>OV702279.1:46298971-52044376 GCA_916181665.1 Avena sativa | reverse complement strand
ATCTTTGGTTAGGCGGATGGTTAGCGAGTATCTATAGAATTGTTAGGGTTTCTCTTTTGCTGCAATTGCGTCACCCCAGGTTGTGTCCCCTTTAGAGGCATAAAGACTTGCTGAGTACCCCTAGGGTCTCACACGATAAATTATTTGATTCAGATGAACAGGTACACTCACAAGATGGATACTGGGTGGAGGAGACGGACGATGTGGACAACGATCATTCGGTGTAGAGATTCCGGGAACGGGGATCCGTGAGATCTGTGGGCGGGATGTGTTTATTTATGGGGCATCTTATGCCGATTTTTCTTCTTATCCGTACTCGGATCTTGTTTGCCGCTTCCGCTTGATACTCTGATGTTTGATGTATGAGGAGATATCCTAAACTATTATATCTATCTAGGACATTTGGATCTTGCCATATGGCGTCGCAATATTTCTATTTCTTTTAGATGGAATGGCTCTGAGGACTGTTGTATGGTGGCTTGCATACATACTCATTTGTGTATGTAGTTGATCCCTTCGCCTGCCGATTACGCCGCCCGTTCTTGTCCCGATGTTTGGAAATGGTTAGGACGGCCGAAAGGTCTACCTGTGAGTGGCATTTGGGCCCCACCGTACTATTTTAACCATTTCCGCTCGTCCAGGCTTGTAACTAGGAGCGTAATTCACCGAGGTAGTTACAATTGGTATCAGAGCCATCCCGCCCTTCAGGGTCTCAGCCAAATGGTCGTTGTCAGTCTAGCAAATATTTTTGGTAGCTATGTATATTAGGGAAAAACAAAACGCGAGAGTAGGACTGCTTCCATTTTTCTTCTTACCCACCCACCACCCTTTTCTGGTAAGGAAGTGTAACGTTTTCAATCCTCTTCTTAAAAGTTCAAACTAGGATTCACGTGTTCTGGGTTCAGTAGTACCATAGGAAGTGTGTGTGTGTGTGTATGTAATTCCTTGTCTATCTGTTGCATCCAATTTGTTATCACAATCTGCCTTTGGTTATCAACTGTTGGTATATTCCATACCGACAGGCTTTTGAAAACCGGCGCGATCTATCTGACTCCTTGTTAACCGGTGCCATCTTCTTAAGGGTGTCCTTCCTTCTAGCGACTCCACATTCTGTGAAACCATCAGTTGCTAATCGCTACCTGATAAGTGTTTTTGTGCATCTATTGGTATTTTAATGCCGAAAAATGCGGAAAATTTTTCTTTGATACATCTGTGCTTCCACACTCCTTTTCAGTCGTGTGTGAAACATTATCTATCTCCCTTTTATCAGCATGTCCATGCTAACTCATTCTTTTGTCACCGGTGCTTAATCCTAGAGTTTCATTTCATCTCCAATCCTCTTGGGCTAATTACATAACATGTGTCGATCCGATGCTGGTGATTGTAATTTGGTTCTCGGCATAGCTATATGACACTTATCTTGAGTGGAATATGGAAAATGCAATCACCACTATCCTCCAAATGGTGACGGTTATCTCCTGTGATTTTGAGTACACCGCGATCATATCTATGCATATTCAAGCATCTTTGGCAATCCAGAGTTTCTCCAAGCACTACGGCGGTCTATCATCTGTCCATCATGTTGCACATCCTTTTGAACCCCATATCTGCACAATTCTCCTGGATACGAGGGAATTGCATCTTTTCGTCTCTGATAGCTTTGCTTAAGGTATGAGCTATCATCGGTTCTTATCCAAGATCTCTTTATCTTTGTAACCGGTGATCCGATCGACAATGTGAACCAGGTGACATCTCTTTTTCTTCCGAAGGACCAGATAATCTATTCTTCCAGTGCATCTTCTTCAAAACAAACCCGTGCTCGTAACGTTGATCTTTCAAAGAGCGTTGAGCTCGGAAAGTGTTTCGAGCATTTGTTCGTTTCTCCCGCCTTTTCGAACTTGGTATTCTGGGAATATCTTGTTAATCCATGGTGGTATATGTTGATAATATGCTTGCCTATTCCATATCAATGGAAGAACATGGAAGATCATCTGTGTCCCTTTCTCTCAAGCTTTGTTAACACTGCCTGTGTGCAAAGTCTCAAAGTGAGAATTCTGACTTTTTGAAGTCACCTATCTCGACCACGTCCTTCTGCTAAATACATTACTTCAACTCTGGAATCAGCAAGTCCATTGTTAATTCCATCCTCCATCTTCAACCAATCCGGAGTTGTTCCTTGTTGGCAAGTTATCATCGTCATTCCGCTGAAGATTTCCTCAAGGCTGCTAAATCTCTCTCAATCATTTCAAGAAGAACATGGAGTTCTTTCACCTCAATCTCGTTAAGTAATCTCTTGAAACCCCCTCGCTCTATCGTCTATGCTCAATCCACCGGAGGCCATGAAGACCTTCCAGATCTTGTATTCCTTCTGTTCAAGTGGTGCTATCTTTTTCTATATCTGTGAAATTTTGCAGTTGTCTCCGTGATCTTCCTTTATATCTTTCCGGTGGCTTGGTACTTCCGACATGACGACAACATCATCATCTTTATCTATCTATGAATCCGGCGAATCGTTTGCATCTATCCTTGTTTTCTAACGGAGTGCTATGAGTTTTTGCCAACGCCTTCAGTCTGTTTCGGTAGTTGGGTTGCATGATTTTCTTATTCATGTGCGGAATAATGCTTTGAGTGCGGGATGGAGTAGCTACCATACCACTACTCTTATCATTCGCTCTTGTACATTGAATTGGTGAATTAATGTGATTTCACTCATTCCACGGAAGTTAGAAGTGGCCTTTATCCCTTGATACTTTTACTTCCGTCCTTGTTTTTTTCCGGAGTGCTCTTTCGAAGAAAGTAATCAATAATCTCTTGTTGGTGATCTCACCCTTTCTACACGGAGCAAAATCCTCAATTATCTGGTGGAAACAAACGAAAACTCTTTTCTGTCCTCGTCATTCTACCGATGCTCGGCATCCCCAAACAAGATTAAAGGAAACTATCTCTCTCTTTGTTTCATCAATTCTTTTTCTGTGGTAAAGCCAATTATGGTTGATGCCATCAGCCGCAAATCTATTGCGTTAGCCTCAAGGCTAAAGAAAGCAATAAGTATCTCTACAATAAACTCCAGATCCTCCATATTCTTTGCTTCTCGGGATTCCACCATGATCTGGCTTCACATCCATCTCTGGAAGTTATATCTGTGCACCTAAATTGCGTGATCCTTGGTTCTTACCGGCGCAACAAGAATCTAATCCGACGATGTCTAACTAAATCTTTCTGTTGATATCAAGGGACTCTATTGTTTCAAGGAAATATTGTTTCCGAACTTCTTTTCTCAAATCCGAGAGAAGATACGATGCTATTGTCATAGTGGTTCAAACCTCTACAATCTAGCTCTTTTTCCTCCGGCGAGATAAAGATTCATCCTCTCTAGTATCGGTAAATCTGTAATCATAACGGTGTGTCTTTCTTTATTCATGATACATCATCTTGTCTTTTTCTTTCACAAGTGGTTCTATTCTTTTATCAAGATTCTTGGGAAAACCGGAGCTATGCCCATCCTATCCTTCTTGTCTCACGACAATCCTTCAACTCTTCTAACCCGTTGTTTCTCAAGCAAAACGCAAGACTCGCAACAAGTCTAGCAAGTTTTGCAAGGTGTAGTGGTCGCACCATTCTGTTGTTCATCAACTTGGGAACGTGAGGGTCACCTTCGTTCGAACACCCGCCTCTCCTTGTGTTGTTTTCTTTTTCCTAGGAATCTCGGGGCGAGATTCTTGTTTAGTGGGGGAGAGTTGTAGCATCCCAATTGTCTAACAATTGCAATGCTACTAGCCTAGTCTATATAATGGCTACTTCCTATATATAATTGTTGCATCACAATTATATCATGCTCATGTCATCATGACACCTTGCATTTGAGCATCATATAAAACCCTTTTTGGTTTGGTTCTTCTCTCATATGCATTGTTAATTGTATTTGCCTCTAGATATTGTATTTGGTTATTGATATATTATTTAAATGCCCAAGTTGAGTTGGGGGCATATCTTTTATTTAACTCCACCACCTTTCTTGTCATCACCCCATCATTCCACCATCCAACTAAATATGAGCTTTGCACTTTATTGGGTTTTACCTCTAGCTCATGTGGGTTGAGATGGATCCAATTCTTTTTCCACATGCTCTCATATTAGCATCATGTTGTTTCACATTATTGATATGTGGAGCCACCTTTGCATGCATTATGAGTAGTGCTCCTTTCCTAGCTTTCATATGGATTATTATGGATTTATGCTCATATTGGGATATTTTTGGGACTATTAAACATCTAGTGGAATATACACACTAGCAAGTCTCAATTATAATCAAATATGGTCATCTCCATCTACTCCACTTGGAACTTTCATTTAAATTCTTTTGCTTGGCCTGACTCCACATTTTGGGTAATGCATAGGAATAATGCCATGCTTATTATTTTGTTTTCACAAGATTAAGACATGGCATTTAATACCCTTGCATGGGCCATGCAACCATCTCCATCTTTTGACCTCCTTTGTTTTTATTTGATCTTTTGGGTGAATCACCCATCTCCCACTCTACCTCTCCTTTGGCTTGATCTAGTTTGGTCTTGCTAAAAAGCCACCACATCTCTCTATCTCTCTCTCTAATCCTCTCTCCATCACCTCACACCTCATCTAAACCCTAAACCCCCTCTCTCTTTTTCCATCTACCCCTAACCACACCTCCCTCACCTCACCTCATCTAATCTAATCCTAGTTACACCTTTCCCCTCTCACCTCACCCTCTCCTCTCAGCCATGCCGAGCCTCCCCATGCAGGCCCCACCTAGCCACCCTACTCCCCCTGGCCGAGCTACCCTCCTACCCCAACCCTAGCACCAGCCCTAAACCGAGCCACTACTCCTACCCTAACCCTAGACCGAACCCCATGCCATCTACCTCTCTCTCTCTCTCTCTCTCTCTCTCTCTCTCTCTCTCTCTCTCTCTCTCTCTCTCTCTCTCTCTCTCTCTCTCTCTCTCTCTCTCTCTCTCTCTCTCTCTCTCTCTATCCCTGCCAGGCCGACCCCACACCGAGCCAGCCACCTTGGCCTCACCCTGACCCCACCTGGACGTCCCCGTGCCTGTCCTGGCCTCCCTGCTCGAGCACGTGAAGGAGGAGGGAAAAGGTGGCCGAAGCCACCTTTATCTTCACCACCTCCCGCACGCCACCTCCTCCCTCTCTCTCGCTTGCCCTCATCCACACGGCTCTCCTCTGGCCTCTCCAGATCTGGCCGAGGCGCCTGCCGCTCCTCCCCTCACTCTCCACCGACGCCACCCTCTCTCGCCGGCCACCGCCAGTAGATCGTCGCTCCGTCGCTCCAACCGGTGGCGAGGTGCTCGGGGTGTCGAGGAAGGACGAGTACGCTCCCCTGCATCGCCTCGTACGCGCCAGGGAGGAGGAGAAGGACCCCAGGCTCTCCAGGACCGAGACGCTCCGACGAAACCCTAGCCGCGGGAGCGTCTGCATCGCCGTCGATCGCCAGCACCTCTACCCGATCAGACCGCATCAACAGCCTCGCGGTGAGCCTCCCGTCTCCCCTGACACCTTCCGCCTCGCCGTACCTCCCTAGCGCCGCCGTTCTTTTCGTCGAACGCCGTCGGTGCGTTGAGCTCGCTGTTTCCTGCAAGGTCCCTGCGCCGCCTGAGCCTTACCTAGCCGCGTTACCCTCTCCTGTCAACTACCCCTGCCTAGCCCAGTGGTCGCCGCGTCTGCGCGCGCGCCCCAGGTCCTGGGTTGGAACCCCGCCTCGCCGCGCCGTTCTCTGTCGTTCCGTCAGATGCAGAGAAGAACAACAGTACAGGGGCCTGTGGTAGCTTTGCATTTAGCCCCTTCTTTTTATTTTGGCCTCAACCCGCGCTCCTAGAGGTCCCACTAGTCAGTTTCCGTGGCCGTCTCCCAGAAAACCCCCTGGCCTCTTTTAACCTCAACCCGCGCTCCAGCTCGCCCCCACCTGTCAGCCACGGCCGGTTCACCCACTGTCACGTGGACCCCGTGGCCGCTGGTCCCACATGTCATTCACCGAGTCTAGTAAGCGCCGAAGTGAGAAAACCTGTTCTGCCACTGTGTCGCCCAGTCAGCAGCTGGCCCAGTTGTCTGTGACTGTGGCTAGGACTGGGCTGGATGACAAAAGTAATTCTGATTTATGTTTTGATTCAAATCTTTTAAAAAAATTATTTCAAATTCAAATTCAAATCAGTTTTATAATAACTTTTAAAATACAAATCCAAATAATACAAATGATATATGTTTTGAGATCAGAAAAATGTGAGGAATTCAAATATGCTATCCAAAATATATTTTGAACACTTAAAATTTCAAGTTGATTTAAATTACAATAAAATGCCCTTTTTCCTTAATCAATTAATAACTTTTGTTTTATAACTCCAAATTTGACAAATGATATGTCTAAAATGATTAGCTCGACGAGACCTTTCTGTTTACGCATTCCATGTTCTGAATTGCAGCATGCATCATATAAATATAAAGTATACAACAACTAATATGAGGTTAAAATGTGACCAAAACTCAATAAAAGGCTTTAATCTTGTATTCCACATCTCACCCATGCCATGCTACTTTATTGCCATGCAAATTGTGCATCATTCATCATGGCATGATTGTTTACTTGTCGCATTTTATTCCTATGCTTGTGCACTTTATTTATGTTGGCCCTTGTTTGTTTGGTTCTTCTTCGAATAGACGCTGAGCAGGGGATATATCAAGAAAACCAGGAGCACTACCCAGATCCTTCTCGCGCTTCAACTGAGATGCCAGGCAAGCACTACCACATGCTTGCATACATATAGTACCTATTGCCTCTATCTTATTCTTGCATCATTGAGTCGCGATTGCATTAAACTGAATCCCAAGTACTGCATAGCCTTTACTTTTAAACCCCACCGAAGCTTGTTCCTCCATCCCATGAGCCATTACTGCAGGAGTTGTTTGAGCCATGTGAGTCGTAGAACTGCATGTGTAGGGTATGTGAGTGTCTGATGGATAACAAGGTACCTAAACAACTTAACCTGAGTAGTATGGGATAACTAATGAAAGTGGCACCGGTGAGCAATATCTGTTATTTGGTTTTTCATGCTCACTTGTGTCCCGTAGGACCCCGAGTACTTGATTCCTGTTCCTTGAATATTTGCGCTATCCACATCCGGGAGGATTATGGGACCCCCCTAAGCCAGAGCTTGATTCATTCTTATTTCTTGGGGCCACAAACTAGTTTGAGGTTTTATTTACTATCCTGTACTTATGCCATGCTTTACTGCTTTATTTAAAATTGTGCGAGGTACTACACCTGTACTGTTTAGGATCGGGACACGATTTCGCGGTATCGACAAGCCCAGTCACACTTTCGGGTTCCCAGTCGTTTACAGCCGTCCACCCAAACCTTGAGTCCGTCTCGGAGCCGGCCAGCTTCGTTGCAGGTATACTTAATGGGGTGGCCCCCTGAAATATTTCTGAATCTTGTGATTGCTTTGTCGTGAAAGCCTCGTTGGGTTTTGATTTGGTTTTTCCGAGGTTGATCGAGTGTGTGTTGCTATTTGTGCACCCCTACAGGGTAAAACTTTCTGGAAGCCGTGTCCGCGGTTATGGACGACTTGGAGCACAGTTTCTCGATCATAGACAAGTATAACTAAAGTACCGCTTTTAATTGAACTAAGTAACTGACTAGTAAATAGTGCAACACTCATGGAATGGATAATAAAACTGCCAACGGATGGGGGGTGTTCGTCCGCTTCCTCGTTGGTAAGCGAGGAGGAGGATGGATCTGTTAATATTACTGTTATAACTGTTGTTATTAATTCACGGACATCCGTCTATCTTTGGTTAGGCGGATGGTTAGCGAGTATCTATAGAATTGTTAGGGTTTCTCTTTTGCTGCAATTGCGTCACCCCAGGTTGTGTCCCCTTTAGAGGCATAAAGACTTGCTGAGTACCCCTACGGTCTCACACGATAAATTATTTGATTCAGATGAACAGGTACACTCACAAGATGGATACTGGGTGGAGGAGACGGACGATGTGGACAACGATCATTCGGTGTAGAGATTCCGGGAACGGGGATCCGTGAGATCTATGGGCGGGATGTGTTTATTTATGGGGCATCTTATGCCGATTTGCTTCTTATCCGTACTCGGATCTTGTTTGCCGCTTCCGCTTGATACTCTGATGTTTGATGTATGAGGAGATATCCTAAACTATTATATCTATCTAGGACATTTGGATCTTGCCGTATGGCGTTGCAATATTTCTATTTCTTTTAGATGGAATGGCTCTGAGGACTGTTGTATGGTGGCTTGCATACATACTCATTTGTGTATGTAGTTGATCCCTTCGCCTGCCGATTACGCCGCCCGTTCTTGTCCCGATGTTTGGAAATGGTTAGGACGGCCGAAAGGTCTACCTGTGAGTGGCATTTGGGCCCCACCGTACTATTTTAACCATTTCCGCTCGTCCAGGCTTGTAACTAGGAGCGTAATTCACCGAGGTAGTTACAAAAATCATCATAGATCCCTACTCTTTCCTCACTTCTTTACTCGTCCCCTCTTAGAATGCTTCGTAGCACCCAGTAGGTACACGTAGTGCTTACGCTCAAACTCATCCTCATTATTCGAAATAACAATCTATTCACATGGAGGCTCTTGCATCACCCTTTGAAAATCATCTGCTTGCAAAGATGTGTGGAGAATCTCTACTCGTTCTTTCACCTGTTCCAAGACCGTCCCACTGATCTCATTGATATCTGCATCAGCCGAATTGGAAACATGATTTTCAGCCACTAACTTATGAAGATCACCAGCATCATCAAGACCATATTAAATAATAGAAATCCATCCTCAGTTCAATTCTATGATCTGCCGAGTGGCCATGTCCAAATCCTTTTGAAGAAGCCTTATCTTAGCTTCAGCCATGCATCATACTTTTGTTTGGTTCCTAGAAATGGTTGCATATCTAGCATGTTGAATACCTGTGTTGCGAACCTCCTTCACATGGTCATGATCATGCAGTTTCTTTTGAAAATTGCAATGCATCAAATCAATCAGCAAATAACATAAGCAAGATGCAACAAATATCCATGATTATCGTACTCGACTAGGCCATGTTTCTGTACCAGTTGTGATGTGTCGAGAAGGGATACATCTGCATGTCTAAAACTCCTCGGGATTTGTTGGCATCGATTATATGTGTACTCATTCAGTAGTACATCATCTTCCATGCCTTACAAAAAATATACTATGAGCAGGCAGCGCAAGAAAACGATGAACAACTCTTGAAAATAAAATGAATAAGGACAGCGGACATATATGCAAAGTGGAGGCAAACCTTTGTCTAGGTAGGATTGTTGCGGGTTATCATTGGTTTGGCAAGGATTTTTACTAGTGTGTGATAACCAATTTTCTTGACGACTAGTAGTTGTCTTCTCTTCTCTTCGAATCCATCCTGTAGTACATCACCTAACATGCATTAGAAATAATTGGTAATGAGAAGGCACTGCAAGGAAGCGATGAACTAAATTTGGAAATTGTAGAGGCCTGAACCCAATAAGGAACAAGTCCCTGTGTTTACAATGCTAGTCCCTAGATCGAATATCTAGCACCCACAGTTTAATATGTAATATCAAGAAACAAAGGTCATATTACAACTCATAACCAGGAATAAAATAGTTCATTACAACTTACATAGGTCATATAGCTATCTTATTACAGAGCAGCAGATATAACTATAAAGCATAGAGTCCTTCATCTTCATATGCCACAGGCAAACATGTTGGTTGTAGACTTGTAATCCCTACTCAACAAACTTCACTAACATCAAACAAACCTGCAACATGATAAGTTACAGCCACAAGGGTCAATACATTTGAATTGTATTGGCAAGTGATATCATATTGATATAGAGAATCTAACATCTACATGAGTATATGGCTAAGTGGAGCTTTGGCTGGCCTTTGCATAAAATAACTTTTCCCTATCCTTTGTAAAATAGTCTTTCTGTTTTTCAAAGCACTTCATCAAACATGACACACTAGATACACACCAGGTGCTTCCCTTGTTCACCCAACAAGTTTTAACTTAGAGAAATTAGAATGATTAGATTCTTGATCTTGTTTCATTGTCTTGATGCTCAAAATTGTCCATAACTAGGGACACGGCTAAGTACTTAGTTCTACCCTCTAGAGAGGTGGTGCACTTTCCCGACAAGACTTGACATGCATCGAGACGAGACTTTTCAGAAACAATCCCTCAGATCACCATGGACGCGTTCCATCCTATCAACATTACCACCATCTGTCCATATGGCTGAGTTCTTGCAACTTAGTTGGTCAAGGCAGAGCCCATATGCCATATGGTTGCACTAGAAGCTTTTGCGACAAGAATGTCTCTAATCTCTTTGTTCCTGGGTGTCCATCCACAAGTGAGATACACAGAGTAAACCATAGACATGGCCCCTGGATAACCACTCAACATAAACATACATACAAGTCCCATTTCTACCCAGGTGTTTCATTAACATCAGTTGTTTTCATTAGTCCAAAAACAATACTTGTATTTTCATAAGACATCATATCATGATTTCCACCCACAAATCTATGTAGCTAGACTAATCATTATAAACTTACCATGTCTCCTATCTTTAGGATATACTACCAAGGTAGATCCTATGGGATTTGCATAGCATATAAATATTTAAAATAGTCCTATCATGCATGCTACAAAAATATCACTAATGCAATATTGAAAAGATAGAACTTTTGATGACCAAAATATCACTTGCCTTTATAGTAGAATTTTTGGTACTCTCCTTGATCTTGCAAATTTCACACTCTTCACAGTTCACTACAACAATACAAACAAGAAAAAAGCACACACTTAAAACTACCACACAAAATAACAAAACAAAACAAGAAAACAAAGAAATGCATGCAAGCATGCAAAAAGTTATTTTATTGAAAAAGTTGTTCCTAACAAGGTTCTAAAGATTACAAACTCCTACTGGTATTTTTATAAAAGTGGAATTTCAATTGGAACCAAGTTAGTGTAAATAAGTCATTTAAATCATTTTTCTTTTGTTAGAAAAGCTTTATTCAAAGGAATAATTTCTAGTGTCAACAAATTATATTTTTAATTTGAAATGTTAGTGTTTATGGTCAGGGGGTTCAAAAAAACCATTTGCAAAAGGATTCACTCAAAAATAATTTTTCACAACAATTTTTATAGCCAAAATGGCCCTAAACAAGTCTCTGCCTAAAACTCAATTTTTACAGAAACAAGTGTACAAACTAAGACCATAGTGGTGTAGTTCACATTTTTATGAATCCATAGACACCAAATTTGTATTTTTCTGATTTGTAGGTCAAAAGTTATGAATTTTGCAAGTATAAACATCTAAAAATATTTTCTGTATTTTGTCTGAAAGGCCTGGCCACGTGGTGTGTTCTGATTGGTCGATACCATTTCGGCTGGATCAATCATCGCGAGCCGCTAGATTTAAGTGACATCGCACAGACCAGATCTGCTTGTCCTCTTCGATTAGTGATCTAATCTAGGCCCTAGGATGCAGATCCAATGGATCTGGGCGTTTTGGCCAGAAACTAGTGTCGCTTCTGGCGACGCACGGCGGTGACGCCTCTGGTTGCGGCGCACCGGTTGGGCTAAGGGGAAGGAGGAGGGTGTGAGGGGGTTACCGTGGTCGCGGGGACGAGGCGAGCTCGGGGGGAGGTCGTAGGAGAGGCAGGGCGCACGAGTCCGTCGAGAATCCTTCGCCGGAGTAGCGCGCACCATCGGGCGCTTGCAGAGGTCAACGTAGGCGATCCTACAGGTCACGAGAAAACACACGGGAAGGGTCAGTGTGTGCGCCAGAGGATGGCGAGCAATATTGTTTGAACGAGGGGGCAAGGGGAGGTTGGGGTTCACCGGAATCAACGCCGGAGTGCGTCGGTTGCTGCGGTGGCGTGAGCTCGATTCTGAGCAGCCTGGGGGCTCTCTGATGCGGGGAAGTGAGGGGAAACAGAGAGGAGGGAGATGGGGTTAAGAGGGCAAGGTCGGGGAAGGAGATTACTGCGTGAATCAAGCGCATTTACTCGGATTAATTCGACAAGAAACGGTCAGGGGAGGGAAGAACGGGCTCGGCGCATGGTGAAGACGAAGTTGGCGTGGCCGTGGGGTCAATCTGTTAGTGAGGGGTGCGGGGAGGGAATGGGTGAGAAAAGGATCCCACGGGGGAGAGAGGGGAGTGGCCCGGGTGGGCTGCTGTTGGGATGAGGTGCTGGGCTGGGCTGGGGGCTGGTCAGGTATGATTTTTTCCCTTCTTATCTTTTTTACTTTTCTATTTCCATTTTATGTTTTTAAAAAAAATAATTGATTCAAACATTAATTGATTTCAAAACTTCACCAAAACTTTTCAGCTGATTTTATACATAAAATAAGTTGGTTAATTAGTCCAATTTGAGGATTTCAAAAATATTTTTATTAATCATTTAAATTGAGTAGGTCACATTGGCATTTATTTGATAAAATTTAAATATGGTATTCAATCCCATATAATTTTATTTAATAAACCTTTATCCTTTTATATTATTTAAATAAACTTTTATTCCATTTACTTATTGATTTTAGGCCTGGTTTAAATTGGCTTTGCAATAATTATTATTTATTTCATTCTTTCTTTGTCTTATAAAATTCATACTTTTTTATTGGTGATTCCAATTTGTATAATTCTATTTAATAATTATTTATCTTTTTATATCCTTTAGAATTACTTTGTCCATAATTAAGTATTGATTTTAGCTATGAGATTTTATTAGCCTTGGAAGACTTTCTTTTATCTTATAAAAATCAAAAGTTTTTATCCATGGCTCCAAATTGAGTGAAATCAATTCCCATGGTTTTATAATATTTTTTGTTTACCATTAATGATTATTTAGTAATGTTGTTGCTAAATTTTTATATGGAACAAAGCCATAGTCTTGGAGTGATCTTGATGATGATTTATTTTATTAGGGTTTAGGGTTTAGGTTTATCTTTTACAAATGCTCAAAATCAAGATACATTCCATGCATGAATGCATTTGATCTATTTGAAAATTTGTTTGTTACTTTCTCATTCAAATTTTGTTCAAATAAGGTTTTGATGTTTCCATTTAGAAACAAAAAGTTTCTTTTCCCCCTAAATTTCATCATTTATTTCTTTTGTTTGATTATTTTTCACATTTCAAAATTTGGAAAATTTGGGGATGTGACAGAAATAAAATAGAAGGAATGCGGTCATAGGAAGTGGGAAGCAACCTTCGTCTCGGTAGTACCGAGTTTTAACCATCGCCCTGGTGAGAGGTTGTAGCACCCCGAATAAAACCACTACTAGAAATCACCTTTCATTGCATTTGAGCATCATCATGTATGCATGCATTTGTTTGCCTAAAACTATTTTCTAACAGCCTATTTTGTTTTCTAGATATTCCTCTTTTTATTCAAATCAAAACCCTAGATCTATTCGGATCTTTTATTTATCTAAAATCTTTTTTCAAATATTTTGTTAAAAAAAATGAAAATAATAAATACAAAACTATTTTTATCTACCGGGGGAGGCAGCCCGGCCCATAGGCCAGACCACCTACTACCCCGGCAGAACCAAACCCTAATCTACCCAACCCTACCTCTAACACTAACCCTAGTCCGCACCACTCAATCCCTGCTGCCGCCAACACCCATCACACCATGCAACACCAATACACCACCTTACCTAGCACGCACCCTATCCCTGCGGTACATGGTCGCACGCACACAAGCCGAGAGCGCGCACGCTCGCAGCGTGAACCACCCCGCGGTCAAAGAGTAAAGTCCATTTCAAACATTAAAGTTGTAGAGGATAGCGAATTTAAACCCTAAATTTCAAATCCCTGAAGTTGGCACACCGAACTTATTATAGAAAGAACATTTCTTAATCCCTAATGTTTTGTGTGTTAGATAACAATATCAAGGATTATTTAATGTGTGTTGAAGTGCTGCAGCTCTCTCTAAGGAAAAAGGGAAAAGCATCTGCCATTGGGGGGCGGATAATCCGCCCCTCCCTCTTCCCAAGCAGGCGCAAGCCCCAGAAGGGGGGCAGAATTTTGGCCGGATTTTCCGGACGGCCGGATAATCTGCCCCTTAGGGGGGGCGGATAGTCCGCCCCCCCCTTGCTCACCGCCAAGGCGCAAGCCCCCGAGAGGGGGTGGAGTGTTGGCCGAACTTTTCGGCTTGGCCATATAATCCGCCCCAAGAGGGGGCCGGATTATCCGCCCCCCAAGATCTTCACCAAGTCATGCAGGCGCCAGCCCCAGAGAGGGGGCGGAGTTTCTCCCGAAAAATCCGCCCTTGGGGC
The DNA here is from genome assembly GCA_916181665.1 of Avena sativa. Classification (NCBI taxonomy): domain Eukaryota; kingdom Viridiplantae; phylum Streptophyta; class Magnoliopsida; order Poales; family Poaceae; genus Avena; species Avena sativa. The sequence goes on along the minus strand of OV702279.1, from coordinate 52,030,004 downwards.
GGAGTTTCCCCAGGGGCGGATAATTAGTGGGGGGCGGATAATTAGTGGGGGGCGGATAATCCGCCCCCAAAGTTGCTCAACGGACAGATCTAGGGAGGGGGTATTTAAGCCAGCCTTCCCCCTCCTTCCAGATCTCTTGATTCATTCGAAAAAGACAAGATCTGATCTGCAACCTTCATCCAAGAGAGCTCCACCTAGATCCACCCAAAGGCCCCGTCCCTTGGGGAATCAAAGGAGGAGAACTCGATCTTCATCATCAGCAATCAAGCGCTTCATCTCCTCTCCATTCATTTGGAGAATCACCGATCTAGTATTTCTTGCAAATAACTAGATCCTTGTTTTGTTTATTGATAAACCTTGTTCTTGTGACAGCTTGTTGTCATCTCGGGAGCCCCCAATTCGGTTGTGGGTGTGTGCCCCGATAGCGTTGTAAAAGGCACCGGTTCCCGCCTCGAAGGGATCCAATAGTGGAGAAGGTGGATCAGGCTTCTCGTGGCGAGATCCATCGGAGAATAGGGTGAGGCCTATTGTGGCGTGGTGGTCTTAGTACCGCCCACCCCTCCAACGCAGATGTACTTACCTTAACAAGGAAGGAACTGCGGTAAAACAAATCCCTGTGTCTCCGCATGCTCTACTACGGTTCCTTCGCTCCTCTCTTTACGTGCTTAGTAGCTAGGGTTGCATATAGGGAAATTCTCGTAGTTACATATCTAGAGAATTTACTTTGTGTCAAGCCTAAAATTGAAAAAGTATTAAAAATTGGTTAGCACCTATTCACCCCCCTCTAGGTTCCCATACGATCCATTTCAATTCGTATCAGAGCCCCGGCTCTTATTTCGGGCTTAACCGCCTAAGAGAAGTATGGGTTCCAAGGTAGATGGGAGTGATGCTCCGGATGTAGTCACCATGAACGATCTCAAGATGTTGGAAACAACCTTGGTGAGTTCAATGGAGGCTAAGATGGAAGAGATGCGTCAACTGATAATGCGTCTCTCCACATCCACATCATCACCTCCATCTAACTCTGAGGCTACCACTCCGCAATCCAAGGAAACGGGTAAAACCGATTCCAAAGAGAATGAAGTGGTTGGTGATGACACTAGCAAGAGCTCCTCCTCAAAAAAGGATAGTGGTAAGGATGGATACAATGAGGTTTCTCATGTGTATTCCCCTGATCCACCTATCCCTCACCCACATATACATATTAGGGGTGATCCACCCAAACTTTCTGCATCTACTTTTACTCAATGGCAATTTTTGATGAAATCTCATGTGTGCAGTTCCTCCATTGAGTTGTGGAAAATCATAGAAAAGGGTCTTCATGTTGGAAACCCCAACAATCTCACAAGAAGAGAAGTTGTCGATAGCCAACTCAACACTACAGCTCTACACATGATACAACTTGGTGTGGGTGACAAAGACATGCCACACATTCAGCATCTTAGCACAGCTAAGGAAGCTTGGGATGCCCTCACCGAGATCTTCATTGGAAATGAAAGTATGAGAAGAAATAGATATGATGCTTTGAGAAACAAAGCTGAAGGATTTTATATGTTGGATGGAGAAGACCACGAGGACATGTATAGGAGGCTCAAAGCAATAGCCACAACTTTCAGAAACCATGGTGCAGCTCATGTTGATGATGCATGGATCAAGCGCAAGTACGTCAGTGCTCTTATGCCATTTGAGCCCACATATTTGAAAAGTCTCCAAGGTAGGCATAACTATCACCTCATGACATCCAATGAGGTAATGCAAGAAATGGCCGCTTTCAAAGTAGCTGCCAAGAATGCCGAAGATGCTCGTGCTCGAGCTATGGGGATGCAAAAGGGGGTCAACGTGGCCTTGAAGACTAGTGTGATTGATCATGATGAATATGCCATAGAAGGTTTGTACTGTCCCGGGGATATAAAAAAGGATCCACGGACAATACTTGGCTCTTTATGCTAGAAACTTTTGGAAAGATCCAGCCAAGGCTAAAGCTGAACTAGAACGCAAGAGTGGATCCTATGGAAGAAAAGAAAATGGTCCCAAGCTGAGAACATGTTTCAACTGTGGTGACCGGCTGCACTTTGTAGTTGTGGTGACTTATTTTCAAGGACAAGTCAAAGGCTCCACGCAAGAAATAGTTTGTAAAGAAGAATGCTCCCTGCAAGAAGCAACCAAAGATTTTTCTAGTGGCTCAAGAAGAATATTCATCGGGAAGTGAAGATGAGGACGAGGATGATAGCTCTCAAGAGGTGGCTGCTATAGCCACCACATCTACATCAACATCTCTCTCCGACTCTCCGAACGACAACATCATCAACAAGAATGCTACTTGTCTCATGGCAAGAAGCTCCGAGGTAACGACTTCTAACTCTTCTTTTTCTAAGGCTATGATTGACATGGATGATCCTACTAGTCTTAAGGTTAAAGAAGAGATTATTGCTTTGGATTACTTCTACACTAACTTGCAAGGTGAGCACAAAGTTTGTTTTGAAGCTCTTATGGATTAGCTGGCCCAAAACGAAGCTCTTCTCGAAGAAAAGGGCAGAATTGAAAGGGGGGATGCAATGGAAATTGCATCCTTAAAAAATGCTCTTGAGGAAGAAGAAGAAGCTCGGGTCTCTCTTGAAGAGAGGCTTGAGTCCATTGAAGAGTCACATGAAGAAATTGTGGCTAAACTTGTTAAGGAACGTGACAATGCAGCCACCAAAGCAAAGAAGTTAAAGAAGGAAAATATTGACTTTGGGGCTGCTCATGATAGACTCTCCGAGGAATTGGAGAAACTTGACAATGCTCACAAGGCGTTGAAAAACGATTTCTCCATTCTCAATGAGTCACATGATCATCTTCAAAGTCGATTGGCCAAATATGATGCTCCTAGCTCATCCAACTCAACATATAGTCACAAGGAAAATGCTAGTGTGGAAAAAGAAGTGATCAAGGACTTCACTCCCAAGGAAAAGGGTGTGCTTGATGAAGTCCTCGGCAAGCAAAGGTCAAATCATGGTAAAGAGGGACTTGGGTATGTCACCAAGTCCAGGAAAAATAAAAACAAGAAGAACAAGACCAAGAATGTGCAATCAAAGACAAGCACCGCTGAGAAGAATGTCACAAAAGACAAGACTAACAATATTGGTTTTGCAGGGTCTCACAATCCAAATTATGAACTATTTTGTGATGATTATGGCGATGTTTATGCTTATTATGTAGGTCCCTTTGATGAATATATTGCTTGGTCTATTTGGGTCCCAAAGTCCCTTGTTACTAACATGAAAGGACCCATTGAAAAATGGGTACTTAAAACCAAGAAGTAATTCTCTTGCAGGGCTATGCTTCCGGTGGGTCGAAATGGGTGCTGGATAGTGGATGCACTAGTCATATGACCGGAAGCAAGGAGATCATCATGGAGATGCGTCCAAATCATGATAATATCACAGTCTCCTATGGTGATAAGTCTAAATCTCAGGTATTGGGTCTTGGCAAAGTTGTGGTTGCTCACGATATCACTCTCGTGGACGTTATGCTTGTTGAGACCCTCGGTTACAACCTTATTTCTGTTCATGCCCTTGGCAAGATGGGTTTTTCTGTTTTTATCCATGATGATTTGGTGGTACTCTTGTGGAGCAAGTCTCTAAAGGTCGCTTTCGTTGGATACGTCGAAAATGACCTGTATGTGGTGGAATTTTCGGGGAAAACCACTTCGCGTCCGATGTGTCTATTCGGAAAGGCCGACGTGGGATGGCTATGGCATCACCGTTTAGCCCATGTCAACATGAGAACTTTGCAAAGTCTCCACAAGGGTGGCCACATCCTTGGACTAAAAGACAATGTCTCCTTTGCCAAAGATCGTGTTTGCATGGCTTGTGTTGAAGGCAAAATGCATGATTCTCCCCACAAGAGGAAGACTATTGTGTCTTCAAAAAGGATCTTGGAATTACTTCATGTGGATTTATTTGGTCCTCCTTCTAGTCATGGTGGGAAGAAATATTGCTTGGTCATTGTCGATGATTACTCAAGATATACATGGGTCTATTTATTCAAACTAAAGAGTGAGACTCAACAAACAGTCATTGACTTTGCCAACGAAGTTCAACGTCAACACAATGTCCCTATCTTGGCAATAAGAAGTGACAACGGCTCCAAATTCAAGAACTACACTTTGAATGAGTTTCTTAGCGAAGAGGGGATTAGACATCAATATTCCGCTGCGTACACCCCTCAAAAAAATGGTGTAGCCGAGAGAAAGAACCGGACTTTGATGGATATGGCAAGATCAATGTTGGCTGAATTCAAGTCTCCTTACAATTTTTGGGCTGAAGCCATATCCACTGCTTGTCACTCATCAAACCGGCTCTACCTTCCAAAGATTTTGGACAAGACTCCATATGAAATACTTACCGGTAACAAGCCCAACATCTCATACTTCAGGGTATTTGGGTGTAAGTGTTTCTTTCTTATTAAAGGTGTCCACTTGTCTAAATTTGAGTCCAAGGCTTTAGAAGGAATTTTTGTTGGTTATGGTGCCGAATCCCACACTTACAGAGTCTACAACAAGATCACTGGGATTGTTGTAGAATCTTGTAGTGTGGAGTTCGATGAAAATAACGGCTCCTTTGTGGGGAAAGTTGATGTTTGTGATGCAGATGTTGAAATACCCCAAGATTCCATAAGAAGAATGGGCGTGGGATTTTTCTGCCCCATTGAGGAACCCCTTGTGGCGGATTGGGAAGGACAATGCTCCACTCAAGTGGAGCCCTCATCTACACAAGATCAACAAGCTCCTACTGTTCGAGAAAACTATGCACCAACACCGCAACCTGCTGAAGATCATCAGTCTCCTGGACAAGATGGTAGTCCCAGGCCGGACTATCCGCCCCCTCCAAGGGGCGGACAATCCGCCCCTGGCACTCCAACTTGTTCTAGGGGATCCGAAGAAGAAGACAACATCCAAGAAACTCACAGGCCGGATTCTCCGTCCCCCGAGGGCGGATTATCCGGCTCTGGTTCTCCAAGTCCTGTCAGGCATTCTCAGGAAGAAGGCGCTGGTGCTTCATCTCCCAGGCCGGATAGTCCGGCCCCTCCAAGGGGCGGATTATCCGGCCCTGAAGAACAAACTCTGCAACAACCTCCTGGTGTTAACTCAGATCAAGATCAAGGGCAAGGAAGTGGTCAAGACAAGGATACAAATACTGAATCAATTCCTTCTAAAAACAATAAGGACATTGAGGCTTGTCTCAAGGCTCGTGCTGATCGGAACCTTGAACTAAGGGGTCACACTCTTGATAAGGTTGTTGGTGATCTACGAAGAAGGGTGTCTACTAGAAGAGAACTTGCAAGCTTCTGTGATCATCAAGCTCACATTTCCATGGTCGAACCGAATAAAGTCTTTGATGCTCTTGAAGATCCCGATTGGGTGGTTGCAATGCATGAAGAATTAAATAACTTCGAAAGCAACAAAGTTTGGAAGCTCGTAGAGAAACCCAAGGATTGCCGCAATGTTATCGGCACCAAGTGGATCTTCAAGAACAAACAAGATGAAAATGGCATTGTTGTGAGGAATAAAGCAAGACCCGTGGCTCAAGGATTCTCTCAAGTGGAAGGAATTGACTTTGGCGATACTTATGCTCCTGTGGCTCGTCTTGAGTCCATTTGTATCCTTCTTGCATATGCAGCCCATCATAATTTTAAATTACAGCAAATGGATGTTAAGAGTGCATTTCTTAATGGTCCTCTCCATGAGTTAGTATACGTCAAGAAGCCCCCGGGTTTTGAGGACCCCAAATTTCCAAACCATGTGTACAAACTCGATAAGGCGCTCTATGGCCTTAAACAAGCCCCACGTGCGTGGTATAAGCACCTTAAAGAGCTTTTGTTAGACCGTGGATTCGAAGTTGGGCAAATCGATCTCACTCTTTTTACTAAAAAGGTTAATGGGGAGCTTTTTGTATGCCAACTCTATGTAGATGAAATTATTTTTGACTCTACTAACCAAGCTTTTAACGATGAATTTACAAAGCTTATGACTGACAGGTTTGAGATGTCAATGATGGGTGAGTTGAGGTTCTTTCTTGGATTCGAGATCAAACAACTTAGAGAGGGAACCTTTATTAATCAAGCTAAGTACATTCAAGACATGCTCAAAAGGTTCAAGATGACGGATCTCAATGACGTTGCTACTCCAATGCAAACAAAGTGTCATCTTGAACGTAATCCCAAGGGTAAAGATGTGGATCAAAAGGTATACCGATCCATGATCGGCTCTCTCCTTTACCTTTGCGCATCTAGGCCCGATATTGTGTTAAGTGTACGAGTGTGTGCAAGGTACCAAGCCGCTCCTAAAGAAAGCCACTTAGTGGCAGTAAAACGAATCTTCAGATATTTGGTTCATTCCCCAAATTTTGGGTTATGGTATCCCAAGGGTTCAAGTTTCTCTCTATGTGGTTACACTGATTCAGATTGGGCTGGTGACAAACATGATAGGAAATCAACCTCTGGTGCATGTCAATTCTTGGGCAGGTCTCTAGTGTTGGTCTTCAAAGAAACAGAATTGTATTTCACTCTAAACCGCTGAAGCTGAATATGTTGCTGCTGCCAGTGCTTGTACACAATTGTTATGGATGAGACAAACTTTAAAGGAATATGGTGTCAATTTTGACAAAGTGCCTCTATTATGTGACAATGAAAGTTCTATCAAAATTGCTTACAATCCCGTGCAGCATACAAGAACAAAACATATAGAGATTCGCAACCACTTCATTCGGGATCATGTTTCTCATGGTGATATTGCCCTATCCTTTGTGAGCACGAAGAACCAACTTGCTGATATTTTCACGAAGCCCCTTGATGAAGCAAGGTTTTTTTATTTGAGGAATGAGCTAAATATCATAGATTCAAGGAGCTTGGCTTGACTACCCTTGCACACTCACTTACTCTTTTTCATGTATTTGGTTTAGATGTGGGCATAGACATAGGGGGAGTGTGGTACTAATTGATTGGGACAACCCTCTCCCCATAATGCCGAAAGCAAGTAAAATCATTTCCCTTAATATCATTTTGTGATATGTGGGTCATCGATGGGCATTGGTTTTGAACTCAAGATACATCCTCGCGGTGTCATGCCATGCGCTCCAACATGGTGGCTTCGGCCACCGCCCTCTTCCTAGAGAAGAGTTGGTTTCTCATGGGTCTCTTTGGATTTTCTTGCATATCTCTTGTTCGTATGGAAAACACACTCAATTTTGGCTTTTGTTTGATTTGATTCTTGCAAATTTGGGTGTGTAGTACCACCTCAGTTTGTTGCTCTCAACCCAAGCCTTTCTTTCCCTCCTTGAACCAACTATTCTTGCACACAAGTCCTCTATCCACCATCGAGGGTTTTTGCTAGGTTGCTCCGGCCTGAATCTGTAATTAACAGAATTTTCAAAGGGGGGCGGACTATCCGCCCCTCCCGGAGTCGATTTGACCACCGTATTCTCTGGGCTCTCCCCGGATCTTCTTCACCTCGCCTCCAGGTATCTTCTCCTCCGCGATTTTCCTCCAATGAGTGAGGGTAACTCCCTCATCTCTCTCCTTTTGTATGGGATGCATTTTATTTGGTGGAAATCTCATTGTAGAAGATCCTTGGTGTTGTTCCTTACATGCTAGAATCAGTAGGATTGCAACCCTAGTGCCCGATCTGTTTTGCCATGGTAGATCTGGGCCAATCCAGAAAATTTCTTCGGGGGGCGGATTATCCTCCCCTACCAGGGCCGGATAATCTGGCCTGGAGATTGAACTCTGGTCTGGTTTGGTCCTGACTCCTACAATGCACATCATTGGTTTATGGATTGCTTTGCTACTCTTTCTATTGTTTTCTCCTAGACTTGTGTGTATGCTTATCTCCATGCTATCCCTCTAATGATTTTCACAGGTGGTTCCAAGCCGACCAAGACCTTCTCCCGTCGTTCCCGTGCCCGTTATCTCAAGCCCACTGCAGAAGGGAAGTTCATTGACGAAACCAAGGTCAGCAGAGCAGCAAGAGAGGCTGAACGGATGGCAGAGACAGGAAAGAAACCTAAGAGGACTGCCTCTCGCAAGGTCAAATAGTCTCGACCCAATTACAAGGCTATGGACGGTATTCAGTATGCCTCCATTCGCCAGACTGATTACTATGATGAGGATGACAGTGATGGTCCCCCCGAGGACTCTATGTTTTGGAATGCCCACTTTCGGGCTATTCATGATGATGTGTATGCCACCCTCAGGATTCACCCCATGCACCCCATCAACTTGACTGAGGCTCAATCCAAGGCAAGGCTCCTTGAGGCATTGGATGTGACCAACAAGATGGGGCTCCACCACCTTATGACCATTCAATGCAAGTATGACTCATCCGTGGTGCGGCAGTTTTTCTCGACACTTGTGATTTGCTGTGATGACCGGGACTACAATGATTCAGTCGGACTTCCGCATCTTTGGGCAGGTTCTTGGGTATGCGTTCCATGGCCGTGACACTCCTTCTGGCCATCGCATCATTTCTCTGCTGAAGCCATCCACGAACATTGTGCTCGCCCCTTGCCTTACTTCTGATGGTATTGCTGGTACTTTCGCTGGACTCTCTCCCTTGTATGCCTCCCTTGTTGGCATATTTAGGGACTGCATCGCTCCTAGTGGTGGCAACAATGACAAGATCCATGGCCACCTGGTTCCTCTCCTTGCTTTTGCTCACGAGTGTGCCACTAACTCTAGATCATCCACAGGTTACAAACTAGATGTCATGGACTACATTTATCATGAGATGACGGATGCTATGATCAACATGCTCTCTATTCCTTATGCTCCTTTCATTATGTTGCTCATCAAGCATATGTTGCCCCTTGAGGATTTTGGCACTGCTTTGGATGGAGTTCACAAACCCAAGAAAATCTACAACAAGGATCAGAAGACCCATCACCCTTCCACTGCCCCGGAGTCCTTCATGCATGATGCACGGGCTAGTGCTCGTCGTTCCGCGGTGTCCCCAATGGCACGCGAGGTTAAGCAGCTCACTTGGTTCCACCGGCACATTCTTTGCATGGGCATTGACACTCACAAGGGCCAATATGAGGCGTACCGCAGGGATCATGAGAGAGATCACACTCAACAGCTTATTCTTCACCATGTCTCAGGTGCCACGGGCCATCCACCTCCTCCCACTGCTCCAGAACCGTATGCTCAGTGGAACACTTCAGGGATCAACTATGGCGAGCTCGAGAGTTGCCTCTTTCCTCCACCACCGCGGGCACCCACTCCTCCAGCTGATGACGATGATGATGAGTATGATGAAGAGGAAGGGGACGGGAATGACTACGATGAGGATGAGGAGGAGTGATCTTCAGGGGCGTTAGCATCGCTCTTCTTCCTTTTTGGCTTTTCGATGCCAAAGGGGGAGAAGTAGTTCTATTAGGTCTCATGGATTAGCAAGGGTCGGGCGCAAGCACTTGTCTTTCCGTTGTTTTTTATTTGCTTGCTTATGCTCTTTTTAGCGTGAACTTATTTGCTATTTGTGCTTGTATTATGTAAGCCTATGTCGTGCTCCACTATGTTTGGTATTCATGGAATTCTGGATTTATATATTATGGATCTCATGGAATTCTGGATTTATCTATTGAGCACATTTGATGGCATATGGAATCATGAGATTATCTAATGTATGTATCAATATTGTTGGGATGTGCTTGGAGGCTATCAAGCTAATTATTTTCTTTGGCTATAGTCACATCCTGGTGGTATGACCTTGTTTCCCAACCCACCTTGTTTCACTTGTCTTTGCTACGAAATTTGTGTTCTCTCTAGTGTGTGTATTTGTATTCAAATGCAAATTTTAAATATACACACATCTAGGGGGAGCATCTTTCATTTTAAGGTGGCGTTAGCCGGTTTCATTGCAAATCCTAGTATTGTCATCTAACACCAAAAAGGGGGAGATTGAAAGAACATTTCTTAATCCCTAATGTTTTGTGTGTTAGATAACAATATCAAGGATTATTTAATGTGTGTTGAAGTGTTGAAACTCTCTCTAAGGAAAAAGGGAAAAGCATCTGCCTTTGGGGGCGGATAATCCGCCCCTCCAGGGGCGGATAATCCGCCCCTCCCTCTTCCCAAGCAAGCGCAAGCCCCAGAAGGGGGCGGAGTTTTGGCCGGATTTTCCGGTCGGCCGGATAATCCGCCCCTCAGGGGGGCCAGATAGTCTGCCTCCCTTGCTCACCGCCAAGGCGCAAGCCCCATAGAGGGGGCGGAGTGTTGGCCGGACTTTCCGGCTTGGCCGGGTAATCCACCCAGGAGGGGGCCGGATTATCCGCCCCCAAGATCTTCACCAAGTCAAGAAGGCGCCAGCCCTAGAGAGGGGGCGGAGTTTCTCCCGGAAAATCCGCCCTTGGGGCGGAGTTTCCCCAGGGGGCGGATAATCCGCCCGCAAAGTTGCTCAATGGCCAGATCTGGGGAGGGGGTATTTAAGCCAGCCTTCCCCCTCCTGCCAGATCTCTTGATTCATTCGAAAAAGACAAGATCTGATCTGCAACCTTCATCCAAGAGAGCTCCACCTAGATCCACCCAAAGGCCCCGTCCCTTGGAGAATCGAAGGAGGAGAACTCGATCTTCATCATCAGCAATCAAGCGCTTCATCTCCTCTCCATTCATTTGGAGAATCACCGATCTAGTATTTCTTGCAAATACCTAGATCCTTGTTTTGTTTATATTGATAAACCTTGTTCTTTTTTGACAGCTTGTTGTCATCTCGGGAGCCCCCAATTCGGTTGTGGGTGTGTGCCCCGATAGCGTTGTAAAAGGCACCGGTTCCCGCCTCGAAGGGATCGAATAGTGGAGAAGGTGGATCAGGCCTCTCGTGGCGAGATCCATCGGAGAATAGGGTGAGGCCTATTGTGGTGTGGTGGTCTTAGTACCGCCCACCCCTCCAATGCAGATGTACTTCCCTTAACAAGGAAAGAACTGCGGTAAAACAAATCCATGTGTCTCCGCGTGCTCCACTACGGTTCCTTCGCTCCTCTCTTTACGTGCTTAGTAGCTAGGGTTGCATATAGGGAAATTCTCGTAGTTACATATCTAGAGAATTTACTTTGTGTCAAGCCTAAAATTGAAAAAGTATTAAAAATTGGTTAGCACCTATTCACCCCCCCTAGGTGCCCATACGATCCATTTCAATTATTCCTGGACAATTTTAACCCTGGGCCTATTTGGCACACTGGGAAAGTTACAAATCCTGACCAGGATAAGTAGTTAGTCTCACTGACAATACAGGCCCACCCGTCATATCCATCCTCCTCCTCAGCCTCTTCAATTTCCCAATCGCTCCTAAATAATTGTAGGAAACTGCAGGGCAACACATCACGGGCGCGACACGGACACCGGATGGGCCAACGACCGTGATCTGGCCATGGCGTGGAGGCTGCACCGGAGTTGCAACTATTGGAACACCAAGTCTGCTGGCGGTGACGGGAGGGGCCGTGACAGCTGTTAGAGGTGGAGGGGCAGAGGCAGGGATGTTTGTTGTTGTTGGGGGGAGCGAATTCGAGGGAGAAGCAGGACAGCGACGAGGTCGTCGTGGTCATGCCAGCCGCCGCCGCAGTTGGAGGAGAACGACCTATGTCGTGGTGGTGGCATGGCAGATGCCATGGGTAGGCTTAAGTTGGGGGCCGAATGGGTGCTTGTGGTCACTGGGGAGGGTGTGCACGGTCGAGCCATGCACGAAGAACAGGAAGAACTCTCCACAATTGATGATTTGATTGATACCCCAAAGATTACAAGTGCTCCTTGAGTTGTATAGGCTTGAGTACACAACACCTATTCTCTACTTGGTCCAACCTCCTCCTACTACTGCTATGCCCTCCCTTATATAGGCAGTGCTAGCTAGCTAATACCCCTTTGGTTTCTAGGGTTTACGTTTGGATCTTGGTCCCTACAATATGGGTCGGGTTATGGGCTTGCCTTAAGCCCATAGCTAGGCCCGATCCATAAAGCTTGATAGCTAACGGTCTTCTGGTACACTGCTTCTTGTTCTTTTCGGCGTCATGCAGTTACTTTGTACGTCAGCGCTTGCTTTGGGCGTCACCCGGCTCCTTTTGTGTCACCCCGCGTCGCCCTTCTATTTTGACCATGCTTTACCATGGTCCTTCCCGAACCTTAATCGGAAAGGGGCCACCCATCCTTCTTGACTCGGCCCTTCCTCGGTTGACTCGGCTCGTTGGTACCTACAAGGGTTACAACTTTTTCCTATACGGGCCGAGATAGTTTGTATCTCAGCTTTCTTGCTTATCTTACCCGGCCGTTCTTACCTGGCCTGGTTCATTTTTCACTCGGATCCAACCCAGATGCGCTATGTTTCCCCTCTCATGACCCTACCGAGGGTTATCCCCCCGACACTAGTCCCCGAGGCTGGTGAGGTCTAGCAGTTCAAGCTGTTAGGTGTCTCCAGGTTCCTTTTGTGTGAATGGAACTTAGTTTTTGTCTTTTATCTACCTCAGTTTTGCATATTGCCGGGTTAGTCTGACAATTCCGGGTCAATTATTTGACTTCTTGGCTCATTCTTGCCTCGAGCCGAGTTATTTTGGCCAATTCCGGGTCATTTTCGGCGCACTTCAGTCACTGACAGCTAGTAATCATGATTACTTGCCTCAATTTTTGTTCCAAGCTCTAGCGGCACAGTGACGGCTGCACAGTTATTCCCCGTCACTATGGCAGTCCCATCGGTCTGCGATTCTTGTCCTTCTAGCCGTGACGTGGCACCGGATTTTTCGTGTATCTTTGGCTACATGGCGCTTGCTGACTGGCTCATCCAGCGTGGTACACGGCCACACGCTGGCCGCACGGCGCAGTTGGATCCCACTACGGGGGTTTTTACTGCCCTTAAGTAGGGGTTGGGGGTTTCCACTTCCCTCATGCCCGTTCAGTTTCCTTAGCCTTTATTCCTCCTCGCGCCCGCAATATTGAACTGCCCCCTTTGCGGTTCCTTCTCCCTCTTGCTCATGTGCTGCGATTGCCCCTGTCCTCTTTCAATTCCAGCACGGGTCCTCGCTGTTCCAAGCATCTCCTTACCGAGGAGGAGATAGACTCCGACGACCTTATGGACGCTCGCGACGGTGCTGATGGTGCCGAGGAGCAGGAGGTCCCCGCCGGCAAGCGCGGTGACCGGGAGGGCTCGGAGGTCTCCACCGAAGAAGTGGAGTGGCTCCGGTCCACCAGACGCATTCCACTACAAGTGGATTGCCGCCTCCCCGCCGGTGAGATCTCCCCCAAACCTCAAGCTGGCGAGCGGGTGGTTTTTCTTTCCCAATTTGAACGTGGTTTTGCTCTTCCTGTGAGCACATTATTTTCCTCGTTTCTTTCTACCTTCCGTCTACAGACCCACCATCTTCCTGCCAACGCAACTGGCTCTCTCTCTTGTTTCATCTCTGCCTGCGAGGCCTATCTTGGAATTTGGCCTACAGTTCTTCTGTGGGCCAAGTATTTTCGCTTCAAAGTCCAGGTTGTCCCCCAGCCTGAAGTTCCCCGTGCCGAGATGAAGCCTACTCGGTGCGGTGCTGCCAGCATCACGCCCAGGAGGAATTCCATCTTTCCTTGGGTTGCTGGTATTGACTCTTGCAAGAAGTGGCATAGAACCTTTTTCTATGTCAAAAACAGCGGGTCCACCGATAACATCCGGCTTTCCCCTTTCTCGGACGAGGTCCCCCACAAGAAACACTGACAGCTTGACCCGCGTGACCAAGACGTTGCGGTTAACGAGGCAAACGCTATCCTGGAAAGGTTGCTGTCGCCGGATGAGAACTTTCATCTTGCCGACTTTGACCTCATGTGCACCTTCATCTCACGCCGGGTGAGCCCCATCCAAGCCAGGAGCCACAAGATGTGCTTCATGAGCGGGTCCCATGATCCCACTCGGCACTCCACCAAGGAGCTCACCCATGACTCCATTGCCCGCCGAGTAAGCTCCGTCTTCAAATTGAACTTGGCGGATGTCTGGGCTTGGAGTTGCCCACCGTTTAGCCGGGTCAGGCCTGTCCCCTGGGTAAGTTTTCCGAATTACCTTCTCGCCGAGTAAGCTTTAGCTCTTTTTCCACTCTTTAGCTTAGTTTTTAGTCTCTCATTTTGTTTGTCTTTCGCAGAATCTCCTTCACCTGGTTGATGACAGTACTGTCCCTCCGGCTGGCTATAACGGGGATCGCTCCGACTCGGATGAGTTCGAGTATGACCTGGAGTGCTTCATGCCCATCCCGCACACTCCAGATGCTTCAGCTTCGGGTAAGAGTCAATCTCGCAATCCCTTACAAGATTGGTCTGACGATGATGAGGATGATGATTGTACGCTTTTGGAGGTACATGCCTTGTGAGCTTAATCTCTTTGCTTATCCGAGTAAGCCCGTTATTTACTTATGCAGCTGGCCAGGTACATGACGTTCCTCCTCTCGCCAAGGGCGGAGTCGGCAAGATTCCCGTTGCCAAGACGAAGCGGCGTGGGACCTCCTCCAGCACTCAGCCGGCCAAGAAGAACAAACCCACTCCGGCTGCTCATGCTGCCTCTGCTGCTGCCAGCCTGGGTGAGACTCGCCAAGCTGCTGGGCGCCGAGTCACGCGCCGAGTCGTCCGCGACCCGGTCGTCACCGGGTAAGTTTTTGCACCTTGACTTTTCTGTTCTTTCATTTCTCATTACTGTTGTTCTCTTATATACGTCTTGTTATTTTCAGTTTTGCACCTTTGACGGCGAGTCAGGCTGCTTCTAGCATTGCCTTGCCGCTTAGGCCTGCACCTCCTCCAACTGACTCAGCGGCGCCGAGTTCCGTCCGGGTTGAGGCTAGCACTGTTGAGGCTCACGCTTCTTAGTGTCAGTCAGACCCGGTGGGTCATTCGGCTAGCGCCCCTGGCGCTGGCCAGGAGAAACTTTCTGATGTTGGTGCCCACAAGTCTGGCACCGAGAAACCCTCTGCCACCAGTTCCTCTGGCATCAGCCCTCAAGCTGATGTGAATGAACAACTTTGTGATCTTGGAGCCAGCAAAACTGCTGAGCCCAGTCAGGGGCTCCAAGATCCTCTCTAAATCCTCCTGCTCGCTCCCAAATTCTGTCAAAGGGCCAGTTCCAGCCCAAGGCTTCTGGTTCTACTCGCCCCTCTTCCGGCAAATCCACCTCTTTCAAGCAAGCAACTCTAGTTTGCGCTCCGGGTTCTGCTCCTCAGATTCGGCCTCCTACGTCGGTGACCGTGTTCGCTACAACGGGTAAGGGGGACGAGTCCGCGGCTGCCGGGTCAGGTGATGACTCCAGGGTTGTTACCCTCCATACCTCTGCCGCTACAACCCGTGCCACTGTGGGAACCGCCCTGAAAACGGGTCGAGTTCTTACTTGTACGCTCAATGGCAAGAGCCTTGGTTCGGCTGAACCTTACGCTATGGCATGGAATGCAACAGGCGAGTAGGAGGTCAACACTCGTGCTGGGAATAAGTTGAAGTTGGGCCCCAAGGCTGTCTCGGACATGACCCAGCAGGCCATTTCTCTGATGGCCCGTGTCGACGAAGTGAATGAGGTAAATTAACTTTTTACTCTTTTGTATCATTGAGAATTTTCTTTATACATATCACCTAGTCCCCGAGGTTATAGTCGAGTAAGAAACTTACTCGGCTGTAAGCTCTTCAATAGTCACTTAGCCTTCAAATCCTTCACTCCAAGCTTGTATGTTAGAACTTTGATCCCTAGCCATCGAGGTTACTGTCGAGCAAGGAACTTACTCGGTTGTAAGCTCTTAAGCTCTTTTGATTTCTTTTATGACAAACTCATGTTAGAGCTTCAATCCCTAGCCCTCGAGGTTACTGTTGAGTAAGGAACTTACTCGGCTGTAAGCTCTTAAGCTCTTTTGATTTATTTTATGACAAACTCATGTTAGAGCTTCAATCCCTAGCCCTCGAGGTTACTGCCGAGTAAAGAACTTACTCGGCTATAAGCTCTTAAGCTCTTCTTTATTCGGCTGGTCGCCTGTCTTGACTCTTCCTTATTGTCTAACTTTTTTGATTATCTTACGCACAACGAGCGCACAAAGGTGCACCAAGCTCTCATCCTGGCGCATCGCAAGCTCGAACTTGCGTATGAGAAGCTGCAGACTGACACCTTCGGCCAAGGTAATATCTTTGATTTTCCCTTTTCTACTTTTGGTGCAATTCTCCTTGGTTCATCTTTCCATTTTCCCTCTCACTCTTATCTCACAGCCACTACTCAGTCCACCATCAATGAACTTCACTCGCAAATCAGCGAGGCCGAGAGTAAATTTCTTACCTCGCTAAGCCAATTTATGAAATTTTTCTGTCGGTACTGACAAAAATTTGTTCTGAATAAGAAGAGAAGCACCAAGCCAAATTCCAGAAGGAGCGCAATGAGATGACTCGGCTGAAGAAACTGATGGCCGAGACGGAGGAGAAGCACTTGGCCGAGGTGAAAGGGCTGAAGGAGGAGCTTGATGAGAAGAGCGAGCAGCAGGCTGCCAGCACCGAGAATACTAAGAGGCTGCTCGACGAGGCCGAGTCATTGGTCGAGTCGACAAATATGAACCTCGACGCCCTTCAAGCAAAGACCAAAACTTGGCATAGCAAGCTCGCTGCCATCAACTTCTTTCTCGGCAGTGAGTTCTTACTCTTTACGCATTGTCCAAGTCCTGCTGGATTTCTTCCCTCTGCCCTTGCTATTTGCTAATTTTCTCTTTTTGCTTGCAGAGAACTTTCCTGAGGTCAACATGTTTGCCATCCGAGCCATGAAGAAAGTGATTGCTGAGGCTGGTGCTCCTGCTGACGGCGAGGTGTCTATGGAGGAGCTCCTTGCAGCGGTTTCTGAACGGGTCAAGACCCTCAGATCTTGCGGTGTGGATTTGCTCATGTCAGCCATCCATGCGTTTCGCATGCTCTGGCCGGATGAAGACCCACCCGAACTCATCGAGCCACTCGCCGACAGACTGCTCCTTACTGAAGACCGGCTGGATCAATGGCGCAAGTCGGCCGGCCGAGCTGCAGCGGACAAGGCTCTCTCCTTCGTGCTTTCATGGTACAAGGACAACAACCTTGATGTTCTTGCTCGCATAAGGGGAGATGGAAAATGGTTGAACAATCCAGAGCTGATCAAGAAGCGCCAGGAGCGAGCTTATGCTACGATCGAGTACACCATGGTGCACGCTTGGTGTGAAGGCCCCAACTTCCTCGACCTTGGTGATCCGCTCGTTGAAGTTCCTGCTGAAGAAGGTGGCGACAGCGAGGCGACCGAGTCAGATGATCCAGATGACCCGGCCGCAGATGCCCCTCACCCGGACGATTCTCCGAGCACTCCTGGTTCCGAGAATGCTCCTCCGAGTTCTCCTGCTCCTTAGGCCAACAAATACTCGAACTTTTATTGGATCCCCGGTATGTCGGGTACAGATGTAACGTACATTGCACTTGAAGTTTGACTATGTGCCTTGTGATAGGCTTTATATATTTGCGTTATGCTTTGAGTGCGAATCACTCAAGGACAAGTCCCCGAGTTTCATTTTGCCGTGTCACCTTTCCTTGCCTTTGGCCCTTGTCTACCATTTTTCGGCGTTCGACATTAGGATCTCAAAGGACGAAGGATTTAGTTAGAGGATATGAAACTTGGATAACTTGGCCGAGATTACTCGACACATAGTATAACACAACCTGCAGAGAGTTAGGCACACACTAAGGCCGACTCGCGTTTCTCCATTGTACTTATCCGGCGTTCGTGTTTACCCGTCTTAGATCTTTTTCTCTTGCTTGCCATGAAGCCGTGTTTTCTGAAAACAACACAGTCGAAGAGTTGATTTCTTCCGAGTAAACACTACTTGTTCCGAAATAAATTCCGGGTATCACGCCAGCCGATGTAAAATAATTGAATTTGAAAGCCTAAGGGGTAGTCCCCGAGTCAGTTTTTTCGAATCATACCATTTTATTATTATTACATAGTCGGTAAACACGCCCGACATATGAGAGTTCGAGTGATACATGCATTGCTTCTCCTAAGTGTAGAAGGGACGAAGCAGTGCCACATTCCATGGCCTTTTGGTTTCATCTCCTGACCTGTCCGCCTTGTTCTTTTGCGCTTCACAAGCGTCTATGAGATAATAGGAATCATTGTGCAATGCTTTGCTTACAATGAATGGATCTTCCCATGGAGGTGATAATTTATGCATTCCAGCTGTGCGCTGCACCAGCCGTAGCACCATATCTCCTTCTCGAAAAACACGAGGTTGCACTTTCCGGCTATGGTAGCGTCGGAGATTTTGTTGATATATAGCAGATCTGGAGAACGCCAGTTCCCTTTCTTCTTCGAGTAAATCTACTCCATCTTCTCGGGCCTCTTTTACCTCGGCTTCCGAGTATTGCCTTATCCTTGGCGAGTCGTATTCTATGTCGGCAGGCAAAACTGCTTCAGCCCCATATACAAGAAAAAATGGCGTATAACCAGTTGATCGATTCGGAGTCGTTCTTAAGCTCCACAGTACTGAGGGTAGTTCCTCTAGCCAACAACCAGGTGATCTCTGGAGTGGTTCCATTAAGCGGGGTTTTATCCTGGACAGAACTAAGCCATTAGCCCGTTCAACTTGTCCATTTGATTCTAGATGGGCGACTGACGCTACGTCGAGTCTTATTCGGTGTTTCCCACAGAAGCGAGCAAAAGCTCCTTCGGCAAAGTTTGTGCCATTGTCTGTGATCACACTGTGCGGGTAACCGTATCTGAGGATTATATCCCTTAGGAATGTAACAGCTGTTTTGCCGTCCAGTTTTTTGATTGGCTTCACTTCTATCCACTTGGTGAACTTGTCAATCATGACCAAGATATGAGTCATGCCTCCCCTTGCTGGTTTGAATGGTCCTACCATATCCAGGCACCACACTGCAAAAAGCCAAGTGATTGGTATAGTCTTCAATTCAGACGCTGGTAAATGTGACTTGGATGCATAGTGTTGAAAACCACTGCATTTTCCGACTAACTCTTGCGCTTGTGCCAATGCGCTTGGCCAGTATAATCCATGTCGGAATTCCTTGGCTACCAATGCTCTTGATGATGCATGGTGCCCGTACTCTCCCTGATGGATATCCAAAAAGATCTCCTGGCCTTGCTCTGAACTGATGCAACGCTGCAGTACACTTGTCACGCTTCGTTTGTAGAGTTCCTTGTTGATTATGGTGTATGCTTTTGCTCTTCGTGTCGTTTGCCTTGCCAGTGTCTCATCACTCGGCAAGGTTCCATCTTTCAAATAACTGAATATTGGCTGTGCCCACGTTGGTATTAGTGGTTCCGGGTCTGCTTCAACATCAATGTCCATTGGTTCCGCCGAGATATGTTCTGCCGACATAACCTGAGGAGTCCCCGAGTGTGATTCGGCTACCCCTGAGGTGAACGGATCAGTCCCCGACTGACTCGAACCTACCCCTGAGTCGATATCCATTGGCACTGCCTCTGATTCCTGACTCGCCGGGATGACCCTGATTGATTCGGACTCTGGTGACGGCTTGATCGATGGCTTCCTGAGATGCTCCAATGCTACCCCTGGTGGTATTGCTTGTCTAGATGATCCTAGCTTGGATAACACATCTGCTGCCTCATTTTCTGCTCTAGGGATATGATGAAATTCACAACCGTCAAAATATCACGAAATTTGCTGCACGTGAAAGCGATACAATGCCATGTTTGCGTCCAGTGCTTCCCAATATCCATACACTTGCTAAATCACCAAATCTGAATCGCCAAAACACATGATCCTGATGATACCAATTTCCTTGGCTACTTTAATGCCATGGACGGGTGCTTCATACTCGGCAACGTTGTTGGAAGCAGCAAAATTAATCTGCAAGACATACCTCAGTTGATCCCTCTTTGGAGATGTGAGCACTATCTCGGCGCCCAGACCCATTTTTGTCTTGGACCCGTCAAAATGCATTTTCCAGTAATTTGGATCTAGCAGTGGTGGTTCGTACTGCATCTCCATCCATTCTACAAAGAAATCTGCAACGGCTTGAGATTTCATTGCATCCTGCCTATCATATTGTAGAGTGTATGGTGCTAGTTCAATGGCCCATTTGGTTACTCGGCCGCTGGCATCTTTGCTGCCCTATATATCCGAGATAATATGCTTCGCATATTACCCGGATTGGTTGTTCTTGAAAATAATGTTTCAGCTTTTTTGCTACCATATATACCCCATATGTCATCTTCTGATAATGCGGGTAATTCTATTTCGAGACAGAGAGCACTTCGCTCAAGTAATATACTGGTCTTTGGACTGATTTGCCCCCTTCTTCACGTTCAACCACTATTACTGCACTTACAACTCTGTTGGTTGCGGCGATATAGAGAAGCATTGGCTCCTTGGATAGTGGTGAAGCTAATATTGGTGTTGTTGCCAACATTTTCTTTAATTCATGGAAAGCGCTATCAGCTTGCTGTGTCCATGTGAATTTGTCTGATTTCATCATCAGCTGATATAGTGGTAGGGATTTTTCGCCTAGCCGACTAACAAACCTTCTCAATGAAGCCAGGCATCCAGTAAACTTCTGGACATCATTGAGGGTTTTTGGCAATTCCATTCTTTTGATGGCCCTGATCTTTGTCGGGTTAGCTTCAATCCCTCAGCTGGATACAAGGAATCCGAGTAATTTTCCAGCCGGGACACCAAATGTACATTTTTCCGGGTTAAGTTTCATCCGGAATCTTCTCAATTTGCGAATGTTTGACGCAAGTCCTCAATTAGAGTATGACTTTGTTTGGTTTTTATTACCACGTCATCGACGTATACTTGAACATTTTTGTCCAACTGATCATGTAAGCATTTTTGCATGCATCTTTGATATGTTGCGCCTGCATTTCTCAATCCGAATTGCATGGTGCGATAGCAATAAGCCCCGTACGGGGTGATAAAAAGCTGTCTTTATTTGATCATTTGGATTCAGTGGAATCTGATGGAATCCTGAATATGCATCCACAAATGACAACAACTCACACCCAACAGTAGAATCTATGACTTGATCGATCCGAGGAAGAGGAAATGGATCTTTCGGACACGACTTATTGCGGTTCGTGTAATCAATACACATGCGTCATACCACTGCCATGTTCGGGTCATCTTTCTTCTTCTCGACCAGGACTGGATTTGACAACCAGTCCGGGTGCAGCACTTCCAGGATGAATCCAGCAACTAAAAGTCTTGCAATCTCGGCCGCTATTACTTTCCTCCTATCTTCGGTGAAGCGGTGGAGGGGTTGCTTCACCGGCCTTGCATCTGGTCTTACATGAAGAGAGTGCTCAGCCAGCTCCCTCGGAACTCCTTGCAGATCTTGAGTGGACCATGCAAAGATGTCCTGATTCTCACGGAGGAAGCTGGTGAGATCGCTTTCCTATTTGTCTATAAGGCCAGCCCCAATGGTTACTGTGCGCTCTGGGAAAGTTCCATCCACCTGCACCTTCTCGGTTTCCTTGGTAGCTTGAAATGACACATTGCCATGCGGGTTGGTGAGTGCCGGCATGGACATTTGTGCTGCTTTGGCCAGTGCTGCCACCTCCAACATCTGACTTTTCTCTTGTGCTATGACGAGTGATTCGGCCAGTGAAGATATGGCTGAGGCACAAGCAATAGATCTTTTGTAATCTCCTTCAACTGTGATCACCCCACATGGGCCTGGCAGTTTCATCTTCAAGTAAGCGATGTGAGGAGTATCCATGAACTTTGCCATAGCTGGCCTGCCGAGTAAGGCATGATATGAGCTGACCAAATCTACTACCTCGAACTCTATGGCTTCAGTACGACAATTTTCTCTGTTGTCGAATAAGACGTCGACCCAGATCTTGCCAATTGGCTCACAGGATAATCCCGGCACAATCCCGTAGAAAGTGGTCTTAGTCGGCTCCAGCATGTTCATGGTAATGCCTAACTTGAGCATAGTATCCTTGTACATGATGTTGATGCTACTGCCATCATTGATTAACACCTTTGAAAATTTCACGTTGATATCTGGGCCCATGAACGTATCCTCCTGGGGTTGGCATGATTTTGGGTTGATCCTTTATACTCCAAGTTATCCCTTGCTCAGACCAATGCATGTACTTGGGAATTGCCGGCATCTTGGCATTCACTTCCATCATTCGTCGCTGCTGGCTCTTCTTGTCATTTGGCTCTGTGACAAAGACAACATAGCTCTGGTGATGTTCTCTGCACTCATTTCTGGTTCCGTGGCCGACATGGGCATCGTTACCTCTTGGATTGTGCACTTGGTGCACAACTTCTCTTCTTTCTTGATTCTGGTACCTCGGCTGCCTGTTTTCATATCTGTTATCCTCTCCTAATGCTTGAGCATTTCCTCCTGTAAGTGGAGGAGGGGGAGGTGGTGGAAGCTGCTTATTCGTCGAGTCCACTCCGTCTCCTTTCTGAAACCAAGTGCATTGCCTTGTTCAGTGTTTTGCCGGCTTACTCGGACTTGGCGTGTGAAACTTATACGGCTGATCCAGCATCATCTCATAGGTGTATTTTTGTCAGTCTTGATACTGTTTCCTCTGATCGTATGGTCTTTTGCCATCATTCTTTGGCATCCATTGTTGTTGACCACTTGTCCTTTGACGCTGACCGCTTCCAGCATCTGGATGATCCTGACTCACTGATGCGACCTGAGCCGAACCATACCTGTAATCCGGCCTCTCGTCTCTTCTCTTACTTCTGTATTCGGATCTCTCCTGGCGCCTTTGCGACCCGGCAGCGTCATAGATCTGAGTCTCAGTCATCCCGTCTACCGACATGAGCAGCGGCTAAGTCGGATCTCCTAACGCGTACGAGTCAGCGATTCTTATCGTCTCTGCTAGGCTTGACGACATATCTCTCTGTAACCTTTGCCACAACACACTCCCATGTCTACATCCTTGTGCAAACCATGCGATTGCTTGCGACTCGATTACCCCTTCACAAGAGTTACGCATCGTGCACCACCTCGTGAGGAACTCCCTGTCTGTCTCATTCGGTGTTTGCTTGCACATTGCTAGTTGCTGTGGGCGATTCGGCCTCTTGTAAGTGCTCGTGAAATTGCTCACGAAGGCGTCGTGAAAATCAATCCAACTGTTGATGCTTCCGGGTGGCAAATTGTTCAACCATACCCGAGTTGGTCCTTCCAGCATCTGCGGTACGTAACGT
Organism: Avena sativa; assembly: GCA_916181665.1. Classification (NCBI taxonomy): domain Eukaryota; kingdom Viridiplantae; phylum Streptophyta; class Magnoliopsida; order Poales; family Poaceae; genus Avena; species Avena sativa. The sequence continues at coordinate 52,006,845 of OV702279.1, read as the reverse complement.
ACTTCCCATCTCAAGTTTCCCTGCGCGATCTTCACAGCGGTTCCATAATCTATGAGCCAATCCTCTGGCTTTGTGCTTTCATCATATGTTTTTGTCCCTCTAGCCAGATGGAAATTTCGCACCGGTGGCTCCTTCATGATCCTTTGGCCAAAACACGGTGGACCCTGCGGACCTTGTGATTCAATTATCTCTCCCATTTTTATGCGGTCAAGCTTCAGCCTGGCATCACCCGGCTGAAGGTTCCTACCTCCGTATCTTGCTCACATTGCTTGATATGCATGATCCGGCAGCTCATACCCGTCATTTACCATTGCCGAGTAACCATCATTATATTTATTCGCGTTCGGGTCTGCTGGCTGTTGGACTGCTTTTCCCACGCTCTGTTGTCTTCTTTCCGGCTGAGCTGGTGCGTTATTCGGAGTTGGATTTCCTCCTCCTGCCGAGTGAGTTGAGCGCCGAGTATGAGGTGCAAAATTTTGCCCTCTGTTGTCATTTCTCTGTCCAATTTTTTCCTGGTTTTCATTTTCTCGGGGATTATTTCTTTTTGCCCCTTGCGCATGTGCCGGGTTTCCTTGAACTACTGCTGGATCATAGGCGACCATCTGCTTGTTTCTTCCAGAATCCATGCTTTTTTCTTTTCTCGGCCTGGGTGCCGTTCCGGGTGAGGATGCCGTGTGCCCCGCCGATCTTGCCGGAACAGGAGTTGCCGAGTGAACCAGCTGTGATCTCCCTGCTATACCCGGATTTGCTCTGTAATATGCCTCATTCAGCATGCTGGCTACTTTTACTAACTCATTGACTCGTTCTTGCTGCCTTTTCTTTGCTTCCCCCTCCAAGTGGGGTAATTCTGCCATTGCTGCTTCTGCTGCTCGCAGATTAGCTATTGTTGTGTTGTACGTTGGACGCATGACCGTCTCATTGCTGTTCTCTGGGTTATCTTTGATGTCGCATCTACCAGTTCTTCATTGAGGTTCCTTCCTCTCAATCTTTTTGCATCAAGCCGGGTCTTTGCGCCCTTGACTTGATTTGCCGAGTTAAGCTCTCGGATAGTGATATCCACATCCTGCTGTAATTGTGCTAGCTCCTTTTCTTTCTCCAGGACTTTTATCCTGGCTTCTTCCAACTAGGCTTGCACACGCGAAGGGTCAGTTGCTTGTGCCACTGGCTCTGCCAACTTGTCTATCGCTTCCTGTAGCTCCTTAGCTCTTTTGCTCCTAGCTATGTTCTCTGGTTTCTCCGGCGGCGTCTTTGCTGTTCGTGCAGCCCTTGGCGTTTCCTCACGATTTCCTCCTTCTGTGTTTTAATTTACCACTGGAACTACTGGGGGAGCTACGGGGTTTGTGGCAATCATCATTACCTCCATGGAGACGAGTTGGAGAGGTTTCCCAGCGACTGGTGCTGTTGGGGGATCCGGCGCCACGACGACGTGCTCAGGATATGCGCGCTCCATGCGCACTGCGACGTAGACCTAGTGCTCGCCGAACTTGATGAAGCGATCGGCCCTAGGGAACGTCTTGGTCCCGAAGCAACCCGCGTTGTCGCTCACGAAGTTGAGCGCTCCAAACCTCTGGATGAGGCCGGAGTAGAAGCGCTCGCCAGTCTTGGCGATAATGTTGCCCGTCCGGATGAAGACTCCATCAAGCACCTGCTTCTGCCCCACGGTGGGCGCCAACTGTCGTGGTGGTGGCACGGCAGATGCCATGGGTAGGCTTAAGTTGGGGGCCGAATGGGTGCTTGTGGTCACCGGGGAGGGTGTGCACGGTCGAGCCATGCACGAAGAACAGGAAGAACTCTCCACACTTGACGATTTGATTGATACCCCAAAGATTACAAGTGCTCCTTGAGCTGTATAGGCTTGAGCACACAGCACCTATTCTCTACTTGGTCCAACCTCCTCCTACTACTGCTATGCCCTCCCTTATATAGGCAGTGCTAGCTAGCTAATACCCCTTTGGGTTCTAGGGTTTACTGTTTGGATCTTGGTCCCTATAATATGGGCCGGGTTATGGGCTTGCCTTAAGCCCATAGCCCGATCCATAAAGCTTGACATCTAACGGTCTTCTGGTACACTGCTTCTTGTTCTTTTCGGCGTCACGCAGTTACTTTGTACGTCAGCGCTTGCTTTGGGCGTCACCCGACTCCTTTTGTGTCACCCGACGTCGCCCTTCTCTTTTGACCATGCTTTACCATGGTCCTTCCCAAACCTTACTCGGAAAGGGCCACGCGTTCTTCTTGACTCGGCCCTTCCTCGGTTGACTCGGCTCGTTGGTACCTGCAAGGGTTACAACTTTGTCCTATACGGTCCGAGATAGTTTGTATCTCGGCTTTCTTGCTTATCTTACCCGACCGTTCTTACCCGGCCAGGTTCATTTTTCACTCGGAGTCAACCCAGCTGCGCTATGTTTCCCCTCTCATGACCCTACCGGGGGTTATCCCCCCGACAACCTAGGAGCTCAAAAAACAGGGACAAGGTGAGGGCAGGGAGGCCTACGAGTCGGAGCTACGCGAGGTCCGACGCGGAGTTGCTGGATCCGGACGCGGGTGTTGCAGCAGGAGGACAGAAACCGGCGAGGTTGGGGTGGTGTTAGTGCTCGAGTGTTAGGCGTCGTACTGCTTCCATGCCGCTTGGACTTGCTAGCGAGACGCAGCGCCGCCGCTCCAGGTCACCATTGACCTCGTCCGCTACTGTTCGTAGTTAGATTGCAGCACAGCGACGCTGCACGGCTGCTGTCCACGGCGTCACGTGGGGTTTGACCCTCACCTTGCTACAACGCAACTAGCTCAGCTGGGAACGTCATCGTATTCCTCGTGACCGGCAATGCGCCGCCGTCTGCCATTCTGTTTCAAACCGATTCGACAATCTAACGCGTGCGCATGCTTTTGGAGCTCAAACCTTTTTTCGTGTTCCTCCTTTGACCACGGACTCTTGGTCATCGTCATGGACAGAAGCTCATCATCGCCCATCTGTATACCTGAGCAAACAAACAAAACAGGGTTCAAAATAGACTGAGATTTGTAAGTTGGGAGTGCTAACTTCTAGGATTTAAAGTTTAAGGTTTGGTTTAGCCAACCACTATAAGTTTAAGTTTAAGGTTTGTTTTGGACTTTACTGTCAAACCACCCTGCAATCTCTCTCCCTGTGCAACCGACCCCACCTGCTGTCCCTGCGCGCGACCCCAACCGGCCTCGCAACCCTCGTCCCTACCCGACGCGTTTTCCTCCCGCACGCGCACGCCTCTCTTTCTCGCCCTCTCTTCTCGTCCCTAATCCGCGCGACCTCATCTGCCAGGTGCCGCCGCCTTCCCCAAGCAGAGCCCCGGCCGCCGCCCTTCTTTCCCGCCTCACTGGAGCTGCCCCGGCCGTGCCCCTTCCCCACCGCCCCCAGCGCAGGCCATCGACGCCCCTTCTTCCAGGTCGATGCCCTCACCTCCCCGTCGGTTCCGCCTTGCGCCGCATTGTCGTCGGCCTTCACCTCCTCGCCCCGCCAGCGGCCGCCGTCCACAGGAGCTCCTCCCATGCCCAAACTTCGGTCCTGCAGCCGTGTGAGCCTTCCCACTACCGTCTGGTCGCTGCTCCGGTGCCGCCCCCACTCTTGCATCTTCCGGTCGTCGCCCCAGCGCCTCGTTCACCCTGTTCCAGACGCCATGGCCGCCCTCGAGGTCGCCCTCGACTCGTCGACCCCGTGCGTCTCTGTCCCTGCACGGACCGGCCTCCTCTGACTGCGCCACCTCTCGCCGTCAAGCCCGCACCCCCGCTGCAGTCGCTGCATCAGGCTGCTCCGCTTCACCTATTCTTTGCGTGTAACCATTTGTTTTGCTGCTCGTTCAAGTCCTAGACAAGAAACACGGACCCCGATGTGACCCGTTTTTGGGGGATTCCAGTTGGTTTGCTTCTGCCGTAGAATTGATGCGGTGGAGTCAAATCTGGCCAACGGGCCGGCCCGGCACGGCCAGGCCTGGCACGCGTCAAACGGGCCGGCACGCGGCACGGCCCGCCATGGCCCGCCGAGCCACGTGCCGGGCCGTGCCACGTGCCCCGCCTGGCGGCCCGAGCCCGGCACGAAAGCTTCACGGGCCGGCCCATGGCCCGTCAAGCACGTTGGCCCGTCATTCATTTTCTCTAGCCCGTCTAGTTAACCTTTAATATCGATCAAAATTAGAGCTTATTAGCTAAGATTCGGTGGCGTAGTGGTTAGCTGCTCGTGCTGGGTGCTAGAGATCCCGGGTTCGAGTCCCGCTGGGACTCCTTTTTGCCTCTAGTATTTCCAAAATACTGTGCTTTACCTGCTGACGGGCTGTGCCGGGCCGGCCCGCGTGCCCGGGGACGCGGCACAGGCACGGCACCCGCGTGCCACGGGCCGGGCACGGCCCGTCAAGCCACGTGCCGGGCCGTGCTCGGGCCGGGCTTTTTTGGCGTGCCGCGGGCCGGCCCGTCCAGGCACGGCCCGATGGCCAGGTTTGGGTGGAGTGGATTTGCTAGCCTTGGCCTTCCCCGTCTACCACCTCGATCCATGTTGACCTATCTCGCTAAGCAAGAGCTTCCTCCATGATGATAAATGTGCTGTTAAATGTGATGTATATCCATACATGAATCATTAGCATTATGGACTTGATCTTGACCATGATAGCGTTCTCTCACGGTCAATTTGTCGAGTTCTTCTATAACATGATTTGTTGCCCCTGTATCACCATACCAATTTGTATCTATGCCATAGGAGCTTGTTGCCGCACCTGCAGACTTTTCAGCTTGTGGCTGGAAATTCTTGTTGAAGCGCTTCCAACAGCGAAACGCTGGATGTCCTTCTTTGCCACATATTTGACAGATCACGCCAGGTGCTCCCCCTCCTTGACCACGTCCTCCCCCTCCTTGGCGTTGCTGGTACTGCCCGCCCTGGGATAGTAGCCTCCTCCACCATTATTGTTCTGGGGATAATAACCACCCCATCACCGTAGTGTTGTGACCCTCGGCCACCACCATTGTTGCCTCCACGCCCGCCACCACCATGACCTCCTCGCTGTCCAAAACCACCGCCGCCTCCTCGGTTGCCGTAACCACCTCGCGACGCGACATTAGCTGAGAGCTCACTAACGAAGTTCCCAGCATTGCCAGGGACTCTTCCTTCCAAACGGGCTTCATACGGGAGGAACATGGAGTATAAGTCACTAACCGTGACTTTTGTTGCAGTTTTCAGCAAAACATTGATTGATGCTACAAAGCCATCATACTGATCATCTAGACCAGCTAGGATGTAGGAGATGGTATCCGCCTCATCCAATTTTTTTCAGCGTTTGCCATCTCATCGGCAAGGGCCTTGATTCGTTCGAAGTAAGCCTTCCCAGACATATTCTCCTTCTGCGTTTTAGCCAACGCTGTGCGAAGTTGAACAATGCGACTCTGCGACATCGCGGAGAACATCTCTGTCACCGATGCCCACACTTCAGCCGCACTATCTAGTCCAGCGACTTGGACTAGAATTTCCCTCGTCATATTCCTGAGAAGGTAACCGAGCACTATCTGATCTTGCGAGATCCAAAGTGCATACGCAGGATTGGGAATCTTCACCTTCTTCCCGCTGTCATCCTTGGTGGTGAGCTCCACCTCCGGCGCCTTGATAGTTCCGTCGAGGTAGCCCGCCAACTACGCGCCCCTAATCGCCGGCATCACTTGAGTCTTCCAGATCATAAAGTTTTCTCCCGTCAGCTTCTCTGAAACAGACTCGCCTAGTGATACAGGGGCAACAAATCATGTTACAAGAGAACTCGACAAGTTGACCGTGAGAGAACGCTATCATGGTCAAGATCAAGTCCATAATGCTAATGGTTCAGGTATGGATATACATCACATTGGTCACTCCTTACATCATACCCCTAATCATGTTCTTCGTCTTAACAATATTCTTCATGTTCCTCAAGCCACCAAGAATCTTCTCTCTATACATCAACTTACAAAAGATAATAATGCATTTGCTGAATATTGGCCGAATCACTTCTTTATTAAGGATCAGGGCACGAGGAAAATTGTAACTACCTCGGTGAATTACGCTCCTAGTTACAAGCCTGGATGAGCGGAAATGGTTAAAATAGTACGGTGGGGCCCAAATGCCACTCACAGGTAGACCTTTCGGCCGTCCTAACCATTTCCAAACATCGGGACAAGAACGGGCGACGTAATCGGCAGGCGAAGGGATCAACTACATACACAAATGAGTATGTATGCAAGCCACCATACAACAGTCCTCAGAGCCATTCCATCTAAAAGAAATAGAAATATTGCAACGCCATACGGCAAGATCCAAATATCCTAGATAGATATATAGTTTAGGATATCTCCTCATACATCAAACATCAGAGTATCAGGCGGAAGCGGAAAACAAGATCCGAGTACGGATAAGAAGCAAATCGGCATAAGATGCCCCATAAATAAACACATCCCGCCCACAGATCTCACGGATCCCCGTTCCCGGAATCTCTACACCGAATGATCGTTGTCCACATCGTCCGTCTCCTCCACCCAATATCCATCTTGTGAGTGTACCTGTTCATCTGAATCAAATAATTTATCGTGTGAGACCCTAGGGGTACTCAGCAAGTCTTTATGCCTCTAAAGGGGACACAACCTGGGGTGACGCAATTGCAGCAAAAGATAAACCCTAACAATTCTATAGATACTCGCTAACCATCCGCCCAACCATAGATAGACGGATGTCCGTGAATTAATAACAACAGTTATAACAGTAATATTAACAGATCCATCCTCCTCCTCGCTTACCAACGAGGAAGCGGACGAACACCCCCCATCCGTTGGTAGTTTTATTATCCATTCCATGAGTGTTGCACTATTTACTAGTCAGTTACTTAGTCAAATTAAAAGCGGTACTTTAGTTATACTTGTCTATGATCGAGAAACTGTGCTCCAAGTCGTCCATAACCACGGACACGGCTTTCAGAAAGTTTTACCCTGCAGGGGTGCACAAATAGCAACACACACTCGATCAACCTCGGAAAAGCCAAATCAAAACCCAACGAGGCAGTCATGACAAAGCGATCACAGGATTCAGAAATATTTCAGGGGGCCACCCCATTAAGCTACCCGCAACGAAACTGGCCGGCTCCGAGACGGACTCAAGGTTTGTGTGGACGGCTGTAAACGACTAGGAACCCGAAAGTGTGACTGGGCTTGTCGATACAGCGAAAACGTGTCACGATCCTAAACAGTACAGGTGCTCCTCGCACAATCGTAAATAAAGCAGTAAAGCATGGCATAAGTACAGGATAGTAATAAAGCCCCAAACTACTTGTGGCCCCAAGAAATAAGAATGAATCAAGCTCTGGCTCAGGGGGGTCCCATAAGCCTCCCGGATGTGGATAGCGCGAATATTCAAGGAACAGGAATCAAGTACTCAGGGTCCTACGGGACACAAGTGAGCATAAAAACACCAAATAGCAGATATTGCTCACCGGTGCCACTTTCATTAGTTATCCCATTACTACTGAGGTTAAGTTGTATAGGTACCTCGTTATCCATCAGACACTCACATACCCTACACATGCTGTTCTACGACCCGCATGGCTCAAACAACTCCTGTAGTAATGGCTCATGGGATGGAGGAACAAGCTTCGGTGGGGTTTAAAAGTAAAGGCTATGCAGTACTTGGGATTCAGTTTAATGCGATCGCGACTCAATGATGCAAGAATAAGATAGAGGCAATAGGTACTATATGTATGCAAGCATGTGGTAGTGCTTGCCTGGCAGCTCAGTTGAAGCGAGAGAAGGATCTGGTTAGTGCTCCTGGGTTTCTTGATAAATCCCCTGCTCAGCGTCTATTCGACGAAGAACCAAACAAACAAGGGCCAACATAAATAAAGTGCACAAGCATATGAATAAGATGCGACAAGCAAACAATCATGCCATGATGAATGATGCACAATTTGCATGGCAATAAAGTAGCATGGCATGGGTGTGGTGTGGAATACAAGAAATAAGCATTTTATTGAGTTTTGGTCACATTTTATACTCCAAAAAGTTGCTGTATACTTTATATTTATATGATGCATGCTGCAATTCAGAACATGGAATGCATAAACAGAAAGGTCTCGTCGAGCTGATCATTTTAGACATATTATTTGTCAAATTTGGAGTTATAAAACAAAAGTTATTAATTAATTAAGGAAAAAGGGCATTTTATTGTAATTTTGATCAACTCGAAAATTAAAGTGTTCAAACATTATTTTGATTAGCTTATTTGAAATCCTCACATTTTTCTGATCTAAAAACATATATTATATGTATTATTTGGGTTTATAATTTAAAAGTTATTTAAAACAGAAATTAAATCATTTATAAAAACATTTTCTGAAATTGTTTTATTTAAAACAGAAATCATACAGACTTTTTGTACTCAGAGGATCTTAGCCCGTGTCAGTGACGCGCGGGTCCAGCGCTGACTCAGCAGCATCCGGCGTGGCGGGGACAGAACCGGACCTTTCTTACCGCGCGTCTGTCTAGCCCGCGAGACCGACAGATGGGACCGGTCGATCCACGGGGCCACTCAAGCGCACGGCCAGCCGGTGGGCGACACGTGGGCGATCCAGGGCGGCGCGGGCGGAGAAACTCCAGAGCGCAGGGTTTTTCTTGCAAAAATACACCGAGGCTGACAGGTGGGCTCTGGGGACGGCGGGTTCAGGCGGGAAAAAGGGCAGGGGCTCCAGCGCAAAAAGGCCAGCGGCTGCTGCTGACGCTGATGGACGCGGTGCTGCCGGCGGCGAAAGACTGGCCGTCTTCCGGCGACGATGGCGACGCCTACGCTGGACTAAACGCGCCACCACAAAAATGAATAAGGTAAAGGGATCCACGGCCTACAACTTTCTTACAGGTGGCATCACCGGAGGAGGGCTACAACGCGCGGGGCCTGGCGAGAAACAGAGGGGCAGAAACGGCTGCAGACGCGACAGACGGTGACTACGTCGGCGCACGTGCACGCGGGGTGCTCGACGGAAGGTGGCGGCGTTCTACGGCGAGAGGAGGATAGGGACCATGTCTGGAGGGTTTGGTTGCTCACCAGGAGTTCAACGGTGTAGGCGAAAGAGCTCGGGGCGGTCGCGATCTGGCGCGGGGCTTGCTGGCCGGAGCTTCGGGTCCAAGGCATCTACGGCGGCATGGCGGCAACCCGGCAGCTCCTGGCGGCGTTCCGTGTGCAGGGCGACTAGGAGGAAGCAGGGGAACCCGCTGATGCCCTTGGTCCGCCTCGAGTAGCTCCAGAACACCGGAAGGAGGGATGGGCGAGCTAGGCTAGGTTTTGAGCGCCATGGCGAGGCTTGGAAGGTAGGGAGGAATAGAGGGAAGAGGAGAGGGTCAGTGTTCCTCCAGATCTCGATCTAGGATGCCTGGGGTGGTTGGGGTGATAAGGAAGAGAGGGTGGAAGGCACATGGGATGGTCTCCACCTTTTTGCAAAAGCAAGAGGAGGCTCGGTGGTGTAGGCTTCTTCCTCTCTCCTTTCTTGTGCTTTAGCTAGAGAGATGGAAAGAGAGGGACCAGGGGAGGGCAGTGAGGCTGCAGGGTGGGGCCGGCGTGAGGAAGAGAAGAGAGGGAGGGACTCGGGTGTAACTAGGGTTAGATAAGAGAGGGGCTCGGGTTAGGGTTTGGCTAGGAGGAGGGGTAGATGGGGTGGGGTGGTGTGTTTTCCTTTGACAAGATCAAGCAAGATCAAGACAAGCTCAAGCAAGATCTAGACAAAAGAGAGGATGAGATGAAAGGTGGTGATGGGGTTTAAGCAAGATCAACTAAGACCAAGCCAAAAGGAGGAAGAGAGAGATGAGAGATGATCCACTCAAGAGTCAAATAAAAACCCAAAAGACTAGAATGTGTAGGTTCTTGCATGGCCCATGCAAAACAATTAATGCCATGCTTATTCTTGTGAAAACAATAATATCTACATGGCATTATTCCTATGCATTCCCAAAAGTGGAATTAAGCCAAGCAAAAGAATTTAAAGGAAAATTCCAGATGGAGTAGATGGAGATGATCACATTTGATTATAATTGGGACTTGCTAGTGTGTTTATTCCACTAGATGTTTAATAGTCCCAAAAATATCCCAACATGAGCATAAATCCATGATAATCCATATGAAAGCTAGGAAAAAGGAGCACTACTCATAATGCATGCAAAGGTGGCTCCACATATCAATAATGTGAAAACAACATGATGCTAAGATGAGAGCACGTGGAAATAGAATTGGATCCATCCCAACCCACATGAGCTAGAGGTAAAACCCAATAAAGTGCAAAGCTCATATTTAGTTGGATGGTGGAATTATAAGGTGGTGGCAGAGAAAGGTGATGGAGTTGAATAAAAGATATGCCCCCAACTCAACTTGGGCATTTAAACAATATATCAATAACCAAATACAATATCAAGAGGCAAATACAATTAACAATGCATATGAGAGAAGAACCAAACCAAAAAGGGTTTTATATGATGCTCAGATGCAAGGTGGCATGATGACATGAGCATGATATAATTATGATGCAACAATTATATATAGGAAGTAGCATTTATATAGACTAGGCTAGTAGCATTGCAATTGTTAGACAATTGGGATGCTACAAAAATTCTTCTGGAAGGTAGATGCATGGATGGCCTTTATCCACTACCTCCTTCATCTTGGTCATCGGGAAAACAAGCTCTTGGCGTTCAGTCTTCGTCTCATTGGCATAGATGTTTAGGGCATCCTTCATCAGTAGTGGTTCGACAGATTCTTCGAGAAAATGATATTCAGTTTAGTGAGTCAAATAAAGAGTCAGTATGTGATGCTTGTCAAAAGGCTAAGAGTCATCAGTTACCTTATCCCAAGTCCTCAAGTGTATCTTCTTTTCCTTTAGAACTTGTGTTTTCTGATGTATGGGGCCCTGCTCCAGCTTCAGTTGGTCGAAATAAATACTATGTCAGTTTTATTGATGATTATAGCAAGTATACTTGGATATATTTGTTGAAAAATAAATATGATGTTTTCCAAAGATTTCATGACTTTCATCATCACGTAGAGAGACTCTTTGATAAAAAAAATTCCGCTCTACAAATTGACTGGGGGTGAGTATAAAAAACTCAATTCTTTTTTTTCAAAAGGTGGGGATTTCTCACCATGTTTCATGTCCTCATGCCCATCAACAGAATGGCTCTGTTGAGCGCAAACATAGGCACATTGTCACGGTTGGGCTATCTCTTCTTGCTCATGCATCTATGCCTCTTAAGTTCTGGGATGAAGCGTTCTCTATGGCGGTTTATTTAATTAATCGTCTTCCTAGCAAAGTTATTGCTTCCCAGTCTCCACTTGAGCGTCTGTTTAAAACCAAACCTGATTATTCGTTCTTACGTATATTTGGATGTGCGGTTTGGCCCAATCTTTATAACACTCGTAAACTCGAGTTTCGCTCTAAACAATGTGATTTTCTTGGTTACAGTAAGAAAGAATATTTCCACTGGCCGCGTGTATATCTCTCGCGATGTTGTGTTTGATGAATCTGTTTTTCCATTTGCTAGCCTTCATTCTAATGCTGGCGCACAGTTACGTGCTGAAATTTCGCTTCTTTCACCAGATCTTTATTTACCAATGATTGGGGGTCATGATTTAGGAGCTAATGTTGATGCTAATCCTGCTAATCATTTGCCTTCTGAGTCTGTTGTACATGAATCAGATGATTTTTTGTCTAACACTGATTCTGAATCAAGCTCTACAGCGTCCGGTCAGGTTGTCAACACCCGGATTTTTCAATCCTAGATGCATGTTATGCCATACATCGCAATCCCAGGATTACCATTTTTGCGAGACATAACAGAATTGGATACCATAGTACTTCATCCATTACAAACGATACATAAGTTCTTACACAAATAGGGATCTCATGATCCAGTTCTTAATACAACATCAAGCAACGGAATACGTAATAATAACGGTAGCGTAGGCGAAGCTCCATCTTCGGGGTCACAGGCAATGCTGACGATGGGAGATGATCCTAGTTGTCATAACCTTCCTGGGGTCCATCCTCCAGGTACTCCTCTTCATAGTCTGGCCATGGGAATAGCCAGGGACAAAGCCATGAGTACTCTTTAAGTACTCGCAAACTAATACTAACAGATAAAGGGGTTTTTTGTATAATAGGACACTAGGCTCTAGGGTTGTTTTGCAAAAGCCAGATTTATCTTTACTAGGTTCCAGAGCTAGTCACAATTTTATAATTCCTAAGTGGGATCTTGTAATTCAAGTCACATCTCTGTTGTGGTCAAGTCAAAGTCTCAATTAATTTCTCAAGTCATTTTAAAAAGTCTGACGGGGGAACAGTATGGCCACTCCAACTGTCCATAACCGTGGACGCGGCTATTCGAATAGTTTGACACTCTGCAGAGATTGTACACTTTCACCACAACATTCGATACATCCGTCAGGAACAAATCCCAAATTCACCATAATCAATCCTAACCTTTCAATTACACTCCCTAGTATAAGCACCTCTCCTGTGAGTTTGGCCTCCCAACCATGACCACTGTCATCTTGGGTACTGCACAGGTGGACAATCTTCACAAGGTAGCCTCAGCTCAGACCTTGGCCGGGAGGGACTAATACTAAGGGATATAAGTTTCCAGTCAAGCCCTACCCAATATTCGGGTATTGTGGTTGTACGCTAAAATTGGAATGGTATCGCATCCAGACAACCATCAGTTTTATAAAGGGCTAAGGCTCATGCCTCAACATTTTCATCACCAAAATCCTCAAGTGTTTGGAAACACATGTCCAAAAGATTTCAATAGAATGATCCATCATTCCAAGGTTTTCATAACCATTTTTCCACCAAGTAATCCCATCTAAAGGTTGATCAAGTTTTACGCTTAGCACTAGCATCTACAGGTGGGGGTAGTACTAATGAGGGGTGGTAACTAGTGGAGTTTCACTAAGTCCAACCTTATATCTTAGGCTGATATCAAGGTTTCTAGCTTAGGCCAAATTTTATGCTCTTTATGCAACCTTCAGCACACTGTCTGGTATTTACCAAACTCTTAGGTAGACTCTAAGTAAGCTTTGATAAAGAAATAAAGTAAGAAGCTTGCCATAAAACTAGGATTGGTTTAACCAGTAGGTAGGATCATAAGTATGGGTTTGTGGTATCAGTCGGGCATCTTGCAAGGGTTAGCTTTCACAATATCAGTATAAGCTTGCATAGTTACTAGCTTGCTAAAGTAGAGTGTCTTGCAAGTTTTAGCTTGCCTTGTGCAGAGCAGTGGTTGAAGTTCTCCTCGGCTTCCTCTTCGTAGTATCCTCCTTCCTCCTCGTAGTATCCTTGGTCGGTACTAGCGTCTATGAATAAATACGAGGTACACAATCACCAAACAATACTTAAATACTTGCAATCATCACACACAAGGGTCCTATAGATGATCTAGCATCATCCCTAACATTACAAGGTTAAGGCTTGATTTAAATCCTTTTATTTTTAGAAAAGTAATTTCTACTCATTGAAAAACTACTTAAGATTTAATATTCTCCAAACCAAATATGGGCTCATGTTGACACATGTCATCACCACATATTGTAGTCCATGGGAATGTGATTTAAAGTGGTGTCACAATTTAATAAGGTTTTACCCTTTTATTTTAATTTATTAAAGTGGCTAGAAATGCTTATGTAGCATTCTTTTATTCCTTGAACAATATTTCTGCAAGTAAAGCTATATATTTTTATATATTCTGAAAGGTATGGTTAAATGTGATTTTTGAGAGTTCGAATCAACTCAAAAGCTTTTATGGTTTAAATTTGAAAAATGTTTGAATGCAGAAAAGCTTCTGCCTTGTTATTTTTACTATGGGTGATCTACAGATCCAAATGACTTGAATCCAACGGGCTTGGATTAAGCACTCACAGACCTTTATAACAAAATTGGTTTCATCCAATTTGGTGCACTGAATCGATCTGGGTTGATTTTTGAAGTTGGGTACAGAAGTGTGTTTGAAAAGAAATAGAAAAAGTTTTAATTTGAATTGCTGGGCTGTGCGGGAAATTCTAACGGGCCGGCCTGCTAAGCGCAGTGCTCCCGCAGGCTGCGTAAGTGGGTGTCCCCACTCGTCAGTGACACGGGGATGGGCGAAGCGGTATGGGGCAACGTGGATCGTTCGATCTAGTTCTAATCCAACGGCTGAGGGTCATCGTCGACGCGAGACAACTCCGGCGAGAACGAAACCTAGCGCGGCCAGTGAGGGGTGCTGGGGGCTCACCGGGGTACGGGCGAGGGTCGGCGAGGCGGGCGAACGACGAAGTCGACGACGGCGAACCTCCTGGTACCGGTGGCTTCTCCTGGGGCGGCTCCAATCGCTGGCTCCTTTCTTCTCCGGCAGCGGCAGGCTCCAGTGAAATTCCGGCGAGGTGGTGCTCGGCTTGCTCTGAGGATGGTGTGGCACGGTCAGTGGGGAGAGGGGAGTGAGATGGTGTGAAGAAATCGTGCGGGGGTGGTCTCTATTTATAGTCGAGTGAGGGGACCGTCGGGGCGCACGGTGAGCTCCTCGGGGGCGACGTTACAGGCGGCTATAGGCATGGGCAAGGGTAGGGGACGGTGCTGTGTCTCCTGGCGATGCTCAACGACATGGTCGCGAGGCATGGGGCGGTGTGGTTTGGTCTGGAACGGCCGGTGCTCTGCGCGGCAGAGGCGGCGTCTTCGACGGCGGGCGGTGGCTGTATGGCACGGGGCGGCAAACAGGGATGTCTGGCGGTCTCCTGGGTCGGTGGTGATCGTGTGTGCACGCGGTGAGGGCGGCGCGCGGTCTGTGGGTGATGGTCGAGGGTGGCGCTCTGGCGCACGCTCGGCATGGTCTGGGCGCGGCTTGTGCGCGTGGTCCAGGGCTTGGCAATGCTCGCGGCTGGGACAGGCAGTGGCGGTGGACGGTGGGCTGCCTCCCAGACATGCTGGCTAGGCTTGCTGCTGCTCCTAGCTTGCTGTCCACAATGGGGTGGCATTGAGGTGCTCGGCTGTTCACCATTAATGGCAATGGCAAGCTCACAGGGGTGCTAGTGTTGGGCTAATCTTTCTAGATGATCTACTGAGGTGTGTGTGAGCTAACTAGGGAACAAGTTAGGCAAGAATCACTGCACACTATAGTGTTTGATGTTTTGTTTGATTTGTGTCTGCAACCTGTTTGATGAAATGGCCGCATGAAATCAAGTTTTGAATTTTGAAATGATTTTTGGTGGGTTTGCTAGATTGGTGCTGGTGAGTCTGCAGATGCTTGGGTTTTGAAAGTTGAGCTTGTTTGAGTGGGTTTTGGAAAAGTGAGATCTTCCCATATGAAGAAGATTCAATTTTGAATTTTCATTTAAACTATGCATTTGAAAGTTTCTGGATGATCACAAAGTGGGCCTTGATACCTTGTTATGTGTACATTCAAGGGGTGCAAAGATCCAGAAAAGTTTCTGTTAGGTTTTGAAAGTTTGAGACAGCCAAAGTAGGCATGGGAGTTAAATTGGTCAAAATGACCATTCACCTCATATATTTGTTTTGATTTACTTGTCTTTAAGAAAAGTGTGGGAAATGTTTTAGATGATGTTCATTTCACCTAAGAAACATTTTACAAGCAATGGATCACACAAACAAGGTGGTTTTTAAAGAAATTCAAAATCCATGCATACACATATACATGCATTCATGGGTTTACTTAGAAAAGTTTTTGTTAACCCTAATCTTGATGATTAGTGTTTGATGATCTAAGTTTGGTATTTTTGGGATGTTACACAGGTCGTACGTACAGGTCAGGTCGTACGTACTGACACAACTTCTTGTGGAACTCCCACTCTTGCTGGCCACGAAGGTGTTCCTGGTTCCTTTGAGGTTCCCGAGCTGTTGGTGGGCCCTGCAACGGCCACGACTCAACTCACAGCAACAAACGAGCACAGTCACGCGCATGGCGACGCTTCAAGCGCGCAGGGCGACGCGACTGTCACGCCGACGTGCGGATCCTCTGCGGCTATTTCCACACCGATGAGATCAACTGCGGCTGCTTCCACACCGACGTGATCAGATGTTTCTCGTTCGCCTTGCAATTCTGGAACAAATGCCTCTAGTTCTGGATCTCATGTGGCTGCTGATATGGTTGCTCCTGTTGTTGAAAGACCAATCACTCGTTCTCAGTGCGGGATCATCTTATAATGCTATCGTCGCGAACTAAGCAATACAAGATGCATAAAAGGATTAACATCACATGAAATTCATAATATGTGATATGATATGGCCTTTCTTCTTGTGCTTCTGATCTCCATCTTCAAGCACGAACATGATCTCCATCATCACCGGCATTGCGTCAAGGTCAATGGCGCCGCTCCATGGTTGTCGTCCACCAGTATCAACTATTACAACTACTTTGAATAATAGACACGCAGGTCTTAACGAAATTAAAAGACAACCATATGGCTCCTTTCGGTTGCCAACTTACAATAAGGAACATTGCATACATCATATATAACCACAATCATGGCCATATCACATCACAACACACCCCTGCAAAACAAAGTTAGATGCCTCTAATTTTCTTTGCATATTTTACGTGGTTTGGGGCTTTCATTAAGTGTCGTTCTAACTTACGAACAAGAACCACAACGTTGATGCTTGAACTATCATGTGCCTGTTGTAAATTGAATCTATACTATAATGGGAGAGACAGACACCCG
Source organism: Avena sativa (assembly GCA_916181665.1). Classification (NCBI taxonomy): domain Eukaryota; kingdom Viridiplantae; phylum Streptophyta; class Magnoliopsida; order Poales; family Poaceae; genus Avena; species Avena sativa. The sequence goes on along the minus strand of OV702279.1, from coordinate 51,990,143 downwards.
CAAAGCCACTTATGCAATACAAGTTGCATGTTAAGAATGGAGCAAGTCTCATGAACGATGTCATGTAAGGTTAGCCCGGGCCGCTTCATCCCATCATACCGCAAGATGCAAAGTACACAAAAAGCAATTGATAATAAAATCACCACCACCCACAATTACCATTGTGTTCTACTCGTGCAACAGATCTACAAATAGATACGACTCTGATACCACTTTAGGGGTTCGTAGCATGGAAAACAAAAAATTTCTACCGCATGCACACAAACAAGCCAAGATCTATCTACTAGATTGTAGCAACGAGTCGATTAGAGTACTCACCCTCGAAGATTCCAAAGCGGTTAACGAGAGCAGATTCTCGTGGGTGATGTAGTTGTACACTTGCCGATCTCAAGATCGCGTAGAGGATCCTTCCGGTGCTACGTTGCGGCAGTGCTTCCGCAGTCGGTCACACATTCGGTACTCGATGAAGACCTTCCTCTCCCTTGTTCCAACATGCAGCGGAGGTTGTAGATCTCCCCTCGCGATTCCGGTAGCACGACGGCGTGGTGTCGGAAGTAGAGGGAAAATCCTGGAAGGCTTCGCCTAAGCCGGAGCAGGTTATGGTGGATCTAGGATTTCCAGCGATCTAGATTTAGAGGGCCGGAGAGGAGGAGGTGGAGTCAGCGGCGGCTAGGGCGACGGTGACGAGCCGGCGGCAGCAACAACGTCTTGGGCGGCGGCGACGACGCACGATGGGGAGGGCTAGGTTGTGGCCTCTTGGGGCAGCCCCTCTCCTCTATTTATGAGAGGGAGGGCAGCTTGGGAGAGGGGTGTTTGAATCCTTACCCAAATCCCTATCCAAGTTGGAGGGAAAGAAGGACTCTTTCCTTCTTCCACTAGGAAACCATTGTTCCAGTTTGAATTTTCAAACCTTCCTTTTGACTTGTAATTTGGAGCTCAATTCCTCTCTTTCAAATGCCCAACCAAGTGACCTAGGACATGATCCAATCATTCCACTTAACCATGACACATTCAAGAACCATTCCCCTTCCGGTCCGGTGAACCTTCTAGACCCTTCTAGAACCTCTCCGATGAAAACATCGGAATCATTCCCGAACTCCGGAATCGGACTTTCCTTATATGAATCTTATTCAAAGAACCATTCCGGATCTCCTCGTGATATCCTGGATCCCATCCGAGACTCCGAACAACATTCGGTCTCCATACTTACATTCCATATCTACTAAACAACATCGAATCCTTAAGTTTGTCTCACTACGATTCGTGAATTATGCGGTCATGATCGAGACACTTATCCGATCAATAACCAATAGAGGAATTTGAAAATTCATATGGCTCCCACATATTTCTACGATTACTTTGCAATCGAATGAACCACTTCCATACGATACGAATTTCCTTTTGTCTCGCGATAGTTTACTCATCTGAGGTTTGATCGTCGGTATCTCTACATACCTAGTTCAACCTCGTTACTGATAAGTACTCTTTTCTCGTTCCCGTGATATGTGATCCCTTGTGAGGCAGTCATATGCTTGCAAGCTAATTGGATGACATTCCACCGAGAGGGCCCAGAGTATATCTATCTGTCATATGGATGGAAAAATCCCACTCTTGATCCTTGTGCCTCAACACATACTTTCCAAACACTTAATGCCACCTTTATAGCCACCCAGTTACGGTGTGGTGTTTGATGTCATCAAAGCATCCTTCTGGTGATGGTGATTAGCATGATCTCATGGTCGAAGGAATTATGTTATTATGTACCAGAAAGCTTATAGCAAATAAACTATTGAAATGACTTGATCTTTATGCTACACTTATCTATTGGAGTATGTTGTAACACCCTCGGATCGGCCCTATGCAAGTTTTAGCGATTCCCGCCAAATCCGCATATAAACGATTCAAAGGTGCCCACCAGGCACTTGCGTGCGGGTGGAAAACGAAGTAATATCATTACACAATAGTCCTCGATGGAACCCACAAAACATATATATACAACAGCGACTCAATGAGTCAAGAATACAGATATACAGTACAAAGATCCAAATCACCTTGAAAACGATACAGCGTCCGAGTACGGACAAGATGCAAATTGAGCTAAGAGCCCTGAAGAATAACCAATGGCGTCCATAACCCTGCCCAGGCCGAGCTGGAAGGGTAACCCTGCTAATGACATCGATCTCAAAACCTGCTTAAACAAAAGGGGTGCCGACAAAGGGCGAAGGAAAAAGAGAGCGGTCAGTACTGAGGCCAGTACACGGCGAGACTAGAATTCGGCGGTCCTCGCCTACATAGGTATGGTGGACTGAAGCGGCAGCGTGGCATGCACTAAACAACCTATAGAGACTCGATATAACTGTCGGCTATCAGAGAGGGATAAGAAAGACCTATTCGGAACCAACCTGATACTACCACCAAACATACCCATCCTGGTATAACCCCCTCGAGACCAAACGAGGAAGTCAACCGAGGAACTCACACAGTTGGCAGTTTTATTTATTCGGTTACCGTTGCAGCAATTACTATTCAGGTATAGGTAGTCATCCTGATATAATAAACAATGGGCACTTTTAGTTAACCGTTCCGTTGTAGTTGCAACACTTACTAGTCATATACAATTAGCATGAGATATCCCAAACCTAGCAGTTGTTGGTACTTTTATTTAGCCATTCCGTTGTAGTGAAGCTAATTACTAGTCATATCGGATACAAGTCAAATTATAACAGTAAACTTTAGTTATAGTTGTCTATGATCGAGAACTGTGCTCCAAGTCATCCATAACCGCGGACACGGCTTCTCGAAAAGATTTAACCCTGCACGGGTGCACCAAAGTTTCCACACGCACCTACACCCTTGTTGTCAGATCAGGTAGGTACAAGATCACAAAACATACACCCAATGGTATGTCGACGGGGTTTCGGACACGACGTTTCCCAGACCCAAAGCAAGCACATGGGGGCCACCCCACTAAGATACCCGCAACAAAGTCGGCCGGTCTCCGAGACGGATCCAGAGGTTTGTGATGACGGCTGTAAACGACTGGGAACCCGAAAGTGTGACTGGGCTTGTCGATACCGCGAAAACGTGGCACGGGGTTCCAAAACAGTACAAGCGCTCCACGCGCAATAGTAAATAAAGCAGTAAATCATGGCATAAGTACAAGATAGTAATAAAGCCCCAAACTACTTTGTGGCCCCCGGTACAGTACTTTGAAATCAGGTACTAATCGATGGGGATGCCCACACACCCCACCTGTGGTTAGCGCGCTCGATCTCGGAACAGGTTTCAAGAACTCAGGGTCCTACGGGACACCAGTGAGCGGTTAAAAACCAAATATTGTCTATTACCCACCGGTGCCTCTGCATTATTTACCTACTTTCAATTTTAGTTATTAAACAGTAATTAAATCCATGATCATCTCCAACATAAATCATAAGGCATTTCTCCAACAACTGTGGTACTTGACAACACGCAACAGCACTTGAGCAAGCGACTACGATACGCAAGTCCAACTATCTACCAAACAACAGGTAATAGGATGTATCCAAGGCAATATAAGGCTGCAAGGGATACCATGGGTACGAAAACTAGAGCATCACAACACAGATAGCAATAGATCAACAGGAGGAAATAAAGACTAGAAATGTAAAATAGGTAGAAAGAGGGAGAATGTTCGCCTGAAAACATTGCCGAAGGTTTATCCGAAGATCGTGTCGACTCTCGCATCAACTCATCGGCCTAATCCGTGAAGAAGCAAAGCGCTAGAAGAAACACCGGATGCACCATTTAATACTACGGCAAAAGATCGAGCATGATGCATGTATGATGTATGGCATGGCAAAGATGCGATGCAATTAGGCAATATTAAGCGAAACCGGGGTTCCGATACTTACTTAGAGGTTTCATGTTGTTTAGATACCCCGCAGTTTAAATGTTGTCTTATCAAGGCAAAAATATATCATCGGTTCGCTATACAAATTTAAATGGAGCCGATATTAGACTAGAAAAGCCCGCATATGGCCTCCATATTAATTATTAGGTGAATCGACATGATGCCCCCAACCTACATGATACATGATGCAAACAAATATAAGGATGACATATTAATGTTCTATGCATTTTTTTCTTCCGATCTACTTTCGTATAAAACATATTTCATTTTCAGTTATAGAGAAAAAGATATAAAATAAACAGATTTGCAAAAGAGAAATAAAAGTACAGGCTAGCAAAGAGGGGACTTGGGATGTGACTGTACTGCTGGGCAGAACTGCGTTGGGTGATGAATAAGCCATATACATTACCAGAGCTGGTAGAATCAGAGACAAAAGAAAGGAGCGTTTTGTATTGTGCAGAATTGAAGATTTGACATTAGGATCAAAGTAGAAATGGCGCCAGGCTGCAGCCACTATGCTGTTGTTCAGTATATGTCCAAGGTGAGAGCAAAGTTACACTGAACCAATAACCTAGAAATTACAGAGATGAAAGAGATGGGATTAAATTGTGCCAAAAGGTATTTATTTGGGGATCACTCAAACAGTTTGGAGAAAATAGACCATCTTCTTTTGCTGAAAGGACAATGACATGGTACAAACATCGGTGTCCAGCCAGTACACCCGATTGATGGTATTGTATATATAAGGATACAACAAATTTTAAATAGAAGAAACGGATACGTAGCTAGCCAAGCTGACTGTAACACAGCTGAGTCGATCAGTTATAAACGGTGCAAAACGAGCTAGCTGAGTTGATCTTCGCCGGATGATCACGAGAGATCGAGTAGGAGTTTGAATATGTCGTAATAGACAAAGTTGTAGAGGAGACCGAGATCTACAACATCGTTCATTGGGGCGTTTCGAGATTCAGCCGGTAATAGATTGTTTTGGAGATGTTTTGCTCATAGGAGACAAAACAGAACATACAGCACAATGACCTTTTCTGCCGGCAGCGATGTCAATTCTGGTGTTCCTGAGGTGCAGATACAACACCGGGTGCTGTGCGCGTGGCGTGCAGGGTGCCTTCAAAGCTCCGTGAGCGTGTATCGTGTGTGCAGCAAGCAGCATGAGGTGCGCCTCCATGGCGACGGCGCAGCATGGATCAGGATGTCGGCAGGAAACATGCAGAGGAGGGAGACGAGCTCACCCTGTAGTGGTCGAAGACGAGCTCTAGGCCTGGTGATGGCAAGGTCAACGAGAACGACAACATGGACATGCGTGGTAGCCCGGCGTACAGCAACCTTGGCGTCGACCGTGTCGATGTTGCAGTGGCTCCGACTCTGTGCCCTTGGCTGCTATCAATGGCGGCGAACTCCTCGGTGATCCTGGCGTGAGGATCTTGACAAGGTCGAAGGATTTCGCGGAGACATGGCAACGTTGGTGGATTTTGGTGGAGCAGGTGGGGAACGAACCAGCGGCGGCAAGATGGGAAAGAAGGGGTCGCCCTAGGGTTTAGCAGGGGCTCCTCGATTGAGTTAAAAGGGGGAACATGGGAGGAGCTAGTGGGGGCACACAGCAGAGAGAGGAGCTCACGCGCGAGGCATGGAGCGATCAGGGTAAGAAGGAAACAGGGCACCGGTCGATGGGGTTAAGGTTGGTTCAGACAAGGGGTGAACGTGTCTATTGCGGCTGGAACTAGTTTGTTGCAGCGATGAGATTGGTGCTGATGGGATCTGGTGGCATGTGGAGCTGCATCGTATGAGGATCTGGTGGTGGTGTTCAGACAAGACATTGGACTCCTGGGCGAGTAAGACATGCCTCCAAGCTGATCGATAGAGCACAAGGACAACACCTGAAGAAACAAAGGTTGGATCCAAGGCATGGAGAAAGAAAAGAAGGCTCGTTAGAAGAAAGGGTAAACACAATTGGAGACGAGAAGGTGTATAATTTTGGGAAGAGGAGGTCACATCTCGTATCTGATTTGGAAGATGGGGAATTAACTATCTTAATTTATATAGTCTAAAGTAAACTAGATGGGGCTAGTTTTGCGCCAAACTTTTAGACAAACTTTTTGCTTTTGTTTTTATTCTTAGTAAAATATTAAAACCCTTTTATGGTCACATGATGATAGATAGATCCACACCTAGAGCATAAGAGAATATATTGGAACAAAGCCAATAAATAGAGTCCATATGACAAGATGTGGTAGAATATAGACAAGATCAAGTGGACAACATTGGGATGGATCCACACATGATATATGGGCATGGATTAAATACAATCAAATATAAATAAAACCCATATATCCATGCATGGTAGGAAATAAAGCAAGATCATTGGGCCGAACAAGATGACTTGGATCCACACAATAACACATGGTTATAATTAAATCCAAACAAACGAAGAAACCCATATGTCATGTATGGTGGAGTTTAGAACAAGAACATATGGCAAGATGGTGTGGCTTGTTAGTAGATAGTATGAATACAAAAGATATACCCCAAATCAATTTAGACATTATTGGCAAAAATAATATCAAGACTCAAGTAAGATGAAATTGGACATTATGGTTACATCAAGTATGGCACCAACTGGAATGACAAAATATAGAAGGCAATTAGAGAGAGGCAATCCAAACTCAAATTCAAATATCGCGAACCAAATACAAGTGGAACAATTAAATGCACAATTTAGATTATGTTCCATGCAATGTGGCATGATGAACATGATGATGATGCACAAAGTAGAAACAACAAGAGATTTTCCAGTAGTGGTTTTACCCGGGGTGCTACATATGTCCATCATACCATTCTCCTAATGATATGATCTTGTTGTTAATAACATATCAATGTTCATGATTGAGAAAACACGATCATCTATTAACCAACAAGCTAGTATTATAAACAGGCTTTACCAGGGACTCTAATTTAGTTTACAAATCACACAAGTATTAATGTTTCTGGTTAATACTATTATAGAATGGATGTAAACATTTATCATAAACACAAAGATATAATAATAACCACTTTTATTATTGCCTCTAGGGCATATCTCCAACAGGGTTATGGACTTCATTGGTTATTCTTCAGGGCTCTTGGCCTAATTTGCATCTTGTTCGTACTCGGATGTTGTATCATTTTTAATGTGATTTGGATCTTTGTACTGTATATCTGTATTATTGGCTTATGGATTCGTTGTTGTATATATTTATTCCGTGGGTTCCATCATGGACTATTGTGTAATGATATTACTTCATTTTCCACCGCACGCAAGTGCCTGGTGGGCATCTTTGAATCTTATCTATGTGGGTTTGGCGGGAATCGCTAAAACTTTCATAGGTCTGATTCGAGGGTGTTACAAAGTGGTATTAGAACTCAGCAGTTACGATACCCCATTAGTCCAGCCTATAGGATAACATGGCTAATAAAAGTTATAAAGTGTCAAAAATATTTTGAAAATATGATGGATAGATCTGATTAGTTTTGTTTATACTCCTTACCCCTTTGTTATTCTCCTCTTAACTCTGCATATTTTGAATCCGCTCTCTTATCTTTTCTTCGAGTCCAGGAATTCTCATGGTTTGATTTCTGTCGTGCCTTCAGGGTTTCGATTCCTTCTTCTTGTAATGGTGTTCGACATCCGGTTGTCATGCTATCTGGTGAATCTTTTATCTGTTGTACCTTTCAGTGGACCAAAATTCACTAAAAAACTTTCTTTATATCCTCCGATGTTTTTATGACGTGACGACATCATCTATGCCAGATCCGATGAAGAGCCTACATCCCTCTTTTTTTTCTGAACATCGCTTATGAAGATCTTCAATCTAAATTTCGGAGAATGGGTTGCACGCTTTTCTACTACATGTGTGGAGTAATAGTTTGGGTGCGTGATGGATTGGCCCCCATGCCGACTACTCAATCTATTCACTCTTGCACATTGAAGTGGATTAGAGTGCATATTTTCTCTCCTTCTGTCAAAATTAGAGGTGACCTTATCTTTTGAGACCTCGACTTCATCTTTGTTTCTCCGAAGTGTTATCTTGATGAACGTGATCAACGACCCTTGTTGGTTGTGTCGACGATTTCAAGATGGATCCAGAACCCTTGTTAGTGGTGTCGCGAAGATCTAAGCAAAGCGAGAAGATTCAGATCGTCGGCCTTCTTCCCCGTAACATGAGGTGGATCTCGAGGGCGTGATCCATTGTTAGTGGTGTCGAATTGTAGCACCCCGGGTAAAACCACTACTATAAAATCACCTTTCATTACATTTGAACATCATCATGTATGCATGCATTTGTTCACCTAAAACTATTTTCTAAAAGCCTATTTTAATTTCTAGATATTCTCCTTTTTATTCAAATCGAAACCCTAGATCCATTCGGATCTTTTATTTATCTAAAACTTTTTTGCAAATGTTTTGTTTAAAAAACGAAAAAATACAAAACTATTTTTATCTACCGGGGGAGGCAGCCTGGCCCGTAGGCGAGACCACATACTACCTCGGCAGAACCAAACCCTAATCAACCCAACCCTACCTCTAACCCTAACCCTAGTCCGCACCACTCACTCTATCCTGCTGTCACCACCCACCACACCACGCAACACCAGTACACCACCCAACCTAGCGCACACCCTATCCCCGCGGTACACGGTCGCACGCACACAAGCCGCGAGCATGCACACAAGCCGCGAGCACGCACGCTCGCAGCGTGTACCACCCCACGGTCAAACCTCCATGCGAACTCCTCTCCCTATGCAACCGGCCCCACCTGCTGACCCTGCGTGTGACCCCACCCGGCCTCGCAACCCTCGCCCCTGCCCCGACGTGTTTTCCTCCCTAAGAGCATATCCACTCGTTGGGCGAACCCATGCCGAAATCCGGACCAAACTTTGGCCGGATGGCGCAAGTGTTCGGCCTGGGTACGCCCAGTTTCCCACTCGCGTACGCAGGCCGAGTTCCCGGATCGCCCGTTTCTGCTCAAATTCGGCTCAAGTTCGTCCAGATTTCGGCATAGTTCGTCATACAATGAATACATAACACTTCAAGACCAAAGTTTGGCGAAATTTTAAACAGAGTTCGGCGTAAATGTAAACATAGTTCAGCCAGAAGTCAAAATACAACATATTTCGGCCAAGTTCGGCCTGGGCATCTATGACGTGTTGCCCCTGTGTATCCATAGGTGCTCAACAAGATCATCCTGCGAGTATGGTGCGCATATCCTCGTCGTCGGAATCCATGGCGAGTATCTCGTCCTCGTCGGAGTCAGTGGAGAGTATCTCGTCACCGTCGGAGTCCATGGCCGAATCTGGCCAAATGTCGAACACTTGGCGGGCGTGGTGGTGGGAGCACGCAGCGAAGCAGAGCTACAGCGAAGCTAGTTCGGCGAGATCGGCGGTGGAAGGCGTTGTGTTGGGAGGCAACTACGGCGAGCGTAGCTAGAGGCGTGGGCATGTCTCAGCGCGCAGGAGCTCTGCCGGCGAAGTCATGGCGACAGGGGGCGCTGGGAGCTCTTCGCGGCAGTCTGGGCGAGCGGAGTGGGTGGGAATGGGAATGTCTCACTGACAGAGCTGGCCCACGCCCTTTTTTGCGGCGTCCGGTGTCCCTAGGGCGTACCCGGGAACCTGGGTTCGGCCTGGGTAGGTCGGACCAAAACACGCCGAAATCCGGACGAAAACAAGTCCCTGGGTACGCGACTGGGCCGATTTTCGGCGTCCGGACCGAATTTCCGCATCCGGATCGGCGTCCTGGATTGGCGAGTGGAGATGCTCTAACGCCTCTCTTCCTTGCCATCTCTTTTCGTCCCTAATCCATGCGACCTCATCCGCCAGGTGCCACCGCCTTCCCCGATCAGAGCCCCGGCCACCGCCCTTCCTTCCCTCATTGTTAGAGCTGCCCTGGACATGCACCTTCCCCACCTCCCCCAGCGCAGGCCATCGATGCCCCTTCTTCCTCTGCGAGGCCGATGTCCTTACCTCTCTGTCGGTTCCGCCTTATGCCGCGTTGCCATCGGCCTTCACCTCCTCGCCCCGCCAGCGGCCGCCGTCCGCAGGAGCTCCTCCCCAGCCCAACCTTTGGCCCCGCCTCCGCGTGAGCCTTCCCTCTACCGTCTGGTTGCTGCTCCGGTCCCGCCCCCACCCTTGCATCTTCCGATCGTCGCCCTAGTGCCTCATTCACCTTGTTCCAGATAGATGCCATGGCCGCCATTAAGGTCGCCCTCTACTCGTCGACCCCGTGCATCTCTCTCCCTGCACGGACCGGCCTCCTCTGACTGTGCCACCTCTCATAGACAAGGCCGCACCCCCGTTGCAATCGCTGCATCGGTCTGCTCTGCTTCACCTATTGTTTGCATGTAACCATGTGTTTTGCTGCTCGTTCAAGTCCCAGACAAGAAACACGGACCCCGATGTGACCCATTTTAGGGGGGGTTCTAGTTGGTTTTCTTCTGCCGTAGAAGTGATGCGGTGGAGTGGATTTGCTAGCCTTGGCCTTCCCCATCTACCACCTCGATCCATGTTGACCTATCTCGCTAAGCAAGAGCTTCCTCCATACCTGCCAAGACCATCGTCTATATGACGAACCGTCGACAAGAACAACAACATGGAACTGTCTCGCCAAGATCGTCATCGACCTCATGGACCAGCCGACTCCAAGACTGCTAATGTGGACCTCCAAGATCTTATCATGGAGCGCCAGGATCTCCTTTTCGGCACCCAAAGACCGAACCCCGGATCCAAAGCCCACTCCCTCGAAATCTCAAGATCTCCGGACGTCCATGGGTGACTCCTTTATCCGAGCCCTATTTTATACATTGATATCTATATGAATTGTTGCATATCAAATTGTACATGCTTGCACACATATTTTGTGGGTCCGGGTTGTATAGTCGATTCACCTCATAATTAAATAAGGAGACCATATTGTTGGAGATATGCCCAAGATGCAATAATGAAAGTAATTATTATTATATCTTTGTGTTTATGATAAATATTTACATTCATGCTATAATTCTATTAACTGGAAACATTAATATTTATGTGATTTGTAAACTTATTAGAGTCCCTAGTAAAGCCTCTTTGTAATAATAGCTTGTTGGTTAATAGATGATCATGATTTCCTGATCATGAACATCAAGATTTTATTATCAACAAAATCATATCATTAGGAGAATGGTCTGATGTACATACTCCTATAGTTAAGCGTACCATAAAGATCAAGTCATTTCAATAGTTCGTTTGCTATAAGCTTTCAGATACATAGTAAACTAAATCCTTCGACCATGAGATCATGTTAATCACCATCACCGGATAGGTGCTTTGATGACATCAAACACCACTTCGTAATTGGGTGGTTATAAGATGGCATTGAGTGTTTGGAAAGTATGTGTTGAGGCACATGGATCAAGAGTGGGATTTGTCCATGTAGGGGTTCGTAGCATGGAAAACAAAAAAATTCTACCGCATGCAAACAAACAAGCCAAGATCTATCTACTAGATTGTAGCAACTAGTCGATAGAGGAACTCACCCTCGAAGATTCCAAAGCGGTTAACGAGAGAAGATTCTCGTGGGTGATGTAGTCGTACTCTTGCCGATCTCAAGATCGCGTAGACGATCCTTCCGGCGCTGCGTTCCGGCAGCACTTCCGCAGTCGGTCACACGTTCGGTACTCGATGAAGACCTTCCTCTCCCTTGTTCCAGCAGGCAGCAGAGGTTGTAGCACTCTCCTCGCTATTCCGGCAGCACGACGGCGTGGTGTCGGAAGTAGAGGGGAAATCTCGCAGGGCTTCGCCTTAAGCCGGAGCGAGTATGGTGGACTATGAGAGAGGCCTTGGTGATCTAGGGTTTAGAGGGAACCAAGGGGAGGGCTTGGCCGGTGGCTAGGGTTTGGGGAAACCCTAACTCACCGAGTTAGAGGAGGCCCTAGGCGGCGACGACTTGGAGGAGGCCGGCGGCTTGGGGCTAGGGTTTTGGGTGTGAGGGGTAGGGGGCGCCCTACCCCTCCTTATATAGGTGGAGGGTGGCCGGTTGGGAGGAGTGAGTCCTCCCACAACTCGGCCTCCTTGGCCGGCGGGTGGAGGGAGGGGACTTCCTCCCCAAGTAGGTTTCCTACTCTCCCTCCACCAAGCAAAGTTGAGATTTGACTTTTTCAAATTGGCGTTTGACTTTCAAAGTAGGATTTGATTTCTCTATTTATTTTCCCCAGCAAAGTGACCTAGTACATGATGCAACCATTCCACATTGTCATGACACATTCATGTACCCTTCCCCTTCCGGAGTGCCGGACCTTTAGACCCTTCTAGAACATTCCTGGTGAAAACACCGGAATCATTCCCGAACTCCGAAGCAGGACTTTCCTTATATGAATCTTATTCTCCGGACCATTCCGGATCTCGTCGTGATATCCCGGATCCCATCCGAGACTCCGAACAACATTCGGTCTCTTTCTCATCATTCCATAACTACTCAACAACATTGAACCCTTAAGTGTGTCTCCCTACGGTTCGTGAATTATGCGGACATGATCGAGACACTTCTCTGATCAATAACCAATAGAGGAATCTGGAAATTCATATGGCTCCCACATATTTCTACGATTACTTTGCGATCGAATGAACCACTTACATATGATACCAATTTCCCTTTGTCTCACGATAGTTTACTTATCCGAGGTTTTGATCGTCGGTATCTCTGCATACTTAGTGCAACCTCGTTACTGATAAGTACTCTTTTCTCGTTCCCGTGATATGTGATCCCTTGTGAGCCAGTCACATGCTTGCAAGCTAATTGGATGACATTCCACCGAGAGGGCCCAGAGTATATCTATCCGTCATATGGATGGACAAATCCCACTCTTGCTTCATGTGTCTCAACCTATACTTTCCGAATAATCAATTCCACCTTTATAGCCACCCCGTTACGGTGTGGTGTTTGATGTCATCAAAGCATCCTTCCGGTGATGGTGATAAGCATGATCTCATGGTCGAAGGAATTAGGTTACTATGTATCAGAAAGCTTATAGCAATTGAACTATTAAAATGACTTGATCTTTATGCTACGCTTATCTATAGGAGTATGTCCATCATACCATTCTCCTAATGATATGATCTTGTTGTTAACAACATCTCAATGTTCATGATCAGGAAACCATAATCATCTATTAACCAACAAGATAGTATTATAAAGAGGCTTTACTAGGGACTCTAATTTAGTTTACAAATCACACAAGTATTAATGTTTCCGGTTAATACTTTTATAGCATGAATGTAAACATTTATCATAAACACAAAGATATAATAATAACTACATTTATTATTGCCTCTAGGGCATATCTCCAACAGTCTCCCAGTTGCACTAGAGTCAACTAATCTGGATTACATGGTAATATACCGAACACCCATGGCAGTTTGGTGTTGGTCATGTTTTGCCCTCGGGAGAGGTTTAGTCAACGGGTCCGCCACATTCAGATCTGTGTGTACTTTGCAAATCTTTATGTCACCATCTTGGACATGTTCTCGAATAGCGTGAAAACGTAGCTTGATGTGCTTCAGCTTCTTGTGTGACCTTGGTTTTTGCGCATTGGCAATGGCTCCCATGTTATCACAGTAGATAGACATTGGGTCCAGTGCACTTGGAACCACACCGAGCTCTGTAATGAACTTCTTCATCCATATCGCTTCTTGTGAAGCCTCTGAAGCAGCTATGTATTCCGATTCAGTTGAAGATCTCGCCACAACGCTTTGCTTTGCACTCCTCCAGCTAACTGCTGCACCATTCAAAGTAAATACGTATCCAGATTGAGATTTAGAATCATCCGGATCGGTGTTCCAACTAGCATCGGTGTAACCATTAACAACGAGCTATTCATCACCTCCATAAGAAAGAACCATATCCTTAGTTCTTCTCAAGTACTTAAGGATGTTTTTGACCGCTGTCCAATGATCCACTCCTGGATCACTTTGATATCTGCTAGTCAAACTAACAACATATGCAATGTCGGGTCTAGTACATAGCATGACATACATTAGAGATCCTATGGCTGAGGCACAGGGAGTCTTACTCATCCTTTCTCTATCTTCTGCCATTGCAGGACTTTGAGTTTTACTCAAGGTCGTATTGGGCAACATGGGCAAGAACCCTTTCTTGCTATCTTCCATTCCAAACCTCTTTAGAACTTTGTCCAAATATGTACTTTGTGACAATGATATTAGGCGTCTCGATCTATCTCTATAAATCTTTATGCCTAATATGTAAGCTGCTTCGCCTAGATCTTTCATTGAAAAACTATTATTCAAATAATCCTTGACACTATTAAGAAGGTCTACATCATTCCCAATCAACAATATGTCATCTACATATAGTATTAAGAATGCTACAAAGCTCCCACTCACTTTATTGTAAATACAAGCTTCTCCATAAGTTTGTATAAAACCAAAACTTTTGATTACCTTATCAAAACGTTGATTCCAGCTTCGGGATGCTTGCTTCAATCCATATATGGACCGTTGAAGTTTGCACACCTTGTTAGCATCTTTAGGATCGACAAAACCTTTGGGTTGCATCATATACAACTCTTCATCAATGTCTCCATTGAGGAATGCCGTTTTGACATCCATCTTCCATATCTCATAATCGTAATATGCAGCGATTGCTAACATAATCCTCACAGACTTTAGCTTTGCTACTGGTGAGAAAGTCTCATCGTAGTTAACTCCTTGAATTTGTCGAAACCCTTTTGCGACAAGTCGAGCTTTATAGACAGTAACATTACCATCAACATCTGTTTTCTTTTTGAAAATCCATTTGTTCTCGACAGCCTTCCAGCCATCCGGTAAGTACACCAAAGTCCATACTTGGTTTTCGTACATGCATCCAATCTCGGATTTCATGGATTCTTGCCATTTATTGGAATCTGGGCTCATCATCGCTTCCTCATATGTCGCAGGGTCATCGGTGTTGTCCACCAACATGACACTCATAACGGGATCATACCAATCAGGAGTGGTACGATTTCTCGTTGACCTGCGAGGTTCTACAGTAACTTCAACCGAAGTTTCATGATCATCATCATTAGCTTCCTCTCTTATTGGTGTAGGCGCCACAGGAACCACTTCCGATGCTGCGCTACTCGTAAGTTCGAGAGAAGGTTCAACAACCTCGTCGAGTTCTACTTTCCTTCCAGTCACTTCTTTTGAGAGAAACTCCTTCTCTAGAAAGGATCCATTCTTGGCAACGAAGATATTGCCCTCGGATCTATGATAGAAGTTATACCCAATAGTTTACTTCGGGTATCCTATGAAGACGCATTTTTCCGCTTTGGGTTCAAGCTTGTCGGGCTATAACTGCTTTACATGAGCTTCACAACCCCAAACTTTAAGGAACGACAATTTAGGTTTCTTCCCAAACCATAATTGATACGGTGTCGTTTCAACGGATTTAGATGGTGCCCTATTTAAAGTGAATGCGGTTGTTTCTAATGCATAACCCCAAAACGGTAGCGGTAAATCTGTAAGTGACATCATAGAACAAACCATATCTAAGAGAGTTCGATTACGACGTTCGGACACACCATTACGCTGTGGTGTTCCTGGCGGTGTCAATTGTGAAATTATTCCATATTTCTTTAAATGCTCACCAAACTCGTAACTTAGATATTCACCTCCATGACCAGATCGTATAAATTTAATCTTGTTGTTACGTTGATTCTCCACCTCACTTTGAAATTCCTTAAACTTCTCGAAAGTTTCGGACTTATGTTTCATGAAATAGATATACCCATATCTACTCATGTCATCCATGAAGGTAAGAACATAACTATAACCACCGCGCGATGCTACACTCATTGGGCCACATACATCGGTATGTATGATTTCCAATAAGTCCGTAGCTCGCTCCATCATACCAGAAAATGGAGTCTTAGTCATTTTACCCATCAGACATTCTTGGCATCTTTCAAGTGATTCAAAATCAAATGATTCAAGAAGTCCATCGGAATGGAGTTTCGTCATACGCTTCACTCCAATGTGACCAAGACGACAGTGCCACATATATGTCGTGTTATCGCTCAATTTCAAACGTTTAGCTTCAATGTTATTAATATGTGTATTTCCACTATCGAGATTCAACAAGAATAGACCATCTATCAAAGGTGCATGTGCATAAAACATATTACTCATATAAATCGAACAACCATTATTCTCGGACTTAAACAAGTAACCGTCTCGCAATAAACATGATCCAGATATAATGTTCATGCTCAACGCAGGCAGCAAATAACAATTATTTAAGTATAAAACTAATCCTGATGGTAGATGAAGAGGTAGCGTGCCGACCGTGATCACATCAACCTTTGATCCATTTCCAACACGCATCGTCATCTCGTTCTTCGCTAGTTTCTGTTTATTCTGCAACACCTGTTTCGAGTTACAAATATGAGCAACCGAACCAGTATCAAATACCCAGGCACTACTACGAGTACTAGTGAGATACACATCAATAACATGTATATCGGATATACCTTTCTTCTTGATGTTGCCGTTCTTCAAATCCGCCAAGTACTTTGGGCAATTCCACTTCCAGTGACCGTCTCCCTTGCAGTAAAAGCACTCAGTATCAGGCTTAGGTCAAGCCTTGGTCTTCTTCGCCGGCGCAGCAACTTTCTTACCGCCCTTCTTGAAGTTTCCCTTTTGCTTAGACTTGCCTTTCTTGAATTTGGTGGTCTTATTGACCAACAACACTTGGTGCTCTTTCTTGATCTCCACTTCTGCTGATTTCAACATGGAGAAGAGTTCTGGCAACGTCTTGTCCATGTTTTGCATATTGTAGTTCATCACAAAGTTCTTGTAACTTAGTGGCAGTGATTGGAGGACACGGTGAATCCCCAGAGAATTAGGAATCACTATACCCAAGATTTGGAGTTTGTTTGCGTGCCCAGACATCTTAAGCACGTGCTCACTGATGGAGCTGCTCTATTCCATCTTGCAGTTAAAGAACTTTTCAGAAGCCTCATAACTCTCAACTGCCGCGTGAGCCTCAAATATCATTTTGTGTTCACGGACAATATCATGTGGGTCATGGTTCTCAAACCTTTTCTGAAGCTCCGATTCCAAACCATACAAGATAGCACACTGAACTGTGGAGTATTGATTCTTCCGAGTGAGGTAAACATTCTTTACTTCATCGGTAGCAGTAGCTGCAGGCGGGTCACCCAGCGGTGCATCCAGCACATAGGTCAAATTACCAGCATTGAGGACAATCCTCAAATTGCGGAACCAATCCGCGAAGTTGCTTCCATTGTTTTTCAACTTTTCTTTCTCTAGGAACGCATTAAAATTGATGGTAGGGGCCGCCATTGATCTACAACATATTTGCAATAGTTTAGAATAAGTTTATGACAAATTGAGTTCTAATTAATAGTTAAATTAATCTAGGTGAACTCCCACTCAAAACAATATCCCTCACATTGTTTTAGTGATCACACGAACCAAATCCACCACACCAAAACCGATCATCACGAGAGTTGATGTAGCTTCAGTGGCGAACAATCAACATGTTCATCATATCCGTGTTCCGAGACCATGTCTGTACATGCTAGGCTCGTCAATATCAAACCTTAGCTTCCGCATGAGCAAATCTGGCTTGCTCACGTTGTATATACTCACAGAATCTAACACACCCGATCATCACGTGGTGCTTCAAAACAATGAGCTTTAGCAACGGTGCTTACTAAGGATGAACACTTTAAAACTTGAAATTTGTGTGCTTGAGGGATCATCTTATAATGCTACCTTCGTTAACTAAGCAATACAAGATGCATAAAGGATTAACATCACATGCAATTCATAATATGTGATATGATATGGCCTTTCTTCTTGTGCTTACGATCTCCGTCTTCAAGCACGAACATGATCTCCATCATCACCGGTATGGCGTCAAGGTCAATGGCGCCGCTTCATGGTTGTCGTCCACCAGCTTCAACTATTACAACTACTTTGAATAGACATGCGGGTCTTAAAGGAATTTAAAGACAACCATATGGCTCCTACCGGTTGCCAACTTACAATAAGGGACATTGCATACATCATATATAACCACAATCATGGCCATATCACATCACAGCACACCCCTGCAAAACAAAGTTAGACCCCTCTAATTTTCTTTGCATATTTTACGTGGTTTGGGGCTTTCAATAAGTGTCGATCTAACTTACAAACAAGAACCACAACGTTGATGTTTGAACTATCAAGTGCCCGTTGTAAATTGGATATTTACTATAATGGGAGAGACAGACACCCACAAAGCCACTTATGCAATACAAGTTGCATGTTGAGCGTGGAGCAAGTCTCATGAACGATGTCATGTAAGGTTAGCCCGGGCCGCTTCATCCCATCATACCGCAAGATGCAAAGTACACAAAAAGCAATTGATAATAAAAGCACCACCGCCCACAATGACCATTGTGTTCTACTCGTGCAACAGATCTACATATAGACACGGCTCTGATACCACTGTAGGGGTTCGTAGCATGGAAAACAAAAAATTTCTACCGCATGCAAACAAACAAGACAAGATCTATCTTCTAGATTGTAGCAACAAGTCGATAGAGGAACTCACCCTCGAAGATTCCAAAGCGGTTAACGAGAGCAGATTCTCGTGGGTGATGTAGTCGTACTCTTGCCGATCTCAAGATCGCGTAGATGATCCTTCCAGCGCTGCGTTCCGGCAGCGCTTCCGCAGTCAGTCACACGTTTGGTACTCGATGAAGACCTTCCTCTCCCTTGTTCCAGCAGGCAGTGGAGGTTGTAGCACTCTCCTTGCGATTCCGGCAGCACGACGGCGTGGTGTCGGAAGTAGAGGGGAAATCTCGCAGGGCTTCGCCTTAAGCCGGAGCGAGTATGGTGGACTATGAGAGAGGCCTTGGTGATCTAGGGTTTAGATGGCACCAATGGGAGGTCTTGGCCGGTGGCTAGGGTTTGGGGAAACCCTAACTCGCCGAGTTAGAGGAGGCCCTAGGCGGCGGCGACTTGGAGGAGGCCGGCGGCTTGGTGCTAGGGTTTTGGGTGTGAGGGGTAGGGGGCGCCCTACCCCTCCTTATATAGGTGGAGGGTGGCCGGTTGGGAGGAGTGAGTCCTCCACCAACTCGTCCTCCTTGGCCGGCGGGTGGAGGGAGGGGACTTCCTCCCCAAGTAGGTTTCCTACTCTCCCTCCACCAAGCAAAGTTGAGATTTGACTTTTTCAAATTGGCATTTGACTTTCAAACTAGGATTTGATTTCTCTCTTTCTTTTGCCCAGAAAAGTAACCTAGTACATGATGCAACCATTCCACATTGTCATGACACATTCATGTACCCTTCCCCTTCCGGAGTGCCGGACCTTCAGACCCTTCTAGAACATTCCTGGTGAAAACACCGGAATCATTCCCGAACTCCGAAACAGGACTTTCCTTATATGAATCTTATTCTCCAGACCATTCTGGATCTCCTCGTGATATCCCGGATCCCATCCGAGACTCCGAACAACATTTGGTCTCTTTCTCATCATTCCATAACTACTCAATAACATCGAATCCTTAAGTGTGTCTCCCTACGGTTCGTAAATTATGCGGACATGATCGAGACACTTCTCCGATCAATAACCAATAGAGGAATCTGGAAATTCATATGGCTCCCACATATTTCTATGATTACTTTGCGATCGAATGAACCACTTACATACGATACCAATTTCCCTTTGTCTCACGATAGTTTACTTATCCGAGGTTTTGATCGTTGGTATCTCTACATACCTAGTTCAACCTCGTTACCGATAAGTACTCTTTTCTCGTTCCCGTGATATGTGATCCCTTGTGAGCCATTCACATGCTTGCAAGCTAATTGGATGACATTCCACTGAGAGGGCCCAGAGTATATCTATCCGTCATATGGATGGACAAATCCCACTCTTGATTCATGTGTCTCAACCCATACTTTTCGAATACTCAATGCCACCTTTATAGCCACCCAGTTACAGTGTGGTGTTTGATGTCATCAAAGCATCCTTCCGGTGATGGTGATAAGCATGATCTCATGGTCAAAGGAATTAGGTTACTATGTATCAGAAAGCTTATAGCAATTGAACTATTAAAATGACTTGATCTTTATGCTACGCTTATCTATAGGAGTATGTCCATCATACCATTCTCCTAATGATATGATCTTGTTGTTAACAACATCT
The DNA here is from genome assembly GCA_916181665.1 of Avena sativa. Classification (NCBI taxonomy): domain Eukaryota; kingdom Viridiplantae; phylum Streptophyta; class Magnoliopsida; order Poales; family Poaceae; genus Avena; species Avena sativa. The sequence continues at coordinate 51,970,005 of OV702279.1, read as the reverse complement.
CAATGTTCATGATCAGGAAACCATAATCATCTATTAACCAACAAGCTAGTATTATAAAGAGGCTTTACTAGGGACTCTAATTTAGTTTACAAATCACACAAGTATTAATGTTTCCGGTTAATACTATTATAGCATGAATGTAAACATTTATCATAAACACAAAGATATAATAATAACTACATTTATTATTGCCTCTAGGGCATATATCCAACAGTCCATCCATATGACGGATAGATATACTCTGGGCCCTCTCGGTGGAATGTCATACAATTACCTTGCAAGCATGTGACTAGCTCACAAGGGATCACATATCACAGGAACGAGTAAAGAGTACTTACCGGTTAAGAGGTTGAACTAGGTATGCAGAGATACCGACGATCAAACCTCGGATAAGTATAGTATCACGAGACAAAGGGAAATTGGTATCGTATGAAAATGGTTGATTCAATCACGAAGTAATCGTAGAAATATGTGAGAGCCATTTGAATTTCCAGATTCCTCTATTGGTTATTGATCGGAGAAGAGTATCGATCATGTCTGCATAATTCATGAACTATAGGGAGACACACTTAAGGATTCGATGTTGTTTAGTAGATATGGAAAGTGAGTAAAGAGTCTGAATATTGTTCGGAGTCTCAGATTGGATCCGGGATATCATGAGGAGATCTGAAATGGTCCAGAGAATAAGATTAATATAAGGGAAGTTCGATTCTGGAGTTCGGGAACGATTTCGGTGTTTTCACCGAAATTTTATAGAAGGGTCTAGAAGGTCCACCACTCCGGAGTGGGAATGGCACATGGATGTGTCATGACAAAGTGGAATTGTTGCATCCTGTCCTAGGTCACTTGGCTAGGAAATTGGGAGAGAGAAATCAAACTCTAGTTTGAAAGTCAAACGCCAGTTTGAAAAAGTCAAACAACAACATTGATTGCCTAGTGGAGGGAGGGAAGGAATCCTACCTAAGGGAGGATTCCTCCCTCTCCTTGCCGCTGGCCACACAAGGTGGATTTGGGGGAGGAATGCCCTCCCATTGAAGCCTCCCCACCTATAAAAGGAGGGGTAGGACGCCCCTACCCCTCACCACAAACCCTAGCTTGGTCGCCTCCACCCCAAGTCGCCGCCACCTAGAGATCTCCTCCCAAGTCGCCGTCGCCTAGCCCTCTATAGTCGTCGTCCACCTATAAACCTCGGCCCTCTAAACCCTAGATTGCAGAGGCCCTCTTCTAATCCACCATACCCGCTCCAGCTTAGGCGAAGCCCTGCGGGATTTCCCCTCTAACCCTGACACCACGCCATTGTGCTGCCGGAATCGCGAGGAGAGATCTACAACCTCCGCTGCCAGCTGGAACAAGGGAGAGGAAGGTCTTCATCGAGTACCGTACGTGTGATCGATTGCGGGAGCGCTGCCGGAACACGGTGCTGTAAGGATCGTATACGCGATATTGAGATCGGCAAGTGAACGACTACATCACCCACGAGAATCCGATCTTGTTAACCGCTTCGGAATCTTCGAGGGTGAGTACTTTATCTACTCATTGCTACAATCTATTAGATAGATCTTGGCTTGTATGTGTTCATGCGGTAGAATTTTTTTGTTTTTCCATGCTACGAACCCTATAGTGGTATCAGAGCCGTGTCTATATGTAGATCTGTTGTACAAGTAGAACACAATGGTCATTGTGGGCGGTGGTGCTTTTATTATCAATTCCTTCTTGTGTACTTTGCATCTTGTAGGATGGTGGGATGAAGAGGACCAGGCTAACCTTACATGATATCATTCATGAGACTTGCTCCACGCTCGACATGCAACTTGTATTGCATAAGTGGCTTTGCGGGTGTCTATCTCTCCCATCATAGTGAAGATTCAATTTACAACGGGCACTTGATAGTTCTTGCATCAATGTTGTGGTTCTTGTTCGTAAGTTAGAACAATACTTATTGGAAAGCCCCAAACCACGTAAAACATGCAAAGAAAATTAGAGGCGTCTAAGTTTATTTTGTCGTGGTTTGTTGTGATGTGATATGGCCATGATTGTGATTATATATGATGTATGCAATGATCCGTATTGTAAGTCGGCAACCAATAGGAGCCATATGGTTGTCTTTTAATTTCGTTAAGACCTACGTGTCTATTATTCAAAATAGTTTTAATAGTTGATGATGGTGGACGACAACCATGGAGCGGTGCCATTGACCTTGACTCCATGCCGGTGATGATGGAAATCATGTTCGTGCTTGAAGATGGAGATCGGAAGCACAAGAAGAAAGGCCATATCATATCACATATTATGAATTGCATGTGATGTTAATCCTTTTATGCATATTGTATTGCTTAGATCGCGACAGTAGCATTATAACATGACCCCTCTCACAGAATATCAAGTAAATAAAGTGTTCGTCCTTAGTAAGCACCGTTGCCAGGACTCGTTGTTTCGAAGAACCACGTGATGATCAGGTGTGATAGATTCCGCATGTGCATACAACGGGAGCAAGCCAGATTTGCTCATGCGGAAACTAAGGTTAATATTGATGAGCCTAGCATGTACAGACATGGTCTCGAAACACGGAATACCGAAAGGTAAAGCATGAGCCATATAGTAGATATGATGAACATGTTGATTGTTCGCCTTTGAAACCACATTATTTCTCGTGATGATTGGACTTGATGTAGTGGATTTGGTTCGTGTGATCAATAAAACAATGTGAGGGATATTGTTTTGAGTGGGAGTTCACCTAGATTAGTTTAAGTATTAATTAGAACTCTGTCATAAACTTAGTCTAAACTATTGCAAATATGTTGTAGATCATGGCGGCCCCTACCATCAATTTTAATGTGTTCCTAGAGAAAGTAAAGTTGAAAAAATGGAAGCAACTTTGTGGATTAGTTCTGCAATTTGAAGATTGTCCTTAATGCTAGTGAGTTGACCTATGTCCTAGGTGCACCGCTGGGTGACTCAGCTACAGCTGATGCTACCGATGAGGAAAAGAATGTTTTCCTCGCTCGGAAGAATCAGTACTCCACGATCCAGTGTGCTCTCTTGTATGGTTTGGAATTGGAGCTTCAAAAGAGGTTTGCGAACTTTGACCCACATGATATTGTCCGTGAACTCAAAATGATATTTGAGGCTCACGCGGCAGTTGAGAGTTATGAAGCTTCTGAAAAGATTCTTTAACTACAAGATGGAAGAGGGCAGCTCCGTCAGTGAGCATGTGCTTAAGATGTCTGGGCACGCCAATAAGCTCCAGAGCTTGGGCATAGTGATTCCTAATGCTTTGGGGATTCACTGTTTCCTCCAATAACTACCACCAAGTTACAAGAGCTTTGTGATGAACTACAACATTCAGCGCATGGATAAGTCATTACCAGAACTCTTCTCTATGTTCAATTTTGCAGAAGTGGAGATCAAGAAAGAGCACCAAGTGTTGATGGTCAATAAGACCACCAATTTTTAGAAGCAAGGGCAAGCCTAATAAAAAGGGAAACTTCAAGAAGGGCGGTAAGAAAGCTACCGCGCCGGCGAAGAAGACCAAGGCTAGGACTAAGCCTGATACTGAGTGCTTTTACTGCAAGGGAGAAGATCACTGGAAGCGGAATTGCCCCAAGTACTTGGCAGATCTGAAGAACGATAACATCAAGAAGAAAGGTATATTCTATATACATGTAATTGATGTGTATCTTACTGGTAGTCGTAGTAGTACCTATGTATTTGATATTGGTTTGGTTTCTCATATTTGTAACTTGAAACAGGTGCTGCAGAATAAACGGAGACTAGTGAAGAACAAGGTGACGATGCGCGTTGGAAATGGATCAAAGGTTGATGTGATCGCGGTCGGCACGCTACCTCTTCATCTACCGTCGGGATTAGTTTTATACTTAAATAATTGTTATTTGGTGCCTGCGTTGAGCATGAACATTATATCCGGATCTTTTTATTACAAGACGGTTACTTGTTTAAGTCCGAGAATAATGGTTGTTCGATTTATATGAGTAATATCTTTTATGCTCATGAACCTTTGGTAGATGGTCTATTCTTATTGAATCTCGATAATAGTGATACACATGTTCGTAATATAGATGCTAAAAATTTGAAATTGAATGATAATTCTACATACACGTGGCACTGTCATCTTGGTCACAATGGAGTGAAGCATATGAAGAAACTCCATTCCGATAGACTTATTGAATCACTTGATTTCGAATCACTTGAAAGATGTGAATCATGTCTAATGGGAAAAATGACTAAGACTCCATTTTCTGGTATGATGGAGCGAGCTACAGACTTATTGGAAATCATACGTACCGATGTGTGTGGCCCGATGAATGTAGCATCGCGCGGTGGTTATTGTTATGTTCTTACTTTCACAGATGACTTGAGTAGATATGTGTATATCTATTTCATGAAACATAAGTCCGAAACTTTCGAGAAGTTTAAGGAATTTTAAAGTGAAGTAGAGAATCAACATAACAAGAAGATTAAATTTGTACGATATGATTGTGGAGGTGAATATCTAAGTTACGAGTTTGGCGAGCATTTAAAGAAATGCGGAATACTTTCACAATTGACACCACCAGGAACACCACAAGGTAATGGTGTGTCCGAACATCGTAATCAAACACTCTTAGATATGGTTCGTTCTATGATGTCACTTACAGATTTACAATTATTGTTTTGGGGTTATGATGACTGGGTACCTGCACCAAACCAGGGCTATTGCAGTACCTGTAGAAGCAAATATTTAAGAGTTTGTCCCGATGGGAGCTCAGCGAACACGACCCCGCAACTACGTTGTCAATGCAGCCACGTCCATACCCTAACCGTCGTTTGGAAATATCCTATTCTATAAGTTGCTAGGATAAATAATTTTCAGATGATTTGTAACAACTACTACTAGAACTGGAAGAAAACTAGAGCAAAAGTAAAACTGGAAAGAGGTGAATGCAATGAGATGAAATATTAATGCTATGATTCCTAGAGTAATGTTGTGTATACCGGTGTGCATGATAAGTTCTTATGTAATAGCTGTTAACTATAATTGTGGCAGCCCCTCATATAATGTTGTATCCCACCATTGGTAAGTGGCAACTAGACAACTCAATTGTCCACACCCTCTTTGGATATGTGTCATCTCGCAAGAGCTAGTGTATTAAGGTAACAAGACCAATCAAGGTAAACCCGAGCAAGGCATTAATTCTACGGACAACGGTACTCCTAAGCAAGTGTGCTAGTCACAAGATATCCCATCTGTCACTTGGGGTCAAGCAATTCGTAACACTATATCTATCTTTATCATAAGTGATCTTGAGGAAATGAATCTTAACGGGCGGCTGCTATTGCCTCCGCAAATCACTTATAGCAAATAGCCTATTAGTTCTACCCATGGATTTGTGAGGACCCATGGCAAAGTAGAGACTAATGATAAGTTTTGTGACACTCGGTGAATCCCTAGTAAATTCCTCAACAATGGATTGGACGTCTCCAACCACTAGAATAATACCATGAATAGAACAATGTAAAGAGAAAGCACAAACATATTAATTAACAAGAACACACCACACTTAAGTTACTCAAATCATCATAATATTAATAATAGGGGGTTCAAGCAATATTACAACCCATTATGAAGATCATGATGGGAAATGATGAAGGAGTAGCGGTGATGGAGATGGTGATGACGGTGCGGTGATGGTGGTGTCAGCATGGTGATGGCGGCGTGCTCCTTCCCCTCCTCTTATTGCTTGGATGGCTTGATGGTGTTGATGGAGATCTATATCTTGTTGGATCTTGAGAGTCTATGGAGGCGGCACGGCAGCAGGGCGCCGACGTGGAGGCGGTAGATGGGATCTAGATCTTGTATATGGTTGATTGTGGCTTCCTTTGGATCCTCCCCTTGTTTATATAGGCCTTGGGGGTTCCCTAGGGCACCCATAATACCGCCATATGACTTGGGAAGGTTCTGGATCCTTTCCGAGGTAAAATCCCGTCGTTTGCGACCTTTTCCTCAACTATACGGCCGGAACTATACGGCGGCCGGCCGTATAGTTGGTCGTCAAACTCGTAGACTCTTTCATATTTTGGTCACCATTTGTTCATACGAACTCCGTTTTGGGCGTTCTTCGACTCGTTGGATTCGTAACATCGAGGGATACAACCTCATGGTCTTGGATATTTATTTTGAGAAGTTGGAAAATTTTACTTTTTCCAACACCTCAAATGGCTAAGTCTGGTCCTGCAGTTCCTCCATACTATGATCTCTTTGTTCCTTTTGCCTTTGTTTTATCCATAATCATCATCAACACCTACACACATGTAAAATACAAGAAAGAGGGATAAAATTCTACCTAAACTACTAAATGTGCAAAGCTCATATTGAATGTAATAAAAACAAGTAATCATGCATATCAGGCATAACAATAGTTAGATGGAACATGATATGATAGGCAAATGAAACTATTTATATAGCTAAAAAGTGTTGTATTATCATAGCCATCAGGTTATGCATTATAATCATCCGCATTCACTTTAAATAGGGCACAATCTAAATCCGTTGAAACGACACAGTATGAATTATGGTTTGGGAAGAAACCTAAATTGTCGTTTCTTAAAGTTTGGGGTTGCGAAGCTTATAGAAAGAAGTTACAGCCTAAAAATCTCGAACCCAAAGCGGGAAAATGCATCTTCATAGGATACCTGAAGGAAACTACTGGGTATACCTTCTATCATAGATCCGAAGGAAAAATCTTTGTTGCCAAGAATGGATCCTTTCTCGAGAAGGAGTTTCTCTCGAAAGAAGTGACTGGAAGGAAAGTAGAACTTGACGAGGTTGTCAAACCTTCTCTTGGATTTGAGAGTAGCGCATCACTGGAAGAAGTTCCTATGGCGCCTGCACCAATAAGAGAGGAAGCTAATGATGGTGATCATGAAACTTCGGTCAAAGTTACTACGGAACCTCGCAGATCGACGAGGACTCGTACCACTTCCGATTGGTATGATCTCGTTATGAGTGTCATGTTGGTGGACAACACTGACGACCCTGCGACATATGAGGCAGCAATTATGAGCATAAATTCCAATAAATGGCAAGAAGCCATGAAATCCAAGATTGGATCCATGTACGAAAACCAAATATGGACTTTGGTGGACTTACCGGATGGCTGGAAGGCTGTCGAGAACAAATGGATTTTCAAGAAGAAAACATATGCTGATGGTAATGTAACCGTCTATAAAGCTCGAATCGTCGCAAAAGGGTTTCGACAAATTCAAGGAGTTGACTACGATGAGACTTTCTCACCAGTAGCGAAGCTAAAGTCTGTGAGGATTTTGTTAGCAATCTCTGCATATTATGATTATGAGATATGTCAGATGGATGTGAAAATGGCGTTCCTCAAAGGAGACATTGATGAAGAGTTGTATATGGTACAACCCAAAGGTTTTGTCGATCCTAAAGATGCTAACAAGGTATGCAAACTTCAATGGTCCATTTATGGATTGAAGCAAGCATCGCAAAGTTGGAATCAACATTTTGATAAGGTGATCAAAAGTTTTGGATTTATACAAACTTATGGAGAAGCTTGTATTTACAAGAAAGTGAGTGGGAGCTCTGTAGCATACCTAGTACTATATGTGGATGACATATTGTTGATTGGGAATGATGTAGACCTTCTTAAAAGTGTCAAAGATTATTTGAATAATAGTTTTTCAATGAAGGATCTTGGCGAAGGTGCTTACATATTAGGCATAAATATTTACAGAGATATATCGAGACGCCTAATATCGCTTTCACAGAGTACATATTTGGACAAAGTTCTAAAGAGGTTCGGAATTGAAGATAGCAAGAAAGGGTTCTTGCCCATGTGTACCAATACGACCTTGAGTAAAACTCAAAATCCTGCTACGGCAGAAGATCGAGAGAGGATGAGTAAGACTCCCTATGCCTCAACCATAGGATCTATCATGTATGCCATGCTATGTACTAGACCCGACATTGCATATGCTATTAGTTTGACTAGCAGATATCAAAGTGATCCATGAGTGGATCATTGGCCATCAGTCAAAAACATCCTTAAGTACTTGAGAAGAACTAAGGATATGGTTCTTTATTATGGAGGTGATGAACAACTCGTTGTTAATGGTTACACCGATGCAAGTTGGAACACCGATCTGGATGATTCTAAAATCTCAATAGGTACGTATTTACATTGAATGGTGCAGCGGTGAGCTGGAGGAGTGCAAAGCAAAGCGTTGTGGCGAGATCTTCAACTAAATCGGAATACATAGCTGCTTCGGAGGCTTCACAGCAGGCGATATGGATGAAGGAGTTCATTAAGGACCTTGGTGTGGTTCCCAGTGCGCTGGACCGAATGGCTATCTACTATGATAACATGGGTGCCATAGCCAATGCGTAAGAGCCGAGGTCACACAAGAATCTGAAGCATATCATGATGCGTTTCGCGCTATTCAAGAGCATGTTAAAGATTTGCAAAGTACACACAGATCTGAATGTGGCAGATCCGTTGACTAAACCTCTCTAAGGGCAAAACATGACCAGTGATACATCGGAAATGTATCTATAATTTTTGATGTTCCATGCTTGTTTAGTATCTACTTTTCTTTACTTTGTCTTCACTTTGAGGCGTTATATATTTTCTGGAACTAACCTATTAATAAGTTTCCATAGTGCCAGCTGCCTGTTTTCTTCTGTTTTTGGTTCCAGAAAGGCAGAAAATCAATATTCTCGGAATTGGACGGGACAAAAGCCAAAGTCAATATTTTATCGTGGGCAACACGAAGCCAGAATACGAGATGGAGGAGGCTCACTAGGGTGCCACACCCCCTGGGGGGGAGGGGTTGCAGCCTCCCTGGTGGCCCCCTGCCTTGCCTCTTCTCCTATAAAGTCCCCCCGATGCCAAAACCCTAGGCACCCGATGAAAACTCCACGAAACCGTCTGTAGACGCTGCCACCATCGTCCCTAGATCGGGGGGGGGATCTAAAGCTCTTCCCGGCACCCTGCCGGAGGGGAGATCATCCCGGAGGCCTTCTTCTTCATCATGCCAGCCTCCGGTATGAAGCGTGAGTAGTTCCACCTTGGACTACGGGTCCATGTAGTAGCTAGATGGTTGTATCTCCTCCTTGTGCTTTCATGTATAGATCTTGTGAGATCCGTTCATGATCAATATCTAATCTTTTTGTAATCATGCATGTTGTGTTTGCAGGGATCCGATGGATATTGAGATTACTATGTCAGATTGATTAATGGTTTTGTCTATTTGATTCTATCATGTATGTGTTGTTTGTGATCTTGCATGCTCTCCGATGTTAGGATCTATCTTGGCCAAGTAGTTGCTAGTGACTCCAAGAGGGGGTATTTATGCTCGATAGTGAGTTCATGCCTCTATTTTCCAAGGGGAGTGATAGAAATCTCTACGGTTGTAGATGTGCTATTGCCACTAGGGAGAAAACAACGGTCTCTTGTTCATGGAACAAGTGGATTGTTTACCTTACACACTTTGCTTAGAGAAGTTGTCTGTTGCTTGCAACTTAATACTAGAGGGTGTTCGGATGATAACCTGAAGGTGGACTTCTAGTCATAGATGCAGTTGGATGGCGGTCTATGTATATTGTTGTATTGCCCAATTGAATCTCATAGGATCTTTGTGTCTAGTATTGCATTGTTATGCCTTGCTCAGTCCTGTCAATTGCCCTACTATAATTTTTTTTACCCAGCATGCCATGTTTGTTTATCTAAGGAGAACTCCTCTAGTGAACTATGGACCCCGGTCCAATCTTTACCATTGATACATCTTCCACTTATAGTGTTTACTTGCTGCAAACCATCATCACCTTCCACACCATACAGTTAATCCTTTTTTACAGCAACCGGTGAGATTGAAAACCTCACTGTTCGTTGGGGAAAAGTCTTGAGTTTGTGTTGTGCAGGTTTCCATGTTGTTTGCAACACCTTTGAGACGTTTCCTTCCTCCTACTGGTTCGATAACCTTGGTTTCTTACTAAGGGAAGTGTTGGGGATATACTTTCCGGGTATACTCACAGGACTCGGTGACCAGGGTGGCCCACGAACGGGTTAGAGCTATGCTTCACGGGTGACCCAGTCAGAGAAAGAGGAGGAGCCAGTTCCGGCTAGGACAAGGCCCAGAAGAGTTACCGACTTAGGCATGTAGTATTACTTGTAGTCCAAGCTGTATATAGTTACCGACTCTGTAATGTAGCCGGATAGGTCTCTCCTGTAACCCTAGGCCCCGGTGACTATATAAACCGGCCCTATGGGAGCCTTTAGGGCACAACTCAATACACACAACCACAACCAACTCGCACAGGCGAACCTCTCTTGTAATCCGCTGCAACATCCAGCTTACGCCGATATATTACTGGGTTGCTAGTAGGAGTAGGATCTGATCACCGCAGTCGAATCTGAACCTGGGTAAACTTGTGCTCACCACTCCTGGAACATCCTACGTCTCACATCCCATCTTTCCGACGCCACTAGGACCCCCTATGGCATACTTGTCGACAATATGACGACAATTGGTGCCCACCATGGGGCTGGTGACCTTTGGAGCCTCGTTCCAGGCAGAATCTGCGCGTGCAGGAATTGGCAAAACAATCGCCATGGGTCGCGTGTTCTACGCTAGTGATGTCCCTCTTGTCATTCTCGACGAAACTTGGATTCCAGCTTCGAAACCCGTGAAACCTACACGATCATGTCCATTGGCGAGATCGATATCTATCTCGATTTTGCTGAACCCGCCCAACCCACCCTTAAGGTGATGACCATGGCGGAAGAAAAATCTGGATCTACTTTGTACGCAGAGGCGAAAGAGTTCAAGGTCCCGGAGAAAATCAAACCCACCCAGCCAACTCCTGTAGTGGAAGAAGAGGTGGAAGGAAAATCCGGATTCGATCTCCCTGATGAGATCGGATACATGGACGAGGAATATATCCGCTATGGCTCTGTCATACCAGACGTCGTAGCAGAAAAACTACCCTTGAAGCACATGATAAAGGAGATGATGAAGCGCCCCTACATCGATTACGAAGCAATCGCCAACATCACGGAGAACTTTGATATGGAGGAGGCGGAAACCCAGCTGTGCCACTACTTCAAGAACATGAACAAGAAGAAGCACTGTTTCGTGTACCACATAAGCACTGGATCTGACTCTGTCGATGCTGGAGCTGGTAGCGATTCGGTTCTAGATGCAATCGAAGAAAACACCGACTCACCTGGATCCGCACATGAGTCAATCACGTTGTAGGAACTTCGAGACTTCGACTAAGAGATGGAGGAGTATGAACAAGAGCACATATCCAAGCAAATGCAAGGTGATCCAAAAATCCTCCTAGTCCATATGATAGCATGGATGAAAGCTACACCTCGCAGGATGATATGGATACCGGAGATTCCTCCGAGGTCCACAAGCCAACCATGACGGAAAGTACCGACGGAAGTTTATCCCCCGGTACCGGACCAAAAGCCTTCTTTGCCACTGGTACACATGTTAAGGCTACTGGGCGGTCAAACAAGAAGAAGAAGAACAAGAATCCGACACCGGCAGAGCCGGACGTCGAGGAAACCAACGAAGAAAAAGTTGATGAAGAGATCGAGATGGAGAATCAGGATGGAGATCCGATTAATACCACCCCTATCGACCCTCCTGTGGATGGACACGTTGTCACCAAGGGTGCACGTGAAATTTACGGAGATTCTCTCACGATCCCAATCCCAACGGCTTTGAATATTACACCGGAGGCGCTGGAGAAAAGGGCCGAGGACCTGGAAAAGCACCGCTTGTTTCTACTTGAAGAGGCCGCGCGCCTCTTCGAGATGAGGCAGCAGTTAGACAGTGATCGTGCCCAATATCAGTCAGATTTCAAGCGACATCCAAACAAGACAAGGGGAGGTCCGCTTCTTGCTACCAAGAATCCGGATATCCACAAATATCTATTCGACGAAAAAGATGGAGACAAGATCCGAGTCTACAGCACGCCGTTGGAAAACGCTACTACAGCTCGAGCCATCCTCGCCAACAATCCGTCTCTGCAGCAGGTCCAGCAGTGCGTCGCATTGCTGGACAAAGGATTAAAGCAGCAGAAAATGGCCGCGTCATTCAGTGGCAACCTGGCCTCAAAGTACGAGTTTTGCCACACTGGCGCTGACCAAAGTGCTGATGTAAGGCTTCGCAGGGATACGACTCAACGCTACCGTCCCCTGGGAGAAGAGAATTCAAGAACCATCTCAAACGACCATTCTCGCCGGCCAGCACATGACTGGGCAAGAGTTATTCTGGCCGCGTCCGAAGACGCTATCAGGTCAATGGTTCCTCATCAAGACCATCGTTGGTAAAACAACCGCTATAGAGAAGACCCAATAACACGCCGCCAGCGAGAGGAGAAAGATCGGCTAAGGATGCCACCACCAAGCCATCCGGCTGGCAACGCCGGACAAAGAGATGATCCGGATTGTCCTGAATCAAGTAGGGACGATGCCTGAAGAAACAGGCATCAGAGTCAGCATAATGAGGCTCCACCACCACCACCAAGAAACCCAGCCGGAAATAATCCACCAGGGCCACCATCGCCACCTATCAGCGACGATGAAGGATCCTGTCGTAGCCATGGAAGCCGCATGGGTGGAGGCGGCAATGGTGAAAGGAGAAGCAGAAATTCGACTCCACCATGCAGAAGCCTTGAGCCTCCAAGGCACATATATCTCTCGCCAAACGACGCTCGCCATCGCATTGAATCAAACATAGAAGCGCAGCGGTACGAGGAACAAGACGTGTATGTGGGACCCAAGTGCTTTGGACCAGGCATACGTCAGAAAAAATTTCCGTTTGACTTTGGTATTGCCAAACACATTCAGCCCTACGACTGCGCAGCTCGGCTAGATACCTGGCTCCAGGATTTCTTCCAGGCCTGCTGCATTGCCAAAGGAGGAAACAACCTGGTTGCAGTCTGATATCTCCCGCTCATTCAGAGGAAGACGACTCGATCATGGCTCAATGAACTGCCAGAGAATTCAATCCACAACTGGTATGATATGCAAAGTGCGTTCTTTTCAAACTTCGAGGGAACATACAGGAGGCCCTGAACAGTCGGAGACTTGCAGCGTTGCACACAAAGACCTAGAGAAACATGCCGGGATTACCTCGGACACTGTTGGGGATATGCTACATGGGTATCCTCATAGCATGTCTCCTATCCGGATAACCCGGGTGGCCCATAGTTGGTAGCATGGCTCATGGCCTGGTAGGTAGCCCAGTTAGATGGATCCAGAAGGGAGGCCCATGCCGGATAAAGGAAGGCTACGGTGGATACACCGATGTACCCGAAGCCTTGGAGTAAAAGACACGCAAGACTAGTAATAGACAGTGTAGGACTCTATAACCTGTCCGGCTAGGACTTTTCCCTGTAACCCTAGGACCTGGCGACTATATAAGCCGGGCCTATGGGAGCCTTTAGGGCACAATCTCAGACAACCTCGCACAGCGAACCTATCTCTATAACTCGGCGTATTGCCCTTATAGTGATTTATAGCGGGAGTAGGATTCCGCCACCGTTGTGGGATCTGAACCTGGGTAAGCTGTGTTACCTCGTACCCGTCAACCGTCTGCCTTCCCCCACGTCTCTAAACACGCACTGTGAGGACCCCTCCATGGCGTACTCGTCGGCAATACCACGACAGTTGGCGCCCACCGTGGGGCAAGAGGCGCTTCAGGCTCTTCAGCGGGCGAGGACCAAGATCTTCACGGGAATCGGCGAAACCGTAGCCATTGGCCGCGTTCTCTTCTCCGTCAATGTTCCGATCGTCCCTCCCGACGAGTTCTGGATCCTGGCGAAGACCAACCCTACGAGGTGTTCGATCGTTCCTATCGGAGACATCCACCTCTTCATTGGAGAAACCGACTCGGGCACTAGTTCCCTAGGAGTCGAAGGAGCATCAAGAGCCGCACGGACCGCCTACGGGCAGGATACGTTCCTAGAAGGATCGACGTCGGATCTCTCTTCGGAGTTTGCCGGCAAAGATCAGAAAAATTCAAGGCCCACCCAAACCGCCCGTGTGCAGGATATAACGGTGGAAGATCGCTACAAGTCCGCCGGCTTCGTCCGTGCGTCTGGACAGTAGAGATCCAAGTTCGTCGGTATGGTTACCATCTTTGATCTGGCGCGTTGCTGTAGGGATACGGGTAGGCTACACAACGCAAATCAAAAAAATTCTACCACGTATACCAGGATTACTGTTGTCATAGATCATGGGATTACCACTAGACACGCAGTTGCGGAATTGATAAAGCGCGTCGAGGCAGGCAGACGTTCCACGTCTCCTCCTTGTCCTCGTCCCACGAGCAGCTCCCCTTGCGCGGCTCGTCCAAAACGCTATAGATGCAGCGCCTCCGAGGTATCCACACGTACAGGGTGGAGGCGTCAAACGTCGGACTGCTAGGTCCGCGTGCGCAACACATGCGTGAGGAGTGGCGAATGGGAATGATCTGAGGTCTTAGGTCTCACCCTGGTCAGCTCGCCCCACCCTCTCTTATATAGGCGTCCCTAGTGGGCTTCTACATTAGCAGCCCATTAGTACCCTAAGCCTGGTCTAATTCGGATCCAATCCTCATTAGGCTTCCATCCCCTTAAGTGTGTGACCCTATAGGTTCATATGCGTATAGACATGACACGAATACACTTATTCTGTCAATAGTTGGTAGCGGCCTCTAGCAAGTCGTGCCAACTCCTAAACGCATACAAAGATCATATCGGACGAACCATCACAAGGTTTAGTACATGTCTTTCCCTTTGGCTCACGATATTTGGTCTAGCTCCAAGCTGACCTCCCTTTCTCGATACCATGATTCGGAATCCCTTTACTAGGTTAACTCTTAACCATAGGTAGCACGGCCATGCATTTCTGGATCCGATCACTCGAGGGGCCTAGAGATATCTCTCTCAAGTAGAGAGGGGAAAATCCCATCTTGATTGACCATGCCTTGCAGGATGCTTCAGGACAAACCCGAAAGATACCTTTATAACTACCCTGTTACGGTGCAGCGTTTGATAGACCCAAAGTAGGTCGATCCACATCTCAAGTACATGCGACAATCTCAGGTCTAAGGACAAAACGTACACGATGTGTAGAGAGAGCTGCAACTAATTTCCAGTCTCAGGTTGGGTCAGTCCAACCCCATGTTCATAACATGTGTCCACATCATTAGTTTGACATCTCCATGTCTATGAATTGTGAAACATAGTCATCAACCAATCGATGTGCTAGCTTAATATTCACGTGTGTCCTCACATGAACTCCGACTAGGGACAACTCTTAAATAACCATACAAGTATAGAGTTTCACAAACAATTTACGTAATTGCCAATCAATACAAGTTGCCTGATATGTATATTCAAGGAACATTACAATAACTCATGGATACATATGAAATGTAATCATCTCTATGATTGCCTCTAGGGCATATTTCCTTCAGTCTCCCACTTGCACTAGAGTCAATCTAAAATGTATCTAATACCAATTGCTCTTGTGTGCGCTTCATGCGCGGGCTGCGGGAGAGGCTTAGTCAAGGGATAAGCAACATTTGAGTCTGTATGTATTTTGCATATCATGACACTACCATCCTCAACGAACTCTCGAATCTGATGGTAACGCATGCGAATATGTTTGTTCTTCTGGTGCTGTCTAGGTTCCTTGGCTTGTGAAATAGCACCATTGTTGTCACAATAAACATCAAAGGGATTGGACGCGCCCTGAACCACACCGAGAGCGATTAGGAAATTCCTAATCCAAACAACTTCCTTTACAGCCTCCGAGGCAGCAATATATTCAGCTTCTGTTGAAGAGGAAGTCACCGTATCTTGCTTGGAACTTTTCCAGCTCACAGCACCACCATTCATGACAAACACATAACCTGATTGCGATTTCGAATCATCTGAGTCGTTAAGGTAACTCGCATCTGTGTAACCCTTTACACTGAGTTCATCCTCACCTCCATAAACTAGGAACACATCCTTAGTCCTTTTTAAGTACTTAAGGATGTTCTTTACCGCTGTCCAGTGACCTTCACCTGGATCAGCCTGGTATCTGCTCGTAACACTTAGATCATAGGAAACATCTGGGCGAGTACAAATCATTGCATACATGATGGATCCAATAGCCGAAGCATATGGAACCCTACTCATGCGCTCACGCTCATCAGTAGTCGAAGGACACTGAGTCTTGCTGAGTTTTATGCCATGAGACATGGGCAAGAACCCCTTCTTAGCCTCTTCCATGCTGAACCGTTTCAACACTTTGTCAATGTATGTACTCTGGCTTAATCCAATTAGCCTCCTTGATCTATCTCTATAGATCTTGATGCCAAGAATATATGCCTCTTCTCCCAAGTCCTTCATCGAAAAACTATTTTTCAATGAGGTCTTAACAGACTCGAGCATAGGAATGTCATTTCCAATCAGCAATATGTCATCTACATATAAGATTAGAAATACTAGCGCTCTCCCACTTTCCTTCTTGTAAACACAAGGTTCTTGTTCGTTTTTGATGAAGCCAAACTCCTTTACAACTTCATAAAATTGAATATTCCAACTCCGAGATGCTTGCTTCAGCCCATAAATGGACTTCAGAAGTTTGCATACCTTTCCAGCAATGTTTGGATCGACAAAACCTTCGGGCTACATCATATACACGTCCTCGGTTAGGATTCCATTTAGGAAAGCCGTCTTGACATCCATCTGCCATATTTCATAGTCGAAATGTGCAGCAATAGCTAGAATTATCCGTATAGATTTAAGCATCGCTACGGGCGAGAAAGTCTCGTCGTAGTCAACTCCTTGAACTTGTCGAAAACCTTTTGCAACAAGTTGAGCTTTATGGATGTGAACATTTCCATCCATATAAATCTTCTTCTTATAGATCCATTTGCACTCAATGGCTTTAAAACCATCAGGCAGGTCAACCAAGTTCCAAACTTGATTGTCTCCCATGGACTCTATCTCGGATCTCATGGCGATCAGCCATTTCTTAGAGTCTGGGTCCACCATCGCTTCTGCATAGGTCGCAGGCTCATCATTGTCTAACAATAATAATTCCCGCGCTTCGCGCAGCCTCGCCGACCTTCGTGGTTGTGGTGCTTCTGTTGCCACGGGTTCCTCAACTTGTTCTGCTACAATAGCATCACTCGTAGAAGCATCCCCAATTGGCTCTTCTTGAACTTCTTCAAGTCGCACCGACCTTCCACTTGTTCCCTTTGTGGGAAACTCTTTCTCTACGAAAACACCGCTACGAGCGACAAACACTTTGCCCTCCTCTCGGTTGTAGAAGTAATACCCTAAAGTTTCCCTCGGATATCCCACGAAAATGCACTTATCCGATTTGGGTGTTAGCTTGTCTGACTGAAGTTGCTTGACAAATGCATCACAACCCCAAATCTTTAGAAAAGACAAACTGGGATTCTTTCCAGTCCACATCTCATATGGTGTCTTAACTACGGATTTAGATGGTACCCTATTTAGTGTGAAAGATGCCGTTTCTAGAGCGTAACCCCAAAATGACAATGGTAAATCAGACTGGCTCATCATAGATCGAACCATGTCCAACAAAGTTCAATTATGCCGTTCGGAGACCCCGTTCCTTTGAGGTGTTCCGGGCGGCGCAAGTTGTGGAACAATTCCGCAACTCTTAAGATGATCGCTAAACTCGTGACTCAAATATTCACATCTACGATCAGACCGCAAGGCCTTTATTTTCTTGCCACGTTGATTCTCTACTTCACTCTAAAACTCTTTGAACTTTTCAAAAGTTTCAGACTTATGCCTCATCAAGTAGACATAACCATATCTACTGAAATCATCAGTGAAAGTAATGAAGTAGTGATATCCTCCTCTGGCTGTCGTGCTCATTGGCCCACATACATCAGTATGTATGAGTTCCAACAAGTCTGTCACTCTCTCGGGTAAACACGAAAAAGGTGACTTGGTCATCTTTCCAAGTAAACAAGCCTAACATGTCTCGTATGATTCAAATTCAAACGAAGTTAGAAGACCATCACCATGGAGCTTCTTCATGCGCTTTTCACTTATATGCCCCAAACGACAATGCCATAAATAGGTAGGACTCAAATCATTAGGCCGAAGCCTTTTAGCACTAACATTGTAAACTGATGCATCATCAAGATTTAAAATAAATAACCCATTCACAATGGGAGCATTAGCCATAAACATATCATTCTTAGAGATTACACAACCATTGTTTATACTCGCAACTGAATATCCATCCTTCATCAAACATGAAGGTGATAAAATGTTTCGACCCATACTTGGAATGTAATAACAATTATTCAACTCCATAATAAATCCTGACGGAAGGTGAAGTTGCATGACGCCGACGAACAATGCAGCAACCCTTGCTTTATTTCCGACGCGAAAATCCACTTCGCCTTTCTGCACTTCTCTAGTCCTTATTAGCCCCTGCATCGAATTGCAAATATGAGCAACCGATCCGGTATCAAATACCCAAGAGTTAACATAGGAATCAACGAGAAGAATGTCCACAACATTTACAACAAGCGTACCTGAGTTGGAAGTACTCTTACTTCCACTCTTCTTCAAAGAAGCCTGGTACTTGCTGCAGTTTCTCTTCCAGTGGCCATGTTCATGACAAAAGAAGCACTCAGTGTATTCTACAGGTCCAGCCTTTTGCTTGGGTGCAGACTTAGGGATCGTATCCTTAGCCTTGCCCTTATTCTTCCAAGAAGTACCCTTTTTCTTCAAGCTAGGCTTGTTCTGCACAGCCATCACATGGCTATGCCCTGCACACTTCTTCATGTCACTTTCTGTTGTTTTAAGCATCCCACATAATTCATTAAGGCCCTTCTCCACCCCATGCATATGGTAGTTCGAAATGAACTGCCCATAGCTGGATGGAAGAGACACCAAAATGAAGTTAGTGGCCAACTCTTGGCCTAGTGGAAAACCAAGCTTTTCCAAAGTCTGACTGTAACCAACCATTTTGATCACATGGGGGCCTACAGCTGCTCCCTCTGCTAGCTTGCATTCGACAAAGGACTTGGCAACATTGTACCTCTCAGTCCTTGCCTGATCTTGGAACATGTCCTTAAGCGCAACGATCATATCGTACGCATCCTGATCCTCAAACTTCTTTTGAAGTTCCAGTTCCATGCATGCAAGCATAAGACAGCTAACCTCAAGAGAATCATCACATGCTCTCTTGTAGGCATTCTTTAGGGCAGCAGATGCATTATCAGCAGGTTCATCGGGGACTTGGGGTATCCAGAACCGTCCCTTTTTATCAGACCTGAGAACGATTCTCAGGTTATGGACCCAGTCCGAATAGTTTGTTCCATTTAATTTATCTTTGTCAAGAATCGAACGCAAAGAGAAAGGTGATGTAGTGTTCGGTGCCATTGATCTACAACAGAAAACATGCAAAATACTAAGCCATGTAACCATGAAAGAGTAAAACATATTAAACAATTTAATAGCATATACTCCCATTTAAATCAATATCCCTCTATTTATACTAAGTGATTCAAGATCCACAATTAACAAGTCGACTAGTGAGCTTTAGCATCACTGCTAGAAGACAAGGTAAATCGGTAAGCAACACTTGCTAATCATATCACATATGACTCGTGTTGTTGGGTGACATCTCTATGTCAAAACTAGGCACCCAACCTTTATGCCCCAAGGTCCTTAACTGTTAAGATGACCTTTTCAAGTTCACCAACCCTTATGCGTGTAGGTATCCGATACAAACCCATCCAGCCAAGGAAAACCGTGGCACCCTAATTTCATAGGCCCACCAACGATTGTACAGGGCATAGGACGGTGCAAGGTTTGGTTGGGAGGGCATGGTTTAACTTAAACTTTGTGAGCGATCGTTCTACTTCTATCATCTAAGCATGCATAGTAGTAAAACGCATAAGAATAACATTCACATAGATGTGACACAGTATGGCCCATTTTCTCATGGTGATCTCCATCGCCATAGAACCTGTCCACCATGATGATCTCCATCTTCATGTTCCATGTGAGCCATCCTCCAAGTGATGAGTCCTCCAAGAAATAATACAAGCTATTACTCCTAACATCTAGTAATCAAAATTACATAGAATTTGGATCATCACAAGTTGGCACGCAGGCCATTACAATAATTTCCAACCCACATGGCTCCAGCCGTGTTGCCCTACTCACGACACGCAGGTCATGATAAATTTCATACATGCATCACATACACATATGGGCTATACTGATCACATACATCCTGCAAAAACAAGTTATGCATAGAATCGCATTCCACCGGATCATGTGACATAGCAGCACCTAGTTACCTTAACGAGATACAAAAGGGGCTACGATTAAGAGGGGTCTAGGGGGTCTCCCCCTGCGGGGTTCGAAGGGGCAGCGCCCCTCGCGGTATCTTCACGATTTTCTTTAAGGATTTTGATTGGCAAATCAAATTTACCATAAACCGACTCCTGTCTCGATTCAATCAAACTCCTTTGATCACGGTACATCGATTTTAGATCTAGGTTCCGATTCGATCAATCATATTGATCTTCGCGTGATTCAACAGGATTTATGTGTCACTGTCTACCCCGAAGGCGGAAACCGACCGGTAGGGGTAAGTCGTTCGACAACCTCAGATCACGATCACGGAAAGCAAGATCATAGATCAATCCTAAACCACCGCCATATAAACGATCACATCATTCATATCAATCTGCATATCACCATATGCAAACATCCCGAACCTATAACTGAACAGCATCGGCTCTGATACCACTGTAGGGATATGGGTAGGCTACACTAGCACAAATCAAAAAAATTCTACCACGTATACCAGGATTACTGTTGTCATAGATCACGGGATTACCACTAGACGCGCAGTTGCGGAATTGATGAAGCGCGTCGAGGCAGTGCAGAGGTTCCACGTCTCCTCCTTGTCCTCGTCCCACGAGCAGCTCCCCTTGCGTGGCTCGTCCAAAATGCTACAGATGCAGCGCCTCCGAGGTATCTACACGTACAGGGTGGAAGCATCAGACGTCAGACTGCTAGGTCCGCACGTGCAACACAGGCGTGAGGAGTGGCGGCTGGGAATGATCTGAGGTCTTAGGTCTCACCCTGGTCAGCTCGCCCCACCCTCTCTTATATAGGCGTCCCTAGTGGGCTTCTACATTAGCAGCCCATTAGTATCCTAAGCCTGGTCTAATTCGGATCCAATCCTCATTAGGCTTCCAGCCCCTTAAGTGTGTGACCCTATAGGTTCATATGCGTATAGACATGACACGAATACACTTATTCTGTCAATAGTTGGTAGCGGTCTCTAGCAAGTCGTGCCAACTCCTAAACGCATACAAAGATCATATCGGACGAACCATCACAAGGTTTAGTACATGTCTTTCCCTTTGCCTCACGATATTTGGTCTAGCTCCAAGCTGACCTCCCTTTCTCGATACCGTGATTCGGAATCCCTTTACTAGGTTAACTCTTAACCATAGGTAGCACGGCCATGCATTTCTGGATCCGATCACTCGAGAGGCCCAGAGATATCTCTCTCAAGTAGAGAGGGGAAAATCCCATCTTGATTGACCATGCCTTGCAGCATGCTTCAGGACAAACTCGAAAGCTACCTTTATAACTACCCTGTTACGATGCAGCGTTTGATAGCCCCAAAGTAGGTCGATCCACATCTCAAGTACATGCGACAATCTCAGGTCTAAGGACAAAACGTACACGATGTATAGAGAGAGAGCTGCAACTAATTGCCAGTCTCAGGTTGGGTCAGTCCAACCCCATGTTCATAACATGTGTCCACATCATTAGTTTGACATCTCCATGTCTATGACTTCTGAAACATAGTCATCAACCAATCGATGTGCTAGCCTAATATTCACGTGTGTCCTCACATGAACTCCGACTAGGGACAACTCTTAAATAACCATACAAGTATAGAGTTTCACAAACAATTTACGTAATTGCCAACCAATACAAGTTGCCTGATATGGATATTCAAGGAACATTACAATAACTCATGGATACATATGAAATATAATCATCTCTATGATTGCCTCTAGGGCATATTTTCTTCAGTTGCATTCAGAGAGAGGGTGAAAACTCCCGCGATTACCTGGCCAGGTGGCTCCATATACTAGCCGATCTGGCCCACTTCCCCAATGATGACGCTATGTATCACTTTGTGGAAGGACTGGACCATGGCACGCTTCTCCGGCATTCTCTAAGATGGCAGCAGGCGTCAGGACGCCTTACCTTCGAAGGCATGGTGAACACCGTCAACAACTACACGGAGGCTGAAGCGGCAGCTCAGACAGCGCTTGCGCTCATTGACGGAGCCCCTCCGATTCAGCCACCTCCACCACCGCCTCCGGCCGCCATCGCCGCAACTATGCCGCCACCTCCAGTCATCATCGCTGCTGTTGCACCTCCACCCCCCGTCATCGAGGAAGTCCTATCACCCTCCGACTCTGTGATTGACGCGCGCTCTATACCGACTTCAGTGCAGATTCGGAGGAGATAGATTTCAGTCCAGAGGAACTAGACTCCGCCATGCAGGAGATGGAGGAGGAGTACACGCGCGACGAACAAGCCAACAATGCCGTCACGTCTCGAGAGGTGTTTGTCACCATTGGGACGGCGATGGATGAAGATCAGCCCGGACGAGCTCCGCCTACAGCGCTGGAAAAGGGGAAGGGGCAGCTTATTGCCGCTGACGATGATCGCGCAAAGGTCATGCCTCCTCCGCCTAAACTAGTGCAGCAGCCGCAGGAACTCGGCACCGGCCCAAGCAATAACAACACCGCAAACTTGCCACCTCCGGCATCTATGTCTGCTGCTGCCCAAGTTACTCCAGCTGATAGAGTGATGTACGGCAATCTCCTCGTCGAGCCACTAAATGTAGCTCATAACCGGAACGTGACTCAGCTTGAAGAGAAGGCGCCAGCAGCTGCTGGAGGAAGCATAGGCCATCGCGGAGCAAGGCGCTAAGCTAGATCGAGATCTGGTCAATGCGCAGAAATCCATAGAAAAAGCTAGAGCAATGGAGGCCGAGTACAAGACTCTGCTGCAGCAGCAGAAGGCCAAGAAATCTCCGGCTCGCGTCATCAACGATCCTGGTGTACGGCGAAACCTAGGATGGGCTCCCTCGAAGCCGGCACAGGCCAAGCCATACATTGACAATGAAGGCAAATAGGTGATGCCCACTCCACTCCTCAAACTCGTCGTCGCCAAGACCCTTCTGGAGCAGGATAGATCGCCCGAGGCAGTGGAACAGGTCTACGACCTAGTGGCCAAGGCGGTAAAACAACAGGAAAAGGCCACCTCTCAGAGGATCGAGTCTGACCCAGCGTTTTGCCAGTCTAGCCAGCATAAGCCGCCAAGGGACAGATCTCTTCTTGATGTCGGGTCTCAGACGGGTTCATCAGAATGAAGACAGAGGGATGCGCGCAACAGGAAGGATGCTATCCCCATATCCTCCGACCACGAAGAAAAGGCCCGGCCTCGTCGCCCATCGCCACCGCCCCGATCCCCCCCGACATCGCGAAGACCTAAAGGCTCACCATCGTACTGATATGCCCCCGCCAAGGCAGTGCGACATCGTCATCCGCGACAACGCGGAGCAGACCCGTCACGATGGAGAGCGCAACCAAGGACACAAGAGCAGGTCGCGCCATGACCCTCCGTGTCCGACAAGTAACCGTGACAGGCGTGAGGCGTCGCAGGAGGGTAACAGCAAGAAGGCAAACCCACCGCCACCTCCGCCTCCGTCGCCACTCAGCAAGAAGGGTACCAGCGAACAATGCAATGTTGCCTTCACGACCAAATTGTTCGGAACGTTCACGCCTATGTGGACGATATCGCGGTGATGTCTAAAAAGTCAAATGACTTAATCTCCGACTTAAAAGAAACCTTTGATAATCTCTAGAAATACAACATGATGCTTAACCCTAAGAAGTGCGTCTTCGGGGTTCCAGCTGGCAAATTGTAGGGTTTCATCGTTTCCCAGCGTGGAATCGAGGTCAACCCGGAGAAAATCAAGGCCATCTTAAACATAAACCATACGACATGCCTAAATGACATTCAACGACTAACTGGTTGTGTTGCAGCAGTTAGTCGGTTCGTCAGCCGACTTGGAGAGAAGGCTCTACCGCTGTACAAGTTGCTGAAGAAGGCAGAAAAATTCACGTGGACGGACGAAGCAGATGCAGCATTGAAGAAGCTCAAGGAGATTCTTTCCTCAATGCCCATCCTTGCAGCACCCGAGCCTGGAGAGCCCTTGTTAATCTACATGGAGGCAACCAACCGGGTAATCAACATCGTCGTCATGGTAGAGCGGAAGGAACCAGGCTATGAGCATGGAGTTCAACAACCAGTTTACTATGTGAGAGAGGTCTTGACGGAGTCCAAGCAGCGTTACCCGCACTACCAGAAGATAGCTTATGGTGTATTCCTTGCTTCTCAGAAGCTGAGTCATTACTTTCAGGAGCACCCAATCACAATGGTGAGCAAGACTCCACTGTCCGATATTATCAACAACAACGACGCTATGGGAAGGGTCACGAAGTGGGGCATTGAACTTGCCGCCTTCGAGATCACATACAAGAGACGCGACACTATCAAGTCACAAGCCTTAGCGGATTTTATCGCAGATTGGACGGAGATGCCAGATGCTACTCCGTTGCCGGAACCAGATTACTGGGTGATGCACTTTGAAGGATCAAAGCTGCTCAACGGCTCGGGGTCTGGTGTATTGCTACAGTCACCAACTAGCGACAAGCTACACTATGTTCTGTAGATCCACTTCGAGGCTATGAATAACATGGCGGAGTATGAAGCACTCATTCACGGACTACGTGTAGCCAAGGATATTGGCATCAAGCGCATAGTTTGATATGGAGATTCCGACTTGGTTGCCCAGCAGGTGGCTGGCACCTGGAATGCGCGAAACCCTATGATGGCGGCATATCAAGACGAAGTGGACGAGATAGCCAAGAGCTTCTTGGGCTAAGAAGTCAAGTATGTGCCTAGGGAGCAAAACGAGGCGGCTGATCTGCTATTTAAGCTTGGATCAAGGCGCAAAAGAATTCCGCTAGGAGTTTTCCTAGAGCATCTGTGCACGCAATCCGTGAAGGGAGACGACATCGACAACCCGGATAGAGTTGACTCTTTCGTCCACATGGTGACAAAGGTCCCTCCGGCTTGGACAAAACCGTTCATGGAATATCTCGAACACGGAACTTTGCCTGACGACGAGGTCGAAAGACGGCAAATAGTACGAAGAGCAAAGGATTATACCATAATCAATGGACAACTCTACAAAAGGAGCACTACTGGTGTATACCTAAAGTGTGTTTCCCAGCTAGAAGGTATTGAAATCGTACGCAAAATCCATCTCGGAGATTGCGGGAATCACGCCGCTCCTCGATCGTTGGTCGCGAAATCCTTCCGGCAAGGATTCTACTGGCTGACCACGAAGGCGGACGCTGACAAGCTGGTTGAGACATGCATGGGATGCCAGTATTATGCTCGACAACCACATGTTCCTGCTGAAGAATTGCGAACAATACCAATAACTTGGCCGTTTGCAGTCTGGGGGCTAGACATGGTGGGACCGTTACAGACGGCACCATATGGGTTTACGCATATGCTTGTAGCAGTTGATAAATTCACTAAATGGATAGAAGCTAAACCCATTAGAAAGCTTGATGGGGCAACTGCCCTCAGGTTTGTCCGGGATCTAGTGGTGAGATTTGGTCTCCCACATAGCATTATCACCGACAACGGCAGCAACTTGTCACTCGGAGAAGTGGAGGCTTATTGTTGGGAGAAGGCATCCGACTTGACCTTGCATCTGTGGCACATCCGCAATCCAATGGTCATGTTGAGAGAGCCAATGGATTAATTCTACAGGGAATCAAACCACGTCTTGAGGCACCGCTACATAAAGCAGCTGGAGCCTGGGCGGAGTAATTTCCATCTGTGCTGTGGAGTTTACGAACTACACCCAATAGATCCACCGGCTACACCCCTTATTTCATGGTATATGGAGCAGAAGCCATCCTACCTTCTGACAAACTTCACGATGCACCAAGATGCGCCGCCTATGACGAAGATGACGCTGAAGAATCCATACGCCTAGATGTGGACCTTCTCGAAGAGGAGCGCGTTTTGGCATGCCAAAGATCCGTCATCTACCAGCAGAAGCTACGCAGCTACCATAGTCGCCGCATTGGGCATCGCTCATTTAAAGAGGGGGATTTGGTGCTCCGACTTAAGCAGAAGAAGTCATACAAATTAACCCTGCCATGGGAAGGACCGTTCATCATAAGCAAGGAGCTACTCAATGGGTCTTACTACCTCATTGAAATCATGAACTGAAGGATAGACCCAACGAGGATCATAAGCGTAAGGGACGTGACCCGGATGATGACTACCCGGAGCTTGATCGGCCATGGAACATAGCATAGCTACGTCCTTTCTACACTTAGCATTTTTTATCTAATTGTGTACCTCTTATATGATCAATGAAATAAATCTCTTTGGTTCAATTATATTTCTGAGTCTTTTACCTCCTTTAGTGTTCATTTTTGGATCATATAAAACCTTTATGCACAAGTTTTGCGATTGCACTTGTGAAAATTCCGCCTACGGGCGTTAGCTTAAGTTTTCTGGTCTACACGTTCTTTGTCGTTTTTATGTGGATTCTGGAGTAGTGACTTTTGGCACTTATTGTCGGCGATTTTGTGCTTAGGTTATTGACGGTGCCATTGGGCATCATCGCCTGAGCGCATGGTTCCGACAACGAGTCTTCCGACTCACGAAAATTCAAGCATAAGAACCAAAGTAAGGATAAGCCAGCACTTCCTTAAAAAATATCTACATGCTGGAAACTAGTTCTTAAGTAGCAAGACATACATCATTGTTTTCCGCCTTAAGTTAATACATAGTTTTTTCCGCATACGCATCAAAGGTGAAACAAATATTACAAGTTGTTTTTCATTCCTTTGGCGCAGGAGACTTGGAAGCAGCGTCATCGGCAGTAGGAGAATCACCCTCGAAGTCGGCAGTGCAAAGAGACTCGGAGGAGCTTTGGATGCCGCCATAGATGGTATTCATCGGCACGAAGACGTTGACATCGACTAACTCGGCAACTCTGGTGTCATAACCCGCGAGTGATGACAAGATGGACTCATGGTTTATCTCCTTGCCATCATCATCTACGTCGGGTATGCTAGAGGTTACCGTGTCAATGTCGGCATCTTCGTAGTGTGCCTTTACCATGGACAACGCCATCCTTGCACCGGCCCGTGCACATGAAGCTTTCCAGCTTGTGATATGCTCGGGGGATTGGCGCAGGATCTCCGAGAACTTTGCCACATAGTCCGATGCCTTGATGTTGATCTGGAGGGGCTTGGCAATCTCTTTGGCTTGCGCGATGGCGATGTTGATGAAGTTGCCGGCAAGAACCATGCATTCCTTTGCTGGAGGAGGCGACCGATTTAAACCCATAGGAGCTACAAATTCCGATAAGGAGCACACGAGTTCAAAAATTCAGAGTATCTAGACTACAGAAATCCAAGACGGAGAATCACTTACTGAAGATGCTAGCCTTAGCTTGCCAGAGGGTATCCGCCAAGGAGTCCCGTTCTTGTTGGAGGAGCTTGTATGCCTCATGATGGCGTTGATTCTGCTCATCGGCAGCTTTCTTCTGATCTCTTAAGATCGAGATCTCCTCCTTCAAGCGGTTCATCTCTTCGGTGGCAGAGTCCTGCAGGGCTTTCATTGAATCCTCATGCATCTTCAGCATGTCCTTCCTCTCCTTCTTAAGGATCTTGTTCGCGCTATCCAGTTCTTGAATGTGCTTGGATTTCTCGACAATGTCCTTAGCCTTGGCAATGGTTTCTGCAAGTCGGAGAAAGCAAAGTACACAGTGAGTACTCGGAGAATACACAAGTTTAAGTCATAATATGAAAAAGAAAGGAAAAACAGATGCTTGCTCTTGATGATCTGTTCCTTCAAGAAGGCGGTTTTACCCTTTCGGCTTCCAAGTCCGCGCGCATCTTCTGGTACTTGTCGTTGGCCATGCCCCTCCGAGCATTCTCGTTTTGTGGAAAAAATAAAAATTAAAACATTGTTTGGTCTACTTGGAGCATCTAGCCAGAAAGTTTCCACCTATTCGCTCGGGGGCTACAACGAGAGTTTTTAACTTAGCAATATGCTTAGTCTTTCTTTAAGCATCTAGTCGGAACTAATTCAGTTTTCGATTAGAAGCTTGGGGGCTACAGTATAAAGTTTTTAAATCAGATGTATTCTTAGCTTTTATTTAAGCATCTAGTCGGAACTAATTCAGTTGCAACTAGAGGCTTGGGGGCTACAGTATTGAAATTTATAACCACTATTATGCTACTCATAAAGCATCTAGTCGAAATAATTCATTCAAACTACATGCTTGGGGGATACAGTGAGAAGTTTTCTACTTTAGTCACTCTTAGAGCATTCAGACGCAAAGACCTATGGTTTTCCGTCTAAATCCTCGGGGGCTACAGTGGGATACTTATATGAAATGCAAAAGGCAAATAAAACTTACAAGTGCAATGATCTTGAGGTTGGTAGCACTCTCAGCTAGCAGCTTGCCGAAGGATACACTGTTTCCTTGCAAGATCTCTGCTTGCCGGAGAAGCTCCTCTAGACCGCACGTCCGAGATGTCGGCGTCGCACCTAGAACCAGAGCAGTGCTACCCGGTGTAAGTACCGGATAGACTATATTTGGATACTCTATGTTTTTATTTTGTGCGGGGGCGCCGCCTACGGCAGAAGTACCAGCTTCCACCACCGCCTTACCTCCACTGATGGCATCCTAAGCCGGAGCTTTAGCCATTTGGTGTGCAGCACTCTCCTGCGTCGCCTGCTCGCCGACGACAGCAATCTCGGTAGAGGCACCTGAGTCCACTTCCATGGCGGAAGGGCCAGATGCTTCCTTAGATTGTGAGCTTGTCGGGGCGGAGGAAGGCTTGACGATGGGAGTGACAGGGGCGATGGCGGGAGATGCGTCGCAATGCAGCATGTCCTTGATGGTTCTAGAATGCCCCGATGTTTTGGAGGTCTTGTTCAAGCTGGTCGTGGCTTTCTTCCTGAAACGTGCAAAATGTATAAGTACAGGAACAAGACATATAAATGGACAATGTCGGAGAGAAAGAAGCTTACACAAGAGGGGTTCTTTGGCAAAGGGCATCCCGGTAGTCTTTCTTTTCTCCGCCTCCAGGGCGGCGGTAGTCTTTTTGGAGGCTCCACCCTCCGTCTTCTTCTTCTTGCCTCCGTTGGCAACATCAGAGGTGGACGTCTTCCACTTTCGCCCCAATGGAGCATCATCGTCGGACACGACGGTGACTTCCTTCATCTTGGGATCATAGATTTGAGGAGCCATGCTGTCCTCATCTATGTCGCTGTAATGCCCCGGAAAATATTCCGAAATAAAATTGCTTGTTATTTTCTTTTTTGCATCATCATGACATCATCATGCATATTTTTGTTCTAAAATACTTCCAACAAAAGCCTATTTTGTTTTCTAATTAGTCCCCTCTTTTATTTCAAATCAAAACCCCGGTCTTTCCTAGATCTTTAATTTGTCTAAAAACTATTTGCAAAAATCTTTTAAAACTAAAACAAATAAAAAAATAAAAGATTTTTGGGGAGGCAGCCAGCCGTTTAGGCCAGGCCGCCTACTACTTGTCAAGCCCAGCCCGTTTCAAAACCTAAACCTAGCTCTAAGACCAAACCCTAGACAAACTAACCCTAATCCTACCCTATCCCCGCACACGCACACCCGAGCGCCGCCGGACACACACCACACACGACCCAGTCCACCAAAATATCACGCAACGCAAACGCACACATGTTCTCACGCACGCACCCAGGACACACGCACACAACCACGCAACACACGCATGGGATCCCCTCGATCCCGCGACCCCGCGCCTCATCCCGTCACCCTCTTCCTCCCTCTGCGCCGCCAACAAGCCACCTCCACTTCTCGATCCAGCGCCTCGCCCCCGCTCTCCCCCGTTCCTCGGCCCGTGCGCCGCCCCTTCCCCCATGCTCATCCGCCTCGCCCTCATCTCCCCTCGGCCGTGCGCTGGCTGCGCCTTCTTCCGCGTCCATCCGTGGCCCTCCGGCCCCTGCTGCCAGGAGCTCTGCCGCCCCGGCCATGGCGCGCCGCGCCCCCTCTCAAACCTTTGCTAGGCCGTGCCCCTGTCCGCCCTTCTGTGCCGGGCCCCAGGTGCTGCCGCTCACCTCCCGCTGGTCCTCTCTGTCCCTGGCCGCCTCCTTCGCAAGCTCCGACATCGCCAGCGTCTCTCTGACGACCCCGCAGACCACTGTCCTCCTCCCAGTCTGCGGCGCTGCCACCACCTCTGCTCAAGATCGTCCCGGCCGCTGCGGATGCGCCACTGCTACCTCTCTACCGCGCGAGTCCCTTGCCCGAGATCTGCATCCCCGCGGACGTCTGCCTCCTCGCTTCCTCGCTGTGGTGTCGCTCGGTGTCGTCCGCTCGGTCCATCCTGAGCCGCTTTGCCCGCGAGCTCGCGCACACCTCTTCTGGTTCTGTACGCCAGCTAGCTAATTTGCTAGCTGAATAGTGTACTTGGTCGCCGTCCTCAATAGGGTTCTTTGGTGGCCGTCAAGTGTCGATGCTATTGATACGAAGACCCAGCGCCAATCCAAGTTGGCATGGACCATCAAGTCGTATTCCCCATATACTTCGACATAGGACCCGAAGGCAAGAACTCTGGACTCGAAGCTCTCCATCACGGGACGACAAGATTGCCCACATGGATCCGATGGCCGAACCCGAAGACCGATCTTGGCGCCGAGACCGATCACCCGTACCCTAGGAACCCAAGACTTTCCGAGCCCAAATGTGTGACACCTATCCGAGCCCCTATTTTATTAATTGCTATATTAAACATGTTGCATATTAAATTATTCATGCTCTCATACATATTTATTTGTTTGGGGGTATATTGTCGATTCACCTCATAATTAGATATGGAGCCCATATGCGGGCAAATCTAGTCTAATATTGGCTCCATTTAAATTTGTGTAGCGAACCGATGCCATGATTTGCCTTATTAGTTCAACATTTAATATGCGGGGTAGTTCAATAACTTGAACCTTTTATTTAAATGTCGGAATCCTGATTCCGCTTAATATTGCTAAGTGAGACCGCATATTACCATGCCATGCATCATAACACAATCATGCCGGATCTTTCGCCTAGTATTAAATATTGCATCGGTTGCTCTTTCTAGTGATTTGCTTCTTCACCGATTAGGACGATGAGTCGATGTGAGATACGACAAGCCTCCGGTTTCTCGACTTTGTCTCACAGGCGAGAATTCTCCCCCTTCTACCTATTTTGCATTTATAGTATTTACTTCCTTCCCTTGATCTATTGCTATCCTTATTGTCGATGCTATAGTACTGTTCCTTTAATTATATACTCCACTATATTGCCTTGGTTATCCTATTGCCTTGTTTGATTAGCTAGCTTTGTCCTTGCGAGTCGTAGGCATGCTTAGTATTGCTCTCATATAGGTGAAACGTGATACTTGGAGATTGTTGGTGATAAGATAATTAAATTGGTGATGTTGGTTATGGTTATGGGTTCACCTAATGATAAGGCCCCGGCAGGGACCACCTTTGGGAACTGCTTGAGCCGACCTAGGACCCGTTCATTCTTCGATACCAGTTCTGAGTTGATCGCGCTAACCAAACGTGGGGGCCTATAGGATCCCCCCTCAACTACCGGCGCTATTCGTATATCCAGAGGGTTACAAAATTGGTTTTTCATTTGGTGCATACGCATAATATGTCCTCGGACATGGGTGAGTTGATATGTCTTCAGACTTGATGTTTTGGTGGACTACCATGGCTTGCATTGCATAAAATCGGGATATCGTGCCGGAGGTGGGATGGAGCTCTACAAGTTATCTTCCGATCATCGCCTGACCGTAGACTCAAACGCTGTGCCACCTGGAGAATCAGCTGTATCTCTTGTGTGGGTAAAACACAGTAGGTGATGCCTCTGGATATGCGCGTAGTTAAGGGACAGTTCTTGTTGTGAGATTCGGAAGGCATGCGTGATATGTTGCCTGAAGGGTTGAGCAAGCGTTTGGGTACAGTAGTGCACCCCTGCAGGGTAAATATTTTCGAGAAGCCGTGTGTCCACAGTTATGGACGCCTCAGGAGTACAGTGTCATGATCATAGACAACGCCATTAATGTTTTGCCTCTAATAATATGATTAGTAATTAGCCTTATCAACTAAACATTTGCTTAACTAAAATTGCCACCGTGTGTGTTCTGTAAGAGGACTTCCTCGACTGGTCTTCGAGGGGGAAATCTTCGGATGGGTTATGTTTGGTTTTATAATATTGTTACCGCATAGCGCTCTCTTATCTCGCTCTAATAGCCGAAGTTGTAGCGTGTCTCTATAAGTTATATAGTGCAAGCTTTGCTGCCGCTGAGCCCACCATACCTATGTAGGCGAGGACAGCCGAATTCTAGTCTCGCCGTGTACTGGCCTCAGTACTGACCGCTCTCTTTCTGTTTTTCCCTTGCCCTTTGTTGGCACCCTTTTGGCTTGACAGGTATATGAATGACGACGTTAGTAAGGTTACCCTTCCGGCTTGGCCTGGGCAGGGTTGGACACCGCTTGGTTATTCTTCAGGACTCTTAGTCCCATTTGGATCTTGTCCGTACTCGGATACTATTTGGATTTCTTTATGATTTGTATCATTTGTATTCTTGACTCGTTGAGTCGTTCTTGTATATATAAGTTATCGTGGACTCTGTTGTAAACTACTGTGATGTAACTACATGTATTCATATCCCACCCACACGAAAGTGTCTGGTGGGCATCTTTGAATCGCTTCTATGCGGATTTTGGCGGGAAATGATGAGATCTGCATAGACCCGATTCGGGGGCATTACAGTTGCTAAGCTGTAAGGTGAAGACGCAAGAACTGGAGTATATGTCATATACGAAAAATAAATAGTTACCTTTGGGCACTTGCTATCTACGAACATGTCGTAGGTGATGGTGAAGCCACACTTCTTGTCCTTCACCTTGACGATGTCCTTGAGACGGAGCTTGACAGAGTCGCTCGATAAATTGTCCACGGTGATGCGGAGGCTATCCCTTCTATCGCTGGTATACTCATATTAGCTTCGAGCGGTGCTGCAGAGGTTGGATTCGCCTGATGAACCAGCACATGGCTAGGTCCAAGCCGGTCAAACCTGTCTCTACGAACCACTCTATCCTCCTTATGGCGCGGGAAGCATCGATGTCGGAGGGAAGGGAGGCATGGGATCTCCATGTCGAAGTTTCGGCGGCGGCTCCATCGATGAAGTCCGGGTACGTTACTTCTCGGCCGGAAAGAGGGATATCTGGGCCGTAGAAGTAAGTACGCTGCCAGTTCTTGCAGGACTCGTGGCCGACGATGTCGGGGAACCGCCGTCCGGGACGGATCTTGAAGCTAATGGTGCCACAATTTCTAAGTTCGTCCTTGCTGGCTCCGGCTTCGCGCTTGACGGTGAAGAAATACACAAAGAGATCTAGCCTAGGCTTAATCCCTAAGTAACCCTCGCAAAGCGCCGCGTAGTTGCTAAGCGCTAGGATACTATTGGGAGAAAGGTTTTAGGGTTGTACTCGGTAGTGGTTCAAGAAGGCAAGGAAGAAGTTAGAGATGGGCAGGGAGACGCCGCGTACCAATTGTGCTTTGAGGTACACCTTTTCTTCGTCTTGGGGAGAAGGTGTGACCTCGCCGGCCGGCGCCGCCCGCCAGGCGAGCCCCTCCGTCGCAGGGAGGTAGCCCTCGACGATCAGCTCCTTGATATCGCAGTCTGTGATATACGAACCGCACCAATCACCTTTGTGGTAGTTGTTGTCCTCCACCAGCAACTCCAGCGCCGCTGGATTGTGGTCACCGCCGGCGAACTCGACCACCGCAGAGACAGGGATGACCAGGCCCTTTGGGGGCACGACAACGGAGCTTGCCGGCTTTGCCGCGACTTTGCCCGACGCCGCCATCGAGGGAGTAGAGCTGCTGCTGGCCATTGCGTGTGTTTGGAGGTGACTGGCGAGATGGAGAGTTAGGGTTTTTCGCAGAGTTGCGCGGAGAGCTCGAGGGGGCGCTCGCTGGAGGAAGAAGATGATGCGAGGAGAGAATGAGGTGAAAAGTAAAAATTCCACAGTAGTTACTATTTATGATCTCCAGCATCAAGATTCGTGCAGCTTGATCGGACGGCTGCCGCATAAACAATGTGTGCGCGAACGTGCGCGGAAATTTTGCCACGTCCCAACCGTCGCCGCCAACGGTTCTTATCGCTCGCGCGGGAAATTTGGACATGATTGCGTTCTCCGCATGTGTGAGTTACGAGGCGTCGCTGACCTACGTCTGCGTCATCGCAACTGTCATAGGCAGATGAGCCATCACATCAGAAGATTCCGGCATGGATGGATCCTGTCCGGCTATGGAAGAGTATGATGGAAGATTCAGCATTTCTCCGACTTATTAATTGAAGAAGGAGAAAACCTTGCAGGGTTCTTTGGGAGGACTACAAGATATTTCTTGACGATTTGCCGACATCCATCTAGACGGAGCATTCCACATGAAGAGGCAAGACGGCGCAAGATTCCAGAGTTCTCTGGGGGCTACTATTGGGGATATGCTATATGGGTATCCTCATAGCATGTATCCTATCCGGATAACCCGGGTGGCCCACAGTTGGTAGCGTGGACCATGGCCTGCTGGGCGGCTCGGTTAGATGGATCCAGAAGGGAGGCCCATTTCGGATAAAGGAAGGCTATGGTGGAGTCACCGACGTACCCGGAGCCTTGGAGTACAAGACACGCAAGACTAGAAATAGACGGTGTAGGACTCTGTAACCTGTCCGGCTAGGACTTTTCCCTATAACCCTAGGACCTGGCGACTATATAAGTCGGGCCTATGGGAGCCTTTAGGGCACAATCTCAGATAATCTCGCACAGCGAACCTATCTCTGTAACTTGGCGTATTGCCCTTATAGTAATTTATAGCAGGAGTAGGATTCCGCCACCATTATGAGATCTGAACCTGGGTATGCTGTGTTACCTTGTACCCGTCAACCGTCCACCTTCCCCCACGTCTCTAAACACGCACTGTGAGAACCCCTCCATGGTGTACTCATCGGCAATACCACGACAGACACTGGATCGACACGAAGAACTCTTGCGAAGGAGTAAACGAACAAACTGCGATAGAAGCTTTTATTGCAAGACTTCTAGTCAAACTTTTACGTCACAGACTGAAGCGTGACCATGTCATAGATTTGGGAGAAATGATAGAAACGGCAAGCAAGTATGCTGACGCCGATGATGATTCAGAAGGGCTGCTAAATATTCTGGCCAATCCCAATGCGGCTAAACATCCAAAGCAAACTCAGAAGCGCAAGAACACCTTGGACAAAAAACCGGCTCTGGACAACGCAGCTGTCAACGAAACGTTCGGATCTGGAGGACGAGGAGGGCGCGGAGGCGGCCGGGGTAGAGTCCGTGGAACTTCCCGAATCCAGGGTAGAGGAGACCAGCAACCGGGAAGAACCTATACCTGGGCTGACATTGCCAACAATCCATGTGTCCACCACTTGGATAGTAACAGAGGATCTACCCACACAAATGCCGAGTGTTGTTTCAATGACGACATCAATAAAGATGAATCCGCTGGCTACAAAGCCAAGCGACAAAAAGGAAAGAAAAATTCCGAGAAAGGAAAGGAGCCCAAGGAAGATTCCAAAATGGAAGAAGCGGGAGCCGCTGCAGATCCCAAGTTGGATGGAAAGAAAACTTTTTCGACTAAGAAAGACGCATACGTCTGCTTCCTTGGATCCCAACCTGCTAAGGACAAAAAGGCGGTTCTCCGTGAGCTCAATGCCATAGTTTCGGCTGTCCCACAGTTCCTAGACTGGTCAGAGGTAACCACCACCTTTGATCGTTCAGATCACCCGAGGAAAACACATCGTCGAGGAAAGTACCCTTTGGTCGTCAATCCTCTTATTGATGGCTATGAGTTTATAAAACACTCATGGATGGTGGAAGCAACATCAACATCCTCTACATCGAGACGCTCCACCGCATGAAGCTACACGAGAGCCAGTTGAGTTACAACAGTGTAACTTTCCATGGCATTGTACCAGGGAGATAGGCGGATTCTCTATGTGAGATTACTCTGGACGTGACATTCGGAATCCGACACAATTACCGGACCGAGCCACTCTCTTTTGAGGTGGTACCGTTGAAAAGTGCTTACCATGCCATCTTCGGACATCCATCTTACTGGGCGTTCATGGCTTGTCCCTGTTACACATCTACGACACGATCAAACTTCCAGGTCCAAAGGGCGTAATCACCGGACGGGGAAATCCAAGGAAGGAGCGAGTGTGCGACGAAGGATCTGCTGCCTTCGCCGAAGCCGTTCTGCACGCCCAGGAGTACCAGGAGATCAAGAAGACCATCAATCCGTTCGAGATGCCCGCTATGAAGAACGAGGTGCTGAAGCCAAGTTTGCAGTTCAAGGCGTCGGAAGAGACGAAGAAAACTTCGCTGAAGGAAGATGATCCCTCCAAGACGACGGACATAGGGGTAGGCATAGGCCACACATAGGAAAGCGCGCTCGTAGAGTTCCTCAAAGATAATAGTGATATCTTCGCATGGTAGCCATCTGACATGACCGGAGTACCTAGGGAACTTGACAAGCACTCTCTTAATGTGTACCCTAATGCTAAACCCGTCAAATAGTCCTTACGATGGTTTGGTGATGAAAAGCGCAAAGTAATAGCCAAGAAATTAGCCCGACTAGAATTAGTGGATTTTATAACAAAGTTCATCCATAGAGATTGGGTGGCAAATCCTGTACTCGTCCCTAAAAAGGACACCATTAATTTAAGGATGTGTGTTGATTATACCGTTTGAACAAAGCATGCGCCAAAATATCCGTTTCCTTTACCAAGAATCGATCAAGTTATCGACTCAACGGCAGGTTCAGAACTACTCTGTTTTCTCGACGCATATTCCGGATATCACCAAATACCAATGAAAAAGTAGGATCAAATTAAGACGCCTTTCGTCACTCCTTTTGGAACCTTCTGCTACAAAACTATGCCTTTTGGCTTAAAGAACGTAGGAGCAACATATCAACATACTATGCAACGTTTTCTCAACGACCAAATTGGATGCAACGTCCATGTATACATAGACGACATAGCAGTTATGTCCAAAAAGAAGGATACTTTAATTTCTGACTTGGATGAAACATTTGTTAGTCTACGAAAATTCAATATGATGCTAAATCCGAAGAGGTGTTTCTTTGGAATTCCAGTCGGATAATTGTTAGGTTTCATCGTCTCTGAGCGAGGCATAGAGGTGAACCGGGACAAAATCAAGGCTATCCTAAACATTACTAGGCCGACTCGCCTAAAGGATGTACAACTTCTCACTGGTTGCATTGCAGCGGTGAGTCGGTTCGTCAGTCGGCTCGGTGAAAGAGACGCACCTTTGTACAAACTCTTGAAGAAAACCGACAAATTTGTCTGGACTCAGGAAGTCGAAACTGCCCTGCAAAGTTTGAAAGATCTACTTTCAAACCCATCGGTTCTCGCAGCGCCAGAACCTCAAGAACCTATGTTACTTTACATTGCAGCAACCAATAAGGTCATAAGTGTGGTAATAGTAGTTGAGCGCGAGGAAGAAGGACACGAGCATAAGGTGCAGCGGCCAACTTATTATCTGAGTGAGGTCCTGACAGAATCAAAACAAGGGTATCCACACCATCAAAAGCTAGCCTATGGAGTGTTCTTTGCATCCAGAAAGCTACGCCACTACTTTCAAGAGCATAAGATCACAATGGTGAGCACCGCTCCTCTACGAGATATAATCAATAGCCGCGACACCACATGACATGTCGCAAAGTGGGGAATAGAGCTTGCAGCTTTTGACATTGAGTACAAAGCACGTACAGCAATCAAGTCCCAAATTCTTGCCGACTTTGTTGTTGATTGGACAAAAACGGCAGAAAACACAGGCCCTCCAGACTCGGAATTTTGGACCCTTCACTTTGACAGATCAAAAGAACGAGGAGGCTCGGGGGCTGGCGTGGTGCTCAAATAACCCCAAGGAGATAAACTGTTCTATGTGTTGCAAATACACTTCACGGCAACCAATAATATTGCCGAGTATGAAGCACTGCTGCATGGAATACGCATGGACAAAAACATTGGCATATCAAGACTCATGTGTTACGGAGACTCGGATTTAGTTGCTCAGCAAGTATCCGATATCTGCAATGCAAACAAGCACATTGAAGCATACAAAGGTGTTTTGGATGAACTATCTAAATCGTTCGAGGGTTTTGAGGTTCAACACATCCCTCGAGCAGAAAATGAGGAAGCAGATGCTCTATCAAGGATAGGCTCTGCGCGTAAACAAGTACCAGATGGAGCTTTTTTAGAGCATTTAAGGGTCCCCTCCATTGTCGGAGTTGATGAGGACTATCCGACGAAATCCGACTCACCTTTAATAGCAGTTCTGGCTGTAATTCCTAGCTGGACAAAACCCTATCTGGATTTCCTGATGATAGAAAATTACCCGAAGACGAAGTCTTGAGCCGATAGATTGTCCGACGAGCAAAAGACTACACTATAATAAATGGTTAGCTCTATAAACGGAGTATTTTTTGGCGTGTTCCAGCGATGTATTTCTTTGGAAGGAGTGGAAATCTTAAGAGAAATCCACGAAGGCGAGTGTGGTTATCATGCTGCAGCCAGATCCTTAGTGGCAAAAGCTTTTCGACACGGATTATTTTGGCTCACAGCTAAGGGAGATGCCAATAAACTAGTTAAAACATGCAGAGGATGCCAAAAATACGCTCATCAGGCACATGTTCCGTCTGAACAGCTACGAACAATCCCTATTACATGGCCATTCGCGGTCTAGGGGCTTGATATGGTAGGGCCATTTCACACAGCAAAATATGGATTTACTCACCTACTAGTGATGGTGGATAAATTTACAAAATGGACTGAGGCTAAACCCGTAACAAGTTGCGATGGAGCCACAGCCAAAAAGTTCATCGAGGACATAATCATCAGATTCAGATATTCGCATAGTATAATTACTGTCAATGGGAGCAACTTTTCCATGAGCGAACTTGCTGAATTCTACGAAGAACAAGGGATCCGACTCGATATCGCATTAGTCGCACATCCACAAGATAATGGAAAAGTCGAAAGAACTAATGGCCTTATTCCACAAGGAATCAGACCTCGCCTCGAGGGACCTCTTTGTCGGGCCGCGGGGGCTTGGGCGGAAGAACTACCATCTGTGATATGGAGCTTACGTACAACTCCTAACAGATCAACCGGCTATACTCCTTTCTTCTTGGTCTATGGTGAAGAAGCAGTTCTTCCAACTGATCTGA
This sequence comes from Avena sativa, assembly GCA_916181665.1. Lineage (NCBI taxonomy): Eukaryota > Viridiplantae > Streptophyta > Magnoliopsida > Poales > Poaceae > Avena > Avena sativa. Next base: position 51,930,436 of record OV702279.1, on the reverse strand, counting down.
TTCATCAGGCTCCACGAGTCAAAGCGTATATCGAAGAAGATGCATAAGTTTCTCGACAAGATGATCTCGATATAATCGAAGAAGTAGGCGTTGTTGCTGAGCAGAGATCTACAACCTATCAGCAGAAGCTGCACAAGTATCATAGTCAGAGAGTGCAAAACCGTTTTTTTTTTCAGAAAAGGCGTTTTGGTTCTCCGACTAGTGCAAAATAGAAAGCATAAACTTTCCCCAATTTGGGAAGCACCTTTTATGGTTAGCAGAGTTCTGTATAATGGGTCATATTATTTAACCGACATGAGACCAGTCAAGGAAAGACCTGATACTCAGAAAAGAAAGAGAGCTGGTGGCAGCACAGACAAGTATGAAATAGATAGTCCATGGAATATTGCACAACTACGTCCCTTCTATTCTTAGTTATATTTCCTTGTAATCATATATGTACATGTTCAAAGTGAAATAAAATGTTGGTTTCCTCATATGTTATCTTTGAGAAGTTTTTGCCATCTTATTTCCAAAAGAGCATGTAATTTTTTCAAAATCCCAGAATGCTTGAAAGTACTTTATGCTCATGTTTGTTCTGGTTACGAACTTTGAATATCTAAAAAGTGTTATCTTAGGGTACAAAATTTAATTTATTATCTATACTTAGGTTTTTTATCTGATTTCTTAGACATGGGCATTTTCGGAGTAATAAGTTGTTGGTACTGGAAGACGTCTTTATTTCCGAGTTTAAACTGGTTTAGCAATTGCACTACGTTGCCCGGCAAAGTTTCCGTGCTAAAAGTTGGCCGACCCATGAAAGGGACGAGACAAAGAGCCAGATAAAACGACAAGTATAGGCATAAAAACACAAAGTGCTTCAGAAATTTTGAAGCACATGCATAAAAATATATAAGCAAAAGTGCTACGATTGTAAAAGCATCAGTTTTTACGAAGACCGGCACACAATAAAACATTGTTTTCATCATTACATTCCCATGAGTTCAGAATAATGCATAAATATTATCTATGCTGTAGAATCAGGCGGTTGTGATGAAACAGGTGGAGCACTGGAGTCAACAGCATGTCACCCTCAATCTCAGACTCGGAAGCCTTGCTGGCTTCTGGCTCTTGGGGCGAGGGAGCCACGACGACAGATTCGAATAATGGCATCGTATAGTTGGTCATCTCTGCCACACGATAATCATAACCTGCACAAGACTCTTGGATGGCCTTGATGTCTTGCGGGTTACCCTCATCATCCTCCTCGGCAATGCCCTTGGTGACGTGCCAGATTTCCATCTCGTTGTGGTGGCTCATCACCATGGTCACAGCTGTCTCAGAAGTAGTCCGAGTGTAGGAGATCTTCCAGTCTTCGATAATCTTCATAATCTCCTTGACCTTGTCCCTCACCTCATGTACTTACGTTGCGTGCAAGTCGAAAAGCTTGACGGACTCGCCAACCTCTTCTAGAGTTTGGCAGAAGTCGTACAAGATACCTTCGACGAGCTTAATGCGCTCGAGGCGAGGCTCGAAGGTAGGAGAGTGGGAAAGATTCAGGGGGGATGGGGAAGAACAAAAAAGTCAAAATTCAGCTAAAAATAATGTCGAAAAATCAACAACAAAAGTAAGATTCGGAAATCTTACCTAGCACAGAGTGATTCCATTGAGCATGCTCCTTGCGGAGGCTGTTTAGTTCACTGGCTGTGGCCTAGGCAAGATCCCTCTGAATATCAAAGTCCTTCTTGAGATCAGCTATTTCTTTGTCTCGGAGGGCTAGGAGCTTCTCAAGCCTCACGGTCTCGTGATTGCTTGACTCCAGGATTGCAGCTACGGATTTATCCAATTATAAAGTTAGCTTCTCAAGCTTGTCCCGGAGTTCATCATTCTCTATCTCCAAGACCTTGAAGTTCTGGGCTTGCTCCACCATCTTGTTGGACTGGCAAAACAGTTCTACAAAGACAAAATATCAGTCGGACAAAACAAGTTTGACTATGAGAAAAAAGGATAACTGATAAAGAGGAAGTCGGAAAAGTTTACCTTCTGCTTCATCTTTCTCAACTTTCAACTTTGAATTCTCAAAGCGCAAAGCCTTGATTTCTTTGCGCTTATTTCTAATGTTCTTGAGCAATTCCTAGTTGGAAGATGCAATTTTCTATACGTATAGAGACGGAATACCGTCAGATGGCTACTAAGACTCGAGCTGCAAATTTAGCTCAGTAAAATTATAGCATGAGCCTTGGGGGCTACACTACATCATTATTTTGCAACCTAAAAGCATCAACTCGGATCCAATGATGTTTATCAAACTTTATGCTTGGGGGCTAGAGGGTATGATAATAAATGCAAATAAGAATCGGAAACTTACAATGTGTTCCGGGTGCATCTTTTCAAATCCGAGCTTGGTGCTGTGAAACACCTTCTCAGTTAGGGTGAGGGAAGGAACATCCGTCGCTGGAAGCTCGCGAGATGCGACTTTAGCGTCCCGGACGAAAATTTGGTCCAGGAGGCTGAACAGCTTGACGTCCTCCTCCTCTTGGCTCGCTGCCTCTTGAGTCAAGGTTTACTTCTCAAGACTGGATTGAGCCAGTCTGAGGATCTCTTCCTCCTCTTTCCTCTTCAGGCCAGAGACAGCAGAGCCAACCATTTTATCCATTGCTCCTGTAGATGTTACCATGGGATCATTACCCTTGATGGGTTCACCCTTGTTAGTTGCCTGGTCATCAACGGTGACCAGGGCTTTCGAGATTTTGCCAGCATCAGGGGAGGCAGAAGCTCCCTGTGCTGATGGAGTACTGGATGGATTCGATGGCGACACAACAGGGGAGATAACAAGCTTTTGCTGACGCATCTGCTTGTCCGGCTTGGTCTTACTATTCAATGCTGATTTAGCTCTAGAATAGGAAAAATCCTAAATATCAGGTGTGTTCTGGAAAGAAATAAAGGTACAAAAAGTACTGAAAATAAAAGATAGGGTGCTTACTTTTTAACTACTGGCAGCACTTGGCTACTAGCAGCAACAACAACTTATTTCGCCTTGCGCTTCTTGGAGGCAGGGGCAGCAACTTCCTACACCTCATCATCCTCCATCGCCTCCGGATCGTCCGAAGGCTAGCCCTCTAGCGGAGCTAGCTCAGACTAGGAGAGTTTATCGAGCAAACAAAGTCAAAAAGCATCGATGAAAATAGAGTCGGAGAAAGAACAGAAAAGAACGACGAAACGTAAACGCAGAGTCGAAATATTTACCGGAGTCAGAGGACGATTGGTCGTATACATCTTCATGGAAACTTCTAGAACTTTTCGTTCCAGTCTTTCCTTGATCAAATATTTCATGAGGGTCTTGTAGTCCTTCGTCGCAATCCATCTCGAACTGACCCACATCTTGTCCTTCTTGTCTCTCGTGATCTGGTGCATGAGGCGATCTCCATGGTGCTAGAGAGGCTGAATCCGGCGCTCCAGCCAGCAGTGGATCAAGTCGGATCCACGGAGGCCCTCATGCTTCATCAAATACTCAATCCGCCTCTTGGCGAGGATTAAGATATCCTACAGCTCCGGTGCCTCCGTGTCCCATAAATTTTGGTGGGGGAGAGGCACTGTCGATGAACGCTGGAAGACCTTCCGCCTTTCCAAGAGCCGGAATATCTTTGTGATAGAAGAAAGTTCCGGCCCAGCGTTTGACGGACTCACTAGCGTTAATCCTATGATAGACTCGGTTTCCCCTAAGGACTAAGCTAAGAGTGCCGGTGCTGTAAGGTACACCGGCGCTAATGGAATTATTCCGAGTACCATAATAGTACCGGAAAAGAGTGAGACTTGGCCTAATGCCAAGAAACCCCCTCGCACAAAGCTGCATGAGTGCTAAGCTCGAGTAGAGAGTTGGGAGGAAGATTATGAAGTTGCACATGGTAGTAGTTGAGGACCTCGACAAGGAAGTCCGACGGTGGAAAGATGAGGCCGCAGTCGACGTGCGTGCCGAACAGCACCCTCTCGCCGTCGTGCGGGGTGGGCACGACATGCCCTGATGCGCTCCGCCATGCACCAGCGATGATGAATCCTTCGTCCTCCATGACTTGGAGTTCCGTGTTGTCCATGGAGCTGGTGATGTAGAGGCCCCGTATCTTTCTCTCTTCCGCCGCTGACGAACCCGCCGCCGCCACTGAGGTCGAGGCAGATTCCATGGATCTTGGAGGAAAAAGAACTGGTGGGGGAATAAGAGATTTTTTCTCACGGTGCGCAGATGGGAACTGGTGCGGAGCGCTCGAGGAGTACGAGGAGGCAATGAATAAATCGATGGAGAGGTGAATCTAAGAGAAAGGGTTTTCTCCCCTCTTTTATTTGTCTCTACGTCAAGATTCGTGCAATAACACGCGCGATTATTGCCACACGTATAGGAGAGGGGGAGTTAGCTTTCTCGTGACTCTTTCGCCCACTCAATTTTCGCGCAGGCATTGAAACGGCATTCTGTTCCGTAAGGAATGGACCCACCAACGGTCGTGCTAATGGAAATCCTGTCAGTGACAGGGCCTGGTCTGAAAAGTTGTCAGTCCGCATGCCGCTGAAAAATCCGGCTTATGTTTCAAACCAAGCAGGGAAAAGACTAAAGTCAGAGAAAATATATCCGACTCGATTGACTCAGAATCCTACATTAATGAATGAAGTTTTCGGGAACCCTTAAAGATTCTCAAGACGAGGAAACCATCAAGCTAGACTATTTATCCGACTTTGGATCTTGGAGACTTCGGGGGCTACTATTGGGGATATACTTTTCGGGTATACCCACAGGTCTCGCTGACCAGGGTGGCCCACCAACGGGTTAGAGCTATGATTCACGGGCGGCCGAGTCAGAGAAAGAGGAGGAGCCAGTTCTGGCTACGACAAGGCCCAGAAGAGTTACCGACTTAGGTTTATAGTATTACTTGTAGTCCAAGCTGTACATAGTTACTGACTCTATAACATAGCCGGATAGGTCTCTCCTGTAACCCTAGGCCCCGATGACTATATAAAATGGCCCTATGGGAGCCTTTAGGGAACAACTCAATACACACAACCACAACCAACTCGCACAGACGAACCTCTCTTGTAATCCGCTGTAACATTTGGCTTATGCTGATATATTACTGGGTTGCTAGTAGGAGTAGGATCCGATCACCATAGTCGGATCTGAACCTGGGTAAAATTTTGCTCACCACTCCTGGAACATCCGACGTCTCACACCCCATCTTTCCAATGCCATAGGGGGTACTTGTCAACAATCTAACGACAGGAAGACTTGTTGTTGTGCTGCTGCACACCTTGCTCTTGGGGTTTCGCGACGAAGTGCTCCACGTCAACAAGGAGTCATCAACATGTTTTCTGGCGCTGTTTCCGGGGAATAAAGAAGAAGAAGCTCCCACGTCAACACAGCGCTAACAAGTTTTCTGGCGCCATTGTCGAGGAGGCCAAGGACGTCTTCACAAGGGGAGTCCTCCTGAACCTTTCTCTTTACTTTCTTTTTTGTTTTCTTAGTTTCTTTTGCTTGGTTTTGTTTGCCTCTTTTTATCAAAAACTCCAAAAAATTAGTCTAGTTTGGTTTGCTTTCTCTTATCAAAACACAAAAAAATCAGTTCCTACTCTAGTTGCCACCTTTCTCTTGCTCACCATGTTGTTCCCCAAGTTCTCCTAGAAGGACCTTTCGATAGGTAGTGGCTCTATAATTGGGAAAGAAAATATTGAAGAATTCTTCAATCATGTTAGCAAACATGAGGATATTGAAGATAGATCTATAGCAGAACTTGCTCCTAATTATGAAATTGTTGCAGCTTCTTTAGTTCATATGTTGGAGTCTAGGTTTGTTAGCCTTAACCCCATGACGAAAATTTTGTTCCTAAAACTAAAAGAACAAAATAATGCTGAAAAGAGAGAATTTATTCTTGAAACTTTGCTCAAAGATTTCCATGATGTTGCTAAGGAAGACAAAAAGGTCTTTGAGTGTTTCAATATGCTAGGCTCATATGTAGATGTTGTGGGTACTTCTGATAAAACTAAGCCTAGAGAGGAATTTAAGATACCCATACCTTTTAAGCTTGTTGGGATGCATGAGGCCTTTGATTGGATTGTTCTAGAAAATCCTTTTGATGAAAGTATTAAACCAAAGAGAGATGAGAAGGGATCATCACCATCATCATCCACACCATCATCTCCACCAGCACCATCATCACCACTCCGTCCTGCTGTAACAATTGTGTTGGATATTTCTTTAGTTCATTAGGGGAAACCTTCCCAGTGTTGATTACTATTGTAGTTGATTCTTGTGAGTGGAACCATTGGATTATTGTTTATGTTCAGATTTTTATCCATTACCATATCATCTTTGATCTTAATCCATATGATGTCTTGTGAGTAGTTCGTCTAGTTCTTGAGGACATGGGAGAAGTCATGTTGTTAGTAGTGAATCTGTGATGAGTATTTAAGTTGTGGTGCTATTCTTCTAGTGGTGTCATGTGAACGTCGACTACATGACACTTCACCATTTATGGTCCTAGGTGGATGCATTGTGTATTTGGCTACTAATCGTGGGTTTGCCGGAGTGACAGAAACCTAAACCCCCGTTAGGACACCTTTGCACAAGGGAGTGTAGGATCTTAGAGTTTAAGGGTGTGGTTAGATTTATATCTTAATTACTTTCCTGTAGTTATGGATGCTTGCATGGGGTTTAATCACAAGTATGTTTTAGTCCTAGGAAGGGCGGTATGTTAGCACAGGTTCACCCACATAACACTTACAAACACAAGAGAAGAGTACTCAGCTATTTGAAGCGAAAGCACGTGACAGAATTCCCATGTGTCCTCGAGAACGTTTGGTCCTTATAAATATTTCCACCGGCTTGTCCTTTGCTAAGAAAGGATTGGGCCACTTCCTCCTTTTGTTCGTTACTTTTGTTACTTGCTCTTTGTTTTGTTGTCTTGTCAGAAAACCACTAAAAATCTGTTTGCTAAGTATTCACAGGGATTTCCTGCCCCATACCACTGTTCAGCACCTTCTGATCCTCGTTGGGATCGACACTCCTATTTTTCGGAGGTACTACGATACACCCCCTATACTTGTGGGTCATCAAGACTATTTTCTGGCATCGTTGCTATTGGGACACGTAGAGATAAAACAAAACTTTTTCCTCTAACATGGTGATCCCAAGATCTAGCCGAGGTAGAAGGCCACGAGGTTTACCACTAGACACGCAGTTGCGGATTACTGATGAAGCGCGTCAGTTGATGCAGTGCAGTCCTTTGTGATCCGATCGTCCTGGTGCTGATCGTACAACACCTCTACTGGTATCCACATGTACAAGGAGGAGCACCGGCGGCGAACTGCTAGATTCGATACGACGGCAGGACTGCTGTGGAGCTAGGGTTTCCAACACATGGAATGACCTAACCGAACAACGATTAACCCTTGTGGATTGGTGTGCTCCACTATATATAGGGAGTGAACATGGGCTCCACTCTCGTGGCGCATTCACTAAAGCCCATATAACACTAGTCATCGCGAGTCCGAATCACTGACTCAGTCCTAATCCGGCTCAGGTCCAACCCGGCCAGATTTCCGGTTCAGATCCAATCCAAACTTGCTCCCGCTCTTAAGTGTGTGACCCGGCAGGCTCTTGGTTACTCGGACACAATTGGAGTTCGACTCACAATCGATCAGTTGGCAGCGGCTCCTAGCAGAATGTGCCGACTCCCAAGTACCAAAGAGTCATGACGACTTGCCTTTCCAATGTGACTTACGTCCGAGTCCCTTTTCTCACGATATACCTTATCAGACTATAGGCGAATAATTGTCATCCCTAAAATAGTCTGACTCTCTTCTCGATCCGAGATAAGTGATTCACCCGACTAACTCTTAGTCGATCGCCTTGGTTAACACTTAACCGAGTCGTGCATGGCCATGCTTTCCGAATCATATCATCCGAGAGGTCCCATAGAATATCTCTCCGAGTGGAGGGGAAAAATCCCATCTTGGTTATTCACATCACGCAGCTTGATTCTCAGTCGACCCGAACTCTGCCTTTATAACTGCCTAGTTACGGATCAGTGTTTGACAGAACCTAAGTTGGTGATCCTCAACTCGGATTATGCAATAACCTCAGTTCTAAGGATTACATTGATTGAGATATACAAATGCCAACTTGTTCGTTGTACCTCAATATGGGTCAATCCGACTCGCTAAACTCTTTAGCCGAATCTATGTAAGTTTTAATAGCATCTTCATGCCCATGACAAGTGGAACCGAGTCATCAAGCAAACTTTCACATTGGTCTAAGTTGTGTGTCCAGCACAACCTCAATGACCAAGTACATTTAGTACAAACAACATGAATGCATAGTTCCACAACTGAATCACATATTCAATGATACACATCAGATGTTTATACAAGGACAACTTTACATCTTTATGAATACAATGGGAAATATCATCATACATGATTGCCTCTAGGGCATATTCCCAACAGTCTCCAACTTGCACTAGAGTTAATCTTCTGACATCACATGTCTAAGCATCTAATGCCCATGGCTCTCAGGTGCGCCTCATGCTTCGGCTGGGGTAACGGCTTTGTCAACGGATCCGCAATATTTGCATCCGTGTGTACCTTGCATAACTTGATATCACCCTGATCCACGAACTGGCGAATCAGGTGGTACCGCATGAGTATGTGCTTGTTCTTCTGGTGTTGCCTAGGTTCCTTGGCTTGTGCAATAGCACCATTGTTGTCACAATACACGTCTAATGGATTGGACGAGCCCTGAACCACACCAAGATCCATGAGGAAATTCCTCATCCAAACAGCTTCCTTTGCTGCCTCTGAGGCGGCAATATACTCAGCCTCTGTTGTAGATGTAGACACAGTCTCTTGCTTGGAACTCTTCCAGCTCACAGCACCTCCGTTTATAATAAACACGTATCCAGATTGCGTACGAGAATCATCAGAGTCGGTAAGATAACTCGCATCCGTGTAACCCTTTACACTGAGTTCATCTTCACCACCATAAACCAAAACCATATCCTTAGTCCTTCTCAAGTACTTTAGGATATTTTTAGCTGTTGTCCACTGGATTTCTCTAGGATCAGCCTGGTATCTCTCACAACACTTAGAGCATATGAAACATCCGGCCTAGTACAAATCATGGCATACATGATGGATCCGACTACAGAAGCATACGGAATCGCACTCATCCGACTTCGCTCATCAGTTGTCGAAGGACACTGAGTCTTGCTAAGTTTTACACCATGGGACATCGGTAAGAACCCCTTCTTAGACGATTCCATGTTGACCTTCTTCAACACTTTATCCAAATATGTACTCTGACTCAATCCAATGAGCCTCCTTGATATATCTCTATAGATCCGGATTCCAAGGATGTATGTTGCCTCACCCAAGTCTTTCATTGAGAAACTCCTTTCCAATGATTCCTTGGTTTCTTGCAACATCTGGACATCATTTCCAATCAGTAATATGTCATCCACATATAAGATTAGAAAGTTTACTTTGCTCCCACTAAACTTATTGTATAAACAAGAATCATGATCACTCTTGATGAAGCCAAACGATTTGACTACCTCATCAAAGCGAATATTCCAACTCCTAGATGCTTGCTTCAACCCATAAATGGATTTCTGAAGTTTGAACACCTTGTCAGCATTAGCCGGATCGACAAAACCCTCGGGCTGTATCATATACATGTCCTCGGTTAAATTTCCATTAAGGAAAGCCATTTTGACATCCATCTGCCATATCTCATAGTCGAAATAGGCTGCTATAGCTAACATGATCCAAACTGATTTGAGCATCGCTACGGGCAAGAAAGTCTCGTCATAATCAACTCCTTGAACTTATCGGAACCCCTTCGCGACAAGACGTGCTTTATAGACGGAAACATATCCATCCATATCAGTTTTCTTCTTAAAGACCCATTTGCACTCGACGGGTCTTACGCCGTCCGACAGATCAACCAAGTTCCAAACTTGATTTTCAACCATGGACTTTAACTCGGATATCATGGCTCCAAGCCATGACTCGGAATCAGATCCCACCATCGCTTCCAAATAATTTGCCGGCTCATCACTGTCTAATAGTAACACATCACGAACACTTCGTAATCTTGCCGATCTTCGTAGTACAGGTTCTCCTGCCGGCTCAGCTACCGCGACCGGCTCAACCTCGAAGGTTTTTGCCAACTCTCTACTAGCCGGTTGGCAGCGGCTCCTAGCAGAACGTGCCGACTCCCAAGTACCAAAGAGTCATGACGACTTGCCTTTCCAATGTGACTTACTTCCGAGTCCCTTTTGCCTCACGATATACCTTATCAGACTATAGGCGAATAATTGTCATCCCTAAAATAGTCTGACTCTCTTCTCGATCCGAGATAAGTGATTCACCCGACTAACTCTTAGTCGATCGCCTCGGTTAACACTTAACCGAGTCGTGCATGGCCATGCTTTCCGAATCATATCATCCGAGAGGGCCCATAGAATATCTCTCCGAGTGGAGGGGCAAAATCCCATCTTGGTTATTCACATCACGCAGCTTGATTCTCAGTCGACCCGAACGCTGCCTTTATAACTGCCTAGTTACGGATCAGCGTTTGACAGAACCTAAGTCGGTGATCCTCAACTCGGATTATGCAATAACCTCAGGTATAAGGATTACATTGATTGAGATATACAAATGACAACTTGTTCATTGTACCTCAATATGGGTCAATCCGACTCGCTAAACTCTTTAGCCGAATCTGTGTAAGTTTTAATAGCATCTCCATGCCCATGACAAGTGGAACCAAGTCATCAAGCCAACTTTCACATTGGTCTAAGTTGTGTGTCTATCACAACCTCAATGACCAAGGACATTTAGTACAAACAACATGAATGCATAGTTCCACAACCGAATCACATATTCAATGATACACATCAGATGTTTATACAAGGACAACTTTACATCTTAATGAATACAATGGGATATCTCATCATACATGATTTCCTGTAGGGCATATTCCCAACAGTTGCCGGGGAGGCCAAGGACGTCTTCACTAGGGGAGTCCTTCACTTCCTTTCTCTTTACTTTGTTTTTAGTTTTCTTTGTTTCTTTTGCTTGGTTTTGTTTGCCTCTTTCCAAAAAACCCAAAAAAATTAGTTCCTGCTCTAGTTTCCACCTTGCTCTAGCTCACCATGTTGCTCCCCAAGTTCGCCCTGAAAGATCTTGCAATAAGTAGTGGCTCCATAACTGGGAAATATAATATTGAAGAATTTTTTAATTATGTTAGCAAGCATGAGGATATTTAGGATAAATCTATAGCAGAGCTTGCTACTAATTATGAGATTGCTGCAGCTTCTTTAGTTCATATGTTGGAGGCTAGGTTTGTTAGCCTTAACCCCTTCATACAATTCTTGTTCCTAAAACTTAAAGAAGAAAAGAATGTTGAAAAGAGAGAATTAATCCTTGAAACTTTATCAAAAGAATTTCATGATGTTGCTAAGGAAGCCAAAATGGTCTTTGAGCGTTTCAATATGCTAGGCTCAAGTGTAGATGTTGTGGGTATTTCTGATAAACTAAGCCTAGAGAAGAATTTAAGATACCCATACCCTTTAAGCTTGTTGGAATACATGAAGCCTTTGTAAAGAATTTTGATTGGACTGCTCCTGAAAATCTTTTTGATGAAGGTAGTAGACCAAAGAGAGATGAGAAGGGATCCTCCAAAACCCATTTGGATGAGATACCTTTCATAGTTGAAGACTTTGCAAGTATGGATGTTAATGCTTACTCATTTGAAAATACTTGATTCTTCTTGCTTCTTGTGCCTAACTTAAAGGCATGAAAGAGAAGTACTTGTTGGGAGATAACCCAAGAGTTTCCTTGAGTCTTGGAAGTTATTACTTCAGTAATGACCTCTCCTTATCCTTTTTGTTTGCTTTTTGTGCCAAGAATGACCTCTAATGAGACAAAAGTAAGATTTGGGGAGTTGCTGTCCCGAAACAGATTTCTGTCTTCCACCATAAGAATTCGTGAGGATTCTCTGTAAGTCGGATTGAGCTGAAAATTTACAAATAAATCCCCTAGTATGTTAGATAACTTTAGTTAGTTCAACAATTTTTCATTTGAGCAACACAAGATTTTCGAAAAAACTGGTTTCTACCTGCTGGTCTGTTTTGACAGATTTCTGCCATTATTTGCATTTGCTTCTTATTGATTCCTTTTTGGGTTCTTTTTGGGAAATTGAGATTTTTGAAGGACTTGATACAGTATCTTGTGTTTTTAGTGAAATTTTTTGCTGTTCTAAAGCTAAACCCAAGGGTGTATTATCTTTTGAATACACTAATGTTGCTAATGAAGATTGTGTGAAGTTTTATGTGAAGGAACAATTTTAGGTGTAGAGAGAGAATGATGTAATGAGATAAAGAATGGACAAAAGCTCAAGCTTGGGGATTCCACCCTGGTGTCACCCCAAGAAATATACAAGAGGTACAAGCGTTAAATCTTGGGGATTCCCAAGGCATCCCCTTCTTCATCAATAAAAAGCTCAGGTCTTTCTAGACACTTTGTTTTTATTGTTTCATGCACTGTTGTGTTGTTCTTGGAGCATCTTAGTTTTCGTTTGCTTTGCTTAGTTGTTTAGTTTGCTTGAATAAATTAGTTTGGACCCCTGTTCTCGCTGTTTTGTTTCAAATAAGTTGGTTGGTATTGGAAAGGAGTAGAAAGTTCTTGCTTGAAAGTGCAAGAGGATATTGCATTGACTATGACTTAAACTTTAGCATGACATGATAGGTGTTTTTTGATCTTATGCATAGTGATTATTGCTGTAGAATGACTTTTTCCAAACAATTGGGATTGCTTAGTATACCTTGAAGGAATTATGTGTTGTTTTAGCATACAAAAGCATAGTATTGTGGTATTCTCCTTTGGTTCTTTGTTTGGGTTGACTTGGCACATGCTCACACCATGTTATGACTATGAACAAGTCACCATAGCCTCTATGATCATTTAGTCCTTGACTTGTAGTACCACTCTATGCTTTGATTAGTAATGTTTTGTTGCTCTACATGATTATGGCCATTATTGCTCTCTTAGTTGGTTGCTCCCAGTCTTTTGCTAGCCTCCACTTTTACGAGTAAGCTCTACTCATGCTTACAACTCCCAAGAAACCAAGTTATTCCAAAGTTGTCACATCCCAAGATTTTCCAAATCTTGTAATGTGAAAAAAATAAATAAACAAAATAAATTATTGTTGAAAATCAGGGTGAAAAGAAACTTTTGTTTCTAAAAGGAAACTTAAAATCCCATATTGAACAAACTTTAATTAAAGTTTGAATTCAACAAAATTCAAATCTAGAGAAATGCATTCCTCAATGAATGTATCTGGAAATTTAAACACTTGGAAAATAAATCCAAACCTTAAACCCTAATGGAATAAAAATCAATTCCAAGTTATCTCCAAGCCTATGAATTTGATCCATGTAAAATCTTTTCAACAAACATTTACAAATGATCAAGAAAGACAAATAGAAATATTATAAAGCCATAGAAATTGGTTTCACTTAATTTGGAGCCATAGATAAAATCTTATGAATTTCAATAAGATAAGGAAAATAATTTCCAAAGATAATAAAGCACTTATCTAAAAATCCATACAAAATGGTGAGCAAATAATCCTAAAGATATTTAAAAGGATAAACAAATATTAAATAAGGTTTTACAAATTGGAATCACCAAGTTTGGATCTCTAAATAAAGAGATATGGATTTTATAAGATGAGAAAAGAAATATTAAATAAAGAATATTTAAAAACCAAATTAAATCTTAGACTAATCCATAAGAAAATGGAATGAATATAACCCCAATCCAAATAAAATAAAGGGATAAAGAATACTCCAAATAAAATAAAATGACTTTGACCAAATCCTATTTCATTGGAATAAAGATAAAATATCCCTATTAAAAATAATTGACTAAATCATGGGAAAATAATATTTTGGAATTTACCCAAGTGAAATAAAAGTTGTTTAATTCAACCTAATTAAGATTAAATAAAACTTCCAAATAAAAATTAGGGAATTAAAAATATATTTAATATCATTGGAAATAAAACAAATGCCCAATTCAAATGACTTGAGAATCATATTAAATACTTTCCTAATAATTCAAGATGAATTATTTGAACCCAATTAAACAAATAAAAACATACTGAAAAGTTTTGGAAGGTTTTAGAAACTTAATTGGTGTTTGAAATTATTATTAAATCTTATTTGATTTAAAACTAGAGCCTATTTTGAATAATTAAAAAAACCTTAAAAAGAATAAATAAATTATTCAAAATGATTTCTGAATGTTTTATTAACCAGTATTTAAACCCACACAAAATTTGGCAATTATTTGAATTCAAATGGATGTTTGAATTGACCAAACAAAATCAAAACAGAATAAAGGAAAAGGAAAAAGAAAAACAGAAACAGAACAAAAAAAAGAATCAAGCCGACCCAGCCCAACTAGCCCAACAAGGCCCAGCCAGGCCACCTCTCCCTCACACCTGGGCGAAACGTTTTTCACCGTGAAAGAAACCCACACAGAGTATGACCGCTAGACCCCACTTTCTTTTTCTCTCTCTCGCTGCCAGACGGCCCCACTGCCACCTCATCTTCTTCCTCCCCGCGGTGACCACGCCCCTCACCTCGCCGGCCGTTGCAGGCGAATAAAGCCTGGAGTAATTCGCTTTAACCGCGCCATTAAACGACCCTACGACCATGCCCTATTACTCGCCTTTGTTTCCTCTCCATTTCCCCTCCGTCGCCTCACCCAAGCGCGCCCCTAGGCCGCCCAATTTTCCCCTCCACCACACACTGTTCCGACGAGCTCCGCGAGGAAATCCGGCAGCTCCAAATCGCCACTCGCCCCCTCGAGCACACGAACGTGACCCCTAGGCCCTGGCGCATCTCTCTGCATCTTCAGCTCACTCGCACAAGCCCTGTACCGTCGACTCCATCATCATCTGAATGTCGCCACCATCTGCCTCCGCTCCGACGAGCACTACCGGTGAGACCAGACCCCCCTTGCCCTCCTTTTGATGCACACATGTCCGTGACTCGCGTATGAAGCTAACCGTGTCCTCTGTTTTCTCCCTCGTGTCCCGTAGCGTCGCCCTCGACGACGACAGCGCGCGCTCGACGCCAGGAGCATCTCTGGCGAGGAATCCCGACTGCACCCGTGCGCCCCTCGACTAAAGAAGAACAGGTTGAGCATCCCCGTGCCACGACGATCACGGTGAGCCACCCCTCTGCCTTCCTTGCTTCCTCTATCGCCGGCGACACCGCTGTCAGACCGCGTCGCCGCCAGCCACCGTCGCTCGTGCCGCCAGTTCCTGGCAAGCGCCTTGTAGCCGTCCGATCTTGATCTGACGATTAGGATAGAACGAGAGCGAAGGGGTAAGTAGCACCTTTGCACCGTGCGATGTAACTTAAATCCAACGGCTCGCGTCTGCCGATCCGAGCGAAGCGGTACCGACCAATCGCAGCGTGACGCGTGGCCAGTGTGTTGAGTTAAATACATAATTTGATCTATTGAATTAGAAAACTTGCAAAATTCATAACTTTTAAACCACACGTCCAAATTTTGCAAATTTTATATCAATGGATTCAGCAAGACAAGCCCTAGCCAACCATGCACTTTTTTTTAGTAAAAAGCTTCTATTAAATTGATTGTTTTTGCAGAAACTTGTGTATGCATGTTTAGGATATAAAAATTGTTCTAAAATGATTTTGAGGATAAAATCTTTGGCAATTGGTTTGTTTTGAACCTACTGACCCTAGGAATAAATTGGTGGTTTCAAAAATGTATTTGGTGAAGCAAATGAATAAATCTTTGATTTAAACCATTTCTAGTCAAATAAAAATATGGTTTAAAATATTAAAAATGGTTTTGGAAGAAAACCTTTGAGAAAAGTTTTGGAAATAAACTCTCTGACCCTAAACACAAGGTTATATGGTTTGAAAACATATTTTGTGAAACCTATAGAATTTTGCCTTATTAAAAGCATTTCTTCACCACATAAAATAATGACTTGATCAAAAATGGTTTATGAAGTAAAATCTTATACAAATGATTTTGCCACTTTATAAAATGACCATTAGGTGTTTTCAAATGTTTATGACCCATTAGAAACCACTTTTCCAAATAAAACAATCTTTAGCATGCTTGCATGCATTGTTTTGTTATTATTATTTTATATGTTGAATTGCTTGAATGGTAGATTGAAATATTGTTTGCTTGATTGAATTGTAGTGACTTGAAGTGTGTGAACATTTCAAAGATCAAGAAGTGAACTTATACTCTCTACCAAAAAGGCAAGTGATGCTTCATACTTTTGTCCCATTATTTTCACTATGCATTAGTGATATTTCTAAGTAGGACTTGCATGGAATTTTGCTAAGTGTAAACTATGCCATGGGAAAACCTAGTAGATGAAACCTTAGTAGAAATTCCTAAGTTAAGATTCCTACTACTATCATGCTTAGCTTAGCTAGTAGAAAACAAGGGTGGAATATATATTCATGCTATGGAATATTTCTAAGTCTATGGACTTGTATTTTTGTTTAATAAAACAACTAAGTGAATGAATCACCTAGGTGGAATGGAAGGAATGGTTTGTGTTGAGTGGTTCACAAGGCCCATATTTATGGTTTACCTTGTGTATCTCACTTGTGGATGGCCACCCAGGAACAAAGATATTTGAGATGTCAAATGTTGAGAAGCTTCAAGTGCAGCCACTTGGCAATATGGGCTCTGCCTGGATCATATAGGTTGCAATAACTTCGCCAAATGGACAGTTGGTGGTAGGGGATGATAGGTTGGAACGCGTCCATTCTGGTCTAAGGGAAGGCTTCTGAAAGATCTTGTCTTGGTGAAACCAAGTCTTGTGGGGAAAGTGCACCACCTCTGCAGAGTGAAAAATCTAAGTACTTAGCCATGTCCCTGGCAAAGGACAATTTGAGCATCAAGACATGGAAGCTATCAAGAATCTCCTCATCCCAATTTCTAAGTTAAAAACTTGTGGTTGAACAAGGGTTGAAGGATCACCAATTTCTATTAGGAGATGCCTTGGGAAAGATTTTGTCAAGAAAAAACTTAGTGTTTTCAAATGATAAGGAAAATCTATTTTGAGCAAAGCAAGCCTGAGATCCACTTAGCCAAATGCATATAGATGATAGACTCCACTATACTACCATAGTATCACTTGCCATTACAATTCAAATGTATTGACCCTTGTGGCTGTAATTTGTTATGTTGCAGGTTTGTTTGATATTAGTGAAGTAGGATTACAAGTCTACAACCAACATGTCTGCCTGTGGCACTTTGAAGATGAAGGACCCCATGCTATTGTTATATTCTGCTGCATTGTATTGAGATAGCCAAATGAGCTATGTAAGATGTCATGAATTATTTTATTCCTGGTTATAAAGTTATATTATGACCTTTGTTTCTTGATATTACATCTTAACTGTGGATGCTAGCTATTGATCCAGGGACTAGCATTGTAAACACAGGGATCTCTACCTTATTAAAGGTTGGGAACCTTACAAAATGTCCACTATAAATTCCTATGCATGGTGTGTTACACCATTCCAAGTATATTCTTGTTTTCATCTATCTTCCAATTAAAAAGTATTTTGTTATGTGAAAACTTAGTGATTAAAGCCCTCACAAACTTGACGACACACTTTATATTCCTTTCCCCTAATAAACTTGAACCATTGTGTCATGTATGTTGTATATGCTTGCAATTATACGTTGGAATTAGCAGAACCATGCTGTCATGGGGAACGTTTTCAACATTGCACTTGTACTTTGTACATAGTTGATATCATGCTCTTTTGTCTATTGATGTCGCCCGTGTGAAATAAAGAGGGATCTTGTAAGTCCATGGAGTTATGTATTTTGTGTTAGAGAAACGCGTGGGCCGCTAGCCTAAGCCATCCTAATCATGGTGGAAACTTGCAGCATCACCATAATGAGCATTCTGTGAAGCATCCTCAATAAAAAGGTATGTACATAGTGAATAAAAAGATCGCTGAGATTCTCATTGTCTGCTTGCCTTGTCATTTTGGTTATGGGATAGCTCCTATACCATGTGCAAGGGGTACCCCGTTGGCAGTCCTCTATGATACACATGTACTTACTATGACAAGAACTTACAGGTGACTGAAGTTGAGTATCATGAGGTGTGGCCCTCATATTCAAGGGACATGAGATTGCCAACTTATACTTTGTCAAGCATATACTCCATCTTTGTTCACTTTAACCTTAATCACTTCAAGATGCTTATGATAGGGGCAATGAGGGTTGAAAGCTAACAAGTACCATAATTTTTGGAAGCTCTTTTTGAGAATTGAAATCCCTGCTTCCCTTTGAAGGGCCTTTCTTCCACTATTATATTGAGTCTCCACCTTCTATCCTTTAGGCACCATTAAGAGAGTATAGTTGTCATTCTTAGTTCTATGTGCAGTGTCCCAAAACTTATTGATTGATGCATATTGTTTATATTGCTTGTTCTTGTGCTATTTGTATCTAGTCACTCTTATGAACTTTGAAGGTATCCTATGCATCTATTTGCTACTCTTTGAGGGACAAGCTGAATGGCATTATGCCATGTTTTCTGTATGTGAAACAAAAAAAACGTTTTTCAATGCATGTTATTCATGATCTATGTTTGTAGCCTTTCATGTTGCATGCATAGTTATTTTGTCCTATTGTTAGAACTCCATCTTTCATGCATATGTTTAGAGTTCTTTGATCCTAGCTTTCAATGCTTGCAAATGGTTTGATCTTGGTTTTGATAGTGCATGTCACCTTAAAAATTATTCTTTTATCATTTACCTACTCGAGGACGAGTAGGAATTAAGCTTTGGGATGCTTGATACATCGGAAACATATCTATAATTTTTGATGTTCCATGCTTGTTTAGTATCTACTTTGCTTTGCTTTGTCTTCACTTTGAGGTGTTTTTATATGTTCTCTGGAACTAACCTATTAACAAGTTGCCACAGTGCCAGTTGTCTGTTTTCTTCTGTTTTTGATTCTAGAAAGGCAGAAAATCAATATTCTCGGAATTGGACGGGACAAAAGCCAAAGACAATATTTTACCGTGGGCAACACGAAGCCAGAATACGAGACAGAGGAGGCTCATCAGGGGGCTGCACCCCCTGGCCGCGAGCGTGGGCCCACCCCGCACCTAGGGGGTGCAGCCGCCCTGGTGGACTCCCTGCCTCGCCTCTTCAATAATAAAGTACCCTCGATGCCAAAACCCTAGGAAGTCGATCAAAACTCCACGAAACCATCTGTAGCCACGACGACCATCATCCCTAGATCGAGGGGGGATCTGAAGCTCTTCCTGGCACCCTGCCGGAGGGGAGATCATCCAGGTGGTATTCTTCTTCATCATTCCAGCCTCCGATATGAAGGGTGAGTATTTCCACCTTGGACTACGGGTCCATGTAGTAGCTAGATGGTTGTATCTCCTCCTTGTGCTTTCATGTATAGATCTTGTGAGCTCCGTTCATGATCAAGATCTAATATTTTTGTAATCATGCATGTTGTGTTTGCGGGGATCCGATGGATATTGAGATTACTATGTCAGATTGATTAATGGTTTTGTCTATTTGATTCTATCATGTGTGTGTTTTGTTTGTGATCTTGCATGATCTCTGTTGTTAGTATCTATCTTGGCCAAGTAGTTGCTAGTGACTCCAAGAGGGGGTATTTATGCTCGATAGTGGGTTCATGCCTCTATTTTCCAAGGGAAGTGACAGAAATCTCTACGGTTGTAGATGTGCTTTTGCCACGAGGGAGAAAATGTAACATACCATCCTTTTGTGTAATATAAATAAGATATGTTTGAGCATTTCATGCATGCATAACATTTTCACTTTGATTCAACCAAAAGAAGAACAAACAAAACCCTAAACCCTAATAGCTTCCCCTCTCTCTTTGAATCAATTCAAATGGTTTTTATATTTTGAAAATTCTCAAAAAGCATGGAGCTCAAATAGTTATAACTTAGTGTTTTCAGATATTATATAAAAGTTTCTGTAATTTGAAATTATTCAAAACAGACTACAAATGAAATATGCAAAAGAGTAAATAGAAAACAAAATTGAAAAATAGTTCTGCAAATAAAAACATCCATCTAACCTAATCTGGGCCGAGCCCATCTTCCTCTCCTATCTCCCTGCCGCCAGCAACCAGCCCACCCGGGGCCCAAGCCATCCCACCTCTGGCCCGTACCCCTTCGACCTTTCCCCTTTCTTCTTTCCCGTCGCCGGCTTGCAGCTGCCCGGCAGCACGCTCCCCGTAGATCTCCTGCACGCTGCAATGCCCGTCGCCGTCCCTAGAGCCGCAGATAAGAACCGCCGCCCTGTGCTCTCTCTCCTAGTACCCATTTCACTTCCTCTCTTCCTCTCCCTCGCGGCAGCGCCATGGCCGAAGCATCCTAGCCGGCAATCGCCGTCGACCTCGCCGTTTCCGGCTGCCCCACCTCAAGCCGACGCCACCGCTAGAACCGCTGTGCTCGACTCTCTCTCTCCCTGGCCTCTTTCCCCCTTGTGCGCGACCGCGTTTGAGCGAATCGGAAGCTCCGGCCGCCGTCGATCATCGTCGATCCCCGCTGACCCCGAGCTCGCCTCGCCTCGCCGTCAAGCTCGTCTTGCTCACGGCGAGCTTCTAATCCTCGCAGTGGCCTCCGTTTCCTCCTTCTCCCCCTGAGTCGCTCTCCCCGTATGTGCCCGACGCCGCTGCCGCTCGCCGCCGTCGTGCTCCTCTCTCCGGTGACCTCCTGCAAGCGGCGCCGCCAAATTCTGGTAGACCGCATCACCCTCTTTCCAACCCCCCAACCACGCCTCCCCGCGAGCTCTGGATCGATCGATCCATCAAGGATCTGCATGCTTGCTCCTGGCTGACGTCAGCATGATGTCATGCCTGTGCAATAATCCTTTTCTTTCTCTATTATTTAATATCTTTTAATGTTTTCTGTAATTGTTTTATAAAATGGAAAATATATGATAGGTAGGCCCTGCCTGTCAGGGTTTTAATCATTTCTGTAATGTTTTATGAAAATAATAAAAGTCTGACATGTGGGCCCAAGTTTGGAAATTATTTCAAATATTCCAAAAAATGATTTAAAATGAATTAAATTTGAGAAATTCATAACTAATTCATTTTAAATCAGAAAAATACAAATAATATACCAAAATGTTCAAAAAATGAAACCTATCTAACTAAGCTATAATCATACATTGTTAATCAACTTTGATGGTAAGTTTAATTAGAAGAACTAATTGAACCCCATTGGTGATTCCGATGATCCCCCTGTTTTAGGGTTTGGACTTTTGGAACCCCCTTTAAAGTGACCAAGCATGCTTTAGGGTTCAATTCAACACTATTCAACTTGTCATATCATCCATATTGTATGAGCATTGGACATGCCATGTGTTGAGTGTTGCTTTCTCTTTTCCGGTGATTGGTTCTCGCGAATAGGAACCGAACCCGAAGCTGAAGTCAGCGCCACCGAAGAGCAGTATTAGTCTAACAATGGACAAGGCAAGCGAATCCCACTCATACATATGAATCCTATGTTTACAAAGTATTTCATTCTCGTCATATGCATTCGGTTCAACAGTCTTTTATCAGTACATAGAGTAATCCTATCTGATGCATGTTTCTCCTTGTGAACTAAATACCTGATCCACCGCTCCTATCATAACTAGGGTTTGGCTTATGAGCGTCGTTAGTGCCACAATTCAGTCAAGCATAGCCATGCTTAGTGGTCTGATGCTGATCACTCATGTGATGCACCGGAGATGCGAATGAATCTAGTATGGTAGGATGTGGTGATGTTATCAACAATGGATGATAAACATGCTAAGGTTTGTATGGGAGGCCACGTGGGTTGTGGTTTTTGTAGTCCCATACTTTCCATCCCTAGGACCCGATGTTCTCGCCTCTTGAACCAAGACGAGCGTACAACCACACGGGGGCCTGGAAACCCCCTCGACTCACTAACTTGCCTAGTAGATTCCATGAGTCACATAGTTCGGGCTTTACATTCGACATACGCATCTTGGTTGTTCTTGAATGGAGGTGAAGGAGGTGCATTCATAACAGGTAGGTAAGCGTGGCCGGGAACAAGAGATGCCTGGCATCCGTAATCTTGAACCCCGCACACATCATTAGGGACCGGCTTCGGGACTTGACCCGTTATGGCGGCATCTCCCTAGTGCGTGACTCATGGTCTCGGCGA
Organism: Avena sativa; assembly: GCA_916181665.1. NCBI lineage: Eukaryota > Viridiplantae > Streptophyta > Magnoliopsida > Poales > Poaceae > Avena > Avena sativa. The sequence continues at coordinate 51,908,151 of OV702279.1, read as the reverse complement.
AAGCAAGGTAAAGGTCGTGGTCAACCACTCTCTGCCAGCCTTCCAAGGAAGAGGGCTAATATATTGGCATTAAGAATCGGTTGGTACGTGTGGGTAAAGTTGTGCACCCCTGCAGGGTTACTAATATTTTCGAAAAGCCGTGTCCATGGTTATGGATGACTTGGGAACGGACGTGAAGATCATAGAGAACTATAACCGAATGTTAAAACTTTTCAACTAAAGTGAGATCCGGAATACTTCCTCGGGGTTGTTTGAGGGGGTAGTCCGGGAAGAGAGGTTCTGTTGATGATGATCCTTGGTGGATATCAAAGATGACTCTAAGAGCTAGAGTTGAAGTCTTCTTACCCCCTTTTGAAAATGATCTTACTAGACAAGTTTTCTTCTCCCTCTTGTTTTGAAAACAAAAGATGGCTTTATGCAAAACAACTCCACTAGCCATAAGTCTTGCAGAGTACACCCTGTACTCAGCCTTGCTTCGTTGATGTTTTCTACAGATGATGCTACTCCAACTGAAGGTGGTTTCTACGTCGAAGTCGACGAGTAGTCGGGGTTCCTGGGAAGCAGCCTAGGATCTATGGAAGGGCCGCTACTTATGTTTATGGCCTCTTAGGCCCTTTTCTAAGTTTGTTGTTTAGAACAACTTGTTTGCTTCCATTGTTTGATGTAATGATGGGTCTGTGACCCCTGGCTTGTATGAGTGGGTTGTAACTCTCTTAAGAGTTTACCTTATTAATGTATGGTTTGTATGTTCTGCAATGTTACCGATCTTTCCTTGCGTGTTTCGGAATTTAGGTTAGGCTTATCTCAGATGAGGATCTGGTATTTGTCTAGCCCTGATCCCGGGTCGTGACAGATTTTGGTATCAGAGCAGGACTGCCTGTAGGAAAGCCTTCTAGTTGGTCGATGTTGAGTCTAGAGTTTGAGAAAACTATTTGAAAGCTAAAAACTATTTGCAAAACTCTGAATAGGACTCTTTTTAATCCTTATCCAAGGTTGTACTATTGTGAGTTATCTTACCTCGTTTGTTTTGCAAAGTTTTCATTTCTCGTCTATCATTTCAATCTCTTAGGATATACGGGTTTGGGTTGTTTTCCCTAAGTACTCCGTACTTGGTTGCAAGGATCAAAGTTTCCAAGATATATCTGTGCAACTGAAGCATTGTTTTTCAACTTTGCTAAGGATGCCTCTAATCCCGCTCTCAACTCTTTTGTGACTTGTTGGTACCATATCATGCGTGCATTCCATTGTGATGGTTTGTATCTAAGTTGGTAGCGTATACGTTTTGTATGCTTGTTCTACTGCCATACTTAATGCATTGATACAATTTTAATCCACATGTTCACCTCTACCATGATCTTTTGATATGGTTTTGCCATCCTTTGTTGTACCCTTTTTGGTGAATCCATTCTCATGGTTTCTGTTTTCTCCTCAGGATGCCGACTGGCACTCGTGGTTCTGTTGGCCGTCGAGGAAACAACAGTGTTGATCAGGAACTTCCGCCACCTCCCACAATGGCCGAGGTTCTCAACAACATTGAGACCAACCGTCTGCGGAATGAACGCCTTCTGGAGCATGTGGCGCAGAACACTGAACGTCATCCTGACGACTGTGTCACACTTGGAGATTTCATCCGCTCTTTTCCTCCAATATTCACCCACTGCAAGGAGCCTCTTGAAGCTGATGATTGGCTCCGCACCATATAGCGCAAGTTCAGTGCTCTTCGAGTCCGTCCTGCTGACCGTGTCAACTTCGCCACCCATCAACTGGAAGGTGAGGCTGGTGTTTGGTGGGAAGGTTTTTAGAATCTGCAAGCTCAGGGACATGTTGTTACCTGGGAGGAGTTCGTTGCAGCATTTTGTGCCTCCTATATCCCTAAGCCCATCATGGATCTCAAAAGGAGGGAGTTTCTGGATCTAACTCAGGGGCGCAAGGATATTGAAGCCTATGGGCGTGAGTTTACTCGCCTGGCTCGTTATGCAACCAGGGATGTGACCAATGATGAAGATAAGCAAGAGTTGTTCCGTAAGGGACTTAACCCTGCACTTCGCTATGAGTTGCTGCCTTTCAAGTTCCAGTCTTTCCAGGACCTACAAAATTACGCTCTTACTCTGGAGCATGGAAGAAAGGATATGGAAGTATCTCAGAAGCGTGAAGAAGGAAATTCTCGTGCTTCTTCCTCTGGTAACAAGAAGCGCCGTTTCTTTGTTCCATACAGTGATGTGCCTCGTGCTCCTTATGCACCCAAGTCTTCTGGCAATAATTCTCGTCAGCCACAGCCAAATACTGGTGGATCAAACTATCATCCTCCTGCTGGTTCTCACACTGGGGTTACCTGTTACTCTTGTGGTCAGCCTGGTCACAAGGGAGTGTTATCAAAGGGCTGCCGGACGCAATGATCAGCAGGCAAAGAAGAATGATAAATCTCAAGGTGCTGGACATGGTCGCCTGACCCATGTCACTGTTGAGGAAGCTTAGGAAGATCCATGCGTCATTCTGGGTACGCTCCGTGTCAATTCAATTTTCACAACAGTCTTGTTTGATTATGGAGCATCGCATACATTCATATCACAAGATTTTGCGCAAATGCATGATATCAACTTTCAAGCTATGGACTCTCCTCTAGAGATTAGAACTCCTGGGTCTCGTTGGCAGACCATCTGGGTCACTCATGGGGTTGAGGTAGATATAGAATATTAGAAGTTTCCCACTTCTCTCATTGCACTCAAGTCAACTAACATATATGTCATTCTTGGCATGGACTGGTTAACCAAGTATCAAGCCGTCATTGACTGTGCACTTAGAACAGTTTCTGTGACCTCTCCTGCTGGCATAACTATCAAGTATTGGACTGATGGTTCAAAGTCTCCGTCAGCAGTTCTTAAACCTTTCTCGGAGTTGTATGCCATGGATGTCCTACCCACTCTCGAGGTCCAAGATGTCCTTGTAGTCTGTGATTTCCCGGATGTCTTTCCTGAAGAGTTGCCTAGCATGCCCCTGATCAAAGTGTGGAGTTTGTCATAGAGTTAGTTCCTGGAACTGCTCCTATCTCCAAAAGACCTTATCGCATGCCTCCTCATGAGTTGGTTGAGTTGAAGAAGCAACTTGAAGAGTTAGAGGGTCTAGGATACATCCAACCTAGTACATCCTCTTGGGGTTGCCCTACCATCTTTGTCAATAAGCGGGATACAAATATTCCAAGATTGGTGGTTGATTACCGTCCACTCAACGCGGTGACAATCAAGAATAAGTACCCACTTCCCTGGATAAATGACCTCTTTGATCAATTAAGTGGTGCCACTGTCTTCTCCAAAATGGACTTAAGATCAGGGTATCATCAAATCAAGATCAGAAAGGAGGATATCCCAAAGACAGCATTCACAACTCGTTATGGTCTTTACGAGTATATAGTGATGTCCTTCGGGTTAACCAATACCCCTGCCACATTTATGAGGCTCATGAACTCCGTCTTCATGGAATATCTCGACAAGTTCGTCATGGTATACATGGATGACATTCTAATCTACTCCAAGACCGAAGAAGAGCATGCCGAACATCTACGTTTGGTACTGACTAAACTTCATGAACATCGTATCTATGCCAAGTTTTCCAAATGTGAGTTCTGGTTACAAGAGCTCGTCTTCCTTGGTCATGTTGTGTTCGCAAGTGGTGTCGCTGTCATACCGGATAAGGTTCAGACCATTCTGGAATGGAAGTCACCTACTTCAGTCAAGGAGGTCCGAAGTTTTCTTGGAATGGCTGGATATTACCGCCGTTCATTGAGAACTTCTCCAAGATAGCCAAGCCTATGACTGATCTTCTTAAGAAAGATAAGAAGTTTGACTGGTCAGAAAAAGGTAGAAGAAAGCTTCCTGTGCTTGTCCTTCCGGATACAAGCAAGGACTTCGTCATCTATTGTGATGCTTCTCTCCAAGGGCTTGGATGTGTGTTGATGCAAGATGGTCATGTAGTGGCCTATGCTTCTCGGCAGCTGAAGCCACATGAGAACAATTATCCAACCCATGATCTCGAGCTCGCTGCTGTTGTTCATGCTCTTAAGCAATGGCGACATTACCTCATCGGTAACCGTTGCGAACTTTATTCGGATCATCAAAGTCTTAAGTATGTCTTTACCCAGCCAGATCTGAATCTCAGACAAAGACGATGGTTGGAACTCATCAAAGATTATGATTTGGGTCTCAACTATCAACCCGGCAAAGCCAATGTCGTAGCTGTTGCGCTAAGTCGGAAGTCTTATTGCAACAATCTGATGATTTCACAAGCCCAACCTATTCTCTACGAGGAAATCAAGTGTCTTAACCTTGAAGTGGTTCCTTGTGGATTCCTGGCTAACCTTGAAATAAAATCTTCTCTCGAGGACCAAATCAAGGAAGCTCAAAAACAAGATGGAGAGATCACTGAGATCAAAGAACGTGTTGCAAGTGGTGAAACTAAATGTTTCTCCATCAATGATCAAGGTACTCTCTATTTTGGTAACCGGCTAGTGGTTCCAAACAGTCGGAAAATCAAAGATCTAATCCTTTTGGAAGCTCATGAATCCCCTCTGTCTATCCATCCTGGTGGTACCAAGATGTACAGAGATCTCCGTCATAGATTCTAGTGGAGTGGAATGAAACCAGAAATCGCTCGCTTTGTTGTAGAGTGCGACGTTTGCCGTCGTGTGAAGGCTGAACACCAAAGGCCTGCTGGACTTCTGCAGCCGTTGAATATTCCTGAGTGGAAATGGGATGAAATTAGTATGGATTTTATCACTGGACTCCCAAGAACACAAACAGGAAATGATGCCATATGGGTAATAGTTGATCGGTTATCCAAAGTTGCTCATTTCCTTCCGGTTCGAGAAACTATCCGTGCTAGTCAAATGGCTGATCTATACATCTCTCGGATCGTCGTCCTTCATGGTGTTCCCAAGAAGATTATCTCTGATCGTGGAAGTTTGTTTACTTCCACTTTCTAGCGAAGTTTCCAAGAAGCAATGGGAACTCGTGTCTCCTTCAACACAACTTATCATCCTAAAACCGGTGGTCAAACTGAAAGAGTGAATAAAATTCTTGAAGACATGCTCAGAGCGTGTGTCATATCCTTTGGAAAGAACTGGGAGAAATGTCTTCCTTTTGCGGAGTTCTCTTATAACAACAATTTTCAATCTAGTTTGGGCATGGCACCTTTCCAATTCCTGTATGGGAGAACATGTCGAACACCGCTGAACTAGACAGAAACCGGCGGAAGACAATTGTTTGGTCCGGACATGATCCAAGAAGCAGAAGATCAAGTTCGCATAATTCGAGAGCGTCTGAAGTCCGCTCAATATCGTCAGAAGACCAACTACGATCGTCATCATCTTGATGTTAATTATGAAGTTGGTGATCAAGTCTATCTCCGGGTCACTCCTCTGAAGGGTGTCCATCGATTCGGTATCAAAGGCAAATTGGCTCCTCGCTACGTTGGTCCCTTTCGCATTCACTCCAAGCGGGGTGAGCTTGCCTACAAATTGGATCTACCTTCATCTTTTCTAGAGGTACATGATGTTTTCCATGTGTCTCAACTCAAGCACTGCTTCAAAGATCCCATTCGTGGTGTGGACCATGAAACTTTGGATCTCCAAGATGATCTAACCTACCGAGAATATCTTGTTCGTATTCTTGATGAAACCAAGCGCAAGACTCGTCATCAAACCATCAAGTTCCTGAAAGTTCGATGGTCTCATCACTCTGAGTCAGAAGCAACCTGAGAACGCGAAGATCGTCTTTGATCTGAGTACCCTGCCTTCTTTTCTAAAACTTAGGAATCTTTGGTCGAGATTCTTGTAAGTGGGGTAGAGCTGTAACATACCATCCTTTTGTGTAATATAAATAAGATAAGTTTGAGCATTTCATGCATGCATAACATTTGCACTTTGATTCAACCAAAAGAAGAACAAACAAAACCCTAAACCCTAATAGCTTCCCCTCTCTCTTTGAATCAATTCAAATGGTTTTTATATTTTGAAAATTCTCAAAATGCATGGAGCTAAAATAGTTATAAGTGCTCCATAGTGTTTTCAGATATTATATTAAAGTTTTTGTAATTTTAAATTATTCAAAACAGATTACAAATGAAATATGCAAAAGAGTAAATAGAAAATAGAATTGAAAAATAGTTCTGCAAATAAAAACATCTATCTAACCTAATCTGGGCTGAGCCCATCTTTCCTCTCCTCTCTCCTTGCCGCCAGCAGCGCCAGCAGCCAGCCCACCCGGGGCCCAAGCCAGCCCACCTCTGGCCCATACCCCTTCGGCCTTTCCCCTTTCTTCTTTCCCGTCGCCAGCAAGCAGCTGCCTGGCAAAGCGCTTGCCGTCGATCTCCTACGCGCTGTGATGCCTGCCGCCACCCCTGGAGTCGCGGATAAGAACCGCCGCGCTGCGCTCTCTCTCCCAGTACCCATTTCACTTCCTCTCTTCCTCTCCCTCGCGGAAGCGCCATGTCCGAAGCATCCTAGCCGCCAATCGCCGTCGGCCTCGCCGTTTCCGGCCGCCCCAGCTCAAGCCGACCCCACCGCTGGAATCGCCGTGCTCGACTCTCTCTCCCTAGCCTCTTTTCCCGCTCGCGCACGACCTTGTTTGAGCGAATCGGAAGCTCTGGCCGCTGTCGGTCATCATCGATCCCCGCCGACCCCGAGCTCGCCTCGCCTCACCGTCAAGCTCGTCTTGCTCACGGTGAGCTTCTGATCCTCGCAGTGGCCTTCATTTCCTCCATCTCCCCCTGACTTGCTCTCCCCGCATGTGCCCGACGCCGCTGCCGCTCGCCGTCGTCGTGATCCTCTCTCCGGTGACCTCCTGCAAGCGGTGCCTCCAGTTTCTGGTAGCCCGCATCGCCCTCTTTCCAACGCCCCCAACCACGCCTCCCCGTGAGCTCTGGATCGATCCATCCATCAAGGATCTGCAAGCTTGCTCTTGGCTGACGTCAGCATGATGTCATGCCTGTGCAATAATCCTTTTCTTTCTCTTTTATTTAATATCTTTTAACGTTTTCTGTAATTGTTTTATTAAATGGAAAATATATGAAAGGTGGGCCCTGCCTGTCAGGGTTTTAATCATTTCTGTAAATGTTTTATGAAAATAATAAAAGTCTGACATGTGGGCCCAAGTTTGGAAATTATTTCAAATATTCCAAAAATGATATAAAAAGAATTAAAATTTGAGAAATTCATAACTAATTCATTTTAAATCAGAAAAATACAAATAATATACCAAAATGTTTAGAAAAATGAAACCAATCTAACTAAGCTATAATCATAGATTGTTAATCAACTTTGATAGCAAGTTTAATTAGAAGAACTAATTGAACCCCATAGGTGATTCCGATGATCCCCTTGTTTTAGGGTTTGGACTTTTGAAACCCCCTTTAAAGTGACCAAGCATGCTTTAGGGTTCAATTCAACACTATTCAACTTGTAATATCATCCATATTGTATGAGCATTGCACATGCCATGTGTTGAGTGTTGCTTTATCTTTTCTGGTGATTGGTTCTCGCGAATAGGAACCGAACCCGATGCTGAAGTCAGCGCCACCGAAGAGCAGTATCAGTCCAACAACGGACAAGGCAAGCGAATCCCACTCATACATATGAATCTTATGTTTACAAAGTATTTCATTCTCGTCATATGCATTCGGTTCAACAGTCTTTTATCAGTAGATAGAGTAATCCTATCTGATGCATGTTTCAACTTGTGAACTAAATACCTGATCCACCGCTCCTAGCATAACTAGGGTTTGGCTTATGAGTGTCGCTAGTGCCACAATTCAGTCAAGCTTAGCCATGCTTAGTGGTCTGATGCTAATCACTCATGTGATGTGCCGGAGATCCGAATGAATCTAGTATGGTAGGATGTGGTGATGTTATCAACAATGGATGATAAACATGCTAAGGTTTGTATGGGAGGCCACGTGGGTTGTGGTTTTTGTAGTCCCATACTTGCCATCCCTAGGACGCGATGTTCTTGCCTCTTGAACCAAGACGAGCGTACAACCACACGGGGGCCTGGAAACCCCCTCGACTCACTAACTTGCCTAGTAGATTCCATGAGTCACATAGTTCGGACTTTCCATTAGACATACGCATATTGGTTGTTCTTGAATGGAGGTGAAGGATGTGCATTCATAATAGGTAGGTAAGCGTGGCCGGGAACAAGAGATGCCCGGCATCCGTAATCTTGAACCCCGCACACATCATTAGGGACCGGCTTCGGGACTTGACCCGTTATGGCGGCATCTCCCTAGTGCGTGACTCATGGTCTTGGCGAAAGCAAGGTAAAGGTCGTGGTCAACCACTCTCTACTGGCCTTCCAAGGAAGAGGGCTAATATATTGGCATTAAGAATCGGTTGGTACGTGTGGGTAAAGTTGTGCACCCCTGCAGGGTTACTAATCTTTTCGAAAATCCATGTCCACGGTTATGGACGACTTGGGAACAGACATGAAGATCATAGAGAACTATAACCGAATGTTAAAACTTGTCAACTAAAGTGAGATCCGGAATGCTTCCTCGGGGTTTTTTGAGGGGGTAGTCCGGGAAGAGAGGTTCTGTTGATGATGATCCTTGGTGGATATCAAAGATGACTCTAAGAGCTAGAGTTCAAGTCTTCTTACCCCCTTTTGAAAATGATCTGACTAGACGAGTTTTCTTCTCCCTCTTGTTTTGAAAACAAAAGATGGATTTATGCAAAACAACTCCACTAGCCATAACTCTTGCGGAGTACACCCTGTACTCAGCCTTGCTTCGTTGATGTTTTCTACAGATGATGCTACTCCAACTGAAGGTGGTTTCTACGTCGAAGTCAATGAGTAGTTGGGGTTCCCGGGCAGCAGCCTAGGATCTATGGAAGGGTCGCTACTTCTGTTTATGGCCTCTTAGGCCCTTTGCTAAGTTTGTTGTTTAGAACAACTTGTTTGCTTCCATTGTTTGATGTAATGATGGGTCTGTGACCCCTGGCTTGTATGACTGGGTTGTAACTCTCTTAAGAGTTTACCTTATTAATGTATGGTTTGTATGTTCTGCAATGTTACCGATCTTTCCCTACGCATTTCGGAGTTTAGGTTAGGCTTATATCAGATGAGGATATGGTATTTGTCTAGCCCTAGTCCCTGGTCGTGACAGAAAACAACTGTCTCTTGTTCATGAAACAAGTGGATTGTTTCCCTTGCACACTCTGCTTAAAGCAGTTGTCTATTGCTTGCAACTTAATACTGGAGGGGGTTCGGATGATAACCTGAAGGTGGACTTGTAGTCATAGATGCAGTTGGATGGCGGTCTATGTATATTGTTGTATTGCTCAATCAAATCTCATAGGATCTTCGTGTCTAGTATTGCATTGTTATGCCTTGCTCAGTCCTGTCAATTGCCCTGCTATAATTTATTTACCCAGCATGCCATGTTTATTTATCTAAGGAAAACACCTCTAGTGAACTATGGACCCCGGTACAATCTTTACCATTGATACATTTTCCACTGTTACTGTTTACTTGCTGCAAACCATCCTCACCTTCCACACCATACAGTTAATCCTTTGTTACAGCAACCGGTGAGATTGACAACCTCACTGTTCGTTGGGGCAAAGTCTTGAGTTTGTGTTGTGCAGGTTTCCACATTGCTTGCAACACCTTTTAGACGTTTCCTTCCTCCTACTGGTTCGATAACCTTGGTTTCTTACTGAGGGAAGACTTGCTACTGTACTGCTTCACACCTTGCTCCTGGGGTTTCCCGACAAAGTGCTCCACGTCAACAAGGAGTCATCAACAAGTTTTCTGGCGCCGTTGCCAGGGAATAAAGAAGAAGAAGCTCCCACGTCATCACAGTGCTAACAACCAGCACCAAACCTCCATGGGTGTTCAATATATTACCATGTAATCTAGATTATTGACTCTAGTGCAAGTGGTAGACTATTGGAGATATGCCCAAGAGGCAATAATAAAAGTAATTATTAATATATCTTTATGTTTATGATAAATGTTTACATTCATTCTATAATTGTATTAACCGGAAACATTAATACTTGTGTGATTTGTAAACTTGTTAGAGTCCCTAGTAAAGCCTCTTTGTAATACAAGCTTGTTGGTTAATAGATGATCATGGTTTCCTGATCATGAAAATCAAGATGTTATTAACAACAAGATCATATCATTAGGATAATGGTGTGATGGAAATACTCCTATAGTTAAGCGTATCATAACGATCAAGTCATTTCAATAGTTCATTTGCTATAAGATTTCAGATACATAGTAACATAAATCCTTCGACCATGAGATCATGTTAATAACCATGACCGGATGGATGCTTTAAAGACATCAAACACTACTTCGTAACTGGATGGTTATAAAGGTGTCATTGAGTGTTCGGAAAGTATGTGTTGAGGCACATGGATCAAGAGTGGGATTTGTCCATCCATATGACGGATGGATATACTCTGGGTCCTCTCGGTGGAATGTCATCCAATTAGCTTGCAATCATGTGACTGTCTCACAAGGGATAACATATCAGAGGAACGAGTAAAGAGTACTTATTGATAATGAGGTTGAACTAGGTATGCAAAGATACCGTCGATCAAACCTCGGATAAGTAAAGTATCGCGAGACAAAGGGAATCGTATGTAAATGGTTCATTCGATCACGAAGTAATCATAGAAATATGTGGGAGCCGTATGAATTTCTAAATTCCTCTATTGGTTATTGATTGGAGAAGAGTCTCGATCATGTCTGCATAATTCACGAACCATAGGGAGACACACTTGAGGATTCGATGTTGGTTAGTTGATATGGAAAGTCAGTAAAGAGATCGAATGTTGTTCAGAGTCTCAGATTGGATCCGGGATATCACGAGGAGATCCGGAATGGTCCAGAGAATAAGATTCATATAAGGAAAGTCCAATTCCGGAGTTTGGGAATCGTTTCGGTGTTTTTACTAGAATGTTCTAGAAGGGTCTAGAAGGTCCACCATTCTGAAGTGGGAAGGTTACATGGATGTGTCATGACAAAGTGGAATGGTTGCATCATGTCATAGGTCACTGGGCTAGGCAATTGGAAGAGAGAAATCAAACTCTAGTTTGAAAGTCAAATGCCAGTTTGAAAAAGTCAAACACAAACATTGATTGCCTAGTGGAGGGAGGGTTGGAATCCTACCTAAGGGAGGATTCCTCCCTCTCCTTGCCACCGGCCACACAAGGTGGATTTGGGGGAGGATTACCCTCCCCTTGCCGCCTCCCCACCTATAAAAGCAGGGGTAGGGTTCCCCTACCCCTCACCATAAACCCTAGCTTGGCCGCCTCCACCCCAAGTCGCCGCCACCTAGAGATATCCTCCCAAGTCGCCGCCTCCTAGCCCTCTCTAGTCGCCGGCCACCTCTAAACCTCGACCCTCTAAAACCTAGATTGTTGAGGCCCTCTTCTAATCCACCATGCCCGCTCCAGCTTAGGCGAAGCCCTGCGGGATTTCCCCTCTAACCCTGACACCACGCCATCATGCTGCTGGAATCGCGAGGAGAGATCTACAACCTCCGCTGCCTGCTGGAACAAGGGAGAGGAAGGTCTTCATTGAGTATCGTACGTGTGATCGACTCTGGGTGCGCTGCCGGAATGCAGCGCTGGAAGGATCGTCTATGCGATCTTCAGATCGACAAGTGAATGACTACATCACCCACGGGAATCTGATCTCGTTAAGCACTTTGTATATTTGAGGGTGAGTACTCTATCGACTCATTGCTACAATATAGTAGATAGATCTTGGCTTGTATGTGTTCATGCGGTAGAATTTTTTTGGTTTTCCATGCTACGAACCCCTACACATATGTGGGCTTTTGTAGTCTTATATTGGGTCCATTTAAATTGTGTAACGAACAGATGCCATGTTTTGCCTTGTTAAGACAATAATTAAATTGCGGGGTATCTAGACAACATAAACCACCCAAGTAATTGTTGGGACCTCGGTTCCTCTTAATATTGCCTAATTGCGTCGTATTATCTCCATGTCATGCATCATACATGAATCTTGCCCGATCTTCTGTCGTAGTATTAAATAGTGCATCCGGTGTTTATTTTAGTATTTTGCTTCTTCACGAATTAGGACGATGAGTTGATGTGAGTGTTAACCTGATCTCCGTTGAATATTTGGCTATGTTTACCAGGTGAGCATTCTTCCCCTTTCTAACTATTTTTCAAGTCTTTACTTCCTCATGTTGATCTATTGCTACTTGTGTTGTGCAGGTTTCCACATTGCTTGCAACACCTTTTAGACGTTTCCTTCCTCCTACTGGTTCGATAACCTTGGTTTCTTACTGAGGGAAGACTTGCTGCTGTACTGCTTCACACCTTGCTCTTGGGGTTTCCCGACGAAGTTCTCCACGTCAACAAGGAGTCATCAACAAGTTTTCTGGCGCCGTTGCCGGGGAATAAAGAAGAAGAAGCTCCCACGTCATGACAGTGCTAACAACCAGCACCAAACCGCCATGGGTGTTCAGTATATTACCATGTAATCTAGATTATTGACTCTAGTGCAAGTGGGAGACTATTGGAGATATGCCCAAGAGGCAATAATAAAAGTAATTATTAATATATCTTTATGTTTATGATAAATGTTTACATTCATTCTATAATTGTATTAACCGGAAACATTAATACTTGTGTGATTTGTAAACTTGTTAGAGTCCCTAGTAAAGCCTCTTTGTAATACTAGCTTGTTGGTTAATAGATGATCATGGTTTCCTGATCATGAAAATCAAGATGTTATTAACAACAAGATCATATCATTAGGATAATGGTGTGATGGAAATACTCCTATAGTTAAGCGTATCATAACGATCAAGTCATTTCAATAGTTCATTTGCTATAAGATTTCAGATACATAGTAACATAAATCCTTCGACCATGAGATCATGTTAATAACCATGACCGGATGGATGCTTTAAAGACATCAAACACCACTTCATAACTGGGTGGTTATAAAGGTGTCATTGAGTGTTCGGAAAGTATGTGTTGAGGCACATGGATCAAGAGTGGGATTTGTCCATCCATATGACGGATGGATATACTCTGGGTCCTCTCGGTGGAATGTCATCCAATTAGCTTGCAATCATGTGACTGGCTCACAAGGGATAACATATCAGAGGAACGAGTAAAGAGTACTTATTGATAATGAGGTTGAACTAGGTATGCAAAGATACCGTCGATCAAACCTCGGATAAGTAAAGTATCGCGAGACAAAGGGAAATTGGTATTGTATGTAAATGGTTCATTCGATCACGAAGTAATCATAGAAATATGTGGGAGCCGTATGAATTTCTAAATTCCTTTATTGGTTATATATTGGAGAAGAGTCTCGATCATGTCTGCATAATTCACGAACCATAGGGAGACACACTTGAGGATTGGATGTTGGTTAGTTGATATGGAAAGTCAGTAAAGAGATCGAATGTTGTTCAGAGTCTCAGATTGGATCCGGGATATCACGAGGAGATCCGGAATGGTCCAGAGAATAAGATTCATATAAGGAAAGTCCAATTCCGGAGTTTGGGAATGGTTTCGGTGTTTTTACTAGAATGTTCTAGAAGGGTCTAGAAGGTCCACCATTCTGAAGTGGGAAGGTTACATGGATGTGTCATGACAAAGTGGAATGGTTGCATCATGTCATAGGTCACTGGGCTAGGCAATTGGAAGAGAGAAATCAAACTCTAGTTTGAAAGTCAAATGCCAGTTTGAAAAAGTCAAACGCAAACATTGATTGCCTAGTGGAGGGAGGGTTGGAATCCTACCTAAGGGAGGATTCCTCCCTCTCCTTGCCACCGGCCACACAAGGTGGATTTGGGGGAGGATTACCCTCCCCTTGCCGCCTCCCCACCTTTAAAAGCAGGGGTAGGGTTCCCCTACCCCTCACCATAAACCTAGCTTGGCCGCCTCCACCCCAAGTCGCCGCCACCTAGAGATCTCCTCCCAAGTCGCCGCCTCCTAGCCCTCTCTAGTCGCCGGCCACCTCTAAACCTCGACCCTCTAAAACCTAGATTGTTGAGGCCCTCTTCTAATACACCATGCCCGCTCCAGCTTAGGCGAAGCCCTGCGGGATTTCCCCTCTAACCCTGACACCACGCCATCATGCTGCTGGAATCGCGAGGAGAGATCTACAACCTCCGCTGCCTGCTGGAACAAGGGAGAGGAAGGTCTTCATTGAGTACCGTACGTGTGGTCGACTCTGGGTGCGCTGCCGGAATGCAGCGCTGGAAGGATCGTCTATGCGATCTTCAGATCGACAAGTGAATGACTACATCACCCACGGGAATCTGATCTCGTTAACCACTTTGTATATTTGAGGGTGAGTACTCTATCGACTCATTGCTACAATATAGTAGATAGATCTTGGCTTGTATGTGTTCATGCGGTAGAATTTTTTTGGTTTTCCATGCTACGAACCCCTACACATATGTGGTCTTTTGTAGTCTTATATTGGGTCCATTTAAATTGTGTAACGAACCGATGCCATGTTTTGCCTTGTTAAGACAATAATTAAATTGCGGGGTATCTAGACAACATAAACCACCCAAGTAATTGTTGGGACCTCGATTCCTCTTAATATTGCCTAATTGCGTCGCATTATCTCCATGTCATGCATCATACATGAATCTTGCCCGATCTTCTGTCGTAGTATTAAATAGTTCATTCGGTGTTTATTTTAGTGTTTTGCTTCTTCACGAATTAGGACGATGAGTTGATGTGAGTGTTAACCTGATCTCCGTTGAATATTTGGCTATGTTTACCAGGCGAGCATTCTTCCCCTTTCTACCTATTTTTCAAGTCTTTACTTCCTCATGTTGATATATTGCTACTTGTGTTGTGATGCTTTAGATTTCGTACCCCTTTATATATCCCTGCAGCCTTTATATTGCCTTGGACACCTCCTATTGCCTGTAGTTTGGGTAGACAGTTGGCCATGTGAGTCGTAGTCGCTTGCTCAGGTGTTGCTTTGCGTCGTCGATGTTCCACTGATGTTGGGGGTTGGCATATTCATAAAGGTGGAGATGATCGTTGTTTTAGTTACAGCTAGTTAATTAAATATTAAAACCGATATAATTAATGAAGAGGCACCGGTGTGTAATAGTTGATATTTGGTTGTTAACCGCCCGCTTGTGTCCACCTAGGACCCGAGTTCTTGACACTTGTTCTGAGACTAAGCGCGCTAACCACATGTGGGGTGTATGGGCACCCCTATCGGCTTAGTACGTGATTTCAAAGTACTGTTCCGGGGGGCCACAAAATAGTTCAACGTTTTCATGCCACATTATGCCATGTATTCCATCTTATACCATGTTTATTAACTGTTGCATCACTACAAGGAATTTGGCTGTATATGACCCTCCATTTTCGTCAGAAAATCGTCATAGTAGTCCATCTATGAAGATTCTATGACGATTTTGAGATCGTCGAAAGCTGGGCGTCGCGAATGAACTATAACGATGTTTTTGGTAAAATCGTCATAACCGTCTATGACGATATTGGATCGTCATAACGGTTATGACGATCCAATATCATCATGGGCAAACTAGCCTCGCCAGGTCAGATCCTACGTGGCCATCTTACGTGGCAAAATTATGACGAAATAAAATCGCCTTAAATTAAAATCAGCCGAGTCCACTTTGTAGTGTATATGGGCCTAGCTCAACAAATTCAGGCTTGTTTATATTTTTTTCTATCAATTCTGATTAGCTACATGGACCCAGCCCAACAATTATTTTCTAAATCTAGGCCTTTTTATAGTCCATTTATTTCTAATTTTAGCCTTTTTGTCAAGTGAGTCTTGGTTGTTAGTTTCCTTCGAGAGTTGGTCCTAATTGTCAGGTTTGGATTTTTTTCACAGCTAATTAATAACCAATATTCCAATCAGAAAGGAGAAAGAAAATACATAAAAATATTTATATAGGAGAAGAAATCTGTTTGTTACAATATGATGATATCCAGAACTGTTGAACACACGTGAAATTTCACAGTTTACATCACAACTAATTCAACCATCAAATCTATGATATCCTGGAATCTGCAAATTAAACTCTTAACACGTACTACTTCTTCGCCATGTAGAACTTGTAAAAGGGAATATCCAGAGAGAGGGGAGGTGCCGGGTGGGCTGGCTTGCTGGGCTTAGTGGGTTGGGCTGGCCAGATTCATTTTTTTTGTACTGTTTTGTTTTTCTTTTTCTATTTCCATTTCTGTTTTGATTTTTTCTAAACAATTAAAACAACTATTGAATTTCAAATTTCCACAGAACTTTGTGTGGATTTAAATGCTAATTAGTAATATAATCTGAAGTCAATTTTGGAATAAATTTTTTATTCTTTTTGGGGTCTTTTAATTATTCAAAAAGGCTCTTGTTTTAAAAAAAATAAGATTTAATAATATTTTCAAACACCATTTAAATTCTTAAACCTCCCAAATCTTTTCAGTAGGTTTTTATTTGTTTAATATGGTGTCAAATAATTCATCTTGAATTATTTGGAAAGTATTTAATATGATTCATAAATCATTTGAATTGGGTATTTGTTTTAATTCCAAATGGGATAAAATATAGTTTTAATTCCCTAAATCTTATTTGGAAGATTTATTTTATTTAAATTAATTAAACAACTTTTATTCCACTTGGGTAAATTCCAAAATACTATTTTCTCATGAATTATATAATTATTCTTATTAGAGATTTGTCTTTATTAAAATAGGGATAGAATGGTTAATGCCATTTTATTTTTTTTTGGAAATTCTTTATCCTTTTATTTTATTTGGAATTGGATTCTATTCATTCCATTTGCTTAATGGATCAGGCCAAGATTTAATTTGGTCTTTAAATATTCCATATTGAATAATTTCTTTCCTTATCTTATAAAATCCATATCTTTTTATTTATAGATCCAAACTTGGTGATTCCAATTTGTAAAATCTTATTTGATATTTGTTTATCCTTTTAAATTTATTTAGGATTAATTGCTCACCATTTTGTATGGATTTTAGATAAGGGCTTTATTAGCTTTGAAAATTCAATTTCCTTATCTTATTAAATTCGTAAGATTTTATCTATGGCTCAAAAATAAGTGAACCCAATTTATATGGTTTTATATTATTTCCCTTTGTCATTCTTGATCATTTTGAAATGTTTGTTTGACCAATTTTTATATGGATCAAATCCATAGGCTTGGAGATAACTTGGAAATAATTTTCTTCCATTAGGGTTTTAGAGTTTTGGTTCATTTCCCAAGTTTTCAATTTCTAGATGCATTTCTGAAGAATGCATTCCACTTTTATTTGGATTTAGTTGGATTCAAATGTTAACCAAATTTTGGTTCAAGATGGGATTTTTAAGTTTCCATTTAGAAACAAAGTTTCTTTTCACCCTGATTTTCAACAATAATTTATTTTGTTTATTTATTTTTCACATTACAAGATTTGGAAAATCTTGGGATGTGACAGGTTACCACCCTTAAAATAAATCTTGTCCCGAGATTTGGGGAGGCTAGGGTTACAAGTTGGCTCAAGGCAACTAGGGTACTACCACCCTTAAAAATTTTCCAACTAGATTACATCTTGGATTTCTTGGGATCCTGTTGAAACTTCTCTGGGCAAACATCTGCAGTGTGTCCTTTGTTTCCATACTTGAAACATGTGACAAGTCCGAGATCCTTCATAGGCTTTATCTTGTGCTTCATATTTTCTGGACAATTGCTTGCATAATGCCCTTGGTTACCACAATTGTAACATGTGATAAGATTGAGTTCTTCACGTATCTTCTGTGGACAAGTTGACACATAATGGCCTAGCTCCTTGCAGTTGTTGCACCACACTTGGCTAATTTCCGTATACTTCTTCTTCTTGGGTTTCTCCAAAGCTAGGAGTGCTTCTAGTTCATGTTCTTCATATGTTATCTCAAAGGTAGGAAAGTTTCCTGGTCTCCTTGACCTTTTCCTTGGATAATACATATGTCTCCTCTTTGGTCCTTTAAATTGAGTCATATTGCATGGAGGTGCAAGCCGATATTTTCCTTTGTCTTCATCCTTCTTGGTAGACTTGGCACTCTCATGGTAGTCTGCAATCAGTTGTTGCACTCCACCTTGTTTCCTTTGTTGAACTATGGAATAGATGGGGAATTGGATAGGGACATGATTATTTCCTTCACACAAGAAACAAGTAGCTTGAGATGTGGGGCATTGATTTTTTGGATGTTTCTCTTCACAATTGGGACATTGATCTTCATGTTCCTTGGAAGTGTGATCCTTGTCTCAACAAATATTGCAAGCTTGGGTTCCTGCTATAATATCATCATTGTCATCCTTGTTGTCATAATTTCCTTAGGAAGAGTTGTCTCCCATGTTGATCATTTGAGTGGACATCCCTTGCAACAATTTGGATTGAGTTTCCAAAAACTTTTGCATGGTTGGGTCTAACTTATTGTTGTTGGCTAAAAACTGAGTGGTCACTTGGTTCAACTGGGTTTGATTTGCTAGCAGTTGTTCTCTCATGTGCATCTCTTGGTTGTTGTTGTTGTCACTAACCTTGATGTTGGAGTTCCTTGGAGTAGTCATCTGTTTGGGTGGTTTGGGATTAGAATAGGCAATATATTTTCTAAGGGAAAAATTCTAATCACACACATCACAATTCACACAAGCAATGTGAAACCAATCACAATCAAACATTCCACTCAAACAACAAAGTTCAAGCACATTTTTAGGCAACAAAACTATTTTTCTTACACCACATAGGTTGGTGGGTTTGACTTAAACTAGATATGGTGGTCCATCTATATGGTTCACTTGAGATCTTTCCATCCTTCTTAGTTGATTCTTCTTGAATGAGATCATGGTTTCCTTGGAAATTCCTTGTGTCTTGGTCACAAAACTTCAAAGTGATGATGGTTCCTTCTAAGTTGTGTTTCCTTAGTCTTCAAGTCTTGAGAAAAAATTCTTGTCTCACTTGTAGTCCTTAGTGATATCCAAGGTTGAAGTCCTTGTTGAGAATGAGGTTGGAATCACTTGAAGATGTTGAAGTCATTAGAGTTGATGAAGTCCTTTGCTCATGGTGAAGTCTTTGGCCATGGGGTAGGCTTTGTCCATCAAATTTGAAAGAGATGTAGAGTCAAAACCAAAATTGTTGAGGAAAGAGTTTACAAGATTGTTTGTAAATAAGTTTTGGAAAAAATACAACTCCTATTTTTCTAAGGGGTTTTGGCCAATCCTAGGTTTACAAATCCTACAGGCAACACAATGCTCTGATACCATCTGTAAGGTTCCCAACCTTTAATAAGGTAGAGATCCCTGTGTTTACAATGCTAGTCCCTGGATCAATAGCTAGCATCCACAGTTAAGATGTAATATCAAGAAACAAAGGTCATAATACAACTTTATAACCAGGAATAAAATAAAATATTACATCTTACATAGCTCATTTGGCTATCTCATTACAATGCAGCAGAATATAACAATAGCATGGGGTCCTTCATCTTCAAAGTGCCACAGGCAGACATTTTGGTTGTACACTTGTAATCCTAATCATTCAACTTCACTACTATCAAACAAACCTGCAACATAACAAGTTATAGACACAAGGGTCAATACATTTGAATTGTATTGGCAAGTGATACTATGGTAATATTGTGGAGTTTAACATCTATATGCATTTGGCTAAGTGGAGCTTTAGGCTTGCATTGCTCAAAATAGATTTTCCTTATCATTTGAAAACACTAAGTTTTTGCTTGACAAAATCTTTCCCAAGGCATCTCCCAATAGAAATTGGTGATCCTTCAACCCTTGTTCAACCACAAGATTTTACTTAGAAATTGGGATGAGGAGATTCTTGATAGCTTGCATGTCTTGATGCTCAAATTGTCCTTTGCCAGGGACATGGCTAAGTACTTAGATTTTTACACTCTACGGAGGTGGTGCACTTTCCCCACAGGACTTGGTTTCACCAAGACAAGATCTTTCAGAAGCCTTCCCTTAGACCAGAATGGACGCGTTCTAACCTATCAATCCCCTACCACCAACTGTCCATTTGGCTAAGTTATTGCAACCTATATGATCCAGGCAGAGCCCATAATGCCAAGTGGCTACACTTGAAGCTTCTCAACATCTGACATCTCAAATCTCTTTGTTCCTGGGTGGCCATCCACAAGTGAGATACACAAAGGTAAACCATAGAAATGGGCCTTGTGAACCACTCAACACAAACCATTCCTTCCATTCCACCCAGGTGATTCATTCACTTAGTTGTTTTATTAAACAAAACACAAGTCCACAGACTTAGAAATATTCCATAGTATGAATATATATTCCACCCTTGTTTTCTACTAGCTAAGCTAAGCATGATAGTAGTAGGAGTCTTAACTTAGCAAAATTCCATGCAAGTCCTACTTAGAAATATCACTACTGCATAGTGAAAATAATGGGACAAAAGTATGAAGCATCACTTGCCTTTTTGGTAGAGAGTATAAGTTCACTCCTTGTCTTTGCAATGATCACACTCTTCAAATCACTACAATTCAATCAAGCAAGGCACAATTTCAATCTGCCATTCAAGCAAACATCACATAAAACAATAGAAACAAAACAATGCATGCAAGCATGCCAATCTTTTTTTTATTTACAAAAGTGGTTTATAATAGGTTATAAACATTCTAAAACACTTATTGGTCATTTTATAAAGTGGTAAAAACTATTTGCAAAAGATTCTATCTATAAACCATTTTTAAACCAAATCATTATTTTATGTGGTGGAAAATTTCTTTAGCAAAGTAATAATTTTTATAGGGTTCACCAAATACATTTTCAAATCATAAAACTTGGTGTTTGGGGTCAGAGAGTTTAAATCATAACATTTTCCCCAAGATTTTCTCCCAAAAGCATTTTTAATAAATAAACATTATTTTTATTTGACTAGAAATGGTTTAAATCAAAAGTTTATTCTTTTGCTTCACCAAATATATTTTTGAATCCACAAATTGATTCCTATGATCAGTAGGTTCAAAACAAATCATTTTCCAAAGGTTTTATCTCAAAAATCATTTTAGAACAATTTTTATATTCTAAACATGCATACACAAGTTTCTGCAAAAACAAACAATTTAACAGAAGCATTTTACTAAAAAAGTGCATGGTCAGAAAGTACGTTTCTTGCTGAATCCACTGATATAAAATTTGCAAAATTTGGACGTGTGGTTTGAAAGTTAAGAATTTTTCAAATTGGCACATCTAATAGAACAAATCTTGTTTTTAAAACAGACTCTGGGCCATGTGTCGCTTTCCTATTGGCTGGTACTGATTCGTTCGGATCATGCACTGAGGACCGCTGGATCTCACTTGATCACACGGCACAGATCGCATACCCCTTCGTTTTTAAGTGAATCTATCGTGTGCCTTGGATCGGTATCGGACGGCTGCTGCGCGATTGACCAATGGTGGGCGGCGCTGGCGGCGGCGAGTGGCGGCGGCGTGTCTGGTGGTGGTGGTTCGGTGAGTCTAGGAAGCGAGGGTGTGAAGGGAGGTTCTCACCGAGTTCGCGGTGACGTGGGGGTGCTCGAGGTGCCTTCTGTTTGTCGAGGGGCGCACTGGAGTTGCAGGGATTGCTTGCTGGAGAGGTGTCTGGCGACGGGCACGCGCTGTCGTCGTCGAGGGCGACGTTACGGAACACGAGGGAGCAAACGGAAGATTCGGTTAGCTTTGTACGCGAGTCACGGACATGTGTGCATCAAAATGAGGGCAAGGGGGGGGTCTGGTCTCACCGGTAGTGCTCGCGGAGCGGAGGCAGACGGTGGCGATGTGCAGCGGTCGTCGTTGTCGAGGTTCTAGGGCGCGCGGGGACGAGCTGGCACTACGGGGAGGTTCGCCAGGAGGTGGGGAGCATGTGAGCGTGGTCGAGGAGGCAAGGGGCAGCGAGGGGCTGCCGGAATCGGCCGGAAAAGCCGTCGGAGACAGAGGCAGTTGAGGCAAAAATTTGAGCAGCCTAGTGGCTCCGTTGGTGTGGCGTCTGGGGGGAAATGGAGAGGGAATGCTGGCGATTAAGAAGGCTTGTTCAGGGGGAGGATTAACTGCGCTATTTACGCGAATTCAACCAAGCAAATCAACGGCAGAAACTGCCAGGCGTGTTCAACGCAGGGTGAAGAAGATGATGACCTGGCTGTGGGGTCCGTTGTCAGCGTGAGGGAGAGAGGAGGAGTGGGTCCCGGTGGTCTGTGACTGAGTGGGTTGGTTCGCGCGTGAGAAAAGGGAATATCCAGAGATAGGGGAGGTGCCGGGTGGGCTGGCTTGCTGGGCTTAGTGGGTTGGGCTGGCTAGATTCATTTTTTTGTACTGTTTTTTTTCTATTTCCATTTCTGTTTTGATTTTGTCTAAACAATTCAAACAATTATTGAATTTCACATTTCAACAAAACTTTGTGTGGATTTAAATGCTGATTAGTAATATAATCTGAAGTCAATTTTGGAATAAATTTTTTATTCTTTTTGGGGTCTTTTAATTATTCAAAAAGGCTCTTGCTTTTAAAAAAATAAGATTTAATAATATTTTCAAACACCATTTAAATTCTTAAACCTCCCAAATCTTTTCAGTAGGTTTTTATTTGTTTAATAGGGTGTCAAATAATTCATCTTGAATTATTTGGAAAGTATTTAATATGATTCATAAATCATTTGAATTGGGTATTTGTTTTAATTCCAAATGGGATTAAATATAGTTTTAATTCCCTAAATCTTATTTGGAAGATTTATTTTATTTAAATTAATTAAACAACTTTTATTCCACTTGGGTAAATTCCAAAATACTATTTTCTCATGAATTATATAATTATTCTTATTAGAGATTTGTCTTTATTAAAATAGGGATAGAATGGTTAATGCGATTTTATTTTATTTTGGAAATTCCTTATCCTTTTATTTTATTTGGACTTGGATTCTATTCATTCCATTTGCTTAATGGATTAGGCCAAGATTTAATTTGGTCTTTAAATATTCCTTATTGAATAATTTCTTTCCTTATCTTATAAAATCCATATCTTTTTATTTATAGATCCAAACTTGGTGATTCCAATTTGTAAAATCTTATTTGATATTTGTTTATCCTTTTAAATTTCTTTAGGATTAATTGCTCACCATTTTGTATGGATTTTATATAAGGGCTTTATTAGCTTTGAAAATTCAATTTCCTTATCTTATTAAATTCATAAGATTTTATCTATGGCTCAAAAATAAGTGAACCCAATTTATATGGTTTTATATTATTTCCCTTTGTCATTCTTGATCATTTTGAAATGTTTGTTTGACCAATTTTTATATGGATCAAATCCATAGGCTTGGAGATAACTTGGAAATAATTTTCTTCCATTAGGGTTTTAGAGTTTTGGTTCATTTCCCAAGTGTTCAATTTCCAGATGCATTTATGAAGAGTGCATTCCACTTTGATTTGAATTTAGTTGAATTCAAATGTTAACCAAAGTTTGGTTCAAGATGGGATTTTTAAATTTCCATTTAGAAACAAAGTTTCTTTTCACCCTGATTTTCAACAATAATTTATTTTGTTTATTTATTTTTCACATTACAAGATTTGGAAAATCTTGGGATGTGACATAGGGTTGGGGAGATGCGTTCGCTGGGAGAGGGTGGGGATGTGGCGGTTTTGGTTCGGTCGGCACGCGCGCGATGTGAAAATATTGGTGGCTGCGCGCGATGGTTAGTGCCATGTCATCGATCCATGTAAAAGTTCCCGCATATCAGCATCCTGCCCGTCCATCTTGTTTGGATCCAATGGTCCATGTTGCTATACTCTATATTTAGATCTCCCTAGCTATTATGACGATTTCATTTAAAGGAATTACGACGTTTTTGAGCAAAATAGTCATAGTTTACTAAGGCTTTAACCCTCCCAAGCAGCTTGAGCGGAATCTTCATAAATCTAAGACGATTTTGTAGATGGTCACTACCAAAACGTCACAAGCTGACACATTTGTTGTAGTGCATAGGCGCGAAACTTTGTCACATGAGTATATTTTCCATGACCTCTGCTCGCGTGAAAGTGTATGCAACCCTAGGGTTCGTACAAGGAGGATTAGTTATACCTCGTACTGGTAGCTCTTTCGTGTGGTCCCCATGTGATTGCTTTGGGTCTAGGAAAGCGTCGTGTCCTAGGCCCCGCCGATATACCGATGGGTGTATGTTAACTGATCTGGAAAAAAGGGTCAAAGTGCATGCGGAAACTTTGCTGCACCCCTGCAGGGTTAAATCTTTTTCAAAGGCCTGTCCACGGTTATGGATGACTTGGAGCACAATATCTCGATCATAGAAAACTATAACTAAAGTTTACTTTTATAATATAACTGTATTTGATATGACTAGAAAGTTCGATAACCACAAGGGAAAGAATGAATAAAATTTCCAACCGTGTGAGTTTCCTTGGCTTGACTTCCTTGTTTGGTCCCGAGGGGGAAATACCAGTATGGGTATGTTTGGCGGTAGTATCAGGTTGGAACCGAATAGGTATTTCTCATATCTCTCTGATAGCCAACAGTTGTATGGAGACTCTATAGGTTGTTTAGTCACTGATGTGCTGCCGCTTCAGTCCACCATACCTATTTAGGCGAGGACCGCCGAATTCTAAGTCTCGTCTTGTACTGGCCTCAGTACTGACTGCTCTCTTTTTCCTTTGCCCTTTGTCGGCACCCCTTTTGTTTAGCAGGTTTGAGATTGTTGTCGTTAGCAGGGTTATCCTTCCGGCTTGGCCTGGGCAGGGTTATGGACACCATTGGTTATTCTTCAGGGCTCTTAGCCTAATTTGCATCGTGTCCGTACTAGGATGCTGAATCGTTTTTAATGTGATTTGGAACTTTGTACTGTATATCTGTATTCTTGGCTTATGGAGTCGTTGTTGTATATATATGTTCTGTGGGTTCCACTGTGGACTACTGTGTAATGATATTATTTCGTTTTCCACCCGCACGCAAGTGCCTGGTGGGCACCTTTGAATCGTATCTATGTGGTTTTGGAAGGAATCGCTAAAACTTGCATAGGGCCGATTCGAGGGTGTTACAGGGGTCCACGTGGCTTATGCATCTTGCGATGGTGGGGAAGCAGACAATCTACCGTGGAGTGGAGGAAGCAGATGCGATGAAGCAACGATGGTAGCATGGATGATAGCATATTTGAGAAGACTTTTGTGAGGTGGAAGTCGGCTAATGAGGGATGGGATAGAGGATGATGAGGCCTAAGTAAAATATGGATAGAGGATCAGCGAGCGAGTGAGAGGCCCCATCAGTATGCAGGTACCTACTGTCTGCGGAGATGTGAAGGAAGGGTTAAATTTTGGGAAAGGTAGAAGGGAGGATCCCGCAAATATTCCTCTAAAACTTTGAACTAGAAGATCCCATCAATATCAGAACAAAATTTAGTGCTGAATCGCGCTTGGCTCACCTCCCGAGTATTACTAAAAGGAAGGCTCAAAAAGCAACATGCATTGAATGTGATGGGACGGTGGCATGTGCAACTTGTGAAAAAGGTGGTTGAGTCTAGTACGGTTGAGAGGGTGGTGATTTCATGTCTAGTGCCAAACACACGTGTATGAGGAACATACAAAAAGTGGTCTGCATAAGCCGTGCATTAGTTCTGTTGAATGAGACCCATATACTGTAGAGCTAAACGATGGAGAGAACTTGGCTTTCTTAGTGATGAGCGCATATTTGCATCATGTTTTATATTATTATTTTGCATTGTAGTTGTAGGATCTTGATATTTTACGGTGTTCGCGCGCATCTTTTATGTCTATTTTAACCAGGATCAGGATACGATGGACATAATTCTTGGACCAGTTGTATTGGAGCGAAAAGGAGTCAAAAACAACGTAAATCGCTTATTTGGAAAATATCAATAACACCAGAAGAAAACCCAAAGAAATTGGAGGACACCGAAGGTTTAACGACCAACTATACAGCGAGAGGAACTTTTCCGGCCATACAGTTCCTGCCGTATAGTTTGCGCCAACACCGCCTCCTCAAATATTTTCACCCCATGCAACTGGATCGAGGAGACGACAAACAGAACACCTAGAAATCACCGAAACCTTACCTCCAGAAGGCATCTGGAGGGGGAACTCATCCACTGGGGATCCATCTTTGCCTACACAAATCCGGGAGGCTAAGGCATCGATCTTCATCATCAACCGCTCCATCACCACCATCTCTATCCATCCCATACACAGCTTGTCTAGATCTTGTTGTAATTTCCGTATTCATTGTGGATTTATACATGTACTATTCATCTATGATAGATTTCACTGTCTTTGCCATGATGTTGATTGCCTGCATGTCTGAGTAGATCATTAGTTCTTGGGAGATGGTGAAACCCTAGCATGAGATTGAAATAAGATAAAGTTTATTATGATATTCATCGCTGTGACCATGTGTTAGATTGTCTTCATCTTGATGTTGGGAGAGGTTGACCTCTCAATATTTGCCTCTTGTGGGGACTTGATGGAGGGAACTACTTATTGGTAGACGGAGGTGTGTTAGCACTTAGAGTGACTATAAAGCTATTGGCACTCCTTACGTATCAACTTTGGTACCGAGGAAACTCACAAAACACTATTCATGTCATGGGATACGTCCTGCGGGATCAAGTCCCTTAATAGCGCGGTAATTCAATTGATGTTGATTGTTGTCTACTCTAGTTATGAGGATGATGTGAGCAGTGGTTGCTGCCTATTTATCTAAATACGGAATTCGTCCCACACAAACATAATTGAGAATGTTCATGATAATAATCTTTACCTTAGACCTTTTATAAATGCTAGTGGTGAATCCGCTACTCCCGAAGAATGCTTTTCCCCACTGCAGTTTCAAATTTCTTTTACATACGCGATACTTATTTTATGTATTCAGTTTACTTTACTTTACTTATTGTTTTCTTATACCAAAAAACAAAAAACACGTTTTTACACAACACTTGCATTTTATGTCGTTACTTAGAACTTTATTTTAGCATTTCTATTTTAGTATTTACTTCAAAAGTTACTAGACTTTAGACTCCTGCTCCCTGTGGGATCGATAACTTTATTTCAAAACTAGATACAAACAATCTGTGCACCTGCAGTCATCACTTAGCTAAATGGTGCGCATGATATATGCATATGCCCACACATTCGTGCAATTCGCTCGGTTCCATGCATCTAGTACTTGTAGTACAGATTTGACTTGTTTTGTTGGGCCAAATATGCTAGAAATCTTGAAAATCATAAAACTTGGGAAATCTCTCTCTGGTATGATGTCGTTTTCTACCATATGCCTCATACCTGTTTCCCAAAAAAGTTGGAGATGGAGAGTGGTATATTCGCACAAAGTGGATTATGGACCATGTTTTATGGTAATTCACATTTTTTATAAATTTTCAAGTTTCTAGCTAAATTCACACACTTTAACATTTTTATATCGATTTAGCAAAAGTGGGTATATTTGAATGGCTAGTATGTGATAGCTTGAGTCTATATTTCTCGGAACCCCATTTAAGCTACCCAATAGTAGCTCTTCCTAAAACCTAGGGGCAGACCAGCGCATCGGGCTAGCCCAGCTATAACCCAGTTATTGGTCCATGGGGTCTATATATATCCCTTTACAAAGTTTGTAAAGACTTAAGACCATCCTGTAGAGGTGCGCGAGGAATTCTAGGACTAAATTAGACTAAGTCAATCATCAATTTGAAGGCTACAAATCTATCTGCTAGCATACAATGAAACAATTTCTCTATTCGCTATCGAATTGTCCAATCGTGTTCTTTGGCTGATGCTTAGATCGGGCGAGTCCTTTTTCAATCGAATTGATCGCGTAGCTTCCGCCACCGCGAAGTTCTTGTTTGAGAGCGCAACCCTTGAGAAGTCGGCTCTGCCCTATCACTGCATTGTTTACCATTCCAAGATATACATATCTACTTTCTTCTATCAAATATGGGAAAATTACCATAAACTGTGATGTGGATATGTCCATGACCTTGGTTGCTTGGCCTAAACTTGTTCATACTTACATGGTAGGCCAATTTTGTAATGCAAGTTTTTTCGAAAGTTGTAAAAACTCATGTTTATATTTTTTCATGGCATGTAATACACGCAAAATGATGCCATGGATGAGTCCATTTTATTTTGCTTTTTTCTTTACTTTCTTTTTTTTCTTCAAAGCAAGGTTGTTAGCATGCAAATTCTAACAAGAAGTTCAATCTTCCAAAACACTTATTCATTTTCGTAAAATTTTTGTAAAATTTTAAGAACATCAACATCTAGTAGGTACCTTCCAAAGATTTTTGTAAAATTTTAAGAACATCAGCATTTGATATGTGGTTCAAAATAATTTGACCTAATTTCGACAAATCCCCTCCAATCAATATTAATGTTCTTCGATTTGTCTAGATTCAAATGTATCTAGTCATGTTTTAGTGCTAGATACATCTGAATCTAGACAAATCTGAGAACATTAATTTGAATCGGAGGGAGAAGTGTAATTTAAGTGGGCGAATTTATCTATGAACCTTGAAAACTCATAAAACCTAGGAATCGCAAGTAAAACATGCATGGTCCGCTATGTATGGAAACAAGTTGCGCTTGTCGCATTCCGAGCCACATTCTTCAGATTTTATTTACTAGTACAAAACATACCCAAAATTACTTGGAAAAGTGAAAAAATATTTTTTTCTAATTGTTGGAACACACCCATCTACCTAATGTGAGACCGCATCATAAATTAGCTAGGGGTATCAATATATATATATGGCCATGACCTTATTGGTCGGTTCGGGCTAAAACCCAAGAATGTTCATACATGGTAGGCTATAATGAATATGTTTTTTCTAAAGTTTTCAAAACTCATTTTTATCATTTTTCATGGAAATTAATACTAGCAAAAGTACGCCAAGCGTAATGAAGTCTCATGTTTTTATTTTACGCTTTATTTTGTTTGAATGTTTTCCATACACAGTCAAATTTGTTGATATGCAAATACTAATCAGTAATAGAATTTTTCAAAACTATTGTTGGCCCAAGATATATTAACTGCCTGGGTACCTTTGGAAGAATTTTGGTAATTTTTAAGAGTAATAGTATATCGCGCTCACATGTATTCAAGTTTGACCTAAATTAATTTTATCGACATAAAGTCATTTAAGTGTGTGGATTTTTAGATTGGAAGTTTGAAAAATCCTTAATCTTGGGAATTGTAAGAAAGAAATTGTCCATTTTGTACAAAAATTTGGTAGGGGCATTCTTTGTTCTTTATTCAACCAGTAGAAATACTTGAAAAACTCACTTCAAGGTAGGGCCTACTATACATGTACTCTATATGAACTTTCTTGGGTTTCAACCCAAATGACAAAGGTCATGGACTTACTCTATCTACATCAATATAATGACGGTGTGCCCATATTTTGGTATAGGTCGGCGCATGTTAGCATGGTAAAGAAGTAAAAGTTTTTTCATAACGAATTACAGTTAATATGGCTTAGAGTTCATGGCATGTGCCATTTACTTTCTAGCTAATTTCACCCACTCATATGACTTTTTCTGTCGATTTGTTGAATTAGGTCTAATTTAATAATCTACAAGTGTGTGAGAGCAAGTCCAATAGTATAATCAAGTCTTAGGTATAACAAAGTGACACATCATCTATTGTTGGTCTTATACTAGCATATACAATACCTAGCAATTAAACTATACAACAACTAGCATTAAGATGTAGCAACCTCATCAAAAAGCAAGAAAATTAAATAGGAATAAAATGAAAGACCTTTATATGTGATGTCTATGCACTTCTATTCTTGTAGACAGTTGTTGGGCCTCCAAGTGCAGAGGTTTATAGAACAGCAACAAGTTTCCCTTAAATGGATTACCCAAGTTTTATTGAACTTAGGGAGGAAGTGGTCAAAGGTATTCCCTCTCAAGCAATCCTGCAATCAAGATACAAGAAGTCTCTTGTGTCCCTAACACACCCAGTACAGTTGTCAGGTGTATAGGTGCACTAGTTCGGCGAAGAGATAGTGAAATACAAGTGGTATCGGTGCCGTAAAATAGCTTCTGTCTTATTGTTGACGTTGGGTAACGTGTGTGGGTGCCAGAAAATACTTTGATGGAGCTTGACGGTGAGGTAAAGACTAAAACAAGCAAACATGCAACAGATCTAGTAGCAAACGGTGTTTCAATACTTTCACTAGTGAACACTCTCTCATACAAATATCCTCTCTTCATGATACTACTCTTAACTACTCTCCGGTTGGACACTCTAATCCATGGTAAGGCTATAACAGCACACCTTAAAGTCTGCCTTCCTCAATCTAGATAACCCCACACTATCACCTTGAGCGCTAGATGGTTCCAACAAACACCACAATTTTATAGAGACATCCAACTCCAAATATAACTCATAACAAATATTCAATCTAGCCAAAGCGCTACACACGGTATGCACGCTGTCACTTTCACACACGTGGGGAAATGCATAGATCTATTAAAGCACAAAGAGTATTTATGTAGACTCAAACCTAAGTGCCACCATGGCGTGCACGCTGTCACTTTCACACACATGTGGAGAGCAGAGATCTATTACAGCACTTGAGTAGCAAGGTAGATCTACTTGATTACAAAGCTCCTGATCACAATATGACCATGCATAGAGAGAGAGATGAACACATAGCTACCGGTAGAGCCCTTAGCCTCGAGGAAGAACTACTCCCTCCTCATCATGGGAATCAGCAACGGTGATGAAGATGGCGATGGAGATCGATGGAGATGGCTCCAGGGGCACTTCCTCGTCCCGGCAGGGTGCCGGAACAGAGACATTCTATCCCCTGAATCTCCCTTACGGTGGCGGCAGTGCTATGGAGGTTTTTCTGGAAGTATGATGGATTCCTTTAGGGTTTTTACATCGGGGGCTTCTGATAGGAAAGAGGCGATGCTTGGAGGTGGCCGGAGGGGCCACACCCTGCCCAGGCGCGGGTCTACCCTAGCCCGCGCCTGGGGGGTGTGGTGGCCCTCTGGCACCTCTCCATCTCCCCTTCTGGCTTCATGACGCCCACGGTAAAATATTCACTTTGGCTTTTGTCCCGTCCAATTCCGAGAATATTGATTTTCTGCCTTTCTGGAACCAAAAACAGAATAAAACAGGCAACTGGCACTGTGGCATCTTGTTAATAGGTTAGTACCAGAAAACATATAAAAAAACCTCAAAGTGTAGACAAAACATAGCAAGTAGATACTAAACAAGCATGGAGCATCAAAAATTATAGATAAGTTCCCGATGTATCAAGCATCCCAAGCATAACTCCTGCTCGTCCTCAAGTAGGTAAGTGATAAACGAATAATTTTTGAGGTGACATGCACCATCAAAACCAAGATCAAACCATTTACAAGCATTGTAAGATGGTATCAAAGAACTCTAAACATGTGCATGAAAGATGTTCTAACAATAGGACATAGTAACTATGCATGCAACATGAAAGGCTACAAACAAATATCATGAGTAACATGCATTAAAAAAGTTTGTTTGTTTCACATACAGAAAACATAGCATAGTGGCAGTCAGCCTGTCCCTCATGGAGTAGCAAATAGATGCATAGGACACCTTCAAGGTTCACAAGGGTGACTAGAAACAAGTAGCACAAGAATAAGTAATATCACAATATGCATCAATCAATAAGATTTGGGACACTGCACTCATAATGACAACTATGCTCTCTTAATGGTACCTAAAGGTAGAAGGTGGAGACTCAAATAATGGTGGAAGAAAGACCCTTCACAAAGGGAAGCAGGGATTTCAAGTTTCAAAAAGAGCTTCCAAAAATTATGGTACTTGTTAGCTTTCAACCATCATTGCCCCTATCATAAGCATCTTGAAGTGATTAAGGTTAAAGTAAACAAACTATGGAGTATATGCTTGACAAAGTATAAGTTGGCAATATCATGTCCCTTGAATACGAGGGCCACACCTCATGCTACTCAACTTCAGTCACCTGTAAGTTCTTATCATTGTAAGTACATGCGTATCAAAGAGAACCGCCAATGGGGTAACCCTTGCACATGGTACAGGAGCTATCCCATAACCAAAATTACAAAGCAAGCAAACAATGAGCATCTGAACGATCTTTTTATTTACTATATGCATAGCTTTTTATTGAGGATGCTTCATAGATATCTCACTATGGTGATGCTGCAAGTTTCCACCATGGTTAGGCATGGCTTAGGCTAGCGGCCCAGGCGTTCCTCTAACACAAAATACATACTCCATGGACTTACAACTTCCCTCTTTATTTCACACTGGTGACATCCATAGACAAAAGAGCATGATATCAACTGAGTACAAAGTACTAGTACAATGTTGAAAACGTTCCCCGTGACAGCATGGTTCTGATAATTCCAACGTATAATTGCAAGCATATATGTTAGACCCCTCCTTTGTAAAGGAAAGGATCCCTGTGATTGCAATGCTAGTCCCTGGATCAATGCTAGCATCCACAGTTTAAGATGAAGTACACAGATACAAAGGTCGTTTATTACATTCATTCCAGAGATAAAACATAGTCTTTTACAACTCAGGGCCATAGGCCTAATACAAGAGTTTAAGGAATAAGTAAATAAACACAAGTCTTCATCTTCATGTGCCACAGGCAAGCATGTTGAGTGTAGACTCATGACTCCTATTCATCATCGGAGTAACCTGCAACATCACAAGTTACAGCCACAGAGGGTCAATACTTTGGAATAGTATTGGCAAGTGATACCTTGGTATATTTTAAGTGGACTATATTACTATATGCATTTTGGCTAGGTGTAGCTTGGCTTGCTTTGCTTAAAAAAATAGGTTTCACCTATTAGTTGAAACACTAAGTTTATCTTTGTCAAAACATTCCCAAGAAACCACCAATAGACATTGGGGTTCTTCACCCTTGTTTACCCACCAATTTTTACTTAGAAGTTGGAGTGATGAGATTCTTGTAGCTTCCATGTCTTGATGCTCAAATTGTCCATTGCCTTGGACAAGGCTAAGTACTTAGGTTTTTCCATCTGCAGAGGTTGTGCACTTTCCCCACCAGACTTGGTTTCCCAAGACAGGACCCTTCAGAAGCTTTTCCTTAGTCAAATGGACGCGCTCCAACCTATCATTCCCACTACCACCAACTGTCCAAGTGACTAAGTTCTAGCAACCTATATGATCATGGTAGAGCCCATATTGCCAAGTGGTTGCACTGTAAGCTTTCTCAACACTTGGCCTCCAAATCCCTTTGTGCCTGGGTGGCATACCACAAGTGAGATACACAACCCAAGTCCATGGCCTTGTGTAACCACTCAACATAACCCAATCCTTCCATTCCACCCAGGAGGTTCATTGACTTAGTGGTTTTGTTAAGAAAAGCATAAGTCTCATGACTTAGAAATATTTTCATTATAGCAAGTATAGATTTTCACCAACCCTTGTTTGCTAAATATCTAGGCTAAGCATGGTATGATATCTTAACTTAGGAAAATTCCCTAGCAATTCTACAATTCTACACTACTTAGGATTTCCCAACTTAGCATTAGGCAAAACAGCATGCAAGACTTAGTAAAATATCTAATGCTAGAATAAAACATAGGATAGAAAATATTCATGAAAATATCACTTGCCTTGGTAGTGGGGAGAGTAGCACTCTTCACAATCACAATCACTAGCAAAATCTACACAAAAATATAGCATACAATTACACACAATTATATACAACCAAAAATAATATGAATGCATGCAAGCAAGAATTTTCCAAGTGGTGATTTTGAAAATTCTACCAAGCATGCACATGTTTACAGAAACTTAACAAGTCACAAGTTTGCCCACTAAACTTATTTGGCACCAATATAATTTACCAAAACAAAACCATACTTAAAATAGCCCTAAACATGTTTCTACAAATAAAGTCAATTTAACTGTTACTATTTGTTAAACAAATTGGATATTCAGAAAGGTCTTGTTTCACTGAATCCAACGGTATAAAGTTTGTAAAATTCTAACGTGGCATTCAAAAGTTATAGCAGTTTGAAGTTTGGATCTAAATCAGGTTTAAATTCTGTTTTTGAATTCATCCTAGCCACGCGTCGCAACCTCACTGGCGCGTACCGGTTCGCGCGGATCGAGCTCTGCGGACCGCATGATCTAAATGAGATCCGGCGGCTCAGACACTCGCGTACCCCTTCGTCCTACTTCTATTCTACGCCACAGGATCTAGATCCAACGCTCCCAAACAATCTGACCACACTCTGGCGGCGCTAGCGGCGTTGACCGGCGGCGGCGAGTCAGGCTACGGTGGCGCCGGCGTTCTAGATCGTCCCAGGAAGCAGGGAGGTGCTTACCAGATCCGCAAGGTCGTGCTGAAGCTTGACGTGGTACTGGTTTGCGGAGGGGCGTTCGGAGATGGGCTCTGGATCTCGTCGGAGTTGCGTCTGGCGTCGGGTGGATGTTGTCGGATTCGTTGCCGAGGCTCCGCGTCGCCCTGACACGAATCAAAGGGTTCAGGAAGTGCGCAAGACAGTTGCGAACACGCTCGTGTGAAGGAAAAGGCAAGGGGTGCACGGAACTTACTGAGATTGGTCGCCGGAGTTGGGGTGGTCGTCAGGTGTTTATGGTGTCAAGCGAATACGGCGACCTGGGGCAATACAGGATGAGCTAGTGGGGTCAGGAGGTGCGCCAGGAGATTACAAAGTGGCTCGAACAATCCAGAGGGGAAGGGGCGCACGGAGCTCACCTGAATCGATCGCCGGAGTTGCTCTGTCTGCGGCGGGTTTGAGCGAGTCGTGGGCAGCCTGGTGGCGTGAGTGTAGAATTGGCTGGGGAAAAATGACTGCGAGGAGGTGGGGATCTTATAGCCGGTTCCTCGACAGGAAACGCCCGAGGTTTAATGCCCAATTAAGCCGCGCCATTACCGGCAGTGACTGCAGCTGCGACGTGGTCGCGGGCGCGGTTTGGGGAAGACGATGACAGCGTGGACAGGGCCCGCTCGTCAGCGATGTGTGCGATAAGGGGGTGGGGTCCGTATGTCAGCGGCAGCCTGCGTGTGCTCGGGTGTGAGAAAAGAAAAAGGAACTCCCGGGTGGGCTAATTGGGCTTGATCCTCTGCTGGGCCAGATATCTGGCGCTCGGCCCTTTACCCTTGTTTAATTGTTTTTCTTTTCTAATTTGGTTTTCAGGAATGATTTAGGTATGAATTCAAATCCTTTTGAATTCAAACAATTCTGGGGATTTTTGCAGGGTACTGTGGTTTCTAAAATCTATTATTCAACCATGTGGTTATTCTGTAAGGGCTTGGTCAAACTTGGATTTCAAACAACAGAGACTTTGCATCTGTTTTGAAAATGTTTGGAAAAGGGATTTTGAATTTCTTTCTAAATTTGAAACTTTGGCTAACCCTTCTCTCCTAAACTTTTCCAACAATGGGGCAAGCAAACAAGTTCCTAAACATTCAAGTTTCAAATCTGTCCACATAAAATCATAACATCAAAAGCTTCTGTTTTTCTGAAATGATTTTGAGAAAATCTCTAAATGATGATGAATGCAAGGATGATATGCATGAGTTTTTGGAATATGAATTTAGGGATGTTACAAATCTAACCCCCTTAAGATGAATCTCGCCCTCGAGATTCGGATTGGCTAGCAAATAGGTGAGGGTGGTCTTTCCGAAGATCATCTTCTCTTTCCCATGTTGCTTCCTCTTCGGAATGATGATTCCATTGCACTTTGCAAAACTTGATAGTTTTTGTCCTTGTGACTCTTTCTGCGGTCTCATGAATCTTGACAGGCTTTTCCTCATAGGTGAGATCACTTTCTAGTTGGACTTCTTCCAAAGGTATGGTATCCTTCAAAGATGATTCTTCCATCTCTGGGTGACATTTCTTGAGCTGACTCACGTGAAACACATTATGGACAGCTGACAGAGATTCTGGCAATTCAATTTCATATGCAACTTCTCCCTTGCGACTTAGAATCTTGAATGGCCCAACATATCTTGGTGCCAACTTCCCTTTGACTCCAAATCTTTTCACTCCACGAAGTGGTGACACTCTAAGATAAGATCTATCCCCAACTTCGTAGGTGACTTCTCTACGCTTAGAATCCGCGTAGCTTTTCTGTCGGGACTGTGTTATCTTTAACCTATCCTTAACCAATTTGACTTTTTCCTCTGCGTCTTTGATGATATCAGGTCCAAATAAACTTCTTTCTCCCACACCATTCCATAACAATGGGGTGGTACACTTCCTTCCGTAGAGTAACTCAAATGGTGCCATTCCAATACTAGATTGATGACTGTTATTGTAAGAGAACTCTGCGTAAGGCAGACTTTCATCCCAACTTGCTCCATAGTCTAAGGCACATGCCCTCAACATGTCTTCAAGAATTTGGTTAGTTCTTTCCGTTTGTCCATCAGTTTGAGGATGAAAGGCAGTGCTGAATTCCAACCTCGTTCCCAAAGATTCATGAAGTTGTCTCCAAAAGTGAGAAGTGAATTGAGTTCCTCTATCTGACACAATACTCTTAGGCACACCGTGAAGGCATACAATTCTGCTCATGTAGATTTTAGCTAACTTGGCACTTGTATAAGTTGTCTTCACGGGTATAAAATGAGCCACTTTAGTTAGGCGATCCACCACTACCCATATGGAATCATAACCTGACCTGGTTCTTGGTAATCCGGTAATGAAATCCATACCGATATTTTCCCACTTCCATTCAGGAATAGGCAGTGGTTGAAGCAAACCTGCTGGTTTCTGATGCTCCGCTTTTACTCTGCTACACACATCACACAAAGCAATATGCTCGGCGATGTCCCTTTTTAGATTGTTCCACCAAAATCTTTCTTTCATATCCATGTACATCTTGGTGTTTCCCGGGTGAATAGAATACGGAGAGTTGTGACCTTCTTGTAATACCAGTTTCCGCAACTCCGGGTCTTGTGGAACACATATACGTTTCCCGTGCCATAAAGTACCTTGTTCGTCTATATGGAAACTCTTAGCTTTCCCTAGACTAATATTTTCCTTAATCTTTTCAATTTCCTTATCAGTCTTCTGAGCTTCTTGGATCTTGTCCAACAAAGTGGGTTGAACATACAAAGACATGAGATGTCCTTTAGGCACAATCTCCAATCTGAGTTCTTTGAATTGCTTACACAAGTCATCTGGCAATTCCCTTTTGGTAAGGCCATTTACAAACGTCTTACGACTTAGAGCATCTGCTACTACATTTGCTTTACCTGGGTGGTATTGCAAACTTAGGTCGTAATCCTTGATAAGCTCTAGCCATCTCCTTTGTCTCATATTGATTTCCTTCTGGGTGAAGATATACTTCAAACTCTTATGATCGGTGAATACTTCACAACGTTTTCCCAAAAGGTAATGTCGCCATGTTTTGAGTGCATGGACGACAGAGGCTAACTCCAAATCATGAGTAGGATAGTTTATTTCATGAGTTTTGAGTTGTCTCGAAGCATAGGCTACGACTTTACCGTCTTGCATAAGTACGGCACCCAAACCTTGATGAGACGCATCACAATATACTTGGAAATCCTTTTCCAAATCTGGCAGACATAGAACTGGTGCAGTTACAAGTATCTT
Source organism: Avena sativa (assembly GCA_916181665.1). Classification (NCBI taxonomy): domain Eukaryota; kingdom Viridiplantae; phylum Streptophyta; class Magnoliopsida; order Poales; family Poaceae; genus Avena; species Avena sativa. The sequence goes on along the minus strand of OV702279.1, from coordinate 51,870,504 downwards.
CTTCAATTCTTGGAAGCTGACTTCACAACCTTCAGACCAAGCAAATTTCTTGTCCTTCTTTAACAATTCTGTCATTGGCTTAGCAACTTTTGAGAAATTCTCAATGAACCTTCTGTAGTATCCTGCTAAGCCGAGGAAACTACGAACTTATTTCACATTCTTGGGAGATTCCCATTATGTCACAGCTGAAACTTTGGCAGGATCCACTGCCACACCATCCTTTGTCATAACATGACCAAGAAAACCAACTTCCTCTAACCAAAACTCACACTTGCTGAATTTGGCATAAAGTTTATGCTCTCTTAACTTTTCAAGTATCAAGCGTAAGTGTCTTTCATGTTCTTCTTTGCTCTTGGAGTAGACCAAGATGTCATCGATGAAAATGACAACAAATTTGTCAAGGAATTCCATGAACACCTTGTTCATCATATTCATGAAGTATGCTGGAGCGTTGGTCAAACCAAAAGGCATCACTGTGTATTCATACAATCCATACCTTGTGGTGAAAGCTGTCTTAGGTATGTCTTGCTCTCTTATTTTGAGTTGAAAATAACCTGACCGAAGATCAATCTTCGAGAACACACATGCTCCTTCTAACTGATCAAACAAGTCGTTGATTCTTGGCAAAGGATATTTGTTCTTGATGGTTACCTCGTTGAGAGAACGGTAGTCAATGCATAATCTTTGTGTTCTATCCTTCTTTTCCACGAACAATACTGGGGCTCCCCAAGATGAAGAACTTGGTTGAATAAACCCTTTCTGCAACTGTTCTCCTAGTTGTTTCTTAAGCTCTTTCAGTTCATCAACTGACATTTTGTACGGTCTCTTAGCTATTGGTCCAGAACCTGGTACCAAATCTATCAGAAACTCCACATCTCTATCCGGTGGCATTCCTGGCAACTCTTCCGGAAACACATCCGGATACTCACACACAATTGGTACACTATCCATGCTAACCCCCTTAAGAGAATTTAGCTTACTTCCTTTGGATTCAAAATTGGATCTGAATTTTATTCTTTTTCCCTCTGGGGTTGTGAGTGCAACAGTACGATTGGCACAATCTAGTACTCCTTCATACTTAGCCATCCAATCCATTCCCAAAATTACGTCTAGTCCTTGGGAATCTAGGATTATCAGGCTCACTGGAAACTTATGCTTTCCAAACTCTATGACAAGATCCCGGCATCCAAGACTTACTATCATATCTCCACCCGGAGAACTAACTTTTATTGGACACCCAATGTTTTCAGATGCAAACCCATTTCTATCAACAAATGCTTTTGATATGAATGAATGAGATGCACCAGTGTCAAAGAGTACAAATGCTGGAATGGAATTGAGTCTGAACTTACCAGCAACGGCATCAGGCTCCTCATAGACCTCCTCCACATTGATGTGGTTAACCTGTCCTTTCTGGAAAGGATTTGGCTTGTTAGGTCCTTCAACTTTCTTCTCAGGGCACTCATTAGCATAATGCCCCAGCTTCTTGCATTTGAAGCACTCAACCTGACTGATGTCCTTTTTTGCAGGCTGACTTCCACTTCCACTACCATTTCCACTATAGTGGCTCTTATGTCCACCCTTGTGGTTCTTGTACTTGTCATTGTCATGACTGCGGTGATGCTTGTTGTCATGACGGTTGTGGTTGTGGTGCTTGCTGAATTTCCCATGCTTATGGGATCCTGAGCTGCCACTGTCATCATAGTGAGATCGTTTGTGAGACGATCCCGAGCTGTGCTTGTCGGAGTGTTTCCTCTTCCTACTCTCGACTTGCTTCATTTTACTCTCCAAAATTGCAGCCTTGTCACACAAAGACTGATAAGTTGGAACATATGTCACTGACAACTGTAGATTCAGCTCATCATTCAAGCCCTCCAAAAACTTTTCCTTTCTTTTGGCATCTGTGTCAACTTCATCCGGTGCATAACGCGCCAGATTGTTGAACTATTCTATGTATTCAGCCACGCTGCGGTGGTGCTGCTTCAGGTTGTGAAACTCCTTCTTTTTCAGACTCATCATTCCTGATGAGATATGAGCAGTGCGGAAGCCATCTTCAAAGATAGCCCAAGTTACTTCATCCAAAGGAGTGGTAATTTGGAAGTTGTCCCACCATGTGGCGGCTGGTCCTTCCAACAGATGTGCTGCGAACCTGACTTTTTCAGCATCCGTGCAGCCCACAGTCACTAAATCTTTGTTCACAGAACGTAGCCAGTCATTGGCCACCATGGGATCAGTCGTCCCCGAAAACTTTGCTGGCCTCAAACGCAGAAATCTGGTGAGCATATCAAAACCCGGAGGGTTGTTGTTGTTGTTGTTATTGTTGTTGTTATTATTGGGGTTGTTGCTGTTGTTGTTGTTATTCTGGTTTTGAATGAATGTCGTCATCATTTGCATAAGCTGTGTTTGCGCATTCATCATTTGTTGCATTTCCAGGGTGATGTTGTTGGGGTTGGGGTTTGCGCGACGGGGAGGCATCTGTGGTTTGTCAAATAGAGATAAGAATGAGATACCCATAGATGTTTTATGCACATTACATCACAAACAAACACATAGCAAGCAACATAAGAATAATAGTTCAACAACCACATAATACGTTCATGAAGTAAAACACACAAGTGGCAAGCCATCCACATGTCGGATGGTCCAATAATAAGTTCACAATAACAAGTACGAATATGAAAGATAAACGAGTAGTCAAGTCTACTCATCAGCATCAATCTCCTCCTCGACAAAGGTAAGACCTGCGTTCTCCATCGCGGTCTTGTTCTCCTCAATCGTAGTGGTCAAGGAATCGACCTTGGCCTTGAGAGCCCTCTTCTGGGAGCGAAGCCTCTCAATAACCATCTGCTGCTGCTCAAGCTCGAAATCCTTGGACTTCAGTTCCTCGGTCATGTCCCGGATCTTCTTGTTCCTATCCTGGACGCGTTTCTCCTGACTCTTGAACTTGCGGTCCTGGGCCTCGAACTTTGTCTCCATTTCCTTGGTCATCTCATCCTGCTGCGCAAAAAGCTTGTCCTTCTCGCGAAGCTGCACCTGAAGTTCGTCATTGCCAAGCATGACGTTCGTCCTATCCGTGTCCACGTGCCTGAGGAGAGTCTCTAGGTCCTGGAGGTAGAGACGTATCGGCTCTGCCGCGTCCCTCGAGTCGTCCTCAAAGTCGATGGACTCTCCATCAACATCACGCCTTCCGAAGACATGGAAGTGGGTGCCCCTAACCTGTCGGGAGTGACGGCCTAACAGACGTCCTATCAGGTCCTGCATGACTACCTCCATGCCTCTCTCCCTGTCGTCGTGCATCAGCTTGAAGACGATGGCCTCCGTAGTGGGCTTTGTCTGGCGTCCAGGCTGGTTCACCTTGAAGCCCCAGAGGTCCTTCCTCTCGAACTTGGTGAGTGGGTACACCGTGATGGTGGGAAGAGGGAGATCGAGCAAAGTGGTAAGCTCAATGATACGGGAACCAAAACGGGTAACCTGGAGCTCCTCAACGGTGCTGATGGTAATAGGCATCTATTTATAAGATTGAAAAAGTTAGAACAACACAATTTAAGACAAATATTCATACATATCCGTGGAACACAAACATCACACAAGTCATGCATACATAAGTCCATTACATCAATTAAGGTCCAACTAACGAAGTGTGCTCACAATCCTATCTCACTGGATCTGGTGGCTATCACAATGTTCCTAGAGGCAATCCACCTATCTTGTTCACATGATTCCATCACTAAGTCTATTATATCTCCCCTTAACTCTTGGTTGGTGGCTTCCAACTCTTGAGTAAGTTCCTTCTCTTTCTCTAAGTCTCTTTGGAGGTTGAGCATTCTGCACTTGACTCTAGCACTTAGTTCTTTGATAGTCTTCCAAGCTGCATCTCTGGCTGACTCAAAGAATGTAGTGTGCATTACAGTGTTGGTGTACATGCAGAATCCCCTTTCTTTGTGGTTGTCTTCCTTGTTTTTGTACAAGTGAAGTTGCACCCACCAATACTCTACTCCTTCATCCATCACTGGAAAGCCTTTGCATAAAGCTGCTCCATGTGCTTCCATTGCCACCATGAGGTCCTTGAGAATCTTGGGAAACTCAGTTTCACACTCCAAGGTCATGGTCATGAGTGGTCCTTTCTTCACGGCTTCGTTGATGGAGTTCATCTACGAATGGAGTTGAGAATGAAAAGATTAGAAAAGTTTTACGAGAAGAATAGACAAGTGTAGAAGTAGTTGAAAACTTTTCCTTAGTGGTTTTCCAATCCTAGGGTCATAATCCTACAGGCAACACAGTGCTCTGATACCATCTGTTAGACCCCTCCTTTGTAAAGTAAAGGATCCCTGTGATTGCAATGCTAGTCCCTGGATCAATGCTAGCATCCACAGTTTAAGATGAAGTACACAGATACAAAGGTCGTTTATTACATTCATTCCAGAGATAAAACATAGTCTTTTACAACTCAGGGCCATAGACCTAATACAAGAGTTCAAGGAATAAGTAAATAAACACAAGTCTTCATCTTCATGTGCCACAGGCAAGCATGTTGAGTGTAGACTCATGACTCCTATTCATCATCGAAGTAACCTGCAACATCACAAGTTACAGCCACAGAGGGTCAATACTTTGGAATAGTATTGGCAAGTGATACCTTGGTATATTTTAAGTGGACTATATTACTATATGCATTTTGGCTAGGTGTAGCTTGGCTTGCTTTGCTTAAAAAAAATAGGTTTTACCTATTAGTTGAAACACTAAGTTTATCTTTGTCAAAACATTCCCAAGAAACCACCAATAGACATTGGGGTTCTTCACCCTTGTTTACCCACCAATTTTTACTTAGAAGTTGGAGTGATGAGATTCTTGTAGCTTCCATGTCTTGATGCTCAAATTGTCCATTGCCTTGGACAAGGCTAAGTACTTAGGTTTTTCCATCTGCAGAGGTTGTGCACTTTCCCCACCAGACTTGGTTTCCCAAGACAGGACCCTTCAGAAGCTTTTCCTTAGTCAAATGGACGCGCTCCAACCTATCATTCCCACTACCACCAACTGTCCAAGTGACTAAGTTCAAGCAACCTATATGATCATGACAGAGCCCATATTGCCAAGTGGTTGCACTGTAAGCTTTCTCAACACTTGGCCTCCAAATCCCTTTGTGCCTGGGTGGCATACCACAAGTGAGATACACAACCCAAGTCCATGGCCTTGTGTAACCACTCAACATAACCCAATCCTTCCATTCCACCCAGGAGGTTCATTGACTTAGTGGTTTTGTTAAGAAAAGCATAAGTCTCATGACTTAGAAATATTTTCATTATAGCAAGTATAGATTTTCACCAACCCTTGTTTGCTAAATAGCTAGGCTAAGCATGGTATGATATCTTAACTTAGGAAAATTCCCTAGCAATTCTACAATTCTACACTACTTAGGATTTCCCAACTTAGCATTAGGCAAAACAGCATGCAAGACTTAGTAAAATATCTAATGCTAGAATAAAACATAGGATAGAAAATATTCATGAAAATATCACTTGCCTTGGTAGTGGGGAGAGTAGCACTCTTCACAATCACAATCACTAGCAAAATCTACACAAAAATATAGCATACAATTACACACAATTATATACAACCAAAAATAATATGAATGCATGCAAGCAAGAATTTGCCAAGTGGTGATTTTGAAAATTCTACCAAGCATGCACATGTTTACAGAAACTTAACAAGTCACAAGTTTGCCCACTAAACTTATTTGGCACCAATATAATTTACCAAAACAAAACCATACTTAAAATAGCCCTAAACATGTTTCTACAAATAAAGTCAATTTAACTGTTACTATTTGTTAAACAAATTGGATATTCAGAAAGGTCTTGTTTCACTGAATCCAACGGTATAAAGTTTGTCAAATTCTAACGTGGCATTCAAAAGTTATAGCAGTTTGAAGTTTGGATCTAAATCAGGTTTAAATTCTGTTTTTGAATTCATCCTAGCCACGCGTCGCAACCTCACTGGCGCGTACCGGTTCGCGTGGATCGAGCTCTGCGGACCGCACGATCTAAATGAGATCCGGCGGCTCAGACACTCGCGTACCCCTTCGTCCTACTTCTATTCTACGCCACAGGATCTAGATCCAACGCTCCCAAACAATCTGACCACACTCTGGCGGCGCTAGCGGCGTTGACCGGCGGCGGCGAGTCAGGCTACGGTGGCGCCGGCGTTCTAGATCGTCCCAGGAAGCAGGGAGGTGCTTACCAGATCCGCAAGGTCGTGCTGAAGCTTGACGTGGTACTGGTTTGTGGAGGGGCGTTCGGAGATGGGCTCTGGATCTCGTCGGAGTTGCGTCTGGCGTCGGGTGGATGTTGTCGGAGTCATTGCCGAGGCTCCGCGCCGCCCTGACGCGAATCAAAGGGTTCAGGAAGTGCGCAAGACAGTTACGAACACGCTCGTGTTAAGGAAAAGGCAAGGGGTGCACGGAACTTACTGAGATTGGTCCCCGGAGTTGGGGTGGTCGTCAGGTGTTTACGGTGTCAAGCGAATACGGCGACCTGGGGCAATACAAGATGAGCTAGTGGGGTCAGGAGGTGCGCCAGGAGATTACAAAGTGGCTCGAACAATCCAGAGGGGAAGGGGCGCACGGAGCTCAACTGAATCGATCGCCGGAGTTGCTCTGTCTGCGGCGGGTTTGAGCGAGTCGTGGGCAGCCTGGTGGCGTGAGTGTAGAATTGGCTGGGGAAAAATGACTGCGAGGATGTGGGGATCTTATAGCCGGTTCCTCGACAGGAAACGCCCGAGGTTTAATGCCCAATTAAGCCGCGCCATTACCGGCAGTGACTGCAGCTGCGACGTGGTCGCGGGCGCGGTTTGGGGAAGACGATGACAGCGTGGACAGGGCCCGCTCGTCAGCGATGTGTGCGATAAGGGTGTGGGGTCCGTCTGTCAGCGGCAGCCTGCGTGTGCTCGCGCGTGAGAAAAGAAAAAGGAACTCCCGGGTGGGCTAATTGGGCTTGATCCTCTGCTGGGCTAGATATCTGGCGCTCGGCCCTTTACCCTTGTTTAATTCTTTTTCTTTTCTAATTTGGTTTTCAGGAATGATTTAGGTATGAATTCAAATCCTTTTGAATTCAAACAATTCTGGGGATTTTTGCAGGGTACTGTGGTTTCTAAAATCTGTTATTCAACCATGTGGTTATTCTGTAAGGGCTTGGTCAAACTTGGATTTCAAACAACAGAGACTTTGCATCTGTTTTGAAAATGTTTGGAAAAGGGATTTTGAATTTCTTTCTAAATTTGAAACTTTGGCTAACCCTTCTCTCCTAAACTTTTCCAACAATGGGGCAAGCAAACAAGTTCCTAAACATTCAAGTTTCAAATCTGTCCACATAAAATCATAACATCAAAAGCTTCTGTTTTTCTGAAATGATTTTGAGAAAATCTCTAAATGATGATGAATGCAAGGATGATATGCATGAGTTTTTGGAATATGAATTTAGGGATGTTACAATATACAACATAGATGACACAATGGTTCAAGTTTATTAGGGGCAAAGAATATAATGTGTGCCATCTAGTTTGTGAGGGCTTTAATCACTAATTTTTCACATAACAAAATAATTTTTAATTGGAAGATAGCTGAAAACAAGAATTACTTGGAATGGTGTAACACACCATGCATAGGAATTCATAGTGGACACTTTGGAATAACTTGGTTTCTTGGGAGTTGGAAGCATGAGTAGGGCTTACTCATACAAGTGGAGGCTAGCAAAAGACTAGGAGCAACCAACTAAGAGAGCAATAAAGGCCATAATCATGTAGAGCGACAAAACATTACTAATCAAAGCATAGAGTGATACTACAAGTCGAGGACTAAATGATCATAGAGGCTATGGTGACTTGTTCATAGTCATAACATGGTGTGAGCATGTGCCAAGTCAACCCAAACAAAGCATCATAGGAGAATACCACAATACTATGCTTTTGTATGCTAAGACAACGCATGATTCTTTCAAGGCACATTAAGCAATCCTAATTGTTTGGAACAAGTCATGCTACAGTAATAATCACTAAGCATAAGGTCAAAATACCATCTAGCATGACATGATAAAGTCTAATCCACAGTCAAAACAAGCTCCTTTTGTACCAGTTAAGCATGAAGCTTTCTACTCTTTTCCAACACCAATCAACTTATTTGAAACAACTCACAAGGATAATAATCAATAAATATCAGTGATATTGTCTAACAAATCCACAAAGAAGAACTAAAAAGTTCTAAGCTGAAAGCACAAGAAAACTAAGGCTGAACGCAGTGCTAGTAAAAGTGAACACTCACAAAACAATAAGAGTGAAAACTAGAGTGTTCTAGGCAATGGAAATAGAGTGTGTCTCTCTCCAAAAGAAGTGTGGTGTAACCAACCAATTTACTCAAGAAAACTAAGCAAACGAAAACTAATATGCTCCAATAACAACACAACAGTGCATGAAACAATAAAAACAAAGTGTCTAGAAAGACCTGAGATTTATATTGATGAAGAAGGGGATGCCTTGGGCCTTACCAAGCTTTGATGCTTGTAACTCTTGAATATTTATTGGGGTGACACGGGGTGGCATCCACAAGCTTGAGATTTTTTCCATTCTTCATCTCATTACATCACTCTTTCTCTACACCTAAAAATTTCCCTTCATACAAAACTTCATACAATCTTCATTAGCAACATTAGTGTATTCAAAAGATAATAGACCTTTAGGCAAATCTTTTGAACAGAAAGACTTTTCACTAAAAACACAAGCTACTGTAGAAACCCCGTCAAAAAGCTCAATTCCCCAAAAGAGAACTCAAAAAGGAACCAATAAGAAGCAAATGCAAATAATGGCAGAAATCTATCAAAACAGACCAGCAGGAAGAAACCGATTTTTTAGAAGACCTTGTGTTGCTCAAATCAAAAAGTGTTGAACTAACGAAAGTTATGTAACATGCTGGGGGATTTATTCCTAAAATATCAGATCAATCCGACTTACAGAGAATTCTGAATTTTTTTTACGGTGGAGCACAAAAATCTATTTCGGGACAGCAACTCCCCAAATCTTACTTCCCTCTTATTAGAGGTTATTCTTGGCACAAAGCAAATAAAAAGGATAAGGAGAGGTTATTACATAAGTAATAACTTCCAAGACTCAAGAAAACTTTTGGGTTATCTCCCAACAAGTACTTTTCTTTAACGCCTTTAAGTTAGGCTTGATAGCTTAAGAAGATGCTTACATAAGAAATATGAATTGAAGTAAAAGAGAGCATCAAGAAGAAAATGCAAAAAACATTTAAGTCTAACCCACTTCCTATGCATAGGAATCTTGTAAAGAAACAAGTCATGAAATCACAAAGCAACAAGCATAGGAAAGCAAAACAAATGCAACTTGAAGATTTTCTACATAAAGAGGGGAAACTTAATATTATTGAGATACATAAAACCATGTTTCCCTCTCTCATAATAACTTTCAGTAGCATCATGAATAAAATGAACAATATAGCTATCACATAAAACATTCTTATCATGAGCCACATGCATAAAATGATTATTACTCTCCACATAAGCATAGTCATTCTTATTAATTGTAGTGGGAGCAAATTCAACAAAATAGCTATCATTGTTATTCTCATCACCATAATCATCAAATATAGGAGGCATATTGTAATCATAATAAATTTTCTCCTCAATAGTAGGTGGACTGAAAATATCATATTCATCATTGTAATCATCATATATTGGAGGTTTGGTATCATCAAACCAAATTTCCTCCTCCGTGCTTGGGGGACTAAAAAGATCATATTCATCAAAACTAGCTTCCACAAGCTTAGAATTTTCCAAAGCATTAGCAATAATGGTGTCCAAATAATTCATACTAATAACATTGCTATTAGCATGCAAATAAAGTTCCATAGGTTTTTTAATTTTCTCTTCAGACACTTCATGTCATAATTCAAGATAGATACTATAAAGTTCTCTAATTTTGTTGTTGTTTTCCATTAAGGCTAACTAGTGAAAACAAGAAACAAAAAGACAAAATTGCAGAATTTAAAGGAATTAACTTCGAGCACTCACACACCGGGATGTGAGTACCTTTTACCTTACCTCCCCGACAACGGCGCCAAAAAAGATCTTGATGTCTACGCACTTCTATTCTTGTAGACAGTTGTTGGGCCTCCAAGTGTAGAGGTTTGTAGAACAGCAGCAAGTTTCCCTTAAGTGGATTGCCCGAGGTTTATTGAACTCAGGGAGGATGTGGTCAAAGGTATTCCCTCTCAAGCAATCCTACAATCAATATACAAAATGTCTCTTGTGTCCCCAACACACCCAATACACTTGTCAGGTGTATAGGTGCACTAGTTCGGCGAAGAGATAGTGAAATACAAGTGGTAACGGTGCAAGAAAATAGATTCTGACTTGTTGTTGACGTGGGGTAACGTGTGTGGGTGCTAGAAAATACTTTGATGGAGCTTGACGGTGAGGTAAAGACTAAAGCAAGCAAACATGCAACAGATCTAGTAGCAAACGGTGTTTCAATGCTTAGAAACAAGGCCTAGGGATCATACTTTCACTAGTGAACACTCTCTCATACAAATATCCTCTCTTCATGATACTACTCTTAACTACTCTCCGGTTGGACACTCTAATCCATGGTAGGGCTATAACAGCACACCTCAAAGTCTTCCTTCCTCAATCTAGATAACCCCACACTGTCACCTTGAGCGCTAGATGGTTCCAACAAACACCACAATTTCATAGAGACATCCATCTCCAAATATAACTCATAACAAATATTCAATCTAGCCAAAGTGCCACACACGGTATGCACGCTATCACTTTCACACACGTGGGAAAAAGCATAGATCTATTAAAGCACAAAGAGTATTTATGTAGACTCGAACCTAAGTGCCACCATGGCATGCACGTTGTCACTTTCACACACATGTGGAGAGCAGAGATCTATTACATCACTTGAGTAGCAAGGTAGATCTACTTGATTATAAAGCTCCTGATCACAATATGACCATGCATAGAGAGAGAGAGATGAACACATAGCTACCGGTAGAGCCCTTAGCCTCGAGGAAGAACTACTCCCTCCTCATCATGGGAATCAGCAATGGTGATGAAGATGGCGATGGAGATCGATGGAGATGGCTCCAGGGGCACTTCCTCGTCCCGGCAGGGTGCCGGAACAGAGACATTCTGTCCCCCGAATCTCCCTTTCGGTGGAGGTAGCGCTACGGAGATTTTTTTGGAAGTATGATGGATTCCTTTAGGGTTTTTACATCGGGGGCTTCTTATAGGCAAGAGGCGAGGCTTGGAGGCGGCCGGAGGGGCCACACCCTGCCCAGGCGCGGGTCCACCCTAGCCCGCGCCTGGGGGGTGTGGTGGCCCTCTGGCACCTCTCCATCTCCCCTTCTGGCTTCGTGACGCCCCCGGTAAAATATTCACTTTGGCTTTTGTCCCGTCCAATTCCGAGAATATTGATTTTCTGCCTTTCTGGAACCAAAAACAGAAGAAAACAGGCAACTGGCACTGTGGCATCTTGTTAATAGGTTAGTACCATAAAACATATAAAAACACCTCAAAGTGTAGACAAGACATAGCAAAGTAGATACTAAACAAGCACGGCGCATCAAAAATTATAGATACGTTTCTGACGTATCACTATGCCAACTTGAAAATTCTGAAACTTGGGAATTGTAAGAAGCATGATACACTTTGTCTGAAAATTGGGGTGGTGGCATTCTTTATTTATTTTTTGGAACCGGCGTAACGTAGGTCATGAAGGAGCGACACGCTTATCGCGTTAGGGTTAATAGTCATCGTAAGGTGGTTTGAGCACCTTTTTTAATTATTACTTTTGAGCCTTTTTGTACTGATGTTGATGATTATTAATAGATCAGTTTAGTTTTGGAACAACAAAATGGTTAATGGAAGTAGACCGGTGTGTCGTACCAAGGCACATGTCACAGCGCAACGCTGTGGACGAGGGAGAGACAAGGCGGCCTTTGTGCATTGGGATGCAAATAAGAGATCAATGGAGGATGGATGGTGAGAGGCAGGAAAGGAGAAAGAAAACACAATTTCTTTTGCATGCATATATAGTAGTAGCACATAGTCCTATAGATCCATACATTTACTACTAGTGGAGTGTACCTTAGACCTCATGTCAGCAGCCCATCATATATTTTCTATGACATTGCACTGACTTTAACTCGTCCTCTTCACTGCTCTCGTGTTGCCTCCCTTTTGTTCTCTAGTAAAAACTATGCTCATTTCGAGCACTATTCTTCCTATGGAGTACTAGTAAACTTGCCTTATAGGAAAAACATTTTCTTCGCTTAGAAAATTGGAGTTATTTATTTTCCTACTAGTTGGAAACTACCATTGGCAACACATTTTACCAATGGCAAGATGTGCACATCTAATTTCTTGTACCAAATATGGGGAAATTACCATAAACTATGGTGTGGATATGGCCATGACCTTGGTCGCTCGGCCTAAAACCTGTTCATACTAATATGGTAGGCCAATTTTGTGAAGCGAGTTTTTTTTTGAAAGTTGTAAGAACTCATGTTTATCATTTTTCATGGCAGGTAATACATGAAAAAGGATGCCATGCATGAGTCCTTTTTTATTTTTCTTTATTTTCCTATTTTTTTTCTTCAAAGTAGGGTCAACTTTTTCGACATGCAAATTCTAGCAAGTTCAATCTTTCAAAACTCTCGGTCATTTTGGATATATTGACTGTTTGGTGGGTATATTTGAAATATTTTTGTAAAATTTTAAGAGCAATCAGCAGCTCACATGTGGTTTGAATTAATTTGACCTAATTTCGACAAACTCCCTCTGATCCATATTAATGTTCTTTGATTTGTCTAGATTCAAATGTATCTAGTCATATTTTAGTGCTAAATACATCCAAATCTATACAAATCTAAGAATATTAATTTGAATCAGAGGGAGTTGTGCAATTTAAGTGGGTGAATTTAGCTACGAACCTTGAAAACTCATAAAACCTAGGAATCACAAGTAAAAATGCATGATCTGCTATGTCTGGAAACAATGAGCGCCTGTCGCATTCCGAGCCAGATTCTTCGGATTTTCTTTACTAGTAGAAAACATTCCCTAATCACATGGAAAGGTGAAATATGTTTTTCCTAATTGTTGGAAAATCCCATGGGCAATATTGTTTACTACGCCAAGACGTACCCATCTACCTGATGTCAAAACCGCATCATAAAGTACCTAGGGTATCAGTATATATGGCCAGGACCTTATTGGTCATTCGGGCTGAAACCCAAAAATGTGCATACATGGTAGGATATAATGCGAATCTATTTTTTTCTAAAGTTGTCAAAACTAATGTTTATCATTTTTCATGGAAATTAATAATTCTAGCAGAAGTGTGTCTAGCATAATGAAGTCTCATTGATGAGTGCATATTTGGATCATGTTTTATATTATTATTTTGTACTATAGTGGTAGGATCTTGGTATTTTAGGGCGCTCATGCCCATCTTTTATGTCTATTTTCACCAGGATCAGGACAGGTGATGAATAAAATGGACACAATTCTTGGATCAGTTGTATTGAAGTGAAAAGGTGTAAAAAACAACGTAAATCACTAATTTGGAAAATATCAATAACACCAGAAGAAAACCCGCGGCGATCACAGCAGGCAGAGGCTTTAATGAGCAACTATATGGCGGAAATACTTTTTCCGACTATATAGTTCCCGTCGTATAGTTTCCGCCGCCATCGCCTCCTCAAATAGTTTCACCCCGTGCAATCAGAACAAGGAGACGACATACAGAACACCCAGAAATCGTAGAAAATCTCACCTCCGGAAGGGATCTGGAGGGGGAACTTGCCCAAGGGATCCATCTTCTCCCTACATAGACCTATGAGGCTAAGGCATCGATCTTCATCATCATCAACTGCTGCATCACAACCATCTCAATCCATCCCATCTACATCACATCTAGATCTTGTTGTAATTCCCGTACTAGTTGTGGATTTATACAAGAACTATTCATCTGTGATTGTTTCTATTATCATTGCCATGATGGTGTTTGCCTCCATGTCTGAGTAGATCGTTAGTTCTTGGATAGATGGAGAAACCCTAGTATATGATTGAGATAAGATAGATATTATCATGTTATACATCATTATGTGTATGTGTTAATTGTCTTCATCCTGATGTGGAGAGTTGTGCACCTCTTAATATTTGCCTCTTGTAGAGACTTGATGAAGGGTATTACCTGTTGGTATATGGAAGGATGATAGAATTTACAATGACTATAAAGGTGTGTCACTCTTTACTTACTAACTTGGGGAAGTAAGGAGAACTTATTAAGCCATGTCCATGCCACGGGAGAAATCCCTTAATAGCGAGGTAATATGATTGATGTTGTTTACCTGTCTGTTGTGGTTCTGACAGATGATGTGAGAAGTGGTTGCTGCCTATTCTTCCATATATGGAGCTCCTCCCACATACGTATATGTCATGATAATATTTGTTATGATAATCTTGATTACTCTATCTAAATTTCAAGCGGTGTATCCACCACTCCCCGAAAACAACTTTTTCCCTATTGAAGTTCCAAGCTCTCTTACATACGCGAGTATTACTTTATGTATTAAGTTTTACTTTAGTTTAATTAATTGCTTTGTTCAATCAAAAACACAAAAACAATTCTATTTTTCTTGCATCTTAAAATTATTTCTTAACTACTTTGTTTAGTTTTAGTTAAAATCATTGTAGTCTTTTGCTTGCTACTCCCTATGGGATCGGTTTCTTTATTTCGAAACTAGCTACAAACGATATGTGCACTTGCAGTCATCAAGCTATTTTTTGGCGCCGTTGCTAGGGAGCTTAGCGCTATAAGTCACTTTACTTTTAGTTATTTAATTTTGTTGTACTAATCTTTGATTTAATTTGTAGGACCATAACAATGGACAATACTCAGCATTTAATCTAGCTTGAGGCAGTTAGGAAAATGGGTTCACCCATGGACGCTTTTATAGCTGTCAATAAAAGCATAAATCCTGATGCTATTGAGATCCATCCTTTATTACTTGAATTGCTACACTCTAAGAAATTTGCAGGAACCGATGAAGAGAGTCCATATGGGCACTTACAATTCTTTGAAGATGTTTTTGGTTCCTTTATGTTCGATAACTCTAATCTTGATAAGGTTGAAGTCTAGTTGTTTAGATAAACACTCTCAAATAATGTTTTTAATCGGTATAGATCTTTTTGTGCAGAGGTACCACGGACTTGGATGGAGTTGATACTCTATTTCCTATCGAAATATTACTCAGAAAGAAAAGCTCATAGGATGAGAGGTACTATTATCAGTTTCAAAAATAGTCCTGATGAGATTTTATATGAAGTCTATCTGAGGTAAACAAGTTATCTTGATAATTTCCCCATCATTGTTTTCATGATTGGTTAATCGCTGACACTTCTTATGGGGGCTTAATGATAAAAATAGAATGATTTTATATACTTCTTCTAATGATATTTTTCTATCCAATACCTATGATGAATCCTGGAAATTAATAATGAAAATGAGGGAGACAACAGAAAGTCTTAAAGATAAGGAGAGCATTATGTTAAACAGTTCTTCTGAGTATGTTTGTGTTAACGATTTTCTTGCAGATGAAAAGACTTGTGTAATGATTAAAACCCTCAGTATTGATTCTTACTTAGTAAAGAAAATTATTAAGAATTATGCAGCGCATCTACAGGTACCTAAAGAATGGGAATCCTATAAGCCCCCCGAATAAAAGAAGCGTGTAATAAAAAGTGCACCAATAGTAGAGTTTTCCTCTGAACCTATTCAAGAGAATATCAAGAAAAGGCGCAGATAGGAAGAACACATAAAGAGAAGATTAATAAAACCAGAAAAGAACCCCGATGCTACCAATGCAAATATTGTTATATTGAAGGATCTTATGGAAGCACGAACCATGGATAATGAAGTAGTTATGCTAGACCTTGAAACTTCAGAATTCATTGAAGGTAAGGTACGAGATAATGAAACTTCTAAGCCTATGACTCCTATATATTATGGGGAAACTTTCTTATACGGAATTTGTGTGCCGATCTCCACTATAAACATTATGCCTTCATCACTTTATGAGGAACTTCGCTACAATTTAAATAATCCAGATATGGAACCAGCAGACACTACTATTAAAATGTCAAATAAAATTAATATATGACCAGAAGGCATTATTACGAATATCTATGTCTTTATTGGAGCACTTATGTAGCCCCTTGATTTCATATTGTTGATATGCCTCGAGACTCTTTTTGTCCTGTCCTTTTAGGCAGGCCTTTTGTATCCATAACCAAAGCTCGAATTGATAATAAGAAGGAGACTATTTCAATGTTGTTTGGAAAATAGGAAATGGCATTCCACTTCACCAAACTAAAAAAGAGGCCATATGAAGAGGAAGATACCAAAGAAGGGAAAACAATTGTGGAGCTATCCACAATTCATTTCAGCACTCCGCAAGACAAATTAGAGAGAAGACTAATTAATTGGGATGAGGTACCTTCTGATGAAGGAAGACAAGACATGGATGATTACCTTGATTCCGTTCGAAAAGCACATAACCCACAAGACTATGAAGAACCGGTAAGAAAAGGAGATGAAGAACCTCCGATGACCCACAAGTATAGGGGAACGCAACAGTCTTTGAGGGTAGTATAACCCAGTTTATTTATTCGACACAAGGGGAGCCAAAGAATATTTATTAGCCTTAACAACTGAGTTTTCAATTCAACTGCACCTGAAAATAGTCTTGCTGACAGCAGTTTATCAGTAGAAATAGTTTTGTAGTAGAAATAGCAAAGTAACAGCAGTAGTAAAACAAAGGCAGTAGTAACAATAGTAGCAAAAAACAGGATTTGAGTACGGTAGGCATAGGGATGGATGGACGGACATTGCATGGACAAGACTATTCATGTAATATCAAGATCTAGGGAATTTGCAGATAAATAAGATAAAGCATTCAAGTACTAAATAATCATAGGCATGTGTTCCATATATAGTCATACGTGCTCGCAATGAGAAATTGCACAACCTCTTTTGTCCTGCCAGCCCGTTGCAACGGTGCCTCAAGGGAATATACTAGAAATTAAGGTACTAATTTTAATAGAGTACCGGAGCAAAGCATTAACACTCCATGAACACACGTGATCCTCATATCACAGCCATCCCCTCCGGCTGTCCCAATTTCTATCACTTCGGGGCCTTTGGTTCCGGACAATAATATGTGTAAACAACTTGAAGATAAGATCACAAACAATACTATCATCATGAATCAATAACATGTTCGGATCTGAGATCATGGCACTCGGGCCCTGGTGACAAGCATTAAGCATAACAAGTTGCAGCAATGTCAAAAAGCACTAACAAAGATACTAGGCACCATGCCCTAACAATATTATTCGATTATATGATAGATCTCATCAAATCCCTACCATCCCCATAGCCTACAGCGGGGGATTACTCACTCATGGATGGGGGAAACATGGATGGTTGATGGAGAGACATTGGTGATGATGATGATGGCCATGATCTCCTCCAATTCCCCATGCCGGCAGGGTGCTAGAACGGAGTTTTTGGTTCCGAATTGCGGTTTCTCGTGGTGGCGGCGCGGCGGAACTCTATCTAGAAAAACGTCGACCCCCCTCTGTTTTTAGGTCAGAGGGCTTATGTAGGCGAAGGGGGTGCTCGAGGTAGCTACACCAGCCCTAGGCGTGGCCTGGCCTGGCCTGCACGGCCAGTGGGTGTGGGCCCCCCGTGGACCTCCTCCGTCTCGTCTTCTAGCTCCGTGAGTCGTTTGGTAAAATCGGAGTTTTGCGATATTTTCCAGGATTTTTCCTGAAAGTTGATTTCCTGCACAAAAACTAGACACTAAAGCAATTCTGCTGAAAACAGCGTTAATCCGTGTTAGTTGTATCCAAATCACACAAATTAGAGGAGAAACAATAGCAAAAGTGTTCGGGAAAGTAGATACATTTTGGACGTATTAACTCCCCCCAAGCTTAGCTTATTTCTTGTCCTCAAGCAATTCAGTTGAAAACTGAGTGCGATAAAAGAAACTTTCACGAACATGTTTGCTTCATATGAAGTATATATTCTCAACATATTATCAGTACATAGACAATTCCTAATAAAGAGTATGCAACTAAGTCTACTAAATAGTCATGCAAGCTATGAAGAGATTCCTCATGCTGGAAATCTCATGTCCCTTGAGTACAAGGACCGTTCCTCATACTACTCAACATTAGTTACCGGTAAGTTCTTGTCATTGTAAGTATATGCGTATCATAGAGGACCGCCAACGGGGTACCCCTTGTCCCATGATACAGGAGCTATCCCATATCAAAATGACAAGGCAAAAGATAGTGAGCATCTCAGCGATCCTTTAATTTACCATGAGCATGGTGCATATTTCTCTCTCTCTCTCTCTCTCTCTCTCTTTTATATTTTTTTTTCAGAGGATGCTTCATAGATTGCTCACTATGGTTATGCTGCAAGTTTCCACCATGATTACGCATGGATTAGGCTAGCGGCCCAGGCGTTTCTCTAACACATATACATAACTCCATGGACTTACAAGCTCCCCTTTTATTTCACACTGCCGGTATCCGTAAACAAAAGAGCATGATATCAACTTGATAATATTTACAAGTGTTGAAAGCGTTCCCAGCCTATAATTTGCAAGCATGTAACTTTGATGGACAGTCACAATGGTTCAGGTTTATTAAGTGCAAGAAAATAAAGTGTGCCATCAAGTTTGTGAGAGCTTTACTAACTAACTTTCTCATAACAAGCAAAAAATTTATTTGGAAGAAAATAAGGCATAATTAATATGCACGGAATAGAGATAATCCTAGTAGGTAGATATGGTGGACACTTTTTGAGAATTTTGGTTTTGGGGAGTTTGGAAACCCGAGTACAGCTCATACTCAATGCAAGTGAAGGCTAGCAATAGAAAGGGAGCAAAAAACGAGAGAGCAGTAATTGTCGTAATCATGCTTGCAACAAAACAAAATTAATTATGGCATAAAAGTGATGCAAGAACTCTAAGAAAAAATAAATCATCGAGGCTTAACTGACTTTCTGTTTAGTCATATGCATGCGTGAGCATGCGCCAAGTCGATTCAAATGAAACATTCAGAGGAGGATACCACAATGTCATACCAAGTTATGAATAGAACAATGCAAGCAAATATTTATATGACATGCTAAAAACTATTAGAACGTTGGAGCTAATCATAAGAGAGAAAGAACTACTAAGCATACAATAAATAACATACACCTTACATGAGTAGACTAAGCATGCCCACAATGATGAGTATATGTATAAAAATGAAGACAAATAGAGTTCATTACCAGCCTCTTACCGCACCTCGAGTTGTCATAAATCATCATTATTGCCTTTCACTTGTGTGGCTTGAATAATAACATGAAACCAAACTCCAAAGGAGTCATTGAGGACCGCTGAACCCTGCAACGAACTTCACAAAACCAAAGAACAACAAATATTTTTGGGTTTTCGATTTTTTTAAAGCAAGCACTAAAGGAAAAAGCAAAATATTTTTGGATTTTTTTTATAACAAACCAAAGCCAAATTAAGGAGAAGCAAACCAAATCTAAAAGGTAAAGAAACAAACAAAGAGAAACAACGAAAATATTTTTTGTCTTTTTATGTTTTGGAAAGCAGAAACAAAAAACTAAAAAGAAAGCGAAACATGGATATACAAAGTACTGACGAAACATGATATGTAGATGAGTGTGATGTCGGTATACCTCCCCCCCAAGCTTAGGATTTTGGCCTAAGTGGAGATCAATCAAAATGCAGGTAGTAACCCTAAGCCGGTGGATCATCATAGGAATGATCATAATCAGGTCCTCACGATGAAGAAGAAGAAGCGCCCCAATCATAAGAGGACTTCTAGTATGAATACTCCCGCATGTTGGAGGGATGAATCGAATTATCTTCGGCATCCTCTCCAACATTCTCCTCTTGCTGGGAGAGTTTCGCCATGTATGTTTCAAGTTCTTCCTCAGTGAGTGACAATCCTTTCCTGTTATCAAAGTTAGACAAAGTAGGTGCAAGCAAAGGGACTACTTTCTCAGACTTACCCCCTCTCCAACCACTCTCGAGAAAGGTTATTTCATAAGATAACTCGCTCAGACGAGGCCAAGAAGAAACAAATTTATGTTGTATCATGGAATTGAGATCAAGTCTCTCTGTGAGAAACTGCAAGTTTGAATGATGATGCGCTAAACCATGCAAATCTAACAAACGAGAGGCAATGAGGCCTCCACAAATTCCACCTTTCTCACGGTTAGTAGCAAGACGGAAGTCTATCAAAGCACCCAAGTTATAAGTCCTATCTCGTTTCAAGGCGGCTGAGATAAAAGCTAGATCAAATGAAGATAATTTACTAGAAGTTTTCCTAGCAAGAACACACTTGGCAATGAAATAGGCAAAATAAAGAATGGATGGGAGATGAATGTTCCAAATTTTACCACTCTCCTTTGAGAAGCTGCATCCATGGAAAATCTCCGCATATAAGTCCATGAGTGGCGTAGGCCTCTCCCTAATCTTCTCACATGAACCCCACTGTGGCACTCTAATAGCTGCACAAAAATCATCAAATGGGAGGTTGACAGCTATATTGTAAATTTTGTATTGAACCATGGGGTTAGGCAAGGTCCAACTGAATCGAAAATCTTGCACCACATACATAGTTAGTTTCACATATTGGTAAGGTTCTTCTCCAACAAAATGCTCCAACCCTGCAATAGAAATCAGAGTTTGGAAATCCTAAAATATCCCTGCAGCTCTCATGAATTCTGGGCATGGATAAATGGAAGAGAAAACTTCCTCCTCATGGTAGACTTTCATAATCTACAGTACCCTTAGTTCATGTTGACTCAGCTGTTATTCACTCATCTTCTTTTCTGAAATTTTTAGACAAACATCAAACCAAGTGATTTCCAAGTTAATAAATGATGGGCAACTACTATAGGAACTTGCTAGAGGGCTAAACATGCATCAAAATGAAATATATAAGCATATAACAAGCATGCAAGCTCACAAAACCTGTCATCTACAATAGAAAAATACTCAAGGTATAATCCACCAATCAAAAATCTAATTGGACAAGTGGAGGAGGCACATACCGGAGAGCAATCCCTCCAAAAACCAGCAGCAAAGATGGGCTGAGCAAGGAGATCGAAAATCGGGAGCAAGAACAGCAGGAACTCGAGCTTTGAGAAGTTTTCCGGTGTTTTTTGGGAGAGAGAAAGACGTGGCTAGAAGGAGGCTAAGTGGAGGGCCAAGGGTGGCCCACACCTAGGCCAGGCGCGCCCCAAGGCTGTCCACGCCACCAGGGGGTGTGCCGGCCTAGTAGGGCCCCTGGGTCACTCCAAGTTCCCCTCTGCCCCTTTTTTCACAAAACAGTTTAATACGAATTTTCTGGAATTTTTCGGGAAACTTTATTTTTGGGCAATTTTGAGGTTATGAAACTTGATTTTCTCGAAGAAAAAGATTTTTGAAAGACACAAAAGAAAACCAAAACTGAAACTACAGAAGTTCTAAGACACTCTAGCAAGAAAGCAACTAGCAAAATTAAGAGAGGAAAAACAAAGATTGGAATTGAGAAAGATGAAAGTGAGTCCCTTTGTTAACAAGGTTGATCAAGTCTTGTTACCAAAACAATTTTATATGAAACAAAGCTCTGCATTTCACTAAATGATTATGTTACCTCATTCTTGATAGAAATAGTCCCAATCATAATAGTTTCAAAATTTTCTTGTGGTATGGGACAATATATTTCTCCAAATTTGATGCCCTCAATATTTTCAATTGAATTCACGCCATAACTCTTATCAATCTTATTTGGGAAATACATAGTATGATCTTTGTAATTAATATTAAAAGTTACTTTTCCTTGATTACAATTGATGACAGCACCTAGAGTATTGAGAAAAGGTCTCCCAAGAATAATAGACATATTATCATCTTCAGGCATCTCAAACACAACAAAATCAGTTAAGACCAAGCAATTATGAGCCACTTGAACAGGAACATCCTCACATACACCAACCGGAGTAGTAGTATACTTATCATCCAATTGCAAAGATATATCAGTTGGTATCAATTTTTCTAGTTGAAGTTTATTGTAGAGAGAAAAATGCATAACACTAACTCCAGCTCCCAAGTCACACAAAGCAGTTCTAACATAATTATTTTTAATAGAGCAAGGAATAGTTGGAATACCTGGATCCCCAAGTTTCTTTGGAACCTTACCATTGAAGGAATAATTAGAAAGCAAAGTAGAAATTTCCTCATTAGGAATCTTCATTTTATTAGAGACAATATCCTTCACATACTTTGAATAAGGAGGCAACTTAATAGCATCAGTCAAATGAATTTGTAAAAATAAAGGTTTCATCCACTCACAAAACTTGTTATAGTGTTCTTCTTCCTTTGACTTGTGTTTCTTATTAGGAAAAGGCATTGGTTTCTACACCCAAGGTTCTCTTTCACTACCATGTTTATTAGCAACAAAATCTTCCTTAGTGTTCTTAGTGTGCTTTTGAGGTTCTTCTTCAATTTCTTTCTTATCAGGAGCATCATTGTTATCATTACCACTTTCAGTTTCAGCATCAGAGACAAATATACTATTAGGATCTATAGCAGGTTTAGAAGGTTCCTCAATTGTTTTATGTTTCTTTTTCTTTCTCTTAGAAGTACCTCTATTTTCAACTTGTTGAGAGTCCTGCTCAATTCTTTTAGGATGTCCCTATGGATATAAGGGATCCTGAGTGGTAGCACCACTCCTAGTTCTAATTTCATAAGCATGTTTATCTCTAGAACCATTAACTAGCATATCTTTTTGTACTTTAGCAAGTTGATCAACTTGAGTTTGAACCATTTGGAAATGTTTAACAAGCATTTTAACATCATTAGAAGTTCTTTCCACAATATATTTCAACTCATTAATACCTCTAGAGTTTTCCATTAAATGATTCCGAACTTTTTATTAAAATTGCCTTGTTTAACAATAAAAGTATCAAGTTCCTCTAAGCATTGATCAGGAGGTTTACCATAAGGAATATCACCTTCATCAAAATGTTAGATAGAGTGTACCTCAATAGTGGTTGAGTAGGAGATTGGCTTACATAATTCTTCTATAGGAGGTAAATTCTTCACATATTCAGAATTAATACCCTTCTCCTTGAGACATTTCTTAGCTTCTTTCATCACTTCATCATTTAGTTTAATCACTCCTCTCTTCTTGGGTGTTGGTGTTGGTTCAGGCACAATTGGTTCAGGTGTAATTGGCTTAGTTATAGTCCAATCATCATAATTCTTGCTTATTTTAGCCATTAGTTCTTCATCTTCGTTAGGAGTTCTTTTCCTGAAAACATAATTAGCAAAACTATCTAGGTATGTCCTAGATTCATTAGTTAGTCCATTATAATATATATCAAGAAGCTCATTTTTAGGTAATGGACATCCGGGATGTGCAGGAATCAAGGCACAGAACCTTGTCCATGACTCAGGCAATTTCTCCTCTTCTCCCTGCTTAAAATCAAAAAGTTTCTGCAAAATAGCATGTCAAGCACTAGGAGGGAAATATTTCTAAAAGAAAGTAGCAATCAAGCAATCAGGGATATCAATAGATCCAGGAGGTAAACTATTAAACCGAGCATAGCTTATCCTTTTAGTGAAAAAGGGAAAATTTTAGCAACAAAGTAGGTGCGCATCTTAACACCATCAGCGAATAAGGAACTCATAGTAGAAAGATCAGTCATATGTGCCATAGCCCTTTCATTCTCAGTCCCACAAATAGGTTCTTTCTCAACAATGTTTATATTGGATAAATCAAGAGAGAAATCATAATCTTTATCTTTAATGTTTATGTGAGAAGTAGCAAACTTAGCATCAGGAGATAGTTTAGATATAATATTACATTTCTCAAGAAGACTCTTAATTGCACTAGCCCACGTGCGTTTTGATATTCTTCAATAAATTCATCATTCATTTCAATATAACCATCATTAATATCATCACTCTCTCTAGACTCACGTGAGATAACAGGTGTAATAGTGTCTTCACTAGGAGTTGCAGTGTTTCCAAATATAGTTCTAGCAATTGTAGAATCTAGGAAAGGACCTAATGAACTACTCTCATCAAGAACAGTATAAGAAACATCATGAGAATTAGAAGCAATTTTAGATTCAGCAGTAGTAGCAGTGTTTAGCATGTGTATGTGGTGGTGGTGTAACAAGCTAATTATAACAGATGGTGAATCAAGAGCAGCAGAGGTGTTTAGAGTTGTACCTCTTCTTGTAGTGGATGGTAAAATAGGAAATTTTCCATCACGATACTTTCCCATGATGAAAAGGATAGCTGCGAACAATAATAAATCCAAGTAAACTTACAAATAAAGCTATTCTCCCCGGCAATGGCACTAGAAAATAGTCTTGATGACCCACAAGTATAGGGGATTGCAACAGTCTTCGAGGGTAGTATAACCCAATTTATTGATTCGACACAAGGGGAGACAAATAATATTTATAAGCCTTAACAACTGAGTTGTCAATTCAGCTGCACCTGAAAATAGTCTTGCTCATAGTAGTTTATCAATAGCAACAGTTTTGTAGTAGCAATAGCAAAGTAACAGCAGCAGTAAAACAAAGGCAGTAGTAACAATAGTAGCAAACATCAGGATTTGAGTGCGGTAGGCATAGGGATTTGCGTGCATGTATAATACTATTCATGTAATATCAAGATCTAGGGCATTTGCAGATAAATAAGATAAAACATCCAGGTACTAAATAATCATAGGAATGTGTTCCATATATAGTCATACGTACTCACAATGAGAACTTGCACAACATCTTTTGTCCAGCCAGCCCATTGTAGCGGGGCCTCAAGGGAATCTATTGACAATTAAGGTACTCCTTTTAATAGAGTACCAAAAAAAATCATTAACACTCCATGAATACACGTGATCCTCATATCATACCCATCCCCTCCGGCTGTTCCAATTTCTGTCACGTAGGGGCCTTTGGTTCCGGACAATAATATGTGTAAACAACTTGCAGATAAGATCACAAACAATACTATCATCATGAATTAATAACATGTTCAGATCTGAGATCATGGCACTCGGGCCCTAGTGACAAGCATTAAGCATAACAAGTTGCAACAATGTCAAAAAGCACTAAGACAGATACTAGGCACCATGCCCTAACAATCTTATTCGATTACATGAAATATCTCATCCAATCCCTACCATCCCCATAGCCTATAGCGGGGGATTATTCACTCATTGATGGGGGAAACATGGATGGTTGATAGATAGGTGTTGGTGATGATGATGGTGATGATCTCCTCCAATTCCCCGTCCTGGCAGAGTGCCAGAACAGAGTTTCTGGTTCCGAATCGCGGTTTCTGGTGGTGGTGGCACAGCGGAACTTTATCTGGATAAACGTCGAACCCCCCTCTATTTTTAGGTCAGAGGGCTGATGTAGGCGAAGGGGGAGACTAAGGGGGTGCCCGAGGTGTCCACACCACCCCCAGGCGCGGCCTGGCCTAGCCAGCATGGCCAGGGATGTGGGCCCCTCGTGGCCGTCCTCCGTCTCGTCTTCTGGCTCCATGAGTCTTCTGGTAAAATAGGAGTTTTGCGATATTTTCCGGGATTTTTTCTAAAAGTTGATTTCATGCACAAAAACTAGACACCAAAGCAATTCTGCCAAAAATAGCGTCAGTCCTTGTTAGTTGTATCCAAATCACACAAATTAGAGGAGAAATAATAGCAAAAGTGTTCGGGAAAGTAGATACGTTTTGGACGTATCAACCTCCGCCAATTGAATTGAGACGACTTCCAGACAATATGAGGTATGATTTCTTAGATAATGAAAATAAATGTCCTGTTATAATTAGTAAAAAATTATCAGAAAATGAAACAAATAAGCTCATTGTAGTCTTGATCAAGCATCGAGAAGCATTTGGATATACTCTAAGTGATATTACAGGAATTGATCCCTCTATTGTAACACATAAGATTACCATGCTTGATGATGTTGTACCTGTAGTTGACACGCAGAGAAGGTTTAATCCGAAAATGAAGGAAGTAGTAAGAAAATAAGTTATACGCTTATTAGATGTGAGCATAATATATCCTATTTCTGACAGTGAGGTTAGCTCAGCTTATTTCATACCAAGACAAGGTGGTCTTGATGCTTCTATGAATGAGGATGGTGAGCTAGTTCCTATAAGACCTATTGTTGGATATCGCATGTGCATTGATTTTAGGAAACTAAACCATGAGACACAGAAAATCATAAACCTATACCATTTATCGATAAATTTTTAGAAAGACTAAGTAATAATTCTTATTTCTGTTTACTTGATGGTTATTCCGGTTACTCTCAAATTACTATATAATCAGAAGATCAAGATAAAACGACGTTCACCCGTCCTTATGGCACATATGCTTATAGATTAATTCTGTTTGGCTTATGTAATGCAACTGCAACTTTTCAAGAATGTGTTTTAAAAATCTTTGATGATCTTGTTGGGAAGACTATGGAAGTTCTAACAAATGTTTTCATTGTTTGTGGAACAATATTTGGTAATTGCCTCTATAATTTAACCAAAGTTTCGCAGAGATGCAGGCAATCAAACTTGGTTTTGAATTGGGAGCAATTTCATTTCATGGTAAGAGAAGGTAAAGTTTTT
Organism: Avena sativa; assembly: GCA_916181665.1. Lineage (NCBI taxonomy): Eukaryota > Viridiplantae > Streptophyta > Magnoliopsida > Poales > Poaceae > Avena > Avena sativa. The sequence continues at coordinate 51,843,704 of OV702279.1, read as the reverse complement.
GGACATAAGGTTTTAGAGGAGGGTATAGAAATAGATAAGTCTAATATAAATGCTATAGAAAAACTTCTAGTACCTTAGGATAAAAAACATAAAAATGTTTCTGGTACATGCAGGTCTTTATAGGCGTTTTATAAAGATTTTTTCTAAAATAGCTATGCCTCTCACTAAACTTCTTGATAAATATACCTCGTTCTAATTAGATCATGATTGCATTGCAGCTTTTGAAAACCTTAAAAACAAATTAGTTTCAACACCTATCATGCAATCTCCAAAATGGGATGAACCTTTCGAAATCATGTGTGATGCTAGTGACTATGCTTTAGGAGCCTTGTTAGGACAGCGAGACAGAAAGAACTTAAATGTTATTTATTACACTAGTAGAACTCTTAATTATGAAACTACATAAAAAGAGTTCCTGGCTATATTTTTTGCTTGTGACAAATTTAGACCTTACATCATTAATTCTAAGGTAATAGTTCATACAGATCACCAAGCTTTGCGTCACCTCCTTGTGAAAAAGGATGTGAATCCCAGGTTGATTAGATGGGTCTTATTACTACAAGAATATCATTTACAAATAGTAGATAGGAGGGGTAAGGATAATCTGGTAGCAGATCGTCTCTCTAGGATGGGGGAATAATTAGTGACCCTGTACCTATAAATGAGTCATTTCTGGGAGAATATTTAGGGAATCCTGAAATCACTGATCCTTGGTTTGCGGATTATGATAACTATCTTGCAGGAAAATTTCTACCTCCTGGTATGAAAAGAAATCAAAGAATGAAATTTTTTAACGATCTTAAATATTACTTTTGGGATGATCCTTATTTATATCTTCATGCACCTAATGGAATTATTCGAAAGTGTGTTCCTAACCATGAAATAAATGCAAACTTGCAAGCTTGTCATGACATCCCGTATGGAGGACATCATGCAGGCAAGCGAACTACAGCAAAGGTATTTAATCCGGATTCTATTTGCCCACCTTGTTCAAATATGCACACAGGTATGTAGAACATTGTGATGCTTGATAGAAAAGGGGTAATATAGGTAGAAGACAAGACATGGCAATGAATTATAGTCTTATAATTGGACCCTTTGATGTATGGGGAATGGATTACATGGGACCTTTTATAGAATCAAATGGTTACACTCATGTTCTTGTTGTTGTCGATTATGTCACTAAATGGGTTGAAGCTATACCAACAAGCCATGCAGATGCAGCTACTTCAGTGAAGATGATCAAGGATGTCATATTTCCCAGGTTTCGAGTCCCTAGATTTTTAATCACTGATGGTGGTTCTCATTTTATGAAAGGAACTTTCAGGAAAATCCTTTACAAATATGGAGTAACTCACCGTGCTGCTTCACCATATCATCCTCAAAAAAGTGGTCAAGTGGAACTTTCCAATAGAGAATTAAAGACCATACTCAAGAAGACGGTGGATAAATCAAGAAAAGATTAGTCATACAAGTTGAATGCCACTCTTTGGGCATACCTTACTGTGTTTAAGAATCTAATGGGTATGACACCATATAAGATGCTTTACGGTAAGGCATGCCATTTACCTTTAGAATTAGAACACAAAGCCTTTTGGGCAATCAAGAACTTAAATTATGATTTTAATGTAGTAGGAGAAAAACGTTTATTAGATATTCATGATTTAGATGAGTTTAGGAGTGAGGCTTATGAAAATGCTAGATTGTTTAAAGAAAAATTAAAAAGATGGCATGATAGGAAAATAGAAAATAAGGTCTTTAAAAGTGGACACAAGGTGTTGCTCTATAATTCTCGTCTTAAGTTGTTTCAAGGAAAGCTCAGATCAAAATGGGAAGGCCCCTATATAGTTGAAGAAGCCTATTCATCAGGAGCGGTGAAGTTCCAGGGAAAAACACCCTCTCTTTCATGGGTGGTGAATGGATATTCATGCTTCATGGGAGGAAACCCATGTGAAATAAAGGTTTGAGTAACATTTTAAACTTTCAATTAAGTTTTAGTTAAGTTTGTGTTTAATAAGGAACACTTTAAGCTATAGTGAAGTAGAAGAAGTTTGGTAATGCTAAAATCCCATTCAATGGCCGTTAATGTTGGACAAAAATTTAAGCTGTCATTTTTCTGTCAAATCCTGGTGTTTAATTAAATTTTAGATTAATAAAGATTTCTCGGAGAGACAGGTAAATTTTGGCGACTCCAAAAGGTTTAACGACCAACTATACAGCGGGAATAAAAATTCGGCCGTATATTTCCTGTCGTATAGATGTTTTTGCATCTTCTCTTCTGTTTTTGAAAGGTATGGTAAGTTTAATGACCAACTATACGGCGAAAATACTTTTTCCGGCCGTATAGTTGCGGTCGTATAGTTATCTACTCCATCTCCGAATTTTTATTCCAGGTTACCGAAAGTTTGATGACCAACTGTACGGCGGGAATAAAATTCCCGCCCGTATAGTTGCGATAGTATAGTTGGTGCTACCGTAGAAGTAAAATCTAAGTCGGTTCACAACTATACAACTGGGCGTATACGGGATGCCCCGTATAGTTGTTCGTTATGGGTGGAAGCTAGGGTTTTCGACCTCCCCTTTTAAAGTTGATTGCATCTAACCTTTTTCATTAAGTTTTCTCATAGCTAAAGCCTCCTGCCTCAAAAAATCATCGCCATCCCTACACAAGCTCCTTCTACAAATATTTGTGCAGCGAAGTCATGCAACCTTTTCATGTAAACAAGGTGTGGAGGAAGAATGAAGATAAGCCCGTGAAGAGGATCAGATAAGTAGAACCTAAAGAAGCATGATCGCCATCTATCCCAGAGATCGAGTAAATCAAGCCTCTCCCAAATTGGGAGGACATGTTCCTGATGGATGTGAAATATAGCCATCCACGTCCACATTTAAACTAGACATTATTCATATATTTGATGAAATATGTCTCTAAAACCTGTCACTAATGCTTAATGATCAAAGGGGTATGCAATCCTTTCTTGATATTTTTCCCTATGCGGATAATGACGTATCATGATGGGAATCACTAAATAAATGCCAAAGATACGAGATTTACAACACTTCAAGGAAACCAGGAGCCGTGAAGTTATTATTGCAATCTTAACGACCAAACAGAACAACTTTCGTGAAGGGACCCCTATATAAAGAGGCTTCAGGCGATGGGAAACAACGCTTATTTTCGACCTCAACTCTCCCTGCCACCAGAAGCCGCCATGCCGGAGGAATAGATCTAGATCTAAACCTCTAAACCCTTCTCCACCACCATAGCCATCTTCCACCACTTGTAATAGTAGACCTCTTCTCCAATTGGAGACATTGTAAGACTATTTGCAATCAACCTTATGATCTATATTACAATGTTTATGATTTTCGATTTCATCTCTATGTATGAGTAATTATCCTTGGGCTAAGGGCTTTGGCCTAGCCATGTAGCTTTTGTGCATGTTATTTATCATAGATGGGATCATGTATTAGTTTGTATGACATGATGATTGTAGTACCCTATCTTGCCTCAATCTAAGGACTTGTCAGGTACCCAATACCCCGAGGATTGATCCAGGTAAAGGGTGTGTGAGTAATGACTGATCTGCAGGATAGGAACCCTAGTGACAGAAAGGGTGGTATGGCTGTATGTGAGGAATTTAGTTGGGATTAACTGTCGTGGTATTGCCGACGAGTACGCCATGGAGGGGTCCTCACAGAGCGTGTTTAGAGACGTGGGGGTAAGGCGGAAGGTTGTCAGATACGAGGTAACACAGCTTACCTAGCTCCATATCCCACAACGATGGCGGAATCCTACTCCTGCTATAAATCACTATAATGGCAATACGCCAAGTTACTGGGATCTGTTTGCTGTGCGTGATATGAGTTTGTCTATCGGATTGTTGTTATGCCCTAAAGTCTCCCATAGGTCCGGCTTATATAGTCGCCAGATCCTAGGGTTACAGGAAAAGTCCTAGCCGGACAGGTTACATAGTCCTACACGGTACACAACTAGTCTAACGTGTCTTGCACTCCAAGGCTCCGGGTACGCTGGTGACTCCTCCGTAGCCTTCCTTTATCCGTCATGGGCCTCCCTTCTGGATCCATCTAACTAGGCCGCCTAGCAGTCCATGGGCCTTGCTACTAACTGTGGGCCACCCGGGTTATCCGGATTAGAGACATGCAATGGTGGTACCCATTTAGCATATCCCCAATAGTAGCCCCTGGAGAACTCCGAGATCTTGCGCCGTCTTGCCTTTTCAGATTGAATGCTCCGTCTAGATGAATGTTAGAAAATCGTCAAGCAACATCTTGTAGTCCCCCCCAAGAACCCAGCAATGTCCTCCGTCTTCAATACATAAGTCGGAGAGGTGCTGAATCTTTCATCGTACTCTTCTTGTAGCTGGACTGAATCCATCCATGACGGAATCTTCAGATGGTATGGTTAACCTGCCTGTGTCAGTAGAGCAACGTAGACCATAGGTCAGTGACTCCTCGTAACTCACACATGTAGAGAACACAGTGATAGCCGTTTTCCCACGCGAAGGATGCGAAACGTTGGCGGAGGCGGTGGGAACATGGCGAAATTTCCGCGCACGCGCTATCCACGCAGCAACCATTCGATCAACTTGCACGAATCTTGATGCTGAGTACTATAAATTACAACCATGGTAATTCTTATCCTTTCACCGCATTCTTCCTTGCATCGTCTTCTTTATCCAACAAGCGCCTCCTCGAGATCTCTGCGCACATCGAGGGAAATACCCTAGCTCTCCCCCAATCCGACAATCACCTTCTTCCCCACACCAATGGCAAGCAGCAGCACCACACCATCCATGACGGCGACGAGCGATGCCACGGCCAAGCTGGCGGGCTCCCTTCATGTGCCTCCATAGGGCATGGTGGTGCCACGCACCACGGTGGTGGAAACCACTAGCGGTGACCATATTCTAGCGGGGCTGGAACTGCTAGAAGAGGAGGGTGATTCCCATAAGGGAGAGTGGTGCGTCTCCGATATCATCGAGAGCAATCTCAAAGATAGATGCTCGCTGAGGGGTACCTCCCCACAACGGAGGGGCTAGTATGGCGGGCGGCGCCGGCCGGCGAGGTCTTCCCTTCTCCCCAAGACGGAGAAAAGGTGTACCTCAAAGCCCAACTGGTAGGCGGCGTCTCCCTCCCAATCTCCGACTTCTTCATAGAGGTCCTTAGTCACTACCGGGTTCAACCTCAGAACCTTTCTCCAAATAGCATCCTCGCGCTTAGCAATTACGCGACACTTTGTGAGGGCTACCTAGGAATTAGGCCTAGGTTAGATCTATTTATATACTTCTTCACCGTCAAGAGGGAAGCCGGAGTGAGCAAGGACGAGCTCAGAAATTGTGAAACTATTAGCTTCAAGATCCGGCCTGGCCGGCGGTTCCCCGACATTATAGGCCACGAGTCCTACAAGAACTGGTAGATGACGTACTTCTACGTCCCAGACAAACCTCTGGATGGCCGAGAAGGAACGTACCCGGACTTTGTCAATGGAGCTGCCACTGAAGCCCCGACATGGAGATCCCAAGCCCTCCTTCCCTCCGACAACGAAGCCTCCCGCGCTGTAAGGTGGATCGATTGGCTCATAGACACCGGTCTGACTGGGTTGGACCTAGCCATGTGTTGGTTCATCAGGCAGATCCAGCCTCTATAGCACCGCTTGAAGCTCATGCACCATTATACCAAGGATAGGAAGGATAGCCTTCGCATCTCTAAGGACAAATTCTCAAGTGATTCCATCAAGCTCCGCCTCAAAGACATCGTCAAGGTGAAGGACAGGAAGCGTGGCTTCACCATCACCTACGACATGTTTGAGGGGGCACGTGCCTAGAGGTACCTATTTATTTTCCGTGAATGACATATACTCTAGTTCTTTCGTCTAGCCATTACCATTACATCTAACACTTCGGGATTCAATTAATAGCTAAAGAGTCTAGACGAGGATAGCATGGCTGTCCAAGTCTATGACCCCAAGATGAAGGAAGTCACCTTCGTGTCCGATGATAATGTTCCGTTGGCGCGTAAGTAGAAGAGCTCCACCTCTGACGCTGCCGATGGAGGCAAGAAGAAAAACACGGAGGGTGGAGCCTCCAAGAGATCCACCGCCTCGCTGGAGGCGGAGAAAAGTAGAATCACCGATATCCCGTTTACCAAGGCACCAACTATTGTGTAAGCTTCTTAACATCCGACATTGTCCCTTGCTCGTCTTGTTCCTGTACTTATACAATTGCACGTTTCAGGAAAAAGGCCAATTTGAGTTTGAAGAAGACCTCCAAAACATCGGGGGCTTCTAAAGGATCTCCCGCCATGGCATCTAAAGGATCTCCCGCCATAAAGGATCTCCCTCCAAAAAAATGTTTCACCAAGCATCTCCCGCCATCGCCACTACAACTCCAAGAATCCAGCCTGCTAGTGAACCGACAAGCTCTCCAGCCAAGGTAACGTCTGAACCTTCCGACATGGAAGTGGACCCAGGCGTTGGCATGGAACTTGCTGTGGTTGGCGAGCAGGCGACACAAGAAAGCACCGCATCCAAAGTGGCTGAAGCTCCGGCTAAGGATGCCACCGGTAGCGCTGTAAGGCGATGGTGGAAGGCAGAACTTCTGCCAAAGGTGGCGCCACAACACCCAAGACACCAGCAGAGTTTCCGAAGATTGTCTACCAGGTGCTTACACCGAGTAGCTCATCTCTGGTTCCTGGTGCAGTGCCAACTTCTCCGACATGTGGTCTTGAGGAGCTGCTCAGGCAAGCAGATATCCTGCACGGGAAGAGCCGTTCCTTCAACAAGATATTTGCCGAGAGCGCCACCAACCTCAAGATCATTGCACTTGTAAGTTTTATATGCCTTTTGCATTTCCTATGTAGTATCCCACTGTAGCCCCCGAGGATTTAGACGGAAAACCATAGGTCTTTATGTCTGAATGCTCTAAGAGTGACTAAGCTAGAAACCTTTGCACTGTAGCCCCCAAGTATGTAGTTTGAATGAATTATTCCGACTAGATACTTTTAGAGTAGCATACGCAGTGTTTGTAAATTTGAAAACTATAGCCCCCAAGCCTCTAGTTGAAACATAATTTGTTCTGAAAAGATTCTTAAAGAAAGACTAAGCATATTGCCGAGTTAAAAAAACTCTCACTGTAGCACCCAAGCCTCTAGGTGGATATTTATCCAGCTAGATGCTCCAAGTAGAATAAGTAATGTTGATATTTTACGCAGAATGAGAATGCTCGGAGAGGCATCGCCAACGAGCAGTTCCACAAGATGCGTGCTGACCTGGAAGCTGAAAAGGGTAAAACTGCCTTCTTGAAGGATCAAATCACCAAGAGCAAGAGTCTGTTTTTCTTTTCAATTTCGCACTCAAACTTGGTCTTGTGCCATCACCCTCCGACTACTCATCGTGCTCTGTTATTTCTCCGACATGTAGAAAATATTGCCTAGGCGAAGGACATTGTTGAGCAATCTAAGCACATAGAACTGCTAGATAGCGAGAATAAGATCCTCAAGCAGGAGAGAGCTGACACTCTGAAGATGCATGAAGCGTCTATGAAGGCCGTGCATGAGTATGCCAACACAGAGATCAACCGACTCAATGAGGAAATTGTGATCCTCAAGGAGCAGAATAAAGGCGTCGAAGAGAAGAATAAATGCAACCTTGAGGCTTACAAGGTCCTCCGACAAGAACGGGACTCCATGGCGGAGTCGCTCCAACAAGCAGAGACGAGCATCTTTGGTAAGCAATCTCCGTCTTGTACTTTTGTAAGACAGGTACTCTAAACTTTTATGTTATTGAACTCATGTACTCCATTGCTTGGCCAGGAATGCAGCTCCTATTGGTTTAACCAATACTCCTTCGCTGCCAATGGAATGCATGGTCCTTGCCGGCAACTTCATCAGTACCGCCATCAAGCAAGCCAAGGAAATTGCCAACCCCTGAACATCAACATCAAGGCAGTGGATTCCTTCATGAAGTACTCGGAGATTCTACGCCAAGCCCCCGAGCATATCGTAAGATAGAAAGCTTCATGTACCTGGGCTGGTGCAAGAATATCACTAGCGATGGTCAACACCCACTACGAGAATGCCGACATTGACACGATGACCTCGAGTCTACCCGACGTAGACGATGACGGCTAGAAGATTGATCACAAAGCTATCTTGTCATCGCTCGCCGGCTACGACACCAGGGTCGCCGAGTTGGTCTATCCAAACTCCTTTGTGCCTCTTGAGATCATTGATGGCGACTAGCCCAGCTCCTCCGAGTCCCTCAAGACCAACGACTTTTTTGATGATCAGGATGACTCTCCTGCCGCCGACGATGTTACCTCAAAGTCACCTGCACCAGAGGAATGAAAAACACTTTGTCATATTTGTTTCCTCTAGATGTATGTATGCGGAAAAACTACGGTTTTGATCTTAAGGCGGAAAACAATAGCTATATGTTTCCTACTAATTAAGTACTAGTTCCAGCATGTATATATTTTTTAAGCAAGTGCTGGCTTATCCATTATTTTGGTTTTTATGCTTGACTTTTTGTGAGTCGGAAGACTCGTAGTCAAACCATGCGCTCAGGTGATGATGCCCAATGGCACCATCAAAAAACCTAAGCAAAAAATCTCCGACTCTGAGTGCCAAAAGTCACTACTCCAGAATCCACATAAAAATGACAAAGAACGTGTAGACCAGAAAACTTAAGCTAACGCCCGTAGGTGGAATTTTCATAAGTGCAAATGCAAAACTTGCGCATAAAGGTTTTATACGATCCAAAAATGAACACTAAAGGAGGTAAAACACTCAGGAATATGAGTGAACCAAAGAGTTTTATTTCACTGTACATAGTAGATAAAAAATATGCTAAGTGTAAAAAGGACATAGCTGTGCTATGTTCCATGGCCGATCAAGTTCCGGGTAGTCATCATCCGGGTCACGTCGCTTACGCTTATGATCATCGTTTGGTCTATCCTCAAGTTCACGATTGTCAACGAGGTAGTAAAACCCATTGAGTAGAGCCTTGCTTATGATGAACGGTCCTTCCCATGGCGGAGATAATTTGTGTGACTTCTTCTGCTTAAGTCTGAGCACCAGATACCCCTATTTAAACGAGCGATGCTAGATGCAGCAACTATGGTAGCTGCGTAGCTGCGTAGCTTCTGCTGGTGGATGGCGGATCTTTGGCATGCCAATACGCGCTCTTCCTTGAGAAGGTCCACATCTAGGCGCCTGGATTCTTCAGCGTAATCTTCGTCGTAGGAGGCAACTCTTGGTGAATCGTGAAGGATGTCGGAAGGCAGGATGGCTTCTGCTCCATATACCATCAAATATGGGGTGTAGCCGGTAGACCTGCTTGGTGTAGTTCGTAAACTCCACAGAACAGATGGTAATTCCTCCGCCCTGGCTCCAGCTGCTCTATGTAGCGGTGCCTCTAGACATGTCTTGATTCCCTGCAAAATTAATCCATTGTTGTGCTCGACTTGCCCATTGTACTGTGGATGTGCCACAGACACTAATTAAAGTCGGATGCCCTTCTCCCAACAATAACCTTCCACTTATCCGAGTGACAAGTTGCTGTCATTGCTGGTGATAATGCTATGTGGGAGACCAATTCTCACCAATAGATCCCGGACAAACCTAATGGAATTTGCCCCATCAAGCTTTGTAATGGGTTTAGCTTCTATCCATTTGGTGAATTCATCAATTGCTACTAGCAGATGCATAAACCCACATGGTTCCGTCTATAATGGACCAACCATGTCTAGCCCCCAGACTACAAACGGCCAAGTTATTGGAATTTTTTGCAATTCCTGAGCTGGAACATGTGGTTGTCGGGCATAGTACTGGCATCCCATGCATGTCTCAACCATCTTGTCGGCGTCCGCCTTCGCAGTCAGGCAGTAGAATCCTTGTCGGAAGGATTTGAATACCAACGATCGAGGAGCGGCGTGATGCCCGCAATCTCTAAGATGGATCTCATGAAGGATTTCAATAACCTCTTTCTGGGAAACACACCTGAGGTATACACCAGTGGTGCTTCTTTTATAGAGCTGTCCATTGATTATGGTATAGCCCTTTGCTCGACGTACTATTTGCCGACTTTTGACTTTGTAGATGGGCAAAGTTCCGTGTACGAGATATTCCATGAACGGTTTTGTCCAAGCCGGAGGGACCTTTGTCACTACATGAACAAAAGAGTCAACTCTATCAGGGTTTTCTATGTCCGCTCCCTTCACGGATGGTTTCCGTAGATGTTCCAGAAAAATGCCTGGCAGAATTGGTTTGCAACCTGATCCAAGCTTTGGCAGTTGATCAACCGCCTCATTGTTCTCGCTCTTGACATACTTGACTTTGTAGCCCTCGAAGTACTTGGCTATCTCTTCTACTTCATCTTGATATGCCGCCATCATAGGGTTCCGCGCGTTCCAGGTGCCAGCCACCTGGTGGGCAACCAAGTCGGAATCTCCACTGCAAACAATGCGCTTGATGCCAATATCCTTGGATACGCGAAGTCTGTGAATGAGTCTTTCACATTAAGCCATGTTATTTGTAGCCTCAAAGTGGATCTGCAGAATGTAGTGCAGCTTTTCCCCTGTAGGTGACTATAGTAGTACACCATCCCCTGAGCCATTGAGTAGTTTTGATCCGTCAAAGTGCATCACCCTGTATTCTAGCTCTAGTACAGGGGTATCATCTGGCATCTCCGTCCAATCTGCGATGAAATCTGCCAAGACTTGTGATTTGATAGCGTCACATCTCTTGTAGGTGATCTCAAAGGCGGCAAGTTCAATGCCCCACTTTGCAACCCTTCCCATAGCGTCCCTGTTATTGATGATGTTAGACAGTGGAGCTTTGCTCACAACTGTGATGGGGTTCTCCTGAAAATAGTGCCTTAGCTTCCAAGAAGCAAGGAACACTCCATAAGCTAGCTTCTGGTAGTGCGGGTAACGCTACTTGGACTCTGTCAAGACCGTGCTTACATAGTAAACTAGTCGTTGCACTCCGTACTCATGCCATGGTTCTTTCCGCTCTAGCAGGACGATGATGCTGATTACCCGGTTGGTGGCCGTCATGTAAATCAACATAGGCTCCATATGCTCGGGTGCTGCAAGTATAGGTGCCGAGGAAAGTATCTCCTTTAGCTTCTTGAATGCAGCATCTTCTTCGTCCATTCATGTAAATATGTCCGCCTTCTTCAGCAACTTGTACAGCGGCAGAGCCTTCTCTGCAAGTTGGCTGACGAACCGACTTACTGATGCAACACAGCCTATTAGCCGGTGTATGTCCTTTAGGCATGTCGGACGGTTTATGTTTAGGATGGCCTTGATCTTCTCCGGGTTGACCTTGATTCCATGCTAGAAAACAATGAAGCCCAACAATTTGCCAGATGGAACCCCGAAGACGCACTTCTTAGGGTTAAGCATCATGTTGTATTTTCGGAGATTATCAAAGGTTTCTTTTAAGTCGGAGATTAGGTCATTTAACATTTTAGACATCACCGCTATATCGTCCACATAGGCGTGAACGTGTAGGGATACGGGTAGGCTACACTAGCGCAAATCAAAAATTTCTACCGCGTAACCAGGATTACTGTTGTCATAGATCACGGGATTACCACTAGACGCGCGGTTGCGGAACTTGATGAAGCGTGTCGAGGCAGTGTAGATGTTCTACGTCTCCTTCTTTTCCTCGTCCCACCAGCATCTCTCCTTGCACGGCTCGTCCAAGTGCCACAGATGCAGCACCTCCGAGGTATCCACACGTGCGGGGTAGAAGCGTCAGACGCCGGACTGCTAGGTCCGCGCGTGCAACACAGGCGTGAGGAGTGGCGGCTGGGTGGAATCATCTAAACCTGGTCAGCTCGCCCCACCCTCTCTTATATAGGCGTCCCTAGTGGGCTTCTACATTAGCAGCCCATTAGTAGCCTAAGCCTGGTCTAATTTGGATCCAATCCTCATTAGGCTTCTAGCCCCTTAAGTGTGTGACCCAATAGGCTCATATACGCATAGACATGACACGAATACACTTATTCTGTCAATAGTTGGCAGGGGCCTCTAGCAAGACGTGCCAACTCGTAAACGCATACAAAGATCATATTGGACAAACCGTCACAAGGTTTAGTACATGTCTTTCCCTTTGCCTCACAATATTTGGTCTAGCTCCAAGCTGACCTCCCTTTCTCGATACTGCGATTCGGAATCCCTTTACTAGGTTAACTCTTAACCTTATGTAGCACGACCATGCATTTTCTGGATCCGATCACTCGAGGGGCCCAGAGATATCTCTCTCAAGTAGAGAGGGGCAAATCCCATCTTGATTGACCATGCCTTGCAGCATGCTTCAGGACAAACCCGAAAGCTACCTTTATAACTACCCAGTTACGGAGTAGTGTTTGAGAGCCCCAAAGTAGGTCGATCCACATCTCAAGTACATGCGACAATCTCAGGTCTAAGGACAAAACGTACACGATGTGTAGAGAGAGATCTGCAACTAATTGCCATTCTCAAGTTTGGTCAGTCCAACCCCATGTTCATAACATGTGTCCACATCACTGGTTTGACGCCTCCATGTATATGACTTGCAAAACATAGTCATCAACCAATCGATGTGCTAGTCTAATATTCACGTGTGTCCTCACATGAACTTCGACTAGGGACAACTATTAAATAACCAGACAAGTGAAGATTTTCGCAAACAATTCACATAATTTCCAATCAATACAAGTTGCCTAATATGGATATTCAAGGAACATTACAATGACTCATGGATACATAAGAAATATAATCATCTCTATGATTGCCTCTAGGGCATATTTCTTTCAGTCTCCCACTTGGACTAGAGTCAATCTAGATTGTATCTAGTACCTATTGCTCTTGCATGCGCCTCATGTGCAGGCTGCGGGAGTGGCTTTGTAAAAGGATCAGCAACATTTGAGTCCGTATGTATTGTGCATATCATGACACTACCATCCTCAACAAACTCTCGAATCTGATGGTAACGCATGCGAATATGTGTGTTCTTCTGGTGCTGTCTAGGTTCCTTGGCTTGTGCAATAGCACCATTGTTGTCACAATAAACGTCCATGGGATTGGATGAGCCCTGAACCACACCAAGAGCTATCAGGAAATTCCTAATCCAAATAGCTTCCTTTGCAGCCTCCGAGGCAGCAATATATCTAGCTTCTGTTGAAGAGGAGGCCACCGTATCTTGCTTGGAACTTTTCCAACTCACAGCACCACCATTCATGACAAACACATAACCAAATTGCAATCTGGAGTCATCCGAGTCATTAAGGTTACTCGCATCTGTGTAACCCCTTACACTAAGTTCATCCTCACCTGCATAAAGTGGAACACATCCTTAGTCCTTCTCAAGTACTTAAGGATACTCTTTACGGCTGTCCAGTGATCTTCACCTGGATCAGCATGATATTTGCTCGTAACACTTAGAGCATAGGAAACATCTGGGCGAGTACATATCATTGCATACATGATGGATCCAATAGCCGAAGCATATGGAACCCTGCTCATGCGCTCACTCTCATCAGTAGTTGAAGGACACTAAGTCTTGCTGAGTTTAATGCCATGAGACATGGGCAAGAACCCCTTCTTAGCCTCTTCCATGCGGAACCGTTTCAACACTTTGTCAATGTATGTACTCTGGCTTAATCCAATTAGCCTCCTTGATCTATCTCTATAGATCTTGATGCCTAGAATATATGCCGCTTCTCCCAAGTCCTTCATCGAAAAAGTATTTTTCAACGAGGTCTTAACAGACTCGAGCATATAAATGTCATTTCCAGTCAGCAATATGTCATCTACATATAAGATTAGAAATACCAGCGCTCTCCCACTTTTCTTCTTGTAAACACAAGGTTCTTGTTCGTTTTTGATGAAGCCAAACTCCTTTCCAACTTCATCAAATCGAATGTTCCAACTCCGAGATGCTTGCTTCAGCCCATAATAGGACTTTAGAAGTTTGCATACCTTTCCAGCATTATTTGGATCGATAAAACCTTCGGTCTGCATCATATACACATCCTCAGTAAGGATTCCATTTAGGAATGCCGTCTTGACATCCATCTGCCATATTTCATAGTCGAAATGTGCAGCAATAGCTAGAATGATCTGTATAGATTTAAGCATCGCTACGGGCGAGAAAATCTCGTCGTAGTCAACTCCTTGAACTTGTCGAAAACCTTTTGCAACAAGTCGAGCTTTATGGATGTGAACATTTCCATCCATATCAATCTTCTTCTTATAGATCCATTTGCACTCGATGGCTTTAAAACCATCAGGCAGGTCAACCAAGTTCCAAACATGATTGTCTCCCATGGAATCTGTCTCGGATCTCATGGCGATCAGCCATTTCTCAGAGTCTGGGTCCACCATCGCTTCTGCATAGGTCGCAGGCTCATCATTGTCTAACAATAATAGTTCCCGCACTTCGCGGAGCCTCGCCGACCTTCGTGGTTATGGTGCTTCTATTGCCACGGGTTCCTCAACTTGTTCTGCTACAATAGCATCACTTGTAGAAGCATCCCCGACTGGCTCACCTTGAACTTCTTCAAGTCACACTGACCTTCCACTCGTTCCCTATGTGAGAAACACTTTCTCTAGGAAAACACCGCTACGAGCGACAAACACTTTGCCCTCTTCTCGGTTGTAGAAGTAATACCCTAAGGTTTCCCTCGGATATCCCACGAAAATGCACTTATCCGATTAGGGTGTTTGCTTGTCTGACTAAAGTCGCTTGACAAATGCATCGCAACCCCAAATCTTTAGAAAAGACAAACTGGGATTCTTACCAGTCCACATCTCATATGGTGTCTTAAGTACGAATTTAGATGGTACCCTATTTAGTGTGAAAGCTGTCGTTTCTAGAGCGTAATCCCAAAATGATAATGGTAAATGCGACTGGCTCATCATCGATCGAACCATGTCCAACAAACTTTGATTGTGCCATTCGGAGACCCCGTTTCTTTGAGGCGTTCCGGGTGGCGTGATCTGTGGAACAATTCTGCAACCCTTAAGATGATTGCTAAATTCCTGACTCAAATATTCACCTCCAGGATCATATCGCAAGGCCTTTATTTTCTTGCCACGTTGATTCTCTACCTCACTCTGAAACTCCTTGAACCTTTCAAAAGTTTCAGACTTATGCTTCATCAAGTAGACATAACCATATCTACTAAAATCATCAGTCAAAGTAATGAAGTAGTGATATCCTCCTCTGGCTGTCGTGCTCATTGGTACACATACATCAGTCTGTATGAGTTAAAACAAGTATGTCGCTCTCTCGAGTAAAAACAAAAAAGGCGACTTGGTCATCTTTCCAAGTAAACAAGCTTGACATGTCTCGTATGATTCAAAATCAAACGAAGTTATAAGACCATCACTATGGAGCTTCTTCATGCGCTTTTCACTTATATTCCCCAAACGACAATGTCATAAATAGGTAGGACTCAAATCATTAGGCCGAAGCCTTTTAGTAGTAACATTGTAAACATATGCATCATCATGATTTAAAATAAATAACCCATTCATAATGGGAGCATTATCCATAAACATATCATTCTTAGAGATTACACAACCATTGTTCATACTCACAAATGAATATCCATCCCTCATCAAACATGAAGGTGATAAAATGTTTTGACCCATACTTGGAATGTAATAACAATTATTCAACTCCATAATAAATCCTGACGGAAGGTGAAGTTGCATGACGCCGACGAACAATGCAGCAACCCTTGCTTTATTTCCGACGCGAAAATCCACTTCGCCTTTCTGCACTTCTCTAGTCCTTATTAGCCCCTGCATCGAATTGCAAATATGAGCAACCGATCCGGTATCAAATACCTAAGAGTTAACATATGAATCAGTGAGAAGAATGTCCAAAACATTTACAACAAGCGTACCTGAGTGGGAAGTACTCTTACTTCCACTCTTCTTCAAAGAAGCCAGGTACTTGCTGCAGTTTCTCTTCCAGTGGCCATGTTCATGACAAAAGAAGCACTCAGTGTCTTCTACAGGTCCAACCTTTTTCTTGGGTGCAGGCTTAGGAATCGTATCCTTAGCCTTTCCCTTCTTCTTCCAAGAATTACCCTTTTTCTTGAAGCTTGTATTGTTCTGCATAGACATCACATGGCTATGCCCTGCACACTTCTTCATGTCACTTTCTGCTGTTTTTAGCATCCCACATAACTCATTAAGGCCCTTCTCCACCCATGCATATGGTAATTCGAAATGAACTGCCATAGCTATATGGAAGAGATGCCAAAATGAAATCAGTAGCCAACTCTTGGTCTAGTGGAAAACCAAGATTTTCCAAAGTCTGACTGTAACCAACCATTTTGATCACATGGGGGCCTACACCTGCTCCCTCTGCCAGCTTGCATTCCACAAAGGACTTGGCGACATAGTACCTCTCAGTCCTGGCCTGAGTATGGAACATGTCCCTAAGCGCGACAATCATATCATACGCTTCCTGATCCTCAAACTTCTTTTGGAGTTTTGGTTCCATGCATGCAAGCATAAGAAAGCTAACCTCAAGAGAATCATCACATGCTCTCTTGTAGGCATTCTTGAGGGTAGCAGATGCATTTTCAGCAGGTTCATCGGGGATTGGGGTATCCAGAACCGTTTCCTTTTTATCAGACCTGATAACAATTCTCAGGTTACGGACCCAGTCCGAATAGTTTGTTCCATTGAGTTTATCTTTGTCAAGAATCGAATGCAAAGAAAAAGGTGATGTAGTGTTCGGTGCCATTGATCTACAACAGAAAACATGCAAAATACTAAGCCATGTAACCATGAAAGAGTAAAACATATTAAACAATTTAATAGCATATACTCCCACTTAAATCAATATCCCTCTATTGATACGAAGTGATTCAAGATCCACAATTAACAAGTCGACTAGTGAGCTTTAGCTTCACTGCTAGAAGACAAGGTAAATCGGTAAGCAACACTTGCTAATCATATCACATATGACTCTTGTTGTTGGGTGACATCTCTATGTCAAAACTAGGCGCCCAACCTTTATGCCCCAAGGTCCTTAACTGTTAAGATGACCTTGTCAAGCTCACCAACCCTTATGCGTGTAGGTATCCGATACAAACCCATTCAGCCGAGGAAAACCGCGTCACCCTAATTTCATAGGCCCACCAACGATTGTATAGGGCATAGGATGGTGCAAGGTTTGGTTGGGAGGGCATGGTTTAACTTAAACTTTGTGAGGGATTGTTCTACTACCATCATCTAACCATGCATAGCGTAAAACTCATGAGAATAGCATTCACATAGTTGTGCCATAGTATGGCCCATTTTCTCATGGTGATCTCTATCGCCATAGAACCTGTCCACCATGATGATCTCCATCTTCATGTTCCATGTGAGCCATCCTCCAAGTGATGAGTCCTCCAAGAACTAATACAAACTATTACTCCTAACATCTAGTAATCAAAATTACATAGTATTGGGATCATCACAAGTTGGCACGCAGACCATTACAATAATTGACAACACATATGGCTCCAGCCGTGTTGCCATACCCACGACATGCATGTCATGAAAATTTTTCATACATGTATCACATACATATATGGGCCATACTGATCACATACATCCTGCAAAAACAAGTTATGCATAGAATCGCATTCTACCGGATCATGTGACATCATAGCACCTAGTTACCTTAACGATATACAAAAGGGGCTACGATAAAGGGGGGGTCTAGGGGGGCTCCCCCTGCGGGGTTAGAAGGGGCAGCGCCCCTCGCGGTATCTACACAATTGTTCTGATCGGCAAATCTACACAATTTTCTACACGAACTGTGAAAATGAGAGATCGAATCTACACAATTTTCTTTAAGGATTTTGATCGTCAAATCAAATTTACCATAAACCGACTATTGTTCCAATTCAATCAAACTCCTTTGATCACGGTACATCGATTTAGATCTAGGTTCCGATTCGATCAATAATATTGATCTTCGCATGATTCAACAGGATTTATGTGTCACTATCTACCCCGATGGCAGAAACCAACCGGTAGGGGTAAGTCATTCGACAACCTCAGAATCACGATCACGGAAAGCAAGATCATAGATCAATCCTGAAACACCGCAATACAAACGATCACATCATTCATATCAATCTGCATATCACCATATGCAAACATCCCGAACCTATAACTGAACAACATTGGCTCTGATACCACTGTAGGGATGCGGGTAGGCTACACTAGCGCAAATCAAAATTTCTACCGCGTAAACCAGGATTACTGTTGTCCTAGATCACGGGATTACCACTAGACGCGCGGTTGCGGAACTTGATGAAGTGCGTCGAGGAAGTGTAGATGTTCTATGTCTCCTCCTCATCCTCGTCCCACGAGTAGCTCCCCTTGCATGACTCGTCCAAGTGCCACAGATGTATCACTTCCGAGGTATCCACACGTGCGGGGTGGAAGTGTCAGACGCCGGAGTGCTAGGTCCACGCGCGCAACACAGACGTGAGGAGTGGTGGCTGGGTGGAATGCGCAACCTTGGTCAGCTCGCCCCACCCTCTCTTATATAGGCATCCCTACTGGGCTTCTACATTAGCAGCCCATTAGTAGCCTAAGCCTGGTCTAATTCGGATCTAATCCTCATTAGGCTTCCAGCCCCTTAAGTGTGACCCTATAAGTTCATACATGTATAGACATGACACGAGTACACTTACTCCGTCAATAGTTGGTAGCGGTCTCTAGCAAGATGTTCCAACTCCTAAATGCATACAAAGATCATATCGGACAAACCATCACAAGGTTTAGTACATTTATTTCCCTTTGCCTCACGATATTTGTTCTAGCTCCAAGCCGACCTCCCTTTCTCGATACTGCGATTCGGAATCCCTTTACTAGGTTAACTCTTAACCTTATGTATCACGGCCATGCATTTCTGGATCCGATCACTTGAGGGCCCAGAGATATCTCTCTCAAGTAGAGAGGGGAAAATCCCATCTTGATTGACCATGCCTTGCAGCATGCTTTAGGAAAAAACCGAAAGCTACCTTTATAACTACCCAGTTACGAAGTAGCGTCTGATAGACCCAAAGTAGGTCGATCCACATCTCAAGTACATGTGACAATCTCAGGTCTAAGGACAAAACATACATGATGTGTAGAGAGAGAGCTGCAACTAATTGCCAGTCTCAAGTTGGGTCAGTCCAACCCCATGTTCATAACATGTGTCCACATCACTAGTTTGACATCTCCATGTCTATGACTTGTGAAACATAGTCATCAACCAATCGATGTGATAGTATAAACTTGTGTCTTCCCATGAACTCTGACTAGGGACAACTATTAAATAACCATACATGTAAAGAGTTTCATAAACAATTCACATAATTGCCAATCAATACAAGTTGTCTGATATGGATATTCAAGGAACATTCAATGACTCATGGATACATAAGAAATATAATCATCTCTATGATTGCCTCTAGGGCATATTTCCTTCAGAACATTCCGACCAATTTGATCGTGTAGGCAATGCTGCATAGTCCGCTGGTACGTAGCACCTGCGTTTTTTAGCCCAAAGGGCATCGTGACGTAGCAAAATGTGCCATAAGGTGTGGTGAATGAAGTGGCCAATTGGTCCAACATCCTCATATTTATCTGGTGGTATCCCGAGTATGCATCGAGAAAACACAAAAGTTCCGAGCCAGCCGTCGAGTCAATGATTTGGTCAATGCGAGGCAAAGCAAACGGATCTTTCAGGGCACGCTTTGTTCAAGATGGTGTAATCAAAGAACATTATTAATTCTTTGGTTCCCTTTTTGGGGACAAGTACAGGATTGGCCACCCATCGGGTGTGAAGGACTTCTGAGATAAAACTAGCCTTAAGTAACCTAGCTATCTCTTTGCCTATGGCGCGTCTCTTCTCGTCTCTGAAGTGTCATAGAGGTTGTTTCACCGGTTTGCATTTTGGATCAATATTGAAGCTCTTCTCGGCAAGTTACCTAGGTACATCTTTCATGTCGGCAGGTTGTCAGGCAAAGATGTCCCTATTGTCATGGAGGAACTCGACGAGCGTGCTTTCCTATTTAGGATCCAGGTTCGTCCCAATGGCGGTGGTCTTGGAGGCATCGCCT
The DNA here is from genome assembly GCA_916181665.1 of Avena sativa. NCBI lineage: Eukaryota > Viridiplantae > Streptophyta > Magnoliopsida > Poales > Poaceae > Avena > Avena sativa. The sequence continues at coordinate 51,823,561 of OV702279.1, read as the reverse complement.
ACCACAAGTTCCACTGGCTTGGTCTCGATGGCGGCCTTGAAGGCGGGATCGGAGTCAGAAATTTGCTTCTTTGATGCCGGAATCTCTGTGGCATCGACCTTGCTCTGGATCTCCTTGAATTCTTCACTATAGAGGACAACTTCTGCAAAGGCTGCTTCTCCAATCTCGCAGTTCCTTGCCTTTGTAAAGCTTCCGGATACGGCGATGATGCCATTTGGTCTGGGTATCTTTAGCTTGTTGTAGATGAAGCATGTCTTGGCCATGAAGGCGTGGAAGATGTCGCGTCCAAATATGACGTGGAACACGCTCGTGAAGGGGACCACCTCGAAGGTCATGCGTTATTGGCGGTAATTATTAACATCACCAAAAGGGACCTGAAGCGTGATGCACCCAAGGGACCGAGCCTCTCGTCTAGGAACTACACCATGGAACACGGTGATGGTCCGTCTTAGGTTGGCCTCCGTCAAGTTCATCTTGTGTAGCGTATCCAGGTATATGATGTTGATGCTGCTTCCACTATCCACCATACATTTGGTGAAGTCGTTGCCGTCAATCAGAGGGTTGATGATGCGAGCTACAGCTTTCTTAGCCTTCTGCTACTTGAGAAGAGTCTTATACTCGGCCTCCATGGCTCTATCTTTCTCTATTGACTTCTGCGCCTTGGCCAGATCTTGATCTAGCTTTGCGCCTTGCTCCGCGATGGCCTGCGCTTCCTCCAGCAGCTGCCGGCGCTTCTCATCAAGCTGGACTACGTTCCGTATATGAGCCATAGTCATGGGCTCGATGAGCAAATTGCCGTACATTACTCTATCAGCTGGAGTGATTTGGGCAGCTACAGTCGTAGATGCCGGAGGCGGCGGGTTTGTAGTGTTGTTGTTACTCGGACCAACGTTGAGTTCCTGTGGCCGTTGCACTGGGTTAGGCGGAGGGGGCATGGCCTCTGTGCGATCATTGTCATCAGCAACATGTGGTCCCTTCCCCTTGTCCAACGCTTTAGGCGGATCTTGTCCGGGTTGATATTCCTCCATCACACTCCCAATGGCGACGAACACCCTTGGGATGTGATGGCCTTGTCGGCCTGCTCCTCGCGCTTGATGTCCTCCTCCATATCCTGCATATCAGAGTCGAGTTCCTTCGGATTGATGTCCATCTCCTCCGAGTCCACGCTGATGTCGGCATAGAGCGCGTCCAAAACGGAGCCGGAGGGTGTCGAGGCATCCTCGATGATGGTCGGTGGTGGCGCGTCTGCAGGGATGTTGACTGGAGGTGGTGGCGGAGGCTGATGCGGCGGGGTGCCGGGTGCGACCACGAGCGATGCTTGAGCTTCTGCATCAGCGGCCGCGAAGTTATTGATGGTGTGAACCATGCCTTTAAAAGAGGCGCCCCGAGGCCTGCAGCCGCCTTAACGTATGCCAAAGAAGTGTAACATAGTCCAGTCCTTCCACAAAGTGATAGATACATCATCATTGGGGTAATGTTCTAGATTGGCCCGTATATGGAGACACCTGGCTAGGTAATCGCGGGGCTTTTCACCCTCTCTCTTAACGCAACGTGCCAGATCAAACATAGTCACCACACCAACGAACTTGGATCTCTGCTTTCCAGATGCACGGGCGAAGCCAGCAAACTTGCAGCGATCTTCCACCATTATATCCTGCACAGGGGCGGCTTGTGTGGGCCTTGAATTTTTCCGATCTATGTCGGCAAACTCCAAAGAGAGATCCGACTTTGATCCTTCCGCGAATGTGTCCTGCCCGTAGTCGGTCCGTGCAGGCCTTGACGATCCTTCGACTTCCAGGAAACTAGTGCCGGAGTCGGTTTTGCCGATGAAGAGGTGGATGTCCCCGATTGGGACGATCAAGAAGCGGGTGGGGTTCGTCTTCGCCGGGATCCAGAACTCGTCGGGAGGGACGATTGGAACATTACCGGAGAAGAGAACATGGCCGGTGGCTACGGTTTTGCCGATTCCCGCGAAGAGCTTGGACCTCGCTTGTTGTAGAGCCTGAAGCGCCTCTTACCCCACGGTGGGAGCCAACTGTCATTGTATAGTACACCATGGAGGGGTCCTCACAAAGTGTGTTTAGAGACGTGGGGTAAGGCAGAAGGTTGGCGGGTACGAGGTAACAAAGCTTACCGAAGTTTAGATCTCACGACGGTGGCGGAATCCTACTCCTTCTATATATCACTATAATGGCAATACGCCGAGTTATAGGGATCGATTCACTGTGCACGATATGAGTTGTTCTATCTGATTGTTGTTCCGCCCTAAAGGTTCCCATAGGTCTAGCTTATATAGTCGCCATATCCTAGGGTTACAAGCAAAGTCCTAGCCGGACAGGTTACAGAGTCCTACACGGTACACACCTAGTCTAACATGTCTTGCACTCTAGGGCTCCGGGTACGCTGGTGACTCCTCCATAGCCTTCCTTTATCCGGCATCGGCCTCCCTTCTAGATCCATCTAACTGGGCCGCCCAACAGGCCATGGGCCTTACTACCAACTATGGGCCACCAGGGTTATCCGGATTAGAGAAATGCAATGGTGGTACCCATTTAGCATATCCCAACATTAACGGTGACATCACGATGTATATCATTAGTTCTCTTTCTTCTATGGATGATACTAGTATATTATTGCTATAAGCGGTTGCGGAGGCGATAACAAGATTGCAAACTCTTGGTCTGATGAAAACGCAATAGGAATTCTAAAACTCTCGATGGTCCATTTAAGTAATCTCACTTTCCTTTATGCTTCCCGAGGACTCGATAAACCTAGGTTGACTAGGGGAAAGAGCTATACTACATCCGTAATCCGGATCGAAGGTATCAACCCTTTTTCTGGCGCCGTTGCCCGGGAAGCAATAGCTACCCTGGTGAGGTTAGTAGGAACCTTGCTAGTTTTAATTCTTGTTTTTAATTTTATTAGTTTGCTTTTAGTTTGTATTTGAAAACCAAGAAAAAATTAGTTAGTCTTTTAATTCTTGCTTTATCATCATTAGTACTTGTTTAAGAAAATACAAAAACATGGGAAGTATGGCTAAAAAGAAACTTGGGGAGTTTGCAACTCCTAACAATGATTATTTACGTACTCCTGTTACTCAGCAAGCAATTGCTGCTGAAGATTATGAAATTAAGCCCCACTATTTAATTTTGGTTCAACAGAATCAATTTGGAGGCTCTGCTGTAGAAGATGCAGGTATGCACTCAAATACTTCCACTGAAATATGTGATATGATACGCATTAAAGATGTTGACCCCGATGTGGTCAAGGTGCGCTTATTTCCTTTCTCTCTTAGAGGAAGAGCAAAAGAATGGTTGCTATCTTTGCCTAGAAATACTATTGCATCATGGGTGGAATGTACTTCTTTATTTATAACTAAATCTTTTCCCACCTGCAAAGACTTTGCAACTCAGATCTAATATTACTGGTTTTAGACATGAAGAGCGTGATCCACTAGCGCTTGCATGGGAGAGAATGAAAGAATGCATGAGAAACTGTCCCAGCCATGGGATGGAAGATTCGTTAATTATCCATTTATTTTATAATGCTCTTAACCCCGTGTCTAAGTCTGTGCTAGATAATACAGCTGGAGGAACATTTATGGGTAAGCAAATTACCAAAGCAAAGCAGCTACTAGAAAATATGCAAGACAACCATGCCCAATGGCATGTGGACAGATCAAACACGAAGAAGGTGAACTCCGTCACACCTCAAGAAAATGAAGAACTCAATGCTAAGTTGGATGAGCTCATATTATCCGTTAAAGGTAAGGAAACCTCAGTAAGAGCTACTCCTAAACCAACAATTGAACAAATAGACTTCATAGATTGTAATGATTATAACCCTTCTTGGAAGAAGAATTATAATCTAAACTTTCAGAAACATTATTCTAGTCCTGTAGATAACTCTAATAATAATCTGGCATCAAGTAATACTAGTCTCCAAGAAACTCTTAAAGCTTTTATGGATTCACAAAATGAGCAAAACAATATTCTAGTCAAAATTACGGAGAATCATGATGCTATGCTTGATAAATTATCTAACCAAGTTGTTAGTTTGAGAAATGATTGTCAGGCCCTCCAAGAAAGAACAAGGACTGTTGAGGGACAGTTAGGTAAGATAACCGAGAGTCAAACTCTCATCCTAGATAAATTTGCAGGTAAAGCTAAGCCCAGTCCATTTGAAAACCTCAAGGTGATAAGGATTCAAAGGGAGGATCCCGAAGAACTTGATTATAGCAATGCTCCTTCACCAAACTACACAGTTGAAGATCTTGTGAAAAGGAAATGTCAAGATTCCGGTAAGTGAAGTTAATTAGGAAGACATGTATCAACGCTTCGTTAATCAGGTAGCAATAAAGGTACATGAGCTTGAAGAAAAATATAAGAAGATTGCTGCAAAATTGCCTGTTAAGCTAGATGATATATTTGAGATCACTATTAAGATTAAAATTGGGACTAATGAAATAGCTGCACTCTGTGATCTAGGTGCAAGTGTTTCAACAATTCCAAAGAGTCTTTTTAATAAGTTAAATCTTGGCTCTTTTGAAATCAAAAAACTAAAATTACAGCTAGCAAATTGTATTTATAAACAAGCAGTAGACATTAAAGAAAATACCTTAGTATACATTAAAGGTTGTAATGCTCTTATTGATTTTGTTATTGTTGACATGTCTGAAGATGCTACTGCCCCTATTATATTAGGTCGTCCTTTCTTAAGAACTATTAAGGCTTTAATAAATTTGTATGAAGGGAACGTGAAGCTCCAATTGCTTTTGCGAGATCCTTTTGTTATTCATTTCCCCAGGAAAAATAAAGCCAAGGAAGATGATAAGGAGGCCATCACTTTGAAGGCCAACTACTTTGGAGTGGGTGTTCCACTCATATGGCCTAAGTGAGAAATATCAAGGTCAAGCTATTGACCATAAAAGAGCACTGCATGGGAGGCAACCCATGTGAAATAAAGGTTTGAGTTAAGTTTTTAAGTTTTAGTTTAAGTTTTATATAGAATAAAGAGTGCTAGGAAACTCCGGTGAGAAGAAGAGATTCAGCGATACTAAAAATTCATGTTTTATATATGTCGTAGTTGGTCGAAATTTTAATCCGTCATTTTTCTGTCAAAACAAGGTGTTTCGCTAAGTTTCAGTCTAAAAAGTAATTCTTGAAGAAATAGAAACTTTTTGATGTGTACATAAAGGTTAACGACCAACTATACATCGGGAATAAATATCCCCGCCGTATAGCTCTGACCATATAGTTATGTTACCCATCGACAATTTCTTCATCTCAGGATAAAGAAGGTTTGACGACAAACTATACGACGGGAACAAAAGTTCCAACCGTATAGTTACAACTGCAAGGAAAGAAACCCTAGAAACCCTAAAATTTTGCCATCAGACCAACTAAACGACGGGAACAAAGTGTTTCGGCCATATAGTTGCTGCTGTATAGTTGTGTCCGACCACTTAAATGCACGGGGAGATACCCAAAACATCAAACTTTTTTCTCACTTATACCTTCAAACTCTCTCAAAACCTTAAGGGATCTTCACACCTACTCAATTTTTTTCGAATTCCTCGCTCACAAGTGATCTACGGTATGTTTCTCCTCCGGTCCTCCAATTACTTTTCACGAATTCATCTCCGACCTATTGTCATTATCAATCTAGGGTAAGACTTATTTTGAACTATTTGCCATGATTATCTTGCCTAGATTATTATGTTGAGGAGATTCTTTAGTGCGCTATGATGAGGATTATGCTATGACTATTACTATTGAATCAAAAAGTTTTATATTTGTCTCTCTTATTTATTTTTAGAAGATGAACACGAGGAGCCAGACGCGTTCTCTTGCTACTGCTAGTTCTTCTCGGGCTGCAGCTCAGGAATGCATGGGGATTCGATTGAAGAACGAATCCCACCATGATCATTTCGACAAGATAAAAAACCGAGAAGTCAAGGCAACCAAGTGGGTGTGCCCCCATCACTTTGAACGAACTTGGTATTTCTAATGATTTTAATTTACTTTGCAATAGAGTTGGCCTGCAAAACTTTGTATTTCATGTTGCACCAACCTATCTCCTGTTAACCATTGAATTTCTTAGCTCTTTGCAAAGCACCGTTAAGACATGGCATGGGGAGGATAGAATTTCTTTCTCACTCATGAACAATAATTATTCTCTAACACTTGATGAAAGGTGCAATTGTTTTGTTCTACCTAACAATGATGGTAATGCTCTGCACGGAGCTTTAACCGACATGGAACCTTCCCCTGAATACTGTTATAATAGAATGAGCTTTACTTCTAGAGTCAGTAAAGGGAAGAATATTCAACATCCTGCTATTCGCTATTTGTTCTATGTTATTGCTAACACCTTGCAGGCGCGCAAAGAGTTTACAAGACTCAATGAGGAGGAAATCTTAGTCCTTGCAAAAGCTGCTCTCAACTTTGACAACCTATCACTTCACTTGGGCGCAATACTTGTGTGCTACTTGGAGTACCAATCCCACCAAAGCCAAGGACCAATCACTTGTGGAGCCGTCATCACCATGCTTGCCAATGCATTGAACATAGACCTAAGTGAGTTGCAACAGGTGATAGGTGAGCGACGTGTTGGTTTCTCTACTTTGAGGGCTTGTGGAATGATCACTAGGAGAGGTGGTGTTTATTATCTGCATATTGCTGGAGCTGGGCATATCTACCCCGCTCCTTTTCCTAATGGTCTTTTCTCTATCGAGGAAGGACATGTGCTTTATGACTTGAAGGTTGAGCAACACCAACCCGAGGAGGAGATTGTGGATGAGGATGAGGATCAAGAGGAGGAGCAAGAAGTCCATAATCAGGAGCAGCAGTGTAACATCCCAAAAATATTGAACAAGGTTATCAATTTCCAAATCACCAAAATTGGGGTTAACAAAAACTTTTGTTAATTCAAAGCAATATGAATGCATGTGTGTATGTGATGATTGTATGAATGCATGAATGGACTTTTGTGAGTGACCTAAATAGCAAGGAATAGTTTAAAGATGAAAACAACATCATCTAAAACATTTCCATGCTGAAACAATTTAAGAGAAAAACAAAAACAAAACAAATAAGCAAATGGTCATTTTTGCCAATCTTTAGAATGATGAGTCATTCTACTGAAATGTTTTGATATGTATTCTTGAACACCAGATAACTTTGATGATGAAAATGTTAAGGCATGAGCCTTAGCCCTTTATAAAACTGATGGTTGTCAGGATGCGATACCATTCCAATTTTACCGTACAACCACAATACCCGAAATTTGGGTAGGGCTTGACTGGAAATTTATATACCTTAGTATGGGTTCCCTTGCGGCCAAGGTTTGAGCTGAGGCTACCTTGTGAAGATTGTCCACCAGTGCAGTTCCCAAGATGACAGTTGGTCATGGTTGGGAGGCCAAACTCACAGGAGAGGTGCCTATACTAGGGCGTGTAATTGAAAGGTTAGAATTGATTATCCGCATACTGAGTATGGTGAATTCAGGATTGTTCCTCACGGATGTATCGAATGTTGTGGTGAAAGTGTACTACCTCTGTAGAGTGTCAAACTATTCGAATAGCCGCGCCCGCGGTTATGGACAGTTGGAGTGTGTGGCGCCCCGCAAAAACCACTACTAGAAAATCGCGTTATTTTTGTGCATTGCATCATCATGACCGCATGCTCATGTCATCACGCCACATTGCATTTGAGCATCGTCATCATCATGCATTTGTTTGCATAAAACTATTTTCGAAAAGCCTGTTTTTGTTTTCTAAATACTCCCGTCTTTATTCAAATTAAAACCCGGGTCTCCAGAATATTTTACTTTGTCTACCAACGGTTTGCAAAAGCCCCGTTGTAAATAAATAAAATGTTTAATTATTTTTAGGAGGCAGCCCGCCCGGCCCGAAAGCCCGGCCGGCCACCTCCAAACCCTAGTCTAAAAATATCTAGTCCTAATCCTACCTACACATAATCCTACCCACCCTGCCTCCACCTCACCTGCACCAATCGATGCACGCCACCTCACCTCCCCTTCCTCCCCGGGCCAACCACGACTTGCCACCTCACCGAGCCTCTCTGACCTCATCTCACCTCCTGGCCCCACCTTCCCTCACCCACGCACACACCCAGTCCACCCCACTGGACACACACACACCACACACGCGGTACACCCCCACCCCGTCACGTCCCCCCCGATCCCTGGACCCACCTTCCACCTTCCTCGTCTCCCCCCCCCGCATCCCACCTCTTCCTCCTCCCGCCGCCAGGCACCGGAGGTGCCCTCTCTCCCTCTGCGTTCGCCGCTCCTCTTCTGCCTCGCGCAGGCCCGCCTCCCCGTGCCGTCGTCCGCCGCCAGGGGCTCGGTCGCCTCGAGCCCGACCCTCCCCTGTAGGACACCCGCATCGCCCTCCTGCTCGTCCTCACCCCCGCGACCACCTCCTCGTCGTCCGCCGGTGCTCCTCCACCGTCCCTGCACCTCACCGCTCCGGCCACCCTCCTACGCAACTCTGCTACCCTACAGCACCCCGGGCATCTCCTCTCCTCCCAGCAGCTCCCATCCCCACGGCCGAGGCGAGCCCTCTGCCCCGCGTGTGGTCGCGCCACCACCTCTCCACCGGGCGTCGCCGCCGGAGCTTCCCCAGCCTCTGCCCCATGCCTCCGCCGCCAGGGCCGATCTCCCCTCCCCGCGTGTCACCCTGGCTCCGCCCGTCCTCACCCCGTCGCCCCGCCTCCAGCCCGCGGCCGCCGGAGCCCCTGCCGCCCGAGCCGGCCGCCGCCTCCGCTGGTCCTCCTCCGACCTGCCCTGGCGCCGCTGGCCTCAGCTCCCCATCGTCCGCGCGAGCCGCGTCTCCCTCTGCAGCAGCTCCGCCTAACCTCGCCCCGGGCTGCTCTGCCGGCCACTCCTTCGGTCGCTGCTGACCGCGCGAGCGCCCGAGCACCCCGCCGCTGCCGTCCGCCGACTTGCGCCCTTCCCCTCTCTGGCCTCATCTCCATCTCGTCGGTCGCGCCCTCTACCGCATCGCTCCACCACCCCCAGGACCCCGTCGAGCCGAGCCTTCCGCGACCCCCGAGCTCCCTGGCCCCATCGAGCCGGCGAGCCTCTCCCTCGCCATCGTCTGTCGTGCCCAAGGTCTGGCCCGCCCTGCTTCCACCCAACCCCGCGTCATCTGCCTGCGAGCAGCGCCGGCCTCGCCCCTCCGCTATAGTTCCGCCTCCCCCTATAGCCGTGAGCCTCCTTGGATGCACCCAAGGAGGTTGCTTGGGCTGCTCAATTGTGTCCCAGGCACATGTTTGGACCGATGCCGTTTGTTTGTTGCTGTCACCTAGAGCGCCTGATGCCTGTGTTGTGGCAAGGACAAAAGGACCTAAGGGCCTCGACAAGATCTTCTCCTGGAGCGATGAGGTCTTCTTCACGGAACGCCAAGACTAGCTACCGCAGATCACGGACCCAGAGAATCCCCGGACAACGAGCTCTTCCACCTGAACCCGAAGACCGCATATGCAACAAGTACTTCTTCCCGGATCTGATGCCCGAGAACCCGGACGCCCAGGTCGTCGACACGGATACGCCAAGTACTTCCTCGAGAACGCCAAGTTCTTCATCCCGGATGCCAAGACCGACCTGATACGCGGGCCCGACAAGTTCGACACCGACCAGGGCGAGTCCGATGCGCCCCCGACGCCACACCAAGTCCTTCTTCCCGGAACGCCAAGCTCTTCATCTTGTATCCGACCTTCGAAGAACGATCCCGTTGAACCCTGAACCCTGAGACCGAACCCCAAACCACATCGAACCCCAAGATCGCCGAACCCGAATGTGTGACCCTGATCCGAGCCCCTATTTTATAAATGCCATCTATACAAATAGTTGCATATTAAATTGTCATACTCGCATGCATATTGTCATGTGGTTTGGGGGCCTTATGCCGATTCACCTAAATTAAATATGGGATCCATATGCGGGCAAATCTAGTCGTATACTGGTCCCATTTAAATTGGTGTAGCAAACCGGTGCTATCTTTTGCCATGTTAAGACAACATTTAAATTGCAGGGTATCTAAACAACTTGAACCACTTAAATATTTGTCGGGACCTCGGTTCCGCTTAATATGGCCTAATTGCATCGCATGCTTGCCATGTCATACATCATACATGCATCATGCCCGATCTTTTGCCGTAGTATTAAATAGTGCATCCGGTGTTTCTTCTAGTGCTTTTCTTCTTCACGGATTAGGCCGATGAGTTGATGCGAGTGTCGACCCGATCTTCGGATGAACCTTCGGCAATGCTTTTCAGGCGAGCATCTCCCCCTTTCTACCTATCTTACTTTTATAGTATTTATTCCCTCCTGTTGATCTATTGCTATCTGTGTTGCGATGCTCTAGTTTCGTGCCCGTGATATCCCTTGCAGCCTGATATTGCCTTGGACACATCCTATTACCTGTTGTTTGGTAGATAGTTGTACTTGCGCGTCGTAGTCGCTTGCTCAAGTGCTGTTGTGTGTCGTCAGGTACCACAGTTGTTGGAGTATTGCCGCATGTTAATGTTGGAGATGATCATGGCTTTAATTACTGTTTAATAACTAAAATTGAAAGTAGGTAAATGCAGAGGCACAAGTGGGCAATATATGTTATTTGGTTGTTAACCAACCACTTGTGTCCCGTAGGACCCCGAGTTCTTGACACCTGTTCCGAGATCGAGCGCGCTAACCACGTGTGGGATGTATGGGCACCCCATCGATTTAGTACCTGATTTCAAAGTACTGTACTGGGGGCCACAAGTAGTTTGGGGCTTTATTACTATTCTGTACTTATGCCATGCTTTACTTCTTAATTTAAATTGTGCGAGGTACTGCACCTGTACTGTTTAGGACCGTGACCTGTTTTCGCTGTATCGACAAGCCCGAGAGTTTCGGGTTCCCAGTCGTTTACAGCCGGCTACACAAACCCTGAGTCCGTCTCGGAGACCGGCCGACTTTGTTGCGGGTAGCTTAGTGGGGTGGCCCCCATGTACTTGCTTTGGGTCTGGGAAACGTCATGACTTAGGCCCCGCCGACATACCGAGGGGTGTATGTTAACTGATCTGGCAAAAGGGTCGAAGTGCGTGTGGATACTTTGGTGCACCCCTGCAGGGTTAAATCTTTTCGAAAAGCCGTGTCCGCGGTTATGGACGACTTGGAGCACAGTTCTCGATCATAGACAACTATAACTAAAGTTTACTGTTATAATTTGACTTGTATCCGATATGACTAGTAACCAGCTTCACTACAACGGAATGGCTAAATAAAAGTACCAACAACTGCTGGGTTTGGGATATCTCATGCTAATCGTATCTGACTAGTAAGTGTTGCAACTACAATGGAATGTTTAACTGAAACTGCCCACTGCTTATTCTATCAGGATGACTATCTATACCTGACTAGTAATTGCTGCAACGATAACGGAATGAATAAAACTGCCAACTGTGTGAGTCCTCGGTTGACTTCCTCGTTTGGTCTCGAGGGGGAAATACCAGGATGGGTATGTTTGGTGGTAGCATCAGGTTGGTTCTGAATAGGTCTTTCTTATCCCTCTCTGATAGCCGCCAGTTGTATCGAGTCTCTATAGGTTGTTTAGTGCATGCTGCGCTGCCGCTTCAGTCCACCATACCTATGTAGGCGAGGACCGCCGAATTCTAGTCTCGCTGTGTACTGGCCTCAGTACTGACCGCTCTCTCTTTTTCCTTTGCCCTTTGCCGGCACCCCTTTTGTTTAAGCAGGTTTTGAGATCGACGTCGTTAGCAGGGTTACCCTTCCGGCTTGGCCTGGGCAGGGTTATGGACGCCATTGGTTATTCTTCAGGGCTCTTAGCTCCATTTGCATCTTGTCCGTACTCGGACGCTATATCGTTTTAAAGGTGATTTGGATCTTTGTATTGTATATCTGTATTCTTGACTCTTTGAGTCGCTATTGTATATATATGTTTTGTGGGTTCCATCGAGGACTATTGTGTAATGATATTACTTCGTTTTCCACCCGCACGAAAGTGCCTGGTGGGCACCTTTGAATCGTTTCTATGCGGGTTTGGCGGGTTTCGCTAAAACTTGCATAGGGCCGATTCTGAGGGTGTTACAGAGTGGTATCAGAGCTCAGCAGTTGCGATACCCCACAAGTCCAGCCTGTAGGATAACCTAGCTAACGGCCGAAGTAGAGTGTCAAAACTATTTTTGCAAAATCGGTTGGATAGTTCTGATTAGGTCTGATTTTACTCCTTACCCCTCTGCTGCTCTCCTCTCACCTCTGCGTGTTTTGAATCCGCTCTCTTCTCTCTCTTCGAGTCCAGGATTTCTCGTGATTGGGTTCCATCGTACCTTCAGGGTTTCGCTTCCTTCTTTGGTAACGGTGTTGCTACACCTGGTCTTCATGCTATCCGAGGAATCCTTCGTCTGGTGGACTTCTCTTTGTTCCTTCTCGTGCCTTCCGGTGTTTTCCATCGTGACGACATCATCTACGCCAGATCCGATGCAGAGTCTGCATCATTCTTTTGTCCCCGAACCTTGCTTGACGAGATCTACGATCTGAATTCTGAGAGTTGGATGCATAATTATCCTATTCATGTACAGAGTAATGCTTTGAGTGCGGGATGGAGTCGCGACCATACCACTACTCTTATCATTCGCTTTCGTATATTGAATGGTGGATCGATGCAATTCTTACTCCTTCCATGGAAGTTAGAGGTGGCCTTACCTTTATCTTCGTCTGTTGTTATCCGGAGTGTTCTCTTGACGAACAAGATCAACGACCTCTTGTTAGTGGTGTCGCAAGGATCTACACGAGGCGAGAAGACGCAGATCGCCGACCTTCCTTCCGGTACCATGAGGCGGATCTCGAGGGCGAGGTCCATTGTTAGTGGTGTCGAATTGTGGCGCCCCGCAAAAACCACTACTAGAAAATCGCGTTATTTTTGTGCATTGCATCATCATGACCACATGCTCATGTCATCACGCCACATTGCATTTGAGCATCGTCATCATCATGCATTTGTTTGCATAAAACTATTCTTGAAAAGCCTGTTTTTGTTTTCTAAATACTCCCGTCTTTATTCAAATTAAAACCCGGGTCTCCGGAATATTTTACTTTGTCTACCAACGGTTTGCAAAAGCCCCGTTGTAAATAAATAAAATGTTTAATTATTTTTAGGAGGCAGCCCGCCCGGCCCGAAAGCCCGGCCGGCCACCTTCAAACCCTAGTCTAAAAATATCTAGTCCTAATCCTACCTACACATAATCCTACCCACCCTGCCTCCACCTCACCTGCACCAATCGGTGCACGCCACCTCACCTCCCCTTCCTCCCCAGGCCAACCACGGCTTGCCACCTCACCGAGCCTCTCTGACCTCATCTCTCCTCCTGGCCCCACCTTCCCTCACCCACGCACACACCCAGTCCACCCCACTAGACACACACACACACCACACACGCGGTACACCCCCACCCCGTCACGCCCCCCCCGATCCCTGGACCCACCTTCCACCTGCCTCGTCTCCCCCCCCCCGCATCCCACCTCTTCCTCCTCCTGCCGCCAGGCACCGGCGGTGCCCTCTCTCCCCCTGCGTTCGCCACTCCTCTTCTGCCTCGCGCAGGCCCGACTCCCCGTGCCGTCGTCCGCCGCCAGGGGCTCGGTCGCCTCGAGCCCGACCCTCCCCTGTAGGACACCCGCATCGCCCTCCTGCTCGTCCTCACCCCCGTGGCCACCTCCTCGTCGTCCGCCGGTGCTCCTCCACCGTCCCTGCACCTCACCGCTCCGGCCACCCTCCTACGCCACTCTGCTACCCTGCAGCACCCCGGGCATCTCCTCTCCTCCCAGCGGCTCCCATCCCCACGGCAGAGGCGAGTCCTGTGCCCCGTGTGTGGTCGCGCCACCACCTCTCCACCGGGCGTCGCCGCCGGAGCTTCCTCGGCCTCTGCCCCATGCCTCCGCCGCCAGGGCCGATCTCCCCTCCCCGCGTGTCACCCTGGCTCCGCCCGTCCTCACCCCGTCGCCCCGCCTCCAGCTCGCGGCCGCCGGAGCCCCTGCCGCCCGAGCCGTTCGCCGCCTCCGCTGGTCCTCCTCCGACCTGCCCTGGCGCCGCTGGCCTCAGCTCCCCATCGTCCGCGCGAGCCGCGTCTCCCTCTGCAGCAGCTCCGCCTAACCTCGCCCCGGGCTGCTCTGCCGGCCGCTCCTTCGGTCGCTGCCGACCGCGCGAGCGCCCGAGCACCCCGCCGCTGCCGTCCGCCGACTTGCGCCCTTCCCCTATCTGGCCTCATCTCCATCTCGTCGGTCGCGCCCTCTACCGCATCGCTCCACCACCCGCAGGACACCGTCGAGCCGAGCCTTCCGCGACCCCCGAGCTCCCTGGCCCCATCGAGCCGGCGAGCCTCTCCCTCGCCGTCGTCTGTCGTGCCCAAGGCCTGGCCCGCCCTGCTTCCACCCAACCCCGCGTCATCCGCCTGCGAGCAGCACCGGCCTCGCCCCTCCGCTACAGTTCCGCCTCCCCCTATAGCCGTGTGCCTCCCTGGATGCACCCAAGGAGGTTGCTTGGGCTGCTCAATTGTGTCCCAGGCACATGTTTGGACCGATGCCGTTTGAATGTTGCTGTCACCTAGAGCGCCCGATGCCTGTGTTGTGGCAAGGACAAAAGGACCTAAGGGCCTCGACAAGATATTCTCCTGGAGCGACGAGGTCTTCTTCACGGAACGCCAAGACTAGCTACCGCAGATCACGGACCCAGAGAATCCCCGGACGACGAGCTCTTCCACCTGAACCCGAAGACCGCAGATGCGACAAGTACTTCTTCCCGGATCTGATGCCCGAGAACCCGGACGCCCAGGTAGTCGACACGAATACGCCAAGTACTTCCTCGAGAACGCCAAGTTCTTCATCCCGGACGCCAAGACCGACCTGATACGCGGGCCCGACAAGTTCGACACCGACCAGGGCGAGTCCGATGCGCCCCCGACGCCACACCAAGTCCTTCTTCCCGGAACGCCAAGCTCTTCATCTTGTATCCGACCTTCGAAGACCGATCCCGTCGAACCCTGAACCCTGAGACCGAACCCCAAACCACATCGAACACCAAGATCGCCGAACCCTAATGTGTGACCCTGATCCGAGCCCCTATTTTATAAATGCCATCTATATAAATTGTTGCATATTAAATTGTCATACTCGCATGCATATTGTCATGTGGTTTGGGGGCCTTATGCCGATTCACCTAAATTAAATATGGGATCCATATGCAGGCAAATCTAGTCGTATACTGGTCCCATTTAAATTGGTGTAGCAAACCGGTGCTATCTTTTGCCATGTTAAGACAACATTTAAATTGCAGGGTATCTAAACAACTTGAACCACTTAAATATTTTCCGGGACCTCGGTTCCGCTTAATATGGCCTAATTGCATCGCATGCTTGCCATGTCATACATCATACATGCATCATGCCCGATCTTTTGCCGTAGTATTAAATAGTGCATCCGATGTTTCTTCTAGTGCTTTGCTTCTTCACGGATTAGGCCGATGAGTTGATGCGAGTGTCGACCCGATCTTCGGATGAACCTTCGGCAATGCTTTTCAGGCGAGCATCTCCCCCTTTCTACCTATCTTACTTTTATAGTATTTATTCCCTCCTGTTGATCTATTGCTATCTATGTTGCGATGCTCTAGTTTCGTGCCCGTGATATCCCTTGCAGCCAGATATTGCCTTGGACACATCCTATTACCTGTTGTTTGGTAGATAGTTGGACTTGCGCGTCGTAGTCGCTTGCTCAAGTGTTGTTGTGTGTCGTCAGGTACCACAGTTGTTGGAGTATTGCCGCATGTTAATGTTGGAGATGATCATGGCTTTAATTACTGTTTAATAACTAAAATTGAAAGTACGTAAATGCAGAGGCACAGGTGGGCAATAGATGTTATTTGGTTGTTAACCGTCCACTTGTGTCCCGTAGGACCCCAAGTTATTGACACCTGTTCCGAGATCGAGCGCGCTAACCACATGTGGGATGTATGGGCACCCCATCGATTTAGTACCTGATTTCAAAGTACTGTACTGGGGGCCACAAGTAGTTTGGGGCTTTATTACTATTCTGTACTTATGCCATGCTTTACTGCTTAATTTAAATTGTGCGAGGTACTGCACCTGTACTGTTTAGGACCATGACCCGTTTTCGCTGTATTGACAAGCCCGAGAGTTTCGGGTTCCCAGTCGTTTACAGCCGGCTACACAAACCCTGAGTCTGTCTCGGAGACCGGCCGACTTCGTTGCGGGTAGCTTAGTGGGGTGGCCCCCATGTACTTGCTTTGGGTCTGGGAAACGTCATGACTTAGGCCCCGCCGACATACCGAGGGGTGTATGTTAACTGATCTGGCAAAAAGGGTCGAAGTGCGTGTGGATACTTTGGTGCACCCCTACAGGGTTAAATCTTTTCGAAAAGCCGTGTCCGCGGTTATGGACGACTTGGAGCATAGTTCTCGATCATAGACAACTATAACTAAAGTTTACTGTTATAATTTGACTTGTATCCGATATGACTAGTAACCAGCTTCACTACAACGGAATGGCTAAATAAAAGTACCAACAACTGCTGGGTTTTGGATATCTCATGCTAATCGTATCTGACTAGTAAGTGTTGCAACTACAACGGAATGTTTAACTAAAACTGCCCACTGCTTATTCTATCAGGATGACTATCTATACCTGACTACTAATTGCTGCAACGATAACGGAATGAATAAAACTGCCAACTGTGTGAGTCCTCGGTTGACTTCCTCGTTTGGTCTCGAGGGGGAAATACCAGGATGGGTATGTTTGGTGGTAGCATCAGGTTGGTTCTGAATAGGTCTTTCTTATCCCTCTCTGATAGCCGCCAGTTGTATCGAGTCTCTATAGGTTGTTTAGTGCATGCTGCGCTGCCGCTTCAGTCCACCATACCTATGTAGGCGAGGACCGCCGAATTCTAGTCTCGCTGTGTACTGGCCTCAGTACTGACCGCTCTCTCTTTTTCCTTTGCCCTTTGCCGGCACCCCTTTTGTTTAAGCAGGTTTTGAGATCGACGTCGTTAGCAGGGTTACCCTTCCGGCTTGGCCTGGGCAGGGTTATGGACGCCATTGGTTATTCTTCAGGGCTCTTAGCTCAATTTGCATCTTGTCCGTACTCGGACGCTATATCGTTTTAAAGGTGATTTGGATCTTTGTATTGTATATCTGTATTCTTGACTCTTTGAGTCGCTATTGTATATATATGTTTTGTGGGTTCCATCGAGGACTATTGTGTAATGATATTACTTCGTTTTGCACCCGCACGAAAGTGCCTGGTGGGCACCTTTGAATCGTTTCTATGCGGGTTTGGCGGGTTTCGCTAAAACTTGCATAGGGCCGATTCTGAGGGTGTTACAGAGTGTGTCATACTGTTCTGTTGTCAGATGTTTTCAAAATGACTTGTGAAATGATTCATGACTTGACTTGACCACAATAGGGCTGTGATATTTAATTCAAGATCCCACTTAGGTGTTATAAAAATTTCAACTAGATTTATTTTCTTCTGAACTCAGTAGAGATAAATCTGGCTTTTTGCAAAACAACCTAGAGCCTAGTACTTCCTACTCAAAACCACTTCACTTGTTAGTATTAGTTTGCAAGTACTTAAAGAGTACTCATGGCTTTGTCCGTGGCTATTCCCGTGGCCAGACTATGAAGAGGAATATCAGGAGGACGGACCGCAGGAAGGTTACGACAACTAGGATCATCTCCCATCGTCAGCATTGCCTGTGACCATGAAGATGGAGCTTCGCACATGCTACCGTTATTATAACGTTATTCCTCTGCTTGAATTGTATTAAGACCGGATCATGTGATCCTTATTTGTTGTAAGACCTTATGTATGGTTTGTAATGGATGATGTACTGTGATATCCAATCTGTTATGTCTCGCAAAAATGGTAATCCTGGGATTGCGATGTATGGCATAACAGGCATCTGGGATTAAAAATCCGGGTGTTGACAAGTTGGTATCAGAGCCATCCTGACCATAGGAGACCCTATTTTGAATGGACGTTTGAATCAAAAACATAGTTTCAAAACCAAGGAAGTGAGTATTTATGAAAACTTATTCTCATTCTTATCACTTAGACTCTTTCATGAAAATTCATGTTCCTCAAAAATTCTTGCAAACTTACATAAAATTTGACACACTTGATCACTCTACTAACTTACTCATCCTATATTCTTATAGATGGACATGAAGTACAACAAATTTTATCAGTTGGGGAATGGAGGAGAACTCATCTTTGAGCGTGACTTGGACCAGCTTTCGGAGATGCTGGAGCGTTCGCACCCCGAGTTCTTTGGAGCTCATCTCAATGATCAGGAAGGAGAGGAGTTGCAATGGCTAGTTGTTGCAAGTCTCCGGGGAAAGATTGAATCCCCCACCTCAGAGGGAATTCAGTTCACCTTGAGAGAGAACAACTAGCTCGATGGATTTGCCAGGGCCATGCAGGAAGCTCTTGCCTGTCTGTGTGTGTAGAGTAGCAATCAGATTAAGGGTACCCGCTTTGAGTTTTATCCAGGGCGCCATATCACCATGAGCTGAAGACTCAATTGGACCACCTTAGCTTCATGATGTATGACCGGCAGAAGGAGTTAGACAATGCCTACTCCTATGACAACCACAAGTACGCCATCGCCGCCAAGAAGGATCAGACCATTGCCATTCTAGTGAAGGATCTCCAGTCTCGTCGTCGTCAGCTCGACAAGAAGGAGCGCATCATTGCCCGTCTTCGCCACAGGATCATAGATTTGGAGGAGACTGTTCACGAGAGAGACATGCAACCGGAGGAGAGGGAGAATGCAGGGGAAGACCTTTGTGGAGACCCCTACTCCTATCTCAGTGACGATGATGACTTTCTGGAGGATCAGGCCATGGACTTCTTCACCGATGAGGATGACTTCGTCTTCATTGATTATGATGATTATGAGGATGATGAGGACACCGACTCCGAGGAGTAGTAGCACTTGAGCACTAGCGTTAGTGAGTTGTATCACGAAAATTTTGTTAATTCAAAGAAATATGAATGCATGTGTGTATGTGATGATTGTATGAATGCATGAATGGACTTGTGTGAGTGATATAAATAGGAAGGAATAGTTTAAATATGAAAACAACATCATCAAAAACATTTCCAAGTAGAAACAAATCAAGAGAAAATAAAAAAAATCAAATAAGCAAATGGTCATTTTTGCCAATCTTGCTCACTACGCCACTTTGAGTGTTTCTAGTCCAATATTTCAAACAGAAACATTTCCATTTCTTTTCACCCCTTGCTAGACCAAGTAAAAGTGAATCAAAGCCCACCTTTTAAACTTAACAGAAACATTTGGAAACTTGATTCAAATGACAATTCAAATTTGAATCTAGTTCATATGGGAAGATCACCCAATTCTCAAAAACCAACCAAACCAATTCTACTTGACCTATCCAACTAACCAGAGACTCCATAGTATGTAACTAGTACACCCACAAAGTTTGAATCAAAAATTCAAATTTGAATCTCTTTCGGACATTTCATCAAACACCTTGCAAACACCAAACCAACAAACATCAAACACTATTAGGAGCAGTGATTTTGGCTGGTTCACAGCAAGCTATTAGTAGATCATATAGCCCATTTAACAAGCTTTAGCACCACTGTGAGCTTGCCATAGCCATCAATGGTGACCATGTCGAGCTCACCTTGCCACCCCTCAGTTGACAGCAAGCTAGAAGCTTCTCTAGCCTCGCCAACCTTGTCTAGCAGGCACTCCACGTCCACCTCCACCCCTGTCCAAGCCTCGAACATTGCCAGCCCCTGGACCACATAGCCCGAGTGTGCCCAGCCTCTCTGCAAGCGTGCCGAGAGCGCGCTAGAGCGCCACCTACGACACACGCCCACAGACCGCGCGCCACCCTCGCCGCGTGCAGGCAGGATCGCCACCACCCCAGGAACACCCCAGACACGCCTGTTTGCTGTCGTGCGACCCGTATCACCTGTGCGCCATTAAAACTTCCATCAGACCCACCCAGAGCGTCGAAGTGTTTCGACCATATCGCACCGCCCCACGCCGCGTAACCATTCCGTTGAGCTTCACCAGGGAACACAACACCATCCCCTACCGTTTCCCATGCCAGTAGCTCGCTGTAACGACGACACCGACGAGCTCCTCCCACGCCCTTCGGTCCCCTCGCTGCACTATAAATAGAGGCCACCCCAGCTCGATTTCTTCACACCATTTCTCTCCCCTCTCTCTCAGAAGCACCCCACCTCACTCCCGTAATATTGTCAGAGTCTGCCGCGGAGGAGGAAGAAAGGAGCCAGCGATTGGAGCCGCCACAGGAGAAGCCGCTGGTACCAGGAGGTTCGCTGTCGTCAACTTTGTCGTTCGCCCCCATCGCTGACCCTCGCCTGAGCCCCGGTGAGCCTCCCACGACCCCACTGGCCATTCTAGTGTTCTAGTACCTAGATTCAAAAATCAACCCAGTTCAATTCACTGAACCAAAATGCATGAAACCAATTTTGTTAAAAAGGTACTGGAATACTTAATCCAAGACCGTTGGATTAAATTCATTTGGATTTGTAGATCATATATAGTAAAAATAACAAGGCAGAAGCTTTTCTGCATTCAAACATTTTTCAGAATTCAACCACAAAAGCTTTTGAGTTCATTCCAACACTCAAAAATCACATTTAATTAGACCTTTCTGAATATATCAAAATATCTAGGTTTACTTGCAGAAATAATGGTCAATTTATAAAAGAATGCCTCATACGCAATTCTAGTCACTTTAATTAATTAAAATAAAAAGGTTAAACCTTATTAAATTGTGACACCACTTTAAATCACATTCCCAGGTACTGAAATATGTGGTGATGACATGTGTCAACATGATCCCATGTTTTAGTTGGAGAATATTAAATCTTAAGTAGTTTTTGAATGAGTAGAAATTACTTTTCTAAAATAAAGGGAATTAGAAATATTTCTTTAATCTTTGTGATGCTTGTGATGATCCTAGATCATCTAGTGAAAACCTTGGTGTGATAAGTAAAAGTAGTTAAGTATTGTTTGGTGATTGTGTACCTCGTATTTATATATAGACGCTAGTACCAACCAAGGATACGAGGAGGAAAGAGAATACTACGAGGAAGAAGTTGAGGAGAACTTCAACCACTGCTCTGTACATGGCAAGCCTATACTTGCAACATTGCAAGACTAATACTACCAGTTGACTTGGCAAGCTAAAACTTGCATGATACTATGCAAACTAGATAACTTAAGCAAATGTGATTATACCCATTTGATGATACTAAATCCCAGTTTTACTTGCAAGCTTAGTTAGTTTATTTCTTTATCAAAGATTTTATTTGAGTTTACTTAGTGACTTGTAGATATTAGAATGATATATGAAGGTAGCATAAATAGCATAAAATTTGGCCTAAGTTATATAATCTTGATGTCATCCTGAGGCATGAGATTGAACTTAGATCATTCTCACTTGTTTACCACCCCTCATTAGCCCCACTTGTTGTTGCTAGTGCTAAGCATAAAACTTGATCACTTTAGATGGGAATAATTGGTTAAAATGGTTATGAAAACTTTAGAATGATGAGTCATTCTACTGAAATGTTTTGATATGTGTTCTTGAACACCAGATAATTTTGATGATGAAAATGTTAAGGCATGAGCCTTAACCCTTTATAAAACTGATGGTTGTCTGGATGCGATACCATTCCAATTTTACCGTACAACCACAATACCCGAAATTTGGGTAGGGCTTGACTGGAAATTTATATACCTTAGTATGGGTTCCCTTGCGGCCAAGGTTTGAGCTGAGGCTACCTTGTGAAGATTGTCCACCAGTGCAGTTCCCAAGATGAAAATTGGTCATGGTTGGGAGGCCAAACTCACAGGAGAGGTGCCTATACTAGGGAGTGTAATTGAAAGGTTAGAATTGATTATCCGCATACTGAGTATGGTGAATTCAGGATTGTTCCTCACGGATGTATTGAATGTTGTGGTGAAAGTGTACTACCTCTGCAGAGTGTCAAACTATTCGAATAGCCGCGCCCGCGGTTATGGACAGTTGGAGTGTGCCATACTGTTCCGTTGTCAGATGTTTTCAAAATGACTTGTGAAATGATTCATGGCTTGACTTGACCACAATCGGGCTGTGATATGAAATTCTAGATCCCACTTAGGTGTTAAAAAAATTTCAACTAGATTTATTTTCTTCTGAACTCAGTAGAGATAAATCTGGATTTTTGCAAAACAACCTAGAGCCTAGTACTTCCTACTCAAAACAACTTCACTTGTTAGTATTAGTTTGCAAGTACTTAAAGAGTACTTGGCTTTGTCCCTGGCTATTCCCGTGGCCAGACTATGAAGAGGAATATCAGGAGGACGAACTAGGATCATCTCCCATCATCAACATTGCTTGTGACCATGAAGATGGAGCTTCGCACATGCTACCGTTATTATAACGTTATTCCTCTGCTTGAATTGTATTAAGACTGGATCATGTGATCCTTATTTGTTGTAAGACCTTATGTATGGTTTGTAATGGATGATGTATTGTGATATCCAATCTGTTATGTCTCGGAAAAATGGTAATCCTGGGATTGCGATGTATGGCATAACAGGCATCTGGGATTAAAAATCCGGGTGTTGACAAGTTGGTATCAGAGCCATCCTAACCATAGGAGACCCTATTTTGAATGGACGTTTGAATCAAAAACTTAGTTTCAAAACCAAGGAAGTGAGTATTTATGAAAACTTATTCTCATTCTTATCACTTAGAATCTTTCATGAAAATTCATGTTCCTGAAAAATTCTTGCGAACTTACATAAAATTTGACACACTTGATCACTCTACTAACTTACTCATCCTATATTCTTATAGATGGACATGAAGTACAACAAATTTTATCAGTTGGGGAATGGAGGAGAACTCATCTTTGAGCGTGACTTGGACCAGCTTTCGGAGATGCTGGAGCGTTCGCACCCCGAGTTCTTTGGAGCTCAGCTCAACGATCAGGAAGGAGAGGAGTTGCAAGTCTCCGGGGAAAGATTGAATCCCCCACCTCAGAGGGAATTCAGTTCACCTTGAGAGAGAACAACTGGCTCGATGGATTTGCCAGGGCCATGCAGGAAGCTCTTGCCTGTCTGTGTGGGTAGAGTAGCAATCAGATTAAGGGTACCCGCTTTGAGTTTTATCCAGGGCCCCATATCACCATGAGCTGAAGACTCAATTGGACCACCTTAGCTTCATGATGTATGACCGGCAGAAGGAGTTAGACAATGCCTGCTCCTACGCCAACCACAAGTACGCCATCGCTGCCAAGAAGGATCAGACCATTGCCATTCTAGTGAAGGATCTCCAGTCTCGTCGTCGTCAGCTCGACAAGAAGGAGCGCATCATTGCCCGTCTTCGCCACAGGATCATAGATTTGGAGGAGACTGTCCACGAGAGAGACATGCAACTGGAGGAGAGGGAGAATGCAGGTGAAGACCTTTGTGGAGACCCCTACTCCTATCTCAGTGACGATGATGACTTTCTGGAGGATCAGGCCATGGACTTCTTCACCGATGAGGATGACTTCGTCTTCATTGATGATGATGATTATGAGGATGATGAGGACACCGACTCCGAGGAGTAGTAGTGTAACACCCTCAGAATCGGACCTATGCAAGTTTTAGCGAAATCCGCCAAACCCGCATAGAAACGATTCAAAGGTGCCCACCAGGCACTTTCGTGCGGGTGGAAAACGAAGTAATAGCATTACACAACAGTCCTCGATGGGACCCACAGAACAGATATATATACAACAGCGACTCGAAGAGTCAAGAATACAAATATAATATACAAAGATCCAAATCACCTTGAAAATGATAGAGCGTCCAGTTACGGACAAGATGCAAATGGGGCTAAGAGCCCTGAAGAATAACCAATGGCGTCCATAACCCTGCCCAGGCCAAGCCGGAAGGGTAACCCTGCTAACGACGTCGATCTCAAAACCTGCTTAAACAAAAGGGGTGCCGACAAAGGGCAAAGGAAAAAGAGGAGCGTTAGTACTGAGGCCAGTACACGGCGATACTAGAATTCGGCGGTCCTCGCCTACATAGGTATGATGGACTGTAGCGGCAGCGGCAGCATGCACTAAACAACCTATAGAGACTCGATACAACTAGCGGCTATCAGAGAGGGGTAAGAAAGCCCTATTCGGATCCAACCTGATGCTACCATCAAACAACCCATCCTGGCGTTTCCCCCTCGAGACCGAACGAGGAAGTCAACCGAGGAACTCACACAGTTGGCAGTTTTACTTATTCAGTTATCGTTGCAGTAATTACTAGTCAGGTTTAGATACTCATCCTGATAAAAATAAGCAGTGGGCACTTTTAGTTAACCATTCCGTGATAGTTGCAACACTTACTAGTCAGATACAGATAACATGAAATAACCCGAAACCCAGCAGTTGTTGGTACTTTTATTTAGCCATTCCGTTGTAGTTGCAATACTTACTAGTCAGGTACAATGGTCGCCAGAGACAACCCAAACAAGCAATGGTTGGCAGTTTTATTTAGCCATTCCGTTATAGTGAATCTGATTACTAGTCATTATAAAGTCAAATTTATAGCACTACTTTAGTTATGCTTGTCTATGATCGAGATACTGTGCTCCAAGTCGTCCATAACCACGGACACGGCTTTCAGAAAGTTTTAACCCGGCCGGGGTGCACAAATAGCAACACACACTCGATCAGCCTCGGAAAAACCAAATCAAAACCCAACGAGGCCTTCACGACAAAGCAATCACAGGATTCAGAAATATTTCAGGGGGCCACCCCTTGGAGTACACCCGCAACGAAGTAAGCTAGCTCCGAGACGGACCCGAGGTTTGCGACAATGGCTGTAAACGACTGGGAACCCGAAAACTCGGGGTGTCGATACCGCGAAAACACTCCGCTTACCTAAACAGTACAGTGTGCTATCCATCGCACAATCGTAATAAAGCAGTAAAGCATGGCATAAGTACAGGATCGTAAATAAAACCTCAAACTAGTTTGTGGCCCCAAGAAATAAGACTGAATCAAGCTCTGGCTAAGGGGGGTCCCATAAGCCTCCCGGATGTGGATAGCGCGATAAAACAAGGAACAGGTATCAAGTACTCGGGGTCCTACGGGACACAAGTGGGCGTTCGGAAACCAAATATTTTCTATCACCCACCGATGCCTCTGCTTACTTCAATTTTAGTTGTTAGACAGGAATTAAAGTGAACGATAAGTAAAGCCATGATCATCACCAACATCATCCTACGGCAATACACCAACAACTGTGGCACTTGACGCCACGCAAAAACACTTGAGGAAGCGACTACGACGCGCAAGTCCAACTCTCTACCAAACAACAGGTAATAGGATGTGTCCAAGGCATTATAAGGCTGCAAGGGATATCACGGTACGAAAACTAGAGCATCGCGACACAGATAGCAATAGATCAACAGGAGGGAATAAATACTATAAAAGTAAGATAGGTAGAAAGGGGGAGATGCTCGCCTGAAAACATTGCCGAAGGTACAACCGAAGAACGGGTCGACACTCGCATCAACTCAACGGCCTTATCCGCGAAGAAGCAAAACACTAGAAGAAACACCGGATGCAATATTTAATACTACGGCATATCGGGCATGATGCATGTATGATGTATGACATGGCAAAGGTGCGATGCAATTAGACAAGATTAAGCGGAACCGGGGTCCCGACAATTAATTAAATGGTTCAAGTTATTTAGAACCCCCGCAATTTAAATGTTGTTTAACAAGGCAGAATATATCACCGGTTCGCTACACAAGTTTAAATGAGGCCAATATAAGGCTAGATTTGCCCGCATATGGGCCCCATATTTAATTATGAGGTGAATCGGCCTAAGGCCCCCAAACCACATGACAATATGCATGCGAGAAGAATGATTAAAATGTGACAAGTTGTATTATGTGATAAAATAGGGTTTTCGGGAAGGGGTTCACACGTTAGGGTTCGGCAGATCTTGAGGTTCCGGGGTTCGGGGTCGGGTCTCGGAGTTCGGGGTTCGACGGATACGAGGTTCGGACTCCGGGATCGTTCTCAGCTAACGGAGGTAGTTCTTGTCGTCGTGAAGACCTTGACGGGTTCGCGGGTCGGGTCGGACTTGGCGTTCCTTTCGGTTCGGGTCTTGGCGTCCGAGGCAGTACTTGGCGTCCGGGTTCTTGACGAACTTGGCGTAACCGGGATGGAGGGCTTGCCGTATCGGGAAGAAGATCTTGAAGGGTGCCGGCTTCAATTGTCGATGGCGAACTTGTTCGGTACCGGGGGTTTTTCGGAGATCTTGGCACGGCGCCGGGTACGGGATCGGTCTTCGGAGATCTTGGTAGATGGTTCCATGTCGACGGTCATGGCGACTCCGGGGAGAAGGCCTTGACGTTTCATGACGACAATCTTGGATCTTGTTGTCTGAGGAGAACTCGAGTTCGATCGGGGCACGCTTGGGTCGGTGCCGGTGTTTCCAGCACGCCATAGACGGAGGATCCTGGCTGAGAGCAGCAAGCCCAAAACGGTACAACAGACCACCCAAAACAAGGACAACACGTTGGAGGAGGCCCGTGACTCGTGCGGGCAAAAGCTCGAGCGGCTTGCGTTCGGGTTGCAGAGAGGCACATGACGACGATGACGGTGGGGCAGAGACACCAGGGCCACAGAGGTCGGAGAGAGGGGCGCGAGACGCGGGCCCGCTGGTGGCACGACGAGGAGGGCAGAGCCCGGGACGGCGCCGGTACGGGGGCGCGGAGCGACGGGCGGTGGGGCGCTCGGGCGGCGCGGCGGGTGGCCGGCGAGGCGAGCAGGGCCGGCGCAGAGAAGCCTGGGGGAGGACTCGCGGCAGGAGGGAGGAAGAGCGCCGGGGAGTGGCTCGGCCGGAGCGGCGGCGGCTGGCCAGGGCGGCGCGCTGGGATGGCGAGGGTCGGCGGGAGGTGGCCGATGCGGCCACGCGGGAGAGGTGGCGGGTCGGAGAGGGCGCCGGCGGCGGGGCAGGGGGAGGGGCGGAGCGGAGGGCGAGGTGGAGCTCGGCGGGGCAAGGCGGATGCAGAGAGGGCGGCGCCGGAGAAGACGGGCAGGCGATGGTGGTGGGGCGGCGCGCGCGCGGTGACGGAGGAAGGGAGCGGGCGGCGGGGTGGGCGGACCAGCGGGGGCGCGGGCGAGGCGGCACCGGGGCGAACGGCCGCGGTCGGTGGAGAGGAGGGGGGACGGCCGCGTGGAGGTGAGGTGAGGGGGCGCCGGCGACGGAAGAGGAGGGCAGAGGCAGCAGCCGGTGGGGAGGAAGAAGGGAGGGGGCACGTGCGGCGTGAGGAAGAGGGTGGGGAGGGAGATCCGCGTGGGACGCGTCGGTCCCGGGGTGGGGCTGCGCGTGGGGGGAGGAGGAAGGAGGCTGCGGGTGCGTGTGGGGGGCGCGTGGAGCCAGGGACGTGGGCCCGGGGTGGAAGGGGGCAGGTGTGGGGGCTGTGTGTGTGGGGGTTGTGGGGAGAGAGAGAGAGGTGGGGAAAGGGGTAGGACTAGGTGGCAGGGTCTGATTGGCTAGGGGGAAGGGTGAGGTGAGGTGTCGAGAGGGGGTTGGTTGGGGTGAGGTGGAGGAGGGGTGGGTAGAATTAGGATAGGTAGGAAAAGAATAAAGGGTTGGACCGATTTTAATTCCTTGGGGTGGTCGTTCGGGTCGAAACGGCCCGTTCGACTGCCCCCACTAAAATTAATTCAATATTTTATTTATTTTAAATGCAACGTTTGCAAACCGATAGCAGACAAACAAAACAATCCGGAGACCCGGGGTTTGCGTTGAATAAAGACGGGGCGTTTAGAAAACACAAACAGGTTTTTCCGAAAATAGTTTTATGCAAGCAAATGCAAGACGATGACGATGCTCAAATGCAATGCGGCATGATGACATGAGCATGCGATCATGATGATGCAATGCACAGAAACAACGCGATTTTCTAGTAGTGGTTTTGCGGGATGCCACAATTCGACACCACTAACAATGGATCTCGCCCTCGAGATCCGCCTCATGGTACCGGAAGGAAGGTCGGCGATCTGATCCTTCGTGCTTCGTGTAGATCCTCGCGACACCACTAACAAGAGGTCGTTGTCCGTGATCGTCGAGAGAACACTCCGGGATCAAAAAGGTCGAAGGTAGAGGTATCAACAAATAAGCCACCCCTAACTTCCGTGGACGGAGTAAAATTGCTGGATCCACTGATTCGATGTACAAGAGCGAATGTTAAGAGTAGTCGGATGGTGATCAGTCCATCGCACACCCAAACCATTACTCTGCACACGAATAGGTGGATTATGCAACCAACTCTCGGAATCAGACTGAAGATCTCGACAAGCGAGGTTCGGAACAACGGAGTGATGCAGACTCTGCATCGGAGCTGGCGTAGATGATGTCGTCGCGTCGGGAAACACCGGAAAGCACAAACAAGGAACACAGAATGGTAACACCGTAGACGGATTCATCAGGCAGCTTGAACACCGGATGGTAGAACACCGTTAACAGAGGAGGGAGCGAATCCCTGAAGGTACGACGGAAAACCCAACCACGAGAAATCCTGGACTCGAAGAAAAGATAAGAGAGCAGGTTCAAAACACGTCGAGATAAGGGGGAATAGCAGAGGGGTAAGGAGTAAAATCAGACCTAATCAGAACTATCCAACCGATTTTCCAAAATACTTTTGACACTCTACTTCGGCCGTTAGCTAGGTTATCCTACAGGCTGGACTTGTGGGGTATCGCAACTGCTGAGCTCTGATACCACTCTGTAACACCCTCAGAATCGGACCTATGCAAGTTTTAGCGAAATCCGCCAAACCCGCATAGAAACGATTCAAAGGTGCCCACCAGGCACTTTCGTGCGGGTGGAAAACGAAGTAATAGCATTACACAACAGTCCTCGATGGGACCCACAGAACAGATATATATATATACAACAGCGACTCGAAGAGTCAAGAATACAAATATAATATACAAAGATCCAAATCACCTTGAAAATGATAGAGCGTCCAGCTACGGACAAGATGCAAATGGGGCTAAGAGCCCTTAAGAATAACCAATGGCGTCCATAACCCTGCCCAGGCCAAGCCGGAAGGGTAACCCTGCTAACGACGTCGATCTCAAAACCTGCTTAAACAAGAGGGGTGCCGACAAAGGGCAAAGGAAAAAGAGGAGTGTCAATACTGAGGCCAGTACACGGCGAGACTAGAATTCGGCGGTCCTCGCCTACATAGGTATGGTGGACTGTAGCGGCAGCGGCAGCATGCACTAAACAACCTATAGAGACTCGATACAACTGGCGGCTATCAGAGAGGGGTAAGAAAGCCCTATTCGGATCCAACCTGATACTACCATCAAACAACCCATCCTGGCGTTTCCCCCTCGAGACCGAATGAGGAAGTCAACCGAGGAACTCACACAGTTGGCAGTTTTACTTATTCAGTTATCGTTGCAGTAATTACTAGTCAGGTTTAGATACTCATCCTGATAAAAATAAGTAGTGGGCACTTTTAGTTAACCATTCCGTGATAGTTGCAACACTTACTAGTCAGATACAGATAACATGAGATAACCCGAAACCCAGCAGTTGTTGGTACTTTTATTTAGCCATTCCGTTGTAGTTGCAATACTTACTAGTCAGGTACAATGGTCGCCAGAGACAACCCAAACAAGCAATGGTTGGCAGTTTTATTTAGCCATTCCGTTATAGTGAATCTGATTACTAGTCATTATAAAGTCAAATTTATAGCACTACTTTAGTTATGCTTGTCTATGATCGAGATACTGTGCTCCAAGTCGTCCATAACCGCGGACACGGCTTTCAGAAAGTTTTAACCCGGTCGGGGTGCACAAATAGCAACACACACTCGATCAGCCTCGGAAAAACCAAATCAAAACCCAACAAGGCCTTCACGACAAAGCAATCACAGGATTCAGAAATATTTCAGGGGGGCACCCCTTGGAGTACACCCGCAACGAAGTAAGCTAGCTCCGAGACGGACCCGAGGTTTTCGACAATGGCTGTAAACGACTGGGAACCCGAAAACTCGGGGTGTCGATACCGCGAAAACACTCCGCTTACCTAAACAGTACAGTGTGCTATCCATCGCACAATCGTAATAAAGCAGTAAAGCATGGCATAAGTACAGGATCGTAAATAAAACCTCAAACTAGTTTGTGGCCCCAAGAAATAAGACTGAATCAAGCTCTGGCTAAGGGGGGTCCCATAAGCCTCCCGGATGTGGATAGCGCGATAAAACAAGGAACAGGTATCAAGTACTCGGGGTCCTACGGGACACAAGTGGGCGTTCGGAAACCAAATATTTTCTATCACCCACCGATGCCTCTGCTTACTTCAATTTTAGTTTTTAGACAGGAATTAAAGTGAACGATAAGTAAAGCCATGATCATCACCAACATCATCCTGCGGCAATACACCAACAACTGTGGCACTTGACGCCACGCAAAAACACTTGAGCAAGCGACTACGACGCGCCAGTCCAACTCTCTACCAAACAACAGGTAATAGGATGTGTCCAAGGCAATATAAGGCTGCAAGGGATATCACGGTACGAAAACTAGAGCATCGCGACACAGATAGCAATAGATCAACAGGAGGGAATAAATACTATAAAAGTAAGATAGGTAGAAAGGGGGAGATGCTCGCCTGAAAACATTGCCGAAGGTACAACCGAAGAACGGGTCGACACTCGCATCAACTCAACGGCCTTATCCGCGAAGAAGCAAAACACTAGAAGAAACACCGGATGCAATATTTAATACTACAGCATAAGATCGGGCATGATGCATGTATGATGTATGACATGGCAAAGGTGTGATGCAATTAGACAAGATTAAGCGGAACCGGGGTCCCGACAATTAATTAAATGGTTCAAGTTATTTAGAACCCCCGCAATTTAAATGTTGTTTAACAAGGCAGAATATATCACCGGTTCGCTACACAAGTTTAAATGAGGCCAATATAAGGCTAGATTTGCCCGCATATGGGCCCCATATTTAATTATGAGGTGAATCGGCCTAAGGCCCCCAAACCACATGACAATATGCATGCGAGAAGAATGATTAAAATGCGACAAGTTGTATTATGTGATAAAATAGGGTTTTCTGTAAGGGGTTCACACGTTAGGGTTCGGCAGATCTTGAGGTTCCGGGGTTCGGGGTCGGGTCTCGGGGTTCGGGGTTCGACGGATACGAGGTTCGGACTCCGGGATCGTTCTCAGCTAACGGAGGTAGTTCTTGTCGTCGTGAAGACCTTGACGGGTTCGCGGGTCGGGTCGGACTTGGCGTTCCTTTCAGTTCGGGTCTTGGCGTCCGAGGCAGTACTTGGCGTCCGGGTTCTTGACGAACTTGGCGTAACCGGGATGGAGGGCTTGCCGTATCGGGAAGAAGATCTTGAAGGGTGCCGGCTTCAATTGTCGATGGCGAACTTGTTCGGTACCGGGGGTTTTTCGGAGATCTTGGCACGGCGCCGGGTACGGGATCGGTCTTCGGAGATCTTGGTAGATGGTTCCATGTCGACGGTCATGGCGACTCCGGGGAGAAGGCCTTGACGTTTCATGACGACAATCTTGGATCTTGTTGTCTGAGGAGAACTCGAGTTCGATCGGGGCACGCTTGGGTCGGTGCCGGTGTTTCCAGCACGCCATAGACGGAGGATCCTGGCTGAGAGCAGCAAGCCCAAAACGGTACAACAGACCACCCAAAACAAGGACAACACGTTGGAGGAGGCCCGTGACTCGTGCGGGCAAAAGCTCGAGCGGCTTGCGTTCGGGTTGCAGAGAGGCACAGGACGACGATGACGGTGGGGCAGAGACACCAGGGCCACAGAGGTCGGAGAGAGGGGCGCGAGACGCGGGCCCGCTGGTGGCGCGACAAGGAGGGCGGAGCCCGGGACGGCGCCGGTGCGGGGGCGCGGAGCGACGGGCGGTGGGGCGCTCGGGCGGCGCGGCGGGTGGCCGGCGAGGCGAGCAGGGACGACGCAGAGAAGCCTGGGGGAGGACTCGCGGTAGGAGGGAGGAAGAGCGCCGGGGAGCGGCTCGGCCGGAGCGGCGGCGGCTGGCCAGGGCGGCGCGCTGGGATGGCGAGGGTCGGCGGGAGGTGGCCGACGCGGCCACGCGGGAGAGGTGGCGGGTCGGAGAGGGCGCCGGCGGCGGGGCAGGGGGAGGGGCGGAGCGGAGGGCGAGGTGGAGCTCGGCGGGGCGAGGCGGCTGCAGAGAGGCGGCGCCGGAGAAGACGGGCAGGCGATGGTGGTGGGGCGGCGCGCGCGCGGCGCCGGAGGAAGGGAGCGGGCGGCGGGGTGGGCGGACCAGCGAGGGCGCGGGCGAGGTGGCACCGGGGCGAACGGCCGCGATGGGTGGAGAGGAGGGGGGGACGGCCGCGTGGAGGTGAGGTGAGGGGGCGCCGGCGACGGAAGGGGAGGGCAGAGGCAGCAGCCGGTAGGGAGGAAGAAGGGAGGGGGCGCGGTGCGGCGTGAGGAAGAGGGTGGGGAGGGAGATCCGCGTGGGACGCGTCGGTCCCGGGGTGGGGCTGCGCGTGGGGGGAGGAGGAAGGAGGCTGCGGGTGCGTGTGGGGGCGCGTGGAGCCAGGGACGTGGGCCCGGGGTGGAAGGGGGCAGGTGTGGGGGCTGTGTGTGGGGGGGTTGTGGGGAGAGAGAGAGGTGGGGAATGGGGTAGGACTAGGTGGCAGGGTCTGATTGGCTAGGGGGAAGGGTGAGGTGAGGTGTCGAGAGGGGGTTGGTTGGGGTGAGGTGGAGGAGGGGTGGGTAGAATTAGGATAGGTAGGAAAAGAATAAAGGGTTGGACCGATTTTAATTCCTGGGGGTGGTCGTTCGGGTCGAAACGGCCCGTTCGACTGCCCCCACTAAAATTAATTCAATATTTTATTTATTTTAAATGCAACGTTTGCAAACCGATAGCAGACAAACAAAATAATCCGGAGACCCGGGGTTTGCGTTGAATAAAGACGGGGCGTTTAGAAAACACAAACAGGTTTTTCCCAAAATAGTTTTATGCAAGCAAATGCAAGACGATGACGATGCTCAAATGCAATGCGGCATGATGACATGAGCATGCGATCATGATGATGCAATGCACAAAAACAACGCGATTTTCTAGTAGTGGTTTTGCGGGATGCCACAATTCGACACCACTAACAATGGATCTCGCCCTCGAGATCCGCCTCATGGTACCGGAAGGAAGGTCGGCGATCTGATCCTTCGTGCTTCGTGTAGATCCTCGCGACACCACTAACAAGAGGTCGTTGTCCGTGATCGTCGAGAGAACACTCCGGGATCAAAAAGGTCGAAGGTAGAGGTATCAACAAATAAGCCACCCCTAACTTCCGTGGACGGAGTAAAATTGCTGGATCCACTGATTCGATGTACAAGAGCGAATGTTAAGAGTAGTCGGATGGTGATCAGTCCATCGCACACCCAAACCATTACTCTGCACACGAATAGGTGGATTATGCAACCAACTCTCGGAATCAGACTGAAGATCTCGACAAGCGAGGTTCGGAACAACGGAGTGATGCAGACTCTGCATCGGAGCTGGCGTAGATGATGTCGTCGCGTCGGGAAACACCGGAAAGCACAAACAAGGAACACAGAATGGTAACACCGTAGACGGATTCATCAGGCAGCTTGAACACCGGATGGTAGAACACCGTTAACAGAGGAGGGAGCGAATCCCTGAAGGTACGACGGAAAACCCAACCACGAGAAATCCTGGACTCGAAGAAAAGATAAGAGAGCAGGTTCAAAACACGTCGAGATAAGGGGGAATAGCAGAGGGGTAAGGAGTAAAATCAGACCTAATCAGAACTATCCAACCGATTTTCCAAAATACTTTTGACACTCTACTTCGGCCGTTAGCTAGGTTATCCTACAGGCTGGACTTGTGGGGTATCGCAACTGCTGAGCTCTGATACCACTCTGTAACACCCTCAGAATCGGACCTATGCAAGTTTTAGCGAAATCCGCCAAACCCGCATAGAAACGATTCAAAGGTGCCCACCAGGCACTTTCGTGCGGGTGGAAAACGAAGTAATAGCATTACACAACAGTCCTCGATGGGACCC
Source organism: Avena sativa (assembly GCA_916181665.1). NCBI lineage: Eukaryota > Viridiplantae > Streptophyta > Magnoliopsida > Poales > Poaceae > Avena > Avena sativa. Next base: position 51,789,341 of record OV702279.1, on the reverse strand, counting down.
ACAGAACAGATATATATACAACAGCGACTCGAAGAGTCAAGAATACAAATATAATATACAAAGATCCAAATCACCTTGAAAATGATAGAGCGTCCAGCTACGGACAAGATGCAAATGGGGCTAAGAGCCCTTAAGAATAACCAATGGTGTCCATAACCCTGCCCAGGCCAACCCGGAAGGGTAACCCTGCTAACGACGTCGATCTCAAAACCTGCTTAAACAAGAGGGGTGCCGACAAAGGGCAAAGGAAAAAGAGGAGCGTCAATACTAAGGCCAGTACACGGCGAGACTAGAATTCGGCGGTCCTCGCCTACATAGGTATGGTGGACTGTAGCGGCAGCGGCAGCATGCACTAAACAACCTATAGAGACTCGATACAACTGGCGGCTATCAGAGAGGGGTAAGAAAGCCCTATTCGGATCCAACCTGATACTACCATCAAACAACCCATCCTGGCGTTTCCCCCTCGAGACCGAACGAGGAAGTCAACCGAGGAACTCACACAGTTGGCAGTTTTACTTATTCAGTTATCGTTGCAGTAATTAGTAGTCAGGTTTAGATACTCATCCTGATAAAAATAAGCAGTGGGCACTTTTAGTTAACCATTCCGTGATAGTTGCAACACTTACTAGTCAGATACAGATAACATGAGATAACCCGAAACCCAGCAGTTGTTGGTACTTTTATTTAGCCATTCCGTTGTAGTTGCAATACTTACTAGTCAGGTACAATGGTCGCCAGAGACAACCCAAACAAGCAATGGTTGGCAGTTTTATTTAGCCATTCCGTTATAGTGAATCTGATTACTAGTCATTATAAAGTCAAATTTATATCACTACTTTAGTTATGCTTGTCTATGATCGAGATACTGTGCTCCAAGTCGTCCATAACCGCGGACACGGCTTTCAGAAAGTTTTAACCCGGCCGGGGTGCACAAATAGCAACACACACTCGATCAGCCTCGGAAAAACCAAATCAAAACCCAACGAGGCCTTCACGACAAAGCAATCACAGGATTCAGAAATATTTCAGGGGGCCACCCCTTGGAGTACACCCGCAACGAAGTAAGCTAGCTCCGAGACGGACCCGAGGTTTTCGACAATGGCTGTAAACGACTGGGAACCCGAAAACTCGGGGTGTCGATACCGCGAAAACACTCCGCTTACCTAAACAGTACAGTGTGCTATCCATCGCACAATCGTAATAAAGCAGTAAAGCATGGCATAAGTACAGGATCGTAAATAAAACCTCAAACTAGTTTGTGGCCCCAAGAAATAAGACTGAATCAAGCTCTGGCTAAGGGGGGGTCCCATAAGCCTCCCGGATGTGGATAGCGCGATAAAACAAGGAACAGGTATCAAGTACTCGGGGTCCTACGGGACACAAGTGGGCGTTCGGAAACCAAATATTTTCTATCACCCACCGATGCCTCTGCTTACTTCAATTTTAGTTGTTAGACAGGAATTAAAGTGAACGATAAGTAAAGCCATGATCATCACCAACATCATCCTGCGGCAATACACCAACAACTGTGGCACTTGACGCCACGCAAAAACACTTGAGCAAGCGACTACGACGCGCAAGTCCAACTCTCTACCAAACAACAGGTAATAGGATGTGTCCAAGGCAATATAAGGCTGCAAGGGATATCACGGTACGAAAACTAGAGCATCGCGACACAGATAGCAATAGATCAACAGGAGGGAATAAATACTATAAAAGTAAGATAGGTAGAAAGGGGGAGATGCTCGCCTGAAAACATTGCCGAAGGTACAACCGAAGAACGGGTCGACACTCGCATTAACTCAACGGCCTTATCCGCGAAGAAGCAAAACACTAGAAGAAACACCGGATGCAATATTTAATACTACCGCATAAGATCGGGCATGATGCATGTATGATGTATGACATGGCAAAGGTGCGATGCAATTAGACAAGATTAAGCGGAACCGGGGTCCCGACAATTAATTAAATGGTTCAAGTTATTTAGAACCCCCGCAATTTAAATGTTGTTTAACAAGGCAGAATATATCACCGGTTCGCTACACAAGTTTAAATGAGGCCAATATAAGGCTAGATTTGCCCGCATATGGGCCCCATATTTAATTATGAGGTGAATCGGCCTAAGGCCCCCAAACCACATGACAATATGCATGCGAGAAGAATGATTAAAATGTGACAAGTTGTATTATGTGATAAAATAGGGTTTTCGGGAAGGGGTTCACACGTTAGGGTTCGGCAGATCTTGAGGTTCCGGGGTTCGGGGTCGGGTCTCGGGGTTCGGGGTTCGACGGATACGAGGTTCGGACTCCGGGATCGTTCTCAGCTAACGGAGGTAGTTCTTGTCGTCGTGAAGACCTTGACGGGTTCGCGGGTCGGGTCAGACTTGGCGTTCCTTTCGGTTCGGGTCTTGGCGTCCGAGGCAGTACTTGGCGTCCGGGTTCTTGACGAACTTGGCGTAACCGGGATGGAGGGCTTGCCGTATCGGGAAGAAGATCTTGAAGGGTGCCGGCTTCAATTGTCGATGGCGAACTTGTTCGGTATCGGGGGTTTTTCGGAGATCTTGGCACAGCGCCAGGTACGGGATCGGTCTTCGGAGATCTTGGTAGATGGTTCCATGTCGACGGTCATGGCGACTCCGGGGAGAAGGCCTTGACGTTTCATGACGACAATCTTGGATCTTGTTGTCTGAGGAGAACTCGAGTTCGATCGGGGCACGCTTGGGTCGGTGCCGGTGTTTCCAGCACGCCATAGACGGAGGATCCTGGCTGAGAGCAGCAAGCCCAAAACGGTACAACAGACCACCCGAAACAAGGACAACACGTTGGAGGAGGCCCGTGACTCGTGCGGGCAAAAGCTCGAGCGGCTTGCGTTCGGGTTGCAGAGAGGCACAGGACGACGATGACGGTGGGGCAGAGACACCAGGGCCACAGAGGTCGGAGAGAGGGGCGCGAGACGCGGGCCCGCTGGTGGCGCGACGAGGAGGGCAGAGCCCGGGACGGCGCCGGTGTGGGGGCGCGGAGCGACGGGTGGCCGGCGAGGCGAGCAGGGCCGGCGCAGAGAAGCCTGGGGGAGGACTCGCGGCAGGAGGGAGGAAGAGCGCCGGGGAGCGGCTCGGCCGGAGCGGCGGCGGCTGGCCAGGGCGGCGCGCTGGGATGGCGAGGGTCGGCGGGAGGTGGCCGACGCGGCCACGCGGGAGAGGTGGCGGGTCGGAGAGGGCGCCGGCGGCGGGGCAGGGGGAGGGGCGGAGCGGAGGGCGAGGTGGAGCTCGACGGGGCGAGGCAGATGCAAAGAGGGCGGCGCCGGAGAAGACGGGCAGGCGATGGTGGTGGGGAGGCGCGCGCGGCGCCGGAGGAAGGGAGCAGGCGGCGGGGTGGGCGGACCAGCGGGGGCGCGGGCGAGGCGGCACCGGGGCGAACGGCCGCGGTGGGTGGAGAGGAGGGGGGGACGGCCGCGTGGAGGTGAGGTGAGGGGGCGCCGGCGACGGAAGGGGAGGGCAGAGGCAGCAGCCGGTGGGGAGGAAGAAGGGAGGGGGCGCGGTGCGGCGTGAGGAAGAGGGTGGGGAGGGAGATCCGCGTGGGACGCGTCGGTCCCGGGGTGGGGCTGCACGTGGGGGGAGGAGGAAGGAGGCTGCGGGTGCGTGTGGGGGGCGCGTGGAGCCAGGGACGTGGGCCCGGGGTGGAAGGGGGCAGGTGTGGGGGCTGTGTGTGTGGGGGTTGTGGGGAGAGAGAGAGGTGGGGAAAGGGGTAGGACTAGGTGGCAGGGTCTGATTGGCTAGGGGGAAGGGTGAGGTGAGGTGTCGAGAGGGGGTTGGTTGGGGTGAGGTGGAGGAGGGGTGGGTAGAATTAGGATAGGTAGGAAAAGAATAAAGGGTTGGACCGATTTTAATTCCTGGGGGTGGTCGTTCGGGTCGAAACGGCCCGTTCGACTGCCCCCACTAAAATTAATTCAATATTTTATTTATTTTAAATGCAACGTTTGCAAACCAATAGCAGACAAACAAAATAATCCGGAGACCCGGGGTTTGCGTTGAATAAAGACGGGGCGTTTAGAAAACACAAACAGGTTTTTCCGAAAATAGTTTTATGCAAGCAAATGCAAGACGATGACGATGCTCAAATGCAATGCGGCATGATGACATGAGCATGCGATCATGATGATGCAATGCACAAAAACAACGCGATTTTCTAGTAGTGGTTTTGCGGGATGCCACAATTCGACACCACTAACAATGGATCTCGCCCTCGAGATCCGCCTCATGGTACCGGAAGGAAGGTCGGCGATCTGATCCTTCGTGCTTCGTGTAGATCCTCGCGACACCACTAACAAGAGGTCGTTGTCCGTGATCGTCGAGAGAACACTCCGGGATCAAAAAGGTCGAAGGTAGAGGTATCAACAAATAAGCCACCCCTAACTTCCGTGGACGGAGTAAAATTGCTGGATCCACGGATTCGATGTACAAGAGCGAATGTTAAGAGTAGTCGGATGGTGATCAGTCCATCGCACACCCAAACCATTACTCTGCACACGAATAGGCGGATTATGCAACCAACTCTCGGAATCAGACTGAAGATCTCGACAAGCGAGGTTCGGAACAATGGAGTGATGCAGACTCTGCATCGGAGCTGGCGTAGATGATGTCGTCGCGTCGGGAAACACCGGAAAGGACAAACAAGGAACACAGAATGGTAACACCGTAGACGGATTCATCAGGCAGCTTGAACACCGGATGGTAGAACACCGTTAACAGAGGAGGGAGCGAATCCCTGAAGGTACGACGGAAAACCCAACCACGAGAAATCCTGGACTCGAAGAAAAGATAAGAGAGCAAGTTCAAAACACATCGAGATAAGGGGGAATAGTAGAGGGGTAAGGAGTAAAATCAGACCTAATCAGAACTATCCAACTGATTTTCCAAAATAGTTTTGACACTCTACTTCGGCCGTTAGCTAGGTTATCCTACAGGCTGGACTTGTGGGGTATCGCAACTGCTGAGCTCTGATACCACTCTGTAACACCCTCAGAATCGGACCTATGCAAGTTTTAGCGAAATCCGCCAAACCCGCATAGAAACGATTCAAAGGTGCCCACCAGGCACTTTCGTGCGGGTGGAAAACGAATTAATAGCATTACACAACAGTCCTCGATGGGACCCACAGAACAGATATATATACAACAGCGACTCGAAGAGTCAAGAATACAAATATAATATACAAAGATCCAAATCACCTTGAAAATGATAGAGCGTCCAGCTACGGACAAGATGCAAATGGGGCTAAGAGCCCTTAAGAATAACCAATGGCGTCCATAACCCTGCCCAGGCCAAGCCGGAAGGGTAACCCTGCTAACGACGTCGATCTCAAAACCTGCTTAAACAAGAGGGGTGCCGACAAAGGGCAAAGGAAAAAGAGGAGCGTCAGTACTGAGGCCAGTACACGGCGAGACTAGAATTCGGCGGTCCTCGCCTACATAGGTATGGTGGACTGTAGCGGCAGCGGCAGCATGCACCAAACAACCTATAGAGACTCGATACAACTGGCGGCTATCAGAGAGGGGTAAGAAAGCCCTATTCGGATCCAACCTGATACTACCATCAAACAACCCATGCTGGCGTTTCCCCCTCGAGACCGAACGAGGAAGTCAACCGAGGAACTCACACAGTTGGCAGTTTTACTTATTCAGTTATCGTTGCAGTAATTACTAGTCAGGTTTAGATACTCATCCTGATAAAAATAAGCAGTGGGCACTTTTAGTTAACCATTCCGTGATAGTTGCAACACTTACTAGTCAGATACAGATAACATGAGATAACCCGAAACCCAGCAGTTGTTGGTACTTTTATTTAGCCATTCCATTGTAGTTGCAATACTTACTAGTCAGGTACAATGGTCGCCAGAGACAACCCAAACAAGCAATGGTTGGCAGTTTTATTTAGCCATTCCGTTATAGTGAATCTGATTACTAGTCATTATAAAGTCAAATTTATAGCACTACTTTAGTTATGCTTGTCTATGATCAAGATACTGTGCTCTAAGTCGTCCATAACCGCGGACACGGCTTTCAGAAAGTTTTAACCCGGCCGGGGTGCACAAATAGCAACACACACTCGATCAGCCTCGGAAAAACCAAATCAAAACCCAACGAGGCCTTCACGACAAAGCAATCACAGGATTCAGAAATATTTCAGGGGACCACCCCTTGGAGTACACCCGCAACGAAGTAAGCTAGCTCCGAGACGGACCCGAGGTTTGCGACAATGGCTGTAAACGACTGGGAACCCGAAAACTCGGGGTGTCGATACCGCGAAAACACTCCGCTTACCTAAACAGTACAGTGTGCTATCCATCGCACAATCGTAATAAAGCAGTAAAGCATGGCATAAGTACAGGATCGTAAATAAAACCTCAAACTAGTTTGTGGCCCCAAGAAATAAGACTGAATCAAGCTCTGGCTAAGGGGGGTCCCATAAGCCTCCCGGATGTGGATAGCGCGATAAAACAAGGAGCAGGTATCAAGTACTCGGGGTCCTACGGGACACAAGTGGGCGTTCGGAAACCAAATATTTTCTATCACCCACCGATGCCTCTGCTTACTTCAATTTTAGTTGTTAGACAGGAATTAAAGTGAACGATAAGTAAAGCCATGATCATCACCAACATCATCCTGCGGCAATACACCAACAACTGTGGCACTTGACGCCACGCAAAAACACTTGAGCAAGCGACTACGACGCGCAAGTCCAACTCTCTACCAAACAACAGGTAATAGGATGTGTCCCAAGGCAATATAAGGCTGCAAGGGATATCACGGTACGAAAACTAGAGCATCGCGACACAGATAGCAATAGATCAACAGGAGGGAATAAATACTATAAAAGTAAGATAGGTAGAAAGGGGGAGATGCTCGCCTGAAAACATTGCCTAAGGTACAACCGAAGAACGGGTCGACACTCGCATCAACTCAACGGCCTTATCCGCGAAGAAGCAAAACACTAGAAGAAACACCGGATGCAATATTTAATACTACAACATAAGATCGGGCATGATGCATGTATGATGTATGACATGGCAAAGGTGCGATGCAATTAGACAAGATTAAGCGAAACCGGGGTCCCGACAATTAATTAAATGGTTCAAGTTATTTAGAACCCCCGCAATTTAAATGTTGTTTAACAAGGCAGAATATATCACCGGTTCGCTACACAAGTTTAAATGAGGCCAATATCAGGCTAGATTTGCCCGCATATGGGCCCCATATTTAATTATGAGGTGAATCGGCCTAAGGCCCCCAAACCACATGACAATATGCATGCGAGAAGAATGATTAAAATGCGACAAGTTGTACTATGTGATAAAATAGGGTTTTCGGGAAGGGGTTCACACGTTAGGGTTCGGCAGATCTTGAGGTTCCGGGGTTCGGGGTCGGGTCTCGGGGTTCGGGGTTCGACGGATACGAGGATCGGACTCCGGGATCGTTCTCAGCTAACGGAGGTAGTTCTTGTCGTCGTGAAGACCTTGACGGGTTCGCGGGTCGGGTCAGACTTGGCGTTCCTTTCGGTTCGGGTCTTGGCGTCCGAGGCAGTACTTGGCGTCCGGGTTCTTGACGAACTTGGCGTAACCGGGATGGAGGGCTTGCCGTATCGGGAAGAAGATCTTGAAGGGTGCCGGCTTCAATTGTCGATGGCGAACTTGTTCGGTATCGGGGGTTTTTCGGAGATCTTGGCACGGCGCCGGGTACGGGATCGGTCTTCGGAGATCTTGGTAGATGGTTCCATGTCGACGGTCATGGCGACTCCGGGGAGAAGGCCTTGACGTTTCATGACGACAATCTTGGATCTTGTTGTCTGAGGAGAACTCGAGTTCGATCGGGGCACGCTTGGGTCGGTGCCGGTGTTTCCAGCACGCCATAGACGGAGGATCCTGGCTGAGAGCAGCAAGCCCAAAACGGTACAACAGACCACCCAAAACAAGGACAACACGTTGGAGGAGGCCCGTGACTCGTGCGGGCAAAAGCTCGAGCGGCTTGTGTTCGGGTTGCAGAGAGGCACAGGACGACGATGACGGTGGGGCAGAGACACCAAGGCCACAGAGGTCGGAGAGAGGGGCGCGAGACGCGGGTCCGCTGGTGGCGCGACGAGGAGGGCAGAGCCCGGGACGGCGCCGGTGCGGGGGCGCGGAGCGACGGGTGGCCGGCGAGGCGAGCAGGGCCGGCGCAGAGAAGCCTGGGGGAGGACTCGCGGCAGGAGGGAGGAAGAGCGCCGGGGAGCGGCTCGGCCGGAGCGGCGGCGGCTGGCCAGGGCGGCGCGCTGGTATGGCGAGGGTCGGCGGGAGGTGGCCGACGCGGCCACGCGGGAGAGGTGGCGGGTCGGAGAGGGCGCCGGCGGCGGGGCAGGGGGAGGAGCGGAGCGGAGGGCGAGGTGGAGCTCGGCGGGGCAAGGCGGATGCAGAGAGCGCGCCGCCGGAGAAGACGGGCAGGCGATGGTGGTGGGGCGGCGCGCGCGCGGCGCCGGAGGAAGGGAGCGGGCGGCGGGGTGGGCGGACCAGCGGGGGCGCGGGCGAGGCGGCACCGGGGCGAACGGCCGCGGTGGGTGGAGAGGAGGGGGGACGGCCGCGTGGAGGTGAGGTGAGGGGGCGCCAGCGACGGAAGGGGAGGGCAGAGGCAGCAGCCGGTGGGGAGGAAGAAGGGAGGGGGCGCGGTGCGGCGTGAGGAAGAGGGTGGGGAGGGAGATCCGCGTGGGACGCATCGGTCCCGGGGTGGGGCTGCGCGTGGGGGGAGGAGGAAGGAGGCTGCGGGTGCGTGTGGGGGGCGCGTGGAGCCAGGGACGTGGGCCCGGGGTGGAAGGGGGCAGGTGTGGGGACTGTGTGTGTGGGGGTTGTGGGGAGAGAGAGAGAGGTGGGGAAAGGGGTAGGACTAGGTGGCAGGGTCTGATTGGCTAGGGGGAAGGGTGAGGTGAGGTGTCGAGAGGGGGTTGGTTGGGGTGAGGTGGAGGAGGGGTGGGTAGAATTAGGATAGGTAGGAAAAGAATAAAGGGTTGGACCGATTTTAATTCCTGGGGGTGGTCGTTCGGGTCGAAACGGCCCGTTCGACTGCCCCCACTAAAATTAATTCAATATTTTATTTATTTTAAATGCAACGTTTGCAAACCGATAGCAGACAAACAAAATAATCCGGAGACCCGGGGTTTGCGTTGAATAAAGACGGGGCGTTTAGAAAACACAAACAGGTTTTTCCGAAAATAGTTTTATGCAAGCAAATGCAAGACGATGACGATGCTCAAATGCAATGCGGCATGATGACATGAGCATGCGATCATGATGATGCAATGCACAAAAACAACGCGATTTTCTAGTAGTGGTTTTGCGGGATGCCACAAGTAGCACTTGAGCACTAGCGTTAGTGAGTTGTATCACGAAATCTTGCAAATGTTGGTTTCGGACCACGAAACTGAAAGAGACGAACGTCAAGCCAACTTAGCCACCCTTCAACAGATAGCTCAGATGGCCAACAAGAATCAAGGCCATGGAAATCAGGACAACCATGGGTCCAAGCTCAAGAACTTCCAGAACACCAATCCACCTATTTTCACTAAGTCTGAAGAGCCCCTAGATGTAGATGATTGGCTGCAAACCATGGAGAACAACCTAGAAGTTGCAGGAGTGGAATCCAACGAGAAGGTACTGTTCGCCACCCACTATCTGGCCGGAGATGCAAGGGCATGGTGGAACAGTGTTCGTGCCATGAATGGAGGTCAAATGATGACTTGGGAAGAGTTCAAAATCAAGTTCAGCAGAACTCATGTGCCACCGGGTTTGATCAAGCAGATGAGAGATGAATTCAGGGAACCAAAGCAAGGAAGGATGACCGTAGTTGAGTACCGTGACAATTTTTGTCATTGGCTAGGTATGCACCTGATGAGATAGACACTGAAGCCAAGAAGAAGGAGAGATTCCTGAATGGTCTGCACGATGAGATGCAGGCAATGTTAGTCAACATCCCATTTGCTGATATTAAAGCCTTAGTGGATTCTGCCATTCAGATGGAAGGCAAGATCAACCAAGCCAATGAGAACCGCAAGCGTCAGATGATGCATCAACCAGGAACCCATCATACACCAAAGTATCGGCCCAACCCATCTCCAGGATCTGCCCCAAGAACCAACAGACCCCCGATGAACCGTCCAACCTATCCCAACCGTGGAAACCCAAGGCCTGGAGGAAATCACAACAACCCCGGCAACCCCAGCAATTTCAACCATGCCCCGCCTAAGTTAGACAACAACAATGTCGCCACCAACACCAACACTGCCCCAAGGACTGGAAGAAATGATGTGCCTGTTGCAGCAAAGGACAAGTCTCAGGTGACTTGTTATGAATGTGGATCCAAGGGTCACTATTTTCAATGAGTGCCCCAAGAAGATTGCCGCAGCCCCCAATGCAAATGCCCTAGCTCAGCAGCAGCGTCGTGTTCATCCTGGAAGAAGGTTTGCCCCAGGGAATTTGCTCAACCGCAACGGCCGTCTCTTTCTCATGCATGCTGAAGAAGCCCGAGAAGTGCCAGATGTCGTGCTGGGTATGTTTTATGTTAACTCAGTACTTGCAAGAGTTGTGGCATCCCGCAAAACCACTACTAGAAAATCGCGTTGTTTTTGTGCATTGCATCATCATGATCGCATGCTCATGTCATCATGCCACATTGCATTTGAGCATCGTCATCATCTTGCATTTGCTTGCATAAAACTATTTGCAGAAAAACCTATTTTGTGTTTTCTAAAACTCCCCGTCTTTGTTCAAACGCAAAACCCGGGTCTCCGGAATATTTGTTTTGTCTACCCGCGGTTTGCAAAAGTCCCGTTTGTAAATAATAAAATATTTAATTATTTTTTTAGTGGGGCAGTCGAACGGGCCATTCGACCCAGTCGACCACCCCCGGAATAAAATCGGTCCACCCAAAAATCCCTAGTCTACCCAGACCTATTCTACCCACCCCTCCTCCACATCACCCCTACCAATCTCTGGCTGCCACCTCACCCTCTCCTTTCTCTCCCTCCATACCTAGCCCGCCACCTGGCCACCCTCTCTCCCCCCACTCCCCACTCAACCAGCACACACACGCAACACACACGCGCGCGCGCCCCTGCCCACCACACTCACCCCACACCGCCTCCCCCCCCGATCGACCTGCCTAGGTACACCCTCCCACCAACCGCACGCCACCATCCCTGGCCCACCCCGGTCCCACCGACCCCGCTCGCCCTCTCTCCCCTCCCCATCGTCCTCCGCTCGCACCCCGCCGCCCTGGTCCCTCTCCTCCGCCTCCGTTCCCCCTCGCCGGCCCGAGCCGCGCCCGTCCCCGCCGCCGCTCTGGGACCCACTTCGCTGCCGCCTCCTTCGGCACCACCCCGTCGCCCTCCCCTCCGCGCCTCCCCTCCGGCCGAGCGCCGCCCCCCTCGCTGGCTTCCTCCTTCCACCCCGCGGCCCCGCATCGCCAAGCTCCGCCGGCCTCTCCTCCCCGCCAAGCTCGCCCCGAGTCCGGCCGCCTCGCCGGCCCCGGCCCCTCCTGCACCGCCCCGCCCTCCTTCTCCAACCTCCCGAGCGCCTCCCTCCGGCCGCCCTCCTCCTCGCCGCGGCCTCCTCCCTCCGCTTTGCCTCGCCCCTGCCTCGCCTCCGCCGACCTTCTCCACCTCCCCGCCGGCCGCCTCGAGCCCCCCCGTCGACCTCGCCTCCGGAGCTCCCTCTCTCCGCGCCGGCCACGTTCTGCCCCGCCGCTCGAGTCTCCCGTCGGCGCTGCTCCGTCCCCCACCTTCACCGCCCCTCTCCCCGTCCAGCCCGTGCGGCTCCGCCCTACCCCGATGTCGGGGCCTCCTCGGGCCGCCCCTGCTGCCAGAGCTCCCCCCCCGGCGAGCCCGCCATCACCGTGCCCGCCTCCGGCGATAGGCCCCTCCGCCTCTGTTGTGCTGCGGCCGAGCACCCTGCAGCTCGCCATGCCACCCACCACCGTTGGTAGCAATACCTCGAACACTACTGCCAAGATCGACCACTCATAGAGACCGACACGAGGTAAGATCCGGAGGGCTATGCAAGACCACTAAGGCCAAGCGGGAGTCAAATGCCTGCACGACGCCAAGATATTCTACACGGAGCACCGAGAACTACTTCCCGGACCCGAAGACCGATCCCGCCGAACGCCAAGATCTTCAATCGGATCCGAGGACACCGAGACCCCGATGCGACAAGTACTCCTTCTCGGACGCCGAGCACGCCGAGAACCCGGATGCCAGGGTCACCGACACGGAACGGCAAGACCTCCTTCCCGCACCGGTGCCGACGACGTCGCACGCCAAGTTCTTACCCCGAATGCCAAGACTGACTCGATGGCGTGGACCCAACAAGGTCTTCGCGACGACAAGACCGGCCGACCCGTGGACCCGACAAGATCGACCGCTTGAAACCAAGATCTCCGGCACGTCACGACAAGTTCTCCGTCTTGTATCCGCTCCCGTCGATTCCGTCGAACCCCGGACCCTGTCGAACCTCGAACCCCGGAACCTCAAGTTCGTCGAGGCCCTCTAATGTGTGAACCCCTTCCCGAAACCCTATTTTATAATATAATACAACTTGTCGCATATTAATTGTTCATGCATGCATCCTTGTCTGTGGTTTGGGAGCCTTATGCCGAATCATCTTATAATTAAATATGGGGCCCATATGCGGGCAAATCTAGCCTTATATTGGCCTCATTTAAATTTGTGCATCGAACCGTTACTATATTTTGTCATGTTAAGACAACATTTAATTTGCGGGGTAGCTAAACAACTTGAACCACTTGAATGATTGTCGGGACCCCGGTTCCGCTTAATATGACCTAATTGCATTGCATCTTTGCCATGCCAAACATCATTCATGCATCATGCCCGATCTTTCGCCGTAGTATTAAATATTGCATCCGGTGTTTATTCTAGTGTTTTGCTTCTTCGCGGATAAGGCCGTTGAGTTGATGTGAGCTTCACCCCGATCTTCGGATGAACCTTCGGCAATGTTTTCAGGCGAGCATCTCCCCCTTTCTACCTATCTTACTTTTATAGTATTTATTCCCTCCTGTTGATCTATTGCTATCTGTGTCGCGATGCTCTAGTTTCCGTACCCGTGGAATCCCTTGCAGCCGTATATTGCCTTGGACACATCCTATTACCTATGGTTTGGTAGATAGTTGGACCCGCGCATCGTAGTCGCTTGCTCAAGTGTTGTTGCGTGTCGTCAAGTACCACAGTTGTTGGAGAATTGCCGCATGTTTAAGGTTGGAGATGATCATGGTTTTACTTATCGTTCACTTTAATTATTGTTTAACAACTAAAATTGAAGTAGGTAAGCAGAGGCACAGGTGGGCAATAGATGTTATTTGGTTGTTAACCGTCCACTTGTGTCCCGTAGGACCCCGAGTACTGGATACCTGTTCCTTGAATATTCGCACTATCCACATCCGGGAGGATTATGGGACCCCCCTGAGCCAGAGCTTGATTCATTCTTATTTCTTGGGGCCACAAACTAGTTTGAGGTTTTATTTATGATCCTGTACTTATGCCATGCTTTACTGCTTTATTTACGATTGTGCGAGGAGCACACTGTACTGTTTAGGAAAGCGGAGTGTTTTCGCGGTATCGACAATCCCAGTTTTGGGTTCCCAGTCGTTTACAGCCACTGGCGCAAACCTTGAGTCCGTCTCGGAGTCAGCTAGCTTCGTTGCGGGTGTACTCCAAGGGGTGGCCCCCTGAAATATTTCTGAATCCTGTGATTGCTTTGTCGTGAAGGCCTCGTTGGGTTTTGATTTGGTTTTTCCGAGGTTGATCAAGTGTGTGTTGCTATTTGTGCACCCCGGCCGGGTAAAACTTTCTGAAAGCCGTGTCCACGGTTATGGACGACTTGGAGCACAGTATCTCGATCATAGACAACTATAACTAAAGTAGCGCTATAAATTTGACTTTATAATGACTAGTAAGCAGCTTCACTATAATGGAATGCCTAAATAAAACTGCCAACAATTGCTTGTTTGGAAGTCGCTTGCGACCATTGTACCTGACTAGTAAGTATTGCAACTATAACGGAATGGCTGAATTAAAGTACCAACAACTGCTGGGTTTTGGAATATCTCATGCTAATTGTATCTGACTAGTAAGTGCCGCAACTACAACGGAATGGTTAACTAAAACGGCCCACTGCTTATTTTATCAGGATGATTATCTATACCTGACTAGTAATTGCTGCAACGATAACTGAATAAATAAAACTGCCAACTGTGTGAGTTCCTCGGTTGACTTCCTCGTTTGGTATCGAGGGGGAAACACCAAGATGGGTTTGTTGGGTGTTAGCTTCAGGTTGGATCCGGATAGGTCATTCCTATCCCTCTCTGATAACCGCCAGTTGTATCGAGTCTCTATAGGTTGTTTAGTGCATGCTGCCGCTGCCGCATCAGTCCACCATACCTATGTAGGCGAGGACCGCCGAATTCTAGTCTCGCCGTGTACTGGCCTCAGTACTGACGCTCCTCTTTTTCCTTTGCCCTTTTGTCGGCACCCCTTTTGTTGAAGCAGGTTTTGAGATCGCCGTTGTTAGCAGGGTTACCCTTCCGGCTTGGCCTGGGCAGGGTTATGGACGCCATTGTTTATTCTTCAGGGCTCTTAGCCCCATTTGCATCTTGTCCGTAGTCGGACGCTCTATCATTTTCAAGGTGATTTGGATCTTTGTATATTATATCTGTATTCTGACTCATTGAGTCGCTGCTGTATATATATCTGTTCGGTGGGTCCCATCGAGGACTGTTGTGTAATGTTATTACTTTGTTTTCCACCCGCACGAAAGTGCCTGGTGGGCACCTTTGAATCGTTTTTATGCGGGTTTGGCGGGTTTCGCTAAAACTTGCATAGGGTCGATTCTGAGGGTGTTACAAGAGTGTTGTTTGATTCAGGAGCATCGCACTCATTTGTTACTGAAGAATTTACATGCACTAGTAAGATTCAACCAACCAAATTGAAGCATGTTATGATAGTTCAAATACCTGGTTCAACCACCAAAGCTAGACAAATTTGCAAGGTCGTGCCTATCCGAATCCATGGCATAGATTTTTATGCTAATCTAATAGTACTCCGAACTAATGGTTTGGAAGTAGTACGAGGAATGGATTGGATGTTGAAACATAAAGGATTAATCGACTGTGCCAAGAAAGCCATAACCATGACCAGTACAGCCGGAATATCAGTAGAACATGTATCTGAAACCTTGCCCCGTCAAGTCAAGTGTAACAAGAGTCTAGCCGAGCCAACCATTGACCAAGTCAGAGTAGTCTGTGAATACCCCGATGTATTTCTAGATGATTTGCCCGGTATGCCCCCAGATCGGGATATTGAGTTTATCATTGAACTAATCCCTGGAACCGGACCCATAGCCCAGAGACCATATAGTATGAACCCGTATGAATTAGTGGATCTGAAAAAGCAATTGGATGCTATGCTGGAGATCGGATTGATCCAACCAAGTGCGTCGCCATGGAGATCACCTGTCTTGTTTGTGGAAAAGAAAGATGGAGGTAACCGTTTGTGTACGGATTATCGGAAGTTGAATGATGTCACCATCAAGAACAAGTACCCACTGCCAAACATAGAAGACATGTTTGACCAGTTGAATGGTGCCAAGATATTTTCTAAGATTGATCTTAGAACTGGTTATCACCAACTCAAGATTCACGCAGAGGATATTCCAAAGATTGCCTTTACCACCAGATATGGATTGTATGAGTACACGGTCATGTCTTTTGGATTAACCAATGCCCCCACTTATTTCATGAACCTCATGAATAAGATTTTTATGGACTTCCTGGATAAGTTTGTCGTTGTATTCATCGATGACATTCTGATCTATTCCAAATCATAATAAGAACATGAGCTAAACCTGAGGACCATCCTTGGAACCCTTAGGGAGCATCAGTTGTATGCCAAGTTTAGCAAATGTGAATTTTGGTTACAGGAGGTAGGATTCCTCGGACATATAGTATCAGCCAGAGGAATTGCCGTTGACCCTGCAAAGGTGAAGGATGTGGAAGATTGGCAAGCCCCAACCACTCAAACCCAAGTTCGTGCATTTCTCGGATTAGCGGGATATACTACCGCAAGTTCGTAGAAGGATTCTAGAGTATTGACAGACTCATGACCTAGTTGCTGAAGAAGGATAAGAAGTTTGAATGGACAGACAAATGTGAAGTGAGTTTTCAGGAACTCAAGAGGAGATTGATTTAGCCCAAATCTTGATTATGCCGGATATTGCGAAGCCGTTTGATGTGTACTGTGACACATCCAAGATTGGGCAAAGTTATATCTTATTTGTCCCGACAACTAAAGCAACATGAACAGAATTATCCTACCCATGTCCTTGAACTAGCAGCCGTAGTTCTAGCCCTGAAGACATGGAGTCACTACCTGATGGGAAACCGTTGTGAGATTTATTCGGATCACAAGATCCTGAAGTATATATTCACTCAGAAGGAGCTGAATATGAGGCAAAGAAGATGGATTGAGCTAATCAAGGACTATGATGTGGGCATTCAATATCACCCTGGTAAAGCCAATGTGGTAGCAGATGCCCTTAGTAGATTGTCGTGCCTCTTGAACTCTATGATTCTGAAGGAGCAACCAAGTTTGCACAAGGAGTTGGAAGATTTTAGAATGGAATTAGTAAGTGAAGGATTTTTGGCTAGCATAGAACTTCAACCCACTTTGATCAGTCAGATCAAGGAGGTGCAGAAAGGAAATGCTAGTATCGACGGAATCAAACGTCGTATCGGTACAGGCAAAGTACACGGATTCACCGAAGATGAAGGAGTGTTGTGATACAAAGGACGTCTCTGTGTACCAGTAGATACAGAATTGAAGGAAACTATTTTGAAAGCGGCCGATGATACTCTTTATTCTATCCACCCTGGAGGAACAAATATGTATCAGGATTTGAATGAGCAATTTTGGTGGCATAAGATGAAGAGAGAAATCCAAAGCTATATAGCCAAGTGTGTTATATGTCAGAGAGTCAAGGCGGGACATCAGAGACCCGCAGGACTGTTGCAACCACTGTAGATTCCGGAATGGAAATGGAATTTAGTTGGAATGGACTTTATCACCGGATTGCCTACTTCTAGTAGGGGAAATGACTCTATTTGGGTCACAGTTGATAGACTGTCCAAGGTAGCCCATTTCTTACCAGTCAAGACCACTTACCAGAGCTCGAAGCTAGCGGAGTTGTACATTGCTAGAAAATCGTTAGTTTGCACGGAGTTCCCAAGAACATCGTGTCAGATTGAGGACCTCAGTTTACCTCGAGATTTTGGAAGAAAGTCCAGGAAGGACTGGGAACCCGACTAGATTTCAGCACAGCTTATCACCCTCAGACCGATGGACAAAAAAAGTGAGTAAATCAAATACTCAAAGATATGTTGAGAGCCTGTGTGCTAGAGTATGGATCTAAATGGGAAGACTGTCTGCATTTCGCAGAATTTTCTTACAACAACAGTTATCAAGCTAGTTTGCAAATAGCCCCATTTGAGTTCATGTATGGAAGGAAGTGTCATACCCCTTTGAATTGGTCGGAAGTAGGAGAGAGTTAGATTTTCGGACCCGACATCCTACGAGAAGCAGAAGAGAAAGTTCACAAGATCCATGAGCACCTCAAGAATGCCCAGTCAAGGCAGAAGAGTTATGCTGACAAACGATGTCGAGACCTTGCTTTCAATATCGGAGATTTTGTCTATCTCAAAGTGTTGCCTTTGAAGGGAATGCAACGTTTCCAGCTCAAAGGAAAGTTAGCCCCCAGATATATCGGACATTTCAAGATTCTGAATCATCAAGGAGAAATGTCGTATCAACTGGAACTGCCAGAGGAGATGTTAGCAGTCCATAATGTGTTCCATATATCGTTGCTTCGCAAATTCCTTGAAGTCCTGGAGAAGACTGAAGTTGCTGCCGTATAGTCGCGTCCGACAACTTAAATGCACGGGGAGATACCCAAAACATCAAAACATTAATCTTTTTCTCTCTTCTACATCCAAACTCTCTCAAAACCTCAAGGGATCTTCACCCCTACTCAATTTCGTTCCAATTCCTCGCTCACAAGTGATCTACGGTATGTTTCTCCTCTGATCCTCCAATTAATTTTCATGAATTCATCTATGATCTATTGTCATTATCAATCTAGGGTGAGACTTATTTTGAACTATTTGCCTTGATTATCTTGCCTAGATTATTATGTTCAAGAGATTCTTTAGTGCGCTATGATGAGGATTATGCTATGACTATTACTATTGAATCAAAAAGTTTTATATTTGTCTCTCTTATTTATTTTTAGAAGATGAACACGAGGAGCCAGACGCGTGCTCTTGCTGCTGCTAGTTCTTCTCGGGCTGCAGCTTAGGAATGCATGGGGATTCGATTGAAGAACGAATCCCACCATGATCATTTCGACAAGATAAAAAACTGAGAAGTCAAGGCAACCAAGTGGGTGTGCCCCCATCACTTTGAACGAACTTGGTATTTCTAATGTCTTTAATTTACTTTGCAATAGAGTTGGCCTGCAAAACTTTGTATTTCATGTTGCACCAACCTATCTCCTGTTAACCATTGAATTTCTTAGCTCTTTGCAAAGCACCGATAAGACATGGCATGGGGAGGATAGAATTTATTTTTGACTCATGAACAATAATTATTCTCTAACAATTGATGAATGGTGCAATTGTTTTGGTTTACCTAACAATGATGGTAATGCTCTGCACGGAGCTTTAACCGACATGGAACCTTCCCCTGAATACTGTTATAATAGAATGAGATTTACTTCTAGAGTCAGTAAAGGGAAGAATATTCAACATCCCGCTATTCGCTATTTGTTATATGTTATTGCTAACACCTTGCATGCGTGCAAAGAGTTTACAAGACTCAATGAGGAGGAAATCTTAGTCCTTGCAAAAGCTGCTCTCAACTTTGACAACCTATCACTTCACTTGGGCGCAATACTTGTGCGCTACTTGGAGTACCAATCCCACCAAAGCCAAGGACCAATCACTTGTGGAGGCATCATCACCATGCTTGCCAATGCATTGAACATAGACCTAGGTGAGTTGCAACAGGTGCTAGGTGAGCGACGTGTTGGTTTCTCTACTTTGAGGGCTTGTGGAATGATCACTAGGAGAGGTGGTGTTTATTATCTGCATATTGCTGGAGCTGGGCATATCTACCCCGCTCCTTTGCCTAATGGTCTTTTCTCTATCGAGGAAGGACGTGTGCTTTATGACTTGCAGGTTGAGCAACACCAACCCGAGGAGGAGATTGTGGAGGAGGATGAGGATCAAGAGGAGGAGCAAGAAGTCCATAATCAGGAGCAGCAGTGTAACATCCCAAAAATATTGAACAAGGTTATCAATTTCCAAATCACCAAAATTGGGGTTAACAAAAACTTTTGTTAATTCAAAGCAATATGAATGCATGTGTGTATGTGATGATTGTATGAATGCATGAATGGACTTTTGTGAGTGACCTAAATAGAAAGGAATAGTTTAAACATGAAAACAACATCATCTAAAACATTTCCAAGCTAAAACAAATTAAGAGAAAAACAAAAACAAAACAAATAAGCAAATGGTCATTTTTGCCAATCTTGCTCACTACGCCACTTTGAGTGTTTCTAGTCCAAGATTTCAAACAGAAACATTTCCATTTCTTTTCACCCCTTGCTAGACCAAGTAAAAGTGAATCAAAGCCCACCTTTTAAACTTACAGAAACATTTGGCAACTTGATTCAAATGACAATTCAAATTTGAATCTAGTTCATATGGGAAGATCACCCAATTCTCAAAAACCAACCAAACCTAATTCCACTTGACCTTTCCAACTAACCGGAGACTCCCTAGTATGTAACTAGTACACCCAAAAAGTATGAATCAAAAATTCAAATTTGAATCTCTTTCGGCCATTTCATCAAACACCTTGCAAACACCAAACCAGCAAACATCAAACACTATTAGGAGCAGTGATTTTGTCTGGTTCACAAAAATCTATTAGTAGATCATCTAGCTCATTTAACAAGCTTTAGCACCACTGTGAGCTTGCCAAAGCCATCAATGGTGACCATGCCGAGATCACCTTGCCACCCCTCAGTCGACATCAAGATAGAAGCTTCTCTAGCCTAGCCAACCTTGTCTAGCAGGCACTCCACCGTCCACCGCCACCCCCTGTCCAAGCCTCGAGCATTGCCAGCCCCTAGACCACACAGCCCGAGCGTGCCCAGCCTCTCTACGAGCGTGCTAGGAGCGCGCCAGAGCGCCACCTGCGATACACGCCCACAGACCGCACGCCGCCCTCGCCGCATGTAGGCAGGATCACCACCACCCTAGGAACACCCTAGACACGCCCGTTCACCGCCGTGCGACCCGTATCACCTGTGCGCCATTAAAACTTCTGTCGGACCCGCCCAAAGTGTCGAAGTGTTCTGACCATCTCGCACCGCCCCATGCCGCGTAACCATGCCGTTGAGCTTCGCTAGGGAACAGAACACAGTTCCCTACCTTTGCCCATGCCCGTAGCTCGCTGTATGACGACACCGACGAGCTCCGCCCGCGCCCTTCATTCCCCTCGCTGCACTAACTCGATTTCTTCGCACCATATCACTCCCCTCTATCTTATAAGCACCCGACCTTACTCCCGGAGCAAGGCAAGCATCACATCGCCGGAATTTGGCCAGAGTCTGCCGCGGAGGAGGAAGAAAGGAGCCAGCGATCGGAGCTGCCACAGGAGAAGCCACCAGTACCAGGAGGTTTGCTGTCATCGACTTCGTCATTCGCCCCCATCGTCGACCCTCGCCTAAGCCCCGGTGAGCCTCCCATGACCTCCACTAGCCATGCTAGGGTTCTGTCTCGTCGGCGTTGCCCGATGTGGACGATGAACCACAACCTTATGATTAGAGTTTGATCGCACGGCCTAGATCGCCCCATACCGCTTCACACACCCCTGTCTCGCTGACTGGTGGGGTCATTCACTTAAACCCACCCGCGCGTGCGCCGTGCACCGTGGGCCGGCCCAGTTAACATCCCACGCAACCCAGTTATTTTGAATTTGTATTTTCCAATTTAGTTTCAAACCTAGTTCTGTACCTAGATTCAAAAATCAACCCAGCTCGATTCACTGAACCAAAATGCATGAAACCAATTTGTTAGAAAGGTACTGGAATGCTTAATCCAAGCCCGTTGAATTCAATTTATTTGAATTTGTAGATCATCTATAGTAAAAATAACAAGGGAGAAGCTTTTCTACATTCAAACATTTTTCAAAATTCAACCATAAAAGATTTTGAGTTGATTCCAAATCTCAAAAATCACATTTAACTAGACCTTTCTGAATATATCAAAATATCTAGGTTTACTTGCAGAAATAATGGTCAAGTAATAAAGGAATGCCTCATAGGCAATTCTAGTCACTTTAATTAATTAAAATAAAAAGGTTAAACCTTATTAAATTGTGACACCACTTTAAATCACATTCCCATGTACTGAAATATGTGGTGATGACATGTGTCAACATGATCCCATGTTTTAGTTGGAGAATATTAAATCTTAAGTAGTTTTTCAATGAGTAGAAATTACTTTTCTAAAATAAAGGGAATTAAAAATATTGCTTTAATCTTTGTGATGCTTGTGATGATCCTAGATCATCTAGTGAAAACCTTGGTGTGATAAGTAAAAGTAGTTAAGTATTGTTTGGTGATTGTGTACCTCGTATTTATTTATATACACTAGTACCAACCAAGGATACAAGGAGGAAGGAGAATACTATGAGGAAGAAGCCGAGGAGAACTTCAACCACTGCTCTGAACAAGGCAAGCCTATTTTTGCAACATTGCAAGCCTAATACTACCAGTTGACTTGGTAAGCTAAAACTTGCATGATACTATGCAAACTAGATGCCTTAAGCATATGTGATTATACCCATTTGATGATACGAAATCCCAATTTTACTTGCAAGCTTAGTTAGTTTATTTCTTTAACAAATATTTTATTTGAGTTTACTTAGTGACTTGTAGATATTAGAAAGATATATGAAGGTACCATAAATAACATAAAAATTGGCCTAAGTTATATAATCTTGATGTCATCCTGAGGCATGAGATTGAACTTAGATCATTCTCACTTGTTTACCACCCCTCATTAGTGTTTACCCCCACTTGTAGTTTCTAGTGCTAAGCATAAAACTTGATCACTTTATATGGGAATACTTGGTGAAAATGGTTATGACAACCTTAGAATGATGAGTCATTCTACTGAAATGTTTTGACATGTGTTCTTGAGCACCAGATAATTTTGATGATGAAAATGTTAAGGCATGAGCCTTAGCCCTTTATAAAACTGATGGTTGTCTGGATGTGATACCATTCCAATTTTACCGTACAACCATAATACCCAAAATTTGGGTAGGGCTTGACTGGAAATTTATATACCTTGGTATGGGTTCCCTTGCGGCCAAGGTTTGAGTTGAGGCTACCTTGTGAAGATTGTCCACCTGTGCAGTTCCCAAGATGACAGTTGGTCATGGTTGGGAGGCCAAACTCACAGGAGAGGTTCCTATACTAGGGTGTGTAATTGAAAGGTTAGGATTGATTATCCGCATACTGACTATGGTGAATTCAGGATTGTTCCTGACGGATGTATCGAATGATGTGGTGAAAATGTACTACCTCTGCAGAGTGTCAAACTATTTGAATAGCCGCGTTCGCGGTTATGGACAGTTGGAGTGGCCATACTGTTATATCGTCATATGTTTTCAAAATTACTTCTGAAATGACTCATGAATTGACTTGACCACAACAGGGTTGTGATATGAAATTCAAGCTCCCACTTAGGTGTTATAAAACTTTCAACTAGCTTTCTTTGCTTCTGAACTCAGTAGATATAAATCTGGCTTTTTGCAAAACAACCTAGAGCCTAGTACTTCCTACTCAAAACCACTTCAGTTGTTACAATTAGTTTGCAAGTACTTAAAGAGTACTCATGGATTTGTCCCTGGCTGTTCCCATGGCCAGACTACGAAGAGTACTATCAGGAGGACGGACCGCAGGAAGGTTACGACAACTAGGATCATCTCCCATCGTCAGCATTGCATGTGACCATGAAGATGGATCTTCGCCCATGCTGCCATTATTATTACGTTATTCCCCTGCTTGAATTGTATTAAGACCGTATCATGTGATCCTTATTTGTTGTAAGACCTTATGTATGGTTTGTAATGGATGATGTACTGTGATATACAATCTGTTATGTCTCGCAAAAATGTAAATCCTAGGATTGCGATGTATGGCATAACATGCATCTGGGATAAAAAATCCGGGTGTTGACAAGCAGCCACAAACCAATTCGCCACATATCAAGATTTCCAAGAACTTGGAGGAACTCTGGAAGGAATGCATAATCTTGCCCTCAACCTCTGAGAAACAACAAGTAAACCTTCAACTCAATTTGAGAACCGGAGTTACAACTTTTCCCCCACCATAGTGATTTGAAGGGTTTGCAAAATCCTAAGCTTGGGGAGGTTTTCTATCTATTTTATATTTTTGTTTTCATTTGCTTTATCTTATTTTCGAGGTTATGCTTTTATTTGAGTTTATAAGCACTCGTGTTGGTTTCCCTAACACTTTATCTTAGTTATTTTTATTATGTTTGTGATTTTTAAACCGAGCTTTGCCGCCAATTTTCTATTCTTTAATTCCCCTTCTCAAAAATCATAAAAAGATTTCTCTGTTTATCTTTATTTTCCCTCTCTCTTTTTCTTTTTGCCTCGAAGTTCTCATTGATTTGTAGGAGAGTGATTGACTTCGAGTTTCCAAGAAACAAATAAAAAGGGAAGATAGAAGTGGAACCAAACATGAGAGGTATGCCTTATGACTCCCCACTTTTGAAGTTTGAGAAACCCATGCTAGTTTGTAGTAATGTTGAGATGTTATATCGGTAGAGTGAGTCTCTATATTGTAGTAAAAATTTGTTTACATGGGTATTTAATTGGGTACGTTTTGTTCCTGCTCTTGTAGTTAACCAAAGTCTTGCCTAAAATTTTTCTAAACAATTGAAATAAGAAAAAGTCTTACAATTGAAGACTTGGGTGTTGTAGTGTTTAGTTTTGAAAGCTTATTCCTAGAGACACTCAACACCACAGAAAATAATGATTGACTTGATAGCTCTCTTTGAAAAGATTTGTTCAATTGAATTAATGTTTAGCGGTTTTTGTGAGCATACCAAAGTTTGACTTGTAAATCATATGAATCATATAGCTTTATGTGTGTCAAACTTCATGGGATTTCAACAACTCCTCTAGCCTACGAACAATCTTTATGGAGGAAACTCCTAGATTTCGGCTATGAGTTGATTAAACATATGTAGCAGCAATGCTATAATGGGTAAGATTCTTGGCACTCCCGGGTAGCTGTAACATGATGGAATCCCTCCTCTGGATGATATGAGTAATCATTATGCAAAAGGAAAAAAAACTTAGTGATGCCACCAGTGTCCATCACAGCTCGATAAACTAATGAATTTTTTTTGGCATGCTCTCAACTACTTAAGAACTAAAATTCTTGAAGGACAATGAATAGAAAATTAGTTTTTGAAAAGTCTTGATTTATTGATGTGGGAGAATTGGGACACTTTAGTGTATACGATTTTCATGACAAACTCTCACACTCTTAATTATACATGATTACACTTTATTGTTCGAAGGAAAGCTTATGAGTTGATTACATGACATGGAATGAAGTTTACCTTTTTGAATCATCCATGCTTACAATAATTTTGCTGCGCTATAAGGATTCATGAAACCTGTATGATATGCTTGCCATTACTCTATCTATGCTGAAGTTTTTCATATTAATAAAGTGGAGGAAACATGAGACTACCAATCATGAGTAAGATCATCATCTCGTTATTTCAGTTTAAATGTTGAGTTCCCTTTTGATTTTGGTTTTCTTGCTCGGGACAATCAAGTTTAAGCTTGGGGAGGTTGATGGCTGTGAAATATAGCCATCCACGTCCACATATAAACTAGATATTATTCATATATTTGATGAAATATCTCTCTAAAACCTGCCACTAATGCTTAATGATCAAAGGGGTATGCAATCCTTTCTTGCTATTTTTTCCTACGCAGATAATGATGTATGATGATGGGAATCACTACATAAATGCCAAAGATATGAGATTTGCAACACATCAAAGAAACTAGGAGCCGTGAAGTAATTACTACAAGCTTAACGACCAACTATACAGGCCGCCGCCGTATAGTTGCCGCTGTATAGTTTGCACCGACTTCATTAGGTCAAACAAAACAACTTTCGTGTAGGGACCCCTATATAAAGAGGCTTCGGGCGACGGGAAACAACGCTTCTTTTCGACCTCAACTCTCCCTGCCACCAGAAGATGCCATGCTGGAGGAATATATCTAGATCTAAGACCTTAAACCCTTCTCCACCACGATAGCCATCTTCCACCACTTGTAATAGTAGATCTCTTCTCCAATTGGCGACATTGTAAGAATATTTGCTATCAACCTTATGATCTCTATTACAATGTTTATGATTGTCGATTTCATCTCTATGTGTGAGTAATTATCCTTGGGCTAAGGGCTTCCGCCTAGCCATGTAGCTTTTGTGCATGTTATTTATCATAGATGGGATCATGTATTAGTTTGTATGGCATGATGATTGTAGTACCCTCTCTTGCCTAAATCTAAGGACTTGTCAGGTACCCAAGACCCCGAGTATTTATCCTAAAGGGAGTGTGAGTAATGACTGATCTGCAGGATAGGACCCCAGTGACAGAAAGGGTAGTACGGCTGTATGTTAGGAATTTAGTTCGGATTAACATTGACATCACGATGCATATCATTAGTTCTCTTTCTTCTATTGATGATACTAGTGGGTTATTGTTATAAGCGGTTGTGGAGGCGATAACAATTATGGATGCACTGCCCACATATAATTATCTTGCTCTAACAATTACATGCATACTTTATTATTATCTATTATTCCCATCAGATGTTTTGCATAGCTACTGGTGAAAACTGATGACCCTAGGCCCTCTCTCTCTCCATCATCAAGAACAAAAACAAGATCGCAAACTCTTGGTCCGGTGAAAACGCAATAGGAATTCTAAAACTCTCAAAGGTGTGTTTAAGTAATCTCACTTAGCTTTCTGCTTCCCGAGGATTCGATAAACCTAGGCCTACTAGAGAAAAAGAGCTATACTACATCCGTAATCCGGATCGAAGGTATCAGTTCCCGAAGAGGATGGAGATGATAAGGCAAGTAGAGCAGAGAAAGAACAAGGATGAGTATCCTCCTAATCCTTATCGTCACAACTTCAGATCTTATTATAAACCTCCTCTCGGTCTGTCACCTCTCAAGCCTAAGAAGGTTCGCCCAGATGAGATTCATGATAAGATCTATCAATTGGTAAAAGCCTTGAAAGCATGTGTTGAAACTATAGGGGAAGGGATTGACTCCTAATGGATGATGAGCAAAGTCCTTGAGAAAAAGGTCAATGACATCGATGGTAGAGTTGGTTTCTTGATTAAAACTATTATTGAGTTGATATATGAGAAGAAATTCCTGTAGAAGAATATTTTGAAGCTTCAATTCGACATGGCCGAGCTCAGCAGCCACCTTGCAAGCATAGCTAAGGCTTGCAACACAGAATAGGGAGATGTTCTTCTCACCCATGAGAAGGAATAGGTACCAACAAGGAGTTATTTGATCCCTCCTGGCTTGATTCCAAGATTGGGGAGATCTTTAAGAACTTTTAATCTATCTTATAAGTTTATTTGTTGCATTAGTTCAAAGTTAGAAATAAATTATGCATCGTTAGAATTCCCTTCAGGAATAGTCGATCCCTTTATGAAATTCCGAGTTCATCTTATATATGGAGTATTATTGAGTTTGTGGTTATCTTATTAGATATATGGACTAGATTGAGTATTATTTTACTTTCACTTGATGACTGAATTAGTAGTTTTCCACACCCTTCGTATGAATGGAACATACAAAGGCAATTTATTTTATATGTTGTGAGTTCTTGGTTTGATTTACAAAGAGAGAATTATCATAGTAACAAAGTTGAGAAAGAAACCTTGAACAAAGAAGAATTAAAAAGTGCTATCAAATTAGACTGAGAACAAGATGAGGTAGACTATTCAAGCCATGACGGTACTTCATATACAATTGGAATTTGATAATTGAGATCGCTAATCTTTGAATTCCCTCATGAGGTGGAATGTATGGCTAGCTTCTCTGCACAACACTTAAAGATAAAAGTGTGAGCAAAAAGAAAAGAAAATTTGCAAAGAGCAAATAGGCATACACCATTATCTTGTGGTGAGACAAAGAAACTTTTTATATTTTAAATCCCAAGTGAATATTTTAATTGTAAGACACTTGGGACTACCTCGCTAACTCATTCGGTCGAACCAACACAATCTTACATCATATCGAGAGGTAACCTTTTGTGACTATTAAATACCTAAGGTGTGGAAGTCTAATAATATTATTCGGATAGTTTAAGTAAGGTACTATTCATGAATTTAGTCTTATACATCTTGTATGATAAGCACATGCTGCAGATGCCTCATTTATTTTATTAACTCAGCTTCATGAATATGTGGATCCCATCCATTAAGCTATAACCTTGCTCGGGACGAGCAAGAGTCTATGATTGGGGAAGTTGATGAGTGCATATTTGCATCATGTTTTATATTATTATTTTGCACTATAGTGGTAGGCTCTTGGTATTTTACGGCGCTCGTGCGCATGTTTTATGTCTATTTTCACCAGGATAAGGACATATGACGAATACAAAGGACACAATTCTTCGATCAGTTGTACTAGAGCGAAAAGGAGTCAAAAATAGCGTAAATGGCTAATTTGGGAAATATCAATAACACCAGAAGAAAACCCACGGCGATTGCAGTAGGGAGATACTTTGAAGACCAACTATACATCCTAAATACTTTTTCCAGCCGTATAGTTGCTGCCGCCACCGCCTCCTCAAATAGTTTCACCCCGTGCAATCAGAACAAGGAGACGACATACAGAACACCCATAAATCACAGAAAACCTCACCTCCAGGAGGGATCTGGAGGGGGAACTTTCCCAAGGGGTCCATCTTTGCCCTACGCAGATCTAGGAGGCCAAGGCACCGATCTTCATCATCATCAAACGCTGCATCACCACCATCTCCATCCATCCCATCTAGATCTTGTTGTAATTCATGTACTAGTTGTGGATTTATACAAGAAGTATTCATCTATGATTGTTTCTATTATCATTGCCATGATGTTGTTTGCCTCCATGTCTGAGTAGATTGTTAGTTCTTGGGTTGATGGACAAACCCTAGCATATTATTGAGATAAGATAGAGATTATCATGTTATACATCATTATGTGTATGTGTTAATTGTCTTCATCCTGATGTTGAGAGTTGTCCACCTCTTAATATTGGCCTCTTATGGGGACTTGATGAAGGGGATTACTTGTTGGTAGACGGAGGGATGCTAGCACTTATTGTGACTATAAATCTATTGTCATTCTTTACATACTAACTTGGGGAAGAAAGAAGAACTCATTAGGCCATGTCCATGCCACAGGAGAAATCCCTTAATAGCGAGATAATATGATTGATGTCGTTTACCTGTCTGTTGTGGTTATGATGGATGATGTGAGCAGTGGTTGCTTCCTATTCGTCCATATATGGAGCTCCTCTCACATACGTATATGTCATGAGAATATTTGTTATGATAATATTGTTTACTCTATCTAAATTGCTAGCGGTGTATCCACCACTCCCCAAGAACGCCGTTTTCCCTATTGCAACTCCAAGATCTCTTACATACGCGATTCTTACTTTCTGCATTAAGTTTTAGTTTAGTTTAATTAATTCCTTTGTTAAATCAAAAACCTGAAAACAATTCTATTTTTCTCACATCTTAAAATTATTTCTTAAGTACTTCGTTTATGTTTAGTTAAAAGCATTTTAGTCTTTGCATGCTGCTCCTCCTTGTGGGATCAATATATTTATTTCGAAACTAACAAACAATCTGTGCACTTGAAGTCATCACTCGTGTTTTTGTTTTATGCTTTATTTTGTTTGATTGTTTTCCATACGCAGTTAAATTTGTCGATATGCCATTATTGTGCCAGTAGAAATAACGTGAAAAACTCACTTCATAGTAAAAATACATAATAAACTCACTTCACGATATGGCCTACTTTACCATGTACTTTGTATGAACTTTCTTGGATTTCAAGTCAAATGACCAAGGTCATGGACATACTCTATCTACATCAATATAATGACGGTGCACCTATATTTTGCTATAGGTCGGTGCAAGTTACCATGGTAAAGAAGTAACGAATATCTCCCTGTAACTTGTGCTGAATGTCAGTGGTTGGATGGATATTATAAACAAGAGATGAGTTTTGCTTCTCACGGTCGATTGACTTAAATATTTTCCCTACCCCTCGGCCTAGTTTTTTTTAGAAGGAAGTACGATTATTATGGATTAGAGTTCATAGCATGTACCATTTACTATTACATAAAGTGGTTGGATAAATTACATGTTATGTTTTCCAAGATTTTCTAGATAATTTCACCCACTCAAACGAATTTCCGTCAATTTGTCAAATTAGGTCTAATTTAATGATCTATAAGTGCATGAGAGAAAGTTCAATAGTATAATCAAGTCTTAGGTATAACAAAGTGACATGTCATCTATTAACGGAATTATACCAGCATATACAATACATAGAAATTAAACTATACAACAACTAGCATTATGATATAGCAACCTCATCAAAAAGAAAGAGAATTAAACAGGAATAAAATGATAAACTTTTCTATGCCCACTTGAAAAATACTAAACTTTAGAATTATAAGAAAGCATGGAACATTTTGTCTGAAAATTGGGGTGGTGGCATTCTTTATTTATTTTTTGGAACCGAGTGTCGTAGGTCCTGAAGGAGCAAGTCTCTTCAATTATTGCGCGAGGGATTGTAGTCATCACAAGGTGGTATGAGGACCTTCTTGTAATTATTATTACTTTGGAGCCTTTTTGTACTGGTGTTGATGATTATTAATAGATGGGATTTCTATTTTCATGCCCTTGGTTTATTAGTTTTACTTAGTTTTCCCCAGTCGCTTAACTTTTCCTCACTTTCCCCCTTCCTCTATTCTAAAACCCCCGCAGATGCTTGGATGGAGGGTTACCGTCAGGTCAAAGGCATTGACCATTACGTGCAAACGGGTGGGACCGTGTTGGGACGGGTCCTGCTGTGGCCATTATGTGCTGATGGGTGGGGCTAGGATACACGTCGGAATAGCCACATCTCTCATTGATGTATGGGCCGATTCATTTCCTGATTGTGTGGCTGGTGCAGCCAATGACAAATGGGACCGCTCTATGGGGACATCAAAGTCAATGACCCATGGGGATATGATGTGGGGCCAGAGCAGCTACTCCCCTAAACATTGACTGGTGGGGTCGTGTATGACATGTGCGGTCGGCTCTGTCTTATCCGCTCCTAGCCCCTAGCCCCGAGCAGCTCCTATCCCACTGGCAGACAGACCAGACATCACCGGAGCCTCATTGCATCGCCGGCTCCATCCTACGGCAGTAGTGGATGGACCGCGATGCTGCACCTTAACCCTGGCTCCAGCACCTGTTTCGTCCGCGTGCATTGTACGTTTAGGCAGTACCCATCACAGTAAGGTCCGCCGCTCACAACGACCGGGATTTTTTACCGCCACTGTATCCCGACAAGCGGTCGCAGCAATTGCTAGTAGTGCTTAGTAAGACCTTTGCTCCTGCCCCGCCCACCCTAATCGATTTGGTCCCCGTAATTTCCTCGAGATTGCAAGTGTGAATTAGTCCATAATGTCTTGTCATAGCGGGTACACCAACGAGGGTGGGGATTTAGTCATGTTGTGGCCAGATTCTCCTCCTACCACGTCGGGAGTGGAGGTAACTCCTGCTCTTTGTACTACCATTTAACTTGAAGTGCCGCCATGGCCTGTAGGAGTGATTTCAATTGGGTTTTTTGGGGATTGTTATAGTGTGCTAGGCAGCCCGATCATCCATAGTACATGGCATACCAAGATGAATCAACCCAGTGTTGTAGCTAGAGGATGGATTTGGAGGAGATGGTGTCCAATTTAGGTGATGAATTGGCCCGTAAAAACCTATTGGTATTCTAGATGAAGCATAATGTGAAGGAAGAAAAGAAGAATTCAGAGCTTATACACAAGGAGAAGTTCAGACTTGAGGATGATCTTGCCGTATTTGATCAAGTGGTAGAAAATCTAAGCCATGAACTTCAAGTGAAGGGCAGGAGGATAGTAGATTCATGTGGGTCATTTTATTATTTGTCATCACTATCCTAGCATTTATAGTATGTGGTTATGGTAAAGGGTGGCACCTGTAATGATTACTTGAATAGGTAGACAATTTAGAGAGTATAATTGTTATTCTATTCATGGTTGTGAGTTCATGCTAATTTAGTCACTTTGCGGTTCCAAAGTTGTTGTGCGAAGGCATCGCGGGGTCCAAGTTGCTTGCCATTGGATCAAGGTAACCATAGTTGGTGTGCCACATGCCTAAAGGGTTTTTTTGGGCATGAATTCATCATAATGTCAATTTGGGCCCCTCCTTTCAGTTTCTTACTTGCAGCATTGGCGCACGCATCTATTCCCTGTTTTTCTTGACGCTGCTTTCTTCTTCTCCAGAGTGGCGATTTGTGGTCACGGTCATGGCCTAGAGCTGGGACGCCAATTCCTTCAGGGCTAACATACGGTACCCGGCCAAACATGCTTGTCCCCAATCTACTCCTCCCGAATCGTGTGTTGTAATTTGGAAACTATTGTATTTCGGTGTATTTCTTGGCTTGCAATTTCTTAGATCCATGGAGAAGCTAAATGTAATTGAGCAAATGTTGATAAGCTCAATCTAATTGACTAAATGTTGATGCTACCAGACAAGCCCACTAGAGAGTGTGAAAGTGAGTACTACTACTTATGAATCATCATTAGAGCATCTCCACCGGCCTCACAACTCAAATACATATCAATTTTGATTTAAATCATACATATTTCAATCAAATTTATAAAATCCCACTTGAGAGTGTGAAATAAGGTACAACTACTTATGAATGAGATTTAGAGCATCTCCACCAGCCTCACGGCTCATATAAATATCAATTTTGATTCAAATCATATATATTTCAATCAAATTTCTACAAGCCTACCGGAGGGTGTGAAAGCAGGTACTACTACTTATGAATGAGCTTTAGAGCATGTCCACTGGACTCACGACTCAAATACATATCAATTTTGATTAAAATCATACATATTTCAATCAAATTTATCCTATTTTTTAACTTGGGCTCATATATTATTTAAGTCATGGAGTTTTGGTTCCCTACGATCAAATTTTGCATTCCTATAACGATTAAGTAATTGACTTGATATCGGGTTCCTTCACCGGCCTTAATGAGAAGCATATTTGTCCCAATCCTAAACTGAAACATAAAAAATTGGGACCCTAAAAAGTACTACTTGTGGTGTCGTTCATGCTGGTGACGGTGAGCTCGCCGACCTCCCCGCCGTATGTGCACTCCAAGAAGTGTACTTGATGTAGGCTGTGCGCACGGGAAAATGGCTCCCATTCGGCCGCGAGGTACATCCAACCTTCACCATTGAAATGCACATCGACGTGTCAGCCGCGGCCGCTGCCTCCCTCCCACAACTTTGGTTCATGAGGCCTTTGGCTGGTAAGTAGGTCAGATAACTTCACCGGCGGCCTTAGGATGTATCACGAGTCTTTGTGAATAGGGACGAAGGACTTGAAGCTAGAGAGGACCGGCAAGGCTATGGCTGGTGACGCCGATCCTCCACAACCGCGTCCACATGGTGGTTTCGTATAATAGGTGCAAGGTCGGAGGGCTGGATATGACCCATCGTATCGATGTTGAGGATGATGGCTTCATCATCGTCACATTGATGACCACTGTCGGCACCACCGCCGAATTGGTGTCTTTCATCAACAACGGATCCGAGGAGGTGAATGATAGTTGGAAACATATCTATAATTTTTGATGCTCCATGCTTGTTTTGTATCTACTTTACTTTGCTTGTATACACTTTGAGGTGCTTTTTACATGTTTTCTGGTACTAACCTTTTAACAAGTTGCAACAGTGCCAGATGCCTGTTTTCTGCTGTTTTTGGTTTCAGAAAAGTTAGTAAATAAATATTCTCGGAATTGGACGGTACAAAGGAAAAAAGTTAATTACTTTCCATGGGGAACAAGAAGTCCAAAGGAGAGCCGGAGGGGCCATCCAGGGGGGCCAAACCCACCCCAGGCAAGGGTGGGCCCAGCCCCGCACCTGGCTAGGGTTTCAGCCCCTGGCCGCCTCCTCGGTCTCCCCCTTCGCCTATAAGAAGCCCCCGATGCAGAAACCCTGAGCACCAGATCAAAAATCCATGAAACCATCTGTAGCCGCCGCCACCATCGTCCCTAGATCAGGGGTATCTGAAGTTCTTCCCGGCACCCTGCCAAAGGGGAGATCATCCCGGAGGCCTTCTCTCTGATATGATGCGTGAGTAGTTCCACCTTGGACTATGGGTCCATGTAGTAACTAGATGGTTATATCTCCTCCTTTGTGCTTTCATGTATAGATCTTGTGAGCTCCGTTCATGATCAAGATCTAATCTATTTGTAATCATGCATGTTGTGTTTGCGGGGATCCCATGGATATTGAGATTATTATGTTGGTTTGATTAATGGTTTTGTCTTTATGATTCTATCATGTCTGTGTTGTTTGTGATCTTGCATGCTCTCCGTTGTTAGTAGCTATCTTGGCCAAGTAGTTGCTAGTGACTCCAAGAGGGAGTATTTATGCTCGATAGAGGGTTCATGCCTATAGTTTCCAAGGGAAGTGACAATAATCTCTTCGGTTGTAGATGTGCTGTTTCTACTAGGGAGAAAACAACGGTATCTTGTTCATGGGACATGTGGACTGTTTACCTTACACACTTTGCTTAAAGTAGTTGTTTGTTGCTTGCAACTTAATACTGGAGGGGGTTCGAATGATAACCTGAAGGTGGACTTCTAGTCATAGATGAAGTTGGATGGCGGTCTATGTATCTTGTTGTATTGCCCAATCGAATCTCAAAGGATCTTTCTAACTAGTAATTGCATTGTTATGCCTTGCTCAGTTTCTGTCAATTGCCCCGCTGTAATTTGTTTACCCTTCATGCCATGTTGTTTATCTAAGGAGAGCACCTCTAGTGAACTATGGACCCCGGTCCAATCTTTACCATTGATACATCTTCCACTGTTACTTGTTTACTTGCTGCAAACCATTAACTTCCACACCATACGTTTAATCCTTTGTTACAGCAAACCGGTGAGCTTGACAACCTCACTGTTCGTTGGGGCAAAGTCTTGAGTTTGTGTTATGCAGGTCTCCGTGTTACTTGCAACACCTGTGTGACGTTTCCTTCCTCCTTCTGGTTCAATAACCTCGGTCTCAACTGAGGGAAACTTGCTGCTTGCTGCTTCACACCTTTCTCTTGGGGTTCCCAACAGGCTGTGTGTATACAGTTGTCAGTGAACGGAAGTGAGACAGAGAAAGACGTTACAGAAATTACAAATGCTTAGATCCTCACTGCCGCACGTCGTTATGACCGCCACGCTTAGGTCTACACCGCCACACACCGTTCAGACCTCCACGCTTAGGGTCGCACTGCCGCACGCTGTTCTAACCGCCACGCTTAGGTCCACGCTGCCGCACGCTATTCGGACCGCCACACTTAGGTCCATTTCGTTGCACGCCATTCAGACCGCCATGCTTAGGTCCATGTCGCTGCATGCTATTCAGACCGCCACGCTTATGTCCATGCCGCCATATGCCGTTTAAGGTTCCATGCTTAGGTCCCTGCCACCGTAGAGTGTTCGGACCGCCATGCTTAGATCCACCCCACCGCGCGTCGATAGGATGGGAGGAAAATGCAAATGGTAGGGTTTGTAGGTATATGTGTGATAGGGAAAGGGAGGAAGAGACATCCAACCCATCGAGCTCTACTCTCCATACACATTAGAGCATCCATCAGGGGAGAGAGAGACGTCAAACCCGTCGGATCATGATGTATCCAATGGTGGTTGGCCAAGATTCGTGTGACATACATATCGACCAATCAAAGTGCATCCAATGGTGGTTTGAGACAGGAAAGAGGGGAAAGTTTAGCGGAAGGCGAAAACTGAGTAGATGTCACATCCCAAAATTTTCCAAATTTTGAAATGTGAAAAATAAATAAACAAAAGAAATAGTTGTTGAAATTTAAGGTGAAAATAATTTTTTTTCTTCTAAATGGAAACATCAAAACCCAACTTGAACAAATTTGAATAAAATGGAAACCAACAAATTTCAATCAAGTGAAATGCATTCATCAATGAATGAATCTTGGAATTTAAACACTTTGAAAAGATAAACCAAAACCCTAAAACCCTAATGGAAATAAATCATTTCCAAGATCTCTCTAAGACTATGGATTTGATTCATATAAAAATCTATCAACAAACATTTATAAAATGAACAAAAATGATAAACAAAAGTATTATAAACCCATAGAAATTGGTTTCATTTAATTTGGAGCCATGGATAAAAACTTATGAATTTAATAAGATGAAAGGAATTAATTTCCAAAGCTAATAAAGCTCCTATCTAAAATCCATACCAAATTTTGAGCAAATCAACCCTAAAAGGATTTAAAAGGATAAACAAATATTAAATAAAATCATACAAATTGAAATCACCAATTTTGGATTTATAAAAAAATAGATATGGATTTTATAAGACAAAGGGACAAATAATTAAATAAGGAATATTTAAAAAGCCAAATTAAATCTTGGCCAAATCCATAAACAAATGAAAGTTTATAGAATAATAAAAGGAGTAAAATATTATCATAAGGATTAAACAATATCCAACTTTATTTTAAATAAAGACAAATTGCCTAAACTAAATAATAGTAAAACTATTTAGAAGACAAATTAGGACCTTGAATTAAAACCATAAGAAAATGGAACAAAGATAATTCAAATCCAAATAAAATAAGGGGATAAAGAATAATCAAATAAAAACATATGGGACTAAAACCATATTCAAATTAATTAAATGGAGACAAATCCCTAAAGAAAATGATTAATGAAATCATGAGAAAATAATAAATTGGAATTTCCCAAGTGGAATAAAAGTTATTTAATTAACTTAAATAATCAGTTCAATAAATTTATATGGAATTAAAACCATATTTGATTTTGTTTGAATAAAGACAATTTCCCAATTTAAATGATTAATAAATCATATTAAAATATTTTAAATGATGATTCAAGTGAATTATTTGTACTATTGAATAAATAAAACCTACTGAAAAATGTTTGATGAAAATTAGAATTCAAATAAGAAGTTTGAAATTATAATTAAAATCTTATTTGAATAAAGGAAAGTGCCTATTTTAAATAAATAATAAATCATAAAAGAATAAAAGAATTATTCTAAAATGGACTTCAAAATGCATTGATAAACATCATTAAAACTTACTGAAAGTTTTGAGAAAAGTTTGAATTCAAACAAGTATTTGAATCAATTGAATAAAATCAAAACAGAAAAAGAAATCAGAAAAGGAAAAAGAAACAGAAAAGGGAAAAAATGAATTGGACCAAGCCCAACTAGCCCTAGGCCCAGACCAGCCAAGCGAGCCCACCTCCCACGCTCTCCCCCGAACCGTTTTTCACTCGCAAACAAACCCGCGCAGACGCTGACAACCAGACCCCACTTGCACCTTCTCTCACTCGCTGACGCATGGGCCACTGCCACGCGGGCATCATCGTCCCCGTGAGACCACGACCTGATTTCCTCCTGGCCATTTCTGTCGTTAACACCCCGGCGTAAACTCGCGGTAATGGCTCAGTGATTATCGCTCGCGACCACGCTCGATTTAGCGCCTGTCTCTCCTCCCCATTTCCCCTCACTCGCGTGTGCCTTGTAGCCTCGGCAACGTCATTGACAGAACACCGCCATCGTCTGCCTCCTCTCCGACGAGCTCCCTTGGGATTTCCTGACTGTCCCCTCCCCACTCGTTGACACACGCTTGTTCTGCACTCTCGCGCGCGTCTAACTCACTTGCTTTCCTACGTTTCCGTGCCGTGTAGCCTCACCCCCGACGACGAACAGAAGAGCCCGACGCCGATGACAACTATGGTGAGGAATCGCCATCAACTTCGAGCGCCCCTGCCTCCCCATGAGCATGATGAGCATCAGCATTACACGGCAATTTTGGTGAGCCCTTCCTCTCTCTTCCTCGCTTCCTGTATTGCTGGCAACATCGTCGCCCGAGCGTGCCGCCGCCATCCACCGTCGCTGCGCCGCCCATCTTTCGTCAAGCTGCTCTGAATCGTTAGGATGTAGATCTGGCGGATAGGATATAACAACTAGCGAAGCGGTATTGTGCGTCTTGTGCCTTGCGATGCAACTTAGATCTAACGGCCCGTATCGATCGATCCACGTGAAGCGGTATCGCCTAGTTAGAAACAAACACGTGGCTCAGGATTTGATTTAAAAACAGAAACATTTCTATTAGATGTATGATTTTGTAAAATTCATAACTTTTAATATACATGTCCAAATTTTACAAACTTTATATCAATGGAATCAGAAAAAGAGACCTTTGCAACCATGCCATTATTTTAGTATTTTACTTCTGTAAACTTTGTTGTTTTTGAAGAAACATGTGGAGGCCTATTTTCATTTTAAAAGTTATTCTAGAAATGATTTTAGGGTAAAATCTTTTGTAAATGATTTGTTTTGAACCTACTGACCATAAAAACCAACTTTTATTCTTAAAAGTATGTTTTGTGATTCTAAGGAATAAATCTTTGAATAAAAGCATTTCTAGTTAAATAAAAATGTTGTTTATGTTTTAAAAATGGTTTTTGAGTAAAACCTTTTGAAAATGGTTTGATTTAATCTCTCTTACCCTAGACACAAAGTTTTGGATTTAAAAATGTACTTGATTAAACCCTAGAAAATTATTACTTTGATTAAAGGCATTTCTAGAAAAATCAAAATGGTGCTTGATTTAAAAATGGTTTTTGAGTGAAACCTTGTGTAAATGATTTTGTTTTAAACAATTTTACCATAAATATTAATATTGGTGTTTAAAAACAAATTGGCTAACATTAGAAATTATTACTTTGATTAAACTCATTTCTAGAAAAATAAAATGATTTAAAATGGCCATTCTTACTAACTTAATATCAAATGGTTTTGCCACATTTATAAATGACCAATAGGTGTTTTAAAATGTTTATAGCCAATTAGAAACCACCTTTACAAATAAAACAATCTTTTGCATGCTTGCATGCATTGCCTTGTTAATTCATTTTATGTGGTGAATTGTTTGAATGTTAGTTTTGAAATTGTGCCTTACTTGATTGAATTGTAGTGGAATTTGAAGAGTGTGACTATTGCAAGATCAAGGAGTGAATCTTTATTCTCTACCAAAAAGGCAAGTGGTGCTTCATACTTTTCTCCCATTATTTTCACTATGCATTAGTGATATTTCTAAGTAGGACTTGCATGGAATTTTCTATGTGTTAACTATGCCATCGGAAATCCTAGTAGATGATGCCTTAGTAGAATTTTCCTAATTTAAGATCCCTACTACTATCATGCTTAGCTTATCTAGTAGAAAACAAGGGTGGATTATATTCATGCTATGAAATATTTTTAAGTCAGGGACTTGTGTTTTGTTTAATAAAACAACTATGTGAATGAATCACCTAGGTGGAATGGTGTGAATGGGTTATGTTGAGTGGTTACACAGGGCCCCATATTTATGGCCTACCCTAGTGTATCTCACATGTGGAAAGCCACCCAGGAACAAAGAGATTTGAGGTGTCAAATGTTGAGAAGCTTCAAGTGCAGCCACATGGCATTATGGGCTCTGCCTGGATCATATAGGTTGCAATAACTTAGCCATATGGACAGTTGGTGGTAGGGGTTGATAGGTTTGGAGCGCGTCCATTATGGTCTAAGGGAAGGCTTCTGAAAGATCTTTTCTTGATGGATGTCGAGTCTTGTGGGGAAAGTGAACCACCTCTCGAGAGAGTAAAATCTAAGTACTTAGGCGTGTCCCCGGCAATGGACAATTTGAGCATCAATACATGGAAGCTATCAAGGATCTCCTCATCCCAATTTCTAAGTTAAAAAATTGTGGTTGAACAAGGGTTAAAGGATCACCAATTTCTATTGGTAGATGCCTTGGGTGATTTTGACAAACAAAAAAATTAGTGTTTTCAAATGAAAAAGAAAATCTATTTTGAGCAAAGCAAGGCTAAGCTCCACTTAGCCAAATGCATATAGATTATAGATACCACTATTCTACCATAGTATCACTTGCCAATACAATTCAAATGTATTGACCCTTGTGGCTGTAACTTATGATGTTGCAGGTTTGTTTGATGTTAGTGAAGTGTGTTGATTAGGATTACAAGTATACAACCAACATGATTACCTATGGCACTTTGAAGATGAAGGACTCCATGCTATAGTTATTTCTGCTGCATTGAAATGAGATAGCCAAATGAGCTATGTAAGATGTAATGAATTATTTTATTCCTGGTTATAAAGTTGTACTATGACCTTTGTTTCTTGATATTACATCTTAAACTTAGGATGCTAGCTATTGATCTAGGGACTAGCATTGTAAACACAGGGATCTCTACCGTATTAAAGTTTGGGACCTATATATATGGTATGAGAGCACTGTGTTGCCTGTAGGATTGTAACCCTAGGACTTGGACAAAACCCCTTAGAAAAATAGGAGTTGTACTTGTTCCAAAATTTATTTACAAACAATCTTGTAAACCCTTTACTCAACCTTTTGGTTTTGATTCCACATCTCTTCCTTTTCAAACTTGATGGAAAAAACCTCAACATGAGCTAAGACATCAACTTGATCAATGACTTCAACATCACTAATGACTTCAACTTTAGTTTCACCAAGGACTTCAACCTAGATATCACTAAGGACTACAAGTGAGATAAGAATAATACTCAAGACTCGAAGACTAAAGAAACACAACTTAGAAGGAATCATCATCACCTTTGAAGTTTTGTGACCAAGATGCAAGAAATTTTTCCAAGGATACAATGATCTTATTCATGAAGAAACAACCAAGAAGAATGGAATGATCTCATGTGAAACGTATAGTTGGTCCTCCATACTAGTGTTTAATTTAGATCAAACACACCAACTTATGTGGTGTAGAAAAAAAATATTTTGTTGCCTAAAAATGTGCTTGAACCTTGTTGTTTGAATGGAATGTTTGATTGTGATTGCTTGCACATTTCTTGTGTGAATTGTTGTGTGTGATTAGAATTCTTCCTCTACAAATCTTGTGCCTATTCTAAACCCAATTCAACCCAAACAGATGACTTCTCTAAGAAACTCCAACATCAAGAATGGTGACAACAACAACAACCAAGATATGCACATGAGAGAACAACTTCTAGCAACTCAATCCCAATTGAATCAAGTGACAACTCAGTTTTTAGCCAACAACAATGAGTTAGACCCAACCATGCAAAAGTTTTTGGAAATACAATCCCAATTGTTACAAAGGATGACCAATCAAATGATCAACATGAGAGACAACCTTTCCCAAGAAGATTGTGACGACAATGATGTTATGGAAGGAACTCAAGCTTGCAATATTTGTGGAGACATGGAACACACTTCTAAAGAGCATAAGGAACAATGCCCTAATTGTGAAGATAAACATCCAAATAAACAATGCCCCACATCTCAAGTGACTTGTTTCCTATGTGAACGAAATGATCATGGCCCTATCCAATGCCTCATCTATCCTATAGTTCAATAAATGAAACAAGATGGAATGCATAAAATGTTTGGAAACCTCCATAAGGGAACAACCTCTACCAAGAAGGATGAAGGAAAAGTCAGAACCATGCCTCATATAGCCATACCCAAAGTGACCACAAAGTGTTGCTACTCTTGTGGAGAAGAAGGCCATATCTCTAGTAACTGCCCAAAGAAAAGAGAAAGATTTCCCACCTTTGTGGTGAGATAAGAAGAGCGTGAACTAGAAGAACTCCTAGCTTTGGAGAGACCCAAAAAGAATAAGAATGACAAAAGCCAAGTGTAATGTTACAATTGCAAAGAGATGGGACACTATGCCAGTGAATGCCCAGAAAAGAAGAAGAATCAAGGAAACAAACAAGAGGCAATGATACCAAAGGAAAAGAAAGATATTAGCCAAGTGATGTGTTTCAAATGCAAAGAGCTAGGCCATTATGCCAAAAAGTTCCTAGAGAAGCAACATCAAGATCCCAAGTAAGCCAAGATGTAATCTAGTCAAAACCTTTTTAAGGGTGGTAGTACCCTAGTCGCCTTGAAGCCAACTTGTAAACTCTAGCTTTACCAAATCTCAGGACGAGATTTCTTTTAAGGGTGGTAGCCTGTCATATCCCAAAATTTTCCAAATTTTGAAATGTGAAAAATAAATAAACAAAAGAAATAGTTGTTGAAATTTAGGGTGAAAGAAACTTTTTGCTTCTAAATGGAAACATCAAAACCCTACTTGAACAAATTTGAATAAAATGGAAACCAACAAATTTCAATCAAGTGAAATGCATTCATCAATGAATGAATCTTGGAATTTAAACACTTGGAAACGATAAACCAAAACCCTAAAACCCTAATGGAAGAAAATCATTTCCAAGATCTCTCTAAGACTATGGATTTGATCCATATAAAAATCTATCAACAAGCATTTATAAAATGATCAAAAATTATAAACAAAAGTATTATAAACCCATAGAAATTGGTTTCATTTAATTTGGAGCCATGGATAAAAACTTATGAATTTAATAAGATGAAAGGAATTAATTTCCAAAGCTAATAAAGATTATTGTGAGAAAATCAATCCTAAAAGGATTTAAAAGGATAAACAAATATTAAATAAAATCATACAAATTTGAATCACCAATTTTGGATTTATAAAATAAATAGATATGGATTTTATAAGACAAAGGGACAAATAATTAAATAAGGAATATTTAAAAAGCCAAATTAAATCTTGGCCAAATCCATAAACAAATGAAAGTTTATAGAATAATAAAAGGAGTAAAAGATTATTTAAATAAAATCGTAAGGATTAAACAATATCCAACTTTATTTTAAATAAAGACAAATTGCCTAAACTAAATAATAGTAAAATTATTTAGAAGACAAATTAGGACCTTGAATTAAAACCATGAGAAAATGGAACAAATATAATTCAAATCCAAATATAATAAAGGGATAAAGAATAATCAAATAAAAACATATGGGACTAAAACCATATTCAAATTATTTAAATGTAGACAAATCCCTAATGAAAATGATTAATTAAATCATGAGAAAATAATAAATTGGAATTGCCCAAGTGGAATAAAAGGTATTTAATTAACTTAAATAATCATTTGAATAAATTTATATGGAATTAAAACCATATTTGATTTTGTTTGAATAAAGAAAATTTCCCAATTTAAATGATTAATAAATCATATTAAAATATTTTAAATGATGATTCAAGTGAATTATTTGTACTATTGAATAAATAAAACCTACTGAAAAAGATTTGATGAAAATTAGAATTCAAATAAGAAGTTTGAAATTATAATTAAAATATTATTTGAATGAAGGAAAGTGCCTATTTTAAATAAATAATAAACCATAAAAGAATTATTCTAAAATTGACTTCAAAGTGCATTGATAAACAGCATTAAAACTTACTGAAAGTTTTGAGAAAAGTTTGAATTCAAACAAGTATTTGAATCAATTGAATAAAATCAAAACAGAAAAAGAAATCAGAAAAGGAAAAAGAAACAGAAAAGGAAAAAAATGAATTGGACCCAGCCCAACTATCCCCAGGCCCAGACCAGCCTAGCGAGCCCACCTCCCACTCTCTCCCCTGAACCGTTTTTCACTCGCAAACAAACCCGCGTAGACGCTGACAACCAGACCCCACTTGCACCTTCTCTCACTCGCTAATGCATGGGCCACTGCCATGCAGGCATCGCCGTCCCCGCGAGACCACGCCCTGATTTCCTCCCGGCCGTTTCTGCCGTTAACTCCCCGACGTAAATTCGTGGTAATGGCTCAGTGATTATCGCTCGCAACCACGCTCGCTTTAGCGCCTGTCTCCCTCCCCATTTCCCCTCACTCGCCCCTCCCTCTCTGCCTCCAGGCCGCTCCAATTCGAGCTTAAACCACCTCTGCTTCCGACGAGCTCAACGGCGAATTCCGGCTGTCCCTCACCACCCCTTGCCTCCTAGTTTCCACGAGGACACTCCCCATCTCCCTACGCATCTCCCAGTACCAACCACTCGCTCGCGCGTGACCTGTAGCCTCGACAACGTCATTGACAGAACACCGCGTCGTGTGCCTCCTCTCCGACGAGCTCCCTCGGTATTTCCTGACTGTCTCCTCCCCTCTCGTTTACACACGCTTGTTTTGCACTCTCGCGCGCGTCTAACTCACTTGCTTTCCTGTGTGTCTGTGCCGTGTAGCCTCACCCTCGACGATGAACAGAAGATCCTGACGCCGCCGACAACTACGGCGAGGAATCGCCATCAACTACGAGCGCCCCCTGTCTTCCCATGTGCACGATGAGCATCAACATTCCACGGCGAATTCGGTGAGCCCTTC
Source organism: Avena sativa (assembly GCA_916181665.1). Taxonomy (NCBI): domain Eukaryota; kingdom Viridiplantae; phylum Streptophyta; class Magnoliopsida; order Poales; family Poaceae; genus Avena; species Avena sativa. The sequence continues at coordinate 51,745,463 of OV702279.1, read as the reverse complement.
CTCTCTCTTCCTCGCTTCCTGTATCGCTGGCAACATTGTCGCCCGAGCGCGCCGCCGCCATCCACCATCGTTGCGCCGCCCATCTTTGGTCAAGATGCTCTGAATCGTTGGATGTAGATCTGGCGGATAGGATAGAACAGCTAGCGAAGCGGTATTGTGCGTCCAATGCCATGCGATGCAACTTAGATCTAACGGCCCGTATCGATCGATCCACGCGAAGTGGTATCGCCAAGTTAGAAACAGACACGTGGCTCAGGATTTGATTTAAAAACATAAACATTTATATTAGATGTATGATTTTGTAAAATTCATAACTTTTAATCTACACGTCCAAATTTTACAAATTTTATATCAATGGAATCAGCAAAAAGAAACCTTTTCAACCATGCCATTATTTTAGTATTTTACTTATATAAAATTTGTTGTTTTTGCAGAAACATGTGTAGGCCTATTTTGATTATAAAAGTTATTCTAGAAATGATTTTAGGGTAAAATATTTTTTAAATGGTTTGTTTTGAACCTACTTACCATAAAAACCAACTTGTATTCTTAAAAGTATGTTTTGTGATTCTAAGGAATAAATCTTTGAATAAAAGCATTTCTAGTTAAATAAAAATGTTGTTTATGTTTTAAAAATGCTTTTTGAGTAAAACCTTTTGAAAATGGTTTGATTTAAAATCTCTGACCCTAGACACAAATTTTTGGATTTAAAAATGTATTTGATTAAACCCTATAAAAATTATTACTTTGATTAAAGGCATTTCTAGAAAAATCAAAATGGTGCTTGATTTAAAAATGGTTTTTGAGTGAAATCTTGTGTAAATGATTTTGTTTTAAACAATTTGACCATAAATATTAATATTGGTGTTTCAAAACAAATTGTCCAACATTAGAAATTATTACTTTGATTAAACTCATTTCTAGCAAAATAAAATGATTTAAAATGGCCATTCTCACTAACTTAATATCAAATGGTTTTGCCACTTTTATAAATGAAAAATAGGTGTTTTAAAATGTTTATAGCCAATTAGAAACCACCTTTCCAAATAAAACAATCTTTTGCATGCTTGCATGCATTGCCTTGTTTATTCATTTTATGTGGTGAATTGTTTGAATGTTAGTTTTGAAATTGTGCCTTGCTTGATTGAATTGTAGTGGAATTTGAAGAGTGTGACTATTGCAAGATCAAGGAGTGAATCTATATTCTCTACCAAAAAGGCAAGTGGTGCTTCATACTTTTCTCCCATTATTTTCACTATGCATTAGGGGGTGATAGGTTTGGAGGGCGTCCATATGGTCTAAGGGAAGGCTTCTGAAAGATCTTGTCTCGATGCATGTCGAGTCTTGTGGGGAAAGTGCACCACCTCTCGAGAGAGTAAAATCTAAGTACTTAGCCGTGTCCCCGACAATGGAAAATTTGAAAATCAAGACATGGAAGCTATCAAGGATCTCCTCATCCCAATTTCTATGTTAAAAACTTGTGGTTGAACAAGGGTTAAAGGATCACCAATTTCTATTGGTATATGCATTGGGTGATTTTGACAAACAAAAAACTTAGTGTTTTCAAATGATAATGAAAATCTATTTTGAGCAAAGCAAGGCTAAGCTCCACTTAGCCAAATGCATATAGATGATAGATACCACTATTCTACCATAGTATCACTTGCCAATACAATTCAAATGTATTGACCCTTGTGGATGTAACTTATGATGTTGCAGGTTTGTTTGATGTTAGTGAAGTGTGTTGATTAGGATTACAAGTCTACAACCAACGTGATTGCCTGTGGCACTTTGAAGATGAAGGACTCCATGCTATAGTTATTTCTGCTGCATTGAAATGAGATAGCCAAATGAGCTATGTAAGTTGTAATGAATTATTTTATTCCTGGTTATAAAGTTGTACTATGACCCTTGTTTCTTGATATTACATCTTAAACTGTGGATGCTAGCTATTGATCCAGGGACTAGCATTGTAAACACAAGGATCTCTACCTTATTAAAGGTTGGGACCTCTACAGTAGAACTAAGTGAAACAAGGGCCCCAAAATAATGAAAAATGAGTAAGGTAACTTCAATATTTTGGCATAAAAAATGGAAAATCTGTTATTTGATCTTAAAAATCCATCTTGGCCTACATTGTATTGTTTGGAACTCGAGATACACATGTTTTCCAAATTTGGCCTCATTTAGAAAATGTATGTTTTGGGATGGGTTATTTGGGAGGTGGGTTGAATAGAAAGCCATGCATCTTCATAGCTAGTAGCACATTCTAAGAAGGGACTAAGAAGTGGTTTTGGGAAAAACTCCATTTCTCTATATTTCAGTTCCCTTCTTATTTATTCTAGGTTTTAGGTAACATAACAAGACTCCATGCGAAGTTTCCACTATCTTTTGATTTTTTTTTTGAATGAAACTAAACCTAAAACTAATTTTTGAATTTATCCACTTATAAAATGAAAATTGTGGATGATTACAAGTAAATCTAAAATTTCGAATATCTTATGGTGGATCAATCAAATATACACTTGTGTGCCAAATTTCGGATCAATTGGTCAACGTTTTCTATGGTTTAAGCCATGAACTAGCTAAACCCCATCTATTGACCACCTGTCGAGATAAAAACTAAGCAGTGCTAAGGAACTAGGTGGATGACCATAGAAAACTTGCAATAGCACATACGTTATTGATGAGTGCATATTTTCATCATGTTTTAGATTATTATTTTGCATTGAAGTAGTAGGATCTTGGTATTTTACATTGTTCGCACACACTTTTTATGTTTATTTTCACCAGGATCAGAGTAGATGATGGATACGATGGACACAATTTTTGGACCAGTTATATTGGAGTGACAGGAGCCAAAAACTACGTAAATTTCTTATTTGGGAAATATTAATAACACCAGAAGAAAACCTGAAGAAATTGGAGGGTACAGAAGGGTTAACGAACAACTATACGGCAGGGGAACTTTTCTAGCCATATAGTTCCCGTCATATAGTTGGCGCCAACACCGCCTCCTTAAATAGTTCACCCCGTGCAACTGGATTGGGGATACAACATACAGAACACCCAGAAATTGCCGAAACCTAACCTCCGGAAGGCATATGGAGGGGGAACTCATCCACCGGGGATTCATCTTCACCCAACGCAGATCCGGGAAGCTAAGGCATCGATCTTCATCATCAACCGCTGCATCACAACCATCTCCATCCATCCCATCTACATCTTTTCTAGATCTTGTTGTAATTCATGTACTCCTTATGGATTTGTATAAGTACTATTCATCTATGATAGATTCCATTACTTTTTCCATGATGTTGATTGCCTCCATGTCTAAGTATATCATTAGTTCTTGGGAGATAGAGAAACCCTAGCATGAGATTGAAATAAGATAACTTTTATTATGGTATTCATCGATGTGACCATGTATTAGATTGTCTTCATCTTGATGTTGGGAGAAGTCGACCTCTCAATATTTGCCTCTTGTGGGGACTTGATGGAGGGAACTACTTGTTGGTAGACGGAGGGATGTTAGCACTTACGGTGACTATAAATCTATTGGAACCCCTTAGGTATCAACTTGGGAATCGAGGAAACTCACAAAACACTATCCAAGTCATGGGATACGTCCTGCGGGATTATGTCCCTTAATAGCGCAGTAATAGAATTGATGTTGATTATTATCTGCTGTGCTTATGAGGATTATTTGAGCAGTGGTTGCTTCCTCATTGTCCAAATACGGAGTTCCTCCCACACATACATAGTTGAGATTATTGACGATGATAATATTTACCTTAACCCTTTATAATGTTAGTGGTGTATCCGCTAATCCCTGAGAACGCTTTTCCCCACTAAAGTTTCAAATCTGTTTTACATACACGATACTTTTTTCTGTATTCATTTTTGTTTACTTTACTCATTGTTCTCTTATACCAAAAAACCAAAACACCTTTTTACGCAATACTCACATTTTATCTTGTCACTTAGAACTTTATTTAGCATTTCTATTTTCAGTATTTATTTCAAGAATTCTTAGACTTTAGACTCATGCTCTCTGTGGGATTTATATATTTATTTTAGAACTAGCTACAAGTGATATGTGCACTTGCAGTCATCAAGCTATTTTCTGGCACCGTTGTCTAGGAGCTAATCTCTGTAGGTCTTTTAGTTTTTGCTTATTTCCTTTAGTTTTGTTGAGTTTTGTTTTGAGTTATAGGTTTCCACTAACACGATGGAGTTTGAGCATATGACTAGTGCTAACCTACTCAGCCACTTTGGGAAGCCCTATGATATTTAAAAAAGAGACAACTCCAACGAGAAGACAAGGGGGTTTGAAATAAATCCTCTACTACTTGGTATTTTACACAAGAAGCAATTTACTGGAGTTGAAGAAGATCCCGATCCATATGAGCATATTGCATGTTTCAAAGATATGTGTGGCACGTTCCAGTTAACGGGGTATACCACCAATGAGGTAAGGGTTAAACTTTTTAGTCAAACTTTGACAAGAACATCTCTCTCATGGTATAGATTTCTACCCTCAAAAGCCACTACTACTTGGGATAATTTATCTTGCGAGTTTTTGTCCAAATATTATCCATTATCAAAAGAATCAGGCGTCTTATAATGACTTGGAGGAACCGTCCCAATGAAGGACTAGTAAGAGCTTATATAAGATTTAAAGATTTACTTATTCAGTGTCCTCACCATGATTTTCCTGAATGTACTTATTGCATATCTTTTATGGCAGTTTAATTGAACCTAATAAAATTGAACTAGACTCTTTTGCGAGAGGACCTTATATGGATTTACCTATAACTAAAGCTTGGGCTTTACTTAATAGAATCCGCGATCATACAATTTCATGGAATTTTGGTCTAGGAAGTGAAGGAGGCACATATATAGATCATGAATGTATTCATGACTATAATAAAAAGGGCCATGTTAATGAATTATCTAAATAGCTTTATTTAGATTTAAATCTTTTGTTGCAAGTTGTTAAAGCTTTTACGAAACACATCAAAGCTTCAAAAGAGGGTTTGGCCAAGTATGATCCACCACCCAAACCTAAGAAGAAAAGAGAAGTTAAAGCAACATTGGCCTCCCTAGAACCAATGTATGAGATACATCTCCCTAACACTGCACAAAAGCATATTTTGGAATATGAATAGGTCAAGGCAGTCCAGGAGGAGAAAGAAGAGGAAAGTGTGCCAATAATTGAAAAACATCTGGATGAAACCAAAGATGAAGAGGTAACCAAGGAAGCTATCATGGCTATGTATGCACATTGTAACATAGCTGAACTTGATGAAGAGACTTCTATATTGGTTGAAGGTAAAACTAAGGTAAAATATGTGGGTAAGACTATTCTTCCCTGCATATTTAAAGAAACCTCGAATTACGATTTATGTGATCTTGGCACCAAAGATAATGTTATATCTTATGATTTTTATTTATAAATAAAAGAAGAGATAGCACCAGATATAATAGAAAATACTGATATGAAAATTATGTTAGCCAATAAAAATCTTAGAATTCCAATGGGAGTAGTTGAAGACGCAACTGTCACAATTTACGATATAAATTTCCCTATCGATGAAGACTCAAATTGTGAAGAAATGATTATGGAGGACAACATTAGAAGAACTAGAAAGTGAATTTGATTCATTTCCCATTTTAGAACCTCCAATTTATGAAGCTTTTGAAGAGCCAGAAAAGAGAGGGGATGAAGAATTACCACCCCCAGAATAAAAACTCTACCAGATAAACTTAAATATAGATTCTTAGATGATACTAATAAATTCCCTATTATTATTAGTGTTAAACTTCTGGAAGAAGAATAAGAACTCATGAAGGTACTAAAGGAACTCCGCAAGGCTTTTGGGTACTCAATGGACGACTTGAAGGGTATTAGTCCCATGATAGCCGTCCATCATATATTCATGGAGGACGGTGTTAAACCAGTTGCAAAATTTAATAGAAGACTAAAACCTAAAATGAAGGAAGTGGTAAGAAAAGAAATAGTACACGTACTTGATGAAGGTATAATTTATCCTGTAAAAGAAAGTGAATGGGTAAGTCCTGTTCATTGTGTTCCTAAGAAAGGCGGCATTACCATTGTTCCTAATGAAAACAATGGATTGATACCTACTAGAACTATTGTTGGATGTAGGATGTGCATAGATTTCAGGAAATTGAATAAGGAAACAAGGAAAGATCACTATCCTTTACCGTTCATAGATCAAACTTTAGAGAGGTTAGCAAACCACTCTCATTTTTCTACTTGGACGGATACTCTGATTTTTCCCAAATAGTTCTTCACCCTAATGACCAACTTAAAATAACTTTCATTAGTCCTTATGGTTTACATGCCTACCGACATATGCCTTTTGGTCTATGTAATGCTCCAGCTACTTTTCAAGGATGCATGACTGCTATATTCGCAAAATTTATAGAACTAATAATGGAAGTATTTGTGGATGATTTTTCTATCTATAGAACTTCTTTTACTAGTTGCTTGGATAATCTCAATAGAATTTTGCAATGTTTTGAAGAGACCAATCTTTCTCTAAACTCGGAGAAGTGTCGCTTTATGGTCAAAGAAGGCATAGTCCTTGTACATGAAGTATCATGTAAGGGTATTGAAGTAGATAGGGCTAAAGTTGAAGCAATAGAAAGAATTCCACAACCAAGGGACATAAAAGGTAAAAGAAGTTTTCTTGGTCATGTAGGTTTCTATAGAAGGTTCATTAGAATTTTTTTTGGAATTTCTAAACCTTTGACTAATTTGTTGCAAAAGGGAGTAAGATTCAATTTTGATGATAAGTGCCTTATTGCCTTTGATAAACTTAAATATGCTTTATCTCGTGCTCCCATCATTAAACCACCTATATGGGATATGAATTTTTATTTCATATGTGAAGCTAGTGATGATTTTGTAGGAGTAACTCTAGGACAACACATAGGTTGCAGATTTAATATCATACATCATGCTAGTAGAACTCTCAATAGTTCTCAAAAGAATTATCCTAAGGAAGAAAGAGAACTCTTTGTTGTATTTTTCTCTTGTGATAAGTTTCGTTCTTATATTGTTGATGCAAAAGTAAGAGTTCACACGGATCGTGATGGTTTAAAAGAACTTCTCGAGAGGAATATTCATAAGCCAAGACTGTTCCATTGCATCCTTTTACTTCAAGAATTGGACTTGCAGATTATGCAGAGATAAGAAGCAAAGATAGTGGATGAAGCATCTCTATGTGCCCAGCAAGATACCGGTCTTATTAAGAGGAACTTTAGTCTTGATGATTTTTTTTTTCAAGAATTATTATATGACCTAAGGTTAAATCCTCCCAAGAAGAGGAAGTCATTATTGTTGGAGGAGCTTGTCACTCCCAACTAAATAAGCGGTAAGTGGAAGGTGAGTTTTCTAACTCTAATAAGTGCTTTGTTTTCACAGTTTCTACTTCTAAATTTTTTGCCTTTGTATCCGTCTTGTTTTTCTGAAGTTTTTGAGGGCTTTCTGTAACTATACGGGCGGAACTATATGGCCAGAGAAAAATCTCCCGCCGTATAGTTGGTCGTTAAACGTTCTGTAACCCCCTTGCGAAATAATTTTCAGGGTGCGTATCTATACAACCGCAACTATACGGCCGGAGAAAATTCTCCCGCCATATAGTTGGTTGTCAAAGCTTTAGCACCATCGACCCGTTTTCGTTCTTATTCATTCAAAACACGCTTTGTAGGTTCTTAGTCGGTAATCTAACCGTCCTGGGCTCGAGATATTTGGTAATATCTGCCCGGAACCAACTATATGGCCGAAACTATACGTGTCGCGACCGTATAGTTGGTCGTTATGGAGCAGGACTCCTCCAAATTTGCTGTTTCTTTTCCTAGTCGGTTTGGATTCTTTTTGAAAGGGCATTTATCGTAATAATCACTTTTGGTGTTCATTAACAACAAGTAGATCATTTTACAGTTTGTCACTGTCCATAGGTTGGTATTATGATAAGGGAAAAGTACCCTCACACTTGGGAAATGTCCCTACTTATGTGACATGGTTCTGGAAATTCCAGACCGGAGTCTCCGGTGTGGTCTGGAGTTTTCGGATCTGTCTCTGGTGGTGACTTTAGAATCAGGGCTGGAACATACTGTATGGGGGTCCGGAGCCAGGTCCGGAGGATACCCCGGAGTCTTCGGTGTTGGCTCAGTCCGGAATCTCCGGTGTTGGAAGACCGGAGTCTCTGGTCTTGTTGGGTCATGGATGGCCCGGGACATTCTGATGGGTGGTCTGGAGGCTAATCCGGAGATAGGCCGGAATCTCCGGTCTAGACCGGAGTCTCCAGTGTGCATACCGGAGTCTCCGGTCTGACTTTTCTCCAACAGTCAGAAAACGGTTCGTGGAGGAAGCTGCCTATAAAAAGGGGCCCTTATCTTCTTCCTCCAGCTGCTCGAGCTGCTCAAGAACACCAACTCCATTAGAGCCACCAAATCTACAAGATCTCTCCACAAACCATCCAAAGTCATTGATCTTTGGAGAATCGAAGGAGGAGGCCTTGATCTACAGCTTCACCAAGAGAGATCTTCATTTCTCCCTCATTCACTTGAGGGCCCCCAAGCTCTAGTGTTTCTTTGGAAACCCTAACTTTGATTTGGTTCTTACAAGCTTGTCTTTGATTTGTCTTGACAGATTTCTTGTATTTGGGAGCCTCCAATTAAGTGGTGGATGTGTTCCCCGAACTTTTTGTAAAGGTGTCGGTTTCCACCTCGAAGTGTAATGACCTCAGATCGGTAAGGATCCTAAGTCCCTGTGATTAACATGCTAGTCCCTGGATCTTTAGCTAGCACTCACAGTCGATGAAATATCATGTAAAACACAAAGTCCTTATTACACGGAGAATCCAGAGTATGAATTTATTACAAAAATTGCTTAGCATTATGCTAGCTCAAATAACAGCGGAAACATAAAAACAGCAATCAACGCCTCAGGCTTGTCGAGTGTAGACCCGCGATCCCTACGCACCTTTCAATCTTCGGATTCTACACATAAGACGTGCAGCCAACAAGTTGGGTCAATACTTTGAATGTATTGGGAAATTACACCAAGGAGAGAAAAGACTATCTCTACATGCAAGGCTGGTATAGGCTGTAGAGTTCATTTGCTCAAAGCTAGTTTTTCTTAAGTAGAGAGAAGAAGAGAGGATTGTCCTACTTTGTAAACATTTGCTTAGATAAAATAAGGTCGAGTGGCACACGAGGATATTATGCACCAAGTGTCCAAACAACCAAACACTTGGATATTGCGCACCAAGCGTCACTTGGATATTACACACCAAGTTCCCAAATTCCCACCCATTAGCGATATTACGCACGCCATGGGGTTTCAAAACTTTGTTTTAGAAAAGAGAGAGAGGAAGATCCTTCAGAGGCTCCATCCTTCAGACGCTCATTGTTGTTCTGTTACCGTGAACACGGCTGGTCGATCAGATTGCAATACTCTCGAGAGTTTGTGCACTTTACCCACAATCCACGATCAAGTCCTTTAACAGACAAGACCATGGCAAGGCTTTCCCTTAGTAGCCCCTCTACCTTCTGGATCCAACCGTGCCAAGAACCTCCAAATGTTGGTACCCAGGTGAGGTTTCCCACTAAGTACTAGGCCAAGACAGAGCCCATAATGTATTGTGGTTGCACTGGAAGCTTCTGAATTCTGAAACATGGCAGACTTCTTTGATTCCTGGGCGGCCGTCCTCCACCAAAATCTCACTCGTTGACCCGACAACCATTCCGCCCAGAAGAAAACTTAGTTTTATTTTGAAGTGGATTTGAGAAGAAAAGTTTGCTCTAGAGAGCCTTTATACTTAGAAAAATTCTTTGTCTTTCAAACCCCCCAACGGTACTTTGTATGTATAGCATAGCAAGCATTACTTAGGCAAAACAAGGGGTAACCTATTAGGATGGGAAATCCTAAGTATAGAGCTAGTCATGGCATACTACAAAATCATCGCACTTGCAAAATAATACTAAGGAAAAATTCTACTAGATCATCCTACACATGCATACTACAGAATTTTGAAGATCAGATGCATAGAATCAAAACTGGGACAAAATTATGAACAAGTGGTGTAACTTGCCTTGATCCGAGCAGCACTCTACACAATAGCACTCCTTAGCGCACTCCGAGCAATCTAACGAATCACAAACATAGATCTGATCACAACTTGCTCAAGGCATATCACAAAGAAAATCATGCATGCATGCAACATAGTATTTTATGCAAGGTTGGTTCTTCTAAATTGACCAATGTAGCAAGTTTGTGTTGTGATAGTGTAAGGGTGTCACTGGGATTGATTTTTCCCAAGGGTTTAGATCTAATAGAGTCACTAAAACAAATCCTAGGATTATAGGAGATCAAACCATCTAAATAGCCCCAAGCTAGATCTAATTATCCTAGCAAAGTTTAATGATTTGGATCAGTAGGTACTGTGGGAACAAAGTTATTGCAACAAGAATCAATTAAAACAAAATTTTAATTAATTTTCTATAGGATAAACACCATAATCTAATGATCAAAGTCTACACCTAAAACTTTACTGTGAACCTGGGATATTATTGCAGATTTCGATTCTACTCAAAATTAGGAATCCAACGGTATATTATAAGCTATGTTTTGCCAAAAATTCAATTTATATGAATTTCGCAAGTTTTAATTCAAATCTGCAAACAGATCTAACTTCACTTAAAAGAGCTTTGAGGGCCAGCTGGCAACGGGGGGGGGGGGGGGGGGGGGTGACGCGGCGCAGCGCGGTGCGGTGAAGCGGGGAGCTGACGTGGCAGCCACGCGGTGGCGTGCGGTTGGCGCATACCCCTTCGGGTCAATATCTAATCCGAGCCACAGATCGAAGATCGAACGGAGGAGGTGGGTGCGGTGTCACATCCCAAGATTTTCCAAATCTTGTAATGTGAAAAATAAATGAATAAAATAAAACTTTGTTTGATTTTCAGAGTGAGAAGAAACTTTTTGAATCCAATTGGAAATCTTCAAACCAATTTGGATCAAGTAAAATCCTAAAGAGATTTAAAAAGATAAACATTTAATAAAGGAAAATAAAATATTTTGGGATTACTATTTTGGATCTTATAAATAAAAGGATTTGGTTTTCAAAAGAAATGGAAGTTTTATAAATAAGAATTATTTATAAAGAGCCAAATTAAACCTTGGCCAAGCTTTTGAAATAAAACATTTTGTTTTGATAAAATAGTAAAGGTTTATTTAAATAAAGTAATAAGGATTTAATATCCATGTTTTATTAATAAAGGTTTTACTATTGCCAAAACATCAAAACTTATTTATTTATTTAAAATAAGTTTTCCAAGTATTTTATATTTTCAAATAAAACCTACTGTTTGGTTTTGAAAATATTTAGTTTTCGAATGGAGATTTTATTAAATAAATCAAACCGTATTTGATTAATAAACTATGGTCCATTTTATTTAATTAATGAATGGATCCTAAAAAGATTAAAATTATTATTTTGGTTTTGGAATTTTGGTTTATGTTACTGAACAGAACCAAATTCAAAGTTACAAAGTATGGTGATTGTTTGAATTGATTTGAGTATTGTTTGTTTGTTTGAATTTCAAAACAGAAAATAGAATAGAAAAAGAAAAAGGTTTCAGGAAGAAAAAAAATAAGGATTTGGTCGACCCAACCCAGCAGCCCAACAAGGCCCAGTGCCAGCCCAGCTCCTCTTTCCTCCCCGAAGCGTTTTCTCTCACACTCGAAATGACCCGCGGAGACACTGACTGGTGGCCCCAATCCCCTCTCTCTCTCCCTCACTGCCAGGAAGGCCCCACAACACTGTCATCGTTTCCACCCGCCACGACCCCTTCTCCCCAAACCTCGCTGCCGTTCTCTGTCATTCAATCCGCATGTAAATTCACGAGTAATGGCCGCGTTAATCTCGCCCCTGACCACGCGTACATAAGCTCCCACCTCTCCCCCTCATTTCCCCTCAAAGCCCGTAGCCAGAGAGCCACCAGGCTGCCTCGAATTGGCCCTGCAACGCCGCTGTTCCGGCGAGCTTCTCCGGTGAATTTCGACAAACCGCAGCCGCGCCTCACCTCCCTCTGCACGCAAGCTTGCTCTCCAGTCCCTGGCGCACCTGCCCGTGTGCTCCACTCGCCCGCGCGCGTCCCCTAGCGTCGACAAGCACGACACAGAGCGTCGCCGCCGTCTGTCTCGTCTCCATCGAGCTCCTCCGGTAAGCCTCGACCGCCCCTAGCCTTCCTATTGATGCTCACATCATCTCCAGTTCAGTCCGCGTCTAACCGTATCGTCCATTTGCCTTGAGGAGAACTGCAGCATCGCCCCGTCGTCAACCAGAGCCGCCAGACGCCGTTGCAAACTCCGGCGAGCAATTGCTGTTGTCCCTGAGCGCACCTTGCTGAGCCGACCGTACGTTGAGCTTCCCCAGGCCTCTGCGATCACGGTGAGCCTCTCCTCCTCTCCTCTCGCTTCCCGTTCTCGCCGCTACGCCGTAGCCAGAGCGCCGCCGCCGCGTGCCACCGTCGAGCGCCGCCGATTCTTGGCTAGTGGATAGGAGCCGTCCGATTTAGATCGAAGAGACACGATTAGATCACTTAACTTTGAAAGGGTACGCGTCCTGTGCCGCACGATCTGTTTAGATCCAACGCGCAGCAGAGCCGATCCGACCGAACCGGTACCAGCGAATAGCGTTGCGACACGTGGCCAGTTCTTATTTAAAACAGAAGTTTGAATCTGTTTAGAATATGATTTTGAAAACCCTATAACTTTTGATCCACATGTCCAAAAATTACAAACTTTATACCGTTGGAATCAGTGGAACAAGCTATAGCCAACCATGGAATTTGTTTAGTAAATAGTATCTGTTAGATTGTTTGTTTTTGCAGAAACAATTGTGTGCTTGTTTAGATTAGAAAAATTGTTCAAAAATGTTTTTAGGGTTAAAATCTTTGCAAATTGATTTGTGGTGAACTTACTGATCCTAGGAACCAACCCATGGTTTCAAAAATGAATTTAGTGAAATTTAGAATGGACTAATTGACTTAGCCCATTTCTAGCCAAATAAAATTATTGGTTTTGTTAAGAAAATGTTTTTGGAAAGGAAACTTTGGGGAAATGATTTGAAACAAACCTACTGACCCTAAAACACCAAGTTTTGAGATTTAGCAACTCATTTGGTGAAAGACTTAAAAGTTTTGATTTGATAAAAATATTTTCCACCACATAAAATGATGAATGGATTTAAAAATGATTTTTGGACAAAACCCTTTTGCAAATGACTTTTCCACTTGGAAAATGACCACCTTGAACCCTACAAAGTTTAGAAACCTAGTAGAGACCATCTTTGCAAATAGAACCACCTTTTGCATGCTTGCATGCATGACTTAGATCTCAATGTTTTGTGTGTGTGAAATTGTTTGATTGATTATTGGTTTGGAATGCTAGTTGATATTGTGTTTGCTTGATTGATTGTAGTGAAGTTAGAAAAGTGTGAGACTATCAAGATCAAGAAGTGAACCACAATTCCCTACCAAAAAGGCAAGTTACACTATCATCTAAAGTCCTACTATTTTCATTATACTTAGTGGATTTTGAAAACATGCATGAAAAGAATTTCTATACTTATGCTATGCTAAATCCTAATAGGATTCCCTATACATTCCTTAGTGAAAACAATGTAGTTGTTACATGCTTAGCCATGATATATTTTGAAAAGAGATACATGTTGAGATTTTATGAAGTTGAGAAAAGGACTTGTGAATTTAAAAAATAAAACAAGGACTCAATGAACCACCTGGGTGGCCAACGATACTTTGAGTTTTGGAGAAGGTGGCAACAAAAGTAACCATGTCTATGGCAATCTCTTTGTGTTGTGCTCCAAGGAAACCACCCAGGAAACTTAGAGATTGAACATGTTTCTCCAATTGTGGCTTTCGTGTGCAACCACATGCTATTATGGCTCTGGCTTAGTCAACTACATTGGGAAGACCCATACATTGTCTTCAGGCTACTGGACATGAGGACCTGGAATCCTACATGGGTACTTGAAGACAAGCTAGCAATGGTGTATGGGAGGACCCTCTGGAAAGACTTCGTCACATTCTCAATCTGCCGGTACTCCATCTTGGTGAGCACTAATCCAGTGGCCACTGGTGGAAAAAGGATGGGATTGTGACATGTGGGTAAAGTGTACTACTTCTGCAGAAGATAATAAAATCTAAGTACTTAGCCGTGTCCCCGGTTATGGACAATACTGAGCAACTAAAGTTTGAAGCTATGGGAAATCTCGACATTCCAATTTCTAAAAGAAAACTTTTTAAAACTTGATGCACTTGGGGTTACCAAGGAGCTCAAGAGATTTTGATAAAACTTGATGTACTTGGGGGTACCAAGGAACTCAAGAGATTTTGATAAAACTTGATGTACTTGGGGGTACCAAGGAACTCAAGAGATTTTGATAAAACTTGATGCACTTGGGGGTACCAAGGAGCTCAAGGGATTTTTGACAAGGACTTGAACACTTGAGTTTTTACCAAGGAGTTCAAGGAATTTTGAAAAGGAGATTTGAGAAAGGACTAAAACCATTTTGAAAAGATAGGATAAATTTTGCTTCTGCAAATGAGCCTTAAACCCTACATAGCCAAAAATGCATGTAGTGTTAGGATCCACTTATATTCCACATAGTAGTGAAACTTGCCAATACAATTCAAATGTATTGACCCTTGTGGCCGTAACTTGTAATGTTGCAGGTTTGATTGATTTTTAGTGAAGATTGATTGATTAGGATTACAAAGTCTACAACCAACATCTGCCTGTGGCACTTTGAAGATGAAGGACCCCATGATTATAGTTATTCCGCTGAAATGTAATGTAATAGCCAAATGAGCTATGTATGATGTAATAAAATTATGTTATTCCTGGTTATAAAGCTATATTATGACCTTTGTTTCTTGATATTACATCTTAACTGTGGATGCTAGCTATTGATCCAGGGACTAGCATTGTAAACACAGGGGACTCCACCTTATATCGTGTAAAGGTTGGGACACTCCCTCTACATGCGGCGACTTACTGTTGCGACGACGGTGGCGGTGGGCGGCGACGGTGTCGGTGGCGACGGCGGCGGCGCTCGGGTGCACTTCGAGAAAGAAGAAGCTGCCGCTGGTGATCGTATCCTCCTCGCGGTCCCGTCTGTCGCCTCGATTTTGGCCCTCTCTTCCTCTAACGGTGGCGGTGGCAGCGCCTCTCCCACAGCTCCGGCGAGCAATTGGCGATGGCACGCTGCGGTAGACAAAATCATGGCATACTACAAAATCATCGCACTTGCAAAATAATACTAAGGAAAAATTCTACTAGATCATCCTACACATGCATACTACAGAATTTTGAAGATCACATGCATAGAATAAAAACTAGGACAAAATTATGAACAAGTGGTGTAACTTGCCTTGATCCGAGCAGCACTCTACACAATAGTACTCCTTAGCGCACTCCGAGCAATCTAACGAATCACAAACATAGATCTGATCACAACTTGCTCAAGGCATATCCCAAAGAAAATAATGCATGCATGCAACATGGTATTTTATGCAAGGTTGGTTCTTCTAAATTGAACAATGTAGAAAGTTTGTGTTGTGATAGTGTAAGGGTGTCACTGGGATTGATTTTTCCCAAGGGTTTAGATCTAATAGAGTCACTAAAACAAATCCTAGGATTATAGGAGACCAAACCATCTAAATAGCCCCAAGCTAGATCTAATTATCCTAGCAAAGTTTAATGATTTGGATCAGTAGGTACTATGGGAACAAAGTTATTGCAACAAGAATCAATTAAAACAAAATTTTAATTAATTTTCTATAGGATAAACACCCTAATCTAATGATCAAAATCTACACCTAAAACTTTACTGTGAACCTGGGATATTATTGCAGATTTGGATTCCACTCAAAATTAGGAATCCAACGGTATATTATAAGCTAAGTTTGGCCAAAAATTCAATTTTATATGAATTTCGCAAGTTTTAATTCAAATCTGCAAACAGATCTAACTTCACTTAAAAGAGCTTGCCAAGTGGCAGCTTCTGACTGGCCCAGCTGGCAACGGGGGGGGGGGGGGGGGGGGGGGTTACGTGGCGCAGCGCGGTGCGGTGAAGCGGCGAGCTGACGTGGCAGCCACGCGGCGGCGTGCGATTGGCGCATACCCCTTCGGGTCAATATCTAATCCGAGCCACAGATCGAAGATCGAACGGAGGAGGTGGGTGTGGCAACTTACTGTTGCAACGACGGTGGCGGTGGGCGGCGGCGGTGTCGGTGGGCGGCGCTCGGGTGCACTTCGAGGAAGAAGACGCTGCCGCCGGTGATCGTCTCCTCCTCGCGGTCCCGTCTGTCGCCTCGATTTCGGCCCTCTCTTCCTCTAACGGTGGCGGTGGCAGCGCCTCTCCCGCAGCTCCGACGAGCAATTGGCGATGGCACACTGCGGTAGACATAGGGCAAGGAAGGTGAGACGAAACGGTCGAGCGTAGGGGTCATCCCAGGGAGAAGAACAGGGAGAGGGGAGGCTCGACATCGACTCAACTCACCTGGTCGTCGGCGGCTTGTACCAGCGGAACCGGGGAAGGCTTAGGGTTTCGCGAGCTTGGGAACGGAGGGGGTGGGTCGCGCGGCTGAGCATATATACACGGCCTGGGGGAGTCCTGGACGAACACGGAGGGAAGGGGGAACATGGCCGACGGGGACTCTGTCCCGTTCGCGTTGGGGGAGAGGAGAGGGATGACAGGTGGGGTAGGGCTGTCAGTGGCGGAGGGGAGAAGTGGGCCGATGCTGGGCTGCGGCGGCTGGCGCGGGTAGGCTGGCTGCCGCGTGGGCGCTGGTGGGCTGTGCTGCGGCCCAGTTAGGTAGGGTGTCCTCTTTTTTTTCCTTTTACACTTTTCATTTTCTGTTTTAATAAAATTTAAATAACTTTTACAAACTAAGTCCAAAATTGATGAAACTTCTTTCTAAATTTTCATAAAATTAAGGTGGTCAACATTGGACCATGGTTTACTGTTTTTACATAGTTTTTTTGAAGGGTCAACTACTACAACAAAGGTGCTCACTTATGGAAATAATTAATAGGGTTTTTTATAGGTTTAGGTGTTAGGATTCTTATTGCAATTTTCAAATGTAGGATGCAACGATGCAAGGATGATGCATGATACTAATAACATCCTAATATAAAATCTGGGATGTTACAAACCTACCCCCCCCCCCTTAAGAGGAATCTCGTCCCCGAGATTCGGGCTGGCTAGCAAATAGGTGTGGTTGTTCTGCCTTCAAGTCTTCTTCACGCTCCCACGTGGCTTCTTCCTCGGAGTGGTGGTTCCATTGTACCTTGCAGAACCTTATTGTCTTGGTGCGGGTAATCCTTTCAGCTGTTTCTAGTATTTTGATGGGTTTTTCCTCATAGGTAAGGTCATTCTCCAATTGAACCTCATCTAGGGAAACAGTGTCTCTTAGCGGTGTTTCGGCCATATCCGGGTGACACTTCTTTAGTTGTGACACATGAAACACATCATGCACAGTCAGTCCTTCCGGTAACTCCAACTGATAAGCAACTTCTCCTCTACGGGCCAGAACTTTATATGGTCCTATGAATCGTGGGGCTAACTTGCCCTTGATTCCGAACCTCTTAACTCCGCGTAGGGTTGAAACTCGGAGATACGCACGGTCCCCTATTTCATAGGCCACATCTCTACGCTTGGAATCAGCGTAACTCTTCTGTCGGGATTGGGCTACCTTTAGCCTATCCTGAATCTGTCGTACCTTTTCTTCGGCATCCTTTATCAAGTCAGGTCCAAAAAGACTGCGTTCACCAACTCCACTCCATAGCAATGGAGTCCTACACTTCCTGCCATATAGAACTTCAAACGGAGCCATCTTGATACTTGTCTGGTAGCTGTTGTTGTATGAGAACTCAGCATATGGCAGGTTATCGTCCCAACTAGACCCATATTCTAGTGCGCAAGCTCTCAACATATCTTCCAAAATTTGATTCACCCTTTCTGTTTGGCCATCTGTTTGAGGGTGGAAGGCAGTACTGAACTCTAATCGGGTCCCAAGAGACTCATGTAGTTGTCGCCAAAACTTTGAAGTAAACTGGGTGCCTCTGTCTGACACAATTCCCTTCGGAACACCATGTAGGCTTACAATCCTTGACATGTATATCTTAGAGAGCTTAGCACTTGTATACGTGGTCTTCACGGGGATGAAGTGAGCCACCTTGGTGAAGTGGTCCACCACTACCCAGATAGAATCAAATCCAGAACGAGTCCGGGGCAATCCCGTGATGAAATCCATGCCTACCTTGTCCCATTTCCAGTCGGGTATAGGTAGTGGTTGGAGTAGTCCTGCCGGTTTCTGATGCTCGGCTTTAACTCTATTGCATACATCACACAGAGAAATATACTCTGCAATGTCTCTCTTTAGGTTATTCCACCAGAATCTATCCTTCACATCCATGTACATCTTCGTGTTGCCTGGATGAATTGAGTATGGCGAACCATGAGCTTCTTGTAAAATCATCTTCCTGATATCGGGGTCGTTGGGAACGCACAAACGCTTCCCATGCCAGAGGGTTCCTTGTTCATCCAGTCGAAATTCTTTAGTCTTTCCTTCACTTATCCTGATTCTTATTTCTTCCAACTCTTTATCTCCCTTCTGTGCTTCGTTGATTCTCTCTAGGAAGGTGGACACTATTTCCATAGTTGCTACGTGCCCTTTCGGAACTATCTCTAGCCTGAGATCCCTGAATTGTTTGCATAAATCCTTTGGAAGTTCCCTTGCGGTAAGTCCATTCACATACACCTGACGATTTAAGGCATCAGCCACCACGTTTGCCTTTCCGGGGTGGTATTGTAAATCCAAGTCATAATCCTTAATTAGCTCAAGCCATCTCTGTTGTCTCATATTCAACTCCTTTTGGGTGAAGATGTACTTCAAACTCTTGTGATCTGTGAACACATCACAATGTTTACCCATGAGGTAGTGTCTCCATACCTTGAGTGCATGAACCACAGATGCAAGTTCCAAATCATGTGTGGGGTAGTTGTGTTCGTGGTTCTTAAGTTGCCGGGAGGCATAGCATACCACTTTCCCATCCTGCATCAACACACTTCCAAGTCCTTGCCGAGAAGCGTCACAATAGACTTGAAAATCCTTCTGGATATCAGGCAGACACAGAACTGGCGCCGTTACAAGGCGTTTCTTCAACTCTTGAAAACTTGCTTCGCATGCCTCGGTCCATAGGAACTTATTTTCCTTCTTTAATAGTTCCGTCATGGGTTTTGCTATCTTGGAAAAGTTTTCAATGAACCTCCGGTAATATCCTGCGAGGCCCAAGAAACTCCTAATATCTCCCACATTCTTGGGTGACTCCCATTCCGTCACGGAGGCTACCTTACTAGGATCTACGGCAACTCCTTTAGCTGACACAACATGACCAAGGAATCCCACTTCCTTTAACCAAAACTCGCACTTGCTGAATTTGGCATACAACTTGTGTTCTCTTAGTTTCTCCATAATAAGGCGCGGATGTTTCTCATGTTCCTTCTCATCCTTAGAGTATATGAGTATATCATCTATGAATACCACGATAAACTTGTCCAAGTATTCCATGAACACCTTGTTCATCATGGTCATGAAGTATGCTGGGGCATTGGTTAGACCAAAAGACATTACGGTGTACTCATACAATCCGTATCTTGTGGTGAATGCTGTTTTGGGCACATCCTGCTCTCGAATCTTCAGCTGAAAATAGCCTGATCGCAGATCGATCTTTGAAAACACACTGGCTCCTTTTAACTGGTCAAATAGGTCATTGATGTTGGGCAGAGGATACTTATTTTTAATCGTCACTTCGTTCAACGAGCGGTAGTCCACAACCAGCCTCTTGGTCTTATCCTTCTTTTCCACAAATAGGACGGGTGCTCCCCAAGATGACGCGCTGGGTTGAATGAACCCCTTGTCCAATTGTTCCCTAAGCTTTTTCTTGAGTTCCTTTAACTCGTCCACATCCATCTTGTATGGTCTCTTATCTATCGGCCCCGTGCCTGGCATCAAGTCAATGAGGAACTCGATATCACGGTCGGGTGGCATTCCTGGTAGTTCCTCCGGGAAGACATCTGGGTATTCCTTTACAATAGGTACCTCCTCCAAGCTAACCCCCTTAAGAGAGTTCACCATGAATTCTTTAAGTGCGAAATTCGACTTGATACGGATCCTCTTCCCTTCCGGTGTTGTGAGCATGACAGTTCTCTTGGCACAATCTATGACTCCTTCATATTCGGTCATCCAATTCATGCCGAAGATTATGTCTAATCCTTGTGATTCTAGAACTACTAGACTGGTGGGAAAAATGTGTGTCCCAATCCTTAGTTCTAATTCCCGGCAACCGGAGTTTGTCACTATTTCTCCCCCAGGAGAACTTACGCTTAGAGGAAAGTTAATAGTCTCCGTTGGTATCGTGCCTCTATCCACAAATACCCTTGATATGAATGAATGCGATGCACCGGTATCAAAAAGAACAACTGCGGGAATAGAATTGAGTTTGAACTTACCAATCACAGAGTCTGGCGCATCACAAGCATCCTACATAGAAACATGATTCACCGTGGCATTGATAAACGGATTTGGCTTCTTCCCGTTTCCATTGCCATGGTTGTGTCCATTTCCATTCCCATTGCCATTGCCATTCTTCCTCTCGGGGCAAGAGGTTGCATAGTGCCCCGTCTTGTTGCACTTAAAGCATGTCACCTCACTGAGATCCTTTCCATTGCTGCCATTCCCATTGCGGTTCTGATGCCCATTGTGTTTGTGGCCTCCATGGTTATGACCGTTATGGTTGTGGCCATTATTGTTATAAGGTGGTGGTGAGGAATTACGCTGCTTCTGGTATGGAACAGAATGCTTGTGAGGGTTAGACTTCCTCTTGCGGTTTTCTATGCTCTTCCTCTTTGATTCAACCACAATGGCTCTGTCCAGGAGTTCCTGAAAGTTGTCAAATTTCTGAGCCACAAGCTGAATGGATATCTCATCATTCAGCCTTCTTAAGAACTCCTCCTGTCTCTTGGCATCAGTAGAAACATCATCGGGTGCATACCGGGCTAGCTTATTGAAAAGCTCACCATACTCGGTGACAGAACGGTGCAGCTGGTGTAGGTCGCGAAACTCGCGCCTCTTCAGGGTCATGACACCAGCAGCCACATGATGAGTGTGAAAAGCTAACTCAAACTGTTCCCAAGTGATAGCATCAATATCCGAGTGGGTGACTTGGTAGTTATCCCACCATTCTGCAGCAGGTCCTTCAAGCTGGTGTGCGGCATAACGCACCCTGTCGGCTCCGACAGCTTGCACGGTGTCTAGCTTCTTGTTAATCGTACGCAGCCAGTCATCTGTGATGATTGGTTTAGTGCTGCTAGTGAAGGTAGGTGGGTTCAGCCTTAAAAACCGAGTCAAGCGATCCTGTTGAGGAGGTGGCGGAGGTGGTGGTGGCGGCGGGTTGTTGTTGTTGTTTTGCATGTTCTGAGTGAGCAGTTGGATCAGCTGGTTCTGAGTGGCCAAAAGTTGTGCTATTTCTGGCGGGATTTCGGAGTTCGCACGTCTTGGCGGCATCTGTGGGGTTTAAGAGAATAGTTAAGAAATAGACAGGAAGACTAAGTAGTAAACTCCTACCCTTATGAAAACACACCAAGCACACAAGACACACATGACATAACAACACGCTTAACACAGAAAATAACCAAGTTTAACTAAACCAGACTTCTCTTGGTATTTATTACAATTGCGAATAGCGTTCTACTATAGAATTAAAGGTGGTCCAACTATTACACATCTTCCACGCCTTCCTCTTCCTCGTCCTCGAACGAGTAGCCTTCCTGCTCTAGAGTTGTCTTGTACAACTCCATCTCCTTTGTGGTGGCTTCAAGATTCTCTTGGAGGTTCTTTATCTCATCCTGTAGCTTTTTGGTAGTGGCTTCTAGCTGCTCCTGAAGTCCCTGCTTCTCGCCTTGTAGTTCCTCCACTAAACTTGACTTCTTTGCGGCTTCAAGTTGCTTTGCCAAGTCCCTCTTGGAAGCACGCACATCATTGATTATCTTACAAAGGTCTTCAATTTGCACTTCATCTCCATCGATCTGCTGTTTGAGTTCCCTAATTCTCTTGTTTTTATTTATCACCCTCTTCTCTTGGTTAGCGAACTTCTTCTCTTGGTCCTGGAATTTTATCTCTTGGAGCTTCATTGCCTCCTCCTGCTGCTTGATCATTTCTTCCTTCTCCTTGATGAGGGCGCATAGCTCGTCATTCTTCAACATCTCGAGGAAGGTACCCTTTTCAAGATCATGGATGTGGCACTCCAAGTCTTGATATTGTGTTCTTCGGCGCTTGGTAGAAGTTCTTTCCTCAAAGTTTAACTCCATGGGAATTCCTTCCTCATCTCTTCTTCCAAAGAGGCTGCCACAGTGTCCTTGGAGAGATTCATGATGACGTCCACATAGGCGACCAATGAGTTGTTGCAAGATGATGCTAAGGGCCTTCTCCTTGGAATCGCTAACAATGTGGATTGCTATGTCTTCCTCCGGGTTCTTGCCTCGCTCTTTTCCTGGCTGGATGACCTTGACTCCCCAATTGCCGTCCTTGTGGAGTTTCTTCATTGTGCTTCCTTGGATTGTTGGGAGAGGAAGGTCCAAACGTGTGAGTAGATCCATGAGGCATCCACCAAAGCGAAGGGGCTCGATGTCCGCGACGGTGTCGTAGAGGAAGCTTGTCATCTTTGAGTTAGAAGAAAGAAGGTTAGATACTAGAAGTGCGGGAAATAACTTAGTAGAAAAAAAGGTAAGGCACAAAAGTTAGAGGTGGTTCCAATCCTAGGGTCATGTCCTACAGGCAACGATGTGCTCTGATACCATCGGTAATGACCTCAGATCGGTAAGGATCCTAAGTCCCTGTGATTAACATGCTAGTCCCTGGATCTTTAGCTAGCACTCACAGTCGATGAAATATCATGTAACACACAAAGTCTTTATTACACGGAGAATCCAGAGTATGAATTTATTACAAAAATTGCTTAGCATTATGCTAGCTCAAATAACAGCGGAAACATAAAAACAGCAATCAACGCCTCAGGCTTGTCGAGTGTAGACCCGCGATCCCTACGCACCTTTCAATCTTCGGATTCTGCACATAAGACGTGCAACCAACAAGTTGGGTCAATACTTTGAATGTATTGGCAAATTACACCAAGGAGAGAAAAGACTATCTCTACATGCAAGGCTGGTATAGGCTGTAGAGTTCATTTGCTCAAAGCTAGTTTTTCTTAAGTAGAGAGAAGAAGAGAGGATTGTCCTACTTTGTAAACATTTGCTTAGATAAAATAAGGTCGAGTGGCACACGAGGATATTACGCACCAAGTGTACAAACAACCAAACACTTGGATATTACGCACCAAGCGTCACTTGGATATTACACACCAAGTTCCCAAATTCCCACCCATTAGCGATATTACGCACGCCATGGGGTTTCAAAACTTTGTTTTAGAAAAAAGAGAGAGAGGAAGATCCTTCAGAGGCTCCATCCTTCAGACGCTCATTGTTGTTCTGTTACCGTGAACACGGCTGATCGAACAGATTGCAATACTCTCGAGAGTTTGTGCACTTTACCCACAATCCACGATCAAGTCCTTTAACAGAAAAGACCATGGCAAGGCTTTCCATTAGTAGCCCCTCTTCCTTCTGGATCCAACCGTGTCAAGAACCTCCAAATGTTGGTACACAGGTGAGGTTTCCCACTAAGTACTAGGCCAAGACAGAGCCCATAATGTATTGTGGTTGCACTGGAAGCTTCTGAATTCTGAAACATGGCAGACTTCTTTGATTCCTGGGCGGCCGTCCTCCACCAAAATCTCACTCGTTGACCCGACAAACATTCCGCCCAGAAGAAAACTTAGTTTTATTTTGAAGTGGATTTGAGAAGAAAAGTTTGCTCTAGAGAGCCTTTATACTTAGAAAAATTCTTTGTCTTTCAAACCCCCCAACGGTACTTTGTATGTATAGCATAGCAAGAATTACTTAGCAAAAACAAGGGGTAACCTATTAGGATGGGAAATCCTAAGTATAGAGCTAGTCATGGCATACTACAAAATCATCGCACTTGCAAAATAATACTAAGGAAAAATTCTACTAGATCATCCTACACATGCATACTACAGAATTTTGAAGATCACATGCATAGAATCAAAAATGGGACAAAATTATGAACAAGTGGTGTAACTTGCCTTGATCCGAGCAGGACTCTACACAATAGCACTCCTTAGTGCACTCCGAGCAATCTAACGAATCACAAACATAGATCTGATCACAACTTGCTCAAGGCATATCACAAAGAAAATCATGCATGCATGCAACATGGTATTTTATGCAAGGTTGGTTCTTCTAAATTGACCAATGTAGCAAGTTTGTGTTGTGATAGTGTAAGGGTGTCACTGGGATTGATTTTTCCCAAGGGTTTAGATCTAATAGAGTCACTAAAACAAATCCTAGGATTATAGGAGATCAAACCATCTAAATAGCCCCAAGCTAGATCTAATTATCCTAGCAAAGTTTAATGATTTGGATCAGTAGGTACTGTGGGAACAAAGTTATTGCAACAAGAATCAATTAAAACAAAATTTTAATTAATTTTCTATAGGATAAACACCCTAATCTAATGATCAAAATCTACACCTAAAACTTTACTGTGAACCTGGGATATTATTGCAGATTTCAATTCTACTCAAAATTAGGAATCCAACGGTATATTATAAGCTAAGTTTGGCCAAAAATTCAATTTTATATGAATTTCGCAAGTTTTAATTCAAATCTGCAAACAGATCTAACTTCACTTAAAAGAGCTTTGAGGGCCAGCTGGCAACGGGGGGGGGGGGGGGGGTGACGCGGCGCAGCGCGGTGCGGTGAAGCGGCGAGATGACATGGCAGCCACGCGGCGGCGTGCGATTGGCGCATACCCCTTCGGGTCAATATCTAATCCGAGCCACAGATCGAAGATCGAACGGAGGAGGTGGGTGCGGTGTCACATCCCAAGATTTTCCAAATCTTGTAATGTGAAAAATAAATGAACAAAATAAAACTTTGTTTGATTTTCAGAGTGAGAAGAAACTTTTTGAATCCAATTGGAAATCTTCAAACCAATTTGGATCAAATAAAATCCTAAAGAGATTTAAAAAGATAAACATTTAATAAAGGAAAATAAAATATTTTGGGATTACTATTTTGGATCTTATAAATAAAAGGATTTGGTTTTCAAAAGAAATGGAAGTTTTATAAATAAGAATTATTTATAAAGAGCCAAATTAAACCTTGGCCAAGCTTTTGAAATAAAAAATTTTGTTTTGATAAAATAGTAAAGGTTTATTTAAATAAAGTAATAAGGATTTAATATCCAAGTTTTATTAATAAAGGTTTTACTATTTCCAAAACATCAGAACTTATTTATTTATTTAAAATAAGTTTTCCAAGTATTTTATATTTTCAAATAAAACCTACTGTTTGGTTTTGAAAATATTTAGTTTTCGAATGGAGATTTTATTAAATAAATCAAACCGTATTTGATTAATAAACTATGGTCCATTTTATTTAATTAATGAATGGATCCTAAAAAGATTAAAATTATTATTTTGGTTTTGGAATTTTGGTTTATGTTACTGAACAGAACCAAATTCAAAGTTACAAAGTATGGTGATTGTTTGAATTGATTTGAGTATTGTTTGTTTGTTTGAATTTCAAAACAGAAATTAGAATAGAAAAAGAAAAAGGTTTCAGGAAGAAAAAAATAAGGATTTGGTCGACCCAACCCAGCAGCCCAACAAGGCCCAGTGCCAGCCCAGCTCCTCTTTCCTCCCCGAAGCGTTTTCTCTCACACTCGAAATGACCCGCGGAGACACTGACTGGTGGCCCTAATCCCCTCTCTCTCTCCCTCACTGCCAGGAAGGCCCCACAAGACTGTCATCGTTTCCACCCGCCACGACCCCTTCTCCCCAAACCTCGCTGCCGTTCTCTGTCATTCAATCCGCATGTAAATTCATGAGTAATGGCCGCGTTAATCTCGCCCCTGACCACGCGTACATAAGCTCCCACCTCTCCCCCTCATTTCCCCTCAAAGCCCGTAGCCAGAGAGCCACCAGGCTGCCTCGAATTGGCCCTGCAACGCCGCTGTTCCGGCGAGCTTCTCCGGTGAATTTCGACAAACCGCAGCCGCGCCTCACCTCCCTCTGCACGCAAGCTTGCTCTCCAGTCCCTGGCGCACCTGCCCGTGTGCTCCACTCGCCCGCGCGCGTCCCCTAGCGTCGACAAGCACGACACAGAGCGTCGCCGCCGTCTGTCTCGTCTCCGTCGAGCTCCTCCGATAAGCCTCGACCGCCCCTAGCCTTCCTATTGATGCTCACATCATCTCCAGTTCAGTCCGCGTCTAACCGTATCGTCCATTTGCCTTGAGGTGAACTGCAGCATCGCCCCGTCGTCAACCAGAGCCGCCAGACGCCGTTGCAAACTCCGGCGAGCAATTGCTGTTGTCCCTGAGCGCACCTTGCTGAGCCGACCGTACGTTGAGCTTCCCCAGGCCTCTGCGATCACGGTGAGCATCTCCTCCTCTCCTCTCGCTTCCCGTTCTCGCCGCTACGCTGTAGCCAGAGCGCCGCCGCCGCGTGCCACCGTCGAGCGCCGCCGATTCTTGGCTAGTGGATAGGAGCCGTCCGATTTAGATCGAAGAGACACGATTAGATCACTTAACTTTGAAAGGGTACGCGTCCTCTGCCGCACGATCTGTTTAGATCCAACGCGCAGCAGAGCCGATCCGACCGAACCGGTACCAGCGAATAGCGTTGCGACACGTGGCCAGTTCTTATTTAAAACAGAAGTTTGAATCTGTTTAGAATATGATTTTGAAAACCCTATAACTTTTGATCCACATGTCCAAAAATTACAAACTTTATACCGTTGGAATCAGTGGAACAAGCTATAGCCAACCATGGAATTTGTTTAATAAATAGTATCTGTTAGATTGTTTGTTTTTGCAGAAACAATTGTGTGCTTGTTTACATTAGAAAAATTGTTCAAAAATGTTTTTAGGGTTAAAATCTTTGCAAATTGATTTGTGGTGAACTTACTGATCCTAGGAACCAACCCATGGTTTCAAAAATGAATTTAGTGAAATTTAGAATGGACTAATTGACTTAGCCCATTTCTAGCCAAATAAAATTATTGGTTTTGTTAAGAAAATGTTTTTGGAAAGGAAACTTTGGGGAAATGATTTGAAACAAACCTACTGACCATAAAACACCAAGTTTTGAGATTTAGCAACTCATTTGGTGAAAGACTTAAAAGTTTTGATTTGATAAAAATATTTTCCACCACATAAAATGATGAATGGATTTAAAAATGATTTTTGGACAAAACCCTTTTGCAAATGACTTTGCCACTTGTAAAATGACCACCTTGAACCTTACAAAGTTTAGAAACCTAGTAGAGACCATCTTTGCAAATAGAACCACCTTTTGCATGCTTGCATGCATGACTTAGATCTGAATGTTTTGTGTGTGTGAAATTGTTTGATTGATTATTGGTTTGGAATGCTAGTTGATATTGTGTTTGCTTGATTGATTGTAGTGAAGTTAGAAAAGTGTGAGACTAGCAAGATCAAGAAGTGAACCACCATTCCCTACCAAAAAGGCAAGTTACACTATCATCTAAAGTCCTACTATTTTCATTATACTTAGTGGATTTTGAAAACATGCATGAAAAGAATTTCTATACTTATGCTATGCTAAATCCTAATAGGATTCCCTATACATTCCTTAGTGAAAACAATGTAGTTGTTACATGCTTAGCCATGCTATATTTTGAAAAGAGATACATGTTGAGATTTTATGAAGTAGAGAAAAGGACTTGTGAATTTATATAATAAAACAAGGACTCAATGAACCACCTGGGTGGCCAAGGATACTTTGAGTTTTGGAGAAGGTGGCAACAAAAGGAACCATGTCTATGGCAATCTCTTTGTGTTGTGCTCCAAGGAAACCACCCAGGAAACTTAGAGATTGAACATGTTTCTCCAATTGTGGCTTTTGTGTGCAACCACATGCTATTATGGCTCTGGCTTAGTCAACTACATTGGGAAGACCCATACATTGTCTTCAGGCTACTGGACATGAGGACCTGGAATCCTACATGGGTACTTGAAGACATGCTAGCAATGGTGTATGGGAGGACCCTCTGGAAAGACTTCGTCACATTCTCAATCTGCCGGTACTCCATCTTGGTGAGCACTAATCCAGTGGACACTGGTGGCAAAAGGATGGGATTGTGACATGTGGGTAAAGTGTACTACTTCTGCAGAAGATAATAAAATCTAAGTACTTAGCCGTGTCCCCGGTTATGGACAATACTGAGCAACTAAAGTTTGAAGCTATGGGAAATCTCGACATTCCAATTTCTAAAAGAAAACTTTTTAAAACTTGATGCACTTGGGGTTACCAAGGAGCTCAAGAGATTTTGATAAAACTTGATGTACTTGGGGGTACCAAGGAACTCAAGAGATTTTGATAAAACTTGATGTACTTAGGGGTACCAAGGAACTCAAGAGATTTTGATAAAACTTGATGCACTTGGGGGTACCAAGGAGCTCAACGGATTTTTGACAAGGACTTGAACACTTGAGTTTTTACCAAGGAGTTCAAGGAATTTTGAAAAGGAGATTTGAGAAAGGACTAAAACCATTTTGAAAAGATAGGATAAATTTTGCTTCTCCAAATGAGCCTTAAACCCTACTTAGCCAAAAATGCATGTAGTGTTAGGATCCACTTATATTCCACATAGTAGTGAAACTTGCCAATACAATTCAAATGTATTGACCCTTGTGGCTATAACTTGTAATGTTGCAGGTTTGATTGATTTTTAGTGAAGATTGATTGATTAGGATTACAAAGTCTACAACCAACATCTGCCTGTGGCACTTTGAAGATGAAGGACCCCATGATTATAGTTATTCCGCTGCAATGTAATGTAATAGCCAAATGAGCTATGTATGATGTAATAAAATTATGTTATTCCTGGTTATAAAGCTATATTATGACCTTTGTTTCTTGATATTACATCTTAACTGTGGATGCTAGCTATTGATCCAGGGACTAGCATTGTAAACACAGGGGACTCCACCTTATATTGTATAAAGGTTGGGACACTCCCTCTACATGCATCGACTTACTGTTGCGACGACGGTGGCGGTGGGCGGCGGCGGTGTCGGTGGCGACGGCGGCGGTTCTCGGGTGCACTTCGAGGAAGAAGAAGCTGCTGCTGGTGATCGTCTCCTCCTCGCGGTCCCGTCTGTCGCCTCGATTTCGGCCCTCTCTTCCTCTAACGGTGGCGGTGGCAGCGCCTCTCCCTCAGCTCCGGCGAGCAATTGGCGATGGCACGCTGTGGTAGACATAGGGCAAGGAAGGTGAGACGAAACGGTCGAGCGTAGGGGTCATCCAGGGAGAAGAACAGGGAGAGGGGAGGCTCGACATCGACTCAACTCACCTGGTCGGCGGCGGCTTGTACCAGCAGAACCGGGGAAGGCTTAGGGTTTCGCGAGCTTGGGAACGGAGGGGGTGGGTCGCGCGGCTGAGCATATATACACGGCCTAGGGGAGTCCTGGCCGGACACGGAGGGCAGGGGGAACGTGGCCGACGGGGACTCTGTCCCGTTCGCGTTGGGGGAGAGGAGAGGGATGACAGGTGGGGTAGAGCTGTCGGTGGCGGAGGGGAGAAGTGGGCCGAGGCTGGGCTGCGGCGGCTGGCGCGGGTAGGCTGGCTGCCGCGTGGGCGCTGGTGGGCTGCGCTGCGGCCCAGTTAGGTAGGGTGTCCTCTTTTTTTTTCCTTTTACACTTTTCAATTTCTGTTTTAATAAAACTTAAATAACTTTTGCAAACTAAGTCCAAAATTGATGAAACTTGTTTCTAAGTTTTCATCAAATTAAGGTGGTCAACATAGGACCATGGTTTACTGTTTTTACATAGTTTTTTTGAAGGGTCAACTACTACAACAAAGGTGCTCACTTATGGAAATAATTAATAGGGTTTTTTATAGGTTTAGGTGTTAGGATTCTTATTGCAATTTTCAAATGTAGGATGCAATGATGATGCATGATACTAATAACATCCTAATATAAAATATGGGATGTTACACGAAGGTTGCCGATATAGTGGAAGGTGGATCGAACCCGTTGGGGTGAGATTCATCGGAGAACAAGGGAGGCCTCTCGTGGCGTTGGTGGTTAGAAACCACCCCCTCTCCAAACGTAGACGTACTTCCCCTCAAAAGGAAGGAACTACGGGAAACAAATCCTTGTGTCTCCACGTCCACCACTTTGGTTACTTCTATCCTTTACCGCACTTTACTTACTTGTTCTAGCTTAGTGTTTTGTTAGATAGTACTCATTTGTCATATAGGTAAATTCACCTTAGTTGCATTATCTAGAGAATTTACCTTATTGTCAAACCCTAATTTGAAAAAGAAGAAAATTTTAAGTAGCACCTATTCACCCCCCCTCTAGGTGCCCATACGATCCTTACAATTGGTATCAGAGCCTCAGATCTTTATTTGGGCTTTACTGCCTAAGAGAATTGGGTAGCCGTGAAGGGTATGGTGATGGTGATCCCACCACGGTGACCATGGAAGATCTCAAAAACTTGGAAAAACAAGATTGAGCTCTTCCTTGGTCAACGAAGTCAAGAAGATGCTTGAGAAACTTCTTAAAGACAAAGATGGCTCATCATCCCCCTCTCCTCAAGAGGATCCTCCATCCATTTTACCTAAAGGGAATACTCCGGTATCCCCCGAGGATATGATGGTAATGGGTAAACAAGACAACACTAATTGCTCCACACAAAATGATGGGGGGAAGGGTGAGCACCGTGATTCATGTTACTCTCCTGACCCTCCAATCCCTCACCCTCATGTATACAATAGAGGTGACCCACCTAAGCTTGAAGAATCTGCTACTTTTGCTCAATGGCAATCACTAATGAGAACTCATATGCGCAGCTCTTGCATTGAACTATGGAACATCATCGAGCATGGACTCTTTATTGGGGATCCAAACAACTTGATAAGAAGAGAGTGTTAATAGTTAACTCAATGCCACTGCCTTGCATATGATTCAACGAGGATTGGGTACAAAGGATTATCCACACATTGAGAACTTTAGCATTGCCAAGGAAGCTTGGGATGCCCTCACTGTATTGTTTGTTGGAAATGAGAGTATGAGGAGGAACCGGTATGATGCACTAAGCAATGAAGCCGAAGGATTCTACATGATGGAAGGTCAAGATCATGAAGACATGTACCGAAGGCTCAAGACCACCGCCACCGCTTTTAGAAACATGGGTGCCTCACATGTGGATGATGTGTGTATAAAAAGGAAATATGTGAGTGCACTCATGCCCTTTGAGCCCACCGACTTGAAGAGCCTACAAGGAAGACACAACTACCATCTCATGACCTCCAATGAAGTTATGCAAGAGATGGCCGCCTTCAAAGTTGCCGCCCAGAATGCCAAAGATGCCCGTGCTCGTGCCCTTGGTATGAGCAACATTGTCAATGTTGCTTTGAAGGCCAAAGTTGTGGACCATGGGGATGAAGATGATTGTGATGAAGGCCTCTCCATGGACCACCCCGATGAAGTCAAGATTGCTCATAGTCAATATATGGCCTTCTATGCAAAGAACTTTTGGAAGAACGCCGCCAAGGCCAAGATGGAAATGCAAAAAATAAGCAACCCAAATGGGAAAAGAGAAAATACTACTAGATTGAGAACTTGCTTCAATTGTGGTGACCGCTATCACTTTGTGGCAAGTTTCCCCTATGAGAAGAGAGAAGATCATGGCGGTAAGCTTGTGTTGAATAAGAATCTCAAAGAACCTTACAAGAAACCCTTCATCAAGAAGAATCCCATCAACAAGAAGTTGGGAGAAATTGTCTTGATCACTCATGAAGAATACTCCTTCGACAATGAAGATGAGGAAGAGCAAACTTCTAATGGTGTGGCGGCTCTAGCCACTACTGCTACTCCGACATTCTCACTCTTCGATTCTCCAAATGAGAATTCTCCCATCAAGAACATCACTTTCCTTATGGCAAGAGGAACGGAGGTATCCTCATCATCTCACTCCACTCCCTTAGCTAATGGTGAAATTGATGATGATATGTATCTTGATCTTAAAAGAGAATTAATTGCTTTTGGTGAGTTTATGCCTAACCTACAAGGGGATGCTAAGATACATTTTGTTAACATCTTAGATCAACTTTCCCACACACAAGATCTCCTAGATGTAAGATGTAAACTTGGGCATGAACACATGATTGAGCTAGAGGCTTTAAACAATGCTCTAGAAGAAGAACAAGAGACTAGGATGTCACTTGAATTAAAACTTGAAGGGATTGATGAGGCCAATGACATTATTGTTAATAAACTCATCAATGAGCGTGATCATGCTATTGCTAAATACAAAATGGCTAAAAAGGACAAGATTGAGTTTGGTGTGGTTCATGAAAAACTTGCCGAGGACTTTAGTTTGCTTAACAAGGCTCACAAGGCTTTGGAAAGTGAACTCTTGTCACTGACAAAGTCCCATGAAACGCTTCAAACTCAATTGGACAATATTCCTTCAGCTAGTAATTTCATTCCATCTAGTAGTACAACTATTCTTGAAGAAAATGCTAGGTTGAAGGGGGAGCTAGCCAAGGCCACATTTCCACAAGGCAACAAGTCCATTGATGATCTTTTGAGTAAGCAAAGGCCTTGTGGTGAAAAAGGGGGCATTGGTTTTGTCTCCAAAACCAAGAAGAAGAACAATAAGAAGAAGAAGGACATGCCCGCATAAGAGACCAACAAGGCCATTGTGGATAGTAAGACCACAAGTGGTAAAACTATGTCTCATGATGACTTTGTGGGAAGTGCTAACCCTTACTATGTTCTAATGCGTGATGGTGATGTGTATGCACAATATGTTGGCCCATATGATGGTTATATTGCTTGGTCTATTTGGGTTCCCAAGACCCTTGTTGCTAACAAAAGAGGACCCATTCAAAAAATGGTTACCTAAAAATTAGCTTGATCTTTTGTAGACTTATGCTTCTGGAGGGTCAAAGTGGGTGCTTGATAGTGGTTGCATGAGTCATATGACCGGAAGCTCGTATATTGTCAAGGACTTAAAGCCAAATGATGATAAAATCACCGTGACATATGCAGACAAGTCAAAGTCTAAGGTAATGGGTTTCGGCAAGGTAGTGGTTGCTCACGACATTACACTCGTCAACGTCATGCTTGTTGAGACCATTAGATACATTTACTTTCAGTCCGTGCTCTTGGAAAGATGGGCTTTGCCATCTTTATTGATATTGATATTGTGGTCCTCTTGTGGAGCAAGTCTCTCAAGGTCGCTTTCGTTGGGTACGTCGAGCATGACCTGTACGTGGTGGACTTTTCGGGGAAAGCCACTACAAGTCCGATGTGCTTATTCGGAAAGGCCGATGTGGGTTGGTTATGGCATCGCCGACTAGCCCATGTAAATAGGAGAACTTTGCAAAGACTCCACAAGGAGGGCCATATTGTAGGACTAAAATAAAATGTTTCCTTTGCCAAAGATCGTGTTTGCAGGGCATGTGTTCTTGGGAAGATGCATGATGCTCCTCACAAGCCTAAGAACCGCATCAAGTCTACCAAGATATTGGACCTCCTCCATGTGGACCTTTTTGGTCCTCCATCTCAGGAAAGTCTTGGTGGGAAGAAATATTGTTTGGTGATTGTTGATGACTTTTCAAGATACTCGTGGGTATATTTCTTCAAGTTGAAGAGTGAGACCCAAAAGACCTTCATCGACTTCATCAACATGGTCCAACGTCAATACAATCTTCCCGTATTGATCATAAGAAGTGACAATGGCACCGAGTTCAAGAACTACACCTTGAATGATTTCCTTAGTGATGAGGGGATAAAACATCAATATTCCGCTGCATACACCCCTAAACAAAATGGTGTGACCAAAAGGAAGAACCGGACTCTTATTGAGATGGCTAGGACCATGTTAGTGGAGTTTAAATCTCCATACAACTTTTGGGCCAAGCCATCTCCACCGCTTGCCATGCTTCAAACCGGATCTACCTCCGCAAAGAAATCAACAAGACTCCATATGAAATACTTACCGGTAACAAGCCCAACATATCTTACTTCCGGGTGTTCGGTTGTAAGTGTTTCTATCTCATAAAAGGTGTTCGTTTGTCCAAATTCGAGTCTAAAGCATTAGAGGGTATTTTTGTTGGCTATGGTCTCGAATCTCACACTTATAGAATATATGATAAGCTCTCCGGAGCCGTCATAGAATCTTGTAGTGTGACCTTCAAAGAATATGGTGGTCCCCAAGGGGGGCGTGTTGATGCTTGTGATGCAGATGATGAAATGCCTCAGGATGCCATAGGAAGAATGGGTGTGGGATATATCCGCCCCGTTGAGGAACCCCTTATGGCATATCGAGAAGAACTATGCTCCACTCAAGTGGAGCCCTCATCTTCACAACCTCAACATACTCCATCCACCGAGGAGGACAATGACTCAAGCCAAAGACAAGATGTGGACCCTCAACATGTTGATCAAAGTGACAACTCTAGTCAAGGGGATCTTGATTATTTCTCCAGGATATCAAGTGCTTCCAAGGCAATTACTCAAGGAAGATCCGTGCAAACTGACTTGAGACAAGCTCAAATTGATGCTAGACATGCACTTAATCAAGACCAAGGTCACCTCTCAATGAAGAGAATGATTCCCGTGATGATCATGGTCAAGTTGATGGTCAAGACGAGGACCAAAATGATGAAGAGGGTCCCCCAAGAAACAACACGGAGATCCACGCTCGTCGCAAAGCTAGAAAAGAGAGAATGTTGTAATTAAGAGACCACTCTCTACAAAATGTGGTTGGTGACCTAAGGAAAGGCATTTCTACAAGAGCACAATTGAAGAGGTTCATTGAGCACCAAGCACACATCTCCATGATTGAACCAAAGAAAGTGTGGGAAGCTCTTGAAGATTCGGATTGGTTGGAATCTATGCACAAAGAGCTCAACAACTTTGAGAGAAACAAAGTATGGAAGTTAGTTAAGAAGACAAAGGATTTCCGCAATGTTATTGGAATGAAGTGGATATTCAAGAACAAGCAAGATGAGCATGGAATTGTAGTAAGGAACAAGGCTAGATTAGTTGCACAAGGGTTCTCTCAAATTGAAGGCATTGACTATGGAGATACTTATGCACCTGTGGCTCGCCTTGAGTCCATCTGTATCCTTCTTTCTTATGCGGCACATCATAACTTTAATTTGCAACAAATGGATGTAGAAAGTGCATTTCTTTATGGTCCATTAAATGAGTTGGTATATGTTAAGAAACCCACGGGATTTGAGGATCCCAACTTCCCAAACTATGTCTACAAACTTGATAAGACGCTCTATGGGCTCAAGCAAGCCCCACGCACGTGGTATGAGCACCTTAGAGAGTTGTTGTTTGACCGTGGATTTGAGGTTGGGAAATCGATCCTACTCTTTTTACTAAGAAGGTCAATGGGGAGCTTTTTGTATGCCAAATATATGTTGATGATATTATCTTTGGCTCATCTAACAAAGCTTTTAATGATGAATTCTCAAAGCTTATGACTAGTAGGTTCCGGATGTCTTTGATGGGGGAGTTGAGAGTATTTCTTGGTTTTGAGATCAAGCAAGTTAGAGGAGGGACATTCTTCAACCAAGCCAAGTATACTCAAGATATGCTCAAGAGATTCAAAATGCAAGATTTAAATGGAGCACCAACTCCCATGGCTACAAAGACTCATCTAGAACAAAATCCAAATGGTAAAGATGTGGATCAAAAGGTATACCGGTCTATGATTGGTTCTTTGCTTTACCTTTGTGCCTCTAGACCTGATATTGTGTTGAGTGTAGGTGTGTGTGCAAGATATCAAAGGCTCCTAAAGAAAATCTTTCGATATTTGGTTCATACCCCATTTTATGGTCTTTGGTATCCTCGAGGGTCAACATTTGATCTTTGTGGATACACGGATTCGGATTGGGCGGGTGATAAGGATGATAGAAAATCAACATCCGGGGCTTGCCAATTCCTTGGTAGGTCCTTGGTATGTTGGTCTTCTAAGAAGCAAAATTGTATATCTCTCTCCACCGCTGAAGCCGAGTATGTGGCTGCTGCTAGTTCTTGCACCCAATTGCTACGGATGAGGTAAACTTTAAAGGAATACGGTGTCCAGAGTGACAAAGTGCCTATTCTATGTGACAATGAAAGCGCCATCAAGATTGCCTACAATCCGGTGGATCACACAAGGACAAAGCATATTCATATTCTCCATCACTTCATTAGGGATCATGTTGCTCGTGGTGATATTGATATATCATATGTGTCAACCAAATAACAACTTGCTGATATCTTCACGAAGCCACTTGATGAAGCAAGGTTTTGCTACTTGAGGAATGAACTAAATATCGTAGATTCAAGGATCTTGACTTGATCATCTTGCATTCTCACCTATGATTTGACCCATATTTGGTTTAGGTACAGGCATGGATATAGGGGGAGTGAGGTACTAATTGATTGGACCCAAAGCAATCAAAATCATTCCTCTTAATATCATTTTGTGATATGTGAGCTTAAATGAGGAGTGTCGGTAATGGACCCAAGGTATTTCTTCGTGGTGCCAAGCCGAGTATACTCAAATATGGTGTCCTAGGCCACCGCCCTCTCAAACTTGAGAGGTTGGCGCTTACTCATGTTTGTCATTCGCTTGATTTTAGTCTCTTGGAGCTTTTCTAAATATTTTTGTGAATTCCTATGGCACTTGTTGGTTCTTCACAGATTGATGTCTCAACCCAAGATTTTTCCCTATCTTAAACCTGTCTATCTCTCATATATGTCCCCAAACACCTATCCTGGATCTTTTGGTCGAGGAGGACCGGAGTCTCTCGTGTACATGCACCGGAGTCTCCGGTGTAGACCGGAGTCTCCGGTCCAGACGGTTTCTGCCACATATAGTAAGGGTGCGGGGTGAACTGGTACAGCAGTTCCTCATTATTCACCTCATCCCCTTCCTCCAAACCCGTCGCCTCCTCTTCCAAAACTCCTCCCTGGAGGTCAAGAAGCCCCCGGGATCCGCCGTGCCGCCGGCCAACCCTCTCCTCTCCTCCATTGGGTCATTCCCACCGGAGGAATTGATCCCATGGACAGATCTGGTACCTCTCCTCTTCTTTTTCTCCTAGGCTTCATCTCTAGATGTGTTTTTGAGGATTAGTGTTGATTTTTCCATTGGAATCACTTTTTTGCGTGCACTCTAGTACTTTAGCCTTGTTGCATTGCTCGATCTACTAGACTCATCCTCACCAGCATCTCCCCATCTCATGCCCGAGCCTCCCGACCGGAGACTCTGGACTTAGGTCCGGAGACTCCGGACCCCAGGACCGGAGACTCCGGTCTAAGCCGGAGACTTCGGCATGAGGTGCGGAGACTCCGGTGGTGGATGAATCAAAATAGACTATTAATGAATCAAATATCTTTTACTACATTGTTGGGACATATATACTCATCTACATGCTATCTCCCTCACTGCTATTCACACGTGATGACTCTAGTCGTCCTCGTCGTACCAAGGCCAAGTCCCAAAGGGGCAATACTCGCTATGATGAAGCTCAGGGTCAGTTTATTGTGCCTCCTTCCAACCGTAGACAGCAGGCACGTGATGCAGCCTATTTGAAGAGGTACCAAGAGAGGGCTGAACGAGAGGACCGTGCCAAGAAGGCCAAATATGACAACCTTCAGTCCTTGGGAAAAATGTCAAAAGAGGAGTACCATGAACTGAGAAAGACACATTTCTATGCACTGCCTCGTACTAGTGAGGACCCTCGTTTCTGGAGGAAGGAACAGGCTGTGTTCATGAAGGATGTATATGGTGTGCTCATCAAATCACCTGTCTGCCCTCAGAAGTTCATGAGTGTTGAGCAGATGCGCCCCAGCCCCTACTTCAATGATGCTTTGTGGATCTGTGAGAAGCTGGGTCTATATAACTTAATGGAGCTGCGTGAAGACTACAATGTCTACCTAGTACAACAGTTCTATGCCACCGTGGTATTTGGATCTGATCAAGATAGGACCATGATTTGGATGTCTGGCACCACTCGCTGCACAACTACTTTCCATGACTTTGCCAACGTCATCTTTGAGACTTTTCATGGCGTATCCACTCCCATTGGTCTGCGCATGCACTCTGCAGCCCTAGGAGAGAACAAGATGAAGCTGGCACCTCTGTATGGCAGCGAGGGTGTTGTAGGGGGGGTTCAAGGGACTCAAGACCCTCTACAACCTTATGTTGAGGATCTTCCATCATACCATCGCACCAAGTGTTGGGAATGATGATGCTATTAGTGGTGGGCTTGTCAACCTTCTGTACCACACCCACCGGATCTACAATGCTGGACCAGGCTGAACCTATTGATGTGATGGATTTCATCTTTGAGGAGATGTTCCATGCTATTCTTTACAAGAAGTCTCCTCCATATGCACCTTTGGTTATGAGTCTCATCAACTCCAAGGAGCATGATTCTCCACTTGGCTCTGCACCGCATCTCACTGAGCACGCCTTGGTCTCACTGCAGCAGAAGGGGCGTATGGGGCCAGCTCTGAGGCGTTGCTATTGGAATGATGATGATGAGGAGATTGAGACTGAGAGGGCTCCCTCTCCACCCAGAGTTTGAAGGAAGAATGCCTCCAATGCACCAATGCCTACCATGACTCGAGACTATGTTCATAAGCGGGTCAAGAAGGCCACCTTTTGGGAGAGGACCCTTTGTTGCATGAACATAGACTTTCGTAAGCAGTAGCATGCATCCTACCAAAGCAACCGTCGCATTGAGAAACTCCTCAAAGAAATCAAGGAACAAGGTGGGGATAATGATAAGGTGAGGATGAATACAATGATGAACACGGTGCTCAGCAGTCCATAGAGTCTGACCACACACTCTCGTTTGGGGCATGGAATGCCCAACAGGATAGTCTGGTGGATTGGAAGACCTTTGCTGATGTCACCTCCGGTTTTGGGTACCAGGGTACCTCCTCTTCTCGCCCTCACGGCAAAGGGCCTGCAGTCCCTAAAGATGATGATGATGACTATGATGAGTGTGGTGATGACCAGGATCAGGAGGACGAGGATGAGGATGACGAGGCCTACTGATTTGCTGGGACACTAGCCTAGGTTATTTTCCCTTTTTTGGTGTTTTAATGCCACAGAGGGAGAAGACATTCTCATCGATTTGCATGGGGTTGGGCTTTGTATTTGCTACTATCTGCTTTTCATTTTCCATATTTGAACTTCATATGCGTTATTTGTCGTTTATGTGTGTGACTATGTGCTTGTGTGCACTATCTATTGTAACTCATGTGAGATTTATGTGTGCTATCGTTGATACTATCTACCTTGCATGATATACTTAATTATCTTATTGCACATAGTCAGGGGGAGCCCCATATATATTTATTCCATGAAAAATCACTTGTTGTCATCGAACACCAAAAAGGGGAGATTGAAAGGGCATTTATTGTCATAATCACTTTTTGTAACATCCCTAAAATCATGATTTCAAAGCTTTGCATATCATCCATGCATTCATAATCATTTAGGGATCATTTTCAAAGTCATTACAAAAACAGAAGCATTTGGGTGCTTATTATTTTATGTAAACAGGCATTGATCCAATGCTACTCTCTAGTGAGAGATTATTTGTTTCAAACCAAGATTGTTTGTTCATGAGTTGGTTTGGTTGATTTCCAAAGCTTGGACAATTATTTCAAAACAAAATATGGTTTTAAAAACATTTTCATATCTTTATTTCATCTTATGTAAAGACACTATTTTTTTAAACTCCAAAAGAACCAAGCAAGTTTAGTGAAATAGCAAGGTTTTACACTTAAATTTGTGCAGGTTTCACTTTATAAAAATCAAGAAAGAATTTGAAATCAAACACATTTGATTTCATTTGAAATTGTTTCCTAAAAATCAATTAGAAAAAGAAAAATAATAAGGATAACAAAAATAGGCCGGCGATACCTTTTCAGCCCAGTAACCAAAACAGCCCACCCGGGTTTCCCTCTCCCCCTCTGTTTCTCACTACAACCAAGCACACCCACTCGCTGACAGGCCGACCCCACCTTGCCCCGTCATCGTCGTCGTCAATCACGCGCTGGAGGAACTGCTCGACGCTGCCGTTTCCTCCCGAATTCAAATCCTTTGATTGCGCTTGATTCGCGGAGTAATTCCCACTCCTCTCTCGGCTACTTAATCCCCACCCCTCGACGACCATTTCCCCTTGCTCAACTCACTCGCTCCGCCACCAGGCTGCCCCTAATTGCTCTCGCACCGCCGCTGTACCGACGAGCTCCGGTGACAAAATTCCGGTGAGCCAGACCACCTCTGCCCTTCTAATTCACACGAGCATGTTCCTTACAACCTTGTGCATCTCTTGACCCTTTTTGTTTGGCCGCGCTTGACCCAGGCCGCCGTTCCCATCCACCTCCGCAAGTAACAGAGCCGTCGCTCAACTCCGATGAAGAATACCGGTAAACCCCGAACGCCCCTTGCTCCCTCTTTGACCCTGTCGTGTCCGCCAAAACCTTGTGCATCCTCTGACACCACTGGTTCGTGCTAGGGCGGTCTACATCGTCGACAACGACTCCATCCGTAAACACTCGACGCCGCCAGCAACTCCGACGAGGTCCTGCCGCTGCGTCCGTGCGCCCCTGTCTCTCCCTCGACCACCTCGAGCACCGCAGCGACCACACGAACACCGTAAGCATCCCCACTCCTCCCCGCGCGACCTAAATCACCGGCAACTTCTCTGACAAAGCGCGCCACCGCCACTTGCCACCGCTGGCGCCGCCCCTCTATGGTTGCTTGATCAGCAGCCGTCAGATCTAGATCCAACGCACGCGATAGAATCATTTAGCGAAGGGGTATGTGTTAAATCTGGCCGTGCGATTTCATTTAGATCGTGCAGTCCACACTGGTCGATCCGGCCGAACCGGTACGGACCAATCAGAACACGCCGCGTGGCCTGCGTCTAGATTTAAAAACAGAATTTAGATCTATTAGTGATTCAAACTTGTAAAATTCATAACTTTTGATCCACACGTTCAAATTTTACAAATTTTATATCATTGGAATCAGGAGAAATAATTCTATCTGTTTATGCAATGTGTTTAATGTTTAGCCTCTTTAAAAATGGTTATTTTTGCAGAGACATTTGTAATGGAAATTATTTGAAAAATGTTTTAAAGATCAAATAAAGTTTATTTTGGGTGTCTTGGTCTTGTTTATGTTTCAGTACTGTATACTTGTCTTGTTTGGTGTAGAAAAATTATCACATGGCATTTGCGTACATTCATGTATTTGTGTTTGTATATTTTGTTATGTTATTTTGGTGCCATTATTTTATGTGTAGATTTTGGTGCTAATAGTGATTGTGGTTGTGAAGATTGTTGCTACTCCCCAAACTACCAAGGCAAGTGGTGCTTCATGTTTTTATCCCTATATTTTCACCAATGCATTAGATATATTTTGTATAGGACTTGCATGAATATTTTGCTAAGTATCTATATGCTATGCTTGGGAAATCCTAGTAGTTGTAGAACTGTTAGAATTTCCTCTAAGTTAAGATGCTTACTTTTGCCATGCTTAGCCTAGCTAGTAGCAACCAAGGGTGGACTATATATTCATGCTATGTGAAATATTTCTAAGTCATTGACTTGTGTTTTTGCTTAATAAAACAACTAAGTGAATGAAACACCTGGGTGGAATGGAAAGAATGGTTTGTGTTGAGTGGTTACACAAGGCCCATTTCTATGGTTTACCTTGTGTATCTCACTTGTGGAAAGCCACCCAGGAACAAAGGTATTTGAGATGGAAAATGTTAAGAAGCTTCTAGTGCAGCCACATGGCATTATGGGCTCTGCTTGGATCATATAGGTTGCAATAACTTAGCCATTTGGAAAGTTTATGGTAGTGGGATGATAGGTTGGAATGCGTCCATTTGGTCTAAGGGAAGGCTTCTGAAAGGTCCTGTCTTGGTGAAAATCAAGTCTTGTGGGGAAAGTGCACAACCTCTGCAGATGGAAGAATCTAAGTACTTAGCCATGTCCCTGGTATTGGACAACTTGAGCATCAAGACATGGAAGCTATCAAGAATCTCCTCATCCCAATTTTCTAAGTTAAAACTTGTGGTTGAATAATGGTGAAGTTTCACCAATTTCTATTGGTGATTCCTTGGGAAAATCTTGTCAAAGAAAAACTTAGTGTTTTAAACTAATAGGTAAAACCTATTTTGAGCAAAGCAAGCCTAAGCTACACTTAGCCAAATGCATGTAGTAACTAGATATTAATATTCTACTAAGGTATCACTTGCCAATACTATTCCAATGTATTGACCCACTATGGCTGTAACTTGTGATGTTACAGGTTATTCTGATGGTGATTAGGGGCTATGAGTCTACACTCAACATGCTTGCCTGTGGCACATGAAGATGAAGACTTATTGTTATGGTTAAACTCTTGTATTAGGCCTATGGCCACGGAGTTGTAAAAGACTATGTTTGTCTCTGGAATGATATGTAATAATGACCTTTGTTTATGTGTACTTCATCTTAAACTGTGGATGCTAGCATTGATCCAGGGACTAGCATTGCAATCACAGGGATCCTTACCTTTAAAAGGGAGGGATCTTACAGATGTTATCAGAGCATTGTGTTGCCTGTAGGATTATAACTTTAGGATTGGATTAGAAACCACTAAGGAAAAATCTCAACACTTTGAAAAATTTCTGCATTTGTCTTTTCTTCTCATAAACTTTTCTAATCTTCTTTCTCATCTCAATTTGTAGATGAACTCCATCAACGAAGCCGTAAGGAAGGGACCACTCATGACTATGACTTTAGAGTGTGAGACT
The DNA here is from genome assembly GCA_916181665.1 of Avena sativa. NCBI lineage: Eukaryota > Viridiplantae > Streptophyta > Magnoliopsida > Poales > Poaceae > Avena > Avena sativa. Next base: position 51,702,325 of record OV702279.1, on the reverse strand, counting down.
GAATTTCCAAAAGCCCTCAAGAACCTTATGGTTACCATGGGGATACATGGTGCAACTGTGTACAAAGGTTTCCCTGTGATGGATGAAGGAGAAGAGTATTGGTGGGTGCAACTTCACTTGTACAAAAACAAGGAAGACAACCACAAAGAATCAGGATTCTGCATGGTCACCAACTCAGTGATGCACACCACATTCTTTGACTCTGCAAGGGATGCAGCTTGGAAGGCCATCAAAGAGCTTGGTGATAGGCTCAAGTGCAGAATGCTTAACACCCAAAATGACCTTAGGGAAGAAAATAAGCATACCCAAGATTTGGAGGCTACCAACCAACAACTAAGGGAAGATATCATAGACTTGATTTGGGATTCTTGTGAACAAGATAGACAGATGGCTACTAAGGATGCTTTGATAGCCATTTTGTCTAGTGAGTGAGAGTTGTAACGTACTTCGTTAGTTGGACCACCACACTTATCATTTTATTTTCCAAAAATGTTGTCTAAGTTATGTTGAACCTTGGATGCTTGTAATGGATTTATGTATGCCATGACTTGTGTGTTTGATTTTTAATGATATGCCTGTGATGCTTTGTCTTGTGATTTTCTCTATTGATGTTGATTCTAACTTTTTCTATCTTATAAAATAGATGCCTAATGTTACTATCAGCACGGCTGAAGAGTTCAAGGGAACTCGTTTTGTCACTCGTCTTATTGAGCTCAGTAGTGTGCTCAATCTTCCGCTTCCCAGCATCATGATGCTTCCCCTCACCAAGTTTGAGAGGAAGGACCTTTGGGGCTTCAAGGTTACTCAGCCAGGACACCAGACTGAGCCAGCCACGGAGGCTATCACCTTCAAGCTTATGCATGATGACAAGGAGAGAGGCCTAGAGGTAGTCATGCAGGATTTACTTGGGCGTTTGCTAGGGATACACTCTCGGGAGATTAGAGGTACTCACTTCCATGCTTTCGGAAGATGCGACGAGTATGGTGAGGCTATTGAGTTCGAGGATATTGCTAGAGAGACGGCAGAGCCGATTCGTCTGTACCTTCAAGACCTAGAGGTTCTACTTAGGAACCTAGATACCGATAGGACCAATGTCATGCTTAGCAATGACGAGCTCCAGGTGCAGCTTCGTGAGAAGGACAAGATCTTCACGGAGCAAGACAATATAGTAAAGGAAATGGAGGCCAAGTTTGAGAGTCAGGATAGGATGTTCAAGAGTCAAGAGAAAAGAGTCCAAGATAGGAACAAGAGGATTTGAGAGATGACTGCAGAACTAGAGGCCAAGGACTTCGAGCTCGAGCATCAGCAGGGTGTGATTGAGAGACTTCGTTCACAGAAGAGGGCTCTCAAAGCCAAGGTAGAGGCCTTGACTACCACTGTCGAGGAGTACAAGACCGCTATGGATAATGCAGGTCTTACACTTGTCGATGAGGAGGTTGATGCAGAGGAGTAGTGATGAATACTCGTTTATTTATCATTTACCATACTTATGATTATCGAGTCGCAATGACCACCCAACATGTGGATGGCTTGCTATTGGTGTGTTTGCTTTTCAAACTTGTTCTTTATGTCATTGAACTTTATGTTATTTTGATGCTTGTTTGGTGATTGTCTATGTGTTGTATTGTGCATAATAAGAATCTATGGGTATCTCATTCTTATACTTATTTGAAAACCACAGATGCCTCCTCGACGTGCCAACCCCAACCCGAATAACAACAATGTCACCCCCAAGATGCAGCAGCTGATGACAGCACATGCACAGCTGATGCAGATGATTACTACTTTCATGCAGAATCAGAATAATAACAACAAAAATAACAACAACAACAACAACAACAACAACAACAACAACAACAACAACAACAATAATCAGAACAATCCACCAGGTTTTGACATGCTCACCAGATTCTGAAGACTGAGGCCAGCAAAGTTCTTAGGACCTACTGATCCCATGGTGGCCAATGACTGGCTATGTTCAGTGAACAAGGATTTGGTAACTGTCGGCTGTACCGACAAGGAGAAAGTCAGGTTTGCAGCACACTTGTTGGAAGGACCAGCAGGTACTTGGTGGGATAACTTCCAGATCACCGCTCCCATTGAGGATGTGACATGGGCTATCTTTGAATATGGTTTCCGTACAGCTCACATCTCATCCGGAATGATGAGCTTGAAGAAGAAGGAATTCCATAATCTGAAACAGCGCCACCGCAGCGTGGCTGAATATATTGAGGAGTTCAACAATCTGGCGCGTTATGCACCGGATGAAGTTGACACTGATGCCAAGAGGAAAGAGAAGTTCCTCGAAGGACTAAACGATGAACTGAATCCGCAGTTATCTGTGGCCTATGTCCCCACCTACTAGTCCCTTTGTGATAAGACTGCCATCTTGCAGAGCAAGATGAAACAGGTTGAAAGCAGAAAGAGGAAACACAGCTCTGACAAGCACAACTCGGGATCGTCTCACAAGCGTTCCCATTATGATGATAGTGGGAGTTCTGGATTCCACAAGCATGGAAAGTACAACAGCCACCACAACCACAACCGTCATCATGACACCAAGAATCACCGTTGTCATGACAATGAAAAGTACAAGAACCACAAGGGTGGACACAAGAGCCACCACAATGGAAGTTGAAGTGGTAGTGGAAGCCAGCCTGTCAAGAAGGATCTCAGTCAGGTTGAATGCTTCAAGTGCAAGAAGATGGGGCATTATGCAAATGAATGCCCAGAAAAGAAAGTTGAAGGACCCAACAAGCCCAACCCTTTCCAGAAGGGACAGGTGAACCACATCAATGTGGAAGAAATCTATGAAGAACCTGATGCTGTCGCTGGTAAGTTCGAACTCAATTCTGTTCCAGCACTTGTTATTTTTGATACTGGCGCATCGCATTCATTCATATCAAGAGCATTTGTTGAAAGAAATGAGCTTCCAGTTGAAACTATTGGGTGTCCTATAAAAGTAAGTTCTCCTGGTGGAGAAATGATAGTGAACTCAGGATGCCATGACCTAGTCATAGAGTTTGGGAAGTATAAGTCTCTCGTTAATCTGATAATCCTAAATTCCCAAGGATTGGATGTCATTTTGGGAATGGACTGGATGACTAAGCACAAGGGAGTGCTAGATTGTGCCAACCATACCGTCACACTCACAACCCCAAAAAACAAAAGGATTAGATTCAAGACTAACTTTGAATCGAAAGGGAGTAAGCTAAATTCTCTTAAGGGGGTTAGCGTAGACAGTGTGGCAATTGTGAGTGAATATCTGGATGTGTTTCCGGAAGAATTTCCGGGAATGCCACAAGATAGATATGTGGAATTTCTGATTGATTTTCTACCAGGATCAGGACCAATAGCAAAGAGACCTTACAAGATGTCAGTTGATGAGTTTAAAGAACTCAAGAAACAACTTGGAGAACAGTTGCAGAAAGGATTTATTCAACCAAGTTCTTCATCATGGGGAGCACAAGTTTTGTTTGTGGAAAAGAAAGATAGAAGTCAAAGGTTATGCATTGATTACCGTTCACTCAATGAGGTGACTATCAAGAACAAATACCCTTTGCCTAGAATCAATGACTTGTTTGATCAGTTAGGAGGAGCCTGTGTGTTCTCAAAGATTGATCTCCGGTCAGGTTATTTCCAGCTCAAGATAAGATAACAAGACATACCTAAGACAACTTTCACCACTAGTTATGGATTGTATGAGTACACCGTAATGCCATTTGGTTTGACCAATGCACCAGCTTATTTCATGAATATGATGAACAAGGTGTTCATGGAGTTCCTTGACAAGTTTGGTATCGTTTTCATCGATGACATTTTGATCTACTCCAGGAGTAAAGAAGAGCATGAAGGACATTTGCGTTTGATACTTGAGAAGCTTAGAGAGCATAAGCTGTATGCCAAATTCAGCATGTGTGAATTTTGGTTAAATGAAGTTGGATTTCTTGGAAACGTTGTGTCAGGAGATGGTGTAGCAGTTGATCCCGCTAAAGTGTTAGCTGTAACTAAGTGGGAATCTCCTAAGTCAGTAAAAGAGGTTCATAGTTTCCTTGGCTTGGCAGGATACTAAAGAAGATTCATTGAAAATTTCTCCAAGGTAGCTAAGCCAATGACAGAGTTACTAAAGAAATACACGAAATTTGCTTGGTCTAAAGGATGTGAACTCAGCTTCTAGGAATTGAAGAAGAGACTAGTTCCAGCACCGGTCTTATGTCTACCGGATTTGGAGAAAGATTTCCAAGTATATTGTGATGCATCTCATCATGGATTAGGTGCAGTTCTAATGTAAGAAGGGAAAGTTGTGTCTTATGCCTCGAGACAACTCAAAACTCATGAGGTAAATTACCCTAGTCATGACATGGAGACACTATCTTTTGGAGTTAGCATCTGTTGTCCATGCACTCAAAACATGCAGACACTATCTTTTGGGAAAACGATGTGAAGTGTTCACAGATCACAAAAGTTTGAAGTATATCTTCACTCAGAAAGAAATCAACATGAGACAAACAAGATGGTTAGAACTTATCAAAGACTATGACTTGAGTTTGCATTACCACCCCGGTAAAGCAAATGTTGTAGCGAATGCTCTAAGCCGTAAGGTATTTGTGAATGGCCTTACTAAGGGAGAATTGACAGATGATCTATGTGCCCAATTTAGAGACCTTAGATTGGAGTTTGTGCCTGAGGGACATCTTATGTCATTGGATGTTCAACCCACATTGTTGGACAAGATCAAGGAAGCCCAAAAGACGGACAAGGAAATAGAAGATATTAAGGAAAATATTGGCAAGGGAAAAGCCAAAGGATTCCATGAAGACGAACATGGTACTTTATGGTATGGAAAACGTATCTGCGTTCCACAAGATATGGAGCTTCGGAAACTGATTTTACAGGAAGCACACAACTCACCATATTCCATTCATCCGGGTAACACCAAAATGTACATGGATATGAAGGAAAGATTTTGGTGGAATAATCTCAAGAAGGACATCGCCGAACATATTGCTTTGTGTGATGTATGTAGTAGAGTGAAAGCAGAACATCAGAAACCAGCAGGATTGCTACAACCACTACCTATTCCTGATTGGAAGTGGGACAAGATTGGCATGGATTTTATCATTGGATTGCCAAGGACCAGGTCAGGATATGATTCTATTTGGGTAGTAGTGGATCACCTCACTAAAGTGGCTCATTTCATACCCATGCAGACAACCTATACAAGTGCTAAGTTGGCCAATATCTACATGAGTAGGATTGTGTGTCTACATGGAGTACCCAAGAGTATTGTGTCTGATAGGGGAACTCAGTTCACTTCTCATTTTTGGAGGCAACTACATGAGTCATTGGGAACGAGGTTGGAATTTAGCACTGCTTTTCATCCTCAGACTGATGGACAGACAGAAAGGACCAACCAGATTCTTGAAGATATGTTGAGAGCATGTGCTCTAGACTATGGAGCTAGTTGGGATGAAAGTCTGCCTTACGCAGAATTCTCTTACAATAACAGCTATCAAACCAGTATTGAGATGGCACCGTTTGAGTTTCTCTATGGGAGAAAGTGTACTACCCCATTGCTATGGAATGGTGTAGGAGAAAGGAACTTGTTCAGGCCAGAACTAATCAAAGAAGCTGAAGAGAAAGTCAAGCTTGTAAAGGACAGATTGAAGATAGACAGTCCCGATAGAAAAGCTACGTAGACCCTAAGCATAGAGAAGTCACCTATGAAGTGGGTGATAGAGCTTATCTTAGAGTGTCACCACTTCGTGGAGTGAAGAGATTTGGAGTCAAAGGAAAATTGGCCCCATGATATGTTGGACCATTCAAGATTCTAAGTCGTAAAGGAGAAGTAGCTTATGAAATTGAATTGCCAGAATCATTGTCTACAGTTCACAATGTATTTCATGTGAGTCAGTTAAAGAAATGCCATCCAGAAATGGAAGAGACTTCTTTGAAGGATACTATACCTTTGGAGGAGGTTCAATTGGAAAGTGATCTCACTTATGAGGAAAGACCCATCAAGATTCTTGAGACTGCAGAAAGAGTTACACGGACTAAGACTATCAAATTCTGCAAAGTTCAATGGAACCATCATTCCAAAGAAGAAGCAACATGGGAAAGAGAAGATGATCTTCGGAAAGACCACCCTCACCTATTTGCTAGCCAATCCGAATCTCGAGGACGAGATTCACCTTAAGGGGGTTAGATTTGTAACATCCCTAAAATCATGATTTAAAATCTTTGCATATCATCCATGCATTCATAATCATTTAGGGATCATTTTCAAAGTCATTACAAAAACAGAAGCATTTGGGTGCTTATTATTTTATGTAAACATGCATTGATCCAATGCTACTCTCTAGTGAGATATTATTTGTTTCAAACCAAGATTCTTTGTTCATGAGTTGGTTTGGTTGAGTTCCAAAGCTTGGACAATTATTTCAAAACAAAATATTTTAAAACCATTTTCATATCTTTATTTCATCTTATGTAAAGACACTATTTTTTTAAACTCCAAAAGAACCAAGAAAGTTTAGTGAAACAGCAAGGTTTTACACTTAAATTTGTGCATGTTTCACTTTATAAAAATCAAGAAATAATTTAATCAAACACATTTGATTTCATTTGAAATTGTTTCCTGAAAATCAATTAGAAAAATAAAAAGAATAATGATAACAGAAATGGGCCGGCGATACCTTTGCAGCCCAGTAACCAAAACAGCCCACCCGGGTTTCCCTCTCCCCCTCTGTTTCTCACTACAACCAAGCGCACCCACTCGCTGACAGGCCGACCCCACCTTGCCCCGTCATCGTCGTCGTCAATCACGCGCCGGAGGAACTGCCCGACGCTCCTGTTTCCTCCAGAATTCAAATCCTTTGATTGTGCTTGATTTGCGAAGTAATTCCCACTCCTCGCTCTACTACTTAATCCCCACCCCTCGACGACCATTTCCCCTCGCTCAACTCACTCGCTCCGCCACAGGATGCCCCTAATTGCTCTCGCACCGCCGCTGTACCGACGAGCTCCGGCGACAAAATTCCGGTGAGCCAGACCACCTCTGCCCTTCTAATTCACACGAGCATGTTCCTTACAACCTTGTGCATCTCTTGACCCTTTTTGTTTGGCTGCTCTTGACCCAGGCTGTCGTTCCCGTCCACCTCCGTAAGTGATAGAGCCGTCGCTCAACTCCGACGAAGAATACCGGTAAACCCCTAACGCCCCATGCTCCCTCTTTGACACTATCGTGTCCGCCACAACCTTGTGCATCCTCTGACACCACTGGTTCGTGCTAGGGCGGTCTACATCGTCGACAACAAATCCATCCGCAATCACCCGACGCCGCCAGCAACTCCGATGAGGTCCTGCCGCTGCGTTTGTGCGCCCCTGTCTGTCCCTCGACCACCTCGAGCACCGCAGCGACCACGCGAACACCGTAAGCATCCCCGCTCCTCCCCGCGCGACCTAAATCGCCGGCAACTTCTCTGACAGAGCGCGTCGCCGCCACTTGCCGCCGCTGGCGCTGCCCCACTATGGTAGCTTGATCAGCAGCCGTTAGATCTAGATCCAACGCATGCGATAGAATCATTTAGCGAAGGGGTATGTGTTAAATATGGCCGTGCGATTTCATTTAGATCGTGCGGTCCACACTGGTCGATCCGGCCGAACCGGTACGGGCCAATCAGAACACGCCGCGTGGCCGGCGTCTAGATTTAAAAACAGAATTTAGATCTATTAGTGATTCAAACTTGTAAAATTCATAACTTTTGATCCACATGTTCACATTTGACAAATTTTATATCATTGGAATCAGGAGAAAGAATTCTATCTGTTTATGCAATGTGTTTAATGTTTAGCCTCTTTAAAAATGGTTATTTTTGCAGAGACATTTGTAATGGAAATTATTTGAAAAATGTTTTAAAGATCAAATAAAGTTTATTTTGGGTGTCTTGGTCTTGTTTATGTTTCAGTACTGTATACTTGTCTTGTTTGGTGTAGAAAAATCATCACATGGCATTTGCATACATTCATATATTTTTGTTTGTATATTTTGTTATGTTATTTTGGTGCCATTATTTTATGTGTAGATTTTGGTGCTAATAGTGATTGTGGTTGTGAAGATTGTTGCTACTCCCCAAACTACCAAGGCAAGTGGTGCTTCATGTTTTTATCCCTATATTTTCACCTATGCATTAGAGATATTTTGTATAGGACTTGCATGAATATTTTGCTAAGTATCTATATGCTATGCTTGGGAAATCCTAGTAGTTGTAGAACTGTTAGAATTTCCTCTAAGTTAAGATGCTTACTTTTGCCATGCTTAGCCTAGCTAGTAGCAACCAAGGGTGGACTATGTATTCATGCTATGTGAAATATTTCTAAGTCATTGACTTGTGTTTTTGCTTAATAAAACAACTAAGTGAATGAAACACCTGGGTGGAATGGAAAGAATGGTTTGTGTTGAGTGGTTTCACAAGGCCCATTTCTATGGTTTACCTTGTGTATCTCACTTGTGGAAATACACCCAGGAACAAAGGGATTTGAGATGCCAAATGTTAATAAGCTTCTAGTGCAGCCACATGGCATTATGGGCTCTGCCTGGATCATATAGGTCGCAATAACTTAGCCATTTGGACAGTTTGTGGTAGTGGGATGATAGGTTGGAACGCGTCCATTTGGTCTAAGGGAAGGCTTCTGAAAGGTCCTGTCTTGGTGAAAATCAAGTCTTGTGGGGAAAGTGCACAACCTCTGTAGATGGAAGAATCTAAGTACTTAGCCATGTCCCTGGTATTGGACAACTTGAGCATCAAGACATGGAAGCTATCAAGAATCTCCTCATCCCAATTTTCTAAGTTAAAACTTGTGGTTGAACAAGGGTGAAGGTTCACCAATTTCTATTGGTGATTCCTTGGGAAAATTTTGTCAAAGAAAAACTTAGTGTTTTCAACTAATAGGTAAAACCTATTTTGAGCAAAGCAAGCCTAAGCTACACTTAGCCAAATGCATGTAGTAACTAGATGTTAATATTCTACTAAGGTATCACTTGCCAATACTATTCCAATGTATTGACCCACTGTGGTTGTAACTTGTGATGTTGCAGGTTATTCTGATGATGATTAGGTGTTATGATTCTACACTCAACATGCTTGCCTGTGGCACATGAAGATGAAGACTTATTGTTATGGTTAAACTCTTGTATTAGGCCTATGGCCATGGAGTTGTAAAAGACTATGTTTGTCTCTGGAATGATATGTAATAATGACCTTTGTTTCTGTGTACTTCATCTTAAACTGTGGATGCTAGCATTGATCCAGGGACTAGCATTGCAATCACAGGGATCCTTACCTTTAAAAGGGAGGGATCTTACACTTTTGGTGTTTGTTAACAACAAGTAGATCATTTTACAGTTTGTCACTGTCCACAGGTTGGTATTATGATAAGGGAAAAGTACCGTCACACTTGGGAAAGGTCCCTACTTATGTGACATGGTTCTGGAAATTCCAGACCGGAGTCTCTGGTCTTCCTAGATCGGAGTCTCCGGTGTGGTCCAGACTTTCCGGATCTGTCTCTGGTGGTGACTTCAGAATCAGGGCTGGGACATACTGTATGGGGGTCTAGAGCCAGGTCCGGAGGATACCCCGGAGTCTCCGGTGTTGGCTCAGTCCGGAGTCCCGGTGTTGGAAGACTGGAGTCTCCGGTCTTGTTGGGTCATGGATGGCCCGGGACATTCTGATGGGTGGTCCGGAGGCTAATCCGGAGATAGGCCGGAATCTCCGGTCTAGACCGGAGTCTCTGGTGTGCAGACAGGAGTCTCCGGTCTGACTTTTCTCCAACGGTCGGAAAACGGTTCGTGGAGGAAGCTCCCTATAAAAAGGGGCCCTTATATTCTTCCTCCAACTGCTCGAGCTGCTCAAGAACACCAACTCCATTAGAGCCACCAAATCTACAAGATCTCTCCATCCAACCATCCAAAGTAATTGATCTTTGGAGAATCGAAGGAGGAGGCCTTGATCTACAGCTTCACCAAGAGAGATCTTTATTTCCCCCTCATTCACTTGAGGGCCCCCAAGCTCTAGTGTTTCTTTGGAAACCATAACTTTGATTTGGTTCTTACAAGCTTTTCTTTGATTTGTCTTGACAGCTTGCTTGTATTTGGGAGCCTCCAATTAAGTTGTGGATGTGTGCCCCGAACTTGTTGTAAAGGTGCCGGCTTCCACCTCGAAGTTTGCTGATATATTGGAAGGTGGATCGAACCCGTTGGGGTGAGATTCATCAGAGAACAAGGGAGGCATCTCGTGGCGTTGGTGGTTATAAACCACCCCCTCTCCAAACGTAGACGTACTTTCCCTAAAAAGAAAGGAACTACGGGAAACAAATCCTCGTGTCTCCGCGTCCACCACTTTGGTTACTTCTATCCTTTACCGCACTTTACTTACTTATTCTAGCTTAGTGTTGTGTTAGCTAGTACTCATTTGTCATATAGGTAAATTCACCTTTGTTGCATTATCTAGAGAATTTACCTTATTTTCAAACCCTAATTTGAAAAAGAAGAAAATTTGAAGTAGCACCTATTCACCCTCCCCGCCTCTTGGTTCCCATACGATCCTTACACTTTTCTTGGGCCTGAATTTGGTGTTCGTCGCGAGTTTTACCGACCTCTGTCCCCTCTTATATAATGCCATTGTGCCTCTCTCTAATCACAAATCACCATGAACAAATCCAGCTATGCGCTATCCCATCCCAGGTTGTGACATCCGAAAATTCTCCAAATTTTGAAATGTGAAAAATAAACAAATAAAAGAAACAAATGTTGTAATTTAGGGTGAAAAGAAACTTTTTGCTTCTAAATGGAAACATCAAAAGCCTACTTGAAATTTTTTGAATGAAAAGGCAACAAACAAATTTTGTAAGAATCAAATGCATTCATAAATGGATGTATCTTGAAATTAAAGCACTTGGAAAAGTAAACCAAAAACCCTAAACCCTAATGAAAGAAATCATTTCCAAGATCACACCAAGACTAAGGCTTTGTTCCATATAAAAATTTAGCAACAAACATTTCTATAAGACCAAAAATGGTAAACAAAACTTCTACAAAACCATGTAAATTCGTTTCACTCAATTTGGAGCCATGGATAAAAACTTATGACTTAAATAAGATAAAAGAAAATATTCCAAAGTTAATAAAGCTCCTAACTAAAATCAACACAAAATTGTGAGAAAAGTAAACCTAAAAGGATTTGAAAAGATAAATAAATATTAAATAAAATTATACAAAGTGGAATCGCCAATTTCGTAACTATAAATAAAAAACATATGGATTTTATAAGACAAAGAAAGAATTAAATAAATGAGAAATATTTAAAAGACAATTTAAATCTTGGCCAAATCCATAAGCAAATGGAATAAAAGTTTATTGATTAATAAAAAGGAATAAAGGATTATTTGAATAAAATTATATGGGTTTGAACCATATTCAATTTTATTTAAATAAAGACAAATTACTTAATATAATAAATATTAAATCACAAATAAAATATTTGGATTATTCCAAAGTGGACTAACTTAATCAACACATGTTTTGAATAAAGCTACAGAAAAGATTTGGAAAGTTTTGAATTCAAACTATTGCTTAAAACAATTGATTCAAATAAAAACAGAAAATAGAAACAGAAAAAGGAAAAAGATTAAGAAGGAAAAAAATAGAAAAGAACCCAACCCAACTAACCTACCCAGTCAGCCCAATACCCTTGTCCCAACACCATCCCACCCGGGAAACCTCCTCTTCCCCCCCGTAGATATTTTTCTCATCTGCACACACGCACCTGCACCCCCACTGACGCCCTGGACCCATCTCCACCTCAGCATCGTCGTCCCCGCGCGGACCTGTTCTTCCCCTTTCCTCTATCGTTTCTGGTCAAAATTGAATCCCGTTAATTTGCTTAAATGCATGCATAATTCACTCCCTCGACCATGCTCGCTTAAATGCCTCCCCCTCCTCTCCATTTTCCCCCACTTCCCCGTACCAATGAGCCCCTAGGCAGCTCGAATTTCTCCTCACGCCGCCACTGTCTCTGACGAGCTCCGGCACCGATTCCGGCGATATCTGACCGCCCCTGCCTCCTGGTACACACTAGCTCACTCACCATCGTTGTACGCATCTTCCAGCAGTCCCCGTTTGCTCGCGCGTGCCCCTGACACTCGGCAAGAACCTCCCCTGCAACCCACCGACGACCCCATAGCTCCGACGAGTTTTCCCGGTGAGCCCCGTGCATGCCTCGACCTATAACCCTTGCTATATTGTTCTCCTTTGTCCTATGACTCTTCTGGTACTCTCCATTCAATCGCGTGTGACCTACAGGCTCACCTCCGATGACACCCGTGTGTTTCCGACGACGAGCCCGACTCCGGCAAGGAATCCCTGTCGATCCCATGCGCCCCTTCGCCAGCCAAGACTACCTTGAGAACCGCCACGTCCTTGTGACCCTGGTAACACCCTCCTACCCTCCTCTTACCCCTCAGATCCGCCGGACCGCCGCCACTAGAGGCGCCTCCGCCGCGCGTCGCCTGTAGCGCCACCAAACTATGACCAGCGTGCTCTGATCCGTTAGATCTGCAACCTAGGGCGAGGATTATATCTTTTAATGAAGCAGTATGTGTTGATCTGATCTGTGCGATTTTATTTAGATCCTACGGCCTGTTTTGCTCGATCCACCAGAAGCGGTACTAGCCAGTAGAAACACGCCACGTGGCTAAGCTGTAGTTTTAAAAACCAGAATTTGATCTATTAGTTGTTTGAATTTGTAAAATCCATAACATTTGATCTGTGTGTCCAAAAATTACAAATTTTATATCAATGGATTCAGAAAAATTAATCCTTTGCACTTATGGCCCTGGTTTGGTCATTTTCTTCTGAAAATTTAGGTTTATATGCAGAAACATTTGTAGGACTATTTTGAATATAAAAATGTTCTAAGAATGATTATTGAGTGAAACCTTTTGCAAATGGATTTGTTTTGAACCCTCTGACCATAAACACGAGTATTTGAAATTAAAAATATATTTTGTGAACACTAGAAATTATTTCTTAGACTAAAAGCATTTCTAGCAAAACAAAAAATGATTTAAAAGGCCTATTTTCACTAACTTGGTTTCAAATGGAATTTCCACTTTTATAAAATACTAGTATGTGTTTTGAAATGTTTAGAGCCTTGTTAGAAACCACTTTTTCAATAAAACAACCTGTTGCATGCTTGCATGCATTTCTTGGTTTTATTGTTTTGTTTTGTTATTTGATTGAGTGCTAGTTTTGAATGTGTGTTCTGCTTGATTGAATTGTAGTGAAATTTGAGGAGTGTGAAAATTGCAAGATCTAGGAGAGTACCTAGATTCTCTACTAAAAAGGCAAGTGATACTTTGGTCATCAAAAGTCCTATCATTTCAATATTGCATTAGTGATATTTTTGTAGTATGCATGATAGGACTATTTTACATATTGCTATGCTATAGTAGATCCTATAGAATATATCTTGGTAGGAATCTTCCTAAGGTAAGAGACAATTTATGCTAGTATGCTTAGCCTAGCTATTAGAATTCAAGGGTGGAATATTAATGCTATGATATTATGCAAAGTCTATGACTAAGTTTTTGATTAATAAAACAACTAAGTGAATGAATTACCTGGGTGGAATGGTGAGAATGGTTTGTGTTGAGTGGTTACACAAGGCCCATGTCTATGGTTTACCTTGTGTATCACACTTGTGGTTGGCCACCAATGAACAAAGATATTTGAGATGTTTTGTGTTGAGAAGCTTCCAGTGCAGCCACATGGCATATGGGCTCTGCCTTGACCAACTAGGTTGCAAGAACTCAGACAAGAAGACACCTGGTGGTAGTGATGATAGGATGGAATGCGTCTGTGCTGATCTACGGATTGTTTCTAAAAAGTCTCATCTCGATGCATGTCGAGTCTTGTGGGAAAAGTGCACCACCTCTCGATAGGGTAAAACCTAAGTACTTAGCCGTGTCCCCGATAAAGGAAAATTTGAGCATCAAAGACATTGTAGCAATCAAGGATCTCCTCATACCAATTTATCTAAGTTAAAACTTGTTGGGTGAACAAGGGTATCACCTGGTGTGACTCCAGTGTGCCATTATTTGATAAAGTGTTTTCAAAAAGAGAAAAACTATTTTGCAAAGGATAGGAAAAACTTATTTTGTGCAAAGGCCAGCTAAAACCCCACTTAGCTAAATATTCATGTAGATGTTAGATTCTCCATATCAATATGATATCACTTGCCAATACAATTCAAATGTATTGACCCTTGTGGTTGTAACTTATTATGTTGCAGGTTTGTTTGATGTTAATGAAGTTGGTTGAGTAGGGATTACAAGTCTACAACCAACATGATTGCCAGTGGCATATGAAGATGAAGGACTCCATGATATATAGATATATCTGTTGATTTGTAATAAGATAGCCATCTGAGATATGTAAGTTGTAATGAACTATTGTATTCCTTGTTATAAGTTGTAATATGACCTTTGTTTCTTGATATTACATCTTAAACTTTGGGTGCTAGCTATTCGATCCAGGGATAGCACTGTAAACACAGGGATCTCTACCTTATCAGGTTGGGATCTCTACAAATGGTATCAGAGCACTGTGTTGCCTGTAGGATTGTAATCCTAGGATTGGACAAAACCACTTAGAAAAATAGGAGTTACATTTGTTCAAACTTATTTACAAAACAATCTTGTAAACTCTTTCCTCAGCTTTTTGTTTTGATTCTACATCTCTCCCTTTTCTACTTGATGGACAAAAACTTCAACATGAGCAAGGACTTCACCATCACCAATGACTTCAACTTCAGTTTCACCAAGGACTTAAACTTGGACATCACTAAGGACTTCAAGTGGGATAAGAATAATACTCAAGACTTGGAGACTAAGGAAAATCAACTCATGAGGAAACATTATAGACATCACCTTTGAACTTTGTGACCAGGATGCAAGAATTTCTTCCAAGGATACCATGATCTTGTTCATGCTGTAACAACTAAGAAGAATGGAATGATCTCAAGTGATACCTATAGTTGGACAACAACACTAGTGTTTAGTTTAAACCAATTTATTGATCACACAAACTTATGTGGTGTAGAAAAAATATTTTGTTGCCTAAAATATGCTTGAATCTTGTTGTTTGAGTGGAATGCATGATTGTGATTTCTTGCACATTGCTTTGTGTAAAATTGTTGTGTGTGAGTAGAATTCTTCCTCTAGAAATCTTTTGCCTAATCTAATCCCAATCCAACCGAAGCAGATGACTTCTCTAAGAGACCACAACTCCAACATCAAGGATGGTGACAACAACAACCTAGAGATGCACATGACAGAACAATTGCTAGCAACCCAAGCCCAGTTGAATCAAGTGACAAACCAGTTTTTAGCCAAGAACAATGAGTTAGACCCAGCCATGCTAAAGTTCTTGGAATCCTAATCTCAATTGTTGCAAAGGATGGCCAATAAGATGATCAGCATGAGAAGCAACCCTTCCCAAAGATATTGTGACAACAATGATATCAAGGATGATATTATACAAGTAACTCAAGCTTGCAAAATCTATGGAGACATAGGACACACTTACAAAGAACATGTGGACCAATGCCCTAATTGTGAAGAGAAACATCCAACTAGAAAATGCCCCACATCTCAAGTTTGTTGTTTCCAATGTGAAGGAAATGAGCATGTCCCTGTCCAGTGCCATATCTATCCTATAGTTCAACAGATGAAGCATCAAGCTAAGTATGGAATACATCAAGTCTTTGGAAACATTCATGAAGGTACAACTTCTACCAAGAAGGATGAAGACAAAGTCAAACCTCAGTATGCGCCTCCATACATTGTAACCCACTATGGTAGACAAAAGAGGAAACATGGAAGTTATCCTAGGAACTGTTCTAAGAACCGAGGAAGTGTTCCCACCTTTATGGTGAAATATGAAGAACATGAACTAAGAGCCCTCCTAGCTTTGGAGAGACCCAAAAAGAAGAAGGGCCAAGGAAACAAACAAGAGATAGAGATACCAAAGATAAATAGAGATATTAGCCAGGTGATGTGCCACAAATGCAAAGAGCTAGGCCATTATTCATCACATTATCCAGAAAAGGAGAAGAACAAGACAAGAAAATTTGGAAAGGACCTCAACCTTGTCACACGTTTCAAATGTGGAAATAAGGGACACTATGCAAACAACTATCCAGAGAAGTTACGTCAAGATACCAAGTAATCCAAGATTTAATCTAGTTAAAAACCTTTTAAGGGTGGTAGTACCCTAGTTGTCTTGAAGCCAAATTTTTGCTTCTATCCTTCCCGAATCTCGGGACAAGATTCCTTTTAAGGGTGGTAGTCTGTCACATCCCAAAATTCTCCAAATTTTGAAATGTGAAAAATAAACAAACAAAAGAAACAAATGTTGAAATTTATGGTGAAAAGAAAATTTTTGCTTCTAAATGGAAACATCAAAACCCTACTTGAGAAAAATTTGAATGAAAAGGCAACAATTTTTTTTGTAAGAATCAAATGCATTCATAAATGTATGTATCTTGAAATTAAAGCACTTGGAAAAGTAATCCAAAAACCCTAAACCCTAATGAAAGAAATCATTTCCAAGATCACACCAAGACTATGGCTTTGTTCCATATAAAAATTTAGAAACAAACATTTCTAAATGACCAAAAATGGTAAACAAAACTATTACAAAACCATGGATAAAAACTTATGACTTAATAAGATAAAAGAAAATATTCAAAGGTTAATAAAGATCTTAACTAAAATCAACACCAAATTGTGAGCAAAGTAAACCTAAAAGGATTTGAAAATATAAATAAATATTAAATAAAATTATACAAAGTGGAATCACCAATTTTGGAACTATAAATAAAAAGATATGGATTTTATAAGACAAAGAAAGAATTAAATAAATGAGAAATATTTAAAAGACAATTTAAATCTTGGCCAAATCCATAGGAAAATGGAATAAAAGTTTATTGATTAATAAAAAGGAATAAAGGATTATTTGAATAAAATTATATGGGTTTGAACCATATTCAATTTTATTTAAATAAAGACAAATTGATTAATTTAAATAAATATTAAATCACAAGTAAAATATTTGGATTATTCCAGAGTGGACTAACTTAATCAACACATGTTTTGAATAAAGCTACAGAAAATATTTGGAAAGTTTTGAATTCAAACTATTGCCTAAAACAATTGATTCAAATAAAAACAGAAAATAGAAACAGAAAAAGGAAAAATATTAAGAAGGAAAAAAATAGAAAAGAACCCAACCCAACTATCCTACCTAGCCAGCCCAATACCCTTGTCTCAACACCAGACCACCCGGGAAACCTCCTCTTCCCCCCGCAGATCTTTTTCTCATCTGCACACACGCACCTGCACCCCCACTGACGCCCTGGACCCATCTCCACCTCAACATCGTCATCCCCGCGCGGACCTGTTCTTCCCCTTTCCTCTACCGTTTCTGGTCAGAATTGAATCCCGTTAATTCGCCTAAATGTGTGCATAATTCACTCCCTCGACCATGCTCTCTTAAACGCCTCCCCCTCCTCTCCATTTCCGCCCACTTCCCTGCACCAATGAGCCCCTAGGCTTCTCGAGTTTCTCCTCACGCCGTCATTGTCTCCGACGAGGTCCGACACCGATTCCGGCGATCTCTAACCGCCCCTGCCTCCTGGTTCACACTAACTCACACACCATCGTTGTACGCATCTTCCAGCAGTCCCCGTTTGCTCGTGCGTGCCCCTGACGCTCGGCAACAACCTCCCCTGCAAGCCACCGACGACCCCATAGCTCCGGCGAGTTTTCCCGGTGAGCCTCGTGCACGCCTCGACCTATAACCCTTGCTATCTTGTTCGCCTTTGTCCTATGACTCTTTTGGTACTCGCCATTTCACTCGCGCATGACCTACAGGCTCACCTCCAATGACTCCCGTGCGTGCCTGACGATGATCCTGACTCCGGCGAGGAATCCCCGTCGATCTCGTGCGCCCCTTCGCCAGCCACGACTACCTTGAGAACCGCCACGTCCTTGCGACCCTGGTAACACCCTCCTCCCCTTCTCTTACCCCTCAGAACCGCCGGACCGCCGCCGCCGCGCATCGCCAGCAGCGCCACCAAACTATGGCCTGCGTGCTCTGATCCGTTAGATCTGCAACCTAGGGCTAGGATTAGATCTTTTAACGAAGCAGTATGTGTTGATCTGATCCATGTGATGTTAGTTAGATCCTACGGCCTGTGTTGCTCGATCCACCCGAAGCAGTACTAGCCAGTAGAAACACGCCACGTGGCCAGGCTGTTGTTTTAAAAACCAGAATTTGATCTATCAGTTGTTTGAATTTGTAAAATCCATAACTTTTGATCCGTGTGTCCAAAAATTACAAATTTTATATCAATGGATTTAGAAAAATGAAGCCTTTGCACTTATGGCCCTGGTTTGGTCATTTGCTTCTGAAAATTTAGGTTTTCATGCAGAAACATTTGTAGGACTATTTTGAGTATAAAAATTGTTCTAAAAATGATTTTTGAGTGAAACCTTTTGCAAATGGATTTGTTTTGAACCCTTTGACCATAAATAGTAGTATTTGAAATTAAAAATATATTTTGTGAACACTAGAAATTATTTGTTAGAATAAAATTATTTCTAGCAAAACAAAAATTATTTAAAAGGCGTATTTTCACTAACTTGGTTTCAAATGAAATTTCCACTTTTATAAAAGACTAGTAGGTGTTTTGAAATGTTTAGAGCCTTTTTAGAAACCACTTTTTCAATAAATCAACCTTTTACATGCTTGCATGCATTTCTCGGTTTTATTGTTTTGTTTTGTTATTTGATTGAGTGCTAGTTTTGAATGTGTGTTCTACTTGATTGAATTGTAGTGAACTTTGAGGAGTGTGACAATTGCAAGATCTAGGAGAGTACCTAGATTCTCTACTAAAAAGGCATGTGATACTTTGGTCATCAAAAGTCCTATATTTTCAATATTGCATTAGTGATATTTTTGTGGTATGCATGATAGGACTATTTTACATATTGCTATTCTATAGTAGATCCTATAGAATATATCTTGGTAGGAATATTCCTAAGATAAGCGACAAGTTATGCTAGTATGCTTATCCTAGCTATTAGAATTCAAGGGTGGAATATTCATGTTATGATATTATGCAAAGTCTATGACTAAGTTTTTGATTAATAAAACAACTAAGTGAATGAATTACCTGGGTGGAATGGTGAGAATGGTTTGTGTTGAGTGGTTACACAAGGCCCATCTATCACACTTGTGGTTGGCCACCCAGGAACAAAGAAATTTGAGATGTTTTGTGTTGATAAGCTTCCAGTGCAGCCACATGGCATATGGGCTCTGCCTTGACAAACTAGGTTATAAGAACTCATACAAGCAGACAGTTGGTGGTAGTGATGATAGGATGGAACGCGTCTATGCTGATCTAAGGGATTGTTTATGAAAAGTCTCATCTCGATGCATGTCAAGTCTTGTGGGAAAAGTGCACCACCTCTCGAGAGGGTAAAACCTAAGTTCTTAGACGTGTCCCCGATAACGGAAAATTTGAGCATAAAAGACATTGAAGCAATCAAGGATCTCCTCATCCCAATTTCTCTAAGTTAAAACATGTTGGGTGAACAAGGGTAGCACCTAGTGTGACTCTAGTGTGCCATTATTTGATAAAGTGTTTTCAAAAAGAGAAAAACTATTTTACAAAGGATAGGAAAAACTTATTTTGTGCAAAGGCCAGCCAAAACTCCACTTAGCCATATATTCATGTAGATGTTATATTCTCCATATCAATATGATATCACTTGCCAATACAGTTCAAATGTATTGACCCTTGTGGCTATAACTTATTATGTTGCAGGTTTGTTTGATGGTAGTGAAGTTTGTTGAGTATGGATTACAAGTTTAAAACCAACATGATTGCCTGTGGCATATGAAGATGGACTCCATGCTATATAGATATATCTGCTGCTTTGTAATAAGATAGCCATTTGAGCTATGTAAGTTGTAATGAACTATTTTATTCCTGGTTATAAGTTGTATTATGACCGTTGTTTCTTGATATTACATCTTAAACTGTGGGTGCTAGCTATTCGATTCAGGGACTAGCACTGTAAACATAGGGATCTCTACACAGGCCGTGGAAAACGTATGGGGCTCATTACTGCTAGTGATCTTTCTGGCAGCCCGTCGATGGAGGACGGCGATGAGTAGGTGGAGAGGTTTAGCCCAGAGTACAAAGAGTATGTTGATCCAAGCTTCTACAACAGTGACCCCGATGAAGGCTGGAGCGATGTTTACATCTTCCGTGATATCTATGATCCCCCGGGGATCGACTGGGCGCCAATTAAAAGAACTCGAGAAGAGAGAGAAGGACACAAGCCGCACGGAAAAGGGCGTGTGGAGACGGTCAAGTTCATCACTACATATCCGAGGCTGCACAATCGTAAGGAAATACCTATGGTGCAAGTTGTAGCAAGGGACTGGCGTTGCCCCACTCGAGGCCTACCATTGGAGCTCGTATGAGGGTGAAGCCTCAAGAGGAATTGAGGAGCAGGTTCTATTTCCCCAATCCATTAATAATGGATGAGGAATAATAAGTTGTCCCCAGGAAAAAAGATCGCGTGCGGGAACTGGAAGTATATCAGAAGCAGGAGCTACTCTATCGTTTTGAAGTCCGTCACCGCCTCAATGAGATAGAGAAGAAGGATGATCTTATCCCAATGGTGGTTAAGCTCGCAGATAGGGTGGATACTCTACAATATGTTTTGCGCAGGTTATACAGCCGCATCACCACTTTGGAGGATACCAACAAGAATCTAGGCACCGCAGTTCTACATGCCATGGCGCCATAGTGACCTTCAATAAAACATGGTATCAAATAATCGTGAGGGATTATTTGATCCCGCCTGGGTTGATTCCAAGATTAGGGAGATCTTTAATACCTTTTAATCTATCTTATAAGTTTTTAATTTTATTCTAGTTTTTCATTAGTTCGAGCTCATAAATAAAGTTTGCATCATTAGAATTCCCTTCAGGAATAGTTGATCCCTGTTATGAAATTCTGAGTTTATTATAATATATCAAGCATTATTGAGTTTGAGTTTGTATTATTGGATATATGAATGTATTGATTATAGTTTTACTTGCACTTGATGATAGCAATATTAGTCTTCCACACCATTGGTATTAATGGAACATATAAAAATAATTTGATCAATATGTTGTAGGTCAATGGTTTGATTTACAAAAAGTAGAGATTATCTAATTAATTAAGATGAAAAAGAAAAACCTTGAACAAATGAGAAATTATAAGTGCTATCAAATAGTGAGAACAAGTTGAGGTAGAATACTCAAGTTATAAAGATGCTTCATATATATTTGGAATTTGGTAATTGAGATCGTTAAACTTTGAATTCCTACATGAAGTGGAATATATGGCTAACTCCTTTGCATAGCACTTAAACAAAAGTGTGAGTATGAATATATAGAGAGAAAGAATAAAAAGAAAGATGAAGAAAAAGAGCGAATATGCAAAGAGCAAATAGGCATAACCCACTATATTGTAGTAATATAAAGAGACGTTTGAGATTTTGAATCCCAAGTGAATATGTTAATCCTAAAAACACTTGGGACTACCTCACTAACGTATTCGGTTGAATCAAATACTTTTACATCATGTTGAGAATAATCTTTTGTAAATTGTTAATTTCTAAGGTGTGGAAGCATGCTAATATTATACGGATGGTTCGAGTAAGGTACTATTCATGAACTTATTTATATGTATCCTTTATGATCAACACATGCTACAACTACCTCATTTATTTTATCGTCTCAGCTTCATGAATATGAGGATCACATCCATTAAGCTAAACTTGCTCGGGATGAGCAAGAGTCTAAGCTTGGGGAAGTTCATGAGTGCATATTTGCATCATGTTTTAGATTATTATTTTGCATTGTAGTAGTAGGATCTTAGTATTTTACAGCATTCACACACACTTTTTATGTTTATTTTCAACAGGTTCAGATCAGATGATGGATCTGATGGACACAATTCTTGGACCAGTTATATTGGAGTGAAAAGGAGCCAAAAACTATATAAATTACTTATTTGGGAAATATTAATAACACCAAAAAACCCAAAGCAATTGGAGGATACAGAAGGGTTAATGACCAACTATACGGCGAGAGGAACTTTTCTAGCCGTATAGTTCCCGCTGTATAGTTGGCGTCGACACTGCCTCCTCAAATAGTTTCACCCCATGCAACTGGATCGGGGAGACGACATACAGAACACCCATAAATTGCTGAAACCTAACCTCTGGAAGGCATCTAGAAGGGGAACTCATCCACCGGGGATTCATCTTCGCCTAGCACGTATCCGGGAGGCTAAGGCATCGATCTTCATTATCAACCACTTCACCACCACCATCTCCATACACCCCATCTATATCTTGTCTAGATCTTGTTGTAATGCTTGTACTCGTTGTGGATTTATACAAGTACTATTCATCTATGATAGATTCCATTACTTTTTCAATGATGTTGATTGCCTCCATGTTTGAGTAGATCATTAGTTCTTGGGGAGATGGAGAAACCCTAGCATCAGAGTGAAATAAGATAAAGTTTATTATTATATTCATCGCTATGACCATGTGTTAGATTGACTTCATCTTGATGTTGGGAGAAGTCGACCTCTAAATATTTGCCTCTTGTGGGTTCTTGATGGAGGGAACTACTTGTTCGTAGTCGGAGGGATGTTAGCACTTACAGTGACTATGAAGCTGTAGGCACCCCATACATATCAACATGGGAATCGAGGAAACTCACAAAACACTATCCATGCCATGGGATACGTCCTGCGGGATTATGTCCCTTAATAACGTAGTAGTTTAATTGATGTTCATTGTTGTATGTTGTGTTTATGAGGATGACTTGAGCAGTGGTTTGTGCCTCATTGTCCAAATACGAAGTTCGTCCCACACATATATATTTGAGAATGTTCATGATAATAATATTTACCTTAGCCCTTTATAATTTTAGTGGTGTATCCACTAATTCCTGAGAACGCTTTTCCCCATTGAAGTTTCATATCTCTTTTACATACGCCATTTTATTTTCTGTATTCAGTTTTCTTTACTTTACTCATTGTTCTCTTATACCAAAAACCCCAAAACACCTTTTTACGCAATACTCGCATTTTATCTTGTCACTTAGAACTTTATTTAGCATTTCTATTTCAGTATTTATTTCAATAATTCTTAGACTTCAGAGTCCTGCTCCCTGTAGGATCGATATCTTTATTTCGAAACTAGCTACAAACGATCTCTGCACTTGCAGTCATAAATTATGGGATTACTCAACATACAAAATTGGGAGTGTCACACTAGTTCTAATTCAATACAAACATTGACAGTAGTTCAAATTCATCATACAAATTCAAATTAATAGTTCAAATTCAATTTTTCTTGCTCCTAGTGTTTTTTCCTGGGTTCACCACCTTGCTTCGAGTGATACTAGCTGGAATATTCTTAGAGTACACCATCATCTTATTCCTTTTGTTCCCTTTGTTCTTCTTCTCTTCGGGTTGTGGCGGTGGAGGTGCCGACGTTGTGACCAACTAACGATCAGCAGTGGGTTCAAATACATACCCCTTCTTCCTGTGAAGGATCGACAAACACCTTTTGAACATAGCTCATTTTTTTCATAATTAATCTCCTCTTCATTTGGTTCAATCTCCTCACAATCCAATGGTTCAATCTAGAATGAATTCATTGCTTAAATATCCTCTCATCCAATTACTTCATTCTCTGCATCCAATGAATCAATTGCTTCATTCTGATGTACAATTGGTTCAATCTCCTCTCGATCCATTGGTTCAAACTGCAATGGATGCATTGCTTCAACCTTATCTTGTCCAATTACTTCATTATTTGCATCCAATGAATCAATTGCTTTAGTCTGATGTACAATTGGTTCAATCTCCTCTCAGTCCATTGGTTTAAACTGCAATGGATGCATTGCTTCAATCTCCTCTCATCCAATTACTTCATTCTCTGCATCCAATGAATGAATTTCTTTAGTATGGTGTACAATTGGTTCAATCTCCTCTCAATCCATTGGTTCAATCTCCTCTCGATCCATTGGTTCAAACTGCAATAGATGCATTGCTTCAATCTCCTCTTGTAAAATTACTTCATTCTATGCATCCAATGAATCAATTTCTTCAATCTCCTCTAGATGCATTTCTTCAATCTCCTCTGGATTTGCTTCAATATCCTTTGGATTTGCTTCAATATCCTTTGCATTTGGTTTAATTCCTCTACATTTGGTTCAATATCCTATTGATCCATTGGTTCAATATACAATGTGTGCATTGCTTCATTCTCCTCTCGTTCAATTACTTCATTATCCTTTGTGCTCCTAACTAATCATCCATTCCAAAAGCTGGGTCCATTGTATTTTTACAATGCCTAGCAATGTGACCTAGGATCCCACAACATTTTCACTTATGTCGTCGAGGTGGTGCACCACCCTCTGCACTATATCTAATCATAATCTTCATTGGCCTACCTACTGGTCTAGTAAAATCTAGAGCGTATAGCTTGAAGCTAGGATCGGCTTTCATCCATTGGTCTTATCCCAACAAGGCAGGAAAATTCTAAGCATATGATGTCCTAAATTTGGCAACAGAGAAATACTCCGACACGTACTGATTAACTTTATCCTTTTCACCTCCTAGAACACCCATGAAAAAAATGCATGATGCAGGGTTTCCCATGGATCCGCCATTTCCTGCAATGGCATGTCCTATCAACCAAACTCACTGGATATACCTCCATTACATGTCTTTAGTATTAGTGTATGTTACCTCAGCATCCATTCCTCTACAAAAGCATTTCATCTTCAATTGTTTTGCCCTAGCATTGAAAGCCTTAATCAAAGATGGGAGCTTGAGATGGCCAACATATCTTATTAATGCAATTCTTTGACGCAAATTGATCTTTATCATGATCGTCTTCCTAATCATATCATATATTTTCCACAACATAAGCCCTTTCATTGACATGACCTTTGCATTGAAACTCTCTCTACAAGGTTACTTGTTACATAATCTACCTGCAAATTTTATTGAATTGGCTTCTTGACCACACCATTCCATGATGTGCATCCAAGTACTCCTTCACCCCCGGTTTTTCTTTATACAACACTTCTAAAGTATACAGATGCTACCTCAAACTACATGTGTGTGAAGCTAGCCATAGGTTGTCAGTATAAACTTTACCCTTGAATTTCTATGTAGAATTTTGCAATAAGGGTCGCATACATTCCCTATGCTCCACTCTAGGGAATACTGCTCTAATGCTTTCTCCAAACCTTTCCAACCGTCTGTGTAGTTAGTAAATCCTGGTTGATGACCTATAAGGTCGCACAAATTCTGAAGAAACCAAGTCCAACTTTCCTCTGACTCAATCTCCAAAACTCCATAAGAAACAGGAACACCCAATTGTGTCCATCAACTGTGGTAGAAGCTACAAGTTGTCCTTTAAATATGCAATAAAGAGTTGTTGCATCCGCGGCCAAATAAGTCCTGCAACCATCCAGAAACCCTTCCTAGCAAGCTTTGAAACAAACAAAAGCCCTTGTAAAGAATTTCTTCTCCATTGTCTTCCCTCTTATTTTGTACTGAACTGTATGCTTGTCTATCTCTACAACACTGCTTGGACTAGCCATATCCACTTCATCTTTGAAGTTGTAAAGCAACCGAAAGATTTCATTTCATGGACCATTGATCCTGTCAAGAGCCATTTCCTTTGCATAGAACATCCTCATGTGTAGCACCTCGGGTAAAACCACTACTAGAAAACTACTTATTCTTTTACTTTATTGCATCATCGTGGTATCATGCTCATGTCATCATGCCACATTGCATTTGAGAATTATATCAAACATTGCATTTGATTGTCTTGCTTGTGATGTTACTATCAACAAAACCTATCCCTCTTTGATATCTCTATGAATGCTTTTGTCCTGTTATCAAAACCCTAATCCTTATTGTTTAAATGCTCAAGGAACATGTATGTAGGCATCTCCTCCCCTTTGTTCTAATCCCTCTCCCTTTTTATATGCATACCACAATCCCCTATTTAAATGCTCCTACAAAGTTCAAATGTTTTTGAATTAGTAACTTGTTTCGATTTGAAACAAACAAACAAACAAATAAAAAGATAATAGAAAAGATTAAAGGAGAGGTCCCAAACCTGGTCACAACCTAGCAACCCACCACCAAACCACCACCAGCGAAGCCGCCGTAGCCACCCCACCAACGGCTCGATACCCCTTCAGACGTCGTTATTGTGCTTCTTTCTCCTTGCCATCCCCTTCCTCTCTGTGCAAGTGGTGGAGCGATAGGTGGTCGTCTGCTGCCATCGCTCATGCCTCATGCGTGCATCCTTGGCCCCCACGAATATGTTCCCTTCACCCTTACCTTCTCCTCCTCGCGAACCCTAGCTCTAGCTTCCTCCCTTCCCCTCCCCTCTTCATGCAATGCCGCGTCGATCACCTTGTAGCACCGCTATGTCTCCATCATTCTACATTGTCACAGGACAAGCCAAGGCCACTATCATTCGCGCATTGATCTCTTGGACCTACGTACACTGTTAATTCCTCTCTGTGCGCCTCCAATGATGGACATGATCAACTTCATCCTCTTCGTCCGCCGCCCTCCTTCCTCAATTCCGGCGAGCCTCGTCGCCCTCCGACCCCACTGACCCCTCCCCGAGATTCTAGGTGAGCTTGCGCGTATCCTGAGCCTCGCCATCATCTTCCTCTTCCCGAGGAGCGCTCGTTCGTCTCTGACATGTGCTGGCCGCCGCATCATCGCTACTCCGGCGAGATTCTGGTGATGCTGCCCCTACCTCTCGATACAATGCTTGATCCTGGTTCTGTTGGTGACAAAGTTTTGGCGGCGTGCGCCCTCCTCTTCCGTCCACCGATATGTGCCATCGTAGTCAACCCCAGATCCGGCGACGTTGACCTGGGTACTTCCCTTTGCCATGGTGGCTCCCAGTCAATGCTGCGTGCCCGCCACCTTACCCTGCCCCACCAGTCAGCCTCTCAGGCAAGGTAATGCTTCGGCGAGAAAACCCTCCCCAGATCCAGATCTATCATTTTGCAATGCAGTACATGTGCTTTGTCTATTAATTATTTCTAGGCCCCTGTGCACTAGCCAGATTTCTGATTAGGCCACTATTTTCAAATATAACAAATAACATCAAATCTCTAAACCAAATCAGAAATGTTTGAACTTTAAAGTTGTTTGAATTTGGATTCTGAATTTAATTATAAATTTTAATATTACCTGGGATCATTCTAAATACTAAAACTATTAACAATATTGTCTTTTTCTAATTAAAAATAAAATAAATAATATCTTTAAATTGGTTAATCCAAATAACACAAATAACATAAGAATTCTTATCAGAAAAATTCCAGGAATTCAAATATTCCATCCAAAAATAATTTTGAACAAGTAAATATTTCTAAATAATTTAAATACTAATTAAAAAATTCTAATAAATGCATAACTTTTAAACCATAGATCTGAATTAGACAAATGATATGTCTAAATCGATCAGCACGACGAGCCCTTTTAAGCTATGTATTCCATACTTGCAATTGCATTATGAATCATGTATAATTTAAAAAATAAGAACTATTATGCAAGGAAAATATGATAGATAAAATTGTAAATAATTGTTTTCTTGTTAAAAATGCCTCACTAATATTGTACCATCAGTATGATAAGCAAATAACATATATTCAACATGGTTTGCATAATTACATAGTCATGTCATGCATCATATCATAATCATGACTATTCTTCTGCATTAGTCATAATTGTTGCACGTTTGTTTCTTTTAGATTTTTTCTTCCTCCTGGAAAGGACGATGAGATGTGGTGACGTTCTACAAGTTCTTCGGTTGTACCTTTGGCAGTGTTTCCCAGGTGAGCATTCTCCCTCTTTCTTTCTATTTTGCATTTCTAGTCTTTACTTCCTCCTGTTGATCTATTGCTACCTATGTTGCGATGTTTTAGTCCTTTCGTACCCGTTATACCCCTTGCAGCCATATTGCCTTCGACACCTCCTATTACATGTGGTTTGAGAGATAGTTGGCCTTGCGAGTCGTAGTTACTTGCGCAGTGTTGCTTCGCATCGTCGATGTTCCACCGATGTTGGGGGGTTGGCACATACTTAATGGTGGAGATGATCATAGCTTTAATTATAGTTTAATAATGAATATTGAAAGTAGGCATAATTAATGCAGATGCACATAGGGATAATAGTTGAGATCTGGTTATTATCCCACGCCCATGTGTCCACCTAGGACCCGTGTTCTTGACACCTGTTCCGAGACTAAGCGTGTTAACCACATGTGGGGTGTATGGGCATGGCTTAGTACCTGATTTCAAAGTACTGTTCTGGGGTCCACAAACTAGTTCAGGCTTTATACGTTACCTATTGTACTTATGCCATTAATGCCATGTATGAGATTGTTATTACCTATTTCTCGATGAGCTTTTATTACTGTTGCATAGGTGCGACACTCTATCATGGGAATATATTGTGTATGGTCACTTCTCGCATGACAAGTGCACGCAAACTCAGGGGCCGTACGAGGATTAGATATACCTTGTACGGGTAGCTCTTTCAGGTGGCCCCCATGTACTTGCTTTGGGTCTTGGACAACATTGTGTCTCAGGCCCCGCCGACATACTAATGGGTGTATGTTAATTGATTTGGCAAAAAGGATCAAAGTGCGTGTGGAAACTTTGGTACACCCCTATAGGGTTAAATCTTATCCGAGTCTGCGGTTATGCATGATGTAGCACCTCGGGAAAACCACTACTAGAAAATCAATGGTTATTTTTGTTTTATGCATCATCATTACTACATGCTCATGTCATCATGCCACATTGCATTTGAGCATCGTCATATCATCATTTATATTATTTGCTAAAAACAATTTTATAAAAGCCTCTTTTTGTTTTCCAAATAAACCCCGTCTTTATTTGAAATCAATCGCCGGATGTTTTCGGATATTTTGTTTGTCTAAAACTAATTACAAAATCTTTTACTAAAACTAAAACTAAAACAAACAAATTTTTAAATAAAACTGTTTTGATCGGGGGAGGCAGCCTGGCCCGGAGGCCAGGCCACCTACCACCCCGATCGGCCCATCTAAACAAAACCCTAAAGCTACCCAACCCCTAAAACCCCGAACCCTAGATTCCCTTGTTCTAATCCTAACCACACCTGACCCGACCGGTCCACACCCTCTCTCACCTCACCACGTTTACGCCAACCTCTCTCACCACCCCGCAACCAAAACCACCCCACTAGACCACTCCGACACATCTCTTTCTCCATGTCTTTTTTCCAAGCCGCATGGTACCTGAGCCCGCCACGTGCGCGCGATCCTGCGCTGCAGTACCGACCCGCTTGACACGGTCAACTATGACTGCCTCAGATCCCCACCCCCACTCTCCCGTAACCGGCCCCACCACGACCCCACTCGCCTCCTCCTTTGCCACGAGCGTCCCAGCCCACTGTCCTCGATCCTCGCGGTCACCCAGGCCCCACCCCGATCCTGAAAGCCCTACGTCCCCTCCATGCTACCACACCCCGCCCTCGCTTCCTCTCTGGACTGGCTCCACCAACGCTCCTCCCGATCCAGGGTCCCTGCCGCCGTCCTCTATGTAGGGCATGCCACCACCTTTCTGCGGCCTCCCCTCTGGACTCCTCTGGCCAGCGCCCATCTCCCGCCGGCTCCCTGCACCACCCGTCGCCACGAAGCCGCTCCAAGCCCTCCCCGGCTGCGCGCGTGAGCTCACCCGAGTGCCCTCTGCCCGTGCCTCCGCTTTGTATCGCCACCATGGCGCCAGCGTCTCTGCCGCCACCTCTACACTAGGCACCGCGCATCACCACTGGCTGCGTCCTCCCTCCGTCATGCCCAGTTCGACCCCTTCCCCGACTCCGCGTTTGGACGCCCTCCCTCCTTATCTCCTATTCCCCGCTGGTCGTCCTCCTCGCTGCCCATTGAGGTGCCGCCCCAGCATCGTGCGCCTCCCCAACATCGTGCGCCTATGTCCCTGTCGACCTTTGCCCCGCCGCCAGGAACCTTGCTCTTCGACCTCTCCGCACCAAGTAGCGTCCATGTCCTCACCTGTAGACACGCTACTCCTGAGCTCCTCGACATTTGCTCCGTCTCGTCGGACCTCGCTATGATGCCCTGACCCTGCTGCCTCTCTGCGTCTTCCCCGAGCCCAAGCTTCCCGCAGTCGTCGCCACCACGTCTACCAGACTAAGTTCCTACTCTCAGATGTATGCAAGTGTGTAGTGTTGTGTGAGATGGTGTGGCAAGTATGGCTAAAAGATGGTTTGGTAGTGATGTTGTCATGCTACCGCACACATACAAGACCAGAAGAGGTATACCACCCTCCCCAAGATCGACCAATGTCAAGATCCCCACGGAAAGTATAAGTGCACTCGAAGACCATCTGTATCAACCCTAGTCATGGCATCGAAGCCGGACCCCAAGATCGCCCGACAGGGATACAAGGGCGCCTTCCCGGAATGCCAAGGTCTCCTTCCCGGAACCACCAAGCCCTCTGCCATGGATCCGATGGCCGGAGCCCTGAAGACAGATCCCGGCGAAACCGAACCTGAACCCCATCGAGACACCAAGATCGTCGAGTTCCATGTGTGACCCCTTTTTCCGAAAACCCCTATTTTTATGAATGATGCATCTGTGCATATTAAATCATTCATACTCGCATGCATATTGTAGTTGTTTGGGGGTATTTTGTCGACTCATCTAATAATTAAATATGGAGACAATATGCAGGCATTTCTAGTCTTACATTGGCCGCGTTTAAATTTGTGTAGTGAACCGATGCCATGTGTTGCCTTGTAAGACAACATTTAAATTGCAGGGCATCTAAATAACTTGAACAACTTAATGAATTGTCAGGACTCCAGTTCCACTTAATATTTCCTAATTGCATTGTGCCTTTGCCATGTCATGCATCATACATGCATCATGCCTGATCTTCTAACGTATTATTAAATAGTGCATCCGGTGTTTCTTTTAGTGCTTTGCTTCTTCACAGGTTAGGCCGATGAGATGATATGAGTGTCGACCCGATCTTCAGATGAACATTCGGTAGTGTTTTCAGGCGAGCATTCTCCCCCTTTCTACCTATTTACATTTCTAGTCTTTATTTCCTCCTATTCATCTATTAATTGTAGCCCCAATATTGCCCTTGATACCTCCTATTATCTGTTGTTTAATAGACAGTCGGCCTTGTGAGTCGTAGTTGCTTGCTTAGTTGTCGCTTCGTGTTGTCGATGTTCCACTGATGTTGGGGGTTGGCATATTCATAAAGGTGGAGATGATCGTGGTTTTAATTACAATTGATTATTTAAATATTAAAAATGGATATAACTAATGTATAGGCACCGGTGGGTAATATTTTATATTTGGTTGTTACCCTACCACTGGTGTCCACCTAGGACCCGAGTTCATGACACTTGTTCCGAGACTATGCACGCTAACCACATGTGGGGTGTGTGGGCACCCCTATCGGCTTAGTACTTGATTCCAAAGTACTGTTCTGGGGGCCACAAAATAGTTTGAAGTTTTCATGCCATGTTATGCCATGTTATCCCATGTTTATTACCTATTGCTCGATGATCGTTTATTACTGTTGCGTAGGTGCAGCACTCTGTCATGGAAATATTTTGTCTATGACCTCTGCTCTCGTGCAAGTCCATCCAACCTCAGGGTTCGTACAAGGAGGATTAGCTATACCTTGTACGGGTAGCTCTTTCGGGTGGCCCCCCATGTACTTGCTTTGGGTCAGGGAAAGCGTCGTGTCCTAGGCCGCGCCGACATATCAATGGAAGTATGTTAATTGATCTAGAAACAAGGGTCAAAGTTGAAGGGTTTCGCAGCATAGTAAATCAAACATTTTCTATGGATGCGAACAAGAAATCCAAGATCTAATCTAGGAGATGTAATCAACGAGAGAGATCGATGAGATCTCCATACCCTTGAAGAAATCGCACAGCAGAAACATTCAACAGAACGTGGTTGACGTAGTCGTACTCGCCGTCTCCTCCTCGCGGTCTGATCCGATCCTACGCCGCAAGTGGAGGCACCTCCGAGAGATGCACACGTACGGTGCAACGACGTCTCCTCCTTTCCTTAGTCCAGCAAGTATGGTGGAGAGATAGATTGGATCTGTAGCACGACGGTGTGGTGCTTATGGTGGAGAGTTTCTGCGGCAGGGCTTCGCCTACGCGCAGTCGCGAGAGAGAGAGAGAGAGAGAGGTGGAGGGGCAGCAGTAGGACGGCGGCTAGGGTTGGAGTGGGGGAGACTGCGCCCCTGCCCTCCTTATATAGGGGGCTGGCTGGCCCCCTTGATACCTCCTCCAAGCCCTAGGGCGGCAGCCCAAGGGGTGGAGTGGCGGGCAAGTCACCCCCCCTCTTCTAGAAGGCTCCCTTAGGATTTCCCCTAGGGCTGGCCGGCTGGGCCTTAGGGGCCTTGTGCCCCTGGCCCAAAGTGGACAGGGCACTTCCCCTTAGGCCCACGCAGGCCTCCGACAAGTGGGTCCATGTTGGTCCAACTCCGGAACTTTCTAGAACCTTCGGGTACAATACCGATAAACTCCGAAACGATTCCGAAATCCAAAAACTGCTTTCCTTTATATGAATTTATTCTCCGGACCATTCCGGAACCTCTTGTGATGTCCTGGGTCTCATCCGAGACTCCGAACAAAAACTCATAAACCAATTATCCATTCTATCCTAGCGTCGATGCACGTTAAGTGCGTGACCCTACGGGTTCGAGAATATGCAGACATGATCTTCTATCAATAATCAACAGCGGGATATGGAAACCCATATTGACTCCCACATATTCATCGATGATCATATCGGATGAACCACGATGCCAGGATTCAATTAATCCCATATATGTATTCCCTTCGTCACGCGATATTTTACTTGCCCGAGATTCGATCGTTGGTATCGGCATACCTAGTTCAATCTCGTTCACAACAAGTACTTTATTCGTTCCAAAATCCGATATCACTTTGTGATTAACTCCTTAACCACGTGCTTTCAAGCGGTGTTGATATCGATTACCGAGTGATCCCGAAGTATATCTCTCCGACTCGGGAGGGACAAATTCCATCTCGATACATACAACCCAACAAGTACTTTCCGATCACCTGAGAGACACCTTTATGATCACCCTCACATAGGATGACGTTTGATGACCTCAAAGCTTTCTTCCGATACTAGGGAGTTTCATTATCTCATGGTCTAAGGAATACAATACTTCACATAGGAAAAAGCTTCGCAAAGATGAACATGATGACACGATATAATTGCTGCTTAATTTGGGTCTGTCCATCATATCATTCTCCTAATGACATGATCTCATTATTAATCGACAACTCATGTCTATGGTTAGTAAACCTTAACCATCATTATTCAATGAGCTAGTCCATAGAGGCGTACTAGGGACACAGTGTTGTTCATAAACCACACAAGTATCAAAGTTTCCGCTTAATACAATTCTAGCATGGAATATAAAATTTATCATGAACAAGAATTATAATAATAACATCTTTATTATTGCCTCTAGGGAATAATTCCAACAGTCTCCCACTTGCACTAGAGTCAATAATCTAGTTTACATCTGGCAACAATCTAACACCCATGGCATTAAGGTGCTGATCATGTTTTGCTCGTGGAAGAGGTTTAGTCAACGGATCTGCGACATTCAGATCTGTATGTACTTTGCTAATCTTCAGATCTCCATCTGCTATATAATCTTGAATTATATGAAAACGGCGGTTGATGTGCTTGGTCTTTGGATGATATCTTGGTTCCTTAGCCAGTGCTATGGCGCCAGTGTTGTCGCACAATATCTCCAATGGGTCCAAGGCACTTGGAACCACACCAAGCTCAGTGATGAAGTTCCCGATCCAAACTCCTTCACTTGACGCTTCTGAAGCAGCCATGTATTCCGCTTCTGTTGTAGATCCCGCGATCACGCTTTGCTTGCAGCTTCTCCAGGTCACAGCTCCACCATTCAAAATATAAACGTATCCTGTCTGAGATTTAGAATCATCCGGGTCGGTGTAGAAACTAGCGTCGACGTAACCTTTTACGACGAGCTGCTCATCACCTCCATAGACCAAGAACATTTCTTTAGTCCTATTTAAATACTTTAGGATGTTCTTTACGACTTTCAAGTGTTCTACTCCTGGATCACTTTGATATCTGCTCGTCAAACTAAGAGCATTGGACACATCCGGTCTAGTACATAGCATGGCATACATGATAGAACCTATGGCCGAGGCATATGGCACTTTGCTCATAGTATCTCTATCGTTTACCGTAGCTGGACACTGAGCCTTGCTCAATGTCTTACCTGACAACATGGGCAATGAACCTTTCTTTGCTTTATCCATTCTGAACCTTTTCAGAACTTTGTCTAGATATGTACTTTGGCTTAAAGCTATTAGGCGTCTTTTTCTATCTCTATAGATTTTGATGCCTAATATATAAGCAGCTTCTCCTAGGTCTTTCATTGAAAAACATTTATTCAAATAACTCTTCACATCGTTAAGCATACCATTGTCATTTCTAATAATCAATATGTCATCCACATATAGTACTAAAAACGTCACCGAGCTCCCACTGACTTTCTTGTAGATACAAGCTTCGTAACAATTTGGAACAAATCCAAAACTCTTGATCACTTGATCAAAATGAAGGTTCCAACTCCGAGATGCTTGATTCAGTCCATAAATGGAACGCTGAAGTTTGCACACCTTATTAGCATCCTTAGGATCGACAAAACCTTCGGGCTGCATCATATACAACTCTTCATCAATGTTGCCATTGAGGAACGCAGTCTTGACATCCATCTGCTATATTTCATAATCATGAAATGCAGCAATTGCTAATAAAATGCGAATGGACTTAAACATCGCTACGGGAGAGAAAGTCTCATCGTAGTCAACACCTTGAACTTGCTGAAACCCTTTTGCGACAAGCCGAGCTTTATAGACAGTAATATTACCATCCGCGTTCGTTTTCTTCTTGAAAATCCATTTGCATGCAACGGCCTTATGGTCGTTAGGAGAGTCCACCAAAGTCCATACTTGGTTTTCGCTCATGGATCCCAATTCGGATTTCATGGCCTCTAGCCATTTCTCAGAGTCTAGGCTCATCATTTCTTCCTCATAATTCGCAGGTTCACTATTGTCTAACAACAAGACGGTTAAGACAGGGTTGCCGTACCATTCAGGAGTGGCACGTGACCTTGTCTACCTGCGAAGTTCAGTAGTAGCATCGTTCGAAGTTTCATGATCCTCGTCATTAGCTTCCTCTCTTGTTGGTGCAGACGACACTGGAACAATTTCAGGTGCTGCGGTACTCTCCAACTCGAGAGAAGGTTCAATAACCTCGTCTAGCTCTACCTTCCTCCCACTCACTTCTTTTGAGAGAAACTCCTTCTCAAGAAAGGATCCGTTCTTTGCAACAAACACTTTGCCTTCGGATCTGTGGTAGAAGGTATACCCAATCGTTTCCTTAGGGTATCCTATGAAGACGCATTTCTCCGCTTTGGGTTCGAGCTCGTCCGGCATCAACTTCTTGACGTAAGCTTCTCATCCCCAAACTTTAAGAAACGACAAATTAGGTTTAGCACCAAACCATAGTTCATACGGTGTCGTCTCAACGGATTTATATGGTGCTCTATTTAAAGTGAATGCAGCGGTTTCTAATGCATAACCCCAAAATGATAACGGCAAATCTGTAAGAGACATCATTGATCGCACCATATCTAATAGAGTTCGATTCCGGCGTTCAGGCACACCATTGCGTTGTGGTGTTCCGGGTGGCGTGAGTTGCGAAACGATTCCGCTTGCTTTAGGATGCGTGAGAAAATCATAACTCAAATATTCACCTCCACGATCGGATCATAGAAATTTAATTTTCTTGTTATGATGGTTTTCCACTTTGTTCCGAAATTCTTTGAACTTTTCAAACGTTTCAGATTTATGTTTCATTAAATAGATATACCCATATCGACTTAAGTCATCAGTAAAAGTGAGAAAATAGCGATATCCACCGCGCGTCGAAACCCTCATTGGGCCGTATACATCGGTATGTATGATTTCCAATAAGTCCGTTGCTCGCTCCATTATTCCGGAGAACGGGGTTTTGATCATCTTGCCCATGAGGCACGGCTCGCACATGTCAAATGATTCAAAATCAAGAGACTCCAAACGTCCATCAGAATGGAGTTTCTTCTGCGTTTTACACCAATATGACCTAGACGGAAGTGCCATAAATAAGTTGGATTATCACTATCTACTTTGCATCTCTTAGCCTCAATGTTATGGATGTGCGTTTCATTGCTTTCGAGATTCAGAAGAAATAAACCATTCACAACAGGTGCAGGACCATAAAAGATGTTATTCATATAAATGGAACAACCATTATTCTCTGATTTAAATGAATAACCGTCTTGCAATAAACACGATCTAGATATAATGTTCATGCTCAACGCAGGCACATAATAACACTTATTAAGGTTTAAAACTAATCCCGAAGGTAAAACTAAGGAGAGCGTGCCGACGGCCATCACATCAACTTTTGATCCGTTGCCAACGCACATCACCTCATCCCTTGCTAGCGGCCATCTATTCCGTAGCTCCTGTTTTGAGTTACAAATATTAGCAACTGAACCAGTATCATATACCCAGGCACTACAACGAGCGCTAGAAAGGTAAACATTAATAACATGTATATCAAATATACCTTTAATGGTGCCAGCCTTCTTGTCCGCTAAGTACTTCGGACAGTTGCGCTTCCAGTGACCCTTGTCCTTGCAATAGAAGCACTCAGTGTCCGGCTTAGGTCTAGACTTGAGCTTCTTCTCAGCAGGGGCAACACCCTTGATGCTGCCTTTCTTGAAGGATTTCTTTGCACCCTTAGCTATCTTAAAGCTAGTGGTCTTGTTGACCATCAACACATGATTATCTTTATTGATATCCACCTCCGCAGCTTTCAGGTTAGCGAAGAGCTCAGTGATCGTATCAGTGGAACCGATTTGATTGTGAGTAACTACAAATACTTTGTAGCTAGGAGGGAGTGATTTTAGAACTCTGTCAATCTTGAGCTCTTCTGGAATCTTGCAGTCCAGTTGCTCAAGACGTTGAGTGTAGCCCGACATCTTAATGGCATTCTCACTAACGGAACTCCCTTCCTCCATCTGGCAGTTAAAGAACTTCTCAGAGATCGCATGTCTCTCAGAGCGGGCCTGAGTCTGAAACATGGTTTTTGGTTCCTCAAGTATCTCAAAGGGCCCGTCGAACTCCTCAAAACGATTATGAAGTTCCGGTTCCATAGAAAACAACATGGTACTCTTAATCACTGCATAATCAACTTTGCGTGACTGATAAACAGCTTTTTCATCAGTCGGCGCATCAGTATCAGGGGCGTCACCTAGCGCTTTCTCAAGTACATAGTCTTTTTGTCCGCCAGCGAGAATGATTCTCAGATTGCGGAACCAGTTGGTGAAGTTAGACCCATTGTTCTTAAGCTTTTCTTTCTCAGCAAAAAAGTTGAAGTTGAAGTTGGACTTAGCCATTTGATCTACAAAAATTTGCAAATACAATTTAGACTATGTTCATGATAACTAGTTCAACTTAATCAAATTACTAGATGAACTCCCACTAAATTCAACATCCCTCAAGTTGTTTAGTGAACATGATCCAAATTCAGCACACCTAATCCGATCTTCACGAGAAGAGATGTGGTTTCAATGGTGGACAACAAAGTGTCGATCATATCATTCATATGACTCATGTTTAACCTTTCGGTTCGCGTGTTCTGAGGCCATGTCTGTACATGCTAGGCTCGTCAAGTCAAACCCAAGTATTTTCCGCGTCTGCAAAACTGTCTTGCACCCGTTGTATGTGAACGTAGAGTTTATAGCACCCAATCATCATGAGGTGCTTGAAAACGACGAACTTTCGCAACGGCATACATGGGGAGAACACAATTTTATCTTGATCTTTAAGTGAGGAATCATCTTATAATGCTACCGTTGTGATCTAAGCATAATAAGATACATAAAAGGATAAACATCACATGCATATAATTTTATGTGACATGGTATAGCCAATCTCCGCGCAATGATCTCCATCTTCTGCGCGCCAGCATGATCTCCATCACTCCACCATGATTGCCTCCACCATGAATGGCAACTACAACTATTGCTAACTACTTAGCGATAAACTAAAGCTATTACATGGCGTATAAGAAGTTGACACGCAGGTCATACACAATTATAAAGACAACCATACGGCTCCTGCCAGTTGTGAACTCATCGACATGCAAGTCGTGAAATATTACAAAACATGATCATTGTATACATCTCAATTCATACACATCATGTCTTGGGACATACCATATCACAAAACACTCCCTGCAAAAACAAGTTAGACGCCTCTACTTTGTTGTTGCATGTTTTACGTGGCTTATGGGAGT
This sequence comes from Avena sativa, assembly GCA_916181665.1. Taxonomy (NCBI): domain Eukaryota; kingdom Viridiplantae; phylum Streptophyta; class Magnoliopsida; order Poales; family Poaceae; genus Avena; species Avena sativa. The sequence continues at coordinate 51,663,595 of OV702279.1, read as the reverse complement.
AACAAGCTAAGAACAATTCTTACCTACGGAAAGCCACAACGGTGATATTATGGTTGCTAACATCCGTTATAAATCCCATGACTACTATAGTGAGAGAAACTGGCATCCACCAGCCGCATGTGTGGAACAAGCCACACGTCAAGTGCGGAGCCGGTCTCGCGAACGAGGTCGCGTAAAGTTGGCCTGGACCGCTTCTATCTCACTATACCGCGTCATAAGAAATACACAATAAGAGTTTTGCAACAGAAAACATCAACGTCCGCAACAAGCATGTTGCGTTCTACTCGTGAAACACATCTACGCATAAACCTGGCTCTGATACCACTGAAGGGTTTCGCAGCATAGTAAATCAAAAAAATTCTACGGATGCGAAAGAAAGCCAAGATCTAATCTAGGAGATGTAATCAACGAGAGAGATTGATGAGATCTTCATACTCTTGAATAAATCGCACAGCAGAAACATTCAACAGAACATGGTTGACGTAGTCGTACTCGCCGTCTCCTCCTCGCGGTCCTATCCGATGCTACGCCGCAAGTGGCGGCGCCTCCGAGAGATGCACACGTACGGTGCAGCGACGTCTCCTCCTTTCCTTGGTCCAGCAAGTATGGTGGAAAGATAGATTGGATCTGCAGCATGACGGCGTGGTGCTTATGGTGGAGAGTTTATGCGGCAGGGCTTCGCCTACGCGCAGTCGGGAGAGAGAGAGGTGGAGGGGTAGCAGTAGGACGGCGTCTAGGGTTGGAGTGGGGGGATGCTGCGCCCCTGCCCTCCTTATATAGGGGGCTGGCCGTCCCCCTTGATCCCTCCTCCAAGCCCTAGGGCGGCGGCCCAAGGGGTGGACTGGGGGGCAAGTCACCCCCCTCTTCTAGAAGGCTCCCTTAGGGTTTCCCCTCGGGCTGGCCGACTGGGCCTTAGGGGCCTTGTGCCCCTGGCCCAAAGTGGCCAGGGCACTTCCCCTTAGTCCCACGTAGGCCTCCGACAAGTGGGCCCACGTTGGTCCCACTCCGGAACTTTCTAGAACCTTCACGTACAATAACGATAATGTCACATCCCAAAAATTTCCATATTTTGAAATGTGAAAAATAAATAAACAAAATAAAATTTTGTTGAAATTTAGGGTGAGAAGAAACTTTTTGATTCCAATTGGGAACATCAAAACCTATTTTTGAACAAATAAAATCCTAAAGGGATTTAAAAAGACAAACAATTAATAAAGAAAGTTTTAATAGTTGGAATTACTATTTTTAGATCTTTTAATAAAAAGATTTGGTTTTCAAAAGAAAAGGTAGAAATATAAATAAGGATTATTTTATAGAGCCAAATTAAATCTTGGCCAAGCTTTTGAAATAAAATATTTCTAATTGTTAAAAAAGATTAAAGGTTTATTTAAATAAAATAATGAGGTTTTATCAATATCCAATTTTATTAAAGTAAAGGCTTTTCCATTTTAAATAAACATTAAAACTTGTTATTTTAAATAAGATTTCCAAGTGTTTTATATTTTCAAAGAAAACTTACTGAAATGGTTTTGATATTTTTTTTAGATTTCAAATAGAGTTTTTAAATAAATAAAATCCTATTTGAATTAATGACTAGGGCTTATTTATTTAATTATTAATGGATCCTAAAAAGAATAAAAATTATTTTGTTTTTGACTTTGGATTATGTTGTTAAACAGAACTAAAAATTATACAAAGTTTGGTGGTGGTTTGATTTGAATTGTTGTTTGAATTATTTTTTTGAAAAATCAAAACAGAAATTCAATTAGAAAAACAAAAAGCTTTCTGTATATAAAAAAATGAAACAAGCACAACCCAACCCAACAGGCCCAGCAGCCCAACTCGCAGCCCAACTCTCCCCCCTCTCAGCGAAACGTTTTCTCACGCGCAGACTCACCCACACAGACGCTGACGAATGGACCCCACTCCTACTTCCTCCACCTCGCTGACAGCACGGCCGCACACCACTATGCATCGTTTCCACCCGCGCCAGCCGTTTCCCCCTTTCCTCAACGGCGTTCTGCCGCGATTACTCTGCTTGAATACGCTTAAATGGCTGAGTTAATCCTACATACGACCATGCTCGATTAATAGCCTGCATTCCCTCTCTCTTTCCCCCCAAACTCCGGCCACTCCCTGCCCCTAGGCTGCTCCAATAAGCCCCCACACCACCGTAGTCTCCGACGAGCTTCGCGAGCAATCCGGCGAACCACGGCCGTCCCTCTCCTCCCAGAGCACGCGAGCTTTCTCCCCACCCCTGGCGCATCTCCCCGTGCCACTCGTTCGCTAGCGCGCGCTCAGAATCGTCGGCAACAACGACAACCAGCAGCGCCACTGTCTGCAAGCGACTCCGGCGACCCTTCCCTGGTAACCCCGACCGCCCTGAGCCCTCTCAGTGATGCTCCCATACTCCCCACGCTCTCCCGCATCTAACCATGTCTTTGTTTTGCCTCGGCACGATCTGTAGCTCCGTCCCCGACGACCTCCAGAGCCGCCTGACGCCGCCACCGACTCCGGCGAGGAATTGCCAGCAGCTCCGAGCGCCCCTCGCCAAGACGACCACACGTTGATCTTCAGCATCTCCCTGCGAGCACGGTGAGCATCTCCGTTACCCCCATTGCTTCCTGTAATCGCCGAGACGCCACCGTCTGAGCGTGCACCGCCACTCGCCACCGCGCAGCGCCGCCCACTCTTGGTCAAGTGCGTAGCATCCGTTAGATCTTGATCCATTGGCTGAGATTAGAACTAGACGAAGGGGTACGAGTTGATCAACACCGTGCGATTTAAATGAAATCCTACGGTCCAGAGAGCTCGATCCACCCGAAGCAGTATCGGCTAATAAGAACAAGCCACGTGGACATGGTTTAGTTTAAAACAGAAAATAGAATTTGTTTGAATTGCAAATTTGTAAAATTCATAACTTTAATTCTACACGTCCAAATTTTGCAAATTTTATATCAATGGAATCAGTAGAACAAGTAATTTGCAACCATGCAATTTGTTTAATGTTTTGCTTCTGGAAAGTTGGTTGAATTTGCAGAAACTTGTGTAGGCTTATTTTGAATATAAAAATTGTTCTAGATATAACTTTAATGTTAAATCTTTGCAAAAATGGTTTGTTGTGAACCTACTGACCCTAGGAACCAACTTATGGATTTAAAAATGTATTTTATGAAGTTTAGGAATAAATATTTGAATTAGCTCATTTCTAGTCAAATAAAAATATTGATTATGATTTAGAAATGATTTTTGAGTTAAACCTTTGGGAATTGATTTGATTCAAACCTTCTGACCCTAAACACAAAGTTTTGTGAATTAACAACTTATTTGATGAACAATATAAAATCATTGCTTTGCTAAAAACATTTTCAACTACATAAAATATTGATTTGATTTACAAAACTGGTTTATAGATAAAACCTTTTGCAAATTGTTTTACCACTTTAGTAAATGACCACTTAGAGCTTTAAAATGTTTAGAGCCTAGTAGAAACCACTTTTGCAAATAAAACTATCTTTTGCATGCTTGCATGCATGACCTTGTTTGTGTTATTTTATGTGTGATAAATTGTTTGAATATTGGTTGGAATGCTAGTTGAATTTGTGTTTGGTTGATTGATTTGTAGTGAAATTAGAAGAGTGTGATATTTGCAAGATCAATAAGTGAACCAACATTCTCTACTAAAAAGGCAAGTGACACTATCATCCATGTCCTACCATTTTCACTGCACTTAGTGGTATTTTTGTAGTATGCATGATAGGGCTACTATGTTATTATGCTATGCTATGTCCTATTAGGAAATCCATCTTCCTTAGCAAAAAAATTATAGTTGTAGTATGCTTAGCCCTGCTATAGACTTGGGATGGAATACATGATATGATTATATGAAGTGTTGGAAAAATATATGTTTTATATAATAAAACAAGTACTCAATGAACCACCTGGGTGGAATGAGGATACTCAATTTTGGACAAGGTGGCAACAAAGGTAACCATGTTTATATGGGTATATTTTTGTATGTGCACTAGAAGAAAACCACCCAGGGACTTAGAGATTGAACATGTTTCTCGTACAGTGGCTTCCGTGTACAGCCACATGCTAAATGGGCTCTGGCTTAGTCAACTACATAGTGGAAGACCCATGCATTGGCATCTTCAGGGTAACTAGAATTGTGTAGGGAAATATATCCCTACATTGGTGCCTGGTAGACAAGCTAGCATTGTGTATTGGGAGGACTCCTATGGAAAGACTTTGTCACATTCTTGATCTGTCGGTACTCCATTTTGGTGAGTACTTATCCAGCGGCCACTGGTTGCGTCAAGACGAGATTGTGTCATGTGGGTAAAGTGTACAACTTCTTCAGAAGATCAAATTCTAAGTACTTAGCCGTGTCCCCGTTTATGGACAATACTAAGCAACTAAGGCCTGAAGCTATGGAGATCTCGACATTCCAATTTCTCAAAGTAAAACTTGATGGTGAAAACAAGGGATTTGAAGAACTTGGAGTTTTCCAAGAAGTTCAGAAAGATTTGACAAAGATCAAAAACTATTTTGAAAAGATAGGATAAAACTATATTGCTTCCTACAAATGAGCCTAAACCCTACTTAGCCAAATATGCATGTAATGATAGGATCCACTTAATTCTACATAGTAGTGAAACTTGCCAATACAATTCAAATGTATTGACCCTTGTGGCTGCAACTTATTATGTTGCAGGTTTGTTTGATGTTAGTTAAGTTTATTGATTAGGATTACAAGTCTACAACCAACATGACTGCCTGTGGCACTTTGAAGATGAAGGACTCCATGCTATTGTTATATTCTGCTGCAATGTAATGTGATAGCCAAATGAGCTATGTAAGATGTAATGAATTATTTTATTCCTGGTTATAAAGTTGTATTATGACCTTTGTTTCTTGATATTACATATTAACTGTGGATGCTAGCTATTGATCCCGGGACTAGCATTGTAAACACAGGGATCTCTACCTTATTAAAGGTTGGGAACCTTACAAATGGTATCAGAGCACTGTGTTTCCTGTAGGATTGTAACCCTAGGATTGGACAAAATCCCTTAGAAAAATAGGAGTTGTATTTGTTCCAAAACTTATTTACAAACAATCTTGTAAACTCTTTCCTCAAACTTTTTTGGTTTTGATTCTACCTCTTTTCTATTTCAAACTTGATGGACAAAGCCTACCCCATGGCCAAAGACTTCACCATGTGCAAAAGATTTCATCAACTCTAATGACTTCAACATCTTCAAGTGATTTCAACTTTAGTTTCACCAAGTACTTCAACTTAGACATCACTAAGGACTACAAGTGAAAACCAAGAGACATTAGATTGCCTACCAAAACATTGATATCATGTTAGTGTATGGATCATATTGACCTATGAGGTATGACTATACTAAGTTATTATTTTCAAGAAAACTTGTTGTTTCATTCAACTCATGAGTTAAGCTCATAAGTTGTTAAGTGAATAGTTGCTTGTTGATTGTTTGATTGTTTGATTGAACTTGGTTGTTTTGAGTTGTGTGTTAGGACTTCTTAAAACCCTATCCATCATTACTCATCCCTATCAAACCAACAGATGCCTCCCCTTCGTGCCAACCCCAACCAAAACAACAATATCACTCCTGAAATGTAGCAGATGATGACAGCTCAGATGCAACCGATGCAGATGATAACCACGTTCATACAGAATCAGAACAACAACAACAACAAAAACAACAACAACAACAACAACAACAACAACAACAATTAGAATAATCCTCCAGCACTTGATATGCTCACCAAGTTTCTGAAACTTGATCCAATGGAAGCCAATGACTGGTTACGTTCAGTGAACAAAGACTTAGTGACTGTTGGCTGCACCGATGAAGAACAAGTTAGGTTTGCAGCATTTCTACTTGAAGGACCAGCAGCAACATGGTGGGACAACTTTCAAATCACCACTCCCCTTGAAGATGTGACTTGGGCTATTTTTGAGGATGGATTCAGAACAACTCACATATCACCTAGAGTGATGTACTTGAAGAAAAAGGAATTCCACAATCTGAAACAATGTCACCTCATTGTGGCTGAGTATATTGAAGAATTCAACAATCTGGCACGCTATGCACCGGATGAAGTTGACACAGATGCTAAGAGAAAGGAGAAATTTCTTGAAGGACTTAATGATGAGTTGAACCTGCAGCTAGCTGTTGCCTATGTCCCAACTTATCAATCACTCTGTGACAAAGCCACCATTTTGGAAAATAAGATGAATCAAGTTGAGAACAGGAAGAGGAAGCATAAACTCAAGAAACACTCAGGATCATCACAAAAGAAGCATTCATACAAAAAGAGCAATGAAGATTATGAACCACAACAACAATGGAAGTGATAATAATGGAAATGATATTGACAATGGAGATGACCTTGGTCAGGACCAACATGACACTTTCAGGAAGAAATACATTAGCCAGTTGCAGTGCTATAATTGTAAGGAACTTGGACACTATGCATCAGACTGTCCTGAGAAGAAAAAGAAAAAGGATGCTAGAAGAGCTAATGGAAATGACTCCAATGTGACCCAGAAAGGACATGTGAACCACATTAACATGGATGGAAACTTTGAAGAGATAGAAGAAGTGGATGTCAGGATTTAGTTAACTCAGTTGAGTCAAATAAGGATTCCTTGTCTAGATATCAAGTGTTGAATCCATAGTCAAGTGAACCATCAATGTAACCCTATGAGACTTTATTTTAAGGGTGGTAGTCTATCACATCCCAAAATTTTCCAAATTTTGAAATGTGAAAAATAAATAAACAAAATAAAATTTTGTTGAAATTTAGGGTGAGAAGAAACTTTTTGATTCCAATTGGGAACATCAAAACCTATTTTTGAACAAATAAAATCCTAAAGGGATTTTAAAAGATAAACAATTAATAAAGAAAGTTTTAATAGTTGGAATTACTATTTTTAGATCTTTTAATAAAAAGATTTGGTTTTCAAAAGAAAAGGTAGAAATATAAATAAGGATTATTTTATAGAGCCAAATTAAATCTTGGCCAAGATTTTGAAATAAAATATTTCTAATTGTTAAAAAAGAGTAAAGGTTTATTTAAATAAAATAATGAGGTTTTATCAATATCCAATTTTATTAAAGTAAAGGCTTTTCCATTTTAAATAAACATTAAAACTTGTTATTTTAAATAAGATTTCCAAGTGTTTTATATTTTCAAAGAAAACCTACTAAAATGGTTTTGATATTTTTTTTAGATTTCAAATAGAGTTTTTAAATAAATAAAATCCTATTTGAATTAATGACTAGGGCCTATTTATTTAATTATTAATGGATCCTAAAAAGAATAAAAATTATTTTGTTTTTGACTTTGGATTATGTTGTTAAACAGAACTAAAATTTATACAAAGTTTGGTGGTGGTTTGATTTGAATTGTTGTTTGAATTATTTGTTTGAAAAATCAAAACAAAAATTCAATTAGAAAAAGAAAAAGCTTTCTGTATATAAAAAAAATGAAACAAGCACAACCCAACCCAACAGGCCCAGCAGCCCAACTCGCAACCCAACTCTCCCCCCTCTCAGCGAAACGTTTTCTCACGCGCAGACTCACCCACACAGACGCTGACGAATGGACCCCACTCCTACTTCCTCCACCTCACTGACAGCACGGCCGCACACCACTATGCATCGTTTCCACCCGTGCCAGTCGTTTCCCCCTTTCCTCAACGGCGTTCTGCCGCGATTACTCTACTTGAATATGCGTAAATGGCTGAGTTAATCCTGCCTGCTATCATGCTCGATTAATAGCCTGCATTCCCTCTCTCTTTCCCCCCCAAACTCCAGCCACTCCCTGCCCCGAGGCTGCTCCAATTCGCCCCCACACCGCCGTAGTCTCCAACGAGCTTCGCGAGCAATTCCGGCGAACCACGGCCGCCCCTCTCCTCCCAGAGCACGCGAGCTTGCTCCCCACCCCCTGGCGCATCTCCCCGTGCCACTCATTCGCTCGCGCGCGCTCAGAATCGTCGGCAACAACGACAACCAGCAGCGCCACCGTCTGCAAGCGACTCCGGCGACCCTTCCCTCGTGTCACCTCCCAAGATTTTCTAAATCTTGTAATGTGAAAAATAAATGAATAAAATAAAACTTTGTTGAAATTCAGGGTGAGAAGAAACTTTTTGAATCCAATTGGAAACTTTTAAAACCTATTTGGATCAAATAAAATCCTAAAGGGATTTAAAAAGATAAATAAACATTAAAGTTAAAAATATTTGGATTTAATATTTTTTGAATCTTTTAATAAAAAGATTTGGTTTCAAAAGAAAAGGATAAAATTATAATGAAGGATTATTTTATAGAGCCAAATTAAACCTTGGCCAAGCTTTTGAAATAAAGTATTTCTAATTGATAAAAATAGTAAAGGTTTATTTAAATAAAATAATAAGGATTTAATATCCAAGTTTATTAAAAATAAAGGTTTTACTATTTTAATTAAACATCAAAACTTATTTATTTATTTTAAATAAGTTTTCCCAGTATTTTATATTCTCAAATAAAACCTACTGAATTGATTTTGATATTATTTGTATTTCAAATGGAGTTTTTAAATAAATCAAATCCTATTTTGATTTAATGACTAAGGCTATTTTATTTAATTATAAATAGACCCTAAAATAAAAATATTATTTTATTTTTTGGGAATTGGTTTTGTATTGTTAAACAGAACCAAACACAATACAAAAATTTGGTGGAAGTTTGGTTTGTTTAGTGTTTGAATTGTTTGATTGAAATTCAAAACAGAAAACCAAATAGAAAAAGGAAAAGATTACTGAACAAAAAAAAAGGATCAGACAGCAGCCCAACTGGCCAGCCCAGCGAGCCCAGTTTCAACCCAGCTATTTTTCCCACTCGCGAAACGTTTTCACCAGAAGATCCACCCGTGCAGACACTGACCAGTGGCCCCTCTTCCCTCTCTCTCCCCCACTAACGACAGGACCCCACACCACTGTTCATCGTCTTCAAACCCGCGCTGATTCCTCCTCGCCGTTTCCTGCCATTGATTGCTCGAATCAATACGCGTAAATGGCACAATGAATCCTTCCTGCGACCACGCACTCTTAATCGCCAGCAACTCCTCTTCCTTTCCCCTCAGAACCCACTCGACCAGAGCCACCAGGCTGCCCTGAATCGAATTTGCACCACCGCTGCTCCGGCGAGTCTCACCGAGCGATTCCGGCCGAAGCCTGTCGCCCATTGCCTCCCTGAGCACACGGTCGTGACCCCAGCCCCTGGCGCTTCTCCCTGTGCTGTCCGTTCACTCGCGGGCGCCCCAGAACGTCGGCTTCGACAACCTCTGAGCGCCGTCGCGTCTGCTTCCTTCTTCGGCGACCTCCCCTGGTAAGTATCGACCGCCCCAGCACTCCTCGATGATGCTCCCATCTTCTCCAGAACGGCACACTTCTAACCATACCACCCGTTCGTCTTAGGGTGATCTGCAACGTCGTCCCCGACGACCACCAGAACCGCCTGCCGCTGCCATCGTCTCCGGCGAGCAATTACTTCCACTCCAGTGCGCCCCTTCACCAGCCAGTACCACCTCGAGCTTCAGCAAGCCTCTACGAGTCTGGTAAGCCTCGCCAACCTCTTCCTCGCTTCCTCTAGCGCCAGCTCCGCCGTAGCCAGACACGCCGCCGCCGCCTGCCGCCACCAGCGCCGCCCGTCTATGGCTAGCGCGCTGTGCGTCGTGCGATTTAGATCATGCGGCTGCGATTAGATCACTTAACGCTGAAAGGGTACGCAACCAGTGCCGTGCGATTTAACTTGATCCGACGGCCTGCATCGCTCGATCCGTGCGAACCGGTACCGCCCAATAGTATTGCGCCGTGTGGCACTAGTTCTGTTTAAAACAAATTTTGAATCTGATTTAGATGCAAATTTGTAAACCTTGTAACTTTTGATCCACACGTCCAAATTTGCAAACTTTATATCAATGGAATCAGTGGAATAAGCCCTAGCCAACCATGCAATTTGTTTAGTAAAAAGCTTCTGGTAAAATGTTTTTTTTTGCAGAAACATTTGTATGCTTGTTTAGGTTATAAAAAAATTATTCCAAAATGATTTTGAGGATGAAATCTTTGCAAATTGGTTTGTGAACGAACCTACTGACCCTAGGAACCAACTCATGGATTTAAAAATATTTTGTGAAAATTTGGATTGATTAATTGAATTAGCCCATTTCTAGTCAAATAAAAATATTGATTTTGTTACGGAAATGATTTTGGGTAAAACCTTTGAAAAATGTGTTGATTCAAACCTACTGACCCTAAACACCAAGTTTGGAGATTTAACAACTTGTTTGGTGAACAACATAAAATGGTTGCTTAGCTAAAAACATTTTCCACCACATGAAATGATGATATGATTTAAAAATGGATTATAGATAAAACCCTTTGCAAATGACTTTGCCACTTTAGGAAATGACCACTTTGGACTTTACAATGTTTAGAGCCTAGTAGAAACCACTTTTGCAAATAAAACTATCTTTTGCATGCTTGCATGCATGACCTTGTTTTTATGAGTTTATGTGTGATTAATTTGATTGAATATTGTTTTGGAATGCTAGTTGAATTTGTGTTTTCTTGATTGACTTGTAGTGAAGTTTGAAAGGTGTGAGATTAGCAAGATCAAGAAGTGAACCAACATTCCCTACCAAAAAGGCAAGTTACACTATCATCCAAAGTCCTACTATTTTCATTATACTTAGTGGATTTTGAAACATGCATGAAAAGGATTTCTATACTTATGCTATGCTAAATCCTAATAGGATACCCTTATACATTCCTCAGTGAAAACAATGTAGTTGTAAAATGCTTAGCCAAGCTATATATTTTGAGAAGAGATACCTGTTGAGATTTTATGAAGTTGAGAAAAGACTTATGTTTTATATAATAAAACAAGTACTCAATGAACCACCTAGGTGGACAAGGATACTCAAGTTTTGGACAAGGTGGCAACAAAAGGAACCATGTTTATATGGCAATCTCTTTTTGGTTGTGCACTAGAAGAAAACCACCCAGGGACTTAGAGATTGAACATGTTTCTCCAACAGTGGCTTCCGTGTACAGCCACATGCTATTATGGCTCTGGCTTAGTCAACTACATTGGGAAGACCCATGCATTGGTCTTCAGGTTAACTGGAAATGAGGGAACTCGGAACCCTACATTGGTGCCTGAAGACAAGCTAGCATTGTGTATGGGAGGACCCTATGGAAAGACTTCGTCACATTCTCAATCTGCCAGTACTCCATCTTGGTGAGTACTTATCCAGCGGCCACTGGTGGCAACAAGATGAGAGTGTGTCATGTGGGTAAAGTGTACAACTTCTGTAGAAGATAATAAAATTCTAAGTACTTAGCCGTGTCCCCGGTTATGGACAGTACTGAGCAACTAAATACCTGAAGCTAGGGGAAATCTCGACATTCCAATTTCTAAAAGAGAAACTTTAAAGTGACAACAAGAGGCTTGAAGCACTTGGGGTGTACCAAGGAGCTCAAGAGATTTTGATAAAAACTTGAAGCACTTGGGGATTTACCAAGGAGCTCAAGAGATTTTGACAAAAACTTGAAGCACTTGGGGATTAACAAGGAGCTCAAGAGATTTTGATAAAAACTTGAAGTACTTGGGGTGTACCAAGGAGCTCAAGAGATTTTGACAAAGACTTGAAACACTTGGGGATTTACCAAGGAGTTCAGAAAGATTTGACAAAAGATCAAAACTATTTTGAAAAGATAGGATAAATTATTGCTTTCTGCAAATGAGCCTAAAACCCTAATTAGCCAAATATGCATGTATTGATAGGATCCACTTAAATTCTACATAGTAGTGAAACTTGCCAATACAATTCAAATGTATTGACCCTTGTGGCTGTAACTTGTAATGTTGCAGGTTTGATTGATATTAGTTAAGTTTATTGATTAGGATTACAAAGTATACAACCAACATGTTTGCCTGTGGCACTTTGAAGATGAAGGACCCCATGCTTATAGATATTCTGCTGCAATGTAATGTAATAGCCAAATGAGCTATGTAAGATGTAATAAAATTATGTTATTCCTGGTTATAAAGTTATATTATGACCTTTGTTCCTTGATATTACATCTTAACTGTGGATGCTAGCTATTGATCCAGGGACTAGCATTGTAAACACAGGGATCTCTACCTTATTAAAGGTTGGGACCTCTACAGATGGTATCAGAGAATTGTGTTGCCTGTAGATGTTGTAAACCTAGGATTGGACAAAAACCCTTAGAAAAATAGGAGTTGTATTTGTTCCAAAACTTATTTACAAACAATCTTGTAAACTCTTTCCTCAACCACTTTGATTTTAGATTCAGATCTCTTCTACTTCAACTTGATGGAAAAACCTACACCATGGCCAAAGACTTCACCATGTGTGAAGGACTTCATCAACTCTAATGACTTCAACATCTTCAACTTTAATGACTTCAACATCTTCAGCATATTCACCAAGGACTTCAACCTGGGATATCACTAAGGACAAGTGAGACAAGAAATCTTGCTCAAGATTTGGAGACTAAGGAAACACAACTTAGAAAGAGCCATCATCAACTTTAAAGTTTTTGTGACCAAGAATTTTTCCTAAGGAAACCATGATCTCATGCAAGAAGAATCAACCAAGAAGGATGGAAAGATCACAAGTGAAACATATAGATGGACCACCATATTTTGTTAAAGATAAACCCACCAACTTATGTGGTGTAACAAAAGTATTTTTGGTTGCCTAAGTATATGCTTGAACTTTGTTGTTTGAGTGAAATGTTTGGCTTGAGATTGCTTGCACATTGCTTGAGTGAATTGTGATGTGTGTGATTAGAATTATTTCTTAGAAATATCTTGCCTATTCTAATCTCCATTCAACCCAAACAGATGACTACTCCAAGAGACTCCAACATCAAGGTTGATGACAACAACAACAACCAAGAGGACAACATGAGAGAACTCATAGCAACCCAAAACCAGTTGAACCAAATGACAGCTCAATTCATAGCCAACACCAGTGGGGAAGATCCAACCCTGCAAGGATTTTTGGAAAACCAAGCCGAAATGTTGCATAAGGTGACAGATCAAATGCTCAACATGGAAAGCAACTTTTCCTAAGGAGTCTATGACAACAAGGATGACAAAGATGTTATTCTTGAAGGAGCCAAAGCTTGCAATATTTGTGGAGACAAGGATCACACTTCCAAGGAACATGGAGAACAATGCCCCAATTGTGAAGAGAAACATCCAGTTGGCCAATGTCCCACATCTCAAGCTACTTGCTACCTATGTGAAGGGAATAATCATGTCCCTATCCAATGCCCCATCTATTCCATAGTTGAACAAAGGAAACAAGGTGGAGTGCAACAAATGATAGCAAACTATCAAGAGGGATCTAAATCTACCAAGAAGAATAAGGACAAAGGAAAAGCTCTACTTATACCTCCATGCAATACAACCCAATTTAAAGGACCAAAGAAGAGGCATATGAATTATCCAAAGAGCAATAGAAGGTCCAAGAAACAAGTAGACATTCCTACCTATAAGATAACATATGAACAACATGAACTAGATGCACTCCTAGCTTTGGAGAAACCCAAGAAAAAGAAAGACAAAAGCCATGTGCAATGCCATCATTGTAAAGAAATGGGACACTATTCCAGTGAATGTCCAGAGAAGCAGAAGTATAAGGAAATTGGTCAAGTATGGTGCAACAACTGCAAAGAGCTAGGCCATTATGCAGCAACTTGTCCACAAGAGACACGTGAAGAACTTAAACTTATCACATGTTTCAATTGCAAAGAACCAGGACATTATGCAAGCAATTGTCCAGAAAAGATTAAGAACAAGATAAACAAGCCTATGAAGGACCTCAGCCTTGTCATATGTCTCAAGTGTGGAAACAAAGGACACCATGCAGAGGTTTGCCCAGAGAAGTTTCCCCAAGACCCCAAGCAAGCCAATATGTAATTTAGTTGGAAAATTTTTAAGGGTGGTAGTACCCTAGATGCTTTGAGCCTACTTGTAACCCTAGCCTTCCTAAATCTCGGGACGAGATTTATTTTAAGGGTGGTAGCCTGTCACATCCCAAGATTTTCCAAATCTTGTAATGTGAAAAATAAATGAATAAAATAAAACTTTGTTGAAATTCAGGGTGAGAAGAAACTTTTTGAATCCAATTGGAAACTTTCAAAACCTATTTGGATCAAATAAAATCCTAAAGGGATTTAAAAAGATAAATAAACATTAAAGTTAAAAATATTTGGATTTAATATTTTTTGAATCTTTTAATAAAAATATTTGGTTTCAAAAGAAAAGGATAGAATTATAAATAAGGATTATTTTATAGAGCCAAATTAAACCTTGGCCAAGCTTTTGAAATAAAGTATTTCTAATTGATAAAAATAGTAAAGGTTTATTTAAATAAAATAATAAGGATTTAATATCCAAGTTTATTAAAAATAAAGGTTTTACTATTTTAATTAAACATTAAAACTTATTTATTTATTTTAAATAAGTTTTCCCAGTATTTTATATTCTCAAATAAAACCTACTGAACTGATTTTGATATTATTTGGATTTCAAATGGAGTTTTTAAATAAATCAAATCCTATTTTGATTTAATGACTAAGGCTATTTTATTTAATTATAAATAGACCCTAAAATAAAAATATTATTTTATTTTTTGGGAATTGGTTTTGTATTGTTAAACAGAACCAAACACAATACAAAAATTTGGTGGAAGTTTGGTTTGTTTAGTGTTTGAATTGTTTGATTGAAATTCAAAACAAAAAACCAAATAGAAAAAGGAAAAGATTACTGAACAAAAAAAAGGATCAGACAGCAGCCCAACTGGCCAGCCCAGCGAGCCTAGTTTCAGCCCAGCTATTTTTCCCACTCGCGAAACGTTTTCACCAGAAGATCCACCCGCGCAGACACTGACCAGTGGCCCCTCTTCCCCTCTCTCTCCCCCACTGACGATAGGACCCCACACCACTGTTCATCGTCTTCAAACCCGCGATGATTCCTCCTCGCCGTTTCCTACCGTTGATTGCTCGAATCAATACGCGTAAATGGCACAATGAATCCTCCCTGCGACCACGCACTCTTAATCGCTAGCAACTCCTCTTCCTTTCCCCTCAGAACCCTCTCGACCAGAGCCACCAGGCTGCCCTGAATCGAATTTGCACCACCGCTGCTCCGGCGAGTCTCACCGAGCAATTCCGGCCGAACCCTATCGCCCCTTGCCTCCCTGAGCACACGGCCGTGACCCCAGCCCCTGGAGCTTCTCCCTGTGCTGTCCGTTCACTCGCGGGCGCCCCAGAACGTCGGCTTCGATAACCTCTGAGCGCCGCCACGTCTGCTTCCTTCGCCGGCGACCTCCCCTGGTAAGTATCGACCGCCCCAGCACTCCTCGATGATGCTCCCATCTTCTCCAGAACGGCACACTTCTAACCGTACCACCCGTTCGTCTTAGGGTGATCTGCAACGTCGTCCCCGACGACCACCAGAACCGCCTGACGCCGCCATCGTCTCCGGCGAGCAATTACTTCCACTCTAGCGCGCCCCTTCGGCAGCCAGTACCACCTCGAGCTTCAGCAAGCCTCTACGAGTCTGGTAAGCCTCGCCAACCTCTTCCTCTCTTGCTCTAGCGCCAGCTCCGCCGTAGCCAGACACGCCGCCGCCGCCTGCCGCCACCAGCGCCGCCCGTCTATGGCTAGCGCGCTGTGCGTCCTGCGATTTAGATCCTGCGGCTGCGATTAGATCACTTAACGCTGAAAGGGTACGCAACGAGTGCCGTGCGATTTAACTTGATCCGACGGCCTGCATCGCTCGATCCGTGCGAACCGGTACCGCCCAATAGTATTGCTCCGCGTGGCACTAGTTCTGTTCAAAACAAATTTTGAATCTGATTTAGATGCAAATTTGTAAACCTTGTAACTTTTGATCCACACGTCCCAAATTTGCAAACTTTATATCAATGGAATCAGTGGAACAAGCCCTAGCCAACCATGCAATTTGTTTAGTAAAAAGCTTCTGGTAAAATGTTTGTTTTTGCAGAAACATTTGTATGCTTGTTTAGGTTATAAAAAAATTATTCCAAAATGATTTTGAGGATGAAATCTTTGCAAATTGGTTTGTGAATGAACCTACTGACCCTAGGAACCAACTCATGGATTTAAAAATATATTTTGTGAAAATTTGGATTGATTAATTGAATTAGCCCATTTCTAGTCAAATAAAAATATTGATTTTGTTATGGAAATGATTTTGGGTAAAACCTTTGAAAAATGTGTTGATTCAAACCTACTGACCCTAAACACCAAGTTTGGAGATTTAACAACTTGTTTGGTGAACAACATAAAATGGTTGCTTAGCTAAAAACATTTTCCACCACATGAAATGATGATATGATTTAAAAATGGATTATAGATAAAACCCTTTGCAAATGACTTTGCCACTTTAGGAAATGACCACTTTGGACTTTACAATGTTTAGAGCCTAGTAGAAACCACTTCTGCAAATAAAACTATCTTTTGCATGCTTGCATGCATGACCTTGTTTTTATGAGTTTATGTGTGATTAATTTGATTGAATATTGTTTTGGAATGCTAGTTGAATTTGTGTTTGCTTGATTGACTTGTAGTGAAGTTAGAAAGGTGTGAGATTAGCAAGATCAAGAAGTGAACCAACATTCCCTACCAAAAAGGCAAGTTACACTATCATCCAAAGTCCTACTATTTTCATTATACTTAGTGGATTTTGAAACATGCATGAAAAGGATTTCTATACTTATGCTATGCTAAATCCTAATAGGATACCCTTATACATTCCTCAGTGAAAACAATGTTGTTGTAAAATGCTTAGCCAAGCTATATATTTTGAGAAGAGATACCTGTTGAGATTTTATGAAGTTGAGAAAAGACTTATGTTTTATATAATAAAACAAGTACTCAATGGTCCACCTGGGTGGACAAGGATACTCAAGTTTTGGACAAGGTGGCAACAAAAGGAACCATGTTTATATGGCAATCTCTTTTTGGTTGTGCACTAGAAGAAAACCACCCAGGGACTTAGAGATTGAACATGTTTCTCCAACAGTGGCTTCCGTGTACAGCCACATGCTATTATGGCTCTGGCTTAGTCAACTACATTGGGAAGACCCATGCATTGGTCTTCAGGTTAACTGGAAATGAGGGAACTCGGAACCCTACATTGGTGCCTGAAGACAAGCTAGCATTGTGTATGGGAGGACCCTATGGAAAGACTTCGTCACATTCTCAATCTGCCAGTACTCCATCTTGGTGAGTACTTATCCAGCGGCCACTGGTGGCAACAAGATGAGAGTGTGTCATGTGGGTAAAGTGTACAACTTCTGCAGAAGATAATAAAATTCTAAGTACTTAGCCGTGTCCCCGGTTATGGACAATACTGAGCAACTAAAGGCCTGAAGCTATGGGAAATCTCGACATTCCAATTTCTAAAAGAGAAACTTTAAAGTGACAACAAGAGGCTTGAAGCACTTGGGGTGTACCAAGGAGCTCAAGAGATTTTGATAAAAACTTGAAGCACTTGGGGATTTACCAAGGAGCTCAAGAGATTTTGACAAAAACTTGAAGCACTTGGGGATTTACCAAGGAGCTCAAGAGATTTTGATAAAAACTTGAAGTACTTGGGGTGTACCAAGGAGCTCAAGAGATTTTGACAAAGACTTGAAACACTTGAGGATTTACCAAGGAGTTCAGAAAGATTTGACAAAAGATCAAAACTATTTTGAAAAGATAGGATAAATTATTGCTTTCTGCAAATGAGCCTAAAACCCTACTTAGCCAAATATGCATGTATTGATAGGATCCACTTAAATTCTACATAGTAGTGAAACTTGCCAATACAATTCAAATGTATTGACCCTTGTGGCTGTAACTTGTAATGTTGCAGGTTTGATTGATATTAGTGAAGTTGATTGATTAGGATTACAAAGTCTACAACCAACATGTTTGCCTGTGGCACTTTGAAGATGAAGGACCCCATGCTTATAGATATTCTGCTGCAATGTAATGTAATAGCCAAATGAGCTATGTAAGATGTAATAAAATTATGTTATTCCTGGTTATAAAGTTATATTATGACCTTTGTTCCTTGATATTACATCTTAACTGTGGATGCTAGCTATTGATCCAGGGACTAGCATTGTAAACACAGGGATCTCTACCTTATTAAAGGTTGGGACCTCTACACCTGGTAACCCCGATCGCCCCGAGCCCTCTCAGTGATGCTCCCATACTCCCCACGCTCTCCCGCATCTGATCATGCCTTTGTTTTTCCTCGGCACGATCTGTAGCTCCGTCCCCGACGACCTCCAGAGCCGCCTGACGCCACCACCGACTCCGGCGAGGAATTGCCAGTAGCTCCGAGCGCCCCTCGCCAAGACGACCACACGTTGAGCTTCAGCATCTCCTTGCGAGCACGGTGAGCATCTCCGTTACCCCCTTGCTTCCTGTAATCGCCGAGATGCCACCGTCTGAGCGTGCATCGCCGCTCGCCGCCGCGCAGCGCCGCCCACTCTTGGTCGAGTGCGTAGCATCCATTAGATCTTGATCCGTTGGCTGAGATTAGAACTAGACGAATGGGTACAAGTTGATCAGCGCCGTGTGATTTAAATGAAATCCTACGGTCCAGAGAGCTCGATCCACCCGAAGCGGTATCGCACGTGGACATGGTTTAGTTTAAAACAGAAAATAGAATTTGTTTGAATTGCAAATTTTAAAATTCATAACTTTAATTCTACAGGTCCAAATTTTGCAAATTTTATATCAATGGAATCAGTAGAACAAGTACTTTTGAACCATGCAATTTGTTTAATGTTTTGCTTCTGGAAAATTGGTTGAATTTGCAGAAACTTGTGTAGGCTTATTTTGAATATAAAAAATGTTCTAGATATAATATTAATGTGAAATCTTTGCAAAAATGGTTTGTTGTGAACCTACTGACCCTCGGAACCAACTTATGGATTTAAAAATGTATTTTGTGAAGTTTAGGAATAAATATTTGAATTAGCTCATTTCTAGTCAAATAAAAATATTGATTATGATTTAGAAATGATTTTTGAGTTAAACCTTTGGGAAATGATTTGATTCAAACCTTCTGACCCTAAACACCAAGTTTTGTGAATTAACAACTTATTTGATGAACAATATAAAATCATTGCTTTGCTAAAAACATTTTTAACCACATAAAATATTGATTTGATTTACAAAAATGGTTTATAGATAAAACCTTTTGCAAATGGTTTTACCACTTTAGTAAATGACCACTTAGAGCTTTAAAATGTTTAGAGCCTAGTAGAAACCACTTTTGCAAATAAAACTATCTTTCGCATGCTTGCATGCATGACCTTGTTTGTGTTATTTTATGTGTGATAAATTGTTTGAATATTGGTTGGAATGCTAGTTGAATTTGTGTTTGGTTGATTGATTTGTAGTGAAATTAGAAGAGTGTGATATTTGCAAGATCAAGAAGTGAACCAACATTCTCTACTAAAAAGGCAAGTGACACTATCATCCATGTCCTACCATTTTCACTACACTTAGTGGTATTTTTGTAGTATGCATGATAGGGCTACTATGTTATTATGCTATGCTATGTCCTATTAGGAAATCCATCTTCCTTAGCAAAAACATTATAGTTGTAGTATGCTTAGCCCTGCTATAGACTTGGGATGGAATACATGATATGATTATATGAAGTGTTGGAAAAATATATGTTTTATATAATAAAACAAGTACTCAATGAACCACCTGGGTGGAATGAGGATACTTAATTTTGGACAAGGTGGCAACAAAGGGAACCATGTTTATATGGCTATCTTTTTGTCTGTGCACTAGAAGAAAACCACCCAGGGACTTAGAGATTGAACATGTTTCTCGTACAGTGGCTTCTGTGTACAGCCACATGCTAAATGGGCTCAGGCTTAGTCAACTACATAGTGGAAGACCCATGCATTGGCATCTTCAGGGTAACTAGAATTGTGTAGGGAAATATATCCCTACATTGGTGCATGGTAGACAAGCTAGCATTGTGTATTGGGAGGACTCTTATGGAAAGACTTTGTCACATTCTCGATCTTCCGGTACTCCATTTTGGTGAGTACTTATCCAGCGGCCACTGGTGGCGTCAAGACGAGATTGTGTCATGTGGGTAAAGTGTACAACTTCTGTAGAAGATCAAATTCTAAGTACTTAGCCGTGTCCCCGGTTATGGACAATACTGAGCAACTAAGGCCTGAAGCTATGGAAGATCTCGACATTCCAATTTCTCAAAGTAAAACTTGATGGTGACAACAAGGGATTTGAAGCACTTGGAGTTTTCCAAGAAGTTCATAAAGATTTGACAAAGATCAAAAACTATTTTGAAAAGATAGGATAAAACTATATTGCTTCCTGCAAATGAGCCTAAACCCTACTTAGCCAAATATGCATGTAATGATAGGAGCCACTTAATTCTACATAGTAGTGAAACTTGCCAATACAATTCAAATGTATTGACCCTTGTGGCTGCAACTTATTATGTTGCAGGTTTTTTTGATGTTAGTGAAGTTTATTGATTAGGATTACAAGTCTACAACCAACATGACTGCCCGTGGCACTTTGAAGATGAAGGACTCCATGATATTGTTATATTCTGCTGCAATGTAATGTGATAGCCAAATGAGCTATGTAAGATGTAATGAATTATTTTATTCCTGGTTATAAAGTTGTATTATCACCTTTGTTTCTTGATATTACATCTTAACTATGGATGCTAGCTATTGATCTAGGGACTAGCATTGTAAACACAGGGATCTCTACCTTATTAAAGGTTGGGAACCTTACAGATAAACTCCGAAACGATTAAGAAATCCAAAAACTGCTTTCCTTTATATGAATCTTATTCTCCGGACCATTTCGGAACCTCTCATGTTGTCCTGGATATCATCCGAGACTCCGAACAAAAACTCATAAACCAATTATCCATTCTATCCTAGCATCGATGCACGTTAAGTGTGTGACCCTACGGGATAGAGAATATGCAGACATGATCTTCTATCAATAATCAACAGCAGGATCTGGAAACCCATATTGACTCCCACATATTCATCGATGATCATAACGGATGAGCCACGATGCCAGGATTCAATTAATCCCATATATGTATTCCCTTCGTCACGCGATATTTTACTTGCCCGAGATTCGATCGTTGGTATCGGCATACCTAGTTCAATCTCGTTCATAGCAAGTACTTTACTCGTTCCATAATCCGATATCACTTTGTGATTAACTCCTTAACCACGTGCTTGCAAGCGGTGTTGATATCGATTACCGAGTGGGCCCGAAGTATATCTCTCCGACTCGGGAGGGACAAGTTCCATCTCGATACATACAACCCAACAAGTACTTTCCGATCACCTGATAGACACCTTTATGATCATCCTCACATAGGATGACGTTTGATGACCTCAAAGCTTTCTTCTGATACCAGGGAGTTGTATTATCTCATGGTCTAAGGAATACAATACTTGACATAGAAAAAAGCTTCTCAAAGATGAACACGATGACACGATCTAATTGCTCTGCTTAATTTGGGTATGTCCATGATATCATTCTCCTAATGACACGATCTCATTATTAATCGACAACTCATGTCTATGGTTAGGAAACCTTAACCATCATTAATCAATGAGCTAGTCCATAGAGGCGTACTAGGGACACGGTGTTGTTCATAAACCACACAAGTATCAAAGTTTCCGCTTAATACAATTCTAGCATGGAATATAAACTTTATCATGAACAAGAATTATAATAATAACATCTTTATTATTGCCTCTAGGGCATAATTCCAACAAAAGTGAGTATGGAAACTTTGGTGCACCCCTGCAGGGTTAAATCTTTTCAAAAATCCATGTCCACGGTTATGGATGACTTAGAGCACAGTATCTCGATCATAGATAACTACAACTAAAGTTTACTATTATAATTTGACTTGTATCTGATATGACTAGTATGTTGGATAACCATCATGAAAAGATTGAATAAAACTACCAACTGTGTGAGTTTCCTCGTCTTGACTTCCTCGTCTGGTTTCGAGGGGGGAATACCAGGATGGTTATGTTTGGTGGTAGTATCAGGTTGGTTACGAATAGTTCTTTCCTATCTCTCTCTGATAGCCGCATTTGTATCGAGTCTCCATAGGTTGTTTAGAGCATGCTTCGCTTCCGTTTCATTCCACCATACCTATGTAGGCGAGATCCGACGAATTCTAAGTCTTGCCGTGTACTGGCCTCAGTACTGACCGCTCTATTTTTTCCTTTGACCTTTTCCAGCACCAATTTTTTTAGCAGGTTTGAGATCGATGTCGTTAGCAGGGTTACCCTTCCTGCTTGGCCTGGGCAGGGTTATGGACGCCATTGGTTATTCTCCAGAGCTATTAGCCCCATTTGCATCTTGTTCGTACTCGTATAGTGTATCGTTTTCAAGGTGATTTGGATCTTTGTATTGTATATCTGTATTCTTGACTCATGGAGTCGTGTTGTATATATCTGTTTATGTGGGTTCCGTCATGGACTAATGTGTAATGGTATTACTTCGTTTTCCACCCGCACGAAGGTGCTTGTTGGCACCTTTGAATCGTTTCTATGCGGGTTTGGTGGGAATCACTAAAACTTGCATAGGGACGATCCGAGGGTGTTAGAGACGACTTGGAGCACAGTTTCTTGATCATAGACAACTATAAGTAAAGTTTACTGTTATAATTTGACTTGTATCTGATATGAATAGTAAGTTTGATAACCACCATGAAAATAATGAATAAAATTGCTAACCGTCTGAGTTTCCTCCGCAGGATTTCCTCGTTTGGTCTCGAGGGCAAAATACCAGGATGGGTATGTTTTGTGTTCGTATCAGGTCGGATCCGGATAGGTCTTTCTTATCTTTCTCTAATAGCCGCCAGTTGTATTGAGTCTCTATAGGTTGTTTAGTGCATGCTTCGCTGCCACTTCAGTCCATCATGCCTATGTAGGTTATTTAGTGGATGCTTGGTACGTTGTAAACGTATCTATAATTTTTGATGCTCCATGCTTGTTATGTACTAACTATCTTATTTTTTGTCTACACTTTGAGGCATTTTTATACATTTTCTGAAACTAACCTATTAACGAGATGCCACAGTGACAGTTCCTGTTTTCTGCTGTTTTTGGTTTCAGAAAAGCTAGTAAAGAAATATTCTCAGAATTGGACGAAACAAAAGCCAAACTTCCTATTTTTTAGAGGCGAAGACAGAGTCCAGAGTACAGAGGGAGGCGCACCCCAGGGCATACACACCTGGCCCAAGCGCGGAAAGGGGGGCGCGCCGCCCTATGGTGCCCGCTGGACCTCTACCGAACTTTCCCCTTCGCCTATATAAACCCCTCGAGGAGAAAACCCTAAGTACCCAATCAGAATTCCACAAAAAAGTCCATAGCCACCACCACCATATTCCCTAGATCGGGAGGGATCTGAAGCTCTTCCCGGCACCCTGCCGGAGAGGGGCGATCATCCCAGAGGCCTTCTTCATCACCATGCCAGCCTCCGGAGTGATGCATGAGTAGTTCATCCTTGGACTATGGGTCCATAGTAGTAGCTAGATGGTTGTTTATCCTCTTTGTGCTATCATGTTTAGATCTTGTGATCTACCTATCATGATCAAGATCATCTATTTGTAATCCTACATGTTGTTTTTTTTGGGATCCGATGGATATTGAGTACTACATCAAGATTGATTATTGATTCTATCATGTCTATGTTATTTGTGATCTTGCATGCTCTCCGTTGCTAGTAGTTACTCCGGCCAAGTATTTGTTTGTGACTTCAAGAGGGAGTATTTATACTCGATAGTGTAAGACCCCACCTTTATAAAGGTAAAGGTCCCTGTGATTGCAATGCTAGTCCCTGGATCAAATGCTAGCATCCATAGTTCAAGATGAAGTACAGAGAAACAAAGGTCATTATTACATCGTCATTCCAGAGATAACATAGTCTTTTACAACTCCATAGCCATAGGCTAGTACAAGAGTTCAACTTAACAAAATAAAGTAAAGTATTCATCTTCATGTGCCACATGCATACATGTTGAGTGTAGACTCATAACCCTAATCCTCATCAGAGTAACCTGCAACATCACAAGTTACAGCCATAGTGGGTCAATACATTGGAATAGTATTGGCAAGTGATACCTTAGTAGAATAATAGTTTCTAGCTTCTATATGAATTTGGCTAAGTGTGGCTTAAGCTTGCTTTTCTCAAAATAGGTTTTGCCTATCAGTTGAAAACACTAAGTTTTTGTTTGACAAAAACTCCCAAGGAACCACCAATAGACATTAGTGAACCTTTACCCATGTTCAACCACAAGTTTTTAACTTAGAAATTGGGATGAGGAGATCCTTGATAGCTTCCATGTCTTGATGCTCAAATTGTCCATTGCCAGGGACACAGCTAAGTACTTAGATTCTTCCTTCTCGAGAGGTGGTGCACTTTCCCCATAAGACTCGACATGCATCGAGACAAGATCTTTCAGAAGCCTTCCCTTAGACCAAATGGACGTGTTCCAAACCTATCACCCCCTACCACCTTCTGTCCATTTGGCTAAGTTATTGCAACCTATATGATCCAGGCAGAGCCCATATTGCCATGTGGCTGCACTAGAAGCTTCTTAACATTTGGCATCTCAAATCCCTTTGTTCCTGGGTGTCTTTCCACAAGTGTGATATGCAAGGTAGACCATAGATATGGGCCTTGTGTAACCACTCAACATAACCCAAACATACCATTCCACCCAGGTGATTCATTCAGTTAGTTGTTTTATTAATCAAAAACACAAGTCAAAGACTTAACAATATTTTCCATAGCATGTATATAATCCACCCTTGTTTGCTACTAGCTAGGCTAAGCAAGGCAATATAAAAAGTATCTTAACTTAGAGAAAATTCTATCAAGACTACAACTACTAGGATTTCCCATAGCATAGCATATAGATACTTAGCAAAAATATCATGCAAGACCTATACAAAATATTACTAGTGCATAGTCAAAATATTGGGACCAAAACATGAAGCACCACTTGCCTTGGTAGTTGGGGGAGTAGCCACAATCACCACTAGCACCAAAATCTACACATAAAATGATAGCACCAAATTGACATTCAAATTATTCAAGAAAAAATATATGAATGCATGCAAATGCCATGTGATGATTTTATTTAAACCAAACAAGACAAGTAAACAGTACTAAGAACTAAACAAAACATTTATAGACTAAATAAACTCAATTTAGTCTTTAAAACATTTTCTAAATAATTTTATATACTCAAAATAGGCCTACAAATGTATCTGCATAAAATTCTATTTTTACAGAAACAAAATACAAAACTAAGCCCACAGAGGTGTAGGATTTAATTTTTGAATCCATTGATACATTATTTGTATTTTTTTGGATAAATAGAACAAAACTTATGAATTTTACAAGTTAATTCATCTAATTAAAATAAATCTGGATTTTAAAAGAAAAACCCTGACACGTGGCGGCTCCTGATTGGTCAGTATCACTTCGTGCGGATCACACTCGCGAGCCGCTGGATCTAAGTGAGATCTAACGGTCCAAATCTGCTCGTACCCTTTCACTCTCTCTTCTAATCTTAGCCGCTGGATCTACATCCAGTGGATCTAATCACTCTGGCACGAACGGGCGGCACGAATGGCGAGCAGTGGCAGCGACGGCTCTGTCGGCGACAAACTGGCGGCGCTAGGGGGTAAAGGGAGAGGTGCAGTGCGTTACCGAGGTCGTGGAGCTGAGGCGGTTGCAGTGGAGGTCACGGGCGAGGGCGGGGCGCTCGGGGTCGGCAGCTATTCCGCACCGGAGTCAAGCTCGTCGTCGGGTCCTAGCAGATGTTGACGAAGACGAGGCTACGAGGCACCAGAAGACAAACGGGAGGCAGCATTAGATGCACGCGAGGATGGTGATCAAAATAGTGGCAACCAGAGACGGAGGGATGGACGGAGCTCACCAGGATTGGTCACCGACGTGCTTCGGGCGGCGGTGCTTGCGAGTAGAAATTTGCAGAGCGTGGGGGCTCTCTGGGTTTGCTAGGTGAGGGGAAATGGATAGGGGGCCGTGGGGTTTAAGAAGGAGGGGGTCATGGGGTAAATCACGCGGCGAATCAAGTGAATTTAATCAAATTGAAACGAGGGAGAAACGACAGTGAGCGGCGCAGGTCCTTTGGCGCGAGATTGACGACGGGGTCGACGTGGCAGTTGGGCCTGTCCATCAGCGAGGTGGGGGTTTGCGTTCACGTGAGAAACAGATAGGGAGAGGGGGTTTTCCTAGGTAGGATAGGTGGGTTGGGTTAGATAGGCCGCGTCTATTATTTTTTTTCCCTTTTTCTCCTTTTCTTTTTCTGTTTTGATTTTCTAGATTGAATTTGAATGGCTAATTCAAATCTGTTTAAATTCAAATTTTGTCCATAATTTTGTAGTGTGTTTCTAGTGTCCAAAAGTGTTTCAAACACAAATTTACACTCAAAAACCCTTTTGGGTTTTAAAATAAAATAAAACCATGCCCTTATTAATATAAGGATATTTGGCATATAAATGGTTTTATATTGAATTTTTTTTGAAAATTTTTGTGCAATCTTTGCATTCAACTTTAAAACATTTCTGATCAATTCCAAGCATTCTCATACTTGGAAAGTAAAAAATAAAACCATTTCCTTACTTGCATACAAATTGTTTCTTATTTGAAATCTTGTTTGAAATGACCAGATGTTATGAATGCATGAATGATATGCCAACTTTTAAAATCATGATTTTTGGGATGTTACAGATACTGGGGGAGTGACATAAACCTCTAAGGTTGTAGATGTGCTGTTGCTATTAGGGAGAAAACAACAATCCTTTGACCAAGCAATTATCTGTTGCTTGCAACTTAATATCTGAGGGTTGTTCGGATGATACCCCGGAGGTGGATTATTAGTCATGTCATAGTGATCATCATGTCATGTACATGCATTGTTATGCATTCTCTGTCTATCAATTGCCCAACTGTAATTTGTTCACCCAACATGTTATTTATCTTATGGATAAACACCTCTAGTGAACTATAGACCCCGTTCCATTCCTTCCCATTGATATTCCATCTACTGTTTACTTTCTACAATTCCTACAATTAATTACTATCTTCCCCGTTATACGTTTAATCCTTCGTTTTTAGCAAAACTGGTGAGCTTGACAACCTCACTGTAAGTTGGGGCAAAATATTTTGGTTATGTTGTGCAGGTTCCACGTTGCTAGCAACACCTTCAGGAGTTGTTTCTTTCTCCTACTGGTTCGATAACCTTGGTTTCACAACTGAGGTAAAACTTGCTGTTGTTCTCATCATACCTTCCTTTTGGGGTTTCCCAAAAGGTTGTACATCAATGGATCCACCATCAAGCATTTTCTGGCACCGTTGTCGGGCAGATATATGACAGCTTCAATATTTTCCTCCCCGTCAAAAAGCTTTTCTGGGAGAAAGTAGATTTTTGCAAGGGGAGTCTCTCACTACCAATCTCTTTACTTTGTTTTTGTTTTGCTTTGTTTGGTCTGCTTCTTTTTTATCAAAAATACAAAAAAATAGTTCCTACTTCAAGTTTATTTTATGTCCAGTGTTGCTCCAATCACTATGTCACCTGAGGAAATAATCTTCACTTTCAAACAAGGAAGTGAGGAGAGTTTCAAAGAAGCTAATCTAGAATTTCTGATTCTTATGAAAAAACTGAACCTAAAATGACTCTAGGCTTGCTTCTTAGCAGTTTCTACTTTGGTCTTGCTCTTTGTTATAGATATGCTTTGGATTCCATAGTAGGAGGAGATTTCCTTCATTGTGATGGGGATGAAGCTTTTAATGCTATAAAAAATGATTGCAACATATAACTTGCCTAGAAAATTTGATTCATCCTTTACAAGCATTTATGCTAGATTAAACACTCTTGAGACAAATACACCTTGTTTAAAAGAATGCTATAATATGCTTCGAGAGCATCATGATTATGTTTCAATAAATTGTGAGCCATCAAAATGGTTCCCTATAGTAAAAGTTGCTATAAATGATGAAACTTTTCATGCTCCTTGTGATATTATGTCTGAGTTCTGCCTTATGCCTAAATATATTTATGAATCTCTGAATCTTTGGGGACTTTCTGAGAGTGGAGAATAAATATCTCTTACCAATAATGCCACTATATTACCCATTGGAGTAGCTGAAGGAGTGTTTACAAAAATCCTAGGGAAAATGGTATCTACTAATTATCTTGTTATTGAATGTGTAGGAGAAGGAGAAATTACACTTGGAAGATCCCTGCTAAATTCCTTGGAGCAATAATAGATGTGGGAAAAGGAACAATGCATTTCACCTCCCCACCAAGAAATCATGTATTCCCTAAAGGTAAGAATAAAGGTAAGAGAAGTAGACATAAAAAAATTGATTTTTATGCTTCTTCATTCGTAAATACTTGATTCTTGCTTTCTGTGCCTGGCTGAAAGGCGTTAAAGAAAAGCACTCTTGGGAGATAACCCAATTTTTATTTTAGTAAGTTTGTTTTGTTGAGTCTTGGAAGTTATTACCTCTGTAATAACCTCTCATTATCCTTTTTGTTTGGTTTTTGTGCCATGAATAGCCTCTAATGAGAAGGAAGTAAGATTTGGGGAAGTTGCTGTCCTGAAACAGATTTCTATGCTTTACTGTAAGAAAATCGTGAAAAAACCTAGTATGTCGGATTGAGCTATAATTTATTGTGTGCATGCCCCTGGTATTTACACAACTTTATTTAGTTTTGCACTTTTTTATTTGAGCAACATAAAAATTTCTAAAAAATCGGTCTTTACCTGCTGGTCTGTTTTGACAGATTTCTGCCATTATTTGCATTTGCCTCTTAATCAGTTTCTTTTTGAGTTCTCTTTGATCACTTTAGCTTTTAAAAGGAGTTTCTACAGTAGCTTATGTTTTAATGGATGTTTCTACTTGAGTTGAAACTGAACCCAAAGGCTTATTATCTTGAATACACTAATGTTGCTAATGAAGATTGTGTGAAGTTTTGTATGAAGGAAATTTTCAAGTGTAGGGAAAGAACGATGTGGTGAAATGTAGTACGGACAAAAGCTCAAACTTGGGGATGCCACTCGTTTCACCCCAAGAAATATTCAAGAGGTACAAGCGTCAAAGCTTGGGGATCCCTAAGGCATCCACTTCTTCATCAACAAAAATCTCAGGTTTTCTTTCATTATACTATACTTGTATTGCTTCATGCAATATATGTTGTTCTTGGAGCGTCTTGGTTTTTGTTTTTAGTTTTCTTTTACTTTGTTTGCTGCAATAAGTTGGTTGGACTCCAACACACCTATTCTGGAGAAGTCAAACCTAGTTCTTCATTGCCTAGAACACTCTAGTTTTCACTCTTATTGTTTTGTGAGTGTTCTCTTTTGCTAGCACTGCGTTTAGTTTTAGTTTTCTTCTGCTTTTTGCTTGGAAATTTTTAGACAAGCTCTCTGGTCTTTATTGATTATTATCTTTGTGAGTTGTTTCAAATAAGTTGATTGATGTTGGAAAAGAGTAGAATGTTTGATACTTCGGAAACGTATCTATAATTTTTGAGGCTCCATGCTTGTTTTATATCATTTGTCTTATGTTATGTCTACACTTTGAGGTATTTTTATACACTTTCTGGAACTAACCTATTGACAAAATGCCACACTGCCAGTTGCCTATTTTTTTCTGTTTTTGGTTCCAGAAAAGGCAGAAAATCAATATTCTCGGAATTGGACGGGACAAAAGCCAATCTTCCTATTTTCCCCGGAGCAACACGGAACCACAAAGCAGAGTTGGAGGAGGACACCAGGGTGTCTGCACCGCCCTAGACGTGAGCCAGCCCTGGTGGCGCCCACAAGGGTTGTGGGCCCCCTGGACCTCCATCGACCTTGCCTCATGTGCCTATAAGAACCCTCGGGGAGAAAACCCTAAAGAATCCAGAAGAATTCCACGAGAACCTCCATAGCGCCGCCGCCACCAAAGGGGAGATTAGGGGGACATAAAGTCTCTGTTCCGGCACCCTGCCGAGATGGGGAAGTGCCCCCGGAGCCATCTCCATCGATCTCCACCACCATCTTCATCACTGTTGCTGATTCCCATGATGAGGAGGGAGTAGTTCTTCCTCAAGGCTAAGGGCTCTACCGATAGCTATGTGTTCATCTCTCTCTATGCATGATCTTGTTGTGGTCATGAGATTTGTATTCAAGTAGATATACGTTGCTACTCAGGTGCTTCAATAGATCTCTACTCTCCCCATGTGTGTGAAAGTGACAGCGTGCACGCCATGGTGGCACTTAGGCTAGAGTTTACATAAATACTCATCGTGCTTTAATATATCTATGCTTTTCCCCACGTGTGTGAAAGTGACAGCGTGCACACCGTGTGTGGAACTTAAGATATATTACATATATATTTATCATGAGTATATTTTGAGTTGGATGTCTCTATGAAATTGTGGTGTTTGTTGGAACCATCTAGCTCTCAAAGTGAAAGAGTGGGGTTATCTAGATTGGAAAAGGCAGACTTTGAGGAGTGTTTTTATAGCCCTACCATGGATTAGAGTGTCCAACCGGAGAGTAGTTAAGAGTAGTATCATGAATAGAATATATTTATATGAGAGAGTATTCACTAGTCAAAGTATGATCCCTAGGCCTTGTTTCTAAACATTGATACACCGTTTGCTACTAGATCTGTTGCATGTTTGATTTCTTTAGTCTTGACCTCACTGTCAAGCTCTTTTCTGGAACTCACACACGTTACCCACGTCAACAAGTCAGAAGCTATTTTCTGGCACCATTACCACTTGTATTTCACTATCTCTTCGCCGAACTAGTGCACCTATACACCTGACAAGTGTATTGGGTGTGTTGGGGACACAAGAGACTTCTTGTATCTTGATTGCAGGGTTTCTTGAGAGGGATACCTCTGACTACTTCCTCCCTGAGTTTGATAAACCTTGGGTAATCCACTTAAGGGAAACTTGTTGTTCTACAAACCTCTGCACTTGGAGGCCCAACAATTGTCTACAAGAATAGAAGTGTGTAGACATCAAGATATTTTCTGGTGCCGTTGCCGGGGAGGTAAGGTAAAAGGTACTCACATCCTCCAGTGTGAGTGCTCGAAGTTATTTCCTTTAGATTCTACAATTTTGTCTTTTTGTTTCTTGTTTTCACTAGTTAGGCTTAATGGAAAACAACAAAAAAATTACAGAGCTTTATAGTATTTATCTTGAGTTAGGACATGAAGTGTTTGAAGAGAAAATTAAAAAACCTATGGAGCTTTATTTGCATGATAATAGCAATGTTATTAGTATGAACTCTTTGGACATCATTATTTCTAATGCTATGGAAACGTCTAAGCTTGGGGAAGCTAGTTTTTATGAAAATGATCTTTTTAGTCCCCCCAGCTTTGGAAGATAGCTATTCTATTGCTTATGATGATACCAAACCTCCAATATATGATGATTACAATGATGAATATGATATTTTTAGTCCACCTACTATTGAGGAGAAAATTAATTGTGAGTACAATATGCCTCCTATATTTGATGACTATGGGGATGAGAATATTAATGATAGTTATTTTGTTGAATTTGCTCCCACTATGATTAATAAGAATGACTATTCCTATGTGGAGAGTAATAATCATTTTACGCATGTGGCTCATGATAAGAATGTTTTATGTGATATTTATATTGTTAATTTTATTCATTATGCTATAGAAAGTTATTATGAGAGAGGAAAACATGGTCTTATGTATCTCAATAATATTAAGTTTCCCCTCTTTATGTTGAAAATCTTGAAGTTGCACTTGTTTTGCTTTCCTATGCTTGTTGCTTTGTGCTTTCATGAATTTTTTCTTTACAAGATTCCTATGCATAGGAAGTGGGTTAGACTTAAATGTGTTTTGAATTTGCTTCTTGATGCTCTCTTTTACTTCAATTCATATTTCTTATGTGAGCATCTTCTCAAACTATCAAGCCTAACTTAAAGGCGTTAAATAAAAGTACTTGTTGGGAGATAACCCAAGAGTTTTATTGAGTCTTGGAAGTTATTAATTATGTAATAACCTCTCCTTATCCTTTTTGTTTGCTTTTTGTGCCAAGAATGACCTATAATGAGAGGGAAGTAAGATTTGGGGAGTTGATGTCCGGAAACAGATTTTTATGCTCCACCATAAAACATTGTGAGGAATCTCTGTATGTCGGATTGAGATGATATTTTGTGAATAAATCCCCCAGTATGTTAGCTAACTTTCATTAGTTCAACAGTTTTTTATTTGAGCAACATAAGGTCTTCGAAAAAATCGGTTTTTACCTGCTGGTCTGTTTTGACAGATTTCTGCCATTATTTGCATTTGCTTCTTTTTTATTGCTTTTTGGGTTCTTTTTGGGAAATTCAACTTTTTGAGGGAATTTCTACAGTAGCTTGTATTTTTAGTGAAAGTTTTTCTGTTCTAAAGCTAAACCCAAAGTTCTATTATCTTTTGAATACACTAATGTTGCTATTGAAGATCGTGTGAAGTTTTGTATGATGAAATATTTTCAGGTGTAGAGAAAGAATGATGTAATGAGATGAAGAATGGACAAAAGCTCAAGATTGGGGATTCCACCCCGTGTCACCCCAAGAAATATTCAAGAGGTACAAGCGTCAAAGCTTGGGGATGCCCAAGGCATCCCCTTCTTCATCAATAAAAGTTTCAGGTCTTTCTAGACACTTCGTTTTTATTGCTTGATGCACATTTGTGTTGTTCTTAGAGCGTCTTTGTTTTTGTTTTTAGTTTTCTTTTTTTTTTGGTTTTCTTGAATAAAGTTGGTTGGTCACAGCACACTTCTTTTGGAGAGAGACACACTTTGTTTTCACTACTTAGAATACTCTAGTTTTCATTCTTATTGTTTTGTGAGTGTTTAATTTTGCTAGCATTGTGTTTAGCCTTAGTTTTCTTGTTCTTTCAACTTAGAACTTTTTAGTTCTTCTTTGTGGATTTGTGTGACATGCTCACTGATCTTTATTGATTATTATCTTTGTGAGTTGTTTCAAATAAGTCGATTGATGTTGGAAAAGAGTAGATAGTTTCATGCTTATAGTGGTACAAGAGGAGCTTGCTTTGACTGTGACTTATACTTTAGCATGTCATGGTAGATGTTGTTTTGATCTTATGCTTAGTGATTATTTCTGTAGCATGACTTGTTCCAAACAATTAGGATTGCTTAATGTGCCTTGAAAGAATCATGTGTTGTTTTAGCATACAAAAGAATAGTATTGTGGTGTTCTCCTTTGATGCTTTGTTTGGGTTGACTTGGCACATGTGTCGGGGGGATAACCCCCGGTAGGGTCACAAGAGGTGAAACATAGCGCAGCTTGGTTAGCTCCGAGTAAAGAAAGAACCATGTCGGGTAAGAACGGCCGGGTAAGATAAGCATGAGCGGCCGACATATAAACTATGTCGGCCCACGTAAGACAAAGTTGTGATCCTTGAAGGAACCGACGAACCGAGTCTACCGAGGAAGGGCCGAGTCAAGAAGGACGCGTGGCACCTTGCCGAGTAAGGTTCCGGAGGGACCATGGTAAAGCGTGGTCAAAAGAGAAGGGCGACGCCGGGTGACACAAAAGGAGCCGGGTGACGCCCAAAGCATACACTGACGTACAAAGTTACTGCATGACGCCAAAAGGAGCAGGAAGCAGCGTACCAGAAGACCGTTAGCTATCAAGCTTTATGGACTAGGCCATTGGGCTTAGGGCAAGCCCATGACCCGGCCCACATTGTAGGGACCAAGATCCAAACAGTAAACCCTAGAACCCAAAGGGGTATAATCTAGCTAGCACTTCCTATATAAGGAAGGGCATAGCTGTAGTAGAAGGAGGTTGGACGAAGTAGGGAACTGTAGCACTAAACCCTAGTTCATACAGCTCAAGGAGAACTTGTAACCTTCGGGTATCAATAAAATCGCTAAGTATGGAGAGTTCTTCTTGTTCTTCGTGCATGGCTCGACCGTGCACTCCCTCCCCGGTGACCAGAAGCACCCATTCGGCCCCCAACTTAAGCCTACCCATGGCATCTGCCGTTCCACCACCACGACAACATGCTCACACCATGTTATGACTATGACAAGAGACCATAGCCTCTATGATCATTTATTCCTTGACTTGTAGTACCACTTTATGCTTTGATTAGTAATGTTTTGTCGCTCTGCATGATTATGGCCTCCAGTCTTCTGCTCTCTTAGTTGGTTTCTCCCAGTCTTCTGCTAGCCTCCACTTGTATGAGTAAGCTCTACACATGCTTCCAACTCCCAAGAAACAAAGTTATTCCAAAGTGTCCACTATAAATTCCTATGCATGGTGTGTTACACCATTCCAAGTATATTCTTGTTTTCAGCTATCTTCTAATTTAAAAGTATTTTTCTATGTGAAAACTTACTGATTAAAGCTCTCACGAACTTGATGGCTAAGGGCTCTACCGGTAGCTATGTGTTCATCTCTCTCTATGCATGATCTTGTTGTGTTCATGAGATTTGTAATCAAGTAGATCTACCTTGCTACTAAGGTGCTTCAATAGATATCTGCTCTCCCCATGTGTGTGAAAGCGACAGCGTGCACTCCATGGTGGCACTTAGGCTAGAGTCTACATAAATACTCATCGTGCTTTAATAGATCTATGATTTTCCCCACGTGTGTGAAATTGACAGCGTGCACTCCGTGTCTGGCACTTAAGCTAGATTACATATATATTTATCATGAGTATATTTTGAGTTTGATTTCTCTATGAAATTGTGGTGTTTGTTGGAACCATCTAGCGCTCAAGGTGACAGTGTGGGGTTATCTAGATTGGGAAAGGCGGACTTTGAGGAGTGTTGTTATAGTCCTACCATGGATTAGAGTGTCCAACCGGAGAGTAGTTAAGAGTAGTATCATGAAGAGAATATTTTTATATGAGAGAGTGTTCACTAGTTAAAGTATGATCCCTAGGCCTTGTTTCTAAACATTGAAACACCGTTTGCTACTAGATGTATTGCATGTTTGCTTGCTTTAGTCTTTACCTCACCGTCAAGCTCTTTTCTGGCACTCACATACGTTACCCCATGTCAACAACAAGTCAGAAGCTATTTTCTGGCACCATTACCACTTGTATTTCACTATACACCTCACAAGTGTATTGGGTGTGTTGGGGACACGAGAGACTTCTTGTATCTTTATTGCAAGGTTGCTTGGGAGGGATACCTTTGACCACTTCCTCCCTGAGTTCGATAAACCTTGGGCAATCCACTTAAGGGAAACTTGTTGATGTTCTACAAACCTCTGCACTTGGAGGCCCAACAACTGTATACAAGAATAGAAGTGCGTAGACATCAATGTTTCATGCTTATAGTGGTACAAAAGGAAGCTTGTTTTGACTGTGGCTTAGACTTTATCATGTCATGTTAGATGTTGCTTTGACCATATGCTTAGTGATTATTGCTTTAGCATGACTTGTTTCAAACAATTGATATTGCTTAATGTGTCATGAAAGAATCATGCGTTGTTTTAGCATACAAAAGAATAATATTGTGGTATTCTCCTTTGATGCTTTATTTGGGTTGACTTGGCACATGGTTACACCATGTTAAGACTATGAACCAGTCACCTTAGCCTCTATGATCATTTATTTTTTGACTTGTGATATCACTTTATGCTTTGATTAATAATGTTTTATCGCTCTGCGTGATTATGGCCATTATTGGTCTCTTAGTTGGTCGCTCCCAGTCTTTTGCTAGCCTCCACCTGTACTGAGTATGAGCTCTACTCGTGCATCAAACTCCAAAGAAACCAAGTTATCCCAAAGATTCCACTATAAACTCCTAAGCATGGTGTGTTACACCATTCCAAGTATATTCATGTTTTTTTATATTTTCCAAATTAAATTTTTGTTATGTGAAAATTAGTGATTAAATCTCTCACGAACTTTATGGCACACTTTATTTTATTGCACTTAATAAACTTGAACCATTGTGCCCATCTATGTTGCTTATATGCTTGCAAGTTGTAAGTTGGGAGTTAGCAGAACCATGTTGTCATGGGGCACGCTTTCAACATTGTACATATCTATTCAGTTGATATCATGTTCTTTTGTTTATGGATGCCGATGGTGTCAAATAAAAGGGGAGCTTGTAAGTCCATGGAGTTTGTATATGTGTAAGAGAAACACCTGGGTGGCTGGCCTAAGCCATGCCTAATCATGGTGGAAACTTGCAGCATAACCATAATGAGCATTCTATGAAGCATCTTCAAAAAAAGAAAAAAAGAAAAAAATAAAAAAACCATGCTCATGTTAAATAAAAAGATCTCTGAGATGCTCATTGTCTGTTGCCTTGTCATTTTGATATTGGATAGCTCATGTGTCATGGGGCAAGGGGTACCCCGTGGCGGTTCTCTATGATACCCATATACTTACAATGACAAGAACTTGCATGTGACTAAAGTTGAGTAGCATGAGGAACGGTACTCGTACTCAAGAGGCATGAGATTTCAACTTGTGATTTGTCAAGCATATAACTCATATTGTCTCACTTTAACCTTGATCACTTCAAGATGCTTATGATAGGGGCAATGCAAGATCAAAGCTAGTAAGTACCATAATTTTTGGAAGCTCTTTATGAAACTTGAAATCCCTACTTCCCTCTGCGAAGGGCCTTTGTTTTTAATTTTTGTTGAGTCTCCATCTTCTATCCTTATGCACCAATTAAGAGAGCGTAGTTGTCATTCTTAGTTCAACGTTCATTGTCCCAAAACTTGTTGATTGATTCATAATTATGGTATTGCTTGTTCTTAAATTATTTGTATCTAGTCACCCTTATAAACTTTGAAGGTGTCCTATGCATTTATGTTTTGCTATTCCATGAAGGAAAAGCTGAATACCACTCTTGCTATGTTTTCTATATGTGAAACAAACAAACATCTTTCAAAGCATTATTCATGATCCTTTGTTTGCGTTTCCTTTCATGTTGCAACATAGTTTCTATGTCTTATTGTTAGCAATATATCTTTCATGCTTATGTTAGAGTACTTTGATCCCAGTTATCAATGATTTACAATACCTTGATCAAGATTGTGATGGTGCATGTCACCTCAAAAATTATTCTTTTTATCATTTACCTACTCGAGCAAGATCAAGAGTTAAACTTGGGGATGCTTGATACGTCGTAAACGTATCTATCATTTTTTATGCTCTATGCTTGTTTTGTACCAACTATCTTATGTTTTGTCTACACTTTGAGGCATTTTTATACATTTTCTGGAAACTAACCTATTAACAAGATGCCATAATTCCAGTTCCTATTTTCTGTTGTTTTTGGTTTTAGAAAATCTAGTAAAGAAATATTCTCAGAATTGGATGAAACAAAAGCCGAACTTCCTATTTTCAGAGGCGAAGATGGAGTCTAGAGGCCAGAGGGAGGCGCACCCAGGGCGACCACACCTGGCCCAGGCGCGGCTAGGGGCACACCTCCCTATGTGTGGCCCCCCTGGAACTCTACCGACCTTGCCCCTTTGCCTATATAACCCCTCCCCCCGAGGAGAAAACCCTAAGTACCCGATCAGAATTCCACAAAAAAGTCCATAGCCACCGCCACCATCGTCCCTAGATCGGGAGGGATCTGAAGCTCTTCCCCGCACCCTACCAAAGAGGGGAGATCATCCTAGAAGCCTTCTTCATCACTGTGCCAGCCTCCAGAGTGATGCGTGAGTAGTTCTTCCTTGGACTATGGATCCATAGCCGTAGCTAGATGGTTGTTTCTCCTCTTTGTGCTATCATGTTTAGATCTTGTGAGATTCCTATCATGATCAAGATCATCTATTTGTAATCCTACATGTTGTGTTTGTTGGGATCCGATGTATATTGAGTACTATGTCAAGATTGATTATTGATTCTATCACGTTTATGTTATTTGTGATCTTGCGTGCTCTCCATTTCTAGTAGTTACTCTGGCCAAGTATTTTCTTGTGACTCCAAGAGGGAGTATTTATGCTCAATAGTAGGTTCATGCCTCTAGTAATCTGGGGGAGTGACAGAAACCTCTAAGGTTATAGATGTGATGTTGCTAGTAGGGAAAAAACAACAATCCTTTGTCCAAGGTCAATTGTATTGTTTACTTTACACACTTTGCTTAATGCAATTTTCTATTGATTGCAACTTAATACCTGAGGGTTGTTCGGATGATATACCGGAGGTGGATTATTAGCCATAGATATAGTTGGATTACGGTCTATGTATTATGTTGTAATTCCCAAAAGAATCTCATATTGATCATCATGTCATCTACATTCATTGTTATGCATTCTCTATCTGTCAATTGCCCAACTGTAATTTGTTCACCCAACATGTTATTTATCTTATGGAGAAACACCTATAGTGAACTGTGAACCCCGGTCCATTCCTTCCTATTGATATTCCATCTACTGTTTACTTTCTACAATTACTACAATCAATTACATTTTCCACACAATACGTTTAATCCTTTGTTTTTAGCAAAACCAATGAGCTTGACAACCTCATTGTAAGTTAGGGAAAAGTATTTTGGTTGTGTTGTGAAGGTTCCACGTTGCTAGCAACACCTTCGGGAATTGTTTCTTTCTCCTACTGGTTCGATAACCTTGGTTTCACAACTGAGGAAAAACTTGTTGCTGTGCTCATCATATCTTCCTCTTGTTGTTTCCCAACAGGTTCTACATCAATAGAGCCACCATCACCTCACTGGTCCAGCTTGTAGGATAACCTAGCTAATGGCCGATGTAGAGTGTTAAAATTGTTTTGGAAAAAAATGGTTGGATAGATCTAATTAGGTCTATTTTTACTCCTTACCCCTATGCTATTCTCCTCTTACCTCCGTGCATCTTGAATCCGTTCTCTTACCTTTTTGTAACACCCTCGCCTAGTAAGGCCGAGTTCCTTTTTATAGTGCTAATCCATGTATTTTTTTCACTAGCACACACAGTACAAAATGATATCAAATATAACTGTGCATCATAAATATAACGAATATGATCTCGAATTTACATTATATCATCCAAGTACACAACGGAAAACGATAACAAGGTAGATCTCCATCCTTCAAATGTGCCACAGGCGAACAATTGTTGAGTGGAGTCTCGCGAACTATGAACGATCACTCAAAAACAGAACAACCTGCAACATGAAATATTGCATCCACGAATGGTCAATACTTTGAATGTATTGGCAAGTGTCACTAATATATGGATTTAAATGGAACCTATCAATTACATGCATATTTGGCTAAGTGGAGTTTCAGGCTGATTTGCATAAAGCAATAGTTTTATCCTAACATTTCCAAATAGTTTTAATCCTTTCTAAAAATTGTCTCAACACATTGGCCAATACCAAGTTTTCCTAATCCCTTGTTCAAACATCAAATTTTATTAATAAATTGGAATGTCGGGATCATCCATAAGCTTCAAGACTTAGTTGCTCAATATTGTCCATAACCAGGGACACGGCTGATCGATTAGATTTATATCTTCTACAAAATTTGTACACTTTACCCACACGACACAATCTCGCCTTAATGGCACCAGTGGCCGCTGGTTTAGTAAACACCAATTGGTATACCAATAGATTGAGAATGTGACGAAGTCTTTTCATAGAAGTCCTCCCAATACACAATGTTAGAATGTTTAACAGGCACCAATGCAAGGATATAACCTCCAATACAATATTCTAGTAAACCTGAAGATATACCAATGCAAAGGGTCTTCCGCTATGTAATTAACTAAGCTAGAGCCCATATTATCATATGGCTGTACTAGAAGCTACTGTACGAGAAACATGTCAAATATCTATGATGCCTAGGTGGTCTTCTTCTAGTGTACACACGAGAGAGGTAGCCAAACATATGTTGCCCTTCGTTGCCACTTCTTAAAAACTTAACATCAACAATATTCCACCCAGGTGATTCATTAAGTACTTGTTTTATTATGTAAAAACATATCATTTTTCCAATACATCTCAGAATACTCATAACAATATTCCTCCCCGAATTTATTGCAGCGCTAAGCATACTACAACCACGATGTTTCCACTAAGCAAGATACAAAAGTATATCCTAAATAGGACATAGCATAGCATAGAACATAGTGCAAAATATTCCTACACATGGACTTCTACTAAAACCAACTACAATGTATAGTAAAATAAGTAGGACATTTATGATAGTGTCACTTGCCTTTAGTTGATGTAGTTGTTCAAATAATGCTCATAATAGAAAATATTGCACTCGCCACAATCACAATAGTTGCACTCCTCGCAATCTAACTATTTGAACAAAGGCACAACAAACACACAATTTAAAACATTGCAAACATGCAACAATACAACAAAACAGTGATAAAAAAATGCATGCATGACGATTTCATATGTCACAATGGTTGTAATTAGTTCTCTGAACAATATTAGATTACATGATGCTTGTATATAATCATTTAATGCATTAGGGTATTTATCATTAATTCTTAATCGCCAATAGAGAAGTTTAGTAGTTCTATTGGAACTTGTGTACTAATTGCCATACTAAATTTATATCTGAAGTGTACTAGATAGAGGACATTATTACGAACCAGTAGCAATTGGATTCACCCTAAATAGAGTTATATATCTTATTCTATGATTTAATTACTACATAATAGAGTTTAATTGATTTAAATAGTTTACGTTGTCAAAAACGAAATATGAAATCAGATATGTATTCTACACGAAATTGTGAATCTAGGGACATATTATTTATATTTTTCATATATATAAATTATTTACTATGGATTCAATA
This sequence comes from Avena sativa, assembly GCA_916181665.1. Classification (NCBI taxonomy): domain Eukaryota; kingdom Viridiplantae; phylum Streptophyta; class Magnoliopsida; order Poales; family Poaceae; genus Avena; species Avena sativa. The sequence goes on along the minus strand of OV702279.1, from coordinate 51,622,589 downwards.
CTCTAAAAGGCCATTAAATCTATTTAAACCACTACAGTAATTATACATTGCAAAATTTGGATCTAGCAGCATATGAATGTCGTATATGAAATTAGGAATCCGTAGATACTTTATTTGTATTTTTATGATCTACAGATAATTTACTATGATTTATTTAGTCTAAATTGTCCATTAAACTATTTAATTTATTATAGTAAATATGTACTATAAAAGTTAGGGCTAATATGTATTAATGTTCTACACAATTTTATGAATCCAATGATATATAATACGCTATTTTTGGATATAGAGATCTTTTATTATGAATTTTGCAAATTTACACAATTTTCTGCAGTTTTTAATTCAATTTCAATAATGAAGGGAATATGCCGTGCTGACTTGGTATGCTGACTGGGCACCGGCGCTAACCTGGATGACGACGTGGCATTGATGGAGCGAGGATGACGACGTGGTGCGCAACGACTGGTTGATACCGCTTCGTCGGGTCGATCTAATCTGGGGCGTACATTGCAGATCGGTTGGACGGGAAAAAAAGTGACTAGAGCTGGGGGTCAACGGCGGTCTTCAGTGGTCTGCGGCGGTGGTGGCACTTGGATGGTGACCGGGTATGGCGCTCCGGTGGTTAACTGTAGCATCCCAGTTGTCTAACACCTGTAATGCTACTTTTCCTAGTAATAAAAAGGGGCCACTTCCAATATATAATTGTTGCATCATCATCATATCATGCTCATGTCATCATGCCACCTTGCATTTGAGCATCATATAAAACCCCTTCTTGTTTGGTTCTTATCTCATGTGCATTATTAATTGTAGTTGCCTCTTGATATTGTATTTGGTTCTTGATAAATTGTTAAATGCCCAAGTTGATTTGGGGGCATATCTCTTAATAACTCCACCACCTTATAATCCCACCATCCAATTAATATGAGCTTGGCATTTTATTTGAGTTTACCTCTAGCTCATGTTGGTTGGTTGGATTCCACCCATAATCTTATGCTTGGCCTTTGCCCACCTTTTGGGAATGCAAGGAATAATGCCACATGATTTTGTGTTGTTTTCACAATATAGCTACATGGCAATTATTGTTTGCATGGGCCATGCAAGTGCCACCCTTTTCTGGACTTTTGAATGTTAATTGGTTTTGCTTGCATGGATCATCTCTCCTTTGTTTAAACCTTGTTTTGGGCTTGTAGTTTCTTCACCATATCATCTACCTCTATCCCCTATAGCTAAACCCTCATCACCATGCTCCATGCTTACACATGTGATCATGTGAGAGCATAAGTTTAAACCCCATCCTTCTCCCTACCTCTTTTCTTTGATCTTGCTTGTTCTTTGTATGGAGCATGCATGATTCAAATCTCTAGCTCTATCTTTTCCTTTTGGCTTGTTCTTGGCAAAAGCAAAACCAAACCTTTCTCTCTTCTCTCCTCTCTTTTCCACCCTCTCTAAACCAACCCTAAGACACCCCATCCCCCCCAATCTAGCTAAACCCAAACCCCATCTATCTACCTCCTAAATAACCCTAGCTAACATGCTCTTATCCACCCCCCCAAAACCTAAACCTAGGCCGAGCCATGCCCCCTCTCTCTCATACCCTAGCTCCAACCCGACCCTAGCCCGAGCCACCTCTCTCTTTGCATGGTGTGCCCCCCCCCCGAACCTGACCTGCCCTGCCCCACCTGGAAGCCTCCCCTACCTGCCCTGCCCTGCCCTGGCCGTACCGAGCACGTGAGGAGCTGGGGAAAAGGTGGCCGAGGCCATCCTTATCGCCAGCTACACCACACGGACAACCACGGCACCCTCTCCCCCTCTGGCCTTATCTACCCCCCTCTCTCAACCTCCCCTGCCCCCCAGATCCATCCCAGAGGCCTCGCCTCCCCTCTTCCCTCACCCTCGCCACCGTCTACCTCTGAGCGCCGGCCACCGTCGGGTTCCGTTCGACGTCATCAATCCAGGAGGCGAGCGTGTTGCCGCGGGTGTCGAGGAAGCCCCCGAGGACGTCTGTGTCGCCCCCGTACCCACCGTCGCGCAGGAGAAGCCCCCAGGAGCCTGGACGCCGACGCGCACCGCCGAACCCTAGCTCATCCAGTGTGTCTGCCTCGCCGCCGTCCACGACCGCCCCGACCCGATCCAAGCACGCCACCGAGCCCGCGGTGAGATCCTAGCCCTCCCAGACAACCTCCCGTTCGTAGTCGCTTCCTGGACGCGACGGTCTTTACGTCGAGCAACCTCCGCGCGCCAGAGTTCGCGAGCGTCTGCAGCTAACCCTTGCCGCGTCCGCTTTACCTAGGCCACGCGCGCCCTCCCGTCACCTAGCCCAGCCTACCGCAGTGGCTCCGGCCCTCTGCGCGAGCCAGCGGTCCCGCGTTCGAGCCCCCACCGCGCCGCGCGCGTCGCGCGAGCGTCTGTCGCGTGCGCTGTCGGGTTTAGAGGAAGAAAAACAGTGCGCCAGGATCACTTTTTAAACCCCCCCCTTTTTTGTTTTTGCCAACCCGCGGTCCAGCCAGGCCCACTGTCGGTGTCTTTGGCGTTTTTACAAAAAGGCTCACGGGGATTCTGTGAATCAACCCGCGGACCCCTTTCCTCTCAGCCGCTGGCATATGGGACCGCAAGTCCCTGGCCCCACCTGTAAGCGTCTGTGGGTATGTTAGTCTGGGTGTAGAAAGTTTTCCTGAGTCTGTTATAAATCAAATCTTTTCCTAATTATTTCAAAATCAAATTCAAATCAGATTTTAAATAAATTTTCAATCATAAATCCAAATAATGCAAATGATATATGTTTTTGAATCAGAAAAATGTAAGGATTTCAAATATGCCATTCAAATTGCCTTTTGCACATTTAAAATTCCAAGTTGAATCAAATTACAACAAATGCCACTAGAACTTAAATAATTATTACCTTTTGATTTATAACTCCGAATTTAACAAATGATGTGTCTAACATGATCAGCTCGACGAGACCTTTCTGTTTATGCTATCCATGACTTCAATTGCAGCATGCATCATATGAATATAAAGTATACAGCAACTATTATGACAATAAAATGTGGCCAAACCTTAATAAAATGACTTATTCCTGTGCTATACACCTCACCCATGCCATGCTACTTTATTGCCATGCAACTTGTGCATCATTCATCATGGCATGATTGTTTGCTTGACGCATCTTATTCATATGCTTGTGCTCTATATTCATGTTGGCCTTGTTTGTTTGGTTTTTCTCGGATAGACACTGAGCAGGGGATATATCAAGAGAACCAGGAGCACTACCCAGATCCGTCTCTCGCTTCCACCGAGCTGCCAGGCAAGCACTACCACATGCTCGCATACATACAGTACCTATTGCCTCTATCTTATTCTTGCATCATTGAGTCGCGATTGCATTAAACTGAATCCCAAGTATTGCATGGCCTTTACTTTAAACCCCACCAAGCTTGTTCCTCCATCCCATGAGCCATTACTACAGGAGTTGTTTGAGCCATGCGAGTCGTAGAACAGCATGTGTAGGGTATGTGAGAGTCTGATGGATAACGAGGTACCTAAACAACTTAACCTGAGTAGTAATGGGATAACTAATGAAAGCGGCACCGGTGAGCAATATCTGCTATTTGGTTTTTCCTGCTCACTTGTGTCCCGTAAGACCCCGAGTACTTGATTCCTGTTCCAAGATTATTCGCGCTATCCACATCCGGGAGGTATATGGGACCCCCCTGAGCCAGAGCTTGATTCATTCTTATTTCTTGGGGCCACAAACTAGTTTGAGGTTTTATTTACGATCATGTACTTATGCCATGCTTTACTGCTTTATTTACGATTGTGCGATGGATAGCACACTGTACTGTTTAGGTAAGCAGAATGTTTTCGCGGTATCGACAAGCCCCGTTTGGGGTTCCTAGTCGTTTACAGCCATTGTCGCAGACCTTGAGTCCGTCTCGGAGCTAGCTTACTTCGTTGCGGGTCTACTCAATGGGGTGGCCCCCTGAAATATTTCTGAATCCTGTGATTGCTTTGTCGTGAAGGCCTCGTTGGGTTTTGATTTGGTTTTTCCGAGGTTGATCACGTGCGTGTTGCTATTTGTGCACCCCTGCAGGGTAAAACTTTCTGAAAGCCGTGTCCGCGGTTATGGACGACTTGGAGCACAGTTTCTCGATCATAGACAAGCATAACTAAAGTACAGATTTAATCTGACTAAGTAAATTGACTAGTAAATAGTGCAACACTCATGGAATGGTTAATAAAATTGCCAACGGATGGGGGGGGTTGTTCGTCCGCTTCCTCGTTGGTAAGCGAGGAGGAGGATGGATCTGAAGGATTTATTGTTATCACTGTTGTCATTAATTCACGGACATCCGTCTATCATTGGTTAGGCGGATGGTTAGCGTTTATCTGTAGAACTGCTAGGGTTTATCTTTCGCTGCAATTGCGTCACCCCAGGTTGTGTCCCCTTTAGAGGCATTAAGACTTGCTGAGTACCCTTAGGGTCTCACACGATAAATTATTGGTTCAGATGAACAGGTACCCTCGCAGGACGGATACTGGGTGGAAGAGGCTGATGATGTGGGCAACGATCGTTCGGTGTAGAGATTCCGGGAACGGGGATCCGTGAGATCTGTGGGCGGGATGTGCTTATTTCCATGGCATCTTATGCCGATTTGCTTCTTATCCGTACTCGGACTTGTTTTGCCGCTTCCGCTTGATACTCTGATGTGTGTTGTATGAGGAGTTATCCTAAACTATAGATTTATTCAGGATATTTGAATCTTGCCGTATGGTGTTGCTATATTTCCTTTCTTTTTAGATGGAATGGCTCTGATGTACTTTTGTATGGTGTCTTGCATACATACTCACTTGTGTATGTAGTTGATCCCTTCGCCTGCCGATTACGCCGCCCGTGCAGGTCTCGATGAATTGGAAGTGGTTGGGACGGCCGAAAGGTCTACCCGTGAGTGGCTTTTGGGGCCCCACCGTACTATTTCAACCACTGCCGTTCATCCAGGCTTGTATCTAGGAGCGTAATTCACCGAGGTAGTTACAATTGGTATCAGAGCATTTCCGACCTTCAGGGTCTCAGCCAAACGGTCGTTGTCAGTCTAGCAAATATTTTTGGTAGTTATGTATACTAGGGAAAAACAAAACGCGAGAGTAGGACTGCTTCCATTTTTTTTCTTACCCACCCACCACCCTTTTCTGGTAAGGAAGTGTAACGTTTTCAATCCTCTTCTTAAAATTCAAACTAGGATTCACGTGTTCTGGGTTTCCGTAGTACCATAGGTTTTGTGTGTGTGTGTGTGTAATTCCTTTGTATAGTTGTTGCATCCAAGTTGTTATCTAATCAGCCTTTTGATTATCAACTGTTGGTACATTCCATACCGACAGGCTTTTGCAAACCGACGCGATCTGTCTTACCCTTTGTTAACCGACGTTATCTTGTTTGGGTTGTTTGTTTCCGTAGTTACCAATCTTAGGTTCAACGTGAGAAGAAGGGGTTAGGATATGTGTTCCACTTGTTCATGTGCGAGGTAATGATTTGAGTGCGGGATGGAGTCGCGACCATACCACTACTTTTATCATTCGCTTTTGTATATTGAATCGGTAGAGTCACTAATCTTGATTCGTTAAGTAATTTTGCGCATCTATTGGTATTTTAATGCCGAAATTTGTGGAAAATTTTTCTTTGATATGTTTGTGTACCACACTCCTTTTCAGTCGTGTGCGATATGCTTAATATCTTTTAGGTGCTTTGAACTTTGTTGATATTTTAATATCATCTCAGTAAATTGTATCCTTTAATCTTGGTTAATTCCATTTTGGTACTATATTGGATTATTATGATTCTCCATTATAGTACTGACTTGTGTTTTATATCAATCTCAGGATGGCTCCACCACGCCGTTCAGATGAGGACATACCACCAGAGCTTGGGGCCGCATTGTCAAACATAGCTAATGCCTTGGCAGCGATGCAGCAGAACCAGCAGCGCTTGGAAGAAAGCGTCAGAAGAAATGAGTTTGCTCCACTCCCTCCACCTCCCAAGCGGGGCGACATCAAGAGCTTCCTGAAATTCAACCCTCGCCAGTTTGATGTCTCAGATCGCCCACTGGATGCGGATGATTGGTTACGTGAGACGTCAAGGCTTCTTGAGACTGCTGATGTTCCTGAGCAGGAGTGGGTAAAGTGTGCTACTCACCTTCTAAAGGGAGATGCAGCTCTCTGGTGGGAGAATTACTTGAAGGCAAGCTGTACTGGTTTTCAGCCTACCTGGGGACAGTTCTCTGGAGCGTTCAAAGAGCAATTCCTATCAGAGATTGTGATGGAAAGGATGAAGGAGGCTTTTCTCAACCTGAAGCAAGGAAATGATAACGTCAACACCTACATCAGGAACTTCATGAATCTTTCTCGTTATGGTGGCGATGAGGTATCTGATGACAAGAAGAAGCAGAAGAGGTTCAGGCAAGGGCTCAATGCATCGATCAAGTATGCAATCACACATGCAAGGCCGACATCTTTTCTGGAACTACAGCACACAGCTTTGCAAGAGGAAGCAAGCAGGCAAGTGTTCGAGGAGTCCAAGAAACACAACAGGGATGCATCAAGCTCTTCGGTTATGGCAGCTCCTTCTAAGCGGCGTGTCTGGGTTCCTAACACCCCACCGTCGCTCCCGGCTCCACCAAGACCTGCAAATTACGCATCAAGGCCACCAAACTTCACCACTGCGGCTCCCAGGGGCTACAACAACCACTACCCTGGAGCGCCTGGCGGAGTCCCTGGCTACGTTGCTCCACGTCCACCTGGTGCTTGTTACACATGTGGAGATCCTGGACATCTGAGCTGGAACTGTCCGTTGAAGAACAAAGCTCTCCCTCAACCCCCGCCAAGATCTGCAGCAGGCTCTCCTATGGTTCGTGCACCACCACCTCGGGCTCTCAACATCAACACCAAGCCCGGGTCTGCGGTTGCTCGTGCCAATTGTGTCAACGCCGCTCAAGCTGAGCATGCACCTGGAGTGGTGATGGGTATGCTATCCGTTAACTCAGTCCCTGCACGAGTTTTATTTGATTCTGGTGCATCGCATTCTTTTGTTTCTATCAAGTTTGCAAGTGAGAATGGGTTAGCGGCGGATCCTCTTCTTAAGAAGTTAATGGTCCTTTCTCCTGGAGCAAATATGGTAGCATCTAAGATCAGTCATGGCAATCAAATTGAGATTGGAGGCTCTTCATTCTCGGCTTCCTTAATTGTTCTGGGCAATTCTGATATTGATGTCATCTTGGGCATGGATTGGTTAACGGCAAATGCAGCTGTGATTGATTGTGCTGAACGCTCGGTTTCTTTGAAGATTCCTGAAGGCCATATAGTCTTTTCTACAAGTCTGACGCCTGCTGTCCAGCTTTTCTCTCTAGCGGCTCTGAATGATGATGCTATGGAAGCTATTCAGAGAGTCCCAGTGGTCTGTGAGTTTCCGGATGTTTTTCCTGAAGAGTTGCCGGGTATGCCTCCGGATCGTGAGGTTGAGTTCGTAATTGAGCTTGAACCTGGAACGGCTCCTATCTCCAAGCGGCCTTATAAAATGGGTCCTTCTGAGTTGGCTGAACTCAAACGACAGCTTGATGAACAAGAGAAGTTGGGTTTCATTCAACACAGTACTTCTTCTTGGGGTAGCCCAACAATCTTTGTGAAGAAGCGTGACAGGACTGATAGACATTGTGTTGACTACCGGGCTCTCAATGCTAAAACCATCAAGAACAAATATCCCCTTCCGCGGATTAATGATCTCTTTGACCAGCTAGCTGGAGCTGTAGTATTCTCTAAGCTGGACTTGAGAAGTGGTTATCACCAAATCAAGATTCGCAAGGAAGATGTGCCTAAAACAGCTTTCACCACCCGCTATGGCCTGTATGAGTACACGGTGATGTCTTTCGGTCTCACCAACGTACCGGCTACCTTCTCGAGGCTTATGAACTCGGTCTTCATGGAGTACCTAGATAAGTTCGTTGTGGTCTATCTGGATGACATTCTGGTCTATTCTAAGTCCAAGGAAGAGCATGAAGAACACCTGCGGTGTGTCCTAAACAAGCTGTGTGAGAACCGCTTGTATGCAAAGTTCTCAAAGTGCGAGTTTTGGCTGCCTGAAGTAACCTATCTTGGTCATGTCATCTCTGCCAAGGGCATTGCAGTCAACCCGGAAACGGTAAAGACAATTGTTGAATGGCTTCCTCCTGTTAATGTCAAAGAAGTGCGGAGTTTTCTTGGTTTGGCTAGTTATTGCCGTCGCTTCGTTCAGAACTTCTCGAAGATAGCGAAGCCTCTTACCGATCTCCTCAAGAAAGGCAAGAAATACCTGTGGACTCCTGCGTGTCAAGCAAGCTTTGAGACACTCAAAGAGAAGCTCACTTCCACACCAGTCTTGGTTCCTCCGGATACATCTAAGCCTTTCCAGATATTCTGCGACGCCTCTTTGCAAGGATTGGGTGCGGTCCTTATGCAAGAGAAACAAGTGGTTGCTTATGCCTCTCGACAGTTGAAGACGCATGAGATCAACTATCCCACACATGACCTCGAGCTAGCAGCAGTTGTCTTTGCTTTGAAGCTATGGAGGCACTACTTGCTTGGCAACCGTTGTGAGATCTTTTCTGACCACAAAAGTTTGAAGTATATCTTCACTCAGCCTAATCTCATCCTTCGGCAGAGGAGATGGATTGAAGCAATCAATGACTTTGATGTGACCATCAACTACACACCGGGCAAAGCTAATGTCATGGCAGATGCTCTCAGCCGTAAAGCTTATGTCAACAACCTCATGATGGAAGAACAACAACCTCTTTTGTGCAAGGAATTCCGTCAGCTCAACCTGGAAGTTGTGGAACAAGGGCATCTCCTGAACCTTCTGGCTACTCCTCTCTTGGAAGAAAAGATTCGCTCTCGTCAGCTGGGTGATCCGCACACAAGAAACATCATCTCTAAACTTGAGCTTCCGAAGTATGAGTCCTTCCACGTTGATGATCAAGGCACGCTTTTCTTCGACCACCGGATGTTTGTTCCAAACTACCCGGGTTTGAGAGACCAAGTTCTCAAGGAGGCGCATGATTCGGTTCTTTCTATCCATCCTGGCAGCACAAAGATGTACATGGACTTGAAAACACAGTATTGGTGGCCTGGTTTGAAACGGTATTGTGCCAAGTATGTCTCGGAGTGTGATGTCTGCCGCAGAGTGAAAGCTGTCCATCAGAAACCTTTTGGTCTTCTACAGCCATTGAAACCTCCGGAATGGAAATGGGAGAAAGTAGAGATGGACTTCATCACTGGCTTTCCAAGGTCGCAGAAGGGCAACAATGCAATCTTTGTTGTCATCGACAGGCTTTCTAAAGTGGCTCATTTCTTCCCCGTCAAGGAAACAATTTCTAGAATTCAGTTGGCTGAGCTCTATATCAACAGAATTGACTCTCTGTATGGGGTTCCGCTTGAGATCAGTTCAGACCGTGGGAGCATCTTCACTTCAAAGTTCTGGGAAAGCTTTCAAAATGCTCTGGGAACAAAGTTGAACTTCAGCACTGCTTACCACCCTCAGTCGCAAGGACAAGTGGAAAGGATCAATCAGATTCTGGAGGATATGCTTCGGGCTTGCGTCATCTCTTTTGGCATGAAGTGGGAGGAATGCCTTCCTTATGCTGAGTTCTCGTACAACAACAGCTTCCAGAAGAGTCTGAAGATGGCACCATTCGAGGCTCTCTATGGTCGCAAGTGCAGAACTCCAATTGGTTGGTCAGGTGCAGGAGAAAGAATCTGGTTTGGCCCTGATATCGTAACTCAAGCAGAGGAGAAGGTGCATATCATTCTTGAGAACCTGAAGATTGCTCAAAGTCATCAGAAGAGCAACTATGACAGGAAGCACACGGATATGGTGTATGCCCCTGGTGACCTCGTGTACCTTCGTGTCACTCCCATGAAAGGCACACACCGCTTTGGTATCAAAGGAAAGCTGGCTCCTAGATACATCGGTCCCTTCAAAATTCGTGGAAGAAGAGGAGAAGTTGCTTATGCCCTGGAGCTCCCGGAAAAACTCAAAGTCCATGATGTTTTCCACATCTCTCAGCTCAAGAAGTGCTTCAAAGATCCCGGCAGGACCGTGGATCATGAGCTAATCGATCTCCAAGAAGACCTGTCTTATCAAGAACACCCCACCAAAATCCTTGAGACCGCAGAAAGAAGGACTCGCAACAAGTCCATCAAGTTCTGCAAGGTGCAGTGGTCACACCATTCTGTTGATGAAGCCACATGGGAGCGTGAAGATGAACTCCGTGCCAACCATCCTTCTCTCTTTGTGTCTTCTTCTTCTTCCTAGAATCTCGGGGCGAGATTCCTGTTTAGTGGGGGAGAGTTGTAGCATCCCAGTTGTCTAACACCTGTAATGCTACTTGTCCTAGTAATAAAAAGGGGCCACTTCCAATATATAATTGTTGCATCATATCATGCTCATGTCATCATGCCACCTTGCATTTGAGCATCATATAAAACCCCTTCTTGTTTGGTTCTTATCTCATGTGCATTATTAATTGTAGTTGCCTCTTGATATTGTATTTGGTTCTTGATAAATTGTTAAATGCCCAAGTTGATTTGGGGGCATATCTCTTAATAACTCCACCACCTTTCTTTCACCACCTTATAATCCCACCATCCAATTAAAATGAGCTTGGCATTTTATTTGAGTTTACCTCTAGCTCATGTTGGTTGGTTGGATTCCACCCATAATCTTATGCTTGGCCTTTGCCCACCTTTTGGGAATGCAAGGAATAATGCCACATGATTTTGTGTTGTTTTCACAATATAGCTACATGGCAATTATTGTTTGCATGGGCCATGCAAGTGCCACCCTTTTCTGGACTTTTGAATGTTAATTGGTTTTGCTTGCATGGATCATCTCTCCTTTGTTTAAACCTTGTTTTGGGCTTGTAGTTTCTTCACCATATCATCTACCTCTATCCCCTATAGCTAAACCCTCATCACCATGCTCCATGCTTACACATGTGATCATGTGAGAGCATAAGTTTAAACCCCATCCTTCTCCCTACCTCTTTTCTTTGATCTTGCTTGTTCTTTGTATGGAGCATGCATGATTCAAATCTCTAGCTCTAACTTTTCCTTTTGGCTTGTTCTTGGCAAAAGCAAAACCAAACCTTTCTCTCTTCTCTCCTCTCTTTTCCACCCTCTCTAAACCAACCCTAAGCCACCCCATCCCCCCCAATCTAGCTAAACCCAAACCCCATCTATCTACCTCCTAAATAACCCTAGCTAACATGCTCTTATCCACCCCCCCAAAACCTAAACCTAGGCCGAGCCATGCCCCCTCTCTCTCATGCCCTAGCTCCAACCCGACCCTAGCCCGAGCCACCTCTCTCTTTGCATGGTGTGCCCCCCCCCCGAACCTGCCCTGCCCTGCCCCACCTGGAAGCCTCCCCTACCTGCCCTGCCCTGCCCTGGCCGTACCGAGCACGTGAGGAGCTAGGGAAAAGGTGGCCGAGGCCATCCTTATCGCCAGCTACACCACACGGCAACCACGGCACCCTCTCCCCCTCTGGCCTTATCTACCCCCCTCTCTCAACCTCCCCTGCCCCCCAGATCCATCCCAGAGGCCTCGCCTCCCCTCTTCCCTCACCCTCGCCACCGTCTACCTCTGAGCGCCGGCCACCGTCGGGTTCCGTTCGACGTCATCGATCCAGGAGGCGAGCGTGTTGCCGCGGGTGTCGAGGAAGCCCCCGAGGACGTCTGCGTCGCCCCCGTACCCACCGTCGCGCAGGAGAAGCCCCCAGGAGCCTGGACGCCGACGCGCACCGCCGAACCCTAGCTCATCCAGCGCGTCTGCCTCGCCGCCGTCCACGACCGCCCCGACCCGATCCAAGCACGCCACCGAGCCCGCGGTGAGATCCTAGCCCTCCCAGACAACCTCCTGTTCGTAGTCGCTTCCTGGACGCGACGGTCTTTACGTCGAGCAACCTCCGCGCGCCAGAGTTCGCGAGCGTCTGCAGCTAACCCATGCCGCGTCCGCTTTACCTAGGCCACGCGCGCCCTCCCGTCACCTAGCCCAGCCTACCGCAGTGGCTCCGGCCCTCTGCGCGAGCCAGCGGTCCCGCGTTCGAGCACCCACCGCGCCGCGCGCGTCGCGCGAGCGTCTATCGCGTGCGCTGTCGGGTTCAGAGGAAGAAAAACAGTGTGCCAGGATCACTTTGCAAACCCCCCCCCCTTTTTTGTTTTTGCCAACCCGCGGTCCAGCCAGGCCCACTGTCGGTGTCTTTGGCGTTTTTACAAAAAGGCTCACGGGGATTCTGTGAATCAACCCGCAGACCCCTTTCCTCTCAGCCGCTGGCATATGGGACCGCAAGTCCCTGGCCCCACCTGTAAGCGTCTGTGGGTATGTTAGTCTGGGTGTAGAAAGTTTTCCTGAGTCTGTTATAAATCAAATCTTTTCCTAATTATTTCAAAATCAAATTCAAATCAGATTTTAAATAAATTTTCAATCATAAATCCAAATAATGCAAATGATATATGTTTTTGAATCAGAAAAATGTAAGGATTTCAAATATGCCAGTCTAATTGCCTTTTGCACATTTAAAATTCCAAGTTGAATCAAATTACAACAAATGCCACTAGAACTTAAATAATTAATACCTTTTGATTTATAACTCCGAATTTAACAAATGATGTGTCTAACATGATCAGCTCGACGAGACCTTTCTGTTTATGCTATCCATGACTTCAATTGCAGCATGCATCATATGAATATAAAGTATACAGCAACTATTATGACAATAAAATGTGGCCAAACCTTAATAAAATGACTTATTCCTGTGCTATACACCTCACCCATGCCATGCTACTTTATTGCCATGCAACTTGTGCATCATTCATCATGGCATGATTGTTTGCTTGACGCATCTTATTCATATGCTTGTGCTCTATATTCATGTTGGCCTTGTTTGTTTGGTTTTTCTCGGATAGACACTGAGCAGGGGATATATCAAGAGAACCAGGAGCACTACCCAGATCCGTCTCTCGCTTCCACCGAGCTGCCACGCAAGCACTACCACATGCTCGCATACATACAGTACCTATTGCCTCTATCTTATTCTTGCATCATTGAGTCGCGATTGCATTAAACTGAATCCCAAGTATTGCATGGCCTTTACTTTAAACCCCACCAAGCTTGTTCCTCCATCCCATGAGCCATTACTACAGGAGTTGTTTGAGCCATGCGAGTCGTAGAACAGCATGTGTAGGGTATGTGAGAGTCTGATGGATAACGAGGTACCTAAACAACTTAACCTGAGTAGTAATGGGATAACTAATGAAAGCGGCACCGGTGAGCAATATCTGCTATTTGGTTTTTCCTGCTCACTTGTGTCCCGTAAGACCCCGAGTACTTGATTCCTGTTCCAAGATTATTCGCGCTATCCACATCCGGGAGGTATATGGGACCCCCCTGAGCCTGAGCTTGATTCATTCTTATTTCTTGGGGCCACAAACTAGTTTGAGGTTTTATTTACGATCCTGTACTTATGCCATGCTTTACTGCTTTATTTACGATTGTGCGATGGATAGCACACTGTACTGTTTAGGTAAGCGGAATGTTTTCGCGGTATCGACAAGCCCCGTTTGGGGTTCCCAGTCGTTTACAGCCATTGTCGCAGACCTTGAGTCTGTCTCGGAGCTAGCTTACTTCGTTGCGGGTCTACTCAATGGGGTGGCCCCCTGAAATATTTCTGAATCCTGTGATTGCTTTGTCGTGAAGGCCTCGTTGGGTTTTGATTTGGTTTTTCCGAGGTTGATCGAGTGTGTGTTGCTATTTGTGCACCCCTGCAGGGTAAAACTTTCTGAAAGCCGTGTCCGCGGTTATGGACGACTTGGAGCACAGTTTCTCGATCATAGACAAGCATAACTAAAGTACCGATTTAATCTGACTAAGTAAATTGACTAGTAAATAGTGCAACACTCATGGAATGGTTAATAAAATTGCCAACGGATGGGGGGGGGTTGTTCGTCCGCTTCCTCGTTGGTAAGCGAGGAGGAGGATGGATCTGAAGGATTTACTGTTATCACTGTTGTCATTAATTCACGGACATCCGTCTATCGTTGGTTAGGCGGATGGTTAGCGTTTATCTGTAGAACTGCTAGGGTTTATCTTTCGCTGCAATTGCGTCACCCCAGGTTGTGTCCCCTTTAGAGGCATTAAGACTTGCTGAGTACCCTTAGGGTCTCACATGATAAATTATTGGTTCAGATGAACAGGTACCCTCGCAGGACGGATACTGGGTGGAAGAGGCTGATGATGCGGGCAACGATCGTTCGGTGTAGAGATTCCGGGAACGGGGATCCGTGAGATCTGTGGGCGGGATGTGCTTATTTCCATGGCATCTTATGCCGATTTGCTTCTTATCCGTACTCAGACTTGTTTTGCCGCTTCCGCTTGATACTCTGATGTGTGTTGTATGAGGAGTTATCCTAAACTATAGATTTATTCAGGATATTTGAATCTTGCCGTATGGTGTTGCTATATTTCCTTTCTTTTTAGATGGAATGGCTCTGATGTACTTTTGTATGGTGGCTTGCATACATACTCACTTGTGTATGTAGTTGATCCCTTCGCCTGCCGATTACGCCGCCCGTGCAGGTCCCAATGAATTGGAAGTGGTTGGGACGGCCGAAAGGTCTACCCGTGAGTGGCTTTTGGGGCCCCACCGTACTATTTCAACCACTGCCGTTCATCCAGGCTTGTATCTAGGAGCGTAATTCACCGAGGTAGTTACATTAACCGAGACAGAGGAGTGGCGTACAGGGTTTAGGAGATCACGTCGGTCCCATAGGTACGGACGATGATGATCTTTTCTTCAGGTAGCATCGAGGAAGGGCGGCTGGTCGTGCTCAGGTCACTAGTGCTGCGGTGACGGTTCGAAGTGTCTCTGGTGTTCTATGGAGAGAGTTAAGTGGTCAGGGAGAAGATGGATTCCATGGGGAAGAGGATGGAGGGGAAATGAAGGTGCGGGGGGGGGGGGGGTGACGGATACCACCGATGCGAGAACAATCTAGAGAAGTCTAGCGGCAGCGAGATCGAGAGCTTCAGAGGCGGCTTGCATTTGCAAAATTTCTCGAAAGAAATGAGGTGAGGAGGTCTGGGGATATTTATGGGTAATATTTCTTGCAGAGGGGGCCAAAAATCCGAATGAATCATGTGGATTTTTGGAAAATTGGTTTGGGAGGTTTCTCCCGTGTTCAGCAGGGGCTCTTCGTTGGGAGGTTGAAGGAGGCGGTGTGGGCTCCACAAGTTAGCAGCAGGGGATAAAGCGGGTTGTTCTGGCAGTTGCGAATGGGCCGGCCTAGTGCACTGTTGCGCTGTGTGCTACTCGCGGGGTGCGCGGTAGGTAGTCGCATGTGGGTTGGGTCGCCGGGTAGGTTAGTTTTAGTCTTTATTATTATTATTATTTTCTTTTTCTGTTTTTAGTATTTCTTTCTTAACTTTTTCATACTAACTCCAAATGAGCTGAAATTTGTTTTCAAATTTTTCTCAATTAAAGTGGATCAACCTAGGCTAATATTTGGAAATAATTGTTTCCTTAACAATAGTGGTTTTTTATAAATCCATTTTAATTCCCTTTAGGAATAAAGTGGCACATAACATTTAGGGTTTTAGGTCTTTATTTCAATTTGGGAATTATTCATGATGCCATGATGCAATGCAATGCTTTTGAATGGCATGTAAAAAAAATTATAGTCCCAATTTCTAAAATATTGGGATGTGACACTTTTCTTCGAGTCTAGGAATTCTCGTGTTTGGGTTTCCGTCATACCTTCAGGGTTTCACTTCCTTACACTTGTAACGGTGTTGCTACATCTGGTCTTCACGCTATCTGGTGAATCTTTCATCTATTGTATCTTTCAGTGAACAAAAATCCACTAAAAAATTATTTGTATCTACCGGTGTTTTTCAATGCAACGACCTCATCTACATCAGATCTGACGAAAAACCTACATCCTTCCTTTGGTTTCCGAACATCGTTTGTCAAGGTCTTCAGTCTAAAATTTTGAGAGTTGGTTGCCTAATTCTCCTATTCATGTACGGAGTAATGCTTTGGGTGCGGATGGAGTAACTATCATACCACTACCCTTATCATTCGCTCTTGTACATTCAATGGTGGACCGATGAAATTTTACTCCTTCCATGGAAGTTAGAGGCGACCTTAAACCCTAAACCCTAAACCCTATAACGTCGTCCTTTGTTGATCCGGAGCATTTCATCGACTAATGTGAGAAACGACCCATTGTTGGTGGTGTATCCGATTTCAAGATGGAGAAAGAATCCTTGTTAGTGGTGTCACAAGGATTTTGTAACATCCCAAAAATACTAAACTTGGATCATCCATTTTCTAATCATCAAAATTAGGGTTAACAAAAACTTTGCTAATTAAAATTATGAAGGCATGCATATGTGTATGCATTTAATTTGAAATTCTTTTGAACCACCTTGTTTGTTTGTTTCATTGCTTGTAAAATGTTTCTTAGGTGAAATAAACATCATCTAAAACATTTCCCACACTTTTCCTAAAGACAAGTAAATCAAAACACATATATGAAATGAATGGTCACTTTGACCAATTTAACTCCCATGCCTACTTTGGCTGTCTCAAACTTTCAGAACCTAACAGAAACTTTTCTGGATCTTTGCACCCCTTGAATGTACCCATAACAAAGTATCAAGGCCCACTTTGTGATCATCTAGAAACTTTCAAATGCATAGTTTAATTGACAATTCAAAATTGAATCTTTATCATATGGGAAGATCCCACTTATTCAAAAACCACTCAAACAAGCTCAACTTTCAAAACCCAAGCATCTGCAGACTCACCAGCACCAATCTAGCAAACCCACCAAAAATCTTTCCAAAATTTAAAACTTGATTTCATGCGGCCATTTCATCAAACAGGTTGCAGACACAAATCAAACAAACATCAAACACTATTGTGAGCAGTGATTCTTGCCTAACTGGTTCCCCATTTAGCTCACAACCAGCTCAGTAGATCATCTAGGAAGATTAACTAACCACTAGCACCACTGTGAGCTTGCCATTGCCATCAATGGTGAACAGCCGAGCACACCCTTGCCACCCCATAGTCGACAGCAAGCTAGGAGCAGCAGCAAGCCTAGCCAGCATGTCTGGGAGGCAGCCCACCATCCACCGCCACTCACTGTCCCAGCCGCGAGCGTTGCCAAGCCCTGGACCACACGCACAGACCATGCCAACCTCGCCAGCAACCATGCCGAGCGTGCGCCAGAGCGCCACCCTCGACCAGCGCCCATAGACCGCACGCCGCCCTCGCCGCGTGCACACACGATCATCACCGACCCAGGAGACCACCAGACATCCCCGTTCGCCGCCCCGTGCCGCACAGCCACCGCTCGCCGTCAAAGACGCCGCCGCTGCCGCGCAGAGCGTCGCATGTTCCAGACCAAGCCGCACCGCCCCATGCCTCGAAACCATGTCATTGAGCATCGCCAGGAGACACCACACCGTCCCCTACCATCGCCCATGCTAGTAGTCGCCTGTAACACCGCCCCCGACGAGCTCACCGTGCGCCCCGTCGGTCCCCTCGCTCGACTATAAATAGAGGCCACCCCCGCTCGATTTCTTCACACCATCTCACTACCCTCTCCTCACTGATCGTGCCACACCGTTCTTAGAGCAAGGCGAGCACCACCCCGCCGGAATTTCACCGGAGCCCGCCGCCTCTAGAGAAGAAGGGAGCCATCGATTTCGTCCATCCTAGGAGCTGCCGCGACCACCCCTGAGTTCGCCATCATCGACTTCGTCGTTCGCCCGCCTCGCCGACCCTCGCCAGCACCCCCCACTGGCCGCGCTAGGTTTTGTTCTCGCCGGCGTTGTCTCACGTCGACGATGACTCCCAGCTGTTGGATTAGAATCAGATCGAACGACCCACATTGCCCCATACCGCTTCGCCCAGCCCCGTGTCACTGACAAGTGGGGACACCCACTTAAGCAGCCCATGGGAGCACTGTGCTTAGCAGGCCGGCCCGTTAACTTTTCCCCCGCAACCCAGTGATTTGAATTAAATCTTTTCTATTTTAATTCAAACACACTTATGTACCCATTTTCAAAAATCAATCCAGGTCGATTCAATGCACCAATTTGAATGAAACCAATTTTTTTGGAAAGGTCTATGAATGCTGAATCCAAGCCCGTTGGATTCAAGTCATTTGGATCTATAGATCACCCATGGTAAAATTAACAAGGCAGAAGCTTTTCTGCATTCAAACATTTTTCAAATTTAAACCATAATAGCTTTTGAGTTGATTCCAACTCTCAAAAATCACATTTAACCATACCTTTCAGAATATATAAAAATATATAGGTTTACTTGCAGGAATAATGTTCAAGTAATAAAAGAATGCTACATAAGCATTTCTAGCCACTTTAATTAATTAAAATAAGAGGGTAAAACCTTATTAAATTGTGACACCACTTTAAATCACATTCCCTTGGACTACAATATGTGGTGATGACATGTGTCAACATGATCCCATGTTTGGTTTGGAGAATATTAAATCTTAAGTAGTTTTTCAATGAGTAGGAATTACTTTTCTAAAAACAAAAGGAATTAAATCAAGCCTTAACCTAGTAATGTTAGAGATGATGCTAGATCATCTATAGGACCCTTGTTTGTGATGATTGCAAGTAGTTAAGTATTGTTTGGTGATTGTGTACCTCGTATTTATTCATAGACGCTAGTACCGACCAAGGATACGAGGAGGAAGGAGGATACTACGAAGAAGAAGCCGAGGAGAACTTCAACCACTGCTCTGCACAAGGCAAGCTAAAACTTGCAAGACACTCTACTTTAGCAAGCCTTACTAATCAAGTTGACCTATGCAAGCTAACACTTGCAATTTAGCAAGCCTATACTGATATTTTGCAAGCAAATACTTGCTTGTTACTATGCCTACTATATGCCTTAAGCATATGTTATCATACCCACTTGATAAACCAATCCTAGTTTTATTTGCAAGCTTCTTACTTTATTTCTTTATCAAAGCTTTAACTTAGAGTTGACTTAAGTGACTTGTAGATACTAGAAAGATTCTGAAGGTTGCATCAAGAGCATAAAATTTGGCCTAAGCTAGATAATCTTGATGTCATCTTAAGGCATGAGATTGAACTTAGTTGAAACTCCACTAGTTTACCACCCCTCATTAATACTACCCCACCTGTAGATGCTAGTGCTAAGCATAAAACTTGATCAACCTTAGATGGGTTTACTTGGTGGAAAAATGGTTATGAAAACCTTGGAATGATGGATCATTCTATTGAAATGTTTTGGACATGTGTTTCCAAACACTTGATGATTTTGGTGATGAAAATGTTGAGGCATGAGCCTTAGCCATTTATAAAACTGATGGTTGTCTAGATGCGATACCATTCCATTTTTATCGTACAACCACAATACCCGAAGATTGGGTAGGGCTTGACTGGAAACTTATATACCTTAGTATTAGTTCCCTCACGGCCAAGGTCTAAGCTGAGGCTACCTTGTGAAGATTGTCCACCTGTGCAGTACCCAAGATGACAGTTGGTCATGGTTGGGAGGCCAAACTCACAGGAGAGGTGCTTATACTAGGGCGTGTAATTGAAAGGTTAGGATTGATTATCCGCATACTGAGTATGGTGAATTCAGGATTCGAATAGCCGCGAAAGTGTACAATCTCTGCAGAGTGTCAAACTATTCGAATAGCCGCGTCCATGGTTATGGACAGTTGGAGTGGCCATATTGTTCCCCCGTCAGACTTTTGAAAATGACTTGTGAAATGAATTGAGACTTTGACTTGACCACAACAGAGTTGTGACCTGAGTTACAAGATCCCACCTAGGAGTTATAAAATTGTGACTAGCTTCGGAACATAGTAGAGATAAATCTGGATTTTGCAAAACAACCCTAGAGCCTAGTGTCCTATTATACAAAACCCCCTTTTTCCTGTTAGTATTAGCTTGCGAGTACTTAAAGAGTACTCATGGCTTTGTCCCTGGCTATTCCCATGGCCAGACTATGAAGAGGAGTACCTGGAAGATGGACCCCAGGAAGGTGACGACAACTAGGATCATCTCCCATCGTCAGCATTGCATGTGACCCTGAAGATGGAGCTTCGCCTACGCTACCGTTATTATTACGTATTCCGCTGCTTGATGTTGTATTAAGAACTGGATTATGAGATCCCTATTTGTGTAAGAACTTATGTATCTTTTGTAATGGATGATGTACTATGGTATCCAATTCTGTTATGTCTCGCAAAAATGGTAATCCTGGGATTGCGATGTATCGCATAACAGGCATCTAGGATTGAAAAATCCGGGTGTTGACAGATCTACACAAACAAGAAGATTCGTATTCTTGACCTTTTCCCCATACCATTAGGTGGATATCGAGGGAGAGATCCATTGTTAGTGGTGTCGAATTGTAGCACCCCGGGTAAAACCACTACTATAAAATTTCTTGTTCTTTTACTTGATTGCATCATGATGGTATCATGATCATGTCATCATGTCACATTGCATTTGAGCATTATATCAAACATTGCATTTGATTTTCTTGATTTTGATATTACTATCAAAAAACATATCCCTCTTTGATATTTGTATTTTGTTTTCCACAACATGGGGATCCATTGCTAGGGTTCCATATTTATAAATGCTTTTGTTTTGTTATCAAAACCCCAATCCTTATTCTTTAAATGCCCGAGAAACATGTATGTGGGCATCTCCTCCCCTTTGTTTTAATCCCTCTCCATTTCTATTTGCATACCATAATCCCCTATTCAAATGCTCCTACAAAGTTCAAAAGGTTTTTGAATTAGTAACTTGTTTGGATTTGAAAGAAACAAAACAAATAAAAAGAAAATAGAAAATATTAAAGGAAAGGTCCCAAACCTGGTCACAACCCAGTAGCCCACCACCAAACCACCACCAGTGAGGTCGTCGTAGCCAGCCCACCAATGGCATGATACCTCTTTAGACGTCGTTATTGTGATTCTTTCTCCTTGCTGCCCCTTATTCTCTGTGTGTGTGACAGAGCGGCAGGTGGTCGTCTGCTGCCATCACTCAAGCCTCCCCCATGCCTCCCTGGCCCCCACGAGCATGTTCCCTCCGCCCTTATCTTCCTTTTAGCACCGCTATGTCGCCGCCATTCTACGCCATCCCGGTACAAGCCGAGGCCACCATCGGTCGCGCCTTGATCTCCTGGACCTACCTACATCGCCAATTCCTATCTGCATGCCTCCAATCATGGACACGATCAACTTCTTCCTCTTCAGTTGCCACCCTCCTTCCTTAATTCCGGCGAGCAATGTCGCCCTACGACCCCTCCCCGAGCTTCTAGGTGAGCTCACAAGTCTCCTAAGCCTCGCCATTGTCTTCCTCTTCCATGGGAGCGCTCGTTCGTCTCTGACATGTGTCGGCCGCTACAGCACTTCTACTCCGGTTACGTTCTGGAGAGATTTGATGATGCTACCCCTACCTATCGATGCAGCGCTCGATCCTGGTTCTATTGATGACCAAGTTTCTGCCGCATGCGCCCTCCTCCCACGTCCACCGTTGTGTGCCGCCGTAGTCAACCCCAGCTCCAGTGAGGTTAACCTGGGTACTATCCTTTTCCATGGTGGCGCCTAGTCAATGTTGCATGCCCGCCACCTCACCCTTCCCCCACCAGTCAGTCTCTCATGCCAGGTCGTGCCTCTAGGAGAAAACCCTGCCCAGATCCAGATCTATCGTTCTGCAACACAGTCCCTGTGCTTTGTTTGTTAATTATGTCTAGGACCCTATGCACTAGCCGGATTTCTGATTAGGCCCCTGTTTTCCAAATATAACAAATAGCATCAAATCTATAAACCAAATGAGAAAGGGATTTCTATTTTTGTGCCCCTGGTTTGTTAGTTGTACTCACTTTTCCCTAGCCGCTTAGTTTTTCCTCACATTTTCCTAGCTCCTATTATGGAACTCTCGCACGGTCTGAAATGGGAAAAAGTGAGGAAAAGTTAAGCGGCTGGGGAAAAGTGAGTACAGCTAACGAACAAGGGGCACGAAAATAGAAATCCTAATCAGAAATGTTTGGATATGAAAGTTGTTTGAATTTGGATTATAAATATAATTATAAATTTTAATATTACCTTGGATAATTCTAAATAGTAAAATTATTAACAATATTGTCTTTTCTAATTAAAAATGAAATAAATAATATATTTAAATTGGTTAATGCAAATAACACAAATAACATATGAATTCTTATCAGAAAAATGTCAGGAATTCAAATATGATATCCAAAAATAATTTTGAACAAATAAAAATTTCGAAATTATTTAAATACTAAGTAAAAAACCGTTTCTTAATAAATGCATAACTTTTAAACTAATAAATGATATGTCTAAATTGATCATCCCGACGAGCCCTTTTTAGCTATGCATTCCATACTTGCAATTTCAATATGCATGATGGAGAATTTGAAAAATAAGAACATTTATGCAAGGAAAACATGATGGATAAAATTGGAAATAATTGTTTTCTTGTTAATATTGCCTCACTAATATTGTATCATCAATATGCTAAGAAAATAACATATATTCAACATGGTTTGCATCATTACATTGTCAGGTCATGCATCATATCAAAATCATGCCGGTTCTTCTGCATTAGTCGTAATTGTTGCATCGTTTGTTTCTTTTAGCATTTAGCTTCTTCCCGGATAGGACGATGAGATGTGGTGAGATTCGACAATTTCTTCGGTTGTACCTTTTGAAGTGTTTCCTAGGAGAGCATTCTCCCCTTTCTTTCTATTTTGCATTTCTAGTCTTTACTTCCTCTTGTTGATCTATTGCTACCTGTGTTGCAATGCTTTAGTATTTTCGTACCTATTATACCCCTTGTAGCCATATTGCCTTGGAGACCTCCTATTACCTATGGTTTGATAGACAGTTTTCCTTGCGAGTCGTATTTGCTTGCTCAGGTGCTGCTTCGAGTCATCGATGTTCCACCGAAGTTGGGGGGTTGGCACATACTTAATGGTGGAGATGATCATGGCTTTAATTACTGTTTAATAATTAATACTGAAAGTAGGCATAATTACTGCAGAGACACAGAGGGATACTAGTTGAGATCTGGTTATTATTCTGACCCTGTGTCCACCTAGGACAGGATTTCTTAACACCTATTTCGAGACTAAGTGCGCTAAATACATATGGGGTGTATGGGCTAGCGGCCACAAACTAGTTCGGGCTTTATGCATTACCTATTATACTTATGACATGTATGCCATGTATGAGATGTTTATTACATGTTGCTCTATGAGCATTTATTACTATTGCGTAGGTACAGCATTCTATATGGGAATATATTGTATATGGCCTCTGCTTGTGTGACAAGTTCATGCAACCTCAGAGTATGTTTGAGGATTAGCTATATCTTGTACGAGTAGCTCTTTCGGGTGGCCCCCATGTACTTTATTTGGGTCTTGGAAAGCTTCGTGTCTGAGGCCCCACTGACATACCGATGGGTGTATGTTAATTGATCTGTAAAAAACGGTCGAAGTGTGTGTGGAAACTTTGGTGCACCCCTCCAGGGTTAAACCTTTTCAAAAAGTCGTATTCGCGATTATGGACGACATGGAGCATAGTTTCTCGATCATAGAAAATTATAACTAAAGTTTACTGTTATAATTTGACTTGTATCTGATATGACTATTAAGTTGGATAACCACCATGGAAAGAATAAATAAAATTGCCAACCATTTGAGCTTCCTCGGTAGGAATTCCTCATTTGGTCTTGAGGGGGAAATACCAGGATCAGTATGTTTCGTGTTAGTATCAGGTTGGATCCGGGTAGGTCTTTATTATCTCTCTCTGATACCCACCAGTTGTATTGAGTCTGTATATGTTGTTCAGTGCATGCTTCGTTGCTGCTTCAGTCCACCATACCTATGTAGGCGAGAGCCACCGAATTCTAAGTCTCGTCGTGTACTGACCTTAGTACTGACTGCTCTTTTTTCCTTTGCCCTTTGTTGGTGCCCTGTTTGTTTTAGCAGGTTTTATATCGACATCGTTAGCATGGTTACCCTTCTGTCTTGGCTTGGGTAGGGTTATGGACGCCATTGGTTATTCTTCAGGGCTCTTAGCCCCATTTGCATCTTGTCCATAGTCGAATGTTGTATCATTTTCAAGGTGATCTGGATCTTTGTATTGTATATCTGTATTCTTTACTCATGGATTCATTGTTGTATATATATGTTCTATGGGTTCCATCGTGGACTATTGTGTAATGGTATTACTTCATTTTCCACCCGCACGCAAGTGGCTGGTGGGCATCTTTGAATCATTTCTATGCGGGTTTGGCGGGAATCGCTGAAACTTGCATAACCCTGATTTGAGGGTGTTACATCATATAATTTGCTGTAATATAAAACTTTTCAATAACATTGTGTATGAGTAATGTACCACCAAGTGATGGTTTTTCTCTCACCCAATCCATGATTGCATCTGCCAACCACCTAATCTTTGCTAGCTTTGTTTTTTTCCTTTGGTTATCCTACTTGAGGTGGACACATATGGTCATATGGGTTCTTTTTTATCTGAAACATAATGAAAATTTCATGTACAATTAACAAACTCTACACAATATTTAAAATACACAACTTATTGTAGTATCTGAAAATATCTTCTCATGGGCATAGTGGATACATGTATACCTACACCTCTTGTATGGGCACTGATGGCGCGTGGTAGCGCTTCGTTGGGATACCCCAAGTGCAAGGTATGATGAGCACAGCAGCAAGTCTTCCCTCAGTAAGAAACCGAGGTTATCAAACCAGTAGGAGGAAGGAAACGTCTCAAACGTGTTGCTAGCAACTTGGAGACCTGCACAACACAAACTCAAGACTTTTCCCCAACAAACAGTGAGGTTGTTAATCTCACCGGTTGCTGTAACAAAGGATTAATTGTATGGTGTGGAAGGTAATAGTGGTTTGCAGAAAGTAAACAGTAACAGTAGAAGATGCATCAATGGTAAAGATTGGACCAGGGTCCATAGTTCACTAGAGGTGTTCTCCTTAAGATAAACAAACATGGCATGCTGGGTAAACAAATTACAGCAGGGCAATTGACAGGACTGAGCAAGGCATAACAATGCAATACTAGACATTCATGATCCTATGAGATTCGATTGGTCAATACAACAAGATACATAGACCGCCATCCAGCTGCATCTATGACTAGAAATCCACCTTCATGTTATAGTTTGAACCCCCTCCAGTATTAAGTTGCAAGCAACAGATAATTGCTTTAAGCAAAGTGTGTAAGGTAAACAATCCACTTGTTCCATGAACAAGAGACTGTTGTTTTCTCCCTAGTGGCAACAGCACATCTACAACCTAAGAGATTTCTATCACTTCCCTTAGATTAAATAGAGGCATGAACCCACTATCGAGCATAAATACCCCCTCTTGGAGTCACTAGCATCTACTGGACACGATAGCTACTAGAAAAGGAGAGCATACAAGATCACAAACAACACAAACATGATAGAATCAATAAGACAAAACCATTAATCAATCTGACATAGTAATATCAATATCCATAGGATCCCTGCAAACACAACATGCATGATTACAAATAGATGATCTTGATCATGAACGGAGATCACAAGATCTAAACATGGTAGCACAAAGGAGGAGATACAACCATCTAGCTACTACATGGACCTGTAGTCCAAGGTGGAACTCCTCACACTTCATATCGGAGGATGGCATGATGAATAAGAAGGCCTCCAGGATGATCTCCCCTCCGGCAGGGTGCCGTGAAGAGCTTCAGATCCACCCCGATCAAGGGACGATGGTGGGGCGGCTACAGAAGGTTTTGTGGAATATTGATCGGGTACTTAGGGTTTTGGCATCGGGGTGTCTTTATAGGCTAAGAGGCAAGGCAGGAGGCGGCCAGGGTGGTCACACCCCCAGGCACGGCTAACCCTAGCCTGCACTGCCACGGGGTGTGGCCCCCTAGTGCCTCCCATCCGTCTTGTATGCTGGATCCGTGTTCCCCATGGTAAAATATTGGCTTTGGCTTTTGTCCCGTACAATTCCGAGAATATTGATTTTCTGCCTTTCTAGAAGCAAAAACAGAAGAAAACAGGCAACTCGCACTATGGCATTGTGTTAATAGGTTAGTACCAGAAAACATATAAAAACACCTCAAAGTGTAGAGAAAGCAAAGAAAAGTAGATACTAAACAACCATGGAACATCAAAAATTATAGATACATTTCCGATGTATCAAGCATCCCCAAGGTTAACTCCTGCTCGTCCTCGAGTAGGTAAGTGATAAAAAGGAATAATTTTGAGGTGACATGCACCATCAAAATCAAGATCAAACCATTTGCAAGAATTGAAAGCTGGGATCAAAGAACTCTAAACATGAGGATGAAAGATGGAGTTCTAACAGTAAGAAAAAGTAACTATGCATGCAACATGAAAGGCTACAAACAAATATCATGAATATCATGCATTGAAAAACGTTTGTTTGTTTCACATACAGAAAACATAGCATAGTGGCATCTAGCTTGTCCCTCATGGAGTAGAAAATAGATGCATAGGAGACCTTCAAAGTTCATAAGAGTGACTAGATACAAAAAGCACAAGAACAAGTAATATCAACAATATGCATCAATCAATAAGTTTGGGACAGTGCACATAGAACTAAGAATGGCAACTATGCTCTATTAACTGGTGCCTCAGGATAGAAGGTGGAGACTCAATATAATGGTGGAAGAAAGACCCTTCATAAAGGAAGCAGGGATTTCAAGTCTCAAAAAGATCTTCCAAAAATTATGGTACTTGTTAGCTTTCAGCTCTCATTGCCCCTATCATAAGCATCTTGAAGTGATTAAGTTTAAAGTGAACAAACTATGGAGTATAGGCTTGACAAAGTATAAGTTGGCAATCTCATGTCCCTTGAATACAAGGGCCTCTCCTCATGCTACTCAACTTTAGTCACCTATAAGTTCTTGTCATAGTAAGTACATGTGTATCATAGAGAACCGCCAACGGGGTACCGCTTGCACAAGATACATGATCTATCCCATAATCAAAATGACAAGGCAAGCAGACAATGAGCATCTCAGCAATCTTCTTATTTACCATGGGAAAATGGTTCTTTTTTCTCTCTTTCCTCTTTTCAATATGTCTCTTTTTTTATAAGAAGAAAGCTTCATAGATGTCATTATGGTGATGCTTCAAGTTTCCACCATGATTAGGCATGGCTTAGGCTATCGGCGTAGGCGTTTCTCTAACACACATACATAACTTCATGGACTTACAAGCTCCACTTTTATTTCACACCGATGACATCCATAGACAAAAGAGGATGATATCAACTGTGTACAAAGTACAATTGCAATGTTGAAAGCGCTCCCCGTGACATCATGGTTTTGCTAATTCCAACGTATAAGTGCAAGCATATACAACATAGATGACACAGTGGTTCAAGTTTATTAGGGGCAAGAAAAATAAAGTGTGCCATCAAGTTTGTGAGAGCTTTAATCACTAACTTTTCACATAACAAAATACTTTTTAATTGGAAGATAGATGAAAATAATAATATACTTGGAATGGTGTAACACACCATGCATAGGAATTTATAGTGGACACTTTGGAATAACTTGGTTTCTTGGGAGTTGGATGCATGAGGTGAGCTTACTCATACAAGTGGAGGATAGCAAAAGACTGGGAGCAACCAACTAAGAGAGCAATAATGGCCATAATCATGCAGAACGACAAAAAATTACTAATCAAAGCATAAAGTGGTACTACAAGTCAAGGACTAAATGATCATAGAGGCTATGGTGACTTGTTCATAGTCATAACATGGTGTTAGCATGTGCCAAGTCAACTCAAACAAAGCATCAAAGGAGAATACCACAATACTATGCTTTTGTATGCTAAAACAGTGCATGATTCCTTCAAGGCACACTAAGAAATCCCAATTGTTTGGAAAAATTCATGCTACAGCAATAATAACTAAGCATAAGGTCAAAACAACACCTATCATGACATGATAAAGTCTAAGTCATAGTCAAAGCAAGCTCCTCTTGTACTACTCAACCAAGAAATTTCTTCTCCTCTCCAACACCAATCAACTTAGTTGAAACAACATAGCGAGAACGGGGGTCCAAACTACTTTATTCAAGAAAACTAAGAAAACTAAACAAAACTAAGACGCTCCAAGAACAACACAACTTGTGCATGAAACAATAAAAACGAAGTGTCTAGAAAGACCTGAGCTTTTTATTGATGAATAAGGGGATGCCTTGGGAATCCCCAAGCTTTAACGCTTGTAACTCTTGAATATTTCTTGGGGTGACACGGGGTGGCATCCCCAAGCTTGAGCTTTTGTCCATTCTTCATCTCATTACATCATTCTCTCTCTACACCTAAAAATTTTCCTTCATACAAAACTTCACACAATCTTCATTAGCAACATTAGTGTACTCAAAAGATAATAGACCCTTGGGTTTAGCTTTAGAACATAAAAACTTTCACGAAAAACACAATCTACTGTAGCAATTCCCTCAAAAAGCTCAATTTCCCAAAAAGAACCCAAAAAGGAATCAATAAGAAGCAAATGCAAATAATGGCAGAAATCTGTCAAAACAAACCAGCAGGTAGAAACCGATTTTTTCAAAGACCTTCTGTTGCTAAAATAAAAATTTGTTGAACTAACGAAAGTTGTCTAACGTACGGGGGGATTTATTCACACAATATCAGCTCAATCCGAATTACATAGATTCCTCATGAAATTTTATGGTGGAGCTCAAAAATCTGTTTTGGGACAGCAACTCCCCAAATCTTACTTCCCTCTCAATAGAGGTCATTCTTGGTACAAAAAGAAAACAAAAATAATAAGGAGAGGTCATTAAATAAGTAATAACTTCCAAGACTCAAGAAAAATTTTGGGTTATCTCCCAATAAGTACTTTTCTTTAACGCCTTTAAGTTAGGCACAAGAAGCAAGAATCAAGTATTTTCAAATGAAGAAGCATTAACATCAAACCTTGCTTTCAAAGGAGGAGCAAAAAGAAACTTCTCTCTCCTCATGTGGAAGTGTTCAATACCATTCTTGAATGGAAATTGGTATTTAATGGTGCCTTCTTTCATATCAATGATGGCACCAACAGTTCCAAGAAAAGGTCTTCCCAAAGTAATAGGACAAGAAGCATTGTATTCAACATCCAAAACATAGAAATCAACAGGGACATAAGAATTGTTAACCATAATAAGAACATCATTAACACTCCCCACGATTTTATTTTTAGCATTATCATTAAGTGGGACATCCAAATAACAATCTTCTAAAGGTGGCAAATCAAGCATTTCATAAATATTTCTAGGCATAATAGAGACACTAGAACCAAGGTCATATGAAGCATTGAGATCAAAGTCATTCACTTGCATATTAATATTGGGTTCCCAACTATCTTCTACTTTCCTAGGAATAGAGGCTTTGTGTTTCAACTTCTCTTCGTTAATTTTAATAAGAGCATATGTAATGTGTTTGGTGAAAGCCACATTCATATCACTAGCATCAGGACTTCTAGCAAGCTTTTGTAGGAACATAATCACTTCAGAAATATTGCAACCATCACGATCAAAATTAATCTTAGCATCACTAGTAGTAGGCTCATTGGGTTTAGGCATTGTGGTAGGAGGAATAGGGACTTCTTGTGGTTCAGTGGCATTCTTATTGGTGGTGGTGATAGTGCACATACTATTGTTTCTAGCAATTTCAGCTTCTCTTTCGCACTTAGCATGTAGTTGGGCTAACAGTCTAACATTTTCATCAATAGTAACTTTTATGGCATGAGTAGCAGCAAAGGTAATTTCCAAAGTTTCAGGTTTAGCAGCCATTTTATTAATCAAAGAGGACTATGCTTTAGACAAAGAGGAAATATTTTTCTCAGCACTCAAAATTTTTGACTGTAAACTAGGAATTTCTCTATTCAAATTCTCAAGCTGATGACTAATATTTTTCAAGATAGAAGATTGTTCCTCCATAGTTTTAGTGAATATATTGTTTTGCTCATATTGCATTTGCATAAAGTTTTTAGTGGATATTCCAAGTTCTAGAATCCTATCTTCACTAGGCATTCCAGATCTACCATGACAAGTATTTCCATTATTAGGAGAAAAAGGCTGAAGGGTTCGCAGCATAGAAAACAAAAAAATTCCTACGATACGAACTATCTACCAAGATCTATCTACTAGATACAAACAACGGGCGGATGTATATCCATAGAGAACATACCCTTGAAGACCGACAAATATTAACGAGTTGAACTCGTGGTTGATGTAGACGATCTCTTGCCGATCTCAAGATCGAGAGGAAGTCCTAGCGCCGCAAAGCAGCAGCGCATCCGTGCTCGCACACACTTACAAGTCACCAAGCAACCTCCACCTCCTCGCTCCAGCGATGCAGCGGAAGCACAACCCTTTCTTGCCGAATAGCCACCGAGAACATGTATCTTGCTAGTCTGAGACCATGGGGATAAATTCTAGAGGGGTAGAGAGGTCCTTCACGAGGAGATGTGAGTGAGAGAGAGGGAGAGGGGTGCCTTTTATAGGAGGAGGGGGCACCCAAGGGGGTGGCTGCCGGCCATGGGGGCTTCCCCCTCCCCTCCGTCATTCATGTGGGTGGACACTCCACTCACAAAAATCTCTTCAATTTCCTCCACTCAAAATCCCACTCAAAATTGCTATTAAATTTCCACCAAATTTAATGCAAACTCTGATTAAATAAAACTCTTTTTATTTATTCAGAATTTTGTCAATTACTTTAAGGACAAACATTCACATATAACCCCTTGCTAGAATTCTATTTCACATGCAAAAACACTTTTTGCAATTTCACCCGAAAACCTGTTTCGGTATCTAGTGAAATAAATTCCTGCGCTTGTTATTCTTTCCGGCATGAAACATTTGATCCAACTGGATGTCAGTTTCCCTTAAGTGTGTCACCCTACGGTTCGCGAATAATGCGGACATGATCGAGACCCTTCTCCAATCAATAATCAGTAGCGGGACCTGGAGATCCATACTGACTCCCACACATTCAACGATGACTTTCCTATGATCGTCGAAACCTTTTACGCTTGTATCTTAATCCCTTTGTTTCATGATATACTACATATCCGAGATTCGATCATCAGTATCTCCATACCTAGTTTGATCTCGTTACTGACATGCACTCTTTTCTTGTTCCCGTGATATAACATTCTAGTGATCAAATCACTTGCTTGCAAGCTAACCAATGTGATATCACCGAGAGGGTCCAGAGTATATCTATCCGTTATCGGGATGAACAAATTCCACTCTTGATCCATGAGTCTCAACATAACACTTTAGTAGTTTTGAAGCCATATTTATAATCACCCAGTTACGGTGTGACGTTTGATGTCAACAAGAAACTCTTCCGGTGTTAGTGATTGACATGATCTCATGGCCTAAGGATTAGGATCACTTCATAAGTTGTTTATAGCAATATAAACTCAATGAATTTGATCATAATGCTATACTTTGGATGAATGTTCATCACATCATTACACTAATGTTGTGATCTCGTTATTAACAACATCCAATGTCTCTGATCAGGAAACTGTGATCATCTTGTTAATCAACGAGCTAGTTTATGAGAGAGGCATAACTAGGAACTTTCTATTTATTTATTAAACACACATGTATTAACGTTTCCGTATTAATACAATTATAGCATGCAAAATAAACATTTATCATATAATTAGAATACACATAATAAAAACTTCATTATCGCCTCTCAGGGCATATTCCCTTCAGTCTCCCACTTGCACTAGAGACAATAATCTAGTTACATAGTGATGTATCTAACACCCATGGAGTTCTGGTGTAGATCATGTTTTGTTCTAGGGAGAGTTTTAGTCAACGGATCTGCTACATTGAGATCCGTATGTACATTACAAATCTTTATATCTCCATCCTTGACATTCTCGCGGATGGAGTGAACCGGCTCTTAATATGCTTGGAATTCTTGTGAGACCTTGGTTCTTTGGCATTGGAAATGGCACCATTGTTGTCACAATACATCACCATTGGGTCCAACGCGTTTGCAACCACACCTAGTTTGGATATGAACTCCTTCATCCAAACTGCTTCCTGAGCCGCTTCTGAAGCAGCAACATATTCGGCCTCCGTTGTTGATCTCGCCAGCACAGGTTGTTTGGAGCTCCTCCAACTAACCGCTCCGCCATTCATGAGAAATACGTATCCAGACTGAGACTTAGAGTCATCCGGATCGGTGTCAAAGCTAGCGTTGACATAACACTTAGCGACGAGCTCTTCTTCACCTCCGTATACAAGAAACATATCCTTAGTTCTTCGCAAGTACTTAAGGATATTCTTGACCGCTTTCCAGTGTTCCGAACCTGGATCCGATTGGTACCTACTAGTCAAACTAATAGCATGTGCCACATCCGGTCTTGTACATAGCATGGCGTACATTATAGAGCCTATGGATGAAGCATAGGGGACTTTGTCCATTTTCTCTCTTTCTTCCGCCGTAGCCGGACTTTGAGTCTTACTCAATGTCATGCCTTGTGTCATAGGTAAGAGCTCCTTCTTACTATCTTCCATTTTAAACTTCTTTAAAATCTTATCAAGGTATGTAATTTGCGATAACCCTATTAGGCGCCTAGATCTATCTCTATAGATCTTTATGCCTAATATGTATGACGCTTCACCTAGGTCCTTCATTGAAAATTTGCTGTTTAGATAACTTTTGACACTGTTTAAAAGATCTATATCATTTCCGATCAATAATATGTCATCCACATATAGTATCAGAAATGCCACATTGCTCCCACTCACTTTCTTGTAAATACAAGCTTCTCCATAAGTTTGGACAAATCCAAACTCTTTGATCACCTCATCAAAGCAGAGATTCCAACTTTGTGATGCTTTCTTCAATCCATAGATGGATCGCTGAACCTTGCACACCTTGTTAGCATCCTTAGGATCGACAAAACCCTTTGGTTGTATCATATACAACTCTTCTTCAATATTACCATTGAGAAACGCGGTTTTGACATCCATCTGCCATATCTCATAATCGAAATATGCAGCAATTGCTAACATAATCCTAACTGATTTTATCATCACTACGGGAGAGAATGTCTCATCGTAGTTAACTCCTTGAATTTGTCGAAACCCCTTTGCAAAAAGTCGAGCTTTATAGACGGTTACATTACCATCAGCATCAGTTTTATTTTTGAAAATCCATTTATTCTCCACGACCTTTCGGTCGTGAGGTAAGTCCACCAAGTTCCAAACTTGATTTTCATACATGGATTCCATCTCGGATTTCATGGATTTTAACCATTTGTTGGAATCCGAGCTCATCATCGCTTCTTCATACGTCGCGGGGTCATCATTTTCATCAACCATGAAATTCATGACAGGATTTCCGTACAGCTCGGGAGCTGCACGCGTCCTGCTAGACCTGTGAAGTTCGGTAGTATTCTCTTTCGGAGTTTCATTATCATTAGTTCCTTCTTCAACTAGTGAATCCAACTCCAGAACGACTTCCGGCGCTGCGCTACTCGCCATACTTTGAAGAGAAGGTTCAATAACCTCTTCGAGTTCTACCTTCCGACTACTCACACCTTTCATGAGAAACTCTTTTTCTAGAAAGGATCCATTCTTGGCAACAAAAACCTTGCCCTAGGATCTGTGATAGAAGGAATACCCAATAGTTTCCTTAGGGTATCCTATGAAGACGCATTTTTCGGCTTTGGGTTCGAGTTTATCCGGTTGAAGTTTCTTCACATAAACATCGCAACCCCAAACTTTAAGAAATGACAGCTTAGGTTTGTTTCCAAACCATAATTCATATGGTGTCTTTTCAACGGATTTAGATGGTGCCCGATTTAAAGTGAATGCAGCAGTTTCTAGTGCATAACCCCAAAATGACAATGGCAAGTCTGTCAGAGACATCATAGATCGAACCATATCCAATAAAGTACGATTACGACGTTCTGAAACACCATTTCGCTGTGGTGTTCCGGCAAGTGTGAGTTGTGAAAGAATTCCATACTCTTTCATGTGAGTGATAAACTCGTAACTTAGATACTCACCTCCACGGTCAGACCGTAGAAATTTGATCTTTCTATTACAATGATTTTCCACTTCATTCTGAAATTCCTTGAACTTTTCAAAGGTTTCAGACTTGTGTTTCATCAAGTAGATATAACCGTATCTACTCAAATCATCCGTGAAAGTAACAAAATAACGATATCCACCTCGCACCGACACACTCATTGGACCACATACATCAGAATGTATGATTTCCAATAAATCAGTCGCCCGTTCCATTGAACCGGAAAACGGCGTTCTAGTCATCTTGCCCATAAGGCATGGCTCGCATGTATCAAATGATTCAAAATCATGTGATTCCAAAAGTCCATCCGAATGGAGCTTCTTCATGAGTTTAACGCCAATATGACCTAGACGGCAGTGCCACATATATGCGAATATATCATCATTTAGTTTAATCCTTTTAGCATCAACATTATGAATATGTGTAACATTATTATCGAGATCCAATAGAAATAAACCATTCATCATCGGTGCATGACCATACAAGATTTCATTCATATAAAGAGAACAACCATTGTTCTCGGATTTAAATGAATAACCACTTCACATCAAACACGATCCAGATACAATGTTCATGCTCAGTGCTGGCACCAGATAACAATTATTCAAGTTTATTACTAATCCCGACGGCAAGTGGAGAGGTAGAGTTCCGACGGCAATCACATCAACGCTTGATCCATTGCCAACACGCATCTTGACCTCACCCCTTGCTAGCGGCCGCTTGTTCCGCAGCCCCTGATTTGAGTTACAAATAATAGCAACTGAACCGGTATCAAATACCTAGGTGCTACTGCGAGCACTAGTCAAGTACACATCAATAACATGTATATAATATATACCTTTGTTTGCCTTGTCGGCCTTCTTGTCTGCCAAATACTTTGGGCAGTTGCGCTTCTAGTGGCCAGTCCCCTTACAATAGTAGCACTCGGTATCAGACTTAGGGCCAACTGTCACATCCCAAGATTTTCCAAATCTTGTAATGTGAAAAATAAATAAACAAAATAAAATTATTGTTGAAAATCAGGGAGAAAAGAAACTTTGTTCTAAAAGGAAACTTAAAATCCCATCTTTAACAAACTTTAATTAAAGTTTGAATTTAACAAAATCTAAATCAAGTGAATTGCATTCCTCAATGAATGTATCTTGAAATTTAAACACTTGGAAAATAAATCCAAAACCCTAAACCTTAATGGAACAAAAATCATTTCCAAGTTATCTCCAAGCCTAGGGATTGGATCCATATAAAAAAAAATTGGTCAACAAACATTCACAAATGATCAAGAAAGACAAATAGAAAGATTATAAAGCCATAGAAATTAGTTTCACTTAATTTGGAGCCATGGACAAAATCTTATTAACATAAGATAAGGAAATTGAATTTCCAAAGCTAATAAAGCACTTATCTAAAATCCATACAAAATGGTGAGCTATTAATCCTAAAGGGATTTAAAAAGATAAACAAATATTAAACAAGATTTCACAAATTAGAATCACCAAGTTTGGATCTCTAAATAAAAGATATGGATTTTATAAGAGGAAGAAAGAAATATTAAATAAAGAATATTTAAAGACCAAATCAAACCTTGGCCTAAGCCATAAACAAATGGAATGAATATAATACAAAACCCAAATAAAATAAATGGATAAAGATTTTTCCAAAATAAAAATAAAATGGCTTAAACCAAATTCCATTTAAATAAAGACAAACCCCTATTGGAATGATTAATTAATTCATAGAAAAAGATATTTGGAATTTACCCAAGTGAAATAAAAGTTGTTTAATTAACTCAACTAAAATAAATCTTCCAAATAAAAATTAGGGAATTAAAACTATATTAAATTCCATTGGAACTAAAACAAAAACCAAATTCAAATGATTTATAAATCATATTAAAATTATTCCAAATAATTCAAAGTGAACTATTTTGACATCCTTATAATTGAATAAGAACCTACTGAAAATTTTTGGAAGGATTTAGAAATTTAAATGGTGTTTGAAATTATTATTAAATCTTATTTGATTTAAAACTAGAGCCTATTTTGAATAATTAAAAGACCTTAAAAAGAATAAATAAATTATTCTAAAATGATTTCAGAATGTTTTATTAATCAGTGTTTGAAGCTACACAAAATTTGACAAAGGTTTGAATTCAAATGGATGCTTGAAATGATTAAATAAAACCAAAACAGAATAAAAGAAATGGAAAAAGAAAAGAAACAGGAACAATATATATATATATATATAAACAGACTCGACCCAGCCCATCTAGCCCACTAAGGCCCAATAGCCCACCTCTCCTTCTCTCCCGCAGAAAAACGTTTCGCACCAAAGAAAGAATCCGCAGCGACACTGACGCGTGGATCCCACCCCCACACTCTCTCTCTCGCAGACAGCCAGGTCCCACCGCCAACTCCTTCTTCCTTACCCGCCGCTGACCGCGCCCCCCTCCTCTGGCCATTATTGCCGATTGAACGCCGGCATCAATTGGAGTTAACCGCGCCATGTAACGGCCCCGTGATCACGCGTACTTAACCGCCTCTTCCACCTCTCTCTTTCCTTTCCGTCGCCTCACCCTAGCACGCCCCAGGCTGCTTAATTTCCTCCAAGAACACCACTGTCTCCGGCGAACTTTTTCTTTGATTCCGGCCAGCCTCCTCCGCCCCTTGCCCCCTCGACCACTCTCACCTGCTCCCCACTCCCTGGCGAACCTCCCCGTAGCTCCAGCTCGCCCCCGCGCGCCCCAGAAACTCGGCAACGACGATGACCACCGCCGCCACTGTCTGCCTCCGCTCCGACGAGCACTGCTGGTAAGACCAGACCTCCCCTCTCCCTCTCTTTCACACGCGCATACTCGCCACGACCCCGCGCATATAGCCGCGTATTCTTTTCTCCCTGGCGTGCCCCGTGCCTTCGCCATCATCTTCAACAGGACGAGCCCGAGCCAGAGGACAACTCCGACGAGGAATTGCCAGTGGCCCTGTGCGCCCCTTGCACTCTCGCGAGCATCTTGAGCATCACCGCGACTCTGTGATTCTGGTGAGAATCTCCTTCTTCTCCCTCGCTTCCAGCATCGCCAGCAACGTCGCTGTCTAATCGCGCGCCGCCAGTCGCCGCCGCCAACGCCGCTGCCTAATGGTCAGGACGATATGGTCCATAGGATTTTAATCTGACGGTTATGATTAGAACGTGAACGAAGGGGTACGTCGCCTCTGTGCCACATGATCTATTTATATCTAACGCCTCTCGTTGCACGATCCGCACGAAGCGGTATCGACGAATTAAAACATGCCACGTGGCCCTGCCTGATATTTTGAATATAGATTTGATCTATTAGATGCTAGATTTTGTAAAATCTATAACTTTTAATCTACACGTCCAAATTTTGCAAATTTTATATCAATGGATTCAGCAAGACAAGCCCTAGCCAACCATGCCCTTTGTTTAGTAAAATGCTTCTGTTAAATTGTTTGTTTTTACAGAAACTCATGTATGCATGTTTAGAATTTAAAAATTGTTCTAAAATGATTTTGGGGATAAAATCTTGGGCAAATGGTTTGTTTTGAACCTACTGACCTTAGGAATCAATTGGTGGTTTCAAAAATGTATTTGGTGAAGCAAAAGAATGAATCTTGCATTTAAACCATTTCTAGTCAAATAAAAATATGGTTTAATTATTAAAAATAGTTTTGGAAGAAAACATTTGGGAAATGTTTTGTTTTAAACTCTCTGACCCCAAACACCAAGTTTTATGATTTGAAAATGAATTTGGTAAACCCTATAAAAAATTATTACTTTGCTAAAAGGCATTTTCAACCACATGAAATAATGATTTGGTTTAAAAATGGTTTAGAGATAGAATCTTTTGCAAATGGTTTTGCCACCTTATAAAGTGACCATTAGGTGTTTTCAAATGTTTAATTAACCATTAGAAACCACTTTTACAAATAAAACAATCTTTGGCATGCTTGCATGCATTGTTTTGTTTCTATCATTTTATGTGATGAATTGCTTGAATGGTAGATTGAAATATTGTTTGCTTGATTGAATTGTAGTGATTTGAAGTGAGTGAATATTGAAAGATCAAGGAGTGAACCTATACTCTCTACCAAAAAGGCAAGTGATGCTTCATACTTTTGTCCCATTATTTTCACTATGCACTAGTGATGTTTCTAAGTAGGACTTGCATGGAATTTTTGCTAAGTATAAACTATGACATGGGAAATCCTAGTAGATGTAACCTTAGTAGAAATTTCCTAAGTTAAGATTCCTACTACTATCATGCTTAGCTTACCTAGTAGAAAACAAGGGTGGAATATATATTCATGCTATGGAAAATTTCTAAGTCTGAGGACTTGTGTTTTGTTTAATAAAACAACTAAGTGAATGAATCACCTGGGTGGAATGGAATAAATGGTTTGTGTGGAGTGGTTCACAAGGCCCATTTCTATGGTTTACCTTGTGTATCTCACTTGTGGATGGCCACCCAGGAACAAAGAGATTTGAGATGTCAAATGTTGAGAAGCTTCAAGTGCAGCCACATGGCAATATGGGCTCTGCCTGGATCATATAGGTTGCAATAACTTAGCCAAATGGACAGTTGGTGGTAGGGGTTTGATAGGTTGGAACGCGTCCATTCTGGTCTAAGGGAAGGCTTCTGAAAGATCTTGTCTTGGTGAAACCAAGTCTTGTGGGGAAAGTGCACCACCTCTGCAGAGTGTAAAATCTAAGTACTTAGCCATGTCCCTGGTAAAGGAAAATTTGAGCATCAAGGCATGGAAGCTATCAAGAATCTCTTCATCCCAATTTCTAAGTTAAAAACTTGTGGTTGAACAAGGGTTGAAGGATCACCAATTTCTATTGGGAGATGCCTTGGGTGATTTTTGTCAAGCAAAAACTTAGTGTTTCAAATGATAAGGAAAATCTATTTTGAGCAAAGCAAGCCTAAGCTCCACTTAGCCAAATGCATATAGATGATAGACTCCACTATACTACCATAGTATCACTTGCCAATACAATTCAAATGTATTGACCCTTGTGGCTGTAACTTGTTATGTTGCAGGTTTGTTTGATATTAGTGAAATAGGATTACAAGTCTACAACCAACATGTCTTCCTGTGGCACTTTGAAGATGAAGGACCCCATGCTATTGTTATATTCTGCTGCATTGTAACGAGATAGCCAAATGAGCTATGTAAGATGTAATAAATTATTTTATTCCTGGTTATAAAGTTGTACTATGACCTTTGTTTCTTGATATTACATCTTAACTGTGGATGCTAGCTATTGATCCAGGGACTAGCATTGTAAACACAGGGATCTCTACGTTATTAAAGGTTGGGAACCTTACACCAACTCGGGGTTTATTTTCAGGCACGGCAACTGGCTTGCCGCCCTTACTTCCCTTCCGTTTTCCCTTCTTGTCTTTCTTGAAACAAGTGTTCTTATTGATCATCAACACTTGATGTTCCTTTTTGATCTCCACTTCTGCAGTTTTAAGCATTGACAGAAGCTCGGGGAGAGACTTCTTCATGCCTTGCATATTATAGTCCGTCATGAAGCGCTTATAGCTAGGTGGCAGAGACTACAGAACATGATGGATGCCTAAGTCAATGGGAATCGATATTCCCAAAGACACAAGCTTATCGGCGTAACCCGACATCTTGAGTACATGCTCAGTAACGGAGTTGTGCTCTTCCATCATGCAGCTAAAGAACTTTTCTGAAGCATTGTAGCTCTCTATAGCAGCATGTGTGTCGAAAATCATTTTCAACTCACCCATTGTATCAAATGCATTGCCGTTTTCGAAACGCTTTCGAAGTTCCGGCTCTAGCCCATATAATATGCCGCAATGAACTAAGTTGTGGTCCTCCTAATGAGTCTGATAGACATTCTTATCCTCGTCAAGGGCATCTTCAAAAGGTGGGGGCCCTAGCGGCGCTTCTAGTACATATTGCTTTTGTGCAGCAGAGAGGAGAATCCTCAAATTCATGGCCCATTCGGTAAATTTGCTACCGTTCGTTGCAAGTTTCTCTTTCTCCATGAACAAATTGAAATTAAAAATAGGTGGTGCCATCTACAACAGAATTTGTAAGTTTAGACTAAGTTTATGATAGATTGAGTTTAGCTAATCCACATTACGAATGAACTCCCACTCAAAAACGACAACCCTCGTGCCTTTTTGGTGATTATATGAACCAAATCCGCTACACCAAGTCCGATCATCACGTGAGTCGGTGTAGCTTCAAAGGCGAGCATCAAATGGGCATCATATCTACTATATGACTCATGCTTAACCTTTCGGTCTGTGTTCCGAGGCCATGTCTGTATATGCTAGGCTCGCCAACTTAGAACCTTAGTATTCGTGTGTGTAACTGTCTTACACCCGAAATATGGTCGTGGATCCAAGAACACCCAATCATCACGTGATGTCTTGGAGCGACGAAAACATAATCGGTGCATACTAAAGGAAGAACACATTCTTATCTTGATATTTAAAGCGCTAAACAAGCAATATAATATGATATCAAACATCACATGTTTATTAGTGAAATGATATGGTTCCCGCATATGATCTCTATCATGTGCACCGTGATATGATCACTATCATACCTTTATGTGTAAGGCCAAGGTCTATGGAACTTACACGTTATGTGTGTTGTAAGAGTATCATCCCATACTTCTACTTACAACAACGCCATATCATAACAGTAGCCCATCAACAATCTAAACTAGACGCCTCTAATTTATCCATTGCAAGTTTTACGTGACTTAGGGCTTTCGAAGATAGAACCGTTCTTACCTACGAACTTGAACCACAACGAGGATAACCAAATTGTTGACAACTCGTTGCAAAATAGATATTGACTATAGTAGGAGAGACAGACACCCGCTAGCCACTTATGCAAACTAGTTGCATGTCAAGCAACAGGTCTCATGTGCGAGGACATGTAAAGTTTGTCCGGGCCGCTTCATCCCACTATGCCACCAATATCCAAAATTAAAACTAAGAAGCGACAACATGATCATCATCGCCCACATACTCATATGTGTACTACCCGTGTAAAGCATCTACACATAGATCCGGTTCTGATACCACTGAAGGGTTCGCAGCATAGAAAACAAAAAATTTCCTACAATGGGAACTATGTACCAAGATCTATCTACTAGATACAAACAACGGGCGGATGTGTATCTGTAGATAATATACCCTTGAAGACCGACAAAGCTTAACGAGTTGAACTCGTGGTTGATGTAGATGATCTCTTGCCGATCTCAAGATCGAGAGGAAGTCCTTGTGCCACAAAGCAGCGGCGCATCCGTGCTCGCACACACATACAAGACACCGAGCAACCTCCTCCTCCTCGCTCCAGCGATGCAGCGGAAGCACAACCCTTTCTTGCCGAATAGCCACCGGGACCATGTATCTCGCTAGTCCGAGACCATGGGGATAAATTCTAGAGGGGGAGAGAGATCCTTCACGAGGAGGTGTGAGTGAGAGAGAGGGAGAGGGGTGCCTTTTATAGGAGGAGGGGGCACCCAAGGGGGTGGCCGTCGGCCATGGGGGCTGCCCCCTCCCCTCCTTCATTCATGTGGGTGGACACTCCACTCACAAAAACCTCTTCAATTTCCTCCACTCAAAATCCCACTCAAAATTGCTATTAAATTTCCACCAAATTTAATGCAAACTCTCATTAAATAAAAATCTTTTTATTTATTCAGAATTTTGTCAATTACTTTAATGACAAAAATTCACATATAACCCCTTGCTAGAATTCTATTTCACATGCAAACACACTTTCTGCAATTTCACCCGAAAACCTGTTTCGGTATCTAGTGAAATAAATTCATGCGCTTGTTATTCTTTCCGGGATGAAACATTTGCTCCAACTGGATGTTAGTGTCCCTTAAGTGTGTCACCCTACAGTTCGCGAATAATGCGGACATGATCGAGACCCTTCTCCGATCAATAATTAGTAGCGGGACCTGGAGATCCATACTGACTCCCACACATTCAACGATGACTTTCCTGTGATCGTCGAAACCTTTTACGCTTGTATCTTAATCCCTTTGTTTCACAATATATTACATATATCCGAGATTCGATCATCGGTATCTCCGTACCTAGTTTGATCTCGTTACTGACATGCACTCTTTTCTCGTTCCCGTGATATAACATTCTAGTGATCAAATCACATGCTTGCAAGCTAACCAATGTGATATCACCGAGAGGGCCCAGAGTATATCTATCTGTCATCGGGATGAACAAATTCCACTCTTGATCCATGAGTTTCAACATAACACTTTAGTAGTTTTGAAGCCATCTTTATAACCACCCAGTTACGGTGTGACGTTTGATGTCAAGAAGAAACTCTTCCGGTGTTTATATCAATATAAACTCAATGACTTTGACATGATCTCATGGTCTAAGGATTAGGATCACTTTGTAAGTTGTTTATATCAATATAAACTCAATGACTTTGATCGTAATGCTATACTTCGGATGAATGTTCATCAAATCATTACACTAATGTTGTGATCTTGTTATTAACAACATCCAATGTCTATGATCAGGAAACTGTGATCATCTTGTTAATCAACGAGCTAGTTTATGAGAGAGGCATAACTAGGAATTTTCTGTTTGTTTATTAAACACACATGTATTAATGTTTCCGTATTAATACAATTATAGCATGCAAAATAAACATCTATCATATACTTGGAATACACATAATAAACACTTTATTATTGCCTCTGAGGGCATATTCCCTTCAAAGGCCAATAGTTATTACCATAAGCATTGTTGCCAAAATTATTATTCCTAATGAAGTTCACATCAACTTGCTCTTGTTGAGCAAACAAAGAGGCTAAGGGAACATTATTTGGATCTATATGAGCTTTCCCATTAACAAGCATAGCCATGATAACATCAATCATATCACTTAAAGAGGAGGTTTCTTCAACAGAATTTACCTTCTTACCATGTGGAGCTCTCTCAGTGTGCCATTCAGAATGATTAGCCGTCATATTGTCATGGAGTTTTGTTGCAGCACCCAAGATGATAGTCATAAAGGTACCTCCAGCTGCTGAATCCAACAGGTTTCTTGAAGAGAAGTTCAAACCTGCATAAAAAGTCTGGATAATCATCCAAGCAGTAAGTCCATG
Source organism: Avena sativa (assembly GCA_916181665.1). Classification (NCBI taxonomy): domain Eukaryota; kingdom Viridiplantae; phylum Streptophyta; class Magnoliopsida; order Poales; family Poaceae; genus Avena; species Avena sativa. Next base: position 51,579,166 of record OV702279.1, on the reverse strand, counting down.
AGTAGGACAATTCTTAACCAAAGATTTCATTCTTTACCAAGCTTGAGCAACATGTTCATTATCAAGTTGTTTAAATTTCATAATATCACTTCTCATAGATATAATCTTAGCAGGAGGGCAGTACTTTCCAATAAAAGAATCTTTGCACTTAATCCAAGAATCAATACTATTTGTAGGTAAGGATAGCAACCATTCTTTAGCTTTTCCTCTCCAGGAGAAAGGAAACAAATTGAGCTTAATAATATCTCCATCTACATCCTTATATTTTTGCATCTCACAAAGTTCAACAAAGTTATTGAGGTGGGCAGCAGCATCATCAGAACTAGCACCAGAAAATTGCTCTCTCATCACAAGATTCAACAAAGCAGGCTTAATCTCATAAAAGGTAGCATCAGGAGTAGGTGGAGCAATAGGAGTATTTAGGAAATCATTGTTGTTTGTGCTAGTGAAGTCACACAACTTGGTGTTCTCAGCAGAGTTCATTTTGACAAAAGTGTAGCAAGCCAAAAGCAGCAGCAACTAGAGCAGGAACTAATTTTTTTGTTTTTTCGATAAGAGAAAGCAAACCAAACTAAACTAAAATTTTTGGAGTTTTTGATAAAAAGAGGCAAAAAAAACCAATCAAAACAAAAACAAAGTAAAGAGAAAGGTTGTGAAGGACTCGTCGTGTGAAGACGTCCTTAGCCTCCCCGGTAATGGCGCCAGAAAACTTGTTGATGGCGCGTGGTAGCACTTCGTTGGTATACCCCAAGAGCAAGTTGTGATGAGCACAGCAGCAAGTCTTCCCTCAGTAAGAAACCAAGGTTATCGAACCAGTAGGAGTAAGGAAATGTCTCAAAGGTGTTGCTAGCAACTTGGAGACCTGCACAACACAAACTCAAGACTTTTCTCCAGCGAACAGTGAGGTTGTCAATCTCACCGGTTGCTATAACAAATGATTAACTGTAAGGTGTGGAAGGTAATAGTGGTTTGCAGAAAGTAAACAGTAACAGTGGAAGATGTATCAATGGTAAAGATTGGACCAGGGTCCATAGTTCACTAGAGGTGTTCTCCTTAAGATAAACAAACATGGCAGGCTGGGTAAACAAATTACAGCAGGGCAAACTGACAGGACTAAGCAAGGCATAACAATGCAATACTATACATTCATGATCCTATGAGATTCGATTGGGCAATACAACAAGGTACATAGACCGCCATCCAATTCCATCTATGACTATAAATCCACCTTTAGGTTATCATCCGAACCCGCTCCAGTATTAAGTTGCAAGCAACAGATAACTTCTTTAAGCAAAGTGTGTAAGGTAAACAATCCACTTGATCCATGAACAAGAGACCGTTGTTTTATCCCTAGTGGCAACAGCACATCTACAACCTTAGAAATTTATGTCACTTCCCTTAGATTAAATAGAGGCATGAACCTACTATCGAGCATAAATACCCCCTCTTGGAGTCACTAGCAACTACTTGGCCATGATAGCTACTAGAAACGGAGAGCATGCAAGATCACAAACAACACAGACATGATAGAATCAATAAGAGAAAACCATTAATCAATCTGACATAGTAATCTCAATATCCATCAGATACCTGCAAACACAACATGCATGATTACAAATAGATGATCTTGATCATGAACGAAGCTCACAAGATCTAAACATGGTAGCACAAAGGAGGAGATACAACCATCTAGCTACTACGGGGACCCGTAGTCCAAGGTGGAACTACTCACAATTCATACCGGAGGCTGGCATGATGAAGAAGAAGAAGGCCTTTGGGATGATCTCCCCTCCGGCAGGGTGCCGGGAACATCTTCAGATAACCCCAATCTAGGGACGATGGTGGCGGTGGCTACAAACGGTTTCGTGGAATATTGATCGGGTACTTAGGGTTTTGGCATCGGGGGGTCTTTATAGGTGAAGAGGTGAGACAGGGTGAAGCCAGGGTGGTCACACCCCCCCCTCCCCCCCCCCCCCCCGCGGGCGCGGCTAACCCTAGTCTGAATCGCCAGGGGGTGTGGCCCCCTGGTGCCTCCCCTCCATCTCATACTCTGGCTCTGTGTTCCCCACGGTAAAATATTGACTTTGGCTTTTGTCCCGTACAATTCCGAGAATATTGATTTTCTGCCTTTTTTGGAACCAAAAACAGAAGAAAACAGGCAACTAGCACGGTGGCATCTTGTTAATAGTTTAGTACCAGAAAACATATAAAAACACCTCAAAGTGTAGACAAAGCAAACCAAAGTAGATACTAAACAAGCATGGAACATCAAAAATTATAGATACGTTTCCGACGTATCAGGCACTTCACTGTGAAACTTCCTGGCTCACTCTTAATAACATCATAATAATTCTTGGTGAGAATGCAATATGTAGTAAGTGCATTACGACAATCCAGTATCATTTCAAATATGGTGCATTCTGAAAATTAAGTATCGTCCTTGTCCCACTCAATTGTTGGCAAGTCATCACCATCGTACTCGGCTAAAAAGAGGTCGTCATTGTTCTCCTCATTCTCTTCATCATTATTGTCATCAAATCTGGCACTGTGGGTCATTTCCTGCATGTATTGATCCTCCAAAGCCTGCTTACTGAATCTATCTACCAATTCTAGAAACATCGACTCATCCTCATCATCTAGAGGAAGTGTTGCATCATCAGTCTCTTCTCCGTCCTCCACATTGGCCGCACGAGAAATCTGGCTTACACTCGCAGTGTGAACATATTGTATTGTTGTGGATCTACAAGGAGCAAGGGGCGCACACTATTAGCAGAGGCAGCAGAGACACATGATGCCCGACCACCTGATGATGCCTGATGACCTAATGATGCTTTAACCCTATTTCCCTTGTGCTCAACTTTAGGTTGCACATGGATACGAATTTGACTAAAACGGCCGGCAACATTGAAAGAGAAAAACATTACCAGATCAGCTTCACAAGTTAGTTTCTCGCTAATGTTGAAATATTGTAAATCAAGTGAATCATCGGAGCTCCAGGGAAATTTAAAATAGAATTTTTCTTTCAAATATCTGAGAGTTATAGAGGTTGCAAACACCGCTAGGAAGTAAAATCCAGAGAGATATTGTTCACAACCATGAATTATGCTAGTATCTAGTCTAACTGTCAGCCGAAATTCTAGTGATGGCTCAATCCTATTTGAAAAGCAAGGCAGTTAGTTGAGCACTGGCAATTCGTGCTCAGATACTGCCTATAATTAATCCACAAAGGGAAATGATGCTTACTCAAATGGAATCCATGCATTAGATCCCACCCAATCTTCTTCATGGTCGAGAGACAAGAGTGGTACACCAGTCGGCATTGCATACTGTGTCGCGAAAGGGGTAGATCTAGCGGAGGAGGGGTGGAGCCAAAGGCGGAGTGGGATCCATGGCCCGGGGGAGGGGGAGGCTCGGGGGCCGAGGACGACATAAGGTAGGAGGGAACGACGGAGGGCCAGCAGAGGGGCGGTGTGGGAGCTTTTCCAGGCTCGAGGAAGCGAATGCTTTGGGAGAGCGAGAGATGGCCAGTATGGCATGTCTCCATGCAGCCCCACCCTTCACCATGTATGCAGGACCTGTCCCAACGTGGCCCCACCTGTCAGCATGTAACGGTCAAGGCCATGCAACATAGAGTTCAACGCAGGACCCATCCCAACACGGTCGCACCCGTCATCATATAACGGTCAAGGCCTTTGACCTGATGGCAACCCTCCATCCGAGCGTCTGTAAGGGTTTTAGAATAGAGGGAGCAGAAAAGTGAGGTAATATAAGAGGGCTAGGGAAAATTGAGTACAACTAACAAACCAAGGGCACTAAAATAGAAATCCCTTAATAGATCATTTGAATTTTGGAAGAATATTGTAAATTTTCAAGAGTAATAGTCTATCGCGCTCACATGTATTCAAGTTTGACCTAATTTTGTGTCACATCCCAAAATTTTCCAAATTTTGAAATGTGAAAAATAAATAAACAAAATAAATAATTGTTGAAATTTAGGGTGAAAAGAAACTTTTTGATTTCAAATGGAATCATCAAAACCTATTTGGATCAAATAAAACCCTAAAGGGATTTAGGAAGATAAACAAATAATAAATAAAGTTATAATAGTTGGAATCACCATTTTTGGATCTTTAAATAAAAAGATATGGTTTTTTATAAGCAAAGGTAGAAATAATAAATAAGGACTATTTTAAAGAGCCAAATTAAATCTTGGCCAAGCATTGGAAATGAAATATTTTTGTTTAATAAAAGAGTAAAGGATTATCTAAATAAAATCATGAGGATTTATTAATATCCAAATTTTATTTAAGTAAATACATTTTTCCTATTTTGAATGAACATTAAAACTTAATAAAGTATTTTATTTCAAAGTTTTAGTTTTCAAATAAAATCTACTGAAAAGATTTTTGTAGAAATTTAGATTTCAAATAGAGTATTAAAACATATTAAATCCTATTTGAAATAAAGACTAATATCTAATTATTTATTTTTAATAATTAATAAACCCTAAAAATAAATTATTCTAAATTTGACTTTAAAATATGTTGAATAACAGTATTAAAATATACACAAAGTTTGGTGGAGATTTGAATTCAAATAGAGTTTGAATTGTTTGAATAAAAAATCAAAACAGAAATTCAAAATGGAAAAAGAAAAAGGTTTTGTACAAAAAAACGAATCAAACCCAACCCACTGCCAAGGCCCAGTCCAGCCCAACTCGCAGCCCACCTGCTCACCCCACTCGCGAACCGTTTTCACTCAGAAGCAAACCCGCTAAGTCACTGACTAGCAGGCCCCACCTTTATCGTCTCTCTCTCACAGACAGCCAGACCCCACCTGCCAGGTCTTCGTTTTCACCCGCACGCGACCACGTCCCCCTCGCCGGCCGTGTCTGGCCATTATTCCTCGCGTTGAATTCACTTCATTTCCGGAGTAAAACCTGCCCCCGACCACGCACACTTAAGCGCCTCCCTCCCCTCTTCCGTTTCTCCAGACACCGCCTCCCCTTTGCCTCCAGGCTGCCCCAATTTCAAGCTCGAGCACCACTGCTCCGACGAGCTTCTCCAGCCGATTCCTGCACCGTCCAACCACCCCTCGCCCCCAGAGCACACGAGCTTGCTTCCCCTCTTCTTGCGCATCTCCCAGCACCAACCCCACACACACGCGAGCACCGTAGCATCGGCAACCTCAACATCAGAGTGTCGCCGCCTCCTGCCTCGACTCCGGCGAGATTCCCCGTTGAGTTCAGACAGCCCTGCATGCTCCATTTGCCTTAGCGCGCCCTCAAACCCCGCCTCCGACGACAACCAGAAGCACCCGACGCTGCTGCAAGCTCCGACGAGCAATCCACTCCGTTCATGTGCGCCCCTCGATGAACCGACCACACCTTGAGCTTCGCCGCACTCCTGCGAGCACGGTGCACATCCTCTCCCTTCCCTGCGCGACCTAGTCCCTCAGCAACGTCTCCGTCCGAGCGTGCGCCGCCGCCACTGCCGCCAAACCATGGTCGAACTGATGTGGTCCGTCGGATCTAGATCGAAGGATTGAGATTAGATTTTAAACGAAGGGGTACGCGTCCATCTGTGCCGTGCGTTTTAAGTGAGATCCTGCGGCCAGTGTTGATCGATCCGCACGAACCGTTACCATCCAATAGGATAGCGCCACGTGTACAGAGTTTAGTTTAAAAACAGAAATTTGATCTATTAGATATGCAAACTTGCAAAATTCATAACTTTTAATCTACACGTCCAAATTTTGCAAATTTTATATCAATGGAATTATCAGGACAAGTAATTTGCAACCATGCACTTTTTTTAATGTTTTGCTTCTGGAAAATTGGTTGAATTTGCAGAAACTTGTGTAGGCATATTTTGAATATAAAATTTGTTCTAGAAATATTTTTAAGGTGAAATCATTGCTAAATGGTTTGTTTTGAACCTACTGACCATATAAACCAACTTATGGGCTTAGAAACATATTTTGTTAGACTAAGGAATAAATCCTTGATTTAAACCATTTCTAGCTAAATAAAATTATGGAATATGGTTTAGAAATGATTTTTGAGTAAAACCTTTGGGAAATGATGTGATTCAAACCTTCTGACCCTAAGCACCAAGTTTTGAGATTCAAAAAAATACATTTGGCAAACACTAGAAAATCTTCCTTGTTTTAAATCATTTCTAGCAAAACAAAAGGATTTAAAATGGCCATTTTCACCAACTTGAATCTAAATGGTTTTACCACTTTTGTAAATGACCAATATGAGCCTTAAAATGTTAGAGCCTAATAGAAACCACTTTTCTAAATAAGACCATCTTTTGCATGCTTGCATGCATTGCCATGTTTTTGATATTTTATGTGATGAAATGGTTTGAATGCTAATTGAATATGTGTTTGCAATACCAAGAAGTGAACCAATATTACCTAATAAAAAGGCAAGTGACACTATCATCCATATCCTACTATTTTCATTACACTTAGTGGATTTTTGTAACATGCATGATAGGACTACTATATTTCTATGATATGCTATATCCTATTAGGATATCCTTATATCTTCCTTAGTGAAAACAATGTAGTTGTAGTATGCTTAGCCCTGCTATATATTTGGGATGGGATACATGATATGATTATATGAAGTGTTGGAAAAATTATATGTTTTATATAATAAAACAAGTACTCAATGAACCACCTGGGTGGAAAGAGGATACTCAAGTTTTGGACAAGGTGGAAACAAAGGGAACCATGTTTATATGGCTATCTTTTTGTATGTGCACTAGAAGAAAACCAACCAGGGACTTAGAGATTGAACATGTTTCTTGTACAATGGCTTCCGTGTACAACCACATGCTAAATGGGCTCTGGCTTAGTCAACTACATAGTGGAAGACCCTTGCATTGGCATCTTCATGTTAACTATAATTGTGTATTGGAAATATATCCATACATTGGTGCCTGGTAGACAAGCTAGCATTGTGTATTGGGAGGACTTCTATGGAAAGACTTTGTCACATTCTTGATCTGCCGGTACTCCATTTGGTGAGTACTGATCTAGCGGCCACTGGTGGCGTCAAGACGAGATTGTGTCATGTGGGTAAAGTGTACAACTTCTGCAGAAGATCAAATTCTAAGTACTTAGCCGTGTCCCCGTTATGGACAACTCTGAGCAACTAAGGCCTGAAGCTATGAAAGATCTCGACATTCCAATTTCTCAAAGTAAAAATTGATGGTGACAACAAGGGATTAGAAGCACTTGGAGTTTTCCAAGGAGTTTAGAAAGATTTGTCAAAGAATCAAAACTATTTTGAAAAGATAGGATAAAACTATATTGCTTTCTGCAAATGAGCCTAAACCCTACTTAGCCAAATATGCATGTAATGATAGGATCCACTTATTTCTACATAGTAGTGAAACTTGCCAATACAATTCAAATGTATCGACCCTTGTGGCTGCTACTTATTATGTTGCAGGTTTGTTTGATGTTAGTGAAGTGTGTTGATTAGGATTACAAGTCTACAACCAACATGATTGCCAGTGGCACTTAGAAGATGAAGGACTCCATGCTATATAGACATTCTGTTGCATTGTAATGATATAGCCAAATGAGCTATGTAAGATGTAATGAATTATTTTATTCCTGGTTATAAAGTTGTATTATGACATCTGTTTCTTGATATTACATCTTAACTGTGGATGCTAGTTATTGATCCAGGGACTAGCATTGTAAACACAAGGATCTCTACCTTATTAAAGGTTGGGAACCCTACATTTTGTTTTACCAACATAAAGTCATTTAAGTGCGCGAAGTTTTATCTAGGAAGCTTGAAAAATCTTAAACCTTGGCATGGTACATTTCGTCTAAAAATTGTGATGGTGCCATTCTTTTTATTTTTGAACCAGGGTAGGTGCCGAAAGAGCAACATACTTCGAGTAAAGGTTACATCAAGAACATCAAAAAATAGAAAATTACATCTAAGTCCACAATTGGCACAAAGGCCCCTAAAATTTAGCTTAAAAAGCACTCAGGTCCAGCTTAATTTCAATCGTGCAGCTAAGCCATAATCTTCCTACTACTGCTTGCTTCACACATAAAAAACAGCGCACGCGTTACTGTTGATCATGGTCGAAGGGATGAGATTGCTCAGAAGGAGTAGAGGAGCACACCCAAGGATCTGGTAACCAATTCGAGGACTGAAGTCAATGTTGTACGTGGTTAATGTCAGGAGAAGGTCCGAAGAGGTCGACCTGCCCCCTACCGAGTCAGTTCCCCAACCGCACTTTTGTCGGCTGCAGGTTCCTCGCGCTCGAGCTCGACCTTGAGCATGTTCTTATCATAAGCAAGGGCCAACATATGATCGATAGGCTCGAGGGGACCCAGGACCGCGTCGTTTGCCACGGCAAGGGCGACCTGGCACCCTCTCGAGTTGGTTGTTGATGACTGCAAGTGCACAGATCATTTGTAGCTAGTTTTGAAGTTCAGATATCGATCCCACAGGGAGCCCAAAGGTAAGTGCTTATTGGTGAAGTCTCTGTCGTACCCAAAGTTGTCATAGGTATTCGAGTGAATTGACTACAAGTGTTGAGAATGATAATCGAATTTGGATTTAAACGGAAGTACTCAAATAAAACTAAAATGTAAACTTCAGGAGTAAAAATCATAAAAGTAAAGAACGATTTTTTTATTGTTTTCTGTAGATGAAAAAGTAGGCGCGGGGAGTTTCAGTTCATGGTGATAGTGAATGTGTTGGGTGAATGAGTGATAAGTGTAACAATTATAATCTTATAAATATGTGTGTAGGCGAGCAACCCATAATTAGTCAGAACTCCTCTTGGTAGATTTCATCCCAACTTCAAATATCCTGATAGCCTGTTTACAAGAACCATGGTCGGTCACTAGACGATTAAGATCCTTTAGATTTCTTAGAAATTAAGCTCCTTGGATCAGACTAATGCAATAAGCTCGGTGGTTCCTCGTTATCCTCAAGTCAAATAGTTTCCCATTGATATCCCCATGTCACTCAAGGGTCGCTGGTATACTAGCAAACAAGATTCTATCTATGTAGAACAAAGCATCATGTTGTCTGGGCCCTTAATTGGACAACATGCATTAAGCATTCCACAGATAGTCAAGAACACATAATATAGTAATTAAAATCAACCACAAACTTAATGAAATTATATAGGCACATCACATATCACCAATCCCCTACATCTCCCACGCCCAAGGGAACTTACTCACACATGAGATAAGAAAGGTTCATCGATATAATTAAATAAAGGGAGTTCTTCTTGATATTACCGAGGAGATCCACAATAAGAAATAGAAATAAATCCAACACAATTCAAGATGGGAAGAACAATCTCAAACCCTAATCTTGCAAGGTAGAGATCTCTCTCTCTCAAGTACAAGTGGTGGCTATGGAGGTGTGGTGGCTAGGAGATCGAAGATCATGGAGCAAGATGAAAAACGTCTTCCCCTTCTTCTCCGGATCCCTTCTTTCTCACTTCTGGATGGTACGGTGACTCGTGTGTTCTATTTTTGACCTTGGCCTCTTCATGAAAGTTTTCCCTTTTAATAAGAAGAAGGAGATGGAAACTATATGGAGGCTGCCCGTGTAGTTGGTCGTTAAGCTTTCAGTAAATTCCCCTCGATTGCTTCCAAAAAAGGGACTTGCTTGTTTTCTCCTGGATATTGTGTTTTTTCTGTTAAATCCCTCTGGTGATGTTCAGAACCTGAAACACACATTGAAAACCAAGTTTTCTTCGCTACCGAAGTATTAGTGTTGGGTAAAGCTAGAAAACCATCAAATCCAAACGAAATCCATTGATAGAAACCATAAAAAATGTGTAGAATCTCATAGCTATCAACTCCCCCAAGCTTAGATGTTGCTCTTCCTCGAGTGACAAGGAAATAAGAAAGGATAGCGGGGATTCAAAACTGAAATAAAAGAACTTACAAGCTTGAGTTAGTGTCAAATTCTTTTCTTCACATTTCATGTAATCTTAAACATGATCATACAAATATTCACAAGATTGCACTGAGTTCACTTCCTAACCATGCATATCTTGATAGCAAATAAATCATATGCACGAACGAGTGTCGAAATTTTAGCTAGGAAAGTGAAACATACCTTTTTGGGTTCTCTCTTGTTGAGAGTTGAATTTTTTTTCTCTTGTTACTTTAATCAATTAAGAGTACCCAAGTTTGTAGCAACAACATTTAATTTAAGAACAACTCATCTACTCCCACGTCAAAATTTCAAGAATCTCAAAGCACATTTTTTCCTTTCCTTGTTTTTCAAAAACTTCAACTCTTTCATAGAGGAATCATGCCACTGTTTTTAACATGTTAATTGGGACTGTGTTGCGCACTCGTGACAATGCCAATAGATAGATGTTGAGAAATAGTTGGCCAGAGGAGTACAACGACTTCACTTTGGAACATAAAACCACGAGGAGACTAAAAATTATACACATCATAGCTTTTTAGCAAAAAACGTTTACATAACTCATAGCCGAAATCAAGTGGTTTCCCACATTTTAGATCCTTTGTTGGCCAGTGGAGTTAAGAGTTCCCCATGGAGTACGACAGTATTTGTAGTGACACGCGTAAAGCAATATCCTACTGTAATTATTAGAAAAGGCAGTGGCATAATCTCTACTACTTCAAAGTATCCATTTTATCAGAAAATTTCATTCAAGGGTGCTATTGAGTCTATTTACATTAAGCTCAATGGTGTTGAGTAGTTTCTAAAATCAAATCTTTTGGGCTAAACATGGACTCAAGTCACCTCTTGGATGCTTTTCTTGTTGTAAAAATATCGGAAATGTTTTAACCAAGTACATTGCTCAATGTTACAAAGCTAGAAGTGGACACTAGCAAGGGAATATAATTTATAGGATAAGAATCTAGGTGGGGAGTGACTCAAGTGCAAGCGAGTAAATAATTATAGGACCAAGTTAAAATTTCAAGAGAGGTGATGAAAGGAATGTGATACCTCCTATTGCTTGCTTCGTTATCATACTTGAGTCGAATCCTCTCTATATTTCCATATTGCCAAGTCACCTGAAATTGAGCAATCTCCAAGAAAAAAAAGGAAACAAATTGCAATTGAAAGTTACAATAATTTTTTTGTGGTTTGGGTTTTAATAATGCAAACTGAAAGTAAACATGATATTCTTGGAATATAACACAAATCGAAAGAAGAAATAAAAATATGAATGCAAGTTTGGAGGTTTTCAAAACCTCCCCCAAGCTTAGGTTGTTGCCATGCTTAGTTGTTGTCGTCGTTTGGCGACGGCTGGTGGTGCTACTGGTAGTAGTCGGGGAAGTAGGTCATGAAGTTACCAAAGGTGTGAGTTAAAGCACTCACATCGTCACTAACTCCATGCAGGGTCTGGTCGATCTCCCCAACACGCTGGTTGAGCTGCAAAATTTCCTGATAGGGGACATTGTTGAACCCATGTTTCTTATGTGGATGATTGGGCCATTGGTCCCAAGGCTGCTCCTGCTTCTACTATTGTCTCTCCCAAGTAGGGTTGTACTCCTGCTCCTGCTGCTTCTCATGTTCCTCTTGCTGCCCTCCTTCTTCCTCTTCATCAGAGTCAGGATAGAGCTCTACCATGATTTCGGTCAATGATCCTTTGTGAGGATCCAGTTGTCCCTTCCCTGAACCTCGAAGGCTTGCGAGAAAGGAAGTGGCATCTAACCATCCTGCTCATCATTAAGATAACCAAATTGATAGGCTCGGAGCCTCCTATTAGCTAGGTAAACACTGAGGAAGCCACAAGAAGTTATATATCTGACGTCCATAAGTATGCAGCCATCAGTAGGTTGAGCAATAGGAATTGCAATTTAAAAGGCTTGGATTAGGTGGGTTACCGTTCCACCGATATGAATGTCACCTTTCTTTTTGTTACATTAGGGAATAGTGCCTTGGTGATCATGGTCATGTATGCATTAGCCATCGAGCCGGTATCTCCTCTTCCTAACAAGGTGTTAGCAAGAAACATAGCAAAGTAACAGATAGTTGGGTTCAGAATGGTGGACATATTCTTCTGGTATAAATCCCTACCACCATTAACAAAAACAACCTCCCAAGCATTTGCACTCGAGACACTATACATGTTTGTAACAGTTGGTTCTCCTTATTGAGGGAATCCATAAGCATTGCAAAATTGTTGATAGGTAATTTGATATGGCCGTTGGTTAATAGTGAAATTTATCATGCATGCATTACCTTTATCCCTGTGATCGTCATAGAAGGAGGCGAGGAACTCATGGGTGAGCCCTTCATAGATGTAGTAGTTGGCGTTGGTGAGGCCGTCGAGCCCTTCATTTGCACATAGGTAGTTGAAGTCCCCCTTCAACTCTGCTGAGTTGAGGAAGTCGTTATCGGCCCATCGTGTGGGCAGCACCTTCCTTGCCAAAACCATGGCATACTTCTTGTCGAGCTCAGCCCGGATCCCCGAGCCCTCACCACGTTGGCGCTTCCTCTTGCGAAAAATACTATCGATCTTGTTCATCTTGATGCATTGAGAAATTTCAACATAAAACCTTAGGCATATAGTTTCTACATTATATATGAATGATTCTACGTGGAGGAATTCAATCCTAACGTGAGAAATTAAAAGATAAAATCAATCAAGCTTGAGTTCATCCACTAATTCAATGAGAAGATTTCAATCATGGAATTCTAAAAATAAAGCATGGATAGGGACATAAACATATCGATCTATCGATTCCCCCACTCAAACGAATGAAATCCGCAAAGAATTGATAGTTCTTGAGAGGTTTTGAGAGTTTTGGAGAGGGAGGTTGAGAGAAATAATGAGGGCAGGAAGAAGCTTGCCTTGCCCCGACCCATTTAAGTGTTCGGGCCAAACTATACAGTCGGGACAGGTAGCTCCCACCGTATAGTTGTGGCAGCGGTGAGGGTTGGGGTTTCCCTTTGCCAGGTCACAACTATACGGTCACAACTATACGGCCGGACTAGATGGTCTCTCTGTATAGTTGGTCGTCAACCTTTCTGTATCTGAACCCCAACTTTTGAGAATTTTTTCGATAACTATATGGTTGCAACTATATGGTAGGAAAAAATTTTATTCCGGCCATATAGTTGGTCTTTAGACCTTCTGTAGCATGCTTATTCACCAAAAATTTTAGAGAATTATTTTTTTGGAAAATAATGTTGAGCTAGTTTCTACAAATAAAACTCGAACTTTATTTTCTACTCTAAATCTGTGCTTGTTTAGTCGGTATTTCTGCTACTTTTTGACAGCTGCATCTTTACGGGCGCGCTTCTACAAAAATGTCTGTGAAAAAGTTGTAGGAATGCGATGAACAACTTTATTATCTAATTTTAATTTATTTTATTGATATGATGGGTTGACTCCCATTAAGCATTTTATTGAGAATGGTTGAATATTTCAATCCCTTTTCTGTTCTCGAATTCTTACTCTTCGGTTGCCCTTTATCAAAGGCACTTCCACAGGAACTCGTTTTGCCGGTGGAACATACCTTTCTCATGCTTCTAGTTTCTTTGGAAAATACCAGATTATTTCAGCATCATAGACACTGAAGATTATTTTCCCTACAGCACAATCAATTGATGCTCCTGCAGTGCTAAGAAAAGGTCTTCCAAGTATTATAGATAATCTTTCATCTTCTGGTATTTCAAGAATAATGAAGTCGGTGGGAATAACATGCTCATTTTTTCTAAGTAGAACATCCATAATCATACCAACATGTTGTTTAGTGGATTTGTCAGCCATTTGTAAACTGATAGAAGTGGGGGAGTATTCCCCTAGTCCTAGCTTTTTATAGAGGGAGTATGGCATTACACTAACTCCTGCACCTAAATCACATAAAGCATTATGAATATTAGTTTTGCCTATTGAACATGAAATATTTAGTATACCAGGATCTCCTGACTTAAGCAATAGTCTCCCATTAGTAGGGTAACTAGTCACCATGGCAACAATTTCAGTTATTCCTTTCTTTCTATTAAGAATATCACGAAGAAATTTAGAATAGGCATGCACTTTTATTGCATCCGCAAATGGAATTTCTAGATGAAGAGCATGAAGTGCCTTTGTGAAAGAATCATAGATTACAGGATTTGGTTCTTTATTTTTGCGATCTCAAAATGGAGGTTTCTTACCTTTGTATTTTACCTTTTGTGGAGGATCAGGCTCTTTAGTTGCTTTATTTTGTTGTTGCTTATCATTTTTATTTTTCTTTATTGCAACAACTTCTTCTCTGCTTGTGTCTTTTTCTTCTCCTAGATTGACAGTTTCTGCATCAGAATTATAACTGTCATCTTGTGTGTCGTTCTTCTCCTCCAAGGTTTGATCTTGTGTATCTTGAGCACTCTCATCCTGAGGATCCACCAATGTATCATCTTCCTGACTTGCTTCAATTAAGGCTTTCTCCTTTTCGATCTTTTTCAGCTCCATATTCCGGTGGTTCTAATGGTCATTTAACAACTGCACCCCTTCTTATAACAAAATTAGTAGAAAAGGGAATATTTATATCATCACGAAGAAAAATTTGATAACCAGATGCTATTTGTTCACACTGGGTTTCAATAATATTGAGGTACTTGTTAAATAATTTTATTTCTTGGCCAATCTCCTCATAATTTTCTGTAAGTTCGGCCAAAATCTTTTTATGTCTTTGAAATTGCTTATGCAAGTTATTATAAGACTTTGTCTGTCGATGTTTTAATTCTTGAAAAACTTTTCTAGTTTCATCCTCTTTAGTTAAAACTTGTAATAAATCTACTTTATTTTCCTTGACAAGATTTGAAGGTATACCTTTTTATTTCATGGCTTTACACACTTCAGGCATAAGATCAGGATTTATACGTAGTATTCCCTTTTCCTGCTTAGTGCCAAAATCAGGATTATATAAAGAATCATTCTTAGCCCTAGTAGCCATTAATTACAAACATGCTTTAATAGTTAAAGTATTTATCGATCCTCCTGATGATGAATCTAGCAACTATCTGCATTGGGTATTAAGACCGTGATTGGCAAACATTTGATTCAGAATATCCATGATTAGGGATACTATTAATCATTCCAAAAAATCTTTCCCAAGCTTGTGGATAGTTTTCTCCCACGTTCTGACTAAAATTTCCTATATTCTTTCTAAGTTCTGTTACCTATGCAAAAGGATTAAACTTGTTTATTAATTTGACAATGCAGTTTTCCCAGAATTTAATATAATGGCGAGGGAGAGAATATAACCAGTCTAGAGGTTTACCTTTGAGAGACCAACGAAATAATTTTAGACGAGAGAATTCTCTTGGCAAACCTTTTGGTCCAAGTGATGTTATCACATCGTCGAACTCTCTAAGGTGCCTTCTTGGGTCCTCATATTCCATTCCACCAAAAGCTTTTTTCTGCAAAATTTTAATATTGAGAATGGTTGAATATTTCAACCCCTTTTCTGTTCTCGAATTCTTACCTTAGTTTCCCCTTTATCAAAGGCACTTACCACATGAACTCGTTTTGCCAGTAGAACATAACTTTCTCCTGCTTCTAGTTTCTTTGGAAAATACCGGATTATTTTAGCATCATAGACATTGAAGATTATTTTCCCTGTAGCACAATCAATTGATGCTCCTGCAGTGCTAAGAAAAGTTCTTCCAAGTATTATAAATAATCTTTCATCTTCTAGTATTTCAAGAATAATGAAGTCGGTGGGAATAACATGCTCATATATTCTAAGTACAACATCCTCAATCATACCAATAGGTTGTTTAGTGGATTTGTCAGCCATTTGTAAAGTGATAGAAGTGGCATAGTATTCCCCTAATCCTAGGTTTTTATAGAGGGAGTATGGCATTACACTAACTCCTGCACCTAAATCACATAAAGCATTATGAATATCAGTTTTTCCTATTGAACATGAAATAGTTGGTATACCAGGATCTCCTGACTTAGGCAATAGTCTCCCATTAGTAGGGTAACTAGTTACCATGGCAACGGTTTCAGTTATTTCTTTCTTTCTATTAAGAATATCACGAAGAAATTTAGAATAGGCAGGAACTTTTATTGCATCCGCAAATGGAATTTCTAGATGAAGAGCATGAAGTGCTTTTGCAAAAGAATCATAGATTACTGGATCTGGTTCTTTCTATTTACGATCTGGAAATGGAAGTTTCTTACCTTTGTCTTTTACCTTTTATGGAGGATCAGGCTCTTTAGTTGCTTTCTTTTGTTGTTGCTAATCATTTTTCTTTTTTCTTTATTGCAACAACTTCATATTCTTTTCTTGTGTCAGTTTCTGCATCATAATTATAACTGTCATCCTGTGCGTCGTTCTTCTCCTCCAAGGTTTGATCTTGTGTATCATGAGCAGACTCATCTTGAGGATCCACCAATGTATCATCTTCCTGACTTGATTTAAGTAAGGGTTTTTCCTTTCGATCTTTTTCATCTTCATATTCCGGTGGTCATAATGGTCCTTTAACAACTGCACCCCTTCTTGTAACAACATTAGTAGAAATAGGAATATTTATATCATCATGAAGAAAAATTTGATAATCAGATGCTATTTGTTCACATTGGGTTTCAATCATACTGAGGTACTTGTTAAATTATTTTATTTCTTGGCTAATCTCCTCATAATTTTCTGTAAGTTTGGCCAAAATCTTTTTATGTCTTTGAAATTGCTTATGCAAGTTACTATAAGACTTTTTCTATCGATGTTTTAATTCTTGAAAGAAAATTCTAGTTTCATCCTCTTTAGTGAAAACTTGTAATAAATCTACTTTATTTTCCTTGACATGCTCTGAAGGTATACCTTTTTCTTTCATGGCTTTACGCACTTCAGGCATAAGATCGGGATTTATACATAGTATTCCCTTTTCTGGCTTAGTGCCAAAATCAGGATTATATAAAGAATCATTCTTAGCCCTTGTAGCCATTAATTCCAAACATGCCTTAATAGTTAAAGTATTTATCGATCCTCATGCTGATGAATCTAGCAACTCTCTGCATTTGGTATTAAGACCGTGGTAAAATAAATGGCAAACATTTGACTCAGAATAGCCATGATTAGGGATACTATTAATCATTCCAAAAAATCTTTCCCAAGCTTGTGGATAGTTTTCTCCCACGTTCTGACTAAAATTGCCTATATTCATTCTAAGTTATGTTACCTTTGCAAAAGGATTAAACTTTTTTATGAATTTGACAATGAAGTTTTCCCAACATTTAATATAATGGCGAGGGAGAGAATATAACCAGTCTAGAGCTTTACCTTTGAGAGACCAACAAAATAATTTTAGACGAGAGAATTCTCTTAGCAAACATTTTGGTCCAAGTGATGTTATCACATCGTTGAACTCTCTAAGATGCCTTCTTGGGTCCTCATCTTCCCTTCCACTAAAATCTTTTTCCTGCAAAATTTTAAAAATTTCACCGTCAAATCGATATTCCCTAACTCCAGGATTAGGAAATTATATTAGTTGTTTAAGAAATGCAGAGTTTGGAGCACTATATTCTCTGAGAGTCTTCTCAGGTTTCATGGGGGTTGTCCTATGAATGGACATGATTTCAATGAAGTCATTTAGGTGGTAAACTTCAACTTTATTCAATATCAAAAGTTTTTCAATGATTTCCTCGCGCCTCTGAGTAGGCACGCGTTCAAAATAATCTGCTAGATAAGCCCTACCAAAGCGTGTAGACCCTTTGTCTCCTAAGGATACCATCTTGTAATAGTAACACCTGAAATGTCAAGAAACAAAACAATTAGCGCTTAGCCCCCCGACAACGGCGCTAGAAAATATCTTGATGACTGCAAGTGCACAGATAGTTTGTAGCTAGTTTCGAAGTTCAGATATCGATCCCACAGGGATCCCAAAGGTAAGTGCTTATTGGTGAAGTCTCTGTCGCACCCGAGGTTGTCGCAAGTCTTTGAGTGAATCGACTACAAGTGTTGAGAATTAGAATAGAATTTGGATTTAAACGGAAGTACTTAAATAAAACTAAAATGTAAACTTTAGAATTAAAAAGCATAAAAGTAAAGAACAATTTGTTTTGTTGTTTTCTGCAGATGACAAAGTAGGCGCGGGGAGTTTCAGTTCATGGTGATAGTGAATATGTCGGGTGAATGAGTGATAAGTGTAACAATTATAATCTTATAAGTATGTGTGTAGGCGAGCAACCCATAATTAGTCGAACTCCTCTTGGTAGATTTCATACCAACTTCAAAAATCCTACTAGCCTATTTACCATAACCATGGTCAGTCACTCGACGATTAAGATCCTTCAGGTTTCTTAGCAATTAAGCTCCTTGGATCGGACTAATGCAATAAGCTCGGTGGTTCCTCGTTATCCTCAAGTCAAACTAGTTTCCCACTGATATACTCGTGTCACTCGAGGGTCGCCGGTCTGCTAGAAAACAAGATTCTATCTATGTATAACAAAGCATCATGTTGTCTGGGCCCTTAATTGGACAACATCCATTAAGCATCCCACAGATAGTCAAGCACACATAATATAGTAATTAAAATCAACCACAAACTTGATGGAACTTATATATGCACATCACATATCACCAATCCCCTACATCTCCCACGCCCAAGGGAACTTACTCACACATGAGAGAAGAAAGCATCATCGATATAATTAAATAAAGGGAGTTCTTATTGATATTACCGTGGAGATCCAGAATAAGAAATAGAAATAAATCCAACACAATTCAAGATGGGAAGAACAATCTCAAACCCTAACCTTGCAAGGTGGAGATCTCTCTCTCTCTCTCTCTCAAGTACAAGTGGTGGCTAGGAGATCGAAGATCGTGGAGCGAGTTGAAGAACGTCTTCCCCTTCTTCTCCAGATCCCTTCTTTCTCCCTTCTGGATGGTATGGCGGCCCGTGTGTTCTATTTTCGACCTTGTCCTCTTCACGAAAGTTGTCCCTTTTAATAAGACGAAGGATATGGCAACTATACGGCGGCGGGCCATATATTTGGTCGTTAAGCTTGCAGTAAATTCCCCTCGATTGCTTCCAAAAAGGGACTTGCTTGTTTTTGTCTGAATATGTTGTTTTGCTGCTAAATCCCTCTGGTGATGTTCTCATATAACCTGAAACACACATTAAAAACCAAGTTTTCTTCTCTACCGAAGTATTAGCATTAGTTAAAGATAGAAAGCCATCAAATCCAAACGAAAACCATTGATAGAAATCATCAAAAATGTGTAGAATCTCATATCTATCATATGACACAGTCGCTTGATCACTGACCGCATGTTCTCGGTGGAAGGATTGGATGTTGTCTCGCACGAGCTTAACTTGGCCACAATTGAAGTCCATCCATAGCAGCCTCCCGGGACGTAGCTCCGTCGCGGTTTTAGTGGAGGCACACCGGCGCTTTGTTGTAGAGTCCACTTTTGTCACGACCCGGGATCAGGGTAGAAAAATACCATATCTTCATCTGACTTAATCCTAACCTAAATTCCGAAGCACGCAGGGGATGCTCGATAACATTACAGAACATACAAACCATACATTAATAAGGTAAACTCTTAACATAGTTACAAACTAGTCATACAAGCCAGGGGTCACAGACCCAAACATTACAACAAGCAACGGAAGAAAACAAGTTGTGCTAAACAACAAACTTATCAAAGGGCCTAAGAGGCCTTAAACAGAAGTAGCGACCCTTCCATAGATCCTAGGTTGCTGCCCGGGAACCCTGACTACTCGTCGACATCGATGTAGAAACCACCTTCAGTTGACACAGCTTCATCTATAGAAAAACATCAACGAGGCAAGGCTGAGTACAGGGTGTACTCCTCAAGACTTATGGCTAGTGGAGTTGTTTTGCATAAAGCCAACTTTTGTTTTTTAAACAAGAAGGTAAAGAAGCTCGTCTAGTCAGATCATTTTCGAAGGGGGTAAGAAGACTACAACTCTAGCTCTTAGAATCATCTTCGATATCCACCAAGAACCATCATCAACTGAACCTCTCTTCCTGGACTACCCCCTCAAACAACCCCGAGGAAGTATTCCGGATCTCACATTAGTTGGCCAAGTTTTATCATTCACAAAATCCGTTCCCAAGTCATCCATAACAATGGACACGGCTTTTCGAAAAGATTATAACCCTGCACGGGTGCACAACATTACCCACACGTACTAACCGATTCTTAATGCCAAAAGTATTAGCCCTATTCCTTGGAAGGCCGGCAGAGAGTGGTTGACCACGACCTTTACCTTCCTTTCGCCGAGACCATGAGTCACGTACTAAGGAGATGCCGCCGTAACGGGTCGAGTTCCGAAGCCGGTCCCTAATTATGTGTGCGGGGTTCAAGATTACGGATGTCGTGCATCTCTTGTTCCCGGTCACCCTTACCTACCTATTATGTATGAGTGGGGCTTATCTTGCCTTGTCCGTTGTTGGACTGTTACTGCTCTTCGGTGGCGTTGACTTCAGCCTCGGTTTCGGTTCATATTCGCGAAGAACCAATCACAAGAAAAGGAAAAGCAACATTCAACACATGGCATGTCCAATGATCATACAATATGGATGATATGGCAAGTTAAGTAGTGTTGAAATGAACCCTAAAACATGCTTGGTCATTTTAAACGGGGTCCGAGAGGTCCAAACACTATAACAGGGGGATCCTCGAAATCACCTATGGGGTTTAATTGGTTCTTCTAATTAGACTTGTCATGAAAGTTGGTTAGCAATGTATGATTGTATTACTATTGTATAGATCTTATTTTTCTAAACATTTTGATATATTATTTGTACTTTTTTGATTTAAAATGAATTAGTTATGAATTTCTTCATTTTAAATCATTTTTGGAATATTTAAATTATTTTCCAACTTGGGTCCACATGTCATATATTTAACAATTTCAGAAAACATTTATGAAAAATATTAAACATCTTACCGGTAGGGCCCACATGGGTTAATATTATTTCCAGAAAATAATTACAAAACAAATTAGATAAAAGAAAATATTTACTGCCTCATGCTGACGCCAGCATGACGTTAGCAATGGCAGATCTCTTAGGTTGAGCATGGATCTGCCAATACCGTGCGCGGCTAGGGCGTTCGATAGAGGGCGATGCAGGCGACCAGAATCTAGCGGCGCTGCTATCGGGAGGTCACCGAAGACGGTGGCACGATGACGGCAAGCGGCGGTAGTGGCAGATGCTCATGGGGAAGACGCCAGAGAGCAAGAGGGAGCAAGGGAGAGGGTCCACGAGGACCAGCAGCTCACTAGGAGCGAGGTGGTGGTGTCGGTTTGACTCAAGGAGGCCGGACGGTGACAAATCGACAGTGGCCGGTGTCGGAAGAGGCGAGGTCGACGGCGAGGATTCGTGGTACGCGGGGTCGATTCCTCCTTCAAGGATGCTCAGCAGGGCGAGGCGATCACAGTGGTGTGCTCAGCGAGGCTTGGGGCGGTCTAGAATGGCGGCGACAAGAGGTTGCTGACGATCTAGGGTTCGGCCATGGCTCAGGAAAGCAAGGGAGAGGAGAAAAGTGGGGCCTAGGGTTGTCTGGCGGCGGCGTCGAGCACTTATATGTGTCCGGGGCCGGCGGCACGAATCCTGGCGCATGCCGGTGACGGAGGCACGGCCAGTGAGCTGCTTTGCTCGATCCGGCAACAGGGAAGACAATGAACAAGATGACGAAGGGGTAAAGGCCAGGATGGGATGCAAATAGGCCGCGCGTGGGCTGGGATCTGTTGCACGCGAGAGGAAGAAGGGAGAGGGGAAGTTGGGCTACAACCCAGATAGGATTAGGGTTAGTTTTTTTATTTCTGAAATTTTTATTCTATTTCTGTTTTTCAATTTCTCTTTGTATTTTCAATTCAAATTCTATTTTGAATAATTCAAAAATATCATAGACTTTTATAAAGTGTATAAAATACTCAGGGGCCCTTGTAAACCATTTTGGGCTCCATTTGTTTTGATAGTATTCAAAATATTTCAAAACCATTTGAATGGTTTGAGAGGGAACAAAATTAGGGTTTTGTTTTGTTTATTTTGATTAAATCAAGGTGCAAGTGTAATGCATGCATGAAATTCTCAAACATGTCCTTATTAATATTACACAAAAGGTGGTATGTTATAGTTCTACCCCACTTACAAGAATCTCGACCCGAGATTCCTAGGTTTTAGAAAAGAAGGCAGGATACTCAGATCGAAGACGATCTTCGCGTTCCTAGGTTGCTTCTGACTCAGAGTGATGAGACCATTGAACTTTCAGGAACTTGATGGTTTGACGACGAGTCTTGTGCTCGATTTCATTAAGAATACGAACAGGGTATTCTCGGTAGGTTAGATCATCTTGGAGATCCAAAGTTTCATGGTCCACACCATGAATGGGAACTTTGAAGCAATGCTTGAGTTGAGACACATGAAAGAAATCATGAACCTCTAGAAAGGTTAAAGGTAGATGTCAACACCCGGATTTTTAATCACAGATGCCTGTTATGACATACATCGCAATCCGAGGATTACCATTTTTGCGAGACATAACAGATTGGATATCATAGTACATCATCCATTACAAACCATACATAAGGTCTTACACAAATAAGGATCTCATGATCTAGTTCTTAATACAATTCAAGAAGCATAATAACGTAATAGTAACGATAGCGTAGGCGAAGCTCCATATTTAGGGTCACAGGCAATGCTGACGATGGGAGATGATCCTAGTTGTCGTACCCTTCCTGCTGTCCGTCCTCCTGATACTCCTCTTCATAGTCTGGCCATGGGAATAGCTAGGGACAAAGCTATGAGTACTCTTTTAAGTACTCACAAACTAATACTAACAAGTGAAGTGATTTTGAATAGGATATACTAAGATCTAGGGTTGTTTTGCAAAAAGCCAGATTTACCTTTACTAAGTTCAGAAACAAAGAAAGCTAGTTAACGTTTTATAACACCTAAGTGGGAACTTGAATTTAAGGTCACAACTCTGTTGTGGTCAAGTCAAGTCACAAATCATTTCACAAGTCCTTTTGAAAACATCTGACGATAGAACATTATGGCCACTCCAAATGTCCATAACCGCGGACGCGGCTATTCGAATAGTTTGACACTCTACAGAGATTGTACACTTTCACCACAACATTTGATACATCCGTCAGGAACAATCCTGAATTCACCATACTCAGTATGCGGATAATAAATCCTAACCTTTCAATTACATGCCCTAGTATAGGCACCTCTCCTGTGAGTTTGGCCTCCAAACCATGACCAACTGTCATCTTGGGTACTACACAGGTGGACAATCTTCACAAGGTAGCCTCAGCTCAGACCTTGGCCGCAAGGGAACCCATACTAAGGTATATAAATTTCCAGTCAAGCCCTACCCAAATATCGGGTATTATGGTTGTACGGTAAAATTGTAATGGTATCGAATCCAGACAACCATCAGTTTTGTAAAGGGCTAAGGCTCATGCCTTAACATTTTCATCATCAATATCATCTAGTGTTCGGAAACACATGTCAAAACATTTCATTAGAATGACTCATTATTCTAAGGTTTTCATAACCATTTTCACCAAGTATTCCCATCTAAAGTTGATCAAGTTTAATGCTTAGCACTAGCATCTACAAGTAGGGGTAAATACTAATGAGGGGTGGTAAACAAGTGTATCTTATCTAAGTAAAATCTCATGCCTCAGGATGACATCAAGATTATCTAACTTAGGCCGAATTTTATGCTCTTTATGCTACCTTCAATTATCTTTCTAGAATCTACAAGTCACTAAGTAAACTTTTGATAAAACGCTTTTAATAAAGAAAATAAAATATTAAGCATTGCAAGTAAAACTAGGATGGGGTATCAAGTGGGTATAATCACATACGCTTAAGGCATATAGTTGGCATAGTAACAAGCAAGTAGTAGCTTTCATAAGTAGGGTATCATGCAAGTGTTAGCTTGCCTTGTGCAGAGCAGTGGTTGAAGTTCTCCTCGGCTTCTTCCTCGTAGTATCCTCCTTCCTCCTCGTATCCTTGGTCGGTACTAGCATCTATAAATAAATACGAGGTACACAATCACCAAACAATACTTAACTATTTCTAATCATCACACAAAGGTTCATACTAGATGATCTAGCATCATCACTAACATTACAGGATTAAAGCACTTGTCTCATTGATTTTATTTTAAAAAATTAATTTCTACTCATTGAAAAACTACTTAAGATTTAATATTCTCCAACTAAAACATGGGATCATGTTGACACATGTCATCACCATATATTTCAGTACATGGGAATGTGATTTAAAGTGGTGTCACAATTTAATAAGGTTTAACCTTTTTGTTTTAATTAATTAAAGTGACCAAGAATGCCTATGTGGAATCCTTTTATTACTTGATCATTATTTCTGTAAGTAAACCTATATATTTTTATATATTCTGAAAGGTATGGTTAAATGTGATTTCTGAGAGTTGGAATCAACTCAAAAGCTCTTATGGTTGAATTTTGAAAAATGTTTGAATGCAGAAAAGCTTCTACCTTGTTTGAAAAATGTCACAATCTAAATGGTTTGAATCCAACAGGCTTGGATTAAGCATTTCAGTACCTTTCTAACAAAATTGGTTTCATGCATTTTGGTTCAGTGAATCGAGCTGGGTTGATTTTTGAATCTAGATATAGAACTAAGTTTAGAACTAAATGAATAAAACTAAATTTGAATTGTTGGGTTGCGCGGGAGGTTTAACTCGGCCGGCCCACTACGCATAGTGCACACGCGGGCTGGTTAAGTGAGCGACCTCACTCGTGAGTGAGACAACGAGTGGCGAAGCGGTACGGGTTGATCTAGGTCACACGATCTAACTCTAATCGAACGGCTCTGGTTCATCGTCCATGTCGGGCAGCGCTGGTGAGACAGAACCCTAGCGCGGCCGGTGGGGGTCGTGGGAGGCTCACCGGGGCTCAGGCGATGGTCGGCGACGGGGGCGAACGACGAAGTCGACGACGGCGATTCTCCTGGTACCAGCAGCTTCTCCTAGGGCGGCTCCAATTGACGGCACCTCTCCTCCTCTATAGCGGTGAACTCCGGTGAAATTCCGGCCACCTGGTGCTCGCCTTGCTCCGGGAGTGAGTGGGTGTCATCAGTGAGTGGTGGGGAGTGAACTGGTGTGAAGAAAACGAGCGGGGGAGGCCTCCTTTTATAGTGGCTGAAGGGGACCGAATGGCGCGGGTTGAGCTCGTTGAGGTCGGCTGCACAACGAGCTAACGGCATGGCCGAAGGTAGGGGACGGTGCATTGCCTCCTAGCGAAGCTCAACGGCTTGATGGCGAGGCGTGGGGCGGTGCGAATCGGTCGGAACTCATCGACGCTCTGGGCGGCTCCGACGGAAGTCTTAATGGCTCACAGGCGCTCCTGGTTGCACGGCGGTGAATGAGAATGTCTGGGCCGTTCCTGGTGCGGTGGTGATCACGTAGGCGAGCGGCGAAGGCGGGGCACGGTTTGTGCGAGTGTGTCGAGCGCGACGCTCTGGCACGCTCTCGGCATGACCGCAGAGAGAATGGTCGCGCGCGTTCTGGGTGGTCCAATGGCTAGCAGGGTTCGGGCGTTGGACAGGGGGTGGTGGTGGACGGTGGAGTGCCTGCTAGACAAGGTTGGCGAGGCTAGTTAGGCTTGTATCTTGCTGTCGACATTGGGGTTGGCAATTAGGCTCAGCCATGGTCACCATTGATGGCATTATCGAGTTTATAGTGAGCTAGAGCTGGTTAAACTAGTTAGATGATCTACTGAGAGTGTAGTGAGATCTAGGGAGTGGACAAGGTTGGCACAACACTGCTCACGATAGTGTTTGTTCTTTAATTTGATCTGTTCCGAGAAGGTGTTTGATGAAATGGCCGAAAGAAATTCAAATTTGAATTTTGTATTCAAACTTGGTGGGTTTGTTAGGCACATACTAGGAAGTATCTGGTTAGTTGGATTGGTCAAGGGGCACTGGTTTGGTTGGGTTTT
This sequence comes from Avena sativa, assembly GCA_916181665.1. Classification (NCBI taxonomy): domain Eukaryota; kingdom Viridiplantae; phylum Streptophyta; class Magnoliopsida; order Poales; family Poaceae; genus Avena; species Avena sativa. The sequence continues at coordinate 51,553,197 of OV702279.1, read as the reverse complement.
GAAAATGTGTGATCTTCACATATGTTAAAGATTCAATTTTGAAATGTTATCTGAATCAAGTTGCCAAATGTTTCTACAAGTGTTAAAGGTGGGATTTGCTTCAATTTTACTTGGTATTGCAAGGGGTGAGAAGAATTGGAAAAGTTTCTGTTTGACATCTTGGACTAGAAACACTCAAAGTGACCTAGTGAGCAAGATTGGCAAAAATGACCATTTGCCTTATTTGATTTGTTTTTTATTTTCTCTTGATTTGTTTCTGCTTGGAAATGTTTTAGATGATGTTATATTCATCTTTGAACCATTCTTTACTTTTTAGTTGAGTCACACAATTCTATTCATGCATTTATCAAATCATCATATACACACATGCATTCATTTGGTTTTATTTAATCAAAGTTTTTGTTAACCCTAATTTTAGTGATTAGAGTTTGATGATCATTGTTTCATATTTTTGGGATGTTACAGTAGATACAACTGGTAGGCAAGCTCACTCCACTTGAAGAGAATGCGAAAGGGACCAACGTAGCGAGGAGCCAATTTTCCTTTTATACCGAATCGATGGACACCCTTCAGAGGAGTGACCCGGAGGTAAACTTGATCACCAACTTCATAGTGAACATCAAGATGATGACGATCATAGTTGGTCTTCTGACGAGATTGAGCAGCCTTCAAATGCTCTCGAATTATGTGAACTTGACCTTCTGCTTCTTGGATCATGTCCGGACCAAATAATTGTATTTTGCCGGTTTCTGTCCAGTTCAGCGGTGTTCGAGATGTTCTACCGTATAGGAATTGAAAAGGTTCCATATCCAAACTAGATTGAAAACAGTTATTGTAGGAGAACTCACCAAAAGGAAGACATTTATCCCAGTTCTTTCCAAAGGATATGACACGCTCTGAGCATGTCTTCAAGGATTTGATTCACTCTCTCGGTCTGACCACCGGTTTTAGGATGATAAGTTGTACTGAAGGAGACATTAGTTCCCATAGCTTGTTGGATACTAGCCACAATCAGATACGATCTTCTTGGGAACACCATGAAGTACGACTATCCGGGATACATATAGCTCTGCCAACTGGCTTGTAGTAATGCTTTCCCGAACAGCAAGTGAGCAACTTTGGATAGTCAATCAATCATTACCCATATGGCATCTTGTCCGGTTTGTGTCCTTGGGAGTCTAGTGATAAAATCCATACCAATTTCATCCCATTTTCACTCAGGAATTTTCAATGGCTGCAGAAGTCCAGCGGGTCTTTGGTGTTCAGCCTTCACACGACGGCAAACATCGCACTCTGCAACAAAGCGAGCGATTTCTGGTTTCATTCCACTCCACCAGAATCTTCGTCGGAGATCTCGGTACATCTTGGTACCACCAGGATGGATGGACAGAGGGGATTCATGAGCTTCTAGTAGGATTAGATCTTTGATTTTCCAACTATTTGGGACCACTAACCGGTTACTGAAGTATAGGATACCTTGATCATTAATGGATAAATATTTAGCTTCACCACTTGCAACACGTTCTTTGATCTTGGTAACCTCATCATCTTGTTTTTGAGCTGCCTTGATTTGGTCCTCGAGAGAATATTTTATTTGAAGGTTAGCAAGGAATCTACGAGGAACCACTTCAAGGTTAAGACGCTTGATTTCCTCATAGAGAGCAGGTTGGGCTTGTGAAATCATCAGATTATTGCAATAAGACTTCCGACTTAGCGCATCAGCAACGATGTTGGCTTTGCCGGGTTGATACTTGAGACCTAATCATAATCTTTGATGAGTTCCAACCATCGTCTTTTCTTGAGATTCAGATCTGCCTGGGTAAAGAGATACTTCAGGCTTTGATCATCCGAGTAAAGTTCGCAACGGTTACCGATGAGCTAATGTCGCCATTTCTTAAGAGCATGAACAACAGCAGTGAGTTTGAGATCATGGGTTGATAATTTTTCTCATGTGGCTTCAACTTCCGAGAAGCATAGGACACTACATGACCATCTTGCATCAACACACAACTGAGCCCTTGAAGAGAAGCATCACAATAGATGACAAAGTCCTTCCTTGTGTCCGGAAGGACAAGCACATGAGCAGTGGTTAGCTTAGTTTTCAAAGCTTGGAAGATTTCTTCTGCCTTTTCTGACCATTCAAACTTCTTATCTTTCTTAAGAAGATCAGTCATAGGCTTGGCTATCTTGGAGAAGTTCTCAATGAATCGGTGGTACTCCCTCCGTTTCAAAATATAAGATGTTTTAGATTTGTGAAGAAAATGAATCTAGACTTCTTTTAATGTATAGATTCATCCTAAAGTTGAGTGAACCTATATACTAAAATAAGTCTAGATACATTTGCTTCACAAAGCTAAAACGTCTTATATTTTGAAACAGAGGGAGTAATATCCAGCCATTCCAAGAAAACTTCAGACTTCCTTGACTGAAGTAGGTGACTTCCATTCCAGAATGGTCTGAACCTTATCCGGTATGACAGCAACACCACTTACGGACACAACATGACCAAGGAACATGAGCTCTTGTAACCAGAACTCACATTTGGAGAATTTGGCGTAGAGACGATGTTCTCAAAGTTTAGTCAACACCAAACGTAGATCTTCGGCATGCTCTTCTTTGGTCTTGGAGTAGATTAGAATATCATCAATGTATACCACGATAAACTTGTCGAGATACTCCATGAAGACGGAGTCCATGAGCCTCATAAATGTGGCAGGGGCATTGGTTAACCCGAAGGGCATCACTATATACTCGCAAAGACCATAACGAGTTGTGAATGTTGTCTTTGCGATATCCTCCTTCCTGATCTTGATTTGATGATACCCTGATCTTAAGTCCATTTTGGAGAAGACAGTGGCACCACTTAATTGATCAAAGAGGTCATTTATCCAGGGAATAGGGTACTTATTTTTGATTGTCACCGTGTTGAGTGGACGATAATCAACAACCAATCTTGGAATATTTGTATCCCTCTTATTGAAAAAGATGCTAGGGAAACCCCAAGAGGATGTGCTAGGTTGGATGTAGCCTAGTACTTCTAGCTCTTCAAGTTGCTTCTTCAACTCCACCAACTCATGAGGAGGCATGCAGTAAGGTATTTTGGAGATAGGAGCAGTTCTAGGAACTAGCTCTATGACAAACTCCACACTTCGCTCAGGTGGCATGCCAAGAAACTCTTCGGGAAAGAAATATAGGAAATCACGGACTACATGGACATCTTGGACCTCGAGAGTAGGTAAAACATCCGTGGCATACAACTCCGAGAAGGGTTTAAGAACTGCAGACGGAGACTTTGAACCATCAGTCTAGTACTTGATAGTTATGCCAATAGGAGAGGTCACAATAACTGTTCTAAGTGCATAGTCAATGACATCTTGATACTTGGTTAACCAGTCCATGCCCAGAATGACATCAATGTCAGTTGACTTAAGTGCAATGGGGGAGGTGGGAAACTTTTGATATGATATATCTATCTCAACCCCATGAGTAACCCAGATGGTCTTCCATCGAGACCCAGGAGTTCTAATCTGTAAAGGACAGGCCATAGCTTCAAAGGTGATATCATGCATTTGCGCAAAATCTTGTGACATGAATGTATGCGATGCTCCAGAATCAAACAAGACTATTGCGAGTATTGAATTGACACGGAGCGTACCCAGAATGACGAGTGGATCTTCCTGAGCTTCTTCGATAGTGACATGGGTTAGGCGACCACGGCCAGCACCTTGAGATTTATCATTCTTCTTTGCTGGTTGATCATTGCGACCGACAGCCCTTTGGAACACTCCCTTGAGTAGTGATCAGGCGAACCGCATGAGTAGCAGGTAACTCCAGTGTAAGAACCAGCAGGAGGACAATAATTTGCTCCACTAGTATTTGACTATGGCTGACGAGAAGCATTGCTAGAAGACTTGGGTGCATAAGGAGCACGAGGCACAACACTGTATGGAACAAAGACACGGCGCTTCTTGTTACCAGAGGAAGAAGCACGAGATTTCCTTCTTCAGGCTTCTGAGAAACCTCCATATCCTTCCTTCCATGCTCCAAGGTAAGAGCCTAATTGTGCAGTTCCTGGAAAGAATGGAACTTGAAGGGCAAAAACTCATAGCGAAGAGCAGGGTTAAGTCCCTTACGGAACAACTCTTGCTTATCTTCATCATTAGTCACATCCCTGGTTGCATAACGAGCCAGGTGAGTAAACTCGCGCCCATAGGTTTCAATATCCCTGCGCCCCTGAGTCAGATCCAGAAACTCCCTCCTTTTGAGATCCATGATGGGCTTAGGAATATAAGAGGCACGGAATGCTGCAACAAACTCCTCCCAAATAACAACATGTCCCTGAGCTTGCAGATTCAGGAAACCTTCCCACCAAACACCAGCCTCACCTTCCAGTTGATAGGTGGTAAAGTTGACACGGTCATCTGGATGGACACGAAGAGCACTGAACTTGTGCTCTATGGTGCTAAGCCAGTCATCAACATCAAGGGGCTCCTTGGAGTGAGTGAAAATTGGAGGAAAAGAGCGCATGAAATCTCCAAGTGTGACACAGTCGTTAGCACGACGTTCAGTGTTCTGCGCCACATGCTCAAGAAGGCGTTCATTCCTCAAACGATTGGTCTCAATGTTGTTGAGAACCTTGGTCATTGTGGGAGGTGGCGGAAGTTCCTGTTCAGAATTGTTGTTTCCTCGACGGCCAACAAAACCACGAGTACGAGACGACATCCTGAGGAGAAAACAGAAACGATGAGAATGGATTCACCAAAAAGGGTACATCAAAGGATGACATAAACCATGTAAAAAGATCATGGTATAAGTTAACATGTGGATTACGATTATATCAGTGCATTAAGTATGGTAGTAGAGCAAGCATACGAAACGTATACGCTACCAACTTAAATACAAACCATGACGATGGAATGCAAGCATGATATGATACCAACAAGTCACAAAAGATTAGAGAGTAGGATGATAGGCATCCTTAGCAAAGTTGAAAAACAATGCTTCAGTTGCACAGATATATCTTGGAAACTCTGAGCGTTGCAACCGAGTACGGAGTACTAGAAAACAACCCAAACCCGAATATCCTAAAAGTTTGGAAATGATAGATGAGAAGTGTAAACTTTGCAAAGAAAACGAGGTAAGACAACTCAGCAATAGAACAACCTTGGATAAGGAGTAAAAAGAGTCCTATTCAGAGTTTTGCAAATAGTTTTACCTTTCAAATAGTTTTCTCAGACTCTAGACTCAACATCGACCAGCTAGAAGGGTTTCCTATAGGCAGTTCTGCTCTGATACCAAAATCTATCACGACCCGGGATCAGGGTAGACAAATAATAGATCTTCATCTGACATAAGCCTAACCTAAATTACGAAGCGCGCAGGGAATGATCGGTAACATTACATAACATACAAACCATACATTGATAAGGTAAACTCTTAACAAAGTTACAAACCAGTCATACAAGCCAGGGTCGTAGACCCAAACATTACAACAATCAATGGAAGCAAACAAGTTGTTCTAAACAACAAACTTAGCAAAGGGCCTAAGAGGCCTTAAACAAAAGTAGCGACCCTTCCATAGATCCTAGGCTGCTGCCCAGGAACCCCGACTAATTTTCGACAATGATGTAGAAACCACCTTCAGTTGACACAGCTTCATCTGTAGAAAAACATCAACGAGGCAAGGCTAAGTACATGGTGTACTCCGCAAGACTTATGGCTAGTGGAGTTGTTTTGCATAAAGCCAACTTTTGTTTTTTTTAAATAAGGTAAAGAAGCTCGTCTAGTCAGATCATTTTTGTAGGACACCGGCTAAAACCACTACTAGAAAATCGCTATTAATTTTATTATGTGCATCATCATGGCATAATCATGCATTGATTCGCCTAAGACAATTTCCCAAAAGCCTATTTTGTTTTCTAGAGATTCCCCTCTTTGTTCAAATCGAAACCCTAGATTTGTACGGATCTTTTATTTATCTAAAACCTTTTTGCAAATGTTTTGTTTTATAAGAAAGAAAAATAATAAATATAAATTTTTTTTTGTTAGGGGGGAGGCAGCCCAAAGGCCCAGCCAACAGGCCACCTACTACCCCACTAGAACAAACCCCTAAACCCTAAATCTAATCCTAGCACCACATCAAACCCTAACCCTGCCACCCTCTCTCTCCCCAGACCCGCCGTCACCACCTGTTCGCACGCTCCTCCTACACCGCACTCACGCACGTGGTCACGTTCCCAGTCAAACCCAATATACCTGGCCACTCCCTGCCAGGCCGACCCCACCCATGACCCCACTCCTCACCAACCGCGCACCCACCTCCCGACCCCGTCGCCACGCGAGACCCTCCCGCTCTCTCGCTCGTGTCCACTCGCACAGCGCCGCCGCCTCCCTCCTCTGCAACCACCCTGCGCCGCCAGGGCTCCCTATCTCCCTTGCGCCGTCGAGATCTGCGGACCCCGCCACCCAAGAACGCCTCTGCCTCGCCAGCGTCCGCCCTCTCCTGCGGTTGCTCATCCAGTGTCGCCCAGGGCCGCCCCTCCTCCTCGCTCCGGCCCCTCCACCCGAGCTGCCCCCGTCTCCTCCTTCCTTTGCATCCGGCCATCCCGCGTCGCCTGCGCCACCAGCAGCGACCATGACGTTCACTGGCCATCAAAAGCGTCGTTGCTGGCCTCGCCCCCGTCGCCCGGCCGCCTCTGTACACCTCCCCTGTCACCCTGCCTCCAAGCCCGTCCGCGGCACCTCCCAGGCCCCCGCCATCGCGGCCCTGTCTCCTCTGCCCGGCCCGCCCTTGTCGGCCCCGTCGCCGCTGATTTCCTGCAGCGCGTCACGCATGTGTCGCCTCTTTGTTTTGACCTTCCTCGGGCGAGTGCTTCGGCTAGAAAAACATTGGGGCATCACGCCAGTTTTAGATTGCAGGAGTTGTGTTCCCGTGTTGCAGGCCAAGAACACCGATATGTTGTTCGAACAGGTACCCAGGCTTTTGGAGTACCATGAGCCCGTACCCCTCCAAGACCGATGTTGAATGTAACCCGAAGACCATTGGTGCCGATTGCAAGATCTACATGGGGCAGAAGACCGCAGAACGATCTTCTACAAGGAAATCAAGACCTTCTTCATGGAACGTCGAGAGCCCGGACCCGAAGGCGTCGAGACCCCCAAGTGCGCCGACACGGATCTGAAGACCGAACCCCCTTCGACCCCTCTGAACACTCAAGATCTCCGAACCGGCATGTGTGACCCCGATCCGACCCCTATTTTACAATATATGATATTGATCTTGTTGCATATAAAAAAAATTGTTAGTGGGGGAGGCAGCCCAGTCGGCCAGGCCCAAAGGCCCAGCCAACAGGCCACCTACTACCCCACTAGAACAAACCCCTAAACCCTAAATCTAATCCTAGCCCCACATCAAACCCTAACCCTGCCACCCTCTCTCTCTCCCCAAACCCGCCGCCACCACCTGTTTCGCATGCTCGCTCCTACACCGCACTCACGCACGCAGTCACGTTCCCATTCAAACCCAACACACCTGGCCACTCCCTGCCAGGCCGAACCCACCCATGACCCCACTCCTCACCAACCGCGCACCCATCTCCCGACCCCGTCGCCACACGAGACCTTCCCCTTCTCTCGCTCGTGTCCACCCGCACAGCGCTGCCGCCTCCCTCCTCTGCAACCACCCTGCGCCGCCAGGGCTCCCTCTCTCCCTTGCGCCGTCGAGATCTGCGGACCCCGCCACCCAAGAATGCCTCTTCCTCGCCAGCGTCTGCCCTCTCCCGCAGTTGCCCGTCCAGCGTCACCCAGGGCCGCCCCTCCTCCTCGCCCCGGCCCCTCCACCCGAGCTTCCCCCGTCTCCTCCTTCCTTTGCATCCGGCCATCCCGCGTCGCATGCGCCGCCGGCAGCGACCACGACGTTCGCCGGCCATCAAAAGCGCTGCTGCTGGCCTCGCCCCCGTCGCCCGGCCGCCTCTGCACACCTCCCCTATCACCCTGCCGCCAAGCCCGTCCGCGGCACCTCCCAGGCCCCCGCCATCGTGGCCATGTCTCCTCTGCCCGGCCCGCCCTTGTCGGCCCCATCGCTGCTAATTTCCTACAGCGCGTCACGCATGTGTCGCCTCGCTGTTTTGGCCTTCCTTGGGCGAGTGCTTCGGCTAGAAAAACATTGGGGCATCACGCCAGTTTCAGATTGCAGGGGCTGTGTTCCCGTGTTGCTAGCCAAGAACCCCGATATGTTGTTCGGAGAGGTACCCAGGCTTTTGGAGTACCATGAGCCCGTACCCCACCAAGACCGACGTTGAATGTAACCCGAAGACAATTGGCGCCGATTCCAAGATCTAGATGGAGCAGAAGACCGCAGAACGATCTTCTACACGGAAATCAAGACCTTCTTCATGGAACGTCGAGACCCTGGACCCGAAGGCGTCGAGACCCCCAAGTGCGCCGACACGGATCTGAAGACCGAACCCACTTCGACCCCTCTGAACACTCAAGATCTCCGAACCGGCATGTGTGACCCCGATCCGACCCCTATTTTACAATATATGATATTGATCTTGTTGCATATTACATGAACATGTTTGCATACATATTGTGGGCCTTGCGATTCGTAGTTGCTTGCTCAGGTGTAGTTTCGATGTCGTCGAGTACCACAATTGTTGGAAAGGCTGCCATATGCTTTATGTTGGGGATGATCATGGCTTTAATTACCGTTTAATAACTAAAATTGAAGTAGGTAAATAATTCAGAGGCACATGTGGGCAATAGATGTTATTTGGTTATTAACCATCCACTTGTGTCCCGTAGGACCCCGAGTACTTGATACCTGTTCTTTGAATATTCGCACTATCTGCATGTGGGACCATGAATCCCCCTAACCCTGCTTGAGTCATATTTAATTCCTTGGGGCCACAAAGTAGTTTGGGGCTTTATTACTATCCTGTACTTATGCCATGACTTACTGCTTTATTTACGATTGCGCGTGGAGTGCCTGTACTGTTTAGGAACAAATGTGGAATGTTTCCGCGGTATCGACAAGCCCAGTCACACTTTCGGGTTCCTAGTCATTTAGAGCCATTGACACCAACCTCTGGGTCTGTCTTGGAGCCGGACAACTTCGTCGCGGGTTGCTTAGTGGGCTGCCCCCCTGAAATCAAATATGAATCTTGCGAATGTTCTGTCGTGATGCCTCGTTAGGTTTTCATTTGGTTTTTTTCCGAGGTTGATCGTGCTTGTGTTGCTATTTGTGTCCCCTGCAGGGTAAAACTTTCTGAAAGCCGTGTCCGCGGTTATGGACGACTTGGAGCACAGTATCTCGATCATAGACAACTATAACTAAAGTAGTGCTATAAATTTGACTTTATAATGACTAGTAATCAGCTTCACTATAATGGAATGACTAAATAAAAGTGCCAACAATTGCTTGTTTGGGTTGTAACCTGTTACCATTGTATCTGACTAGTAAGTATTGCAACTACAATGGAATGACTAAATAAAAGTACCAACAATTGCTGGTTTTGGGATGCCTCATGCTATATATCTGACTAGTAAGTATTGCAACTACAACGGAATGGTTAACTAAAACTGCCCACTTTTTATAATATTAGGATGACTCATGCTATACATATCTGACTAGTAATTGTCGCAACTATAACAGAATGAGTAAAACTGCCAACTGTGTGAGTTCCTTGGTTGACTTCCTCGTTTGGTATCGAGGGGGAAATACCAGGATGGGTATGCTTGGTGATAGTTTCAGGTTGGATCCGAATAGGTCTTTCTTATCCCTATCTGATAGCCGCCAATTGTATTGAGTCTCTATAGGTTGTTTAGTGCATGCTGCACTGCCGCTTTAGTCCACCATACCTATGTAGGCGAGGACCGCCGAATTATAGTCTCGCCGTGTACTGTCCTCAGTACTGACCGCTCTCTTTTTCCTTTGCCCTTTGTCGGCACCCCTTTTGTTTAAGCAGGTTTTGAGATCGACATCGTTAGCAGGGTTACCCTTCCGGCTTGGCCTAGGCAGGGTTATGGATGCCAATGGTTATTCTGCAGGGCTCTTAGCCCCATTTGCATATTGTCTGTAGTCGGACGTTGTATCGTTTTCAAGGTGTTTTGGATCTTTGTATTGTATATATGTATTCTTGACTCATGGAGTCGTTGTTGTATATACATGTTCTGTGGGTTCCATCGAGTACTATTGTATAATGATATTACTTTGTTTTCCACCCGCACGCAAGTGCCTGGTGGGCACCTTTGAATCGTTTCTATGCGGGTTTGGTGGGAATTGCTAAAAATTGCATAGGGCCGATCAGAGGGTGTTACAATTTTCAAAGGGGATAAGAAGACTACAACTCTAGCTCTTAGAATCATCTTTGATATCCACCAAGCACCATCATCAACTGAACCTCTCTTCCTAGACTACCCCCTCAAACAACCCCGAGGAAGTATTCCGGATCTCACATTAGTTGACCAAGTTTTATCATTCAGTTGTAGTTTTCTATGATCACATAATCCGTTCCCAAGTCGTCCATAACCATGGACAGGGCTTTTCGAAAAGATTATAACCCTGCAGGGATGCAAAACTTTACCCACACGTACCAAGCGATTCTTAATGCTAATTATTAGCCCTCTTCCTTGGAAGGCCGGCAGAGAGTAGTTTACCACGACCTTTACCTTGCTTTCGCCGAGACCATGAGTCACGCACTAAGGATATGCCGCCGTAATGGGTCGAGTCCCGAAGCCGGTCCCTAATGATGTGTGCAGGGTTCAAGATTATGGATGCCGTGCATCTCTTATTCCCGGCCACGCTTACCTACCTGTTATGAATGCACCTCCTTCACCTCCATCCAAGAACAACCAAGATGTGTATGTCGAATGGAAATCCGAAACTATCTGACTCATGGAATCTACTAGGCAAGTTAGTGAGTCGAGGGGGTTTCCAGGCTCCTGTGTGGTTGTACGCTCGTCTTGGTTCAAGAGGCGAGAACTCAGTTCCTAAGGGTGGTAAGTATGGCACTGCAAAAACCACAACCCACGTGGCCTCCCATACAAGCCTTACCATGTTTATTATACATCTCTGATCATATCACAACATCCTACCATACTAGATTCATTCGTATATCCAGTGCATCATCTGAATGATCAGCATTGGACCACTAAGAATGGCTAAGCTTGACTGAATTGTGGCACTAGAGATGCTCAAGCCAAACCCTAGTTATGCTAGGAGTAGTGGATCAGGTATTTAGTTCACAAAGGGAAACATGCATCAGATAGGATTACTCTATCTACTAGTAAAAGACTGTTGAACCGAATGCATACGGCGAGAATGAAATACTTTGTAAACATAGGATTCATATGTATGAGTGGGGCTTCGCTTGCCTAGTCCGTTGTTGGACTGGTACTACTCTTCGGTGGCGTTGACTTCAGCCTCGGGTTCGGTTCCTATTTGCAAAGAACCAATCACCAGAAAAGGAAAAGAAAAATTCAACACATGGCATGTGCAATGCTCATACAATATGGATGATATGATAAGTTAAGTAGTGTTGAAATTGTAGGGTTCGCAGCATAGAAAACAAAAAATTTCCTACGATGGGAACAACTATGTACCAAGATCTATCTACTAGATACAAACAATAGGCGGATGTATATCCGTAGAGAACATACCCTTGAAGACCGACAAAGCTTAATGACTTAAACTCGTGGTTGATGTAGACGATCTCTTCCTGATCTCAAGATCAAGAGGAAGTCCTTAGCACCACAACTTAGCGGCGCATCCATGTTCGCACACATGTCTGAGGCACCGAGCAACCTTCGCCTCCTCGCTCCAGCGATGCAGCGGAAGCACAACTCTTTCTTGCCGAATAGCCACCGGGAACATGTATCTCACTAGTCTGAGACCATGGGGGATAAATACTAGAGGGGGAGGAAGATCCTTCACGAGGAGGTGTGAGTGAGAAGTAAGGAGGGGGTGCCTTTTATAGGAGAGGGGGGAACCCCAAGGGGTGGCCGGCGCATGGGGGTTGCCCCTTTCCCTCCCCTCATTCATGTGGGTGGACACTCCACTCATAAAAATCCTTTCAATTCCCTCCACTCAAAATCCCACTCAAATTCCCATTAAATTTCCACCAAATTTAATGCAAACTCTCATTAAATAAAACTCCTTTTATTTATTCAGAATTTTGTCATTACTTTAATGACAAACATTCGCATATAACCCCTTGCTAGTATTTCATTTCACATACAAAAACACTTTCTGCAGTTTCACCCGAAAACCCGTTTCGGTATCTAGTGAAATAAATTACTGCGCTTGTTATTCTTTCCGACATGAAACTTTTGCTCCAAATGGATGTCGGTGTCTCTTAAGTGTGTCACCCTACGGTTCGCGAATAATGCGGACATGATCGAAACCCCTCTCTGATCAATAATCAGAAGCGGGATCTGGAGACCCATACTGACTCCCACACATTCAACGATGACTTTCTTGTGATCGTCAGAACCTTTTACGCTAGCATCTTAATCCTTTTGTTTCGCAATATATTACATGTCCGAGATTCTATCATTGGTATCTCCATACCTAGTTTGATCTCGTTACTGACATGTACTCTTTTCTTGTTCCCGTGATATAACATTCTAGTGATCAAATCACTTGCTTGCATGCTAATCGATGTGATATCACCAAGAGGTCCCAGATAATATCTATCTGTCATCGGGATGAACAAATTCCACTCTCGATCCATGGGCCTCAACATAACACTTTAGTAGTACTGAACCCATCTTTATAATCACCCTGTTACGATGTGACGTTTGATGTTATCAAGATACTCTTCCGGTGTTAGTGATTGACATGATCTCATGGTATAAGGATTAGGATCACTTTGTATGTTGTTATAGCAATATAAACTCAATGACTTTGATCGTAATGATATACTTCGGATGACTGTTCATCACACCATTACACTAATGTTGTGACCTCGTTATTAACAACATCCTATGTCCATGATCAGGAAACCTTGATCATCTTGTTAATCAACGAGCTAGTTTATGAGAGAGGCATAACTAGGAACTTTCTGTTTGTTTATTAAACACACATGTATTAACGTTTTCGTATTAATACAACTATAGCATGCAAAATAAACATATATCATATACTTGGAATATACATAATAAACACTTTATTATTCCCTCTCATGGCATATTCCCTTCAGAAATGAACCCTAAAACATGCTTGGTAATTTTAAACGGGGTCCGAGAGGTCCAAACCCTAGAATAGGGGGATCCTCGAAATCACATGTGGGGTTAAATTGGTTCTTCTAATTAACCTTGTCATGAAAGTTGGTTAGAAATGTATGATTGTATTACTATTGTATAGATCTTATTTTTCTGAACATTTTGATATATTATTTGTATTTTTCTGATTTAAAATGAATTAGTTATGAATTTCTCCATTTTTATTTCATTTTAAATCATTTTTGGAATATTTAAATTATTTTCCAACTTGGGCCCACATGTCATATATTTAACAATTTCAGAAAATATTTATGAAAAAGATTAAACACCTTACAGGTAGGGCCCACATGGGTTAATAATATTTCCAGAAAATAATTACAAAACAAATTAGATAAAAGAAAAGATTTACTGCCTCATGCTGACGCCAGTATGACGTCAGCAATGGCAGATCTCTCAGGTTGAGCATGGATCTTTCGATCCCGGGCGCATCTGGATGCGCGCCTAGGGGCGTTCGATAGAGGGAAACGCGGGCGACCAAAATCTAGCGGCACTGCTAGCGGGAGGTCACCGGAGATGTCGGCACAACGACGGCAAGAGGCGGCAGTTGAAGATGCTCATGGGAAAGACGCAAGAGGGCGAGAGGGAGCAAGGGAGAGGGTCCACAAGGACTAGCAGCTCACCAGGAGCCCGATGTTGTCGGTGTGACTCGAGGAGGCCGGATGGTGACGAATCGATGGTGGTCGGCGTCAGAAGAGGCAAGATCGCAACAAGGATTCCGGTATGTGGAGTCGATTCCTCCTACGAGGATGCTCAGCATGGCGAGGCTACCATAGTGGCATGCTCAGCAAGGCTTGGGCGGTATAGAACGATGGTGACAAGAGGTTGCCGACGAGCTAGGGTGTCGTGGTATTGTCGACGAGTACGCCATGGAGGGGTCCTCACAGTGCGTGTTTAGAGATGTGGGGGAAGGCGGACGGTTGAGGGGTACGAGGTAACACAGCTTACCGAGGTTCAGATCCCATGACGGTGGCGGAATCCTACTCCTGCTATAAATCACTATAAGGGCAATACGCCGAGTTACAGAGATAGGTTCGCTATGCAAGGTTGTATGAATCGATACTAGGTTGTCTGAAGTTGTGCCCTAAAGGCTCCCATAGGCCCGACTTATATAGTCGCCAGGTCCTAGGGTTACAGGGAAAAGTCCTAACCGGACAGGTTATAGAGTCCTACACCGTCTATTACTAGTCTTCCTTTATCCGGCATGGGCCTCCCTTCTGGATCCATCTAACTGGGCCTCCCAGCAGGCCATAGGCCATGCTACCAACTATGGGCCACCCGGGTTATCCGGATAAGAGACATGCTATGAGGATGCCCATGTAGCATATCCCCAACAGTAGCCCCTGGAGAACTCCGAGATCTTGCGCCGTCTTGCCTCTTCATGTGGAATGCTCCGTCTAGATGGATGTCCGAAAATCATCAAGCAATATCTTGTAGTCCTCCCAAAGAACCCTGCAAGGTTTTCTCTGTCTCCAATATGTAAGTCGGAGAAATGTTGAATCTTCCATCGTACTCTTCTGTAGCCGGACTGGATCCGTCCATGCCAGAATCTTCCGATGTGACGGCTCATCTTCCTATGTCAGCTAGGACGACGTAGGCTTAGGTCAGCGACGCCTCGTAACTTACACATGCAGAGAATGCAATCATGTCTGATTTTCCCGCGCGAGCGATACGAACCATTGGCGGCGATGGTTGGAGACGTGGCGAAATTTCCACGCACGTCCGTGAACACGTCGTCTACGCGGCAACCGTCCAATCAAGTTGCACGAATCTTGACGCTGGGGATGATAATCAGTAACTGTGGTGGAATTTCTACCTTTTACCTCATTCTCTCCTCATGTCATCTTCTTCCTCCAGCGCGTGCCTCCTCGAGCTCTCCGCGTCGAACTCGCGAAAAACCCTAGCCTCAATCCGCACCAGCCACACCCAACCTCTCTCCATGGCCAGCAGCAGCACCTCTCCTTCCATGGCAGCGTCGAGCGAAGCCGCGGCAAAGCCGGCAAGCTCGGTCATCGTGCCCCCAAAGGGCTTGGTCATCCCCGTCATGGCGGTGATTGAGTCCACCGGCGGCGCCCACAATCTGGCGGCGCTGGAGCCATTGGAGGAGGAGCTAGATTCGCACAAGGGCGACTGGCGTGGCTCATATATCATCGACCGTGACATCCAAGAGCTGATCACCGAGGGCTACCTCCCTGTGATGGAGGGGCTCGCCTGGCGGGCGGCGCCGGCCGGCGAGGTGACACCTTCTCCCCAAGCTGGAGAAAAGGTGTACCTCAAAGGCCAACTGGTACGCGGCGTCTCCTTGCCCATCTCCAACTTCTTCCTCTCCGTCTTGAACCACTATAGAGTCCAGCCCCAGAATCTTTCTCCCAACAGTATCTTAGCGCTAAGCAACTACGCGGCGCTCTGCGAGGGTTACTTAGGGATAAAGCCTAGGCTAGACCTCTTCGTGTACTTCTTGACCGTAAAACGTGAAGCCGGAGCCAGTAAGGAAGAACTTAGGAACTGTGGCACCATAAGCTTCAAGATCCGACATGGCCGGCGGTTCCCCGACATCGTCGGCCACGAGTCCTGCAAAAATTGGCAACGGACGTACTTCTACGGCCCAGACATTCCTCTGGCTGGCCGACAAGTAACGTACCCGGACTTTGTTGACGGAGCCGCCGCTGAAGCCTCGTCATGGAGATCCCAGGCCTCCCTTCCCTCCGACCTCGATGCTACCCGCGCCATAAGGCGGATAGAATGGTTCGTAGAGACGGGTTTGACCGGCTTGGACCTAGCCATGTGTTGGTTCATCAAGCGAATCCAACCTCTGCAGCACCGCGCGAAGCTCATGCACGAGTATACCAACGATAGAAGGGATAGCCTCCGCATCTCCGTGGACAACTTCTCGAGCGACTCCGTCAAGATCCGCCTTAAGGACATCATCAAGGTGAAGGACAAGAAGCGTGGCTTCACCATCACCTACGACATGTTTGTAGACGGCAAGTGCCCAAAGGTAGTTATTTATTTTCCGTGTATGACATATACTCCAGTTCTTCCGTCTTGCAAATGTCATCTCATCTAACACGGTGACTTCTCACTTAACAGCTTAGCGAGCTAGAGGAGGACAACCTGGCTGCCCAAATCTACGATCCAAAGATGAAGGAAGTCACGGTCGTGTCCGACGAAGATGCTCCATTGGCGCGAAAGCGGAAGAGCTCCACCTCTGACGCTGCCGACGGAGGCAAGAAGAAGAATACGGAGGGTGGAGCCTCCAAGAAGACTACCGCCGCCCTAGAGGAGGAAAAGAGAAAAGTTACTGGGATCCCCTTTGCCAAAGCACCCCCACTTGTGTAAGATTCTTTCTTTCCGACATTGTCTATTTATCTGTCTTGCTCCTGTACTTATGCATTTTGCACGTTTCAGGAAGAAAGCCATGACCAGCCTCAAGAAGACCTCTAGATAAATATCAAGATATCGGACTCCGTGGTGAAGTACTCGGAGATTCTGCGTCGAGCCCCCGAGCGCATCACAAGCTGGAAAGCTTCATGTGCATGGGCTGGCGCAAGGATGGCGCTATCAATGGTGAAGGCACACTACGAAGATGCCGACATCGACACGGTAACCTCTGGCATTACCAACGTGGACGATGGTGTCAAAGAGATTAACCATCAATCCATCTTGTCGTCGCTTGCGGGTTATGACACCAGAGTTGCCGATTTGGTCGACATCAACGTCTTCGTGCCGATGAACACCATCGATGGCGGCAACCAAAGCACCTCTGAGTCTCTTCACACCACCGACTTCGAGGGTGACTCTCCTGCTGGCGATGACGCTGCTTCTAAGTATCCTGCGCCAAAGGAATGAAAAACAACTTTGTAATATTTGTTTCACCTTTGGTGCATAGGCGGAAAAAACTTATTGTTGTAACTTAAGGCGGAAAACAATGTTGCATGTCCTGCTACTTAATAATCAGTTTCCAGCATGTATATATTTTTTAAGCAAGTGCTGGCTTATCCATTACTTTGGTTCTTATGATTGACCTTTCGTGAGTCGTAAGACTCGTTGTCGGAACCATGGGCTCAGGTGATGATGCCCAATGGCACCGTCAATAACCTAGGCACAAAATCGCCAACAATAAGTGCCGAAAGTCACTACTCCAGAATCCACATAAAAACGACAAAGAACGTGTAGACCAGAAAACTTAAGCTAACGCCTGTTGGCGGAATTTTCACAAGTGCAATCGCAAAACTTGTGCATAAAGGTTTTACATGATCCAAAAATGAACACTAAAGGAGGTAAAACACTCAGAAATATGAGTGAACCAGAGAGCTTTATTTCATTGATCATATAAGGAGTACACAATTAGATAAAAAATGTTAAGTGTAGAAAGGACATAGCTGTGCTATATTCCATGGCCAATCAAGCTCCGGGTAATCATCATCCAGGTCACGTCGCTTACGCTTATGATCCTTGTTGGGTCTATCCTTTAGTTCACGATTGTCAACAAGGTAGTAAGACCCATTGAGTAGTGCCTTGCTTATGATGAACGGTCCTTCCCATGGCGAGGATAATTTGTGTGACTTCTTCTGCTTAAGTCGGAGCACCAAATCCCCTTCTTTAAACGAGTGATGCCGAACGCGGCGACTATGGTAGCTGCGTAGATTCTGCTGGTAGATGGCGGATCTTTGGCATGCCAAAACATGCTCCTCCTCGAGAAGGTCCACATCTAGGCGTCTGGATTCTTTAGTGTCATCTTCATCGTAGGCGGCAACTCTTGGTGCATCGTGAAGTATGTCGGAAGGCAGGATGGCTTCTGCTCCATATACCATGAAGTAAGGGGTGTATCCAGTGGATCTGTTGGGTGTAGTTCGTAAACTCCACAGCACAGATGGCAATTCTTCTGCCCAGGCTCCAGCTGCTCTATGTAGCGGTGCCTCAAGACGTGGCTTGATTCCCTACAGAATTAATCCATTGGCTTGCTCAACTTGACCGTTGGATTGTGGGTGTGCCACAGATTCAAGGTCAAGTCGGATGCCCTTCTCCCAACAATAAGCCTCCACTTCTCCGAGTGACAAATTGCTGCCGTTGTCGATGATAATGCTATGTGGGAGACCAAATCTCACCACAAGATCCCGGACAAACCTGAGGGTAGTTGCCCCATCAAGCTTTCTATTGGGTTTATCTTCTATCCATTTAGTGAATTTATCAACTGCTACAAGCAGATGCGTAAACCCACAAGGTGCCATCTGTAACGGTCCCACCATGTCTAGCCCCCAGACTGCAAACGACCATGTTATTGGTATCGTTCGCAATTCTTCAGCAGGAACATGTGGTTGTCGGGCATAATATTGGCATCCCATGCATGTCTCAACCAGCTTTTCAGCGTCCGCCTTCACGGTCAGCCAGTAGAATCCTTCCTGGAAGGCTTTCGCGATCAACGACCGAGGATCGGCGTGATGCCCGCAATCTCCGAGATGGATTTCACATAGGATTTCCATACCTTCTAGCTGGGAAACACACTTTAGGTATACACCAGTAGTGATCCTTTTGTAGAGTTGCCCATTGATTATGGTATAACCCTTTGATCGTCGTACTATTTGCCGTCTTTCGACCTCGTCGTCAGGCAAAGTTCCGTGTTCGAGATATTCCATGAACGGCTTTGTCCTAGCCATAGGGACCTTGGTCACCATGTCGACGAAACAGTCAGCTCTATCCGGGTTGTCGATGTCGGCTCCCTTCACAGATGGTGTGCGCAGGTGCTCTAGGAAAACTCCTGGCAGAATTTGCTTGCACCCTGATCCAAGCTTAGACAGCAGATCAGCCGCCTCATTTTGCTCCCTAGGCACATACTTGAATTTGTAGCCCAAGAAGCTCTTGGCTATCTCGTCCACTTCGTCTCGATATGCCGCCATCATAGGGTTCCGCGCATTCCAGGTGCCATCCACCTGCTAGGCAACCAAGTCGGAATCTCCACAGCAAACTATGCGCTTGATGCCAATATCCTTGGCTACACGCAGTCCGTGAATGAGTGCTTCATACTCCACCATGTTGTTTGTAGCCTCGAAGTGGATCTGCAGAACGTGGTGTAGCTTGTCTCCTGTTGGTGACTGTAGCAATACACCAGCCCCTGAGCCATTGAGCAGCTTTGATCCGTCAAAGTGCATCACCCAGTACTCTGGTTCCGACAATGGAGTAGCATCCGGCATCTCCGTCCAATCTGCAACAAAATCCGCCAAGGCTTGTGACTTGATAGCGTCGTGTCTCTTGTAAGTGATCTCGAAGGCGGCAAGTTCAATGCCCCACTTTGCGACTTTTCCTGTAGCGTCGCTGTTGTTGATTATGTCGGACAGCGGAGTCTTGCTCACCACTGTGATTGGGTGCTCCTGAAAGTAATGCCTTAGCTTCCGGGAAGCAAGGAATACTCCATAATCTATCTTCTGGTAGTGCGGGTAACGCTGCTTGGACTCCGTCAAGACCTCGCTCACATAGTAAACTGGTCGTTGAACTCCGTGCTCATAGCCTGGTTCCTTCCGCTCTACCACGGCGACGATGCTGATTACCCGGTTGGTTGCCGCCATGTATATTAATAGGGGCTCACCAGGCTCAGGTGCTGCAAGGATAGGCGCTGAGGAAAGAATGTCCTTGAGCTGCTTTAATGTTGCGTCTGCTTTGTCCATCCACGTGAATTTTTCTGCCTCCTTCAGTAACTTGTACAGCGGCAGAGCCTTCTCTCCAAGTCGGCTGACGAACCGACTAACTGCTGCAACACAACCTGTTAGTCGTTGGATGTCCTTTAGGCATGTCAAACGGTTTATGTTTAAGATGGCCTTGATTTTCTCCGAGTTGACCTCGATTCTGCGACGGGAAATGATGAAACCCAACAATTTGCCGGATGGTACCCCGAAGACGCACTTCTTAGGGTTAAGCATCATGTTGTATTTCCGGAGATTATCAAAGGTTTCTTTTAAGTCGGAGATTAAGTCATTTGACTTTTTAGATATCACCGCAATATCGTCCACATAGGCGTGAATGTTCCGACCAATTTGGTCGTGAAGGCAACGTTGCATTGTCCGCTGGTAGGTAGCACCTGCATTTTTCAGCCCAAAGGGCATCATGATATAGCAAAACGTGTCGTATGGTGTAGTGAACGAAGTGGCCAATTGGTCCGACTTCCTCATCTTGATCTGGTGGTATCCTGAGTATGCATCGAGAAAACACAAAAGTTCCAACCAGCCGTCGAGTCAATGACTTGGTCAATGCGAGGCAAAGCAAACGGGTCTTTGGGACATGCTTTGTTCAAGCCGGTGTAATCAACGCACATTCTTAATTCATTGGTTCCCTCTTTGGGGACAAGTACAGGATTGGCCACCCATTGGGTGTGAAGGACTTCCCGGATAAATCTAGCCTTAAGTAACCTAGCTATCTCTTTGCCAATGGCGCGTCTCTTCTCATCTCCAAAGCGTCGTAGAGGTTGTTTCACTGGTTTGGATTTCGGATCAATGTTTAAGCTGTGCTCGGCAAGTTCCCTAGGTACACCTTTCATGTCGGCAGGTTGCCAGGCAAAGATGTCCCTATTCTCATGGAGGAACTCGACGAGCGTGCTTTCCTATTTGGGATCCAGGTTCGTCCCAATGACGGTGACCTTGGAGGCATCGCCTACCACAAGTTCCACCGGCTTGGTCTCGATGGCGGCCTTGAACGCAGGAGCGTAGTCAGAAATCTGCTTCTTCGACGCGGGCATCTCTGAGTCATCGACCTTGCTCTGGATCTCTTTGAATTCTTCGCTGTAGAGGACAGCTTCCGCAACGGCTGCTTCATTGATCTCGTAGTCCCTTGCCTTGGTAAAGCTTCCGGATATGGTGATGACACCGTTTGGCCTGGGTATCTTGAGTTTGTTGTAGACGAAGCATGGATTGGCCATGAACGTGTGGAATATGTCGCGGCCGAATATGACGTGCAACACGCTCTTGAAGGGGACTACCTCAAAGGTCATGCGCTCTTGGCGGTAATTGTTAACATCGCCAAAGGCAACCTGAAGTGTAATGCATCCGAGGGACCGAGCCTCCCGACCAGGAACTACGCCGTGGAAGATGGTGTTGGTCCGCCTTAGGTTTGCCTCCGTCAAGTTCATCTTCTGCAGTGTATCCAGGTACATGATGTTGATGCTGCTTCCACTATCCACCATACACTTGCTGAACTCCACGCCGTCAATCAAGGGGTTGATGACCATGGCGTACTGGTTCTCTGTAGTTATAAGGTCTGGGTGGTCCGTCCTGTCCCAAGTGATTGGAACCTCTGACTAGTGCAGGTACTGGGGAACTGGGGGAGAGTGGCCATCAGGATCCTCGAAGAGGTCTTCTGTTGTCGGACAGTGGGGGTGCCAAGAAAATTGTGGTAGACTGGAGCCTTCTTCGCGAAGGGGTTCTTGACCTTGTCGTCGCTCTTGGCAGCGTGCTTGGGGTCTACGTCCTCGTCCATGTCACTTGAATCCTTGGAATCCTCCTCCTTCTTCTTCCCCTTGCCCTTGCCTCGCGGTCTGTTCTTCCGACTTCGCTTGTAGTCGGACTCAGGGTCTTCCTTGAGGTCGTTGACGAACTTGCAGTGTCGATTGGTATGGGTGGCTTTGCCGTTGATGTCGAGGTGTATGAGGCACGGCATATCGCGGTACTCCTCGTAGGTTTGGGGAACGCAGAGCGGCGCCGAGGTAGTTTCGCTTCCTCGCTGCTGCCCATGACCAGCTCCCCTTCCCCGGCCACGCTGTCCGCCATCACCTCGTCCTGCAAAAGTCATAGCGACCATGTCGGTAGATTGCTGTTCTTCTGGAGCGGTTTTACTCTTTGTACTACTGTTCCTCCGAGCTTGAGTTGGAACGGCCGTTGCCAGCAAGGAGCCACGAGCGTCGTCGTCAGCAGCTGCGAACTCACTAGCTAACTGAATCATCTGGTTCAAGTCAAGCTAGTGATTGTCCTGCAAGTGCTTCAGCTTATGTCGGAGCAACGTGCCTCTTTCCAATCCATCGATGAATGCGGCCATGGCGGTCTGAGCGTGCACTCCTGCGCAGGAGTTCTTCATATCCAGCCAGCAGGAGAGGTAGGCGCGAGATGTCTCGTCTTTCTCTTGCACGCACCGTTGTAGATCGCCACAGTGCAAGGACGCTTGTATGTACCTTCAAAGTTCTTGGTGAACGCTTCTTGCATGTCCAACCTGTTGTAGATAGATTTCTTTGGCAAGTCGTCGATCCATTGACGGGCCATGCCCACCAACATTAACGGCAGGTACTTGACGGCGACGTTGGGGTTGCCTCCGGCAATCTCCACCGTGTTGCCGTAGTCCTGCAACCATGTGGCTGGCTTGGCGGTGTCGTCATAGGGCTTGATGGTCTTATCAATCCGGAAACCTTTGGGGTAAGTTGCGGACTGTATTGCAGGTCCAAAGCAACGTGGTCCCAGGTATGGTCCTTCCCGGGCCTCATGGATCTTATCGATCCACGAACGTGCATCGTACGGCTCTGGGTTCTTCTTCTTGTCGACAGGGGATGGGCTGCGTGAATGACGCGGGCCTCCTCCGCCATGGTGACTGCTTGGTGGTGACGGAGGCGAGGGTGGTGGTGGGTTAGACTTCTTATTGTTACCCTCCTACGATGTCTCACGCCTATCACGGTTGCTTGTCGAATGCGGAGGGTCATGGTGTGACCTGCTCCTCTGTCCTTGGTTGCGCTCCCCGTCATGACGGGTCTGCTCCGCGTTGTCGCGGATGACGATGTCGCACTGCTTTGGTGGGGGCATATCCGTACGATGGTGAGCCTTGTAATCTTCGCGATGTCGGGGGAATCCGGGCGGTGGAGATGGGCGACGAGGTCGGGCCTTTTCTCCGTGGTCGGAGGATATGGGGATAGCATCCTTCCTGTTGCGCGCATCCCTCCGTCTTCGTTCTGATGAACCCGTCTGAGACCCGACATCAAGAAGAGATCTGTCCCTTGGCATCTTATACTGGCTAGATTGGCAGAACGCTGGGTCAGACTCAAGCCTCTGAGAGGTGTCCTTTTCCTGCTGCTTCACCGTCTTGGCCACTAGGTCATAGACCTGTTCCACTGCCTCGGGTGATCTATCCTGCTCCAGAAGGGTCTTGGCGATGGCGAGGTTAAGGAGTGGGGTGAGCATCACCTGCTTGCCTTCACTGTCAATGTATGGCTTGGCTTGTGCCGGCTTCGAGGGAGCCCATCCTAGGTTGCACCGTACACCAGGATCGTTGATGACGCGAGCTGGAGCTTTCTTGGCCTTCTGCTGCTGCAGCAAAGTCTTGTACTCGGCCTCCATTGCTCTAGCTTTTTCTATGGACTTTTGCGTGTTGACCAGATCTCGATCTAGCTTAGCGCCTTGCTCCGCGATGGCCTGCGCTTCCTCCAGCAGCTGCTGGCGCTTCTCGTCAAGCTGAGTCACGTTCCGGATATGAGCGACGGTCAGTGGCTCGACGACGAGGTTGTCGTACATCACTCTATCAGCTGGAGTAACTTGGACTGCTGCAGACGTAGATGCCTGAGGCGGAAAGTTTGCGGTGTTGTTGTTGCTCGGGCCGGTGCCGAGTTCCTGTGGCTGCAGCACTGGGTTAGGCGGAGGAGTCATGACCTTTGCGCGATCATCGTCAGTAGCAATAAGTGGCCCCTTCCCCTTCTCCAGCATTGTAGGCGGAGCTCGTCCGGGTTGATCTTCATCCATCGCCGTCCCGATGGTGACGAACACCCCTCGAGATGTGACGGAATTGTTGGCTTGCTCGTCGCGCGGGTATTCCTCCTCCATCTCCTGCATGGCGGAGTCTAGCTCTTCTGGACTGAAATCTATCTCCTCTGGATCTGCACTGAAGTCAGCATAAAGCGCATAAATAACAGAGTCGAAGGGTGCCAGGATTTCCTCGATGATGGGCGTTGGAGGTGCAACAGCAGAGACAATGACTGGAGGTGGCGGCGCAGCTGCGATGATGGCGGCCGGAGGCGGTGGTGGCGGTGGCTGAATCGGAGGGTCTCCGTCAATGAGCGCAAGCGCCATCTGGGCTGCTGCGTCAGCTTCCGCGTAGTTGTTGATGGTGCTCACCATCTCTTTGAGGGTAAGGCGTCCTGTTGCCTGCTGCCGTCTTAGAGAATGCCGGAGAAGCGTGCCACGGTCCAGCCCTTCCACGAAGTGATACAAAGCATTATCATCGGGGTAGGGGCCAGATCGGCTCGTATACGGAGCCACCTGGCCAAGTAATCGCGGGGGTTTTCGCCCTCTCTCTGAACGCAACGCGCTAGATCGAAGATGGTAACCACTCCGACAAACTCGGATCTCTGTTGTCCAGACGCACGGGCGAAGCCGGCGGATTTGCAGCGATCTTCCACCTTTATATCCTGCATAGGGGCGGTTTGGGTGGGCCTTGAATTTTTCTGATCTTTGCCGGCAAACTCCGAAGAGAGATCCGACATCGATCCTTCCGCGAATGTATCCTGCCCGTAGGCGGTCCGTGCGGGCCTTGGATTTTTCTGATCTTTGCCAGCAAACTCCAAAGAGCGATCGGACATTGATCCTTCCGCAAACATATCCTACCCATAGGCGGTCCGTGCGGGCCTTGATGCTCCTCCGACTCCCAGGGAACTAGTGCCCGAGTCGGTTTCGCCAATGAAGAGGTGGATGTATCCGATAGGAATGATCGAACATTGCGTAGGGTTCGTCTTCGCCGGGATCCAGAACTCGTCGGCAGGGACGATCGGAACGTTACCGGAGAAGAGAACACGACCGATGGCTACGGTTTCGCCGATTCCCGCGAAGATCTTGATCCTCGCCCGCTGAAGAGCCTGAAGCGCCTCTTGCCCCACGGTGGGCGCCAACTGTCGTGGTATTGCCGACAAGTACGCCATGGAGGGGTCCTCATAGTGCGTGTTTAGAGACGTGGGGGAAGGCGGACGGTTGACGGTTAGGAGGTAACACAGCTTACCCAGGTTCAGATCCCACGACGGTGGCGGAATCCTACTCCTGCTATAAATCACTATAAGGGCAATACGCCGAGTTATAGAGATAGGTTCGCTGTGCGAGGTTGTATGAATCGATACTAGGTTGTCTGAAGTTGTGCCCTAAAGGCTCCCATAGGCCCGACTTATATAGTCGCCAGGTCCTAGGGTTACAGGGAAAAGTCCTAGCCGGACAAGTTACAGAGTCCTACACCGTCTATTATTAGTCTTGTGTATCTTGCACTCCAAGGCTCCGGGTACGCTGGTGACTCCATCGTAGCCTTCCTTTATCCGGCATGGGCCTCCCTTCTGGATCCATCTAACTGGGCCGCCCAGCAGGCCATAGGCCATGCTACCAACTGTGGGCCACCCAGGTTATCCGGATAGGAGACATGCTATGAGGATACCCATGTAGCATATCCCCAACATAGGGTTCTTCCATGGCTCAAGAAAGCTAGGTTGAGGGGGAAAGTGGAGCCTAGGGTTCGCCCAAGTCGGCTGATGAACCGACTAACTTCTGCAACACAACCTGTTAGTCGTTGGATGTCCTTTAGGCATGTCGGATGGTTTATGATTAAGATGGCCTTGATTTTCTCTGGGTTGACCTCGATTCCGCGATGGGAAACGATGAAACCCAACAATTTTCCGGCTGGTACCCTGAAGACGCACTTCTTAGGGTTAAGCATCATGTTGTATTTCCGGAGATTAAGTCATTTGACTTTTTAGATATCACCGCAATATCGTCCACATAGGCGTGAACATTCCGACCAATTTGGTCGTGAAGGCAACGTTGCATTGTCTGCTGGTAGGTAGCACCTGCGTTTTTCAGCCCAAAGGGCATCATGACATAGCAAAACGTGTCGTATGGTGTAGTGAACGAAGTGGAAAATTGGTCCAACTTCCTCATCTTGATATGGTGGTATCCTGAGTATGCATCGAGGAAACACAAAAGTTCCGAGCCAGCCGTCGAGTCAATGACTTGGTCAATGTGAGGCAAAGCAAACGGATCTTTGGGACATGCTTTGTTCAAGCCGGTGTAATCAACGCACATTCTTAATTCATTGGTTCCCTTTTTCGGGACGAGTACAGGATTGGCCACCCATTGGGTGTGAAGGACTTCGGATAAATCTAGCCTTAAGTAACATAGCTATCTCTTTGCCAATGGCGCGTCTCTTCTCATCTCCAAAGCGTCGTAGAGGTTGTTTCACTGGTTTGGATTTCGGATCAATGTTTAAGCTGTGCTCGGCAAGTTCCCTAGGTACACCTTTCATGTCGGCAGGTTGCCAGGAAAAGATGTCCCTATTCTCATGGAGGAACTCGACGAGCGTGCTTTCCTATTTGGGATCCAGGTTCGTCCCAATGGCGGTGACCTTGGAGGCATCGCCTACCACAAGTTCCATCGGCTTTGTCTCGATGGCGGCCTTGAACGCAGGAGCGGAGTCAGAAATCTGCTTCTGCGACGCGGGAATCTCTGAGTCATCGACCTTGCTCTGGATCTCTTTGAATTCTTCGCTGTAGAGGACAGCTTCCGCAACGGCTGCTTCATTGATCTCGTAGTCCCTTGCCTTGGTAAAGCTTCCGGATATGGTGATGACACCGTTTGGCCTGGGTATCTTGAGTTTGTTGTAGACGAAGCATGGATTGGCCATGAACGTGTGGAATATGTCGTGGCCGAATATGACGTGCTACACTCTCTTGAAGGGGACTACCTCAAA
The DNA here is from genome assembly GCA_916181665.1 of Avena sativa. Classification (NCBI taxonomy): domain Eukaryota; kingdom Viridiplantae; phylum Streptophyta; class Magnoliopsida; order Poales; family Poaceae; genus Avena; species Avena sativa. The sequence goes on along the minus strand of OV702279.1, from coordinate 51,526,239 downwards.
GGTCATGCGCTCTTGGCGGTAATTGTTAACATCGCCAAAGGCAACCTGAAGTGTAATGCATCCGAGGGACCGAGCCTCCCGACCAGGAACTACGCCGTGGAAGATGGTGTTGGTCCGCCTTAGGTTTGCCTCCGTCAAGTTCATCTTCTGCAGTGTATCCAGGTACATGATGTTGATGCTGCTTCCACTATCCACCATACACTGGGTGAACTCCACGCCGTCAATCAAGGTGTTGATGACCATGGCGTACTGGTTCTCCGTAGGTATAAGGTCTGGGTGGTCCGTCCTGTCCCAAGTGATTGGAAGCTCCGACCAGCGCAGGTACTGGGGAACTGGGGGAGAGTGGCCATCAGGATCCTCAGAGAGGTCTTCTGTTGTCGGACGGTGGGGGTGCCAAGGAAAGTGTGGTAGACTGGAGCCTTCTTCGCGAAGGGGTTCTTGACCTTGTCGTCGCTCTTGGCGGCGTGCTTGGGGTCGACGTCCTCGTCCATGTCACTTGAATCCTTGGACTCCTCCTCCTTCTTCTTCCCCTTTCCCTTGCCTCGCGGTCTGTTCTTTTGACTTTGCTTCTAGCCGGACTCCGGGTCTTCCTTGAGGTTGTTGACGAACTTGCAGTGTCGATTGGTATGGGTGGATTTGCCGTTGATGTCGAGGTGTATGAGGCACGGCATATCGCGGTACTCCTCGTAGGTTTGGGGAACGCGGAGTGGCGTCGAGGTAGTTTCGCTTCCTCGATGCTGCCCACGACCAGCTCCCCTTCCTCGGCCATGATGTCCGCCATCACCTCGTCCTGCAAAAGTCATAGCGACCATGTCGGTAGATTGCTTTTCTTCTAGAGCGGTTTTCCGCTTTGTACTGTTGTTACTCCGAGCTTGAGTTGGAACGGCCGTTGCCGGCAAGGAGCCACGAGCGTCGTCGTCAGCAGCTGCGAACTCACTAGCTAACTGAATCATCTGGTTCAAGTCAAGCTAGTGATTGTCCTGCAAGCGCTTCAGCTTATGTCAGAGCAACGTGCCTCTTTCCAATCCATCGATGAATGCGGCCATGGCGGTCTGAGCGTGCACTCCTGCGCAGGAGTTCTTCATATCCAGCCAGCAGGAGAGGTAGGCGCGAGATGTCTCGTCTTTCTCTTGCACGCACCGTTGTAGATCGCCCACAGTGCAGGGACGCTTGTATGTACCTTCAAAGTTTTGGTGAACGCTTCTTGCATGTCCAACCTGTTGTAGATAGATTTCTTTGGCAAGTCGTCGATCCATTGACGGGCCATGCCCGCCAACATTAATGGCAGGTACTTGACGGCGACGTTGGGGTTGCCTCCGGCAATCTCCACCGCGTTGCCGTAGTCCTGTAACCATGTGGCTGGCTTGGCGGTGTCGTCATAGGGCTTGATGGTCTTATCAATCCGGAAACCTTTGGGGTAAGTTGCGGACCGTAATGCAGGTCCAAAGCAACGTGGTCCCAGGTATGGTCCTTCCTGGGCCTCGTGGACCTTATCGATCCACGAACGTGCATCGTACGGCTCGGGGTTCTTCTTCTTGTCGACAGGGGATGGGCTGCGTGAATGACGCGGGCCTCCTCCGCCATGCTGACTGCTTGGTGGTGATGGGGGCGGGGTGGCGGTGGGTTAGCCTTCTTGCTGTTACCCTCCTACGATGTCTCACGCCTATCACGGTTGCTTGTCGGACGCGGAGGGTCATGGTGTGACCTGCTCCTGTGTCCTTGGTTGCGCTCTCCGTCATGACGGGTCTGCTCCGTGTTGTCACGAATGACGGTGCCGCACTGCTTTGGTGGGGGCATATCCGTACGATGGTGAGCCTTGTAATCTTCGCGATGTCGGGGGGATCGGGGCGGTGGAGATGGGCGACGAGGTCGGGCCTTTTCTCCGTGGTCGGAGGATATGGGGATAGCATCCTTCCTGTTGCGCGCATCCCTCCGTCTTCGTTCTGATGAACCCGTCTGAGACCCGACATCAAGAGGAGATCTGTCCCTTGGCATCTTATACTGGCTAGATTGGCAGAGCGCTGGGTCAGACTCAAGCCTCTGAGAGGTGTTCTTTTCCTGCTCCTTCACCGCCTTGGCCACTAGGTCATAGACCTGTTCCACTGCCTCGGGTGATCTATCCTGCTCCAGAAGGGTCTTGGCGACGGCGAGGTTAAGGAGTGGGATGGGCATCACCCGCTTGCCTTCACTGTCAATGTATGGCTTGGCTTGTGCCGGCTTCGAGGGAGCCCATCCTAGGTTGCGCCGTACACCAGGATCGTTGATGAGCGAGCCGGAGCTTTCTTGGCCTTCTGCTGCTGCTGCAAAGTCTTGTACTTGGCCTCCATTGCTCTAGCTTTTTCTATGGACTTCTGCGTGTTGACCAGATCTCGATCTAGCTTAGCGCCTTGCTCCGCGATGGCATGCGCTTCCTCCAGCAGCTACTGGCGCTTCTCGTCAAGCTGAGTCACGTTCCGGATATGAGCGACGGTCAGTGGCTCGACGAGGAGGTTGTCGTACATCACTCTATCAGCTGGAGTAACTTGGGCTGCTGCAGACGTAGATGCCTGAGGCGGAAAGTTTGCGGTGTTGTTGTTTCTCGGGCCGGTGCCGAGTTCCTGTGGCTGCTGCACTGGGTTAGGCGGAGGAGGCATGACCTTTGCGCGATCATCGTCAGTAGCAATAAGTGGCCCCTTCCCCTTCTCCAGCGCTGTAGGCGGAGCTCGTCCGGGTTGATCTTCATCCATCACCGTCCCGATGGTGATGAACACCCCTCGAGACGTGACGGCATTGTTGGCTTGCTCGTCGCGCGTGTATTCCTCCTTCATCTCCTGCATGGCGGAGTCTAGCTCTTCTGGACTGAAATCTATCTCCTCTGAATCTGCACTGAAGTCAGCGTAAAGCGCGTCAATAACAGAGTCGGAGGGTGCCAGGATTTCCTTGATGACGGGCGTTGGAGGTGCAACAGCAGCGACAATGACTGTAGGTGGCGGCGCAGCTGCGATGATGGCGGCCGGAGGCGGTGGTGGTGGTGGCTGAATCGGAGGGTCTGCGTCAATGAGCGCAAGCGCCATCTGGGCTGCTGCGTCAGCTTCTGCGTAGTTGTTGACGGTGCTCACCATCTCTTCGAGGGTAAGGCGTCCTGTTGCCTGCTGCCGTCTTAGAGAATGCCGGAGAAGCGTGCCACGGTCCAGCCCTTCCACGAAGTGATACAAAGCATTATCATCGGGGTATTGGGCCAGATCGGCTCGTACACGGAGCCACCTGGCCAAGTAATCGCGGGGGTTTTTGCCCTCTCTCTGAACGCAACGCGCTAGATCGAAGATGGTAACCACTCCAACAAACTTGGATCTCTGTTGTCCAGACGCACGGGCGAAGCCGGTGGATTTGCAGCGATCTTCCACTTTATATCCTGCATAGGGGCGGTTTGGGTGGGCCTTGAATTTTTCTGATCTTTGCCGGCAAACTCCGAAGAGAGATCCGGCATCGATCCTTCCGCGAATGTATCCTGCCCATAGGCGGTCCGTGCGGGCCTTGGATTTTTCTGATCTTTGCCGGCAAACTCCAAAGAGCGATCTGACATTGATCCTTCCGCAAACATATCCTACCCATAGGAGGTCCGTGCAGGCCTTGATGCTCCTCCGACTCCCAGGGAACTAGTGCCCGAGTCGGTTTCGCCAATGAAGAGGTGGATGTCTCCGATAGGAATGATCGAACATTGCGTAGGGTTCGTCTTCGCCAGGATCCAGAACTCGTCGGGAGGGACGATCAGAACATTACCGTAGTAGAGAACACGACCGATGGCTATGGTTTCGCCGATTCCCGCGAAGATCTTGGTCCTCGCCCGCTGAAGAGCCTGAAGCGCCTCTTGCCCCACGGTGGGCGCCAACTGTCGTGGTATTGCCGACAAGTACGCCATGGAGGGGCTTCACAGTGCGTGTTTGGAGACGTGGGGGAAGGCGGACGGTTGAAGGGTACGAGGTAACACAGCTTACCCAGGTTCAGATCCCACGACGGTGGCGGAATCCTACTCCTGCTATAAATCACTATAAGAGCAATACGCCGAGTTATAGAGATAGGTTCGCTGTGCGAGGTTGTATGAATCGATACTAGGTTGTCTGAAGTTGTTCCCTAAAGGCTCCCATAGGCCCGACTTATATAGTCGCCAGGTCCTAGGGTTACAGGGAAAAGTCCTAGCCGGACAAGTTACAGAGTCCTACACCGTCTATTACTAGTCTTGTGTATCTTGCACTCCAAGGCTCCGGGTACGCTGGTGACTCCATCGTAGCCATCCTTTACCCGGCATGGGCCTCCCTTCTGGATCCATCTAACTGGGCCGCCCAACAGGCCATAGGCCATGCTACCAACTGTGGGCCACCCAGGTTATCCGGATAGGAGACATGCTATGAGGATACCCATGTAGCATATCCCCAACATAGGGTTCGTCCATGGCTCAATAAAGCTAGGTTGAGGGGGAAAGTGGGGCCTAGGGTTCGTCTAGCAGAGGCGTCGAGCACTTATAGGGGTCCGGGGGCGGCGACACGAATCCTGGCGCACGCCAATGACGGAGGCGCGGCCATCAAGCTGCTTCGCTCGATCCGGCGTTGGGGAAGAAGATGAACAAGAAGTCGAAGGGGTATGAGCTAGGATGGGATGCAGATGGGCCGCGCGAGCGGCAGAAGGGAGAGGGGGGAAGTTGGGCTACGGCCCAGATAGGGTTAGGGTTATTTTTTATTTCAGTATTTTTTTTCTATTTCTGTTTTTCAATTTATCTTTGTATTTTAAATTCAAATTCTATTTTGAATAATTAAAAAATATCAGAGACTTTTATAAAGTGTATAAAATACTCAGGGGCCCTTGTAAACCATTTTGGGCTCCATTTGTTTTGATAGTTTTCAAGATATTTCAAAACCATTTGAATGGTTTAAGAGGGAACAAAATTAAGGTTTTGTTTGTTTTTATTTTGATTAAATCAAGGTGCAAGTGGAATGCATGCATGAAATGCTCAAACATGTCCTTATTAATATTACACAAAAGATGGTATGTTACAACTTTCCTTTGGCTGGCCTTGTTGATGCCTCCGTGACGCAGCTAACACAGGATCGGTAGCCTTGAGGGGGCCCAAAATCGCGTCGTCGGGCGACACCGCCAACGCACGTTTATGCGGGCGACTAGGCGCCCAACAGAGACGGCTCCAACGGCGGCATGTTCCCGGTGGATGAACTATTCCCGAGCCTTGTGTCGAGCCAAAGCAGACCTTCGAGGATGATGCAGTCAATACACTGGGATTCCTTCAAGTATTTGTGAGGGAAACATGCCTTTCGTGGAAAAAATAAATTTTTCTAGAGAGTAACACAAAAGAGAAGTTGAACTGTTTTTATGAAAGAGTAGTAGTACTACTACTAGTGCTACTTAGTTACTCCCTCTGTTATAATAAATAAATAATAAGACCTCGTTTTCGGTGTTTTTTTTTGGCCAAGCATTTCTCCAAGTACTCATACATACTACTATAGAAGAATGACAACATGCAAAGCAACCGCTCGGCAGCTCACGCGGCGCATCTGGTAATTTTTGGAGTATCTTATAAGTACTTGCTAATAAGTTGCACATGTCTTACATGTGAGACTTAGATAACAGAAGTATGACATATTATCGATGTATATTTAGATAATAGGTAAAGTCTAAAAAATAATTATAATTTTGAGCTCAAAAATATAGGTTTACTATAGTTCGAGGTTCGGCTCGTATACTTAAAGTGTCGGTGTATATTTTTAGTTCTGGCACTTTTATACGGAAATCTTAGAAAAAAAGACCGACCTTCTCAAAAGTCTATCCCACACCTGTTGAAATTTTTTCCTAAATAGGCCCGGCCTATTTATTATATGCCAATAAATTCCTAAAATCCTAGAGGCTCATTTGGTCCATTCATGTAAGCCAAGAGCTGGGACAAATGTTTAGTATCACATTGCTAGTTGAGTGGAAGTTGGACCAACTTATAAAGAGAGCTCTTCCACCACTTGTACGAGATTGAGAAGAGAAGACATATACATGCGCGCTCCTCCTCCTCCTCGCTCACCTCGCCACGCCTCGTCGCGACACGATATGTACGCACGCGCCACGGGTTGTGGGAATCTCGTCGAGACGAACTTTATTTTATCACGCATGAATGGTATATAAATAGTTGTATAGAAGCTGAAACGTTATGCTTGAGTGGATTTATAATACGAGCTAAGTGGAAATGAATATGAACTGAGTGGAGGCTGTCCAGTTGCCTGCCGCATGTTTGCTTCAACTTCCGTCCATTCGTTTCATCTCCTGCGCAACCTGCATGCCTCCCCTCTATGCCTAAAAGAGAGAGGTCGCGCCTCCTCTCAGACACACAGTTTCACATCTCTTTGCGTCTCCAGTTCCAGAGCACTATACTACCTAGTCTTCCCCATCTCGTTTTGTGGCATGCACCGTGAGCCGGGACAGTAGGCCTCCGAGACCCCACTGCTTCGAGTCCTGTACGGGAGAAGGGCAATAAGGTTTTTGGGGAGCGCTATTGGCGTGACTACTCGCTTCATCATGGACTCCTTCACGAATAGCGATAGCACCGATGTCTTCCCCAACGAGGACTTCTTTCCCAACATCAGCAACCTCTTCCTCCACGACATGGCTAATGATGGTGCCAATGTGAACGCTGGCAGTTCCTCTGGTGCTACTGTGATGTACATCCTCTTTCTCAACTTTGTTCTGATTGTATCTCAAATTCTATGCCTTGCAATCCGTTTGGTTATCTGCCTTAATCTGTATTCGCTATTTCACATGATTAGTATAATTTCTATTATTCTATTCATGTTTTATCTAGCGTTTATTATGGTTAATTCGCTTGGTAAATTTCTCTTTTATTCAACAATCCAAAAACCTTATTTCAGGCAATTTGCCCCAAGTGGCTTTGTCGCTTCTATGAAGACACCTGTGTTTGAAGGTGTCAATTATAAACGATGGCGTGCGAGAGCAGTGCTCAGGTTTCAGACCATGAGCTGCTATAACCCCATCTATGGCGCACCTGTGGGAGATCTTAATCCTGCTCAGGAAGAGGCCTTCCAAAAACTTGATACCGCTTTCAAGGTTGCCTTGATCAGCATTCTTGGCGACAATATTGTCGATTCATATCTATCATTTAGCAATAGCAAGGATGTGTGGGATGCGCTCGAGAGAAAATTTGGAGTCTCCAATGCTGGAAGTGAAATGTATGTCAAAGAACAACTCTATGACTATAAGATGGTTGATGACCGCCCCATTGTGGATCAGGCTCATGAAATACAGTCACTTTCCAGGGAGCTTGAGAACTTCACTTGTGTGTTATCGGAAAAGTTTGTTGCCAGAGGCATTATTGCCAAGCTTCCCCAGTCATGGAGGAATTTTGCTACTTCTCTAAAGAACAAGAGACAAGAGTTCTCCGTGACGGATATCATTGGGACTCTTGATGTGGAAGAGAAGATGAGATCAAAATACACACGTGCTCGAGGTACCGAGGGAGGTTCTAATGCCAATCTGGTACAGAAAAGAAACTTCTAGTCTCACAAGTTCAAAAACAAAGGCAAGTTTGATGACAAAGGAAAGTTCGATGGAAAGAACAAGGTCTCGTAGTTTACCAGCTTCAAGAAGAAGACTAATAAGAAGAAAGGTGCTTGTCATGTGTGCGGTGATCCTGATCATTGAGCTCCTGCTTGTCCCAACCTCTTTGACAAGCGCCATCATGGAAGGTCAGCAAGACTACTAATGTTTTCATGAGCGACGTTGAGATGAAAGATGTTGGGCATGGTATATTACCTACTGTTCTTTCATTATGTCATTCTCCTGATTGGTGGATTGACACAGGCACTAATGTTCATGTATGTTTTGATATTTCCATGTTTTCTTCATATTCATGGTGTTGATACGATCGATCTGAAGTTCACTTTGGAAAAGACCATGCACCTGAAAAACGTGCATCATGTTCCCTCAATAAATAAAAATCTTGTTAGCGGATCTCTTCTGTGTCGAGATGGCTACAAGATTGTATTCGAGTCCAATAAATTTGTAATTTCTAAGTATGAAACCTTTGTTGGTAAAGTCTATGAGTGTAGAGGCTTGTTCCACTTATCTTTGTCAAACATTTGTAATAAAGTTGTTAATCATATTTACACGAATTTTGAATCAAATGTCTGGCACTCTCGTCTTTGTCATATTAATTTTGGTTGTATGACACGGCTAGCCAAAATGAATTTAATCCCTGATTTTTCACAACTGTTAAGGGATCTAAGTGCCAAGTCTGCTTGCAAGCTAAGCAACCTCGCAAGTCACATACGACTGCGGAAGTGAGAAATTTAACACCACTAGAGCTCATACATTCTGATCTTTGTGAGATGAATGGTGTGTTGACAAAAGGTGGAAAGAAATATTTCATGACTTTGATCGATGACTCTACGAGATATTGTCATGTGTATCTTCTGAAATCAAAAGATGAGGCTTTGAGTTTCTTCAAAATATATAAAGCTGAAGCAGAAAATCAACTTGATTGAAAGATTAAGAGGCTTAGGTCTGATTGTGCTTGAGAGTATTTTTCTAGCGAGTTTGATTCCTTTTGTGCGGAACATGGAATAATTCATGAGAGGACGCCTCCCTACTCACCCCAGTCAAATGGAGTAGCCGAAATAAAGAACCGTACTCTAACATATTTGGTTAACGCCATGTTAGACACATCGGGTCTCTCCAAGGAATAGTGGAGGGTGGCACTATTGACTACGTGTCATGTCCTATACCGAGTTCCCACAAAGAATTATATGCCAATAAAAATTCTATCCCACACGTATTGAAATTTTTGCCTAAATAGGCTCAGCCCATCTATTATATGCCAATAAATTCCTAAAATTCTAGAGGCCCATTTGGCCCATTTGGCCCATTCATGCAAGGCAAGAGCTAGGACAAATGTTTAGTCTCATATTGCTAGTTGAGTAGAAGTTGGACCATCTTATAAGAAGAGATCTTCCACCACTTGTACGAGCTTGAGAAGAGAATACATATACACGTGCACTCCTCCTCCTCCTCGCTCGCCTCACCACGCCTCGACGTGATACGACGCGACACGACGCGTACACGCGCGCCGCGGGTTGTGGGAATTTCGTCGAGCCGAGCTTTATTTTGCCGCGCATGAATGGTATATGAATAGTTGTACAGAAGCTGAAACGTTTTGCTCGAGTGGACTTTTAATACGAGCTAAGTGGAAATGAATAAACTAAGTGGAGGCTGTCTGGTTGGCTGCCGCATGTTCGCTTCAACTTCCGTCCATTCGTTTCATCTCCTGCGCAGCCTATCTGCCTTCCCTCTATGCCAATAAGAGAGAGATCGCGCCTCCTCTTAGACACATAGTTCCACATCTCTTTGCGTCTCTAGTTCCAGAGCACTGCGCTACCTAGTCTTCCCTATCCTGTGTTGCGGCGTGCACCGCAAGCCGGGACAGTAGGCATCCGAGACCCCGCTGCTTTGAGTCCTGTACGGGAGAAGAGCGATAAGGTTTTTAGGGAGCGCTATTGGCGCGACTATTGGCTTCATCATGGACTCCTTCACGGATAGCGATAGCGCCGACGTCTTTCCCAACGAGGACTTCTTTCCCGACATCAGCAACCTCTTCCTCCGCGACATGGCTGACAACGGTGCCAACGCGAATGCTGGCGGTTCCTCTGCTACTGCTGTGATGTATATCCTCTTTCTCAACTTTGTTCTGAGTGTATCTCAAGTTCTATGCCTTGCAATCCGTTTGGTTATCTGTCTTAATCTGTATTCGCTATTTCATATGATTAGTATAATTTCTATTATTCTATTCATGTTTTATCTAGCATTTATTATGGTTAATTAGCTTGGTAAATTGCTCTTTTATTCAACCGTTGTCATGCCAAGTGGCGTCTTCTATTTCATGCGGTCCTCCTAGTGGGTCTCTGCATGCTTGCAAGTGTCACAACGAGAACAATATAAGATTAGGATGATAGAGAGGGGAGGTACGTCGAGGATAAGATTACATGTTTTCCCTTTTATCTTTTAAATTCGATGATTCAAAATAAAATATCTTTAGAATTGTTTGTCCAAATTACGAACTCATTTCACTTTTGAGCTCCTCTGCCGAAATCTTTAGAACTAGATCCCATGTGGGCAGGGCTGACCTCGCCCGAAAAAAAAACCCCACGCCCCGCACCTGGCCGAATCCAGCAGGGGTCAGACACCCCGGCCCTCATTTCCCCCATCCCGCTCTCTATCACGCCTCTCTGCCTCCGTCGCCTCCTGGACGAGGTCCGCGGCCGCCACCTTCTGCCGCCATGGCTAGCCCCAGCCCAAAATCGAGCCGTCGCCGCCTCCTGCCGCCATGGCCAGCTAGGCGGCCAGCTCCGCAGCCTCCGAATCCCGCCTCCTGGACGAGGTCCGCGACGGCCACCTTCTGCCGCCATGGCTAGCCCCGGCGCCAAATCAAGCCGTCGCCGCCTCCTGCCGCCATGGCTAGCTCTGCAGCCTCTGAATCCCGCCTCCACAAGATTTGCGGCCGCTGCATCTCTTGGGCAGTGGCCTGCCCCGCCACGGCATCACGCTGCCACCTCAATGGCCAGCCTGGTCTCGCCCGGAGCTCCCTCGCCGGATCTAGTCTCACCGAAGCTCATCTCGCCAAGGATCCGATTGGTTTTAATTTTGTGTAGAAGGATTCGATTGCTTTTCATTTTTGTACTCAAGGATCTTTGTGTAAATTTTGGACATACTCACCATCTCTCACCATGTACAATCTACCAAACAACTGACACACTCAGAAATATCTCAACCAATACGGCTACCAAACACGCAAATATCTAAGCCCAGCGTAGCTAACATCAGCTTGTATGAAGTCAAATAGTTATTCTCCACCAACCCAGGCTACCAAACACACCCTTACTACCTACCGAATACTCGAAAATTTTGGTATAGCCCTCAAGCGAATGTCGACACCGGCCGACCGCCAAGGCCCGACCTGGACTCACATCTGCAGACTTTTGTCAGTTTAGAAATGTAGGTTTGGTATGGACGGCGAAATACCGAAAACCCAGACACCGGTTTGGTGTTTGCTTAGGGTGTGTTTGGTAGATCAGTCCAACCCAACAATTCCTTTCCCAGCAGAGATTTCTAAAGAAATTGCTGTTTGGTAGCCCGGCTTTATAAAGTGGGCACTGCTGAACTCGCCCGGAAACGGCCTCTCAGCCCTGCCCGGTAGAGAAGCTCAAATCGAGCTTTGCATGTGGGAAGGGCTGACCTCGCCCGAAAAAAAAAAACCGCGCCCCGCACCTGGCCGAATTCAGCAGGGGTCAGACACCCCGGCCCTCATTTCCCCCATCCTGCTCTCTATCACGCCTCTCTTCCTCCGTCGCCTCCTGGACGAGATCCACTGCCGCTGCCCCTGGACGAGGTCCGCCGCCGCCGCCTCCTGGACGAGGTCCGCCGCCGCCACTTTCTGCCGCCATGGCTAGCCCCAGCCCCAAATCGAGCCATCGCCGCCTCCTGCCGCCATGGCCAGCTAGGCGGCCAGCTCCGCAGCCTCCGAATCCCGCCTCCTGGACGAGGTCCACAACGGCCACCTTCTGCCGTCATAGCTAGCCCCGGCGCCAAATCAAGCCGCCGCCGTCTCCTGCCGCCATGGCCAGCTCCGCAGCCTCCGAATCCCGCTTCCACAAGATTTGCGGCCGCTGCATCTCTTGGACGGTGGCCTGCCCCGCCACGGCATCACGCTGCCACCTCAATGGCCAGCCTGGTCTCACCCCGGAGCTCCCTCGCCGGAGCTAGTCTCGCCGAAGCTCATCTCGCCAAGGATCCGATTGCTTTTAATTTTTTGTAGAAGGATTCGATTGCTTTTCATTTTTGTACTCAAGGATCTTTGTGTAAATTTTGGACATACTCACCATCTCTCACCAGGTACAATCTACCAAACAACTGACGCGCTCCAATACGGCTACCAAACATGCAAATATCTAAGCCCAGCGTAGCTAACATCAGCTTGTATGAAGTCAAATAGCTATTCTCCACCAACCCAGGCTACCAAACACACCCTTATAGTCCACGACCACTGTAAGGCTTTTCAAGCGAAGACGGTGTCTAGTGCCATCATGGTGGATTAGTTTTCTGTTAAGAGTACATGGATGTTTTTAACCGAAGAAACTAACTGTTTGTGCAAAGGTAGGGCTAAGAAAACTGAGGCGTGGCAAATCTCGGACAGAGAGAACCAATTACAGACAATTGTACTCAATTTGTACTCTTTATAATTTTTCTTTCAGATTCGGCATAGGCCTTCACAAAACAACAAAGAAAGAGAAAGAGAAAAATGCCTTCCTGAGATGATCAGTCCTCGTCCACAAAGATGGTCTCTTGCTTGAAGAGTCCCCCAAACACGGGCCTCACCTCCTTGGGAGCCGGCTGCTTCATCGCCTGCTTCACCTTCTGTGCCACGGGCTTCACGACGGCCCTCTGTGGTGCCAGCTTCTTGGCCCTGGCCTGGCCTCTAACGGTAGCGATCTGGGCTTTCGGTTCTTCCTCGTCCGAGTTCCGTGCAGCAGCTCCTGCGGCTGCTAGCTGTGTGCTGAACTTGTCCCAGGAGAAGTCTGTGCTGAGCTTCAGACCTTTGGCTCTGGTCAGAAGGTTCTCCAGTGAGGCTTGCGCCTCATTCACTGGACTTGCACCTGCCGCTTCTGAGGTCCCTTCGGCTTTGAGCTTACTGGTGGGTTCTTCTGCATCGCCAGCTCGCTGTGAGGCCAGGTCTTCCTCTTCTGCCTGTGCTTTTGCAGCTGCTTCCTTGTATTCTTTTCTTCTAATGTCCTCAGGGATACCTCTGAAGAATAGGTTTTGAAGTATCAGTACAAAGTGTTGAATTCCATGCATTTAGGGAAGTCATACTTATGTCAATGAAACTGTTCATGACGAGTGGAAGAGGCGATGATCTATTTTCATTTGGCAGATCAGATTTTAAATTCCAAAGGATACATACAGCATAAATAGTGTTGGTTATTTTAGAGGGGAGGGACCTGATTGTACATGGTAAAGCTGCTTTCTAACAATAATGCAAGAAATGTTTTGCTCTGAATAATTGCCTATGTCCTCTTTAATAAAGAAATAGGCGGATGGATCAGGGTTCCAGGAGTGGGTTTGCCAAGTGTACAAAATTAGTGCCATGAGAGCAATTTTCGGTTTTAGTTAAATGAAGATATCAACCTGTCCCTGGCAACACTGTGTACTCATTTTTGCTATTATAACATGGTTGTCAAAGAGCCATGTAAAAAACAATCATTATCAAAACATGAAAAATGGGTTGCCTACTCACGTCAATGCCTCCACTGTTGGCTTGAATGTTCCCGATGAGCTAGTTGAAACTTCCACAACCTGGAAAACAAGAAATATTTTCGGTGAAGTCTAAATTGATTAATAAGCACCTATAAGGTAAAACTAAATATGAATTACAGTGTGTCTCTTTTTTGTCATCATAACCATTTGATAACATTATTTGAGGATGCTTGTGCATAATAAGTAATTAAGGAATTCTGATTGGAAAAGTACAGAAAATGAAATGGAGAAAAAAGTAGGTACTTGGAAAGGTAGATTTGCTTCATATGGTGGAAGACTAACTTTGCTTAGATCTTGTTTAAGTAATGTGCCTTATTATATGTTGTCACTGTTAATTGTACCAAAAGGGCCCAGGAAAAGGATGGAGTTTTTATGAAAAGACTGCTGTGGAATGAGGACCTTAATACTAAGAAATTTCATTTAGTTAATTGGCAGGCAGATTGCCAACCGAAAGATAAGGGATGTTTGGGTGTGGTCGATCTAGAAGTAATAAATATTTTCTTAGTGAGTGAATGGCTTTGGAAAATTGAAAATGAGAGTGGATTATGGCAAGATATGATTAGACCTATAAGGAAGTATTTATCTTCCTGTACTTTATCGCAATCCAAACTTAAACCCAACCATTTTCAGTTTTGGGCTGGCGTGTTAAAAGTTAGAGATGTGTTTTTCAAATTTTGTAGAAAAGTAATTGGTAACGAGAATAGGACACGCTTTTGGGAGGATTTGTGGGTTCGAAATAAGACTTCAGAGAAAAAATCCCTAGATTATTTCATCTTTCTTTGAGCAAAATATGAGTGTAGGTAAAAAAATTCAGAAGGATGGCATAGTTTAAACTTTAGAAGAGTTTTCTCAGGGGATTAGCTGTAATTGGGGTGAGTTAAAGAATCTTTGTGCTGCATTAAGTATAACCAAGGAAGAAGATAAGTGTAGACAGGTTCTTACTTCCTCTGGAGTGTTTAGTGTCAGATCTATGTATTTAGCTTTAAAAGGATCTGAAATTCCTTGTCCTTATAAAAGTTATGGTATGTCAAGATTCCTTTGAGGGTTGAAGCTTTTATGGTGACTTACTTTTAGAGGTAGTATTCTTACTAGAGATGTGTTGCTACATAGACGATGGAAGGGCAGCGACAAATGTCTGTTCTGTGACAAGAAAGAATCGATTGATCATCTTTTTTTCTGCTGTGCTGTTGCTAGATTTATCTGCAGGGTTAGCTTTCAGTCATAAGGACATTCCTGATACAGTAGATGCTTTACCACAGTGGTTGAATAGGTTTACTGTAAAGAACAAAAGTCTAGTGGCAGTGGGTATATCTGCATTGTTTTGGGCAATCTGGAAAGTTAGGAACCATGCCTGTTTCAATGGAGTATATCTACATGATCCTACCAGTATAGTATATAAAATAGCTCATTATATGTCTTTTTGGAATGGTTTACATAGGCCAGGGTGGCGAAAACCACAGGGCAGCGCGGCAAAACTACTCATATTTTTAGAGGTTAGAAATAACCAGTAAGTGCGACTAAAAGTTTGAAACAATTCCTTCACTAATACAAAGATAGTTAAGCATCGATCATATATTACTTAAAAGAGACACTGTAATTACTTGCAACTTGTCGTACTACCAAGTCTTACAGGACAAAACCGGATAGTAAGTTCCACATTGCCTGTTTATTGTAAAGTATAATGCTTATTGTTCTGCTTCGCCGGCATCAACCAAGAACCGCAGCAAAAAGTTTCTGGAGCTCCCAGATGGTCCGAAGCAACTAAGGAATCTCTGCAATCCAAACTACTGTCCGAATTGCTATAACTAATTACAGAGTGTTGGTTTTTTAACATCGATAGAGACATACATTTTTTTTACATGGTCCATGTTTTTATCAATAACACCTTTCATGAAATTTGATAACGGAATATTCAAAAATCCGATTCTAATTAATCATGAAAACCTTCTGATGGTGCTTGATAGATAGAGTTCCTCATGGAACTGGGGCAGAAGCTGAATTGGCTATTAATAACTAATTGAGATATGCCTACCTTGGGGAAACGAAGTGGGGACAGGATGGCTATCAAAATGCAGTTGTGTGTAAAGTTTTAGTACCTTGTTCTCTGCAATTTCCACGTTGGAGAAAACATCAGCCACAAGAGAAGCAATCTGCAACTTGGACACCTACAAACACACAAGTGTGTGCATATAAGCAATTGTATAAACCTTGTTGTGGAATGCATTGCATAATCGCAGCTGTGAACTACCTTGCCAGTGTCTGTTGAGGAAGTTGTCGATGAATCCTCTTTGGCTAGGACCAAGCCATAGGAGCTCTCGGGGTTGTAGTCATCGGTGAGTGAGGCCTTGACTAGAGTGTAGTTCAAATCAGTCTCCACCACCTTGGACAAGAATTCACTTACCGGCAGAGTCTGCACACGGGAGAACAGATTCGAGAAAAAAGAAGTGAACCCATCAAGCACACTGTTCGTGGAGGCCCCACTGAAGCCACCGGCACCCTCGTCGTACACCACAACGACATGTGCCACGCCGGCGAGGTCTGCAGCCTGCACTACCCGGAGCGCATCGTCAGTAGTGACCACTCCGCCCTCTGGTCCCTTCTCAGCCGGGCCGACCGTGATCACCACCTTGGCCGCTGGGCCGATGGACTTGGCGATCGCCTCACTGTCAACGAAATCCGACTCCACAGCGTTGAGCCGGCGTGCCTCCGTGGGGGATATGAGCCCGTACGCGGCGGCAAGCCTAGCCAACTCCTGTGCGGACGCGAGGTCCGGAACCCCGGCGCGCACGGAGAAACCTTGCCGGAGCAGCGTCTGTGCAATGCGGACTCCCGTCTGCCCCGTGGCACCCGCGACGAACACACTCTGTGGGTCCTTCTTTCCCCTTCCAGCGGCAAACAGCGACCCGGTTGCCTGAGACGGGAAGGCCGGTATCAGCGACTTGGCGTCCGTAAACTTGCCGCTGAAGTCGACAAAGAAGGGCTTCTTCTTGGCCTCCTCATCCGCCCCGGGCTTGCCGGCGCCGACGCGGCAGAGGAAGGCTGGGGCGCGGCGGCGAAGAGGGGAGGAGAGAGGCCGGAAGGAGGGGGGTTTGGAGGTGAGCGCGGGCGCCATGGCGGGCTGGCGTCACGTGGTCGAACAGGTGGTGGGCATGGGCGCCGTGAGATGAGGAAGAGGTGATGATGGGTGGCGCGCGCGTGGGATGGCATGTCTGGATTGGGAGATGTGGCGGAGGAGCCTATCGGGAAAGGCCATCTGGTTGCCGTTTATCCCTTTGCGGAGAAATCGTCGGCCGTGGGCTCGCGCCACGTCCATGTCCTTGGACCCATGGCGAAGATCGTGGTCTCGCACTCTCTCGCCTGCTTGCACACTCGTTAAAGTTATCAAAAACGACTGTTAAAAGGGTAGTACTATGCGTTTCCGGCAGCCGTCCGATCGAATTAGATCAATGGTATAGATTTTTATTTTCAGACTTTCATACCTCTTTTACTATATTTGTCCCGCTTTTGGTATAAATAGCTACACATAGTAGAAAACGATTCGCTCTAAAAAATAGAATAGAAAAGACTGTCTCGCCGGAGACTTTGCCGAAGACCTTGCCGAAGAGTATGTAGCAAAAAAAAATTATGCTAATGTAGCAGAACCGATCTCGCTGGAGACTCGTCGAAGACTTTCGCTGATAGATGATACGTGGTAAAGTGTCTATAATTTTTTGATGCTCCATCCTTATTTTGTATCAACTTTCTTATGTTTTATCTACACTTTAAGGTATTTTTATATATTTTCTGAGACTAACCGATTAACAAGATGCCGCAGTGACACTTGCATGTTTTCTACTGTTTTTGGTTTTAAAAAAGCTAGTAAGAAAATATTTTCGGAATTGAATGGAACAAAAGTCAAAGTCAATATTTTATCAGAAATAACACGGAGTCCGAAGGGGACACAGAGTAGGGACATGAGGCGGCCACACCTGGTGGCGGCGCGGCCGGGATGGCGCGCCAGCCCTAGATGTGGGCCCCTCGGACGCCCACTGACCTTGCCCCTTCGCTTATAAAAGCACCCCGATGCAGAAACCCTAAGTACCCAATCAAATCTCCACGAAATAGTCTGTAGCCGCCGCCATCCCCATCCCTAGATCAGAGGGGATCCGAAACTCTTCCCGGCACCCTGCCGAAGGGGATAGATCATCCCGGAGGCCTTCTTCATCATCATGCCAGTCTTCGGAGTGATGCGTGAGTAGTTCACCCTTGGACTATGGGTCCATACAGTAGCTAGATGGTTGTTTCTCCTCCTTTGTGCTATTATGTTTAGACCTTGTGAGCTCCGTTCATAATCAAGATCATCTATTTGTAATCATACATGTTGTGTTACGGGGATCCGATGGATATTAAGATACTTTATCAGATTTATTATTTATTCTATCATGTCTATCATGTCTATGTTATTTGTGATCTTGCATGCTCTCCGTTGCTAGTAGCTATCTTGGCCATGTAGATGTTTGTGACTCCAGGAGGGAGTATTTATGCGCGATAGTAGGTTCATGCCTCTAGTAATCCGGAGAAGTGACAGAAATCTCTAAGGTTGTAGATGTGCTGTTGCTACTAGGAAGAAAACAACAATCTTTTGTTCATGGGGCAATTGTATTATTTACTTTACACACTTTGCTTATTGCAATTATCTGTTCCTTGCAACTTAATACTGGGGGTTCGGATGATAACCTGAAGGTGGATTATCAGGCACAGACGTAGTTGGATTACGGTCTATGTATTATGTTGTAATGCCCAACCAAATCTCGTAGGAGTCAAGATGTCTAGTATATGCATTGTTATGCTTTCTTAATCTGTCAATTTCCTCGATGTCATTTGTTCACCCAACATGCTATCTATCTTATGAAGAACACCTCTAGTGAACTGTGGACCCCGGTCTATTCTTTATCCTTGATATAACATCTACCATCTACCATTTATTGTTTACTTTCTACAAGCAAATTACTATCTTCTACACTATACGTTTAATCCTTTGTTTTAAGCAAATCGGTGAGATTGACAACCTCATTGTAAGTTGGGGCAAAGTATTGAGTTTGTGTTGTGCAGGTTCCAAGTTGTTAGCAACATCTTAGAGTTATTTTCTTACTCCTACTAGTTCGATAAGCTTGCTTTCATAACTGGGAGAAACTTGCTGCTGTCCTCGTCATACCTTCCTCTTAGGGTTCCCAACGAGCTTTATATATCTGAGCCATTAGGAGACCTCGCCGGAGAATGTGTAGCAAAAACTTTACGCTCTTGTAGCAAAACAACAAAAACGTTATAGGAAAATTTTGTCCTATTATAGCAAATCCATTCTCATCGGAGACTTCACCGGAGATCTCTCGTCGGATACCTTATAGCAATTTATAGAACGGTTATAGCAAAAAAATATTACAAAAGTAGACAAATAAGAATGAATATGTAGCATAAATATTATGCTGAGATAGCAAATACTCGTAGCACCACCGTCGGCCGCATGGGCAAAACTTGACGCTGTTTGTAGCACTGCCGCCAACCACAGGTAGCACCGCCGTCGGCTGCACGTAGCAAACCTCGATGTCGTACATAGCAGCGCCAGTGGACACCGGTATCCCTACCGGCTGCACATAGCAAACCTCAACGCCGTACTTAGCAGCACAGTGGACGATGGTAGCCTCGCTGGCTGCATGTAGCAAACCTCGACGCCGTACTTAGCAGCACCGGTGGCCTCCGATAGCTCTAGCGGTGGCCGCATATAGCAAAATCTCGTGGGAAGGAAGCAGAGGGACGACAGGGAAGCATAGCAATTTGCCGGCTGTAGAAAATCCCCAAACACGACCCGAACCATAGGGACCATGGAGGCCATTATAGGTAGCTCCGAGTAGAGGGGTACCATGGATGCACAGGCCTCCGGCGACCCACGCGGAGACGGTCGGGCATGCGGAGGTTGGCCGCGCTGGTGGTCTCACTCTCCACCAGCAGCACACACGCAAAAAGCGGCGCCAGTGGTGAAAGCTTCTGACGGCGGCGGCTTAGCTGGGAATTGCGTCTTCGGTGGTGAAGGCGGCTGCTTAGCTGGGATAATGAGCATGGGAGGAAGCAGGACACTGGGAGCTCCGTCCAGCGGCGCGGGCGTGCACCGGCGGTGAAGGCGGCTAACGGTGGCAGATTCCTCGGAGCAAGGCCTGAAGGATTCAGCAGTTCATCGCTTGGAGTTTATATGGAAAGAAAAGAAAAAAAGATTAGAGAAGGGAGACTGGGTCTGGGGGACCCACCCACGTACCGGGCGGCCTAGCACGAGCGACAACGATCCGGGGAATTGTGTCGTTTGATCCCCGAAGGATCCGTATTTAAAATCTCATTTGCCCAACACCCTTTGGTTTAGTTTGCTCTTGTAGTCTTATTGAAATTGTTTCATATCTTACCTTACTCCCATAATTTACAAAAAAATGACTTTAGTTATGTCGACAGTCTGCAAAATGTATTTTTGGCCAGTATTTTTAGTATAGTATGTTTATAATATCCAATAAAGAATTATTTGGAAATATTTTTGATATTTACAATTTATGTTTCAAACTAAATAATCAAAATATCGGTAATTATGTTTTGAAGTGTCGTTCAAAACAATACATGGTTAACGTCTTGAGTCAGAATAAGGTCATGTCCGCCCTATACTCACTCTAATGTTGCGTCTAGCCGATGAGGACGCGTGAAATCGTGTGTCCAATAGATCTTACTAGATGGGCCCTGCACGCTCCGCTACGCCGTCTTCCGCAAATTTGCGTTTAAGTTTTATGTCAGTGGTAGCAGTTCCTTTTTTGCTTTTGGTCGTTGTCGTTTTTGTTCCATTTGGTGTGTGGCTTGCTACGGTAAGTATGATTTGTTATAAGTGTGTTCTCAAGTTTTATTAGATTTTTTATTACCGAGGTCGATCAAGGTTCTCCAACACCAAAGAACGTGAAACGTAAGGAATTTATATATCTACACCTGTGAAAACAATACAAAAGACTAAAAAAAAACAACAATCTAAATAAACAAAAACAGAGCCACTAAACACAAACCATATTCGGTAGTAGCTAGTTCAGTAGCACGTTTCCGTGGAGCAACCGATGATGACACAGCACGCCGACCGGAATACGTACACACAGAAGACGCACTCGAAGAAACAACAGAATCACCCACAACCAGCCCATCCGAACCGCGAACAGCATAAACACGATGCCGACCATGTCGACCTGAATCCTAGAAGGCACAATCGGAGACACGTCGCTGCACACGCCGACTCGCTTCCAACGCCCCCAACGGCGCAAACAAATCACCAACAAAAAACATGGCTACCATACAAAAAAATACAAAACTATAAACACACTCAACAGCCACAAAAGGAAACTAAACAGAAACAGAGCGACAAAAAGATTGCCAACACGCCTCCGGCCACAGCGCCCCTGTGCCACACCACCACCGTCCATCGCAAGAGCAAACTTACCAACAACACTACAGACCACCGCCGCAGACCTGTCGTACCATAGCCAACGCAAAAGCTCAGAGCGACCCCAACCTGCCCCCAAAAAATCGAACAAAAATCCAAACGCCCACAACAACCTCACTACACCCAAACCCCGGCCGGAATAAGAGGGCCGAAGCAAAGCACGCACCAATCCCAATTCTCCTAATACTAACAAACAACACTAGCACACACAGAGCACCAACAATCCACCAGGATCCCCTCAACAGCCGTAAGGACGAACGTGACGACATATCTACATCACCGCAAATCAGTCACGAACTGCAGCAGCGACGAAACCATCACAACCAAAAAAGAAAAAGAAAAATACAGAGTAGAGCAGAAGAGAGAGAGAGAGAGAGAGAGAGAGAGAGAGAGAGAGAGAGAGAGAGAGAGTGAGTGAGTGAGAGAGAACCAGAACGGGGAACAACGACCCCTAGAGATGCACGCGACCACAACGTTTGCGCCCAACACCCTCCTCCCACCCAACAAACCCACGGAAACTGGAAAAAGACCACCGGCACAACGCAAGGAAATCCAACGTTACAAGGGAGACCCGACGGTCAAAACCTCAAAGGGACCACAAACCGTCCACGCCCACAACACCGCTCCACGTAACGCAGAACGCAGTGACACGCAGGATAGCAACCGAGAAGGACATGCCCAGAAGCACCACCACAAGGTAGGGCCCAACAAAGCCCTTGACCGAATCAAAGACAGTTCCTAAGACAGTTCCTAATCACACCAGCAAGGAAGCAAATGAACTGACCCAATGAACCACACGTTCCAACCAGCAGCAACAAACCGCCTCACTTCAGACAAATAGGCCCCACCTAGCACTGAGCGGCCAAAGCAAGGACAACCCTCCAAAACAAGGGAGCTTAGATCTCTTTAGGATCGAATCTTCTAGTTTTTATATTTGTTGATGTGGTTCTAGATCGGTTCCTTCCATCTATGGTTGTCTTTTTTCTGAATACTTAACTTATCACATGGGAATTACAATCTTTAGTTCCGGTTTTAGATAGGAAAGGTGAATTTTAATTGAATTATAAGCACCTCTTTCTACAACTAGTGGCTTTTCTCGCGACTTATGCTCGCAATGCCGCCACCACCTGGATCATCTATGAGTTTGATAACCTCTTGTGCGTGAGTCTCCACTTGTACGTTCTGATAACTTCGGTCTATAGCCAGATGAAAGGCATCCGGAATGGCTAGAGTCACCATCACCAAAGGACTCAACTGCATGATCCGTTACTGTGCTTGCACCAATATTAGTGCGCCATATGAGTCTCTTACTACGAGACCGGTAGCTGCTGATTGATTCTCTTCAATAAAGCTAACATGGACATTTATTTTAAGAATACCTCTCGTAGGATTATTTCATCAAGCAATTTCCTTGACTGATCTATTGTTTTCTTCTTTAGCGATGGTTGCTATTATGATGTGTTGGTCCTTTAAAAACTTAGCATAAGAACTTTATGTCTATCTACTACAACAAATTCTTCTACGACGAGCTTTTCTTGGCTCGGGTGATGCAAGGGCGAGTATGGCGGCCACTAGTATACATCAGACTTATTACGCCCCCATCACACACAAAAGGCATTTTCTGTGCGTGCTGCGAAAGATCGGTGGTATCGCAAAATTTCGATTGTGTGCCTGCAGCCCAAGCAGGCTCCTTCGTGGGGATATCGCATATAGAAAGTTGTCTAGGACTGTAACAAAATATCGCAAATAATTTATCCTAGGAAAACCATCTGCCTAGTGGAATCACATCCCCGGATTTTGACCGCAAAAATTGTTTCACCATTTCTTTCTCGGGGTTATTACGACTGTGTCTCCAGTTCACTCGGAAATTGGGACTGTGCCACCACTAGTAGAAAAGAGGCTATCTGTTCGTGCCTCCTAACAGCATTAGTCCCGGTTCCTCCACGAACCGAGACTAATGCGGACACGCGTCCCGGTTCGAGCGGGCACGGGGCCCGGAGGCATGCGTCCCAGTTGGTAGGGGGAATACGTCCCGGTTTGTAACACAAACCGGGACTAAAGGTTTGGCGTCAACCACGTGGCGTTGCCAGCACCTTAGTAACCTTTCAGGACAGACAAACAAGGGATATAAGGCATGCACACACTGTTTAGATAAGACTGAAGGTACATATTTGCATAAATGCAAGAAGGTTGTGTACCTGGCGAATCGACGATTTCTTCCGACCAATCATCCCGTAAGAAAGAAAGGCAAGCATTTCAAAGGTGAGGCAGATCACCTGAAGAAGCCTGAACTCCCTGCTGGTGATGATGTATTTGGTATGGTCAAGGACATAGAAGTAATCTTTGGAAAGGGTTCTGGCGGTCAATCAGTTCCGAACAACGTCGCTACAGGACACGCACCCATGTGGAAGAAGAAATCTATATTTTGGGAGCTGCCATATTGGAAAGTCCTGCGTGTCCGCTCTTCAATCGACGTGATGCACGTGATGAAGAATCTTTGCGTGAACCTTCTAGGATTCCTAGGCGTGTATGGGAAGACAAAAGATACACCAGAAGCACGGGAGGACCAACAAATTATGAAAGACCCAAAGAACATGCATACACAGAACAATACGGATAAAGGGCGTCACTTAAGTTGTGCCAGCTATGCTCTTACCAAAGCAGAGAAGGAAATCTTTTTGAAGTCCTTTACAGTATCAAGGTGCCATCTGGCTTCTCATCTAATATAAAGGGGATAATAAATATGGCAGAGAAAAAGTTCCAAAACCTGAAGTCTCATGACTGTCACGTGACTATGACGCAGTTGCTTCCGATTGCATTGAGGGGGCTTCTACCGGAAGGATGTGGTACAATTTCTTGTTAGTTTTGAGTTGGTGTTCCCACCATCCTTTTTCAATATTATGACGCATCTCCTGGTTCACCTGGTGGAAGGGATTACCATTCTCGGTCCGGTATTTCTGCACAATATGTTCCCTTTGAGAGGTTCATGGGAGTCTTAAAGAAATATGTTCATAACCGTGCTAGACCAGAAGGAAGCATCTCCAAGGGATATGGAACAGAGGAGGTCATTGAGTTTTGTGTTGACTTTATTCCTGACCTTAAGCCGATTGGTGTTTCTGACTCACGGCATGAGGGAAGACTAAGTGGAAAAGGCACGCTGGGAAAGAAAGCAATGATATGTAGGGACAGGGATTCTTTCACTAAAGCACACTACACAGTTCTACATAATTCCACCTTGGTAGCTCCGTATATCGAGGAACACAAGAATATTATACACTCCAAAAACCCGGGGAAGTCTGAATCATGGATTACAGATGAACACATGAAGTCTTTCGGTGGTTGGATGCGGTGTAACACCCTCAGAATCGGCCCTATGCAAGTTTTAGCGAAACCCGCCAAACCCGCATAGAAACGATTCAAAGGTGCCCACCAGGCACTTGCGTGCGGGTGGAAAACGAAGTAATAACATTACACAACAGTCCTCGATGGGACCCACAGAACAGATATATATACAACAGCGACTCAATGAGTCAAGAATACAGATATAACATACAAAGATCCAAATCACCTTGAAAATGATAGAGCGTCCGACTACGAACAAGATACAAATGGGGCTAAGAGCCCTGAAGAATAACCAATGGCGTCCATAACCCTGCCCAGGCCAAGCCGGAAGGGTAACCCTGCTAACGACGTCGATCTCAAAACCTGTTTAAACAAAAGGGGTGCCGACAAAGGGCAAAGGAAAAAGAGGAGCGTCAGTACTGAGGCCAGTACACGGCGAGACTAGAATTCGGCGGTCCTCGCCTACATAGCTATGGTGGACGGAAGCGGCAGCGGCAGCGTGCACTGAACACCCTATAGAGACTCGATACAACTGGCGGCTGTCAGAGAGGGGTAAGAAAGACCTATTCGGATCCAACCTGGTACTACCATCAAACAAACCCATCCTGGTGTTTCCCCCTCGAGACCAAACGAGGAAGTCAACCGAGGAACTCACACCGTTGGCAGTTTTATTTGTTCAGTTATCGTTGTAGCAATTACTAGTCAGGTATAGATAATCATCCTGATAAAATAAGTAGTGGGCACTTTTATTTAACCATTCCATTGTAGTTACAACACTTACTAGTCAGATACAATTAGCATGAGATATCCCCAAAACCCAGCAGTTGTTGGTACTTTTATTTAACCA
Organism: Avena sativa; assembly: GCA_916181665.1. Taxonomy (NCBI): domain Eukaryota; kingdom Viridiplantae; phylum Streptophyta; class Magnoliopsida; order Poales; family Poaceae; genus Avena; species Avena sativa. The sequence continues at coordinate 51,501,211 of OV702279.1, read as the reverse complement.
TTCCGTTGTAGTTGCAATACTTACTAGTCAGGTACAATGGTCGCAAGCGACAACCCAAACAAGCAATTGTTGGTAGTTTTATTTAGCCATTCCATTATAGTGAAGCTGATTACTAGTCATTATAAGGTCAAATTTATAGCACTACTTTAGTTATAGTTGTCTATGATCGAGATACTGTGCTCCAAGTCGTCCATAACCGCGGACACGGCTTTCAGAAAGTTTTACCCTGCAGGGGTGCACAAATAGCAACACACACTCGATCAACCTCGGAAAAACCAAATCAAAACCCAACGAGGCTTTCACGACAAAGCAATCACAGGATTCAGAAATATTTCAGGGGGCCACCCCTTGGAGTACACCCGCAACGAAGTTAGCTGACTCCGAGACGGACCCGAGGTTTGGGTGGACGGCTGTGAACGACTGGGAACCCAAAACTGGGCTTATCGACACCGCAAAAACGTGTCCCGACCCTAAACAGTACAGTGTGCTCCTCACACAATCGTAATAAAGCAGTAAAGCATGGCATAGGTACAGGAGAGTAAATAAAACCTCAAACTAGTTTGTGGCCCCAAGAAATAAGAATGAATCAAGCTCCGGCTCAGGGGGTCCCATAATTCCCCGTATGTGGATAGCGCGAATATTCAAGGAACATGTATCAAGTACTCGGGGTCCTACGGGACACAAGTGGACGGTTAACAACCAAATAACATCTATTGCCCACCTGTGCCTCTGCTTACCTACTTCAATTTTAGTTATTAAACAATAATTAAAGTGAACGATAATTAAAGTCATGATCATCTCCAACATTAAACGTGCGGCAACACTCCAACAACTGTGGTACTTGGCGACACGCAACAGCACTTGAGCAAGCGACTACGACGCGCAAGTCCAACTATCTACTAAACAACAGGTAATAGGATGTGTCCAAGGAAATATAAGGCTGCAAGGGATATCACGGGTACGAAAACTAGAGTATCGCAACACAGATAGCAATAGATCAACAGGAGGGAATAAATACTATAAAAGTAAGATAGGTAGAAAGGGGAAGGTGCTCGCCTGAAAACATTGCCGAAGGTTCATCCGAAGATCGGGTCGGCACTCGCATCAACTCAACGGCCTTATCCGCGAAGAAGCAAAACACTAGAAGAAACACCGGATGCACTATTTAATACTACGGCAGAAGATCGAGCATGATGCATGTATGATGTATGACATGGCAAAGGTGCGATGCAATTGGGCAATATTAAGTGGAACCGGGGTCCCGACATTTAATTAAATGGTTCAAGTTGTTTAACTACCCCGCAATTTAAATGTTGTTTGAACATGGCAAAATATAGCACCGGTTCGCTACACCAATTTAAATGAGGCCAATATAAGACTAGATTTGTCTGCAGATGGGCCCCATATTTAATTATATGGTGAATCGGCATAAGGCCCCCAAACCACACAAATATGCATGCGAGATGAATGATTATTATGCAACAGGTTTTATATTTAGCATTTATAAAATAGGGGCTCGGGAAAAGGTTCACACATTAGGGTTCGGCAGATCTTGGATCAGGGGGTTCGGGGTTCGGTCTCAGGGTTCAGGGTTCGACGGGATCGGTCTCGGACAACGGAGGTAGATCTGGCGTTCCGGGAAGAAGTACTTGGCGGTCTTCGGTTCCACCCAGGTCGGTGCCGATCTTGTCGTCGCGAAGACCTTGTCGGGTCCGCGCCATCGAGCCGGTCTTGGCATGAGGGCGGGGAACTTGGCGTATTCGCGTCGGCGATCTTGGCGTTCTTCAGGTTCGGGTCTTCGGGGCCGCGTAGTATACCTTGTGGTTCCACATCGAAGGCCTTGGGGGTTCCACGGCGAAGGTCTTGGTGGTTCTGACTTCACTTGTCGGTGCCGGACTCGGTTGTGGTAGATCTTGGCCATGTCGAAGATCTTGCCGGGGGTTCGTCGAGTGTCACCGGTTCGGTACGGTCTTCGCCTTCTATGATGAAGTCCCTGCGGGTTCGCGGCCTCGGACAAATGCTCCGTGTTGAAGGCCTTGGAATCCGGCTTCCGGTGGTCGGTGACGTTCTTGTCGGCTCCTAGAGGCTTGCAATAACCTTCTGCCCGGGACACAACACAAACGCACCAAGGCGGACATACACGGGACGGGACGGGCACGGGTACAGGGCGACGGGGAGGCGCTCGAGGGCACGAGGCCGGGCGCAGCACAGGAGAGGGCGACCGACGCTCGAGGCGAAGAGGGCGCAGACGAGGCAGGGTCGGCGAGCTCGGGCCTCGGCGGGGAGGGGCGTCCGCTGGCGGCGGAGGGAGGGCGGAGACGCGGCTCGGGCCGGCGGAACCGCGGGGACAGAGGCGAGCAGGGGTGCAGGAGGACGGCGGGGAGGCGCCGGCATCCGCGGCGGAGGCGAGGTCGATGGCGGCGACCTGGGCGGCGGACGGCGGCGCTCTGGGCGGGCCCGGCGAGCTCCACGCCGGGGTCGCGCGCGCAGGGAGAGGGAGGAGGAGGGCCGGGAGGGGCGCGGACCGGCGACGGTGACGCGCGGGGAGGACCTCCTGGCGGCGGCGTCCGTCGGGGCCGGCGAGGCGGGGGCCCGCAGGGCGGTGCTGGGCGCCGGAGAGGCGGGACGAGGTTGGGGAGGCTCGGGCGGTGGAGGAGGGGAGGCCGGCGAGGAGCAGAGGAGGCGAGGCGGGCCGGCGGAGAGGCGACCGCAGAGGGGGCCTTCGGCGAGGGAACGCGGTGGCGGGGGACGGCGCCGGAGGGAGGAGGAGAGGGGCCCGCGGGGCGTCGGTGGGGGGGGGGGGGGGAAGGTGAGGGAGGGGAGGAGGAAGGAGACGGGGCGCGGGCCCTGGAGAGGCGGGGAGGAGCTTGGGGGAGGGAACGACGAGTGGGGAGGCGACGGGGAGGAGGAGCAGAGGCGGCCGGCGGGAGCGGGAGCGAGGCAGAGAGGAGGGAGGGAGCTGCGGGGCAGGAGGAAGGAGACAGGCGGGGTCGGGGTGGGCCAGGGGTGAGCAGGGGGTCACGCGGGGAGGGGGTGGACCGGGTCCAGGGTGGGGCCAGGGAAGCTGGTCGGTGTGGGGGTTGAGTGGGTGGTGCGGTGTGGGCCAGGCGCGGGTGGGGCCCAGGGACAGGGAGAGGGAGAGAGAGGGGTAGATGGGGGGCTGTGTGAGTGCGTGTGGGTGCTGTGTGGGGCCCAGGCGGGCCAGGGAGGGGGGGGGGGGAAGTCTGGGATTGATGAGGTGGCAAGGTGGGTGGGGATTGGGTCCAGGGGTGAGGTGGCGAGCTGTGGTTGGTGGGTAGAATAGGATTGGGTGAGAATAGATTTAGGTGGACCGTTTTTGTACTGGGGGTGGCCAACTGGGTCGGATCGGCCCGGTTCGGCTACCCCCTAAAAAATATTTAAACATTTTCTTTAATTAAAACGGGGCGTATGAAATCTGTGGTTAGACAAAACAAAATATTCCAGAGACCCGGGTTTTGCGTTTGACCAAGACGGGGCGTTTAGAAAACAAAAATAGGTTTTTCCGCAAATAGTTTTATGCAAGCAAATGCAAGATGATGACGATGCTCAAAGGCAATGTGGCATGATGACATGAGCATGCGTTCATGATGATGCAATGCACAAAAACAACGCGATTTTCTAGTAGTGGTTTTGCGGGATGCCACAATTCGACACCACTAACAATGGATCTCGCCCTCGAGATCCGCCTCATGGTACCGGAAAGAAGGTCGGTGATCTGCATCTTCTCGCTTCGTGTAGATCCTCGCGACACCACTAACAAGAGGTCGTTGTCCGTGATCGTCGAGAGAACACTCCGAGAAACAAAGGCGAAGGTAGAGGTATCAACCAACAAAGCCACCTCTAGCTTCCGTGGACGGAGTAAAATTGCTGGATCCACTGATCCGACGTACAAGAGCGAATGATAAGAGTAGTCGGATGGTGATCAGTCCATCGCGCACCCAAACCATTACTCTGCACATGAATAGGCGGATTATGCAACCAACTCTCAGAATCAGACTGAAGATCTCGATAATCGAGGTTCAGAAACAAAGGAGTGATGCAAACTCTGCATCGGATCTGGCGTAGATGATGTCGTCGCGTCGGAAAACACCGGAAGGCACGAGAAGGAACAAAGAGAAGTCCACCAGGCGAAAGATTCCTCGGATAGCATGAAGACCAGATGGTAGAACACCGTTATCAAAGGAGAAAGCGAAACCCTGAAGGTACGACGGAACCCAACCACGAGAAATCCTGGACTTGAAGAAAGGTATGAGAGTGGATTCAAAACACGCAGAGGTGAGAGGAGAGCAGCAGAGGGGTAAGGAGTAAAATCAGACCTAATCAGAACTATCCAACCGATTTTGCAAAAATAGTTTTGACACTCTACTTCGGCCGTTAGCTAGGTTATCCTACATGCTGGACTTGTGGGGTATCGTAACTGCTGAGCTCTGATACCACTCTGTAACACCCTCAGAATCGGCCCTATGCAAGTTTTAGCGAAACCCGCCAAACCCGCATAGAAACGATTCAAAGGTGCCCACCAGGCACTTGCGTGCGGGTGGAAAACGAAGTAATAACATTACACAACAGTCCTCGATGGGACCCACAGAACAGATATATATATACAACAGCGACTCAATGAGTCAAGAATACAGATATAACATACAAAGATCCAAATCACCTTGAAAATGATAGAGCGTCCGACTACGGACAAGATACAAATGGGGCTAAGAGCCCTGAAGAATAACCAATGGCGTCCATAACCCTGCCCAGGCCAAGCCGGAAGGGTAACCCTGCTAACGACGTCGATCTCAAAACCTGTTTAAACAAAAGGTGTGCCGACAAAGGGCAAAGGAAAAAGAGGAGCGTCAGTACTGAGGCCAGTACACGGCAAGACTAGAATTCGGCGGTCCTCGCCTACATAGGTATGGTGGACGGAAGCGGCAGCGGCAGCGTGCACTGAACACCCTATAGAGACTCGATACAACTGGCGGCTGTCAGAGAGGGGTAAGAAAGACCTATTCGGATCCAACCTGGTACTACCAGCAAACAAACCCATCCTGGTGTTTCCCCCTCGAGACCAAACGAGGAAGTCAACCGAGGAACTCACACCGTTGGCAGTTTTATTTGTTCAGTTATCGTTGTAGCAATTACTAGTCAGGTATAGATAATCATCCTGATAAAATAAGCAGTGGGCACTTTTATTTAACCATTCCATTGTAGTTACAACACTTACTAGTCAGATACAATTAGCATGAGATATCCCCAAAACCCAGCAGTTGTTGGTACTTTTATTTAACCATTCCGTTGTAGTTGCAATACTTACTAGTCAGGTACAATGGTCGCAAGCGACAACCCAAACAAGCAATTGTTGGCAGTTTTATTTAGCCATTCCATTATAGTGAAGCTGATTACTAGTCATTATAAGGTCAAATTTATAGCACTACTTTAGTTATAGTTGTCTATGATCGAGATACTGTGCTCCAAGTCCTCCATAACCGCGGACACGGCTTTCAGAAAGTTTTACCCTGCAGGGGTGCACAAATAGCAACACACACTCGATCAACCTCGGAAAAACCAAATCAAAACCCAACGAGGCTTTCACGACAAAGCAATCACAGGATTCAGAAATATTTCAGGGGGCCACCCCTTGGAGTACACCCGCAACGAAGTTAGCTGACTCCGAGACGGACCCGAGGTTTGGGTGGACGGCTGTGAACAACTGGGAACCCAAAACTGGGCTTGTCGACACCGCGAAAACGTGTCCCGACCCTAAACAGTACAGTGTGCTCCTCGCACAATCGTAATAAAGCAGTAAAGCATGGCATAGGTACAGGATAGTAAATAAAACCTCAAACTAGTTTGTGGCCCCAAGAAATAAGAATGAATCAAGCTCCGGCTTAGGGGGTCCCATAATTCCCCGTATGTGGATAGCGCGAATATTCAAGGAACAGGTATCAAGTACTCGGGGTCCTACGGGACACAAGTGGACGGTTAACAACCAAATAACATCTATTGCCCACCTGTGCCTCTGCTTACCTACTTCAATTTTAGTTATTAAACAATAATTAAAGTGAACGATAATTAAAGCCATGATCATCTCCAACATTAAACGTGCGGCAACACTCCAACAACTGTGGTACTTGGCGACACGCAACATCACTTGAGCAAGCGACTACGACGCGCAAGTCCAACTATCTACTAAACAACAGGTAATAGGATGTGTCCAAGGCAATATAAGGCTGCAAGGGATATCACGGGTACGAAAACTAGAGTATCGCAACACAGATAGCAATAGATCAACAGGAGGGAATAAATACTATAAAAGTAAGATAGGTAGAAAGGGGAAGGTGCTCGCCTGAAAACATTGCCGAAGGTTCATCCGAAGATCGGGTCGGCACTCGCATCAACTCAACGGCCTTATCCGCGAAGAAGCAAAACACTAGAAGAAACACCGGATGCACTATTTAATACTACGGCAGAAGATCGAGCATGATGCATGTATGATGTATGACATGGCAAAGGTGCGATGCAATTGGGCAATATTAAGTGGAACCGGGGTCCCGACATTTAATTAAATGGTTCAAGTTGTTTAACTACCCCGCAATTTAAATGTTGTTTGAACATGGCAAAATATAGCACCGGTTCGCTACACCAATTTAAATGAGGCCAATATAAGACTAGATTTGTCTGCAGATGGGCCCCATATTTAATTATATGGTGAATCGGCATAAGGCCCCCAAACCACACAAATATGCATGCGAGATGAATGATTATTATGCAACAGGTTTTATATTTAGCATTTATAAAATAGGGGCTCGGGAAAAGGTTCACACATTAGGGTTCGGCAGATCTTGGATCAGGGGGTTCGGGGTTCGGTCTCAGGGTTCAGGGTTCGACGGGATCGGTCTCGGACAACAGAGGTAGATCTGGCGTTCCGGGAAGAAGTACTTGGCGGTCTTCGGTTCCACCCAGGTCGGTGCCGATCTTGTCGTCGCGAAGACCTTGTCGGGTCCGCGCCATCGAGCCGGTCTTGGCATGAGGGCGGGGAACTTGGCGTATTCGCGTCGGCGATCTTGGCGTTCTTCAGGTTCGGGTCTTCGGGGCCGCGTAGTATACCTTGTGGTTCCACATCGAAGGCCTTGGGGGTTCCGCGGCGAGGGTCTTGGTGGTTCTGACTTCACTTGTCGGTGCCGGACTCGGTTGTGGTAGATCTTGGCCATGTCGAAGATCTTGCCGGGGGTTCGTCGAGTGTCACCGGTTCGGTACGGTCTTCGCCTTCTATGATGAAGTCCCTGCGGGTTCGCGGCCTCGGACAAATGCTCCGTGTTGAAGGCCTTGGAATCCGGCTTCCGGTGGTCGGTGACGTTCTTGTCGGCTCCTAGAGGCTTGCAATAACCTTCTGCCCGGGACACAACACAAACGCACCAAGGCGGACATACACGGTACGGGACGGGCACGGGTACAGGGCGACGGGGAGGCGCTCGAGGGCACGAGGCCGGGCGCAGCACAGGAGAGGGCGGCCGGCGCTCGAGGTGAAGAGGGCGCAGACGAGGCAGGGGTCGGCGAGCTCGGGCCTCGGCGGGGAGGGGCGTCCGCTGGCGGCGGAGGGAGGGCGGAGACGCGGCTCGGGCCGGCGGAACCGCGGGGACAGAGGCGAGCAGGGGCACAGGAGGACAGCGGGGAGGCGCCGGCATCCGCGGCGGAGGCGAGGTCGATGGCGGCGACCTGGGCGGCGGACGGCGGCGCTCTGGGCGGGCCCGGCGAGCTCCACGCCGGGGTCGCGCGCAGGGAGAGGGAGGAGGAGGGCCGGGAGGGGCGCGGACCAGCGACGGTGACGCGCGGGGAGGACCTCCTGGCGGCGGCGTCCGTCGGGGCCGGCGAGGCGGGGGCCCGCAGGGCGGTGCTGGGCGCCGGAGAGGCGGGGCGATGTTGGGGAGGCTCGGGCGATGGAGGAGGGGAGGCCGGCGAGGCGCAGAGGAGGCGAGGCGGGCCGGCGGAGAGGCGACCGCAGAGGGGGCCTCCGGCGAGGGAACGCGGTGGCGGGGGACGGCGCCGGAGGGAGGAGGAGAGGGGCCCGTGGGGCGTCGGTGGGGGGGAAAGGTGAGGGAGGGGAGGAGGAAGGAGATGGGGCGCGGGCCCTGGAGAGGCGGGGAGGAGCTTGGGGGAGGGAACGTCGAGCGGGGAGGCGACGGGGAGGAGGAGCAGAGGCGGCCAGCGGGAGCGGGAGCGAGGCAGAGAGGAGGGAGGGAGCTGCGGGGCGGGAGGAAGGAGACAGGCGGGGTCGGGGTGGGCCAGGGGTGAGCAGGGGGTCACGCGGGGAGGGGGTGGACCGGGTCCAGGGTGGGGCCAGGGAAGCTGGTCGGTGTGGGGGTTGAGTGGGTGGTGGGGTGTGGGCCAGGCGCGGGTGGGGCCCAGGGACATGGAGAGGGAGAGAGAGGGGTAGATGGGGGGGCTGTGTGAGTGCGTGTGCATGCTGTGTGGGGCCCAGGCGGGCCAGGGAGGGGGGGGAAGTCTGGGATTGATGAGGTGGCAAGGTGGGTGGGGATTGGGTCCAGGGGTGAGGTGGCGAGCTGTGGTTGGTGGGTAGAATAGGATTGGGTGAGAATAGATTTAGGTGGACCGTTTTTGTACTGGGGGTGGCCAACTGGGTCGGATCGGCCCGGTTCGGCTGCCCCCTAAAAAATATTTAAACATTTTCTTTAATTAAAACGGGGCGTATGAAATCTGTGGTTAGACAAAACAAAATATTCCAGAGACCCGGGTTTTGCGTTTGACCAAGACGGGGCGTTTAGAAAACAAAAATAGGTTTTTCCGCAAATAGTTTTATGCAAGCAAATGCAAGATGATGACGATGCTCAAAGGCAATGTGGCATGATGACATGAGCATGCGGTCATGATGATGCAATGCACAAAAACAACGCGATTTTCTAGTAGTGGTTTTGCGGGATGCCACATGCGGACACATCTCTTGAATGACACCACTGTTGGAGATCGGTTATACTTGTTGGCCGCGTCACCATCTTCTACTGTATTGAATTTCCAAGGGTACGAAATAAATGGGAATAAATTCTACACGATCGCCCAAGATAAAAAGAGCACCAACCAAAATAGTGGTGTCCACTTTGATGCAATAAACGAGAATGGACAAAAGGACACATACTATGGTTACATAGAGGAGATATGGAAACTAGACTATGGAGTCTCTTTTAAGGTCCCTTTGTTTCGCTCCAAATGGGTCAACCTGAATGGGGAAGGGGTAAAGATAGACCAGTTGTACGAAATGACAACAGTGGATCTCAACAATCTTGGTTATAGAGATGAACCATTCGTCCTAGCCAATGATGTATCTCAGGTTTTCTATGTGAAGGACATGTCCTCCAGACCGAAAAAAAGAAAAAATATGCAAACGAATACATCATATGATGAGCCAAAGCGTCACATAGTTCTTTCAGGGAAAAGAAACATCGTGGGAATCGAGGACAAGACAGACATGTCAGAAGATTATAATAAGTTTGATGAAATTCCGCCCTTCACAGTGAAAACTGACCCAAGCATTCCGTTAAGTAAAGAAGATGCTCCATGGTTACGTCTGAAGCGATCATAAGGAAGGACATATGCCAAGAAGTTCATGCTCATATTATGTAACTCTAGTTCATGTATTTCGCGGTTTGTGGCTTGACCGAAGGATATCTTTCACGGTTTGTGGCTTGACCGGGACTATATATAGGGGGGCCTTTAGTCCCGGTTTTGTAGTCTCAGTTTTTAATATTAATAAATGTCTTGAGTGTTAGTCCCGTTTTGTGGCTAGACCGGGACTATGAAGAAGTTGTCCCGATTCGTACTTACCATTAAGATTTGATCTCCAAACGCGCGCGGTCACATATTATGGAGTGCCTCTATGACCAGTTTCTTGGAGATGCCGGAGGACTGGGATCCGGCGGCATCTCCCTGAAACTGGTCGTAGTGGTGTCTCTACTCTCGAAAACCATCTTGTAGCTTGTAACTTCTCTAACTAGATCAATACACCTGGGAGCTAACTAATTTCACATATTAGGGAGTGCCTCTATGACCAGTTTCTTGGAGATGCCGAAGGACTGGGATCCGGCGGCATCTACCTGAAACTGGTCGTAGTGGTGTCCCTGCTCTCAAAAACCATCTTGCAGATTGTAACTTCTCTAACTAGATTAATACACCTGGGAGCTAACTAATTTCACATATTAGGGAGTGCCTCTATGACCAGTTTCTTGGAGATGCCGGAGGACTGGGATCCGGCGGCATCTCCCTGAAACTGGTCGTAGTGGTGTCCCTGCTCACGAAAACAATATTGGAGATGCCTCAATCTGGCTGGAGGACTGGACTCACAAGGATGCCTATTTATAGTACAAGCAGCTCGGCATAGTGTCGACACTTATGACATAATGTCGACACTCACCCCTATTATTAGTGCTGACTCGTGTTTTGTCCTGGTTGGTGTCTCCAACCAGGACTAAAGGTTCATCTTTAGTCCCGGTTGGTGAGACCATCCGGGACAAGGTACAAACCGCACGACATAATGTCGACACTCACCCCTATCATTAGTGCTGCCTGTCCCAGCCTGCCGAAATCCCTCCAACCGGGACTAAAGATGAACCTTTAGTATATTGAAAATCCGAACAATGAAAAATTCAAAAAATTCAAAAAAAATCCAAACAATGAAAATCCTTCGCGTGGTGTCATATTATGTGAGATAGTTGAAAGGGAAAATACCAGACTTGGTATATTGATCATGTCTCGAAAAAACCTTCACAAAATGACCTATCATGTTCGAGGTTTCATGGCTTTCGGTCCAAAATGACCGATGTTATGTGCTGAATCACGGCATAGTTTGTGATGTTGTGCCCATATTATGCATGCATGTGGACATTGGTATGGAGAACAATGTTGCAGGAGGAAGTTTTCCTTTTTGTCGCATGGAAAAGCCCTTTTCCATTTTTCGAGCGCAAAAAACGGGTCGTTTTGTGAAGTAGCCACCAAAATACTGTTTCAGAATGCTAGCTTACCATTTTCCTAAAATACTAGACCACCTTACATGGACTATCTCCCAACCGGGACATCTCAAACCTTTTCGTCCATCCCGGGTAAAAAGGACAAATGTCTGCCGAATCAGTAGGAAGTGGGTCCGGTTTGTACTACATGTACATGATCTATCGCCCGTGATTTTTTGAAAAAAATCAGTTTTAGACTCGCAATATGTGGTTTCTTCAGAGATCCAATGCAAGTTTAACGATGCTCGTCCCCTATCTTCATGCACGCCGGTTCGGCCATAGTTAGAAATTCAAAACGGGCATAAGAAATTCAAAAAAAATCCGAACAATTAAAATCCTTCGCGTGGTGTCATATTATGTGACATAGTTGAAAGGAAAAATACCAGACTTGGTATATTGATCATGTCTCGAAAAAACCTTCACAAAATGACCTATCATGTTCGAGGTTTCATGGCTTTCGGTCCAAATGACCGATGTTATGTGCTGAATCACGACATAGTTTGTGATGCTGTGCCCATATTATGCATGCATGTGGACATTGGTATGAAGAACAATGTTGTAGGAGGAAGTTTTCCTTTTTGTCGCACGGAAAAGTCCTTTTCCATTTTCCGAGCGCAAAAAACGGGTCGTTTTATGAAGTAACCACCAAAATGCTAGCGTCCCATTTTCCTATAATACTAGACCACCTTACATGGACTATCTCCCAACTGGGACATCTCAAACCTTTTCATCCATCCCGGGTAAAAATGACAAATGTCTGCCGAATCAGTAGGAAGTGGGTCCGGTTTGTACTACAGGTACATGATCTATCGCCCGTGATTTTTTGAAAAAATCATTTTTAGACTCGCAATATGTGGTTTCTTCAGAGATCCAATGCAAGTTTAACGATGCTTGTCCCCTATCTTCATGCACGCCGGTTCGACCATAGTTAGAAATTCAAAAAATTCAAAACGGGCATAAGAAATTCAAAAAAATCCAAACAATGAAAATCCTTCATGTGGTGTCATATTATGTGACATAGTTGAAAGGAAAAATACCAGACTTGGTATATTGATCATGTCTTGAAAAAACCTTCACAAAATGACCTATCATGTTCGAGGTTTCATGGCTTTCGGTCCAAATGACCGATTTTATGTGTTGAATCACGGCATAGTTTGTGACGCTGTGCCCATATTATGCATGTATATGTACATTGGTATGGAGAACAATGTTGCAGTATGAAGTTTTCCTTTTTGTCGCACGGAAAAGCCCTTTTCCATTTTCCGAGCGCAAAAAACGGGTCGTTTTGTGAAGTAACCACCAAAATGCTGTTTCAGAATGCTAGCGTCCCATTTTCCTAAAATACTAGACCACCTTACATGGACTATATCCCAACCGGGACATCTCAAACCTTTTCGTCCATCCCGGGTAAAAATAACAAATGTCTGCCGAATCAGTAGGAAGTGGGTCCGGTTTGTACTACAGGTACATGATCTATCGCCCGTGATTTTTTGAAAAAATCATTTTTAGACTCGCAATATGTGGTTTCTTCAGAGATCCAATGCAAGTTCTAAATGATCCATTTTTCTTCCCGCCATTTCTGTAGGGGTTCGTAGCATGGAAAACAAAAAATTTCTATCGCATACAAACAAACAAGCCAAGATCTATCTACTAGATTGTAGCAACGAGTCGATGGAATAACTTACCCTCGAAGATTCCAAAGTGTTTAACGAGAGCGGATTCTCGTGGGTGATGTAGTCGTACTCTTCCCGATCTCAAGATCGTGTAGACGATCCTTCCGGCGCTGCGTTCCGGCAGCGCTCCCGCAGTCGGTCACACGTTCGGTACTCGACGAAGACCTTCCTCTCCCTTGTTCCAGCAGGCAGCGGAGGTTGTAGCACTCTCCTCGCGATTCCGGCAGCAGAACGGCGTGGTACCGGAAGTAGAGGGGAGATCTCGCAGGGATTCGCCTTAAGCCGGAGCGAGTATGGTGGAGTATGAGAGAGGGCTATTAGTGGTCTAGGGATTAGACACACCAATTAGAAGGCTCTAAACCAAAGGCTAGGGCAATTAGAAGCTCTAAACCAAAACGGCTCTAAACCGGAGATTAGAGGATAGGAACTTGTGTGTCTAGAGGAGGAGGCCCTGCCCCTCCTCTTATAGGTGGGAGGCGCGGCCAAGGGGAGGGGAGTCCCTCCCCAAGTCGGCCTTGGGTGGCGCGCCGGCTTGGAGAGGAGGGACTCCTCCCCCAAGTCGGTTTTGCCTCCTCTTGCTTGTTTCCCACAGTTTCCTGTTTTAGCCGTTTGACTTTCAAACTGGACATTTGACTTTTATGTTTTAGGATTCAATTTAATCCTTTATTTGTAACAGCAAGAACACTTAGTACATGATGCAATCATTCAAATATGTAATGACACATTCATGTACCCCTCCCCCCTCCCGGAGTGCCGGACATTCCGGAACCTTCTAGAACATTCACCGGAATCATTTCCGAACTCCGAGACGGGACTTTCCTTATATGAATCTTATTCTCCGGACCATTCCGGATCACCTCGTGATATCCCGGATCCAATCTGAGACTCCGAACAACATTCGGTCTCTTTCTCATAATACCATAACTACTCAAACAACGTCGAATCCTTAAGTGTGTCTCCCTACGGTTCGTGAATTATGCGGACATGATCGAGACACTTCTCCGAACAATAACCAATAGAGGAATCTGGAAATTCATATGGCTCCCACATATTTCTACGATTACTTTGCGATCGAATGAACCACTTACATACGATACCAATTTCCCTTTGTCTCACGATATGTTACTTATCCGAGGTTATGATCGTCAGTATCTCTGCATACCTAGTTCAACCTCGTTACTAATAAGTACTCTTTTCTCGTTCCCGTGATATGTGATCCCTTGTGAGCCAGTCACATGCTTGCAAGCTAATTGGATGACATTCCACCGAGAGGGCCTAGAGTATATCTATCCGTCATATGGATGGACAAATCCCACTCTTGATCCATGTGTCTCAACCAATACTTTCCGAACACTCAATGCCACCTTTATAGCCACCCAGTTACGGTGTGGTGTTTGATGTCATCAAAGCATCCATCCGGTAAAGGTGATATGCATGATCTCATGGTCGAAGGAATTAGGTTACTATGTATCAGAAAGCATATAGCAATTGAACTATTGAAATGACTTGATATTTATGCTACGCTTATCTATAGGAGTATGTCCACCATATCATTCTCCTAATGACATGATCTTGTTGTTGATAACATCTCAATGTTCATGATAGGGAAACCACAATCATTTATCAACCAACAAGCTAGTGAAGTATAGAGGCTATACTAGGGACTTCAAATTAAGTTTACAAATCACACAAGTATTAATGTTTCCTTGTTAATGCTATTATAGCATGAATGTAAACATTTATCATAAACACAAAGATATAATAATAACTACATTTATTATTGCCTCTAGGGCATATCTCCAACAATTTCTTCTCGCCATTTTTCTTCCCGCCAATTCTTCCCGCCATTTCTTCCCGCCAGTTTTTCCCTCCAGTTATCTTCCTGCCATTTCTCACTATATATATATATGTAGGATTGGCCTCCATTGTCATTGCACATCTCTAGACTCATATCTTCAACCTCATCACTCTTTCCCATGACTTCCACCGGAGCACTAACTCCCAGGGAGCTGGAGGCGCTTTGCGCCTCGAACTACCCCTGCCCGTCGGGCTATTGTGTCCCCGTCGGCTGGATGCTGAGCACCGGAGGCGTGCCGGTTCCTCCTGTCCCTCTAGGTGTGGCGCGCCAGATGGCCATCACGAACCACTACTACTTCGAGCTCACGCCGGAGCAGCGGAGGAATCCCAGATGGCATCCCGACTATTTCCCCACTTGGGAAGCCTTCTTCATGGATCGGCGTAAGAGGGCGCTCGCCAGGCATGAGGAGGACGACCCACCTCCTCTGAACTTCAACGAGGCCGGCCGTCGGCTGTGGTGGCACAACCGGACTCTACAGAGCGTCATGGCCTACGACACGGCCGTCGACTCTAGCCCCCGCCTGCGCTACCCTCAAGTCCAGCCCACTCATACTCAGCCTTCAAGGTTCAACTATGGTGACCCCGAAGACCACAGCGACGACGGCCGCGGCTAGTACGGCGACTACAGTGGCGAGTATTACAGGTGTAGGCAGGAGCATGACTGAATCACTCCAACATTGCAAAACAAGTTCGGCCGATTGTGGCTTAATATGGCCATGTATCTTAATTTTCAGTTCTTCTATGTAACTTTGTGTTAGTTGCGTTATGTACTTTAATTCCAGTTCTATCCTAATAAAATTTTCTTTCCGCCCATTATTTCCCGTCCTTTTTTTCCCGCCCATTAATATATAAAAAATATAAGTTAATTCAAATCCAAATTAAAAACAGAAAATGGTTTTGAATTAGTTATTCAAATCCAAACACTTTTTATGTTTAAAGTTTTCTAAATTCCAAATTAATATTCAAAAAATATAAGTTAATTCATTTTTAATTGTAAATGGTTCATATTTAAATGGTTACATTAATTATTATTTAAAACAGAAAATGGTTTTGAATTACTTATTCAAATCCAAACACTTTTTATGTTTAAAGTTTTTGTAAATTCCAAATTAATATTCAAAAAATATAAGTTAATTCATTTTTAATTATAAATGGTTCCTATTTTAAATGGTTACATTAATTAATTTTTAAAACAGAAAATGGTTTTGAATTATTTATTCAAATCCAAACACTTTTTATGTTTAAAGTTTTTGTAAATTCCAAATTAATATTCAAAAAATATAAGTTAATTCATTTTTAATTATAAATGGTTCATAGTTTAAATGGTTACATTAATTATTTTTTAAAAATAGAAAATGGTTTTGAATTAGTTATTCAAATTCAAACACTTTTTATGTTTAAAGTTTTTCTAAATTCCAAATTAATATTCAAAAAATATAAGTTAATTCTTTTTTAATTTTAAATGGTTCATAGTTTAAATGGTTACATTAATTATTTTTAAAAAATAGAAAATGGTTTTGAATTAGTTATTCAAATTCAAACACTTTTTATGTTTAAAGTTTTTCTAAATTCCAAATTAATATTCAAAAAATATAAGTTAATTCATTTTTAATATTAAATGGTTCATAGTTTAAATGGTCACATTAATTATTTTTAAAAACAGAAAATGGTTTTGAATTAGTTATTCAAATTCAAACACTTTTTATGTTCAAAGTTTTTCTAAATTCCAAATTAATATTCAAAAAATATAAGTTAATTCATTTTTAATTTTAAATGGTTCATAGTTTAAATGGTTACATTAATTATTTTTAAATACAGAAAATGGTTTTCAATTAGTTATTCAAATTCAAACACTTTTTATGTTTAAAGTTTTTCTAAATTCCAAATTAATATTCAAAAAATATAAGTTAATTCATTTTTAATTTTAAATGGTTCATAGTTTAAATGGTTACATTAATTTGTTTTTAAAAACAGAAAATGGTTTTGAAATAGTTATTCAAATTCAAACACTTTTTATGTTTAAAGTTTTTCTAAATTCCAAATTAATATTCAAAAAATATAAGTTAATTCATTTTTAATTTTAAATGGTTCATAGTTTAAATGGTTACAGTAATTATTTTTAAAAACATAAAATGGTTTTGAATTAGTTATTCAAATCCAAACACTTTTTATGTTTAAAGTTTTTGTAAATTCCAAATTAATATTCAAAAAATATAAGTTAATTCATTTTTAATTTTTAATGGTCCATAGTTTAAATGGTTACATTAATCATTTTTAAAAATAGAAAATGGTTTTGAATTAGTTATTCAAATTCAAACACTTTTTATGTTTAAAGTTTTTCTAAATTCGAAATTAATATTCAAAAAATATAAGTTAATTCATTTTTAATTATATATGGTTCATAGTTTAAATGTTTACATTAATTATTTTTTGAAAAATAGAAAATGGTTTTGAATTAGTTATTCAAATTCAAACACTTTTTATATTTAAAGTTTTTCTAAATTCCAAATTAATATTCAAAAAATATAAGTTAATTCATTTTTAATTTTAAATGGTTCATAGTTTAAATGGTTACATTAATTATTTTTTAAAAATAGAAAATGGTTTTGAATTAGTTATTCAAATTCAAACACTTTTTATGTTTAAAGTTTTTCTAAATTCCAAAGTAATTATCATTTAAAAACATTACAAATTTAAACCCCAAAATAAAAAAATAAGGCGGGAACAGAGAGAAAATTCCTGATAAAGTTTGAAAAAGGGTTATATGTCCCGGTTGGAGCCACGAACTGGGACTAAAGACCCTGCGCGCGCCAACCCTTGGTCTGCTGAAAAAAGTGGAGTATACGTCCCGGTTGGTGGTTCCAACCAGGACGTGTGACCCTTTAGTCCCGGTTGGAGCCACCAACCGGGACAAAAGGTCTTTTGGTTATAACTGGGTGCCCCTCCTCTTATTCTTCCCCATCTCACAATCTCGCGCACGACGCCGTCAGGCTGCCCCGCTGCCCCGCCGCCCTGCACGCCCTACCGGCCGCCCCTCGCCCAGCAAAGCGTGCAGGAAGCTTCGCCTCGTCGCCCCGAGGCTTCTCCCCGAAGGAATCGGCCCCGCTCGCTCCCAATCGCCGCCGCCGCCGCCATCTCCCTCGAGCCCGACGATCGGCGCCGCCGTCGATTCGCCGGCTCCCGACCTCGCCTCGCCTCCCCATCACCACCACCGCACACCTGGTGAGCTGCTGGTCCTCGTGGACCCTCTCTCTCGCCCCCTCTCGCTCTGGTTCCTCCTCCCCGTCGACCACCTGCCACCACCGCCGCTCACCGTCGTTGTGCTCCCCTCTCCGGTGACCTTTTCGAGGCGGCGCCGCTACTCTTTGGCTCCCCTCAACCTCCTCTTTCTAGCACGCACACGCACATGGCCTAGCTCGCGCTCCACCGCCGTCCCCTTTGTCATTCTGAGGCTCACCGGCGTCAATGACCTCACGGTGACGTCACCCCGGCTGTCTGTCTCTCTGGCTACGCACACGCACACGCACACATGCCCACGTGGAGGATGAGTTGGCCTAGGGCCCAACTGTCTGTCTCTCTGGCTAGCTGTATCCCGGGTGTAAAAAGTATATAAGTTGGTTTTAATAATTCCATAAAATGATTTAATAATGTAAAATCAATAACTTATTGTTTATAAGTCAGAAAAATACAAATAATATATCAAATTGTTTAGTAAAATGAAACCTATCTATTTAACCTATAATCATGCATTGTTCAACAACTTAAATGACAAGTATAATTAGAAGAACAAATGCACCCCTCTCATATGTTCTGGAGTTTCCCCGAGTTAGGGTTTTCACCCCTCGGAACCCCGATTAAATCATCGAGCATGTCTTAGGGTTACATTCCAATGCAAATTAACTTGTCATATCATCATACTTGCTTGAGAATTGCATCGATGCCATGTGTTGATTGTTTCCCTTTCTTTCCGGTGTTTGGTTCTTCTCGGTAGAATACGATATCGAGATCGAGATCGAAGCCAGAGATCAACACCGTCGAAGCTCGAAGACAAATACTTGACCAACTGTAATCAAGTAAAGTACAAGGATCCTGAAGCTCTTCTTTCGGCTATCAACAGGCAAAGGAAAGCATAGCCCCACCATGATATAATCCTATGATTTCTAAAGCATTTCAATTCTTGCCATGATGCATACGATTCTACTGTGGTCTTTTATCGATAGATAGAGTGTCCTATCTGTTGCATTACTCCCTTTGAGATTATATTACCTATTCCACTGCTCCTAGCATATTAGGTTTATTAGGTTTATTAGTTTGGATTATTAGGTTTATTATTAGTTAGGTATTATTAGGTTTATTAATTAGTTAGGTATTATTAGTCTTCGGCTCCACTGGTCAGTCACTGTGGGTAGCCCCAGACCCGATGAAAAACTACCCCCTGTGCTGATGTACATATTGATTGTGCATTGTATTATGCCATGTATTGATTGTCGCCTTTCTTTCCGGTATTGGTTCTTCGCGATAGGATCTGAGCCCGAGGGTATATCCGAATTAGGGTTTTTGATATTGTAAATTCATTTTTATTATTGTTTATGTATATATTAGGGTTTCTCTGAATTAGGGTTTATATCTCTCAACGCCGTACCTAACATTCTCCCTTAGCCGCTTTTACTTATCCATTTTTCCACCTATGCAGAAAATATGGACCCACACGACAGAGACGAAGAAAAGGAAGAGTTGATCCAAGGTGTGATCCACGGGGAAGAAAACTTAGATGTATCGACGTTTCTGAACAACTCCGGTGAGGGTGATCCTCTTTTTGCCGGAAGAGACGACTTGTTTGAGGTTGAAGGTGATGCCTTCTGCGAGGGATAAGGCGATGCCTTGTGTAATCGAGAAGACGACCGCTCTGGCGAGGTGCATGTAATATAATTAATTCATTAATTAATCATCTACTATCTATATAGAAATAGAAAGGACGATCTTTCTTCTTTTAGCCCTCTGGATCGAACAAATCTACTGAAAAGAGCGGACGAGGCCCAACCAAAAAGTTGGAAGACCATAAGAGGTTCAGGATCGAAGATATCGCCGAAGGCAGCAAACCGAGGGCTCCCGAAGTTGTTGCAATCAAATTTGTGGCACAATGCGGAGTAATCGTTAGGGACTTAATCCCGATCACCATTCAAAATTGGAATAGGCCTGCTGATGCGGAAGAAGAGGGAACATGTTTGTTTGTCCCTAACAAGGCCAAAGATTTACTATGGAAGAGGCTCATGCTTAATTTCAAACTACCGAAGATAGAGCTGGATCCAAATGCGGGGGATCTAGTTGAGGACGCCTTAGAACACGGGAGAGCCATGGAGGCTAAGGTCAGGGAGTGCGCTATGAAGAAGAAGGCCCAGTGTTTCACCAACTAGAAGAAAAGATTGCACCTTAACTATGTCGTGAAAGATAAGACTCCGGATTTCAAGAAGATTCAGTTTGAGAAGATAAAACCATTCTGGGCTGATTTTGTGAATTACAAGACATCAAAAAAAGCTAAGAAAATGTCTGCAACGAATAAGCTGAATGCTGCTAACAAGAAGTATCACCATACTATGGGGCAAGGTGGCTACAGGGCTGGCATTCCTAAGTGGGAGAAACTTGAGAATGAACTGCGTGCTAAAAAGATCACCCCAGAGACAGACGATTAGGTAGAACGTGCAAGGAATTGGTTTTACAGGCATGGGGGCACGTTGGACTCGGAAGGGATGTGTATATATAACATACGACATAACGAAGACCCCTTGCCAATCGAGAAGATGAGAAAAGTAGTAAAGGCTGTTAAAGATGGGGACTTCATTCCCGATAGAGAGAATGATGAGCTCACACTCGCCCTTGGAAATAAGGAACATGATGGACGAACACGAGGCACAAGCGGCTCCAAACCATGAAGGACTGGGTTTCCCGAAGAGAGGAAGAAATATCCTGATAGAAGCCGTTAGAGGAGAAAGGACAAGACGGAAGTTGAAGCAGATATTCAGAAAGAGCGAATGCGTATAATTGAAGAATGAATAAAGAAACAACAAGATGAAATTAACGCACTTAAAGAGAAAAGTACTACCGTCCCATCTCAGCAGCACACTGCATTCGATACTACCGGCCTATCGAATAATCGAAAAAGCAGTGTGGCTTCCACCGAGGTCCTGGGTGATGACAATGACGATGACGATGGTGCACCGACGATGGCTCCTGTTGGCTACCCAGTGGATGATATCACAGAGATGACACACTGCGAGCTACATGTCAAAGTTGTGAACATATTAATGAATGTGGCGGTCGGCTATGCCTTGCCAATTGGACCCACACCAACTTACCACTGTCGTCCGGTTCCAGAGGGCTACGCTGTTGTCGGGGTGGATGAAATCATGCCCACCTTTGAAGTTTTGGATCTTGACTACCCTGCAGGTGAAGGGGATGTGACTGTACTGGGAGACGCAACAAACGTCACCATTCTATGGCCAAAGAAATGTATCGTGCTTCGAAATCACACGCCAAGGCCATCTTCGCCGCTGCCTCACCCGTCTCCAGCGAGGTCGTCACCGCCGCGGCAGCCGTCTTTGTCGCCTCACCAATCTCCGGCGCAGCCATCGCCGCGGGAGCCATCGTCAGTGCCTCAGGATAAAAAGCGTAAGTGTACCGCTACTCTGCTTCGTGGTAAGCGCTCGCCGAAATGTAAACAAGAGCCTCTTCCAAAAGTACCAAATGTTCCTCCCAAGAGAGCTTATGACTGTACTGAAGAGGAGACTACGGCGATCATTGATGCGGAAACGATAGCGTTTTTCACTAAGCTGAGGCGGCCGAAAGAGCCAGAGTTCCCCAGCACCAAAGAAGAAAAAGCCAGAGTGTTGAAAATGCTAAAGTCTCTTCATCAACCCGAGCCAAAGCTGTCATCAGACTATGAGCGTTCTATTCTCAAGTCACATGCGACACAACAAGCCTCGAAGAGCAGTACTGATGCAAGCGAGAAATCTGTTGCCTAGCTCGGAGAACAAGCAAAACAGTCTTGCGCCCCTCTCAAGGTGATTTCCCATACCAATGTGGGGTCGAGCAAATATGGGGCCGAAGAGCAGTATGATCTAGAGGTAGTTGCAGTATACGGAGAAGCTGCCGCTGCTCAAGGTATGAGTATTGCCCAGTACTTATCCCAGTTAGAGTACTTCCCCGTGAGTGAAGTAGCATACAAATACCAGTACGGCAAACCTCTCGTCAAACCTGAGGAGGTAAATAATATTCCAACAAAAATGCGAAGATTGCATAACTGGTACATGCATGCCACAAAGGCCGAGGCTAACTAGATAGTGCTGAAGGTTACAAAAAAGCATTATGGGAAATAAATGGATGATATGATATCCATTGAATTTGATGAACTATTTCAATTATTCAATCAAGACGCCTTGGACAAATCGATCATCAGTGCCTATTGTCTGTAAGTACTAATTCTGTAATTAATTTAGTCTCCAGCTATCTCACCTTGTTTATTGCATGTATATAATCATATTGTAAAATGCAGTATGAAGATTCTCGAATGCAGCAGGGGAAAAATCTATGACATTGGCTTCATTGACCCATATTGGGTTCATCAAGCTAATCTCAAAACAAGCCCCCAGGATACGAAGGATAATATAGTACACGCGTTAAGGTTTCAAGAAACCAGAAGGTAAA
Source organism: Avena sativa (assembly GCA_916181665.1). Taxonomy (NCBI): domain Eukaryota; kingdom Viridiplantae; phylum Streptophyta; class Magnoliopsida; order Poales; family Poaceae; genus Avena; species Avena sativa. The sequence goes on along the minus strand of OV702279.1, from coordinate 51,478,953 downwards.
TACTATTTCCTTACAACTTTGAGTGAGTGTTATTGTCATGTATACACTTTCTATTTCGCTTACTCGATGTTAAGTATATAATTGATTAGTTATGCATTCGCAACTTCCACTATATTTTGTTAATCATTCAACTTGACAAACGGGCGTGTACTAGTCATGGACTCGAAACATAAACCCCTTGAGTAGTGGAAGGACATGCAGATGCTTCTCCAGCGGTAATTCTAATCATTACGACACTATATCGGCAACGTTCGTGAATTTTATGATATCAAGTAATTAATAACTTCTTTTATTCGTTTTCTTCGCCGGGCAACGCTTGGAAACGGTTCACCAACAAGGCTAGGGGTGTTTGGAAAGCGGATCTTACATTTCAAGTGCTAGATGTAAGCACCACTAGCTATATCCGCGCATCTCTTTGATTCTAGTTTTGATACCATTATTATCATGCTTGATTATTATTTTGATGAAACTATGTTCTCGTAAAGTGCCTGACGCAGGGACTAGGTAACAATCTATGTGGGTACTATGTTTGCGAGTTCATCCGGCAGACGTGCGATGAGAAGGGCAAAAATTTAGAGCAACTCCACATACGTAAACAATTTCTATAGTTTTTAATTACCATCAAATTGTGTTTAGTTTCATTCATATAGGCTGACTCCTTTTTTAAATCAGATCGAACGTCTACGGGACGGTCTTCTGCCAAAGGATCGCGTACGAGCAATTCAGGAGGAATTGGCGGGATTCTTGGATGTAGAAGTCCTAAACCCAAAAGGGGAATACTATTCGGGTGTGTATAAACAATAGGGATTGTACAAAGAGCAACTTTTGTATGTAGTGCATGAACTCGACCCGTGTATCGAATGTAATATTGTCATGATGATCTTGTGTAATATAATGGTTCCTTCATTGATGAGTGCAAAACGCTAAATAAACAATAAAACAACATAAATGAATTCTCTGTCGCGACACAAAAAGTGGCCAAAATTCTGCCGCGACAAAAAAAGTTGCCAAAATGAATTCTCTGCCGCGGCAGAGAAATGTGCCAAATCTCTGCCGCGGCAGAAGGTTATTTGTCCCGGTTCGTGTTATGAACCAGTACGGTTGCTCCACCCCCCTCGCCCTCTGCCGCGGCCACGTGTACCACCTTTTGTCCCGGTTGGTGGGGCAACCTGGACTAAAGGTTGGGGCTTTAGTCCCGATTGCCCCGTCCCGGTTAGGTAACGGGACTAATGCCCCTTACCAACCGGGACCAATATGGCTGTTCCCACTAGTGCACTACGAATCAGCCAATTGGATAAATTTCATCAGCCGATGCCGACTCATTACATCAGTGTCCCTGGTGTTGTTTGACTTGAAATCTGGTTAACATGGTTTCTTATATGTAGGTCCCATCATGTGCAGTCGTTGTTCTGGCCATTATCTGACGAGCGGGCCCTGCCACTTGAGCTGTCGACCGTGCGCATCCAGGTTCAAGTATCCAAGCCCATATTTTTCTACAAATTCAGTATTTCCCGCCCCACCGCCCGCTCTGCTCCACTGTTCTCATCCCTTCCGCCATCTCACCGTTCCATCGTGCACCATCTCGAATCTCCGCCGCTCTCCCTATGGCCTCTACTCATTTCCCTCGACGTCGTCCCCTACCTGTGACATGGATATGCCCTACGGGTACCTCACATTGGTATACACGGTCAAGCCCAGTGAAGGCCCACGTGAAGACTTGCTGCCCAAGGAGACTTCGGATGGCCCAAGCCCGATAGAAGTTCGACTCCTTGGAGAATACGGCCAAGCTATAGATAGAATATTCAAGGATGAAATCCTAACTTGTAACCGACTCGACCTACCCCGAGACCTGGCCCCCCCATATAAAGGCCAGGAGGGCACGACGAGGAGGATCTCTCGAACTCATAACCTCACGCCAGATTGCATCTGCGCACCCCCTGTAACCTTCGGTTCTGCCATCAATCAAGAACAGACAAGCAGGAGTAGGGTTTTCCCTTCAGGGGCCTGAACCTGGGTAAACCTCGTGCCCCCTTGTTGCGTATCTGTTAACCGTCTCATGATCTCTAGAATCCCCATCTTCTCCAAACCCAAGTCCATAACAATGGGCATTGACGATTCGAACCCTCGTCAATTGGCGCTGTCTGTGGGCACCGGGGATGCTGATTGTGCGATCGTGACAGTCCCATCCGTTGCAATCTTCAATTCCTCAGCAACAGAGAATCACCTCCTCTTCGGTGCCCTCGACTTCACCACCCACTCCCCGGCCACTCGCAAGGATTTTGATTCCGTGGGAGACGGAGTCGAGATGCTGTTCGGGAGCTTCTGTTTCCAGGTAGGCAAGATCGGCACCCTACGCCTCTTGGAGTGAGTGCCACCTCTGTCGATCAGGCTCTACTCGTGGGTGCCACCAATCAGTGCCTTGCACACAACATCGCTAACAAGCGATTCGGATGACAGCGACAGCTGCAACTCCGACCTCTGCGATCCTCCAACGGAGGAAGGAACCTATGGTTCCGGATTCGAAAGCTGTGGGAGTAACGATCTCCTCCCGCGCTACATGTGCGTAGCCATCCACAATGTCAACATCGACGACGGTGCCGATCCACCTCCAAATCCTCCGCCCAACCCGCAGGCTGGGAACGGAGGAAACGGACCACCCCCACCCAATCCCAACGGGAACGGGGCACCCAAAAACACTAAGGGTATAAACCGTGTTCGCAATGAGATCAAGCTCAACAATGAGGTGTGGGAGAGGGTGCGTGAAGCTTTGTGAGGCACCACCATCTACCAATCGACTCCCCTCGTGATATGCTGATGGGCTACCACTGGCTCCTCATCGAGGAGCACAATCGACAAATCAAGCAGCAAAACAAGCTCGATCAGCGCAGGCCAGCGGCTAACGAGTCGAGCGCGCGGCAAGCTATGCTCTCTTCCACTAGTGGCTCTTCCTCGAAGGGCTACGACGGCCACAAGTACCGCTCTAGCATGGAGCATATGGATCCCGCCACACGGCGCGAGGTCACCAAGGCACTCGACATGTCCTTCATGACGATGGACTCTTAGGGCAACATCATGCCAAAACATCGCATGCCGCAGTCATGGCGGCCACCACCTACCTGGCATCCAACCCGCCACTGGTGGGAGACCCACAGAACACAATCCATAGATCTGCGATGGCAGGCCTCGGACTTGTCGGAGCTTCGCTCCATGACGAAGCAGCCACGGAGCCAAAGAAACAAGGCGCGGTAAAATTCAATCGAAGCCGCACACCATCATTCGAGGAGGATGAGGAGCTTGACCTGTCGCAGTCCACGGCGCAGGAGCAACAACTACGACGCTCGTAGTGAGCCCGCGCAGCGCAAGATTGACAAGTCACGCACAAAACGCGCATGCTCCATGGAGTCAGAAGACGAGGACACGGAGCTATGCTGCTCTAAGAGTTTTAGCAAGGCAGTACGACAATCACGGATGCCCAAGAACTTCAAACTCCCTTCGGACAAACCGAAATTCGATGGCACTTAGGAGCCAAAGATCTAGCTCGACGACCACCTGTCGTCAGTCAAGCTCCATGGCGGGAGCAAAAACACAGCCATGCAATGCCTTTAGCTGCAGCTAACAGGCGTAGCTAGAGCCTGGCTCAACAGCCTCCCTTCCGGATCCATCCGCAGTTGGGAAGAGCTAGCATACTGCTTCATCCGCAACTTCAAAGGAACCAACAAGAGACCGGCTTGAATCGAGGAGCTACGCGCCTGCTGCCAGCGGTCCAACGAGTCTATCCGCTCATACATACTGCGCTAGTCCATCATCAAAAACTTCGTTGCAAACATCTCGGAGGAAAGGGAAATCGATGCCTTCAATAATGCCGTAAGGCGCCATGAATTCAACGAAGAGATTGGGCGCGTCAAGCCCAACACCATCGATCACTTGATAGACATCGCCAATCATTGGGACGATGGCAAAGATGCCGTCAACCGAACATGTTCGAATGACGAAGATGACTTTGCCCGCAGGCGCGATCGCCGCAGAAAAAAGAACGCGCGTCTACGACGACCGCGAAGAGGTCGATATGGTCGTGGCTAGATACGCCGATCGCCACGATGACGACAACCACAACAACGAGTATCACGGTGGCAATTACCGCGACGGCGGAAGACCCACACAAACATGGCAACGCCGCAACCGCGACGATTAGCCATCCGCCATCGAGAATCTGTCGGGTCCCTGCACCATACACTTCTACATCGACAAGAAGGATGGCAAGAGGAAGGCTAGCCACATGCTCAAGGACTGTAGGGAGTTCCAGAAACTCCATGAGGGCTTCGCTCAGATGCGTCACCAAGCGGTGAACCTAGGATTCGGCCCTGCCCCAGGAGCTGTCGCACATGGAGCCCCACCTCCGCCACCCGGAGCACCCGCGCAGCCTGCGGCTACGCTGACGCAGAATAATAGGGCAGATGCATACCCGCCACCTCTAGGGGCCCTAATGATACAAAAGGGGCACTCAACCAACAGGGTGCAGAAGAAGTTCAGCCGCCAGGTTAACTTGGCCGTCACCTCTTCGCCAGCCATACCTAAGTACCTCAACGGCCCGGAGTCATGCATCACATTCTATCGTTCGGATCACCCTCGCCAGATACCTCGCCCAAGTCATTCTGCCCTGGTGCTTGAGGCCCAGATTGGAGGATTCGAGATGAGCCGCGTCTTCATGGACGACGGCAGCGACATCAACCTGATGTTCGCCAGCACACTCGCAGCCATGCAGATCCCGCTATGAAGCCTGGAGGCGTCGGACACGACATTCCACGGCATCGTCCCAGAGAAGGGAATATACCCTTTGGGCAAAATATGGCTCGACGTCATCTTCGGCACCCCCAACAACTTCAGGCACAAGCGGCTTGAGTTCGAGGTGGTGGACTGGCCCTCCCAATATCATGCCATCCTTAGGCGAGTGGCATTCGCAAGATTCTTGTCAGTGCCACACTACGCATACCTTCTGTTGAAGATGCCAGGACCCAACGTTGTCATCACCGTCCAAGGAAACTTCACCAGATCGGACAACTGCGACATAGACTTCAACAAATTCTCCTAGTTGTTCGGCATGCCGGAGGATCTCGCAACGATAAAGGAGGTCACAGACAACGGTCTGTCCCTAGTCACCAGGCAAAACACACCTGATATGCCGTTTGACTCCATAGTTAACACCAAAAAGGTGCAGGTTCACCCGACGGACCCCTCCAAGACGGCGTTGATCACCAACGACCTGATTCCCGCATAGAAACTCGCGCTTGTCAAATTCCTCCGTGAGCGCTGGGAAATCTTCGCCTGGTGTCTTGCGGACATGCCAGGAGTTCCCAGGGAATTCACCGAGCACGCACTCAATGTGTTTCGGGATGCCAAACCTGTGCAGCAGTCGATGCATCAACTATCCAAAAAATAGCTGAAGCAATCGGCATCGAGGTCAACAAACTCCTCGATGCCAACTTTATACGGGAGATAAAGGAAAGCACCTGGGTAGCTAACCCCCTGTTGGTCCTTAAGAAGGACACAGACATCCTGCGGATGTGTGTGGACTTCACGTCGCTTAACAAGCACTATCCTAAGGACCACTTCCCTCAACCACAAATCGATCAAATCATCGACTCCACTGCAGTATGCGAGAGACTCTCCTTCCTTGACGCGTACTCAGGCTACAATCAAATTCGACTGAAGGTCGAAGATCAAGAAAAAATGGCGTTCATCACGCCGTTTGGGGTGTTCTGCTACAACACCATGCCCTTCGGGTTGAAGAACGCGGGCGTCACCTACCAGAGGTGCATGCAGGCCTGCCTGAAGAACCAGATCGGTCGCAATGTCCAGGTCTATGTCGACGACAAAGTAATCAAGACGAAGGATGCCAAAACACTCATCGACAATCTCGCGAGAGGTTTGACAACCTCGATCGCTACAAGATCAAGCTAAACCTAGACAAGTGTGCCTTCGGCGTGCCGTATGGGCAACTACTCGGGTACTTCATCTCTCAGCGAGGCATCCAGGCCAACCCAAAGAAAATCAGGGTTATACTAGCCATGCAGAAGCCCAAGAACGTCAAAGGGGTCCAGCAGCTAGCTGGGCAAATCACGGCGCTCGGCAGGTTCATCATCCGCATGGGCGAAAACGCTCTCCCCTTCTACCAACTGTTGTGCAAGGCCAAAAAGTTCGAGTGGACGGGCGAGGCTGATGAGGCATTCGAAGACCTCAAGTGTCTGCTCTCCACCCTCGTGGTCGAACGACCTAAAGACGGCAAGACCCACGGGGTACAACGCCCAGTCTAATACCTCAGTGAGGTACTAACGCCAACAAAGCAAAGGTATCCACACTACCAAAAGCTTGCCTACGGTGTATTCATGACGGCGCGTCGACTGTGCCACTACTTTCAGGAGCATCAGATCATGATCGTCAATGACGCACCCCTGTCGAACATCCTGAACAACCCCGAAGATACATGGTGAGTAGGCTTGTGGGGGCATCGAGCTATCCCCTCAAGATATCATCTACGAGCGTCGCACCGCCATCAAGTCTCAGGTGCTTCCTGACTTCTTCGTCCACTGGATGGAGCTCCAGCTACCGGACAATCCGGACATGTCCTAGCCCTGGACAATGCATTTCGACAGCTCCAAACGCGTGGTTGGAGCAGGAGCTGGAGTGATACTGATGTCCCCCAAGGGGATAAGATGAAATATGTCCTTCGGATGAAGTTCCGTGCATCCAACAACGAGGATGAGTACAAATAACTCCTACATGGCATGTGGATGGCCCAAGTATGCGGCGCCACACACCTTGTCATCTATGGTGACTCCAACCTCGCCATCCAGAAGATGATGAATGAGTGCGATGCCCATAGTGCCAACATGATCGCATATCGTGCGCTCTACAACTCACTCGAAGGAGACTTTGACGGCTACGAACTCCAGCATGTTGGCAGGGAAAGCAACGAAGAAGCCGACAAGATCGCCAACATCTGCTCCACCTACGTCCCAGTTCCACTAGGTGTGTTCATCGAGCAAATATGTATGCCCTCTATCAAGTGAAAATTCCCGAGAGAAACAGCCGAAGCTGCAGGACACTCGGGGGCTGCGCCACCCGAGAAAGCCAAAGGACCCGAAGATCTCGATACGGAGGTCAAACAGGTGAGCCTCATGCAGGTCCTGGAAGTTGAAAAAACATGGACTTAGACCTACATCAGGTACCTGGTCAGCAAGCAACTGCCTGAGGACCTAGCTGAATCCCGACAGGTCGCCCGCCGATCAAAGGACTTCACCATAATTAACGGAGAGCGGTACAAGCGCAACATTTTAGGTGTGCTCCAATGATGCGTCACTAACAGAGATGGGAAAATCATCTTCCTTGACATCCATGAAGGTATTTATGGCCACCACGTAGGCAGCCGCGCCCTCATCACCAAGGCTCTAAGAGCTGCCTTCTACTGGCCAACAACGATGAGCGACGCCAAGGACATCGTATAGAGGTGCAACGCCTGCCAAAGGTACGTAGACAAGCCGCATGTGCCAGGCTCAGAGATGTGGCCCATACCATTGGATAGGCCCTTCGCCCAGTGGGACTCGACATGATCGGCAAGTTGCCAAAGTCCTCGCCGGGAGGGCATGTTTTCCTTCTGGTGTCAGTCGAAAAAGTCACAAAGTGGATCGAGTCCATGCCCGTCACTAACCAAACCGGCGCCTCTGCTGTCAAGTTCTTTGAATCCATTGTCTATAGATTCGGAGTGCCTCACAGCATCATAACCGACAATGGATCGAACTTCACAAAGGAGTTCCGAGACTTCTGCGATGACCTCGGCATCAACCTCACATACACCTCCATGTTGCATGTGTATACCAACGGGCAGGTCAAAAAAGCTAACGGTCTTGTCGGCAATGACATCAAGAAGCGGCTGCTACGCCCACTCGAAAAAAGGCTTGCGGGATCCTGGGCGGATGAGCTACCCTCCTTCCTCTGGAGCCTGCGCACAATGCCAAACAGCTCAACCGGCTACATGCCCTTCTTTATGGTGCACGGAGCTGAAGCCATGCTGCCCGCTGAGGTATGCTATAAGGCCCCACGGATCGTTGCCTACAGCGAAGCCGAATCATCGGCTGCACTTGAATACTTCGTCAACATGCTAGACGAAGCTAGCGACATCACCGCAACGGTGTACCAGCAAAGTCTCCGCAACTACCACTGCCATCGGTTGTGCCCAAGGTCCTTCATCGAAGGAGACCTCGTCCTGTGACTTAAGCAGAAGGGGCACCTAAAGCTTGAATCACCCTGGGAAGGACCCTACATAGTCATCGAAGTATTCCCAAGTGGCGCCTACCGCCTAAAGTAGGTCAAGTCCGGAGTCGAATACTACAACCCCTGGAACGTCGCACAACTACGACGCTTCTACCCTTAGTTGTCTTTTACTTTCAATAAGGCTATTCAGCCGAACACTGTACCTCCTACATTACAATGAATAAAATCTAAGTCTCTTGGCCCAAATTTCTCTCTCTTGCATACATTTACACCGTTAAATATGCTCGGGGGCTGCGCCTCACCTTACGACTTCATCGATTGATAACAACAACGCATAAACCATGAGTAGTTGACCACGTCAGGCTAACGAAAAATACATGCACAACTCATAGTCAACAATGCACCATCTGCCAATAAATACAACTTTACAAGGGCATCAAAGCCCACTCGATAATATACAGACTTTACATTGTTCTATTTACTATTCATAGGACTCAGCTATGTTGAAGCAGGATGTTCGTCCGCTCCTCGAAGGCATCTACTATTTCCTCAGCATACTGCACCACTGCAGCATAATGTGGACGCATGTCCCACTCCATGCCATCCGGGGGAGCGGGTGGCCCAACTGCTATTTCAGCAAGGTTCACGTCATGACGATGTAGCCGAACGAGTGCTAGAGCCTCCTTCACACCCGCCACCAGCTAATGACGGACAAGCTCCTTCACGGTGTCCACATCATGAAACTTGCCCAGCAAGCCTAGGAAGTTGGAAGGAGCTGCATCCAAAGGAAACATAGTGGCCCAAATGGCCGCGAGTGACGACCTTGCATGTTTTAGCACCTGAAGCACTTGGTGAACGCAGTCTTGAACTGTTGCGACAACAGTCGCTCGGTCGCAATCCATCCAGAAGAAGCCGCCGGCCTCCAACTCTTGTTGCGTCAGGCAATTCAGCCGAATCGCAACACACTCCTTCTCTTACTTCGGAAGAAGATTCACAATTGTATGCAAAAGCAGTAGTTGAGAAGATATGAAGGTCAGGAGCAGTCAAAAATAAAAGAAGCTCATGGTGACTTACACTGAAGCTACTCGCCGACTCACCGAAGTTCCTTAAGGATAAATTCCTCTCTCACAACAGCCGGTTCGGTCATGGAATTCCAAACGTCCACGTGGCCACGGATCATGAGAACATCCTTCTCCATGTTTCGGATGCGATCGTGTAGCAGAGGCAACTGCGACATCTCACTTGTCGGCGGACGGGCACCAATCAAGGCACGGGGTGTGGTCATCGGTTCAGCATTCGAAGGACCCTAAGAGTGCACAGGTGACAAAGCATAAAAACCAAGGAAAATGATAGCAACACTTATATTTACATCAACCACTACATGGTAAAAGTCATACTTGTCCAGCACATAGCATTACATGCACGGTGCCGAAGCAAAATCAAAATACTGCTAAATAGACTACGACGTAGACGACCTAGGCAGCCGCATATGGAGCATGTTCGGACTCCGAGACCCTAGCCTTGGCTGCCCGCTGCTCCTCCAGCGCATATGTGGCCAGAAGGTCAATAAGCTTTGGGACAAAATGCTTGCAGCGGGAGGTGAATGGAGGAAAAGCTACCACGGTGTCGTCTGCTGCCGTCGGCATCTTGGAGGTGATCTGCAGAAGATCCAGCGGTGCACCAGATGCCACCGCCATTGCCAGCCCCATGGTGGCACCCACACCCTTCTGCACCCTCTTGTAGCTCGCAGGAGCATCGCCCACCAAGGCCTGCACCAGGGAGTCGACATCGTCAAGGGCGACGCCCTTCGGGTTGGTCTCCTTGTAGAAGTGGGCGAGGACCTCCTTGGCCTTGCCTAGCATCTCCATAGTAGAGATACAGTGATCTTCGATCGCTTCAATGGCATCCGCCATGGGATCGCCATGCTCCAAAGCGTTGCAATCAAACGCAATGCCAGTAGCATCTACAAGAGGCATTAAAAATTCGTATGAGACAAAGGAACCACACCATAAGAAAAGGAGGCTCAAGAAGGGGAACGTAGGGTCTCTCACCGGACAGATCTTTGGCAACAACCATAAGTTTCTCTGCCGTGGCTTTCTCCCAGGACTCCATGGCAGCCGCAAGCTGTTGCTCACGATCCTGGGCCTCCTGCTGGTGGCGTTGAAGGGCCTCCAAGGCATCCTTTGCCTTGGTCTCTACTTGGCTGTGACTCTTTTCGAGTGCATTCAGCTTGTGGAGTGCCTCATTGTTCTCGTCTGCAACATTCAATAAGGAAAAGGTTAGAAAAACCGGTATTCATCAATATTCACGGTCGAACAGAATAAATAGACGCACCTCGGAGTTGCTGAAGGTCGCCCTCCAAGGCAAGGTATTGTTGGCCAAGGCGATTGACGTCACGGATTAAGGTCTGCAAACAGGAAACATGCAAAAACCATATGAACAAAAGGGATCGGGGGCTTGCCCATGAGAAAGGATAAACCACTTACGTGGTCACCTGAAGACTCCGAGGGTCTAGTTTGCGTCTTCCGAGCAACGACCGCACGATTCCTTAGCCTCAAGGAGCTTGAAAGTTCGTCATCGGAGTCGGCCACCATCTTCAGGGAAGCTGCAGCAACCTTCGACTCCCCATGCATCTCGTCAAGTTCCTCCTTCAAGGATTCATCTGAGGAGTTCCTCCTAGAAGCACACGAAATAATTCAGGCTAACCAACAAAACAGTAAGCTAATACTTATCACATTGCAAATTTAAAGGCAACAGAAAACTTATGACAGAATGTCGGAGAGGTCAAAAACTGGCGCCTCCTTCTTGGCCGGCGGCTTGATACGTCAGAAACGTATCTATAATTTTTGATGCTCCATGCTTGTTTAGTATCTACTTTGCTTTGTCTACACTTTGAGGCGTTTTTATATCTTTTCTGGAACTAACCTATTAAAAAGTTGCCACAGTGCCAGTTGCCTGTTTTCTTTTGTTTTTGGTTCCAGAAAGGCAGAAAATCAATATTCTCGGAATTGGACGGGACAAAAGCCAAAGTAAATATTTGGGGTGACCCAGCATACCACTGCATGTGTAGTAAACTATAGTCGTTGATATGACATCCACAGAACACTGTTCCGTAAATATCACATCCCTCAGAGTGGTACAATAGAAACATTGCGGGTCCATATTACAAACATACACACATTATTATTACTACAATACCAGAAGTTCAAGACTTCGAAAATATTCAACTTACAAACCAAAATATAAAGTTTTTTAGCAGAATTTAAAAGTAACAACTCCAACTAAGAGTTGAGCTCAACAACTTATTCTATATGGTTCATGCTGCTCGGCTCCGTCGGTTACTACTAACTAGAGCACTAGTTTGACTCGTTGCCATCTAATCCATAGCGGATTTCATAATCCACTCCTTCAACATCTCCTGACAGGTCAGGCTCCTCGTAGAACACATCTTCTTGGCATTCAGCTGCATACATAGGCGTGTCTTCGGAATCTTCCGAGTCTAAGCAAGGGATCAAAGGAAAGGGTGAGTAATAGCGTTACCCAGCAAGTTCATTATATGCAAGGTGGGAAGTTGGATGCTCTATCCACCACCTCGGACTATAAGTCCTTGGCACTATGCAGTGTTTGTGAATCTTTCTTCAAAGATTGATTTTATTATGAAAATCTATGACCATCATCCTTCACAGGTTGACCAGAACTTTCATGGAGTTCCTTTCCTGCCGCGTTCGTAGCTCCTTCCCGGAACAGGGAGTAAGAAGTTACAGTTCTTACACTCTGCAGAGGTGCATTACTTTACCCATGAGAGATCAACTCCTTGTTGCACAACCGAGCGTACTTTCCCGTCCACAATTCCATGATGTGGGGCCCAGTAGGTGATACAAGCCAATCATTCCCCCCTCTGCGACCTCACATGCCTCCTTGGTGTACACCATGCCCACACATTGAATTACGGCAATGGTTTGTACAGACCGTTAGATGCCAGAACTATCATCGGATGATGAAGGTTCCCACCCATATGCTGCATATCCTCTACGAATTAACAATTAATTGCACGCTACGAGTGATAACAACCACGACCTACGCATCCGGCTACATGCGATAGGAAGAAGATACAGCTGACTTCTTTGTCCCATTCCAAATCTCATGGTTAACACGTAATATACGGCGCTAGAATCACTGATGTCATACGTTATTAAGTCCCTAATTGATCATCATTGTTGCAAATAGAAACCTAAGTTCTATTGCTTCATTATATCATCACTTAGGATGATACCTAAGATTTATTTATTTGAGAAAATAATATTTTCTTTCTTTGGAGTATAGATGATAACACACAATTTGCAAATACTTTGATAAAGACTCTTCAAAGGACATGAGCAAGTGATGAACTTTCCTTGTGATTGCAAGGTAGTGAAACCGAATGCTTGCATTGGACCTTGAGCTTCTATGTCTACAAAACATCATTATTGCCCGGTAAGGACAATATTTAAAGAGGCAAAATGATTATGCAAAGTAATGTAATGCATTATTTATTTTTGTGTGTTCTACCCATTATTTTAGTTAAAAATTCCTTTAAGTAGTAAAGGATTTATAAATATTAACTTTTAATATTTATTGAACATTGAAATTTATTTAATTTAATTTTATTTTTATATATTTAATAATTCTTTAAGAATTATCATTTAAATACAAGAATTTATTTTTATGATATTAAACATTTATTTAGTATTTTTTTTTAAATACTACAACACTAATATATAATAAAAGTGATTTTTATTTATTTTTACCTTCTTTCTTTAATTTTATAAAATTCCATAAGAAATTCATATATTATAAAATTCTTGATAAAAATTATATGCATAAAAATTTATTTCCTAATTTATTTAGATAGATTGGATTATTGTGAATCCAAAAATATTTTATTTATAATTTTTATTTTTTTATTTTATTCTCTAGAATTTATTTAAGTTCAGGGGTATTTTGGTCTTTTCTTAATTATTAAAACTTTCTTTAGGTTGTTGGGCTGGCTCTGTTGGGCTGGCTCTGTTGGGCTGGCTCTATTGGGCTTATTGGGTGGTTTTGGCTCAAGTGTTCAAGACCAAAAGGCTCCCCGAAGGGTTGGCCCTCTCAGCCCACTCTCGCTGTCCTTCTCTCTCGTTCCCTCTCTCCTTCTTCCTCGACCCCGTGGTCACTGATACCACCGCCGGACGATTCATGCCGCCGTGGTCCTCTCCGGCTACCGTCGTGATGCATGGCATGGTTGCTGACCCTGCTCCTTCATCTGGTCCATTTCGATTTGGATTTGGGGCTCTCCTGTGGCCATGCCGGTTCCATCCCAAAACCTAGGGTTTGGGGTGGTGTTGTTACTGCCTCCGCCGCCGCGCCCGTGGTGCTGTGGTGGTGCTTCTCGCCCTCCAGCGTTGCTGTGGTCACCGCCTTGGCTTGGTGTGGGTTGCAGCGCCCCTTGGGGTGCTCCCCGTGCCGCCGTGCTCGTCGACCCGTTCTGATTCCTCTTCTCGACCATAGCTAGAACCTCCAGTAAGTTTCTTTCTCTTCCCACTCGTGCTCTATGTACTCTTCCTCCCTATCCTGTGTGTTTCTAGTGGCTATCCCTGTTTAGGGTTCATATCCTGATTAGGGTTCATGTCCTGATTAGAGGTCATGTCCTGATTAGGGTTTATCCCTCTGATGATATTATGATGAATTGGATATAGTAGTGATGATCCTTGAGTATGGTGGTTATGTTGTTCACTGTCTACAGCTAATTTTTATGATGCTAGTGGCTTACCAGACTAATTCTAGTGGTTAATTTGATATGGTTCAAATGATAGTGTTACTGTGGTATCATTATTTGTGGATTCCGTTGACTTGGGATCTTGCTATTGTCAAAATATTGGTACTGACAGTAGTTCTATCAGTGAGTGTTCACTGCATCTATAATTGTGGCTTGTATGGTTATATCCAGACTAAGATTAATCATTTTATTCTAGTGATGTTCTGAAGATATATAGATAAACTTAATGCTAATATATGGTATATGATTCCAGAAAAATGATATTTAGTGGCTTGCCCTTTTTATTTGTGAAAGCTAAGTAATGATTGTGCTTGGCTTTTAGAACTTGTCCTTGTGACACCATCATAGAGTGGCACACAAGTGGTTGGGTTCTATTACTGAGCTTAACTCTGCCAGTGCTTGAAATTGGTAAATGGCAAAGATAAGTTGAAAGCTTATTTTAACCTCTCTGCCTATGATGTTGGTCTGAGGCATAGGAACTAGTTTCCTAAGTTGTTGTCCCTGATAGAAATGTTCTGGTATTAATACCAGCTACTAATTCTTGAGTCATAGTTGGGAAAATGATTGATGTGCTGCCTAAATTGTATCGATCCATAAGATCTAGGGATTCTAAGGTGTTACTCTTTTTTAAGAGATGTGCCTAGAATTCCAAATCTTGGCTATATTTATTCTTGGAGTATTAGATATAGCTTAATAGACAGGATCATGGTTTGATCTATAAAGTTTCCTTATAGCTTTTGTATTCAAAATCTTCTAGGATGGATTCACCTCACTTGGGTGAATACTGAGAACTTAAATATGGAACAACACATGGATCACTATATAGATATGATAAACAGATCATGTGATGGTTTCATATAACTCACCACAACAGTTGGTTGTTGTTGTGGTTACTGGTTGATCAGGTGACTTGATCTTGCTATCTTGTGCTGCTATCCTGATATTGTTCTTCTCCTGCTGCTGCTCCTACTACTTCCAACTCCTGGAAGCTTGTCCTTGATCTTGCTATCCAGCTTCTGGTTCCTGTTAGATTGGCCTTGTCCTTGCTATCCACCTAATCCACCCCCTCCTTGTGTCACCATCTTGGTGAGTACTGGGATGATCTGGTGGTGTGGTTGGTTTGGTTTGGCTGTGGCTAGGCTGTTGGTGCTTGATGTGTGTGAGCAAGGAAATGGTGCTGTGGTGCTTGCCCACGGCTGTGTTGAGTTGTTTTGATTGTGTGGGCAGCTGTGGCTATGTTTGACAGCACACACCATGCATTTAGGTGTGTAAGCTGCTTGTGTGCCTGCTACAGGATATGCTTAGGGGAATGATCTACCTTTTTATCTGATTACATCTATCTGCCTGGTGAAACTTGTCCCTCTTACTGATTGGAATCATTTGGTTTATGGATTATTAATTATGAAAGATTTAATTATTTCATATTGGTGAAACTTGCCCCTAAAGATTTACTCAATGATGATAAGTGGAATAGTGCATCTCACTATTCACTACAGAGAGTAAAAATAACTTAACCTTTATTTTCTTTCTTTTTGTTTGTTCTTTGTTTTGCAGGTACAAGACTTGAAGATTCAAGATTAGAGTAGGTTTTCTTTTTTATAGAATAGTTCATTTGTAATCTTTATTTTATTCTTTTGTAAGCTTTATTTTATTCTTTTGTAATAAAGATGTATTAGTTAAATCATAATGTCCTTTCCTCTTCTTGTTATTTTACTCTTGTAAAGATTCTTTATTAACTTTGTAAGTTACATTTTGTGACTTATTGATGAAATGATTATATGAAATAAATATTCATTTATTTAATTGTCAATTTTACATAGAGTTTCTGGTTACTATTTATTGTTTCTTTATCAACTTCATAAGTTACAGTTTGTAACTTATTCATTGACTAAATATATGGAATAAATATTCATTTACTTGATTGTGTTATGTTATTTAAAGTGTGAGTTACTAAATATTATTTCTTGAATAAATAATTTTACTCAAACATAATCTTAAACTTTTAAAATATAAATCCAACTCTCAAGTTTGAATTCAAATTCCTTTAACAAAACACACTAACCAATAAAGATCATGTCATTGTTTATAACGATCATTCTCCAAGGCTGTTCCTAAACTTAAAGAGTGAAAGAAACTTTGATCACTTTAAGGTTTTTATTTGGCGAAAAATTTACCCACATTTTTACAGATGAATGCATGCAATTGCACAGATTCCTAAGTCTACCCTTCGTTGGTTCCTTAATGCTGGGATCTTACAGACTTCCCCCCTTAAATTAAACTTTGTCCAGAAGTTTGTTGAAGTGTAACTGAACTATTCTGGATACGCTTTTATTAAATCATATTATTTCTCCCACGTGGATTGTTTACCTTACACACTTGTTTACTTGGATTGGTGTGGGTTGCAGCGCCCCTTGGTGTGCTCCCCGTGCCGCCGTGATCATCGACCCCTTCTGATTCCTCCTCTCAACCACAGCTAGAACCTCTAGTAAGTTGCTTGCTCTTCCCACTCATGCTCTCTATACTCTGCCTCCCTATCCTGTGTGTTTCTAGTGGCTATCCCTGTTTAGGGTTCATATCTTGATTAGGGTTCATCTCCTGATTAGAGTTCATGTCCTGATTAGATTTCATGTCCTGATTAGGGTTTATCCCTCTGTTGATATTATGATGAATTGGATCTAGTAGTGATGATCCTTGAGTATGGTGGTTATGTTGATCACTGTCTATAGCTAATTTTTATGATGCTAGTGGCTTACCAGACTAATTCCAGTGGTTAATTTGATATGGTTCAAATGATAGTGTTGCTGTGGAATCATTACTTGTGGATTCTGTTGACTTGGGATCTTGCTATTGTTAAAATATTGGTACTGACAGTAGTTCTATCAGTGATTGTTCACTGCATCTATAATTGTGGCTTGTATTGTTATATCCAGACTGAGATTAATCATTTTATTCTAGTGATGTTCTAAAGATATATAGATAAACTTAATGCTGATTTCTGGTATATAATTCTAGAAAAATTATATTTAGTGGCTTGCCCTTTTTATTTGTGAAAGCTAAGTAATGCTTGTTCTTGGATTTTAGAACTTGTCCTTGTGACACCATCATAGAGTGGCACACAAGTGGTTGGGTTCTATTACTGAGCTTAACTCTGCCAGTGCTTGAAATTGGTAAAATGGCAAAGATAAGTTGAAAGCTTCTTTTAAGCTCTTTTCCTATGATGTTGGTCTGAGGCATAGGAACTAGTTTCCTAAGTTGTTTTCCCTGATAGAAATGTTCTAGTATTAATACCAGCTAATAATTCTTGAGTCATAGTTGGGAAAATGATTGATGTGCTTCCTAAATTGTATGGATCCATAAGATCTAGGGATTCTAAGGTGTTACTCTTTTTTTAAAGAGATGTGCCTAGAATTCCAAATCTTGGCTATATTTATTCTTGGAGTATGATATATAGCTTAGTAGCCAGGATCAATGAGGTTGTTCTGAGATCCTGGTTTGATCTGTAAAGTTTCCTTATAGCTTTTGTATTCAAAATCTTCTAGGATGGATTCACCTCACTTGGGTGTATACTGAGAAGTTAAATATGGAACAACACATGGATCACTATATAGATATGATAAACAGATCATGTGATGGTTTCATATAACTCACCACAACAGTTGGTTGTTGTTGTGGTTGCTGGTTGATCAGATGACTTGACCTTGCTATCTTGTGCTGCTAGCATGATCTTGTTCTTCTCCTGCTGCTGCTCCTACTACTTTCAACTCCTGGAAGCTTGTCCTTGATCTTGCTATCCAGCTTCTGGTTCCTGTTAGATTGGCCTTGTCCTTGCTATCCACCTGATCCACCCCCTCCTTATGTCACCATCTTGGTGAGTAATGGGATGATCTGGTGTGTGGTTGGTTTGGTTTGGTTTGGCT
Source organism: Avena sativa (assembly GCA_916181665.1). Taxonomy (NCBI): domain Eukaryota; kingdom Viridiplantae; phylum Streptophyta; class Magnoliopsida; order Poales; family Poaceae; genus Avena; species Avena sativa. Next base: position 51,460,974 of record OV702279.1, on the reverse strand, counting down.
GTGGCTAGGCTGTTGGTGCTTGATGTGTATGAGCAAGGAAATGGTGCTGTGGTGCTTGCCCACGGCTGTGTTGAGTTGTTTTTATTGTGTGGTTAGCTGTGGCTATGTTTGACATCACACACCATGCATTTAGGTGTGTAAGCTGCTTGTGTGTCTACTGCATCCTTATGGATATGCTCAGGTGAACGATCTACCTTTTTATCTGATTACATCTATCTTCCTGGTGAAACTTGCCCCTCTTACTGATTGGAATCATTTGGTTTAAGGCTTATTAATTATGAAAGATTTATTTCTTTCATATTGGTGAAACTTGCCCCTAAAGATTTACTCAATGATGATAAGTGGAACAGTGCATCTCACTGTTCACTACTGAGAATAAAAATAACTTAACCTTTATTTTCTTTCTTTTTGTTTGTTCTTTGTTTTGCAGGTACAAGACTTGAAGATTCAAGATTAGAATAGGTTTTCTTTTTTTACTGAATAGTTCATTTGTAATCTTTATTTTATTCTTTTGTTAGCTTTATTTTATTCTTTTGTAATTAAAATGTATTAGTTAAATCATAATGTACTTTCCTCTTCTTGTAATTTTACTCTTGTAAAGATTCTTTATTAATTTTGTAAGTTACATTTTGTGACTTATTGATGAAATGATTATATGAAATAAATATTCATTTATTTAATTGTCAATTTTACATAGAGTTTCTGGTTACTATTTATTGTTTCTTTATCAACTTCATAACTTACATTTTGTAACTTATTCATTGACTAAATATATGGAATAAATATTCATTTACTTGATTGTGTTCTGTTATTTAAAGTGTGAGTTACTAAATATTATTTCTTGATTAAATAATATTTACTCAAACATAATCTTAATCTTTTAAAATATAAGTCCAACTATCAAGTTTGAATTCAAATTCCTTTCCCAAAACACACTAACCAATAAAGATCATGTCAAAGTTTATAACGATCATTCTCCAAGGCTGTTCCCAAACTTAAAGAGTGAAAGAAACTTTGATCACTTTAAGGTTTTTATTTGGCGAAAAATTTACCCACATTTTTACAGATGAATGCATGAAATTGCACAGATTCCTAAATCTACCCTTCGTTGGTTCCTAAATGCTGGGATGTTACAGACTCCCCCCCTTAAATTAAACTTCGTCCCGAAGTTTGTCGAACTGTAACTGAACTATTCTGGATACGCTTTTCTTAAATCATATTCTTTCTCCTAGGTGGCTTCTCTTTCGGGATGATGTTCCAACTGTACTTTGCAGTACTTGATTGCTCTGTTCCTCAACCTTTTCCATATTTCTTCCAAAATTTTACAGGGTTTTTCAACATAGGTCAGGTCTGCTTGTAATTCTATCTCTTGATGTGTGATTGCATTATCAGGAATTTTCAGACATTTCCGGAGTTGTGACACATGGAAAACATTATGAACTTGAGCCAATCTTGCGGGTAACTCTAAAGCATAAGCTATAGTCCTATTCTTACTCCGTATTTTGAATGGCCCTATATATCTTGGACTCAATTTTCCTTTAACTCCGAACCTTTTAACTCCTTTCATTGGGCTTACCTTCAGATATACCATGTCTCCTACTTTAGGATGCCATGATCTTCGACTTTGATCAGCATAACTTCTATGCCTACTTTGAGCTATGTTCAAGCTGTCCTTAATTATATCAATGATATATTGTCTTTCTTTGATATAGTCCGGTGCAAATTCTTTGCTATATCCAGGCTCATACCAACATATTGGTGATCTACACTTCCTTCCATACAATACTTGATATGGAGCTGCCTTCGGACTACTCTGATAGCTATTATTGTAAGAAAATTCTGCCAACGGTAGATGATCTTCCCACGGACCTCCAAAATCTAATGTATAAGCCCTTAACATGTCCTCTAGTATTTGATTGGTTATTTCTGTTTGACCCCTTGTTTCTGGATGATAAGCTATGCTAAAATCTAACTTTGAACCAAGTTCTTCATGTAATTGCTTCCAAAATGCCGAAGTGAACACTGATCCCCTATCAGTTTCGATCTTCCTAGGCACTCCGTGCTTACTTACTATCTCTTTGATGTAAACTTCCACTAACTTCTCGGCATTATCCTTCTGATTTACCAGAATAAAATGTGCACTTTTAGTGAGTCTATCAACAATTACCCATATCATATCCTTCTGTTTAGGTGTCATGGGCAATCCTGTGATGAAGTCCATACCAATTTCCTCCCATTTCCATTCGGGAATTTCCAAAGGTTGCAATGGCCCTGCTGGACTTTGATGTTCAGCCTTCACCCTTTGGAAAGTATGGCATTCTGATACATAATTTGCAATGTCTCTTTTCATATTATTCCACCAGAATAATTCTTTCAGATCCATGTACATATTAGTACTTCCTGGATGTATAGAATATGGTGTTTCATGTGCTTCTCTAAGTATGACATCACGAATCTCAGTCACATCTGGAACACAAAGATGGTCTTGAAACCACAAAGACTCATAATATCCTAGGCGAAAAACTGATGTTTGCCCTTGAGATATCCTCCGAATTTCTTCAGCAATGAAAGGATCTTCTGCTTGATGTCTAAAAATTTCGTGCTTAAGATCATTATCCTGCTCTGCAACTACCTGCATAGTAGCTAATCCTCCAAGAGTCTTTGTTCTAATAAATTGAAGTTCTAACCTTTCCAACTCCATCTGTAACTCTGTTGGTAGCTCCCGATTGCTAGGCTGAATATCTGCACTTTTACGACTTAAAGCATCTTCTACAACATTTGCTTTTCCCAGGGTATAGTTGATTATTAAATCATAATATTTTATTAGTTCCAACCAACGCTTTTGTCTCATATTCAATTCCTTTTGGGTAAAGAAATATTTGAGACTTTTATGGTCAGTGTATAACTCACATCTGGCTCCATAAAGAAAATGCCTCCATCCCTTCAGAGCAAAGACTACTGCTGCTAATTCTAAATCACGAGTTGGATAGTTGACTTCATGTTGTTTCAGTTGTCTTGATCCGTAAGCAATCACTTTCTGATCTTGCATTAACACACAACCTAAACCTTCTTTAGATGCATCACAGTATACTGTAAAGTCTTTCCCTATTTTTGGAACTGCTAGAATTGGAGCGGTAGTTAACCTGGTCTTTAACTCCTAAAAACTTGCTTCACACTTCTCATCCCAATTTAATGGTGTATTCTTCCTTAACAATTTGGTCACTGGTCCAGCTATTTTGGAGAAACCTTCAATGAATCTCCGATAATAACCAGCCATCCCCATGACACCTCGAATTTGTTTCACATTGGTTGGTGCAGTCCATTCTAGTACTGATTGAACTTTGGATGGATTTACAGCAATTCCATCTTTACTGATCACATGACCGAAGAATTCTACCTCATCTAACCAGAATTCACACTTACTGAACTTAGCATAAAGTTTATGTTCTCTTAGAGTCTGCAATGCTATTCTCAAATGATCAGCATGCTCTTCCTTATCCTTAGAATATATCATCAATGAAGACTATGACAAACTTAGCCAAATATGGAATAAAGATTTTGTTCATCAGGTTCATGAATATTTTTGGTGCATTGGTCAAACCAAATGGTATTACAAGATACACATGGTGTCCATATCTTGAGACAAATGCTGCCTTTGGAACATCCTCTGGTTTGATTTTTATCTGATGGTATCCAGATCTTAGATCGATCTTAGAAAATACTCCAGCTCCTTTCACTTGGTCAAACAGATCTTGAATTCTTGGTAAGGGATACTTATTCTTTATGGTAACATTGTTCATATTTCTGTAGTCCCCACACATCCTTCTTCCACCATCCCTTTTATCCACAAAGATCACCGGTGTTACCCATGGGGATACACTTTCCTGAATAAATCCTTTTCTGGCTAACTCATCAATTTGCTCTTTGAGTTCTTTTAATTCTTTTGGTCCCATCTTGTATGGTGCTTGAGCTATTGGTGCTATACCTGGAATTAGATCAATAGTGAATTCTATTTCCCGATCTGGAGGAATTCCAGGTAGGTCTACGGGAAAAACATCTTGAAACTCATTTACTATAGGAATATCTTCCAACTTGACCTCCTTCATTGAGTTCAACTAAGGATCCACCATGATATGACTGTGCCTATCTGCTTGATAAACTATTCATGCTCCACTTGGAGTTTTGATTGAGAAGGTTTTCTCCGCACAATTTATCTGAGCCCCATGTTCAGTCATCCAGTCCATCCCTAGCACTACTGCAATTCCCTTCAAAGGAATCACATTAAGGTCCACAAAGCATGTACAACCACAGATCGATATAACCTGATCTTGTTTAATGTGGCGTACAATCACATTTCCCCTACCGTAACTACGGTCATAGGATTTTATAACGTTGCCCTTCTAATCCCAAATTTATCACATAATTCTTCAGAAATGAATGAAGTTGTTGCACCAGTATCAAATAGAACTTTGCCGGGATTAGTAAGGATATTGAGCGCACCTATCACTGCATGCTCCAAGTTGTCCACCTCTTCTAGGGTTGCGCAATTAAGCTTCTCGGTAGGACTGTTCCTCTTGCCATTGTTGTTCTTGACATTATTTCCTCCTCGATTGGGCTGTGCATTTCCTCCACTGGCTTGTCCTCCACCGTTGGTAGGACAACCACCTGGTGGTTTGCTCGGACAGTCGGGCTTGATATGACCCTTCTGGCCACAACCGTAACAGATAACTACTGGCTTTTTGCATTCTCTCTGGAAATGCCCTGGAATTTCACAATTGTTACAAATAACATTCCTCCTGGGATTGGACTGGTTTCCACCATTGCCCTTGTTATTGTTATTGTTGCTATAGGATCTATTCCGAGGTTTGAACTCCAGATTGGGTTTAGGTTTACTTGCCTGAATCCTCTTAGTTTCCTTCTTGTCTCTCTTCCTCCTATCCTCTTGGACATTCTTGTAGTCATATTCAAAAGTGATAGATGCATCTAGCAACTGCTGATAGGTTTGCTTATTAGCCAGCCTTAACTGCATCCTCACAAATGGATTTAACCCACCCAGGAAACGCTTCTTCCTCTTTTCTTCAGTATTGACTTCTTCCTCAGCACAACGAGACAATTGGCTAAACTCCCTAATATACTTCATGACACTATTATATCCCTACTAAAGCTCCTCAAATTCTCTTCGCTTCAACTCCATAACACTTTTCAGAACATGATATTCACGGAATCTCTGTTTGAACTCTTCCCAAGTATACTCCCTTCCTGGCTGTTGCATGGCTAACTGATTTTCCCACCATGATGCTGCAGGTCCAGTTAGAAGATGAGTTGCATACCTCAGTTTTTCCTCATCATTACAACCTACAGTCTTCAGCTTTCTTTCTGTATCTGCTAGCCAATCTTCTGCATCCATTGGTTCAGGGGCTGATGCAAAAGGTAACGGCCTTGCATTCTGGAAGTCAGAAAGACTCACTCCTCCACCTTCAGGTCCTCTATAATTCCCAGCTCGTCCTAGCAGCTCTTCCATGAACTTGTTTTGGTTTTCTTGCATCATTTGCATACACTGCATAAAGTTCTGCTCCATTAACGGCCTCATTGGTGGTGATAATGTTCCCTGATTTCCTGCATCCGCATCAGCCTTCTCCTTAGCCTCACGTTCCATTCGCTGCTGCTCAGATTCGGTTTCTACACCCATGTCCATGACCCCCTAGTACTGCAACATAAAGCAAATACTCATAATTACATCATGCACATGTGTTCTGAGCTCGAATTTACGCACATAACTAGTCACACAATGAAAATCCAAATATGCATTTCACATATTATACACTACAACATCTTAGTAATACAAAGTCAATACAACATATACCCTATAGGTATAATCACAACACTACCTTATTTATCTAGCTACATATTTTTCTCGGATTACAATACATGGTACCCGATACTTTCTAAATAGCCGCCTGCTTCTAGTAACTACTATGCTCATCATACATGCCTGATGTCCAACCGTGATGACGTGACATTCGTCACATAGTTTGTGGAACAAATGGCCTTCCAGAAGGAACATACTCAGTATCTAAAGTGTCAAGATTTGAGTCATTACTCAACCTGAGCGCATTGACTCCCTCCAGCTCAGCTGAAATGTCTTCCGAAACATGTTCAACATTATCACCCACTTGCATCTCCTGAGCTTCATTCCGTGAGTCGTCAACAGAATACGCAGATCCTGCTGCTCCCCAGGTGCTCTGTTGGGCAAGATAGTTAAACACCGGATAATGTATACTCCCTGGGTTTTGAGAAGGTGTTGACAATTAAAACACTCCCTCCTCAGGATCTTCTTCATCCTGATTATCTATGAACATGGTATTTCTACTACTATTACTAGGGTTAATTCTTGCACCCATCCAACTAGATTGTCCAACATTTCTGTCAGAACTATCTATGGACATCTGGTGTCCCTGGGATCCTTCGAATGATCCCATTCTCCAACCATCAGAATTCTCAATAGGAAGTTATGAATCAGAACCGTCCTCTGAACCCTGTGGTACTACATACCTCATATCTAAAGTAGGATCATATATAGGTTCAGGCCTCGGTGAATAAGGATATGGTGTAAAATATTCAGGATCTCTAGGTATATCCTTAAAGATGGGTTTTGTACTACTGCTTGCTTCCTTCTCCAACTGGAATGCTAACTGCTTCCTCCTTTCCGGATCAGTTAGATCCTCTAACATGTCATTTTTATCTTCGACAATAACTTGATGTGTCTTATAAAAAGACGCAACAAGTGTTCGGTATCTATCCATAAACTTGGAAGCTAACTTAGGATACTTCTTAACTAAAGTAAGATGATCTGGTACAGGCTCCGAGTCTATAGAATCATGCGGAATCACTGAAAATGTGCTACCTTCTAGCTCCTTGGCTTTATGCTCCCAGATATTAGCTATCGCCTCTACAACAGCAACATGATATGCTGCTAAGTGACTCCTACCTTCACCTATAGGTAGATCGTGATATAATCCAAGCTCCTCTGGGAGTTGGATACTCACACGATACTTGGATAACATCCGACCATCACTAGAATTCTAGTTGGACAACTAAAAATCTTTAAGAGTTGACGAAGTTGGTCCGTGAATGATCCTTGGTAATCATCGAGAGTCTCCTCTTTCCTTACCAAAGTCTGTTTTGGAAACTTTGGTGCCATAACTCTGTATGAAAAAATATTTTTATTAATAAGCCATAATATATTGCATCATATCAAAGAATTATCGCACTAAAACATATAATGGAATATTCTCATTTGAATACCCATTATATTTCTTTTTGAGAATTCTTTATCGTTGCTACACACTCCTACAGGTAATACCCTTTACTAGGTTTCCAACCTAAGGTCAAAGCAATTTGCTATGATACTAACTGCGGTAACCCAGCATACCACTGCATGTGTAGTACACTATAGTCGTTGATATGACATCCACAGAACACCGTTCTGTAAATATCACATCCCTCAGAGTGGTACAATAGAAACATTGCGGGTCCATATTACAAACATACACACATTATTATTATTACAATACCAGAAGTTCAAGACTTCGAAAAGATTCAACTTACAAACCAAAATATAAAGTTTTTCAGCGGAATTTAAAAGTAACAACTCCAACTAAGAGTTGAGCTCAACAGCTTATTCTATATGGTTCATGCTGCTCGGCTCCGTCGGTTACTACTAACTAGAGCACTAGCTTGACTCGTTTCCATCTACTCCATAGCGGATTTCGTTATCCACTCCTTCAACACCTCCTGACAGGTTAGGCTCCTCGCAGAACACATCTTGGCATTCGGCTGCATACATAGGCGTGTCTTCGGGATTTTCAGATACTAAGCAAGGGATCAAAGGAAAGGGTGAGTAACAACGTTACCTAGCAAGTTCATTATATGCAAGGTGGGAAGTTTGATGCTCTATCTACCACCTCGGACTATAAGTCCTTGGCACTATGCAGTTTTTGTGATTCTTTCTTCAAAGATTGATTTTATTATGAAAATCTATGACCATCAGCCTTCATAGGTTGACCAAAACTTTCATGGAGTTCCTTTCCTGCCACGTTCGCAGCTCCTTCCCGGAACAGGGAGTAAGAAGTTACAGTTCTTACACTCTGCAGAGGTGCGTTACTTTACCCATGAGAGATCAACTCCTTGTTGCACAACCGGGCGTAATTTCCCATCCAAAATTCCATGATGTGGGGCCTAGTGGGTGATCCAAGCTAGTCACTGCCCCCTTCGTGACCTCGCATTCCTCCTTGGTGTACACCATGCCCACACATTGAATTACGGCAATGGTTTGTAAAGACCGTTAGATGCCATAACTATCGTGGGATGATGAGGGTTCCCACCCATATGCTGCATATCCTCTACGAATTACCAGTTAATTGCACACTACGAGTGATAACAGCCACAACCTGCGCATCCGGCTACATGCGAGAGGAAGAAGATACAGCTGACTTCTCTACCCCATTCCAAATCTCATGGTTAACGCGTAATATACGATGTTAGAATCACTGATGTCATGGGTTATAAAGTCCCTAATTGATCATCATTGTTGCAAATAGAAACCTAAGTTCTATTGCTCCATTATATCATCACTTAGGATGATACCTAAGATTTATTTATTTGAGAACATAATATTTTCTTTCTTTGGAGTATAGATGATAACACACAATTTGCAAATACTTTGATAAAGACTCTTCAAAGGACATGAGCAAGTGATGAACTTGCCTTGTGATTGCAAGGTAGTGAAATCGGATGCTTGCACTGGACCTTGAGCTTATATGTCTATAAAACATCATTATTGCCCGGTAAGGATAATATTTAACGAGGCAAAATGATTATGCAAAGTAATGTAATGCATTATTTATATTTGTGTGTTCTACCCATTATTTTAGTTACAAAAAATTCCTTTAAATAGTAAAGGATTTATAAATATTAACTTTTAATATTTATTGAATATTGTATTTTTACTTTATTTGATTTTTATTTATTTAATAATTCTTTTAAGAATTATCATTTAAATACAAGAATTTCTTTTTATGATATTAAACATTTATTTAGTATTTTCCTAAAATACTAAAACACTAATATATAATAAAAGTGATTTTTATTTATTTTTATCTTCTTTCTTTAATTTTATAAAATTCCATAAGAAATTAGTATATTATAAAATTCTTGATAAAAATTATATGCATAAAAATTTATTTCCTAATTTATTTAGATAGATTAGATTATTGTGAATCCAAAAATATTTTATTTATAATTTTTAGTTTTTATTTTATTTTCTAGAATTTATTTAAGTTCAGGTGTATTTTGGTCTTTTCTAGGATCAATGAGGTTGTTCTGAGATCCTGGTTTGATCTGTAAAGTTTCCTTATAGATTTTGTATTCAAAATCTTCTAGGATGGATTCACCTCACTTGGGTGTATACTGAGAAGTTAAATATGGAACAACACATGGATCACTATATAGATATGATAAACAGATCATGTGATGGTTTCATATAACTCACCACAACAGTTGGTTGTTGTTGCGGTTGCTGGTTGATCAGGTGACTTAACCTTGCTATCTTGTGCTGCTAGCATGATCTTGTTCTTCTCCTACTGCTGCTCCTACTACTTTCAACTCCTGGAAGCTTGTCCTTGATCTTGCTATCCAGCTTCTGGTTCCTGTTAGATTGGCCTTGTCCTTGCTATCCACCTGATCCAACCCTCCTTATGTCACCATCTTGGTGAGTAATGGGATGATCTGGTGTGTGGTTGGTTTGGTTTGGTTTGGCTGTGGCTAGGCTGTTGGTGCTTGATGTGTATGAGCAAGGAAATGGTGCTGTGGTGCTTGCCCACGGCTGTGTTGAGTTGTTTTTATTGTGTGGTCAGCTGTGGCTATGTTTGACATCACACACCATGCATTTAGGTGTGTAAGCTGCTTGTGTGTCTACTGCATCCTTATGGATATGCTCAGGTGAACGATCTACCTTTTTATCTGATTACATCTATCTGCCTGGTGCAACTTGCCCCTCTTACTGATTGGAATCATTTGGTTTAAGGCTTATTAATTATGAAAGATTTAGTTCTTTCATTTTGGTGAAACTTGCCCCTAAAAATTTACTCAATGATGATAAGTGGAACAGTGCATCTCACTATTCACTACTGAGAATAAAAATAACTTAACCTTTATTTTCTTTCTTTTTGCTTGTTCTTTGTTTTGCAGGTACAAGACTTGAAGATTCAAGATTAGAATAGGTTTTCTTTTTTACTGAATAGTTCATTTGTAATCTTTATTTTATTCTTTTGTTAGCTTTATTTTATTCTTTTGTAATTAAAATGTATTAGTTAAATCATAATGTACTTTCCTCTTCTTGTAATTTTACTCTTGTAAAGATTCTTTATTAATTTTGTAAGTTACATTTTGTGACTTATTGATGAAATGATTATATGAAATAAATATTCATTTATTTAATTGTCAATTTTACATAGAGTTTTTGGTTACTATTTATTGTTTCTTTATCAACTTCATAAATTACATTTTGTAACTTATTCATTGACTAAATATATGGAATAAATATTCATTTACTTGATTGTGTTCTATTATTTAAAGTGTGAGTTACTAAATATTATTTCTTGATTAAATAATATTTACTCAAACATAATCTTAATCTTTTAAAATATAAATCCAACTCTCAAGTTTGAATTCAAATTACTTTCCCAAAACACACTAACCAATAAAGATCATGTCAAAGTTTATAACGATCATTCTCCAAGGCTGTTCCCAAACTTAAAGAGTGAAAGAAACTTTGATCACTTTAAGGTTTTTATTTGGCGAAAAATTTACCCACATTTTTACAGATGAATGCATGCAATTGCACAGATTCCTAAATCTACCCTTCGTTGGTTCCTTAATGCTGGATGTTACAGACTTCCCCCCTTAAATTAAACTTTGTCCAGAAGTTTGTTGAAGTGTACCGGAACAGCTTCACCATAATGAGCTATCTATGAAGCATCGTCAATAAAAAGCTATGCATATGGTAAATAAAAATATTGCTAGGATGGTCACTGTCTGCTTGCCTTGTCATTTTGGTCATGGGAAAGCTCCTGTACCATGTGCAAGGGGTACCCCATTGGCGGTTCTCAATGATATGCAAATACTTACAGTGACAAGAACTTACCTGGACTCAAAGTTGAGTATGCATGAGTTGTGGTCCTCGTATTCAAGGGACTTGAGATTGCCAACTTATACTTCGTCAAGCATATACTCCAACTTTTCCACTTTAACCTTAAACCACTTCAAGATGCTTATGATAGGGGCAATGAGGGCTGAAAGCTAACAAGTACCATAATTTTTGGAAGCTCTTTTTGAAACTTGTAATCCATGCTTCCTTTTACAAAAAGGACTTTATTCCACCACAATTGAGTCTCCACCTTCTACCTTTAGGCACCATTAACAGAGCATAGTTGTCATTCTATGTGCAGTGTTCCAAAGCTTATTAATTGAGGCATATTGCGTTATTACTTGTTCTTGTGCTACTTGTTTCTAGTCACCCTTGTGAACTTTGCAGGTGTCCTATGCATTTAATTGCTACTCTATGAGGGACAAGCTGATTGCCACTATGCTATGTTTTCTACATGTGAAACAAACAAACGTTTTTCAATGCATGTTATTCATGATCTTTGTTTGTAGCTTGTCATGTTGCATGCATAGTTACTATGTCCTATTGTTAGAAATCCATCTTTCATGCACATGTTTAGAGTTCTTTGATCCCAGCTTTCAATGCTTGCAAATGGTTGGATCTTTATTGTGAGGGTGCATGTCACCACAAAAATTATTCTTTTATCACTTACCTACTCGAGGACGAGTAGGAGTTAAGCTTGGGGACGTTGATACGTTGGAAACGTATCTATATTTTTTGATGCTCCATGCTTGTTTTGTATCTACTTTGCTTCGCTTGTCTACACTTTGAGGTGCTCTTTACATGTTTTCTGGTACTAACCTATTAACAAGTTGCAACAGTGCCAGATGCATGTTTTCTACTGTTTTTGGTTTCAGAAAAGTTAGTAAAGAAATATTCTTGGAATTGGACGGTACAAAGGATAAAGTCAATTACTTTCCGTGGGGAACAAGAAGTCCATAGGAGAGCCAGAGGGGCCAGCCAGGGGGGCCAGACCCACCCCAAGCGCGAGTGGGCCAACCCCACGCCTGGCTAGGTTTTGCAGCCCCTGGCCGCCTCCTTGGTCTCCCTCTTCGCCTATAAGAAGCCCCCGATGCAGAAACCCTAAGCACCCGATCAAAAATCCACGAAACCGTTTGTAGCCACCGCCACCATTGTCCCTAGATCAGGGGGGATCTGAAGTTCTTCCCAGCACCCTGCCGGAGGGGAGATCATCCTGGAGTCCTTCTCTCTGGTATGATGTGTGAGTAGTTCCACCTTGGACTATGGGTCCATGTACTAGCTAGATGGTTGTATCACCTCCTTTGTGCTTTCATGGATAGATCTTGTGAGCTCCGTTCATGATCAAGATCTAATCTATTTGTAATCATGCATTTTGTGTTTGTGGGGATCCCATGGATATTGAGATTATTATGTTGGTTTGATTAATGATTTTGTCTTTATGATTCTATCATGTCTGTGTTGTTTATGATCTTGCATGCTCTCCGTTGTTAGTAGCTATCTTAGCCAAGTAGTTGCTAGTGACTCCAAGAGGGAGTATTTATGCTCGATAGTGGGTTCATGCCTCTAGTTTCCAAGGGAAGTGACAGAAATCTCTTCAGTTGTAGATGTGCTGTTGCTACTAGGGAGAAAACAACGGTCTCTTGTTCATGGAACAAGTGGATTGTTTACCTTACACACTTTGCTTAAAGCAGTCTGTTGCTTGCAACTTAATACTGGAGGGGGTTCGGATGATAACCTGAAGGTGGACTTCTAGTCATAGATGCAGTTGGATGGCGGTCTATGTATATTGTTGTATTGCCCAATTGAATCTCATAGGATCTTTTTGTCTGGTATTGCATTGTTATGCCTTTCTCAGTTCCTGTCTATTGCCCTGCTGTAATTTGTTTATCCTGCATGCCATGTTATTTATCTAAGGAGAGCACCTCTAGTGAACTATGGACCCCGGTCCAATATTTTCCATAGATACATCTTCCACTGTTACTTGTTTACTTGATGCAAACCATTACCTTCCACACCATATGTTTAATCCTTTGTTACAGCAAAGCGGTGATCTTGACAACCTCACTGATTCGTTGGGGCAAAGTCCTGAGTTTGTGTTGTGCAGGTCTCCGCATTGCTTGCAACACATATGTGATGTTTCCTTCCTCCTACTGTTTCGATAAACTCGGTTTCTTACTGAGGAAAAACTTGCTGCTTGACACCTTCTCTTGGGGTTCCCAACGAAGCGCTCCTACATCAACTCAGCGCTGCATCAAATATTTCCTGGTGCCATTGCCGGGGAGGCTAAGGACGTCTTCACTAGGGGAGTCATTCACTTCCTTTCTCTTTACTTTGTTTTTAGTTTGCTTAGTTTCTTTTTCTTGGTTTTGTTTGCCTCTTTTCAAAAAACCCCAAAAAATTAGTCTAGTTTGGTTTGCTTGCTTTATTAAAAAAAACAAAAAAATTAGTTCCTGCTCTAGTTGCCACCTTGTGCTAGCTCGCCATGTTACTCCCCAAGTTCACCCTGAAAAATCTTTTAATAGGTAGTGGCCCCATAATTGGGAAAGATAATATTGAAGAATGAGGATATTGAGGATAAATCTATAGCAGAGCTTGCTCCTAATTATGAGATTGCTGCAACTTCTTTAGTTTATATGTTGGATGCTAGGTTTGTTAGCCTTAACCCCTTTATGCAAATCTTATTCCTAAAACTAAAAGAAGAAAAGTATGCTGAAAAGAGGGAATTTATTCTTGAAACTCTACTCAAAGAGTTCCATGATGTTGCTAAGGAAGCCAAAAAGTTCTTTGAGTGTTTCCATATGCTAGGCTCAAATGTATATGTTGTGGGCACTTCTGATAAAACCAAGCCTATAGAGGAATTTAAGATACCCATACCCTTTAAGCTTGTTGGGATGCATGAGGCCTTTGAAAAGAATTTTGATTGGATTGCTCCTGAAAATATTTTTGATGAAAGTAGTAAACCAAATAGAAATGATAAGGGATCCTCCAAAAATCATTTGGATGAGATACCTCTCATAGTTGAAGATTTTTCAAGTATTGATCTCAATGCCTCATTTGAAAATACTTGATTCTTCTTGCTTCTTATGCCTAACTTAAAGGCATTAAAGAAAAGTACTTGTTGGGAGATAACCCAAGAGTTTTCTTGAGTCTTGGAAGTTATTACTTTAGTAATGACCTCTCCTTGTCCTTTTTGTTTGCTTTTTGTGTCAAGAATGACCTCTAATGAGAGGGAAGTAAGATTTGGGGAGTTGCTGTCCCAAAACAGATTTCTGTCCTCCACCAAAAACAATTGTGAGGAGTCTCTGTAACTCGGATTGTGCTAAAAATTTACGAATAAATCCCATAGTGTGTTAGCTAACTTTCTTTAGTTCAACACTTTTTGATTTGAGAAACATAAGATGTTCGAAAAAATCGTTTCTACCTGCTGGTCTATTTTGATAGATTTCTGCCATTATTTGCATTTGCTTCTTATTGATTCCTTCTTGAGTTCTCTTTTGGGGAATTGAGCTTTTTGAAGGAGTTGTTATAGTAGCTTATGTTTTTAGTGAAAAGTCTTGTTGTTCCAAAGGTTTGCCTAAGGTCTAATATCTTTTGAATACACTAATGTTGCTAATGAAGATTTTGTGAAGTTTTGTATGAAGGAAAAATTTAAGGTGTAAAGTGTAATGAGATGAAGAATGGACAAAAGCTCAAGCTTGGGGATTCCACCCCGGTGTCACCCCAAGAAATATCCAAGAGGTACAAGCTTCAAAGCTTGGGGATGCCCAAGGCATCCCCTTCTTCATCAATAAAAAGTTTAGGTCTGTCTAGACACTTCGTTTTTATTGTTTCATGCACTGTTGTGTTATTCTTGGAGTGTCTTAGTTTTTGTTTGGTTTGCTTAGTTTGTTTAGTTTGCTTGAATAAATTAGTTTGGACCCCCGTTCTCGCCGTGTTGTTTTGCAAATAAGTTACTTGGTGTTGGAAAGGAGTAGTAAGTTCTTGTTTGTAAGTGCAAGAGGAGTTTGCATTGACTGTGATTTAGACTTTAGCATGACATGATAGGTGTTGTTTTGACCTTATGCTTAGTGATTATTTCTTTAGCATGTCTTATTCCAAACAATTGGGATTGCTTAGTGTGCATTGACGAAATTATGCGTTGTTTTAGCATGCAAAAGCATAGTATTGTGGTATTCTCATTTGATGCTTTGTTTGGGTTGACTTGGCACATGATCACACCATGTTATGACTCTCACAAGTCACCATTAGCCTCTATGATCATTTAGTCCTTTACTTGTAGTACCACTCTATGCTTTGATTAGTAATGCTTTGTTGCTCTGCATGATTATGGCCATTATGCTCTCTTAGTTGGTTGCTCCCAGTCTTTTGCTAGCCTCCACTTGTATGAGTAAGCTCTACTCATGATTCCAACTCCCAAGAAACCAAGTTATTCCAAAGTGTCCACTATAAACTCCTATGCATGGTGTGTTACACCATTCCAAGTATATTCTTGTTTTCAACTATCTTCCAATTAAAAACTATTTTGTTATGTGAAAACTTAGTGATTAAAGCTCTCACAAACTTGATGGCACACTTTATATTCTTTGCCCCTAATAAACTTGAACCATTTTGTCATCTATGTTGTATACGCTTGCACTTATATGTTGGAATTAGCAGAACCGTGCTGTCACGGGGAACGTTTTCAACATTGCACTTGTACTTTGTACTCATTTGATATCATGCTCTTTTGTCTATGGATGTCACCGGTGTGAAATAAAGAGGGAACTTGTAAGTCCATGGAGTTTGTATTTTGTTTTAGAGAAATGCCTAGGCAGCTAGCCTAAGCCATGCCTAATCATGGTGGAAACTTGCAGCATCACCATATTGAGCTATCTATGAAGCATCCTCAATAAAAAGCTATGCAATAGTAAATAAAAAGATCGCTGAGATGCTCATTGTCTGCTTGCCTTGTCATTTTGGTTATGGGATAGCTCCTCTACCATGTGCAAGGTGTACCCCATTCGCGGTTCTCTATGATATGCATGTACTTACAATGAAAAGAACTTACAGGTAACTGAAGTTGAGTAGCATGAGGTGTGGCCCTCGTATTCAAGGGACTTGAGATTTCCAACTTGTACTTTGTCAAGCATATACTCCATCTTTGTTCACTTTAACCTTAGTCACTTCAAGATGCTTATGATAGGGGCAATGAGGGCTGAAATCTAAGAAAGTACCATAATTTTTGGAAGATCTTTTTGAAACTTGAAATCCCTGCTTCCCTTTGTGAAGGGCCTTTCTTCCACCATTATTTGAGTCTCCACCTTCTACATTTAGGAAGCATTAAGAGAGCATAGTTGTCATTCTGTGTGCAGTGTCCCAAAGCTTATTGATTGATGCATATTGTGATATTACTTGTTCTTGTGCTACTTGTTTCTAGTCACCCTTGTGAACTTTGAAGGTGTCCTATGCATTTATTTGCTACTCTATGAGGGACAAGCTGATTGCCATTATGCTATGTTTTCTGTATGTGAAAAAAAAAACGTTTTTCAATGCATGTTATTCATGATCTTTGTTTGTAGCCTTTCATGTTGCATGCATAGTTACTATGTATTATTGTTAGAACTCCATATTTCATGCACATGTTTAGAGTTCTTTGTTCCCAGCTTTCAATGCTTGAAAATGGTTTGATCTTGGTTTTGATGGTGCATGTCACCTCAAAAATTATTCTTTTTATCACTTACCTACTCGAGGACGAGCAGGAGTTAAGCTTGGTGATGCTTGATACGTCGGAAACGTATCTATAATTTTTGATGCTCCATGCTTGTTTAGAATCTACTTTGCTTTGCTTTGTCTACACTTTGAGGTGTTTTTATATCTTTTCTGGAACTAACCTATTAACAAGTTGCCACAGTGCCAGTTGCCTGTTTTCTTCTGTTTTTGGTTCCAGAAAGGCATAAAATCAATATTCTCAGAATTGGACGGGACAAAAGCCAAAGTCAATATTTTACCATGAGGGACACGAATCCAGAAGACGAGACAGAGACGCGAACCCGGGAGGCCAAACCCCCTAGGCGCGACCAGGGGTGGGCCCTTTCCTGGGCAGGGTGTGGCCCCCCTGGTCGCCTCCCGGCCTCACCTCTTTGCCTATAATAAGCCCCCGATGTAGAAACCCTAAGTACCCGATCAAAACTCCACGAAACCTTCTGTAGCCGCCATCACCGTCGTCCCTATATCGGGGGGATCTGAAGTTCATCCCAGCACCCTGCCGGAGGGGAGATCATCCCGGAGGCCTTCTCTCTAGTATGATGCGTGAGTAGTTCCACCTTGGACTATGGGTCCATGTAGTATCTAGATGGTTGTATCTCCTCCGTGTGCTTTCATGTATAGATCTTGTGAGCTCCATTAATGATCAAGATCTAATCTATTTGTAATCATGCATGTTATGTTTGCGGGGATCCGATGTATATTGAGATTACTATGTCAAATTGATTAATGCTTTTGTCTTTATGATTCTATCATGTCTGTGTTGTTTGTGATATGGCATGCTCTCTGTTGTTAGTAGCTATCATGGCCGAGTAGTTGCTAGTGACTCCAAGAGGGGGTATTTATGCTCGATAGTGGGTTCATGCCTCTAGTTTCCAAGGGAAGTGACAGAAATCTCTTCGGTTGTAGATGTGCTGTTGCTACTAGGGAGAAAACAACGGTCTCTTGTTCATGGAACAAGTGGATTGTTTACCTTAAACACTTTGCTTAAAGCAGTTTTATGTTGCTTGCAACTTAATACTGGAGGGGGTTCGGATGATAAACTGAAGGTGGAATTCTAGTCATAGATGCAATTGGATGGCGGTCTATGTATATTGTTGTATTTCCCAATCGAATCTCATAGGATCTTTTGGTCTGGTATTGCATTGTTATGCCTTGCTCAGTTCCTGTCAATTGCCCTGATGTAATTTGTTTACCCTGCATGCCATGTTGTTTATCTAAGGAGAGCACCTCTAGTGAACTATGGACCCCGGTCCAATCTTTACCATAGATACATCTTCCACTGTTACTTGTTTACTTGCCGCAAACCATTACCTTCCACACCATACGTTTAATCCTTTGTTACAGCAAACCGGTGAGCTTGACAACCTCACTGATTCGTTGGGGGCAAAGTCTTGAGTTTGTGTTGTGTAGGTCTCCGCGTTGCTTGCAACACCTGTGTGACGTTTCCTTCCTCCTACTGGTTCGATAACCTCGATTTCTTACTGAGGGAAAACTTGCTGCCGTGCTGCTTCACACCTTGCTCTTGGGCTTCCCAACGAAGCGCTCCAACATCAACTCAGCGCTGCATCACGGCTACGGGGCTATGGCCCAAACGGGCACAGCGGGATGGCGGAAGTCGCACCCTCATATCTAGTGTGCCGAAAAATAAAGGCGGGCCCCCTTGGCGTCGGTGGCATCGCTCCATCCGAACTTTCGCTCTGAGACCTCTTGCGAGAGATATCTTCACTATGCTTGGGGGCTTCCGCAGTAGGAGATTGCGCGGTTAAGCGTGGATTCAGAATCCGCGTCCCACCATCTGGCGCAACTTCGAACTTCTCAGGAAGAGGCGGCATCACGCCCGCCACCTTAAACTCCTACAAATTAAGAAAGATGGAAACATTAGTCAAAGAATATCAGATAATGGCACTAAAAAATGCATTACATGCAACGACAAGATTCACCTGAGGACTTCCTTCTTGGCATGAAAGGGGGAAGTCAGAGACTTCCCGGGCAGCTCCTCGTCGGCATTATGCTTCAGCGAAGGTCGAAGCGCTCTGTCGAGGTCGGTAGAGGACATCTCCTATGCCAACACTCTCGTCGGATCGCCGACGCCAGAGTACAAGAATATTGGATGTGCCCTCGCTTTGGAGAGGTTGCACCCGACGTTTAAGGAAAGTGCGGATGATATTGATGCCACTGACCTCCTTGTCGCACACCAGATGAAGTGCCTCTACCCGCTGGTACAACTTCTCCACCTCCACGGCTTCACCCTCCATGAAGTCATTCAACCATGACCTCTTTAGGATAACCACCTTGCTGGATTCGAAATGGCCTAGCCCATAATGTTGACCGTCGAGCTTGACGTTGCGGATGTAAAACCATTGGTTCCGCCATTGCTGGACGGACTCGCAGAGATAGAAGGAGAAAAATTGGAAGGTGGGGCGGATAGAAAAATTGGACGGTGGGGCGGATAGACGCCACCTGTCAACACCCGGATTTTTCAATCCTAGATGCCTGTTATGCCATACATCGCAATCCCAGGATTACCATTTTTGCGAGACATAACAGAATTGGATACCATAGTACTTCATCCATTACAAACGATACATAAGTTCTTACACAAATATGGATCTCATGATCCAGTTCTTAATACAACATCAAGCAGCGGAATACGTAATAATAACGGTAGAGTAGGCGAAGCTCCATCTTCGGGGTCACAGGCAATGCTGACGATGGGAGATGATCCTAGTTGTTGTAACCTTCCTGGGGTCCATCTTCCAGGTACTCCTCTTCATAGTCTGGCCATGGGAATAGCCAGGGACAAAGCCATGAGTACTCTTTAAGTACTCGCAAACTAATACTAACAAGTAAAGGGGGGTTTTTGGGTAATAGGACACTAGGCTCTAGGGTTGTTTTGCAAAAGCCAGATTTATCTCTACTAGGTTCTGAAGCTAGTCATAATTTTATAAATCCTAAGTGGGAACTTGTATTTCAGGTCACAACTCTGTTGTGGTCAAGTCAAAGTCTCAATTCATTTCACAAGAATTTTGAAAAGTCTGACGGGGGAACAATATGGCCACTCCAACTGTCCATAACCGCGGACCCGGCTATTCGAATAGTTTGACACTCTGCAGAGATTGTACACTTTCACCACAACATTCGATACATCCGTCAGGAACAAATCCTGAACTCACCATACTCAGTATGCGGATAATCAATCCTAACCTTTCAATTACACTCCCTAGTATGAGCACCTCTCATGTGAGTTTGGCCTCCCAACCATGACCAGCTGTCATCTTGGGTACTGCACAGGTGGACAATCTTCACAAGGTAGCCTCAGCTCAGACCTTGGCCGTGAGGGAACTAATACTAAGGTATATAATTTTCCAGTCAAGCCCTACCCAATATTCGGGTATTGTGGTTGTACGCAAAAATTGGAATGGTATCGCATCCAGACAACCATCAATTTGGATCCATATTCTAACACACATGCTCTTAGCATATCTTCGAGTATTTGATTTACTCGCTCCGTTTGTCCATCGGTCTGAGGGTGATACGCGGTATTGAAATCTAGGCGGGTTCCTAAACCTTCTTGGACTTTCTTCCAGAATCTCGAGGTAAACTGAGTTCCTCGATCCGAGACGATGTTCTTGGGGACTCCATGCAAACTAACGATTCTAGCGATGTACAACTCGGCTAGCTTCGAACTCTGATAGGTGGTTTTGACGGGCAAGAAATGGGCGACTTTGGACAATCTGTCCACTATGACCCAAATAGAGTCATTTCCCCTACTAGAAGTAGGTAGTCCAGTGATAAAGTCCATTCCTACAGAATCCCATTTCCATTCTGGAATTTGCAAAGGTTGCAACAATCCAGCGGGTCTTTGATGTCCGGCCTTGACTCGCTGACATATATCACACTTTGCGATATAGCTTCCGATTTCTCTCTTCATCTTATGCCACCAAAATTGCTCTTTCAAATCTTGATACATCTTAGTTCCTCCGGGATGGATGGAATAAAGAGTATCATGAGCCTCCTTCAAAATAACTTCTTTCAACTCAGAATCTGATGGTACACAAAGGCGTCCTTTGTACCACAAAACTCCTTCTTCGTCCTCGGTGAATCCGGGTACTTTGCTTGTACTGATACGACGCTTGATTCCGTCGATACTGGCATTTCCCTTCTGCGCCTCTTTAATCTGACTGATCAAAGTGGGCTGAAGTTCTATGCTAGCCAAAAATCCTTCACTTACTAATTCCATTCGAAAATCTTCCATCTCTTTGTGCAAACTTGGTTGCTCCTTCAAAATCATGGAGTTCAAGTGGCACGGCAATCTGCTAAGGGCATCGGATACCACGTTGGCTTTACCAGGGTGATAGTGAATGTCCAGGTCTTAATCCTTGATTAGCTCAATCCATCTTCTCTGCCTCATATTCAGCTCCTTCTGAGTGAATATATACTTTAGGCTCTTGTGATCCGAATAAATCTCACAACGGTTTCCCATCAGGTAATGTCTCCATGTCATCAAGGCTAGAACTACGGCTGCGAGTTTGAGGTCATGGGTTGGGTAATTTTGTTCATGTTGCTTCAATTGTCGCGATAGGTAAGATATAACTTTGCCTTCTTGCATTAGCACACATCCGAGACCAATCTTGGATGCGTCACAATACACATCGAAGGGCTTCGTGATATCCGGCATGATCAAGATTGGGGCTGAAATCAATCTCCTTTTGAGTTCTTGAAAACTCGCTTCACATTTGTCGGTCCATTCAAACTTCTTGTCCTTCTTCAGCAATTGGGTCATGGGTCTGGCGATACTAGAGAATCCTTCTACAAATTTGCGGTAATATCCCGCCAATCCGAGAAAAGCACGAACTTGGGTTTGAGTGGTTGGGGCTTGCCAATCTTCTACATCTTTCACTTTGGCAGGGTCAACGGCAATTCCTCTGGCTGATACAATGTGACCGAGGAATCCTACTTCCTGTAACCAGAATTCACATTTGCTAAACTTTGCATACAGCTGATGCTCTCTAAGGGTTCCAAGAATAGTCCTTAGGTGTAGCTCATGTTCTTCTTCTGATTTGGAATAAATCAGAATGTCATTGATGAAAACAACGACAAACTTATCCAGGAAGTCCATAAAAATCTTATTCATGAGGTTCATGAAATAAGCGGGGGCATTGGTTAATCCGAAAGACATGAGTGTATACTCATACAATCCATATCTGGTGGTAAAGGAAGTCTTTGGAATATCCTCTGCACGAATTTTGAGTTGATGATAGCCAGTCCTAAGATCAATCTTAGAAAACACTTTCGCACCGGTCAACTGATCAAACAAATCTTCTATCTTAGGCAAGGGGTACTTGTTCTTGATGGTGACATCATTCAACTTTCGATAATCCATACACAAACGGTTACCTCCATCCTTCTTGTCCAGAAATAAGACAGGTGATCTCCATGGGGACGCACTTGGTTGAATCAATCTGATTTCCAGCATGGAATCCAGTTGCTTCTTCAGTTCTTCTAGTTCTGACGGGTTCATCCTATAGGGTCTCTGGGCTATGGGTCCTGTTCCGGGGATTAGTTCGATGATGAACTCGATATCCCGATCTGGGGGCATACCGGGCAAAACATTTGGAAATACATCGGGGTATTCGCAGACTATCCGGACTTGGTCAATGGTAGTTTGGGCTATACTCTTGTTACACTTGAATTGGCGAGGTAAGGTTTCAGATATATGCTCGACTGATATTCCGGTGGTACTGGTCATGGTGATGGCTTTCTTGGCACAGTCAATCAATCCTTTATGTTTGGACATCCAATCCATTCCTAGTACTACTTCCAAACCTTTAGTTCCAAGTACTATTAGGTTAGCATAAAAATCTATGCCATGGATTCAGATAGGGACGGCCTTGCAAATTGGCCTAGCCTTGGTGGTTGATCCGGGAATTTGTACAATCATCAAATGCTTCAATTTGGTTGGTTGAATTTTACTAGTGCAGGCAAATTCTTCGGTGACAAATGAATGCGATGCACCAGAGTCAAACAACACTCTTGCAAGTACTGAATTAACATAAAACATACCCATCACGATGTCTGGCGCTTCCTGAGCTTCTTCAGCATGCATGAGAAAAAGACGGCCATTGCGGTTGAGTGAATTACCTGGGGCAAATCTTCTCCCTGGCTAGACACGACGCTGCTGCTGAGCTGGTACATTGGCGTTGGGGGCTGTAGCATTCTTCTTGTTGGGGCACTCATTGGAATAGTGGCCTTTATTTCCACAGTCATAACAGGTCACTTGTGACTTCTCCTTGGCTGCGACAGGCACAACATTGCTTCCAGTCCTCGGGGCAGTGTTGGGGTTGGCGGTAGCATTGTTGGTGTTGAACTTGGGTGGGGAACGGGTGAAATTGCTAGAGTTTCCGGGGTTGTTGTGATTTCCTCCGGGTCTGGGGTTTCCACGGTTGGGGTAGGTCGGACGGGTCATAGGAGGTCTATTGGTTCTTGGGGCAAATCCTGGAGATGGGTTGGGGCAATACTTTGGGGTCTGATGGGTTCCTGGTTGATGCATCATGCGACGCTTGCGGTTCTCATTGGCCTGGTTGATCTTTCCTTCCATCTGGATAGCAGAGTCGACAAGGGCTTCAATATCAACAAAGGAGATATTGACTAACACTGTCTGCATCTCGTCATGCAGACCATTCAGGAATCTTTATTTCTTCTTGGCTTCGGTGTCTATCTCGTCCGGGGCATACCTAGCTAATGACAAAAATTTGTCACGGTATTACACTACAGTCATCCTTCCTTGCTTCAACTCTCTGAACTCGTCTCTCATTCTCTTGATCAAACCTGGTGGCACATGGGTTCTACTGAACTTGACCTTGAATTCCTCCCAGGTCATCATTTGGCCTCCGGTCATGGCGCGAACACTGTTCCACCATGCCCTGGCATCTCCGGCTAGATAATGGGTGGCGAACAGGACTTTCTCGTTGGCTTCCACTCCGGCGACTTCTAGGTTGTTTTCCATGGTTTGCAGCCAATCATCAGCATCTAGGGGTTCTTCTGACTTGGTGAAAACGGGTGGGTTGGTGTTCTGGAAATTCTTGAGCTTAGATCCGTGGTTGTCCTGATTTCCGTGGCCTTGGTTGTTGTGGGCTAGCTAGGCTATCTGTTGCAAAGTGGAGAGGTTGGTTTGACGTTCCACTCTTTCAGCTTCGTGGTCAGAAGTCAACATTTGCAGGATCTGCAACATCGGGTCCGGGGCCGAACCACTTCCTCCATGTGGCATCTAAAGATTGATATAGATCATGAGAAAAGAGGGAAATTTCTAAGGTTTTGGGTCTTTGAAAAAGTGTTAAATGTTTGATTCAGATTTTTCTAGCAACTTGCTTTTTCATTCATTCATTCACTCGATACAACGCACACCACAGCAAGGAAAAACATATGGTTTTAAGAACCATTCTGGAATCTACGATACAGTGGGACCGACTACTACTCACTACGCTAGTGCTCAAGTGCTACTACTCCTCGAAATCTGTGGCTTCATCATCTTCATCATCATCGATGAAGGCGAAATCATCCTCATCGGTGAAGAAGTCCATGGCCTGATCCTCCAGAAAATCATCTTCATCGCTGAGATAGGAGTAAGGGTCTCCGAAGATCCTCTCCGGCATTCTCCCTTTCTTCTAATTGCATGTCTCTCTCGTGGATGGTCTCCTCCAGAGATGAGATGCGATGGCGAAGAAGGGCAATAATACGCTCCTTCTTGTCGAGTTGACGGCGGCGAGACTTGCGATCCTTTGCTAGCATGGCGATGGTCTGGTCCTTCATCTTGATGATGGCAGACTTGTGGTTGCAATAGTCACGGCAGTTGTCCAATTCCTACTGACGATCATACATCATGAAGCTAAGGTGGTCCAATTGAGTCTTCAGCTCGGGGTGGTATGGGGCTTCCAATGGTTGTCCATTTGCATCACGCCTTGGGCAAACTCAAAGCGAGTACCCTTGATCTGATTGATGCTCTGCCCACACAGACGGGAAAGAGCTTCCTGCATTGCTCTGGCAAGTCCATCGAGCCAGTTGTTTTCCCTCAAGGTAAACTGAATTCCCTCCGCAGTGGGAGGTTCAATCTTTCCTCGGAGACTTGCAACAATTAGCCACTGCAGATCTTCTCCTCCTTCATCATTGAGCTGAGCTCCAAAGAACTCGGGGTGCGGACGCTCCAGAAGTTCCGAAAGCTGATCCAGATCCCTCTCAAAGATAAGGTCTCCTCCATTCCCAAGTTGGTAAAACTTGCTGTACTTCATGTCCATCTATGAAAATAGAGGATGAGTAGATTAGCAGAGTGATCAAGTGTGTCAAAATTTTATTTATTTTGCAAGAGTTTTTGAGGAACATGAAGTTTTATGAAAGAATTAAAGAGGTAAGAATGAGAATAAGTTTTCGTAAATATTCGTGTTCTTTGGTTTTGAAACTAAGTTTTTGGTTCAACGTCCAATCTAACTAGGGTCTCCTATGGTCAGGATGGCTCTGATACCAACTTGTCAACACCCGGATTTTTCAATCCTAGATGCCTGTTATGCCATACATCGCAATCCCAGGATTACCATTTTTGCGAGACATAACAGAATTGGATACCATAGTACTTCATCCATTACAAACGATACATAAGTTCTTACACAAATAGGGATCTCATGATCCAGTTCTTAATACAACATCAAGCAGCGGAATATGTAATAATAACGGTAGCGTAGGCGAAGCTCCATCTTTGGGGTCACAGGCAATGCTGATGATGGGAGATGATCCTAGTTGTCGTAACCTTCCTGGGGTCCATCTTCTAGGTACTCCTCTTCATAGTCTGGCCATGGGAATAGCCAGGGACAAAGCCATGAGTACTCTTTAAGTACTCGCAAACTAATACTAACAAGTAAAGGGGGGTTTTTGGGTAATAGGACACTAGGCTCTAGGGTTGTTTTGCAAAAGCCAGATTTATCTCTACTAGGTTCTGAAGCTAGTCATAATTTTATAAATCCTAAGTGGGAACTTGTATTTCAGGTCACAACTCTGTTGTGGTCAAGTCAAAGTCTCAATTCATTTCACAAGTCATTTTGAAAAGTCTGACGGGGGAACAGTATGGCCACTCCAACTGTCCATAACCGCGGACGCGGCTATTCGAATAGTTTGACACTCTGCAGAGATTGTACACTTTCACCACAACATTTGATACATCCGGCAGGAACAAATCCTGAACTCACCATACTCAGTATGCGGATAATCAATCCTAACCTTTCAATTACACGCCCTAGTATGAGCACCTCTCCTGTGAGTTTGGCCTCCCAACCATGACCAGCTGTCATCTTGGGTACTGCACAGGTGGAAAATCTTCACAAGGTAGCCTCAGCTCAGACCTTGGCCGTGAGGGAACTAATACTAAGGTATATAAGTTTCTAGTCAAGGCCTACCCAATATACGGGTTTTGTGGTTGTACGCAAAAATTGGAATGGTATCGCATCCAGACAACCATCAGTTTTATAGAGGGCTAAGGCTCATGCCTCAACATTTTTATCACCAGAATCATCAAGTGTTTGGAAACACATGTCCAAAACATTTCAATAGAATGATCCATCATTCCAAGGTTTTCATAACCATTTTTCCACCAAGTATTCTCATCTAAAAGTTGATCAAGTTTTATGCTTAGCACTAGCATCTACAGGTGGGGGTAGTACTAATGAGGGGTGGTAACTAGTGGAGTTTCACTAAGTCCAAACTTATATCTTAGGCTGATATCAAGGTTTCTAGCTTAGGCCAAATTTTATGCTCTTTATGCAACCTTCAGCATCTTTCCAAAATCTACCAGTCACTTAAGTAAACTCTAAGTAAGCTTTGATAAAGAAATAAAGTGAGAAGCTTGCTCATAAAACTAGGATTGGTTTATCAAATGGGTAATCTTGCAAGGGTTAGCTTGCATAGGTATATTATCAGCTTGCACATTCACTAGTAGTATTTGGCTTGCTAAAGTAGAGTGTCTTGCAAGTTTTAGCTTGCCTTGTGCAGAGCAGTGGTTGAAGTTCTCCTCGGCTTCTTCTTCGTAGTATCCTCCTTCCTCCTCGTAACCTTGGTCGGTACTAGCGTCTATGAATAAATACGAGGTACACAATCACCAAACAATACTTAACTACTTGCAATCATCACACACAAGGGTCTTATAGATGATCTAACATCATCTCTAACCTTAAAAGGTTAAGGCTTGATTTGATTCTTTTTATTTTTAGAAAAGTAATTTCTACTCATTGAAAAACTACTTAAGATTTAATATTCTCCAAACCAAACATGGGATCATGTTGACACATGTCATCACCACATATTGTAGTCCATGGGAATGTGATTTAAAGTGGTGTCACAATTTAATAAGGTTTTACCCTTTTATTTTAATTAATTAAAGTGGCTAGAAATGCTTATGTAGCATTCTTTTCTTACTTGAACATTATTTCTGTAAGTAAGCCTATATTTTTTTATATATTCTGAAAGGTATGGTTAATTGTGATTTTTGAGAGTTGGAATCAACTCAAAAGCTTTTATGGTTTAAATTTGAAAAATGTTTGAATGCAGAAAAGCTTCTGCCTTGTTATTTTTACTATGGGTGATCTACAGATCCAAATGACTTGAATCCAACGGGCTTGGATTCAGCATTCACAAACCTTTCCCACAAAATTGGTTTCATCCAATTTGGTGCACTGAATCGATCTGGGTTGATTTTTGAAGTCGGGTACAGAAGTGTGTTTGAATTTAAAAAGAAAAAGGTTTAATTTGAATCGCTGGGCTGCGCGGGAAAAAGTACTGGGCCGGCCTGCTAAGCGCAGTGCTCCCGCGGGCTGCTTAAGTGGGTGTCCCCACTTGTCAGTGACACGGGGCTGGGCGAAGCGGTATGGGGCAACGTGGATCGTTCGATCTAGTTCTAATCCAACGGCTGGGGGTCATCGTCGATGCGAGACAACTCCGGCGAGAACGAAACCTAGCGCGGCCAGTGAGGGGTGCTGGGGGCTCACCGGGGTACGGGCGAGGGTCGGCGAGGCGGGCGAACGACGAAGTCGACGACGGCGAATCTCCTGGTACTGGTGGCTCCTCCTGGGGCGGTCCAATCGCTGGCTCCCTTCTTCTCCAGAGGCGGCGAGCTCCGGTGAAATTCCGGCGAGGTGGTGCTCGCCTTGCTCTGAGAACGGTGTGGCACGGTCAGTGAGGAGAGGGGAGTGAGATGGTGTGAAGAAATCGTGCGGGGGTGGCCTCTATTTATATTCGAGCGAGGGGACCGTCGGGGCGCACGGTGAGCTCGTCGGGGGCAAGGTTACAGGCGGCTAAAGGCATGGGCAAGGGTAAGGGACGGTGCGGTGTCTCCTGGCGATGCTCAACGACATGGTCTCGAGGCATGGGGCGGTGCGGCTTGGTCTGGAACGGGCGGTGCTCTGCGTGGCAGAGGCGGCGTCTTCGACGGCGGGCGGTGGCTGTATGGCACGGGGAGGCAAACGGGGATGTCTGGCGGTCTCCTGGGTCGGTGGTGATCGTGTGTGCACGCGGTGAGGGCGGCGCGCGGTCTTTGGACGCTGGTCGAGGGTGGCGCTTTGGCGCATGCTCGGCATGGTCTGGGCGCGGCTTGTGCGCGTGGTCCAGGGCTTGGCAACGCTCGCGGCTGGGACAGGTAGTGGCGGTGGATGGTGGGCTGCCTCCCATACAAGGTTGGCACGGCTAGTTCTTCCTCTAGCCTGCTGTCCATAATGGGGTGGCAAGGTTGGCTTCGGCTGTTCACCATTGATGGCAATGGAAAGCTCACAGGGGTGCTAGTCCTTAGTTAAACTTCCTAGATGATCACTGAGCTGTGTGTGAGCTAACTAGGGAACAAGTTAGACCAATTTTACTGCACACTATAGTGTTTGATGTTTGTTTGATTTGTGTCTGCAACCTGTTTGATGAAATGGCCGCATGAAATCAAGTTTTGAATTTTGAAATGAATTTTGGTGGGTTTGCTAGATTGGTGCTGGTGAGTCTGCAGATGCTTGGGTTTTGAAAGTTGAGCTTGTTCGAGTGGTTTTTGAATAAGTGGGATCTTCCC
Organism: Avena sativa; assembly: GCA_916181665.1. Classification (NCBI taxonomy): domain Eukaryota; kingdom Viridiplantae; phylum Streptophyta; class Magnoliopsida; order Poales; family Poaceae; genus Avena; species Avena sativa. The sequence goes on along the minus strand of OV702279.1, from coordinate 51,431,941 downwards.
ATATGATAAAGATTCAATTTTGAATTGTCATTTAAACTATGCATTTGAAAGTTTCTGGATGATCACAAAGTGGGCCTTGATACCTTGTTATGAGTACATTCAAGGGGTGCAAAGATCCAGAAAAGTTTCTGTTAGGTTTTGAAAGTTTGAGACAGCCAAAGTAGGCATGGGAGTTAAATTGGCCAAAATGACCATTCACTTCATATATGTGTTTTGATTTACTTGTCTTTAGGAAAAGTGTGGGAAATGTTTTAGATGATGTTTATTTCACCTAAGAAACATTTTACAAGCAATGAAACAAACAAACAAGGTGGGTTTAAAAGAATTCAAAATCAATGCATACACATATGCATACATTCATAATTTTATTTAGAAAAGTTTTTGTTAACCCTAAATGTGAGGATTAGAATTTGATGATCCAAGTTTAGTATTTTTGGGATGTTACACCACCTATACTAGATAGCCTCTTCAGAGAATAGAGTCTCTTGAATAGGCCGAAGTGTGGCTCGATACCGAGCCACCACTCACAAAGCGTGATAAAACACGCGATGTGCAACAGAGAATTGGGCAACAAATGTTGGAGTTGTAGACCATAAAGAAAGAGAATCCTACTAAGAAATTCGTGGGCAGGCAGAGAAAGGCCACAAATGACAAAAGCATAAAACATAACCCGAAAACCTTCGGGTGGGTCCGGAGTTACCTCGTCGCGAGGAAGGAGGGCATCGTTCTTGTTTTGAGAGATGAGACCAGCCTCGTGCAGGCGGCGCAGGTCCGCATCCCTCATTGCGGATTGCCGCCACCCACCATCGGTGACCCGGCTACCGGCGGGGGCCTTCTTGGCAGCGCCGGCGGCGCTCATCCCCGCAGCAGTGGAAGAGGTCTTCTTTGACTTGTCCATCTTGGCGGCACGGTGCACAACACGATGAGCGCAGAGGAAGGATGGGGGAAAGACGTGAAGAACGTCCAGTGCGCGATAGGAGCAAGCTCCAGAAATGGCGAAGGAAGCAAGAAGAAAGCAAATGGCAGGGAAAAGGTTACTCTGATTTGCCCATGGTATAAAAGGACGAAGAAGATGAAGTGGAGCCATTGATTCACAAGCCCTAATGCGTGCCCCCCATTGCACCGTACACGTCTCACAAGCCGCCCAAACCACCGCGAGCACTCCACCCACTACGCATGGGAATCGAGGAGACACCATAATTATCGAAAAATTATGCGTAAATAGTCAAATCCAGGTCAGGAAATGGTGCCCATGATCGACCCGTCATGTTTCTACTGCTGCCACAGACATTTGAGCTCACTAGCTGATACATTGGTATCGTATCAATAATTTTTTATGCTCCATGCTTGTTTTACACCAATTGCTTTATGTTTTATTTGCACTTCGTCGCATTTTTATGCATTTTATGGAACTAACCTATTAACAAGATGGCATAGAGCCATTCCCTGTTTTCTGCTGTTTTTGGTTTCAGAAAAACTAGTAAAGAAATATTCTCAGAATTGGACGAAACAAAAGTTGAAGTTCCTATTTTTCCCGTCACTACACGGAGTTCGAAGGAGAGACGTAGAGGCACCGCGAGTCAGCCACACCAGGGGGCCATGCGGGCCCACCCTGGGCCACGCCTGGCCATGGTGTGGGCCCCTCAGGCGTCCATAGACCTTGCCCCTTCGCCTATATAATCCCCCCGAGATGAAAAACCTAGGTACCCGATCAGAATTCCACGAAAAAGTCTGTAGCCGCCATTATCGTCCCTAGATCGGGAGGGATCTGAAGCTCTTCCCGGCACCCTGCCAGAGAGGGAAGATCATCCCGAAGGCCTTCTTCATCACCATGCATGCATCCAGAGTGATGTGTGAGTAGTTCATCCTTCGACTACGGGTCCATAGAAGTAGCTAGATGGTTGTATCTCCTATTTGTGCCATCATGTTTAGATCTTGTGAGCTGACTATCATGATCAAGATCATCTTATTATAATTCTACATGTTGTGTTTGCGGGGATCCGATGATTATTAAGTATTATGTCAGATTGATTATTGTTCTATCATGTCTATTTTATTTGTGATCTTGCATGCTCTCTGTTGCTAGTAGTTACTTTGTCCAAGAGGGAGTATTTATGCTCCAAGAGGGAGTATTTATGCTCGATAGTAGGTTCATGCCTCTAGTAATCTGGGAGAGTGACAAAAACTTCTAAGATTGTAGATATGCTGTTGCTACAAGGGAGAAAACAACAATCCTTTGTCCAAGGGCAATTGTATTGTTTACATTACACACTTTGCTTAATGCAATTATCTGTTACTTTCAACTTAATACCCGGGGGTTGTTCGGATGATATCCCAGAGGTGGATTATTAGTCATAGATGCAATTGGGTTATGGTTTATGTATCATGTTGTAATGCCCAAATGAATCTCATAGTGATCATCATGTCATTTACATGCATTGTTATGCATTCTCTATTTGTTAATTGTCCCGTTGTAATTTGTTCACCCAGCATGTTATTTATCTTATGGAGAAAACACCTCTAGTGAACTATGGACCCTGGTCCATTCCTTCCCATTGATATTCCATCTACTGTTTACTGTTTACTTTCTACAATTACCACAAGCAATTACTTTCTTGCACACTATATGTTTAATCCTTTGTTTTCAACAAAACCAGTGAGCTTGACAACCTCACAAATAAGTTGGGGCAAAGTATTTTGGTTGTGTTGTGTGCAGGTTCCACGTTGCTAGCAACACCTTCGGAAGTGGTTTCTTTATCCTACTGGTTCGATACCCTTCGTTCCATAACTGAGGGAAAACTTGTTGTGCTCATCATACCTTGCTCTTGGGGTTCCCAACAGGCTCTACATCAACCTGGCCATCATCAAGCTTTTCTGGCGCCGTTGCCGGGGAGAAAGAAGATTTCTGCAAAGGGAGTCTCTCACTACCAATCTATTTACTTTGTTTTTGTTTTTCTTTGTTTTTGTTTTGCTTTGTTTGGTTTGCTTCTTTTTATCAAAAACACAAAAAATTAGTTCCTACTTTAGTTGCTATTTTAGCTTGCTTGCTTTAATCTTGCAAAAATGACTACTCCTAAAAACACTAAGTTGAGTGACTTCACTAGCACACACAATAATGATTTCATTTGCACACATATTGCTCCACCTGTTCCTGAAGCTACTTTCTATGAAATTAAACCTTCTTTGCTAAATCTTGTTATGAAAGAGCAATTTTCTTGTGTTAGTACTGATGATGCTGCTGCTGATGTCTACGCACTTCTATTCTTGTAGACAGTTGTTGGGCCTCCAAGTGCAGTGTCACATCCCAATATTTTCCAAATCTTGTAATGTGAAAAATAAATAAATAAAATAAATTATTGTTGAAAATCAGGGTGAAAAGAAACTTTTGTTTCTAAAAGGAAACTTAAAATCCCATCTTGAACAAACTTTAATTAAAGTTTGAATTCAACAAAATTTAAATCTAGAGAAATGCAATCCTCAATGAATGTATCTGGAAATTTAAACACTTGGAAAATAAAACCAAACCCTAAACCCTAATGGAATAAAAATCATTTCCAAGTTATCTCCAAGCCTATGGATTTGATCCATATAAAATCTTGTCAACAAACATTTACAAATGATCAAGAAAGACAAATATAAATATTATAAAACCATAGAAATTGGTTTCACTTAATTTGGAGCCATAGATAAAATCTTATGAATATAATAAGATAAGAAAATTAAATTTCCAAAGCTAATAAAGAACCTAACTATTAATCCTAACCAAATGGTGAGCAAATAATCTTAAAGGGAATTAAAAGGATAAACAAAATATTAAACAAGATTTTACAAATTGGAATCACCAAGTTTGGATCTCTAAATAAAAAGATATGGATTTTATAAGGTGAAGAAAGAAATATTAAATAAAGAATATTTAAAGAACAAATTAAATCTTGGCCAAATCCATAAGCAAATGGAATGAATTATAATCCAAATCCAAATAAAATAAAAGGATAAAGAATTCTCTAAATAAAATAAAATGGCATAAACCAAATCGTATTGGAATAAAGATAAATCCAATCTTAAATGATTAATAAATCACATTTAAATACTTTCCAAATAATTCAAGATGAATTTTTGACACCCTATTAAACAAATAAAAACCTACTGAAAAGATTTGGAAAGTTTAAATAATTTAAATGGTGTTTGAAATATTACTAAAACTTATTTGGTTTAAAACTAGGGCCTTTTTGAATAATTAAAAAGGCCCAAAAAGGAATAAAATTTTATTCCAAAATTGACATCAGAATGTGCTACTAATCAATATTTAAATCTACACAAATTTTGGCAAAAGATTGAATTCAAATGAGTGCTTGAATTGATTAAACAAAACCAAAACAGAATTAAAGAAATGGAAAAAGAAAAACAAACAGAACAAAAAAAAGTAAAAGGACTCAGCCCAGCCGGCCAGCCCAACAAGGCCCAACAGCCCACCGCACACCCCTCCCCTGAATTGTTTTTCCCACCGCAGACAGAACCCACACAGTCTATGACGCGCGTACCCCACACCCCCTGTCTCTCCTCGCTGACGAAAGTACCCCACTGCCACCTCACCTTCTTCCCCACCCCGCTGACCACGCCCCTCTCGCCGGCCGTTTCTGCAGGTTTTAAATTTGATTCAATACGCGTTGATGCCGCGACCATTACTCGCCACGACTGTGCCCTATTAACCGCCCTCGCCTCCTCTCTGTTTCCCCTTAGTCCCCGTTTCCCCGGAGCCACCAGGCCGCTGAAATTGTTACCTCGAAGCTCCCCTGTCCGACAACCTTCCCCGGCCAATTCCGGCGAGCCTAGCCACCACTTTGCCCCCTCGACCACCCAAGCTTGCTCGCCAACATCTCCTGCACCTCCCATTGTCGCCCGTTCATCCGCGCGTGTTGTAAATCGTCGACAACGTCATCACTGAGCAAGCGCCACCGTCTGCTACCTCTCCGACAAGTTACTGACACCAACCCCGAGCGCCCCTCGTGTTCTGGTGAGTATTCCTGCAACCCTCGAGACAGTGCGCACCTCCCTGACATGCTGCCTTGCCTTCTTACGCCCTAGGAGCTCGTCCCCGACAACGTCAACACATGCCCGAGCCAGTGAGCAACTTCGGCGAGGAATTGGCATCGCCCCCGCGTGCCCCTTCGCCAACCAAGGGTACGTTGAGCATCAGAAAGCTTCGGCAAACTCGGTGAGCATCTCCCTTTCCTCTCTCGCTTCCTGCATCGCCGGCAACGCCACCGCCAGTCGCTCCGCCGCCAGTCGTCGTCGCCAGCGCCGCTGCTTAGTGGTCAAACGCGTAGCGACCGTAGGATCTTGATCTGACGGATGCGATAGAACGAGAGCGAAGGGGTAAGTAGCATCTTTGCACCGTGCGATGTAACTTAAATCCAACGGCTGCCATCGCACGATCCAACTGAAGCGGTACCAACGAATAGAAACGCGCCGCGTGTCACAGAGTCAGATTTAAAAACAGGATTTGATCTATTTGTGATTCAATTTTGTAAAATCTATAACTTTTAATCTACACGTCCAAATTTTGCAAATTTTATATCAATGGATTCAGCAAGACAAGCCCTATCCAACCATGCACTTTGTTTAGTAAAAAGCTTCTGGTAAAATGTTTGTTTTTACAGAAACTTGTGTATGCATGTTTAGGATATAAAATTTATTCCAAAATGTTTTTGAGGATAAAATCTTTGGCAAATGGTGTGTTTTGAACCTACTGACCATAGGAAACAAATTGTGGTTTCAAAAATGTATTTGGTAAAGCAAAAGAATAAATCGTTGATTTAAACCATTTCTAGTCAAATAAAAATATGGTTTAATAATTAAAAATGGTTTTGGAAGAAAACCTTTGAGAAATGTTTTAGAAATAAACTCTCTGACCCTAAACACAAGGTTATATGGTTTGAAAACATATTTTGTGAAACCTATAGAATTTTGCCTTATTAAAAGCATTTCTTCACCACATAAAATAATGACTTGATGTAAAAATGGTTTATGAAGTAAAATATTATACAAATGATTTTGCCACTCTATAAAATGACCTTTAGGTGTTTTCAAATGTTTATGAACCATTAGAAACCACTTTTTCAAATAAAACAATCTTTAGCATGCTTGCATGCATTGTTTTGTTATTATTATTTTATGTGATAAATTGCTTGAATGGTAGATTGAAATGTTGTTTGCTTGATTGAATTGTAGTGACTTGAAGTGTGTGAACATTGCAAAGATCAAGGAGTGAACCTATACTCTCTACCAAAAAGGCAAGTGATGCTTCATACTTTTGTCCCATTATTTTCACTATGCATTAGTGATATTTCTAAGTAGGACTTGCATGGAATTTTTGCTAAGTGTAAACTATGCCATGGGAAATCCTAGTAGATGAAACCTTAGTAGAATTTTCCTAAGTTAAGATTCCTACTACTATCATGCTTAACTTAGCTAATAGAAAACAAGGGTGGAATATATATTCATACTATGGAAAAATTTCTAAAGTTTGAGGACTTGTGTTTTGTTTAATAAAACAACTAAGTGAATGAATCACCTGGGTGGAATGGAAGGAATGGTTTGCTTTGAGTGGTCATGCAAGTCTAGTATGCTGGGGGAAACTTGGGCATCACCAAGTCCAGTATGCTGGGGAAAACTTGGTGTCTCACTTGTGGATGGCCACCCAGGAACAAAGAGATTTGAGATGTCAAATGTTGAGAAGCTTCAAGTGCAGCCACTTGGCATTATGGGCTCTGCCTGGATCATATAGGTTGCAATAACTTAGCCAAATGGACAGTTGGTGGTAGGGGATGATAGGTTGGAGCGCGTCCATTCTGGTCTAAGGGAAGGCTTATGAAAGATCTTGTCTTGGTGAAACCAAGTCTTGTGGGGAAAGTGCACCACCTCTACAGAGTGTAAAATCTAAGTACTTAGCCATGTCCCTGGAAAAGGACAATTTGAGCATCAAGACATGGAAGCTATCAAGAATCTCATCATCCAAATTTCTAAGTTAAAAACTTGTGGTTGAACAAGGGTTTAAGGTTCACAAATTTCTATTGGTGGTTCCTTGGGTGATTTTTGTCAAGTAAAAACTTAGTGTTTTCAAATGATAAGGAAAATCTATTTTAAGCAATGCAAGCCTAAGCTCCACTTAGCCAAATGCATATAGATGATAGACTCCACTATACTACCATAGTATCACTTGCCAATACAATTCAAATGTATTGACCCTTGTGGCTGTAACTTGTTATGTTGCAGGTTTGTTTGATATTAGTGAAGTTTAATGATTAGGATTACAAGTCTACAACCAACATGTCTGCCTGTGGAACTTTGAAGATGAAGGACCCCATGCTATTGTTATATTCTGCTGCATTGTAATGAGATAGCCAAATGAGCTATGTAAGATGTAATAAATTACTTTATTCCTGGTTATAAAGTTGTATTATGACCTTTGTTTCTTGATATTACATCTTAACTGTGGATGCTAGCTATTGATCCAGGGACTAGCATTGCAATCACAGGGATCCTTTTCCTTTATAAAGGAGGGATCTTACATGCAGAGGTTTGTAGAACAGCAGCAAGTTTCCCTTAAGTGGATTACCCAAGGTTTATCGAACTCAGAGAGGAAGTGGTCAAAGGTATTCCCTCATAAGCAACTCTGCAATCAAGATACAAGAAGTCTCTTGTGTCCCCAACACACCCAATACACTGGTCAGGTGTATAGGTGCACTAGTTCGGCAAAGAGATAGTGAAATACAAGTGGTAACGGTTCCAGAAAATAGCTTCTGACTTGTTGTTGACGTGGGGTAACGTGTGTGAGTGCCAGAAAAGAGCTTGACGGTGAGGTAAAGACTAAATCAAGCAAACATGCAACAGATCTAGTACCAAATAATGTTTCAATGTTTAGAAACAAGGCCTAGGGATCATACTTTCACTAGTGAACACTCTCTCATATAAATATGACCTCTTCATGATACTACCCTGACTACTCTCTGGCTGGACACTCTAATCCATGGTAGGGCTATAACAACACTCCTCAAAGTCCGCCTTTCCCAATCTAGATAACCCCACACTGTCACTTCGAGCGCTAGATGGTTCCAACAAACACCACAGTTTCATAGAGACGTCTAACTCAAAATATAACTCATAACAAATATATATGTAGTCTAGCTTAAGTGCCACACACGGCATGCACGCTGTAACTTACACACACGTGGGGAAAAGCATAGATCTATTAAAGCATAAGGAGTATTTATGTAGACTCAAGCCTAAGTGACACCACGGTATGCACGCTGTCACTTACACACATGTGGGGAGAGCTAGAGATCTGTTGAAGCACTTGAGTAGCAAGGTAGATTTACTTGATTACAAAGCTCATGACCACAACAAGATCATGCATAGAGAGAGAGAGATGAACACATAGCTACCGGTAGAGCCCTTAGCCTCGAGGAAGAACTACTCCCTCCTCATCATGAGAATCAGCAACGGTGATGGAGATGGTGGTGGAGATCGATGGAGATGGCTCCGGGGGCACTTCCCCATCCCGGCAGGGTGCCGGCACAGATACTTTCTGTCCCCCGAATCTCTCCTTTGATGTCGGCGGAACTGCGGAACTTTTTTGGAAGTATGATGGATGATTTAGGGTTTTCTCCCTGGGGGCTTTTTATATGCGAAGGAGGCAAGGTCGATGGAGGGACAGGGGGCCCACACCCCTGTAGGCGCCACCAGGGCTTGCCCGCGCCTGGGGGAGGGGGGTGCGGCCACCCTGGTGCCCTACTCCGTCTCTGCTTCGTGGCATCGTGTTGCTCCATGAAAAATAATGACTTTGGCTTTTGTCCCGTCCAATTCCGAGAATATTGATTTTTTTCCTTTTCTGGAACCAAAAACAAAAGAAAACAGGCAACTGGCACTGTGGCATCTGGTTAATAGGTTAGTCCAGAAAAACATATAAAAACACTTCAAAGTGTAGACAAAGCAAAGCAAAGTAGATACTAAACAAGCATGGAACATCAAAAATTATAGATACGTTTCCGACGTATCAAGCATCCCCAAGCTTAACTCCTACTTGTCCTCGAGTAGGTAAGTGATAAAAAGAATAATTTTTGAGGTGTCATGCACCATCAAAATCAAGATCAAACCATTTGCAAGCATTGAAAGCTGGGATCAAAGAACTCTAACATGAGCATGAAAGATGGAGTTCTTACAATAAGACAAAGTAATTATGCATGCAACATGAAAGGTTACAAACAAAGATTCATGAATAACATACATTGAAAAACGTTTGTTTTTTCACATACAGAAAACATGTCATAGTGGCATTCAGCTTCTCCCTCATGGAGTAGCAAAACATAAATGCATAAGACACCTTCAAAGTTCATAAGGGTGACTAGATACAAATAGTTCAAGAACAAGCAATATCAACAATATGCATCAATCAATAAGTTTTGGGACAATGCACACAAAATGTCAACTATGCTCTCTTAATGGTGTATAAATGTAGAAGGTGGAGACTCAATATAATAGTGGAAGAAAGGCCCTTCATAAAGGGAAGTAGGGATTTCAAGTTTCAAAAAGAGCTTCCAAAAATTATGGTACTTGTTAGCTTTCAGCCCTCATTGCACATATCATAAGCATCTTGAAGTGATTAAGGTTAAAGTGAACAAAGATGGAGTATATGCTTGACAAAGTATAAGTTGGCAATCTCAAGTCCCTTGAATACGAGGGCCACACCTCATGCTACTCAACTTCAGTCACCTGTAAGTTCTTGTCAAACTAAGTACATGCGTATCATAGAGAATCGCCAATGGGGTACCCCTTGCACATGGTACAGGAGCTATCCCATAACCAAAATGACAAGCCAAGCAGACAATAAGCATCTCAGCGATCTTTTTATTTACTATGTGCATAGATTTTAATTGAGGATGCTTCACAGATAGCTCATTATGGTGATGCTGCAAGTTTCCACCATGATTAGGCATGGCTTAGGATAGCGGCCCAGGCGTTTCTCTAACACAAAATACATAACTCCATGGACTTACAAGCTCCCTCTTTATTTCACACCGGTGACATCCATAGACAAAAGAGCATGATATCAACCGTGTACAAAGTACAAGTGCAATGTTGAAAATGTTCCCCGTGATAGCACGGTTCTGCTAATTCCAACGTATAAGTGCAAGCATATACAAAATAGATGACACAATGGATCAAGTTTATTAGGGGCAAAGAATATAAAGTGTTCCATCAAGTTTGTGAGGGCTTTAATCACTAAGTTTTCACATAACAAAATACTTTTTAATTGGAAGATAGCTGAAAACAAGAATATACTTGGAATGGTGTAACACACCATGCATAGGAGTTTATAGTGGACACTTTGGAATAACTTGGTTTCTTGGGTGTTGGAAGCATGAGTAGAGCTTACTCATACAAGTGGAGGCTAGCAAAAGACTGGGAGCAACCAATTAAGAGAGCAATAATGGCCATAATCATGCCGAGCAACAAAAAATTACTAATAAATGCATAGAGTGGTACTACAAGTCAAGGACTAAATGATCATATAGGCTATGGTGACTTGTTCATAGTCATAACATGGTGTGAGCATGTGCCAAGTCAACCCAAATAAAGCATCTACCACAATACTATGCTTTTGTATGCTAAAACAACGCATGATTCTATCAAGGCACATAAAGCAATCTCAATTGTTTGGAACAAGTCATGCTACAACAATAATCACTAAGAATATGGTCAAAACAACATCTAGCATGACATGATAAAGTCTAATCACAGTCTAAACAAGCTCCCTTTTGTACCACTAAAGCATGAAGCTTTCTACTATTTTCCAACAGTAATCAACTTATTTGGAACAACTCACAAATATAATAATTAATAAAGATCAGTGAGCTTGTCTCACAAATCCACAAAGAAGAACTAAAAAGTTCTAAGCAATAAGCACAAGAAAACTAAGGCTAAACACAGTTCTAGCAAAAGTGAACACTCACAGAACATAAGAGTGAAAACTAGAGTGTTCTAAGCAATGAAAGCAAAGTTGTCTCTCTCCAAAATGAGTGTGCTGGGATCCAACCAACTTACTCAAGCAAACTACAAACAAAATCAAAACAAAAACTAAGACGCTTCAAGAACAACACAACTGTGCATGAAACAATAAAAACGAAGTGTCTAGAAAGACCTGAGATTTTTATTGATGAAGAAGGGGATGCCTTGGGCATCCCCATGATTTGACGCTTGTACCTCTTGAATATTTCTTTGGGTGACATGGGGTGGCATCCCCAAGCTTGATCTTTTGTCCATTCTTCATCTCATTACATCATTCTTTCTCTACATTTGAAAGTTTTCCTTAATACAAAACTTCACACAATCTTCATTAGCAACATTAGTTTATTCAAAAGATAATAGACCCTTGGGTTTAGCTTTAGAACAACAAAACTTTTCACTAAAAACAAAAGCTACTGTAGCAACTACTTCAAAAAGAACAAAAGGAATCAATAATAAGCAAATGCAAATAATGGCCGAAATTTTTCAAAACAGACCAGCATGTAGAAATCGATTTTTTTGAAGACCTTCTATTGCTCAAATAAAACTGTGTTGAACTAACGAAACTTAGCTAACATACTAGGGGATTTATTCATAAATTTACATCTCAATTAGACTTGTAGAGACTCTTCAAGAATGTTTATGGTGGAGGATAGAAATCTGTTTCGGGACAGTAGCTCCCCAAATCTTACTTCCCTCTCATTAGAGGTAATTCTTGGCACAAAAAGCAAATAAAAAGGATAAGGATAGGTCATTACTGAAGTAATAACTTCCAAGACTCAAGAAAACTCTTAGGTTATCTCCCAACAAGTACTTTTCTTTAACGGCTTTAAGTTAGGCTTGATAGTTTGACAAGATGCTCACATAAAAAATATGAATTGAATTAAAAGAGAGAATCAAAAATAAAATGTAATTTTTTAAGTCTAACCCACTTCCTATGCATAGGTATCTTGTAAAGAAACAAGTCATGAAAGCACAAAGCAACAATCATAGGGAATCAAGACAAATGCAACTTCAAAATTTTCAACATAAAGAGGGGAAACTTAATATTATTGAGATGCATAAACCATGTTTACCTCTCTCATAATAAATTTCGGTAGCATCATGAATGAAATTAACAATATAACTATCACATAAAACATTCTTATCATGAGCCACATGCATAAAATGATTATTACTCTCCACATAAGCATGGTCATTCTTATTAATTGGCGTGGGAGCAAATTCAAGAAAATAGCTATCATTATTATTCTCATCACCATAACCATCAAATATAGGAGGCATATTGTAATCATAATAAATTTTCTCCTCAATAGTAGGTGGACTGAAAATATCATATTCATCATTGTAATCATCACACATTGGAGGTTTGACATCATCATAGGCAATAGAATAGCTATCTTCCAAAGCTGGGTAAAAACATAATTTTCATCAAAACTAGCTTCCCCAAGCTTAGACTTTTCCATAGCATTAGCAATAATGGTGTCCAAAGAATTCATAATAATAACATTGCTATTAGAATGCAAATAAAGCTCGATAGGTTTTTTAATTTTCTCTTCAAACGCTTCATGTCCTAACTCAAGATAGATACTATAAAGCTCTGATACGTCGGAAACGTATCTATAATTTTTGATGCTCCATGCTTGTTTTGTATCTACTTTGCTTTGCTTTGTCTATACTTTGAGGTGTTTTTATATATTTTCTGGAACTATCCTATTAACAAGTTGCTACAGTGCCAGTTGCCTGTTTTCTTCTGTTTTTGGTTCCAGAAAGTCATAAAATCAATATTCTCGGAATTGGACGGGACAAAAGCCAAAGTTATTATTTTTCCCGGAGCAACACGGAACCACGAAGCAGAGCCGAAGGGGGGCCACCCTAGGTGCGGGAAAGCCCAGGGGGAGCCTGGAGGGGGTGTGGGCCCCCTGGACCCCCACCGACCTTGATTCCTACGCCTATAAGAAGCCTCCGATGATAAAACCCTAAGGGATCTGGCGGAAATACAGGAAAACCTCAGTAGCGCCGCCGCCACCGAAGTGGAGATTCAGGGGACATAAAGTCTCTTTTTCGGCACCCTGCCGTGACAGGGAAGTGCACCCGGATCCATCTCCATCGATCTCCATCGCCATCTCCATCCCCGTTGCTGATTCCTATGATGAGGAGGGAGTAGTTCTTCCTCGAGGCTAAGGGCTCTACCGGTATCGATGTGTTCATCTCTCTCTATATGCATGATCTTGTTGTGGTCATGAGCTTTGTAATCAAGTAGATCTACCTTGCCACTCAAGTGCTTCATTAGATCTCTACTCTCCCCATGTGTGTGAAAGTGACAGCGTGCACGCCATGGTGGCACTTAGGTTTGAGTCTACATAAATAATCTTTGTGCTTTAATAGATCTATGCTTTTCCCCACGTGTGTGAAAGTGACAACGTGCATACCGTGTGTGGCACTTTGGCTAGATTGAATATTTGTTATGAGTTATATTTGGAGTTGGATGTCTCTATGAAATTGTGGTGTTTGTTGGAACCATTTAGCGCTCAAGGTGACAGTGTGGGGTTATCTAGATTGGGGAAGACCCTACCATGGATTAGAGTGTCCAACTGGAGAGTAGTTAAGAGTAGTATCATGAAGAGAGGATATTTATATGAGAGAGTGTTCACTAGTGAAAGTATGATCCCTAGGCCTTGTTTCTAAACATTTAAACACCGTTTTCTACTAGATCTGTTGCATGTTTGCTTGCTTTAGTCCTCCACGCCATAAGCTATTTTCTGGAACCGTTACCACTTGAATTTCACCAACTCTTCGCCGAACTAGTGCACCTATATTGGGTGTGTTGGGGACACAAGAGACTTCTTGTATCTTGATTGCAGGATTGCTTGAGAGGGAATACCTTTGACCACTTCCTCCCTGAGTTCGATAAACCTTGGGTGATCCAATTATGGGAAACTTGCTGCTGTTCTACAAACCTCTGCACTTGGAGGCCCAACAACTGTCTATAAGAATAGAAGTGCATAGACATCAAGCTCTTTTCTGGCGCCGTTGCCGGGGAGGTAAGGTAAAAGGTACTCACATCCTCCGGTGTGAGTTCTCGAAGTTATTTCCTTTAGATTCTGGAATTTTGTATTTTTGTTTCTTGTTTTCACTAGTTAGGCTTAATGTAAAACAACAACAAATTTAGAGAGCTCTATAGTATCTATCTTGAGTTAGGACATGAAGTGTTTGAAGAGAAAATTTAAAAACCTATGGAGCTTTATTTGCATGCTAATAGCAATGTTATTAGTATGAATTCTTTGAACACCATTATTGCTAATTCTATGGAAAAGTCTAAGATTGGGGAAGCTAGTTTTGATGAAAATGATCTTTTTAGTCCCCCAGCTTTGGAAGATAGCTATTATATTGCCTATGATGATACCAAACCTCCAGTATATGATGATTACAATGATGAATATGATATTTTCAGTCCACCTACTATTGATGAGAAAGTTAATTGTGATTACAATATGCCTCCTATATTTGATGATTATGGTGATGAGAATAGTAATGATAGCTATTTTGTTGAATTTGCTCCCACTATGATTAATAAGAATGACTATGCTTATGTGGAGAGTAAAAATCATTTTATGCATGTGGCTCATGATAAGAATGTTTTATGTGATAGTTATATTGTTGATTTTATTCATTTTGCTACTGAAAGTTATTATGAGAGAGGGAAACATGGTCTTATGCATCTCAATAATATTAGTTTCCCCTCTTTATGTTGAAAATCTTGAAGTTGCACTTGTTTTGCTTTCCTATGCTTGGTGCTTTGTGCTTTCATGACTTGTTTCTTTACAGGATTCCTATGCATAGGAAGTGGGTTAGACTTAAATGTGTTTTGAATTTTCTTCTTGATGCTCTCCTTTACTTGAATTCATATTTCTTATGTGAGCATCTTCTCAAACTATCAAGCCTAACTTAAAGGTATTAAAGAAAATTACTTGTTGGCAAATAACCCAAGAGTTTTCTTGAGTCTTGGAAGTTATTACTTCTGTAATGACCTCTCCTTATCCTTTTTTCGCTTTTTGTGCCAAGAATAACCTCTAATGAGAGGGAAGTAAGATTTGGGGAGTTGCTATCCCGAAACAGATTTCTGTCCTTCACCATAAAAATTCGTGAGGAGTCTCTGTAACTCGGATTGAGCTGACAATTTACGAATAAATCCCCCATTATGTTATCTAACTTGAGTTAGTTCAACACTTTTTAATTTGAGCAACAAAAGGTCTTCGAAAAAATCGGTTTCTACCTGTTGGTCTGTTTTGACAGATTTCTGCCATTATTTACATTTGCTTCTTATTGATTCCTTTTTGGGTTATTTTTGGGAAATTGAGATTTTTGAAGGATTTGTTACAGTATCTTGTGTTTTTAGTGAAAAGTCTTGCTGTTCCAAAGATTTTCCTCAGGCCTAATATCTTTTGAATACACTAATGTTGCTAATGAAGATTGTGTGAAGTTTTGTATGAAGGAAAAATTTCAGGTGTAGAGAAAGAATGATGCAATGAGATGAAGAATGGACAAAAGCTCAAGCTTGGGAATTCCACCATGGTGTCACCCCAAGAAATCTCCAAGAGGTACAAGTGTCAAAGCTTGGGGATGCCCAAGGCATCCCCTTCTTCAACAATAAAAAGCTCAGGTCTGTCTAGGCACTTCGTTTTTATTGTTTCATGCACAGTTGTGTTGTTCTTGGAGCATCTTAGTTTTTATTTGATTTTCTTAGTTGCTTAGTTTTCTTGAGTAAGTTGGTTGGATCCCATCACACTTCTTTTGGAAAGAGAGACACTCTGTTTTCATTGCTTAGAACACTCTAGTTTTCATTCTTATTGTTCTGTGAGTGTTCACTTTTTCTAGCACTATGTTTAGCCTTAGTTTTCTTATGCTTTTTTCTTAGAACTTTTTAGTTCTTCTTTGTGGATTTGTGAGACATGCTCACTTTTTTATTGATTATTATCTTTGTGAGTTGTTTCAATAAGTTGCTTGGTGTTGGAAAAGAGTAGGAAGCTTCACGCTATAGTGGTACGAAAAGGAACTTGCTTTGATTGTGACCTAGACTTTATCATCTCATGCTAGATGTTGCTTTTACCTTATGCTTATTTATTATTGCTTTATAATGTCTTGTTCCAAACAATGAGGATTGCTTAATGTGCCTTGAAGGAATAATGCGTTGTTTTAGCATGCAAAAGCATAGTATTGTGGTATTCTCCTTTGATGCTTTGCTTGGGTTGACTTGGCACATGCTCACACCAAGTTATGACTCTCACAAGTCACCATTAGCCTCTATGATCATTTAGTCCTTGACTTGTAGTACCACTCTATGCTTTCATTAGTAATGCTCTGTTGCTCTGCATGATTATGACCATTATGCTCTCTTAGTTGGTTGCTCCCAGTCTTTTGCTAGCCTCCACTTGTATGAGCAAGTTCTACTCATGCTTCCAACTCCCAAGAAACCAAGTTATTCCAAAGTGTCCACTATAAACTCCTATGTATGGTGTGTTACACCATTCCAAGTATATTCTTGTTTTCATCTACCAATTAAAAACTATTTTATTATGTGAAAACTTAGTGATTAAAGCCCTCACGAACTTGAGGGCACATTTTATTCTTTGCCCCTAATATACTTGAACCATTGAGACAACTTTGTTGTATATGCTTGCACTTATAAGTTGGGATTAGCATAACTGTGCTGTCACAGGGAACGTTTTCAACATTGCACTTATACTTTTGCACTCTGTTGATATCATGCTCTTTTGTCTATGGATGTTACCGGTGTGAAATGAAGTGGGAACTTGTAAGTGAATGGAATTTGTATTCTGTGTTAGAGAAACGCCTGGGCCGCTAGCCTAAGCCATGCCTAATCATGGTGGAAACTTGCAGCATCACCATAGTGAGCTAACTATGAAGCATCCTCAATAAAAAGCTATGCATATGGTAAATAAAAAGATTGCTGAGATGCTCATTGTCTGCTTGCCTTGTTATTTTGGTTATGGGAAAACTCCTGTACCATGTGCATGGGGTACCCCGTTGGTGGTTCTCAATGATATGGAAATACTTAAAGTGATAAGAACTTACCTGGACCAAAGTTGAGTATGCATGAGGTGTGGCCCTCGTATTCAAGGGACATGAGATTGACAACTTATACTTCGTCAAGCATATACTCCAGCTTTCCCACTTTAACCTTAACCACTTCAAGATGCTTATGATAGTGGCAATGAGGGTTGAAAGCTAACAACTACCATAATTTTTGGAAGCTCTTTTTGAAACTTGTAATCCCGGCTTCCTTTACAAAAAGGTCTTTCTTCCACCACTATTCTGTCTCCACCTTCTACCTTTAGGCACCATTAAGAGAGCATAGTTGTCATTCTGTGTGCAGTGTTCCAAAACTTATTGATTGACACATATTGTGATATTACTTGTTATTGTGCTACTTGTTTGTAGTCACCCTTGTGAACTTTGAAGGTGTCCTATGCATCTATTTGCTACTCTATGAGGGACAAGCTGAATGCCACCATGCTATGTTTTCTGTTTGTGAAACAAACAAACGTTTTTCAATGAATGTTATTCATGATCTTTGTTTGTAGCCATTCATGTTGCATGCATAGTTACTATGTCCTATTGTTAGAACTCCATGTTTCATGCTCATGTTTAGAGTTCTTTGATCCCCACTTTCAATGCTTGCAAATAGTTGGATCTTTATTGTGAGGGTGCATGTCACCTCAAAAATTATTTTGTTTATCACTTACCTACTCGAGGATGTGCAGGAGTTAAGCTTGGGGATGCTTGATACGTCAGAAACGTATCTATAATTTTTGATTCTCCATGTTTGTTTTGTATCTACTTTGCTTTGTTTTGTCTATACTTTGAGGTGTTTTTATATCTTTTCTGGAACTAACCTATTAACAAGTTGCCACAGTGCCAGTTGCCCGTTTTCTTCTGTTTTTGGTTCCAGAAAGGCAGAAAATCAATATTCTCAGAATTGGATGGGACAAAAGCCAAAGTTATTATTTTCTCCCGGAGCAACACGGAACCACGAAGCAGAGACGGAGGGGGGCACAGGGTGGCCAAACACCCTAGGTGCGGGCAAGCCCTGGGGGCGCCTGGAGGGGGTGTGGGCCCCCTGAACCCCCACCGACCTTGATTCCTGCGCCTATAAGAAGCCTCCGATGAGAAAACCCTAAGGGATCTGGCGGAAATACATGAAAACCTCCATAGCGCCGCTGCCACCGAAGGGGAGATTCAGGGGACATAAAGTCTCTGTTCCGGCACCCTGTCGGGACAGGGAAGTGCCCCCGGATCCATCTCCATCGATCTCCATCGCCATCTCCATCATCGTTGCTCATTCCCATAATGAGGAGGGAGTAGTTCTTCCTAGAGGCTAAGGGCTCTACCGGTAGCTATGTGTTCATCTATCTCTATGCATGATCTTGTTGTGGTCATGAGATTTGTAATCAAGTAAATCTACCTTGCTACTTAAGTGCTTCAACAGATCTCTAGCTCTCCCCACGTGTGTCTAGATAAATACTCTTTGTGCTTTAATAGATCTATGCTTTTGCCAACGTGTGTGAAATGACAACATGCATACCGTGTGTGGCACTTTGGCTAGATTGAATATTTGTTATGAGTTATATTTGGAGTTGGATGTCTCTATGAAATTGTGGTTTTTGTTGGAACCATATAGTGCTCAAGGTGGCAGTGTGGGGTTATCTAGATTGGGGAAGACCCTACCGTGGATTAGAGTGTCCAACTTGAGAGTAGTTAAGAGTAGTATCATGAAGAGAGGATATTTATATGAGAGAGTGTTCACTAGTGAAAGTGTGATCCCTAGGCCTTGTTTCTAAACATTTAAACACCGTTTGCTACTAGATTTGTTGCATGTTTGCTTGGTTTAGTCCTCCACGCCATCAGCTATTTTTTGGTACCGTTACCACTTGTATTTCACCATCTCTTCGCCGAACTAGTGCACCTATATTGGGTGTGATGGGGACACAAGAGACTTCTTGTATCTTGATTGCAGGATTGCTTGAGAGGGAATACCTTTAACCACTTCCTCCCTGAGTTCGATAAACCTTGGGTGATCCACATAAGGGAAACTTGCTGCTGTTCTACAAATCCCTACACTTGGAGGCCCAACAACTGTATATAAGAATAGAAGTGCGTAGACATCATGCTCTCTAATTTTTTGTTGTTTTCCATTAAGCCTAACTAGTGAAAACAAGAAACAAAAAGACAAAATTTCAGAATCTAAAGGAAATAAGTTCGAGCACTCACACCGGAGGATATGAGTACCTTTTACCTTACCTCCCCGGCAATGGCGCGAGAAAATAGCTTGATGTCTATGCACTTCTATTCTTATAGACAGTTGTTGGGCCTCCAAGTGCAGAGGTTTGTAGAACAGCAGCAAGTTTCCCATAATTGGATCACCCAAGGTTTATCGAACTCAGGGAGGAAGTGGTCAAAGGTATTCCCTCTCAAGCAATCCTGCAATCAAGATACAAGAAGTCTCTTGTGTCCCCAACACACCCAATACACTTGGCAGGTGTATAGGTGCAGTAGTTCACCAAAGAGATAGTGAAATACAAGTGGTAACGATGCCAGAAAATATCTTCTGACTTGTTGTTGACGTGGGGTAACGTGTGTGAGTGCCAGAAAAGAGCTTGACGGTGAGGTAAGACTAAAGCAAGCAAACATGCAATAGATCTAGTAGAAAACAGTGTTTCAGTGTTTAGAAACAAGGCCTAGGGATCATACTTTCGCTAGTGAACACTCTCGCATATAAATATATCCTCTTCATGAAACTACCCTGACTACTCTCCGGTTGGACACTCTAATCCATGGTAGGGCTATAACAGCATTCCTCAAAGTCCGCCTTTCCCAATCTAGATAACCCCACACTGTCACCTTGAGCGCTAGATGGTTCCAACAAACACCACAATTTCATAGATACATCCAACTCAAAATATAACTCATAAAAAATATATATGTAGTCTAGCTTAAGTGCCACACACGGCATGCACGCTGTCATTTTCACAGACATGGGGAAAAGCATAGATCTATTAAAGCACAATGATTATTTATGTAGACTCAAGCCTAAGTGCCACCACGGTATGCATGATGTCACTTACACACACGTGGGGAGAGCTCGAGATCTATTGAAGCACTTGAGTAGCAAGGTAAATCTACATGATTACAAAGCTCATGACCAGAACAAGATCATGCATAAAGAGAGAGATGAACACATAGCTACCGGTAGAGCCCTTAGCCTCGAGGAAGAACTACTCCCTCCTCATCATGAGAATCAGCAATGGTGATGGAGATGGTGGTGGAGATCGATGGAGATTGCTCCGGGGGCACTTCCCGTCCCGCCAGGGTGCCGGAATAGAGACCTTCTGTCCCCTGAATCTCCTCTTTGGTGGCAGCGGCGCTGCAAAACTTTTTCTGGAAGTATGATGGACGATGTAGGGTTTTCTCCCCGGGGGCTTTTTATAGGCGAAGGAGGAAAGGTCGATGGAGGGCCATGGGGCCCACACACCCTGTAGGCGCAACCAGGGCTTGCCCGCTCCTGGGGGTGCGGCCACCCTGGTGCCCTACTCCGTCTCTGCTTCGCGGTTTCGTGTTGCTCAAGGAAAAATAATGACTTTTGCTTTTTGTCTCGTCCAATTCCGAGAATATTGATTTTTTGCCTTTTCTGGAACCAAAAACATAGGAAAACAGGAAACTGGCACTCTGGCATCTTGTTAATAGGTTGTCCAGAAGAACATATAAAAACACCTCAAGGTGTAGACAAAGCAAAGCAAACCAAAGTAGATACTAAACAAGCATGGAACATCAAAAATTATAGATACGTTTCCGACGTATCAGCTACTCATCTTTATAATTTTGTTGAACTTTGTGAGATGCAAAAATATAAGGATGAAGATGGAGATATTATTAATATTAAATTGTTTCCTATTTCTTTAAGAGGAAGAGATAAAGATTGGTTGCTATCTTTGCCTAAAAATAGTATTGATTCTTGGATTAAATGCAAAGATGCTTTCATTGGATAATATTATCCTCCTGCTAAGATTATATCCATGAGAAGTGACATAATGAAATTTAAACAATTTGATAATGAAAATGTTTCTCAAGCTTGGGAAAGAATGAAATCTAGTGAAGAATTTCCCCACTCATGGACTGACTACTTGGATGATTATCCAAACCTTTTATGAAGGACTGAATTTTTCTTGAAGAAATTTGTTGGATTCAACTGCTGGAGGTACCTTTATGTCCATCACTTTGGGTGCTTCAATAAAGCTCCTGGATGATATGATGATTAATTATTCTGAATGGCACACTGAGAGAGATCCACAAGGTAAGAAGGTAAATTCTGTTGAAGAAATCTCCTCTCTGAGTGATGAGATTGATACTATTATGTCTATGCTTGTTAGTGGAAAAGATCATATTGATCCAAATAATGTTCCTTTAGCCTCTTTGGTTGCTCAATAATAGCAAGTTGATGTGAACTTCATTAGAAGTAATAATTTTGGTAATAATAATTATAGGTCATATCCTCCTAATAATAGCAATAGTTATCATGGTAAATCTGGAATGCCTAGTGAAGAAAGGATTTTGGAAGTTGAAAGATCCACTAAAAACTTTATGCAAATGCAATATGAGCAGAATATATTATTCACTAAAACCATGGAGGAACAATCCGCCATTTGGAAAAATATTAGTTGTCAACTTGAGAATTTAAATAGGGAAATTCCTGGTTTGCAAGCCAAAATTTCGAATGCTAAAAATAATATTTCATCTTTGTCTGAAGCACAATCTTCTTTGATTAATAAAATGGCTGCTAAACCTGAAACTATGGATAATCCCTCTGTTGCTACTAATGCCATTCAAGTTAGAATTGGTGAAAATGTTAGGATGTTAGCTGAATTGCATTCTAGGTGGGAATGAGAAGATGAAATTGCTAGAAATAATAATATGACTAAAATTTGTACCATTACCACCACTAGTGATGCTGATGCTAGCAAACCTCCTACTATTAATGGTAACATAATTGGTGTAGACAAAGTCCCCATCTTTTACAACATTGCCTAAACCCACTAGAAAATTTTCCAATAAAAATGCTGAAATTTTTCAAAATATTGGAGACAATAGTTCTACTACCTTGAATGATAATTTTGATTTTGATCTTGATGGTTGCAATATTTCTGTGGTAATTATGTTCTTACAAAAGCTTGCTCGAAGTCCTAATGCTAGTGCTATGAATATGGCCTTTACAAAACATATTACAAATGCTCTCATGAAAATTAAAGAAGAAAAATTGAGACATGAAGATTCTATTCCTAGGAAATTAGAAGATGGTTGGGAGCCCATCATTAATATGAAAGTGAATGATTTTGATTTCAAAGATTTATATGATCTTTCTGCTAGTGTCTCTATTATGCCTAGAAAACTTTATGATATGCTTGATTTACCACCATTAGAAGATTGTTATTTGGATGTACATCTTGATGATAATGCTAAAAATAAACCTATGGGGACAATTAATGATGTTCTTATTATGTTAACGATACCTTTGTCCCCGTTGATTTCTATGTTTTGGATGTTGAATGCAATGCTCCTTGTCCTATTATTTTGGGAAGACCTTTTCTGAGAACTGTTGGTGCCATTATTGACATGAAGGAAGGCACCATTAAATATCAATTCCCACTCAAGAAAGGTATAGAACACTTTCCTCGAAAAAGAAAGAAGCTATCTTTTGATTCCCTTACGAGAAAAAAATTTGATGCTGATGCTTCTTCATTCAAAAGTACTTGATTCTTGCTTTCTGTGCCTACCTGAAAGGCGTTAAAGAAAAGAAAAAGCACTGTTGGGAGATAACCCAATTTTTATTTCAGTAAGTTTTTCTTTTGTTGAGTCTTGGAAGTTATTACCTCTGTAATAACCTCTCCTTATCCTTTTTTTGGTTTTTGTGTGTGACATCCCCGGGATCAGGGCTAAACAAATCCCAGACCTCCGTCTGACATTAGCTTAACCTGAGCTCGAGGATATCCAGAGAAGAATCGATAACACAATAGTAACCCTATGAAACAAATTATTATTACAGCAAGGTTATAACTGAGCGAAGAGCCAAATATTACAATCATAGATCACTGACCACAAACATCAAACAGCGGAAGGCAAATTATGCTATTAAGTATAGAAAACTTAACAAATGGCCTAAGAGGACCGAAGCATAACAATGACGTCCCACCCCATAGATTCCAGACTGCCGGCCGGGAACCCCAAGCTACTCGTCGATGTTGATGTAGTACCAAACTGATCTTCAGGGAACACTTACTCTGCCAAAAGTATCAAAAAAGCAAGGGTGTACTCCGCAAGACTTATGGCTGGTGGAGTTGTTGTGCATAACGCCATCTTTGTTTTGTAAGACAAGAGAGAGAGAGAGAGAGAGAGAGAGAGAGAGAGAGAGAGAGAGGAAGAAGCTCGTCTACTCAGAATATTTTAAAAGGGGATAAGAGAGCGACATCTCCAAAATATTGATCATCATCTTTTGATATCCACCAAAACATCATCATATGAACCCTAACTAGGATCACCCCCTCGCCCCCAAGAGGAAGCATCCTTAAGCACCCGTTGATCTACCAAGTTTTACGATTAGGTTATAGTTCTCTATGATCTCACGTCCATTCCCAAGTCGTCCATAACCGTGGACACGGCTTTCCCAAAGATTATTACCATGCAGGGGTGTACAACTTTACCCACACATACTAACCTTCTCTTAGTGCCACGCAATAAGCCCTCTTCCTTGGAAGGCCGACAGAGGGTGGTTAGACAAGACCTTTACCTTACTTTCGCCTAAATCCATGAGTCTCCAAGAAAGGGTTCCATCAGCCCATATCTCTATGTCCAAGGATCGGGAGTACTCCCGGAGCCTCCTTCCTCCTTGGTCATGCCCTATATGATGCACAATCTTCAACCCATCCAAATATGCAAATGCCAAATAGCTAACTACGGACTCATGGATCATACTAGGCAAGTTAGTGAGTCAAGGGGGTTCCCAAGCTCCTGTGTGGCTGCACGCTCGTCTTGGTTCAAGAGGCAAGAACTTCCAGATCCTAGGGGTGGCGAGCATGGGACTACAAAAACCACATCCCACCGTGGCCTCCCATACAAGCCTTAGCAAGTTTAACCTCATATCACCTCCGATCTCATATCATCATGTTCTCCTGTCATACTAGATTATCTGCATCTGATACATCATCTGGATGAACCAGACTCAACAGCTATGCATGGCTAAACATGACTGATACGTTGGAAACGTATCTATAATTTTTGATGCTCCATGCTTGTTTAGTATCTACTTTGCTTTAATTGTCCACACTTTGAGGTGCTTTTTACATGCTTTCTGGTACTAACCTATTAACAAGTTGCAACAGTGCCAGATGCCTGTTGTCTGCTATTTTTGGTTTCAGAAAAGTTAGCAAAGAAATATTCTCGGAATTGGACGGGAAGAAGGAAAAAGTTAATAACTTTCCGTGGGGAACAAGAAGTCCAGAGGAGAGCCGGAGGGGCCGGCGAGAGGGGCCAAACCCCCCTAGTGCGACCATAGGTGGGCCCGCGCCTGGCTAGGGTTTGGTGTCCCTAGCCGCCTCTCGGTCTCGCCCGTTCGCCTATAAGAAGCCCCGGATGCAGAAACCCTGAGTACCCAATCAGAAATCCACGAAACCGTCTGTAGCCGCCGCCACCATCGTCCCTAGATCGGTGGGGATCTGAAGCTCTTCCCGGCACCCTGCCGTAGGGGAGATCATCCCGTAAGCCTTCTCTCCAGTATGATTCATGAGTAGTTCCACCTTGGACTATGGGTCCATGTAGTATCTAGATGGTTGTATCTCCTCCTTGGTGCTTTCATGTATAGATCTTGTGAGCTCCATTCATGATCAAGATCTAATCTATTTGTAATCATGCATGTTGTGTTTGTGGGGATCCGATGGATATTGAGATTATTATGTTGGTTTGATTAATGATTTTATCTTTATGATTCTATCAATGTCTGTGTTGTTTGTGATCTTGCATGCTCTCCGTTGCTAGTGGTTATCTTGGCCAAGTAGTTGCTAGTGACTCCAAGAGGGAGTATTTATCCTCGATAGTGGGTTCATGCCTCTAGTTTCCAAGGGAAGTGACAATAATCTCTTCGGTTGTAGATGTGATGTTGCTACTAGGGAGAAAACAACGGTCTCTTGTTCATGGAACATGTGGACCGTTCACCTTACACACTTTGCTTAAAGCAGTTGTCTGTTGCTTGCAACTTAATACTGGAGGGGGTTCGGATGATAACCTGAAAGGTGGACTTCTAGTCATATATGCAGTTGGATGACGGTCTTTGTATATTGTTGTATTGCCCAATCAACCTCATATGATCTTTCTGGCTAGTAATTGCATTGTTATCCCTTGCTTAGTTCTTGTTAATTTCCTCGCTGTAATTTTTTTACCCTTCATGCCATGTTGTTTATCTAAGGAGAGCACCTCTAGTGAACCATGGACCCTGGTCCAATCTTTACCATTAATAAATCTTCCACTGTTACTTGTTTACTTGCTACAAACCATTACCTTCCACACCATACGTTTAATCCTTTGTTACAGCAAACCGGTGAGCTTGACAACCTCACTGATTCGTTGGGGCAAAGTCTTGAGTTTGTGTTGTGTAGGTCTCCATGTTGCCAGCAACACCTTTGAGATGTTTCCTTCCTCCTTCAGGTTTGATAACCTCGGTCTCTACCGAGGGAAACTTGCTGTTGTGCTCATCACACCTTGCTCTTGGGGTTCCAAAAAAGTGTCCCACGTCAAACACTGGGTGCACGCATCAAGATTTCTAGCGCCGTTGCCGGGGAGGCTAAGGACGTCTTCACTAGGGGAGTCCTTCACTTTCTTTCTCTTTACTTTGTTTTTAGTTTGCTTTGTTTCTTTTGCTTGGTTTTGTTTGCCTCTTTCCAAAAAACCCAAAAAAATAGTCTAGTTTGGTTTGCTTGGTTTATTCAAACACACAAATTTTTTTTGTTCCTGCTCTTGTTGCCACCTTGCTCTAGCTCACCATGTTGGTCCCCCACTTCGCTATGAAAAATCTTGCAATAGGTAGTGGCTCCATAATTGGGAAAGATAATATTGAAGAATTATTTAATTATGTTAGCAAGCATGAGGATATTGAGGATAAATCTATAGTAGAACTTGCTCCTAATTATGAGATTGCTGCAGCTTCTTTAGTTCATATGTTGGAAGCTAGGTTTGTTAGCCTTAACCCCTTTATACAATTCTTATTCCTAAAACTAAAATAAGAGAAGGATGTTGAAAAAAGGGAATTCATCCTTGAAATTTGATCAAAAGAATTCCATGATGTTGCTAGGGAGGCCAAAAAGGTTTTTGAACGTTTCAATATGCTAGGTTCAAGTGTAGATGTTGTGGGTGTTTCTGATAAAACTAAGCCTAGAGAGGAATTCAATATACCCATACCCTATAAGCTTGTTGGAATGCATGAAGCCTTTGAAAATAACTTCGATTGGATTGCCACTAAAAATCTTTTTGATGAAGGTAGTAGACCAAAGATAGATGAGAAAGGATCCTCCAAAACCCATTTGGATGAGATACCTTTCATAGTTGAAGATTTTGCAAGTATGAATGTTAATGCTTCCTCATTTGAAAATACTTGATTCTTCTTGCTTCTTATGCCTAACTTAAAGGCGTTAAAAAAATACTTGTTGGGGAGATAACCCAAGAGTTTCCTTGAGTCTTGGAAGTTATTACATCTGTAATGACCTCTCCTTATCCTTTTTGTTTGCTTTTTGTGCCAAGAATGACCTCTAATGAGAGGGAAGTAAGATTTGGAGAGTTGCTATCCCGAAACAGATTTCTGGCCTCCACCAAACAAATTCGTGAGGAGGCTCTGTAACTCAGATTGCCAACTTATACTTCGTCAAGCATATACTCCAACTTTGACACTTTAACCTTAACCACTTCAAGATGCTTATGATAGGGGCAATGAGGGCTGAAAGCTAACAACTACCATAATTTTTGGAAGCTCTTTTTGAAACTTGTAATCCCTGCTTCCTTTACAAAAAGGCCTTTCTTCCACCATTATTTAGTCTCCACCTTCTACCTTTAGGCACCATTAAGAGAGCATAGTTGTTATTCTGTGTGCAGTGTTCCAAAGCTTATTAATTGATGCATATTGTGTTATTGCTTGTTCTTGTGCTACTTGTTTCTAGTCACCCTTGTGAAATTTGTAGGTGTCCTATGCATTATATTGCTACTCTATGAGGGACAAGCTAAATGCCACTATGCTATGTTTTCTGTATGTGAAACAAACAAACGTTTTTCAATGCATATTATTCATGATCTTTGTTTGTAGCTTGCCATGTTGCATGCATAGTTACTATGTCCTATTGTTAGAACTCCATCTTTCATGCACATGTTTAGAGTTCTTTGATCCCAGCTTTCAATGCTTGCAAATGGTTGGATCTTTAATGTGAGCGTGCATGTCACCTCAAAAATTATTCTTTTATTACTTACCTACTCGAGGACGAGCAGGAGTTAAGCTTGGGGATGCTGATACGTTGGAAACGTATCTATAATTTTTTATGCTCCATGCTTGTTTAGTATCTACTTTTCTTTACTTGTCCACACTTTGAGGTGCTTTTTACATGTTTTCTGGTACTAACCTATTAACAAGTTGCAACAGTGCCAGATGCCTGCTTTCTGCTGTTTTTGGTTTCAGAAAAGTTAGTAAAGAAATATTCTCGGAATTGGACGGGACAAAGGACGAAGTCAATAACTTTCCGTGGGGAACAAGAAGGCCAGAGGAGAGCCGGAGGGGCCGGCCAGAGGGGCCACCCCCCTAGGCGCGGCCATAGGTGGGCCCGCGCCTGGCTAGGGTTTGGTGGCCCTGGCCGCCTCCCGGTCTCGCCCCTTCGCCTATAAAAAGCTCCGGATGCAGAAATCATGAGTACCCGATCAGAAATCCATGAAACCGTTTGTAGCCGCCGCTACCATCGTCCCTAGATCGAGGAGATCTGAAGCTCTTCCTAGCACCCTGCCGGAGGGGAGATCATCCCGGAGGCCTTCTCTCTGGTATGATTCGTGAGTAGTTCCACCTTGGACTATGGGTCCATGTAGTAGCTAGATGGTTGTATCTCCTCCTTGGTGCTTTCATGTATAGATCTTGTGAGCCCCGTTCATGATCAAGATCTAATCTATTTGTAATCATGCATGTTGTGTTTGCGGGGATCCGATGGATATTGAGATTATTATGTTGGTTTGATTAATGGTTTTATCATTATGATTCTATCATGTCTATGTTGTTTGTGATCTTGCATGCTCTCCGTTGCTAGTGGTTATCTTGGCCAAGTAGTTGCTAGTTACTCCAAGAGGGAGTATTTATGCTCGATAGTGGGTTCATTCCTCTAGTTTCCAAGGTAAGTGACAATAATCTCTTCGGTTGTGGATGTGTTGTTTCTACTAGGGAGAAAACAACGGTCTCTTGTTCATGGAACATGTGGAGTGTTTACCTTACACACTTTGCTTAAAGCAATTTTCTGCTGCTTGCAACTTAATACTGGAGGGGGTTCGGATGATAACCTGAAGGTGGACTTCTAGTCATAGATGCAGTTGGATGACGGTCTATGTATATTGTTGTATTGCCCAATCAACCTCATAGGATCTTTCTGGCTAGTAATTGCATTGTTATGCCTTGCTCAGTTCTTGTCAATTGCCCCGCTGTAATTTGTTTACCATTCATGCCATGTTGTTTATCTAAGGAGAGCACCTCTAGTGAACTATGGACCCCGGTCCAATCTTTACCATTAATACATCTTCCACTGTTACTTGTTTACTTGTTGCAAACCATTACCTTCCACACCATACTTTTTGTCACATCCCAAGATTTTCCAAATCTTGTAATGTGAAAATAAATGAATAAAATAAAACTTTGTTTGATTTTCAGAGCCAGAAGAAACTTTTTGAATTCAATTGGAACTTCAAACCCATTTGAATTAAATAAAATCCCAAAGGGATTCATAAAGATAAACATTTAATAAAGGAAATTAAAAATGTTTTGGAATTACTATTTTGGATCTTTTAAAATAAAAGATTTGGTATTCAAAAGAAAAGATGGATTTAAATAAAGATTATTTTATAAAGCCAAATTAAACCTTGGCCAAGCTTTGGAATTAAAAAAACATTTTATTCTAAATAAAATTAGCAAAGGTTTATTTAAAATAAATTAATAAGGATTTAATATCCAAGTTTTATTAATAAAGGGTCTATCATTTATAAACCATCAAAAACTTATTTGTTTAATTTAATAAAGTTTTCCAAGTACTTTAGATTCTCAGATAAAACCTACTAAAGTGTTTTGGCTTTATTTTAGATTTTAAAATAAATATTCTCAATAAAACAAACCCAAGTTGATTTAATAATGAAAGTCCATGTTATTTAATTAATAATGGACTCTAAAATAAAATGTTATTTTGTTTTAAAAACAAGTTTACAAGTATTTAATATTTCCAAATAAAACCTACTGATTTGGTTTTGAAAATATTTAGGTTTCAAATAAAGATTTTATTAATAGAATCAAACTCTATTTAATGGACCCTAAAATAAGAGGTTATTTTGTTTTAAACAAATTTTCCAAATATTCTTTATTTCCAAATAAACCTACTGATTTAGATTTGAAAGTGTTTGGATTTTAAATGAAGATTATATTAATTAAAACAAACCCTATATTATTAAATAAGTAAAATATCCATTTATTTAAATTAAAGAATGGATCTTAAAAAGAATAAAATTATTATTTTGTTTTGAGATTTGGATTATGTTGAAAAACAGAACCAAATTCAAAGTAAAGTTGAGTGTTTGTTTGAATTAATTTGAGTGTTGTTTGAATGTGTGAATAATTGTTTGAAATTCAAAACATAAAAGAATTAGAAAAGGAAAAATAAAGCAGACAGAAAAAAATAGTGCAAAGGCCCAGCCCACTAAGCCAATCCAGCCCAGACTTCTCCCCTCCCCCGAAGCGTTTCTTTTCTTACTCAGAAACCTACTCAGACAGAGACTGACCGGTGGCCCCCTCTTCTCCCTCTCTCTCACTCGCTGACAAGACGACCCCACACCACTGTTCTTCTCTCTCACCCGCCGCTGACCGAGCCTTCCCCCTCGCTGCCATTGCTGCCTTCAAACCGCGGATTCAATTCGCCTTAACACGACCGCCGTTACTCGAGTTGATCACGCAGACGTAAACGCCCGTGTCTCCTCTATATTTCCCCTCTGACACCTCGCGCTCGCACGCCCCAGACCGCCCCAATTTCTCTCTGCACCGCCGCAGCTCCGACCACCGTCCACCCTCGATTCCGGCCGAGCCACACCCCCTCCAGACTCCACAAGCGCACAAGCACACTCACCACTTCCTGGCACATCTCCCAGTACCCCCTGTTCGACCGCGGGAGCCCCAGAACGACGGCTACGACGAGCTTCCGAACACCGCCGCGTTTGCAACCTCTCTGACGGCCTCCCCCGGTAAGCCTCGACCGCCCCGCGCCCCCTCGTTCACGCACACAGCGTTGCCTTAACCTCACGCATCTGACCGCGCCTCCGTTTTGCCTTAGGGTGATCTCCAGTGACGTCCTCGACCTCGACCAGAGCCGCCCGTCGCCAGTAGCAACTCCGGCAAGGAATTACGACTTTCCCCGTGCGCCCCTCCCCCAACCGGTAGCACGTTGAGCATCAGCGTTGCATTACGAGCCTGGTGAGCATCCTTCCCCTCTTTTTTGCGTCCTGTTTTTCTAGCGCCGCCGCCAACTAGCCGTTCCGCCGCTCGCCGTCGACCTAGCACCGCCAGTCCTTGGCCAGGCAGCAGGAGCCGTCCGATGTCGATCGGATGGATAAAATAGAACCACTTACCGAAGGGGTATGCGTCGATCTGCGCCGCACATTTTCAGTTAGATCCAACGCACCCTAGGAGCCGATCCGGCCGAACCGGTATCGACCAGTAAGAACATGCCGCGTGTCACCTAATTCGTTTTAAAAGAAATTTGAAAACAGATTTAATTGCAAACTTCAAACCCTTATAACTTGAGATCTACACGTCCAAAAATTGCAAATTTTATGTCGTTGGATTCAGAAGAGCAAGACCTAAACAACCATGGCCTTAGTTTGGAAAATAGTATCTGTTTATTTGCTTGTTTTTGCAGATTCTTTTGTGAGCTTGTTTAGAGTATAAAAATTGTTTAAAATTGAATTTAAAGACAAAACCTTTGCAAAATGATTTGTAGTGACCTTACTGACCTTAGGAACCAACCCATGGGTTTGGAAATGAAAATTGGAAATATTAAGAATGGATTAATTAAATTAGCCTAATTCTAGCCAAATAAAGATAATGGTTTTATTATGAAAAAGATTTTTGGAATAAAACTTTGAGAAATTATGTTGAGTCAAAGCTACTGACCCAAAACAACCAATATTGAGAGAGTTAGAAACTTTTGGTGAAAACTTAAAAGGTTTTAGATTTAATAAAACTATTTTCCACCACATAAAATGTTGAATGGATTTTAAAATAGATTTTGAGCCAAACTCTCTAACTAATGACTTTGCCACATTGGTAAATGACCAATTTGGACCTTACAAAGTTTATAAGCCTAGTGGAGACCTTCCCTGTAAATAAAACCATCTTAAGCATGTTTCCAAACATGACTTAGAATCCATGCTTTGTGTGTGTGAAATGTTGTTTGTATATTGGTTTGGAATGCTACTTGATACTATGATTGCTTGATTGACTTGTAGTGAAATTAGCAAAGAGTGAGTCTAGCAAGATCAAGAAGTAAACTCTCATTCCCTACCAAAAAGGCAAGTTACACTATCATACAAAAGTCCTACTATTTTCATTACATACTTAGTGGATTTTGAAAATATACATGAAAAGATATTTCTGTACTTATGCAATGATAAATCCTAATAGGATTCCCTAAACATTCCTTAGTGAAAATATTGAAGTTGTACATGCTTAGCCATGCTATATGCTACAATTTGAAAAAGAGATACATGTTGAGATTTTACAAAGATTGAGAAAAGGACTTGTGTTTTACATAATAAAACAAGGACTCAATGAACCACCTAGGTGGAGGATACTTTAAGGTTTGGAGAAGGTGGCAACAAAAGGGAACCATGTCTATGGAAATCACTTTGTGTTGTGCTCCAAAAGAAAACCACCTACGAAACTTAGAGATCAAACATGCTTCTCCAATTGTGGCTTTCGTGTGCAACCACATGCTATTATGGCTCTGGCTTAGTCAATTACATTAGGAAGACCCATACATTGTCTTTAGTTACTGGACATGGGGATCTGGAATGCTTCATGGGGGCTGAAGACAAAGCTAGCAATGATGTATGGGAGGACCTTTTGGAAAGACTTCGTCACATTCTCAATCTGCCAGTACTCCATCTTGGTGAGCACTAATCCAGTAGGCCACTGGTGGCAAAAGGATGGGATTGTGACATGTGGGTAAAGTGTACTCCTTCTGCAGAAGATAATAAAATCTAAGTACTTAGCCGTGTCCCCGGTTATGGACAATACTGAGCAACTAAAGTATGAACTATGGGAGATCTCGACATTCCAACTTCTAATATAAAAACTTGATGCACTTGGGGGTACCAAGGAATTCAAAGAGATTTTGTAAAGCTTGTTGCACTTGGGGTTACCAAGGTGCTCAAGAGCATGATGTACTTGGGGTTACCAAGGAACTCATGAGTTTTGATAAAACTTGTTGCACTTGGGGTTACCAAGGTGCTCAAGAGATTTTGACAAGGATTTGAACACTTGAGTTTCTACCAAGGAGTTCAAGGAACTTGGAAAAGAAATTTGACAAAGGACTTTAAAACCCTTTTTGAAAAGATAGGATAAAATATTGCTTGATGCAAATAAGCCTTAAACTCTACTTAGCCAAATATGCATATAATGATAGGATCCACTCTTATTATAAATAAAAGTGAAGCTTGCCAATACAATTCAAAATGTATTGACCCTTGTGGCTGTAACTTGTAATGTTGCAGGTTGATTGTTTTTTTTTTAAATGAAGATTGTTTGATTGACTAGGACTACAAAGTCTACAACCAACATCTGCCTGTGGCACTTTGAAGATGATGGACCCATACTTATAGTTATTCCGCTGCAAATGTAATGTAATAGCCAAATGAGCTATGTTTGATGTAATAAACTTATGTTATTCCTGGTTATAAATTTATATTATGACCTTTGTATCTTGATATTACATCTTAACTGTGGATGCTAGCTATTGATCCAGGGACTAGCATTGTAAACACAGGAGGAACCTACCTTATTAAAAGGTTGGGAACCCTACAGATGGTATCAGAGCATTGTGTTGCCTGTAGGATTTGTAAACCTAGGATTGGACAAAAACCCTTAGAAGAATAGGAGTTGTATTTGTTCCAAAAACTTATTTACAAAAACACTTATAAACTCTTTCCTTAACCATTTTGGTTTCAACTCTACATCTCTTCTACTTCAACTTGATGGAAAAGCCAACCCCATGACCAAAGACTACACCATATGCAAAGTACTTCTTCAACATCTTCAACTCTAATGACTTCAACATCTTCATCTCTAATGACTTCAACATCTTCAGAATGTTCACCAAGGACTTCCAACTTGGAAACCACTAAGGACTACAAGTGAAACAAGGAAATCCTACTCAAGATTTAGAGACTGAGGGAATGCAAATAAGAAGAAGCCATCAACAACTTTGAAGTATTGCAACCAAGAGTTTTCCTCAAGGAAACCAAGATCTCAAGTAAGAAGAATCATGAAGGAAGGAAAGATCACAAGTGAACCATATAGATGGACCACCATAATTTAGTTAAGTCAAACCACCAACTTCTGTGGGTAACAAAACTATTTTGTTGCCTAAGTATGTGCTTGAACTTTGTTGTTTAAGTAAAATGATTGTTTCTGATTGCATGCACATTGTTTGTGTGAATTGTGATGTGTGTGATTAGAATTGAATCCTTAGAAAAATCTTGCCTATTCTAAACTCCCTTCAAACCCAAACAGATGACTACTCCAAAGGACTCCAAGGTTGATGACACCAACACCAACCAAGCTGATAGCATGAAAGAGCTCATAGCAACCCAACACCAGTTGAATCAACTGACAGCTCAGTTCATAGTCAACAATAGTGATAAAGATCCAACTCTACAAAGGTTTTTGGAAGAACAATCCCAACTGATGCTTAAGGTGACTAATCAAATGATTAGCATGGAAGAAAACTATCCAAAGAGAGTTTATGATAACAAGGATGAAAAGAATATAGTTCTAGATGGAGCCCCAACTTGCATTATTTGTGGAGACAAGGATCATACTTCCAAGGAGCATGAAGGACAATGCCCCAATTGTGAAGAAGATCATCCTGTTGGACAATGTCCTACCTCTCAAGCTACTTGCTACCTGTGTGAAGGAAGTGATCATACTCCAGGTCTATGTCCTATCTATGCCATGGTGGAACAAAGGAAACAAGAAGGATCCAAGTCTACCAAAGGAAAAGGACCACTTCTACCTCCAAACAAGACAACCCAATTCAAAGGATCAAAGAAAATCAAGAATCCCAAGCAAGACATGAACCTAGTACAATGTCGTAAATGTAAGGAAATGGGACACTACTCCAGTGGATGCCCGGAGAACAAGAAGAATAAAGAGATTGACCAAGTGTGGTGCAACAACTGCAAAGAACCAGGCCACTATGTAGCAACTTGCCCACAAGAGCAACGCAAAGAACTCAAGGACATTCATTGTTTCAACTGCAAGAATCCAGGACATTATGCAAGAAACTGTCCAGAAAGGATGAAAAACAAGTTGAACAAGCCTAGGGAGAAACTCAACCTTGGCCCATGAATCAAGTGTAGAAATAAAACAAAAGTTTGCTTAGAGAAGTTTTCCAGGACCCAAGAAGGCCAATATGTAATTTTTGTTTGAAATTTTTTAAGGGTGGTAGTACCCTAGTTGTTTTGAACCTGCTTATAACCCTAACCTTCCAAAATCTCGGGACGAGATTTATTTTAAGGGTGGTAGCCTGTCACATCCCAAGATTTTCCAAATCTTGTAATGTGAAAATAAATGAATAAAATAAAACTTTGTTTGATTTTCAGAGCCAGAAGAAACTTTTTGAATTCAATTGGAACTTCAAACCCATTTGAATTAAATAAAATCCCAAAGGGATTCATAAAGATAAACATTTAATAAAGGAACTTAAAAATGTTTTGGAAT
Source organism: Avena sativa (assembly GCA_916181665.1). Taxonomy (NCBI): domain Eukaryota; kingdom Viridiplantae; phylum Streptophyta; class Magnoliopsida; order Poales; family Poaceae; genus Avena; species Avena sativa. The sequence continues at coordinate 51,396,546 of OV702279.1, read as the reverse complement.
TACTATTTTGGATCTTTTAAAATAAAAGATTTGGTATTCAAAAGAAAAGATGGATTTAAATAAAGATTATTTTATAAAGCCAAATTAAACCTTGGCCAAGCTTTGGAATTAAAAAAACATTTTATTCTAAATAAAATTAGCAAAGGTTTATTTAAAATAAATTAATAAGGATTTAATATCCAAGTTTTATTAATAAAGGGTCTATCATTTATAAACCATCAAAAACTTATTTGTTTAATTTAATAAAGTTTTCCAAGTACTTTAGATTCTCAGATAAAACCTACTAAAGTGTTTTGGCTTTATTTTAGATTTTAAAATAAATATTCTCAATAAAACAAACCCAAGTTGATTTAATAATGAAAGTCCATGTTATTTAATTAATAATGGACTCTAAAATAAAATGTTATTTTGTTTTAAAAACAAGTTTACAAGTATTTAATATTTCCAAATAAAACCTACTGATTTGGTTTTGAAAATATTTAGGTTTCAAATAAAGATTTTATTAATAGAATCAAACTCTATTTAATGGACCCTAAAATAAGAGGTTATTTTGTTTTAAACAAATTTTCCAAATATTCTTTATTTCCAAATAAACCTACTGATTTAGATTTGAAAGTGTTTGGATTTTAAATGAAGATTATATTAATTAAAACAAACCCTATATTATTAAGTAACTAAAATATCCATTTATTTAAATTAAAGAATGGATCTTAAAAAGAATAAAATTATTATTTTGTTTTGAGATTTGGATTATGTTGAAAAACAGAACCAAATTCAAAGTAAAGTTGAGTGTTTGTTTGAATTAATTTGAGTGTTGTTTGAATGTGTGAATAATTGTTTGAAATTCAAAACAGAAAAGAATTAGAAAAGGAAAAATAAAGCAGACAGAAAAAAATAGTGCAAAGGCCCAGCCCACTAAGCCAATCCAGCCCAGACTTCTCCCCTCCCCCGAAGCGTTTCATTTCTTACTCAGAAACCTACTCAGACAGAGACTGACCGGTGGCCCCCTCTTCTCCCTCTCTCTCACTCGCTGACAAGACGACCCCACACCACTGTTCTTCTCTCTCACCCGCCGCTGACCGAGCCTTCCCCCTCGCTGCCATTGCTGCCTTCAAACCGCGGATTCAATTCGCCTTAACACGACCGCCGTTACTCGAGTTGATCACGCAGACGTAAACGCCCGTGTCTCCTCTATATTTCCCCTCTGACACCTCGCGCTCGCACGCCCCAGACCGCCCCAATTTCTCTCTGCACCGCCGCAGCTCCGACCACCGTCCACCCTCGATTCCGGCCGAGCCACACCCCCTCCAGACTCCACAAGCGCACAAGCACACTCACCACTTCCTGGCACATCTCCCAGTACCCCCTGTTCGACCGCGGGCGCCCCAGAACGACGGCTACGACGAGCTTCCGAACACCGCCGCGTTTGCAACCTCTCCGACGGCCTCCCCCGGTAAGCCTCGACCGCCCCGCGCCCCCTCGTTCACGCACACAGCGTTGCCTTAACCTCACGCATCTGACCGCGCCTCCGTTTTGCCTTAGGGTGATCTCCAGTGACGTCCTCGACCTCGACTAGAGCCGCCCGTCGCCAGTAGCAACTCCGGCAAGGAATTACGACTTTCCCCGTGCGCCCCTCCCCCAACCGGTAGCACGTTGAGCATCAGCGTTGCATTACGAGCCTGGTGAGCATCCTTCCCCTCTTTTTCGCGTCCTGTTTTGCTAGCGCCGCCGCCAACTAGCCGTTCCGCCGCTCGCCGTCGACCTAGCACCGCCAGTCCTTGGCCAGGCAGCAGGAGCCGTCCGATGTCGATCGGATGGATAAAATAGAACCACTTACCGAAGGGGTATGCGTCGATCTGCGCCGCACATTTTCAGTTAGATCCAACGCACCCAGGAGCCGATCCGGCCGAACCGGTATCGACCAGTAAGAACACGCCGCGTGTCACCTAATTCGTTTTAAAAGAAATTTGAAAACAGATTTAATTGCAAACTTCAAACCCTTATAACTTGAGATCTACACGTCCAAAAATTGCAAATTTTATGTCGTTGGATTCAGGAGAGCAAGACCTAAACAACCATGGCCTTAGTTTGGAAAATAGTATCTGTTTATTTGCTTGTTTTTGCAGATTCTTTTGTGATCTTGTTTAGAGTATAAAAATTGTTTAAAATTGAATTTAAAGACAAAACCTTTGCAAAATGATTTGTAGTGACCTTACTGACCTTAGGAACCAACCCATGGGTTTGGAAATGAAAATTGGAAATATTAAGAATGGATTAATTAAATTAGCCTAATTCTAGCCAAATAAAGATAATGGTTTTATTATGAAAAAGATTTTTGGAATAAAACTTTGAGAAATTATGTTGAGTCAAAGCTACTGACCCAAAACAACCAATCTTGAGAGAGTTAGAAACTTTTGGTGAAAACTTAAAAGGTTTTAGATTTAATAAAACTATTTTCCACCACATAAAATGTTGAATGGATTTTAAAATAGATTTTGAGCCAAACTCTCTAACTAATGACTTTGCCACATTGGTAAATGACCAATTTGGACCTTACAAAGTTTATAAGCCTAGTGGAGACCTTCCCTGTAAATAAAACCATCTTAAGCATGTTTCCAAACATGACTTAGAATCCATGCTTTGTGTGTGTGAAATGTTGTTTGTATATTGGTTTGGAATGCTACTTGATACTATGATTGCTTGATTGACTTGTAGTGAAATTAGCAAAGAGTGAGTCTAGCAAGATCAAGAAGTAAACTCTCATTCCCTACCAAAAAGGCAAGTTACACTATCATACAAAAGTCCTACTATTTTCATTACATACTTAGTGGATTTTGAAAATATACATGAAAAGATATTTCTGTACTTATGCAATGCTAAATCCTAATAGGATTCCCTAAACATTCCTTAGTGAAAATATTGAAGTTGTACATGCTTAGCCATGCTATATGCTACAATTTGAAAAAGAGATACATGTTGAGATTTTACAAAGATTGAGAAAAGGACTTGTGTTTTACATAATAAAACAAGGACTCAATGAACCACCTAGGTGGAGGATACTTTAAGTTTTGGAGAAGGTGGCAACAAAAGGGAACCATGTCTATGGAAATCACTTTGTGTTGTGCTCCAAAAGAAAACCACCTAGGAAACTTAGAGATCAAACATGCTTCTCCAATTGTGGATTTCGTGTGCAACCACATGCTATTATGGCTCTGGCTTAGTCAATTACATTAGGAAGACCCATACATTGTCTTTAGTTACTGGACATGGGGATCTGGAATGCTTCATGGGGGCTGAAGACAAAGCTAGCAATGATGTATGGGAGGACCTTTTGGAAAGACTTCGTCACATTCTCAATCTGCCAGTACTCCATCTTGGTGAGCACTAATCTAGTAGGCCACTGGTGGCAAAAGGATGGGATTGTGACATGTGGGTAAAGTGTACTCCTTCTGCAGAAGATAATAAAATCTAAGTACTTAGCCGTGTCCCCGGTTATGGACAATACTGAGCAACTAAAGTATGAACTATGGGAGATCTCGACATTCCAACTTCTAATATAAAAACTTGATGCACTTGGGGGTACCAAGGAATTCAAAGAGATTTTGTAAAGCTTGTTGCACTTGGGGTTACCAAGGTGCTCAAGAGCATGATGTACTTGGGGTTACCAAGGAACTCATGAGTTTTGATAAAACTTGTTGCACTTGGGGTTACCAAGGTGCTCAAGAGATTTTGACAAGGATTTGAACACTTGAGTTTCTACCAAGGAGTTCAAGGAACTTGGAAAAGAAATTTGACAAAGGACTTTAAAACCCTTTTTGAAAAGATAGGATAAAATATTGCTTTATGCAAATAAGCCTTAAACTCTACTTAGCCAAATATGCATATAATGATAGGATCCACTCTTATTATACATAAAAGTGAAGCTTGCCAATACAATTCAAAATGTATTGACCCTTGTGGATGTAACTTGTAATGTTGCAGGTTGATTGTTTTTTTTTAAATGAAGATTGTTTGATTGACTAGGACTACAAAGTCTACAACCAACATCTGCCTGTGGCACTTTGAAGATGATGGACCCATACTTATAGTTATTCCGCTGCAAATGTAATGTAATAGCCAAATGAGCTATGTTTGATGTAATAAACTTATGTTATTCCTGGTTATAAATTTATATTATGACCTTTGTATCTTGATATTACATCTTAACTGTGGATGCTAGCTATTGATCCAGGGACTAGCATTGTAAACACAGGAGGAACCTACCTTATTAAAAGGTTGGGACCCCTACACTTTTAATCCCTTTGTTACAGAAAACCGGTGAGCTTGACAATCTCACTGATCGTTGGGGTAAAGTCTTGAGTTTGTGTTGTGTAGGTATCCACGTTGCCAGCAACACCTTTTGATACATTTTCTTCCTCCTTCAGGTTCGATAACCTCGCTCTCTACTGAGGGAAACTTGTTGCCGTGCTCATCACACCTTGCTCTTGGGGTTCCAACGAAGTGTCCCACGTCAAACACTGGGTGCACGCATCAAGGACACGGATATAAGCTCTAGCAGTGCACACAAGCCAAACCTAGTTATGCTAGGAGACGTGGATCAGGTAATATAAGCTCAAGGGAGTAATGCAACAGATAATATACTTTATCTATCGATGAAAGACCACAATAGAATCATATGCATCATGGCAGGAATTGAAATGCTTTTGAAATCATAGGATTATATCATGGTGGGGCTATGCTTGCCTTTTCCCGTTGATAACCGATAAGCAGATCTTCAGGAGCCTTGTACTTGACTTGATTACAGTTGGTCAAGTATTGTTCGTCGATCTTCGATGGTCTTGATCTTGGTCTTCGATCTCGATCTTGATACCGTATTCTACCGGGAAGAAGCAAACACCCAAAAGTAAGGGGAAATAATCAACACATGGCATCGATGCAATGATCAAGAAAGTATGATGATATGGAAAGTTGAATTGCTTTGAAATAAACACCTAGAGCATGCTTGATAATTTAATCGGGGTTACGAGGGGTATAAACCCTAGTTCGGAGAAACTCTGGATGTATATGAGGGGTTGGTTAGTTCTTCTAATTAAACTTGTCATTGAAGTTGTTGATCAATGCATGGTTATAGCTTAATTAGGTAGATATCATTTTTATGAACATTTACATTATTTGTATTTTTCTGAATTACAGAATAAAAGTTATTGAATTTACAATGTTTAAACCATTTCTGAAATTATTAAAAAGGTTTATTGCATCATTATGACATCAGCTCGGGGGTGGGGATGTTTCTCACATGGGTAGAGGCTATCCGTTGTGGCTGACAGAGGGGCCCTAGGCCACCTCAGTCTCCACGTGGGCAGGAAGGGACCCACCCAGGTTTGACTGGGCTGACCCGCGCGTTGCTGACGTCATGTTGACAACAGCGTGACGCCAACATGGCAGTGGCCGTAGATCGGTGATGGGGAGGGCGACAGGGGGCTCGAGGGGCCGCGAATCGTGGCCTGTTCGAACCAGCTCTTCACGCTGGACCATATAGTGGTCGCGCCGCTCGAAATAGGTCACCAGAGCGACGTCTCCGATGGTGGATGGCGGTGGTACACACAAGTGCACGGTGATAGCAAGCTACAGAGGGATAGAGGGAAAGCGGAGGGGCTCCTGAGCACCGGGTGCTCACCGTGATGTTGGTGGTGAGGTCGAAACGGCCGGAGGAGGTCTGGGTTGACGACAGAAATGACAGCGGCGCTCGGACAGAGGCGAGGAAGACAGCTTGGTGACGGCGATTCCGAGCGGTTCACCTCGATTCTGTTTGCGGGGAGGTTTCTAGCGAGGAAGTGGAGCTCATGGGCTATCCAGGGAGGTGAGGGGAGGCACGGGACGGCTGGGCACAACGGTGATCTTCGGCTAGGGTTCGGGTTTGCTGCGAGAGTGAGAGAGCTCCATAGGAGAAGGAAGAGTGGATGAGGGAGGAGAGGCATGCCCAGGTGCTCCTTATCCTCTCCAGGGGCGGCAGCAGCGCGGATCACGGCGCATCAGTGGCGAATGGTGCTGGCGTCGTCACCGAGTTGCTTGGCGGAGGAAGAAGACGACAGAAAAAGGGGTCAAAGGGAACTGGGCCCAGGTGGGCTATTGCTGGGCCGGCTGTGGAGTTGCGGGCTGAACGCGAGCAGCGGATAGATGAGGGAGGGAGAGGGACAAGGTGGGCCGCGGGAAAGGGATAAAAGAGAGGAAGGGGATCTGGGCCGGCCTAGAGTCTCTGGTTCTCTTTTTTAAACAGAAGCTTTTGTTTTTCTGTTTTATTTTTCTGTTTATATTTTCAAATCCAAATCTATTTTGGATGTTTCAAAAAACTAAAGGGTTTGTAAAATATGGAAAATATTTTAGGGCCCTTGTAATCCATTTGGGCTCCACAATATTTTGGGATTTTTCAAACATTTCAAAACCCTTTGAATATGGTAAAAGAGAGAGAGAAACTAGGGTTTAGGGTTTGTATTATTTCTCGATGCATGCATTTTAAGATGATGATCATGAATGCACAAACAACCCTAATTACTATTCAACTAAAACTAGGGTGTTACAACTCTATCCCCCTTACGAGAATCTCGACCCGAGATTCCAAAGGTAGGAAAAGAGACTAAGAGAGAAAGAAACATGGCCACTTTATGGATAAGAGGGAAACACAGTAAACAATACATAGAGTCTATCATGGTCAACTCATGTATGGAGTGTTTAGAAACAACTCAGAGATGACGAACATGAAACACGTCAAGGTATCGAAGGAAACAAAAGGAGAAAGTTTTCAAGTTGTCAGATATATGTTCTTCATAAGGATTGAGACCATGGAGCTCACAGAAGAGTTTAAGCTTCTGAGAAGGAAGGATTCCAACAGAAAGAACATGACCACAAACTTCAATAGGGAACCTCCACTAAACAACTTAAGTAGAGATTTTAGGTTAAAGAGATATGGATCAACAAAACCAAGAAGTTGAACTACTTTTGACATAGAAGGGTCACTCTTTAATCCAACAGAAGGCTTAAGACAGAGAGGTGTTTTAGTGGGGAGGACTCATAAGAGTCACAAGGAACATGTAGTAAGAGAAACAATTGATTACCAAAAATCATATTCACTCTTAAAACATGGCTGAGAAAACGAAGGAAATTCTTTATTCATCCAAGACTATCAAAATCTTTGCCAAAGATCATGATATCACTTTGCACCACTAAGATGAATAGTTAAGAAGATTCCTGATGACACGAGAAGAAAGAAACTTCATTCTCATACTTCAATTACTCGGCACAACAAAACAGTTGCCAATATAAAAGGGTCTAGAGGATCGACCAAGAGACATTTAGCGACTCTACTTTAAATGTTCTCCTTGATAAATCATAGAAGAAGCCTCATGAAAAGTGGTTATTATTGCTGAATCAAGAGATTAAGACAAAGGATCTTTCCAGCTAATTGTGTCAACCAGTACATCAATCTTGCCGGATTTAAAAAGAGACCTGTGTCAAAACCTTGGGGAACACCAACCATCATTGCTTCTTGAGATTCATCTTTGGTTAGTTGAGATGATATTTCAGACTCAGCATGTCCGAATAGAAAGTTTGCAACATTCACACAAAGGTAAAGTTACTAAATAGATTCTCAAGACATGGAACACGGTGTCAAGCTCTAAAAGATGAGAGAGGTTGCAAAACCTATGTATTAACAAGTTATCAAAGACAATTGAACCTACATGAATTTTTTGCAACTAAATACAATTGTATCCTTGTTGAAAAACATTAGGAGGATACTGAAGTTTGTAGGACTTCTTATCTTCCATGACAAATCAGTCAGTGACTTGGTGTGCTTAGAGGATCTTCTCGAATTATGAAGGTAACAACCTACCATATCAAGACTTCTTCGCACATGCTTGACTAACTTTAAATGATTCCCGAGGAAGCAAAGATAACTCTACTCGAATCCACGGCGATATCTTCCAAAAATTGCACATGAACTAGAGAGGGTCACTACTAACATCTAGAACACATACTTCGAGATAACACGAGGATGGTTCTTAAAAGTTTCCAACATTAATGCCAAATGTTCCATATGAATCTCGGATAACATGGAGAAGATAAGGATGTCATCGTTGGGATCAACAACAAACTTACGTATACACTCCAAGCATACGGGCTCATATGTTGTATGAACAAGGCAAAAATACTAGTCAGACCAAAGGGCATGAAGATGTACCTCTGTGAAACATCACAAGCATAAACATCATCAAGATAGTCCTTGGAACTGAGTTTGATTTGATGATAACCCAAATCAAATCAAAGGTGGGGAAGATAACATATCCACAAAGGAGATAATATCTCTCTTCAACACAACAAAACTAGACATCCCTTTAGAAAGGAACTGGGTCGGATAAATTTTTGTCTTACAACTCTCCAAGTTGTTGTTTAAGCTCAATAAACTAGTTCAGGGGTATCCAGTACGGATCCTTGGAGAAAAGAGCAGTTCAAAGAACTTGCTTTCTCAAGAACTTGACAACACGGTCGTGTGGAAACATGGCGATACTTCTAGTAGACATCTAGAATATCACGAACCATCGGTAGGTTCTTAGTTCGAGAGGAAACTTGCTTGGTAAGGCAAGATGACACAGTCTCAGAGCTTCGGCACAATCCTAAATCTTTGACCGAAGAGAGTGCACCAGAATAACGGACTTGGTAGCACAATCATCCTTTGCTTAGTGATAGGGTTAACCAATCACGCTAAGAATGACTCAAATGTCCCTAGAGTTCAAAACAATAATAATTGCTAGAATCTCAGATGGCCACATTATTATGCACACGCATCATTCACGAGCGCGAAAGCTCGAGTAAGGGTGAGTAATTATGTGTAAGAGCATCACTTCATTAAGGGGTCAGGAAACTCAGCACAACCTCTTAGTATAAAAGAATGTGATACTTTAAGGTAGAACATATGGGAGACACTGAATGCCTCTTATCTGTGGATTACAACACTTTGACCTGGTCCTAGATATGACGAGGTACTGGAGTTTGCTTCTCCTGACATCCCGGAATGGCTTGTCATGACAAACCACAAGAGTATCTTGCGTCGGAAGACACTGATGAACATATACTACTTGGCTACCAACTGGTAGACAAAGATCAGAAAACAACAAGGGGAAAAGAACATGCTCAGGATAGGATCCCGAGATGTGGATGCATAGATTATCAATCTTCCAAAAACCAATGCATATAAAAGGTAAGGTGTGGCAGAGTCACGGACATAGAGGTGAGACTCTCGAGGAGTACTCTTGTCGTGATCTGTTTGGTTCCATTAAAGAACATCTGCCATAGCTGGTGATAGGGGAAGTCCTTAGTTGTCGAGATTCAATCGCGACAAATACCACAAGCTTGAAGGCTAGAATTGTAATACCAGCCATCCTGAGGTAATGTACGAACACTGACAACAGGGGTCAAATGTCGGGATCTTGGATTAAAGATCAGCGTCATGTTCAAGATTCACAACACCAGAATCCAGCACATTCAGGGATCTTAGGTTCAAGTCCAAGGGTTAAAACCCGAGAAAGGAGTAACTACTACTTGAGTGACATAGCGTACACTGCAAGGTAGTAACCACAAGGTAGCTTCCAAAAGAATACACAACTTCTGAAGTACCCGAACAAATAAAAAGGACGCACACAAGGCAAAAGGAAACCTCGAAGCCTAGAACAGAATATTGTGGAACCAACAACATTTTTATGGCCCATAAGATAGAGAGATCATGGTAGAAAGGAATCTCTCAGATGAACAAGAGCAAAAAGGGAACAAGGAATTCACAACACACACAACTCTAGATAACTCAACACTAGGTCAACTGGTTTAGAAACGACATGCCCAGAAGGCACCTAAGATTTGAAAGACCAAAAGAGATATCAAAACTTTTCCAAAATCAACACCAAATAGGATAACCCAGAGTTAGAGCGAAACTGGGTAAGGAGTAAAAGAAGCATACTAGAATTTTCACAAATACTTTTTAACTTTGAAGTAGTTTTCGCAAGCACTAGACTCAACAGCGACCAATAGCAAGGTTTTCCTATGGTCGGTACTGCTCTGATACCAAAACCTGTGACACCCCCGGGATCAGGGCTAAAAAAACCCAGACCTCCGTCTGACATAAGCTTAACCTGAGCTCGAGGATATCCAGAGAAGAATCGATAACACAACAGTGACCCTACGACACAAAAATTATTACAGCAAGCTCATAACTGAGCAAAGAGCCAAATATTACAAGCATAGGTCAATGACCACAAACATCAAACGACAGAAGGAAAATTATGCTATTAAGTATAGCAAACTTAACAAATGGCCTAAGAGGTCTGAGGCATAACGATGATGTCCTAGCCCATAGATTTCAGACTGCCGGCCGGGAACCCCAAGCTACTCGTCGATGTCGATGTAGTACCAAACTGATTTTCAGGGAACACTTACTCTGCCAAAAGTATCAACAAAGCAAGGGTGAGTACAGGGTGTACTCCGCAAGACTTATGGCTGGTGGAGTTGTTGTGCATAACGCCATCTTGTAAGACAAGAGAGAGATAGAAGAATCTCGTCTACTCAGAATATTTTAAAAGGGGATAAGAGAGCGACATCTCCAAAATATTGATCATCATCTTTTAATATCCACCAAAACATCATCATCTGAACCCTAACTAGGATCAGCCCATCGCACCCATGAGGAAGCATCCTTAAGCACCCGTTGATCTACCAAGTTTTACGATTAGGTTATAGTTCTTTATGATCTCATGTCCATTCCCAAGTCGTCCATAACCGTGGACACGGCTTTCCGAAATATTATTACCCTGTAGGGGTGTAAAACTTTACCCACATGTACTAACCTTCTCTTAGTGCCACGTGATAGGCCCTCTTCCTTGGAAGGCCGGTAGAGGGTGGTTAGACAAGACCTTTAACTTACTTTCGCCTAAATCCATGAGTCTCCAAGAAAGGGTTCCATCAGTCCATATCTCTATGTCCAAGGATTGGGATTACTCCCGAAGCCTCCTCCCTCCTTGGTCACGCCCTATATGATGCACCATCTTCAACCCATCCAAATATGAAGATGCCAAACAGCTAACTACAGACTCATGGATCGGACTAGGCAAGTTAGTGAGTCAAGGGGGTTCCCAAGCCCCCATGTGGCTGCACGCTCGTCTTGGTTCAAGAGGAAAGAACTTTCGGGTCCTAAGGGAGGCGAGCATGGGACTACAAAAACCACATCCCACTGTGGCCTCCCTTACAAGCCTTAGCAAGTTTAACCTCATATCACCTCCGATCTCATATCATCGTGTTCTCCTGTCATACTAGATTATCTGCATCTGATACATCATCTGGATGAACCAGACTCAACAACTATGCATGGCTAAGCAGGACACAAATATAAGCTCTAGCAGTGCACACAAGCCAAAACTAGTTATGCTAGGAGCAGTGGATCAGGTAATATAAGCTCAAGGGAGTAATGCAACATATAGGATACTCTATCTATCAATAAAAGACCACAGTATAATCGTATGCATCATGGCAGGAATTGAAATGCTTTCGAAATCATAGGATTATATCATGGTGGGGCTATGCTTTCCTTTGCCCGTTGATAACCGATAAGCAGATCTTCGGGAGCCTTGTACTTGACTTGATTACAGTTGGTCAAGTATTGTTCGTCGATCTTCGATGGTCCTGATCTTGGTCTTCGATCTCAATCTTGATACCGTATACTACCGGGAAGAAGCAAACACCAGAAAGTAAGGGGAAACAATCAACACATGGCATCGATGCAATGCTCAAGCAAGTATGATGATATTGCAAGTTGAATTGATTTGAAATAAACCCCTACAACATGCTTGATAATTTAATCGGGGTTCCGAGGGGTATAAACCCTAGTTCGGAGAAACTCCGGATGTATATGAGAGGGGTTGGTTTTTTATTCTAATTAAACTTGTAATTGAAGTTGTTGATCAATGAATGGTTATAGCTTAATTATGTATATATGCTTTTTTGAACATTTTGATATATTATTTGTATTTTTCTGAATTACAGAATAAAAGTTATTGAATTTACAATGTTTAAACCATTTCTGAAATTATTAAACAGGTTTATTGCATCATTATGACGTCAGCTCGGGGGTGGGGATGTTTCGCACTGGGGTAGAGGCTATCCGCTGTGGCTGACAGAGGGGCCCTAGGACACCTCAGCCTCCACGTGGGCAGGAAGGGACCCACCCAGGTTTGACTGGGCTGACTCGCGCGTTGCTGACGTCATGCTGACATCAGCATGGCGGTGGACATAGATCGGCGACGGGGAGGGCGACAGGGGGCTCGAGGGGCCACGAATCATGGCCTGTTCGAACCAGCTCTTCATGCTGGACCATCTAGTGGTCACGCTGCTCGAAATAGGTCACCAGAGCGACGTTTCCGATAGCGGATGGCGGCGGTATGCACAAGTGCATGACGATAGCAAGCTACAGAGGGAGAGAGGGAGAGAGGAGGGGCTCCTGAGCACCGGGTGCTCACCGTGATGCTGGTGGTGAGGTTGAAACGAGCGGAGGAGGTCTGGGTTGACGACAGCGACGACAGCGGCGCAAAGACAGAGGAGAGGAAGACAGCTTGGTGATGGCGATTCCGAGCGGTTCACCTCGATTCCATTTGCGGGGAGGTTGCTGGCGAGGAACTGCAGCTCAGGGGCTACTCAGGGAAGCGAGGGGAGGCACGGGATGGCGGTGCACAACGGCGATCTCCGGCTAGGGTTCGGGTTTGCCGCGAGAGTGAGAGAGCTCTAGAGGGAGAAGGAAGAGGGGATGAGGGAGGATAGGAGTGCCCGGGTGCTCCTTATCCTCTCCAGGGGGCCAGCGCGGATCGCGGCGCATCAGCGACGGACGGTGCCGGCGTCACCACCGAGCTGCTTGGCGGAGGTTGAAGACGACAGAAAGAGGGGTCAAAGGGTACTGGGCCTAGGTGGGCTATTGCTGGGCCGGCTGTGGAGTTGCGGGCTGCGCGCGAGTAGCGGATAGACGAGGGAGAGAGAGGGACAAGGTGGGCCACGGGAACGGTAGAGAAGAGCGGAAGGGGATCTGGGCCGGCCTAGAGGCTCTGGTTCTCTCTTTTTTTTAACAAAAGCTTTTCTTTTTCTATTTTAATTTTTATTTTTATATTTTCAAATCCAAATTTGTTTTGGATGTTTCAGAAACACTAAAGGGTTTGTAAAATATGGAAAATATTTCAGGGCCCTTGTAATCCATATGGGCTCGACAATATTTTGGGATTTTTCAAACATTTCAAAACCCTTTGAATAGGGTAAAAGAGAGAAAGAAACTAGGGTTTAGGGTTAGTATTATTTCTTGATGCATGCATTTTAAGATGATGATCATGAATGCACAAACAACCCTAATTACTATTTAACTAAAACTGGGGTGTTACATTGTGCCAAGAATAGCCTCTAATGAGAGGGAAGTAAGATTTGGAGAATTTGCTGTCCCAAAACATATTCTGTACTTCGCTGTAGAAAATCTTATAAATGTATTGATCTGCAATTTTTTCTCCGCATTCCCCTGGTATTTACCCAACTTTCGTTAGTTTTGCACTTTTCGATTTGAGCAACAGAAGATTTTCGAAAAAAATGGTCTTTACCTGCAGGTCTGTTTTGACAGATTTCTGCCATTATTTGCATTTGCCTCTTAAATCGATTTCTTTTGAGTTCTTTTGATCACTTGAGTTTTTAAAAGGAGTTGATACAGTAGCTAATGTTTTAATGGATTATTTACTTGAATTGAAACTAAACCCAAAGGCTTATTATCTTGAATACACTAATGTTGCTAATGAAGATTGTGTGAAGTTTTGTATGAAGGAAGTTTTCAAGTGTAGGGAGAGAATGATGTGATGACATGAAGAATGGGAAAATATCAAGCTTGGGTATGCCACCTGTGTCACCCCAAGAAATATTTAAGAGGTACAAGCGTCAAAGCTTGCCTTCTTCATCAATAAAAATCGCAGGTTTTCTTTCATGATACATTATTTTTTGCTTCATGCACTATGTGTTGTTCTTGGAGCGTCTTTGTTTTTATTTTTAGTTTTATTTTGTTTTATTTGCAGTAATAAGTTGGTTGGATCCTAGCACACTTATTTTGGAAAAGTCACACCCCATTCTTCATAGCATAGAACACTCTAGTTTTCACTCTTATTGTTCTGCGAGTGTTCTCTTTTGCTAGCACTACATTTAGCTTTAGTTTTCTTCTTTTTTTTTGCTTAGAACTTTTGAGTTCTTCTTTGTAGTTAGGTTAGACATTCTCTCTCGTCTTTATTGATTATTATCTTTGTGAGTTGTTTCAAATAAGTCGATTGGTGTTGGAAGAGAGTAGAATGTTTCATGCTTATGGTGGTACAAAAAGGAGCTTGTTTTGACTGTGACTTAGACTTTATCATGTCATGTTAGATGTTTCTTTGACCATATGATTAGTGATTATTGCTGTAGCATGATTTGTTTCAAACAATTGAGATTTCTTAATGTGCTATGAAAGAATCATGCGTTGTTTTAGCATACAAAAGCATAATATTGTGGTATTCTCCTTTGATGCTTTATTTGGGTTGACTTGGCACATGCTTAGACCATGTTATGACTATGAACCAGTCACCTTAGCCTCTATGATCATTTAGTTTTTGAATTCTGATATCACTTTATGCTTTGAATAATAATATTTTGTCGCTCTGCATGATTAGGGCCATTATTGCTCTCTTAGTTGTTCACTCCTAGTCTTTAGTTAGCCTCCACCTGTACTGAGTATGAGCTCTACTTGTGCATCCAACTCCCAGGAAACCAAGTTATTCCAAAGAGTCCACTATAAATTCCTATGCATGGTGTGTTACACCATTCCAAGTATATTCATGTTTTTATATATCTTCCAAATTTAATTTTTGTTATGTGAAAATTAGTGATTAAATCTCTCATGAACTTGAAGGCACATTTTATTTCTTGCACATAATAAACCTAAACCATTGTGACTGTCTTATATGCTTGCAAGTTATAAGTTGTAAATTAGCAAAACCATGCTTTCATGGGGTACGCTTTCAACATTGCACTTATTTATTCAGTTGATATCATGTTCTTTTGTTTATGGATGCTGGAGGTGTGAAATAAGATGGGAGCTTGCAGGTCCATGGAGTTTGTATATGTGTTAGAGAAACGCCTGGGCGGCTAGCCCAATCCATGCCTAATCATGGTGGAAACTTGCAGGAAAACCATCGTGGCATTCTATCAAGCATCCTCAATAAAAAAGTATGCAAATAGCAAATAAAAAGATCGCTGAGATGCTCACTGTCTGTTGCTTTGTCATTTTGATATGGGATAGCTCCTGTGTCATGGGGCAAGGGGTACCCCGTTGGCAGTTCTCTATGATACACATATACTTACAATGACAAGAACTTTCCTGGGACCAAATTTGAGTAGCATGAGGTCTCGGTACTCATACTCAAGGGGCATGATATTTTTAACTTATAATTTGTCAAGCATATAACTCATTTTTACCCTCAATTTAACCTTAATCACTTCAAGA
This sequence comes from Avena sativa, assembly GCA_916181665.1. Lineage (NCBI taxonomy): Eukaryota > Viridiplantae > Streptophyta > Magnoliopsida > Poales > Poaceae > Avena > Avena sativa. Next base: position 51,380,960 of record OV702279.1, on the reverse strand, counting down.
TGCTTATGATAGGGGCAATGAGAGCTCAAAGATAATAAGTACCATAATTTTTGGAAGCTTAAAAAAACCATTTAATCCCTACTTCCCTCTGTGAAGGGCCTTTCTTTTTTACTTTTTGTTGAGTCTCCATCTTATATCTTAATGCACGAGTTAAGACAGCATAGTTGTCATTCTGGGTTCAATGTGCATTGTCCCAAAACTTGTTGATTGATTCATAATTATGGTATTGTTTGTTCTTAAATTATTTGTATCTAGACACCCTTATGAACTTTGATGGTGTCCTATGCATTTATGTTTTGCTATTTCATGAAGGACAAGCTGAATACCACTCTTGCTATGATTTCTATATGTGAAACAAACAAATTTCTTTCAAAGCATTATTCATGATCTTTTGTTTGTGTAGCCTTTCTTGTTGCAACATAGTTGCTATGTCTTACTGTTAGAAATATATCTTTCATGCTTATGTTTAGAGTACTTTGATCCCAGCTATCAATGCTTTGCAATACCTTTATCAAGATTGTGATGGTTCTTGTCACCTAAAAAATTATTCTTTTTATCACTTGCCTACTCGAGGACGAGCATGAGTTAAGATTGGGGATGCTGATACGTTGCAAACGTATCTATAATTTTTGATGCTACATGCTTCTTTTACACCAATTAATTTATGTTTTGTTTGCACTTCGTGGCATTTTTATGAATTTTCTGGAACTAACCTATTAACAAGAAGCCACAGAGCCAGTTCTTTGTTTTCTTCTATTTTTGGTTTCAGAAAAACTAGTAAGGAAATATTCCCGGATTGGACGAAACAAAAGCCTAAGTTTCTATTTTTCCCGACACGACACGGAGTCCGAAGGAGATACGAAGAGGCACAACGAGGCAGCCACATTAGGGGGCCACATGGGCCCACCCTGGGTCGCGCTTGGCCTTGGTGTGGGCCACTCGGGCATCCATCGACCTTGCCCCTTTGCCTATATAATCCCCTCGAGACGAAAACCCTAAGTACCCGATCAGAATTCCACAAAAAATTCTATAGCTGCCGCCACCATCGTACCTAGATCGGGAGGGATCTGAATCTCTTCCTGGCACCCTGCCGGAGAGGGGAGATCATCTCAGAGGCCTTCTTCATCACCATTCCTGCCTCCGGAGTGATGTGTGAGTAGTTCATCCTTGGACTACGGGTCCATATCAATACCTAGATGGATGTTTCTCCTATTTGTGCCACCATTTTTAGATCTTGTGAGTTTCCTATCATGGTCAAGATCATCTTATTATAATTATACATGTTGTGTTTGCGGGGATCCGATGGATATTTAGTATTATGTCAGATTGATTATTGTTCTATCATGTCTATGTTATTTGCGATATTGCATGCTCTTCGTTGCTAGTAGTTACTTTGGCCAAGTATTTGCTTGTGACTCCAAGAGGGAGTATTTATGCTCGAGAGTAGGTTCATGCCTCTAGTAATCTGGGAGAGTGACAAAAACTTCTAAGATTATAGATGTGTTGTTGCTACTAGGGAGAAAACAACAATCATTTGTCCAAGGGCAACTGTATTGTTTACTTTACACACTTTGCTTAATGTAATTATCTATGGCTTGCAACTTAATACCCGAAGGTTGTTCGGATGATATCCTAGAGGTGTATTATTAGTCATAGATGCAGTTGGATTACGGTCTATGTATCATGTTGTAATGCCCAAATGAATCTCATAGTGATCATCAAGTCATGTACATGCATTGTTATGCATTCTCTATTTGTCAATTTCCCCGCTGTAATTTGTTCACCCAGCATGCTATTTATCTTATAGAGAAAACACCTCTAGTGAAATATGGACCCTGGTCCATTCCTTCCCATTGATATTCCATCTATTGTTTACTCTTTACTTTCTACAATTACCATAAGCAATTACTTTCTTCCACACTATACCTTTAATCCTTTGTTTTCAGCAAAACCAATGAGCTAGACAACCTCACTAATAAGTTGGGGCAAAGTATTTTGGTTGTGTTGTGTGCAGGTTCCACGTTGCTAGCAACACCTTCGAAAGTGGTTTCTTTCTCCTACTGGTTCGTTAACCTTGGTTCCATAACTAAGGGAAAACGTGCTGATGTGCTCATCATACCTTGCTCTTGGGGTTCCCAACAGGCTCTACATCAACCGAGCCATCATCACCAGGCGTCAGCAATGACTTCATCAAAGCAAAAGCTAGCAATGGCTAGAAACTTTTGACTAAACAAAGTATTTACTCGAGTATACGACTCAACCAACTACTCGGGGGCTACTCCTATCAGGAGCGCTGGCCGCGCACCTGACAAAATAACATGCTGGGAATACTTCTTCGAAGAAATCTTCAAGTCCTTCGTTGAGTCTGTGACTCCACTACGGACTCGGGGATACTCCCATAGGGAGCGCTGATCGCACATTCGAAAAAGTCTCTGCTCGAGTCTACGACTCGAACAGACACTCGGGGGCTACTCCCATAGGGAGCGCTGGTCGCGCACCCTATGAACTATTCGGATGAGATCCTTTGGATCACATGTGACCAAAAAACACACAACAAACAAATATTCTTGGCAACTTTCCCCGAATTAACGCTAAGAGAGATATCGTCTCCTTGGTCACCTGAAACACCTCCGTGGTGATAAAATTTTGGATGATGTGTCTACATCACAAAGATAAGACCTACAGATATCATCTGACAGCCTGGTATCGCACCTGACTGCGCTCTGCCAGTAACATACCATGTCAGCAGCCTTGGCAAAAAATCCCGACGGACGCGTTGGGTACTCAACTTAACCACTGGAATTGGACTCCTGTAAGACCTCAACGGCCTGAGTCGAATTACGCCAGCATTATTTCTGATTCGACTCCAGGGATTCAAGTCTGAAGTAGATCGTGTTGTTTTGTCAAAGACAGTTAACTGACCATAATCCATCGGGCGAGTCAAGCACACGTATCAAAAATCCCTATGAACTGACATATTCACCTAAAATAGGTTTGGATGAGAAGAACCTTAAAGACTATAAAGTCTCTAGTCGAATCTACGATTCGACTGAACACTCGGGGGCTACTGACATGGATATGCCCTACGTGTACCTCACATTGGTATACACGTTCTATCCCAGTGAAGGCCCACGTGAAGACTTGCTTCCCAAGGAGACTCCTAATGGCCCAATCCTGGTAGAAGTTCAACTCCTTGGACAACACGACCAAGCTGTAGATAGAATATTCAAGGGTGAAACTGTTAGACCCCTCCTTTATAAAGGATAGGATCCCTGTGATTGCAATGCTAGTCCCTGGATCAATGCTATCATTCACAGTTTAAGATGAAGTACACAGATACAAAGGTCGTTTATTACATTCATTCCAGAGATAAAAACATAGTCTTTTACAACTCATGGCCATAGGCCTAATACAAGAGTTTTAAGGAACAAGTAAATAAACACAAGTCTTCATCTTCATGAGCCATAGGCAAGCATGTTGAGTGTAGACTCATGACTCCTATTCATCATCGGAGTAACCTGCAACATCACAAGTTACAGCCACAGAGGGTCAATACTTTGGAATAGTATTGGCAAGTGATACCTTAGTATATTTTAGGTGGACTATACTACTATATGCATTTTGGCTAAGTGTAGCTTGGCTTGCTTTGCTTGAAAATAGGTTTTTCCTATTAGTTGAAATCACTAAGTTTTTCTTTGTCAAAAACATTCCCAAGGAACCACCAATAGACATTGAGGTCCTTCACCCTTCTTCACCCACCAATTTTTATTTAGAAGTTGGAGTGATGAGATTCTTGTAGCTTCCGTGTCTTGATGCTCAAAAGTGTCCATTTCCTTGGACAAGGCTAAGTACTTAGGTTTTCCATCTGCAGAGGTTGTGCACTTTCCCCACCAGACTTGGTTTCCCAAGACAGGACCTTTCAGAAGCTTTTCCTTAGTCAAATGGACGCGTTCCATCCTATCATCCCATCTACCACCAACTGTCCAAGTGACTAAGTTCTAGCAACCTATATGATCATGGCAGAGCCCATATTGCCAAGTGGTTGCACTGTAAGCTTTCTCAACACTTGGCCTCCAAATCCCTTTGTGCCTGGGTGGCTTACCACAAGTGAAATACACAACCCAAGTCCATGGCCTTGTGTAACCAATCAACATAACCCATACTTTCCATTCCACCCAGGAGGTTCATTTGACTTAGTGGTTTTATTAGAAAAGTATAAGTCTCTTGACTTAGTAGTATTTTCTTTGTAGTAAGTGTAGTTTTTCACCAACCCTTGTTTTGCTATAAGCTAGGCTAAGCAAAGTATGGCAACCTATCTTAGGGATAATTCCTTAGCAAATCTACTAGACTACATAGGATTTCCCCATCTTTTGCATTAGACAAAATAACATGCAATACTATAACAAAATATCTAATGCTAGTTCAAAACATAGGACAAATTTATTCATGTAAATATCACTTGCCTTGGTAGTGGGGAGAGTAGCACTCTTCACAATCACAATCACTAGCAAAATCTACACAAGAAATTAAAACATACAATTACTCACAATTATATACAACCAAAAATAATATGAATGCATGCATGCAAGAATTTACTAAGTGGTGATTTTTGAAAATTCTACCAAGTATGCTCATGTCTACAGAAACTTAACATGTCACAAGTTTGCCAACTAAACTTATTTGGCCCCAATATAATTTACCAATTTAAATCTATATCTAAAATAGCTTAAAACTTGTTCCACAAATAAAATCTTTTTAACTGTTACTATATGCTAAATAAATTGGATATTCAGAAAGGCCTTGTTTCACTGAATCCAACGGTATAAAGTTTGCAAAAATCTAACGTGGCATTCAAAAGTTATAAGCATTTGAAGTTTGAATCTAAATCTGGTTTTAAATTCTGTTTTTAGTTTAAACCTTGCCACGCGTCGTGTTTTTATTCGCCCGTACCGCTTCGCACCGGATCGAGCTCCACAGCCGCAGGATTTAAATGAAATCTGGCGGCTCAGATCGCGTACCGCTTCAGAGTAAGTGAATCTATCCTAGCGCTGCGATGCAGATCCAATGGTCCATATCCTCAAGCCAGAAACGGGCGGCGCTGGCGGTGCTAACTGGCGGCGGCGCGTCTGACTACGGCGGCGCCGGCGTTCTACATCGTCCGCGAGAGGGAGAGGAGCATTACCAGGTTCGCCGGAGACTGCTGAAGCTCGTCGTGGTACTGGCTTGCGGAGGGGCGCTCGGACACGGTTGTGATTGCTCGCCGGAGTGGTAGGACGGCGTCGGTGCGTCAGGTGGTCGTCGTGGACGTCGCTGTGAACCTCCCCAAGGCATGACGAGGACACGGTTAGATTCACGGGGTCAAGGCAGGGTCGTGTGTTTGAACTAGAAGTCACGGGGCGGTCGGGGCTTACCACAAGAACTCGCCGGAGTTCGTGCAGAAGACGGTGGCGGTCCAGTCGTCGATGTTGCCGACGCTGTGGGTCATGCGAAGGCAAACGGAAAGTGTCAGATGATGCACGGAGGTTCGCTGATCAAGATAGCGTGAACGCGAGACCGAGGGGAACTCGAGACTCACCGGAATTCGCCGGCGCAGTCGTCGGAGACGGCGGGGTTGCAGAGAGAAATGCGCGCAGCCTGGGGGCGTTCTGTGCTTGGGGTTTGGGGGAAAGAGAGAGGGGACAGAGGGGTTTCTTATAGCCTGGTCGCGAGCGAGAATCACTCTGCCAATAACTCGAATTGACGCCGCGAATTAAAACCAGAAACGCCCGCGTTGATTTGGGGACGAACGGGTCGTGCGGGTGGAGACGACGCCGACGTGGAGAAGGCCCGCTTGTCAGCGAGGTGCGCGGAGTGCAGGTGGGGTCTGCTTGTCAGCGGCTCAGTGCGTGCGCTCGCGCGTGTGAGAAGAAAAGGGAGATCCCCGGGTGGGCTTGCTGGGCTTGATCCGCTGTTGGGCCAGATTCTGGCCGCGCGGCCCTTTTCTTTTGTTTAAGTCTTTTCTTTTTCTATTTCTATTTCCTGGAATGGTTTTTGATATGAATTCAAATCCTTTTGAATCCAAACTGTTTTGGGAACTTTTGCAGGGTTTTGTGGATTCAAAATAGTCCTTTTAACCAAGTGATTACTTTGCAAGGCTTGGGTCAAGCTTGGGTTTCAAAGTAAACAGAGATTTGCTTTATTTTGCTAATATTTTGTAAAGGATTTTGAAACCATTTCTAAATTTGAAATCTTGGTAAAAAGCTTCACCTAATCTTTCCATCAATAGAGACAAGCAAACAAGTATTTAAACTTTAAAATTTCAAAGGGTGATGGTCATTTTGGGATAAATTGCCCACATGAAATCATAGCTCCAACTTCTGTTTCTAAATGATTTTTTTTGAGAAAACCCTAAATGGATGAATGATGCAAAGATGATATGAATGAGTTTTGAAACTATGATTTTTGGGATGTTACAAATCTAACCCCCTTAAGATGAATCTCGCCCTCGAGATTCGGTTTGGCTAGCAAATAGGTGAGGGTGGTCTTTCCGAAGATCTTCCTCTCTTTCCCATGTTGCTTCCTCTTCGGAGTGATGGTTCCATTGCACTTTACAAAACTTGATAGTCTTGGTCCTGGTAACTCTTTCTGCGGTCTCTAGAATCTTGACAGGCTTTTCCTCATAAGTGAGATCACTTTCTAGTTGAACTTCTTCCAAAGGTATGGTATCCTTCAAAGAAGACTCTTCCATTTCTGGGTGACATTTCTTAAGCTGACTCACATGAAATACGTTATGGACTGCTGATAGAGATCCTGGCAATTCAACTTCATATGCAACTTCTCCCTTGCGACTTAGAATCCTGAATGGCCCAACATATCTTGGTGCCAACTTTCCTTTGACTCCAAATCTTTTTACTCCACGGAGTGGTGATACCCTGAGATAAGCTCTATCCCCAACTTCGTAGGTGACTTCTCTACGCTTAGAATCCGCGTAGCTTTTCTGTCGGGACTGTGCTATCTTCAATCTGTCCTTAACCAATTTGACTTTCTCTTCGGCGTCTTTGATAAGATCAGGTCCAAATAAGTTTCTTTCTCCCACACCATTCCATAATAATGGGGTGGTACATTTCCTTCCGTAGAGTAACTCAAACGGTGCCATTCCAATACTATATTGATGGCTGTTATTGTAAGAGAACTCCGTGTAAGGCAAACTTTCATCCCAACTTGCTCCATAATCTAAAGCACAGGCTCTCAACATGTCCTCGAGAATTTGGTTGGTCCTTTCTGTTTGTCCATCCGTTTGAGGATGAAAAGCAGTGCTAAACTCCAATCTCGTTCCTAAGGATTCATGAAGTTGTCTCCAAAAGTGAGATGTGAACTGGGTTCCTCTATCTGACACAATACTCTTTGGCACACCGTGAAGGCATACAATCCTGCTCATGTAAATTTTAGCTAACTTGGCACTTGTATAGGTTGTCTTCACCGGCATAAAATGAGCCACTTTTGTTAGGCGATCCACTACCCATATGGAATCATACCCTGACCTGGTCCTTGGTAATCCGGTAATAAAATCCATACCAATATTCTCCCACTTCCATTCAGGAATAGGCAGTGGTTGAAGCAAACCCGCTGGTTTCTGGTGCTCCGCTTTGACTCTGCTACACACATCACACAAAGCAATATGTTCGGCGATGTCCCTTTTGAGATTGTTCCACCAAAACCTTTCCTTCATGTCCATGTACATCTTTGTATTTCCCGGGTGAATAGAATACGGAGAGTTGTGACCTTCCTGTAAGATCAGTTTCCGCAATTCTGGGTCTTGTGGAACACATATACGTTTCCCGTGCCATAAAGTACCATGTTCGTCAACATGAAAACTCTTAGCCTTCCCTAGACTAATATTTACCTTAATCTTTTCAATTTCCTCATCAGTCTTCTGGACTTCTCGGATCTTGTCCAATAGAGTGGGTTGAACATCTAAGGACATGAGATGTCCTTCTGGCACAATCTCCAATCTGAGTTCTTTGAATTGCTTACACAAGTCATCTGGCAATTCCCCTTTAGTAAGGCCATTTACAAACGTCTTACGACTTAGAGCATCCGCTACTACATTTGCTTTACCGGGATGGTATTGCAAACTTAAGTCGTAATCCTTGATAAGTTCTAGCCATCTTCTTTGCCTCATGTTGATTTCCTTCTGGGTGAAGATATACTTCAAAATCTTATGATCGGTGAGCACTTCACAACGCTTTCCCAAAAGGTAATGTCTCCATGTTTTGAGTGCATGGACGACAGAGGCTAACTCCAAATCATGAGTAGGATAGTTTACTTCATGAGTTTTGAGTTGTCTCGAAGCATAGGCTACTACTTTACCATCTTGCATAAGTACGGCACCCAAACCTTGATGAGAAGCATCACAATATACTTGGAAATCCTTTTCCAAATCTGGCAGACATAGAACTGGTGCTGTTACAAGTCTCTTCTTCAATTCTTGAAAACTGACTTCGCAACCTTCAGACCAAGCAAACTTCTTGTCCTTCTTTAGCAATTCTGTCATAGGCTTAGCAACTTTCGAGAAATTTTCAATGAACCTTCTGTAGTAACCTGCTAAGCCGAGGAAACTACGAACTTCTTTCACATTCTTGGGTGATTCCCATTCTGTCACAGCTGAAACCTTAGCAGGATCAACTGCCACACCATCTTTTGTCATCACATGACCAAGAAAACCAACTTCCTCTAACCAGAACTCACACTTGCTGAATTTGGCATATAGTTTATGTTCCCTCAGTTTCTCAAGTATCAAGCGTAAGTGTCTTTCATGCTCTTCCTTGCTCTTGGAGTAGACCAAGATGTCATCGATGAAAACGACAACGAACTTGTCAAGGAATTCCATGAACACCTTGTTCATCATATTCATGAAGTATGCCGGAGCGTTGGTTAATCCAAAAGGCATCACAGTATACTCATACAATCCATACCTTGTGGTGAATGCTGTTTTTGGTATGTCTTGCTCTCGTATCTTGAGTTGAAAATAACCTGACCGAAGATCAATCTTCGAGAATACACATGCTCCTTCTAGCTGATCAAATAAGTCGTTGATTCTTGGCAAAGGATACTTGTTCTTGATGGTAACCTCGTTGAGAGAACGGTAGTCAATACATAATCTTTGTGTTCTATCCTTCTTCTCCACGAACAATACCGGGGCCCCCCAAGATGAAGAACTTGGTTGAATAAACCCTTTCTGTAACTGTTCTCCTAGCTGTTTCTTGAGCTCTTTCAATTCATCAACAGACATTTTGTACGGTCTCTTGGCTATTGGTCCTGATCCTGGCACCAAATCTATCAGAAACTCCACATCTCTATCCGGTGGCATTCCTGGTAGCTCTTCCGGAAACACATCCGGATACTCACATACTATTGGTACACTGTCCATGCTAACCCCCTTAAGAGAATTTAACTTACTTCCTTTGGATTCAAAGTTTGACTTGAATTTTATTCTTTTACCTTCGGGGGTTGTGAGGGTAACTGAACGGTTGGCACAATCTAATACTCCTTCATACTTAGCCATCCAATCCATTCCCAAAATCACATCCAGTCCTTGGGAATCCAGAATTATTAGGTTGACTGGAAACTTATATTTTCCAAACTCTATGACTAAGTCATGACAACCTGAGTTTACTATCATTTCTCCCCCCGGAGAACTTACTCTTATAGGACACCCAATGGTTTCTACCGGCAGTTCATTTCTTTCAACAAATGCCTTTGATATGAATGAATGAGATGCACCGGTATCAAAGAGTACAAATGCTGAATTGAATTGAGTCTGAACTTACCAGCCACGGCATCAGGTTCCTCATAGACCTCCTCCACATTGATGTGGTTAACCTGTCCTTTCTGGAAAGGATTCGGCTTGTTAGGTCCTTCCACCTTCTTTTCGGGGCACTCATTTGCATAGTGTCCCATCTTCTTGCATTTGAAGCATTCAACCTGACTGATGTCCTTTTTAGGAGGTTGGCCTCCACTTCCACTACCATTTCCACCATAGTGGCTCTTATGTCCACCCTTGTGGTTCTTGTATTTGTCCTTGTCATGACTGCGGTGGTGCTTATTGTCATGACGGTTGTGCTTGCTGAATTTCCCATGTTTATGGGATCCTGAGCTGCCACTGTCATCATAGTGAGATCGTTTGTGAGACGATCCCGAGCTGTGCTTGTCGGAGTGTTTCCTCTTTCTACTCTCGACTTGTTTCATTTTACTTTCCAAAATAGCAGCCTTGTCACAAAAAGACTGATAAGTTGGAACAAATTCCACAGACAACTGCAGATTCAGCTCATCATTCAAACCCTCCAAGAACTTTTCCTTTCTCTTGGCATCTGTATCAACCTCATCCGGTGCGTAGCGCGCCAGATTGTTGAACTCTTCTATGTATTCTGCCACGCTGCGGTGGCGCTGTTTCAGGTTGTGAAACTCCTTATTTTTCAGACTCATTATCCCTGATGAGATATGAGCCGTGCAAAAACCATCTTCAAAGATAGCCCAAGTCACCTCATCAATAGGAGTGGTGATTTGGAAGTTGTCCCACCATGTGGCGGCTGGTCCTTCCAACAGATGTGCTGCAAACCTGACCTTTTCAGCATCCGTGCAGCCCACGGTCACTAAGTCTTTGTTCACAGAACGTAACCAGTCATTGGCTACCATGGGATCAGTTGTTCCCGAAAACTTTGTTGGCCTCAGACGCAGAAATCTGGTGAGCATATCAAAACCCGGAGGGTTGTTGTTGTTGTTGTTGTTGTTGTTGTTGTTGTTGGGGTCGTTGTTGTTGTTGTTGTTGTTATTCTGGTTTTGGATGAACGTTGTCATCATTTTCATAAGCTGTGTTTGCGCATTCATCATTTGTTGCATTTCCGGGGTGATGTTGTTGGGGTTGGGGTTTGCGCGACGGGGAGGCATCTGTGGTTTGTTCAAATAGATAAGAATGAGATACCCATAGATGTTTCATGCACAATATATCATAAGCAAACACATATCAAGCAACATAAGAATAAAAGTTCAACAACCACATAACAAGCTCATGAGGTAAACACACAAGTGGCAAGCCATCCACATGTCGGATGGTCCAATAATAAGTTCATAATAACAAGTATGAATATGAAAGGTAAACGAGTAGTCAAGTCTACTCATCAGCGTCAATCTCCTCCTCAACGAAGGTAAGACCTGCGTTCTCCATCGCGGTCTTGTTCTCCTCAATCGTAGTGGTCAAGGAATCGACCTTGGCCTTGAGAGCCCTCTTCTGGGAGCGAAGTCTCTCAATAACCATCTGCTACTGCTCAAGCTCGAAGTCCTTGGACTTCAGTTCCTCGGTCATGTCCCGGATCTTCTTGTTCCTATCCTGGACGCGTTTCTCCTGACTCTTGAACTTGCGGTCCTGGGCCTCGAACTTTGTCTCCATTTCCTTGATCATCTCATCCTGCTGCGCAAAAAGCTTGTCCTTCTCGCGTAGCTGCACCTGAAGCTCGTCATTGCCAAGCATGACGTTCGTCCTGTCCGTATCTACGTGCCTGAGAAGAGTCTCTATGTCCTGAAGATAGAGGCGTATCGGCTCTGCAGTGCTCCTCGAGTCGTCCTCAAAGTCGATGGAATCTCCATCTACATCACGCCTTCCGAAGGCGTGGAAGTGAGTGCCCCTAACCTGTCGGGAGTGATGGCCTAACAGTCGTCCTATCAGGTCCTGCATGACTACCTCCATGCCTCTCTCCCTGTCGTCGTGCATCAGCTTGAAGACGATGGCCTCCGTAGTAGGCTCAGTCTGGCGTCCGGGCTGGTTCACCTTGAAGCCCCAGAGGTCCTTCCTCTCGAACTTGGTGAGTGGGTACACCGTGATGGTAGGAAGAGGGAGATCGAGCAAAGTGGTAAGCTCAATGATACGGGGTCCGAAACGAGTAACCTGGAACTCCTCAACAGTGCTGACGGCAATAGGCATCTATTTATAAAATTGAAAAGTTAGAACAACACTTATTTAAAATGATCACAAAACAACCATCTCATACATAACCATGGAACACAAATACCACACATGTCATTCATACACAATCCATTACATCAAACAAGGTCCAACTTATTTAAGGTATCATTTTGGAAAATAAGGTGATAAGTGGTGGTCCAACTAACGAAGTGTCCTTACAATCCAATCTCACGGGATCTATTATTAAACACAATGTTCCTAGAGGCAATCCACCAATCTTGCTCTCTTGACTCTATCACTAAGTCTATAACATCTCCCCTTATCTCTTGGTTGGTGTCTTCCAACTCTTGAGTAAGCTCCTTTTCTTTCTCTAAGTCCTTTTGGAGGTTGAGCATTCTGCACTTGACTCTAGCACTTAGTTCTTTGATAGTCCTCCAAGCTGCATCCCTGGCTGACTCAAAGAATGTGGTGTGCATTGTAGTGTTGGTGTACATGCAGAATCCCCTTTCTTTGTGGTTGTCTTCCTTGTTTTTGTACAAGTGAAGTTGCACCCACCAATACTCCACTCCTTTATCCATCACTGGAAAGCCCTTGTACACGGCTTCACCATGTGCATCCATTGCCTCCATGAGATCCTTGAGAATATTGGGAAACTCAGTTTCACACTCCAAGGTCATGGTCATGAGTGGTCCCTTCTTCACGGCTTCGTTGATGGAGTTCATCTACAAAGGAAGTTGAAAGAGATTAGAAAAGTTTTACGAGAAGAATAGACAAGTGTAGAAGTAGTTGAAAAACTTTTTCCTTAGTGGTTTTCCAATCCTAGGGTCATAATCCTACAGGCAACACAGTGCTCTGATACCATCTGTTAGACCCCTCCTTTATAAAGGATAGGATCCCTGTGATTGCAATGCTAGTCCCTGGATCAATGCTAGCATCCACAGTTTAAGATGAAGTACACAGATACAAAGGTCGTTTATTACATTCATTCCAGAGATAAAAACATAGTCTTTTACAACTCATGGCCATAGGCCTAATACAAGAGTTTTAAGGAACAAGTAAATAAACACAAGTCTTCATCTTCATGAGCCACAGGCAAGCATGTTGAGTGTAGACTCATGACTCCTATTCATCATCGGAGTAACCTGCAACATCACAAGTTACAACCACAGAGGGTCAATACTTTGGAATAGTATTGGCAAGTGATACCTTAGTATATTTTAGGTGGACTATACTACTATATGCATTTTGGCTAAGTGTAGCTTGGCTTGCTTTGCTTGAAAATAGGTGTTTCCTATTAGTTGAAATCACTAAGTTTTTCTTTGTCAAAAACATTCCCAAGGAACCACCAATAGACATTGAGGTCCTTCACCCTTGTTCACCCACCAATTTTTATTTAGAAGTTGGAGTGATGAGATTCTTGTAGCTTCCGTGTCTTGATGCTCAAAAGTGTCCATTTCCTTGGACAAGGCTAAGTACTTAGGTTTTCCATCTGCAGAGGTTGTGCACTTTCCCCACCAGACTTGGTTTCCCAAGACAGGACCTTTCAGAAGCTTTTCCTTAGTCAAATGGACGCGTTCCATCCTATCATCCCATCTACCACCAACTGTCCAAGTGACTAAGTTCTAGCAACCTATATGATCATGGAAGAGCCCATATTGCCAAGTGGTTGCACTGTAAGCTTTCTCAACACTTGGCCTCCAAATCCCTTTGTGCCTGGGTGGCTTACCACAAGTGAAATACACAACCCAAGTCCATGGCCTTGTGTAACCACTCAACATAACCCATACTTTCCATTCCACCCAGGAGGTTCATTTGACTTAGTGGTTTTATTAGAAAAGTATAAGTCTCTTGACTTAGTAGTATTTTCTTTGTAGTAAGTGTAGTTTTTCACCAACCCTTGTTTTGCTATAAGCTAGGCTAAGCAAAGTATGGCAACCTATCTTAGGGATAATTCCTTAGCAAATCTACTAGACTACATATGATTTCCCCATCTTTTGCATTAGACAAAATAACATGCAATACTATAACAAAATATCTAATGCTAGTTCAAAACATAGGACAAATTTATTCATGTAAATATCACTTGCCTTGGTAGTGGGGAGAGTAGCACTCTTCACAATCACAATCACTAGCAAAATCTACACAAGAAATTAAAACATACAATTACTCACAATTATATACAACCAAAAATAATATGAATGCATGCATGCAAGAATTTACTAAGTGGTGATTTTTGAAAATTCTACCAAGTATGCTCATGTCTACAGAAACTTAACATGTCACAAGTTTGCCAACTAAACTTATTTGGCCCCAATATAATTTACCAATTTAAATCTATATCTAAAATAGCTTAAAACTTGTTCCACAAATAAAATCTTTTTAGCTGTTACTATATGCTAAATAAATTGGATATTCAGAAAGGCCTTGTTTCACTGAATCCAACGGTATAAAGTTTGCAAAAATCTAACGTGGCATTCAAAAGTTATAAGCATTTGAAGTTTGAATCTAAATCTGGTTTTAAATTCTGTTTTTAGTTTAAACCTTGCCACGCGTCGTGTTTTTATTCGCCCGTACCGCTTCGCACCGGATCGAGCTCCACAGCCGCAGGATTTAAATGAAATCTGGCGGCTCAGATCGCGTACCGCTTCAGAGTAAGTGAATCTATCCTAGCGCTGCGATGCAGATCCAATGGTCCATATCCTCAAGCCAGAAACGGGCGGCGCTGGCGGTGCTAACTGGCGGCGGCGCGTCTGACTACGGCGGCGCCGGCGTTCTACATCGTCCGCGAGAGGGAGAGGAGCATTACCAGGTTCGCCGGAGACTGCTAAAGCTCGTCGTGGTACTGGCTTGCGGAGGGGCGCTCGGACACGGTTGTGATTGCTCGCCGGAGTGGTAGGATGGCGTCGGTGCGTCAGGTGGTCGTCGTGGACGTCGCTGTGAACCTCCCCAAGGCATGACGAGGACACGGTTAGATTCACGGGGTCAAGGCAGGGTCGTGTGTTTGAACTAGAAGTCACGGGGCGGTCGGGGCTTACCACAAGAACTCGCCGGAGTTCGTGCAGAAGACGGTGGCGGTCCAGTCATCGACGTTGCCGACGCTGTGGGTCATGCGAAGGCAAACGGAAAGTGTCAGATGATGCACAGAGGTTCGCTGATCAAGATAGCATGAACGCGAGACCGAGGGGAACTCGAGACTCACCGGAATTCGCCGGCGCAGTCGTCGGAGACGGCGGGGTTGCAGAGAGAAATGCGCGCAGCCTGGGGGCGTTCTGTGCTTGGGGTTTGGGGGAAAAGAGAGAGGGGACAGAGGGGTTTCTTATAGCCTGGTCGCGAGCGAGAATCACTCTGCCAATAACTCGAATTGACGCCGCGAATTAAAACCAAAAACGCCCGCGTTGATTTGGGGACGAACGGGTCGTGCGGGTGGAGACGACGACGACGTGGAGAAGGCCCGCTTGTCAGCGAGGTGCGCGGAGTGCAGGTGGGGTCTGCTTGTCAGCGGCTCAGTGCATGCGCTCGCGCGTGTGAGAAGAAAAGGGAGATCCCCGGGTGGGCTTGCTGGGCTTGATCCGCTGCTGGGCCAGAATCTGGCCGCGCGGCCCTTTTCTTTTGTTTAAGTCTTTTCTTTTTCTATTTCTATTTCCTGGAATGGTTTTTGATATGAATTCAAATCCTTTTGAATCCAAACTGTTTTGGGAACTTTTGCAGGGTTTTGTGGATTCAAAACAGTCCTTTTAACCAAGTGATTACTTTGCAAGGCTTGGGTCAAGCTTGGGTTTCAAAGTAAACAGAGATTTGCTTTATTTTGCAAATATTTTGTAAAGGATTTTGAAACCATTTCTAAATTTGAAATCTTGGTAAAAAGCTTCACCTAATCTTTCCATCAATAGAGACAAGCAAACAAGTATTTAAACTTTAAAATTTCAAAGGGTGATGGTCATTTGGGATAAATTGCCCACATGAAATCATAGCTCCAACTTCTGTTTCTAAATGATTTTTTTTGAGAAAACCCTAAATGGATGAATGATGCAAAGATGATATGAATGAGTTTTGAAACTATGATTTTTGGGATGTTACAGAAACCCTAACTTGTAACCGACTCGACCTACCCCGAGACCTAGCCTCCCCATATAAATGCTAGGAGGGCACGGCGACGAGGATCTCTCCAACTCATATACACACCTCACGCCAGATTGCATCTGCGCACCCCCTGTAACCTTTGGTTCCGCCATCAATCAAGAACAGACAAGTAGGAGTAGGGTTTTCCCTCCGGGGGCCTGAACCTGGGTAAACCTCGTGTCCCCTTGCTATGTGTCTATTAACCGTCTCACGATCTCCAACATCCCCATCTTCTCCAAACTCAAGTCCATAACAATGGGCATTGACGAGTCAAACCCTCGTCACCCTGCCCTATCTCCTTCCCTCTATAACCTGTCCTGGAGTGGTCAGGAGGCAGGAAAGCGAAAAGTTGAGCCGTCTATTAGTCGTACGACCATGGCGGTGGACGTGAAGAGGATCCAACACAAAGATAGACCCTGCATGGCAAGAGAGCACGAAGATGGATCTTGCGAGGCTAGAGAACATGGGCGAATGAGACATAGAGGAAGAGGACATGGAGAACAAAGCTCTGTAGCTCTAGAGCCCGACGAATGTGTCATTCATCCTCCCTAAAGGGTAAAAACTATAATTTTTTCTCTGACCTTTTCAATTAGCGACTCTAGTCTAGTGGTAATAGCGAGGATGTGTGTTCATAATCACAGGTCGACTGCCGCATCCCAATTCCTACTGAAGATTTGGCACATGTGTCGAACTAAAATATTGCCCGATGGTAGAATTGCAATTAGTGTTGGTTTTGATTATCAACTAATAGTAGACGTGGCAGACCTAACTCTATGTGACTGGTACATGGACTTTGGCAAGTTTTGATTAGCCAGAACGAGGAATTCGTATCCAGGTATTATGACACAAATTTTAGGACTTTCTGCGATATTAGGACCGATGAGGACCTAGCCATGATGTGGGGTAAACATCTGGGGACTAGGACTGTGTTGATATATGTCCACATTGTTAATAAAGAGATTAGGTAAGAGACTATCGTCCATGATTTCAGACCACCTGCTATGCAAACAACTCAGCCGACCATAACAAAGCAACCTCTCCTCGTCGTACCAAGCGCAACCGCCTAGCTTATCCTTGAGCATGATGCCTTGTCAAGCGAGCACGAAGATATAAAAATATGGGGAACCAAGAACATATTTTGTTCGGAGATGCTAATGACGAGAAAGCATATCCATATGTTGTTGTTGATCCTAATCAAATGTAAAATAGATAATATTTGGTTAATCCGGACTTTGAGCCTTACTATGGTACTAATGAGCAAGAGGATAGTGAAGACGTTGAAATGGAATGCAGATATGATGAAGAATACCATGACATGCTAGTGATGCACTTTGATAGGGACAACCCTATAATTGAAAAGGGATTGTCTTTGATACTATGGAGGACTGCCGACACGTAGTTGCCACCTTTGTAATAAAGTTGGGTTTGACTATATCATTGAAAATAATTACTAGAAAAGATTTAGGTACATTGTAGGCAAAGTAAGGTGTATAAGTGCAGACTGAATGCATCCCCAACAAGGGATTGACACCCATTTGAGGTTGCAATGGCTAAATTTTGATTCATTTTTTATATTTAGTGTGTTGATAGATATATATGTGTGTGTTTTGATTTATTGAATTATTGTTGAATACATATCAAGGTAAATAAAAAGAAACACAACTACCCTAATACTTCTTTAAGTGATAAAATAAGACTTGCTATAATATAGTGGAGTACTGCTACTGTACTTGATTTTGTGAGGCAAGATCAATCCATTGGATCTGCTGAACTCTAATCGAAGCTTAGTGATAAGTTCAACGTTATGATTCTTTACCACAGAGTTTTTGATGGGAAGGTTGTGTCTTTGGACTTTATTTAAGGAAAGTGAAATGAAAAATTCCTCAAGTTACAGTTTCAAAGGAGAGGTAGAAAGGGCATCACCTGGGAGTGTTGTTGATATTGATTACAAGGTAGTGATAGGAAGACAAAAGAGCCTAATAGGGGTCAGGTATACGATAATATATAAGAAATGCTTCAAAAGATGTCTTGTCTGCCTGAAGGCATGCTGGAAGTGGTTTATAGAGGGTTGCAATCCATACTTGGAAATAGACACAACTTCTTTAATAGGGAAGTACATGGAATAGCTTGCCACATCTTGTGTTATAGACGCCATAATTGGTTATTTTCGTTGCTTATGTTGTTCTTGAGGGTGAATCTAACGAAAGTTGGACATGGATCATGGAGAGACTACATGCAGAAACTGGTCACCCTGAAGGCTTGGTGATACACACTAATGCATGCAAGGGCCATAGAATGTTGTTGATGTTGTATTTCCTAGGGTTGAGCATAGAAAATGCATGCGACACCTCACTACGAACTTCACGAAGAAGTTAAAAGGGAAGATCTTTGAAGACAACTTGTGGCCTTCGGTATACACATACACCCTAAGAAGACATGCTACTTATATGCAGAACATGTATAGAGTTCCAAAGGTGAAAAATACCTTGAAGAACATCACATCAAATTATGGGCTATAAGAAAGTTTAGTGAGTTAAGCAAAGTGGATTACATTTGCAACAATTTGGCAGCGAGCTTCAATTCTAAGATTAGGAGCATTGAATCACTTGCACTAGATGCAACAAGATAATGCATAATGATGAAGATATATTTTAGGCAAAATATGTGCAAGAAAAACTATAGGCCATAAAATAGTGTCGAATGTGGTTTTGTTACTTAATGCAAGAACAAGGGCAACCATTACAATTAAGATGATAAATTATAAGAAGTTCTAATGCAGTAGCCAAGGTTTATGCAAAGTACAAGCATAGTTTTGTTCTTGCAGGAAGTGGCAAATTACTAGTCTGCCATGTCACCACGCACTTTACTTCATATTAAAGTTGACAGGTGATGGTGCTGCAAATAGAAAATTTTAATCATAGCTATTTTGATGTGAAAACGTTCACTAGAACTTATGCAAAAAAATGTACCACTGATGGTAGATGAAAATGATTGGGAGATTATCGATCAAGGGTTCAAATTTGATCCATTAGTTCTTAGTAGGATGCCTGGTAGGCCTAGAAAGCTAAGGATCAAAACATCCACTAAAAAGGGCTCTAGGTTAGTAGCAAGGAAAATGAAATGCAAACGGCGTAAATGATTTGATTCTATTAAGAGGTTAGGCAAAAACCCAATTCCAGATGGTTTTAAAGATAATGACCATGTCACTGTTCACATTAGGGAGGCATAAGTTGAAGTTGCTATGGCGGAAGTTGAAGCTTCTTGTTCAGAGAAACATGGCAAAGGCAAAGGTAAGAAAACAGACAAGAATGACAATGCTGAGGTTGAGGATGTTGTGAAAATGTAGCAAGTGGATAAAGAATGTGTAGCGTATAAATATGATAATGTGCAAGAATTGCAGGAAGAATTTGATGAGAAAGTTACTGAAGAACGAGGGGTGCTGGAAGACACAGTATCACATGAATTGCTAGAGGGAGGGAATAATATGCCAAAACAAAAGAGGAAGTGGACGAGTAATAAAAATGGCAAGGTCAAGCTTGAGAAAGTTGTGGAAATGCTACAAGTTGACGAAGAACATGTAATACAACAGTATAATGATGTGCAAGAAGTGTAGAACAAAGTTCATGAGCAGCAAGTTGCTAGAGAATGAGGGGTACCGTAAGAAAATGTATCACAAAAATTGGTAGAGGAGGGAAAGAATAATATAAAAACAAGAGGAAGCGGAAGGGGAAGAAAAAGAAAGGAGGTGAAATGGAATATGAAGAAGTTGCTAGGGTTATTGAAAATGTTATAGAAGATCTTTATGCTAACTACAAGAAAAAATATTGCCTAAATCATATTTGTATCATTCTCCTTGTGAAACGTAAGCTTCAAAACATGTTTAATTTGGCATCTCCACCTTTTTTATTTGAATCAACTTCAACTATTGTTGATGCAGTTCGAGCTTGAAGACTAGGAAGAACAGCAGAAAGAAGCGGACATAATAATCTCATTTTTAGACTTTTTAGTAAATATGAACTATTGACGTGAACTATATTTGAATCTATTGTACACAAGGTATAACTGATGTATGTGGAAATCATTGTTTTTTTTAGAATTTTCAGAAAATTCTAAATTTCTTGCTAGAAACGTAGAAAATGCACCCAAAGTCAGGCTAAATCACCCCCACCAAGTCCAGCCAATCAGGTTGCAGGAAAAGCCTGCTCGCGGATCGCCTTTAGAAAACAGTATTGAAACCATTTAGGCAAAGCCATAAAACGGCTCGGCATAATTAGGTTTCAGATTCATGGGTGGCATTCTAGAAAACCAACTCCAATGACCTAGTTGGTCACTGGGGTTATCATCTAACGACCCAAGTTTGCATTAGGGTTATGCGAGTTCTGATGGGTTTAAAGGGGGGTTTGATGGAGAGTGAGAACATGGTTGATGGAGATGATGTTGGTGATGATGGTGCTCAATAAGGCATCGAAACCTCTCTCCGGCATGGAGAATTAGCTCGACCAATCTGATCCCTGAAATGAAGATCATGGTGGTGGTGGCGCTCTATTTTGCGAAAAGCTTTCTCCTCCTAGTAGGGTAGGTCTTTTTGGTATAAAAAGGAGTATGCCAATGAGGTAGACAAGACAATGATCCATGCCTAAATGGGCCATGGTGGCGCAGTCCCCTCTAGGTCGCGCCATCCATGCTCTTTCGGCCCTCGTGGCCCCTCTCGTGTGTTTCTAGTGTCCAAGGTGAAAGGATCATATGGGAACCTAGAGTGGTGTGAATAGGTGCTATTTCAAATTTTACTCTCTTTCAATTTAGGGTTTGACACAAAAGGTAAATCCTCTAGATATGCAACTAAGGTGAATTTACCTATATGTCATACTACTAAAATTAACTAAGCAAGAGCAAGATATAAGTAAAGTTCGGTCAAGGATAGAAGTAATCAAAGTGGAGCACATGGAGACACAAACATGATTTCCCGCAGTTCCTTCCTTTTAAAGGTAAGTACGTTTGCGTTTGGAGAGAGGGTGGTTTCAAACCACCAATGCCATGAAAGGCTTCCCTTGTTCTCCGGTGGACCTCACCCCAAGGGGATCGATTCACTCTTCCACTATATCAGCAACCTTCAAGGTGGAAGCCGACACCTTTATTACAAGTTTGAGGCACAAATCCACAACTGGATTGGAGGCTACCGAATATAATAAAGTTGTCACAACAATCAAAGACAATCTTGTAAGAACCAAATTAAGAACTAGGGTTTCCAATGAACCACTAGAGCAAGGGTCCCTCAACTGAATGAGGGGGAAATGAATATCTCTTTTGGTGAAGATGTAGATCAAGGCCTACTCCTTCGATACTCCAAAGATCAGGGACTTCGGATGGTTGTAGGTGGAGATCTTGTTGATTTGGTGGCTCTAATGGAGATGTCCTTTTTTTTGAAAACGAGCAGCTAGAGGTAGGGGATGAGGTCCCCTATTTATAGGGCCACTGCTTTTGACCGTTTTCTACCCATTGGGAATTTCCATACCGGAGATTCCGGTCTGGAGAACGGAAACTGCGGTCTGTGTTTGTCCCACACCGGATACTCCAGTCTGTCTTCGGTCCATCTCCAGACCCCCCATACAGAATGTCCTGGGCTAGATCTTGATGCTTCCTCCAGAGACTTGGCAGGAACTCCAGACCTGAGCACACCAGAGACTCCGAGATTTTCACTCCGGAGATTCCGGTCTGCCAGAATACACCGGAGATTCCTGTCAGTTTCCGGTCTGTCTCCGCACCCCCATACAGAACGTCCATGGGCTTCATATTGGATCCACACCAGAAATTTGAGGCGAAACTCCGATCCACACCGGAGACTCCGGTCTTGGCACACCAGAGATTCCGGTCTGGATTATGAAGGAAACGTTTTGTTTCAGCCGGGTAATTTTCCACTATGTCATGGACTTTTCCCTTTTTAGTAGATTAACCTCGCAATATTAGCACACTCTAAAATGATCTTCAAGTTGTTAACAAACACCAAAACTGATTAAGACAATAAATGTCCTTTCACAAGGTCTTGGTTCTAATGAAAAAATTCCGTCTTATTTTTCTCTAAATTAATTTCTTGCGTAAAAAGACTGAAAGAAGACTTTTGCTAAAACGACATCAGATTCAGCAGTTTTACTTCTAGTTTGGTAAGATTCCAGAGAAAAAATGGAGCAAAGTACTTTTCCAAGTAGATACATTTTGAATGTATCAGGTGACGAGTGAGAGAGAGGGGAAGGAGTGGATGACGTGGTGCGGACCGGCCAAAACTAATTAGTTGTATTTTGCGGTGGCATTTGTTTTATCGAACGCCACTAGTATGATTTTTAGTGGTGGCATATAGTTATTTTCGAATTCCACCAGTAAGGTTGCCCTGATGGGATCTATGGGTCCCACTTAGTAGTGGCGTTTATTTATTCGTGAACGCCATTAGTAGGTTTTAATGGTGGCGCTCGTGGTTTTCAGAACGCCATTAGAATTTTTATTAGTAGTGGTGGCGTGTATTTTTTTAAGCGTCACTAGCAAAATGGCTGCTATATGACTTTTCATACTAGTGTTCTAATTATGTGTGATAATTGGATAAAGATCTCTATGGACTTAAACAAGTACCTCGAGCCTAGTTTTCTCGCTTGAGTTCAAAGTTACATGATCTTGGTTTTGTATCATCCAAGGCCGACACCTCCTTGTTCCTATACAACAAGTCAGATATCAGTATGTTTTTATTGACTTATGTTGTTGACATAATAGTTACAAGTTCATTAGATCATGCCATCTCTTCTTTACTTTGGGATCTCAATGAAAACTTTGCCATTAAATATCTTGGTGATTTGCACTTCTTTCTTGGCATTTAGGTGAAAAAGTCAAAGAATGGTTTGATTTTACCCCAACAAAATATGCAAAAGAATTACTTCTAAGGTTGGTATGAGAGATTGCAAGTCCGCTCTTATACCATTGTATTCCACAGAACCAATATCCATCATCGAGGGAACACCCCTTGGACCCGAAGACAACACCTAGTATAGAAGCTTTGTTAGAGATCTTCAATACTTGACCTTGACACAACCATATTTAGCCTTTTTAGTTGATAAGGTTTGCCAATATATTCATGCCCCAACAATATAATATTGGACAACTGCTAAAAAATACTAATATATGTTAAGGACACCTTCAATGTTGGCTTCACTTTTAAACAATCATCTAATCTTTTTAGTGCATTTTTATATACAGGTTGGGTAGGTTGACATGATTAATTGTGATCAACTAGAGGTTTTGCTATATTTGTTGGACCTAACATTGTTTCTTGGAGTTCTAGAAAATAATATATGGTCTCTCGCTCTAGCACATAGGCTGAATATAAGGCATTGGTGTTGGGTTCGCAACATAGAAAACAAAAAACATTCCTACGATATGAACAACTGAGCACCAAGATCTATCTCTCTAGATACACGCAATGGATGGATATACATCCATAGAGAACTTACCCTCGAAGACTGACAAAGCGTTACGAGATTGGTTCTCGTGGATGATGTAGTCGTTCACTTGCCGATCTCAAGATCGTGATGAAGTCGAGGAGGTCCAACGCCAGCAAGTCCAGCACCGCAAAGTAGTGGTGCATCCGTGATCGCACACACGTCCGGTACCCCGACAACCTCCGAGTCCTCGCACCAACAAAGCAGCGGAAGCAGCAAATCCTTGCTCTAGAAAAAGCCACCAGGAACATGAATCTCGCTAAGTCGAGACCATGGAGAATATTTTAGAGGGGAAGAGAGATCCTTCACAAGGAGGTGTGATATGAGAGGAGGAGAGGGGGGCTTTTATAGGGAGAGCGGAGGAAGACAAGGGCCATGGCGTGGAGGCCATGGTGGCTTCCCCCACCTCTTCGTCATTCATGTGGGTGGAGCTCCCACTTACATAAAAAGCCTCCACTCACATAAACATGCCTCCACTAAAAATTTCACTCACCTCCATTAAATTGCCACCAAATTTAATGCAATCTCTCATTTAATAAAACTATTTTATTTATTTTATTCAGAATTTTTTTAATTAGATTAATTAACAAACATTCACATAAACCCTTACTACATTTCAATTTCACATGCAGAACCAATTTTAGCAATTTCATCTAAAACAATTCCGGTGTCTATTAAAATAATTCCAGCGCTTTGATATTCTTTCTCTGGCATTTTATTTGCTCCAAATGGTGTCGGTATCCCTTAAGTGTGTCACCCTATGATTCACTAATAATGCAGACATGATCGAGACCCCTCCCCGATCAATAATCAGCAGCCGACTTAGAGATCCGGACTGACTTCCACACATTCAACGATGTCTTCTTGTGATTATGTGAACCTTTAACATTGTAACTAAATACCTTTGTCTCACAATATTTTACATGTTCGAGATTCGATCTTCATTATCCCCATACCTAGTTTAATCTCATTACCAACATGTACTCTTTTCTCGTTCCTGTGATATAACATTCTAGTGATCCCCATCACTTCCTTGCAAGCTATATGAATGTGATATCACTGAGAGGGCCCAGAGTATATCTCTCCATCATCGGGATGGACAAATCCCACTCTTCTTCCATGAGCATCTACATAGCACTATCGGAGTATCTGAACCCACCTTTATAGTCACCCGGTTACGGTGTGATGTTTGATGTTATCAAGTTATTCTTCCGGTGTTAGTGATTAACATGATCTCATGGTCTAAGGACTAAAGTTAATTTGTATGATGTTACAGTAATTTAAATGTAATGACTTTGATCGTATTACTATATTTCAGAAAAAATTTCATCACATCATTCCACCATTGTTGTGACCTTTTTATTAACAACATACAATGTCCATGATTAGGAAACCTTGATAATCTTGTTAATCAATGAGCTAGTTTATATGAGAGGCATAACTAGAAACTCTTTATTTGTTTTTTAAACATGCAGGTATTAACATTTCCAATTAATACAATTATAGCATGAGAAATAAACATTTATCATAAACAAATAATAAGATAATAACCACTTTATTATTGCCTCTCGGGCATATTCCCTTCAATTGGCAAATGCAACAACTGAGCTTATTTGGGTTGAGCCCCTTCTTGGTGAGTTTGTAATAAAAATGGAGAAACTTTGTTTATGGAGTGACAATTTAGGTGCAACCTATTTGTCTATAAATCTAATATTTCAAACACGGACAAAACACATTGAAATTGATTATCACTTTGTTAAAGAGCTAGTAGCAAATAAAAGTTTGAATATAAAGTTTATATATAGCAAGGATCAAGTCATAGATGTTTTTACTAAAGCTCTTCGTGTTAGGTATCTATACGAGTTTATCCATAATATTGACCTTTCCCAAGGCTTAGATTAAGAGGACTATTAAACATGTATTATGTAGTGTATACCACATGTAGTAGTAGGCCACCAGTATACCCGTCTCTTGTATGTGCATTCCACATGAAGGGATTTCCTGGAAGATATGACATGCACCCAATCTCTTGTATGTGCATTCCACATGAAGGGATTTTCTGGAAGATATGACATGCACCCAATCCACCTAACAGGGGCCATCGTTTTTGCCTAGGTTAATTGATAACATATACTTGACCTTTTGATAAACCATTGGTGACATAGGTGAAAGGATCGTATAGGCACCTAGATGGGGGGGGGTGAATAGGTGCTACTTCAAATTTTACTCTTTTTCAAATTAGGGTTTGACACGAAAGGTAAATTCTCTAGATTATGCAACTAAGGTGAATTTACCTATATGTCAAACTATCACATACACTAAGAAAGAACAATTATAGTAAAGTGTGGTAAAGGATAGAAGTAACCAAAGTGGAGCACGCGGAGACACAAGGGTTTGTTTCCCGTAGTTCCTTCCTTTTGAGGGGAAGTATGTCTACGTTTGGAGAGGGGGTGGTTTCAAACCACCAACACCACGAGAGGCATTCCTTGTTCTCCGATGAACCTCACCCAAATGGTTCGATTCACCTCTTCCACTATATTGGCAACCTTCGAGGTGGAAGCCGGCACCTTTACAACAAGTTTGAAGCACACATCCACAACCTATTTGGAGGCTCCCGAATACAAGCAAGTTGTCAAACAATCAAAGACAAGCTTGTAAGAACCAAATCAAAAGCTAGGGTTTCCAAAGAAACACTAGAGCAAGGGGCCCTCAAGTGAATGAGGGGGAAATGAAGATCTCTCTTGGTGAAGCTATAGATCAAGGCCTCCTCCTTCGATTCTCCAAAGATCAGTGACTTTGGATGGTTGAGTGAAGATATCTTGTGGATTTGGTGGCTCAAATAGTGATGTTGTTCTTGACCTGGTCAAGCAGCTCCCAAGGTAGAAGAAGGGGCCTTTATATAGGGCCCTATATATTAGAGCCGTTGGGAGTCACTTATACCGGAGAGTCCGGCCCAGCCGGACACTCCGGTCTGGAATAGTTTCTGGCCAGTGTCCGAAAAGTGTCTGACTGGTGTCCGATAGGGCATACTAACTGTCCCCACCTCGCGAAGAAAATGTGGCGAACCCCCAGGGCTGGACAATCCAACAGAATCAGGACGGACAGTCCGGTAGGACTTTGACCCTGCACAATATTGATCCTAGGAGGCTCTTTTTCCTTGCGTACAAATTACACAAATGTAGCTGATATATCCTAAAACATTTAATATAATATTAAACCTATCCAAGTGTTGTCAACAGACATCAAAACAATAGGAAAGGCATAAATGCCCTTTCAATATCCCCCTTTTTGGTGTTTGATGACAATCCAAGGATTTGCATATAGGATAGGTAATAAATTTCACAAAAAGAGAGTTTAGAAAACATAGTAAGACTCCCCCTAGATGTGTGACCAATTTAGTTTTGCATTTGAATACAAGACGACACACCCTAGGATCAAATCCTCACTAGATTTGTAGATAACAAGTTATGACATGATATAATAAAGACTAGATAGATAAGCTAGGCATAACATAGTCTTTAACATAACCAGGTACGCATGTCTTAACACACAGAACACATAGAACGAAGTTCAACACAACATAATTCTCAAACCAATAAGATAAAGACATGAAGCTTCAAAGAGGGAAATCGAAATAACGTGAAGCTCGTGTACCCATGCAAATCCCCGGTAGCAACCTAATAAGGGGCTACTTCTCCCCCTTTGGCATTCAGACTCCAAAAGGTGAAAAGATCACTACTAAAGCGTCTCAAGCCAACTCTAGCCATGGAAGTCGTCGTTGTCGGCATTCTTATCCTCATCCTCGTCCTCATCCTCATCCTCATCACCATCCTCAACATCATAATCATCCCAAGTCGAGCTCCGGCTGTGAGGTCGAGAAGAAGAAGATACATCCTCAAACATGGACCAGTCCACACGCTCCTGACTCCAGTGACCATAGGGCAGGGTGCCATCAGATGCATGCTGCTGAGAAGGTGTGGCATCCCGCAAAACCACTACTAGAAAATCGCGTTGATTTTGTGCATCGCATCATCATGACCGCATGCTCATGTCATCATGCCACATTGCACTTGGGCATCGTCATGTCATCTTGCATTTGTTTGCATAAAACTATTTTGAAAAGCCCGGTTTTGTTTTCTAAACGCCCCGTCTTTAATTCAAAACCAAAACCCGGGTCTCCGGAATATTTTGTTTCGTCTACCAACGGATTTCAAACGCCCCGTTTTAAATAATAAAATATTTATTTTATTTTTAGGGGGCAGCCAGACCGGGCCGACCCGACCCAGTCGGCCACCCCCAGTACAAGGCCAGCCTGTCTAATTCTTTTCCTACCCCATCCTATACTACCCACCCTCCAGCCACATCACCCCGGCCAACCACGGCTCGCCACCTCGCCAACCCTCACCCCTAACCCAATCAACCGCTGCCACCTGCCCAACACCACACACACCCATCTGACCCACTCCCCACCTCCTCTCCCTTCCAACCCGGTCCCACCGACCCTGACCAACGCCTCCACCCACACCTGCCCAACACACAACGCACGCACGCAGCCACCCAGCGCACACCCCCACCAACCCCTGGCCCCACACCGAGGCCCACCTGTCCCCGCTCCTCTCTCTTCCCCGCGTCTCTCTCCCCCTCGTCTCTCCCATCGCGCCCGCCCTCCTCTCTGCTTGCTGCGCCGCCTCCCTCCGCCACCGGACCCCTTCGCCGCCGCCTCGCTCCTCCCCTCCCCGCACCTCCCTCTCCGCCACTCGAGCTCACCG
Source organism: Avena sativa (assembly GCA_916181665.1). Classification (NCBI taxonomy): domain Eukaryota; kingdom Viridiplantae; phylum Streptophyta; class Magnoliopsida; order Poales; family Poaceae; genus Avena; species Avena sativa. The sequence continues at coordinate 51,352,656 of OV702279.1, read as the reverse complement.
CCCCGCCACCATTTCCCGGGCCTCCTCCGCCTACCCCGTCCACCATCGCCACCTCTGCTCGCCCTCCTCCCCGTCGGCGCCTCCCTCTTCTCCTCCCCGAGGTCGCCCCTCCCTCCCCTTGCGAGTCTCCTCGGCTCCACCGCCCTCCTGCGAGCCGCCCGGTGCCCCTCCTCCCGCGACCGCCATCGCCCGTGCGCCTCCTTCCTCAAGCCGCCTTGCCTCGTCGGTGCCGTCCCCGGCCGCTCCCCTCTCGCGCCGCCAGCGACCAGCTCGCTGCCTTCTCCGCCTTCCCATCTCGCTCGCCGCGTGGCCGCCCTCTGCGCCCGCCGCCACCACCATCCTGCCGCCGCGCCCCTTGGCCATGGCGCCGCCTGCCGTCTCCGTCCCGCGCGGCTCCGGCCGCTCTGCGTCGAGATCATCCCGGAGCCGCCGTCGGCCGCTGCCGCCTCCCTCCGTCGCTGGACCCCGCCTGGCCGCCCTTGCTCCTGTCGAGCACCGCCGGGGCCGTCCCTTCTCCGGGAGCTCCGCCGCCTTCCTGTTTCCCCTCCGCGTCGCCGTCGTCGCCACCGCCAACCAAGCCTGCCATCCTCCTCTTCCCTCCCGGCCGTCCGTCTGCGTCGCGGGGCCCCACCTCGCGAGCCCCCGCCGGCTTCTGCTTCCACCGCCTCGCTGCGTCGGCGTCCGCCTCGTCCGCGCCGCGTCTGTGGTTTTCCTTTTCGCATCGTTGCAATCAGTGAAGTGTAGATGAAGAAACGATGGTGCTGCAGGGCATCCAAGGTCCAAGTCTGTTTCCATGCTCCCCGTGTGTTGAAGTGATCTGTTCCGATGTTCATGTTGTTGCCATCAGCAAATCGACAAGTGGTAATGTGACCCGAAGTATCCCGACAAGAACGGTCCGATGTGAAGATCTTCATCCAGAAACACCATGTTCTCCTTCCCGGACCCGAAGACCACCAAGATCTTCTTCCTGGAACGACAAGTGCTTCGACACGAATCCGATGCCGACGACGTCGCACGCCAAGTTCTTCACCCCGAACGTCAAGACCGACCCGATACGAGGACCCGACAAGATCTTCGTGACGACAAGATCGGCACCGACCAGGGCGAATCCGATGCGCCCCGACACCGAACCAAGTCCTTCTTCACGGAACACCAAGATCTATTCTGTTATTCGAGAACGATCCCGCCGAGACCGAACCTTGCCTTCCCGTCGAGCCCTGAGACCGAACCCCGAGACCCCAAGATCGTCGAGCCCCCTCTAATGTGTGACCCTTTATCCGAAACCCCTATTTTTATAATATGATATTGATCACCTGTCGCACATTAAATTGATCATGCATGCATGTTTGTGTGGTTTGGGGGCCTTATGCCGATTCACCTTATAATTAAATATGGGACCCATATGCGGGCAAATCTAGTCGTATATTGGTCCCATTTAAATTTGTGCATCAAACCGATACTATGTTTTGCCTTGCTAATACAACATTTAATTTGCGGGGTAGACAAATAACTCGAACCTAATAATAAATGTCGGGACCCCGGTTCCGCTTAATATGACCTAAGTTCATCGCACCTTTGCCATGTCATACATCATACATGCATCATGCCCGATCTTTTGCCGTAGTATTAAATAGTCCATCCGGTGTTTCTTCCAGTGCTTTGCTTCTTCACGGATTAGGCCGATGAGTTGATGCGAGTGTCGACCCGATCTTCGGATGAACCTTCGACAATGTTTTCAGGCGAGCATCTCCCCCTTTCTACCTATCTTACTTTTATAGTATTTATTCCCTCCTGTTGATCTATTGCTATCTGTGTTGCGATGCTCTAGTTTTCGTACCCATGATAACCCTTGCCGCCTTATATCGCCTTGGACACCTCCTATTACCTGTTGTTTGGTAGATAGTTGGACCTGCGCGTCGTAGTCGCTTGCTCAAGTGCTGTTGCGTGTCGTCAAGTACCACAGTTGTTGGAGTATTGCCGTGTGTTTAATGTTGGAGATGATCACGGCTTTAATTACCGTTTACTTTAATTATTGTTTAATAACTAAAATTGAAGTAGGTAAGCAGAGGCACATGTGGGCAATAGATGTTATTTGGTTGTTAACCGTCCACTTGTGTCCCGTAGGACCCCGAGTTCTTGACACCTGTTCCGAGATCGAGCGCGCTAACCACATGTGGGATGTATGGGCACCCCCATCGATTTAGTACCTGATTCCAAGTACTGTACTGGGGGCCACAAGTAGTTTGGGGCTTTATTACTATTCTGTACTTATGCCATGCTTTACTGCTTTATTTACGATTGTGCGAGGAGCACCTGTACTGTTTAGGATCGTGACCCGTTTTCGCTGTATCGACAAGCCCGAGAGTTTCGGGTTCCCAGTCGTTTACAGCCGGCTCCACAAACCCTGAGTCCGTCTCGGAGACCGGCCGACTTTGTTGCGGGTGTACTTAGTGGGCTGGCCCCCCGTGCTTGCTTTGGGTCTGGGAAACGTCGTGTCCGAAACCCCGTCGACATACCGTTGGGTGTATGTTTTGTGATCTTGTACCTACCTGATCCGACAACAAGGGTGTAGGTGCGTGTGGATACTTTGGTGCACCCCTGCAGGGTTAAATCTTTTCGAGAAGCCGTGTCCGCGGTTATGGACGACTTGGAGCACAGTTCTTGATCATAGACAACTATAACTAAAGTTTATTGTTATAATTTGACTTGTATCCGATATGACTAGTAATCAGCTTCACTACAACGGAATGGCTAAATAAAAGTACCAACAACTGCTGGGTTTTGGGATATCTCATGCTAAATGAATTCGACTAGTAAATGTCACAACTACAACAGAATGGTTAACTAAAATTGCCCACTGCTTACTATATCAGGACGACTATCTATACCTGACTAGTAATTGCCACAACTATAACGGAATGAATAAAACTGCCAACGGTGTGAGTTCCTCGGTTGACTTCCTCGTTTGGTCTCGAGGGGGAAATACCAGGATGGGTATACTTGGTGATAGTATTAGGTTGGTTCCGAATAGGTCTTTCTTATCCCTCTCTGATAGCCGACAGTTGCATCGAGTCTCTATAGGTTGTTTAGTGCATGCTGCGCTGCCGCTCAGTCCACCTTACCTATGTAGGCGAGGACCGCCGAATTCTAGCCTCGCCGTGTACTGGCCTCAGTACTGACGCTCCTCTTTTCCTTTGCCCTTTGTCGGCACCCCTTTTGTTTAAGCAGGTTTTGAGATCGACGCCGTTAGCAGGGTTACCCTTCCGGCTTGTCCTGGGCAGGGTTATGGACGCCATTGGTTATTCTTCAGGGCTCTTAGCCCCATTTGCATCTTGTCCGTAGCTGGACGCTCTATCGTTTTCAAGGTGATTTGGAACTTTGTTCTGTATATCTGTATTCTTGACTCATGGAGTCGTCTTGTATATATATATCTGTTCTGTGGGTCCCATCGAGGACTGTTGTGTAATGTTATTACTTCGTTTTCCACCGCACGAAAGTGCCTGGTGGGCACCTTTGAATCGTTTCTATGCGGGTTTGGCGGGTTTCGCTAAAACTTGCATAGGGCCGATTCTGAGGGTGTTACAGAAGGATAAACATCCATGGGCTAGTTGATCTGCTTGAGATCCTTCATGACATTCCAGTTGGCCTTGTATGCATCATACTGTCCATGGCGAATGTCAATGTGCTGGCACAGGAGCAGCTTCTTCCACCAAGAGGCCTTCTTCACCTTCTTGTGCACTTCCTCCTTAGAGGTGTTGAAGCGATATGCATTGCTACCATGCTTCATGCGAGGGCCACGAGTCACAACCTCCTGCACCTCCTTAGAATCATCACTGTCAGTAGCATCAACATCCATCTCATTATCCTCAAAGACGTCCTAAGTAGGAGGGTAGCCTCGAGGAGCCTTGGTGGTAGGGGCACCCTTCCTCTGTAGCTTGGAAGCAAGGTGAGGAACATGATCATTGTAGAGTAGGGGAGTTGCTGGAGTGTGAATAGCAATGAGCTTCATCAAATAAGGAGAAAACAGGGGGAACTTCTTGTCAGTGATGCACTTGTATAAGTCCTGATAGATGAAATCCATGACATCAATAGCACCACCTGGATGATCTAGACCATGAGTATACACCGTGTGAGCATGGGCCATAAGATTGATTTCGGCACCCCTCATCTCATCCTTGTTGCCAGCCTTAGGAGTGGGTGTGTGGTGGAACATGCGAAGAAGAATGTTGTAGATGAGCTTAATATTGGTGGTTTGGCCAACGACACCATGCTGAGAGTAAATCTGGGCCAGCCTCTTATTGTCATATGCATTTCCATGTACATGCATTCTGGGACCACTGGGAGCATTGGGATTGAAAGGCAATACAAGGATTTGTGCAAAATGAACCATGTTGGAACGACACCTGATAGTGCTAGACATCCACTCAAGAGGAATATCAGTAGTGTCCCCGAAGACCATAGTGGCATAGAACTTCTAGACAAACTCAGCTTTGTAGTCTTCTTTTACCTAAAAGATGGTGTGTAGCCCCATCTTCTTAGTCACCCAAAGAGCATACGCAAAGTAGCTATGAGAACGAACTTTCTCGATATCCAACCACTGCATGGGACAAATAGGAGACCTGAATCCACAAAACAACTCGGAAAAGAGAAGGGCTTCCTCATTTAGCCAAAAGCAATCATTAGTCGAGGTGCGTGGCAGAGAGTAGAATTGCTGGAGTCTCATCTCCACAAACTCCTCGGTACCCAAATCTGCCAGGGTAGTTAATGCTTCAAACTTCATGCGCTTGGCTTCATCTATTTTCAGCTGTTTAACCATTCTTGCTTTGCTGCAACACGGTCTCAAGCAGCCTGTTTGACCATAGAGGGATCTACATGAATGTCTCGCTCTTCATCATACCGGAACCTGCGAGTACAAGTCTTCTTAGCATCCCGAGGACGGCGAGGACGAGAACTACTTGTGAGATCAGAACATAAGGATAGCATATGGGGTAAGCACATTTTTCCTGGAGATTCAAACAACAAGTAGTAGTCAAAGTAATTCTCGAACTACACTGGTTGAAAACCCCGGACTGTCTGAAAAATCTGCCCTGGAGATTCCGCCTGACCCGTATAGTCCAGTGTGTACATGCCGGACACTCCGGCTGGACCAGAGTGTCCGGCCCGTACACGCCAGACATTCCGACTGGAACCTTGGCAATTTTTCGGGTAGTGCGTGAGTATTCAATCGGAGCAGATCGGGATTGCTAAAACTACTACAAGGGCGATGGTTGCAAGCATATATGATGTATCCATGGATCTAGGTAAGACATTTCCCCAAAAAGTTCATCTAGGCCAACCCTAGAGATGGAGAAGGGGAGGGGCACCATACCAGCATCAATGGAGACCTTCACCGGAGGGGAAAGGATCCCAGCGGCAAAGGGAGGCTAATGGCCAGCAGCAATGACATGATCCAGGGTGGAGGAGCCCTCCCGGTAGTGCTCTTGGTTGGGGGCAGTAGCCTGAGTGCAAGAGCGAGTTGGGGAGGAGAATCAGGACTGAATCTTCCACTTCTCCCCGACCTCTATTATCATATCGAAACCGTTGGGGCCGGACTATCCGGGTGAAATTCACCAGAGTGTCTGGCACGGTTGGAATGTCCGGTCTGGATCAAGTGGAGAGTCCGGTCTGGTCGGACACTCCGGTTTGTACAGGGTGGACATTCTAGCCCCCTGCGACCAGAAAGCCCAGTTTTCAAATAGTGGACAAATGTGTGGAAAGAGGAGCATGTTTACAGGTGAGAGTAGGCCTAGGATTCATAGGATGTAGTATGAAGAACCAAGAAATCGATGATATCTAAGAAGATGGAAAAATTAAGTTCCAAACAAAATTTACCAAGAACCAATCTCTTCACTAAGAAGAGGGCGGTGGCTGAGACCACCATGTAAGAGTTTGTGGCATGACACCGCGAAGAATTATCCTTGGGTTCGTAGCCACTACTGATCAATAACGCTCACATATCACAAAATGATATTAAGAGAATTGAATTTCTTTAAATTTGGAATTATGGGTGAGGGATAGTACAATGTATTAGGACCGCACTCCCCCGATCTCCATGCCTACACCTAAACCAAATAAGAGTCAAGACACATGTGAGTATGCAAGGTTATCAAGTCAAGCTCCTTGAATCTATGATATTAAGTTCATTCCTCAGATAGCAAAATCTTTCTTCATCAAGTGGCTTAGTGAAAATGTCGGCAAGTTGATCTTTGGTTGACACATAGGATAGTTCAATATCACCTCGAGCAACATGATCCCTAATGAAGTGATGACGAATCTCAATATGCTTTGTCCTTGTGTGATCCACCGGGTTGTAGGCAATCTTGATAGAACTTTCATTGTCACATATCATAGGCACTTTGTCACAATGGACACCGTATTCCTTTAAATTTTGACTCATCCATAGCAATTGGGTACAAGCACTAGCAGCTGCCACATACTCGGCTTCGGTGGTAGAGAGAGATATACAATTTTGCTTCTTAGAAGACTAACACACCAAGGACCTACCAAGGAATTGGCAAGCCCCGGAGGTTGATTTTCTATCATCCTTATCACCAGCCCAATCCGAGTCTGTGTATCCACAAAGAGAGAATGTTGAACCCCGAGGATACCAAATACCATAGTTTGGGGTATGAAACAAATATCGAAAGATTCTCTTGACCGCCATCAAATGGCTTTCTTTAGGAGCCGCTTGATATATTGCACACACTCCTACACTCGACACAATATCGAGTCTAGATGCATAAAGGTAAAGCAAAGAACTAATCATAGACCGGTATACCTTTTGATCCACAGCTTTACCATTTGGGTTTAGTTCAAGATGAGTCTTTGTTGCCATGGGAGTAGGAGCTCCATTTAAATCATTCACGCCGAATCTCTTGAGAATGTCTTGAGTATGCTTGGCTTGGTTGAAGAATGTTCCTCCTCTTACTTGCTTGATCTCAAAACCAAGAAATACTCTCAATTCCACCATCATAGACATCCGGAACCTATTAGTCATAAGCTTTGAGAATTCATCATTAAAAGCTTTGTTAGATGAGCCAAAGATAATATCATCAACATATATTTGGCATACAAAAAGCTCCCCATTGACCTTCTTAGTCAAAATATGGGATAGATTTTCCCGACCTCAAACCCACGATCTAACAACAACTCTCTAAGGTTCTCATACCACGTGTGTGGGGCTTGTTTGAGCCCATAGAGCTCCTTATCAAGTTTGTAGACATGGTTTGGGAAGTTGGGATCCTCGAACCCCAGAGGTTGCTTTACATATACCAACTCATGCAATGGACCATTAATAAATGCACTTTTTACATCCATTTGTTGTAATTTAAAGTTATGATGTGCCGCATAAGCAAGAAGGATACGAATGGACTCAAGGCAAGCCACGGGTGCATATGTCTCTGCATAATCAATGCCTTCAATTTGAGAGAACCCTTGTGCAACCAATCTTGCCTTGTTCCTTACAACAGTACCATGCTCATCTTGCTTGTTCTTGAATATCCACTTGGTTCCTATAACATTGTGGCCATCTTTGGCTTTTCAACTAACTTCCACACTTTGTTTCTCTCAAAGTTGTTGAGCTCTTTGTGCATTCCTTCCAACCAATCGGAATCTTCAAGAGCTTCCCAAACTTTCTTTGGTTCTATCATGGAAATGTGTGCTTGGTGTTCACTAAACCTCTTCAATTGAGCTCTTGTGGACATCCCTCTTCTTAGATCCCCAACCACATTCTCTAGAGTGTGGTCTCTTAATTCCAACATTCTATCCACTCTAGCTAGGCGACGAGTTTCGATCTCCTTGTTGTTTCCTGTGGGGATCTCTTCATCATTTTGGTCCTCGTCTTGACCATTAACTTGACCTTGATCATCATCAGAATCATTATCTTCATCAAGAGGTAAACATTGACCTTGGTCATGATCAGGAACACTTTTCGACTGGAGTTGAGCTGATCTTATGGCAGATTGTACAGATCTTCCTTGTGTAATAGACCGAGCAGCACTGGACATCCTAGAGAATGGAGACTCAAGCTCCTCCTGGCTAGAAGTTTATCCCTGATCAACTTGTTGAGGGTCCACAGCTTGTCTTTGACTTGGGTCATTGTCCTCCTCGACTGAAGGAGCTTGTTGATGTTGTGAAGATGAGGGCTCCACTTGAGTAGAGCATAGTTATTCTCGATCCGCCATAAGGGGTTCCTCAACGGGGTGGATGAATCCCGCACCCATTCTTCCTATGGCATCCTGAGGCATTTCATCATCTACATCAAAAACATCAACACGCCCCCTTGGGACCATCATATTCTTCGAAAACCACACTACAAGATTCTATGACGGTTCCGGAGAGCTTATCATAGACTCTATAAGTGTGGGATTCGAGACCATAGCCAACAAAAATACCCTCTAATGATTTGGAATCAAATTTGGACAAATGAACACCCTTTATGAAATAGAAGCACCTACAACCGAACACCCGGAAGTATGAAACGTTGGGATTGTTACCGGTAAGAATTTCATATGGAGTCTTGATAAATTATTTGCGGAGGTAGAGCCGGTTTGATGCATGGCATGCGGTGGAGATTGTTTTGGCCCAAAAATTGTATGGAGATTTAAACTTCGCTGATGTGGGAATACCAATCGGGGTACACCCATGAAGAGGAATCACCATCTGGATCGCCAATCCCAGAGCGGTTCGAATCGCCGGAAATGATGACTGGCATATACTGGACCCATAAGACTGGCGCCGACTGGAGGCCCAAGACGGCGACTCGTATACAAAGCCTACTAGCACTTGTAAACCCTAACTGGCTGCATATATAAAGCCACCAAGGGCACCCCCTTGGGGGAGCTCTCTCAAATTAGATTAGATATAGTCTCTCCCTCCACCTAGGGCGACTCTAATGTAATCCAATCTATGATCATATACTGGATTAACAGAAGGACGTAGCGATCCTCCACCGAGGGGGATTTCAACTCGCGGAGTCCGACTTCCCGTGCGAGTGCAACATGGGGTCCAAGTTCCGTGTAATCGCTGAGTTTCACAAACTTGGGCTGCCAATCACTCAGAAGGCCCATTTCAAGCCGAATTCATCCCACCCCTGCCAAATACAAATTTTCCGTCAACTGCCCCGTGAAGGAGACGTTCGGGACCTCCATGTCATTACTCTATCCATGACGCGAGCGCCAAGTCGGCAACCACGTAGACAAAATGAGGAACAAGACCCCATGCAACATTGACAAAATTCACTAACTCCTTCGCATGAACCTTAGCGCCAGCAGCGGCGGCAAAATCAAGCCTCCACCCATGTCGAGGGAATGACCACGGCAGATGCTGCAATTGGCAGCTGATAGTAGAATGAGGGGCAAGGGCGGCTAGCCATCTGCGATGCGAGATGAGGGCAAAGACACAGGGATTTACCCAGGTTCGGACCCCTGGAGGGTAAAGACCTACTCCTGCTAGATTGTATTGTGAGAGAGTACAATGGGCGAGATCGGCGGCTAGGTGGCGAGTCGAAGGGGTGTATGATGGAACGTAAGTTCTATGCGTGTCCTAGGGAGGTTTATATAGATTCACCTCGCTAGGATTTACAGATTTAGAACCGATTTGGATAAGGACTCGGAGGGTTTTGACCTAATCCAACTGGGCCTAGCTATGCTTCTGGGCCTTGAGCTTCTAGTCGCCTGGCTTCTTGGGTCGTGATCCAGTCGCCGTCCTACAGGACCACTAGCTGGCAGTATGAGCCAATAGGAAACGTCCTACTGGTTATACCTCACTCGGCATATCCCCATCAATGGTACCCGAGGCCATCGTTGATTCGTTGCAGGTGTTCTTTGGCATACGGAGTATTGGGTCCAATTTGGACGCCCAGTCGAATCAGCGATGGAATCCTTCAATAAAAGAAAGAATCTTCAGCATGCTTCATCAGTCGCAATAATGACAACCAGTCGAATCGCCAATTTGGCAAGTAGTCGAGTCACAGCTGTGGCGAATGGGTCGGAAAGTAGTCGAGTCGCAGCTATGGCGAATGGGTCGGCGAATCGAATAGACAAAGTTGGACCGTCATCCTAGTCAAACTAGTCGTTGGGTAATCCAATGGTAATATCGGCGTAAGCACCGCGCGGTAATGGCTCCCCGAAATTGGCGGGTACCAACCGCTATATAAGGAGAGTGACGGGTGAAGAGCGAACATTCCCCACATTCGCGCGTCTCCCAATCTTCCATTCCCTCAAGAGCGACCCAGAGCGATCCCAAAGCAATCTTGCGATCCCCAACCCCCGAATCGATGGCGCCCCCGAAGGAATTGTGGGGGAGATCCAAGTGTACCAAGGTGCTGCTGAAATCCTTCGAAGACGCGGGGATCCTTTGCACCGGTAGATGGAGAATCCCCGCGGACGGAGAGGTGGAGCCAAATCCGCGCGCCGGGGAGTTCATCTTCTTCACCAGCCATCTCGAGAGGGGGCTCGGCTTCCCCACCTCAATCTTCGTCCGCCGATTCTGTGCATACTAATGCATCCAGCCTTCGGATCTAGGGCCACATAGCATCGAGTAGCTCGCCATTTTTGTGGTGTTCTGCGAGTGTTATCTGTGCTGCCGCCAATATTTCCCCCTGTGGCAGGAGCTATTCCACGGGCGGGTCGGTCGCGAAGGGGCTGGCGGCCCGATGCTGGAAGCGGGCGGCCTTACCTTCCAAATTAAGTCCAAGGCCTCCTTCCTCGACCTCATGCTGCCGAAGAAGGCGGCAAACAAGTGGAAGAAGCATTTATTCTACGTCAGCGAGTCGACTCCAGATGTCGAGGTGGCGCTCCTGATGTATTCTGCCGAGCGGCCCGAGCCACGCCGGCTTCAAGTCGCCAAGCTTCCGCTCAACCAGCGGATGGTGGTCGACGAGATGTTGACGATGATTCGTCAGCTGAAGAAAAATAGGATCAAGACCATCAATTTGTACAATTGTTGGCTTGGGCGGCGACTGGTGCCCCTGGCCAGCCGCGCTCACTGGATGTACGAGTACACCGGCAAGGATGATGCGACCAAGGCCTGCATCGCCGAGTGGAAGGCCGATGACTTCGCCCTTGTATTGAAGAAGATCACCGATGCGGAATACCACGACCCGAAGGCCGGGATTCCCCCATACACCATGAAGCGCAAGGAACCACCGGTAAGACTACCTTTCCTTGTTTATTTCGCAGTCACAAAAATGCAGTCGCGGCTTATTAACCATGTATTTTGTGCACCTATTCCAAGTGGTGGAAGGTTGGCTCGCTCCCGCCGACGACGAAGGATCAGACAAGTCCGCCGAGGATGAGAGCGAATTCTCCTCCGACAAGCAGAATGTCAGAGCCGATGATGGCGATGACGATGAAGCCATGGAGGTCGCCACACCCGCAGTTCGGAAAACTCGTGGGCAATGGAAGCACGAACTTGAGGCCAGCAAGAGCCTCGAGGCTCATGATGGGGGCGAGGACGAAGCCCTCGAACATACTTCATGGCGCGTGGCCATGCCATCGAAAAAGAATTCACCGAAAAAGAAGAAGGAGGCACCCAAGGCAGTGTCGCCGCCTCGGTCAGCGACTAGCTTCGAGGCGACTAGTGCGGCTGATGAAGCCAGTGCGGGAGCGTTGGCGATGGTGCCTGAGGCGGACAGTAGGGGTTCGTAGCATGGAAAACAAAAAATTTCTACCGCATACAAACAAACAAGCTAAGATCTATCTACTAGATTGTAGCAACGAGTCGATGGAATAACTCACCCTCAAAGATTCCAAAGTGTTTAACGAGAGCGGATTCTCGTGGGTGATGTAGTCGTAGTCTTGCCGATCTCAAGATCGTGTAGACGATCCTTCCGGCGCTGCGTTCCGGCAGCGCTCCCGCAGTCGGTCACACGTTCGAAACTCGACGAAGACCTTCCTCTCCCTTGTTCCAGCAGGCAGCGGAGGTTGTAGCACTCTCCTCGCGATTCCGGCATCACAACGGCGTGGTACCGGAGGTAGAGGGGAGATCTCGCAAGGCTTCGCCTTAAGCCGGAGCGAGTATGGTGGACTATGAGAGAGCCTCGGTGATCTAGGGTTTAGACGCACCAAGTAGAGAGGGCTAGGCCAGCGGCTAGGGCAAGTAGAATCCCCAACTCGGCGGCTTGGGATTAGCCCTAGGCGGCGGCAGCAGGAGGTGGCGGCGCCGGCGGCTTGGTGCTAGGGTTTGCGGGGTGCAAGTTTTGTGTTTGGAGGGGCAGCCCTGCCCCTCCTTATATAGGTGGAGGGGGGCGTCCAAGGGGAGGGGAGTCCCTCCCCAACTCGGCTTCCAAGTCCGGCGGTGGAGGGAGAGGGACTTCCTCCCCAAGTAGGTTTCCTACACTCCCTCCACCAAACAAAATAGCCGTTTGACTTTTCAAATTGGCGTTTGACTTTTCAAACTAGGATTTGATTTATCCCTTTATTTTGTTCAGCGATGACACCTAGTACATGATGCAACCATTCCAACTTGTTATGACACATTCATGTACCCTTACCCTCCGGAGTGCCGGACATTCCGGAACCTTCTAGAACATTCCCGATGAAAACACCGGAACCATTCTCCAACCCCGAAACAGGACTTTTCTTATATGAATCTTATTCTCCGGACCATTCCGGATCTCCTCGTGATATCCCGGATCCCATCCGAGACTCTGAACAACATTCGGTCTCTTACGCATCATTCCATAACTACTCAACAACGTCGAATCCTTAAGTGTGTCTCCCTACGGTTCGTGAATTATGCGGACATGATCGAGACACTTCTCCGAGCAATAACCAATAGAGGAATCTGTAAATTCATATGGCTCCCACATATTTTTACGATTACTTTGCGATCGAATGAACCACTTACATACGATACCAATTTCCCTTTGTCTCACGATAGTTTACTTATCCGAGGTTTTGATCGTCGGTATCTCTGCATACCTAGTTCAACCTCGTTACTGATAAGTACTCTTTTCTCGTTCCCGTGATATGTTATCCCTTGTGAGCCAGTCACATGCTTGCAAGCTAATTGGATGACATTCCACCGAGAGGGCCCAGAGTATATCTATCCGTCATATGGATGGACAAATCCCACTCTTGATCCATGTGTCTCAACTAATACTTTCCGAACACTCAATGCCACCTTTATAGCCACCTAGTTATGGTGTGGTGTTTGATGTCATCAAAGCATCCTTCCGGTGATGGTGATAAGCATGATCTCATGGTCGAAGGAATTAGGTTACTATGTATCAGAAAGCATATAGCAATTGAACTACTAAAATGACTTGATCTTTATGATACGCTTATCTACAAGAGTATGTCCATCATATCATTCTCCTAACGATATGATCTTGTTGTTAATAACATCTGAATGTTCATGATAGGGAAACCACAATCATTTATTAACCAACAAGCTAGTATTATGAAGAGGCTTTACTAGGGACTTCAATTTAAGTTTACAAATCACACAAGTATTAATGTTTCCTTGTTAATACTATTAAAGCATGAATGTAAACATTTATCATAAACACAAAGATATAATAATAACTACATTTACTATTCCCTCTAGGTCATATCTCCAATAGTCTCCCACTTGCACTAGAGTCAACTAATCTAGATTACATGGTAATATACCGAACACCCATGGCAGTTTGGTGTTGGTCATGTTTTGCCCTCGGGAGAGGTTTAGTCAACGGATCCGCCACATTCAGATCTGTGTGTACTTTGCAAATCTTTATGTCACCATCTTGGACATGTTCTCGAATAGCGTGGAAACGTAGCTTGATGTGCTTCAGCTTCTTGTGTGACCTTGGTTCTTGCGCATTGGCTATGGCGCCCATGTTATCACAGTAGATAGACATTGGGTCCAGCGCACTTGGAACCACACCAAGCTCTGTAATGAACTCTTTCATCCATATCGCTTCTTGTGAAGCCTCCAAAGCAGCAATGTATTCCGATTCAGTTGAAGATCTCGCCACAACGCTTTGCTTTGCACTCCTCCAGCTAACTGCTGCACCATTCAAAGTAAATATGTATCCAGATTGTGATTTAGAATCATCCGGATCGGTGTTCCAACTAGCATCAGTGTAACCATTAACAACGAGCTGTTTATCACCTCCATAAGAAAGAACCATATCCTTAGTTCTTCTCAAGTACTTAAGGATGTTCTTGACCGCTATTCAATGATCCACTCCTGGATCACTTTGATATCTGCTAGTCAAACTAACAGCATATGCAATGTCGGGTCTAGTACATAGCATGGCATACATTAGAGATCCTATGGCCGAGGCATAGGGAGTTTTACTCATCCTTTCTCTATCTTCTGCCGTTGTTGGACTTTGAGTTTTACTCAAGGTCGTATTGGGAAACATGGGAAAGAACCCTTTCTTGCTATCTTCCATTCCAAACCTCTTTAGAACTTTGTCCAAATATGTACTTTGTGACAATGATATTAGACGTCTAGATCTATCTCTATAAATCTTTATGCCCAATATGTAAGCTGCTTCGCCAAGATCTTTCATTGAAAAACTGTTATTCAAATATTCCTTGACACTATTAAGAAGGTCTACATCATTCCCAATCAACAATATGTCATCTACATATAGTATTAAGAATGCTACAGAGCTCCCACTCACTTTCTTGTAAATACAAGCTTCTCCATAAGTTTGTATAAAACCAAAACTTTTGATCACCTTATCAAAACGTTGATTCCAACTTCGGGATGCTTGCTTCAATCCATAAATGGACCGTTGAAGTTTACATACCTTGTTATCATCTTTAGGATCGACAAAACCTTTGGGTTGCATCATATACAACTCTTCATCAATGTCTCCATTGAGGAACGCTGTTTTGACATCCATCTGCCATATGTCATAATCATAATATGCAGCGATTGCTAACATAATCCTCATAGACTTTAGCTTCGCAACAGGTGAGAAAGTCTCATCGTAGTCAACTCCTTGAATTTTTCGAAACCCTTTTGCGACAAGTCGAGCTTTTTAGACAGTAACATTACCATCAGCATCTGTTTTCTTCTTGAAAATCCATTTGTTCTCGACAGCCTTCCGGCCATGCGGTAAGTCCACCAAAGTCCATACTTGGTTTTCGTGCATGGATCCAATCTCGGATTTCATGGCTTCTTGCCATTTATTGGAATCTAGGATCATCATTGCTTCCTCATATGTCGCAGGGTCATCGGTGTTGTCCACCAACATGACACTTATAACGGGATCATACCAATCAGGAGTGGTACAAGTTCTCGTTGACCTGCGAGGCTCTGTAGCAACTACAACTGAAGCTTCATGATCATCATCATTAGCTTCCTCTCTTATTGGTGAAGGCACCACGGGAACTTCTTCCGGTGCTACGCTACTCGCAAGTTCAAGAGAAGGTTCGACAACCTCGTCGAGTTCTAATTTCCTTCCAGTCACTTCTTTCGAGAGAAATTCCTTCTCTAGAAAGGATCCATTCTTGGCAACGAAGATTTTTCCTTCGGATCTATGATAGAAGGTATACCCAATAGTTTCCTTTGGGTATCCTATGAAGACGCATTTTTCTGCTTTGGGTTCAAGCTTGTCCGGCTGTAACTTCTTTACATAGGCTTCGCAACCCCAAACTTTAAGGAATGACAATTTAGGTTTTTTCCCAAACCATAATTCATACGGTGTCGTTTCAACGGATTTAGATGGTGCCCTATTTAAAGTGAATGCTGCTGTTTCTAATGCATAACCCCAAAATGATAGCGGTAAATCTGTAAGTGACATCATAGAACGAACCATATCTAAGAGAGTTCGATTACGACGTTCGGACACACCATTACGCTGTGGTGTTCCCGGCAGTGTCAATTCTGAAAGTATTCCGCACTTCTTCAAATGCTCGCCAAACTCGTAACTTAGATATTCACCTCCACGATCAGAACGCAGAAATTTAATCTTCTTGTTACGTTGGTTCTCAACCTCACTTTGAAATTGCTTAAACTTCTCGAAAGTTTCGGACTTATGTTTCATGAAATAGATATACCCATATCTACTCAAGTCATCCGTGAAGGTAAGAACATAACGATAACCACCGCGCGATGCTACACTCATTGGTCCACACACATCGGTATGTATGATTTCCAATAAGTCCGTAGCTCGCTCCATCATACCAGAAAATGGAGTCTTAGTCATTTTTACCATTAGACATGCTTCGCATCTTTCAAGTGATTCAAAATCAAGTGACTCAAGAAGTCCATCGGAATGGAGTTTCTTCATACGCTTCACTCCAATGTGACCAAGATGACAGTGCCACATATAGGTCGAGTTATCACTCGATTTCAAACGTTTAGCTTCAATGTTATTAATATGTGTATTTCCACTATCGAGATTCAATAAGAATAGACCATCTATCAAAGGTGCATGTGCATAAAACATATTACTCATATAAATCGAACAACCATTATTCTCGGACTTAAACAAGTAACCGTCTCGCAATAAACAAGATCCCGATATAATGTTCATGCTTAACGCAGGCACCAAATAACAATTATTTAAGTATAAAACTAATCCCGATAGTAGATGAAGAGGTAGCGTGCCGATCGCGATCACATCAACCTTTGATCCATTTCCCACGCGCATCGTCACCTCGTTCTTCGCTAGCTTCCGTTTATTCTGCAGCACCTATTTCGAGTTACAAATATGAGCAACCGAACCAGTATCAAATACCTAGGCACTACTACGAGTACTAGTGAGATACACATCAATAACATGTATATCGGATATACCTTTCTTCTTGATGTTGCCGTTCTTCAAATCCGCCAAGTACTTTGGGTAATTCCGCTTCCAGTGACCTTCTCCCTTGCAGTAAAAGCACTCAGTATCAGGCTTAGGTCCAGCCTTGGTCTTCTTCGTCGGTGCGGTAACTTTCTTACCACCCTTCTTGAAGTTTCCCTTTTGATTAGACTTGCCTTTCTTAAATTTGGTGGTCTTATTGACCATCAACACTTGGTGCTCTTTCTTGATATCCACTTCTGCAGATTTTAACATGGAAAAGAGTTCTGGCAACTGCTTGTTCATGCTTTGCATATTGTAGTTCATCACAAAGTTCTTGTAACTTGGTGGTAGTGATTGGAGGACACGGTAAATCCCCAAAGCATTAGGAATCACTATACCCAAGCTTTGAAGTTTGTTTGCGTGCCCAGACATCATAAGCACATGCTCACTGACGGAGCTGCCCTCTTCCATCTTGAAGTTAAATAACTTTCCAGAAGCCTCATAGCTCTCAACTTCAGCGTGAGTCTCAAAAATCAATTTGAGTTCACGGACAATATCATGTGGGTCTGAATTCTCAAACCTTTTCTGAAGCTCCGATTCTAAACCATACAAGATAGCACACTGAACTGTGGAGTACTGAGTCTTCCGAGTGAGGTAAACATTCTTTACTTCATCGGTAGCATCAACTGCAGGCGGGTCACCCAGCGCTGCATCCAGCACATAGGTCAAATTACCAGCATTGAGGACAATCCTCAAATTGCGGAACCAATCCGCGAAGTTCCTTCCATTGTGTTTCAACTTTTCTTTCTCTAGGAACGCATTAAAATTGATGGTAGGGGCCGCCATTGATCTTCAACATATTTGCAATAGTTTAGACTAAGTTTATGACAAATTGAGTTCTAATTAATAGTTAAATTAATCTAGGTGAACTCCCACTCAAAACAATATCCCTCACTTTGTTTTAGTGATCACACGAACCAAATCCACCACATCAAAACCGATCATCACGAGAGTTGATGTAGCTTCAATGGCGAACAATCGACATGTTCATCATATCTGCTATATGATTCATGCTTTACCTTTCGGTGATCCGTGTTCCGAGACCATGTTTGTACATGGTAGGCTCGTCAAGATCAAACCTTAGCTTCCGCATGAGCAAAACTGGCTTGCTCACGTTGTATACACTTGCAGAATCTAACACACCCGATCATCACGTGGTGCTTCGAAACAACAAGCTTTAGCAACGGTGCTTACTAAGGATGAACACTATAGAACTTGAAATTCATGTGCATGAGGGATCATCTTATAATGCTACCGTCGTTAACTAAGCAATACAAGATGCATAAAGGATTAACATCACATGCAATTCATAATATGTGATATGATAAGGCCTTTCTTCTTTGTGCTTCCGATCTCCATCTTCAAGCGCGAACATGATCTCCATCATCACCGGCATTGCATCAAGGTCAATGACACTGCTTCATGGTTGTCGTCCACCAGCTTCAACTATTACAACTACTTTGAATTGACACGCGGGTCTTAACAGAAATTAAAGACAACCATATGGCTCCTGCCGGTTGCCAACTTACAATAAGGAACATTTCATACATCAAATATAATCACAATCATGACCATATCACATCACAGCACACCCCTGCAAAACAAAGTTAGACGCCTCTAATTTCTTTGCATGTTTTACGTGGTTTGGGGCTTTCAATAAGTGTCGATCTAACTTATGAACAAGAACCACAATGTTGATGTTTGAACTATCAAGTGCCTGTTGTAAATTGGATCTGTACTATAATGGGAGAGACTGACACCCGCAAAGCCACTTATGCAATACAAGTTGCATGTTGAGCGTGGAGCAAGTCTCATGAACGATGTCATGTAATGTTAGCCCGGGCCGCTTCATCCCATCATACCGCAAGATGCAAAGTACACAAGAAGCAATTGATAATAAAAGCACCACCGCCCACAATGACCATTGTGTTCTACTCGTGCAACAGATCTACATATAGACATGGCTCTGATACCACTGTAGAGCTTAGTAGCATGGAAAACAAAAAAATTCTACCGCATACAAACAAACAAGCCAAGATCTATCTACTATATTGTAGCAACGAGTCGATGGAATAACTCACCCTCAAAGATTCCAAAGTGTTTAACGAGAGCGGATTCTCGTGGGTGATGTAGTCGTACTCTTGCCGATCTCAAGATCGTGTAGACGATCCTTCCGGCGCTGCGTTCCGGCAGCGCTCCCGCAGTCGGTCACACGTTCGAAACTCGACGAAGACCTTCCTCTCCCTTGTTCCAGCAGGCAGCGGAGGTTGTAGCACTCTCCTCGCGATTCCGGCATCACAACAGCGTGGTACCGGAGGTAGAGGGGAGATCTCGCAAGGCTTCGCCTTAAGCCGGAGCGAGTATGGTGGACTATGAGAGAGCCTCGGTGATCTAGGGTTTAGACGCACCAAGTAGAGGGGGCTAGTCCAGCGGCTAGGGCAAGTAGAATCCCCAACTCGGCGGCTTGGGATTAGCCCTAGGCGGCGGCAGCAGGAGGTGGCGGCGCCGGCGGCTTGGAGCTAGGGTTTGCGGGGTGCAAGTTTTGTGTTTGGAGGGGCAGCCCTGCCCCTCCTTATATAGGTGAAGGGGGGCGTCCAAGGGGAGGGGAGTCCCTCCCCAACTCGGCTTCCAAGTCCGGCGGTGGAGGGAGAGGGACTTCCTCCCCAAGTAGGTTTCCTACACTCCCTCCACCAAACAAAATAGCCGTTTGACTTTTCAAATTGGCGTTTGACTTTTCAAACTAGGATTTGATTTATCCCTTTATTTTGTTCAGCGATGACACCTAGTACATGATGCAACCATTCCAACTTGTTATGACACATTCATGTACCCTTACCCTCCGGAGTGCCGGACATTCCGGAACCTTCTAGAACATTCCCGATGAAAACACCGGAACCATTCTCCAACCCCGAAACATGACTTTTCTTATATGAATCTTATTCTCCGGACCATTCCGGATATCCTCGTGATATCCCGGATCCCATCCGAGACTCCGAACAACATTCGGTCTCTTACTCATCATTCCATAACTACTCAACAACGTCGAATCCTTAAGTGTGTCTCCCTACGGTTCGTGAATTATGCGGACATTATCGAGACACTTCTCCGAACAATAACCAATAGAGGAATCTGGAAATTCAGATGGCTCCCACATATTTCTACGATTACTTTGCGATCGAATGAACCACTTACATACGATACCAATTTCCCTTTGTCTCACGATAGTTTACTTATCCGAGGTTTTGATCGTCGGTATCTCTGCATACCTAGTTCAACCTCGTTACTGATAAGTACTCTTTTCTCGTTCCCGTGATATGTTATCCCTTGTGAGCCAGTCACATGCTTGCAAGATAATTGGATGACATTCCACCGAGAGGGCCCAGAGTATATCTATCCGTCATATGGATGGACAAATCCCACTCTTGATCCATGTGTCTCAACCAATACTTTCCGAACACTCAATGCCACCTTTATAGCCACCTAGTTACGGTGTGGTGTTTGATGTCATCAAAGCATCCTTCCAGTGATGGTGATAAGCATGATCTCATGGTCGAAGGAATTAGGTTAATATGTATCAGAAAGCATATAGCAATTGAACTATTAAAATGACTTGATCTTTATGCTACTCTTATCTACAGGAGTATGTCCATCATATCATTCTCCTAACGATATGATCTTTTTGTTAATAACATCTGAATGTTCATGATAGGGAAACCACAATCATTTATTAACCAACAAGCTAGTATTATGAAGAGGCTTTACTAGGGACTTCAATTTAAGTTTACAAATCACACAAGTATTAATGTTTCCTTGTTAATACTATTAAAGCATGAATGTAAACATTTATCATAAACACAAAGATATAATAATAACTACATTTATTATTGCCTCTAGGGCATATCTCCATCAAGGGAGGCACCCGCGTCGACTGGAGGAGAACTTCCCGCTGCGGAGGCCTCGTCGATGAAGAAGTGTTCCGTGTCGTGGGGTTCATCCCTGTTTGAGATGGGTATTAGCCAAAACTGGGCCCGGAGCTAGAGTAGCCGGCACACATCCGCACCGGCCTGTGATACATCCCCGTCGCTAGGTGAGTGCCTTGCAGTGTCGACTTGAATTGCCGGTTTGTAGATGTTGTCTGATTTGTTGACCATTTCTTTTTGCAGGACTGGCGTGAAAAATATTGGTCACCCCTCGGTGGCAAAGTTCTAGTAGACGCCGCGGGGACGGAAGCCGATCCTTCGAAGAAGAGGAAGGGCGACGATGCCCCAAGTGGGGCTCCGACCGGAGCGGATGCGACAGTGAAGTCCATCGTAGATGCAGGGTCGCAACAAATAGACCCTGCGGCACTGGTCGGGGCATCGGGCCCTTCGACGAGTGCTGCGGGAGCAGCGGTGCAATCTTTCCCACGCTTTATAACGAAGGCCTCCACCGCGAGTGTATCAGCGCAGTCAGCCCAGGCGCCCAACGTCCTAGGCTCGGAAGTCAAGC
Organism: Avena sativa; assembly: GCA_916181665.1. NCBI lineage: Eukaryota > Viridiplantae > Streptophyta > Magnoliopsida > Poales > Poaceae > Avena > Avena sativa. The sequence goes on along the minus strand of OV702279.1, from coordinate 51,331,337 downwards.
AGCGTCGCAGGCTCATGCCTCTTGTGCTGCCGCCGGTGGACGTGGTCGAGCTACATAACATGATGGACGCAGCTATTCAGGTATGTCCAGTCCCCGAGGATCTGGTCGATGAATTTCAGTGGGCAGATTCTTATTGTTTTTGATATCCAGTCGCCATGTGGCTAGTCACTGAATTTCAGTGACTAGGCACCTAGGAATTTCTTCGATGTCAAGTCCCCGAGTGGCTAGTCGCTGAATTTCAGCGGTTAGGCACTTAGGAATTTCTTCGTGGTTTTCTTATGTTTGTATGTGTTTGTGCAGGGCCTCCAACATGAATCGGCGGAGCGACTGGCCTCCAAAGAGCGATTCGAGAAAGACCTCCACTCCGTGTAGGAGGTGAACAAACAGCTGCAGGCTACTGCGAGTAGGCTTTTAGGGTACCCTTCTCCATTGTTGTCTTGTTTATGATTTTGATCTCATGCCGCGGTGGCGGAGGCTCGCGAGGGTTTGGTCCCTGATAGCGAGTTGACGCCTGATCAATCGTCGTTAACCATCGCGGAGAAGCCAGTGGTTGAGCTAGAGCGCAAACTCAAGGCCGCAAAGGCGGAGGCGAGCTCTATGGAGGAGAGGCTAAGGCGGAAGTTGTTGCCACAGCTGAAGAGCGGAATGTATCGGATGCTCTCGTCGCGGGGCTGCAGACTGATTTGTCGGGTCTTCCAGACTTCATTACGGGGCGCTGCCGTCCCCTGATTGGTGAGTTCCTTCGTCTTGATTTTGATTGTATTGATGAGTCCCCGAGCATGCGGGTCGCCTGTTGTCATTGTGTCCTTCTAACGCCATGTTGCTTGTTCCTCTATAGTGAAAATTCTTGATGATGAGCCCGAAGCGCAATCGTACGATGCGCGGCAGTGTGTCACCATGCTGGTGGATTCTGCCGCCCTTTCAACGACTTGCATTCATGCGTACCTCCAGGAGATCTCGCCGACGGAGGTGATCCCAAGCAAGCTCACGGAGGTATGGCGCTACCTGGAGAGGGCTCTGACGGTTGTGGAGTACATGTCGCGATCAGTTTCACGACCCGTGATCAGAGCTAGACAAATACCAGATCCTCATCCGATATAAGCCTAACCTAAATTCCGAAACGCGCAGGGAAGATCGGTAACATTATAGAACATACAAACCATACATTACTAAAGTAAACTCTGAAGAGAGTTACAAACCATTCATACAAACCAGGGGTCACAGACCCATCATTACATAAAACAACGGAAGCAAACAAGTTGTTCTAAAATAACAAACTTAGCAAAGGGCCTAAGAGGCCATAACAAAAGTAGCAACCCTTCCATAGATCCTAGGCAGCTGCCCGGGAACCCCGACTACTCGTCGACTTCTACGTAGAAACCACCTTCAGTTGGAGTAGCATCATTTGTTAAAAACATCAACGAAGCAAGGCTGAGTACAGGGCGTACTCTGCAATACTTATGGCTAGTGGAGGTATTTTGCATAAAGCCATCTTTTGTTTTCAAAACAAGAGGGAGAAGAAACTCGTCTAGTCAGATCATTTTCAAAAGGGGATAAGAAGACTTCAACTATAGCTCTTAAATTCATCTTTGATACCCATTAAGCATCATCATCACTGAACCTCTCTTCCCGGACTACCCCCTCAACAACCCCGGGGAAGTATTCCGGATCTCACTTTAGTTGACAAGTTTTAACATTCGGTTATAGTTCTCTATGATCTTCACGTCCGTTCCCAAGTTGTCCATAACCGTGGACACGACTTTTCGAAAAGATTAATAACCCTGCAGGGGTGCACAACTTTACCCACACATACCAATCGATTCTTAAGGCCAATATATTAGCCCTCTTCCTTGGAAGGCCGACAGAGAGTGGTTGACCACGACCTTTACCTTGCTTTCGCCGAGACCATGAGTCACGCGCTAAGGAGATGCCGCCATAACGGGTCGAGTCCCGAAGTCAGTCCCTAGCGATGTGAATAGGGTTTGAGATTATGGATGCCGGGCATCTCCCATTCCCTGCCACGCTTACCTACCTGTATGAATGCACCTCCTTCACCTCCATTCAAGAACAACCAATATGCGTATGTCGAATGGAAAGCCCAAACTTTGTGACTCATGGAATCTACTAGGCAAGTTAGTTGGTCGAGGGGGTTTCCAGGCCCCCTTGTGGTTGTATGCTCGTCTTGGTTCAAGAGGCAAGAAAATCGGGTCCTAGGGGTGGAAAGTATGGGACTACAAAAAACACAACCCACGTGGCCTCCCATACAAACCTTAGCATGTTTATCATCCACTTCTGATCATATCACCACATCTTATCATACTAGATTCGTTCGCATATCTGGTGCATCACTTGAATGATCAGCATCGAAACACTAAGCATGGCTAAGCTTGACCGAACTTGTGGCACTAGCGACGCTCATAATCCAAACCCTAGTTATGCTAGGAGCGGTGGATCAGGTAATATAGTTCACAAAGGATAACATGCATAAGATAGGATTACTCTGTCTACTGACAAAAGAATATTTGAACCGAATGCATATGACGAGAATGAAATACTTTGTAATCATAGGATTCATATGTATGAGTGGGGCTTCGCTTGCCTTGTCCGTTGTTGGACTGGTACTGCTCTTCGGTGGCGTTGACTTCAGCTTCGGGTTCGGTGGCGTTGACTCAACACATGGCATGTGCAATGCTCATACAATATGGATGATATTACAAGTTAAATGGTATTGAATTGAACCCTAAAACATGCTTGATCACTTTAGAGGGGGTTCCGAAAGTCCAAAGCATAAAACAGGGGCGGAATCACCTGTGTGGTTCATTTGGTTCTTCTAATTAAACTTGATATCAAAGTTGATTAACAATGTATGATTATAGCTTAGTTAGATAGGTTTCATTTTTCTGAACATTTTGGTATATTATTTGTATTTTTCTGATTTAAAATGAATTAGTTATGAATTTCCCAAATTTTAATTCATTTAATTTTTTTTGGAATATTTAAATTAATTTCCAAACTTGGGCCCACATGTCAGACTTTTATTATTTTCAGAAATATTTACAGAAATGATTAAAACCCTGACAGGCAGGTCCCACCTGTCATATTTGTTTCTATTTACAGAAATAATTACAGAAAACATTAAAAGAAATATGACATCAGGATGATGTCATGCTGACATCATCAACGCCATTGCTTGCGGATTGAGCTCGGGCTTGGCGCTAGGGGCGATGCGGGGCTGCAGGAGCAGGTGCGTTGGACAGAGGGGAGCGAGACGAGCAGAATAGTGGCGGCGCCGCGCACGATTGGTCACCGGAGACGGTGGCGCAACGACGAGCAGCGGCGGCGGCATCGGGCTCACGCGGGGAGGGGGATACAGAGGGAGAGGGAGCAAACGGAGGGGTGCTGGAGCACCACAATCTCACCACGAGCACGACAGGGGTGGTGGCGAAGCTTGGGGAGGCTGGACGGCGACGAATCGACGATGTGAACGGCGGCGGCCGTTGGTGCTTCGAGCTTAATTCCGGGGAGAAGAGGGCGTCCCGACTCGCGTGCTTCGGGGAGGAGGACGAGGACGGCGAGGCGATGCTCCCGGTCACCTCGGCTGGGTAAGGGGTGCTCGGAGACGGCGGGGGCGAGGAGGACCTAGTGAGCTAGGGTTCAACCATGGCGCTGCCACGAGGGAGAGAAAGAGAGGGGGTGAAATGGGTACTGGGAGATAGAGCGTGGCGCGGCGGTTCTTATCCGCGGCTCCAGGGGCGGTGGCGGGCATCGCAACACGCAGGAGATCGACGGCGAGCGTGCTACTAGGCAGCTGCTTGCCGGTGTAGGGAAAGAAGAGAGGGGGGAAAGGCCGAAAGGGTACGGGCCTGGTGGGCTGCGCTTGGGCTGGCTGTGGGCGCTGCTGACGGCAGGGAGAGAGAGAGAGGAGAGATGGGCTCGGCCCAGTATCTAGGTTAGATACGTTTTTATTTCCAGAAATGTTTTTTTATTTCTATTTCTGATTTCCCCTTTTGTAATTTGAATTTAAAATCTGTTTTGAATCTTTTCAACTTACAGTAACTTTTATAAAGTATATGAAATAGTGTTAGACCCTTTTATACACGTTGTCTCAACTAATTGAGTTAGTTGTTTGACTACAAATCTCATTTGAGTGGTTTTCAAATAGAGGGGGAAAATTAGGGTTTAGGGTTTAATTTGTTCTTTCTTGATTAAACCAAAGTGAAAGTGTAATGCATGCATGCAATTCTCAAACATGTCCTTATTTATATCACACAAAAGGGTGGTATGTTACAGCTCTACCCCACTTACAAGAATCTCGACCCGAGATTCCTAGGTTTTAGAGAAGAAGGCAGGGTACTCAGATCGAAGATGATCTTCGTGTTCCCAGGTTGCTTCTGACTCAGAGTGATGAGACCATTGAACTTTTAGGAACTTGATGGTTTGGCGACGAGTCTTGCGCTCGGTTTCATCAAGAATACGAATAGGGTATTCTCGGTAGGTTAGATCATTTTGGAGATCCAAAGTTTCATGGTCCACACCCCGAATGGGATCTTTGAAGCAACGCTTGAGTTGAGACACATGGAAAACATCATGTACCTATGGAAAAGTTGAAGGTAGATCCAGTTGGTAGGCAAGCTCACCCCGGTTGGAGAGAATGCGAAAGGGACCAACGTAGCGAGGTGCCAATTTTCCTTTGATACCGAATCGATGGACACCCTTTAGAGGAGTGACCCGGAGGTAAACTTGATCACCAACTTCATAATGAACATCAAGATGATGACGATCATAGTTGGTCTTCTGACGGGATTGAGCGGCCTTCAGACGCTCTCGAATTATGAGAACTTGATCTTATGCTTCTTGGATCATGTCCGGACCAAAGAATTGTCTTTCGCCGGTTTCTGTCCAGTTCAGCGGTGTTCGACATGTTCTCCCATACAAGAATTGGAAAGGTGCCATGCCTAAACTGGATTGGAAACTGTTGTTGTAGGAGAACTCCGCGAAAGGAAGACATTTCTCCCAGTTCTTTCCAAAGGATATGACACACGCTCTGAGCATGTCTTCAAGAATTTGATTGACTCTTTCAGTTTGACCACTGGTTTTAGGATGATAGGCTATGCTGAAGGATACATGAGTTCCCATTGCTTCTTGCAAACTTTGCCAGAATTTGAAAGTAAACAAACTTCCACGATCAGATATGATCTTCTTGGGAACACCATGAAGAACGACGATTCGAGAGATGTATAGGTCATCCAATTGACTAGCACGGATAGTTTCACGAACTAGAAGGAAATGAGCTACTTTAGATAACCGGTCAACTATTACCCATATGGCATCATTTCCTTCTTGTGTCCTTGGGAGTCCAGTGATGAAATCCACACCAATTTCATCCCATTTCCACTCAGGAATTTTCAACGGCTGTAGAAGTCCAGCAGGCCTTTGGTGTTCAACCTTTACACGACGGCAAACGTCGCACTCTGCAACAAAGCGAGCGATTACTGGTTTCATTCCACTCCACCAGAATCTTTGACGGGGATCTCGGTACATCTTGGTACCACCAGGATGGATAGACAGAGGGGATTCGCGAGCTTCCAAAAGAATTAGATCTTTGATTTTCTGACTGTTTGGAACCACTAGCCGGTTACTGAAATATAGAATACCTTGATCATTGACGGAGAAACATTTAGCTTCACTGCTTGCAACACGTTCTTTGATCTTGGTAACTTCATCATCTTGCTTTTGAGCTTCCTTGATTTGATTCTCTAGAGAAGATTTTATTTCAAGGTTAGCAAGGAATCCACAAGGATCTACTTCAAGGTTAAGACACTCGATTTCCTCGTAGAGAGTAGGTTGGGCATGTGAAATCATCAGATTGTTGCAAGAAGACTTCCGACTTAGCGCATCAGCAACGACATTGGCTTTGATGGGTTGATAGTTGAGACCCAAATCATAATCTTTGATGAGTTCTAACCATCGTCTTTGCCTGAGATTCAGATCTGGCTGGGTGAAGAGATACTTTAGGCTTTGATGATCCGAGTAAAGTTCACAATGGTTACCGATGAGGTAATGTCGCCATTGCTTAAGAGCATGAACGACAGCAGCGAGCTCGAGATCATGGGTTGGATGATTGTTCTCATGTGGCTTCAACTGCCGAGAAGCATAGGCCACTACATGACCATCTTGCATCAACACACAGCCTAGCCCTTTAAGATAAGCATCACAATAGATGACGAAGTCCTTGCTTGTATTCGGAATAACAAGCACAGGAGCGGTGGTTAGCTTAGTTTTCAAAGCTTGTAAACTTTCTTCTGCCTTTTCTGACCATTCAAACTTCTTATCTTTCTTAAGAAGATCTGTCATAGGCTTGGCTATCTTGGAGAAGTTCTCGATGAATCGGCGGTAATATACAGCCATTCCGAGAAAACTTCGGACTTGCTTGACTGAAGTAGGTGACTTCCATTCCAGAATGGTCTGAACCTTATCCGGTATGACAGCAACACCACTTGCAGACACAACATGACCAAGGAAGACGAGCTCTTGTAACCAGAACTCACATTTGGAAAACTTGGCGTAGAGGCGATGTTCATGAAGTTTAGTCAATACCAAACGTAAATGTTCGGCATGCTCTTCTTCGGTCTTGGAGTAGATTAGAATGTCATCAATGTATACCACGACGAACTTGTCGAGATACTACATAAATACGAAGTTCATGAGCCTCATGAATGTGGCAGGGGCATTGGTTAACCCGAATGACATCACTGTATACTCGTAAAGACCATAACGAGTTGTGAATTCTGTCTTTGGAATATCTTCCTTTCTGATCTTGATTTTATGATACCCTGATCTTAAGTCCATTTTGGAGACGACAGTGGTACCACTTAATTGATCAAAGATGTCATTTATCCGAGGAAGTGGGTACTTATTCTTGATTGTCACCGCGTTGAGTGGACGGTAATCAACCACCAATCTTGGAATATTTGTATCCCGCTTCTTGACAAAGATGGTAGGGCAACCCCAAGAGGATGTACTAGGTTGGATGTATCCTAGACCCTCTAACTCTTCAAGTTGCTTCTTCAGCTCAACCAACTCATGAGGAGGCATGCGATAAGGTCTTTTAGAGATAGGAGCAGTTCCAGGAACTAGCTCTATGAAAAACTCCACACTTTGATCAGGTGGCATGCCAGGAAACTCTTCAGGAAAGACATCCGGGAAATCATAGACTATATGGAAATATTGGACCTCGAGAGCAGGTAGGACGTCCATGGAATACAACTCCGAGAAAGGTTTAAGAATTGCTGACGGAGACTTTGAACCATCAGTCTAATACTTGACTGTTATGCTAGCAGGAGAGGTCACAACAACTGTTCTAAGTGCACAGTCAATGACGGCTTGATACTTGGTTAACCAATCCATGCCCAGAATGACATCTATGTCAGTTGACTTGAGTGCAACAAAAGAAGTGGGGAACTTCTGGTAGGCTATGTCAATCTCATTCCCATGACTAACCATAGTGGTGAACCAGCTATAACCCGAGGAATGGATGGTCAAAGGGATGGACAAGGGTTCAAAATTTATCCCATGCTCTTGAGCAAACAAATTTGACATGAATGTATGCGATTCTCCAGAATCGAACAAAACTGTTGCGAGAATTGAATTGACATGGAGCATACCCAGAATGACGCGTGGATCTTCCTGGGCTTCCTCAACAGTGACATGGGTCAGACGACCACGTCCTGCACCTTGAGATTTATCATTCTTCTTTTCCTGCTGATCATTGTGTCGAGCAGCCCTTTGGGAACACTCCCTTGAATAGTGACCAGGCTGACCACAGGAGTAATAGGTAACCCTAGTGTGAGAACCAACAGGAGGGTGATAGTTTGATCCACCAGTATTCGACTATGGATGACGAGAATTATTGCTAGAAGACTTGGGTGCATAAGGAGCACGAGGCACAGCACTATATGGAACAAAGATACGACGCTTCTTATTACCAGAGGAAGAAGCATGAGAATTTCCTTCTTCACGCTTATGAGAAACTTCCATATCCTTCCTTCCATGCTCCATAGTAAGAGCCTGATTGTGCAAGTCCTGGAAAGACTGAAACTTGAAGGGCAGCAACCCGTAGCGAAGTGCAGGGTTAAGTCCCTTACGGAACAGCTCTTGCTTATCTTCATCATTGGTCACATCCCTGGTTGCATAGCGAGCCAGGTGGGTAAACTCACGCCCATAGGTTTCAATATCCTTGCGCCCCTGAGTCAGATCCAGGAACTCCCTCCTTTTGAGATCCATGATGGGCTTAGGGATGTCAGAGGCACGAAATGCTGCAACAAACTCCTCCCAGGTAACGACATGTCCCTGATCTTGTAGATTCTAAAAATCTTCCCACCAAACACCAGCCTCACCTTCCAGTTGATAGGTGGCGAAGTTGACACGGTCAGCGGGACAGACATGAAGAGCACTAAACTTGCGCTCTATGGTGCGGAGCCAATCATCAGCTTCAAGGGGCTCCTTGGAGTGGGTGAATATTGGAGGAAAAGAGCGGATGAAATCTCCAACTGTGACATAGTCGTCAGGACAACGTTCAGTGTTCTGCGCCACACGCTCCAGAAGGCGTTCATTCCGCAGACGGTTGGTCTCAATGTTGTTGAGAACCTCGACCATTTTGGGAGATGGCAGAAGTTCCTGATCAGCATTGTTGTTTCCTCGACGGCCAACAGAACCACGAGTACCAGCCGGCATCCTGAGGAGAAAACAGAAACCATAAGAATGGATTCACCAAAGAGGGTACAACAAAGGATGGCAAAACCATATCAAAAGATCATGGTAGAGGTGAACATGTGGATGAAGATTATATCAATGCATTAAGTATGGCAGTAGAACAAGCATTCGAAATGCATACGCTACCAACTTAGGTACAAACCATGACAATGGAATGCAAGCTTGATATAATACCAACAAGTCACAAAAGAATTGAGAGCGGAGTTAGAGGCATCCTTAGCATAGTTGAAAAACAATGCTTCAGTTGCACATGTATATCTCGGAAACTCTAAGCCTTGCAACCAAGTACGGAGTACTTAGGGGAAAACAACCCAAATCCGTATATCCTAAAAATTTGAAATGATAGAGGAGAAGTGAAAACTTTGCGAAGCAAACAAGTAAAGATAACTCAGCAATAGAACAACCTTGGATAAGGAGTAGAAAGAGTCCTATTCAGAATTTTGCAAATAGTTTTTAGCTTTCAAATAGTTTTCTTAAACTCTAGACTCAACGACGACTAGCTAGAAGGGTTTCCTACATGCAGTCCTTCTCTGATACCAAAATCTGTCACGACCGGGGATCAGGGCTAGACAAATACCAGATCCTCATCCGATATAATCCTAACCTAAATTCCGAAACACGCAGGGAAGATCGGTAACATTACAGAACATACAAACCATACATTACTAAAGTAAACTCTTAAAAGAGTTACAAACCAGGGGTCACGGACCCATCATTACATCAAACAACAGAAGCAAACAAGTTGTTCTAAAATAACAAACTTAGCAAAGGGCCTAAGAGGCCATAACAAAAGTAGCGACCCTTCCATAGATCCTAGGCTGCTGCCCGGGAACCCCGACTACTCGTCGACTTCAACGTAGAAACCACCTTCAGTTGGAGTAGCATAATCTGTAGAAAACATCAACGAAGCAAGGCTGAGTATAGGGCGTACTCTGCAAGACTTATGGATAGTGGAGGTATTTTGCATAAAGCCATCTTTTGTTTTCAAAACAAGAGGGAGAATAAACTCGTCTACTCAGATCATTTTCAAAAGGGGATAAGAAGACTTCAACTATAGCTCTTAAATTCATCTTTGATACCCATCAAGCATCATCATCACTGAACCTCTCTTCCCGGACTACCCCCTCAACAACCCCGACGAAGTATTCCGGATCTCACTTTAGTTGACAATTTTTAACATTCGGTTATAGTTCTCTATGATCTTCACGTCCGTTCCCAAGTCGTCCATAACCGTGGACACGGCTTTTCGAAAATATTAATAACCCTACAGGGGTGCACAACTTTACCCACACGTACCAACCGATTCTTAATGCCAATATATTAGCCCTCTTCCTTCGAAGGCCGACAGAGAGTAGTTGACCACGACCTTTACCTTGCTTTCGCCGAGACCATGAGTCACGCACTAAGGAGATGCCACCGTAATGGGTCAAGTCCCGAAGTCGGTCCCTAGCGATGTGAACAGGGTTTGAGATTACGTATGTCGGGCATCTCCCATTCCCTGCCACGCTTACCTACCTGTATGAACACTACTAGGAAAACGGATTTAGGTAATCAGCAAATCCGTGGCACACATGGTTGAAGTGCCCCACGGCTAAAACAGGCGTGGCTCACCTGTGGGCAGTGCCCTACTAGTAACTAGAACAACTGTGGCGCACATGACTATAGTGCGCCACAGATGTGTGTGGGCCAGGGCCCTGTTGGCCGCACGCCAAACATCTGTAGCGCACTATAGTCATGTGCGCCACGGTTGTTAGTGTCAACTGTGGCGCACGTGGGGGGGTGCGCTATGCCTAAGCGCATGCCCCCCTCTGCTGTGAAACGACCACAAACATTTGTGGCGCACTCGGCCTAGTGCGCCACAGGGAGTAGGAGCATCCGTGGCGCACATGGCATAGTCCGCCACAGATGTTTGTACTCCCTGTGGCGCACTATGGCCGTGTGCGCCACGGATGTGTCGATTTTTTTAGGACAGCACTTTATGTGCACATGTGTGACCACATCCACCACCACACACTTCACTTTCCCCTTCTTCTTCCTCCTTAGATCTAGTCGGGATCTTCTCCTTCCCACGTCAATTTCTCCACCCATTCACCATTTTTAGCATGTAAAACTTGCTTTGGATGTTACATAAGTAATAGAGGAGGTCTCCGGTCTCTCATCTCCTTCTCCGGTCGACGAGCGCACCTCTCCTTTCCATCTTTCTCGCGATCGGTCTCTCATCTCGGTAAGTTGTCCATGTAAGGATGTGTTCATGTGTATATGGATGATGTGCTCATATGTATGTAGATGATCAATGCTCATGATGTGTGTATGTGGAGAGGATCGATGGTCATATGTGTGTGTATATGGAGAGTATCGATGATGCTCATGCATGTGTGTATGGAGAGGATAATGATATGTTCATGTGTGTATGGATCGGTCTCTCTCTCTCTCTTGTGTTTGTATGTGAACAAGTTGCCATTTGTTTTGCCAAAATGTTGATTCATTTCCATTTTGGCAAGACTTTGGCATTTCGCAAAGGTCCTAATTTTAGGATAGGTCATGCCGAAATTTTCTATCGACCATTGCATGCATGCCTTCATTATGTGGTTCTAATAGACTTCAAAATTGTACCGTGTACACCGTGCAGGCAAAAATGGTCCGCATAATGAGCGAAGGCATTGTGGCTAGATTTTTGAAATGTGCGACGGCCGACATGATACGAAATAACAAGACAGATATAAGATGTCCGTGCAGAAGAGGCAAACTCAACTGGGTGATCGACCCAGATTCCGGGAATCTGCATGCGCACCTGCTTCGCCATGGTTTCATGGATGGATACACTCGTTGGATAAGCGATGACGTAGACGATGGAGACGGTGAAGGTGGCCAACATGACGATGATCATCATCATGGCGAGAGCGGGCGAGATGATGAAGAGTCTCCTGGAGATGGTGAAGGTGCAGAAGCAGACCGGGATGATGATGATCTAGATGCCGGAGGAGCAGACGACGATGGAACAACGTCAGGCTGGGTGCGGGACCCTTATGTGCAAGAGCTGCTTCTCAAGTAGACGAGTAATGCCAGGGCTTCCGCTAGAGAGAAAGCCAAGCTTGCGCAACTTGAGAAAGACGCGGTTACTCCATTGTATGAAGGATGCATGCTCGATGATACCCGGTTGAATGTAACGCTCAAGGCTATGGAGATGAAGGCAAAACACAAATTGAGCGACGCAAGCTTCGACGATATGATGGCATTCTGGCACGATCGTCTCCCGGAGGGGAACACATGTCCAACTAGTATCGAGGATTCCAAGAAAATCGTCTGTCCTCTCGATCTACCGCACGTTAGATATCACGTATGCATCAACGATTGCATCATTTATCGGGGCGAGGACGCGGATAAAACCACAGGCCCGCGCCGCTGCCAATCCGTGGAGGAGGAGGAGGCCCGCGCCGCTTGTGGAGGAGGAGGATCTCGCGCCGCTCAAGGAGGTGGAGGCCGCCGTCGTCCGCCCGCCGTCGTCCGCCCGTCAGAGGTGAGCGTCGCCCCTCCCCTATCTCTCCCTCTCTCTCCCTCTCTCTCCCTCTGTCCCTCTCTCTCCCTCTGTATGGTGGCCTCGGACACGCCGGAGTCGCCCCTCCCCTGTCTCTCCCTCGCTCTCCCTCTGTCCCTCTCTCTCCCTCTGTTTGGTGGCCTCGGACACGCCGGAGTCGCCCCTCCCCTGTCTCTCCCTCTCTCTCTCCCTCTGCCCCTCTCTCTCCCCCTATCTCCAGCAGTATGAACTAGGAGTATGAACTAGAAGGAAGTTAGGGTTCATGGTTCATCTCTGTTACCATTACCAGAGACTAGGGTTCATGGTTCACAACTCCCAGGTTCTGTTGTTATGACATCCCTGTTCATCTCTATGTAGTGTTGGCATGCTATTATTAGAAATGACAGGCAAAGAAGTAGTGTTGGCATCCCTGTTCCTCATTTCTTCTTATATGCATATCACTGGTTACTTCCTCTGTTGTGTTTATTTTTCTTACACAGTTTCTCCCTTTATTGTCTACACTGTTTGTTACCATACTTAATGTGGTTCTGCTACGCAAAGAAGTAGGATCTTTTATGCATGCATATTCTCAGGCCACCGTGCAATGGTAAATTATTTTGGATCCCATATATTTAAGTCTTAATAACGCTCTTCAGTGATACTTCTTATTCTTAATAATAGTACCTTGTCCAGATACTGATGCAATGTGGGGTCTGTGGTTCTTCTTTTAGTGTTGCATCCAATATGCATTTGTTGTAAATAACTGATGGAAAAGCTCCCCTCTGAAATATTCATATATTGTCCTGATGTTGGATTGTCATTGTTGTAGTTCTAGTTGTGGTCTGTTATGCTATGATGCATTTGTCGAACTTTTATGCCTCACATTATGTTGTGGTAGTCTGGCAAGATGTATGGTTGATAGAAAATTTAGTGTAGCTTGGTTGACAAGGTCAAGAGTAAGCTTGGTTCATAGCTTAGGGTTCAGAGTAAGCTTGGTAGATAGCTTAGGGTTCAGAGTAGCAAGGGTTCAGAGTAAGCTTAGGGTTCAGATCAGTAGCAAGGTTCAGAGTAGCAAGGTTCAGATCAGTAGCAAGGTTCAGAGTAGCAAGGTTCAGATCAGTAGCAAGGTTCAGATCAGTAGCAAGGTTCAGAGTAGCAAGGTTCAGAGTAGAAAGGTTCAGAGTAGCAAGGTTCAGATGCTTGATGTGGCTAGGCATGTTGATGCATTCTTAACCAATGTGTTTTCTACCTAGATGTTTTTTTGGTGATTTTTTATGAATCGCTCAATGTACTGATTTTTATTGCTAAGCACTAGGTGGTTCTGCAATCTAGGTGGTTCCAATGTGCAAATTTCTGCAATCTAGGTGGTTCTTAGTGGTGCCTTAAGACCACTAAAGCTAAGCAAATTACTAGTTCATATTCCTAGTATTTTGTATTTTGTTTCAATTTCTTAAGCTTTGGTAGCTTGTAGCTTGTAGCTTGTAGCAGTTAGCTTTTGTAGCTTGTCCAAAGCTGAACATCAGTTTAGGACTTCTTATGTGCTGCTAAGTCCAAACCTGAAACTGTTGTTTATCCTATGTGAAACTTCTTATTCAACATTATAGTTAGCCATTTTATGCTTGCTGAAACCTATGCGAAACTTCTTATTCAGCATTATAGCAGTTAGCTTGTAGCCATTATAGTTAGCCAGATTATCCTATGTGACCAGATTATGTGCTGGCTGTGTTGGCCATTTATTGTGTGCTGGTTGTGCTGGCTATGATGGCCATTTATTGTGTGCTAGCTATGCTGGCCATATATATGCAGGTTCTTGTATGAAATGAGTCCCGATTTTTCCTGGAATGTTGATTAACTTCCGTTTCGGCAGAAATCGGGCACTCCTAGTTTAAGAAAATTAGCAAAGGTCATGCCAGATTTTTCCGTGCATTTAACCAATTATTTGTTTTTTATTAGTGCAAAGATGTGTGACAACGACGAGGCTGGATGTTCTAAGCGCATCAGCGCTGAAGGAGAACCCAGACCTCCGAATAAACAATTGACATTCTAGGAGGCGGCCCAGCGGCTAGAAGACGATGAAGAATACCATCCTTCGGAGAGCGAGGATGATGAGCTGGAAGACACGGAGGAAGAAGCCGAAGGAACGGTGGGCGATGAAACCACTGATGGCAGCGAGGGCACAGGGAGTGGTAGCAACCCTCCTAACAAGAAGAAGAAGAAGCCGAAGGACCGGCGCCCGAACACGGTCGGCACGGTCAGGGAGGAAATTACCGAAGTGAGCCCAACTGGTGTTCCTTTGAAGCCCGACCTTGTCGTCAAAGGGTACGGTGGGCAAGTGGAGGCAATCACCCGGACAACCATCTCGATCAACACCGAGAATCTCCGGCATAAAGATAATGGCCACTTGCGCACACTCCTCTTCGAGAAGCTACACGCAAGATACAAGTTCCCCACTAAGTATCAGAACACAAATTATCATGGGAACGAAGTAAACAAATCCGCCCTCACAAAGATGAGCACCGCCCTGGCTAGCTGGAGAACCCGGATAAAGAAGAAGATCTATAAAGAAGGCAAAAGTCTCGAGGAGATCCAGAAGATTGACCCGCAGATCACCGAAGATCAGTTCCGGGAGTTCAAGGAGAGGTGTGAATCCGAAAGAGCCCTGGCCAATAGTAATCGGGGAAAGGTGTTGCAGGCGATGAATATAGGTCATCACCATCTCGGATCTGGTGGATACAGAACCGCAGAGGCCAAATGGAATAAGGAGGACGAAGAGTATAGATCCAAGGGGATAGAAAACCCCTTTGCTAAATTCGAACCCGGGCAGGTTCGAAACTTCATCAGGGCCCATTACCATGTGGACCCAAAAACCAAACAACTCACCGCGGATCCTGCGGTGAAGGAATTCGAGGAAATTGTGGTAAGTATAATCTAATTACCGCGGATCGACTCGATTGCAATCTAATCGATGATCTAAATGATTCACTGTTACTTCTTCTGCAGGAGGAGGAAATTGTTGCTAGTCATGGATCCCAGGGTTCCTCATCCCAGGGGTCGACGGCGGCCACCCGGTGGGATAACCCTTTTAACAGGGCGATGAACCGGGCCAAGAAAATAGAGCCAGTTACGAAGAAGCCGTCGTCGGCTGGCCGTCTGGCCGGCCTTGGGGGTAAGAATTGGGTGGATCATTTTCGTCCACCGCCGAGGACGCATGTGGCGCCGTCGGGAAGGAGCGAGGAGGAAAACCGCGAGGTTCAAGAACTTAAGGCACAAGTGGCACGGATCCCGCAAATCGTCCAAGACAACTTGGCAATCACACTCACGTCCTTCCTGCCTACCTTGGTGCAGTCAATAGCGAACTGGAGTGCGGGTGGTCGAGTAGGGTCGTGCCCGATTCCAAGCATGGTCAGCAGCCACTCGAACAACGCGGCGCCGACGAATCAGGCGAACTACGTGTTCGTGACTCCGCCCGCTAGCACCGCGGCGCCACAAGTGTTGGTGACTCCCCTGCCATCACCGCGGCGCCGGAGTACATGTTGGTGCCCCCTGCCATCGTCGCGGTGGCACCGGAGCTCCAAGCACCCGTCGGTAGGGAGAATACACCGGCGGCCAGCACCGCGCCATGAAGCAGCCCTTCCGTCTCTTGCACGCCCGTCGCCGTATGCGGTGCGTCGACATTAGACGATCTCGACGCCATCACGGTAAACAAATTGCTTTCATTACCGCCTTTCATGCCATCTATTACTCTTATGGCATCTCTGACGACGCCGTACATGTTTTCCGCAGACGGATGTTCCTTGCACTCTCTTATGCTACGTGAACAACGAGCTGAGGGATGTTGCCAAGGGTACCATCGTTCAACCCTTGCAGCGCACGTTCCACTCAAGGCCGATGTCAGATAGCATGCACAGGGTTAAAATTAGTCGGGTGCTAAGGGGATGCGACGACCTAGAACCTCCCATTCAACCCCCAGGAGCGGATGAAGAAGAGCCGTCTGTCCTCAGAACTTGCTTCGGCTTATTCTTGCTATGGCCAAAGAGCATGATCCGTTTGGGGACGGCGGGGGCCATCACGCCACAGACAACAGCACCGCCTGTCGTGCCAGCGAGAAGCGGTGGCTAGGCCCCCTTACCGAGCTTGCCGTCACCTCCACGCGGTGGGTCGGATGATCATGTTGATGATATGCACATGGCGCAGGATCCGGCCGAGGACGACGAAGACTGGAATGATCACTTCTTCAACACTCAGTTTGGCAACGAAGAAGACCTAGCTGGTGGCCCCACAGAGAAAGCCACTATCACCAAGCGTCTGTTTGGTTCTCAGGAGATGCCTCCAGCTTGCGCCTTTACAGAGCAACAAGCTGATACAACCAACCGGCCCTTTATTCTAAGCCATGACACACTACATAGGGCGGCCGGTGCTCAGATTGCGGTGCCTGCCCGCTCTCCAAAAGGAAAAAAGGGCAGGAAAAGAAAATCTAGCAGCTCGAGCCAGCCGGTGGCGTCAACAACTGCGAATCCGATCAGGTTTCGGGATGGGCCACCAAGACCCGAGGGTATTATGTGGAGGATTCATGTGGCGGGTGAGCCCATGCTACCTAAGAATTTGCGGAATCGCCAGTTCGGAACTGCAGAGTGTGCATGACGGCGTGCTGACGATAGAGAGATGGCTTCTATCGGAGAAAGATCCCTCGCACCCGGTATTCGTGGTTAAGGTGCCACCAGGCTTGGGCTTCGTCGACAATGCCCCTGCGGATCTGTTCTTCCTGCGGTTCGACGACATCTTCAATATGTTCCACCTATACCCGCTACACTATACCATGGTCCGTCTGTTTTCTCTCAGCCTGGCCATGCAGATCATTAGAGAGAACACACTGGGCATCGCTATAGTGGACCCCTACTACATGCGTGACGGCTGCTTGGGTTCCCCCGCCGAACGACGTATTGTGGCCTCGTACCTAAAAAGAATCCTCGTGGCGAACAAGACAAAGGAATACATTCTCGTGCCTTACTTTCCCGAGTAAGTCGTTATTCACTCGCCACCATCGATTGGCTTTATTAGATCATCATCATTCTTTTTCCAACACATTCCATTTGAATTTTTTGCGCAGAGATGAACACTGCATGCTCATCTCCTTATCGCCGAAGCATTCCCACGCCACGTATTTCGAGTCGGGGAGTCTAGAAAAGAAGAAAAACTACGACAAGATCAAGGAAGTTCTGGATGATGCTCTCACTGGATTTGCCTCGACGGAAGGCACCACCTTCGTGTGTATGAAGGTCAAGTTCGGCAGGCACGTCTTCAACCACGTATCGGAGTTCCCCTGCGTGAAGCAGCCGAAAAACAGTAAGAAGGAAGCCTACTACACACTCCATCACATGAGGGCGTTCCTACTTGACTAGCAGAATTCTACGCTGCCAGATCATCTCAAATAGTGGGCCGAAGCAAAGGCCAAGATCAATGATTCAGATATTAGACAAGAGATGTATCGCATCCAGCAGCAGTTTGGGGCAATCATCTTTCGTGATGTCATGACTTCGGGGGGGGATCTTCTACGGAGGAAATATCCCGAATAACCGTGACATAGAAGATCGCCTAGAGATGCAGGGTGACTATAGGAAGTTCATGACGAGACAACGCGTCCTCCCGTTCCCTAAGCCGAGCCAGAAGGCTTGATGTTGGCCTAGTTGTAGTTACAAACTATAGATGACCTTTGTGTGTGTGTGGACAAGTGTACTTATCTTATTAGGTTTATGAATCATCGCTTACTTATTTTGCTTATTATTATTATATATCAATCAATGCTTGGTTTTTTTGCTTACTCTTTGGTCCTTTGCTCAATTTGGTCCTTCTTTTTTTCCTTACTCTTTTTTCGATAATAATGCCGATGATTGAAATGTCGTGGCACACTATATATGTGAATGTGCTACGATGGGATTGTGAGCCTTGTGATATGCACAAGTCCAGGTCTTGTGCATCCTACTTGGCTCACCGTTCCATCGTAGCATATTCCTGTGTCCAACGACCTATGTATATATATGAGGCATTCTTTTCGAGTTATTTTTGTCTTTTTCAAGAATATGCCGATGATTGAAATGTCGTGGCACAATATATATGTGAATGTGCTATGACGGGATAGTTAGCCTTGTGATATGCACAAGTCCAGGAATTGTGCATCCTACTTGGCTAACTGTTCCGTCATAGCATATTCCTGTGTCCAAAGACCTAGCTAGTTATATATGAGGCATTCTTTTCGAGCTACTTTGGTATTTTTCGAGAATAATGCCGATGATTGAAATGTCGTGGCACACTATATATGTGAATGTGCTATGACGGGATAGTTAGCCTTGTGATATGCACAAGTCCAGGAATTGTGCATCCTACTTGGCTAACGGTTCCGTCATAGCATATTCCTATGTCCAACGACCTAGCTAGTTATATATGAGGCATTCTTTTCGAGCTATTTTGGTCTTTTTCGAGAATAATGCCGATGATTGAAATGTCGTGGCACACTATATATGTGAATGTGCTACGATGGAATTGTACGCCTTGTGCTATGCACAAGTCCAGGTGTTGTGCATCCTACTTGGCGTACGGTTCCATCGTAGCATATTCCTGTGTCCAACGACCTATGTATATATATGAGGCATGATTTTTGAGTTACTTTGGTCTTTTTCGAGAATAATGCCGATGATTAAAATGTCGTGGCACACTATATACGTGAATGTGCTACGACGGGATTGTGAGCCTTGTGATATGCACAAGTCTAGGTCTTATGCATCCTACTTGGCTCACCGTTCCGTCGTAGCATATTCCTGTGTCCAACGACCTATGTATATATATGAGGCATGCTTTTTGAGTTTGGTCTTTTTGATTTAGGAGTACTTTCTATAAGTGTATCTTCATATGCGACTTTAATTGTATATGTTTTTTTCTCAATCACCGGTTAATTATTATTGTCAACTTATAGATGACGTGGTACGTCGTGTACAAGGGACGGGTTCCCGGAGTCTACGATGATTGGGAAGACTGCCGGAGACAGGTGCACCGTTTCAGCGGCAATAGCTACAAAGGGTACAACACTATGGCGGAGGCGGAAGCTAGATACACGCGCTATCTAGCGGGAGTTAGGACAAGGAACCGGATGAAGACCTACACCTTCGTCGCGGCGGTGATCATGCTTATCTTCTTTGGTTATTTATCCCGCGTTTGTGTCTAGCTAGTTTAGATGTCTAGGCGAGCTTCCGAGCTCTAACTTGTTCGATCGACACATGTATTCGCATGTCACCAACTACTACTTTGTAACATGATCGAAACAATGTAACTTAGACTATGTATTCATGTATGAGACTTATCTATATGTATTTGTTTCAATCTTGTTTTTCATATTGTGTATTTATATATATAATTGTATATCTTGTATCTGTGTGTGTATATCTGCTGTAATATTGTATATAATCTGTATTGTATATAATCTGGCTCGGAAATTAAAAAAAATACATCTGCGGCGCACATGGTCTACCTTCTGTGGCGCACTACACCTAAAGCGCACTATGGAATCTTAGTGGCACACTAGGTAGTGCGCCACAGAAGATCCCAGGGGTAGCGCACCTGCCCAAACATCTGTGGCGCACTAGCAGGTGCGCTACGCCTGTCTGTACACAACCGTGGCGCACTAGGCAGTGCGCCACGGCTGAGAGATAGCCGTAGCGCAAGGCCCGTGGCGCACTGCTAGTGCGCCACGGATGATGTTTCCAGGTGCGCCACTAAAGGCCATTTTCCTAGTAGTGGAATGCACCTCCTTCACCTCCATTCAAGAACAACCAATATGCGTATGTCGAATGGAAAGACCAAACTATGTGACTCATGGAATCTACTAGGCAAGTTAGTTGGTCGAGGGGGTTTCCAGGCCCCCGTGTGGTTGTACACTCGTCTTGGTTCAAGAGGCAAGAACATCGGGTCCTAGGGGTGGCAAGTATGGGACTACAAAAACCACAACCCACGTGGCCTCCCATACAAACCTTAGCATGTTTATCATCCACTTCTGATCATATCACCACATCTTATCATACTAGATTCATTCGCATCTCCGGACCATCACTTGAATGATCAGCATCGAAACACTAAGCATGGCTAAGCTTGACCGAACTTGTGGCACTAGCGACGCTTATAAGCCAAACCCTAGTTATGCTAGGAGTGGTGGATCAGGTAATATAGTTCACAAAGGATAACATGCATCAGATAGGATTACTCTGTCTACTGACAAAAGACTATTTGAACCGAATGCATATGACGAGAATGAAATACTTTGTAATCATAGGATTCATATGTATGAGTGGGTCTTCGCTTGCCTTGTCCGTTGTTGGACTGGTACTGCTCTTCGGTGGTATTGACTTCAGCTTCAGGTTCGGTTCCAATTCGCGAGAACCAATCACCGGAAAAAAGAAAGCCACACTCAACACATGGCATGTGCAATGCTCATACAATATGGATGATATGACAAGTTAAACGGTGTTTAATTGAACCCTAAAACATGCTTGATCACTTTAGAGGGGGTTCCGAAAGTCCAAACCCTAAAACAGGGGGATCATCGGAATAACCTATGGAGTTCATTTGGTTCTTCTAATTAAACTTGATATCAAAGTTGATTAACAATGTATAATTATAGCTTAGTTAGATAGGTTTCATTTTTCTGAACATTTTGGTATATTATTTGTATTTTTTGATTTAAAATGAATTAGTTATGAATTTCCCAAATTTTAATTCATTTTAAACATTTTTGGAATATTTAAATTAATTTCCAAACTTGGGCCCACATGTCAGACTTTTATTATTTTCAGAAAATATTTACAGAAATGATTAAAACCCTGACAGGAAGGGCGCACCTGTCATATTTTTTTCTATTTACAGAAATAATTACAGAAAACATTAAAATAAATAAAAAGAAATATGACATCAGGATGATGTCATGCTGACATCATCAACGCCATTGCTTGCAGATTGAGCTCGGGCCCGGCGCTAGGGGCGATGAGGGGCTGCGGGAGCAGGTGCGCTAGACAGAGGGGAGCGAGCCGAGCAGAATAGTGGCGGCGCCGCCCAAGATTGGTCACCGGAGACAGTGGCGCAACGACGAGAAGCGGCGACAGCGTCGGGATCACGCGGGGAGGGGGATACAGAGGGAGAGGGAGCAAACGGAGGGGTGCTGGAGCACCACAAGCTCACCGCGAGCACGACAGTGGTGGTGGCGAAGCTTGGGGAGGCCGAACGGCGAAAAATCGATGATGTGAACGGTGGTGGCCGTTGGTGCTTCAAGCTTGATTTCGGGGAGAAGAGGGCGTCCCTGCTCGTGTGCTTCAGGGAGGAGAACGAGGACGGCGAGGCGATGCTCCTGGTCACCTCGGCTGGGCGAGGGGTGCTTGGAGACGGCGGGGGCGAGGAGGACCTGGCGAGCTAGGGTTCGGCCATGGCGCTGCCGCGAGGGAGAGGAAGAGAGAGGGGGTGAAATGGGTACTGGGAGATAGAGCGTGGCACGGCGGTTCTTATCCACGGATCTAGGGGCGGCGGGCATTGCAGCGCGTAGGAGATCGACGGTGAGCGCGCTGCCAGGAAGCTGCTTGCCGGCGTCAGGAAAGAAGAGAGGGGGGAAAGGCCGAAGGGGTACGGGCCTGGTGGGATGCGCTTGGGCCCCGGGTGGGCTGGCTGCAGGTGCTGCTAGCGGCAGGGAGAGAGAGAGAGGAGAGATGGGCTCGGCCCAGTAGCTAGGTTAGATATGTTTTTATTTCCAGAAATGTTTTTCTATTTCTATTTCTGATTTCCCCTTTTGTAATTTGAATTTCAAATCTGTTTTGAATCTTTTCAACTTACAGGAACTTTTATAAAGTATATGAAATAGTGTGAGACCCTTTTATACACTTTGGCTCAACTCATGTAGTTAGTTTTTTGAATACAAAACTCATTTGAATGGTTTTCAAATAGAGGGGAAAATTAGGGTTTAGGGTTTAATTTGTTCTTTCTTGATTAAACCAAACTGCAAGTGTAATGCATGCATGCAATGCTCAAAGATATCCTTATTTATATTACACAGAAGGGTGGTATGTTACAATTAGCCTTCCGCCGTGGAGATGCGACTGCACTGAGCCTTGGGCTCGCCCACTTCCCTAACGACTTCGACCTCGACGACGTCACTAGTGGGTATCCCTCGTCGACTGGTTCGGTCGAGATCTCCGACATTCTAAAGTTGACCGAGCGGGACGCGGTCTACTCCGAGTGGGTGATGGCGATGGGCGATCTTCTGCCGTATCAGGAGACGATCGTTGCTCTGAACGACCCTGAGCCGGTGCAACGCGACTTCAAGGTGGAGCATCCCTTCCAATCGGTGATGGAAGGAACCTTGACGACGTAACCGTCGAACCCGTGGGTCCCCTTTATCCGTGTTCATGGTAGCGGTGGCGCGTCGTCCTCGAAATCGGCAGAGTAGGTGAATTTGCCGATTGCCTTTAATTGTAATAAATGTATGCCTGCCCTTGTAAGCGAACAAAATTTGTTGCCATAAGGAATGCAAGTAAACTTTTGTTAGCTTTGAATTGTGTGCATATTATTTTGTTGTGCGAGTCCCCGAGCGCGTCCGCCCTTTCATGGGGTTTACCTCATGTTTGTGTATGTATGTTTGCTTTTATACTGTTAGTTATTTATGGCCGACTCGCCATGCCTTGGGAAGCCAGTCGCTTCGTGACCCCAAGGGGTGCTCTGTACTTAGCTGTTTTCCAGGACACGAACGGGGTCGATAGGGCGAGTCCCCGAGCGTGGTATTTAGTCGTTCTAGTCGCATGCCCAAGGTAGGTGAGGACGGAGCGCGTTGTGCTTGGCGCTTCACTCCACCTGACTCGGAGAGCCAGTCGCGTGGCGAGTCCAGGGCGCGCTCTCATACTTGGTGTTTTCCCTAGACGCGTGGGTTTGGACTGGTGTCAGTCCCCAAGCATGGTACTTGACCGTTCGAGTCGCAGTGCCAAGGATGTGGAGGACTGGGTCGGTGTGAGAAGCGAATGCGATTGTCTTGACCCGGCGGGCCAGTGGAGCGAGGCGACTCCGATGGGGCTCCGGGTTGGCGTTTTGGTGGACGACACAAATCCCGAATTTTATCGATGCCCTTGTATCGCACTACTTAGCCATGTCGGTCGCATGACCAAGGGTTGACTTCCGTGATTAGCGTAATGCTGTTTTTACGAGTGTGAGTGGCACAAGAATTGGAGAGTAGACACAATTTGTGCGAATCGATCATCTTTATTTCATAGCGGGGGGAGTACATGTCGGAGTTCTAGGTGTAGAACTTCCTTAGGAGGTTTACATTCCACGACCGCTTGACGTCGAGTTGTCCGTCGCCTCGGACGTCGATGAGGTAGTAGGCCTCATTCCTAGAACTCGTCCTATGGCGAATGGTCCCTCCCACGGGGCAGAGAGCTTGTGCATACCCTTCTTGTCCGGTACCAGTCGCAGGACCAGGTCTCCTTCCTGGAAGGTGTGAGCCTGGACTCGGCGACTGTGATAGCGGTGGAGTCCTTGCTGGTAGATGGCGGTGCGGGAGCGAGCTAGGTCACGTGCTTCGTCGAGTTGGTCGACCCTGTCCTGGCGTGCGATCTTGTTGTCGGCCTCCACGTAGTTGACGGCACGGGATGAGTCATGCTCGAGGTCAGTAGGCATGATGGCTTCGGTGCCGTACACCATGAAGAATGGCGTGAATCCGGTCAACCTGTTGATGGAGGTACGAATGCCCCAGATGACAGAGGGTAGATCCTCAACCCAGCACCCCGGAGTTCACTCGAGGGGAACTTGCAATCGTGGCTTTAGGCCGTGGAGGATGCTCTGGTTGGTGCATTCCTCCTGGCCGTTAGACTCCGGGTTGGGCGACTGAGGCGAGGTCGATCCGTATGTTGTGCTCCTCGCAGTACTCGGCCATGGCGCCTTTGGAAAAGTTGGTGCCATTGTACGTGATGATGCTATGCCGGAATCCATAGCGGTAGATGAGCTCGCGTAAGAACTTGCTGGCGGTCTTCCCGTCTGATATGCCCAAATTACATCACCTTTCTATATCATAATTATCCTCTATCCATTGATATTTGTCTTATTATGAGGTATTACTTATGGCTTTTCATCTGTTTATGCATGTTGGATAATTGCTGGAGGATGGACTGCTGGAGTCTGGATTCTGATGGAAAAGAAGGCGTTTTGGTGCAATTTCTCGAAGATCAGAAAAATATGGAAACATATTATTTGACTAGAAGACGAAGGAAGCCATAAGGAGGGATGGAGATGGGCCTCAGGGGGCCCACACCCCCTAGGCGCGGGCCCACCTGACCTTGCGCCTAGGGTAGGTGTGGCCCACCTGTTCGGCCTCTGACTCCACCCCTTCACCTATATCTTCCCTACGGAACCCTAATACCAGGGGAGCAACCACGGATAGATTTCCGCCGCCTCTCGGGGGCGGAAAACACCAAGAGAGAAAGATCTCTCCAGCAGACAGAGTTTTTCCAAGGGAATTCCTTCCCGGATAGGGGATGTCATGGGAATGGCCATGACAGATACTGCAATCAGCAGTGAGTAGTAGAACAAGGGGCAAGGGGGGCCAGCCATCTATGGTGCGAGATGAGGGCGGAGACACAAGGGTTTACCCAGGTTTGGCCCCTCGGAGGGTAAAGACCTAATCCTGCTAGATTGTATTATGGAGAGAGTACAAGGACGAGCTCGACGACTAGGCGGCGAGTCGCTAGGGTGTGTGATAGAACGTGTCCCCTATGCGTACCCTAGGGAGGTTTATATAGGCTCACCTTGCTAGGGTTTACAGATCTAGAACCGAATTAGTTAAGGATTTAGAGGGTTCTTGACCTAATTCGACTAGGCCTAGCTATGCTTCTCGGCCTCCATCTTCCAGTCGCCTGGCTCCTCGTTAATTCTCGATCTAGTCGTCGTCCTGCAGGCCCACTCGCTGGCAGCTTGGACCAGTAGGAAACGTCATGCTGGGTATACCCCGGTCGGCATATCCCCATCAGTAGTCCTTAAGGTCGTCGGTGATTCGTCGCAGGTGTTTGTTGGCAGTCGGAGTATGCGGGTCCAATTCGTACGCCTAGACGAATCGGCGGTGGACTTCTGAATAAAATAAGGAAATTGTTAATTCAGCCGTAATAATGGCGTTCAGTCGAATCGCAACATGGTGAATGGGTCGGCGAGTAATCGAATCACTGCTGGGGTGAACAGGTCGGCGAATTGTCAAGTCGCTGAAGACAACGAGTCGAGTAGAAGAAATTGGACCGTCAGCGCTGGTAATACTAGCCGTTGGGCAATCCAATGGTAATATCAGTGTAATTACCGCATGGTAACGGCTCCACGAAGATGGCGGGTAACAACCGCTATATAAGGAAAGTGACGGGTGAAGGACGAGTATTTCCCTCACTTCCTCCGATCTCGCGCAATCCCAATATTCCATTCCGCGCAGCGATCAGAGTGACCCAGAGCGACTCCTAGCCCTAGATCCTCCAATCGATGGCGCCTCCGATGGAGCCATGGGGCAGATCCAAGTGCATGAAAGCACTGTTGAAATCATTCGAGGAAGCGGGGATCCTCTGCGTCGGGAGATGGCGCATCCCCGCGGCCGGAGAAGTGACTCAAGATCCACGTGAGGGATAATTCATCTGCTTCACCAGCCAACTGGAGCAGGGGATCGGATTCCCCACCTCCCTCTTCTTCCACCGCTTATGCATCTACTACCGCATCCAACCGTCAGACCTAGGGCCACATAGCATCGAGCAACTCGCCATCTTCGTGGAGTTGGCCGCGAAGAGGAAGGCGGGCCGATGCTGGCCGCGGGCGGCCTGACCTTTCAGCTGAAGTCGAAGGCGTAATTTTTCGACCTGATGCTGCCGAAGAAGGCGGCCAACGAATGGAAGAGGAGTTGGTTCTACGTGACCGAGTCGCCGCCGACCGATGAGGTGGAGCTTCCGATGTACTCCGCCAACCGGCCTGAGCCGCGTCGACTTCAGGACACCAAGCTCCCGTTGGACCAGCGGATGGTCGTCGACAAGATGTTGCAGACGATCCGCAACCTGAAGAAGAAGGGCCTCCAGACCATCGATTTGTAGAATTGCTGGTTTGGGAAGCGGCTGGTGCCTCTGGCCAGTCATGCCCACTACATGTACGAGTACACGTGCAAGGATGACTTGACGAAGTCCTGTCAAGCCGAGTGGAGGTTCCAGGACTACACCTTGGCCTTGAAGAAGATCACCGAGGCAGAGTATCTTGACGCGAAGGACGGTGTCGCCCCTTACACCTCGAAACGCCAAGCTCCAACAGTGAGTCCTTTATTTCTTTGCACTCGCAGTCGTAGTTTTGCATTCGTGGTCGTGCTAATTTCGTTTTGTTGTTGTAGTTGTTCCAAGTGGTGGAAGGTTGGCTTCCACCCGCAGACGACGAGAACTCGAACTCGTCCGCCGAGGATGAGAGCGAGTCTTTGCCCAAAAAGGGAGATGTCAGATGTGACGGGGGTGGTGATGATGACGACGATGAGAACGGTGGTGACGAGGCCGTGGAAGTCGTCGCACCCATGGTCCGCAAGACCCGCGGGAAGCATCAACGCGAGCTCGAGGCTAGCAAGAGTCTCGAGGCTCACGACAAAGACGACCATGACGATCTCCCCGAGCACACATCGCAACACGAAGTTATGCCATAGAAGAAGAAACAACCGCCACCGAAGAAGAAGAATAAGCCGACTAAGCCAGTATCACCACCTCGGTCTGCGAGTAGCTGCGATGCTACAAGCACGGCCGAGGAAGCTAGGGCCAACACACGGGCGCATGCGACCGCGGCGGCCAGCGCGTCCGTTGTGGAAGGCGATATGCCGTTGGCATCGCTCCCGCCGCCTTTCGTCCGCGGAGGTCGCCGCTGATCCTCCTGCCGCGGCCTTGTTCTCGAAGAAGTCATCGGTTTCTTGGGCACAGAGTGTGTTCAAGACGGGCCTCAGTCGAAAACTGGGGCCGGAGTTGGAGAAGCCGGCCAGTATTCGTACTGGCCTACGTTTTATTCTAGTCGCCAAGTGAGTATTTCTAATTCTTTCGTTTAGCTACTCGATTCATGTCCGACTGGCGAGTTTACTGACAGCATTGTTCTGCAGGACTAGGGTGAAGAAAATAGGTCACCCTTCGGTGGCCAAGGTTCCGTTGGGTGCGGCGGAGGCACTAGTCGAGCCTTCGAAGAAGAGGAAGGGCGACGAGGTCGAGGCGCCTGTTGAAGTTGCAAAGAAGGCAAAGGCAACGAGGTCGTCACGATTTTGGACGAGCCGGTGGTCGCCCCGAGGATCGGGCCACTGAATTATAGTGGTCGGATTCTTATTGTTTTTGGAGTCCAGTCCTCGAGTGTCAAGTCATTGAATTTCAACGGCTGGGCACTTAGGAATTTTTCGCTGTCCAGTCCCCGAGTGGCTAGTCGCTGAATTTCAGCTGCTAGGCACTCAGGAATTTCATTGCTGATTCTTCCATGGTTGCGCAGGTCCTGGAGCGCGAGTCGGAGGAGCGAATTGTCGCGAGGAACCGTCTAGAGAGGGAGCTCCTCGTTATCAGGGAACGAATGAGAAGCTTCGAGCGACTGCTGGTGAGTGGTTGTCATGCTTCTCACTGGTCGTAGAACTTGTTCTTCTCGTATTCATGGTTTTGTTGATGCAGAGGCTAACGCGGCCACGGTGGAAAAGGCTCGTCAAGGCCTGGTCCCTACGAGTGAACTGACGGCTGCACAGTCGTCCTTGAGAGCCGCGGAGAAGCGAATCGCCGACCTGGAGCGGGAGCTCAAGGAGGCAAAGGTGGAGGCGACCTCGACGGATGGGAGGGCCAAGGAAGCCGTTGCTTCTGCTGCGGAGGAGCGGAAGATGTCAGATGCGCTCGTCGCTAGGCTGCAAGATGACCTCTCCGGTCTTCAGGACTTCATCACAGAGCGTTGTCGCCCATTTATTGGTGAGTTTTTCTTTGGCGAGTCCCCGAGTGAGAGGGTCGCGTTATTTTGTTGGAGCCTTGCTTACTGTCTTCTTGTGTGTATCAGGCAGGATTACTAATGATGATGATGAGGCGCAGTCGTATGACGCGCGGCAATGCGTGACCACTCTGGTGGACTCTACCGCGCTGTCTACGACCTGCATCCGGGCGTACCTTCAGGAAATCTCGCCCACGGAGGTGATCCCCAGCGACCTCATCGAGGTCTGGCGCTACTTGGAGAAGGCCCCGGCTATGGTTGAATTCATGACACGGTCGGCCTTTCGTCATGGTGCGGCAACTGCACTGAGCCTTGGGCTCGCGCACTTCCCTGACGATTTCGACCTTGACGATGTCACGAGCGGGTACCCTTCGTCGACTGGCGCAGTCGAGATCGCCGAAGTGGTGAAGCTGACCGAGCGGGCTGCAGTGTACGCCGACCGGGTGTGGGCGATGGGAGACCTCATTCTATACCAGGAAACGGTCGTCGCCCCAAACGACCCCGAGCCGGCGCACCGCGACTTCAAGGTGGAGCAGCCATTCCACGCGGCCATGGTAGGTGAACTCACGACGTACCCTTCGAACCCGTGGGTTCCCTTTATCCGCCATTGCAGGAGTGGTCGCGCCTCATTGTCGAATCCTACAGAGTAGAATAGTTTGCCGATCGGCGTTAATTAGAATAGATATGTGACTACCCTTGTAAGCAAACAAATTTTGCTGCTTGAAGGAATGCAAGGATGCTTTTGTCAATGTTTTTCGATTTGATTGTTGGCTGTGCGAGTCCCCGAGTGCGTCCACCCTTTTAAGGGGTTTACCTAGCTTTTATGTGTGTTGTTTGAACTGTTAGTAAGTTAAGGTCAAATCGCCATCGCTTGGAAAGCCAGTCGCATGGCGACTCCAAGGGCTGCTCTGTACTTAGCTGTTTTCCTGGGCGCGAACAGGGTCGGGTGGCCAAGTCCCCGAGCGTGGTACTTGGCGGTTCAAGTCGCATGCCCGAGGTAGGAGAGGAGGGGGCGCGTTGTTTTGGCGTGTCACTCCACTTGATCCGTAGGACCAGTCGCATGGCGAGTCCAGGACGCGCTCTCATACTTGGCGTCTTCCCTCGTCGCTCATGATTGGACTGGCGTCAGTCCTCGAGCATGGTACTTAGCCGTTCGAGTCACTGCGCTAAGGATGTGGATGACTGGGTCGCTGTGGGAAGCGAGTGCGGTTGTCGTGGCTTGGAAAGCCAGTCGGGCGAGGCGACTCCGATGGGGCTCCGGGTTGGCTTTTTTCGTGGATGGTGCGAGGCCCAAAATTTTCGGTGCCCCTGTACCGCACTACTTGGCCGTGCCGGTTGCGTAACCAACGGTTGACTTCTGCGAGTAGCATAGCGTTGTTATTACGAGTGCGAGTGGCACAAGGTATGGAGAGTGGACACAATTTGTGCCAATCGATCTTCTTTATTTCATAGCGGGTAGGGGGTACATGTCTGGAGTTCTAGGAGTAGAACTTCTATAGGAGGTTTACATTCCATGGCCACTTGAAGTCAAGTTTTTCGTCGCCTCAGACGTTAGTGAGGTAGTAGGCATCGTTTCCCAGGACGCGCCCGATGGCGAATGGTCCCTCCCAAGGGGGAGAGATATTGTGCATGCCTTTCTTGTCCTGGATCAGGCGCAGTACCAGGTCGCCTTCCTGGAAGGTGCGGGTCCATACTCGCCAGATGTGGTAGCGGCGAAGCCCTTGATGGTAGATGGCGGTGCGGGAGCAAGCTAGGTCGCGTGCTTCGTCGAGCTGGTCGACTCCGTCCTGGCATGCGATCTCGTTTTAAGCCTCCGCGTAGTTGACCACCAGAGGCGAGTCGTGCTCGAGGTCGGTTGGTATGATGGCCTCGACGCCGTACACCATGAAGAAGGGTGTGAATCCTGTCGACCTGTTGACGGAGGTGCGGATGCCCCAGATGACGAAGGGAGCTCTTCGACCCAACACCCAGGGGTTCGCTCAAGTGGAACCTGCAGTCGAGGCTTCAGGCCAGTGGACTCTGGGTGGGCCACTATCGTGGTATTACCGACGAGTACGCCATGGAGAGGTACTCATAGTGTGTGTTTAGAGACGTGGGGGAAGGCGGACGGTTGACGGGTACGAGGTAACACAGCTTACCCAGGTTCAGATCCCACGATGGTGGCGGAATCCTACTCCTGCTATAAATCACTATAATGGCAATACGCCGAGTTACAGGGATTGGTTCTATGTGCGACGTATGAGTTAATTGGTGCCATAAAGGATCCCATAGGCCCGGCTTATATAGTCTCCAAGTCCTAGGGTTACAGGGAAAAGTCCTTGCCGGACAGGTTACAGAGTCCTACACTGCCTATTACTAGTCTAGCATGTCTTGCGCTCCAAGGCTCTAGGTACGTCGGTGACTCCTCTGTAGCCTTCCTTTATCCGGCATGGGCCTCCCTTCTGGATCCATCTAACTGGGCCGCCCAGCAGGCCATGGGACTTGCTACCAACTGTGGGCCACCCGGGTTATCCGGATAGAGGACATGCTATGAGGATACCCATATAGCATATCCCCAATAGTAGCCCCCGGAGAACTCCGATATCTTGCGTCGTCTTGACTCTTGAGGTTGAATGATCTGTCTAGATGGATGTAGGCAAATTGTCAAGCAACATCTTGTAGTCCTCCCAAAGAACCCTGCAAGGTTTTCTCCATCTTCAACTTGTAAGATGGAGAATTGCTGAATCTTCTATCGTACTCTTTCGTAGCCGGACTGGATCCGTCCATGCCGGAAGATTCCGATGTGATGGTTCACCTGCTAGTGACAGCTAGGGTGACGTAGACATAGGTCAGCAACGCCTTGTAACTCACACATGTAGAGAACGCAATAATGTCCGATTTCCCTGTGCGAGCGATACGAACCGTTGGCGGCGACGGTTGGCAACGTGGCGAAATTTCTGCGCACGCGCACGCACACGTCGTCCACGCGTTAACCATTCGATCATTCCGCACGAATCTTGATGTCGGAGATCATAAATAGTAACTGCGGTGGAAATCTTACTTTTCACCTCATTCTCCTCTGCATCATCTTCTTCCTCCAGCGAGCGCCTCCTCGAGCTCTCCGCGCATTGTGCGAAAAACCCTAGCCCCTCGACCTTCCCCAGTAACCACCACAAACACCCAATGGCCAGCAGCAGCTCCTCCCCCTCCATGGCGGCGTCAGGCGATGCCGCGGCGAAGCCGGCGAGATCCATCGTCGTGCCCCCAGAGGGTCTGGTTATTACCAAATCCGTGGTGGTCGAATCCACCGGCGGTGACCATAACTCAGCGGCGATGGAGCTGCTCGAGGAGGGGTATGACTCCCACAAGGGCGACTGGCGTGGTTTGGATATTACGGACTGCGAGATCAAGGAATTGATCATCGAGGGCTACCTCCCTCCGACGGAGGGGCTCGCCTGGCGGGCGGAGCCGGCCGGCGAGGTCACACCTTCTCCCCAAGCCGTAGAAAAGGTGTACCTCAAAGCACAACTGGTACGCGGCATCTCCCTGCCCATCTCCAACTTTTTCCTTGCTGTCCTCAACCATTACCGAGTACAGCCTCAGAACCTCTCCCCCAATAGCATCTTAGCAGTTAGCAACTACGCGGCGCTTTGCGAGGGTTATTTAGGGATTAAGCCTAGGCTAGATCTCTTCATTTATTTCTTCACCGTCAAGCGTGAAGCCGGAGCCGGCAAGGACGATCTTTGAAATTGTGGCACCATTAGTTTTAAGATCCGGCCTGGCCGGCGGTTCCCCGACATCGTTGGCCACGAGTCCTGCAAGAACTAGGAGCAGACGTACTTCTATGGCCCAGATATCCCTCTGGCTGGCCGAGAAGTAATGTACCCGGACTTCGTCGATGGAGCTGCCGCCGAAGCCTCGACATGGAGATCCCAGGCCTCCCTACCCTCCGACATCGACGCTTCGCGCGCTATAAGGCTGATAGAGTGGTTCATAGATACGGGTCTGACCGGATTGGACCTAGCCATGTGCCGGTTTGTCAGGCGGATCCAGCCTATGCAGCACCGCTTGAAGTTGATGCATGAGTATAACATCGAGAGGAAGGATAGCCTCCGCATCTCCGAGGACAACTTCTCGAGCAACTCCATCAAGCTACGCCTCAAGGACATCGTCAAGGTGAAGGATAAGAAGCTTGGCTTCTCCATCACCTACGACATGTTTGTAGAGAGCAAGTTCCCAAAGGGAACTGTTTATTTTTCCCTAAGAAGCTCTTGGCTATATCATCCACTTCGTCTCGATATGCCGCCATCATAGGGTTCCGCGCATTCCAGGTGCCAGCCACCTGCTGGGCAACCAAGTCGGAATCTCCACAGCAAACTATGCACTTGATACCAATATCCTTGGCTACGCGTAATCCGTGAATGAGTGCTTCATACTCCTCCATGTTGTTGGTAGCCTCGAAGTGGATTTGTAGAACGTAGTGTAGCTTGTCTCCAGTTGGTGACTGTAGCAATACACCATCCCCGAGCCGTTGAGCAGCTTTGATCCGTCAAAGTGCATCACCCAATATTCTGGTTCTGGCAATGGGGTAGCATCTGGCATCTCCGTCCAATCTGCAATAAAATCCGCCAAGGCTTGTGATTTAATAGCTTCGCGTCACTTGTAGGTGATCTCGACGGCGGCAAGTTCAATGCCCCACTTCACGAACCTTCCCGTATCATCGTTGTTGTTGATGATGTCGGACAGTGGAGTCTTGCTCACCACTGTGATGGGATGCTCCTGGAAATAGTGCCTCATCTTTCGAGAACCAAGGAATACTCCATAAGCTATCTTTTGGTAGTGCGGGTAACGCTGCTTGGACTCCATCAAGACCTCACTTACATAGTAAACTGGTCGTTGAACTCCGTGCATATAGCCTGGTTCCTTCCGCTCTACCATGACGACGATGCTGATTACCCGGTTGGTGGCCGCCATGTAAATTAACATGGGTTCTCTAGGCTCGGGTGCTGCAAGGATAGGTGCTGAGGAAAGAATATCCTTGAGCTGCTTCAATGCTGCATCTGCTTCGTCCGTCCACGTGAATTTGTCCTCCTTCTTCAGAAACTTGTATAGCGGCAGAGCCTTCTCTCCAAGTCGGCTGACGAATCGACTAACTGCTGCAACACAACCTGTTAGTCGTTGTATGTACTTTAGGCATGTCGAACGGTATATGTTTAAGATGGCCTTGATTTTATCCGTATTGACCTCGATTCCGCACTGGGAAAGATGAAGCCCAACAATTTGCCGGCTGGAACCCCGAAGTCGCACTTCTTAGGGTTAAGCATCATGTTGTATTTCCGGAGATTATCAAAGGTTTCTTTTAAGTCGGAGATTAAGTCATTTGACTTTTTAGAAATCACCGCTATATCGTCCATATAGGCGTGAACGTTCCGACCAATTTGATCGTATAGGCAACGTTGCATTATTCGCTGGTACGTAGCACCTGCATTTTCAGCCCAAAGGGCATCGTAACATAGCCAATTGGTCCGACTTCCTCATCTTGATCTGGTGGTATCCTGAGTATGCATCGAGAAAACACAAAAGTTGCGAGCCAGACGTCGAGTCAATGACTTGGTCAATGCGAGGAAAAGCAAACGGATCTGTGGGACATGCTTTGTTCAAGCCGGTGTAATCAACGCATATTCTTAATTCTTTGCTTCCCTTTTTGGGGACCATTACAGGATTGGCCACCCATTGGGTGTCAAGGACTTCTCGGATAAAAGTAGCCTTAAGTAGCCTAGCTATCTCTTTGCCTATGGCGCGTATCTTCTCATCTCCAAAGCGTCGTAGAGGTTGCTTCACTGGTTTGCATTTTGGATCAATATTCAAGCTGTGCTCGGCAAGTTCCCTAGGTACACCTTTCATGTTGGCAGGTTGCCAGGCAAAGATGTCCCAGTT
The DNA here is from genome assembly GCA_916181665.1 of Avena sativa. Classification (NCBI taxonomy): domain Eukaryota; kingdom Viridiplantae; phylum Streptophyta; class Magnoliopsida; order Poales; family Poaceae; genus Avena; species Avena sativa. The sequence goes on along the minus strand of OV702279.1, from coordinate 51,297,133 downwards.
CTCACGGAGGAACTCGATGAGCGCGCTTTCCTATTTGGGATCCAGGTTAGTCCCAATGGCGGTGACCTTGGAGGCATCGCCTACCACAAGTTCCACCGGCTTGGTCTCGATGGCGGCCTTGAATGCTGGAGCAGACTTGGAAATCTGTTTCTTCGACGCGGGCATCTCCGAGGCATCGACCTTGCTCTGGATCTCCTTGAATTCTTCGCTATAGAGGACAGCTTCGGCATAGGCTACTTCCCCAATCTCGCAGTCCCTAGCTTTGGCAAAGCTTCCGGATACGGTGATGACACCGTTTCATCCGGGTATCTTGAGTTTGTTGTAGACGAAGCATGGCTTGGCCATGAAGGTGTGGAATATGTCGCGGCCGAATTTGACGTGGTACACGCTCTTGAAGGGGACCACCTCAAAGGTCATGCGCTCTTGGCGGTAATTAGTAACATCGCCAAAGGTTACTTGAAGTGTGATGCACCCAAGGGACCGAGCGTCCCGGCCAGGAACTACACCATGGAAGATGGTGTTGGTCCGCCTTAAGTTTGCCTCCGTTAAGTTCATCTTCTGCAGTGTATCCAGGTACATGATGTTGATGCTTCTTCCACTATCCACCATACATTTGGTGAACTCATTGTCGTCAATCAAGGGGTTGATGACCATGGCGTATTGGTTCACCGTAGGGATGAGGTCTGGGTGATCCTTCCTGTCCCAAGTAATTGGAATCTTCGACCAGCGCAAGAACTGGGGCTGGAGTAGCCATCAATATCCTCATAGAGGTCTTCTGTTGTCGGACGGTGGGGGTGCCAAGGAAAGTATGAAAAACTGCCGCCTTCTTCTCGAAGGGTTTCTTGCCTTTGTCGTCGCTCTTGGCGGCGTCCATGGGGTCAATGTCCTCGTCCATGTCACTTGAATCCTTGGACTCCTCCTCCTTCTTATTCCCCTTTTCCTTGCCTCGCGGTCTGTTCGACTTCGCTTGTAGCCAGACTCCGGGTCCTCCTTGAGGTTGTTGACGAACTTGCAGTGTCGATTGGTGTGGGTGTCCTTGCCGTTGACATCGAGGTGTACGAGGCACGGAATATCGCGGTACTCTTTGTAGGTTTGGGGAACGCGGAGCGATGCCGAGGTAGTTTCACTTCCTCGCTGCTGCCCCTGACCAGCTCCTCGTCCTTGGCCACGTTGTCCGCCATCACCTCGTCCTGCGAAGGTCATGGCGACCATGTCAGGAGTTTGCTTTTCTTCTGGTGCGGTTTTCTGCGTTGTGTTGTTGTTCCTCCGAGATTGAGTTGGAACGGCCATTGTCGGAAGAGAGCCGTGAGTATCGTCGTTGACAGCTGCAAACTCACTGGCAAACTGAATCATCTGGTTCAAGTCTAGCTGGTGATTGTCCTGCAAGCGCTTCAGCTTATGTCGGAGCAACGTGCCCCTTTCCAACCCATCGATGAAGGCGGCCATGGCGGTCTGAGCATGCACTCCTGCGCTAGAATTCTTCATATCCAGCCAGCAGGAGAGGTAGGCGTGAGATGTCTTGTCTTTCTCTTGCACGCACCGTTGTAGATCGCCAACAGTGCAGGGACGTTTGTACGTACCCTCGAAGTTCTTGGTGAACCCTTCTTGCATGTCCAACCAAATGCATATGAATTTCTCCGGCAAGTCATCAATCCATTGATGGTCCGTGCCCGCCAACATTAATCGGAGGTACTTGACGGCAACATTGGGGTTACCCCTGGCGATCTCCACCGCGTTGCCGTAGTCCTGCAACCATGTAGCTGGCTTAGAGGTTCCGTCATAGGGCTTGCTGGTCTTGTCAATCCGAAAACCCCAGGGGTAAGTTGCGGACCGTATCGCAGGTCCAAAGCTACGTGGTCCCAGGTATGGTCCTTCCCGTGCCTCGTTGATCTTGTCTATCCGCGAATGTGCATCGTATGGCTCCGGGCTTCTCTTTTTCTTGTCCACAGGGGATGGGCTACGTGAACGAAGCGGGCCCCCTATGCCATGGTGGCTGCTAGGTGGCGACGGAGGCGGAGGTGGCGGTGGGTTACCCTTCTTGCTATTACCCTCATGCGACGCCTCACGCTTGTCACGGTTGCTTGTCGGACGCGGAGGGTCATGGCGCGACCTTCTCTTGTATCCCTGGTTGTGCTCTCCGTCATGATGGGTCTGCTCCGCGTTATCGCGGATGACGATGCTGCCCTGCCTTGGTGGGGGCATATCCGTATGACGGTGAGCCTTGGTGTCTTCGCGATGTCAGGGTGAGCGGGGCGGTGGCGATGGGCGACGAGGTTGGGCCTTACCTCCATGGTCGGAGGATATGGGGATAGCGTCCTTCCTGTTGCACGCATTCCTCCGTCTTTGTTCTGATGAACCTGTCTGAGACCTGACATCAAGAGGAGATCTGTCCCTTGGTGGCTTATGCTGGCTAGAATGGCAAAACGCTGGGTCAGACTCAAGCCTCTGAGAGGTGGCATTTTCCTGCTGTTTTACCGCCTTGGCCACTAGGTCATAGACCTGGTCCACCACCTCAGGCGATCTATCCTGCTCCAGAAGGGTCTTGGCGACGGCGAGGTTGAGGAGAGGAGTGGGCATCACCTGCCTGCCTTCACTGTCAATGTATGGCTTGGCCTGTGCCGGCTTCGGGGGAGCCCATCCTAGGTTTCGCCGCACACCAGGATCGTTGATGATGCGAGCCGGAGCTTTCTTGGCCTTCTGCTGCTGCAGGAGAGTCTTGTACTCGGCCTCCATTGCTCTAGCTTTCTCTATGGATTTCTGCATGTTGACCAGATCTCGATCTAGCTTTGCGCCTTGCTCCACGATGGCCTGCGCTCCCTCTAGCAGCTGCTGGTGCTTCTCGTCAAGCTGGGTCACGTTCCGGATATGAGCTACGGTCAGTGGCTCGACGAGGAGATTGCTGTACATCACTCTATCAGCTGGAGTAACCTGGGCAGCAGCAGACGTAGATGCTGGAGGCGGCAAGTTTGCGGTGTTGTTGATTGGGCTGGTGCCGAGTTCCTGCGGCTGTTGCACTGGGTTAGGCGGAGGGGGCATGACCTTTGCGCGATCATTGTCGGCAGTAACATGTGGTCCCTTCCCTTTGTCTAGAGCTATAGGCGGAGCTCGTCCGGGCTGATCTTCATCCATCATCGTCCGAATTGTGATGAACACCTCTCAAGACGTGACGACGTTGTTGGCCTGCTTGTCGCGCGTGTACTCATCCTCCATCTCCTGCATGGCGGAGTCTAGCTCCTCTGGATTGAAATCTATCTCCTCTGAATCTGCACTGAAGTCGATGTATAGCGCGTCAATCACAGATTCGGAGGGTGCCAGGGCTGGAGGTCCAATAGGAGCAACGATCACTGGAGGTGGTGGCGCAGCAGCGGCGATGGCGGCCGGAGGCGCTGGTGGTGGTTGTTGAGGCGGCGGCGCTCCACCAATGAGCACAAGATCCGCCTAAGCTGCCCCCTCGGCTTCCGCATAGCTTTTGACGGTGTTCACCATGCTTTCGAAGGTGAGGCGTCCTGAAGCTTGTTGCCGCCTTAGAGAATGCCGGAGAAGCGTTCCCTGGTCCAGTCCTTCCACAAAGTGATACATAGCATCATCATTGGGGTAGTGGGACATATCAGCTCGTATACGGAGCCACCTGGCAAGGTAATCGCGGGGGTTTTCGCCCTCTCTCTGAACGCAACGCGCCAGATCAAAGATGGTAACCACGCCGACGAACTTGGATCTCTGCTTTCTAGACGCACGGACGAAGCTGGAGGACTTGTAGTGATCTTCCACCATTATATCCTGCACAGGGGCGGTTTGGGTGGGCCTTGGATTTTTCCGACCTTTGCCGGCAAACTCTAAGGAGAGATCCGACATTGATCCTTCCGCGAACGTATCCTGCCCGTAGGCGGTCCGTGTGGGTCTTGAATTTCTCCGATCTTTGCCGGCAAACTCCAAGGAGAGATACGACATCGATCGTTCCGCGAACGTATCCTGCCCATAGGCGATCCGTGCGGGTCTTGATGCTCCTCCGACTCCCAGGGAACTAGTGCCAGAGTCGGTTTCGCCAATGAAGAGGTGGATGTCTTCGATAGGAACGATCGAACACCACGTAGGGTTCGTCTTCGCTGGGATCCAAAACTCGTCGGGAGGGACAATCGGAACATTGCCGGAGAAGAGGACGTGACCGATGGCTACGGTTTCGCCGATTCCTGCGAAGATATTGGTCCTCGCCCGCTGAAGAGCCTGAAGCTCCTCTTGCCCCATGGTGGGCGCCAACTGCCGTGGTATTGCTGACGAGTATGCCATGGAGGGATCCTCACAGTGCGTGTTTAGAGACATGGGGGAAGGAGGACGGTTGACGGGTACGAGGTAACACAGCTTACCCAGGTTCAGATCCCACGACGGTCGCGGAATCCTACTCCTGCTATAAATCACTATAATGGCAATACGCCGAGTTACAGGGATTGGTTCGCTGTGCGAGGTATTAGTTAATTGGTGCCCTAAAGGCTCCCATAGGCCCTACTTATATAGTCGCCAAGTCCTAGGGTTACAGGGAAAAGTCCTAGCCGGACAGGTTACAGAGTCCTACATTGCATATTACTAGTCTAGCGTGTCTTGCGACCAACGCTCTGGGTACGTCGGTGACTCCTCCGCAGCCTTCCTTTATCCGGCATGGGCCTCCCTTCTAGATCCATCTAACTGGGCCACCCAACAGGCCATGGGCCTTGATACCAACTATGGGCCACCCGGGTTATCCGGATAGAGGACATTCTATGAGGATACCCATATAGCATATCCCCAACAACGACTGAGGCGAGGTCGAGTCGTATGTTGTGTTCCTCGCAGAATTCCGCCATGGATCCTTTGGCGAAGTTTGTGACGTTATCCGTGATGATGCTATGCGGGAACCCGTAGCGATAAATGAGCTCGCGTAGGAATTTGATGGCAGTCTTCCCATCGCACTTGCAGACTGGCTTGGCCTCCACCCATTTTGTGAACTTGTCGACTGCGACTAGGATGTGGGTCAAGCCAGAGGGGGCCTTCTTGAATGGGCCCACCATGTCCATGCCCCACACGGCGAATGGCTAGGTGATGGGGATCGTCTTGAGTGTTAAGCTCGTCACGTGAGTCTGGTTGGCGTACTTCTGGCACCCGATGCAGCGTTGAACGATATCGACCGTGTCGGCGTGTGCGGTAAGCCAGTAAAAGCCATGTCGCATGGCCTTGGCGACTAGGGAGCGGACGCCAGCGTGATGGCCGCAGTCTCCAGCGTGGATGTCCTGGAGGATCTTGCGTCCTTCTGCGGGTTGGACGCAGCGCTGGAACACGCCGGTCACACTGCGCTTGTGGAGCTCGCCATTGATGACGACGAAGGATTTGCAGCGGCGTGCTATCATCTGGGCCTCTGTCTCATCAGCGGGTAGGGTGCCTCCCTCCAGGTAGGCGACGTATGGCGCGGTCCAGTCGCTTGGCTCGGCGATCATTGTGACTAGGGCCACATCTGGTTGCAGCGGAATTCTGATGTCGATCTCTCTCAGGGGAGAAGACAGAAGGCTTGGTCATGGTGTCGAGCAAGACGCCGGCAGGCTGTGCGAATCGAGCCGAGCCAATGCGGGAGAGTGCGTCGGCTTCCTCGTTCTTCTGCCGGTCGATTCACTCGATGGAGTAGCCCGCAAAGTGGCCTCCCAGTTGGTCCGCTGCTTGGCAGTATGCCGCCATGGTGGGGAAGACTGCATCGCAAGTGCCGGCGACTTGCCCGACGACTAGATTGGAGTCGCTGTAGCAGCACAGACGATTTATGTTCATCTCCTTGGCTGCTCGCATGCCGTGGAGGAGCGCCTCGTACTCGGCCATGTTGTTGGTGCAAGGGTGAAGTCGAGGTACATGATGTAGCATAGCTTGTCGCCCTTTGGAGATGTGAGGACGATCCCTGCCCCTGCACCATATGCATTCTTGGACCATCGAAGCGTAGGGACCAGTAGTGGAGGTACGGCAATTTCTGTAGCTACTTTGCCTCCTCCCAGTCGGCGAGAAAGTCTACTAGAGCCTGCGACTTGATCACCTTGTGCGGCTCTTACCTGATGTTGTGGACTCCGATCTCGAAGGCCCACTTGGCGACTCGCCCGATCGCCTCTCGGTTGCGGATGATGTCCTCAACGGTGCTAAGGAAACGACCGTGATTGGGTGTCCTAGAAGTAGTGCGGCAGTCGCCGCTAGGCTCTGAAGACCGCATATACCAATTTCTGGTACTGCAGGTAGCGCTAGCGCGACTCAGTGAGGACTTCGCTGATGTAGTATACATGTCACTGTACCGGGCGCTCCTTGCCCTCCTCTCGCCGTTCGACGACCATGGAGGCGCTGACGACTCGCTTGGAGGTCGCGACGTAGATGAGCATGGGCTCCTTGTCGACGGGGGCGGTGAGTAGCGGGGCCGCGAGTAGCACCTCCTTGAGAGCGTGGAGCGCGTCATCTGCCTCCCTGTCCCACTGGATCGTGGGGTTCTTGCGCATTAGGCGATAGAGGGGCATCGCCTTCTCGCCTAGCCGGGGGATAAAGCGACTGAGAGCCACGACTCGCCCGACCAACTTCTGGACGTCGCGCAGGCACTCGGGTTTGCCAAGCCGGGAGATCATTTTGATCTTGGTGGCGTTCGCCTCGATCCCGCGCTTAGAGACGACGTACCCCAGCAACTATCCAGTGGGTACACCGAAGGTGCACTTTCCTAGGATTAGCTTTATCTTGTACCTCCGCAGGTTTGCGAAGGTTTCCACCAGGTCGGCGAGTAGGTCTCCCTGGCGAGTGGACTTTACCACCACGTCGTCGATGTAGACGTGGATGTTGCGGCCAATTTGGCTCGCAAGGCACTCCTGCATGCACCTCTGGTAGGTCGCCCCGGCGTTCTTGAGACCGAAGGTCATGGCGGTGTAGCAGAAGGCTCCGAATGGCGTGATGAAAGCCGTCTTCTCCTCGTCCTCGACTGCCATTTTGATCTGGTTGTAACCAGAGTAGGCGTCAAGGAAGCATAGCGACTCCGAGCCCGCGGTCAAGTCGATAATTTGGTTGATCCGCGGGAGGACGAATTACTCCTTCGGGCAGGCGTTGTTGAGGTTTGTGTAGTCGATACACATTCTCCAGGTCCCGATTTTCTTCTCGACCAGGACTGGGTTTGCCAGCCACTTGGAGTACTTGATTGGCCGTATGAAGCCTGCAACGAGTAGACGCTGCACGTCCTCGGCGATTGCTCGGCGGCGCTCTTCATTGAAGGGCCGCAACGACTGCTTGACGGGTCGCGCTTTGGGGTCGGCGTTGAGTTTGTGCTCAGCAAGTTCCCTCGGGACACCAGGCATGTCGGAAGGTTTCCATGCAAAGATGTCGCGATTCTCACGTAGGAACTCTATGAGCATGCCTTTCTATGCTGGGCTCATGCCCATTCAGATCGTCACCGTCTGGCTGGAATCGCCAGGGACCAGCTCGACGGAGCTAGTGTGCGTCATCGCCTCGAATGCGATGGAGCCGCCCCCCTCCGAGTTGGGCTTCTTGAGTATGGTGGGGTCGTCGTTGTTGACCCCGCTCTTGTGCTTGCGAGCTCCTGTCGGGGTCGCCGTGGATAGTGATGATTCCGCACTGCCCGGGGAGCATCATCGCGTTGTACGCGTAGTGGGGCGCTGCCATGAATTTGGGGAACGTCTGACGCCCCAGGACGCAGTGGTAGGGGCTGTTGAAAGGCACCAGCTCGAAGATGATCCGCTCGGTGCGGAAGTTCGCTGGTGTGCCGAAGGTGACTGGCAACGTCACCTTGCCGATCGGGTACACCTTCCGACCGGGGACGATGTCGTGGAAGGTGGTGTAGGTCATCTCGATCATCGACTATGGGAGCCGTAGTCGCCTTAACGTGTCCAGGTACAGAATGTTGATGGAGCTGCCGCCGTCCATCAGCGTCTTGGGGAGCCAGTAGTCCCCTACCATGGGCTTGACCATCAAGGCGACTCGACCCGGATATTCGATCCGTGGCGAGTGGTCTTAGCGGCTCCAGGTGATTTGTTGCTCTGACCAGTTGAGGAACTGGGGGATGTCGACCTAGGACACCGCGTTGACGGCTAAGATGTGGGCGTTGACCTTCTTCTTACGCTTCGTGTTGAAGCCGGTGAAGGTGTGGAGCGAGCTAGCATCGTTGTCGAATTACCCGCCGTTTGGCGGGTGGTTGTCAGGGTCTTCCCTTGCACGTCGTGCCTTCTCGATCTCCCTCAGGGAGTGGCAGTCGGCGGTCGTGTGCGTGGCGGGCTTCCCCTCCCTGTTGTGGAACACACAAGGCTGGTTAAGGAGAGCCGCGGGGTCAAACCTCGACTTTGCCTTGTAGTTGCCGCCATCGTGGCGCTGGCCTCCGTCGCGATGAAAGCTCTTGGGATCGTGCGGAGCGTAACCGGCATTGGCGACAAAGTTGACTCGCCCGTCACTGCAGTGCTTGCCGGTGAGGCGAGTGTTGCTGTAGCGTAGCTCGGGTCGTCTCCCGTTGTCGTGGCCGCTCGTGCGGCAGTTCCCTCCCGACATGTCGTCGGTTTCTTGGTTTGGGTCCTCCTCTGTGTACCGCTTGGCGATCTCGAGGAGGTCCGGTATGTTGTCGATTGTTTTGTACACCCGCTTGAGCTAGGCGACCAAAGGATCATAGCGACACGAGGTATTCTAGCCGCGTTGTACCACAGGTCTTGCCATCGTTGGACCCAGCTGTGGGTCGACTCGCGGGGTCCCTGGACGCATCGCTCTAGTTCCTCGATGGTGGTGGCGCGGGTGTAGGAGCCCTCGAAGTGCCTGACGAAGGCGACACGCATTTCCTCCTAGGAGTCGATGTTGTCTGCGAGGAGGGTGTTGATCCATTGCCGACACTCTCCCTCCATCATCAGGGGGAGGTAGCGAGCGGCTAGGAGGTCGGTGTGGCCGGCGATTCCCAACGCCATGAGGTACGTGTCCAACCACAAGGAGGGGTCAAATGAGGGGTCGTACTTCTTGATCTCCTTTGGCGCCTTGAACTTCGTCGGGTATTTTTCGCCTCGGATCATCGGTCCAAAGCACTGGGGTCTGACTCGTCTTAGCGATCCCCTTGTTTCGCCGTCGCGGCGCTTGGTGAGGGTATGCCTCAAGTCGTCGGGCTGGCATGCGCGCCAGCTCTTGTTGTTGATGATGTGGGTTTGCGTGTCGACTGGATGCCCATTGGCAGCGACGAAGTTGTTTGCCGGTCGCGGGTCGTTGGTGGAGAGTGCCGCGTGTGCGGGTCGGTGTTGGAGCTGAAATGGCTCGGGTGGTGGGCAGTTGAGGGTGTTTGCCACCATTGGACAGCCGCTCGAGGCCGCCCTGCTTCCTGACGAATGAGAGTACATGCGACCCTATGAGTTGGCTCCCGCATTTTGTTTCTCGACGGCCATGGCGAGTAGAGACTTGGCGTACTGGATCTGTAGGGCGCCTTCCCCGGTCACATTGATGTTGTCGACCATGGCTCGGCTCGCGACGATGTTGTCCATCAGGGTGGAGAACAGCGGGAGGCCATTTGCTTCTCGCTCCCACGAGGAGACCAGGATTCTTGGCTGGTCCCGGGGGGCGCGCGTCCGGGTGGTGGTGGGGAAGCGCTGTTGGCTGTCGCACCTAGTGGTGGCCGGGAGCTCACTCCTGGCGGCGCATTCTTGCAGATCGCGCGATCAGCCGCGCGGGCCAGGTCGTTCTCATCGTAGAAGTTCAGGGCGTGGCCCTAAACGATGGGGTTCAGGCGCGACCTGATGCGGAGCTGGTGGTAGCGCGAGAGTTCCTGCGCCGTCACCTTCTCGGGGCAAAAAAATTCGCGCTCAGCTTGTTCCTTGCGGACCGCCTCCTCCAATCATAGGCGGAGTTCTTCGACCTCCGTCGGTGTCGCGGTCGGCAGGATCAGCGTGGAGAAGGGGTCTGGCAGGGCGTCCGCGCCACTCGCCATGTAGTTCGCGATGTTGCAACCGGATCCGACGTGGAAGTCGCCGGAGTTCTCCGATCCGACGTCAAAGTCAAAGATCCCAAGGATGGAGGGGTCCTCTCCCAGGTTGGAGACCTGGGTGATGGAGCCCGCGAATGATGCGTTGACGATGGATCCAGCGGATGTTGCTGGGGTCACCGAGTCAGCGTCGTTGTTGAGGGCCGCATCGTCCGCGACCACGGTGGTTTCGGCCACGTTGTTGTTGGCCGAGTCGTACTCGGAGGCGAGGCGATGGATGGTGTAGACCTGACTCTCGAAGAGCCGGTCGCTTGGTGGCGACTCGCGGATGCGAGCCGAGTCCTCCGAGACGATGACATCGGTGAAGCCGACGAAGAGGCTGATCGTGCCAACCGGCATGATCACGCTGTGCGTGATGGGGCGCGCCGCTGGGACGTAGCTGCTCAGCAAGATCTGAAGGATCTCGCCGATCGTGATCATGCGGCTGGTGGCAATCATCTCATTGATGGGAAGATTGGATCTCGCCGCAGAACACCGGCCTGACCGGCCAGGCCCCACGGTGGGCGCCTCTATCATGGGAATGGCCACGGCAGATGCTGCAGTTGGCAACGAGTAGTAGAACGAGGGGAAAGGGCGGCCAGCCATCTGCAGTGCGAGATGAGGGCGGAGACACGAGGGTTTACCCAGGTTCGGCCCCCTGGAGGGTAAAGACCTACTCCTGCTAGATTGTATTATGGAGAGAGTACAAGGACGAGCTCGACGACTAGGCGGCGAGTCGCTAGGGTGTGTGATAGAATGTGTCCCCTATGCGTACCCTAGGGAGGTTTATATAGGCTCACCTCGCTAGGGTTTACAGATCTACAACCGAATTAGTGAAGGATTCGAAGGGTTCTTGACCTAATCCGAGTGGGCCTAGCTATGCTTCTGGGCCTCCAGCTTCCAGTCGCCTGGCTCCTTGTTAAGTCTCGGTCCATTCGCCGTCCTGTAGGCCCACAAGCTGGCATCTTGGACCAGTAGGAAACGTCCTGCTGGGTATACCCCGGTCGGCATATCCCCATCAGGGGAGACCGTCGCCATCAACACCATCATCAAGCTAGGCTTCATCGGGATCATCATCAGCATCATCCACACCATCATCTCCACCAGCACCATCACCACCACTCTGTCCCGCTGTAACAATTGTGTTGGATATTGCTTAGTTCATTAGGGGAAACTTTCCCGGTGTTGATTACTATTGTAGTTGATGCTTGTGAGTGGAACCTTTGGATTATTGTTTATGTTCAGATTGTTATCCATTATCATATCATCTTTGATCTTGATCCATATGATGTCTTGTGAGTAGTTCGTCGTGTTCTTGAGGACATGGGAGAAGTCATGTTGTTAGTAGTGAATCTGTGATGAGTTATTATTCAATGGTTTAGTATTTAAGTTGTGGTGCTATTCTTCTAGTGGTGTCATGTGAACGTCGACTACATGACACTTCACCATTTATGGGCCTAGGGGAATGCATTATCTATTTGGCTAATAATCGCGGGGTTGCCGGAGTGACAGAAACCTGAACCCCCGTTAGGACACCTTTGCACAAGGGAGCGTAGGATCTCAGAGTTTAAGGTTGTGGTAAGATTTATATCTTAATTACTTTCCTGTAGTTACGGATGTTTGAAGGGGGTTTAATCACAAATATGTATTAGTCCTAGGAAGGGCGGTATGTTAGCACAGGTTCACCCACACAACACTTACAAACACCAAAGAAGAGTACTCAGCTATTTGAAGCGAAAGCACTTGACAGAATTCCCAAGTGTCCTCGAGAACGTTTGGTCCTTATAAGTATTTCCACCGGATTATCCTTTGCTAAGAAAGGATTGGGTCACTTGCTCCGTTTTTTCGTTACTTCTATTACTTGCTCTTTGTTTTCTTGCCTGGTCAGAAAACCACTAAAAATCCGTTTGCTAAGTATTCACAGGGATTTCCTGCTCCATACCACTATTCAGCACCTTCTGCTCCTCGTTGGGATCGACACTCCTATTTATCAAAAGTACTACGATACACCCCCTATACTTGTGGGTCATCAATACTATTTTCTGGCGCCGTTGCCTGGGAGTGAAGCGCTATTGAAGAGTGGAACTGGTAAATGAAACTTTTACTGTGAGTATTGCTTTTTTTACTGCTTGTTACTTTGTTTCCAATATGGATAACCCACTTGGTTTTCTGTTTGGGAAAACTACTACCGCTGCTAGGGTAGTAGATGAACCACCACCTATTGAGATAGATCCTTTTAAGATACCTACAAGTATTGTTAATCATGTTATGGATAATTCTTATTTTGGGAATGGAACTGTCCATCCCAGTGATCACTTGTTTTTTATCCATGAAATATGCGGGTTGTTTAAGTGTGCAGGTATCAGAACTGAACAGGTGAAGAAGAAGTTACTCTCCATATCCTTGAAAGGGAGAGCTGAGGCATGGTATAAGCTGCTGAAGAATGGATAATCTATGGAATGGGAGGAGATGGCATCTCTCTTTTCCTCTAAATTTTATCCTCCCAGTGAAACCATAAGGATAGAAGTCTTATAAATAAATTTTGGGCTCTTGATGGAGAGAGTACAGCTCAAGCTTGGGGGAGATTGAAGCTACTAATGCTTAAATGTCCTATTCATGAACTGCCTAACAATATTATTCTCAATAAATTTTATGCTAGGATTTCTCTTCATAATAAGATTTACTAGACTGTATTCATTCACACGTAAGAAGGAAGAAGCTAAATGGGATCTTCTAGACCGTATTCACGAGAACACGGAAGTTTGGGATAATGACAAAGGAAGAAAGTCAGGTATAAACTATGATTATGAATGCATTAAATCTTTTATGGGAACTGACAGCTTCCGTGATATAAGCAATGAGTTTGGTATTCATTCCCAAAGTATTGCCAGCTATTTTAAGGCTTTTGCCTCTTACATTGAAATTCCCAAGAAGAAGTGGAATAAGTACCATGCTCCTTATAAAGATGTTGTTAATCATGCCCTAGTTATAAGTACTCAAGTTTGCACTACTAATCATATTGTGCATGAACCCCATGTTGAGAAAATTCCTTTCCCAGCTAAGGTAAAGGAGTATTCTATGATTATTAGTTCAAATAACAAGGGTACAATGGAAACTATGGAGCCTGGAAAGCATTTGAGTGATGAACCTATGGTAGCTATTGTGAAAGACACTGTCACTAGAAATAGAGAGGATGAACATATTGTCTTCTGTGAAGACGCTTCTAATTTTGTCTCTCATCCTAGTAAGGATAGAAAAGCTAGTGTTCCTATTCTTTCTGTTAAAATTGGTGAGCATTGCTACTATGGTTTATGTGATATTGGTGCTAGTTCTAGTGCTATTCCTTATGAACTTTACAGGGAAATTATGCATGAGATTGGTCCTTGTGAGCTTGAGGACATTGATGTGGTTATTCACCTAGCTAACAAGGAGACCATTTGCCCCATTGGTATTGTAAGAGATGTGGAGGTTCTCTGTGGTAAGATTAAATATCCTGCTGATTTTCTAGTGCTTAATTCAGCAGCTAGAACTTGTCCTATCATTTTTGGTAGACCTTTCTTGAACACTTGTGGAGCTATTATTGATTATAAGAAGGAAAAAGTTTTAACTAAATTTGATGGAGATTCTAATGAGTTTAACTTTTCCAAATTTGCTAAAGCTCCTTGTGAAAATAGCTTGCCTAATGAAGATTTCAGGATGGAGCAACCTGCTTCTATTGATCCAGTCTATGACCTTGGACCTCTTTTTGGTGACTGTAAGTATGCTTATTCTGATGATAAAGTTGTTTCCAGTGACAGTTATATTGTCAATTTATTCAAAGTGATACTGAAAGTTATTTTGAGAGAGGGAAACATGGTTTTATGCATCTCAATGATGTTAAGTTTCCCCGTTTTATGTTGAAGGCTTTAAAGTTGCATCTGTTTTGTCTTCCTATGCTAGTAGCTTTTTGTTTCAAAAATTCATTTTCTCATGATACCCCCATGCATAGGAAGTGGGTTAGACTCAAGTGTGTTGGATATTTGCTTCTTGATGCCCTTTTTCACTCCAGATATATATATCCTATGTGAGCATCTTTGGAAGTTTCAAGCCTAACTTAAAGGAATTAAAGAAAAGTACTTGTTGGGAGATAACCCAAGAGTTTTATTGAGTCTTGGAAGTTATTACCTCTGTAATAACCGCTCCTTATCCTTTTTGTTTTGGTTTTTGTGTCAAGTTCAACTACTTTTGTGAGGTAGAGAAGTTGTGAAAAGTGGCTATCCTGGGACAGATTTTTGTGCTGTATTATAAAAATTCGTGAGGGAGCTCAGTACTTAGTATGGATATGAATTTTTCTGAGCATGTTGTCCAAGTTATTACCCAACTTTCATTAGTTCTGCAATTTTTGATTTGAGCAACAGAAGGTCTTATAAAAAATCAATCTTTACCTGCTGGTCTGTTTTGACAGATTTCTGCCATCATTTGCGTTTGCCTCTTACAGAAGCTTTTGTTTTGATGATTTTTCAGTTGAAGTGTGTACCAAAGGTTTGTTGTTTTTGATTACACTAATGTGGTCATTGAGTTTGTGCAAGGGTTTTGTAAGAAGTAAATCCGCAGGAGAAAGAGAGAAGGAATCTGCAGAATTTGTCTTTGAATAGGTAAAAGTTGTGAAAACAGAAGGTTCGTGAAACCCCAATATTTTTATATTTCTGATGTTTTTAATACATAAGGGAAATTGCAAGACGAAACTGAAGAGGAAACGGAGCCCCGGGTGGACAAACCTACCCCAGGCACGGGCCCAGCCTGGCTGCGCCTGGAGGAGGTTTGCCACCCTCGAACTCCGTCTCCGCTTCGTTTCCGTGTCAAAACTTTCATTATGCATTGATTCTTCATAATATATACCCCCCGGATATCCCGAGGTTCGTGCATCGTGTTCTCGTCGTGTTTTCGTTTCGATCTGTTTCTGTCAGGAAAATCCTCAGATTTGGAGCCTCAATGTCTTCCTCTAGAACACCGACGGAGGATCCCTCGGCGGAAGTCCTCAACCCGTACATGTATGCGTTGAGGACTCATCCCAAAGAGTTGATCCTTAAGGAGGGGAAGGTACATATGAAATAAGTTCAAGGCCATAATGGAGAAGGCAGTCTGGAAGATAGGATGGAAGCACTGGAACAAGAAGTTTTCAGGTACAAGAAGATGGCGGAACGCGAAGTGGATGTTATTCACAAGATAAGTTCATAACTCATCACCAAGCACGGGGGAGAAGTTGCCAAGCTCCTAGAAGAGATCTTCCCACTCTGTCAGACCACCAATCAATTGCAAGCACAACTCTATGACATACAAAACCAAAACTGTGAGTATGAGGCTAGATTTGATCGCATTAGCTCTGCTGCTAGTTTCAGTATTGCAGAGATAAGGACATCCTTTTTGGATGGGGAATCATTTCCTTGGAAGTTTGATGATGACAAGGAAACACTACAACCATGAAGGGAGTAATTCGTCATTAGATTTGGCATCTCCTTGGCTTGTTCCAAGCTTGGGGGAGTGTCGCGGTATCACCACCACTATCTATTATCTTTTACCTTTTTAGTGGATTCATATCTGTGGTAGAGAGGTTATCTTATAGTTTGGTTTGCATGTGGAAGTATCTCTCCTTTAGTTGATTATCTATGTATCCCTTGGTGTGAGTGCATTTATTGAATATTAATGAGAAGTCTCATCTTTTACTTTTTGCACTTCTTATTTTAGTTTACAGTCTCTATTATATGATGGATATTGTTGATCAGTATTGGCACCACTCTGGGATCATCAAGTGGATCTAAATTGGTTTTGGCAAACCGAGTTCCGGTCAGTGACATTAGTTTGAAAGAAAAAGAAAGAAAGAAAAATCTTACAGGTATTTGGTATCATTAGTTTTCTTCCTTATTGGCTCATAAGCTTAGTATTCTATATTTAAGATTATTTTGTGTCTTCAAGGAAGATTGCATGTTTGGCTTTATTACTTGTATGTTTGCTTTTTTGTTTCAACTCTCTTGCTTGCTACCCAGCATTGCTAGCCAAAAACCTGTTTTTAGAAGGCATACTTATCATATTTCCAAAATCCTTTGAACCAAAAAAAAAACTTTGCCATTTGTGTCCACCATATCTACCTAGTAGCTGTTGCTATTCCTAGAAAATTCTCAAGCTTCATCTACCTTTCGAATTAAAAAAGTATTTTTTATGTGAAAACTAGTTAGTAAAGCTCTCACGAACTTGATGGCACACTTTATTACTTTCCCCTAATAAACTTGAACCATTGTGGACATCAAAGTTGTATATGCTTGCATCTATACGTTGGAATTAGCAGAACCGTGTTGTCACAGGGAACGTTTTCAACATTGCACTTGTACTTTGTACACATTTGATATCGTGCTATTTTGTCTATGGATGTCACCAACATGAAATAAAGAGGGAACTTGTAAGTCCATGGAGTTTGTATTCTGTGTTAGAGAAACGCCTGGGCCGCTAGCCTAAGCCATGCTAAATCATGGTGGAAACTTGCAGCATCACCATAGTGAGTCATCTATGAAGCATCCTCAATAAAAAGCTATGCACATAATAAATAAAAAGATTGTTGAGATGCTCATTGTCTCCTTGCCTTGTCATTTTGGTTATGGAAAAGCTCATGTACCATGTGCAAGGGGTACCCCGTTAGCGGTTCTCAATAATATGCAAATACTTACAATGACAAGAACTTACCTAGACCCAAAGTTGAGTATGCATGAGGAGTGGCCCTCATATTCAAGGGACATGAGATTGCCAACTTATATTTCGTCAAGCATATACTCCATCTTTGTTCACTTTAACCTTAATCATCTCAAGATGCTTATGATAGGGGAAATGATGGCTCAAAGCTAGTAAGTACCATAATCTTTTGGAAGCTCTTTATGACTTGTAATCCCTGCTACCCTCTAAGAAGGGACCTTTCTTCCACTTCCAAGTTGAGTCAGTAAACCTACTTTCTCTCTATCTCCAGCAAGCATTTGAGTTGTTGTGTTTCAAGCATTCATATGGTGATTTATTCAATCATGTTTTTCATCTTCCTTGTTTGCACAAAACTCTTATCTATTGAGTATTACTTTGAAAGCCTTCACTTGTGAAAAATCTTTTTGAGCAAAGAGTGCTCCTGTTTTGAAACCACTACAAAAAGCCTTTGTGAAACTGTTTGCCAGGTGTTCTCTGACCAAGAACAAGTTTGCCAATTGCAATTATGATTTATCTTTGTGCATCTCTATTGTGACTGCTGTACTTGGCTGCAAGCTAAGTTATATAATGGTGAGTTGCTTTCTTCTATGAGTTGTGCAATGGTAAGTGTGATGCTTCTTGTTTGTATTCTTTTATCAACAATTCACTCCATAAACCTGTGGATATGTTTACTGAGCTCAGTATTCTCTTGGGGACAAGCGAAGTCTAAGCTTGGGGGAGTTGACCCAATTCGCATCACCTTTCTATATCGTAATTTACCTCTATTCATTGATATTTGTCTTTTTATGAGGTATTACTTCTGGCTTTTCATCTGTTTATGCATGTTGGATGATTCCTGGAGGATGGACTGCCGGAGTCTGGATTCTGATGGAAAAGAAGGTGTTTCGATGCAATTTCGCGAATATCAGAAGAATTCCAGAAAAATATGGAAACATATTATTTCACTAGAAGACGAAGGAAGCCAGAAGGAGGGATGGTGATGGGCCTCAGGGGGCCCACACCCCCTAGGCCCGAGCCCACCTGACCCCGCGCCTAGGGCAGGTGTGGCCCACCTGCCCGGCCTCCGACTCGGCCCCTTCGCCTATATATTCCCTACGGAACCCTAATACAGGGAGAAAAAGGAAAAGGAGAGAAGGGGAGGGAAAAGAAAAGGGGTAGGTGGGCGGGGTGGGGATTCAAATTTTGAATCCCGCCCAACTTACTCGTAGCGCACTAGGTAGTGGTGCGCTATGGGTAAGTTGCCATCTTGTTTTTTCTACAGGAAAAAACAGTCTTTTGACAATAACTTTTTACTCTTTTCGAATTTTGAAAATCTAAATAATCGCTAAACGACCGGATGTGAAACCTCGTTCTCGTCATTTTGGTATATTATACGTATTTTTCCGACATCGTATGCAAAAGTTACGGCCGTTTTACCGTGGCATAAACTTTTTTTGCATAAAAAGTCGAAACGCATGTTTGTTAATTTTACTACAAACTAGACCACATTACCTACCTAAATATGAAATGATTTTATTTTTGGAAGTGTTTATCATTTTCTTTTATTTTTTGCAAAACCTAAAAAGGCGATCCACGGGGGGGGGGGGGGGGGGGGGTGGGGTTGGTGCAGGACACTTAGCCGTAGGGCACTAGGGCAGAGTGTGCTACGGCTAAGTTGAACCAGCTGCTGCAGCACACATGCCCGTAGTGCACTAGGTCAAGGTGCTCTACAGCTAAGTGACACATCCGTAGCGCACCTTGACCTAGTGCGCTACGGGTATGTGTGTTACGGACACCTGTGTCCTGGCCCACACATAGCCGTGGCGCACCACCCCCATGTGCGCCACGCTTATGGCAGTTAGCCGTAGGGCACCTGTGGGCAGTGGGGCATGTAGCACCCCCCGGGGTTAGGGTTAAACTACCCTCAGATCACGATCTAAGTTAAGTTCAACTCCAAACACGGAGGATCACAGTATGATTCGGTAACATTACAAAACACAGGGATTCAACAGCATAAGTTTAAACTCTTAACAGAGTAAGATATTAGAGTTATTACAAACCAGAGGTCATAGACCCAACATTACATCACACAGAGAAAGCAAATTATGTTGTTCTAAACAACAACTTAGCAAAAGGCCTAAGAGGCCATAAACAAAAGCGACGTTCATCCCATGGTCCTCGGGCTGCTACCTGGGACCCCCAACTACTCGTCGATGTCAACGTAGAAGCCACCTTCAGTTGCAACCAGATCCTTTGTAGAAAAAAAATGGCGCAAGGCTGAGTACGAGAATGTACTCCGCAAGACTTAGATAACCTAGTATCTACATGCTCTGGCTAGAAATGCTTTCTCTGGATTTTCTTTTGCGAAAAACAATCTTTGTTTGTAAACATGAGACAGAAGAGGCTCGTCTACTCAGAATCTTTTAGAAAGGGATAAGATAGCGACTTATTCATCTTGTTCATCACACCTTGGTAACCACCAGCTTCATCAGAACCTCCTATCTAGGATCACCCCCTCAACCCAGAGGTAGCATCCTTAAGCACACGTGGATCAACAAGTTTTACTTAAGTTATAGTTCTCTATGATCATCACGTCCATTCCCAAGTCGTTCATAACCGTGAACACGGCTTTTCGAAAATATTAATACCATGTAGGGGTGTACAACTTTACCCACACGTACCAACCCACTCTTAGTGCCAAATTATTAGCCCTCTTCCTTGGAAGGCCGGCAGAGGGTGGTTGACCACGACCTTTACCTTGCTTTCGCCGAAACCATGAGTCACGCAATAAGTATGATTTCGCCGTAACGGGTCAAGTCCCGAAGCCGGTACTTAAAGATGTGAGGCCAGGTTGGTTCACCAGGGGATCCATCGACCCCAAGCAACTCGGTCCACGCTTCCCTACCTGTTATGATGCACCTCCTTCACCTCCACATTTCGAAAAGGATTTTCAATACGTATGCCAGATGGAAAGCCCGAACTATGTGACTTATGGAATCTACTAGGTAAGTTAGTTGCTCGTGGGGTTTTCCAGGCCCCGTGTGGTTGTACGATCGTCTTGGTTCAAGAGGCAAGAACTCGGATCCTAATGGTGGCGAGCATGGGACTACAAAAACCACACCCAACATGGCCTCCCATACAAGCCTTAGCATGATTAGTTAACTCCCTCGATGATGTCACCACCTCCTATCTTTCTAGATTCTCTGACACCTCTGATTCATCGATCGGATAGATCAGACTTAAATTCTATGCATGGCTAAGGTGTCGACCTTAGAAGATCTAGCAACGCTCAGATGCCAGACCTAGGTATTCTAGGAGCAGTGGATCAGGAGTATAAGGCTACAAAAGGGAAACAGTGCAGCAGATAGGTAACACTAGCTACTGACAAAATACCACATTGGAATCGTGTGCATCATAGCGAGAAAGTAATATACTTTATAAAACATAGGTTCAGAATGAGAGGCTACGCTTTCCTTGTCCTTCGGTAGAAAGGTACTGATCTTCGGCGTTGTTGACTTCAGCTTCGGGTTTGGATCCTATCGCGAAGAACCAAATACCGGAAACAAAAGCGACAATCAAGACATGGCATTGATGTAATGCTCAAAAAAGGATGATGATATGACAAGTTGAATTGCATTAAAATGAAACCCTAAAACTTGCTCTGCAATTTAAACGGGGTTCCGAGGGTTGAAAACCCTAATTCAGGGAAACTCCGGAATCACTTGTGAGGGTTACTATGTTCTTCTAATTAAACTTGTCATGTAAGTTGCTTAACAATGCATGATTATAGCTCTATTAGATAGCTCTAATTTTTCTGAACATTTTGATATATTATTTGTATTTTCTGATTTATTAATTTCTCAAATTTTAATTCATTTTAAATTATTTTTGGAATATTTAAATAATTTTCCATCTTGGGCCCACATGTCAGACTTTTATTAATTACAGAAACAAGTTACAAAAATGTCAAAACCCTTACATATAGGGCCCACCTATCAGTATTTTATTTATTACAGAAATGAATTACAGAAAATATCAAAAACAAAATAAAAAGGAATATGATGCCAGCATGACGCCTGGCTGACGTCATCAATGGGGAAGCCCCCAGGTCAAGCACGGATCTCTCGATCCCGTGCGCGCCTCGACGCGTGCTTGGTGGCGTTGGAGAGAGCGGGTCGCGGCCGACCCAGGAGTGGCGGCGCGGCCCTCGAATGGTCGCCGGAACAATGTCCCCGGCGAGCACCCGAGGTGGCGAACGGCGGTGCTAGACGCGAGGGACAAAACGAGGAGGTGCCTAGGCACCGCGTGCTCACCCTGGAGCTTATGGTGAGGTCGGGGAGGCCGGGGGAGGTCGGGGTCGCCGGCGATGTCGACGGCGGAGCACGTCGGGGTCGGAGAAGAAATGGTCGATGGCGTCGGATCACGGCGCCCCTCGTCGATTCCTTCTGCAGGAGGACGGAGTGAAGCGAGGCGGAGCTGGTGGCGGTGTCGGATGGGCTCGAGGAGGCCGGCAACTGCGGCTAGCCGGCGGCCATGGCAGCTAGGGTTTGAACTGGCGCGATCCAGAGGAAGAGAGAGAGCGCGCGAGGGAAGTGAGAGGATAGGGTTGAGAGGAGGTCATGCACGCAGTTCTTATCCTCCACCGGGGGCGGCGGCGATGATCTTGGTGCGCGGCGGCATCGGGTGGCCGGCGGCGAGCCACTGAGCAGCTTCGTGTCACGAGGAAGACGATGACGTCGAAGGGGTACGGGCCGGCTCCTGGGCCCGGGGTGGGCTGACCTGGGCCGCGGGAGAGGAAGAGAGGAGAGGGAGCTGCTGGGCTGCGGCCTGGCAAGGCTCTGGCTCCATTTTTATTTGTAAAACTATTTTCCTTTTTCTGTTTTTGATTTCTGTTTTAAATTTTCATTTCAAATCTGTTTTGAATGATTTTAAAATACGAGAGAGGTTTTGGCAAACATTCAAGATACTGTGAGGGCCCTTTAGTCCAATTGGGATCCAAATATTTTGTCATTTTCAAAATTCAAACTATTTGAATGGAATCCAAAAACAGGGGGAAAATATTAGGGTTTAGGGTTTTGCAATTGTTCTTTGATTCACACACTTAACCACATGCAATTATTGTATTGATTTAAATAGATGCATGCCATGCTTAAGTACTGAGTACATATAATACAAACATGGGCTGTTACAGCTCTACCCCCCTTACAAGAATCTCGACCGAACATTCCTAAGTTTTAGAAAGAAGGTAGGGTACTCAAATCGGAGACGATCTTCTCGTTCCCAGGTTGCTTCATCCTCGGAGTGATGAGACCACTGAACTTTCAGGAACTTGAGGTTTTGACGACGGGTTTTGCACTCGGCTTCATCAAGGATACGAACAGGATACTCACGATAAGTCAGATCCTTTTGGAGATCAAGAGTTTGGTGATCAACACAATGGACAGGATCTTTGAAGCAACGCTTGAGTTGTAACACATGGAAGACTTCATGCACCTCAGGGAAGTTTGCAGGCAGCTCTAATTTGTATGCAAGGTTACCTTGTTTGGATAGAACATGAAAAGGACCAGTTTGCCTTTGATACCGAAACGATGGACACCCTTCAAAGGAGTGACCCGAAGATAAGCTTGATCACCAGCTTCATATTCAACATGTTGATGGTGACGATCACGATGGCTTTTCTTGCGAGACTGAGCAGTTTTCAAACGATCTCGAATGATACAAACTTAATCTTCTGCTTCCTGAATCATATTTGGACCAAAGAACTTTCTTTTGCCAGTTTCTGACTAGTTCAAAGGAGTACGACAGGTTATTCCATATAAGAATTGGAAAGGTTCCATACCAATACTGGACTGAAAACTGTTGTTGTAGGAGAATTCAGCAAAAGGAAGGCATTTCTCCCAGTTCTTGCCAAAAGATATGACACACGTTCTAAGCATGTCTTCAAGGATTTGGTTCACTCTTTCGGTTTGACCACCGCTACTAGGGTGATAGGTTGTGCTGAATGAGAGGCGAGTCCCCATAGCAGTTTGGAAACTTTCCCAGAACTTGGAGGTGAACAGACTTCCACGGTCATACGTTATCTTCTTAGGAATACCATGAAGAACAACAATCCGAGAGATATAAAGATCAGCCAGTTCACTCGCTCGAATGCTTTCCTTGACGGGAAGAAAGTGAGCGACCTTGGGAAGGTAGTCAACGATCACCCATATGGCATCATTTCCTTTTTGGGTTTTAGGAAGACCAGTGATGAAATTCATACCAACTTCATCCCATTTCCACTCAGGGATTCTATGTGGTTGTAGGAGACCAGCAGGTCTTTGGTGCTCAGCCTTGACGCGACGGCAAGTGTCACATTCAGCAACAAAACGAGCAATATCCTTCTTCATACCAGACCACCAGAATCTTTGACGAAGATCCCGATACATCTTGGTACCTCCAGGGTGGATAGAAAGAGGTGATTCATGAGCCTCTTGGAGAATTAAATTCCTCAACTTTGTTCTCTTCGGCACTACCAGATGGTTACCAAAGTAAACAATACCTTCATTATCAACAGAGAAACACTTAGCAACTCCGCTAGCAATGTTCCCTTTGATCTCAGCAACTTCAAAGTCATTCTTCTGAGCGAGCTTGATTTCATCCTCTATAGAAGACTTCACTTCAAGGGTAGAAAGGAATCCACGAGGAACTACTTCAAGATTCAATCGAGCACATTCCTCATGAAGATAAGGTTGAGATTGTTTGATCATCAAATTGTTGTAATAGGACTTACGACTTAGCGCATCGGCAACAACATTGGCTTTGTCGGGTTGATAGTTGAGACCCAAATCATAGTCCTTGATGAGTTCCAACCATCTTCTTTGCCTGAGATTTAGTGAAAAGGTACTTCAGACTCTAATGATCCGAGTATAACTCGCAACGACTACCGAGAAGGTAATGTCGCCATTGCTTGAGAGCATGAACAACAGCTGCAAGCTCAAGATCATGAGTTGGGTAGTTGTTCTCATGTGGCTTTAGCTGACGGGAAGCATAATCCACCACATGCCCATCTAGCATAAACACACACCCGAGACTTTGGTGGGAAGCATCGTAGAAGACAACAAAGTCTTTGCTAGTGTCTGGGAGAACTAACACGGGTGCGGTGGTTAACTTGGTTTTCAACATCTGGAAGCTTTGTTCAGCCTTTTCAGACCATTCAAACTTTTTCTCCTTCTTAAGAAGATCAGTCATTGGCTTTGCAATCCTGGAGAAGTTCTCGATGAATCTACGGTAATAACCAGCCATCTCGAGAATACTTCTAACATCCTTGACGGATTTAGGAGACTCCTAGTCGAGGATAGTATGAATTTTATTGGGGATAACAACAACCCCTTGAGCGGAGACAACATGACCAAGGAATACGAGCTCTTGAAAGCAGAACTCACATTTGGAAAACTTGCATAGAGACAATGTTTTCGAAGTTTGGTTAACACCAAACGAAGATGTTCGGCATGCTCTTCTTCAGTTTTGGAATAGACTAGAATATCATCAATGTAGACCACGACAAACTTGTCAAGATACTCCATGAAGACTGAGTTCATAAGCCGCATGAAAGTGGCTGGAGCATTGGTAAGACCAAAGGACATGACGGTGTACTCGTAAAGACCATAACGAGTGGTGAAAGCAGTCTTTGGAATATCTTCCTTATGGATCTTTATCTGGTGATACCATGACCTTAAATCCATTTTGTAAAAGACAGTGGCACCACTTAACTGATCAAATAGATCGTTGATCCTAGGGAGAGGATACTTGTTCTTAATAGTCACAACATTGAGTGGGCGATAATCCACAACCAGACGCGGTATATTGGTATCCCGCTTCTTGACAAAGATGGTAGGACATCCCCAAGAAGATGTGCTAGGCTAAATGTATCATTTTCCTTCTAACTCCTCTAGTTGCTTCTTCAACTCCACAAGCTCATGAGGAGGCATACGATAGGGTCTTTTAGAGACAGGAGCATTTCCAGGAACTAACTCTATGACAAACCCCACACTTCGATCAGGTGGCATGCCAGGCAACTCCTCGGGAAATACATCCGGAAACTCACAAACCACGGAAACATCTTGGATCTCTAATGGAGGTAGTACTTCAAGAGCATACAACTCTGCTTCAGGAATAGAAACAACTGAAGGAGATAGTGACCCTACGGTCCAATACTTGACTGTTATGCCAGCAGGACTAGTCAGAGTCACGGACTTGGTTGTACAATCGAGAATAGCTTGATAACGGGTCAACCAGTCTATGCCCAGAATGATGTCAATATCGGTTGAGTTGAGGGCGATCAAGGAAGTGGGGAAAAGTTGGAATGCAACTTCGATTAGATTCCCATGACTAACCATGGTAGAACACCACCTAGAACCAGGAGACTAAACTAGCAGAGGAACAGATAACCCCTCAAAACTTATCCCATGCATTTGAGCAAAAGCTTGTGACAGGAATGAATGCGATGCTCCAGAATCAAACAAAACTTTAGCTGGAATTTGATTGATATGAAGTGTACCCATGATGACGCTTGGATCTTCCTGAGCCTCCTCAGCAGAGATATGGTTCAGGCGACCTTTTCCAGCACCTTCATACTTATCATTCTTCTTTGGTGGGGGTGCATTCACAGCAGCACTCTTTTGAGGACACTCCTTTGCGTAGTGGCCAGGCTGGAGACAATTGAAGTATATAAAACCTGATGCATTGCCAGCAGGAGAGTAGTTTGATCCACCAGCATTGCTTGAGTTAGCGTTCGGACGAGGAGCATATCCAGAAGATCTTGGAATATAAGGAGCACGTGGCACAACACTGTAAGGCACGAAGACACGACACTTCTTATTAACAGATCTAGCCTTGTTATAACCATCCTGAGGACGCTTACGAGTTTCTTCATACTCCACTTTTCCACTCTCGGCCTTCATAGCCTTATTAACAAGACCTTGGAAGTTAACAAAATCCATGAGGTGGATATCACGACGAACCTCAGGATCCAGTCCCTTACGGAACAGAGCTTGCTTCTTATCATCAGTGGAGACCTCTTTAGTAGCACAGCAAGCAAGACGATTGAAGTTGCGCTGGTAATCACAAACAGAACCAGTGCCCTGCTTAAGCTTGAGGAACTCCTCTCTCTTCTGATCCATCAGACCCTCCGGAATATGATAAGCTCGAAAGGCTTCAGTGAACTCTTGCCATGTAACAACATGTTGAGCTTCTTGCATAGCCAAGAAGTTTTCCCACCAAGAGTTGGTTGCTCCCTCCAGATGATAGGCAGGAAAAGTCCCCCAATCAGCTTGAGCAACATGACCAACCTGAAGTTTGCGCTCCATGGTGCGAAGCCAGTAGTCCGCATCAAGTGGCTTGGTGGAATAACTGATAACTGGCGTAGTGAGACGTGTGAAGTCCTTGATTCCAACTTGATTATTCTGGCGTTGATCGGTGTTGCGCTCAATCCTTCCAAGGAGCCTCATGTTGTCAGCACGGTTGGTTTCGTACATGGCCATGAGTTGAACCATTGACGGTGGTGGTGGAAGGTTGGAAGATTCACCCTCATTTGCGGCACCCCGAGCATGAGCACGGGTATGAGCACTAGAAGTGTCACCCATCCTGAAAGAACAAAAAGAAGATTAGACAAGGGATCCAAAGGAACAAGATGGAATGCTGAACAAGGAGTACTTGATATAAAGGTATCATCTTATCAAGCATGGTAGTATCAAAGCATACTAATGTATACACTATCCAGCTGACTTACAAACCATAACAATGGAATGCTAAGATGGTACACACCAAGCAAAACTGAGATATCTTAGAACTCTGAGAATAGCAACCAAGTACGGAGTACTTTGTAGAAGAACAACCCCAAAACCACGATCCTAAAAGTTTTGAGATATAAGGTAAGGAATGAAAACCTTTTCAAACCAAATAAGGTAAGAAAAACTCCAGCAACAGAACCACACCAGAGAAGGAGTAAAAAGAATCCTAGTCAGAGTTTCTACAAATAGTTTTAACTTTCAAATAGTTTTGTCAACTTCTAGACTCAACATCGACCAATAAAAGGGTTTTCTACAGGCCGTCCTGCTCTGATACCAAAACCTGTAGCACCCCCCGGGATTAGGGTTAAACTACCCTCAGATCACGATCTAAGTTAAGTTCAACTCCAAACACGAAGGATCACAATATGATTCGGTAGCATTACAGAACACAGGGATTCAACAGCATAAGTTTAAACTCTTAATAGAGTAAGATATTAGAGTTATTACAAACCAGAGGTCATAGACCCAACATTACATAACACAGCGAAAGCAAATTATGTTGTTCTAAACAACAACTTAGCAAAAGGCCTAAGAGGCCATAAACAAAAGCGACGTCCATCCCATGGTCCTCAGGCTGCTACCTGGGACCCCCCAACTACTCGTCAATGTCAACATAGAAGCCACCTTCAGTTGCAACCAGATCCTCTGTAGAAAAACAACAATGGCATAAGGCTGAGTACGAGAATGTACTCCGCAAGACTTAGATAACCTAGTATCTACATGCTCTGGCTAGAAAGGATTTCTCTGGATTTTCTTTTGCGAAAAGCAATCTTTGTTTGTAAACAAGAGAGAGAAGAGGCTCGTCTACTCAGAATCTTTTAGAAAGGGATAATATAGCGACTTCTTCATCTTGTTCATCACACCTTGGTAACCACCAGCTTCATCAGAACCTCCTATCTAGGATCACCCCCTCAACCCAGAGGAAGCATCCTTAAGCACACGTGGATGAACAACTTTTACATAAGTTATAGTTCTCTATGATAATCATGTCCGTTCCCAAGTTGTTCATAACCGTGAACACGGCTTTTCGAAAAGATTAATACCTGCAGGGGTGTACAACTTTACCCACACGTACCAACCGACTCTTAATGCCAAATTATTAGCCCTCTTCCTTGGAAGGCCGGCAGAGGGTGGTTGACCACGACCTTTACCTTTCTTTCGCCGAAACCATGAGTCACGCAATAAGTATGATTCCACTAAAACAGGTCAAGTCCCGAAGCCGGTACTTAAAGATGCGAGGCGAGGTTGGTTCACCAGGGGCTCCATCGACCCCAAGCAATCCGGTACACGCTTCCCTACCTGTTATGATGCACCTCCTTCACCTCCTCATTTCGAAAAGCGTTTTCAATGGGTATGCCAGATCGAAAGCCTGAACTATGTGACTCATGGAATCTACTAGGCAAGTTAGTTGCTCATGGGGTTTTCCAGGCCCCGTGTGGTTGTACGCTCATCTTGGTTCAAGAGGCAAGAACTCGGATCCTAATGGTGGCGAGCATGGGACTACAAAAACCACACCCAACGTGGCCTCCCATACAAGCCTTAGCATGATTAGTTAACTCCCTCGATGATGTCACCACCTCCTATCTTTCTAGATTCTCTGACACCTCTGATTCATGCATCAGATAGATCAGACTTAAATGCTATGCATGTCTAAGCTATCGACCTCAGAAGCTCTAGCAACACTCAGATGCCAGACCTAGGTATGCTAGGAGGAGTGGATCAGGAGTATAAGGCTACAAAAGGGAAACAGTGCAGCAGATAGGTAACACTAGCTACTGACAAAATACCACATTGGAATCGTGTGCATCATAGCGAGAATGTAATATACTTTATAAAACATAGGTTCAGAATGAGAGGCTACGCTTGCCTTGTCCGTCGATAGAAAGGTACTGATCTTCGGTGTTGTTGACTTTAGCTTTGGGTTCGAATCCTATCGCGAAGAACCAAATACCGGAAACAAAGGCGACAATCAAGACGTGGTATCGATGCAATGCTCAAACAAGTATGATGATATGACAAGTTTAATTTCATTGAAATCAAACCCTAAAACTTGCTCTACAATTTAAACGGGGTTCCGAGGGTTGAAAACCCTAATTCGAGGAAACTCCGGAATCACCTATGAGGGTTACTATGTTCTTATAATTAAACTTGTCATGTAAGTTGCTTAACAATGCGTTATTATAGCTCTATTAGATAGCTCTCATTTTTCTGAACGTTTTGATATATTATTTATATTTTTCTGATTTAAAATGAATTAGTTATGAATTTCTCAAATTTTAAT
Organism: Avena sativa; assembly: GCA_916181665.1. NCBI lineage: Eukaryota > Viridiplantae > Streptophyta > Magnoliopsida > Poales > Poaceae > Avena > Avena sativa. The sequence continues at coordinate 51,268,359 of OV702279.1, read as the reverse complement.
TCATTTTAAATTATTTTTGGAATACTTAAATTATTTTCTAGCTTGGGCCCACATGTCAGACTTTTATTAATTACAGAAACAATTTACAAAAATGTTAAAACCCTGACAGACAGGGCCCACCTGTCAACATTTTATTTATTACAGAAATGAATTATAGAAAATATCAAAAACAAAATAAAAAGGAATATGACGCCAGCATGACGCCTGGCTGACATCATCAATGGGGAAGCCCCTAGGTCGAGCACGGATCTCTCGATCCCGTGCGCGCCTGGATGCATGCTTGGCGGCGTTGGAGAGAGCGGGTCGCAGCCGACCCAGGAGTGGCGGCGTGGCCCTCGAATGGTCGCCGGAAGAATGTAGCCCGCGTAGAATGGCCCTCGAGGGGCGCCGTGATCCGTCGCCTTTGACGATTTCTTCTCCGACCCTGACGTGCTCCGCCGTCGACATCGCCGGCGACCCCGACCTCCCTCGGCCTCCCTGACCTCACCATAAGCACCATGGTGAGCTCGCGGTGCCTAGGCACCTCCTCGTTTTGTCCCTCGTCGATTCCTTCTGCAGGAGGACGGAGTGAAGCGAGGCGGAGCTAGTGGCGGTGTCGGATGGGCTCGGGGAGGCCCGCAACTGTGGCTAGCCGGCGGCCATGGCGGCTAGGGTTCGAACTGGCGCGATCCAGAGGAAGAGAGAGCGCGCGAGGGAAGTGAGAGGATAGGGTTGAGAGGAGGGCGTGCGCGCGGTTCTTATCCTCCACCGGGGGCGGCAGCGATGATCTTGGCGCGCGACGGCATCGGGTGGCCGGCGGCGAGCCACCGAGCAGCTTCGCGTCATGAGGAAGACGATGACGTCAAAGGGGTACGGGCTGGCTCCTCGGCCCCGGGTGGGCTGACCTAGGCCGCGGGAGAGGAAGAGAGGAGAGGGAGCTGCTGGGCCGCGGCCTGGCATGGCTCTGGCTCCATTTTTTTTGTAAAACTATTTTCCTTTTTCTATTTTTGATTTCTGTTTTAAATTTTCATTTCAAATCTATTTTGAATGATTTGAAAAATACCAGAGAGGTTTTGGCAAACATTCAAGATACTTTGAGGGTCCTTTAGTCCAATTGGGCTCCAAATATTTTGTCATTTTCAAAATTCAAACTATTTGAATGGATTCCAAAAAGAGGGGGAAAGATTAGGGTTTAGGGTTTTTCAATTGTTCTTTGATTCACACACTTAACCACATGCAATTATTGTATTGATTGAAACAGATGCATGCCATGCTTAAGTACTGAGTACATATAATACAAACATGGGCTGTTACAGGGCACTACTAGCATGTGCGTCACAGAAGTGTGGATTACCTACAGCCATTTTCCTAGTAGTGTCATTAGGGGAAACTTTCCTGGTGTTGCTTACTATTGTAGTTGATGCTTGTGAGTGGAACCTTTGGATTATTGATTATGTTCATATTGTTATCCATTATCATATCATCTTTGATCTTGATCCATATAATGTTCATATTGTGTTCTTGAGGACATGGGAGAAGTCATGTTGTTAGTAGTGAATCTGTGATGAGTTATTATTCAATGGTTTAGTATTTAAGTTGTGGTGCTATTCTTCTAGTGGTGTCATGTGAACATCGACTACATGACACTTCACCATTTATGGGCCTAGGGGAATGCATTGTGTATTTGGCTACTAATCGCAGGGTTGCAGGATTGACAGAAAGCTGAACCCCCATTAGGACACCTTTGCACAAGGGAGCGTAGGATCTCAGAGTATAAGGATGTGGTTAGATTTATATCTTAATTACTTTCCTGTAGTTATGGATGTTTGCAGGGGGTTTAATCACAAGTATGTATTAGTTCTAGGAAGGGCGGTATGTTAGCACAGGTTCACCCACACAACACTTACAAACACCAAAGAAGAGTACTCAACTATTTGAAGCGAAAGCACTTGACAGAATTCCCATGTGTCCTCGAGAATGTTTGTTCCTTATAAGTATTTCCACCGGCTTGTCCTCTGCTAAGAAAGGATTGGGCCACTTGCTCCGTTTGTTCATTACTTCTGTTACTTGTTCGTTGTTTTGTTGGCTTGTCAGAAAACCACTAAAAATCCGTTTGCTATGTATTCACAGGGATTTCCTGCTCCATACCACTATTCAGCACCTTCTGCTCCTCGTTGGGATCAACACTCCTATTTATCAAAAGTACTACGATACACCCCCTATACTTGTGGGTCATCACCATCACACTTGCGGACTGGCTTGGCCTCCACCCACTTGGTGAACTTGTCGACTACGACCAGGAGGTGTGTGTAGATGAATGGGTCCTTCTTGAAGGGGCCCACCATGTCCAAGCCCCACACGGCGAATGGCCAGGTGATGGAGATGGTCTTGAGCGCCGAGCTTGGTATGTGCGTTTGATTGACGTACTTCTGATATCCGACGCTGCGCTAAACGATGTCGACCGCGTCGGCGTGTGCGGTGAGCTAGTAGAAGCCATGTCGCATGGCTTTGGCGACCAGGAATCGGGCACTAGTGTGATGGGCACAGTCGCCGACATGGATGTCTTGGAGGATCTTGCGACCTTTCGCAGGCTGTACGCAGCGTTGGAACACGCCGGTCACGCTTCCTTGTGGAACTTGCCATCGATGATGACGAAGGACTTGAAGCGGCACGCGATCATGCGAGCCTTCGTCTCGTCTGCTGGTAGGGCCCTCCCTCGAGGTAAGCGACATATGGCGTGGTCCAGTCGCTTGGCTCCATGATCATGGAGACTAGAGCTGGTTCTGGTTGCAGCGGTATCCCGAGGTCGATATCCCTCGGGGGAGAGACAGAGCGATTGGTGTTGGTATCGAGGAAGACACCGGCGGGTGGCACGTGGCGACCCGATCTGATGCGAGAGAGTGCGTCAGCCTCTTCGTTATTGCGCCGATCGATCCACTCGACAGAGTAACCGGTGAAGTGGCCTCCCAGCTGGTCCACTTCTTGGCGGTATGCTGCCATGGTAGGGGAGACGGCGTCGTAGGTGCTGGCGACTTGTGCGGCGACGAGGTCGGAGTCACCATAGAACCGTAGGAGGTTGATGTTCATATCCTTAGCGGCTCGCATGCCATGAAGAAGGGCCTCGTACTCGGCCATGTTGTTGGTGCAGGGGGTGAGGTCGAGGTATAGTACGTAGTGCAGTTTATCGCCCTTGGGGGAGGTGAGCACGATCCCTGCCCCTGCGCCGTCGGCGTTCTTGGACCCGTCAAAGTGGAGTGACCAGTAATGGAGGTACGACAGCTTCTCCGGCTGCTGCGCCTCCTCCCAGTCGGTGAGGAAGTCTGCCAAGGCCTGCGACTTGATTGCCTTGCGCGGCTCGTACTTGCTATTGTGGACGCCGATCTTGACGGCCCACTTGGCGACTCGCCCAGTTGCTTCGCGGTTGCGGATGATGTCCTACAATGGCACTGAGGAGATGGCCATGATTGGGTGCTACTGGAAGTAGTGCGACAGACGCCGCTGGGCCCAGAAGACCGTATATACCAATTTCTGGTACTACGGGTAGCGTTGTCGTGACTCGGTGAGGACTTCACTGAAGTAGTAGACAGGTTGCTGCACGGGGCGCTCCTTGCCCTCTTCTGGCCATTCGACGACCATGATGGCGCTGACGACTCGCTCGGATGCCGCGACGTAGACGAGCATTGGCTCCTTGTCGGTGGGGGCGGCGAGTAGCGGGGCCTTGAGTAGCACTTCTTTGAGCGCGTGGAGCGTGTTGTCTGCCTCCTTGTCCCACTGGAACATGCGGTTATTGTGCATTACGTGGTAGAGAGGCATTGCCTTCTTGCCTAGCCGGGGTATGAAGCGGCTGAGAGCCGCGACCCGCCCCGCCAACTTTTGGACGTCGCAGTGGCACTCGGGTTTTCCGAGACGGGCGATCGTGTTGATCTTGGTGGGGATTGCGTCGATGCCTCGCTTGGATACTACATACCCCATCAGCATTCCAGCAGGTACACCGAAGGTGCACTTTCCTGGGTTGATTTTGATCTTGTACCTCCGTAGGTTTGCAAAGGTTTCGGCCAGGTCAGAGAGTAGATCGCCCTGGCGAGTGGACTTCACCACCACGTCGTCGATGTAGACATGGATGTTGCAGCCAATTTGGCTTGCAAGGCACTCCTACATGCACCTCTGGTAGGTCGCTCCGGCGTTCTTTAGGCCGAACGTCATGGAGGTGTAGCAGAAGGCACCGAATGGCGTGATGAACGACGTATTCTCGTCTTCCTCGACTGCCATTTTGATCTGGTTGTAACCAGATTAGGCGTCAAGGAAGCACAGCGACTCCGAGCCCACGGTCGAGTCGATGATTTGATCGATTCACGGGAGGAAAAACTGCTCCTTTGGGCAGGCGCTGTCGAGGTTTTTGTAATCGATACACATTCTCTAGGTCCCATTCTTCTTTCCGACCAGGACTGGGTGTGCCAGCCACTTGGAATATTTGATGGGCCATATGAATCCTGCAGCGAGTATACGCTGCACCTCCTCGGCTAGGGTTCGAACTGGCGCGATCCAGAGGAAGAGAGAGCGCGCGAGGGAAGTGAGAGGATAGGGTTGAGAGGAGGGTGTGCGCGCGGTTCTTATCCTCCACCGGGGGAGACAACGATGATCTTGGCACGCGACGGCATCGGGTGGCCGACGGCGAGCCACCGAGCAGCTTCGCGTCATGAGGAAGACGATGACGTCAAAGGTGTACGGGCGGCTCCTGGGCCCCGGGTGGGCTGACCTGGGCCGCGGGAGAGGAAGAGAGGAGAGGGAGCTGCTGGGCCGCGGCCTGGCATGGCTCTGGCTCCATTTTTTTTGTAAAACTATTTTCCTTTTTCTGTTTTTGATTTCTGTTTTAAATTTTCATTTCAAATCTATTTTGAATGATTTTAAAAATACCAGAGAGGTTTTGGCAAACATTCAAGATACTGTGAGGGTCCTTTAGTCCAATTGGGCTCCAAATATTTTGTCATTTTCAAAATTCAAACTATTTGAATGGATTCCAAAAAGAGGGGGAAAAGATTATGGTTTAGGGTTTTTCAATTGTTCTTTGATTCACACACTTAACCACATGCAATTATTGTATTGATTTAAACAGATGCATGCCATGCTTCAGTACTGAGTACATATAATACAAACATGGGCTGTTACAGGGCACTACTACCAAGTGCGCCACAGAAGTGTGGATTACCTACAGCCATTTTCCTAGTAGTGTCATTAGGGGAAACTTTCCTGGTGTTGCTTACTATTGTAGTTGATGCTTGTGAGTGGAACCTTTGGATTATTGATTATGTTCATATTGTTATCCATTATCATATCATCTTTGATCTTGATCCATATAATGTTCATATTGTGTTCTTGAGGAAATGGGAGAAGTCATGTTGTTAGTAGTGAATCTGTGATGAGTTATTATTCAATGGTTTAGTATTTCAGTTGTGGTGCTATTCTTCTAGTGGTGTCATGTGAACATCGACTACATGACACTTCACCATTTATGGGCCTAGGGGAATGCATTGTGTATTTGGCTACTAATTGCGGGGTTGCCGGATTGACAGAAACCTGAACCCCCATTAGGACACCTTTGCAGAAGGGAGCGTAGGATCTCAGAGTATAAGGATGTGGTTAGATTTATATCTTAATTACTTTCCTGTAGTTATGGATGTTTGCAGGGGGTTTAATCACAAGTATGTATTAGTCCTAGGAAGGGCGGTATGTTAGCACAGGTTCACCCACACAACACTTACAAACACCAAAGAAGAGTACTCAGCTATTTGAAGCGAACGCACTTGACAGAATTCCCATGTGCCCTCGAGAACGTTTGGTCCTTATAAGTATTTCCACCGGCTTGTCCTTTGCTAAGAAAGGATTGGGCCACTTGCTCCGTTTGTTCATTACTTCTGTTACTTGCTCGTTGTTTTGTTGGCTTGTCAGAAAACCACTAAAAATCCGTTTGCTATGTACTCACAGGGATTTCCTGCTCCATACCACTATTCAGCACCTTCTGGTCCTCGTTGGGATCAACACTCCTATTTATCGAAAGTACTACGATACACCCCCTATACTTGTGGGTCATCACCGTCGCACTTGCGGACTGGCTTGGCCTCCACCCACTTGGTGAACTTGTCGACTACGACCAGGAGGTGTGTGTAGATGAAGGGGTCCTTCTTGAAGGAGCCCACATGTCCAAGCCCCACACGGAGAATGGCCAGGTGATGGAGATGGTCTTGAGCGCCGAGCTTGGTACGTGCATTTGATTGGCGTACTTCTGACATCCGACGCAGCACTGGACGATGTCGACCGCGTCGGCGTGTGCGGTGAGCTAGTAGAAGCCATGTCGCATGGCTTTGGCGACCAGGAATCGGGCACTAGTGTGATGGGCACAGTCGCCGACAGGGATGTCTTGGAGGATCTTGCGACCTTTCGCGGGCTGTACGCAGCGTTGGAACACGCCGGTCACGCTTCCTTGTGGAACTTGCCGTCGATGATGACGAAGGACTTGAAGCGGCACGCGATCATGCGAGCCTTCGTCTGGTCTGCTGGTAGGGCCCTCCCTCGAGGTAAGCGACGTATGGCGTGGTCCAGTCGCTTGGCTCCATGATCATGGAGACTAGAGCTGGTTCTGGTTGCAGCGGTATCCCGAGGTCGATATCCCTCGGGGGAGAGACAAAGCAATTGGTGATGGTATCGAGGAAGACACCGGCGGGTGGCGCATGGCGACCCGATCCGATGCGAGAGAGTGCGTCAGCCTCTTCGTTCTTGCGTTGGTTGATCCACTCGACAAAGTAACCGGTGAAGTGGCCTCCCAGCTGGTCCACTTCTTGGCGGTATGCTGCCATGGTAGGGGAGACGGCGTCGTAGGTGCTGGCGACTTGTGTGGCGACGAGGTCGGAGTCACCATAGCACCGTAGGAGGTTGATGTTCATCTCCTTAGCGGCTCGCATGCCATGAAGAAGGGCCTCGTACTCGGCCATGTTGTTGGTGCAGGGGGTGAGGTCGAGCTACAGTACGTAGTGCAGTTTATCGCCCTTGGGGGAGGTGAGCACGATCCCTGCCCCTGCGCCATCGGCGTTCTTTGACCCGTCGAAGTGGAGCGACCAGTAATGGAGGTACGACAGCTTCTCCGGCTGCTGCGCCTCCTCCCAGTCGGTGAGGAAGTCTGCCAAGGCCTGCGACTTGATTGCCTTGCGCGGCTCGTACTTGCTATTGTGGACGCCGATCTTGACGGCCCACTTGGCGACTCGCCCAGTTGCTTCGCGGTTGCGGATGATGTCCTACAACGGCACTAAGGAGATGGCCATGATTGGGTGCTACTGGAAGTAGTGCGACAGACGCCGCTGGGCCCAGAAGACCGTATATACCAATTTCTGGTACTACGGGTAGCGTTGTCGTGACTCGGTGAGGACTTCACTGAAGTAGTAGACAGGTTGCTGCACGGGGCACTCCTTGCCCTCTTCTGGCCGTTCGACGACCATGATGGCGCTGACGACTCGCTCGGATGCCGCGACGTAGACGAGCATTGGCTCCTTGTCGGTGGGGGCGGCGAGCAGCGGGGCCTTGAGTAGCACTTCTTTGAGCGCGTGGAGCGTGTTGTCTGCCTCCTTGTCCCACTAGAACATGGGGTTATTGTGCATTAGGTGGTAGAGAGGCATTGCCTTGTTGCCTAGCCGGGGTATGAAGCGGCTGAGAGCTACGACCCGCCCCGCCAACTTTTGGACATCGCGGAGGCACTCGGGTTTGCCGAGCCGGGCGATCGTGTTGATCTTGGTGGGGATTGCCTCGATGCCTCACTTGGATACTACATACCCCATCAGCATTCCAGCAGGTACACCGAAGGTGCACTTTCCTGGGTTGAGTTTGATCTTGTACCTCCGTAGGTTTGCAAAGGTTTCGGCCAGGTCAGAGAGTAGATCGCCCTGGCGAGTGGACTTCACCACCATGTCGTCGATGTAGACGTGGATGTTGCAGCCAATTTTGCTTGCAAGGCACTCCTACATGCACCTTTGGTAGGTCGCTCCGGCGTTATTGAGGCTGAACGTCATGGAGGTGTAGTAGAAGGCACCGAATCGCGTGATGAATGCCGTATTATCCTCGTCCTCGACTGCCATTTTGATCTTGTTGTAACCAGATTAGGCGTCAAGGAAGCACAGCGACTCCGAGCCCACGGCCGAGTCGATGATTTGATCGATTCATGGGAGGACAAACTGCTCATTTGGGCAGGCGCTGTCGAGGTTTTTGTAATCGATACACATTCTCCAGGTCCCATTCTTCTTTCCGACCAGGACTGGGTTTTCCAGCCACTTGGAATATTTGATGGGCCATATGAATCCTGCAGCGAGTATACGCTGGACCTCCTCGGCGATTGCTCGACGGCGCTCTTCGTTGAAGGGCCACAGCGACTGCTTGACTGGTCGTGCTTTGGGGTCGGTGTTGAGTTTGTTCTCAGCGAGTTCTCTCGGGACACCTGGCATGTCAGACGGCTTCCATGCGAAGATGTCACGATACTCACGTAGGAACTCAATGAGCGCGCTTTCCTATGCGGGGCTCATGCATGTCTCGATTGTCACCGTTTGGCTGGAGTCGCCTGGGACCAGCTCGATGGAGCGTGTATGTGTGGTGGCTTCGAATGCGGTCGAGCCTCCATTCTTCGAGTTAGGCTTCTTTAGTATTGTGGGGTCATCATTATAGACCCCGCTCAGGTATCTGCCGAGCTCCTTCGTGTAGTTGGCCTCCGCGGCGATGACGGCGTCCGCGAGCTCGGCGCCCTTTGCTTCACACTTGACGTCTATGTCGGGGTCGTCCTGGACGGTGATGATGCCGCACGGCCCTGGGATCTTCATCGTGTTGTACGCGTAGTGCGGCACCACCATGAAATTGGCGAACACTTTCGTCCCAAGACGCAATGGTATGGCCTGTTTAAGGGCACCAGTTCAAAGACGATCCGCTCAGTGCAGAAATTTGCTGGTGTGCCGAAGGTGACTGGCAGCGTCACCTTCTGTAACAACCCTAGTTTTACTAAATAGACATTAGAGTTTGAATGTGCATTCATGAGCATCATCTTAAAATGCATGGAAGAAAAAATCACCAAAATCCTAAACCCTAGTATTCCCCCTCTCATTGTAACTAATTCAAACGGTTTCAAATATTTTGCAAATAGTCAAAAAGTTTGGAAACCCAAATGGTTATAATGGTCTCCATAGTATTTTAAATGTTTACAAAAGTTCTGGTATTTTGAAATTATACAAAACAAATTATAAATGAATATACAAAAGAGATAGACAAAAATAGAAAAAGAAAAATGTTTCTGTAAAAAAATAGAACCCTAGCTAGCCTAGGCCAAGCCCATCTCCTCTTTTCTCTCTCCCTATCGCCTGTGTCTCGTGCAGCAGCCCAGCAGCCGGCCCACCTTAGCCCAACTCTGGCCCGATACCGATTCGATGTTTTTTCTATGCCATCGTCTTCCTTCGTTCCGAGAAGCAGCTCGGTAGCCAGCGCCCCGCCGTCCGCCGTCGTTGCCGTGCGTAAGGATTTGCACTGCCGCCCCTAGTGCCTATAAGTACGTCGTGCCGCCGCTCGAAAACCCTAGATTCGCCTTATCCTCTTCTCCCCCTCGTTCCTCCACTCAACACCGATCCCTAGCTTTAGATGATCTGGTGTCCCCGACGCCTCCAGCCTCCCCGATCCATGCCGTGATGCCCAGGAGCTCCGTCTCGTCGCCATGACCTCCCTCGTCAAAGGAATCAGACTCACGCGACTGGAATCGACTGCAACGGCCTCTTCTTCCCAAGCTCCGACCGCCACCATTGTCGTCAATTGCCGCTGTTCTGAGCCTCCCACGACCTCTACAACCCCACTACGAGCACCGTGGTGAGCTGGCGATTCTCTGAAGCCTCTCCATCGTCTCCCTCTCTCTCTGTAGCTTGCTCTCGCTGTGCGCCACCGAGCTCCACCGCAGATGCTCGCCGGGAACGCTGTTCCGACGACCATTTGAGGGTGGCGCCACCGCTATCAGGCCCCCCTCGCTCTCCTCTTTCCAGCGCTCCCATCCTCGCAACCCCGCATCGCCCCTAGAGCCGGATTCGATCATCACCTGAGGGCATCTCCATTGCTGACGTCAGCGTGGTGAAATATTCCCTCTTTTCTTTATTTTAAATATTTTATAAATCATTTCTGTAATTATTTTAGTAAAGAAAAATACCTGACATGTGGGCCCCTGTTGTAATTCAAATAAATATTATCAAAAATGTTTTCTGTTTAATAAAAATTTAAAAGTAATTCCAAAAATATAAATTGTTTTATAATATTTTAAAAATGATTTAAAATGAATTAAAAATAGAGAAATTCATAACTAATTCATTTTAAATCAGAAAAATACAAATAATATATCAAAATGATCAGATCCTAGCATAACTAGGGTATGGCTTGTGAAGCGTTGTTAGAGTTGTTATATCTGTTGTGCTTAGACATGCTTAGCTGTTACCCCTGGTCCATCCGGTTGATGAATCAGAGTTGCTAATGAACCTAGTATGGAAGGATGACGTGGTAAGATCAGAGATGAAAGTTAAACATGCTAGTGGGTTGTGGTTTTCGCAGTCCCATACTTGCCACCCTTAGGAACCGATGTTCTTGCCTCTTGAACCAAGATGAGCGTACAACCACATGGGGGCCTCAAAACCCCCTCGACCAACTAACTTTCCGAGTAGATTCCATGAGTCACATAGTTCGGGTTTTCCATTCAACATACGCATCTTGGTTGTTCTTGAATGGAGGTGAAGGAGGTGCATTCATAACAGGTAGGTAAGCGTGACCGGGAACAAGAGATGCCCGTCATCCGTAATCTTGAACCCTGCGCACGTCATTAGGGACCGGCTTCGAGACTGGACCCGTTACGGCGGCATCTCCCTAGTGTGTGACTCATGGTCTCGGCAAAAGCAGGGTAAAGGTCGTGTCTAACCACCCTCCGGCATTCCAAGGAAGAGGGCTAATGTACTGGTATTAATAGAAGGTTAGTATGTGTGGGTAAAGTTGTACACCGGTTATTAATCTTTTCGAAAATCTGTGTCCGCGGTTATGGATGACTTGGGAACGGACGTGAAGATCATAGAGAACTTGAACCTAATCGTAAAACTTGGAAAGTTAAGTAATGTGTGCTTAAGGATGCTTCCTCAGGTATCGAGGGGGTGATCCTAGATAGGTTCAGCTGATGATGATTCGGTGGATATCAAGATATGATCAAAGATAGTGATATCGCTCTCTTAACCCCTTTAAAATATTCTGATTAGTTGAGATTTTTCCCCCTCTTGTTTCACAAAACAAAGATGGCTTTATGCAAAATAACTCCACCACCCATAAGTCTTGCAGAGTACACCCTGTACTCACCCTTGCTTCGTTGATACTTTTACAGCAGAGTAAGTGTTACCATATAAGATGAGTTCTTCACGGCATCGACATCGACAAGTAGTTTGGGGTTCCTAGCCGGTAGTATGGGATCTATGGATTAGACGTCATCGTTATGCTTCAGGCCTCTTAGGCCATTTGTTAAGTTTTCTATACTTAATAGCATAATTTGCCTTTCGTTGTTTGATGTTTGTGGGCAGTGACCTCTGCTTGTAATATTTTGGTTCTTCACTCAGTTATGGGCTCGCTGTAATAATTTTGGTGTCGTAGGGTCACTTTTGTGTTATCAATTCTCTCTCTACACGCTTTCGAGATTTAGGTTAGACTTATAATAGACAGAGGTCTAGGATTTGTCTAGTCCTAATCCCGGGGGTGTCACAGGTTTTTGGTATCAGAGCAGTACCGACTGTAGGAAACCTTTCTATTGGTCGATGTTGAGTCTAGTGCTTGTGAAAATTATTTTCAAAGATGAAAATTATGTGTGAAAAATCTAGTATGCTTCTTTTTCTCCTTATCCAGTTTCTCTCTAAATCTATGTTACCTTATCTTGTGTTGATTTGTAAAAGTTTTTGCTTTCTCATCTCTTCCGTCAAAGCTTAGGTCTCTCTTTAGGCATGCCGGTTCTCAACCAGTTGACCAAGTGTTAAGTTCTTCAGAGTCTGGTGTGTGTGTGCTCCTTGTTTCCTTTGATCCTATTCGTTTGAGATATTTCTTTCTATCATGATATCTCTACCTTAAGGGTACACAACATTGTATTGATGGTTCCACAATGTTCTGTTCTAGGCCTCGAAGTCTCCTTTCACCTCGTGTGCCTCCTTTTCATTTGTTTGGGTACTTCCGAAGTTGTTTCTTCTTTCAGAAGCTACCTTGTGATTGCTAGCTTGAAGTGTACGCTTTGTCACTCAAGTAGTAGTTACTCCTTTTCTTTGGGTTTTAACCCTCGGACTTGAACCTAAGATCCCCGATTGTGCTGGATTCTGGTGTTGTGAATCTTGTACGTGAAGCTGACCTTTAACCCAAGATCCATTTTAATTGACCCCTATGGTTAATTTTTACACATTACCTCATGATGGCCAATACCTTCTAGTATAGCCTTCAAGCCTATGTATATTGTCGCTATTGAACAGTGACGATAAAGGACTTTCCCTACCACTAGCTATGGCAGATGTTCTTCAATGGAACCAAATAGATAACGACAAGAGTACTCCTTGAGAGTCTCGCATCTATACTCGTGACTCCGCCACAACTTTCCTTCTCCGCATTGGTTTTCGGAAGATTGTTGACTTATGCATCTACATCTCAGGATTCTAACCTGAGCATGTTCTTTACCCTTGTTGTTTTCCGACCTTTGCCTACCAGTTGGTAGCCAAGTAGTAGTGTGCATTGGTGTATTCCGATGCAAGATACTCTTATGGTTCGTCATGACAAACCATTTCAGGATGTCAGGAGAAACAAACTCCAGAACCTCGTCGTTTCTAGGACGAGGTCAAAGTGTTGTAATCCGCAGATTAATAAGCGTTGATTAGCTTCTAATATGTTCTACCTTAAAGTATCACACCCTTTCTATATTAAGAGGTCGTGCTGAGTTTCATGATCCTCTTAATGAAGTGATACTCTTACACATTATAACGACCCTTCCTCGAGCTTTTGCGCTTGTGAGTGATGCGTGTGTGTAATAATGTGGCCATCTAAGATTCTTAGCAATTTTTATTGCTTTGAACTTCAAGGACATTCATGGCATTCTTAGTGTGATTGGTTAACCTTATCACTAAGTCCAGGATGATTGTGCTACCAAGTACACTATTTTGGTACACCCTCTTCAGTGAAAGAGTTAGGTTCGTACCAAAACTCCGAGACTATGTCATCTTGCCTTACCAAGCAAGTTTCCTCTCGATCTATGTGACATATCGGTGGTCCGTGATATTCTGGATGTCTTCTAGAAGTATTGCCATGTTCCCACATGACCGTGTTGTCAGGTTCTTAAGAAAGCAAGTTCTCTGAACTTCTCTTTCTCAAAGGATCCATAATGGATACCCCTGAACTAGTTGGTTGAGCTTAAACAACAACTCGGAGAGTTGTAAGAAAAAAGTTCCATCCAATTCAGTTCCTTCTTAAAAGGATGTCTAGATGTGTTCGTGTTGAAGCAAGATAGTATGTCCTTTGTGGATATGTTATCTTCCCCGCCTTTGATTTGATCTGGGCTATCGTCAAATAAAACCCAGTTCGAAGAACAATTCTAATGGTGTATTTACTTGTGATGTCTCACCTAAGTGCATCTTTTTGTCCTCTGGTCTGACCAATGTCTATGCTTTGTTCATACAACATGTGAGTCCATCTTCTTGGAGTGTATATATAAGTTTGTTATTGAGCCCACCGATGACATTCTTAACTTCTCCATGTTATATCAGACTCATATGGAACAATTGGCATTAATGTTGGAAACTTTTGAGAACCATCTTCGTGTTATCTCGAGGTATGTGTTTTGGATGTTAGAAGTAATCTTCTCTGGTTCACGCACAAAATGTTGAAAGTTGTTGCCATGGATTCAAGTAGATTATCTTGTTTCCTCGAGAATCATTCCAAGTTATTCAAGCATGTGCGAGGTATTCTTGATATGGTAGGTTGATACTTTCACATCTTGAGAAGATCCTCCAAGAAAACCATGCCACTGATTGATTTGTTCACAGAAGGTAAGAAGTCTAACAAAACTTCGATATACTCCTAAATGTTTCCCAACAAGGATTCAGTTGTGTTTCGTTGCAAACATTTCATGTAGATGCAATTATCTTTGGATAACTTGCTATCACATGGGTTTCGCAATCTAGCTCATCTTTTGGAGCTTGACATTGTAGTCCATGTCTTGATAATATAGTAACTTTACCTTGTGGTAAGTGTTTCACCCTTTTCTATTCGGACATGTTGAGTCTGAAGTATCTCTCCACTTAACCAAAGCTGAATCTCAAGCAGCAATGATGGTTGTTGTTCCGCAAGGTTTTTACATAGGTATTTCTATATATTTGGAAAGATTGGTGTAATGGTTAGCACAATTAGCCGGAAGACCTATTGTCACATTATCTTTAATTAGCAATAACAAACACTCTTCATAAGGCTTCTTCTATGATTTGTTACATGAGTTGTACTTATGGTTTTCTTTGTAAACGAAGTCCGACCTTTACTTGATGACTGGTTGAAGGATTGTCAGAAGTCTGATATTGGTAATTCAAACCTCAAGGAGAATATGTAAAGTAGAGTTGCTAAATGTCTCTCGGTCAATTTTCCAGACCCTTTTATGATGGCAAGCTTCTTTTTATGCCAAGTACTTGGAGTCTGAGGATGAAGCTTATTTTCTCTCGTGTCATCAGGAATCTTCTAAACTATTCATCTTGGTGGTGTAAATTGATATCAATATCTTTGGCAAAGATTTTGATAGTCCTAGATGAATAAAGAGTTTCCTTCCCGCTTTCTTAAACATGTTCGAAGAGCGACCGTGATTTTGGTAATCAAAAGTTTCTCTTGTTACATGTTCATTGTTACTCTTACGAGTCCTCTCCACCATAACACCTTTCTGTCTTGGCCTTCTATTGAAAGAAAGATGGACCCTTCTGTGTCAAAAGTAGTTCAACAGCTTGGTTTTGTTAGTATCTATCTTTTCCACCTGTAAAGATCTACTAAGATGTATAGTAGAGGTTACCTCTCGAAGTCTGCGTAACTTTCCCCATTTGTTGGAAGTCTTCTTCCCTCACAAGTCAAAATCTTCTGTAATTTCCTGGTCTCAATCCTTATGAAGATCAGCTAAGCGTCAACTTGAAACCATCTCCTTTTGTTTCCCCGTTACCTTGACGTGTTTCATGTTTGTTGGCTCTAGAGATGTTTGTGAAACATCTATCCACAAGTTGACCATGAGATACTTAGTTTGTGGTTTCGTGTCATTCCCTCTCTTCCTTAGTGTGAGCAGCCACCTCGAAGATTATGAAGTCCTTCGTCCACTCGTCATGGTGGCATGGATCAACCTCTTCGAGAAGATCGTTGAAGTGTAGTGTAACCCTATTCCTTCTTTCTTCCTATCTAGGAATCTCGGGACGAGATTCTTTTAAGGGGGATAGAATTGTAACAACCCTAGTTTTACTAAATAGACATTAGGGTTTTAATGTGCATACATGAGCATCATCTTAAAATGCATGGAAGAAATAATCACCAAAACCCTAAAACCTAGTATTCCCCCTCTCTTTGTAACTAATTCAAACGGTTTCAAATATTTTGAAAATAGTCAAAAAGCTTGGAAACCCAAATGGTTATAATGGTGTCCATAGTATTTTAAATGTTTACAAAAGTTCTGGTATTTTGAAATTATACAAAACAGATTACAAATGAATATACAAAAGAGATAGACAAAAACAGAAAAAGAAAAATGTTTCTGTAAAAAAATAGAATCCTAGCTAGCCTGGGCCAAGCCCAGCTCCTCTTTTCCCTCTCCCTGTCGCTTGTGCCGCGTGCAGCAGCCCAGCAGCCGGCCCACCTTAGCCCAACTCTGGCCCGATACCGATTTGGTGTTTTGTCTGCGCCATCGTCTTCTTCCGTTCTGAGAAGCAGCTCGGTGGCCAGCGCCCCACCATTCGCCGTCGTTGCCGTGCATAAGGATTTGCGCCGCCTCCCCCTAGTGCCTATAAGTACATCGTGCCGCCGCTCGACAACCCTAGCTTCTCCTTATCCTCTTCCCCCCTCGTTCCTCCACTTGGCACCAAACCCTAGCTTTAGATGATCCGTTGTCCCCGACGCCTCCGGCCTCCCCGAGCCATGCCGTGACACCCATGAGCTCAGTCTCGTAGCCATGACCTCCCTCATCAAAGGAATCAGACTCACGCGACTGGAATCGACTGCAACGGCCTCGTATACCCAAGCTCCGACCGCCACCATTGTCGCCGATTGCCGCCGTCCTGAGCCTCCCCCGGCCACTACAACCTCACTACGAGCACCGTGGTGAGATGGCGGTTCTCTGGAGCCTCTCCATCGTCTCCCTCTCTCTTTGTAGCTTTCTCTCGCTCTGCGCCACCGAGCTCCACGGCAGATGCTCGCCAGGAACGTTGTTCCGGTGACCATTTGAGGGCGGCGCCACCGCTATCAGGTCCCCCTCGCTCCCCTCTTTTAGCGCTCCCATCCCTGCAGCCCCGCATCACCCCTAGAGCCGGATTCGATCATCACCTGAGGGCATCTCCATTACTGACGTCAGCATGACATCGGCGTGGTGAAATATTCCCTATTTTCTTTATTTTAAATATTTTGTAAATCATTTCTGTAAATATTTCAGTAAAGAAAAATACCTGACATGTGGACCCCTGTTGTAAGTCAAATAAATATTATCAAAAATGTTTTCTATTTAAAAAAATGTAAAAGTAAATCCAAAAATATAAATTGTTTTATAATATTTTAAAAATGATTTAAAATGAATTAAAAATGGAGAAATTCATAACTAATTCATTTTAAATCAGAAAAATACAAATAATATATCAAAATAATCAGAAAAATAAGATCTAAACACTAGCATCAAAATCATGTATTGTTAAGCAACTTTAATGTCAAGTATAATTAGAAGAACAGAATGAACACCATAGGTGATTCCGAGGATCCCCCTATCCTAGGGTTTGCACCTCTTGGACCCTGTTTAAAATGACCAAGCATGTTCAGGGTTTCAATCTCAACAACTTTAACTTGTCATATCATCGTCCTTGCTTGAGCGTTGCATCGATGCCATGTGTTGATTGTTGTATTTCTTTTCCGGTGTTTCTGCTTCTTCTTGGTAGTACTCGGAGATGAATGTGAGCAATCAAGTTCGAGATCGAAGGTCGAGGTCAACACCATCGAAGGTCGAGATCAACACTGTCGAAGATCGACGAACAATACTTGGCCAACTATAACCAAGTCAAGTACCAGGTGTCCGGAACTCTTCTTTCGGGATATCAACTGGCAAAGGCAAGCGAAGCCCCACACATGATATAATCCTATGATTTCAAAGTATTTACAGTCTTTCCATGTGCATACGATTCTAAAGTATTTTATAGATAGACAAAGTAATCCTATCTGATGCATGTTTCCTTTGAAGCCTATACTCCCTGACCCACCGTTCCTAGCATAACTAGGGTTTGGCTTGTGAAGCGTTGTTAGAGCTGTTATATCTGTTGTGCTTAGCCATCCTTAGCTGTTACCCCTGGTCCATCCGGTTGATGAATCAGAGCTGCTAATGAACCTAGTATGACAGGATGACGTGGTAAGATCAGAGATGAAATTTAAACATGCTAAGGCTTGTATGGGATACCACAGTGGGTTGTGGTTTTTGCAGTCCCATACTTGCCACCCTTAGGACCCGATGTTCTTGCCTCTTGAACCAAGATGAGCGTACAGCCACACGGGGTCCTGGAAACCCCCTCGACCAACTAACTTGCCGAGTAGATTCCATGAGTCACATAGTTCGGGATTTCCATTCGACATACGCATCTTGGTTATTCTTGAATGGAGGTGAAGGAGGTGCATTCATAACAGGTAGGTAAGCATGGCCGGGAACAAGAGATGCCCGACATCTGTAATATTGAACCCTGTGCACATCATTAGGGACCGGCTTTGGGACTCGACCCATTATGGCGGCATCTCCCTACTGCGTGACTCATGGTCTCGGCGAAAGCAAGGTAAAGGTCGTGTCTAACCACCCTCTGCCGGCCTTCCAAGGAAGAGGGCTAATGTACTAGCATTAAGAGAAGGTTAGTACGTGTGGGTAAAGTTGTACACCCCTGCAGGGTTATTAATATTTTCGAAAAGCCGTGTCCGCGGTTATGGACGACTTGGGAACGGACGTGAAGATCATAGAGAACTTGAACCTAATCGTAAAACTTCGCAAGTTAAGTAATGTGTGCTTAAGGATGCTTCCTCAGGGATCGAGGGGGTGATCCTATATAGGTTTAGCTGATGATGATTCGTTAGATATCAAGAGATGATCAAAGATATTGATATCGCTCTCTTAACCCCATTAAAATATTCTGATTAGTCGAGATTATTCCCCCTCTTGTTTTGCAAAACAAAGATGGCTTTATGCAAAATAACTCCACCAGCCATAAGTCTTGCGGAGTACACCATGTACTAACCCTTTCTTCATTGATACTTTTGCAGCAGAGCAAGTGTTACCATAGAAGATGAGTTCTTCACGACATCGACATCGACGAGTAGTTTGGAGTTCCCAGACGGCAGTCTGGGATCTATGGATTGGACGTCATCGTTATGATTCAGGCCTCTTAGGACATTTGTTAAGTTTGATATACTTAATAGCATAATTTGCCTTCCGTTGTTTGATGTTTGTGGTCAGTGACCTCTACTTGTAATATTTTGGTTCTTCACTCAGTTATGAGCTTGCTGTAATAATTTTTGTGTCGTAGGGTCACTGTTGTGTTATCAATTCTCTCTCTGTACGGTTTCGAGATGAAGGTTAGACTTATAACAGACAGAGGTCTGGGATTTGTCAAGCCCTAATCCCGGGGATGTCACACCTTCCCAGTCAGGTACGCCTTCCATCCGGGGACGATGCCGTGGAAGGCGGTGTAGGTCGTTTCGATCATCGACTGTGGGAGCCGCAGCCGCCTCAATGTGTCCAGGTAGAGTATGTTGATGGAGCTCTCGCCATCCATCAATGTCTTGGGGAGCCAGTAGTCGCCCACTTTGGGATTGACCACTAGGGCGACTCGCCCCGGATATTCGATCTGTGGCGAGTGGTCCTCGCGGCTCCACATGATGTGCTGTTCGGATCAGTTGAGGAAGCAGAGGACATCGAATTGGGACACCGTGTTGACGATGACGGCACAGACGATGACCTTCTTCTCGCGCTTGGTGCTGAACCCGATGAAGGTGTGGAGCGACCCGACGTCATTGCCGAATGCACTGCCGTTTGGCGGGTGATTGTTGGGGTCCTCCCGTGCGCGACGTGCCTTCTCGATCTCCTTCAGGGAGTGGCAGTCGGCGGTCGTGTGCGTGGCGGGATTCCCCTCCCTGTTGTGGAACAGACAGGGTTGGTTAAGGAGGGCCGCGGAGTCGAATTTCGGCCTCGCCTTGTAGTTTCCGCTATCACGGTGCTGGCCTCCGTCGCGGCGGAAGCTCTTGGGGTCGCATGGCGCATAGCCTGTGTTGAAAGACGAAATGGACTCGCCCATCACCGCGGTGCTTGCCGATGAGGCAAGTGTTGCTATAGCGTATCTCGGTTCGCCTCCTGTTGTCGTGGACGCTTGGGCGGCGATTTCCACCCGACTTGTCATCTATCTCCTGGTTTGGGACCTCCTCCGCGTACCGCTTGACAATCTCGAGGAGGTATGTGATGTTATCGAGTGTTTTGTACACCCACTTGAGTTTGGCGACCAATGGTTCGTAGCGGCATGAGGTCTTGTAGCAGTGGATCGCCATCTCCGGGTGGATACCGGCCGCGTTGAACCACAGATCTTGCCACATTTGGAGCTAGTTGCGGGTGGACTCGCGGGGCTCCTGGACGCATCGCTCCATGTCCTCAATGCTCGTGGCGCGGGTGTAGGAACCATCGAAGTGCCTGACAAAGTCGTCGTGCATGTCCTCCCAGGAGTCGATCCTGTCCGCCGGGAGGGTGTTGATCCATTGCCGAGTCGCTCCCTCCATCATCATGAAGAGGTAGCAAGTGGCAAGTAGGTCGGTGTGGCCGGCGATTCCCATCGCCATGAGGTACGTGTCCAGTCACACAGAAGGGTCATATGAGGGATCATACTTTTCGATCTCCTTTGGCGCTTTGAAGTTTGCGAAATATTTCTCGCCTCGAATCATTGGTCCGAAGCACTAGGGGCCGACTCCGCTGAGAGAGCCCCTTGGCTCGCCGTCGTGGTGGTTGGTGTGGGTGTACCTCAGGTCGTCGGGTGGCGTGCGCGCCAGCTTTGGTGGTTGATGATGTGGGTCCACGCATCGACTGGCTGCCCGTTGGTAGCGACCATGTTGTTCGTCGGTCACGGGTCATTGGTAGAGAGTGTTGCATGCGCAGTTCATGGCTGGAGCTACAGGGGCTCAGGTGGTGGGCAATTTAGAGTGTTTGCTAATGGCCGCCCTCCTTCCTGAGGAGCGAGAGTACATGCGCCCCCGCGAGTCGGATCCTATGACTTGCTTCTTGACGGCCTTGGCGAGTAGGGCCTTGGCATACTGGATCTGCAGCGCGCCTTCCCCCATCATGTTGAGGTTGGCGACCGCGGTTCGACTTGCGATGACGTTGTCCATCGGGGTGGAGAATAGCGGGAGGCCGTTTGAGTCCCGCTCTTGCGGGGAGACGAGGATCCTTGGCTGGTCTTGAGGGGGCGTGCAACCGGGTGGTGGTGACGGAGCGCCGTTCGCCGTTGCACCTGGCGGTAGCTGGGCACTCCCTCTCGATGGCGCGTTCTCGCAGATCGCACGATTGGCCATGCGGGCCGGGTCGTTCTCGTCGTCGAAGTTTAGGGCGCGGCCCTGAACGGTGGGGTTCAGGCGCGACCTGGGCGCTGGTGGTAGAGCGAGAGCTCCTGCGTCGTCGCCTGCTCGAGGAGAAATTTTTCGCACTCGGCTTGTTCCTTGCGAACCACCTCCTCCAGGCGCAGGCGGAATTCCTCGACCTCCGTTTCCATCGCGGTCGGCGGGATCGGCATAGAGAAGGGGTCTGGCTAGGCGCTCGTGATGCTCGCCATGTAGGTCGCGACGAAGCGACCGGATCAGGCATAGAGGTCACTGGAATTCTCCGATCCAGAGTCGGAGTCGAAGATCCCGAGGATGGAAGGATCCTCGAAGTCCCCCGCGTTGGAGACTTGGGTGATGGATCCCGCACATGACGCGGCAACAATGGATCCGGCGATTGACACCGGGGTCGCCGAGTGGGCGTAGTCGTTTAGGGCCGCGTCGTCCGCGGCCACCCTGGTCTTGGCCATGTTGCTATTGGCCGAGCCGTACTCGTAGGCGAGGTGATGGATGGTGTGGACCTGACTCTCAGAGAGCCGATCACGCGGTGGTGACTCGCGAATGTGCGTCGAGTCCTCTGAGACAATGACGTTAGAGAATCAACAAAATGGGTGATCATGCCGACCGGCATGATCACGCTGTGCGTGACCGGAAGCGCCGCCGGGACGTAGCTGCTTGGCAAGATCTGGAGGATCTTGCTGATGGCCATCATGCGGCCGATGGCGATCGTATTGTTGATTGGAAAGTAGGGTCTCGCCGCAGAACACATGCCTGACCGGCCAGGCCCCACGGTGGGCGCCACTGTCGAGGGAATGGTCACGCCAGATGCTACGATTGGCAGCGAGTAGTAGAATGAGGGGTAAGGGCGGCCAGCCATCTATGGTGCGAGATGAGGGCAAAGACACAGGGATTTACCTAGGTTTGGCCCCCGAAGGGTAAAGACCTACTCCTTCTAGATTGTATTGATGAGAGAGTACAATGGGTGAGCTCGGCGGCTAAGCGGCGAGTCGAAGGGGTGTATGATGGAACGTAAGTTCTACGCGTGCCCTAGGGAGGTTTATATAGAGTCACCTCGGTAGGGTTTACAAATTTGCAACCGAGTTGGATAATGACTCGGATGGTTTTAACCTAATCCGACTGGGCCCAGCTACGCTTCTGGTCCTCCAGCTTCCTGTCACCTGGCTTCTTCTTGGGTCGTGATCCAGTCACCGTCCTGCAGGCCCACTTGCTGGCAATATGTGCTAATAGGAAACGTCCTGCTGGGTATACCCCCCCGACATATCCCCATCAACCCAGAACGATCCCTTGGGAAATTTGCCTTCCGACGCCAAGTTGTTGCGCCCTCTCGCTGATCCCAAGCTCTAATGTCGCATGTTGTGCCCACCATTCCGAGGATCTAGCCCACCTCCGACGCCGGACGAGCTGAGCATCACAGAGGATGGAAGATCATCATACCCTGAAAGAAGTGTTCGATACATGAGGGTGAGCTACTATTCTCTTTGCTTTTCGCACTAACTATCACTGCAATCTGTCTATTGACCTAAAAGAGATAGATCGAACCTAGAATTGTTTGTTGGCCGAACGCTGATAGACAAGTTCTTTTTTTTCCAAATTTATGTCAACTAGGGCCCCCTAGAGGCTCCTTACGTGGTTTCGGTACGCGTCAATGGATACCAACCGCAAATACCAAATGTGAAGGCCAAGTGGAATTGTGGTAATTATGTCGCGATTAAAGAAGCACCCGCGCAGATTTGCACTATCCCTAGTATGGTTGCTGCTGTGTGTAAACATATTGAAATGGGGCCAATGCAGACTGCACGGTTCAGCTTCATGGATGAACAAGACAGAAAGGTTACTATAAAGCGTGACAGTGTAACATCCCAAAAATATTAAACTTAAACCATCAAACTCTAATCATCAAATTTAGGGTTAACAAAAAATTTTCTAATTAAAATTATGAAGGCATGCATATGTGTATGGATTTAATTTGAAATTCTTTTGAACCACCTTGTTTGTGTGTTTCCTTGCTTGTAAAATGTTTCTTAGGAGAAATAAACATCATCTAAACATTTCCCATACTTTTCCTAAAGACAAATAAATCAAACCCAATAAAATAAAGGAATGGTCATTTTGACCAATTTAACTCCCATGCCTACTTTGGCTGTCTCAAACTTTCAGAACCTAATGGAAACATTTCTGGATATTTGCACCCCTTGAATGTACTCATAACAAGGTATCAAGGCCCACTTTGTGATCATCCAGAAACTTTCAAATGCATAGTTTAAATGACAATTCAAAATTGAATATTTATCATATGGGAAGATCCCACTCTTTCAAAAACCACTCAAACAATCTCAACTTTCAAAACCCAAGCATCTGCAGACTCACTAGCACCAATCTAGCAAACCCACCAAAAATCTTTTCAAAATTCAAAACTTGATTTCATGTGGCCATTTCATCAAACAGGTTGAAGACACAAATCATACAAAATCTAAACACTATAGTGAGCAGTGATTGAAGCCTAACTTGTTCCCTCTCTGGACACCACTAGCCTTAGTAGATCATCTAACAACCTAAACTAACCCCTAGCATCAATGTAAGCTTGGCATTGCCATCAATGGTGAACAGCCGAGCACACCCATGTCACCCCCATGTCGATAGAAAGCTAGGAAGAGAAGCAAGCCTAGCCAGCATGTCTGGGAGGCAGCCCACCGTACACCGCCACTCCCTGTCCCAACCGCGAGCGTGGCCAAGCCCTGGACCACACACACGAACCATGCCAAGCTCGCCAGCAACCATGCCGAGCGTGCGCCAGAGCGCCACCCTCGACCAGCGCCCACAGACCGCGCGCCGCCCTCACCGCGCGCATACATGATCACCACCGACCCAGGAGACCGCCAGACATCTTCTTTAGCCGCCCCGTGACGCACAGCCACCGCTCGCCGTCGAAGACGCCGCCTCTGCCGCGCAGAGCGTCGCATGTTCCAGACCAAGCCGCACCGCCCCACGCCCCAAAACCATGTCGTTGAGCATCACCAGGGAACACCGCACCGCCCCTACCTTCGCCCATGCCAATAGCCGCCTGTACCATCGCCCCCGACGAGCTCACCGTGCGCCCCATCGGTCCCCTCGCTCGACTATAAATAGAGGCCACCCCCAGTCGATTTCTTGACACCATTATACTCCCCTCTCCTCACTGATCGTGCCACACCGTTCCTGGAGCAAGGCGAGCACCACCTCGCCGGAATTTCACCGGAGCCCGCCGCCTCTGGAGAAGAAAGGCGCCATCGATTTCGTCCACCCAGGAGCTGCCGCGACCACCCCTGAGTTCGTCGTCGTTGACTTTGTCGTTCGCCCGCCTCGCCGACCCTCGCCTGCACCCCGGTGAGCCCCCAGCACCCCTCACTGGCCGCGCTAGTTTTCTTTCTCGCCGGCGTTGCTCAACGTCGACGATGACTCTCAGCCGTTGGATTAGAACTAGATCGAACGATCCACATCGCCCCGTACCACTTCGCCCCTCCCTGTCTCACTGACGAGTGGGGACACCCACTTAAGCAGCCCGCGGGAGCACTGCGCTTAGCAGGCCGGCCCGTTAACTTTTCCCGCGCAGCCCAGTTATTTGAATTAAACCTTTTCCATTTTATTTCAAACTCACTTCTGTACCCAACTTCAAAAATCAACCCAGATCGATTCAGTGCACCAAATTGAATGAAACCAATTTTGTTAGAAAGGCCTGAGAATGCTGAATCCAAGCCCATTGGATTCAAGTCATTTGGATCTATAGATCACCCATGGTAAAAATAACAAGGAAAAAGCTTTTCTGCATTCAAATATTTTTCAAATTTAAACCATAATAGCTTTTGAGTTGATTCCAACTCTCAAAAATCACATTTAACCATACCTTTCAGAATATAGAAAAATATATAGCTTTACCTTCAGAAATAATGTTCAAGTAATAAAAGAATGCTACATAGGCATTTCTAGCCACTTTAAATAATTAAAATAAAAGGGTAAAACCTTATTAAATTGTGACACCACTTTAAATCATATTCCCATGGACTAAAATATGTGGTGATGACATGTGTCAACATGATCCCATGTTTGGTTTGGAGAATATTAAATCTTAAGTAGTTTTTCAATGAGTAGAAATTACTTTTCTAAAAATAAAAGGAATTAAACCAAGCTTTAATCTTGTAATGTTAGTGATGATGTTAGATCATCTATAGGACCCTTGTGTGTGCTGATTGCAAGTAGTTAAGTATTGTTTGGTGATTGTGTACCTCGTATTTATTTATAGACGCTAGTACCGACCAAGGATACGAGGAGCAAGGAGGATACTACGAAGAAGAAGCCGAGTAGAACTTCAACCACTGCTCTGCACAAGGCAAGCTGATACTATACCTATGCAAGCTAAAACTTGCAATTTAGCAAGCCTAATACTACTAGTGAATGTGCAAGTTAACACTTGCAGTTTAGCAAGCCTTACTACATCAATTGACCTATGCAAGCTATTAACTTAGCAAGCTTATACCACTTGATAAACCATCCTAGTTTTATTTGCAAGTCTACTACTTTATTTCTTTATCAAAACTCTTACTTAGAGTTTACCGAAATAAATGGTATATACTAGAAGGATATTTGAAGGTTGCATAAAGAGCATAAAATTTGGCCTAAGCTAGATAATCTTGGTGTCATCTTAAGGCATGAGATGGAACTTAGTTAGATCTCCACTAGTTTTCCACCCCTCATTATTGCTTGCCCCCACCTGTAGATGCTAGTGCTAAGCATAAAACTTGATCAACTTTAGATGGGAATACTTGGTGGAAAAATGGTTATGAAAACCTTGGAATGATGGATCATTCTATTGAAATGTTTTGGACATGTGTTTCCAAACACCTGATGATTTTGGTGATGAAAATGATGAGGCATGAGCCTTAGCCCTTTATAAAACTGATGGTTGTCTGGATGCAATACCATTCCAATTTTATCGTACAACCACAATACCCGAAGATTGTCCACCTGTGCAGTACCCAAGATGACAGTTGGTCATGGTTGGGAGGCCAAACTCACAGGAGAGGTGCTTATACTAGGGCGTGTAATTGAAAGGTTAGGATTGATTATCCGCATACTGAGTATGGTGAATTCAGGATTTGTTCCTGACGGATGTATCGAATGTTGTGGTGAAAGTCTACAATCTCTGCAGAGTGTCAAACTATTCGAATAGCCACGTCCGTGGTTATGGACAGTTGGAGTGGCCATACTGTTCCCCCGTCAGACTTTTCAAAATGACTTGTGAAATGATTGGAAACTTTGACTTGATCACAATAGAGTTGTGATATGAAATACAAATTCCCACTTAGGAATTATAAAAATGTGACGAGCATTCGTTGCTTCTAAACTTAGTAGAGATAAATCTGGCTTTTGCAAAACAACCCTAGAGCCTAGTGTCCTATTATCCAAAAACCCATTTATCTGTTAGTATTAGTTTGCGAGTACTTAAAGAGTACTCATGGCTTTGTCCCTGGCTATTCCCATGGCCAGACTATGAAGAGAGTACCTGGAGGATGGACCCCAGGAAGGTTACGACAACTAGGATCATCTCCCATCGTCGGCATTGCCTGTGACCCCGAAGATGGAGCTTCGCCTACGCTACCGTTATTATTACGTATTCCGCTGCTTGATGTTGTATTAAGAACTGGATCATGAGATCCCTATTTGTGTAAGAACCTATGTATCGTTTGTAATGGATGATGTACTATGGTATCCAATTCTGTTATGTCTCGCAAAAATGGTAATCCTGGGATTGCGATGTATGCCATAACAGGCATCTGGGATTAAAAATCTGGGTGTTGACAGACAGTCAGATGTCCGGGTTGCTGAAATGGTGTCCGCACATTCGAATGTTTCTCCTGGAATGTAGAATAGTGGATGTGGAAGCTAGTTCCACTCCTAGTGGCCCTGCTATTCAAGCTCAGGGTGGTCTGACTCGAAGCCCCGCTGATGTTAAGCAAAATATGGTTCCTCGTCTGCGCCATGCTTCTGCAGCGCAACCTCCTCGAAGGAGTGTCAGTTTTGCCATGGTGCAAGACCCTGTTGTGGGTGCAGGTCGTGCTTCCGTTGCCAGAACTGCTGGTGTTATGCAAACTAAGGCTTGAGGAGGCCTCCCCGCTTTTGTGGAATATGATGGTGTTGTTGCTCAGCCTGCTACTGAACCAATCCTACTATTGTTGTGCAAACTAAGGCTTCGGGAGGGTGCCCTGCCATTGCCATAACTGTTGATATTGTTGCTCAGCCTGCTATTGACCCAATCCATGCTGCTGTTGTGCAAACTAAGGATTCGGGAGGTCGCCCCGCTCTTTGGAATATACTGGTGTTGTTGCTCAACCTGCTACTGAACCAATCCCTGCTGCTATTGCGCAAACTAAGGCTTCGGGAGGCCGCCCCGCTATTGCCAGAACTGCCGGTGTTGTTGCTCAGCCTGCTACTGACCCAATTCCTGCTTCTGTTGTGCAAACTAAGGCTTCGGGAGGCCGCCCCACTTTTGTGGAATCTACTGTTGTTGTTGCTTAGCCTTCTACTGAACCAATCCCTGTTTCTGTTGTGCAAACTAAGGCTTCGGGAGGCTGCCCCACTATTGCTAGAACTGCTGGTGTTGTTTCTCAGCCTACTACTGACCCAATCCCTATTGTTGTTTCTAGAACTACTGTCTTGGGCATTGGTCCTCCTCGAACCCGTGGTGAAGTTCAGTGTGCTGCTTTTGTTGCCGCCGTCGAGGCTAATCGAAGACCAGTTGTTGAGGAACAAGCCCATGGTATGGACTCTGATACTGTCATCGAACCTCTTGGTGGTCTTGGTCCTTAGGAAACTGGTGATGGCAAGGTCCACTTTCGTATCGGTGTCGAGAATTTCACTGCAAAATTAGATGATGTCACAGAAAAAATCGTCAATGACATTGATGTATCCGTTGGCACATACGATCCTGAAGTGGTGCAGATATCTGAACTGATAGCAGTGTTACATGAGAAGGTGGAGTGGGGATCCTCCCAGGAAGCACATTTGGCATTTTTTCTTACAAGAGCAAAAAGGCTATAGAATTAAAAGTTGACAGTGATTTAGCCGTACCAATAAGTAGGATGAGTCGAACTAGACGGGAAGTGTACCTGTTCGTCCGCCTGCTAATGGTTGGACAGGAATTTGAGGTTGGAAATGATAAAGACGAACTTGTAGAAAACATGATTGACCTGATGGAGGACCTCGCTCGACATGGTTCGAGTGACAGTGGCTTCGAACAGAGGAGAGACTTATAGAGGATCAACATAAAGAGGAGAAAGAAGAGCATCCCTAGAAAGAACACCCAGAAGAATGGCATCACCAAGAAGACCATGCCAGAGGAGAGGACACCCAAGAGTTGCATGAAAAAAGGCACCATGCCGCAGAGTACACCCCTGAGATCCGGTCATAATGCAACACTGAACAGTAGTAGCAAAAAATATAAGAGGTCCAGACCGGTGGTGAACGAGGTGGTGAACACACCCAGGAGTAGCAGCAAAAAGGCTAAGGTGGCTCGCATGGAGGATACCACACCCAATAATAGCGGAAAAAATGCTAGGTTGAAGAGGAACACGCTACAAAGGTCCGACAATAATGCTAGCGCGAAGGAGAATACACCCAATACTGGCGGCAAAAATGCTAGCTTGATGGGGAACACGCCGCAGAGGTCCGGCAATAATGCCGGCGGGAAGAAGAAAACACGCAATAGTGGCAGCAAAAGGGCTAATTCAAAGGGGGACACGCCGCAGAGGTTAGGAAATGATGCCGGCACGCAGGAGCCAACACCCGTGAGGGGAAACAGGAAGGAGATCACACCGAGGAGTAGCAGCAAAAAGGTTAGTTCGGTGAGGAACACAACGCAGAGGCCAAACCCTAATGAGGCTACCATCATGAATGATAACATCAGGAAGGATTCCATCAGGAAGGAGAATGTACACAAGAAGAGCAAGAGGGTTCTGTATAGTCGAGATGAAATAGAATCTGATTACTATTTGTCTGCCGACAAACATGTGATGCATGATAGTGTAAGACCACTCCCTGTGGTTGCAGCAGCACCAACAGAGCGTCCGGGAGAAAATAGAGTTGCCGAGGAGGTAGATTTGGCCAATGTTCCGGTCCATGTAGGTGCAAATGATGGTGTATCCCCACCCCTGGGAGTCAATATGATGTGTGCAGTGCTAGGCATTGGTGAGGATGGTGAAGATTCTAAATCAGATATAGAAGATGGCACTATGGAGCATCAAGAATCTGGTGATGATGAGATCGAAGAGACACTTATGGCACTACTAGGAAAACGCTTGTTCGTGGAGCACCTGAAAAGGCCATCCGTGGCGCACTAGTAGTGCGCCACGGGCCTCGCACTACGGCTATCTCCTAGTCATGGCGCACTGACTGGTGCGCCACGGTTGTGTCGAGATAGGCGTGGCGCACATGCCAGTGCGCCACGGACAGTAGTCCAGGTGCGCCACGCGTATGAAACGATAACCGTGGCGCACTACGTATTGTGCGCCATGGATATAAATTTCAAAATTAAAAAAAGCGACAGATCTGGATCTCATCGTCAGTGCCGTCGCGCGTCGGTGCAGGTCGTCGTCGTCGCCTCGTCGTCATCGCCTCGTCGTCGTCGTCGGAACTACAAGGAGGAGGAGGAGAAGAAGTGGAGGAAGAGGAGAAGAAGAGGAGGATGATAATAAGAAGAGGAGGAAGAGGAGGAGGAGAAGAAGAAGAGGAGGCCTCGGCATCGTCGGAACTACAAGGAGGAGGAGAAGAAGGAGCCCGCCGCCTCGTCGTCGGAACTGCAAGGAGGAGGCCGCCGTCACCATCTTCAGTGCAAGGAGGAGGAAGAGGAGGAGAAGGAGAAGGAGAAAGAGAAGGAGGAGAAGAAGAAGGTAAGGAGAAGGGAGGAAAAGGAAAAGGAGAGAAGGGGAGGGAAAAGAAAAGGGGTAGTGGGCGGGGTGGGGATTCAAATTTGAATCCCGCCCAAGCTTATCCGTGGCGCACTAGGTGGTGTTGCGCTACGGGTAAGTTGCCCTCTATTTTTTTTCTGCAGGAAAAAACGGTCTTTTGACCGTAACTTTTTGCTCTTTTCGAATTTTGAAAATCTAAAAAATCGCTAAACGACCGGAGGTTGTTGCGAGCGGATGAGTCGAAATGCATGTTTGTTAATTTTCCTACAAACTAGACCACATTACCTACCTAAATATGAAAGGATTTTTTTTGAAGTGTTTATTATTTTCTTTTATTTTTTGCAAAACCTAAAAAGGCGATCCACAGGGGGGGTGGACTTGGTGCAGGACAGTTAGCCGTAGGGCACTAGGGCAGAGTGCCCTATGGCTAAGTTGACCCAGTTGCTGCAACACACAGCCCCGTAGCGCACTAGGCCGGAGTGCCCTACGGCTAAGTTGCACATCTGTAGCGCACCTTGACCTAGTGCGCTACGGGTATGTGTGTTGTGGCCACATGTGCCCTGGACCACACATAGCCGTGGCGCACCACCCACATGTGCGCCACGCTTACGACAGTTAGCCGTAGGGCACCTGTGGGCAGTGCGCCACGCCTATTTTACCCGTGGGGCACCACTAGCAAGTGCGCCACAGAAGTGTGGATTACCTATAGCCGTTTTCCTAGTAGTGTGGATGGGGCTGGCATTACAGTTGATGACTTGGGTCCCGACATAGATGAGGTGATACATGACCACGAGGATCCTATAATTTCGGTTGGCACCGAGTTCAGCAGCATGCATGAGTTCAGGATGTCGTTCCGGTATTTTTGTATCAAGAGGGAGTTCGATGTTCATAGACTGAAGAACACTTCCCAGAGGTATGAGGCCGTTTGTAGGTTAAAGTGGAAGAATGGATAGGTGGTGATACCTTGTCCGTGGAGGATCGCAGCCAAAGCCCTACCCACGTCAAAGGGAATTAGGGTATCATGGCAATGAATGGAGCAAACCATTTCAACTTTATCATTTTTAACTCTATAATATAAGTAAAGTTGATATGCAAGATCTATCTGGCAACTCCTCTTATGCTATAAATTAATCTGTGTTGTAGGTGAACAAATTGGGCCCTCCTCACATGTGTGCGATAGGGAGCATGCTAAAATCCTCGATGGCTGATACGGAGTGCGTGGCTTACAAGATATGTCCATACTAAAGCATAAACCTAGGGAGACCACGATGAATATTCAGAATAAACTCGTTGATCAGTACAACATTATCCTACCGTATTACACGGTTTGGAAATGTAAAGAGAAATCTCTGAAAATCTTTCCTGGGGATTGGACTAATAGCTTCAGGATGCTATACAACTTCAAGGCCGAGGTATAGGCTAGGTGTCCAGGGAGTGGTGTGGAGATCGACACTAAATTGGAAGGTGGTAAAATTTATTTCAACAGATTTGTCATGGCGCTCGAACCTTGCATCCAGGGATTCAAGGACGGATGTAGGCCTTATCTGAGCGTAGACAGTACTGTCTTAATTAGCAAATGGAAAGGCTGCCTGGTATCTTCTACAGCATTGGATGGTCACAATTGGATGTTCCTAGTGGCATTCGGGTTGTTCGATACAGAGGTAGAGGAAAAGTGGGTCTGGTTTATGAGGCAGCTCAGGAGATCTATAGGACAAATGGATCCATTGGCTATATCCACAGATGGATGCAAAGGGCTGACGAATGTAGTGAAAGGAGGTGTTCCCGCGAGTTGAGGGTAGAGAATGTCATGCCCACGTGATGCTCAACCTATACAGACACTACGCAGGCAACATATTTGGATACATGTTTGCTACTGCTAGATCTTATAGAGCTGGGCGCTGTGAATATTTCATGAGAAAGATTTTTGTGGAAGCCATAGATCTTCCCTAGTACTTGGCCGCACATCATTTGCAGCTATGGAAGAGGAGTCAGTTCAACCCTAACATAAAAGTTGGTTACATAAACAACAACCTAGCTGAATGCCTGAATAACTGGGTGAAGGACATAAAAGTCCGTCCTATTCACATGTTGATGGACGGCATACGGGGTATGATGATGAAGCTGTTAAATATAAGGTGAGAGATTGGTCGGAGACTTAGAGGACATATGCTACCTCCTGTTGCACAACAACTACATAAGAGAAGCCTAGGGCTTGGTCATCTTAGGGTTCTCCCGTCAAACAACAACAGCTGTGAGGTGGTTGATATGTCCAAAAACGGACAAATGGATGTTTTGAACATCGAGCGGCGGGAATGCACCTGCTTAGAGTGGCAGCATACCGGGAAACCATGCGACCACGCATTGATCTTCTTGGTGAAGAAAAGAACTCTACCACATTTCGATCAATATTTGTCTGACTACTTCTCTCTTGAAAAGTTCAGAGCTGTGTACGTTGGTTCCGTCGAGCCTAGTACTGACCCATCTCAGTGGCCTCAAGTCCAACTTAGTTTTGAGGTCTGCCAGCCTGTAACAAAAAGGGGAAGAGGTAGACCACATGTGAAGAGGTTTAAGAATTTTTTAGAGAGGGTAGGTTTATCTTTTAGTGGTAGTATGAAGGGCAAAAACAGATGCAAGACCTACCGTCTTATAGGCCATAGAGCAGCGAGGTGTCCTCTTAATTTACCCAAACCTAGGTATGAGATGGTACCTATACAAGAAAACCGGTCGTACTCTATAGATATTAGGTGCTTAACGGTGTCGTGTTTTTTCACAGGAAGCGCAAGGTAAGAAACATGACTGCGGACTCAATGATTTTTCTGTAGGAGGAAAATCAAAACGGGTGGAGTGATGAGGCTGAACACGATTCTGATGCTGATTGGCCTGACTTCCCTCGACCCGGAAATGCAGTGTATGTGAAGGTAAGAAAGCTGGCACCCATGAAGAGGAGGAAGGCGGGTAATGAAGAAGACAAAGAACACCGAGGCAAAGAAGTGGCACCTAGGAAGGGTAAGAAGGCTGGTACCAAAGAAGCATAGTAATATGTTGATGTCGAACCTGTCTATGTATTCTGTAAAATTCTGGAGTTGTGTTCGTGGGAATTGTTAGGCGAAACAAGCATGTAGTGGTGTCTTAAGACAATATGAGTTATTTCATGTTCTTGTACTTATCCATTCATTAACTATGTAATCCTGCTCTCATAGCGACTTGAGATTTGGTAATGGCTGAAGACAGTTGTTGAAGCCAAAATTGTGAATGTCCCACTACTATCTCTACAGTCGCAGCACCGGAGCCGATGGGGATTGCTTCTACAGTTCAATGGATGGTAGTGGCACAAACATAATTTACATAAGCGCTTACTGGTTGCGCCAGTAGGATTAAATCCCTATTTTTAGCATTACACTTATTAAAAGGTTCTAAGATGAAAAACAAGTTCTATGGTGCTACAATCCCACGAAGCAGCAATTTCTTTCAGTTGCTAGAAAATGCCATGGCAACATAAACAGCAAATGAAACAGATAATGCCCAGATAATGATGAAATTGTTTCCAGCTTTAGTCCCAATTTTTAGCTCGTTTACCTCACCAGCTTTCTTTCGCAAGTTAGCCTGCACGCCTCCTCCCTGCTCCTGCCTCCCCTCCATCTGTAAGGTTCCCAACCTTTAATAAGGTAGAGATCCCTGTGTTTACAATGATAGTCCCTGGATCAATAGCTAGCATCCACAGTTAAGATGTAATATCAAGAAAAAAAGGTCATAATACAACTTTATAACCAGGAATAAAATAATTCATTACATCTTACATAGCTCATTTGGCTATCTCATTACAATGCAGCAGAATATAACAATAGCATGGGGTCCTTCATCTTCAAAGTTCCACAGGCAGACATGTTGGTTGTAGACTTGTAATCCTAATCAATAAACTTCACTAATATCAAACAAACCTGCAACATAACAAGTTACAGCCACAAGGGTCAATACATTTGAATTATTGGCAAGTTATACTATGGTAGTATAGTGGAGTCTATCATCTATATGCATTTGGCTAAGTGGATCTTAGGCTTGCTTTGCTCAAAATAGTTTTTTCCTTATCATTTGAAAACACTAAGTTTTTGCTTGACAAAATCACCCAAGGCATCTCCCAATAGAAATTGGTGATCCTTCAACCCTTGTTCAACCACAAGATTTTAACTTAGAAATTTGGATGAGGAGATTCTTGATAGCTTCCATGTCTTGATGCTCAAATTGTCCTTTACCAGGGACATGGCTAAGTACTTATATTTTACACTCTGCAGAGGTGGTGCACTTTCCCCACAAGACTTGGTTTCACCAAGACAAGATCTTGCAGAAGCCTTCCCTTAGACCAGAATGGACGCGTTCCAACCTATCATCCCCTGCCACCAACTGTCCATTTGGCTAAGTTATTGCAACCTATATGATCTAGGCAGAGCCCATAATACCAAGTGGCAGCACTTGAAGCTTCTCAACATTTGACATCTCAAATCTCTTTGTTCCTGGGTGGCCATCCACAAGTGAGATACACAAGGTAAACCATAGAAATGGGCCTTGTGAACCACTCAACACAAACCATTCCTTCCATTCCACCCAGGTGATTCATTCACTTAGTTGTTTTATTAAACAAAACACAAGTCCTTGACGTAGAAATATTCTATAGCATGAAATATAATCCACCCTTGTTTTCTACTAGATAAGCTAAGCATGATAGTAGTAGGAATCTTAACTTAGTAAATTTCTACTAAGGTTTCATCTACTAGGATTTCCCATGGCATAGTTTATACTTAGCAAAAATTCCATGCAAGTCCTACTTAGAAATATCACTAATGCATAGTGAAAATAATGGGACAAAAGTATGAAGCATCACTTGCCTTTTTGGTAGAGAATAATAGTTCACTCCTTGTCTTTGGAATACTCACACTCTTCAAATCACTACAATTCAATCAAGCAAGCAATATTTCAATCTACCATTCAAACAACATCACATAAAATAATAGAAACAAAACATTGCATGCAAGCATGTCAATCTTTGTTTTATTTACACAAGTGGTTTATAATAGGTTATAAACAATTCTAAAGCACTTATTGGTCATTTTATAAAGTGGCAAAACTATTTGCAAAAGATTCTTCCTATAAACCATTTTTAAACCAAGTATTATTTTATGTGATGGAGAAATGCTTTTAATAAGGCAACAATCTATAGGGTTCACAAAATATGTTTTCAAATCATTAAACCTTGTGTTTAGGGTCAGAGAGTTTAAATCAAAACATTTCCCAAAGGTTTTCCCCAAAAAGCATTTTTAACAAATAAACAATATTTTTATTTGACTAGAAATGGTTTAAATCAAAGATTTATTCTTTTGCTTTACCAAATATATTTTCAAATCCATGAGTTGGTTTCTAAGGTCAGTAGATTCAAAACAATCCATTTGCCAAAGGTTTTATCTCAAAAATCATTTTAGAACAATATTTATATTCTAAACAAGCATACACAAGTTTCTGCAAAAACAATAAATTTAACAGAAGCATTTTACTAAACAAAGTGCATGGTTAGAAAGTACTTCTCTTGCTGATTCAATTGATATAAAATTTGCAAAATTTGGACGTGTGGTTTGAAAGTTATGAATTTTTCAAATTGGAACATCTAATAGA
The DNA here is from genome assembly GCA_916181665.1 of Avena sativa. Lineage (NCBI taxonomy): Eukaryota > Viridiplantae > Streptophyta > Magnoliopsida > Poales > Poaceae > Avena > Avena sativa. The sequence continues at coordinate 51,232,885 of OV702279.1, read as the reverse complement.
CAAGTTTCTGGTTTTTAAAACAATCACAGGCCACGCGTCGAGTTGCTATTGGTCGGTACCGCTTTGTGCGGATCGACAGATGCGAGACGTTGGATCTAATTGTAATCGTGCGGCTCAGGGCACTACTTACCCCTTCGGGTTAGTTCTAATCTTAATCGTCAGATCAAGATCCTACGGATCTCACTGCTTTGACCATGAAGCAGCGGCGCTGGCGGCGGCGTGTGGCGGCGCGCGGTCAGACGGTGGCGGTGTCGACGTTACAGGAAGAGAGAGAGCGAAGGGAGGTGCTCACTGGGTTCGCGGGGCCGTGGTGGTGCTCGAGGTGCCTGCTGTTTGTCGAGGGGTGCGCTGGAGTTGCGTGGATTGCTCGCCAGAGTTGTCCACTGGCTCGGGCTCGCACGGTCGTCGACGGGGGCGAGGCTACAAGGCACGGAAGAGCAAAGCAGTGGGTCTGTTAGACGCGCAAGAGATAGGAGAGCGTAGGAGTATCATCGCGAGAGGAAGGGAAGGTCGGTGTTACTGGGGAGACGTCGACGAAGTTGGAGACAGACGGCAGCACTACCAGTTGTCATCGTTGCCGACGCTGCAGGTCAATCGTGGGCAAGTCGAGGGTGCAGATAGATGCGCTAGGGACTGGGGGTCACGCTCGTGTGCTCGAGGAGGCAAGGGGCGACATTTTTGGCCAGAATTGGAGGTGGAGCTCGCCGGAGACAGTGGCGGTCGAAGCAGAAATCAGGGCAGCCTAGGGGCTCCGGTGGTGTGGCGTCTGGGGGGGGAAATGGAGACGGGAGGGAGGCGATTAAGAAGGCAAGGTCGCGGGGCTGTTTATTGGCGTGGTTAACGCGAATTCATGCCAGATTTCAATCGGCAGTAATGGCCAGAGAGGGGGCGCAGTCAGCGGCGGGTGAGGACGAAGCTGACGGGGCAGTGGGGTCGCTTGGCAGCGAGAGAGAGGAGGAGGAGGTGGGGTCCAACCGTCATAGACTCAGCGGGTTTGTTTGCGAGTCAAAAACGTTTCATTGCAAGGTAGAAGGAGTGGGCTGCTGATGGGCTTAGTGGGCTGGGCTGGCTAGATCATATTTTTTGTACTGTTTTGTTTTTTTCTTTTTCTATTCTTATTATTCTGTTTTGATTTTGATTAAACAATTTAAACATCCATTTGAATTCAAACTTCTCTCAAACCTTGAGTAGATTTTAATACTGATTAATAATACATTCTGAAATCATTTTTAGAATAAATATCTTATTCTTTTTGGGGTCTTTTAATCATTTAAAATTGGCCCTAGTATTAATTAAATAAGATTTATTAATATTTTCAATCTCCATTTGAATTCAAATCACCACCAACTTTGGGTGAATTTTAATTCTGTTTATCAACATATTTCAGAGTCCAAAATGAAATAATTCTTTTATTCATTTAGGATCTATTAATAATTAAATAAATAGACCATAGTCTTTAATTCAAATAGGTTTTAATTTATTTTAAAACTCTTTTTGAAATCTAAATAATATCAAAATCTTTTCAGTAGGTTTCATTTGAGAAACTAAAACACTTGGAAATCACTTATTTAAAATACTTTAATAAGTTTTTAGTGTTTATTTAAAATGGAAAAGCCTTTACTTAAATAGAATTGGATATTAATAAATCCTTATTATTTATTTAAATAAACCTTTACTCTTTTTATCAAATAGAAAATATTTTATTTCAAAAGCTTGGCCAAGATTTAATTTGGCTCTATAAAATAATCCTTATTTATATTTCTACCTTTGCTTTATGAAAACCATATCTTTTTATTTAAAGATCCAAAAATAGTGATTCCAACTATTATAACTTTATTTATTATTTGTTTATCTTTTTAAATTCCTTTAGGATTATTTTCTCACCAATTGGTATGGATTTCTAGATGGTTGCTTTATTATCTTTGGGAAATCAATTTCCTTATCTTATTAAATTCATAAGATTTTATTCATGGCTCCAAATTAGGTGAAACCAATTTCTATGGTTTTATAATATTTCTATTTGTCATTCTTGATCACATGTAAATGTTTGTTGACAAATCTTTATATGGATCAAATCCATAGGCTTGGAGATAACTTGGAAATGATTTTCTTCCATTAGGGTTTTAGGGTTTTGGTTTATTTCTCAAGTGTTTAAATTTCCAGATATATTTAAATAGAAAGCATTCCACTTGATTTGAATTTAGTTAGATTCAAACATTGACCAAAGTTTTTTCAAGATGGAATTTTAAGTTTCCATTTAGAAACAAAAGTTTCTTTTCACCCTAAATTTCAACAATCATTTATTTTGTTTATTTATTTTTCACATTACAAGATTTGGAAAATCTTGGGATGTGACAGGCTACCACCCTTAAAATAAATCTCGTCCCGAGATTTGGGAAAGATAGCGGTTACAAGTTGGCTCAAAGCAACTAGGGTACTACCACCCTTAAAAAAAATTTCCAACTAGATTACTTCTTGGCTTGCTTGGGATTTTGATGAAGCTTCTCTGGACACTTGTCTGCATAATGGCCTAGCTCTTTGCATTTGAAACACATCACTTGGCTATTACCCTTCTTCTTATTTGGTATCAATTCCTCTTGTTTATTTCCTTGGTTCTTCTTCTTTTCTGGGCAATCACTGGCATAGTGTCCCATTTCTTTTCAATTGTAACATTGCAACTGGCTTATGTCCTTCTTCTTCTTTTTGGGTCTCTCCAAAGCTAGGAGTTCTTCTAGTTCATGCTCTTCATACTTCACCACAAAGGTGGGAAATCTTTCTCTCTTCTTGGGGCAGTTACTAGAGATATGACCTTCTTCTCCACAAGAGTAGCAACACTTTGTGGTCACTTTGGATTTGGCCTTATGATGCATAGTTTTGGCTTTGCCTTCATCCTTCATGGCAGAAGTTGTTCCTTCATGAGGGTTTACAAACTGTTGATGCACTCCATCTTGTTTCCTTTGTTGAACTATGGAGTAGATGGGGCATTGGATAGGGACATGATTATTTCCTTCACATAGGTAACAAGTAGCTTGAGATGTGGGGCATTGATTAGTTGGATGTTTCTCTTCACAATTGGGGCATTGATCTTCATGCTCTTTGGAAGTGTGATCCTTGTCTCCACAAACATTGCAAGCTTGGGTTCCTTCTAGAATATCATCCTTGACATCCTTGTTGTCACAAACTCCTTGGGAAGATTTATCTCCCATGTTGATCATTTGATCTGTCACCTTATGCAACAATTGGGTTTGGGTTTCCAAAAACCTTTGCATTGTTGGATCTACCTCACTGGTGTTGGCTAAAAATTGAGTTGTCACTTGGTTCAACTGGGTTTGGGTTACTATGAGTTCTCTCATGTTGATCTCTTGGTCGTTGTTGTTGTGACCATCCTTGATGTTGGAGTTCCTTGGGGTAGTCATCTGTTTGGGTTGGATTGGGATTAGAATAGGCAAACTATTTCTAAGGAAACTATTCTAATCATACACATCACAATTCACTCAAGCAATGTGCAAGCAATCACAAACAAACACTCCATTCAAACAACAAGTTTCAAGCACATTTTTAGGCAACAAAAGATATTTTTGTTACACCACATAAGTTGGTGTGTTTGATTTAATCTAAATATGGTGGTCCAACTATATGGTTCACTTGAGATCTTTCCCTCCTTCTTGGTTGATTCTTCTTGCATGAGATCATGGTTTCTTTGGAAAAATTCTTGTGTCTTGGTCACAAAACTCCAAAGGTGGTGATGATTCCTTCTAAGTTGTGTTTCCTTAGTCTTCAGGTCTTGAGCAATATTTCTTGTCTCACTTGTAGTCCTTAGTGATATCCAAGTTGAAGTCCTTGGTAAAAATAAAGTTGAAATCACCTGAAGATGTTGAAGTCATTTGAGTTGATGAAGTCCTTTGCACATGGTGAAGTCTTTGGCCATGGGGTAGGCTTTGTCCATCAAGTTTGAAATAGAAGAGATGTAGAATCAAAACCAAAAATGGTTGAGGAAAGAGTTTACAAGATTGTTTGTAAATAAGTTTTGGAACAAATTCAACTCCTATTTTTCTAAAGGGTTTTGTCCAATCCTAGGGTTACAATCCTACAGGCAACACAGTGCTCTGATACCATCTGTAAGGTTCCCAACCTTTAATAAGGTAGAGATACCTGTGTTTACAATGCTAGTCCCTGGATCAATAGCTAGCATCCACAGTTAAGATGTAATATCAAGAAACAAAGGTCATAATACAACTTTATAACCAGGAATAAAATAATTCATTACATCTTACATAGCTCATTTGGCTATCTCATTACAATGCAGCAGAATATAACAATAGCATGGGGTCCTTCATCTTCAAAGTGCCATAGGCAGACATGTTGGTTGTAGACTTGTAATCCTAATCAATAAACTTCACTGATATCAAACAAACCTGCAACATAACAAGTTACAGCCACAAGGGTAAATACATTTGAATTGTATTGGCAAGTGATACTATGGTAGTATAGTGGAGTCTATCATCTATATGCATTTGGCTAAGTGGAGCTTAGGCTTGCTTTGCTCAAAATAGTTTTTTCCTTATCATTTGAAAACACTAAGTTTTTGCTTGACAAAATCACCCAAGGCATCTCCCAATAGAAATTGGTGATCCTTCAACCCTTGTTCAACCACAAGATTTTAACTTAGAAATTTGGATGAAGAGATTCTTGATAGCTTCCATGTCTTGATGCTCAAATTGTCCTTTACCAGGGACATGGCTAAGTACTTAGACTTTACACTCTGTAGAGGTGGTGCACTTTCCCCACAAGACTTGGTTTCACCAAGACAAGATCTTTCAGAAGCCTTCCCTTAGACCAGAATGGACGCGTTCCAACCTATCATCCCCTACCACCAACTGTCCATTTGGCTAAGATATTGCAACCTATATGATCCAGGCAGAGCCCATAATGCCAAGTGGCTGCACTTGAAGCTTCTCAACATTTTACATCTCAAATCTCTTTGTTCCTGGGTGTCCATCCACAAGTGAGATACACAAGGTAAACCATAGAAATGGGCCTTGTGAACCACTCAACACAAACCATTCCTTCCATTCCACCTAGGTGATTCATTCACTTAGTTGTTTTATTAAACAAAACACAAGTCCTTGACTTAGAAATATTCTATAGCATGAAATATAATCCACTCTTGTTTTCTACTAGCTAAGCTAAGCATGATAGTAGTAGGAATCTTAACTTAGGAAATTTCTACTAAGGTTTCATCTACTAGGATTTCCCATGGCATAGTTTATACTTAGCAAAAATTCCATGCAAGTCCTACCTAGAAATATCACTAATGCATAGTGAAAATAATGGGACAAAAGTATGAAGCATCACTTGCCTTTTTGGTAGAGAATAATAGTTCACTCCTTGTCTTTTCAATACTCACACTCTTCAAATCACTACAATTCAATCAAGCAAGCAATATTTCAATCTACCATTCAAACAACATCACATAAAATAATAGAAACAAAACATTGCATGCAAGCATGTCAATCTTTGTTTTATTTACAAAAGTGGTTTATAATAGGTTATAAACATTCTAAAGCACTTATTGGTCATTTTATAAAGTGGCAAAACTATTTGCAAAAGATTCTTCCTATAAACCATTTTTAAACCAAGTATTATTTTATGTGGTGGAGAAATGCTTTTAATAAGGCAACAATCTATAGGGTTCACAAAATATGTTTTCAAATCATAAAACCTTGTGTTTAGGGTCAGAGAGTTTAAATCAAAACATTTACCAAAGGTTTTCCCCAAAAAGCATTTTTAACAAATAAACAATATTTTTATTTGACTAGAAATGGTTTAAATCAAAGATTTATTCTTTTGCTTTACCAAATATATTTTCAAATCCATGAGTTGGTTTCTAAGGTCAGTAGATTCAAAACAATCCATTTGCCAAAGGTTTTATCTCAAAAATCATTTTAGAACAATTCTAAGTTATGAATTTTTCAAGTTGGAACATCTAATAGACAAGTTTCTAGGTTTTAAAACAAACACAGGCCATGCGCCGAGTTGCTATTGGTCGGTACCGCTTCGTGTGGATCGACAGATGCGAGCCGTTGGATCTAGTGTAATCGTGCGGCTCAGGGCACTACTTACCCCTTCGGGTTAGTTCTAATCTTAATCGTCAGATCAAGATCCTACGGATCTCACTGCTTTGACCATGAAGCAGCGGCGCTGGCGGCGGCGTGTTGCGGCGCGCGGTCAGACGGTGGCGGTGTCGATGTTACAGGAAGCGAGAGAGCGAAGGGAGGTGCACACGGGGTGTGTGGGGCCGTGGTGGTGCTCAAGGTGCCTGCTGTTTGTCGAGGGGCGCGCTGGAGTTGCATGGATTGCTCGCCGGAGTTTTCCACTGGCTCGGGCTCGCACGGTCGTCGACGGGGGCGAGGCTACAAGGCACGGAAGAGAAAAGCAGTGGGTCTGTTAGACGCGCAAGAGAGAGGAGAGCGTAGGATTATCATCGCGAGAGGAAGGGAAGGTCGGTGTTACCGGGGAGACGTCGACGGGGTTGGAGACAGACGGCGGCGCTACCAGTTGTCGTTGTTGCCGACACTGGGGGTCAATCGTGGGCAAGTCGAGGGTGCAGAGAGATGCGCCAGTGACTGGGGGTCACGCTTGTGTGCTCGAGGAGGCGAGGGGCGGAAGGGTTTTGCCGGAATTGGAGGTGGAGCTCGCCGGAGACAGTGGCGGTCGAAGCAGAAATCAGGGCATCCTGGGGGCTCCGGTGGTGCGGCGTTTGGGGGGAAATGGAGACGGGAGGGAGGCGATTAAGAAGGCATGGTCGCGAGGCTGTTTCCTGGCGTGGTTAACGCGAATTCATGCCGGCTTTCAATCGGCAGTAATGGCCAGAGAGGGGGCGCGGTCAGGGGTGGGTGAGGACGAAGCTGACGGGGCAGTGGGGTCGCTTGGCAGCGAGAGAGAGGAGGAGGAGGTGGGGTCCAACCGTCATAGACTCAGCGGGTTCGTTTGCGAGTGAAAAACGTTTCACTGCGAGGTAGAAGGAGTGGGCTGCTGATGGGCTTAGTGGCCTGGGCTGGCTAGATCATTATTTTTTTGTACAATTTTCTTTTTTTCTTTTTCTATTCTTATTATTCTGTTTTGATTTTGATTAAACAATTTAAACATCCATTTGAATTCAAACTTCTCTCAAACCTTGAGTAGATTTTAATACTGATTAATAATACATTCTGAAATCATTTTTATAATAAATATCTTATTCTTTTTAGGGTCTTTTAATCATTTAAAATTGGCCCTAGTATTAATTAAATAAGATTTATTAATATTTTCAATCTCCATTTGAATTCAAATCACCACCAACTTTGGGTGAATTTTAATTCTGTTTATCAACATATTTCAAAGTCCAAAATGAAATAATTCTTTTATTCATTTAGGATCTATTAATAATTAAATAAATAGATCATAGTCATTAATTCAAATAGGTTTTAATTTATTTTAAAACTCTTTTTGAAATCTAAATAGTATCAAAATCTTTTCAGTAGGTTTATTTTAAAAACTAAAACACTTGGAAATCACTTATTTAAAATACTTTAATAAGTTTTAGTGTTTATTTAAAATGGAAAAGCCTTTACGGAATTGGATATTAATAAATCCTTATTATTTTATTTAAATAAACCTTTACTCTTTTTATCAAATAGAAAATATTTTATTTCAAAAGCTTGGCCAAGATTTAATTTGGATCTATAAAATAATCCTTATTTATATTTCTACCTTTGCTTGATGAAAACCATATCTTTTTATTTAAAGATCCAAAAATAGTGATTCCAACTATTATAACTTTATTTATTATTTGTTTATCTTTTTAAATTCCTTTAGGATTATTTGCCCACCAATTGGTATGGATTTCTAGATGGTTGCTTTATTAGCTTTGGGAAATCAATTTCCTTATGTTATTAAATTCATAAGATTTTATTCATGGATCAAAATTAAGTGAAACCAATTTCTATGGTTTTATAATATTTTGATTTGTCATTCTTGATAACTTGTAAATGTTTGTTGACAAATCTTTATATGGATCAAATCCATAGGCTTGGAGATAACTTGGACATGATTTTCTGCCATTAGGGTTTTAGGGTTTTGGTTTATTTCTCAAGTGTTTAAATTTCCAGATGCATTTAAAGAGAAAGCATTCCACTTGATTTGAATTTAGTTAGATTCAAACATTGACCAAAGTTTGTTCAAGATGGAATTTTAAGTTTCCATTTAGAAACAAAAGTTTCTTTTCACCCTAAATTTCAACAATCAATTATTTTGTTTATTTATTTTTCACATTACAAGATTTGGAAAATCTTGGGATGTGACACCATCTAGTGAAGCTCCCGGATCTCTCGCTCCAGCGTATGAATCTCCTCCTTCTTGTCCCACACAGCATCACGAAGATCCTGAACAAGCTCCTTGTGGAAACATGTAAGGGGATTTTCGATCCACACAAACTTGTCACATACTGGTCCCCTCCCTTCCTGCAAACAATCGAAGCCAACAAACACCAAATTACATAACGGTTCCCAGATCGGGGTTACCAACTATGCATAGCATACGAGGTTACCGCTCTGATGCCATAGTTTCTGAATTTTCCAGCAGTGTTTTCATCGGTCCAAGAAATCCATCTCGGCATCTTCTCACCACACAAACCTAGCATCTCGGGGTAGTAATCGTAGGGCGTCTTTCGGTACCTGATGGGGAACCCGCCTGGCGGAGTTGAGCCGACCCTGAATCCGCCCGAGACGAACTGCATGAGCTGTGAGACATGGGTTAGGGGAGTGAGGGCAGAGGAAAGAGGGGACGGTGGAGGAGCCTTGGATGTCAGAGCAGGGGAATGGTGAAGCATGATTTATCCCACCCAGTAACTCGAGGAGAATCCTATCGTCCACTTTGGGCTGATAGGTGGGGCTCCTCCAAACTCGCGCCTTCGTTGTTCATAGGACCTTTCGCGCTTATTGACCGAATTTTTTTTTGGCTTCATGCCCGCCTACATATCGCTGGGAGGCCTTGACGAGTAGCCGTCACACGCCTGGTCCCACAGTTTTCCAACCTCCCAATACACCCTGTATCAGGAAAATCTGCCTTCATGGCTCGCGGTGGCATATCCATCCACTCCAGCGCTCGTGGTCGGGCTCGCCACGGCGGATCCACCCCTAGATCCTACCGTTGTAGTATAAAATGGCCATGGTTTCTTGAGCCGAATGGCTGCGCTGCGTCTCCGAGGTCTCCCCTCCTATCTACAGACGCACTATTGCAGCGTCGAGCTCGATCAGGAGCCGCCAGGTGATACGTCGGAAACGTATCTATAATTTTTGATGTGCCTTGTTTGTTTAGTATATACTTTGCTTTGTCTACACTTTGAGGTGTTTTATATTTTTTCTGGTACTACACTATTAACAAGATGCCACAGTGCCAATTGCATGTTTTCTTATGTTTTTGGTTCCAGAAAGGCAGAAAATCAATATTCTCGGAATTGGACAGGACAAAAGCCAAAGTCAATATTTACCGTGGGGAACACGGAGCCAGAGTACGAGACGGAGGGGAGGCACCAGGGGGCCACACCCCCTGGTGGCGCAGGCTAATCCTAGCCGCGCCTAGGAGGTGTGACCAACCTGGCCGCCCCCTACCTCGCCTCTTCGCCTATAAAGACCCCCCGATGGATAAACCCTAAGTACCCGATCAATATTCCACGAAACCATCTGTAGCCGCCGCCACCATCGTCCCTTGATCGGGGGGGATCTGAAGCTCTTCCCGGCACCCTACCAGAGGGGAGATAATCCCGGAGGCCTTCTTCTTCATCATGCCAGCCTCCGATATGAAGTGTGATTAGTTCCACCTTGGACTACGGGTCCATGTAGTAGATAGATGGTTGTATCTCCTCCTTTGTGCTATCATGTTTAGATCTCGTGAGCTCCGTTCGTGATCAAGATCTTCTATTTGTAATCATGCGTGTTGTGTTTGCGGGGATCCGATGGATATTGAGATTACTATGTCAGATTGATTAATGGTTTTGTCTTATTGATTCTATCATGTCTGTGTTATTTGTGATCTTGCATGCTCTCCGTTTCTAGTAGCTATCTTTGCCCAGTAGATGCTAGTGACTCCAAGAGGGGGTATTTATGCTAGATAGTGGGTTCATGCCTCTATTTAATCTAAGGGAAGTGATAGTAATCTCTAAGGTTGTAGATGTGCCGTTTCCACTAGGGAGAAAACAACGTCTCTTTTTCATGGAACAAGTGGATTGTCTACCTTACACACTTTGCTTAAAGCAGTTATGTGTTGCTTGCAACTTAATACTGGAGGGGGTTCGTTTGATAACCCGAAGGTGGATTTCTAGTCATAGATGCAGTTGGATGGCGGCCTATGTATCTTGTTGTATTTCCCAATCGAATCTCATAGGATCATGAATGTCTAGTATTGCATTGTTATGCCTTGCTCAGTCCTGTCAATTGCCCTGCTGTAATTTTTTTACCCAGCATTCCATGTTTATTTATCTAAGGAGAACACCTCTAACTATGGACCCCGGTTCAATCCTTACCATTGATACATATTCCACTATTACTGTTTACTTTCTGCAAATCACCATTACCTTCCATACCATAAAGTTAAACCCTTCTTACAGCAACCGGTGAGATTGATAACCTCACTGTTCGTTGGGGCAAAGTCTTGAGTTCGTGTTGTGCAGGTTTCCAAGTTGCTAGCAACACCTTTGAGACATTTCCTTCCTCCTACTGGTTCGATAACCTCGGTTTCTTATTGAGGGAAGACTTGCTATTGTGCTCTTCACACCTTGCTCTTGGGGTTTCCCGACGAAGCGCTATCAGGCGCCATCAACAAGTTTTCTGGTGCCGTTGCCGGGGAGGCTAAGGAAGTCTTCACAAGGGGAGTCCTTCTCAACCTTTCTCTTTACTTTGTTTTTGTTTTGCTTAGTTTCTTTTGCTTGGTTTTGTTTGCCTATTTTTATCAAAAACTCCAAAAAATAGTTTAGTATGGTTTGGTTTGCTTTCTCTTATCAAAAACACACAAAAATTAGTTCCTTCTCTAGTTGCTGCAGCTTTTGGCTTGCTCCACTTTTGCCAAAATGAACTCTGTTGAGAACACCAAGTTGTGTGACTTCACTAGCACAAACAACAATTATTTCCTAAGTAATCCTTTTGATCCACCTGCTCCTGATGCTACCTTTTATGAAATTAAGCCTGCTTTGTTGAATCTTGTGATGAGAGAGCAATTTTCTGGTGCTAGTTCTGATGATGCTGCTGCTCACCTCAATAAATTTGTTGAACTTTGTGAGATGCAAAAATATAAGGATGTAGATGGAAATATTATTAAGCTCAAGTTGTTTCCTTTCTCTTTGAGAGGAAAATCTAAAGAATGGTTGCTATCCTTGCCTACAAATAGTATTGATTCTTGGATTAAGTGCAAAGATGCTTTTATTGGAAAGTAGTACCCTCATGCTAAGATTATATCTATGAGAAGTGATATTATGAAATTTAAACAACTTGATAATGAACATGTTGCTCAAGCTTGGAAAGAATGAAATCTTTGGTTAAGAATTGTCCCACTCATGGACTTACTGTTTGGATGATTATCCAGACTTTTTATGCAGGTTTGAACTTCTCTTCAAGAAACCTGTTGGATTCAGCTGCTGGAGGTACCTTTCTGACCATCACCTTGGGTGCTGCAACGAAACTCCTGGATATTATGATGGTTAATTATTCTGAATGGCACACTGAGAGAGATCCACATGGTAAGAAGGTAAACTCTGTTGAAGAAACCTCCTCTTTGAGTGATAAGATTGATGTTATCATGGCTATGCTTGTTAATGGGAAAGCTCTTTTAGATCCTAATAATGTTCCCTTAGCCTCTTTGGTTGCTCAAGAAGAGAAAGTTGATGTGAACTTCATTAGAAACAACAATTTCAACAACAATTCCTATAGGAATAATTTTGGTAGTAACAACAATTATAGGCCTTATCCTCCTAATAATGGCAATACCTATGGAAACTCCTACAACAATACTAGAAGTGCCCCCTCTGAACTTGAAGTCATGCTCAAAGACTTTATTAGTAAACAAACCACTTTCAACAAGACTCTGGAGGAAATACTTTTGAATGTTGATAAAAATATTTCCTCTCTGTCTGAAGCACAGTCCTCTTTGATTAATAAAATGGCTGCTAAACCTGAAAATTTGGAAAGTACCTTTGCTGCTACTCATGCCATACAAGTTACTATTGATGAAAATGTTAGACTGTTAGCCCAACTACATGCTATGTGGGAAAGAGAAGCTAAAATTGCTAGAAACAATAGTGTGTGCACTATCACCACCACCAATATGGATGCCACTAAACAACAAGAAGTCCCTATTCCTCCTACCACAATGCCTAATCCCAATGATCCTACTACTAGTGTTGCTAAGTTGATTTTGATCTTGATGGTTGCAATATTTCTTAAGTGATTATGTTCCTACAAAAGCTTGCTAGAAGTCCTGATGCTAGTGATATGAATGTGACTTTCACCAAACAGAGAAGTTGAAACACAAAACTTCTATTCCTAGGAAAGTAGAAGATAGTTGGGAACCCATTATTAATATGCAAGTGAATGACTTTGATCTCAAAGCTTCATGTGACCTTGGTTCTAGTGTCTCTGTTATGCCTAGAAAGATTTATGAAATGCTTGATTTGCCACCTATGGAAGATTGTTATTTGGATGTCCCACTTAATGATAATGCTAAAAAGAAACTCATGGGGAGTGTTAATTATGTTCTTATTATGGTTAACAATTCTTATGTCCCTTGGGAAGACCTTTTCTTAGAACTGTTGGTTCCATCATTGATATGAAAGAAGGAACCATTAAATATCAGTTTCCATTCAATAAAGGTATTGAACAATTCCCTATGAGGAGAGAGAAGTTTCTTTTTGCTCCTCCTTTGAAAGCAAGGTTTGATGTTAATGCTTCTTCATTTGAAAATACTTGATTCTTGCTTCTTGTGCCTAACTTAAAGGCGTTAAAGAAAATTACTTGTTGGGAGATAACCCAAGAGTTTTATTGAGTATTGGAAGTTACTACTTCAGTAATGAACTCTCCTTATACTTTTTGTTTGCTTTTTGTGCCAACAATGACCTCTGATGAGAGGGAAGTAAGATTTGGGGAGTTTCTATCCCAAAACAGATTTTTGTGCTCCACCGTAAACAATTGTGAGGAATCTCTGTAAGTCGGATTGAGCTGATATTTTAAGAATAGATCCCCCAGTATGTTATCTAACTTTCGTCAGTTCAACACGTTTTTATTTGAGCAACAGAAGGTCTTCGAAAAAATCGGTTTCTACCTGCTGGTATGTTTTGACAGATTTCTGCCATTATTTGCATTTGCTTATTATTGATTCCTTTTTGGGTTATTTTTGGGAAATTGAGATTTTTAGGGGGATTGCTATATTATCTTGTATTTTTAATGAAAGTTTTGCTGTTCTAAAGCTAAACCCAAGGGTCTATTATCTTTTGAGTACACTAATGTTGCTAATGAAGATTGTGTGAAGTTTTGTATGAAGGAAAATTTTCAGGTGTAGAGAGAGAATGATGAAATGAGATGAAGAATGGAAAAAATCTCAAGCTTGGGGATGACACCCCATGTCACCCCAAGAAATATTCAAGAGGTACAAGCGTCAAAGCTTGGGTATTCCCAAGGCATCCCCTTCTTCATCAATAAAAAGCTCAGGTCTTTCTAGACACTTCGTTTTTACTGTTTCATGCACCGTTGTGTTGTTCTTGGAGCGTCTTAGTTTTATTTTGCTTTGCTTAGTTTGATTGAATAAAGTAGTTTGGACCCCCGTTCTCGCTGTGTTGTTTCAAATAACATGATTGGTGTTGGAGAGGAGTAGAAAGTTCTTGCTTGAGTAGTACAAGAGGAGCTTGCTTTGACTGTCACATAGACTTTGGCATGTCATGCTAGGTGTTGTTTTGACCTTATGCTTAGTGATTATTGATGTAGCATGACTTGTTCCAAACAATTGGGATTTCTTAGTGTGCCTTGAAGGAATCATGCGTTGTTTTAGCATACAAAAGCATAGTATTGTGGTATTCTCCTTTGATGCTTTGTTTGGGTTGACTTGGCACATGATCACACCATGTTATGACTATGAAGAAGTCACCATAGCCTCTATGATCATTTAGTTATTGACTTGTAGTACAACTTTATGCTTTGATTAGTAATGTTTTGTCGCTCTACATGATTATGCCTATTATTGCTCTCTTAGTTGGTCGCTCCCAGTTTTTGCTAGCCTCCACTTATATGAGTAAGATATACTCATGCATCCAACACCCAAGAAACCAAGTTTTTAAAAGTGTCCTCTATAAATTCATATGCATGGTGTGTTACACCATTCCAAGTATATTCTTGTTTTCATCTATCTTCCAATTAAAAAGTATTTTGTTATGTGAAAACTTAGTGATTAAAGCTCTCACGAACTTGATGGCACACTTTATTTTTCTTGCCCCTAATAAACTTGAACCATTGTGTCATCTATGTTGTATATGCTTGCTCTTATACGTTGGAATTAGCAGAAACGTGCTTTCACGGGGAACGCTTTCAACATTGCACTTATACTTTGTACACAGTTGATATCATGCTCTTTTGCCTATGGATATCGTTGGTGTGAAATGAATGGGGATCTTGTAAGTCCATGGAGTTATGTATGTGTGTTAGAGAAACGCCTGGGCCGCTAGCCTAAGCCATGCCTAATCATGGTGGAAACTTGCAGCATCACCATAGTGACATCTATGAAACATTCTTCTTATAAAAAAAGAGATAGAGAAAAGGATATTGAGAAAAAGAAAAAAATATGAGAAAAGAGGAAAGAGAGAAAAAAGCACCATATTCCCATGGTAAATAAGAACAATGCTGAGATGCTCATTGTCTCCTTGCCTTGTCATTTTGATATGGGATAGCTCATGTATCATGTGCAAGGGGTACCCCATAGGCGGTTCTCTATGGTACACATGTACTTACCATGACAAGAACTTGCAAGTAACTAAACTTGAGTAGCATGAGGACATGATATTGCCAACTTATACTTTCTCAAGCATATACTCCATAGTGTGTTCACTTTAACCTTAATCAGTTCAAGATGCTTATGATAGGGGCAATGAGAGCTGAAAGCTAACAAGTACCATAATCTTTGGAAGCTCTTTTTGAGACTTTAAATCCCTGCTTCCCTTATGAAGGGCCTTTCTTCCACCATTATATTGAGTTTTCACCTTCTATCCTTTAGGCACCAGTTAAGAGGGCATAGTTGCCATTCTTAGTTCTATGTGCATTGTCCCAAAACTTATTGATTGATGCATATTGTTGATATTACTTGTTCTTGTGCTATTTGTATCTAGTCACTGTTATGAACTTTGAAGGTGTCCTATGCATCTATTTGTCACTCTATGAGGGACAAGCTGAATGCCACTATGCCATGTTTTCTGTATGTGAAACAAACAAATGTTTTTCAATGCATGTTATTCATGATCTTTGTTTGTAGCCTTTCATGTTGTATGCATAGTTACCTTGTCTTACTGTTAGAACTCCATCTTTCATGCTCATGTTTAGAGTTCTTTGATCCCAGCTTTCAATGCTTGAAAATGGTTTGATCTTGATTTTGATGGTGCATGTCACCTCAAAAATTATTCTTTTTATCAGTTACCTACTCGAGGACGAGCAGGAGTTAAGCTTGGGGATGCTTGATACGTCAGAAACGTATCTATAATTTTTGATGTTCCATGCTTGTTTAGTATGTACTTTTTTTTGATTTGTCTACACTTTGAGGTGTTTTTATATGTTTTCTGGTACTAACCAATTAATAAGATGCCACAGTGCCAATTGCCTGTTTTCTTCTGTTTTTGGTTCCAGAAAGACAGAAAATCAATATTCTTGGAATTGGACGGGACAAAAGCCAAAGTCAATATTTTACCGTGGGGAACACGGAGGCACCAGGGGGCCACACCCCTGGTGGCGCGGGTTAACCCTAGCCGCTCCTAGGGGGTGTGACCACCCTGGCCGCCCCCGCCTCGCCTCTTCGCCTATAAAGACCCCCCGATGCATAAACTCTAAGTACCTAATCAATATTCCACGAAACCGTCTTTAGCCGCCACCACCATCCTCCCTAGATCAGGGGGATCTAAAGCAACTCCTGGCACCCTGCTGGAGGGGAGATCATCCTGGAGGCCTTCTTCTTCATCATGCCAACATTTGGTATGAAGTGTGACTAGTTACACCTTGGACTACGGGTCCATGTAGTAGCTAGATGGTTGTATCTCCTCCTTTGTGCTATCATGTTTAGATCTTGTGAGCTTCGTTCATGATCAAGATCATCTATTTGTAATCATGCATGTTATGTTTGTGGGGATCCGATGGATATTGAGATTACTATGTCAGATTGATTAATGATTTTGTCTTATTGATTCTATCATGTCTGTGTTATTTGTGATCTTGCATGCTCTCCGTTTCTTGTAGCTATCTTGGCCAAGTATATCCTAGTGACTCCAAGAGGGGGTATTTATGCTAGATAGTGGGTTCATGCCTCTATTTAATCTAAGGGAAGTGATAGAAATCTCTAAGGTTGTAGATGTGATGTTTCCACTAGGGAGAAAACAACATCTATTGTTCATGGAACAAGTGGATTGTTTACCTTTGCTTAAAGCAGTTATCTGTTGCTTGCAACTTAATACTGGAGGGGGTTCAGATGATAACCCGAAGGTGGATTTCTAGTCATAGATGCAGTTGGATCGCGGTCTATGTATCTTGTTGTATTGCCCAATTGAATCTCATAGGATCATGAATGTCTAGTATTGCATTGTTATGCCTTGCTTAGTCCTGTCAATTGCCCTACTGTAATTTGTTTACCCAGCATGCCATGTTTTTTTATCTAAGGAGAATACCTCTAGTGAACTATGGACCTAGGTCCAATCTTTACCATTGATACATCTTCCACTGTTATTGTTTACTTTCTGCAAACCACCATTACCTTCCACACCATATAGTTAATCCTTTTTTACAGCAACCGGTGAGATTGACAACCTCACTGTTCGTTGGGGCAAAGTCTTGAGTTTGTGTTGTGCAGGTTTCCAACTTTCTTTCAACACCTTTGAGACGTTTCCTTCCTCCTACTGCTTCGATAACCTCGGTTTCTTACTGAGGGAAGACTTGCTGCTGTTCTCTTCACACCTTGCTCTTGGGGTTTCCCGACGAAATGCTATCAGGCTCCGACACCAGCGTGAAGGGGCTCGATCGTTGCCAGCTCCATCCCCTTCATCATTGTTGATTACAACAAGGATGAGGATGGCGATGAAGCAATGCAGAAAGCCATTGAAGCCTCCTTGGCGATGGGCAAGCCACAGGTGGGAGTGGATGTCGTTGGGAAGGGCGTGGAGGGGTCACCAATCAAGGTGGACTCCGACGACAGTGTCGTGATCTCGGTCTAGATGTTGTTTAGGTTTGGTTGCAATTTCGGTTATGTTTAATGTGAGTACAATTATTGTAATGGGTTTGGCAAGCTGCAATGGGAATTACGGATAACTGTGTTCAGCGCAATAACAGGTACTCGTGCTTCCACAATAGAAATTGTGTATGTGCCCTTTGCATGCGGCAGTATCCACGTAGATTCCGCTTAAACAAACCAACAAAGTCAGATTACCACCATCGGACAAAATGAACAAATAAAGGCATAAGATAGATGAACAAATGCCCAATTTGTTCCAAGAAGACACTACTAGTTCAGACTTCAGACCACTTGGTCGACAAATACTATTACATTTTGTTCTGAGCATTCCCACACACAACAGAAAATCCACGAACATGCTTGCACTTGGTCAGTTCTTTCTCTGCCTTGATCCTCAGGAACCTGTGCATATTGGTAGTTGTGACATCGTGGACTTCCTCCTCGTGCAGTTCAATCCTTCATGCAGTCAGGTCTTTCTCTGCTTTAGCCTTTAGGGCCATCGCCATGTCCCTCTCCTTCCCGACTTTGATAACCTTGGCTTCCAACCTACGGATTTCACGGTGAAGGTTTGGTGCATTATAAAGGGCCATTAACTTCATTTCAGCACTCTCAAGAAGTGCGCTTACTAAGGCTTCTTTCATCTTAGCATTCTTCTCCCATAGTTTATCTAGCGATTTCTGCATAGATAGTGGCCACTCCGGATCTACCCATTTTACAACACCGCAACTTTTGGTTGGCCACGCTTCACCCTTCCCACACCCTAAAAACCTCCTGCATGTGTTGCGTCCCTCGAATGCTACAAATTTAGCGGCCACAAGCTCATGTTTTTTACAACAGGGAGGACTCTCTCCCTCCTCTAAACCGTGATAATCGGAGTCATACAAAGTCGCGACGGCCTAGCACACTAGACTTACATGAGTAATCAGAGTAGATCTAGCTCAAAATAAATAAATCCCCATAAAATATAAGGTATGAGACGACTCATGTTGCTTTCACCATCTCTGTGATCTTCAAGCGTTTCCTGGCCCTCTCCCCGCGAAGCCACGAAGAGAAGGAGGTGGAGGAGCGGGGTGGCGGTAGGAGAGGTCGCTGGAGGGGTGGCGCACCGCCTGCTAGGAGCTAAGGGATGGAGTGAGGACAGTGGCTTCGAGGGAAAGGGGAGAATTAAAGAACGCCAACCCTACCAACAAAATCCAACGGTTGTTATAACACGAACACATCTAACGTCTTACGTGCGCGGCACATGGAAAGCGTGACACTGGTAGGTGGAGCACGCACGATTATTAAGGAATACTCCCTCCGTCCACAAATAAGTGTACTTCTAGCTTTTTCTTAAGTCAAACTTTATCAAATTTGACCACATTTTTAGATAAATATAACAACATGTATTACACCAAGGAGTATTATAGAACTGTGACTAACATACATTTGTCCGACAAGCATGCTCTCCACACCGGGCTAGTATTGATTACGGCTTACATTTAAGCACAACATAAGTTCTACAACTCCCTGTCGGTCTTCTCGATGCGAATGCAGAAATTGATCTGCTTGGTCGGTCCAGCATCGACAATGTACTTGGATGGCACACAAAGGACTGACCTCAGGTTGACTGACCTCAGGTTCGTAAACTCCACCTCGCTCGGCGTCGGGCAGCTCGGCGACACGGCCCTCACATGCACTACATTGGACGATAGCGGCTGGGCGTGTGACCACATACTCATAGTGTACATCGGCCATGCGCACGAGACCGACCTGACGCATACCACAGACATGAAGGCGGGCACAGGGATGGTTCCTGGAACTGTTCCCAGAACGTGAGCGGTGATGGCCAAGTCAAAAATAGAGCTGTCCCCTCCTGAAAAATGAGCCGGCGGCGTACCGGCTCAGGGAACGACACTTGCTCTTGGAGAAGAATGGAGTAGCCATAGGAGAGCATAATCACTTCGATCGGGTGATCCCTTGCAAGGTGGATCACGAGCTTTGCCGGCGGGCCGGTGTAGTTGCAGCCGAGCTCCGTGCAGCCGCACGCGCTGTGCCGGCACACGAGCTCGTGCCCTGGGAGTACGTAGTAGGGGTAACGACGAGAGCATCCATGGTGGGAGCACTTGATCCCGTACATCGCCAAGATGTTGCGCGTGAGGATCTCCTCCAGATTCAAGGGCTGGCAATCTGACTACTCCTTGCTGGGCGGCTCCCACATCTAAAGATCATCGAGAAATCAAAGAATAGATGTGCACTTAGTAAAGCCGACAGCATGAATTTGTAAAATAAATTCAAACGCTAGTAAAATGATTTCCTACCATAAGGTTCAAGTCAGTTGCTGTCATTGGCGAACGACGCGCGAAAGCCGGTGGCGTCGTCCGGCACGGCGATATGCGGTGGAGAAGGGGTTATGGCTGTGAAAGAGACGTGATCAGTCATGAGCTCCTATTGAAATAGGTCAGAGGGAGGTGCATATAGTAATATATCTGAATATTATAAGCGTGGCGAATCATGTCGTAGAATAGCCTACTTGTGGATCGGCCTTACAAAGAAACATCCTAGCGGCCACGCGGCCTGATCGAACGGTCTGTAACCATCAGCACGCAAAACCAGCTCCCCGGGAAGGGGGAAGGGAGCCGGGTCTTATAGAAGAGATGATCTAAATGTCTCCTTTGGCCACTAGACTTACGATCCGACGGCTGCTATTAGTCGTTAGGGTTACAATACCGGAAACTCTAGATTTCTCCATGGAACCCTGGAATCTCTAGTTGGAGAAGTTGCTTAGAATGCTAAGAGGGAGTTAGCTTCCGGGTTTGGGCTCAATCCGCGCAGTGGGTCCATGTTCTGGGCATGACGGGGAGGCCTAGGGTTGAAAGCCATGTTAACTCCTACTCGGTAGCCATCCCGGGGGTGTGCCGTGTGCCAAAAGTCCCGGTTTGTCTTGCTTATGATTTTATGTTGGTAGTAGGTGACACACATGGGCTACTCGATCTGGTTTCATATTTTTTTTATTTTTGATGAATTTCCCATTGTTAGGGTTCTGGGGGTAGAAAAATCGACAAACCCTCCAGCGCACGCAGGCACACGAGGTTCATTGCAACCTTGAACCTAGGCACTTGGGGCACCCCAAAACATTTTTTAAAGAAAATCCAGGACAATTTCTAGGGTACCTACAGTTAGAAATCACAATTACCGGGGCGTAACTCAGGAAAATACAGTATATGTGTCGTGGTATTGCCGACGAGTACGCCATGGAGGGGTCCTCACAAAGCGTGTTTAGATACGTGGGGTAAGGCGGAAGGTTTGCGGGTACGAGGTAACACAACTTACTTGGGTTTAGATCCCACGACGGTGGAGGGATCCTACTTCTGCTATAAATCACTATAATGGCAATACGTCGAGTTACAGGTGAAAAGGTTCGTATGGGCACCTAGAGGGGGATGAATAGGTTCTACTCAATTTTTAGTTCTTTTTCAATTTTAGGATTGGAATAAAGTAAATTCTCTATATATGCAACTACGAGAATTTCCCTATATGCAAACCTAGCTACTAAGCACGTAAAGAGAGGAGCGAGGAAACCGTAGTGGAGCACGCAGAGACACATGGATTTGTTTTACCGTAGTTCTTTCCTTGTTAAGGGAAGTACATCTACGTTGGAGGGGTGCGTGGTTCTAAGACCACCACGCCACAATAGGCCTCAGCCTATTCTCCGATGGATCTCGCCACGAAAGGCCTGATCCACCTTCTCCACTATTGGTACCCTTCAAGGCGGGAACCGGTGCCTTTACAACTCTACCGGGGCACACACCCACAACTGAATTGGGGGCTCCCGTAATGACAACAAGCTATCACAAGAACAAGGATTATCAATATAATCAAAAGCAAGGATCTAGATATTTGCAAGGAATACTAGATCGGAGATTCTCCAAATGAATGGAGAGGAGATGAAGTGCTTGATTGCAGTTGATGAAAATCGAGTCCTCCTCCTTCGATTCCCCAAGGTACGGGGCCTTTGGATGGATGAAGGTGGAGATCTCTTGGATGAAGGTTGAAGAACAGATCTTGAACTTTTCGAATGAACCAAGAGATCTGGCAGGATGGGGAAGGCTGTCTTAAATACCCCCTGCCCAGATCTGGCCGTTGAAGAAGTTTGGGGGCGGATTATCCGCCCCCCACTAGGGGCGGACTATCTGCCCTAGATAAAAATCTGCCCCTAGGAAAGAAACTCCAGGGGAAAATCCGCCCCCCATACATAGAGCGACGCAGGTCTTGACTTGGTGAAATTCCTCGAGGGGTCGGATTATCCGCCCCCTGAAGGGGCAAACTATCTGGCCTGGGGAGAATATCCGCCCCAGAGCCGGAAAGTCCGGGGGAAAAACTCTGCCGCCTCTCTGGGGGTTGCGCCTTGGAAAACTTGAAGCCGATCCTAGGGGGCGGATTATCTGGCCCCTGAGGGCCGGATTATCCGGCAAGGCCAGAAAATCCGGCCGATACTCCGCCCCCTCTCTGGTGGTTGTGCCCTTCTGGGAATGGGGTGGGGCGGATTATCCGCCCCCCAAAGCAGTTTCCTTTTCTCTTTTTCAAGATAGAGATCTGCGGCACTTCAACACACATTAGATAATCTGTGATATTGTTATCTAACACACAAAACATTAGGGATTATGAAATTCTTTCAATCTCTCCCTCTTTGGTGTTAGATGACAATAATAGGATTTGCAATAAAACCTACTAACAACACCTTTAAGGAAATGAAAGAGGCTCTCCCTAAATGTGTGCATATTTATGCTTTGCATTTGAATACAAATGCACACACCAAAGAGTAAGACAATTTCATAACAAAGACAATTAAAACAAGGTGAGTTGGGAAATAAAGTCATACCACCGGGATGTGAAAATAGCCAAAGTAAATAATGAGATTATGAGGCTCCAAGAACATCCCACAATATTGATGCACACAATAGATAATCCCCTGATCCCATAACCCATCAATAGAATACCATACTCCATAGATAAATCCCGAATTCCATATGATTATTTCCACAAGATAAATCCAGAATTCCAGGAATCCATACACGAGCAAAAATTATCACACGACAAAGTCTTATACAAACCAAGCACAAATAACAAATAAGTTCACGCTAAAAGGGCACAAGCAAGCAAATAAAACGAATGAAAAAGAGGCAAGTGCTTGCGCCCGACCCATGCAAATCCGAGACCTAATAGAACTACTTCTCCCCTTTTGGCATCAAAACGCCAAAAAGGAAGAAGAGCGATGCTAGCATCCTAGAAGATCACTCCTCCTTGTCCTTGTCGTAGTCCTCCCCGTCCCCTTCCTCTTCATCATACTCATAATCATCATCAGCTGGAGGAGTAGGTTCCCTCAAAGGTGGAGGAAACATGTGACTCTCGAGCTCTCCATAGTTGATCCCCGAAGAGTTCCACTAAGCATAAGGTTCCGGAGCAGTAGGAGGTGGTGGATTGCCAGTGGAACCTGACACATGGTGAAGAATAAGCTGCTGAGTGTGAGCCATCTCATGGATCCTCCTTTACTCCTCATACTGGCCCTTGTGAGTATCTATGCCCATGCAAAGAATGTGCCGCTGGAACCAATTGAGCTTCTTGACCTCACGAGCCATTGGGGACTCAGCGGGATGACGACCACTAGCCCTTGCATCACGCATGAAGGACTCATGGGCAGTGGAAGGGTGAGAGGTCTTCTGAGCCTTGTTGTAGATTTTCTTGGGCTTGTGTACACCATCCAAACCAGTGCCAAAGTCCTCATGAGGCAGCATATGCTTGATGATCATCATAATAAACGGAGCATATGGGATGGAGAGCCGGTTGAGCATCGCATCAGTCATCTCATGATAGATATAGTCCATCACATCCAACTTATAACCTTTAGACAAGCCAGCATTGGTGGCACACTCGTGAGCAAAGGCAAGCAGGGGAACCAGGTGACCGCGGATCTTATCATTGTTTCCCCCACTTGGAGAGATGATGTCCCTAAACATGCCAACAAGGGGGGCATACAAAGGAGAGAGGCCAGCGAAAGTACCAGCAATGCCATCAGACGTCAGACATGGAGCAAGCACAGTGTCCTTGGATGGCCGGAGTGGAGAAATGATGCGGTGGCTAGAAAGTGTGTCATGGCCATGGAAAGCATACCCAAGGACCTGACCAAACGTGCGGAAGTCAGACTAAATCATTTTTGTCCCGGTCATCCACTTCATGGTGCAAAGCTCATCTCCGCAGATCACAAGTGTTGAGAAAAACTGCTTCACCACCGAGGAATCATAGTGACACTGTAGAGTCATAAGGTGATGAAGCCCCATCTTGTTAGTCACATCCAAGGCTTCACGGAGTCTTGCCTTGGTTTGGGCCTCAGTCATATTCATAGGATGCATAGGGCGAATCTTGAGAGGAACATACACATCATACTGAATGGCCTGAAAGTGTGCACACCAAAACATGGAATCCTCTGGAGGACCATCACTGTCGGCATCGGCATAGTAATCAGTTTGGCAAATGGTGGAATACTAAACGCTGTCCATAGCCTTGTAGTTGGTCCGAGACTGCTTGCCCTTGCGAGATGCAACCCTCTTGGTTTTCTTTGTTGCCTCAGCCATCCGTTCAGCCTCTCTTGCCAACCGGCGGACCTTAGTTTCATCAACAAACGTACCCTCTACAGTCGGCTTGAGATAACGATCACGGGGACGACGGGTGAAGGTCTTAGGAGCACGTGAACCACCTGTGAAAAGGCATGGGAGAGGTAGAATGGGGATAAGCACACACACAAGTCCGGGAGTAATATTATAAATAGTAGTAAAACAAACCATGAGCAATAGATGTGCATTGCATAAATCAGAACCAAACCAGAACAGACTTTGAGTCTCCAGGCTGGATTATCCGGCCCTGGCAAGGGGCGGATAATCCGCCCCCCGCAGATTTTTTTTGGATTGGCCCAGATTCACCAAGGAAAAACAGATCGAGCACTAGGGTTGCAATACTACTGATTCTAACAAATAGGGGAAACACATAGTATCACGAGATTTGCACCAAAAACAATGAATGCCAAATAAAGGAGAGGGATGAGGGAGTTCCCCTCACTCTTTGGAGGAAAATCGCGAAGGAGAAGGTACCCGGAGGCGTGGGGAAGAAGATCCGGGGAGGGCCCGGAGAATCCGGTGGTCAAATCGACTCCGGGGAGGGGCGGATGCTCCGGCGGCGGCTGAGGGAAGAGCTAGGGTTTGGGGAGGACTGGCTGCTCTGTTTGCGCCTGCCCTCCCCGACCCAGCCCTTAAGAGGCAGAATTCGCCTGGGGCAGATAATCCGCCCCCCACTTGGGGCGTATAGTCCCCCCCCCCCTCTGAATTTCTTTCAACACAGATTCAGGCCGGAGCACTCCTTGCAAAACCCCTCGAAAGTGTTTAGAGGACTTGTGTGCAAGAATAGATGGTTCAAGGAGGGAAAAAGGCTTGGGTTTAGAGCAACAAACTGTGATGGTACTACACACCCAAAGTTGCAAGAACACATCAAACAAAAGCCAAAATTGGTTATGTTTTCCGTAAGAACAAGATATTTGCAAGAAAAACCAAAGAGAGCCACTAGAAACCAACTCTTCTCATGGAAGAGGGCGGTGGCCAAAGCCACCATGTTGCAGCGCATGGCACGACACCGCGAAGATGTATCTTGAGTT
Organism: Avena sativa; assembly: GCA_916181665.1. Taxonomy (NCBI): domain Eukaryota; kingdom Viridiplantae; phylum Streptophyta; class Magnoliopsida; order Poales; family Poaceae; genus Avena; species Avena sativa. The sequence goes on along the minus strand of OV702279.1, from coordinate 51,207,708 downwards.
CAAAACCAATGCTCATCGATGACCCACATATCAAAAAATGATATTAAAGGAAATGATTTTTCTTGCTTTCGGCATTATGGGGGTAGGGTTAGCCCAATCAATTAGGACCACACTCCCCCCTATGTCTATGCCCGCATCTAAACCAAATACATGAATAAGAGTAAGTGAGTGTGCATAGGTAGTCAAGCCAAGCTCCTTGAATCTATGATATTTAGCTCATTCCTCAAATAACAAAATCCTGCTCCATCAAGAGGCTTCGTGAAGATATCAGCAAGTTGGTTCTTCGTCTCACAAAAGATAGTTCAATATCGCCACGAGCCACATGATCCCGAATGAAGTGATTGTGAATCTCAATATTTTTTGTTCTTGTATGCTGCACCAGATTGTAAGAAATTTTGATAGCACTTTCATTGTCACATAAAAGAGGCACTTTGTGACAATTGACACCATATTCCTTTAAAGTTTGCCTCATCCATAATAATTGTGTACAAGCACTTGCAGCAGCAACATATTCAGTTTCAGTGGTTGAGAGTGATATGCAGTTTTGTTTCTTTGAAGACCAACACACTAGATACCTGCCCAAGAATTGACATGCACCAGACGTTGATTTTTGATCATCTTTGTCACCATCCCAATCTGAATCAGTGTAACCACATAGAGAGAAACTGGAGCCTTTGGGATACCATAAACCAAAATTTGGGGAATGAACCAAATATATGAAGATTCTATCGACCGCCACTAAGTGGCTTTCTTTAGGAGTGGCTTGGTACCTTGCACACACTCCTACACTCAACACGATATCGGGCCTAGATGGGCAAAGGTAAAGGAGAGAGCCGATCATGGATCGGTATACCTTTTGGTCCACGTCTTTACCCTTTGGATTAAGCTCAAGATGACACTTTGTTTGCATTGGAGTAGCAAGGCCATTGAGATCCGTCATCTTGAACCTCTTGAGCATGTCTTGGATGTACTTAGCTTGATTAATGAAAGTTCCTTCTCTAAGTTGTTTGATCTCGAATCCAAGAAAGAACCTCAATTCTCCCATCATAGACATCTCAAACCTGTCAGTCATAAGCTTTGAAAATTCATCATTAAAAGGTTGGTTAGTAGAGCCAAAAATAATGTCATCTACATATAGTTAGCATACAAAAAGCTCCCCATTAACCTTCTTAGTAAAAAGAGTGGGATCGTTTTGCCCAACTTCGAATCCACGGTCTAACAAAAGCTCTTTAAGGTGCTCATACCATGCACGTGGGGCTTGTTTAAGGACATAGAGCGCCTTATCGAGTTTGTAGACATGGTTCAGAAATTTGGGATCCTCAAAACCTGGGGGTTGCTTGACGTATACCAACTCATGTAGTGGACCATTAAGAAAAGCACTCTTAACATCCATTTGCTGCAATTTAAAGTTATGATGGGTGGCATAGGCAAAGAAGATACAGATGGACTTAATACGAGCCATAGGAGCATAAGTCTCGCCAAAATCAATTCCTTCCACTTGAGAGAATCCTTGAGCCACTAGCCTTGCTTTATTCCTCACAACAATGCCATTTTCATCTTGTTTGTTCTTCAAAATCCACTTGGTGCCGATAACATTGCGGAACTCTTTGGGTTGCTCTACGAGCTTCCAAACCTTGTTGCGCTCGAAGTTATTTAATTCTTCATGCATTGCAACCACCCAATCGGGATCTTAAAGAGCATCAAAGACCTTCTTTGGTTCAACCATTGAAATGTGAACTTGATGATAACAGAAGCTTGCAAGTTCTCTTCTAGTAGACACCCTTCCTCTTAGATCACCGACAACCTTGTCAAGAGTGTGACCCCTTGACTCAAGGTTCCGATCAGCACGAGCCTTGCGTCGAGCCTCAATTTCCTTGTTGTTTCTAGAAGGAGTGGATTCAGCATTTGGATCCTTGTCTTGTCCACTACCTTGCCCTTGATCTTGATCTGAGCTGATAACATGAGCTTGTTGCTAAACAGATTCTTCAGGGCCGAACAATCCGCCCCTGGGTGGGGCCGGACTATCTGGCCTGGGATATGTGGCCCCCACTTCTTCTTCCTGAGAGTCCCTGGCAGAACTAGGAGTTCCAGGGCCGGATAATCCGCCCCTTGGGGCCGGAGAATCCGGCCTGGAATTTTCTTGGTCGTTTTGTTCTTCTTGAAGTTCACTGGAGTGAGTTCGAGTGCCAGGGGCGGACAGTCCGCCCCTTGGAGGGGGCGGATAGTCCGTCCTGGGACTATCATTTTTCCCAGAAGACTGATGATCTTCAGCAGGTTGTGGTGTTGGTGCAGAGGTTTCTTCAGCAGTAGGGCCTTGTTGATCTTGTGTAGATGAGGGCTCCACTTGAGTGGAGCATTGTCCTTCCGGATCCGCCACAAGGGGTTCCTCAATTGGGTGGAAAAATCCCACGCCCATTCTTCTTATGGCATCCTGGGGTATTTCAGCATCTACATCACAAACATCAACTTGCCCCACCATGGGAGCCATCATTTTCATCGAATTCCACACTACAAGATTCCACAACAATTCCGGAGAGCTTGTTGTAGACTCTATAAGTGTGGGATTCGGCACCGTAACCAACAAAAATACCTTCTAAAGCCTTAGACCCAAATTTAGACAAACGAACACCTTTGATAAGAAATAAACAGTTACAACTGAATACCCGGAAGTACGAAATGTTGGGCTTGTTACAGGTGAGTATTTCATATGGAGTCTTGTCCAAGATCTTGCGGAGGTAGAGCCGATTTGATGAGTGACAAGCGGTGGATATGGCTTTAGCCCAAAAGTTGTAAGGGGACTTGAATTCAGCCAACATCGATCTATCCATATCAATCAAAGTGCGGTTCTTCCTCTCGGCTACACCATTTTGTTGAGGGGTGTACGCAGCGGAATATTGATGTCATATCCCCTCTTCACTTAGAAACTCATTCAATGTGTAGTTATTGAACTCGGAGCAGTTGTCACTTCTTATTCCCAAGATGGGAACATTGTGTTGACATTGAACCTCATTGGTGAAGTCAATGACCGTTTGTTGAGTATCACTCTTTAGCTTGAAGAAATACACCCATGTATATCTTGAGTAATCATCGACTATGACCAAGCAATATTTCTTCCCACCCAGTGGCGTCGTTATGGAAATGGCAGAGCCTAAGCAGGCTAGAAAGAGGTGTGGGAGCTAAGCAGGGAAGCATGCGACGGCGTACACAGGCGGGATTGGATACAAGCAAGTGTCGGGGACACAGGAAGTACCCAGGTTCGGAGCCCTCGGGTTGAGGTAAAACTCCTACTCCTGCCGATCTGACTATAGGGATGAATCACAGAGAACTACAAGGCTCCTCGAGATGTATCGGGTCTGGCGAGTGAGTGAGTAGAGTCCAACCCTTGCTAAATTATCCCTCCCGCCCCTTATATAGGCCGAGGCGGCGTGGGCAACGATCTGGCCGATTAGCGGGTCCCATAGGCGGGCCCTAGCCGGCTAGGTCATCTACAGTGGCCGGCATGGGGAGTGTGTACTCACAGTCAAGCCCATTCCACCACGCCATCTACAGTGGTCGCCGTGCGGGTAGTTGTGCATAGTGCCACCTACTGTCTACTATTGCAACCGTCATCGGTAAAGTAGTCGATATGGGCCGAGTGTCCGACTCTCCTTTCTATCTTGTCCACTGTCCTGATCGTACTGCGCACTATGCCCTACGTCATCTGGTACCTTGCCGATCTTGAGTGGCTGGCTAGGGCGATCTAGCCGGTTGGCCTTCCTTGGACGGATGGTCAGATCCATCCGGCTACTCTTCTGCCCTTGCTTGTTTCAACCGGCTGGCTCTTCCGCAGGTTGGCACTCGATCTGTCTTGCTCCGGCCGGCTATCTTGATCCAGCCGGCTGGCGGTCTTGCCGATGGTTCTTGTCTGGGTGGCTGGTTTGCCAATCGGGTCTTGGTCTATTTCCTCTTCTAATCTATCTTGAGGTTTCTGCGCCCAGCTACCCTCAGCCGGCTGTCGTGCTTGTGCTTTGCATCTTGTCCGGTTAGCCTACCTGGGGGTGATCCCCCCGACACTAGCCCCCGAGCGCGCGTAGATTCCGCCCTCAGACGAAATGTGCGTGGGCTCAGAAAGCTAGGATTTTGAAATTTTTCCCGGTTGAATTTGGCGGTTGAACTGCCCCGGCTGTGTCATCACTGACGTCATCCACGCGTTATGATGGTCATGGGAGGTCGTGCATCATGGGGTCACGCCGGTTGTCGCCTCGGGAACTATCGCCGGTGCCTCACCTCCCGCTCTGGGATCTGCTGTGCGCGGTCGCAAAGGATCCGGACGCTGTTGGAGCCGTGGGGGGTCGCCACGTGGTAGGCCGACAGTTTGCCTACCGACCCCTTTAAGTAGGGGCCGCGACACCCCGCGCCCCTTACGAGAAATTTGCCCCCCTTCTTCCTTCCTTCGACGCCCAACGCCCTTGTTGCTTCTCTGCCTTTGCCTTTCCTCCGTGTTGCCAGGGAGCTTGCGCCAGCACCGCCAACCACTTCCCCGTCGAAGCGATGGGGCATCGGCACTCCTCCGCCGCTTCTCTCCCGCCTTCTCCCCCTTGCTCTCCTTCTCCCCCGCGCTCCTCTGCCACCATGTCCGAGAGCCGAGGCGCCTGGTGTGGCTCCTCTGTGACAGAGGAACAAGTGGATAAATACTGGCGGTCGCGCCTCCTGCCGACCGCCGGCGAGGTCGGGGTCTGCCGGGCCCCGGCCGACTAGATTTCACCGGCTCCGCAAGGCGGCGAACGCGTTGTCTTCCTCGCGCATCTGACACGCGGCCTGCGCCTTCCTGTTGTCTTTCCTCGCCCACTTCGTTCTCCGCCTCCACCATCTCCGGCCAAATGAAATCGGCATCTTGGCCCACTTCGTCGCCTTCTGCGAATGCTATCTCGGGATCCAACCGGATCTCGGGCTCTTTTGCCGGCTTTTCCTCATCCGCCCCCAGGTGCAGTTCGCCAAGGGTCCGCTGGTGGCCTGCAACGACGCCTCGATCTATAGCCGGTCGTAGATAGGCTACCCCAAGTTCAAACTCCATGACACAGTCAAACTGTGGCAACAGACGTACTTGTATGTACGGAACTTGGGGTCTGAGGACCGGCTGAACCTCCCGGCCTTCCAGGACACAGAGGCTAGCCGGGCGCACAGGGAGGAGAAGGTCTTCGTCTCCAAGACAGAATCAGACACGCTCCTCCACCGGATGAGAGGTTTGGTAACGGCTGGTATAACTGGCATTGACGTGACGCTGAGTTGGGCCAGCCGGCTCGTAATGCCCCTGCAGCAGCGAGCACACAAGATGTGCTACTACTTCGGGCAGCTCGACCCCACCCGGCTCTCGCACCGCGACCCCTCCTTCACCAACTTATATGATTGGATCTAGATGATCACGAAGGAGAAGATCACTTCCAACTGTAAGTTTGGCATCGCTCCTTACAAGCGTGAGAACCGCGCGCCCCGGATGAGTATACGTGTTTGCCTTTTCCTCTTTTTATTCTCGCGTTGTCCGGCTAACTTCCTTATTAGGTCTGACTCGCGTTCTGTCTACGCAGATGTTCCCCTGCATCATCCGGGAGGAGGGTGACGTGGCCCTCCAGGTCTTTGCGGCCGACCTCTCCGAGCCGCGCCCACGCCAGAACAGCGGCGAGGGCTCGGACGACGAGGAGGGCTTCTTTCCCAGTCAGGGTGACGAAGTGGTGGAAGACCCGCATGGCCCCGAGCTGGAGGAGAGAGACGGAACCGCCACTCCCGTGCCCACCTAGAAGCGTGCCGGCCAAGGCACCTCCAGCAGCAACGCCGCGCCCGAGGAGCCGGCTGCCAAGCGCACCTGGGCAGCGGGGGTCCCTCCGTGTCCTGGACGGACCGCGGGCAGCCGGAAAAGATTCGCGTGCGTGGTGTAGGGGTGAGTCCTCGACCTTTTTCTCCTTCTCATTCCTTTGTTTCTTCGCATCAGCCTCCGGCCTCGCTTTGATCTTGTTTTTGTCTTGACCTTGCTCTTGCTTTTGTGTAGTGTCGTTCTTTCCTTTGTTGTGAGCCCGGCTCGCATTGCTCCTGCCACCGCACCGCCCCGCGACCTTCCTCCTCCGCTGGCTGCCCCCTTGGTGGCTACAACACCCCCTTCGACCGAGACCATGCCCCCGCCAGATCCGGTGACCACGGTCCAGCCGACTGCCTCTATGCCCGAGCGCACGGAGAGCCAGCCGGATGCGGCCTCTGGACTGGGTGGGGGCTCATCAGCCGGCGTGGGGGGCTCGGACTCCGATGATGAGAAGATCGCACAGTGGAAGGCGGCGATCCACGATGGCCCGGCCGCTCTAACCGTCCCGCTGGCGCCTCTGCCCGCGGAGGCGGGCGTTTTGCTACAAACCATTGAGGTTAACCTCGAGGTCGGACTGGCGGAGGTGAAGCAGCTGCGGGGTACACTAGCCGGCGCCAACGAGGAGGCCGCCAAGTAGTAGGTCGTGGCCCGCGGGACCGCGTGAAGTAAGTTTTCCCGAGGCTTTTTGTCTTGCGCTCCTTTCCTTCTTATTTTGCTTCCGGTTTCCGGCTTTCTCATTTGCGTTCCTTTTCTTCGACTACAGCCATTATGGTTTGTGGGAAGCACGAGATTGATCGGCTGAAGCGCTCCAACGCGCGCCTGAGCCGGACAATGCTTCCCTCTGGCTCCAAAACAAGGAATGGCACAGCAAGGTGAATCAGCTAGAGGAGAGCTTTAAGGAGCAGGGGGCGAATCTTGCCAGCCGGGCCAGCGCCTTCGACCTCCTAGACAAGGAGGCCACCCGGCTGAAGGAGCACGCGGATATGCTCGACAAAGAGCTGATGGACATCGGCCTCCTGGTGAAAGGTGAGTTCTTCTGCTGGTGGCGTATGTTTTTATCCGACTGCGTTTTCTGGGTAGCCTTTTGACTTGCCCTTCTGATCACAAGGCTTCTACCCCCAAGTAGATGCCCTTGCCTACGACCGGGTGCAACAGGTTGCGCCGGGTGAGAAGGCAGTCGTAAAGGACCTGGTGGGTCATCTCGGTGAGGATGCCGCCAACCCGTGCAAGGCCACGGCCAGCATCCATGACTTGGTCTTCCCGCGGGAGCTGCTGTCGGAGACCATGGGGGCCCTGGCGATCAAGCTGGGTGGGGTGCCGAACGCGATCGACCGGCTGCGCGATCTGGCTGCTCCCGTCGGCTCCGAGATGGCGCTGGCCTTGATGCTTTCATGGTACAAGGACACCCATCTAGACAAGCTGGTGGACGGCTTCCGAGCTGGCGCGGATCTTGAGGCCATGCGCCGGGCCTATCCGGACCTCCGCTCCGCCGCGATCACGATTGTCGGCTACACCGACAACGACGAAGTGCTCACGGACGGCGAGGGGAGCACGGGGGGCGATGGCGCGGAGGCATCTTCCGAGGCTGGCGGAGCCAGCACGGCTCCTCCCCACGGCAAGGGTCCGGCCGCCTGAAGGTGAAGACCCTGGGATGCCGGGTGAAGTTGTAGATACCTTTCTGTTTTGGTACTTGTGTCTTCTAAACAATCTGGATGTGCAGGGTCTTCGTCCCCGATGTTTAAGTAACTGTCTGGTTGGGTTTGCCTTCGTGCACCCACTTATGCTTATTCCTTGGCCGACTAGTCTTTTTGGCTGGTCCACTCCATCTGGAATTATCCTCCCTTTGCCTTGCGCTCTTTGTGGGCATTTTTCTCTTGTGTTCTGTCTCTTCTAGCTTTCTGACGGTATGCCGACTTGCTCTGGTCGGCTAGCGCATCGGCTAGCCGGATACTACATCCTTCGAGTGGGGGCGCGCCAGCGCACCCACTGGGTGTAGCCCCCGAGATTCGGGACAGCTGGAGTAACCAGGTGTTTTGAATCTTTTAAAAAATTATTGTCTTTCGCCTTACTTTGCCGAATTTGACCTGCTTAACCGGGCTGGGGGAGTTGCACTGCAGTCCGGCTAAGTATATCCGACTTGCTTTTGCTCTATTACTTTCCTTTCCCCTCTCTTTCTATCTTTCCTTCTGTCTTTCTCTTTCTTCCTCTTCTTCATTTTTCTCTTTCTTTCTTTCCTCTTTCTCATCTTTCTCTTTCTTTCTTTCCTCTTTCTGGCTAGGTTTGTCTGACGCATCCGACTAGCTGCGTCTAGCCGGCTTGGGCGGGTGGTGCCTTGGTGTCATGTCTGCCTTTGTCTTCCTCCTCGTCCGGCTGACGCACCCTTCAGCCGGACGTTGCCTGCTTCTGGTGGGGGCGCTCCAGTGCACCCACTGGGTGTATCCCCCGAGATTCGGAGTGTCTATCGTAGATAGGTACTTCAAATCTTCACTGTTCTTGATTTTCGACTCGGTGTGATTTGTACAAAAAAGAAACATACAAAAATTACTCCTTGTCAATATGTTGCCTTGTTAAATGTCTCTCTATTACTCGACTAGAGTTTTTATTTTTTCGAAAACTCGCTCGTGCTCCTCTGGACACTTAGTCACTTTCTCGTGCGCAGGGTTGTTTACGTTGCACCTTGCCGGACAGCCGGGTTACGGTCTGGAGCTGGAACTGAAGGGAGCTGATAATACATTTCCGCACGGTACTAGAGGCTTAGTAGCTGGAAAATACGAATTGGGCACATGGTCGGAATGTCCGATCTGACGCATCTTTCGCCTTTTTTGTGTGGGATTCCCTCGGGCTTTTGCTCTTGCTAGTTGGACAGCCGGGTTGCAGTCTGTAGCTGAGACAAAGAGTGGGCCTCTGGCATCATCGCACACTACTAAGTCGGTTTATAGAATTGGCAGGGCGGGCCGACCAGCGAGCCCCCGGGTAGGGGTTGACGGAAGCCGAAAAAATCATTGCAGCAATTTAATTGGATAAGAACGACAATCTGACTATCTGGCAAGGAGCCCCCGAGGATCAACCGGGGTTCCACATCTTTCATTCATTCAGGGATCTGGATACATACACTTATTTTTGCGACTAGGTGTAAAACCGTTAGAGGAGGTCCGCGTTCCATGGTCGCTCGGTCTCCTCGTCCGACTTGTCCATCTTGTTCTTGCGCGGCTGTTGTGCGTCGATGAGGTAGTAGGATTTGTTGTGTAACGCCTTGCTGATGATGAAGGGGCCCTCCCACGGAGGGGACAACTTGTGCATGCCCTTCATATATTTATCAGCCGGAGCACCAGGTCACCCTCCCGGAATGCGACTGGCCGGATGCGACCGGAGTGATACCGGCGCAACCCTTGCTGGTAGATGTCCGACCTAGAGAAGGCCAGCTCGCGGGCCTCGTCTAGGAGGTCCACGCTGTCCTCCATTGCCTCCTAGTTCTCCTTCTCCATGTAAAGGAGTTTGCGGGGTGAGTCGAACTCAATGTCCTCCGCGAGAACTGCCTCCGAGCCATTGGGGAGGAAGAACAGGGTGAAGCCGGTTGATCTGTTCGGGGTGGTGCGGAGGCTCCACAGCATAGCTGGCAGCTCCTCAATCCAGGAGTCGGGTGATCGCTCTAATGGCTCGATTAGCCGGGGCTTGATTCCGGCTAGCACCAAGCCGTTGGCTCTTTCTACCTGCCTATTGGACTGCGGGTGTGCGACGGATGTGAGGTCTAGTCGGATCCCATTGTTGTGGCAGAACCGGGCGAAGCCCCCCTTGGCAAAGTTTGTGCAGTTATCGATGATGATGATGTGGGGGTAGCCGAACCAGATGATGATGTCGCGAAAGAAGGTGATGACTGTGGACCCGTCCAGCTTCCGGATCGGCTTCACCTCGATCCACTTGGTGAACTTGTCCACCGCCACCAGTAGGTGGGTCATGCCGGCTCGAGCTCGCTTGAAGGGGCCGACCATGTCCAACCCCTAGACCGCGAAGGGCAAGGTAATCGGTATTGTCTTGAGCGCGGAAGCCGACATGTGCCTTAGCCGGCCGAACCGCTGGCACCCATTGCACGTGTGAACCAGCTGGTCCGCGTCTTCCGAAGCAGTCGACTAGTAGAATCCTTGGCGCATCGCTTTGGACACCAAGGACTGCGAGGAGGCGTGGTGACCACACTCCCCCTGGTGGATCTCTTTCAGCAGCCGGTAGCTGGTGTCCACATCGACGATCCGCTAGGGAACGCCAGTGGCGCTGCGCTTGTACAGTTCTTTTTTGATGATGGTGTACGTGTGCGCGTGGCGCCGGATCTGCCTTGCCTCCACCTCGTCATATGGGAGTTCATTGTTGAGGAGGTAGTTCATGAAGGGCTGGCCCCAGGATGGAACTTCCCGGATGGTGAGAACGCTAGCCGGCACGATCTGGAGCTCATCCGGAGGGTGATCGGGTGGGGTACCTGAGTCGGCCGCCTTCGGGCCTTTTGCCTTGCTTGTCGATGGCTTGTCCAAGGAAGAGGCAACCCCCGGGTCTTTCGAGCCGGAGGTCACGATAGAAGGGCCCGAATCTTTCGAGCCAGCAGCCCCCGGGCCTACTACCCAGATGATGGACTCGAACTCTAGAGAAGGAGTGATGCTGGGCTTGCGGAGATGCTCCAAAGATACTCCCAGCGGGATGGCTGCTCTGGTGGATCCGACTCACGCGAGCGTGTCGGCCGCCTCGTTGTTGGCACGGGGGACATGGTGGAATTTGCATCCCTCGAAGCCAGCACTTAGCAGCTGCACGTGGAATCAGTACAGAGACATTTTGGCATCCCTGGCGTCCCACTCGCCGGATACTTGCTGCACCACTAGGTCCGAGTCGCCGAAGTAGAGGATCTGGCGGATGCCGATGTCTTTTGCGAGCCGGAGCCCGTGCGCGAGGGCCTTGTACTCGGCAATGTTGTTTGATGCAGTGAAGTGGATCTATAGCACGTACTCCAGCCGGTCTCCCTTGGGCGAGGTGAGCACGATGCCGGCTCCCAAGCCCCCACGCATCTTTGAGCCGTCGAAGTGCAGCCTCCAGTAGTCGGAATCTGGGACTGGCGGCAGGTACTGGTTCTCTGCCCAGTCGACGAAGAAGTCCGCCACCGCCTGAGACTTGATGGTGATCCGAGGTTCGTACTGGATGCAGTAGGCGGCCGGCTCGATTGCCCACTTGGCTACCCGGCCCGTGGCATCCTTGTTGCCGAAGATCTTGCCCAGCAGCGCGGTGGATACGATGGTGAGCGGATGCTCCTGGAAGTAGTGCTTGAGCTTCTTCCAGGCCAGGTACACCCCGTAGCACATCTTCTAGTAATGGGGGTAGTTCTGCTTGGAGAGGGACAACACCTCGCTGAGGTAGTAGATAGGCCCCTGAACCGGCTGCGCCTTGCCCGGCTCGGGACGTTCGACTGCCAGGGCGACGCTGATGACCCGGTTGGTTGCGGCTATGTAGAGCAGCATTGGTTCCTTCGCAGCCGGCGTGGCGAGAACCGGCACCATCGACAACATGCGTTTAAGGTCGTGGAAGGCCGTGTCCGCCTGAGACGTCCAAGTGAACTTGTCCGTCTTCTTCATCAGCTGGTACAGGGGCAAGGCCTTCTCTCCCAACCGGCTGACGAATCGGCTGAGGGAAGCCAAACAGCCGGTGAACTTATGCATATCGAGCAAGCTCTTGGGTGGATGCATACTCTCGATGGTCGTAATCTTCTCCGGATTGGCCTCGATTCCCCGGCTCGACATGAGGAAACCGAGGAGCTGTCTGGCTGGCACGCCAAACACGCACTTCTTCGATTTCAGCTTCATCTGGTACAGGAGGAGGTTCGTGAATGTCTCGCTGAGATCTTCCAGCAGGGTCTGCTTCTACTTTGTCTTGATGATGACATCATCCACGTACGTGTGCACGTTCCGGCCAATCTGTGAGTGCAAGCATTTCTGCATGCAACGCTGATAGGTAGAACCTGCATTCTTCAGGCCGAATGGCATGGTTACATAGCAGTAAGCCCCGTACGGGGTGATGAACGATGTTTTCAGTTGATCAGCCGGATTCAGCCGGATCTGATTATAGCCACAATAACAATCGAGGTAGGTAAGCAGGTCGCAGCCGGCCGTAGATTCAATCACTTGATCAATACGGGGCAGAGCGAAAGGGTCTTTTAGGCAGGCCTTGTTCCGGCTCGTGTAGTCGATACACATGCGCCAGGTCTTGTTCTTCTTCAGCACCAGGACTGGGTTGGCCAGCCAGTCTGGGTGGTACACTTCCATGATGAAGCCGGCAGCAAGTAGCCGGGCGATCTCGTCGCTGATGACTTTCCTCTTGTCCTACGCGAAGCGATGGAGGGGCTGCTTGACCGGATTGGCATCCGGACGCACATGAAGCGAGTGCTCGGCGAACTCCCTCGGCACACCCGGCATGTCTTTGGGAGACCATGCAAAGATGTCCCGATTCTCACGGAGGAATTCGATGAGAGCGCTTTCCTATTTGCTGTCCAAGCCGGCACCGAAGGTCACGCACTTGGAGGGGTCAGCCGGGTCGAGCAGGATCTGGCGGGTCTCCTTGGACGGCTGGAACGCCATGTCCCCAGCCGGCTTCATACCAGCCGGCATGTCCTGCTGCAGCATGGCAACATTGCGCAACATCTCACGCTTCTCCTTGGCGATGAGAAGGGCCTCGGCTATTTGGGTGGCTTCTTTCGCGCAAGCCATGGACCGCCTGTAGCAGCCGGCCATAGTAATCACACCATTCAGCCCCGGCAACTTCATCTTGAGGTATGCGTAGTGGGGGACCGCCATGAACTTTGCAAGGGCAGGGCGCACAACAAGGACATGGTAGGTGCTGGCGAGGTTGACCACCTCGAACCAGATTGGCTCATGCTGGAAGTTCTCTTCCGAACCGAATATGACGTCCAGCTGGATCTTGCCGAGAGGGACGCATGGTGGCCCGGGCGCGACGTCGTGGAACATAGTGGTCGAGGGCTACAGGTCGCACTCCCGGATACTTAGCTTGTCCATGGAGGACCGGTAGAGCAGGTTGAGGCTGCTCCCACTGTCTACCAGCACGCGCGAGAACCGGTAGGTCCGCGCGTCAAAGATGACGAGGGGGTCGAGCACCATCGCGTAGCCGCTAGGATTCGGGAGCGAATCCAGATGGTCTGCCTGGCTCCAGGTGATGGGAGTCTCATACCAGTTGAGACGCAGGGGTACTGGGGGAACGACGTCGTTCACTTCCGCGCTGCGCTGCTTCCGGCCACGATTATCAATCGACTCGGCCTCGAAGATGTGGTAGTTCTCGTGCTGCTGGGGGTAGTCTCCATTGCCGCGGTTGTTGCCGCCTGCCCTAGACGGCGGTGGGGGACCGCCAAGAGGGGGTGGGGGATAGGGGGTAACCCGGCCTGCTCCTTGATCTGCCTGGTCCAGCTGCACTGCCACGTGGTGTCCGTAGCCGGCTTGGTGCCGCGGTGGTACTTGGTAGGCCCGTCGAACATTTGTTCGAAGGTGAAGGCATTCCTCTGGCTCTTGTCGTTGTGAGCCGGCGCGCCCTGCACCGCGTTAACTTGCCGCTGGTGGTAGCGCGGGCTCTGCTGCTCAACCGGGCGCTTGCCCTAGTAGCGGCTGTCGTTGTCGTGCCGTCTGGACGAGCCGACATCACCGCTCTGACCGGTAGGCTTCTCCCTTGCCGTCTCGGTGGGAACCGGGCGCCCTTCCGCGTTTACCCGGAGGGGCATCTTCATTGCCGCATCCGCGGTGGCGTACAGGTCGGCGATGGTCATCAGCTCCGCCATGGTCTTGGGCTCGTCGCACAACAGCCGGTGGCGCAGCATCGTGCCCTCGCGGCACCCTTCGATCAAGAAACAGATCGCCTGGTTCTCCACCACCCCTTCGCAGGAGTTGCGCAACTCGGTCCAGCGGGAGAGGTACGCACGATCTGTCTTGCGGTCTCCCTAGACACACAGAGAAAGATCGCGGGGCCTGCCTGGGCGCTTGTATGTGCCGTTGAAGTTCTGGATGAATACTTTCTCGAAGTCTGGCCAAGCATTGATGCTATTGGTCGCTGGGCTGTTGAGCCAGGTTCTTGCCGAGTCGGTCAGCATCAGGGGGATATAGCGGATCGCGAAACGCTTGTTGACGTGGGTGATGCCGACTGTGGTGACATAGTCGGTCAGCCAGTCCTTCGGCTTCATGCTGTTTTCGTACTTGGGGGTGTCCAGTGGCAAGGAGAACTTGTCGGGAAAGGGCTCCTTTCGGATGCGTGGTCCGAAGCACACGGGGCCGGTTGCATCCTCCTCCTCGGTGAGGCGATCTTCCATCAGAAGGTCGATTCGAGCGCGCACGTCTGGCTCAACCGGATTGGGAGTTCCCACCCGGCAGGTGAGGCGGGATGGTGGAGGGGAGTTCTGGCCAGCTGAGGGAGGGTGGCTCGTGGCGCCCTGCTCGCCGCAAGGCTGGCTGCTGCCAGACTGGCGACGCTTGGAGCGCGGGGGCTGCTGGCCCGGAGACGCGGAGTACTTGGTTTGACGAGGTCCGCCTCGACTGGAGCCGGATCCATCCTCGAATGCGATCCGATCGGCCTCGGCCTACTCGTCGGCCATGCGCAGCAGATGCTGCACGCGCTGGAACTGGGGCATCATCTCGTCCCCCTCTAGGTGGGGTAGATCTTCCGAGACGGCTCGCGTTGCCCGGACATTCTTGACCGCGGTGTCGTAGACGGGCGTCGGGAAGTAGGTGCGGGAATCCGGCTTGAGGTCATGCTCGAAACGGACTCCCAGTGATGGGACATGCCTACCGGGTATACCCAGCAGGACGATTCCGACTGGCCCAGGCACCTGCTAGTGGGCCTGCGGTAACGGCGACGGGATCACGACCTGGCGTGAACTCAAGCGACTGGAAGCTAAAGGCCCAGAAGCGTAGATAGGCCCAGTCGGATTAGGTTAAACGATTGCTGAAACCATAACTGATTCGGTTGAGATCTGTAAACCCTAGGGGGTGAGACTATATAAACCTCCCTAGAGGGCGTGTAGAGGATATGTTCCATCATCCACCCAAGCGACTCGCTGCCTAGCCGCCGAGCTCGCCCCTTTGTACTTCCACCATAATACAATCTAGCAGGAGTAGGTCTTTACCCTCCGGGGGGCCGAACCTGGGTAAATCCTTGTGTCTCCGCCCTAATCTCACACCGCAGTTGTCTGGCCGCCCTTGCCCCATGTTCTACTACTCGCTGCCGATTGCAGCATCTGCCGTGGTCATTCCCACGAAGTGGCGCCCACCGTGGGGCCTGGCCGGTCTGGCCGGTGTTCTGCGGCGAGATCCAATCTGCCCATCAACGAGTCGGTCGCCACCGGCCGCATGATAGCGATCGGCGAGATGCTCCGAATCTTGCCAAGCAGCTACGTCCCGGCGGCGCGACCCGTCACGCATAGCATGATCCTGCCGGTCGTCACGATTAGTCTCTTCGTCGGCCTCACCGACGTCATCGTCTCGGAGGACTCGGCTCGCATCCGCGAGTCGCTGCCACGCGACCGGCTCTCCGAGAGTCAGGTCCGCACGATCCACCGCCTCGCCTCCGGGTACAACTCAGCCCACAGCGACGTGGCTGAAACCACCGTGGCCGCGGAAGAAGCGGCCCTCAACGATGACGCCGACTCGGCGACCCTGGTGTCACTCGCCGGATCCATCGTCGCCGCGTCGCCCGCGGGCTCAATCACCCTAGTCTCCAACATCGGAGACTTCGAGGATCCCTCCATCCTTGGGATCTTCGACTACGACTCCGAGTCGGAGAACTCCGACGATCTCCGCGACGGGACCGGTCGCCACGCCGTGACCTACATGGCGACTGGCGCCGACCCGCCGGAGGATCCATTCTGCACCCCAATCCCCCCCAACGCAACAGCAACGGAGGTCGAGGAACTCCGCCTGAAGCTAGCGGAAGCAGTCCGCAAGGATCAAGCCGAGCGCGAAATTTTTCGCCTCGAGCAGGTGACGGCACAGGAGCTGTCGAGCTATCACCAGCAACTAATCAGGTCGCGCCTGAACCCCACCGTCCAGGGGCGTGCCCTGAATTTCGACGACGAGAGCGACCCGGCCCGCGCGGCCGAGCGCGCGATCTGCGAAAACGCGCCACCAGGAGGAAGCGCCTGGCCCCCACCAGGGTCGACGGCGAATGGAGCCCCTCCACCACCCAACCGCGCACCCCCAGGGACCAGCCGTGGATCGTGGTCTCCTCACGGGAGCGAGACGCGAACATCATACCACTGTTCTCCACCCCGATGGACAACCTCGTCGCAGGCTGAGCAGCAGCCGACAACATCACGACCACCGGTGACGGCGCCCTACAGATCCAGTACGTCAAGGCCTTTCTCGCAAAGGCGGTCGAGCAACAAAACGCAGGCATCGACTCACAGGGTCGGATGTACTCGCGTTCATCGGGCAGCAGAGCGGCCTCAAGCGGCCGTCCCTTGGCGGCAAACACCCTCAACTGCCCGCCACCCGAACCACTGCAGCTCCAACACCGACCCGCAAACGCGGCACTCTCCACCAACGACCCCCGGCCAACGACCAACTTCGTCGCTGCCAACAGTCACCCCGTCGACGCCCGCACCCACATCATCAACAACCAGAGCTGGCGCGCACGCCAGCCCGACGACCTATGGCATACCCTAACCAACTGTCGCGACGGCGAGCCGAGGGGGTCGCTAAGCCGACTCGGGCCCCGGTGCTTCGGACCGATGATCCGAGGCGAAAGATACCCGGCGAACTTCAAAGCGCCGAAGGAAATAGAGAAGTACGACCCCTCGTACGGCCCCTCCGTGTGGCTAGATACTTACCTCATGGCAATGGGGATCGCCGGCCACACCGATCTACTCGCCGCCCGCTACCTCCCCCTAATGATGGAGGAGGCGTGCAGGCAGTGGATCAACACTCTCCCCGCGGATAGCATCGACTCCTGGGAAGAGATGCGCGACGCCTTTTTCAGGCACTTCGAGGGTTCATACAACCGCGCCACCACCATCAAGGACCTGGAATGATGCGTCCAGGGACCTCACGAGTCGACCCGCAGCTGGGTCAAACGATGGCAAGAACTGTGGTACAACACGGTCGGTATCCACCCAGACACCGCAATCCACTGCTTCAAGACCTCGTGCCATTACGAGCCCCTGGTCGCCAAGCTCAAACGAGCATACCGCACACTCGACAACATACCAGACCTCCTTGATATCACCAAAAGATACCCGGAGGAAGACCCAAACCAAGAAACCGACGACGAGTCGGGAGGACAACGCCGCATGAGCGGCAACAACAACGGACGACGATCCGATCTACGCTACAGCAACACTCGCCTCACCGGCAAGCGCCGCAGTGACGGGCGAGTCGACTTCATTGCCAACGCTGGGCACGCGCAGCGCGAGCCCAAGAGCTTCCGCCGCGACGGGGGGCAACGCCGCGACGGCGGCAACTACAAGGCGAAACCAAGGTTCAACCCTGCGGCCCTCCTTAACCAACCTTGTGCATTTCACAGCAGGGAAGGAAATCCCGCCACACACACGACCGCCGACTGCCACTCTCTCAAGGAGATCGAGAAGGCACGGCGAGCGCGGGAAGACCCCGACAACAACCCGCCAAACGGCGGAAAATTCGGCAGCGTGGCTGGCTCGCTCCACACCTTCACAGGCTTCAACACGAAGCGCAAGAAGAAGGTCATCGCCCGCGTAGTCGCCGTCAACACGGTGGCCCAGGTGGACGTTCCCCAGTTCCTCTGCTGGTCGGAGCAACCCATCACCTGGAGCCGCCAGGACCACTCGCCACGCATCGAGTACCCAGGCCGACTCGCCCTGGTGGTCAAGCCCAAGGTGGGAGACTACTGGCTCCCCAAGACATTGGTGGACGGCGGCAGCTCCATCAACATCCTGTACCTGGACACTTTCAGGCGACTGCGGCTCCCGCAGTCGATGGTCGAGATGACCTACACCACGTTCCACGGTATCGTCCCCGGTCGGAAGGCGTACCCGATCAGCAAGGTCACGCTGCCAGTCACCTTCGGGACACCGGCAAACTTCCGCACCGAGCGGATCGTCTTCGAGTTGGTGCCCTTCGATAGCCCCTACCACTGCGTCCTGGGGCGCCAGGCGTTCGCCAAGTTCATGGCGGCGCTCCACTACACGTACAACGCGATGAAGCTCCCCAGACCGCGTGGCGTCATCACCATCCACGGCGACCCCGACATGGCCGCCGAGTGCGAGGCCAAAGGAGCCGAACTCGCTGACACCGTCATCGCGGTAGAGGCTAACCACGCCGATGATCTCGCCAAGTACGCGAGCGGGGTCAATAACGACGACCCCACCATACTCAAGGAGCCCAACTCGAAGGGCGGCAACTGTTGGAGATATGCCCAAGAGGCAATAATAAAGTAGGTTATTATCATATCTTCATACTTATGATAAATGTTTACATACCATGCTATAATTGTATTAACAGGAAACATTAATACTTGTGTGATTTGTAAACATAAAAGAGTCCCTAGTAAAGCCTCTTGTTAAACTAGCTTGTTGGTTAATATATGATCATGGTTTCCTGATCATGAACATAGAGATGTTATTAACAACAGGGTCATATCATTAGGAGAATGATGTGATGGACATACTCCTATAGATAAGCGTAGCATAAAGATCAAGTCATTTAATATAGTTCATTTGCTATATGCTTTCTGATACATAGTAACCTAATTCCTTCGACCATGAGATCATGTTAATCACCATCACCGGAAGGATGCTTTGATGACATCAAACACCACACCGTAACTGGGTGGCTATAAAGGTGGCATTGAGTGTTCGGAAAGTATGTGTTGAGGCACATGGATCAAGAGTGGGATTTGTCCATCCATATGACGGATAGATATACTCTGGGCCCTCTTGGTGGAATGTCATCCAATTAGCTTGCAAGCATGTAACTGCCTCACAAGGGATCACATACCACGGGAACGAGAAAAGAGTACTTATCAGTAACGAGGTTGAACTAGGTATGCAGAGATACCGACGATCAAAATCTCGGATAAGTAAACTATCGTGAGACAAAGGGAAATTGGTATCGTATGTAAGTGGTTCATTCGATCGCAAAGTAATCGTAGAAATATGTGGGAGCCATATGAATTTCTAGATTCCTCTATTGGTTATTGATCGGAGAAGTGTCTCGATCATGTCCGCATAATTCACGAACCGTAGGGAGACACACTTAAGGATTCGACGTTGTTTGAGTAGTTATGGTATGATGAGAAAGAGACCGAATGTTGTTTGGAGTCTCGGATGGGATCCGGGATATCACGAGGAGATCCAGAATGGTCCGGAGAATAAGATTCATATAAGGAAAGTCCTGTTTCGGAGTTGAGGAATGATTCCGTTGTTTTCATCGGGAATGTTCTAGAAGGTTCCGGAATGTCCGGCACTCTGGAGGGGAAGGGGTACATGAATGTGTCATTACAAGTTGGAATGATTGCATCATGTACTAAGTGTCATCACTGTCCAAAATAAAGGGTTTATTCAAATCCTAGTTTGAAAAGTCAAACGGCTAGTTTGAAAAGTCAAAACGGCAGTTTTTGGAAAGAGGAGGAGAGGTGGAAACCGAGTTGGGGAGGAGTTCCCTCCTCCAACCGGCGGCCCACCTCCAAGCCGAGTTGGGGAGGGACTCCCCTCCCCTTGGGCGCACCTCCCACCTATAAAGGGAGGGGCAGGGCTGCCCCTCCTAGCACACAAGGTTGCCCCCTCTAAACCTAACCCTAGCCGCCGCCGCCCACCATAGCCGCCGCCTAGGGTTTCTCCTCTAGCCGCCGACTTGGGCACCTCCAAGCCCTAGCCTCCGGCCCTAGAACCCCTCCTTGTTGTGTCTAAACCCTAGAACACCGAGGGCTCTCTCATAGTCCACCATACTCACTCCGACTTAAGGCGAAGCCCTGCGAGATCTCCCCTCTACTTCCGGTACCATGTCGTCGTGCTGCCAGAATCACGAGGAGAGTGCTACAACCTCCGCTGCCTGCTGGAACAAGGGAGAGAAGGTCTTCGTCGAGTACGGAACGTGTGACCGACTGCGGGAGCGCTGCCGGAACGCAGCGCCGGAAGGATCGTTTGCGCGATCTTGAGATCGGGAGTGTACGACTACATCATCCACGAGAATCTGCTCTCGTTAACCGCTTTGGATCTTCGAGGGTTAGTACTCTATTGACTCGTTGCTACAATCTAGTAGATAGATCTTGGCTTGATCATAGATTAGATCTTGATTGTGTGTTCATGCGGTATTTTTTTGTTTTCCATGCTACGAACCCCTACAATGGTATCAGAGCCGTGTCTATGTGTAGATCTGTTGCACGAGTAGAACACAATGGTCATTGTGGGCGTTGATGCTTTTATTGTCGATTGCTTCTTGTATACTTTGCATCTTGCGGTATGTTGGGATGAAGCGGCCCGGGCTAACCTTACATGACATCGTTCATGAGACTTGCTCCACGCTTGACATGCAACTTGTATTGCATAAGTGGCTTTGCGGGTGCCTGTTTCTCCTAGCATAGTTAAGATCCAATTTACAACGGGTGATTAACAATACTAGTATCAATGTTGTGGTTCTTGTTCGTAAGTTAGAACGACACTTATTGAAAGCCCCAAACCACGTAAAATATGCAAAGAAAGTAGAAGCGTCTAACTTTGTTTTGCAGGGGTGTGCTGTGATGTGATATGGCCATGATTATGATTATATTTGATGTATGCAATGTACCTTATTGTAAGTTGGCAACCGGCAGGAGCCATATGGTTGTATTTAAATTCTGTTAAGACCCGCCTGTCTATTCAAAGTAGTTGTAATAGTTGAAGCTGGTGGACGACAACCATGGAGCAACGTCATTGACCTTGATGCAATGCCGGTGATGATGGAGATCATGTTAGTGCTTGAAGATGGAGATCGGAAGCACAAGAAGAAAGGCCATATCATATCACATATTATGAATTGCATGTGATGTTAATCCTTTTATGCATCTTGTATTGCTTAGTTCACGACCGTAGCATTATAAGATGATCCCTCAAGCACACAATTTCAAGTTTTAAAGTGTTCATCCTTAGTAAGCACCGTTGCTAAAGCTCGTTGTTTTGAAGCACCACGTGATGATCGGGTGTGTTAGATTCTGCGAGTATATACAACGTGAGCAAGCCAGATTTGCTCATGCGGAAGCTAAGGTTGATCTTGACGAGTCTAGCATGTATAGACATGGTCTCGGAACACGGATCACCGAAAGGTAAAGCATGAGTCATATAGTAGATATGATGAACATGTTGATTGTTCGCCATTGAAGCTACATCAACTCTCGTGATGATCGGTTTTGATGTGGTGGATTTGGTTCGTGTGATCACTAAAACAATGTGAGGGATATTGTTTTGAGTGGGAGTTCAACGGCAATATGATTAAAAGTTGAACATTATTTATCATATATTAAATCAAAGTGAATTTGCATAGTTGTTGTAGTCATTGGCATCCGTTTACCACCTTACGCTTAGTTATAATTGAGATGATAGAACTATATAATTCTGGTTAGTTACTTTACGAACTGGTATCGTATTGTTTTGAAGTGTTAATCTAAAGTTTAAAAGTCCTATTGCAAACTTTCAGTAAGTTCCGGTTACTCCATGAAGTTTAATAATTAGTATTAAAACAAGAGTGACAATTCCAAGTGTTAGTGTATGAGTATCATGTTTGTTTCCATGATTCTTGATATTCAAAGATTGTCTTAATATCAAGGTTATCTAGGATCTGAAAGAGTTGTTTCAGAAACCATGATGTGTGGAAGATATTGTGATATCTGAAACGAAGTTTTGGTTGCAACATGATAGAGTATAATATGGCTAAAGTCATGTTCTCATATTTGATGAGAATTTGCAAAAGGTTGGAGACACTAGTTGTCCAAAATCTTCCAAAAGGTTTTGAAGAGCAACATTATACTCATGATTCACCGTTATAAGATAAAAGTAGCTTGATTATGGATGATTCCATGATAAGGGTGAATATTTGATGTAGGTAAAATGTTTACTACACCAAGAGATTACTAAAGAAAGGAATTTGAAAGAACACCAAACATTTGATGATGGTAATCTACTTCAAAGTGCAAGTCCAAAGACATTGGTATTTAACTATACACGCTTTGGACTATGTTTCATATGTATGACTCCACTATTGATGTTGATAGATTCTTTCAAACAGAAAATAAATACTGAAAGAGAATCTCATAAATATATGGCAGAAAAGAAAAAACTAGAATTGTTCAGTTTAGGTATATAGATGATATACATGTTATGGCTATATTCTTTGCTTATTAAACAATGTGGTTCTTAAATATTTGATACTGAATTTGTTGGTATGAATCGTCATACGAAACAACACAATTCATGAACCGCAATGGCCTGAGTAACTAGCAAAAGAATATGTGATGATGTTCATCGAGAACAAATAAAAGGTTATTGTGTTGCTCGTTAAACGTCAAAGCTTGCCTTCAAGATTTGTTTTATCAGGTATTATGAGAACAAAAGGGTTGTTCAAATAATTGCCGTAATCCATAAAAGATGGATGATTCACAAATCTCGTTGGAGAAATCACATCCATAAACCTAGTGCTAAAAATGTCGAAAGACAAATTGATTGAAAGATCACTTAGGAAGTGACATCGCCGTTTAAATTATATTGGAAAGAAAACATGAAGAAACTCCATGTGGATGGAATTTTGGAGTCTTTTGATTTTGATCACATGACGCTTGTGAAAAATTTCCTAGAGATAATTAAAACTTCGTTCTTAGGCCAAAAGGGAACGAGTGACTAGCTTATTGGAACTTGTACATATTGTTGTATGAAGTCCATTATGTGTAGTCAAGAGCAATGGATTTCAACTTCATATGTTTTCTCCGAGAATTTGAGTGAATATTTACTTAATAAGGATGAAGTATGAAACATTTGAAAAGTTCAAAGATTTTCAAGATGAAGTGCAAGATCATTGTAACAAGAATATAAATAGTTTATGATAAGATCATAAAGGAACATATTTTGAGTTACAAGTTTAGCATAATACCTAAGATTTAAGGAATCGTTCCGTAGATTTACATGTCCCGAAATACCATAAGAGTATGGAGCGTTCGAGATATGTAATTAAACCTTGTTTGACATGGTAAGGTCGAAGGTGTAATTCATAAAACTGCCATTATATTTTAAAGATTAAAAGCATTAGTGACTACCGTTTTTTCCACTGAAAAGAGCTCCATCATAATCCGTTGAAATGACACCATATGTTATGGTTTGGGATAAAACCCAAGTTGTCCTTTCTTAAAACATTGGTATGCTTTGCATAAGAAAGATGTTTGCAACCAAAGTCGGATGAACCTGTCTTTGTATGTTATTTCGAATAACTGTTAAGTATTCCTCCATAACACCAGAGACAAAAGTGTTTGTCGCTTAGAAAGTTTCTTTGGGAAGGAATTTTTCGTGAAAAGTAAAGTGGGAGGACAATAGAACTTTGATAAGGTTAAAAGAACCTTAGCTATATGTGCAGAGTTGCGCAGTGCCGAAAAGTGTTCCGGAGGCAGCAACAATGCTCATGGTTCACGTGCCACAAAGGTTGTGGTCACGGAGATCTAAGTTCCTATTGAAACAAGTAGGTCGGGTAAACAATCAAATACCAAGATTTGAGGGTTGAATCATTATTTGAGAATAATGAACCGACTACATGCAAAGAATCGATGATGGACCCTGACTCCGTAAAATGGCATGAAGCCATAAAATCCGTGATAGTTCCATACACGAGAAATCAAGTTTTGAACTTGAAGGACCCTCGAGAAAGGTGTAAGACCTTACAGTTGTGTTTGGATCTATAAAGAAATAGACATGGATGTTTCGCATCTATGAAATGGTCGACATGTTGGGAAAGAGTTCACAACAATGTTCAAGGGTTGACTATGACAAGATTTGATCTTTCATAGAGATTTAGTCTAGACGGATAAATCTAGCAACCACTACATATAATTTTGTTATATGGTAGTTGAATAAACAAAACAAGTTCTTCTAATAGAATTGTTACCTAGGACGTGTGCATGACACGGTCCATAGGGTTTTGTTAATTCAAAGGATGCTAAAAGCATATGCAAACTTCAATGGTTGAAGTGAGCATCGCGGAGTTGGAATCTTCACAATGATGAAATTGTTAAAAGAGTTTAAATTCATCAGAGACAATGAAGATGCTTGCATTTGCAAGAAATTAAGTGGGAGCGCTAAGACATATTTCTAATACATTATGTAGGAGACATATTGTTGATTGGAAGTGATGTATCTTTTTATTAACACAAGATAAAGAATTTCATCTCGATGAAAGACTTAGGCAAAACCCAAATAATTGGCATCAATAGACGCCAATATGGTTGTGCCAGAAGTACATAGATGAGATATTGAATGAGTTCAATATAGAAACTACAAGAAAGGTTCTTGTCGCACAGAAAGGATTGAATGAGTTCAATATTGATGATATATTCAAGTGTATTGACACAGGGTAAGTGAAACAAATATTCAAGTATAGATTGATACTTGATGTATGAAATCACAAAGAATATTTATATCAATCATACTGTGATATGTACAAATCCAGATATGTCCTATGCTCTAAATGTTATGAGCATATACCAGAATGATTCATAAGATGATCATTGGACAATAGTAAGGATATTCTTATGATCTTTTGGAAGAACTAAGAGTATATTATTTGTAGAAGTGACAAATAGATGGTTAGTTCATTGTAAAAGTACTACATTGATACTAGTTTTGTCACAAAATACAAATTAAGTTTATCTCAATCTAAACTAAGGGTGGTACAATATAATGGAAAGTAAGTTCCATAATGGATTTGGATGAGTTCCAAAGTTAAGACATTGTGACAGATACTACAACAAAAGGCTAAGTATATGACTTCTACTATAGCAGCTAAAGAGGGCATTTGTGTCAAGTAGTTTGTTATCAAACTAGGTGTAGTTCACAGCGGGATAATACTATGAAGATATATTGTGCGACAATATTATCAACATGTTTTAACCCTAAAGAACTAAAGGTCTCACCAAAGGACCAAATTTATACAAAGCCATCTCATTAGAGAATGAGTGATGCATAGAGACGCAAAGCCATGCAATTACACACGGATCCGGAAGTGTCAGATCCGGAGATCAGTTGACCACTAGCAAACGTGTACTTGCAACACCGGAAATCCATAGGTGTTGAATACACAAAGGTTTGAAACTAGATTATTGACTCTAGTGCAAGTGGGAGACTGCTAGAGATATGCCCAAGAGGCAATAATAAAGTAGGTTATTATCATATCTTCATACTTATGATAAATGTTTACATACCATGCTATAATTGTATTAACAGGAAACATTAATACTTGTGTGATTTGTAAACATAAAAGAGTCCCTAGTAAAGCCTCTTGTTAAACTAGCTTGTTGGTTAATATATGATCATGGTTTCCTGATCATGAACATAGAGATGTTATTAACAACAGGGTCATATCATTAGGAGAATGATGTGATGGACATACTCCTATAGATAAGCGTAGGATAAAGATCAAGTCATTTAATATAGTTCATTTGCTATATGCTTTCTGATACATAGTAACCTAATTCCTTCAACCATGAGATCATGTTAATCACCATCACCGGAAGGATGCTTTGATGACATCAAACACCACACCGTAACTGGGTGGATATAAAGGTGGCATTGAGTGTTCGGAAAGTATGTGTTGAGGCACATGGATCAAGAGTGGGATTTGTCCATCCATATGACGGATAGATATACTCTGGGCCCTCTCGGTGGAATGTCATCCAATTAGCTTGCAAGCATGTGACTGGCTCCCAAGGGATCACGTACCACGGGAACGAGAAAAGAGTACTTATCAGTAACGAGGTTGAACTAGGTATGCAGAGATACCGACGATCAAAACCTCGGATAAGTAAACTATCGTGAGACAAAGGGAAATTGGTATCGTATGTAAGTGGTTCATTCGATCGCAAAGTAATCGTAGAAATATGTGGGAGCCATATGAATTTCTAGATTCCTCTATTGGTTATTGTAGAAGTGTCTCGATCATGAAGTGTCTCGATCATGTCCGCATAATTCACGAACCGTAGGGAGACACACTTAAGGATTCGACGTTGTTTGAGTAGTTATGGTATGATGAGAAAGAGACCGAATTTTGTTCAGAGTCTCGGATGGGATCCGGGATATTCTGAGGAGATACGGAATGGTCCGGAGAATAAGATTCATATAAGGAAAGTCCTGTTTCGGAGTTGAGGAATGATTCCGGTGTTTTCATCGGGAATGTTCTAGAAGGTTCCGGAATGTCCGGCACTCCGGAGGGGAAGGGGTACATGAATGTGTCATTACAAGTTGGAATGATTTGATCATGTACTAAGTGTCATCGCTGTCCAAAATAAAGGGTTTATTCAAATCCTAGTTTGAAAAGTCAAACGGCTAGTTTGAAAAGTCAAAACGGCAGTTTTTGGAAAGAGGAGGAGAGGTGGAAACCGAGTTGGGGAGGAGTTCCCTCCTCCAACCGGCGGCCCACCTCCAAGACGAGTTGGGGAGGGACTCCCCTCCCCTTGTCCGCACCTCCCACCTATAAAGGGAGGGGCAGGGCTGCCCCTCCTAGCACACAAGGTTGCCCCCTCTAAACCTAACCCTAGCCGCCGCCCACCATAGGCGCCGCCTAGGGTTTATCCTCTAGCCGCCGACTTGGGCACCTCCAAGCCCTAGCCGCCGGCCCTAGCACCCCTCCTTGGTGTGTCTAAACCCTAGAACACCGAGGGCTCTCTCATAGTCCACCATACTCGCTCCGGCTTAAGGCGAAGCCCTGCGAGATCTCCCCTCTACTTCCGGTACCACGTCGTCGTGCTGCCGGAATCACGAGGAGAGTGCTACAACCTCCGCTGCCTGCTGGAACAAGGGAGAGGAAGGTCTTCGTCGAGTACCGAACGTGTGACCGACTGCGGGAGCGCTGCCGGAACGCAGCGCCGGAAGGATCGTCTACGCGATCTTGAGATCGGGAGTGTACGACTACATCATCCACGAGAATCTGCTCTCGTTAACCGCTTTGGATCTTCGAGGGTTAGTACTCTATTGACTCGTTGCTACAATCTAGTAGATAGATCTTGGCTTGATCATAGATTAGATCTTGATTGTGTGTTCATGCGGTAGAAATTTTTTGTTTTCCATGCTACGAACCCCTACAGCAACACCTCAGCCTTCGAGGCAACAACGCATACCCGCACCGTTGAGCTGGTCCCAAGCGACTCCAGCCAAACAGTGACGATCGGGACGGGCATGAGCCCAGCATAGGAAGGCGCGCTCATCGAGTTCTTCCGTGAGAACAGGGACATCTTCGCATGGAAGCCCTCTGACATGCCTGGTGTCCCTAGGGAACTCGCTGAGCACAAACTCAACGCCGACCCCAAAGTGCGATCTGTCAAGCAGTCGCTCCGGCCCTTCAATGAAGAGCGCCGTCGAGCAATCGCCGAGGAGGTGCAGCATCTACTCGCTGCAGGCTTCATCCGGCCAATAAAATACTCCAAGTGGGTTGCAAACTCAGTCCTGGTCGAGAAGAAGAATGGGACCTGGAGGATGTGCATCGATTACACAAACTTAAACAGCGCCTGCCCGAAGGAGCAATTCGTCCTCCCGCGGATCGACCAAATAATCGATTCCACCGCGGGCTTGGAGTCGCTATGCTTCCTCAACGCCTACTCTGGGTACAACCAGATCAAAATGGCCGTTGTGGACGAAGAGAAGACGGTGTTCATCACGCCATTCGGAGCCTTCTGCTACACCGCCATGACCTTCGGCCTCAAGAACGTCGGGGCGACCTACCAGCGGTGTATGCAGGAGTTCCTTGCGAGCCAAATTGGCCGCAATATCCACGTCTACATCGACGACGTGGTAGTGAAGTCCGCCCGCCAGGGCGACTTACTCGCCGACCTGGCGGAAACATTCGCCAACCTGCAGAAATACAAGATAAATCCCAACCCAGGCAAATGCACCTTCGGTGTACCAGCAGGGCAGCTACTAGGATACGTCGTTTCCAAGCGTGGGATCGAGGCAAATCCCACCAAGATCAACACGATCGCTCGACTCGGCAAACCCGAGTGCCTGCGCGACGTCCAGAAGCTGGCCGGGCGAGTCGCGGCTCTCAGTTGCTTCATCCCCCGATTGGGCGAAAAGGCGATGCCCCTATACCGCCTGATGTGCAAGAACCCCACCTTCCAGTGGGACAAGGAGGTGGACGACACGCTTCGCGACCTCAAGAAGGTGCTACTCGCAGCACCGCTACTTGCCGCCCCCGTCGACAAGGAGCCCATGCTGGTCTACGTCACGGCTTCCGAGCGTGTCGTTAGCGCCGTCATGGTTGTCGAGCGACCAGAGGAAGGAAAGGATCACCCAGTACAGCGACCAGTGTACTATATCAGCGAGGTCCTCACCGAGTCGCGCCAGCGATACCCGCAATACCAGAAACTGGTATACGCGGTCTTCAGAGCACAGCGGCGACTGCCGCACTACTTCCAGGAGCACCCGATAACGGTCGTCTCCTCAGCACCGTTGCAGGACATCATCCACAGCCGTGAGGCGACCGGGCGAGTCGCCAAGTGGGCCGTCGAAATCGGCGTCCACAACATCAAGTACGAGCCGCGCAAAGCGATCAAGTCGCAGGCTCTCGCGGACTTCATCGCCGACTGGGAGGAGGCCCAACAGCCAGAAAAGCTGCCATACCTCCACTACTGGAGTCTACACTTCGACGGCTCCAAGAATGCGGATGGTGCAGGAGCAGGGATCGTGCTAACTTCTCCGAAGGGCGACAAGCTACGCTAAGTCCTCTGCCTCGATTTCACCCCCTGGACCAACAACATGGCCGAGTACGAGGCACTACTTCACGGCATGCGAGCCGCCAAGGAGATGAATGTCAACCGCCTACGCTGCTACGGCGACTCCGACCTCGTCGCTGGGCAAGTCGCTGGCACCTGCGACGTTGTTTCCCCCACCATGGCGGCATACCGCCAAGCAGTGGACAAGCTGGGCGGACACTTCGCAGGCTATTCCGTCAAGTGGATCGACAGGCGAAAGAACGAGGAGGCCGACGCACTCTCTCGTATCGGCTCGGCTCGACTCGCACCACCCGTCGGCGTCTTCCTCGACACCATCACCAAGCCTTCCGTCTCTCCCCCAAGAGATATCGACATTGGAGTCCCGGTGCAACCAGAGGCAGCCCTGGTCGCACTCATCGCCGAGCCAGAGGACTGGACTACGCGGTACATCGCCTACCTGGAGGGAGGCACCTTTCCAGCAGACGAAACAGACACCTGGATAATAGCACGCCGCTCCAAATCCTTCGTCATCATCAACGGCGGGCTCCACAGGCGCAGCGTGACCGGCGTGTTCCAACGATGCGTCCAACCTGCTGAAGGACGCAAAATCCTCCACGACATCCACTGCGGCGACTGTGGCCACCACGCCGGCGCCCGCTCTCTGGTCGCAAAGGCTATGCGACACGGTTTCTACTGGCCAACCACACACGCAGACGCTGTCGAAATTGTCCAGCGGTGCGCCGGGTGCCAGAAGTACGCCAACCAGACCCACGTACCGAGCTCGGCGCTCAAGAAAATCCCCATCACCTGGCCGTTCGCCGTGTGGGGTATGGACATGGTAGGCCCTTTCAAAAAGGCCCCCTCCGTCTTCACCCACCTCCTGGTCGCAGTTGACAAATTCACAAAATGGGTGGAGGCCAAGCCAGTCCGGAAATGCGACGGGAAGACCGCCACCAAGTTCCTACGCGAGCTCATCTATCGCTACGGGTTCCCAAACAGCATCATCACGGATAACGGCACCAACTTCACCAAAGGAGCCATGGCCGAGTTCTGCGAAGAACGTCACATCCGACTCGACCTCGCCTCAGTAGCTCACCCGGAGTCCAACGGCCAGGCGGAACGGGCCAACCAGAGCATCCTCCATGGCCTGAAGCCACGGCTCCAAGTACCACTCGAGCGCACCGCCGGGTGCTGGGTCGAGGAGCTACTCTCTGTCATCTAGGGCATCCGCACCTCCGTCAACAGGTCGACAGGGTTCACCCCCTTCTTCATGCTGTATGGTGCCGAGGCAGTCATGCACACCGACCTAGAGCATGACTCGCCCAGGGTTGTACACTACACGGAGGCCGCAAACGAACTCGCACGCCAGGATGGAGTCGACCAACTCGACGAGGCACGCGACCTAGCCCGATCCCGCACCGCCATCTACCAACAAGGGCTCCGCCGCTACCATAGCCGGCGAGTAAGGACTCGCACGTTCCAGGAAGGCGACCTGGTGCTACGCCTCATCCAGGACAAGAAGGGCATGCACAAGCTATCCCCCCCTTGGGAGGGATTATTTGCCATCGGGCGAGTCCTCGGCAACGACGCCTACTACCTCATCGACGTCCGAGGAGACGGTAAACTCTACTCCTAGAATGTAAACCTACTACGGAAATTCTACTCCTAGAATTCCATACATGAACTCTCCACGTACTATGAAATAAAATAGACCGGTTACCGCAAATTGCGTCTACTCTCCGTGCCTTGTGCCACACGCACTCGTAATAACAACGTCAAGCTAACCGCAGAAGTCAACCTCTGGTACAGCGACCGGCACGGCCAAGTAGTGCGTTCCGAGGGCACTGGGTTACCCCAGGACTCGTAACGTCCATGAAAAACGCCAACCCGGAGCACCATTGGAGTCGCCTAGCTCGACTGGCTCAACGAACCAAGACAACTGCCCTCGTTCCTCACAGCGAACAAGGTCCTCCGCATCCTCGGTACAACGACTCGAACGGCCAAGTACCATGCTCGGGGACTGACGACCAGTCGAGCACGAGCGACTAGGGAAAAACGCCAAGTATGAGAGCGTGCCCAGGACTCGCCAAGCGACTGACCCTACGGGTCAGGGAGGAGTGACGCGCTTACTCTAACGCGCTCAGTCCTCACCCACCCTGGAGTTGCGACTCGAACCACCAAGTACCACGCTTGGGGACTCGACCACCCGACCTCGTTCGCGCAAGGGAAAATAGTCAAGTAAAGAGCACTCACGGGAGTCGCCATGCGACTGGCTCTCCGAGATCGGGCGAGTCGACCTCAATAACAAAATAACTGATAAAACATTCAAAACCACAAACACATAACAAACGAGGTAAACCCCATAAAAAGGGCGGACGTGCTCGGGGACTCGTCCAATCAGCAATCAAAATCACGAACCAATTCACAAAATAACACGAAGTTTCATTACAGCAGAACAACGTCATGCCAAAATACAAGTTGAGTACAATGGTTAATCGCTACTAACGCCCCAGGGCATAGTGTTTCTACTCCGCAGCTTTCGACGGCGACTCGCCGCCACCCCTGCGGTGGCGAATGAAGGGCGTGTACGGGTTCGACAGGTACGTCGTCAAATCACCCGCCATAGCCGCACGGAAGGGCTGCTCGACCTTGAAGTCCCGATGCGGCGGCTCAGGATCGTTGGGGGCGACAGTCGTCTCCTGATAGGGGAGGAGGTCGCCCATCGCCCAGACGTGATCGGAGTACACCGCAGCCCGGTCCGTCAGCTTCAGCACCTCGGCAATCTCCACCGAGCCCGTCGACGAGGGGTAGCCACTCGTCACGTCGTCAAGATCGAAGTCCTCCGGGAAGTGGGCAAGCCCAAGGCTGAGAGCCGTCGCCGTCCCGCGCCGGAACGCCAATCGCGTCATGAACTCGACGACTGACGGCGCCTTCTCCATATACCGCCATACTTCGACGAGGTCGCTGGGAATCACTTCCGTAGGCGATATCTCCTGAAGATACGCCCGAATGCAAGCCGCGGACAACATGGCCGAGTCGACCAGAGTGGTCACACACTGCCACGCGTCGTACGACTGCGCCTCCTCCGAGCTGTCGATAATCTGACCTGTGGACAGAGGGGGGCAGTGAGTATAATAACGATTACACAACGCAGCTACTACAGGCAGAGGCAGAAAGTTTACCAATTAAAGGACGGCAGAGGCCCGTGATGAAGCTTTGAAGCGAGGAGAAGTCGTTCTGCAGCCCAACAACAAGGGCGTCAGAGACCTTTCGCTCCTCAGTGGCAGCCGTAACAGCAGCTTTTGCTCGCCCATCCGCTGAGCTCGCCTCCGCCTTCGCTTCCTTGAGCTCGCGCTCCAGTTCAGCGATCCGCTTCTCAGCTGTACTCAACGCAGACTGAGCCGCCGCCAGCTCACCCACCGGGACAAGGCCCTGACGGACCTCCTCTGCCTTGGCAGCAATTGCGTGGAGTCCCTTGTTCGTTTCTTGGATGGAAACAAGTTCCTTCTCCGCGCGACACTTCGCAGCAAGCCGATCGTTCGACTCACGCTGCAAGCCCTGCGCACAAATCAAACAGTCAACAACAATGGAATCCTAAGTGCCCACCCGCTGAAATTCAGCGACTAGGCACTCGGGGACTGGAGATCAAAAAATCCTATGTGCCCACTCGCTGAAATTCAGCGAGTAGGCACTCGGGGACTGGGTGCCACAAATAAAAACAAACACTAAAAGAATCTGACCACTGAAATTCAGTGGCCTGATCCTCGGGGACTGGACATACCTGGAT
This sequence comes from Avena sativa, assembly GCA_916181665.1. Taxonomy (NCBI): domain Eukaryota; kingdom Viridiplantae; phylum Streptophyta; class Magnoliopsida; order Poales; family Poaceae; genus Avena; species Avena sativa. The sequence goes on along the minus strand of OV702279.1, from coordinate 51,175,165 downwards.
GGCTGCGCCCAGCATGCCATGGAGCTGTAGCGCGTCCACAGATGCGAGAAGAGCCGGAGTGTGTCCGTGACGCTGCTCGACCTCCGTTTCAGCGACCCCAGGCGTGTAGCTCGCTGGCGCTGTACCACTCGCTGTAGCCGCTTTGGCCATAAAGCGGGGAAAGGTCACGATGGATGCTCCAGTGCCACTAGGAGCCGGCTCGGCCAGTTCAGGCGAGAAAACAGCCTCCTTGGTCCTCAAAGCCACCTCCGCCGCAGTCGAAGGGTCACTCGGAGCAACCGTCGTGTTGTCAGAGACTGTGACGACATCATCGCCCTTCGCCTTCTTAGCGCTGTCTACGGGGGCAGCGAGTTCATCAGCTTTCCTCTTCCGTGAGGGGTCCTCCTCGGCGACGACTGGCGGCACCTTGGCCACGGAGGGGTGGCCGATCTTTTTAACTCCAGTCCTATGAAACAACGATATGAGAAAAATTGTTCGAGTACAACGAAAGGCAAGCAGATGACTAAAACTTACTTGGTGACTGGTATGAACCGCAGTCCCGTGCGGATACTGGCCGGCTTCTGCAGCTCGAGACCCAGCTTCCGACTGATGCCCATCTCGAGCACGTCATGTTCCCAAGACACGGAGGGCCTCTTAGAAGACGAGGCCGCGGCAGGAGCCTCCATGACGACGTCTGCGGCAGCTCTCCTGGGAGGCGAAGACGCTGCGGCTGGAATAGCCCCCAACCCAGATACCGGGGCAAACGGGGGTGGAAGCGAGGCCAGAGGTACCTCGTCCAGGAGGGCAGCTGTAACATCCCAAAAATACTAAACTTGGATCATCAAACTCTAAGCATCAAAATTAGGGTTAACAAAAACTTTTCTAAATAAAATTAAGAATGCATGCATATGAGTATGCATTGAATTTGAAATTCTTTTGAACCACCTTGTTTGTGTGTTTCTTTGCTTGTAAAATGTTTCTTAGGTGAAATAAACATCATCTAAAACATTTCCCACACTTTTCCCAAAGACAAATAAAGCAAAACAAATAAAATAAAGGAATGGTCACTTTGACCAATTTAACTCCCATGCCTACTTTGGCTGTCTCAAACTTTCAAAACATAACATAAACTTTTCTGGATCTTTGCACCCCTTGAATGTACTCATAACAAAGTATCAAGGCCCACTTTGTGATCATCCAGAAACTTTCAAATGCATAGTTTAAATGACAATTCAAAATTGAATCTTTATCATATGGGAAGATACCACTTTTTCAAAAACCACCCCAACAAGCTCAGCTTTCAAAACCCAAGCATCTGCAGACTCACCAGCACCAATCTAGCACACCCACCAAAAATCTTTTCAAAATTCAAAACTTGATTTCATGCGGCCATTTCATCAAACAGGTTGTAGACACAAATCATACAAAATCTAAACACTATAGTGGGCAGTGATTGAAGCCTAACTTGTTCCCTCTCTAGCTCACAACCATCTCAGTAGATCATCTAGAAAGTTAAACCAAGCACTAGCCCCATTGTAAGCTTGGCATTGCCATCAATGGTGAAAAGCCGAGTGCATCCTTGCCACCCCAGTGTAGACAGCCAGCTAGGAGGAGAAACAAGCCTAGCCAGCATGTCTGCGAGGCAGCCCACCGTCCACCGCCACTCCCTGTCCACCGCTCGAACCTTGCCAACCCCTGGACCATACGCACGGACCGCGCCCAGACCGCCAGCGACCATGCTGAGCGTGCGCCAGAGCGCCACCCTCGACCGAAGCCCACAGATCGCGCGCCGCCCTCACCGCGCGCATACACGATCGCCACCGACCCAGGAGACCTCCAGACATCCTCGTTCGCCGCCCCATGCCGCACAGCCACCGCTCGCCGTCGAAGACGCCGCCTCTGCCGCGCAGAGCGTCGCGTTTTCTAGACAAAGCCGCACCGCCCCACGCCTCGAAACCATGTCGTTGAGCATCGCCAGGGAACACCGCACCGCCCCTACCTTCGCCCATGCCAATAGCCGCCTGTACCATTTCCCCCGACGAGCTCACCGTGTGCCCCGACGGTCCCCTCGCTCGACTATAAATAGAGGCCACCCCCGCTCGAATTCTTACAACCATTCTACTCCCCTCTCACCACTGATCGTGCCACACCATTTCCGGATCAAGGCGAGCAACACTTCGCCGGAATTTCACCGGAGCCCGCCGCCTCTGGAGAAGAAGGGAGCCATCGATTTCGTCCACCCCAGGAGCTGCCGCGACCACCCCTGAGTTCGCCGTCATCGACTTCATCGTTCGCCCGCCTCGCCGACCCTCGCCTGCACCCCGGTGAGCCCCCAGCACCCCTCACTGGTCGCGCTAGGTTTCTTTCTCGCCGGCGTTGCCTCGCGTCAACGATGACTCTCAGCCGTTGGATTAGAACTAGATCGAACGATCCACATTGCCCCGTACCGCTTCGCACCCCCCTGTCTCACTGACGAGTGGGGACACCCACTTAAACAGCCCGCGGAAACGCTACGCTTAGCAGGCCGGCCCAGTACCTTTTCCCGCGCAGCCCAGTTATTTGAATTAAACCTTTTCCATTTTATTACAAACTCACTTCTGTAGCCAACTTCAAAAATCAACCCAGATCGATTCAGTGCACCAAATTGAATGAAACCAATTTTGTTAGAAAGGTCTGAGAATGCTGAATCCAAGCCCGCTGGATTCAAGTCATTTGGATCTATGGATAACCCATGGTAAAAATAACAAGGCAGAAGCTATTCTGCATTCAAACATTTTTCAAATTTAAACCATAATAGATTTTGAGTTGATTCCAACTCTCAAAAATCACATTTAACCATACCTTTCAGAATATATAAAAATATATAGGTTTAATTGCAGAAATAATGTTCAAGCAATAAAAGAATGCTACATAGGCATTTCTAGCCACTTTAATTAATTAAAATAAAAGGGTAAAACATTATTAAATTGTGACACCACTTTAAATCACATTCCCATGGAATAAAATATGTGTTGATTACATGTGTCAACATGATCCCATGTTTGGTTTGGAGAATATTAAATCTTAAGTAGCTTTTCAATGAGTAGAAATTACTTTTCTAAAAATAAAAGGAATTAAACCAAGCTTTAATCTTGTAATGTTAGTGATGATGTTAGATCATCTATAGGACCCTTGTGTGTGATGATTGCAAGTAGTTAAGTATTGTTTGGTGATTGTGTACCTCGTATTTATTCATAGACGATAGTACCGACCAAGGATACGAGGAGGAAGGAGGATTCTACGAGGAAGAAGCCGAGGAGAACTTCAACCACTGCTCTTCATAAGGCAAGCCTAATACTACAAGTGAATGTGCAAGCTAACACTTGCAAGATACTTTACCTATGCAAGCTTTACTACCTAACTGGACCAATGCAAGCCAATACTTGCAAGCTATTAACCTTGCAAGCTAACACTTGCAAAATACTCTACTGATGCCACAAACCCCTACTTGTTACTATGCCCACTATATGCCTTAAGCATATGTGATCATATCCCCTTGATAAACCAATCCTAGTTTTATTTAGAAGCTTTATTACTTTATCAAAGATCCTACTTAGAGCTTAATTAAGTGAATTGTAGATTCTAGAAGGATACTTGAAGGTTGCATATATAGCATAAAATTTGGCCTAAGCTAGATAATCTTGATGTCATCCTAAGGCATGAGATTCAACTTAGTCAAAACTCCACTAGTTACCACCCCTCATTGAGTACTTACCCCACTTGTAGATGCTAGTGCTAAGCATAAAACCTGATTAACTTTAGATGGGAATACTTGGTGGAAAAATGGTTATGAAAACCTTGGAATGATGGATCATTCTATTGAAATGTTTTGGACATGTGTTTCCCGAACACCTGATGATTTTGGTGATGAAAATGATGAGGCATGAGCCTTAGCCCTTTATAAAACTAATGGTTGTCTGGATGCGATACCATTCCAATTTTATCGTACAACCACAATACCCGAATATTGGGCAGGGCTTGACTGGAAACTTATATACCTTAGTATTAGTTCCCTCACGGCCAAGGTCTGAGCTGAGGCTACCTTGTGAAGATTGTCCACCTCTGCAGTACCCAAGATGACAGTTGGTCATGGTTGGGAGGCAAACTCACAGGAGAGGTGATTATACTAGGGAGTGTAATTGAAAGGTTAGGATTGATTATCCGCATACTGAATATGGTGAATTCAGGATTTGTTCCTGACGGATGTATCGAATGTTGTGGTGAAAGTGTACAATCTCTGCAGAGTGTCAAACTATTCGAATAGCCGCGTCCGCGGTTATGGACAGTTGGAGTGGCCATACTGTTCCCCCGTAAGACTTTTTACAAAATGACTTGTGAAATGGATTGAGACTTTGACTTGACCACAATAGGGTTGTGATATGAAATACAAGTTCCCACTTAGGAGTTATAAAATTTTGACTAGCATTCATTTGCTTCTAGACTTAGTAGAGATAAATCTGGATTTTGCAAAATAACCCTAGAGCCTAGTGTCCTATTACCAAAAACCCCTTTTACTTGTTAGTATTAGTTTGCGAGTACTTAAAGAGTACTCATGGCTTTGTCCCTGGCTATTCCCATGGCCATACTATGAAGAGGAGTACCTGGAGGATGGACCCCAGGAAGGTTACGACAACTAGGATCATCTCCCATCATCAGCATTGCCTATGACCCCGAAGATGGAGCTTCACCTACGTTACCATTATTATTACGTATTCCGCTGCTTGATGTTGTATTAAGAACATGATCATGAGATCCCTATTTGTGTAAGAACTTATGTATCTTTTGTAATGGATGATGTACTATGGTATCCAATTCTGTTATGTCTCGCAAAAATGGTAATCCTGGGATTGCGATGTATGGCATAATAGGCATCTGGGATTAAACATCTGGGTGTTGACAAGTTGGTATCAGAGCCATCCTGACCATAGGAGACCCTAGTTAGGCTGGACGTTTAAACCAAAAACTTATTTTCCAAAAAAAAACAAATATTTACAAAAACTTATTCTCATTCTTATCCCTTTGATTCATTCATGAAAATTCATGTTCCTCAAAAACTCTTGCAAAAATACATAAAATTTGGACACACTTGATCACTCTACTAACTTACTCATCCTATATTCTTATAGATGCACGTGAAGTACAACAAGTTTTATCAGTTAGGGAATGCCGGAGACCTTATCTTTGAGAGGGATTTGGACCAGCTTTTGGAACTTCTGGAGCGTCCGCACCCCGAGTTCTTCGGAGCTCAGCTCAATGATCAAGGAGGAGAAGACCTGCAGTGGCTAATTGTTGCAAGTATCCGAGGAAAGATTAAACCTCCCACTGCAGAGGGAATTCAGTTTACCTTGAGGGAAAACAACTGGCTCGATGGACTTGCCAGAGCAATGCAGGAAGCTCTTTTCCTTCTGTGTGGGCAGAGCATCAATCAGATCAAGGGTAATCGTTTTGAGTTTTTCCCAAGGCGTGATGCTAATGGACAACCACTGGAAGCCCCATACCACCGTGAGCTGAAGACTCAATTGGACCACCTCAGCTTCATGATGTACGATCGTCAGCAAGAGTTGGACAACTGCCGTGACTACTGCAACCACAATTCTGCCATCATCAAGACGAAGGATCAGACCATCGCCATATTAGCAAAGGATCGCAAGTCTTGCCACCGTCAGCTCGACAAGAAGGAGCGCATCATTGCCTGTCTTCGCCACCGCATCTCATCTCTGGAGGAGACCATCCACGAGAGAGACATGCAGTTGGAGGAAAGGGAGAATGCCGGAGAGGATCTTCGTGGAGACCCCTAATCCTATCTCAGCGATGATGATGATTTTCTGGAGGATTAGGCTATGGATTTCTTCACCGATGAGGACGATTTCGCCTTCATCGATGATGATGAGGATGACGAAGCCACAGATTCAGAGGAGTAGTAGCACTTGAGCACTAGCGTAGTTAGTAGTATTCGGTCCCACTGTATCGTAGATTCCAGAATGGTTCTTAAAACCATCTGTTTTCCTTTGTTGTGGTGTGTGTTGTATCGTGTGCTATGAATGAATGAATGAATGAATGAATGAATGAATGAATGAATGAATGAATGAATGAATGAATGAATGAATGAATGAATGAATGAATGAATGAATGAATGAATGAATGAATGAAAAACCAAGTGAGTCAGACTTTAAAAACTTTTCAAAGACCCCAAAACTTTAGAAATTTCCCTCTTTTCTCATGATCTATCTCCATCTTCAGATGCCAAGCGGAGGAAGTGGTTCATCCCCGGACCCGATGTTGCAGATACTGCAAATGTTGACTTCTGACCACGAAGCTGAAAGAGCCGAACGTCAAGCCAACCTAGCCACACTTCAGCAGATAGCCCAGCTAGCCCATAACAACCAAGGCCACGAAAATCAGGACAACCATGGATCTAAGCTTAAGAATTTCCAGAATACCAACCCACCTGTTTTCACTAAGTCAGAAGAACCCCTAGACGCCGATGATTGGCTGCAGACCATGGAAAATAACCTAGAAGTAGCCGGAGTGGAAGCCAACGAGAAATTTCTGTTCGCCACCCACTATCTAGCCGGAGATGCTAGGGCATGGTGGAACAGTGTTCGCGCAATGACCGGAGGCCAGATGATGACCTGGGAGGAATTCAAGGTCAAGTTTAGTAGAACCCATGTGGCGCCGGGTTTGATCAAGAGGATGAGAGACGAGTTCAGAGAACTGAAGCAAGGAAGGATGATTGTTGTGGAATACCGTGACAAATTTTTGTCATTAGCTAGGTATGCCCCCGATGAAATCGACACTAAAGCCAAGAAGAAAGAAAGATTCCTGAATGGTCTGCACGATGAGATGCAGACAATGTTAGTCAATATCCCCTTTGCGGATATTGAAGCCCTTGTCGACTCAGCTATCCAGATGGAAGGAAAGATCAACCAAGCCAATGAGAACCGCAAGCGTCACATGATGCATCAACCAGGAACCATCAGACCCCAAAGTATCGCCCCAACCCATCTCCAGGATTTTCCCCAAGAACCAACAGACCCCCGATGAACCGTCCGACCTATCCCAACCGTGGAAACCCTAGACCCGGAGGAAATCACAACAAACCCCGGCAACGCTAGCAATCTCAATCGTGCCCCACCCAAGTTCAACAACAACAATACTACCGCCAACACCAACACTGCCCCTAGGAATAGAAGCAATGATGTGCCTGTAGCAGCCAAGGAAAAGTCACAAGTGACCTGTTATGACTGTGGAAATAAAGGCCACTATTCCAACGAGTGGCCCAACAAGAAGAATGCTACAGCCCCCAATGCCAATGTCCCAGCTCAGCAGTAGCGTCGTGTTCAGCCAGGAAGAAGATTTGCCCCAGGGAATTCACTCAACCGCAACGGCCGTCTTTTTCTCATGCATGCTGAAGAAGCTCAGGAAGCGCCAGACGTCGTGCTGGGTATGTTTTCTGTTAATTCAGTACTTGCACGAGTGTTGTTTGATTCTGGTGCATCGCACTCATTTGTCACCGAAGAATTTGCATGCACTAGTAAAATTGAACCAACCAAACTGAAGCATGTTATGATTGTTCAAATTCCCGGATCAACCACCAAGGCTAGGCAAAGTTGCAAAGCCGTCCCTATCCGAATCCATGGCATAGATTTTTATGCAAACCCGATAGTACTCGGAACTAAAGGTTTGGAAGTAGTACTAGGAATGGATTGGATGTCCAGACATAAAGGATTGATTGACTGTGCCTACAAAGCCATAACCATGACCAGTACAGCCGGAATATCAGTCGAGCATATATCAGAAACCTTACCTCGCCAGTTCAAATGCAACAAGAGTCTATGTTAGACCCCTCCTTTATAAAGGGAAGGATCCCTATGATTGCAATGCTAGTCCCTGGATCAATGCTAGCATCCACAGTTTAAGATGAAGTACACAGATACAAAGGTCGTTTATTACATTCATTCCAGAGACAAAACATAGTCTTTTACAACTCATGGCCATAGGCCTAATACAAGAGTTTTAAGGAATAAGCAAATAAACACAAGTCTTCATCTTCATGTGCCACAGGCAAGCATGTTGAGTGTAGACTCATGACTCCTATTCATCATCGGAGTAACCTGCAACATCACAAGTTACAGCCACAGAGGGTCAATACTTTGGAATAGTATTGGCAAGTGATACCTTAGTATTTTTAAGTGGACTATATTACTACATGCATTTTGGCTAAGTGTAGCTTGGCTTGCTTTGCTTGAAAATAGGTTTTACCTATTAGTTGAAATCACTAAGTTTTTCTTTGTCAAAACATTCCCAAGGAACCACCAATAGACATTGGGGTCCTTCACCCTTGTTCACCCATAAATTTTTACTTAGAAGTTGGAGTGATGAGATTCTTGTAGCTTCCATGTCTTGATGCTCAAAAGGGTCCATTGCCTTGGACTAGGCTAAGTACTTAGGTTTTCCATCTGCAGAGGTTGTGCACTTTCCCCACCAGACTTGGTTTCCCAAGACAGGACCTTTCAGAAGCCTTTCCTTAGTCAAATGGACGCGTTCCAACCTATCATCCCAACTACCACCAACTGTCCAAATGACTAAGTTCTAGCAACCTATATGATCAAGGCAGAGCCCATATTGCCAAGTGGTTGCACTGTAAGCTTTCTCAACACTTGGCCTCCAAATACCTTTGTGCCTGGGTGGCATACCACAAGTGAGATACACAACCCAAGTCCATGGCCTTGTGTAACCACTCAACATAACCCAATCTTTCCATTCCACCCAGGAGGTTCATTTGACTTAGTTGTTTTATTAGAAAAGCATAAGTCTCATGACTTAGAAATATTTTCATCATAGTGTGTATATATTTCCACCAACCCTTGTTTGCTAAATAGCTAGGCTAAGCATGGTAAGATAACCTAAGTTAGGAAAATTCCTTAGCAATTCTACAATTCTACACTACTTAGGATTTCCCAACTTAGCATTAGGCAAAATAGCATGCAATACTTAGCAAAATATCTAATGCTAGTACAAAACATAGGATAGAAATATTCATGAAAATATCACTTGCCTTGGTAGTGGGGAGAGTAGCACTCTTCACAATCACAATCACTAGCAAAATCTACAAGAAAAATTATAGCATTCAATTTCACACAATTTATTCAATCAAAAATAATATGAATGCATGCATGAAAGAATTTTACTAAGTGGTGATTTTGGAAATTTTACCAAGCATGTGCATGATACTGAAACATAACAGGACACAAAATTTGCCATAACAAACTTATTTAACATTAAAACTAATTATCAAAACAAATCTATACTCAAAATAGCTTTAAATATGATTCCACAAATAAAGTCATTTTAATGGTTACTATTTGTTAAACAAATTGGACATTCAGAAAGGTCTGGTTTCACTGAATCCAACGGTATAAAATTTGTAAAAATCTAACGTGGCATTCAAAAGTTATAGCGGTTTAAAGTTTGGATAAAAATCTGGTTTTAAATTCTGTTTTTGAATTAAACCCTGCCACGCGTCGCAACCTTACTGGTGCGTACCGCTTCGCGCGGATCGGCAGTCGCAGGCCGTAGGATCTAACTTAGATCTAACGATCCAGACGCGCGCGTACCTCTTCGGCCTAGATCTATCCTAGCCCTACGATGCAGATCCAACGGACCAACCCATCAAGCCACGAACGGGCGGCGTTGACTAGCGGCGGCGCGTCTGACTACGGCGGCGCCGGCGTTCTACATCGTCCGCGAGAGGGAGAGGGGTCTTACCAGGTTCGCCGGAGGCTGCTGAAGCTCGTCGTGGTACTGGCTTGCGGAGGGGCGCTCGGAGATGGGCTCTAGATCTCGTCGGAGTTGCGTCTGGCATCGGGTGGGTGTTGTCGGAGTCGTTGCCGAGGTTATGCGTCGCCCTAACACGAACAAATGGGTTTAGGAGATGCGCAGGACAATTGCAAACACGCTCGGGTGAATAAGAAAGCAAGGGGCGCTCGGGACTTACTGAGATTGCTCGCCGGAGTTGGGGTGGTCGTCGGGTGCTTACGGCGTCAAGCGAACACGGCGACCTGGGGTAGTACAGGATGCTCTGTTGTGGTTAGAAGGTGCGCAAGAGGATTACTAAGTGTCTCGAACAATCCAGAGGGGAAGGGGCGCACGGGGCTCACCTGAATCGGTCGCCGGAGTTGGCTCTGTCTGCGGCGGTCTCGAGCGAGTTGTGGGCAGCCTGGTGGCGTGAGTGTGAGATTGACTGGGGGAAAATGATCGTGGGGATGTGGGGATCTTATAGCCGGTGCCTCGACAGGAAACGCCTGTGTTTAATTGCCCAATTAAGCCGCGCCATTACCGGCAGTGACTGCAGCTACGACGTGGTCGCGGGCGTGGTTTCAGGAAGACGATGACAGCGTGGACAGGGCCCGCTCGTCAGCGATGTGTGCAAAATGGGGGTGGGGTCTGTTTGTCAGCGACTGGCTGTGTGCGTTCGCGCGTGAGAAAAGAAAAGGAACTCCCCGGGTGGGCTAGTTGGGCTCGATCCTCTGTTGGGCCAGAAACCTGGCGCTCGGCCCTTTTCCTTTGTCTAGTCCTTTTTCTTTTCTAATTCGATTTTCTGGTTATGTTTTCAAATGGTTTCAAATACAATTTGAATTCAAATTCTCCTGGGGTTTTGCAGGGGTGAATTGGTCTTAGAAATAGGTCAAAACTTGTGGGGCTTCCTTGCAAAGGCTTGGTCAGACTTGGATTTCAAACAAACAGAGACTATGCACCATTTTGCAAATGTTTGAAATAGAGGTTTTGGAAATTATTTCTAATTTGAACATTTTGGTTAAACTTTTACACTCAATCTTTCCAATAGTGGGGCAAGCAAACAAGTTCCTTAACATTTAAGTTTCAAAAGTGATGGTCTAATGAGTGAAATTTTACTCACATGAAATCATAGCACAAGCTTCTGTTTTTGAGAAGAACCCTAAATTATGATGAATGCTTAGATGATATGAATGAGTTTTGGAATATGAATTTAGGGATGTTACAAATCTAACCCCCTTAAGATGAATCTCACCCTCGAGATTCGGATTGGCTAGCAAATAGGTGAGGGTGGTCTTTCCGAAGATCATCTTCTCTTTCCCATGTTGCTTCCTCTTCGGAATGATGGTTCCATTGTAGTTTGCAAAACTTGATAGTTTTTGTCCTTGTGACTCTTTCTGCGGTCTCAAGAATCTTGACAGGCTTTTCTTCATAGGTGAGATCACTTTCTAGTTGGACTTCTTCCAAAGGTATGGTATCCTTCAGAGAAGTTTCCTCCATTTCTAGGTGACATTTCTTAAGCTGACTCACATGAAATACATTATGGACAGCTGACAGGGATTCAGGCAATTCAACTTCATATGCAACTTCTCCCTTACGACTTAGAATCTTGAATGGCCCAACATATCTTGGTGCCAACTTTCCTTTGACTCCAAATCTTTTCACTCCACGGAGTGGTGATACCCTGAGATAAGCTCTATCCCCAACCTCGTAGGTGACTTCTCTACTCTTAGAATCTGCGTAGCTTTTCTGTCGGGACTGTGCTACCTTCAACCTGTCCTTAACCAATTTGACCTTCTCTTCGGCGTCTTTGATAAGATCAGGTCCAAATAAACTTCTCTCTCCCACACCATTCCATAGTAATGGGGTGGTACATTTCCTTCCGTAGAGTAACTCAAATGGTGCCATTCCAATACTAACTTGATGACTATTATTGTAAGAGAACTCTGCGTAAGGCAAGCTTTCATCCCAACTTGCTCCATAGTCTAAGGCACATGCCCTCAACATGTCTTCAAGAATTTGGTTAGTCCTTTCTGTTTGTCCATCAGTTTGAGGATGAAAAGCAGTGCTGAATTCCAACCTCGTACCTAAGGATTCATGAAGCTGTCTCCAAAAGTGAGAAGTGAACTGAGTTCCTCTATCCGACACAATACTCTTGGGCACGCCGTGAAGGAATACAATTCTGCTCATGTAGATTTTTGCTAACTTGGCACTTGTATAAGTTGTCTTCACGGGTATAAAATGAGCCACTTTAGTTAGGCGATCCACTACTACCCATATGGAGTCATACCCTGACCTGGTCCTTGGTAATCCAGTAATGAAATCCATACCAATATTTTCCCACTTCCATTCAGGAATAGGCAGTGGTTGAAGCAAACCTGCTAGTTTCTGATGCTCCGCTTTTACTCTGCTACACACATCACACAAAGCAATATGTTCGGCGATGTCCCTTTTGAGATTGTTCCACCAAAATCTTTCTTTCATGTCCATGTACATCTTGGTGTTTCCCGGGTGAATAGAATACGGAGAGTTGTGGCCTTCTTGTAAAATCAGTTTCCGCAACTCCGGGTCTTGTGGAACACATATACGTTTCCCGTGCCATAAAGTACCTTGTTCGTCTATATGGAAACTCTTAGCTTTCCCTAGACTAATATTTTCCTTAATCTTTTCGATTTCCTTATCGGTCTTCTGAGCTTCTTGGATCTTGTCCAATAGAGTGGGTTGAACATCCAAAGACATGAGATGTCCTTCAGGCACAATTTCCAATCTGAGTTCTTTGAATTGCTTACACAAGTCTTCTGGCAAATCACCTTTGGTAAGGCCATTTACAAACGTCTTACGACTTAGAGCATCTGCTACTACATTCGCTTTACCGGGGTGGTATTGCAAACTTAAGTCGTAATCCTTGATAAGTTCTAGCCATCTCCTTTGTCTCATGTTGATTTCCTTCTGGGTGAAGATATACTTCAAACTCTTATGATCGGTGAACACTTCACATCGCTTTCCCAAAAGGTAATGTCTCCATGTTTTGAGTGCATGGACGACAGAGGCTAATTCCAAATCATGAGTAGGATAGTTTACTTCATGAGTTTTGAGTTGTCTCGAAGCATAGGCTACGAATTTACCATCTTGCATAAGTACGGCACCCAAACCTTGATGAGACGCATCACAATATACTTGGAAATCCTTTTCCAAATCTGGTAGACATAGCACTGGTGCTGTTACAAGTCTCTTCTTCAATTCTTGGAAGCTGACTTCACAACCTTCAGACCAAACAAATTTCTTGTCCTTCTTTAACAATTCTGTCATTGGCTTAGCAACCTTCGAGAAATTTTCAATGAACCTTCTGCAGTAACCTGCTAAGCCGAGGAAACTACGAACTTCCTTCACATTCTTGGGAGATTCCCATTCTGTCACAGCTGAAACTTTAGCAGGATCAACTGCCACACCATCCTTTGTCATAACATGACCAAGAAAACCAACTTCCTCTAACCAAAACTCACACTTGTTGAATTTGGCGTAAAGCTTATGCTCTCTTAATTTTTCAAGTATCAAGCGTAAGTGTCTTTCATGTTCTTCCTTGCTCTTGGAGTAGACCAAGATTTCATCGATGAAAACGACAACGAATTTGTCAAGAAATTCCATGAACACCTTGTTCATCATATTCATGAAGTATGATGGAGCGTTGGTTAAACCAAAAGGCATCACAGTATACTCATACAATCCATACCTTGTGGTGAATGCTGTTTTTGGTATGTCTTGCTTTCTTATCTTGAGTTGAAAATAACCTGACCGGAGATCAATCTTCGAGAACACACATGCTCCTTCTAACTGATCAAACAAGTCGTTGATTCTTGGCAAAGGATATTTGTTCTTGATGGTCACCTCGTTGAGAGAACGGTAGTCAATACATAATCTTTGTGTTCTATCTTTCTTCTCTACGAACAATACTGGGGCTCCCCAAGATGAAGAACTTGGTTGAATAAACCCTTTCTGCAACTGTTCTCCTAGCTGCTTCTTGAGCTCTTTCAGTTCATCAACTGACATTTTGTATGGTCTCTTAGCTATTGGTCCAGAACCAGGTACCAAATCTATCAGAAACTCCACATCTCTATCCGGTGGCATTCCTGGTAACTCTTCCGGAAACACATCCGGATACTCACATACAATTGGCACACTGTCCATGCTAACCCCCTTAAGAGAATTCAACTTACTTCCCTTGGACTCAAAGTTTGACTTGAATTTTATTCTTTTTCCTTCTGGGGTTGTGAGTGTAACTGTACGATTGGCACAATCTAGTATCCCCTCATACTTAGCCATCCAATCCATTCCCAAAATCACATCCAATCCTTGGGAATTCAGGATTATTAGGTTCACTAGAAACTTATGTTTTCCAAATTCTATGACTAAGTCATGACATCCTGAGTTTAATATCATTTCTCCCCTGGAGAACTTACTCTTATAGGACACCCAATGGTTTCTACCGGTAGTTCATTTCTTTCAACAAATGATTTTGATATGAATAAATGAGATGCACCGGTATCGAAGAGTACGAATGCTGAAATTGAGTTGAGTCTGAACTTACCAGCAACGGCATCAGGCTCCTCATAGACCTCCTCCACATTGATGTGGTTAACCTGTCCTTTCTGAAAAGGATTTGGCTTGTTAGGTCCTTCAACTTTCTTCTCAGGGCACTCATTAGCATAATGCCCCAGCTTCTTGCATTTGAAGCACTCAACCTGACTGATGTCCTTTTTAGGAGGTTGGCCTCCACTTCCACTACCATTTCCACTATAGTGGCTCTTATGTCCACCCTTGTGGTTCTTGTACTTGTCCTTGTCATGACTGCGGTGATGCTTGTTGTCATGACGGTTGTGGTTGTGCTTGCTGAATTTCCCATGTTTATGGGATCCTGAGTTGCCACTGTCATCATAGTGAGATCGTTTGTGAGACGATCCCGAGCTTTGCTTGTCGGAGTGTTTCCTCTTCCTACTCTCGACTTGCTTCATTTTACTTTCCAAAATAGCAGCCTTGTCACACAAAGATTGATATGTTGGAACATATGCCACTGACAACTGCAGATTCAGTTCATCATTTAAGCCCTCCAGAAATTTTTCCTTTCTTTTGGCATCTGTGTCAACCTCATCCGGAGCATAGCGCGCCAGATTGTTGAACTCTTCTATGTACTCAGCTACGCTGCGGTGGCGCTGTTTCAGGTTGTGAAACTCCTTATTTTTCAGACTCATCATTCCTGATGAGATATGAGCAGTGCGAATGCCATCTTCAAAGATAGCCCAAGTTACCTCTTCTAAAGGAGTGGTAATTTGAAAGTTGTCCCACCATGTGGCGGCCGGTCCTTCCAACAGATGTGCTGTGAACCTGACTTTTTCAGCATCTGTGCAGCCCACAGTCACTAAATCTTTGTTCACAGAACGTAGCCAGTCATTGGCCACCATTGGATCAGTCGTCCCTGGAAACTTTGCTGGCCTCAAACGCAGAAATTTGGTGAGCATATCAAAACCCGGAGGGTTGTTGTTGTTGTTGTTATTGTTGTTGTTGTTATTGGGGTTGTTGTTGTTGTTGTTATTCTGGTTTTGAATGAATGTCGTGATCATCTGCATAAGCTGTGTTTGTGCATTCATCATTTGTTGCATTTCCGGGGTGATGTTGTTGGGGTTGGGGTTTGCACGACGGGGAGGCATCTGTGGTTTGTTCACATAGATAAGAATGAGATACCCATAGATGTTTTATGCACAATACATCACAAGCAAACACATAGCATGCAACTCAAGAATAAAAAGAATCAACAACCAGATAATAAGTTCATGAAATAAAACACACAAGTGGCAAGCCATCCACATGTCGGATGGTCCAATAACAAGTTCACAATAACAAGTACGAATATGAAAGATAAACGAGTAGTCAAGTCTACTCATCAGCATCAATCTCCTCCTCGACGAAGGTAAGACCTGCGTTCTCCATCGCGGTCTTGTTCTCCTCAATCGTAGTGGTCAAGGAATCGACCTTGGCCTTGAGAGCCCTCTTCTGGGAGCGAAGTCTCTCAATAACCATCTGCTGCTGCTCAAGCTCGAAATCCTTGGACTTCCGTTCCTCGGTCATGTCCCGGATCTTCTTGTTCCTATCCTGGACGCGTTTCTCTTGACTCTTGAACTTGCGGTCCTGGGCCTCGAACTTTGTCTCCATATCCTTGATCATCTCATCCTGTTGTGCGAAAAGCTTGTCTTTCTCGCGTAGCTGCACCTGAAGCTCGTCATTGCCAAGCATGACGTTCGTCCTATCCGTGTCCACGTGCCTGAGGAGAGTCTCTAAGTCCTGGAGATAGAGACGTATCGGCTCTACCGTGTCCCTCGAGTCGTCCTCAAAGTCGATGGAATCTCCATCAAAATCACGCCTTCCGAAGACGTGGAAGTGAGTGCCCCTAACCTATCGGGAGTGACGGCCTAACAAGCGTCCTATCAGGTCCTGCATGACTACCTCCATGCCTCTCTCCCTTTCATCGTGCATCAGCTTGAAGACGATGGCCTCTGTAGTAGGCTCAGTCTGGCGTCCTGGCTGGTTCACCTTGAAGCCCCAGAGGTCCTTCCTCTCGAACTTGGTGAGTGGGTACACCGTGATGGTGGGAAGAGGGAGATCGAGCAAAGTGGTAAGCTCAATGATACGGGGTCCGAAACGAGTAACCTGGAACTCCTCAATAGTGCTGGTGGCAATAGGCATCTATTTATAAAATTGAAAAGTTAGAACAACACTATTTAAGATGAATACAAAACAACCATCTCATACATAACCATGGAACACAATTTTCACACAAGTCATGCATACATAAATCCATTACATCAAACAAGGTCCAATTTATTTAAGGTATCATTTTGGAAAATAAGGTGATAGATGGTGGTCCACTAACAAAGTGTGCTTATAGGCCTACCTCACTGGATCTGGTGGCTATCACAATGTTCCTAGAGGCAATCCACCTATCTTGCTCACATGATTCCATCACTAAGTCTATTATATCTCCCCTTAACTCTTGGTTGGTGGCTTCCAACTCTTGGGTAAGTTCCTTCTCTTTCTCTAATTCTTTTTGGAGGTTGAACATTCTGCACTTGACTCTAGCACTTAGTTCTTTGATAGTCCTCCAAGCTGCATCTCTGGCTGACTCAAAGAATGTGGTGTGCATTTTAGTGTTGGTGTACATGCAGAATCCCCTTTCCTTGTGGTTGTCTTCCTTGTTTTTGTACAAGTGAAGTTGCACCCACCAATACTCCACTCCTTCATCCATCACTGGAAAGCCCTTGTACACAGCTGCACCATGTGCTTCCATTGCCACCATAAGGTCCTTGAGTATATTGGGAAACTCAGTTTCACACTCCAAGGTCATGGTCATGAGTGGTCCTTTCTTCACGGCTTCGTTGATGGGGTTCATCTACAAAGGAAGTTGAAAGAGATTAGAAAAGTTTTACGAGAAGAATAGACAAGTGTAGAAGTAGCTGAAAACTTTTTCCTTAGTGGTTTTCCAATCCTAGGGTCATAATCCTACAGGCAACACAGTGCTCTGATACCATCTGTTAGACCCCTCCTTTATAAAGGGAAGGATCCCTGTGATTGCAATGCTAGTCCCTGGATCAATGCTAGCATCCACAGTTTAAGATGAAGTACACAGATACAAAGGTCGTTTATTACATTCATTCCAGAGACAAAGCATAGTCTTTTACAACTCATGGCCATAGGCCTAATACAAGAGTTTTAAGGAATAAGCAAATAAACACAAGTCTTCATCTTCATGTGCCACAGGCAAGCATGTTGAGTGTAGACTCATGACTCCTATTCATCATCGGAGTAACCTGCAACATCACAAGTTACAGCCACAGAGGGTCAATACTTTGGAATAGTATTGGCAAGTGATACCTTAGTATATTTAAGTGGACTATATTACTACATGCATTTTGGCTAAGTGTAGCTTGGCTTGCTTTGCTTGAAAATAGGTTTTACCTATTAGTTGAAATCACTAAGTTTTTCTTTGTCAAAACATTCCCAAGGAACCACCAATAGACATTGGGGTCCTTCACCCTTGTTCACCCATAATTTTTTACTTAGAAGTTGGAGTGATGAGATTCTTGTAGCTTCCATGTCTTGATGCTCAAAAGGGTCCATTGCCTTGGACTAGGCTAAGTACTTAGGTTTTCCATCTGCAGAGGTTGTGCACTTTCCCCACCAGACTTGGTTTCCCAAGACAGGACCTTTCAGAAGCCTTTCCTTAGTCAAATGGACGCGTTCCAACCTATCATCCCAACTACCACCAACTGTCCAAATGACTAAGTTCTAGCAACCTATATGATCAAGGCAGAGCCCATATTGCCAAGTGGTTGCACTGTAAGCTTTCTCAACACTTGGCCTCCAAATCCCTTTGTGCCTGGGTGGCATACCACAAGTGAGATACACAACCCAAGTCCATGGCCTTGTGTAACCACTCAACATAACCCAATCTTTCCATTCCACCTAGGAGGTTCATTTGACTTAGTTGTTTTATTAGAAAAGCATAAGTCTCATGACTTAGAAATATTTTCATCATAGTGTGTATATATTTCCACCAACCCTTGTTTGCTAAATAGCTAGGCTAAGCATGGTAAGATAACCTAACTTAGGAAAATTCCTTAGCAATTCTACAATTCTACACTACTTAGGATTTCCCAACTTAGCATTAGGCAAAATAGCATGCAATACTTAGCAAAATATCTAATGCTAGTACAAAACATAGGATATAAATATTCATGAAAATATCACTTGCCTTGGTAGTGGGGAGAGTAGCACTCTTCACAATCACAATCACTAGCAAAATCTACAAGAAAAATTATAGCATTCAATTTCACACAATTTATTCAATCAAAAATAATATGAATGCATGCATGCAAGAATTTTACTAAGTGGTGATTTTGGAAATTTTACCAAGCATGTGCATGATACTGAAACATAACAGGACACAAAATTTGCCATAACAAACTTATTTAACATTAAAACTAATTATCAAAACAAATCCATACTCAAAATAGCTTTAAATATGATTCCACAAATAAAGTAATTTTAATGGTTACTATTTGTTAAACAAATTGGACATTCAGAAAGGTCTGGTTTCACTGAATCCAACGGTATAAAATTTGTAAAAATCTAACGTGGCATTCAAAAGTTATAGCGGTTTAAAGTTTGGATCAAAATCTGGTTTTAAATTCTGTTTTTGAATTAAACCCTGCCACGCGTCGCAACCTTACTGGTGCGTACCGCTTCGCGCGGATCGGCGGTCGCAGGCCGTAGGATCTAACTTAGATCTAACGATCCAGACGCGCGCGTACCTCTTCGGCCTAGATCTATCCTAGCCCTACGATGCAGATCCAACGGACCAACCCATCAAGCCACGAACGGGCGGCGCTGGCGGCGTTGACTAGCGGCGGCGCGTCTGACTACGGCGGCGCCGGCGTTCTACATCGTCCGCGAGAGGGAGAGGGGTCTTACCAAGTTCGCCGGAGGCTGCTGAAGCTCATCGTGGTACTGGCTTGCGGAGGGGCGCTCGGAGATGGGCTCTAGATCTCGTCGGAGTTGCGTCTGGCGTCGGGTGGGTGTTGTCGGAGTCGTTGCCGAGGTTCTGCGTCGCCCTAACACGAAACAATGGGTTTAGGAGATGCGCAGGACAATTGCGAACACGCTCGGGTGAATAAGAAAGCAAGGGGCTCTCGGGACTTACTAAGTTTGCTCGCCGGAGTTGGGGTGGTCGTCGGGTGCTTACGGCGTCAAGCGAACACGGCGACCTGGGGCAGTACAGGATGCTCTGTTGTGGTTAGAAGGTGCGCAAGAGGATTACTAAGTGTCTCGAACAATCCAGAGGGGAAGGGGCGCACGGGGCTCACCTGAATCGGTCGCCGGAGTTGGCTCTGTCTGCGGCGGTCTCGAGCGAGTTGTGGGCAGCCTGGTGGCGTGAGTGTGAGATTGACTGGGGGAAAATGATCCTGGGGATGTGGGGATCTTATAGTCGGTGCCTCGACAGGAAACTCCTGTGTTTAATTGCTCAATTAAGCCGCGCCATTACCGGCAGTGACTGCAGCTGCGACGTGGTCGCGGGCGTGGTTTGAGGAAGACGATGACAGCGTGGACAGGGCCCGCTCGTCAGCGATGTGTGCAAAATGGGGGTGGGGTCTGTTTGTCCGCGACTGGCTGTGTGCGTTCGCGCGTGAGAAAAGAAAAGGAACTCCCCGGGTGGGCTAGTTGGGCTCGATCCTCTGTTGGGCCAGAAACCTGGCGCTCGGCCCTTTTCCTTTTGTCAAGTCCTTTTTCTTTTCTAATTCGATTTTCTGGTTATGTTTTCAAATGGTTTCAAATACAATTTGAATTCAAATTCTCCTGGGGTTTTGCAGGGGTGAATTGGTCTTAGAAATAGGTCAAAACTTGTGGGGCTTCCTTGCAAAGGCTTGGTCAGACTTGGATTTCAAACAAACAGAGACTATGCACCATTTTGCAAATGTTTGAAATAGAGGTTTTGGGAATTATTTCTAATTTGAACATTTTGGTTAAACTTTTACACTCAATCTTTCCAATAGTGGGGCAAGCAAACAAGTTCCTTAACATTTAAGTTTCAAAAGTGATGGTCTAATGAGTGAAATTTTACTCACATGAAATCATAGCACAAGCTTCTGTTTTTTAGAAGAACCCTAAATTATGATGAATGCTTAGATGATATGAATGAGTTTTGGAATATGAATTTAGGGATGTTACAGTCTAGCCCAACCTACCATTGACCAAGTCCGGATAGTCTGTGAATACCCCGATGTATTTCCAGATGTTTTGCCCGGTACGACCCCAGATCGGGATATCGAGTTTATCATTGAACTAATCCCCGGAACTGGACCCATAGCCCAGAGACCATATAGTATGAACCCGTCAGAGCTAGCAGAATTGAAGAAGCAACTGGATTCCATGCTGGAAATTGGATTGATTCAACCAAGTGCGTCACCTTGGAGGTCACCTGTCTTGTTTGTGGACAAGAAGGATGGAGGTAACCGTTTGTGTACATATTATCGGAAATTGAATGACATCACTATCAAGAACAAGTACCCCTTGCCCAAGATAGAAGATTTGTTTGATCAGTTGATCGGTGCCAAAGTGTTTTCTAAGATTGATCTTAGAACTGGCTATCATCAACTCAAAATTCATGCAGAGGATATTCCGAAGACTGCCTTTACCACCAGATATGGATTGTATGAGTATACCGTCATGTCTTTCGGACTAACCAATGCCCCCGATTATTTCATGAATCTCATGAATAAGATTTTTATGGACTTCCTGGATAAGTTTGTCATTGTTTTCATTGATGACATTCTGATTTATTCCAAATCAGAAGAAGAACATGAGCTACACCTAAGGACCATTCTTGGAACCCTTAGAGAGCATCAGCTGTATGCAAAGTTTAGCAAATGTGAATTCTATATACAGGAGGTAGGATTCCTCGATCACATTGTATCAGCCGGAGGAATTGCCGTTGACCCTGCCAAAGTGAAAGATGTAGAAGATTGGCAAGCCCCAACCACTCAAACCCAAGTTCGTGCATTTCTCGGATTGGCGGGATATTACCGCAAATTCGTAGAAGGATTCTCTAGTATCGCCAGACCCATGACCCAATTGCTGAAGAAGGACAAGAAGTTTGAATGGACCGACAAATGTGAAGCAAGTTTTCAAGAACTCAAGAGGAGATTGATTTCAGCCCCAATCTTGATCATGCCAGATATCACGAAGACCTTCGATGTGTATTGTGATGCATCCAAGATTGGGCTCGGATGTGTGCTAATGCAAGAAGGCAAAGTTATATCTTATCTATCTCGACAACTGAAACAACATGAGCAAAACTACCCAACCCATGACCTCGAACTCGCAGCCATAGTTCTAGCCCTGAAAACATGGAGACATTACTTGATGGGAAACCGTTGTGAGATTTATTCGGATCACAAGAGCCTGAAGTATATATTCACTCAGAAGGAGCTGAATATGAGGCAGAGAAGATGGATTGAACTAATCAAGGATTACGATCTGGACATTCACTATCACCCTGGTAAAGCCAACGTGGTAGCAGATGCCCTTAGCAGATTGCCGTGCCACTTGAACTCCATGATTTTGAAGGAGCAACCAAGTTTGCACAAAGAGATGGAAGATTTTCGAATAGAATTAGTAAGCGAAGGATTTTTGGATAGCATAGAACTCCAGCCTACTTTGATCGGTCAGATTAAAG
This sequence comes from Avena sativa, assembly GCA_916181665.1. NCBI lineage: Eukaryota > Viridiplantae > Streptophyta > Magnoliopsida > Poales > Poaceae > Avena > Avena sativa. The sequence continues at coordinate 51,153,072 of OV702279.1, read as the reverse complement.
AGGCACAGAAGGGAAATGCTAGTATTGACGGAATCAAGCGTCGTATCGGTATAGGCAAAGTACCCGGATTCACCGAGGATGAAGAAGGAGTTCTGTGGTACAATGGACGCCTTTGTGTACCATCAGATTCTGAGTTGAAAGAAGTTATTTTGAAGGAGGCTCATGATACTCTTTATTCTATCCATCCCGGAGGAACTAAGATGTATCAAGATTTAAAAGAGAAATTTTGGTGGCATAAGATGAAGAGAGAAATCGGAAGCTATATCGCCAAGTGTGATATATGTCAGCGAGTCAAGGCAGGACATCAAAGACCCGCTGGATTGTTGCAACCATTGCAGATTCCGGAATGGAAATGGGATTCTGTAGGAATGGACTTTATCACTGGACTGCCTACTTCTAGTAGGGGAAATGACTCTATATGGGTCATAGTGGACAAATTGTCCAAAGTCGCCCATTTCTTGCCCGTCAAGACCACATATCAGAGTTCAAAGCTAGCAGAGTTGTACATCGCTAGGATAGTTAGTTTGCATGGAGTCCCCAAGAAAATCGTATCGGATCGAGGAACTCAGTTTACCTCGAGATTCTGGAAGAAAGTCCAAGAAGGTTTAGGAACCCGTCTAGATTTCAGCACCGCGTATCACCCTCAGACCGATGGACAAACGGAGCGAGTAAACCAAATACTCGAAGATATGCTGAGAGCATGCGTGTTAGAATATGGATCCAAGTGGGAAGACTGTCTGCCGTTTGCAGAATTTTCATACAACAACAGTTATCAAGCCAGTTTGCAAATGGCCCCATTTGAATTTATGTACGGAAGGAAGTGTCGCACCCCTTTGAACTGGTCGGAAGTAGGAGAGAGTCAGATCTTCGGACCCGACATCCTACGAGAAGCAGAAGAGAAGGTTCACAAGATTCGTGAGCACCTCAAGACCGCCCAATCCAGACAAAAGAGTTACGCCGACAAGAGACGTAGAGACCTCGCCTTCAACGTAGGAGATTTTGTGTATCTGAAAATGTCGCCATTGAAGGGAATGCAACGTTTCCAACTCAAAGGAAAGTTAGCCCCCAGATATATCGGACCTTTCAAGATTCTGAACCGTCGAGGAGAAGTATCGTATCAATTGGAACTACCCGAAGAGATGTCAGCCATGCAGAACATGTTCGATATCTCGTTACTTCGCAGTGTCTCGAAGTCCCCGAGAAGACCGAAGTGTTCAAAAATATCGATCACCGGACCATAGAGATCAACCATGAACTGACCTATCCCGAAGTACCCATCCGTATTTTGGAAGAAGCTTTTCGAACTACCCGAACCCGAAGCATCAAGTTTCTCAAGATTCAGTGGACCAACCACACAGAAGAGGAAGCTACCTGGGAGCACGAAGATCACATCAGGACGGAGTTTCCCGATCTCTTCAAATCCTAGGTAATCTTTTCGTCCTTTTTCAAATCTCGGGATGAGATTTTGTTTAAGGGGGGAAGGTTTGTAACATCCCAAAAATACTAAACTTGGATCATCAAACTCTAAGCATCAAAATTAGGGTTAACAAAAACTTTTCTAAATAAAATTAAGAATGCATGCATATGAGTATGCATTGAATTTGAAATTCTTTTGAACCACCTTGTTTGTGTGTTTCTTTGCTTGTAAAATGTTTCTTAGGTGCAATAAACATCAAAAAACATTTCCCATACTTTTCCCAAAGACAAATAAAGCAAAACAAATAAAATAAAGGAATGGTCACTTTGACCAATTTAACTCCCATGCCTACTTTGGCTGTCTCAAACTTTCAGAACCTAACAGAAACTTTTCTGGATCTTTGCACCCCTTGAATGTACTCATAAAAAAGTATCAAGGCCCACTTTGTGATCATCCAGAAACTTTCAAATGCATAGTTTAAATGACAATTCAAAATTGAATCTTTATCATATGGGAAGATACCACTTTTTCAAAAACCACCCCAACAAGCTCAACTTTCAAAACCCAAGCATCTGCAGACTCACCAGCACCAATCTAGCACACCCACCAAAAATCTTTTCAAAATTCAAAACTTGATTTCATGCGGCCATTTCATCAAACAGGTTGTAGACACAAATCATACAAAATCTAAACACTATAGTGAGCAGTGATTGAAGCCTAACTTGTTCCCTCTCTAGCTCACAACCATCTCAGTAGATCATCTAGCAAGTTAAACCAAGCACTAGCCCCACTGTAAGCTTGGCATTGGCATCAATGGTGAACAGCCGAGTGCATCCTTGCCACCCTAGTGTAGACAGCCAGCTAGGAGGAGAAACAAGCCTAGCCAGCATGTCTGGGAGGCAGCCCACCGTCCACCGCCACTCCCTGTCCACCGCTCGAACCTTGCCAACCCCTGGACCACACGCACGGACCGCGCCCAGACCACCAGTGACCATGCCGAGCGTGCGCCAGAGCGCCACCCTCCACCGAAGCCCACAGATCGCGCGCCGCCCTCACCGCGCGCATACACGATCGCCACCGACCCAGGAGACCGCCAGACATCCTCGTTCGCCGCCCCATGCCGCACAGCCACCGCTCGCCGTCGAAGACGCCGCCTCTGCCGAGCAGAGCGTCGCGTTTTCTAGACAAAGCTGCACCACCCCATGCCTCGAAACCATGTCGTTGAGCATCGCCAGGGAACACCGCACCGCCCCTACCTTCGCCCATGCCAATAGCCGCCTGTACCATCGCCCCCAACGAGCTCACCGTGTGCCCCGACGGTCCGCTCGCTCGACTATAAATAGAGGCCACCCCCGCTCGAATTCTTCACACCATTCTACTCCCTTCTCACCACTGATCGTGCCACACCATTTCCGGAGCAAGGCGAGCAACACTTCGCCGGAATTTCACCGGGGCCCACCGCCTCTGGAGAAGAAGGGAGCCATCGATTTCGTCCACCCCAGGAGCTGCCGCGACCACCCCCTGAGTTCGCCGTCGTCGACTTCGTCATTCGCCCGCCTTGCCGACCCTCGCCTGCACCCCGGTGAGCCCCCAGCACCCCTGACTGGCCGTGCTAGGTTTCTTTCTCGCCGGCGTTGCCTCGCGTCGACGATGACTCTCAGCCGTTGGATTAGAACTAGATCGAACGATCCACATTGCCCCGTACCGCTTCGCACCCCCTGTCTCACTGACGAGTGGGGACACCCACTTAAACAGCCCGCGGTAACGCTACGCTTAGCAGGCCGGCCCAGTACCTTTTCCCGCGCAGCCCAGTTATTTGAATTAAACCTTTTCCATTTTATTTCAAACTCACTTCTGTACCCAACTTCAAAAATCAACCCAGATCGATTCAGTGCACCAAATTGAATGAAACCAATTTTGTTAGAAAGGTCTGAGAATGCTGAATCCAAGCCCGCTGGATTCAAGTCATTTGGATCTATGGATCACCCATGGTAAAAATAACAAGGCAGAAGCTGTTCTGCATTCAAACATTTTTCAAATTTAAACCATAATAGCTTTTGAGTTGATTCCAACTCTCAAAAATCACATTTAACCATACCTTTAAGAATATATAAAAATATATAGGTTTACTTGCATAAATAATGTTCAAGCCATAAAAGAATGATACATAGGCATTTCTAGCCACTTTAATTAATTAAAATAAAAGGGTAAAACCTTATTAAATTGTGACACCACTTTAAATCACATTCCCATGGACTATAATATGTGGTGATGACATGTGTCAACATGATCCCATGTTTGGTTTGGAGAATATTAAATCTTAAGTAGTTTTTCAATGAGTAGAAATTACTTTTCTAAAAATAAAAGGAATTAAACGAAGCTTTAATCTTGTAATGTTAGTGATGATGTTAGATCATCTATAGGACCCTTGTGTGTGATGATTGCAAGTAGTTAAGTATTTTTTGGTGATTGTGTACCACGTATTTATTCATAGACGATAGTACCGACCAAGGATACGAGGAGGAAGGAGGATTCTACGAGGAAGAAGCCGAGGAGAACTTCAACCACTGCTCTGCACAAGGCAAGCCTAATACTACTAGTGAATGTGCAAGCTAACACTTGCAAGATACTTTACCTATGCAAGCTTTACTACCTAAGTGGACCAATGCAGGCCAATACTTGCAAGCTATTAACCTTGCAATCTAACACTTGCAAAATACTCTACTGATGCCAGAAACCCCTACTTGTTACTATGCCCACTATATGCCTTAAGCATATGTGATCATATCCCCTTGATAAACCAATCCTAGTTTTATTGACAAGCTCTATTACTTTATCAAAGCTCCTACTTAGAGCTTACTTAAGTGAATTGTAGATTCTAGAAGGATACTTGAAGGTTGCATAAAGAGCATAAAATTTGGCCTAAGCTAGATAATATTGATGTCATCCTAAGGCATGAGATTCAACTTAGTCAAAACTGCACTAGTTACCACCCCTCATTGAGTACTTACCCCACTTGTAGATGCTAGTGCTAAGCATAAAACCTGATTAACTTTAGATGGGAATACTTGGTGTAAAAATGGTTATGAAAACCTTGGAATGATGGATCGTTCTATTGAAATGTTTTGGACATGTGTTTCCGAACACCTGATGATTTTGGTGATGAAAATGATGAGGCATGAGCCTTAGCCCTTTATAAAACTGATGGTTGTCTGGATGCGATACCATTCCAATTTTATCGTACAACCACAATACCCGAATATTGGGTAGGGCTTGACTGGAAACTTATATACCTTACTATTAGTTCCCTCACGGCCAAGGTCTGAGCTGAGGCTACCTTGTGACGATTGTCCACCTGTGCAGTACCCAAGATGACATTTGGTCATGGTTGGGAGGCCAAACTCACAGGAGAGGTGCTTATACTAGGGAGTGTAATTGAAAAGTTAGGATTGATTATCCGCATACTGAGTATGGTGAATTCTGGATTTGTTCCTGACGGATGTATCGAATGTTGTGGTGAAAGTGTACAATCTCTGCAGAGTGTCAAACTATTCGAATAGCCGCATCCGCGGTTATGGACAGTTGGAGTGGCCATACTGTTCCCCCGTCAGACTTTTTACAAAATGACTTGTGAAATGGATTGAGACTTTGACTTGACCACAACAGGGTTGTGATATGAAATACAAGTTCCCACTTAGGAGTTATAAAATTGTGACTAGCATTCATTTGCTTCTAGACTTAGTAGAGATAAATCTGGCTTTTGCAAAATAACCCTAGAGCCTAGTGTCCTATTACCAAAAACCCCTTTTACTTGTTAGTATTAGTTTGCGAGAACTTAAAGAGTACTCATGGCTTTGTCCCTGGCTATTCCCATGGCCAGACTATGAAGAGGAGTACTTGGAGGATGGACCCCAGGAAGGTTACGACAACTAGGATCATCTCCCATCGTCAGCATTGCCTGTGACCCCGAAGATGGAGCTTCGCCTACACTACTGTTATTATTACGTATTCCTCTCCTTGATGTTGTATTAAGAACTTGATCATGAGATCCCTATTTGTGTAAGAACTTATGTATCGTTTGTAATGGATGATGTACTATGGTATCCAATTCTGTTATGTCTCGCAAAAATGGTAATCCTGGGATTGCGATGTATGGCATAACAGGCATCTGGGATTAAAAATCCTGGTGTTGACAGCAGCGGCTTCCGGTGGTGCCGACGTGTGCGCCGCTTCACCCTTAGCCGAACTGCTGGCATCAGAACTAGTCGCAGAGCGAGGCGGATACGCCTGTTTCGCCGGTTTCGTCTTCCTCCTTGGCGGAGCCTTCACTTCCTTCTTCTTCTTCTTCTTCTTCGACGGCGTAGCCTCACGATGCGAGGTGTGCTCGGGGAGCTCATCGTCATTGTCGTCGTGACATTCGAGGCTCTTACTCGCCTCGAGCTCACGCTGATGTTGCCCGCGAGTTTTGCGAACCGTCGGGGCGGCGTCCTCCATGGGCTCGTCTTCGTCGTCATCGTCGTCATCACCCGTGTTTCTCCCAACATCGCCTCTGGCGGGTGGCGACTCGCTCCTGTCCCGAACAGACAAGCTTGAGTTTTTGTCATCTGCGGGTGGGAGCCATCCTTCCACCACTTGGAATAGCTACAATAAAAATGAAACAACGTTAGCATAACCGCGACTACATCGTCTGCGACTACGAATGGTGACAAAAATGGCGACTTACCGTCGGATCTGGGCGCCTTGCGGTATAGGGGGCGACCCCGGCCTTCACGTCCAGGTACGCTACCTGGGTGATCTTCTTCAGAGCCAGGATGTAGTCCTCGAGCTTCCACTCGACGAGGCAGGATTTTGTCGGGTCGTCCCTACCCGCGTACTCATACATATAATGGTCGCGGCGGGCCAAAGGCACGAGCCGCCGCCCGAGACAGCAGTTGTAAAGATTTATGGTTTGGAGGCCCTTCTTCTTCAGGCCGCGGATGGTTTGCAACATTTTGTCAATAACCATCCGCTGGTCCAGCGGGAGTTTGTCGGCCTGGAGCCGACGCGGTTCGGGCCGGTTGGCGGAGTACATTGGAAGCGCCACCTCGCCATCTGGAGTCGCCTCGGTGACGTAGAACCAGAATTTCTTCCACTCGCTTGCCGCCTTGGCCGGCAGCATCAGGTCAAAGAAGGATGCCTTCGACTTCAGCTGAAACGTCAGGCCACCCGCCTCAAGCACCGGGCCGCCTGATTCTTCGCGACTAATCCTCCCATGGAATAGATCTTTCCATAGGGGGAAGTAGGGCCTGCAGCCCAGATAGCATTCGCAGAACGCCACGAAAATGGCGAGCTGCTCGATGCTATGCGGGCCTAGGTCCGACGGCTGGATCCCATAGAAGGCACAGAAGAGCCGGAAGAAGAGAGAAGTAGGAAACCCCAGCCCCCGCTCCAGGTGGCCGGGGAAGTAAACAAATTCTCTCTTGCGCGGGTCCGGAGTCACCTCTTCGGCTGCGGGGATGCGCCACCTGCCGACGCGCAGGATCCCGGCCTCCTCGAACGACGCCAATAGCGCCCTGGTGCACTTGGATCGTCCCCATGGTTCGGTGGAGGGGGCCATTGGTTGGAAGATTTGTGGAGGTCGGGGCTCTCTGGAACGGTTGGATCGCGATGCGGAGTGGAAACGGAGATGGGCGAGGTCGGAGGAAAGATGAAGGAGTGTTTCCCCGCTCGCCCGTCATTCCCCTTATATAGCGGTTGTTACCCGCCAATTTCGGGAGCCGTTACTACGCGGTGATTACGCCGAAAGTTACCGTTGGATTGCCCCCAACGGCTAGTTGGACCCCACTTGACGGTCCAACTTCGTCCACTCGACTCGTCGCTCCGCGCGACTTGATTATCCGCTGACCTGATCACTACGACAGTGACTGAATATTCGCCGACCCGTTCGCCGAGCTACGAGTAAATCGGTCGCCGTTAGTGCGACTAGAGTAATTGGTTTTTCCTGTATTCAGGAGTCCGCCGCTGATTCGACTTAGCATCCGCAGTGGATCCGTATACACCGATTGCCAGCGACCACCTGCGACTAATCAACGACGGCCTCGGGGACAACTGATGGGGATATGCCTACCGGGGTATACCCAGCAGGACGATTCCAACTGGCCCAGGCACCTGCGAGTGGGCCTGCGGTAACGACGACTGGATCACGACCTGGCGTGGACTCAAGCGACTGGAAGTTGAAGGCCCAGAAGCGTAGATAGGCCCAGTCGGATTAGGTTAAACGATTGCTGAAACCTTAACTGATTGGGTTGAGATCTGTAAACCCTAGGGGGTGAGACTATATAAACTTCCTTAGAGGGCGTGTAGAGGATACGTTCCATCATCCACCCAAGCGACTCGCTGCCTAGCCGCCGAGCTTGCCCCTTTGTACTTCCACCATAATACAATCTAGCAGGAGTAGGTCTTTACCCTCCGGGGGGCCGAACCTGGGTAAATCCTTGTGTCTCCGCCCTCATCTCGCACCGTAGATGGCTGGCCGCCCTTTCCCCATGTTCTACTACTCGCTGCCGATTGCAGCATCTGCCATGGTCATTCCCACGACACCCAGCTCTCCCCTGACCCTGCACGGAGCCTAACCGGCTAGGATCCTCGTTAGCCGGGGTGAGGCCGTGCGTGCGATTATACTCTCGGATTTTGCTCTCCATCCGGTACTTGGTGGAGGCTAGGCCTTGGGCCTGCTGGAGCAGATGCTCACGCGCCGCCTCGATCTTGGCCATGGCCGCCTCCGAGTCGTCCCCAGGGTGCACCGGCTCGCGGAGCTCCTCGATGACCTCGTCCACTGCGTCCTTTTCGCGCACCGGGGTAGACGGACCGGCCTGGACGCTGCCACGCTCGAGGGGAGGACGACGGCTGTTACTTGAGCCAGCCATCATCACCTCTACGGCGCCGGGTGCGGTGAGCACGCTGCCGGCTGAGGGCAACAGCTCGGCGAAGGAGACGATTCCCCGAGGGAAACACTCCGGCACGGTGATCACCAAACAGCAGGATGGAGCCGCCTGCCGGGAAGCTGGATCCAGCAAAGCAGCTGGCGTTGTCGATGATGCAGTCGAACTGGCCGAGCGTGAGCACGAGGCCGGAAGCCACACGCTCGCCGAACAAAGTGCAGGGTCCCGTGCGGAACGTCACTCCGGTCGCCGCCATCTCCGCCCCAATGGTGGGCGCCAACTGTCGTCGTTATGGAAACGGTAGAGCCTAAACATGCTAGAAAGAGGTGTGGGAGATAAGCAGGGAAGAGTGCGACGACGTCCGTAGGTAGGATTGGACATAATCAAGTGTCGGGGACACAAGAAGTACCCAGGTTCAGAGCCCTCGGGTTAAGGTAAAACTCCTACTCCTGCCGATCTGACTATAGGGATGAATCACAGAGAACTACAAGGTTCCTCGAGCTGTATCGGGTCTGGCGAGTGAGTGAGTAGAGTCCAACCCTTGCTAAGTTACCCCTCCTATCCCTTATATAGGCCAAGGCGGCGTGGGCAACGATCTGGACGACTGGCGGGTCCCACAGGCAGGCCCCAACCGGCTAGGTCATCTACAATGGTCGGCATGGGGAGTGTGTATTCATAGTCAAGCCCATGTCGCCACACCATCTACAGTGGTTGCCGTGCGGGTAGTTGTGCATAGTGCCACCTACGTCTACTGTTGTAACCATCATCGGTAAAGTTGTCGTATGTGCCGAGTGTCTTAGTCTCCTTTATGTCTTGTCTGTTGTCCTGGTCGTACTGCGCACTGTGCCCTACGTCATCTGGTACCTTGCCTATCTTGAGTGGACGGCTAGGGCGATCTAGCCGGCTAGCCTTCCTGGGCCGGATGGTCGGATCCATCCGGCTACTATTATGCCCTTGCTTGTTACAACCGGCTGGCTCTTCCACCGGTTGGCGCTCGAACTATCTTGCTCCGGCCGGCTGGCGGTCTTGCCGATGGTTCTTGTCCGGGTGGCTGGTTTGCCAGTTGGGTCTTGGTCTGTTTCCTCTTTAGATCTGTCTTGAGGTTTCTGTGCCTCGCTACCCTCAGCCGACTGTCGTGCTGGTGCTTTGCATCTTGTCCGGTTATCCTACCTAGGGGAGATCCCCCCGACACCCAGACTGGCATGAGATGGAGGACCAAATAAGTACACATGAAGTAATTCCAAGATTCTCTTTGAAGAAACAATAGTCTTCCTCTTGTGGGAAGAGTCATGCATTTTTCCTTCAACACAAGCCCTGCAAACACGATCTTTGGCAAAGGAAACATTTTCTTTTAGTCCAAGGATGTGGCCACCCTTGTTAATACTTTGCTAAGTTCTCATGTTGACATGGGCTAAACGGCGATGCAATAGCCAGCTCACATCGGCCTTTCCGAATAAGCACATCGGACCCGAAGTGGTTTTCCCCGAAAAGTCCACCACATACAGGTCATTTTCGACGTACCCAACGAAAGCGACCTTTAGAGACTTGCTCCACAAGAGTACCACCAAATCATCATCAATGAAAACAGCAAAGCCCATCTTACCAAGGGCACGAACAGAAAGTAAGTTGTAACCGAGGGCATCAACAAGCATGAAATCCACCAGAGAGATATCGTGGGCGACCACAACCTTGCCAAGACCCAATACCTGAGATTTAGACTTATCAACATAGGATACTGTAATATTATCATGATTAGGTCGCATATCTGTGATGATCTCCTTGCTTCCGGTCATATGACTAGTGCATCCACTATCCAGCACCCATTTAGACCCAGCGGAAGCATAGCCCTTCAAGAGAATTACTTCTTGGTTTTAGGTACCCATTTTTCAATGGGTCCTCTAATGTTAGTAACAAGGGTCTTTGGAACCCAAATAGACCAAGCAACATATTCATCAAAAGGACCAACATAATAAGCATAAACATCGCCATAATAGTCACAAAAGAGTTCATAATTTGGATTCTGAGACCCTGCAAAACCAATATTGTTAGTTTTGTCTTTTGTGACATTCTTCTCAGCGGTGCTTGTCTTTGATTGTTCACTCATGGTCTTCTTCTTCTTGTTCTTGTTCTTCCTCTTGGACTTGGTGATATATCCAAGTCCCGCTTTACCAAGATTTGACCTTTGCTTGCCAAGTACCTCGTCAAGTACACCCTTATCTTTGGGAGTGGTGTCATTGACAAGCCCTTCTTCCACACTAGCATTTTCTTTGTGAATATATGTTGATTTAAATGTGCTAGGAACATCATACTTGGTCAATCGAATTTGGAGCTGATCATGTGACTCATTGAGAATGGAGAATTCACTTTTCAACGCCTTGTGAGCGATGTCAAGTTTCTCCAATTCCTCGGAGATTCTAGCATGAGCATCCCCAAAGTCAATCCATTATTTCTTTAACTTCTTTGCTTTGGAAACTGCATTGTCATGTTCCTTAATAATCTTTTCCACCATTTCTTCATGTGACTCCTCAATAGACTCAAGCCTCTCCTCAAGAGAAGCCCGAGCCTCTTCTTCTTCTAGAGCATTTTTTAAGGACGCAATTTCCATTGCATCCTCCCTTTCAATTCTTCCCTTTTCTTCATGGAGCACTTCATTTTGGTCCAGCTGGTCCATAAGAGCCTCAAAATGTATTTTGTGCTCACCTTGCAATTTAGTGAAGAAATAGTCGAAAGCAATAATCTCTTCTTTAACCTTAAGACTAGTAGGATCATCCATGTCAATCATAGCCTTAGGAAAAGAAGTGCTAGAAGTTGATACCTCGGAACCTCTTGCCATGAGACAAGTAGCGTTCTTGTTGATGACGTTTTCGTTCGGAGAGTCGAAGAGAGATGTTGGTGTAGATGTGGTGGCTATAGCAGCCACCTCTCGAGAGCTATCATCCTCGTCTTCATCTTCACTTCGCGAAGAATATTCTTCTTGAGCCACTAGAACAATCTTTGGTTGCTTCTTGAAAGGAGCATTCTTCTTTACAAATTGTTTCTTGCATGGAGCCTTTGACTTTTCCTTGAGAATAATTCTTCCTCCATTATCTTCCCTACTTTGATACGGGCACTCGGCTACAAAGTTCAGCCAGTCTCCACAGTTGAAACATGTTCTCAGCTTGCGACTGTTTTCCTTTCTTCCATATGCTCCACTCTTGCGTTCTAGTTCATATTTGGCCTTGGCCATATCCTTACAAAAGTCTCTAGCATAGAAGTCCATGTATTGTCCATGAATTCTTTTTAAATCCTCGGGACAGTCCATACCTTCTATGAAATCTTCATCATGATCAGCCACACTTGTCTTCAAGGCCACGTTGACCCCCTTTTGCATCCCCATAGCTCTTGCACGAGCATCTTCGGCATTCTTGGCAGCCACTTTGAAAGCTGTCATTTCTTGCATTTCCTCATTGGATGTCATAAGGTGGTAATTATGCCTTCCTTGGAGACTCTTCAAACCTGTGGGCTCAAATGGCATAAGAGCACTGACATACTTGCGCTTGATCTGTGCATCATCAACATGAGGGGCACCATGATTCCTGAAAGTGCTGGCTATTGACTTGAGCCTACTATACATGTCCTCGTGGTCTTCTCCATCCAACATATAAAATCCTTCATCTTCATTGCTCAAAGCATCATATCTATTCCTTCTCATACTTTCATTTCCAATGAAGAGCTCAGTGAGGGCATCCCAAGCTTCCTTAGCTGTACTAAGATGCTGAATGTGTGGCATGTCTTTGTCACCCACACCAAGCTAGATCATGTGTAGAGCTATAGCGTTGAGTTGACTATCAACAACCTCTATTCTTGTTAGGTTGTGGGGGTCTCCAACATGGAGACCATTCTCTATGATTTTCCACAACTCAATGGAGGATCTGCACACATGAGACTTCATCAAAAATTGCCATTGATTAAAAGTAGATGCTGAAATTTTGGGTGAATCACCCCTATTATGTATATGTGGGTGTGGGATAGTTGGATCAGAAGAATACACATGGGAAACCTCATTGTATCCTTCCTTACCACTATCCTTTTTCGAGGAGGAGCTCTTGCTAGTGCCATAACCAACCACTTCGTTATATTTGGAATCGGTTTTACCCGTTTCCTTGGATTGCGGAGTGGTAGCCTCAAAGGCAGATGGAGGTGATGTTGCAGATGTGGAGAGACGCATTATCAATTGACGCATCTCTTCCATATTAGCCTCCATTGAACTAACCAAGGTTGTTTCCAACGTCTTGAGATCGTTCATGGTGACTACCTCCGAAGCATCACTCCCATCTCCCTTGGAACCCATACTTCTCTTAGGCGGTTAAGCCTGAAATAAGAGTCGGGGCTCTGATACCAATTCAAATGGATTGTATGGGCACCTAGAGGGGGGTGAATAGGTGCTACTAAATTTTTAGTTCTTTTTAAATTTTAGTCTTGGCATAAAGTAAATTCTCTAGATATGCAATGTAACACCCCCGGTCACTCCGGACCGCCGACTGTCACCTCTGGCAGCTCAATAGGATCTCTAGACTAGCCCCACAGACCAGCACTAGTCTTTTCTGCGCACTTTGTCCTCACTCATGCGCACCCGGTTACCCACTTCCCGGTCGGTCACCCATCCTAGAATTGCTCTAGGCCAAGCACGCTTAACCTTACAGTTCTTTTCGAATGAGCTTCCAGAAAAGAAGTTGCAACTTGTTGGTATGGGTTTCCTATCAATCCTATTGAGCCATGCGCCAGGGTCTCACATACACCCACCCTTAGAAGATCGACGTCCTTGTCGATCAACCACAAGCCAGGAACGTCCCCTCTTGGCACACGTCTGTGCGTCCAGTGACTGCACATGTGCCATGCCGTGTCCACTCCGGGCCACAGGCGCCATGCGCCACATGTCCGCCACTGACCCGCACACGCCCGTTTAACCGCGAGGGTCGGATCTGATACCAATTTGTAACACCCCCGGTCACTCTGGACCGACAGCTGTCACTTCTGGCAGCTCAATAGGATCTCTACACTAGCCCCATAGACCAACACTAGTCTTTTCTGCGCACTTTGTCCTCACTCATGCTCACCCGGTTGCCCACTTACCGGTCGGTCACCCAACCTAGAATTGCTCTAGGCCAATCACGCTTGACCTTAGAGTTCTTTTTGAATGATCTTTCGGAAAATAAGTTGCAACTTGTTGGTATGGGTTTCCTATCAATCCTATTGAGCCATGCGCCAGGGTCTCACATGCAACTACGAGAATTTCCCTATATGCAAACCTAGCTACTAAGCACGTAAAGAGAGGAGCGAGGAAATCGTAGTGGAGCACGCGGAGACACGGGGATTTGTTTTACCGCAGTTCCTTCCTTGTTAAGTGAAGTACATCTGTGTTGGAGGGGTGGGCAGTTCTAAGACCACCACGCCACAATAGGCCTCACCCTATTATCTGATGTATCTCACCACGAAAGGCCTGATCCACCTTCTGCACTATTAGTACCCTTCAAGGAGGGAACCGGTGCCTTTACAACTCTACCGGGGCACACACCCACAACTGAATTGGGGGCTCCCGTAATGACAACAAGCTGTCACAAGAACAAGGATTATCAATATAATCAAAATCAAGGATCTAGATATTTGCAAGAAATACTAGATCGGAGATTCTCCAAATGAATGGAGAGGAGATGAAGCGCTTGATTGCGGTTGATGAAGATTGATTACTCCTCCTACGATTCTCCAAGGGATGGGTCCTTTGGATGGATGAAGGTGGAGATCTCTTGGATGAAGGTTGAAGAATAGTCTTGAATTTTTCGAATGAACCAAGAGATCTGGCAGGTGGGGAAGGCTGGCTTAAATACCCCCTGCCTAGATCTGGCCATTGAAGAAGTTTGGGGGCGGATTATCCGCCCCCCACTAGGGGTGGACTATCCGCCCTGGGGAAAATCCGCCCCAAGGACGGAAACTCCGGGGGGAAAATCCACCCCCCATACAGAGAGCGACGCAGGTCTTGACTAAGTGAAATTCCTCGAGGGGGCGGGGGCGGACTATCCGGCCTGGTGAGAAAATCCGCCCAAGAGCCGAAAAGGCCGGGGGAAACTCCGCCACCTCTATAGGGGTTACTCCTTGGCAAACTTGAAGCCGATCCTAGGGGCAGATTATCCGGCCCCATGAGGGCCAGATTATCCGGCAAGGCCGGAAAATCCGGCCGATACTCCACCCCCTCTTTGGGGGTTGCGCCCTTCTGGGAATGGGGTGGGGCGGATTATCCGCCCCCAAAAGAAGTTTCCTTTTTCCCTTTTTCAATATAGAGATCTGCAATACTTCAACACACATTAAATAATCCTTGATATTGTTATCTAACACACAAAACATTAGGGATTATGAAATGTTCATTCAACAGGGATCGGTTCGCTGTGTGCGATATGAGTTGTATCATGCCCTAAAGGCTCCCATAGGTTCGGCTTATATAGTCGCCAGATCCTAGGGTTATAGGCAAAGTCCTAGCCGGACAGGTTATAGAGCCTACACGGTACACAACTAGTCTAACGTGTCTTGCACTCCAAGGCTCCGGGTAGGCTGGTGACTCCTCCGTAGCCTTCCTTTATCCGGCATGGGCCTCCCTTCTGGATCCATCTAACTGGGCTGCCCAGCAGGCCATGGGCCTTGCTACCAACTGTGGGCCACCCGGGTTATCCGGATTAGAGACATGCTATGGTGATACCCATTTAGCATATCCCTAACAGTAGCCCCCGGAGAACTCCGAGTCTTGCGTTGTCTTGCCTCTTAAGGTTGAAAGCTCCGTCTAGATGAATGTCGGAAAATCTTCAAGCAATATCTTGTAGTCCTCACAAGAACCCTGCAATGCCCTCTGTCTTCAACATATAAGTCGGAGAACTGCTAAATCTTCCATCGTAATCTTCTTGTAGCCGGACTGGGTCCGTTCATGCTGGAATCTTTAGATGGGATGGTTTACCTGCCTGTGCCAGTAGAGCAACGTAGACCATAGGTCAGCGATGCCTCGTAACTCACACATGCAGAGAACACAATCATAGCCGTTTTTCCTGTGTGAAGGATGCAAAACATTGGCGGCGGCGGTGGGAACATGGCGAAATTTTCGCGCACACGCTGTCCACGCAGCAACCGTTCAATGAACTTGCATGAATCTTCTTCCTCCAGCGAACGCCTCCTCGAGCTCTCTGCGCTCACTGAGAAAAACCCTAGCTTTCCCCAAGCCCACAGTCACCTTCCTGCCTACACCAATGGCGAGCAGCAGCGTAACCCCATCCATGGCGGCAACGAGCGACACTGCGGCCAAGCATGCGGGCTCCGTTCATGTGCCCCAGAGGGCCTGGTGCTGCCACGTACAGCGGTGGTGGAATCCACCGGCGGCGACCATATTCCAGCGGGGCTGGAACCGCTAGAGGAGGAGGGTGACTCTCACAAGGGAGAGTGGCGCGGCTCCGATATCGCTGATGGCGATCTCAAGGAGATGCTCGCCGAGGGGTACCTCCCCACGACGGAGGGGCTGGTCTGGTGGGCGGCGCCGGCCGGCGAGGTCATACCTTCTCCCCAACCCGGAGAAAAGGTGTACCTCAAAGCCCAACTAGTACGTGGCGTCTCCCTCCCAATCTCTGACTTCTTCTTAGAGGTCCTTAGCCACTACCGGGTTCAACCTCAGAACCTGTCTCCGAGTAGCATCCTCGCGCTTAGAAACTACGCGGCGCTTTGTGAGGGTTACCTAGGAATCAGGCCTATGTTAGATCTGTTTATATACTTCTTCACCGTCAAGAGGGAAGCCGAAATGAGAAAGTATGAGCTTAGAAATTGTGGAACCATTAGTTTCAAGATACGACCCGGCCGGCGGTTCCCCGACATTGTAGGCCATGAGTCCTACAAAAATTGGCAGAGGACGTACTTCCACGTCCCAGATATCCCTCTTGCTGGCTGAGAAGTATCGTACTCGGACTTTGTCGACGGGGATGCCGCTGAAGCCACCACATGGAGATCCCAAGCCCTCCTACCCTCCTATGACAAAGCCTCCCGTGCTGTAAGGAGGATCGAGTGGTTCATATACACGGGTCTGACCGGGTTGGACTCAGCCATGTGCTGGTTCGTCAGGAGGATCCAACCTCTGCAGCACCACACGAGTGGCTCCATCAAGCTCTGCCTCAAAGACATCGTCAAGGTGAAGGACAGGAAGCGTGGCTTCACCACCACCTACGACATGTTCGAGGGCGGCATGTGCCCAGAGGTATTTGTTTATTTTCCGTGTATGACGTGTGCTCCAGTTTCCATCTAACTTTTACCATTGCATATAACACTTAGGGATTCACTTAACACCTAAAGAGTCTGGACGAGGACAACATGGTTGTCCAAGTCTACGACCCCAAGATGAAGGAAGTCACCGTCGTGTCCGATGACAAGGTCCCGCTGGCGCGTAAGCGGAAGAGCTCCATCTCTGACGCTGCCGACAGAGGCAAGAAGAAGAAGACGGAGGGTGGAGCCTCCAAGAAGTCCACCACCTCCGTGCAGGCGGAGAAAAGAAGAATCACCGGCATCTCATTTACCAAGGCACCAACTGTTGTGTAAGATTCTTATCATCTGACATTAACTCTTGCTCGTCTTATTCATGTACTTATACTTTTGCACGTTTCAAGAATAATGCCAGTTTGAGTTTGAAGAAGACCTCCAAGACATCGGGGGCTTCTAAAAACATCAAAGATATGCTTCACCAAGCGTCTCCCGCCATCGCCCCCACAACTCCCAGCGTCCAGCCTGCTACCACACTGACAAGCTCTCCAGCAAAGGTAACGTATGAACCTTCCGCCATGGAAGTGGACCAAGGCGTTGTCGCGAAACTTGCTGTTGTCGGCGAGCAGGAGAAACAAGAAAGCACCGCAACCAAAATGGCTGAAGCTCCGGCTAAGGATGCCACTGGTAGCGGTAAGGCGATGGTGGGAGGCGGAACTTCTGCCCAAGGCGGCGCCACTACACCCAAGATGCCAACAAAGTTCCCAAAGATTGTCTACCTGGCAGTTACGCCGAGTAGCTCAGATCTGGCTCCTGGTGCAGCGCCAACATCTCCGACATGTGGTCTTGAGGAGCTGCTCAGGCAGGCGGATATCCTGCGCGGAAATAGTCTTTCCTTCAGCAAGATATTTGCCGAGAGCGCCACCAACCTCAAGATCATTGCACTTGTAAGTTTTATATGCTTTTTGCATTTCATATGTAGTATCCCACTGTAGCCCCGAGGATTTAGATGGAAAACCCTTGGTCCTTGTGTCTGAATGCTCTAAGAGTCACTAAGCTAGAAAAAATCACACTGTAGCCCCCAAGTATTTAGTTTGAATGAATTATTCCCACTAGATACTTTTAGAGTAGCATACATAGTGTTTGTAAATTTCAATACTATAGCCCCTAAGCGTCTAGTTGAAACAAAATTAGTTCCGACTAGATGCTTAAAGAAAGACTAAGCATAGTGCCGAGTTAAAAAACTCTCACTGTAGCCCCCAAGCCTCTAGGTGGATATTTATCCGGCTAGATTCTCCAAGAAGACTAAGTAACTTTGATCTTTTTCCACAGAATGAGAATGCTCGGAGAGGCATCACCAATGAAAAGTTCCAGAAGATGCGCGCTGAACTAGAAGCTGAAAAGGGTAAAACTGCCTTCTTGAAGGATCAAATAACCAAGAGCAAGAGTCTGTTTTTCCTTTCAATTTCGCACTCAAACTTGGTATTGTGCCATCACTCTCCGACTACTCATTGTGTGTTGTTATTTCTCTGACATGCAGAAGCTATTGCTAAGGCGAAGGACATTGTCGAGTAATCCAAGCATATAGAACTGCTGGATAGCGAGAATAAGATCCTCAAGAAGGAGAGGGCTGACACTCTAAAGATGCATGAGGCATCAATGAAGGTCGTTCAGGAGTCTGCCAACACGGAGATCAACCGACTAAAGGAGGAAATTGCAATCCTTAAGGAGTAGAAGAAAGCTGCCGATGAGCAGAATCAATAGAACCTTGAAGCATACAAGGTCCTCCGACAAGAACGGGACTCCATGGAGGAGACACTTCAACAAGCCGAGGCGGGCATATTTGGTAAGCGATCTTCGTCTTGTACTTCTGTAGGCTAGGTACTCTAAAATTTTATGTTATTTGAACTCATGTACTCCTTTTGTTTGTCAGAAATGCAGCTCCTATTGGTTTAACAAATACGCCTCCTCCGCCAAAGGAATACATGGTCCTTGCCGGCAACTTCATCAGTACCGCCATCAAGCAAGCCAAGGAAATTGCCAAGCCTCTGAACATCAAAATCAAGGCGGTGGATTCTGTCATGAAGTACCCGGAAATTCTGCGCCAAGCCCCCAAGCTTATTGTAAGATGGAAAGATTCATGTACCCGGGCCGGTGCTAGAATGTCGCTGGCGATGGTCAAGGCCCACTACGAGAATGCCGACATCGACACGGTGACCTCGGGTCTGCCCGACGTATACGATGATGGCTAGAAGATTGATCATAAAGCTATCTGGGAATCGCTCGCCGGCTATGACACCAGGGTCGCCGAGTTGGTCGATCCAAACTCCTTTGTGCCGCTTGAGATCATTGATGGTGACCAGCCTAGCTCCTCTGAGTCCCTCAAGACCACCGACTTTGAAGATGATCAGGATGGCTCTCCTGCTGCCGACAATGCTACCACAAAGTCTCCTGCGCCAGAGGAATGAAAAAACACTTTGTAATATTTGTTTCCTTTGTATGTATGCGGAAAAACTACAGTTTTAGTCTTAAGGCGGAAAACAATAGCTATATGTTTCCTGCTACTTAAGTACTAGTTCCATCATGTAAATATTTTTAAGCAAGTGCTGGCTTATCCATTACTTTGTATTTATGCTTGACTTTTCATGAGTCGGAAGACTCGTAGTCGGAACCATGCGCTCAAGCGATGATGCCCAATGGTACCGTCAAAACCTAAGCACAAAATCGCCGACTTCAAGTGCCAAAAGTCACTACTCCAGAATCCACATAAAAACAACTAAGAACATGTAGACCAAAAAACTTAAGCTAACGCCCATAGGCGGAATTTTCACAAGTGCAAATGCAAAGCTAGTGCATAAATGTTTTATATGATCCAAAAATGAACACTAAAGGAGGTTAAAGACTCAAACATATGAGTGAACCAAAGAGCTTTATTTCATTGATCATATAAGAGCTACATAGTAGATAAAAAATATGCTAAGTGTAGAAAGGACGTAGCTGTTCTATGTTCCATGGCCGATCAATATCTGGGTAGTCATCACCCGGGTCACGTCGCTTATGCTTATGATCATCGCTGGGTCTATCCTCAAGTTCACGATTGTCAACGAGGTAGTAAGACCCATTGAGTAGCGCCTTGATTATGATGAACGGTCCTTCCCATGGTGGGGATAATTTGTGTGACTTCTTCTGCTTAAGTTGGAGCACCAGATCCCCCTCTTTAAACGAGTGATGCCAAACGCGGTGACTATGGTAGTTGCGTAGCTTCTGCTAGTAGATGGCGGATCTTTGGCATGCCAATATGCGCTCTTCCTCAAGAAGGTCCACATCTAGGCGCCTGGATTCTTCAGCATCATTTTATCGTAGGCGGAAACTCTTGGTGAATCATGATGGATGTCGGAAGGCAGGATGGCTTCTGCTCCATATACCATGAAATAAGGGGTGTAGCCGGTAGATATGTTGGGTGTAGTTCGTAAAATCCACAGAACTTATGGTAACTCCTCCGCCCAGGCTCCAGCTGCTCTATTTAGCAGTGCCTCAAGATGTGGCTTGATTCCTTGCAGAATTAATCCATTGGCTCGCTCAACTTGACCATTGGACTATGGACGTGCCACAGATGCTAGGTCAAGTCGGATGCCCTTCTCCCAACAATAAGCTTCCACTTCTCTGAGTGATAAGTTGCTGCCATTGTCGGTGATAATGCTATGTGGGAGACCAAATCTCACCACTAGATCCCGGACAAACCTAAGGGCAGTTGCCCCATCAAGATTTCTAATGGGTTTAGCTTCTATCCATTTGGTGAATTTATCAACTGCTTGTCAACACCCGGATTTTTAATCCCAGATGCCTGTTATTCCATACATCGCAATCCCAGGATTACCATTTTTGCGAGACATAACAGATTGGATATCATAGTACATCATCCATTACAAAACATACATAAGGTCTTACAACAAATAAAGGATCTCATGATCCAGTCTTAATACAATTCACGTAGCGGAATACGTAATAATAACGGTAGCGTAGGAGAGACTCCATCTTCATGGTCACAGGCAATGCTGACGATGGGAGATGATCCTAGTTGTCGTAACCTTCCTGCTGTCCATCCTCCTGATAGTCCTCTTCATAGTCTGTCCATGGGAATAGCCATGGACAAAGCCATGAGTACTCTCTAAGTACTCGCAAACTAATACTAGCACGTGAAGTGGTTTTGAGTAGGAGATACTAAGCTCTAAGTTTTTTTGCAAAAAGCCAGATTTACCTTAACTAAGTTCAGAAGCAAAGAAAGCTAGTTGAAAGTTTTATAACACCTAAGTGGGAACTTGAATTTCATATCACAACCCTTTTGTGGTCCACTCAAGTCATGAATCATTTCATAAGTCATTTTGAAAACATCTGACGACGGAACAGTATGGCCACTCCACCTGTCCATAACCGCGGACGCGGCTATTTGAATAGTTTGACACTCTGCAGAGGTGGTACACTTTCTCCACAACATTCGATACATCTGTCAGGAACAATCTTGAATTCACCATAATCAGTATGCAGATAATTAATCCTAACCTTTCAATTACACGTCCTAGTATAGGCACCTATCCTGTGAGTTTGGCCTCCCAACCATGACCAACTGTCATCTTGGGAACTGCATAGGTGGGCAATCTTCACAAGGTAGCCTCAGATTAAACCTTGGTCGCAAGGGAACCCATACTAAGGTACATAAATTACCAGTCAAGCCCTAATCAATTTTCGAGTATTGTGGTTGTACGATAAAATTGGAATGGTATCGCATCCATACAACCATCAGTTTTGTAAAGGGGGTAAGGCTCATGCCTCAACATTTTCATCATCAAAATCATCTGTTGTTGAAGAACACATGTCAAAACATTTCAGTAGAATGTCTCATCATTCTAAGGTTTTCATAACCATTTTCACAAGTATTCCCATCTAAAGTTGATCAAGTTTTATGCTTAGCACTAGCATCTATAAGTGGTGGTAAACCCTAATGAGGGGTAGGGAATGATCTAAGTTCAATCTCATGCCTCAGGATGACATCAAGATTATCTAACTTAGGCCAAGTTTTATGCTCTTTATGCTACCTTTAAATATCTTTCTAAAATCTACAAGTCACTAAGTAAACTCTAATAGAAAGCTTTGATAAAGAAATAAAATAACTAAGCTTGCAAGTAAAACTAGGATTATGTGTTATCAAGGGGTATAACCAAAGCATGCCTAATGCATTGCATAGATCACATAGTTTTCATAGTTGGAAGTGTTAGCTTGCCTTGTGCAGAGCAGTGGCTGAAGTTATCCTCGGCTTCTTCCTCGTAGTATTCCCCTTCCTCATCGTATCCTTGGTCTGTACTAGCGTCTATAAATAAATACGAGGTACACAATCACCAAACAATACTTAACTACTTATATTTATCACACCAAGGTTTTCACTAGATGATCATAAACATTACAATCATCCAAGTACTTTCTTATTTCGTTTATTTTAGAAAAGTAATTTCTACCCATTGAAAAACTACTTAAGATTTAATGTTCTCTAACTGAAACATGGGATCATGTTGACACATGTCATCACCACATATTTCAGTACTTGGGAATGTGATTTAAAGTTGTGTCACAATTTAACAAGGTTTAACATTTTTATTTTTATTAAATAAAGTGACTAGAAATGCCTATGAGGCATTATTTTATTACTTGTCCATTATTTCTGCAAGTAAACCAAGATATTTTTATATATTCAGAAAGGTCTAATTAAATGTGATTTTTGAGAGTTGGAAACAACTCAAAAGCTTTTGTGCTTGAATTTTAGAGAGTTGGAAACAACGCAAATGTGAATGCAGAAAAGCTTCTGCCTTGTTATTTTTACTATAGGTGATCTACAATTCCAAATGAATTGAATCAAACGGGCTTGGATTAAGAATTCTAGTACCATTATAACAAAATTGTGTAGGGGTTCGTACCATGGAAAACAAAAAATTTCTATCGCATACAAACAAACAAGCCAAGATCTATCTACTAGATTGTAGCAACGAGTCGATGGAATAACTTACCGTCGAAGATTCCAAAGCGGTTAACGAGAGCAGATTCTCGTGGGTGATGTAGTCGTACTCTTTCCGATCTCAAGATCGCGTAGACGATCCTTCCGGCGCCACGTTCCAGCAGCGCTCCCGCAGTCGGTCACACGTTCGGTACTCGACGAAGACCTTCCTCTCCCTTGTTCCACCAGGCAGCGGAGGTTGTAGCACTCTCCTCGCGATTCCGGCAGCACAACGTCGTGGTACCGGAAGTAGAGGGGAGATCCCGCAGGGCTTCGCCTTAAGCCGGAGCGAGTATGGTGGAGTATGAGAGAGAGCTATTAGTGGTCTAGGGTTTAGACACACCAATTAGAAGGCTCTAAACCGAAGGCTAGAGCAATTAGAAGCTCTAAACCAAAACGGCTCTAAACCGGAGATTAGAGGATAGGAACTTGTGTGTCTAGAGGAGGAGGCTCTGTCCCTCCTTTTATAGGTGGGAGGGGCGTCCAAGGGGAGGGGAGTCCCTCCCCAAGTCGGCCTTGGTTGGCGCGCCGGCTTGGAGGGACTCCTCCCCCAAGTCCGTTCCAACCACCTCTTGCTTGTTTCCCACAGTTTCCTGTTTTAGCCGTTTGACTTTTAAACTGGCCATTTGACTTTTCTGTTTTAGGATTCAATTTAATCCTTTATTTGGAACAGAAAGAACACTTATTACATGATGCAATCATTCAATATGTAATGACACATTCATGTACCCTCCCCCCCGGAGTGCCGGACAATCCGGAACCTTCTAGAACATTCCCGATGAAAACACCGGAATCATTCCCGAACTCCGAAACGGGACTTTCCTTATATGAATCTTATTCTCCGGACCATTCCGGATCACCTCGTGATATCCCGGATCCCATCCGAGACTCCGAACAACATTCGGTCTCTTTCTCATAATACCATAACTACTCAAAACAACATCGAATCCTTAAGTGTGTCTCCCTACGGTTCGTGAATTATGCGGACATGATCGAGACACTTCTCCGAACAATAACCAATAGAGGAATCTGGAAATTCATATGGCTCCCACATATTTCTACGATTACTTTGCGATCGAATGAACCACTTACATACGATACCAATTTCCCTTTGTCTCACGATAGTTTACTTATCCGAGGTTATGATCGTCGGTATCTCTACATACCTAGTTCAACCTCGTTACCGATAAGTACTCTTTTCTCGTTCCCGTGATATGTGATCCCTTGTGAGCCAGTCACATGCTTGCAAGCCAATTGGATGACATTCCACCGAGAGGGCCCAGAGTATATCTATCCGTCATATGGATGGACAAATCCCACTCTTGATCCATGTGTTTCAACCAATACTTTCCGAACACTCAATGCCACCTTTATAGCCACCCAGTTACGGTGTGGTGTTTGATGTCATCAAAGCATCCATCCGGTAAAGGTGATATGCATGATCTCATGGTCGAAGGAATTAGGTTACTATGTATCAGAAAGCATATAGCAATTGAACTATTGAAATGACTTGATCTTTATGCTATGCTTATCTATAGGAGTGTGTCCACCATATCATTCTCCTAACGATATGATCCTGTTGTTAATAACATCTCTATGTTCATGATCAGGAAACCATGATCATATATTAACCAACAAGCTAGTTTAACAAGAGGCTTTACTAGGGACTCTTATTTTAGTTTACAAATCACACAAGTATTAATGTTTCCGGTTAATACAATTATAGCATGGTATGTAAACATTTATCATAAGTGTGAAGATATGATAATAACCACTTTATTATTGCCTCTTGGGCATATCTCTAACAGTCTCCCACTTGCACTAGAGTCAATAATCTAGTTTCAAACCTTTGTGTATTCAACACCTATGGCTTTCCAGTGTTGTATGCACACGATTGCTAGTGGTCAACTGATCTCCGGATCTGACACTTCCAGGTCTGTGTGTAATTGCATGTCTTTGCGTCTCTACGCATCACTCATTCTCTAATGAGATGGCTTTGTATAAATTTGGTCTTTCGGTGTGACCTTTAGCTCTTTGGGGTTAAAACATGTTGATAATATTGTCGCACAATATATCTTCATAGTATTATCCCACTGTGAACTACACCTAGTTTGATAACAAACTACTTGACACAAATGCCCTCTTTTGCTGCTAAAATAGCAGTCATATACTTAGCCTTTTGTTGTAGTATCTGTCATAATGTCTTAACTTTGGGACTCATCCAAATCCATTATGGAACTCACTTTCCATTATATTGTGCCACCCTTAGTTTAGATTGAGATAAACTTAATTTGTACTTTGTGACAAAACTAGTATCAATGTAGTACTTTTACAATGAACTAACCATCTATTTGTCACTTCTACAAATATTATACTCTTAGTTCTTCCAAAAGATCATAAGAATATCCTTACTATTGTCCAATGATCATCTTACGAATCATTCTGGTATATGCTCACAACATTTAGAGCATAGGACATATCTGGATTTGTACATATCACAGTATGATTGATATAAATACTCTTTGTGATTTTATACATCAAGTATCAATCTATACTTGATTATTTGTTTCACTTTACCAAATGTCAATACACTTGAATATATCATCAACATTGAACTTATTCAATCCTTTCTGTGCGACAAGAACCTCTCTTGTAGTTTCTGTATTGAACTCATTCAATACCTTGTCTATGTACTTCTGGCACAACCATATTAGCGTCTATTGATGCCAAATATTTGGGTTTTGCCTAAGTCTTTCATCGGGATGAAATTCTTAATATGTGTTAATAAAAGATACATTATTTCCAATCAACAATATGTCTTCCACATAATGTATTAGAAAATATGTCTTAGCGCTCCCACTTAATTTCTTGCAAATGCAAGCATCTTCATCATCTCCGACGAATTTAAACTCCTTTAACAGTTTCATCATAGTGAAGATTCCAACTCCGCAATGCTTACTTCAACCATTGAAGTTTGCATATGCATTTAGCATCGTTTGATTTAACAAAACCCTATGGACCGTGTCATGCACACGTCCTAGGTAACAATTCTATTAGAAGAACTTGTTTTGT
The DNA here is from genome assembly GCA_916181665.1 of Avena sativa. NCBI lineage: Eukaryota > Viridiplantae > Streptophyta > Magnoliopsida > Poales > Poaceae > Avena > Avena sativa. The sequence goes on along the minus strand of OV702279.1, from coordinate 51,127,364 downwards.
TTATTCAACTACCATATAACAGAATTATATGTAGTGGCTGCTACATTAATCCGTCTAGACTAAATATCGCTATGAAAGATCAAATCTTGTCATATACAACCTTTGAACATTGTTGTAAACTCTTTCCCAACATGTCGACTATTTCATAGATGTGAAACATCCATGTCTATTTCTTTATAGATCCAAACACAACTGTAAGGTCTTACACCTTTCTTGAGGGTCCTTCAAGTGCAAAACTTGATTTCTCGTGTATGGAACTATCACGGATTTTATGGCTTCAAGCCATTTTACGGAGTCAGGGCCCATCATCGCTTCTTTGCATGTAGTACGTTCATTATTCTCAAATAATGATTCAACCCTCAAATCTTGGTATTTGATTGTTTACTCGACCTACTTGGTTCAATAGAAACTTTGACCTCTGTAACCACAACCTTTGAGGCACGTGAGCCATGAGCATTGTTGCTACCTCCGGAACACTTTTCGGTGCTGCGCAACTTTGCACATATAGCTAAGGTTCTTTTAACCTTATCAAAGTTATATTGTCCTCCCACTTATCTCTTCACGAAAAATTCCTTCTCAAAGAAACTTGACGTTCTAAGTGACAAACACTTTTGTCTCCGGTGTTATGGAGGAATACTTAACAGTTTATACAAAGACAGGTTCATCCGACTTTGGTTGCACACATCTTTCTTATGCATAGCATACCAATGTTTAAGAAAGGACAACTTGGGTTTTATCCCAAACCATAACTTTATATGGTGTCAATTCAACGGATTATGATGAAGCTCTTTTCAGTGGAAAAACGGTAATATCTAAAGCTTTTAATCTTTAAAATATAATGGCAGTTTTATGAATTACACCTTCGATCTTACCATGTCAAACAAGGTTTAATTACATATCTCGAACGCTCCATACTCTTATGGTGTTTTTCGGAAAAATGCAAATCCACGGAACGATTCCTTAAATCTTAGGTATTATGCTAAACTTGTAACTCAAATATCTTCCTTTATGATCTTATCATAAACTATTTATATTCTTGTTACAATGATTTTGCACTTCATCTTGAAAGTCTTTGAACTTTTCAAGTGTTTCATACTTTATCCTTATTAAGTAAATATTCATATATTCACTCAAATTTTCGGAGAAAGCATATGAAGTTGAAATCCATCGCTTTTGACTACACATAATGGATTTCGTACAACAATATGTACAAGTTCCAATAAGCTAGTCATTCGTTCCCTTTTGGCCTATGAACGAAGTTTTAATTATCTCTAGGAAAGTTTCACAAGCGTCATTTGATCAAAAATCAAAAACTCCAAAATTCCATCCACATGGAGTTTCTTCATGTTTTCTTTCCAATATAATTTAAACGGCGATGTCACTTCCTAATTGATCTTTCAATCAATTTGTCCTTCGACATTTTTAGCACTAGTTTTATGGATGTGATTTCTCCAACAAGATTTTGTGAATCATCCATCTTTTATGGATTACGACAATTAATTGAACAACCCTTTTGTTCTCATAATACCTGATAAAACAAACCTTGAAGGCAAGCTTTGATGTTTAACGAGCAACACAATAACCTTTTATTTGTTCTCGATGAACATCATCACATATTCTTTGCTAGTTACTTAGGCCATTGTAGTTCATGAATTGTGTTGTTTCGTATGACGATTCACACCAACAAATTCAGTATCAAATACTTAAGAACCACATTGTTTCATAAGCAAAGAATATAGCCATAACATGTATATCATCTATATACTTAAACTGAACAATTCTAGTCTTTTATTTTCTGCCATATATTTATGAGATTCTCTTTCAGTATTTCCTTTTCTATTTGAAAGAATCTATCAACGTCAATAGTGGAGTCAAACATATGACACATCATCCAAAGCATGTATAATTAAATACCAATGTCTTTGGACTTGCACTTTGAAGTAGATCACCTATCATCAAATGTTTGGTGTTCTTTCAAATTCCTTTCTTTAGTAATCTCTTGGTGTAGTAAACATCTTACCTACATCAAATATTCACCCTCATCATGGATTTATCCATGATCAAGCTACTTTTAGCTTGTAACGGTGAATCGCAAGTATAATGTTGCTCTCCAAAACCTTTTGGAGGATTAGGACAACTAGTGTCTCCAACCTTTTGCAAATTCTCATCAAATATGAGAACATGACTTTTGCCATATTATACTCTATCATGTTGTAACCAATACTTCGTTTCAGATATCACAATATCTTCCACACATCATGGTTTCTGAAACAACTCTTTCAGATCCTAGATAACCTTGATATTAAGAGAATCCTTTGAATATCAAGAATCATGGATACAAACATGATACTTATATACTAACACTTGGAATTGTTACTCTTGATTTAATACTAATTATTAAACTTCATGGAGTAACCGGAACTTACTGAAAGTTTGCAATAGGACTTTTAAACTTTAGATTAACACTTAAAACAATACGATACCAGTTCGTAAAGTATCTAACCAGAATTCTATAGTTCTATCATCTCAACTATAACTAAGCGCAAGGTGGTAAACGGATGCCAATGACTACAACAACTATGCAAATTCACTTTGATTTAGTTTATGATAAATTGAGTTCTAATTAATAATTAAATTAATCTTGGTGAACTCCCACTCAAAACAATATCCCTCACATTGTTTTAGTGATCACACGAACCAAATCCACCACATCAAAACCGATCATCACGAGAGTTGATATAGCTTCAATGGCGAACAATCAACATGTTCATCATATCTACTATATGACTCATGCTCTACCTTTCGGTAATCCGTGTTCCTGAGGCCATGTATGTACATGCTAGGCTCGTCAAGATCAAACCTTAGTTTCTGCATGAGCAAATCTGGCTTGCTCACGTTGTATACACTTGCAGAATCTAACACACCCGATCATCACGTGGTGCTTCGAAACAACAAGATTTAGCAACGGTGCTAACTAAGGGTGAACACTTTATGACTTGAAATTCATGTGCATGAGGGATCATCTTATAATGCTACCATCGTCTACTAAGCAATACAAGATGTATAAAGGATTAACATCACATGCAATTCAATAATATGTGATATGATATGGCCTTTCTTCTTTGTGCTTCCGATCTCCATCTTCAAGCACGAACATGATCTCCATCATCATCGGCATTGCATCAAGGTCAATGACGCTTCTCCATGGTTGTCGTCCACCGGCTTCAACTATTACAACTAATTTGAATAGACACGCGGGTCTTAACATAAATTAAAGACAACCATATGGCTCCTGCCGGTTGCCAACTTACAATAAGGAACATTGCATACATCATATAAAATCACAATCATGGCCATATCACATCACAGCACACCCCTGCAAAACAAAGTTAGACGCCTCTACTTTCTTTGCATATTTTACGTGGTTTGGGGCTTTCAATAAGTGTCGTTCTAACTTACGAACAAGAACCACAACATTGATACTAGTATTGTTAATCACCCGTTGTAAATTGGATCTTAACTATGCTAGGAGAAACAGGCACCCGCAAAGCCACTTATGCAATACAAGTTGCATGTCAAGCGTGGAGCAAGTCTCATGAACGATGTCATGTAAGGTTAGCCCGGGCCGCTTCATCCCAACATACCGCAAGATGCAAAGTACACAAGAAGCAATCGACAATAAAAGCATCAACGCCCACAATGACCATTGTGTTCTACTCGTGCAACAGATCTACATATAGACACGGCTCTGATACCACTGTAGGGGTTCGTAGCATGGAAAACAAAAATTTTCTATCGCATACAAACAAACAAGCCAAGATCTATCTACTAGATTGTAGCAACGAGTCGATGGAATAACTTACCCTCGAAGATTCCAAAGCGGTTAACGAGAGCAGATTCTCATGGGTGACGTAGTCGTACTCTTTCCGATCTCAAGATCGCGTAGACGATCCTTCCGGCGCCACGTTCCGGCAGCGCTCCCGCAGTCGGTCATACGTTCGGTACTCGACGAAGACCTTCCTCTCCCTTGTTCCAGCAGGCAGCGGAGGTTGTAGCACTCTCCTCGCGATTCCGGCAGCACAACGGCGTGGTACCGGAAGTAGAGGGGAGATCCCGCAGGGCTTCGCCTTAAGCCGGAGCGAGTATGGTGGAGTATGAGAGAGAGCTATTAGTGTTCTAGGGTTTAGACACACCAATTAGAAGGCTCTAAACCGAAGGCTAGAGCAATTAGAAGCTCTAAACCAAAACGGCTCTAAACCGGAGATTAGAGGATAGGAACTTGTGTGTCTAGAGGAGGAGGCCCTGCCCCTCCTTTTATAGGTGGGAGGGGCGGCCAAGGGGAGGGGAGTCCCTCCCCAAGTCGGCCTTGGTTGGCGCGCCGGCTTGGAGGGACTCCTCCCCCAAGTCGGTTCCAACCACCTCTTGCTTGTTTCCCACAGTTTCCTGTTTTAGCCGTTTGACTTTTAAACTGGCCATTTGACTTTTCTGTTTTAGGATTCAATTTAATCCTTTATTTGGAACAGAAAAAACACTTAGTACATGATGCAATCATTCAATATGTAATGACACATTCATGTACCCTCCCCCCCGGAGTGCCGGACAATCCGGAACCTTCTAGAACATTCCCGATGAAAACACCGGAATCATTCCCGAACTCCGAAACGGGACTTTCCTTATATGAATCTTATTCTCCGGACCATTCCGGATCACCTCGTGATATCCCGGATCCCATCCGAGACTCCGAACAACATTCGGTCTCTTTCTCATAATACCATAACTACTCAAAACAACATCGAATCCTTAAGTGTGTCTCCCTACGGTTCGTGAATTATGCGGACATGATCGAGACACTTCTCCGAACAATAACCAATAGAGGAATCTGGAAATTCATATGGCTCCGACATATTTCTAAGATTACTTTGCGATCGAATGAACCACTTACATACGATACCAATTTCCCTTTGTCTCACGATAGTTTACTTATCCGAGGTTATGATCGTCGGTATCTCTGCATACCTAGTTCAACCTCGTTACCGATAAGTACTCTTTTCTCGTTCCCGTGATATGTGATCCCTTGTGAGCCAGCCACATGCTTGCAAGCCAATTGGATGACATTCCACCGAGAGGGCCCAGAGTATATCTATCCGTCATATGGATGGACAAATCCCACTCTTGATCCATGTGTTTCAACCAATACTTTTCGAACACTCAATGCCACCTTTATAGCCACCCAGTTACGGTGTGGTGTTTGATGTCATCAAAGCATCCATCCGGTAAAGGTGATATGCATGATCTCATGGTCGAAGGAATTAGGTTACTATGTATCAGAAAGCATATAGCAATTGAACTATTGAAATGACTTGATCTTTATGCTACGCTTATCTATAGGAGTATGTCCACCATATCATTCTCCTAACGATATGATCCTGTTGTTAATAACATCTCTATGTTCATGATCAGGAAACCATGATCATATATTAACCAACAAGCTAGTTTAACAAGAGGCTTTACTAGGGACTCTTATTTTAGTTTACAAATCACACAAGTATTAATGTTTCCGGTTAATACAATTATAGCATGGTATGTAAAAATTTATCATAAGTGTGAAGATATGATAATAACAACTTTATTATTTCCTCTTGGGCATATCTCCAACAAATTGGTTTCATGCAATTTGGTTCTGTGAATCGACCTGGGTTGATTTTTGAATCTAGGTACAGAACTAGGTTTGAAACTAAATTGGAAAATATAAATTCAAACTAACTGGGTTGCGCGGGATGTTAACTGGGCCGGCCCACGTCACACAGCGCGCGCGCTGGTGAGTTTAAGCGAATGACCCCACCAGTCAGCGAGACAGGGGGTGCGAAGCGGTACGGGGTGATCTTGGCCATGTGATCAAACTCTAATCCAACGGCTGTGACCTATCGTCTCCGTCAGGCAACGCCAGCGAGACAGAACCCTAGCGCAGCCAGTGGGGGTCTACAGGGGCTCACCGGGGCTCAGGCGAGGGTCGGCGACAGGAGCGAACGACGAAGTCAACGACGGTGAACCTCCTAGTACTGGCGGCTTCTCCTGGGGCGGCTCCAATCGCTGGCTCCTTTCTTCCTCCTCCGCGGTAGAATCCTGCCAAATTTCGGCGTCCTGCTGCTCGCCTTGCTCCGGGAATGAGTGGGGGTGGTTCTGAGAGAGAGGGCAGTGTGTTGGTGTGTAGAAATTGAGCGGGGGTGGCCTCTATTTATAGTGCCAAGACGGGACCGAAGGGCGCGGGTGGAGCTTGTCGTGGTCGTCGGCACATCGAGATACTGGCATGGGCGCTGGTAGAGGGCGGTTTTGTGCTCCCTGGCGAAGCTCAACTGCATGGTCGCGAGGCATGGGGCGGTGCGAGACGGTCGGAACGCTGCGGTGCTCTGTGCAGGTCCAACGGGCATTTTAATGGCGCTCCGTGGATATAGGTCGTGCAGCGGAAAACGAGGTTGTCTGGCGGTCTCCTAGGAGGGTGGTGATCACACTTGCATGCGGCGAGGGCGGCGCGCGGTCTGTGGGCGCGTGTCGTGTGAGGCGCGCTGGCGTGCTCTCGGCCGGCTTGCAGAGAGGCTGGGCATGCTCGGTCTGAGTGGTACAGGGGATGGCAGTGCGTTGGCATCGGACGGGGGTGGCGGTGGACGGTGGTCAATGATTCAGACATGGTGGCTAGGCTTGGTGCTGCTCCTAGCTTGATGTCGACTATGGGGTGGCAAGGTTAGGCTCGGCATGCTCACCATTGATGGCAATGGAAATCTCACAGCGGTGCTAGAGCTTGTTAATTGAGCTAGATGATCTACTAAATGTATGTTGTGAGCTAGAGAGGGAACAAGTTAGGACAAATCACTGCTCACAATAGTGTTTGATGTTTGTTTGATTTCTGTTTGCGAGGTGTTTGATGAAATGGCCGAAACAGATTTAAATTTTAACATTTGGTTCAAAATTGGTGAGTGTATTAGTTATATACTAGGTAGTCTCTGGTTAGTTGGAAAGGTCAAGGGGTACTGGTTTGGTTGGTTTTTGAAAATGGGTGATCTTCCCATATGTTAAAGATTCAATTCTGAATTGTCATTTGAATCAAGTTGCCAAATGTTTATGTAAGTTTGAAAGGTGGTCTTGGCTTCAATTTTACTTAGTCTAGCAAGGGTTGAAAATAAATGGAAATGTTTCTGTTTGAAATCTTGGACCAGGAACACTCAAAGTGGCCTAGTGAGCAAGATTGGCAAAAATGACCATTTGCTTTATTTGTTTTTTTATTTTCTCTTGATTTGTTTTCGCTTGGAAATGATTTAGATGGTGTTTTTTCATCTTTAAACCATTCCTTGCTATTTAGATCAATCACACAAGTCCATTCATGCATTCATACAATCATCACATACACACATGCATTCATATGATGTTAATTAAAAAAGTTTTTGTTAACCCTAATTTTGGTGATTGGAATTTGATAATCATTGTTCAATATTTTTTGGCATGTTACAAACCTTCCCTCCTTAAATAAAATCTCGTCCCGAGATTTGAGAAATAAGAAAAAGAAAACTAGGATTTAAAGAGATCGGGAAACTCCGTCTTCATGTAGTATTCTCGTTCCCAGGTAGCTTCTTCTTCAGTGTGGTTGCTCCACTGGATCTTCAGAAACTTGATGCTTTGGGTCCTGGTGGTCCTAAAAGCTTCTTCCAAAATACGGATGGGTACTTCTGGATACGTCAGGTCATCGCTGATATCTATGGTGCGGTGATCAATGTTCTTGAAAACTTTAGTCTTATCCGGGACTTCAAGGCATTTGCGAAGTAACGATATATGGAACACATTATGCACTGCTGACATCTCCTCTGGCAGTTCCAGTTGATATGATACTTCTCCTCGACGATTCAAAATCTTGAAAGGTCCGATATATCTGGGGGCTAACTTTCCTTTGAGATGGAAACATTGCATTCCCTTCAAATCCGACACTTTGAGATACACAAAATCTTCGATATTGAAAGCTAGGTCTCGACGTCTCTTGTCGGCATAACTCTTCTGTCTGGATTGGGTGGCCTTGAGGTGCTCACGGATCTTGTCAACTTTCTCTTCTGCTTCTCGTAGGATGTCGGGTCCAAAAATCTGACTCTCTCGTACTTTCGACCAATTCAAAGGGGTACGGCACTTCCTTCCATACATGAATTCAAATGGGTCCATTTGCACACTAGCTTGATAACTGTTGTTGTAAGAAAATAATGCGAAAGGCAGACAGTCTTCCCATTTAGATCCATACTCTAGGACACGGGCTCTCAACATATCTTCGAGTATTTGATTTACTCGCTCCGTTTGTCCATCTGTCTGAGGGTCATATGCTGTGCTGAAATCCAGTCGGGCTCCTAATCCTTTTTGGACTTTCTTCCAAAATCTCGAGGTGAACTGAGTTCCTCAATCTGACACAATGTTCTTGGGGATTCCGTGCAAACTGACGATTCTAGCGATGTACAATTCCGCTCAATTCGAGCTCTGGTAAGTGGTCTTGACTGGTAAGAAATGGGCGACTTTGGACTGTCTATCAACTATGACCCAAATAGAGTCATTTCCCTTACTAGAAGTAGGCAATCCGGTGATAAAGTCCATTCCAGCTGAATCCCATTTCCATTCTGGAATCTGCAGTGGTTGCAACAGTCCTGCGGGTCTCTGATGTCCCGCCTTAACTCTCTGGCAAATATCACACTTGGCTATGTAGCTTCCAATTTCTCTCTTCATCTTATGCCACCAAAATTGCTCCTTTAGATCCTGATACATCTTCGTTCCTCCGTGGTGGATAGAATAAAGGGTATCATGCGATTCTTTCAATATGGCTTGCTTCAACTCTGAGTCCGCTGGTACACAGATACGTCCTTTGTACCACAATACACCTTCATATTCGGTAAATCCGGGTACTTTGCCTGTACCGATGCGGCGTTTGATTCCGTCGATACTAGCATTTCCTTCCTGCGCCTCCTTGATCTGACTGACCAAAGTGGGTTGAAGTTCTATGCTAGCCAAAAATCCTTCACTTACTAATTCCATTCTAAAATCTTCAATCTCCTTGTGCATACTTGGTTGCTCCTTCAGAATCATAGAATGCAAGCGGCACGGCAATCTACTAAGGGCATCTGCTACCACATTGGCTTTACGGGGGTGATACTGAATGTCCATATCATAGTCCTTGATTAGCTCTATCCATCTCCTTTCCCTCATATTCAGCTCCTTCTGAGTGAAAATATACTTCAGACTCTTGTGATTCGAATAAATTTCACAATGGTTTCCCATCAAGTAATGCCTCCATGTCTTCAGGGCTAGAACTACGGCTGCTAGTTCAAGGTCATGGTGTTGGGAATATGCCCTAGAGGCAATCATTTATGATGATATTTCCCATTGTATTCATAAAGATATAAAGTTGTCCTTGTATAAACATCTGATGTGTATCATTGAATATGTGATTCGGTTGTGGAACTATGCATTCATGTTGTTTGTACTAAATGTCCTTGGTCATTGAGGTTGTGTTGGACACACAAATTAGACCAATGTGAAAGTCGGATAGATGACTCAGTTCCACTTGTCATGGGCATGGTGATTCCATTCCGACTTACACAGATTCGGCTAAAGAGTTTAGCGAGTCGGATTGACCCATATTGAGGTACAACGAACAAGTTGTCATTTTTATATCTCAATCAATGCAATCCTTAGACCTGAGGTTATTGCATAGTCCGAGTTGAGGATAACCGACTTAGGTTCTGTCAAACACTGATCCGTAACTAGGCAGTTATAAAGGCAGGGTTCGGGTCGACTGAGAATCAAGCTGCGTGATGTGAATAACCAAGATGGGATTTTGCCCCTCCACTCGGAGAGATATTCTTTGGGCCCTCTCGTGAGAAAAGATTCAGAAATCATGGCCATGCACGACTCGGTTAAGTGTTAACCGAGGCGATCGACTAATAGTTAGTCGGGTGAATCACTTATATCGGATCGAGATGAGAGTCGGACTATTTAAGGGATGACATATATTCGCCTAAAGTCTGACAAGGTATATCGCGAGGCAAAAGGGACTCGGACGCAAGTCACATTGGAAAGGCAAGTCTTCATGACTCTTTGGTACATGGGAGTCGGCACGTTCTACTAGGAGCCGCTACCGATTAATCGACTGAGAGTCGGACTCCAATCATTTCCAAGTAGCCATGAGCCTGCGGGGTCACACACTTAAGAGTGGGAGCAAGTTCGGTTTGGATCTGAACCGGAAATTTTGTTGGGTTGGACCCGAGCCTGATTTGGACTGAGTCAGTGAGTCGGACTCACAGGGACTAATATTATATGGGCTTTAGTGAATGGGCCGCATGAGAAGAGTCCACGTTCACTCCCTATATATAGTGGAGCACCGTTACCCATAAAGGTTAATCGTTGTTCAGTTAGGTCATTCCATGTGTTGGAAACCCTAGCTCCACATCAGTCCTGCCATCGTAACGAACCTAGCAGTTCGCCGCCGGTGCTCCTCCTTTTACTTGTGGATACTAGCAGAGGTGGTGTATGATCAGCACCAGGACAATCGGATCGCAAAGGACAGCACTGCATCAACTGACGCGCTTCATTAGTAATCCGCAACTACGCGTCTAGTGGTAAACCTCGTGGCCTTCTACCTCGGCAAGATCTTGGGATCACCATGTTAGAGGAAAAGGTTTTGTTTTATATCTGCGTGGCCCAACACATGGGTAGGATAATTCTGCTCATGTTGCTGTAGGGATACGGGTAGGCTACACTAGCGCAAATCAAAAATCTCTACCGCGTAAACCAGGATTACTGTTGTCATAGATCACGGGATTACCACTAGACGTGCAGTTGCGGAACTTGAACAAGCGCGTCGAGGCAGTGCAGACGATCTATGTATCCTCCTTGTTCTCGTCCCACGAGCAGATCCCCTTGCGCGGCTCGTCCAAGCTCAACTCTGATGCAGCGCCTCCGAGGTATCCACACATACAGGGTGGAAGCGTCAGACGCCGGACTGCTAGGTCCGTGCGTGCAACACAGGCGTGAGGAGTGGCGGCTGGGAGGAATGGTCTAACCCTGGTCAGCACGCCCCACCCTCTCTTATATAGGCGTCCCTAGTGGGCTTCTACATTAGCAGCCCATTAATAGCCTAAGCCCGGTCTAATTCGGATCCAATCCTCATTAGGCTTCCAGCCCCTTAAGTGTGTGACCCTATAGGTTCATATACGTATAGACATGACACGAATACACTTATTCTGTCAATAGTTGGTAGCGTCCTCTAGCAAGACGGGCCAACTCCTAAACGCATACAAAGATCATATCGGACGAACCATCACAAGGTTTAGTACATGTCTTTCCCTTTGCGTCACGATATTTGGTCTAGCTCCAAGCTGACCTCCCTTTATCGATACCGTGATTCGGAATCCCTTTACTAGGTTAACTCTTAACCATATGTAGCACGGCCATGCATTTCTGGATCCAATCACTTGAGGGGCCCAGAGATATCTCTCTCAAGTAGAGAGGGGCAAATCCCATCTTGATTGACCATGCCTTGCAACATGCTTTAGGACAAACCCGAAAGCTACCTTTATAACTACCCAGTTATGGAGTAGCGTCTGATAACCCCAACGTATGTCGATCCACATCTCAAGTGCATGCGACAATCTCAGGTCTAAGGACAAAACATACACGATGTGTAGAGAGAGAGTTGCAACTAATTGCCAGTCTCATGTTGGGTCAGTCCAACCCCATGTTCATAACATGTGTCCACATCATTGGTTTGACATCTCCATGTCTATGACTTGCGAAACGTAGTCATCAACCAATCGATGTGCTAGTCTAATATTCATATGTGTCCTCACATGAACTCCGACTAGGGACAACTATTAAATAACCATACAAGTAAAGAGTTTCACAAACAATTCACATAATTGTCAATCAATACAAGTTGCCTGATATGGATATTCAAAGAACATTACAATAACTCATGGATATATAAGAAATATAATCATCTCTATGATTGCCTCTAGGTCATATTTCCTTCAGTCTCCCACTTGCACTAGAGTCAATCTAGATTATATCTAATACCTATTGCTCTTGCGGGCGCCTCATGCGCAGGCTGAGGGAGTGGCTTTGTAAAAGGATCAGCAACATTTGAGTCTGTATGTATTTTGCATATCATGACACTACCATCCTCAACAAACTCATGAATATGATGGTAACGCATGTGAATATGTTTGTTCTTCTGGTGTTGTCTAGGTTCCTTGGCTTGTGCAATAGCACAATTGTTGTCACAATAAAAGTCCATGGGATTGGACGCGCCCTGAACCACACCAAGAGCAATCAGGAAATTCCTAATCCAAATAGCTTCCTTTGCAGCCTCCGAGGCGGCAATATATTCAGCTTTTGTTGAAGAGGAAGCCACCGTATCTTGCTTGGAACTTTTCCAACTCACGGCACCACCATTCATGACAAACACATAACCAGATTGCGATCTGGAATCATCTGAGTCGTTAAGGTAACTCGCATCTGTGTAACCCCTTACACTGAGTTCATCCTCACCTCCATAAACTAGGAACACATCCTTAGTCCTTCTCAAGTACTTAAGGATATTCTTTACCGCTGTCCAGTGACCTTCACCTAGATCATCCTGATATCTGCTCGTAACACTTAGAGCATAGGAAACATCTGGGCGAGTACATATCATTGCATACATGATGGATCCAATAGCCGAAGCATATGGAACCCTACTCATGCGCTCATGGTCATCAGTAGTCGAAGGATACTGAGTATTGCTGAGTTTTATGCCATGAGACATGGGCAAGAACCCCTTCTTAGTCTCTTCCATGCTGAACCGTTTCAACACTTTTTCAATGTATGTACTCTGGCTTAATCCAATTAGCCTCCTTGATCTATCTCTATAGATCTTGATGCCCAGAATATATGCCGCTTATCCTAAGTCCTTCATCGAAAAACTATTTTTCAACGATGTCTTAACAGACTCGAGCATAGGAATGTCATTTCCAATCAACAATATGTCATCTACATATAAGATTAGAAATACCAGCTCTCCCCCACTTTCCTTCTTGTAAACATAAGGTTCTTGTTCATTTTTGACGAAGCCAAACTCCTTTACAACTTCATCAAATCAAATGTTCCAACTCCGAGATGCTTGCTTCAGCCCATAAATGGACTTCAGAAGTTTGCATACCTTTCCAGCATTGTTTGGATCGACAAAACCTTCGGGTTGCATCATATACACGTCCTCAGTTAGGATTCCATTTAGGAAAGCCGTATTGAAATCCATCTGCCATATTTCATAGTCGAAATGTGCAGCAATGGCTATAATGATCCGTATAGATTTAAGCATCACTACGGGCGATAAAGTCTCATCGTAGTCAACTCCTTGAACTTGTCGAAAACCTTTTGCAACAAGTCGAGCTTTATGGATGTGAACATTTCCATCCATATCAATCTTCTTCTTACAGATCCATTTGCACTCGATGGCTTTAAAACCATCAGGTAGGTCCACCAAGTTCCAAACTTTATTGTCTCCCATGGACTCTATCTCGGATCTCATGGCGATCAGCCATTTCTCAGAGTCTGGGTCCACCATCGCTTCTGCATAGGTCGCAGGCTCATCATTGTCTAACAATATAGTTCCCGCTCTTCGCGGAGCCTCGCCGACCTTCGTGGTTATGGTGCTTCTATTGCCACGGGTTCCTCAACTTGTTCTGCTACAATAGCATCACTTGTAGAAGCATCCCCGACTGGCTCACCTTGAACTTCTTCAAGTCACACTGACCTTCCACTCGGACACCGCTACGAGCGACAAACACTTTGCCCTCTTCTCGGTTGTAGAAGTAATACCCTAAGGTTTCCCTCGGATATCCCACAAAAATGCACTTATCTGATTTGGGTGTTAGCTTGTCCGACTGAAGTCGCTTGACAAATGCATCACAACCCCAAATCTTGAGAAAAGACAAACTAGGATTCTTTCCAGTCCACATCTCATATGGTGTCTTAACTATGGATTTAGATGGTACCCTGTTAAGTGTGAAAGCTGCCGTTTCTAGAGCATAACCCCAAAATGATAATGGTAAATCCGACTGGCTCATCATCGATCAAACCATGTCCAAAAAAGTTTGATTGTGCCGTTCGGAGACCCTGTTTCTTTGAGGCGTTCTGGGCGGCGTGAGTTGTGGAACAATTCCGCAACTCTTAAGATGATTGCTAAATTCGTGACTCAAATATTCACCTTCGCGATCAGATCGCAAGGACTTTATTTTCTTGCCACGTTGATTCTCTACCTCATTCTGAAACTCCTTGAACTTTTCAAATGTTTCAGACTTATGCTTCATCAAATAGACATAACCATATCTACTAAAATCATCCGTGAAAGTAATGAAGCAGTGCTATCCTCCTTGGCTGTCGTGCTCAGTGGTCCACACACATCAGTATGTATGAGTTCCAACAAGTCTGTCGCTCTCTTGGGTAAACCCGAAAAAGGCGATTTGGTCATCTTTCCAAGTAAACAAGATTGACATGTCTCGTATGATTCAGAATCAAACGAAGTTAGAAGACCATCACCATGGAGCTTCTTCATGTGCTTTTCACTTATATGCCCCAAACGATAATGCCATAAATAGGTAGGACTTAAATCATTAGGCCGAAGCCTTTTAGAACTAACGTTGTAAACATATGCATCATCAAGATTTAAAATAAATAACCCATTCACAATGGGTGCATCAGCCATAAACATATCATTCTTAGAGATTACACAACCATTGTTTGCACTAGTGAATGAATAACCATTCCTCATCAAACATGAAGGTGATAAAATGTTTCGACCCATACTAGGAATGTAATAACAATTATTCAACTCCATAATAAATCCTGGCGGAAGGTGAAGTTGCATGACGCCGACGAACAATGCAGCAACCCTTGCTTTATTTCCGATGCGAAAATCCACTTCGCCTTTCTGCACTTCTCTAGTCCTTATTAGCCCCTACATCGAATTGCAAATATGAGCAACCGATCCGGTATCATATACCCAAGAGTTAACATAGGAATCAGCGAGAAGAATGTCCACAACATTTCAACAAGCGTACATGAGTGGGAAGTACTCTTACTTCCACTCTTCTTCAAAGAAGCCTGGTACTTGCTACAGATTCTCTTCCAGTGGCCATGTTCAGGACAAAACAAGCACTCAGTGTCTTCTACAGGTCCAGACTTTTGCTTGGGTGCAGGCTTAGGGATCGTATCCTTAGCCTTTCCCTTCTTCTTCCAAGAAGTACCCTTTTTCTTGAAGCTAGGCTTGTTCTGCACATCCATCACATGGCTATGCCATGCACACTTCTTCATCTCACGTTCTGATGTTTTTAGCATCCCACGTAACTCATTAAGGACCTTCTCCATCCCATGCATATGGTAGTTCGAAATGAACTTCCCATAGCTGGATGGAAGAGACGCCAAAATGAAGTCAGTGGCCAACTCTTGGCCTAGTGGAAAACCAAGCTTTTCCAAAGTCTGACTATAACCAACCATTTTGATCACATGGGGGCCTACAGTTGCTCCCTCTGCTAGCTTGCATTCGACAAAGGACTTGGCAACATTGTACCTCTCAGTCCTTGCCTGATCTTGGAACATGTCCTTAAGCGCCACGATCATATCGTACGCATCCTGATCCTCAAACTTCTTTTGGAGTTCAGGTTCCATGCATGCAAGCATAAGACAGCTAACCTCAAGAGAATCATCACATGCTCTCTTGTAGGCATTCTTTAGGACAGCAGATGCATTATCAGCAGGTTCATCGGGGATTGGGGTATCCAGAACCATTTCCTTTTTATCAGACCTGAGAATAATTCTCAGGTTACCGACCCAGTCCTTATAGTTTGTTCCATTTATTTTATCTTTGTCAAGAATCGAACGCAAAGAAAAAGGTGATGCAGTGTTCGGTTCCACTGATCTACAACAGAAAACATGCAAAATACTAAGCCATGTAACCATGAAAGAGTAAAACATATTAAACAATTTAATAGCATATACTTCCACTTAAATCAATTTCCCTCAATTGATACTAAGTGATTCAAGATCCACAATTACCAAGTCGACTAGTGAGCTTTAGCATCACTACTACAAGACAAGGTAAATCGGTAAGCAACACTTGCTAATCATATCACATATTACTCTTGTTGTTGGGTGACATCTCTATGTCAAAACTAGGTGCCCAACCTTTATGCCCCAAGGTCCTTAACTGTTAAGATGATCTTGTCAAGCTCACCAACCCTTATGCGTGTAGGTATCCGATACAAACCCATCCAGCCAAGGAAAACCGCGGCACCCTAATTTCATAGGCCCACCAACGATTGTACATGGCATAGGATGGCGCAAGGTTTGGTTGGGAGGGCATGGTTTAACTTAAACTTAGTGAGGGGTCGTTCTACTTCTATCATCTAAGCATGCATAGTAGTAAAACATATAAGAATAGCGTTCACATAAATGTGACACAGTATGGCCTATTTTCTCATGGTGACCTCCATCGCCATAGAACCTGTCCACCATGATGATCTCCATCTTCATGTTCCATGTGAGCCATCCTCCAAGTGATGAGTCCTCCAAGAAATAATACAAGCTATTACTCCTAACAGCTAGTAATCAAAATTACATAGTATTGGGATCATCACAAGTTGGCACGCATGCCATTACAATAATTGACAACATATGGCTCCAGCCGTGTTGCCCTACTCATGACATGTAGGTCATGATAAAATTCATACATGCATCACATACATATATGGGCCATACTGATCACATACATCCTTCAAAAACAAGTTATTCATAGAATCGCATTCTACCGGATCATGTGACATTGCAGCACCATAGTTACCTTAAAGAGGTACAAAAGGGGGTATGAATATAAGGGGGGTCTCCCCCTGCGGGGTTTGAAGGGGCAGCGGCCCTCGCGGATCAAATTTACCGTGAAAATGAGAAATGAGAGATCGAATCTACACAATTTTCTTTAAGGATTTGATCGGCAAATCAAATTTACCATAAACCGACTCTTGTTCCGATTCAATCAAACTCCTTTGATCACGGTACATCGATTTTAGATCTAGGTTCCGATTCGATCAATCATATTGATCTTCGCGCAATTCAACGGGATTTATGTGTCACTATCTACGCCGATGGCGGAAGCCGACCGGTAGGGGTAAGTTGTTCGACGGCCTCAGAATCACGATTACGGAAAGCAAGATCATAGATCAATCCTGAACGACCGCAATACAAACAATCACATCATTCATATCAATTTGCATATCACCATATGCAACCATCCCGAACCTATAACTGAACAGCATCGGCTCTGATACCTCTTTAGGGATACGGGTAGGCTACACTAGCACAAATCAAAATTTTCTACCGCGTAAACCAGGATTACTGTTGTCATAGATCACGGGATTACCACTAGACGCGCAGTTGCCGAACTTGAACAAGCACGTCGAGGCAGTGCAGACGATCTACGTCTCCTCCTTGCTCTCGTCCGACGAGCAGCTCCCCTTGCGTGGCTCGTCCAAGAGCTACTCTGATGCAGCGCCTCCGAGGTATCCACACATACATGGTGGACGCATCAGACGCCGGAGTGCTAGGTCTGCGCGTGCAACACAGGCGTGAGGAGTGGTGGCTGGGAGGAATGGTCTAACCCTGGTCAGCACGCCCCACCCTCCCTTATATTGGCGTCCCTAGTGGGCTTCTACATTAGCATCCCATTAGTAGCCTAAGCCTGGTCAAATTCGGATCCAATCCTCATTAGGCTTCCAGCCCCTTAAGTGTGTGACCCTATAGGTTCATATACGTATAGACATGACACTAATACACTTATTCTGTCAATAGTTGGTAGCGGCCTCTAGCAAGACGTGCCAACTCCTAAACAAATACAAAGATCATATCGGACGAACCATCACAACGTTTAGTACATGTCTTTCCCTTTGCCTCACGATATATGGTCTAGCTCCAAGCTGACCTCCCTTTATCGATACCGTGATTCGGAATCCCTTTACTAGGTTAACTCTTAACCATATGTAGCACGGCCATGCATTTCTGGATCCAATCACTCGAGGGTCCCAGAGATATCTCTCTCAAGTAGAGAGCGGCAAAACTCATCTTGATAGACCATGCCTTGCAGCATGCTTTAGGACAAACCCGAAAGCTACCTTTATAACTACCCAGTGACGGAGTAGCATCTGATAGCCCCAAAGTATGTCGATCCACATCTCAAGTACATGCGACAATCATAGGTCTATGGAAAAAACATACACGATGTGTAGAGAGAGAGAGCTGCAACTAATTGCCAATCTCAAGTTGGGTCAGTCCAACCCCATGTTCATAACATGTGTCCACATCATTGGTTTGACATCTCCATGTCTATGACTTGCGAAACATAGTCATGAACCAATCGATGTGCTAGTCTAATATTCACATGTGTCCTCACATGAACTCCGACTAGGCACAACTATTAAATAACCATACAAGTAAAGAGTTTCACAAACAATTCACATAATTGCCAATCAATAGAAGTTGCCTGATATGGATATTCAAAGAACATTACAATAACTCATGTATATATAAGAAATATAATCATCTCTGATACAATATGATTGCCTCTAGGCTGATACAATATGATTGCCTCTAGGCTAATACAATATGTCTGAGGAATTCTACCGCATGCAACCAGAATTCACAGTTGCTAAACTTGGAATACAACTGATGCTCCCTAAGGGTTCCAAGGATGGTCCTCAGGTGTAGCTCATGTTCTTCTTATGATTTGAAATAGATCAGAATGTCATCGATGAAAACAATGACAAACTTATCCAGGAAGTCCATAAAAATCGTATTCATGAGGTTCATGAAATAAGCGGGGGCATTGGTTAATCCATAGGACATGACAGTATACTCATACAATCCATATCTGGTGGTAAAGGCAGTCTTTGGAATATCCTCTGCACGAATCTTGAGTTGATGATAGTCAGTTCTAAGATCAATCTTAGAAAACACTTTGGCACTAGTCAAGTGGTCAAATAGGTCTTCTATCTTAGGCAGTGGGTACTTGTTCTTGATGGTGACATCATTCAACTTCCGATAATCCGTACACAAACGGTTACCTCCATCTTTCTTATCCACAAATAAAACAGGTGATCTCTATGGCGACGAACTTGGTTGGATCAATCCTATCTCCAGCATAGCATCTAGTTGCTTCTTCAGCTCCTCTAATTCAGACGGGTTCATACTATAAGGTCTCTGGGCGATGGGTCCAGTTCCAGGGATTAGTTCAATGATAAACTCGATATCCCGATCTGGGGGCATACCGGGCAAAACATCTGGAAATACATCGGGGTATTCACAGACTATTCTAACTTGGTCAATGGTTGGTTGGGATAGACTCTTGTTGCACTTGAATTGATGGATCAAGGTTTCAGATACATGTTCTACTGATATTCCGGCTGTACTAGACATGGTTATGGCTTTCTTGGCACAGTCGATTAATCCTTTATGTTTCGACATCCAATCCATTCCTAGTACTACTTCCAAACCTTTTATTCCAAGTACTATTAGATTAGCATAGAAATTTATGCCATGGATTTGGATAGGTACGGCCTTGCAAATTTGTCTAGCTTTGGTGGTTGAACTAGGTATTTGAACTATCATACTTCAATTTGGTTGGTTGAATCTTACTAGTGCATGCAAATTCTTCTGTAACAAACGAGTGTGATGCTCTAGAATCAAACAACACTCTTGCAAGTACTGAGTTAATAGAAAACATACCCAGCACGACATCTGGTGCTTCTTGGGCTTCTTCAGCATGCATGAGAAAGAGACGGCCATTGCGGTTGAGCGAATTCCCTGGGGAAAACCTTCTTCCAGGCTGAACACGACGCTGCTGCTGAGCTGGGGTAGTTGCATTGGAGGTTGTGGCAATCTTCTTGGGGCATTCATTGGAATAGTGACCCTTGGTTACACATTCATAACAAGTCACCTGAGACTTGTCCTTTGCTGCAACAGGCACAACATTTCTTCCAGTCCTCGGGGTAGTATTGGTGTTGGTGGCGACATTGTTGTTGTTGAACTTGGGTGGTGCACGGTTGAAATTGCTGTAGTTGCTGGGGTTGTTGTTGTGATTTCCTCCGGGCCTTGGGTTTCCTCCTCCACGGTTGGGATAGGTCGGACGGTTCATCGGGGGTCTATTATTTCTTGGGTAAAATCCTGGAGATGGGTTGGGGCGATACTTTGGGGTATGGTGGGTTCCTGGTTGATGCATCCTGTGACGCTTACGGTTCTCATTAGCTTGGTTGATCTTGCCTTCCATATGAATGGCAGAATCCACTAAGGCTTCAATATCAGCAAATGGGATATTGACTAACACTTTCTGCATCTCATCATGTAGACCATTCAAGAATCTCTCCTTCTTCTTATCTTCGGTATCTATCTCATCCGGTGCATACCTAGCCAATGAAAAAAAATTGTCATGGTACTCAACTACTATCATCCTTCCCTGTTTCAGTTCCCTGAATTCATCTCTCATCCTCTTGATCAAACCCGGTGGCACATGGGTTCTGCTAAACTTGACTTTGAATTCATCCCAAGTCATCATCTGTCCTCCATTCATGGCGCGAACGCTGTTCCACCATGCTCTTGCATCTCCTTCCAGATAGTGGGTGGCAAACAATACTTTCTCGTTAACCTCCACTCCTGCAATCTCTAAGTTGTTCTCCATGGTTTGCAGCCAATCATCGGCATCTAGGGATTCTTCACACTTAGTGAAGATGGGTGGATTTGTGTTCTGATAGTTCTTGAGCTTGGATCCATGGTTGTCCTGATTTCCATGGCCTTTATTGTTGTTGGCCATCTGAGCTATCTGTTGAATGGTGGCTAAGTTGGCTTGACGTTCGGCTCTTTCAGCTTCGCGGTCAGAAACCAACATTTGCAAGATTTGCAACATTGGGTCTAGGAATGAAGTGCTTCCTCCTCGAGGCATCTGAAGATTGAGATACATCATGAGAAAAGGGGGAATTTTCTAAGGTTCAGGGTTTTGTAAAGTTTTTTGAAGTTTGACTCAGAGTTTTCTAGCAACTTGCTTTTCATTCATTCATTCACGGCACACGATACAAACACACACCACAACAAAGAAAACATATGGTTTTAAGAACCATTCTGTGAAACTACGATACAGTGGGACCGAATACAACTCGCTAACACTAGTGCTCAAGTGCTACTACTCCTCGGAGTCGGTGTCCTCCTCATCATCATCATCATCATCATCAATGAAGGCAAAGTCATCCTCATCGGTGAAGAAGTCCATGGCTTGATCCTCCAAAAAGTCATCATCGTCACTGAGATAAGAGTAGGGGTCTCCACGAAGGTCTTCCCCGGCATTCTCCATCTCCTCCAGCTGCATGTCCCTCTCGTGGACAGTCCCCTGCAACTCGGTGATCCTGTGGTGGAGACGAGCAATAATGCGCTCCTTCTTGTCAAGTTGACGGCGACGAGACTGGCGATCCTTCACTAGCATGGCAATGGTCTGATACTTCTTGGCGGCGATGGCGTACTTGTGGTTGGCATAGGAGCGGGCATTGTCCAACTCCTTCTGACGGTCATACATCATGAAGCTAAGGTGGTCCAACTGAGTCTTCAGCTCATGATGGTACGGGGCCTCCAGTGGTTGTCCCATAACATCACGCCTTGGATAGAACTCAAAGCGGGTACCCTTGATCTGATTGATACTCTGCCCACATAGACGGGAAAGAGCTTCCTGCATGGCCCTCGCAAGTCCATCGAGCTAGTTGTTCTCTCTTAAGGTGAACTGAATTCCCTCTGAGATGGGGGCTTCAATCTTTCCTCGGAGACTTGCAACAACCAGCCATTGGAATTCCTCTCCTTCCTGATCATTGAGCTGAGCTCCAAAGAACTCGGGGTGCGGACGCTCCAGCATTTCCGATAGCTGGTCCAAGTCACGCTCAAAGATGAGGTCTCCTACATTCCCCAACTGATAAAACTTGATGTACTTCACGTCCATCTATAAGAGTGTAGGATGAGTAAGTTAGTAGAAAGATCAAGTGTGTCAAATTTTAAGTAAGTTTGCAAGAATTTTTGAGGAACATGAATTTTCATGAAAGAGTCTAAGTGGTAAGAATGAGAATAATTTTTAATAAATACTCACTTCCTTGGTTTTGAAACTAAGTTTTTGATTCAAACGTCCATTCTAAACTAGGGTCTCCTATGGTCAGGATGGCTCTGATACCGAATTTTCAACATCCGGATTTTTCATCCCAGATGTCTGTTATGCCATACATCTCCAATCCCAGGGTTACCATTTTTGCAAGACATAACAGATTGGATATCACAGTACATCATCCATTACAAACCATACATAAGGTCTTACAACAAATAGAGGATCTCATGATCCATTCTTAATACAATTCACGCAGCGGAATACGTAATAATAACGGTAGCGTAGGCGAGACTCCATCTTCATGGTCACAGGCAATGCTGACGATGGGAGATGATCCCAGTTGTCATAACCTTCCTGCTATCCATCCTCCTGATAGTCCTCTTCATAGTCTGGCCATGGGAATAGCCAGGGACAAAGCCATGAGTACTCTCTAAGTACTCGCAAACTAATACTAGCACATGAAGTGGTTTTGAGTAGGAGATACTAAGCTCTAAGTTGTTTTGCAAAAAGCCAGATTTACCTTAACTAAGTTCAAAAGAAAAGAAAGCTAGTTGAAAGTTTTATAACACCTAAGTGGTAACTTGAATTTCATATCACAACCCTGTTGTGGTCAACTCAAGTCATGAATCATTTCATAAGTCATTTTGAAAACATTTGACAACGGAACAGTATGTCCACTCCAACTGAACATAACCGCGAACGTGGCTATTCGAATAGTTTGACACTCTGCAGAGGTGATACACTTTCACCACAACATTCGATACATCCGTCAGGAACAATCCTGAATTCACCATACTCAGTATGCGGATAATCAATCCTAACCTTTCAATTACACGCCCTAGTATAGGCACCTCTCCTGTGAGTTTGCCTCCCAACCATGACCAACTGTCATCTTGGGAACTGCACAGGTGGGCAATCTTCACAAGGTAGCCTCAGCTTAAACCTTAGCCGCAAGGGAACCCATACTAAGGTATATAAATTTCCAGTCAAGCCCTACCCAATTTCCGGGTATTGTGGTTGTGCGGTAAAATTGGAATGGTATCGCATCCAGACAACCATCAGTTTTGTAAAGGGGTAAGGCTCATGCCTCAACATTTTCATCATCAAAACCATCTGGTGTCCAAGAACAAATGTCAAAACATTTCAGTAGAATGTCTCATCATTCTAAGGTTTTCATAACCATTTTCACCAAGTATTCCCATCTAAAGTTGATCAAGTTTTATGATTAGCACTAGCATATATAAGTGGTGGTCAACACTAATTAGGGGTAGTAAACAAGTGCGAATGATCTAAGTTCAATCTCATGCCTCAGGATGACATCAATATTATCTAACTTAGGCCAAGTTTTATACTCTTTATGCTACCTTTAAATATCTTTCTAAAATCTACAAGTCACTAAGTAAACTCTAATAGAAAGCTTTGATAAAGAAATAAAATAACTAAGCTTGCAAGTAAAACTAGGATTATGTGTTATCAAGGGGTATAACTAAAGCATGCCTAATGCATTGCATAGATCACATAGTTTTCACAGTTGCAAGTGTTAGCTAACCTTGTGCAGAGCAATGGTTGAAGTTCTCCTCGGGTTCTTCCTCGTAGTATTCCCCTTCCTCCTCGTATCCTTGGTCGGTACTAGCGTCCATAAATAAATACGAGGTACACAATCACCAAACAATACTTAACTACTTCTATTTATCACACCAAGGTTTTCACTAGATGATCACAAACATTACAATCATCCAAGTACTTTCTTATTTAGTTTATTTTAGAAAAGTAATTTCTACTCATTGAAAAACTACTTAAGATTTAATATTCTCTAACTAAAACATGGGATCATGTTGACACATGTCATCACCACATATTTTAGTACTTGGGAATGTGATTTAAAGTGGTGTCACAATTTAACAAGGTTTAACCTTTTTATTTTAATTAAATAAAGTGACTAGAAATGCCTATGAGGCATTCTTTTATTACTTGTCCATTATTTCTGCAAGTAAACCTATATATTTTTATATATTCAGAAAGGTCTAGCTAAATGTGAGTTTTGAGAGTTGCAAACAACTCAAAAGTTTTTGTGGTTGAATTTTGAAAAAAATGTTTGAATGCAGAAAAGCTTCTGCCTTGTTATTTTTACTATAGGTGATCTAGAATTCCTAATGAATTGAATCAAACGGGCTTGGATTAAGAATTCCAGTACCTTTCTAACAAAATTGGTTTCATGCAATTTGGTTCAGTGAATCGACCTGGGTTGATTTTTGAATCTAGGTTCAGAACTAGGTTTGAAACTAAATTGGAAAATATAAATTCAAACTAACTGGGTTGCGCGGGATGTTAACTGGGCCGGCCCACGGCGCACAGCACGCGCGGGTGAGTTTAAGTGAATGACCCCACCAGTCAGCAAGACAGGGGGTGCGAAGCGGTACGGGGTGATCTAGGCCATGCGATTAAACTCTAATCCAATGGATGTGACCTATCATATCCGTCGGGCAACACCGGCAAGACAGAACCCTAGTGCGGCCAGTGGGGGTCTACGGGGGCTCACCGAGGCTCAGGCGAGAGACGGGGGCGAACGAAAAAGTCGAAGACGGCGAACCTCCTGGTACTGGGGGCTTCTCCTGGGGCAGCTCCAATCGTTGGCTCCTTTCTTCCTCCTCCGCGGCAGACTCCGGCCAAATTCCGGCGTCCTGCTACTCGCCTTTCTCCGGGAATGAGTGGGAGTGGTTCTGAGAGAGAGAGAGGGGAGTGTGTTGGTGTGAAGAAATCAAGCGGGGGTGGCCTCTATTTATAGTGCCAAGAGGGGACTGAAGGGCGTGGGTGGAGCTCATCGTGGTCATCGGCACAGCGAGCTACTGGCATGGTCAACGGTAGGGGGTGGTGATGTGCTCCCTAGCGAAGCTCAACGGCATGGCCGTGAGGCGCGGGGCGGTGCGAGATGATCGGAACACTGTGGTGCTCTATGCGGGTCCGACGGGCATTTTAATGGCGCACCGCGGCTACAGGTCGCGCGGCGGCGAACGGGGTTTTCTGACGGTCTCCTGGGATGGTGGTGATCATGCTTGCATGTGGCATGGGCGGCGTGTGGTCTGTGGGCGCGTGTCGAGTGCGGCGCTCTGGCACGCTCTCAGCCGGCTTGCAGAGAGGCTGGGCATGCTCGGGCTGAGTGGTCCAGTGGCTGGAAGTGCATTGGCGTCGGACAGGGGGTGGCGATGGACGGTTGTCAGTGTCTCAGACATGGTGGCTAGGCTTAGTGCTGCTCCTAGCTTGTTGTCGACTATGGGGTGGCAAGGTTAGGCTCAGCATGCTCACCATTGATGGCAATGGCAAGCTCACAGTGGTGCTAGAGCTTGTTAATTGAGCTATATGATCTACTAAATGTATGATGTGATCTAGAGAGGGAACAATTTAGGCCAAATCACTGCTATAGTGTTTGATGTTTGATTGTTTTCTGTTTGCAAGGTGTTTGATGAAATGGCCGAAAGAGATTTAAATTTGAATTTTTGGTTCAAACTTGGTGAGTGTATTACTTATATACTAGGTAGTCTCTGGTTAGTTGGAAAGGTCAAGGGGTACTGGTTTGGTTGATTTTTGAAAATGGGTGATCTTCCCATATGTTAAAGATTCAATTTTAAATTTTCATTTGAATCAAGCTGCCAAATGTTTCTGTAAGTTTGAAAGGTGGGCTTGGGTTCGCTTTTACTTAGTCTAGCAAGGGGTGAAAATAAATGGAAATGTTTCTATTTGAAATCTTGGACTAGGAACACGCAAAGTGCCCTAGTGAGCAAGATTGGAAAAAATGACCATTTGCTTTATTTGGTTTGTTTTTGGTTTTCTCGTGATTTGTTTCTCCTTGGAAATGATTTAGATGATGTTGTTTTCATCGTTAAACTATTCCTTGCTATTTAGATCAATCACACAAGTCCATTCATGCATTCATACAATCATCACATACACACATGCATTCATATGATGTTAATTAACAAAAGTTTTTGTTAACCCTAATTTTGGTGATTGGAATTTGATAATCATTGTTCAATATTTTTGGGATGTTACACTGCTACTAGTAGATGCGTAAACCCACATGGTTCCATCTGTAATGTACCAACCATGTATAGCCCCCAGAATGCAAACGACCAAGTAATTGGTATTGTTCGCAATTCTTGAGCTGGAACATGTGGTTGTCGGGCATAATATTGGCATCCCATGCATGTCTCAACCAGCTTGTCGGTGTTCTCCTTGGCGGTCAGCCAGTAGAATCCTTGCCAGAAGGCTTTGGAGACCAACGATCGATTAGCGACGTGATGCCCGCAATCTCCGATATGTATCTCATGAAGGATTTCAATACCCTCTTGCTGGGAAACACACTTGAGGTATACACTAGTGGTGCTTCTTTTATAGAGTTGTCCATTGATTATGGTATAGCCCTTTGCTCGACGTACTATTTGCCGACTTTCGACCTCGTCATTGGGAAAATTTCCGTGTACGAGATACTCCATGAACGCTTTTGTCCAAGCCGGAGGGACCTTTGTCACTATATGAACCAAAGAGTCAACTCTATCTGGGTTCTCGGGGTCTGCTCCCTTCAAAGATGGTGTCCGTAGATGCTCCATAAAAACGCCAGGAGGGATTTGTTTGCGCCCTGATCCAAGCTTTGACAATAGATCAGCTACCTCATTTTTCTCCCTCGAGACATACTTGACTTCGTAGCCCAAGAAGCTCTAGGCTATCTCATCCACTTCGTCTCAATATGCCGCCATCATAGGGTTCCGCGCGTTCCGGGTACTAGCTACCTGCTGGGCAACCAAGTTGGAATCTCCATAGAAAACTATGCACTTGATGTCAATATCCTTGGCTACGCGAAGTTCGTGAACGAGTCCTTCATATGCCGCCATGTTGTTTGTAGCCTCTAAGTGGATTTGCAGAACGTAGTGCATCTTTTCCTCTATTGGTGATTGTAGTACTACACCGCACCCGAGCCGTTGAGTAGCTTTGATCCGTCAAAGTGCATCACCCAGTATTCTGGCTCTGTTATAGGGGTAGCATCTGGCATCTCCGTCCAATCTCCGATGAAATCCGCCAAGACCTGTGATTTTAGAGCGTCGCATCTCTTGTAGGTGATCTCGAAGGAAGCAAGCTCAATTCCCCATTTCGCAGCCCTTCCTGTAGCATCGTTGTTGTTGATAATATCGGATAGTGGAGCTTTGCTCACAACTGTGATAGGGTGCTCCTGGAAATAGTGCCTTAGTTTCCGAGAAGCAAGGAACACTCCATAAGCTAGCTTCTGGTAGTGCAAGTAACGCTGCTTGGACTCCGTCAAGACCTCGCTTACATAGTAAACTGGTCGCTGATTACCCGGTTGGTGGCCGCCATGTAGATCAACATAGGCTCCATCGGCTCGGGTGCTGCAAGTATAGGTGCCGAGGAGAGTATCTCCTTTATCTTCTTCAGTGCTGCATCTGCCTCATCCGTCCATGTAAATTTGTCCGCCTTCTTCAGCAACTTGTACAGCGGTAGAGCCTTCTCTCCAAGTCGGCTGACGAATCGGCTTACTGCTGCAACGCAGCCTGTAAGCTGTTGGATGTCCTTTGGGCATCTCGGACGGTTTATGTTTAGGATGACCTTGATCTTCTCCGGGTTTACCTCGATTCCGCGCTGGGAAATGATGAAGCCCAACATTTTGCCGACTGGGACCCCAAAGACGCACTTCTTAGGGTTAAGCATCATGTTGTATTGCCGGAAATTATCAAAGGTTTCTTTTAAGTCAGAGATTAACTCATTTGACTTTTTAGATATAACCGCTATATCGTCCACATAGGCGTGAACGTTCCGACCAATTTGATCATGGAGGCAACGCTGCATAGTCCGCTGGTACATAGCACCTGCATTTTTCAGCCCAAAGGGCATCGTGACATAGCAAAACGTGTCGTAAGGTGTGGTGAACTAAGTGGCCAATTGGTCCGACTTCCTCATCTTTATCTGGTGGTATCATGAGTATGCATCGAGAAAACACAAAAGTTCCGAGCTAGCTGTTGATTCAATGACTTCGTCAATGTGAGGCAAAGCAAACGGATCTTTGGAACACGCTTTGTTCAAGCTGGTGTAAACAACGCACATTCTTAATTCTTTGGTTCCCTTTTTTAGGACAAGTACAGGATTGGCCACCCATCGGGTGTGAAGGACTTCTTGGATAAAACTAGCTTTAAGTAACCTAGCTATCTCTTTGCCTATGGCGCGTCTCTTCTCGTCTCCGAAGTGTCGTAGAGGTTGTTTCACCAGTTTGCATTTTGGATCAATATTCAAGATGTGCTCGACAAGTTCCCTAGGTACACATTTCATGTCGGCAGGTTGGTAGGCAAAGATGTCCCTATTCTCATGGAGGAACTCGACGAGCGCACGTTCCTATTTATGGTCCAGGTTCATCCCAATGGCGGTGGTCTTGGAGGCATCGTGTACCACAAGTTCCACCGTCTTGGTCTCGATGGCGTCCTTGAAGGCGGGATCGGAGTCAGAAATATGTTCCACCGTCTTCCACACCTTCAATGCCGGCATCTCCATGGCATGGACCTTGCTCTGGATCTCCTTGAATTCTTGGATGTAGAGGACATCTTCTGCAAAGGCTGCTTCTCCAATCTTGTAGTCCCTTGCCTTATTAAAGCTTTTGGATACGGTGATGACGCTGTTTGGTCTGGGTATCTTGAGCTTGTTGTAGACGAAGCATGGCTTGGCCATGAAGGTGTGGAAGATGTCGCGTCCGAAGATGATGTGGTACACGCTTTTGAAGGGGACCACCTCGAAGGTCATGCGTTCTCGGCGATAGTTATTAACATCACCAAAAGCGACCTGAAGTGTGATACACCCAAGGGACCGAGCCTCCCAGCCAGGAACTACGCCATGGAACACGGTGCAGGTCCGCCTTAGGTTGGCCTCCGTCAAGTTCATCTTGTGTAGTGTATCCAGGTACATGATGTTGATGTTGCTTCCACTGTCCACCATGCATTTGGTGAACTCATTGCGGTCAATCAAAGGGTTGATGACCATGGCATATTGTTTCTCCGTATGGATTAGGTCTGGGTGATCCTTCCTGTCCCAAGTGATTGGAATCTCCGACAAGCACAGGTACTGGGGAAATGGGGCTAGGGTGGCCATCAGTATCCTCATGGAGGTTTTCTGTTACCAGACAGTGGGGGTGCGAAGGAAAGTGTGGTAGACGACAGCCTTCTTATCGAAGGGGTTCTTGCCCTTTCCATCGCTCTTGTCAGTGTGCTTGGGGTCAACATCCTCGTCCATGTCACTTTTATCCTTGGACTCCTCTTCCTTCTTATTACCTTTGCCCTTTCCTCGCAGTATGTTCTTCCGGCTTCGCTTGTAACCGGACTCCGGTTCCTCCTTGAGGTCGTTGACGAACTTGCATGGCGATTGGTGTGAGTGGCTTTGCCGTTGGCGTCGAGGTGTACCAGGCATGGCATATCACGGTATTCCTCGTACTTTTGGGGAACACGGAGCGCTGTCGGGGTAGTTTCACTACATCTCTACTGCCCATGACCAGCCCCCCGTCCTCGGCCATGCTGTCCGCCATCACCTCGTCCTGCAAACGTCATGGCAACCATGTCGGAGGTTTGCTTTTCTTCTGCGGGTTCTTCCGCTTGGTGATATTGGTCCTCTTAGCCTGGGTTGGAATGGCTATTGTTGGAAAGGAGCCGCGAGCATCATTGTCGGCAGCCGTGAACTCACTGGCCAACTGGATCATCTAGTTGAGATCGAGCATGTGATTATCCTACAGGCGCTTCAACTTATGTCGGAGCAACGTACCTTTTCCCAACCTGTCAATGAAAGCGGCCATGGCGGTCTGATCGTGCACTCCTGCGCAGGAATTCTTTGTATCCAGCCAGCGGGAGAGGTAGGCGCGAGATGACTCGTCTTTCTCTTTCACGCACTACTGTAGATCGCCAACAGTGTAGGGACGCTTATACGTACCCTCGAAGTTTTTGGTGAATGCTTCTTGCATCTCCAACCAGTTGCAGATGGACTTCTCCGGCAAGTCATCAATCCATTGGTGAGTCGTGCCCATCAACATCAGTGGGAGGTACTTGACAGCGACGTTGGGGTTACCCCCGACGATCTCCACCGCGTTGCCGTAATCGTGCAACCACGTAGCTGGTTTGGCGGTGCCATCATAGGGCTTGATGATCTTGTCAATCTGGAAACCCTTGGGGTAAGTTGTGGTCTATATCAGGGTCCAAAGCAACGTGGTCCCAGGTATGGTCCTTCCTGGGCCTCGTGAATCTTGTCCAGGCGTGAATGTGCGTCGTATGGCTCCCGGCTTGATTTTTTCTTCTTGCCGTCAGGGGATGGGCTGCGTGAACGACGGGGCCTCCTCCACCATGATGGCTGCTAGGTGGTGACAGGGGAGGAGGTGGTGGTGGGTTAGCCTTCTTGCTGTTACCCTCCTGCGACGCCTCGCGCTTGTCACGGTTGTTTGTCGGACGCAGAGGGTCATGGTGTGACCTGCTCTTATGCCCTTGGTTGCGCTCTCCATCGTGACGGGGCTGCTCCGCGTTGTCACGAATGATGATGCCGCCTTGCCTTGGCGGAGGCATGCTCGTACGATGGTGAGCCCTTGGTTTTTCGTGATGTTGGGGGGATCGAGGCAGTGGAGATGGGTGACGAGGATGAGCCTTGCCTCCTTGGTCAGAGGATACGGGTATAACATCCTTCCTATTGCGTGCATCCCTCCGTCTTCGTTCTGACAAACCCGTCTAGGACCCGACATCCTTAGGAGATCGATCCCTTGGCGACTTAGGATTGCTAGACTGGCAATATGCTGGGTCAGACTCAAGCCTCTGAGAGGTGGACTTTTCCTGCTACTTGATCGCCTTTGCTACAAGGTCATAGACCTGTTCCACAGCTGCAGGTGACCTATCCTACTTTAGAAGGGTCTTGGCGACGGCTGGGTTGAGAATAGGAGTTGGCCTGACCTGCCTGCCCTCACTGTCAATGTATGGCTTGGCTTGTGGCGGCTTCGGTGGCGCCCATCCTAGGTTCCGCTGAATGCCAGGATCGTTGATAACGCGAGCCGGAGCTTTCTTAGCCTCCTGCTTCTTGAGAAGAGTCTTGTACTCGGCCTCCATGGCTCTAGCTTTCTCCATTGACTTCCGCTCCTTGGCCAAATATTGATCCAGCTTTATGCCTTGCTCCGCGATGTCCTGCGCTTCCTCTAGCAGCCGCTGGCGCTTCTCGTTAAGCTAGACTACGTTCCTTATGTGAGCCACAGTCATGGGCTCGACGAGCAAGTTTCTGTACATCACTCTATCAGTTGGAGTGATTTGGGAAGCCGCAGACGTAGATTCCGGAGGCGGCGAGTTTGCGGTGTTGTTGTTACTCAGACCGACGTTGAGTTCCAGCAGTTGCTGCACTGGGTTAGGCGGGGGAGGCATGGCCTTTGTGCGATCATTTTCGGCAACAATAGGTGGTCCCTTCCCCTTTTCCAGCGCTTTAGGTGGAGCTTGTCCGGGTTGATATTCCTCCATCACGGTCCCAATGGCGATGAACACATCTCGGGATGTGATGGACTTGTCGGCCTCCTCGTCGCGTCTGATATCCTCCTCCATCTCCTACATAGTAGAGTCGAGTTCCTTTGGGCTGAAGTCTATCTCCTCTGAGTCAGTGCTGATGTCAGCGTAGAGCACATCCAGGACGGAGTCAGAGGGTGCTGGGGCCTCCTCGATGATGGGTGGTGCTGCTGTGACAGTAGCGGCGACGACTAGATGCGGTGGTGCGGTTGCAGCGACGATGACTGGAGACGGTGGTGGCCATGGCTGAGGCGGAGCGGCGCTGGGTATGACCGCGAGTGCTGCCTGAGCTTCTGCATCAGCGGCCGCGAAGTTGTTGACGGTGTTCACCATGCCTTCAAAAGTGAGGCATCTAGAAGCCTGCATCCGCCTTCAAGTATGTCGGAGAAGTGTACCACGGTCCAGTCCTTCCACAAAGTGATACATGGCATCATCATAGGGGTAATGCCCAGGTCGGCCCGTATACAGAGCCACTTGGCTAGGTAATCGCGGGGTTTTTCACCCTCTCTCTGAATGCAACACGCTAGATCGAAGATAGTTACCATGCTAATAAACTTAGATCTATGATGTCCAGATGCACGGGCAAAGCCAGCGGATTTGCAGTGATCTTCCACCATTATATCCTGCACAGGGGCGGTTTGGGTGGGCCTTGATTTTTCCCAGTCTATGCCGACAAACTCCTAAGAGAGATCCGACTTCGATCCTTCCATGAACGTATCCTGCCTATAGGCGGACCGTGCGGGCCTTGAGGATCCTCCGACTTCCAAGTAACTAGTGCCCAAGTCGGTTTCGCCGATGAAGAGGTGGATGTCCCCGATTGGGACGATCGAGCAGCGGGTAGGGCTTGTCTTCGCCGGGATCTAGAACTCATCGGGAGGTACGATCGAAACATTGCCGGAGAAGAGAACACGGCCGATGGCTATGGTTTTGCCGATTCCTGCAAAGAGCTTGGACATCGCCCGTTGTAGAGCCTGAAGCGCCTCTTTCCCCATGGTGGGTGCCAACTATCGTGGTATTGCCGACGAGTACGCTATGGAGGGGTCCTCACAGAGCGTGTTTATAGACGTGGGGTAAAGCGGAAGGTTGGCGGGTACGAGGTAACACAGCTTACCCAGGTTCAGATCCCACGACGGTGGCGGGATCCTACTCCTGCTATAAATCACTATAATGGCAATACGCCGAGTTACAGGGATCGGTTCGTTGTGCGCGATAAGAGTTTTATCATGCCCTAAAGGCTCCCATAGGTCCGGCTTATATAGTCTCTAGATCCTAGTGTTACAGGCAAAGTCCTAGCCGGACAGGTTACAGAGTCCTACACGGTACACAACTAGTCTAACGTGTCTTGCACTCCAAGGCTCTAGGTACGCTGGTGACTCCTCCGTAGCCTTCCTTCTGGATCCATCTAACTGGGCCTCCCTTATGGATCCATCTAACTAGGCCGCCCAGCAGGCCATGGTCCTTGCTACCAACTGTGGGCCACTCGGGTTATCCGGATTAGAGACAAGCTATAGTGATACCCATTTAGCATATCCCCAACAATATGCTTGCACCACGAGATGAGAACCAACCTCCCCGGGATGGCGGTCGGCCACGATGTAGCATGTGTGTAAATTGCCTCGGTCCCTAGGGCGCGCTCAATTCTCGCACCTCCTTTGCAGAATCTCCGGTTTTCCGAAGTTGGTAAATGGAAACTCTTGATTTCTCCATGGAACCCTAGAACATGTACCTTCTTGCCGCCGCCGCCGGCGCTCGAACCAGCTCCTGCAGCGGTTTTCTTTGGCTTGCCCATTTTGTAGTGGAGACTGTGGCGGTGCGCGCGAACGAAGGAGGAAGGGAAAGTGTGAAGAATATCTAGAGTACAGCGAAGGGCAGCGAAGCTTGTGCAAATGGAAGAAATGGAGAGGAGCAAAATGACGAAGGGTAAAAGGCAATCACTATTTACCTATAGTATAAAAGGAAGAAGACGACGCACACGAGCTGTTGATCCAGAAGCCCTAGCGCGCACCTCAAATCTAACCCTACACGTGTCAACACTACACTGAACCGTCGCCAGCACACCGTCCACTACGCACGTAAATCGAGGAGACACCATAATTTTCGCCACGTCTGCACGTGATTAGTCAACTTCAAGTGAGGCGGTGGGACCCACGATCATCTCGTCGCATCATCTCTTCTGTCGCAGACGTTTGAGATCACCAAGAATTAGGATTGATGTCATCAAAGCAAAGCCAGCAACGGCCCGAAGTTTTTGGCTGATCAATCAAGTACTTACTCGAATCTATGATTCAAGAAATTACCCAGGGGCTACTCCTATCAGGAGCGATGGCGGCGCACCTGAGAAATGACTAAGGTAACTACACCTCACAACTATCTCCGAGTCCTATGTCGAGTCTGCGACTCCACTACGGACTCGGGGGCTACTCCCATAGGGAGCGTTAGTTGAAGCATCCAAAAAAATTGTGTCCTTCGGACCTATGCTGAAAACGACTGAACTAAAGTCTCTGTTCGAGTGTACGACTCAAACAGACTCTCGGGGGCTACTCCCATAGGGAGCGCTGGACGCGCACCCTATGAATTCTTCGACTGCGATCCTTCAGATCAAATACGACAAAAATCTTTTTTGGCAACTTTGCCTAAACCAATGCTAAGTGAGAAACTATCTCCTTGGCCACCCGAAACACCTCTGTGGTGATAAAATTTTGGATGTTGTGTCTGCGACGAAAAGATAAGCCCTACAGATATCATCTGATGGCCTGGTAACGCACCTGACTGCGCTCTGCCAGTAAACTTCCGTGTCAACAGGCACGATGAAAATCCCGATGGACGCGTTGGGTAAACCACTTGAAAATCAATAGGATTTGATTCCTATAAGTCTGCAACGGCCTGAGTCGAATCACACCAGCAATCGTTCCGAATTCGAGTCCGGGGACTCGAGTTTGATGAATATCATGTTGTTTTGTCCTATGATAGTTAACTGGCCCTGATCCGTCGGGTGAGCCAGGCACATGCATCAACAATCCCTACGAACTAAACATTTCTGCTTGTAAAGCAGGTTCAAAGTACCCAAAAGATTGAAGAGTCTCCATCCGAATCTACGATTCGACTGAACACTCGGGGGATACTGACATGCATATACCCCACGGGTACATGACATTGGTATACCTGGTCCTGCCCAAGGAAGGCCCACGTCACGACACGCGGCCCAGGAAGAATTCGGGTGGCCCAAGCCCATGACGTTTTCGACTCCTTGGAGGACAAGTCTAGATTAGATAGAGTTTCAAAGGGTACCAACCCAAATTTGTAACTGACTCGACCTAAGCCCGGGACCTCCCTATCTATATAAAGGCCAGGAGGGTATGGCGAGAAGGATCCTCTTACACTATCGCATACGTACCTCACACCAAATTGCATCTGCGCACCCCTGTAACTTTCGGTTCCGCTGTAATCAAGAGCAGACAAGAAGGAGTAGGGTTTTCCCTCCAGGGGCATGAACCTGGGTAAATCCCATGTCCCCGTGTTGCTTGTCTGTTAACTGGTCCACGACTTCCAGCATCCCCATCTTCTCCAAAACCCAAGTCCATAACAATGGGCATTGACGAAATCAACCCTCGTCAAATCTCTAGTTGGAGAAGTTCCTTAGAATGCCGAGAGGGAGCTAGGTATCGGGTTTCGGCTCAATCCGCGCAGTGTATCCACGTTCTGGGCAGTGAGGGGGAGGTCTATGGTTCAAAGCCATGTTAACTCCTACTCGATAGCCATCCGGGGGGTGCGCCGTGTGCCAAAGTCCTGGTTTGTCTTGCTTATGATTTTATGTTGGTAGTGGGTGACACACAGGGGCTACTCGAGATGGTTTCAAATTTTTTTATTTTTGATGAATTTCCCATTGTCGGGGTTCGGGGGTGGGAAAAATTGGCAAACCGCCGGCGCGCGCAGGCACGCAAGGTCCATTGCAACCTTGAACCTAGGCACTTGCCTAGCCTAGGTACCCCATGGGTCACCCAAAACATTTTTTCTAGAAAATCCAGGACAATTTCTAGGGTACCTATAGTTAGAAACCGCAATTACCGGGGTGTAACTCGGGAAAAATATAGTATATGCTTGCACCACGAGATGAGCACCAACCTCCCGGGATGGTGGTCTGCCACGACGTAGCATGCATGTAAATTTCCTCGGGCCCTAGGGCGCGCTCAATTCTCGCATCTCCTTTGGAAAATTGCCAATTTTCCGAAGTCGGTAAATGGAAACTCTGGATTTCTCCATGGAAACCTGGAATCTCTAGTTGGAGAAGTTGCTTAGAATGCCGAGAGGGAGCTAGGTGTCGGGTTTGGGCTCAATCCATGCAGTGGATACATGTTATGGGCAGTGAGAGGGAGGTCTGGGGTTGAAAGACATGTTAACTCCTACTCGATAGCCATCCGAGGGGTGCACCATGTGCCAAAAGTCCCGGTTTGTCTTGCTTATGATTTTATGTTGGTAGTGGGTGACACACAGGAGCTACTCGAGCTGGTTTCATTTTTTTGATGAATTTCCCATTTCCAGGGTTCGGGGGGTGGGCAAAATCGACAAACCCGCTGGCGCGCACAGGCACGCGAAGTCCATTGCAACCTTGAACCTAGGCACTTGCCCAGCCTAGGTACCCCATGGGTCACCCCAAAACATTTTTTCCAGAAAAAAATAAGGGCAATTTCTAGGGTACCTACAGTTAGAAACCGTAATTTATTGGGCGTAACTTGGGAAAAATACAGTATATGCTTGCACCACGAGATGAGCACCAACCTCCCGGGGATGGTGGTCCGCCGCGACGTAGCATGCATGTAAATTGCCTCGGGCCCTAGGGCGCTCTCTATTCTCGCACCTCCTTTGCAGAATTGCTGATTTTCCGGAGTCGGTAAATGGAAACTCTGGATTTCTCCATGGAACCCTGGAATCTCTAGTTGGAGAAGTTGCTTAGAATGCCGAGAGGGAGCTAGGTGCCGGGTTTAGGCTCAATCTTTGTAGTGGATCCATGTTTTCGGCAGTGAGGGGGAGGTCTAGAGTTGAAAGCCATGTTAACTCCTACTCGATGCCATCCGGGGGTGCGCTGTATGCCAAAAGTCCTAGTTTGTCTTGCTTATGATTTTATGTTGGTAGTGGTTGACACACAGGGGCTACTCGAGCTG
This sequence comes from Avena sativa, assembly GCA_916181665.1. Lineage (NCBI taxonomy): Eukaryota > Viridiplantae > Streptophyta > Magnoliopsida > Poales > Poaceae > Avena > Avena sativa. Next base: position 51,090,414 of record OV702279.1, on the reverse strand, counting down.
GTTTCATATTTTTTTTATTTTTGATGAATTTCCCATTGCCGGGGTTCGGGGGTGCAAAATCGGTAAATCCGCCGGCGCGCGCAGGCACGCGATGTCCATCGCAACCTTGAACCTAGGCACTTGCCTAGCCTAGGTTCCCCATGGGGCACCCCAAAACATTTTTTCTAGAAAATCTAGGGCAATTTCTAGGGTACCTACAGTTAGAAACCGCAATTACCGGGGCCTAACTCGGGAAAAATACAGTATATGCTTGCACCACGAGATGAGAACCAACCTCCCGATGATGGCGGTCCACCATGACATAGCATGCATGTAAATTGCCTCGGGCCCTAGGGCATGCTCAATTCTCGCACCTCCTTTGGAGAATCGTTGTTTTTCCGGAGTTGGTAAATGGAAACTCTGGATTTCTCCATGGAACCCTGGAATATCTAGTTGGAGAAGTTGCTTAGATTGCCAAGAGGGAGCTACGTGCCGGGTTTGGGCTCAATCCGCGCAGTGGGTCCATGTTCTGGGCAATGAGGGGGAGGTCTAGGGTTGAAAGTCATGTTAACTCCTACTCGATAGCCATCCGGGGGGTGCGCCGTGTGCCAAAAGTCTCGGTTTGTCTTGCTTATGATTTTATGTTGGTAGTGGGTGGCACACAGGGGCTACTCGAGCTAGTTTCATATTTTTTTATTTTTGATGAATTTCCCATTGTGTGTTTGTGTGTGTGTTGTGTCTAGGGTTGATATGAAAATGGTAGTACTCGGTTTTCCCCTCTCATGATAACTCGTCCTCACTTTGGTTGGTACGCCCTGATTGGTCGTGATTGTTGTCACACGGGTCGTGCCCACCCAACGTTGATCCTCTGTGATCTAACGGACAAGATAGCCCCCCTCTCTCCCTCTCTCCCTCTCGCTCTCTCTCTCTCTCTCTCTCTCTCTCTCTCTCTCTCTCTCTATATATATATATATATATATATATATATATATATATATATATATATATATATATATATATATATATATATATATATATATATATATATATATATATATATATATGGACCTCTCTATCCACACGAAATAATGAGTTTGCCACCGATAATTTACTTCCATAATCTAGAAGGTAAGTGTACAAAGGCGTATAATTTACGTGTATGCGTGTCTATGAATTTTCTTTTATTATCTGAAAATTATAAACTATTTTGATTTATATACATGAGGGTATATAAAAATATTAAAAAAATTGTATTTTCTAGTGCAGCGAGGGGGAAACGCGGCAGCACGCTCGTCTAACCGGTTGCAACGCGTCCACCATGGCACAAGTACGGTGCACTGTAATGTCGTATCAGCGAGGGTCGAATGATATATCCTTTGCACGCGTCATACCCTTCACATTAGAGCGTTACAATGCACGGGTCTAGCTAGCCATGCTTTAACCGTTGTGTATTTAGGCGTCCCTCCTTTCGACCCTTCTATGAGAAGCAATCGATCGAGGCATAGATTAAAGAATCTTTCGAGTGGTCATGTAACGCCTATGAAAAGCCTACTACTGCTCCAGCTGCAAATGGGAACGGGCCTCACAGTACCGCGCCTGCAATCTCACTTCTAGCTGGGGCCCATGGCACGAACCGTCCACACGTCAGCCAGAATCCCTACCGGGGCACCCAACTGATGAGCCTCGAGGCGGAGGGCCCCAGAAGGAGACTTAACAATGCCCAGTCTTTAAAACCTACTCCTCTGCATCGTCTCCGTCGCACGAATTAACCCATTCTCCCCGATCTAGCAAAACCCACAAACCTCACCGTATAGCTCGAGGCCGAACATCCACCTTCTCCCTTCCGACGCCATGAAGCGAGTGCTTGTAGGTGAGTCTTCGGGTGTTTCTGTCGGGCTGCCTGACCCTGCCACGGGCAATGCGGTGCCTCCCGCCGCAGATCTGGAGGAGATGCATGCAGCCCAGGGTGAGGAGGACGTCTAGTTCGACCCTTATGAGGACTATGTGCTCGCGGGCGCAGAACACTTCGGAGCCCCCGATGAGGGCGAGGAGTTCGACGAGCATGTTCAGCTCGTGTACCCGGAGGTACTTTTATTTCTCCATCTTTCTAGTTTACTGTTCATATTTTCTGGTCGGGTTGTAGATGTACTAGTACTAAATCTGTTCAGGTGATCCATATTCTACCGATCATGATCAGATGCACCATACAACCCGCTGCATGCAGAGATTTAGTTTGTTCTAAATTACTCCACATTCTACATTTAGGAGCGAGTTGTGGAGACAGCCGTAATAAACCTGTAAAATTGTGCTATGGTTTTGAAAGTAACTTGAAATGGTTGTTCGAATATCTATGCATGACCTGTAAATGCACTACTAGTTTGTGCATTTTTTATAACTAGTATACTAAGTAAATTTATTTTGCTCATTTCTTTTGCATTTTTTGCACATTACAGGATGATTCACGTGAGGTGGAATCTGACAAGGAGTATAGGGACGACAAGAGCCACCACGTATTGAAGAGTATCAAGAGTGGGAAGGTCCCTTTCCGTACTGTAAGTGGGGAGCTCAGTTGCCCCTTCTATAGTAAAAGAGTCAACCCGAGGATTGACACCATGATTCAGCATGCGGTTGGCATCGGTAAAAGCCCCAATGCTTCACTCAAGCCAGCGACCAAGGCTAAGCATGATGTGTATGGCAAATTCCCGAGGGAGTACGTCAGGACCGGCCTTGTATCCCCGTCCTTTGGGATCGGCTGGATCCGCCGCTCCAAGCCAGCCAAGAAGTGACCTTGTTGCCTCCTACGGCACCTAATAATTTCAAGTTGTTTATGTCGTTTCTAGAACATCAGACTATATGTGGTGTGTTGGACCGGACGCAATGTCTTCGTGTGTGTGTGTGTGTGTGTTGCATCCGTTTTGCTGCCCTCTCGATCCACACGCCATCGCCAAGTCGCACGCACACCCTTCATGCCCGACACGATCACGCAATCATAGCCCTACACTGTCGAAACCGATGGTGCTCGACCGGTCAAACTTGCTTCATGGTAGGTAAAGATCGTAGTGATGGTAAATGTGATCTCCCCGGCCCTCTTCCCCCTCCCCTTTTAATGAAGGGACTCCTGGCCCCGCAGCCATGCGCTGTGCAAATTCTGTCGGTGCCATTTGCATGCGGCAGCATCCATAACTGCCATGCAGTGCCTGGGTTTACTTTCCGTGGCTTGACTTTTCTATAAGTTTTGCCAAACTTTCCGTGGCTTACCCATTCAAAAAAAAATATAGTCCTTAAGCCTTGGGATGGAGTGAGTATTACTGAATATAGCTACCTGAGATTGTGGTGGGATACACAAGATCAGATGCCATTGTTCATAAACGGGCACAATCAAAGGACACATTCATAATATAAGATGCTAGCAAACTCAGCACATCGTGCTTGGCTAGAGTGGCATAGACATAATTATTGTTAGAACAAAGGTTACAGTCATAAACACACCCAGATTATAGTTCGAAAAGGTAATACATAACAGTTCGAAAGTGCTCACACATAGCTATGACACATTGTACTTGTGAAAGAACATGTTTTCGTGATACGTCGAAAACGTATCTATAATTGTTTATGTTCCATGCTTGTTTAGTATCTACTTTGCTTTGCCTTGTCTACACTTTGAGGTATTTTTATACACTTTCTAGAACTAACCTATTGACAAGATGCCACAGTGCCAGTTGCCTGTTTTCTTCTGTTTTTGGTTCCAGAAAGGAAGAAAACTAATATTCTCGGAATTGGACGGGACAAAAGCCAAAGTTATTATTTTTACCGGAGCAACACGGAACCACAAAGAAGAGTTGGAGGAGGACACCAGGGTGGTCGCACCCCCCTAGGAGCTAGCTAACCCTGGTGGCGCCCACAAGGGGTGTGGGCCCCCTGGCCCTCCATCGACCTTGCCTCCTGCGCCTATAAGAAGCCTCCGACCCAAAAACCCTAAATCATCCAGAAGAAATCCACGAAAACCTCCGTAGCAATATCGGCACCAAAGGGGAGATTCGGGGGACAGAAAGTCTCTGTTCCGGCACCCTACCAGGACGGGGAAGTGCCCCCGGATCGATCTCCATCACCATCTTCATCACCGTTGTTGATTCCTATGATGAGGAGGGAGTAGTTTTTACTCGAGGCTAAGGGATCTACCAGTAGCTATGTGTTTATCTCTCTCTCTATACATGATCTTGTTGTGGTCATGAGCTTTGTAATCAAGTAGATCTACTATGTTACTCAAGTCTTCAATAGATCTCTGCTCTTCCCATGTGTGTGAAAGTGACAGCGTGCACGCCATGGTGGTACTTAGGCTAGAGTCTACATAAATACTCGTCGTGCTTTAATAGATCTATGCTTTTCCCCACGTGTGTGAAAGTGACAGCGTGCACACCGTGTGTGGCACTTAAGGTAGGTTACATATATATTTGTCATGAGTATATTTGGAGTTGGATGTCTCTATGAAATTGTGGTGTTTGTTGGAACCATCTAGCGCTCAAGGTGACAGTGTGGGATTATCTAGATTGCGGAAAGCTGACTTTGAGGAGTGTTGTTATAGCCCTACCATGGATTAGAGTGTCCAACCGGAGAGTAGTTAGGAGTAGTATCATGAAGAGAGGATATTTATATGAGAGAGTGTTCACTAGTGAAAGTATGATCCCTAGGACTTGTTTCTAAACATTGAAACACCGTTTGCATCTAGATCTGTTGCATGTTTGCTTGCTTCCATCTCTATTTCAGTTTCACACACGTTACCCCACGTCAACAACAAGTCTGGAGCTATTTTCTGTCATCGTTACCACTTATATTTCACTATCTCTTCTCCGAACTAGTGCACCTATACACCTGACAAGTGTATTGGGTGTGTTGGGGATACAAGAGACTTCTTGTATGTTGATTGCAGGGTTGCTTGAGAGGGAATAACTTTGACCACTTCCTCCCTGAGTTCGATAAACCTTGGGTAATCCACTTAAGGAAAACTTGTTGTTGTTCTACAAACCTCTACACTTGGAGGCCCAACAACTGTCTACAAGAATAGAAGTGCATATACATCAAGCTATTTTCTGGCGCCGTTGCCGGGGAGGTAAGATAAAAGGTACTCACATCCTCTGGTGTGAGTGCTGGAAGTTATTTCCTATAGATTCTATAATTTTGCCTTTTTGTTTATTTTTTTCACTAGTTAGGCTTAATGGAAAACAACAAAAAAATTAGAGAGCTTTATAGTGTTTATCTTGAGTTAGGACATGAAGTGTTTGAAGAGAAAATTTAAAAACCTATGGAGCTTTATTTGCATGCTAATAGAAATGTTATTAGTATGAAATTTTTGAACACCATTGTTGCTAATGCTATGGAAACGTCTAAGCTTGGGGAAGCTAGTTTTTATGAAAATGATCTTTTTAGTCCCCCAGCTTTGGAAGATAGCTATTCTATTTCTTATGATGATACCAAACCTCCAATATATGATGATTACAATGATGAATATATATTTTCAGTCTACCTACTATTGACGACAAAATTGATTGTGATTACAACATGCCTCCTATATTTGATGATTATGGTGATGAGAATAGTAATGATAGCTATTTTATTGAATTTGCTCCCACTCTGATTAATGAGAATGACTGTGCTTATGTGGAGAGTAATAATTATTGTATGCATGTGGCTCATGATAAGAATGATGTGATAGTTATATTGTTAATTTTATTCATGATGCTACTGAAAGTTATTATGAGAGAGGGAAACATGGTTTTATGCATCTCAAAAATATTAAGTTTCCCCTCTTTATATTGAAAATTTTGAAGTTGCATTTGTTTTGCTTTTCTATGCTTGTTGCTTTGTGATTTCATGACTTGTTTATTTACAAGATTCCTATGCATAGGAAGTGAGTTAGACTTAAATGTGTTTTGAATTTGCTTCTTGATGCTCTCTTTTACTTCAATTCATATTTCTTATGTGAGCATTTTCTCCAACTATCATGCCTAACTTAAAGGCGTTAAAGAAAAGTACTTGTTGGGAGATAACCCAAGAGTTTTCTTGAGTCTTGGAAGTTATTACTTCAGTGTTGACCTCTCCTTATCCTTTTTGTTTGATTTTTGTGCCAAGAATAACCTCTAATGAGAGGGAAGTAAGATATGGGGAAGTGTTGTCCCGAAACAGATTTTTTTGCTCCACCGTAAAAATTCGCGAGGAGTCTCTGTAAGTCGGATTGAGCTGAAATTTACGAATAAATCCCCCAGTATGTTAGCTAACTTTCGTTAGTTCAACACTTTTTTATTTGAGCAACAGAAGGACTTCGAAAAAATAGGTTTCTACTTGCTGGTCTATTTTGACAGATTTCTGCCATTATTTGCATTTGCTTTTTATTGATTCCTTTTTGGGTTCTTTTTGGGAAATTGAGATTTTTGAGGGAATTGCTATAGTAGATTGTGTCTTTCGTGAAATTTTTGCTATTTTAAAACTAAACCCCAAAGGTATATTATCTTTTGAATACACTAATGTTGCTAACGAAGATTGTGTGAAGTTTTGTATGAAGGAAAAAATTTCAGGTGTAAGGAGAGAATGATGTAATGAGATGAAGAATGGACAAAAGATCAAGCTTGGGGATGCCACCCTGTGTCACCCCAAGAAATATTCAAGAGGTACAGGCGTCTTTCTAGACACTTTGTTTTTATTGTTTCATGCATTGTAGTGTTGTTCTTAGAGCATCTTAGTTTTAGTTTTTTGTTTTAGTTTGCTTGAGTAAGTTGGTTGGTTACACCACACTTCTTTTGGAGAGAGACACACTCTGTTTCCATTGCCTAGAACACTCTAGTTTTCACTCTTATTGTTTTGTGAGTCTTCACTTTTGCTAGCACTGCGTTCAGGCTTAGTTTTCTTGTGATTTCATCTTAGAACTTTTTAGTTCTTCTTTGTGGATTTGTGAGACAACCTCACTGATCTTTATTGATTATTATCTTTGTGAGTTGTTTCAAATAAGTTGTTTGGTGTTGGAAAAGAGTAGAAAGTTTCATGCTTATAGTGGTACAAAAGGGAGCTTGTTTTGACTGTGGCTTAGAATTTATCATGTCATGATAGATCTTGTTTTGACCTTATGCTTAGTGATTATTGTTGTAGCATGACTTGTTCCAAACAATTAGGATTTCTTAATGTGCCTTGAAGGAATCATGCGTTGTTTTAGCATAAAAAAGCATAGTATTGCGGTATTCTCCTTTGATGCTTTGTTTGGGTTGACTTGGCACATGCTCACACCATGTTATGACTATGAACAAGTCACCATAGCCTCTATGATCATTTAGTCCTTGACTTGTAGTACCACTCTATGCTTTTATTAGTAATGTTTTGTTGCTCTGCATGATTATGGCCATTATTGCTCTCTTAGTTGGTTGCTCCCAGTCTTTTTCTAGACTCCACTTGTATGAGTAATCTCTACTCATGCTTCCAACTCCCAAGAAACCAAATTATTCCAAAGTGTCCACTATAAATTCCTATGCATGGTGTGTTATGCCATTCCAAGTATATTCTTGTTTTCAGCTATCTTCCAATTAAAAACTATTTTGTTATGTGAAAACTTAGTGATTAAAGCCCTCACAAACTTGATGGCACACTTTATATTTCTTTGCCCCTAATAAACTTGAACCATTGTGTCATCTACGTTTTATATGCTTGCACTTATACGTTGGAATTAGCAGAACCGTGCTGTCACAGGGAACGTTTTCAACATTGCACTTGTACTTTGTACACAGTTCATATCATGCTCTTTTGTCTATGGATGTCGCCGGTGTGAAATAAATAGGAAGCTTCTAAGTCCATGGAGTTATATATTTTGTGTTAGAGAAACGCCTGGGCCGCTAGCCTAAGCCATGCCTAATCATGGTGGAAACTTGCAGCATCACCATAATGAGCTATCTGTGAAGCATCCTAAATAAAAAGCTATGCACATAGTAAATAAAAAGATCGCTGAGACGCTCATTGTCTGCTTGCCTTGTCATTTTGGTTATGGGATAGCTCCTGTACCATGTGCAAGGGGTACCCCATTGGCGGTTCTCTATGATACGCATATACTTACAATGACAAGAACTTACAGGTGTCTGAGCTTGAGTAGCATGAGGTGTGGCCCTCGTATTCAAGGGACATGAGATTTCCAACTTATACTTTGTCAAGCATATACTCCATATTTTGTTAACTTTAACCTTAATCACTTCAAGATGCTTATGATAGGGGCAATGAGAGCTGAAAGCTAAGATAACAAGTACCATAATTTTTGGAAGCACTTTATGAGACTTGAAACCCTGCTTCCCTATGAAGGGACTTTCTTCCACTTTTATATCGAGTCTCCAACTTCTATCCTTAGGCACCAATTAAGAGAGCATAGTTGCCATTCTTAGTTCTATGTGCATTGTCCCAAAACATATTGATTGATTCATAATGTTGATATTTCTTGTTCTTGTGTTATTTGTATCTAGTGACTCTTATGAACTTTGAAGGTGTCCTATGCATATATTTGCTACTTCATGAGGGACAAGCTGAATGCCACTATGCTATGTTTTCTATATGTGAAACAAACAAATGTCTTTCAATGCATTATTATACATGAATATTTATTTGTATCCTTTCATGTTGCATGCATAGTTACTTTGTCTTGTTGTTAGAAGTCCATATTTCATGCTCATGTCTAGAGTTCTTTGATCCCAGCTTTCATTGCTTGCAAATGGTTTGATCTTGATTATGATGGTGCATGTCACCTCAAAAATTATTCTTTTTATCACTTACCTACTCGAGGACCAGCAGGAGTTAAGCTTGGAGATGCTTGATACGTCGAAAATGTATCTATAATTTTTTATGTTCCATGCTTGTTTAGTATCTACTTTCCTTTGATTTGTCTACACTTTGAGGTATTTTTATACACTTTCTGGAACTAACCTATTCACAAGATGCCACAGTACCAGTTGCCTATTTTCTTCTGTTTTTGGTTCCAGAAAGGCAGAAAATTAATATTCTCGAAATTAGACGGGACAAAAGCCAAAGTCATTATTCTCGAAATTAGCTTTTGTCCATTCTCCCCATGTGGTACTTAGGATAGAGTCTACATAAATACTCATCGTGCTTTAATAGATCTATGCTTTTCCCCACGTGTGTGAATGTGACAGCGTGCACATCGTGTGTGGCACTTAAGGTAGGTTACATATATATTTATCATGAGTATATTTGGAGTTGGATGTCTCTATGAAATTGTGGTGTTTGTTGGAACCATCTAGCGCTCAACGTGACAGTGTGGGGTTATCTAGATTGGGGAAAGCTGACTTTGAGGAGTGTTGTTATTGCCCAACCATGGATTAGAGTGTCCAACCGGAGAGTAGTTAAGAGTAGTATCATGAAGAGAGGATATTTCTATGAGAGAGTGTTCACTAGTGAAAGTATGATCCCTAGGCCTTGTTTCTAAACATTGAAACACCATTTGCATCTAGATCTGTTGCATGTTTGCTTGCTTCCATCTCTATGTTAGTTTCACACACGTTACCCCATGTCAACAACAAGTCAGAAGCTATTTTCTGGCACTGTTACCACTTGTATTTCACTATCTCTTCGCTGAACTAGTGCACCTAAACACCTGACAAGTGTATTGGGTGTGTTGGGGACACAAGAAACTTCTCGTATCTTGATTGCAGGGTTGCTTGAGAGGGAATACCTTTGACCACTTCCTCCCTGAGTTTGATAAACCTTGGGTAATCCACTTAAGGGAAACTTGTTGATATTCTACAAACCTCTGCACTTGGAGACCCAACAACTGTCTACAAGAATAGAAGTGCGTAGACATCATTTCATAAACATAACAATCCCCATACAAACACAACAATCATGCACTAAAACTAGACATCCCAGCCTGTTGGAATGATTGGCAGAGAAGGTGACCGATCCCAGGATGTCTTCGGGCGCTTTCCCCAACTGTTAGATTCCTCTACATCATGGTATCTGTGGTAAACCACTTGCCTTGGTGGTGGTTCAAGGGTGCGTTGCCTAGAATGAAACACTTTGATCTAGCGATATAGCTCGTGGATGACATACCTGTCAATAGCAGGGTACTTCATGTTAGGTTCAGAAAGTGGCTTATCCTCCCAATAATCGTGCCCTAAACGCCTTCACCAACATCTTGGGAGTTTGTCCTTCATGTCAGCGTAACACGGGTCGATGAGATCGGCGGCAAGATCGGTCATCTCAGTCCTACTCTCTCTCGTCCCTCAGATCCAGTAAATATCCTGGATGTCCACTCTGTACTCCTCTAGGATAAAACTTCGAACAGTCGGGCTGGTAAGCAGGCCATTGTCAGACCTGGTGTTAACACTAGTAAATATTATCTGGTGGTTCACGAGAAAGTCACCAAAGAGCGACCTAATTATTTTTCCCCACCTGCATGAAAATGGATTCATACAAATAATGTAGAAAGAACTTTTGCAACAAACGGCTCAGGAACAAAATGACAGCAACATGTACCTCTTCCCATCGCCCACTTCTCGCAAAAAAGGCTGGTAAACGAGGACGTGCTCCTTCATGGAGAGTTGCAACACGGCGATCCTGCGGCGATCTCGGATGTACTCGAGGTCGAGACCCACGAACCTGAACCCGTGATACGTCGTAAACGTATCTATAATTTTTGATGCTCCATGCTTGTTTTATATCATTTGTCTTATGTTTTGCCTACACTTTGAGGTATTTTTATACACTTTCTGGAACTAACCTATTGACAAGATGCCGCAGTGCCAGTTGCCTGTTTTCTGTTGTTGTTGGTTTCAGAAAATCTAAAAAATGAATATGCTCGGAATTGGACGGGACAAAATCCAATATGCCTATTTTTCTCGGAACAAGACGGAAACACGAAGCACAGACGGAAAGGGACACCAGGGCGGCCACACCCTATGGTGGCACGGGTGGCCCCTAGTGGCACCACCAGGGGGTGTGGGCCCCCTAGATACCTCCTCGCCTTGCCCTTTCGCCTATAAGAAGCCCCCTGGCAAAAACCCTAGATGAATCGGCATACATCCACGAAAATTTCCGCAGCGCCGCCGCCATCAAAGGGGATATTTGGGGGACAGAAGTCTCTGTTCCGGCACCCTGCCAGGACGGGAAGTCCCCCCGGAGCCATCTCCATCGATCTCCACCACCATCTCCATCGCCGTTGTTGATTCTCATGATAAGGAGGGAGTAGTTCTTCCTCGAGGCTAAGGTCTCTACCGGTAGGTATGTGTTCATCTCCCTCTCTATGCGTGATCTTATTGTGGTCATGAGCTTTGTAATCAAGTAGATCTGCTCTGCTACTCAAGTGCTTTAATAGATCTCTACTCTCCCCATGTGTGTGAAAGTGACAGCGTGCACGCCGTGGTGACACTTAGGCTAGAGTTTACAAATACTTATCATGAGTTATATTTGGAGTTGGATATGATGTCTCTATGAAATTTTGGTGTTTGTTGGAACTGTCTAGCGCTCAAGGTGATAGTGTGGGGTTATCTAGATGGGGAAGGCGTACTTTCAGGAGTGTTTTTATAGTTCTACCATGGATTAGGTGTCCAACCGGAGAGTAGTTCAGGGTAGAATCATGAAGAGAATATATTTATTGAGAGTGTTCACTAGTGAAAGTATGATACCTAGTCCTTGTTTCTAAGCATTGAAACACCATTTACAACTAGATATGTTGCATGTTTGCTTGCTGCCTTCTTTATTTCAGTTTGCCTTTAGTCTCTTCCACGCCACCAAAGTCTTTTCTAGGGTCATTGCCGGGGATCTATAGGACACTTCAACCTGTTCCTCCCCGTCAAAAGCTCTTTATTTTAGTTTGCCTTTAGTCTCTTCCACGCCACCAAAGTCTTTTTGGCACCGTTGTCTTATATCCATATCACTTGTATTACACTATCTCTTCACCGAACTAGTGCACCTATACACCTGACAAGTGTATTGGGTGTGTTGGGGACACAAGAGACTTCTTGTATCTTGATTGCAGGGTTGCTTGAGAGGGATACCTTTGACCACTTCCTCTCTGAGTTCGATAAACCTTGGCTAATCCACTTAAGGGAAACTTGCTACTTTCTACAAACCTCTGAACTTGGAGGCCCAACAACTGTCTACAAGAATAAAAGTGCGTAGACATCAAGCTCTTTTTCTAGCGCCGTTGCCGGGGAGGTAAGGTAAAAGTGTAGTGGAAGGATGATGTATTGAGATGAAGAATGGACAAAAGCTCAAGCTTTGGGATGCCATCCCGTGGCACCCCAATAAATATTTAAGAGCTACAAGCTTCAAAGATTGGGGATGCCCAAGGCATCCCCTTATTTATCAATAAAAATCTCAAGTCTCTTTGTAGACACTTCGTTTTTATTGTTCCATGCACTGTTGTGTTATTCTTGGAGAGTCTTTGTTTTTGTTTTTAGTTTTGTTTTGCTTTGTTTGCTGAAATAAGTTGGTTGGGTCCCAACACACTTCTTTTGTAGAGAGACACACTCCGTTTTCATTGCCTAGAACACTCTAATTTTCACTCTTATTGTTCTGTGAGTGTTCACTTTTGCTAGCACTGCGTTTAGCTTTAGTTTTCTTATGCTTTTTTCTTAGAACTTTTTAGTTCTTCTTTGTGTATTTGTGAGACATGCTCACTAATTTATTGATTATTATCTTTGTGAGTTGTTTCAAATAAGTCGATTGGTGTTGGAAAAAGAGTAGGAAGTTTCATGATTATAGTGGTACAAAAGGAAGCTTGTTTTGACTATGTAGAGGTCCCAACCTAATAAGGTTGATCCCTCCTGTGTTTTACAATGCTAGTCCCTGGATCAATAGCTAGCATCCACAGTTTAGATGTAATATCAAGAAACAAGGGTCATAATATAACTTTATAACCAGGAATAACATAATTTTATTACATCAAACATAGCTCATTAGGCTATTACATTACATTGCAGCGGAATAAATATAGTCATGGGTCCTTCATCTTCAAAGTGCCACAGGCAGATGTTGGTTGTAGACTTTGTAATCCTAAACAATCAATCTTCACTAAAATCAATCAAACCTGCAACATACAAGTTACAGCCACAAAGGTCAATACATTTGAATTGTATTGGCAAGTGATACTATGGTAATATAGTGGAGTCTATCATCTATATGCATTTGGCTAAGTGGAGTTGAGGCTTGCATTGCTCAAAATAGATTTTTCCTTAACATTTGAAAATACTAAGTTTTTGCTTGACAAAATCATTTTTCTCAATCAAAGATTTCAAGATCCTTGTACCAAGCCATCTCTCCATCAATGATTGAAGAATTCAAACAACCCTTGTTCAAACCACAAGATTTTAATTTAGAAATTGGAATGATGAGATTCTTGATTGCTTCCATGTCTTGATGCTCAAATTGTGCTTTACCAGGGACATGGCTAAGTACTTAGATTTTACACTCTGCAGAGGTGGTGCACTTTACCCACAAGACTTGGTTTCCCAAGACAAAATCTTTCAGAAGCCTTCCCTTAGACCAAAATGGACGCGCACCAACCTATCAAACACTACCACCCACTTTCCATTTGGCTAAGTTCTTGCAACCTATATGATCATGGCAGAGCCCATATTGCCAAGTGGTTGCACTTGAAGCTTCTCAACATTTGACATCTCAAATCCCTTTGTTTCCTGGGTGGCATGCCATAAGTGAGATACACAATCCAAGTCTATGGCATTGTGAACCACTCAACCAATCTCCACCAAGCAAGCCCATTCCACCCAGGTGATTCATTAACTTAGTTGTTTTATTAAACAAAACTTAAGTCCTCAGACTTAGAATATTTTTCCATAGGGTGAATATATATTCCACCCATGTTTTCTATTAGCTAGGCTAAGCTTGGTAGTAGTATGAATCTCTAACTTATGAAAATCTTACTAAGGATTCATCTACTAGGTTTTCCTATAGCAAGATCTATACTTAGCAAAATCCATGCAAGTTTACTTAGCAAAATCACTAATGCATAGAAAAAGTAATGGGACAAAAAGTATGAAGCATCACTTGCCTTTTTGGTAGGGAATGTTGGTTCACTCCTTGATCTTGTTAGTCTCACACTTCACTACAAGTCAAACAAGCAAACACTAATTAAAGTTACATTCCAAACCAATAATCACTCAAACAATTTCACACACACAAGACAATGGAAATCATTTCTTGCATGGGATCATGCACAAGATAGTTTTATTTTGCAAAGGGGTCTCTATGGGGTTTCTAAACTTTGTAAGATCCAAATTGGTCATTTACCAAAGTGGCAAAGTCATTAGCAAGAGGGTTTTGTCCAAAAACTATTTTTAAACCCATTCATCATTTCATGTGGTGAAAAATGTTTTTATCAAGGCCAAACTCTTAAGTTGTTCACCAAATGAGTTGCTAATTTGCAAAACTTGGTGTTTTGGGTCAGTGGGTTTGATCAAACCATTTTCCTTAAAGTTTTCTTTCCATAAACATTTTTATAACAAAAACCATTCTTTTTATTTGGCTAGAAAATGACTAAGTCAAGTAATCCAACCTAAATCTTACAAAAATTATTTTTAATACCAAGGGTTGGTTCCTAGGGTCAGTAAGGTCACAACAATCCAATTTGCAAAGGTTTTATCCTTAAATTCAATTTTAAACAATTTTTATACTCTAAACAAGCATACAAATGAATCTGCAAAAATGAGCAACCAAACAGATACTATTTGCTAAACTAAGGGCATGGTTGGCTAGGTCTTGTTCTCCTGAAATCATTGATATAAAATTTGCCAAATTTGGACGTGTGGTTTGAAAGTTATAGGGTTTTCAAATTGCTACTTAAATCTGTTTTTCAAATTCTGTTTTAAAACAGATCCTGCCACGCGTCGTTATTCTACTGGACGATACCGGTTTGGCCGGATCGGGCGACGCTGGCCGTTGGATTTAATTATCATCGCGCGGCTCAGATCATTCGATACCCCTTCGGTTAAGTGAGTCTATCATGCTCGTTGGATCAAGATCGCACGGTGCTCAGCTCGCTTGCCAGGGATGGGCGGCGCTGGCGGCGGCGTCTGGTGGCGGAGCGGCCAGACGGTGGCGAAGTCGACGCTACAGGAAGCGAGGAAGAAGGAGAGGGGGCTCACTGTGATCGTCGTGGCACGGGGATGCTCAACCTGCCACTGGTTGATGAAGGGGCGCACGGGATTGGGCGGAATTCCTCACCGGAGTTAGGGCCGGCGCCAGGAGTTTCTGTTTGTCGACGGGGACGGGGCTGTAGTCCACCAGAAAGCGAGAGAGTGGTAGGGTTAGATGCGGGCGAGTGTACTGATCACAGGCGTATCATTGGAAGGACAAGGGGTGGTCAATTACTACCTGGAAGCTTCGTCGGAGAAAGAGGCAGACGGCGGTGCTGCAGGTCGTCGTCGAAGTCGAGGATACAGGGCACCCGCGGATGAATGATTGGCACGGTAAGATGCGCTAGGATGCGGTGAGCGTGCTCGTGTGTTCGGGGAGGCAGGAGGTGGTGTGGCTCGGCCGTATTCGTCAGTGGAAGCTCGTCGGAGACGAAGCTGTTCGAGGGGAAATTGAGATGGCCTGGAGGCGTGCTCGGGGGAGGAAACAGAGGGGAAAGGAGGCGGAGACACTGGAGATTAAATGTGTGAGGTTACCAGGAGAATTCACTCAGTCATTTACTCGAATTGATGCGAGTCATTTAGAGGCAGCAATGGCGACGTGGGGGAGGAAGAACCAGTCGCGGGGTGGGGAAGGAGAACAGTAGAAAGGGGTCCACTGGTCAGTGGGAAAAGAAGAAAGAACGGGGTCCACTTGTCAGCTGCTTAGCGGGTCAGAATATGGGTGCCAATCGTTTTCCTTCGGGGAGGGAGGAAGCTGGGCTGGATTGGGCTGTGTTGGGCTAGTTGGGCCAGATTGGTGGGCTGTTCTATTTTTTTCTGTCTAAATTCTTTTTCCTTTTCTATTTCTATTTTCTGATTTGTTATTTCATACAATTCTCAAGCATTCAAAACAATTCAAACCTTCACCAAACATTGTAACTAAGAATTTGGTTCTGTTTAGTAACCTGAACCAAAATCCTAAATAAAATAATTAATACTTTAATCTTTTTAGGTTCCATCCTTAATTAAATAAGTAGGCCATGGTTTATTAATTAAATAGAGTTTTTGTTGTTTATTAATAAAATCTTCTTTTGAAATCCAAATGTTTTCAAAAACAAATCAGTAGGTATCATTTGGAAGCAAATAATACTTGGATACTTGTTTCAAACAAAATATTATTTTTCTTTAGGGTCCAATATTAAATAAAATGGGCCAAGGTTTATTAATCAAATAGGATTTGATTTTATTAATAAAATCTTTATTTGAAACCTAAATAATTTCAAAACCAAATCAGTAGGTTTTATTTGGGAAATATAGCATACTTGGAAACTTGTTTTAAAACAAAAGAACATTTTATTTAGAGTTCATTATTAATTAAATATAATAGACTTTCATTAATAAATCCAATAGGATTTGTTTTATTGAGATATTTATTTTGAAATCTAAAATAAAGCCAAAACACTTTAGTAGGTTTTATTTGTGAATATCAATTATTTGGAAAACTTATTTTAAATAATTTAACAAGTTTTGATGTTTCAATTAAATTGGTAAAACCTTTTATTTGTATAAAATTTGGTTATTAGGTCCTTATTAATTTATTTAAATAATCCTTTGTTTATTTTTATTCAAAACAAAATGTACTAATTCCAAAGCTTGGCCAAGGTTTTAATTTGGCTTTATAAAACATTCTTCATTTATAAACTTCTATTTCATTTGAAAATAAATCTTTTCACTCAAGATTTTCAAAATATTATTTCCAAATGTTTTTATTTTCCTTTTATTAAATGTTTATCTTTTTAAATCCCTTTAGGTTTATTTTAATTCAAATGGGTCTGAAGTTCCAATTGAATTCAAAAAGTTTCTTCTGGCTCTAAAAATCTAACAAGGTTTTATTTTATTAATTTATTTTCACATTACAAGATTTGGAAGATCTTGGGATGTGACAGGCTACCACCCTTAAAATAAATCTCGTCCCGAGATTTGGGGAGGCTAGTGTTACAAGCAAGTTCAAACAACTAGGGTACTACCACCCTTAAAAAGTTTCAAACAAAATTACATATTGTCCTTCTTGGGATCCTGGGGAAAATTCTTCCTTAAGCAAACTTTTGCATTGTGTTCTTGGTTTCCATTCTTGACTCATGGAGCTCATGGGCCAAGGTTGAGATCCTTCATAGACTTGTTCAACTTGTTCTTCATCTTTTCTGGACAATTGCTTGCATAGTGGCCTAGTTCCTTGCATTTGAAACACATCACTTGGCTGATATCTTTCTTTTCCTTTGGTATCATTGCCTTTTGCTTGTTTCTTTGGTTCTTCTTCTTTTCTGGGCATTCATTGGCATAATGTCCCATCTCTTTGCAATTGTAACATTGCAACAGGCTTTTGTCTTTCATCTTCTTTTTGGGTCTCTCCAAAGCTAGGAGTTCTTCTAGTTCATGTTCTTCATAGGTGGGAGATCTTTCTCTCTTCTTGGGGCTTTGATCTTCATGCTCCTTGGATGCATGATTCTTGTCTCCACAAGTATTGCTAACTTGGGTTCCTTTTAGAATAACATCTTTGTCATCCTTGTTGTCATTAGCTCTTTGGGAAAAGTTTTCTCTCATGTTGATCATTTGAGTAACCAATCCTTGCAACAATTGGGACTGAAGTTTCAAAATCCTTTGTATGGCTGGGTCTAGTCCATTGTTGTTGGCTAAAAGCTGATTTGTCTCTTGGCTCAACTGGTTTTGGGTTGCTATAAGTTCTCTCATGTTGTCCTCTTGGTTGGTGTTGGTGTCTCTTGGAGTAGTCATCTATTTGGGTTTGATAGGAGATTAGAATAGGCAAGATATTTCTAAGGAAATATTTCTAATCACACACATCACAATTCACACAAGCAATGTGCAAGCAATCACAAACAAACATTTCACTCAAACAAGGTTCAAGCACATACTTAGGCAACAAAATATTTTTGTTACACCACATAAGTTGGTGGTTTTTACTTAACTAAAATATGGTGGTCCATCTATATGGTTCACTTGTGATCTTTCCTTCCTTCTTGGTTGATCCTTCTTGTATGAGATCATGGTTTCCTTGAGAAAAACTCTTGGCTGCAATACTTCAAATGATGTAGGCTCCTTCTAACTTTTGCATTCCCTCAGTCTCTAAATCTTGAGTAAGATTTCCTTGTCTTACTTGTAGTCCTTGGTGATATCCATATTGGAAGTCCTTGGTGAATATGCTGAAGATGTTGAAGTCATTAGAGTTGAAGATGTTGAAGAAGTCCTTTGCATATGGTGTAGTCTTTGGTCATGGGGTTGGCTTTTCCATCAAGTTGAAGTAGAAGAGGTGTAGAGTTAAACCAAAATGGTTGAGGAAAGAGTTTACAAGTATTTTGTAAATAAGTTTTGGAATAAGACAACTCCTATTTTCCTAAGGGTTTTGTCAAATCCTAGGTTTACAAATCCTACAGGCAACACAATGCTCTGATACCATCTGTAGAGGTCCCAACCTAATAAGGTTGATCCCTCCTGTGTTTTACAATGCTAGTCCCTGGATCAATAGCTAGCATCCACAGTTTAGATGTAATATCAAGAAACAAGGGTCATAATATAACTTTATAACCAGGAATAACATAATTTTATTACATCAAACATAGCTCATTAGGCTATTACATTACATTGCAGCGGAATAAATATAGTCATGGGTCCTTCATCTTCAAAGTGCCACAGGAAGATGTTGGTTGTAGACTTTGTAATCCTAAACAATCAATCTTCACTAAAATCAATCAAACCTGCAACATACAAGTTACAGCCACAAAGGTCAATACATTTGAATTGTATTGGCAAGTGATACTATGGTAATATAGTGGAGTCTATCATCTATATGCATTTGGCTAAGTGGAGTTGAGGCTTGCATTGCTCAAAATAGATTTTTCCTTAACATTTGAAAATACTAAGTTTTTGCTTGACAAAATCATTTTTCTCAATCAAAGATTTCAAGATCCTTGTACCAAGCCATCTCTCCATCAATGATTGAAGAATTCAAACAACCCTTGTTCAAACCACAAGATTTTAATTTAGAAATTGGAATGATGAGATTCTTGATAGCTTCCATGTCTTGATGCTCAAATTGTCCTTTACCAGGGACATGGCTAAGTACTTAGATTTTACACTCTGCAGAGGTGGTGCACTTTACCCACAAGACTTGGTTTCCCAAGACAAAATCTTTCAGAAGCCTTCCCTTAGACCAAAATGGACGCGCTCCAACCTATCAAACACTACCACCCACTGTCCATTTGGCTAAGTTCTTGCAACCTATATGATCATGGCAGAGCCCATATTGCCAAGTGGTTGCACTTGAAGCTTCTCAACATTTGACATCTCAAATCCCTTTGTTTCCTGGGTGGCATGCCACAAGTGAGATACACAATCCAAGTCTATGGCATTGTGAACCACTCAACCAATCTCCACCAAGCAAGCCCATTCCACCCAGGTGATTCATTAACTTAGTTGTTTTATTAAACAAAACTTAAGTCCTCAGACTTAGAATATTTTTCCATAGTGTGAATATATATTCCACCCATGTTTTCTATTAGCTAGGCTAAGCTTGGTAGTAGTAGGAATCTCTAACTTATGAAAATCTTACTAAGGATTCATCTACTAGGTTTTCCTATAGCAAGATCTATACTTAGCAAAATCCATGCAAGTTTACTTAGCAAAATCACTAATGCATAGAAAAAGTAATGGGACAAAAAGTATGAAGCATCACTTGCCTTTTTGGTAGGGAATGTTGGTTCACTCCTTGATCTTGTTAGTCTCACACTTCACTACAAGTCAAACAAGCAAACACTAATTCAATTTACATTCCAAACCAATAATCACTCAAACAATTTCACACACACAAGACAATGGAAACCAATTCATGCATGGGAGCATGCACAAGATAGTTTTATTTTGCAAAGGGGTCTCTATGGGGTTTCTAAACTTTGTAAGATCCAAATTGGTCATTTACCAAAGTGGCAAAGTCATTAGCAAGAGGTTTTTGTCCAAAAACTATTTTTAAACCCATTCATCATTTCATGTGGTGAAAAATGTTTTTATCAAGGCCAAACTCTTAAGTTGTTCACCAAATGAGTTGCTAATTTGCAAAACTTGGTGTTTTGGGTTAGTGGGTTTGATCAAACCATTTTCCTTAAAGTTTTCTTTCCATAAACATTTTTATAACAAAAACCATTCTTTTTATTTGGCTAGAAAATGACTAAGTCAAGTAATCCAACCTAAATCTTACAAAAATAATTTTTAATACCAAGGGTTGTTTCCTAGGGTCAGTAAGGTCACAACAATCCAATTTTCAAAGGTTTTATCCTTAAATTCAATTTTAAACAATTTTTATACTCTAAACAAGCATACAAATGAATCTGCAAAAATGAGCAACCAAACAGATACTATTTGCTAAACTAAGGGCATGGTTGGCTAGGTCTTGTTCTCCTGAATTCATTGATATAAAATTTTCCAAATTTGGACATGTGGTTTGAAAGTTATAGGGTTTTCAAATTGCTACTTAAATCTGTTTTTCAAATTCTGTTTTAAAACAGATCCTGCCACGCGTCGTTATTCTACTGGATGATACCGGTTCGGCCGGATCGGGCGACGCTGGCCGTTGGATTTTAATTATCATCGCGCGGCTCAGATCATTCGATACCCCTTCGGTTAAGTGAGTCTATCATGCTCGTTGGATCTAGATCGCACGGTGCTCAGCTCGCTTGCCAGGGATGGGAGGCGCTGGCGGCGGTGTCTGGTGGCGGAGCGGCCAGACGGTGGCGAAGTCGGCGCTACAGGAAGCGAGGAAGAAGGAGAGGGGGCTCACTGTGATCGTCGTGGCACGGGGATGCTCAACCTGCCACTGGTTGATGAAGGGGCGCACGGGATTGGGCGGAATTCCTCACCGGAGTTAGGGCCGGCGCCAGGAGTTTCTGTTTGTCGACGGGGACGGGGCTGTAGTCCACCAGAAAGCGAGAGAGTGGTAGGGTTAGATGCGGGCGAGTGTACTGATCACAGGCGTATCATTGGAAGGACAAGGGGTCGTCAATTACTACCTGGAAGCTTCGTCGGAGAAAGAGGCAGACGGCGGTGCTGCAGGTCGTCGTCGAAGTCGAGGTTACAGGGCACCCGCGGATGAATGATTGGCACGGTAAGATGCGCTAGGATGCGGTGAGCGTGCTCGTGTGTTCGGGGAGGCAGGAGGTGGTGTGGCTCGGCCGTATTCGTCAGTGGAAGCTCGTCGGAGACGAAGCTGTTCGAGGGGAAATTGAGATGGCCTGGAGGCGTGCTCGGGGGAGGAAACAGAGGGGAAAGGAGGCGGAGACACTAGCGATTAAATGTGTGAGGTTACCAGGAGAATTCACTCAGTCATTTACTCGAATTGATGCGAGTCATTTAGAGGCAGCAATGGCGACGTGGGGGAGGAAGAACCAGTCGCGGGGTGGGGAAGGAGAACAGTAGAAAGGGGTCCGCTGGTCAGTGGGAAAAGGAGAAAGAACGGGGTCCACTTGTCAGCTGCTTAGCGGGTCAGAATATGGGTGCCAATCGTTTTCCTTCGGGGAGGGAGGAAGCTGGGCTGGATTGGGCTGTGTTGGGCTAGTTGGGCCAGATTGGTGGGCTGTTCTATTTTTTCTGTCTAAATTCTTTTTCATTTTCTATTTCTATTTTCTGATTTGTTTCAAACAATTCTCAAGCATTCAAAACAATTCAAACCTTCACCAAACATTGTAACTAAGAATTTGGTTCTGTTTAGTAACCTGAACCAAAATCCTAAATAAAATAATTAATACTTTAATATTTTTAGGTTCCATCCTTAATTAAATAAGTAGGCCATGGTTTATTAATTAAATAGAGTTTTTGTTGTTTATTAATAAAATCTTCTTTTGAAATCCAAATGTTTTCAAAAACAAATCAGTAGGTATCATTTGGAAGCAAATAATACTTGGATACTTGTTTCAAACAAAATATTATTTTTCTTTAGGGTCCAATATTAAATAAAATGGGCCAAGGTTTATTAATCAAATAGGATTTGATTTTATTAATAAAATCTTTATTTGAAACCTAAATAATTTCAAAACCAAATCAGTAGGTTTTATTTGGGAAATATAGCATACTTGGAAACTTGTTTTAAAACAAAAGAACATTTTATTTAGAGTTCGTTATTAATTAAATATAATAGACTTTCATTAATAAATCCAATAGGATTTGTTTTATTGAGATATTTATTTTGAAATCTAAAATAAAGCCAAAACACTTTAGTAGGTTTTATTTGTGAATGTCAATTATTTGGAAAACTTATTTTAAATAATTTAACAAGTTTTGATGTTTCAATTAAATTGGTAAAACCTTTTATTTGTATAAAATTTGGTTATTAGGTCCTTATTAATTTATTTAAATAATCCTTTGTTTATTTTTATTCAAAACAAAATGTACTAATTCCAAAGCTTGGCCAAGGTTTTAATTTGGCTTTATAAAACATTCTTCATTTATAAACTTCTATTTCATTTGAAAATAAATCTTTTCACTCAAGATTTTCAAAATATTATTTCCAAATGTTTTTATTTTCCTTTTATTAAATGTTTATCTTTTTAAATCCCTTTAGGTTTATTTTAATTCAAATGGGTCTGAAGTTCCAATTGAATTCAAAAAGTTTCTTCTGGCTCTAAAAATCTAACAAGGTTTTATTTTATTAATTTATTTTCACATTACAAGATTTGGAAACTCTTGGGATGTGACAGACTATGTCTTAGACTTTGTCATGTCATGCTAGATGTTGCTTTAACCATATGCTTAGTGATTATTGTTGTAGCATGACCTGTTCCAAACAATTTAGATTGCTTAATGTTCCTTGAAAGAATCATGCGTTGTTTTAGCATACAAAAGCATAATATTGTGGTATTCTCCTTTGATGCTTTGTTTGGGTTGACTTGGCACATGCTTACACCATGTTATGACTATGAACCAGTCACCTTAGCCTCTATGATCATTTAGTTTTTGACTTGTGATACCACTTTGTGCTTCAATTGATAATGTTTTGTCGCTCTGCATGATTATGGCCATTATTGCTCTCTTAGTTGGTCGCTCCTAGTCTTTGCCTAGCCTCCACTTGTACTGCGTAAGCTCTACTCATGCATCCAACTCCCAAGAAACCAAGTTATTCCAAAGTGTCCACTATAAATTCCTATGCATGGTGTGTTACACCATTCCAAGTATATTTATGTTTTTATCTATCTTCCAAATTAAACTTGTTATGTGAAAATTAGTGATTAAAGCTCTCACAAACTTGATGGCACACTTTTTTTTTCTTACCCCTAATAAACTTGAATCATTGTGTCATCTATGTTGTATATGCTTACACTTATAAGTTGGGAATTACAAGAACCATGCTGTCACGGGGAACGCTTTCAACACCTGTAAATATCTACCCAATTGATATCATGCTCTTTTGTTTATTGATGTCGGCGGTGTGAAATAAAAGGGGAGCTTGTAAGTCCATGGACTTATGTATGTGTGTTAGATAAACGTCTGGGCCGCTAGCCTAAGCCATTCCTAATCATGGTGGAAACTTGCAGCATCACCATAGTGAGCAATCTATGAAGCATTCTTCTTATAAAAAGGAGAGATAGAAAAAAGAGAAAAGGACAGAAAAGAGGAAAGAGATAAAAAGCACCATTTTACCTTGGTAAATAAGAAGATTGGTGAAATGATCATTGTCTCCTTGCCTTGTCATTTTGATATGGAATAGCTCCTGTATCATGGGGCAAGGGGTACCCCGTTGGCGGTTCTCTATGATACATATATACTTACTATGTCAAGAACTTACCGGTAACTAAAGTTGAATAGCATGAGGAGAGTCCCTCGTACTCAAGGGACATGAGATTGCCAACTTATACTTTGTCAAGCATATAATCCATATTTTGTTCACTTTAACCTTAATCACTTCAAGATGCTTATGATAGGGGCAATGAGAGCTGAAAGCCAATAGGTACCATAGTTTTTGGAAGCTCTTTATGAGACTTGAAATCCCTGCTTCCCTTTGAAGGGCCTTTCTTCCACTTTTATATTGAGTCTCTATCTTTATGCACCAACTAGGAGAGCATATTTGTCATTCTTAGTTCTATGTGAATTGTCCCAAAACTTATTGATTGATTCATATTGTTCATATTGCTTGTTCTTGAACTATTTGTATCTAGTCACCCTTATGAACTTTGAAGGTGTCCTATGCATTTATGTTTTGCTACTCCATGAGGGACAAGATGAATGCCACTATGCTATGTTTTCTATATGTGAAACAAACAAACATCTTTCAATGCATTGTTATTCATGATCTTTGTTTGTATCCTTTGATGTTGCAACATAGTTACTTTATCTTACTATTAGAACTTCATCTTTATTGCTCATGTTTAGAGTACTTTGATACCAGCTTTCAATGCTTTCAAATACTTTGATCAAGATTGTGATGGTGCATGTCGCCTCAAAAATTATTCTTTTTATCACTTACCTACTCAAGGACGAGCAAGAGTTAAACTTGGGGATGCTTGATACGTCGTAAACATATCTATATTTTTTGATGCTCCATGCTTGTTTTATATCATTTTTCTTATGTTTTATCTACACTTAGAGGTATTTTTATACAATTTCTGGAACTAACCTATTGACAAGATGCCGCAGTGCCAGTTGCCTGTTTTCTGCTGTTGTTGGTTTTAGAAAAGCTGAAAAATGAATATTCTCGGAATTGGACGGGACAAAAGCCAATATTCCTATTTTTCCCGGAGCAACACGGAAACATGAAGCAGAGATGAAGGGGGACACCAGGGAGGCCACACCCTATGGTGGTGCGGGTGCCCCCTGGTGGCACCACCAAGGGGTGTGGGCACCCTGGCTGCGTCCTCGCATTGCCCTTTCGCCTATAAGAAGCCCCCGAGAAAAAAAAACCTAGATGAATCGGGATACATCCACGAAAAGTTCCGCAGCGCCGCCGCCACCAAAGGGGAGATTCGAGGGACAGAAGTTTCTGTTCCGGCACCCTTCCGGGACGGGGAAGTGCCCTCGGAGCCATATCCATCGATCTCCACCACCATCTCCATCGCCGTTGCTGATTCCCATGATGAGGAGGGAGTAGTTCTTCCTCAAGGCTAAGGGCTCTACTGGTAGCTATGTGTTCATCTCTCTATGCGTGATCTTATTGTGGTCATGAGCTTTGTAATCAAGTTGATTTGCTCTGCTACTCAAGTGCTTTAATAGATCTCTTCTCTCCCCACCTGTGTGAAAGTGACAGCGTGCATGCCGTGGTGGCACTTAGGCTAGAGTTTACAAATACTTATCATGAGTTATATTTGGAGTTGGATGTCTCTATGAAATTGTGGTGTTTGTTGGAACCGTCTAGCACTCAAGGTGACAGTGTGGGGTTATCTAGATGGGGAAGGCAGACTTTGAGGAGTGATGCTATAGCCCTACTATGGATTAGAGTGTCCAACCGGAAAGTAGTTCAGGGTAGAATCATGAAGATAATATATTTATTGAGAGTGTTCACTAGTGAATGTATGATCCCTAGGCCTTGTTTCTAAGCATTGAAACACCATTTACAACTAGATCTGTTGCATGTTTGCGTGCTTCCTTCTTTATTTCAGTTTGCGTTTAGTCTCTTCCATGTTGTCATCGCCCAAAGATTTCTACCAAGGCACCCAGTTCGCCGTGGCCATCCACCTCAGAATGCCGCGTGACAGGCTGCTCCTGCCCCACGGGTTCGTGATGCTGATCGGCGACAAGCTGCCCCCGCTTGCCATGCTGCGGGCAAACGGCTTCAGGACCGGCAGGTACTCGGTCGATCTGCAGTTCGACCACCTCGGCCAGCTGTACTTCAGCAACTGCTGGGAGTGCTTCGCCCGCTCGCACCATGTGTTGCTGCTACCACTCCGACTCCGACGAGTAGGCTAGGTTGTGCGCGTGTCATGTATGATGTATGAATGTAGGCATTGGCCATTTGAAATGAAAATCTTTATTCAATCCCTAAAACATCGTTACACTCATGCCGCCCTAAAACATCATTACACTCACACTACCCTAAAACATCGTTACAACCTAAGACTACGCGCGGCCGCCGGCGCTGGGGGTGGCGGCTACGGTGGGTTAGATACACCATTCTTCATTGCAAGAATTGATGAGCGCTCGTTGCATCTGCACCTCCTCTCCAGCTCGGTCGAGGCGGGCACGCAGGGAAGCATCATCGGGATTGGCCCGCACCACTTCCCGGAGGTCGCCACGCACCAATCCGAGCTGGTCCAATCGCCGGTATTCCGGCAAAAAGACGCGTTCCTCCACCGCCATCGTGAAAGGCTCGCCGATGGTCACGTGACGGCTATAGAAAGGGCGAACCGGCGGTGTGCCCATCCTGTAAATCCGCGGGTGCCCCGGAATTGGAGGAGGCAGCATGTCTGGCAACTCCGGCGGATTTGGCCACCACGACGGTAGCGGTCGCTCGGGCACCTCTTCTCTTTCGGCATCTGGGTTGCCACGGATCTCATCGTGTCAATGCCGGTGGCCAGGCATGGTGCTTTTTTGTGTTGTGGGTTGCGCGGGTATGGTGGAAGATAGCTCAGCGACATCCCCCTTTTATTGTCGCGCCTGGACGCGGCAGGAAACACCGTGAACTCGCGGGAAGCAGCGGGAAAGAAAGGCGGGAGCGCTGGATGAAATTGGTTTCTGCGCCACTTGCATGCAGTGGAATCGAGGTCCGCCATGAACGATCCAAGTCAAATGTACTCATGTTTGTGTGTGCATTCACTCGTTGATAGGTGGGACCCCACGTTCCCCTCAAGATTATTTTTTTCACTTCCTTTAGACGGTCCCCGTGCCCACACTCACTAATTATGGCCCCCTTCCTTGCCTTCCACGCGGATGAGACCTATGTATGCATAATTAAATTGCATGCTAGGATTTTACACGTGATAAGTAGTGATGTAGAGCACATGATCTATAGGTGACGCAATGGACAAGTCTAAACAACTGATAGCTTGAATTGACGTGATAGCATAAGACGCATATATCCTTGTTATTATTATTTTTAATGAGGGCTCCTTTTAAATATTTGTTTACTCAGAAGATGGAACGGCCGCCTCCACGTGTCTCCACAAGTTCATATGAATCGCAGCGATGGTTCCAGCATATCCCCTGTTTCTAAGAAAGCCCTCTTCTTCTTCCTCCTATCCTCTTGTCTTCTGTCTTCTCCTTGCCGCCGCCATTCTTCTCCACAAGGACGTCTGAATCACAGTGACGGTTCCAGCCTTCCCTTCGTTTTGCTGAAAGCCTTCTTCTTACTCCTGTCCTCTATCATTTGCATCCCATCTGTTATTCTTTCTATCTACTCCTTGCCTCCATGGAAGGTTACACTCGAGAGACAAACTTCACTGCCCATGGCAATACAAAGATACATATCGTCTACACCAACGAGGAGGATAAAGTTGTGCGAGTCTTGAGGATGTACGAGGAATGGCTTGAGAAGGACGAGACAAGTTTATCGGATTGGACCTCGAGTACACCAAGGAGGAGGAATACTACGAAAACGAGGTCGCCGTCATTTAACTGGTAATGAGGCAACACGTCTTCGTCTATCACTACTCCTGGTTTGTAGATCTGATCTCTTTAGTTTACCACTTTCAGGGTTTTCTTACTTTTAATGGTCACTTGTATGATTTTAATCAGTCGATCTTGCCTTTACTAAAAAGTCTTAGTCCTAAATTTTGCTCAAATGTTGTTCTCGCAAGTACTGCAATCTTTCCATATGCTCATATCGCATTTACTGAATTATGTTAGTACCAAATGAATTATTACTATATAACTTTCAGAGTGTTTACCTTGGATTTACTAAATTTTTCTAGTTTCAATTTTTATTCAGGATGTGGTATTGCATTGTCTAAATAGTGGTAGTCCCAAATTTTATTATAGTGGGGATCTTGCAAGTACTGCATTTTTGCAACTAGTGAATTTTATTGCGTATGGAATATATCCATTTGGTCATGTTTCAACTATTGAATTTTATTAGGACAAAAAATTATGACAAGCCATACTTGAGAGTCTTTATTTTGCATTTACTAAACTTTTGTAGCTTAAAAACATATTTAGAGATGATGATCTTGCATGGACAACATTTGTAGTTACTCATTTTGTCAATTGTTTTGGTCATGCATTTTATGATGACAAACTACATACTTCCAGGACCGACAAGAAGTGTCCGGCACTGCGCCAATTCCTTGTGCATAAAGGAATTGTTTTCTGCTCTGTCGACAAAATATCTGTTTCTGTCAAGTTTTCTCATGCGGGAATCAAAATTCCTGAGCACAAGTAGATCGATATTCAAGATATTGTCAAGATCAAAGGGGAATGGAAAAGGGATGGAATGGCTAGTCTCGTGGCTAGAATCATCGATATGTCATACACCAAAATGAAGGAATATTTCCCTGGAGATAGCAGAATTTTTGGGAGGAGACGACGTTGTCTGATATAAACCTAAAGTATGCAGTCATAGATGCTTATGTGACCTACCAGCTGTATGCTCGGATCCATTTCTTTCAAACTTTCCTCGTGTTTTGCCCTAGTTGCAAGAGGGAAGACAAGCAACGGGGAGGACTTTGTCGGAAATGCAGAATAGCTAAGCGTGACACTGAAACGTCAAAGAGACAGGCTGCAGCTGAAGCCGCAAACAGAGAGGCTGCAGCTGAAGATAGGGAAGCCAAGACCCCTTCCAGGTGGGATGAACTTTCATATCGTCAGCGGTGGGAGGCCAATAACACAAGCGATAGATGGAATGATGGTCGTTGGTCTCCTAGGAAAGATGGCAAGCGCATCAAGTGGTCTTATGAGGAGTGAATTAAATTTTACTACTTTCAGTTATGTTTCTGTATATGTTTGGTAGCTTGTCAAGAACTTCTGTTGGTCTTGTGGAATTATTAGTGTACGAACCATGTTTAATATATATGGGAATCATCGTGACTTATTGTGTAATTATATACATGTGTTTGCACCACAGTACATAATGATGATAGCATGCATTCTATCTTGCCATGTTGTTTTGAAAAATTAAAAAATTTCACCCTCAAACACAAAAGCGGGATTTAATTTGTGAAGCAAGTACAGACATTACAATTTGAATCCTTCTAGATGCATGCTTGTGTGGTCGTACATCATATTTGGACCCTGGTTTGACCAAACCTTGTAAATTTCATAATAAAATTAGAAATTCTCAAATTCTTGTGAAACCTTGAAATTTGGTCATTATGTGGCAAATACTTTGCAAGAAAAATATCAAACATGGAAAAAATGCCCCCTAGCAGTCCACTATCAAATGTGGGCTAGTTAGGTCAACGAGTATGTTCGACTGCTCGATACAAGCACTTGTGTACCATTTTTCATCTACCTTTCTTCAAATGGACTCAAATTTGGCACAAGGGTACCAAAGCTAATGATACTGTCACATCCCAAAATTTTCCAAATTTTGTAATGTGAAAAATAAATAAATAAAATAAAATATATAATTGTTGGAATTTAGGGTGAAAAGAAACTTTCTGTTTCTAAATGGAAATATTAAAACCCACCTTGAACAAACTTTGAATAATGTTTGAATCCAACTAAATTCAAATCAAGTGGAATGCAATCTTCATAAATGCATCTGGAAATTTAAACACTTGGAAAATAAACCCAAACCCTAAAACCTTAATGGAATAAAATCATTTCCAAGTTATCTCAAAGACTAAAGATTTGATCCATATAAAAAATTTGTCAACAAACATTTACAAATGATCAAGAATGACAAATAGAAATATTATAAAACCATAGAAATTGATTTCATTCAATTTGGAACCATAGATAAAATCTTATGAATTTAATAAGATAAGGAAAAGTAATTTCCAAAGCTAATAAAGCACTTATATAAAATCCATACCAATATGGTGAGCAAATAATCCTAAAGAAATTTAAAAGGATAAACAAATATTAAATAAAATTTTACAAATTGGAATCACCAACTTTGGATCTATAAATAAAAAGATATGGTTTTTATAAGATAAAGAAAGAAATATTAAATGAGGAATATTTAAAGGCCAAATGAAATCTTGGCTAAGACCATAAGAAAATGGAATAAACATAATCCAAGTTCAACTCAAATGATTGAATAAATAATATTGAAATAAAATAATATGGCCTTAACCAAATTCTATTCCATTGGATTAAGACAAATTTCCTAATAAGAATGATTAATTAAATCATGGGAAAATAGAATTTGGAATTTACCCAAGTGGAATAAAATTTGTTAATTAACTCAAATGAAATAAAAGAATCATTTAAATAAAGTTATATGGAATTAAAACCATATTTGAATTTCATTGTAATAAAAACAATTGCCCAAATTAAAATGATTAATAATCATATTAAAATACTATAAATAATTCAAAATGAATTATTTAGCACCCCATTAAATAAAAAAACCTACTGAAAAGGTTTTGTGAAAAATTGAAACTTAAATAAGGGTTGAAAATATATTTGATCTTATTTGAATTTAAAAAAAGGGCCTATTTTAAATAATTATTATACCCTAAAAAGAATAAAAGAATTATTCTAAATTTGACTTCAGAATGAATTATTAATCAGTATTTGAATATACACAAGGTTTGGTTGAAGTTTGAAATTCAAATAATTGTTTGAAATGATTAAACAAAATCAAAACAGAATAAAAGAAATGGAAAAAGAAAAATAAACAGGAGAAGGAAAAAAATAAACAAGCAGCCAGCCCAGGAAACCAGGCCCAACTGGCTCAGCAGCCCACTCCCTCTCTCCCACGAGAAAAACGTTTCGCACTCAGTAAGCCACCCCCTCAGACACTGACTGCCTGGACCCACTCCTAATCTCTCTCACTCGCTGACGCCAAACCCCACCTGCCAGCTCACCTTCTTCCCCACCGCGACCTCTTCTCCCCCAACCCCGCTGCCGTTTGCTGCACTGATTTCTCTTCTTAAATCCTCTTCAATGCACGCATAACTCGTCCAGTGATCACGCCCTGTTAAAACGCCTCCCTTTCCTCTCCATTTTCCCCCAGACACCACACCCCGAGAGCCACCAGGCTGCCACAATTTGAGCTCGCGCCCTCACTGCTCCGACGAACTCACCGACGGATTCCGGCCAGCCGCCGTCGCCCCTCGCCCCCTCGACCACACGAGCACAGTCCCCATCACCCGGCGAACCTCTCTGTAGCCTCCACTCGCCCGCGCGCGCTTCACATCATCGGCAACATCAGCACCAAGCGCCGCCACGGTCTGCAGCAACTCCGGCAAGTGCCCCAGGTAGCATCTGATAACCCCCTTTCCTCTCGCTGATGCAGGCATAATCGCCGTCCTCGTGCGCAGCTAACGCAGCTCTCATCTTGTCTTAGCGCGGTCTAAAACGTCGCCCACGACGACAGCCCGAGAGCACCGCCGCCGATGCTAGCTCCGGCGAGCAATTCCCTTCGTCCTCGTGTGCCCCTCGACAAGTGACGACCACGTTGAGCATCGCAACTATCCCTTAAACCTGGTGAGCAATTCCATTTACTCTCTCGCTCCCTGCATCGCCGGCGATGCCACTGCCAGGCCGCCGCCGCGCGTCAGACACCAGCGCCGCCAGTTCTAGGTCAATGCGCTAAGGATCATTGGATCTTGATCCTGTGGCGTAGATAGAGTCATTTAAACGAAGGGGTACGAGCTAATCTGCACCGTTCAGTCTCACTTAGATCCAACGCACCTCGTAGCGCAATCCAACCGAAACGGTACAGACCAATAGCAACACGACGCGTGGCATGTGTGTTGTTTTAAAACAGAAATTATGTTCTATTAGATGTTCAATATTGTAAAATGCATAACTTTTGATCCACATGTCCAAATTTTGCAAATTTTATATCAATGGAATCATCAAGACAAACCCTATCCAACCATGCGCTTTGTTTAATAAATTGCTTCTGTTAAATTGGGTGTTTTTGCAGAAACTTGTTTAGGCATAATTTGAATATAAATTCATTCTAAAATTATTTTGTGATACAATCTTTGGAAAATGGATTGTTTTGAACCTATTGACCATGGAAACCAAATTGTGGATTCAAAAACATATTTTGTGAAGCAAAAGAATAAATCTTTGATTTAGAACATTTCTAGTCAAATAAAAATGTTGTTTATATGTTAAAAATACTTTTTGGAGAAAAATCTTTGGGAAATGATTTGGATTAAACTCTCTGACCCCAAACACCAAGTTTTAGAATTAAAAATGTATTTGGTGAACCCTATAAAGACTATTGCTTTGCTAAAGGCATTTTCAACCACATAAAATATTGATTTGGTTTAAAAATGGTTTATATGTAAAATCTTTTGCAAATAATTTTGCCACTCATATAAAATGACCAATAGGTGTTTTAGAATGTTTATAACCTATTATAAACTACTTTTACAAATAAAAAAATCTTTAGCATGCTTGCATGCATTGCTTTGTTTCTATTATTTTATGTGATGTTTGCTTGAATGGTAGATTGAAATTGTACCTTGCTTGATTGAATTGTAGAGGAATTTGAAGAGTGTGAATATTGCAAGATCAAGGATTGAACTTATATTCCCTACCAAAAAGGCAAGTGATGCTTCGTACTTTTGTCCCATTATTTTCACTATGCATTAGTGATATTTCTAAGTAGGACTTGCATGGAATTTTTGCTAAGTATAAACTATGCCATGGGAAATCCTAGTAGGTGAAACCTTAGTAGAAATTTCCTAAGTTAAGATTCCTACTACTATCATGCTTAGCTTAGCTGGTAGAAAACAAGGGTGGATTATATTCATGCTATGGAATATTTCTAAGTCAAGGACTTGTGTTTTGTTTAATAAAACAACTAAGTGAATGAATCACCTAGGTGGAATGGTTTGTGTTGAGTGGTTACACAAGGCCCATTTCTATGGTTTACCTTGTGTATCTCACTTGTGGATGGCCACCCAGGAACAAAGAGATTTGAGATGTCAAATTTTGAGAAGCTTCAAGTGCAGCCACTTGGCATTATGGGCTCTGCCTGGATCATATAGGTTGCAATAACTTAGCCAAATGGACAGTTGGTGGTAGGGGATGATAGGTTGGAACGCGTCCATTCTGGTCTAAGGGAAGGCTTCTGAAAGATCTTGTCTTGGTGAAACCAAGTCTTGTGGGGAAAGTGCACCACCTCTGCAGAGTGTAAAATCTAAGTACTTAGCCATGTCCCTGGCAAGGGACAATTTGAGCATCAAGACATGGAAGCTATCAAGAATCTCCTCATCCCAATTTCTAAGTTAAAATTTTGTGGTTGAACAAGGGTTGAAGGATCACCAATTTCTATTGGGAGATGCCTTGGGTTATTTTTTTGACAAACAAAAACTTAGTGTTTTTCAAAAGATAAGGAAAATCTATTTTGAGCAAAGCAAGCCTAATCTCCTCTTAGCAAAATGCATATAGATGATAGACTCCACTATACTACCATAGTATCACTTGCCAATACAATTCAAATGTATTGACCCTTGTGGCTGTAACTTGTTATGTTGCAGGTTTGTTTGCTTTTAGTGAAGTGTGTTGATTAGGATTACAAGTCTACAACCAACATGTTTGCCTGTGGCACTTTGAAGATGAAGGACCCCATGCTATAGTTACTTCTGCTGCATTGTAATGAGATAGCCATATGAGCTATGTAAGATGTAATAAATTATTTTATTCCTGGTTATAAAGTTGTATTATGACCTTTGTTCTTGATATTACATCTTAACTATGGATGCTAGCTATTGATCCAGGGACTAGCATTGTAAACACAGGGATCTCTACCTTATTAAAGGTTGGGACCTCTATAGATACTAGCATTATATCTATCCATTATGGTTTCAAAATTTGAAAAAATCACCCTCAAACTCAAAAACATGGTTTCATTTGTCAAGCAAGTACCAAAACTAAAATTTGTAACCATCTAGTTGCTTGTGTTGTTGTACATCACTTTGGGACCCCATAACATCACTTGTACTTTTCATATGCTTTCACAATCTCTCCAAGGACTATGGTCAACCCTGGGTTGACCAAGCCTTGTAAATTTCATAATAAATTGGGAAATTCTCCTGGAAACCTTAAAATTTGTTCATTGTGTGGCAAATACATTGAATAAAAATGACAAACTTTTGAAAAAATGTCCCCCTAGCAGTCCAGTCTGTAATGTGGGGGTAGTTAGGTCAATGATCATGTCCGACTACTCGAAAGAGCAACTTGTGTACCATTTTTTTATCTAGAGTTCTTCAAATGGACTCAAATTTGGAACAAGGGGGTATCACCACGTTCCTAATGATGGTAGAATTGTATCTAGCCATTTTGGTTTGAAAATTTCAAAAATTTCACCCTCAAACTCAAAAAGGTCTTTCATTTGTGAAGCAAGTACCAAAACTACAATTTGAAACCTTCTAGTTGAATGCTTGTGTGGTTTTACATCACATTGGGATCATAGAAGAACAACTTTACTTTTCATATGCTTTTACCAAACCACAATGATCCACATGACCACACACACTCAAGTGGATGTTGTGATGCATCTTATGTCCCACTAGTGCATCATTCCATATGTGGCAGCTGCATCACAATGGCTTTCTAGGGATTTATGACCATGGTTTGACACATGGAGTCCCTAGAGTCATTTGCAAATATCATTTTCAAACCACAATGATCCACACGACCACACACACACTACAATGGATATGGTGATGCAACTTATGTCACACCGGTGCATCATTCCATGTGGCAACTGCATTCGAGTGGCTTTCTGGGGATTTATGACCATGGTTTGACACATCGACTCCATAGATTCATTGCATGTGTTTTTTACCAAACCACAATGATCCATATGACCACACAGACTCAAGTGGATGTGGTGATGCAACTTTTAACACACTGGTGCATCATTCCATATTTCCATGTGGCAGCTGCATTGCTAGGGATGCTCTTTACATGGCGACCCAAGCGCTGGATGAAATTGGTTCCGCGCCACTTGCATGCAGTGGAATCGAGGTCCGCCATGCACGATCCAAGTTAAAGCGTACTCATGTTTGCACGTGCCGACCTTCCATCGCTGATAGGTGGGACCATACATTTCCCCTCACGATTTATTTTTGCACCCCCTTTAGACGGTCCCCATGCCCACCCTCACTAATTATAACCCCCCACCCCCTCCTTGTATTCCACTGGTACGAGACCGGCGGTAGCGGTTCCTCACTCCCTACTCGAACAATTGCTTCCCTCCCTGATCCCATCCCCTCACGAATCCATCCGCCTTTGGATCACACTTCCTCCATTAATCTGCCTGATTCCAACCGCCATTTGCTGCCATGGGTAAATCGTGGGGCTGGCACCGCCGCAGGCTAAAGCATAAGGCAGACGACGACGCGGCTGGTCATGGCGACCGCCACCACGAGGATTGGGGATGGCCGAACCTCAGTGCTGTGAACATGTACAGGTTTTCCAAGGAGTTGGACATCGTCACCTCTGGTTGCCTCGGTCACTGCATCCCTGGCTTCCGCCTGCTGATCCGGGAAATGGAAGAACAACCGTTCGGCAAGCCAGGCCTTCTTTACCCCGATACCAGCATATGTCCAGACGACCGCGACGGCCACGTAAGTTCCAGTATCTTGCTTATTGACTCAGTCATACTATTAATTCATATGTGCTGAACTTTCGTTGGAATCCTATGTTCCTTCCGTCGAATGTGTTATGTGCATGCGTAGTTTGAACAAATTGACCCATTTAAGACTATTATATATTGAGGAAGCTCTGCTTGCACTTGATATTATGGTATTTTCATAGTGATATAGTCTTAATTTAGGTGATAGTTGAGGTGTCAATTTAGATTTGCAATGGAATGCCTGCTAGGTGATATTCTGTTTTCTAAAAAAATAAACAAACTAGACGATTTAAGACTATTATATCCCTAGTTGTTTATGATCACCGTTAGGAGTTTATATCCCTAGTTGTTTATGATCACCGTCAGGAGTTTGTTTGGGGGAAGCTCTGCTCCTACTTGATATATTGGGTATTTTCGTAGTGACAAAGGCACAATTTAGGCGAGAGCTGAGGAGATAGTCATATATAATACTTTAATCTGAGCGCAGTGGTGTCAAATTGTATTTGCAATGGAATCCATGCTAGGTAATTCTACCAACTGACAACAAACTTTTGCAGAATGTTCATGCAAAACTGATGCTGTTGGATAAAGTGATCGCAATCAGTAGTGGTGAATATCAAGGAGATAGAGGAGGCGGAAATCGATGATGAGCAGAACTGGGTGGGTGGTAACGGCGAGTGGCTGGTCCTTTTATCCCAGGACGGGAGTACTTCGATTCTAAAAAATGTCTACAGATCGTTGAGACTTACACAGCCATCTGTAGTGGGTGTCAGCATTATTGCATTCAACCATGGGTGGCCGTCGCCAAAATCTGAATTCTCTTACAAGTTCAACATGGAAGAACTTGAGCTCCTGAAGGTATAGCTCCCACAGAAGCCTCTTATGGTGTGGAAGACTAGGCACTACAACCTATTAGCAGTGTTCAACAAGGCAATCATATTCATTAGACGCCCAGATGATAATGAATGGACAGTCTTGCGTGACGACCATCTGCGGCCGGAGAAGTATGTCGACGTCGTCTTCACCTCCCGCATGTATGACGACACATCGCAATGCATTTACGCGGTCACTGAACCTAGCGGCGACGTGCGTGTTTGGGAGCCATTCACCTGGGGAGAGTCATGGTGTCATATAGCATGTAAATTCTCATTCAAAATTATGCTTACTGACTAAAGGTAACACGCAGGTACACACGTAGCCCCACGCGTCATTCCAGCTCTGCTGATTGAAGATGCAGTAGTAGATGCTGATCTTGTATCACGGCGCTGGTTCCTTGCACCTCCGAGAGGCGATGTCAACCAGGATGTTGAACTCATGTGGATTCATATCAGGGGAGCACTAAACAGCATTGGTGATACAATAGAACATATGGGGACACAACTTTCTTCATACCCATCACTGCGTGTGGCATCCCGCAAAACCACTACTAGAAAATCGCGTTGTTTTTGTGCATTGCATCATCATGACCGCATGCTCATGTCATCATGCCACATTGCATTTGAGCATCGTCGTCATCTTGCATTTGTTCGCATAAAACTATTTTCGGGAAAACCTAATTTGTTTTCTAAACGCCCGTCTTAATTCAAACGCAAAACCCGGGTCTCCGGATTATTTTGTTTTGTCTGCTATCGGTTTGCAAAAGCCCTGTTTGAAATAAATAAAATATTTAATTATTTTTAGTGGGGCAGTCGAACGGGCCGATTCGACCCAGTCGACCACCCCCGGAATAAAATCGGTCCACCTAAACCAGCCCACCCGATTCCTAAAACTACCCAAACCTATCCTACCCACCTATCCCAGCTCGCCACCTCACCCCTCTCCCCAATTCCTACCCACCCCGCCACATCATCAATCCACCAGCCCCACTTCCCCCTCTCCCTCTTTCTCACACAGTTCCACCTTACCCCTCTCACTTACAACCTGGCCCCACCCGCAGCAGCCCCACCCACCACTAAACTCACCCTCTCCCTGGACCCGGTCAACCGCCCTCCGCGGGACCCACCCAGGACCCGCACCCACCTGTCCCCACGCTCGGACCCACCCCCACCGGCCCGCTCCTCTCCCCCACATTCCTACCCGACGCGCTCCCTTCCCCAACCTCCTCTCTCCCCCCACGCCCCGACGTCCTCCCTCCGTTCCCCTTCCGCCGGCGCGCCGTGAAGCCTCCTCCGCGCCCTCTTCCGCCTCCGTGCTCGCCGGCTCCCCTCCCCACCCTCTCTTCATCGCCGCCTCCCTGCCGGGCTCGCCGGCCACCTCCTCGCGTCGCCGGCCTCCCCCTCGCCACCGGCCTCCGCTCCGGTCCGCACAGCCAGCGCGCCACCGAGCCTCCTCCTCCGGCTCCGACCCCTCCTCGCCGCCGGCCTCCACCGACCGCCGCCGCCGCCTCTGCCCTCCGTGCGCCACCGCGGTGCTCCCCCGCGAGCAGAACAACCTCCGGCCGCCTCCTTCCCCCTCGCCGCCGGCCGCGCCCCTCGCCCTCTTCGGCGCGTCCTCCGGCCACCACCGCTCGCCCCCGCGTCGGGCTCCTCCCTGCTGCCCCTGCACCGAGCCGCTGACACCCCGTCGTCCCCTTGGCGCCTCCTCGTCCCGGGTCGCCTGGCGCATCCCGCCGGCCTCGCCACCCTTCGGCCTCGAGCTCGCCTCTAGCATGGCCCACCAAGCTAGTGTCGTCCACCTCTGTGTGCTGCTGTCCAGACTATTTGGCCTGCCCGCAGCTCTGTTTAATCTTAATGTTCAGTCCCTGGTGGCGTTTTGAGTATCTCTGGTGTTTGTGGACGCTGCAAGTGTTGCCCGATTGATATTATTTTGTCGATCGAAGCCTTCCGAGGAACAAATGCGACAAGTTGGGCAACAACCACCGCCAAGATCTTCGGTCTACACCGTTCGACAAGAACTCCATCACGGAACACTAGTGCTCCTTCAAGTAACCGACCACGGATGCGGCAGGATCGTCTCGGGAACGCCAAGTACTTCCCTCGGACGCCAAGACCCGAACCTGAAGAACGCCAAGACCGACAAGATCTTCGCCACGACAAGATCGACACCGACCCGGAAGCACCCGATGCGCCCCCGACACCGAACCAAGTACTCCTTTCCGGACGCCGAGTCCGCCGAGAACCCGGATGCGACAAGATCTGCCCCGTTGTTCGAGAATGTTCCTGCCGAGACCGCTTTCGTTGAACCCTGAGACCGGACCCTGAACCCCCGGGAACCCCAAGTTCGTCGAGATCCCCTAATGTGTGAACCCAAACCCGAGACCTTATTTTATTAAATGATATATACTTATTGCATATTAAATTGTCATACTCGCATGCATATCATTGTTTTGGGGGTCTTATGCCGATTCACCATATAATTAAATATGGGGCCCATATGCGGGCAAATCTAGTCTTGTATTGGCCTCATTTAAATTTGTGTAGCGAACCGGTAACTTATCTTACCCTGTTATTACAACATTTAATTTGCGGGGAAGATAAATAACATGAACCGTTTAATTAATTGTCGGGACCCCGGTTCCGCTTAATGTGACCTAATTGCATCGCATCTTTGCCATGTCATGCATCATACATGCATCATGCCCGATCTTTTTGCCGTAGTATTAAATAGTGCATCCGGTGTTTCTTCTAGTGTTTTGCTTCTTCGAGGATAAGGTCGTTGAGTTGATGTGAGCTTCGACCCGATCTTCGGATGAACCTTCGGCAATGCTTTTCAGGAGAGCATCTCCCCCCTTTCTACCTATCTTACTTTTACAGTATTTATTCCCTCCTGTTGATCTATTGCTATCTGTGTTGCGATGCACTAGTTTCCGTACCCGTGAAATCCCTTGCAGCCGTATATTGCCTTGGACACATCCTATTACCTGTTGTTTGGTAGATAGTTGGACTTGCGTGTCGTAGTCGCTTGCTCAAGTGCTGTTGCGTGTCGTCAAGTACCACAGTTGTTGGAGTATTGCCGCATGTTTAAGGTTGGAGATGATCATGGCTTTACTTATCGTTCACTTTAATTCCTGTTTAACAACTAAAATTGAAGTAAGTAAGCAGAGGCACAGGTGGGCAATAGATGTTATTTGGTTGTTAACCGTCCACTTGTGTCCCGTAGGACCCCGAGTACT
This sequence comes from Avena sativa, assembly GCA_916181665.1. Classification (NCBI taxonomy): domain Eukaryota; kingdom Viridiplantae; phylum Streptophyta; class Magnoliopsida; order Poales; family Poaceae; genus Avena; species Avena sativa. The sequence goes on along the minus strand of OV702279.1, from coordinate 51,050,519 downwards.
TGATACCTGTTCCTTGAATATTCGCGCTATCCACATACGGGGGAATTATGGGACCCCCCTGAGCCAGAGCTTGATTCATTCTTATTTCTTGGGGCCACAAACTAGTTTGAGGTTTTATTTACTATCCTGTACCTATGCCATGCTTTACTGCTTTATTTACGATTATGCGAGGAGCACACTGTACTGTTTAGGTAAGCGGAGTGTTTTCGCGGTATCGACACCCCGATTTTTCGGGTTCCCAGTCGTTTACAGCCATTGACGCAAACCTTTGGTCCGTCTCGGAGTCAGCTAGCTTCATTGCGGGTGTACTCAATGGGGTGGCCCCCTGAAATATTTCTGAATCCTGTGATTGCTTTGTCGTGAAGGCCTCGTTGGGTTTTGATTTGGTTTTTCCGAGGTTGATCGAGTGTGTGTTGCTATTGGTGCACCCCGGCCGGGTAAAACTTTCTGAAAGCCGTGTCCACGGTTATGGACGACTTGGAGCATAGTATCTCGATCATAGGCAACTATAACTAAAGTAGTGCTATAAATTTGACCTTATAATGACTAGTAATCAGCTTCACTATAATGGAATGGCTAAATAAAACTGCCAACAATTGCTTGTATGGGTGTCGCTTGCGACCATTGTACCTGACTAGTAAGTATTGCAACTACAACGGAATGGCTAAATAAAAGTACCAAGAACTGCTGGGTTTTGGGTTATCTCATGCTAATGGTATCTGACTAGTAAGTGTCGCAACTACAACGGAAGGGTTAACTAAAAACGGCCCACTGCTTATTTTATCAGGATGATTATCTATACTTGACTAGTAATTGCTGCAACGATAACTGAATAAGTAAAACTGCCAACCGTGTGAGTTCCTCGGTTGACTTCCTCGTTTGGTCTCGAGGGGGAAACGCCAGGATGGGTTTGTTTGATGGTAGTATCAGGTTGGATCCGAGTAGCTCTTTCTTATCCCTCTCTGATAGCCGACAGTTGTACCGAGTCTCTATAGGTTGTTTAGTGCATGCTGTCGCGGCCGCTCCAGTCCACCATACCTATGTAGGCGAGGACCGCCGAATTCTAGTCTCGCCTTGTACTGGCCTCAGTACTGACGCTCCTCTTTTCCTTTGCCCTTTGTCGGCACCCCTTTTGTTTAAGCAGGTTTTGAGATCGACGTCGTTAGCAGGGTTACCCTTCCGGCTTGGCCTGGGCAGGGTTATGGACGCCATTGGTTATTCTTCAGGGCTCTTAGCCCCATTTGCATCTTGTCCGTAGCTGGACGCTCTATCATTTTCAAGGTGATTTGGATCTTTGTATATTATATCTGTATTCTTGACTCTTTGAGTCGCTGTTGTATATATATCTGTTCTGTGGGTCCCATCGAGGACTGTTGTGTAATGTTATTACTTCGTTTTCCACCCGCACGAAAGTGCCTGGTGGGCACCTTTGAATCGTTTCTATGCGGGTTTGGCGGGAATCGCTGAAACTTGCATAGGGTCGATTCTGAGGGTGTTACACTGCGGTGTCACATTTTCTTGAGGTCCGCGTGTCCATCAAAAGACCCAATAGAACAGGTCTGGAGCAGAGTCAACAATCTGAAGGGACAATCTCTTTTTCTTGGGATCAACTACCCTTTCTTCATCGGAGCACCTGAAGTTGTTGCACCTATAATTGCTCAGCAGCCCCGGCTCCTGATGATGTTGTTGGTGGTGGTGGTGGAGCTGACGAAGAACTAGCTGATGCTGCTCCTGGTGAAGCTGACGAAATACCCGCTAATGCTGCTACTGGTGAAGCTGACGAAATACTTGCTGATGTTGCTGCTGGTGAAGCTAACGAGATACCGGCTGAGGCTGCTGCTGGAGTCCAGGGAGAACATGGTGCTGTTGTTGCTGAGGTGCCACCACTTCTAGTGTTGATAGCAGACTATGTGTTTGTTGCACACTCACGCATTTATTATGTTGACACTCCAGATCCGACCTAGAGTTGAATCCACGTCAGGGAGAGGGGGCCTGCCATTGCCTCATCAGTGGGGTCATACAATTTGATAGATAATGAGAGACGGCCAAACACGGAACTCTGATTCGTTCTGACATGCCACCAGCTATAGAGGCCGGTTCGCCGGTTGGCTCGCCGGAAGTTCCGGCGGTGTAAGACCGCTTTGCTTATTTGTGTAAGAACAAGTTAAGACTATGTGTGTAAGACTAAGTTATGCCTAACTATGTAATATTCAATAAAGCCCGGCTTTTCTTTCCCTGCCCACAACAGCAGAATTGCATCATAGAACATACAAGGGTCATGTGTATACCCGACATTTTGCTCGGGATAACAACCACTTCAAGTTAATTGCAGTTTCAAGTTGGCAATATTGCTGATAGTGTTATTGTTATGAATGTGTACGTATTTGAACACATCACTAGAATGTGCCACCTATTGATGATTGATGACATAGATCTAGCTTCTCTTTGCATATTTGCATTCAATCGCTCATGGATCAGAATTACTACACGTACATAGAAAAACAATGAAATTGAAAGAGGTACAACACATGATATTTTTTAAACAAGTTCATCTATTGTATTACAGGCACACCATACAACTTGCACTTGCATATAATTCATAGACAGAGAATATAACAGTACCAGACCCACATGATCCATCAATCTAATCTGACGGGTAGCCGTCGTAGTAATCGTAGTGGGTGGTGCCATATTCCCCATAAAGCGGCACCATCTGCAGCTCAGAATGCACAACGGTACTGCAATACACCACTAGCAATCGATCAAGTTCGAAAGGACGGTCATTGATCCATAATCCTCCTACTGCATACCCATGGACATCCCTTGCATCCTCTTCCCATGTAAGAGCCTCAAAGTTGTAAGATATAATCTGGGATAGGTCCGGATAGTAGATGATGCCGGCCTGCACCATGGGTACCCTAGCGTTGTCGACGCAGATACACCGATTGTCAGCAATGAAGAGAGCACGGCTATTGATGCCTCTGACCGGCTGAAGGACACGGTTCTGTGTATCCACCCGGTATACAACGGGCCTGCCGCCGTAGACCGGTCCACTCACAACGATCAATAACTCCCCGTCGGACTCGACAAGGTAAAAATGATTCTCCGGGTACTGGCAGCCTGGAATAGGGCCTGCGATGGTGGCATGCATCTTCACGGTCCGTGCGGAGTGCTGCATCTAGACATCTCCATGAGTAGCACCAGGCATAGTCGAGAGGACAGACCCATATCTGTCTGCGACGAAAACATCACCAGCGTAAGAAGTCATGCTCTGGAGTTCCGCAAATTAAACCCTTCACCAAAGACCGGGCGACTGCCTTCCTCCGTGCCCTCATTCGCCCACCGAATGATGGTGTTCTGAAGATTTGATGTAAACACCATCAACGACGGGAACATCGTCACAGCGATAGAAGCCACATGTTCGGTCGGTATCTCCACTCTCAGGCGCTTGATAGAGCCCGAGAAGGGGTTGTACAACCTTGTACAGCTGCACCCTCTGTCCAAGCACAAGGAGGCCGATGGTTGTGCTACCAACGTAAAAGTACCTTCCAAAGACACAGAGAGGGAGAGAGAGAGAGAGAGAGAGAGAGAGAGAATGAGAGAGAGAGAGGAGAGCCGGATATTCAGTCAAGGTAAACAGACAGAGATTCAATCAAGCTAAACAAGTAGATGGAGAAACAAAACTTGAAAAACATATCATATAGGAGGTGAACGCAAAAAAAGGATCGCACATATACATATGAATATCAAGAAAGCACCTGCGAATAACCCGACTAATCTTCTTCTCATGGTAGCGGTCGGTTCTCACGTTCAGCAACGTGATGGAGGCATCGTCTACCCGATACTCCACCAACAACTGGTGTTCTAGAACAATCCAGTTGGCTGGTATAAAGCGCTCCTCCATGAAGCCACACTAGGCACTGCAGACTGCCCGGAAGGCGGCGTAGTAGTCTAAGTCGTCCGTCGACAGGAAGATGTCACATATCTTCTACACGACTCCCTCACGGATATCAGCCCACGGCGAATCCTACTGCTTGTTGCTGGCCATGGATGATGGTGTTCGTATGGTCTCGGTCCCGTCGAATGGCAGAGGAAGCGTATCCAGAAACAGAAATTTATTAAAGAAGGTCTGGGAATGCCAAGGGAAGCGTGTGGAAACGAGACGACTGCATGCACATAGCAATCACAAGCCCAACCGCCAACGATCTCGCATGCAATCTCTCTCGTCGGTTCGGTTCCTGTCAAGTAAATGTGGGGGGTTGCTACACGGGCAAGTTAATACAGGGGGTTGCAGTTTCAAGTTTACTATCCAGGAAAGTAAGGTGCCACGACCATATAAAATGAATAGCTCATACAAACAGCTAGGAACACTGCCGACAGTGCTATTGTTATGAATGTGTACATATTTGAATGCATCACTATAATGTGCCACCTATTGATGATTGATGACATGGATCTAGCTTCTCTTCGCGTATTTGCATTCAATTGCTCATGAATTTGTTCCCATATTTTTTGGCAATGACTGATGAACTCCACTCTCTTGGTAACATGCTTCGTCAACGAGCCCTTGTTGATGCAATGCAAAGTACAGACTATGATCTTCATTGTTATCCCATTTAGGTTATCTGTTTTTCTTCATCATGGAGCTACTAATTTCAAATTAAAGTCTAGTAAACAACATATCGGTACATGTTTTCTACCACAATCACAAGAACAAAACTGGATGGAATTTAATCTTGTTGGCATTATGCCGAACAGAGTGGATGTGGCCTTGGGGTTCGGAGAGTAAGGCGCCCTGGCTGGTGCGGGTGCGACCACGGCGACGGAGAGCTCGGATTTTGGAGGAGGACAACAGGACCGAAATCGCATCCCAGTGTCATGCCATGAGTGCTGCCATGCCATGGGTCGATCTCCAGTTTGGGAGGAGGAGGGTGAGACCGATCAGGTTCAGCCGGGCGCCAAATCTCGCCGCTGAAGGAATTCCCTCCCAGCTCCGCGCAATGGCGGTGACCATAGATCGCCCCTTTGGGGAATAAGAAGGCCAGGTCAAAAATACCATTTGAACACGAGGGAGCCAATGCTGCAAGTATACATGGCAGCCAGGATGGCACCGACTTAACGGTCAAAAGTGACAGGCGGGGCCCAATTTGACGGGTGTTAGCGAGTTTTCCCGTGGTCAAACGGTTTGTTAAATTCGTGCTGAAAAAGATCCTCTAAGCATTTGGCAGGCCAACTCTGGGTATTGCGATCCAATACAAACAAAGTCAAACCCCGCATTGCCTTGGCGCTTCAACTTTCGGTCCACAAGTAGAAATCTCCACCGAGGGGATGTGAACCTGGGTACATCGTGTGCCAATCTCGCTCCCGGATTATCCTACGTTGCCTTGCTCCCTCTACGTAAACTACCCCAGTAGCATCTTCCGTACCAATACCACAACAGTTGGCGCCCATCATGGGGCAAGTGGTGCTTAGAGGTGATGATTTAGGCGGGATCCTCAAATTCGGCATCAACATACATGCATGATGAAGAATGAGTACAGTTGCGACATACGGGGATCAATGCCAACACCACCCGCATGCACGTCTTCAAGATTGATCAGGAGCATAAAAAGCTTTTCGCGGCGGCTGGTGGCCTGCAGATTAAATCACCGTCTTCTCTTAAACTATCCAAATATTTTATTTAGATCCGATCTTCTAATGCCTTAGTGTTTTTCCTTGTGCATGTCTTGCGGCTGCGAGAGTCAATCCGGTACAGTACCATGCCTGATTGATGGACCGAGGCAGAGTTTTATCCTAGAGGATTAAAGGAAGAAATCAGCTCCCAGAGTGATACACACGCAAACACACTCGATCCCACGTGTTTTATAATCCAATCTGTCATGGGAATGGCCACGGCAGACGCTGCAATCGGCAGCGAGTAGTAGAACGAGGGGCAAGGGCGGCCAGCCATCTGCGGTGCGAGATGAGGGCGGATACACAAGGATTTACCCAGGTTCAGCCCCCGGAGGGTAAATACCTACTCCTGCTATATTGTATTATGGAGAGAGTACAAGGACGAGCTCGACGACTAGGCGGCGAGTCGCTGGGGTGTATGATGGAACGTGTCCTCTATGCGTACCCTAGGGAGGTTTATATAGGTTCACCTTGCTAGGGTTTACAGATCTACAACCGAATTAGTTAAGGATTTGGAGGGTTCTTGACCTAATCCGACTAGGCCTAGCTACGCTTCTAGGCCTCCAGCTTCCAGTCGCCTGGGTCCTTGTCAAGTCTCGATCCAGTCGTCGTCCTGCAGGCCCACTCGCTGGCAGTTCGGGCCATTAGGAAACGTCCTGTTGGGTATACCCCAGTAGGCTATCCCCATCAGTAGTCCCCGAGACCGTCGTTGATTCGTCGCAGGTGTTTGTTGCCAATCGGAGTATGCGTGTCCAATTCGGACGCCCGGTCGAATCAGCGGTGGACTCCCTGAATAAAAGAAGGAACTAGTCATTTAGTTGCAATAACGGCGACCAGTCGAATCGCAGCTTGGCGAATGGGTCGGCGAGTAGTCGAGTCACTGCTATGGTGATCAGGTAGGCGAACCGTCAAGTCGCTGAAGACAGCAAGTCGAGTAGATGAAGTTGGACCATCAGCGCTGGTCAAACTAGCTGTTGGGTAATCCAACGGTAATATCGTCGTAATTACCGCGTGGTAACGGCTCCCCGAAGATGGCGGGTAACAACTGCTATATAAGGAGAGTGAGGGGTGAAGGACGAACATTTCCCACTCTTCACCCGATCTCGCGCACTCCCAATCCTCCATTCCGCGCAGCGACCAGAGCGACCCATAGCCCTAGATTCTCCAATCGATGGAGCCTCCGAGCCATGGGGCAGATCCAAGTGCACGAAAGTGATGTAGAAATCGTTCGAGGAGGCGGGGATGCTCCGTGCCAGGAGATGGCGCATCCCCGCGGCCGGATAGGTGACTCCAGATCCATGTGAGGGAGAGTTCATCTGCTTCACCAGCCACCTGGAGCGGGGGCTCGGATTCCCCACTTCCCTCTTCTTTCGCCGCTTCTGCGCCTACTACGGCATCCAACCGTCGGACCTAGGACCACACAGCATTAAGCAACTCGCCATCTTCGTGGCGTTTTGCGAGTTCTACCTGGGTTGCCGGCCGTATTTCCCCCTGTGCCAAGATCTGTTCCACAGGAGGATCGGCCATGAAGAGGCAGGCGGCCTGATGCTGGCCGCGGGCGGCCTGACCTTTCAGCTGAAGTCGAAGGCGTCTTCCTTTGATCTGATGCTGCCGAAGAAGGCGGCAAACGAATGGAAGAAGAGTTGGTTCTACATAGTCGCCACCGGTCGACGAGGTGGCGCTTCCGATGTATTCCGCCGACCGGCCCGAGTCGCGTCGGCTCCAGGTCACCAAGCTCCCGTTGGACCAGCGGATGGTCGTCGACGAGATGTTGCAGACGATCCGCAAATTGAAGAAGAAGGGCCTTCAAACCATCAATTTGTACAATTGCTGGTTCGGGCGGTGGCTAGTGCCTCTAGCCAGTCGCACCCACTACATGTATGAGTATACGGGTAAGGACGACCCGATAAAGTCCTATCAAGCCGAGTGGAGGCTCCAGGACTACACCTTGGCCTTGAAGAAGATCACCGAGGCGGACTATCTTGACACGAAGGCCGGTGTCGCCCCTTACACCGCGAAACGCCAAGCTCCAATGGTGAGTCCTTTATTTCTCGTGCATTCGCAGTCATAGTTTTGCATTCGCGGTCGTGCTAATTTTGTTTTGTTGTTGCAGTTGTTCCAAGTGGTGGAAGGTTGGTTTCCACCCGCAGACGACGAGAACTCGAACTCATCCGCCGAGGATGAGAGTGAGTCTTCGCCCGAGAAGGGCGATGTCAGAAGTGATGGGGGCGGTGATGACTACGACGACGATGATGATGGTGAAGATGAGGCCGCAGAAGTCACCGCACCCACGGTCCGCATGACCCGCGGGCAGCATCAACGTGAGCTCGAGGCCAGCAAGATCCTCGAGGCTCACGATGAAGACAATGATGAGCTCCCCAATCACACCTCGCAACGCGACGCTACGCCATCGAAGAAGAAACCACCAATACCGAATAAGAAGAAACCGACTAAGCCGGTATCAACACCTCGGTCCGCGAGTAGCTCCGATGCTACTAGCGCGGCCGAGGAAGCTAGGGCCGACGCACCGGTTCATGCGACCGCGGCGGCCGGCATGGCCGTTGTGGAAGGTGAGATGTCATTGGCGTCGCTTCCGCCGCCTTTCGTCCCAGTCATCGGGCTCGTGGCCGCTCCAGCCGTAGGGACCTCGCCACCGAGGGGAGCACCAGCGGTGGTCGCCGCTGATCCTCCTGCCGTGGCCTCGTCCTCGAAGAAGCCGTCGGTGTCTTGGGCACAGAGTGTGTTCGAGACAGGCCTGGGTCGGAAACTGAGGCCGGAGTTGGAGAAGCCGGCCAGTATTCATACTGGCCTAAGTTTTATTTCAGTCACCAAGTGAGTATTTCTTAGTCTTTATTTTGTCCACTCGATTAATGTCCGACTAGCGAGTTTACTAAAAACATTATTCTGCAGGACTGGGGTGAAGAAAATAGGTCACCCTTCGGTGGCCAAGGTCCCATTGGGTGCCACGGAGGCACTAGTCGACCCTTCAAAGAAGACGAAGGGCGACGAGGTCGAGGCGCCTGTTGAAGGCGCAAAGAAGGCAAAGGGCGACGAGGTTGACACGATTTCTGACGAGCCGGCGGTCGCATCGAGCGAGGCTCTGATTGGAGTGGATGCGGCCTAAGGCCACGGTGGACACCGCGTCACAGCAGGCGGAGCCTGTAGCCTCGGTCGGGGCAACAGGCCCACATTCGAGTGGTGCGGGAGTCACGGTGGCGATGTTCCCTCACTTTGTAGCGAGAGCCTCCACGGCGAGTGCATCGGTGCCATCGAGGCAGTGGCCTGAGGTCGTCGGCACGGAGGTCGAGCGGCGTCATGGGCGTACTCCGTTCGTGCTCCCATCGGTGGATGCAATGGAGCTTCATGGCATGCTAGGTGCCGCCATCCAGGTATGTCCAGTCCCCGAGGATCGGTCCACTGAATTTCAGTGGTTGGATTCTTATTGTTTTTTTGGAGTCCAGTCCCCGAGTGTCGAGTCGTTGAATTTCAACGGTTAGGCACTTAGGATTTTTTTGCTGTCCAGTCCCCGAGTGGCTAGTCGCTGAATTTCAGCGGCTAGGAACTTAGAAATTTTTCGTTGTCTAGTCCCCGAGTGGCTAGTCGCTGAATTTCAGCGGCTAGGCACTTAGGAATTTCGTTGCTGATTCTTCCATGGTTGCGCAGGGTCTGGAGCGCGAATCGGCAGAGCGACTTGCCGCGAGGGACCGTCTGGAGAGGGAGCTCCTCGTTGTCAAGGAGACGAACGAGCAGCTTCGAGCGACTGCGGGTGAGTGGCTATTGTTCTTGATGCTGGTCGTAAACCTTGTTCTTCTCGTATTCATAGTTTTGATGATGCAGATGATAACGCGGCCACGGTGGAAAAGGCTCGTCAGGGCCTGGTCCCGGCGAGTGAACTGACGCCTGCGCAGTCATCCTTGAGTGCCGCGGAGAAGCGAATCGCCGACCTGGAGCGGGAGCTCAAGGAGGTGAAGGCGGAGGCGACCTCGGCGGATGGGAGGGCCAAGGCAGCCGTTGCTTCTGCTGCTGAGGAGTGGAAGATGTCAGATGCACTCGTCGCCGGGCTGCAGGATGATCTCTCTGGTCTTCAAGATTTCATCATGGAGCGCTGTCGCTCGTTGATTGGTTTCTTTGGCGAGTCCCCGAGCGTGCGGGTTGTGTTATTTTGCTGGAGCCATCCTTACTATCTAATTATATGTTGCAGGAAGGATTACTGATGATGCCGATGAGGCGCAGTCGTATGATGTGCGGTAATGCATCACCACTCTGGTTGATTCTGCTGCGCTATCAGCGACCTGCATCCGGGCGTATCTGCAGGAAGTCTCGCCCATGAAGGTGATCCCCAGCGACCTCGTCGAGGTCTGGCGCTACTTGGAGAAGGCCCCGGCAGTGGCTGAATTCATGAATCGGTCGGCCTTTCGTCGTGGTGCGGCGACTGCGCTGAGCCTTGGGCTCGTGCACTTCCCTGATGATTTCGACCTCGACGACGTCACGAGCGGGTACCCTTCGTCGACGGGCGCAGTCGAGATCGCCGAAGTGCTGAAGCTGACCGAGCGGGCTGTGGTGTATGCCGACCGGGAGTGGGTGATGGGCAACCTCATTCCTTACCAGGAAACGGTCGTCGCCCCGAACGACCCCGAACCGGCGCACCGCGACTTCAAGGTAGAGCAGCCATTCCGAGCGGCCATGGCGGGTGAACTCATGACGTACCCGTCGAACCCGTGGGTCCCTTTTATCCACCGTTGCAAGAGTGGTAGCGCCTCGTCGTCGAAGCCTGCATAGTAGAATAGTTTGCGATCGGTGTTAATTAGAATAGGTATGTAACTGCCCTTGTAAGCGAACAATTTTTGCTGCTTGAAGGAATGCAAGGGTGCTTTTGTCAATGTTTTTCGATTTTACTGTTGGTTGTGCGAGTCCTCGAGCGCGTCGGCCCTTTTATGGGGTTGACCTCGTTTTTATGTGTGTTGTTTGAACTTTTAGTAAGTTAAGGTCGACTCGCCATGGCATGGAAAGCCAGTCGCATGGCGACTCCAAGGGGTGCTCTGTACTTAGCCGTTTTCTCGGGCGCGAACAGGGTCGGGTGGCCGAGTCCCCGAGCGTGGTACTTGGCGGTTCGAGTCGCATGCCCATGGTAGGTGATGACAGGGCGCGTTGTTTTGGCGTGTCACTCCACCTGATCCGTAAGACCAGTCGCGTGGCGAGTCCAGGACACGCTCTCATACTTGGAATTTTCCCTCGTCACTCATGATTGGACTGGCAGCAGTCCCCGAGCGTGGTACTTAGCCGTTCGAGTCGCTGCGCAAAGGATGTGGAGGACTGGGTCGCTATGGGAAGCGAATGCGGTTGTCGTGGCTCGGAAAGCCAGTCGGGCGAGGCGACTCTGATGGGCCCCGGGTTGGCTTTTTTCGTGGACGATGCGAGGCCCGAAATTTTTGGTGCCCTCGTACCGCACTACTTGGCCGTGACGGTCGCGTAACCAAGGGTTGACTTCCACGAATAGCATAGCGCTGTTATTACGAGTGCGAGTGGCACAAGGTACGGAGAGTGGACACAATTTGTGTGAATCGACCTTCTTTATTTCATAGAGGGTAGGAGGTACATGTCTGGAGTTCTAGGAGTAGAACTTCCGTAGGAGGTTTACATTCCATCGCCGCTTGACATCGAGTTTTTCGCCGCCTCGGACGTCGGTGAGGTAGTAGGCTTCGTTGCCCAGGACACGCCCGATGGCGAATGGTCCCTCCCACGAGGGAGAGAGCTTGTGCATGCCTTTCTTGTCCTAGATCAGACGCAGTACCAGGTCGCCTTCCTAGAAGGTGCGGGTCCGTACTCGCCGGCTGGGGTAGAGGCGAAGCCTTTGCTGGTAGATGGGGGTGCGGGAGCGAGCAAGGTCGCGTGCTTCGTCGAGCTGGTCGACTCTATCCTGGCATGCGAGCTCGTTGTCGGCTTTCACGTAGTTGAACACCCGAGGCGAGTCATGCTCGAGGTCGGTTGGCATGACGACCTCGGCCCCGTACACCATGAAGAAGGGGGTGAATCATGTCGACCTGTTACGGAGGTGCGGATGCCCCAAATGAAGGAGGGGAGCTCTTCGACCCAGCACCCAGGAGTTCGCTCGAGTGCAACTTGCATTCGTGGCTTCAGGCCGTGGAGGATGCTCAGGTTGGAGCGTTCCTCCTGGCCGTTGGACTCCGGGTGGGCGACTGAGGCGAGGTCAAGTCGTATGTTGTGCTCCTCGCAGAATTCAGCCATGGCTCCTTTGGCAAAGTTGGTGTCGTTGTCTGTGATGATGCTGTGTGGGAACCCGTAGCGATAGATGAGCTCGCGTAGGAACTTTGTTGCGGTCTTCCCGTCGCACTTGCGGACTGGCTTGGCCTCCACCCACTTTGTGAATTTGTCGACTGTGACCAGGAGGTGGGTGAAGCCAGAGGGGGCCTTCTTGACGTGGCCTACCATGTCCATGCCCCACACGGCGAATGGCCAGGTGATGGGGATGTTCTTGAGCGCCGAACTCGGCACGTGAGTCTGGTTGGCGTACTTCTGGCACCCGACACAGCATTGGACGATGTCGATCGGGTCGGCGTGTGCGGTGAGCCAGTAAAAGCCATGTCGCATGGCCTTGGCTACTAGGGAGCGGGCGCTAGCGTGGTGGCCGCAGTCGCCAGCGTGGATGTCCTAGAGGATCTTGCATCCTTCTGCAGGTTGGACGCAGCGTTGGAACACGCCGGTCACGCTGCGCTTGTGGAGCTCGTCGTTGATGATGACGAAGGACTTGCAGCGGCGTGCTATCATCCGGGCCTCCGTTTCTTCAGTGGGTAGTGTGCCTCCCTCCAGGTAGGCGACGTATGGCGCAGTCCAGTCGCTCGGCTCAGCGATCATTGTGACCAGGGCCGCTTCTGGTTGCAGCGGAATTCCGATGTCGATCTCCCTCGGAGGAGAGACGGAAGGCTTGGTGATGGTGTTGAGTAAGACACCGGCGGGAGGCACGAGTCGAGCCGATGCAGGAGAGTGTGTCAGCCTCCTCGTTCTTTCGCCGGTCGATACACTCGACGGAGTAGCCCGAAAAGTGGCCTCCCAGCTGGTCCACTTCTTGGTGGTATGCCACCATGGTGGGGGATACTGCATTGCAAGTGCTGGCGACTTCAGCGGCGACGAGGTCGGAGTCATCGTAGCAGCGCAGACGATTGATGTTCATTTCCTTGGCTGCTCGCATGCCGTGGAGGAGCGCCTCATACTCAGCCATGTTGTTTGTGCAGGGGGTGAAGTCAAGGTACAGGATGTAGCGTAGGTTGTCGCCCTTTGGAGATGTGAGGACGATCCCTGCCCCTGCACCGTCTGCATTCTTGGAGCCGTCGAATTGTAGGGACCAGTAGTGGAGGAATGGCAATTTCTCTGGCTGCTGGGCCTCCTCCCATTCGGCGAGAAAGTATGCTAGAGCCTGCGATTTGATCGCCTCCTCCCAGTGGACTCCGATCTCGATGGCCCACTTGGCGACTCGCCCGGTCGCCTCACGGTTGCGGATGATGTCCTGCAACGGTGCTGAGGAGACGACCGTGATTGGGTGCGACTGGAAGTAGTGCGGCAATCGCCGCTGGGCTCTGAAGACCGCATATACCAATTTTTGGTACTGCGGGTAGCACTAGCATGACTCGGTGAGGACTTCGCTGATGTAGTATACGGTTCGCTGCACCAGGCGCTCCTTGCCCTCCTCTGGTCGTTCGACGACCATGACGACGCTGACAACTCGCTCAGAGGCCGCGATGTAGATTAGCATAGGCTCCTTGTCGACGGGGGCGGCGAGTAGTGGTGCCGCGAGTAGCACCTCTTTGAGAGCGTGGAGCATGTCATCTGCCTCCTTGTCCCATTGGAATGTGGGGGTTTTTGCGCATTAGGCTATAGAGGGGCATCACCTTCCCGCCTAGCCGGGGGATGAAGCGACTGAGAACCGCGACTCGCCCGGCCAGCTTCTGGATGTTGCACAGTCACTCGGGCCTTCCGAGCCGGGCGATCGTGTTGATCTTGACGGGGTTCGCCTCGATCCCATTCTTGGAGACGACATACGCCATCAACTGTCTAGTAGGTACAACGAAGGTGCACTTTCCTGGGTTTAGCTTTATCTTGTACCTCCGCAGGTTTGCGAAGGTTTCTGCCAGGTAGGCGAGTAGATCGCCCTGGCGAGTGGACTTCAGCACCACGTCGTCGATGTAGACGTGGATGTTGTGGCCAATTTGGCTCACGAGGCACTCCTGCATGCACCTCTGGTAGGTCGCCCCGGTGTTCCTGAGGCCGAAGGTCATGGCGGTGTAGCAGAAGGCTCCGAATGGCATAATGAACATCGTCTTCTCCTTGTCCTCGAATGCCATTTTGATCTGGTTGTAACCATAGTAGGCGTTAAGGAAGAACAGCGACTCCGAGCCCGCGGTTGAGTCGATGATTTGATCGATCTGTGGGAGGACGAACTGCTCTTTCAGGCGGGCGCTATTTAGGTTTGTGTAGTCGATACACATTCTCTAGGTCCCGTTTTTCTTCTCGACCAGGACTAGGTTTGCCAGCTACTTGGAGTATTTGATTAGCCGAATGAAGCCTACAGCGAGTAGATGCTGCACCTCATCGGCAATTGCTCGGCGGTGCTCTTCATTGAAGGGCCGCAGCTACTGTTTGACGGGTCGCGCTTTGGGGTCGGTGTTGAGTTTGTGCTCAGCGAGTTCCCTCGGGACACCAGGCATGTCGGAAGGTTTCCATGCGAAGATGTTGTGATTCTCACGTAGGAACTCGATGAGCGCGCCTTCCTATGATGGGATCATGCCCATTCCGATCGTCACCGTCTGGCTGGAGTCGCCTAGGACCAGCTCGACGGAGCGAGTGTGCATTGTCGTCTAGAATGCGGTGGAGCCGCCGCCCTCTGAGTTGGGCTTCTTGAGTATGGTGGGGTCATAGTTGTTGACCCCGCTCGTGTACTTGGCAAGCTTCTCCGCGTGGCTCTCCTCTGCGGCTATGATGGCGTCGGCGAGCTCGGTGCCTTTGGCCTTGCACTCTGCGGCCATGTCGGGGTCGCCGTGGACAGTGATGATGCCGCACGGCCCGGGGAGCTTCATCGCGTTGTACGCGTAGTGGGGCGCTGCCATGAATTTGGGGAACGCCTGACACCCCAAGACACAGTGGTAGGGGCTGTTGAAAGGCACCAGCTCAAAGACGATCCGCTCGGTGCGAAAGTTTGCTGGTGTGCCGAAGGTGATTGGCAATGTCACCTTGCCGATCGGGTACGCCTTCCGACCGGGGACGATGCTATGGAAGGTGGTGTAGGTCATCTCGATCATCAACTGCGGGAGCCGCGGTCGCCTGAACGTGTCCAGGTACAGAATGTTGATGGACCTGCTGCCGTCCATCAGCGTATTGGGGAGCCAGTAGTCCCCCACCTTGGGCTTGACCACCAAGGCGACTCGACCCAGATATTCGATCCGTGGAAAGTGGTCTTCGCGGCTCTAGGTGATTTGTTGCTCGGACCAGTTGAGGAACTGGGGGATGTCGACCTGGGACACCGCGTTGACAGTGACGGCGCGGGCGATGACCTTCTTCTCGTGCTTCGTGTTGAAGCCGGTGAAGGTGTGAAGTGATCCGGCGTCGTTGCCGAATTTCCCGCCGTTTGGCAGGTGGTTATCGGGGTCTTCGCTTGCGCGCCGTGCCTTTTCGATCTCCCTCAGGGAGTGGCAGTCGGCGATCGTGTGTGTGGCGGGCTTCCCCTCCCTGCTGTGGAACACGCAGGGTTGGTTAAGGAGAGCCGCGGGGTCGAACCTTGGCTTCGCCTTGTAGTTGCCGCCGTCGCCGTGTTGGCCTCCGTCGCGGCGAAAGCTCTTGGGCTCGCGTGGAGCGTAACCGGCATTGGTGACGAAGTCGACTCGCCCATCACCGCGGCGCTTGCCGGTGAGGCGAGTGTTGCTGTAGCATAGCTCGGGTCGTCTCCCGTTTTCATGGCCGGTCGTGCGGCGATTCCCTCCCGACTCGTCGTCGGTTTCTTGGTTTTGGTCCTCCTCCGCGTACCGCTTGGCGATCTCGAGGAGTTCCGGTATGTTTTCGAGTGTTTTGTACACCCTCTTGAGCTTGGCGACCAAGGGCTCGTAGAGGCACGAGGTCTTGAAGCAGTGGATCGTGGTGTCTGGGTGGATTCCAGCCACGTTGTACCATAGGTATTGCCACCGTTGGACCCAGCTGCGGGTCGACTCGCGAGGTCCCTGGACGCATCGCTCCAGGTCCTCGATGGTGGTGGCGCGGGTGTAGGAGCCCTCGAAGTGCCTGACGAAGGCATCGCGCATTTCCTCCCAGGAGTCGATGCTCTCTGCGGGGGGTGTTGATCCATTGTCGACACGCTCCCTCCATCATCAGGGGGAGGTAGCGAGCAGCGAGCAGGTCGGTGTGGCCGGCGATTCCCATCGCCATGAGGTACATGTCCAGCCACACGGAGGGGTCGTACAACGGGTCGTACTTCTCGATCTCCTTCAGTGCCTTGAAGTTCGTCGGGTATTTTTCGCCTCGGATCATCGGTCCAAAGAACTGGGGCCCGACTCGGCTTAGCGATCCCCTTGGTTCACCGTCGCGGTGGTTGGTGAGGGTATGACTCAAGTCGTCGGGCTGGCGTGCGAGCCAGCTCTGGTTGTTGATGATGTGGGTTCGTGCGTCGACTGGATGCCCATTGGCAGCGATGAGGTTGTTTGCCGGTCGCGGGTCATTGATGGAGAGTTCCGCACGTGCGGGTCGGTGTTGGAGCTGCAGGGGCTCGGGTGGTGGGCAGTTGAGGGTGTTTGCCACCAATGGGCGGCCGCTCGAGGCCGCCCTGCTTCCAGACGAACGGGAGTACATGCGACCCTGTGACTCGGCTCCCGAGTTTTGTTGCTCGACGGCCTTAGCGAGTAGAGCCTTGGCATACTGGATCTACAGGGCGCCTTCCCCGATCACGTTGATGTTGTCGACCGCGGCTCGGCTCGCGATGACGTTGTCCATCGGGGTGGAGAACAGCAGGAGGCCATTCGCGTCTCGCTCCCACGAGGAGACCAGGATTATTGGCTGACCCCGGGGGGGCGGCCGGGTGGTGGGGGAGCGCTGTTGTCCGTCGCGCCTGGTGGTGGCCGGGAGCTCCCTCCTGGTGGCGCGTTCTCGTAGATCGCGCGATCGGCCACGCGGGCCGGGTCGTTCTCATCGTCGAAGTTCAGGGCGTGGCCCTGAACGGTGGGGTTCAAGTGTGACCTGATGCGGAGCTGGTGGTAGCACGAAGTTCCTGCACCGTCACCTGCTCAAGGCGAAAGTTTTCGCGATCGGCTTGTTCCTTGCGGACCGCCTCCTCCAATCGTAGGCGGAGTTCTTCGACCTCTGTCGCTGTCACAGTCGGCGGAATCGGCGTGGAGAAGGGGTCTGGCGGGGCGTCCGCTCCACTCGCCATGTAGTTCTAAGCTGAAAGCACAAGAATGCTAAGGCTGAACGCAGTGCTAGCAAAAGTGAACACTCACAAAACAGTAAGAGTGAAAACTAGAGTGTTCTAGGCAATGGAAACAGAGTGTGTCTCTCTCCAAAAGAAGTGTGGTGTAACCAACCAACTTATTCAATCAAACTAAGCAAACTAAAACCAAAAACGAAAACTAAGACGCTCCAAGAACAACACAGCAATGCATGAAACAATAAAAACGAAGTGTCTAGAAAGACCTAAGATTTTTATTGGTGAAGAAGGGGGTGCCTTGGGCATCCCCAAGCTTTAACGCTTGTACCTCTTGAATATTTCCTGGGGTGACACGGGGTGGCATCCCCAAGCTTCAGCTTTTGTCCATTCTTCATCCCATTACTTCATTCTTTCTCTACACCTGCAAATTTTCCTTCATACAAAACTTCACACAATCTTCATTAGCAACATTAGTGTATTCAAAAGATAATAGACTTTTGGGTTTAGTTTCAAAACAGAAAAAACTTTCACTAAATACACAAGATACTGTAGCAACTCCTTCAAAAAGCTCAATTTCCCAAAAAGAACCCAAAAAGGAATCAATAAGAAGCAAATGCAAATAATGGCAGAAATCTGTCAAAATAGACCAGCAGGTAGAAACCGATTTTTTTGAAGATCTTATGGTGATCAAATAAAAAAGTGTTAAACTAAATAAAGTTATCTAACATACTGGGGGATTTATTCGTAAATTTTCAGCTCAATCCGAGGTACATAGACTCCTCACGAATGTTTTTGGTGGAGGACAGAAATCTGTTTCGGGAAAGCAACTCCCCATATCTTACTTCCCTCTCATTAGGGGTCATTCTTGGCACAAAAAAGCAAACAAAAAGGATAAGTAGAGGTCATTACAGAAGTAATAACTTCCAAGACTCAAGAAAACTCTTGGGTTATCTCCCAACAAGTACTTTTCTTTAACGCCTTTAAGTTAGGCACAATAATTTGAGAAGATGCTCACATAAGAAATATCAATTGAAGTAAAAGAGAGCATCAAGAACCAAATTCAAAACACATTTAAGTCTAACCCACTTCCTATGCATAGGAATCTTGTAAAGAAACAAGTCATGAAATCACAAAGCACCAAGCATAGAAAAGCAAAACAAGTGCAACTTCAAGACTTTCAACATAAAGAGGGGAAACTTAATATTATTGAGATGCATAAAACCATGTTTCCCTCTCTCATAATAACTTTTAGTAGCAACATGAACAAAATTAACAATATAACTATCACATAAAACATTCTTATCATGAGCCACATGCATAAAATGATTATTACTCTCCACATAAGAATAGCCATTCTTATTAATTGTAGTGGGAGAAAATTCAACAAAATAGATATTTTCTTGTAACATCCCAAAAATATTGATCATGCTTATCAAATTCTAATCACTAAAATTAAGGTTAACAAAAAAATTATTATATACAAACCGTATGAATGCATGTGTGTATGTGATGATTGTATGAATGCATGTTTGGACTAGTGTGATTAACCTAAATAGCAAGGAATGGTTTAAAGATGAAAATAACATCATATAAAACATTTCCAAGAAGAAACAAATCAAGAGAAAATCAAAAACCAATCAAATAAGGCAAATGGTCATTTTTGCCAATCTTGCTCACTAGGTCACTTTGAGTGCTTCTAGTCCTAGATTTCAAATAGAAACCTTTCCATTTCTTTTCACCCCTTGCAAGACCAAGTAAAAGTAAATCAAAGCCCACCTTTTAAACTTGCAGAAACATTTGGCAACCTCATTCAAATGACAATTTAAAATTGAATCTATAGCATATGTGAAGATCACACATTTTCAAAACCCAACCAAACCAGTGCCCCTTGACCAATCCAACTAACCCAAGACTCCCTAGTATGTGCCTATCAAACCCACCAAGTTTGAATCCAAAATTCAAATTTGAATTTTTTTCGGCCATTTCATCAAACACCTTGTTTGCAGCAAACAAACAAACATCGAGCACTATTTGTAGAAGTCATTTTGGCCAACCTTGTTCCCTATATAGCTCACACTACACTCTCAGTAAATGATCTAGCCCAATTAACAATCTTTAGCATCAGTGTGAGCATGCAAGGGCCATCAATGGTGAGCATGCCAAACCTAACTTACCACCCCCAAGTCGACAGTGAGCTAGGAGGAGCACCAAGCCGAGCAAGCATGTCTGGAGCACTGACCACCATCCACCGCCACCCCCTGTCCAAGCCCCGAGCATTGCCAGCCCCTGGACCACACTGCCCGAGCATCCCAAGCTTCTCTGCGTGCGAGCCGAGAGCACGCCAGAGCGTCGCACGCGACACCAGCCCACAGACCGCGCGCCACCCTTGCCGCTTGCGTACACGATCGCCAGCATCCCAGCAACCCGCCAGACAACCCCGTTCGCTGCCGCGCGGACCATGGACGCTGTGCGCCATTAAAATCCCCGTCGGACTTGCCCAGAGCGCCGCGATGTTCCGACCGTTCAGCACCGCCCCATGTCGCGTGACCATGTCGTTGAGCTTCGCCAGGGAGCACAGCATCGCCCCCTATCATCGCCGATGCCATTAGCACGCTCTGCCGACGACCAAGACGAGCTCAGCCCATGCCATTCGGTCCCCTCGTCGCATTATAAATAGAGGCCTTCCCAGCTCAAACTCTTCACACCATCTCACTCCCCACCTCTCACTGATCACACCCACTCACCACCGGAGCAAGGCGAGCACCAGGTGGCCGGCATTGCACCGGAGTTCGCCGCTGAAGAGGAGGAGAGGCGTCGTCAATTGGAGCCGCCCCAGGAGGAGCTTCCAGTACCAGGAGAATCGCCGTCGTCGACTTCGTCGTTCGCCCCCATCGCCGACCATCGCTGAAGCCCCGGTGAGCCCCCGTCGACCCCCACTGGCCGCGCTAGGGTTCATCCAAGCCGCGTCCTGTTCAGGCGTGGACGATGAACCACAGCCGTAGGATTAGAACTAGATCGCCCCGTACCGCTTCGCCACTCGCTGTCTCACTGATTATGGGATCGCTCACTTAACCAGCCCGCACGCGTGATGTGCATAGTGGGCTAGCACAGTTAAACATCCCGTGCGACCCAACAATTCAAACTTCGGTTTATTCATTTAGTTTCAAAAGCAATTTTGTACCTAGATTCAAAAATCAACCCATCTCGATTCACTGAACCAAAATGCATGAAACCAATTTTGTTAGAAAGGTACTTGAGTGCTTAATCCAAGCCCGTTGGATTCAAACCATTTAGATTTGTAGATCACCCATAGCAAAAATAACAAGGCAGAAGTTTTTCTGCATTCAAACATTTTTCAAAATTCAACCATGAAAGCTTTTGAGTTGATTCCGACTCTCAAAAGTCACATTTAACCATACCTTTTAGAATATATAAAAATATATAGGGTTACTTGTAGAAATAATGATCAAGTAATAAAAGAATGCCTCATAGGCCATTCTAGTCATTTTATTTAATTAAAATAAAAAGGTCAAACCTTATTAAATTGTGACACCACTTCAAATCACATTCCCATGTACTGGAATATGTGGTGATAACATGTCTCAACATGATCCCATGTTTGAGTTGGACAATATTAAATCTTAAGTAGTTTTTCAATGAGTAGAAATTACTTTTCTAAAATGAAATAAATAAGACAAGTGCTTTAATCTTGGTTTTCATAGTGATGATGCTAGATCATCTAGTGTAAACCTTTGTGTGCTAAATAGAGTAGTTAAGAATTGTGTGGTGATTGTGTACCAAGTATTTATTTATAGACGATAGTACCGACCAAGGATACAAGGAGGAAGGAGGATACTACGAGGAAGAAGCTGAGGAGAACTTCAACCACTACTCTGCACAAGGCAATCCTAATACTACCAGTTGACTTAGCAAGCTATTAACTGCGCAAGCTAACACTTGCAACTTAGCAAGCTTATACTACTATCTTAGCAAGCTACTATCTTTGCAAGCTAAACCATGCAAGTTTTACTTGCAATCTTACACCACTTGATACCCAATCCTAGTTTTATTTGCAAGCTTAGTTATTTTATTTCTTTATCCAAGCTTTCTATTAGAGTTTACTTGGAGACTTGTAGATTGTAGAAAATATATTTGAAGGTAACATAAAGAGCATAAAACTTGACCTCAGTTAGATAATCTTGTTGTCATCCTGAGGCATGAGATTGAACTAAGATATTTCACACTTTTTTACCACCCCTCATTAGTATTTATTCCCCTTGTAGATGCTAGTGCTAAGCATAAAACTTGATCAGCTTTAGATGGGAATACTTAGTGAAAATGGTTATGAAAACCTTAGAATGATGAGTCATTCTACTGAAATGTTTTGACATATGTTCTTGAACACTAGATGATTTTGATGATGAAAATGTTAAGGCATGAGCCTTATCCCTTTATAAAACTGATGCTTGTCTGGATGCGATACCATTCCAATTTTACCGTACAACCACAATACCCGAAATTTGGGTAGGGCTTGACTGGAAACTTATATACCTTAGTATGGGTTACCTTGCGGCCAAGGTTCGAGCTGAGGCTACCTTGTGAAGATTGTCCACTTGTGTAGTACCCAAGATGACAGTTGGTCATGGTTGGGAGGCCAAACTCACAGGAGAGGTGCCTATACTAGGGTGTGTAATTGAAAGGTTATGATTCATTATCTGCATACTAAGTATGGTGAATTCAGGATTTGTTCTTGACGGATGTATCGAATGTTGTGGTGAAAGTGTACAATCTCTGCATAGTGTCAAACTATTCGAATAGGTGCGTCCGCGGTTATGGACAGTTGGAGTGACCATACTGTTCCGTCGTCAGATGTTTTCAAATTGACTTATGAAATGATTTATGACTTGATTTAACGAGAATAGAGTTGTGATATGAAATTCAAGTTCCCACTTAGGTGTTATAAAACTTTTCACTAGCTTTCTTTGCTTCTGAACTTAGTAGAGATAAATCTAGCTTTTGCAAAACAACCCTAGATCTTAGTATCCTACTCAAAACCCCCTTCACTTGTTAGTATTAGTTTGCGAGTACTTAAAGAGTACTCATGGCTTTGTCCCTGGCTATTCCCGTGGCCAGACTATGAAGAGGACTATCAGGAAGACGGACAGCAGGAAGGTTACAACAACTAGGATCATCTCCCATCGTCAGCATTGCCTGTGATCGTGAAGATGGAGCTTCTCCCACGCTATCGTTATCTTTACGTTATTCCGCTGCTTGAAATGTATTAAGACTGGATCATGAGATCCTTATTTGTTTAAGACCTTATGTATGGTTTGTAATGGATGATGTACTGTGATATCCAATCTGTTATGTCTCGCAAAAATGGTAATCCTAGGATTGCGATGTATGGTATAACAGGCATTTGGGATTAAAAATCCGGGTGTTAACATTTCCCAAGTGTGTTCATTTGGAAACATATCATCATTGGAAGGAACATGGATAGCACTAATAGCACAACAATTATTAATATTATCATTTTCAGAATTGGTGCCAATGAGATTTTCAATATCAAAAGTAGTGTGCTTTTCTCAATCATGATCACTAATATAGGTAACAGGCATAGGAACATCATCTAGTTCAGACTCATCAGCAAAAACTATGATAGGAGCAACATGCTTAGGGGAAGATACCATTTCCTCTCTCCTTCTACTCCTCTTCTTCTTCTTCTTCTCCTCTTTAGGAGTGAGAGGCTTGAAAGGACGCTTCTCCACATACCCTGGTTTATTGTTAGAGACAATAGAAGAAACTTTGGAGGATTCCTCCTTTTCATTAATAAGAACAAAAATCATATTAGTCCTGTCATATTTTGGTAAAATATCATCTTTTATAAGATTTTGTATGTAAGTATTCGCGTGGCAATTATCAACACAATAAAGATGACACCCATGCAGGATGCAATTCATACCAAAAGCACTCATGTCTACCAAAGAAGTTTTTCTTGATAACTCTTCACACCCCAAAAACAATGTAAGTTCATCATGTTGATTATCAGTGATCGTGTTATCACAATACAAGCTTGCAGTACTCATTGGATTAGAAAGGTCATTAGTATGGCCTGAGCATTGAAAATTGAAATGACCCACTTCATAGCAGAGTTCACAAATAAAAGGATAGAGGGCACAATTTTTTTACCAAGATCATCTAGAGCCTTATACCACGTTCTGGTTTTTTCATTCCAGTGTGTGATAGAATATTCTTCTTCTATTTGATTCTTATCACAAGGTATATGCATACCACAAAAATTAACACGCTTATAAGAAATAGTACTTTCAAAAGTTTGAGCATGTTTATTGCAATCATTAATAACATTTTCATTTTCCATGCAAGTGTCTTTAAAAGTTTCATGATACATGTCCCACTTTTCTTTAGGAGCATTAATATGGGAAGCAAAGGCTATATAATATTTAACAAGAATTTGAGGATCAATACCATATCTAGCACTAAGCTCTTGAAAATTAGCAGTTTCAGCAAAAGACTTAATGCAATCATACTCATAGTTTATACCTAGTTTTTTACCTTTGTCGTTATCCCAACCTTCTATATTGCTTTGAATTGTTTCAAGAAGATCTCACTTAGCCTTGACCTCCTTACTTGTGAAGGATCCCTCTAAACAGGTATCCAGATAGTCCTTGTAATGTCCTGAAAGCCTTGCATAAAAATTATTGATAACAACATTACTGGGGAGCTCATGAATGGGATATTTGAGCATTAGTGACTTCAATCTCCCCCAAGCTTGGGCAATACTTTCTCCCTCATGAGGATGAAAATTATAAATATAATCCTATCTTTATGAATTTCATGAGGAGGATAAAATTTAGAATAAAAGAGAGATTCAAGTTCCTTCCACTCCAAATGATGAGGATCATCTAGTAGCTCATACCACTCCCTTGCTTTGTCCCTAAGTGAGAAAGGGAATAGCTTCCTCTTAACTTGGTCCATTGAAATACCTGCACACTTGAACAACTCGCATAATTCATGTATAAAGAGTAAATGATCACTAGGATGGACAGTTCCATCTCCAAAATAGCAGTTATTCATAACACGTTCAACAATTTCATACCATTAGTAACAATGGTGTTCAAAAAATTCATACTAATAACATTGCTATTAGCATGCAAAGAAAGTTCCATAGGTTTTTTGATTTTCTTTTCAAACCACTCAAATTCTAACTTAGGAAAAATACTAAAAAGCTCTCAAATTTTTTTCCATTAAGCCTAACTAGTGAAAACAAGAAACAAAAAGAAAAAACTGTAGAATCTAAAGGAAATAACTTCGAGCACTCACACCGGAGGGTGTGAGTACCTTTTACCTTACCTCCCCGACAACGGCGCCAGAAAATAGCTTGATGTCTATGCACTTCTATTCTTGTAGACAGTTGTTGGGCCTCCAAGTGTAGAGGTTTGTAGAACAGCAGCAAGTTTCCCTTAAGTGGATTACCCAAGGTTTATCAAACTCAGGGCAGAAGTGGTCAAAGGTATTCCCTCTCAAGCAATCCTACAATCAAGATACAAGAAGTCTCTTGTGTCCCCAACACACCCAATACACTTGTCAGGTGTATAGGTGCACTGTTCGGCGAAGAGATAGTGAAATACAGGTGGTAACGGTGCCAGAAAATAGCTTGAAGGTGAGGTAAAGACTAAAGCAAGCAAACATGCAATAGATCTAGATGCAAAGGGTGTTTCAATGTTTAGAAACAATTCCTAGGGATCATACTTTCACTTAGTGAACACTCTCTCATATAAATATCCTCTCTTCATGATACTACTCTTGACTAATCTCCGATTGGACACTCTAATCATTGGTGGGGCTATAATAGCACTCCTCAAAGTTTGCCTTCCCCAATCTAGATAACCCCACACTATCACCTTGAGCGCTAGATGGTTCCAACAAACACCACAATTTCATAGAGACATCCAACTCCAAATATAACTCATAACAAATATTCAATCTAGCCAAAGTGACACACATGGTGTGCATGCTATCACTTTCACACACATGGGGAAAGCATAGATCTATTAAAGCACAAAGAGTATTTATGTAGACTCAAACCTAAGTGCCACAATGGCGTGCATGCTGTCACTTTCACACACATGGGGAGAGCAGAGATCTATTAAAGCACTTGAGTAGCAAGGTAGATCTACTTGATTACAAATCTCATGATCACAATATGACCATGCATAGAGAGAGAGACAGAGAGAGATGAACACATAGCTACCGGTAGATCCCTTAGCCTCGAGGAAGAACTACTCCCTCCTCATCGTGGGAATCAGCAACGATGATGAAGATGGCGATGGAGATGGATGGAGATGACTCCGGGGGCACTTCCCTGTCCCGGCAGGGTGCCGGAACAGAGACTTTCTGTCCCCCGAATCTCCCTTTTGGTGGCGGCGGTGCTACGGAGGTTTTTCTGGAAGTATGATTTAGGGTTTTCTCTCTGGGGCTTCTTATAGGCGAAGGAGGCAAGGTCGATGGAGGGCCAGGGGCCCACACCCCTGTAGGTGCCACTAGGGCTTGCCCGCTCCTGGGGGTGCGGCCACCCTGGTTCCCTACTCCGTCTCTGCTTCGTGGTTCCGTGTTGCTCCGGGGAAATGATAACTTTGGCTTTTGTCCCGTCCAATTCCGAGAATATTTATTTTCTGCCTTTCTGGAACCAAAAACAGAAGAAAACAGGCAACTAGCACTGTGGCAACTTGTTAATATGTTAGTTCCAGAAAGTGTATAAAAATACCTCAAAGTGTAGACAAAACTTAAGACAAATGATATAAAACAAGCATGGAGCATCAAAAATTATAGATACGTTTCCGACGTATCATTGGTGTTGGAACTGGTTCAGGCACAATTGGTTCAAGAGTAATGGCCTCAGGTGTATTTAACTCAGTTCAAGTCTAATCATCATAATTATTGCTTATTTTAGCCATTAATTCTTCAGCATCTGTAGGAGTTCTTTTCCTAAAAACACAATCAGCAAAACTATCTAGGTATGTCCTAGAATCATCAGTTAGTCCATTATAATAAATATCAAGAAGATCATTTTTAGGCAATGGACATCCAGGATGTGCATGAATCAAGGCACAGAACCTTGTCCATGACTCAGGCAATTTCTCTTCTTCTCCTTCCTTAAAATCAAAAAAATTCTGCAAAGCAGCATGTCTAGCACTAGGAGGAAAATATTTCTAGAAGAAAGAAGCAATCAAACAATCAGGGCTATCAATGGATCCAGGAGGTAATCTATTAAACAGAGCCTTAGCTTCTCCTTTTAGTGAAAAGGGAAGATATTAGTAACAAAGTACTTGCGCATCTTAAAATCATCAGAAAATAAGGCACTCATAGTGGAAAGCTCATTCATATGTGCCACAGCACTCTCATTCTTAGTCCCACAAAAAGGTTCTTTCTCAACAATGTCTAAATAGCATAAATCAAGAGAAAAATCATAATCTTAATCTTTAATATCTATAGGAGAAGTGGCAAACTTAGGTTCAGAAGACAGTTTAGTAATAATGGTACGTCTCTGAAGGAGACTCTTTATAGCACTAGCACCATGTGTGTTTTGGTACTCTTCAATAAATTCATCAGTCATTTCAATGTAACCATCACTAATATCATATCTCTCTCTAGACTTAGTTGAGCTAACAGGTGTACTAGTGTCTTCACTAGGAGTTTCAGTGTTTCCCAAAATAGTTCTAGCAATAGTAGCATCTAGGAAAGACCTAAAGAACCACTCGCATCAAGCACAGTAGAAGTAACATCATGAGTATCAGAAGCAATTTCAGATTCAGCAGTAGTTGCAGTGTGTGTAGCATGAGTATGTGGTGGTGGTGTGACAAGATTACTTATAACAGAAAGTGAATCAAGAGCAGCAGAGGTGTTTAGGATTGTACCTCTTCTTGTAGTGGATGGTAAAATAGGAAACTTTCCAACACGAGACTTCCTCATGATGAAAGGAGTAGCAGTGAACAGTAATAGATCCAAGTGAACTTACAAATAAAGCTATGCTCCCCGGCAACGTCACCAGAAAATAGTCTTGATGACCCACAAGTATAGGGGATCACAACAGTCTTCGAGGGTAGTATTACCCAATTTATTGATTCGACACAAGGGGAGCCAAAGAATACTTATAAGCCTTAACAACTGAGTTGTCAATTCAGCTGCACCTGGAAATAGTCTTGCTCACAATAGTTTATCAGTAGCAACGGTTTTGTAGTAGCAATAGCAAAGCAACAGCAGCAGTAAAACAAGAGCAATAGTAACAATAGTAGCAAACAGTAGGATATGAGTGCGGTAGGCATAGGGATAGATGGGCGGGCGTTGCATGGACGAGACTAAACATGTAACTTCAAGATCTAGGGCAATTGCAGATAAATAAGATAAAGCATCCAAGTACTAAACAATCATAGGCATGCGCTCCATATTTAGTCATACGTGCTCGCAATGAGAACTTGCACAACATCTTTTGTCCTGCCAGCCCGTTGTAGCGGGGCCTTAAGGGAACTACTAGAAATTAAGGTGCTCATTTTAATAGAGCACCGGAGCAAAGCATTAACACTCCGTGAACACATGTGATCCTCATATCACAGCCATCCCCTCAGGTTGTCCCAATTTATGTCACTTCGGGGCCTTTGGATCCGGACAATAATATGTGTACACAACTTGCAGATAAGATCACAAACAATACCATCATAATGAATCAATAATAAGTTCAGATCTGAAATCATGGCACTTGGGCCCTAGTGAAAAGCATTAAGCACAACAAGTTGCAACAAATTCAAATAGCACTAATAGAGATACTAGGCATCATGCCCTAACAATCTTATTTGATTACATGATAGAACTCATCCAATCCCTACTATCCCGATAGCCTACATCGAGGGATTACTCACTCATGGATGGGGGAAACATCGATGGTTGATGGAGAGGCGTCGGTGATGATGATGGCGATGATCCTCCCCAAATTCCCCGTCCTGGCAGGGTGCCAGAACGGAGTTTCTCGTTCCGAATCGCGGTTTCTGGTGGTGGTGGCGCAGCGGACCTCTTTCTGGAAAAACGTCGAACCCCCCTGAGTTTTTAGGTTAGAAGGAAACTTATAGGCGAAGAGGGAGGCCGAGGGGGTGCCTGAGGTGGCCACACCCCCTCCAGGCACGGCCAGGCCAGGCTCGCGTGGCAGGGGGTGTGGGCCCCTCAGTGCCCGACTCCGTCTCGTATTCTGGCTCCGTGAGTCTTCTGGTGAAATAGGATTTTTGGCATATTTTCCAGGATTTTTCCTGATAGTTGATTTTCTGCACAAAAACTAGACACCAAGGTAATTCTGTTGAAAACAGCATCAGTTCATGTTAGTTGTATCCAAATCACACAAGTTTAGAGGAGAAACAATAGCAAAAGTGTTCAGGAAAGTAGATACGTTTTGGACGTATCACTCGCCACTCGCCGCGCTCGGGGACTCGCCATGCTCCAGACAGCGACACTCGCTAGTCGCCCGACCTCGCCACTCGCCGCACTCCAGACATCGGCACTCGCCGGTCGCCCGACCTCGACACTCGCCGCGCTTGGGGACTCGGCGCGCTCCAGACTCGGCACTCGCTGGTCGCTCGACCTCGCCACTCGCCGCGCTCGAGGACTCGACACGCTACAGACAGCACAACTCGCAGGTCGCCCGACCTCGCCACTCGCCGCGCTCGAGGACTCGGCGTGTTCCACAGTCGGGGACTCGCCGCAACTGGCAGCTTCATCGACTCCCTGCGTCTTTCGCAAACTGGCCCTCACCGACTGGCTCACACCGACCCCTGACCGCCTCCCTCTTCACGATTCTTTCCTCTGTTCAGGAGCTCGTCGCCGATTCACCATGATCCATTGTCAATACTCTCCACGCCCTGCCTCAAGCCCACGTCGAATCCACGACACACTCGGGGACTACTAATGGGGGAATACCAATCGGGGTACACCCATGAAGAGGAGTCGCCAGCTGGATCGCCAGTCCCAGAGCGGGTCGACTCGCCGGATATGACGACTGGCATATACTGGACCCATACGACTAGCGTCGACTGGAAGCCCAAGACAGCGACTCGTATACAAAGCCCATTAGCACTTGTAAACCCTAAATGGCTGCATATATAAAGCCACCAGGGGTACCCCTTGGGGGCGCTCTCTCACATTACATTAGATCTAGTCTCTCGCTCTGCCTATGGCGACTCTCATGTAAACAAATCTATGATCATATACTGGATTGACAGTAGGACGTAGCGATCCTCCACCGAGGGGACGTGAACCTGGGTACATCGTGTGCCAATCTCGCTCCCGGATTCTCCTACGTCGCCATGCTCCCTCTATGTAAGCTACCTCCAGTAGCATATGTCGTGCCAACACCACGACATATGCCAACATGGTCCTTTCCATATCAATAAGAGTGTGGTTCTTCCTCTCAGCTACACCATTTTGTTGAGGGGTATAAGGAGCGGAATATTGATGTTTTATACCCTCATCACTAAGAAATCCATTTAAGGTGTAGTTCTTGAACTCGGTGTCGTTGTCACTCCTTATTATCATCACAGGGACATTGTGTTGACATTGAGCCATGTTGATGAAGTCAATGAAATTTTCTTGGGTCTCACTTTTCAACTTGAAGAAATATACCCATGTGTATCTTGAGTAATCATCAACTATCACCAAACAATATTTCTTACCACCAAGACTTGCATGAGATGGAGGACCAAATAGATACACATGAAGGATCTCCAAGATCGTCTTGGAATTGATGTAGTTGTTTGGCTTGTGGGGAGAATCATGCATCTTTCCTTCAACACACGCCTTGCAAATACGATCTTCGGCCAAAGAAACATTTTCTTTTAGTCCAACAATATGGCCATCCTTGTGGAGACTTTGCAAAGTTCTCATGTTGACATGGGCTAGATGGCGATGCCATAACCAACCCACATCGGCCTTTGCGAATAAGCACATCGCACTTGTAGTGGTTTTCCCTGAAAAGTCCACCACATACAATTCATTTTCGACGTACCCAACAAAAGCGACCTTTAGAGACTTGCTCCACATGAGGACCACAATATCATTATCAATAAAGACGGCAAAGCCCATCTTTCCAAGAGCACGGACTGAAAGTAAATTATAGCCAAGGGTCTCAACAAGCATGACGTCCATGATTGTAATGTCGTGGGCAACCATGACCTTGCTGAAACCCATTACATTAGACTTAGACTTGTCGGCATATGTCACGGATATTTGATCATCATTTGGTCTCAACTCCTTGACACTAGATGTTCTTCCGGTCATATGACTTGTGCATCCACTATCAAGCACCCACTATGACCCTCCGGAAGCATAGGTCTACAAAACATCAAACTAGTTTTTAGATACCCATTTTTCAATGGGTCCTCTTTTGTTAGCAACAAGGGTATTGGAACCCAAATAGGCCATGCAATATAAACATAAAATGGGCCAAGATATTGTTCTTACACATCACCATAATAATCACGCATTAAAACATAGTGAGGGTTAGCACTTCCTGCAAAATCATCATGAGACATAGTTTTGCCACTTGTGGTCTTACTACCCACAATGACCTTGTCTTTTTCTTGTGCGGGCTTGGCCTTCTTCTTGTTGTTGTTCTTCTTCTTGGCTTTGGAGACAAAGCCAATGCCCCCTTTCTCACCATTTGGCCTCTGCTTACTCAAGAGGTCATCAATGGACTTGTTTCCTTTTGGAAAGGTGGCCTTAACTAGCTCCCCCTTCAACCTATCATTTTCTTCAAGCATATATGTACAACTAGAAGGAATGAAAGTACTAGGTGAATAAATATTGACCAATTGAGTTTGAAGCTTTTCACGAGACTTTGTGAGTAACAAGAGTTCACTCTCCAAGGCCTTGTGAGCCTTGTCAAGCATCCTAAAGTACTCGGTATGTTTTTCATGAACAACACCAAACGCAATCTTGTCCTTTTTAGCCTTTTTATATTTAGAAATAGCATGGCCTCGTTCCTTGACGAGTCTATTAACAATTATGTCATTAGACCCATCAAGGCCTTCAAATTTTAGTTCAAGAGACATCCTAGTCTCTTGTTCTTCTTCTAGAGCATTATTTAGAGCTTCTACCTCAATCATGTGCTCTCTCCCTAGTTTACATATCTCATCGATAAGTTATTGTGTGTGAGAAAGTTGATCTAAGAGGTCCACAAAATGTCTCTTGTGTTCCTCTTGCAAGTTATTCATGAACTCATCAAAAGCAATTATTTCCTTTTTGACCTGAAGATATATATCATCATCAATTTCATCATTAACCAAGGTCGAGGGGTGTGATGATGATAATACCTCTGTTCCTCTTGCCATAAGGCAAGTGACGTTCTTGTTGGAGATATTCTCATTTGGAGAGTCGACGAGGGAGAATGTGGGTGTAGAAGTAGTGGAAAGAGCAGCCACACCACTTGATGTTTCCTCTTCATCATCTTCATTGTCGGAGGAGAATTCTTCATGGGTGATCAAATCAATTTCACACGACTTCTTGTTGATGGGATTCTTCTTGATGAAGGGTTACTTGAAAGGAGATTTGGAGGTTTTCTTCAACACAAGTTTACCCCCATGATCTTCTCTTTTCTCATAGGGACAACCCACCACAAAGTGATAGCGGTCACCGCAATTGAAGCAAGTTCTCAATTTAGTGACATTGTCTCTTCTCCCATTTGGGTTGCTTCTTCGTTGCATTTCCATCTTGGCCTTGGCGGGATCTTTCCAAAAGTTTTTTGCATAGAAGGCCATATATTCACCATGAGCAATCTTGACATCATCGGGTGGCGATACGCCTTCATCACTTTCATCTTCATCCACATACTCCACAACTTTGTCCTTTAATGCAAGGTTGACACCATTGCTCATTCCAAGGGCTCGAGCACGGGCATCTTTGGCATTCTTGGCTGAAACCTTAAAAGAGGCCATATCTTGCATAACTTCATTTGAGGTCATGAGATGGTAGTTGTGTCTTCCTTTTAGGATCTTCAAGTCGGTGGGCTCAAAGGGCATGAATGCACTCACATATTTCCTTTTTATCCAAGCATCATCCACATGTGAGGCACCCACATTCCTAAAGGCGGTGGCAGTGGACTTGAGCCTTCGATACATGTATTCATGATCTTCACAATCATTCATATAGAAGCCTTTGGCTTCATTGCTTAGTGCATCATACCGGTTCCTTCTCATGCTCTCATTTCCAACATATAACTCCATGAGAGCATCCCAAGATTCCTTGGCGGAGTTAAGGTGTTCAATGCGAGGTAATATTTTGTACCCAAACATTGTTGAATCATGTGCAAAGCGGTAGCATTGAGTTGACTATTGACAACTCCTCTTATTGTCAAGTTGGTTGGATCCACAATATGGAGTCCTTCTTCAATGATATTCCATAACTCAATACAAGAGCTACGCACATGAGATTTCATTAGTGATTGCCATTGATCAAAAGTAGATGCAATAAGCTTTGGTGGGTCTCCTCTATTGATTATATGAGGGTGAGGAATATGAGGGTCGGGATAGTACCATCCTTGAGCCTCATGGTGCTCTCCCTTCCCACTATCCCTTTTTGTGGAGGAATTAGTGTTGCCTGGATTATCCCCCCCACCACAACCGCGGGTTATGCCGAGGCATTCATCTTTGGTAATGATGGAGCTTCCTCATGAGTAGGAGGAGATGGTGAGGCAAGTTTATCTTTAACAAGTTGCTCAAGTAGATTGTACAATTGTTTGATTTTGTTGCCTAGGGTGGAGCTCAATCTCGTTTCTATGTTATTGAGATCCTGCATGGTCACCGTGTGACTAGTCTCACCATCATCTTCTCCTACATGGCTACCCATTTACTCTTAGGCGGTAAAGCCCGAATAATGAGTCGAGGCTCTGATACCAATTAAAATGATCGTATGGGCACCTAGAGGGGGGAGTGAATAGGTGCTACTTCAAATTTTACTATTTTTCAAATTAGGGTTTGACACAAAAGGTAAATTCTCTAGATTATGCAACTAAGGTGAATTTACCTATATGTCAAACTAGCACATACACTAAGCAAGAACAAGTAAAGTAAAGTGCGGTAAAGGATAGAAGTACCAAAGTGGAAAACGCGGAGACACAAGGGTTTGTTTCCCGTAGTTCCTTCCTTTTGAGGGGAAGTACTGATGCGTGTTGATGCCCCGTTGGGAAACCCCTAGAGCAAGGTATGATGCAGCACAGCAGCAAGTTTTCCCTCAGTAAGAAACCGAGGTTATCAAACCAGTAGGAGGAAGGAAACGCCTCAAAGGTGTTGCAAGCAACGTGGAAGCCTACACAACACAAACTCAAGACTTTGCCCCAACTAATAGTGAGGTTGTCAATCTCACCGGTTGCTTTAAGGAAGGATTAACTATATGGTGTGGAAGGTGATGATGGTTTGCAGCAAGTAAACAGTAATAGTGGAAGATGTATCAATGGTAAATATTGGACCAGGGTCCATAGTTCACTGGAGGTGTTCTCCTTAGATAAACAAACATGGCATGCTGGGTAAACAAATTACAGCATGGCAATTGACAGGACTGAGCAAGCCATAACAATGCAATACTAGGCAAAAAGATCCTATGAGATTCGATTGGGCAATACAACAATATACATAGACCGCCATACAACTGCATCTATGACTAGAAGTCCACCTTCAAGTTATCATCCGAACCCCCTCCAGTATTAAGTTGCAAGCAATAGACAACTGCTTTAAGCAAAGTGTGTAAGGTAAACAATCCACTTGTTCCATGAATAAGAGATCGTTGTTTTCTCCCTAGTGGCAACAGCACATCTACAACCGAAGAGATTTTTTTCACTTCCCTTGGAAACTAGAGGCATGAACCCACTATCGAGCATAAATACCCCCTCTTGGATTCACTAGCAACTACTTGTCCAAGATAGCTACTAACAATGGAGAGCATGCAAGATCACAAACAACACAGACATGATAGAATCAAATAGACAAAACCATTAACCAATATGACATAGTAATCTCAATATCCATCGGATCCCCGCAAACATAACATGAATGATTACAAGTAGATTAGATCTTGATCATGAAAGGAGCTCACAAGATCTATACATGAAAGCACAAGGAGGATATACAACCATCTAGCTACTACATGGACCCGTAGTCCAAGGTGGAACTACTCATGCTTCATACCGAAGGCTGGCATGATGAATAAGAAGGCCTCCAGGATGATCTCCCCTCTGGCAGGGTGCCGGGAAGAGCTTCAGATCCCCCCCCCCCGATCTAGGGACGATGGTGGCGGCGGCTACAGATGGTTTCGTGGAATTTTGATCGGGTCCCTAGGGTTTCTGCATCAGGGGCTTCTTATAGGCGAAGAGGCGAGGCTGGAGGGCCACTAGGGCGGCTACACCCCCCTAGGAATAGGGCGGGCCCACCCGCATGGCCAAGGGGTGTGGCCCCATGGTGGATCTCCTCCGTCTCGTGCTCCGGCTTCGAGTTCCCCACGGTAAAATATTGACTTTGGCTTTTGTCCCGTCCAATTCCGAGAATATTAATTTTCTACCTTTCTGGACCCAAAAACAAAAGAAAATAGGCAACTAGCACTGTGGCAACTTGTTAATAGGTTAGTACCAGAAAACATATAAAAAGCACCTCAAAGTGTGGACAAAGCAAAGCAAAGTAGATAGTAAACAAGCATGGAGCATCAAAAATTATAGATACGTTTCCGACGTATCAAGCATCCCCAAGCTTAACTCCTACTCATCCTCGAGTAGGTAAGTGATAAAAGGAATAATTTTTGAGGTGACATGCACCATCAAAATCAAGATCAAACCATTTGCAAGCATTGAAAGCTGGGATCAAAGAACTCTAAACATGTGCATGAAAGGTGGAGTTCTAATAATAGGACAAAATAACTATGCATGCAACATGAAAGGCTACAAACAAAGATCATGAATAACATGCATTGAAAAACATTTGTTTGTTTCACATACAAAAACATGGCATAGTGGCAATTAGCTTGTCCCTCATAGAGTAGCAAATAGATGCATAGGACACCTTCAAAGTTCACAAGGGTGACTAGAAATAAATAGCACAAGAACAAGTAATATCATAATATGCATCAATCAATAAGTTTTGGGACACTGCACACAGAATGGCAACTATGCTCTCTTAATGGTCCCTAAACGGAGAAGGTGGAGATTCAATACAATAGTGGAAGAAAGGCCCTTCATAAAGGGAAGCAAGGATTTCAAGTTTCAAAAAGAGCTTCCAAAAATTATGGTACTTGTTAGCTTTCAGCCCTGATTGCCCCTATCATAAGCATCTTGAAGTGATTAAGATTAAAGTGAACAAACTATGGAGTATATGCTTGACAAAGTATAAGTTGGCAATCTCAAGTCCCTTGAATACGAGGGCCACACCTCATGCTACTCAACTTCAGTCACCTATAAGTTCTTGTCATTGTAAGTATATGTGTATCATAAAGAACCGCCAACAGGGTTGATGACCCACAAGTATAGGGGGTGTATCATAGTACTTTCGATAAATAGGAATGTCGATCCCAACGAGGAGCAGAAGGTGCTGAACAGTGGTATGGAGCAGGAAATCCTTGTGAATACTTAGCAAACAGATTTTTAGTGGTTTTCTGACAAAGCAACAAAACAAAGAGCAAGTAACAGAAGTAACGAACAAATGGAGAAAGTGACCCAATCCTCTCTTAGCAAAGGACAAGCCGGTGGAAATACTTATAAGGACCAAACGTTCTTGAGGACACATGGGAATTCTGCCAAGTGCTTTCGCTACAAATAGCTGAGTACTCTCCTTTGGTGTTTGTAAGTGTTGTGTGGGTGAACCTGCGCTAACATACTGCCCCTCCTAGGACTAATACATACTTGTGATTAAACCCCCTGCAAACATCTGTAACTTAGGAAAGTAATTAAGATATAAATCTAACCACAGCCTTAAACTCTGAGATCCTACGCTCCCTTGTGCAAAGGTGTCCTAATGGGGGTTCAGGTTTCTGTCACTCCGGCAACCCCACAATTAGTAGCCAAATACACAAAGCATTCCCGTAGGCCCATAAATGGTGAAGTGTCATGTAGTCAACGTTCACATGACACCACTAGAAGAATAGCACCACAACTTAAATACTAAACCATTGAATAATAACCCATCACAGATTCACTACTAACAACATGACTTCTCCCATGTCCTCAAGAACTAAACGAACTACTCACGAGACATCATATGGATCAAGATAAAAGATGATATGATAATGGATAACAATATGAACATAAACAATAATTCAATGGTTCCACTCACAAGCATCAACTACAATAGTAATTAACACCGAGAAAGTTTGCCCTAATGAACTAAGCAATATCCAACACAATTGTTACAGCAGGACGGAGTGGAGATGATGGTGTGGATGATGATGATGATGATCCCGATGAATCCTAGCTTGAAGATGGTGTTGATGGCGATGGTATCCCCTCTCTAGGAAGGAATTCCCTCGGCAGAAATCTGTCTGCCGGAGAGATCTTTCTCTCTCGATGTTTTCCGCCTCCCAGAGGCGGCGGAAGTCTATTTGTGGTCGCCCCCTGGTGTTAGGGTTCCGTAGGGAAGATAGAGGCGAAGGGGCGGAGTCGGAGGCCGAACAGGTGGGCCAAACCCACCCTAGGCGCGGGGTCAGGTGGGCCCGCTCCTAGGGGGTGTGGGCCCCTGAGGCCCCCCTTCGCTCCTCCTTCTGGCTTCCTTCGTCTTCCGGTAAAATAATATTTTTCCATATTTTTCTGGTATTTTTCTGATCTTCACGAAATTGCACTGAAACGCCATCTTTTCCATCAGAATCCAGACTCTGGCAG
This sequence comes from Avena sativa, assembly GCA_916181665.1. Taxonomy (NCBI): domain Eukaryota; kingdom Viridiplantae; phylum Streptophyta; class Magnoliopsida; order Poales; family Poaceae; genus Avena; species Avena sativa. Next base: position 51,013,521 of record OV702279.1, on the reverse strand, counting down.
TCCATCCTCCAGGAATCATCCAACATGCATAAACAGATGAAAAGCCATAAGTAATACCTCATAATAAGACAAATATCAATGAATAGAGGTAAATTATGATATAGAATGGTGATGCAAATTGGGCGTATCAACTCCCCCAAGCTTAGAATTCGCTTGTCCCCAAGCGAATACTGATCTCAGTAAACATGTCCACAGGTTTATGGAGTGAAGTGTCGATAAAAAGAATACGAACAAGAAGCATCACACTTACCTTTGCACAACTCATAGAAGAAAGCAACTCACCATTATATAACTTAGCTTGCAACCAAGTACAGCAGTCACAATAGAGATACATAAAGATAAATCATAATTGGAATTGGCAACTTGTTCTTGGTCAGAGAACACCTGATAAACAGTTTCACAAAAGCTATTTGTAGAAGTTTCAACTTTCAAAACAGGAGCACTCTTTGCTCAAAAAGGTTTTTCACAAGTGAAGGCTTTCAAAGTAATACTCAATAGAAAAGAGTTTTGTGCAAACAAGGAAGATAAAGAACATGATTGAATAAATCACCATATGAATGCTTGAAACACAACAACTCAAAATCTTGCTGGAGATAGAGAGGAAGTGGGTTTACTGACTCAACTGGTAGCTGGAGAAAGGTCCCTTTATAGAGGGTAGCAGGGATTACAAGTCATAAAGAGCTTTCAAAAGATTATGATACTTACTAGCTTTGAGTCCTCATTGCCCCTATCATAAGCATCTTGAGATGATTAAGGTTAAAGTGAACAAAGATGGAGTATATGCTTGACAAAATATAAGTTGGCAATCTCATGTCCCTTGAATATGAGGGCCACTCCTCATGCATACTCAACTTTGGGTCCAGGTAAGTTCTTGTCATTGTAAGTACTTGCACATCATCGAGAACTGCCAACGGGGTACCTCTTGCATATGGTACAGGAGCTTTCCCATAACCAAAATGACAAGGCAAGCAGACAGTGATCACCTCAGCAATCTTTTTATTTACAATGTGTATAGTTTTTTTATTGAGGATGCTTCACAGAATGCTCACTATGGTGGTGCTGCAAGTTTCCACCATGATTAGGCATGGCTTAGGCTAGCGTCCCAGGCGTTTATCTAACACAAAGTACAAACTCCATGGACTCACAAGTTCCCCTCTCATTTCACACCATTGACATCCATAGACAAAAGAGCACGATATCAACTATGTACAATAAGGTACAAGTGCAATGTTGAAAACTTCCCCGTGGCAGCATGGTTTTGCTAATCCCAACGTATAGATGCAAGCATATACAACTTCGATGTCCACAATGGTTCAAGTTTATTAGGGGCAAGAAAATAAAGTGTGCCATCAAGTTCGTGAGAGCTTTACTAACTAGTTTTCTCATAACAAAATACTTTTTAATTTGGAAGGTAGATGAAGCTTGAGAATTTGCTAGGAATAGCAATAGCTACTAGGTAGATATGGTGGACACAAGTGGCAAAAGTTTGGTTCAAAGGAGTTTGGAAACATGAGAAGTATGCCGTCTCAAAACAGGTTTTTGGCTAGCAAGGTTGGGTAGCAAGCAAGAGAGTTGAAAGAAACAAGCAAACATACAAGTAATAAAGCCAAACATGCAATCTTCCTTGAAGACACAAAAGATCTTAAATAAAGAATACTAAGCTTATGAGCTAACAAGAAAGAAAACAAATGATACCAAATACCTGTAAGCTTTTTTTCTTTCTCTTTTTCTTTCAAACCTCAAAAATTGTTGCTACTGACCAGAACTCGGTTTTCCAAAACCAATTTAGATCCACTTGATGTTCCCAAAGTGGTGCCAATACTGATCAACAAGATCCATCATATAATAGAGATTTGCAAACTAAAATAAGAAGTGCAAAAAGTAAAATATGAGACTGCTCATTAATATTCAATAAAGGCACTCACACCAAGGGATACATAGATAATCAACTAAAGGAGAGATACTTCCACATGCAAACCAAGCTATAAGATAACCCCTCTACCACAGATATGAATCTACTAAAAAGGTAAAATATGAAAGATAATGGTGGTGATACCGCGGCACTCCCCCAAGCTTTGAACAAGCCAAGGGGATGCCAAACCTGATGACGAATTACTCCTTTGGTGGTGGTGGTGTTCTCCTGTCATCATAAAGCTTCCAGGGCAAATGATCCCCATCCAAAACTGAGAAATTTGCCTGCCAGAAACAGATCGAGACAAAAACATGACGAGAACTCGATGCAAGAACCTCGAGGGATCCGGGGATTATATATCACGAAGTTTCAATACATAAGGAAGGTTTTGACACAGAAACGAGGCGGAGACGGAGTTCGGGGAGGGGACACCTCCCTCAGGCGCGCCCAGGCTGGGGCCCGCGCCTGGGGTGGGTTTGTCCACCCCAGGCTCCGTTTCCTCTTCAGTTTCATCTTGTAACTTCCCTTATGTATTAAAAACATCAAAAATATAAAAAGATTGGAGTTTCACTAACCTTCTGCTTTCACCACTTTTACCTATTCAAAGACGAACTCTGCAGATTCCTTTCCTCTTTCTCCTGAGAATTTCCTTCATACAAAACCTTTGCACAAACTCAATGAAAACATTAGTATAAGAAAAAACAATAAACCTTTGGTACACATTTCAACTGAAAACCCATCAAAACAAAAGCTTCTATAAGAGGCAAATGCAAAGGATGGCAGAAATCTGTCAAAAAAAGACCAGCAGGAAAATATTGAATTTTTCAAAGACCTTCTGTTGCTCAAATAAAAAAGTGCAGAACTAATGAAAGTTGAGTAACAACCTGGAGAACAAGCTCAGAAAAATTCAGCTCAATCCGAAGTACTGAGCTCCCTCACGAATTTTTACAATAAAGCACAAAAATCTGTCCTAGGACAGCCACTTTTCACAACTCTTCTACTTCACAAAAGTAGTTGAACTTGACACAAAAAACAAAACAAAAAGGATAAGGGGCGGTTATTACTGAGGTAATAACTTCCAAGACACGACAAAACTCTTGGGTTATCTCCCAACAAGTACTTTTCTTTAATGCCTTTAAGTTACGCTTGAAACTTTCAAAGATGCTCACTTAGGATATATATATATTTGAAGTGAAAGAGAGCATCAAGAAGCAAATAACCAACACACTTGAGTCTAACCCACTTCCTATGCATGGGGGTATCATGAGAAAATGAATTTTTGAAAAAAAAAGCCACAAGCATAGGAAGACAAAACAAGTGCAACTTCAAAGCTTTCAAAATAAAACGGGGAAACTTAACATCATTGAGATGCATAAAACCATGTTTCCCTCTCTCATAATAACTTTCAGTGACACTTTGAATAAAGTTGACAATATAGCTATCACTGGAAACAACTTTATCATCAGAATAAGCATACTTACAGTCATCAAAAAGAGGTCCAAGGTCATAGACTGGATCAATAGGAGCAAGTTGTTCCATCCTAAAATCTTTATTGGGCAAGCTATTTTCACAAGGAGCTTTAGCAAATTTGGAAAAGTTAAACTCATAAGAATCTCCATCAAACTTAGTTAAAACTTTTTCCTTCTTACAATCAATAATAGCTGCACAAGTATTCAGGAAAGGTCTACCAAAAATGATAGGACAAGTTTTGCAAGCTGTTGAATTAAGCACTAGAAAATCAGCAGGATATTTAATCTTACCACAAAGGACCTCCACATCTCTTACAATGCCAATGGGGCAGACTTGCTCTCATTGACAGGACTGAGAAAGGCATAACAATGCAATACTAGACAAAAAGATCCTATGAGATTCAATTGGGCAATACAACAATATACATAGACCGCCATCCAATTGCATCTATGACTAGAAGTCCACCTTTAGGTTATCATTCGAACCCCCTCCAGTATTAAGTTGCAAGCAACAGAAAACTACTTTAAGCAAAGTGTGTAAGGTAAACAATCCACTTGTTCCATGAACAAGAGACCGTTGTTTTCTCTCTAGTGGCAACAACACATCTACAACTGAAGAGATTTCTGTCACTTCCCTTGGAAACTAGAGGAATGAACCCACTATCGAGTATAAATACTCCCTCTTGGAGTCACTAGCAACTACTTGGCCAAGATAACTACTAACAACGGAGAGCATGCAAGATCGCAAACAACACAGACATGATAAAATCAAATAGGAAAAACCATTAATCAATCTGATATAGTAATATCAATATCCATCGGATCCCCCCAAACATAACATGCATGGTTACAAATAGATTAGATCTTGATCATGAACGGAGCTCTCAAGATCTATACATGAAAGAACAAGGAGGAGATACAACCATCTAGCTACTACGTGGACTCGTAGTCCAAGGTGGAACTACTCACGTGTCGGGGGGGTAACCCTCGGGTGGGGAAAGCCAGGCATAAGTAGGTCGGCTCCAGAAGATGCAGGCGCCTGGCCTCCAGGAAAGACAACTCTAGCCGACTGGAAAGCAAGCCCGGCTAGGCTTATAACCTTCCCGGCTGGCCCATCTAGCCAGTGGCCAGAAGAACCGGCCGGGTGGCCGTTCCCACCCGGTTCATATCGGATTCGATGGAGAGCATGGAAGGGCTGACGCTCCGTGCGGGGTACGCTTCTGGCTCTCCCTCGTCATCAAGGAAGCTGGCATGCCGTCATGACCAGTGCTACCCGATGAAGATAAAGCAAGACGGTCGACTGGACTGGAGAAAGCAGTCCGGGTGACCGTTAAAGCTGGGGTGACGCCCCAAAGGAAGCCCGGGTGACCGCTAAAGAGAAGGATGACGCTAAAAGAAGGGTAGTTTTTGTCCTGGCCCACCGGCTGGGCCCTGCAGCCGGCCCTGCCCTGTAAACCCATATCCAAACAGTAAACCCTAGGACCCGATCTGTAATCTACCCCCCAGACCGGTATATAAGGGAGCGCAGAGCCAGGGTTCTAGGTAGGCAACAATAAAAGGATAGAAGTGTTAGCATCAAGTTCCCATCTTCCTCTAGCCTTCGATATTAGCTAAGGAAACAACTCAAGGAGCATATGTACTAAGCATCAAGCTCCCATACATAGTTCATCTTGCAGGAGTAGGGGTGTTACCTTTCCAAGAGGGCCCCGAACCTGGGTACGTCCCTGTGTTTGCAGTGCACCATGCCCAACCCGTTGCCTGAGCCACCGAATGCATCTATGTGTCCCTTTTTTGCCATCCCCGATGGCACTGCCGTGTTCCACACCACGGCAGTTGGCGCCCACCGTGGGGCACAGCGCTTCGGCTGGGATCATCTTCCGCACGGGACTTCCGCTCATCGCCGGCGAACGCGTGGCCTCTAGCCTCGTTCTCACGCTCGGTGTATTCGACTGCGCCATCCACAATGCAGCATGTTTCGTCGGGAACACCTTCCCCACCGACGGCTCCATCATGCATTTTGGAGACGTCCGCGTCTACGTCGCCACTATCGCTGAGGGTTTTCCCAGCGTGGTCACCCCCGTCCTCGACGTGCCCCTCGCCCGCGTCCCAGCCGTAGGGAGGGGTCGCGTCGAAGTCATGATGGTAAACGCTCGCAAAAACCATCGGCAGCCTCAAGAACGTCGGGCAGGAGGAGAAAACTCCGTGCTCGAGCAAGAGCAAGACCCGCTCACTGCCTCCATCCAGCTCCTGTGCGCTCCGGTCGTCGTTGAGACGGATCCAGCGGCTGCGGCGGCAGCACTCGAAGCTAAACGCCAAAAACTCCTGGAGGAAGCCACCAAGGTCGCGGCTAACCAGCGTCGGCTGAATGCCACTATGCACGAGTACAACGCGGCTCACGGCTTCGTCAGGAAGATCCGGCACCGGGGGCGCGACCTGGCGTCGGAACTGGACCGCGCCACCGTCTCGCATGCAGGTGTGGCGCGGCCCATCTACAGCACCCCCACCAAGAACATGAGGGCGGCCGAGGCATCGGCCGTGGAGCTAAAGCACCTAGAGGGCGAGGAACTTCGTCGCCAGTAGGAGCATGTGTATCTCCTCGTGGGCACTGCTAACAAGCAACAAGCCGAGGGCATCCCCAGCCAGGTGGGCAACTCCTGCGACATCGCCGTCCGCAAAGGCACAGACCAGACGGCGCATGGAGGAAGCAAGCATCAACAAGACTATTCTCCAGGAGTGGTTTGGCAAAACAGCCTCCCGCGTGGCGAATCTGGCAACCGCGGTCGCCACAACCGGGATGCCGCTGCCTCTAGCGTTAGTCGCGCAGGCGGAGCCTCCCAGGGGAAAAAGACGCGAGCACCGGAGGAGGAAGCAGACACGAACAAGGACCCGCCTGCGTCACGTTTGAAGGGACGGCTCGGTCCCCAAGAACCGGCCGATGCGCGGGAGCGCATCGACCTCCTGGTGCAGTCACACACCTTGGAGGAGGAAAGTCTAGCTGGACCAAAGTGTTTCGGCCCGTGCATTCGGAACGAGCCATTTCCGAAAGGATTTTTGCTCCCAAGGGACACGCCAAAGTACAACGGAACCGTCAAGCCCGAGGATTGTTTGGTCGATTACACCACCGCGATGGGAATCGCCAATGGCAACCTCCGCCTGGCCGTCCGCTACGTCCCCCTCATGCTCGTCGACTCGGCGACGACATGGCTTAATAGCCTTCCTGACAATAGCATCAACGCATGGCTGGACTTCGAGGAGGCGTTCATCCGCAACTTCACCGGAACATACAAGCGGCCGGGTCGACCTCGCGAGCTTTCCCTCTGTGTACAAGGCAAGGACGAGTCGGATCGCGCCTACCTCACCCGGTGGACCAGCATGCACAATTCGTGTGAAGGGGTGCGTGAGCACCAGGCGATAGACTTCTTCACCAACGGCTGCCGAGACGGCACCATGCTAAAGCACAAACTCAGCCGGGCATACCCGCAAACCATGGCTCAGGTCATGGCCATCACAGACAAGTACGCCACCGCGGATGCAACAATGAAGAAGCCTATCGTGGTGGACGACCAAGGCCAAATCGTCATGGACGAGCAGGCGGAACGGCGCCAGCCGGGCGACCATCATCCCAGGCGGCACGGTCACGAAAACCGCCACGGCAAGAGGAAAGACGATCAGCCGGATAGTCGGTATGATACCAAACAAGTAACCGCGGTGCATGAGGATCTGGCTGCAGGGGGCAGCCGGAGGCAGAGGCCGGACGACAGGCCGCCTCGGCCTAAGTACACCATGGAGTCCATGCTCGACGGGTCGTGCAAGTTTCACAGTGGCGGCAACAAGCCCGTGAATCACATGACGCGCCAATGCAGTTGGACAAAGAAAATGGCCGAAGCTGGTGGACTCCCACCACCACCTCCACCGCCAGCCGGAGGCCCACAGGATAACAGGGAATGGCGCAACTGCCGCGAGGATGACGAGGATGGCTACCCGTGGCAAGTGGGTAATTACCACATATTCCTGGCGGAGCCGAAAATGAAGCAGGCCAAGCGGAGACGTGAGGCGGAGGTGAACGCAATCGTCCCACCCGTCCCCCAGTACCTACACTGGTCTGACCAGGCGATTACCTGGAGCAAGGAGGATCAGCCGGCCGTGTTGCCAAGCCCTGGAAGCTACACGTTGGTCTTGGACCCCATCATCATCTCCAAGAAGTGTTCATGCCACTTCTCTCGGGTATTGATCGATGGAGGGAGCAGCATCAACCTCCTTTACCGGAGTAGCCTTGAGAGGCTAGGCATCAGTGAGTCCCAGCTGGAACCCTCAAGCACTTCATTCCACGGAGCAGTACCAGGGCCATCGCACTCCCCAATCGGCAAGATCTGGCTGGTCGTCATCTTTGGCAGCGAGAACAACTTCCTCCGCGATCCAATTTGGTTCGAGGTCGTGAATCTCTCCAGTGCCTACCACGCCATACTAGGGCGCCCAGCTCTGACCAAGTTCATGGGAGTACTGCACTACGCATACCTCAAGATGAAGTTGTCGGGCCCAAAGAGAGTGATCACTATCGATGGAGGCTACAAGCGTTCGATCGAATGTGCTTCAGACGGCTCTAAGCTAGCCGAAGCAATGATCATCGCTGAAGATAAGCGCGTCATAATGCAGAACGTGGCAGCTCTGTAGAAGGATATGCCAGCTGGAGAGCCCAAACCGGCTGGAGAATCGTAGTTCAAGCCCTCGCAGGGGACAAGGAAGATCCTGCTGAACGATGAGGACCCAAGCAAGTTTGTCCTGGTCGGAGACGGCCTGGACAGCAAATAGGAAAGCGCGCTCGTCGATTTCCTCCGTGAAAATCGGGACATTTTCGCATGGTGCCCCAAAGACATGCCAGGTGTCCCGAGGGAACTCGCTGAGCACTCCCTTCATGTTCGACCGGACGCGAAGCCGGCCAAACAATCTTTACGCCACTTCGCAGAAGAAAAAATAAGAACCATTGGTGAGGAGATCACACGGCTGCTCGCGGGCGGCGTCATCATGGAAGTTTTCCACCTGGAATGGCTCGCCAACCCGTGCTGGTACTGAAGAAGAACAAGACATGGCGCATGTGCGTCGACTATACCAGTCTCAACAAGGCTTGCCGCAAAGATCCTTTCGCCCTGCCACGAATTGATCAGGTCATCGACTCCACCGCCGGGTGCGATTTGTTGTCTTTTCTGGACGCTTACTCGGGCTATCACCAGATCAAGCTCAATATAACCGATCAAATCAATACATTGTTCATAACCCCGTATGGAGCATACTGCTACACCACCATGCCCTTCGGATTGAAGAACGCAGGCACAACCTATCAGCGTTGCATGCAGAAATGCCTGCAGACGCAGATTGGAAAGAACGTACACGCCTACGTCGACGACGTCGTCATACAGACCAAGGAACGGCGCACGCTTCTTGAGGATCTAAAGGAAACATTCGACAACCTCCGTTGTTTCCAGATCAAGCTGAACCCAGAGAAGTGCGTGTTTGGCGTCCCAGCCAGCAAGCTCCTTGGATTTCTTGTCTCCTAGCTTGGAATCGAGGCGAACCCGGAGAAGATCGGAGCCATCGAGCGCATGGAGCTGCCACAGAACCTGCGCGACGTACAGAAGTTCACCGGGTGCCTCGCCTCACTCAGCCGGTTCGTTAGCCAGTAGGGGGAGAAGGCTCTTCCCCTGTACCAGCTGATGAAGAAGACGGACAAATTTGTCTGGACATCTCAGGCGGATGAAGATTTCTGAGATCTCAAGCGCATGCTCACCTCGCCACCCGTCCTGGCGGCGCCAGCCACAAAGGAGCCCATGCTGATGTACATCGCTGGCACAAACAGAGTGGTCAGCGTGGTATTGGTCGTGGAGAGACCAGAGGAAGGAAAGGCTCATATGGTCCAGCGCCCCGTATACTATCTGAGTGAGGTGCTCTCTCTATCCAAGCAGAACTACCCTCACTACCAGAAGCTGGTGTACGGCGTGTACATGGCCGCCAAGAAACTCAAGCACTACTTCCAGGAGCACTCCATCCGGGTGGTAGCATTGGCCCCACTCGCGGAAATCATCGGCAATAAAGATGCCACTGGCCGCATGGCAAAATGGGCCATCGAGCTCGCTGCGCATAACATCCAGTACAAGCCACGCACAGCAATCAAGTCGCAAGCATTGGCTGATTTCATCGTCGATTGGGCGAAGACACAATACATGCCCCCAGTGCCGGATTCAACTTACTGGAAGCTACACTTCGATGGATCGAAAATGAGGGGAGGACTTGGAGCCAGAATCGTGATAACCTCGCCCAAAGGCGACCGGCTAGAGTATGTTCTTCAGATCCACTTCAAAGCCTCCAACAACGTCGCCGAGTACGAAGCACTCATCCATGGGCTCAAGATGGCCAAGCAGATAGGCATTCAGAGGGTGTTGTGCTTCGGAGATTCGGACTTTGTGGTGCAACAAGTGTCTAGCGAATGGGACGCTAGGGACGCGAACATGGCCCTTTACTGCTTCTTCGTCCAGCAGCAGTGTGCCTGCTTCGAAGGATGTGAGTTTCACCATGTACCCAGAGCCAACAATGAAGTTGCTGACGCTTTGGCCGGGGTTGGGTCAACAAGACAAGCCATACCGCATGGAGTCTCCCTCGAGCACCTGCGCAAGCCCTCCATCACTCCCTCACCAAAGTCCGACTCCATCGTGCTCAGCGCGGACCCAGGAACAGCCGGTGCTGTGGCACACCCGGGGACTGCCGCATCGCACCCGGGGACTGCCGCGCCACACCCGGGGACTGCCGCGCCACGTCCGGAAACTACTACGATGCAGCCCGCGGTCGACATCAACACCTATCCACCCGGCAGGCCTCCCGACGCTCTGGAGCCAGTCGTCCGCGAGGAGATCAAGCTCATCATACAGATGGTGCACACCATTCGGGAGGCGCCCGACTGGGCAAAGCCGTACATGGATTTCCTGGCCAAGGGTGAACTCCCAACAGAAGAGGTGGCAGCACGACAAGTGCGACGAAGGGCAAGCACCTACACCATCATCAACAATGAGCTGTACAAGTGCAGCGTCGGAGGCATCTACCAACGATGAGTCAGTCAGGAAGAAGGATCCAAGATTCTAACAGACATACACCAGGATGAGTGTGGCCACCATGCCTCGTCAAGGGAAATAGCAGGCAAGGCCCTTCGGCATGGTTTCTATTGGCTGACGGTGCTGAAGGACACCGAAGAAATCGTTAAGACATGCAACGGCTGCCAGCGATTCAGCCAGCTGAAGCACACGCCGTCTGCGGCACTCAAGACAATACCGATCACCTGGCCGTTCGCGGTCTGGGGCCTGGATATGGTCGGACCATTCAAGACAGCTCGATCTGGTATGACGTACCTACTCGTAGCCGTGGACAAGTTCACCAAGTGGATCGAGGCGAAGCCAATCAAGAAGCTGGATGGAGCGACGGTGATCGAGTTCTTCACAAACATCATCATCCGGTTCGGCTACCCGCACAGCATCATTACTGACAACGGAACCAACTTTGCGAAAGGAGTCTTCGCTCGTTTCTGTGGGGAAAAAGGGATCCACCTGGATCTGGCATCGCTCGCACACCCTCAGTCCAACGGACAATGCGAGCGAGCTATTGGTCTGGTGCTATCCGGAATCAAGCCAAGGCTCATTGAACCACTCGTCAGGTCACCCGGATGCTGGATAGAGGAGCTGCCAGCAGTGCTCTAGAGCCTAAGCACCACACCCAATCACTCAACCGGCTTCACACCGTTCTTCCTCGTCTATGGGGCAGAAGCCATTCTCCCCACATATATCCAGTTCGACGCACCCCGCAAGCAGCTCTACACGGAGCAGGAAGCCAAGGATGCAAGGGAGGACAACGTGGACTTGCTCGAGGAGGCACGCGAGTTGGCTCTGTCCAGATCAGCAATTTACCAGCAAGACTTGCGCCGATACCACGCCAGTCGGATCCGGCCCACCTCTTTCCGCAAGGGAGACCTGGTGCTGCGCCTGGTCCAGAGCACCAAAGGAATTCACAACTTGTCCCCGCCATGGGAGGGACCATTCATCGTCAGCCGAGGGCTCCACAACAATTCATACTATCTGATCGACGCGCAGCAGCCGACGAAGAACAAGGCAGATCGCTCAGACGAGGAGACGGAGCGCCCATGGAATGCCAGCCTGCTCCGCCCATTTTACACTTATAAAAGTGTATGTATCTTCCCTTTTTTATGTAACAAGTGAACAAGATTGAAAGACTTGGCGCAGCGCTAAGGACTTTGTCCCAATTCCGCACACCATCTGCATTTTCGTACCGGCTGGCCTAGGCCCCACGATTTCTATAGACGACGTAATATTGCACACGGCGTCTAGAGTAACCTCTTCGGTTCCGGCTTCAGTACTCATGTCGGCTGTCGACCCGGCAAGAGAAAAAACTCAAAGAGCACGTGGCAAGAAGATGCCAGCATAGAAAGCAAGGGTGTCCAGGCGAACAGGTCGCGCCCTACAAGAGTTAAGCCAACAACAGCGAACCGAAGTATCGCGAGGCACGCCAACATAGCCAGTCCTTCGGTTCTGGCTGCAGACCGCAACCCGGCTGACAGCCGGCAAGGAAAAATGTTAGAAGGGCCAATACTCGCTGAGAAAAGGGGAGTTGCTAGCGGCCTAACTCGAAGGGGCGCATATCTATTTTCCTTCTACGATAAGTACCAACTAACGCATGAGCATATGCACAAGAAAACTAATCCAAAGCAACTCTTTGTCTTGCACGACCCAAGTCACAAGTTGGCAGGAAACAAGGTGGCAAAAGAGCTTCGCCTTGGCTGGCTACCCCAGTTGGCCCGAATCTCGGGGACTACACCCATTCGACGCGCTCCCGCGCACCCACAAACTCAAGTCAAGGTAGCCAAAAGAGCTTCGCCCCGGCTGGCTACCCCAGCCGGCACGAACCTCGGGGACTACACCCAGTGGACGCGCTCCCGCGCACCCACAAACTCAAGTCAAGGTAGCCCAAAGAGCTTCGCCCCGGCTGGCTACCCCAGCCGGCCCGAACCTCGGGGACTACACCCAGTGGACGCGCTCCCGCGCACCCACAAACTCAAGTCAAGGTAGCCAAAAGAGCTTCGCCCCGGCTGGCTACCCAGCCGGACCGAACCTCGGGGACTACACCCAGTGGACGCGCTCCCGCGCACCCACAAAGTCAAGTCAGGACGGCAAAAGAGCTCCAACCCGACTGGCTATCCCAGCCGGCGCGAGCATAAAAGACCGCAAATGACGGAGACATAAACAAAGATAAGCAAAAGGCACCAACCCATAAAGCGGAGCACGAAGGCTCCATGCAGATTCAAAAGTCGGCGGAAGAAGTCAGCCGAAGTGTAGCACAGCAAAGTAACAACTTTAACAAATACACCCGGCATCCCGAGGATCAAGAGTCCGGAGCTAACGAAGTAGAAGAAACAGGAGCAGGGGCTGGATCATATGGGGCGGCACCGGCGTCAGTGGAAGGAGGCGACGTCAAGGGGATTCCAAGGCGTCGGGACCCAGTGGAACGGCCATGGCTCTCCGGGGGCGCTGAAGTCACGCTCCAAGTCCACGTAGGTACCAATCTTCACCCCGCGGGCCTGGAGCGCAGGAGTGCTGGCGCGAAGACCCTCGTAGGTCGTCCCAAAGCGGAAGCCGCGGGTGAGCACGCTCAGGTCGGCACCCGGGTACCACGACTTCACCAGAGCAAGCGCCATCTCCACTCCGCCTAGAGCAGCCCACTCTTTGTGCACATCCAGCACGTCGATGCCCTTAGACAGAGCCACAGCTAGGCTGGCCATGTCGTGCACATCGCCCACGTCCGGCCAGATGTAGTGGAAGAGATCGTTGCCAACGACGCGCAGGCCATTGCTCTCCTCCTCCACCACCTTGACCAAGTCGAGGGCAGTCAGGTCACGCCCAACCTCCTCCACGGGCAGCTTCTCCATGGCCATCTTGGTCGCCTCAGGATAATGAGCTGCAGCCAGGCACAAAGCAGAATAAATGGACAAGATCGAGAAAGTCACGGCACAACGGAAGAAGGAAGATGAAGAACTTACTGATGACCATCTCCAAGATGTTCTGGAGGTGCTGAGTAAGCTCCTCCTCCCTGCGGCGAAGAACTTGGATTGTCTCCTCCTGTTGGGTGGAGATCATCTCAAAGTTCTTCAGCGCCTCCGCCCGAATGTCAGTTGTCTTCTTGCCCCGCTCCACGCTAACCTCAAGCTGGTGCTTGGCCGCGGCAAGTTGATCGAACTGCGCTTGTCGCGCCTTGTTCGATTCCTCCAGCCGGGCAACCTCAGCCTTGAGGCGTTCCACCTCCCTCTCCTTGTGTAACATCCCAGCATTTAGGAACCAACGAAGGGTAGATTTAGGAATATGAATTCTTGCATGTATTTATTTGTGAAAATGTGGGTAAAATTTTCGCCAAATAAAACCTTGAGTGATCAATGTTTCTTTCTTACTTTGGGATTAGGTTTAGTCTTAAAGGAGGATTGCTATAAACTTTGATATGATCTTAAAGGAATTATGTGTGTTTTGAAATGAGTTTGAATTTTAAAACTTAAGTGTTTGAATAATAATTTAAATGATTTAGATATAAATTTTGAATATTAAATTCATTAAGAGATAAGTATTATAACTTAAATCTTATCCAAAAACTATATTGAATATGAAACTTATTTCATATTATTAATACATAAACAAGTTACAAAGAATGTAACCTACTGAAGCTATTTCCAAACTTCACAATTTACAAAAGAATAAAGAATAAGAACATTCTTTCTTAATAATCATATAATCTTTATTACAATAGAATAAAATAAAGATTACAAGAATAATGAAAAGAAAATTACAAAAGAATAAGAAAATTACATTGGAATATTTACTAACTATCCTATACCTAAATCTAAACTAAATCTTAATCTTTGTACCTGCAAAATAAAGACTAAATAAAAAACAAAAGAAGATTAGTGTTAGAAATATTTCTCTCAGATATGTTAGTGAAATGCACTTGACAAATTCATCATTGAGAAATGTTATAAGAGGGGCAAGTTTCACCAATATGAAAGATTCCATCTTTCATAAATTCAAAGCCAGAAGTCAAATGACAGCCAAGAGGGACCAATTCACCAGCTAGGTGAAAGTAATCTGGTAATAGCAAGTTCAAAGATTCTGAACATATCCACAAGTGCTTAGCAGACACACAAGCTGGACACACACCAGCATGCATATGGTGTGCTGTCGACCTCACAAGCACAGCCCAGTCTCACAAAACCACAGCACAGCCGTGGGGGGCACTAGTGCATCACTCCACTACACAGCACACAAGCATAGCCAGTGTAGACAGCAGCTAAACCAAGAACAGCAGCCAAACCAAACCATCCAGATCAACACAAACATCACCAGGATGGTGACATAAGGAGGGGGAAGAATCAGGTGGACAGCAAGGCTAAGCCCAGGAGTTAGGAGGAGCAGTCCAGCTCAAGAGCAAGCACAGGAATCCAGCAGATCAAGATCAAGATCATCATCATCAACTTACTACACCATCATCAGATTTTGTGGTGAGCCTCATAAAACCATCACATGATTCAATCATAGTATCTAGATAAAAGTATGTGTTGCTTTATGAAATGATCTCTCAATAATCACCCAAGAGAGGTGAATCTATCCTAGATATTTAAAGTATAAAGATAATAAATCAAACCCAGCCAAAGGCACTAAGCTCTCATACCAGCATCGCAGAGTTTAGTGTTAATTTTTGCAACTTAGATCATTCTTCATTTGATCTTATCAGATCCGGGCACATCTCACAGAGAGAGTAGCACCTCTAATCCTAACTATTTGCTCAACTAACTATTTGAATCCTAGAGCCTCAGACCAACATCATAGGCAGGAGAATCAAGAAAAGCTTTCATTTTATCTTGCCAGTATTAATCACAAGTATTGTCAAAGCTAAGCCCAGAAATAAAACTCAATCACTTGTGTGCCAGATCATAATGGTATCACAAGGACAAGTTCTAAATGAACTAAAACCAATCTTTGCTTAGTTTCCACAGATAAAAGGGACAAACCAATATATATCATTTTCCTGAAGCCAAGTACCAGGAATCAACATTAAATTCATCTATACATTCATAGAAAATCATTACATGTAATGATTATATTCAGTATGTATAATCTCATACAAGCCTACCATTATAATTGCAGTAAGCAACTACTGAGAGAAGCTACTGTCAGTATAAGCATTCTGACAGTAGAGTAAGTTCGCAGATCAACAACATTTCCAATCAGGGATTCCATAGAAACACTAGCATGGGATCAGTGTGAATTACCACTGGAATAAATCTGACAAGCCACTAGCATCATCAAAGCCACTACAAATCATTATCCACAGCAAACAATCATTCTTCATACTCAAGTATGATCACCACTAGATCTAAAGCATCATGGATATGATCAACAGGGGGTTATGAACCCTAATCAGAACAAGAACCCTAAGAGATGAACCCTAATCAGCACATAGTCACTAGGCATGAGAAGCCACTAGATACACACAGAGAGATTCATGGTAGTAATATGAACAAGACCCACGGAAGTAACTTACCCGAGGTCCTCGCTGATGAATCGAAGAGGAAGCAGACTGGCCGACGAAACCGTGGCTGCACAGGAAGAACCCAGGGGGCGCTCCAACCTGCACCAGCCATGGCGGCGGCCACAGCAGCACACGAGCCCAGCACACCACCGCAGGCGAGACCGCGGCGGTGGCGACAGCATCTTCCTCTAACCCTAGGGTTTGGGAACGGGGTGAATCTGGCCACGGGGAAGCCCCGGAGTCAAATCGAGTTGGACTAGATGAACAAGAGTACTCGCAAACCTCGCCCTGCACCATTGGAGCGGCCAGGGGAAGCCTTAACGGCGGCCATCGCCAGAGCCGCGGGGTCGAGGAAGAGGAAAGGTGAGAACGAGGAGGAGGCAGAGAGTGTGGGATGGGTGGGCCAAAACCCCTCGGGGTAATGATTTTGACCTTTCCCTATTGGGCCACACTGGCCCAATAAGCCCAAATGGCCAGCCCAAGTCGTTTAAGAACTGTTTTAATTAGTTGGAAAAGACCAAAATACCCCTAACCTCAATAAAATTCTAGGAAATAAAATAAAAATCCAAAAATTATAAATAAAATATTTTTGGATTCACAATAATCCACTCTATCCAAATAAAATAAAATATAAAATTTTGGATATTTAAATTTTATAAGAATTTTGTAAATTATATATTCCTTATGGAATTTTACAAAATTATTGAAAGTTGATAAAATTAATTAAAATTCACTTTCATTATGTATTAATATTGTAGTATTTTTGAAAAATACTAAATAAATATTTAATAACAATTTTTAATGTTTAATTAATAATTCCTAAAAGAATTATTAAATCAATAAAAAGGGAAATAAAATAAAATTCAATATATGCAATAAATATAAAAAATATCTATAAATGCTTTATTAAAAGGCATCTTATATAGGGAAAATGCATATAGAATTAAATAATGCATTACATTACTTGCATAATCATTTTGCTTCTTTAAATATTGTCCTTACCAGGCAATAATGATGTTTTTGTAGAACTAGAAGCTCAAGGTCCAGTGCAAGCATCAGACTTCACTACCTTGCCATCACAAGGCAAGTTCATCACTTTCTCATGTCCTTTGAAGAGTATTTATCAAAATATTTGCAAATTGTGTGTTATCATATATGTTATAAAAGAAAGAAAATATTATTTTCATAAATAAAGAAATCACAGATATCATCCTAAGTGGTGATATAATGGAGCAATGATAATCAAGTAGGGACTTAATAACCCCTGACATCAGTGATTATAGCGCCATATATTACGCGTTAGCCATGAGATTTGGAATGGGACAAAGAAGTCAGTTGTATCTTCTTCCACTCGGATGAAGCCGGATGTGCAGGTCGTGGCTGTTATCCTCGTAGCGTGCATATTAATTGGTAATTCGTAGAGGATATGCAGCATATGGGTGGGAACCCTCATCGTCCCACGATAGTTCTGGCATCTAAACGGTTTGTACAAACCATTGCCGTAATTCATTATGTGGGCATGGTGTACACCAAGGAGGCATGCGGGGTCGCGAAGGGGGCAGTGATTGGCTTGGACCAACTACTGGGCCCCACATCATGGAATTGTGGACGGGAAAGTACGCTCGGTTGTGCAACAAGGAGTTGATATCTCATGGGTAAAGTAACGCACCTCTGCAGAGTGTAAGAACTGTAACTTGTTACTCCTTGTTCCGGGAAGGAGCTACGAACGCGGCAGGAAAGGAACTCCATGAAAGTTCTAGTCAACCTGTTAAGGCTGATGGTCATAGATTTTCATAATAAAATCAATCTTTGAAGAAAGATTTACAAAAACTGCATAGTGCCAAGGATTTATAATCTGAGGTGGTAGTTAGAGCATCAAACTTCCCACCTTGCATATAATGAACTTGTTGGGTAACGCTGTTACTCATTCTTTCCTTTGATCCCTTGTTTAGACTATGAGGATCCTGAAGACGTGCCAATGTATGCAGCTGAATGCCAAGAAGATGTGTTCTATGAGGAACCTGGTCTGTTCGGAGGAGTTGAAGGAGTGGATTACGAGATCCGCTACGGTGTCGATGAGAACGAGTCCAACTAAGTACCTAGTTAGTAGTAACTAACGGAGCCGAGCAGCATGAACTCTATAGAATAAGCTGTTGAGCTCAACTCCTAGTCGGAGTTGCTACTTTTAAATTCCGCTGAACACTTTATACTTTGGTTTGTAAGTTGGATCTTTTTGAAGTCTTGAACTTCCGGTATTGTAATAATAATAATGTGTGTACATTTGTAATATGGACCCACAATGTTTCTATTGTACTACTCTGAGGGATGTGATATTACAGAATAGTGTTCTGTAGATGTCATGTCAACGACTATAGTGTACTACACATGCAGTGGTATGTTGGGTCACCGCAGTTGGTATCAGAGCAAATTGCTTTGACCTTAGGTTGGAAACCTAGTAAAGGGTATTACCTGTAGGGGAATTAGCAACGATAAAGAATTCTCTAAAAGCAATATAATGGGTATTCAAATGATAATATTCCGTTATATATTTTAGTGCGGTAATTCTTTGTTATGATGCAATATATCATTGGATACTAATCAAAATTATTTTTCTGATATACAGAGAAATGGCACCAAAGTTTCCAAAATAGACTTTGGTAAGGAAAGAGGAGACTCTTGATGATTATCAAGGATCATTCACATACCAACTTCGTCAACTTTTAAAGCTCTTTAGTTGTCCAACTAGAATTCCAGTGAACACTATCACTTACCTTGATGGCCGGATGTTATCCAAGTATCGTGTGAGTATCCAACTTCGAGAGAAGCTTGGATTATATCACGATCTACCCATAGGAGAAGGTAGGAGCCATTTAGCAGCCTATCATGTTGCTGTTGTGGAGGCGATAGCTAATATCCGGGAGCAGAAAACCAAGGAGCTAGAAGGTAGCACATTTTCTGTGATACCTCATGATTCTATAGACTCGGAGCCTATACCGGGTCATCTTAATTTGGTTAAGAAGCATCCTAAGTTAGCTTCCAAGTTTATGGATAGATACCGAACACTCGTTGCGTCTTTCTATAAGACTCATCAAGTGATTGTCGAAGATAAAAATGAAATGTTAGAGGATCTAACTGATCCGGAAAGGAGAAAACAGTTATCATTCCAGTTAGAGAAAGAAGCAAGTAGTAGTGCAACACCTATCTTTAAGTATATACCTATAGATCCGAAATTTTTTACACCATATCCTTATTCACCAAGACTTGAACCTACACATGATCCTACTATGGATATGCGGTATGCAGTACCACAGGGCTCAGAGGATGGTTCTGACTCAGAACTTCCTATTGAGAATTCGGATGGTTGGAGGATGGGATCATATAATGGATCTCATGAACACCAGATGTCCACAGATGGTTCTGACAGAAATGTTGGACAATCTAGTTGGATGGGTGCAAGGATGAACCCTAATAATAGTAGTAGAAATACCATGTCAATAGATAACCAGGATGAAGAAGAAGATCCTGAGGAGAGAGTGTTTGAATCATCAACATCTTCTCAAAACCCAGGGAATATACATTATCCAGTGTTCAACTATCTTGCCTATGAGAGCACCTGGGGAGCAGCAGGATCTGTGTATCCTATTGACAGCTCAAGAAATGAAGCTCAGGAGATGCAGGCTGGAGATAATGTTGAATATGCGTCTGAAGACTTTTCAGCTGAGCTGGAGGGAGTCAATGTGCTCAGGTTGAGTAATGACTCAAGTCCTGACACTTCAGATACAGAGTATGTTCCTTCTGGAAGGCCATATGTTCCACAAACTATGCGACGAACAACACGTCATCATGGTTGGACATCAGGCATGTACGATGAACATAGTTACCATTAGAAGGAGACAAGTAGTCAATAGTAGCAAGCACTATGTATTGTACCCAAGTAATAAGGTAGTTTTGTAATAATACCAATATGGTATATGTTGTAATGACTTTGTATCATTATGCTATTATGTAAATATGTGAAATGCATATTTCGATTTTCTTTGGATCTTCATTGTGTGACTAGTTCTGTGCGTAAAGTCGAGCTCAGAACACATGTGCATGATGTAATTATGAGTATTCGCTTTATGTTTCAGGACTAGAGGGTCATGGATACGGGTGTAGGAATGGAAACTGAGCAGCAGCGGATGGAGCAAGAGGCCAAGGAAAAGGCCGATGCAGATACAGCAAACCAAGAAGCATTACCACCAACAATGAGGCCGTTAATGGAGCAGAACTTTATGCAATTCATGCAAATGATGCAAGAGACCCAGAACAAGTTCATGGAAGAGTTGCTGGGGCGAGCAAATCAGAGGGCACCTGAAGGTGGAGGAGTGAGTCTATCTGATTTCCAGAATGCAAGACCGTTTCCTTTTGCATCAGCTCCTGAACTAATGGATGCAGAAGACTGGCTAGCAGATACAGAGAGGAAGCTGAAAACTGTGGGTTGCAATGATGAGGAAAAATTGAGGTATGCAACTCATGTGCTGACTGAACCTGCAGCATCATTGTGGGAAAATCAGTTAGCCATGCAACAACCAGGAAGGGATTTTACCTGGGAGGAGTTCAAGCAGAGATTCCATGAATATCATGTTCCGGAAAGTGTCATGGAGTTGAAGCGGAGAGAATTTGAGGAGCTTCAGCAAGGATATACTAGTGTCATGAAGTACATCCGGGAGTTTAGCCAACTGTCTCGTTATGCTGAGGAGGATGTTAACACTGAAGAGAAGCGGAAGAAGCGTTTCTTGCATGGATTAAATCCGTTTGTGAAGATTCAACTAAGGTTAGCCAATAAGCAAACTTATCAGCAGTTGTTGGATGCAGCCATTACTTTTGAAGATGACTACAAGAATGTCCAAGAGGATCGGAGGAAGAGAGCCAAGAAGGAAACTAAGAGAATTTAGGCAAGCAAACCTAAACCCAACCTGGAGTTCAAACCTCGGAATAGGAATTATGGTAACAATAAAAATAACAATAACAATAACAAGGGCAGTGGTGGAAATCAATACAATCCGAGAAGGAATGTTATCTGTAACAATTATGGAATTCCAGGGCATTTCCAGAGGGAATGCAAAAAGCCTATAGTGATCTGTTACGGTTGTGGCCAGAAGGGGCATATCAAGCCAGATTGTCCGAGCAAACCACCTGGAGGATGGCCTACCAAGGGAGGAGGACAAGCCAGTGGAGGAAATGGACAACCCAATAAAGGAGGAAATAATGGCAAGAACAACAATGACAAGAGAAACCGACCTACCGGGAAACTGAATGGTGCAACCCTCGAGGAGGTGGATAATTCAGAGCATGCAGTGATAGGTACGCTCAATATCCTTACCAATCCCGGCAAAGTTCTATTTGATACTGGTGCAACTACTTCATTCATTTCTGAAGAATTTTGTGATAAGTTCGGGATTAGAAGGGCAACGTTAGAAAGTCCTATGACCGTAGTTACGGCAGGAGGGAATGTGATTGTACGCCACATAAAACAAGATCAGGTTATCTCGATCTGTGGTTGTACATATTTCGCAGACCTTTATGTGATTCCTTTGAAGGGAATTGCAGTAGTGTTGGGGATGGATTGGATGATGGAACACGGAGCTCAGATTAATTGTGAGGAGAAAACTGTCTCAATCAAAACCCCAAGTGGAGCAAGGATAGTTTACCAAGCAGATAAACACAGTCATATCATGGTGGATTTGCAGTTGAATTCAATGAAAGAAGTTAAATTAGAAGAGATTCCTATAGTTAATGAATTCCAAGATGTTTTTCCAAAAGAGTTACTGGGAATGCCACCAGACCAGGAGATAGAGTTCACCATTGACTTAATACCTGGTACAGCACCAATAGCTCAAGCACCATATAAAATGGGACCCAAAGAGTTGAAAGAACTCAAGGAGAAAATTGATGAGTTAGTGAGAAAAGGATTTATACAGGAAAGTGTATCTCCATGGGGAACACTAGTAATCTTTGTGGATAAGAGAGATGGTGGAAGACGGATGTGTGGTGATTATAGAAATCTGAACAACGTGACTATCAAGAATAAGTATCCTTTACCAAGAATTCAAGATTTATTTGATCAAGTGAAAGGAGATGGAGTATTTTTAAAGATCGATTTAAGATCTGGATACCATCAAATAAAAATTAAGCCGAAAGATGTTCCAAAAACAGCATTTGTCTCAAGATATGGACACCATGAGTATCTAGTAGTACCATTTGGTTTGACCAATGCACCGGCAATATTTATGAATCTGATGAACAAGATCTTTATGCCATATTTGGATAAGTTTGTCATCGTCTTTATTGATGATATTCCGATATATTCCAGGGATAAGGAAGAGCATGCTGACCATTTGAGAATAGCATTGCAAACTTTAAGAGAACATAAGCTTTATGCTAAGTTCAGTAAGTGTGAGTTCTGGCTAGATGAGGTAGAATTCCTCGGTCATGTGATCAGTAAAGATGGAATTGCTGTGAATCCATCTAAAGTTCAGTCAGTACTAGAGTGGACTGCACCGACCAATGTGAAGCAAATTCGAGGTTTCCGAGGAATGGTTGGTTATTATCGGAGATTCATTGAAGGTTTCTCCAAAATAGCCGGACCAATGACCAAATTATTCAGGAAGAATACACCATTCAAGTGGGATGAAAAATGTGAAGCAAGTTTCCAAGAGTTGAAGACTAGATTAACCACAGCTCCAATTTTAGCAGTTCTTGAAACAGGGAAGGATTTCACCGTTTACTGTGATGCATCTAAAGAAGGTTTGGGTTGTGTATTAATGCAAGATCGGAAAGTGATTGCTTATGGTTCAAGGCAATTAAAACCACATGAAGTCAACTATCCAACTCATGATTTAGAGTTAGCAGCAGTAGTTTTTGCACTGAAAGGATGGAGGCATTTTCTTTATGGAGCTAGATGTGAGTTATACACTGGCCATAAGAGTCTCAAATATTTCTTCACTCAAAAGGAATTGAATATGAGACAGAAATGTTGGTTGGAATTAATCAAGGATTATGATTTAACAATCAATTATATCCTAGGGAAAGAAAATGTTGTAGCCGATGCTTTAAGCAGAAAGAGTGCAGATATTTAGCCTAGCAATAGGGATCTACCAAAAGAGTTAGAAATGGGCTTGGAAAGATTAGAACTTCAATTCATCAGAACAGAGGTTCTTGGAGGATTAGCTACTATACAGGTAGTTGCAGAGCAAGATAGTGATATTAAGCAAGAAATTTTTAGACATCAAGAAGAAGATCCTTTTATTGCTGAGGAAATTCGGAGGATATCTCAAGGGCAAAAATCAGTTTTTCGCCTTGGGGATTATGGGTCTTTATGGTTCCAATACCGTCTATGTGTTCCAGATGTGACTAAGATCAGAAATGTCATACTTAAAGAAGCACATGATACCCCATATTCTATACATCCAGGGAGTACTAAGATGTATATGGATTTGAAAGAACTATTCTGGTGGAATAACATGAAAAGAGATATTGCTAAATATGTATCTGAATGCCATACTTGTCAAAGGGTGAAAGCTAAACATCTAATTCCAGCAGGACCATTATAACCCTTGGAAATTCCTGAATGGAAGTGGGAGGAAATAGGTATGGACTTCATTACAGGATTACCTATGACACCAAAAAGGAAGGATATGATATGGGTAATTGTGGACCGACTCACTAAGAGTGCACATTTTATTCCAGTGAATCAAAAGGATAATGCCAAGAAGTTAGTTGAAGTATATGTCAAAGAGATAGTAAGTAAGCATGGAGTACCCAAAAATATCGTAACTGATAGGGGATCAGTGTTTACTTCAGCATTTTAGAAGCAATTGCATGAGTCACTTGGTTCAAAGTTAGATTTCAGCACGGCATATCATCCTGAGACAGGAGGTCAAACTGAAAGAACAAATCAAATACTAGAAGACATGTTGAGAGCTTGTGCACTAGATTTTGGAGGAAAATGGGAAGATCACCTACCATTGGCAGAATTTTCTTATAACAATAGCTATCAGAGTAGTCTGAAGGCAGCTCTATATGAGATTTTGTATGGAAGGAAGTGTAGATCACCAATATGTTGGTATGAACCTGGAAGCAGCAAAGAAAATTTGCGCCAGATTATATCAAGGAAAGACAAGATATCATTGATAAGATCAGGGATAGACTAAAAATAGCCCAGAGCAGGCAGAAAAGTTATGCGGATCAAAGTCGAAGATCATGGCATCCAGAAGTGGGAGATATGGTCTATTTGAAAGTAAGTCCAATGAAAGGAGTAAAAACATTCGGAGTTAAAGGGAAATTGAGTCCAAGATATATCAGACCATTCAAGATACTGAGTCAAAACAGAACTATAGCTTATGCTTTAGAGTTACCATCAAGATTGGCTCAAGTGCATAATGTTTTCCATGTGTCACAACTTTGCAAATGTTTGAAAGTTCCAGATGATGCAATAACACATCAAGAGATAGAACTACATGCAGACCTGGCTTATATTGAAAAGCCCTGCGAGATTCTGGAAGAAAACTGGTAAAGATTGAGGAACAGAGCAATCAAATATTGCAAGGTACAGTGGGAACATCACCCTGAAAGGGAAGCCACATGGGAGAAGGAATAGGATTTAAGAAAAGCTTATCCAGAACTATTCAGGTACATCTCCACAAACTTCGGGACGAAGTTTAATTTAAGGGGGGAAGTCTGTAACATCCCAGGATTTAGGAACCAACGAAGGGTAGATTTAGGAATATGAATTGTTGCATGCATTTATTTGTGAAAATGTGGGTAAAATTTTCGCCAAATAAAACCTTGAGTGATCAATGTTTCTTTCTTACTTTGAGATTAGGTTTAGTCTTAAAGGAGGATTGTTATAAACTTTGATATGATCTTAAAGGAATTATGTGTGTTTTGAAATGAGTTTGAATTTTAAAACTTAAGTGTTTGCATAATAATTTAAATGATTTAGATATAAATTTTGAATATTAAATTCATTAAGAGATAAGTATTATAACTTAAATCTTATCCAAAAACTATATTGAATATGAAACTTATTTCATATTATTAATACATAAACAAGTTACAAAGAATGTAACCTACTGAAGCTATTTCCAAACTTCACAATTTACAAAAGAATAAAGAATAAGAACATTCTTTCTTAATAATCATATAATCTTTATTACAATAGAATAAAATAAAGATTACAAGAATAATAAAAAGAAAATTACAAAAGAATAAGAAAATTACATTGGAATATTTACTAACTATCCTATACCTAAATCTAAACTAAATCTTCATCTTAATCTTTGTACCTGCAAAACAAAGACTAAATAAAAAACAAAAGAAGATTAGTGTTAGAAATATTTCTCTCGGATATGTCAGTGAAATGCACTTGACAAATTCATCATTGAGAAATGTTATAAGAGGGGCAAGTTTCACCAATATGAAAGATTCCAACTTTCATAAATTCAAAGCCAGAAGTCAAATAACAGCCAAGAGGGACCAATTCACCAGCCAGGTGAAAGTAATCTAGTAATAGTAAGTTCAAAGATTCTGAACATATCCACAAGTGCTTAGCAGACACACAAGCTGGACACACACCAGCATGCATATGGTGTGCTGTCGACCTCACAAGCATAGACCAGTCTCACAAAACCACAGCACAGCCGTGGGGGAACTAGTGCATCACTCCACTACACAGCACACAAGCACAGCCAGTGTAGACAGCAGCTAAACCAAGAAAAGCAGTCAAACCAAACCATCCAGATCAACACAAACATCACCAGGATGGTGACATAAGGAGGGAAAGAATCAGGTGGACAACAAGGCCAAGCCCAGGAGCTAGGAGGAGCAGTCCAGCTCAAGAGCAAGCACAGGAATCCAGCAGATCAAGATCAAGATCATCATCATCAACTTACTACACCATCATCAGATTTTGTGGTGAGGCTCATAAAACCATCACATGATTCAACCATAGTATCTTGATAAAAGCATGTGTTGCTTTATGAAATGATCTCTCAATAATCACCCAAGAGAGGTGAATCTATCCTAGAGATTTCAAGTATAAAGATAAGAAATCAAACCCAGCCAAAGGCACTAAGCTCTCAGACCAGCATCACAGAGTTTAGTGTTAATTTTTGCAACTTAGATCATTCGTCATTTGATCTTATCAGATCAGGGCACATCTCCCAAAGAGAGTATCACCTCTAATCCTACAAGTTTCAAACAAACTATTTGCTCAACTAACTTGGACTTAAATACTAGAGCCTCAGACCAACATCATAGGCAGGAGAATCAAGAAAAGCTTTCATTTTATCTTGCCAGTATTAATCACAAGTATTGTCAAAGCTAAGCCCAGAAATAAAACTCAATCACTTGTGTGCCAGATCATAATGGTATCACAAGGACAAGTTCTAAATGAACTAAAACCAATCATTGCTTAGTTTCCACAGATAAAAGGGACAAACCAATCCATATCATTTTCCTGAAGCCAAGTGCCAGGAATCAACATCAAATTCATCTATACATTCACAGAAAATCATTACATGAAATGATTATATTCAGTATGTATAATCTCATACAAGCCTACCATTATAATTGCAGTAAGCAACTACTGAGAGAAGCTACTATCAGTATAAGCATTCTGACAGTAGAGTAAGTTCTCAGATCAACAACATTTCCAATCAGGGATTCCATAGAAACACTAGCGTGGGATCAGAGTGAATTACCACTGGAATAAATCTGACAAGCCACTAGCATCATCAAAGCCACTACAAATCATTATCCACAGCAAACAATCATTCTTCATACTCAAGTATGATCACCACTAGATCTAAAGCATCATGGATATGATCAACAGGGGGTTATGAACCCTAATCAGAACAAGAACCCTAAGAGATGAACCCTAATCAGCACATAGTCACTAGGCATGAGAAGCCACTAGATACACACAGAGAGATTCATGGTAGTAATATGAACAAGACCCACGGAAGTAAGTTACCCAAGGTCCTCGCTGACGAATCAAAGAGGAAGCAGACTGGCAGACGAAACCGCGGAGGCATAGGAAGCACCCAGGGGGCGCTGCAACCTTCACCAGCCACGGCGGCAGCCACAGCAGCACACGAGCCCAGCACACCACCACAGGCGAGACCGCGGCGGTGGCGACAGCATCTTCCTCTAACCCTAGGGTTTGGGAACGGGGTGAACCTGGCCACGGGGAAGCCCCGGAGTCAAATCGAGTTGGACTAGATGAACAAGCGTAGTCGCAAACCTCGCCCTGCACCACGGCAGCGGCCAAGGGAAGCCTCAACGGCGGCCATCGCCAGCGCCGGCGCCAAAGCCGCGGGGTCGAGGAAGAGGAAAGGTGAGAACAAGGAGGAGGCAGAGATTGTGGGCTGGGTGGGCGAAAACCCCTCGGGGTAATGATTTTGACCTTGCCGTATTGGGCCACACTGGCCCAATAAGCCCAAATGGCCAGCCCAAGTCGTTTAAGAACTGTTTTAATTAGTTGGAAAATACCAAAATACCCCTAACCTCAATAAAATTCTAGGAAATAAAATAAAAATCCAAAAATTATAAATAAAAAATTTTTGGATTCACAATAATCCACTCTATCCAAATAAAATAAAATATAAAATTTTGGATATTTAAATTTTTATAAGAATTTTTTAAATTATATATTCCTTGTGGAATTTTACAAAATTATTGAAAGGTGATAAACTTAATTAAAATTCATTTTCATTATGTATTAATATTTTAGTATTTTTGAAAAATACTATATAAATATTTAATCACAATTTTTAATTTTTAATTAATAATTCCTAAAAGAATTATTAAATGAATAAAAGTCAAATAAAAAGGGAAATAAAATAAAATTCAATATATGCAATAAATATAAAAAATATCTATAAATGCTTTATTAAAAGGCATCTTATATAGGTAAAATGCATATAGAATTAAATAATGCATTACATTACTTGCATAATCATTTTGCTTCTTTAAATATTTTCCTTACCGGGCAATAATGATGTTTTTTGTAGAACTAGAAGCTCAAGGTCCAGTGCAAGCATCAGATTTCACTACCTTGCCATCACAAGGCAAGTTCATCACTTGCCCATTTTCTTTGAAGAGTCATTATCAAAGTATTTGCAAATTATGTGTTATCATATATGCTATAAAAGAAAGAAAATATTATTTTCATAAATAAAGAAATCACAGATATCAGCCTAAGTGGTGATATAATGGAGCAATAGAACTTAGGGTTCTATTTGCAAAAATGATAATCAAGTAGGGACTTAATAACCCCTGACATCAGTGATTCTAGCACCGTATATTACGCGTTAGCCATGAGATTTGGAATGGGACAGAGAAGTCAGCTGTATCTTCTTCCACTCGCATGAAGCCGGATGTGCAGGTCATGGCTGTTATCCTCGTAGCGTGCATATTAATTGGTAATTCGTAGAGGATATGCAGCATATGGGTAGGAACCCTCATCGTCCCGTGATAGTTCTGGCATCTAAACGGTTTGTACAAACCATTGCCGTAATTCATTATGTGGGAATGGTGTACCAAGGAGGCATGCGGGGTCGCGAAGTGGGCAGTGATTGGCTTGGACCAACTACTGGGCCCCACATCATGGAATTCTGGACGGGAAAGTACGCCCGGTTGTGCAACAAGGATTTGATCTCTCATGGGTAAAGTAACGCACCTCT
The DNA here is from genome assembly GCA_916181665.1 of Avena sativa. NCBI lineage: Eukaryota > Viridiplantae > Streptophyta > Magnoliopsida > Poales > Poaceae > Avena > Avena sativa. The sequence goes on along the minus strand of OV702279.1, from coordinate 50,984,791 downwards.
GCAGAGTGTAAGAACTGTAACTTGTTACTCCTTGTTCCAGGAAGGAGCTACGAACGTGGCAGGAAAGGAACTCCATGAAAGTTCTGGTCAACCTGTGAAGGCTGATGGTCATAGATTTTCATAATAAAATCAATCTTTGAAGAAAGATTTACAAAAACTGCATAGTGCCAAGGATTTATAATCCGAGGTGGTAGTTAGAGCATCAAACTTCCCACCTTGCATATAATGAACTTGTTGGGTAACGCTGTTACTCATTCTTTCCTTTGATCCCTTGCTTAGACTCTGAGGATCCCGAAGACGTGCCAATGTATGCAGCTGAATGCCAAGAAGATGTGTTCTACGAGGAACCTGATCTATCCGGAGGAGTTGAAGGAGTGGATTACGAGATCCGCTACGGTGTCGATGAGAACGAGTCCAACTAAGTACCTAGTTAGTAGTAACTAACGGAGTCGAGCAGCATGAACTCTATAGAATAAGCTGTTGATCTCAACTCCTAGTCGGAGTTGCTACTTTTAAATTCCGCTGAACACTTCATACTTTGGTTTGTAAGTTGGATCTTTTGGAAGTCTTGAACTTCCGATATTGTAATAATAATAATGTGTGTACATTTGTAATATGGACCCGCAATGTTTCTGTTGTACCACTCTGAGGGATGTGATATTTACGGAACAGTGTTCTGTAGATGTCATGTCAATGACTATATTGTATTACACCTGCAGTGGTATGCTGGGTCACCGCACCTTGTCCTGGATCATGGCTGTAGGAGGATACCCGATGGTCAACAAAAAACAGGAAAAGGGAGCCAATCGCCAAGACAGATCTGAAAAAGCAATCTTATGGCCAAGGTCCCGAGTGTTCTTCACAGACTCCACAAACGCTTTCTGCAGCAAGAAAGAAAATGATCAACAGAGAAGCAAACCGGATGGAAGAACGGAATACGTGTGAAGGGCAACGACTTACCTCCATCAAAACAGACAATTTTTTGGCCTCGCCAAGGCCCTTTTCCATTCCCTCAACCAGGTGGCGAACCTGGTTGAGTGCGATGGGCGCTGAGCCGGAGAGCTAGGCAAGGATCACACCCGGCGTTAGCACAGCCAGAGCTGGCCTCGAGCCGATGATGATAACCTCGTCATCATCGATAGCCACACCCGAAGGCGCAGCCACCACCAACTCCCTCCCAGCCGGTTGACCACCATCCGGCTGGCCGCCATCCGCCGCAGCTGCCTGCGCGGCCCCAGCTCCCTCCTTCACCTCCGTAATGACGGGCCTGGCGGAGCTGCTTGGAGTGTCGCTCTAGGTCGGGTCCACGCCAGCCCCGGGACGAAGGAGGAGGGTCTCCGGGTCCTGCGCGGCCGCAAACAGCTGGCCCAACCACGAGGACGCAGGCGCCTGGTGCAGCAGCCCCGTGGTCGGGGAGCCCTCAGGCGCCCTGAGCGGAGATGGCACGGCCGGCGCAGCCGGGCTGGCTGCCGTCGGGACAGCCGCAGTCGGCGCGGGCGCAACCGGCGACCTCGCCACCTCTTCAACGGGTGGAGGAGGCGAGGAGCAACGAGGGCGGTGCCACCATCGCCAAGCACTATGGCCTCGCTGCGCAGAACGAAGAATCAAAGGACGAACCAGCAAAACCTCAGAGTGGCAAGAAAGGGCAAGAGAGATACTAACCCAGTGATGGACGGTGGAGCAACAACTTGATGCCCTCGGCGCGTCTTTTTCGTCTCAACTGGAGCGGGAGCGGCAACAGGTGCCGCCCTCTTTCCCCGGGCTCTCACCGCGGGTTTCTCTCGGCCAACCTCCTCGTCGGTGACATCGACTGCGGCACAAACAAAGAGTGAAAACCACAACCTCAAAAACAAAGGAGAAAGAAAAATCTACGGTCCGCAACCTACCATGAGGATCTGAGGGGCCATCGTCCGCCCGGACGGGAAACCCTTCTGGCTCCGTCTGGGGGTACTTCTTCGGTTTCCTGTCCTCCAAGAAGGACGGAAGCAGGAAGTCACTCATGCCATCCTCAGCTAGCTGCGCCGTGAACAACTAATCAAAAAGGGGGGCATAAGGCACCCAAGGAAAGATAGCAATAACAAGAAGCGAGATGCAAAACAACCAGAGAAAAACTTACCCGAGGCGGTAGGCGGCCGCGATGGTACGGGGGGCAGGAGTATGCCCATTTGGCCTTGATGCGGAACTTGGAGATCATGGAGACCCAGTTCCGCAGGTCCTGGTAGGGCACATCCTTCCGCGACGTCCTCATCGGATCGTTGGCGGTCGAAAGATGGCACATCTTGTGCGACCGCTTTTGCAGCGGAAGAACGCGACGCACCATCCACGACAAGGTGATGTCCTGGGCGGTGAGCCTCTCCGTCTCCACCATCGTCTCCAGCCGGGTGGCCATCTGGTCGAGGTCCGCCACCGCGCCCATGCCCTTCGTCGTCCAGCCCTTCTGCGTCGAGGGCACGTCGGTGAAGGGTGGAAGGCAGATCCAGTCAATCTCCGTGGCATTGCTCACATAAAAATATGAGCGCTGCCACAGCTTGACAGTGTCGGGGAGCTCGAACCGCGGCATCGGCGAGGAGGACCGCGGGTAGACGGCGCAGCAGCCAGTCTGCATCAGCGAGCCACCCTTGGTGATGTTCTGGGCCTTGAAGTGGAAGAACTTGAGAAAGTTCACCACCTCGGGCCACACCCCAAGATATGAATCGCAGCAGGCCGCATGATGCAACAGCTGCGCCATGGCGTTGGCGCCCAAGTGATGAAGCTGGAGGTCGAAGAAGAGAAAGAGCTGGAGGAGGAAAGGGCTGATGGGGAGGCTGAAGCCACAGGAAAAATGCGCGAGGAAGACAACACGCTCCCCCGACCGAGGTTTCGGCACCCCCTCCCCCTCCAGCGCAAGCCGATGCTTCACAAGCATCGATGAGGGAAGAAACCTCCCCCGCCAGTACTTGTTTATGAGATCGTCGGTCACGAAGGACCCGCACCAGCCGCCGCGTTGCTCCGGCAGCATCTCGAAAGAGGAGGAGGCCGTGGTGGACGGAAAGAAAGTGGACGGCGGCGACAAGGAGAGGGAGTGCAAGAACAAAGAGCATTGGGGCACGAGGGGAAGATGAGCCGGAGGATGGACAAGTGTGGGAACCGATCCCCCTCAGAGCTCTATTAATCCCTGCAAACGGCATCGTCGCCCCTTCGGCTTCTGCGCAACGCGTAGCATCGAGGAACCACAGCCGCACAACGCTTCGGCTCCAGATCCTTTGCGCCGTCGTAATTGCCACTGAAGATCCCCGGGCATTAGCAGGAGACGAGGCGTGCGCACTTGCCCCGAGGAAACGCTGCGGCAAGTTTGCGTGCGCAGTTGCCAAAAACTGACGCAGCGACGCAGAATTCAAACTGATGCGACGTCCTCCAGAGCCACAGTCGTGGGTGACGACATCAACAACGTCATCCAGCCAAACGTTTCATCTTCAGCTCCACCAGCCGGTACCTGCCTTCGCCGTTTACACCCAGTGGACAGCCATCGATTCTGTAGCCGGTTAATTCTAGCCGGAAAGCAAAAGCCACAGTCGGAGGAAATAAAAACAACCCTCTCAGGACAAGAAGGAGCACGGAAGATCTTGCCCACCTGCCAAGCCCATACGTGCTCGGGGACTAGTGTCGGGGGGATAACCCCCGGGTGGGGAAAGCCAGACATAAGTAGGTCGGCTCCAGAAGATGCAGGCCGCCTGGCCTCCAGGAAAGACAACTCTAGCCGACTGGCAAGCAAGCCCGGCTGGCCTTATAACCTTCCCGGCTGGCCCGTCTAGCCGGTGGCCAGAAGAACCGGCCGGGGGGCCGTTCCCACCCGGCTCATATCGGATTCGATGGAGAGCATGGAAGGGTTGACGCTCCGTGCGGGGTAAGCTTCTGTCTCTCCCTCGTCATCAAGGAAGCTGGCATGCCGTCATGACCAGTGCTACCCGATGAAGATAAAGCAAGACGGTCGGCTGGACTGGCGAAAGCAGTCCGGGTGACCGTTAAAGCTGGGGTGACGCCCCAAAGGAAGCCCGGGTGACCGCTAAAGAGAAGGATGACGCTAAAAGAAGGGTAGTTTGTGTCCGGGCCCACCGGCTGGGCCCTGCAGCCGGCCCTGCCCTGTAAACCCATATCCAAACAGTAAACCATAGGACCCGATCTGTAATCTACCCCCAGACCGGTATATAAGGGAGCGCAGAGCCAGGGTTCTAGGTAGGCAACAATAGAAGGATAGAAGTGTTAGCATCAAGTTCCCATATTCCTCTAGCCTTCAATAGTAGCTAAGGAAACAGCTCAAGGAGCATTTGTACTGAGCATCAAGCTCCCATACATAGTTCATCTTGCAGGAGTAGGGGTCTTACCTCGCCAAGAGGGCCCCGAACCTGGGTACGTCCCTGTGTTTGCAGTGCTTCGTGCCCAACCCGTTGTGTGAACCACTGAATGCATCTGTGTGTCCCTTCTTTGCCATCCCCGATGGCACTGCCGTGTTCCACACCACGACATCACGCTTCATAACGGAGGCTGGCATGATGAAGAAGAAGGCCTCCGAGATGATCTCCCCTCCGGCAGGGTGCCGGGAAGAGCTTCAGATTCGCCCCAATCTAGGGACAATGGTGGCAGCGGCTACAGATGGTTTCATGGAATTTTGATCGGGTACCTATGGTTTCTGCATCGGGGGATTCTTATAGGCGAAGAGGCGAGGCTGGAGGGCCACCAGGGCGGCTGCACCCCCCAGGCGCGGGATGGGCCAACCCGCGCGGCCAGGGGGTGTGGCCCCTTGGTGGGTCTCCTCCGTCTCGTACTCCGACTTCGTGTTCCCCACGGTAAAATATTGACTTTGGCTTTTGTCCCGTCCAATTCCGAGAATATTGATTTTCTGCCTTCCTGGAACCAAAAACAGAAGAAAACAGGCAACTGGCACTGTGGCAACTTGTTAATAGGTTAGTACCAGAAAACATATAAGAAGCACCTCAAAGTGTGGACAAAGCAAAGCAAAGTAGATAGTAAACAAGCATGGAGCATCAAAAATTATAGATATGTTTCCGACGTATCAAGTACGTCTAAGTTTGGAGAGGGGGTGTTTCAAACCACCAACGCCACGAGAGGCCTCCCTTGTTCTCTGATGAACCTCACCCCAAAGGGTTCGATTCACCTCTTCCACTATATTGGCAACCTTCGAGGTGGAAGCCGAGACCTTTACAACAAGTTCGAGGCACACGTCCACAACCTAATTGGAGGCTCCCAAATACAAGCAAGCTATCAAACAATCAAAGACAATCTTGTAAGAACCAAATCAAAAGCTAGGGTTCCAAAGAAATACTGGAGCAAGGAGCCCTCAAGTGAATGAGGGGGAAATGAAGATCTCTCTTGGTGAAGCTATAGATCAAGGCATCCTCCTTCGATTCTCCAAAGATCAATGACTTTGGATGGCTGAGTGAAGAGATCTTGTGGATTTGGGAGATCAAATAGTGATGTTGTTCTTGACCTGGTCGAGTAGCTCCCAAGGTAGAAGAAGGGGCCTTTATATAGGGCCCTAGAAATTAGAGCCGTTGGGAGTCACTTATATCGAACAGTTCGGCAGAATCAAACCAGATAGTCCGGCCCAGCCGGACACTCCAGCGTAACCCAGCCGGACACTCCGGTCAGGCAGAATTTCCGGCTAGTGTCCGGCAAGTGTCCGGGTGGTGTCCGATAGGGCATACTGACTGTCCATACCTCGTGAAGAAAATCTGGCGAACCCCCAGGGCGGACACTCCAGTAGAATTAGGCTGGACAGTCCGGTGCACATTAGTCGGACAGTCTAGTAGGACTTTGGCCCTGCACAATATTGATCCTGGGAGGCTCTTTTTCCTTGGGTACAAATTACACAAATGTAGTTGATATATCCTGAAACATTTACACCTATCCAAGTGTTGTCAACAAACATCAAAACAATATGAAAGGCATAAATGCCATTTCAATAGGTATGCCCCATCGGGCACTTGCCTCTAGCCTACCTGGCTCAGCCCAACAGGAGGCATGCATGATGATCTACTAAGTTCCACGAAGCCCAAGACAATTCGGTTGCTCCGAGGCACACAAGGATACCAACTCCCGGCATGCATAACAATAAAAAGATCTTGATTAGAAAACTCTAGGGATAGCAATCAACTTGTAACCGACTCGTACGGTATTTGAGACCTAACATCCCCATATATAAAGGGTATGAGGGACCACTTAGGGGGACAAAACATAAAAGTCATAGCTCACAACATATCTAATCTACGCACTCATTGCCATCTCAGCGACATTGCAATCTTCATCGTCATCACTCAAGAACAAACAAACAGGAAGTAGGGTATTACCCTCCAGGGGCCTGAACCTGGATAAATTGTGCCCCCTGTTGTTTGCTAGCCGACGAAGTCACCAGCGAAATCTTTCTTTCCGAAAATTCAAGTCCACCGACCATGTACTCCAATGTCCCAAATAAATGGCGTATAAACTTAGTCAAAAATTCAATGTTTTATAACTTTGACTAAAGAAAACATCAACAACTATAATATTGAATAAGTGTACTATGAAAATATATCATATGATGAGTCTATTGATATGGATTTGGTATTATAGATCTTCATATTTTTGTGTATATTCCTGTCAAATTTTGAAAATTTTGTATTTAAATTTATACGCCACTCCTTTCAGACAGAGGGGGTACTAACTATTCACTGGGTTCGACATTAATATAGTTTTAGGCTTGTCTTAAGTTAAACCATCACTCAATCAAATTTACAAAAGTTTGTCTTAAAAAGGAGACCAACAAGATAGAGAAATCCATGCGGTAATACATTAAGGTAGAAGGAGCTCTAGTCACAAATATAAGGAGACTGAGCTCAAACTCGGGTCGCCGGGAGTGAGCAAAACAACCACGTAGTGCTACAAACTAAACAACACCAAGTTCTAATAAATTTCACTCGATACAAATATGAATTCCAAGTGTTGGTCCATTGGTAACCAGGGTACCCTACCCCATCTGCTGCTAGGCCGTCATGGCAAGACATTCGCTAGTCCTTAGAGAGGCTCCCACACCAAACATCAAGGAGAGGCCTCCTAATCAAGTCTCTCTTTGAGAGAGTTTCTACAAAGTCAGAGGCATCTCGGTGAGCACCCAACCGGGGCGCACCCGCACTCCAACGCTTGGGGTACTGAACCCGCGCAAGAACACTTGCACCCCAAGAGAAGGATACAAGCCACTTCCTCAATGAGAAGCCATCAACTTCACCTCCAAGCAAAGGGGAGGTTTCCACTTCCCCAAGCCAGGAGTGCCCAACAAGGCCTTGACATGGGGGACCACCCCCTCTCTCAGCAGAGACATGAAGGGCGTGACAAAAGCAGCACCTTTGACTCAACCACTGGCTTGTTGGAGATATGCCCAAGAGGCAATAATAAAGTGGTTATTATCATATCTTCACACTTATGATAAATTTTTACATACCATGCTATAATTGTATTAACCGGAAACATTAATACTTGTGTGATTTGTAAACTAAAATAAGAGTCCCTAGTAAAGCCTCTTGTTAAACTAGCTTGTTGGTTAATATATGATCATGGTTTCCTGATCATGAACATAGAGATGTTATTAACAACAGGATCATATCGTTAGGAGAATGATATGGTGGACATACTCCTATAAATAAGCGTAGCATAAAGATCAAGTCATTTCAATAGTTCAATTGCTATATGCTTTCTGATACATAGTAACCTAATTCCTTCGACCATGAGATCATGCATATCACCTTTACCGGATGGATGCTTTGATGACATCAAACACCACACCGTAACTGGGTGGCTATAAAGGTGGCATTGAGTGTTCGGAAAGTATTGGTTGAAACACATGGATCAAGAGTGGGATTTGTCCATCCATATGACGGATAGATATACTCTGGGCCCTCTCGGTGGAATGTCATCCAATTGGCTTGCAAGCATGTGACTGGCTCACAAGGGATCACATATCACGGGAACGAGAAAAGAGTACTTATCGGTAATGAGGTTGAACTAGGTATGTAGAGATACCGACGATCATAACCTCGGATAAGTAAACTATCGTGAGACAAAGGGAAATTGGTATCGTATGTAAGTGGTTCATTCGATCGCAAAGTAATCGTAGAAATATGTGGGAGCCATATGAATTTCCAGATTCCTCTATTGGTTATTGTTCGGAGAAGTGTCTCGATCATGTCCGCATAATTCACGAACCGTAGGGAGACACACTTAAGGATTCGACGTTGTTTTGAGTAGTTATGGTATTATGAGAAAGAGACCGAATGTTGTTCGGAGTCTCGGATGGGATCCGGGATATCACGAGGTGATCCGGAATGGTCCGGAGAATAAGATTCATATAAGGAAAGTCCCGTTTCGGAGTTCGGGAATGATTCCGGTGTTTTCATCGGTAATGTTCTAGAAGGTTCCGGATTGTCCGGCACTCCGGGGGGGAGGGTACATGAATGTGTCATTACATATTGAATGATTGCATCATGTACTAAGTGTTCTTGCTGTTCCAAATAAAGGATTAAATTGAATCCTAAAACAGAAAAGTCAAATGGCCAGTTTAAAAGTCAAACGGCTAAAACAGGAAACTGTGGGAAACAAGCAAGAGGTGGTTGGAACCGACTTGGGGGAGGAGTCCCTCCAAGCCGGCGCGCCAACCAAGGCCGACTTGGGGAGGGACTCCCCTCCCCTTGTCCGCCCCTCCCACCTATAAAAGGAGGGGCAGGGCCTCCTCCTCTAGACACACAAGTTCCTATCCTCTAATCTCCGGTTTAGAGCCGTTTTGGTTTAGAGCTTCTAATTGCTCTAGCCTTCGGTTTAGAGCCTTCTAATTGGTGTGTCTAAACCCTAGACCACTAATAGCTCTCTCTCATACTCCACCATACTCGCTCCGGCTTAAGGCGAAGCCCTGCGGGATCTCCCCTCTACTTTCGGTACCACGCCGTTGTGCTGCCGGAATCGCGAGGAGAGTGCTACAACCTCCGCTGCCTGCTGGAACAAGGGAGAGGAAGGTCTTCGTCGAGTACCGAACGTGTGACCGACTGCGGGAGCGCTGCCGGAACTTGGCGCCGGAAGGATCGTCTACGCGATCTTGAGATCGAAAAGAGTACGACTACATCACCCACGAGAATCTGCTCTCGTTAACCGCTTTGGAATCTTCGAGGGTAAGTTATTCCATCGACTCGTTGCTACAATCTAGTAGATAGATCTTGGCTTGTTTGTTTGTATGCGATAGAAAATTTTTGTTTTCTATGGCATCCCGCAAAAACCATTACTAGAAAATCGTGTTGTTTTTGTGCATTGCATCATCATGACCGCATGCTCATGTCATCATGCCACCTTGCATTTGAGCATTGTCGTCATCTTGCATTTGCTTGCATAAAACTATTTGCAGAAAAACCTGTTTGTGTTTTCTAAACGCCCCATCTTTATTCAAAACCAAAACCGGGTCTCCGGAATATTTTGTTTTGACTAACTACGTTTTGCAAACGGTCCGTTTAACACAAATAAAATATTAAATTATTTTAGTGGGGGCAGTCGAACGGGCCGATTCGACCCGAACGACCACCCCCAAGAATTAAAACGGCCCACCCATAATCCTAAAGCTACCCAACCTAATCTACCCACAACCCCTCCACCTCACCCCCACCAATAATCTCTCGCCACCTCACCTCTCCCCAAATCCCCACCACTAGCCACACGCCACCTCACCCAGCCCCTCTCAACTCACCCCACTCCCTCTGCCCACGCAGCAACCCAACCGCCTGACCACTCCCCACCTGCCCGCGCGGCCCCACCTTGCCAGCCACACACACACCCGGCCCCACGCCCGTGGCCCCCACCTCTTCCTGGACCACCCCGCAGACCCCAGTCTCCCACGCGCCTCCTCCCTCCTCTGGCTTCTTCTCCCTCCCTCTCTCCTTCCTCCCCCGACGCGCACCGCCTGCCTCGCCTCTCCCTCGGCGCCGCTCCCCTCGCTCGCAACCGCCGCCGCCCCGCTCGAGTCCGCGCCCCGCCCCCTCTCCTAGCGACGCGAGCGCCGCCGCCCGCAACCCCTCTCCGGCCGACCCCCTCCCTTCCGCTCTCCGGCCCCGTCTCCTCCGAGCCCCGACCCCGCGCAGCTTCCCCTGTCCGCGGCCTCGGCCTCGCCGCGCCGAGCGCCGACGACCCCGACGCCGTCTGCCCCGCGCTCCTCCACCCCGCCTCGCCGCCGGCGACCTCCACCGTGCCCAGCTCCTCCCCTCCCCCTCGAGCTCGCCCCTCTCTGCCCGGACCTCTCCGTCGACCTTCTCGTCGCCCTCGGCAGGAGCGCCGCCCCGAGGCCTCCTCCCGCTGCCCTGGCCGCCCTCCGCCGGCTGCCGGCCCAGCGCCCCGCCGGGCGCCTCTGCCTTCTCGGGCCTCCGCCGCGTCGGCCTCACCCCCTCCCTGCAGCGCCCGTCTGCCCGGCCCTCCCCGACCGTGGCCTGCCGCCGAGCCCGCCTCTGCCGGATGCCTTGACCCGTCTCCCGCGCTGCCGGAGCCTCGCCGCACCCCCCTCCTCGGCCGCTCGTCCTTGGCCTTCATTGCGCAAGGATAGCTCAAGCGCTTCGGCCCGGTGTTCGTCAGAGGATGACCGTGCAGAGGAAGTGCAGATGATGTTAAGTGGTGTGTGCTACCCCGAAGACCGATCTCCCGCGGACCCGAAGACCACCAAGTGCTCCCTCATGGATCAGATGATCGGACCCCGAAGACCGAACCTGACACGACAAGTTCGCCGAGAACCGGATGCCAAGATCTTCCCCTCGGAACCGCCAAGTTCGCCAAGACCCGTTCCCGGATTCCGATTGTCGAGTCGAACCCGTGGAACCCCGAAACCTCCCCAAGATCTACGCTGCGGAACAACAAGGCCGTTGGAAGGGAATCGACAAGATCATCGTGGAACTCCAAGGACTACTTCGTAGTTTGCCGAACGCCAAGATCTTCAATCGGATCCGAGGACACCGAGACCCCGGATGCGACAAGTACTTCATCCCGAACGCCATGACCGTCGACATGACCCGAAGACCCCGGATGCGACAAGATCTACCTCAGTTATCCGAGACCGACCCCGTCGAACCTTGTCGAACCCTGAGACCGACCCCGAACCCCGGAACCCCAAGTTCGTCGAGACCCCCTAAAGTGTGAACCCCTTATCCGAGAACCCTATTTTATAAATGTCACCTATAATTGTTGCATATAAATTGTTCATGCATGCATACTTGCCTGTGGTTTGGAGGCCTTATGCCGATTCACTTCATAATTAAATATGGGGCCCATATGCGGGCAAAGCCAGTCGTATATTGGCCTCATTTAAATTTGTGTAGCGAACCCGGTACTATCTTTTGCCTTGTTAAAACAACATTTAAAATTGCGGGGTTCTAAACAACTTGAACCGTTTAAATAATTATCGGGACCCCGGTTCCACTTAACATTGCCCAATTGCATCGCACCTTGCCATGTCATACATCATACATGCATCATGCCCGATCTTTTGCTGTAGTATTAAATATTACATCCGGTGTTTATTCTAGTGTTTTGGTTCTTCGTGGATAAGGCCGATGAGTTGATGCGAGTGTCGACCCGATCTTCGGTTGAACCTTCGGCAATGTTTTCAGGCGAGCATCTCCCCCCTTTCTACCCATCTTACTTTTATAGTATTTATTCCCTCCTGTTGATCTATTGCTATCTGTGTTGCGTCGCTCTAGTTTTCGTACCCGTGATATCCCTTGCAGCCATATATTGCCTTGGACACATCCTATTACCTGTTGTTTGGTAGATAGTTGGACTTGCGCGTCGTAGTCGCTTGCTCAAATGTTGTTGCGTGTCGTCAAGTACCACAGTTGTTGGAGTATCGCCGCATGTTCAACGTTGGAGATGATCATGGTTTCACTTATTGTTCACTTTAATTATTGTTTAATAACTAAAATTGAAGTAGGTAAGCAGAGGCACCGGTGGGTGATAGATAATATTTGGTTTCCGACCGCCCACTTGTGTCCCGTAGGACCCCGAGTTCTTGACACCTGTTCCGAGATCGAGCGCGCTAACCATATGTGGGGAGATATGGGCCCCCCCATCGATTTAGTACCTGATTTCAAAGTATTGTACTGGGGGCCACAAGTAGTTTGGGGCTTTATTACTATCCTGTACTTATGCCATGCTTTACTGCTTTATTTACGATTGTGTGAGGAGCACGCTGTACTGTTTTGGAAGCGGAGTGTTTTCGCGGTATCGACAGTCCCTATTTGGGGATTTGCTGTCGTTTACAGCCACTGTCGCAAACCCTGAGTCTGTCTCGGAGACCGGCCGACTTCGTTGCGGGTGTACTTAGTGGGGTGGCCCCCCGTGCTTGCTTTGGGTCTGGGAAACGTCATGACTTAGGCCCCGCCGACATACCGATGGGTGTATGTTAACTGATCTGGCAAAAAGGGTCGAAGTGCGTGTGGATACTTTGGTGCACCCCTGCAGGGTTTAATCTTTTCGAGAAGCCGTGTCCGCGGTTATGGATGACTTGGAGCACAGTGCTTGATCATAGACAACTATAACTAAAGTTTACTGTTATAAATTGACTTGTATCCGATATGACTAGTAATCAGCTTCACCACAACGGAATGGCTAAATAAAAGTACCAACAACTGCTGGGTTTTGGGATATCTCATGCTATCGTATATTTGACTAGTAAGTGCCGCAACTACAACGGAATGGTTAAATAAAACTGCCCACCGTTTAATTTATCAGGACGATTATCTATACCTGACTAGTAATTGCCGCAACGATAACCGAATAAATAAAACTGCCAACTGTGTGAGTTCCTCGGTGGACTTCCTCGATTGGTCTCGAGGGGGAAATACCAGGATGGGATTGTTTGGAGTAAGAATCAGGTTGGTTCCGGATAGGTCATTCTTATCCCTCTCTGATAATCGCCAGTTGTATAGAGTCTCTATAGGTTGTTCAGTGCATGCTGCCGCTGCCGTTCAGTCCACCATACCTATGTAGGCGAGGACCGCCGAATTCTAGTCTCGCTGTGTACTGGCCTCAGTACTGACGCTCCTCTTTTGCCTTTGCCTTTGTCGGCACCCCTTTTGTTTAAGCAGGTTTGAGATCGACGTCGTTAGCAGGGTTACCCTTCCGGCTTGGCCTGGGCAGGGTTATGGACGCCATTGGTTATTCTTCAGGGCTCTTAGCCCCATTTGCATCTTGTCCGTAGCTGGACGCTCTATCTATTTCAAGGTGATTTGGATCTTTGTTCTGTATATCTGTATTCTTGACTCTTTGAGTCGCTGTTGTATATATATCTGTTCTGTGGGTCCCATCGAGGACTGTTGTGTAATGTTATTACTTCGTTTTCCACCCGCACGAAAGTGCCTGGTGGGCACCTTTGAATCGTTTCTATGCGGGTTTGGCGGGTTTCGCTAAAACTTGCATAGGGCCGATTCTGAGGGTGTTACAGAGTGGTATCAGAGATCAGCAGTTGCGATACCCCACAAGTCCAGCCTGTAGGATAACCTAGCTAACGGCCGAAGTAGAGTGTCAAAACTGTTTTGCAAAATTGGTTGGATAGTTCTGATTAGGTCTGATTTTACTCCTTACCCCTTTGCTATTCTCCTCTTATCTCGACGTGTTTTGAATCTGCTCTCTTATCTTTTCTTCGAGTCCAGGAGTTCTCGTGGTGGGGTTTTTCCGTCGTACCTTCAGGGTTTCGCTTCCTCCTTTGGTAACGGTGTGGCTACATCTGGTCTTCATGCTATCCGAGGAATCCTTCGCCTGATGGACTACTCTTTGTTCCTTCTCGTGCCTTCCGGTGTTTTCCGACACGACGACATCATCTACGCTAGATTCGGTGCAAAGTCTGCATCACGCCTTTGTTTCGGAACCTCGTTTGTCGAGATCTTCAGTCTAAATCCTGTGGGTTGGTTGCATAATCTATGTATTCGTGTACATAGTAATGCTTTGAGTGCGGGATGGAGTCGCGACCATACCACTACTCTTATCATTTGCTTTTGTATATTGAATGGTGGATCGATGCAACTCTTACCCCTTCCGTGAAAGTTAGAGGTGGCCTTACCTTTGACTTCGTCCGTTGTTTATCCGTAGTGCTCTCTCGACGATCAGGATCAACGACATCTTGTTGGTGGTGTCGCCGATTTCAAGACGGGACAGCGACCTCTTGTTAGTGGTGTCGCGAGGATCTACACGAAGCGAGAAGACGCAGATCGCCGACCTTCCTTCCGGTACCATGAGGCGGATCTCGAGGGCGAGATCCATTGTTAGTGGTGTCGAATTGTGGCATCCCGCAAAAACCATTACTAGAAAATCGCATTGTTTTTGTGCATTGCATCATCATGACTGCATGCTCATGTCATCATGCCACCTTGCATTTGAGCATTGTCGTCATCTTGCATTTGCTTGCATAAAACTATTTGCAGAAAAACCTGTTTGTGTTTTCTAAACGCCCCATCTTTATTCAAAACCAAAACCGGGTCTCCGGAATATTTTGTTTTGACTAACTACGTTTTGCAAACGGTCCGTTTAACACAAATAAAATATTAAATTATTTTAGTGGGGGCAGTCGAACGGGCCGATTCGACCCGAACGACCACCCCCAGGAATTAAAACGGCCCACCCATAATCCTAAAGCTACCCAACCTAATCTACCCACAACCCCTCCACCTCACCCCCACCAATAATCTCTCGCCACCTCACCTCTCCCCAAATCCCCACCACTAGCCACACGCCACCTCACCCAGCCCCTCTCAACTCACCCCACTCCCTCTGCCCACGCAGCAACCCAACCGCCTGACCACTCCCCACCTGCCCGCGCGGCCCCACCTTGCCAGCCACACACACACCCGACCCACGCCCGTGACCCCCACCTCTTCCTGGGCCACCCCGCAGACCCCAGTCTCCCACGCGCCTCCTCCCTCCTCTGGCTTCTTCTCCCTCCCTCTCTCCTTCCTCCCCCGACGCGCACCGCCTGCCTCGCCTCTCCCTCGGCGCCGCTCCCCTCGCTCGCAACCGCCGCCGCCCCGCTCGAGTCCGCGCCCTGCCCCCTCTCCTAGCAACGCGAGCGCCGCCGCCCGCGGCCCCTCTCCGGTCGACCCCCTCCCTTCCGCTCTCCGGCCCCGCCTCCTCCGAGCCCCGACCCCGCGCAGCTTCCCCCGTCCGCGGCCTCGGCCTCGCCGCGCCGAGCGCCGACGACCCCGACGCCGTCTGCCCCGCGCTCCTCCACCCCGCCTCGCCGCCGGTGACCTCCACCGCGCCCAGCTCCTCCCCTCCCCCTCGAGCTCGCCCCTCTCTGCCCGGCCCTCTCCGTCGACCTTCTCGCCGCCCTCGGCAGGAGCGCCGCCCCGAGGCCTCCTCCCGCTGCCCTGGCCGTCCTCCGCCGGCTGCCGGCCCAGCGCCCCGCCGGGCGCCTCTGCCTTCTCGGGCCTCCGCCGCGTCGGCCTCACCCCCTCCCTGCAGCGCCCGTCTGCCCGGCCCTCCCCGACCGTGGCCTGCCGCCGAGCCCGCCTCTGCCGGACGCCTTGACCCGTCTCCCGCGCTGCCGGAGCCTCGCCGCACCCCCCTCCTCGGCCGCTCGTCCTTGGCCTTCAGTGCGCAAGGATAGCTCAAGCGCTTCGGCCTGGTGTTCGTCAGAGGATGACCGTGCAGAGGAAGTGCAGATGATGTTAAGTGGTGTGTGCTACCCCGAAGACCGATCTCCCGCGGACCCGAAGACCACCAAGTTCTCCCTCATGGATCAGATGATCGGACCCCGAAGACCGAACCCGACACGACAAGTTCGCCGAGAACCGGATGCCAAGATCTTCCCCTCGGAACCGCCAAGTTCGCCAAGACCCATTCCCGGATTCCGATTGTCGAGTCGAACCCGTGGAACCCCGAAACCTCCCCAAGATCTACGCTGCGGAACAACAAGGCCGTTGGAAGGGAATCGACAAGATCATCGCGGAACTCCAAGGACTACTTCGTAGTTTGCCGAACGCCGAGATCTTCAATCGGATCCGAGGACACCGAGACCCCGGATGCGACAAGTACTTCATCCCGAACGCCATGACCGTCGACATGACCCGAAGACCCCGGATGTGACAAGATCTACCTCAGTTATCCGAGACCGACCCCGTCGAACCTTGTCGAACCCTGAGACCGACCCCGAACCCCGGAACCCCAAGTTCGTCGAGACCCCCTAAAGTGTGAACCCCTTATCCGAGAACCCTATTTTATAAATGTCACCTATAATTGTTGCATATAAATTGTTCATGCATGCATACTTGCCTGTGGTTTGGAGGCCTTATGCCGATTCACTTCATAATTAAATATGGGGCCCATATGCGGGCAAAGCCAGTCGTATATTGGCCTCATTTAAATTTGTGTAGCGAACCCGGTACTATCTTTTGCCTTGTTAAAACAACATTTAAAATTGCGGGGTTCTAAACAACTTGAACCGTTTAAATAATTATCGGGACCCCGGTTCCACTTAACATTGCCCAATTGCATCGCACCTTGCCATGTCATACATCATACATGCATCATGCTCGATCTTTTGCCGAAGTATTAAATATTACATCCGGTGTTTATTCTAGTGTTTTGGTTCTTCGCGGATAAGGCCGATGAGTTGATGCGAGTGTCGACCCGATCTTCGGTTGAACCTTCGGCAATGTTTTCAGGCGAGCATCTCCCCCCTTTCTACCCATCTTACTTTTATAGTATTTATTCCCTCCTGTTGATCTATTGCTATCTGTGTTGCGTCGCTCTAGTTTTCGTACCCGTGATATCCCTTGCAGCCATATATTGCCTTGGACACATCCTATTACCTGTTGTTTGGTAGATAGTTGGACTTGCGCGTCGTAGTCGCTTGCTCAAATGTTGTTGCGTGTCGTCAAGTACCACAGTTGTTGGAGTATCGCCGCATGTTCAACGTTGGAGATGATCATGGTTTTACTTATTGTTCACTTTAATTATTGTTTAATAACTAAAATTGAAGTAGGTAAGCAGAGGCACCGGTGGGTGATAGATAATATTTGGTTTCCGACCGCCCACTTGTGTCCCGTAGGACCCCGAGTTCTTGACACCTGTTCCGAGATCGAGCGCGCTAACCATATGTGGGGAGATATGGGCCCCCCCATCGATTTAGTACCTGATTTCAAAGTATTGTACTGGGGGCCACAAGTAGTTTGGGGATTTATTACTATCCTGTACTTATGCCATGATTTACTGCTTTATTTACGATTGTGTGAGGAGCACGCTGTACTGTTTTGGAAGCGGAGTGTTTTCGCGGTATCGACAGTCCCCGTTTGGGGATTTGCTGTCATTTACAGCCACTGTCGCAAACCCTGAGTCCGTCTCGGAGACCGGCCGACTTCATTGCGGGTGTACTTAGTGGGGTGGCCCCCCGTGCTTGCTTTGGGTCTGGGAAACGTCATGACTTAGGCCCCGCCGACATACCGATGGGTGTATGTTAACTGATCTGGCAAAAAGGGTCGAAGTGCGTGTGGATACTTTGGTGCACCCCTGCAGGGTTTAATCTTTTCGAGAAGCCGTGTCCGCGGTTATGGATGACTTGGAGCACAGTGCTTGATCATAGACAACTATAACTAAAGTTTACTGTTATAAATTGACTTGTATCCGATATGACTAGTAATCAGCTTCACCACAACGGAATGGCTAAATAAAAGTACCAACAACTGCTGGGTTTTGGGATATCTCATGCTATCGTATATTTGACTAGTAAGTGCCGCAACTACAACGGAATGGTTAAATAAAACTGCCCACCGTTTAATTTATCAGGACGATTATCTATACCTGACTAGTAATTGCCGCAACGATAACCGAATAAATAAAACTGCCAACTGTGTGAGTTCCTCGGTGGACTTCCTCGATTGGTCTCGAGGGGGAAATACCAGGATGGGATTGTTTGGAGTAAGAATCAGGTTGGTTCCGGATAGGTCATTCTTATCCCTCTCTGATAATCGCCAGTTGTATAGAGTCTCTATAGGTTGTTCAGTGCATGCTGCCGCTGCCGCTCAGTCCACCATACCTATGTAGGCGAGGACCGCCGAATTCTAGTCTCGCCGTGTACTGGCCTCAGTACTGACGCTCCTCTTTTGCCTTTGCCTTTGTCGGCACCCCTTTTGTTTAAGCAGGTTTTGAGATCGACGCCGTTAGCAGGGTTACCCTTCCGGCTTGGCCTAGGCAGGGTTATGGACGCCATTGGTTATTCTTCAGGGCTCTTAGCCCCATTTGCATCTTGTCCGTAGCTGGACACTCTATCTATTTCAAGGTGATTTGGATCTTTGTTCTGTATATCTGTATTCTTGACTCTTTGAGTCGCTGTTGTATATATATATCTGTTCTGTGGGTCCCATCGAGGACTGTTGTGTAATGTTATTACTTCGTTTTCCACCCGCACGAAAGTGCCTGGTGGGCACCTTTGAATCGTTTCGATGCGGGTTTGGCGGGTTTCGCTAAAACTTGCATAGGGCCGATTCTGAGGGTGTTACATTTTCCATGCTACGAACCCCTACAGTGGTATCAGAGCCGTGTCTATATGTAGATCTGTTGCACGAGTAGAACACAATGGTCATTGTGGGCGTTGATGCTTTTATTGTCGATTGCTTCTTGTGTACTTTGCATCTTGCGGTATGTTGGGATGAAGCGGCCCGGGCTAACCTTACATGACATTGTTCATGAGACTTGCTCCACGCTTGACATGCAACTTGTATTGCATAAGTGGCTTTGCGGGTGCCTGTTTCTCCTAGCATAGTTAAGATCCAATTTACAACGGGTGATTAACAATACTAGTATCAATGTTGTGGTTCTTGTTCGTAAGTTAGAACGACACTTATTGAAAGCCCCAAACCACGTAAAATATGCAAAGAAAGTAGAGGCGTCTAACTTTGTTTTGCAGGGGTGTGCTGTGATGTGATATGGCCATGATTGTGATTTTATATGATGTATGCAATGTTCCTTATTGTAAGTTGGCAACCGGCAGGAGCCATATGGTTGTCTTTAATTTATGTTAAGACCCGCGTGTCTATTCAAATTAGTTGTAATAGTTGAAGCCGGTGGACGACAACCATGGAGAAGCGTCATTGACCTTGATGCAATGCCGATGATGATGGAGATCATGTCCGTGCTTGAAGATGGAGATCGGAAGCACAAAGAAGAAAGGCCATATCATATCACATATTATTGAATTGCATGTGATGTTAATCCTTTATACATCTTGTATTGCTTAGTAGACGACGGTAGCATTATAAGATGATCCCTCATGCACATGAATTTCAAGTCATAAAGTGTTCACCCTTAGTTAGCACCGTTGCTAAAGCTTGTTGTTTCGAAGCACCACGTGATGATCGGGTGTGTTAGATTCTGCAAGTGTATACAACGTGAGCAAGCCAGATTTGCTCATGCAGAAACTAAGGTTTGATCTTGACGAGCCTAGCATGTACAGACATGGACTCAGGAACACGGATTACCGAAAGGTAGAGCATGATTCATATAGTAGATATGATGAACATGTTGATTGTTCGCCATTGAAGCTATATCAACTCTCGTGATGATCGGTTTTGATGTGGTGGATTTGGTTCGTGTGATCACTAAAACAATGTGAGGGATATTGTTTTGAGTGGGAGTTCACCAAGATTAATTTAATTATTAATTAGAACTCAATTTATCATAAACTAAATCAAAGTGAATTTGCATAGTTGTTGTAGTCATTGGCATCCGTTTACCACCTTGCGCTTAGTTATAATTGAGATGATAGAACTATAGAATTCTGGTTAGATACTTTACGAACTGGTATCGTATTGTTTTAAGTGTTAATCTAAAGTTTAAAAGTCCTATTGCAAACTTTCAGTAAGTTCCGGTTACTCCATGAAGTTTAATAATTAGTATTAAATCAAGAGTAACAATTCCAAGTGTTAGTATATAAGTATCATGTTTGTATCCATGATTCTTGATATTCAAAGGATTCTCTTAATATCAAGGTTATCTAGGATCTGAAAGAGTTGTTTCAGAAACCATGATGTGTGGAAGATATTGTGATATCTGAAACGAAGTATTGGTTACAACATGATAGAGTATAATATGGCAAAAGTCATGTTCTCATATTTGATGAGAATTTGCAAAAGGTTGGAGACACTAGTTGTCCTAATCTTCCAAAAGGTTTTGGAGAGCAACATTATACTTGCGATTCACCGTTACAAGCTAAAAGTAGCTTGATCATGGATAAATCCATGATGAGGGTGAATATTTGATGTAGGTAAGATGTTTACTACACCAAGAGATTACTAAAGAAAGGAATTTGAAAGAACACCAAACATTTGATGATAGGTGATCTACTTCAAAGTGCAAGTCCAAAGACATTGGTATTTAATTATACATGCTTTGGATTATGTGTCATATGTTTGACTCCACTATTGATGTTGATAGATTCTTTCAAACAGAAAAGGAAATACTGAAAGAGAATCTCATAAATATATGGCAGAAAAGAAAAGACTAGAATTGTTCAGTTTAAGTATATAGATGATATACATGTTATGGCTATATTCTTTGCTTATTAAACAATGTGGTTCTTAAGTATTTGATACTGAATTTGTTGGTGTGAATCGTCATACGAAACAACACAATTCATGAACTACAATGGCCTAAGTAACTAGCAAAAGAATATGTGATGATGTTCATCGAGAACAAATAAAAGGTTATTGTGTTGCTCGTTAAACATCAAAGCTTGCCTTCAAGATTTGTTTTATCAGGTATTATGAGAACAAAAGGGTTGTTCAATTAATTGCCGTAATCCATAAAAGATGGATGATTCACAAAATCTTGTTGGAGAAATCACATCCATAAAACTAGTGCTAAAAATGTCGAAGGACAAATTGATTGAAAGATCAATTAGGAAGTGACATCGCCGTTTAAATTATATTGGAAAGAAAACATGAAGAAACTCCATGTGGATGGAATTTTGGAGTTTTTGATTTTTGATCAAATGACGCTTGTGAAACTTTCCTAGAGATAATTAAAACTTCGTTCATAGGCCAAAAGGGAACGAATGACTAGCTTATTGGAACTTGTACATATTGTTGTACGAAATCCATTATGTGTAGTCAAAAGCGATGGATTTCAACTTCATATGCTTTCTCCGAAAATTTGAGTGAATATATGAATATTTACTTAATAAGGATAAAGTATGAAACACTTGAAAAGTTCAAAGACTTTCAAGATGAAGTGCAAAATCATTGTAACAAGAATATAAATAGTTTATGATAAGATCATAAAGGAAGATATTTGAGTTACAAGTTTAGCATAATACCTAAGATTTAAGGAATCGTTCCGTGGATTTGCATTTTTCCGAAAAACACCATAAGAGTATGGAGCGTTCGAGATATGTAATTAAACCTTGTTTGACATGGTAAGATCGAAGGTGTAATTCATAAAACTGCCATTATATTTTAAAGATTAAAAGCTTTAGAGATTACCGTTTTTCCACTGAAAAGAGCTTCATCATAATCCGTTGAATTGACACCATATAAAGTTATGGTTTGGGATAAAACCCAAGTTGTCCTTTCTTAAACATTGGTATGCTATGCATAAGAAAGATGTGTGCAACCAAAGTCGGATGAACCTGTCTTTGTATAAACTGTTAAGTATTCCTCCATAACACCGGAGACAAAAGTGTTTGTCACTTAGAACGTCAAGTTTCTTTGAGAAGGAATTTTTCGTGAAGAGATAAGTGGGAGGACAATATAACTTTGATAAGGTTAAAAGAACCTTAGCTATATGTGCAAAGTTGCGCAGCACCGAAAAGTGTTCCGGAGGCAGCAACAATGCTCATGGCTCACGTGCCTCAAAGGTTGTGGTTACAGAGGTCAAAGTTTCTATTGAACCAAGTAGGTCGAGTAAACAATCAAATACCAAGATTTGAGGGTTGAATCATTATTTGAGAATAATGAACGTACTACATGCAAAGAAGCGATGATGGGCCCTGACTCCGTAAAATGGCTTGAAGCCATAAAATCCGTGATAGTTCCATACACGAGAAATCAAGTTTTGAACTTGAAGGACCCTCGAGAAAGGTGTAAGACCTTACAGTTGTGTTTGGATCTATAAAGAAATAGACATGGATGTTTCACATCTATGAAATAGTCGACATGTTGGGAAAGAGTTTACAACAATGTTCAAAGGTTGTATATGACAAGATTTGATCTTTCATAGCGATATTTAGTCTAGACGGATTAATGTAGCAGCCACTACATATAATTCTGTTATATGGTAGTTGAATAAACAAAACAAGTTCTTCTAATGGAATTGTTACCTAGGACGTGTGCATGACACGGTCCATAGGGTTTTGTTAAATCAAAGGATGCTAAATGCATATGCAAACTTCAATGGTTGAAGTAAGCATTGCGGAGTTGGAATCTTCACTATGATGAAACTATTAAAGGAGTTTAAATTCGTCGGAGATGATGAAGATGCTTGCATTTGCAAGAAATGAAGTGGGAGCGCTAAGACATATTTTCTAATACATTATGTGGAAGACATATTGTTGATTGGAAATAATGTATCTTTTATTAACACATATTAAGAATTTCATCCCGATGAAAGACTTAGGCAAAACCCAAATATTTGGCATCAATAGACGCTAATATGGTTGTGCCAGAAGTACATAGACAAGGTATTGAATGAGTTCAATACAGAAACTACAAGAGAGGTTCTTGTCGCACAGAAAGGATTGAATAAGTTCAATGTTGATGATATATTCAAGTGTATTGACATTTGGTAAAGTGAAACAAATAATCAAGTATAGATTGATACTTGATGTATAAAATCACAAAGAGTATTTATATCAATCATACTGTGATATGTACAAATCCAGATATGTCCTATGCTCTAAATGTTGTGAGCATATACCAGAATGATTCGTAAGATGATCATTGGACAATAGTAAGGATATTCTTATGATCTTTTGGAAGAACTAAGAGTATAATATTTGTAGAAGTGACAAATAGATGGTTAGTTCATTGTAAAAGTACTACATTGATACTAGTTTTGTCACAAAGTACAAATTAAGTTTATCTCAATCTAAACTAAGGGTGGCACAATATAATGGAAAGTGAGTTCCATAATGGATTTGGATGAGTTCCAAAGTTAAGACATTGTGACAGATACTACAACAAAAGGCTAAGTATATGACTGCTATTTTAGCAGCAAAAGAGGGCATTTGTGTCAAGTAGTTTGTTATCAAACTAGGTGTAGTTCACAGTGGGATAATACTATGAAGATATATTGTGCGACAATATTATCAACATGTTTTAACCCCAAAGAGCTAAAGGTCACACCAAAAGACCAAATTTATACAAAGCCATCTCATTAGAGAATGAGTGATGCGTAGAGACGCAAAGACATGCAATTACACACGGACCTGGAGGTGTCAGATCCGGAGATCAGTTGACCACTAGCAATCGTGTACATACAACACTGGAAAGCCATAGGTGTTGAATACACAAAGGTTTGAAACTAGATTATTGACTCTACTGCAAGTGGGAGACTGTTGGAGATATGCCCAAGAGGCAATAATAAAGTGGTTATTATCATATCTTCACACTTATGATAAATGTTTACATACCATGCTATAATTGTATTAACCGGAAACATTAATACTTGTGTGATTTGTAAACTAAAATAAGAGTCCCTAGTAAAGCCTCTTGTTAAACTAGCTTGTTGGTTAATATATGATCAGGGTTTCCTGATCATGAACATAGAGATGTTATTAACAACAGGATCATATCGTTAGGAGAATGATATGGTGGACATACTCCTATAGATAAGCGTAGCATAAAGATCAAGTCATTTCAATAGTTCAATTGCTATATGTTTTCTGATACATAGTAACCTAATTCCTTCGACCATGAGATCATGCATATCACCTTTACCGGATGGATGCTTTGATGACATCAAACACCACACCGTAACTGGGTGGCTATAAAGGTGGCATTGAGTGTTCGGAAAGTATTGGTTGAAACACATGGATCAAGAGTGGGATTTGTCCATCCATATGACGGATAGATATACTCTGGGCCCTCTCGGTGGAATGTCATCCAATTGGCTTGCAATCATGTGACTGGCTCACAAGGGATCACATATCACGGGAACGAGAAAAGAGTACTTATCGGTAACGAGGTTGAACTAGGTATGCAGAGATACCGACGATCATAACCTCGGATAAGTAAACTATCGTGAGACAAAGGGAAATTGGTATCGTATGTAAGTGGTTCATTCGATCGCAAAGTAATCGTAGAAATATGTGGGAGCCATATGAATTTCCAGATTCCTCTATTGGTTATTGTTCGGAGAAGTGTCTCGATCATGTCCGCATAATTCACGAACCGTAGGGAGACACACTTAAGGATTCGACGTTGTTTTGAGTAGTTATGGTATTATGAGAAAGAGACCGAATGTTGTTCGGAGTCTCGGATGGGATCCGGGATATCACGAGGTGATCCGGAATGGTCCGGAGAATAAGATTCATATAAGGAAAGTCCCGTTTCGGAGTTCGGGAATGATTTCGGTGTTTTCATCGGGAATGTTCTAGAAGGTTCCGGATTGTCCGGCACTCCGGGGGGGAGGGTACATGAATGTGTCATTACATATTGAATGATTGCATCATGTACTAAGTGTTCTTGCTGTTCCAAATAAAGGATTAAATTGAATCCTAAAACAGAAAAGTCAAATGGCCAGTTTAAAAGTCAAACGAATAAAACAGGAAACTGTGGGAAACAAGCAAGAGGTGGTTGGAACCGACTTGGGGGAGGAGTCCCTACAAGCCGGCGTGCCAACCAAGGCCGACTTGGGGAGGGACTCCCCTCCCCTTGGCCGCCCCTCCCACCTATAAAAGGAGGGGCAGGGCCTCCTCCTCTAGACACACAAGTTCCTATCCTCTAATCTCCGGTTTAGAGCCGTTTTGGTTTAGAGATTCTAATTGCTCTAGCCTTCGGTTTAGAGCCTTCTAATTGGTGTGTCTAAACCCTAGACCACTAATATCTCTCTCTCATACTCCACCATACTCGCTCCGGCTTAAGGGGAAGCCCTGCGGGATCTCCCCTCTACTTCCGGTACCACGCCGTTGTGCTGCCGGAATCGCGAGGAGAGTGCTACAACCTCCGCTGCCTGCTAGAACAAGGGAGAGGAAGGTCTTCGTCGAGTACCGAACGTGTGACCGACTGCGGGAGCGCTGCCGGAACGTGGCGCCGGAAGGATCGTCTACGCGATCTTGAGATCGGAAAGAGTACGACTACATCACCCACGAGAATCTGCTCTCGTTAACCGCTTTGGAATCTTCGAGGGTAAGTTATTCCATCGACTCGTTGCTACAATCTAGTAGATAGATCTTGGCTTGTTTGTTTGTATGCGATAGAAAATTTTTGTTTTCCATGCTACGAACCCCTACATGGCTCTCTTATATCCATGTGGAAACACTTCCCACCATATTCACATGAAGAGGACCGAGGCGCCTATAAAAGGAGGGGTAAGGCACCATAGCGAAGTCTCTCTTCTTCCACCTTGTAAACCCTAGCCTTCTCCTCCCGGGAGATTTTATTTTGATTGCACGATCAACCTCTTGTACTTGTAACCTCACCAAGCAATAAAAATCAAAGAAAGAGTAGGGGTTTACATCGCACCGTGGCCTAAACCTGGGTAAACTCCTCGTGTCATTATTGTCTTGATTCTGCTGTTCCTCGCCAAGGTCATAGAGGGAGCTTGGAGAGATCGTGTTTGTCCCCTATGTTCGATTCTACCTACTTCACGAGACACCCCATCAGAACAATCTCCGACATTTGGCATGCCAGATAGTGGGTCAAGGCATATCTCTAGTTTCCTTATCAACAAGGTCGGGATCTCTCGCAATGAGCGTGCTCGCCCGGCTACCTTGGCCGCTAGCTAGGCAAGGGCGGAGTCGAATCCTGAAGAAAATCTCGGCAACACCAATAGCAAGAACCCTTGCCCGAAGCAAATGGAAGCGGCTGACAAGGTGCACTCCTCCGCCCCCATCCCTGCCGCTCAGCAACAAGAGCGCGCCTATCCTTGCACCGTGTCAGCCTCCAAGGGAGGACGCAACAGCTCTCCTCATGGCACAAGAGCTGCTGTGCCACAAGCTAGACCGTCAACACCCGAATTTTTAATCCCAGATGCATGTTATGCCATACATCGCAATCCCGGGATTACCATTTTTGCGAGACATAACAGATTGGATATCACAGTACATCATCCATTACAAAGCATACATAAGGTCTTACAACAAATAAGGATCTCATGATCCAGTCTTAATACAAATCAAGCAGCGGAATAACGTAATGATAATGGTAGCGTAGGCGAGACTCCATATTCATGGTCACAGGCAATGCTGACGATGGGAGATGATCCTAGTTGTCATAACCTTCCTGCGATCCGTCCTCCTAATAGTCTGACCACGGCAATAGCCAGGGACAAAGCCATGAGTACTCTTTAAGTACTCACAAACTAATACTAACAAGTGAAGTGGTTTTGAGTAGGAAATACTAGGCTCTAGGTTGTTTTGCAAAAAGCCAGATTTATCTCTAACTGAGTTCAGAAGCAAAGAAAGCTAGGTGAAAGTTTTATAACACCTAAGTGGGAACTTGAATTTCATATCACAGCCCTGTTGTGGTCAAGTCAAGTCACGAATCATTTCACAAGTCATTTTGAAAAACATCTGACGACGGAATAGTATGGCCACTCCAACTGTCCATAACCGCGGACGCGGCTATTCGAATAGTTTGACACTCTGCATAGGTGGTACACTTATACCACAACATTCGATACATCTGTCAAGAACAATCCTGAATTCACCATACTCAGTATGCAGATAATCAATCCTAACCTTTCAATTACACGCCCTAGTATAGGCACCTATCCTATGAGTTTGGCCTCCTAACCATGACCAATTGTCATCTTGGGAACTGCACAGGTGGACAATCTTCACAAGGTAGCATCAGCTCAAACCTTGGCCACAAGGGAACCCATACTAAGGTATATAAATTTCTAGTCAAGCCCTACCCAAATTTCGGGTATTGTGGTTGTACGGTAAAATTGGAATGGTATCACATCCAAACAACCATCAGTTTTATAAAGGGCTAAGGCTCATGCCTTAACATTTTCATCATCAAAATCATCTGGTGTTCAAAAACACATGTCAAAACATTTCAGTAGAATGACTCCTCATTCTAAGGTTTTCATAACAATTTTCACCAAGTATTCCCATCTAAAGTTAATCAAATTTTATGCTTAGCACTAGCATCTACAAGTGGGGGTAAATACTAAGGAGGGGTGGTAAACAAGTATATATTATCTAAGTTCAATCTCATGCCTCAGGATGACATCAAGATTATCTAACTTAGGCCAAGTTTTATGCTCTTTATTCTATCTTTAAATATCTTTCTAAACTCTACAAATCACTAAGTAACTCTAATAGAGAGATTTAATAAAGAAAATAAAACAACTAATCTTGCAAATAAAACTGCGTTTGTGTATCATCAATTGGCATAATCAAGGCATGCCTAATGCATTGCATAGATTATATAGTTTTCACAGTTGCAAGTGTTAACTTGCTCAGTTAATAGCTTGCCTTGTGCAGAGCAGTGGTTGAAGTTCTCCTCGGCTTCTTCCTCATAGTATCCTCCTTCCTCCTCGTATACTTGGTCGGTACTGGCGTCTATAAATAAATACGAGGTACACAATCACCAAATAATACTTAACTACTTTTATTTATCACCCCACAGTTCACACTAGATGATCTAGCATCATCACTATTATCACAAATATTAAAGCAATAGTTTTATTTCCTTTATTTTAGGAAAGTAATTTCTACTCATTGAAAAACTACTTAAGATTTAATATTCTCTAACTAAAACATGGGATCATGTTGACACATGTCATCACCACATATTTCAGTATATGGGAATGTGATTTAAAGTGGTGTCACAATTTAATAAGGTTTAACCTTTTTATTTTAATTAATTAAAGTGACTAGAATGGCCTATGAGGCATTCTTTTATTACTTGTCCATTATTTTTGTAAGTAAACCTATATATTTTTATATATTCAGAAAGGTCTAGTTAAAAGTGATTTTTGAGAGTTGGAATCAACTCAAAAGCTTTTGTGGTTGAATTTTGAAAAAAAATGAATGCAGAAAAGCTTGTGCCTTGTTATTTTTACTATAGGTGATCTACAATTCCAAATGAATTGAATCAAACGGGCTTGGATTAAGAATTCTAGTACCTTTTTAACAAAATTGGTTTCATGAAATTTGGTTTAGTGAATCGACCTGGGTTGATTTTTGAATCTAGGTACAGAACTAGGGTTGAAACTAAATTGATAAAACCTAAATTTGAATTACTGGGTCGCGCGGGATGTTAACTGGGCCAGCCCACGGTGCACAGCGCACGCGCGGGTGGGTTTAAGTGAGTGACCCCACCAGTCAGCGAGACAGGGGGTGCGAAGAGGTACGGGGTGATCTAGACACTGCGATCAAACTCTAATCCAACGGCCACAACCTATAGTCTCCGTCAGGCAACTCCGGCGAGACTAAACCCTAGTGCGGCCAGTGGGGGTCTACGGGGGCTTACCGAGGATCAGCGATGGGGGTGAACGATGAAGTCGACAACGGCGAACCTCCTGGTACCGGCGGCTTCTCCTGGGGCGGGTCCAATCAATGGTTCCTTCTTACTCCTCCGCGGCAGACTCCAGCCAAATTCCGGCGATGTGCTGCTCGCCTTGCTCCGGGGGTGAGGTGGGGTGCTTCTGAGAGAGAGGGGAGTGAGATGATGTGCTGAGTTTGAACGGGGGTGGCCTCTATTTATAGTGCTACGAGGGGACCGAAGGGCGCGGGCTGAGCTCGTCGGTGTCGTCGGCACGGCGAGCTAAAGTCATGGGCGACGGTAGGGGCGGTGATGTGCTCCCTGGCGAAGCTCAATGGCATGGTTACGCTTTGTGGGGTGTTGCGAGATGGTCGGAACATCACGGCGCTCTGGGCGGGTCCGACGGGCATTTTAATGGAGCACAGCGTCTACGGTCCGCGCGGCGACAAACGGGCATGTCTGCGGGGTTGCTGGGGTGGTGGCGATCACGCTTGCACGCGGCGAGAGCGGCGCGCGGTCTGTGGGCGTGTATCGCGGGTGGCGCTCTGGCACGCTCGTAGAGAGGCTGGACACGCTCGGGCTATGTGGTCTAGGGGCTGAACAGGGGGTGGCGGTGGATGGTGGAGTGCCTGCTAGACAAGGTTGACGAAGCTAGAGCTGCTCCTAGCTGGCTGGCGACATTGGGTTGGCAAGGGTGCTCTCGGCATGCTTGCCATTGATGGTGTGGTCGGTTTTACAGTGAGCTAGAGGGGTTAATTTAGTTGGATGATCTACTGAGGGAGTAGTGTGAGCTAGATAGGGAACAAGTTAGGCCAAAATTACTGCTCACAATAGTGTTTGATGTTTCTTTGTTTTGTGACTGCAAGGTGTTTGATGAAATGGCCGAAAGAGATTCAAATTTGAATTTTTGATTCAAACTTGGTGGGTGTGTTGGTTACATACTAGGGAGTCTCTGGTTAGCTAAAGAGGTCAAGGGGTACTGATTTGGTTGGGTTTTTTAAAATGGGTGATCTTCCCATATGATATAGATTCAATTTTGAATTGCCATTTGAATCAAGTTGCCAAATGTTTCTGTAAGTTTGAAAAGTGGGCTTTGATTCACTTTTACTTGGTCTAGCAAGGGGTGAAAAGAAATAGAAATGTTTCTGTTTGAAATCTTGGACTAGAAACACTCAAAGTGGCCTAGTGAACAAGATTGGCAAAAATGACCATTTGCTTTATTTGTTTTGTTTTTTATTTTCTCTTGATTTGTTTCTGCTTGGAAATGATTTAGATGATGTTGTTTTCATATTTAAACCACTCCTTTCTATTTAGAACAATCACACAAGTCCATTCATGCATTCATACAATCATCACATACACACATGCATTCGTATTGATTTAATTAACAAAAGTTTTTATTAACCCTAATTTTGGTGATTGTAAATTGATAATCATTGATCAATATTTTTTGGGATGTTACAAAACTTCCCTCCTTAAACAAAATCTCATCCCGAGATTTGAGAAAGAAGAAATAAGAAAACTAGGATTTAAAAAGATCGAGAAACTCTATCTTGATGTGATCTTCTCGCTCCCAGGTAGCTCCTTCTTCAGTGTGGTTACTCCACTGAATCTTGAGAAATTTAATGCTCTGGGTCTTGGTGGTTCTGAAAGCTTCTTCCAAAATATGGATGGGTACTTCGGGATACGTCAGGTCATCGTTGATCTCTATGGTTCGGTGATCAATGTTCTTGAAAACTTCGGTCTTCTCCGGGACTTCTAGGCATTTGCGAAGTAACGATATATGGAACACATTATGCACTGCTGACATCTCCTCTAGCAGTTCCAGTTGATATGATACTTCTCCTCGACGATTCAGAATCTTGAAGGGCCTGATATATCTGGGGGCTAACTTTCCTTTGAGTTGGAAACGCTGCATTCCCTTCAAAGGCGACACTTTCAGATATACGAAATCTTTGATATTGAAAGCAAGGTCTCGGCGTCTCTTGTCGGCATAACTCTTCTATCTTGACTGGGCGGTCTTAAGGTGCTCACGGATCTTGTGAACTTTCTCTTCTGCTTCTCCTAGGATGTCGGGTCCAAAAATCTGACTCTCTCCTACTTCTGACCAATTCAAAGGGGTACGACACTTTCTTCCATACATGAATTCAAATGGGTCCATTTGCAGTCTGGCTTGATAACTGTTGTTTTATGAAAATTCTGTGAAAGGAAGACAGTCTTCCCATTTAGATCCATACTCTAGCACACATGCTCTCAACATAACTTCGAGTATTTGATTTACTCGCTCCGTTTGTCCATCTGTCTGAGGGTGATACGATGTGCTGAAATCCAGTCGGGTTCCCTATCCTTCTTGGACTTTCTTCCAAAATCTCGAGGTAAACTGGGTTCCTCGATCTGACACGATGTTCTTGGGGACTCCATGCAAACTAACGATCCTAGCGATGTACAACTCTGCTAGCTTCGAACTTTGGTAGGTGGTCTTGACTGATAAGAAATGAGCGACTTTGGACAATCTGTCAACTATGACCCAAATAGAGTCATTTCCCCTACTAGAAGTAGGCAAACCGGTGATAAAGTCCATTCCAACTGAATCCCATTTCCATTCCGGAATCTGCAATGGTTGCAACAGTCCTACATGTCTCTGATGTCCTGCCTTAACTCTCTGACAAATATCACACTTGGCGATGTAGCTTCCGATTTCTCTCTTCATCTTATGCCACCAAAATTGATCCTTCAAATCCTGATACATCTTCGTTCCTCAGGGGTGGATAGAATAAAGGGTATCATGGGCCTCTTTCAAAATAACTTCTTTCAACTCTAAATCTGCTGGTACATAGAGACGTCCTTTGTACCACAACACTCCCTATTCATCTTCGGTGAATCCGGGCACTTTGCATGTATCGGTACGACGTTTGATTCCGTTGATACTAGCATTTCCTTTCTGCGCCTCCTTGATCTGACTGATCAAAATGCGTTAAAGTTCTATGCTAGCCAAAAATCCTTCACTTACTAATTCCATTCTAAAATCTTCCAACTCCTTGTGCAAACTTGGTTGCTCCTTCAGAATCATGGGGTTCAAGTGGCATGGAAATCTACTAAGGGCATCTGCTACCACATTGGCTTTACCGAGGTGATAGTGAATGTCCAGATCATAGTCCTTGATTAGCTCAATCCATCTTCTCTGCCTCATATTCAGCTCCTTCTAAGTGAATATATACTCCAGGCTCTTGTGATCCGAATAAATCTCACAACGGTTCCCATAAGATAATGCCTCCATGTCGTCAGGGCTAGAAATACGGCTGCTAGTTCAAGGTCATGGGTAGGATAATTCTGTTCATGCTGCTTCAGTTGTCGGGATAGATAAGATATAACTGTGCCTTCTTGCATTAACACACATCCTAGACCGATCTTGGATGCGTCACAATACACATCAAACGGCCTTGTAATATCCGGCATGATCAAGATTGGTGCTGAAATCAATCTCCTCTTGAGTTCTTGAAAACTCGCTTCACATTTGTCTGTCCATTCGAACTTCTTATCCTTTTTCAACAATTGGGTCATGGGTCTGGCGATACTCGAGAATCCTTCTACGAACTTGCGTTAATATCCTGCTAATCCGATAAATGCACGAACTTGGGTTTGAGTGGTTGGGGCTTGCCAATCTTCCACATCCTTCACCTTTGCAGGGTCAATAGCAATTCCTCCGGCTGATACGATATGTCCGAGGAATCCTACCTCCTGCAACCAGAATTCACATTCTCTAAACTTGGCATATAGCTGATGCTCCCTAAGGGTTCCAAGGATGGTACTTAGGTGTATCTCATGTTCTTCTTCTGATTTGTAATAGATCAGAATGTCATCGATGAAAACAACGAAAAACTTATCTAGGAAATCCATAAAAATCATATTCACGAGGTTCATGAAATAAGCAGGGGCATTGGATAATCCAAAAGACATGACAGTATATTCGTATAATCCATATCTGGTGGTAAAGGCAGTCTTTGGAATATCCTCTGCGTGAATCTTGAGTTGATGATAACCAGTTCTAAGATCAATCTTAGAAAACACTTTGGCACCAGTCAACTGGTCAACCAGATCTTCTATTTTTGGCAGTGGGTACTTGTTCTTGATGGTGACATCATTCAACTTCCTATAATCCGTACACAAACGGTTACCTCCATCTTTCTTGTCCACAAACAAGACAGGTGATCTCCACGGCGACACACTTGGTTGAATCAATCCTATCTCCAACATAGCATCCAGTTGCTTCTTTAGCTCCACTAATTCAGACGGGTTCATACTATATGGTATCTGGGCTATGGCTCTAGTTCCAGGGATTAGTTCAATGATAAACTCAATATCCCAATCTAGGGGCATACCGGGCAAAACATCTGGAAATACATCGGGGTATTCAAAGACTATTCTGACTTGGTCAATGGTTGGATGGGATATACTCTTGCTGCATTTTAATTGATAGGGCAAGGTTTAAAATACATGCTCTACTGATATTCCAGTTGTACTGGTCATGTTTATGGCTTTCTTGGCATAATCGATTAATCCTTTATGTTTCGACATCCAATTCATTCCTAGTACTACTTCCAAACCTTTTGTCCCGAGTACTATTAGATTAGCATAAAAATCTATGCCATGGATTCGGATAGGCACGGCCTTGCAAATTTGTCTAGCTTTGGTGGTTGAACCAGGTATTTGAACTATCATAACATGCTTCAATTTGGTGGGTTGAATCATACTAGTGCATGAAAATTCTTCGGTAACAAATGAGTGCGATATTCCAGAATCAAACAACACTCTTGCAAGTACTGAGTTAACGAAAGACATACCCAGCACGACATCTGGCGCTTCTTGGGCTTCTTCAGCATTCATGAGAAAGAGACGGCCGTTGCGATTGAGCGTGTTCCCTAGGGCAAACCTTCTTCCGGACTGAACACGACGCTACTGCTGAGCTGGGGCATTTGCATTGGGGGCTGCGGCAATCTTCTGGGGCCACTCATTGGAATAATGACCGTTGGTTCCACATTCATAACAAGTCACCTGAGACTTGTCCTTTGCTAAAACAGGCACGACATTGCTTCCAGTCCTTGGGGCAGCGTTGGTGTTGGTGGCGGAATTGTTTTTGTTGAACTTGGGAGGTGCATGATTGAAATTGCTGGGGTTGCCGGGGCTGTTGTGGTTTCCTCCGGGCCTTGGGTTTCCTCCTCCATGGTTGGGATAGGTCGGACGGTTCATCGGGGGTCTATTGGTCCTTGGGTCAAATCCTGGAGATGGGTTGGGGCGATACTTTGGGGTATGATGGGTTCCTGGTTGATGCATCATGCGACGCTTGCGGTTCTCATTGGCTTGGTTGATCTTTCCTTCCATCTGAATGGCAGAGTCCACTAAGGCTTCAATATCAGCAAAGGGGATATTGACTAACATTGTCTGCATCTCATCGTGCAGACCATTCAGGAATCTCTCCTTCTTCTTGGCTTCAGTGTCAATCTCATCAGGTGCATACCTAGCCAATGACAGAAATTTGTCACGGTACTCAACTATTGTCATCCTTCCCTGCTTCAGTTCCCTGAATTCATCTCTCATCCTCTTGATCAAACCCGGTGACACATGGGTTCTGCTGAACTTAATTTCGAACACTTCCCAAGTCATCATGTGACCTCCATTCATGGCACGAACGCTGTTCCACCATGCTCTTGCATCTCCGTCCAGATAGTGGATGGCAAACAGTACCTTCTCGTTGGATTCCACTCCTGCAGCTTCTAGGTTGTTCTCCATGGTTTGTAGCCAATCATCTACATCTAGGGGCTCTTCAGACTTAGTGAAAATGGGTGGATTGGTGTTCTGGAAGTTCTTGAGCTTGGATTCGTGGTTGTCCTGATTTCCATGGCCTTGATTGTTGTTGGCCATCTGAGCGATCTGTTGAAGGGTGGCATAGTTGGCTTGACGTTTGGCTCTTTCAGCTTCGCGGTCAGAAACCAACATTTGCAAGATTTGCAACATCGGATCCGGGGATGAAGTGCTTCCTCCGCGAGGCATCTGACGTTTGAGATAGATCATGAGAAAAGAGGGAAATTTCTAAAGTTTAGGGTTTTGGGTTTGAATTTTTTTCAAAGTTTGACTCATATTTTTCTAGCAACTTGCTTTTCATTCATTCATTCATAGCACACGATACAAACACACACCACAACAAAGGAAAACAGATGGTTTTAAGAACCATTCTGTGAAACTACGATACAGTGGGACCGAATACAACTCACTAACGCTAGTGCTCAAGTGCTACTACTCCTCGGAGTCGGTGTCCTCATCATCATCATCAATGAAGGCGAAGTCATCCTCATCGGTGAAGAAGTCCATGGCCTGATCCTCCAGAAATTCATCATCGTCACTGATATAGGAGTAGGGGTCTCCACGAAGGTCTTCCCCTGCATTATCCCTCTCCTCCAGCTGCATATCTCTCTCGTGGACAGTCTCCTCCAACTCTGTGATCCTGTGGCGGAGACGGGCAATGATGCGCTCCTTCTTGTCGAGCTGATGACGACAAGACTGGCGATCCTTCACTAGCATGGAAATGGTCTGATCCTTCTTAGCGGCATTGTCTAACTCCTTCTGACGGTCATACATCATGAAGCTGAGGTGGTCCAATTGAGTCTTCAGCTCATGGTGATATGGGGCCTCCAGTGGCTATCCCATAACATCACGCCTTGGATAGAACTCGAAGCGGGTACCTTTGATCTGATTGATACTCTGCCCACACAGACGGGCAAGAGCTTCCTGCATGGCCCTGGAAAGTCCATCGAGCCAGTTGTTCTCTCACAGGGTGAACTGAATTCCCTCTGAGGTGGGGGCTTTAATATTTCCTCGGAGACTTGCAACAACCAGCCATTGCAACTCCTCTCCTTCCTGATCGTTGAGCTGAGCTCCGAAGAACTTGGGGTGCGGACGCTCCAGCATTTCCGACAGTTGGTCCAAGTCACGCTCAAAGATGAGGTCTCCTCCATTCTCCAACTGATAAAACTTGCTATACTTCACATCCATCTATAAGAATGTAAGATGAGTAAGTTAGTAGAGTGATCAAGTGTGTCAAATTTTAAGTAAGTGTTGCAAGAATTTTTGAGGAACATGAATTTTTCATGAAATAATCCAAGTGGTAAGAATGAGAATACGTTTTCATAAATACTCACTTTCTTGGTTTTGAAACTAATTTTTTTTATTCAAGCCTCCATTCTAAACTAGGGTCTCCTATGGTCAGGATGGGCTCTGATACCAACTTGTCAACACCCGGATTTTTAATCCCAGATGCCTGTTATGCCATCCATCGCAATCCCAGGATTACCATTATTGCGAGACATAACAGATTGGATATCACAGTACATCATCCATTACAAACCACACATAAGGTCTTACAACAAATAAGGATCTCATGATCCAGTCTTAATACAAATCAAGCAGCGGAATAACGTAATGATAACGGTAGTGTAGGCGAGACTCCATCTTCATGGTCACAGGCAATGCTGACAATGGGAGATGATCCTAGTTGTCATAACCTTCCTGCGGTCCATCCTCCTAATAGTCCTCCTCATAGTCTGGCCACGGGAATAGCCAGGGACAAAGCCATGAGTACTCTTTAATTACTCGCAAACTAATACTAACAAGTGAAGTGGTTTTGAGTAGGAAATACTAGGCTCTAGGTTGTTTTGCAAAAAGCCAGATTTATCTCTAACTGAGTTCAGAAGCAAAAAAAAAGCTAGTTGAAAGTTTTATAACACCTAAGTGGGAACTTGAATTTCATATCACAACCCTGTTATGGTCAAGTCAACTCACGAATCATTACAAGTCATTTTGAAAAACATCTGACGACGGAACAGTATGGCCACTCCAACTGTCCATAACCGCGGACGCGTCTATTCGAATAGTTTAACACTCTACAGAGGTTGTACACTTTCACCACAATATTTGATACATCCATCCGGAACAATCCTGAATTCACCATACTCACTATGCAGATAATCAATCCTAACCTTTCAATTACTTGCCCTAGTATAGGCACCTATCCTATGAGTTTGGCCTCCCAACCATGACCAACTGTCTTCTTGGGAACTGCACAAGTGGACAATGTTCACAAGCTAGCCTCAGCTCAAACCTTGGTCGCAAGGGAACCCATACTAAGGTATATAAATTTTCAGTCAAGCCCTACCCAAATTTCAGGAATTATGGTTGTACGGTAAAATTGGAATGGTATCGCATCTAGATAACCATCAGTTTTATAAACGTCTAAGGCTCATGCCTTAACATTTTCATCATCAAAATCATCTGGTGTTCAAAAACACATGTTAAAACATTTCAGTAGAATGACTCATCATTCTAAGGTTTTCATAACCATTTTCACCAAGTATTCCCATCTAAAGTTCATCAAATTTTATGCTTAGCACTAGCATCTACAAGTGGGGGTAAATACTAAGGAGGGGTGGTAAAAAAGTGTATCTTAGCTAAGTTCAATATCATGCCTCAGGATAAAATCAAGATTATCTAACTTAGGCCAAGTTGTATGCTCTTTATGCTACCTTTAAATATCTTTCTAAACTCTACAAATCACTAAGTAACTCTAATAGAGAGCTCTAATAAAGAAAATAAAACAACTAAGCTTGCAAATAAAACTAGGATTGTGTATCATCAATTGGCATAATCAAGGCATGCCTAATGCATTGCATAGATTATATAGTTTTCACAGTTGCAAGTGTTAACTTGCCCAGTTAATAGCTTGCCTTGTGCAGAGCAGTGTTTGAAGTTCTCCTCGGCTTCTTCCTCGTAGTATCCTCCTTCCTCCTTGTATCCTTGGTCGGTACTAGCGTCTATAAATAAATACGAGGTACACAATCACCAAACAATACTTAACTACTTTTATTTATCACACCAAAGTTCACACTAGATGATCTAGCATCATCACTATTATCACAAAGATTAAAATAATAGTTTTATTTCCATTATTTTAGGAAAGTAATTTCTACTCATTGAAAAAATACTTAATATTTAATATTCTCTAACTCAAACATGGGATCATGTTGACACATGTCATCACCACATATTTCAGTACATGGGAATGTGATTTAAAGTGGTGTCACAATTTAATAAGGTTTAACCTTTTTATTTTAATTAATTAAAGTGACTAGAATGGCCTATGAGACATTCTTTTGTTACTTGTCCATTATTTTTGTAAGTAAACCTATATATTTTTATATATTCAGAAAGGTCTAGTTAAAAGTAATTTTTGAGAGTTGGAATCAACTCAAAAGCTTTTGTGGTTGAATTTTGAAAAATGTTTGAATGTTCTGCCTTGTTATTTTTACTATAGGTGATCTACAATTCCAAATGAATTGAATCAAACGGTCTTGGATTAAGAATTCTAGTACCTTTCTAACAAAATTGGTTCCATGCAATTTGGTTCAGTGAATTGACCTGGGTTGATTTTTGAATCTAGGTACATAACTAGGTTTGAAACTAAATTGGTAAAACCTAAATTTGAATTACTGGGTCGCGCGGGATGTTAACTGGGCCGGCCCAAGGTGCACAGCGCACGCGCGGGTGGGTTTAAGTGAGGGACCCCACCAGTGAACGAGACGGGGGTGCGAAGCGGTACGGGGTGTGTCGGGGGGATAACCCCCGGTAGGGTCACGAGAGGGGAAACATAGCGCAGCTGGGGTTGGCTCCGAGTAAAAAAGGAACCAGGTCGGGTAAGAACGGCTGGGTAAGATAAGAATGAGAGCTGAGATACAAACTATCTCGGCCCATATAGGACAAAGTTATAACCCTTGCAGGTACCAACGAGCCGAGTGGACCGAGGAAGGGCCGAGTCAAGAAGGACACGAGGCACCTTTCCGAGTAAGGTTCGGGAAGGACCATGGTAAAGCATGGTCAAAAGAGAAGGGCGACGCCGGGTGACACAAAAGGAGCCGGGTGACGCCCAAAGCAAGCGCTGACGTACAAAGTAACTGCGTGACGCCAAAAAGAACAAGAAGCAGTGTACCAGAGGACCGTTAGCTGTCAAGCTTTATGGACCAGGCCTATGGGCTTAAAGCAAGCCTATAACCCGGCCCATATTGTAGGGACCAAGATCCAAACAGTAAACCCTAGAACCCAAAGGGGTATTAGCTAGCTACAACTGCCTATATAAGGGAGGGCATATCAGAAGTAGAGGAGGGGGGGCCAAGTAGAGAACAGGTGTTGCGTACTCAAGCCAATAAAGCTCAAGGAGCACTTGTAATCTTTGGGGTATCGATCAAATTGTCAAGTGTGGAGAGTTCTTCTTGTTCTTCGTGCATGGCTCGACCGTGCACTCCCTCCCCGGTGACCACAAGCACCCATTCGGCCCCCAACTTAAGCCTACCCATGGAATTTGTCGTGCCACCACCATGACAGTTGGCGCCCACTGTGGCGCAGAAGCAGGTGCTTGATGGAGTCTTCATCCGGACGGGCAACATCATCGCCAAGACCGGCGAGCACGTCTACTCCGGCCTCATCTAGAGGTTTGGAGCGCTCAACTTCGTCAGCGACAACGCGGGCTACTTCAGGACCAAGCCGTTCCCTAGGGACGGTCGCTTCATCAAATTCGGCGAGCACCAGGTCTACATCGCAGTGCGCGTGGAGCGCGCATATCCTGAGCATTTCGTCCTGGCGCCGGATCCCCCAACGGCACCAGTCGCTGGGAAATCTCTCCAACTTGTCTCCATGGAGGTAATGATGAATGCCTAAAACCCCGTAGCTCCCCCAGTAGTTCAAGTGGTAAATGAAAACACAGAAGGAGGGAATCATGAGGAAACGCCAAGGGCTGCAAGAACAGCAAAGGCGCCGCTGGAGAAACCAGAGAACATAGCTAGGAGCAAAAGAGCTAAGGAGCTGCAGGAAGCGATAGACAAGTTGGCAGAGCCAGTGGCACAAGCAACTAACCCTTCGCGTGTGCAAGCCGAGTTGGAAGAAGCTAGGATAAAAGTCCTGGAGAAAGCAAAGGAGCTAGCACAATTACAGCAGGATGTGGATATCACTATCCGAGAGCTTAACTCGGCAAATCGAGTCAAGGGTGCAAAGACCCGGCTTGATGCAACAAGATTGAGAGGAAGAAACCTCAATGAAGAACTGGCAGATGCGACATCAAAGATAACACCAGAGAACAGCAATGAGACGGCCATGCATCCAACGTACAACACAGCAGCAGCTAATCTGCGAGCAGCAGAAGCAGCAATGGCAGAATTACCCCACTTGGAGGGGGAAGCAAAGAAAAGGCAGCAAGAACGAGTCAATGAGTTAGTAAAAGCAGCCAGCATGCTGAATGAGGCATATTACAGAGCAAATCCGGGTATAGCAAAGGAGATCATAGCTGGTTCACTCGGCAACTCCTATTCCGGCAAGATCGGCTCGGCACACGGCATCCTCACCCGGAGCGACACCCAGGCCGAGAAAATAAAAAGGTGTGGATTTTGGAAGAAACAAGCAAATGGTCGCCTATGATCCAGTAGTAGTTCAAGGAAACCCGGCGCATGCGCAAGGGGCAAAAAGAAATAATCCCTGAGAAAATGAAAACCAGGAAAAATTTGGACAGAGAAATGACAACGGATGGCAAAATTTTGCGCCTCATACTCGGCGCGCAACTCACTCGGCAGGAGGAGGAAATCCAGCTCCGAATAACGCACCAGCTCAGCCGGAAAGAAGACAGCAGAGCGTGGGAAAAGCAGTTCAACAGCCAGCCGACCCGAACGTGAATAAGTATAATGATGGTTACTTGGCTATGGTAAATGACGGATATGAGTTGTTGGATCATGCATATCAAGCAATGGGAGCAAGATACGGAGGTAGGAACCTTCAGCCAGATGATGCCAGGCTGAAGCTTGACCGCATAAAAATGGCAGAGATAATTGAATCACAAGGTCTGCAGGGTCCACTATGTTTTGGCCCAAGGATCATGAAGGAGCCACCAGTGCCAAATTTCCAGCTGGCCAGGGGAACAAAAACATATGATGGAAGCACAAAGCCAGAGGATTGGCTCATAGATTATGGAACCGCTGTGAAGATCGCACAGGGAAACTTGAGATGGGCAGTACGTTACGTACCGCAGATGCCGGAAGGACTAGCTCGGGTATGGTTGAACAATTTGCCACCCGGAAGCATCAACAGTTGGATTGATTTTCACGACGCCTTCGTGAGCAATTTCACGAGCACTTACAAGAGGCCGAATCGCCCACAGCAACTAGCAATGTGCAAGCAAAGACCGAATGAGACAGACAGGGAGTTCCTCACAAGGTGGTGTACGATGCGTAACTCTTGTGAAGGGGTAATCGAGTCACAAGCAATCGCATGGTTTGCACAAGGATGTAGACATGGGAGTGTGTTGTGGCAAAGGTTACAAAGAGATATGCCGGCAAGCCTAACAGAGACGATAGGAATCGCCGACTCGTACGCGTTAAGAGATCCGACTCATCCGCTGCTCATGTCGACAGACGGGATGACTGAGACTCAGATCTATGATGCTGCCGGGTCGCAAAGGCGCCAGGAGAGATCCGAATACAGAAGCAAGAGAAGAGACGAGAGGCCAGATTACAGGTATGGTTTGGCTCAGGTTGCAGCAGTGAGTCAGGATCATCCAGATGCTGGAAGCAGTCAGCGTCAAAGGACAAATGGTCAACAACAATGGGTGCCAAAGAATGACGGCAAAAGGCCATACGATCAGAGGAAACAGTATCAAGACCGACAAAATTACACCTATGAGATGATGCTGGATCAGCCGTGTAAGTTTCACACGCCCAGTCCGAGTAAGCCGGCAAATCACTCAACAAGGCAATGCACTTGGTTTCAAAAAGGAGACAGAGTGGACTCGCCGAATAAGCAGCTTCCACCACCTCCCCCTCCTCCACTTATAGGAGGAAATGCTCAAGCAGTAGGAGCAGATAACAGATATGAAAACATGCAGCCAAGGTATCAGAATCAAGAAAGAAGAGAAGTTGTGCACCAAGTGCATAATCCAAGAGGTGATGATGCCCATGTCAGCCACGGAACCAGAAATGAGTATAGAGAACATCGCCAGAGCTATGTTGTCTTTGTCACAGAGCCAAATGACAAGAAGAGCCAGCAGCGACGAATGATGGAAGTGAATGCCACGATGCCGGCAATTCCCAAGTACATGCATTGGTCTGAACAAGAGATAACTTGGAGTATAAAGGATCACCCCAAAATCATGCCAACCCCAGGAGGATACGCTCTGGTTCTGGATCCAACGTTCATGGGCCCAGATATCAACGTGAAATTTTCAAAGGTGTTAATCGATGATGGCAGTAGCATCAACATCATGTACAAGGATACTATGCTCAAGCTAGGCATTACCATGAACATGCTGGAGCCAACTAAGACCACTTTCCACGGGATTGTGCCGAGATTGTCCTGTGAGCCAATTGGCAAGATCTGGGTCGAC
This sequence comes from Avena sativa, assembly GCA_916181665.1. Classification (NCBI taxonomy): domain Eukaryota; kingdom Viridiplantae; phylum Streptophyta; class Magnoliopsida; order Poales; family Poaceae; genus Avena; species Avena sativa. The sequence continues at coordinate 50,942,638 of OV702279.1, read as the reverse complement.
GTCTTATTCAGCAACAGAGAAAATTGTCGCACTGAAGCCATAGAGTTCGAGGTAGTAGATTTGGTCAGCTCATATCATGCCTTACTCGGCAGGCCGGCTATGGCAAAATTCATGGCTACTCCTCACATCGCTTACTTAAAGGTGAAGCTTCCAAGCCCATGTGGGGTGATCATAGTTGAAGAGATTACAAAAGATCTATTGCTTGTGCCTCAGCCGGATCTTCACTGGCCGAGTCACTCGTCATAGCACAAGAGAAAAGTCAGATGTTGGAGGTGGCAGCATTGGCCAAAGCAGCACAAATGTCCATGTCGGCACTCACCAACCCGCATGGCAATGTGTCATTTCAAGCTACTAAGGAAACCAAGAAGGTGTAGGTGGATGAAACTTTCCTAGAGCGCACAGTAACCATTGGGGCTGGCCTTACAGATAAATAGGAAAGCGAGCTCACCAGCTTCCTCCGTGAGAATCAGGACATCTTTGCATGGTCCACTCAAGATCTGCAAGGAGTTCCGAGGGAGCTGGCTGAGCGCTCTCTTCATGTAAGACCAGATGCAAGGCCGGTGAAGCAACCCCTCCGCCGCTTCACCGAAGATAGGAGGAAAGTAATAGCGGCCGAGATTGCAAGACTTTTAGCTACTGGATTCATCATGGAAGTGTTGCACCCGGACTGGTTGTCAAATCCAGTCCTGGTCGAGAAGAAGAAAGATGACCCGAGCGTGGCAGTGGTATGGCGCATGTGTATTGATTACACGAACCTCAATAAGGCGTGTCCGAAAGATCCATTTCCCCTGCCTCGGATCGATCAAGTCATAGATTCTACTGCTCGGTGTGAATTGTTATCGTTTGTGTATGCATATTCAGGATTCCATCAGATTCCACTGAATCCAAATGATCAAATAAAGACAGCTTTTATCACCCCGTATGGGGCTTATTGCTATCGCATCATGCCATTTGGATTGAGAAATGCAGGCGCAACATATCAAAGATGCATGCAAAAATGCTTGCAAGATCAATTGGACTGTTCAGGTATACGTCGATGACATGGTAATAAAAACCAAACAAAGTCATACTCTAATTGAGGACTTGCGTCAAACATTCGCAAACTTGAGAAGATTCCGAATGAAACTTAACCCGGAAAAATGTACATTTGGTGTCCCGGCTGGAAAGTTACTCGGATTCCTTGTATCCAGCCGAGGAATTGAAGCCAACCCGACAAAGATCAGGGCCATCGAAAGAATGGAATCACCAAAAACCCTCAATGATGTCCAGAAGTTTACTGGATGCCTGGCTTCATTGAGCAGGTTTGTTAGTCGGCTAGGCGAAAAAGCCCTACCACTATATCAGCTGACGAAGAAATCAGATAAATTCACATGGACACAGCAAGCTGATAGCGCTTTCCATGAATTAAAGAAAATGTTGGCAACAGCACCAATATTAGCGTCACCACTATCCAAGGAGCCAATGCTGCTCTATGTTGCCGCAACCAACAGAGTTGTAAGTGCAGTAATAGTGGTTGAACATGAAGAAGGGGGCAAATCAGTCCAAAGACCAGTATATTACTTGAGAGAAGTGCTATCTGTCTCAAAACAGAATTACCTGCATTATCAGAAGATGACATATGGGGTATATATGGCAGCAAAGAAGCTGAAACATTATTTTCAAGAACACCCAATCTGGGTAATATGCGAGGCACCTATCTCGGATATATTGGGCAGCAAAGATGCCAGCGGCCGAGTAGCCAAATGGGCCATTGAACTAGCACCATACACTCTACAATATGATAGGCAGGATGCAATAAAATCTCAAGTCGTTGCAGATTTCTTTGTAGAATGGATGGAGATGCAGTACGAGCCACCACTGCCAGATCCAAATTACTGGAAAATGCATTTTGGCGGGTCCAAGACGAGAATGGGTCTGGGCGCCAGGATAGTGCTCACATCTCCAAAGAGGGATCAACTGAGGTATGTCTTGCAGATTCATTTTGCTGCTTCTAACAACGTTGCCGAGTATGAAGCACTCGTTCATGGCATTAAAGTAGCCAAGGAAATTGGTATCAAAAGGATCATGTGTTTTGGCGATTCGGATTTGGTGATTCAGCAAGTGTTTGGACATTGGGACGCACTGGACGCAAACATGGCATTATATCGCTTTCACGTGCAGCAAATTTCGGGATATTTTGACGGTTGTGAATTTCATCACATTCCTAGAGCAGAAAATGAGGCAACAGACGTGTTATCCAAGCTAGGATCATCTAGACAAGCAATACCACCAGGGGTAGCATTGGAGCATCTCAGGAAGCCATCAATCAAGCCGTCACCAGAGTCCGAATCAATCAGGGTCATCCCGGCGAGTCAGGATTCAGAGGCAGTGCCAATGGATATTGACTCACGGGTAGGTTCGAGTCACTCGGGGACTGATCCATTCACCTCAGGGGTAGCCGAATCACACTCAGGGACTCCTCAGGTTATGTCGGCAGAGCATATGTCGGTGGAACCAATGGACATTGATGTTGAAGCAGACCCGGAACCACTAATACCAACGTGGGCACAACCAATATTCAGTTATTTGAAAGATGGAACCTTGCCGAGTGATGAAACACTGGCAAGGCAAACAGCACGAAGAGCAAAAGCATACACCATAATCAACAAGGAACTCTACAAGCGAAGTGTGACAAGTGTACTGCAGTGTTGCATCAGCTCAGAGCAAGGCCAGGAGATCTTATTGGATATCCATCAGGGAGAGTGCAGGCACCATGCATCATCAAGAGCATTGGTAGCCAAGGCATTCCGACATGGATTCTATTGGCCAAGCGCATTGGCACAGGTGCAAGAGTTAGTCGGAAAATGTAGTGGTTGTCAACACTATGCATCCAAGTCACATTTACCAGCATCTGAATTGAAGACTATACCAATCACTTGGCCTTTTGCAGTATGGTGCCTGGATATGGTAGGACCATTCAAACCAGCAAGGGGAGGCATGACTCATATCTTGGTCATGATCGCTAAGTTCACCAAGTGGATAGAGGTGAAGCCAATCAAAAAACTGGACGGCAAAACAGTTGTTACATTCCTAAGGGATATAATCCTTAGATACGGTTACCCACACAGTGTGATCACGGACAATGGCACAAACTTTGCCGAAGGAGCTTTTGCTCGCTTTTGTGGGGAACACCGAATAAGACTCGACGTAGCATCAGTCGCCCATCCAGAATCAAATGGACAAGTTGAACGGGCTAATGGCTTAGTTCTGTCCGGGATAAAACCCCGCTTAATGGAACCACTCCAGAGATCACCTGGTTGTTGGCTAGAGGAACTACCCTCAGTACCATGGAGCTTAAGAACGACTCCGAATTGATCAACTGGTTATACGCCATTTTTCCTTGTATATGGGGCTGAAGCAGTTTTGCCTGCCGACATAGAATATGACTCTCCAAGGATAAGGCAATACACGGAAGCCGATGTAAAAGAGACCCTAGAAGATGGAGTAGATTTACTCGAAGAAGCAAGGGAACAACAAAATCTCCGACGCTACCATAGCCGGAAAGTGCAACCTCGTGTTTTTCGAGAAGGAGATATGGTGCTAAGGCTGGTGCAGCGCACAGCTGGAATGCATAAATTATCACCTCCATGGGAAGGTCCATTCATTGTAAGCAAAGCATTGCACAATGATTCCTACTATCTCATAGACGCTCGTGAAGCGCAAAAGAACAAGGCGGACAGGTCAGGAGATGAAACTAAAAGGCCATGGAATGTGGCACTGCTTCGTCCCTTCTATACTTAGGAGAAGCAGTGCATGTATCACTCGAACTCTCATATGTCGGACGTGTTTGCCGGCTATGTGCTAATAATAAAATGGTATGATTCAAAAAACTGACTCGGGGACTACCCCTTAGGCTTTCCATTTCAATTATTTTACATCGGCTGGCGTGATACCCGAAATTTATCTTGGAACAAGTAGTGTTTACTCGAAAGAAATCAACTCTTCGACTATGCTGTTGTCCGAAAACACGGCTTCATGGCAAGCAAGAGAAAAGGATCTAAGACGAGTAAACACGAACGCCGGATAAATACAAGGGAGAAACGCGAGTCGGCTTTAGTTTTTGCCTAACTCTCTGCAGGTCTTGTTATACTACGCGAGTAATCTCGGCCAAGTTATCCAACTTTCATACCCGCTAAATATATCCTTTGTACTTTGAGATCCTAATGTCGAACACCGAAAAAGGTAGACAAGGGCCAGAGGCAAGGAAAAGTGACACGACGAAATGAAACTCGGGGACTTGCCCTTGAATGATTCGCACTAAGAGCATAACGCAAACATATAAAGCCTATCAAAAGGCACATAATCAAACTTCGAGTGCAATGTATGTTACATCTGTACTTGACATACCGGGGATCTAATAAAAGTTCAAGTATTTGTTGGCCTAAGGAGCAGAAGAACTCGGAGGAGCGTTCTCGGAGCCAGTAGTGCTTGGGGCATCGGCCGGGTGAGGGGCATATGCAGCCGGGTCATCTGGATCATCTGACTCGGTTGCCTCGCTGTCGCCACCCTCTTCATCAGCAACTTCGACGAGCGGGTCGCCAAGGTCGAGAAAGCTAGGCCCTTCACGCCAAGCGTGCACCATGGTGTACTCTATCATGGCATAAGCTCGCTCCTGGCGTTTCTTGATCAGCTCCGGGTCATTTAGCCATTTGCCATCTCCCCTTATGCGAGCAAGAACATCAAGGTTGATGTCCTCATACCATGAAAGCACGAAGGAGAGAGCCTTGTCCGCTGCAGCCCGGCCGGCCGACTCACGCCATTGGTCCAGCCGGTCTTCGGTAAGGAGCAATCTATCGGCGAGCGGCTTGATGAGTTCGGGTGGGTCTTCATCCGGCCAGAGCATGCGAAACGCATGGATATCCGCTTTGAGCAAGTCCACACCGCAGTATCTGAGGGTCTTGACCCATTCAGACACCGCTGCAAGGAGTTCCTCCATGGACACATCACCGTCAGCAGCAGCACCAGCTTCGGCTCTCACTTTCTTCATGGCTCGAATGGCAAACATGTTGGCCTCAGGAAAGTTCTCTGCAAGAAAAAAGAGAAAGTTAGCAAATAGCAAGGGCAGATGGAAGAAATCCAGAAGGACTTGGACAATGCGTAAAGAGTAAGAACTCACTACCGAGAAAGAAGTTGATGGCAGCAAGCTTGCTACGCCAGGTCTTGGTCTTGGCTTGAAGGGCGTCAAGGTTCATATTTGTCGACTCGACCAATGACTCGGCCTCGTCGAGCAGCGTCTTGGTCTTCTCGGCGCTAGCAGCCTGCTGCTCGTTCTTCTCGGCAAGCTCCTCCTTCAGCCCTTTAACCTCGGCCAAGTGCTTCTCCTCCGTCTCAGCCATCAGTTTCTTCAGCCGAGTCACCTCATCGCGCTCCTTCTGGAGTTCGGCTTGGTGCTTCTCTGCTTATTGAGAACAAAAATTTGTCAGTACCAACAGAAAAATTTCAACTATTGGCTTGGAAGGCAGGAAATTTACTCTCGGCCTTGCTGATTTGAGAATGAAGATCGTTGATGGTATCTTGAGCAGTGGCTGTGGAACAAGAGCAAGAGGAAAAAATGAGAAGATGAACCAAGGAAAATTACATCAAATAAGAAAGAGGAAGAGCAAAGATATTACCTTGTCCGTAGGTGTCATTCTACAGCTTCTCATACGCAAGTTTGAGTTTGCGATGCGCCAGGACAAGAGCTTGGTGCACCTTGGTGCGCTCGTTGTGCATAAGCTAATCAAAGAAGTTAGACAATAAGGAAGAGTCAAGACAGGCGACCGTCCGAATAAAGAAGAGCTTAAGAGCTTATAGCCGAGTAAGTTCCTTACTCGGCAGTAACCTCGAGGGCTAGGGATTGAAGCTCTAACATGAGTTTGGCATAAAGACATCAAAGAGTTTAAGAGCTTACAGCCGAGTAAGTTCCTCACTCGGTAGTAACCTCGAGGGCTAGGGTTCGAAGCTCTAACATGCAAGCGTGGGATTCAAAGACTAAGTGAATAATTGAAGAGCTTATAGCCGAGTAAGTCTCTTACTCAACTGTATCCTCGGGGACTAGGTGTTATGTATAAAGGAAATACTCAACAGTACAAAAGAGTAAGAAGTTGCTTTACCTCGTTTATTTTGTCGGCGCGGGCCATCAGGGTAATGGCCTGCTGGGTTATGTCGGAGACGACCTTGGGGCCCAGCTTCAGTTTCTTGCCAGCACGAGTGCTGACCTCCTTCTCGCCTGCTGCATTCCATGCCACGGTGTAAGGTTCAGCCGAACCAAGGCTCTTGCCACTGAGCGTCCGAGTGAGAATTCGACCTATTTTTAGGGTGGTTCCCACAGTGGCATGGGTTGCAGCGGCAGAGGTGTGGAGGGTAACAGCCCCAGAGTCATCACCTGACCCGACAGCCGCAGATTCGTCCCCCTTACCCGTTGAAGCGAGCTTTGTCGCTGACGTCGGAGGCCGGATCTGAGGAGCAGAACCCGGAGCGCAAACTAGAGTTGTTTGCTTGGAAGAAGTGGATTTTCCAGAAGAGGGGCGAGTAGAACCAGAAGCCTTGGGCTGGGTCTGGCCCTTTGACAGAATTTGAGAGCGAGTAGGAGGATTTGGTGAAGATCTTGGAGCCCCCTGACTGGGCTCAGCAGTTTTGCTGGCTCCAAGATCAGGAAGTTGTTCATTCACATCAGCTTGAGGGCTGATGCTAGAGGAACTGGGGGCAGAGGGTTTCTCGGTGCCAGACTTGAGAGCACCAAGATCAGGAAGTTTCTCCTGGCCAGCGACAGGGGAGCTAGCCGAGTGATCCACCGGGTCTGACTGACACTGAGAAGCGTGAGACTCAACGGTGCGAGCCTCAACCCGTACGGGACTCGGCGCCACCGAGTCAGCTGGAGGAGGTGCAGGCCTAAGCGGCGAGGCAATGCTAGAAGCAGCCTGATTCGCCGTCAAAGGTGCAACACTGAAAACAACAAGATATATATGAGAGAACGGCAGTAATGAGAAAGAAAAGAGCAAAGAAGGAGAGGTGCAAAAACTTACCCAGCGACGACCGGGTCGCGGATGACTCGGCGCGTAACTCGGCGCCCAACAGCTTGGCGAGTCTCACTCAGGCTGGCAGCAGCAGAGGCAGCAGGAGCAACCGGAGTGGGCTTGTTCTTCTTGGCCGGCTGAGTGCTGGAGGAGGTTCCGCGTCGCTTCGGCTTAGCAACAGGAATCTTGCCGACTCCGCCCACGGCGAGAGGAGGAACATCATGTACCTGGCCAGCTGCATAAGTAAATAACGGTCTTACTCGGATAAGCAAAGAGATTAAGCTCACAAGGCATGTACCTCCAAAAGCGTACAATCATCATCCTCATCATCGTCAGACCAATCTTGTAAGGGATTGCGAGATTGACTCTTACCCGAAACTGAAGCAGCCGCAGTGTGCGGGATGGGCATGAAGAACTCCAGGTCATACTCGATATCATCCGAGTCAGAGCGATCCCCGTTATAACCAGCAGGGGGACGGTACTGTCATCAACCTGGTGAAGGAGATTATGCGAAAGACAAACAGAATGAGAGACTAAAAACTAAGCTAAAGAGTGCAAAAGAGCTAAAGCCAACTCGGCGAGAAGGTAAATCGGAAAACTTACCCAGGGGACAGGCCTGACCCGGCTAAACGGTGGGCAACTCCAAGCCCAATTATTCGCCAAGTTCAATTTGAAGATTGAGCTTACTCGGAGGGCAATGGAGTCATGGGTGAGCTCCTTGGTGGAGTGCCGAGTGGGATCATGGGACCCGCTCATGAAGCACATCTTGTGGCTCCTGGCTTGGATGGGGCTTACCCGGCGAGATATGAAAGTGCACATGAGGTCAAAGTCAGCGAGATGAAAGTTCTCATCCGGCGATAGCAACCTTTCCAGGATAGCGTTTGCCTTGTTTACCGCAGCGTCTTGGTCGCGCGGGTCAAGTTGCTAGTACTTCTTGTTGGGGACCTTGTCCGAGAAAGGGGGAAGCCGGATGTTGTCAGTGGACCCGCTGTTTTTGACATAGAAAAAGGTTCTATGCCACTTCTTGCAGGAGTCAATGCCGGTAACCCGAGGAAAGATAGAATCTCTCCTGGGGGTGATGCTGGCAGCACCACACCGGGTCGGCCTCTTCTCGGATCGAGGAGCACCAGGCTGGGGAACAACCTGAACTTTAAAGCCAAAATACTTGGCCCACAAAGGAACAGTGGGCCAAATTCCAAGATAGGCCTCACAGGCATATATGAAATAAGAAAGAGAGCCAATTGCATTGGTAGGAAGATGGTGGGTCTGCAAATGGAAGGTAGAAAGAAACGAGGAAAAGAAGGTGCTCACAGGAAGAGCAAAACCGCATTCAAAGTGTGAAAGAAAAACCACCCGCTCGCCAGCTTGAGGGGTGGGGGAAATCTCACCGGTGGGGAGACGGCAATCCACTTGCAGTGGAATGCGTCTGGTGGAGCGGAGCCACTCCATCTCTTCGGTGGAGACCTCAGAGCCTTCCCAACCACCGCGCTCACCGGAGGGAACCTCCTGTTCCTCAGCACCGTCAGCGCCGTCACGAGCATCCATGGGATCGTCGGAGTCTGTCTCCTCCATGAAAAGGAGAGGCTTGGAACAACGAGGACCCATGCTAGAATCGAAAGAGGACAGGGGCAATCGCAGCACTAGAGTAAGAAGGAGAAGGAACCGCAAGGGAGGCAGTTCAATCTTGCAGGCGCGAGGAAGAATAAAGGCTAAGGAAACTGAACGGGCGTGGGGGAAGTGGAAACCCCCAAACCCTACTTAAGGGCAGTAAAAACCCCTGTAGTGGGATCTAACTATGCAGTGCGGCCAGCGTGTGGTCGTGTAGCAGGCCGGGTGAGCCAGTCAGTGAGCGCCACGTAGCCAAAGATACACGAAAAATCCGGTGCCACGTCACGGCTGGAAGGACAAGAGGCGCAGACCGATGGGACTGCCACAGTGACGGGGGAATAACTGCACAGCCGTCATTGTGCCGCCAGGGCTTGGAACAAAAATTGAGGCAAGTAATCATGATTACTAGTTGTCAGTGACTGAAGCACGCCAAAAATGACCCGAAATTGGCCAAAGTAACTCGGCTCGAGGCAAGAATGAGCCAAGAAGTCAAAGAATTGACCCGAAATCGTCAGACTAACCCGGCAAAGTGCGAAGCTGAGATAGATAAAAGACAAAAACTAAGTTTCATTTACACAAAAGGAACCTGGAGACGCCTAACAGCTTGAACTGCTAGACCTCACCAGCTTCGGGTACTAATGTCGGCGGGATAACCCCCGGTAGGGTCACGAGAGGGGAAACATAGCGCAGCTGGGTTGGCTCCGAGTAAAAAAGGAACTAGGCCGGGTAAGAACGCCCGGGTAAGATAAGCATGAGAGCCGAGATACAAACTATCTCGGCCCATATAGGACAAAGTTATAACCCTTGCAGGTACCAACGAGCCGAGTGGACCGAGGAAGGGCCGAGTCAAGAAGGACACGAGGCACCTTTCCGAGTAAGGTTCGGGAAGGACCATGGTAAAGCATGGTCAAAAGAGAAGGGCGACACCGGGTGACACAAAAGGAGCCGGGTGACGCCCAAAGCAAGCGCTGACGTACAAAGTAACTGCGTGACGCCAAAAAGAACAAGAAGCAGTGTACCAGAGGACCGTTAGCTGTCAAGCTTTATGGACCGGGCCTATGGGCTTAAAGCAAGCCCATAACCCGGCCCATATTGTACGGACCAAGATCCAAACAGTAAACCCTAGAACCCAAAGGGGTATTAGCTAGCTACAATTGCCTATATAAGGGAGGGCATAGCAGAAGCAGAGGAGGTGGACCAAGTAGAGAACAGGTGCTGCGTACTCAAGCCAATACAGCTCAAGGAGCACTTGTAATCTTTGGGGTATCGATCAAATTGTCAAGTGTGGAGAGTTCTTCTTGTTCTTCGTGCATGGCTCGACCGTGCACTCCCTCCCCGGTGACCACAAGCACCCATTCAGCCCCCAACTTAAGCCTACCCATGGCATCTGCCGTGCCACCACCATGACAGGGTGATCTAGATCATGCGATCAAGACCTAATCCAATGGCCACGACCTATTGTCTCCGTCGGGCAACTCCGACGAGACTAAACCCTAGTGCGGCTAGTGGGGGTCTACGGGGGCTCACCGGGGCTCAGGCGAGGGTCGGCGATGGGGCGAACGACGAAGTCGACGACGGCGAACCTCCTGGTACCGGCGGCTTCTCCTAGGGCGGCTCCAATCAACGGTTCCTTTCTTCCTCCTCCGTGGCAGACTCCGGCCAAATTCCGGCGATGTGCTGCTCGCCTTGCTCCGGGGGTGAGGTGGGGTGATTCTGAGAGAGAGGGGAGTGAGATGGTGTGCTGAGTTCGAACGGGGGTGGCCTCTATTTATAGTGCAGCGATGAGACCGAAGGGCGTGGGCTGAGCTCGTCGGTGTCGTCGGCACATCAAGCTAAAGTCATAGGCAATGGTAGGGGCGGTGCTGTGCTCCCTGGCGAACCTCAACGGCATGGTTACGCAGCATGGGGCGGTGCGAGCTGGTCGGAACATCGCGGCGCTCAAGGCGGGTCTGACAGGCATTTTAATGGCGCACAACGTCTACCGTCCGCGCGGCGGTGAACGGGCATGTATGCGGGGTTGCTGGGGTGGTGGCGATCACACTTGCATGCGGCGAGGGCGGCGCGCGGTCTGTGGGCGTGTGTCGCGGTGGCGCTCTGGCGCTCTCTCGACACGCTCGTAGAGAGGCTGGGCACGCTCGGGCTGTGTGGTCCAGGGGCTGGCAGGGCTCGAGCGCTAGACAAGGGGTGGCGGTGGACGGTGGAGTGCCTGCTAGACAAGGTTGGCGAGGCTAGAGCTGCACCTAGCTGGCTGACGACATTGGGGTGGCAAGGGTGCTCTCGGCATGCTTGCCATTGATGGTGTGGTTGGTTTTACAGTGAGCTAGAGGGGTTAATTTAGTTGGATGATCTACTGAGGGAGCAGTGTGAGATATATAGGGAACAAGTTAGGCCAAAATTACTGCTCACAATAGTGTTTGATGTTTGTTTGTTTTGTGACTGCAAGGTGTTTGATGAAATGGCCAAAAGAGATTCAAATTTGAGTTTTTTATTCAAACTTGGTGGGTGTGTTGGTTACATACTAGGGAGTCTCTGGTTAGTTGGAAAGGTCAAGGGGTACTGATTTGGTTGGTTTTTTGAAAATGGGTGATCTTCCCATATGATGTAGATTCAATTTTGAATTGTCATTTGAATCAAGTTACCAAATGTTTCTGTAAGTTTGAAAAGCGGGCTTTGATTCACTTTTACTTGGTCTAGTGTAACACCCTCAGAATCGGACCTATGCAAGTTTCAGCGAAACCCGCCAAACCCGCATAGAAACGATTCAAAGGTGCCCACCAGGCACTTTCGTGCGGGTGGAAAACGAAGTAATAACATTACACAACAGTCCTCGATGGGACCCACAGAACAGATATATATACAACACGACTCCATGAGTCAAGAATACAGATATACGGTACAAAGATCCAAATCACCTTAAAAGATGGTCGCGTCCGACTACGGACAAGATGCAAATGGGGCTAAGAGCCCTGAAGAATAACCAATGGCGTCCATAACCCTGCCTAGGCCAAGCCGGAAGGGTAACCCTGCTAACGACGTCGATCTCAAAACCTGCTTAAACAAAAGGGGTGCCGACAAAGGGCAAAGGAAAAAGAGGAGCGTCAGTACTGAGGCCAGTACACGGCGAGACTAGAATTCGGCGGTCCTCGCCTACATAGGTATGGTGGACTGAGCGGCAGCGGCAGCATGCACTAAACAACCTATAGAGACTCGATACAACTGGCGGTTATCAGAGAGGGGTAAGAAGGACCTATCCGGAACCAACCTGATCCTAACGCCAAACAAACCCATCCTGGTATTTCCCCTTCGAGACCAAACGAGGAAGTCAACCGAGGAACTCACACGGTTGGCAGTTTTATTTATTCAGTTATCGTTGCAGCAGTTACTAGTCAGGTATAGTTAATCATCCTGATAAAATAAGCAGTGGGCACTTTTAGTTAACCATTCCGTGATAGTGGCAACACTTACTAGTCAGATTCATTTAGCATGAGATAACCCAAAACCCAGCAGTTGTTGGCACTTTCATTTAGCCATTCCGTTGTAGTTGTCATACTTACTAGTCAGGTACAATGGTCGCAAGCGACACTCCAAACAAGCAATTGTGGGCAGTATTAATTAGCCATTCCATTGTAGTGAAGCTGATTACTAGTCATTATAAAGTCAAATTTATAGCAATAAACTTTAGTTATGCTTGTCTATGGTCGAGATACTGTGCTCCAAGTCGTCCATAACCGCGGACACGGCTTTCAGAAAGTTTTACCCGGCCGGGGTGCACCAATAGCAACACACACTCGATAAACCTCGGAAAAACCAAATCAAAACCCAACGAGGCTTTCACGACAAAGCAATCACAGGATTCAGAAATATTTCAGGGGGCCACCCCTTGAAGTCTTACCCGCAACGAAGTAAGCTAGCTCCGAGACGGACCCAAGGTTTGCGACAATGGCTGTAAACGACTGGGAACCCGAAAACTCGGGGTGTCGATACCGCGAAAACATTCCGCTTACCTAAACAGTACAGGTGCTATCTGTCGCACAATCGTAATAAAGCAGTAAAACATGGCATAAGTACAGGATCGTAAATAAAACCTCAAACTAGTTTGTGGCCCCAAGAAATAAGACTGAATCAAGCTCTGGCTAAGGGGGGTCCCATATACCTCCCGGATGTGGATAGCGCGATAAATCAAGGAACAGGTATCAAGTACTCGGGGTCCTACGGGACACAAGTGGGCGTTCGGAAACCAAATATTTTCTATCACCCACCGATGCCTCTGCTTACTTCAATTTTAGTTGTTAAACAGAAATTAAAGTGAACGATAAGTAAAACTATGATCATCTCCAACATCAACATGCGGCAATACTCCAACAAATGTGGTACATGGCGACACGCAACAGCACTTGAGCAAGCAACTACGACACGCAAGTCCAACTGTCTACCAAACAACCGGTAATAGGATGTGTCCAAGGCAATATAGGGCTGCAAGGGATAACACGGGTACGGAAACTAGAGCATCGCAACACAGATAGCAATAGATCAACAGGAGGGAATAAATACTATAAAAGTAAGATAGGTAGAAAGGGGGATATGCTCGCCTGAAAACATTGTCGAAGGTTCAACCGCAGATCGGGGCGAAGCTCACATCAACTCAACGGCCTTATCCGCGAAGAAGCGAAACACTAGAATAAACACCAGATGCACTATTTAAGATTACGGCAGAAGATCGAGCATGATGCATGTATGATGAATGACATGGCAAGATGCGATGCAATTAGGTCATGTTAAGCGGAACCGGGGTCCCGACAATTAATTAGATGGTTCATGTTATTTAGAACCCCCGCAAATTAAATGTTGTTTAACAAGGCAGAATATATCACCGGTTCGCTACACAAATTTAAATGAGGCCAGTATGAGGCTAGATTTGCCCGCATATGGGCCCCATATTTAATTATTAGGTGAATCGGCCTAAGGCCCCCAAACCACAGGCAATATGCATGCATGAACAATTAATATGCGACAAGATGTTATTATATTATAAAATAGGGTTTTCGGAAAAGGGGTTCACACATTAGGGTCTCGACGAACTTGGGGTTCCGGGGTTCGGGGTCGGTCTCAGGGTCCAGATCTGGGGTTCGGGGTTCGATGGGCTCGGCGGGATCGTTCTCGGATGGCAGAGTAGATCTCGGCGTTCGGGTAGACGAACTTGGCGTGGCGTCGGGGCGCATCGGTCTCGCCCTGGACGGTGTCGAACTTGTCGGGCCCGCGCAGTTGACCTTGTTGTTTCCGGATGATCTTGCCGACTCCATGCGAAGGCCTTGGCGCTCTAGATCGGTCTTCAGGGTCTCGGCCATCGGATCCTTGAAGGAGGTCATGGCGTCCGAGGGAAGTACTTGGCGTTCCGCGGCGAAGTGCTTGTCGTACCGGTGGCGATCTTGGCGTTCGGGTTCTCGACGTCTTCGGGTCCGAGGTCTTGACGTCCAGTGTCCGGGTATCTTCGGCTCCCTATCGACACACTTGAGGTTCCGGCTTGGTCGTCGATGGGGAACTTGGGGCTTCGGGGCTTGATTGTCGGTGTTGGGCTCGGTTCTCGACGTCGGTAGATCTTGGTGTCGCCGGTTCTTAGGAACCAGGCACTTCATGTCCATCTCCGATTTCCTGAGCGGAAGGAGTCGACGTGGTACTGCCGGCAGATGTAGGCAACTCGCGTCAGCACTTGTCGCAGGCAGGTCCAACAACACAACAACATCAAGGTGGATGCAGGGGCGACCGCGAACGGCAGGAGGTGGCGGCGGCTTGTGCGGGCCCGAACAGAGGCCAGCGGCAGAGCACGCCCAGGAGGAGGACGACGCCCGAGAAGGGCGGAGCTTGAGCGACGCATGGGACGGCGGCCGTAGGCAGCAGAGGGGGCGCAGGCGGGACCGGCCGGAGGTGGGGTCGGCACGGCCTTGGGGTGGGGACGGCTGACGACCGGAGGCGCGGTGCCTAGGAGGACGGGGACGACGGCGAGGGATAGCGGGGCCGGCGACGCGGCTCGGGCCTGCGGTGGCGGAGACGATGGCGACGGCCGGCAACCGGCGTCGGGGGCGGGGCTGGCCCGGCCAGAGGCGGCGCTGGAGGAGGCGCGGGCCGGGGCGAGCGCGGGCAGCGGCCGGGGCGGAAGAGGCGGCCCGAGCGGCGGGGCTCGCGCAGCGGAGGGGAAACGGCGGCGGTGAGGAGGGCCAGAGGGGAAGGTGGCCTTGGCGGCGGCGGGCGGCGCTCTGCCGGAGCGGAGAGGGGACCTGGCGGCGAGGCGTGGGTCGGGGAAGGGTGCGCGGGCTCGGGGCGGAGCCGGAGGAGGCGGGGCTGGAGAAGAGGAGGAGAGAGGGGGGCTGCGGGCGCGCGGCGGCGCGGGGGCGCACGGGACGGGCGGGGTCGAGGCGCGTAGGAGGGAGCAGCCGGGGCGAGTGGGGAACGGCGCAGAGGGTGGAGGAGGATGGATGCGGGTGCGGGGAGGAGAGAGGGGAGGCGCGCGGGAGGCGCAGCGCTGTGCGCCGGAGGAGCTAGGCGATGGGCTGGGAGGCGCGGCCGCGGCCGGAGAGGGGCAGGACGGGGCGAGCCAGGAGGGGTGGAGGAGGGAGAAGGTGGGGAGGGAGATGGCGCGTGGGGGAAGGAGCGTGGGGTCAGGTGGGACCCAGGGGCGTGGGGCCCGGAGGACAGCGTGAGTGGGTTGGGTGCGGGGGTGTCCAGGGAGGAAGTGGGCAGTGTGGGCCGCGCATGTGGGGCCAGGGGAGTGGCTGCTGTGCGTGTAGCGCGTGTGTGGGCAGGTGTGTGCGTGGGTTGAGAGAGAGAGGTGGAGAGAGAGGCTGGGGGAGTGGGGGATAGGTGGCGGCGTCTGGTTGGTTGGGGGATAGGGAGAGGGCGAGGTGGCAACTCGTGATAGGAGGGGGTGAGGTGGAGGGGAGGGCTGGGTAGATAGGTTGGTAGCTGTAGGATTAGAAGGGCGGGTTAGGTGGACCGATTTAATCTGGGGGGTGGTCGTTCGGGTCGAATCGGCCCGTTTGACTGCCCCCACTAAAATAATTTAAAATTTTATTTGTTTAAAACAAGACTTATGCAGACTGATAGCAGACGAAACAAAATATTCCGGCGACCCGGGTTTGCGTGTTGAACAAAGGCGGGGCGTTTAGAAAAACAAAACTAGGTTTTTCTGTAAATAGTTTTACACAAGCAAATGCAAGATGATGACGATGCTCAAATGCAATGTGGCATGATGACATGAGCATGCGGTCATGATGATGCAATGCACAAAAACAACGCGATTTTCTAGTAGTGGTTTTGCGGGATGCCACAATTCGACACCACTAACAATGGATCTCGCCCTCGAGATCCGCCTCATGGTACCGGAAAGAAGGTCGGCGATCTGCGTCTTCTCGCATCGTGTAGATCCTCGCGACACCACTAACGAGGGTTCATCCTCCATCTTGAAATCGGCGACACCACCAACAAAGGTTCGTTGTTCCTGATCGACGAGAGGGCACTCCGGAGAACAAAGGACGAAGGTAGAGGTATCAAACGATAAGGCCACCTCTAACTTCCATTAGAAGAGGAAAAGTTACATTGATCCACCAGTTCGATGTACAGAGCGAACAGTAAGAGTCGGGTAGCGTGATCAGTCCATCCCGTACCCAAACTATCAACTCTATACATGAGTAGGAGAATCAGGCAACTCAACTCTCGAGATTTAGACTGAAGATCTTCATAGGCGGCATCCGGAACAAAGGGATGATGCCAGCAGAAATCGTATGAAAGACACAATTGATTAGGTTCCGCGATGGTTCCATTGGCATGAACAACACATGCTCAAGGTATACTCCAACTTCACCAATGCTCGTCCCTCTCATATGTTTTTCAACGACACTGATATCCAGCTAGGAACACATATGGATAAAGAGCTCAAGAACAAAAGATTGGAGGAAGGGTACAACAGACAAGTTGCAGATTGATGATCGTAGCACCTCCGTTACAAAAGGGAGAAAGCGAAACCCTGAAGGTACGACGGAAACCCAACCACGAGAAATCCTGGACTCGAAGAGAGAGAAGAGAGCGGATTCAAAACACGTAGAGGTAAGAGAAGAATAGCAAAGGGGTAAGGAGTAAAATCTGACCTAATCAGATCTATCCAACCGATTTTCCAAAAATAGTTTTGACACTCTACTTCGGCCGTTAGCTAGGTTATCCTACAGGCTGGACTTGTGGGGTATCGTAACTGCTGAGCTCTGATACCACTCTGTAACACCCTCAGAATCGGACCTATGCAAGTTTCAGCGAAACCCGCCAAACCCGCATAGAAACGATTCAAAGGTGCCCACCAGGCACTTTCGTGCGGGTGGAAAACAAAGTAATAACATTACACAACAGTCCTCGATGGGACCCACAGAACAAATATATATACAACACGACTCCATGAGTCAAGAATACAGATATACGGTACAAAGATCCAAATCACCTTAAAAGATGGTCGCGTCCGACTACGGACAAGATGCAAATGGGGCTAAGAGCCCTGAAGAATAACCAATGGCGTCCATAACCCTGCCCAGGCCAAGCCGGAAGGGTAACCCTGCTAACGACGTCGATCTCAAAACCTGCTTAAACAAAAGGGGTGCCGACAAAGGGCAAAGGAAAAAGAGGAGCGTCAGTACTGAGGCCAGTACACGGCGAGACTAGAATTCGGCGGTCCTCGCCTACATAGGTATGGTGGACTGAGCGGCAGCGGCAGCATGCACTAAACAACCTATAGAGACTCGATACAACTGGCGGTTATCAGAGAGGGGTAAGAAGGACCTATCCGGAACCAACCTGATCCTAACGCCAAACAAACCCATCCTGGTATTTCCCCTTCGAGACCAAACGAGGAAGTCAACCGAGGAACTCACACGGTTGGCAGTTTTATTTATTCAGTTATCGTTGCAGCAGTTACTAGTCAGGTATAGTTAATCATCCTGATAAAATAAGCAGTGGGCACTTTTAGTTAACCATTCCGTGATAGTGGCAACACTTACTAGTCAGATTCATTTAGCATGAGATAACCCAAAACCCAGCAGTTGTTGGCACTTTCATTTAGCCATTCCGTTGTAGTTGTCATACTTACTAGTCAGGTACAATGGTCGCAAGCGACACTCCAAACAAGCAATTGTGGGCAGTATTAATTAGCCATTCCATTGTAGTGAAGCTGATTACTAGTCATTATAAAGTCAAATTTATAGCAATAAACTTTAGTTATGCTTGTCTATGGTCGAGATACTGTGCTCCAAGTCGTCCATAACCGCGGACACGGCTTTCAGAAAGTTTTACCCGGCCGGGGTGCACCAATAGCAACACACACTCGATCAACCTCGGAAAAACCAAATCAAAACCCAACGAGGCTTTCACGACAAAGCAATCACAGGATTCAGAAATATTTCAGGGGGCCACCCCTTGAAGTCTTACCCGCAACGAAGTAAGCTAGCTCCGAGACGGACCCAAGGTTTGCGACAATGGCTGTAAACGACTGGGAACCCGAAAACTCGGGGTGTCGATACCGCGAAAACATTCCGCTTACCTAAACAGTACAGGTGCTATCTGTCGCACAATCGTAATAAAGCAGTAAAACATGGCATAAGTACAGGATCGTAAATAAAACCTCAAACTAGTTTGTGGCCCCAAGAAATAAGACTGAATCAAGCTCTGGCTAAGGGGGGTCCCATATACCTCCCGGATGTGGATAGCGCGATAAATCAAGGAACAGGTATCAAGTACTCGGGGTCCTACGGGACACAAGTGGGCGTTCGGAAACCAAATATTTTCTATCACCCACTGATGCCTCTGCTTACTTCAATTTTAGTTGTTAAACAGAAATTAAAGTGAACGGTAAGTAAAACTATGATCATCTCCAACATCAACATGCGGCAATACTCCAACAAATGTGGTACATGGCGACACGCAACAGCACTTGAGCAAGCGACTACGACACGCAAGTCCAACTGTCTACCAAACAACCGGTAATAGGATGTGTCCAAGGCAATATAGAGCTGCAAGGGATAACACGGGTACGGAAACTAGAGCATCGCAACACAGATAGCAATAGATCAACAGGAGGGAATAAATACTATAAAAGTAAGATAGGTAGAAAGGGGGATATGCTCGCCTGAAAACATTGCCGAAGGTTCAACCGCAGATCGGGGCGAAGCTCACATCAACTCAACGGCCTTATCCGCGAAGAAGCGAAACACTAGAATAAACACCGGATGCACTATTTAAGATTACGGCAGAAGATCGAGCATGATGCATGTATGATGAATGACATGGCAAGATGCGATGCAATTAGGTCATGTTAAGCGGAACCGGGGTCCCGACAATTAATTAGATGGTTCATGTTATTTAGACCCCCGCAAATTAAATGTTGTTTAACAAGGCAGAATATATCACCGGTTCGCTACACAAATTTAAATGAGGCCAGTATGAGGCTAGATTTGCCCGCATATGGGCCCCATATTTAATTATTAGGTGAATCGGCCTAAGGCCCCCAAACCACAGGCAATATGCATGCATGAACAATTAATATGCGACAAGATGTTATTATATTATAAAATAGGGTTTTCGGAAAAGGGGTTCACACATTAGGGTCTCGACGAACTTGGGGTTCCGGGGTTCGGGGTCGGTCTCAGGGTCCAGATCTGGGGTTCGGGGTTCGACGGGCTCGGCGGGATCGTTCTCGGATGGCAGAGTAGATCTCGGCGTTCGGGTAGACGAACTTGGCGTGGCGTCGGGACGCATCGGTCTCGCCCTGGACGGTGTCGAACTTGTCGGGCCCGTGCAGTTGACCTTGTTGTTTCCGGATGATCTTGCCGACTCCATGCGAAGGCCTTGGCGCTCTAGATCGGTCTTCAGGGTCTCGGCCATCGGATCCTTGAAGGAGGTCACGGCGTCCGAGGGAAGTACTTGGCGTCTCGCGGCGAAGTGCTTGTCGTACCGGTGGCGATCTTGGCGTTCGGGTTCTCGACGTCTTCGGGTCCGAGGTCTTGACGTCCAGTGTCCGGGTATCGTCGGCTCCCTATCGACACACTTGAGGTTCCGGCTTGGTCGTCGATGGGGAACTTGGGGCTTCGGGGCTTGATTGTCGGTGTTGGGCTCGGTTCTCGACGTCGGTAGATCTTGGTGTCGCCGGTTCTTAGGAACCGGGCACTTCATGTCCATCTCCGATTTCCTGAGCGGAAGGAGTCGACGTGGTACTGCCGGCAGGATGTAGGCAACTCGCGTCAGCACTTGTCGCAGGCAGGTCCAACAACACAACAACATCAAGGTGGATGCAGGGGCGACCGCGAACGGCAGGAGGTGGCGGCGGCTTGTGCGGGCCCGGACAGAGGCCAGCGGCAGAGCACGCCCAGGAGGAGGACGACGCCCGAGAAGGGCGGAGCTTGAGCGACGCATGGGACGGCGGCCGTAGGCAGCAGAGGGGGCGCAGGCGGGACCGGCCGGAGGTGGGGTCGGCACGGCCTTGGGGTGGGAACGGCTGACGACCGGAGGCGCGGTGCCTGGGAGGACGGGGACGACGGCGAGGGATAGCGGGGCCGGCGACGCGGCTCGGGCCTGCGGTGGCGGAGACGATGGCGACGGCCGGCGACCGGCGTCGGGGGCGGGGCTGGCCCGGCCAGAGGCGGCGCTGGAGGAGGCGCGGGCCGGGGCGAGCGCGGGCAGCGGCCGGGGCGGAAGAGGCTGCCCGAGCGGCGGGGCTCGCGCAGCGGAGGGGAAACGGCGGCGGTGAGGAGGGCCAGAGGGGAAGGTGGCCTTGGCGGCGGCGGGCGGCGCTCTGCCGGAGCGGAGAGGGGACCTGGCGGCGAGGCGTGGGTCGGGGAAGGGTGCGCGGGCTCGGGGCGGAGCCGGAGGAGGCGGGGCCGGAGAAGAGGAGGAGAGAGGGGGGCTGCAGGCGCGCGGCGGCGCGGGGGCGCACGGGACGGGCGGGGTCGAGGCGCGGAGGAGGGAGCAGCCGGGGCGAGCGGGGAACGGCGCAGAGGGTGGAGGAGGGTGGATGCGGGTGCGGGGAGGAGAGAGGGGAGGCGCGCGGGAGGCGCAGCGCCGTGCGCCGGAGGAGCTAGGCGATGGGCTGGGAGGCGCGGCCGCGGCCGGAGAGGGGCAGGACGGGGCGAGCCAGGAGGGGTGGAGGAGGGAGAAGGTGGGGAGGGAGATGGCGCGTGGGGGAAGGAGTGTGGGGTCAGGTGGGACCCAGGGGCGTGGGGCCCGGAGGACAGCGTGAGTGGGTTGGGTGCGGGGGTTTCCAGGGAGGAAGTGGGCAGTGTGGGCCGCGCATGTGGGGCCAGGGGAGTGGCTGCTGTGCGTGTAGCGCGTGTGTGGGCAGGTGTGTGCGTGGGTTGAGAGAGAGAGGTGGAGAGAGAGGCTGGGGGAGTGGGGGGTAGGTGGCGGCGTCTGGTTGGTTGGGGGATAGGGAGAGGGCGAGGTGGCAACTCGTGATAGGAGGGGGGGGTGGAGGGGAGGGCTGGGTAGATAGGTTGGTAGCTGTAGGATTAGAAGGGCGGGTTAGGTGGACCGATTTAATCTGGGGGGTGGTCGTTCGGGTCGAATCGGCCCGTTCGACTGCCCCCACTAAAATAATTTAAAATTTTATTTTTTTAAAACAAGACTTATGCAGACTGATAGCAGACGAAACAAAATATCCGGCGACCCGGGTTTGCGTGTTGAACAAAGGCGGGGCGTTTAGAAAAACAAAACTAGGTTTTTCTGTAAATAGTTTTACACAAGCAAATGCAAGATGATGACGATGCTCAAATGCAATGTGGCATGATGACATGAGCATGCGGTCATGATGATGCAATGCACAAAAACAACACGATTTTCTAGTAGTGGTTTTGCGGGATGCCACATCTAGCAAGGGGTGAAAAGAAATAGAAATGTTTCTGATTGAAATCTTGGACTAGAAACACTCAAAGTGGCCTAGTGAACAAGATTGGCAAAAATGACCATTTGCTTTATTTGTTTTGTTTTTGATTTTCTCTTGATTTGTTTCTGCTTGTAAATGATTTAGATGATGTTGTTTTCATCTTTAAACCATTCCTTGCTATTTAGAACAATCACACAAGCACATTCATGCATTCATACAATTATCACATACACACATGCATTCATATTGATTTAATTACCAAAAGTTTTTGTTAACCCTAATTTTGGTGATTGGAAATTTATAATCATTGATCAATATTTTGAAGGTTTTGCAGCATAGTAAATCAAAATTTTCTACGGATGCGAACGGGGAAGCCAAGATCTAATCTAGGAGATGCAAACAACGAGGGGGATAAATGAGATCTTCATACCCTTGAAGAAATCGCACAGCGGAACGTTCAACGAAACATGGTTGATGTAGTCGTACTAGCCTTCTCCTCCTCGCGATCCGATCCGATCCAACGCCGCAAGTGGCGACGCCTCCGAGAGATGCACACGTACGGCACCTCGACGTCTCCTCCTTCCTCGGTCCAGCAAGTGGGGTGGAGAGATAGATTGGATCTACAACACGACGGCATGGTGCAAAGGTGGAGAGTTTCTGCGGCAGGGCTTCGCCTACGCGCAGTCAGGAGAGAGAGAGAGAGAGAGAGAGAGAGAGAGAGAGAGAGAGAGAGAGAGAGAGAGAGAGAGAGAGAGAGAGAGAGAGAGAGAGAGAGAGAGAGAGAGAGAGAGAGAGAGAGAGAGAGAGAGAGAGAGAGAGAGAGAGAGAGAGAGAGGAGGGCAGCAGGTAGGCAGCTAGGGTTGGAGGACGTGTGGGGGGAGGGTGCGCCCCTGCCCTCTTTATATAGAGGGCTAGCCGGCTGCCCTTGCCCCTCCTCCAAGCCCTAGGGCCGGCGGCCACATGGGGTGGAGTGGGGGGCAAGTTCCCCCCCCCCCTTCTAGAAGCTCTCCCTAGGGTTTCCCCTAGGGCTTGGCCGGCTGGGCCTATGGGGCTTTGTGCCCCTGGCCAATGCGGCCAGGGCACTCCCTCGTAGGCCCACGCCCCCTCCCGATAAGTGGGGCCACGTTGGTCCCACTCCGGAAGCTTCTAGAACCTTTTGATACAATACCGAACATTCCGAAACAATTCCGAAATCCAAAAACTGCTTTCCCTTATATGAATCTTATTCTCCGGACCATTTCGGAACCTCTCGTGATGTCCTGGATCTCATCCGAGACTCCGAACAAAAACTCATAAACCGATTATCCATTCTATCCTAGCGTCGAGACACGTTAAGTGTGTGACCCTACGGGTTCGAGAATATGCAGACATGATCTTCTATCAATAATCAAAAACGGGGTCTAGAAACCCATATTGACTCCCACATATTCATCGATGATCATATCGGATGAACCACGATGCCAGGATTCAATTAATCCCATATATATTCCCTTCGTCACGCGATATTTTACTTGCCCGAGATTCGATCGTTGGCATCGGAATACCTAGTTCAATCTCATTCACACCAAGTACTTTACTCGTTCCATAATCCGATATCACTTTGTGATTAACTCCTTAACCACTTGCTTGCAAGCGGTGTTGATATCGATTACCGAGTGGGCCCGAAGTATATCTCTCCGACTTGGGAGGGACAAATCCCATCTCGATACATACAACCCAACAAGTACTTTCCGATCACCTGAGAGACACCTTTATGATCACCCTCTCATAGGATGACGTTTGATGACCTCAAAGCTTTCTTCCGATACCAGGGAGTTGCATTATCTCATGGTCTAAGGAATACAATATTTGACATAAGAAAAAGCTTCGCAAAGATGAACACTATGACACGATCTAATTGCTCTGCTTAATTTGGGTCTGTCCATCATATCATTCTCCCAATGACATGATCTCATTATTAATTGACAACTCATGTCTATGGTTAGGAAACCTTAACCATCATTAATCAATTAGCTAGTCCATAGAGGCATACTAGGGACACGGTGTTGTTCATAAACCACACAAGTATCAAAGTTTCCGCTTAATACAATTCTAGCATGGAATATAAACTTTATCATGAACAAGAATTATAATAATAACATCTTTATTATTGCCTCTAGGGCATAATTCCAATAGTCTCCCACTTGCACTAGAGTCAATAATCTAGTTTACATCTGGCAACAATCTAACACCCATGGCACTAAGGTGCTGATCATGTTTGCTCGTGGAAGAGGTTTAGTCAACGGATCTGCGACATTCAGATCTGTATGTACTTTGCTAATCTTTAGATCTCCATCTGTTATATAATCTGGAATTATATGAAACTTGTGGTTGATGTGCTTGGTCTTTGGATGATATCTTGGTTCCTTAGCCAGTGCTATGGCGCCAGTGTTGTCACACAATATCTCCAGTGGATCCAAGGCACTTGGAACCACACCAAGCTCAGTGATGAAGTTCCTGATCCAAACTCCTTCACTTGACGCTTCTACAGCAGCCATGTATTCTACTTCTACTGTAGATCCCGCGATCACGCTTTGCTTGCAGCTTCTCCAGCTGTGGCATCCCGCAAAACCACTACTAGAAAATCACGTTGTTTTTGTGCATTGCATCATCATGACCGCATGCTCATGTCATCATGCCACATTGCATTTGAGCATCGTCATCATCTTGCATTTGCTTGCATAAAACTATTTGCGGAGAAACCTGTTTGTGTTTTCTAAACGCCCCGTCTTTATTCAAACGCAAAACCCGAGTCACCGCATTATTTTGTTTTGTTTGCTATCGGTTTGCAAAAAAGTCTGTTTGAAACAAATAAAATATTAGTTTATTTTAGTGGGGCAGTCGAACGGGCCGATTCGACCCAGTCGACCACCCCAGAAATAAAACGGTCCAGCCCACCCTAATCCCTAAACTACCTAGTCCTAATCTACCCACCCCTCCAGCCACCTCACCCCACCCAATCCGCTCTCGCCACCTCACCTCTCTCCCTCCCTCCACCACTCATCTGCTGCCACCTCACCCCTCTCCCCATCTCTCTCACCCCCACCAACCAGCTCCCCCGGTCCACCCACCTCCCCACCTGGCCGCGGACCCACCCCACCGGCGCCTGTCCCCCGCACCCGCTCTCTCCACCAATCCCCCCTCTCTCTCTCCCCCCGCTCGCGTCGTCTCCTCCCTCCTCTCTCTCTGCACGCCCCCGGCCCCTCCTCCTGCAACCGCCAAGGCCCTCCTCCTCTGCTCCTTCTCCCCGACCTCCTCGCCGTCGGCCCTCGCCCCGCCGGCCGCGCCTTCCCCCTCCTCCACGCCTCCCCAACTTCCTCGCGCCGCACGTCGACCCCGCCCCCTTTCTTCCTCCCCTCCGGCGCCGCCCTCCTCCCGTGCGCCGCCCGCGCCGGCCTCCTCCGTCGGCCTCGTCGGCGTCTCTCGCCCGCGCGACCGCTTCGAGCTCTCCTCCTCCGGCGAGCCGCCCCGTCTCGCCTCCGCATCCTCCCCGGCCTCCACCGCCTCCTCGCCGTTCGCCCCCGTCACCGCCGCCTTCGCCCTCGCCCCTCCACCACCTCTCCTCCGCCGCCGCCGAGCGCCTCCCCTTCCTCGCTCGGTGCCGCCTCCACCCCCGCTCGCTCCCCACTGTCGGACCCGTCCTCCGCCTCCTCCCTTTCCGCCGGGCCTCTCCTTCCTCGGCCACCGTCACCCCTCGCCGTCGTCCCTGCCCGTCCAGGCACCGCGCCACCGGTCGTCAGCCGCCCCACCCCACGGCCGTGCCGACCCCACCTCCGGCCGGTCCCGGCCTGCGTCGGCCTCGCCTGCTTCCGGCAGCCGCCACCTCCGTCTGCAGCGTCGCACGTGCCCAAGCTCATATCCTGTTTTGTGTTCCTTGGCGTCCTGTTCGGTATCAATACCTGCAGTACACTGATGCTTTCCTGCCAGGCTGCTGTGCATGTTTTTCCTTCGGAGCGTTGGTCAGTAAGGTGTCGCACGATGGTTGACAAGATGGTGTGGCGTGATGATGTGATCTCGGCTAAAATCTCCCGGCGAGATGATTAAGACATGTGGGTGTACAAATCTACAAATCAGACAAGTAAGTCACCGAAGATCTTCTACACGGAAAAACCGAAGCCCGATGCCTCGATTTGAAGACCGATCCCGGCGAGACTGAACCTCGCCGAACCCTAAGAACCGAGTTCGCCATCAACCACTAAGTTGGAGTCCGAAGGTCTCCTTCACGGAACGCCGAGCTCTCCTTCCCGTACCCGAAGACCATCGATCTAGGATCCGAAGACCGAACCCGACCCCGTACCCCGGAACCGAGATCGTCGAACCCTAATGTGTGACCCCTTTTCCCGAGCCCTATTTTATAAATGTAATAACAAATTGATGCATATTTAATTGTCATACTCGCATGCATATTGTCGTGTGGTTTGGGGGCCTTATGCCGAATCACCTTATAATTAAATATGGGGCCCATATGCGGGCAAATCTAATCTTATATTGGCCTCATTTAAATTTGTGTAGCGAACCGGTGCTATCTTTTGCCATGTCAACACAACATTTAAAATGCGGGGTATCTAAACAACTAGAACATATTAATTAACTGTCGGGACCCCGGTTCCACTTAATATGACCTAACCGCATTGCACCCTTGCCATGCCATACACCATACATGCATCATGACCGATCTTCTGTCGTAGTATTAAATAGTGCATCCGGTGTTTCTTCTAGTGCTTTGGTTCTTCGCGGATAAGGCTGTTGAGTTGATGCGAGTGTCGACCCGATCTTCGGTTGAACCTTTGGCAATGTTTTCAGGCGAGCACCTCCCCCTTTCTACCTATCTTACTTTTATAGTATTTATTCCCTCCTGTTGATCTATTGCTATCTGTGTTGCGATGCTCTAGTTCCCGTACCCGTGAAATCCCTTGCAGCCGTATATTGCCTTGGACACATCCTATTACCTGTTGTTTGGTAGATAGTTGGACTTGCGCGTCGTAGTCGCTTGCTCAAGTGCTGTTGCGTGTCGTCAAGTACCACAGTTGTTGGAGAATTGCCGCCTGTTTAATGTTGGAGATGATCATGGCTTTATTTATTGTTCACTTTAATTATTGTTTAACAACTAAAATTGAAGTAGGTAAGCAGAGGCACAGGTGGGCAATAGATGTTATTTGGTTGTTAACCGTCCACTTGTGTCCCGTAGGACCCCGAGTACTTGATACCTGTTCCTTGAATATTCGCGCTATCCACATACGGGGAATTATGGGCCCCCCTTAGCCAGAGCTTGATTCAGTCTTATTTCTTGGGGCCACAAACTAGTTTGAGGTTTTATTTACGATCCTGTACCTATGCCATGCTTTACTGCTTTATTTACGATTGTGCGAGGAGCACACTGTACTGTTTAGGTAAGCGTAATGTTTTCGCGGTATCGACAATCCTAGTTTTGGGTTCCCAGTCGTTTACAGCCATTGTCGCAAACCTTGAGTCCGTCTCGGAGTCAGCTAGCTTCGTTGCGGGTTTACTCAATGGGGTGGCCCCCTGAAATATTTCTGAATCCTGTGATTGCTTTGTCGTGAAAGCCTCGTTGGGTTTTGATTTGGTTTTTCCGAGGTCGATCGTGTGTGTGTTACTATTGGTGCACCCCGGCCGGGTAAAACTTTCTGAAAGCCGTGTCCGCGGTTATGGACGACTTGGAGCACAGTATCTCGATCATAGACAACTATAACTAAAGTAGTGCTATAAATTTGACTTTATAATGACTAGTAAGCAGCTTTACTATAATGGAATGGCCAAATAAAACTGCCAACAATTGCTTGTTTGGGTGTCGCTTGCGACCATTGTACCTGACTAGTAAATATTGCAACTACAATGGAATGGCTAATTAAAAGTACCAACAACTGCTGGGTTTTGGGATATCTCATGTTAATTGTATTTGACTAGTAAGTGTTGCAACTACAACGGAATGGTTAAATAAAAGTGCCCACTGCTTATTTTATCAGGATGATTATCTATACCTGACTAGTAATTACTGCAACGATAACTGAATAAATAAAACTGCCAACTGTGTGAGTTCCTCGGTTGACTTCCTCGTTTGGTCTCGAGGGGGGGAAATACCAGGATGGGTTTGTTTGGTGGTAGTATTAGGTTGGATCCGAATAGCTCT
This sequence comes from Avena sativa, assembly GCA_916181665.1. NCBI lineage: Eukaryota > Viridiplantae > Streptophyta > Magnoliopsida > Poales > Poaceae > Avena > Avena sativa. The sequence continues at coordinate 50,914,905 of OV702279.1, read as the reverse complement.
TTCTTACCCCTCTCTGATAGCCGCCAGTTGTATTGAGTCTCTATAGGTTGTTTAGTGCATGCTGCGCTGCCGTTTCAGTCCACCATACCTATGTAGGCGAGGACCGCCGAATTCTAGTCTCGCCGTGTACTGGCCTCAGTACTGACGCTCCTCTTTTTCCTTTGCCCTTTGTCGGCACCCCTTTTGTTTAAGCAGGTTTTGAGATCGACGTCGTTAGCAGGGTTACCCTTCCGACTTGGCCTGGGCAGGGTTATGGACGCCATTGGTTATTCTTCAGGGCTCTTAGCCCCATTTGCATCTTGTCCGTAGATGGACGCTCTATCGTTTTCAAGGTGATTTGGATCTTTGTATATTATATATGTATTCTTGACTCGTTGAGTCGCTGTTGTATATATATCTGTCTGTGGGTCCCATCGAGGACTGTTGTGTAATGTTATTACTTCGTTTTCCACCCGCACGAAAGTGCCTGGTGGGCACCTTTGAATCGTTTCTATGCGGGTTGGGCGGAAGCGCTGAACTTGCATAGGGTCGATTCTGAGGGTGTTACACCAGCTCACAGCTCCTCCATTCAAAATATAAATGTATCCTGTCTGAGATTTAGAATCATCCTTGTTGGTGTCGAAACTAGCGTCGACGTAACCTTTTACGACGAGCTGTTCATCACCTCCATAGACTAAGAACATTTCTTTAGTCCTATTTAAGTACTTTAGGATGTTCTTCACGGCTGTCCAGTGTTCCACTCCTGGATCACTTTGGTATCTGCCCGTCAAACTAAGAGCATTGGACACATCCGGTCTAGTATACATCATGGCATACATGATAGAACCTATGGCCGAGGCATAAGGCACTTTGCTCATAGCTTCTCTATCGTTTACCGTAGCTGGACACTGAGCCTTGCTCAATATCTTACCTGACAACATAGGCACTGAACCTTTCTTTGCCTTATCCATTCTGAACCTTTTCAGAACTTTGTCTAGGTATGTACTTTGGCTTAAAGCTATCAGGCGTCTTTGTCTATCTCTATAGATTTTGATGCCCAATATATAAGCAGCTTCCCTAGGTCTTTCATTTAAAAACATTTGTTCAAATAACTCTTCACATCATTAAGCATGTCAATGTCATTTCCAATAATCAATATGTCATCCACATATAGTACCAAAAATGTCCCTGAGCTCCCACTCACTTTCTTGTAGATACAAGCTTCGTAGCAATTTGGAACAAATCCAAAGCTCTTGATCACTTGATCAAAATGAAGGTTCCAACTCCGAGATGCTTGCTTCAGTCCATAAATGGAACGCTGAAGTTTGCATGCCTTATCAGCATCCTTAGGATCGACAAAACCTTCGGGTTGCATCATATACAACTCTTCATCAATGTTGCCATTGAGGAACGCAGTCTTGACATCCATCTGCCATATTTCATAATCATGAAACACAAAAATTGCTAATAAAATCCGAATGGACTTAAACATTGCTACGGGAGAGAAACTCTCATCGTAGTCAACACCTTGAACTTGTCGAAAACCTTTCGCGACAAGTCGTGCTTTATAGACAGTAACATTACCATCTGCGTCCGTTTTCTTCTTGAAAATCCATTTGCACTCAACGGCCTTTCGGTCGCTAGGAGGGTCCACCAAAGTCCATACTTGGTTTTCGCTCATGGATCCTAATTCGGATTTCATGGCCTCTAGCCATTTCTCAGAGTCTGGGCTCATCATTGATTCCTCATAGTTCGTAGGTTCACTGTTGTCTACTAACAAGACAGTCAAGACAGGGTTACCGTACCACTCAGGAGGGGCACGTGACCTTGTTGACCTGTGACGTTCAGTAGTAGCATCGTCCGAAGCTTCATGATCCTTGTCATTAGCTTCCTCTATTGTTGTTGCAGACGGAACTGGAACAATTTCAGGTGCTGCTCTACTCTCCAACTCAAGGGAAGGTTCAATAACCTCGTCTAGCTCTACTTTCCTCCCACTCACTTCTTTCGAGAGAAACTCCTTCTCAAGAAAGGATCCGTTCTTTGCGACAAACACTTTGCCTTCGGATCTGTGGTAGAAGGTATACCCAATCGTTTCCTTAGGGTATCCTATGAAGACGCATTTCTCCGCTTTGGGTTCGAGCTTGTTCGGCATCAACTTCTTGACGTAAGCTTCGCATCCCCTAACTTTAAGAAATGACAACTTAGGTTTAGCACCAAACCACAGTTCATACGGTGTCGTCTCAACGGATTTAGATGGTGCCCTATTTAAAGTGAATGCAGCGGTTTCTAATCCATAACCCCAAAATGATAACGGCAAATCTGTAAGAGACATCATTGATCGCACCATATCTAATAGAGTTCGATTTCGACGTTCAGACACACCATTGCGCTGTGGTGTTCCGGGTGGCATGAGTTGCGAAACTATTCCGCTTGCTTTAAGATGCGCGAGAAAATCATAACTCAAATATTCACCTCCACAATCGGATCGTAGAAATTTAATTTTCCTGTTACGATGGTTTTCCACTTCATTCTGAAACTCTTTGAACTTTTCAAATGTTTCAGATTTATGTTTCATTAAATAGATATACCCATATCTACTTAAGTAATCAGTAAAAGTGAGAAAATAGCGATAACCACCGCGCGTCGAAACACTCATTGGTCCGCATACATCGGTATGTATGATTTCCAACAAGTCCGTTGCTCGCTCCATTATTCCGGAGAACGGGGTTTTGATCCTCTTGCCCATGAGGCATGGCTCGTACGTGTCAAATGATTCAAAATCAAGAGACTCCAAAAGTCCATCAGAATGGAGTTTCTTCATGCGTTTTACACCAATATGACCTAGACGGCAGTGCCACAAATAAGTCGTATTATCACTATCTACCTTGCATCTCTTAGCCTCAATGTTATAGATGTGTGTTTCATTGCTTTCGAGATTCAGAAGAAATAAACCATTCATAGTAGGTGCATGACCATAAAAGATGTTACTCATATAAATAGAATAACCATTATTCTCCGATTTAAATGAATAACCGTCTTGCAATAAACACGATCCAGATATGATGTTCATGCTCAACGCAGGCACATAATAACATTTATTAAGGTTTAAAACTAGTCCTGAAGGTAAAACTAAGGAGAGCGTGCTGACGGCCATCACATCAACTCTTGATCCGTTGCCAACGCGCATCGTCACCTCATCCCTCACTAGCCGCCGTCTATTCCGTAGCTCCTGTTTCGAGTTACAAATATTAGCAACTGAACCAGTATCAAATACCCAGGCACTACAACGAGCGCTAGTAAGGTAAACATCAATAACATGTATATCAAATATACCTTTGATGGTGCCAGCCTTCTTGTCCGCTAAGTACTTCGGACAGTTGTGCTTCCAGTGACCCTTGTCCTTGCAATAGAAGCACTTAGTGCCCGGCTTAGGTCCAGACTTGAGCTTCTTCTCAGCAGGGGCAACGCGCTTGCCATTGCCTTTCTTGAAGGACTTCTTTGCACCCTTACCTTTCTTAAAGCTGGGTGGTTTGTTGACCATCAACACATGATTATCTTTCTTGATGTCCACCTCCGCAGCTTTCAGCTTAGCGAAGAGCTCAGTGATCGTATCAGTGGAACCAATCTGATTATGAGTAACTACAAAACCTTTGTATCTAGGAGGGAGTGATTGTAGAACTCTGTCAATCTTGAGCTCCTCTGGAATCTTGCAGTCCAGTTGCTCAAGGCGTTGAGTGTAGCCCGACATCTTAATGGCGTGCTCACTAACGGAACTCCCTTCCTCCATCTTGCAGTTAAAGAATTTCTCAGAGATCTCATATCTCTCAGAACGGGCTTGAGTATGAAACATGGTTTTCAGTTCCTCAAGAATCTCAAAGGGCCCGGCGAACTCCTCAAAACGATTTTGAAGGTCCAATTCCATTGCAAACAACATGGTGCTCTTAATCACACCATAATCATCTTTGCGCGACTGATAAACAACTTTTTCATTAGTCGGCGCATCTACAGCAGGGGTGTCACCTAGCGCTTTCTCAAGGACATAGTCCTTTTGTCCGCCAGCGAGAATGATTCTCAGATTGCGGAACCAGTTGGTGAAGTTAGACCCATTGTTCTTAAGCTTTTTTTTCTCAGCAAAAACGTTGAAGTTGAAGTTGGACTTAGCCATTTGATCTACAAAATTTGCAAGTACAATTTAGACTATGTTCATGATAACTAGTTAAACTTAATCAAATTACTAGATGAACTCCCACTAAATTCAACATCCCTCAAGTTGTTTAGTGAACATGATCCAAATTCACCACACCTAATCCGATCTTCACGAGAAGAGATGTGGTTTCAATGGTGGACAACAAAGTGTCGATCATATCATTCATATGACTCATGCTTAACCTTTCGGTTCGTGTGTTCCGAGGCCATGTCTGTACATGCTAGGCTCATCAAGTCAAACCCAAGTATTTCCGCGTGTGCAAAACTGGCTTGCACCCGTTGTATGTGAACGTAGAGTTTATAGCACCCGATCATCACGTGGTGCTTGAACACAACGAACTTTCGCAACGGTGCATACATGGGGAGAACACAGTTTTATCTTGATCTTTAAGTGAGGAATCATCTTATAATGCTACCGTCGCGATCTAAGCATAATAAGATACATAAAAGGATAAACATCACATGCATATAATTTTATGTGACATGGTATAGCCAATCTCCGCGCAATGATCTCCATCTTGTGCGTGCCAGCATGATCTCCATCACTCCACCATGATTGCCTCCACCACGAATAGCAACTACAACTATTGCTAACTACTTAGCGATAAAGTAAAGCTATTACATGGCGTATAAGAAGTTGACACACATGTCATACACAATTATAAAGACAACCATATGGCTCCTGCCGGTTGTGTACTCATCGACATGCAAGTCGTGAAATATTACAAAACATGATCATTGCATACAACATACACATCACATATTGGGCCATACCATATCACAGAAACACTCCCTACAAAGACACGTTAGACGCCTCTACTTTGTTGTTGCATGTTTTAGGTGGCTTATGGGAGTAACAAGCTAAGAACGATTCTTACATACGGAAAGCCACAACGGTGATATTATGGTTGCCAACATCCGGTGTAAATACCATAACAACTATAGTGAGAGAAACTGGCATCCACCAGCCGCATGTGTGGAACAAGCCACACGTCAAGTGTGGTGCCGGTCTCGCGAACGAGGTCGCGTAAAGTTGGCCTGGACCGCTTCGATATCACTACCCCGCGTCATAAGAAGTACACAACAAGAGGCTTGCAACAGAAAACAACAAGGCCCGCAACAAGCATGGTGCATTCTACTCGTGAAACACATCTACGCATAGATCTAGCTCTGATACCACTGAAGGGTTTCGTAGCATAGTAAATCAAAATTTTCTACGGATGCGAACGGGGAAGCCAAGATATAATCTAGGAGATGCAAACAACAAGGGGGATAGATGAGATCTTCATACCCTTGAAGAAATCGCACAGCGGAACGTTCAACGGAACGTGGTTGATGTAGTCGTACTAGCCTTCTCCTCCTCGCGATCCGATCCGATCCAACGCCGCAAGTGGCGACGCCTCCGAGAGATGCACACGTACGGCACCTCGACGTATCCTCCTTCCTCGGTCCAGCAAGTGGGGTGGATAGATAGATTGGATCTACAACACGACGGCGTGGTGCAAAGGTGGAGAGTTTCTGTGGCAGGGTTTCGCCTACGCGCAGTCGGGAGAGAGAGAGAGGAGGGCAGCAGGTAGGCATCTAGGGTTGGAGGAGGTGTGGGGGGAGGGTGCGCCCTTGCCCTCTTTATATAGAGGGCTGGCCGGCTGGCCTTGCCCCTCCTCCAAGCCCTAGGGCCGGCGGACACATGGGGTGGAGTGGGGGGCAAGTTCCCCCCCTTCTAGAAGCTCTCCCTAGGGTTTCCCCTAGGGCTTGGCCGGCTGGGCCTATGGGGCCTTGTGCCCCTGGCCCAATGCGGCCAGGGCACTCCCTCGTAGGCCCACTTTCCCTCTCGACAAGTGGGGCCACGTTGGTCCCACTCCGGAAGCTTCTAGAACCTTTTGATACAATACCGAACATTCCGAAACAATTCCGAAATCCAAAAACTGCTTTCCCTTATATGAATCTTATTCTCCGGACCATTCCGGAACCTCTCGTGATGTCCTGGATCTCATCCGAAACTCCGAACAAAAACTCATAAACCGATTATCCATTCTATCCTAGCGTCGAGACACGTTAAGTGTGTGACCCTACGGGTTCGAGAATATGCAGACATGATCTTCTATCAATAATCAAAAACGGGGTCTAGAAACCCATATTGACTCCCACATATTCATCGATGATCATATCGGATGAACCACGATGCCAGGATTCAATTAATCCCATATATATTCCCTTCGTCACGCGATATTTTACTTGCCCGAGATTCGATCGTTGGCATCGGAATACCTAGTTCAATCTCATTCACACCAAGTACTTTACTCGTTCCATAATCCGATATCACTTTGTGATTAACTCCTTAACCACTTGCTTGCAAGCGGTGTTGATATCGATTACCGAGTGGGCCCAAAGTATATCTCTCCGACTTGGGAGGGACAAATCCCATCTCGATACATACAACCCAACAAGTACTTTCCAATCACCTGAGAGACACCTTTATGATCACCCTATCATATGATGACGTTTGATGACCTCAAAGCTTTCTTCCGATACCAGGGAGTTGCATTATCTCATGGTCTAAGGAATACAATATTTGACATAAGAAAAAGCTTCGCAAAGATGAACACTATGACACGATCTAATTGCTCTGCTTAATTCGGGTATGTCCATCATATCATTCTCCCAATGACATGATCTCATTATTAATTGACAACTCATGTCTATGGTTAGGAAACCTTAACCATCATTAATCAATGAGCTCGTCCATAGAGGCATACTCGGGACACAGTGTTGTTCATAAACCACACAAGTATCAAAGTTTCCGCTTAATACAATTCTAGCATGGAATATAAACTTTATCATGAACAAGAATTATAATAATAACATCTTTATTATTGCCTCTAGGGCATAATTCCAACATATTTTTGGGATGTTACATAGACCCTAATGCGCGCGATGAATGGCTTCAACGCATCGCCGAGATCCTCAGCATCACGGGTGTCGCCCCAACCCGCTCCCACTCTATGATCCCATCGCCAACACAAACCCCGCAACCGGGCTAGGGCGCGCAAGGTGCTCCTGCGCCACCACCGCCACCGCCACCAGCCGGCGATGGCAACAATGCCCTGCCAGGACCAAGAAGAGCCGCACCCCATTCTCATGGCTCCTCCTTGACACACATTGACCCAAGTCCCAATAGCAGCATTGAAAGATCTCCAAAAGAGGCCCATGTCTCCATCGAGAAGCGGCGCAAGCGTCAGGAACGCACAGCTATGGGGGTAACCACGACAGGCAATGTCAACCGCATCTTCCTCACTAAGCGAACACCCTCGTACAACAACGGTTGCCTCACCTTCACCAAGGAGCTAGGCAACGTGGTTTGACCGCTCAAGTTCAAGCCAGACCTCCCTCCTCGTTATGATGGCAAGGAAAAACCCGTGGTTCCTAGAACTCTACACCATGGGGGTCCAAGCCGCAGGTGGTGACGACACGGTCATGGACAATTTGTTCCCCATGGCCCTCAAGGACGTAACGCTTAGATCCATGGCACAATAGGGTTTCTGCTACTCGATCTTCTTCTCCGGTGGTCGGAGGTATTGGAATTTCAGGCATATTTGATGTTAGGCTTTTGGCCCATAACAAATACAAAATCTAAAATTCTCTTTGGCCCATTATTATGGCAGCTCATGTGTGTGCTAGTGGTGCGAAAGTTTAGTCCCACATTGCTAGTGGCAGGGGAGTTGGACCACCTTATATAGTGGAGTGTTGCACCACTCACTAAGGTGTGAGAAGAAGAGAAGCCCTCACGCACTCCTCCTCCGATGCCGCCCGCCTTGCCTTGCCACGCCTCGCCTCGTCACGACGCGTGCGTGCGCCGCGGGTTGCGGGAATCTCGCCGGGCCGAGCTTTATTTTGCTGTTTGGGAAAATTAATTGTGTATTAATTATGAGTCATTAATGCGTCATTAACAGACGTGTTAATCAACTGGCCATTTCCACATCGTGGGTTGGTACCGACTCGGTCGTGGGCTGTTGCCCACGTCCTACCCGACCCGCACTATATAAGCAGGCAGACGCAAACCCTAGACATAACCAGCAATTTGATTGCATCTGCCTACCTGCGCATCGCCGTTCCACCTCTCTGTGTTGCCCTCTACTACTCCATCCCGCCGGCTGCATGCACGGCCATCCGGGAGAGAAGGCCTCTAGAACCCCGTCTCTCTGATCCTGCACCGGAAGAGAGGCGATAAGGTTTTTGGGGAGCGTCTAGGCGCAACTGCTCAAGCTCTTCTTTGTCCTCTACGTACGGCTTCCTCGACTCCATTGCCATGTCTGACGATTCTTCCAAGCAGGCTGCTGCTGCCGCCGATGGCGGATCCACTTCTATTGCGCCGTTGGTCATACCATCGACGAACTCGTACGTGTTCTTTGCCCTCCTGTTATTTCCTATGATGATTACTAGTATTGTAGTATGCGTAGATGTGCTAGGTTTTCACTTGCTTGTATGGTGCATGTCTACTATGCGTATGCTAGTTAGTCTTAGAAATTGTTCTATCGAGATTTATACTTGGATTAAATTAATGGGAAAACTGCTAATTATTTCAACAATCCAAAAACCTTATTTTAGGTTGTTTTCGCGTCAAGGCTTTGCCGCTTGTCTGAAACCGAACACGTTTACGGGTGCACACTTTAAACGCTGTCAAACCAAGTGTACCCTCTGGCTGATGGCTATGGATGCCTTCTGGGTATCGGCTGGTAATCCTGAAGGAATGATTACTCCTGAACAGGAGAAGACGTTCAAGGAGACCACCATATTCTTTGTGGGTTGTGTCATAAGCGTCATTAGGGACAAGCTGGTGGCTGCATATTTACATATGTGCAATGCCAAAGAACTTTGGGATGCACTCGAAGCAAAATTCGGTGCTACTGATGATGGTAGTGAACTGTATGCCATGGAGCAGTTTCATGACTATAGGATGGTTGAAAACCGTTTTGTCGTTGAACAAGCTCATGAGATTCAGTACATTGCAAAAGAACTTGAGCTCCTGAAGTGTGCGTTGCCCGACAAATTTGTTGCGGGATGCATTATTGCAAAGCTTCCTCAATCCTGAAGGAGTGTTGCCACTAACCTCAAACACCAGAGGCAAGAGATGTCTGTTGAGAATCTCATTGGGTTTCTGGACCTTGAGTAAAAGACAAAGGCAAAAGACGCACACCCAAAGGGAGCCGAGGCACCCCAGTCAAGCGCCAATGTGGTGCAGAAGAACTTCCACAACAAGTTCAAGGGGAAGACCAAGGCCGTTCATACTACCAACTTCAAAAAGAATAAGAAGGACAAGTCACAGGATCCCTGCTTTGTGTGCGGCGAGGTTGGACATTGGGCTCCAAACTACAAGCAGCGCAAAGGAAGGAAGAATCAAAATAGACAGAACTCTAAGTCTGTCAACGTGACTATGAGCAACAATGATAAGGGTGCATCCGGGTATGGTAATTTACCTACTGTTTTGTCAATTTTTCAATCTACAGATTGGTGGATCGATACCGGTGCTAATATTCATATGTGTGCTGATATCTCTTTGTTTTCTTCTTATCAGGTCACAAGAGATCTCTCCGTCTTGATTGGAAACGGATTGCATGCTTCTGTTCATGGTGTTGGCACGGTGGATCTGAAATTTACTTCGGGAAAGATCGTGCAGCTGAAGAACGTGCAGCATGTGCCCTCAATAAATAAGAATCTCGTTAGTGGTTCCCTTCTTTGCAAAGAAGGTTTTAAGTTGGTATTTGAGTCCAATAAAGTAGTCATCTCTAAGTATGGACAATTTATTGGTAAAGGTTATGAGTGCGGCAGTTTGTTTCGTCTTTCCCTATCAGATTTTTGTAATAAGGTTGTGAACCATATTTGTGCCCCTGGCAATGATACTAATGTTTGGCATTCACGACTTTGTCACATTGATTTTGGTTGTATGACGTGGCTAGCTAAGATGAATTTAATTTCGAGTTTCACTTTAGCCAAAGGCTCTAAATGTCAAGAGTGTGTTCAAGATAAGCAACCGCGCAAGCCTCACAAGCCTGTGCAGGAAGCAAGAAACTTGGCACCATTGGAGTTTATACATTCAGATCTATGTGAGATGAATGGTGTGTTGACTAAAGGTGGAAAGAAATACTTCATGATGTTGATTGATGATTCTACTAGATTTTGCTATGTATATCTTTTGAAAACTAAAGATGAGGCTCTACACCACTTTAAAAACTATAAGGCAGAAGTTGAAATCAACTTGAGAGAAAGATTAAGAGATTCCGGTCAGATCGTGGTGGAGAGTATTTCTCTAATGAGCTTGATTTGTTTTGTGCTGAACATGGCATTATTCATGAGAGGACGCCTCCCCATTCTCCCCAATCTAACGGGGTTGCCGAAAGGAAAAACCATACTCTAATAGACTTGGTTAACGCCATGTTAGGTACTTCGGGTTTATCCAAGGCATGGTGGGGGGAGGCGATATTGACATCATGGCATGTCCTGAATAAAGTTCCCACAAAAGACAATGAAACTGCTCCCTATGAACTATGGGAGAAGAGAAAACTAACACTCTCGTACTTACGTACTTGGGGCTGTTTGGCAAAGGTGAATTTGCCAATTCCTAAAAAGCGTAAACTTGGACCAAAGACCGTAGACTGTGTCTTTCTTGGCTATGCCCATCATAGTGTTGGATACAAATTTTTCGTGGTAAAATCTGAGGTACCTGACATGAAGGTCGGTACAATTATGGAGTCTAAGGATGCTACATTTTTTGAGGATATTTTTCTGATAAAAGATATGCCTAGTACATCTAGACAAGAATCTGTTAAAACTCCTGACCTGCCATTCCCATGGAATATTATAAGCGAGCACATGATGAAATTCCTGAGGAGGTAGACAATGAAGTTCCTGTAAGGAACAAGAGACAGAGGATTGCAAAGTCCTTTGGTGATGATTTCATTGTCTATCTCGTGGATGATACTCCCACCTCTATTTCAGAGGCTTATGCATCTCCTGATGCAGACTACTGGAAAGAGGATGTTCGTAGCGAGATGGATTCCATCATGGCTAACGAAACTTGGGAGATCACTGATCGTCCTTATGGGTGCAAACCTGTAGGATGTAAGTGGGTGTTTAAAAAGAAACTTAGGCCTGATGGTACGATTGAAAAGTACAAGGCTCGGCTTGTTGCCAAGGGTTATACCCAAAAATAAGGCGAAGACTTCTTTGATAGTTATTCGCCTGTGGCTAGATTGACCACTATTCGAGTTCTACTCTCATTGGCTGCCTCACATGGTCTTATCGTTCATCAAATGGACGTCAAGACAGCTTTCCTTAATGGAGAGTTGGATGAGAAGATTTATATGGATCAGCCAGATGGTTTTGTAGTAGATGGTCAAGAAGGCAAGGTGTGCAAGCTATTGAAGTCTTTGTATGGACTGAAACAAGCACCTAAGCAATGTCATGATAAGTTTGATCAAACTTTAACATCTGCTGGCTTTGTTGTAAATGAAGCCGACAAATGTGTATACTATCGCCATGATGGGGGCGGAGGAGTTATACTTTGTTTGTATGTTGATGACATACTGATTTTTGGGACAAATATGATTGTCATCGAACAGGTCAAGAGTTTCTTGTCTCAAAGTTTTGACATGAAAGACCATGGAGAAGATGATGTTATTCTAAACATCAAGCTACTGAGAGATGAGAATGGCGGAATTACACCTCTGCAATCTCACTATGTGGAGAAGGTGTTGAGTCGCTTTGGCTACTCAGATTGTACTCCTTCGCCAACACCATATGATCCTAGTAAGATGCTTCAAAAGAACAAAAGAACAACTAGAGATTAGCTGAGATACTCTCAGATAATTGGCTCGTTAATGTATTTAGCTAGCGCAACAAGGCCTGACATCGCGTTTGCTGTGAGCAAACTTAGCCGGTTTGTTTCCAATCCGGGAGATGATCATTTGCATGCTCTTGAGAGAGTAATGCGCTATATAAAGGGTACATCGAGTTATGGTATTCACTATACCGGAGACCCTGCGGTACTTGAAGGGTATAGTGACTCAAATTGGATCTCTGATGCTGATGAGTTGAAGGCCACAAGTGGATATGTATTCACTCATGGTGGTGGCACTATTTCATGGAAGTCTAGCAAGCAGACCATCTTAACGAGGTCAACAATGGAAGCATAACTCACAACACTAGATGCAGCTACTGTCGAAGCAGATTGGTTTCTTGATTGACTTGCCGGTTGTTGATAAACCTGTGCCGGCTATTCTTATGAGCTGCGGCAATCAAACTGTGATCGTCAAAGTGAGTAGTTCAAAGGATAATATGAAGTCATCAAGACATATAAAGATAATATTGGCATCTGTTAGGAAAATGAGAAACTCCAGAGTAATAGCATTGGATTATATCCAAACAGCTAAGAATCTAGCAGATCCTTTCACAGAAGGTCTATCAAGAAATATGATAGATATTGCATCAAAGGAGATGGGTTTGAGACCCACATGAGTTACCGTGGTAGTAACCCAACCTATGTGATCGGAAATCCCGTGAATTAGGACCTGGGAAAACAAGCCAGTGGCTAACTGGAGGAGAGTAACTTTTATTAACCCACTCCGCTGAAGATGCATTACTCTCACGATCTGTATGACAGGTTGAATTAGTCTTAATGTGTTCATAGGCTTGTATAAGCCAAGATGCTATCCTACAAAGCAGTCTTGAAAGAACGCACCTATGTGAGCCCGACTGCTGGTCACAGTCTATGAGATAGGGTAATCTCTAGGAAGCTCATGAAAAAAGGCCAGGAGTGTGACTTATATGCTCCACCCGAGGGGTAGCCTTCGGCAGCCTAGTATCAGTATGACATTAGGTGAAACTTATTTACACAAAACTGGAAATTCAAGGCTTAGTCTAGTGACAGTTGTTGATGAGCGTAGTCGAGTGCTCTAGGTGGAAGTTCAACTTAACAGTCTCCACTGAAAAACGCTGGTATATCAAAACAGTGATTTGGAACAGAATGATGTGATGTGCCAATGAGACTTTGTGGGGGATTGTTGGAATTTGAGGCATATTTGATGTTGGGCTTTTGGCTCATAACAAATACAAATTCTGAAATTCTCTTTGGCCCATTATTACGGCAGCTCATGTGTGTGCTAGTGGTGCCAAAGTTTAGTCCCACATTGCTAGTGGAAGGGGAGTTGGACCACCTTATATAGTAGAGTGTTGCACCACTTACTAAGGTGTGAGAAGAGAAGCCCTCGCGCACTCCTCCTTCGACGCCTTGACTCGCCACGCCTCGCCTCGTCACGACGCGCGCGTGCCGCGGGTTGCGGGAATCTTGCCAAGCCGAGATTTATTTTACTGTTTGGGAAAATTAATTGTGTATTAATTATGAGTCATCAATGTGTCATTAATGAACGTGTTAATCAACCGGCCGTTTCCACCTCGTGGGTTGGTACCGACTCGATCGTGGACTGTTGCCCACGTCCTACCCGACCCGTACTATATAAGCAGGCATACATGAATCCTATCCGTAACCAGCAATTATATTGCATCTGCCTACCTGCGCATCGCTGTTCCACCTCTCTGTGATGCCCTCTGCTACTCCATCCCGCCGGCTACGTGCATGGCCGTCCGAGAGAGCAGGCCTCCAGAACCCCGTCTCTCTGATCCTGCACCGGGAGAGAGGCAATAAGGTTTTTGGGGAGCGTCTAGGCGCGACTGCTCAAGCTCTTCTTCGTCCTCTACGTCTGGCTTCCTCGACTCCATCGCCATGTCTGACGACGCTTCCAAGCAGGCTGCTGCTGCTGCCGCCGGTGACGGATCCACTTCTGTTGCGCCGTTGGTCATACCATCGGCAAACTCGTACGTGTTCTTTGGCCTCCTGTTATTTCCTATGATGATTACTAGTATTGTAGTATGCGTAGATGTGCTAGGTTTTCACTTGCCTGTATGGTGCATGTCTACTATGCGTATGCTAGTTAGTCTTGGAAATTATTCTGTCGAGATTTATACTTGGATTAAATTAATAAGAAAACTGCTAATTATTTCAACATGAGGGAGGAGTTGAGGGGAGGATTAACGCTTCTCCAAATAAAATGGTGCTCGAGCATAGGCGCGAGCTCTTCCTATCTGGCCGTGAAGGCGAGGGGAAATCTCCAGCTCGATGGCGAGCAGCGTCACAAAGGAACTCCTGGCCGACCGTGGAAATGAGGAGGAGTGCCGCTGCTACGACGTTAACTTGGCATCATCAAGGTGGCCTTATCCTCGCTCTCATCGGGGTAGCTCTGTCCCTCTGCCTTTCTTCTCGTCTGGCCTCACTAGTGAGGGAGAAGAGGGCGGTTTGCGCCGGTGCTGGTTGGGGCATTTGTGGTGGTCGGTGGAGGCTGCGACCATGATAGTAGATTCCAAACGGAGCCTTTAGGTAGCCGCTATCTCCAATCGCGAGGGTGGCCCTGCTGCGCCCGGACTTGTCGGTCTGAGCTTTTTCTTCCTCCTTGGCTGGAGGATCATCTCCGATCTCGACGCGGAGGCAACCAAAGCGTTCCGTTCCTGGTGGAGTCAGCGAAGGCCACATTTGGAGGTCAACCATCGGTAGAGAGGACAATGGACCTGGTCGATTTTTCTATTTCTGTCCTAAGGTGTTTTCTGCCAACTTGGTGGCCTTATCGACAATTCTAGCTTTCTTAAGGACAATAGATGTTAGGAGCCTCATTATGTACCCGCTTTTTGTTAATATTACTTTTCAAGCCTTTACCGTTAAAAAAACAAAAAATAAATTTCTTTTATAATAAAACAACTAAAATACCACAAATCGACATCAAATGTCGTTTTCGGGAACCCCGCGAGAGGCGGTGTAGTGGCGGAGTCAGTGGTAGAGGGGGGCCGGGCTACAAATACTCCGGCCACGTGACACCACCGGATTGCAAACCTATTTATATTCTATCGTTAATTCCCCATCTGTCTCGTCCGCCTCCTCCTCCCCTCCCCCACCCCTCTTCCCGACCTCCAACCCCTCCCCGCCGTCGCTTCCTCCCTCGCAAACCCTAACCCTAGGCGCCTGCGCCGCCACCATGGCCAGCAGCAACGTCTCATCCGTATACATATCCGTGATCGAAGACGTCGTCGCTAATGTCCGCGAGGACTTCATCACCTACGGCGTCGGCGATGCCGTCCTCAACGAGCTCCAGGCTGTAAGTTCCCCCGATTTCTCGATCCCCTTGTGCTACCAATCTCTCGAATTGGCGGTAATTTCTGCGATTTGACGGTTGTCTCTCCGATCCGGCGGAAAACCCTAGCTCTGGGAAATGAAGATGCTGCACTGCGGCGCAATCTCAGGGAACATCGACCGCACCAGGGCTCCCGCCCCATCCGCGGGAGGCGCTCCTGGTGCCGGCGCGACCCCGCCCGTGCACGACCTCAACGTGCCCTACGAGGCCACATCCGAGGAGTACGCCACCCCAACCGCCGACATGTTGTTCCCACCGGTGAGGCCAAAACCCCTCTATTATCCCTCCAAATCGGCGGCGATCTCTGTGGTTGACGTGCAGGGTGCTGATGGGGTTAGTCGTGTTTGGTTGCAGACACCGCTGCAGACCCCGATCCAGACACCACTTCCAGGGACAGATGCGGGGATGTACAACATACCTACCGGGCCGTCTGATTATGCCCCATCACCGATCAGTGACATGAGAAACGGGATGGCGATGAATGGGGCTGATCCAAAGACGGGCCGCCCAAGCCCTTTCATGGTAAAGTGGATTTATATTTTTGCTGTTCTTTGTGCGGAGGGGATTTTGTTTGTTTCATGTTTGGAGGTTTGTTTTGCAGCCGCCACCGTCGCCGTGGATGAATCAGAGACCACTGGGGGTTGATGTGAACGTTGGTATGTGCCTGTGTTATGTCCCCATTTTGTTCTTGGCATGGCGTTGGTCTTTACTCTGGTTGGAGCAATATTGATCGAGGAAAGCAATGATGCTTGGACAATTTGATTGATGTACAGCTTACGAGGAGAGCCGTGAGGACCCTGACAGAATGGTGCAACCCCCGCCACTGACTCAGGTAAAGATGAATCAGCACATTTAATTCTCCTGCTGTAATTCACATTTTTCTTATGTTCCATTTTTAGAAATATTGTCCCTGATGCTTACTTGCGTTTTAGAGATTCCTAAACCACATTGGTTACTGGCTATATATCAACCGTATGGGTGATTTTGGTCTAGAAAGAATAATAGAACATGTGCTTATTACTCCCTTTGTGCGATGTTTAGGATATTTTGGCTGGGGCTTTATATCACATCAGTGTTTTGAAATAGTGGAATCACGAAATTATTATTTTTCACCTGTGTAAGCACATTATTTTTCATGGTACCATAACCTTTTTACTCTCTTGGGTGCACAAAGCAAGAACAATCTAATCTAGTTAAGCAGTAAATCATTGCTTTGAATTAGTACTATGGACATAAGCATGAAATATACTGAAGGAAGAGAGATCCTGCTTTTTTTTTTTACAAAAGGTTCATTGCCTTGACCTTTGAGTTGTGATGGACGAACTAAAGTCAGGTAGGTTTAGCTCGGTATATTAAAACAATGATCAATAATATTTTGGTAATGCTTTCTGCATTGATGGTGCTTCCACATGTGGTCATTTGGCAGGGAAATCATAGCAGTTCTATTTGTGGTATAATAAATTTCAGTTCTTTTTTGGGTTATGTGTTCCCAAATGCACCATCCCCAACACGTAACTTCGGAAGTTGTAGCATTTCCTCAGCATGAATACTGAAGAGATACCCACAATCTCATTTGGGGATCAACTACTTGTACAGTTACCACCCAAACGTGCAAAACCAATTATGCCTGGATTGCAGTTCTGGATCATGCATTTTATCTTTGTTTGAACAAGTTGACTGCACTATCAGCTGCTCACAACTAGTGATTTTTTTAGCCTGTTCAGAATCCTGATTTTCGTTATGTTTATAATGTATTTATACTTGGTTCATTTCATTTTGTAGGATTTTCTGATGATGTCTTCTGGAAAGCGCAAGAGGGATGAATATCCTGGTCAGCTCCCTTCGGGTTCTTTCGTGCCACAACAGGATGGAAGTGCAGACCAGGTTCTCGAATTTGTGGCATCAAAGGTACTGTTTCGAATCACTTCTAAACCATTCTTTACTTGTATCTCGTATGGAATGTTATAGCGCCTCCTATTGCTAGTTAGAGGTGGGATTATGGCTGCTACAGAGAAACTATTTTGATTTTCGTCAGCATACATTAGTTATTTTATAAGAGTAATGCATGGATCATGTAAAGTAGTTAAAACAAAGGGAAAGGTCACATGAGGTTTATTTTTTTAACGATATTTTGCCTCTTCCATTAACTGGAAGATAAGTGATGTGAAACTATATTGGTTTTCTAGTTTACTTCCCAAAGGTCTATTCTCTTAGCGGCTGCTGCCCAGCATAAAGAAAATAGGGGTTGTGCAGGGAAGAATAACAGGTAGAGGACTGCTGCCATAGACAAGACGACGAACAAAAAAAGAATGCCCAAGTTACCTGGTCCATTGTGCTGTCGAAGGCACAATATGGCCAAGTCATAACCCTAGCTGCTACTTGCCAGTTATCACCACTCTGACCGGCCCCAACCCGTAAACCCCTGCCACTTAGGATGTTTTTTTAAGAGCATGTGAATAAAAGCTGCATCTCATTTCACTATGATCGGAAAAAGCATAAATAAAACCTCACCCACATCCTAACAGCAACTACTGGGATTTGCCCAGAGGAACCAACTTGACAAAAGGGGTAGACAAGACAAGGAGACTGCACAGCCATGATATGATCATGTGACTAAGTTCAATGAGTTTGTTACCCCATGGGCTTGTTTGGATTGGTGTATATTTTGTGTGAGCTTCTGTATTTAGTTTATTTTGGACTATATGTGAAAGCTCAGAAAAAAAGTACCCCACTCCAAGCTGTTGGTCAGGCAGCCTTCCCAACTCCCTAGGGCATCACTAGCAGACACTGTAAAGCGGCGAACTGCAAATCCGGTTTACAGGGCACTGAATTCACGATTTGCGGTTCAGAGTTCGTCCGTGCAGATCAGAGCCTGGATTTTGGACCCTTACTTTTGAAAAAATGCAATTCCCAGGAAATTTGCTGCGATGATCATTCACATACCATGTGCATACATAGTTCATAAATTTTTACATCAAAAGTACAAAGAAAAACATCGCAGCATAAATCTATACATCAAAAGGCGGTGGAGGCGCCTACGGAGTTGACCCACTTGTGGAGCTCGTCGTCGCACGGGCGCCTTCTGCCGCCGCTCCCCCCGCCGCTACGGCCACTCCCCTGGCCACATCGTCCGCACAGTGATGCCATGGGCCGTCGGCGACTCCGATCTGTGCTCGTCGGGGCCGTTATTGCTCGTTTGAGCTCGGAACTGAAGGTGGTGGCGCTGCTGTGCTAGGGTTGGCGATGGGGGAGAAATGCGGGTTCGGACCTGTGTCCACCGCTTCAGCCAGTAGAAGTAGGGGGCGAATCGGGCCGTTCACAGGGCCCTGTGAAAAAATAATAGGGGCTGGGCTGTTTGCAGAGCTTGCAGGCCCAGCCCATAAGCCTTAAATCTGCCGGAATTTTGCGGGTTTGCCGTTTTACAGTTTCTGTTAGTGATGCTCTTATCTCTAGCCTCCCACCATCTAGTGCTTTCTTCTTTGATTGCCTCCACTGGCTGCTGAACTGTCAATGCCTTTCCTTCTATATCATCTTTTCAGTTAACATGATGAAAGAGTTGAACCCTTCCATTTTTGTTCGTGCACTGTATCCCCACACTCTAGCCACCATGCTCTGTAACTCTTTTTATACGCATGATCCATTCAGGGACATGTTATATGGCACAAGATCCAGGGCATGATTTGGAAACTTCTGTGTTCTAGACAATGCTACAGAATATTTATGTTTTCATCTATGCAACATAAGTATAATGCCTATATCAGGTTATATGCTTTGGTGTTCTGTGTGATGACTTGCTTAAGGGATAGTCGGATAGATCCTTAATCTACCTCCTACTTAAGTAGCACACATTGATTCTTCCCAAGTCCACAAAACACACCGGAAGAAATGTTGCATTCTCCTCAATTAGTGTCTGCCGGTTTCTGTATTGTTAAAGAAAAAATTTGTAGATCCAATCCAATGTCACATTCCGTAGAACAGTTTTCTTGTGTATTGGCGAGTCCCTGAGTGAGAATATAAGTAGACAGATTTTTCAGACAAATCTGTCAGGTGGTATGTCATACTTCCAGCACTAATAAATATGCACAACTTGTTAACACGCAAGGGTCATTCATCTCTTTCTTACACGCTTGTGTT
Organism: Avena sativa; assembly: GCA_916181665.1. NCBI lineage: Eukaryota > Viridiplantae > Streptophyta > Magnoliopsida > Poales > Poaceae > Avena > Avena sativa. The sequence goes on along the minus strand of OV702279.1, from coordinate 50,895,355 downwards.
AAATTTCTGACACTATTGTGAATGTCCATGCTACTTCTATAGGAACAATTTTATTTTCCTCTAACTTGTTGCTAGGTAAGTTGATTAACTAATTTGAATTCTCTAGCTGTATATTAGTCTATATGCCACCTGAATAACATAACACACTAAGTATGTTGGCTGCCTAATTATTCCAAGTGCGTGCTAATTCGTCATGTGCTAACCTAATACTACGTCTGTTCCTAAATATAAGACGTCTTAGTATGCTATTTTAGCCTACCAAAACATCTTATATTTTTTGGGAACAGATGTAGTAGTATTCACAGAGATGGGAAAAGCAGTTTTAAACAACTATCATTGTAGATTATGGACTTTGGCTAAGCTCCCAAGCATTTCACGTATAGATATGCTTACCGCATCTCACTGGGATGTTGCACAAACGTTTTCGAAGTGCCTGCTAAGTCAAGAAAAACGTATGGTGAACTCAATTTTAAACCCATGAGAGAGTTGTACCTAATCTATTTGATAGTGTTCTTCCTAATTCCTGGAAGCCTTCTTGTTCCGATCCTTTCCGCGAATAACAAGGACATGTTTTGTAACGACTGAATCTACACGGTAATGGGTCAAAGGGTAGTTTCCAATCTTATGTAGTGTCAGTTTGTTCATAGTGCACAAATAGGCTAGCACTTCATGGATCTTTACACTGAAAAATCAGATGAGCTCATCAGTTGATTTGACATTCTGCTATTTTAGTGCAAAGCTAAATTTGAACATCCCTGTTACTTGTTCTGAAATATTTTGGAACATCCTGTAAAAGCTCTTTACTTTATTGTTGCTTATTGTTAATTGGTCGCTGTCGCTGACATACTGTTATCTACCGTTCAGTGGAATCGTTATACTGAGTTTCTAACTTCTTATTTATTAGTGTTTTGTCTGGGAAGTTCTCATTGTCCTTTTTTGGTCTTTATTTAGGATAATGCACGGCAGTTATGGAATTCCATTATGAACAGGCAAGAGTCAGCAACTAATGTATCTTCGATCAAAGAAACGGCCATGAGTCCAGTTCTTCCTCAATGTGATGGGATACAAGATGACTATAATAATGATGTATATAATTCTAAACCTGATCAGTTTATCGTAGATCTTTGAAATCTTTGACTTAAATGTAATTCTTTCTTTAGCAGTTTTTCTTCCCAGGAGTTCCAACAGAAGACTATAACACCCCTGGCGAATCTTGTAAGTTTTCTCATAAAGTATGGGGTTGACACATCATTTCTATGTGTTGCTTATCCTGGTAATATGTTGATGTGTTAGCGGAGTATCGAACTCCCACGCCTGCTGTTGCAACACCAAGACCAAGAAACGATACAGGGGATGATGATGATGATGATGAGCCTCCTCTTAATGAAGATGATGACGATGACGATGAGGCAGATGACTTCACGGACGATAATGATGAACCTAACACACAACACCTTGTCCTTGCACAATTTGACAAAGTAATAGAAGTACTTTTTGATATAATATTGACTAAGCAGAATTTGCTTTACCATCAGTTTCAGTCTGCATGTCTTATTTCTTAACTGGTTTACATAGGTGACAAGGACAAAGAATCGCTGGAAGTGCACATTGAAGGATGGTATCATGCATTTGAATGGCAGAGATGTTCTATTCAACAAGGTGGGTTCCATTATCTTTTGGTCAAACTTGTGAATGTACGTTTGTCTTGGCTTCTGGATCTATTGTGATATAAACATGACTGAGCAATTGGATAGCCTTTTCTAGCTACTTGGATCGCATATTTGGATTATTATTCTTATAATAAATACTCACTCAAAGTATATAGAACATATTTGACTATTCAAGTAATGAAAATTAACTGAAAATAACATCAGTTTGGAGCTTAAGTTTTCTAAGAACTTGAGGGACTGTAATACATGAACTCTATATGCTGTTAAAGATATACACCGAAACAGTGATTTAAACTTGCTGCACTTGTTGGTTCATTCAGTTTAACTATTTACTGGTAGTTAGAGGAAAGTTGTTGATGTTCGAATAGCCTGTTGAACCGTATAATGGTTGGGTTCACAAAATCGTCTTGTGTTTATGCTCTTGATTTTTGTCTTCTCCTGTGGGGAAGTACTTCTGTCATAAGTATACATCTGTGCTGTTGATTGGAAGTTTGGAACACCTACTTACTACCTAATATAAAATTTCAATGCACTTAACTGGCTGCATATAATGCTCATGTAGCTGACGTCGATGTTACTATGATGTTGCAGGCTTCAGGGGAGTTTGATTTTTGAATTTTGTGGTAAAGATGATATTTTAGGAAATCCTGTATCGACTCTCTGTCTTTTAACATAAGAAGAATGGGGAGGTGACAAAGCTGGTGCGGTGGCAAGTTTGGCACTATTATCATGTGTCGTGTTTTGCTGTTGAGGCTTGCTTCACCCAGTTAGGTTGTTACCATAACTGCTGTCACTGTAAAAATGATACACATGGCACTGTTGTGGGCATTTTCTTGAGATGGTCACTTGAAGCTGGTGCGAATCTATTCGTATCTGATATGGATCCTCCATTTCTCGTCCTGTTGGATGAAATTAAGAAAAGGCTAACGTACAAACTTGTGTGAAGTCGTTGTCTGCTCATTGATTTAGTACTACTACTACTACTTGTAGCATTTTGATGGAGACTAACGATTAGCCGGGAGAATCTGTTTGGTTGTCTGCTCATTATAAAACCAAAATAGGAAGTCCGATGTGTTTCCTTTGCAGAAAAGGAAAGCAGGGATGTAAACTGTGCAAAAGCACTGCTTTGCACAGTCGTTGGCCGGATGAACACAAGAACACAGGTAGTGGAGGGATACCGGAAAGGAAAGAGGTAATAACATCCTTAGTCCCACAACTTGCGTACCGGGTGCAGATTAGTCCCACAAGTTGTACTAGTCGATTCGGCAGTCCCACAAGTTGTCAATCCGAAACTAACTCGCACAAATAGTCCGATACGTGATTCTTGTGCAAAACAGACTCACGATTGCTATTTGCAGATACCCCCCTCCGAAACCCTCTGTTTCTAAATCCATACTAGGATAGCTCACCTGTAGGAGTTAGAAGCATTCCCCAATCCGAACCTAGACTAGCGGCGGCGACGGTATCCGGCGAGTCGTGAGACTGAGGGCGACGGTGTCCGGCGAGTCTGGAGATTAAGGGCGGCGGTGCAGGGACCGTGGAGTTAGTCCAGATGGGTTCGATTAGCACCTTTGATGGCCAGCATCGTGAGCTCGCTGGTGCCATGGGCGGTCGAAGCAGCGACGGCGACGGCTGGGTGAAGATGGCCGGTGAAAATTACTTGAATCCGATGGTGACGGCCGGGTGAAGATGTCCATGGCAACGAGAATGGTCTGCTTGTTTCTCTGCTTCGTTCTCTACTTGTTGCTCTGCTTCATTCGTCAGAGCAAAGCTCTGTTCGTCACAGCAATGCTCTGTTCGGGAGGTAGCTTATTTTAATTTTTTATTTGTGCTCTTTTGTGTTTGGATAAGGAAAAATTGGAGCATGGTGATCAGTACCAGCACGAGTACCCCAACCAGGGTAGAAGAACAAGTGAAGCTTGCGAGGAAGACAGAGCACATGTATTCTATTTCAATACGATAACTGGACTTCAAATTCAGTTACAGAGAGTGAAGACTGAGCAGAAAAAACTCTAGAAATATCATAGATAGGACATGAGAAGGAGAGATAGACTAAATTGTAATGTGTAACAAAGATTTCTCCTTGTAGTATCAGCATTTGTTGTAATGTGCTATTGCACTGAAATTTGAGTGTACTGTTGCACAAGTTAATGAAATTTGACTACTATTGTAGCTAGAATCAGAGTAATATTGAGTGTACTGTTGCACAGTAATACTGAGTTAAATTTGAATGTACTATTGCAACTGAATTTGATCTAAATTTGACTGAATAAAAACATGAGCTAAACTTGAGTAAAACAATGACAAGGGCAACTGAATTTGTACACTAAAATGGAACTTAATTTGTACACCGACAAGGGCAACCATCCGTGATAATATGAGTTCATCACCAATGCAGACAAAGAATGTGTACAATGTCAGCAAAGAAGGAGAAAAAATCTACTATAGAAGCAGCGAGACAAGATAAAACATGGAATAGAGCTCAAAGAGATAAACACATTGAGTTTGTACATTCACATAAACAGAGCTCAAATTGAGCAGGTTTGAACTTAGATAACATCAATACTTGGTGCATTCTGACTTAATAAAAATTCTTGCACATTGAGATCGGGAATTACTTGAGCATTCCCCAACAGTGGTTGTAGCTACCATTGATTCAGATTATATACTTTTTTTATAAAGTACAAATTGATACTTGCTTGGTACTGGAGTATTCAGATTGGCCACCATAAGCACAACAAGTTGGAAAAAATAATGACATACTTTCCTGACTATAAATGTTTACAAATCAGTAGTAAACACATACTTGTCATAATAAATGTGGATTTTGTCCTTGACAAATCAGTTCTGACCTGGTTTCTACTGTGATGTGCTCTACTGTGTTGTATCAAATATGTGCTGGATGTTTTCAAAAAGCTATTGACTATTGTCAAATAGCAGCTGGACGTTTGACAAAAATATAAGACATTGAAATATGGATTAAGAGGAGCATTAACATAAGGTATAATGTCGCAGGATTTTTATAGTGGCACAAATTCAAAGTAACAATTTACAGAAAAATCCCAAATCCACCAATTCTTGAACAAGACATGGACACAAATGCCTAACTGAAAGTAGCACCTAGAAATCATCAGTGGCTGGTGCATTTTGACTGATAGGAAATTCATCCACATTTAAATCAGGAAGAACTTCATCATTTAAATCTGGAATTTCACCTCTCCGTCCCTCATCACCAAACAAGAGGTAGTGTGCACTTTCGGGGCCTGTTTTGTATCCTCTTTTAGCTGCTCTTGTTGTTTCAGCAGCTGTCATTTCATTTGCTTGAGCACTAGCAGCTGTAGTAGCATCAGCAACTCTTTTCTTGCCATTTCCTCTGCCTCTTCCTTTGCCCCTGTTGCTGCTGCTTTCTTGTTGCTTTGTTGTTGCTTTACCTTTGGATACTTCTCTATTTTTTGTACCTCTTCCTCTGGATCTTCCCCTCAAACTACCTCTAGACGAAGCTGTTGTGATCCTCACTCTAGTTTCAGGAATTGTGTCTCTAGCATCTACCACAAAGGCATTTTCAGGCAAAGGGCCAAGTACCCTACTAATTGGCACAAGATTCTGCTCCTGCAAAATTTGTGGTGCAATAATCATGTGATGCAAAAATGCAAATAAGAAAACATATATGTAAAAAGAGAAGAAAACATTACTTCTTGGCCCAAACTGTAGACCATGCTTTCATTCAGATGTGTAGGATCCATACTAGGGTTGCGACTATGTGGAATTACATGCTGCACATATTAACAAGGAATAGTGTAAGGCATAATAATGGTGCTCAGTTAATATAAGGAATTGCTCAATAAACAAGCAATGTACCTCAACAATGCATGGGAGATCTAAATCATCATCTTCCTGCACAATAAGCTCTCTCTGCTCTTTTAGTTGTCTTTCAACAAATTTGTCGTGTCCTTTTTTATTGTGATCAGGTTTGCCACAAACAGAGCAGTGCATAGTGACTCCAGACTTGGTAAGTATTTTCACACCTTTCTTTTCTTTTTCCTCAGGTGTTTTTTTCCTGTTCTTCTTGGGTCTGCCCATAACTTTGGTAAACAAAGGTGGATGAATGACCACAACATTCATCTTTTGCCAAAATGGTCTGCCTCTAAGTGGAGCCAACTTGAACTGATAAGCTTTGAAGTAGGTATCAATTGTGTAGCAACTATGGACTAGGGATTCGGGGTTAATCCTATCATTCCTACAACAAGCTATTGCCTTACACAAAACCTATGCTCTACATCAGGCCACACTTTTGTTACAACATTTATGAGACCCTGCAATCATGTGGTCAAAGAAATTAGGAAGAATTCCTATACATTTCACTACTATTTTCATGTGATAAAATAAATAAGTAAATAGAACACAAACCTTCTGTTTGTCACTCATTATGGTCCATGGTGAGGTGTTGGTGATGTTCAAGTCATTTTTTAGGTTAGTGAGGAACCACTTCCATGAGCTTGTACATTCCACTTCAACTAAACCAAATGCAACAGGATAAATGCAATCATTTGGGTCAATCCCTACAGCTGTAAGAAGGCATCCTTTGTATCTAGTTTTTATGTGGCAACCATCAATACATATTAGTGGCCTACAACCTGCTAGAAACCCTATTTTGCAAGCATCATAACTCCAGTAGCAAGTAGCCAAATGTTCCTTATGTTCTGGACTACTAGGATCATTCACAGAATTAGTTGACACAAAGAATGTAGAGCCAGGATTACTCCTCTGAAGCTCATGCCCGTAATCATGCAGCAGCCTAAATTGCTCCTCCTCATCTCCATGAATTTCCAATAATGCTGCTTTCCTGGCTCTCCCCAACTTCCACTTCGCTAGGGACATATTGAATTTCCTTGTCACCTTTGCTTGAAAACCCTTCACATCAAGCTTTTGATTATCTCTGAATTCATTAATAAATTTCTCTTTTAGCATATTTGCAGTGAGTGCTCTCAGTTCCCACACTCTCTCACATATGTGATTCCCTTCATATGCATTTAGTACAAAGCCACCATACCTACTATCCTTTGCAGCTTTAAAGTACCAATTACATCCTCCATCACAATCACCATCACAAACAGCTTCCAACCTTCTCTTGTCATTCTTGATCTTCCTGATTCTTACTCTGTTTCTGATAGTATATGCTGCTAGAGCTTTCCTTACCTCCTCAACACCACTAAACACCATCCCTGTTTTGAAGATTGGATTATCCATGTCAACCTCTGGATTGAATGCCCTAATCTTGTGCTTCAACTTCTCTCTTTCTTCTCCTATCAGATTCAGGTCTTCGTCCTCCAGAGCCTCCTCATCTTCATTTTCTTCTACTATTTCTTTCTCATTATGATCATTCACTTCTTTGTCTACATTATCTAGAAATAGGTCATCATCCCCGTCTTCAGCGTTGAAGTCACTGTCATAAATGCTGCAATCGGTGTCACTCTCACTATCATCAACTTGCACTTTCTCTTCTAAACCAGCATCTGGCCGCACTTGCTCTTCAAAAACCTCATCAACATGCACTTGCTCAGCTAATCCACCATTTGGCTGCACTTGGTCTTCTAAAACCTCGACAACATGTGGCTGCACTTGCTCAGCTAATCCACCATCTGGCTGCACTTGGTCTTCTAAAACCTCGTCAACATGTGGCTGCACTTGCTCAGCTAATCCATCATCTGGCTGCACTTGGTCTTCTAAAACCTCGACAACATGTGGCTGCACTTGCTCACCTAATCCACCATCTAGCTGCACTTGGTCTTCTAAAACCTCGACAACATGTGGCTGCACTTGCTCAGCTAATCCATCATCTGGCTGCACTTGGTCTTCTAAAACCTCGACAACATGTGGCTGCACTTGCTCAGCTAATCCATCATCTGGCTGCACTTGGTCTTCTAAAACCTCGTCAACATGTGGCTGCACTTGCTCAGCTAAACCGCCTTCAAGCTGCATTTGGTCTTGTAAAACTTCATCAACATGAGGATCCACCTGCTGTACTAAAACCTCATTTTCATGCACTTGTTGTGCTACATCGTTAGATGTCCATGGCACTCTCCTAGGGCTGATGAAACCAGGAATGAAAGGCCCTTCCGTGAGGATCACATCATGTCTCAAGTTTCTGAGAAAATTATTGTGATCAATGTATAACACAAGTGTCTTATGTGACTTGCTAACTTTAACCATCTCAACATAGTGCGCTTCCCTGTCAACTGGTACCAAACCATCAGTAATGTCTTTCCCTGGCAAACACCAGTACACCTGAAGTTTTCCGTCCCTCTGACAGCCCAGATATCTCAGTATTTCATCAATACATGCAACTGACCAACTCTGAGCACTACAATTGTCAAATACAGAAGTAGATGCACAGACATACGACAAGTTCTCTTTTAATCCACAAAAGAAACCATTGTGGCATACTTCCACTGAAAAAAGATCAGAATTGGCTCCTGCATTGAACACTAAAAAAGAGCAAAAATTCAGAGAAAGAAAATATATAATGCACAGTACAACTATAATATTTAAGGAGAGAACATGGCATTAAGTTGCACAAAATTCAGATATGGAAACATTCTATTACATGGTTATATTTTGAAATGATTCTAATCATATTGGTTCAGTCACAGGCTCACATGTACCAACTATGGATACAAAAATATACCATGTGAAAACTTCATACACCTTTTTCAAACTAAAAATCAGGTAACTAAATCGAAAGAAATACGTTCAGAAACTACCTAACCTGAATATCATAGTGTATTCCAAAATTTATAAAGAAATAGTGTATGGCAAGATTTGTAAAAAACTAACTAAACTGAATACCTCAACAATAGTTATGCATGCATTAAAACATAAGCATCATGAATCACTGTTGAGAACTGGAATATTAGGTTGTGTCATGAACAGCAGAGACAAGCTACAAAATAACCCGAGACTAACAAAACATAAGCAATTTCTTCTAGAACCCCTGAATAGCAAACTCTCAAACATATCGTACATACATTCCTCTGCTTGCTACAAGAAAACACTAAAATAAACAGTGACTACCAACAGCAAGTTCAGTTAAAATTTCAGACTATGCGAACTCAAAGAGAGAAAAACCCCTGAACAGCAAACTCTCAAACAGATCGTACATCCATTCTTCTGCTTGCTACAAGAAAACACTAAAATAAAAAGTGACTACCAACAGCAAGTTCAGTTAAAATTTCAGACCATAGCCCAATTGAAACAGAGCAATCTTGCTCAATTCTTCTAGTAATCATCCTATCCATCTTCAACAATAGAAGGACTGAATAAAGGAATGAAATTTGATGGAATAATTCAATCGAAACTAAAAGACACGTTTCACTCAACTGGTCGTAAACTGTGAGGTGGATCCGTCTCAAACTAGGCATGAACCGCTCCTAAAAATACAATTTTGTTTTTGTGGGACATACGTAAGCCTAGATGTCCACTAAACTTCAAGTGTGGTGACTGCAGCGCAAACTCCAGATTCTGCCGGGTGCTTCCCGAATTAATTAGTAGAGCAAGGATTTTTGGCTGGACGGTAAAATTAGTTTCTCGGCATGATTTCGTGGACACTCCTATAACTGCAATTACTCGAAGAATTGCGAATGTAAGACTAATACTGTGACTTTTCCACCGCTCAGAATTCATTATCACATCTGAATCACAAGGGGGAAACCCTACCAACATCCAGTGCAATCGATCATGAGGAGTTCGGGAGAGGAAAATTCGACAGTACCATAGCCCGGCGGATCTTCGTTCCAATCACGTTAGTGTAGTTCCGGCGGCATCTCGCCGAGAATGGCGCCACTGAAGGTAGAGAGAAGGGGTGGCGCCGTCTGCTTCCTCGGTGCCCACGGGAGAAACGACGAAGAACGACGCACAGGGATACTAGCGATAAATTAGCTACAGGTGCACGCCAAGCGGTTGCAAAATACGTGGAAGGACCTTGGCTCTAAATGACAGTTTTGGAGGGGGTATCTACAAAATGCGATCGTGAGTCTGTTTTGCACAGGAATCACGTATCTGACTGTTTGTGCGAGTTAATTTCGGATTAGCAACTTGTGAAACGGCGGAGACGAGTTTTGCAACTTGTAGGACTAATCTGCACCTAGTGTGCAAGTTGTGGGACTAAGCGTGTTATTACCTCGAAAGGAAAACGCTGGTGTTCCCCGGGGATCTGTTCACTCGCGCACGCGTCCTTGTGGGCCGCGCGAGAGTCACGTGTACTCCGTTTCCAGAAATATCTTAGCCCATCGCTGCTTCCCGCCCGTTCTCTCCCTGTCTTGTTTTCTTCGTATTTCATGAGTCCAGATTCGCCCATATGCCACCGACAATGCTGCCCCTGCTTCCACCCGCTAGCATGCCTACCGGCCAATCCTCGTATGCCAACTCGTACTCCCATCTCTCTCTTCTCGGGAGCCACCGTCCGTGGTGCCGCACGGCCTGCTGCGAAGGCCCTTCACCTGTGCTACAAATACCGACCACTTTGCTTCAAACGACGGTTGTTGGCTTGTTGCTACAAACGCTAGCCAGCGGTGATACATGGGGTGGGGCGACGTTGTTACAGGGTGGACAGTAGAGGCGAGGAGTAGGCGGCTCTGATGCAACTGGTGCTACATTGGGCGGGGGACGCTGCTACGACCGCCGGTCACCGGTGCTACGTGCGGCGGGTTGTGTTGGTGGACGACAAGCCAAGGAGTAGGCGGCGCTGCTGACTGCTGTGACTGCCGGCCACCGGTGCAACATGGGGCGAGCGGCACTGCTGCGACCGCTGGCCACTGGTGCTACGTGCCACGGGTTGTGTTGCTGCAAGGTTTGGACGACCGAGCCAAGGAGTAGGTGATGTTGATGTGTCCGTCAGACACCGATGCTACATGGGGCGGGCGGCGCTGCTGCGACAGCCGGCCACCGGTGCTACATGCAATAGGCCGCGTTACTGCAAGGGTGGATGACCGAGACAAGGAAGAGTAGGCAGCACCGATGCAAGCCGGAATAAGGATGCTTGAAGCTGCCGGAGGCAGAGCTACAATAGTCGGCCTTCACTGCTGTGAATGAAGGCTGGCGGTGCTACCAAGGGCGGGCAACAACAGCGTCTAGACCACGGCGGTCCTAGCATGGCGGAGCTTCGGGCGGCACCTAGGCGTCCGGCGCAAGCCATGTGGGAGTGGGGAAATTAAGGATTTTTTTTTTGGGGAGGGGTGCTGGGGGTTCAAGACGGCTGTAGAAAAAAATGGAGAGTTGTTTTTGGTCAATGAAACTTGTCAAGCGCTCCATGCCGAGGATTGGGGAGTTATGATCCTCCGGAGACAGGAGTTTCCTACCAGAAAACATCTATCTATCTATATTTTAGTAGGAAACAATGTCGCCGCACCCATGGAGTCACATTCAAGGAATGCGTATATGTACTGGCAGATATCACTGCCGGGACAGTTCATATATTCAATAGAGGAAGATAGTTAACGGTAGTGTAGTTTTGTCCCGACCCAATCAAGTATAGCAAACTACACTCATTTGAAAATTCTGTCCAGGTAAAAAAAAATATAACTGAGAATCGAGTACTCCTTCAGATGTAATGATTTTTACTGAAAGGTGTGATTATTACAATCAATCATAGTTTGTCCAACATGCAGTGAGGATAGTAACGTGCAGAACACCAGTACTTAGCTCTTCCCTACTAAACTGAGTCAAATTGTGAGCCGAAGAATTCATTTCTTCTATAGTTTTGGTAATCTTTGCATCCGGTAAGCACACAATATGGCAAGTCCAATGCTATCAATTATCAAATCTATATCCATATGAAAAATTAAATAAGCTGAAACAACTCTAGTTTTGTGGCATTCATAACTTCTAGAATTGTCAGGTTATTAATCCATTGCATCACCACTGTAAAGCATGCCAAAAACTGGAACCTCCAACAATTGGAACCTCCGAGGCCTTAGGAGAACTTCCATTTGAAACCCTTGCAAGAACCCCAACAGTGGACATAGTAGTTAATCAGATCAAAACTTCCATCTAGAGAGCTCTCCCAAGAGGCGGCGGCAAAACCTATCTAGGGTTCCTTCCGTCCGTCGGCGACGCCACCGGTCCGTTTCGTCTCCGGCGGCCTTAGGGCCTTGGAGGCGTGGCGGACCACGGCCCCTCGCCGGCGGGAGGTCTTAGTTTTTTGTTTAGACTATTTTTAGTGTCTTTTTTAGGATGTTGAGGCGGCGGCTACGTCCTAAAGTCAGAATAAGGCACTCCCTCCTATCCTCGCTTCAGTGGTGCGTCTAGCATCGACGGAGGGCGTGTGAAGTCGTGTGTCCAACAGTTTTGAGGCTAGTATTTTCCGATCTACATCGGTCATCTTCGGCGATGGTTGCTGCTTTGGTGCGCTGGTCTTTTGGGGCCTTAGCACGACGACTTCCCATCTGTCTACTATAACAAGCTCTACTACACAAGCTTTGCCCGGCTCCGGTGATAGAGGGGCGAGGATGGCGGCGCGCCTTCGACTCGTGCCAGTGTTTGTAGTCATCGCTTGGTTGTCCATTGACCTATTTGTAATTTTTATTTTAGGACTCTTTATACTACTGTTGATAATTATTAATAGATCGGTGGAATTTTGCAAAAAAACATTAACGAACTCCCAATCAGCTAGAGGTGGCTCCTATGGCACCTTATCAACAGAATGGACATATGCAAGCATAGAGATAACAAAGGCATCAGGCTTCCCTTCGCCGTTTAGACCATGTTCTTGTGGGCCAATCAGAGAAACTTGCAGATATCAGTCCCGTCGATGGGCATGTTCGACATGCTCTACCAAACAGGGCTCCCGATATGCAAGCCCTCCCCCCCAAATACATGAAGTGTAGTAGTATTTCATGACCCAGCTAGCTCTAAAGGCCTGTACGCTTGACCCTCGTTTGCCTCGATCGGTACGTGCAACGCTGGTTTCTTGATCGGCGATCAATTTGTCTCACTCAACGCTCTGGTTTCGCCCAGCAGCGTGGTTCGTTCGCTCGTGACGCGCTGGTGTGACCCTGCCGTCCCACGATTAATGTGAGTCGGTTAGTGGTTGATTGTTGATCTTTAGACGTCCTGGTCCCGTTATTCTTATCTTAGACGTCTCGATTCCATTGGTCTCTAATCTTTATTAAGGAATTCCTTATTTTTGCACTTTTGCAGCTTTGTCGTTCACTGGTGGAAAAAGGGCCTCCAGTCCCGGGCCGCAACTGGCTCTAGTCCCGGTTTTGGGCCCGGGACTACGAAAACGGGACTAGAGGCCTACCTCTAGTTCCGGCTCGATACGACCCGCGACTGATAACAACCACGTGGCTGTTTCAGCACCGCGGGGGGCGGAAACCCTCTAGTCCCGGCCTGTAACACCACCCGAGACTAAAAGGTTTCCTGCCGCGGCAGAGAAACACACATTTCTCTGCCGCGGCAGAGATTGTGTATTTCCTTTTTTTTTGCCATTTCGTTCCTTTTTTGTTTCGTGTTTCACTATAATTCAAACATATATTTCAGTATACATATTATACGCTACTACATACACACTACACGTCGATGCATTTATATAATTAATTGATCCTTTGCAAGCATACATATAATCAATCATATCAAAAGGAAGAAATATTTTGAAATTACATGGTCATTGATTAATATATATATCATATCAGCTACATGAAGATGACTAAGGCAAATCGAGTTCCACGTCATCCGCATAATGCTCTCCATGTACATCAAGGACTTCCTTCATCATAAATCCCGCCAGCTCCTCTTGAGTTGCTCTTATGTGCTGGTCTGGCTCTAGTTTCTCTCGCAAATCATAAATATATGTGAGTCAACTTTCCGCTCACTGGTCAACTCGCGGATGTACTCGCAGACGTAGTATTCACATAAATGAGTTCCCGGTGGCTGCTGTAAACTCTTCACCATTTTCAGCACTTCACCATTTTATAAGTTAACTCCTCTTTGAATGGACCTGATATTTTCTGTCTGAACCGTGTCCAACACCTGCTCGGCAAAAAAAATGAACAAAGGAGTTATTAGTTACTTGATATTAGGAAATGAATGAAAGAGGACGATATAATGCAATAATGATTGAAATTACTTATGGAGCATTGCTTTCATGTCGCTCCACTACTCTTGGTCCCAACTTAATGAGTCATGGACTTCAACTAGGGAGTTGTCAACTTGAATGTTTAGCAAGATCCAGTGGAATCTGCGGACATTTACATAAACATACATGCATAGCTCAGCCAGTAAGCAAAAATAAAATGTGTACAAGATATAAACACTCACTTGAAGTTGTAAGAAAATAGTATTTCCTTAACAAAATTATGCTCGGTTAAGAACCTGCACAGGTCTTCCTCCACATCCTTGGGGTGATTCTTTAACGTATATTCATTAATGATATATGGGTCAATGAACCCAACGTCGTATCTTCTAGCTCTTTTGCATTCAAGCATCTTCATTCTGCAGAATATAATATCATCATACAAAAGGATATATAGTTAGGATAATATATTAAATGCAATGAACGAGCTGAGCTACAAACTTAATTACAGAAATAAATAACTTACAGACAGTAGCAACCAATGATAGATTTATCGAGGGCGCGCTGGTTGTATAACTGAAACAGTTCGGTCATTTGAACCTGTATCGAGTATGGTTTGAGTGATGCTCCTTTCTAACGTCCACCGGAAACCAATCTTTCTGATGCTTTTTTTCTGCTTGCGACATGTACCATTCGTGCAGATTTCGTATATGTGTGGATAGACGCGCGAGCTCCTCATTACTGACTAGAGGCTCCCCTTGGACGTACTACCGTACTATCTGACCCACTGGCATATCTTCATAGCCTAAATATTGACCAAGAGATATATTTGCTTCGTTAGCAAGTGCTTTGCCCTGCGATACAATGATTCCCATAAGTGCAGCATTATTACGGGCTCTAGGATCCATTATTTGCATGTCCATATCCATTTCAGCTCTGAAGGCCTTGTCGAGGTCTGAAATGACTTTGAACGGGGCGACCGATTGATTCTTTTGTGCTCCGAGCTGGGCAACTTGCTTCCCGCTTTTTGCACTTGTGATTTTTTTCTTCTGTGCTTGCTTAATAATCTCCCGGTCATAGTCTGATTCCAGATTCATCGATATCTGGGATGGTTGCTCAAGAAAGGACTTAGCCCACTTTTTGGTTTTTTCATTATATACCGGCTTTGGCTCAGGATTTTTGGGTGCAAAATGCGCCTTAACTTGGGCAGCCACATCCGCGTTAGTTTCCTCATCGGTCTTGTCATAAGGTCTCTTTGGAAGAGCCGGCGGGATGTCGACTATCTTCGGCGTTTGACCTTTCTTCGATGTGGGGCGTGGGGGACCGTCGAACTTCCGTTTCTTTGACGAGGTAGTAGTATTGCACGGAGGCGGAGGCGGAGATCGAGTATTGCGTGGAGGCGGAGATCGAGTTCCTGCTGCGGCGATCATCAGCGGGGCGCGGTGGACTTGGAGGTTGGCGATAATCGGGTTGGGGTGGACTTGGAGGTTGACGATATTCGATGCGGGGTGGACTTGGATTCCTCGGAGTCGGTGGCCTTGGCACCGAGCCTAGAAACTTGATGTACTTCTTATTCCATAGAATGATGTTGCGCTTGACATCTCCTAGTTTCGTAAGGCCTTCAGGCGTAGCGATTTCAATCTCTAGATCCACAAAATCCTCCACTATGTCATCCACCGTGACACGAGCATAGCCTGGTGGAATAGGAAGTGAATGGTGGAGTGCTCCAGGTAGACAAGGTAAAGCAGTGCCGATCGCCACCTTGAAGGACAGGTTGTTCATTGGCTGATGTATCTCACATTGTGCCATCTCTCTGACATCATCCACGGGGTAGTAAGGAGCCGGTGCATCATCCAGCAGTGCTTGATCATCAGCCCTGATCTCCGTGGAAGCCACGCTGCTTCTCCGCTGGCTAAGATCCAATGCAGGATCATCAGACCGCGGGTGAGTTGACGACGGTAGCCTTTGGCTAATTTCATGCATGAGGTTCTTCAGATCAGCTAGGTCCTTCTCTACCCTAGAGATCCGGTCTGCCTCCCGGTCCTTCTTTCTCTGACGGCTTCTGTAATTGGCATCATACTAAGGAAACCCTTTCTTCCACGAGACACCGGCGCCTTTGCCTCGTGTTCGTCCTCCCTTTTCAGGATTCCCTAGGGCGCGTGTCAGGTCGTAGTTCTCTCTCTCGGGGCAGAACAATCCCAATTGAGCATCGTTCATTGCTTTAATAAGGTCTTGGGAGGGTTTTAGAATTTTATCATGAAATAATGTCTTCCCTGTTTCTGGATCCAAGGATCCCCCGTGCCCGTACCACCAGTGCTTTGACCTCTCGGGCCATCCATCTGTACCAGGAGTGATGCCTCTAGCCCTCATGTTCTTCTCCATAGTTTCCCACTTAGGGACGACACTCTTGTAGCCACCTATCCCCATTTTATGATGGTATTTCTTGTTGGCAGCATTTAACGTGTTCTTTGCCAACTTTGCCTTTGCTTTATCAGATTGCTTGTACTATACAAAATCGGGCCACTGTTCTCTCAACTTCTCGTTTACTCCTTTGAAGTCTGGAGTTTTCTTTTTCACGACATATTTCGCATATAAACTTTTCTTGTGGTTCCGGTACAGTTCAGCCATCTTGCTCAGTGCCCACTCCTTGACTTTCGCTCTATTTTTAAGCCCACCCGGCCTTGGGGTAATACCATCTACCTCAAATTCCTCATACTCTGGAGGTAGTATGAAATGCGCTATGAGCTTCTACCAAAGGTCATCGTTGGCATCATCGGTGACACAGCTGTTGGATTATTCACCGGGTTTCTTTGACTTATTCCATTCTTGGATGGTGATCGGCAGGTTGTCCCTAACAAGCACCTCGCATTGATTTATAAACATCCTCCGGTGCTTCTCTGGAGCAATCGGTTCACCATCATCATCTATTTCTTCGATGGTGAACCTCTGATTACCATCCAACTTTTTGTTTGTCCCTCGTTTCGTTCGAGCTATCGATTGCTTCGATCCGGTGGGCTAAAAGAAGAAGAGAGAGTGATTAATATATATCTAGATCAGTTAATGAATAGAGATAACACGAGACTTATATATATATATATATATATATATATATATATATATATATATATATATATATATATATATATATATATATATATGTACCTCGCCGGATCCTGTCGAGGGGCCATCATTATTGTTGTTATTTGTTTGCCCTTCGTCCATCTGGTCTTCCCTTTGGTACATTAGGTTTTCCTCTAGTCCATCACCGGATGGATTCAGATATGAGGATATCTCTTCCTCGAGCAAAATATCTTTGCCAGTAGTAATATTAAGAGGAATTTCACCTCTTATCATTCCCTGAAGAAAACCTTCACCGATGCGACCAGGATCTTCGGATGGATCCATGACTTAATTATCTATAACAAAAAGAGAGTTAAACAGGTTAGAAAAAACAATAATCCTAATAACTAAAACAATATAATCCTAATTATAATAATCCTAATATTATTTGTGCTAAAACAATAATCATAATAACTAAAACAAAAAAACCCCTAATAAAACAATATAATCCTAATAAATAAAACAAAAAAATAACTAAAACAATAATCCTAATCCTAATTCTAATATTTTAATTAAAACAATAATCCTAATACTAAAACAAAAAACCCTAATATAAAAAAACTATAGAAAAAAACTATAACAAAAAACCCTAATAAACCTAATTATAATAATCCTAATACTAATCCTAATAACTAAAACAATAACTAATCCTAAAAACTATAGAAAAAAATATAACAAGAAACTATAAAAAAAACTATAAAAAGTACTAACATTTCCTAATAATATAATAATAATATAAATACTAACATTTATACAAAACCTAAATATTACTAATAATAATAATAATAATAAATATTACTACAAAAACCTAAATATACTACTAATGAATACTAGACTAATTAATACTTGACTAATTATATACAAAAACCTAACTATATAATTAAATAACCACCTCCGGCGAGGTGTGCGGCCGGAGGAACAACGACGCGGCGAGGCGGTGCGGCACGGCGGGGCGGCGCAGCACGGCGCGGCACGGCGCGCGTGACACGTACGGCGGGCAGCGCGGAGGCTAGGCGTGCGGCGGCTCTGCGGTACGGAGGGGTGGCCGGAGACGAGGGCGACGACGCGGGAATCGGCTGGTGGGCAGCACCCCCCTGTTCTCTGTGTCGATGGCGCCTCGTCTTCGTCTTCGTCGTCAAATCTTGCTAAGTGCTGGCTCGGCGCGCCAGGGGCGAGCGCGCGTATATAAAGGGTCAACCCTTTAGTCCCGGGCTAAGCCACGGGACGGGACTAAAGAGTCTTTAGTCCCGGGCCGTGGCTTAACCCGCGACTAAAGACCCCTCCTTTAGTCGCGGGTTAAGCCACAGCCCGGGACTAAAGGGTTTTTCGGCCGCTTCGTTTTCGCACGCGCAGGCACCCTTTAGTCCCGGGTCCAGCCATGAGCCACGAATAATTGTTTTTTTTATAAATTTTCTTTTTTTAATTCAAAACAAATATAAAAACTTTAGAAATCATATCTTTTATTGTAATAATCCAAATAAAACAACTAATATGTCTATTATTATCAGAAAAATATAAAGAATCTTAATATAATATCCATTTATCTGTTTGCATCATTTATAAATTATTTCATTTGTAAATTTTCTTTTTTAATTCAAAACAAATATAAAAACTTTGGAAAATCATATCTTTTATTGTAATAATCCAAATAAAACCAATAATATGTTTATTATTATCAAAAAAATATAAAGAATCTTAATATAATATCCATTTATCTGTTTGCATCATTTATAAATTATTTCATTTGTAAATTTTCTTTTTTTAATTCAAAACAAATATAAAACTTTGGAAAATCATATCTTTTATTGTAATAATCCAAATAAAACAAATAATATGTCTATTATTATCAGAAAAATATAAAGAATCTTCATATAATATACATTTATCTGTTTGCATCATTTATAAATTATTTCATTTGTAAATTTTCTTTTTTTTAATTCAAATCAAATATAAAACTTTGGAAAATCATATCTTTTATTGTAATAATACAAATAAAACAAATAATATGTCTATTATTATCAGAAAAATATAAAGAGTCTTAATATAATATCCATTTAGTCCCGATTGTAGTTGCAAACCGGGACTAAAGATATTTCCTGCCATTTCCCACCGCTTCCCGCCCTTTCCTTTCTACGAGAGCTTTTAGTCCCGGATGTAGTCACTAACCGGGACTAAAGATATTTCCCGCCATTTCCCAAAGCTTCACGGCAAGTTTTCCCGCCCTTTCCCTCTATATTTAGGGCGATCGCGCCATGGCTATCCACACATCCACACCTTCCTCTCTTAGAACAATGGACAACGCCTACTGGGCCATTCTGACCCTCGAGGAGACCGAGGCGCTGTGCGCCTCCAACTACCCTTGTCCGCCGGGCTACCAGCCGCCCGCCGGCTGGATGCTGAGCGCTGGAGGGGTTCCTGTCCCTCCTGTCCCTCAAGGTTCCGCACGCCAGGTGGCCATCACAAACCACTTCTACCACGATCTCACGTCGGAGCAGCGGATGGATCCCCAGTGGGATCCCGACAACTACCACACCTGGAATGCCTTCTTCGCTAATAGGTGGGAAAGGGAGCTCGCCAAGTATGAGGGTGATGGCCCGCCCCTGGTGAACCACAACAAAGCCGGCCGTCGTCTGTGGTGGGCGAACCGTACTATCATCAGAGTGATGCGCTACATCACCGGGGGAGACCATCCTCGCCTACGGTGCCCACGAGTCCACCCGCCACAGAGCCACAAAAAGGCCCCACACCGGCCCGACGGTAGCGGCATCGTCTTCCAGGAGACCCCTCCCCCGCCCGCCGTGAATCTGAGGCTGGAATGGCCCCTGGTATATGCCATGGATGGGCTGAGGATCCCCGGAGTGGCAGGTGACGATGACGATGATGATGACGATGACGAAGAAGACCCTGAAGCTGCGTACTATAGGACTAGGCATGATTATGACTAAAGGGGGCGGCTTTAGTCCTGAGTGTTAGCTAGTCCCGGTTTGTCCCGGTTTTTAATATTAATAAATGTCTTGAGTGTTACCTAATAAATAGAGGGAAATGCCTATAAAGAGAGGGTTCATCTTTAGTACCGGTTGGAGAAACCAACCGCGACTGAAGGGATTGCGGCAGACTGGGCCAGGCAACACTAATAATAGGGGTGAGTGTCGACATTATGTCGTGCGGCTTGTACCTTGTCTCTGATGGTGTCACCAACCGGGACTAAAGATGAACCTTTAGTCCCGGTTGGAGACACCAACAGGGACAAAATATGAGTCAGCACTAATAATAGGGGTGAGTGTCGACATTATGTCATGAGTGTCGACATTATGCCGAGCTGCTTGTACTATAAATAGGCATACTTGTGAGTCCAGTCCTCCAGCCAGTTTGAGGCATCTCCAAGATGGTTTTCGAGAGCAGGGACACCACTACGGCCAGTTTCAGGGAGATGCCGCCGGAGCCCAGTACTCCGGCATCTCCGAGAAACTGGTCATAGAGGCACTCCCTAATATGTGAAATTAGTTAGCTCCCAGGCATATTGATCTAGTTAGAGAAGTTACAAGCTGCAAGATGGTTTTCGAGAGCAGGGACGCCACTACGGCCAGTTTCAGGGAGATGACGCCGGAGCCCAGTCCTCCGGCATCTCCAAGAAACTGGTCATAGAGGCACTCCCTAATATGTGACCTCACGCGTTTGGAGATCAGATCTTGATGGTAAGTATGAATCGGGACTAAAGGCCCTCCTTTAGTCCCGGTCCAACCACAAAATGGGACTAACACACTCAAGATTGTTTGCAGACAACACTATAAAAATGGACACATGGAGCATCTTCACTCATAAAATGTTACAATTATTACATATCATTTCTTCGCGTGTGTTCCTTTCTGATCCCGTCATATCCATGGAGCATCTTCATTGATTAACATGATGCTTGGGTCATCCTTCACTGCGAAGGGAGGAATTTCATGAAACTTATCACAATCTTCTGACATGTCTTTCTTGTCCTCCACTCCCACGATCTTTCTTTTTCCTGAAAGAACTATGTGGTGCTTTGGATCATCGTCTGATGTATTTTTTTCTTATTTTTTCTTTTTCTAGGTTTGGCAGACATGTCCTTCACATAGAAAACCTGAGCCACATCATTGGCTAGGACGAATGGTTCGTCTAAGTACCCAAGATTGTTGAGATCCAACGATGTCATTCCGTATTTCTTGTCTACCTCAACCCCTCCTCCTGTCAGCTTGACCCATTTGCACCGAAACAAGGGGACCTTAAAAGTAGGTCCATAGTCAAGTTCCCATATCTCCTCTATGTAACCAGAATATGTGGTCTTTGACCCATTGTTGTCTGTTGCATCAAAGCAAACACCACTGTTTTGGTTGGTGCTCTTTTTATCTTGGGCTATCGTGTAAAATGTATACCCATTTATCTCGTACCCTTGGAAAGTCGATATAGTCGAAGATGGTGACCTAGACAACAAGTATAGCTGATCTCCAAGAGTGTTGTTTT
The DNA here is from genome assembly GCA_916181665.1 of Avena sativa. Taxonomy (NCBI): domain Eukaryota; kingdom Viridiplantae; phylum Streptophyta; class Magnoliopsida; order Poales; family Poaceae; genus Avena; species Avena sativa. The sequence goes on along the minus strand of OV702279.1, from coordinate 50,874,007 downwards.
TGATGAGATGTTGCAACCAACCGCCGAAACTCTTCATGTGTTCATCTCTAATCCAAGAGTCATGCTTTCCAGGGTTGTTGGAGCATAAGATTTTCTTGTGTTCCTCGATATATGGGGCTGCCAAGATAGAATTCTGTAGAACGGTGTAATGTGCTTCGGTGTAAGAATGTGCGTCCCTACATATTATTGATTTCCTTCCTAGAGTACCCTTTCCACTCAGTCTCCCCTCATACCGCGATTGAGGAAGACCAATCGGCTTAAGGTCAGGAACAAAGTCAACACAAAATTCAATGAACTCCTCTGTTCCATAGCCCTTGGAGATGCTTCCTTTTGGCCTAGCACGGTTATGAACATATTTCTTTAAGATTCCCATGAACCTCTCAAAGGGAAACATATTGTGTAGAAATACAGGACCGAGAATGGAAATCTCTTCGACTAGGTGAACCAGTAGGTGCGTCATAATATTGAAGAAGGATGGTGGGAACACCAACTCAAAACTGACAAGACATGGGACCACATCATTCTGTAACCGTGGTAGATCTTCAGGATTGATTATCTTCTGAGAGATTGCATTGAGAAATGCACATAGCTTCACAATGGGTACTCGAACATTATCTGGTAGAAGCCCCCTCAATGCAATCGGAAGCATTTGCGTCATAATCACGTGGCAGTCATGAGACTTTAGGTTTTGGAACATTTTTTCTACCATATTTATTATTCCCTTTATATTTGACGAGAAGCCAGACAGGACCTTAATACTGCTTAGGCATTCAAAAAATATTTCCTTCTCTTGTTTGGTAAGAGCTTAGCTGGCATGACCTTGAAACCATTCTGGATGCAGGCCATCTGGGTCTTTCATACGTCGATGGTCCTTTCGTGCTTCTGGTGTATCTTTTGTCTTCCCATACACGCCCAAGAAGCCTAGCAGGTTCACGCAAAGATTCTTCGTCACATGCATCACATCGATTGCAGAGCGGACCTCTAAGAATTTCCAATATGGTAGCTCCCAAAATATAGATTTCTTCTTCCACATGGGTGCGTGTCCGTCGGAACAGATTTTCATCCAGGACCCTTTCCAAAGGTTACCATTTGATCCAAATCTTTGACCATATCAAATATATCAGCACCAGTACGCTCCTTAGGCTTCGTCTGGTGACATGCCAGACCGTTACAATGCTTGCCTTTCTTTCTTAAGGGATGCTTGGCCAAAAGAAATAGACGATGCGCATTGTATACATTCTTCTTACAATGTTCCAAATATATACTTTCAATCTCATCTAAACAGTGTGTGCATGCATTGTATCCCTTGTTTGACTGTCCTGAAAGGTTACTAAGAGCAGGCCAATCATTGATTGTTACGAAAAACAATGCTCGGAGGTTAAATTCTTCCTGCTTGTGCTCATCCCACACGCGTATCCCGGGTTCGTGCCACAACTATAAAAGTTCTTCCACTAATGGCCTTAGGTACACATCAATGTCGTTGCCGGGTTGCTTCGGACCTTGGATCAACACTGGCATCATAATGAACTTCCGCTTCATGCACAACCAAGGAGGAAGGTTATAGATGCATAGAGTCACGGGCCAGGTGCTGTGACTGGAGCTCTGCTCCCCAAAGGGATTCATGCCATCTGTACTTAGACCAAACCTTAAACTCCTTGCGTCATCTGCAAAGTCCGGGTACTTTCTATCGATTTTTCTCCATTGCGATCCATCAGCGGGGTGTCTCAACATCCCGTCTGACTTATGTTCCTCTTTATGCCATCGCAACAACTTGGCATGCTCTTTGTTTCTGAATAAGCGTTTCAATCGTGGTATTATAGGAGCATACCACATCACCTTGGGAGGAACCCTCTTCCGGGGGAGGGGGGGGGCCTCGCCCTCAACGTCAGCAGGGTCATCTCGTCTAATCTTATACCGAAGTGAAGTGCATACCAGGCATGCATCCAAATTCTCATACTCCTCACCGTGGTAGAGGATGCAGTCATTAGGGCATGCATGTATCTTCTGAACCTCTAAACCTAGAGGGCAGACAACCTTCTTTGCTTCGTACGTACTGGCGGAAAATACATTATCTTTTGGAAGCATATTCTTCATCATTTTCAGCAACTTTTCAAATGAGGAGTCAGGTATAGCACACTCAGCCTTCCATCGCAGCAATTCCAGTGTGCTGTCCAGCTTTTTCAGACCATTTTTGCAATTTGGGTACAACAACTTTTTGTGATCCTCTAACATGTGATTGAACTTCTCCCTATCCTTTTCAGTTTCACAATCTCTTCGTGCATCGGCAATGGTCCGACCAAGATCATCAGCGGGTTCATCATGTGTCTCTTCTTCATCCTCCCCTTCAGCATCCCCCATGGAAGTATCTCCGTACTCAGGGAAACCATGATAGTTGTCATCCTCCTCCTCTTCTTTATTGTCTTCCATTATAACCCCTCTCTCTCCGTGCTTGGTCGAACAATTATAACTGGGCATGAAGCCAGACTTCAACAGGTGGTTGTGAAGGGTTTTTGAGTCAGAGTAATCCTTCTGATTCCTACATCCATTACATGGACAGTATACAAAACCATTGCGCTTGTTTGCATCAGCAACACGGATGAACTCGCCAGAGCGTCGGTCAGTATCGTACGTCCATTCTCGGACCATCTGCATTATAGTAAAAGTATATCAAAAACCATTACACAACATGATAAAATTATTACACGTTATATTGAGAGCTTCTAGAGCATTAATTTTGAATTTTGAAAAATTTACATGCACCAATTTGTGAATTGGAGAAAACAATCAACATGATAAATGTGAAGTTTTTTATTATTGTTCTATCAGTGAAAACCTCATTCTATTCTAAGCTCTGAAACTCTAAAATTACACATTTCAATTTTCAGTAACTATGTGCCTAATCAAAATTTGTTACACATATATATCAAAATCCTTCTAGCTACTTCTAGAGCATGCATGCATTTGATCCATATCTCTATACTTCTAGAGCATTATAGAGCTAAAGTAGCAATAAGAGATGAAAGAATGAAGTTCTAACCTTTTAAAGCTTTGGATTTAGGTGTTGCAAACTAAATCTTGACAAATCTTGAGAAAAAAAATGGCATGAACTCTCTTGCTTCTTTGAGAAAAATGGCCACCATATGCTTTAGGGCAGCAGGACATGAGGTAGAATATATAGTGGTGGACAACTAGTCCCGGGCCGTGATACGACCCGGGACTAATAGTCCACGAAAAGACCAGCTAGCCTACTCCAGGTCATTAGTCCCGGTCCGTATTACGGACCGGGACTAAAGATCTGGTCCGGCCCGGGACTAGTGACTACGGCCGTTTCTAGCCGTTAGAGGCCTCACGGCCCGGGACTAGTGCTCCCACTAGTCGCGGGCTGTGCCAGGCCGGGACTGCTGGCCTTGTTCACATCGAACCGAAGATGGTTTTTCCAGTAGTGGTTGTTTGCTCTTGATCTTAAAATCAAAGTCAATTTCCGCTTCTTCTGAAGTATGGATCTCGCGTTCAGCCTCGATCACGGTTCACACGTCAAGTTATGATTGTTGTAACTCGTCTATTGGCGTTGAATTATTGGTTAACCTATTAATTTGCGAAACATGGCGAATCATTTGAAGAACAAAGTGTCAATCTGGTGGTGAAAAAAAGAATAATAGACAAAGATTATAAGCGATCTCAAAAGTGTGATCTAGGTTATATTTGCCAAGGAAAATCTCAAATAAATTCAATCGAACTCTAGGTCCTAATGTTGATGCTGGTCATGCTGATGATGTAGTAGACGTTGAAGCTCACACCGTAGAATTTGTTAATGGTGATGATGCTAATACTAGCGACGAGTGTTATGATGCTAGTATTTACTCTTAAACACGATGTTCGTCTACTTAATGATATATTTAATATTTTACATTAAATACTTCATATATCACTTAATATTGTATAAAATAGCACATTCTGAAGTTATATATTAAGTAAACATATGATTTCATTTTATCAATTATTGAGTTTGAAATAAAATTTAGGGTCCTAATTTGCAAGTCGCACCAGGACCCCCAAATCCTAGAGACGGGGCTGGCAGATATGCAATATAAAACAGTAGAAACATGACAACGAAAAGGCAAATATTCTCTACAAATATGTCCCCTTCCCATCTTGTCAGTCAAATCCAAGGTTAGTAGAAGCCAGTCCTGACCCGTTATGGTGGAAGACCATTCATGTAAATGTACCAAATTCTAAGGAATTTGTTGGGTTTGTCTTGAGGAACCCAGGAGACTTCCAGATTGTAGTATTATCTCAAGTGAGATCAAATTCCGACATGAAAAAAGATGTGCATAATTTACACATAGCTAGACATTTGGAAATCCTTGATTTTCTACTAAATAAACGGTTCAGTATCTAGCGATGAATCATCAGTCTGTTGAGCTATGAAAATGATAACATGGGTCAGATGTTTATAAATTAGATTGTTCAAGTAATCTGGTCCTTTTGGATAGATAGCAGCTGGCCACCTTCATAGACTGCCAACAACCAACTCAGTGAAACATCAACCAAAATTTTCCAAAGCACATTATTTTTTCAATGTAGCGGTTCTACCGATACCGTTGGTAAGGCCTTACCAGGAATAAGCCGAGGTCAACTATCAAATGTCTTTATATAAAAAGTCATGTAATTTACCCATGCTTCGTCCCACAAACTGGCTTTGTATTTATGGTACAGATCTGCACTTACAACAATGGTTGATAAGATACGGTTGTTGAAACTCCAAATCACAATTAGGAATACTTAAATACATGGCATGTTCATGCTGACAGGCTAGAAGAGACAACAAACCTATGAACATATCATATCTATATGGAAACAGGTCATTATCATCACATAAGTACCTACGACTAATACCACTCCATGTTGGACACAAAGTAGGGCGAGCAGATAGAAATTACCTCAACACCAAAGTAATCAACGTCACAAAGTGGTTGGATGGCCTTCTCTTCAAGCTAACCACGAAGTCAGCTTCTGATAGCTTCTCCGGACATGCAACGATATGCTTAATATTAATAGGCGATCAGTAACCTGTAAAACAGTAAAAAACTCATGAGTGGAAGCACAAAATATGAATCTCATGTGCTTACGGATAAACAACATGAAATGAGCTACATGGGACTAAATTTAGTGCAGCAAAAACACTTATTAACTCTATCAGCAAAAAGGAAAATATGAGAATGCTGAGTGAAAATTGAGGAAACAATTCTAACTGTCATCTAATAGTGTCTTAAGAGCAGCAAACAACGATATCACAACGAAAATAGTGCAGAACCTTGCAAACAGACGGTATCAACTGATACACCAATCTGATATGTACAAATATGATAGCTTGCAAACGACAAACTGATACACCAAAACAATAGTTAGGTGCATCTCCTCGAGCATTACAAAAAAAATTCAGACATTAACAAATATCTGCCCGTAGCCTTCATGTAAAATTTTAGAAGTATTTACCACTACTACATGCTATCATGTTACCACCAAAAACAGTACTCCCTCCGACCCATATTAGTTGACTCTAATTTAGACGTATCTAGACAAGTTTTAGTGATAGATACATCCGTATTTGAATCAACTAATATGGGTCGGAGGGAGTAGATGGAACTACAATTAAACCACGATGTAGCTGCCTGAACTGCAAAAGGGCTAAAGTACAAAGTCAAGTATAAGTAGTTAGAAACATAGTTCACATCTTCATATACAAAGAAACATAGAAGCAGCACCTCAAGAACAAAGGTGCGCAGAAGATCTTGTGACAGCTAAGAGAGGTTGCTAGCTCCAGTGCATCTCGTGCAGGTACTAAAACAATGCAGCCACCGGCTACTTTTTTTACAACCTAAAACCTGAGACATCACAAAATCAATACCATGCAATTCCTAAATATAGAGCTGGAAGAAAAATAAGAAAAAGGTTAAAAAACAAATCTGCAACTAAGCTTCATTCTTCACCAGATGGACAAACAAACCAGCATCAGTTACATGTTTTGAAAGTTCCCATGTAAAGCAACCATTAATGACCGTGAATGAACAAATTCCTCTATTCCATTGAAACAAATCAACTAACCAGACCAAAATAAAATCCCAATTCATATACAAAGAACATTAATCTCACTGTCTGCCACCTCTATTGTCCAGAGAAATATTAATGTTGTCTTATGCATTAAATTTGGAAAACGGTATTACACTATATATGGCGTAATCTTCAACAGCAATTTTCATCGATTAATTGAAGACATTATCCTGTTATGGACGCGGCGTGGCGCCGCACCACATTTTCTCGTAAGGAGAAAACCATGCTTCTATTCCTTCCACAGTGAGGTGAATCTATTGATTAGATCTAAGAATGGAAATGGGCCAGACTACCTTGTTCTGGACGTGGTCCTTGTTGCCCTTGCTCTCATGTCAATCGAGGTGTGCCCATCTATATCTATATCACTATCAACGGAGATTTGCTATCTAAGATGCTACCTACACATGCATGTGTTGTTGTTAGATATAGAGAGTTGGTCTAGCATCTGTCTAGATGAGAGGGAGCAAGAAACATACATTCAATTCACGGTGTCATCTTCCCAAACCACACGGCAAGCATATACATCATCGTATTGAACAACCTTTTTTTGGCATAAATTTATGCTTGCTATCTAGGTGCATGCTAGGTAGGTGTATGCTAGGTAGGCAAACAAATTGAGCATCTAACCTAGTAAATATATCTGCATGTTTTCTTCCCATCAAACAGTCCATTGGAGTAGACCATGAAGACATTCTTTCAAGTGGCGGTGGAACGATTTTCAGCTATAATTTTCGCGTGTGTTTCTCTAGTTATGCTTCATATATTAGATACCATGACCATAGGATCAATGCGGATTTACTACCCACCATGCTAGATGTGCATGTTGATTGGGTCGTCCGATTATGGTACCTTGTGATCTCGCAAAATCTGGATCTTCACTTGTTTATATTGTTTTGTTAACGTTATCCTTTTTCCATCCGTCTATCCCGTGATGTTATTTATCCTGGGCCTTACGTGTTGCCATTTGTTGTTCTGTTTGTACCATTGATACCACGATCATGTGTTTATGGATTTCCAACTAGTAGTGCGCAGACTGTTGTTTCTTTGTATCTTGGATACCATGAGCATGTGTTTGTGGATTTTCAATTAGAGGCGCACAATCCTTTGTTCTTTTTGTAGACTATTTTTCTTTGTATCTTGGATACCATGACCATGTGTTTGTGGATTTTTAATTAATGGCACACAACCTTTTATTCTTTCCCTTCACTTTCTTTCTCCATTCCTACATGGTATTTACATGGTCCTATATTGAGTACCAAGTAAACGTGAGTACCTAAAATCAGCTCCAAAAAGCTATATGGTGCCGAATGAACGAGAACGCACGGGTGATATGTGAACTTGCATCCTAAAACAAAGCCATTGTAATCAACATGTCTCCCGGTGAACCATCTACATCGTCTCCAATGCTGTCCATTCTTCGGGGTACACAATTGTTTTTCCAATATGGCCCTATGCAACAACCACGCAGTTCGTTGGATAAGATGTGTGGTCAATTGCTTGTATCCGATGGATGTGCTACTTTTCTTTCTCCTTATATGCAACATTCTAGTTGATCGCCGTGCTTTGCTCAGGACAACATTTTTCACTGAATCAAAAAGACGCCGGCTCACTAGATAGGAGGAAAATCGTAGTCCCTGTAGATATAAGATTATTCATGAAAAATTAAAAAACACAGGAAATCACACGAACTAATGCATGTGGGTGGACTTGCGGAGATGAAACATCAAATTTAATATCTGTCTGACGCCTCAAGGACATGTGTCGACTGAATAAGAGCGCACTCTATGTTAGTTTTGAGAAGTTGTATATTCTTGGCTCATGTTCATGAGAAGCCGTGTGTTTTTGGCTCTTGTCCTACCATGCGTGAAATGCAAATGCATGTAGTCATGGTAAAAGGCCACACCATGGGGAGGACGTATGTCTGTGAATGAGCCACATCATGGGAAAGACTTATGCGTGTGGATGACATGCGTGGTGTATGTCTGAAACCAACATCGTGCTCCTGATACGACGTCGTTAGTTTTCCTAATGAGTTTATATCACACCTGTCAATAAAATTCTGCTCTTGTCTTTTAACCCTATGGTGGTCAGAGAATACATAACTAGCCGGGTGAATATCTAACTATTTTGTATATATATATACCTAAGTTATATATATATATATATATATATATATATCTAATTTATATATATCCTAGTTACATATACCTAAGGTATCACATACCTAAAGCGTACGTAAGCAAGTACATATATATTCATGTATGCAGGGTACGTACACCTTAAGTATGTGTAACTTAGGTACATATACCTTCGGGTATGTCTAGTTTAAAGTAAATTTATACGTATCACGCTTGGTGCATGGGCACCAAGGTGCACCAGTCATTTTACATATGGGACACCAAGGTGCCTGATAGGGCAAAGGTGTCCGATCTTTCGATGAGATGGTGATAGTCGATTTGGTGGAGTTCGGGCTTGACGATCCGACTACACGTGCGAGCACGGGCGCCAATGCAATCGCTAGGCCAATCTCCTGGAGGTTACCGATCCTGCGGGAACACGACAGCCTGACCAGCGAAGGTCTTAATTCCTACCTGAAATCGAGAACAAGTAAGAACTAATATTACAATCAAGATATTGCGGATTAAGATGAAAGCTTTATTGAAAAGGTGGGATCCTGTATAGGTGCGAAGTACAAGAGGTCTCTGCGACGCTCGAGCCTTGGCGAAGTTGCTATGATGGCTAACTTAATATCTAAACAAAATCCGAGTCTGGTGACGGCTAAGGCGAGTATTTAAGGAACAAAAGGTAGGGTTTCAGCCTGATCTTGCGAGAACTCTCAAACCATTGGATGTAATATGAATGTGTGCGTTGTCTTGTTGGAAGTGCAAGCTTCTCTACAATGTCAACACTAGCCAGATTATTACAACTCCCTCCATCAATGATGATCCTTATAGCTCTTTTCTTGACAACACCACATGTTTGGAACAGGTTGTGGCATTGATCTTGCTCAGATTTGCTCAATTGCACACTCAACACACATTGTGTAATTAAGCTCTTGTATTGATGAGCAGTTTCAGCTCCCATTACCTCTGTCTCTTCATCAGAATCACAATTGTCTCCATCTCGAGCAGAAATAAGGGCTAATGTATCTTCATTAAAGTCACTCCTAAATCATATTGACCATCATCACGCACCATCATAACACGTTGTGTTGTGCACTGTCTCTCAATATGGCCAAAACCCCAACACTTGCGGCATTGTATATCCTTTGTTTTACCCATGGAAGCCATAAAAGATGCACTACGAGCAGGAGCATTGGATGACGGTGGAGGAGCAGCTGACGGAAATCTTGTGGTGTCCTTGGATGTGGTAGTAGCTGGTGGAGAATCACGAGAAGGAGGCGCTGATTGTCGGGATGTCCAAGTGGATGTGCGACCTGCAGAATTATTAGTCCTCCTCCATGGTGTTTGGTGATCCTGCACTTCACGTTCAACTTTGCAAGCAAGATGAAACAAACGAGTGATGGAATTATATTCCTTATAGTCTAATATGTGTTGAATGTCCTTGTTTAATCCACCAAAGAAACGTGCAAGCATTTGTTCAGTAGATTCAACAAGAGCACACCGAACCATCCTCGTTTGCAATTCCTGATAATACTTTTCTACCGAATTTTTCCCTTGTTCCAAACGTGTCAGATTCTTTAGTAAATCACGTTGATAAGTGGGAGGCACAAAACGAACACGCATAGTAGTTTTTAAAGCAGTCCAAGTACGAGGAATAGTAGTAGGATTTAAACGACAATACTCAGACCACCAAAGGGAAGCAAATTTAGTAAATTCACATGTAGCAGCACTAATACGCATATTTTCAGGATATTTTAAACATGCAAAATGTTGTTCTACTTCCATCTCCCATGTAAGATATGCATCAGGATTATATTTACCCTCAAAAGATGGAATATTTAATTTAAGCTTTGCAACATGATCATCATCACGTACCGATGGTCGAGCGTTGCGGTGGTAATGTCGGGGACGGCCAGCAGGGTGTGGAGGTTGTTCAACCTCCTCGTCGAACAGATCGTCGTCGTCGGGATCGTAGTAGTACCCGTCGTCTGCCCCCAATGTCGCAGCAGCAGTCGTGGTGGAAGCCTGATGTGCCTCAGCTGCAGCGGTAGCCGGCTGAGGTGCGGCGACCGCTGAACCAGCAGTATGACCCGTGATCGGAATGCGCTGTGCGCCATGCCGAGGTGCCAATGGGGCGGGTGCGGGTGCGGGCAATCTGTCCAAAACCTCCTTGAACCGAGCGTCAAGCTTGTCGTCGAAGGATTTCTTGAGTCCATCGATCTTGTCCATGGCGTTGGTGAGCTTGGTGTCAAACTCCCCTAGTCGTGCATCCACATCTTCAGGGCGACCGACCAAGAGCTCGGAGAAGTGGGCATGTAGTTCTTGGTTCGTCATTGTGGCAGGGTTTCGCGAAGTATCTGTCATGATTAGTCCTTTAAAAAGCACAGTTATATATGCCTATAACTACGGAAATATGGTGGAAGGCACGCATAATCCGTCAAGCAATATACGAAGCTCTTACAAGTTCTTACCAAACAGCAGGAAAAGGCGATGTGCAACCGCGAGGAGCAGTGGGTCCAGAGATTGAACCGAGCGATTACCAGGAGTCGAGACACTGCACGTGGAGAAATCTGTGGAGCTCTGGGAAGGCTTAGCAAAGGGGTTAGCAATTATCAAAACAACAATGCAAATGTTGAAAGAATGCTCAACAACGATACTGTGCTGGTACTAGGCTAGATCGTACTAGAGACACGAGCCTAGATCACCAACGATGTCACGACGCGACACAACAAGCAATATATGATGATATGGTACCCTGAAAAGCGAACCGAGATGTCGAAAATCACTATGATGGCGAGTGTCTAGAACTGATCTACGGGGTCTAGAAACAGGTTAGCCCCAATTTTTTTTCGAAATTTTTGTATTATGCTCCGGAAAGGGCGCAGGAACCAAAAAAATATCGCTATAACGACCGATGGAGAAAAGTGATCCCCGGGGCTGAAAATCAGTATAGCCAGAATTTTTTTACGGAGGCGGTTCCATACTTTTTTTTTGCTCTCCTTCTGGACTTACTACTGAACTCGGAGCTTGACACGGACTTTAGCTCAACACGGAAACAACAAGGAAGGAAAGTAAAAAGAAAAAACTAGGAAACAATAACTCAACTCGGACTCGAGCCGCGGCAGGAAAGATGATCAGATCCGTGTCGCGGTAGGAAGGCGGTGACAGAGTTTTAGGGTTTATGGTGGCTGGGTGTATGGCGGCGGAATATGGTGGCGGTGATCAGCGAGTGTGGCGGTGACTACTATGATCAGAACTCGAAACTCTAAGGGACGAGACACTAAGACCAGCAACTCGACGCGACGATGTAGACACAAATTCAACAATGCAAAACTAAAAAGATAATGCAAGGCGTAGATTGGTGATAGGATGGATCTAAACTCTAACTGTGTTTTGGCTTTTTCGTGGGTTATAGGTAAAACAGATCTAATCTACGAAAACAGTAAAATCTCACCGAGCAACCTGAAATCTGATACACTTGATAGGGCAAAGGTGTCCGATCTTTTGATGAGATGGTGATAGTCGATTTGGTGGAGTTCGGGCTTGACGATCCGACTACACGTGCAAACACGAGCGCCAATGCAATCGCTAGGCCAATCTCTTGGAGGTTACCGATCCTGCGGGAACACGATCAGCCTGACCAGCGAAGGTCTTAATTCCTACCTGAAATCGAGAACAAGTAAGAACTAATATTGCAATCAAGATATTGCGGATTAAGATGAAAGCTTTATTGAAAAGGTGGGATCCTGTATAGGTGCGAAGTACAAGAGGCCTCTGCGAAGCTCGAGCCTTGACGAAGTTGCTATGATGGCTAACTTAATGTCTAAACAAATCCGAGTCTATGGTGACGGCTAAGGCGAGTATTTAAGGAGGAAAAGGTAGGGTTTTGGCCAGCCATAGAAGTGGTGGCCGAATCCAACCCTAGGAGTCATTTTCTCCTCAAATACGGACTCTAAAAAGTGGCTATTAAAAATCCTGCGAAAATTACATGGGCCTGGCCCAAAATAAAGGTGTCGCAGCACCATATTAAGCTATGGACGAATTTGTGAAGTATTAATCTTGAATATTTCGTCCAAACCTTCTTTCTTCATTATGGTGGCCTCAAAGTTCTGAAATCTCCATCTGTGGCCTTCTCTTGACGCATCACATGCTTGCTGCCATCTCCATGCATGACCATGCTCTAATGCTTGTCCCTCTCATCCATGCTTGGTCCATCATTCCTAAGAGTAAGAAATACATCTGATTTAGGCAGCATCATATTCTCATGTATGTGAGGAACAGTTCCAAGAAACGAAAGTACCTGATAGTTAAATTGTTTGGCACGAGATCAAGTGATAGGTCCTTGTATGTGTGTAGCTATAGATACAACGGTTGTATCAATAGATGGGATGTCCATATCAGTGCCCGGACACCATACCTGTATTTCATTCAAATTCTTACATACCTGATGGTGTACGTACGCAAATTTCACATATCTAACTTATACATACCTAAGTTATGTGTATCTTAGTTACATATACCCAAGATAGAACATACCTAAAGCATACGTATCCAAGTTATATATATATATTCATGTATGCAGGGTACGTATACATTAGGTATGTGATACCTATGTATATGTAACTTAGGTATCTATATCTTAGGTATGTGATACCTAGGTATGTGTAACTTAGATATGTATACCTTCAGGTATGTCTAATTCAAAGAGAATTTATGCGTATCATGCTTGGTGCCTGGGTACCAAGGTGCACCAGTTAATATATATATATATATATGGGAAATATCCAGCTAAACACAGGCATAGCTGCGCATAGCCTATCCGCCGTTGATTCTCTCTCTTTTTGATATAGGGAGCACATGTATCCAAACCCAGGATGTTGGCTCAATAGTAACGCCGTTAGTGTTCCTTTGATGCATGCATGAAGCCCTAGCAAAACAAAGCTTATCAAATTTTATTTAGGTGAGGCAAACCCTAATATAAAACATGCGGTAAACCCTAACCCTAATATACTACATGGTAAACCCTAATATACTACATGCATGAAGCCCTAGCAAAACAAAGCTTATCAAATTTCATTTAGGCGAGGCAAACCCTAATATACAACATGCGGTAAACCCTAACCCTAATATACTACATGGTAAACCCTAATATACTACATGCATGAAGCCCTAGCAAAACAAAGCTTATCAAATTTTATTTAGGTGAGGCAAACCTTAATATACAACATGCGGTAAACCCTAACCCTAATATACTACATGGTAAACCCTAATATACTACATGCATGAAGCCCTAGAAAAACAAAGCTTATCAAATTTCATTTAGGTGAGGCAAACCCTAATATACTACATGCGGTAAACCCTAACCAAACTAAGCCTTATTTCATTGCCGCCGCAATAAACAAAACAACCTTTGTTTCGTTTTCTTCACATTCTCCATTGGGCCACCAAACACATACCAAAACAACCTTTGTTAGGGCACTCTTTTGCATGGCACATAGTCTAAAGCTTCTGCATGCAAAACCTGTTTTAATCCTTGTTCTCAATCCCTTCTCATTTTAGATGCTAAAACTTTTGTAGCCAAAACAGTGTACTAAATTGGAACCCATGCCAAACCCTAGATTCTTGCATGCATGCACAAAACTAACACCGTTATCTCAGCCATGTTCCACCCCACTTCCATCTAGAGGTTGCATGCATTTGATCCCTAAATCCAACGGTGCTCTGTCTATGCACAGCTACGCCTGTGAGTAGCAAATCCGCGTTGATATATATATATAATATATGATAGAAACCCTATTTAACACTCAGGGTGTAGTATAGTTATTTTGCACCCAATATAACTTTATGTTGTCATATTTAGAAATTTATGTTTTGTATACAAATAATTATGTTCATATTCATCCATGACGCAAAAATTGACATAAAAAAATAGTTTATGCGTAATTATAGTGTAAAAAACACTAAAAATATGCATTTTATGTCGTATTTTTATACGGCATGTAAACAAAAAAAATTATGACATGCCTATATTTTCTTACGTTATTCTCAACTCTCGAGGTAAGACAAAATTTACGCGACATAAAAATAATATACAGTCCTAAAGATAGAGGGTGAGTATAGAATAACTATTCTACACTCTGAGGATCAAGTAGCTCAGCCACACACAATGAGCAAAACAATATCACGCTAATGGTAGCTCATCCACGCCAATCGATAAGAGCTTTTGGCCAGCTTTGTGCTCTCTGTGAACAACCGTGCGCCGGAGAGCGAGGTTGGATACTACTACCTCTGATCCACAATATAAGCCTTTTTAGCAAACTGTTTTAGCTTTCTAAAAAGGCTTATATTATGAAACAGAGGGAGTAGTATGTTGCATGTGCTGGTGGAATTGGTTGGTTGGATTGCTAGAATTTTTGCAGCTTCTGTAGCACCCGGGGTAAAAGCCACTACTAGAAAATGTTTGTTATTTTATTTTTGCATCATCATGACATCATCATGCATCTTTTAACCTAAAAACTATTTCTCCAAAAACCTATTTGTTTTCTATTTACCTCCCTCTTTATTTCAACTGCAAAATCCGGTCCGCCCGAATATTTTGTTTTATCTAAAAATTAATTACAAAAGAATATCTACAACTAAATATATAATAAAAACTATTTTGTGGGGAGACAGCCCAGTCGGCCAGGCCCAAAGGCCCAGCCAACAGGACACCTACAAACCACTAGACCAAACCCTAGCCTAACCCTAACCCTAACCAGATCCCACCCGAACCCCTCTCTCCTCTCATCCGTCGCACCCACTCTCTGTGCGCTCAGCCTCGCGCCCGCAATCCACTCCCTCTCTCACCGATCGACACGACAAGTACCGCTAGCCCCATCCTCCTGCCGATCGAACACCCAGCCGCACCCACACCTGACCCAAACACCAAACACGCAGCCGCACCCACCAATCCTTTAACTCAACACGTCCCTGGAAACCGCCCGCACCCCCACCCAGCGTACGCGCTCGAGTCCGCCCACCCAGCGTCGGGATACCCCTCTTGCCTCGCTCCTCTCCTTAAATCCCTGGCAGCGCCGCCACTGTTGCCCCGTCTGCCGCCGCCCTTCCTCACCTCCCTGGCGTCTCCCAGGTCACTGGCCCCGCGTGGCTCCGCCCCTGCGCCGACCTCCCCGCCGGGCACTCGACCGCTGCAAGGCTCCCCTCCGCCGTCTACCTCGCCTGCCTTGCGCCCCCCTCACCGTCGTCCTCCGCTTCGCCTCGGGCGCCTCCTCCCTACTGTCGCCGGCCACGCGACGTCGCTCGTCCTCGACGTGCCTCCTCCAGCCTGGTACTCTGCCACGCGGTCTCCTTCTTCCCCGGCCTCTCGTCGCCCTCTCACGAGCTCTGGCCCTGCTATCCGTCGTCCGCGCCGCTGAAGTCCCCGGGCCGCACCCTAGTACCGCCCCTTTGCGAGCTTTCCTCTGTTCCCTGGTGCGCTCGCAAGGCGCATGCCTTTGCAGTTTATCTGTGTTGCCTCTGCAACAGTAACCAGCGACCTCACATCTGGTGCTTTGTCTTGTTTGTATCTGAAATCCTCCATATCGTTTTACAATAGACCAAGACCCGGAAGATCTTTGCTGTTGTTGCCGTGCCCGTGTACTCATGGGCCGACGCAAGTTTCCCCAAGGCCGTCTTCATCTTCCATCGCAAGATCTTGGAACCGACGTCTCGGTGTCGTACCCGAAGACCATACCAAAACCGATGAACCATCGACGCCGAGCCCTCGACACGACAAGACCTTCCGCATGGAACCGAAGGCAATGACGCCGGATCCTCAAGTTCTCCTTCACAGACGCCAAGACCGCAGTGCTCTTCCACCCGGATCCGAAGACCGATCCCGGCGATCCTGAACCCGAACCCTCGGCAACCCCAAGATCGTCGAACCACCAAGTGTGACCCCTTTTCCGAGACCAATATTTTTATAATATATGATATATAATTGTTGCATATAATTATTCATGCTTGCATACATATTCGTGTGGGTTGGGGGCATTATGCCGATTCACCTTATAATTAAATTTGAAGACCATATGCGGGCAAATCTTGTCTTATATTGGTACCATTTAAATTTGTGTAGTGAACCGATGATATAATTTTGCCTTGTTAATACCACATTTAAATTACGGGGTATCTAAATAACTTGAACCACTTAAATAAATTGTCGGGACCCCGGTTCCGCTTAATATTGTCTAATTGCATCGCATCCTTGCCATGCCATACATCATACATGCATCATGCCTGGTCTTTTGCCGTAGTATTAAATAGTCCATCCAGTGTTTCTTCTAGTGCTTTGCTTCTTCACGGATTAGGCCGATGAGTTGATGCGAGTGACGCCCGATCTTCGAATGAACCTTCGGCAATGTTTTCAGGCGAGCATTCTCCCCCTTTCTACCTATCTTACTTTTATAGTCTTTATTTCCTCCTGTTGATCTATTGCTATCTGTGATGCGATGCTCTAGATTTCGTACCCGTGATATCCCTTGGAGCCATTAAATTGCCTTGGACACATCCTATTACCCGTTGTTTTGGTAGATAGTCAGCCGTGCGAGTCGTAATTGCTTGCGCAGGTGTTGCGTCGCGCCGTCGATGTTCCACAGTTGTTGAAGTAATGCCTTATGTTTAATGTTGGAGATGATTATAACTTTACTTACCGTTTAATAACTAAAATTGAAGTAGGTAAATAATGCAGAGGCACATGTGGGTAATAGATGTTATTTGGTTTTTAACCGTCCACTTGTGTCCCGTAGGACCCCGAGTACTTGATACCCGTTCTTTGAATATTCGCACTATCCGTATGTGGGACCATGAATCCCCCTAGCCAGAGCTTGAGTCATATTTATTTCTTGGGGCCACAAAGTAGTTTGGGGCTTTATTACTATCCTGTACTTATGCCATGCTTTACTGCTTTATTTACGATTGCGCGTGGAGCGCCTGTACTGTTTAGGTAAGTGGAATATTTTCACGGTATCGACAAGCCCAGTCACACTTTTGGGTTCCCAGTCGTTTACAACCATTGACATAAACCTCTGGGTCCGTTTCGGAGCCGGCCAACTTCGTCGCGGGTAGCTTGGTGGGGTGGCCCCCTGAAATTTATATGAATCTTGCAATTGCTCTGTCGTGATGCCTCGTTGGGTTTTTATTGGTTTTTCTCGAGGTTGATCGTGCGTGTGTTGCTATTTGTGCCCCCCTGCAGGGTAAAACTTTCTGAAAGCCGTGTCCGCGGTTGTGGACGACTTGGAGCACAGTATCTCGATCATAGACAACTATAACTAAAGTAGTGCTATAAATTTGACTTTATAATGACTAGTAATCAGCTTCACTATAATGGAATGACTAAATAAAAGTGCCAACAATTGCTTGTTTGGGTTGTAACCTGTTACCATTGTATCTGACTAGTAAGTATTGCAACTACAATGGAATGACTAAATAAAAGTACCAACAACTGCTGGGTTTTGGGATGCCCCATGCTATATGTATCTGACTAGTAAGTACTACAACTACAACGGAATGGGTAACTAAAACTGCCCACTGCTTATTATATCAGGATGACTCATGCTAGCTATACTTGACTAGTAATTGCTGCAACGATAACTGAATAAATAAAACTGCTAACTGTGTGAGTTCCTTGGTTGACTTCCTCGTTTGGTCTCGAGGGGGAAATACCAGGATGGGTATGTTTGGTGGTAGTATCAGGTTGGTTCCGAATAGGTCTTTCTTATCCCTCTCTGATAGCCGACAGTTATATCGAGTCTCTATAGGTTGTTTAGTGCATGCTGCGCTGCCGCTTCAGTCCACCATACCTATGTAGCCGAGGACCGCCGAATTCTAGTCTCGCCGTGTACTGGCCTCAGTACTGACCGCTCTCTTTTTCCTTTGCCCTTTGTCGGCACCCCTTTTGTTTAAGCAGGTTTTGAGATCGACATCGTTAGCAGGGTTACCCTTCCGGCTTGGCCTGGGCAGAGTTATGGACGCCATTGGTTATTCTTCAGGGCTCTTAGCCTAATTTGCATCTTGTCCGTACTCAGACGTTGTATCGTTTTCAAGGTGATTTGGATCTTTGTACTGTATATTGTATCCTTTACTCGATGAGTCGTTGTTGCACATATCTGTTCTGTGGGTTCCATCGTGGACTATTGTGTAATGGTATTACTTCGTTTTCCACCCGCACGAAAGTGCCTGGTGGGAACCTTTGAATCGTTTCTATGCGGGTTTGACGGGAATCGCTGAGACTTGCATAGGGTCGATTCCGAGGGTGTTATAGCTTCCATGGTCCATGTGATGTGCACATGAGAACTGCTTTGTGCTTTGTTAAATTTTTTGTTGCTTTCATGGAAAGTGAGATGTAGAGTTTGCATTGCTAAAAGTGAGGTGTACTAGTTTGCAGAAACAAGTGCACTGATTGCTAATTTTTTTGTAGCTTTCATAAAAAGTGAGCTGTACTAGTTTGCATTGATAAAAGTGAGGTGTACTAGTTTGCATGTAGTGGATAGTGTGGTTGGTTGGATTGCTAATTTTTTTATAACTTTTATGGACGCATGCATGTGATGATTGTTTAAAAACATGTGTGGTGTAGTAGTACGACATGTGCTCTCGGTATGCCGATAATAAAATATTCCGTTGCAAACATATGTACTTTCACTGCTAACTTATAAGAAATCTAATGGTTGGATAAGTATGATAAATAGCATCCATCATATCGAGAATTACAGTGTACCAATATGAAACAATATGAACCGTTTGATCTTTCTCATTGAACGGCTAGCATTCAATGGACGGAAAACAATAACAACGTGGGCCTGGGTCTCTGGATTCGTGATGGGTGGTAGGGCTCAAGGCGATCCTATCCTCAAATGTCAGGTGACAGCCTAAAAGACCATGAACAAAAATAATTCAAAAAGAAATACTCAAAGAATCTGGAGTCTTCTAGCTAGGCTGCTCAGATCATCACAAAATGAAGTGACTGTGCAAAACATTGGCTTGCGTACACGCGCGAGATCTCTACTAGCAAGAACGTGTAGACATACGTACGAGTAGAAAGTAAACAAAAAGTTATATTTTAACCAATGTTTATTTACTATCATCTGAAAAGTTTTTATTGTTTCTTAATTGACCGACTTGCACATGGTGAAACACCATCGTGCACATTTACCCAGTTCTGCATATAGTGCATATCAACACATTTAGTTACTAGACCATTAATACGCGTATTGTTGCGCCCGTCCGTCTTAAAAGAAGAATGGTAGAATAAATTACAAACAGTTGCCATGCTCATCCATCTTGAGAAAATAAAGATAGAAACAAATAAAGACTACCATGCTCATCGATGATGCTTCTCGAGAAAATATAGATACATAGAAATTTAGAAATTAAAATGGTAGAAACATACAATGTGATATTGCTTGTTGGTGACCGGCAATCTATATGTCTTAAGGGATTGAATGTTTGCACCCATAAACAAAATAAGAACTAGGCCTCTAATTTAACTACACGGACAATACACTGAAACAACCTTTCACTATATTGCATTGTTCATCCAATGTCAACCCCTGATACAAGATACGAGAACTCTCAAAGAAAAGGTTAGTAACTTCTCAAAATAGTTAAGCTAAATTGTAACCTATATCTTCTATGGATAAATTTTATACATGAAATTGAAGGAAAAATATGCCAGGAGCTCGATAAATAAAGTAAGACCATTGATTTTGCTTCCGAGCAAAATGTAACACATATGTCAAAAACCTAGTGCACAACTGAACTAACACTGCTGACTTGTTGCGTATTAAGACGACAAACAACTACTTCTTTCAGCTAGTTTTATATGCAACTCATGCATTTGAATTACAGTATAGGCAGAAGACCGTCAGATAAGCTTTTCACATCCATAAAAAATGGTGCCACATGTCTTGATGTTCTGAATAAGAAATATTCTAAGTCCGAACTATGTTGGTTCAGACCTTGAATTAAAGAATAACCATGCATTAATAACTAGAAAAAATAACTGAAAAATGAGCACGCATAAAAAGTAAGCGGATATGACATGTTAAGTCATAAAGAATAACGAACTCAATAAAGTTAGACACCACAGATTATATAAAAGGCGCATTGACAATGAAGATGACTCCCATATAAGCTTCAAACTGAGCTCTCACTGGTGTCATGTGATTTCCTATATTCTTATAGGGAACAAAGGAAGTAGACAATCGAATCTACCTTTCTTGTACTAAAAGGGAATGCAGCAGTGCCAAAAAGAATTTGGATGGACCAAACACGGATACTTTTATAGATTCGATTATGTTGTCAAATCCAGCATATGCATTACAATCCCAGACCTAAAATGAGTCAAGAGAAAAGAATGAAATTACTATATACTAATTTCTCTTTAGGATGCATATATATGTCCCTGGAAAAAGTAGGTCAGACAACAATAGAGCAAGAGAAATAAATACTGCTAGAGCATTAAAATAACTTGGACATAAGGCCTCTTCATCATTTTGATTCAGTATTTTAGACCTCTTGAAGTCACATATCTTAGGGTCTATGTCCGAATCGAAGAGGATGTTGGCTGGTTTCAGATCCAAATGGACATCACCTTTGGTGTGGATGTAAGCTATGCACTGCGTGATCCCTTGAATGATTCAAAATGTGGTGGGCCAATCCATCTGTCGCGATGACCCTACAACAACCAACAAGGTTAACGAAATTTAGTCCAGAGGCTAACCATATAGCTAACCATAATGCATACTGTGGTCCCAAGTCCCTGAGAACATTCAACATCTAATAACCTCCAGCCAAATGCGCGAGAAAGTTTGGTTCAACACCTTGAGGGAGGACAACCTACGACACTTGTTGCCCAATTCAGACTACACTACAAAAATGGTGGACAACAGCTGCTGCCTCGATGCCTCTTACTGACAAAAAGAACTTTAACACTATGGTGACACTTGGCCTCTGGCATATTTGTCTTGAACAAAATAACATGCTTTTTTACAATGAGCTTATCTTCCACAACCGGTTGTGCGAAAAATCATAGAAGAGCTTCTCCTGCTCAAGCAAGATTGAAGGGGCAGGACATATAGAGGAATCATGTAGAGTTTTTCCTAGGCTTTGCCAGCGGTTTCATGACTATTCTCATTGTTTTCTCTTCTCCTCTAAATACTTCTCTATAAAATCTTACTGAAAATGAAAATCAAGTCTTTTGTGTGTTCTGTAAAACAAGCGCTAGCATAGTTGTATTTCGATGAAAATTCACATACCATCGATGATCTCCAACAAGGTTCCATTGGGCATGTACTCGTTCGCCACCAGCATATGAAGCCTTTTAGTAGCCACACATTTTCCTTCTATTGGAACCATTTGCATCTTTAATTCATGGCAATATTCCATTGTGGTGGCGTTCTGGTCCAGGATCTCTAATTAGGACCAGTGTCAAATATATATAAACAAAATGCTAAGAACAACATGCATCTATTAACTATAACAAAAGGAAAGCAAACATCAGTTCACCATGAAATGGAAATTATCTCTACAAATTTATCCTATATATACAACATTCATAGCACACGGAGTTTAACTAAATAAATTATCATAGATTCTCTGTGCAACTCTTTTGATATGTCTAGATTCTTTCCTTCAACAACACAAGCTGAAGGGGGAGGTACTTCCGACATTTTTCTTGGGGAAAGGACACATATGACCTGCCTAGCAAAGGGAAAAGATAGCTCAATACTAACATCTTATGGCAACATGACTTCAGAATAGTGCTCTTTACCTCTGATTCTATGTGTATCATCATCAACTGCAACATGGAGCTAACCTTTAGTTTTGGCAGACAATGTTTCCTTCTGGGCATATGATGTAATATATGCATGCCATATAAGAAGATGGAATATATTTAGAATGTGTTGCCTTGTAGTACAAAACTTTAGGATAGGCACATTTACAATTAGTCAACCAACAAAACCAAGGACTCTCTGATACATGTACAGCTGCACACCAAAACGTCCAAATGTCACTTTCTTGTATTACGATAAACATTGGTTTAGGAGTCCAGGCAACATTTTTCACTTGGTTTGTTGCCGTGTGCTCTTTGCCGTGCGGATCCGCACGACAATGCCTTTGCCGTGCCCAATTCGCCCTTTGCCGTGTCTTTGAGGTACACGGCAACGCCTGAGAATCCAGTAGTGTCATAAGCACTACTAAAATTGACAAAAATGGAGCAGCTATGATTATTAATAGTATGCACCTTGGAAAAAACACATTTGAAGAAACCAATTCAATCTGCATACCTGAAGGAAAACATGAACGTTTGACAAGCACACAATTCCACATCGAGTGCAACTTCAGAATAAGTTGTTGCGATCAGAAGAGTTGTGGCAAGTAGAAAGCAGAGAAGGATGGGGTGTGAAAGATCGCGGATGTCGCCTAGAGGGGGGTGAATAGAAGATTTAAAACTTTTTCAAGAGTGGATCAACAAAGGCGGAATTAAACTAACGTTTACTTTGTCAAGCACAAAACCTAGAATAACTAGGGTTCACCTGTTAGGAATAGGCAACTTGTATTCCTCTAGGGGCCAAAGGCCACAATATATAGTACAGGTACAGGTGCAAATATGCAGGAAGCCCCCTAACATATGGGGAAACTACAATATATAAATATATACATCTAACACCCCCCCCTCAAACTCATGGTGGATCCACAAAACTGAGTTTGGATAGTAAGAAATCATGCTGCGCTCTGGTCTGTGCCTTCTTAAAGAAATCCGCTAACTGTAAATCTGAAGGCACATACTGAAGCGCAACAACCTGAACCTGCACCTGAGCACGTGTATAGAAAGCATCAACATCAATATGCTTGGTAAGCTCATGCTTGACCGGATCACGTGCAACACTAATAGCACCTGTACTGTCAGACAAAACCAGAGTGGGTGTGGTAATAGAGACCCCAAAATCCGCAAGTAACCACCGTAACCAGGTCACCTCAGCAGTCAATAAGACCATAGTAAGCAACTCAGCCTCAACACTCGAACGGGAAACCGCTGTCTGTTTCTTCGTCTTCCAAGCAATGAGCGAACCACCAAGAAACACACAGTAAGCAGAAAGTGAACGGCGATCCGAAGGATCACTCGCCCACGTAGCGTCCGAATAACACTGGAGCTGGAGGGAGCTGGAACGAGGAAAGAAAAGACGATGAGTGATCGTACCACGAAGATAACGAAGAACACGAAGAAGATGAGTATAATGAACAGTGGTAGGAGCAGAAACAAACTGACTCAGAATATGAACAGGATAAGAGATGTCAGGACGAGTGACAGCAAGATAAACAAGACTCCCAACAAGATGACGATAACGCGTCAGATCAGGAAGAGGATCACCGTCAGTAGGTTAAAGCTTAACATTAAGCTCCATAGGGGTCTCAATAGTGTGCTCATCCCCAAAAGCAGCACGAGCAAGAAGATCCTGAATATACTTTTCCTGAGATGTAAAAGCCATTAGAAGTGGAGGAAACCTCAATCCCAAGAAAGTATCGAAGAGGACCAAGATCAGTCATAAGAAACTGATCACGAAGACGAGACTTAACAAAGGCGATATACTCAGAATCATCACCAGTAATGATCATATCATCAACATAGAGAAGAAGAAGAGTGCGTCCACGAGGAGAAATGTGAACAAACAGCGCTGGATCATGAACACTAGGGGAGAAACCAGCAGCAGTCACCACAGAAGCAAAACGCTCAAACCAGGCATGAGGGGCCTGTTTGAGGCCATAAAGAGAACATCGAAGACGACAAACCATTCCCTCGGGAACAGAATACCCAGGAGGAGGCTGCATATAAACCTCCTCACTCAACTCACCATTGAGAAAGACGTTCTGAACATCAAGCTGTGACACAGACCAGTGACGAACAGAAGAAACAACAAGGAGAGTACGCACAATGGTCATATGAGCCACAGGAGCAAATGTCTCATCATAGTCATGACCATGCTCCTGCTGAAAACCACGAGCCACAAGACGCTCTTTATAGCGCTCAAGAGATCCATCAGAGCGGGTCTTAACCTTATAGACCCACTTACACGTGATAGGACAAACACCGGGAGGGGGAGAAACAAGATCCCAGGTGCCAGTGCGCTCAAGCGCAGCAATCTCCTCAGCCATGGCCAGCTGCCACTCAGGATGATGCTCAGCATCCCGATAGGAAGTCGGCTCGGAGGCAACAGAAAGACCATACTGACTAGGAGAGTAACGGTTGGGGGCACGACGCTGACGAACAGGACGAGTAGAGGGAAGCTCATCAGAGGAAGACGACTCAGGAGACGATGATGAAGAAGAAGGAATAGCAGAGGAAGACTCTGGAGAACAAGGAGAACTAGGAGAACTAGACGGAGCAGAGGAGGACGGTGTCGAAGAAGAGACAACAGGGGAGGATATCCTGAAGAATACACAATAGGAGTAGAAGGAGGTGTGTCAGGAAAGAGAAGAAAAGAGATATCTTCCACCGGGTAGGTACCAGCGGTGGGACGAGGATAAAAAGGACGCATCTCATCAAAAGTAACATCACGAGACATACGCATCCGACGACCAACAGTGTCCCAACAGCGATAGCCCTTATGCTCATCACTGTATCCAAGGAAGACACACTAAACGGACTGAGGGGTCAATTTGGTGCGTTCGCGAGGAGAAAGGAGAACATAGCAAACACAACCAAACAAGCGAAGCATGGAGTAGTCTGGAGACTGTCCAGATAGGCGCTCAAGAGGGATACCACCCTGCAAGGCGGCAGACGGCTGAATATTGATAAGGTAAGCCGACGTAGCGACAGCCTCAGCCCAGAAATGCGGCGGGGGGGAAGAAGCAATCATCATGGCATGAGTGGTCTCAAGAAGATGACGATGCTTACGCTCAGCAACGCCATTCTGGGCATGTGCGCCAGGACAGGAGAACTGAGCAAGGGTGCCCTGCTCAACAAGAACACCTCGCAACATCTGGGAGATATACTCACCAGCAGAATCAGCACGAAACACACGAAATGGGGGTAGAGTACTGAGTACGGACCATGGCCGCAAAACGCTGATATATGGAGAGCACTTCACTGCGATAGCGCATAAAATACAACCAAGTATACCGAGAAAAATCATCGATGAATAAAATATAATAGCGATGGCCCCCTTTCGAAGCGAAAGGAGCCGGACCCCAAACATCGGAATGAACTAAATCAAAAGGTCGCTGAGATACAAACGCGCTACTAGGATAGGGAAGCTGAATCTGTTTACCCAACCTACAGCCCTGACAATGCAAAGACCCATCTCCTGAGACAGACCCTAGAAGACCACGATGAACTAATGACGACAGGCGAGAGTCACAAAGGTGACCAATACGGTGATGCCACTGCTGAAAGGAGCTGGTAGCAGAGGCGACGACCGGAGAAGAACTGGCAGATGAAGTGGTAGAGGAAGGAACACGAAGCCAGTCTATCTCCCAAAGTCCTGAAGAGTCACGGCTGCAAGGGCCAGCTCCAACCAGGACCTGTGTGCGATGGTCCTGGACAACACAAGAATCAGCATCAAGAATGACGCGACAACCAGAGTCAGTAAGCTGGCTAGCAGAGAACAGATTCATCTTAAGAAGAGAAACATGAGAAATATCAGGAACAGAAAAAGAAGAAGTAGAAAGGGTGCCCCGACTAGAAACAGGAAGAGAGGTACCATCAGCCGTGAAAACACGGACAAGATAAGGGAGAGAACGAAGAGCGGATAGAAAAGAAGACTCAGAGGTCATATGAAAGGAAGCTCCAGAATCCAGATAAAATGGGGACGTACCTGACTGTGTGGAAGGTGGTGGTCACGCAGTGCCTGAAGAATCAGTCACAGAACCAGCAGTGCCTGTCAAAGAAGAGCCTGTAGCAGCAAGCAGACCTCGAAGACTCCTGATAATGTCCTGATCAGAGAGAGCAACTGCTGAAGAGCCGGAAGGGGCCGACTGCCCACGAGCCTGGTGCTGCTGACGTAGACTGGGATCCCGTGTATAACAGGTGGCCCAAGTGTGGCCATCCTTGTTACAGTAAGAGAAATGACGAAGAGAACCACGGCGACCCTGACCACGAGCCTGCTGGTGCTGACTCTGACCCTGAGACTGCTGGTGCTGACTCTGAACCTGACCTGGAGGACTGGGTAGTATCGGCGGCGGCACAGAGGACCGCGGCTGAGTCGAGGTAGCAGACGGCATAGGAGGACCACGAGTAGCAAGCACAGATGGAACCGCAAGAAGACCAGCACCACGGAGACGAGTCTCCTCAGCCCGAAGCTCAGACAACACCTCAGCGAGCGGAACACGACCACGAGCATTCAGCTGAGCACGCCGAGGCTCAAACTCCTGGCGGAGCCGAGACAGAAACTCATAGATGTGGTGAAACTCCAAATCCGAGCGCACAATATGGCAGCACGAGCATGTGCCACAAACAGCAGTACGGAGAGAATCAAGCTGACGCTAGATAGCAACACTCTGAGTATAGAACTCATCAATAGTGGAATCAGCCTGCTGAAGATCATGCTCCTGGCGAACCACAGACAGGTAAAGAGCATCCCCAGACGGCTGATAGCGCTGACGAAGATGTGCCCACTGAGCGGCAACAGTAGGGAGACTCATGAACTCAGCAGCATACTGGGATAGAACACTGGAGGTGAGAACAGCAGCATCACGAGCATCCTCATTGACCCACTGAGTGTAGGCAGTCAGAGCGTGACGATAGGCCTCGAGATCAGAAGAGTACTGCTTGAACTTCAGATCATAAGCAGCAATAGCACTATCATCAGCACTCTGAGCAGCATCCTTGGCCTCTTGAGAAGCATCAGCGCCGAGAACAATCGACATCGGCGGAAGAGGAGCCACAGGAGAAGGGGGCACGACGGACAGGAGATCTCGCCGGAGAGCACACCCCAAAGACGGAGACCGCGCATGTGAACACGCATAAAAGCAGCGAACCACCGCCGCCGCGCTTCGGCCGCGAACCACCGCCGCCCGCGGACGCGCTGACCGCGCCGCCACCTCGAGGAGCTCCGCCACCTAGCCCCCGACGCCATCTCACCGCCCGCCGCCGCCGAGGACCGCCGCCGCCGTCGCCCCGACCATCGCCGCCGCCGCCACCGACTGCTCCGGTGAGCTCCCCCTCGCACGCCTCCCCTGCCCTCCGATCAGCGTCCAACGGTCCAGATGACTAGTCTGGCCAGGGCGCTGACTGGTCAGCGCCACGTCAGCGCCACGTCGGCGTGGTCAAACGGTCACGTTTGACTATTTATTTTAATTCGAATTATTTTGGTAGAATTTAGATGGAACTTGTAAAATCCATAGAAAATAATCTACTGGGCCAAAAATTGCAAATAAAATATGCATGGATTCAGTGATTCACGTAGAATATTACTGTACAGTTGTTTTATGCTTTTGCAGCAAGGACTTGGTTAATTAAATGGGTAAATGTCCTTTTTAGAGTATTAAATTCATAGTAAAAGTTCTACAACTCCAAAAATTGCAAATAAGATGTCCCTGGAATCAGTAGAACAAGAGGAATCTTACAGTGAATTAAAAAGGTAGACTTACAGTATTGGAAATTGCATAATCTATAAAAAGGCCTACTGGAGTATTTTAATTACCCAGGGAATTATATAAATCCTTTTTGAGTGATTCCAGTTGGTACGGGTTCTATTTTAGGTTGCCTACACAGTGGATATTTTTCCAAGATTTTATAAACAGTTTATTAGCAGTGGCTAAATATTTGGGTTCTAGCTCAATTGTTTGGGCATTTAAAATTGCATGCTTTCTTTTCTATGCACTTAAAATGTTTTCCATGCATGCATACAGTAGGTATACTGAATAAGAATATATGAAGCTACTGTAGCAATGTTCAACTTGTCATGCATGCATCTTGCATTGTCATTGTTTGTATATGATTGTGTTTGGTTTGTTTATGTGATTGCAATTGTATCGTGTAGATTGTGACGAGTGCAACGCTTGCTCGTGTGTGGATTGTTCGTTCGACCGCTACAGCCAAGGCAAGTAGATGCTACCTTGTTCATTATATGGTCCTATTACTTTCATTGCATTGTTGTGTATTTTGTAGATGCATGTGTAGGATAATACTATCACTATGTTATGTCCTATTATGTGGTAGGGTTTTCCTGTAGATGAGCCACCGTTGGTAGATGTGCTTAGCCATGCTATGATGAACGAGGGCTGGGTTACATCACTGTAAGTTGTTTCTGAATGTGTTGGTTTGTGAAAACTAAAAACAACTTAATCAATGAATCTCCTGGGTGTGATGGGATTGATAATTTTTGGTGGTATCATTGCGGAAAGGCACCCAGGTATCAAGAGAAAATGATTGGCTTCTTTATTTGTAGCTTACGTGTACAACCATGTGCTAATAATGAAATGGGCGGTTGGTTGGACTCAGTAGGTTGTGGTAACTCGAACCCACGTATCCAGAGATGTAGAATTTTGGTAGGTTGGACCGGTTCGTGTCGGGTTTGGGGAGCTACTTCCCAAACAGTCCCTTCTTGGACTTCTCCCTATCATCACCCAATATGAGAGTGGTGGTACGAGTTGGGCTGGCCAAGTCACATGGGTAAAGTGTACTAACCCCTGCATGGTGTATACACTAATCGATTAGCTGTGTCCCCGGTTATGGACATCTGAGTTGCTTGATATTGATTTCATGACATGTCTCTCGCTCATTCTAATTTCCTAATTGCTTTAATATTGATGGGTTAACTTAATTGGGATCTTTTCAAAGAAAATCAAAAACTGTTTAAGAAAGTAGGACAAAGGTATTTGCAAATGCTAGCTAGCCACAGCTCCACTTGCCAGATATGCATGTAGATGCTAGCTCTATTGTCTCCTTTAATAGCTCTACTTGCCATACATTCCATGTATTGACCCTTCGGGGCTGCTACGTTTCATGTTGCAGGATATTCCGATTCTGAGTGATCGATTTAGGCCACGGTACTCCACTTGGCACTTGTTCACTTGTGGGCAATTTGAAGAATGGAGGATTTATTCTATTATGTTGCTACTTGAATAAGTTGAGCTAGCCTTGAGCTAAGCCTTTATTGTAATAATGATACTCTGGATCTTCGGTATTTATGATACATGGATATTTTTCTATGTTATTCATCTTTATTCTATTGTGAGCCAATGAACTGATCCAGGGATTGGCATGTCACATAGAAGCTACGGTCTTTTCAGAACCGTAGTGTTACAAGATGGTATCAGAGCCCGTGTATCGACTGTAGGATCGTGACCTAGGTTTGTATTAGGAAGCCATAGAATTATTAAAGCTTATATTAACTCTGTCTTTCATCTTATGCCTTCCACTCTCGTAAATCTTCACCATATGCTATTCTCACACTTTCCTCTTTTAATGGATAGATGGGAGAAGTCAGGACTGAGTATGCAACGATGGAATCACCAAGGCCCTTTGCAAGGCAGTTGGCACAGCTTTCGCAGTCATGGGGATTGCCATTGCCCATGTTCAAGGGAAGAAGGCTGTACACCTATGGATATGGCGAGGACGCCTGGGAGATCACCACTTTCATCTTCAGGGATATCGCCTTGCCAAACCCTGTGCATCTGGTCTACACCAAGACATACTGCAACTGGGGACTTGGAATAAACTTGGCCCTGCATGAAGACCTATCACGCCAGTGCCACATTGTCTGACACCTGCTGCCAGAAGACTCACCCTACCGTGACTACAGAAGGCATGATGAGAATGGGAACGTTGTGGTTACCCCGGGCGACAGGAACAACATGCCACCCCGTCGGAGGCACATAGAGCATATGGAAAGGGAGAATGGAGCTCTAGCTGAGAAAGTGATGATGGTAAAGGAGATAGCAGATTTCGCCAGCAACGGTATGGTGGTCCAGGGACAAGATATTGAGACCTTGCATGAAGCTGTGGATGTTCTGAATAATGCACTGATAGGCAGGGATGCAACCATATCACAACTTAATGGAACCGTGCAGGAAAACAATCAAGCCATACAACAGCTTCAAGGGACCATCCAGGAAAGGGACCAGACTATTGCTGATATGGCAGCCCAGATTGCCGCTCTGCAAGCACAGTTGAATCCACCCTCTGATGACAACAATGGAGATGATGGCAACAATGATTATGATGATGACAGTGGGAATGATGATGATGAGGACAAGGATGATGATGATGGAGACAATGATGGTGGAGGATATGAAGCAGTTGCAGTTGCAGCAACGGATGAAGAAGAAGAGGAGGATCCAGAAGAGGTGGAATTTGAGGTTTCAAGTGATGACTCAGGGGAGGTGTATACTCCGCCGCCATGGTTGGTTCGTGGACAGAAGCGCCAACGCATGAGTGCGAGGACCTACTGCAACCTCTTCATGAAGTAGATAGATGCCCACCAATTAGTCTTCGTTAGGTTAAATCGTTAGATTAAGTCTCGATCAATGTAAAAGTCAATTACTATTAGTTTAAAGTGTTTAGTTGCTCCTTGTGTACCCCAAAGTTCCAGGATTATTTGTGCGAATTTTATAGAAGAGTTATGACAAGTTTTGGTTGGTATCCGAGTTTTTCCTGATGCAGTTTTTCTGCTGACCCAGCTGTACTGCACGAATTTTCATATTTTATTGGTAACTGTGAAAAATCTGAAAAAACAGGGTTGGTTCGAAACTCTCTGTACTTTATACACAAAAATTAGCAAAAATTCCTGACGAGTTTAAGTCAGGTAGAAAAATTCGTGAACACTGCTGGACTGTTCTAGCAGACTCCTGTTTTAATGCTTTGTTGGCCAATTTGTGTTGATAACTGTTTCCAACGCTTCTAAAACTATTTCAGTAGATATATACTGCTAGGATAACCCCTGGAACATTGCTGGATCGTTTGTTTGCGATGTGTTGCTTGCTTGTGATTGTCTGTGATTGCTTTGTTGTTGTTTGAACATAATGTATGGGTAGAATCATGGTTTCGTAATCGATTCTTTCTAAGCTTACCTGTGCTGAACCGCAGATGCCTCCCCGGTGTCAACCTACTGAGTTGGAGCAGCTCATGGCGGCTCAGGCACAGCTGACCCAAGTGATGACCCAGTTCATGGAAGCTCAGAACAACAACAACAACAACAATGGGAACAACCAGCCTCAGGGAGATGCACTTACAAGGTTCCTGAGGCTAAGGCCAGCGAAGTTCTCTACTGCAACGGAGCTGATGGTTGCTCTCAACTGGTTGCGTTCAGTGAATAAGGATCTGGTAACTGTTGGGTGCACAAATGCTGAGAAGGTGAGATTTGCCGCTCACCTACTGGAGGGACCAGCCGCTTCGTGGTGGGACACTTTTCAGATCACCCACCCGCTGGACACCGTGACTTGGGCAATGTTTGAGGAAGGTTTCAGGATCAACCACATTTCTTCAGGAGTTCTGAGCCTGAAGAGGAAGGAATTTCGCAACTTGCGCGAAACCAATCGCACCATGGCTGAATATATTGAGGAGTTCAACAACCTGTCGCAATACGCCCCTGAGGATGTTGACACTGATGCCAAAAGGAGAGAGAGGTTCTTGGATGGCCTCAGTGATGAGCTTTCAATGCAGCTGCTGGTGGTTTATTGCCCCACATTCCAGGAGCTTATGGACAAGGCCAGAATCTTGGAGGGGAAGCACAAGTAGGTGGAACAACTCCAAAAATTGCAAATAAGATGTCCCTGGAATCAGTAGAACAAGAGGAATCTTAAAGTGAATTAAAAAGGTAGACTTACAGTATTGGAAATTGCAGAATCTATAAAAAGGCCTACTGGAGTATTTTAATTACCCAGGGAATTATATAAATCCTTTTTGAGTGAATCCAGTTGCTATGGGTTCTATTTTAGGTTGCCTACACAGTGGATATTTTTCCAAGATTTTACAAACAGTTTATTAGCAGTGGCTAAATATTTGGGTTCTAGCTCAATTGTTTGGGCATTTAAAATTGCATGCTTTGTTTTATATGCACTTAAAATATTTTCCAAGCATGCATACAGTAGGTATACTGAATAATAATATATGAAGCTACTGTAGCAATGTTCAACTTTTCATGCATGATCTTGCATTGTCATTGTTTGTATATGATTGTGTTTGGTTTGTTTATGTGATTGCAATTGTATCGTGTAGATTGTGACGAGTGCAACGCTTGCTCGTGTGTGGATTGTTCGTTCGACCGCTACAGCCAAGGCAAGTAGATGCTACCTTGTTCATGATATGGTCCTATTACTTTCATTGCATTGTTGTGTATTTTGTAGATGCATGTGTAGGATAATACTATCGCTATGCTATGTCCTATTATGTGGTAGGGTTTTCCTGTAGATGAGCCACCGTTGGTACATGTGCTTAGACATGCTATGCTGAACGAGGGCTGGGTTACATCACTGAAAGTTGTTTCTGAATGTGTTGGTTTGCGAAAACTAAAAACAACTTAATCAATGAATCTCCTGGGTGTGATGGGATTGATAATTTTTGGTGGTATCATTGCGGAAAGGCACCCAGGTATCAAGAGAAAATAATTGGCTTCTTTATTTTGTAGCTTACGTGTACAACCATGTGCCAATAATGAAATGGGCGGTTGGTTGGACTCAGTAGGTTATGGTAACTCGAACCCACGTATCCAGAGATGTAGAATTTTGGTAGGTTGGACCGGTGTGTGTTAGGTTTGGGGAGCTACTTCCAGAACGGTCCCTCCTTGGACTTCTCCCAATCATCACACAATATGAGAGTGGTGGTACGAGATGGGCTGGCCAAGTCACATGGGTAAAGTGTAATAACCCCTGTAGGGTGTATAAACTAATCGATTAGCCGTGTCCCCAGTTATGGACATCTGAGTTGCTTGAGTTTGATTTCATGACATGTTTCTCGCTCATTCTAATTTCCTAATTGCTTTAATATTGATAGGTTAACTTAATTGGGATCTTTTCAAAGAAAATCAAAAACTGTTTAAGAAAGTAGGACAAAGGTATTTGCAAATGCAAGCTAGCCACAGCTCCACTTGCCAGATATGCATGTAGATGCTAGCTCTATTGTCTCCTTTAATAGCTCTACTTGCCATACATTCCATGTATTGACCCTTCAGGGCTGCTACATTTCATGTTGCAGGATATTCCGATTCTGAGTGATCGATTTAGGCCACGGTACTCCACTCGGCACTTGTTCACTTGTGGGCAATTTGAAGAATGGAGGAGTTATTCTATTATGTTGCTACTTGAATAAGTTGAGCTAGCCTTGAGCTAAGCCTTTATTGTAATAATGATACTCTAGATCTTCGTTATTTATGATACATGAATATTTTGCTATGTTATTCATCTTTATTCTATTGTGAGCCAATGAACCGATCCAGGGATTGGCATGTCACATAGAAGCTACGGTCTTTTCAGAACCGTAGTGTTACACTAGTACCGACCAAGGATACGAAGAGGAAGGAGACTATTACGAAGAAGCATAGGAGAACTTCAACCACTGCACTACTCAAGGCAAGCCTCACAATACAAGTGAACTTAGCAAGCTAGAACTTTGTAAGCTAACACTTGCATGTTAACTATGCAAACTAGATGCCTTAGGCATATGTGATTATACCATTTGATTGCACCAAATCCTAGTTTTACTTGCAAGCTTCATTATTTTATTTCTTTATCAAAGCTTTTTATTTAGGTTTACTTATTAACTTGTGAAGTTTTGGAAAGATATTATAGGTAGTATAAATAGCATAAAACTTGGCCTAAGTTAGGTAGAAATTTGATGTCATCCTGAGGCATGAGATTATACTTAGATAAGTTACACTTGATTACCACCCCTCATTAGTGTTTACCCCCAACTTTAGTGGCTAGTGCTAAGCATAAAAGTTGATCACTTTAGATGGGAATACTTGGTGAAAGTGGTTATGAAAACCTTAGAATGATGAGTCATTCTAACGATTTTTTTTGACATGTGTTATTGAACACCGATGATTTTTGATGATGAAAATGTCGAGGCATGAGATTTAGCCCTTTATAAAACTGATGGTTGTGTTCGGATGCGATACCATTCCAATTTTAGCGTACAACCACAATACCCGAATTTGGGTAGGGCTTGACTGGAAGTTTATATACCTTAGTATGGGTTCCCTTGCGGCCGAGGTTTGAGCTGAGGCTACCTCGTGATGATTGACCACCTGTGAACTTCCCAAGATGACAGATGGTCATGATTGGGAGGACAAACTCATAAGAGAGGTGCCTATACTAGGGTGTGTAATTGAAAGGTTAGGATTGATTATCCGCATACTGAGTATGGGGAATTCAGGATTGTTCCTGACAGATGTATCGAATATTGTGGTGAAAGTGTACCACCTTCAGATGTGTTCGCGATTATGGACAGTTGGAGTGGCCATACTATTCCATCATCAGATGTTTTCAAAATGACTTGTAAAATGAATCATGACTTTGACTTGACCACAACAGGGTTGTGAACATGAAAACCAAGTTCCCACTTAGGTGTTATAAAACCTTAAACTAGTTTTCTTTACTTCTGAACTCAGGTAGAGATAAACCTAGCTTTTTGCAAAACAACCTAGAGCTTAGCATTCCTACTTGAACCACCTACTTGTTAGTGATAGTTTGCGAGTACTTAAAGAGTACTCATGGCTTTGTCCCTGGATATTCCCGTGGCCAGACTCTGAGGAGGACTACCAGGATGATGGACCGCAGGAAGTCTACGACAACTAGGATCATCTCCCATCGTCAGCATTGCCTATGACCATGAAAATGGAGCCTCGCCCACGCTACCGTTATTATATTATTCCACTGTGTTGATTGTATTAAGACTGGATCATGAGATCCTTTATTTGTAAGACCTTTATTGTGGTTTGTAACGGATGATAAACTATGGTACCAATCTGTTATGTCTCGCAAAAATGGTAATCCTGGGATTGCAATGTATGGCTTAACAAGCACGTAGGATTAAAAATACGGGTGTTGACAGTTCGTCTTACTTAGAGGAGGGATTGATTGGTGGGGTTGTAGATCTAGATTTCCTGTTTCAAATCCCTCAAGTATATGCAAGAATTATAGGAGGGATTAAGAGGGAAGCAAGCTTAAGAGGTCAACAATGGTGGCTTATCTTTAGGGTCCTTGAGGTTGGGGGACAAGCAACATCCAAAGGTAGAAGAAGGGGCCTTTATATAGGCCCCTGGAAATGTAGCCGTTGGAACTCACTTAACCCGGACAGTCCGGCCGCAACCCACCGGACACTCCGGCCTAGCAAAGTTTCCGGCCAGAGTCCAGACAGAGTCTGATATGGGTTACTGGATGACTCAAGTGCCTCAAAGAATCCCAGGGCCAGACACTCCAGCATGAACCAGCCAGACATTCTGGCCAGGACGGACACTCCGACTAAAAATGGCCGGACATTCCGCCCAAGGCAAAACTGATAGAAATAGCAAAACTAAAATGACCATAACTTTTGCATCCGGACATCGATTTTGATGATATTGGGCTCATTTTAAATAGGAAAATAAGATCTACAAGATCATATAGGAAACATCATAGTCTAGGAAGGGAGGATAGAACCAAATGACGAAAGGTTTGACCTCTCTCAAAAGGACGAACCGGTAAACCTCCAACATCAAAAACGCAATAGAGAATCCATATGAAATCCGTTTTCAATGACCTTGAACTTGTCATGGAGAGTAACACAAGCTCTAAATACTCTCATGGATAAGAACCAAAAAAGAACTAAGAAATATGATGTCAAGTATGCAAAGGTTTGAGCTCTCACCGAGGGATACGATCAAGTTACTCACTCGAGAGCCCCTCTTGATAGTACGGTTACCTATCCTATAAACCGGTCTTCCCAACTAACACCAAGAGACCGATAAGAAAGAAACCCTATCAAGAACATACCTTTTACTTGAGCATATCCACTTGAGCTTGACGATAACAATCTTTTCCACCTCAAGATGGAACACCTGTCTTGATTGCGCTAGCTTGGTGAAGTCTTGCAAATTGCTCATACATACTCACTATGGGAGAGCCTCTCTTTTAGGCATATATTCACATATCCATGATCACCAAAATGATGGCAAGCCCCAAGACTATGATCTCTTCGATATGGCTCATCTTGAAATTGCACCACATTTCTTCTAACTCCATTTGGATGATGTCTTGAAGATACACATGAGGAACTCTATCTTCTTCTTCAAGACATCCTTGATCTTCTTGTAACACTCTCGCCTGATAAGGCTGAGTTCATGTGTATAGTGCCAATCCCTGGATCGGTTCACTGGCACACACAATACAAAATGATACCAAATATAACTATGCATCATAAATACAACGAATATGATCCAAAATTTACATTATATTATAGCGGAAAGCAATTACAAGATAGATTTCCATCCTTCAAATGTGCCACAGGCGAACAATTGTTGGGTGGAGTCTCGCGACCTATGAACGATCACTTAGATACGATATAACCTACAACATGAAATGTAGCAGCCCCGAAGGGTCAATATATGGAATGTATGGCAAGTAGGCTAAAGTGGTTAACAACAGATCTATCAACTACATGATTATTTGGCTAAGTGGAGTTCAGACTCATTTGCATAAAGCAATAGTTTTATCCTAATATTTGTAAGAAAGTAGTTTTCCAATATGATAAATAGGACACCCTGGTTCACTCCCAGGTGATCCTACCCAATTAAGTTCACCCAACAAGTTTTAAGTAATTGAGAAATTGGGATGAGTGATAAATATGTCATAGCATCAGTATTAGGTCGCTCAAATTATCCATAACCGGGGCATGACTAAGTACTTAGTTTAGACACCCTGCACGGGTTTGTACACTTTACCCATGTGACCTGGCCAACCCAGCTCAGACCACCACACTCATATTGTGTGATGATAGGGAGAAGTCCAAGACGAGACAATTCGTGAAGAGCTTCCCAAACCCATCCACACACCGTACCAACCTACACTATCTACATCTCTGGCTATGTACGGTTCGAGTCGCCACAACATACTAAGTCCAGCCAGCCACCCATTTCTTACTGGCACATGGTTGTACATGTAAGCTACCAAAAAAAGAAACCAATCCTTTCTTAGTACCCTAGGAGACATTCATCACCATAAATCCACACTCGATGAACCAATCAATGCTATATCGCCCAAGTGGTTTATTAAAATCATGTTTGGTTTGTCATTTAGCAAAATATAATCCTTTCAAAACATATAACTTTTCATGTGTGATTCCCTTCCTCGTCTAAATAGCATAGCCAAGCAATTTACCAATACGATGGCTCATAAACAAGGAATACTAGGGAATAGCATGGGACATAGCATAGCATATACACATCAAGTCCTACATATGCAATTCTACAAAAACATCTACAATGCCTAGGAAAATAGTAGGACATTTATGACCAAGAGAGCACTACTTTCCTTTGTTGTAGATGTAGTCAATTAGATAATCCTCACAATCCTCATAGATATAGGGTGTGTTTGGTAGATCGGTCCATCCCAGAAAATCTGACCTTAACCCAGTTTTAGGTGTTTGTTAGCCCGATTTTACTCCCTCAGCACTACCCACCTCATACAGAAACGCCTCCTCAACCCTGCCCGGTTGTGAAGCTGAAAATGAGCTTCGCCTGTGGGCAGGGCTGAGCTTGCCTGAAAAATCGATCGCACGCCCCCGCACCTCGACCGAATCAATAGGGGTCACACCCCATTCTCCCCCTTAAACCAGGAATTGACCTGCCCCTGCGCCTCCTTGATTCCTCCAACCTCCAGCCACGCGCCTCCTCGATAGGGGCCGCCCTTGCCTTCTCGACGAGCGCCGCCGCCGCCAGGCCCGCCATGGCCAGCCTCCCCACATAGCCTCCCTGTTTTCCATCTTGCAGCGGGCCAGCAACCCAGCGCCGCCATAGCCCAGCCCAGCTCGTCTCGCCAGCGTGGTTGGAGCTCGCCGAAGCCCGCCAGGCCAGCCATGACCAGCCCTCCATCGCCGCCGAAGCTCCCCGACCGGAGCTCGCCGGCGCCTGCCAGGCCAACCATGAACATCCCTGCGTCTCCGCCGGAGTTTCCCGGCCGGAGCTCGCCGACGCCCGCCGATGGGGGCAAGGCCAGCCACGAACAACCCCATGCGTCTCCGTCGAAGCTCCCTAGCCGGAGGTCCCTGGCTGGAGCTCGACAGCGTAGGATCCGATTGCGTTTTATTTATGTATATAGGGACCCGATTGCTTTTTATTTGTGTATACATGGACTTGATTGTTTTTATTCATGTATATAGAGACACGATTGCATTTTGTTTGTGTATTCAGGGGCTTTTGTGTATATTTTAGACCTTTCAGTCTATCTCAACACATACAACCCGCCAAACAACGGATGAATTCAGAATTTCTCAATAGACACGTGCTACCAAACACATGCCAAAATATGACGTCAAACATGTTGAAGTCCACTTGGCTCAACAAAGATATTGATTCTGAGGTGGCCCGGGCTACCAAACACACCCATAATGGTTGCACTCTTCATAACCCCAATACTTGCAATCATAATAGTTGCAATTATAGAAGTTGCGCTCCTTGCAATCTAACGTTTAAAAACAAAGGCATAACAAACACACCATTCAGAACATTGCAAACATGCAACAGTGCAACAATACAAGAAAACAATGATGAACAAATGCATGTATGATAATGGTTACATTTAGTTATATGAACATTATTATATCACATGATGTATGAGGAAATCATTTAATGCATTAAATCATTTATTATTAAAGTCATATCGATTTAATATGGCTTATCTCACTTTAGTTAAACTACTGATGTTTCTATCATATTAAATTGTTAAGTAAATGTTACTAGCTAGCTAATGCAATTAATAACCAGTAGCAATTTGAATCACCTAAAAAGGAGTTACATATATTTTCTTATGATTAAAATACTAATACAATTGGTTTAAATATTTCTACATGAATTTCTATTCTAATATTTCCAAATAATTTGGCACACAATTTATTTGGATAGATCTTTCCAAAACAAAACAGTGGCAATTGGTTTCACTAATTTTGGAGTTGTGGTTAATTTTCTGTGATTTAAATACTAGTTAGAAGGGATTAAATCATTTAAATTATTTCCTTCAACAAAAAATATATATAAGGTTAGATACTCTTTCTACATGAATCAAGGATTCCATAGACATCTTATTTGTATTTTTATGATTTGTATATAATTTACTATGATTTATTTACCCCAAATTGGTAATTAATCTATTTAAATTATTGCAGTAAAAGTATACAGTAAAATTTCCATATAATCTCATATTAATATTCTTCATACTTTTCTGAATCCAATGTATATAATTTGCAAATTTTTTGACTGACAAATATTTTTATATGCATTTTACAATTTGCATGTTTTTCTGCCTATTTTAAAATTGAAACTCCAGTTTACGCAGTCAGCCATCCACGTGGCGAGATATTACTGGTCGATACCTCTTCGGTTTAGTGATGTGTTTCTGGCCACCCGATCTGGATCGGACGGTGCAGATCTATGGCTCGATCGACAGCTTGGCTTGAGCCTCGGCTTGGCTTAAGCTTCGGCTGGGCTTGGCTTGAAGTGATCTGGGACATACGAATTAGATCGGATGGTGCACATTGACATGGGAGTCGATGGCTGGGGTGACAATGCAGACGACGGAGGCACGGATTGAAAGGGTCATCACGGCGGCACTCCGATGATGCGTCGGCATGGTGTATTAGGCGACTACGTGCAGACGAGAATGAGGGTTCTTTTCGTTTCTTCATCATCGATTACGAGGCTCTCTATCGGTGGCGAGGCCTAGATGGAGATGCCAACCTCTGGTGATCCTCCGGCGACCTCGGGAGGGCTTCGTAGTGCTCCTGCGGAGAAAGAAAAGGGATGAGAGGATACAGCGCAGCGTGGGGGGTCGATAAGGAGGAAGAGGTGAGCGCGGGAGGTCGGGGTCGCATCCCCGTACTGAAGCTTCAACGGCGGCCGACGGTGGCGAGATGGGGGAGGCGCTAGGGTTCGGAAAGAGCAGAAAAGAACGCCTAGAGGTATACGGGAGTTTTTATGGGGGAGTTGGCATGTGCAGCAGAAAAAAATCGCGAACGAAACCGTCCGAATTTGGGGAAAATCGAATCGGATCGATGAACTCAGAGCAGTTCTATCTCTGGCCTCAGGTGGAAGGAGATTGGGTGGGTCCACGTCATCAGCGAGAGAGGGGAGAGGGGAGCGCGCGGGTTGGGCTGCTGCTGGGCCTTAGTGCGCTTCTTGGCGCTACGCAATCGTTGGGTGCGGGCGGTATGTTAGGTGTGGGCCGACCGAGTTGGTCGGTCCGGGGTAGGTTAGTTAGGCTTTATTTTTTTCCATTTTATTTTTCCGTTTTATTTTCTAGGTTTTGTTTTAGGCATCCAAATTGAACCATTTAAATTCCTAAAAAATTGTAAAATCACCATAAAACTTTTAGGATAATTTCTACATTATTTATTATTCATTTATAATTTACCAACCAATGAATATTTTGTTTGGCCAAAAAGGGCATTATTATTATTTCTTATATTAAACATAACTTTTGCATTTTAGCTCCAAATGGACTCAAATATATTTATTTGGTTTTCTAGAAGTGCCCTCTATCAATGTATTCCATTTAGGATTTACTCTTGCTCAAGGTGTACTATGGACAAAACCATAACTATTTGGTTCCACTTAGAATGGGAAAATCCCATTTAGGGTTTTGAATTTATGTTTGGGCAACACTATTTGCTTCTTAGGGTTTGTATGCAATGATGTTCATGCATGCTCCATGATTTTTGAACTTTTCAAAATTTTCACTCCAATACTACAATCCATAATCAATCCATGCCCTTTTGTCTATATGGCTACTTAGGTCATAACAAAAGGATATAAGGTTTTGAAATCAAGGTTGAGGGGATTTTCTATTCAAAAAGTTTCTTATCTTTGAGAATTTTCATCAAAGTCAAACAATCAATCAAACTTATTTTATTTATTTAACATTATAAAATTAGTAAAATTTTGGGATGTGACAGACTACCACCCTTAAAAGAAACCTTGTCCCGAGATTTGAGAAGGTTAGAAAGAAACATGGGCTAAGGATTCACTTGGCTCAGATTGATTGTCCTTTATACTTTTATGGGCACAATGTCTCTTGCACATTCTGAACTTCAGGATTTGCAGATTGTAGGCAAGTACTACTTAAACTAGCAAAACACTCATGTTGGTCAATTAGGGGACGTTTTCTTCATGATACCCATTAAACATAGTTGAGACTCATCCTTACCATTCATTCCCATGCTTAACAATGCATGCTTTTATAAGGGTAGAACAATATTCCATTCTAAGGTCTAGGATCAACGTCGTCTCTCTGCTAAGGCTTAAAAGACACTTAAGATTCACAAAGCCAATAGTACAAGAGCGAATAATAAGAGTAGCAGGAATGGTGATCAATCCATCCTGCACCCAAATCATTACCCTGCATGAGGATAGGTGATCACGTTTTTCTGTCACTCGGGCATCCTCACTTGCCTTGAAGAAGGTTTCCATGGGCACGAACTAATGCTCAATGTAGACTCCCATGTATCCAATCTACAAAGCTACTACAAAAACTAAACTATCAATGCTTAAAAACTTTCAGGTTGGGTAATCTACTACATAACATAATTTACAACACTTCATATTTCCACATACTTTTATTGCATTAGATGAAGCATTCTCCTTTCTATATACATTTTGTTGTCAAACCTTCCACTTAACACATCATTATATCCCAAGGGTTCAAGATAGGGGAGAATAGATTCTAGAGAAAAGAAACTACTTAGGAAATAATCCTACCCATAACTATATGAAGCAATCAATATCATAAACAAGCAAACAATCATAATCAATCAAAACACAATCAAACACTTGCATAACAATAATACAGAGGTCTAAGCTTTGCATTATATAACCACAAAATAGTTTAGAAACATTGAGAACAATACTAGAGTAAAATAGAGCAACATATAAGCATTAGACAGAACCTGTCAAAACACTATAGCAGGTTTCACGAATTTTTCTGACTGAATTAAACTCGTCAGGAATTTTAGCCAATTTTTCTGCATGTATTACAGGTAACTACGCTCCAGATCCTATTTTTTTCAGATTTTCTAAGTTACTAGTAAAATATGTAAAATCACGTAGTACAACTGGTCAGGCAGAAAACTGCAACAATAATCTCATGAATTTCAATCAAATCATACCATTAAACTATTTTAAAAACCTCACGAAATTTTTAGAACATTTAGAGTACAGATCCTAAACAATGCATCACACAAAATATCTCAATACTGCTAAGCAAGCAACCTATATTGTCATACCTCATCAGTTGGTAAGATCAATATGTTAACACGATAGCGATCATCTCCTAAATTGATAAAATATGGTGGTCCAGACCTACTCAAACTTGGTGAGATATTTATTTATGTCATATTATTTGTTCTTTTACTTAGCTAACTCTCATATAAGTATCAAAAGAATGGACATCTACAAATTTTTGAACAAGAAGAGGTTATAGAAAAGATAGAAAAGAAATATAAGAGCTCTAATAAGTAGAAAATATGATAGTTCTCCTAATAGAGGTACTCTATTTCTAATCCATTTCTAAGGTCACGATCCTACAGTCAACACACAGCTCTAATACCATCTTGTAACACCCTCGCCTGATAATGCTGAGTTCATGTGTATAGTGCCAATCCCCGGATCGGTTCACTGGCACATACAGTACAAAATGATACCAAATATAATTATGCATCATAAATACAACGAATATAATCCAGAATTTATATTATATTACAGCGAAAAGCAATTACAAGGTAGATCTCCACCCTTCAAATGTGCCATAGGCGAAAAATTGTTGAGGGAGTCTCGCGACCTATGAATGATCACTCAGATATGATATAACCTGCAACATGAAACGTAGCAGCCCCGAAGGGTCAATACATGAAATGTATGGCAATTAGGCTAAAGTGGTCAACAACAGATCTACCAATTACATGATTATTTGGCAAAGTGGAGTTCATTCTCATTTGCATAAAGCAATAGTTTTATCCTAACATTTGTAACAAAGTAGTTTTCCAATATGATAAATAAGACACTC
The DNA here is from genome assembly GCA_916181665.1 of Avena sativa. Lineage (NCBI taxonomy): Eukaryota > Viridiplantae > Streptophyta > Magnoliopsida > Poales > Poaceae > Avena > Avena sativa. The sequence goes on along the minus strand of OV702279.1, from coordinate 50,830,550 downwards.
TGGTTCACTCCCAGGTGCTCCTACCCAATTAAGTTCACGCAACAAGTTTTAAGTAATTGAGAAATTGGGATGAGTGAGAAATATGTCATAGCATCAGTATCAGGTCGCTCAAATTATCCATAACTGGGGACACAACTAAGTACTTAGTTTAGACACCCTGCACGGGTTTGTACACTTTACCCATGTGACCTGGCCAACCTAGCTCAGACCACCACACTCATATAGTGTGATGATAGAGAGAAGTCCAAGACAAGACAATTCAGGAAGAGCTTCCAAACCCATCCACGCACCGTACCAACCTACACTATCTACATCTCTGGCTACATAGGGTTCGAGTCGCCATAACCTACTAACTCCAGCCAGCCACTCATTTCTTACTGGCACATGGTTGCACATGTAAGCTATCAAACAAAGTAACCAATCCCTTCTCAGTACCCTGGGCGGCATTCCCCACAATAAATCTATACTCGATGACCCAATCAATGCTATTCCGCCCAAGTGGTTCATTAAAATCATGATGGTTTGTCATTTAGTAAAATATAATCCTTTCAAAACATATAACTTTTCATGGTGTGATTCCCTTCCTCGTCTAGATAGCATAGCTAAGCAATCTACCAATACGATGACTCATTAACAAGGAATACTAGGGAATAGCATGGGACATAGCATAGCATGTACACATCAATTACTACATATGCAATTCTACAAAAGCATCTATAATGCATTGCAAAACAGTAGGACATTTATGACCAAGATAGCACCGCTTGCCTTTGTTGTAGATGTAGTCGATTAGATAATACTCACAATCCTCATAGATATAATGGTTGCACTCATCATAACCATAATAGTTGCAATTATAGTAGTTGCAATCATAGTAGTTGCGCTCCTTGCAATCAAACGTTTAAAAACAAATGCACAACAAAGACACCATTCAGAACATTTCAAACATGAACAGTGCAACAATACAAGAAAACAATGATGAAAAAATGCATGTATGACGATTTAATAAGCCATAATGGTTGTATTTACTTATATGAACATTATTATATCACATTATGTATGGGGAAATAATTTAATGCATTAAAGCATTTATTATTAAAGTCAGATCGATTTAATATGGTTTATCTCACTTTAATTAAACTAATCATGTTTCTATCGTATTAAATTGTTAAGTAAATGTTACTGGATAGGTAATGCAATTTATAACCAGTAGCAATTTGAATCAGAGTTACAGTTATTTTCTTATGATTAAAATATTATTACAATTGGTTTAAATATTTCATCATGAATTTCTATTCTAACAATACCAAATAATGTGGCACGCAATTTATTTGGATGGATCTTTCCAAAACAAAATAGTGACAGTTTGTTTCACTAATTTTAGAGTTCTGGTTTATTTTCTGTGATTTAAATACTAGTTAGAAGGGATTAAATCGTTTAAATTATTTTCTTCGACAAAAAATATATATAAGGTTAGATACTCTTTCTACATGAATCAAGGATTCCATAGACATATTTTTTGCATTTTTATGATCTGTATATATTTTACTATGATTTATTTACCCAAAATAGGTAATTAATCTATTTAAATTATTGAAGTAAAAGTATATAGTAAAAGTTCCATATAATCTCATATTAATATTCTTCATACTTTTCTGAATCCAACTACATATTATTTGCAAATTTTTGACTTACAAATATTTTTATATGCATTTTATAATTTGCATGTTTTTTTGCCTATTTTAAAATTGAAACTCCAGTTTACACGGTCAGCCAGCCATGTGGCGATATATTGCTGGTCGATACCTCTTCGGATTAGTGATGCGTTTCTAGCCACCCGATCTGGATCGGACGATGCAGATCTGTGGCTCGATTGACAGCTTGGCTTGAGTCTCGGCTTGGATTGAGCTTCGGCGGGGCTCGGCTTGAAGTGATCTGGGACGTGCAGATTAGATCAGACAGTACATGTTGACCTGGGCGTCGATGGCGGCGGTGACGCGGCTCGGAAGGGTCGTCGCGCTGGTGCTCTGGTGATGCATCGGCATGGTGGATTAGGCGACTACATGTAGCGGAGAATGAAGGTTCTTTTCATGTATTCATCATTGGTTAGGAGGCTCTCTATCGGTGGCGAGGCGCAGATGGAGATGCCGACCTCCGGTGATCCTCCTACGACCTCAGAAGGGCTTCGTAGTGCTCCTGCGAAGAAGGAAAAGGGATGTGAGGATGTGGCGCAGCGTGGGGGGTCGATTAGGAGGAAGAGGGAGAGCGGGGAGGTAGGGGTCGCATCCCGGTACTGAAGCTTCAACGGCGGCCGACGGTGGCGAGATGGGGTATGCGCTAGGGTTGGAAATGAGCGGAAAAGAACGTCTAGAGGTAGATGGGAGTTTTTATAAGGGATTTGGCGTGCGCAACGGAAAAAATCACAAACGAAACCGTCCGGATTTGGGGGAATTGAATCAGATCGACGAACTCGGATCAATTCTATCTCTGTCCGAAGGTGGAAGGAGATTGGGTGGGTCCGTGTCATCAGCGAGACATGGGAGAGGGGCGCGCGCGGGTTGGGCTGCTGCTGGGCCTTAGTGCGTTTCTTGGCGCTGCGCAAGCGTTGGGTGTGGGCGGTAGGTTAGGTGTGGGCTGGCCCAGTTGGTAGGCCCGAAATAGGTTAGTTAGGCTTTATTTTTTTCCATTTTATTTTTCTATTTTATTTTCTACGTTTTGTTTTAGGCATCCAAATTGAACCATTTAAATTATTAAACAATTGTAAAATCACCATGAAACTTTTAGGATACTTTCTACATTATTTATTGTCCATTTATAATTTACCAACCAATGAATATTTTGTTTGGCCAAAAAGGGCATTATTATTTCTTATATTAAACATAACTTTTGCATTTTAGCTCCAAATGGACTCAACTAAATTTATTTGGTTTTTTAGAAGTGCCCTCTATCAATGTATTCCATTTAGGATTTACTCTTGCTCAAGTTTTACTATGGACAAAACCATAGCTATTTGGTTCCACTTAGAATGGGAAAATCCCATTTAGGGTTTTGAATTTATTTTTGGGCAACACTATTTGCTTCTTAGGATTTATATGAAATGATGTTCATGCATGCTCCATGATTTTTGAAATTTTCAAAAATTTCACTCCAATACTACAATCCATAATCAATCCATGCCCTTTTGCCTATATGGCTACTTAGGTCATAACAAAAGGATATAAGGTTTTGAAATCAAGGTTGAGGGGATTTTCTATTCAAAAAGTTTCTTTTATTTGAGAATTTTCATCAAAGTCAAACGATCAATCAAACTTATTTTATTTATTTCACATTCCAAAATTAGGAAAATTTTGGGATGTGACACTTCTTTTCTTTATTCTTCTTTCTTTATTATGTTGTTTTCTTGAAGGTACAAAAGAGGTATCACTCCATCTTATTCTTCAAGACACACTTGCCATAGGCTCAACTCTCCCATGACCAATCTTTGGATCACTCCTTGAACATCTTGGTCATCAATTGATCTTCTTCATTTTCTTCTTGTTTCAACCTTGACACCACCACATGGTTCAAGAATTTCCAATGGAGAATTCCTACAAGTGCAACTTGATACAAGCATTAGTCCATAGAGATTGTCATTAATTACGAAAACCACACATGGGGGCCCACATGCTCTTTCAATCTCCCCCATTTTGGTAATTGATGACAATCCCTTTGAGAGGGTTTATATAAGGAATTTAACGAATAAAATGGTAGAACCAATATCAAATACTACACAAGTATGTGATATTGGCACTCCTACAATATATAGAGCAAACTCCCCCACAATCTATGCATGTGTGATGAACTTGAATTTCATTGCATATATTGCCAACCATTACCGTTGGTGGAGTTTCCTCTATATATTCAACATGCAAAGCAACAACAAAGGTGCAAGAGCATGGAAGGAAAATGCTTAAGAACAAACTCAAATCATAAAACCAACTTCCCTTAAACCCTCTAAAACTTCTCCCCCATTGGCATCGATTGCCGAAATGAGTGACAATTCTAGAAGGCCAATATAGTGATAATTCCTCCAAAGGTGTGCATTCGCACATATCCAATGATGAATACATGGGAGCAAGTAGAACTATATTGAGGACCCGAATATATCCAAAGAAATAAAATAAAAGAAGCATCAACAGATGACGCAAGCAAACACAAGATACGTGCACAAATTAGGTTTTTGTATGTGAATACAATGTGAACAACATGGAATCCTCACTTCCTATATTTTACTTATAACACAACTATGTGCAAATGATCATATACCAAGGCAACAATTTACAAGAAACAAATGGTTGAGCGACAAATAAGAGACAACATAATAACAGACTCAACCACACGGATGTGTGAGGGGCATGACAGAGCATATTATAAGACTAGTACAAGGATGATGATTGCATATCAACATAGTCTTCATTGAATGATATTGCTTATATGACCATAGAACACACATGAAACAAATAAGATATTAGAAAAATAGAGAAGTAACATCTCTTATGTGTATAAGTTTCTAAATGGACAATCTCACACAGATATTGATCCACAAAGAAACATGTACACACAAAATAGATAGTAAAATAAATAGAGCAAGATATCCAAACTGAAGTCATGACAATACACCACTAATATCTTTGCTTGATAGCATGTCCAAAAGGCTCAATTTTATCTTATTGTATATTGAAGAACTTTAACCACAAATATATCAAATACATCACAATTATCACTAAGGGAAGAGGAGATAGTTGGAATGTATTGTGAAAGTAAACAAGTATCCCAAAGAAAGAATCAACTTTGCAAATGATCAATTTTGCACATGAGAGTACTTTGAGGAAATGGTAGGAAATATAATTGCTAGAATGACATAGTTGGGATTGGTGAATCATGGGAATGATTTTGTATAGTCCCAATTATATGCACTCATATCAACTTACTCACATATGCAATAGAGAGTCTTGTTTAAGGCCAAATAAATAACCATAACAATTGGAAATACATAAAATTCATGCCAAGATGCAACCTACCATAGGTTGGAAGATGAGATGTATGTATGAGTAGGAGATACTTGTTACCAATATATCATTGGTGTGATGAAGTAGATAGGAGTTCGTTAACCATACTAGCTTGTCTCTAGTTTTCATTGAGTCATCACTTATTTCTTATGAAAGAGACAAGCATCCAAAGCATCTCCAATGTACCTAAAACAAAATTGAAGTACAAAATGTTCCCCAAACTTATTGGGTCCAAAGTAGTTAGATAACTACAATACATAGGGGAGTCTCCACATAAATATGTGCACATTGATATGAATTTGAATTTCATGCACATCTTAGCCAATGGGATTTGGCAGAGTTTGCCCGATATATTGGATCAAAGAAGGCAAGTATGCCATAATATAAACATGTAGTAAATATGCATGCACGATACTTTCAAGAACCAAAAATGAGATACAATTTGAACAAAAAACACCAAGTAAACCGAGATGACACACGTAAGAGTGTAACATGACAAAAGGTGTCCAAATTGTATCAATGAACCAATTCAACACATGAAAGATCACAAGTTCAACAAATGAACTAAACAAGAAAAGATCAAACTTCCAAGCACATAAGGCCTATTGAACAAAACAAGAAGCATAATTATGAGTGTTCCAAATAATATAGGAGAGCTCCCCCATATGTAGGATTATGTAGCACATAGGACATTATGTAGGATTTTCCTTTTGAATGCAAAATGCACACAAATGGGAACATCACTAGTACCTACATTAAATAAAACACAAGAGGATACCAATTAAATAAGAAGATCCACAAGAGGGAAGGAAAGCTTGGGAGACAACATGAATTTTTTTCTTAATAGATAGTACAAAATTAAGCAAAGGCCAAAGTGGATATGATCAGTAAATTCTACCATAAATCTAGTACTCATTGTCCAAGGACAAGAAGTATTGGTAATAATCTTCCTGAGGTAGTTCACATGGATATCCAAGATCATATTCACACAAGAAGCATATAACAAAGTATAAGAATTAAGCTTGATGCTCCAAAAAAGAGATTCTTGGTAGCTTCCTATAGTCACAAAATCACTAGTGATTAGAGTAACTTGAAGATAATGGTTTCCATGAGGATATAGAGCTCCAAATCCGAGGAAACACATACCAAGAAACACTCTCACAAACAAGATCCAAAATATGAGCAATAAAGGATTCAAGCAAATTTGAACTAGTTTGAGAAAATGTGTCACATAGGAGCTAGATAATTATCAATATCAATTCTAAGTGACTCAACATCAAATTTTCACATTTTCTAGGCTTATAATATGCACTAAGCATATGACTCCCCCATAATGTGATAAACCATAAATCTCAACATGAGGCAAAAAGATCTAAATGGAGATAATTAATGGACAATATAGAACTTAAATTTCTCATGAGAAACATACCCCATAGAGTGTCACATCCCAAGATTTTCCAAATCTTGTAATGTGAAAAATAAATAAACAAAATAAATAATTGTTGAATTTCAGGGAGAAAAGAAACTTTTGTTTCTAAAATGGAAACTTAAAATCCCATCTGGAACAAACTTTGGTTAATGTTTGAATCCAACTAAATTAAAATCAAGAGGAATGTTATTCATAAATGCATCTGGAAATTTAAACACTTGAGAAATAAACCAAAACCCTAAAACCCTAATGGAAGAAAATCATTTTCAAGTTATCTCTAAGACCATGGATTTGATCCATATAAAAAGTTGTCAAGCAAACATTTCAAAATGATCAAGAATGACAAATAGAAATATTATAAAACCATAGAAATTGGTTTCACTTAATTTGGAGCCATAGATAAAATCTTATGAATTTAATAAGATAAGGAAATTGAATTTCCAAAGCCAATAAATCACCTATAAAAAATCCATACCAAATGGTGAGCAAATAGTCCTAAAAGATATTTAAAAGGATAAACAAATATTAAATAAGATTTTACAAATTGGAATCACCAAGTTTGGATCTATAAATAAAAAGATATGGATTTTATAAGTTAAAGAAAGAAATATTAAATTAGGAATATTTCAAGACCAAATTAAATCTTGGCCTAATACATAAGCAAATGGAATGAATATAATCCAAATCCAAATAAAATAAAAGGATAAAGAATTCCAAATAAAATGGCATTAACCAAATTCTAGATCTATTTGAATAAAGACAAATCCCTAATAAGAAGGATTAATTAAATTTTGGGAAAATAAAATTTGGAATTTACCCAAGTGGGAATAAAAGTTATTTAATTAACTTAAATAAGATCAAAGAAAACTTCCAAATAAAATTTATGGAATTAAAACTATATTTAATTTCATGTGAATAAAGGACAAGTACCCAAATTAAAAATGATTAATAAATCATTTTCCAAATAAGTCAAGGTGAATTATTTGACACGCTATTAAATAAATAAACCTACTGAAAAGGTTTTGTGAGAATTGAAATTAAATAAGGGTTTAAAATATATTTGATATTAATTGAATTTAAATGCATGAGCCTATTTTTAAAATAATTAAAAAACCCTAAAAGAATAAAAGAAATATTCAAATTTTGACTCTAAAATGAACTATCAATCAGTATTTGAATCTACACAAATTTTGGTTGAGGTTTGAAATCAAATTGATGTTTGAAATAGTTAAATAAAATCAAAACAGATAAATTGAAAAAGAAAAAGAAACAGGAACAAAAAAATATAAAAGGACTCAGCCCAGCCAGCAGGCCCAACTAAGCCTAGTCCAGCCCACTCCTTCTCTCCCGCGGTGAATAGTTTTTCACTCGCGAATTGACCCGCAGTGTCACTCATTACTGGACCCCACCTCCCCTCTTCCTCTCTCGCTGACGATGCTACCCCACAGCCACGTGACCGTCTTCAACCACGCGCGACCAGTTCTTCTTCTCCCTCTCTCCCGTTTCTGCTTGAATTCAGCGGATTAAATTCACCATAACGCCACGAGTAATCGCTGCTGCAACTACGCCCTACTAATCACCCCTCTCTCCCCCTTCCTTTCCCTTCAGAAACCACTGCACGGGAGCCCCCAGGCTGTCTCTGATTTGCTTTGCACTGCCGCTGTCTCCGACGTCTTCTGGCGACGCTTCCGGCCACTCCCCGCTGCCCCTCGACTCATCGACCACACGAACACATTCCCCAGCCTCTGGCGCACACTCCAGTGCCGCCAGCTCGCTCTTGCTTGCCCTGCAACCTCGACTGTGTCTTCGACGAAGCAGCGCTGCCGTCTGTCTTCTCTCCGTCGATCTCTCCAGGTAAACTCCGACCAAGCCTTTCCCTCTCACTGTTGCTCCCAGACTCGCGAACCTCGCACGCACCTAACAGCGCCTCTACTTTGTCTTAGCGCGGTCTAAAACATCGCCCACGACAACCGCCAGAGGAGCCCGACGCAGTCGTGAACTTCGGCAAGGAATTACCATCGCCCCTTCGCCAACCCCGAGCACGTCGAGCATCTGCGTTCCACGGCGAACACTTTGAGCACATCCACTCTCCCCCTTCCTTCCTGGAATAGCTAGAGCGCATCGCCAGAGCACGCCGCCGCCAGCGCCGCCAACCTTTGGTCAAACGCGCAGCAGCCGTCCGATCTAGATCCGAGGCACGCGATAGATTGACTTAACAAAGGGGTAAGGACAGATTTGTGCCACATGATTCACATTAGATCCAACGATCCTCTGTGCCTGATCCGAACGAATCGGTACCAGCCAGTAGTAAGCAGCCACGTGGCCCTGTTCGTTTTAATAAAAACAGAATTGATCTATTTGATGTTCCAATTTGAAAAATTCATAACTTTCAAACCACCCGTCCAATTTTGCAAATTTTATATCAATGGAATCAGCAGGACAAGTACTTGCTGACCATGCACTTTGTTTAGTAAATTACTTCTGTTAAATTGGTTGTTTTTGCAGAAACTTGTGTAGGTATATTTAGAATATAAAATTTGTTCTAAAATGAATTTTGAGATAAAACCTTTGGAAAATGGTTTGTTTTGAACCTACTGACCTTAGAAACCAACTCATGGCTTTGAAAATGTATTTGGTAAAGCTAAAGAGTAAATCTTTGATTTAAAACACTTCTAGTCAAATAAAAATAATGTTTATGTGTTAAAAATGTTTTTGGAAGAAAACCTTTGGAAATTGTTTTGTTTTAAAACTATCTGACCCCAAGCACCAAGTTTTATGATATAAAAATGTATTTGGTGAACCTTATAAAGATTGTTACTTTGATAAAGGCATATTCAACCACATAAAATAATGATTTGGTTTAAAAAAGGTTTATAAGTAAAATATTTTTGCAAATGGTTTTGACACTTTTATAAAGTGACCAGTAGGTGTTTTAGAATGTTTATAACCCATTAGGAACCAATTTTCCAAATAAAACAATGTTTAGCATGCTCGCATGCATTGTTTTGTTTGTATTATTTTATGTGATGATGTTTGAATGGTAGATTGAAATATTGCTTGCTTGCTTGAATTGTAGTGATTTGAAGAGTGTGATCATTGCAAAGACAAGGAGTGAACTTATATTCTCTACCAAAAAGGCAAGTGATGCTTCATACTTTTGTCCCATTATTTTTACTATGCATTAGTGATATTTCTAAGTAGGACTTGCATGGAATTTTTGCTAAGTATAAACTATGCCATGGGAAATCCTAGTAGATGAAACCTTAGTAGAAATTTCCTAAGTTAAGATTCCTACTGCTATCATGCTTAGCTTATCTAGTAGAAAACAAGGGAGGATTATATTCATGCTATGGAATATTTCTAAGTCAAGGACTTGTGTTTTGTTTAATAAAACAACTAAGTGAATGAATCACCTGGGTGGAATGGAAGGAATGGTTTGTGTTGAGTGGTTCACAAGGCCCATTTCTATGGTTTACCTTGTGTATCTCACTTGTGGATGGCCACCCAGGAACAATGAGATTTGAGATGTCAAATGTTGAGAAGCTTCAAGTGCAGCCACTTGGCATTATGGGCTCTGCCTGGATCATATAGGTTGCAATAACTAAGCCAAATGGACAGTTGGTGGTAGGGGATGATAGGTTGGAACGCGTCCATTCTGGTCTAAGGGAAGGCTTCTGAAAGATCTTTTCTTGGGAAACCAAGTCTTGTGGGGAAAGTGCACCACCTCTCCAGAGTGTAAAATCTAAGTACTTAGCCATGTCCCTGGTAAAGGACAATTTGAGCATCAAGACATGGAAGCTATCAAGAATGTAAGGTTCCCAACCTTTAATAAGGTAGAGATCCCTGTGTTTACAATGCTAGTCCCTGGATCAATAGCTAGCATCCACAGTTAAGATGTAATATCAAGAAACAAAGGTCATAATATAACTTTATAACCAGGAATAAAATAATTCATTACATCTTACATAGCTCATTTGGCTATCTCATTACAATGCAGCAGAATATAACAATAGCATGGAGTCCTTCATCTTCAAAGTGCCACAGGCAAACATGTTGGTTGTAGACTTGTAATCCTAATCAACATACTTAACATCAAACAAACCTGTGACATAATAAGTTGCAGCCACAAGGGTCAATACATTTGAATTGTATTGGCAAGTTTCACTACTATGTAGAAATAAGTGGATCCTATCAGTACATGCATATTTGGCTAAGTAGGGTTTAGGCTCATTTGCAGAAAGCAATATAGTTTTATCCTATCTTTTCAAAATAGTTTTGATCTTTTGTCAAATCTTTCTGAACTTCTTGGAAAACTCCAAGTGCTTCAAATCCCTTGTTGTCACCATCAAATTTTAACTTTGAGAAATTGGAATGTCGAGATCTTCCATAGCTTCAGGCCTTAGTTGCTCAGTGTTGTCCATAACCGGGGACACGGCTAAGTACTTAGAATTTTGATCTTCTGCAGAAGTTGTACACTTTACCCACATGACACAATCTCATCTTGATGCCACCAGTGGCCGCTGGATAAGTACTCACCAAGATGGAGTACTGGCAGATTGAGAATGTGACAAAGTCTATCCATAGAAGTCCTCCCAATACACAATGCTAGCTTGTCATCCAGGCACCAATGAAGGGATATATTTCCCTTACACAATTCTAGTCAACTTGAAGATGCCAATGCATGGGTCTTACACTATGTAGTTGACTAAGCCAGAGCCCATTTAGCATGTGGCTGTACACGGAAGCCACTGTACGAGAAACATGTTCAATCTCTAAGTCCCTGGGTGGTTTTCTTCTAGTGCACATACAAAAAGAGATAGCCATATAAACATGGTTCCTTTTGTTGCCACCTTGTCCAACAATTGAGTATCCTTGTCCACCCAGGTGGTTCATTGAGTACTTGTTTTATTATATAAAACATATATCTTTTCAACTCTTCATAATCATATCATGTATCCCATCCTAATATATAGCAGGGCTAAGCATACTACAACTACATTGTTTCCACTAAGGGATATATAAGGGTATCCTATTAGGATTTAGCATAGCATAAAATATAGTAAACCTTATCATGCATGTTTCAAAATTCCACTAAGTGTAATGAAAATAGTAGGACATGTATGATAGTGTCATTTGCCTTTTTAGTAGAGAATGTTGGTTCACTTATTGATCTTGCAAATATCACACTCTTCTAATTCCACTACAATTCAATCAAACAAACACAATTCAACTAGCATTCAAACCATTTCTCACACATAAAAAACAAAAACAAGGTCATGCATGCAAGCATGCAAAAGATAGTTTTATTTGCAAAAGTGGTTTCTACTAGGCTCTAAACATTGTAAAGTTCAAAGTGGTCATTTACTAAAGTGGTAAAATCATTTGCAAAAGGTTTTATCTATAAGCCATTTTTAATTCAAATCAATATTTTATGTGGTTGAAAATGCTTTTAGCAAATCAATATTCTTTAAAGAGTTCACCAAATATATTTTAATTCTCAAAACTTGGTGTTTAGGATCAGAAGGTTTGAATCAAATCATTTCCCAAAGGTTTTACTTAAAAATCATTTCTAAAACAAAAACAATATTTTTATTTGACTAGAAATGTGCTAACTCAAATATTTATTCCCTAACTTCACAAAATACATTTTTAAATCCATAAGTTGGTTCCTATGGTCAGTAGGTTCACAACAAACCATTTTGCAAAGATTTCATCTCAAAAATATATGTAGAACAATTTTTATATTCAAATTATGCCTACACATGTTTCTGCAAATTCAACCAATTTTCCAGAAGCAAAACATTAAAAAAGTGCATGGTTGCAAAGTACTTGTTCTGCTGAATCCATTGATATAAAATTTGCAAAATTTGGACGTGTAGAACTAAAGTTATGAATTTTACAAAATTTCATATCTAATAGAACATTTTCTGTTTTTAAAACAGAGTCAGTGCCACGCGGCGTGTTTCTATTGGATGGTACCGCTTTGGGTGGATCGATCTCTCTGTACCGCAGGATCTTATTTAGGTTGCACGGCGCAGATTGGGTGATACCCCTTCGTTAAGTCATCTGTTCCTACGCGTCGGATCTAAATCTAACGGTGCAGATGGGTTTGACCATTGCCTGGCGGCGCTAGCGGCGGTTGGCGGCGGCGCACGCTCTGGCAGGAGGTTTCCGGCGAAGCTAGGAAGCGAGGGAGAGGGATAAGTGGCTCATAGTGTTCGCGTGGTCGAGGTGAAGCTCGAGGTGGTCGCAGCTGTCCAAGGGGCGCACAGGAACGGCGGTGATTGCTCGCCGGAGTGTGCAGCAGCGTCAGGCGGTTCTGTTTGTTGTCGGGGATGGAGCTGCAGTTCACCCCAAGGCAAACAGAAGGTACGGTTAGACGCGGGCGAACGTGGGGAGTACGGGAGCATCAACAGGGGAGCTTGGGGCGGTCGAGGCTTACCAGGAAACTTCGTCGGAGACGAGACAGATGGCGGCGGTGCTCAGGTGAGGACGAAGCCGACGCTACGGGGCACGCGGGAGTGAGCTGGGGCTATGGGCAGGTGCGCCTGGAAATGGGGAATATGCCTGCGTGCAGAGGGAGTCGAGGGGCGGCTGGACGGCGCCGGAATTGGCCAGGAACACCGTCGGAACAGAGAGGCTTGAGCTCAAAATTCCTGCAGCCTGGTGGCAGAGGGGAGGCGCTGTTTGGGGGGAAAGAGAGAAGAGGCGTGGGCGCTTATCTACACGTGATCACACCGAGGATTTACTCAGCCATTTACGCGTATTGACACCGGCAATAACTCGGCAGCAACGACAGGGGGACGTGGTCGCGGGGTTCAAGACGACTGCGTGGCAGTGGGGTCCGTCTGACAGTGAGGGAGAGAGAGAGGGCGTGGGGTCCACTGCTCAGCGTCTCTGTGGGTTCTTTTTTGAGTGAAAACGGTTGACCAGCGGGGGAGAAATATGGGTTGCGAGTTGGGCTTGCTGGGCCTTGCTTAGTGGGTTGTGTCTGTTTCATTTTTTTTATTCTGATTGCCTTTTCTTTTTCTATTTGGAATTTCTGTTTTGATTCTCAACCAAATAATTCAAACAAAAAATCAAACAAATCACCACCAAACTTTGTATTGATATTAATTCTGTTGAACATCAAATCCAAAGTCTAAAATAAAATAATTTTTATTCTTTTTAGGATCCATTAATAATTAAATAAATAGAACTTAGTCATTAATTCAAATAGGATTTAATTTATTTAAAAACTCTATTTGAAATCTAAAATAATATCAAAATCATTTCAGTAGGCACTTGGAAAACTTATTTAAAATAAATTAACAAGTTTTAGTATTTATTTAAAATGGAAAAGTCTTTACTTTAATAAAATTGGATATTAATAAATCCTGATTATTTTATTTAAATAAACCTTCACTCTTTTTATCAAATAGAAATATTTTATTTCAAAAGCTTGGCCAAGATTTAATTTGGCTCTATAAAATAATCCTTATTTATAATTCTACCTTTGCTTTTGAAAATCAAATCTTTTTATTAAAAGATCTAAAAATAGTGATTCCAACTATTTTAACTTTATTGTTTATTTATCTTTTTAAATCCTTTTAGGATTTTATTTGATCAAAATAGGTTTGGATGTTTCCAATTGGAATCAAAAAGTTTCTTCTCACCCTAAATTTCAACAAAATTTTATTTTGTTTATTTATTTTTCACATTTCAAAATTTGGAAAATTTTGGGATGTGACAGGCTACCACCCTTAAAATAAATCTCGTCCCGAGATTTGGGAAGGCTAGGGTTACAAGTTGGCTTGAAGACAACTAGGGTACTACCACCCTTAAAAAAAGTCTCATATGGTTACATTGATGGTTCACTTGACTATGGGTTCAACACTTGATATCCAGACAAGGAATCCTTATTTGACTCAACCGAGTTAACTAAATCCTGACATCTACTTCTTATATCTCTTGAAAGTTTCCATACATGTGAATGTGGTTCACATGTCCTTTCTGGGTCACATTGGAGTCATTTCCATTGGCTCTTCTAGCATCCTTTTTCTTTTTCTTCTTAGGACAGTCTGATGCATAGTGTCCAAGTTCCTTGCAATTATAGCACTGCAACTGGCTAATGTCTTTCTTCTTGAAAGTGTTATGTTGGTTCTGACCAAGGTCATCTCCATTGTCAGTATCATTTCCATTATTATCACTTCCATTGTTGTTGTGGTGTTGCTGATGTGGTTCAGAATCTTCATTGCTCTTTTTGAATGAATATTTCTTTTTTGATGATCCTGAGTGATTCTTGAGTTTATGCTTCCTCTTTCTGTTCTCAACTTGATTCATCTTGTTTTCCAAAATGGTGGCTTTGTCACAGAGTGATTGATAAGTTGGGACATAGGCAACAGCTAGCTACAGGTTCAACTCATCATTAAGTCCTTCAAGAAATTTCTCCTTTCTCTTAGCATCTGTATCAACTTCATCTGGTGCATAGCGTGCCAGATTGTTGAATTCTTCAATATACTCAGCCACACTGAGGTGACGCTGTTTCAGATTGTGAAACTCCTTTTTCTTCAAGTACATCACTCCAGGTGAGATGTGAGTTGTACGGAAACCATCCTCAAAAATAGCCCAAGTTACATCTTCAATGGGAGTGGTGATCTGAAAGTTGTCCCACCATGTTGCTGCTGGTCCTTCAAGCAGAAATGCTGCAAACCTAACTTTTTATTCATCGGTGCAGCCAACAGTCACTAAGTCCTTATTCACCGAACGTAACCAATCATTGGCTTCCATTGGATCAGTTGTTCCAGAGAGCCTTGCATGTCTTAGTTTCAGAAACTTGGTGAGCATATCAAGTGCTGGAGGATTATTCTAATTGTTGTTGTTGTTGTTGTTGTTGTTGTTGTTGTTGTTGTTGTTGTTGTTGTTGTTGTTGTTGTTGTTGTTGTTGTTGTTGTTGTTGTTGTTGTTGTTGTTGTTGTTGTTGTTGTTGTTGTTGTTGTTGTTGTTGTTGTTGTTGTTGTTGTTGTTGTTGTTGTTGTTGTTGTTGTTGTTGTTGTTGTTGTTGTTGTTGTTGTTGTTGTTGTTGTTGTTGTTGTTGTTGTTGTTGTTGTTGTTGTTGTTGTTGTTGTTGTTGTTGTTGTTGTTGTTGTTGTTGTTGTTGTTGTTGTTGTTGTTGTTGTTGTTGTTGTTGTTGTTCTGATTCTGTATGAATGTGGTCATCTCCTGCATCAGTTGTGTCTGAGCTGTCATCATCTGCTGCATCTCAGGAGTGATATTGTTGTTTTGGTTGGGGTTGGCACGACGGGGAGGCATCTGTTGGTTTGATAGGGATGACTAATGATGGATAGGTTTTTAAGAAGTTCTAACACACAACTCAAAACATCCAAGTTCAACCAATCAATCAAATAATCAACAAGCAACTATTCACTTATCAACTTATGAGCTTAACTCATGAGTTGAAAAAAACAACAAGTTTTCTTGAAATAAATAACTTAGTATAATCATACCTCATAGGTCAATATGATCCATACTCTAACTTGATATCAATGTATTTGGTAGGCAATCTAATGTCTCTTGGTTTTTCACTTGTAGTCCTTAGTGAAATCCTTGGTGAAACTAAAATTGAAGTCATTGGTCATGGTGAAGGCTTTGTCCATCAAGTTGAAAAGGGAGAGATGTAGAATCAAAAACCAAAAAGTTGAGGAAAGAGTTTACAAGATTGTTTGTAAATAAGTTTTTGGAAAAAATTCAACTCCTATTTTTCTAAGGGGTTTTGTCCAATCCTAGGGTTACAATCCTACAGGCAACACAGTGCTCTGATACCATCTGTAAGGTTCCCAACCTTTAATAAGGTAGAGATCCCTATGTTTACATAGCTAGTCCCTGGATCAATAGCTAGCATCCACATTTAAGGTGTAATATCAAGAAACAAAGGTCATAATATAACTTTATAACCAGGAATAAAATAATTCATTACATCTTACATAGCTCATTTGGCTATCTCATTACAATGCAGCAGAATATAACAATAGCATGGAGTCCTTCATCTTCAAAGTGCCATAGGCAAACATGTTAGTTGTAGACTTGTAATCCTAATCAACATACTTAACATCAAACAAACCTGCAACAAAATAAGTTGCAGCCACAAGGGTCAATACATTTGAATTGTATTGGCAAGTTTCACTACTATGTAGAAATAAGTGGATCCTATCAGTACATGCATATTTTGCTAAGTAGGGTTTAGGATCATTTGTAGAAAGCAATATAGTTTTATCCTATCTTTTCAAAATAGTTTTGATCTTTTGTCAAATCTTTCTGAACTTTTTGGAAAACTCCAAGTGCTTCAAATCCCTTGTTGTCACCATCAAATTTTAACTTTGAGAAATTGGAATGTCGAGATCTTCCATAGCTTCAGGCCTTAGTTGCTCAGTGTTTTCCATAACCGGGGACACGGCTAAGTACTTAGAATTTTGATCTTCTGCAGAAGTTGTACACTTTACCCACATGACACAATCTCATCTTGATGCCACCAGTGGCCGCTGGATAAGTACTCACCAAGATGGAGTACTGGCAGATTGAGAATGTGACAAAGTCTTTCCATAGAAGTCCTCCCAATACACAATGCTAGCTTGTCATCCAGGCACCAATGTAGGGATATATTTCCCTTACACAATTCTAGTCAACCCGAAGATGCCAATGCATGGGTCTTCCACTATGTGGTTGACTATGCCAGAGCCCATTTAGCATGTGGCTGTACACGGAAGCCACTGTACGAGAAACATGTTCAATCTCTAAGTCCCTGGGTGGTTTTCTTCTAGTGCACATACAAAAAGAGATAGCCATATAAACATGGTTCCTTTTGTTGCCACCTTGTCCAACAATTGAGTATCCTTGTCCACCCAGGTGGTTCATTGAGTACTTGTTTTATTATATAAAACATATATCTTTTCAACTCTTCATAATCATATCATGTATCCCATCCTAATATATAGCAGGGCTGAGCATACTACAACTACATTGTTTCCACTAAGGGATATATAAGGGTATCCTATTAGGATTTAGCATAGCATAAAATAGAGTAAACCTTATCATGCATGTTTCAAAATTCCACTAAGTGTAATGAAAATAGTAGGACATGTATGATAGTGTCATTTGCCTTTTTAGTAGAGAATGTTGGTTCACTTCTTGATCTTGCAAATATCACACTCTTCTAATTCCACTACAATTCAATCAAACAAACACAATTCAACTAGCATTCAAACCATTTCTCACACATAAAATAACAAAACCAAGGTCATGCATGCAAGCATGCAAAAGATAGTTTTATTTGCAAAAGTGGTTTCTACTAGACTCTAAACATTATAAAGTTCAAAGTGGTCATTTACTAAAGTGGTAAAACCATTTGCAAAAGGTTTTATCTATAAGCCATTTTTAATTCAAATCAATATTTTATGTGGTTGAAAATGCTTTTAGCAAAGCAATATTCTTTAAAGAGTTCACCAAATATATTTTAATTCTCAAAACTTGGTGTTTAGGATCAGAAGGTTTGAATCAAATCATTTCCCAAAGGTTTTACTTAAAAATCATTTCTAAAACAAAAACAATATTTTTATTTGACTAGAAATGTGCTAACTCAAATATTTATTCCCTAACTTCACAAAATACATTTTTAAATCCATAAGTTGGTTCCTATGGTCAGTAGGTTCACAACAAACCATTTTTCAAAGATTTCATCTCAAAAATATATGTAGAACAATTTTTATATTCAAATTATGCCTACACATGTTTCTGCAAATTCAACCAATTTTCCAGAAGCAAAACATTAAACAAAGTGCATGGTTACAAAGTACTTGTTCTGCTGAATCCATTGATATAAAATTTGCAAAATTTGGATGTGTACAACTAAAGTTATGAATTTTACAAAATTTCATATCTAATAGAACATTTTCTGTTTTTAAAACAGAGTCAGTGCCACGCGGCGTGTTTCTATTGGACGGTACCGCTTTGGGTGGATCGAGCTCTCTGGACCGCAGGATCTTATTTAGGTTGCATGGCGCAGATTAGGTGATACCCCTTCGTTAAGTCATCTGTTCCTACGTGTCGGATCTAAATCTAACGGCGCAGATGGGTTTGACCATTGCCTGGCGGCGCTAGCGGCGGCTGGCGGCAGCGGACGCTCTGGCAGGAGGTTTCCGGCGAAGCTAGGAAGCGAGGGAGAGGGAGAAGTGGCTCACAGTGTTCGCGTGGTCGAGGTGAAGCTCGAGGTGGTCGCAGCTGTCCAAGGGGCGCACAAGAACGGCGGTGATTGCTCGCCAGAGTGTGCAGCGGCGTCAGGCGGTTCTGTTTGTCGTCAGGGACGGAGCTGCAGTTCACCCCAAGGAAAACGGAAGGTACGGTTAGACGCAGGCGAACGTGGGGAGTACAGGAGCATCAACAGGGGATCTTGGGGCGGTCGAGGCTTACCAGGAAACTTCGTCGATGACGAGACAAACGGCAGCGGTGCTCAGGTGAGGACGAAGCCGACGCTACGGGGCACACGAGAGTGAGCTGTGGCTATGGGCAGGTGCGCCTGGCGATGGGGAATATGCCTGCGTGCAGAGGGAGTCGAGGGGCGGCTGGACGGCTCCGGAATTGGCCAGGAACGCCGTCGGAACAGAGAGGCTTGAGCTCAAAATTCCTGCAGCCTGGTGGCAGAGGGGAAGCGCTGTTTGGGGGGAAAGAGAGAAGAGGCGTGGGCTCTTATCTACACGTGATCACAGTGAGGATTTACTCAGCCATTTACGCGTATTGACGCCGGCAATAACTCGGCAGCAACGGTAGGGGGACGTGGTCGCGGGGTTGAAGACGACTGCGTGGCAGTGGGGTCTGTCTGACAGTGAGGGAGAGAGAGAGGGCGTGGGGTCCACTGCTCAGCGTCTCTGTGGGTTCTTTTTTGAGTGAAAACGGTTCACCAGCGGGGGAGAAAGATGGGCTACGAGTTGGGCTTGCTGGGCCTTGCTTAGTGGGTTGAGTCTGTTTCATTTTTTTTATTCTGGCTGCCTTTTCTTTTTCTATTTGGAATTTCTGTTTTGATTCTCAACCAAATAATTCAAACAACAAATCAAACAAATCACCACCAAACTTTGTATTGATTTTAATTCTGTTTAACATCAAATCCAAAGTCTAAAATAAAATAATTTTTATTCTTTTTAGGATCCATTAATAATTAAATAAATAGACCTTAGTCATTAATTCAAATAGGATTTAATTTATTTAAAAACTCTATTTCAAATCTAAAATAATATCAAAATCATTTCAGTAGGTTTTATTTGAATAAATAAAACACTTGGAAAACTTATTTAAAATAAATTAACAAGTTTTAGTATTTATTTAAAATGTAAAAGCCTTTACTTTAATAAAATTGGATATTAATAAATCCTGATTATTTTATTTAAATAAACCTTCACTCTTTTTATCAAATAGAAATATCTTATTTCAAAAGCTTGGCCAAGATTTAATTTGGCTCTATAAAATAATCCTTATTTATAATTCTACCTTTGCTTTTGAAAATCAAATCTTTTTATTAAAAGATCTAAAAATAGTGATTCCAACTATTTTAACTTTATTGTTTATTTATCTTTTAAATCCTTTTAGGATTTTATTTGATCAAAATAGGTTTGGATGTTTCCAATTGGAATCAAAAAGTTTCTTCTCACCCTAAATTTCAACAAAATTTTATTTTGTTTATTTATTTATTTTTCACATTTCAAAATTTGGAAAATTTTGGGATGTGACAAAGAATCTCCTCATCCAAATTTCTAAGTTAAAATCTTGTGGTTGAACAAGGGTTTAAGGTTCACCAATTTCTATTGGTGGTTCCTTGGGTGATTTTGACAAACAAAGACTTAGTGTTTTCAAATGATAAGGAAAATATATTTTGAGCAATGCAAGACTAAGCTCCACTTAGCCAAATGCATATAGATGATAGACTCCACTATACCACCATAGTATCACTTGCCAATACAATTCCAATATATTGACCCTTGTGGCTGTAACTTGTTATGTTGCAGGTTTGTTTGATATTAGTGAAGTATGTTGAAATAGGATTACAAGTCTACAACCAACATGTCTTCCTGTGGCACTTTGAAGATGAAGGACCCCATGCTATTGCTATATTCTGCTGCATTGTAATGAAATAGCCAAATGAGCTATGTAAGATGTAATCAATTATTTTATTCCTGGTTATAAAGTTGTATTATGACCTTTGTTTCTTGATATTACATCTTAACTGTGGATGCTAGCTATTGATCCAGGGACTAGCATTGCAATCACAGGGATCCTCTTCTTTACAAAGGAGGGATCTTATATAGAGACTAGATAATATTGCAATATACATACTAGGTGTTATTCCTCAAGTACACACATTTTTAGGATTGTGGAATGCCCAAGCATAACACTCCCCCAAAATGGGATAGTCCATTAATCTCTCACAAGAGCCAAATAAGATACCCAATATAATCAAGAAAGGCTCCAACACAAGAATCACACATACATGGTGTGCCACCCAACATACACAACTATACTTGATGACTCAAGATAATTACATGGAAGGCACAACATGTACACAAGCATGCCCGGTACAAAACTAACACATGCAAAAGGGGGCATGTAACTTTCAATGTAATGAGTTAAGCACATGTTACCGCAAGGGGAAACATTGAAAATATGATAGAGGCAGTATAATCCACATGGCTTGGCTTGACAAACATAATAGATGAAGATCCCTTAATTCTTCATGATGTAGCCAAGTCTCCAATGCTCTCCAATGACACCTATTGATAAAGTTTTGGCTTGTTGGTCCCTAACCAAGTTGGGTCCTAATAAGTTAGTCACAATAGGATTGGCAACCCAAATGGTTCTTTTCTTGACATCACACTAGGAACCAACAAATTTGGCAAACACATTGCCAACCTCATCCTTACAAAGAGAATATGCATCATCAATCATGATAGGGTTGGATGAGGAGTTACCAATGGTGCATGAGGAAGAAATGTGCCCTTTCGCGGAAAATGTAGCAGGTTCTTCTCTTGCCATCTTCATTTTTGGATGAAGAAACAACTTGAGGAAGAGCTTGAGTCTTCTTAGGAGGAGTCCCATCTCTACCAAGAGGTAGAGCTTGAGGTTGCTTCCCTTTTTGCTTATTGCTAAGTGGCTTCTTCTTTAATGGGAAAGCCTTAACATGATGCCATTATTCCTTGCACTTGAAGCAAACAATGTTGGCCGGATACTTGACTTGATATTGGGCATTTTTCTTGTTGCCCTTGTGCTTCAACTTGATAGTGGACTTGTTCTTGATATTGGAGTTGAATCCAAGTCCAATCTTGTCATTGGGGGATTTTTGCATACTCAAGATGTTGTTGAGTATGGCCTTTGTGACCCTTTTTCAAGTCATTCTTTAAAGAAGTTACTTGAGCCTTGAGATCTTTAATTTCCTCTACATGGTTAGTGTTAACAACAATACTAGAGGAGGTAAATTCTACATTGTTAGAGCAACAAGGCACGGAATGTAATTCATCACAAGATGTAGAAATGACATGAGTGGATGAATTACAAGGACTAGCATATGGAAATATGACATTTGGAGTAGAAGTAGTGCTAATGTCCACATGAGGCTCGTTAGACGTTACATTTGACACAATAGCCTCATGAGCCAACTTTAGACTATCATGGGAGACTAGAAGATCCTCATGCAACCTTTAAAGCTTAACATGACTTTCTTCCAACTTCCCATAGTTGCTAGTTAGCAAAGCTAGTTGAGACTTTAGCTCAACATTCTCCTTAAAAATAGATGCTTCACAAGAAATGGAGTTAGTAGCACAAGCATCATTATTAATTGCAAAAGGTGAGTAAAACTTCGAAATCTCTTTTGAGTAAGATGCTTTAAGTTGCTCATGTGACTCGGTGAGTTTGATGAGCTCAACCTTGATGACCCTAGAGACATTTTTGAGGTGCTCAAAATCCTCAAGGAGTTTATCATAAGCAACTTGAAGCTCATCATTTTTACTTTTGAGATCACTTGCCACCTTAAGATCTCTATCATGAGATTCCTTCACTCAAGATAGCTCTAGAGAAAAGGAGTCCTCAAGAGATTCCTTAGTGGTGTGTTCATCTTCAAGAGATTTATTTAGATTTGCAATTATATTAGCATACTCATGCTCAAGACTACTCATTTTATGAATGGTGTTCTCATGCTCCTCAATTGGTGTTTCAAACTTATCAATATGTTCTTTGCTCTCAATAGCAAAGTCCAAGATTTCAACGAAGTTAGAGCAAGCAATATTATTCTAACAATAGAAGGATACACAATCTCACCCTTTTCATATAAATCATCAATATCAAGCTCTTATTCCACGTTATCCACATCCTCCTCATCACAAGAGGTATTGGGTTCCAAAGTAGGAGTTACCTTTGAATCCCTAGCCATAAGGCATAGGTGGGTACCAAAAGAAGGTGAATATGAGATTGCATTTGTAGCTCCATTCAAAACCTTGTATTGGCCCATAGAATCTTCGTTTTCCTCTACAGGTTAGAAACACAAGAACTAGAGGAAATAGAAGCATTTTTATCATGGCAACAAGACAACACAAGCATATCATCACAAGATTTATTTAATCAATTTCTACATGATATTGATGACCCACAAGTATAGGGGGTGTATCGTAGTACTTTCGATAAATAGGAGTGTCGATCCCAACAAGGAGCAGAAGGTGCTGAACGTTGGTAAGGAGCAGGAAATCCCTGTGAATACTTAGCAAACAGATTTTTAGTGGTTTTCTGACAAGGCAACAAAACAAACAGCAAGTAACAGAAGTAACAAACAAACGGAGAAAGTGGCCCAATCCTTTCTTATCAAAGGACAAGACGGTGAAAATACTTATAAGGACCAAACGTTCTCGAGGACACATGGGCATTCTGTCAAGTGCTTTCACTTCAAATAGCTGAGTAATCTTCTCTGGTGTTTGTAAGTGATGTGTGGGTGAACCTGTGCTAAATTACCGCCCTTCCTAGGACTAATACATACTTGTGATTAAACCCCCTTCAAACATCCGTAACTACAGGAAAGTAATTAAGATATAAATCTAACCACAACCTTAAACTCTGAGATCCTGCGCTCCCTTGTGCAAAGGTGTCCTAACGGGGGTTCAGGTTTCTATCACTCCGGCAACCCCACAATTAGTAGCCAAACACACAATGCATTCCCCTAGGCCCATAAATGGTGAAGCATCATGTAGTCGACGTTCACATGACACCACTAGAAGAATAGCACCACAACTTAAATACTAAACCATTGAATAATAACTCATCACATATTCACTACTAACAACATGACTTCTCCCATGTCCTCAAGAACTAAACGAACTACTCACAAGACATCATATGGATCAAGATCAAAGATGATATGGTAATGGATAACAATCTGAACATAAACAATAATCCAATGGTTCCACTCACAAGCATCAACTACAATAGTAATAAACACCGGGAAAGTTTCCCCTAAGAAATAAAGAAATATACAACACAATTGTTACAGCGGGACAGAGTGGTGATGATGGTGCTGGTGGAGATGATGGTGTGTATGATGATGATGATCCCCTCTCCGGGAAGGAATTCTCCCGGCAGAAATCTGTCTGCCAAAGAGATCTTTCTCTCTCGGTGTTTTCCGCCCCCCAGAGGCGGCAGAAATCTATCTGTGGTCGCTCCCTTAGGATTAGGGTTCCGTAGGGAAGATATAGGCGAAGGGGCAGAGTCGGAGGCCGTGTAGGTGGGCCACACCAGCCCTAGGCGCAGGGTCAGGTGGGCCCGCGTCTAAGGGGGTGTGGGCCCCCTAAGGCCCATCTTCGTCCCTTCTTCTGGCTTCCTTCGTCTTGTGGTAAAATAATATGTTTCCATATTTTTCTGGTATTTTTCTGATCTTCGCGAAATTGCACCGAAACGCCTTCTTTTCCATCAGAATCCAGACTCCGGCAGTCCATCCTCCAAGAATCATCCAACATGCATAAACAGATGAAAAGCCATAAGTAATACCTCATAATAAGACAAATATCAATTAATAGAGGTAAATTATGATATAGAATGGTGATGCAAATTGGGCGTATCAACTCCCCCAAGCTTAGACTTCACTTGTCCCCAAGCGAATACTGAGCTCAGTAAACATGTCCACATGTTTATGGAGTGAAGTGTCGATAAAAGAATACGCACAAGAAGCATCACACTTACCATTGCACAACTCATAGAAGAAAGCAACTCACCATTATATAACTTAGCTTGCAGCCAAGTAAAGCAGTCACAATAGAGATGCATAAAGATAAATCATAATTGGAATTGGCAAACTTGTTCTTGGTCAGAGAACACCTGGCAAATAGTTTCACAAAGGCTTTTTGTAGAGGTTTCAAAACAGGAGCACTCTTTGCTCAAAAAGGTTTTTCACAAGTGAAGGCTTTCAAAGTAATACTCAATATATAAGAGTTTTGTGCAAACAAGGAAGATAAAGAACATGGTTGAATAAATCACCATATGAATGCTTGAAACACAACAACTCAAATTCTTGCTGGAGAAAGAGAGGAAGTAGGTTTACTGACTCAACTTGGTAAATAGGAGAAAGGTCCCTTCTTAGAGGGTAGCAGGGATTACAAGTCATAAAGAGCTTTCAAAAGATTATGGTACTTACTAGCTTTGAGCCCTCATTGCCCCTATCATAAGAATCTTGAGATGATTAAGGTTAAAGTGAACAAATATGGAGTATATGCTTGTCGAAATATAAGTTGGCAATTTCATGTCCCTTGAATATGATGGCCACTCCTCATGCATACTCAACTTTGGGTCCAGGTAAGTTCTTGTCATTGTAAGTATTTTCATATCATTGAGAACCGCCAACGGGGTACCCCTTGCACATGGTACAGGAGCTTTGCCATAACCAAAATGACAAGGCAAGAAGACAATGAGCATCTCAGCAATCTTTTTATTTACCATGTGTATAGCTTTTTATTGAGGATGCTTCATAGATGACTCACTATGGTGATGCTGCAAGTTTCCACCATGATTTAGCATGTCTTAGGCTAGCGGCCCAGGCGTTTCTCTAACACGGAATACAAACTCCATGGATTTACAAGTTCCCTCTTTATTTCACATCATTGACATCCATAGAAAAAAGAGCACGATATCAACTGTGTACAGAGTACAAGTGCAATGTTGAAAACGTTCCCCGTGACAGCACGGTTCTTCTAATTCGAACGTATAGATGCAATCATATACAACTTCGATGTTCACAATGGTTCAAGTCTATTAGGGGCAAGTACTAAAGTGTGCCATCAAGTTCGTGAGAGCTTTACTAACTATTTTTCACATAACAAAATTAATTCGAAAGGTAGATGAAGCTTGAGAATTTTCTTGGAATAGCAACAACGCTACTAGGTAGATATGGTGGACACAAGTGGCAAAAGTTTAGGGTCCAAAGGATTTTTGGAAACATGAGAAGTATGCCTTCTCAAAACAGGTTTTTGACTAGCAAGGCTGGGTAGCAAGCAAGAGAGTTGAAAGAAACAAGCAAACATACAAGTAATAAAGCCAAACATGCAATCTTCCTTGAAGACACAAATGAATCTTAAATAAAGAATACTAAGCTTATGAGCCAACAAGAAAGAAAACAAATGATACCAAATACCTGTAAGCTTTTTCTTTCTCTCTTTTTCTCTTTCATAATAATGCTAATGACCAGAACTCGGTTTGCCAAAACCAATTTAGATCCACTTGATGATCCCAAAGTTGTGCCAATACTGAACAACAAGATCCATCATATAATAGAGATTGCAAACTAAAATAAGAAGTGCAAAAAGTAAGAGGTGAGACTTTTCATTAATATTCAATAAAGTTACTCACACCAAGGGATACATAGATAATCAACTAAAGGAGAGATACTTGCACATGCAAACCAAACTATAAGATAACCTCTCTACCATAGATATGAATCCACTAAAAAGGTAAAAGATAAAAGATAATGGTGGTGATACCACGACACTCCCCCAAGCTTGGAACAAGCCAAGGGGATGCCTAACCTGATGACGAATTACTCCTTCGGTGGTGGTGGTGTTCTCTTGATAAGCTCTTCAACAAGTTTCTTCAAGTCCTCCATATCGAAGGTTAGATTACGAATTAACTCCGAATTATGATCAATGCAACCCATGATCAACTCAGACTGAGGATCCCAGTCCTTGTTATTCTTTCTCCATCCTTCCAAGTTAGAGTGTTTCTTCCTAGCACGGTTAGAACAAGGGGTACTAGGAGGAAGTGTGTGCGGAGGGAGAATATGACGTGGAGTTCTCCCTCTTGTAGACTTCCGTGCTGTCCTCCTAAGCTAGGTAGGTTGTGCCACCAAACCAATTCTTGCGACGGTAGCGCGGGTGTCTGGTTGCTTGTCCTCCTCCATGTCACCTTCATACCCTACCGGAATCTCCTCCTCCTCGGGGACTTGAGGTTCTTCTTCCTCGGGATTCTTGCCTTTGTCGTTGGCGGAGGCCATGGTGCTCTAAACTTGAGAAGATTTCCTGACAAAAACAGATCAAAACGAAAACACGACGAGAACACGATGCATGAACCTCGGGGGATCCGGGGGTTTATATATTATGAAGTTTCAATGCATAAGGAAGGTTTTGACACGGAAACGAGGCAGAGACGGAGTCTGAGGGTGTCAAACCCCATCTAGGCGCGGCCAGGCTAGGCCCACGCCTGGGGTGGGTTTGTCCATCCCGAGCTCCGTTTCCTCTTCAATTACTTCTCGTAGCTTCCCTTATGTATTAAAAACATCAAAAATATAAAAAGATTGGGGTTTCACGAACCTTCTGTTTTCACCACTTTTACCTATTCAAAGACGAACTCTGCAGATTCCTTTTCTCTTTCTCCTAAGAATTTCCTTCTTATAAAACCCTTGCACAAGCTCAATGACAACATTAGTATGAGAAAAAACGACAAACCTTTGGTACACACTTCAACTGAAAACTCATCAGAACAAAAGCTTCTGTAAAAGGCAAATGCAAATGATGACAGAAATCTGACACAACAGACAAGCAGGTAAAGATTAATTTTTACGAAGACCTTATGTTGCTCAAATCAAAAAGTACATAAC
The DNA here is from genome assembly GCA_916181665.1 of Avena sativa. Lineage (NCBI taxonomy): Eukaryota > Viridiplantae > Streptophyta > Magnoliopsida > Poales > Poaceae > Avena > Avena sativa. The sequence goes on along the minus strand of OV702279.1, from coordinate 50,802,937 downwards.
TGATGAAAGTTGGGTAACAACTTGGAGAACAAGCACAGATAAATTTATCTCTATCCGAAGTACTGAGCTTCCTCATGAATTTTTACAATGCAGCACAAAAATCTGTCCCAGGACAGCCACTTTTCACAACTCCTCTACTTCACAAAAGTAGTTGAACTTGACACAAAAACCAAAACAAAAAGGATAATTAGCGGTTATTACTGAGGTAATAACTTCCAAGACTCGACAAAACTCTTGGGTTATCTCCCAACAAGTACTTTTCTTTAATGCCTTTAAGTTAGGCTCGAAACTTCCAAAGATGCTCACATAGGATATGTATATCTGAAATGAAAGAGAGCATCAAGGAGAAAATAACCAACACACTTGAGTCTAACCCACTTCCTATGCATGGGGGTATCATGAGAAAACGAATTTTTGAAACAAAAAGCCACAAGCTTAGGAAGACAAAACAGATGCAACTTCAAAGCTTTCAACATAAAACGGGGAAACTTAACATCATTGAGATGCATAAAACCATGTTTCCCTCTCTCATAATAACTTTCAGTAACACTTTGAATAAAGTTGACAATATAACTGTCACTGGAAACAACTTTATCATCAGAATAAGCATACTTATAGTCATCAAAAAGAGGTCCAAGATCATAGACTGGATCAATTGAAGCAAGTTATTCCATCCCAAAATCTTTATTAAGCAAGCTATTTTCACAAGGATCTTTAGCAAATTTGGAAAATTTAAATACATAAGACTCTCCACCAAACATAGTTAAAACTTTTTACTTATTACAATCAATAATATCTCCACAAGTGTTAAAGAAAGGTCTACTAAAAATTATAGGACAAGTTTTGCTAGTTGCTGAATTAAGCAGTAGAAAATCAGCAGGATATTTAATCTTACCATAGAGAACCTCCACATCTCTTATAATGCCAATGGGGAAAATGGTATCCTTGTTAGCAAGATGAATAACCACATCAATGTCCTCAATCTCACAAGTACCAATCTCATGCATAATTTTCCTGTAAAGCTCATAAGGAATAACACTAGAACTAGCACCAATATCACATAAACCATAGTAGCAATGATCACCAATTTTAACAGAAAGCACAGGAACACTAGATTTTCTAGACTTACTAGGATGAGAGATAATATTAGAAGCGTCTTCACATAAGATAATGTGCTCATCCTTTATATTTCTAATGACAGTGTCTTTCACAGTAGCTACCACAGGTTCATCAGTCAAATGCTTACCAAGCTCCATAGTTTCTATTGTACCTTTGTTATTTGCACTAATAATCATAGAATACTCCTTTACCTTATATGGGAAAGGAATTTTCTCAACATGAGGTTCATGCACAATATGATTAGTAGTACAAAATTGAGTACTTCTAACTAGAGCATTATTAACAACATCTTTATAAGGAGCATGGTTCTTATTCCACTTCTTTTTCGGAATTTCAATGTAAGAGGCAAAGGCCTTAAAATAGTTGGTAATACTTTGGGAATCAAGACCAAACTCATTACTAATATCACGGAAGTTGTCAGTTCCCATAAAAGATTTAATACATTCATAATCACTACCTGACCTTCTTCCTTTGTCATTCTACCAAGCAGTGTTATCTTGAATACGGTCTAAGAGATCCAATTTAGCTTCTTCCTTCATACGTGTGAATGATCCAGCACAAGAAGCATCTAGTAAATCTTTATCATGTAGAGAAAGCCTAGCATAAAAGTTATTGAGAATAATATTGTTAGGGAGTTCATGAATAGGACATTTAAGCATTAGTAAGTTCAATCTCCCCCAAGCTTGAGATGTACTCTCTCCATCAAGAGGCCAAAAGTTGTATATAAGATTTCTATCCTTATGAATCTCACTGAGAGGATAAAAGTTAGAGTAAAAGAGAGATGACATCTCCTCCCATTCCATGGATTGTCCATTCTTCAGCTCTCCCTTTCAAGGATATGGAGAGTAACTTCTTCTTCACCTGTTCAGTTGTGATACCTGCACACTTAAACAACCCTCATAATTCATGGATAAAAAGCAAGTGATCACCAGGGTGGACAGTTCCATCCCCAAAATAATAATCATCCATAACACGATTAACAATACTTGTAGGTATCTTAAAAGGATCTATCTCAATAGGAGGTGGTTTATCTACTACCCTAGTAGTGGTAGTAGTTTTCCCAAACAGAAAACCAAGTTGGTTAACCATATTGGAAACAAAGTAATAAGCAGTAACAAGAGCAATACTCATAGTGAAAGTTTCCCTTACCAGTTCCACTCTCAATAGCGATTCACTACCCGACAACGACGCCAGAAAATAGTCTTGATGACCCACAAGTATAGGGGGTGTATTGTAGTACTTTCGATAAATAGGATTGTCGATCCCAACGAGGAGCAGAAGGTGCTGAACAGTGGTATGGAGCAGGAAATCCTTGTGAATACTTAGCAAACGGATTTTTAGTGGTTTTCTGACAAGGAAACAAAACAAAGAGCAAGTAACAGAAGTAACGAACAAATGGAGCAAGTGGACCAATCCTTACTTAGCAAAGGACAAGCCAGTGGAAATACTTGTAAGGACCAAACGTTCTCGAGGACACATGGGAATTCTATCAAGTGCTTTCGCTTCAAATAGCTGAGTACTCTTCTCTGGTGTTTGTAAGTGTTGTGTGGGTGAACCTGTGCTAACATACCGTCCTTCCTAGGACTAATACATACTTGTGATTAAACCCCCTGCAAACATCCGTAACTACAGGAAAGTAATTAAGATATAAATCTAACCACAACCTTAAACTCTAAGATCCTGCGCTCCCCTGTGCAAAGGTGTCCTAACGGGGGTTCAGGTTTCTGTCACTCCGGCAACACCACAATTAGTAGCCAAATACACAATGCATTCCCCTAGGACCATAAATGGTGAAGCGTCATGTAGTCGACGTTCACATGACACCACTAGAAGAATAGCACCACAACTTAAATACTAAACCATTGAATAATAACTCATCACAGATTCACTACTAACAACATGACTTATCCCATGTCCCCAAGAACTAAACGAACTACTCACAAGACATCATATGGATCAAGATCAAAGATGATATGGTAATGGATAAGAATCTGAACATAAACAATAATCCAATGGTTCCACTCGCAAGCATCAACTACAATAGTAATAAACACCGGGAAAGTTTCCCCTACGAACTAAAGCAATATCCAACACAATTGTTACAGCAGGACGGAGTGGTGATGATGGTGCCGGTGGAGATGATGGTGTGGATGATGATGATGATCCCGATGAAGCCTAGTTTGATGACAGTGTTGATGGCGACGGTCTCCCCTCTCTGGAAAGGAATTCCCCCGGCAGAAATCTATTTGCCGGAGAGATCTTTCTCTCTCGGTGTTTTCTACCCCACAGAGGCAGCGGAAATCTATCTGTGGTCGCTCCCTTAGGATTAGGGTTCCGTAGGGAAGATATAGGCGAAGGGGCGTAGTCGGAGGCCGGGCAGGTGGGCCACACCTGCCCTAGGCGCGGGGTCAGGTGGGCCCGCGCCTAGGGGGGATGTGGGTCCCCTAAGGCCCATCTCCGTCCCTCCTTCTGGCTTCCTTTGTCTTCTGGTAAAATAATATGTTTCCATTTTTTCTGTTATTTTTCTGATCTTCACAAAATTTCATCTAAACGCCTACTTTTCCATCAGAGTCCAGAATCCGACAGTCCATCCTCCAAGAATCATCCAACATGCATAAACAGATGAAAAACCATAAGTAATACCTCATAATAAGACAAATATCAATGAATAGAGGTAAATTATGATATAGAATGGTGATGCAAATTGGGCATATCAGATATACAAGGACTATCAACACAAGCATGTAAGGAGTTAGAAGTGCTAGAAGTGTTAAAGCCCAAAGATAGATCATTACAACAATATAGAGATGAGGGATTGCAAATATTAATCACACTATCCATATTGCATTTTCTATCACCACTCACCACATCATTACCTTGTAAAAAATCACATGTTGGTGAAGTGGTAGAAGATGAGAACTCATCTCGACCAGAACTGGAAGCAACACAATCATCCTCAACAATATTGGACACAACATATTTATCTTGATGTTTTGTCCATAACTCATGAGCGCTCAAAAAATGAATGATTGAAGATGTAACTACATAGCTCAAAGCATTAACAAGCTGTCACATGCGAAGATTTTAGAAATTTGGCACTGATTTTTTTCATTCATGTGCATTGCATTGCATCCATGCAAAATATTGCAAGAATTGGATTTGAAAACCTAAACCCTAATTGCAATGTGCTACTTTTTTCCTAAAGGGAATTAAATAGGATTTATAAAATTATTGCTAAGACATCAAATATTGATAAATATTAGACTAATATGATCTACTTGATTTTAGAAAAATTTAAGAAGAAGTTTCACCTCATTCGGAGTTTAAATGGGGAAGTTATGGCCAAAAGAAATAAAAGGAAATAGAAAAAGGAAAATGAAAAAATAAAATAAAACAACTAACCTAACCAGACAGCCACCTAACCCGCCCAACCAACCCCGCACACCTATCTGCCACACCCCCACCCCTTGCACAGCGCAAGCCACGGGCCGACCTAAAGCTTGCCCCGCCGCAGCCCAGCCCCAGCCCGCGCTTCTCTATGTGTCTGTCGCCTGGGTCCTGTCCCATCATCCCCTAGCTCCGGATAGAGAACAGGGTGAACTCGTGTTCATCCCCAACTACCGAATCGTCACAGAAAAATTGCAGATTCGGCGCGGATGTTTGCCCCTCCACCAAGATTTGCCCCCCATATAAACACCCCTCGGTCTCCTCTTGCTAATTTTCACGTTTTAAACGAACCCTAGCCGCTGCCCTGGTCGGTTCCGATCTCGCTGCCACCATGCTCCATGACTGAGCCTAGGTCGAGCTCGAACCCGTGGCTTCCATCACCCCTCCTCCCTCCTCTACCTCCTGTTCTTCTCCCCTCGTTCGACTGATTCTCCCTAACCGTATCTCCTCTTATGTAGATCACCGAAGCCACCGGATTCGTCGCGGGAGCAACGCTGGAGCCCATATCCTACGTTCGTGCAGAGAAATCACCCAATGAAGTAAGACGCAACATCGAGGCCACCAAAACTCTCACCGTTTTCCCCGGCATCTCGTGTGCCCATCCCCCATCGCCGTTCAGCACCCAAGCAACTGGAGGCATCACCACCTGTCAACGTGCCACCGTGGATTCCATCGCCATCGTTTGTCAGCCGTGAAAGTAGAAGCTTTCATTTCCCACCGACGGATCAGCATCTGACGGTCCATATTAGATCCTGGCGTGAATCGGTTCGGGCCAGTCACATTTTGCCACGTCGATATCCAGTTAGTGCTCAGTCAGCATACAGATCAGCAGGCCAGCGCCCAGTCAATGTTGGTCAAATTTCTTTTAATATTAAAAATAGTAGAAAATTGTGATATCTTGTAAAATTCATATAAAATCGAATACATGTCCAAAAATTATAAATAATATATGGTTGGATTCATAAAATTGTGTAGAATAATATATGATTATATCTAATTTTTATAGTATATATTTACTGTAATACTTCCTCCGTCACGGTTTGGAGGGCGTTTTAGAGAGATTGTTGGAACCTAGGTGGATGCTGATTGGGCTAGATTTGTGCCAAAAACATGCACCTATTAGTTATTTGGTGCCCTATTAAACGTAATTGCTTAATGTAAACGAGGAGTTTAGGCGGATGCATTGGTGGAGTTGCATGTAATAATTAATTCTTTGGCTGCATGGAGTATGAAGTAGGGAGAAAAAAGGGGTATTAATTCTGTAATTAAGTCTAACGCGCCTAGGAGGAGAGGAGTTTTGGAAACGCATGACTTTTGTAAGACGCCCTCCAAACCGTGACAGAGGGAGTATTTTAAATAGTTTAATGGACCTTTTAGAGTAAATAAATCATAGTAAATTATCTATATATCATAAAAATACAAATAAAGTATCCATGGATTCGTAATTTCATATATGACATAAATATTTTGTTAGATCCAACTTTTTACAGTTTGGAATTATTGTAGTTATTTAAATAGTTTTAATGTCCTTTTAGAGTATAAAGTACATAATAAATTATTTATAGGTGATAAAAATATTAATAATATATCAAATTGAAGCTAATTTAATTTGGAATATTAATATCTGATTGTATCTAATTCTCGTAGAATAGCTAACTAGTAATAATTTAATTAGTATTTATGGCTGTTTAGAGTATAAAATTCATAATAAATAATTTATAGATCTGATAATTATAAATAATATTTCCCTGGATTCACAATCTCGTTTAGAATGCATATCTCGTCTTAGATATAATTTTTGACGAAGTAAATATTTTAAATGATTTAAACTCTATTAAATAGTAATTAAATCATAAGAAAAGATCTACAACTCCGTTTAGGGTGAATCCAATTCCTACTGGTTCGTATTAATGTCCCCTATCCAGTACACCCAGAACCTAATTTAGTCCGACAATTACAACAGCACTGTTAAGACCCCTATATTGGCAATCAAGATCTAATAACAAATACCCTATTGCATTGAATGAATTCATGCATGCATAACATACTCTAATATTGTTTAGAGAAATAATTACAACCATTGTGATTTATTAAATCGCCATGCATGCATTTGTTCATTATTGTTTTATTGTATTGTGCATCATTGCGTTATTTGAATGGTGTGTTTGTTTTGCACTTGTTTTAATCGATAAATTGTGAGAAGTGCAACGTTTTTGATTGTGATGAGTGCGATCTTTTATTTTGTGAGGATTATCTGAACGACTACATCTTCTACAACAAAGGCAAGTAGAGCTATCATAAATGTCCTACTATTTTTGTGATGCATGTAGTATGATTTTTAGTAGTGATGTATGTGTAGGTGTTTTTACTACTATTCTATGCTATGACACCCAGGCATGATTACCATATATCCATGACTTGATTTTGTTTGAGCCATCGTATTGCAGTGCTTAGCCATGCTTATTAGATACGCAACAGGGAATTCATGATTCATCATGTTATGGAAAGTTATGTTTTGCTATAATGAAAACAACCGGAATATAATGAATCTCCTGTGTGTGATGGATTGATGTTTTTGGATGGTTTTATTGCGGAAAGAACACCTAGGCTTCAGAGATTGGACAGGTTCCTTGTGTAGTAGATTCCAGTACATCCGCATGTCATTATTTGTCTTGACTAAGTAAGTTGTGGGAACCTGACCCGACATGACTAGAAGATGTAGGGGGTGTAGGTTGGTATGGGTCCGTCCTGAGGGCTCAGAGTTCTGCTTATGGCAGGTTTCGTCTTGGTTTTCTCCTTACCATGACACAAAATTAGTGTAATGGTAAGAGCGGGCTGATTGGGTCGTGCGGGTAAAGTGTACAACTCTGCAGGGTGTCTAAATTAAGTACTTAGCTGTGTCCCCCATTATGGACAACTGGGCCTAGAACTGTTTGAAAGATCTCGCTCATCCCAATTTCTTAATTATTAAACTTGATGGGTGAACATGGGTTTAGGAGCATACGAAAGCTTAACTGTCTTGTTTCTACATGGGTTTATGCTGGTATGTCCTTAGAAAGATTGTTTTGAAGAAATAAAACTAATTTAAAAGTAGGGAAAAATTATATTGCTTTTAGCAAATGAGCCTGAACTCCACCTAGCCAAATATGTAGTTGCTAGATTCTTTGTACTCATTAGTTCTACTTGGCAATACATTCAAAGTATTGACCATCCGTGGCTGCAACATTTCATGTTGTAGGTTGTTCTGTTTCTAAGTGATCGTTCATAGGTCGCGAGACTCCACTCAACAATTGTTCGCCTATGGCCCATTTGAAGGATGGATATCTACCTTGTATATGTTCCGCTGTGTACTTGAATAAATAATGTAAATTATGGATCATATTCGTTATATTTATGATGCATGGTTGTATTTGGTATCATTTTGTACTGTGTGTGCTAGTGAACAGATCCATGGTTAGCACTATACATGGGAACTCAGCCTTATCAGGCGAGGGTGTTACACAAGCACATTAGAAGCTTGAGAATCGAGATATAAGTTTTTCTCATCCTCACAAGATAGATTTTTGAAATCCATAGGAGGATAAAAACCTATATCTACAATATTCTCCAAATTTGGGTCCATGTCTCGAAGATGAATAAGCATACGAGTTTTCCATATATCATAATTTGTGCCATCAAATATGAACATGTCATTATGCACTAGTCCCCTAGCCGACATCTTTACTCTCAAGGCAATGAAGCCTAAAGTGAGAGACCGGGCTCTGATATCAATTGAAAGATCACGGATGTCACCTAGAGGGGGGAGGGGGTGAATAGGCAATTTAAAACATTTCCGAGAGTGGATAAACAAAGGCAGAATTAAACTAACATTTACTTTGTCAAACACAAAACCTAGAACAACTAGGGTTCACCTATGTGCATACCCAACTTATGCTAAGCAAGACAAACAACTATGTGATAGCAAGATATATACTTCAAGAATGAAGGCTATCACAAAGTAAGGTGCATAAGAAAGAGCTCGGATATAGAGATGACCGAGGCACATAGAGACAATGATGTTTTACCGAGTTCCTCCCAACATGGAGTACGTCGCGTTTGGAGAGGGGGTGGTATCAAACCACCAACGCCACAAAAGGCCTCCCTTGTTCTCCGATGAATCTCACGCCAACGGGATTGATCTACATTTCCACTATTGGTTCACTTGTCGGTGGCAATCGGAACGTCTCACAAGGTTGGAGAACTTCTCCACAACTCAACTGGAGGATCCCAACAAACAAGCTTGGGGAAAGATCCACAACTAAATTGGAGGCCCCAAGTAATGCTCAAACCTGCAAAACAACCAAACCGTCTAGGGTTCCAAGAACCCAAGAGTAAAAAGATTCTCAAATTTCACTCAACCGAATCCTCACTGAGAAATCAAACTGATGCACCAAATGCAATGGCAAGAACACAAGAAGTGCTCAAATCCTTCTCTCCCAACTTCCAGCAAAGCTACAAAAGCTTATGGGGGAATAAGAGAGGAAGAACAAAGGAGGAAATCCACAAAAGACTCCAAGAACTAGATCCCAATATGTTCCCCTCACTTAGAGGAGAGATTGATTGGTGGGGTTGTAGATATAGTTCTCCTCTTTCAAATCCCTCAAGTATATGCAAGAATTAGAGGAGGGGTTGAGAGGGAAGCAAGCTTAAGAGGTCAACAATGGTGGCTCAGCTTTAGGGATCTTGAGGTTGGGGGACAAGCAACGTCCAAAGGTAGAAGAAGGGGTCTTTATATAGGCCCCCGGTAATGTAGACATTTGAAGTCACTTAACCCGGACAGTCCGGCATGAATGGGCCGGACAGTCCGGCCATGCCGGATAGTTCGGCCGCAACCCACCGGACACTCTGGCCCAGCAAAGTTTCCGGCCAGAGTTCGGGAAGAGCCCGATATGGGTTACTGGATGACTCAGGTGCCTCAAAGAATTCCAGGGCTGGACACTCCGGCACGAACCAGCTGGACATTCCGGCCAGGCCGGATACTCCGACTGAAAATGGCCGGACATTCTGCCCAAGGCAAAACTGACAGAAATAGCAAATCTGTAACGACCATAACTTTTCCATCCGGACATTGATTTTTATGATATTGGGATCGTTTTAAAGAGGACAATAAGATCTACAAGATCATATAGAAAAATATCATAGTACAGTAAGGGAGTATAGAACCAAATGACGAAATGTTTTACCTCTCTCAAAAGGACGAACCGGTAAAACCTCCAACATCGAAAACGCAATAGAGAATCCATATGAAATCCATTTTCGATGAACTTGAACTTTTCATGGAGAGTAACACAAGCTCTAAATATTCTCATGGATAAGAACTAAATAAGAACCAAGAAAGATGATGTAAAGTATGCAAAGGTTTGAGCTCTCACCGAGGGATACGATCAAGTTACTCACTCGAGAGCCCCTCTTGATAGTACGGTTACCTATCCTGTAAACCGGTATCCCCAACTAACACCAAGAAACTGGTAAGAAAGAAACCCTATCAAGAACATACCTTTTCCTTGAGCATATTCCACTTGAGATTTATGATAAAAATCTTATCCACCTCAAGATGGAACACATTTCTTGATTGCGCTAGCTTGGTGAAGTCTTGCAAATTGCTTCCCATACTCACAATGGGAGAGCCTCTCTTTTAGGCATATCTTCACATATCCATGATCACCATAATGATGGCAAGCCCCAAGACTATGATCTCTTCGAGATGGATCATATTGAAGTTGCACCACATTTCTTATAACTCCATTTGGTTGATGTATTGAAGATACACATGAGGAACTCTATCTTCTTCTCCAAGACACCCTTGATCTTCTTTTCTTTATTCTTCTTCTTCATTTCTTCTTTCTTTATTATGTTGTTGTCTTGAAGGTACACAAGAGGTATCACTCCATCTTATTCTTCAAGACACACTTGCCATAGACTCAACTCTCCCATGACCACTCTTTGAATCACTCCTTGAACATCTTGGTCATCACTTGATCTTCTTCATATTCTTCTTCTTTCAACCTTGAAACCACCACATGGTTAAGCATTGCCAATGGAAAATTCCTACAAGTGAAACTTGATACAAACATTATTCCATAGAGATTGTCATTAATTACCAAAACCACATATGGGGGCCCACATGCTCTTTTAGGGTGGATATACCACAAAACACCATGTGGTTGCCATGGGGGATTGATTCGACAGTTCCTGGCCCAAACCAAGTGCTGGCTTCCATGTAGTAAGTGAGCAGGTTAGCGCAAATAGTGACATGATGGTCTGTAGTTCGTCGACCATCTAGTGGCTGGCGAAGAGACCGGGCGTTCTCCAAGTGGAGCATAGGAGGAGAGACGACGCACCGATTTGAGCGAGGCTGAGTAATATGGGATGAGTCTAAGGCACAAAGCTCTGCTCCTGCTGCCATAGTGGCTGTAACATCCCAAAACTATTGATCATGATCATCAAACTCTAATCACTAAAATAGGGTTAACAAAAACTTTGATTAAATAAAAACCAAATGAATGCATGTGTGTATGTGATGATTTGATAAATGCATGAATGGACTTGTGTGATTCAACTAAATAGTAAGGAATGGTTCAAAGATGAATATAACATCATCTAAAACATTTCCAAGCAGAAACAAATCAAGAGAAAATCACAAACAATCCAAATAAAGCAATTGGTCATTTTTGCCAATCTTGCTCACTAGGTCACTTTGAGTGTTTTTAGTCCAAGATTTCAAACAGAAACTTTTCCAATTGTTTTCACCCCTTTCTAGACCAAGTAAAACTGAATAAAATCCCACCTTTCAAACTTGCATAAACATTTAGCAACCCCATTCAAATGACTTAAAAATTGAATCTTTAACATATGTGAAGATCAAACCTTTTCAAAACCCAACCAAACCAGTGCACCTTCACCAATCCAACTAACCAGATACTCCCTAGTATGTGCCTAGCAAACCCACCAAGTTTGAATCCAAAATTTGAATTTGAATTTCTTTTAGCCATTTCATCAAACACCTTATGATCAGCAAACAACAAAACATTAAACACTATTTGCAGTAGTGAATTTGGCCAACCTTGTTCTCTCTCTGGTTGCAACAAGATCTTAGTAGATCATCTAGCCTCTTTAACAATCCTTAGCACCACTGTGAGCAAGCCTAGACATCAATGGTGAGCATGCCGAGAGCACCATTGTCACCCCATGTCGCCAGCGAGCTAGAGGAAGAACTAGCCTTGCCAACCTTGTTTGGAGCACTGACCACCATCCACCGCCACTCCCTGTCCAAGCCCCGAGCTCAGCTAGCCACTGGACCACCCGCCAAGCACGCGCCCAGTCCCTCTGCGTGCGAGCCGAGAGCGCACCAGTGCGCCGCCAGCGACACCAGCTCACAGACCACGCGCCGTCCTCGCCGCTTGCAGACGTGATCGCCAGCACCCAAGCACCCCGCCAGACAACCTCTTTCGCCGCCGCGCGGACCACACACGCTGTGCGCCATTAAAATTGCCGTCGGACCCGGCGAGAGCGCCACGACGTTCAGACCATCTCGCACCGCCCCACGCCTCGCCACCATGCCGTTGAGCGTCCCCAGGGAGCACAACAACGCCCCTATCGTCACCCATGCCAGTAGCACTCTGTGCCGTCGACACCGACGAGCTCCACCCGCGCCATTTCCCCTTCAGCCACTATAAAAGGAGGCATCCCCCGCTCGTTTTCTTCACACCAGTTCAATCCCCACCTCTCACTAATCACACCCACTCACTCCCGGAGCAAGGCAAGCACCAGGTGGCCGGAATTTCACCGGAGTTCGCCGCTGTTGAGGAGGAGAGGCGCTGTCTATTGGAGCCACCCCAGGAGAAGCTGCCGGTACCAGGAGAATCGCCATTGTCGACTTCGTCATTCGCCCCCGTCGCCGACCATCGCCTGAGCCCCGGTGAGCCTCTCACGACCCCCCACCGGCCGCACTAGGGTTCTGTCTCGCCGGCGCTGCCCGACGTGGATGATGAACCAGAGCCGTTCGATTAGAGTTAGATCCTATGATCCTAATCGCCCCATTTCGGTTCTCCCCTCGTTGTCTCACTGACGAGTGGGGTCGCTCACTTAACCAGCCCGCGCGCGCACTGTGCGTAGTGGGCCGGCCTAGTTAAATGTCAACACCCGGATTTTTAATCCCAGATGCCTATTATGCCATACATCGCAATCCCAGGATTACCATTTTTGCGAGACATAACAGATTTGGATATCACAGTACATCATCCATTACAAACCATACATAAGGTCTTACACAAATAAGGATCTCATGATCCAGTTCTTAATACAACTCAAGCAGCGGAAATATGTAATAATAAAGGTAGCGTAGGCGAAGCTCCATCTTCGGGGTCACATGCAATGTTGACGATGGGAGATGATCCTAGTTGTCGTAACCTTCCTGGGGTCCTTCGTCCTGGTACTCTTCTTCATATTCTGGCCACGGGAATAGCCAGGGACAAAGCCGTGAGTACTCTTTAAGTACTCGCAAACTAATACTAACAAGTTAAGGGGGGTTTTTGTAGTAGGACACTAAGCTCTAGGGTTGTTTTGCAAAAAGCCATATTTACCTCTACTAAGTTCCGAAGCAAAGAAAATAGTTGAAATTGTATAACAACTAAGTGGAAATTTGAATTTCATATCACAACCCTATTGTGGCAAGTCAAAGTCTCAATTCATTTCATAAGTCATTTTGAAAACATCTGATGGGGGAACAGTATGGCCACTCCAACTGTCCATAACGGCGGACGCGGCTATTCAAGTAGTTTGACACTCTGCAGAGATTGTACACTTTCACCACAACATTCGATACATCCGTCAGGAATAAATCCTGAATTCACCATACTTAGTATGCGGATAATCAATCCTAACCTTTCAATTACACGCCCTAGTATAGGCACCTCTCCTGTGAGTTTGGCCTCCCAACCATGACCAATTGTCATCTTGGGTACTGCACAGGTGGACAATCTTCACAAGGTAGCCTCAACTTAGACCTTGGCCGTGAGGGAACCCATACTAAGGTATATAAGTTTCTAGTCAAGCCCTACCCAATTTTCGGGTATTGTGGTTGTATGGTAAAAATTGGAATGGTATCGCATCCAGACAACCACAAGTTTTGTAAAGGGCTAAGGCTCATGCCTCAACATTTTCATCACCAAAATCATCTGGTGTTCGGAAACACATGTCAAAACATTTCAGTAGAATGACTCATTATTCCAAGGTTTTCATAACCATTTTCACCAAGTATTCCCATCTAAAGTTGATCAATTTTTATGCTTAGCACTAGCATCTACAGGTGGGGTACGTACTAATGAGGGGTGGAACTTAAGTGGAGATTAATTGAGTTCAATCTCATGCCTTAGGATGACATCAAGATTATCTAGCTTAGACCTAATTTTATGCTCTTTATGCAACCTTCAATTATCTTCATAGAATCTACAAGTTACTCAAGTAAACTCTAAGAGAAAGCTTTGATAAAGAAATAAAGTATAAATCTTGCAAGTAAAACTAGGATTGGGCTATCAAGTGGGTATGATCACATATGCTTAAGGCATATAGTTGGCATGGTAACAAGCAAGTATTTGCTTGCATAGGTATCAGTATAAGCCTGCTAAGTTAATAGCTTGCAAGTATTGGCTTGCATAGGTCAACTTGGTTAGTAAGGCTTGCTAAAGTAGAGTATCTTGCAAGTGTTAGCTTGCCTTGTGCAGAGCAGTGATTGAAGTTCTCCTCGGCTTCTTCTTTGTAGTATCCTCCTTCCTCCTCGTATCCTTGGTCGGTACTAGCGTCTATAAATAAATACGAGGTACAAAATCACCAAACAATACTTAACTACTTTCAATCATCACACAAAAGTGTTTTATAGATGATCTAGCATCATCACTAACATTACAAGAATAAAGCATTTGTCTTATTTATTTTAATTTGAGAAAAGTAATTTCTACTCATTGAAAAACTACTTAAGATTTAATATTATCCAACTAAAACATGGGATCATGTTGACACATGTCATCACCCATATTTCAGTACATGGGAATGTGATTTAAAGTGGTGTCAAAATTTAATAAGGTTTAACCTTTTATTTCAATTAAATAAAGTGACTAGAAATGCCTATGTGGCATTCTTTTATCACTTGAACATTATTTCTGTAAGTAAACCCAAATGCTTTTATATATTCTGAAAGGTATGATCAAATGTGATTTTCGAGAGTTGGAATCAACTCAAAAGCTATTATGGTTGAAATTTGAAAAATGTTTGAATGCAGAAAAGCTTCTGACTTGTTATTTTTACCAAGGTTGATCTACAGATCCAAATGATTTGAATCCAACGGGCTTGGATTAATCATTTCAACACCTTTCTAACAAAATTGGTTTCATGCAATTTGGTTCAATGAATCGAGCTGAGTTGATTTTTGAAACTAGGTACAGAACTGCGTTTGAATGAAAATAGAAAAAGCTAAATTCAAACGAGTGGGATGAGCTGGAAAGTTTAATGGGCCGGCCCAGTGTCACTCCGCAGCGCGGGGCTCAGCTGACAGGGGGGTCTACCAGTCAGTGGCTCATAAAATGCGAAGCGGTACGGGGCGATGTGGTGCGTTGGATTAGAATGAAGATCGACGGCTGAGGGTCATCGTCGACGATGAACAAGTCACCGACGAGCTCGAACCCTAGCGGCTCGGTGGGGTTGCATAGGGGGCATGCCGAGGCTCCAATGGCAACGGCGAGGCGGGCAAACGATGAAGTCGACGACGGCGAACTCAGGGGTGGTCGCGGCAGCTCCGGGGGTGGTCGAAATCAACGGTGCCCTTCTTCTCCAGAGGCGGCCTGCTCCGGCGCAATTCCGGCGAGCTGCTGCTCCTCGTGCTCCGGCTAAGGGATGGAATGGTTAGTGAGGTGAGGGGAGAGAGATGGTGTGAAGAAATCAAGCGGGGGTCGTCTCCTTTTATAGGCTCGACGGCGAGACCAAGAGGGATGGGAAGGCGACAGTGGCAACACGGCTACAGGCGGCTAGAGGCATGGCTGCGGTTGGCGATCAACGGGCGGTCTCCTGGCGATGCTCTAGATCTTAAATGCGCGTGTAGGAGCGGTGGCAAATGGTCAGGAACGCGCGATGCTTTGCGAGGAAGAGGCGGCGAACTCTGCGGCGAGCGGTGGCTACGGGGTACAGGCGGTGAAACGATCATGTCTAGTGGTCTCCTGGGACGGTGGAGTGCATGCTGGCGGGCGGCAAGGGCTCGAGGTGGTCGGGTGGCGTGGGAACGGCGCGTGCTCTACGGTGCGCGTCGGCATGGTCGACAACGGCACGGGCGCGGCGTTCGTGGCGGTTCTGGTCGCTGTCTTCGAGCTAGGGCTGGTCGAGAGGGGGCGGTGAGGCATGGGCTACCTCCCAGACAAGGTTGGCACGGCTAGTTCTTCTCCTAGCGCTGTCCACACTAGGGTGACTTGGGTGCTCTCGGCCTGCTCACCATTGATGATAATGGCCAGCTTACAGTGGTGCTAGAGATTATTTAAGGTTGCTAGATGATCTACTAAGGCTAGTTGTAACCAGAGAGGGGACAAGGTTGGCCCAAAACACTGCTCAACATAGTGTTTTTGATTTGGTTGATTTGCATCTGCAACCTGTTTGATGAAATGGCCGCATGAACTTGAGTTTTGAATTTTGAAAAAAAAATTGGTGGGTGTGCTAGACATGTGTTGGGGAATCTGTGGATGCTTGGGTTTTGAAAATTGAGTTGGTTTGAGTGGTTTTTGAAATAGTGGGATCTTCCCATATGAGATAGATTCAATTTTAAACTGTCATTTAAACTAAGCATTTGAATTTTTCTAGATGATCATAAAGTGGGCCTTGGTACCTTATTATGAGTACTATCAAGGGGTGCAAAGATCCATACATGTTTCTGTTAAGTTCTGAAAGTTAAGGATAGCCAAAGTAGGCATGGGAGTTAATTTGGCCAAAGTGACCATTCACTTAATTTATTTGTTTTGACTTGTTTGTCTTTTGGAGAAGTTTGGGGATTGTTTATATGATGTTTATTTCACCTAAGAATCATTTTGCAAGCAAATAAATACAGAATCATAGCAATTCAAAAGAATCCAAATTTTAATACACACACATATGAATGCTTTCATATTTTTATTTGGAAAAGTTTTTGTTAACCCTAATTTTGATGATTAGAGTTTGATGATCAAAGTTTAGTATTTTTGGATGTTACAAACCTTCCCCCCTTAAACAAAATCTCGTCCCGAGATTTGAAAAACAACGAAAAAGATTACCTAGGATTTGAAGAGATCGGGAAACTCTGTCCTGATGTGATCTTCGTGCTCCTAGGTAGCTTATTCTTCTGTGTGGTTGCTCCATTGAATCTTGAGAAACTTGATGCTTCAGGTTCTGGTAGTTCTAAAAGATTCTTCCAAAATACGGATGGGTACTTCGGGATAGGTCAGGTCATCGTTGATTTCTATGGTCTGATGATCAATGTTCATGAACACTTCAGTCTTCTCAGGAACTTCGAGCCACTTGCGAAGTAATGAGATATGGAACACATTCTGTATGGCTGACATCTCTCCGGGCAGTTCCAATTGATACGACACTTCTCCTCGACGGTTCAGAATCTTGAAAGGTCCGATATATCTAGGGGCTAACTTTCCATTTAGTTGGAAACGTTGCATTCCTTTCAATGGCGACACCTTCAGATACACAAAATGTCCTATGTTGAAGGCGAGGTCTCTACGTCTTTTGTCGGCATAACTCTTTTGTCTGGATTGGGCGGTCTTTAGGTGCTCACGAATCTTGTGAACCTTCTCTTCTGCTTCTTGTAGGATATCGGGTCCGAAAATCTGACTCTTTCCTACTTCCGACCAGTTCAAAGGGGTGCGACACTTCCTTCCATACATGAATTCAAATGGGGCCATTTACAAACTAGCTTGATAACTGTTGTTGTATGAAAATTCTGCGAACGGAAGACAGTCTTCCCACTTAGATCCATATTCTAACACACATGCTCTCAGCATATCTTCGAGTATTTTATTTACTCGCTCTGTTTGTCCGTCGGTCTGAGGGTGATAAGCGGTGATGAAATCTAGTCGGGTTCCTAAACCTTCTTGGACTTTCTTCCAGAATCTTGAGGTAAATTGAGTTCCTCGATCCGATATGATGTTCTTGGGGACTCCATGCAAACTGACGATTCTAGCGATATATAACTCTGCTAGCTTCGAACTCTGATATGTGGTCTTGACTGGTAAGAAATGGGCGACTTTGGACAACCTGTCCACTGTGACCCAGATAGAGTCATTTCCCCTACTAGAAGTAGGCAATCCGGTGATAAAGTCCATTGCAACGGAATCCCATTTCCATTCTGGAATCTGCAAGGGTTGCAACAATCCCGCGGGTCTTTGATGTCCCGCCTTGACTCGCTGACATATATCACACTTGGCGATATAGCTTCCGATTTCTCTCTTCATCTTATGCCACCAAAATTGTTCTTTCATGTCTTGATACATCTTCGTTCCTCCGGGATGGATAGAATAAAGGGTATCATGAGCTTCCTTCAGAATAACTTCTTTCAACTCAGAATCTTCTAGTACACAAAGGCGTCCTTTGTACCACAGAACTCCTTCTTCGTCTTCGGTGAATCCGGGTACTTTGCCTGTACCGATAAGACATTTTATTCCGTCGATACTAGCATTTCCTTTCTGTGCCTCCTTGATCTGGCTGATCAAAGTGGGTTGAAGTTCTATGCTAGCCAAAAATCCTTCACTCACTAATTCCATTCGGAAATCTTCCATCTTTTTGTGCAAGCTTGGTTAGCTCAATCCATCTTCTCTGTCTCATATTCAGCTCCTTCTGAGTGAATATATACTTCAGGCTCTTGTGATCCAAATAGATCTCACAACGATTTCCCATCAGGTAATGCCTCCGTGTCTTCAGGGCTAGAACTACGGCTGCGAGTTCGAGGTCATGGGTTGGATAGTTTTGCTCATGTTGTTTCATATGTCGAGATAGATAAGATATAACTTTGCCTTCTTGCATTAGCACACATCCGAGACCGATCTTGGATGCGTCACAATACACGTCAAAGGGCTTCGTGATATCTGGCATGATTAAGATTGGGGCTGAAATCAATCTTCTCTTGAGTTCTTGAAAACTCGCTTCACATTTGTCCGTCCATTCAAACTTCTTGTCCTTCTTCAGCAATTGGGTCATGGGTATAGCGATACTCGAGAATCCTTCTATGAACTTGCGGTAGTATCCCGACAATCCGATAAATGCACAAACTTGGGTTTGAGTGGTTGGGGCTTGCCAATCTTCGACATCTTTCACTTTTGCAGGGTCAACGACAATTCCTCTAGCCGATACAATGTGGTCGAGGAATCCTACCTCCTGTAACCAGAATTCACATGTGACACCCCCGGGATCAGGGATAAACAAATCCCAGACCTCCGTCTAACATAAGCATAACCTTGAGCTCGAGAATATCCAGTGAAGAATTGATAACACAATAGTGACCCTACGACATGAAAATTTATTACAGCAAGCTCATAACTGAGCAGAGAACCAAATTATTACAAGCAGAGGTCACTGACCACAAACATCAAACAACGGAAGGAAAATTATGCTATTAAGTATAGCAAACTTAACAAATGGCCTAAGAGGACTGAAGCATAATGATGACGTTCCAGCCCATAGATTCCAGGCTGCCGGCCGGGAACCCCAAGCTACTCGTCGATGTTGATGTAGTACGGAACTTGTCTTCAGGGGAACACTTACTCTTCTACAAAAGTATCAACAAACCAAGGGTGAGTACAGGGTGTACTCCGCAAGACCTATGGTTGATGGAGTTGTTTTGCATAAAGCCATCTTTTGTTTATAAAACAAGAGGGAGAAGAAGCTCGTCTAATCAGGGTATATTTTAAAAGGGGGATAAGAGAGCGACATCTCCAAAGTAGTGATCATCATCTTTATATCCACCAAGTCATCATCATCTGATCTAGGATCACCCCCTCGTACCCATGAGGAAGCATCCTTAACAAACATTAGTTGCCAAGTTTTACGATTAGGTTCATGTTCTCTATGATCTCCCATCCATTCCCAAGTCGTCCATAACTGTGGACACGGCTTTCCGAAAGATTATTACCCTGCAGGGGTGTACAACTTTACCCACACGTACCAACTGAATCTTAATGCCAGATCATTAGCCCTCTTCCTTGGAAGGCCGACAGAGGGTGTGGTTGGACATGACCTTTACCTTGCTTTCGCCGAGACCATGAGTCACGCAATAAGTATTGTTCCACCGTAACGGGTCAAATCCCGAAGTCGGTACTTAAAGATGTGAGGGGAGGTTTGTTTACCAGGGGCGCCATCAACCCCAAGCAACCCGGTCCACGCTTCCCTACCTGTTATGAATGCACCTCCTTCACCTCCTTCTTTCGAAAATGTTTTCAATGTGTATGTCGAATGGAACGCCCGAACTATGTGACACATGGAATCTGCTAGGCAAGTTAGTCAATCATGGGGTCCCCATTTACCCTGTGTGGTTGTACGCTCGTCTTGGTTCAAGAGGCAAGAATCCAGGGTCCTAAGGGTGGCGAGCATGGGACTAGAAAAATCACATCCCACCATGGCCTCCTATACAAGCCTTATCATGTTTAATCTCATATCCCTAATCTCATCTTACCACGTTCTCCTGTCATACTAGATTATCTGCATCTGATACATCATCTGGATGGACTAGACTCAACAGCTATGCATGGCTAAGCAGGACACAGATATAAGCTCTAGCAGTGCACACACGCCAAACCTAGTTATTCTAGGAGCAGCGGATCAGGTAATATAAGCTCAAAGGAAGTAATGCAATAGATAGGTTACTCTATCTATCGATAAAAGACCACAGTAGAATCGTATGCAACATGGCAGAATTGAAATGCTTTCGAAATCATAGGATTATATCATGGTGGGGCTATGCTTGCCTTTGCCAGTTGATAGGATAGAAACAGATCTTCGGGAGCCTTGTACTTGACTTGTTATAATTGGTCAAGTATTGTTCGTCGATCTTCGATCTTTGTCGGTGTTGACCTCGGTCTTCAATCTCGATCTCGCTATTGTATTCTACCGGAGAGAAGCAAACACCGGAAAGAAAGGGGAAACAATCAACAATGGCATTGATGCAATGCTCAAGCAAGGATGATGATATTACAAGTTGAATTGTATTGAAAAGTAACCCTAAGGAATGCTCGACCATTTAATCGGGGTTCCGAGGGGTGAAAACCCTAATTGGGAGAAACTCTGGAACATATGAGAGGGGTGCATTTGTTCTTCTAATTAAACTTGTCATGAAAGTTGATTAAAAATGCATGATAATGGCTTAAAGTGGTAGAGCTCATTTTTCTGAACATTTTTATATATTATTTGTATTTTTCTGACTTATAATGATTTAGATATTGAATTTACAAGTTCCATTCATTTTCTGAAATTATTGAAATAATTAAATGGGTTTACTGCATCATGCTGACAAAAGGTTGACGTCATCACGCTCGTTGAAAATTTTTACACCGCCTGTGGCTAGCCACTGTGGCTGACAGAGGGGCCCTGAGCCACCTCAGCTGCCACACAAGCAGGGCAGAGGCCCACGCCTGTTTGACCGTGCTGACCCCGCCCGCTGATGTCACCAGGACGTCACCGTGACGTCGTCGACGGCGGTGAGCCACAGAACGGTGTCGGGGCCAGCGATAGGGGGCTAGAGGGGATGCGCGATTAGGCGGGTTTGACGCAGGGGAACGAGGAAAACCAGAAAAGGGCGGCGCCGCTAGGTAGAGGTCGCCGGAACGGAACCTACGTCAGCGACTGGCAGTGGAAGACGGCGGCGACTGATGGTAGTGTAGTATAGGAATCAACCTCAGGAGGGGAGGTTATTGGAAAGTTCCTAAGCTCACCTTGATTCTCATGGAGGGCTCGGGGAGCTCGGGGAAGGCCGGAATCGATGGTGAACATGGTGGCCGGAGTCAGGGAGGGAGGTCGCAATTCCATCGATTGTGGGCGATTCGGCTAGCTCCACTTGGCAGTAAGAACAAACTCACAGAGGCGGTTCCTACGGTGGCATCAGCTAGGCGGGAGGAGCTCGGGAACGGCGACGCCGGTGAGCAACTGTGGAGGCTAGGTTTCGGGAGCTCGCGATGGAAGCAAGGAAACCGAGAGGGGAAGGGATAAGGATTTGGGGAGAGAGAGGGCATCCTGGCGGTCTTATCCTCCACTCCAGGGGGCGGCGGCGGGCATCGTAGCGCGCGGGGGATCGACGGCCGGCGGCGAGACACGCATGTGGTTGTCGGCATCCTTCTGGCTGAACGAAGAAAAAAGAAGAAAGGCATCGAAGAGGTATGGGCCAGAGGATTAGGCCAGGTGGGCTGAAGCTGGGATGCAGCAAAGGTTCTAAGAGGGAGAGAGGGGAGCTGGGCCGTGGCCTGGTTCGGTTCCTGGTTCTTTTTTTAGCAAGTCTTTTTCTCTTTTCTGTTTTTTTAATTTCTGCTTGTATTTTCCAAATTCAAATACTGTTTTGGGCATTTCAAAAATTGCCATAGACTTTGTAACATTTTAAATAATGTGAGGCCCTTATAACATTTTGGGCTTCACAACTTTTTAACCATTTTCAAAATATTTAAAACCATTTGAAATGGTCACAAAGGGGGAAATCTAGGGTTTAGGCTTTTGTTGTATTTCTTCAATGCATGCATTTTAAGGATGATGCTCATGATGCACAAAACAAACCCTAATATAATATTTATCTAAAACAGGGGTGTTACAGCTCTATCCCCCTTACGAGAATCTCGACCCGAGATTCCAAAGGTAGGAAGAGAGACAGAGAGAACGAAATAGGGCCACTCTAAAGGTAAGAGGGAAAACACTAAACAACACACGAAGTATCTCATGGTCAACTCATGGATGGAGTGTTTAGAAACAACTCTGAGGTGACGACATGAAACACATCAAGGTAAAGGAGGAAACATAAGGAGATGGTTTCAAATTGTTAGATATCTGGTCTTCATAAGGATTGAGACCATGGAGCTCAGAAGGGTTAAACTTCTGAGAAAGAAGGTTTCAATAGAAAGAATATGACCACAGACTTCGATAGGGAACCTCTACTAAATGGCTTAAATAGAGATTTCTGGTTCAGAGATATGGATCAACAAAACTAAGCTGTTGAACTACTTTTGACATAGAAGGGTCACTTTTTTTTCATTCAACAGAAGGCCAAGACTGAAAGGTATTTTGGTGGAGAGGACTCATAAAAGTCACAAGAAACATGTAGCAAGAAAACTTTTGATTACCAAAATCATAGTCATTCTTAAAACATGTTTGAGAGAACGAAGGAAACTCTTTATTCATCCAGGTTTATCCGAATCTTTGCCAAAGATTATGATAAACCTTTACACCACCAAGATGAATAGTTAAGAAGAATTTTGATGACACGAGAAGAAAGAAACTTCATTATCAGACTTCAATTACTTGACACAACATAACGCTTGCCAACATAAAGGGTCTGGAGGATTGACCGAGAGTGATTTAGCAACACTACTTTAAATGTTCTCCTTGATGTTCGAGACACGAAGCATCAAGTAAAGGTCGAACTTCGGACACAAGGAGACCATAAGCATAACTCCTATAATAAATCATAGAAGAAGCCTTATGAAGAGTGGGTGTTATTGCTAAGTCAAGAGAATATGGCAAAAGGTCTTTCCGGCTAAGTGTGTCAACTATTACATCATTCTTGCCGTGTTTACAAATAGACCTATGTCAAAACCTTGAGGAACACCAACCATCATTGCTGCTTGAGATCCAGCTTTGGTTAGGTGGAATGATATTTCAGGCTCAGCATGTCTAAATTGTTAGTTTGCAACATTTACCGCAAAGGTAAATTTACTAGATTCTCAAGGTAGGAACTATAGTGTCAAGGTCCAAAATATGAGCTAGAGTGCTACACCCATGTATTGGCAACTTGTCGAAAGAAAACTGCACACATATAAAGTATTAGCAATAAAACACACATGTGTCCTTAAGGGAAGAAAGATAATTCTTCTCAAATCCACGGAGACATCTTTCAACAATTTCTCGTGAATTAGAGAATGTTACTTCTAACATCGAGAACTCATACTTTGACATGACTCGAAGATGGTTCTCAAAAGTTTCCAACATTAATGCCCAATGTTCCATATGAATACAATCTATCACGGAGAAAATAAGAATGTCATTGATGGGCTCAACAACAAACTTATAGAAACACTCCAAGAAGATGGACTCATATGTTGCTTGAACGAGGCAGCAATATTGGTCAGACGAAAGACATGAAAATGTACTCAAGTGAAACATCACAAGAAGAAACATCATCAAGATAGTCCTTGGAACTAATTTTGATTTGACGATAACCCAAATCAAATCAAAGGTGGGGGAAGATAACATATCCACAAAGGAAATACTGCCTTTCTTCAAACGAACAAAACTAGACAACCCTTTAAGAAGGAGCAAAGTCGGATATAACTTTTGTCTTAAAACTCTCCAAGTTGTTGTATAGGCTCAACCAACTAGTTCAGGGGTATGTAGTTACGGATCCTTGGAGATAGGAGCAGTTCAGAGAACTTGCTTGCTCAAGAACTTGACAACATGGTCATGTGGCAACATGGCGATACTTCTAGAAAGACATCCAGAATATCACGAACCACCGATATGTCACTTAGTTCAAGAGGAAACTTGCTTGGTAAGGCAAGAAGACATAGTCTCAGAGCTTCGGCATGAGCCTAACTCTTTGACTGAAGAGGGTGCACCAGAATAGCGGACTTGGTAGCATAGTGAAAATTCACTTAGTGATAGGGTTAACCGATAACGCTAAGAATGACACAAATTTCCTTGGAGTTCAAAACAATAAACATTGCTAGAATCTCAGACGGCCACATTATTACGCACACGCATCACTCACGAGCACGAAATCTCGAGGAAGGGTGGGTAAAGATGTGTAAAAGCATCACTTCATTAAGGGGTCATGGAACTCGGCATAACCTCTTAGTATAAAAGGGTGTGACACTTTAAGGTGGAACAGATAGAAGCTAATCAATGCCTCTTGATCTGCGGATTACAACACTTTGACCTGGTCCTAGAAATGACGAGGTACTGGAGTTTGTTTCTCCTAGACATTCTGAAATCGTTTGTTTGGACGGACCACAAGATTATCTTACACCGGAAGACACCGATGCACGTTACTACTTGGCTACCAACAGGAAAACAAAGGTCAGAAAACAACAAGGGAAAAGGAAACATGCTCAGGATGGAATCCCGAGATGTGGATGCATAAGTTAACAACCTTCCGAAAACCAATGCATAAGAAGGATAAGGTGTGGAAGATTCACGAGTATAGATGCGAGACTCTCGAGGAGTACTCTTGTCGTGATCTATTTGGTTCCATTAAAGAACATCTGCCATAGCTAGCGGTAGGGAAAGTCCTTAGTTGTCACAATTCAATCGCGACAAAGACCACAAGCTTGAAGGCTAGAATGGTAATACCAGCGATCCTGAGGTAATGTTTAAACATTAGCAACAGGGGTCAAAGGAATAGATCTTGGTTAAAGATCAGCTTCATGTACAAGATTAACAACACCAGAATCCAGCACAATCAGGGATCTTCGGTTCAAGTCCAAGGGTTAAAACCCAAAGAAAGAAGTAACTAATACTTGAGTGACATTGCGTACATTGCAAGTTAGTAATCACGGGGTAGCTTCCAAAAGAAGAAACAACTTTCGAAATACCCAACCAATAAAAGGAGGCACACGAGGCGAAAGGAAACCTCGAAGCCTAGAGTAGAACACTGTGGATCCAACAATATAATATCGTGGTTCCAAAAGATAGAGAGATTATGATGGGAAGGAATCTCTCATGTGAACAAGAGCAAAGGGGAGCAAGGAATTCACAACACACACAACTCTAGATAACTCAACACTAGGTCCACTGGTTGAGAAACGACATGCCCAAAAGGCACCTAGGATTTGAATGACTAGAATAGATATCAAAACTTTTCCAAATCAACACAAGATAAGATAACCCAGAGTTAGAGAGAAACTGGATAAGAAGAAAAAGAAGCATACTAGAGTTTTTCGCAAATAATTTTCATCTTTGAAATAGTTTTCACAAGCACTAGACTCAACATCGACCAATAACAAGGTTTTCCTACGGTCGGTACTGATCTGATACCAAGAACTGTGACACCCCCAGGATCAGGGCTAAACAAATCCCAGACCTCCGTCTGACATAAGCTTAACCTTGAGCTCGAGAATATCCAGTGAAGAATTGATAACACAGCAGTGACCCTACGACACGAAAATTTATTACAGCAAGCTCATAACTGAGCAGAGAACCAAATTATTACAAGCAGAGGTCACTGACCACAAACATCAAACAACGGAAGGCAAATTATGCTATTAAATATAGCAAACTTAACAAATGGCCTAAGAGGCCTGAAGCATAATGATGACGTCCCAGCCCATAGATTCCAGGCTTCCCGTCGGGAACCCCAAGCTACTCGTCGATGTCGATGTAGTACGGAACTTGTCTTCAGGGGAACACTTACTCTGCTACAAAAGTATCAACAAAGCAAGGGTGAGTACAGGGTGTACTCCGCAAGACTTATGGCTGATGGAGTTGTTTTGCATAAAGCCATCTTTTGTTTATAAAACAAGAGGGAGAAGAAGCTCGTCTAATCAGGGTATATTTTAAAAGGGGGATAAGAGAGCGACATCTCCAAAGTATTGATCATCATCTTTATATCCACCAAGTCATCATCATCTGTTCTAGGATCACCCCCTCGTACCCATGAGGAAGCATCCTTAACAAACATTAGTTGCCAAGATTTACGATTAGGTTCATGTTCTCTATGATCTCCCATCCATTCCCAAGTTGTCCATAACCGTGGACACGGCTTTCCGAAAGATTATTACCCTGCAGGGGTGTACAACTTTACCCACATGCACCAACTGACTCTTAATGCCAGATCATTAGCCCTCTTCCTTGGAAGGCCGACAGAGGGTGTGGTTGGACATGACCTTTACCTTGCTTTCGCCGAGACCATGAGTCACGCAATAAGTATTGTTCCACCGTAACGGGTCAAATCCCGAAGTCGGTACTTAAAGATGTGAGGGGAGGTTGGTTTACCAGGGGCGCCATCAACCCCAAGCAACCCGGTCCACGCTTCCCTACCTGTTATGAATGCACCTCCTTCACCTCCTTCTTTCGAAACTGTTTTCAATGTGTATGTCGAATGGAACGCCCGAACTATGTGACTCATGGAATCTGCTAGGCAAGTTAGTCAATCATGGGGTCCCCATTTACCCCGTGTGGTTGTACGCTCGTCTTTGTTCAAGAGGCAAGAATACAGGGTCCTAAGGGTGGCGAGCATGGGACTAGAAAAACCACATCCCACCATGGCCTCCTATACAAGCCTTATCATGTTTAATCTCATATCCCTGATCTCATCTTACCACGTTCTCCTGTCATACTAGATTATCTGCATCTGATACATCATCTGGATGGACCAGACTCAACAACTATGCATGGCTAAGCAGGACACAGATATAAGCTCTAGCAATGCACACACGCCAAACCTAGTTATGCTAGGAGTAGCGGATCAGGTAATATAAGCTCAAAGGAAGTAATGCAATAGATAGGTTACTCTATCTATCGATAAAAGACCATAGTAGAATCGTATGCAACATGGCAGAATTGAAATGCTTTTGAAATCATAGGATTATATCATGGTGGGGCTATGCTTGCCTTTGCCAGTTGATAGGATATAAACAGATCTTCGGGAGCCTTGTACTTGACTTGTTATAATTGGTCAAGTATTGTTCGTCGATCTTCGATCTTTGTCGGTGTTGACCTCGGTCTTCGATCTCGATCTCGATATCGTATTCTACCGGAGAGAAGCAAACACCGGAAAGAAAGGGGAAACAATCAACAATGGCATCGATGCAATGCTCAAGCAAGGATGATGATATTACAAGTTTAATTGTATTGAAAAGTAACCCTAAGGCATGCTCGACCATTTAATTGGGGTTCCGAGGGGTGAAAACCCTAATTGGGAGAAACTCTGGAACATATGAGAGGGGTGCATTTGTTCTTCTAATTAAACTTGTCATGAAAGTTGATTAAAAATGCATGATAATGGCTTAAAGAGGTAGAGCTCATTTTTCTGAACATTTTTATATATTATTTGTATTTTTCTGACTTATAATGATTTAGATATTGAATTTACAAGTTCCATTCATTTTCTGAAATTATTGAAAATAATTAAATGGGTTTACTGCATCATGCTGACACAAGGTTGACGTCATCACGCTCGTTGAAACTTTTTACACCGCCTGTGGCTAGCCACTGTGGCTGACAGAGGGGCCCTGAGCCACCTCAGCTGCCACACAAGCAGGGTAGAGGCCCACGCCTGTTTGACCGTGCTGACCCCGCCCGCTGATGTCACCAGGACGTCACCGTGACGTCGTCGACGGTGGTGAGCCACAGAACGACATCGGGGCCAGCGATAGGGGGCTCGAGGGGATGCGCGGTTAGGCGGGTTCGACGCAGGGGAACAAGGCAAACCAGAAAAGGGTGGCGCCGCTAGGTAGAGGTCGTCGGAACGGAACCTACGCCGGCGACTGGCGGTGGAAGATGGCGGCGACCGATGGCAGCGCAGTATAGGAAGCAAACTCAGGAGGGGAGGTTATTGGCAAGTTCCTAAGCTCACCTTGATTCTCATGGAGGGCTCGGGGAGCTCGGGGAAGGCCAGAATCGATGGTGAATACGGTGGCCGGAGTCGGGGAGGGAGGTCGCGATTCCATCGATTGGGGGCGATTCGGCTAGCTCCGCTTGGCAGTAAGAACAAACTCGCAGAGGCAGTTCCTACGGTGGCCTCAGCTAGGAGGGAGGAGCTCGGGAATGGCGACGCCGGTGAGCAACTATGGAGGCTAGGTTTCAGGAGCTCGTGATGGAAGCAAGGGAGACCGAGAGGGGAAGGGATAAAGATTTAGGGGGAGAGAGGGAATCCTGGCGCGCGGGGGATCGACGGCCGGCGGCGAGACACGCAGGTGGTTGTCGACATCCTTCTGGCTGAACGAAGAAGAAAGAATAAATGCATCGAAGAGGTATGGGCCAGAGGATTGGGCCAGGTGGGCTAAAGCTGGGCTGCAGCAAAGGTTCTTAGAGGGAGAGGGGGGAGCTGGGCCGTGGCCTGGTTCGGTTCCTAGTTATTTTTTTAGCAAGTCTTTTTCTCTTTTCTGTTTTTTTAATTTCTGCTTGTATTTTACAAATTCAAATACTGTTTTGGGCATTTCAAAAATTGCCATAGACTTTGTAACATTTTAAATATCCTCTGCGCGAATCTTGATTTGATGATAGCCAGTTCTAAGATCAATGTTAGAAAACACTTTGGGACCGGTCAACTGATCAAACAAATCTTCTATCGTGGGCAATGGGTACTTGTTCTTGATATTGACATCATTCAACTTCCGATAATCCATACACAAACGGTTACCTCCATCTTTCTTGTCTACGAACAAAACAGGTGATCTCCATGGTGACGCACTTGGTTGAATCAATCCAATTTCCAACATGGCATCTAGTTGCTTCTTCAGTTCCGCTAGTTCAGACGGGTTCATACTATATGGTCTCTGGGCTATGGGTCCTATTCCGGGGATTAGTTCAATGATAAACTCGATATCCCGATCTGGGGGCATACCGGGCAAAACATGTGGAAATACATCGGGGTATTCACAGACTATCCGGACATGGTCAATGGTAGGTTGGGCTATACTCTTGTTGCACTTAAATTGACGAGGTAAGGTTTCAGATATATGCTCGACTGATACTCCAGCTGTACTGGTCATGGTTATGGCTTTCTTGGCACAGTTAATTAATCCTTTATGTTTGGCCATCCAATCCATTCCTAGTACTACTTTCAAACTTTTAGTTCCAAGTACTATCAGATTAGCATAAAAATCTATGCCATGGATTCGGATAGGGACGGCTTTGCAAATTTGCCTAGCTTTGGTGGTTGAACCGGGGATTTGAACAATCATAACATGCTTCAGTTTGGTTGGTTGAATCTTACTAGTGCATGCAAATTCTTCGGTGACAAATGAGTGCGATGCGCCAGAATCAAACAACACTCCAACAAGTACTGAATTAACAGAAAACATACCCAGCACGACGTCTGGCGCTTCCTGGGCTTCTTCAGCATGCATGAGAAAAAGACGGCTGTTGCGGTTGAGTGAATTCCCTGGGGCAAACCTTCTTCCAGGCTGAACACGACGCTGCTGCTGAGCTGGGGCATTTGCATTGGGGGCTGCGGCATTCTTCTTTGGGCACTCGTTGGAGTAGTGACCGTTGGTTCCACATGCATAACAAGTCACTTGCGACTTGTCCTTTGCTGCAACAGGCACAACATTGCTTCCAGTACTCGGGGCAGTGTTGGTGTTGGAGGCAACATTGTTTTTGTTGAACTTGGGTGGTGCTTGGTTGAAATTGTTAGAGTTGCCGGGGTTGTTGTGATTTCCTCCGGGCCTTGGGTTTCCACGGTTGGGATAGGTCGGACGGTTCATCGGGGGTCTGTTGGTTCTCGGGGCAAATCCTGGAGATGGGTTGGGGCGATACTTTGGGGTATGATTGGTTCCTGGCTGATGCATCATGCGACGCTTGCGGTTCTCATTGGCTTGGTTGATCTTTCCTTCCATTTGGATGGCAGAGTCGACAAGAGCTTCAATATCAGCAAAGGGGATATTGACCAATACCGTCTGCATCTCATCGTGCAGACCATTCAGGAATTGTTCTTTCTTCTTGGCTTCAGTGTCGATCTCATCCGGGGCATACCTAGATAATGACAAGAATTTATCACGGTATTCCACTACGGTCATCCTTCCTTGCTAAGTTCTCTGAACTCATCTCTCATTATCTTGATTAAACCCGGTGGCACATGGGTTCTGCTGAACTTGACCTTGAATTCCTCCCAGGTCATCATTTGTCCTCCGGTCATTGCACGGACACTATTCCACCATGCTCTTGCATCTCCGGCTAGATAGTGGGTGGTGAATATAACTTTCTCGTTAGCTTCCACTCCGGCGACTTCTAGGTTGTTCTCCATGGTTTGCAGCCAATCATCTGCGTCTAAAGGCTCTTCCGACTTAGTGAAAATAGGTGGGTTGGTGTTCTGGAAATTCTTGAGCTTAGATCCATGGTTGTCCTGATTCCCTTGGCCTTGATTGTTGTGGGCCAGCTGAGCTATCTGCTGAAGGGTGGCTAAGTTGGCTTGACGTTCGGCTCTTTCAGCTTCGCGGTCAGAAACCAACGTTTGCAGGATCTGCAACATCGGGTCCGGGGATGAACCAAGTCCTCCACGTGGCATCTGAAGATTGAGATAGATCATGAGAAAAGAGGGAAATTTCTAAGGTTCAGGGACTTTGAAAAGTTTTTAAAGCTTGGTTTAGATTTTCTAGCAACTTGCTTTTCATTCATTCATTCATTCATAGCACACGATACAACACACAGCATAACAAAGGAAAATAGATGGTTTTAAGAACCATTCTGGAAACTACGATACAGTGGGACCGAATACAACTCACTACGCTAGTGCTCAAGTGCTACTACTCCTCGGAGTCGGTGTAATCGTCATCCTCATCATCCTCATCGTCATCGATGAAGGCGAAATCCTCCTCATCGGTGAAGAAGTCCATGGCCTGATCCTCCAGAAAATCATCATCGTCGCTGAGATAGGAGTAGGGGTCTACACAGGTCTTCTCCGGCATTCTCCCTTTCCTCCAACTGCATGTCTGTCGTGGTATTGCCGACGAGTACGCCATGGAGGGGTCCTCACAGTGCGTGTTTAGAGACGTGGGGTAAGGCGGACGGTTGACGGGTACGAGGTAACACAGCTTACCCAGGTTTAGATCCCACAACGGTGGCGGAATCCTACTCCTGCTATAAATCACTATAAGGGCAATACGCCGAGTTATAGAGATAGGTTCGCTGTGCGAGGTTGTCTGAGATTGTCTATGAACGTGGCCTAAAGGCTCCCATAGGACCGACTTATATAGTCGCCAGGTCCTAGGGTTATAGGGAAAATTCCTAGCCGGATAGGTCACAGAGTCCTACACCGTCTATTACTAGTCTTGTGTATCTTGCACTCCAAGGCTCCGGGTACGCTGGTGACTCCACCGTAGCCTTCCTTTATTCGGCATGGGCCTCCCTTCTGGATCCACCTAACTGGGCCGCCCAACAGGCCATAGGCCATGCTACCGACTATGGGCCACCCGGGTTAGTCGGATAAGAGACATGCTATTAGGATACCCATATAGCATATCCCCAACAGTAGCCCCCGGAGAACTCCGAGATCTTGCGCTGTCTTGCCTCTTCACGTGGAATGCTCCGTTTAGATGGATGTCGGCAAATCGTCAAGCAATATCTTGTAGTCCTCCCAAAGAACCCTGCAAGGTTTTCTCCATCTTGATTTGTAAGCCGGAGAAATGCTGAATCTTCCATCGTACTCTTCCGTAGTCGGATTAAATCCGTCCATGGCTCATCTACCCGTGTCAGCTATGACGTCTTAGGCTTAGGTCAGCGACGCCTCATAACTCACACATGCAGAGAACACAATCATATCCGATTTTCCCGCGCGAGCGATACGAAGCGTTGGCGTCGGCGGTTGGAGACGTGGCGAAATTACCGCGCACATTCACGAACACGCGTCTACGCGGAAACCGTCCGATTAGCTGCACGAATCTTGACGCAGAGTATGATAAATAGTAACCGTGGGACACTTTCCACTTTTTACCTCATTCCTCTCGCGTCATCGTCTTCTTCCTCCAGCCGCATGCCTCCTCGAGCTCTCCACGAGAAACCTTGAAAACCCTAGCTTCCATCCGCGTCAGTCGCATCCTTCCAACACTCCATGGCCAGCAGCAGCTCCTCCCCATCCATGGCAGCATCGAGCGAAGCCGCGGTGAAGTCGGCGAGCTCCGTCGTCGTGCCCCCAGAGGGCCTGGTCATCCCCGCATCGGCGGTGATCGAAACCACCGGCGGCGACCATAATCTGGCGGCGCTAGAGCCACTATAAGAAGAGCCAGACTCGCATAAGGGTGACTGGCGCGGCTCGGACATCACCGACCGCGACATCCAAGAGATGGTCGCTGAAAGCTACCTCCCCGCGACGGAGGGGCTCGCCTGGCGGGCGGCGCCGGCCGGCGAGGTGACACCTGCTCCCCAAGTCGGAGAAAAGGTGTACCTCAAGGCTCAGCTGGTACGTGGCATTTCCCTGCCCATCTCCCACTTCTTTCTCTTCGTCTTGAACCACTACAAGGTCCAACCCCATAACCTCTCCCCCAATAGCATCTTAGTGCTTAGAAACTTCGCGGCACTTTGTGAGGGTTACCTAGGGATTAGGCCTAGGTTAGACTTGTTCGTGTACTTCTTCACCGTTAAACGTGAAGCCGGACATAGTAAGGAGGAGCTTAGGAACTGCGGCACCATAAGCTTCAAGATTCGACCTGGCCAGCGGTTCCCCGACATCGTCAGCCACGAGTCCTGCAAAAACTGGCAGCGGATGTACTTCTACGGCCCCGACATTCCTTTGGCGGGCCGAGAAGTAACGTACCCGGACTTCGCGGATGGAGCCACCGCTGAAGTTTCCACATGGAGATCCCATGTCTCCCTTCCCTCCGACCTCGACGCTTCTCGCGCAATAAGGCGGATCGAATGGTTTGTAGAGACGGGTTTGACCGGCTTGGACCTGGCCATGTGCTGGTTCATCAGGCGAATCCAACCTCTGCAGCACCGCGCGAAGTTCATGCACGAGTATACCAGTGATCGAAGGGATACCCTCCGGATCTCCGTGGATAACTTCTCAAGCGACTCCGTCAAGCTCCGCCTGAAGGACATCGTCAAGGTGAAGGATAAGAAGCGTGGATTCACCATCACCTACGACATGTTCGTAGACGGCAAGTGCCCAAAGGTAAATATTTATTTTTTGTGTACGAGATATGCTCCAGTTTCTCCGTCTTGCCAACACCATCTTATCTAACACGGTGATTTCATACTTAACAGCTTAGCGATCTAGATGAGGACAATCTGGCTGCCCAAATCTACGATCCAAAGATGAATGAAGTCACGGTCGTGTCCGACGACGATGTCCTGTTGGCGCGAAAGAGGAAGAGCTCAACCTCTGATGCTGCCGACGGAGGCAAGAAGAAGAAGACGGAGGTTGGAGCCTCCAAAAAGACTACCGCGCCCTGGAGGCGGAAAAGAGAAAAGCCACCGGGATTTTTGCCAAAGCACCCCCCATAGTGTAAGCTTCTCATTTTCCGACATTGTCTACTTATCGGTCTTGTTTCTGTACTTATGCACTTTGCACGTTTCAGGAAGAAAGCCACGACCAGCCTCAAGAAGTCCTCCAAAACATTGGGGGCTTCTATAAATATCAAGGATATGCTGCATCGCAACGCCTCCCCCGCCATCGCCCCTGCTATTCCTGCCGTCAAGCCTTCCTCTGCCCCGACAAGCTCTCAAGCCCAGGAGGCACCAGGCCCTTCCGCCATGGAAGTGGATTCTGGCGCCTCTACCGAACTTGTTGTTGTCGGCGAGCAGGCGACGCAAGAGAGCACCGCTCAACAAATGGCTGAAGCTCCGGCTAAGGATGCCATCGGTAGCGGCAAGGCGGTAGTGGGAGCTGGTACCTCTGCCGAAGGCGGCGCCCCCGCTCCCTAGAAGCCCTTTGAGTTCCGGAAGATAGTTTACCCGGCGCTCATGCCGAGTAACACAACTCTGGTTCCTGGAGGAGTGTCGTCATCTCCGACGTGCGGTATTGAGGAGCTTCTCTGACAAGCGGATATCTTGTGAGGAAATAGCATCTCCTTTGGCAAGCTGCTAGCCTTTTGCATTTCATATGAGTATCCCACTGTAGCCCCCGAGGATGTAGACGGAAAACCATAGGTTTTGCATCTATATGCTCTAAGAGTGACTAAGTTAGAAAGAACTCTCACTGTAGCCCCCAAGCATTTAGATGGAAGAGACTATTCCGACTAGATGCTTTAAGAGTAGCATACGTAGTGTTTATAATTTTCAATACTGTAGCCCCCAAGCTTCTAGTTGTAACTGAATTAGTTCCGACTAGATGCTTAAAGAAAAGCTAAGCATACATCCGAGTTAAAAAACTTTATACTGTAGCCCCCAAGATTCTAATCGAGAACTGAATTAGCTCCTACGAGATGCTTAAAGAAAAGCTAAGCATATTGCTAAGTTTAAAAACTCTCGCTGTAGCCCCCGAGCGTCTAGGTGAAAAAATTCTGACTAGAAGATCCAAGTAAGCTAGACAACGGTTTTTACTTTTTCCTTTTGTTCCACAGAACGAGAATGCTCGGAGGGGCATGGCCAACGACAAGTACCAGAACATGAGCGCAGATCTTGAAGCCGAAAAGGGTAAAACTGCCATCTTGAAGGAACAAATCATCAAAAACAAGAGTATGTTTTCTTTTTGCGCATTTCCGTCTTATTTGTGTGCCCATAATCTCCGAGTACTCACTGTGTACCTTGTTTTCTCCGACTTGTAGAGCATGTCGCCAAGGCCAAGGATATTGTCAAGCAGTCCAAGCACATCCAGCAGCTGGACAGCGAGAACAGAATCCTTAAGAAGGAGAGGGAAGAGATGCTAAAGATGCACGAGGATTCCATGAAAGCCCTGCAGGATTCCGCCTCCACGGAAATCAATCGCTTGAAGGAGGAGCTTGCGATCTTAAAAAGATCAGAAGCAAGCTGCTAATGAGCAAAACCAACGCCACAACGAGGCGTTTAAGCTCCTCCAACAAGAGAAGGAATCCTTGGCAGACACCCTCTGGCAGGCCAAGGCCAGCATTTTCAGTAAGTTTCCTCCGCCTTGTATTTCTGTAGTCTGGATAGTTAGAGTTTATTGAACTCATGCGCTCCTTGTCGGAATTGTCAGCTCCTATGGTTAACCTGCTCGCCTCCTTTGGACAAGGAATGAATGGTTCTTGCCGGCAATTTCATCAACACCGCCATCACCCAAGCCAAGGAGATTGCCAAATCCCTCTAGATATACATCAAGGCCTCAGACTCCATGACGAAGTACTCGGAGATTCTGCGCCGAGCCCCCGAGCGTGTCACGAGCTGGAAAGCTTCATGTGCACGGGCTGGCACAAGGATGGCGCTCTCAATGGTGAAGGCACACTACGAAGGTGCCGACATCGACACGGTGACCTTTGGTATCCCCGACGTTAACGATGACGGCAAAGAGATTGATCACGAAGCCATCCTGTCATCACTCGCGGGTTATGACACTAGAGTTGCCGAGTTGGTGGACATCGACGTCTTCGTGCCCATGAACACCATCGACAGCGTCAACCAAGATTCCTCCGAGTCTCATCATAGCGCTGATGTCAAGGGTGATTCTCCAGCTGGTGACGATGCTGCTTCCAAGTCTCCTGCGCCCAAGGAATGATAAACACTTTGTAATATTTGCTTCATCTTTGGTATATGCGCAAAAAAAACTTGATGATGTAACTTAAGGCGGAAAACAATGGTTGTTATTTCCTGCTACTTAAGAACTTAGTTCCCAGCATGTATATATTTTTTAAGCAAGTGCTGACTTATCCATTACTTTGGTTCTTATGCTTGACTTTTCGTGAGTCGGAAGACTCGTTGTTGGAACCATGCGCTTAGGTGATGATGCCCAATGGCACCATCAATAACCTGAGCACAAAATCGCCAACAATAAGTGCCGAAAGTCACTACTCCAGAATCCACATAAAATCCACAAAGAACGTGTAGACCAGAAAACTTAAGCTAACGCCTGTAGGTGGAATTTTCACAAGTGCAAATGCAAAGCTGGTGCATAAAGGTTTTACATGATCCAAAAATGAACACTAAAGGAGGTAAAAGACTCAGAAATATGAGTGAAACAAAGAGCTTTATTTCACTGATGACATAAGAGATATACAATTAGATAAAACATGCTAAGTGTAAAAAGGACGTAGCTGTGCTATGTTCCATGGCGGATCAAGCTCCGGGTAGTCATCATCCGGGTCACGTCGCTTACGCTTATGATCCTAGTTGGGTCTATCCTTTAGTTCACGATTGTCAACAAGGTAGTAAGACTCATTGAGCAGCGCCTTGCTTATGATGAACGGTCCTTCCCATGGCGGGGATAATTTGTGTGACTTCTTCTGCTTAAGTCAGAGCACCAAATCCCCCTCTTTAAACGAGCGATGCCGAACGCGGCGACTATGGTAGCTGCGTAGCTTCTGCTGGTAGATGGCGGATCTTTGGCATGCCAAAACGCGCTCCTCCTCGAGAAGGTCCACATCTAGGCGTCTGGATTCTTCAGCGTCATCCTCGTCGTAGGCGGCAACTCTTGGTGCATCGTGGAGGATGTCGGAGGGCAGGATGGCTTCTGCTCCATATACCATGAAGTAAGGGGTGTAGCCGGTAGATCTGTTGGGTGTAGTTCGTAAACTCCACAACATAGATGGAAATTCTTCCGCCCAGGCTCCAGCTGCTCTATGCAGCGGTGCCTCAAGACGTGGCTTGATTCCCTTGAGAATTAATCCATTGGCTCGCTCAACCTGACCATTGGATTGTGGGTGTGCCACAGATGCAAGGTCAAGTCGGATGCCTTTCTCCCAGCAATATGCCTCCACTTCTCCAAGTGATAAATTGCTGCCGTTGTCGGTGATAATGCTATGTGGGAGACCAAATATCACCACTAGATCTCTGACGAACCTTAGGGCAGTTGCCCCATCAAGTTTTCTAATGGGTTTAGATTCTATCCATTTAGTGAATTTGTCAACTACTACAAGCAGATGCGTAAATCCACAAGGTGCCGTCTATAATAGTCCCACCATGTCCAGCCCCCAGACCGCAAATGGCCAAGTTATTGGTATTGTTCGCAGTTCTTCAGCAGGAACATGTGGTTGTCGGGCATAATACTGGCATCCCATGCATGTCTCAACCAGCTTGTCGGCGTCCGCCTTCGCGGTAAACCAGTAGAATCCTTGCCGGAAGGCTTTCGCGACCAACGATCGAGGAGCGGCGTGATGCCCGCAATCTCCGAGATGGATTTCACGTAGGATTACCATACCTTCTAGTGGGAAACACACTTTAGGTATACACTAGTAGTGCTCCTTTTATAGAGTTGCCCATTGATTATGGTATAACCCTTTGCTCGTCGTACTATTTTTCGTCTTTCGACTTCGTCGTCGGGCAGAGTTCCGAGTTCGAGATATTCCATGAACGGTTTTGTCCAAGCCGGAGGGACCTTAGTCACCATGTTGACGAAAGAGTCAGCTCTATCCGGGTTGTCAATGTCGGCCCTTCACGGATGGTGTGCGTAGATGCTCTAGGAAAACTCCTGGCGGAATTCGCTTGCGCCCTGATCCAAGCTTAGACAGCAGATCAACTGCCTCGTTTTTCTCCCTAGGCACATACTTGACTTTGTAGCCCAAGAATCTCTTGGCTATCTCGTCCACTTCGTCTCGATATGCCGCCATCATAGGGTTCCGCGCATTCCAGGTGCCAGCCACCTGCTGGGCAACCAAGTCAGAATCTCCACAGCAAACTATGAGCCTGATGCCAATATCCTTGGCTACACGTAGTCCTTGAACGAGTGCTTCATACTCCGCCATGTTGTTTGTAGCCTCGAAGTGGATCTGCAAAACGTAGTGTAGCTTGTCTCCTGCTGGTGACTGTAGCAATACACCAGCCCCCAGGCCATTGAGCAGCTTTGATCCGTCAAAGTGCATCACCCAATACTCTGGTTCTGGCAACAGAGTAGCGTCTGGCATCTCCATCCAATCTGCAACAAAATCCGCCAAGGCTTGTGATTTGATAGCGTCGCGTCTTTTGTAGGTGATCTCGAAGGCGACAAGCTCCATGCCCCACTTCATGACCCTTCCTGTAGCATCACTGTTATTGATGATGTCGGACAGTGGGGTCTTGCTCACCACTGTGATTGGGTGCTCCTGAAAGTAATGCCTCAGCTTCCGAGAAGAAAGGAATACTCCGTAAGCTATCTTTTGGTAGTGCAGGTAACGTTGCTTGCACTCCGTCAAGACCTCTCTTACGTAGTAAACTGGTCGTTGAACTCTGTGCTCATAGCCTGGTTCCTTCCTCTCTACCACGACAACGATGCTGATTACCCGGTTGGTTGCCGCCATGTAAATTAACAGGGGCTCACCAGGCTTGGGTGCTACAAGGATGGGAGCTGAGGAAAGAATCTCCTTGAGCTGATTCAATGCTGCATCTGCTTCGTCCGTCCACATGAATCTGTCCGCCTTCTTCAGCAACTTGTACAGCGGTAGAGCCTTCTCTCCAAGTCGGTTGACGAACCGACTAACTGCTGCAACACAACCTGTTAGTCGTTGAATGTCCTTTAGGCATGTCGGACGGTTTATGTTTAAGATGGCCTTGATTTTCTCCGGATTGACCTCGATTCCACGTTGGGAAACGATGAAGCCCAACAATTTGCCGGCTGGAACCCCGAAGACACACTTCTTGTGGTTGAGCATCATGTTGTATTTCCGGAGATTATCAAAGGTTTGTTTTAGTATGGAGGTTAAGTCGTTTGACCTTTTAGACATTACCGCAATATCGTCCACATAGGCGTGAACGTTCCGACCAATTTGGTCATGGAGGCAACGTTGCATTGTCCGCTGGTAAGTAGCACCTGCGTTTTTCAGCCCAAAGGGCATCGTGACATAGCAAAACGTGCTGTATGGGGTAGTGAACGAAGTGGCCAATTGGTCTGACTTCCTCATCTTGATCTGGTGGTATCCTGAGTATGCATCGAGAAAACACAAAATTTCCGAGCCAGCCGTCGAGTCAATGACTTGGTCAATGCGAGGCAAAGCAAACAGATCTTTGGGACATGCTTTGTTCAAGCCGGTGTAATCAACGCACATTCTTAATTCGTTGGTTCCATTTTTGGGGACAAGTACAGGATTGGCCACCCATTGGGTGTGAAGGACTTCTCGGATAAATCTAGCCTTGAGTAACCTAGCTATCTCTTTGCCAATGGCGCGTCTCTTCTCATCTCCAAAGCGTCGTAGAGGTTGTTTCACTCGTTTGCATTTTGGATCAATGTTTAAGCTGTGCTCGGCAAGTTCCCTAGGTACACCTTTCATGTCGGCAGGTTGCCAGACAAAGATGTCCCTGTTCTCACGGAGGAACTCGACGAGCGCACTTTCCTATTTGGGATCCAGGTTCGTCCCAATGGCGGTGACCTTGGAGGCATCGCCTACCACAAGTTCCACCGGCTTGGTTTCGATGGCGTCCTTGAACGCGGGAGCGGAGTCGGAGATCTGCTTCTTAGACGCGGGCATCTCTGAGTCATCGACCTTGCTCTGAATCTCCTTGAATTCTTCGCTGTAGAGGACAACTTCTGCAATGGCTGCTTCGTTGATCTCGCAGTCCCTTGCCTTGGTAAAGCTTCCGGATACGATGATGATGCTGTTTGGTCCGGGTATCTTGAGCTTGTTGTAGACGAAGCATGGCTTGGCCATGAACGTGTGGAATATGTCACGGCCGAATATGACGTGGTACACGCTCTTGAAGGGCACCACCTTGAAGGTCATGCGCTCTTGACGGTAATTATTAACATCGCCAAAGGAAACTTGAAGTGTAATGCACCCAAGGGACCGAGCCTGCCGACCAGGAACTACGCCGTGGAAGATGGTGTTAGTCCGCCTTAGGTTTGCCTCCGTCAAGTTCATCTTTTGCAGTGTATCCAAGTACATGATGTTGATGCTGCTTCCACTATCCACCATACACTTGGTGAACTCCACGCCGTCAATCAAGGGGTTGATGACCATGACGTACTGGTTCTCTGTGGGTATAAGGTCTGGGTGGTCCTTCCTGTCCCAAGTTATTGGAACCTCCGACCAGCGCAGGTACTGGGGGACTGGGGGGAGAGTAGCCATCAGGATCCTCAGAGAGGTCTTCTGTTGTCGGACGGTGGGGGTGCCAAGGAAAGTGTGGTAAACTGGGGCCTTCTTTGCAAAGGGGTTTGCCTTTGTCGTCGCTCTTGGCGGCGTTCTTGGGGTCAACGTCCTCGTCCATGTCACTTGAATCCTTGGACTCCTCCTCCTTCTTCTTCCCCTTGCCCTTGCCTCGCGGTCTGTTCTTCCAACTTCGCTTGTAGCCGGACTCCGGGTCTTCCCTGAGGTCATTGACGAACTTGCAGTGTCGATTGGTATGGGTGGCTTTGCCGTTGATGTCGAGGTGTACGAGGCATGGCATATCACGGTACTCCTCGTAGGTTTGGGGAACGCGGAGCGGTGCCGAGGTGGTTTCACTTCCT
Organism: Avena sativa; assembly: GCA_916181665.1. NCBI lineage: Eukaryota > Viridiplantae > Streptophyta > Magnoliopsida > Poales > Poaceae > Avena > Avena sativa. The sequence continues at coordinate 50,761,950 of OV702279.1, read as the reverse complement.
CGTTGCTGCCCGCGGCCAGCTCCCCTTCCTCGTCCATGTTGTCCGCCTTCTCCTCGTCCTGCAAAAGTCATAGCGACCATGTCGGTAGATTGCTTTTCTTCTGGAGCGGTCTTCCTCTTTGTACTGCTGTTCCTCCGAGCTTGAGTTGGAACGGCCGTTGCCGGCAAGGAGCCGCGAGCATCATCGTCGGCAGCTATGAACTCACTAGCCAACTGAATCATCTGGTTCAAGTCAAGCTGGCGATTATCCTGCAAGCGCTTCAGCTTATGTCGGAGCAACGTGCCCCTTTCCAACCCGTCGATGAAGGCGGCCATGGAGGTCTGAGCGTGCACTCCTGCACAGGAATTCTTCATATCTAGCCAGCGGGAGAGGTAGGCGCGAGATGTCTCGTCTTTCTCTTGCACGCACTGCTGTAGATCGCCCATGGTGCAGGGACGCTTGTATGTTCCCTCAAAGTTCTTGGTGAACGCTTCTTGCATGTCCAGCCAGTTGCAGATAGATTTCTTCAGCAAGTCATTGATCCATTGACGGGCCGTACCCGACAACATTAATGGGAGGTACTTGACGGCGACGTTGGGGTTGCCTCCGGCAATCACCACCGCGTTGCCGTAGTCCTGCAACAATGTGGCTGGCTTGGCAGTGCCGTCATAGGGCTTGATGGTCTTATCAATCCGGAAACCTTTGGGGTAAGTTGCGGACAGTATTGCAGGTCCAATGCAACGTGGTCCCAGGTATGGTCCTTCCCGGGCCTCATGGATCTTATCGATCCGCGAATGCGCATCGTATGGCTCCGGGTTCTTCTTCTTCTTGTCAACAGGGGATGGGCTGCGTGAACGATGCGGGCCTCCTCCACCATGGTGACTGCTTGGTGGTGACGGGGGCGGAGGTGGCGGTGGGTTAGCCTTCTTGCTGTTACTCTCCTACGATGCCTCACGCCTGTCACGGTTGCTTGTCGGACGCGGAGGGTCATGGCGCGACCTGCTCTTATGTCCTTGGTTGCGCTCTCCGTCATGACGGGTCTGCTCCGCATTGTCGCGGATGACGATGCCATACTGCTTTGGTGGGGGCATATCCGTACGATGGAGAGCTTTGTAATCTTCGCGATGTCGGGGAGATCAGGGCGGTGGCGATGGGCGACGAGGTCGGGCCTTTTCTCCGTGGTCGGAGGATATGGGGATGGCATCCTTCTTGTTGCGTGCTTCCCTCCATCTTCATTCTGATGAACCCGTCTGGGACCCGACATCAAGAGGAGATCTGTCCCTTGGCGGCTTGTATTGGCTAGACTGGTAGAGTGCTGGGTCGGACTGAAGCCTCTGGGAGGTGGCCTTTTCCTGCTGCTTCACCGCCTTGGCCACTAGGTCATAGACCTGTTCCATTGCCTCGGGCGATCTATCCTACTCCAGAAGGGTCTTGGCGACGGCAAGGTTAAGGAGTGGGGTGGGCATCACCTTCTTGCCTTCACTGTCAATGTCTGTCTTGGCCTGTGCCGACTTAGAGGGAGCCCATCCTAGGTTGCGCCATACACCAGGATCGTTGATGACGCGAGCCGGAGCTTTCTTAGCCTTCTGCTGCTGTAGCAGAGTCTTGTACTCGGCCCCCATTGCTCTAGCTTTTTATGGACTTCTGCGCGTTGACCAGATCTCGATCTAGTTTAGCTCCTTGCTCCGCGATGGCTTGCGCCTCCTCCAGCAGCTGCTGGCGCTTCTCATCAAGCTGGGTCACGTTCCGGATATGAGCGACGGTCAGTGGCTTGATAAGGAGATTGTCGTACATCACTCTATCAGCTGGAGTAACTTGGGCTGCTGGCGATGTAGATGCTGGAGGTGGCACGTTCGCGGTGTTGTTGTTGCTCGGGCCGGTGCCTAGTTCCTGCGGCTGCTGCACTGGGTTAGGCGGAGGAGGCATGACCTTTGCGCGATCATCGTCAGCAGCAATTAGTGGCCCCTTCCCCTTTTCCAGCGCCGTAGGCGGAGCTCGTCCGGGTTGATCTTCATCCATCGCCGCCCCAATGGTGACGAACACCCCTCGGGACGTGACGGCGTTGTTGGCTTGCACGTCGCGCGAGTACTCTTCCTCCATCACCTGCATAGCGGAGTCTAGCTCTTCTAGACTGAAGACTATCTCCTCTGAATCTGCACTGAAATCAGCATAAAGCGCGTCAATGACAGAGTCGGAGGGTGCCAGGATTTCCTCGATGACGGGCGGTGGAGGTGTAACGGGCTCGACGATGACTAGAGGTGGTGGTGCTGCTGCGACGATGACGGCGGGAGGCAGTGGTGGCGGCTGCTGAACCGAAGGTTCTCCGTCTCTGAGCACAAGATCAATCTAGGCTGCCGCGTCAGCTGCCGTGTAGCTGTTGACAGTGCTTACCATCTCTTCGAGGGTAAGGCGTCCTGTTGCCTGCTGCCGCCTTAAAAAATGTCAGAGAAGCGTGCTGTGGTCTAGTCCTTCCACGAAGTGATACAAAGCTTTATCATCGGGGTAGTGGGATAGATCGGCTCGTATACGGAGCCACATGGCCAGGTAATCGCGGGGGTTTTTGCCCTCTCTCTGAACGCAGCGCGCCAGATCGAAGATGGTAACCACGCCGACGAACTTGGATCTCTGCTGTCCAGACGCACGAACGAAGCCGGCGGATTTGCAGTGATCTTCCACCTTTATATCCTGCACAGGGGCGGTTTGGGTGGGCCTTGAATTTTTCCGATATTTGTCGGCAAACTTCGGAGAGAGATCCGACATTGACCCTTCCGCGAACGTATCCTGCCCGTAGGCGGTCCGTGCGGTTCTTGATGCTTGCCGATCTTTGCCGGCAAACTCCGAAGAGAGATCCGACATCGATCCTTCCGCAAACGTATCCTGCCCGTAGGCGGTCCATGCGGGTCTTGATGCTTCTTCGACTCCGAGGGAACTAGTGCCAGAGTCGGTTTCGCCGATGAAGAGGTGGATGTCTTCGATAGGAACGATCGAACACCGCGTAGGGTTCGTCTTCACCGGGATCCAGAACTCGTCGGGAGGGACGATCGGAACGTTGCTGGAGAAGAGAATGCGATCGATGGCTACGGTTTCGCCGATTCCCGCGAAGATCTTGGTCCTCTCCCGCTGAAGAGCCTGAAGCGCCTCTTGCCCCACGGTGGGCGCCAACTGTCGTGGTATTGCCGACGAGTACGCCATGGAGGGGTCCTCACAGTGCGTGTTTAGAGACGTGGGGTAAGGCGGACGGTTGACGGGTACGAGGTAACACAGCTTACCCAGGTTCAGATCCCACAACGGTGGCGGAATCCTACTCCTGCTATAAATCACTATAAGGGCAATACGCCGAGTTATAGAGATAGGTTCGCTGTGCGAGGTTGTCTAAGATTGTCTATGAACGTGCCCTAAAGGCTCCCATAGGCCCGACTTATATAGTCGCTAGGTCCTAGGGTTACAGGGAAAAGTCCTAGCCGGACAGGTCACAGAGTCCTACACTATCTATTACTAGTCTTGTGTATCTTGCACTCCAAGGCTCCGGGTACGCTGGTGACTCCACCGTAGCCTTCCTTTATCCGGCATGGGCCTCCCTTCTGGATCCACCTAACTGGGCCACCCAGCAGGCCATAGACCATGCTACCGACTATGGGCCACCCGGGTTAGTCGGATAAGAGACATGCTATTAGGATACCCATATAGCATATCCCCAACAATGTCTCTCTCGTGGATGGTCTCCTCCAAAGCCTAGATACGATGGCGAAGACGGGCAATGATGCGCTCCTTCTTGTCAAGTTGACGGTGGCGAGACTTGCGGTCCTTCGCTAGCATGGTGATGGTCTGATCCTTCGTCTTGATGATGGTAGACTTGTGGTTGGAGTAGTCACGGGCATTGTCCAGTTCTTGTTGACGATCATACATCATGAAGCTGAGGTGGTCCAACTGAGTCTTCAGCTTGGGGTGGTATGGGGCTTCCAGTGGCTATCCCATAGCATCATGCCTTGGACAAAACTCAAAGCGGGTACCCTTGATCTGATTGATACTCTGCCCACATAGACGGGCAAGAGCTTCCTGCATGGCCCTGGCAAGTCCATCTAGCCAGTTGTTCTCTCTTAATGTGAACTGAATTCCCTCAACAGTGGGAGGTTCAATCTTCCCTTGGAGACTTGCAACAATTAGCCACTACAGATCTTCTCCTCCTTGATCATTGAGCTGAGCTCTGAAGAACTCGGGGTGCGGACGCTCCAGAAGTTCCGAAAGCAGGTCCAAATCCCGCTCAAAGATAAGATCTCCTCCATTCCCCAACTGATAAAACTTGTTGTACTTCACGTCCATCTATAAGAATATAGGATGAGTAAGTTAGTAGAGTGATCAAGTGTGTCAAATTTTATATATTTTGCAATAGTTTTTAGGGAACATGAATTTTCATGAAAGAATAAAAGTGATAAGAATGGGAATACGTTTTTGTAAATATTTGCTTCCTTTGGTTTTGAAACTAAGTTTTTGATTCAAACGCTCTAGGGTTGTTTTGCAAAAATCCAGATTTACCTCTACTAAGTTCAGAAGCAAAGAAACTAGTTGAAATTGTATAATACCTAAGTGGGAATTTGAATTTCATATCACAACCCTGTTGTGGTCAAGTCAAAGTCTCAATTCATTTCATAAGTAATTTTGAAAACATCTGACGGGGGAAAAGTATGGCCACTCCAACTGTCCATAACCGCGGATGCGGCTATTCGAATAGTTTGACACTCTATAGAGATTGTACACTTTCACCACAACATTCGATACATCCGTCAGGAACAAATCCTGAATTCACCATACTCATTATGCGGATAATCAATCCTAACCTTTCAATTACACGCCCTAGTATAGGCACCTCTCCTGTGAGTTTGGCCTCCCAACCATGACCAATTGTCATCTTGGGTACTACATAGGTGGACAATCTTCACAAGGTAGCCTCGGCTCAGACCTTGGCCGTGAGGGAACCCATACTAAGGTATATAAGTTTCTAGTCAAGCCCTACCCAATTTTCGGGTATTGTGGTTGTACGGTAAAAATTGGAATGGTATCGCATCCAGACAACCACCAGTTTTGTAAAGGGCTAAGGCTCATGCCTCAACATTTTCATCACCAAAATCATCTGGTGTTCAGAAACACATGTCAAAACATTTCAGTAGAATGACTCATCATTCCAAGGTTTTCATAACCATTTTCACCAAGTATTCCCATCTAAAGTTGATCAAGTTTTATGCTTAGCACTAGCATCTACAGGTGGGGTAAGTACTAATGAGGGGTGGTACTTAAGTGGAGATTAATTGAGTTCAATCTCATGCCTTAGGATGACATCAAGATTATCTAGCTTAGGCCAAATTTTATGCTCTTTATGCAACCTTCAATTATCTTCCTAGAATCTACAAGTTTCTTAAGTAAACTCTAATAAAGCTTTAATAAAGAAATAAAGTATAAAGCTTGCAAGTAAAACTAGGATTGGGCTATCAAGTGGGTATGATCACATATGCTTAAGGCATATAGTTGGCATGGTAACAAGCAAGTATTTGCTTGCATAGGTATTAGTATAAGCCTGCTAAGTTAATAGATTGCAAGTATTGGCTTGCATAGGTCAACTTGGTTAGTAAGGCTTGCTAAAGTAGAGTATCTTGCAAGTGTTAGCTTGCCTTGTGCAGAGCAGTGGTTGAAGTTCTCCTCGGCTTCTTCTTCGTAGTATCCTCCTTCCTCCTCGTATCCTTGGTCGGTACTAGCATCTATAAATAAATACGAGGTACAGAATCACCAAAAAATACTTAACTACTTTCAATCATCACACAAAAGTGTTCTATTGATGATCTAGTATCATCACTAACATTACAAGAATAAAGCATTTGTCTTATTTATTTTAATTTGAGAAAAGTAATTTCTAATCATTGAAAAACTACTTAAGATTTAATATTCTCCAACTCAAACATGGGATCATGTTGACACATGTCATCACCCATATTTCAGTACATGGGAATGTGATTTAAAGTGGTGTCAAAATTTAATAAGGTTTAACCTTTTATTTCAATTAAATAAAGTGACTAGAAATGCCTATGTGGCATTCTTTTATCACTTGAACAATATTTCTGTAAGTAAACCCAAATGTTTTTATATATTCTGAAAGGTATGATCAAATGTGATTTTTGAGAGTTGGAATCAACTCAAAAGCTATTATGGTTGAAATTTGAAAAATGTTTGAATGCAGAAAAGCTTCTGACTTGTTATTTTTACCAAGGTTGATCTACAGATCCAAATGATTTGAATCCAATGGTCTTGGATTAAGCATTTCAACACCTTTCTAACAAAATTGGTTTCATGCAATTTGGTTCACTGGATCGATCTGGGTTGATTTTTGAAACTAGGTATAGAACTGAGTTTGAATGAAAACAGAAAAAGCTAAATTCAAAAGAGTGGGCTGCGCGGGAAAGTTTAATGGGCCGGCCCAGTGTCACTCCGCAGCGCGGGGCTCAGCTGATAGGGGGTGTCTACCGGTCAGTGGCTCATAAAACGTGAAGCGGTACGGGGCGATGTGGTGCGTTGGATTAGAATGAAGATCGATGGCTGAGGGTCGTCGTCGACGATGAAAAAGTCACCGGTGAGCTCGAACCCTAGCGGCTCGGTGGGGGTGCATAGGGGGCATACCGAGGCTCTAGTGGCGACGGCGAGGCGGGGCAAACAACAAAGTCGACGAAGGCGAACTCAGGGGTGGTCACGGCAGCTCCGGGGGTGGTCGAAATCAACGACCCCCTTCTTCTCCAGAGGCGGACTGCTCCAGCGCAATTCCGGCGAGCTGCTGCTCCTCGTGCTCCGGATAAGGGATGGAATGGTAAGTGAGGTGATGGGAGTGAGATGGTGTGAAGAAATCTAGCGGGGGTCGTCTCCTTTTATAGGCTCGACAGCGAGACCGAGAGGGATGGGAAGGCAACGGTGGCGACACGGCTACGGGCAGCTAGAGGCATGGCTGCGGTTGGCGATCGACGGGCTGTCTCCTGGCGATGCTCTAGAGCTTAAATGCGCGTGTAGGGGCGGTGGCAAATGGTCGGGAACGCGCGATGCTCTGCGAGGCAGAGGCGGCGAACTCTGCGGCGAGCGGTGGCTACTTGGTATGAGCGGTGAAACGATCATGTATCGTGGTCTCCTGGGATGGTGGAGTGCATGCTGGCGGGCGGCAAGGGCTCAAGGTGGTCGGGTGGCATGGGAACGGCGCGTGCTCTGCGGTGCGCATCGGCATGGTCGACGGCGGCACGGGCGCGGCGTTCCTGGCGGTTCTGGTCGTTGTCTTCAAGCTAGGGCTGGTCGAGAGGGGGCGGTGAGGCATGGGCTACCTCCCAGACAAGGTTGGCACGGCTAGTTCTTCTCCTAGTGTGCTGTCCACACTGGGGTGACATGGGTGCTCTCGGCCTGCTCACCATTGATGACAATGGCCAGCTTACAGTGGTGCTAGAGATTAGTTAAGGTTGCTAGATGATCTACTAAGGCTAGTTGTAACCAGAGAGGGGACAAGGTTGGCCCAAAACACTGCTCAACATAGTGTTTTTGATTTGGTTGATTTGCGTCTGCAACCTGTTTGATGAAATGGCCGCATGAACTTGAGTTTTGAATTATGAAAAGATTTTTGGTGGGTGTGCTAGACATGTGTTGGGTAATCTGTGTATGTTGGGTTTTAAAAATTGAGTTGGTTTGAGTGGTTTTTGAAATTGTGGGATCTTCACATATGAGATAGATTCAATTTTAAACTATTATTTAAACTAAGCATTTGAATGTTTCTGGATGATCATAAAGCGGGCCTTGGTACCTTATTATGAGTACTATCAAGGGGTGCAAAGATCCTTACATGTTTCTGTTAAGTTCCGAAAGTTAAGGATAGCCAAAGTAGGCATGGGAGTTAATTTGGCCAAAGTGACCATTCACTTAATTTATTTGTTTTGACTTGTTTGTCTTTGGGAAAAGTTTGGGGATTTTTTATATGATGTTTATTTCACCTAAGAATCATTTTGCAAGAAAAGAAATACAGAATCATGTCAATTCAAAAGAATCCAAATTTTAATACACACATATGAATGCTTTCATATTTTTATTTGGAAAAGTTTTTGTTAACCCTAATTTTGATGATTAGAGTTTTATGATCCAAGTATAATATTTTTGGGATGTTACATTAAACATCCCGTGCAACCCACTAATTCAAATTTAGATTTATTCATTTAATTTCAAACCCAGTTCTGTACCTAGATTCAAAAATCAACCCAGCTCGATTCACTGAACCAAAATTCATGAAACTAATTTTGTTAGAAAGGTACTGAAATGCTTAATCCAAGCATGTTGGATTCAAACCATTTAGATATTTAGATCACCCATGGTAAAAATAACAAGGCAGAAGCTTTTCTCCATTCAAACATTTTTCAAAATTCAACCATAAGACCTTTTGAGTTGATTCCAACTCTCAAAAAACACATTTAACCATAACTTTCAGAATATATAAAAATATATAGGTTTACTTACAGAAATGATGACCAAGTAATAAAAGAATGTCACATAGGCATTTCTAGTCACTTTAATTAATTAAAATAAAAAGGTTAAACCTTATTAAATTGTGACACCACTTTAAATCACATTCCCATGTACTGGAATATGTGGTGATGACATGTGTCAACATGATCCCATGTTTGAGTTGGAGAATATTAAATCTTAAGTAGTTTTTCAATGAGTAGAAATTACTTTTCTCAAATAAAATAAATGAGACAAGTGCTTTAATCCTTGTAATGTTAGTGATGATGCTAGATCATCTAGTGTGAACCTTTGTGTGATGATTAGAAATAGTTAAGTATTGTTTGGTGATTGTGTACCTCATATTTATTTATAGACGCTAGTACCGACCAAGGATACAAGGAGGAAGGAGGATACTATGAGGAAGAAGCCGAGGAGAACTTCAACCACTGCTCTGCACAAGACAAGCCTATACTTGCAACCTTGCAAGACAATACTTGCAAGCTACTCATTAAGCAAGCTAACACTTGCAGCTTAGCAAGCTACTACTTGCTTGTTACTATGCCAACTATATTCCTTAAGCATATGTGATTATACCAACTTGACAAACCATCCTAGTTTTACTTACAAGCTTAGTATTTTATTTTCTTTAATAAAAGCTTTCTATCAAAAGTTTACTTAGTGAATGGTAGATTCTAGAAAGATAATTGAAGGTAGCATAAAGAGCATACAATTTGGCCTAAGTTAAATAATCTTGATGTTATCCCGAGGCAGGAGATTTTACTTAGATAAGATACACTTGTTTACCACCCCTCATTAGTATCTACCCCCACTTATAGATGCTAGTGCCAAGCATAAAACTTGATCAACTTTAGATGGGAATACTTGGTGAATATGGTTATGAAAACCTTAGAATGATGAGTCATTCTACTGAAATGTTTTGACATATGTTCTTGAACACCAGATGATTTTGATGATGAAAATGTTAAGGCATGAGCCTTAGCCCTTTATAAAACTGATGGTTATCTGGATGCGATACCATTCCAATTTTACCGTACAACCACAATACCCGAAATTTGGGTAGTGCTTGACTGGAAATTTATATACATTAGTATGGGTTCCCTTGCGGCCAAGGTTTGAGCTGAGGCTACCTTGTGAAGATTGTCTACCTGTGCAGTTTCCAAGATGACAGTTGGTCATGGTTGGGAGGCCAAACTCACAGGAGAGGTGCTATACTAGGGCGTTTAATTGAAAGGTTAGGATTGATTATCCGCATACTGAGTATGGTGAATTCAGGATTGTTCCTGACGGATGTATCGAATGTTATGGTGAAAGTGTACAATCTGTGCAGAGTGTCAAACTATTCGAATAGCCGCGTCCGCGGTTATGGACAGTTGGAGTGGCCATACTGTTCCACCGTTAGATGTTTTCAAAAGGACTTGTGAAATTATTTGTGACTTTGACTTGACCACAACAGTGTGGTGACATGAAATTCAAGTTCCCACCTAGGTGTTATAAAACTTTCAACTAGCTTTCTTTGCTTCTGAACATAGTAGAGGTAAATCAGGCTTTTTGCAAAACAACCCTAGAGCTTATTATATCCTATTCAAAACAACTTCACTTGTTAGTATTAGTTTGCGAGTACTTAAAGAGTACTCATGGCTTTGTCCCTGGCTATTCCCGTGGCCATACTATGAAGAGGACTATCATGAGGATGGACCGCAGGAAGGTTACGACAACTAGGATCATCTCCCATCGTTAGCATTGCCTGTGACCATGAAGATGGATTCTCGCCCATGCTACCGTTATTAAGACTGGATCATGAGATTCTTATTTGTTGTAAGACCTTATGTATGGTTTGTAATGGATGATGTACTGTGATATCCAATTTGTTATGTCTCGCAAAAATGATAATCCTGGAATTGTGATGTATGGCATAACAGGCATCTGGGATTAAAAATCCGGGTGCTGACAGTGGCGCTAGCCGAAGAAAGGAAGATAACTGGGTGCAACATATATATGAGGAATTAGCTGAAAAGAGAAGGCAAACTGATAGTAATGCGGCTGCACTAATAAGGGACAGTTACAACATTACAGAAAAAATCGAGCTTCAATGCGGTGCTGGCGGAGATTTGGGGACGAACTGAGTAGAACGACATGCGGTGAAGGTGAGACGACGTTTACAAACTGAGCCTGTAGCATCCGTTGGCCGTTCGAAAGAGTAGAGCATAGGTACGGAGGCCCATCCATGCGTCCAGCAAGCCAACCTAGCTACCCGCATGACAAAAACAGCTGATCAACTTCTTCGCCAGTTTTGGGGCCTGATTAACGACATGGCTCCCAGGTCAATCTCTGGAGTAGCTGCCCGGAGATGTTGGCCCAAACCCTCGGTGCTAATTGGATGACTCCACAATCCTATACGTTCGTAAGTGTGATCCGACGGCTGACAACCCGGAATCGTTGTGAGGAAGCCTAGCCATCTCAGTTTTACTGTTTCTTCATATATAATTACCATTCATAGAAATTATTATGTTCACAATATAACTTCGTGTCATATTTATCATTCCAAATAGGTCGAGTTAATTTCCCTAAATTTTCTATCTAAGATGAATTTTTTCTTGGAAAATGATAAACCCCAAGCAAATGAGATAGTGAGATAGTATAACTCTACGTGATTACAAATTGATGAAAGTACAATATTAATAAATCATATTTTTATTTCTATTTTTATTTTTGGAGACATCGGAACTTGTGAGAACATAATATTCATGATTGTAGAAGATAGAGGAAGTAAGCTACCGATGCTTCACCAATGATGTGCAGAGCATATACTATAAAAGATGGGCACGTGTGAGAAAAAAATCTACTAGAACAAGTATGAATAAGTTTATGCGAGAACTCCATATGAATTATCACCATGGTATAAGTTAGGCAAGGAAAATCGGACATAGATTAAGAAAAATTTGACCGGATTATAATATTTTTATAGGCATGCAGACAAATCATAATGTGCACACACATCCAACTCCGTAGAAATTCAAAGAGGATTTAAGATTTTGTTATCGCCCCAAGTTGTCACATCACTACTGCACACATGTTCTTTGCCGTGTGGGCATCCTCACACTGAAAAGGCCCTCCGAAACACGGCAAAGACCATCTGAAACACGGTAAAGGCTTTTTTGGGCATCCCCACACGGCAACATCGCTACGGAAAAATCCCTTTGCCGTGTGTCTAGGCACCCGGAACACGACAAAGTCTTTATCGTGTGTCTTACGCGGTTACACGGCAAAATAAAGGAGTTTGATGGTCCGTGAGGTTGACGGCGCCAGGGGATCTTTGCCATGTGTCCTCTTTGCCATATGTCTTCCCATATTTTCCGTGTGCCCCTCCTTTGTCGTGTACCGCAACGATGTCGTGTGTGTTTGCCGTGTCCTCCCCTTCTCCGTGTGCCACGCCTATGCTGTGTAGATTTCCCTTGTCGTGTGCCTCTAGGAGGCGCCACACGGCAAATATTTCCCTTTGTCGTGTGCCTATGCGTGGGCACACACGGAAAAGGCCCTGTGCACACAGCGCAGCAAGCACATGCTGCAGCCACATGTATACACAAGACAAAGGACCCCAGGTTTTTTCATTTCTTCTGTTTTCTTTCATTTCCTGCAATTCAAAACACATAATACATATATTGAAGGAAATATGACCTAGAGGCAATCATAGAGATGATTATATTTCATATGTATCCATGAGTTATTGTAATGTTTCTTGAATATCCATATCAGGCAACTTGTATTGATTGGAAATTATGTGAATTATTTGTGAAACTCTTTACTTGTATGGTTGTTTAATAGTTGTCCCTAGTCGGAGTTCTTGTGAGGACACGCGTGAATATTAGACTAGCAAATCGATTGGTTGATGACTATGTTTCGCAAGTCATAGACATGGAGATGTCAAACCAATGATATGGACACATGTTATGAACATGGGGTTGGAATGACCCAACTTGAGACTGGAAATTAGACTTGCAACTCTCTCTACACATCGTGTACGTTTTGTCCTTAGACCTGAGATTGTCGCATGTAGTTGAGATGTGGATCGACCTACTTTGGCTATCAGACACTACTCCGTAACTGGGTAGTTATAAAGGTAGCTTTCGGGTTTGTCCTGAAACATGCTGCAAGGCATGGTCAATCAAGATGGGATTTGCCCCTCTCTACTTGAGAGAGATATCTCTGGGCCCCTCGAGTGATCAGATCCAGAAATGCATGGCCGTGCTACATAAGGTTAAGAGTTAACCTAGTAAAGGGATTCCGAGTTACGGTATCGAGTTAGAGAGGTCGGCTTGGAGCTAGACCTAATATCGTGAGGCAAAGGGAAAGACATGTACTAAACCTTGTGATGGTTCGTCCAATATGATATTTGTATGCGTTTAGGAGTTGGCACGTCTTGCTAGAGGCCACTACCAACTATTGGCAGAATAAGTGTATTCGTGTCATGTCTATACGCAGGGTCACACAGTTAAGCGGCTGGAAGCCTAATGAGGATTGGATCTGAATTAGACCAGGCTTAGGCTAGTAATGGGCTGCTAATGTAGAAGCCCACTAGGGATGCCTATATAAGAGAGGGTGGGGCGAGCTGAACAGGGTTAGACCATTCCACCCAGCTGCCACTCCTCACGCCTGTGTCGCACGCGCGGACCTAGCAGTCCGGCGTCTGACGCTTCCACCCCGCATGTGTGGATACCTCGGAGATGCTGCATCTGTGGCACTTGGACGAGCCGCGCAAGGGGAGATTCTCATGGGACGAGGACAAGGAGGAGACGTGGAATGTCTGCACTGACTCGACGCGCTTCATCAATTCCGCAACTGCGCGTCTAGTGGTAATCCCGTGATCTATGACAACATTAATCCTGGTTTATGCGGTAGATTTTTTTTTGATTTGTGCTAGTGTAGCCTACCCGTATCCCTTCATATATATGATCATATAGATCATCACCAACACAGAATACATGTATATGATCATAAAGTTCATCACCAACACCAAAATAAATAATGAACAACAATAATATAATCATAATATCATCACAAACACTACCAAATATCATATCATCACCACACAAGCAACAAACTTCACAATTATAACAATTCAATCACCAAGTGCATAACCAACAAGTGAACAAGCCATAAAATTCACAAATATTACAAGTTTATTCTTTCCATCCACAAGACCGTCTAAACATCATCACCTCCGAGTGCTCCAAAAGCTCATGCTCTGAATCCATCATGATATCCTACAAGTTCAAGACAAGTACGTCAATATGACAAGTAAAATCATGAATATGTACAAGTTTCTAGGCAAGTTTATAGCAATAGCAATTACATGGGATTTTGACAAGTCTCATGGAAAAATACATCAATATGAAAAGTAAAATAATGAATATCTACAAGTCTCATGACAAGTTGATGAAAATGGAAATACATGTGATTTTGACAAGTCTCATGGCAAGTTGATGAAAATGAAAAGTAAATTTTGACAATGGCATAGAATTATCTACAAGTGCCATGGCAAGGCTAAATTTTCTATCAGTGTCATGGAAAGGATAAATTTTCTACAAGTGTCACGTCATGGCTAAATTTTTATAAGTTTCGTGGCAGGACTAAATTTTCTACAAGTGTCATGGCATGGATAAATTATCTATAAGTGTCATGGTAAGGCTAAATTTTCTACAAGTGTGATGGCATGGCTAAAATTTCTACAAGTGTGATGGCATTGCTAAATTTGACAATTATAAGATAACTAACCATGATGCACACATGATGGCCACAACCTCAAAGCCCTCCTACAAGGTCAGAAGCGCACTCATGAGACTCTCACAATCGAAATGAGCCAAGTGAACCAAGTACCGACATCGAGTGATGCACAAGGTTAAGTGTAGGAGAACTAACTTGGAGGACTATGATCTAGCCTCTGGACGACCGATGGATTATTGATGGTGAAAGATGGTGGCACCTAGTTGTTCAATCCACCCGCGGACCCACCAGGCGGCATCACATTGCCCATCTAAAGCATGGGAAATTGTGAGCATTAGAAAATAAGGAAAGATTGAAAATTGTGAGCATTGGACAATAATACACTTGATCACTTATCCACGAGAAGGCGAAATGAGTATGTGAGTCCCTGGTGCATAATTCATGAGCATTTGATGTGTCATCCACTGCATCATCCTCCCCTATTTCTCCAGCATCCCCTGCTAGACCATTTGCTGCTCCAGCTGCTGCTGCTCGGCCGCCTCTCTGCGTGCCTTATCAGCGGCCAAATCCTCCTACGCCGTGTCGCCTCGATGTGATGAACATTGCAACACAGAACATGTAGTAAACACACATATAACCAAGGAAGAACATACCCGTAACTGGTTGAGAGCTACAACTGAAGGCCGTGGGCGGGTCTCTACAACAGGATGGTCGCTCGTCCTACCACACCGGATCTGGCGCATAGATGGAATGGTCCTAGAGTTGATGGACCCATCAATAATCCATAGGCAACCATTCCTCTGGCCTTGTCCCGCTAGCACGGCAACCTCGGGGTTGAAGGGGACAGTCTCAGGGTTGTAATCCTCTCCATGCACCTCCTTGTACTTCTAAGGGTACTTCGTACCCCGGAGCTTGGCTCCCTCATTGATCTATTGGGACTTGTTCACATGCTCGTCCAAGGTGCGCGTCTTCTTCCAAATGGAAAACACGGTCGGCTCCTCACCTGTCTTTACTTTCTACACAAGAGAGCTCAAAGATAAGTGGAGGGGACTCCATTGCGGAGTAAAGAATAACATTACAAGAAAGAATAAATAAAGCATTTTCTCACCTCTTTTTGCCTGAGAAGGAGAGGGGGATGCTCCCTTGGCGGTGTGATCCACCCCATCTCCTCTTGCCGCTTCTTTGCGTCCGCGTGTTTCTTGAGGTACTCAGCGTGTGTCCACCACGCTACCATCACCGTGAAGCACTGCGTTTCATTACCCACTAACTAAGGAGGGTTATACATCCACAAGATACACGTATTAGTACAACAGAAAATAGAATGAGGTCAAGAAATCAATAAAATAGAAATGCAACTACATACAGGTACTTCCATGGCTCGAATAGCATGTCCCAGGCTTGTCTCTTGTTCATCCAAATCTTGCGATTGTCAAACCAATTGCGGACATAGTTCACGCATGCCACGTAGTGAATGTCTTGCACCTTCCTCTTGGAAAGCTCGTCAATGATCGCCAAGTACTCCCTTTTTTTGTCCCTGTCCATGTCAAAAAACTTGTACAACTATGCACATAGGAAAAAAGGGGTCAAAGCCACGAGTGCAATTATTTTCAACCTCGAGGTGATTGAATCATGACAAGCAAAACAAACTTACCTAGAACATAATTTGAATCTTCTCCACCATGTTTCTGTACTTTCTATATGAATCCTTGGCAAAGTGGTAATGCTTCCAAGTCCAAGCCACATCCTAGATACCATTTGGGAGAGTGACAATCCCAGGAAAATACGCTCTAACCAGGGCTCCAAGGATGCTTGATTAGCCATGATATGGCTTCATTCCATCCTGATATTGTAAGATCCCACCTTTATAAAGGTAAAGATCCCTGCGATTGCAATGCTAGTCCCTGGATCAATTGCTAGCATCCACAGTTTAAGATGAAGTACACAGAAAGAAAGGTCATTATTACATCGTCATTCCAGAGATAACATAGTCTTTTACAACTCCATAGCCATAGGCTAGTACAAGAGTTTAACTTAACAATATAAAAATAGAAGTCTCCATCTTCATGTGCCACAGGCAAGCATGTTGAGTGTATACTCATAACCCCTAATCATCATCAGAGTAACCTGCAACATCACAAGCTACAGCCACAATGGGTCAATACATTGGAATAGTATTGGCAAGTGATACCTTAGTAGAATATTAGCATCTAGTTAATACATGAATTTGGCTAAGTGTAGCTTAGTCTTGCTTTGCTCAAAATAGATTTTACCTATCAGTTGAAAACACTAAGTTTTTGTTTAGCAAAAACTTTCCCAAGGAACCACCAATAGAAATTGGTGAACCTTCACCCTTGTTCAACCACAAGTTTTTTATTTAGAAAATTGGGATGAGGAGATTCTTGATAGCTTCCATGTCTTGATGCTCAAATTGTCCACTACCAGTGACACGACTAAGTACTTAGTTTCTTCCATCTGCAGAGGTGGTGCACTTTCCCCACAAGACTTGGTTTCACCAAGACAGGACCTTTCAGAAGCCTTCCCTTAGACCAGAATGGACGCGCTCCAAACCTATCATTCCCCTACCACCAACTATCCATTTGGCCAAGTTATTGCAAGCTATATGATCCAGGAAGACCCCATAATGCCATGTGGCTGCACTAGAAGCTTCTTAACATTTGGCATCTCAAATACCTTTGTTCCTGGGTGGCAATCCACAAGTGAGATACACAAGGTAAACCATAGAAATTGGCCTTGTGTAACCACTCAACCAAAAACCACCAAGCAATTACCATTCCACCCAGGTGTTTCATTCACTTAGTTGTTTTATTAAGCAAAATCATAAGTCAAAGACTTAGCAATATTTTCCATATCATGTATATATTCCACCCTTGTTTACTACTAGCTAGGCTAAGCATGGCAATAGCAAGTATCTTAACTTAGAGAAAATTCTAACAATTCTACAACTACTAGGATTTCCCAAGCATAGCATATAGATACTTAGCAAAATATTCATGCAAGCCCTATACAAAATATTTCTAATGCATAGTCAAAATATTGGGAAAGAAATATGAAGCACCACTTGCCTTGGTAGTTTGGGGAGTAGCAACAATCTTCACAACCACAATCACTATTAGCACCAAAATCTACACATAAAATGATAGCACCAAATTCACATATCAAAATAAACAAGCAAAAATATATGAATACATGAAAAATGCCATGTGATGATTTTCTAAATCAAACAAGACAAGTGGAACAGTACTTAATCATAAACAAAACAATTATACACTAAATAAAATTAATTTGCCCTTAGAACATTTTCCATACAATTTTTATATAGAAAATAAGCTTATAAATGTCTCTGCAAAAACAACCCATTTTACAGATGCAATTTATTAAACAAAGTGCATAATTGCATAGAATTCTTTCTCCTGATTCCAATGATATAAAATTTACAAAATTTGAATGTGTGGATCAAAAGTTATGAATTTTGCAAGTTTGAACAACTAATAGATCTAATTTCAGATTTTAAATCTAAACACAGACACACGGCGCTTTCTGATTCGTCGATACCGTTTCGTGTGGATCGATCAACGAGAGCCGTTGGATTTAAGTGGCAACTCATGGCCTGATCTGCGTGTACCGGTTCACTTAAATGATCTAATTCTGAGCATCAGATCTAGATCTAACGGCTACGACGCAAACGACCAAAGACTGGCGGCGCCAATGGGTGCTGGCGGCGGCGCTTCTGCCTGCGATGCTCCGGTGATTCCAGAGGGGCTACGGGCTGGGTAGTGTCTTACCAGACTCGCGTGAACACGACGGTGCTCAAGGTGTCGTTGGCGTGGGCGGGGGCGTGCTGCACAGGTCGCTGGGGCTCGTCAGAGTTGCTGGCGGCATCGGGTTCTTGCAAACGAGGTCGTTTCCGAGGCTCTGGATCGACCTAGCATGAACCAGATGTATCAGGAGATGTGCATGGTCACGGCGAACACTACAGGGTCAAGGAGAAGACAAGGGGCGGTCGGGTTTTACCTAGATTGCTCGTCGAAGTCGAGCGGCGGTTCTGTCGTTTGCGGGCGTGAACGGGGATGGCGACCTGGGTCACGAGAAGGCAAACAAATGGCATCAGAAGATGCACATGGACACAAGGGTATCGATCGTTCGAACCAGAGGCAGAGGGGCGGTCGGGAACTCACCGTAATCACACGACCGAGTACGTCAGGCAGCGGCGGTGCGACTCGAAATACTGGCAGCCTGGTGGCGAGGTGAGGGTGCTGTGTGGGGGGAAATGACCGTGGCGGCGAGGTGTTTAAGTAGCCAGGAGGGGCGAGGGATTTACGCAGTGGTTCAATGCCAATTAAGTGAGCAATCAACACGGCGTTTCTGGAGGAAACGACGGTGGAGACGGAGTCTGCGCACGCGGGGGTGGAGACGATGACTAGCGAGTGGGGCCTGGCGTTCAGTGAGAGAGAGATACGGGGTGGGGTCCAATCGTCAGCGACAGCGCGGGTTAACAACGTGGTGCGAAACATTTTCTGCGGGGTGGAGGCTGTTGGGCTAGATGGGCTAGCTGGGCTGGGTTGGGTTAGTTTTAGCTAGTTTGTTTATTTTTTTCTCCCTTTCTCTTTTTCTTTTTCTTTTTTTGATTTGATTTTCTGGTTTTAATTCAAATGCCCAAATCAAATCTGTTTCAAATGAAATTTTCTCCAAACTTTTGTTTTGTGTTTCTTGTATCCTGGGGTGTGTAAAACATCTATTAACACTCAAATTCAAATTAGGTTTGAAAAAGAAGTTTAAAACTATGCCTTAATTAAATTATTATAATAGGCATAAGAATGGTTTTCATTTCATAGTTTGTTTTGAAAACTTTGATCAATTTTTGAAAACACCAATTAACTCTAAGTTCAAAACTTTCTGGTTTAAAACAAATAATCTCATACTAGAGAGTAGCAGTGGCCATTGCCTTGCTTACATAAAATAATATACATTCAAATGCTTCTGTTTTTTAAATCTTATTTGAAAATGATCCTAAAATGATTATGAATGCATGAATGACATGCAAGCTTTGAAATCATTATTTTTGGGATGTTACAGATATAGAAAAGCACTATACAATCAAAAGTCAAAATCAGTATGTGACGAAAATTCCAATGTATGGTTAGCGGGTCAAATCATGTACCTCTTCCCAGCGGGCATGATAATAGGATCTACATAGGCATAAGGTAGAAGGAGGAGTCTCAAAACCCCATGCCGATACGGAGCCCTGGACCATGGTGTCAGGCTTGGGTCCAAGGCCGCGTACGCCTCAAGGTACGGCGTCTCAACCTCCGAAGGCTCCCACCTCAAGGACATGTCAAGCTCGTAGGGTAAAGACCCCAACCCCCTCATCCTCCTCCTCCTGCAAGTGCTCCTCATCATCATCATCATCATCTTAATCATCATCCGAGTGCGTCTCCTCATCCTCGTGACGAACTGACTCCTCCTCCGCCTCCTCATCCTCCTCCTCTTACTCCTGCTCCTACTCGTCCTCCTCCACGAAGACCGGAGGGGGAGTAGGAGTCCTCGCACGCCTCCCATGTTGCGGTGACCCAGCATACCATTGCATGATGTAGTACACTATAGTCGTTAACATAACACCAATGAAACACCTGTTCACTAGTATTACATCCATCAGAGTGGTACAACAGAAACACAGCGGGTCCAAGACATGGCTAAAGGTTACAACTCAACTATTTACATAAGATCCAAAGAACACTCAAGGTGAAAGAGAGAGAAAGAACTTCTTACAAAGAAGAATCAAAGATAAACAACTCTAAAACCATGATACATTAAGACTAGTATTTTAACTAATGGTCTGGCATTGCTGCTAATGTAATACACTATAGAAATAGGTTCTTTGGCTAGAGATTATATTCCTATCTAATTAGTAACTTCGTCTACATTTGAGTTGATGTATATGTTGACTTCCTTGTCTTTGTTGAAGAGCTTTATCTTTTTTGATGAAGATTCCTGGAGCATAACTGGATGTAGATGTCGTCTTAATGGCTTCAGAATCTAGCAAGGGTTAAGAAGATACGTTGGGTACGAGCGTACTCAGCAAGTTCACTAGAAAAGGAGTGTTTGATGCACTATATCTATAGCCACAGACCATAGGTCGTAGGCAATGCAAGTTTTAGTAAACATTTATTCAAAGGTTGCTTTTATTCTGAAAAACTATGTTCGTCAGCCTTCACGGGTTTACCAGAACTTTCACGGAGTTCCTTTCCCGCCGCGTTCGCAGTTCCTTCCCGGAACGGGGAGTAACAAGTTACAGTTCTTACACTCTGCAGATGTGCGTTACTTTACCCATGAGAGACCTTAGCCTTGTTGCACAACCAAGTCATGACCTTGTCCATACTTCCTTGGTGTGGGGCGTAGTCTAAGATCCAAGCCAATCACTGCCCTCTCTGCGACCTCATATGTCTACACGATCCTTCGGGGCTGGATCACCTCCGTTAAGCCCCCTTTCGGACATGCTAAGAACCCTGATGAGTCCCGAAGACTCTATGAGCTGGTGACACCCAGGTAAGTACCTTATAGGTCCGGATAAACCCCCGCATCCACTCATAGATAATCTAGACACCAAAAACTCGGGGCCTAAGGGTTCCCACCCATATGTTGGATCCGCACAAGGAATCACAATGTCACGTTAAGGTAGTCTTGCCTCCATACGAAAGGAAAAGGATACAGCTGACTTCTCCGTCCCATTCTAAATCTCATGGTTAACGCGTAATATACTGCGCCAGAATCACTGATGTCATGGTTATTAATCCCTAATTTTTCATCATTATTTCAAATAGAAACCTAAGTTCTATTGCTCCATCATATCATCACTTAGGATGATACCTAAGATTCATTTATTTTGAGAAAATAATATTTTCCTTCTCTGGAATATAGATGATAACACACAATTTGCAAATACTTTGATAAAGACTCTTCAAAGTACATGAGCAAGTGATGAACTTGCCTTTTGTGATTGCAAGATTATGCACTCACGGTCTTCAAGACAATATAAGATCCAATATCTAAAATCAGCATCATTGGTCCATAAGGACTAATGTTTAAAGAAGCAGGATGCTTTTATGCATAAGTAATGTAATGCATTTTATAAATGCGAATCCCGGGAATAACGTTGATCTAGAGTTTGGAAACTAGAATTGGTTTCTTTAGAATGTGTTGTCCTTTTAGATAAGTTTAATACTCGTTCTTCTTATTAAGACTTGTGAGTGTGTGTGAAACAACATGTAATTATAATGGTATACAACAATAAGATATACGAACGTGGAATGCTATTCAAAGACTACTTATATAAGAATTGCCTTATCTCAAAACCTTTACTTTACAAGTATTGACATCTATAAGTAACTTAAGTGTTAATAATTCTAAGTTATACAAGTAAAGTATAAAGTAATGCGATTATGATTATTTGTCATCTATTGACTGAAGTGGAAAAACGAAGAACTTTTGAATAAAAGATTTCTTTATTAAGGTTTAAACAATCCTAGTAGTTTTTAGAGTATGGTTGATAGAATGTGATTGATGTTGTTTATGTTTGCTTGGATAGTTTGGATTTGAGATTCTTTATGACTTAATTATCACAGACCAAAGTTAACTATAAAATACTTACAAAATCTTTAGCATAGTATTTGGAAATATTGTAGACTAAAGTTAACTTTAAAGACATAGATGGTTTTAAGGTATATTCCTTATGTTAATTGTACCTTGTGTACTTTGTAATGTTTCCTTAAAGTTACTTAAGAATGGTTATTCTTCTATTTAAGTAGTGGTTTCTTAATTTTATAATGGAACAGGACCACTTATTTCCTTATAAAGGTGTGATTATGGTTTGTGGATAAGTAAATAGTATTAGTGACTACTTATGAATTATCTTTGGATTTAGTCCATTATAAGGTTATGAGTGAAACAATGGTAAAAGGTTTTATTTGGTTAAAATATCATTCTTGAAGATTTTATAATTGTTAAAGATCTTTTTAGAAAATAAACTACACATATGGCTGAAGGATAATTCAATAAAATTGTATTTAAAATGTGTTAGAACAATTGATTTATATTATAAACATTTGAGACTAATACTATTTATTAGACTCAATTGGCTAATTTCTAGAATTATTAGCAATTTTTATTTACCAATATATGAATTATTAATAAGGAAATAAGTTTAAATTCAAGTTATTAAGTTTTAAATGTTTATTTACTTCAAAAGTGGAATATTATATTTTTAACATGTAGGTATTATTTTTGTGATCATTTTGGTATATTACAATTATTTTTGTGATTTATAAATAATAAGATATGATTTTTATAAGATTTATTACTTTATAAATACTTAATAAATAATAAAAATTTAATTAAGTGAAATAATAATGCATGATTATAGTTTTAAATTAGTGTTCTTATTTTTCTAAGATTTTTGGTATTTTATTTATATTTTTAATATTTACCAATATTAAAATATGGATTATCTAAGTTTTATTACTTATAAAACCTTTATTAAATAATGTTTATTTAAATAATTATCATAATCATATTTGATAATAGTTTTAAGTTGTTTATTTTATTTTTCTAAATTTTTTCTTATATTAAACATGTTTTTCTGAATTATAAAACAGAAGTTATTAAATTTCTAAGATTTAATCATTTCATTCAATTTCTGGAATTTATTTGTGTTTGAATGTATATTGTTTTATTTAATTTCTAAACAGGAAATACTTTTTATACCAGGCTAAACCTAGACGCAGTCACTGACTGGTGGGGCTCTGACCATGGTGGATGTCATGTTGGCATGAACGAGTCAACACACTGACTAGGTCAAAGCTAACGCACACATGGCGTCATGCTGACGACAGCACGGCCTCCACCGCCAGGGTATGGTCGCCGGCAGCGAACCTGTGCACGCCGATGAACGCGGGGATGTTTGTTTGAACCGCACGGACAAGAGACATACCCCAGTAATCGCACCACCACCAAATGGTCACCGGAGCTATGGTAACGACGACGATTGACGGCGGCGCACGGCGGTGCTACGACGCGAGAATGCTCGGGAGCGCGTTAGGAAGAAAAGAACGATGCTTGAGCAACAGTGACTCATCCTGGTTGTAGTGGTGGTGTCGACGAAGACTGGTGTGGTCGGAGAAGAGTTCTCCGACGAAGAATCCAACGAACTGTCGTAGAATTGAATGGCAAAATTCGGCCTCTCCAGTGCTCCCCTTGATGCAAGACTCCACCTAGAGGATATACGGAGCACGGGGCATCTCCATGGCTACTTGGAAGAGAGTGGGGAGGTACGGCACGACGGTGAGGCTAGCTAGGGTTTTGGATCTGAGGAAGAAATCGAGAGAGAGAGCTTCAGAGGAAGAGAGAGTGGATGAGGATGAGAAGACGGCGTTGTGGCGTTCTTACCCCTCCTCCAGGAGCGGCGGCACGCATCGCAGCGCGGTGGAGCTCCGACCATCGAGCTGCTTCCAGTAGGCGTGGAAGACGACGATGCGACATTTGTGGATAACCCCCTGGAACATTTCCTCTCTCGATCCGCAGTCCTCTCGCTAGCCCACTCGTTAGTCGTTGTGACAAGCTGGGCTTGCTAGTGGGCCGATGTAGGTTGCGGTTAAGCTGCTCGTGAGCAGTGGATAAAGAGAAGGAAGTTGGGCCATGGGCCAGATTTAATCTCCTTCTATTTTTTTCCTGGTTCTTTCCTTTTTCTATATTCTTTTTTGTTTATAGATTTGAATTTGCATCTTTGATTTGAATTTTCTTTATGGGCTTTATTTGCTAAATAATTGTAACTATATTAAAAGGTATTTACTAGCATTTTGTGAGCTTTTATTCAATAATGTTATATTTCTTTATTTTCTGTCCAAAATAAACCATGGATTTATATTATACTATTTCTTTCTTTTTAGTATTTGTAAGAGCTTTTGTTAGGAATTTTTAATTTATCTTATATTCATAAGATTATTAAAGAATGCATTACTTTTAACTTATGGGATTTGATTCTCATTGACTTATATTATTAAAGGAGTTTTTATGTGGTGATCTTTCATTTTTGTATGATAGATAGAGTTCTAGGGAATTAATATGGTTAATATTATTCCCATAATTTTAGGAAATAGCCATGTATAAATTTAATTATAACTAATATAGGAGTTAAGGTTTGAATTGAAGATGCTTACCCTAGGGTTTAGGGTTCTTACTATACTTATATTCTTTTGTTGGTATGAGTAAATATTTATAACTGAACATATTGTCTCTATGTTTGTGATCTTTAATGATATCACCTTTTAAAATAGAAAGTTATTATCTGGAATGTCTTATGGAAAAGAATTGATAAAAATATCTACTAAACACATATGGTTATGATAATTGGAAATGACAGAGATGTGCTTAATTGATTTTCTAAGGAAATATTCCTATAAAGCATTGTGGAAATAAAATGATTTAGCCAATAGATGAGATGGATGTTAAGCTTGATTATGTATTTAGGGTTTAGTGTTTACCAAGAATTCCTATCTTCCATAATTTAGAATTCTTGACTTCTACTTAAAGAATTCCTTTCCTAAATATACTACTCCTTCATATCCATCATCATGTGCTAACATGATGAACTTTACTTCACAAGAATATTCTTATCCACCTTTTATTCTTCTAAATCTATACTTGGTTATCAAACTATTCTACTACTAACAATCTCCAATCCAACAGATGGTTACAATTGCCTCTATTTATACCCTTCCTTTATTATCCATCATCAACATTACTCTATAAATTCATTTATAATTATATATATTAAGTACTTCTTCACCTCAAGTGTTTAATATTTACCAAGAATAAAATACTAACACTATAATTCACTGCTGCTCGAACATCATCCTAATCATACTATCTTATGTCTACATGACTCCAATATCTTATATTAGAGCCCAATGATGTTTTACCCACCAATGTCACTTATACAGGATATAATCATTCTATCTTGGTGACTTAAGCATGATAATTATAATTCTTTGATCCTTTATGGTTTAGGTTTCCAATTAGCTAATCATGGCTTCATCAATACAACATTACAGTGGTATTGAAGTTATCTTCTTAATATCTGTAGTGGATTAGGGAATGTTATTCATGGACTATACCTACTTAGTCCCAAAAGATTATTCTTTGGTCTCTACCTTCAATGTTCATCCGTATTATCCTATTTGTTACCATATAATTAGATCTTCCATATAACTCTTCTATTTATTTAGTAGTGAGTTAACTCCTTCAATTACTATATTGATTTGATTCCCTTCTGAAAGGACTATATTTTCCAGTGCTATTTTTGGTGATAACGACAATCCCATTTGTGATCTAACCATGTGCTTGAGTTTCAGGAAAAATGCTTTTGATGTTTCCTTAAACTGTGTAGATGCTCTCTTTGGGATCTCGTGAAGACGGTGGCCTGTACTTTCCTTCTAGTTTCTCTCTTTTTATTGATGTAGTTCGCCGTACTATTAAGAGGGGATCCATCTCGGAAGGATGTGGGAAATCAATTGTTCTTGCACAAACCCCATATGCACCGCCAAAGCCATCCTACTCTTCCGTGAGAGAGCGAGTTTTTGATCTGCTGGAGCCGTTTTTGTCTGATCGGAACTTCCGGACTGGCGCCGGAAGTTCTGCTCAGGACTTTTCTGTGGGAAGATCTGGCCTTTGTTCTGATCCAACTTCCGATAGAACTTCCGGTGAGCTCCCAGAACTCTCAGTTTTGGTATGCTCTATTTGCCGGAAGTTCCACCGGAAGTTTTCCTGCCAGAAAGTTCTTGAGCAGAACTTCCGCCCAGGCACCGGAACTTCCGATCAGACTTGCTTCGTGACCCAGAAGTTCCGCCCCTAGTTCCGCTCCAAGTTCCGCTGAAGGGTCAGTACCCTTCTGTATGAAGTGGTCTATTTGCCGGAACTTGGGCCGGAACTTGCATCGGAAGTTCCGCCAGAACTTCCGATCAGTTTGACCGGAACTTCTGGTCGAGCTTTTGGAGCGGGCGTCAATGGGCTGATGATCGTTGGAGCCTTGCTGGGCAGAACTTCCGTCCCCTCACCGGAATTCCGGTGAGGTCGTGGTGGCTGTAACAGTTCAGCGTGGAGGGGGCCTATTTAAGGCGCCCTCCTTCTTCCTCCCACCTACTTCGAATATTTTTCTCTCTCCTCCATTAATGCTTGATCTTGACCTTACTAGATCTCCTTCCCTAGCCACTGAAATCACTTGATCTTTTGAGAGGTGAGGGAGGGGGTCTAGATTTACACTTCCACCAAAGAAATTTTGATTTCCCCCACCTATCCTTTGTGGATCTTGTTGCTCTTTGGTTTCTTGAAACCCTAGACGGTGTAGGGCATCCTCGGAGCTAAGGCTTGTGTTGTAAAGCTCCGCGGTGTCGTTGAGGGCCTCCAATTGAGTTGTGGAGCTTCCCCCTCAACATTGTTGTAATGGTTTCGGTTGGTGCCTTCAAGCTCATTGGTTAGTGGATTGTGAGGCCTCATTGTGGGGGAGCTCACCGGATAAGAAGGTGAGGCCTTTGTGGCGCTCGGGTGACCTTGTGTTGCCCCGAATCCTCTCCAACGTAGACGTAGCTCCTTGGGAGTGAACTACGGGAATTATATCTCCGTGTCCCCGCTCCGATTACTTTGTTCCGTTCCTTTACCTCTTGTCCTTTACCGTTCTTGTGGTTGTTGTAAGTTATCTTGCATTTAGGTTGTTCGCCTAGTTGCACATCTAGATAACTTTCCTTCTCGTTAAGCCTAAAAGTGTGAAACAAATTAAAATTTGGTAGTCGCCTATTCACCCCCCCTCTAGTCGTATCAAGTCGGTACTTTCAATTGGTATCAGAGCCAAGGCTCTTATTTCGGGCTTTACCGCCTAAGAGACAATGGCGACGAAGGGGGTAGTGAAACCGAAAACCCCAAGAGCTTGGCCACCATGGATGGCCTCAAGCAATTGGAGTCATCCATGATGTCCAAGTTCGAGGAAATGATGACTATCTTGCAGTCTCTCAAGCCAAACCCCATGATTGCTCTTGACACACCCCAAACCACCGAGCTTCCTCCCACCATTATGGTGACCGCCCCCAGGGTGAATCCCGCGGACGTCACCACTCACTTGGGACTTGGTTTTGTTGCTCAAACATCTACCAAGGTTCCAAGTGAGAACACCGAGGAGCCCGAGAACTCAACTTCCAAAGAGGAAAATGGAGGAAAGGACTACTCGGCGGTACCCCCACCGCCAAAGTACACTCCGGATCCACCCATTCCCATGCCACACATCATTCCTCAAGGAGCACTACCTATGCTAGATACTTCAAATTTCGCCAATTGGCAATATCTAATGCGCTCACATATTTCCAGCTCTTCTATTGAGTTAATGAGGATTGTGGAGGATGGGTTCTCTCCATATGACCCAAAGAAGTTGACACGAGGTGAAGTGGTGGACAAGCAACTCAATGCCACAGCTTTGGGGATGATTCAAAAGGCTTTGACTCCAAAGGAATTTGCTCACATTTGCCAATTCGACACCGCCAAGGGAGCATGGGATCAACTCACTGAGCTCTTTGTTAGGAATGCAAGTATACAAAGCTCCAAGTTTGATGAAGTCAACAACGAGTACGATGGTTTCTCTATGCAAGATGATGAGACCCCCGAAGACATGTATAGGCATCTCAAGGTCATTTGTTGCACTATGAGGGATCTTGGGGCCACCTATGTTGATGACAAGTTCATTAAGAGGAAGTTCATTCAAGATCTCCTTCCATTTGAAGAACAAAAGCTAAACTCTATCAAGGGAAGAACCAACTTTCACCTAATGACCTCACAAGAAGTCTTGAGTGAAGTAATTGCCATGACCATTGCCAAGAAGAATGCGGAGTTTGCCCGTGCTAGGGCCATTGGGTCAACCAAAGTGAATCTTGCTTTGAAGGCCAAGGCTATTGAAGTTGATGATGATGATACATCAAGTGAGTGGTCTCAATAGGATCTCAAGTGTGCCTTCAACAAACATCTTGCTCTCTCTTCAAGGGCCTTTTGGAACAAGTATGGGCTCAAGTCAAGGTCAAGGTCAAGGTACAACTCAAGATTCAACTCACCCAACAAGTCTCCCAAGGCAAGGCCATGCTACAATTGCAACGACAAGAGTCACTTCGTGGCCAAGTGTCCCTTTGATAACCGTGAACACAATGGTGGTCGTCTCATTCGTAAGATCAAGTCAAGACCTCCTCATCCTTTGAACAAGAACTACGCCGTCAAGAACATCGCCAACAAGGAACGAGCAATAGTGGTCCATGAAGAATACCTTTCGGGTACAGATGAAGATGATGATGATGAAGTCAATGGTGGATATATTGTGGGAGTTGCTGCTATTGCATCTACCTCTACTCCACAACTATCCCTCTTCGAGTCACTAAATGAAAACGTCATCTCCTTCAACCAAAAGTGTCTCATGGCCAAGGCCACCGAGGTAACATCTAAACCCACTCCTCAACCCATCTCTAGTGAGCCTTCTTCTCTAGAGGTGAAGAAGTGTGAATTTGTTGCTACCTTGGATGAAGAAAATAAAACTTGCTTTGAGTCCTTGATTGCACAACTTGACAATGTTAGGGATGCTTTAGATGAAAAGGAAGAACTTCTTGATTTGCTAAGTAAAAATGAAAGAGATGCCGCCGATGAAATTTCTTCTCTCACTCAAAGTCTTGAGGATGAACAAAATATGAGAATTAATCTTAAAGAAAGTGTGTCTAAGCTTGTAGATGATCATAAGAACACCATGTGGTCTCTAATTAAAGAACGTGATCACGCTCTTGCTTTGGTTAAGGTGCTTAAGAAAGAAAAAGTTGAGTTTGTGGTTGGTCATGATAGGACTCAAGAAGATCTTGAGAAACTCAAAGAGGAACATAAAGCCTTGGAGAGCAAATTCTCAAGTCTTTTCGAAGCCCATGAACAACTTCAAACTCAATTAACTTGTTAACTTGCTAAGTCTTCCGCTGTGCAAATTATAGACTTGTCTAGCACTCCTAACCCTTGTTGCAAGCATGAGCATCTCATTGAGGAGGTCAAGGTGTTGAAGGATAAACTTGCCAAGACTAAGAAGAAGAAGAGGAAGAACAAGAAGAAGAAAAAGAACAAGGGCATGGCTCAAGGACCTTCTAATGTCCCAACCATCTTGCAAAGTGACAACTTTGCCAGAAAGAACAATCCATCTTATATTATTTGCAAATCATATGATGGTCATGTATATGCTAGATATGTAGGAACTTCTTACACGCACGATTATCATTGAGCTATTTGGCTGCCAAAGGCTCTTGTTACTAACAAAAGTGGACCCATTGCAAAATGGGTACCTAAAACCTAAGCTTGATTTTCTTGTAGGACTATGCTTCCGGTGGATCAAAATGGGTGCTTGATAGTGGTTCCACGAGTCATATGACTGGAAGCAAGTCTATCATGAAGGATATGAGGCCAGATATTGCCAACACCATGGTCTCCTACGGTGATAAAACAAGTTCTCAGGTTTTGGGTTTTGGCAAAGTGGTGGTAACCCCGGATATATCCTTGGTTGACGTCATGCTTGTCAAAACTCTTGGTTACAATTTTCTCTCAGTTCGTGCACTTGCTCTTATGGGTCTTTCTTCTTTCTTTCATGTGCATTCCGTGGTCCTCATGTGGAGCAAGTCTCTCAAGGTGGATCTTAAAGGAATTTGCTCACATTTGCCAAAGATCGTGTTTGCAGGGCTTGTATTGAAGGGAAGATGCATGAAACTCCTCACAAAGCGCTGAATAAAATCACCATGGAGAGATGTTTGGAGCTCTTGCATATGGACCTTTTTGGTCCACCCTCTCATGATAGTCTTGGAGGCAAAAAGTATTGTTTGGTTATTGTGGATGATTTCTCAAGATACACTTGGGTGTTCTTTTTCAAGTACAAGAGTGAGACTCAACAAACCGTCATCGATTTTGCCAATGAGGTTCAACGGAAACACAATGAAACCATTCTCTCAATTCGAAGTGACAATGGCACCAAGTTCAAGAACTATACTTTGGATGATTCTTAGTGATGAAGGAATCAAGCATCAATACTCCACTCCCTATATCCCTCAACAAAATGGAGTTGCCGAAAGGAAGAATAACACTTTGATGGATGCGACTCGGTCTATGCTAGCTGAATTCAAGTATCCATACAAATTTTGGGCCGAGGCCATCTCCACCGCTTGCCATGCAACCAACCGGCTCTACCTCCGCAAGAAAAGAAAATGACCCCCTATGAGCTCCTCACCAGGAAAAAGCCAAATGTTAGCTACTTTCGGGTGTTTGGTTGCAAGTGCTACATTCTCAAGAAAGGAGTTCGTTTGTCCAAGTTTGAGTCCAAGGCTCAAGAAGGAATTTTTGTTGGTTACTCAAATCAGTCCCATGCTTATAGAGTCTACAACAAAGCTAATGGAAGAGTTGAAGAGACGAGCAATGTGAAGTTTGATGAAAATCATGAGTTCCTTGTTAGGCAAGACGGTGTTTGTGATCCAAGTGATGAAATTCCTCCTGAGGCCATAAGAAGAATGGGTGTGGGTTTCCACCTCCCCATTGAGGATCCCCTTGTGGACGAAGGATAAGGACCAAGCTCTACTCAAGTGGATCCCTCATTCTCACAAGATCATCTTGCTTATCAAGGACCTACTATTTTGGCACAAGCTCCCTCAAGATCTTTCGAAGCTTCCCATGCTCATGACTCTCCAAGCTCCAAAGATCAAGATCTTCATCAACAACATCAACCTCCCCAAGATGGGGCTCCTTCTCAAGGCACCTCCCAAGGGCAAGCTATTCATCAACTACATCAACCTCCCCAAGATGGGGCTCCTCCTCAAGTTCATGGCTCTCCTCAAGGTCAAGCTCGTCAAGATCAAGGGCAAGCCAATGATACTCAAGGCTCTACTCCAAATGATGACTCCCTCGAAGTGGAGATTGATAAAGATGATCCTTTTGTTCATGCTTATAGTCAAGGCGGGGGCTCCAATGGTGGCAATGACCAAGTGGTTGCTCAAGAATCTCATGTTGAAGCACAAGCCTGCCATTAAGCCTATCGTCTCGCCAAGATCGTTCGATATGGCCATATCCTTGATAATGTTTATGGAGATTTCAATAAAGGTTCCACTACTAGGAGTTAACTAGCCTCCTTTTGCTCTCACCATGCTTTTATATCTCTTGTGGAACCACATAAAGTTTTCGAGGCTCTTGAAGATGATGATTGGCTTGATGCTATGAACGAAGAACTTCACAACTTCAAGAGGAACAATGTTTGGACATTGGTTGAGCGGCCCAAATATTGTCAAAACGTTATTGGAACCAAGTGGGTTTTCAAGAACAAGTGTGATGCGAATGGAATTGTCGTGTGAAACAAGGCAAGGTTAGTTGCCCAAGGATACTCACAAGTTGACGGAATCGACTACGGTGAGACTTATGCCCCCGTTGCTCTCCTTGAATCCATTCATGTGCTTCTTGCCTTTGCTACTCATCATAACTTCAAGTTGCATCAAATGGATGTTAAGAGTGCTTTTCTTAATGGTCCTTTGAAAGAGTTGGTATACGTGAAGCAACCTCCGGGCTTTGAGGATCCACTTTCCCCGAACCATGTCTACAAGCTCAATAAGGCACTCTATGGTCTAAAACAAGCCCCATGTGCGTGGTATGATTGCCTTAGGGAGCTCTTGTTAGACCGTGGCTTCGAAGTGGGCCTCATTGATCCCACTCTTTTTACTAAGAAAGTTGGAGGCCACTTGTTCGTATGCCAAATCAATGTTGATGATATTAGCTTTGGGTCCATTAACAAAACTTTTAATGAGGATTTTGCCAAGCTCATGAACGATCGCTTCGAGATGTCCATGATGGGGGAGTTGAAGTTTTTCCTTGGATTTGAAGTCAAGCAATTGAGGAAAGGGACTTTCATCAACCAAGCCAAATACATCCAAGACACGCTCAAGAACTTCAAGTTTGATCAAGTCAAAGGTGCCAAGATTCCCATGCCAACTAAGGTTAATCTTGATCTCGATCCCAAGGGTAAGGATGTGGATCAAAAACTCTATCGCTCTATGATTGGTTCTTTGCTCTATATTTGTGCATCCCGACCGGATATTATGTTGAGTGTGGTTATGTGTGCAAGATTCTAAGCCGCAACAAAAGAAATCCACATGGTGGCGGTCAAGAGAATCTTTCGATATTTGGTTCATACCCCAAACTTTGGGTTGTGGTACCCCAAGGGAGCCAGCTTTGACCTTATTGGATACACGAACTCGGATTGGGTTGGTGACAAAGTGGGAAGAAAGTCAACCTCTGGAGCCTGTCAATTTCTTGGAAGATCTTTGGTGTGTTGATCCTCGAAGAAGCAAAACTGTGTGCCTATGTCCACTGCCGAAGCTGAGTACATCTCCGCCGCAAGTTGTTGCGCTCAATTGCTGATGAAGCAAACTTTGAAGGATCTCGGACTATCTTTTGACAAGGTGCATCTTGTTTGTGACAATGAGAGTGCCATTGCTATTGCTCACAATCCCGTGCAACACAACCGGACTAAGCACATTGAGATTCGTCATCATGTCATTCGGGACCATGTTGCTAGAGGAGACATTTCTTTGGAGTATGTTCCCACCAAGGCAAATCTTGTGGATCTATTCACGAAGCCTCTTGATGAAGCAAGGTTCCGAGAGTTAAGGCATGAGCTCAATATCATTGATTCGAGCAATGTTGCTTGAGTATCTTGCACACCTACCCGTGTCTCAATGTGTATCTTGTTTCGATGTAGGCATGGATTTAGGGGGAGTGTAGTTCCTCTTATGAACGAACACTATCCCTATTATGCGCACATTAAAGTTTTCATACTCTATAGTCTCTAAAGGAGACCATTTGAGCTTCATGATGAGTGTTGGTAATGAACCCAAGATATATCTTCGCGGTGTCAAGCCATTTACTCTTATATAAGGTGGCCTCGGCGACCCGTTTTTGTTTCTTGTCTTGTTTTTATTCGAGTGTTTGATCTTTTTGTGTTTTTCTTGGCTTTTGTTGGCTTTGGTTCTTCACAGTTTGAGATCTCTATCCCAAGACTTTCCTATCCTTAAGCCCTCTCTATTCCCTGCACAAGTTCTTCCTTGTTTCCTTCCAAACCGAAGAAATTTTTTCTGGCGTCACCGGAACTTCCGGTCAGCTCGTTGTTCGTAGGAACCACCTGCTGACCTGGAATTTTTCAGCCTGTCCCAAAACTTCCGGTCCCTGACCGGAACTTCCAGTGAGGCTCTCTGTCCTATATAAAGTGGGCCCTGGGGAAAACGGGATCTTCTTCCTTTTCCCCCCAAGACCCATCTTCTATTTGGAGCAGCCGCCGGCAAGGACTTCTCCGCGAAGGAGCTCCGGCCCCTTCGTCTCCGGCCACCCCTCCTCAGATCTGCTCCATGGGAACCTTCCCCACCTCGATATCCTGCCATGGACTCCGGTATTTTCCCTCAACTCCTTCCATTAATGGAGATCTAGCTCTCTCATCATTGCTTAAGTTAGGGCTACCCTTGTCTAGGCTAGTTCTTTGGCTAGAACTTGTTGGGAGATCTTGGTAGGCTAGGGTATCATGCTAGTGTAGATTGGTCCAATACATTCTTGAAAATCTTGTACTTGTGGCCTGTAGATCTAGATCTATTGAACTTACAGTTTGAATCGCCAATTCGTGATCTCACCGGAACTTCCGGTGAGCCACGACCAGAACTTCCGGTGAACCATTTTCACCGGAAGTTCCGGCGCTTCAACGGAAGTTCCGACGACAGTAAAATTCTTTCCTGACTGTATCTTTCCAATCTCCTTTTATCTTCCTTCCAAACTTGTGCACTTACCCCACCTTCCCTCCATATTCTGTTGCTTTCTTCTCAGGGCAAGGTGGTTCCCACAAAGGCAAGCGTGTTCGTCGACCATCCTCCGACATTCCTCTAGAGATTGATGAAGATGATGTTGAGGTGATACATCCATCCACTTAGACCAACCGTCAGAAGTCTGCTACTACTCGTCGTGCTACTGCTGAGGGAAAGAGGCCTGCTCTTGCCTCTCAAAAGGCCACTGCTGCTGGGCCGCACAAGTACAAGGCCAAGATATCAAAATGGCCTCAGTAGGCCTACTCTGAGTTCAGGCGTGCTGATCCCTATGTGTTTCCTCGTGACCGTATCTGCTTGGATCCCCTCTTCTACAACTGCCGTCAGGAACAGATCTTTGTTGAGATATATGCTACAAAGACAAAGTTTGTGGTTGCTCCTCAGAAGTATATCAATGTGGCTCACATGAAAGAAAAGCATGCATATTTTGGTGAGGCTCTTGACATTTGCAGGCGTTTTGGACTGATTCCTCTCATGGAACACCGCCAGAACTACGATGAAAGTGCTATTGCTCAGTTCTACACTACTCCACCTGAACATGAGCTCTTCTACTGAAGGTGTGATGAAGTGGATGACTCATGGCGTGCTTCTTACCACCAAATGGTCCGAGTTTGCTGAGCTCCTTGGCTATCCCATTCAGCATGGCAAAGGGGCAAATGGATGGTGTGTCCATTCCGCCATAGTTGCTGATCCTGAAGTTCTAGAGCCTCTCTACATTGAAGGTTGGTGCACTGTTGGTTTTGTCAATCATCTGCAGCCAGTTTATGACATCATGCGCAGGGTGTACTTGAACACCATCTCTCCCAAGGCCGGCAAATTTTATCTGTTTCATGCCTATCAGGTTGATCTCATGCATCAGACTTATCTTCGTCGTGATACTGACACAAGGAAGGATGTCATGCATTTCATCTACAATGAGATTTGGCAGACTATCATTGACAAGCGCTCTTGCCTCTATGCTCCTTACATTCAGACGCTCATAAATCACAAGTGGTATGAGGAAACTGGTTCGCGCTTCTCTGAGACCTCTATCACCATTCATGAGGAGAAGAAGCTGCGTGTGAGCAAACACAAAAAGCCTAGATCCAAAGAAGAAAAGGAAGAGGCTCTCCAAAAGGCCCGTGCTGAAGCTGGTGGTCCCTCTTCTGCTCATGGGGGCTCTAGTGCTAGTGGTCCTTCTCTCTAGAGGCAGCCATCTTGGGCAAAGAAGCTGCTTGGCAAGGTGAAGAAGACTTTCTGCTTCCTCCAAAACTGCAAGTATCAGTCTTATGTCGATCATCAACACAGTGTTCAGCGTCAGAAGGCCATCATGACTGCTCTCAACGTTCCCCGCTCTCCTGTCACTAGCTCTGTCACTGCTCCCAAGGATGATTAGATTCGCGACAACTGCCGCTGGTGTGGGGATGAGTCTGAGGAAGAAGTCACCAGTCCACCGCCTGTGTGAGATCCTTGGGTCCCTGAGCCCTCTCCTCCTCCCTCTCATGGTTGGGATGCTTAGAGTGATCTTTTCTTCCTTTTTGGTGTCTTGATTCCAAAGGGGGAGAAAGATGTCTATTAGGTTGCCTACGGGATTTGCATGGGTTGAGTCACGAGCTCGTTCTTGTCTTTGATCTTTTCTAGCTCGCGAACTCTTGTTATCTATGTGCTTGTGGACCTCTTTGTTCTTGTGAACTTATATGTGCTTTGTGGACCATGTTATCTATGAGACTATGTGGTATGTTATGCAATGCCTAGTGTGTGGTATTCTTGTTGTCATCTTATGTGCATCTGCATACGGTGGTGGAGCCTTATAGCTCTTATTTTTATTATTACTCTTATTTTGTCCACCATGTTTGGTTGGTGTCCGGTATGATCTCTATCCTTTCTTGTACCTTGGACTTGTGCTATATTTGCAATTGAAAGGGGGAGCCTCCTTGTATGTGTGCCAGACTTGTCCTTAGAGCCTTATGTCTACTTGCACACATATAGGGGGAGCTCGTTCCATCCATTGCAAAGATTGCTTCTATCTTATGCAAATCTTTGGGATTGTCATCAAACACCAAAAAGGGGGATATTGAAAGGACTATATTTTCCCATGCTATTTTTGGTGATAATGACAATCCCATTTGTGATCTAACCATGTGCTTGAGTTTCAGGAAAAATGCTTTTGATGTTTTGTTAAACTGTGTGGATGCTCTCTTTGGGATCTCGTGAAGACGGCGGCCTGTAGTTTCCTTCTAGTTTCTCTCTTTTTATTGCTTTAGGTCGCCGTACTATTAAGAGGGGGTCCATCTCGGAAGGCTGTGGGAAATCACTTGTTCTTGCACAAACCCCATATGCACTGCCACAGCCATCCTACTCTTCCGTGAGAGAGCGGGTTTCTGATCTGCTGGAGCCCTTTTTATCTGATCAGAACTTCCGGCCTGGCGCCGGAAGTTCCGCTCAAGACTTTTCTGTGGGAAGATCTGGCCTTTGTTCCGATCCAACTTTCGCTGGAACTTCCGGTGAGCTCCTAGAACTCTCTGTTTTGGTATGCTCTATTTGCCGGTAGTTCCACCGGAAGTTGCACCGGAAGTTTTCCTGCCAGAAAGTTCCTGAGCGGAACTTCCGTCCAGGCACCGGAACTCCCGGTCAGACTTGCTTCGCGACCCAGAAGTTCCGCCCCTAGTTCCACTCCAAGTTCCACTAAAGGGGTAGTACCCTTCTGTATGAAGTGGTCTAATTGCTGGAACTTGGGCCGAAACTTGCATTGGAAGTTCCGCCGGAACTTCCGGTCGAGCTTTTGGAGTGGGCGTCAACGAGCTGATGACCGTTGGAGCCTTGCTGGGCGGAACTTCCGGCCCCTCACCGTATGTTCCGGTGAGGTCGTGGTGTCTGTAACGGTTCAGCGCGGAGGGGGCCTATTTAAGGCGCCCTCCTTATTCCTCCCACCTATTTCGAATATTTTTCTCTCTCCTCCATTAATGCTTGATCTTGACCTTACTAGATCTCCTTCCCTAGCCATCACTTGATCTTTTGAGAGGTGAGGGAGGGGGCCTAGATCTACACTTCCACCAAAGAAATTTTGATTTCCCCCACCTATCCTTTGTGGATCTTGTTGCTCTTGGGTTTCTTGAAACCCTAGACGATGTAGGGCATCCTCGGAGCTAAGGCTTGTGTTGTAAAGCTCCATGGTTTCGTTGAGGGCCTCCAATTGAGTTGTGGAGCTTCCCCCTCAACCTTGTTGTAAAGGTTTCTATTGGCGCCTTCAAGGTCACCGGTTAGTGGATTGTGAGGCCTCCTTTGTGGGGGAGCTCACTGGATAAGAAGGTGAGGCCTTTATGGCGCTCAGGTGACCTTGTGTGGCCCCGACACCTCTCCAACATAGACGTAGCTCCTTGGGAGTGAACTACGGGAATTATATCTTTGTGTCCCCCCTCCGGTTACTTTGTTCCCTTCCTTTACTTCTTGTCCTTTACCGTTCTTGTGGTTGTTGTAAGTTATCTTGCATTTAGGTTGTTCACCTAGTTGCACATCTAGATAACTTTCCTTCTCGTTAATCCTAAAAGTGTGAAACAAATTAAAATTTGGTAGTCTCCTATTCACCCCCCCTCTAGTTGTATCAAGTCGGTACTTTCACCTTCAATCACTCCCATCCTATAGATGATATCCAAAACTAGCATTACTACTTACCTCTTCTTACTATTTTATTTATAGGCCTTAAGTGAATGCTTTGATATAAATAAGAGTTGATAGATTAATATTTAATGCGTTAAGAA
Organism: Avena sativa; assembly: GCA_916181665.1. Lineage (NCBI taxonomy): Eukaryota > Viridiplantae > Streptophyta > Magnoliopsida > Poales > Poaceae > Avena > Avena sativa. The sequence goes on along the minus strand of OV702279.1, from coordinate 50,724,026 downwards.
TTGGTGAATCAATAGTTGATTACTCAACTTTGATGAACAACAGATATGAGAATAGGGTTTAATGGAGATGATAAGGATTGATATGGAAAGGAAGATATGTGGTGAATGGTCTTGGCTTAGCTTCCTTCCTAACTAAAGAGTTTGGGTAAAGTGTTACCATGTTTCTCATGGTAGAAATAGAGAAGGCTTGAGTAGGTCAACAGTTAGTTATTACGTTCTTGTTACTTGGTACTCATGAGTTATTGTAAAAAAATACTAGGATGTGATCACCTAGAGATCTAATTATGATCATGAATCAATGTAGAATGGTTTAGTTTCATTGTATTTGATCTACCCTTAGATGAAATCATGTTTACCCAAATTGAGGTTTTAGCAAAAGTCATATTGAAACTTATCGCAATCAACTTGATGATCTACTTCAATTCCATCAAGTTAAGAGAAAATTATTCGGATTTTCTATGCATGAATGCAATGCACACATCTGGGTTCAGCTTAATTCTAAGCTCTAATGCTGGGATGTCACACATGTCCCTGCCGCTATGAAGTGCGTGGTGGAGCACTAGCACTAGCATGCTCTTTCCCCCTAGCCTCTTTCGAACCACCAGTCACAAGTTTAACCAAGCTTTTTAACTTTCTTGTAATGCCCTTTCCCCCGGCATATTTCAATAACCTACAAAACAAAATGAAAAGAGTAGTTTATTAGTACACATTATACACAGAAATACCAGAATGATAGCAAAAAATGTATAGATCCAAAGTCGAAAGGAGAGAAACCATTTAATTCAGGCTATCTAATCTATCCGTACCAGCAAAGATGAAAGAAGAGAAATACTTCCACGATTCATATAGCATGGTGATATGTTAGCGGTAAGCCAAGGAAAGGATTCGGTCTCCACGACAACGACTCTTTTCGAGTGCATCGGAGTCCTTGCCGTGGAACCAGAATCCTTTCCTGGGCTTACCAGTGACACATCAGCCCCGTGCTATATGAATCTAGAAAATACTTGTCCTCTCTCAACTTTGGGGCTACAAGATGAAGCCTTCCTTGTGTTTCTACATAGACGAAAGGAAAGAAATTTTATTACATAGCATAGAATTCTTACAAATACAATAGCCCGACAAACACTACTACATAGATTAGTACTACTACATGGATCAGAAGCCTAAGTCAGGATTATGAATTGGACAAGAGGTTTCATCATTGCTATCATTCTTGATCCACTAATAATCATCCACGAAACCTGGAGGTGGTCCCTGTGGATCGTTGACGTCAAGTCATGCATGGAACGCCTCGAGCAAACTAACGTCTTGTTGGTTTTGAACCTCCCCAGCTTCATCTTGTGCAGGGTCTTCCTCCTCAGGTTCTTCTTCCTCATCGTCTACGACCATGTCACCATCGGTGGACAAGTTGATAGTGAATTTCCCAGGGATCCCTTCTTCCTGATAAAAATTTCCATCATTTGTTGAGGGGTCTAGGCGGCAGTAATCATCTTTGTTTGGCAAGGGCGGCCTATTGCGTGTCGGTACCGTCATCACAACATCCCAATACTGTAGACGTTTTGTCGGGTTTTGGCATGGATAAGGAAGATATAATACTTGGAAGGCCTGAATAGCCAAAATGTAAACATCATCTCCCACATAAACGAAGCTTCTTTTAACTTCGACCAGTCGAATTTCACGATCCTATTTCACCTTATGTGGGTCAAAGCAATGTCATTTGAATACAACAGGATTTATCCCTTTGCCAACACTATAATTCAGCTCATATATATCCTTGACTCTTCCATAGTAGTGGAGGTCATCTAAGCCTTCAAAAAATACCCCGCTATTTGTTGTCTTTCGGTTGGGCTGACAAGTTGTGTATGCATGGGTATGGAAGCGATACCCATTCACGTCATAAGCATTGAACGTGTCGAATGAATGGTTAAAGCCCTTGGCAATATTTCTTATCTTGGGTTGCATCTCTTTGTCAATTTTTGCCTATAAGTTAGAACAAGAAGTTTGGCACAAGAAGTTGGATCGAATAGTACCAAACTACAAAACCAACTGACGAAACCGAAACCACCACCCTTATTGAAAAAATCCTTCTCTTTTGGGTTAGGCTCCCTATTTTGATTCTTCTAATGTCCAATCTTGAATCTTCTATACCAATTTAGAGGAGAGTTAGGCACAGAAATAGGAGTGAATGTTTGAGAAAAACTAAATGGTGAGCACTTAATCGATGTACGGCTTCACTTATTCCATGATGTTGAAGACATACGAGTGGATCAACCCCCGCTCAAGGTTTTTCATTGCGAACTTCTTTGTGCCACTTGATTTTCCACCAAGACCTCTGAAGATGCTAAGATTGGGTACATCTTCGGTGTTGGCGGCATTGTAACGAAATACTGGGTTGTGCTTTGTGGGAATGTTGGCATAATAGTCCTTTGTGGTGAAGTTTGCAACCTCCTTATTAAGGAATGCTGATGCGGCTCGGTTACTGTAGAGCCTGTTGGGAAACCCCAAGAGCAAGGTGTGATGAGCACAACAGCAAGTTTTCCCTCAGTTGTGAAACCAAGGTTATCGAACCAGTAGGAGAAAGGAAACAACTCCCAAGGTGTTGCTAGCAACGTGGAACCTGCACAACACAAGCATAATACTTTGTCCCAACTTACAGTGAGGTTGTCAAGCTCACCGGTTTGCTGAAAACAAAGGATTAAACATATAGTGTGGACGAAAGTAATTGCTTGTAGTAATTGCAGAAAGTAAACAGTAGGAAGTAGATTGAATATCAGTGGGAAGGAATGAACCGGGGTCCACAGTTCACTATAGGTGTTTGTCCATAAGATAAATAGCATGTTGGGTGAACAAGGCAATTGACAGATTGAGAATGCATAATAATCCATGTATATGTCATGATGATTTTTATGAGATTCGTTTGGGCATTATAACATAATACATATACCGTAATCCAACTGCATCTATGACTAATAATCCACCTTCAAGTTATCATCCGAACCCCTTCCAGTATTAAGTTGCAAGAAATAGATAATTGCATTAATAAAAGTGTGTAAAGTAAACAATACAATTGCCCTTGGACAAAGGATTGTTGTTTTCTCCCTAGTATCAACAACACATCTACAATCTTAGAGGTTCATGTCACTCCTCCAGATTACTAGAGACATGAACCTACTATCGAGCATAAATACTCCCTCTTGGAGTCACAAGCAACTACTTGGCTAGAGTAACCACTAGCAACAAAGATCATGCAAGATCACAAATAACATAGACATGATAGAATCAATAATCAATCTTGATGTAGTACTCAATATCCATTGGATCTAAAAAAACACATGTAGGATTACATATAGATGATCTTGATCATGATAGGCAGCTCACAAGATCTAAACATGATAGCACAAAAGAGGAGAAACGACCATCTAGCTACTGCTATGGACCCATAGTCCAAGGATGAACTACTCACGCATCACTCCGGAGGCTGGCATGGTGATGAAGAAGGCCTACAGGGTGATCTCCCCTCTCTGGCAGGGTGCCAATAAGAGCTTCAGATCCCTCCCAATCTAGGGATGATGGTGGCGGCGGCTATAGACTTTTTCATGGATTTTTTGATCGGGTTCTTAGGGGATTTCTCCTCATGGTGTTTATATAGGCGAAGGGGCAAGGTCAGTTGAGGGCCAGGGGGCCCACACCATGCCCTGGCGTGGCCTAGGGTGGACCCACGCCATGGGGTGGTTTGGACGCCCTGTGGTACCTCTTCGTCCCCCCTATGGACTCCGTCTTCGTTACGGTAAAATATTGACTTTCGCTTTTTTCCGTCCAATTCCGAGAATATTTCTTTACTAGCTTTTCTGAAACCAAAAACAGCAGAAAATAGGAACTTGCACTGTGGCATCTTGTTAATAGGTTAGTTCTAGAAAATGTATAAAAATGCCTCAAAGTGTAGACAAAACATAAGATAGTTGGTATAAAACAAGCTTGGGGCATAAAAAATTATAGATACGTTTACGACGTATCAAGCATCCCCAAGATTAACTCCTACTCGTCCTCGACGTATCAAGCATCCCCATGACGTATCACACCATGCACATCAGCTCTTTGGAATAACTTGGTTTCTTAGGAGTTGGATGCACGATTAGAGCTCATACTCAGTACAGGTGGAGGCTAGCAAAAGACTGGGAGCGACCAAGTAAGAGAACAATAATGGCCATAATCAATGCAGAGCGACAAAACATTATTAATAAAAGCATAAAGTGATATCACAAGTAAAACAATAAATTATCATAGAGGCTAAGGTGACTGGTTCATAGTCTTAACATGGTGTAAGAATGTGCCAAGTCAACCCAAATAAAGCATCAACGGAGAATACCACAATATTATGCTTTTGTATGCTAAAACAACGCATGATTTTTTCAAGACAGATTAAGCAATCTCAATTGTTTGAAACAAGTCATGCTACAACAATAATCACTAAGCATATGGTTAAAGCAATGTCTAACATGACATGATAAAGTCTAAGTCACAGTCAAAACAAGATTCCTTTTTTGCCACTATAAGCATGAAACTTTCTACTCTTTTCCAACACCAATCGACTTATTTGAAACAACTCACAAAGATAATAATCAATAAATATCAGAGATCGTGTCTCACCTAACTACAAAGAAGAACTAAAAAGTTCTAAAGAAAAAGCATAAGAAAACTAAAGCTAAACGCAGTGCTAGCAAAAGTGAACACTCATAAAACAATAAGAGTGAAAACTAAAGTGTTCTAGGCAATGAAGAACTAGATGTGACTTCTCCAAAATAGGTGTGTTGGGATCCAACCAACTTATTATAGAAAAAAAAAACTAAAAACAAAAACAAAAACAAAGACGCTCCAAGAACAACACAATAGCGCATGAAGCAAAAATAAAGTGTCTTGAAAGAAGACCTGAGATTTTTGTTGATGAAGATGGGGATGCCTTGGGCATACCCAAGCTTTGACGCTTGTACCTCTTTAATATATATTGGGTTGACACGGGTGGCATCCCCAACCTTGAGCTTTTGTCCATATTTCATCTCATCACATCATTCTCTCCCTACACTTGAAAATCTCCTTCATACAAAACTTCACACAATCTTCATTAGCAACATTAGTGTATTCAAGATAATAAGCCTATGGGTTCAATTTCAACTCAAGTAAATCATCCATTAAAACATAAGCTACTGTAGCAACTCCTTTTAAAAGATCAAGTGATCAAAGAGAACTCAAAAACAAACCGATTAAGAGGCAAATGCAAATAATGGCAGAAATCTATCAAAATAGACCAGCATGTAAAGACCGTTTTTTTCAAAAATCTTTTGTATCTCAAATCAAAAAGTGAAAATGTAACGAAAGTTGGGTGAATAACAGGTGCATGCATACAAAAAATTTCAGCTCAATCCGACGTACTGGGATTTTTCACGATTTTTTACAGTGAAGCACAGAAATCTGTTTCGGGATAAGGAGAGGTTATTACAGAGGCAATAACTTCCCCAAATCTTACTTCCCTCTCATTAGAGGCTATTCTTGGCACAAAAACCAAACAAAAAGGATAAGGAGAGGTTATTACAGAGGCAATAACTTCCAAGACTCAACAAAATAAAAACTTACTGAAATAAAAATTGGGTTATCTCCCATGAGTGATTTTCTTTAACGCCTTTCAGCTAGGCACATAAAGCAAGAATCAAGTATTTTCAAATGAAGAAGCATCAACATCAATTACTTTCTTTATAACATGTCTTTTCTCAATAGGTACCTTAGGTGAAGGCGGTTCAACATGTAAATCACTCTTAGTTGCACTAAAAGTTTTATAAATTTTAAGCTCATTAAGGGGTTTTGGTGTAGGCATCTTTGGAACATACACAAATTTTTGATCTTTTCCTCCAAAAGATTTCTCTCTTTTAAACTTAAGGGAAGAAAAAGTTGAATTAGAGTTTCCATAGCCTCTTCTAGTTTACCAATTCTAAGATTTTGATCATGAATAATGCTAGCCTCTAAAACAATGATTCTTTTATTGATACTTTCTATTGATTCATTAACTTGGCTAGTGTTATCAAGGAGTTTTGGCAAAATTTTCTCTAGGGAGCTTAATTTTTTATAACATCTTACAAAGTGATTTCAGTTTAAATGACATTAATAGGTGGTACTCCTACTAAACTTTCCATTAAATTGCATGCTACCAAAGAAGGAGTACCCAGAAAATTACCCCTATGAGAGTATCCAGAACATACCTATTGCAACTAGATATGCCAACATAAAAATTTCTAAGAAGGATTATGGTAGAATATTTTTTTGTACACCTATGGTGAGAATTACTTATTCTATACCAAGCATCTTTCAAACTTTCTCCTCCTTGTTGATTAAAAGAATGAACCTCTACTTCAGGAATACTCATTTTTTTAAGGATTTAAGTGTACCAACAAAAACAGAAACTAAAGTAGAAACTATTTTTTTGTGTTTTTGATAAAAGGAAGAAAACCAACAGAAATAGCAACTAAGGTAGGAACTGATTTTTTTGTGTTTTTTATAAGAAGAAACAAACCAAACAAAACTAAAGAAACAAAACAAAACAAAAAAAATTAAAGAGATTGGTTATGAGAGAATCCCCTTGCAGGATCTGTCCTGTGTCTCCCCGGCAACGGCGCCAAAAAGTCTTGATGCGGCTCGGTTACTGTAGAGCCTGTTGGGAAACCCCAAGAGCAAGGTGTGATGAGCACGGCAGCAAGTTTTCCCTCAGTTGTGAAACCAAGGTTATCGAACCAGTAGGAGAAAGGAAACAACTGCCAAGGTGTTGCTAGCAGCGTGGAACATGCACAACACAACCACAATACTTTGTCGCAACTTACAGTGAGGTTGTCAAGCTCACCGGTTTGCTGAAAACAAAGGATTAAATGTATAGTGTGGAAGAAAGTAATTACTTGTACTAATTGCAGAAAGTAAATAGTAGGAAGTAGATTGAATATCAGTGGGAAGGAATGGACCAGGGTCCACAGTTCACTATAGGTGTTTCTCCATAAGATAAATATCATGTTGGGTGAACAAATTACAGTTGGGCAATTGACAGATTGAGAATGCATAATAATGCATGTACATGTCACGATGATTTCTATGATATTCGTTTGGGCATTACAACATAATACATAGACCGTAATCCAACTGCATCTATGACTAATAACCCACCTTCAGGTTATCATCCGAACCCCTTCCACTATTAAGTTGCAAGCAACAAATAATTGCATTAAGCAAAGTGTGTAAAGTAAACAATACAATTTCCCTTGGACAAAGGATTGTTGTTTTCTTCCTAGTAGCAACAACACATCTACAATCTTAGAGGTTCCTGTCACTCCTCCAGATTACTAGAGGCATGAACCTACTATCGAGCATAAATATTCCCTCTTGGAGTCACAAGCAACTACTTGGCTAGAGTAACCACTAGCAACAGAGAGCATGCAAGACCACAAATAACATAGACATGATAGAATAAATAATTAATCTTAACATAGTACTCAATATACATCGGATCCCAACAAACACAACATGTAGGATTACATATAGATGATCTTGATCATTATAGGAAACTCACAAGATCTAAACATGATAGCACAAAAGAGGAGAAACGACCATCTAGCTACTGCTATGGACCCATAGACCAAGGATGAACTACTCACGCATCACTCCGGAGGATGGCATGGTGATGAAGAAGGCCTCCAGGAAGATCTCCCCTCTCCGGCAGGGTACTGGGAAGAGCTTCAGATCCCTTCCTATCTAGGGATGATGGTGGTGGTGGCTATAGATTTTTTCGTGGGTTTCTGATGGGGTGCTTAGGGTTTTATCCTCGGGGTGTTTATATAGGAGAAGGGAAAGGTCGGTTGAGGGCCATGGGCCCACACCATGCCCTGGCGCGGCCTAGGGTGGACCCGCGCCATGGGGTGGTTTGGCCGCCCTGTGGCGCCTCTTCGTCCCCCCTCTAAACTCCGTCTTCGTTATGGTAAAATATTGACTTCCGCTTTTGTTCCGTCCAATTCCGAGAATATTTATTTACTAGATTTTTGAAACCAAAAATAGCAGAAAACAGGAACTGGCACTGTGGCATCTTGTTAATTGGTTAGTTCTAGAAAATGTATAAAAATGCCTCAAAGTGTCGACAAAACAAAAGATAGTTGGTACAGAACAAGCATGGAGCATCAAAAATTATAGATACGTTTACGAAGTATCAACTAACTCAGATATGGATGCCTCAATCTTGCATTTATTGCTTTTTTTACGAAGCTTCTTTGTTTCTCTCTCGGACAGAAACAGCCAACGAGCCCACATAGGTCCTCCCTTTAAAGCCTCGTCCGCGAGATGCAAGATCGCATGTTGCATCGGATTGAAGAACCCTGGCGGAAGGAGCATCTGTAGATTGCAAAGCAACTTGGATGCCTGTTCATGTGGCTTGTCAACCACTTTACAGTCTAACTATTGGGGTTCAGTGCAGAAAATCAAAAAATTTAATACGCGGCAACCCCGGAAGCTCAAGATCTATCTACTAGTAATGTAGTAATCGGAGGGGATACAGTATTCTTACATTTGAAGATCGAGCGTGGTTAATGTACCACGAGGAACATGGATGACGAAGACGACCCGATGCTGACCTCGAGGTCACGATGTCCTTGTGGCTCCATGATAACTCCTAGCATCGAAAGCACGATGCCACCAGAGGGAGTCACACATGTACGATGCTTGATGACGACCCCCACTTCTCCTTGATCCAGCCGAGATTGCGGAAGTATATCTCCTGGCTCCGAATCCCGCAGCGCGATGGCGCTCCGCGGTGAAGAACTCCTTGCTTGCACAGCCCTGACAAGGGGGCCACAGTCGCAAGAGAGAGAGATAGAGAGAGAGGCAACATAGTCCTTTTATTGATTTGTTTTAAACCTCCCATGGGCACCTATTTATACAGGCGGAGGGAGGGGGTCCCTCCACCTTTAGGTCCCAATGTGGGACTAATAAAACAAAGGAAAAGGGGATCTTTTGGAGATATAGTTGTCTAGGCCCTTTTGGTGACCTGGGTGGGCCACCCGTCCGCGGCCCATCAAGCAGCAGCGAGCAGGCGGGGGTGGGGGGGAGGAGGCGGCAACCTCCCTGGCCCATTGATACGTCCAAAACATATCTACGTTCCCGAACACTTTTGCTATTTTTTCTCCTATAAACTTGTGTGATTTGGATACAACTGACACAGACTGACGTGTTTTCAGCAGAATTGCTTTGGTGTCTAGTTTTGTGCAGAAAATCAACATTCAGGAAAAATCCCGGAAAATATGCCAAAATTCCTATTTTACCAGAAGACTCACGCAGACAGAAGACGAGACGGAGGAGGGCCACGAGGGCCCCCACCCCTTGGCCATGCCGGCCATCCTAGGCCGCGCCTAGGAGGGGTGTGGCCACCTTGGGCACCCCCTCGGCCTCCCTCTTCGCCTACATAAAGCCTCCTGACCTAAAAACACTGGGGTTCGATGTTATTCTAGAAAGAGTTCTGATGCTCCACCACCACCAAAACCCGCGATTCGGAACCAGAAACTCCGTTCTGGCGCCCTGTCGGAACAGGGATTTGGAGGAGATCATCGCCATCATCATCACCGATGCCTCTCCATCAACCATCTATGTATCCCCCATTGTAGGCTATAGGGATGGTAGGGATTGGATGAGATCTATCATGTAATCGAATAAGATTGTTAGGGCATGGTGCCTAGTATATTTATTAGTGCTATTTGACTTTGTTGTAACTTATTGTGCTTAAATCTTGTCACTAGGGTCCGAGTGCCATGATCTCAGATATGAACTTATTATTGATTCATGATGATAGTATTGTTTGTGATCTTATCTGCAAGTTGTGTACACATATCATTTTCCAGAACCAAAGGTCCCGAAGTGACAGAAATTGGGGCAACCGGAGGGGATGACTGTGATATGAGGATCACATGTGTTCACGGAGTTTTAATGCTTTGCTCCGGTACTCTATTAAAAGGAGTACCTTAATTTCCAGTAGATTCCCTTGAGGCCCCGCTGCAACGGGCTGGCAGGACAAAATATGTTGTGCAAGTTCTCATTGCGAGCATGTATGACTATATATGGAACACATTCCTATGGTTGTTTAGTACTTGGCTACTTTATCTTATTTATCTACAAATGCCCTAGATCTTGAAGTTACATGAATAGTCTTGTCCATGCAACGCTCGTCCATCCATCCCTATGCCTACCGCACTCATATCCTACTGCTTGCTACTATTGTTACTACTGCCTTTGTTTTACTGCTACTGTTACTTTGCTATTTCTACTACGAAACTATTGCTACTGATAAACTGCTGTGAGCAAGATTATTTCCAGGTGCAGCTGAATTGACAACTCAGTTCTTAAGATTTATAAGTATTCTTTGGCTCCCCTTGTGTCGAATCAATAAATTGGGTAATACTACCCTCGAAGACTGTTGCGATCCCCTATACTTGTGGGTCATCAAGACTATTTTCTGGCGCCATTGCCGGGGAGAATAGCTTTATTTGTAAGTTCACTTGGATCTACTATTGTTTGCTGCTACTCTTTTTCATCATGGGGAAGTCTCGTGATAGAAAGTTTCCTATTTTGCCATCCATTACAAGAAGAGGTACAGTTCTAAACACCTCTGCTGCTCTTGATTCACCGTCTGTTCTAAGTAAGCTTGTTACACCACCACCACATACACATGCTACACACACTGCTACTACTGCTGAATCTGAAATTGCTTCTGATGCTCATGATATTACTTCTACTGTGCTTGATGAGAGTGGTTCATTAGGTCCTTTCCTAGATGCTACTATTGCTAGAACTATATTGGGAAACACTGAAACTCCTAGTGAAGACACTATTACACCTGTTAGCTCACCTGAGTATAGAGAGAGATATGATATCAATGATGGTTACATTGAAATGACTAATGAATTTATTGAAGAATATCGAAACACAAGTGGTGCTAGTGCTATTAGGAGTCTCCTTGAGAGATGTACTATTATACCTAAACTATCTCCTGATGCTAAGTTTGATACTTCTCCCATAGATATGAAAGATAAGGATTATGATTTCTCTCTTGATTTATCCTATATAAACATTGTTGAGAAAGAACCTTTTTGTGGGACTAAGAATGAAAGGGCTGTGGCACATATGAATGAGCTTTACACTATGAGTGCCTTATTTTCTGATGATGTTAAGATGCGTACCTACTTTGTTGCTATGATCTTCCCTTTTTCACTAAAAGGAGAAGCTAAAGCTTGGTTTAATAGTTTACCTCCTGGATCCATTGATAGCCCTGATTGCTTGATTGCTACTTTCTTTCAGAAATATTTCCCTCCTAGTGCTAGACATGCTGCTTTGCAAAAACTTTTTGATTTTAAACAGGGAGAAGAAGAGAAATTGCCTGAGTCATGGACAAGGTTCTGTGCCTTGATTCATGCACATCCCGGATGTCCATTACCTAAAAATGAGTTTCTTGATATATATTATTATAATGGACTAACTGATGAGTCTAGGACATACCTGGATAGTTTTGTTGATTGTGTTTTCAGGAAAAGAACTCCTGCAGAAGATGAAGAATTAATGGCTAAAATAAGCAAGAATTATGATGATTGGACTAAAACTGATCGAATTACACCTGATCCAATTACTCCTGAACCAATTGTGCCTAAACCAACTCCAACACCAACACAAAATAAGAGGGGAATGATTGAATTAAATGATGAAGTGATGAAAGAAGCTAAGAAATGTCCTAAGGAGAAGGGTATTAGATATGAAGATGTGAAGAATTTACCTCATATAGAAGAATTATGTAAGACAATCTCCCACTCATCCACTATTGAGGTACACTCTCTCCAACACTTTGATGAAGGTGATATTCCCTATGGTAAACCTCCTGATCAATGCTTAGAGGAACTTGACATTTTTATTGTTAAACAAGGTAATTTTAATAAACAAGTTCAGAATCATTGATTGGAAAACTCTAGAGCTATTAATGAGTTGAAAGATATTGTGGAAAGAACAACTAATGATGTTCAAATGCTTGTTAAACACTTCCAAATGGTTCAAATCCAAATTGATCAACTTGCTAAGGTACAAAAATATATGCTAGTTAATGCTTCTGGAGATAAACATGCTTATGAAATTAGAACTAGGAGTGGTGCAGCCACTCAAGATCTTGTATATCCTGAAGGACACCCTAAAATAATTGAGCAGGATTCTCAACAAGCTGAAAATAGTGGTAGTCCTCATAATATAAAGAAAAAGAAACATAAAATAGTTGAGGAACGTCCTGAACCTGCTGTAGATCCTAATAGTATATCTGTCTCTGTTGCTGAAACTGAAAGTGGTAATGATAAAAATGATGCTACTGATCAGAAAGAAATTGAAGAAGAACCTGAGAAGCACACTAAGAACACTAAGTACACTAAGGAAGATTTTATTGCTAATAAACATGGTTGTGAAAGAGAACCTTGGGTGTAGAAACCTATGCCTTTTCCTAACAAGAAACACAAGTCAAAGGAGGAAAACACTATAACAAGTTTTGTGAGTGGATGAAACCTTTATTTTTGCAAATCCCTTTGACTGATGCTATTAAGTTGCCTCCTTATTCAAAGTATATGGAGGATATTGTCTCTCATAAAAGGAAGATTCCTAATGAGGAAATTTCTACTTTGCTTGCTAATTATTCCTTCAATGGTAAGGTTCCAAAGAAGCTTGGTGATCCAGATATTCCCACTATTCCTTGCTCTATTAAAAATAATTATGTTAGAACTTCTTTGTGTGATTTGGGATCTAGAGTTAGTGTTATGCCTTTTTCTCTCTACAAGAGACTTCAACTAGAAAAATTGATACCAACAGATATATCTTTGCAAATGGCTGATAAGTCAACTAATATTCATGTTGGTATATGTGAGGATGTTCCTGTTCAAGTGGCTCATAATTGCTTGGTTTTTACTGATTTTGTTGTGCTTGAGATGCCTGAAGATGATAATATGTTTATTATTCTTGAGAGACCTTTTCTTAATACTGCAGGTGCTGTCATCAATTGTAATCAAGGAGAAGTAACTTTTAATATTAATGACAAAGAACATATTGTCTATTTCCCCAAGAATATTGATAAGAGCTATGGCCTGAATTCTATTGGAAATATTGAGAGCATCAAAGTTGGAGAAATTTATTGTCCCATTCCACAAGAAAATTTTGAAACTATTATGATTGGGACTATTGCTATCAAGATTGAGGTAACATAATCATTTTGTGAAATGCAAAGTTTTGTTTCATATAAGATTGTTTTGGTAACAATACTTGATCAACCTTGTTAACAAAGGGATTTTAATGAACGAAACAAAGCTTTCACGATGGTTATACTTGCTTAGTTTTTTTTTCTCCATTCTAGTCTTTCCTCTTCGTCTTCTTAGTCTTAGTTTTGCTAGTTGTTTGCCTTTTAGAGTGTCTTAGAACTTCTGTAGTTTTGGTTTTGGTTTGCTTTTTGTGTCTTCCAAAAATCTTTTTTTGCAAGAAAATCAATTTTCATAACCTGAAAATTGGCCAAATATAAAGTTTCCTGAAAAATTCCAGAAAATTCATATTAATTTTTTCCTCGAAAAAAGGGGTAGACGAGCACCTATATTAGCCCAGGGGGACCCACCAGGCCAGCACACCCCCTGGTGGCACGGCCAGCCCTAGGGCGTGCCTGGCCTGGGTGGGGCCCACATGTGGCCCTCCAAGTTGCCTCCTTCCAGCCACTTATTTCTCTCGAAAAAAAATCGAAAAACTTTCTCAAGCTCGAGTTCCTGCTGTTCTTTCTCCCAAATTTCGATCTCTTTGCTCAACCCATCTTTGTTGCTGATTTTTGGAGGGATTGCTCTCCGGTATGTGCTTCCTCCGCTTGTCCAATTAGATATTTGATTGGTGGATTTTATCTTGAGTATTTCGCTACTATAGGTGATAGGTTGTGTGAGCTTGCATGCTTGTTCTATGCTTAGAGATTTCATTTTGATGCATGTTTAGCCCTCTAGCAAGTTTCTATAGTAGTTCCTCATCATTTAAAAACTTGGAAATCACTTGGTTTGATGTTTGTCTAAAAATTTCAGAAAAGAAGATGAGTGCATACCAACTGAATCAACATGAATTGATGGTACTTTAGCCAATGAAAGTCCATCGTGAGGAGGAAGTCTTCTCTTCCATATATCGATGCCCTGAATTTACGAGAGGTGCGGGGATCTTTCAGGATTTCCAAACTATGATTTCTAATGCAGGGTTGGAGCAATTTGTTGGAGAAGATCCTTACCAATATGTTAAGCTAACCATGTCTATGGTGTAGGACTTTCGGTTTAGTTGGTCCTTGTATAATCCCATGGTCCACTATAAAATTGACAATATAGCTGTCGACCTTGCTTTTGTTGAGTTTTGTGCATCTATCAGAGTTCCACAGTGGGGTTCATGTGAGAAGATTAGAGAGAGGCCCAAGACACTCATGGACTTATATGCTGAAATTTTCCAAGGTTGCGACTTCTCAAAGGAGAGTGGCAAGGATGGTCACTCATGGAGGAAGAACTTGACACATACGTGGCGGAGCTCTCCCAGCAAGGGGAAAATATTGGAGAGGATGCCAAAGTTGATTCGGTTCAGCCCTCCAACATGGGGGAGTCTTCAGACCAGCAGCCCTCCTATGATTGGAGTGCTTCTTCTTCTTCATCGCGAGGGCCTGATTATGATCATTCCTATGATGACCCACCGGCTTGGGGGTACTACCTGCGTTATTGATTGAGCTCCACTTAGGCCAACATCCTAAGCTTGGGTTGAGGTATACCGACACCACACTCATCTACATATCATGTTCCATCGATACTTTATAAATCCATGTTTCTCTTTCTTTTTAATTTTTGTTTTTGCTTTCCAAAATACAAAAAGACCAAAATATTTTCGTTGTTTCTCTTGGCTTGTTTCTTTGATTTTTAGCTTTGGTTTTCTTTAAGAAAAATCGAAAAAGATTTTGGTTTGTTTGTTTTTTCTTTGAGTGCTTGCTTTCAAAATTGAAAACACCAAAAATATTTACTGTTCTTATTTGGTTTTGTGAAGTTCGTTGCAGGGTTCAGCGGTCCTCAATGGAGGTTGGTTTCATGTTATTATTCAAGCCACACAAGTGAAAGGCAATGATGATGATTTATGACAACTCGAGGTGTGGTAAGAGGCTGGTAATGAACTGTATTTTTCTTCATTTTTATACATATACTCATCATTGTGGGCATGCTTAGTCTGTTCATGTAAGGTGTATGTTATTTAATGGATGCTTAGTAGTTCTTGCTCTCTTATTGTAACATACCAAAAATCATGATTTGTTAAAAGTTTGCATATCATTCATGCATTCATAGCATTGGTCTTTCCAAACAACATTTCAAATAAGAAAAACCATGTTATGTCTATTATTTCATGCAAATAAGGCAATGGTCTTATTTCTTATTTTTATTTTTATTCTCAAAGTATGAGAATGCTTTGGATGGTTTAGTAATGTTTTAAAATGGATGCAAAGCTTGCACAAAAAATTTCAAAACAAAATTGAAAGCAAAACCATTTATATGCCTAATATATGTGTATATCACTTAAAGGCATGGTTTATTTTATTTTCAAAGTGTCAAAGTGAATTTGACCATACAGTAAAGTTTTATACTCAATTAAGTGCAAAGTTTTCACTCCAAAAATCCAAAACTGATTAGAGTTCAAACTCTTTTAAATTTGAATTGAATTGGTTTCCTGAAAATCGAATTGGAAAAAGAAAAAGATAAAAGAAAAGGAAACAGGCCGGCGCCACCATTTTAGCCCAACAGCAAAGGCAGCCCGCGAAGCCCACCCGGCCACCTTCCCCTCTCCACTCTTTCTCACGCGCAAACAAACCCCCACCCCGCTGACAACCAGACCCCACTGCCACCTCAGCCCTTCGTCCTCAATCAACGTGCGGCGACCAGCTCCGTCGCGACCGTTTCCTCCGATTAAAATCGAATAAAATCGATTGATTGCAGGTGTAATTCCCTCCCCCTCGACCTGCTACTTAAACCCCTCTCTCCCCGCTCCATTTCCCCCACTCAACCACCTCTAAACGCTGCTAGGGTGATCGCTTTTCTCCTTGCACCGTCGCTATCCCAACGAGCTCCGGCGACCGATTACGGTAAGCA
This sequence comes from Avena sativa, assembly GCA_916181665.1. Lineage (NCBI taxonomy): Eukaryota > Viridiplantae > Streptophyta > Magnoliopsida > Poales > Poaceae > Avena > Avena sativa. Next base: position 50,707,812 of record OV702279.1, on the reverse strand, counting down.
TCGTGAGCGCCTTGCTCTCTGGCTCACGCGACTTTGTTCGCCATCGCCTTGCGCTTCTCCTAACACTCGCCGTTTGTTTTATTTCGCACCAGAGCGTCGCCTCCGTCGACGACCGTGAGCACCTGATGCCAAGCTTCACTCCGGCGAGCGATTACGTCCGTGTTTGTGCGCCCCACCCTCGTCCACGACCACGTTGAGCTTCACCTCGTCTCTGCGACCTCAGTAAGCCCCTAAGACCGCTCCCTTTCCCTCTGGCCACGTCGAAGCACCGTCGCCAGATGCACCGCCGCTGCGCTCGCCATTTGCGCCGCTGGCTTTTGGTCTGAGCAACGTGGTCCACTAGATCCTGATCTAGTGGACTAGATTAGATCTAATAGCGAAATGGTATGGATAGATCTGAGCCGCTATATCTCATTTAGATCTGATGGTTAGAAAGAGTGGTCCAGCGCGAACCGGTACGCACAAATCAGGAGCTGCCATGTGTCTGTAATTTAGATTTAAAATCCAGATTTGAATCTATTAGATGAATTAACTTGTAAAATTCATAAATTTTATTCTGCTAATCCAAAAATGCAAATAATATATCAATGGATTCACAAAAGTAAATCCTACACATCTATGGGCTTAGTTTTGTACTTTGTTTCTGTAAAAATGGAATTTTATACAAATACATTTGTAGGCTTATTTTGAGTATATAAATTATTTAGAAAATGTTTTTCAGGCCAAATTAAGTTTATTTAGTCTATAAATGTTTTATTTTTTTGTTTAGTACTGTTTACTTGTCTTGTTTAGTTTAAGAAAAATCATCACATGGAATTTTCATGCATTCATATATTTTTTGGTTTGATTATTTTGAATGTAAATTTGGTGCTATCATTTTATGTGTAGATTTTGATGCTAGTGGTGATTGTGATTGTGAGGATTATTGCTACTCTCACAACTACTAAGGAAAGTGGTGCTTCATGTATTTGTCCCATTATTTTGACTATGCACTAGTGATATTTTGTATAGGGCTTGCATGAGATTTTGCTAAGTATCTATATGCTATGCTATGGGAAATCCTAGTAGATGTAGTCTTGGTAGAATTTTCTCAAAGTTAAGATACTTGTTATACTATCATGCTTAGCCTAGCTAGTAGCAAACAAGGGTGGATTATATACATGCTATGGAAATTTTGTTAAATATTTGACTTATGTTTTTTCCTAATAAAATAACTAAGTGAATGAATCACCTGGGTGAAATGGTATGTTTGGGTTATGTTGAGTGGTTACACAAGGTCCATATCAATGGTCTACCTTGTGTATCACACTTGTGGAAAGTCACCCAGGAACAGAGGGATTTGAGATACTTAGTGTTTAGAAGCTTATAGTGCAACCACATGGCATATGGGCTCTGCCTTGATCATATAGGTTGCAATAACTTAGCCAGATGGACAGATGGTGGTAGGTGATAGGTTGGAGCACGTCCATTTGGTCTAAGGGAAGGTATCTAAAAGATCTCGTCTCGATGCATGTCGAGTCTTGTGGGGAAAGTGCACCACCTCGGGAAGGTGATAACTTATCCGTGTCCCCGGCAACGAACAATTTGAGCATCAAGACATTGAAGCTATCATGGATCTCCTCATCCCAATTTCTAAGTTAAAAACTTGTGGTTTAACAAGGGTAAAGGTTCACCAATGTTTATTGGTGGTTCCTTGGGAGTTTTTGTGAAACAAAAACTTAGTGTTTTCAACTGATAGGCAAAACCTATTTTGAGCAAAGCAAGCCTAAGCTACACTTAACCAAAATAATATAGAAGTTAGAAACTAATATTCTACTAAGGTATCACTTGCCAATACTATTCCAATGTATTGACCCACTGTGGCTCAACATGTTTGCCTGTTGCAATGAAGATGAAGACTTTACTTTATTTTGTTAAGTTGAACTCTTGTACTAGCCTATGGCTATGGAGTTGTAAAAGACTATGTTATCTCTAGAATGACGATGTAATAAAGACCTTTGTATCTGTGTACTTCATCTTAAACTGTGGATGCTAGCATTTGATCCAGGGACTAGCTTTGCAATCATAGGGACCTTTACCTTTACAAAAGTGGGGTCTTACAGATGGTATTAGAGCACTATGTTGCCTGTAGGATTATGACCCTAGGTTGGATTAGACAAAGAAACCACTAAGGAAAACTACAACACTTTGTAAAATTCCACACTTGTCTTTTTCTTCTCATAAACTTTTCTAATCATATTTCTCATATCTATTTGTAGATGAATTCCATCAACGAAGCCGTCAAGAAGGGACCACTCATGACCATGACTTTGGAGTGTGAGACAGAGTTTCCCAAGGCACTCAAAAACCTTATGGTTACCATGGGAATACATGGTGCAGCTGTGTACAAGGGATTCCCTGTGATGGATGAAGGAGAAGAGTATTGGTGGGTGCAACTTCACTTGTACAAAAACAAGGAAGACAACCACAAAGAGTCGGGATTCTGCATGGTTACCAACTCTGAAATGCACACAACATTCTTTGACTCTACAAGAAATGCATCTTGGAATGTTATCAAGGAGCTTGGTGATAGACTCAAGTGTAGAATGCTCAACACTCAAAATGACCTTAGAGAAGAGAAGAAGCAAACCCAAGACTTAGAGGCTGCCAACCAACTTTTAAGAGATGACATCATAGACTTAGCATTAGAATCTTGTGAACAAGATCGACAGATTGCCTCTAAGGATGCCCTGATAGCTATTTTGTCAAGTGAGTGAGAATTGTAACGTACTCCGTTAGATGGACCACCACACTTGTCCTATTTTCCTAAAAAATTGTCTAAGTCATGTTGAACCTTAGTGCTGTGATAAATTTGTATGCCATGACTTGTGTGTTGTATGGATGATGTATGCCTTGCTTTCATTTTACTGTCTTGTTTCTTCTACTTGTGTTGTTCTAATATTTTTCTATCTTACCTTAGATGACTAGATTTGAGATCAGCACCGCCGAGGAGTTCAATGGAACTCGTTTTGGTTCACGTATCATTCAGTTTACTAGTGTTCTCAACCTTCCACTTCCTAGTATCAAGGCCTTTCAGCTCACCAAGTTTGAGAGGAAGGATCTTTGGGGTTTTAGAGTCCCGCAGCCGGGATGACAGACGAAGCCACTCACGGAGCACATTTACTTCAAGATGATGCACGATGACAAGGATAAGGGTCTCGATGTAGTCATGCAGGAGCTACTCGGACGTCTCTGCGGACGCCACTCCACTGAGCTTAGAGGTTTCTACTTCCACCCGTTCGGGAGACATGACGAGGAGGGAGAGGCATTGGTGTATGGGGGTGCTACTAGAGAGACGATTGAGCTAGTTCGTCTCTACCTCCAGAACCTAGAGGGCCTTATTAGACACCTTGACACCGATAGGACCAACGTCATGCTTAGCAATGACGAGCTCCAGGTTCAGTTGAGGGAGAAGGAAAAGCTCTTCGCAGAGCAAGACGAGATCGTCAAGGAGATGGAGGCTAGATTCAAGAGCCAGGACAAGAAGTTCAAGAATCTGGAGAAGAGGGTCCAGGACAAAAACAAGAAGATCAAGGACATGAATGCTGAGATAGAAGCCAAGGACTTCGAGCGCGAGACCCAACAGGGAGTGATTGAGAGTCTTCGCTCACAGAAGAGGAACCTCAGGGCAAAGATCGAGGCCTTGACCACTAGTGTAGAGGAGTACAAGGCCGCCATGGAGAGTGCAGGTCTTTCCCTTGTTGACGTGGAGGTCGACATGGAGGAGTAGTTTAGACTACTCAACTATCTTTTATCTATCATACTTTGATTATTGAGTCGCAATGACCATCCAACATGTGGATGGCTTGCTATGGTGTGTTTACCTTTCCAAAAACTTGTTGTTTACTTTGTTCAAACTCTATGTTATTTTTGAGCTTGGTTTTTTATGATTGTTGTTATGTGATGTATTGTGCATGTTAAGCATCTATGGGTATATCATTTCTTATCCTTATTGAAACCACAGATGCCTCCCCGTCGTGCCAACCCCAAACCAAAAAACAACAATAACGTCACTCTCGAGATGCAGCAGTTGATGACAGCTCAAGCTCAACTGATGCAGATGATGACACAGTTCATGCAAAATCAGAATCAGAGCAACAATAACAACAACAACAATAATAATAACAACAACAACAATCAGAACAATCCTCCAGCATTTGACATGCTCACCAGATTTCTGAGACTGAGGCCTGCAAAGTTCTCGGGAACCACCGATCTAGTGGTAGCCAATGACTGGTTATGTTCAGTGAACAAGGACTTAGTCACTGTCGGCTGCACCGACGAGGAAAAAGTCAGGTTTGTAGTACATCTTCTTGAAGGATCGGCAACAACCTGGTGGGACAACTTTCAGATCACCACTCCCCTTGAGGATATGACTTGGGCTATTTTTGAGGATGGATTTTGTATAGCTCACATCTCATCCGGAGTGATGAACTTGAAGAAAAAGGAGTTCCACAACCTAAAACAGCGTCACCCCAGTGTGGCTGAGTACATTGAGGAGTTCAACAATCTGGCAGGCTATGCACCAGATGATGTTGATACTGATGCTAAGAGGAAGGAGAAATTCCTCGAAGGACTTAATGAAGAGTTGAAATTGCAGCTGTCTGTTGCCTATGTCCCGACCTATCAATCACTTTGTGACAAGGCTACCATCTTGGAAAACAAGATGAAACGGGTTGAAGGCAGGAAGAGGAAGCATAGCTTTGATAAGCACAACTCGGGATCGTCTCGCAAGTGTTCCCATCATGATGGCAGTGGAAGTTCTAGATTCCACAAACATGGGAAGTACAACAGCCACCACAACCACAACCACAACCACAACAGTCATCATGACAACAAGCATCATCGCAGTCATGACAATGACAATTATAAGAACCATAAGAGTGGACACAAGAGCAACCACAGTGGAAGTGGAAATGGGAGTCAGCCTGTAAAGAAATATCTCAGTCAGGTTGAATGTTTCAAGTGTAAGAAGATGCGGCACTATGCAAATGAGTGCCTAGAAAAGAAAGTTGAAGGTGCCAACAATCCCATCCCTTTCCAGAAGGGACAAGTGAACCACATCACTGTGGAAGATATCTATGAGGAGTCTGATGCTGTGGCTGGTAAGTTCAAGCTCAATTCTTTTCCAGCACTTGTTCTTTTTGATACTGGCACATCGCATTCATTCATATCAAGAGCATTTGTTGATAAAAATGGATTTCCAACTAAAAATATTTGGTGTCCTATAAAAGTAAGCTCTCCCGGTGGAGATATGATAGTGAGCCTTGGACGTCATTGTCTAGTGATAGAATTTGGGAAGTATAACTTTCTAGATAGTTTGATAATCCTAGATTCCCAAGGATTTGATGTTATTCTAGGCATGGATTGTATGACTAAGTATGAAGGAGTACTAGATTGTGCCAATCGTACTGTCACACTCACAACCCCGGATAAGAAACGGATTAGATTTAAGTCTAATTTTGAATCTAAAGGAAGTAAGCTAAATTCTCTTAAGGGGGTTAGCATAGATAGTGTGCTAATTGTAAGAGAGTATCCGGATGTGTTTCCGGAGAAATTTCACAGAATGCCACCAGATAGAGATTTTGAGTTCCTGATTGACTTACTGCCAGGATCAGGACCAATAGCAAAGAGACCCTACAAGATGTCAGTTGATGAGTTGAAGGAACTCAAGAAACAGCTTGGAGAACAGTTGCAGAAATGATTTATTCAACCAAGTTCTTCATCTTGGGGTGCACCAGTTTTTTTTGTTGAAAAGAAAGATAGAAGTCAAAGGTTATGCATAGATTACCGTTCACTCAATGAGGTGACTATCAAGAACAAGTATCCTTAGCCTAGAATCAATGATCTGTCTGATCAGCTAGAAGAAGCCCGTGTGTTCTCAAAGATTGATCTCCGATCGGGATACTTCCAGCTTAAGATTAGAGAGCAATACATACCTAAGACTGCTTTCACCACTAGGTATGGTTTGTATGAGTACACCGTGATGCCATTTGGTTTGACAAATGCACCAGCCTACTTCATGAATATGATGAACAAGGTGTTCATGGAATTTCTCGACAAGTTTTTTGTCGTATTCATCAATGACATTTTGATTTACTCCAAGAGCAAAGAAGAGCATGAAGAACATTTGCGTTTGATAATTGAGAAGCTCAGGGAGCATAAGCTGTATGCCAAATTTAGCAAGTTTGAATTCTAGTTGAATGAAGTGGGATTTCTCGGACATATTGTGTTAGGAGATGGTGTAGCTGTCGATCCCGCAAAAGTGTTAGTTGTAACTGAGTGGGAATCTCCTAAGTCAGTGAAAGAAATACGCAGTTTCCTCGGCTTGGCAGGATACTATAGAAGATTCATTGAGAATTTCTCAAAGGTGGCTAAGCCGATGATGGAATTACTTAAGAAAGACAAGAAATTTGATTGTACTGAAGGATGTGAACTCAGTTTCCAAGAATTGAAGAAGAGACTAGTGACAGCACCAGTCTTATGTCTGCCAGATTTGGAGAAGGATTTCCAAGTGTATTGTGATGCATCTCACCAAGGATTAGGTGGAGTTCTGATGCAAGAAGGGAAAGTTGTGGCTTACGCCTCGAGACAACTCAAAACTCATGAAGTGAATTATCCTACTCATGACTTATTGTTAGCCTCTGTTGTCCATGCACTCAAAACATGGAGACATTATCTTTTGGAAAACTATGTGAAGTGTTCACAGATCACAACAGTTTGAAGTATATCTTCACTCGGAAAGAAATCAACATGAGACAAAGAAGATGGATAGAACTCATCAAGGACTATGACTTGAGTTTGCAATACCACCCCGGTAAAGCAAATGTTGTAGCGGATGCTTTAAGCCGTAAAGTTTATGTGAATGGCCTCACTAAGGGAGAATTGCCAGATGATCTATGTGCCCAATTCAAGGATCTCAGATTGGAGATAGTGCCTGAGGGACATCTCATGACATTGGATGTTCAACCCACCTTGTTGGACAAAATTAGGAAAGCCCAAAAGATGGATAAGGAAATTGAAGAGATTAAGGGAAAAATCAGCAAAGGGAAAGCTAAAGGATTTCATGAAGACGAACAGGATACTTTATGGTATGGAAAATGTATATGCACTCCACAAGATCCGGAGCTTCGGAAACTGATTTTACAAGAAGCACACAACTCACCATATTCCACTCATCCGGGTAACACCAAAATGTACATGGATGTAAAGGAAAGATTTTGGTGGAATAATCTCAAGAGGGACATCGTAGAACATATTGCTTTATGTGATGTGTGTAGTCGAGTGAAAGCGGAACATCAGAAACCAGCCGTATTGTTACAACCACTACCTATTCTTGACTGGAAGTGGGACAAGATTGGCATGGATTTCATCACTGGACTGCCAAGGACTAGATCAGGATATGATTCTATATGGGTCGTGGTAGATCGCCTAACTAAAGTGGCTCATTTCATACCCGTGAAGACAACCTATACAACTGCTAAGTTAGCCAAGATTTATATGAATAGGATCGTGTGTCTACATGGAGTACCCAAGAGTATTGTGTCTGATAGAGGAACTCAATTCACTTTGCATTTTTGGCGACAATTGCATGAGTCATTGGGAACAATATTAGAGTTCAGCACTGCTTTAAGGACAGACAGAAAGGACCAACCAAATTCTGGAGGATATGTTGAGGGCATGTGCCCTAGATTATGGTGCTAGCTGGGATGAAAGTCTACCTTACGCAGAATTCTCTTACAACAACAGCTATCAAGCCAGTATTGAGATGGCACCGTTTGAATTTCTCTATGGAAGGAAGTGTACTAAAACATTGCTATGGAGTGGTGTTGGAGAAATAAATTTGTTCGGGCCCGAACTAATCAAGGAAGCTGAAGAGAAAGTCAAGTTGGTAAAAGGACAGATTGAAGATAGCACAGTCCACGCAGAAGAGCTACGCAGATCCAAAGCATAGAGAAGTCACCTATGAGGTAGGTGATAGATCTTATCTTAGAGTCTCACCACTTCGAGGAGTAAAGAGATTTGGAGTCAAAGGAAAATTGGCACCAAGGTATCACTACTAGGAAAACGGTCATCTGTGGCGCACCTAAAAGGCCCATCCGTGGCGCACTAGTGGTGCGCCACGGGCCTTGCGCTACGGCTATCTCCTAGCCGTGGTGCACTGCCTGGTGCGCCACGGTTATGTTGAGATAGGCGTAGCGCACCTGCTAGTGCGCCACGGATATGTTGGCAGGTGCGCTACGCCTTGGATCTCCTGTGGTGCACGTTGCAGTGCGCCACTAAGCTGAGCAGGTGCGCTTTAGTTGTAGTGCGCCACAAAAGCTGTGCCATGTGCGCCACGAGTGTCTTTTTTTAATTTCAGGGCCAGATGATATACAATACAGATTATATAAGCAGATATACACACAGATATAAGATATACAGTTATATATATAAATACACAATTCGCAAAAGAAGATTGAAACAAATACATATAGATAAGTCTCATACATGAATACATAAGTTATACATTGTTTCGATCAAGTTACAAAGTAGTTGGTGACATGCGAATACATGTGTCGATCGAACAAGTTAGAGCTCGGAAGCTCGCCTAGACATCTAAACTAGCTAGAAACAAACGCGAGATAATAAACCAAAGTAGATAAGAATGATCACCGCGACGAAGGTGTAGGTCTTCATCCGGTTCATCGTCCTAACTCTCGCTAGGTAGCGCGTGTATCTAGCTTCCACCTCTGCCATAGTGTTGTACCCTTTGTAGCTATTGCCGCTGAAACGGTGCACCTGTCTCCGGCAGTCTTCCCAATCATCGTAGACTCCGGGAACCCGTCCCTTGTACACGACGTACCACGTCATCTACAAGTTGACAATAATAATTAACCGATGATTGAAAAAAAACATAGATAATTAAAGTCGCATACGAATATACACTTATAGAAAGTACTCCTAAATCAAAAATCCCAAACTCAAAAAGTCCATGCCTCATATATAATTAGGTTGTTCGACATAGGAATATGCAACGATGGAACTGTCCGCCAAGTAGGATGCACAACACCTGGACCTGTGCATAGCACAAGGCGGACAATCCCATCGTAGCACATTCACATATAGTGTGCCACGAGATTTCAATCATCGGCAGTATTCTCGAAAAAGACCAAAGTAACTCGAAAAGAATGCCTCATATATAACTTGCTAGGTCGTTGGACATAGGAATATGCTATGATGGAACCGTAAGCCAAGTAGGATGCACAACATCTGGACTTGTGCATAACAGAAGGCTTACAATCCCATCACAGCACATTCACATATATAGTGTGCCAAGCATTTCAATCATCGGCATTATTCTTGAAAAAGACCAAAGTAAATCAAAAAGAATGCCTCATATATATATATATACATAGGTCGTTGGACACAGGAATATGCTACGATGGAACTGTGAGCCAAGTAGGATGCACAACACCTGGACTTGTGCATATCACAAGGCTCACAATCCCGTCGTAGCACATTCACATATATATTGTGCCACGACATTTCAATCATCGGCATTATTCTCGAAAAAAGACTAATAAAGTAAGGAAAAAAAGAAGGACCAAAATGAGAAAAGGAACAAAGAGTAAGCAAAAAAACCAAGCATTGATTGATATATAATAAAAATAAGCAAAAGAAGTAAGCGATGATTCATAAACCTAATAAGATAAGTATAGTAGCATGCACACTTGTCCACATACACGCAAAGGTCATCTATAGTTTGTAACTACAACTAGGCCAACATCAAGCCTTCTGGCTCGGCTTAGGGAACGGTAGGACGCCTTGTCTCGTCATGAACTTCCTATAGTCACCCTGCATCTCTAGGCGATCTTTTATGTCATGGTTATTCGGGATATTTCCTCCGTAGAAGATCCCCCCCGAAGTCATGACATCACGAAAGATGATTGCCCCAAACTGCTGCTGGATGTGATACATCTCTTCTCTAATATCTGAATCAGTGATCTTGGCCTTTCCTTCGGCCCACTGTTTGAGATGATCTGGCAGCGTAGAATTCTGCTGGTCAAGTAGGAACGCCCTCATGTGATGGAGTGCGTAGTAGGCTTCCTTCTTACTGTTTTCCGGCTGCTTCACGTAGGGGAACTCCGTTACGTGGTTGAAGACGTGCCTGCCGAACTTGACCTTCGTACGCACGAAGTTGGTGCCTTCCGTCGAGGCATAGCCAGTGAGAGCATCATCCAGAACTTCCTTGATCTTGTCGTAGTTTTTCTTCGTTTCTAGACTCCCCGAGTCGAAATACATGGTGTGGGAATGCTTCGGCGATAAGGAGATGAGCATGCACTGCTCATCTCTACGCAAAAAATTCTAATGGAATGTGTTGGAAAAAGAATGATGATAATCTAATAAAGCCAATAGACGGTGGCGAGTGAATAACGACTTACTCAGTAAAGTAAGGCACGAGAATCTATTCCTTTGTCTTGTTCTCCACGAGGATTCTTTTTAGGTACGAGGCCACGATACGTCGTTTAGCGGGGAAACCCAAGCAGCCATCATGCATGTAGTAGGGTTCCATTATAGCGATGCCCGGTGTGTTCTCTCTAATGATTTCCATGGCCAGGCTGAGAGAAAACAGACGGACCATGGTATAGTGCAGCGGGTATATGTGGAACATATTGAAGATGTTGTCGAACCGCAGGAAGAACAGATCCGCAGGGGCATTGTCGACGAAGCCCAAGCCTGGTGGCACCTTAACCACGAATACCAGGTGTGAGGGATCTTTCTCTGATAGAAGGCGTCTCTCTATCATCAGCACGCCATCATGCACACTCTGCAGTTCCGAACTGGCAAGCCTCCGCAAATTCTTAGGTAGCATGGGCTCACCCGCCACATGAATCCTCCACATAATACCCTCGGGTCTTGGTGGCCCGTCCCGAAACCTGATCGGATTCGCAGTTGTTGACGCCACCGGATGGCTCGAGCTGCTAGATTTTCTTTTCCTACCCTTTTTTCCTTTTGGAGAGCGGGCAGGCACCGCAATCTGAGCACCGGCCGCCCTATGTAGTGTGTCAGGGCTTAGAATAAAGGGTCGGTTGGTTGTATCAGCTGGCTCTGTAAAGGCGCAAGCTGGAGGCATCTCCTGAGAACCAAACAGACGCTTGGTGATAGTGGATTTCTCTGTGGGGCCACCATCTAGGTCTTCGTTGCTAAACTGAGTGTTGAAGAAGTGATCATTCCAGTCTTTGTCATCCTCGGCCGGATCCTGCGCCATGTGCATATCATCAACATGATCATCCGACCCACCGTGTGGAGGTGACGGCGAGGGCGGTAAGGAGGCCTTGCCACCGCTTGTCGCTGGCACAACAGACGGTGCTGTTGTCTATGGCGTGATGGCCCCCTCTGTCCCCAAACGGACCATGCTCTTTGGCCATTGCAAGAATAAGCCGAAGCAACTTCTGAGGACAGCCGACTCTTCTTCATCCGCTCCTGGGGGTTGAATGGGAGGTTCCAGGTCGTCGCAGCCCCTTAGCACCCGACTAATTTTAACCCTGTGCACGCTATCTGGCATCGGCCTTGAGTGGAACGTGCGCAACAAGGGTTGAATGATGGTACCCTTGGCAACATCCCTCAGCTCGTTGTTCACGTAGAATAAGAGAGTGCAAGGAACATCCGTCTGCGGAAAACATGTACGGCGTCGTCAGAGATGCCATAAGAGTAATAGATGGCGTGAAAGGCGGTAAAGCAATTTTTTTACCATGATGGCGTCGAGATCGGCTAATGTCGAGGCACTGCATACGGCGATGGGCGTGCAAGAGATGGAAGGGCTGTTTGATGGCGCGGTGTTGGCCGCCGGTGTATTCTCCCTACCGCCGGGTGCTTGGAGCTCCGGTGGCGCCGCGACGATGGCAGGGGGGCCACCAACATGTACTCCGGCGCCGCGATGATGGCAGGGGGAGTCACCGACACTTGCGGCGCCGCGGTGCTAGCGGGCGGAGTCACGAACACCTAGTTCGCCTGATTCATCGGCGCCGCGTTATTCGAGTGGTTGCTGACCATGCTTGGAATCGGGCACGGCCCTACTCGACCACCCGCACTCCAGTTCGCTATTGACTCCACCAAGGTAGGCAGGAAGGATGTGAGGGTGATTGCCAGGTTGTCTTGGACGATCTGCGGGATCCGCGCTACTTTTCCTTAAGTTCTTGAACCTCGCGGTTTTCCTCCTCGCTCCTTCCTGACAGCACCACATGCATCCTCGGCGGTGGACCAAAATGATCCACCCAATTCTTACCCCCGAGGCCAGCCAGACGGCCAGCCAACAACGACTTCTTCGTAACCGGCTCTATTTTCTTGGCCCGGTTCATCGCCCTGTTAAAAGGGTTATCCCACCGGGTGGCCGCCGTCGACCCCTGGGATGAGAAACCCTGGGATCCATGACTAGCAACAATTTCCTCCTCCCGTAGAAGAAGTAATAGTGAATCGTTTAGATCATCGATTAGAATGCAATCGAGTTGATCCGCGGTAATTAGATTACTTACCACAATTTCCTCGAATTCCTTCACTGCAGGATCCACGGTGAGTTGTTTGGTTTTTCGGTCCACATGGTAACGGGCCCTGATGAAGTTTCGAACCTGCCCGGGTTCGAATTTCGCAAAGGGGTTTTCTATCCCCTTGGATCTATACTCTTCGTCCTCCTTACTCCATTTGGCCTCCGCGGTTCTGTATCCACCAGATCCGAGATGGTGATGACCTATAGTCATCGCCTGCAGCACCTTTCCCCGATTACTATTGGCCAGGGTTCTTTCGGATTCACACCTCTCCTTGAACTCCCGGAACTGATCTTCGGTGATCTACGGGTCAATATTCTGGATATGCTCGAGACTTTTTCCTTCTTTATAGATCTTCTTCTTTATCCGAGTTCTCCAGCTGGCCAGGGCGGTGCTCATCTTTGTGAGGGTGGATTTTTTTACTTCGTTCCCATGATAATTTGTGTTCTGATACTTAGCGGGGAACTTGTATCTTGCGTGCAGCTTCTCGAAGAGGAGTGTGCGCAAGTGTCCATTATCTTTATGCCGGAGATTCTCGGTGTTGATCGAGATGGTTGTCCGGGTGATCGCCGCCACTTTCCCACCGTACCCTTTGACGACAAGGGCGGGCTCCAAAGGAACACCTGATGGGCTCACTTCGGTAATTTCCTCCCTGACGGTGCCGACCAAGTTCGGGCGCCATTCCTTCGGCTTCTTCTTCTTCTTAGGAGGATTGCTACCACTCCCTGTGCCCTCGCCGCCATCAGTGGTTTCATCACCCGCCGTTCCTTCGGCTTCTTCCTCCGCGTCTTCCATCTCATCATCCTCGCTCTCCGAAGGATGGTATTCTTCATCGTCTTCTAGCCGCTGGGCCGCCTCCCAGAATGTCAATTGTTTATTCGGAGGTCTGAGTTCTCCTTCAGCGCTGATGCGCTTAGAACATCCAGCCTCGTCGTTGTCACACATCTTTGCACTAATAAAAAACAAATAATTTGTTAAATGCACGGAAAAATCCGGCATGACCTTTGCTAATTTTCTTAAACTAGGAGTGCCCGATTTCTTCCGAAACGGAAGTTAATCAACATTCCGGCAAAAATCGGGACTCATTTCATACAAGAACCTGCATACACGACATAATAAAGTGCTTCATACAAGCACAAGCACAGCCAGCACAGCCAGCACATTACCAGCACATTACCAGCACAACAAGCACAAGATCATTACTAGGTATATAAAAATAAATGGCCAGATCCAGCAGCACATATAGTAGTAGAAACCAGCAGCATATACAATATCTTTGCAAAAGCAGTAGCTCCAGATAACTTTGCAAAAACAGTAGCTTTGCAAAACAGTAGCTTTTCACATATAGTAGCAGCACATACAACACTACTATGTTCTCCAGCATTTTGAGTAGTATAAACCATCAAATAATATTAACACTGTGTAAAAGTGATATTGAGTATCTACCATCTAAACCTACACCCATCACAGTAGAAACCATCAATATTGACAGATAAAAGTACCCATAATATATTCATCTCCAAAAAACCTCTGTTGTGATCTCAATTTATTTTCTTGACCAAACATGTATGGCCTCAAATATCTTCTTCTATTACAAGGCCTGATCATAAGGGCCCAGTCTGCAGTGCAATGGATTGAGCCTTCCTACTAGCAATCATGTTAGTACAATGGTTATGTCTAGCATGCATGTGTTTAAGTATACTTACACACATGATAGCCCTTGTCTCGAGGTGATTAAAGCTTTAGTTAAGCTCTAAAAGGTAGATAGAGAGGGAGGGAGAAAGGTTGGATCATGTGTTCATGGGTGTGTGCATTGGACTGAAACAATGGGAACTGATGGGTGTGATCTCTGCATGTTATCTCTCCAATAAAAGTTACAGGGATCTCTGAATACCTGTGGTAGTAAATAAAAAAAGGTTAACTCCTCCAAACAATATGCTACTAAGTCAATTCTGGCGTCAGTTTTTTTTATCTATTGGTGAGAATCTTGGGAGGCCAGTATGATTGCTATATCACCAAAAACTTGAAACCAGGCCACCAAACATGGTCAGAAAATGATTCCTGGAATCAGTTTTCTACTCCTGCAATACTAGATCAGATTCCTTAACCCTAATTAGGTCACCTAAGCTGTTAATCATCATCACTCGTAATCCAGTCCCTCTGTATTTTAAAGGTCTCTCTCAGTCTCTCCCTCCCCAGAGAGAGGACAATCTTTCTTTGTTTTTGGTGAAGCAAAAAAAATACAGAAGGGGTCTCTCGGTCACACACATACACACAGGCCACCTCTCTAGGGTTCTTGCCTGTTGGCAACTACAGGAGATAGGGAGAGAGGGAGAGAGGGGAGAGGCTAACCTCCTCTCGAGGATGACGTTGGCGGGCGAATGACGATGAGCGAACGACGGCCTTCTCCTCCTCTCGGACACGGGCGGCCTCCTCCTCCTCCTCGAGTGCGGCGGCGGCGGCTGGCGGGGATCCTCCTTGAGTACGGCGGCGGTGGCTGGTGGTGGCTGCTGGGGGGATCGAGTGCAGCAGCGGCGGCTGGCGTATCGAGCATAGCCGCGGCGGGGGAGGGGGAATCGAGCGCGTTGTGGGAGAGATGGGGATCGATGAGTGTGTGAGATGGGGGAGAGTTGGGAATGATGACGAGTGCGCTAAGGATATGTGTAGCACAGTCGGGCTAGTGCGCTACGCCTATCTGGGTTGTAACCACTCTATAACAATGCTGCAGCACTCCTTCTAGCAACTACACTTGCCTATCCCACTAGTTCTGCCCACTGATCCATTCTAAACTTGTGAGCACCTAGGTTCGAATCCTGGTGCCCCCCTTTTTTATTTTTATTTAAAAAATGCTTTTAAATGTTCCAAAAAATTCCCAAAAGTGCTGATATATGCCATACAAGTTTTGTTTTATTTTTAAAAATACTTTTAAATATTCCAAAAATGCCCAAAAGTGATAATATATGTCATAAAAGTGGTACAAATATGATTCAAAGTATAACTAAATTTCATAATAATTTGTCCATGAATATTACAATCTTTTTCGACCACGCGTTTTACAATATTTTTTGAGCTAGCATTTTACAATCTTTTTTCCCTTCTTTGTCACGGTTGAATAATTTAGCCCCAACACTTTAATGTTTCTTCTTTCGAACGGGCTACCTTTTTTGGGTAGGGTTGTCCTTTTTATTCTTGTGATGTATGTTGCTGCATCGTATTCGTCGTCATCTTCAATCTTTGGATCGCCGTACTGGTCAAAGTCTTGATCGTTGGCGACTCCATCCATTCCGATGATGTTTCTTTTTCCTCTCCTCACGACAACACGGCTAGGCTTTGTCGGGTCGGTAATGAAAAAACATTGGTCCACTTTGGTAGCCAGTACCCAAGGTTCGTTTGTTGCGGCCACGTTCGCACCGGCGGCCTTGGATTTGGCTGCCTCGGGTATAACCATGGTTGTGAAATACCGGTCTTCTCTTTCGATGCTCTTTGCCCATATGACACGGAACATCGACACCTTTTCTCCACAGTAGTCGAGCTCCCAGATCTCCTCGATTCTTCCGTAGAATCTTTCCTTCACGTTGTCATCGGTGTAGAATTCCGACGTTACGCCTGAGTTCTGATAATCACACTTGTTGTCCTTTTCCTCCGTGTAGAATGTGTAGCCGTTGATATCATACGCCTGATAGGTCATCAGGTTTTGCATCGGTCCCTGCGACAAGGTGAATATGATCTTTTCTATGTCAGAAGAATGCGATCGCGGGGGATTATCAAGGAGAGTCTGCCTAAACCAACACGTGAAATCTGAGTTGTGCTCTTTGATTATTTCTCCCTGTGTCGTCTGTATGCCCCGGTCATTGTACTTCTTCTCGATTAACCTTTTGATCTTCTGTACCCAAGGATCGACCAGTTCTAAATGTTGTAGCGCGATGAGGTTTGCTCGATCAAAGTCTGTGCGTCGAAAATCGAAGTCTGCATGCAGTATGCGACGACCCTCTCGGTGACCAGATCCGTCGAGCTTGCCAAGGTGCCTGTTGACGGGAAGACCGACAGGGTTCTCGATGTCCAGATAATTCGTGCAGAAAGAGATGCACTCTTCGGCTAGAAAGCCCTTGGCTATGCTTCCATCTGGACGGGACCTGTTGCGAATGTATCATTTGATGTGTCCGTT
The DNA here is from genome assembly GCA_916181665.1 of Avena sativa. Classification (NCBI taxonomy): domain Eukaryota; kingdom Viridiplantae; phylum Streptophyta; class Magnoliopsida; order Poales; family Poaceae; genus Avena; species Avena sativa. The sequence goes on along the minus strand of OV702279.1, from coordinate 50,691,084 downwards.
CATCCTTTCGAACGCCATCATGCTGCGGAGGAACATCGGCCCGAGTTGGACGATGTCCTCCACGACATGGACCAGCAGATGCACCACAATGTCGAAGAATGCGGGTGGGAAGTAGACCTCAAGCTCGCATAGTATCACCATGATCTCCTCATGTAGCCTCCCGAGCTGATTCACGCCAATCGACTCCTAGAGATGACGTCGAAAAACTTGCAGAGGCCAAATAACGTTTCATGGACGTGCTCGTCTATTATACCTCTTAGTGCAACCAGAAGTACCTGCGTCATTAGCACGGCACAGTCCTGAGACTTCATGCCACTGAACCTCTCCTTCGCCTCGTCTAGGTATCTGCTTATCTTGCCCGCGTAGCCGTAAGGAAATTTGACTCCTAGAAGGCACTTGAAAAACTGTTTGATCTCATCCTGGCTTAGAGTGAAGCAAGAAGGAGGGAAGTAATATTCATTCTTCTTGAACTTTTTACCCTTCCGACGACCTTGTGTCGTCTCCGACTCATGATCATCGTCATATTCCTGATCATCAGGAGTAGTTCGTCCTCCGTGAAGCTCCTTCCGGATACCCATGAATATCAGGTCGTGCCTTGCTTTCGGACCATCTTTTGTCCTATCTGGCATGTTCATTATGGTGGCGACCAGACTCTCGCACACGTTTTTCGTGATATGCATGATGTCGAGGCTATGAGGCGTGCGGAGAAACTTCCAGTATGGCAACTCCCAGAAAATAGACCTTGTTTTCCATACCTTCATCAGCGGCTTGTCTTGCTGCCTCTTTCGCTTCTTTCCAGGCTTAGGACAATCTTTACAGTTTTTCAGCAACTCTTCCACTTCTTCGCTGCTCCTACGCTCTGGGATTCCTCGGGTCACGGATTTGCCATCGAACAGGTCTCCACGTTTTCTCCATGGATCATTCTTGCCGGGCCACCTCCGGTGCGCCATGAACACGGTTTTCGAAGACCCTAGATCTTTCTCTAGTTGGAGATAGCTTGTGTTATCCATGCACCTAACGCATGCGCAAAATCCTTGGATAACCTGCCCCGAGATATACCCGCAACTTGGATAGTCTTGCACCATAGTGACCAACACAGCTCTCATGGTGAAATAATCTTGTGCGACGGCGTCGTAAGTATTGGCTCCAGATTCCCATAACATGGCTAGCTCCTCTTTCAACAGCCCGAGATACAAATTGATGTCGGTACCAAGTTGTTTCGGCCCTTGAATTAGCATACTCATTTGTATGTACTTCTTCTTCATGCACAACCATGGAGGGAGGTTGTACATCCATACAAACACGGGCCAAGTGCTGTGCGTGCTGCTCTGGCTACCGAACGGATTGAGTCCATCGGTGCTCGCACCAAGCCTGATGTTCCTCGAATCTCCACCGAATTCTAGGAATCTGAAGGGTGCGTCAGCAGCTCATCCTTTTCGGGGTCATCATCGTCATCTCCTGGATTCCTTCTTTCCGCATGACATCGCATGAGCTTCGCTTCCTTAGGGTCCGCGAAATAGCGCTTTAGACGAGGAGTGATAGGAAAGTACCATACCAATTTTCGAGGTGCTTTCTTCCCTTTCTTGTATCGACTCACGCCGCACATTGGACATGTGGTTTTCTCCGTGTCCTCGCCCCGATAAATGATGCAATCGTTGATGCATACGTGATATCTAACATGCGGTAGATCGAGAGGACAGACGATTTTCTTGGCGTCCTCGATACTAGTTGGACATGTGTTCCCCTCCGGGAGACGATCGTGCCAGAATGCCATCATATCGTCGAAGCTTGCGTCGCTCAATTTGTGTTTTGCCTTCATCTCCATAGCCTTGAGCGTTACACTCAACCGGGTATCATCGGGCCTGCATCCTTCATACAATGGAGTAATAGCGTCTTTATCAAGTTGTGCAAGCTTGGCTTTCTCTCTAGCGGCAGCCCTGGCGTTACTCATCTGCTTGAGAAGCAGCTCTTGCACATAAGGGTCACGCACCCAGCCTGACGTTGTTCCATCATCGTCTCCTCCTCCGGCATCTAGATCATCATCATCCCGGTCTGCTTCCGCACCTTCACCATCTCCAGGAGACTCTTCATCATCTCGCCCGTTCTCGCCGTGATGATGATCATCGTCATGTTTCCCACCTTCATCGTCTCCATTGTCTTCGTCATCGCTTATCCAACGAGTGTATCCATCCATGAAACCATGGTGGAGCAGGTGCGCCTGCAGATTCCCGGAATCTGGGTCGATCACCCAGTTGAGTTTGCATCTTCTGCATGGAAATCTTATAGACTTCCGATTCAATAGACCCCTAAAGAAACGAAAAGAAGGAGACATATTTGATCGACGGCTCTGATCAACTGATACCTCTTCGCGCAGGAGGGCATGATCGGGATTCAAAAAGTTTAGACAACGTATGTACTACTCGCCAAAGTCATACGGGCCCGAAGCACGTAAGTACACGAGGTGTTCTATGCATGCGACATGGAAAAATAAGTGGCCAACCCAGATAAAATACTTACACCTGTGCACTAACATGGAAACACTGCATACTTGGTTTATGGTGAGTTCTTTTGGGTCCGTCGGCGGGCTATCCTTGCTTGTCGTCCTATAATAAACACGGGGGCAATTCTACCCTTTGAAACATTTACAACTTTTTAGAGTGGGGGTCTATGGAATCACACGTCCATCTTATATCCGTCTTGTTATTTCGTATGATGTCGGTCGTCGCACATTTCAAAAATCTAGCAACAACGCATTCGCTCATTATGCGGACCATTTTAGCCTCCACGATGTACACGGTACAATTAGAAGTCTATTAGAACCACATAATGAATGCATGCATGCAATGGTCGATAGAAAATTTCGGCATGACCTATCCTAAAATTAGGACCTTTGCGAAATGCCAAAGTCTTGCCAAAATGGAAATGAATCAACATTTTGGCAAAACAAATGGCAACTTGTTCACACACAAACACAAGAGATAGAGACCGATCCATACACACATAAACATATCATTATCCTATCCACACACACATGCATGAGCATCATCGACACTCTCCATATACACACACATGACCATCGAGATCGTGTCCAAACACACATCATGAGCATCGATCATCTACATACGTATGAGCATATCATCCATATACACATGAACACATCCTTACATGGACAACTTACCGAGATGAGAGAACGATCGCGAGAAGATGGAAAGGAGAGGTGCGCGCGTGAGACCGGAGAAAGATGAGAGACCGGAGAGCTTCCTCTATTACGTATGTAACATCCAAGGCAAGTTCTACATGCTAAAAATGGTGAATGAGTGGAGAAATTGAGGTGGGAAGGAGAAGGATCCCGACTAGATCTAAGGAGGAAGAAGAAGGGGAAAGTGAAGTGTGGGGTGGTGGATGATCACACATGTGCACAAAGTGGAGTTGCCAAAAAAAGGGTCGCCACATCCGTGGCGCACGTGGCTCCAGTGCGCCACAGGGAATAATAACATCCATGGCGCACCTGCCATGGTGCGCCACGGATGTGTCTGCCCATTTTACAGAGCAGAGGGGCATGCGCTTAGGCGTAGTGCACCCCCTCCATGTGCGCCACGGTTGACACTAACAACCGTAGCGCACATACCCTATGTGCGCTATGGGTATCTGGCCTCCGACCAGCAGGGCCCTGGCCCACACATATCTGTGGCGCACTATGACCATGTGCTCCATGGTTTTTCTAGTTACTAGTAGGGCACTTCCCATAGGTGATCCACACCTGTTTTAGCCGTGGGGCACTTCGACAATGTGAGCCACGGATGTGCTGATTACCTATAGCCATTTTCCTAGTAGTGTATGTTGGACCATTCAAGATTCTGAGTCGCAAAGGAGAAGTGGCTTATGAGATTGAGTTGCCTGAATGACTATCTTCCGTTCACAATGTGTTTCACATAAGTCAGTTGAAGAAATGCCATCCGGAGATAGAGGAAACTTCTTTGAAGGATACTATACCTTTGGAAGAGGTTCAGTTGGAAAGTGATCTCACTTATGAAGAGAAACCTATCAAGATTCTTGAGACTGCAGAAAGAGTCACTCATACTAAGACTAACAAGTTTTGCAAAGTTCAATGGAATCATCATTCCGAAGAGGAAGCAACTTGCGAAAGAGAAGATGACCTTCGGAAAGATCAACCTCACATATTTGCTAGCCAATCCAAATCTCGAGGGCGAGATTCATCTTAAGGGGGTTAGATTTGTAACATCCCAAAAATCATGATTTGTTAAAAGTTTGCATATCATTCATGCATTCGTAGCATTGGTCTTTCCAAACAACATTTCAAATAAGAAAAACCATGTTATGTCTATTATTTCATGCAAATAAGGCAATGGTCTTATTTCTTATTTTTATTTTCATTTTCAAAGTATGAGAATGCTTTGGATGGTTTTGTAGTGTTTTAAAATGGATGCAAAGCTTGCACAAAAAATTTCAAAACAAAATTCAAAGCAAAACCATTTATATGCCTAATATATGTGTATATCAATTAAAGGCATGGTTTAATTTATTTTTAGAGTGTCAAAGTGAATTTGACCATACAGTAAAATTTTATACTCAATTAAGTGCAAAGGTTTCACTGCAAAAATCCAAAAGTGATTAGAGTTCAAACTCTTTTAAATTTGAATTGAATTGGTTTCAAGGAAACAGGCCGGCGCCACCATTTTAGCCCAACAGCAAAGGCAGCCCGCGAAGCCCACCCGGCCACCTCCCCCTCTCCACTCTTTCTCACGCGCAAACAAACCCCCACCCCGCTGACAACCAGACCCCACTGCCACCTTAGCCCTTCGTCCTCAATCAACACGTGGCGACCAGCTCCGCCGCGACCGTTTCCTCCGATTAAAATTGAATCAAATCGATTGACTGCAAGAGTAATTACCTCCCCCTCGACCTGCTACTTAAACCCCTCTCTCCCCACTCCATTTCCCCCCACTCAAACACCTCTGAACACCGCTAGGCTGCTCGCGTTTCTCGTCGCACTGCCGCTGTCCCGACGAGCTCCGGCGGCCGATTGTGGTAAGCATCGTGCGCGCCTTGCCCTCTGGCTCACGCGACTTTATACTCCATTGCCTTACGCTTCTCCTAACACTCGCCGTTTGTTTTATTTCGCACTAGAGCATCGCCTTCGTCGACGACCATGAGCACCTGACGCCAAGCATCACTCCGGCGAGCGATTCCGTCTGTGTTCGTGCACCCCAGCCTCGTCCGCGACCATGTTGAGCTTCACCTCATATCTGCGACCTCAGTAATCCCCTAAGCCCTCTCCCTTTCCCTCTAGCCACGTCGGAGAGCCGTCGCCAGACGCGCCGCCGCCGCGCTCGCCATTTGCGCCGCTGGCTTTTGGTCTGAGCAACGTGATCCACTCGATCCTGATACAATGGACTAGGTTAGATCTAATAGCGAAACGGTATGGAAAGATCTGAGACGCTAGATCTCATTTAGATCTGACAGTTAGCAAGCGTGATCCATCGCGAACCGATACACACAAATCAGGAGCTGCCACGTGTCTGTGATTTAGATTTAAAATCCAGATTTGAATCTATTAGATGAATTAGATTGTAAAATTCATAACTTTTGTTCTCTTATCCAAAAAATGCAAATAATATATCAATGGATTCACAAAAATAAATCCTACACATCTATGTTCTTAGTTTGGTACTTTTTTTATGTAAAAAATTAATTTTATGCAGAGACATTTGTAGGCTTATTTTGAGTATATAAATTATTTAGAAAATGTTTTTAAGGCCAAATTAAGTTTAGTTAGTCTATAAATATTTTAGTTTTGTGTTTAGTACTGTTTACTTGTCTTGTTTAGTTTAGGAAAAGTCATCACATGGCATTTGCATGCATTCATATATTTTTTGGTTTCATTATTTTGAATGTAAATTTGGTGCTATCATTTTATGTGTAGATTTTGGTACTAGTGGTGATTTTGATTGTGAGGATTGTTGCTACTCTCCCAACTACCAAGGCAAGTGGTGCTTCATGTATTTGTCCCATTATTTGGACTATGCACTAGTGATATTTTGTATAGGGCTTGCATGAGATTTTGCTAAGTATCTATATGCTATGCTATGGGAAATCCTACTAGATGTAGTCTTGGTAGAATTTTATCTAAGTTAAGATACTTTTATACTATCATGCTTAGCCTAGCTAGTAGCAAACAAGGGTGGATTATATACATGCTATGGAAATTTTGTTAAGTCTTTGACTTGTGTTTGGGTTATGTTGAGTGGTTACACAAGGTCCATATCTATGGTCTACCTTGTGTATCACAGTTGTGGAAAGCCACCCAGGAACAAAGGGATTTGAGATACTTAGTGTTTAGAAGCTTCTAGTGCAACCACATGGCATATGGGCTCTGCCTTGATCATATAGGTTGCAATAACTTAGCCAGATGGATAGATGGTGGTAGGGTGATAGGTTGGAGCGCGTCCATTTTGTAGAGGTCCCAACCTTTAATAAGGTAAAGATCCCTGTGTTTACAATGCTAGTCCCTGGATCAATAGCTAGCATCCACAATTAAGATGTAATATCAAGAAAAAAAGGTCATATTACAACTTTATAACTAGGAATAAAATAATTCATTACATCTTACATAGCTCATTTGGCTATCTCATTACAATGCAGCAGAATTAACTATATCATGGAGTCCTTCGTCTTCAATGTGCCACAGGCAATCATCTTGGTTGTAGACTTGTAATCCTAATCAACACACTTCACTAACATCAAACAAACCTGCAACATAATAAGTTACAACCACAAGGGTCAATACATTTGAATTGTATTGGCAAGTGATACTATGGTGGTATAGTGGTAACTATCATCTATATGCATTTGACTAAGTGGAGTTTAGGCTTGCTTTGCTCAAAATAGATTTTCCTTATCATTTGAAAACACTAAGTTTTTGTTTGTCAAAATCACCCACGGCATCTACCAATCAAAGATTGAAGATCCTTTAACCCTTGTTCAACCACAAGTTTTTAACTAAGAAATTGGGATGATGAGATTCTTGATAGCTTCCATGCCTTGATGTTGAAATTGCCCATTGCCGGGGACATTCTAAGTACTTAGATTTTACACTCTGCAGAGGTGGTGCACTTTCCCCACAATACTTGATTTTCACCAAGACAGGACCTTTCAGAAGCCTTTCCTTAGACCAAATGGACGCGTTCCAACCTATCACCCACTACCACCAACTTTCCAAATGGCTAAGTTATTGCAACCTATATGATCCAGGAAGAGCCCATAATGCCATCTGGTTGCACTAGAAGCTTCTTAACATATGGCATCTCAAATCCCTTTGTTCCTGGGTGGCATTCCATAAGTGAGATACACAAGGTTCACCAGTCTCCTGGCCTTGTGTAACCACTCAAAAAAAATCCATCCAAGCAATACCATTCCACCCAGGTGTAGTGACCTTGGATCAATAAAGATCCGAAGTCCCTGTGATTTACATGCTAGTCCCTGGATCAATAGCTAGCACTCACAGTCGATGAATATCATCTAAGACACAAAGTCATTATTACACAGACAATCCAGAGTATGAATTTATTACAAATTTGCTTAGCATTATGCTAGCTAAAATAGCAGTGGAAACATAAAAAGCATCTTGAGTCCATCAACGCCCCAGGCTTGTCGAGTGTATACTCGCGATCCCTACGCACCTTTCAATCTTTGGATTCTGCACATAAGACGTGCAACCAACAAGTTGGGTCAATACTTTGAATGTATTGCCAAATTACACCAAGGAAAGAAAAGACTATCTCTACATGCAAGGCTAGTTTAGGCTGTAGAGTTCATTTGCTCAAAGCTAGTTTTATTAAGTATAGAGAAGAAAAGAAAATTTTTCCTACTTTGTAAACTTTTGTTCAAGTAATATATGGTCGAATGGCACACGAGGATATTACTCACCAAGTGTCCAACCAACCTAACACTTGGATATTACTCACCAAGTTCCCAACACCCTCCCAATAGTGATATGACTCACGCCTTGGGTTTTTAGAAAACTTTAAGTTTTAGAAGAGAGAGAGGAAGATCCTTAAGAGGCTCCATCCTTCAGAGGCTCAATGTTGTTCTTTTTCCGTGAACACGGCTGATCGGTCAGATTGCAATACTCTCGAGAGTTTGTGCACTTTACCCACAATCCACGATCAAGTCCTTTTACAGATAAGACCATGGCGAGGCTTTCCCTTAGTAGCCCCTCTACCTTCTGGATCCAACCGTGCCAAGAACCTCCAAATGTTGGTACCCAGGTGAGGTTTCCCACTAAGTACTAGGCCAAGACAGAGCCCATATGTATTGTGGTTGCACTGGAAGCTTCTGAATTCTGAAACATGGCAGACTTCTTTGATTCCTGGGCGGCCGTCCTCCACCAAAATCTCACTCGTTGACCCGACATCAATTACTCCCAGAAGAAAACTTAGTTTTATTTTGAAGTGGATTTGAGAGGAAAAATTTGCTCAAGAGAGCCTTTATACTTAGAAAAATTCATTGTCTTTCGAACCCCCAACGGTACTTTGCATATATATAGCATAGCAAGCAATACTTAGCAAAACAGGGAAGCCTATTAGGAGGGGAAATCCTAAGCATAGAGCTACTAATGGCTTACTATAAAATCATTGCACTTGCAAAATAATACTAAGGAAAAACTCTACTAGAACATCCTACATATGCATACTACAGAATATATAGATCAAAACATGCATAGAAAAAACTAGGACAAAATATGAACAAAGTGGTGTAACTTGACTTGATCCGAGCAGCACTCTACACAATAGCACTCCTCAGCGCACTCCGAACAATCTAACGAAACACAAACATAGATCTAATCACAACTTGCACAAAATATGCCACAGAGATAACATGCATGCATGCAACATGGTACTTATGCAAGATTTGTTTTCTAAATTGACCAAGGTAGTCTAATTGGATTGCAATTGTGTTAGGAATGTTATTAGTATTGATTTCTCACGGGTTTATACATATCTGTTTCTTATTTTAATTCTTGGGCTCATTGGAAGATCCAACCATCTAATTAGCCCCAATTTAGATCTAATGCTCTTAAGCAAGGTGTTATAATTCCGTTCAGTAGGTGTTGTCAAAACAAAGTCATCACAACAAGAATCAACTAAAACAGAGTTTTAATTATTTTTCTATAGATTAAACACTCTAATCTAGAGATTAAATTCTACACCGAAAAACCTACTTTAAACTTGAATTTTTATTGCAGATCTGTGTTCTACATAATTTTGTGAATCCAACGGTATATTATATGCTAAATTTGGCCAAGTAATTAATTTTCTATTAATTTCGCAAGTTTTAACACAAATCTGCCAAATAAATCTAGCCCATAATCGAGAACACGACGCGTGGCAGCAACTGGTTGGGCCAGCTACGCAGGCGGTGCTGACGCGGCGTGCTGTCGCGAATTGCCACGCGGCAGCGCAGGATTCGCCGATACCCCTTCGCTTAGCTTCTAATATGAGCCGCAGCTCGCAGATCTAACAGACGGGAATAAGAAGGCACTCACCACGGCGGCGTCGATGGCGAGACGGCGGCGACGCTGTTGGTCGTGGTCGTCGTCGGAGGTACGGTGGCTCTTCGGGGCAGCGGAGAAGACGACGGCGTGCGTCCCCTCCTTGCGGTCCCGCGAGCGAGATCGGCTTCGGCCTTCTCTTCCTCGTCCAAACGCACGGCTCCGCCGGTCCCCGCGAGCTCCGGCGATACGTCGGCGAGCAATTCCCGACGATTGGCTGCAGTAGAGAGAGGGAAAAGTATACGGGGCGAATTAGTAGTGGATGGGGGAAAGTTACAGAGGAAGAAGATAGCAAGGGGTGGCGTCGAACCGTCTCGGCGAGGTTAGCCCGCCGGCGGCCGGCGTGAGAGATCGATCGAGCTAGGGTTTAGGGAAAAGAGAGGAGGGGGGTCGAGGGGGCTACATAAGAAGGGTATGGCGTGGGTAAGGGGGCAGGGCGCAGAAGAATCGCGGAGTTCGGCTCGGGTTGGTCCCGTGTCCACTAGGGACTCGTCGTCGTCGCGGAAGGGATGGCTGACGGGTGGGTCCCGCGTGTCGGCGAGCGGAGGGGCAGCGCGGGCTGGCGCTGGCGACTGGGCTGGCTAGCACTTACAAGCTAGGCGTCGCACGGGCGCGGGTGGGCTGGCGCAGCCGGCCCAGCTAGGTTAGGCCGTTGCTCTTTTTTTTATTCCTTATTATTTTTCATTTTCTGTTTTAATAAAACTCCAATAACTTTTGCATATCAAGTCCAAAAGTGATGAAACCAACTTCTAATTGTTTGTAAAAATAAGGTGGTCATCATAGGGCCATAGATAATATTATTATCCTTACATGAATTTTATAAGGGTCAAGCATGATTACATCATTTTTGCTTACATAGGGAAATCTTTATTAGGGTTTAGGTAGGTTTTGATGTTAGGGTTTTTGATGCAACTTCATTTGTAGGATGCAATGATGCAAGGATGATGCATGCTCCTAGTAACATCATATAATAAAACCTGGGATGTTACGCCAGGTGATTCATTCACATAGTTGTTTTATTAAACAAAACACAAGTCCTTGACTTAGAAATATTCCATAGCATGAATATAATCCACCATTGTTTTCTACTATCTAAGCTAAGCATGATAGTAGTAGGAATCTTAACTTAGGGAAAATTCTACTAAGGTTTCTTCTACTAGGATTTCCCATGGCATAGTTAACACTTAGAAATTTCCATGGAAGTCCTACTTAGAAATGTCAGTAATGCATAGTGAAAATAATAGGACAAAAGTATGAAGCACCACTTGCCTTTTAGGTAGAGAATATAAGTTCACTTCTTGATCTTTCAATAGTCACACTCTTCAAATTTCACTACAATTCAATCAAGGCACAAATTCAATCTACCATTCAAGCAATTCATCACATAAAATAATAACAACATAGCAATGCATGCAAGCATGCCAAAGATTGTTTTATTTGGAAAAGTAGTTTCTAATAGGTTATAACCATTTTAAAACATTCATTGGTCTTTTATAAAAGTGGCAAAACCATTTTATATTAATTTAGTGAAAATGGCCACTTTAAATCCCTTTTGTTTTGCTAGAATTGATTTAAATCAAAGTAATAATTTCTAGTGTTCGACAAATATATTTTTAAACACAAATGTTAGTGTTTTATGGTCAAGTGTTTATTTTCCAAACCATTTGCCAAAGGTTTCATCTAAAAACCATTTTTATACCAAAGCAATATTTTATTTTGTTGGAAATTCCTTTTAGTAAAGTAATAATTTTATAGGGTTCATGAAATATATTTTTAAATCCTAACACTTGGTGTTTAGGGTGAGAGAGTTTAATTCAAATCATTTTCCAAAGGTTTTACTCAAAAAAGCATTTTTAAAATATAAACAACATTTTTATTTAACTAGAAATTCTTTAATTCAAAGATTTATTCCATAGCCTCAAAAAATATGTTTTTAAAACCAAAAGTTGGTTTCTATGGTCAGTGGGTTCAAAACAATCCAATTACAAAAGATTTTACCCTAAAAATATTTTTAGAATGAATTTTATACACAAATTATGCCTACAGATGTTTCTGCAAAAAAACTAAGTTTACAGAAGCAAATCATTAAACAAAGGGAATGGTTGGATAGAATTATTCTTGCTGATTCCATATAAAATTAGTAAAATTTGGACGTGTAGATTAAAAGTTATGAATTTTACAAATTCACATATCTAATAGAATCAAATCTGTTTTTAAAACAAGACACTGGACACGCGTCTGTTTCCTATTGGCTGAAAACGTTTTGTTCGGATCGAGTGATACAGACCATCAGATCTAACTAACATCCTACGGCATAGATCAAAACATACCGGTTCGTTAAGTCGTTCTATCCTAGCCACGCGATCGTGATCTGACGGCTAACGTGCGAGTGACCACGGATGGGCGGTGCTGGCGGCGGCGAGTGGCGGCGACGCGCTCGTGCAAAGATGTTCCGGCGAATTTAGGATGCAAGGGAGAGATGTAGGTTGCTCACTGGGTTTTCCACGACGTGCTGAAGCTCGAGGTGGTCATCGCGGGGACAGGGGCGCACGGACGGGTCGACAATCTCTCGCCGGAGTGGTTGCTGACGACGGGTTCACATGGTAGTTGATGTTGGCGAAGCTACGGACCACGCCAAAGCAAGAAAAATGTGGCGTTAGTATCACGTGGAAATAGAGAACATCTGAGCGGCACCGAGAGAGAGGGGGGTCAGGGTTCACCTGGAGAGGTTGCCGGAGTAATGGCTGATGGTGGTGCTGTTCGGTTGAAGACGGAGTCGAGGATACGGGGAACGCGCGGTCGAGTGTGAGGCACTGGCGGGTGCATGAGATCCTCGCGAACAAGCTCGTGTGGTTGAGGGGCAAAGGGGGGCAGGTACTGGCCAGGATTGGAGCTAGAGTTCGTCAGGGCAGAGGGAGGTCTCGAGCAAATTCCGAGTAGCCTGGGGGTAGAGGGGAGTTGGCCACCAAGGGGAAAGGAAGGAAAGATGTGGGCAGTTAAATGGGCGAAGTCACATAGAGGGATTAACGCAGCGTTAAGGCGAATTAACTCGGCGAAATCAATGGCAGAAACTGGCGAGGAGGGGAGGAAGAACCAGTCACGCGGGTGGGAACGATGGTCTAGCAGGTGGGGGTCTAGCGTTCAGCGAGAGAGAGGGAAGAACAGTGGGGTCCAGGCGTCAGTGGCAGCGCGGGTTGAATTTCTAGTGCAAAACATTTTCCTACGGGGAGAGAGAGATGGGCTAGCTGGGCCAGTTGGGCTTGCTGGGCCTGGTCTATTGGGTTGGGTTGTTCTTTCCTTTTTTTCCTTCTTTGTTTTTTTTTTTTTTTGTTTCTTTTATTCTGTTTTGAATTTGTTCAAACAATTCAAACAACCATTTGAATTCAAATCTTTCCCAAACTTTCGGTAAGTTTTAATGTTGTTTAAACATGTATTTTAAATACCATTTTAGGAAAATTCTTTTATTCTTTTATGGTTTATTATTTATTTATAAAGGGCATTTGTCTTTTATTCAAATAAGATTTTTATTTATATTTTCAAACTCTTATTTGAATCTAATTTTCACCAAACCTTTTTCAGTAGGTTTTATTTATTTTATAGGGTGTTAAATAATTCATTCTGAATTATTTGAAATATTTTTAATATGATTTATTAATCATTTAAATTGAGCATTTGTCTTCATTCAAATAAAATCATATATGGTTTTAATCCCTTATAAATTTTATTTCAAATAATTCTTTGATTCCATTTAAATTAATTAAATAACTTTTATTCCACTTGGGCAAATTCCATTTATTATTTTCCCATGATTTAATTAATCATTTCTATTAGGTATTTTGTCTTTATTAAATTTAATTAGAATAGGGTTTAATCCCATATACTTTTATTTGTTTATTCTTTATCCATTTATTTCATTTGGATTTGGATTATTTTTGTTTGATTATGGATTTGGCCAAGATTTAATTTGGCTTTTAAATATTCCTTATTTATTTATTTCTTTCTTTATCTTATAAAATCCATATCTTTTTATCTATAGATCCAAAATTGGTGATTCCAATTTGTATAATTTTATTTAATATTTGTTTATCTTTTAAAATCCTTTTAGGATTATTTTCTCACAATTAGGTATGGATTTTAGATAGGATCTTTATTAGCTTGGAAAATAAATTCCTTTTATCTTAATAGCTTCATAAGATTTTAACTATGGTTCTAAATTGAATGAAATCAATTTCTATGGTTTTATAACATTTTAATTTGTCATTCTTGATCATTTATAAAGGCTTATTGCTAATTTTTTATATGGATCAAATCCATTGTCTTAGAGAGATCTTGGAAATGATTTCTTCCATTAGGGTTTTAGAGTTTTGGTTTATTTTCCAAGTGTTTTAAATTTAAAGATGCATTTATGAAGAATGCATTTCACTTGATTTGAATTTAGTTGGATTCAAATGTTATGCAAAGTTTGTTCAATATGGGTTTTGATGTTTCCATTTTAAAACAAAAAGTTTCTTTTCACCCTAAATTTCAACAATTACTTATTTTGTTTATTTATTTTTCACATTTCAAAATTTGGAAAATTTTGGGATGTGACACATTTGGTCTAAGGGAAGCCTTCTAAAAGATCTCGTCTCGAGAAGGAAAAATCTAAGTACTTAGCCGTGTCCCCGGTAACGGACAATTTGAGCATCAAGACATTGAATCTATCAAGGATATCCTCATCCCAATTTATAAGTTAAAAACTTGTGCTTGAACAAGGGTAAAGTTTCACCAATGTCTATTGGTGGTTCCTTGGGAGTTTTTGTCAAACAAAAACTTAGTGTTTTCAACTGATAGGCAAAACCTATTTTGAGCAAAGCAAGCCTAAGCTACACTTAGCCAAATTCATATGTAAGTTAGAAACTAATATTCTACTAAGGTATCACTTGCCAATACTATTCCAATGTATTGACCCACTGTGGATATAACTTGTGATGTTGCAGGTTACTCTGATGAGGATTAGGGTTATGAGTCTACACTCAACATGTTTGCCTGTGGCACATGAAGATGAAGACTTTAATTTATTTTGTTAATTTGAACTCTTGTACTAGCCTATGGCTATGGAGTTGTAAAACACTATGTTATCTCTGGAATGACGATGTAATAAAGACCTTTGTATGTGTGTACTTCATCTTAAACTGTGGATGTTAGCATTTGATCCAGGGACTAGCATTGCAATCACAGGGACCTTTACCTTTACAAAGGTGGGGTCTTACACTTATGATTAGATCCAGCTTGCTAATAGTTTGTAGCATGTCATATGAATTTTTTCTTGCATTGTTCTATTCATAACTTGGTATGACATTGTGGTATCCTCCTCTGAATGTTTCATTTGAATCGACTTGGCACATGCTCACGCATGCATATGACTGAACAAAAGTTAGTTAAGCCTCGATGATTTATTTTTCCTCAGAGTTCTTGTATCACTTTTATGCCATAATTAATTATTTTTTGTTGCAAGCATGATTATGAGAGTTATTGTTCTCTCGTTTGTCGCTCCATTTCTATTGCTAGCCTTTACCTACACTGAGTATGATCTCTACTCGTGTTTCCAACTCCCCAAAACCAAACTTGTCAAAAATTGTGCACCATACCTACCTATTAGCATCATTTGATATTCCGTGCGTATCTATTATGCTTCGTTTTCTTCCAAATAAATGTTTGCTTGTTATGATAAAGTTAGTTAGTAAAGCTTTCATGAATTTGATGGCACACTTTATTTTCTTGCACTAAATAAACCTGAACCATTGTGACTGTCCATGAAAGTTATATGCTTGCAAATTATAGGCCAGGAGTTAGAGGAACTGTGTTGTCATGGGGAATGCTTTCAACACCTGTAAATATTATCCCGTTGATATCATGCTCTTTTGTTTACAGATGTCGTCGGTGTGAAATAAAAGGGGAGCTTGTAAGTCCATGTAGTTATGTATATGTGTTAGAGAAACGCCTGGGCCGTTAGCCTAAGCCATGCCTAATCATGGTGGACACTTGTAGCATAACCATAGTGAGCAATCTATGAAGCTTTCTTCTTATAAAAAAATAAGAGAGACACAGAAAAGAGGAAAGAGAGAAAAAAGCACCATTTTCCCATGGTATAAGAAGATTGATGAGATGCTCATTGTTTGCTTTCCTTGTCATTTTGATATGGGATAGCTCCTGTATCATGTGCAAGGGGTACCCCATTGGCGGTTCTCTATGATACACATGTATTTACGATGACAAGAACTTACCGGTAACTAAAGTTGAGTAGCATGAGGAGTGTCCCTCGTACTCAAGGGACATGAGATATTCAGTTTTTGGTATGTCAAGCATATAACTTATATTGGACCTCACTTTCACCTTAACCATTTAAAGATGCCTATGATGGGGGCAATGAGAGCTCAATGCTATTGAGTACCATACTTTCAGCATTTGGAAGCCTTTCAAACTTTTCAAAACCTTTTCACTTCCTTATTGAGTCACCACTTATTCTATGAGCACCTTCTTGAGAGCATAGATGTCATTCTTAGCGTTATGTGCTTGTCTCAAAACTTGGTTAATTATGACATAATGTTGATGCTTGTATCTTTGCTATCTTTACTTATAGTCTTCACTTGAACTTCAGAGGTGCCTTGGCATTTATGTTTTGCTCTACAAACAAAGGCAAGCGATATACCACTTTATCATACCTTCTTATGAGCATTGCAATGTTGCTTATGTTTATGTTTCATGCTGCTTATTATTATTGTGTTGCAATCTCTTCATAGCTTAAAATGACTATTGAGTAGACTTAGTTGCATACTCATTATTATGAATTGTCTAAGTATCTACTCGTTTGCTGAGAATATTTACATCATACGAAGCAAATGTGTTCGTGAAAGTTTCTTTTATCGCACTCAGTTTTCAACTAAATTGCTTGAGGACAAGAAATAAGCTAAGCTTGGGGGGAGTTGATACGTCCAAAACGTATCTACTTTCCCGAACACTTCTGCTATTGTTTCTCCTCTAAACTTGTGTGATTTGGATACAACTAACACGGATTGACGTTGTTTTCAACAGAATTGCTTTGGTGTCTAGTTTTGGGCAGAAAATCAACTTTTCGGAAAAATCCCAAAAAATATGCCAAAATTCCCATTTTACCAGAAGACTCAGGGAGCCAGAAGTCGAGACGGCGGAGGGCCACAAGGGGCCCACACACCCTGGCCGCGCAGGCCAGCCCAGGCCGCGCCTGGGAGGGGTGTTGACACCTCGGGTACCCCCTCGGCCTCCCTCTTTGCCTACATAAAGCCTCCTGACCTAAAAACTCCAGGGGTTCGACATTCTTACAGAAAGTGTTCCATTGTGCTGACACCACCAAAAACCGTGATTCAGAACTAGAAACTCCGTTCTGGCGCCCTTCCGGGAGGGGGATTTGGAGGACATCATCTGTAGGGTTCGCAGCATAGATAACAAAAATTTGCCTACGATGGGAACAACTATGTACCAAGATCTATCTACTAGATACAAACAACGGGCGGATGTATATCCGAAGAGAACATACCCTTGAAGACCGACAAAGCTTAACGAGTCCAAACTCGTGGTTGATGTAAACGATCTCTTGCCGATCTCAAGATCGAGAGGAAGTCCTAGCGTCGCAAAACAGCAGCGCATCCGTGTTCGCACACACGTTCGAGGCACCGGGCAACCTCCGCCTCCTCGCTCCAGCGATGCAGCGGAAGCACAACTCTTTCTTGCCGAATAGAGACCGGGAACATGTATCTCGCTAGTCGGAGACCATGGGGGATAAATTCTAGAGGGGGAGAGAGATCCTTCACGAGGAGGTGTGAGTGAGAAGTGAGAGGAGGGGCTCCTTATATAGGGGAGGGGGGCATCCCAAGGGGGCATGGCCGCCGGCCATGGAGGGTGCCCCCACCTCTCCCTCATTCATGTGGGTGGACACTCCACTCACAAAATGGCCCTTCAATTTTCTCCACTCAAATTCCCATTAAATTTCCACCAAATTTAATGCAAACTCTCATTAAATAAAACTCTTTTATTTTATTCAGATTTTTGACAATTACTTTAATGACAAACATTCACAAATAACCCCTTGCTAGAATTCTATTTCACATGCATAACCACTTTATGCAATTTCACCCGAAAGCCTGTTTCGGTATCTAGTGAAATAAATTCCTGCGCTTGTTCATTCTTTCGTCATGAAACTTTTGCTCCAATTGGATTTCGGTGTCTCTTAAGTGTGTCACCCTACGGTTCGTGAATAACTCGGACATGATCGAGACCCCTCTCAGATCAATAATCAGAAGCGGGATCTGGAGACCCATACTGACTCCCACACATTCAACGATGACTTTCTTTTGATCGTCGGAACCTTTTACGCTAGTATCTTAATCCTTTTGTTTCGCGATATATTACATGTCCGAGATTCGATCATCGGTATCTCCATACCTAGTTTTATCTCGTTACTGACATGCACTCTTTTCTTGTTCCCGTGATATAACATTCTAGTGATCAAATCACTTGCTTGCAAGCTAACCAATGTGATATCACCGAGAGGGCCCAGAGTATATCTATCCGTCATCGGGATGAACAAATTCCACTCTCGATCCATGGGACTCAACATAACACTTTATTAGTTATGAATCCATCTTTATAATCACCATGTTACGGTGTGATGTTTGATGTTACCAACAAACTCTTCCGGTGTTAGTGATTGACATGATCTCATGGTCTAAGTATTATGATCACTTCGTAAGTTGTTATAGCAATATAAACTCAATGACTTTGATCGTAATGCTATACTTCGGATGAATGTTCATCACACCATTACACTAATGTTGTGATCCTGTTATTAACAACATCCAATGTCCATGATCAGGAAACCGTGATCATTTTGTTAATCAATGAGCTAGTTTATGAGAGAGGCATAACTATGAACTTTCTGTTTGTTTATTAAACACACATGTATTAACCTTTCCGTATTAATACAATTATAGCATGCACAATAAACATTTATCATAAACAAGGAATACGATAATAACCACTTTATTATTGCCTCTCGGGCATATTCCCTTCAGTCTCCCACTTGCACTAGAGACAATAATCTAATTTGAAAACTTTGCATATTGAACACATATGGCTTTCTGGTGTTCTATATATGCAACTGCAAGTGGTTAACATAATCTACGGATCTGACGCTTTCAGGTCCGTGTGTATTTGCATGTCTTTGCGTCTCCACGCATCACTCATTCTCCAATGAGATGGCATTGTATAAATTTGGTCTTTTGGTGAGACCTTTAGTTCCTTGGGGTTAAAACATGTCGATATTATTGTCATACAATATATCTTTAGTGTTAGCCCGTTGTGAACCACACCTTAGTTTGATAACAAACTACTTGACACAAATGCCCTCCTTTGCTGCTACTATAGCAGTCATATACTTAGCCTTTTTTGTTGTAGTATTCGTCACAATGTCTTAACTATGGATTTCATCCAAATCCATCATGGAATCTTCTTTCCATTACATTGTGCCACCCATATTTAAATTGAGATAAACTTAATTTGTATCTTGTGACAAACCTAGTATCAATGTAACGCTTTACAATGAACTATTTGTAATTGTTTGTCACCTCTACACAAATATATTCTTAGTTCTTTCAAAAATATCATAAGAATGTCCTCACTATCGTCCAATGATCATTTTTTGATTCATTCTGGTATATGCTCATAACACTTAGAGCATAGGACATATCTGGATGTGTACATATCATGGTATGATTGATCAAAACATTCTCGTGATTTCACTCATCAAGTGTCAAAGAACTTGAATATTGTTTCACTTATCAAGTGTCGATACACTTGAATCTTGATTTAATTCCTTTCCATGCGACAAGAACCATTTCTTCTTGTTTCTATATTAAACTCCTTCAATATCTCATATATGTATGTTTGGCAGAACCATATTGGCGTCACAGTCTATCCACTATAGACATTCACGCTAAATATTCGGGTTTTGCCTAAGTATTTCATCGAAATGAAATTCTTAACCTTTGTCAATAAAATATACATCATTTCCAATCAACAAGATTTCCTCCACATAATGTATTATAAATATGTCTTAGCGCTCCCACTTAATTTCTTGCAAATGCAAGCATCTTCATCGTCTCCTGATGAAAACTCTTTTTCATCATGGTGAAGATTCCAACTCCATGATGCTTACTTCAACCGTTGAAGTTTGCATGCCCTTTTAGCATCCTTTGAATTTTAACAAAACCCTTTGGACCGTGTCATGTACACGTCCTAGGTAACCATTCTATTAGAAGAATTTTTTTTTGTTTATTCATCTACCATATACCAAATTATATGTAGTGGTTGCTACTTTAATCCGTCCAGACTAAATATCGCTATGAAAGATCAAATCTTGTCATAGTCAACTCCTTGAACATTGTCGTAAAATACTTTACGACATGTCGACTATTTCATAGATGTGAAACATCCATGTCTGTTTCTTTATAGATCCAAATACGACCGATAGGTTTTTACACCTTTCCGGAGGGTCTTCCAAGTTCAAAACTTGATTTCTCGTATATGGAACTATCACGGATTTTATGGCTTCAAGCCATTTGATGGAGTCAGGGCCCATCATCGTTTCTTTGTATGTATTCGGTTCATCATTGTCAAACAATAATGATTTACTCTCAAATCTTAGCATTTGATTGTTTAACCGACCTACTTGGTTCAATAGGAACTTAGATCTCCGTGACCACAACCTTTGAGGCACATAAGCTATGAGCGTTATGGCAGCCTCTGGAACGTTTTCCGGCGCTGCGCAACTCAGCACATTTAGCTAAGGTTCGTTAACCTTATCAAAGTTCTATTGTCCTCCCACTTAACTTTTGCGAAAAAATCCTTTTTCAAGAAACTTCACATTTCAAGCGACAAACCCTTTTGTCCTTGTGTTATGGAGGAATAACAAATTGTTATTCGAAATAACCTACAAAGACATGCTCATCCGACTTCGGTTGTAAACATCTTACTTATGTTTAGCATACCAAAATTTAAGGAATGACAACTTGGGTTTTACCCCAAACCATAACTTCCATGGTGTCATTTCAACGGATCAAGA
Source organism: Avena sativa (assembly GCA_916181665.1). Taxonomy (NCBI): domain Eukaryota; kingdom Viridiplantae; phylum Streptophyta; class Magnoliopsida; order Poales; family Poaceae; genus Avena; species Avena sativa. Next base: position 50,670,376 of record OV702279.1, on the reverse strand, counting down.
TGGTGCTCTTTTCAGTGAAAAAGCGGTAGTCTCTAAAGCTTTAATCTTTTAAAACATAATGGCAGTTTTATAAATAACACCTTTGATCCAACCATGTCAAACAAGGTTTCATTACAAATCTCAAACACTCCATATTCCTATGGTGTTTCGGGATATGTAAATCTAGGTGTTTTTCTAAACTTGCAACTCAAATAAATACCTTTATGATAAAATCATAATTCATTTATTTTCTTGTTACACTTGTAAATCAAACAAATCCCTTATGATAAAATCATAAACCATTTATTTTCTTGTTACAATGATTTTCCACTTCATCTTGAAAGTCTTTGAAACGTTTTTCAAATATTTCATACTTCTTTCTCATTAAGCGAATATTCACTCAAATTTCCGGAGAGAGCATATGAAGTTGAAACCCATCGCTTACGACTACACATAATGGACTACATACATCAATATGTATAAATTCCAATAATTTAGTCGTTCGTTCTTCTTTGGCCTTTGAACGAAATTTTAATTATCACGTGGAAAGTCTCACAAGCGTCACTTGATCAAATCAAAGACTCCAAAAATCCATGAATATGGAGATTCTTCATGTTTTCTTTCCGATATAATTTAAACGGCGATGTCACTTTGTAAGTGATCTTTCAATCATTTGTCTTGCGACATTTTAGCATTAGGTTTTATGGATGTGATTTCTCCAACTACATTTGTAAATCATCCATCTTATATGGAATATGGTAATTATTTGAACAACCTTTGTTCTCATAATACCTGATTTAAATAACAATTATTAAAACAAATCTTGAAGTCAAGCTTTGATGTCAACGAGAAATACAAACAACGGTTTGTTTTTTTTCGATGAACATCATCACATATTCTCTTGCTAGTTACTTAGGCCATTGTGGTTCATGAATTGCGTCTTTCCGTATGAAATTTCATACCAACCAATTCGGTATCCAATACCCAAGAACCACATTGTTTACCAAGCAAACAATACAACCATAACATGTATATGATCCATATACCTAAATTGGATATTTCCAATCTTTTCTTTTCTGCCAAGTATATTTTATAGATTCTCTTCCAGCATTTCCTTTTCCTTTTAAAAGAATCTATCAACATCAATAGTGGCGCCATATACATGACACATAGTCCAAAGCGTGTATATTCTAATAATAATACCTTTGGACTGGCACTTTGAAGTAGATCACCATCATAAAAATGATCGGTATTCTTTCAAAATCCATTCTTTAGTAATCTTTTAGTGTAGTAAACATTTTACATACATATTCTATTTACTCTTATCATGACGACTTTCATGATCAAGCTACTGTAGCTTATAAAGGAGAATCGTGAGTATAACATTACTTTCCAAAACCCTTTTGGATGATTAGGATGTCTAGCATCTCCGACCTTCGTAAATTCTCATCCAATATGAGAACATATATTATACTCTATCATATTGCAACCAAAACATTGTTTTAGATATCGTTATATCTGTCACACATGATGGTTTCTAAAACAATGCTTTAAGCTCCTAGATAAACTTGATATTAAAACAATCAAGAATCATGGAGGCAAACATGATACTTAAGATACTAACACTGGAATTGTTACTCTCGATTTAATACCAACTATTAAATTTCACGGAGTAAATAGAGTTTGCTGAAAGTTTGCAATAGGACTTTAAACTTTGATTGACACTCAACACAATACGATACCAGTTCGTAAAGTAAATATCCAGAATTCTATAGTTCTATTATCTCAATTACAACTATGCATAAGGTAGTGAACGAATGCCACGACTACAACAAATTATGCAAATTCACTTTGATTTAATTTATGATAAATTGAGTTCTACTAATCCAAATTAGAAATGAACTCCCACTCAAAAACGACATCCCTCGTGTCTTTTTAGTGATTACATGAACCAAATCCACTACACCAAGTACGATCATCACGTGAGTCGGTGTAGCTTCAAAGGCGGGCATCCATATGGTCATCATATCAAAACATATGACTCATGCTTAACCTTTCGGTCCGTGTTCCGAGGCCATGTATGTACATGCTAGGATCGCCAAGTAAGAACCTTAGTATTCGCGTGTGTCACTTTCTTACACCCGAGATATGCTCGTGGATTCAAGTACACCCGATCATCACGTGATGCCTGGAAGCGACGAAACATTGTCGGTGCATACTTAAGGAAGAACACATTTTTATCTTGATCATCTTATTATGCTAATAAAGCGCTAAACAAGCAATATAAGATGCTATCAACCATCACATGTTTATAAGTGAAATGATATGGTTCCCGCATATGATCTCCATCATGTGCACCGTGGTATGATCTCTATCATACCTTTATGTGTAAGGCCAAGGTCTATGGAACTTACACGCTATGTGTGTTGTAAGAGTATCATCTCATACTTCTACTTACAACATCACCATATCATAACACTAGCCCAGCAACAATCTAAACTAGACGCCTCTAATTTATCCATTGCAAGTTTTAAGTGGCTTAGGGCTTTTGAAGATAGAACCGTTCTTACCTACGAACATGAACCACAACGAGGATAACCAAATTGTTGACAACTCGTTGCAAATTAGATATTGACTATAGTAGGAGAGACAGACACCCGCTAGCCACTTATGCAAAAATAGTTGCATGTCAAGCGTGGAACAGGTCTCATGTGCGAGGACATGTAAAGTTTGTCCGGGCCGCTTCATCCCACTATGCCACCAATATACAAAGTACAACTAAGAAGCAATAAAATGATCATCATCGCCCACATACTCATATGTGTACTACCCATGCAAAGTATGTACGCATAGATCCGGCTCTCGTACCACTGTAGAGTTCGCAGCATAGAAAACAAAAATTTTCCTACGATGGGAACAACTATGTACCAAGATCTATCTACTAGGTACAAACAACGGGCGGATGTATATCCGAAGAGAACATACCCTTGAAGACCGACAAAGCTTAACGAGTCCAAACTCGTGGTTGATGTAGATGATCTCTTGCTGATCTCAAGATCGAGAGGAAGTCCTAGCGCCGCAAAACAGCAGCGCATCCGTGTTCGCACACACGTTCAAGGCACCGAGCAACCTACGCCTCCTCGCTCCAGCGATGCAGCGCAAGCACAACTCTTTCTTGACGAATAGCCACCGGGAACATGTATCTCGCTAGTCCGAGACCATGGGGGATAAATTCTAGAGGGGGGAGAGATCCTTCACGAGGAGGTGTGAGTGAGAAGTGAGAGGAGGGGCTCCTTATATAGGGGAGGGGGGAGCCCAAGGAGGCATGGCCGCCGGCCATGGAGGGTTCCCCCACCTCTCCCTCATTCATGTGGGTGGACACTCCACTCACAAAATGGCCCTTCAATTTTCTCCACTCAAAAACCCACTCAAATTCCCATTAAATTTCCACCAAATTTAATGGAAAATCTCATTAAATAAAACTCTTTTATTTTATTCAGAATTTTGTCAATTACTTTAATGATAAACATTCACAAATAACACCTTGCTAGAATTCTATTTCACATGCATAACCACTTTATGCAATTTCACCCGAAAGCCTGTTTCGGTATCTAGTGAAATAAATTCCCGCGCTTGTTCATTCTTTCGGCATGAAACTTTTGCTCCAATTGGATGTCGGTGTCTCTTAAGTCTGTCACCCTACGGTTCGTGAATAATGCGGACATGATCGAGACCCCTCTCGGATCAATAATCAGAAGCGGGATCTGGAGACCCATACTGACTCCCACACATTCAACGATGACTTTCTTGTGATCGTCGGAACCTTTTACGCTAGTATCTTAATCCTTTTGTTTCGCGATATATTACATGTCTGAGATTCGATCATCGGTATCTCCATACCTAGTTTTATCTTGTTACTGACATGCACTCTTTTCTCGTTCCCGTGATATAACATTCTAGTGATCAAATCACTTGCTTGCAAGCTAACCAATGTGATATCACCGAGAGGGCCCAGAGTATATCTATCCGTCATCGGGATGAACAAATTCCACTCTCGATCCATGGGCCTCAACATAACACTTTATTAGTTCTAAATCCATCTTTATAATCACCCTGTTACGGTGTGACGTTTGATGTTATCAAGAAACTCTTCCGGTGTTAGTGATTGACATGATCTCATGGTCTAAGAATTATGATCACTTCGTAAGTTGTTATAGCAATATAAACTCAATGAATTTGATCGTAATTCTATACTTCGGATGAATGTTCATCACACCATTACACTAATGTTGTGATCCATTATTAACAACATCCAATGTCCATGATCAGGAAACCATGATCATCTTGTTAATTAACGAGCTAGTTTATGAGAGAGGCATAACTAGGAACTTTCTGTTTGTTTATTAAAAACACATGTATTAACGTTTCCGTATTAATACAATTATAGCATGCAAAATAAACATTTATCATAAACAAGGAATACGATAATAACCACTTTATTCTTGCCTCTCAGGCATATTCCCTTCATCATCGCCATCATCATCACCGAAGCCTCTCCATGAACCATCCATGTTTCCCCCATCCATGAGTGAGTAATCCCCCGCTGTAGTATATGGGGATGGTAGGAATTTGATGAGATGTATCATGTAATCAAATAAGATTGTTAGGACATGGTGCCTAGTATCTTTATTAGTGCTATCTGACTTTGTTGTAACTTGTTATGCTTAATGCTTGTCACTAGGCCCGAGTGCTATGATCTCAGATCAGAACTGTAAGACCCCGCCTTTATAAAGGTAAAGATCCCTGTGTTTACAATGCTAGTCCCTGGATCAATAGCTAGCATCCACAGTTTAAGATGTAATATCAAGAAACAAAGGTCATAGTACAACTCTATAACCAGGAATAAAATAATTCATTACATCTTACTTAGCTCATTTGGCTATCTCATTACAATGCAGTAGAAATAACTATATAGCATGGAGTCCTTCATCTTGAAAGTGCCACATGCAGTCATGTTGGTTGTAAACTTGTAATCCTATTCAACACACTTCACTAACATCAAACAAAACTGCAACATAATAAGTTATAGCCAAAAGGGTTAATACATTTGAATTGTATTAGCAAGTGATACTATGGTAGAGTAGTGGTATCTATCTTCTATATGCATTTGGCTAAGTGGATCTTAGGCTTGCTTTGCTCAAAATAGATTTTCATTATCCTTTGAAAACACTAAGTTTTTATCTGTCAAAATCACCCAAGGCATCTACCAATCAAAGATTGAAGATCCTTTAACCCTTGTTCAACCACAAGCTTTTAACTTAGAAATTGGTATGAGGAGATCCTTGATAGCTTCCATGTCTTGATGCTCAAATTTTCCAATGCCGGGGACACGGCTAAGTACTTAGATTTTACTCTCTCGAGAGGTGGTGCACTTTCCCCACAAGACTCGACATGCACTGAGACAAGATCTTTCAGAAGCCTTCCCTTAGACCAAAATGTACGTGCTACAAACCTATTACCCCTACCACCATTTGTCCATTTGGCTAAGTTATTGCAACCTATATGATCCAGGAAGAGCCCATAATGCCATTTGTCTGCACTTGAAGCTTCTCAACATTTGACATCTCAAATATCTTTGTTCCTGGGTGGCTTTCCACAAGTGAGATACACTATGGTAGGACATAAATATGGGGCCCTGTGTAACCACTCAACACAATTCATTCACACCATTCCACCCAGGTGATTCATTCATATAGTTATTTTATTTAAACAAAACACATGTCATTGACTTAGAAATATTTCATAGCATGAATATAATCCACCCTTGTTTTCTACTAGCTAGGCTAAGCATGATAGTAGCAGGAATCTTAACTTAGGGAAAAATCTACTAAGGCGTCATCTACTAGGATTTCCTAAGGCATAGTTTATACATAGAAAATTCCATGCAAGTCCTATTCAAAATAATACTAATGCATTGTGAAAAATAATAGGACAAAATGTATGAAGCACCCCTTGCCTTTTTGGTAGAGAAACTAGGTTCACTCCTTGATCTTGCAATTGTCACACTCTTCAAAGTCCACTACAATTCAATCAAGGCACAAATTCAAAACTAGCATTCAAACAATTTATCACATAAAATAAAGGAAACAAAACAATGCATGCAAACATGCAAAAGATTGTTTTATTGGAAAAGTGGTTTCTAATAAGGTTATAAAAATTTTAAAACACCTATTGGTCATTTATAATATGTGGCAAAACCATTTAAAAACAAGTTAGTGGAAATGGGCCATTTAAATCATTTTTGTTTTGCTAGAAATGATTTTAATCAAAGGAATAATTCCTAATGTTTTCCAAACATATTTTTAAACACAAATGTTAGTGTTTATGGTCAAAGTGTTTAAAACAAATCCATCTACAAAAGGTTTCCCTCAAAAACCATTTTTAAACCAAGGTAACATTTTATTTTTCTAGAAATGCCTTTAATCAAAGTAATCATTTTCTAGGGTTAATCATATACATTTTTAAATCCAAAACTTAGTGTTTAGGGTCATAGAGTTTAAATAAAACCATTTGTAAAAGGTTTTACTCAAAAATGATTTTTAGAACATAATCAACAATTTTTGTTTTACTAGAAATGTTTTTATTCAAGGAATAATTCCTTAGTGTCACAAAATATATTTTTAGATCCAAACGTTGGTTTTTATGGTCAGTACGTTCAAAACAAAACATTTGCAAAATATTTTACTCCAAAATCATTTCTAGAATAATTTTTATACTCTAAATAAGCCAAGAAATGTTTCTGTAAAAACAACCAATTTTCCAGAAGCAAAATGCTTAACTAAGGGCATGGTTGCAAAAGTTTGTTTTTTTATTCCAATGATATAAAATTTGCAAAAATTTTGCCAAGAAGATCAATAGTTATGATTTTTGCAAGTTTAAACCCTCAAAATTCATTTCTGGAATTAATCAAATAGATCAGGCCACGTGTCTTAATCTAACTAGTCCATACCGGTTTGTCTGGATGGACTAACAGAGAGCGTTGGATCTAAAGGGCATCGCACAGCTCAGAAGAAACATACCCCTTCGTTTAAGTGATTCTATCGTGTCCTTACGATCTACATCTAACGGTCCAGAGCAGATGACGAAGGTCTGGCAGCGCTAGAGTCTGACGCGCGGCGGCTGCTCTCTGCTCGCGGTGTTCCGGTGACTACAGGAAGCGAGGGAGGAAAAAGGAGTGGCTCACCAGGTTCGTGGGATCGTTGCGATGCTCAACGTGGCCGTAGCTAGCTAAGGGGCGCACGGACGCGACGGGAATTCCTCGCCGGAGATGCTCCTGGCATCGGCACGTTCGGGAGTTGTCGGAGGCGAGGCTGTAGGTCACACGCGAGTGATTGGCGAGCACCTGGAGATTCATAATACACAGACAAACAAAATGGCATGAGTCACTTGTCGAGGAGCGCACGGAGTCGAGTTCTAGGGCTCACCGGAGTTGCGGGGTCGTCGGTGGCGCACGGGTGAAGATGTTGCCAATGTTCTGGAACGTGCGTGGGCAAGAGGGAGGTACTGGTGGATGCGTAAGGATATGGGGAGTGTGCTCGTGAAAACCAGGGGTAGTGGGGAAGGATGTTCTCGCCGGAATCGATGTTTAAGGCTTGCCGGAGGCAATGGAGTGCAGCGAGCAATTCGGGCATCCTAGGGGCGGAGAGGGTGTGGCATCTGAGGGGAAAGAGAGAGGGGCAATGGCTTTTAAGAGGGCGAGGCCACGAGCGACAATTACGCGGCCATTAACGCGAATTGATGCGAGAAATTAGCGGAAGAAAACGGCAGCGAGGGAGAGAGGGAACGGGTCGCGCGGTGGAGAAGATGATGCCTACGTGGCGGAGGGTCCATAGGTCAGCGAGGATGAGGGTGGGGTGCGCGGTGAGAAAAACGATTTGGGGAGGGGGAGAGAGTGGGCTGTGCTGGGCCTGTTGGGCTAGGGTTGGATGGGCTGGGTCTGTTTCATTTTTTTCTGATTCTTTTTCCTTTTTCTTTTCTGTTTTTCTTTTTTCAAATTCAAACACTCTTTTGATTTCAGATTTATTCATCAAATCTTTTCAAAACTTTTTAGTAGGTTTTATACTGTTTAAAAATGTGTTTTAAGGTCCATTTTTGAATAATTTATTTTATTCTTTTATGGTTTATTATTTATTTAAAATATGCACTTGTCTTTATTTAAATAAGATTTTAAATATATTTTCAAACTTCTATTTGAATTCTAATTTTTACCAAACCTTTTTAGTAGGTTTTATTTATTCATTAGTGTAAATAATTCACTTTGAATTTTTTAAAATATTTTAATATGATTTAATGTTCATCTAAATTGGGCATTTGTCTTTATTCAAATAAAACTATATATGGTTTTAAACCCATATAAATTTTATTCAAATAATTCTTTTTAAGTTAATTGGATAACTTTTATTCCACTTGGGAAATTTTCTATTATTTTCCCATGATTTAATTAATCATTTACCATTAGGGATTTTGTCTTTATTTCAAACAAATATGGTTCAAGTCCATATGAGTTTTTATTCAAATAATCTTTATTCCTTTATTTTATTTGGATTTGAATTATCTTTATTCCATTTGCTTATGGATTTAATTCAAGTTTTAAATTGTCTTCTAAATAATTTTATTGGAATTTATTATTTAGTTTAGGAAAGTTGTCTTTATTTAAATAAATTTGGATATTGTTCAATCCTTATGATTTTATTTAAATAATCTTTTACTCCTTTTTATTATTCAATAATCTTTGATTTTATTTGTTTATGGGTTTGGCCAAGATTTTATTTGGCTTTTAAATATTCCTTATATATTTATATATTTCTTTCTTTGTCTTATAATATCTTTTTATTTATAGATCCAAAATTGGTGATTCCAATATGTATGATTTTATTTAATATTTGTTTATAATTTTAAATCCTTTTAGGATTTATTTGCTCACAATTTGGTATGGATTTAGTTAAGAGCTCTATTAGCTTTGGAAATTATTTATTTTTAACTTATTAAATTCATAAGTTTTTATCCACGGCTCCAAATTAAATGAAACCAATTTCAATCGTTTTATAATATTTTTATTTATCAATTTTGATCATTTATAAATGTTTGTTGCTGAATTTTTATATGGATCAAATCCATAGTCTTAGAAAGATTTTGGTAATGTTTTCTTCCATGTTAGGGTTTTTGTTTAACTTTTCCAAGTGTTTAAATTTCAAAATACATTCATTGATGAATGCATTTCACTTGGTTGAAATTTTGTTGGATTCCCTTTTCATTCAATTTTTTTCAAGAAGGGTTTTGATGTTTCCATTTAGAAGCAAAAAGTTTCTTTTCACCCTAAATTTCAGGAATTAATTCTTTTGTTTATTTATTTTTCACATTTCAAAATTTGGAAAATTTTGGGATGTGAAAGGCTACCACCCTTAAAAGAAATATCGTCCCGAGATTTGGGAAGGCTAGAGGTTACAAGTTGGCTCAAGGCAACTAGGGTACTACCACCCTTAAAAAGGTTTTTAACTAGATTACATCTTGGCTTACTTGGGGTCTTGATGTAGCTTCTCAGGAAAGTTGTTTGCATAATGGCCTAGCTCTTTGCATTTTAAACAAATCAATTGGCTAATATCCCTTTGGTATCATTACCTCTTGTTTGTTTCCTTGGTTCTTCTTCTGTTCTGGACAATGTGATGCATAGTGTCCCATCTATTTGCAATTGAAACATTGCACTTGGCTATTGTCTTTGCTTGCTGGGGTTGGGGCATTTCTTCTTTTTCTTAGGTTTCTCCAATGCTAGGAGTTCTTATAGTTCATGCTCTTCATATTCACCACAAATGTGGGAAATCTTTCTCTCTTCTTGGGGGCAGTCACTAGAGATATGACCTTCTTCTCCACATGAATAGAAACACTTTGTGGTCACCTTGGATGTGGCCTTATGAGGCGTGGTTCTGACTTTGCCTTCATCCTTCTTGGTAGAAGTTTTTCCCTTATGGAGTTTTCCAAACATTTGATGCATTCCATCTTGTTTCATTTGTTGAACTATAGGATAGATGGGGCATTGGATAGGGACATGATCATTTCCTTCACTTAGGAAACAACTCACTTGAGATGTGGAGAATTGTTTAGTTGGATGTTTCTCTTCACAATTAGGGCATTGGTCCACATGCTCTTTGTAAGTGTGTCCTATGTCTCCACAAATAATGCAAGCTTGAGTTCCTTCTATAATATCATCCTTGATATCATTGTTGTCATAATCTCCTTGGGAAAGGTTGTCTCTCATGTTGATCATTTGATTGGTCATCCCTTGCAACAATTGGTATTGGATTTCCAAAAACTTTTGTATGGTTGGGCCTAACTCATTGTTTTTGGCTAAAAACTGAGTTCTCACTTGATTCAACTGGGCTTGGGTTGCTAGAAGTTGTTCTCTCATGTGCATCTCTTGGTTATTGTGGTCACCATCCTTGATGTTGGAGTCTCTTGGAGAAGTCATCTGTTTGGGTTGGATTGGGATTAGAATAGGCAAAAGATTCTAGAGAACAATTCTAATCACACACATCACAATTCACACAAGCAATGTTCAAGCAATCACAAACATGCATTCCACTCAAACAACAAAGTTCAAACATATTTTGAGGCAACAAAATATTTTTTCTACACCACATAAGTTGGTGTGATTGATTTAAACTAAACACTAGTATGGTGGTCCAACTATGGTTTTAACTTGGGGTCATTCCATTCTTCTTAGTTGTTTCTTCATGAATAAGATCATTGTATCTTTGGAAAAATTCTTCTATCTAGGTCACTAAGCTTCAAAGGTGATGATGTTCCTTCTAAGTTGTGTTTCCTTAGTCTTCACGTCTTGAGTAACCTTCTTGTCTCACTTTTGTTCCATAGTGATGTCCAAGTTGAAGTCCTTGATGAATCTAAAGTTGAAATCATTGGTGATGTTGAAGTCCTTGCTCATGGTGAAGGCTTTGTCCATCAAGTTTGAAAAGGAAGAGATGTAGAATCAAAACCAAAAAGGTTGAGGAAAGAGTTTACAAGATTGTTTGTAAATAAGTTTTGGAACAAATACAACCCCTATTTTTCTAACGGGTTTTGTCTAATCCTAGGGTTACAATCCTACAGGCAACATAGTGCTCTAATACCATCTGTAAGAACCCACCTTTATAAAGGTAAAGATCCCTATGTTTACAATGCTAGTCCCTGGATAAATAGATATCATCCACATTTTAAGATGTAATATCAAGAAACAAAGGTGATAGTAACACTTTATAACCAGGAATAAAATAATTCATTACATCTTACATAGCTCATTGGGCTATCTCATTACAATGCAGCAGAAATAACTATATAGCATGGAGTCCTTCATCTTCAAAGTGCCACAGGCAGTCATGTTGGTTGTAGACTTGTAATCCGATTCAACACACTTCACTAACATCAAACAAACCTGCAACATAATAAGTTACAGCCACAAGGGTCAATACATTTGAATTTTATTGGCAAGTGATACTATGGTAGAGTAGTGGTATCTATATTCTATATGCATTTGACAAAGTGGATCTTAGGCTTGCTTTGATTAAAATAGATTTTGCTTATCCTTTGAAAACAATAAGTTTTTGTTTTTCAAAATCACCCAAGCATCTACCAATCAAAGATTGAAGATCCTTTAACCCTTGTTCAACCACAAGCTATTAACTTAGAAATCAGGCTGAGGAGATCCTTGATAGCTTCCACGTCTTGATGCTCAAATTTTCCATTGCCGGGGACACGGCTAAGTACTTAGATTTTACTCTCTTGAGAGGTGGTGCACTTTCCCCACAAGACTCGACATGGATCGAGACAATATCTTTCAGAAGCCTTCCCTTAGACCAAAATGTACGCGCTCCAAACCTATCACCCCCTACCACCAACCGTCCATTTGGCTAAGTTATTGCAACCTATATGATCCAGGCAGAGCCCATAATTCCATGTGGCTGCACTTGAAGCTTCTCACCATTTGACATCTCAAATCTCTTTGTACCTGGGTGGCTTTCCACAAGTGAGATACACTAGGGTAGGCCATAAATATGGGGCCCTGTGTAACCACTCAACACAATCCATTCACACCATTCCACCCAGGTGATTCATTCACATAGTTGTTTTATTTAAACAAAACACAAGTCATTGACTTAGAAATATTGCATAGCATGAATATAATCCACCCTTGTTTTCTACTAGCTAGGCCAGCTGCATAAGGAAATAATAGGCTTATTCGGATAAGTTGGGAGACTAAGGTCGCAGGGCATGTACCTCCAAAAGCGTACAATCATCATCCTCATCATCGTCATACCAATCTCTTAAGGGTTTGCGAAATCGAGTCTTACCCGAAGCTGAAGCAGCCGCAGCGTGCGGGATGGGCATGAAGCACTCCAGGTCATACTCGACTTCATCGGAGTCGGAGCAATCCCCGTTATAACCGCAGGGAGGGACAGTACTGTCATCAACTTGGTGAACAAGATTCTGCGAAAGACAAACAAAATGAGTAACCAAAAACTAGACTAAGAGTGGCAAAAGAGCTAAAGCCAACTCGGCAAGGAAAACAACTCAGAAAACTTACCCAGGGGAAAGGCCTGACCCGGCTAAACGGAGGGCAACTCCAAGCCCAATCATCCGCCAAGTTCAGTTTAAAGATTGAGCTTACTCGGCGGGCAATGGAGTCATGGGTGAGCTCCTTAGTGTAGTGCTGAGTGGGATCATGGGAGCCACTCATGAAGCACATCTTGTGGCTCCTCGCTTGGATGGGGCTTACCCGGCGTTAGATGAAGGTGCACATGAGGTCAGTGTCGGCAAGATGAAAGTTTTCATCTGGCGACAACAACCTTTCTAGGATCGCGTTAGCCTTGTTCACCACAGCATCTTGGTCGCGCGGGTCATGCTGCTAGAGCTTCTTGCTGGGGACCTCGTCCGAGAAAGGGGGAGCCGGATGTTATCGGTGGACCCGCTGTTTTTGACATAGAAAAAGGTCTTATGCCACTTCTTGCAAGAATCAAGCCCAACAACCCGAGGAAAGATGGAGTCTCTCCTGGGCGTGATGCTAGCGGCACCGCATCGAGTCGGCTTATTCTCGGCTCGAGGAGCACCAGGCTGGGGAACAACCTGAACCCTAAATCTAAAATATTTGGCCCACAGAAGAACTGTAGGCCAAATTCTGAGGTAAGCCTCACAAGCAGAGATAAAGCAAGAAAGAGATCCAATCGCATTGGCAAGAAGATGATGGGTTTGTAGATGGAAGGTGGAGAGAAACGAGGAGAAGAAGGTGCTCACTAGAAGAGCGAAACCGCGCTCAAAGTGAGAAAGGAAAACCACCCGCTCGTTAGCTTCGGGTTTGGGAGAGATCTCATCGGCGGGAAGACGGCAATCCACTTGCAGCGGAATGTGCCTGGTGGAGAGGAGCCATTCTAACTCCTCGGTGGAGACCTCCGAGCCTTCCCAGCCACCGCGCTCGCCGACGGGAACCTCCTTCTCCTCCGCACCATCAGCGTCGTCGCGAGCGTCCATCACCCTCGCAGACTCAGTCTCCTCCGCCGTCGGGAGTGGCTTGGAAGAACACGGACCTGTGGTGGAATGGATAGAGAAGTGGAGCAATTGCAGGGCAAGAACAGGAGGAAGAAGAAACCGCAAAGGGGGTGCTTTGATCTCGCAGATGCAAGGAAGAAGAAGAGGCAAGGGAAAACTGAACGGGCGTGGGGGAAGTGGAAATCCCCCAACCCCTACTTAAGGACAGTAAAAACCCTGGTCGTGGGATCCATCTGTGCCGTGCGGCCAGCGTGTGGATGTGTACCAGGCCGAGTAAGCCAATCAGCAGGCACCACGTAGCCAGAGATACACGAAAAATCCCGTGCCACGTCATGAAAGGAAGGACAAGGGGCGCAGGCTGATGGGACTGCCACAGTGACGGGTAATAACTGCGCAGTCGTCACTGTGCCGCTAGAGCTTGGAACAAAATTTGAGGCAAGTAATCATGATTACCAGCTCTCAGTGACTGAAGCACGCCGAAAATGACTCGGAATTGGCCGAAGCGACTCGGCTCGAGGCAAAAATGAGCCAAGAAGTCAAAGAGTGGATCCAAAAACTATCAGACAGACCCGGCAAGGTGCAAGATTGTGACAAATATGGACAAAAACTAAGTTTCAATCACATAAAAGGAACCTGGAGATGCCTAACAGCTATAACTGCTAGACCTCACCAGCTTCGGGGACTAATGTGGGGGGATAACCCCCGGTAGGGTCACGAGAGGTGAAACATAGCAGAGCTTGGCTAGCTCCGTGTAAAGAAAGAACCATGTCAGGTAGGAACGGCTGTGTAAGAGAAGCATGAGCGGCCGACATATAAACTATGTCGGCCTACATAAGACAAAGTTGTAATTCTTGCAGGAACCAACGAGCCAAGTCTACCGAGGAAGGGTCGAGTCAAGTAGGACGCATGGCACCTTTCCGAGTAAGGTTCAGGAGGGACCATGGTAAAGCATGGTCAAAAGAGAAGGGCGACGACGGGTGACACAAAATGAGCCGGGTGACGCCCAAAGCATACGCTGACGTACAAAGTTACAATGTGACGCCAAAAGGAATAGGAAGAAGCATACCAGAAGACCGTTAGCTGTCAAGCTTTATGGACTGGGCCATTGGGATTAGGGAAAGCCCATGACCTGGCCCACATTATAGGGACCAAGATCCAAACAGTAAACCATAGAACCGAAAGGGGTATAACCTAGTTAGCACTGCCTATATAAGAAAGGACATAGCTGTAGTAGAAGGGGGTTGGACCAAGTAGGGAACTAGTGCACTGAACACTAGTTCATACAACTCAAGGAGCACTTGTAATCTTCGGGTATCAATCGAATCGCTAAGTCTGGAGAGTTCTTCTTGTTCTTTATGCATGGCTCGACCGTGCACTCCCTCCCCGGTGACCACAAGCACCCATTCGGCCCCCAACTTAAGCCTACCCATGCCATCTGCCGTGCCACCACCACGACACAAAACCAAACTCCAAAGGAGCCACTGAGGACCGTTGAACCCCTGCAAAGAACTTTACAAAACCAGAGAAGAAGAACAAATATTTTTGGGTTTTTTGAATAACAAACCAAAGCTAAAAAGGACAAGAAAACTAAATCTAAAAGTTAAATAAGCAAACAAAGAGAAACAACGAAAATATTTTTAGTCTTTTTGTGTTTTGGAAAGAAGAAAGAAAGCAAGAATAAAAACGATAAAGAAAGAAAGCGAAACATGGATATAAAAAGTACCGACAGAATATGATATGTAGATGAGTGTGATGTCGGTATACCTCCCTCGAAGCTTAGGATTTTGGCCTAAGTGGAGATCAATCCCAAGATGGCCAAGAAGTGGAGCCTCCATAGTATGACGAAGAAGTACCTTTGTCCTGATACAAACTCGAGGACGCCCGGCATAGTGCGCAGAGTAGTCATAAGAGGGCACGTCCTCCTCCTGGTGATGCTTGTGGAAACCAAGCAAGCAGAGCTGCTCTTCCAAATCCTCCTTGGAACACGACCACGACTTCTTGCTAATACTGAATAGAGTAGGTTGTGGCAAGGTAATTTCCCTCTCATCTCCGTCAGTAAACAACATCATGTAAACTAAACTCTCTGTATGAGAGTTAGAAGTAACAAAGTGATGTGCTTTCATAGCTGCAAGATCAAATCTCTGTGGGGCCAGCACTATATCATTAGGATCAACAGAAAGGTCCAAAGAAACCATGCCCGCAGCAATAATACCCCCATAAATGGGTCCTCTAGCAGCTAGGCAGCGAGCAATTAGAGAACCAAGATTATACTTGGTTTCAATTAAGCGTAGCATCAAGAAAATCTAAATGATAATTATAAATACTACTAGTGTTCTCCCTACCAAGAATGCTAGTAGCAAGATAGTAAGCAAAGTATCTAAGAGCTGGGAGCTGAATGTTTCTTATCTTGTCGCGCTAGGTTGTGCGGTCATCATCATTTGTTACAACTCGGTAGAGCTGCAGCAAATCAGTGGGTCGGCTTTGGATCTTATTTGTTGTCCCAGCCATGCCAATACCTATAATGCTGCAAAATCTTTTCAAGTTCATGGTAATAGGCATATCATAGATTTTGAATGAAATAGTCGGCCTATAAGAAGTGTTAGTGAAAGTGAAGCTCTCAACAAAAGTTTTAGTGAGCAAAGCATATTGCTCACTCTCATCCTGCATGTAAGCGGTTAGACCAACCCTTTGAACAAGAAGCAAGAATTCATCGAGTATCCCCGCAGCTCTCAAAAAATCATAAAAAGGGAAGGTAGATGGATTCGCATCTCCATCATCTCCCTCATCACCAAAGCGCGGTGCAATAAGATCTTCATTATATGATGAACTAAATAGATAGGTTGATCTCGAAGGCCTTGCCACCCTTGGTGTGTCTCTCTCAAATAGTTCTCCAAAAGTATGGTTGTCCATCTTTCTTTTTTCGCAAATTTTTAGACAAACATCAAACAAAGTAATTTCAAAGCTACTAAATGAAGAGAACTACTATAGGGACTTGCAAGAGGACTAAACATGCATCAAAATAATTTCTCTAAGCATAGAACAAGCATGCAAGGTCACATAACTGTGACCTACAGTAGCAAAATACTCAGGAAATACTCCACTAATCAAAAAGCTACTTCTACAAGCGGAGGAGTCACATAACGGAGAACAAATTCTCCAAAAATCAGCAGCAAAGAGTGGTTGTTCAAGGAGATAAAAAATCATGGTGAAGAACAGGAAGAACGTGAGTTTGAGAAATTTTCTGGTGTTTTCTCGGGAGAGAGAGTGTAGTGCTAGGTGGCTGGGTAAGTGGAGGGACGGGGTGGCCCACACCATCGCCAGGTGCGCCCCTGGGCTGGCCGCGCCACCAGGTGGTGTGCCTGCCTGGTGGGCCCCCCTGGGTCACTCCAGGTGCCTCTCTGTCCCTTTTTGACGTAAATGTTTAATATGAATTTTCTGGAATTTTTCGAGAAACTTTTTTTTCGAGCAATTTTCAGGACTTTATAAATTATTTTCTCGCAGAAAGATGATTTTGGAATGATGAAAAAACAAATCAGAAACAAAACTATAGAAGTTCTAATACACTTAAATATGCAAGCATCTACCAATACGAAGATGAGCAAGGTGAAAGCAAAAAAATGGAATAAAGGAAATAAAAGTAAACAAGGATAATCATGGTGAAAACATCGTTTTGTTCATCAAAATCCCTTTGTTAACAAGGTTGATCAGGTCTTGTTACCAAAACAATTTTATATGAAGCAAAACTTTGCATTTCACTAAATGAT
This sequence comes from Avena sativa, assembly GCA_916181665.1. Taxonomy (NCBI): domain Eukaryota; kingdom Viridiplantae; phylum Streptophyta; class Magnoliopsida; order Poales; family Poaceae; genus Avena; species Avena sativa. The sequence goes on along the minus strand of OV702279.1, from coordinate 50,653,043 downwards.
TATGTTACCTCAATCTTGATAGGAATAATCCCAACCATAATAATTTCATAATATTCTTATGGCATAGGACAATATATTTCTCCAACTTTGATGCCCTCAATATTCTTAATGGAATTTAGGCCATATTACTTATTGATGCGCTGAGATCAATGTAGAGCTTCGTTGGGATACCCCAAGAGGAAGGTATGATGAGCACAGAAGCAAGTCTTCCCTCAGAAAGAAACCAAGGTTATCGAACTAGTAGGAGGAAGGAAACGACGCAAAGGTGTTGCTAGCATCTAGAAACCTGCAGAACACAAACTCAAGACTTTGCCCCAACGAACAGTGAGGTTGTCAATCTGACCGGTTTGCTGAAAACAAAGGATTAACTGTATGGTGTGGAAGGTAATAGTGGTTTGCATAAATTAAATAGTAACAATGGAAGATGTATCAATGGTAAAGATTGGATCGGGGTCCATAGTTCACTAGAGGTGTTCTCCTTAAGAAAACAAACATGGCATGCTGGGTAAACAAATTACAGCAGGGCAATTTACAGGACTGAGCAAGGCATAACAATGCAAGATTAGACATTTATGATCCTATGAGATTTGATTGGGCAATACAATAAGATACATAGAAAACCATCCAACTACATCTATGACTAGTAATCCACCTTCAGCTTATCATCCGAACCCCCTCCAGTATTAAGTTGCAAGCAACAGATAACTGCTTTAAGAAAAGTGTGTAAGGTAAACAATCCACTTGTTCCATGAACAAGAGACCGTTGTTTTCTCCCTAGTAGAAAAAGAACATATATAACCTTAGAGATTTCTGTCACTTCCCCAGATTAATAGAGGAATGAACCCACTATTGAAGATAAATACTCCATCTTGGAGTCACTAGCATCTACTTGGCCAAGATAGCTACTAGAAACGGAGAACATGCAAGATCATAAACAAAACAGACATGATAGAATCAATAAGACAAAACCATCAATCAATCTAACATAGTAATCTCAATTTCCATTGGATCCCCGCAAACACAACATGCATGATTACAAAAAGATGATCTTGATCATGAATGGAGCTCACAAGATCTAAACATCGTAGCACAAATGAGGAGAGACAACCATCTAGCTACTACATGGACCCGTATTCCAAGGTGGAACTACTCACGCATCATACCGGAGGCTGGCATGGTGATGAAGAAGGCCTCCGGGATGATCTCCCCTCCGGCAGGTTGCTGGGAAGAGCTTCAGATCCCCCCGATCTAGGGATGATGGTGGCAGCGGCTACGGACTATTTCGTGGAAGATTGATCGGGTACTTAGGGTTTTGGTATCGGGGGCTTCTTATAGGCAAAGATGCGAGAAAGGGGCACCCAGGGTGGCCGCACCCTGATGTCTACGCACTTCTATTCTTGTAGACAGATGTTGGGCCTCCAAGTGCAGTGGTTTGTAGAACAACAGCAAGTTGCTCTTAAGTGGATTATCCAAGGTTTATCTAACTCAGGGAGGAAGTGGTCAAAGGTATCCCTCTCAAACAACCCTGCAATCAAGAAACAAAAAATCTCTTGTGTCCCCAACACACCCAATACACTTGTCAGGTGTATAGGTGCACTAGTTCGGCGAAGAGATAGTGAAATACAAGTGGTATGGATGATTATAACTGGTAATGATGACAGAAAATATCTTCTGAGGGGGAGGAAATGACTAAAGGCAAAAAGATGGAAGCAAGCAAACATGTAACAGATCTAGTTGCAAACGGTGTTTCAATGTTTAGAAACAAGGCCTAGGGATCATACTTTCACTAGTGAATACTCTCAATAATTATATTCTCTTCAATATACATCCTGAACTACTCTCCGGTTGGACATTCTAATCCATGGTAGGGCTATAACAACACTCCTCAAAGTCCTCCTTCCCCATCTAGATAACCCCACACTGTCACCTTGAGCGCTAGATGGTTCCAACAAACACCACAATTTCATAAAGACATCCAACTCCAAATATACTCATGATAAGTATTTGTGAACTCTAGCCTAAGTGCCACCACGGCATGCACACTGTAACTTTCACACACGTGGGGAGAGTAGAGAATCTTTTGAAGCACTTGAGTATTTATGTAAACTCTAGCCTAAGTGCCACCACGGTATGCACGCTGTCACTTTCACACACGTGGGGAGAGCCAGAGATCTATTAAAGCACTTGAGTAGCAGAGTAGATCCACTTGATTATAAAGATCATGATCACGCATAGAGAGAGAGATGAACACATAGCTACCGGTAGAGTACTTAGCCTCGAGGAAGAACTACTCCCTCCTCATCATGGGAATCAGCAACGGCGATGGAGATGGTGGTGGATATCGATGTAGATGGCTCCGAGGGCACTTCCCCATCCCGATAGGGTGCCGGAACAGAGACTTCTCTCCCCCGAATCTTCCCTTTGGTGGCGGCGGCGCTGCGGAACTTTTCGTGGGTGTATGATTGACGATCTAGGGTTTTCTCCCCGGGGCTTTATTATAGGCGAAGGGGCAAGGCGAGGAGGCGGCCAGGGGGGCCACACCCCCTGGTGGCGCCGCCTAGGTGAGCCCGCGCCACCCTAGGCTGTTCCCACCCTGGTGCCCTACTCCGTCTCTGCTTTGATTTTCCGTATCGTTCTAGGAAAATAGTAACTTTGGCTTCTGTCCCGTACAATTCCGAGAATATTCATTTTTTAGTTTTTCTAAAACCAAAAATAGTAGAAAACAGGCAACTGGCACTGCAACATCTTGTCAATAGGTTAGTTCTAGAAAGTGTAGACAAAACATAAGACAAATGATATAAAACAAGCATGGAGCATCAAAAATTATAGATACGTTTACAACGTATCAAGCATCCCCAAGCTTAACTCCTGCTCGTCCTCTACTAGGTAAGTGATAAAAAGAATAATTTTTTAGGAGACATGCACCATCACAATCTTGATCAAACCATTTGCAAGCATTGAAATCTGGGATCAAAGTACTCTAAACATAGTAACTATGCTGCAACATGAAAGGATACAAACAAAGATCATGAATAACAATGCATTGAAAGACGTTTGTTTGTTTCACATATATAAAACATAGCATAGTGGCATTCATCTTGTCCCTCATGGAGAAGAAAAACATAAATGCATAGGACACCTTCAAAGTTCATAAGGGTGACTAGATACAAATAGTTCAAGAACAAACAATATCAACATTATGAATCAATCAATAAGTTTTGGGACAATGCACATAGAACTAAGAATGGCAACTATGCTCTCTTAATTGGTGACTGGGGATAGAAGGTGGAAACTCAATATAAAAGTGGAAGAAAGGCCCTTAATAAAGGGAAGCAGGGATTTCAAGTTTCATAAAGAGCTTCCAAAAATTATGGTACTTGTTAGCTTTCATCTCTCATTGCCCCTATCATAAGCATCTTGAAGTGATTAAGGTTAAAGTGAACAAAGTATGGAGTATATTCTTGACAAAATATAAGTTGTCAATCTCATGTCCCTTGAGTACGAGGGCCGCTCCTCATGCTACTCAACTTTAGTTACCGGTAAGTTCTTGTCATAATAAGTACATGTGTATCATGGAGAACCGCCAATGGGGTACCCCTTGCCCAATGATACAGGAGCTATCCCATATCAAAATGACAAGGCAAGAAGACAATGAGCATCTCAGCAATCTTCTTATTTACCATGGGAAAATGGTGCTTTTTATCTCTTTCCTCTTTGTTTCGTGTTTTTATCCATTTTTCTAAATCTCTCTTTTTTTATAAGAAGAATGCTTCATAGATTTCTCACTATGGTGATGCTGCAAGTTTCCACCATGATTAGGCATGGCTTAGGCTAGCGGCCCAGGCGTTTATCTAACACATATACATAACTCCATGGACTTACAAGCTCCCCTTTCATTTCACACCGACGACATCCATAAACAAAAGAGCATGATATCAACTGGGTAGATATTTACAGGTGTTGAAAGCGTTCCCCATGACAGCACAGTTCTACTAATTCCCAACGTATAAGTTCAAGCATATACAACATAGATGACAGAATGGTTCAAGTTTATTAGGGGAAATAAAAATAAAGTGTGCTATCAAGTTTGTGAGAGATTTAATCACTAACTTTCACATAACAAGTTTAATTTGGAAGATAGATAAAACAAGAATATACTTGGAATGCTGTAACACACCATGCATATGAATTTATAGTGTACTCTTTGGAATAACTTGGTTTCTTGGGAGTTGGATGCATGAGTAGAGCTTACTCGGTACAAGTGGAGGCTAGCAAAAGACTGGGAGCGACCAACTAAGAGAGCAATAATGACCATAATCATGCAGAGCGACAAAACATTATTCATCAAAGCATAAAGTGGTACCACAAGTCAAAAACTAAATGATCATAGAGTCTAAGGTGACTGGTTCATAGTCATAACATGGTGTAAACATGTGCCAAGTCAACCCAAATAAAGCATGAAAGGAGAATACCACAATATTATGCTTTTGTATGCTAAAACAATGCATGATTCTTTCAAGGCACATTAAGCAATCCTAATTGTTTGGAACAAGTCACGCTACAGCAATAATCACTAAGCATAAGGTCAAAGCAACATCTAACATGACATGATAACGTCTATGCCACAGTCAAAACAAGCTTCCTTTTGTACAACTATAAGCATGAAACTATCTACTCTTTTCCAACACAAATCCACTTATTTTAAACAACTCACAAAGATACTAATCAATAAAGACCAGTGAGATTGTATCACCAATCCACAAAGAAGAACTAAAAATTTCTAAGATGAAAGCACAAGAAAACTTAGGCTAAACACAGTGCTAGCAAAAGAGAACACTCACAAGACAATAAGAATGCAAACTAGAGTGTTCAAGGCAATGAAAATAGAGTGTGTCTCTCTCCAAAATAAGTGCTTGGATCCAACGAACTTATTTCAGCAAACCAAGCAAAATAAAATGAAAAACAAAAACAAAGATTCTCCAAGAACAACACAATAGTGCATGAAGAGATAAAAATAAAGTGTTTTGAAAGAAAACCTGAGATTTTTATTGATGAAGAAGGGGATGCCTTGGGCATCCCCAAGCTTTGACGCTTGTACCTCTTGAATATTTCTTGGGGTGACACAGGGTGGCATCCCCAAACTTTATCTTTTGTCTATTCTTTATCTCATTGCATCATTCTTTCCCTACACCTGAAATTTTTCCTTCATACAAAACTTCACACAATCTTCATTAGCAACATTAGTGCATTCAAAAGATAATAAACCTTTGGTTTAGTTTAAAAATAGCAAAACTTTCATTAAAAACACAAGCCACTGTAGCAATTCCTTCAAAAAGCTCAATTTACCAAAGAAAACCCAAAAAGAAATTGATAAAGATGCAAATGAAAATAATGGCAGAAATCTGTCAAAACAGAACAGCAGGTAGAAACCGATTTTTTCAAAGACCTTCTGTTGCTCAAATCAAAAATTGTTAAACTAAAGAAAGTTAGCTAACAACCTGGGGGATGTATTCAGGAAATTACAGCTCAATCTGACGTACAGAGATTTTTTACGAATTTTTACAGTGAAGCACAAAAATCTGTTTCAGGACAACACTTCCCCAAATCTTACTTCTCTCTCATTAGAGGTTATTCTTGGCACAAAAAATTCAAACAAAACGGATAAGGAGAGGTTATTACAGAAGTAATAACTTCCAAGACTCAAGAATACTATTGGGTTATCTCCCAAGAAGTACTTTTCTTTAACGCCTTTAAGTTAGGCTTGATAGTTTGAGAAGATGCTCACATAAGAAATATGAATTGAAGTAAAAGAGAGCATCAGGAAGCAAATATAAAACAAATTTAAGTCTAACCCACTTCTTATGAAAAATAATCTTGTAAATAAACAAGTCATGAAAGCACAAAGCAACAAGCATAGGAAAGAAAAACAAGTGCAACTTCAAAATTTTCAACATAAAGAGGGGGAACTTAATATTATAGAGATGCATAAAACCATGTTTCCCTCTCTCATAATAACTTTCGGTAGCAACATGAATAAAATTAACAATATAAATACCACATAAAACATTCTTATCATGAGCCACATGAATAAAATAATTATTACTCTCCACATAACCATAGTCATTGTTAATTGTAGTGCGAGCAAATTCAACAAAATACCTATCACTATTATTCTCATCACCATAATCATCAAATATAGGAGGAATATTGTAATCATAATTAATTTTCTCCTCCATAGTAGCTGTACTGAAAATATCATATTCATCATTGTAATCATCATATATTAGAGGTATAGTATCATCATAGGCAATAGAATAGCTATCTTCCAAAGTGTATTCATTTGTAAACATATCATCATTGGAAGGAAGATGGATAGCACTAATAGTGCAACAATTAATAATATCATCATTTTCATAATTGGTACCAAAGAGATTTTCAATATCAAAAGTAGTGTGCTTTTCCCAATCATGATCACTACTATAGGTAACAGGCATAGGAACATCATCTAGTTCAGACTCATCAACAAAAACTATGATAGGTGCAACATGCTTATGTCACATCCCAAGATTTTCCAAATCTTGTAATGTGAAAAATAAATAAACAAAATAAACAATTGTTGAAATTTAGGGTGAGAAGAAACTTTTTGATTCCAAATGGAAACATCAAAACCTATTTTGATCAAATAAAATCCTAAACGGATTTAAAAAGATAAACAATTAATAAAGAAAGTTAAAATAGTTGGAATCACTATTTTGGATCTTTTAATAAAAAGATTTGGTTTCCAAAAGAAAAGGTAGAATTATAAATAAGGATTATTTTATAGAGCCAAATTTGTCACATCCCAAGATTTTCCAAATCTTGTAATGTGAAAAATAAATGAATAAAATAAAACTTTGTTGATTTTCAGGGTGAGAAGAAACTTTTTGAATCCATTTGGAAACTTTCAAAACCTATTTGGATCAAATAAAATCCTAAAGGGATTTAAAAAAAATTAAATAAACAATAAACTTAAAAATATTCAAAATTACTATTTTTGGATCTTTTACTAAAAATATTTGGTTTTAAAAGGAAATAGAAGTTTTATAAATAAAGATTATTTTTAAAGCCAAATTAAACCTTGGCCAAGCTTTTGAATTAAAACATTTTGTTTTGAATAAAATTAACAAAGGTTTATTTAAAATAATAAGGATTTGATATCCAAATTTTATTTAAATAAAAGCTTTTCCCTTTTAAAGTAAACACTAAAACTTAATTTAAATAAGTTTTCCAGGTATTTTGCTTTCTCAAATAAAACCTACTAAATGGTTTTGGTAATATTTTAGATTCCAAACTAAAGATTTAAATAAAACAAATCCTATTTGAATTAATAACTAAGGCCCATTTTATTTAATTATTAATGGACCCTATAATAAAATGTTATTTTATTTTAAACAAGTATTTCAAGTATATTATATTTTCAAATAAAACCTACTGATTTGGTTTTGAAAATATTTGGATTTCAAATGGGGATTTTATTAGTTAAATCAAACCCTATTTTATTAAATAACTAAAGGTCCATTTTATTTAGTTAATGAATGGAACCTAAAAAGAATAAAAATATTATTTTAATTTGGGATTTGGTTTATGTTGATAAACAGAACCAAACTCAAGTGCAAAGTTTAGTGATTGTTTGAATGTTTGAATAGTTGATTGAAATTCAAAACAGAAAATGATTTGGAAAAAGAGAAAATCTTTCTGAATAAAAAAAAATTTGCACAAGGTCAACCCAGCCCAGCCGGCCCAACTAACCCAGCAACAGCCCACCTCTCTTCCCCCCCGAAGCATTCTTTTCTCACTCAAAAACTTACCCGCACAGAGAGTGACAACTGGACCCCACACTTGCGCTCTCTCTCACAGACAGCCAGGACCCACCCCTCCTGTTCATCGTTCTCACCCGCATCGACCGTTCTTCCCTGTTTCTGGCAGTGATTTCGCGTCGTCAATTCGCCTTAATGCCGCGATTAAACCTCGCAGTGATCACGCGTGATAAATCCCCTCTTACTCCTCTTCCATTCCCCCCAAACCCCACGCCTCGAGAGCCACCAGGCTGTCGCAAATTCCTTCTGCACCGCCGCCGTCTCCGACGAGGTTCTCGACCGATTCCGGCAAGCACGAATCGCCCCACTGCCCCTCGACCACCCGAGCGTGACCCCCATCTCGCTACGCATCTCCCAGCACCAACCACTCGTCCGCGCGTGCTCTAGAATGCCGACAAGCAAACACGACAGAGCGCCGCCGTCTTCTGCCGTTCTCCGACGAGCCCCACAGGTAGATTCCGACCGCGCCTCTCCTCCTCCTTCACGCTCGCATCACCGCTGTACCTTTGCGCGTCTTACAGTGCTTTCCGTTTGTCTCCTCGAGGACAACAACCTCGCCTCCAACGACGTCCGTGCATACCCGTGCTAGACAGCAACTCCGGCGAGGAATTAACGCCACCCTCGTACGCCCCCTGCTTCCCCGAGAGCACGTTGAGCATCAGCAACGTTCAGCGAACCAGGTGAGCATCCTCTCCCTCCTTCTCGCTTCCTGTAACGCCAGCGACGCCACTGACAAGCCGCCGCCGCCGCGCGTCAGAGTCCAGTGCCGCCAGCTTATGGTAGGGGCACTGAGAGCCGTTAGATCTCGATCAGACGGATAGGATAGAAAGTAAGCGAAAGGGTATGCGTTGATCTGAGCCGCACATGCCCCTTTTAATCCTGTGGTCTGTATCGCTCGATCCACACGAACCGTTTTCGTCCAATCAGAGACAGACACGTCGCCAGGTTTAGTTTTAAAAACAGATTTGAATCTGTTATAGATTCAATTTTCAAACCTTTGTAACTTTTGATCCACACGTCCAATTTTTGCAAACTTTATATCATTGGATACAGTGGAACAAACCCTAGCCAACCATGCCCTTAGTTTAGCAAATAGTATCTGTTAGCTTGTTAGTTTTTGCAGAAACATTTGTATGCTTGTTAAGGATGTAAAAATTGTTTAAAAATGAATTTGGTGTTAAAATCTTTGGCAATTGGATTGATTTGAACTCACTGACCCTAGGAACCAACCCATAGTTTGGAAAATGTATTTGGTAAAGTTTAGGATGGAAAACTTGATTTAGCCCATTTCTAGCCAAATGAAAATAAAGATTTTGGTTATGAAAATGTTTTTGTAAAGAAAACTTTGGGAAAATATTTTGGATCAAACCTACTGACCATAGGAAACACTTTGTGGTTTCAAAATTGTATTTGGTGAAACTAAATAATGATTCTTTAATTTAAAACCATTTCTAGTCAAATAGAAATGTGGTTTATTTATTAAAAATGGTTTGGAAGAAAACCTTTGGAAAATGTTTTGTTTTAAACTCTCTGACCCTAAACACAAAGTTTTGTGATTTGAAAACATATTTGGTGAACCCTATAGATTAATGCCTTAGTAAAAATATTTCTATACCACATGAAATGATACTTTGTTTTGAAAATGGTTTTTAAAAGTGAAACCTTTTGCAAATGACTTTGCCACTTTACAAAATGACCATTAGGTGCTTTCAAATGTTTATGACCCATTAGGAACCTCTTTTTCAAACAAAACAAAACTTGGCATGCTTACATGCATTACTTTGACTTTGTGATTTTTATGTGTTGTTTTGCTTGATTGGTAGATTGAGTTTGTGCCTTGTTTGATTGAATTGTAGTGACTTGAAGAGTGTGATTGTTGCAAGGACAAGGAGTGAACCTATACCCTCTACCAAAAAGGCAAGTGATGCTTCATAATTCTATCCCATTACTTTCACTATGCATTAGTGATTTTCTCTAAGTAAAACTTGCATGGATTTTGCTAAGTATAGACCTTGCTATAGGAAAACCTAGTAGATGAAACCTTAGTGGAAATCTTCCTAAGTTAAGATTCCTATTACTATCAAGCTTAGCCTAGCTAGTAGAAAACAAGGGTGGAAATATATTCACACTATGGAAAAGAATTTCTAAGTCTGAGGACTTGTGATTTTGTTTAATAAAACAACTAAGTTAATGAATCACCTGGGTGGAATGGGACTTGCTTGGTGGTTTTTGGTTGAGTGGTTCACAAGGCCCATGTTTATGGTTTACCTTGTGTATCTCACTTGTGGATGGCCACCCAGGAACAAAGAGATTTGACATGTCAAATGTTGAGAAGCTTCAAGTGCAACCACTTGGCAATATGGGCTCTGCCATGATCATATAGGTTGCAAGAACTTAGCCATATGGACAGAGGGTGGTAGTGTTTGATAGGTTGGAGCGCGTCCATTTTGGTCTAAGGGAAGGCTTCTGAAAGATCTTGTCTTGGGAAACCAAGTCTTGTGGGGAAAGTGCACCACCTCTGCAGAGTGTAAAATCTAAGTACTTAGCCATGTCCCTGGTAAAGGACAATTTGAGCATCAAGACATGGAAGCAATCAAGAATCTCATCATTCAAATTTCTAAGTTAAAATCTTGTGGTTTGAACAAGGGTTGTTTGAAATCTTCAATCTTTGATTGAGAGAAGCTTTGGAAAAGATTTTGTCAAAACAAAAACTTAGTATTTTCAAATGATAAGGAAAATCTATCTTGAGCAATGCAAGCCTCAACTCAACTTAGCCAAATGCATATAGATGATAGACTCCACAATACTACCATAGTATCACTTGCCAATACAATTCAAATGTATTGACCCTTTGTGGCTGTAACTTGTATGTTGCAGGTTTGATTGATTTTAGTGAAGATTGATTGATTAGGATTACAAAGTCTACAACCAACATCTGCCTGTGGCACTTTGAAGATGAAGGACCCCATGGCTATAGTTATTCCGCTGCAATGTAATATAATAGCCAAATGAGCTATGTAAGATGTAATAAAACTATGTTATTCATGGTTATAAAGTTATATTATGACCTTTGTTTCTTGATATTACATCTTAACTGTGGATGCTAGCTATTGATCCAGGGACTAGCATTGTAAACACAGGGGGCTCTATCTTATTAAAGATTGGAACCTCTACAAAATTAAATCTTGGCCAAGCTTTTGAAATAAAATATTTCTATTTGATAAAAAGAGTAAAGGTTTATGTAAATAAAAATAATGAGGATTTATTAATATCCAATTTTATTAAAGTAAAGGCTTTTCCCATTTTTAAATAAACACTAAAACTTGTTAATTTATTTTAAATAAGATTTCCAAGTGTTTTAGTTTTTCAATTGAAACCTACTGAAAAGATTTTCGGTATTATTTAGATTTCAAAAGAGTTTTAAAATAAATTAAAACCTATTTGAATTAAAGACTATGGTCTATTTATTTAATTATTAATAGATCCTAAAAGAATAAAAGAATTTTTTTTTGGACTTTAAAATATGTTGATAAACAGAATTAAATTTCACCCAAAGTTTGGTAGTGATTTGAATTCAAATGGAGATTGAAAAATATTATTAAATCCTATTTAATTAATACTAGAGCCTATTTTAAATATTTAAAAGACCCTAAAAATAATAAATAAATTATTCTAAAATTGACTTTGGATTGTGTTGTTAATCAGTATTTGAATTTCACAAATTTTGGTTGAGGTTTGAATTGATTTTTTGCTTGAATTGTTTGAATGAAAATCAAATCAGAATATTCAAAAACAGAAAAGAAAAAGGTTTAGTATAAAAAAAATGGAAACAAACCTAGCCGAGCTAGCCCACTAAGGCCCAGCAGCCCACCTATCGCTCTCTCCCTGAAGCGTTTTTCCTCACCGCAGACAGAACCCATGAGGACACTGACCGATGGACCCCACCCCCACTCTCTCTCACTCGCTGCCAAATGGACCCCATAGCCAGGTCATCATCTTCTTCACCCCGCGTTGAACACGCTTGGCAGTTTCTGCCGTTGATTTGCTCGGATGAATTCGCGTAATGGCGCAGTTAATCCTCCCCCTGACCACGCCTTCTTAATCGCCAGCATCCCCTCTCCATTTTCCCCTAGACGCCACACCACCGGAGCCCCCAGGCTGTCCCCAATTCCCCCTGCATCGCCCTCTGCTCCGGCGAGCTTCGCGAGCGATTCCGGCCAGTCGACATTGCCCCTCGCCTCCTCGAGGACATAAGCGTGACCCCCAGACCCTGACGCACCTCTCTGCATCCTCAGCTCGCTAGCGCGTGCCCCTCATCGTCGGCAAGGACAATACCGTCTCGCCACCGATGACCACATCCACTCCGGCGAGCTACTGACGCCAAACGTGTGCGCCCCTCGTGTTCTGGTGAGTACCTATAGAACCCCCAAGACCGTGCGCATCCTCCTGATACCTTTCCTCGCTTGCTTGCATCCCAGGCACTCGTCTTCGACCACGACCGTGCGCACCCGTCGGCAGCAACAACTCCGGTGAGCGATTCAGACCATCCTCGTGCGCCCCTCGACGAGCTATCACCACGTTGAGCTTCAGCGTCACTCCACGAACCTGGTGAGACACTCCCTTTCCTCCCTTGCTTCCTGTAATCGCCGCGATGCCGTAGCCAGAGCCAGCGCCGCCACCTGCCGCCGCCAGCGCCGCCACTAGTTTGCAAGCGTGTTGTGCGCCGTTGGATATTGATCCAAAGGACACGATAGAACCTTAGACCGAAGGGGTAAGATCGATCCTGCTCCACACGATTCACTTTAAATCTTGCGGTCCACGTTGCTGATCTAGACGAACCGGTACCAGCGAATAGAAACTCGACACGTGGCCTGGAATCTGTTTTAAAACAGAAACTTGCCTATTAGATGTTCAATTTTGAAAAATTCATAACTTTCAAACCACACGTCCAAATTTTGCAAATTTTATAACAATGGAATCAGCAAGACAATCCCTATCCAACCATGCACTTTGTTTAGTAAAATGCTTCTGTTAAATTGTTTGTTTTTGCAGAAACTTGTGTAGGCATATTTGGAATATAAAAATTGTTCTAAAATGATTTTTGGGATAAAACCTTTGGAAAATGGATTGTTTTGAACCTACTGACTATAGAAATCAATTGGTGGTTTCAAAAATATATTTGGTGTAGCAAAAGAATGAATCTTGGATTTAAACCATTTCTAGTCAAATAAAAATATTGTTTATATGTTTAAAAATGATTTTGGAGGAAAACCTTTGAGAAATGTTTTGTTTTAAACTCTCTGACCCCAAACACCAAGTTTTATGATTTGAAAATGTATTTTGTGAACCCTATAAAAACTATTACTTTGCTAAAAGACATTTTCAACCACATAAAATAATGACTTGGTTTAAAAATAGTTTATGAAGTGAAATCTTTTGCAAATGATTTTGCCACTTTATAAAATGACCATTGGGTGTTTTCAGATGTTTATTAACCATTAGGAACAACTTTTACAAATAAAACAATCTTTTGCATGCTTGCATGCATTGTTTTGTTTCTATCATTTTATGTGATGTTTTGCTTGAATGGTAGATTGAAATATTGCTTGCTTGATTGAATTGTAGTGATTTGAAGAGTGTGAATATTGCAAGATCAAGGAGTGAACTTATATTCTCTACCAAAAAGGCAAGTTATGCTTCATACTTTTGTCCCATTATTTTCACTATGCATTAGTGATATTTCTAAAGTAAGACTTGCATCGAATTTTTGCTAAGTATAACCTATGCTATGGGAAATCCTAGTAGTTGAAACCTTAGTAGAAATTTCCTAAGTTAAGATTCCTACTACTATCAAGCTTAGCTTACCTAATGGAAAACAAGGGTGGAATATATATTCATACTATGGAATATTTCCAAGACATGGACTTGTGTTTTGCTTCATAAAACAACTAAGTGAATGAAACACCTCGGTGGAATGGAAGGAATGGTTTGTGTTGAGTGGTTCACAACGCCCATTTCTATGGTTTACCTTGTGTATCTCACTTGTGGATGGCCACCCAGGAACAAAGAGATTTCAGATGTCAAATATTGAGAAGCTTCAAGTGCAGCCACTTGGCATTATGGGCTCTGCCTGGATCATATATGTTGCAATAACTTAGCCAAATGGACAGTTGGTGGTAGGGGATTGATAGGTTGGAGCGTGTCCATTCTGGTCTAAGGGAAGGCTTCTGAAAGATCTTGTCTTGGTGAAAATCAAGTCTTGTGGGGAAAGTGCACCACCTCTGCAGAGTGTAAAATCTAAGTACTTAGCCATGTCCCTGGCAAAGGACAATTTGAGCATCAATACATGGAAGCTATCAAGAATCTCCTCATCCCAATTTCTAAGTTAAAAACTTGTGGTTGAACAAGGGTTGAAGGATCACCAATTTCTATTGGGAGATGCCTTGGGAAAAATCTATTTTGAGCAAAGCAAGCCTAAGCTCCACTTAGCCAAATGCATATAGATAATAGACTCCACTATACTACCATAGTATCACTTGCCAATACAATTCAAATGTATTGACCCTTGTGGCTGTAACTTATTATGTTGCAGTTTTGTTTGATGTTAGTGAAGTTTACTGATTAGGATTACAAGTCTACAACCAACATGTCTGCCTGTGGCACTTTGAAGATGAAGGACCCCATGCTATTGTTATATTCTGTTGCATTGTAATGAGATAGCCAAATGAGCTATGTAAGATGTAATAAGTTATTTTATTCCTGGTTATAAAGTTGTATTATGACCTTTGTTTCTTGATATTACATCTTAACTGTGGATGCTAGCTATTGATCCAGGGACTAGCATTGTAAACACAAGGATCTCTACCTTATTAAAGGTTGGGAACCTTACAGCTTAGGGGAAGATACCGTTTCCTCTCTCCTTTTACTCCTCCTCTTTTTCTTCTTCTCCTCTTTAGGAGGGAGAGGATTGAAAGGAAGCTTCTCCACATACCATGATTATTGTTAGAGACAATAGAAGAAACTTTGGAGGATTCCTCCTTTTTATTAATAAGAACAAAACTCATATCAATCCTGTCATATTTTGGTAAAATATCATCTTTTATTAGATTTTGCATGTAAGTATTTGCATGGCAATTATCCACACAATAAAGATGACAACCATGCAGGACCCTATTCATATCAAAAGCACTCATGTATACGAAAGAATTTTTCTTGATAACTCTTCACACCCCAAAAACAATGTAAGTTCATCATGTTGATTATCAGTGATCGCGTTATCACAATACAAACTTGCAGTACTCATTGGATTAGAAAGGTTATTATTATGGCCTAAGCATTGAAAATTGAAATGACCCACTTCATTGTAGAGTTCACAAATAAAAGGATAAAGGGCACAATTGTTTTTACCAATATCATTTAGAGCCTTATAAGACATTCTGGTTTTTTCATTCCATTGGGTGATACAATATTCTTCTTCGATTTGATTGTTCTCACAAGGTCTATGCATTCCACAAAAATTAACATGCTTATAAGAAATAGTTCTTTCAGAAGTTTGAGCATGTTTATTGCAATCATTAATAACATTTCCATTTCCATGAAAGTGTCTTTAAAAGGTTCATGATATATGTCCCATTTTTATTTAGGAGCATTAATATTAGAAGCAAAGGTTCTACAACAAGCAACAATAATTTGATGATCAATACCATATTTAACACCAAGCTCTTGAAAATCGGCAGTTTCAGCGAGAGACTTAATGCAATCATACTTATAGTAACTTTGGCCACACTAGGGTATGCCCACCCTGGTGCCCTACTCCGTCTCTGCTTCGATTTTCCGTATCGTTCCGGGAAAAATAGTAACTTTGGCTTTTGTCCCGTCCAATTCCGAGAATATTCATTTTTTATCCTTTCTGAAACCAAAAATAGTAGAAAACAGGCAACTGGCACTACGACATCTTGTCAATAGGTTAGTTCCAGAAAGTGTATAAAAATACCTCAAAGTGTAGACAAAACATAAGACAAATGATATAACACAAGCATGGAGCATAAAAAATTATAGATACGTTTACGATGTATCACCCCCTCCCCCACGCACGGGGCCAGGCCTGGCCGCGCTGCCAAGTGTGTGGCCCCCTGGTGGATCTTCTCTGTATCGTACTCTGGCTCCGTGTTCCCCTCTGTAAAATATTAACTTCGGCTTTTGTCCCATCCAATTTCGAGAATATTGATTTTCTGCCTTTTCTAGAACCAAAAACAGAAGAAAACAGGCAACTGGCACTGTGGCATCTTGTTAATAGGTTAGTCCCAGAAAACATTAAAAATACCTGAAAGTGTAGACAAAGCAAAGCAAAGTAGATACTAAACAAGCATGGAACATCAAAAATTATAGATAGGTTTATGACGTATCAAGCATCCCCAAGCTTAACTCATGCTCGTCCTCGAGTAGGTAAGTGATAAAAAGAATAATTTTTGAGGTGACATGCACCATCAAAATCAAGATCAAACCATTTGCAACCATTGAAAGCTGGGATCAAAGAACTCTAAACATGAGCATGAAAGAATAAGTTCTAACAGTAAGACACAGTAACTATGCATGCAACATGAAAGGTTACAAACAAAGATTCATGAATAAAAATGCATTGAAAAACGTTCGTTTGTTTCACATATAGAAAACATAGCATAGTGGCATTCATCTTGTCCCTCATGGAGTAGCAAATAGATGCATAGGACACGTTCAAAGTTCATAAGAGTGACTAGATACAAATAGTTCATGAGCAAGAAATATCAACAATATGCATCAATCAATAAGTTTTGGGACAATGCACATAGAACTAAGAATGGCAACTATGCTCCCTTAATTGGTGCCTAAGGATGGAAGGTGGAGACTCAATATAACAGTGGACGAAATGCCCTTCATAAAGGGAAGCAGGGATTTCAAGTCTCAAAAAGAGCTTCCAAAAATATGGTACTTGTTAGCTTTCAACTCTCATTGACCCTATCATAAGCATCTTGAAGGGGTTAAGGTTCAAGTGAACAAAATATGGAGTATATGCTTGACAAAGTATAAGTTGGCAATCTCATGTCCCTTGAATACGAGGGCCGCTCCTCATGCTACTCAAGTTTAGTTACCGGTAAGTTCTTGTCATAGTAAGTACATGTGTAGCATAGAGAACCGCCAATGGGTAGCCCTTGAACATGATACGGGAGCTATCCCATAATCAAAATGACAAGGCAAGCAGACAATGAGCATCTTAGCAATCTTCTTATTTACCATGGGAAAATGGTGTTTTTTCTCTCTTTCCTATTCTCTCATCTTTTTTTTCTTTTTTCTCAATCTCCTTTTCTATCTCTTTTTTATAAGAAGAATGCTTCATAGATTGCTCGCTATGGTGATGCTACAAGTTTCCACCATGATTAGGCATGGCTTAGGCTAGCGGCCCAAGCGTTTCTCTAACACACATACATAACTCCATGGACTTACAAGCTCCCCTTTGATTTCACACTGACGACATCCATAAACAAAAGAGCATGATATCAACTGGGTACAATGTATAAGTGCAATGTTGAAAGCATTCCCCATGACAACATGGTTCTGCTAATTCCAACGTATAAGTGCAAGAAAATACAACATAGATGACACAATGGTTCAAGTTTATTAGGGGCAAGAAAAATGAAGTGTGTCATCAAGTTTGTGAGAGCTTTAATCACTAAGTTATCACATAACAAAATAACTTTTTAATTGGAAGATAGATGAAAACAAGAATATATTGGAATGGTGTAACACACCATGAATAGGAATTTATAGTGTACTCTTTGGAATAACTTGGTTTATTGGGAGTTGGATGCATGTGTCGAACTTACTCATACAAGTGGAGGCTAGCAAAATACTAGGAGCGAAAAACTAAGATAGCAATAATGGCCATAATCATGTAGAGCGACAAAACATTACCAATCAAACCATAAAGTGGTATCTCAAGTCAAAAACTAAATGATCATAGAGGCTAAGGTGACTGGTTCATAGTCATAACATGGTGTGAGCATGTGCCAAGTCAACACAAACAAAGCATCAAAGGAGAATACCACAATAGTATGCTTTTGTATGCTAAAACAAAGAATGATTCTTTCAAGGCACATTAAGCAATCCTAATTGTTTGGAACAATTCATGCTACAGTAATAATCACTAAGCATAAGGTCAAAACAACATCTAGCATGACATGATAAAGTCTAAGTGATAGTCAAAGCAAGCTCCTCTTGTACTACTAAGCAAGAACTTCCTACTCCTTTCCAACGCCAATAAACTTATTTAAAACAACAGAGCGAGAACAGGGGTCTAAACTACTTTATTCAAGCAAACTAAGAAAACAAAAACCAAAAATAAAAACTAAGACGTTCCAAGAACAACACAACTTGTGCATGAAACAATAAAAATGAAGTGTCTAGAAAGACCTGAGATTTTTATTGATGAAGAAGGGGATGCCTTGGGCATCCCCAAGCTTTGATGATTGTACCTCTTCAATATTTCTTGGGGTGACATGGGGTGGCATCCCTAAGCTTGAGATTTTTTCCATTCTTCATCTCAGTACATCATTCTTTCTCTACACCTGAAAATTTTCCTTCATACAAAACTTCACACAATCTTCATTAGCATCATTAGTGTATTCAAAAGATACTAGACCTTTGGGGTTTAGTTTTAAAACAGAAAAACTTTCACTAAAAACACAAGCTACTGTAGCAAGTCCCTCAAAAAGCTCAGTTTCCCAAAAAGAACCCAAAAAGGAATCAATAATAAGCAAATGCAAATAATGACAGAAATCTGTCAAAACAGACCAGCAGGTAGAAACCTATTTTTTTTAAGACCTTCTGTTGCTCAAATCAAAAAGTGTTGAACTAACGAAAGTTATCTAACATCCTGTGGGATGTATTCCGGAAATTACAGCTCAATCCGACTTACAGAGATTTTTTACGAATTTTTACAGTGGAGCACAAAAATCTGTTTCGGGACATCAACTCCCCAAATCTTACTTCCCTCTCATTAGAGGTTATTCTTGGCCCAAAAAGCAAATAAAAAGGATAAGGAGCGGTTATTACTGTGGTAATAACTTCCAATACTCAAGAAAACTATTGGGTTATCTCCCAAGAAATACTTTTCTTTAACGTCTTTAAGTTAGGCACAAGAAGAAAGAATCAAGTATTTTCAAATGAAGAAGCATTAACATCAAACCTTGCTTTGAAAGGAGGAGAAAAAGGAAACTTCTCTCTCCTTATAGGGAAGTGTTCAATACCTTTATTGAATGGAAATTTATATTTAATGGCGCCTCCTTTCATATCAATGATGCCACCAACAGTTCTAAGAAAAGATCTTCCCAAAGTAATAGGACAAGAAGCATTGTATCCAACATCCAAAACATAGAAATCAACAGCGACAGGAAGGATTGTTATATATAATAAGAACATCATTAACACTCCCCATGAGTTTATTTTTAGCATTATCATCAAGTGGGACATCCAAATAGCAATTTTCCAAAGGTGTCAAATCAAGCATTTCATAAATATTTCTAGGCATAATAGAGACACTAGAACCAAGGTCACATGAAGCTTTGAGACCAAAGTCATTCACTTGCATATTAATGATGGGTTCCCAACTATATTCTAATTTCCTAGGAATAGAGGCTTTGTGTTTCAAATTTTCTTCCTTAATTTTAATAAGAGCATATGTAATGTGTTTGGTGAAAGCCACATTCATATCACTAGAATCAGGGCTTGTAGCAAGCTTTTGTAGGAACATAATCACTTCAGAAATATTGCAACCATCAAGATCAAAATCAAACTTGGCATCACTGGTAGTAGACTCATTGTGTTTAGGCATTGTGGTAGGAGGAATAGGGACTTCTTGTAGTTTAGTGGCATCCTTATTGGTGTTGGTGATAGTGCACACAATATTGTGTGTAGAAATTTTAGCTTCTCTTTCCCACTTAGCATGTAGTTGAGCTAACAGTCTAACATTTTCATCAATAGTAACTTGTATGGCATGAGTAGCAGCAAAGGTACTTTCCAAAGTTTCAGGTTCAGCATCCATTTTATTAATCAAAGAGGAATGTGCTTTAGACAAAGAGGAAATATTTTTCTCAACATTCAAAAGCTTTTCCTCCATAGTCTTGTTGAAAGTGGTTTGTTTACTAATAAAGTCTTTGAGCATGACTTCAAGTTTAGAGGGAGCACTTCTAGTATTGTTGTAGGAGTTTCCGTAGGTATTGCCATCATTAGGAGGATAAGGCCTATAAATGTTGTTGCTACCAAAATTATTCCTATAGGAATTGTTGTTGAAATTTTTGTTTCTAATGAAGTTCACATCAACTTGCTCTCCTTGAGCAACCAAAGAGGCCAAGGGAACATTATCTGAATCAATATGAGCTTTTCCATTAACAAGCATGGCCATGATAACATCAATCTTATCACTCAAAGAGGAGGTTTCTTCAACAGAATTGACCTTCTTACCATATTGAGCTCTCTCAGTGTGCCATTCAGAATAATTAACCATCATATTATCAATGAGCTTTGTTACACAACCCAAGGTAATGGTCATAAAGGTACCTCCAGCAGCTGAATCCAGGAGGTTTCTTGAAGAGAAGTTTAAACCTGCATAAAAAGTCTGGATAATCATCCAAGTAGTAAGTCCATGAGTGGGGAAATTCTTAACCAAAGATTTCATTCTTTCCCAAGCTTGAGCAACATGTTCATTATTAAGTTGTTTAAATTTCATTATTTCACTTCTCATAGATATAATATTAACAGGAGGATAGTATTTTCCAATAAAAGCATCTATGCACTTAATCCAAGAATCAATACTATTTCTAGGTAAGGACAATAACCATTCTTTAGCTTTTCCTCTCAAGGAGAAAGGAAACAACTTGATCTTAATAATATCTCCATCTACATCCTTATATTTTTGCATCTCACAAAGTTCAACAAAGTTATTGAGGTGGGCAGCAGCATCATCAGAACTAGCACCAGAAAATTGCTCTCTCATCATAAGATTCAGCAAAGAAGGATTAATTTCATAAAAGGTAGCATCAAGAGCAGGTGGAGCAATAGGAGTACTTAGGAAATCATTGTTGATTGTGCTAGTGAAGTCACACAGCTTGGTATTCTCAGCAGAGTTCATTTTGGCAAAAGTGGAGCAAGCCAACAACACCAGCAACTAGAGCAGGAACTAATTTTTTTGTATTTTTGATAAGAGAAAGCAAACCAAAAGAAACTAGTTTTTTTGTTATTTTTGATTAAAAGAGGAAAACAAACAAGCAAAAGAAAATACGCAAAACAAAAACAAAGTAAAGAGAAAGGTTGTGAAGGACCCCCTTGTGAAGACTTCATTAGCCTCGATGGCAACGGCGCCAGAAAACAGCTTGATGCGCTCGGATCAATGTAGATCTTCGTTGGGAGACCCCAAGAGGAAGTTATGATGAGCACAACAACAAGTCTTCCCTCAGAAAGAAAACAAGTTTATCGAACCAGTAGCAGGAAGGAAACGACTCAAAGGTGTTGCTAGCAACTAGAAACCTGCACAACCCAAACTCAAGACTTTGCCCCAACAAACAGTGAGGTTGTCAATCTCATCGGTTTGCTAAAAAAGGATTAACTATATGGTGTGGAAGGTAATAGTGTTTTGCAGAAAGTAAACAGTAACAGTGGAAGATGTATCAATGGTAAAGATTGGATCAGGGTCCATAGTTCACTAGAGGTGTTCTCCTTAAGATAAAATGTCACATCCCAAAATTTTCCAAATTTTGAAATGTGAAAAATAAACAAACAAAAGAAACAAATGTTGAAATTTAGGTTGAAAAGAAACTTTTGCCTCTAATTGGAACCATCAAAACCTTACTTGAAAAAAAATTGAATGAAAAAGAAAAAAACAAATCAAATGCATTTAAGCACAAAATGTATCTTGAGTGAGAACTTGGAAAATTTAAACCAAAAACCCTAAACCCTAATAAAAGAAATCATCTCCAAAATCACTCCAGGACTATGGCTTTGCCCCACATAAAAATTTAGCAACAAACATTCCTAATTGATCAATAAATGGTAATAAAAAATATTATAAAATCATGGGAATTGATTTCACTTAATTTGGAGCCATGGATAAAAACTTATGATTTTTATAAGATAAAAGAAAATATTTCCAAGACTAATAAAGCTCAAAGCTAAGGTCAATGATTAATTGTGAACAAAGTAACCCTAAAAGGATTTAAAAATATAAAAAAATATTAAATAAAAATATACAAATTAGTATCACCATTTTTGGAGCTATAAATAAAAAGATATGGATTTTATAAGACAAAGAAAGAAAGAAATAAATAAGAATTATTACAAAGATAATTTAAAACATGGTTAAAGTCCCTAAGTAAAGGGAATAAAATTTTATTAAATAATATAAAAGAATAAAAGTTAATTTAAATAAAATTATATTGGCTTATGAACCATATTCAACTTTATTTAAATAAAGACAAAATGCCTCACTTAAATGAATATTAAGTCATAAAAAAATGTTTAAAATATTCCAAAGTGGACTATTTAATCAACTCATATTTTTTATGAAACCTACTAAAAAGTGTTGAAGAAAATTTGAATTCAATTTGAAGCTTGAATCAAATGTTTTGAATAAAAACAGAAAACAGAAAAAGAAAACGAAAAACATTTGAAGAAAAAAAAAACAAGAAAACTTACCAGCACACCTCAGGCCCAACTGCCAGCCCATCTAAGACCACCCGGCCACCCCTCTCTCCCCGCAGATCGTTTCTCACCCGCTCGTCCACCCACATCCCCACTGACGCGCTGGACCCACGGCCACGTCACCTCGTCATCTCCAGCGTGTAGACCCGTTTTTCCCCTTTACTCTGCCATTTCTGGTCGAAAATGAATCACGTTAATTCTCCTAACTCCTTGTGTAATCCCCTCCCCCGACCATGCTCACTTAACCACCTCCTCATCCTCTCTGTTTCACCTCAATCACCACACTACGGGAGCCCCCAGGCTGCCAGCAATTTGACTCGTGCCGCCGCTGCACCGACAGTCTGCCACTCTAATATTGATCTTAGAACTGGTTATCATCAACTCAAGATTCATGCAGAAGATATTCCAAAGACCTCCTTTACCACCAGATATGGATTGTATGAGTACACAGTCATGTCTTTTGGATTAACCAATGCCCCTGCTTATTTCATGAACCTCATGAATAAGATTTTTATGGACTTCCTGGATAAGTTTGTGGTTGTTTTCATCGATGACATTCTGATATATTCCAAGTCAGAAGAAGAACATGAGCTACACCAGAGGACCATCCTTGGAACCCTTAGGGAGCAATAATTGTATGCCAAGTTTAGCAAATGTGAATTCTGGTAACATGAAGTTGGATTTCTCGTACATATTGTGTCAACCGGAGGAATTGCCGTTGACCCTGCCAAGGTTAAGGATGTTGAAGAATGGCAATCCCCAACCACTCAAACCCAAGTTCGTGCATTTCTCGGATTAGCGGGATATTACCGCAAGTTCGTCGAAGGATTCTCGAGCATCAAAAGACCAATGACCCAATTGTTGAAGAAAGATAAGAAGTTTGAATGGACTGACAAATGTGAAGCAAGTTTTCAAGAACTTAAGAAGAGATTGATCTTAGCCCCAATCCTGAACATGCCAGATATCACGAAGCCTTTTGATGTGTATTGTGATGCATCCAAGATCGGTCTCGGATTTCTGCTTATGCAAGAAGGCAAAGTCATATCATATCTATCCCGACAACTGAAGCAACATGAGCAGAATTATCGTACCCATGATATTGAACTAGAAGCCGTAGTTTTAGCCTTGAAGACATGGCGGCATTTCCTCATGGGTAACCGTGTGAGATTTATTCGGATCACAAGAGCCCGAAGTACATTTTCACTCAGAAGGAGCTGAATATGAGGCAAAGGAGATGGATAGAGTTAATCAAGGACTATGATCTAGACATTCACTATCACCCCGGCAAAGCTAATGTCGTAGCAGACTGTCATGTCGCTTGAACTCTATGATTCTGAAGGAGCACCAAGTTTGCGCAAGGAGTTGGAAGATTTCAGAATGGAATTAGTAAGTGAAAGATTTTTGTCCAGCATAGAACTTCAACCTACTTTGATCAGTCAGATCAAGGAGGCGCAGAAAGAAAATGCTAGCATCGATGGAATCAAATGTCGTATTGGTACAGGCAAAGTACCCGAATTTACTGAAGATGAAGAAGGAGTTTTGTGGTACAAAGGATGTATCTGTGTGCCAGTAGATGAAGCAAGCTATTTTGAAAAAATCCCACGATACTCTTTATACTATCCACCCCGGAAGAACAAAGATGAATCAGGATTTGAAGGAGCAATTTTGGTGGAATAAGATGAAGAGAGAAATCGGAAGCTATATAGCCAAGTGTGATATTTGTCACAGAGTCAAGGTGTGACATCAAAGACCCACAGGACTATTGCAACTATTGTAGATTCCGGAATGGAAACATGATTCAGTTGGAATGGATTTTATCCCTGGTTTGCCTACATCTAGTAGTGGAAATGACTATATTTGGGTCATAGTAGATAGACTGTCCAAAGTCGCCCATTTCTTACCCGTCAAAACCACTTACCAAGGTTCGAAGCTGGCAGAGTTGTACATCACTAGAATCGTTAGTTTGCATGGAGTCCCAAAGAACATTGTGTCGGATCGAGGAACTCAGTTTAACTCGAGAGTTTGGAAGAAAGTCCAAGAAGGATTAGGAACCCGACTGGATTTCAGCACATCTTATCACCCTCAGACCGATGGATAAATGGAGCGAGTAAATAAAATACTCGAAGATATGTTGAGAGCCTGCGTGTTAGAATATGGATCTAAATGGGAAGATTGTCTGCCGTTCGCAGAATTTTCATACAACAACAGTTATCAAGCCAGTTTGGAAATGGCACCATTTGAATTCATGTATGGAAGGAAGTGTTGTACCCCTTTGAATTGGTCAGAAGTAGGAGAGAGTGAGATTTTAGGACCCGACATCCTACGAGAAGCCGAAGAGAAAGTTCACAAGATCCATGAGAACCTCAAGACTGCCCAATCCAGACAGAAGAGTTATGCTGACAAGAGACGTCGAGACCTAGCCTTCAATATCGGATATTTTGTGTAGCTCAAAGTGTCACCTTTGAAAGGAATGCAACATTTTCATCTCAAAGTAAAGTTAGCCCCCAGATATATCGGACCCTTCAAGATTCTGAATCGTTGAGGAGAGGTATCGTATCAACTGGAACTGCCCAAGGAGATGTCAGCTGTGCATAATGTGTTCCACATCTCGTTACTTCGCAAATGCCTAGAAGTCCCAGAGCAGACCAAAGTTTTCAAGAACATTCATCACCGAACCATAAAGATCAACGATGAACTAAAATATCCCGAAGTACCCATCCGTATTTTGGAGGAAGATTTCAGAACAACCAGGACCCGGAGCATCAAGTTTCTCAAGATCCAGTGGAGTAACCACACTAAAGAAGAAGCTACCTAGGAGCGACAAGACTACATTAGGACGGAGTTTCCAGATCTCTGTAAATCCTAGTTTTCTTTTTCTCAAATCTCGGGACGAGATTTTTTTGAAGGAGGGCAGGTTTGTAAATCCCAAAAATATTAAAAAAGATTATCAATCCCAATCACCCAAAATTAGGGTTAACAAAAACTTTTGTTAATTAAAATCCATATGAATGCATGTGTGTATGTGATGAATGTATGAATGCATGAATGGACTTGTTTTTATTGTTGTGAATAGCAAGGAATGGTTTAAAGATGTAAACAACATCATCTAAATCATTTCCAAGTAGAATCAAATCTAGAGAAATTCAAAAACAAACAAAACAAGCAAATGGTCATTTTTGCCAATCTTGCTCACTAGACTACTTTGAGTGTTTCTAGTCCAAGATTTCAAACAGAAACAATTCCATTTATTTTCACCCTTTGCTAGACCAAATGAAAGTGAACCCAAGCCCACCTTGCACCCACAGAAACATTTGGCAACTCTATTCAAATGACATCTGAAATGAATCTAGTTCATACAGGAAGATCACCATTTCTCAAAACCCAACCAAACCAGTGCACCTTGAAAAATCCAACCAAACAGAGACTTCCTAGTATGTGACCATTGCACCCACCAATTTTCATCCAAAAATTCAAATTTGAAATTCTTGCGGCCATTTCATTAAACACCTTCTGAGCACAAATCAAATTAAACAACAAACACTATTCTGAGCAGTGTGTGTGCCAACCTTATCCTCTCTCTATCTCTCCCTACACTCCCAGTAGATCACTAAACTTGCCTAAGCTCCTATAGCTCACTGTGAACTCGACCATGCCATCAATGGCCACCATGGCCGAGCACACTTGCCACCCCCACCATCGACAACAAGATAGAAGTATAGCCAGCCTCGCCAACCGTGTCTATCAAGCACACCACCGTCAACCGCCACCCCCTGTCCAACCCTCGAGCCCTGCCAGCCACTGGACCACCCAGAACGCACGCGCCCATTTTCTCTGCGACCATGCCGAGAGAGCGCCAAAGCGTTGCGCTCAACACGCTCACAACAAACTGTGCCCCGCCTTCGCCACTCACGTACGTGATCACCACCTCCCAGGCAACCCCGTTCGCTGCCGCGTGACCCGTAGCCACTGTGCGCCATTAAAACTACCGTCGGTGCCGCTCAGAGCGTCGACGTGTTCCGAACGAACCGGATCTCCTCACACCTTGCCATGAAGACATTGAGCTTTTCCAGGAGATAGTGCACCGTCCCCTACCTTCGGCCATGCCCGTATATGTAGAGGTCCCAACCTTCAATAAGGTAGAGAAACCTGTGTTTACAATGCTAGTCCCTGGATCAATAGCTAGCATCCACAGTTAAGATGTAATATCAAGGAACAAAGGTCATAATATAACTTTATAACCAGGAATAATATAATTTTATTACATCTTACACAGCTCATTTGGCTATTACATT
Source organism: Avena sativa (assembly GCA_916181665.1). NCBI lineage: Eukaryota > Viridiplantae > Streptophyta > Magnoliopsida > Poales > Poaceae > Avena > Avena sativa. The sequence continues at coordinate 50,626,168 of OV702279.1, read as the reverse complement.
ACATTGCAGCAGAATATCTATAGGCATGGGATCCTTCATCTTCAAAATGCCACAGGCAAACATGTTGGTTGTAGACTTTGTAATCCTAATCAATCAAATTCTCTAATATCAATCAAACCTGCAACATTACAAGTTACAGCCACAAGGGTCAATACATTTGAATTGTATTGGCAAGTTTCACTACTATGTAGAATATAAGTGGATCCTATCATTACATTCGTATTTGGCTAAGTAGGGTTTTAGGCTCATTTGTAGAAAGCAATAATTTATCCTATCTTTTCAAAATAGTTTTGATCTTTTGTCAAATCTTTCTGAACTCCTTGGTAAATCCCCAAGTGTTTCATGTCTTTGTCAAAATCTCTTGAGCTCCTTGGTACACCCCAAGTGCTTCAAGTTTTTATCAAAATCTCTTGAGCTCCTTGGTAAATCCCCAAGTGCTTCAAGTTTTTATCAAAATCTCTTGAGCTCCTTGGTAAATCCCCAAGTGCTTCAAGTCTTTTGCTGTCACTTAAAAGTTTTTCTTTTAGAAATTGGAATGTCGAGATTTCCCATAGCTTCAAGCCTTTAGTTGCTCAGTATTGTCCATAACCGGGGACACGGCTAAGTACTTAGAATTTTATCTTCTCCAGAAGTTGTACACTTTACCCACATGACACACTCTCATCTTGTTGCCACCAGTGGCCGCTGGATAAGTACTCACCAAGATGGAGTACTGGCAGATTGAGAATGTGACGAAGTCTTTCCATAGGGTCCTCCCATACACAATGCTAGCTTGTCTTCAGGCACCAATGCAGGGTTCCGAGTTCCCTCCTTTCCAGTTAACCTGAAGACCAATGCATGGGTCTTCCCAATGTAGTTGACTAAGCCAGAGCCATAATAGCATGTGGCTGTACACGGAAGCCACTGTTGGAGAAACATGTTCAATCTCTAAGTCCATGGGTGGTTTTCATCTGGTGCACAACAAAAAGAGATTGCCATATAAACATGGTTCCTCTTGTTCCCACCTTGTCCAAAACTTGAGTATCCTTGTCCACCCAGGTGGTTCATTGAGTACTTGTTTTATTATGTAAAAAATAAGTATTTTCTCAACTTCATAAAATCTCAACATGTATCTCTTCTCAAAATATTTAGCATGGCTAAGCATTTTACAACTACATTGTTTTCACTAAGGAATATATAAGGGTATCCTATTAGGATTTGCATAGCATAAAGTATAGAAATTTTTTTCATGCATGTTTCAAAATCCACTAAGTATAACGAAAATAGTAGGTCTTTAGATGATAGTGTAACTTGCCTTTTGGTAGGGAATGTTGGTTCACTTCTTGATCTTGCTAATCTCACACTCTTCTAACTTCACTACAAATCAATTAAGCAAACATAGGTTCAACTAGCATTCCAACCAATAATCAAGCAATCTAACACACATAAAATAATAGAAACTAAGTCATGCATGCAAGCATGCAAAAGATAGTTTTATTTGCAAATGTGGTCTCTACTAGGCTCTAAACTTTGTAAGGCTCAAAGTGGTCATTTTCTAAAGTGGCAAAGTCATTTGCAAAATGGGTTTTACCTATAAACCATTTTTAAGTCCAATATTTATTCCATGAGGTGGAAAATGTTTTAGCAAAGCAACAACTTTATATTGTTCACCAAATAAGTTGTTAGTTCACCAAAACATGGTGTTTTGGGTCAGTAGGTTTGAATCAAAACATTTTCCAAAGGTTTTATTCAAAAATCATTACCATAGCAAAAACCATATTTTTATTTGACTAGAAATGAGCTAATTCAATTATTCAATCCTAAACTTTACCAAATAGATTTTTAAATTCATAAGTTGGTTCCAAGGGTCAGTAGGTTCAAACCAATTTGCAAATATTTCAACCTCAAAATCATTTTGAAATAATTTTTATAACCTAAACAAGCATACAAATGTTTCTGCAAAAAACAAACATTTTACCAGAAGATTTTTACTAAAAAAATTGCATGGTTGGCTAGGTCTTGTTCCACTGATTCTATTGATATAAAGTTTGTAATTTTTGGACGTGTGGATCAAAAGTTATGGATTTTTCAAATTTGCAAACCAATCTGATTCTAATTCTATTTTAAATCAAAAGCTGGGCCACGCGGCGTGTTCTCATTGGGCGGTACCGGTTCGCACGGATCGCGCAACTACAGCCGTTGGATCTAAGTGAGACGATGCGGTTCAGATTTGCCCGTACCTCTTCGTTTAATGAATCTATCGAGGCCGCCAGATGGAAATCTAACGGTGCGAGTTGACTTGACCAAACACGAGCGGCGCCGACGGCGGATGGCAGCGGCGCACGGTCAGGCAGTGGCGCTACGGCAGCTACAGGAAGCAAGGAAGAGGTTGGCGAGGCTTACCAGACTCGTAGAGGCTTGCTGAAGCTCGAGGTGGTACTGGCTGGCGAAGGGGCGCACTGGAGTGGAAGTAATTGCTCGCCGGAGACGATGGCGGCGTCAGGCGGTTCTGGTGGTCGTCGGGGACGATGTTGCAGATCACCCTAAGACGAACGGGTGGTACGGTTAGAAGCGTGCTGTTCTGGAGAAGATGGGAGCATCATCGAGGGGTGCTGGGGCGGTCGATACTTACCAGGGGATGTCGCCGGAGAAGGAAGCAGACGCGGCGGCGCTCAGAGGTTGTCGAAGCCGACGTTCTGGGGCGCCCGCGAGTGAACGGACAACACAGGGAGAAGCGCTAGGGGCTGGGGGTCACAGCCGTGTGCTCAGGGAGGCTAGGGGCAACAGGGTTCGGCCGGAATCGCTCGGTGAGACTCGCCTGAGCAGCGGTGGTGCAAATTCGATTCAGGGCAGCCTGGTGGCTCTGGTCGAGTAGGTTTTGAGGGGAAAGGAAGAGGAGTTGCTGGCGATTAAGAGTGCATGGTCGCAGGGAGGATTCATTGTGCCATTTACGCGTATTGATTCGAGCAATCAACAGCAGGAAATGGCGAGGAGGAATCAACGCGGGTTTGAAGACGATGAACAGTGGTGTGGGGTCATGTCGTCAGTGGGGGGGAGAGAAGGGAAGAGGGGCCACTGGTCAGTGTGTGCGCGGGTGGATCTTCTAGTGAAAACGTTTCGCGAGTGGGAAAAATAGCTGGGCTGAAACTGGGCTCGCTGGGCTGGCCAGTTGGGCTGCTGTCTGATCCTTTTTTTGTTCAGAAATCTTTTCCTTTTTCTATTTGGTTTTCTGTTTTGAATTTCAATCAAACAATTCAAACATTCAAATCAAATCAAACATTCACCACACTTGTATTGAGTTTTGGTTCTGTTTAACAACATAAACCAAAGTCCAAAACAAAATAATATTTTTATTCTTTTTAGGATCTATTTAATAATTAAATAAATAGTCCTTAGTTATTAATTCAAATAGGATTTGTTTTATTTAAAAACTCCATTTGAAATCTAAATATAAAACCAAAAACACTTCAGTAGGTTTTATTTGAGATTATAAAATACTTGGAAAACCTGTTTATAATAATTTAACAAGTTTTGATGTTTAAAAAATAGTAAAACCTTTATCTTATAAAAATTGGTTTATTAAATCCTTATTATTTTACTTTAAATAAACCTTTACTATTTTTATCAAATAGAAATATTTTATTTCAAAAGCTTGGCCAAGGTTTAATTTGGCTCTAAAATAATCCTTTTTTAAATTTCTACCTTTTCATTTGAAAACCAAATCTTTTTGATTAAAAGATCCATAATAGTAATTCCAAATAATTTATCTTTATTGTTTACTTATCTTTTTAAATCCCTTTAGGATTTTATTTGATCCAAATAGGTTTTGAAAGTTTCCAGATGGATTCAAAAAAATTTCTTCTCACCCTGAAAATCAACAAAGTTTTATTTTATTCATTTATTTTTCACATTACAAGATTTGGAAAATCTTGGGATGTGACAGGCTACCACCCTTAAAATAAATCTTGTCCCGAGATTTGGGAAAGCTAGGGTTACAAGTTGGTTCAAAACAACTAGGGTACTACCACCGTTAAAAAATTTCCAACTAAATTTACATATTGGCTTGCTTGGGGTGTTGGGGAAACTTCTCTGCGCAAACATCTGCATAGTGTCCTTTGTTTCCCCACTTGACACATGTGACAAGGCTGAGATCCTTCATTGGCTTGTTTATCTTGTTCTTCATCTTTTCTGGACAATTGCTTGCATAATGTCCTGGTTCTTTGCAATTGAAACATGTGATAAGTTTGAGTTCTTCATGTGTCTCTTGTGGACAAGTTGCTGCATAATGGCCTAGCTCTTTGCAGTTGTTGCACCATACTTGACCAATTTCCTTATACTTCTGCTTTTCTGGACATTCACTAGAATAGTGTCCCATTTCTTTACAATGATGGCATTGCACATCGCTTTTGTCCTTCTTTTTCTTGGGTTTCTCCATAGCTAGGAGTGCATCTAGTTCATGTTGTTCATATGTTATCTTATAGGTAGGAATGTCTACTTGTTTCTTTGACCTTCTATTGCTCTTTGGATAATTCATATGCCTCTTCTTTGGTCCTTTAAATTGGGTTGTATTGCATGGAGGTATAAGTGAAGCTTTTCCTTTGTCCTCATTCTTCTTGGTGGACTTGGATCCTTCTTGATAGTTTGCAATCATTTGTTGCACTCCACCTTGTTTCCTTTGTTCAACTATGGTATAGATGGGGCATTGGATAGGGACATGATTATTCCCTTCACATAGGTAGCAAGTAGCTTGAGATGTGGGACATTGGCCAACTGGATGTTTCTCTTCACAATTGGGGCATTGTTCTCCATGTTCCTTGGAAGTGTGATCCTTTTCTCCACAAATATTGCAAGCTTTGGCTCCTTCAAGAATAACATCTTTGCCATCCTTGTTGTCATAGACTCCTTTGGAAAAGTTGCTTTCCATGTTGAGCATTTGATCTGTCACCTTATGCAACATTTGGGCTTGGTTTTCCAAAAATCCTTGCAGGGTTGGATCTTCCCCACTGGTGTTGGCTATGAATTGAGCTGTCATTTGGTTCAACTGGTTTTGGGTTGCTATGAGTTCTTTCATGCTGTCCTCTTGGTTGTTGCTGTTTTCATCAACCTTGATGTTGAAGTCTCCTGGAGTAGTCATCTGTTTGGGTTGAATTGAGATTAGAATAGGCAAAATATTTCTAAGTAAGGGTTCTGATCACACACATCACAATTCACACAAGCAATGTGCAAGCAATCACAAGCCAAACATTTTACTCAAACAACAAAGTTCAAGCACATCTTTAGGCAACAAAATATTTTTGTTACACCACATAAGTTGGTGTGTTTGACCTAACTAAAATATGGTAGTCCATCTATATGGTTCACTTGTGATCTTTCCATCCTTCTTGGTTGATTCTTCTTGCATGAGATCATGGTTTCCTTGGGAAAGCTCTTGGTCACAAAACTTCAAAGGTGATGAGGGTTATTTCTAAGTTGTGTTTCCTTAGTCTCCAAATCTTGAGCAAGATTTCTTGTCTCACTTGTCCTTAGTGATATCCAAGGTTGAAGTCCTTGGTGAATATGCTGAAGATGTTGAAGTCATTAGAGTTGAAGATGTTGAAGTCATTAGAGTTGATGAAGTCCTTGGCTCATGGTGAAGTCTTTGGCCATGGGGTAGGCTTTACCATCAAGTTTGAAATGGAAGAGATGTAGAAAAAATCAAAGTGGTTGAGGAAACAAGTTTACAAGATTGTTTGTAAATAAGTTTTGGAACAAATACAACTCCTATTTTTCTAAGGGTTTTTGTCCAATCCTAGGTTTACAAATCCTACAGGCAACACAATGCTCTGATACCATCTATAGAGGTCCCAACCTTCAATAAGGTAGATATCCCTGTGTTTACAATGCTAGTCCCTGGATCGATAGCTAGCATCCACAGTTAAGATGTAATATCAAGGAACAAAGGTCATAATATAACTTTATAACCAGGAATAACATAATTTTATTACATCTTACACAGCTCATTTGGCTACTACATTACATTGCAGAAGAATATCTATAGGCATGGGGTCCTTCATCTTCAAAATGCCACAGGCAAACATGTTGGTTGTAGACTTTGTAATCCTAATCAATCAACTTCTCTAATATCAATCAAACCTGCAACATTACAAGTTACAGCCACAAGGGTCAATACATTTGAATTGTATTGGCAAGTTTAACTACTATGTAGAATATAAGTGGATCCTATCATTACATGCATATTTGGTTAAGTAGGGTTTTAGGATCATTTGCAGAAAGCAATAATTTATCCTATCTTTTCAAAATAGTTTTGATCTTTTGTCAAATCTTTCTGAACTCCTTGGTAAATCCCCAAGTGTTTCATGTCTTTGTCAAAATCTCTTGAGCTCCTTGGTACACCCCAAGTGCTTCAAGTTTTTATCAAAATCTCTTGAGCTCCTTGGTAAATCCCCAAGTGCTTCAAGTCTTTAGCTGTCACTTAAAAGTTTTTCTTTTAGAAATTGGAATGTCGAGATTTCCCATAGCTTCAGGCCTTTAGTTGCCCAGTATTGTTCATAACCGGGGACACGGCTAAGTACTTAGAATTTTATCTTCTCCAGAAGTTGTACACTTTACCCACATGACACACTCTCATCTTGTTGCCACCAGTGGCCGCTGGATAAGTACTCACCAAGATGGAGTACTGGCAGATTGAGAATGTGACGAAGTCTTTCCATAGGGTCCTCCCATACACAATGCTAGCTTGTCTTCAGGCACCAATGTAGGGTTCCGAGTTCCCTCATTTCCAGTTAACCTGAAGACCAATGCATGGGTCTTCCCAATGTAGTTGACTAAGCCAGAGCCATAATAGCATGTGGCTGTACACGGAAGCCACTTTTGGAGAAACATGTTCAATCTCTAAGTCCCTGGGTGGTTTTCATCTGGTGCACAACAAAAATAGATTGACATATAAACATGGTTCCTCTTGTTGCACCTTGTCCAAACCTTGAGTATCCTTGTCCACCCAGGTGGTTCATTGAGTACTTGTTTTATTATATAAAACATAAGTCTTTTCTCAACTTCATAAAATCTCAACATGTATCTCTTCTCAAAATATTTAGCATGGCTAAGCATTTTACAACTACATTGTTTTCACTAAGGAATATATAAGGGTATCCTATTAGGATTTGCATAGAATAAAGTATAGAAATCTTTTTCATGCATGTTTCAAAATCCACTAAGTATAACGAAAATAGTAGGTCTTTAGATGATAGTGTAACTTGCCTTTTGGTAGGGAATGTTGGTTCACTTCTTGATCTTGCTAATCTCACACTCTTCTAACTTCACTAAAAATCAATCAAGCAAACATAGGTTCAACTAGCATTCCAACCAATAATCAAGCAATCTAACACACATAAAATAATAGAAACTAAGTCATGCATGCAAGCATGCAAAATATAGTATTATTTGCAAAGGTGGTCTCTACTAGGATCTAAACTTTGTAAGGCTCAAAGTGGTCATTTTCTAAAGTGGCAAAGTCATTTGCAAAAAGGGTTTTACCTATAAACCATTTTTAAATCCAATCTTTATTCCATGAGGTGGAAAATGTTTTAGCAAAGCAACAACTTTATATTGTTCACCAAATAAGTTGTTAGTTCACCAAAACTTGGTGTTTTGGGTCAGTAGGTTTGAATGAAAACATTTTCCAAAGGTTTTATTCAAAAATCATTACCATAGCAAAAACCATATTTTTATTAGACTAGAAATGAGCTAATTCAATTATTCAATCCTAAACTTTACCAAATACATTTTTAAATTCATAAGTTGGTTCCTAGGGTTAGTACGTTCACCACAAACCAATTTTCAAAGATTTCAACCTCAAAATCATTTTGGAATAATTTTTATAACCTAAACAAGCATACAAATGTTTCTGCAAAAAAAACAAACATTTTACCAGAAGATTTTTACTAAACAAATTGCATGGTTGGCTAGGGCTTGTTCCACTGATTCTATTGATATAAAGTTTGTAATTTTTGGACATGTGGATCAAAAGTTATGGATTTTTCAAATTTGCAAACCAATCTGATTCTAATTCTATTTTAAATCAAAAGCTGGGCCACGCGGCGTGTTCTCATTGGGCGGTACCGGTTCGCACGGATCGCGCAACTACAGCCGTTGGATCTAAGTGAGATGGTGCGGTTCAGATTAGCCCGTACCTCTTTGTTTAATGAATCTATCGAGGCTGCCAGATGGAAATCTAACAGTGCGAGTTGACTTGACCAAATACGAGCGGCGCTGACGGCGGCTGGCGGCGGCGCACGGTCAGGCAGTGGCGCTACAGCAGCTACAGGAAGCAAGGAAGAGGTTGGCGAGGCTTACCAGACTCATAGAGGCTTGCTGAAGCTCGAGGTGGTACTGGCTGGCGAAGGGGCGCACTGGAGTGGAAGTAATTGCTCGCCGGAGACGATGGCGGCGTCAGGCGGTTCAGGTGGTCGTCGGGGACGACGTTGCAGATCACCCTAAGACGAACGGGTGGTACGGTTAGAAGCGTGCTGTTCTGGAGAAGATGGGAGCATCATCGAGGAGTGCTAGGGCAGTCGATACTTACCAGGAGAGGTCGCCAGAGAAGGAAGCAGACGCGGCGGCGCTCAGAGGTTGTCGAAGCCGACGTTCTGGGGCGCCCGCGAGTGAACGGACAACACAGGGAGAAGCGCCAGGGGCTGGGGGTCACGGCCGTGTGCTCAAGGAGGCAAGGGGCGACAGGGTTCGGCCGGAATCGCTCGGTGAGACTCGCCGGAGCAGCGGTGGTGCAAATTCGATTCAGGGCAGCCTGGTGGCTCTGGTCGAGTAGGTTCTGAGGGGAAAGGAAGAGGAGTTGCTGGCGATTAAGAGTGCGTGGTCGCATGGAGGATTCATTATGCCATTTACGCGTATTGATTCGAGCAATCAACGGCAGGAAACGACGAGGAGGAATCATCGCGGGTTTTGAACAGTGGTGTGGGGTCCTGTCGTCAGTGGGGGAGAGAGAGGGGAAGAGGGGCCACTGGTCAGTGTCTGCACGGGTGGATCTTCTGGTGAAAACGTTTCGCGAATGGGAAAAATAGCTGGGCTGAAACTGGGCTCGCTGGGCTGGCCAGTTGGGCTGCTGTCTGATCCTTTTTTTTTGTTCAGAAATCTTTTCCTTTTTCTATTTGGTTGTGTGTTTTGAATTTCAATCAAACAATTCAAACATTCAAATCAAATCAAACATTCACCACACTTGTATTTAGTTTTGGTTCTGTTTAACAACATAAACCAAAGTCCAAAACAAAATAATATTTTTATTCTTTTTAGGATCTATTTAATAATTAAATAAATAGTCCTTAGTTATTAATTCAAATAGGATTTGTTTTATTTAAAAACTCCATTTGAAATCTAAATATAAAACCAAAAACACTTCAGTAGGTTTTATTTGAGATTATAAAATACTTGGAAAACCTGTTTATAATAATTTAACAAGTTTTGATGTTTAAAAAATAGTAAAACCTTTATCTTATAAAAATTGGTTTATTAAATCCTTATTATTTTATTTTAAATAAACCTTTACTATTTTTATCAAATAGAAATATTTTATTTCAAAAGCTTGGCCAAGGTTTAATTTGGCTCTAAAATAATCCTTATTTAAATTTCTACCTTTTCATTTGAAAACCAAATCTTTTTATTAAAAGATCCAATATAGTAATTCCAAATAATTTATCTTTATTGTTTACTTATCTTTTTAAATCCCTTTAGGATTTTATTTGATCCAAATAGGTTTTGAAAGTTTCCAAATGGATTCAAAAAAAAATCTTCTCACCCTGAAAATCAACAAAGTTTTATTTTATTCATTTATTTTTCACATTACAAGATTTGGAAAATCTTGGGATGTGACAGTAGATCGCTGTGAAGCTGACCCCGACGAGCTCATCCCGTACCCTTCGGTTCCCTCGTCGCACTATAAATAGAGGCCTCCCCCGCTCGAATTCTTCACACCATTCCACTCCCCTCTCTCTTAGAACCATCCCACTTCTTCCACGGAGCAAGGAAAGCACCAGGTTGCCAGAATTTCGCCGGAGCTTGCCGCTACTGTAGGAGAAGGTCGCCGTTGATTGGAGCCACCCCAGGAGGAGCCTTAAGTACCAGGAGAATCGCCATTGTCGACTTCGTTGTTCGCCCCCATCGCTGACCATCGCCTGAGCCCCGATGATCTGCCATTGACCCCCACTGGTCGCACTAGGGTTCGTGCTCATCGTGTTCTGTTTAGACGTGGACGACAACCCTCAGTCGTTGATCCTCGATCTAATCCTACGGTTATAATAGCCCCGTACCCCTTCGCACCCCCCAGTCCCACTGACGGGTGGGGACAACCACTTAAACCGCCCCGCATGGGCTGTGCGCAGTGGGCTGGCCCAGTTAGCACTCCCGCGCGACCCAGTAGTTTAAATTTAGATTTTTCATTTTTGTTTCAGACCTAGTTCTGTCTGTTGATTCAAAATTCAATCCAGAGAGTTTCACCTAACCAAATTGCATGAAACCAATTTTGTTAGAAAGGTATTGAAATTCTTAATCTAAGCCTGTTGGATTCAAACCATTTGGAATTATAAATCACCTATAGTAAAAATAACAAGGCAGAGACTTTTCTGCATTCAAACATTTTTCAAAGTTCAACCATAAAAGCTTTTGAGTTGATTCCAACTCCCAATAATCACATTTGATAAGACCTTTCTGAATATATAAAAATATCTAGGTTTACTTTCAGTAATGATGGACAAGTAATAAAAGAATGACCCATATGTCTTTTTAGTCACTTTAATTAATTAAAATAAAAAGGTTAAACCTTATTAAATTGTGACACCACTTTAAATCACATTCCCAAGTACTGAAATATGTGGTGATTACATGTGTCCACATGATCCCATGTTTTAGTTGGAGAATATTAAATCTTAAGTAGTTTTTCAATGAGTAGAAATTACTTTTCTAGAAGAAAATAAATGGAAGTAGTGCCTTAATATTTGTGATGATTGTGATGATGCTAGATCATCTAGTGAAAACCTTGGTGTGGTAAATAGAAATAGTTAAGTATTGTTTGGTGATTGTGTACCTTGTATTTATTTATAGACGCTAGTACCGACCAAGGATACGAAGAGGAAGTAGATTACTACGAGGAAGAAGCCGAGGAGAACTTCAACCATTGCACTGCACAAGGCAAGTTAAGCTAAACCATGCAAGTCATACTTGCAAGCTTAAACCTGCAATATAACCTATGCAATTCATTAGGCATGCCTTGGTTATACCACTTGATGATACCAAATCCCAGTTTTACTTGCAAGCTTTAGTATTTTATTTCTTTATCAAAGCTCTTTATTAGTTTTACTTAGTGACTTGTAAGTTTTGGAAAGATATTAGAGGTAGAATAATACTTGGCCTAAGTTAGATAAATCTTGCTGTCATCCTGAGGCATGATATGAGCTTAGATAAGTCACACTTGTTTACCACCCCTCATTAGTGTTTACCCCCAACTTTAGTGGCTAGTGCTAAGCATAAAACTTGATCACTTTAGATGGGATTACTTGGTGAAAATGATTATGAAAACCTTAGAATGATGAGTCATTCTAATGAAATGTTTTTACACGTGTTCTTGAACACCAAATGATTTTGATGATGAAAATGTTGAGGCATGAGCCTTAGCCCTTTATTAAACTGATGGTTCTCTGGATGATATACCATTCCAATTTTATCGTACAACCATAATACCCGAAATTGGGTAGGGATTGAATGGAAGTTTATATACCTTAGTACGGGTTCCCTTGCGGCCGAGGTTTGAGCTGAGGCTACCTCGTGAAGATTGAACACCTATGCAGTTCCCAAGATGACAGATGGTCATGGTTGGGAGGCCAAACTCATAGGGGATGTGCCTATACTAAGGCGTGTAATTGAAAGGTTAGGATTGATTATCCGCATACTGAGTATGGTGAATTCAGGATTGTTCCTGACGGATGTATCAAATATTGTGGTGAAAGTGTACCACCTATTCATAGTGTCAAACTATTCGAATAGCCGCGTCTGTGGTTATGGACAGTTGGAGTGGCCATACTGTATCATCGTCTGATGTTTTCAAAATGACTTGTGAAATGAATCATGACTTTGACTTGACCACAACAGGGTTGTGATATGAAAACTCAAGTTCACACTTAGGTGTTATAGAACCTTAAACTAGTTTTCTTTGCTTCTAAACTCAGTTAGAGATAAACCTGGCTTTTTGCAAAACAACCTAGAGCTTAGGACTCCTACTTGAAACCATTTACCTGTTAGAGTTAGTCTGCGAGTACTTAAAGAGTACTCATGGCTTTGTCCCTTGCTATTCCCGTGGCCAGACTATGAAGAGGACTATCAGGAGGATGGACTGCACGAAGGTTACGACAACTAGGATCATCTCCCATCGTCAGTATTGCCTGTGACCATGAAGATGGAGCCTCACCCATGCTATCATTATTATATTATTCTACTGCTTGAATGTACTAAGACTGTATCATGAGATCCTTTATTTGTTGTAAGACCTTATGTATGGTTTGTAATGGATGATGTACTGTGATATCCAATCTTTTATGTCTTGCAAAAATGGTAATCCTGGGATTGCGATGTATGGCATAATAGGCAGCTGGGATTAAGAATACGGCTGTTGACACAGGGGGTGTGGCCCCCTGGTGGCTCTTCTCCGTCTCGTACTCTAGCTCCGTGTTCCCCACGTTAAAATATTGACTTTGCCTTTTGTCCCGTCTAATTCCGAGAATATTGATTTTTCGCCTTTTCTAGAACCAAAAAAACAGAAGAAAATAGGCAACTAGCACTGTGGCATCTTGTTAATAGGTTAGTCCTAGAAAACATTAAAAATACCTCAGAGTGTAGACAAAGTAAAGAAAAGTAGATACTAAGCAAGCATGGAACATCAAAAATTATAGATACGTTTACGACATATCACTTATCAATCTTGTTGGGGAAATAAATAGTATGCTCCTTGTCATTAATATTAAAAGTTACTTTTCCTTGATTACAATCAATGAAAACACCTGTAGTATTAAGAAAAGGTCTCCAAATAATAATGGACATATTATCATCTTCACGCATTTCAAGCACAACAAAGTCAGTTAGTATCAAACAATTATGAGCCACTTGAACAGGAAGATTCTAACATACACCAACAGGAAGAGTAGTAGACTTATCAGCCATTTGCAAAGATATATCAGTTGGTATCAATTTTTCTAGGTTAAGTCTCTTGTATAGGGAAAAGGCATAACACTAAATCCTGCTCCCAAATCACACAAAGCAGTTCTAACATAATTATTTTTCATAGAGAAGGAATAGTTGGGATACCTGGATCTCCAAGTTTCTTTGGAACCTTACCATTGAAGGAATAATTAGCAAGCAAAGTGGAAATTTCCTCATTAGGAATCTTCCTTTTATTAGAAACAATATCCTTCATATACTTTGAATAAGGAGGCAATTTAATAGCATCATTCAAAGGAATTTGCAAAAACAAAGGTTTCATCCACTCACAAAACTTATTATAGTGTTCTTGTTCCTTTGAATTGTGTTTCTTATCAGGAAAAGGCATTGGTTTTTGCACCCAAGGCTCTCTTTCACTACCATGTTTATTAGCAACAAAATCTTCCTTAGTGTACTTAGAATTCTTAGTATGCCTTTCAGGTTCTTCTTCAATTTCTTCTTTATCAGGAGCATCATTCTTATCATTATCACTTTCAGTTTCAGCATCAGAGACATACATACTATTAGGATCTTTAGCAGGTTCAGAAGATTTACAACAGTTTTATGTCTCTTTTTATTTTTCTTAGAAGAAGTACCACTATTTTTAGCTTGTTGAGAATCTAGCTCAATTATTTTAGGATGTCCCTCATGATATAAAGGATCCTGAGTAGAAGCACCACTTCTAGTTCTAATTTCATAAGCATGTTTTTCTGTAGAAGCATTAACTAACAAATCTTTTCGAACCTTAGTAAGTTGATCAATCTGAGTTTGAACCATTTGGAAATGTTTAACAAGCATTTTAACATCATTGGATGTTCTCTCCACAATATCATGCAACTTATCAATAGCTCTAGAGTTTTCCATTAGATGATTATGCACTCTCTTATTAAAATTATCTTGCTTAACAACATAAATATCAAATTCTTCTAAGCATTGATTAGGAGGTTTAGAGTAAGGAACATCACCATCATCGAAATGCTAGAGAGAGTGTACCTAAATTGTGATTGAGTGAGAGATTGGCTTACATAATTCTTCCATAGGAGGTAAATTCTTCACATTTTCAGATTTAATACCCTTCTCCTTAAGACATTTCTTAGCTTCCTTCATCACTTCACCATTTAATTCAATCATTCCCCTCTTCTTTGGTGTTGGAGTTAGCTCAGGTGTAGTTGGATCAGGTGTAGTCCAATCATCATAATTCTTTCTTATTTTAGCCATTAATTCCTCAGCTTCATCGAGATTTATTTTCCTGAAAACACAACCAGCACAACTATCCAGGTATGTCCTAGATTCATCAGTTAGTACATTATAATATATATCAAGAAGTTCATTTTTAGGTACTGGATATCCAGGCTGTGCTTTAATGAAAGCATAAAAGCTTTCCCATGATTCAGGCAATTTCGCTTTTTCTCCCTACTTAAAATTAAAGATTTCCTACAAAATAGCATGTTGCGCACTAGGAGGGAAATCTTTCTAAAAGAAAGTATTAACCAAACCAATATGACTATCAATAGATCCATGAGATAAATTATTAAACCAAGTTGTAGCTTCACCATTCAATGAAAAAGGGAAAATTTTAGCAACAAAGTAGGTGTGTTTCATAATATCATCAGAAAATAAGCCACTCAAAATAGAGAGCTCTTGCATATGTGGCACAACACTTCCATTTTCAGTCCCAGAAAAAAGTTCTTTCTCAACAATGGTTATATAAGATAAATCAAGAGATAAAACTTTATTGTTTATGGGAGATGTGGCAAACATAGCATCAGGAGATAATTTAGGTCTAATAGTGTGTCTCTCAAGAAGACTCTTAATATCACTTGCACTATGAGTGTTTTGACATTCCTCAATAAATTCATCAGTCATTTCAATATAACTGTCATCAAGATCATAGCTAAGATACCCTCTAGACTCGGGTGAGCTCACAGGTTTAGCAATATCTTCATTAGGAGTTTCAGTGTTTCCAATTATAGTTCTAGCAATTGTAGCATCTAGGAAAGGACCTAATGAACCACTCTCATCAAGCACAGTAGAAGTAGTATCATAAGTATCAGAAGCATTGTCAGATTCAGCAGAAGTAGCAGTATGTGTAACATGTGTATGTGGTGGTGGTGTAAGGAGCTTACTAATCATAGATAGTTAATCAAGAGAAACAAAGGTGTTCATGATTGTACCTCTTCTTGTAGTGGATGGTAATATAGGAACTTTTCCATCATGGGTTTTACCCATGATGAATGGATAGCAGCGAACAATAATAATTCCAAGTGAACTTATAAATAAAGCTATGCTCCTCAGCAACGGCGCCAGAAAATAGTCTTGATGACCCACAAGTATAGGGGATCGCAACAGTCTTCGAGGGTAGTAAAGCCCAAATTTATTGATTTGACAAAAGGGGAGCCAAAGAATATTTATAAGACATAAGAGATGAGTTGTCAATTCAGCTGCACCTGGAAACAATCTTGCTCGCAATAGTTTATCAGTAGCAAAATAATAACAGCAGTAAAATAAAGACAGAAGTAGCAATTGTAGTAAACAGCAGGATTAAAATGCGGTAGGCATAGAGATGGATGGATGGGCGTTGCATGGACAAGATAATTCATGTAATAATCAAGGCAAAGACATTTCAGATAATAAAGATAAAGCATCCAAGTACTAAATAATCATAGGCATGTGTTCCATATATAGTCATGCGTGCTCGCAATGAGAACTTGCACAACATATTTTATCCTGCCAGCCCGTTTGCAGCGGGGCCTCAAGGGAATCTACTGGCAATTAAGGTGCTCTTTTTAATAGAGCACCGGAGCAAAGCATTAACACTCCATGAACACACGTGATCCTCACATCACAAACATCCCCTCCGGTTATCCCAATTTCTATCACTTCGGGGCCTCGGGTTCCAGACAAAGATATGTGTATACAACTTGCAGGTTAGATCACAAACAATAATATCATCATGAATCAATAACATGTTCAGATCTGAGATCATGGCACTCGGGCCCTAGTGACAAGAACTAAGCACAACAAGTTGCAACCATGTCAAAAAGCACTAACAATAGATACTAGGCACCATGCCCTAACAATCTTATGCAATTACATGAGTGATCTCATCCAATCCCTACCATCCCCATAGCCTACGACGGGGAATTACTCGCACATGGATGGGGGAATCATGGATGGTTGATGGATAGGTGTTGATGATGATGATGGCGATGATCTCCTGCAATTCCCTGTCCCGGCAGGGTGGCAGAATAGAGTTTCTGGTTCCAAATCGCGGTTTTTGGTGGTGGCGCCGCAGCGGAACTCTTCTCTGGAAATTGTCGAACTCCCCGGAGTTTTTAGGTTAGAGGGTATATGTAGGCGAAAGGATAGGTCCGGGCGGAGTCCGAGGCAGCCACACCATGGCCTGGCGTGGCCTGGACTGGGCCGCGCTTGGGGGTGGTGTGGGCCCCTCTAGCCTCTTCTCCCCTCCGTATTCTGGCTCCGTGAGTATTCTGGGAAAATAGGGATTTTCGGCATATTTTTTGGGATATTTCCTGAAAGTTGATTTTCTGCACAAAAAGAAGACACCAAAGCAATTCTGCTAAAAATAGAGTTAGTCTGTGTAAGTTGTATCCAAATCACACAAATTAGAGGAGAAACAATAGCAAAAGTGTTCGGGTAAGTAGATACATTTTGGACGTATCACGATGTCACGAGCTTCATCCAGCAGGTCGACGACGTCTTCGAGTGCGACCGTTGATTCGGCCTCGCTGTAAGAAATGACCCACGAGGCCTTGTGGCATACTTCAGCGAGAAGCATTGCTTCGTCTCCATGCACCATGAAGAAGGACGTATAGCCGGTGGAGATGTTTGGCATTGTGAGAAGGCTCCAGAGAACGGAGGGCGGCTCATTTTCCCAGGCACCCGCTGCTCGTTCGAGAGGGCGCATGAGTCATTTCTTGATCCCGTTACAGACGAGGCCGTTGGCCTTTTCCACCCGACCGTTGGTTTGCAGGTGCACCATCGAGGCGTATGTGATGTTGATGCCAAGCCCTTTGCAAATGTGTCAGAATTCTTTTGAGGTGAAGTTCATGACATTGTCGGTGATGATGCTGTGAGGTACCCCGAACCTATAGACAATGTAGTAGAAGAACTTGATAGCAGTAGTGCTAGTTTGGTTAGTGACGGGCATAGCCTCAATCCACTTGGTGAACTTATCGACTGCCTCTAGGAGGAAAACGTATCCTCATGGTGATGATTTCTGCAGCTTGCCAACCATGTCGAGTCCCCATTGAGCGAAAGGCCAGGCCAATGGTATGGGTCGTAAGTATGAGCCTGGTGCGTGTGGTTTCTCGGAAAACCTTTTGCAAGCATTGAACTTCTCAATGATGTCTTTGGCGTCGCGCATCGCAGTTGGCTAGTAGAAGCTAGCTCGAAGAGCCTTGGCGACTAGGGAGCGGCTGCCGGCGTGGTGGCTGATACCTTCGATATGGATTATGGATGTAGTATAGATCTTTTTCCCTAGTAGACCAAGGTTGATCTAATCCTCGGGAAGTAGAAAGCAAAGTGAGATTACTTAAACGGACCTTCGAGAGTTTTACAATTCCTATTGTGTTTTCCTCGGAACAAGAGTTTGCGATCTTTTTGTTGTTTGACGATGGAGAGAGAGAGGGCCTAGGGTCTTTGGTTTTCACTAGTAGCTGTGCAAAAGATCTGATTGGAATAATAGATAATAATAAAGTACTCATGTAATTGTTAGAGCAACATAATTATATGTGGGCAGTGCATCCATAATTGTTATCGCTTCCGCAACCACTTATGGCAATAACCTACTAGTCTCATCGATAGAAGAAATAGATCTAATGATATGCATAGTGATGTCACTGTTAATCCCAAGTAAATTACTCACATACAGTCGTGTACTACCCTTTCTATCACTAGGGTTCCTATCTTGCAGATCTGTCATTACTCACACTCCCTTTACCTGGGTCAATCCTCGGGGTCTTGGGTACATAACAAGTCCTTAGATTGAGGAAAGAGAGGGTACTACAATCATCATGTCATACAAACTAATACATGATACCATCTATGATAAATAGCATGCACAAAAGCTACATGGTTAGGCTGAAGCCCTTAGCCCAAGGAGAATTACTCACATATAGAGATGAAATCAAAAATCATAAACTTTGTAATAGAGATCATAGAGTTAATAGCAAATAGTCTTAAAATGTTCCCAATTGGAGATGATATATACTATTACAAGTGGTGGAAGATGGCTATGGTGGTGGAGAAGGGTTTAGAGGTTTAGATCTAGATCTATTCCTCTGGTGTGGCAGCAGAGAGAGTTTAGAGTGAAAGAAGCAAGATTGTGGAGTCGGGGGTTGTTTATTGTCGCATGAATCCTCTTTATATAGGGGTCCCTTCACAAAAGTTGTTCTGTTTGACCTAAGGAGGTCGGTGCAAACTATACAGCGACAGGCCGAATATTTGGTCGTTAAGCTTGCAATAATCTCTTCATGGCTCCTGGTTTCTCTAGTGTGTTGGAAATGTCATATCTTTGGCATTTATGTAGTGATTCCCATGATCATACGTCATTATCTGCGCAGGAAAAAAAATAGCAAGAAAGGATTGCATACCGCTTTGATCATTAGGCATTAATGGCATGTTTTTAGAGAGATATTTCATCAAATATATGAATAATATCTAGTTTAAATGCGGACGTGGGTGGCTATATTTCATAGCCATGAACCTCCCCAAGATTAAAATTGATCGCCCCGAGCAAGAAATCCAAAATAAAAAGGGAACTCAACATTTAAACTGAAATAACAAGATGATGATCTTACTCATGATTGGTAGTCTCATGTTTCCTCCACTTTGTTAATATGAAAAACTTCAGCATAGATAGAGTAACGGCAAGCATATCATATGGGTTTCATGAATTCTTATAGTGCAGCAAAATTATAGTAAGGATGGATGATTGAAAAGAGTAAACTTTATTCCATGTCATGTAGTCAACTCAATAGCTTGCATTTGAACAATAAAGTGCAATCATGTAGAATTAAGAGTGTGAGAGTTTGTCATGAAAATCTTATACACTAAAGTATCTCAATTCTCCCACATCAATAAATCAAGACGTTTCAAGAACTACTTTTCTATTCATTGTCCTTCAACAATTCCGGTTCATAAGTAATTGAGAGCATGCCAAAAAAAATCATTAGTTTATCGAGATGAGATGGACACTCGTGCCATCACTAAGGTTTTTGTTCCTTTTGCATAATGCTACTCATATCATCTAGAGGAGTGATTCCATCATGTTATAGCTACCCGGGAGTGCCAATAATCTTACCCATTATAGCATTGCTCTTACATATGTTTAACCAACTCATAGCCGAAATCTAGGAGTTTCCTCCATGAAGATCGTTCATAGGCTAGAGGAATTGTTGGCATCCCATGAAGTTTGACACGCATAAAGCTATATCATTCTTATGATTTTCAACTCAAACTTTGGCATGCTCAAAAAAACCGCTAAACATTAATTCAACTGAACAAATCTTTTCAAAGAGAGCTATCAAGTCAATCATTATTTTATGTGGTGTTGAGTGTCTCTAGGAATAAACTTCCAAGACTAAACACTACAACACCCAAGTCTTCAATTTGTGAGACTTTTTCTTATTTCAATTGTTTAGCAAATATTTAGGCAAGACTTGGTTAACTACAAGAGCTGGAACAAAACATACCCATGCAAACAAAATTTTACTACAATATAGAGACTCACTCCACCGATATAACATCTCAACATTACTACTAACTAGCATGGGTTTCTCAAACTTCAAAAGTGGGGAGTCACTAGGCATACCTCTCATGTTTGGTTCCACTTCTCTCTTCCCTTTTTATTAATTTCATGGAAACTCGAAGTCAATCACTCTCTTGAAAATCAACGAGAACTTCGAGGTGAAAGGAAAAGGAGAGAGGGAAAATAAAGATAAAGAGATAAATCTTTTGTGATATTTGAGAAGGGGAATTAAAGAATACAAAATTGGCGGCAAAGCTCGGCTTGAAAATCTCAAACAAAATAAAATAACTAAGATAAAGTGTTTGGAAAACCAACACAAGTGCTTATAAACTCAAATAAAATCTTAACCTCGAATATAAGATAAAGCAAATGAAAACCAAAATGTAAAATAGATAGAAAACCTCCCCAATCCTAGGCTTTTGCAAGCCCTTCAAATAACTGTGGTGGGGGGAAAATTTGTAACTCCAATTCGCAAATTGAGTTGAAAGGTTGCTTGTTGTTTCTTGGAGGTTCAGGGAAATATTATGCATTCCTTTTGCAGTTCCTCCAAGTTCTTGGAAATCTTGATATGTAGCGAACTGGTTTGGTGGCTGCTGCTCCTGATGATGGACTTCTTTATCCTCCTCTTGGTCCTCATCCTCCTCCGAAATCTCCTCCTCGGGTTTGTGTTGCTCAACCTGCAAGTCATAAAGAACATGTCCTTCCTCGATAGATAAAAGACCATTAGGCAAAGGAGCGGGATAGATACGCCCAGCTCCACCAATATGCAGATAATAAACACAACCTCTCCTCGTGAGCATTCAACAAGAGCTGAAAGTAGAGAAACCAACACGTCACTCATCTAGCACCAGTTGCAACTCACCTAGGTCGATGTTCAATGCATTGGCAAGCACGGTGATGACACCTCCACAAGTGATTGGTCCTTGGGTTTGGTACTCCAAGTAGCACACAAGTATTGCGCCCAAGTGAAGTGACAAGTTGTCAAAGTTGAGAGCAGATTTTGCGAGGACTAAGATGTCCTCCTCATTGAGTCTTGTAAACTCGTTGTGCGCCTGCAAGGTGTTAGCAATAACATAGAACAAATAGCGAATAGCAGGATGTCGAATATTCTTCCCTTAACTGACTCTAGAAGTAAAGCTCATTCTATTAAAACAGTATTCAGGGGAAGGTTCCATGTCGATAAAAGTTGCGCGTAGAGCATTACGATCATTGTTGGTAAACCAGAACAATTGCACCATTCATCAAGTGTTAGAGAACAATTATTGTTCATGAGTCGGAAAGAAATTCTATCCTTCACATGCCATGCCTTAACGGTGCTATTCAAAGATCTAAGATATTCAATTGTTAACGGCGATAGGTTGATGCATCAGGAAATACAAAGTTTTGCAGGCCAACTCTATTGAAAATTAAATTAAAGTCATTAGAGATACCGAGTTGGTTCAAAGTGACGAGGCAATCCCACTTGGTTGCCTTGAATTCTCGGTTTTTGATCTTGTCGAAACGATCACGGTGGGATTCATTCTTGAATAGAATCCCCATGCATTCCTGAGCTGTAGCCCAAGAAGAACTAGCTATGGCAAGATCACGTGTCTGGCTCCTCGTGTTCATCTTCTAAAAATAAATAAGAGAGACAAATATAAAAAATTGATCCAACAGTAATAGTCATTACATAATCCTCATTAGAGCACACTAAAGAATCTCCTCAACATAATAATCTAGGAAATATAATCATGGAAAATAGTTCAAAACAAGTCTCACCCTAGATTGATAATGACAATAGATCAGAGTTGAATTTGCAAAAATTAATTGGAGGAACGAAGGAGAAACATACCGTAGATCACTTGTGTGTGAGGAATTCGAACGAAATTGAGCAGGGGTGAAGATCCCTTGAGGTTTTGAGAGAGTTTGGAGGTAGAATAGATAAAACGAATTGAGTTTTTGATGTTTTGGGTACCTCGCCGAGCGTTTAATTGGTCGGACGCAACTATATGGCAGCAACTATATGGCGGGAACAAAGTGTTTCGGCCGTATAGTTGGTCTGACGGCAAAAAAATTAGGGTTTCTAGAGTTTCTTCCTGGCGGCTGTAACTATACGGCGACAACTATAGGCCGGAACTTTTGTTCCCACTGTATAGTTGGTCGTCAAACCCTCTGTATCCTGGGATGAAATTTTTTTGATGGGTAACATAACTATACGGCCGCAACTATACGACGGGAATTTTTATTCCTGCCGTATAGTTAGTCGTTAAACTTTCTGTACACATCAAAAAATTTCTATTTCTTCGAGGAATAATTTTTAGACTGAAACTTAAAGAAACACCTAGTTTTGACAGAAAAATGACATACTAAAATTTCGACCAACTATGGCATATATAAAGCAGGAATTTTTAGTACCACTGAATCTCTTCTTCTCACTTGAGTTTTCTACCACTCTTTATTTATATAAAACTTAAACTAAAACTTAAAAAACATAACTCAAACCTTTATTTCACATGGGTTGCCTCCCATGCAACGCTCTTTTATGGTCAATAGATTGACCTTGATAATGCTCACTTAGGCCATTTGAGTGGAACACCCACTCGAAAGTAATTGGCCTTCGAAGTGATGGTATCCTTATCATCTTGCTTGGCTTTATTTTTTCGGGGGAAATGAATAACAAAAGGATCCTGCGAAGGTAATTGAAGCTTCACGTTCCCTTCATGCAAATTGATTAAAGCCTTGATAGTTCTTAAGAAAGGACGGCCTAATGTAATAGGGGCAGTAGCATCTTCAGACATGTCAACAATAACAAAATCAATAAGAGCGAGACAGACTTTGATATATACTAAAGTATTTTCCTTAATTCCTAATGCTTGTTTATAGGTAGAATCTGCTAGATGTAATTATAGTTCGGTCATTTCAAAAGAGCCAAGATTTAACTTGTTAAAATGACTCTTTGGAATTGTTGAAACACTTGCACCTAGATCACAGAGTGCAGCTATTTCATTAGTCCCAATTTTAAGCTTAATGGTAGGATCAAATAAATCATCTAGCTTAACAGACAATTTTCTAAAAAAAGTCTTACATTCTTCTTCAAGCTCATGTACCTTTATTGCTACCTGATTAACGAAATGTTGATACATGGCTTCCTCATTTCCTTCACTTACCGGAATCTTGAAATTGATCCTTTTTAGTTTGGTGAAGGGGCATTTCTATAATCAAGTTCTTTGGTCTCCTCCCTTTGGATTCTTATCATCTTGATGTCTTCCACTAGATAAGGCTGAGCTTTACCTGCAAATTTAGTTAGAGTGAGAGTCTGACTCTCGGTTATCTTACCTAGCTATGCCTCAATGATCCTTGTTCTTTCTTGGAGGACCTGCAAATCATTTCTCAAACTAACAACTTGGTTACATAATTTACCAAGCCTAGCATCATGATTCTCTGTAATTTTGACTAGAATATTGTTCTGTTCATTTTGTGAGTCCATAAAAGCTATAAGAGTTTCTTGCAGACTAGTATTACTTGATGCCATATTATTATTAGAGCTACGTGCAGGACTAGAATAATGTTTCTGAAAGTTTGGATTATAATTCTTCTTCCAAGAAGGGTTATAATCATTACGAGCTATGAAGTCTACTTATTTAATAGTTGGTTCAGGAGTAGCTCTTACTGGGGTTTCCTTACCTTTAACGGCTAATATGAGCTCATCCAACTTAGCATTGACCTTCATTTTCTTGAGGTGTGACGGAGTTCACCTTCTTTGTGTTTGATCTTTCCACATGCCATTGGGCATGGTTGTCTGGCATATTGTCTAGCAGCTACTTTGCTTTGGTAATTTGTTTACCCATAAATGTTCCTCCAGCTTCAGTATCTAGCATAGACTTAGAAATAGGGTTAAGAGCATTATAAAATAAATGGATAATTAACCAATCTTCCATCCCATGGTTGGGATAGTTTCTCATGCATTCTTTCATTCTCTCCCATGCAAGCACTAGTGACTCACGCTCTTCCTATCTAAAACTAGTAATATTAGATCTGAATTGCATAGTCTTTGCAGGTGGAAAGAATTTAGTCATAAATAAAGAAGTACATTCCACCCATGGTGCAATAGTATTTCTAGGCAAAGATAGCAACCATTCTTTTGCTCTTCCTCTAAGAGAGAAAGGAAATAAGCGCAACTTGACCGCATCGGGGTCAACATCTTTAATGCGCATCATATCACATATTTCAGTGGAAGTATTTAAGTGCATACCTGCATCTTCTACAGCAGAGCCTCCAAATTGATTCTGTTGAACCAAACTTAAATAGTGGGGCTTAATTTTATAATCTGCAGCAGCAATTGTTGGCTGAGTAATAGGAGTACGCAAATAATCATTGTTAGGAGTTGTGAACTCCCCAATTTTCTTGTTAGCCATACTTCCTATGTTTTTGGATTTTCTTAAACAAGTACTAATGATGATGAAGCAAGAATTAAAAAGACTAACTAATTTTTTTGGTTTTTCAAGTCAAAAATAAAAGCAAACTATCAAAATTAAAAATGAGAATTAAAACTAGCAAGGTTCCTACTAACCTCACTAGGGTAGCTATGGCTTCCCCGGCAACGGCGCTAGAAAAAGGGTTGATACCTTCGATCTGGATTACGGATGTAGTATAGTTTTTTTCCCTAGTAGAACTAGGTTTATCGAATCCTCGAGAAGTAGAAAGAAAAGTGAGATTACTTAAACGGACCTTTCAAAGTTTTATAATTCCTATTGCGTTTTCACCAGACCAAGAGTTTGCGATCTTGTTGATGTTGTTGTTGTTGTTGTTGTTTGACGATGGAGAGAGAGAGGACCTAGGATCTTCGGTTTTCACTAGTAGCTATGCAAAAGATCTAATGGGAATAATAGATAATAATAAAGTACTCATGTAATTGTTAGAGCAAGATAATTATATGTGGGAAGTGCATCCATAATTGTTATCGCCTCCGCAACCGCTTGTGGCAATAACCTACTAGTCTCATCCATAGAATAAAGAGAACTAATGATATGCATAGTGATGTCACCATTAATCCCAAGTAAATTCCTCACATACAGCCGTACTACCCTTTATCTCATTGGGGTTCCTATCCTTCAGATCATTCATTACTCACACTGACATGGGTCAATCCTCGGGATCTTGGGTACCTGACAAGTCCTTAGATTGAGGCAAGAGAGGGTACTACATTCATCATGTCATTCAAACTAATACATGATCCCGTCTATGATAAATAACATGCACAAAAGCTACATGGCTAGGCCGAAGCCCTTAGCCTAAGGAGAATTACTCACACATAGAGATGAAATCGACAATCATAAACATTGTAATAGAGATCATAGAGTTGATAGCAAATAGTCTTACAATGTCGCCAATTGGAGATGAGATATACTATTACAAGTGGTGGAAGATGGCTATGGTGGTGGAGAAGGGTTTAGAGGTTTAGATCTAAATATATTCCTCTGGCATGGCGGGAGGGGGAGTTTAGGGTTAAAGAAGCGATATTGTGGAGTCAGGGGCTGTTTCTCGTCGCCTAAATCCTCTTTATATAGGGGTCCCTTCATGAAAGTTGTTCTGTTTGACCTAATGAGGTCGGTGAAAACTATACGGTGGGAGGCCATATATTTGTCGTTAAGCTTGCAATAATCTCTTCATGGCTCCTGGTTTCTTTGGAGTGTTAGAAATCTCGTATCTTTGGCATTTATGTAGTGATTCCCATCATTAAATGTCACATTCTTCTCAGGAAAAAAATAGCATGAAAGGATTGCATACCCCCTTGATCATTAGACATTAGTGGCGGGTTTTTAGAGAGATATTTCATCAAATATATGAATAATATCTAGTTTAAATGCGAACGTGGGTGGCTATATTTCACAACCATGAACCTCCTCAAGATTAAACTTGATCGTCTCGACAAGCACTTGAATCTTGTTTCACTTATCAAGTGTTAATACACTTGAGTCTTGATTCAATTCTTTTCCACGTGAGAAGAACCTTTTATCGTCGTTTCCATATTGAACTCCTTCAATATCTCATATATGTACGTTTGGCACAACCATATTAGTGTCATAGTCTATCCATATAGACATTCATGTCTAATATTCAGGTTTTTCCTAAGTCTTTCATCGAAATGAAATTCTTAACCTTTGTCAATAAAAGATACATCATTTCCAATCATCAAGATGTCCTCCACATAATGTATTACAAATATGTCTCAGCGCTCCCACTTAATTTCTTGCAAATGCAAGCATCTTCATCGTCTCCTAATGAAATTAAACTTCTTTAACAGTTTCATCACGGTGAAGATTCCAACTCCGTGATGCTTACTTCAACTATTGAAGTTAGCATGCCCTTTATAGCATCCTTTGAATTAATAAAACCATTTGGATCGTGTCATGCACATGTCCTAGGTAACCATTCTATTAGAACAACTTTGTTTGTCTATTCAACTACCATATACCAAATTATATGTAGTGGTGGCTACATTAATCCGTCTAGACTAAATATCACTATGAAACATCAAATCTTGTTATAGTCAACTCCTTGAACATTGTTGTAAAATATTTATAGACATGTCGATTATTTCATAGTTGTGAAACATCCATGTCTATTTCTTTATAGATCCAAATACGACCGATAGGTTTTTACACCTTTCCGGAGGGTCTTCCAAGTGCAAAAACCTTGATTTCTCGTGTATGGAACTATCACGGATTTTTATGGCTTCAAGCCATTTGACGGAGTCAGTGCCCATCATCGCTTCTTTGCATGTAGTCGGTTCATCATTGTCAAACAACAATGATTTACTCTTAAATATTAGCATTTGGTTGTTTATCCGACCTACTTGGTTGAATAGGAACTTAGACCTCCGTGACCACAACCTTTGAGGAACATAAGCTATGACCATTATGGCTGCCTCTGGAACAATTTCCGGCGCTGCGCAACTCAGCACATATAGCTAAGGTTCATCAACCTTATCAAAGTTCTATTATCCTCCCACTTAACTTTTACTAAAAATTCCTTTTTCAAGAAACTTCACTTTTCAAGCAACAAACTCTTTTGTCCTCGGTGTTATGGAGGAATACCCAACGGTTATTCAAAATAACCTACAAAGACATGCTTATCCGACTTTAGTTTTAAAACATCTTACTTATGCTTGGCATACCAAAATTTAAGAAAGGACAACTTGGGTTTTACCCCAAACTGTAACTTATATGGTGCCATTTCAATGGATCAAGATGGAGCTCTTTTCAGTGAAAAAGTGGTAGTCTCTAAAGCTTTAATCTTTTAAAACATAATGGCAGTTTTATAAATAACACCTTCGATCCAACCATGTCAAACAAGGTTTCATTACATATCTCAAACACTCCATATTCCTATGGTATTTCGGGAGATGGAAATCGAGGTGTTTTGCTAAACTTGCAACTCAAATAAATCCCTTTATGATCAAATCATAAATTATTTATTTTCTTGTTACAATGATTTTCCACTTCATCTTGAAAGTCTTTGAACGTTTTCAAATATTTCATACTTTTTTCTCATTAAGTGAATATTCACTCAAATTTCCGGAGAAAGCATACGAAGTTGAAATCCATCGCTTATGACTACACATAATGGATTACATACATCGATATGTATAAATTCCAATAATTTAGTCGATCGTGTAGGGGTTCGTAGCATGGAAAACAAAAATTTTCTATCGCATACAAACAAACAAGCCAAGATCTATCTACTAGATTGTAGCAACGAGTCGATGGAATAACTTACCCTCGAAGATTCCAAAGCGGTTAACGAGAGCAGATTCTCGTGGGTGATGTAGTCGTACTCTTTCCGATCTCAAAATCGCGTAGACGATCCTTCCGACGCCACGTTCCGGCAGAGCTCCCATAGTCGGTCACACGTTCGGTACTCGACGAAGACCTTCCTCTCCCTTGTTCCAGCAGGCAGCGGAGGTTGTAGAACTCTCCTCGCGATTCCGGCAGCACAACGGCGTGGTACCGGAAGTAGAGGGGAAATCCCGCAGGGCTTCGCCTTAAGACGGAGCGAGTATGGTGGATTATGAGAGAGGGCTATTAGTGGTCTAGAGATTAGACACACCAATTAGAAGGCTCTAAACCGCAGGCTAAAGCAATTAGAAGCTCTAAACCAAAACGGCTCTAAACCGGAGATTAGAGGTAGAAACTTGTGTGTCTCTAGGAGGAGCCCTGCCCCTCCTTTTATAGGTGGAGGGGCTAGGCGCGCCAGGGAGGGAGGGAGTCCCTCCCCAACTCGGCCTAGGGCTGGGCGCCGGCTTGGAGGAGAGGAACTCCTCCTCCAAGTTGGTTTCAACCTCCTCTTGCTTGTTTCCCACAGTTTCCTGTTTTAGCCGTTTGACTTTCAAACTGGAAATTTGACTTTCATGTTTTTGGAACAGCAAGAACACTTAGTACATGATGCAATCATTCAATGACACATTCATGTAACCTCCCCCCCCGGAGTGCCGGACAATCCGGAACCTTCTAGAACATTCCCGATGAAAACACCGGAATTATTCCCGAACTCCGAAACGGGACTTTCCTTATATGAATCTTATTCTCCGGACCATTCCGGATCACCTCGTGATATCCCGGATCCCATCCGAGACTCCGAACAACATTCGGTCTCTTTCTCATAATACCATAACTACTCAAACAACGTCGAATCCTTAAGTGTGTCTCCCTACGGTTCGTGAATTATGCGGACATGATCGAGACACTTCTCCGAACAATAACCAATAGAGGAATCTGGAAATTCATATGGCTCCCACATATTTCTACGATTACTTTGCGATCGAATGAACCACTTACATACGATACCAATTTCCCTTTGTCTCACGATAGTTTACTTATCCGAGGTTATGATCGTCGGTATCTCTGCATACCTAGTTCAACCTCGTTACTGATAAGTACTCTTTTCTCGTTCCCGTGATATGTGATCCCTTGTGAGCCAGTCACATGCTTGCAAGCTAATTGGATGACATTTCACCGAGAGGGCCCAGAGTATATCTATGCGTCATATGGATGGACAAATCCCACTCTTGATCCATGTGTTTCAACCAATACTTTCTGAACACTCAATGCCACTTTTATAGCCACCCTGTTATGGTGTGGTGTTTGATGACATCAAAGCATCCATCCGGTAAAGGTGATATGCATGATCTCATGGTCGAAGGAATTAGGTTACTATGTATCAGAAAGCATATAGCAATTGAACTATTGAAATGACTTGATCTTTATGCTACGCTTATCTATAGGAGTATGTCCATCACATCATTCTCCTAATGATATGATCCTGTTGTTAATAACATCTCTATGTTCATGATCAGGAAACCATGATCATATATTAACCAACAAGCTAGTTTAATAAGAGGCTTTACTAGGGACTCTTATTTTAGTTTACAAATCACACAAGTATTAATGTTTCCGGTTAATAAAATTATAGCATGGTATGTAAACATTTATCATAAGTGTGAAGATATGATAATAACCACTTTATTATTGCCTCTTGGGCATATCTCCAACAGTCTCCCACTTGCACTAGAGTCAATAATCTAGTTTCAAACCTTTGTGTATTCAACACCTATGGCTTTCCGATGTTGTATGTACACAATAGCTAGTGGTCAACTGATCTCCGGATCTGACACTTCCAGGTCCGTGTGTAATTGCATGTCTTTGCGTCTCTACGCATCACTCATTCTCTAATGAGATGGCTTTGTATAAATTTGGTCTTTCGGTGTGACCTTTAGCTCTTTGGGGTTAAAACATGTTGATAATATTGTCGCACAATATATATTCATAGTATTATCCCGCTATGAACTACACCTAGTTTGATAACAAACTACTTGACACAAATGCCCTCTTTAGCTGCTATTATAGCAGTCATATACTTAGCCTTTTGTTGTAGTATCTGTCACAATGTCTTAACTTTGGAACTCATCCAAATCCATTATGGAACTCACTTTCCATTATATTGTGCCACCCTTAGTTTAGATTGAGATAAACTTAATTTGTACTTTGTGACAAAACTAGTATCAATGTAGTACTTTTACAATGAACTAACCATCTATTTGTCACTTCTACAAATATTATACTCTTAGTTCTTCCAAAATATCATAAGAATATCCTTACTATTGTCCAATGATCATCTTACGAATCATTCTGGTATTTGCTCACAACATTTAGAGCATAGGACATATCTGGATTTGTACATATCACAGTATGATTTATATAAATACTCTTTGTGATTTCATACATCAAGTATCAATCTATACTTGATTATTTGTTTCACTTTACCAAATGTCAATACACTTGAATATATCATCAACATTGAACTCATTCAATCCTTTCTGTGCGACAAGAACCTCTTCTTGTAGTTTCTATATTGAACTCATTCAATATCTTGTCTATGTACTTCTGGCACAACCATATTAGCGTCTATTGATGCCAAATATTTGGGTTTTGCCTAAGTCTTTCATCGGGATGAAATTCTTAATATGTGTTAATAAAAGATACATTATTTCCAATCAACAATATGTCTTCCACATAATGTATTAGAAACATGTCTTAGCGCTCCCACTTAATTTCTTGCAAATGCAAGCATCTTCATTGTCTCTAATGAACTTTTAAACTCCTTTAACAGTTTCATCATAGTGAAGATTCCAACTCCGCGATGCTCACTTTAACCATTGAAGTTTGCATATGCTTTTAGCATCCTTTGAATTAACAAAACCCTATGGACCGTGTTATGCACATGTCCTAGGTAACGATTCTATTAGAAGAACTTGTTTTGTTTATTCAACTACCATATAACAAAATTATATGTAGTGGTTGCTACATTAATCCGTCTAGACTAAATATCACTATGACAGATCAAATCTTGTCATAGTCAACCTTTGAACATTGTTGTGAACTCTTTCCCAACATGTCGACTATTTCATAGATGTGAAACATCCATGTCTATTTCTTTATAGATCCAAATACGACTGTAAGGTCTTGTACCTTCCCAGAGGGTCTTTCAAGTTCAAATCTTGATCTCTCGTATATGGAACTATCACGGATTTTATGGCTTCAAGCCATTTTACGGAGTCAGGGCCCATCATCGCTTCTTTGCATGTAGTCGGTTCATTATTCTCAAATAATGATTCAACCCTCAAATCTTGGTATTTGATTGTTCATCCGACCTACTTGTTTCAATAGGAACTTGGATCTCCGTGACCACAACCTTTGAGGTACGTGAGCCATGAGCTTTGTTGCTGCCTCCGGAACACTTTTCGGTGCTGCGCAACTCTGCACATACAGCTAAGGTTCTTTTAACCTTATCAAAGTTCTATTGTCCTCCCACTTAACTTTTCACGAAAAATTCCTTCTCAAAGAAACTTGACGTTTTAAGTGACAAAACACTTTTGTCTCCGATGTTATGGAGGAGTACTTAACAGTTATTCGAAATAACATACAAAGACAGGTTCATCCGACTTTGGTTGCAAACATCTTTCTTATGCATAGCATACCAATGTTTTAAGAAAGGACAACTTGGGTTTTATCCCAAACCATAACTTTATATGGTGTCATTTCAACGGATTATGATGGAGCTCTTTTCAGTGGAAAAACGGTAATCTCTAAAGCTTTTAATCTTTAAAATATAATGGCATTTTTATGAATTATACCTTTGATCTTACCATGTCAAACAAGGTTTAATTACATATCTCGAACGTTCCATACTCTTATGGTGTTTCGGGAAAATGCAAATCCACGGAACAATTCCTTAAATCTTAGGTATTATGCTAAACTTGTAACTCAAATATCTTCCTTTATGATCTTATCATAAACTATTTATATTCTTGTTACAATGATTTTGCACTTCATCTTGAAAGTCTTTGAACTCTTCAAATATTTCACACTTCATCCTTATTAAGTAAATATTCATATATTCACTCAAATTTTAGGAGAAAGCATATGAAGTTGAAATCCATCGCTCTTGACTACACATAATGGACTTCGTACAACAATATGTACAAGTTCCAATAAGCTAGTCATTCGTTCCCTTTTTGGCCTATGAACGAAATTTTAATTATCTCTAGGAAAGTTTCACAAGCGTCATTTGATCAAAATCAAATAGACTCCAAAATTCCATCCATATGGATTTTCTTCATGTTTTCTTTCCAATATAATTTAAACGGCGATGTCACTTCCTAAGTGATCTTTTAATCAATTTGTCTTTCGACATTTTTAGCACTAGTTTTATGGATGTGATTTCTCCAACGAGATTTGTGAATCATCCATCTTTTATGGATTACGGCAATTATTTGAACAACCCTTTTGTTCTCATAATACCTGATAAAACAAATCTTGAAGGCAAGCTTTGATGTTTTAACGAGCAACACAATAACCCTTTATTTGTTCTCGATGAACATCATCACATATTCTTTTGCTAGTTACTCAGGCCATTGTAGTTCATGAATTCTGTTGTTTCGTATGACGATTCACACCAACAAATTCAGTATCAAATACTTAATAACCACATTGTTTAATAAGCAAAGAATATAGCCATAACATGTATATCATCTATATACTTAAACTGAACAATTCTAGTCTTTTCTTTTCTGCCATATATTTATGAGATTCTCTTTCAATATTTCCTTTTCTGTTTGAAAGAATCTATCAACATCAATAGTGGAGTCATACATGTGACATATAGTCCAAAGCGTGTATAGTTAAATACCAATGTCTTTGGACTTGCACTTTGAAGTAGATCACCTATCATCAAATGTTTGGTGTTCTTTCAAATTCCTTTCTTTAGTAATCTCTTGGTGTAGTAAACATCTTACCTACATCAAATATTCACCCTCATCATAGATTTATCCATGATCAAGCTACTTTTAGCTTGTAACGGTGAATCGCAAGTATAATGTTGCTCTCCAAAACCTTTTGGAGGATTAGGACAACTAGTGTCTCCAACCTTTTGCAAATTCCCATCAAATATGAAAACATGACTTTTGCCATATTATACTCTATCATGTTGTAACCAATACTTCGTTTCAGATATCACAATATCTTCCACACATCATGGTTTCTGAAACAACTCTTTCAGATCCTAGATAACCTTGATATTAAGAGAATCCTTTGAATATCAAGAATCATGGAGACAGACATGATACTTATATACTAACACTTGGAATTGTTACTCTTGATTTAATACTAATTATTAAACTTCATGGAGTAACCGGAACTTACTGAAAGTTTGCAATAGGATTTTTAAACTTTAGATTAACACTTCAAAACAATACGATACCAGTTCGTAAAGTAACTAACCAGAATTCTATAGTTCTATCATCTCAATTATAACTAAGCGCAAGGTGGTAAACGGATGCCAATGACTACAACAACTATGCAAATTCACTTTGATTTAGTTTATGATAAATTGAGTTCTAATTAATAATTAAATTAATCTTGGTGAACTCCCACTCAAAACAATATCCCTCACATTGTTTTAGTGATCACACGAACCAAATCCACCACATCAAAACCGATCTTCACGAGAGTTGATATAGCTTCAATGGCGAACAATCAACATGTTCATCATATCTACTATATGACTCATGCTCTACCTTTCGGTAATCCGTGTTCCTGAGGCCATGTCTGTACATGCTAGGCTCGTCAAGATCAAACCTTAGTTTCCGCATGAGAAAATCTGGCTTGCTCACGTTGTATACACTTGCAGAATCTAACACACCCGATCATCACGTGGTGCTTCGAAACAACAAGCTTTAGCAACGGTGCTAACTAAGGGTGAACACTTTGTGACTTGAAATTCATGTGCATGAGGGATCATCTTATAATGCTACCGTCGTCTACTAAGCAATACAAGATGCATAAAGGATTAACATCACATGCAATTCATAATATGTGATATGATATGGCCTTTCTTCTTTGTGCTTCCGATCTCCATCTTCTAGCACGAACATGATCTCCATCATCACCGACATTGCATCAAGGTCAATGATGCTTATCCATGGTTGTCGTCCACCGGCTTCAACTATTACAACTACTTTGAATAGACACGCGGGTCTTAACAGAATTTAAAGACAACCATATGGCTCCTACCGGTTGCCAACTTACAATAAGGAACATTGCATACATCAAATATAATCACAATCATGGCCATATCACATCACTGCACACCCCTGCAAAACAAAGTTAGACGCCTCTACTTTCTTTGCATGTTTTACGTGGTTTGGGGCTGTTAATAAGTGTCGTTCTAACTTACGAACAAGAACCACAACATTGATACTAGTATTGTTAATCACCCGTTGTAAATTGGATCTTAACTATGCTAGGAGAAACAGGCACCCGCAAAGCCACTTATGCAATACAAGTTGCATGTCAAGCGTGGAGCAAGTCTCATGAACGATGTCATGTAAGGTTAGCCCGGGCCGCTTCATCCCAACATACCGCAAGATGCAAAGTACACAAGAAGCAATCGACAATAAAAGCATCAACGCCCACAATGACTATTGTGTTCTACTCGTGCAACAGATCTACATATAGACACGGCTCTGATACCACTGTAGGGGTTCGTAGCATGGAAAACAAAAATTTTCTATCGCATACAAACAAACAAGCCAAGATCTATCTACTAGATTGTAGCAACGAGTCGATGGAATAACTTACCCTCGAAGATTCCAAAGCGGTTAACGAGAGCAGATTCTCGTGGGTGATGTAGTCGTACTCTTTCCGATCTCAAGATCGCGTAGACGATCCTTCCGACGCCACGTTCCGGCAGCGCTCCCGCAGTCGGTCACACGTTCGGTACTCGACGAAGACCTTCCTCTCCCTTGTTCCAGCAGGCAGCGGAGGTTGTAGCACTCTCCTCGCGATTCCGGCAGCACAACGGCGTGGTACCGGAAGTAGAGGGGAAATCCCGCAGGGCTTCGCCTTAAGCCGGAGCGAGTATGGTGGATTATGAGAGAGGGCTATTAGTGGTCTAGAGATTAGACACACCAATTAGAAGGCTCTAAACCGCAGGCTAAAGCAATTAGAAGCTCTAAACCAAAACGGCTCTAAACCGGAGATTAGAGGTAGAAACTTGTGTGTCTCTAGGAGGAGCCCTTCCCCTCCTTTTATAGGTGGAGGGGCTAGGCGCGCCAGGGAGGGAGGGAGTCCCTCCCCAACTCGGCCTAGGGCTGGGCGCCGGCTTGGAGGAGAGGAACTCCTCCTCCAAGTTGGTTTCAACCTCCTCTTGCTTGTTTCCCACAGTTTCCTGTTTCCCACAGTTTCCTGTTTTAGCCGTTTGACTTTCAAACTGGCAATTTGACTTTCATGTTTTTGGAACAGCAAGAACACTTAGTACATGATGCAATCATTCAATGACACATTCATGTACCCTCCCCCCCGGAGTGCCGGACAATCCGGAACCTTCTAGAACATTCCCGATGAAAACACCGGAATTATTCCCGAACTCCAAAACGGGACTTTCCTTATATGAATCTTATTCTCCGGACCATTCCGGATCACCTCGTGATATCCCGGATCCCATCCGAGACTCCGAACAACATTCGGTCTCTTTCTCATAATACCATAACTACTCAAACAACGTCGAATCCTTAAGTGTGTCTCCCTACGGTTCGTGAATTATGCGGACATGATCGAGACACTTCTCCGAACAATAACCAATAGAGGAATCTGGAAATTCATATGGCTCCCACATATTTCTACGATTACTTTGCGATCGAATGAACCACTTACATACGATACCAATTTCCCTTTGTCTCACGATAGTTTACTTATCCGAGGTTATGATCGTCGGTATCTCTGCATACCTAGTTCAACCTCGTTACTGATAAGTACTCTTTTCTTGTTCCCGTGATATGTGATCCCTTGTGAGCCAGTCACATGCTTGCAAGCTAATTGGATGACATTTCACCGAGAGGGCCCAGAGTATATCTATGTGTCATATGGATGGACAAATCCCACTCTTGATCCATGTGTTTCAACCAATACTTTCTGAACACTCAATGCCACTTTTATAGCCACCCTGTTACGGTGTGGTGTTTGATGACATCAAAGCATCCATCCGGTAAAGGTGATATGCATGATCTCATGGTCGAAGGAATTAGGTTACTATGTATCAGAAAGCATATAGCAATTGAACTATTGAAATGACTTGATCTTTATGCTACGCTTATCTATAGGAGTATGTCCATCACATCATTCTCCTAATGATATGATCCTGTTGTTAATAACATCTCTATGTTCATGATCAGGAAACCATGATCATATATTAACCAACAAGCTAGTTTAATAAGAGGCTTTACTAGGGAATCTTATTTTAGTTTACAAATCACACAAGTATTAATGTTTCCGGTTAATACAATTATAGCATGGTATGTAAACATTTATCATAAGTGTGAAGATATGATAATAACCACTTTATTATTGCCTCTTGGGCATATCTCCAACAGTTCGTTCTTCTTTGGCCTTTGAACGGAGTTTTAATTATCCCAAGGAAAGTCTTACAAATGTCATTTAATCAAAAAGACTCCAAAAATCCATGAACATGGAGTTTCTTCATGCTTTTCTTTCCAATTTAATTTAAACGGTGAGGTCACTTTGTAAGTGATCTTTCAATCATTTGTCTTGCGACATTTTTAGCATTAGGCTTTATGGACGTGATGTCTCCAACTAGATTCGTAAATCATCCATCTTATATGGAATACGGTAATTATTTGAACAATCTTTGTTATCATAATACCTGATTTAACTAACAATTATTAAAACAAATCTTTAAGGAAAGCTTGGATGTTTGTAACATCCCAAAAATATTGCTCAACATTATCAAATTCCAATCACCAAAATTAGGGTTAACAAAAACTTTTGTTAATTAAAATCATATGAATACATGTGTGTATGTGATTATTGTATGAATGCATGAATGGACTTGTGTGATTGTTGTGAATAGCAAGGAATGGTTTAAACATGAAAAAAAACATCATCTAAAACATTTCCAAGCAGAAACAAATCAAGGGAAAGTCAAAAACAAACGAAATGAGCTAATGGTCATTTTTGCCAATCTTGCTCACTAGACCACTTTGAGTGTTTCTAGTCCAATATTTCAAACAGAAACGATTCCATTTATTTTCACCCCTTGCTAGACCTAGTGAAACTGAACATAAGCCACCTTGCAAACTCCCAGAAACATTTGGCAACTTGATTCAAATGACATTTAAAAATTGAATCTATATCATATGTGAAGATCACCATTTCTTAAAACCCAACCAAACCAGTTCACCTTGACCTTTACAAACAACCAGAGACTACCTAGTATGTGACTAGCACACCCACCAATTTTCATCAAAAACTTCAAATCCAAATCTCTTTCGGCCATTTCATCAAAAACCTTGTAAACACAAATCAATCAAAACATCAAACACTATAGTGAGCAGTGTTTGTGCCTAACTTGTCTCCCCTATAGATCATAGCACCCTCTCAGTAGATGATCAAACTAATTCAACTAACCATAGCTCACTAAACCTTGGCATTGCCATCAATCGTGAGCATGCCCGAGCCCAAATGGCCACCCCATTGTCGACAGCAAGATAGAAGCTTCCCAAGCCTCGCCAACCTTGTCTGGGTTACAAACCACCGTCCACCTCCACCCCCTGTCCAATGCCCAAGCACTGCCAGCCCCTAGACCACCCTAGAACCGTCGCGCCCTATGCCTTTGTGCCATGCCGACAGCGCGCCAGAGTGCCATAATCGACACGCAAGCACAAACCATTCGCCACCCTCACCGCTTGCGTGCGTGATCACTACCGCCCCAAGAACCGCCTGGACATGCCCGTTCGTCGCCGCGCGACCAGGACAACCCATGCGCCATTAAAATGCCCGTCAGACCCGCTCAGAGCATCGTAGCGTTCCGACCAAGTTGCACCACCCCACGCCTTTCTACCATACCATTGAGCATCGCCAGGGAACACAACACCGTCCCCTACCCCCAGCCATGCCATTAGCTCACTATGTAGACGACCGCGACGAGCCCACCCGCACCCTTCAGTCCCCTCGCTGCACTATAAATAGAGGCCACCCCCATTCGATTTCAGCACACCATCACACTCCCCTCTCTCTCAGAACCACCCCACCTCATCCCCGGAGCAAGGCGAGCACCAGGTGGCCAGAATTTTGCCGGAGTCTGCCGCGGAGGAGCAGAAGAGGAGTTGTCGATTGGAGCCGTCCCAGGAGGAGCTGTCGGTACCAGGAGGATCGCCATTGTCGACTTCGTCGTTCGCCCCCATTGTCGACCCTCGCCTGAGCCTCGGTGAGCCCCCATAGATCCCCACTGGCCGCGCTAGGGTTCAGTCTCGCCGGCGCTGCCCGACGAAGACGACAAGCCCCAGCTTTTGGATTAAATGTTGATCGCATGGTCTAGATTGCCACGTACCCCTTCGCACCCCCTGTCTCACTGACTTGTGGGGACAGCCACTTAAACCCACCCGCGCGCGTTCTGTGCGCCGTGGGCCATCCCAGTTACACTCCCGCGTAACCCGGTTAGTTTGAATTTAGATTTTTTTAGTTTAGTTCAAAACCTAGTACTACATGTTGATTCAAAAATAAATTTAGAGTGATTCACTAAAAAAATTGCATGAAACCAATTTTGTTAGAAAGGTATTGAAATTCTTAATCCAAGCCCGTTGGATTTAACCCATTTGAAATTGTAGATCACCTATAGTAAAAATAACAAGGCAGAGGCTTTTCTGCATTCAAACATTTCTCAAAATTCAACCATAAAATCTTTTGAGTTGATTCCAACTCTCAAAAATCACATTTAACAAGACCTTTCCGAATATATAAAAATATCTAGGTTTACTTGGAGAAATAATGGACAGGCAATAAAAGAATGCCCCATAGGCATTTCTAGTCACTTTATTGAATTAAAATAAAAAGGTCAAACCTTATTAAATTGTGACACCACTTTAACTCAGATTCCCAAGTAATGAAATATGTGGTGATGACATGTGTAAACATGATACCATGTTTTACTTGGAGAATATTAAATCTTAAGTAGTTTTTCAATGAGTAGAAATTACTTTTCTAAAAAAAACTATTGCCTTAATCCTTGTGATAATAGTGATGATGCTAGATCATCTAGTGTGAACCTTTGTGTTCTAAATAGAGTAGTTAAGAATTTTTCGGTGATTGTGTATCTCGTATTAATTTATAGACGCTAGTACCGACCAAGGATACGAGGAGGAAGGAGAATACTACGAGGAATAAGGCGAGGAGAACTTCAACCACTGTTTTGCACAAGGCAAGCCTCACTATACAAGTTAACTTCGCGAGCTACTATCTTAGCAAGCTAAGCTAAACCATGCAAGTATTACTTGCAAGTTACACCTACAAGATAATCTATGCAATGCATTAGGCATGCCTTGATTATACCAAATTGATGATACCCAATCCTAGTTTTACTTGCAAGCTTAGTTATTTTATTTCTTTATCAAAGATTTTATTTTAGTTTACTTACTGAATTGTAGATTCTAGAAAGATATTTAAAGGTAGCATAAAGAGCATAAAACTTGGCCTAAGTTAGATAAATCTTTATGTCATTCTGAGGCATGAGATTGAACTTAGATCATTCACACTTAATTACCACCCCTCATTAGTGTTTACCCCCACTTGTAGATGCTAGTGCTAACCATAAAACTTGATCACTTTAGATGGGTTTAATTGGTGAAAATGGTTATGAAAACCTTAGAATGATGAGTCATTCTACTGAAAGGTTTTGACATGTGTTCTTGAACAACAGATGATTTTTGATGATGAAAATGTTGAGGCATGAGACTTAGCCCTTTATAAAACTGATGGTTGTCTGGATGCGATACCGTTCCAATTTTACCGTACAACCACAATACCCGAAATTTGGGTAGGGCTTCACTGGAAATTTATATACCTTAGTATGGGTTATCTTGCAGCCAAGGTTTGAGCTGAGGCTACCTTGTGAAGATTGTCCACCTGTGCAGTTCCCAAGATGACAGTTGGTCATGGTTGGGAGGCCAAACTCACAGGAGAGGTGCCTATACTAGGGTGTGTAATTGAAAGGTTAGGATTCATTATCCGCATACTGGTTATGGTGAATTCAGGATTTTTCCTGACGGATGTATCGAATATTTTGGTGAAAGTGTACCACCTCTGCAGAGTGTCAAACTATTCGAATAGTCACGTCCGCGGTTATGGACAGTTGGAGTGGCCATACTGCTCTGTCGTCAGATGTTTTCAAAATGACTTATGAAATGAATCTTGACTTTGATTTAACCACAACAGGGTTGTGATATGAAAACTCAAGTTCCCACTTAGGTGTTATAAAACTTTCAACTAGCTTTCTTTGCTTCTGAACTCAGTTAAGGTATATCTGGCTTTTTGCAAAACAACCTAAAGCTTAGGATTCCTACTGGAACCACTTTACTTGTTAGTGATAGTTTGCGAGTACTTAAAGAGTACTCATGGCTTTGTACCTGGCTATTCCCGTGGCCAGACTATGAAGAGGAATATCAGGAGGATGGACCACAGGAAGGTTACGACAACTAGGATCATCTCCCATCGTCAGCATTGCATGTGACCATGAAGATGGATCTTCTCCCACGCTACCGTTATTATTAGGTTATTTCTCTGCTATGATTGTATTAAGACTGGATCATGAGATCCTTTATATTGTTGTAAGACCTTATGTATGGTTTGTAATGGACGATGTACTGTGATATCCAATCTGTTATGTCTCGCAAAAATGGGCAACATGGGATTGCGATGTATGGCATAACATGCATCTGGGATTAAAAATACGAGTGTTGACAAGTTGGTATTAGAGCCATCCTGACCATAGGAGACCCTAGTTTAGAATGGACGTTTGAATCAAAATTTTAGTTTCAAAACAAAGTAAGTGAGTATTTATGAAAACCTATTCTCATTCTTATCACTTAGATTCTTTCATGAAAATTCATGTTCCTCAAAAATTCTTGCAAACTTACATAAAATTTGACACACTTGATAACTCTACTAACTTACTCACCCTACATTCTTATAGACGGACGTGAAGTATAGCAAGTTCTATCAGTTGGTAAATGGAGGAGATCTCATCTTTAGCGTGACTTGGACCAGCTTTCGGAACTTCTAGAGCGCCCGCACCCCGAGTTATTCAGAGCTTAGCTCAACGATCAGGAAGGAGAGGAATTGTAATGGTTGATTGTTGCAAGTCTCTGAGGAAATATTGAAACCCACACCTCAGAGGGAATTCAGTTCATCTTAAGAGAGGACAACTGGCTCGATGCACTTGACAGGGCCATGCAGGAAGATCTTGCTCGTCTGTGTAGGCAGAGTATCAATCAAATCAAGGGTACCTGCTTTGAGTTCTGCCCAAGGCGTGATTTTATGGGACAGCCATTGGAGGCACCATATCACCTTGAGCTGAAGAATCAAGTGGACCACCTCAGCTTCACGATGTATGACCGGCAGAAGGAGTTGGACAATGCACGTTCCTACGCCAACCACAACTATGCCATCGCTGCCTAGAAATATCAGACGTTTCCATGCTGGTGAAGGATCACCAGTCTCGCCGCCGTCAGCTTGAGAAGAAGGAGCGCATTATTGCCCGCCTTCGCCACAGGATCATAGAGTAGGAGGATACCGTCCACGAGAGGGACATGCATCTTGAGGAGAGGGCAAATGCAGGAGAGAACATCCGTGGATACCCCTACTCTTTTCTCAGTGACGATGATGACTTTCTGGAGGATCAAGCCATGGAATTCTTCATAGATGAGGATGACTTCGCCTTCATTGATGATGATTATGATGAGGACACCGATTCCAAGGAGTAGTAGAACTTGAACACTAGCGTTAGTGAGTTGTATCCGGTCCCACTGTACCATAGCTTCATAGAATGGTTCTTAGAACCATCTGTTTTTTCTTGTTGTGGTGTGTGTTTGTATTGTGTGCTATGAATGAATGAATGAAAAGCAATTTGCTAGAAAAATATGAGTCAAACTTCAAAAACTTTTCAAAAACAAACCCCTAAACCTTAGAAAACTTCCCTCTTTTGTCATGATCTATCTCAATCTTCAGATGCCTCGCGGAGGAAGCACTTCGTCCCCGGACCCAATGTTGCAGATCTTACAAATGTTGGTTTCTGACCATGAAGCTGAAAGAGCCGAACGTCAAGCCAACTTAGCCACCCTTCAACACATAGCTCAGATGGCCAACAACAACAATCAAGGCCATGGAAACCAGGACAACCACGGATCCAAGCTCATGAACTTCTAGAACACCAATCCACCCATCTTTACTAAGTCTGAAGAGCCCCTAGATGCCGATGATTGGCTGCAAACCATGGAGAACAACTTAGAAGTTGCAGGAGTGGAAGCTAACGAGAAGGTACTATTTTCCACCCACTATCTGGCCGGAGATGCAAGAGCCTAGTGGAACAGCGTTCACGCCATGAATGGAGGACAAATGATGACTTGGGATGAATTCAAAATCAAGTTTAGCAGAACCCATGTGCCAACAGGTTTGATCAAGAGGATGAGAGATGAATTCAGGAAACTGGAGCAAGGGAGAATGACAATAGTTGAGTACCGTGATTTTTTTTTGTCATTGGCTAGGTATGCTGCGGTGACCCATCATACCACTGCATGATGTAGTACACTATAGTCGTTGACATAACACCAATGGAACACCGTTCCATCCGCATTATATCCCTCAGAGTGGTACAAAAAAAACATTGCGGGTCCAAGACAACACTTTAGATTACATACAACATATTACAAAGATCCACTCGGAGTTTACTTTGGAAGTACTAATATTAGTATATGTATAAGGCTTGAAAGTACTACTATAGTATTGTTCTACAGAAGTAGGGTTTAGATTCTAGGAGTTTTATTTATATTCTACGCTTCAGCTTGTCTTCGATAGCTTCCGGTAAGGTCTTCGACTCCGTTGATCTCCCTCAGATATCTTCAACTCTTCAAGTAACTTATTTCTTGGGAACGCCATTAGTTTCTCCGAGATCTAGAAAGAGTTAAGAAGATACATTTGAGTACGAGCGTACTCAGCAAGTTCACTAAAGAGAAGTGTTTGATGCACTATCTACAGCCATAGACCATAGGTCGTAGGCAATGCATATTTTCGAAAAAACATTTCTTCAAAGGTTGTTTTTATTCTAAAAAGCTATGCCCGTCAGCCTTCACAGGTTTACCAGAACTTTCATGGAGTTCCTTTCCTACCGCGTTCGTAGCTCCTTCCCGGAACAGGGAGTAACAAGTTACAGTTTTTACACTCTATAGAGGTGCGCTTCTTTACCCATGAGAGATCTTAGCTTTGTTGCACATCCGAGTTATAGGCTCATTCACACTTCCTTGGTGTGAGGTCCAGACTAAGATCAAAGCCAATCACTTTCCTTCTCTGCGACCCCGCATACCCGACGGATTGCACATCAGGCCTAGGATAAAACTTGTTTCCATTATTAGCCTAAGGTGTACAACCCTCATAGATACCAGAAGCCATGGGACATTGAGGGATCCCATCCAGAACCTGCTAACCCTCTACAAGAGGAGTTGCAACAATGGCCCGGTCATCCGTTGGCATGCGAAAGGGAGCCGATCCAGCTGACTTTTCCGTCACATTCCAAATATCATGGTTAACGCATAATATACGGTGCAAGAATCACTAGCGATATTGTTTGTTAAGTCCTAGATAATATGTTCCTTTACCACTGGAACTTCATAAAATCATATTATTAAGAAAATAATGTTTTCTGACCCTTTTTGAAATGCAGGTGATGACAACACTGGATTTGCAAAATACTTTACAGAAAATAATCAAAGGACATGAGCAAGTGTGAACTTTCCTTTTGTGATTGCAAGATTATGCACTCACGGTCTTCGAGATGATAGAAGATCCAATATTTGAAATCAGCATCATTGGTCCGGTAAGGACTAATGTTTAAAGAATCAAGATGCCATTATGCATAAATAATGCTATGCAATTTTATAATTCCCAAAGTGAAACCCTGAGCATTATAAATAAGTTGATCTTAGGTATCTTCTTTAAGATTGGGTTTATCTTTAAGTTTATTTCATAAGAAATGGCATTAATAAGGAACTTAAGTGTTAACAATCCAAAATATACAAGTATGGACGGATAGAGTAATATGTTTATGATTAATTGTTATCAGGTGACTAGGATAAAAGTCCTTGGGTTGAGTTGTTAAGAGTTGAAGGAACTATTATAGACTTGTTGTTTGAAGTGGCAAAAAGAATAACATTTGAAGAAACTAGTGTTTAGTTGAAGTTAATCACTCTTGAGGGTTATTAGATTTTACATTAGGGTTTGAGATGGTTACTAATGATGTTAAGTTATCATAATTTAATTCATGTTAC
Organism: Avena sativa; assembly: GCA_916181665.1. Classification (NCBI taxonomy): domain Eukaryota; kingdom Viridiplantae; phylum Streptophyta; class Magnoliopsida; order Poales; family Poaceae; genus Avena; species Avena sativa. Next base: position 50,581,739 of record OV702279.1, on the reverse strand, counting down.
AAGTGACCAAAGTTAACTTTAAAAAACATGAATAAACTTCAAATGAGATGTTTATGATTGTTTAGACCAAAGTTAATTATAAAAATAGAGGTGAATCTTAAGATGTAGTGAGTTTTAGAACATCATCTAGTTTTAGGGTTTTGACAAATATGATTAGAACAACATCATATAGTTTTAGTGTTTAATCTTTATTTGCATTTTATTAACTTAAAGAAGTAAAGTTATATTTTTTATATATCATACATATTTTTAAGATTTTTCTATATTTTTGTGATGATTTTTTTATATCATAAATATTTTTAAGATTTTTCTATATTTTTTAGAGCTTTAAATAACTTCAGGGTCATTTTTATAAATTTGCATTTTTTTTATTTTTTTATTTTAAAATGGGCCTAGCACCCAACAATGGGCTAAATTAGACCAGCTGGGTACTAGATCGGTCAAACCGACCCAGCCCGTAGCTCGCCTTATCTCCCCGAAGATTCTCTCCTCTTGTCGTTCTTTCTTCTCGCGCTCCTGGGCGCTGCTACGGCCGCCACGCCGCCTTCTGTTGCTTCTCTGGCCATCACCGCCAGCGCCCACCACAGGCGCTTGCTGGCGCTGCCCCGCCTAATCTCCTTCCTCTAATCCCTGCCGCCTTGGCATCGTTTAACCCTCGCACGGGTCCCCATTCTGGCTAACCCTAGCCATGCGGTATGGTTGGTCGCTGGCGCAGTAGTGCTCCTACGCCATGTCTGCTTCCCTCTAGCTCCTATGCCTCCTCTGCCATGCTCAAGCACCTGGTACTCTTTCTATGTCCCCCTTCACTCTCGACCCCCATATGCTGCTACCGCCAGGGAGTGGTTGTGGTATCACGGTGGTGATATTTTGGTGGTGGTGTTTCTATTGTGATGATGATGCGATTCATCTGCCACTGTATTGAGGCCGGTGGGACGGTGTTGCAGCGCAACCCCGGCACTCCCTGGTGGTGATGGTGGAGTGATGGTTGGAACAATCCTCGGCTTCGTCATGCCTACGCTACAGGTGCTCGGCACCTCAGTGAGTTATTTCATGTGACTGGCCATCGAGGCGATGACCTGTACTAGTTGTGAACTATGAGAATGGTGATATCCTGATTGTGAGCTCGAGGTTGTGGTTTGCTGTTGTGGAGGTTAGATATTTTATTATTATTGATGAATCTGAACTTTTACAGTGTTGTTGCCTAAAAGAGTTCAGTTACAGTCATGTTTATCTCACTCTTGAATTAAAAAATGGTAGGTAACAAGTAGCACAATATGTGGTTGAATTATTTACTTGATGGATTCCTATTTGGCTTGTATATGCATGATTCTCGTGGCTATGCTGCTGTGTCAAGTTGATTAAATATGATCTCTATGTGTTGGTAGTGTTTTAAGGGATCAACATGACAAAACAGATATATGATTCCTAAGAGAAAGGTATTAGGAAAATGATTTGGGAATCACATTTGTTTGAAATGAATGTTGGCAAAAAATTAAATAGTGGCTTCTGCTATTTTGTGTTGTTACTGTGGTGCCTTACAATGTGAGTGTGCACAGTAGTAATCAGATCACATGATATGATGTGATAAAATGCTACTACGATGTAATCTGAGTGGTAACATAGGGAAATAGTCTTACAGCTATTGATGAAAAAGTCTGAAGCTATAGTTGTTTTAAATTGGCTGGCTATACTGAATGGAACCTCTCTTCCTATGATTTAATTGCTAGATCAGATGATCCACTACGCAGCTGATCCATCTGATGTACTACATACATAGGAATGTATGCATATGTGCAAAGTGACCCCTACTGATCTCCTAGACTAGATCTGGAGGATGTTTAGTTGGATTAGGTTGCTTGTACACTCTTGTACCATTTCCTTGTGTGTACTACTATATTGTGAGACTAGTTAAATAAATTCAGATACTTTACTTGCTTCATAAATCTGCCCATGATGCATTAGGCTGAGGCCAAATTCAATACAAGAACAGATTCTGATGTTTGACTACCAAACTCTCTATGATGACTCACATATCACTACTATGTGGATCTGAGAGAAATCTCTCCTCACAACCCAAAGTTGTGAAGGATGTGGTTGCTAGTTGTATGATTTCTGGACATGATCTATTTGTTGGCTTTGACTGCTTGACTAGCTAAAAAGAAACTCATGTGTGGCTCCTAATGATGCATGGTCGGAGGCTTGATTATGTTTGTATATAAGAAAAGATGCCTGAATGGTTTTCCTAGATCAATGATGATACTGGTGTAGCATTTCTACACCAGTCTGAGAGCCCTCTATTTCCCCCATTTAAACCATGCTCTAAAGAAATAAGTGAACAGATCAGATACTATTTCTGTTATAAGTTGCCAACCTGATATGCAGAGTAACACTTGATGTTACTTGAGTGGATCTTGATTGCTGGCTTGATCAACTTGAATTATTGCAACATCTCTGCTACTAAAAGCCTGCTTCTCTTGAGGCTGTTGTTGATCTTGATTTCTTACCCCCTTGTCCTAGCTCTTGGTTGGCTCTTGGGAGCAACTAGTTGCTGGTGATGGTGTGGTATGAAACTCTGATGGTAGTGTTGTGTATATTTTCTGCTGTTTTGATATGGTACAAACTAGTACTACTTGTGGTGTTCTTGAGGCACAAAAGTGTGGCTATGGGAAGAGGATAATACTATGGAGTGTCTAACCAGTGATGGTGGTTGTGCTTTCCTTTTTCTAGCTCTGGTGTTGTCTTGATGTGTCGACAGCACACGTCCTGCATGTAATGACTATGCTGCTTACTTGGTTGCTGTGATGTGTGGATAAGATCAAGTGGCTGCCTGATATTTCCTGTCGTATACTATAGCTTTCCTTATTTCATCTTGCTGAAGGCAATAGTCATTTGGTTTAGTTAATGGGCTCTCTCTCTCTTAACCAGATATTTGTGGCTTTTACATAGCAATTGAGATATTGCTTAATTGCCATGTGACTTTAAGTACTTGGTAAAGATCAGATTAACTATTAATCTTCTTAGCTGATTAGTGCTAAGAGAGATTACTTATTTTTTTACTTTGATTTTTTTATTTTCTTGAACTTAGCTAGGCTTAGGAGGGTGCCATAGCATGCTTATTATTGTCTTCAATTGATGGATCAGATATGTACTGGTTTCTTGGATTTACACAATTTTCTCTCATTACTCAAGTGTTTAGTTCCCAGATCCATATCCTAATTGTTTCCTAGATTTGGTGGTACCATCCTAGGTTTTTAGTGGATCTTGGTAGTTCTTATCAAAATCCCTAAGCTATTTTCATATATTAAAATGCCTCACCTATGGTGGGGCAAATATTTTAACATTAAAAACAATGTTTCTTCTCTATTGTTTATTTTATAGGAATGAAGATCATGGAGAAGAAAACAATCATAACTAGATTTTATTTTATTACTCTTGTTGTAATTCCTTTGTATTCAAATGTTTAAAGATTTATATTATTATTGTGATTGTAATAAATGAACTATTTATTTATTAATTCTTCCTTTGTAAATAAATGTTGTATTGTTTGGTTTAAATAATACAATTTACTTATTTCCTTTTTCTTTTACAATCCAATTGTAAAGACAATGTCATATATATTTTCTAGTAATAAGGAATTATTTTATTTATTTTAGTATTGTCTTTCCTTTTTCTACATATTTGTTTCCTGATACTTTTCTTTTATTTATTTATTGTAAAAGGTCAATGTAATCCTATATGTATATATATTTATATTAATAAAGAATCCTTTTTATATCATTTTGTAATCATTTTATTTCAAGTTATTAACTATTTCCAAATCCTATTTGTGTATTTTATAAATTCATTTGAATTTCATATTTGAAATTCAAATACATGTTTGAACAAATTTTCCCCGAAACAAAGAATTCTACAAAGGTCATGTCGAAATCTATCGCACTTGCTCCGAAGTTTCCTTCAGTACAAGAGAGATCTCGATCCCTCTATAGCTCTTTTAGTTTTGCGCGAAAATTTCCCAGATTTTCTTATGCATGAATGCAATGCACAAACCTGTGTCCTCTCTGTTTCTAGGTGCTAATCCTGGGATGTTACATATGCACCGGATGAGATTGACACTGAAGCTAAGAAGAAGGAGAGATTCTTGAATGGTCTGCATGATGAGATGCAAATGGTGTTAGTTAACATCCCATTTGCGGACATTGAAACCTCAGTGGATTCTGCCATTCAGATGGAAGACAAGATCAACCAAGCCAATGAGAACCGCAAGCGTAGAATGATGCATCAACCAGGAACCCACCATACCAAGTATCGCCCCAACCCATCTCCAGGATTTGCCCCAAGAAACAATATAACCCCGATGAACCGACCAATCTATCCCAACCGTGGAGGAGGAAACCCAAGGCCCGGAGGAAAACACAACAACAACCTCGGCAAACCCAACAATTTCAACCGTGCGCCGCCCAAGTTCAACAACAACAATGTCGCCACGAACACCAATACTGCCCCGAGAACTGGAAGCAATGTTGTGCCTCTTGCAGCAAAGGACAAGTCCTAAGTGACTTTTTATGAATGTGGAACCAAGAGTCACTATTCCAATGAGTGCTCCAAGAAGATTGCCGCATCTCCCAATGCAAATGCCCCAGCTCAGTAATAGCGTCGTGTTCAGCCTGGTAGGAGATTTTCCCCAGGGAATTCACTCAACCGCAAAGGCCGTCTATTTCTCATGAATGTCGAAGAAGCCCAGGAAGCGCCAGATGTCATGCTGGGTATGTTTTCTATTAACTCAGTACTTGCAAGAGTGTTGTTTGGTTCTGGAGCATCGCACTCGTTTGTTATTGAATAATTTGCATGCACTAGTAAGATTCAACCAACAAAATTGAAGCATGTTGTGATAGTTCAAATACCTGGTTCAACCACTAAAGCTAGACAAATTTGCAAGGCCGAACCTATCTGAATCCATGGCATAGTTTTTTATGCTAATCTAATAGTACTCGGAACTAATGGTTTGGAAGTAGTACTACGAATGCATTGGATGTCGAAACATAAAGGATTAATCGACTGTGCAAAGAAAGCCATAACCATGACCAGTACAGCCAGAATATCAGTAGAGCATGTATGAGAAACCTTGCCCCGTCAATTCAAGTGCAACAAGAGTCTAGCCCAACCAACCATTGACCATGTCAGAGTAGTCTGTGAATACCTCGATGTATTTCCAAATGTTTTGCCCGGTATGCTCCCAGATCGGGATATCGAGTTTATCATTGAACTAATCCCTGGAACCGGACCCATAGCCTAGAGACCGAACACATCCGAATTAGTGGAGCTGAAGAAGCAACTGGATGCTATGCTGGAGATAGGACTGATCCAACCAAGTGCGTCGCCATGGAGATCACCTGTCTAGTTTGTGGACAAGAAAGATGGAGGTAACCTTTTGTGTACGGATTATCGGAAGCTGAACGACGTCACCATCAAAATCAAATACCCACTGCCGAAATTAGAAGATCTGTTTGACCAGTTGACCGGTGCCAAAGTGTTTTCTAAGATTGATCTTAGAACTGGTTATCATCAACTCAATATTCGCGTAGAGGATATTCCAAAGACCGCCTTTACCACCAGATATGGATTGTATGAGTATACTGTCATGTCTTTTGGATTAACCAATGCCCCCTCTTATTTCATGAACCTCATGAATAAGATTTTTATGGACTTGTTGGATAAGTTTGTCATTATTTTTATCGATGACATTATGATCAATTCCAAATCAGAAGAAGAACATCAGCTACACCTAAGGACCATCCTTGGAACCCTTAGGGAGCATCAGTAGTATGCCAAGTTTAGCAAATGTGAATTCTGGTTACAAGAGGTAGGATTCCTCGGACATATCGTATCAGCTGGAGGAATTTCCCTTGACCCTGTAGAGGTGAAGGATAATGAAGATTGGCAAGCCCCAACCACTCAAACTCAAGTTTGTGCATTTCTCGGATTAGCGGGATACTACCGCAAGTTTGTAGAAGGATTCTCAAGTATCGCAAGACCATTGACCCAATTGTTGAAGAAGGATAAGAAATTTGAATGGACGGACAAATGTGAAGCGAGTTTTCAAGAACTCAAGAACAGATTGATATCAACCCCAATCTTGATCATGCCGGATATCACGAAGCCTATTGATGTATACTTTGACGCATCCAAGAACGGTCTTGGATGTGTATTGATGCAAGAAGGCAAAGTAATATCTTATCTATCCCGAAAACTGAAGCAACATGAGCAAAATTATCCTACCCATGACCTTGAACTAGTAGCCGCAGTTCTTGCCCTGAAGACATGGAGGCATTACCTTATGGGTAACCATTGTGAAATTTATTCGGATCACAAGATCCTGAAGTATATTTTCACTCAGAAGGAGCTGAATATGAGATAGAGGAGATGGATAGAACTAATCAAGGACTATCATCTGGACATCCACTATTACCCCGGTAAAGCCAATGTGGTAGCAGATGCCCTTAGCAGATTGCCATGTCGCTTGAACTCCATGATTCTGAAGGAGTAACCAAGTTTGCACAAGGAGTTGGAAGATTTCAGAATGGAGCTAGTAAGTGAAGGATTTTTGGCTAGCATCAAACTTCAACCCACTTTGATCAGTCAGATCAAGGAGGCGCAGAAAGAAAATGCTAGAATCGACGGAATCAAACGTAGTATCAGTACATGCAAAGTACCCAGATTCACCGAAGATGAAGGAGTTTTGTGGTACAAAGGACGTATCTGTGTGCCAGCAGATTCAGAATTGAAGCAAGCTATTTTTAAAGAAGCCCATGATACTCTTTATTCTATCCACCCTAGAGGAACAAAGATGTGTCACGATTGGAAGGAGCAATTTTGGTGGCATAAGATGAAGAGAGAAATCGGAAGTTACATAGCCAAGTGTGATATTTGTCAGAGAGTCAAGGAGGGACATAAAAGACCCACAGGACTGTTCCAACCATTACAGATTCCAGAATGGAAATGGGATTCAGTTGGAATGGACTTTATCACCGGATTGCCTACATCTAGTAGGGGAAATGACTCTATATGGGTCATAGTTTATAGATTGTCCAAGGTCGCCCATTTCTTACCAGTCAAGACCACTTACCAGAGTTCGAAGCTAGCAGAGTTGTATATTGCTAGAATCTTTAGTTTGCATGGAGTCACCAAGAAAATTGTGTCGGATCGAGGAACTCAGTTTACCTCGAGACTTTGGAAGAAATTCTAAGAAGGATAGGAACCCGACTAGATTTCAGCACAACTTATCACCCTCAGACCGATGGACAAACGGAGCGAGTAAATCAAATACTCGAAGATATGTTGAGAGCCGTTGTGCTAGAGTATGGATCAAAATGGGAATATTTTCTGCCGTTCACAGAATTTTCGTACAACAACAGTTACCAAGCCAGTTTGCAAATGGCCCCATTTGAATTAATGTATTTAAGGAAGTGTCGTACCCCTTTGAATTGGTCGGAAGTAGGAGAGAGTCATATTTTCGGACACGACATCCTACGGGAAGCAGAAGAGAAAGTTCACAAGATTAGTGATCACCTCAAGACCGCCCAATCCAGATAGAAGAGTTATGCCAACAAGAGACGTCGAGACCTCGCTTTCAATATCAGAGATTTTGTGTATCTCAAAGTGTCGACTTTGAAGAGAATGCAACGTTTCCAGCTCATAGGAAAGTTAGCCCCCAGATATATCGGACCTTTCAAGATTCTGAATCGTCGAGGAGAAGTATCATATCAACTGGAACTGCCAAAGGAGATGTCAGCAGTGCATAATGTGTTCCATATATCGTTACTTCACAAATTCCTAGAAGTCCCGGAGAAGACTGAAGTTTTCAAGAACATTGATCACCAAACCATAGAGATGAACAATGACCTGATGTATCCCGAAGTACCCATTCGTATTTTGAAGAAATCTTTTAGAACCACCAGGACCCAGAGTATCAAGTTTCTCAAGATCCAGTGGAGTAACCACACTGAAGAAGAAGCTACCTAGGAACGAGAATATTACATCAAGACACAGTTTCCCGATCTCTTTAAATCCTAGTTTTCTTTTTTTCTTTCTCAAATCTCGGGACAAGATTTTTTTTAAGGAGGGAAGGTTTGTAACATCCTAAAAATATTGATCAAGATTATCCAATTCCAATCACCAAAATTAGGGTTAACAAAAACTTTTGTTAATTAAAATCATATGAATACATGTGTGTATGTGATGATTGTATGAATGCATGAATGGACTTGTGTGATTGTTGTGAATAGCAAGATATGGTTTACATGCCCTTTATGCACTACTAGGGCAGAGGAGACTATTGATCATTTATTCTTTCACTGCCCTTTCACTGCTTCTTGCTGGGAAGATTTGAACTTTTTCTGGAACAATAACACTGATAGGTTTGACAGATTACACCAAGCAAAGGCTAATTTTTAGCATAAGCTATTCTGTGAGGTTTTTGCTATTGCTGCCTGGGGTATTTGGAAAGAAAGGAACAATTTGATCTTTAACAGTATCAGCGATTCAAAGGAGTCTTGGAGAAGCAGAGGTAAATTAGAACTTAATCTTCTTAGGTTCAGGGTTAGCCAAAACCTGGAGCAAACTATATCTTGGTTTATAGATAGACTAAACCGGTTGTAAATATTTTCTTCTTTCTGGTGTTTTCACACACCTTCATCATGTAAATATTAACTGGCTTTTTAATGAAATGGTGCAGTAGGAGCCTCTCCTACTGTTTTATGGTAAAAAAAACGTCATCTAAAACATTTCCAAGCAGAAACAAATCAAGGGAAAGTGAAAAACAAACAAAATGAGCTAATGGTCATTTTTGCCAATCTTGCTCACTAGACCACTTTGAGTGTTTCTAGCCAAGATTTCAAACAGAAACAATTCCATTTCTTTTCACCCCTTGCTAGACCTAGTGAAAGTGAACCCAAGGCCACCTTGAAAACTCATAGAAACATTTGGCAACTTGATTCAAATGACATTTCAAAATTGAATCTATATCATATGTGAAGATCACCATTTCTCAAAACCCAACCAAACCAGTTCACCTTGACCTTTCCAAACAACCAGAGACTACCTAGTATGTGACTAGTACCTCACCAATTTTCATCCAAAAATTCGAATTCCAATCTCTTTCGGCCATTTCATCAAACACCTTGTAAACACAAATCAATCAAAACATCAAACACTATAGTGAGCAGTGTTTGTGCCTAACTTGTCTCCCCTCTCAGTAGATGATCAAACTAATTCAACTAGCCCTAGCTCACTATAATCTTGGCATTGGCATAAATGGTGAGCATGCCCGAGCCCAAATGGCCACCCCATTCTTGACAGCAAGCTAGAAGCTTCCCTAGCCTCGCTAACCTTGTCTAGGACACAAACCACCGTCCACCACCACCCCTGTCCAATGCCCAAGCACTGCCATCACCTGGACCACCCTAGAACCGCCACGCCCTATGCCTTTGTGCCAAGCCGAGAGCGCGCCAGAGCGCCGCACTAGACACGTGAGCATAGATCGCGCGCCTCCCTCGCCGCTTGCATGCGTGATCACCACCGCCCTAGGAACCGCCCGGACATGCATGTTCGTCGCTGCGCGACCAGGACAGCCCGTGCGCCCTTAAAATGCCCGTCGGACCCGCCTAGAGCATCCCAGCGTTCTGACCAAGTTGCACTGCCCACGCCTCTCTACCATGCTGTTGAGCATCACCAGGGAACACAGCACCGTCCCCTACCCCCATCTATGTCGTTAGCTCTCTGTGCAGACGACCACGACGAGCTCTACAGGCTCCCTTCGGTCCCCTCGTTGCACTATAAATAGAGGCCACCCCCATTGGATTTCAGCACACCATCAAACTCCCCTCTCCCTCAGAACCACCCCACCTAATCCCCGGAGCAAGGCGAGCACCCGGTGGACGGAATTTCGCCGGAGTCTGCCGCGAAGGAGGAGAAGAGGAGCTGTCGATTGGAGCCGCCCCAGGAGGAGCTTCCGGTACCAGGAGGATCACCGGCATCGACTTTGTTGTTTGCCCCATTGCCGACCCTCGCCTGAGCCCCGGTGAGCCCCCACAGACCCCCACTGGCTGCGCTAGGGTTCAGTCTCGCCGGCGCTGCCCGACGGAGATGACAAGCCCTAGCCGTTGGATTAGATGTTGATCGCACGGTCTAGATTGCCCCGTAACCCTTCGCACCCCCCTGTCTCGCTGACTGGTGGGGACGGCCACTTAATCCCACCAGCGCACGCTGTGCGCCATGGGCTAGCCCAGTTACACTCCCGCGCAACCCAGTTAGTTTGAATTTAGATTTTTCAATTTAGTTCAAAACCTAGTACTTCCTGTTGATTCAAAAATCAATTCAGAGATATTCACTAAACCAAATTGCATGAAACCAATTTTGTTAGAAAGGTATTGAAATTCTTAATCCAAGCCTATTGGATTCAACCCATTTGAAATTGTATATCACCTATAGTAAAAATAACAAGGAAGAGGCTTTTCTGCATTCAAACATTTTTCAAAATTCAACCATAAAAGCTTTTGAGTTGATTCCAACTCTCAAAAATCACATTTAACAAGACCTTTCTGAATATATAAAAATATCTAGTTTTACTTATAGAAATAATGGACAAGCAATAAAAGAATGCCCCATAGGCATTTATGGTCACTTTATTTAATTAAAATAAAAAGGTAAAACTTTATTAAATTGTGACACCACTTTAAATCACATTCCCAAGTACTGAAATATGTGGTGATGACAAGTGTCAACATGATCCCATGTTTTAGTTGGAGAATATTAAATCTTAAGGAGTTTTTAAATGAGTAGACATTACTTTTCTAAAATAAAATAAATAAAACTATTGCCTTAATCCTTGTGATAATAGTGATGATGCTAGATCATCTAGTGTGAACCTTTGTGCGCTAAATAGAATAGTTAAGAATTGTTTTGCTGATTGTGTACCTCGTATTTATTTATAGACGCTAGTACCAACCAAGGATACGAGGAGGAAGGATAATACTATGAGGAAGAATCCGAGTAGAACTTCAACCACTGTACTGCACAAGGAAAGCCTCACTATACAAGTTAACTTAGCAAGCTACTATCTTTGCAATCTAAGCTAAACCATGCAAGTCTTACATGCAAGTTACACCTACAAGATAATCTATGCAATGCATTAGGCATGCCTTGATTATACCAAATTGATGATACCCAATCCTAGTTTTAATTGCAAGCTTAGTTATTTTATTTCTTTATCAAAGCTTTTATTTGAGTTTACTTAGTGAATTGTAGATTCTAGAAATATATTTAAAGGTAGCATAAAGAGCATAAAACTTGGCCTAAGTTAGATAAATCTTGATGTCATCCTGAGATATGAGATTGAACTTACATCATTCATACTTAATTACCATCCCTCAATAGTGTTTACCCCCACTTGTAGATGCTAGTGCTAAGCATAAAACTAGATCACTTTAGATGGGTTTACTTGGTGAAAATGGTTATGAAAACCTTAGACTGATGAGTCATTCTACTGAAATATTTGACATGTGTTCTTGAACACCAGATGATTTTTGATGATGAAAATGTTGAGGCATGAGACTTAGCCATTTATACAACTGATGGTTGTCTAGATGCGATACCATTCAAATTTTACCGTACAACCACAATACCCGAAATTTGGGTAGGGCTTGACTGGAAATTTATATACCTTAGTATGTGTTATCTTGCGGCCAAGGTTTGAGCTGAGGCTACCTTGTGAAGATTGTCCACCTGTGCAGTTCCCAAGATGACAGTTGGTCATGGTTGGGAGGCCAAACTCACAGGAGAGGTGCCTATACTAGGGTGTGTAAATGAAAGGTTAGGATTGATTATCCGCATACTGAGTATGGTGAATTCAGGATTATTCCTGACGGATGTATCGAATATTGTGGTGAAAGTGTACCACCTCTGCAGAGTATCAAACTATTTGAATAGCCTCATCCACGGTTATGGACAGTTGGAGTGGCCATACTGTTTCGTCATCAGATGTTTTCAAAATGACTTGTGAAATGAATATTGAATTTGACATAACCACAACAGGGTTATGACATGAAAACTCAAGTTCCCACTTAGGTGAATAAAACTTTCAACTAGATTTCTTTGCTTCTGAACTCAGTTAAGGTAAATCTGGATTTTTGCAAAACAACCTAGAGCTTAGGATTCCTACTTGAACCACTTTACTTGTTAGTGATAGTTTGCGAGTACTTAAAGAGTACTCATGGCTTTGTCTCTGGCTATTCCCGTGGCCAGACTATGAAGAGGACTATTAGGAGGATGGACCGCAGGAAGGTTACGACAACTACGATCATCTCCCATCTTCAGCATTGCCTGTGACCATGAAGATGGAGCTTCGCCCATGCTACCGTTATTAGTACGTTATTCTGCTGCTATGATTATATTAAGACTGGATCATGAGATCCTTTATATTGTTGTATGACCATATGTATGGTTTGTAATGGATGATGTACAGTGATATCGAATCTGTTATGTCTCGCAAAAATGATAATCCTGGGATTGCGATGTATGGCATAACAGGCATCTGTGATTAAAATCCGGGTGTTGACAATGTCAACGAGAAATACAATCAACCATTTGTTTGTTTTCGATGAACATCATCACATATTCTATTGCTAGTTACTTAGGTCATTGTAGTTCATGAATTGTGTTGTACTGTATGATATTTCATACCAACCAATTCGGCATCCAATACCCAAGAACCACATTGTTTAACAAGCAAAGAATACAACCATAACATGTATATCATCTATATACCTAAGCTGGATATTTCTAGTCTTTTCTTTTCTGCCAAATATATTTTATAGATTCTCTTTCAGCATTTCCTTTTCCTTTTAAAAGAATCTATCAACATCAAAAGTGGCGCCATATACATGACACATAGTCTAAAGCGTGTATATTCAAATACTAATACCTTTGGACTTGCACTTTGAAGTAGATCACCATCATCCAATGATTTGGCGTTCTTTCAAAAAACCATTATTTAGTAATATTTTAGTGTAGTAAACACTTTACTTACATCTTCTATCCATCCTTATCATGACAACTATCATGATCAAGCTAATATAGCTTATAAAGCCGATCGTGAGTATAATGTTACTTCCCAAAACCTTTTTGGATGATTAGGATGGCTAGCATCTCCAACCTTTGCAAATTCTCATCTAATATGAGAACATATATCATATTGCAACCAAAAACATTGTTTCAGATATCGTTATATCTTCCACACTTTGATGGTTTCTGAAACAATTATTTCAGCTCCTAGATAACCTTGATATTTAAAAACAATCAAGAATCATGGAGGCAAACATGATACTTAAGTTACTAACACTAGAATTGTTACTCTCGATTTAATACTAATTATTAAATTTCACGGAGTAAACAGAGTTTGCTGAAAGTTTACAATAGGACTTTAAACTTTATATTGACAGCCAACACAATACGATAACAGTTCGTAAAGTAAATATTCACAATTCTATAGTTCTGTTATCTCAATTACAACTAATCATAAGGTGGTGAACGAATGCCAATGACTACAACAAATTATGCAAATTCACTTTGATTTAATTTATGATAAATTGAGTTCTACTAATCCAAATTAGAAATGAACTACCACTCAAAAAGGACATCCCTCGTGTCCTTTTAGTGATTACATGAACCAAATCCACTACACCAAGTCCGATCATCACGTGAGTTGGTGTACCTTCAAAGGCGAGCATCTATATGGTCATCATATGACTCATGCTTAACCTTTCGGTTCGTGTTCCGAGGCCATGTCTATACATGCTAGGCTCGCCAAGTAAGAACCTTAGTATTCGTGTGTGTAAAACTATCTTACACCCGAGATATGATCGTGGATTCAAGTACATCCGATCATCACGTGATATCTTGAAGCGGCGAAACATAGTCGATGCATACTTAAGGGAGAACACATTTTTATCTTGATATCTAAATGAGGGATCATCTTATAATGCTAATAAAATGCCAAATAAGCAATATAAGATGCAAAGAAACATCATATCCTACAGTGATATGATATGGTTCTTGGACTTGATCTCTATCTTGTGCATCTTGGAATGATCTTTATCATTCCTATATGTGTAAGGCCAAGGTCTATGGAACTTACACTTTGTCATTATAATTTTCAATAGTATCAATCCATACTACAAATTATAACACTACCATATCAAAGTACTTGCCCGGCAAAACCAAAAACTAGACGCCTCTAATTTCTCTTTTGCATGTTTTATGTGGCTGAGGGCTTTCGGAGATAGAACCATTCTTACCTACGAACATGGAACCACAACGATGATAATCAAATTATTGACAACTCGTTGTAAATCAGATATTGAATATAGTAGGAGAGACAGACACCAGTAAGCCACTTATGCAAAACTAGTTGCATGCCAAGCGTGGAACTGGTCTCATGTGCGAGGATAGGTAAAGTTTGTCCGGGCCGCTTCATCCCACTATGCCACCAATATCTAAAGTACAAGGAAGAAGAAATAGCATGAAAATCATCACCCACATACTCATATGTGTACTACCCGTGCAAAGCATCTATGCATAGATCCGGCTCTAATACTACTGTAGGGCAGCATAGAAAACAAAAAAAATCCCTACGATGGGAACAACTAAGTACCAATGTAACATCCCTAAAAATCATGATTTCAAAGTTTGCATATCATTCATGCATGCATATAGATTTGAGATCAATTTCAAACTCATTTCAGAAAAACAGAAGCACATTGTGCTATGATTTTATGTGAGCAACTTAAATCAAATGACCATCCCCATTTGAAAGTTTGATTGTTTATGAACCAAGTTTGTTGCCTTCTTTGAGGAAAGGTTTGAGTGTAGAATTTAAACCAAGATTTACAAATTGTAAATGGTTTCAAAAACCATTTTTCAAATTTTGCAAACCAAGTGCCAAGTCTCTGATATTTTGTTCTCCAAGCTTGACCAAGCCTTTGCAAAGCAACCAAATGATCTTATGCCTATATTTGAGACTACTGCTCACTGCAAAAATCCCAAGAAGATTTGAATTCAAATGAAACTTGAATTCATTTGAAAATCAATCCAGAAAATTGAAACAGAAAAAGAAAAAGGAGAAAGAATTAGAAAAGGGCCGGCGCCAGGATTCCAGCCCAGCAACAGAACAGGCCCAGCTAGCCCACCCGGGCAATTTCTCTCTCTCTATCTCACGCGCCAACGCACCCACACAGCCGCTGACGACCAGACCCCACCTCCTCTTCGCGCGTTTCGCTGACGAGCGGGCCCTCTCCACGTCGCCCTCGTCTTCCGCAAACCGCGCCCGCGACCACGTCGCCGCTGCTGTCAAGGCCGGTAATGGCGCGGCGTAATTAGACTTAATGCCGCAGGCGTTTCCTGTCGTGCCTGGGCCTATTTAATCCCCTCTGCACTGCGAGCATTTTCCCCCACTCTCCTCGCTCACTCCGCCACCAGGCTGCGCGCATTTGCTCTCGAAGCCCCGCGGTACCGACGACTCCGGCGATCGATTCCGGTGAGCCTCGACCGCCCCCCTCTCTCTGGTTCAAATGATGATGCCCAGCTTGATCATGCGCATACGCTGACGCCTTCCTTTTGCCTGCTCGTGACCCAAGTCGTCGTCTCCGTTCACGACCGAAACCACCTGCGCCGCCGACAGACTCCGGCGACCAATTAAGGTAAAACCCGAGCGCCCCTTGCCCCCTCCTTCACGCGAGATTGTTCGCCTGCGTCTGCGCAACTCCTGACCCCTCTGGTTCGTGCTAGGGCAACGCCAAACCTCGCCAGTGACCACGTCTGCAAGTGACCGACGCCGCCCGCAACTCCGACGATCCCCTGAGACCGTGCCAGTGCGCCCCTTCCCGAGCCGACGCCACCTTGAGCTTCAGCACGCCACCGCGGTTCTGGTAAGATCCTTCTCCCTCTCGCGCACGATCTAGAACGCCAGCGCCGCCGCTGACTGAGCGCTCCGCCGCTCGCTGACGCCGCGCGCCGCCAGAACATGGTCGCATGCTCGAGCGCCATTGGATCTAGATCCAACGCTTACGATAGAATCACTAATCGAACCGTTATTCTAGATCTGGACCGTGCCTTTTAAATAGATCCTACGGCTCGCGAGCGTGATCCGGAGCGAACCGGTATGCGCCAATAGAATCATGACGCGTGGCTAGGGTTTTGAATTAAAACAGAATTTCAAATCAGATTTAGATCCAAATTTCAAATGGCTATAACTTTTGATTCCCACGTTATATTTTTGCAAATTTTATACCGTTGGAATCAGTGAGACAAGCCCTTTCTGAATCTGCAATGTGTTTAACAAAAAGTTTCTGTTAAAACAACTTTTTATGCAGAAACATATTTAGGACCATTTGGAGTTTAGAATTTGTTTAGCAAATGGTTTTAGTGCTAAATAAGTTTAGTTAGCAAGCTTTTTGATTTGGTTATGTTTCTGTATCATGCACTTGCTTGGTGGAGTTTTCAAAAATCATCACTTAGCATTTTCTTGCATGCATGCATTCATATTTTTGTTGTATATGAATTGTGTGTAATTTTGTGCTACAAATTTTTGTGTAGATTTTGCTAGTGACTGTGATTGTGAAGAGTGCTACTCTCCCCATTACCAAGGCAAGTGGTACTTCATGAATATTTCCATCCCTATATTTTTCAAGCATTAGAAATATTTTGCTAAGTCTTGCATGTTGTTACTATTTTGCCAAATGCTATGTTGGGAAATCCTAAGTAGTTGTAGAATGATAGAATTTCTAGGGAATTTCCTAAGTTAAGTTACTATGCCATGCTTAGCCTAGCTAGTAGAAAACAAGGGTTGGTAAAGTATATACATGCTATGATGAAAATATTTCTAAGTCTTTTGGACTTATGTTTTCTTAATAAAACAACTAAGTCAATGAACCTCCTGGGTGGAATGGGACTTGAATGGTGGTTTTTGGTTGAGTGGTTACACAAGGCCCATGGATATGGTTTACCTTGTGTATCACACTTGTGGTATGCCACCCAGGCACAAAGGGATTTGGAGGCCAAGTGTTGAGAAGCTTGTAGTGCAACCACTTGGCAATATGGGCTCTGCCTTGATCATATAGGTTGCTAGAACTTAGCCTTTTGGAAAGTTGGTGGTAGTGGGAATGATAGGTTGGAGCGCGTCCATTTGGCTAAGGAAAGGCTTCTGAAAGGTCCTGTCTTGGGAAACCAAGTCTGGTGGGGAAAGTGCACAACCTCTGCAGATGGAAAATCTAAGTACTTAGCCAAGTCCATGGCAATGGACAACTTGAGCATCAAGACATGGAAGCTACAAGAATCTCATCACTCCAACTTCTAAATAAAACTTGTGGGTGAACAAGGGTGAAGGATCCCAATGTCTATTGGTGGTTTCTTGGGAAAGTTTTTGACAAAGAAAAACTTAGTGATTTCAACTAATAGGAAAAACCTATTTTTCAAGCAAAGCAAGCCAAGCTACACTTAGCCAAAATGCATATAGTAATATAGTCCACTTAAAAATTTACTAAGGTATCACTTGCCAATACTATTCCAAAGTATTGACCCACTGTGGCTGTAACTTGTGATGTTGCAGGTTACTCCGATGATGATTAGGAGTCATGAGTCTACACTCAACATGCTTGCCTGTGGCACATGAAGATGAAGACTTATGTTTATTTACTTATTCCAAAACTCTTGTATTAGGCCTATGGCCCTGAGTTGTAAAAGACTATGTTTTATCTCTGGAATGGATGTAATAAATGACCTTTGTATCTGTGTACTTCATCTTAAACTGTGGATGCTAGCAATGATCCAAGGACTAGCATTGCAATCACAGGGATCCTTTTCCTTTACAAAGGAGGGATCTTACAACCAAGATCTATCTACTAGATACAAGCAACAGGTGGATATACATCAATACAATACAATACATAACCTCGAATACCGAATAGTGTTAACGAGGTTGTACTCATGGATGATGTAGTTGAAGGCTTACAGACCTCAAGATCGAGAAGAAGTCCATCTGGTCCAGCAGGTCCAGCACCATCTAGTCCAGCACCGCAAAGTAGTGATGCATCCGTGATCGCACACATGTTTGGGTACCCAGACAACCTCCGCGCCCTCGCTCCAGCGAACCAGCAGAAGCAACAAATCCTTCCTGAAAAAGCCACCGGGAACATGTATCTCACTGATCCGAGACCATGGGGAAATTCTAAAGGGGGGAGAGAGATCCTTCATGAGGAGGTGTGAGTGAGAAGTGAGAGGAGGGGCTCGTTTTATAGGAGGAGGGGGCAGCCCACTAGCCATGTCCGGTGGCCAAGGTGGTTCCCCCACCTCTTCCTCCATTCATGTGAGTGGAGCTCCCACTCACACAAATGCCCCTCCATTTCCTCCACTCAAAATCCCACTCAAATCCTCTTAAATTTCCACCAAATTTAATGCAATCTCTCTTTAAATAAAACTCTTTATTTATTTATTCAGAATTTTTTTAATTACTTTAATTAACAAATATTCACATAAAACCCTTACAACATTTCAATTTCACATGCAGATCCAGTTTCAGCAATTTCAACCGAAACAATTCTAGTGTCTAGTAAAATCATTCATGCACTTTGTAATTCTTTCTCTGGCATATTATTTGCTCCAAATGGTGTCAGTATCCCTGAAGTGTGTCACCCTATGGCTCACGAATAATTTAGACATGATCAAGACCCCTCTCCGATCAATAATCAGCTGCGGGACTTGGAGATCCGTACTGACTCCCACACATTCAACGATGACTTTTGTGATCGTGTTAACCTTATATGCATGTAACTCAATCCCTTTGTCTCGCGATATATTACATGTCTGAGATTCGATCATTGGTATCTCCATACCTAGTTTGATCTCGTTACCGACGTGTACTCTTTTCTCGTTCACGTGATATAACATTCTAGTGATTAAATCACTTGCTTGCAAGCTAACTAATATGATATCACCGAGAGGGCCCAAAGTATATATTTCCATCATCGGGATGGAAAAATTCCACTCTTTATCCATGAGCCTCAACATAACACCTTTGTAGAATTGAACCCATCTTTATAGTCACCCTGTTACGGTGTGACGTTTGATGTTATCAAGATACTCTTCCGGTGTTAGTGATTGACATATTATCATGGTCTAAGGACTAGTTTTACTTCGTATGATGTTATAGAAATATAAACACAATGACTTTGATCGTAATGCTATACATCGAATTAATGTTCATCACATCATTCCAACAATGTTGTGACCTCGTTATTAACAACATCCAATGTCCATGATCAGGAAAAATTTTCTCATCTTGTTAATCACCGATCTAGTTTATAAGAGATGCATAACTAGGAACTTTCCTTTTGTTTATTAAACACACATAAATTAACATTTCCGTATTGATAAAATTATAGCATGCAAAATAAACATTTATCAGAAACAAGGAATAAGGCAATAACCCCTTTATTATTGCCTCTCGGGCATATTCCCTTCACTTGGGAGTTTTGCGCTTAATGGAGCGCTCACAGATCTGTTCGAGGAACACAACCGACGGTACCGGAGCGCAAGTGGAGCCAACATTGGTGAGCTTGTCAGCCTCTTCATTGCTTTCTCGGCCGACATGCCAAAGTTCGCAGACGTCAAAGTCTCCTTGGAGTGCGTTGTAGAGATCGCAGTAGGCGATCATGTTGTCGCTGACGGCGTCACATTGGTTCATCGTCTGTTGGACGACGAGGTTGGAGTCACCGTAGATGACTAGTCGCGTGGCACCGCAGACTGTGGCCATTCGCATGCCATGGATCAACGCCTTGTATTCACCCTCATTGTTGGATGCGCGGAACTTCATCCGCAGCACATATCTCATCTTGTCCCCTTGGTGGTATTTCAAGATTACTCCGGCTCCGTCTCTGACGTCATATTTGGATCCGTCGAAGTGCATCGTCCAGAGCTAGGACATGTCCGGAGTATCTGGAAGCTGGAGCTCCATCCAGTGGACGAAGTAGTCAGGGAGCACCTGCGACTTGATGGCGGTGCGACGCTCATAGATGATGTCCCGTGGGGACAACACAATGCCCCAAAGGGCCACTCGCCCCGTTGCCTCGGGTTTGTTGAGGATGTGTGATAGAGGTGCGTCGTTGAATACCACTATCTGGTGCTCCTAGAAGTAGTGATTGATACGTTGAAAACATATCTATAATTTTTTATGCTCCATGCTTGTTTTGCACCAATTATCTTATGTTTTTGTCTACACTTTGTGGCATTTTTATGAATTTTCTGGAAATAACATATTAACAAGTGCCACAGAGCCAGTTTCCTGTTTTCTGCTATTTTTGTATTTCAAAAAACCTAGTAAAGAAATATTCTCGTAATTGGACAAAACAAAAGCGGACCTTGCTATTTTTTAGAGACGGAGTCCGGACGCCATGGGAGGTGCACCCCAGGGCGGCCACACCTAGGCCAGGAACGGCCAGGGGGCATGTCGCCCTAGGGTGTGGGCCCCCTGGCGCTCCACCGACCTCATCTATCCGCCTATATAATCCTCCCGAGACCAAAACCCTAAGTACCCGATCAGAATTCCACGAAAAAGTCCATAGCCGCCGCCACCGTCGTCCCAAGATCAGTAGGGATCTGAAGCTCTTCCCAGCACCCTGCCAAAGAGGGGAGATCACTCCGGAGGCCTACTTCATCACCATGCCTACCTCCGGAGTGATGTGTGAGTAGTTCATCCTTGGATTACGGGTCCATAGTAGTATCTAGATGGTTGTTTCTCCTATTTGTGCCACCATGTTTAGATCTTGTGAGCTGCCTATCATGATCAAGATCATCTTATTGTAATGCTACATGTTGTGTTTGCTGGGATCTGATGAATATTGAGTATTACGTTAGATTGATTATTGTTCTATCATGTGTATGTTATTTGTGATCTTGCATGCTCTCTGTTGCTAGTAGTTACTCTGGCCAAATATTTGCTTGTGACTCCAAGAGGGAGTATTTATGCTCGATAGTAGGTTCATGCGTCTAGTAATCTGGGAGAGTGACAGAAACATCTAATATTGTAGATGTGATGTTGCTACTAGGGAGAAAACAACAATCCTTTGTCCAAGGGCAATTGTATTGTTTACATTACACACTTTTCTTAATGCGATTATCTGTTGCTTGCAACTTAATACCCGAGGGTTGTTCGGATGATATCCCGGAGGTGGATTATTAGTCATAGATGCAGTTAGATTACGGTCTATGTATAATGTTGTAATTCCCAAGTGAATCTCATAGTGATCATCATGTCATGTACATGCATTGTTATGCATTGTCTACTTGTCAATTGCCCAACTGTAATTTGTTCACCCAACATGTTATTTATCTTATGGAGAAACACATCTAGTGAACTGTGGACCCTGGTCCATTCCTTCCCACTGATATTCCATATATTGTTTACTATTTATTATTGATGACCCACAAGTATAGAGGGTGTATCGTAGTACTTTCGATAAATAGGAGTGTTGATCCCAACGAGGAGCAGAAGGTGTTCACTAGTGGTTTGGAGCAAGAATTCTCTGTAAATACTTAGCAAACAGATTTTTAGGGTTTTTTGATAAAGCAAAGAAATAAAGTGCAAGTAAATAAAGACAGCAAATAATTGCAGAAAGTGGCCCAATCCTTTCTTAGAAAAGGACAAGCCGGTTGTAATACTTATGAGGACCAAACGTTCTCGAGGACACATGGGAATACTGTCAAGTACTTTTGTTTGATATAGTTGATTAATCTTCTTTGGTTTGATAAGTGTTGTGTGGGTGAACCTGTGATAATGTACCGACCTTACTAGGACTAATACATACTTGTGATTAAACCCCTTGCAAGCATCCGCAACTACAAGAAAGTAATTAATATAAAAACCTAACCACAGCCTTAAACTCTAAGATCCTACACTCCGTTGTGCAAAGGTTTCCTAACGGGGGTTCAGTTTTCTTTCACTCCGGCAACCCCACAATTAGTATCCAAATATACAATGCATTCCCCTAGGCCCATAAATGGTGAAGTATCATGTAGTCGACGTTCACATGACACCACTAGAAGAATAGCACCACAACTTAAATATTAAACCACTGAATAATACCTCAACACAATTCAACTACTAACAACATGACTTCTCCCATGTCCTCAAGAACTAAACGAACTACTCACAAGACATCATATGGTTCAAGATCAGAGATGATATAATGATGAATAAAAATCTGAACATAAACAATAATTCAATGGTTCCACTCACAAGCATCAACTACAAAAGTAATTAACACCGGGAAAGTTTCCCATAAGAACTATGCAAGATTCAACACAATTGTTACAGTGAGATGGAGTGGTGATGATGGTGCTGGTGGAGATGGTGGTGTGGATGATGATGATGATCCCGATGAAGTCTAGCTTGATGATGGTGTTAATGGCAATGATCTCCCCTCTCTGGGAAGGAATTTCCCTAGCAGAAATATGTCTGCCGGAGAGCGTTTACTCTCTCTGTATTTTCCGCCCCGCATAGGCAGCAGAATCTTTCTGTGGTCGCCCCATGTGTATTAGGGTTTCGAGAAGAAGATATAGGCTAAAGGGCGGAGCAAGAGGTGGGACAGGGTGGCCACACCTCCTGGTGTCACGGCCTTGGGTGGCCCGCGAATGGGGGGTGTGGGCCCCCGTGGCCCATCTCAGCCTCTCCTTCTGGCATCCTTTGTTTTCTGGAAAAATAGAATTTTCCATGTATTTTTGGTATTTTTCTGATCTTCACGAAAATTGCAACATGCAAAAATAGATGAAATAACATAAGTATCACCTCTTAATAAGAACTATATCAATGAATAACAGTAAATTATGATACAGAATAGTGATGCAAAATGGACGTATCAACTCCCCCCAAGCTTAGACCTCGCTTGTCCCCAAGCAAAAACTGAGCTCAGTAAACATGCCCATAGGTTTACGGAGTGAAGTGTCGATAAAAAGAATACGGACAAGAAGGATCACACTTACGAATACACAACTCATAACAAAAAGCAACTCACCATTATATAACTTAACTTGCAACGAGTATGGGATTCACAATAAAGATGCATAAAGACAAATCATAATTGGTAATGGCAAACTTTGTTCTTGGACAGAGAATAGTTGACAAACAGTTTTCAAGCAAACTTTTGTAAAGAAGTTTATAACAGGAGTCCTTTTGCTCAAACATAAAAAAGGCTTTTCACAATGATGGATTTCAAAGTAATACTCATTCAGATAAGTGTCTTTGCAAAACAAGGAAGATAAGAAACATGATTGAATAAATCATCATATGAATGATTGAAATAGAACAACTCAAATGCTTGCTGGAGATAGAGAGGAATAGGTTTACTGACTCAACTAAGAAGTAAAAGAAGGGCCCTTCATAGAGGGAAGCAGGGATTTAAAGTTTCATAAAGAGCTTTCAAAAGATTATGGCACTTACTAGCTTTGAGATCTCATTGCCCCTATCATAAGCATCTTGAGGTGACTAAGGTTAAAGTGAACAAAGATGGAGTATATGCTTGACGAAATATAAGTTGGCAATCTCATGTCCCTTGAGTACGAGGGTCGCTCCTCGTGCTACTCAACTTTAGTTACTGGAAAGTTCTTGTGATAGTAAGTACATGTGTATCATAGAGAACCGCCAACGGGGTATCCCTTGCCCCATGATACAGGAGCTATCCCATATCAAAACGACAAGTCAAGCAGACAATGAGCATCTCAACAATCTTCTTATTTACCATGGGAAAATGGTTTTTTTCTCTTCTTTCCTCTTTTCTATATCTCTCTCTTTTTTTATAAAAAGAATGCTTGATAGATTGCTCACTGTGGTGATGATGCAAGTTTCCATCTTGATTAGGCATGGCTTAGGCTAGTGGCTTGTCACATCCCAAAGTTTTCCAAATTTTGGAATATGAAATAGATAAAAAAAGTCTGGTTGATTTTTTGACTTGATGAAAATTCTCAAGGAAAAGAAACCTTTTGAATTTGAAAGAACTCACTCTATTAAGATCTAAGTAGCCATATAGGAAAAAGAGGGTGGATTAAGTTTCAGTTTTAGTATTTGAGTGAATATTTTCAAAAAATTAAAATCATGAAGCATTCATAAGCATTTCATTACATCTATACAAAGTTCTCAAAAACTGAATCCAAATCCTAGTATCTAAATCTGATAGTTGATTTTCCCAAATTTTACTATAAGGAATATACAGAGATTTATGAAACCACCATATTCAAAATAGTGAGAATATCACAAACATAATCCTATAATGATCTACTAAATTTTAAAAAAATTATAAGCAAGAATCGTGTCATTTGGAGTTCGTATGCAAAAGATATAAAAGAGAATTCCTTATTTGGCCTATGTTGAAATTTGGCTTCCTTTTTGGCCCTGCAAAAAAATTTCTTCCCTTTTTGACTTAAATTTTTCGGTTGGTTCCTTATTTGACTTTCTAGTACAATTTGACTACTAACGGTGTTAAGTAGGTATGTAAGATGATGTTTTTGCCCTTGGTGCAATATGTGAACAAGGTAGTAGTAGGGTAGTGATATATGGACCGAGCTTCACTGACTCGATGCTTCCAAGTCTCACTGTGACTTGATGCTAACATCCACCATCCATCTTTGATCCAACGTACTATATTGACTCTAATTCTAAAATAAATAATTAAAACTACTTGGAAAATTTTGAAAAAATTCTTCCAAATCATGCATGTTTTGATTTGTACTCTGGTGAAGTTTCATTCCATTTGGATCACGAGGTTGTGATTAAATAGATACTTAGTTTAAACTAGTGTTAGAAAACATAAAAAGCTATTTAATCACAAACTTATTATCTAAATCAGATGAAACTTTCATAGGTTTCAAAACAAGTCATTTGCACTTTACTGATTTTTTTCAAAAAAAATTGAATAGTTTTAGATTTTTACTTTATAATCTGAGTCAATCTGATACGTTGAATCCGAGATAAAGGGTGGATATTGCCACCAAGTTACCGTGAGACATGGAAACACAAAGTTACCAAAGCTCCTTCTGTGATATATTTGGTCAAGGTTATTTCGCATATGAACACAGAGTAACGGAAGAAGGCAGGTTAGGTGCGTTTGCATGTGAACAGCAATTCAGGAACTGTGTACTCAGCCGGGTTATGAATTAGTTGGCAGGATCTCGACATAAGACACATAGTTCTACACAATTTCGCTCGTATCCGAGACGTTAGATACAGATAAAATGGCACACACTCCAACACAAGTTCGAGCGAGAAAGGATATGGCTTCAAGCTCGCAGGTTTTTTACCATTCCTCGTTTGTATACGAATTACAAATCATCCACGTATGCACGAATAGCTGAGACACACAAACAACAAACACAACGCAGAACCTTCTACTTTTCGGTGCTTCGTATTGAACGGCTGTTAGCTGCCATAGCTAGCTAGCTTTGCTCACTAAACAATGCATCCATTCATATGAAGCTGGCCGTTTGATCGATTCGATTGCATGTGCCATGTACAATGTCACGTTCAGTCAGGTTTCTAGCGCCCACACAAACGCCGCGCGAGACATACATATATGTCTAAAGTACTGATAAATACGTATATGCATGCACCCGTTAATATATATCAGTACAATACATGGCTTAACTCATCGCGTATGCATGTCGAGGGGTTAGACGTCTCCTTTTTTCTTTCCAAGTCATCCATCGATCGAACCATGGGTATACTAGTCTAGGAAGCAAAGTTTGAATGGGGAAGCTAAAGGAATTAATGGTAGGGCCAAATAAGGAACAAAACAAAAAAATTGTGTCAAGAAAGGAAGAAAAATGTTTATAGGGCCAAAAATGAAAGCCAAATTTTAACCCGGGCCAAATAAGAAATTCTCTCAAGATATAAAGAAAATACAAAAATAAAAAATAAAAAAGACTAATGGGCCAACCGGTGGCCCACCCAGCCGATCCGCCATGCACGGGAGCACCCATCGATGCCTCGGCTGCTTTAAAAGTCGTGCGAAAGTCGTTTTTCAAACCTATCTCTATTCAAACACGTATATCTTTTAATCTATAACTTCCGTTTGTTTCTACTTGTTCCCTATTCCAAGCTCTATCTCCCCACCATCATAAATCCCCATATAATCCCACAGAGCCATAGCTATATCACTTTTTCTTCTCGAAATCCTGAATCTACACCTTCCCGAATCATATTTCGCTTCTAAACCTATCTAAACTTCGTCGTTTTCCCTCGGCTCCAATATGAAAGTTGTAGATCTCGGTGAATTCTTTCAATCCCGAAAAACCCCACCTCTTTTCATCCACCACAGCTGGAGAATTTTGCACCATAATATTTCAGATATGGTGGAGTAAATCCAAGATGTACTCGCGCTCTTTTCTTCAAATCCAAATTACTTTGGTGAGGAGGTAGATCTAATGATTCTCTACAACTTTCATGTACGAAGGTTTTCAATTTGATCTACGGATTTGTCTCTCCAACACTGATTTGTTTTTAATCTTTTCTGAACCAAAAATGAGCCTATTTGGAGCCAACTTCTCTCCTAGCCACGGATCCTATCCCGACGGTCGAGATTCAATCGCCATGGTTAGCTACCTTATCACCGTCACGTTGTCTCCAGGTCAGCTTTTAGTCCCAGTCAACATGCACGGTCAAACCGTCTAGTCAGCGGAATATTGCCTCGAATATTCCGTTCGAATTTAAAATTACAGATTATAGATATAAATTGTAAAATCTATAAGAAATTCATACTATATCCAAAAATTGAGTATAATATATCAAATTGAAGATAATTGGATGTATTTTAATAATATCAGATTGGATCTAACTTTCGCGCTACAGTTAACTGGTAATTAATTAAATAGTTTTAATAGTCTTTTGGAGTAATAAATTCATAGTAAATTGTCCATTGATCCGAAAAATATAAATAATATGTCCCTGGATTCACAATTCCGCGTAGATTGTAGATCGGGCATTAGATTTATTTTTGGACGTGGTAAACTATTTAGATAATTTAACCTCTATTAAGTAATAATTAAATCATAGAAAAAGATCTACAACTCCGATTAGGGTGAATCCAAATGATAAGGTTTTGTATTGACAATATCTATATAGAGAAATTGTGTGCCAAATTTTTTGGTACTGTTAAAACAGAAATTCGTACAGAAATCTTTAAACCCATTGAAATGGTGTTTTAATCACAAGAAAATATCTGTAAGTCCTTTTTAGCTGATTCAAATTTCTACTTTATCTAAATTGTATTACCTACCCAATAGAATTTAGTTCACAATTTAATACAACAGAAGCATCAGTAGTTCAATTAAAGTGGTATAAACCATATTAAATCGATATAACTCTAATAATAAATGTTTTAATGCATTAAATGACTTTTCACATGCATCATGTGATATAATAATGTTCAGAACATTAAATATAACAAGAGTGAATTATTAAATCGTCATGCATGCATTTGTTCATCATTGATTTCTTGTATTGTTGCATGTTTGCAATGTTTTGAGTGGTGTGTTTGTTGTGTTCGCTTCAAACGTTAGATTGCGAGGAGTGCTACTACTATGATTGCAAGTATTGTGGGTATGACGAGTGCAACCATTATATCTATGAGAATTGTGAGGATTATCTAATCGACTACATCTACATCAAAGACAAGTGGTGCTATCTTGGTCATAAACGTCCTACTGTTTTCCTATGCATTGTAGATGTTTTCGTAGAGTTACATGTATAGGAATTGATGTGTATATGCTATGCTATGTCCCATATTATTCCCTAATATTCCTTGTTTATGAGCCATCGTATTGGTAGATTTCTTAGATATGCTATTTAGACGAGGAAGGGAATCACACCATGAAAAGTTATATGTTTTGAAAGGATTATATTTTGCTAAATGACAAACCAATATGATTTTAATGAACCACCTGGGTGGAATGACATTGATTAGGTCATTAGAGTGAAGATTTATGGTGGGGAATACTGCCCAGGGTACTGAGAAAGGATTGGTTTCTTTGTTTGGTAGCTTTCATGTGCAACCATGTGCCAGTAAAAAATGGGTGGCTGGCTAGACTTAGTAGGTTGTGGCAACTCATACTCTACGTAGCCAGAGATATAGAATAGTGTAGGTTGGTACGGTGCGTGGATGGGTTTGGAAAGCTCTTCCCGAATTGTCTCGTCTTGGACTTATCCCTATCATCACACAATATGAGTGTGGTGGTCCGAGATGGGTTGGCCAGGTCACATGGGTAAAGTGTACAAACCTCTACAGGGTGTCTAAACTAAGTATTTAGCCGTGTCCCCGGTTATGGACAATTTGAGCGACTTGATATTGATGCTATGACATATTTCTCACTCATCCCAATTTCTTAATTGCTTAAAACTTGTTGGGTGAACTTAATTGGGTAGGAGCACCTGGGAGTGAACCAGAGTGTCCTATTTATCGAATTGGAAAATTACTTTGTTATAAATGCCAAGATAAAACTATTGCTTCATGCAAATGAGCATGAACTCCACTTGGCCAAATAAGCATGTAGTTGATAGATATGTTGTTAACCACTTTAGCCTACTTGCGATATATTCCATGTATTGACCCTTCGGGGCTTCTACGTTTCATGTTGCAGGTTATATCGTATCTAAGTGATCGTCCATAGGTCGCGAGACTCCACTCAACAATTGTTCGCCCGTGGCACCTTTGAAGGATGGAGATCTACCTTGTATTCCTTTTGACTGTAATATAATGTAAATTTTAGATCATATTCGTTGTATTTATGATGCATAATTATATTTGGTATCATTTTGTACTATGTGTGCCAGTGAACCGATCCAGGGATTGGTACTATACACATGAACTCAGCCTTATCAGGCGAGGGTTTTACAAGATAGTATCAGTGTTATGTGTTGACTATAGGATAATGAACCTAGAAATAGATTAGCAATAGGAGACCTCTATTAGGGGAACTATTATATTTTCTACTTATTAGAGTTCTTATATTCCTTGTCTATCTTTTCTAGAACCTCTTCTTGTTCAAAATTGTAGTTGTCCATTCCTTTGGCACATGTATGAGTGTTGGACTACAAGTAAAATAAGAAATAGGATGACACAAATGAACATCTCATCATGTTTGGTTAGACCTGGACCACCATAATTTATCTCTTCAGGAGATCATCATTATCGTGTTAGCATATTGATCTTAGCAACTTATGTGGTATGACAATATTAGTTGCTTGCTTGTTTGTATTGAGTCATATTGTGTGATGCCTTGTTTAGGATTGTTATTTTTAAACTCTAAAGTTGCTGGAGTTTTGTGTGGTTTTAAAATTATTTTAATGGTGTGATTTGATTGAAATTCGTGAGATTACTACTGTAGTTTTCTGTCTGACCCGTTGTACCATGCAATTTTTCATATTTTACTGGTAACTCAGAAAAATATGAAAAAATAGGATCTGGAGCGTAATTACCTATAATACCTGTACGAAAATTGGCTAAAATTTCTGACGAGCTTAAGGTGCCTAGAAAAATTCGTGAAACCTGCAGTACTATTTTGACAGATTTTGTTTATTGCTTATATGTTGCTCTATTTTATTCTAGTATTGTTCTCAATGTTTTCAAACTATTTTGTGGTTATATACTACTAAGGTTAGACCCATGTATCATTGTTATGCACATGTTTGCTTGTGTATTGATTGCTTATGATTGTTTGCTTGTTTGTGACATTGATTGCTTCATATAGTTATGGGTAGGATTACTTCCTTAGTAGTTATTTTCTCTAGAATCTATTCTTTCCTATCTAAAACCCTTGGAGATAGAATGTTGTGTTGAAAATATGGAGAAGAATTAATGAAAAGTTTTATAACATAATGCATCGATGAAGGAGAATAGTTCATCTAATGCAACAAAAGGATTGAAAGTATGAAGTGTTGCAATGGATATTATGTAGTAGATTACGCAACCTAAAAGTTTGAGGTATCGATAGTCTAGTTTTATTGTATCCTTGTTGATTTAATACATGGGAGTCCACAGAGCATTAGTTCGTGCCCATGGAAACCTTCTTCAAGGCAAGTGAGGATGCCCGAGTGATAAGTTACGTGATTCACATATCCTCATGTAGGGTAATGATTTGGGTGCGGGATATATTGATCACCGTTCCTACTACTCTTATTATTCGCTCTTGTATTGTTGGCTTTCTGAATCTTGAGTGCCATTTTCAACCTTAGAAGAGAGTCAGCGTTGAGCCTAAACCTTACAATGGTACGACCTTGAACCTTTACGGAAGCATCCACTTCTATGCATAGAAATATACGGTAAGGATGAATCCCAACCATGATTAATGGTCATTGTGAAGTAAACAATCCCTATTTGCCTACCATGAGATTTTTTCTAGTTCAAGTAGTATTTACCTAGAATCTGTCAGTCATGGAGTTTGGAATGTGCAAGAATATATGGTGCCAATAAATATCTATAGGAGAATCATATGAGCCAAGTGAACCCTCAAGAAGCAATCTAGTCGATTTTCTATTAATGGTGGTATATCCCTAGTGGATCCTTAACCCATCTTCCTTTCTAGCCTTCTAGAATCTCAAGACGAGATTCCTTTTAAGGGTGGTAGTCTGTCACATCCCAAAATTTTCCAAATTTTGGAATGTGAAATAGATAAAATAAGTTTGGTTGATTGTTTGACTTGATGAAAATTATCAAGGAAAAGAAACCTTTTGAATTGGAAAGAACTCACTCTATTAAGATTTAAGTAGCCATATAGGCAAAAGAGGGTGGATTGAGTTTCAGTTTTAGTATTTGAGTGAATATTTTCAAAAAATTAAAATCATGAAGCATTCATAAGCATTTCATTACATCTATGCAAAGTTCTCAAAAACTGAATCCAAATCCTAGTATCTAAATCCGATAGTTGATTTGCCCAAATGTTCCTATAAGGAATATAAAAAGATTTATGAAACCACCATATTCAAACTAGTGAGAATATCACAAACATAATCTTATAATGATCTAATAAATTTTAGAAAAATTTAGAAACAAGAATCGTGTCATTTGAAGTTCGTATGCAAAAGATATAAAGGAAATACAAAAAGAAGAAAGAAAAAAAGACTAATGGGCCAACCGGCCGGCCCACCAAGCCGATCAGCCACGCACGGGAGCACCCATCGATGCCTCAGCTACTTGAAAAACCGTGCGAAACTCGTTTTTCAAACCTATCTCTATTCAAACATGTATATCTTTTAATCTATAACTTCTGTTTTTTTTGTACTTGTTCCCTATTCCAAGATCTATCTCCCCACCATCATAAATCCTCATATAATCCTCTAGAGCCACAACTATATCATTTTTTCTTCTCGAAATCCAGAATCTACACCTTCCCGAATCATATTTCGCTTCTAAACCTATCTAAATTTTGTCGTTTGCCCTCGGCGCCAACACGAAAGTTGTAGATCCCAGCGAAATATTTCAGTCCCGACAAACCTCACCTCTTTTCATCCACCACAGCTGGAGAATTTCGCGCCGCAATATTTCAGATATGGCAGAGTAAATCCAAGATGTACTCGCGCTTGTTTTTTCAAATCCAAATTACTTTGGTGAGAAGGTAGATCTAATGATTCTCTACAACTTTCATGTACGAAGATTTTCAATTTGATCTACGAATTTGTCAACAAAAATCTGTTTTTAATCTTTTTTGAACCAAAATTTAGCCTATTTGGAGCCAACTTTTCTCTTAGCCACTAGATCCTATCCCGACGGTCGAGATTCAATCATCCCGGTCAGCTATCTTGTCACCGCCATGTCATCGCCAGGTCAGCTTCTAGTCCTAGTCAACATGCATGGTCCAAACCGACTAGTCAGCGGAATATTCCCTGAAATATCCCGTTCGAATTTAAAATTACAGATTATAGATCTAAATTGTAAAATCTATAAGAAAATCATACTATATGCAAAAATTGCATATAACATATCAAATTTAAGATAATTGCATGTAGTTTATTAATACCAGATTAGATATAAATTTCTCTCTACAATTAACTGGTAATTAATTAAATAGTTTTAATAGTCTTTGGGAGTAATAAATTCATAGTAAATTGTCCATTGATCCGACAAATATAAATAATATGTCCCTTGATTCACAATTCCGTATAGATTCTAGATCTGACATTAGATTTATCTTTGGACGTGGTAAACTATTTATATAATTTAATCTCTATTAAATAGTAATTAAATCATATAAAAATATCTATAGCTCCGATTAGGGTGCATCCAAATGCTAAGGTTTTGTATTCACAATATCTATACAGAGAAATTGCGTGCCAAATTATTTGGTACTGTTTAAATAGAAATTCGTATAGAAATCTTTAAACCCATTAAAATGGTGTTTTAATCACAAGAAAATATATGTAACTCCTTTTTAGCTGATTCAAATTGCTAGTGTCTCTAAATTGCATTACCTGTCCAATAGAATTTAGTTCACAATTTAATACTACAGAAGCATCAGTAGTTCAATTAAAATGGTATAAACCATATTAAATCGATATAACTCTAATAATAAATGCTTTAATGCATTAAATAACTTTCCACATGCATCATGTGATCTAATAATGTTCAGAACATTAAATACAACAAGTGTGAACATTAATAATTGTTGTACTGTTGCATGTTTGCAATGTTTTGAATGGTGTGTTTGTTGTGTTTGCTTCAAACGTTAGAATGCGAGGAGTGCAACTACTATGATTGCAAGAATTATGGTTATGACGAGTGCAACCATTATATCTTTGAGGATTATCTAATCGACTACATCTACATCAAAGGCAAGTGGTGCTATCTTGGTCATAAATGTCCTACTATTTTCCTACACATTGTAGATGTTTTCGTAGAATTGCATGTGTAGACATTGATGTGTATATGCTATGCTATGTCCCATATTATTCCCTAGTATTCCTTGTTTATGAGCCCTCGTTGGTATATTGCTTAGCTATGCTATTTAGACGAGGAAGGTAATGACACCATGAAAAGTTATATGTTTTGAAAGGATTTTTTTTCTAAATGAAAAACCAACATGATTTTAATGAACCAGCTGGGCGGAATGGCATTGATTGGGTCATTAGAGTGAAAATTTAGGGTGGGGAATGTCGCCCAGGGTACTGAGAAAGGATTGGTTTTTTTGTTTCGTAGCTTTCATGTGCAACCATGTGCTAGTAAAAAATGGATGGCTGGTTGGACTTAGTAGGTTGTGGCGACTCGAACCCTACGTAGCCAGAGATGTAGAATAGTGTAGGTTGGTATGGTGCGTGGATAGGTTTGGCAAGCTCTTCTCGAATTATCTCGTCTTGGACTTCTCCCTATCATCACACAATATGAGTGTGGTGCTCCAAACTGGGTTAGCCAGGTCACATGGATAAAGTGTACTGTAGAGGTCCCAACCTTTAATAAGGTAGAGATCCTTGTATTTACAATGCTAGTCCCTGAATCAATAGCTAGCATCCACAGTTAAGATGTAATATCAAGAAACAAAGGTCATAATACAACTTTATAACCAGGAATAAAATAATTCATTACATCTTACATAGATCATTTGGCTATCACATTACAATGAAGCAGAATATCTATATAGCATGGAGTCCTTCATCTTCAAAGTGCCACAGGCAATCATGTTGGTTGTAGACTTGTCATCCTAATCAACACACTTCAGTAACATAAAATAAACCTGCAACATAATAAGTTACAGCCACAAGGGTCGATACATTTGAATTGTATTGGCAAGTGATACTATGGTAGTATAGTGGAGTATATCATCTGTATGCATTTGGCTAAGTGGAGCTTAGGCTTGCTTTGCTCAAAATAGTTTTTCCTTATCATTTGAAAACACTAAGTTTTTATTTGTCAAAATCACCCAAGGCATGTACCAATCAAAAATTGAAGATCCTTTAACCCTTGTTCAACCACAAGTTTTTAACTTAGAAATTGGGATGAGGAGATTCTTGATAGCTTCCATGTCTTGATGCTCAAATTTTCCATTGCCGGGGACACGACTAAGTACTTAGATTTTACTCTCTCGAGAGGTGGTGCACTTTCCCCACAAGACTCGACATGCATCGAGACAAGATCTTTCAGAAGCCTTCCCTTAGACCAGAATGCACGCGCTCCAAACTTATCATACCCTACCACCAACTGTCCATTTGGCTAAGTTATTGAAACTTCTATGATCCAGGCAGAGCCCATAATGCCAAGTGGCTGCACTTGAACCTTCTCAACATTTGACATCTCAAATCTCTTTGTTCCTGGGTGGCATTCCACAAGTGTGATACCAAGTTTTTCTCCAATATATTGTACTTGTGATACACGAGTTTTTCTCCAATTTACTAGACTTGTGTAACCACTCAACAAAAATCCATCCAAGCAATTACCATTCCACCCAGGTGATTCATTCACTTAGTAGTTTTATTAGGCCAAAACATAAGTCAAAAGACTTAGCAAAATTTCCATAGCATGAATATAATCCACCCTTGTTTGCTACTAGCTAGGCTAAGCATGATACTAGTAGAAATCATAACTTAGGAAAAATCTACTAAGGCATCAACTACTAGGATTTCCCAAGGCATAGCATACTTAGTAAAATTCGATGCAAGTCCTACTCAAAACATCACTAATGCATAGTGAAAATAATAGGACAAAAGTATGAAGCACCACTTGACTTTTTGGTAGATAATATAAGTTCACTCCTTGATATTGCAATAGTCACACTCTTCAAATTTCACTACAATTCAATCAAGGCACAAATTCAATCTAGCATTCAAACAATTCATCACATAAAATAATAAAAACAAAACGATGCATGCAAGCATGCAAAAGATTGTTTTATTTGGAAAGGTGGTTTTTAATAGGTTATAAATATTTTAAAACACCTATTGGTCATTTATAAAAGTGGTAAGGCCATTTGAAAACAAGTTAGTGAAAATGGCCACTTTAAATCCCTTTTGTTTTGCTAGAATTGATTTTATTCAAAGAATATTGTCTAGTGTTAGCCAAAATGTTTTTAAACACCAATATTAATGTTTATGGTCATAATGTTTTAAAACAAATCCATTTGCAAAGGGTTTCATCCAAAATCCAAAGTAACATTTTATTTTGTTGGAAATGCCTTTAAACAAAGTAATGATTCTCTAGGGTTCATGAAATATATTTTTAAATCCCAAAACTTGGTGTTTAGCGTCAGAGAGTTTAAATTAAATAATTTTCCAAAGGTTTTACTCAAAAAGCATTTTTAAAACATATTCAACATTTTTATTTAACTAGAAATGCTTTTATCCAAAGATTTATTCCTTAGCATCACAAAAAATATACTTTTAAATCTACAAGTTGGTTTTTATGGTCAGTAGGTTCAAAACAAACCATTTACAAAAGATTTTACCTTAAAAACATTTTTAGAACAACTTTTATACTCAAAATATGCCTACACATGTTACTGTAAAAACAACCAATTTTACAGAAGTAAATCATTAAACAAAGGGCATGGTTGCAAATGTTTCTTCTTGCTGATTCCATTGATATAAAATTTGCAAAATTTGGATGTGTAGATTTTAAGTTATGGAATTTACAAATTCAAACATTTAATAGACATGTTTATGTTTTTAAAACAAACTACAGGCCACGTGTCTTGATCTGCTTCGCTGGTACCAGTTCGGCAGGATCGATCAACGTGGTGCATCGGATTTAAAGTAGATCGTGCGGCACAGAGTACTACGTACCCTTTCGATAAGTGATTCTATCCTACCCGCTGGATCAAAATCTAACGTCTCACGTCTACTGGTCATACTCTGGTGGCGCTGGCGATGGTAAACGGCGCTGGCGATGGTCATACTCTGGTGGCGCTGGCGATGGTCATACTCGGGGGGATAACGTTGTTGGTGATACAGGAAGCAAAGGAGAGTATGGGGTGGCTCACCGAGTTCGCAGATATGAGAGGATGCTCAATGTTGCTTTCGTTGACGAAGGGGCGCACGAGGACGTTAGGATTTTCTCGCCGAAGTTGCTCACTGGCTCGGGCGCGCACTGTCGTGGTCGAAGACGAGTGCCTAGGATGCAAGCGAGCGAGGGAAGGCATTAGGAGGATGCACACGATCTCGAGGGTTGTAGGGATACTCACCAGAACACGAGGGGCGCTCGGGGTTGGCGTTAGTAGCTCGCCGGAGATGATGTAGACGGCGGCGGCAAGTAGATGTAGTCCTTGCCGACGCTACGAAATGCGTGCGACCTAGCTAGGGATACTGAAAGGTGCGCCAGGCGATAGGGAGCACGCTCGTTCGTTCTGGGGCAGTGGGGTGACTGGGTTGGCCGAAATTTGATCGGAGAAGCCCGACGGAGCAACGACGATGTGGTTAGCGATTCGGGCAGCCCGGTGGCAAAGAAGAGTTGGCGTGTGAGGGGAAAGGTAGGGCGGATGCAGGCGATTAAATGGGCATGGTCAGGGGGCTGAATCAACGCGGCATTGATGCGTATTCACGCTGGCAATCAAAGGCAGGAAACAGTCGGGAAGGGGTCGTTGCACGAGGTTGAAGACGGTGACCTGGCTATGGGTCAGTGTTGTCAGCGAGAGAGAGAGTTACGCGGTGGGTTCCAAGCGTCAGTGAGGACGCGGGTGCGGGTCTGAGTGAAAAAACGATTCGCATGGGGGAGGGAGATGGGCTGCGAGTTGGGCCTGGTTGCTGGGCTGGTCTGTTTCCCCTTTTTATTCTGAATCTTTTTCTTTTTCTATTTTTTATTTTGATTTTTATTCAAATAATTCAAACATCTTTTGAATTCAGATCTTTACCAAACTTTCAGCAAGTTTTAATATTTTTTACTAATGTATTTTAAAGACCATTTTAGAATATTTCTTTTATTCTCACATGGTTTAAATATTTATTTAAAATGGACCTTTGTATTTATTTAAATGGATTTTTAAATATGTTTTCCAACTTCTATTTAAGTTCCAAATTTTACCAAACCTTTTCATTAGGTTTTATTTATTCATTAGTGCAAATAATTCACTTTGAATTTATTTAAAATATTAATATGATTTATTAATCATTTAAATTGAGCAATTGTCTTTATTCAAATAAAATCAAATATGGTTTTAATCCCATATAAATTTTATTCAAATAATTCTTTTCAGTTAATTATATAACTTTTCAATCCACTTTGGTAAATTCCCATTTATTATTTTCTCATGATTTAATTAATCATTTATCTAAGGAATTTTGTCTTTATTTAAATATAGTTGAATTTGATTAATGCCATATAATTTTATTTGAATATTATTTATCCATTTATTTTATTTGGATTTGGATTATCTTTATTCCATTGGCTTATGGATTTTAATTCAAGTTTGAAATTGTCTTCTAAATAATTTCTTTGGAATTTATTATTTAGTTTAGGCAAATTGACTTTATTTAATTAAAATTGGATATTGTTCATACCTTGTGATTTTATTTAAATAATATTTTGCTCCTTTTCATTATTCAATAATATTTCATTTTTATTTCCTTAGCCAATATTTAATTTGGCTTTTTAAATATTCCTTATTTATTTATTTCTTTCTTTTCCTTATAAAATCCATATCTTTTTATTTATAGGTCCAAAATTAGTGATTCCAATTTGTAAAATCTTACTTAATATTTGTTTATATTTTTAAATCCTTTTAGGGTTAATTTCTCACAATTTGGTATGGATTTTAGATAGGATCTTTATTAGCTTTGGAAATTTTTTCCTTTCATCTTATTAAATTCATAAGTTTTTGTCCATGGCTGCAAATTGAATGAAATCAATTTCTATGGTTTATAATATTTTTATTTATCATTTTTGATCATTTATAAATGTTTGTTGCTGAATTTTTATATGGATCAAATCCATAGTCTTAGAGAGATCTGGGACATGATTTTCTTCCATTATGGTTTTAGGGTTTTGGTTTACTTTTCCAAATGTTCAAATTTTCAAGATACATTCATTGATGAATGCCTTTCACTTAATTGAAATTTGTTGGATTCCCTTTTATTAAAAGTTTGTTCAAGAAGGGTTTTGATGTTTCCATTTGGAATCAAAAAGTTTCTTTTCACCCTAAATTTCAACAATTATTTATTTTGTTTATTTATTTTTCACATTTCAAAATTTGGAAATTTTTGGGATGTTACATGTACAAACCCCTGTTGGGTGTCTAAACTAAGTACTTAGCCGTGTCCCCGATTATGGACAATTTGAGCGACCTGATATTGATGCTATGACATATTTCTCACTCATCCCAATTTCTTAATTGCTTAAAACTTGTTGGGTGAATTTAATTGGGTAGGAGAACCTGAAGTGAACCAGAGTGTCCTATTTATCGTATTGGAAAAATACTTTATTGTAAATGTTAGGATAAAACTATTTCTTTATGCAAATGAGCCTGAATTCCACTTGGCCAAATAAGCATGTAGTTGATAGATCTGTTGTTAACCACTTTAGCCTACTTGCCATACATTCCATGTATTGACCCTTCAGGGATGCTACGTTTCATGTTGCAGGTTATATCCTATCTAAGTGATCGTTCATAGGTTGCGAGATCTACCTTGTATTGCTTTACGTTGTAATATAATGTAAATTCTAGATCATATTCGTTGTATTTATGATGCACAGTTATATTTGGTATCATTTTGTATGGTGTGACCCACAAGTATAGGGGATCGCAACAGTCTTCGAGGGTAGTATTACCCAATTTATTGATTTGACACAAGGGGACCAAAGAATACTTGCAAGCCTTAACAACTGAGTTGTCAATTTAGCTACACCTGGAAATAGTTCTTGCTCACAGAAGTTTATCAGTAGCAACAGTTTGTAGTAGAAACAGCAAAGCAACAGTAGCAGTAAATCAGGAGAAATAGTAACAGTAACAGTAAACGGTGGGATTCGAGTGCGGTAGGCATAGGGATGGATGGATGGGTGTTGCATGGACAAGTCTAAACATGGAACTTCGAGATCTAGGGCATTGCAGATAAATAAGAATAAGCATCCAAGTACTAAACAATCCTAGGCATGCTCTCCATATATAGTCATACGTGCTCGTAATGAGAACTTGCACAACATCTTCTGTCCAGCAAGCCCGTGGCAGCGGGGCCTCTAGGGAACTACTAGCTATTAAGGTGGTCCTTTTAATAGAGCACCGGAGCAAAGCATTAACACTCCATGAACACATGTGATCCTCACACCACAGCGATCCCCTCCGGTTGTCCCAAGTTCTGTCACTTTGGGGCCTTTGGATTCGGACAATGATATGTGTACACAACTTGCAGATAAGATCACAAACAATATTATCATAATTATTCAATAATAAGTTCAGATCTGATATCATGGCACTCGGGCCCTAGTGACAAGCATTAAGCACAACAAGTTGCAACAAAGTCAAACAGCAATAATAGAGATACTAGGCACTATGCCCTAACAATATTATTAGATTACATGATAGAACTCATCCAATCCCTACCATCCCCATAGCCTACAGCGGGGGATAACTCACTCATGGATGAGGGAAACATTGATGGTTGATGGAGAGGCGTTGGTGATGATGATGGCGATGATCCTCTCCAAATTCCCCGTCCCGGCAGGGCGCTAGAACAGAGTTTCTGGATCCGAATCTTGGTTTCTGATGGTGGCGGCGGAGCGGAACTCTTTCTTGAAAAACATCGAACCCCCCTCGGTTTTTAGGTCAAGGGGTAACTTATAGGCGCAGAGGGAGCCGAAGGGGGTGCCTGGGGTGGCCGCACCCTCCCTAGGCGTGGGGCAGGGCCCACCCGCGCCTGGCAGGGGTGTGGGCCCCCATGCCTCCACTCCGTTTCGTCTTCTGGCTTCGTGGATATTCTGGTGAAATATAATTTTTGCCGTATTTTCCGGGATTTTTCTTGATAGTCGATTTTCTACACAAAAACTAGACACCAAGGTAATTCTGCTAAAAACATCGTTAGTCCGTGTTAGTTGTATCCAAATCACACAAGTTTAGGGGATAAACAATAGCAAAAGTGTTGGGGGAAGTAGATACGTTTTGGACGTATCAACTCCCCCCAAGCTTAGCTTATTGCTTGTCCTCAAGCAATTCAGTTTAAAACTAAGTGCGATAAAAGAACTTTCACGAACACATTTGCTTCATATGATGTATATATTCTCAGCACAGGAGTAGATGCTTAAACCATTGATAATAAGAAGTATGCAACCAAGTCTACTCAATAGTCACTGCAAGCTATGAAGAGAAACCAACTCAATAATAATAAGTAGCATGGAACATAAGCATAAGCAATATTGCAATGCTCATAATAGGGTATGATAGAGTGGTATCTCGCTTGGCTTTGTTTGTAGAGCACCATATAAATGCCAAGGCACCTCTGAAGTTCAAGTGAAGACTAGAAGTAAAGATATCAGAGATACAAGCATCAAAGTCATGACATAGTTAATCAAGTTTTGAGACAAACACAAGAATGGCAACTATGCTCTCAAGAAGGTGCTCATAGAATAGGTGGTGACTCAACAAGGAAGTGAAAACAGTTTTGAAAAGTTTGAAAGGCTTCCTAATGCTGAAAGGAAGGTACTCATTAGCTTTGAGCTTGCATTGCCCCTATCATAGGCATCTTTATATGGTTAAGGTGAAAGTGAGGTCCAATCTGAGTTATATGCTTGATAGACCATAAACTGGAAATCCCAAGTCCCTTGAGTACGAGGGTCGCTCCGCATGCTACTCAACTTTGGTTACCTGCAAGTTCTTTTCATTATACATACATGCATATCATAGATAACCGCCAATGGGGTACCCTTGCACATGATACAAGAGCTATCCTGTGATCAAAATGACAAGGCAAGCAGACAATGAGCATCCCAGCAATCTTTTTATTTACTAAGTGCATAGATTTTTATTGAGGATGCTTCATAGAGTGGTCATTATGGTGATGCTGCAAGTTTACACCATGATTAGGCATGGCTTAGGCTAGCGGCCCAGGCATTTCTCTAACACATATATATACTTCATGAACTCACAAGCTCCCCTCTTATTTCACACCGTCGACATTCGAAACAAAAGAGCAAGGTATGAACTGGATAAAATATCCAAAAAGTGTTGAAAGCGTTCCCCCTGACAGCACGGCTATGCTAACTCCCAGCATATAATTTGCAAGCATATAACTTTTATGGACAAGTCAGAATGGTTCAGAATTATTAAGTGCAAGGAATAAAGTGTGCCATCAAGTTTGTGAGAGCTTTACTAACTAACTTCCTCAAAACAGACAAACATTTTATTTGGAAGAAAACAAGGCATATAGAATATGCACTGAAATAGCAAATTATGCTAATAGGTAGGTATGGTGGACACTATTAGCAAAATTGGTTTTGGGGAGTTGGATGCCCAAGTAGAGCTCATACTCAGTTCAAGTCAAGGCTATCAATAGAGAGGGACCGACAAACGAGAGAGCAATAATTGTCATAATCATGCTTGCAACAAAACAGGACTAATTATGGCATGAAGGTGATACAAGAACTCTAAGGCAAAATAAATCGTCGAGGCTTACTGACTATTGTTTAGTCATATGCATGCATGAGCATGTGCCAAGTCGATTCACATGAAACTTCCAGAGGAGGATACCCCAATATCATACAAAAATATGAATAAAACAATGCAAGCAAACATCCATATGACATGCTACAAACTATTGGCAAGCTGGAGCTAATCCTAGACAAGCAAAAACTACTAAGCATCCATCAGTAACACACTCCTCACAATAAACAGACTAAGCATGCTCATAATGATGAGTATATGTACAAAAATGAAAAACAAATAGAGTTCGTTACCAGCCACTTACCACTCCTCAAGTTATATTAATCTTCATTATTGCCCTTCACTTGTGTGACTTGAATAATAACATGAAACCAAAATCCGCTGAGGAGGGCTAAACCCTGCAAATAAATCACAAAACCAAAAAAGAACAACAAATATTTTTGGTGTTTTCGATTTTTAAAACAAGCGAACAAAGCAAAAACAAAACAAACCAAGCAAAGCAAAATCTTTTTTGGATTTTTTTATTTTAAGGAAAACCAAAGCAAAAATCAAAGAAACAAACCAAGAGAAACAACGAAAATAATTTTTGGTATTTTTGCCTTTTAAGAAATAGCAGCAACAAAAACCAAAAAGAAAGCAAACAATGGATATACAAAGAACCGACGAACATGATATATAGATGAGTGTGATGTCGGTATACCTCCCCCAAGCTTAGGCTTTTGGCCTAAGTAGGGCTTAATAGTGCGGGTAGTAACCCTAGGCTGGTGGGTCATCATAGGAATGATCATAGTCCGGCGCTTGAAAAGAATAAGAATACGCGCCCCACTCAAATGAGGGCTGCTGGTATGAAGACTCTCCCAAGTTGGAGGGCTGAACCGAATCATCTTCAGCACCCTCTCCAACATTCTCCTCTTGTTGGGAGAGATCCACCACATATGTATCAAACTCCTCCTTCGTGAGCGACCATCCTTGCCTGTTATCAAAATTAAACAAAGCAGGTGCAGGCAAATAAACTATTTTCTTAGTCCTACCCTTTCTCCAAACTTGCTTGGTAAAAGATAATTCATACGGTAAACTTCTCACATTATCCCCCAAAGAAACAAAACCATGATGAATCATGGATTCAAGATCAAGCCTCTCTATGGGGAACCGATAATCTGAATGGTGAGACTCTAAACCATGGAACGCTAGCAACCTAGAAGCAATGAGACCTCCACAAATTCCACCCTTCTCACGGTTAGTGGTGAGCCGGTAAGCTATCAAAGCACCAGAATTATAATATCTATTCCTATTCAAATTAGTTGCGATAAAAGCTAGATAAAAAGAAGATAACTTCCTAACAATCTTTCTAGCAAGAACACACTTGGTAATGAAATAGGAAAAATATCTAATGGCTGGGAACTGAATGTTCTGAATTTTACCACTTTCCTTTGAGAAGTTGAAACCTTGGCAAATCTCAGCATATAAATCCATAAGCGACTTGGGCCTCTCCTTGATCTTCTCACAAGATCCCCACTTAGGTACTCTAATTGCTGCATAGAAATCAGCAAAAGGCAGGACGACGGGTATATTGTATATTTTGCAATGGACCATGGGATTAGATGTAGACCAAGTAAACTGGAAGTCCTGCACAAATTCCATGGTTATCTTAACATACTGAAAGGGTTCACCTTCAACAAAGTCTTCCAACCCTGCATTGGTAACCATAGTTTGGAAATCCTGGAGGATTCCCGCATTTCTCATAAATTCATGGCATGGATATATGGAAGGAAAGACTCCTTCCTCAGATGGACTTTCATCGGCTCGGGTACTATCAATTCATATTGATTCAGTGGATAAGCACTCATCTTCCTTGCTGAAATTTTTAGACAAACATCAAACCAAGCGGTTTCCAAGTTGATAAATGATGAGAAACTACTATAGGAACTTGCTAGAGGGCTACACATGCATCAAAATGAAATATCTAAGCGTCGAACAAGCATGCAAGCTCACACAAACTGTTACCTATAGCAGCAAAATACTCAAGATACAATCTACCAATCACAAATCTAATTGGACAAGTGGAGGAGGCACATACCAAGGAGCAATCCCTCCAAAAATCAGCAGCAAAGATGGGCTCAGCAAGGAGATCGGAATCGCGAGCAAGAACAGCAAGAA
Organism: Avena sativa; assembly: GCA_916181665.1. NCBI lineage: Eukaryota > Viridiplantae > Streptophyta > Magnoliopsida > Poales > Poaceae > Avena > Avena sativa. Next base: position 50,537,936 of record OV702279.1, on the reverse strand, counting down.
CTCGAGCTGGAGCAAGTTTTCTGGTGTTTTTCGGGAGAGAGAGAAAGAAGATGGCTGTGAGGGGGCACCTTGGAGGGGCCCAGGTGGGCCACACCCCCCCTAGGCGCCACCCATAGGCAGGCCGCGCGTACCTAGGGTGTGGGCGCCTGGGGTGTCCCCCTGGGTCACTCCAGGTGTCCCTCTGCCCCTTTTTTGAGGATCTTTTTTTTGAATTTTCTGGAATTTTTCGGGAAACTTTATTTTTGGCCAATTTTCAGAGTATGAAAATTGATTTTATCGCAGAAAACAGTTTTTTCAGAAGAAGCAAAAGCAATCAAAAGCCAAACTACAGAAGTTATAAGACACTATAACAAGAAAGCAACAAACCAAACTAAAGCTAAGCAAAGACTAGGAAGGAGAAAAATAAAAGAAAACAAGTATAACCACAGTGAAAACATTAATTTGTTCATTAAAGTCCTTTTGTTAACAAGGTTGATCATGTCTTGTTACCAAAACAATCCTATATGAAACAAAACTTTGCATTCCACAAGGTGATTATGTTACCTCATACTTGAAATGGTCCCAATCATAATAGTTTCAAAATTTTCTTGTGGAATGGGACAATAAATTTCTCCAACCTTGATGCTCTCAATATTTTCAATGGAATTCAGGCAATAGCTCTTAGCAACCTTCTTGGGGAAATAGACAGTATGCTCTTTTTCATTAATATTGAATGTTACTTTTCCTTGATTACAATTAATGACAGCACCTGCAGTATTAAGAAAAGGTCTCCCAAGAATAATAGACATATTATGATCTTCAGGCATTTCAAGCACAACAAAATCAGTTAAAACCAAGCAATTATGAGCCACTTGAACAGGAGCATCCTCACATATACCAATAGGAATAGTAGTTGACTTATCGGTCATTTGCAAAGATATACCAGTTGGTATCAACTTTTCTAGCTGGAGTCTCTTGTAGAGAGAAAAAGGCATAACACTAACTCTAGCTCCCAAATCACATAAAGCAGTTCTAACATAATTATTCTTAATAGAGCAAGGAATAGTTGGTATACCTGGATCACCAAGTTTCTTTGGAACCTTACCATTGAAGGAATAATTAGCAAGCAAAGTAGAAATCTCCTTATTAGGAATCTTCCTTTTATTAGAGACAATATCCTTCATATACTTTGAATAAGGAGGCAATTTAATAGCATCATTCAAAGGAATTTGCAAAAATAAAGGTTTCATCCACTCACAAAACTTGTTTTAGTGTTCTTCCTCCTTTGACTTGTGTTTCTTACCTGGAAAAGGCATAGGTTTCTGCACCCAAGGTTCTCTCTCACTACCATGTTTCTTAGCAATAAAATCTTCCTTTGTGTACCTAGTGTTCATAGTGTGCTTCTCAGGTTCTTCCTCACCTTCCTCCTTATCAGGAGCATCATTTTTATCATTACCATTCTCAGTTTCAGCATTAGAGATAGATATATACCATTAGGATCTACAGCAGGTTCAAGCGGTTCCTCAACTACTTTATGTTTCTTTTTCTTTCTCTTACGAGGACTACCACTACTTTCACCTTGTTGAGAATCCTGCTCAATTCTTTTAGCGTGTCCTTCAGGATATAAAGGATCTTGAGTAGCTATACCACTCCTAGATCTAATTCCATAAGCATGTTTATCTCCTGAGGCATTAACTAGCATATCTTTTTTTACCTTAGCAAGTTGATCAAGTTGGGTTTGAACCATTTGAAAGTGTTTACAACGCATTTTAATATCATTAGAAGTTCTTTCCACAATATCTTTCAACTCATTGATAGCTCTAGACTTTTCCAATAACTAATTCTGAACTTGTTTATTAAATTACCTTGTTTAACAATAAATGTGTCAAGTTCCTCTAAGCATTGATCAGGAGGCTTACCATAGGGAATATCACCTTCATTAAAGTGGAGAGAGTGTACCTCAATAGTAGATGAGTGGGGAATTGGCTTACATAATTATTCTATAGGAGGTAGATTCTTCACATCTTCAACTCTAATACCTTTCTCCTTTAGACACATCTTAGCTTCCTTCATCACTTCATCATTTAATGCAATAACTCCCCTCTTCTTTGGTGTTGGTGTTGGATCTGGTTCAGGCCAACTGGTTCAGGAGTAATAGGCTCAGGTGTATTTAGCTCAGTTGAAGTCCAATCATCATAATTCTTGCTTATTTATCCATTAATTATTCAGCATCTGTAGGAGTTCTTTTCCTGAAAACACAATCAGCAAAGCTATCTAGGTATGTCCTAATCATTAGTTAGTCCATTATAATAATTATCAAGAAGCTCATTCTTAGGCAATGGACATCTAGGATGTGCATGAATCAAGGCACAGAACCTTGTCCATGACTCAGGAAATTTCTTTTCTTCTCCCTGTTTAAAATCAAAAAGTCTCTACAAAGCAGCTTGTCTAGCACTGGGAGGAAAATATTTTTGGAAGAAAGAAGCAATCAAGCAATCAGGGCTATCAATGGAACCATGAGGTAATCTATTAAACCAAGCCCTAGCTTATCCTTTTAGTGAAAAAGGGAACATCTTAGTAACAAAGTACTTGAGCATTTTAAAATCATCAGAGAACAAAGAACTCATAGTAGAAAGCTCATTCATATGAGCCACAACACTCTCATTTTCAGTCCCACAGAAAGGTTCTTTCTCAACAATCATAATCTTTATCCTTAATATCTATGGGAGAGGTGGAAAACTTAGGATCAGAGGACAATTTAGGCGTAATAGTACGTCTAGAAAGGAGACTCTTAATAGAACTAGTACCATGTGTGTTTCGGCACTCTTCAACAAATTCATCAGTGAACTCAATATAACCATCATTAATATCATAACTCTCTCTAGACTCAGGTGAGCTAGCAGGTGTATGTAACATCCCAAAAATCATAGTTTCAAAACTCATTCATATCATCTATGCATCATTCATCCATTTAGGGTTTTCTCAAAAATCACTTAGAAACAGAAGTTGGGGCTATGATTTCATGTGGGCATTTTTATTCCACAATGACCATCACCCTTTGAAATGTGAAAGTTTAAATACTGGTTCACTTGACTCCATTGATGGAAAGTTTAGGTGAAGATTTTACCCAAGTTTTCAAATTTGGAAATGGTTTCAAAATCTTTTTCAAATATTTACAAACTAGAGCAAATCTCTGTTTACTTTGAAAATCAAGCTTGACCAAGCCTTGCATGGTAAACACTTAGTTAAAATGACTGTTTTTGAATCCACAAAACCCTGCAAAAATTCCCAGAACAGCTTGGATTCAAAAGGATTTGAATTCATATCAAATATCATTCCAGAAAATAGAAATAGAAAAAGAAAAGAAACAAACAAAAGAAAAGGGCCGCGCGGCCAGAATCTGGCCCAGCAGCCAAGCAAGCCCAGCAAGCCCACCCGGGGATCCTCGTTTCTTCTCACACGCGCGAACACACGCAGACAGACGCTGACAATACGACCCCACAATCACTTTGCGCGTTACGCTGACAAGCGGGACCAGACCACGTCACCCTCGTCTTCCCCAGACTGCGCTTGTGACCACGTCGCTGCGGCAGTGATGGCCGGTAATGGCGCGGAGTAAATGGGCAGTAATCCTCGAGCGTTTCTTGTCGATTCCCCGGCTATAAGACCCTCTCTGCCCCGCGATCTTTTTCCCCCAAACACCTCACTCACTCCGCCACCAGGCTGCCCGCAATCCTCCACGAATCGCCGCTGACAGAACCCTCTCCGGCGAGCGATTCAGGTGAGCCTCGCGTTCCCCTCTGCCTATCGTTCTTGCTGCCTGACTCAACGCATCTTTGCGCATCTCCTGACCTCACTAGTCCGTCTTGTACTGCCCCAGGTCGCCGGTTCCACTCGACACCGTGAGCACTGACGGCGACATCAACTCCGACGAGTTTTCCCGGTAAGCACAGACCGCCCCTCGCCTCCCCGTTCATGCACACAACTTCCCCTTGACCCTGTGAATCTAACCGTGTCCTCATCATGCCTTGGGGTGGTTCACAGCGACGTCCACGACGACCACCTGACGTAACCAACGCCGCCACCAAACTCCGGTGAGGAATCACAGCCGTGCCCGAGCGCCCCCTGACCAACCACGAGTACGTCGAGCCTCGCCAAGATCTCCTGAGCACGGTGAGCTACTCCTCGCTCTCTCTTACCCTCTGTAGCGCCGTCTCCGTCAACGACTGACAGTCCCGCCGCCGGTAGCCGCCGCTCCACCGCCGGATCTTAGTCAGTACAATAGCAGCCGTCGGATCCTTATCGTAGCGCTAGGAAAGAATCACTTACTCTGAAACGGTACGCGATCTGAGCCGCCTGATTTCATTTAAATCCTACGGCTGTGGATCTTGATCCGATGCGAAGCGGTACGGGCGAATGAAAACACGACGCGTGGCAGGGTTTAGATTAAAAACAGAATTTAAAACCAGATTTAGATTCAAACTTCAAATGCTTATAACTTTTGAATGCCACGTTGGATTTTTGCAAACTTTATACCGTTGGATTCAGTGAAACAAGACCTTTCTGAATATCCACTTTATTTAGCATATAGTAACAGTTAAAAATGATTTTTATTGTGGAACATGTTTAGGGCTATTTTAGATATAGTTCTATTCTTGTATATTATTTTGGGGCCAAATAAGTTTAGTTGGCAAACTTGTGTCATGTTAAGTTTCTGTACTCATGAACATACTTGGTATAATTTTCAAAAATCACCACTTAGTAAATTCTTGCATACATGCATTCATAATATTTTTGGTTGGATATATTTGTGTGTATTGTATGCTATTGTTTCTTGTGTAGATTTTGCTAGTGATTGTGATTGTGAAGAGTGCTACTCTTCCCCCTACCAAGGCAAGTGATATTTCATGAATTTCCTACCCTAAGTTTTATACTTGCATTAGATATATTGCTAAAGTAAATGCATGATATTTTGCTTAGTGCTAAGATGGGAAATCCTAAGTAGAGTGAAATAGTAGAATTGCTAGGGAAATTTTCCTAAGATAAGATACCATACTTTGCTTAGCCTAGCTTATAGTAAACAAGGGTGGTGAACATCTATTTAGTTTATGATAAAAATATTCTAAGTCAAGGGACTTATATTTTCTTAATAAAACAACTAAGGCAAATGAACCTCCTGGGTGGAATGGAAATATTGGGTTATGTTGAGTGGTTACACAAGGCCATGGACTTGGGTTGTGTATCTCACTTGTGGTATGCCACCCAGGCACAAAGGGATTTGGAGGCCAAGTGTTGAGAAAGCTTACAGTGCAACCACTTGGCAATATGGGCTCTGCCATGATCATATAGGTTGCTAGAACTTAGTCACTTGGACAGTTGGTGGTAGAAGGGTTGATAGGATGGAACGCGTCCATTTGACTAAGGAAAAGCTTCTGAAAGGTCCTGTCTTGGGAAACCAAGTCTGGTGGGGAAAGTGCACAACCTCTGCAGATGGAAAACCTAAGTACTTAGCCTTGTCCAAGGAAATGGACACTTTGAGCATCAAGACATGGAATCTACAAGAATCTCATCACTCCAACTTCTAAATAAAATTTGATGGGTGAACAAGGGTGAAGGACCTCAATGTCTATTGGTGGTTCCTTGGGAATGTTTATGACAAAGAAAATCTTAGTAATTTCAACTAATAGGAAAAACCTATTTTCAAGCAAAGCAAGCCAAGCTACACATAGCCAAAATGCATATAGTAATATAGTCCACTTAAAATATAATAAGGTATCACTTGCCAATACTATTCCAAAGTATTGACCCTCTGTGGCTGTAACTTGTGATGTTGCAGGTTACTCTGATGATGAATAGGAGTCATGAGTCTACACTCAACATGCTTGCCTGTGGCACATGAAGATGAAGACTTATGTTTATTACTTGTTCCTTAAAAACTCTTGTATTAGGCCTATGGCCATGAGTTGTAAAAGACTATATTTTATCTCTGGGATGAATGTAATAAACGACCTTTGTATCTGTGTACTTCATCTTAAACTGTGGATGCTAGCATTGATCCAGGGACTAGCATTGCAATCACAGGGATCCTTTCCTTTATAAAGGAGGGGTCTAACAGATGGTATCAGATCACTGTGTTGCCTGTAGGATTATGACCCTAGGATTGGAAAACCACTAAGGAAAAAGTTTTTCAAATACTTCTACACTTGTCTATTCTTCTCGTAAAACTTTTCTAAACTCTTTCAACTTCCTTTGTAGATGAACTCCATCAACGAAGCCGTGAAGAAGGAACCACTCATGACCATGACCTTGGAGTGTGAGACGGAGTTTCCCAGTATTCTCAAAGATCTCATGGAAGCAATGGATGCACATGGTGAAGCCGTGTACAAAGGATTTCCAGTGATGGATGAAGGAGTGGAGTATTGGTGGGTGCAACTTCACTTGTACAAAAACAAGGAAGACAACCACAAAGAAAGGGGATTCTGCATGTACACCAACACTACAATGCACACCACATTCTTTGAGTCAGCCAGGGATGCAGCTTGGAGGACTATCAAAGAACTAAGTGCTAGAGTCAAGTGCAGAATGCTCAACCTCCAAAAGGACTTAGAGAAAGAGAAGGAGCTTACTCAAGAATTAGAAGACACCAACCAAGAGATAAGGGGAGATGTTATACACTTAGTGATAGAGTCAAGGGAGCAAGATTGGTGGATTGCCTCTAGGAACATTGTGTTTAATAATAGATCCCGTGAGATTGGATTGTAAGAACACTTCGTTAGTTGGACCACCACTTATCACCTTATTTTCCAAAATGATACCTTAAATAAGTTGGACCTTGTTTGATGTAATGGATTTATGTAAGCATGACTTGAGTGAAATTGTGTTCCATGGTTATATATGAGATGATTGTTTTGTGTTCATTTTAAATAAGTGTTGTTCTAACTTTTCAATGTTATAAATAGATGCCTATTGCCGTCAGCACCGTTGAGGAGTTCCAGGTTACTCGTTTCGGACCCCGTATCGTTGAGCTTACCACTCTGCTCGATCTCCCTCTTCCTACCATCACGGTGTACCCACTCACCAAGTTTGAGAGGAAGGACCTCTGGGGCTTCAAGGTGAGCCAGCCCGGACGCCAGACTGAGCCTACTACGGAGGCCATTGTCTTCAAGCTGATGCACGACGACAGGGAGAGAGGCATGGAGGTAGTCATGCAGGACCTGATAGGACGACTGTTAGGCCGTCACTCCCGACAGGTTAGGGGCACTCACTTCCACGCCTTCGGAAGGCGTGATGTTGATGGAGATTCCATCGACTTTGAGGACGACTCGAGGAGCACTGCAGAGCCGATACGCCTCTATCTTCAGGACTTAGAGACTCTTCTCAGGCACGTAGATACGGATAGGACGAACGTCATGCTTGGCAACGACGAGCTTCAGGTGCAGCTACGCGAGAAGGATAGGCTTTTCGCACAGCAGGATGAGATGATCAAAGAAATGGAGACGAAGTTCGAGGCTCAAGATCGCAAGTTCAAGAATCAGGAGAAACGCGTCCAGGATAGGAACAAGAAAATCCGGGACATGACCGAGGAACTGAAGTCCAAGGACTTCGAGCTTGAGCAGCAGCAGATGGTTATTGAGAGACTTCGCTCCCAGAAGAGGGCTCTCAAGGCCAGGGTCGATTCCTTGACCACTACGATTGAGGAGAACAAGACCGCGATGGAAAACGCAGGTCTTACTTTCGTTGAGGAGGAGATTGACGCTGATGAGTAGACTTGACTGCTCGTTTACTTTTTTTCATATTCATACTTGTTATTGTGAACATATTATTGGACCATCCGACATGTGGATGTCTTGCCACTTGTGTGTTTACCTCATGAGCTTGTTATGTGTTTGTTGAACTTCTTTTTCTTATGTTGCTTGTTATGTGTTTGCTTATGATGTATTGTGCATGAAACATCTATGGGTATCTCATTCTTATCTATTTGAACAAACCACAGATGCCTCCCCGTCGCGCAAACCCCAACCCCAACAACATCACCCCGGAAATGCAACAAATGATGAATGCACAAACGCAGCTTATGCAAATGATGACAACGTTCATCCAAAACCAGAATAATAACAACAACAACAACAACGACCCCAACAACAACAACAACAACAACAACAACAACCCACCGGGTTTCGATATGCTCACCAGATTTCTGCGTCTGAGGCCAGCAAAGTTTACGGGAACAACTGATCCCATGGTAGCCAATGACTGGTTACGTTCTGTGAACAAAGATTTAGTGACCGTGGGCTACACGGATGCTGAAAAGGTCAGGTTTGTAGCACATCTGTTGGAAGGACCAGCTGCCACATGGTGGGACAACTTCCAAATCACCACTCCTATTGATGAAGTGACTTGGGCTATCTTTGAAGATGGCTTTCGCACGACTCATATCTCATCAGGGATAATGAGTCTGAAAAAGAAGGAGTTTCACAACCTGAAACAGCGCCACCGCAGTGTGGCAGAATACATAGAAGAATTCAACAATCTGGCGCGCTACGCACCGGATGAGGTTGATACAGATGCCAAGAGAAAGGAAAAGTTCTTGGAAGGTTTGAATGATGAGCTGAACCTACAGCTGTCTGTGGCATATGTTCCAACTTATCAGTCGTTGTGTGACAAGGCTGCTATTTTGGAAAGTAAAATGAAACAAGTCGAGAGTAGAAAGAGGAAACACTCCGACAAGCACAGCTCGGGATCGTCTCACAAACGATCTCACTATGATGACACTGGCAACTCAGGATCCCATAAACATGGGAAATTCAGCAAGCACAACCGTCATGACAACAAGCATCACCGCAGTCATGACAAGGACAAGTACAAGAACCACAAGGGTGGACATAAGAGCCACTATAGTGGAAATGGTAGTGGAAGTGGAGGCCAACCTCCTAAAAAGGTCATCAGTCAGGTTGAATGCTTCAAATGCAAGAAGATGGGACACTACGCAAATGAGTGCCCCGAAAAGAAGGTGGAAGGACCTAACAAGCCGAATCCTTTCCAGAAAGGACAGGTTAACCACATCAATGTGGAAGAGGTCTATGAGGAGCCTGATGCCGTGGCTGGTAAGTTCAGACTCAATTCAATTTCAGCATTTGTACTCTTTGATACCGGTGCATCTCATTCATTCATATCAAAGGCATTTGTTGAAAGAAATGAACTGCCGGTAGAAACCATTGGGTGTCCTATAAGAGTAAGTTCTCCGGGGGGAGAAATGATAGTAAACTCAGGTTGTCATGACTTAGTCATAGAGTTTGGAAAATATAAGTTTCCAGTGAACCTAATAATTCTGGATTCCCAAGGACTGGATGTGATTTTGGGAATGGATTGGATGGCTAAGTATCAAGGAGTATTAGATTGTGCCAACCGTTCAGTTACCCTCACAACCCCAGAAGGAAAAAGAATAAAATTTAAGTCAAACTTTGAATCCAAAGGAAGTAAGTTAAATTCTCTTAAGGGGGTTAGCATGGACAGTGTACCAATAGTATGTGAGTATCCGGATGTGTTTCCGGAGGAACTACCAGGAATGCCACCGGATAGAGATGTGGAGTTTCTGATAGATTTGGTGCCAGGATCAGGACCAATAGCTAAGAGACCATACAAAATGTCTGTTGATGAATTGAAAGAGCTCAAGAAACAACTAGGTGAACAGTTACAGAAAGGGTTTATTCAACCAAGTTCTTCATCTTGGGGAGCCCCAGTGTTGTTCGTGGAGAAGAAGGATAGAACACAAAGGCTATGTATTGACTACCGTTCTCTCAACGAGGTTACCATCAAGAACAAGTATCCTTTGCCAAGAATCAACGACTTATTTGACCAGCTAGAAGGAGCATGTGTATTCTCGAAGATTGATCTTCGGTCAGGTTATTTTCAACTCAAGATACGAGAGCAAGACATACCAAAAACAGCGTTCACCACAAGGTATGGATTGTATGAGTATACTGTGATGCCTTTTGGATTAACCAACGCTCTAGCATACTTCATGAATATGATGAACAAGGTGTTCATGGAATTCCTTGACAAGTTCGTTGTCGTTTTCATCGATGACATCTTGGTTTACTCCAAGAGCAAGGAAGAGCATGAGAGACACTTACGCTCGATACTGGAGAAACTAAGGGAACATAAGCTATATGCCAAATTCAGCAAGTGTGAGTTCTGGTTAGAGAAAGTTGGTTTTCTTGGTCATGTGATGACAAAAGATGGTGTGGCAGTTGATCCTGCTAAGGTTTCAGCTGCGACAGAATGGGAATCACCTAAGAATGTGAAAGAAGTTCGTAGTTTCCTCGGCTTAGCAGGTTACTACAGAAGGTTCATTGAAAATTTCTCGAAGGTTGCTAAGCCAATGACAGAATTGTTAAAGAAGGACAAGAAATTTGCTTGGTCTGAAGGTTGCGAAGTCAGTTTTCAAGAATTGAAGAAGAGACTTGTAACAGCACCAGTTCTATGTCTGCCAGATTTGGAAAAGGATTTCCAAGTGTATTGTGATGCTTCTCATCAAGGTTTGGGTGCCGTACTTATGCAAGATGGTAGAGTCGTGGCCTATGCTTCGAGACAACTCAAAACACATGAAGTAAACTATCCTACCCATGATTTGGAGTTAGCCTCTGTCGTCCATGCACTCAAAACATGGAGACATTACCTTTTGGGTAAGCGGTGTGAAGTGTTCACCGATCATAAGAGTTTGAAGTATATCTTCACCCAGAAGGAAATCAACATGAGACAAAGAAGATGGCTAGAACTTATCAAGGATTACGACTTAAGTTTGCAATACCACCCCGGTAAAGCAAATGTAGTAGCGGATGCTCTAAGTCGTAAGACTTTTGTAAATGGCCTTACAAAAGGGGAATTGCCAGATGACTTGTGTAAGCAATTCAAAGAACTCAGATTGGAGATTGTACCAGAAGGGCATCTCATGTCCTTGGATGTTCAACCCACTCTATTTGACAAGATCCGAGAAGTCCAGAAGACTGATGAGGAAATTGAAAAGATTAAAGTAAATATTGGTCTAGGGAAAGCTAAGAGTTTTCATGTTGACGAACAGGGCACTTTATGGCACGGGAAACGTATATGTGTTCCACAAGACCCAGAATTGCGGAAACTGATCTTACAGGAAGGTCACAACTCTCCGTATTCTATTCACCCGGGAAATACCAAGATGTACATGGACATGAAAGAAAGGTTTTGGTGGAACAATCTCAAAAGGGACATCGCCGAACATATTGCTTTGTGTGATGTGTGTAGCAGAGTCAAAGCGGAGCACCAGAAACCAGCAGGTTTGCTTCAACCACTGCCAATTCCTGAATGGAAGTGGGAAAATATTGGTATGGATTTCATTACCGGATTACCAAGGACCAGGTCAGGGTATGATTCCATATGGGTGGTAGTGGATCGCCTAACTAAAGTGGCTCATTTTATACCAGTGAAGACAACTTATACAAGTGCCAAGTTAGCAAAAATTTATATGAGCAGGATTGTATGCCTTCACGGTGTGCCGAAGAGTATTGTGTCAGATAGAGGAACCCAGTTCACATCTCACTTTTGGAGACAGCTTCATGAATCCTTAGGAACGAGATTGGAGTTTAGCACTGCTTTTCATCCTCAAACAGATGGACAAACAGAAAGGACCAACCAAATTCTCGAGGACATGTTGAGAGCCTGTGCTCTAGATTATGGAGCAAGCTGGGATGAAAGTTTGTCCTACGCGGAGTTCTCTTACAATAATAGCCATCAATCTAGTATTGGAATGGCACCGTTTGAGTTACTCTACGGAAGTAAATGTACCACCCCATTATTATGGAATGGTGTGGGAGAAAGAAACTTATTTGGACCTGATCTTATCAAGGACGCCAAAGAGAAAGTCAAATTGGTTAAGGACAGATTGAAAATAGCATAGTCCCGACAGAAAAGCTACGCGGATTCTAAGCGTAGAGAAGTCACCTACGAAGTTGGGGATAGAGCTTATCTCAGAGTATCACCACTTCGTGGAGTGAAAAGATTTGGAGTCAAAGGAAAGTTAGCACCAAGATATGTTGGGCCATTCAAGATTCTAAGTCGCAAGGGAGAAGTTGCATATGAAGTTGAATTGCCAGAATCTCTATCAGCAGTCCATAACGTATTTCATGTGAGTCAGCTTAAGAAATGTCACCCAGAAATGGAAGAGTCTTCCTTGAAGGATACCATACCTTTAGAAGAAGTTCAGCTAGAAAGTGATCTCACTTATGAGGAAAAGCCTGTCAAGATTCTAGAGACAGCAGAAAGAGTCACTAGGACCAAGACTATCAAGTTTTGTAAAGTGTAATGGAACCATAACTCCTAAGAGGAAGCAACATGGGAAAGAGAAGATGATCTTCGGAAAGACCACCCTCACCTATTTGCTAGCCAAACCGAATCTCGAGGGCGAGATTCATCTTAAGGGGGTTAGATTTGTAACATCCCAAAAATCATAGTTTCAAAACTCATTCATATCATCTATGCATCATTCATCCATTTAGGGTTTTCTCAAAAATCACTTAGAAACAGAAGTTGGGGCTATGATTTCATGTGGGCATTTTTATTCCACAATGACCATCACCCTTTGAAATGTGAAAGTTTAAATACTGGTTCACTTGACTCCATTGATGGAAAGTTTAGGTGAAGCTTTTACCCAAGTTTTCAAATTTGGAAATGGTTTCAAAATCTTTTTCAAATATTTACAAACTAGAGCAAATCTCTGTTTACTTTGAAAATCAAGCTTGACCAAGCCTTGCATGGTAAACACTTAGTTAAAATGACTGTTTTTGAATCCACAAAACCCTGCAAAAATTCCCAGAACAGCTTGGATTCAAAAGGATTTGAATTCATATCAAATATCATTCCAGAAAATAGAAATAGAAAAAGAAAAGAAACAAACAAAAGAAAAGGGCCGCGCGGCCAGAATCTGGCCCAGCAGCCAAGCAAGCCCAGCAAGCCCACCCGGGGATCCTCGTTTCTTCTCACACGCGCGAACACACGCAGACAGACGCTGACAATACGACCCCACAATCACTTTGCGCGTTACGCTGACAAGCGGGACCAGACCACGTCACCCTCGTCTTCCCCAGACTGCGCCTGTGACCACGTCGCTGCGGCAGTGATGGCCGGTAATGGCGCGGAGTAAATGGGCAGTAATCCTCGAGCGTTTCTTGTCGATTCCCCGGCTATAAGACCCTCTCTGCCCCGCGATCTTTTTCCCCCAAACACCTCACTCACTCCGCCACCAGGCTGCCCGCAATCCTCCACGAATCGCCGCTGACAGAACCCTCTCCGGCGAGCGATTCAGGTGAGCCTCGCGTTCCCCTCTGCCTATCGTTCTTGCTGCCTAACTCAACGCATCTTTGCGCATCTCCTGACCTCACTAGTCCGTCTTGTACTGCCCTAGGTCGCCGGTTCCACTCGACACCGTGAGCACTGACGGCGACATCAACTCCGACGAGTTTTCCCGGTAAGCACAGACCGCCCCTCGCCTCCCCGTTCATGCACACAACTTCCCCTTGACCCTGTGAATCTAACCGTGTCCTCATCATGCCTTGGGGTGGTTCACAGCGACGTCCACGACGACCACCTGACGTAACCAACGCCGCCACCAAACTCCGGTGAGGAATCACAGCCGTGCCCGAGCGCCCCCTGACCAACCACGAGTACGTCGAGCCTCGCCAAGATCTCCTGAGCACGGTGAGCTACTCCTCGCTCTCTCTTACCCTCTGTAGCGCCGTCTCCGTCAACGACTGACAGTCCCGCCGCCGGTAGCCGCCGCTCCGCCGCCGGATCTTAGTCAGTACAATAGCAGCCGTCGGATCCTTATCGTAGCGCTAGGAAAGAATCACTTACTCTGAAACGGTACGCGATCTGAGCCGCCTGATTTCATTTAAATCCTACGGCTGTGGATCTTGATCCGATGCGAAGCGGTACGGGCGAATGAAAACACGACGCGTGGCAGGGTTTAGATTAAAAACAGAATTTAAAACCAGATTTAGATTCAAACTTCAAATGCTTATAACTTTTGAATGCCACGTTGGATTTTTGCAAACTTTATACCGTTGGATTCAGTGAAACAAGACCTTTCTGAATATCCACTTTATTTAGCATATAGTAACAGTTAAAAATGATTTTTATTGTGGAACATGTTTAGGGCTATTTTAGATATAGTTCTATTCTTGTATATTATTTTGGGGCCAAATAAGTTTAGTTGGCAAACTTGTGTCATGTTAAGTTTCTGTACTCATGAACATACTTGGTATAATTTTCAAAAATCACCACTTAGTAAATTCTTGCATACATGCATTCATAATATTTTTGGTTGGATATATTTGTGTGTAATTGTATGCTATTGTTTCTTGTGTAGATTTTGCTAGTGATTGTGATTGTGAAGAGTGCTACTCTTCCCCCTACCAAGGCAAGTGATATTTCATGAATTTCCTACCCTAAGTTTTATACTTGCATTAGATATATTGCTAAAGTAAATGCATGATATTTTGCTTAGTGCTAAGATGGGAAATCCTAAGTAGAGTGAAATAGTAGAATTGCTAGGGAAATTTTCCTAAGATAAGATACCATACTTTTCTTAGCCTAGCTTATAGTAAACAAGGGTGGTGAACATCTATTTAGTTTATGATAAAAATATTCTAAGTCAAGGGACTTATATTTTCTTAATAAAACAACTAAGGCAAATGAACCTCCTGGGTGGAATGGAAAGATTGGGTTATGTTGAGTGGTTACACAAGGCCATGGACTTGGGTTGTGTATCTCACTTGTGGTATGCCACCCAGGCACAAAGGGATTTGGAGGCCAAGTGTTGAGAAAGCTTACAGTGCAACCACTTGGCAATATGGGCTCTGCCATGATCATATAGGTTGCTAGAACTTAGTCACTTGGACAGTTGGTGGTAGAAGGGTTGATAGGATGGAACGCGTCCATTTGACTAAGGAAAAGCTTCTGAAAGGTCCTGTCTTGGGAAACCAAGTCTGGTGGGGAAAGTGCACAACCTCTGCAGATGGAAAACCTAAGTACTTAGCCTTGTCCAAGGAAATGGACACTTTGAGCATCAAGACATGGAAGCTACAAGAATCTCATCACTCCAACTTCTAAATAAAATTTGATGGGTGAACAAGGGTGAAGGACCTCAATGTCTATTGGTGGTTCCTTGGGAATGTTTTTGACAAAGAAAATCTTAGTAATTTCAACTAATAGGAAAAACCTATTTTCAAGCAAAGCAAGCCAAGCTACACATAGCCAAAATGCATATAGTAATATAGTCCACTTAAAATATAATAAGGTATCACTTGCCAATACTATTCCAAAGTATTGACCCTCTGTGGCTGTAACTTGTGATGTTGCAGGTTACTCTGATGATGAATAGGAGTCATGAGTCTACACTCAACATGCTTGCCTGTGGCACATGAAGATGAAGACTTATGTTTATTACTTGTTCCTTAAAAACTCTTGTATTAGGCCTATGGCCATGAGTTGTAAAAGACTATATTTTATCTCTGGGATGAATGTAATAAACGACCTTTGTATCTGTGTACTTCATCTTAAACTGTGGATGCTAGCATTGATCCAGGGACTAGCATTGCAATCACAAGGATCCTTTCCTTTATAAAGGAGGGGTCTAACAGTGTAACAGTGTCTTCACTAGGATTTTCAGTATTTCCTAGACCAGCCATAGTAGCATCTAGGAAAGGACCTAATCAACCACTCGCATCAAGCACAGTAGAAGTAACATCATGAGCATCAAAAGCAGTTGAAGTAGTGTGTGTATTATGAGTATTATGAGTATGTGGTGGTGGTGTAACAAACTTGCTTATAACATAGGTGTTTCGGACTGTACCTCTTCTTGTAGTGGATGGTAAAATAGGAAACTTTCCATCACCATACTTCCCCATGATGAAAGGAGTAGCAGTGAACAATAGTAAATCCAAGTGAACTTACAAATAAAGCTATGCTCCCCGGCAACAGCGCTAGAAAATAGTCTTGATGACCCACAAATATAGGGGATCGCAACAGTCTTCGAGGGTAGTATTACCCAATTTATTGATTCGACACAAGGCGAGCCAAAGAATACTTGCAAGCCTTAACAACTAAGTTGTAAATTCAGCTGCACCTGGAAATATTTCTTGCTCACAGAAGTTTATCAGTAGCAACAGTTTGTAGTAGCAACAACAAAGCAACAGCAGCAGTAAAACATGAGCAATAGTAACAGTAACATTAAACAGTGGGATTCGAGTGTGGTAGGCATAGGGATAGATGACGGGCGTTGCATGGACAAGTCTAAACATGTAACTTCAAGATCTAGGGCATTGCAGATAAATAAGAATAAGCATCCAAGTAATAAACAACCCTAGGCATGCGCTCAATGTATAGTCATACGTGCTCGTAATGAGAACTTGCACAACATCTTCTATCCAGCCAGCCCGTGGCAGCGGGGCCTCTAGGGAAATACTGGCAATTAAGGTGCTCCTTTTAATAGAGCACCGGAGAAAATCATTAACACTCCGTGAACACATGAGATCCTCACACCACAGCCATCCCCTCTAGTTGTCCCAATTTCTGTCACTTCGGGGCCTTTGGATCCGGAAAATGATATGTGTACACAACTTGCAGAAAAGATCACAAACAATACTATCATAATGATTCAATAATAAGTTTAGGTCTAAGATCATGGCACTCGGACCCTAGTGACAAGCATTAAGCACAACAAGTTGCGACAAAGTCAAATAGCACTAATAGAGATATTAGGCACTATGCCCTAACAAACTTATTCGATTACATGATAGAACTCATCCAATCCCTATCATCCCCATAGCCTACAGCGGGGGATTGCTCACTCATTGATGAGGAAAACAATGATGGTTGATGGAGAGGCTTTGGTGATGACGATGGCGATGATCCTCTCCAAATTCCCCATCCCGGCAGCGTGCCAGAACGGAGTTTCTAGATCCGAATCTTGGTTTCTGATGGTGGCGGCGGAGCAGAACTCTTTCTGGAAAAACATTGAACCCCCCTCAATTTTTTAGGTCAAGGGGTAACTTATAGGCGCAGAGGGAGCCCGAAGAGGTGCCTGGGGTGGCCGCACCCCCTAGGCGCGGGGCAGGGCCCATCCGTGCCTGTTAGGGGTGTGGGCCCCCCAGGCCTCCACTCCGTTTCATCTTCTGGCTCCGTGGATCTTATGGTGAAATATAATTTTTGGCGTATTTTCTAGGATTTTTCTTGATAGTAGATTTTCTGCACAAAAACTAGACACCATGGTAATTTTTCTGAAAACACCATCAGTCCGTATTAGTTGTATCCAAATCACGCAAGTTTAGAGGATAAACAATAGAAAAAGTGTTCAGGAAAGTAGATACGTTTTGGACGTATCAGTGTGCCAGTGAACTGATCTAGGGATTGGCACTATACACATGAACTCAGCCTTATCAGGCGAGGGTGTTACACGGCCCAGGCGTTTCTCTAACACATATGCATAAATCCATTGAATTACAAGATCCTCTTTTATTTCACACCGATGAAATCCACAAACAAAAGAACATGATATCAACTGGGTAGATATTTACTGGTGTTGAAAGTGTTTCCCGTGACAGCACGGTTCTGCTAATTCCCAAATTATAGGTGCAAGCATATTAAACATAGATGACACAATGGTTCAAGTTTATTAAGGGCAAGAAAATAAGGTGTGCCATCAAGTTTGTGAGAGATTTACTAGCCAGTTTTCACATAACAAAAGAATTTTTAATTTGAAAGATAGATGAAGCTTGAGAATTTAATTGGAATAGCAATAATGCTAATAGGTAGATATGGTGGACTCAAATGGCATAGGTTTTGGTTTAAAGGATTGGATGCACGAGAAGTATTCCCTCTCAGTACAAGTTTTTGGCTAGCAAGGACGGGTAGCAAGCAAAAGAGTTGAAGGAAACAAGCAAACATACAAGCGATAAATTCAAACATGCAATCTTCCTTGAAAACAAAAAAGATCTTAACTAACTAATACTAAGCTTATGAGCCAATAAATAAATAAAATGATATAAAATACATGTAAGTGCTTTTCTCTTTTCCTTTCAAACCTCAAAAAGTGTTGCTACTGACCAGAGCTCGGTTTGCCAAAACCAATTTAGATTTACTTGATTCTCCCAAAATGATACCAATACTAATCAAAAAGATCAATCATATAATAGAGATTGCAAACTAAAATAGGACGTGCAAAAAGTAAAAGATGTCACTTCTCATTAATATTCCATAAAGGCACTCACACCAAGGGATACATAGATAACAAACTAAAGGATAGATACTTCAACAATGCAAACCATAATATATGATAACTTCTCTATTCAAGATAAGAATCCACTAAAAAGGTAAAAAGATAATGATAATGATGTGATACCGCGGCACTCCCCCAAGCTTGGAACAAGCCAAGGGGATGCCAAAACCTGATGACGAATTACTCCTTTGGTGGTGGTGGTGTTCCCTTGATAAGATTTTCAATCAGGTTCCTCAGATCCTCAATCTCGAAGGTTAGAGTACGAATCAACTCTGAATTATGCTCAATGCAGTTCATTATCATGTCAGACCGAGAATCCCAATCCTTGTTATTCTTTCCCCACTCTTCCTTCTTAGAGTGTTCTTTCCCTGCATGGTTAGAACGAGGCATATCCCAACTAGAGGGCAACTTCCCTTTGGGAAACTTTTGGAATTGCTGCTCATGTATAAGAGTATGGAAGGGGTTCTTGGCACGTGGAGGAAATGACCGTGGATCAAGGAAATGACACGGAGGTTTCCCTCCTGTAGACATCTGTGCTATCCTCCTGAGCTTGATAGGCTTTGTCACCACTCCAATGCTCGCAGCGGTAGTGCGGGTGTCCGGATGGTTGTCTTCCTTCACTTCTTATTCATCCTCAACCAAGATATCCTCCTCCTTCTTGGGGTCTTGAAGATCATCTTCCACGGGGCGGAGACCATGATGCCTCTAAACTTGAGAATATTTCCTGACAGAAACAGATCGAAACGAAAATACGATGAGAACACGATATACGAACCTCGGGGGATTCTAGGGGTTATATATTACAAAGTTTTACGACATAAGGAAGGTACTGTGTGAAAACGGGATAGAGACGGGCTCCAGGGTGATCACACCCCCTGGTGGCGCGGCCAGGAAGGGCCCACGCAACTGGGAGGTGTGGCCCACCCGGGCTACGTTTCCTCCCCTGTTTTGCCTCATTACCTTTCGTATGGCATAAAAACAACAAAAATATAAAGAGAAAACTTTTTTGTGAAACTTTTGTTTTCAACACTTTTACCTATTCAGAAACAGACTCTGCAGATTCCTTCTCTCCAACACTTGAAAGTTCCTTTCATACTAAGCTTTACACAATCTTTATTAGCAGCATTAGTGTATGCAAAAACAATAAACCTTTGGGTTCAAATTTCAACTGAAATCCATCAAAACAAAAGCTACTATAGAAATTCCTTTCAAAAGCCAAAAAAGAATTTAAAAGGAAGTCGAATTAAGAGGCAAATGCAAATGATGGCAGAAATCTATCAAAACAGACCAACATGTAAAGATTGATTTTTTCAAAAATCTTCTATTGCTCAAATCAAAAAGTGCAAAACTAACGAAAGTTGGGTAACAACTTGGGGCACAAGCATAGAAAATTCAGATCCATCTGATGTATTGGGATGTTTCACGAATTTTTACAATGAAGCACAAAAAATCTGTCCCAGGACAGCAACTTTTCACAACTCCTCTACTTCTCAAAAGAGGTTTGTATTGACACAAAAACCAAAAAAAGGAAGATAAGGAGCGGTAACTTCCAACACTCAAAGAAACAAAAACCGAAAGCAAACTAAAATGGGTTGTCTCCCAAAAGCTCTTTCTTTATAGCCATTAATATGGGCATGATAATTTCAATAAAGCTCTCATAGGAGATATAGATTTGAAGTGAAAGAGAGCATCAAGAAGCAAATATCCAACACATTTGAGTCTAACCCACTTCCTATGCAAGGGAGTTTCGTAAGAAACCAATTATTGAAACAAAAGGTTACTAGCATAGGAAGAAAAAACAAATGCAACTTCAAAGCTTTCAACATAAAGCACGAAAACTTAATATTATTGAGATGCATAAAAACATCTTTCCCTCTCTCATAATAAATTTCAGTAGCACACTGAATAAATTTGACAATATAACTGTCACAAGAAACAACTTTGTCATGAGAATGAGCATGCTTACAATCATCAAAAAGAGGTCTAAGGTCATAAACTGGATCAATTGAAGCAAGTTGTTCAACTCTAAAATCCACATTGGGCAAATTATTTTCATAAGGAGCTTTAGCAAATTTGGAAAAGTTAAACTCATAAGATTCTCCATCAATCTTAGTTAAAAATTTCTCCTTTTTACAGTCTATACTAGCTCCACAAGTGTTCAGAAAAGGTCTACAAAAAATGATAGGACAAGTTTTACTAGAAGATGAACCAAGCACTAGAAAATCAGCAGGATATTTAGTCTTACCACAAAGAACTTCCACATCTCTTACAATAACAATAGGGAAAATCATTTCCTTATTAGTAAGGTGAATAACCACATCAATATCCTCAAGTTAACAAGGACCAATTTTATGCATAATTTCTCGGTAAATCTCATAAGGAATAGCACTAAAACTAGCACCAATATCACATAAACCATAATAGCAATGATCACCAATTGTAACAGAAATCACAAGGACACTAGCTTTCCTAGCCTTACTAGGATGATAGACAATATTAGAAGCATCTTCACAAAAGATAATGTTCCCATCTTCTACATTTTTAGTGACAAGGTCTTTCACAATAGCTACTACAAGTTAAATATTTATTTGTTCATCAGGTTCCACAGCTTTCTTTGTAATTTTACTAACCACATTAGCTATAATAGAATGTTCCTTTACCTTGGCAGAGAAAGGTATTTTCTCAATATAAGGTTCAGGAAAAATATAATCAATAGTACAAACTTCAGTATTTCTAACAGGAACATGATTAACAACATCTTTATAAGGTGCATGGTACTTGTTCCACTTCTTTTTAGGAATTTCTATATAAGAGGCAAAGGCATTAAAACAATTGGAAATACTTTGAGAATCAAGACCATAATCAGTACTAATATCATGAAAGTCATCAGATCCCATAAAAGATTTAATGCATTCATAATCATAATTTATACCTGACTTTCTTCCTTTGTCATTCTCCCATGCTTCATTATTCTCTTGAATACGGTCTAGAAGATCCCATTTAGCTTCTTCTTTCATACGTGTAAATGATCCAACATAAGAAGAATCTAATAAATCTTTATCATGAAGAGAAAGCCTTGCATAAAAGTTATTGATAATAATATTATTAGGTAGTTCAAGCATTAGTAACTTCAATATCCCCCAAGCTTGGGCTGTACTCTCTGCATCACGAGGCCAAAAGTTATATATTTGACTCCTATCCTTATGAATCTCACTGGGAGGATAGAATTTAGAATAAAAGAGAGGAACAATTTCCTCCCATTCCATAGATTGTCCATTCTTCAGTAGCTTATACTATTCTCCAGCTCTTCCTTTCAATGATATAGAGAGTAACTTTTTCTTAACTTTATCCATTGTGATACATGCACACTTAAACAACCCGCATAATTCATGGATAAAAAGCAAGTGATCACCAGGATGGACAGTTCCATCCCCAAAATAATAATTATCCATAACACGATCAACAATTCTTGTAGGTATCTTAAAAGGATCTATCTCAGCAAGTGGTGGTTCATCTACTACCCTAGCAGTGGTAGTAGCTTTCCCAAATAGGAAACCAAGTGGGTTATCCATATTGGAAACAAAGTAGCAAACAGAAATAAAAAGAAATAATCAAAGTAGAAGTTTCCTTTACTAGTTCCACTCTTCAATAGCGCTTCACTCCCTGGCAACGATGCCATAAAATAGTCTTGATGAACCTCAAGTATAGGGGTGTATCATAGTACCTAAGATAAATAGGAGTGTCGATCCCAATGAGGAGAAGAAGGTGTTAACTAGTGGTTTGGAGCAGAAAATCTCTGTAAATACTTAGTAACCGAATTTTTAGGGGTTTTTGATAAAGCAAAGAAATAAAGTGTGAGTAAATAAAAGACAATAATGATAATCGCAGAAAGTGGCCCAATCCTTTCTTAGCAAATGACAAGCCGGTTGTATTACTTATGAGGACCAAACATTGTCGAGGACGCATGGGAATATTGTCAAGTGCTTTCGCTTCATATAGTTGATTAATCTTCTTTGTTTTGATAAGTGTTGTGTGGGTGAACCTGTGCTAATGTACCGACCTTACTTGGAGTAATACATACTTGTGATTAAACCCCTTGAAAGCATCCGCAACTACAAGAAAGTAATTAAGATAAAAACATAACCACGACATTAAACTCTGAGATCCTACACTCCCTTGTGCAAAGGTTTCCTAACGGCGGTTCAGGTTTCAGTCACTCCGGCAACCCCACAATTAGTAGCCAAATACACAATACATTCCACTAGGACCATAAATGGTGAAGTATCATGTAGTCGACATTCACATGACACCACTAGAATAATAACAACACAACTTAAATGTCAAACCATTGAATAATACCTCAACACAATTCCACTACTAACAACATGACTTCTCCCATGTCCTCAAGAACTAAACGAACTACTCACGAGACATCATATGGATCAAGATCAGAGATGATATGATGATGAATAACAATCTGAACATAAACAATAATTGAATGGTTCCACTCACAAGCATTGACTACAAAAGTAATCAACACCGGGAAAGTTTCCCCTAAGCACTATGCAAGATTCAACACATTTGTTACAGCGGGATGGAGTGGTGATGATGGTGCTGGTGGAGATGGTGGTGTGGATGATGTTGATGATGATCCCGATGAAGTCTAACTTGATGACGGTGTTGATGGCGACGATCTACCCACTCCGGGAAGGAAATTCACCAACAGAAATCTGTCTGCCGGAGAGCTTTTTCTCTCTCTCTCTCTGTAGTTTCCACCCCGCAGAGGCGGCGAAATCTTTCTGTGGTCGCCCCCTGCGTATTAGGGTTTCTAGGAGAAGATATAGGCGAAAGGGCGGAGCAAGAGGTGGTCCCGCGCATGGGGGTGTGGGCCCCCTATGGCCCATCTCAGCCTCCCATTCTGGCATCCTTTGTCTTCTAGAAAAATAGAATTTTTCGTGTATTTTCTAGTATTTTTCTAATCGTCGTGAAAATTGCATCCAAACACCACTTTTTCCATCAGAATCCTGACTCGGGCAGTTCATCCTCCAAGAATCATCCAACATGCAAAAATAGATGAAATAACATAAGTATCACCTCTTAATAAGAAATGTATCAACGAATAATAGTAAATTATTATATAGAATAGTGATGCAAAATGGACGTATAAACTATTCTGCAATTACTATAAGCAAATACTTTCTTCCACACTATACGTTTAATCCTTTGTTTTCAGCAAAAACCAGTGATCTTGATAACCTCACTGATAAGTTGGGGCAAAGTATTTTGGTTGTGATGTGTGCATATTCCACGTTGCTAGAAACACCTTCGGAAGTGGTTTCTTTCTCCTACTGGTTCGATAACCTTGGTTCCATAACTGAGGGAAAACTTGTTGCTATGCTCATCATACCTTGCTCTTGGGGTTCCCAATAGGGTCCACATCAACTAAGCCATCACAAGCTTTTTTGGCGCCGTTGTCGGGAAGAAAGAAGATTTCTTCAAGGGGAGTCTCTCAGTACAAATCTCTTTACTTTGTTTTTGTTTTTCTTAGTTTCTTTTGCTTTTTTTGGTTTGCTTCTTTTTATCAAAAACACACAAAAAATTAGTTCCTACTTTAGTTGCTAATTTTGCTGGCTTGCTTTAATCTTGCAAAAATGACTACTCCTGAAAACACTAAGTTGTGTGACTTCACTAGCACAAACAACAATGATTTCATTTGCACATCCACCTGTTCCTGAAGCTACTTTCTATGAAATTAAACCTGCTTTACTAAATCTTGTTATGAAAGAGCAATTTTCTGGTGTTAGTATTGATGATGTTGGTGATCACCTTAATAAATTTATTGAACTTTGTGAGATACAAAAATATAAGGATGTAGATGGAGATATTATTAAGTTTAAATTGTTTCCTTTCTCTTTAAGAGGAAGAGCTAAAGATTGGTTGCTATCTTTGCCTAAAAATAGTATTGATTATTGGATTAAATGCAAATATGCTTTCATTGGAAAATATTATCCTCCTACTAATATTATATCCATGAGAAGTGACATAATGAAATTTAAACAATTTGATAATAAACATGTTGCTCAAGCTTGGGAAAGAATGAAATATTTAGTGAAGAATGGCCCCACTCATGGACTGACTACTTGGATGATTATCCAAACCTTTTATGCAGGATTGAATTTTTCTTCAAGAAATTCGCTGGATTCGGCTGCTGGAGGTACCTTTATGTCCATCACTTTGGGTGCTGCAACAAAGCTCCTAGATAATATGATGATTAAGTATTCTTAATGGCACACTAAGAGAGCTCCACAAGGTAAGAAGGTAAATTCTATTGAAGTAACCTCCCCCATGAGTGATAAGATTGATACTATTATGTCTATGCTTGTTAATGGAAAAATTCATATTGATCCAAATAATGTTCCTTTAGCCTCTTTGGTTTCTCAAGAAGAGCATGTTATGTGAACTTCTTTAGAAGTAATAATTTTAGCAACAATGCTTATAGGAATAATTTTGGTAATAATAATTATAGGCCATATCCTTCTAATAATGGTAATTCTTATGGAAATTCATACAACAACAATATAAGTGCACCCTCTGAACTTGAAGTCAGGCTTAAGGATTTTATTATTAAACAAACTGCTTTCAATAAAAATGTTGAGGAAAAGCTTGGAAAATTGATGATCTTGCTTCTAAAGTTGATAGCCTTGCCCTTGATGATGAACTTCTTAAATTAAAGGTTATGCCTCATGATGTTATAGAAAGAAATACTTTGAATGTCATTCAAGTTAGAATTGATGAAAATGTTAGGATGTTAGCTGAAATGCATGCTAGGTGGAAAAGAGAAGATGAGATTGCTCGAAATAATAATATGACTAAAATTTGTACCATTACCACCACTAGTCATGCTGAAGATTCAAATGCTAGCAAACCTCCTACAATTAATGGTAAAATAATTGGTGTAGACAAAGTCCCCACTCTTTTTTCAAAATTGTCTAAACCCACTCGAATTTTTTCCAATAAAAATGCTAAAAAATTTCAAAATATGGGAACCATTAGTTCTACTACCTTGGATGATAATTTTAATTTTGATATTGATGGTTGCAATATTTCTGAAGTAATTATGTTCTTGCAAAATCTTGCTAGAAGTCCTAATGCTAGTGCTATGAATATGGCTTTTAAAAAACATATTACAAATTCTTTCATGAAAATTAAAGAAGAAAAATTGAAACATGAAGCTTCTATTCCCAGGAAATTAGAAGATGGTTCGGAGCCCATCATTAATATGAAAGTGAATGATTTTTATTTCAAAGATTTATGTGAACTTTGTGCTAGTGTCTCTATTATGCCTACCAAAATTTATGATATGCTTGATTTACCACCATTAGCTTGTTATTTGGATGTCCATCTTGATGATAATGCTAAAATGAAACCTATGGGGAGAATTAATGAAGTCCTTATTATGGTTAACAATACCTTTGTCCCCATTGATTTCTATGTTTTTGGATGTTGAATGCAATGCTTCTTGTCCTATTATTTGGGAAGACCTTTTCTTAGAACTGTTGGTGCCATTATTGATATGAAGGAAGGAACCATTAAATATCAATTCCCACTCAAGAAAGGTATGGAACACTTCCCTCTAAAAATAAAGAATCTATCTTTTGATTATCTTATTAGAACAAATTTTATGTTGATGCTTCTTCATTCGAAAATACTTGATTATTGCTTTTTGTGCCTAGTTGAAAGGCATTAAAGAAAAGCACTCTTGGAAGATAACCCAATTTTTATTTCAGTAAATGTTTCTTTGTTGAGTCTTGGAAGTTATTGCCTCTGTAATAACCTCTCCTTATCCTATTTTTTTGGTTTCTGTGCCAAGAATAGCCTCTAATTAGAGGGAAGTAAGATTTGGGGATGTTGTTGTCCTGACACTGATTCTGTGTTGTTACCGTAAAAATTTATTATCTTAGCCAGAACGTCGGATTGAGCTGAAATGTTTTGTGCGCATGCCCCTCGTATTTACCCAAATTTCATTAGTTTTGCACTTTTCGATTTGAGCAACAGGAGATTTTCTAAAAAAATCGGTCTTTACCTGCAGGTCTGTCTGGACAGATTTCTACCATTATTTGCGTTTTCCTCTTAATCGATTTATTTTTTAGTTCTTTTGATCACTTGATATTTTAAAAGGAGTTTCTACAGTAGCTTATGTTTTAGTGTATGTTTTACTTGAGTTGAAACTGAACCCAGAGGTTCATTATCTTGCATACACTAATGTTGCTAATGAAGATTGTGTGAAGTTTTGTATGAAGGAAGTTTTCAAGTGTAGGGAGAGAATGACGTGATGAGATGAAGTATGGACAAAAGCTCAATCTTGGGGATGCCACCCGTGTTACCCAATAAATATTCAAGAGGTTCAAGCGTCAAAGCTTAGGGATGCCCAAGGCATCCACTTCTTCATCAACAAAATCTCAGTTCTTCTTTCAAGACACTATATTTTTATTGCTTCATGCACTATGTGTTGTTCTTGGAGCGTCTTTGTTTTTGTATTTAGTTTTATTTTTCCTTGTTTGCTGCAATAAGTTGGTTGGATCCCAGCACACTTTTTTGGAGAAGTCACACCCCGTTCTTCATTGCCTAGAACACTCTAGTTTTCACTCTTATTATTCTGCGATTGTTCTCTTTTGCTAGCACTGCGTTTAGCTTTAGTTTTCTTCTTCTTTTTGCTTAGAAATTTTAGTTCTTCTTTGTAGTTAGGTGAGACAAGCTCTCCGGTATTTATTGGTTATTATCTTTGTGAGTTTTTTCAAATAAGTTGATTGTTATTAGAAAAGAGTAAAAAGTTTCATGCTTATGGCGGTACAAAAAGATGCTTGTTTTGACTGTGTCTTTGACTTTATCATGTCATGTTAGATGTTGCTTTGACCATATGCTTAGTGGTTATTGTTGTAGAATGACTTGTTTCAAACAATTGAGATTTCTTAATGTGCCATGAAAGAATCATTCGTTGTTTTATCATACAAAAGCATAATATTGTGGTATTCTCCTTTGATGCTTTATTTGGGTTGACTTGGCACATGCTTACACCATGTTATGACTATGACCTAGTCACTTTAGCCTCTATGATGATTTAGTTTTGAATTGTGATATCACTTTATTCTTTGATTAATAATGTTTGTCGCTCTGCATGATTATGGCCATTATTGCTCTCGTAGTTGGTTGCTCCCAGTCCTTTGCTAGCCTCCACCTGTACTGAGTATGAGCTCTACTCATGCATCCAACTCCCAGGAAACCAAGTTAGTCCAAAGAGTACACTATAAACTCCTATGCATGTTGTGTTACACCATTCCAATTATATTCATGTTTTTATCTATCTTCCAAATTAAATTTTTGTTATGCGAAAATTAGTGATTAAAGCTCTCACGAACTTGAAGGCACATTTTATTTCTTGCACTTAATAAACCTAAACCATTGTGACTATCTTATGATGCTTATATGCTTGCAAATTGTAAGTTGGTAGTTAGCAAAACCATGCTTTCATGGGGCACGCTTTCAACATTGCACTTATTTATTTAGTTGATATCATGTTCTTTTGTTTATGGATGCCGTCGGTGTGAAATGAGATGGGAGCTTGCAGGTCCATGGAGTTTGTACATGTGTTAGAGAAATTCCTGGGCGGCCATCCTAAGCCATGCCTAATCATGGTGTAAACTTGAAGCAAAACCATAGTGGCATTCTATGAAGCATCCTCAATAAAAAAACTATGCGAATAGCAAAAAAACGGATTGATGAGATGCTCACTGTCTGTTGCCTTGTAATTTTGATATGGGATAGCTCCTGTGTCATGGGGCAAGGGGTACCCCGTTATCGGTTCTCTATGATACAGATATATTTACAATGACAAGAACTTGCCTAGGACCAATGTTGAGTAGCATGAGGCTTTGGTACTCGTACTCAAGGGGCATGAGATTTTCAACTTGTAATTTATCAAGCATATAACTCATATTTGCCCTCACTTGAACCTTAATCACTTCAAGATGCTTATGATAGGGGTAATGAGAGATCAAAGCTAATGAGTACCATCATTTTTGGAAGCTTTATAAAACCATTTAATCCCTACTTTCCTCCGCGAAGGGCCTTTCTTTTACTTTTTGTTGAGTCTCCATCTTGTATCTTTATGCACCCACTAAGAGAGCATAGTCGTCATTCTGAGTTCAATGTGCATTATCACAAAACAAGTTGATTGATTCATAATTACAGTATTACTTGTTCTTAAATTATTTGTATGTAGTCACCCTTATGAACTTTGAAGGTGTCCTATGCATTTATGTTTAGCTATTCCATGAAGGACAAGCTAAATACCACTATTGCTATGTTTTCTATATGTGAAACAAATAAATATCTTTCAAAGCATTATTCATGATCTTTTTCTTGTGTTGCCTTTCATGTTGCAACATAGTTGCTATGTCTTATTATTAGAAATATATCTTTCATGCTTGTGTTTAGAGTACTTTGATCCCAGTTATCAATGCTTTGCAATACCTTGATCAAGATTGTGTTGGTGCATGTCACCTCAAAAATTATTCTTTTTATCACTTACTTACTCGAGGACGAGCAGGAGTTAAGCTTGGGGATGCTGATACATTGCAAACGTATCTATAATTTTTGATGCTCCATGCTTGTTTTGCACCAATTATCTTATGTTTTTGTCTACACTTTGTGGATTTTTATGAATTTTTTGGAACTAACATATTAACAAGTGCCATAGAGCCAGTTTCCTGTTTTCTACTGTTTTTGTATTTCAGAAAGTCTAGTAAAGAAATATTCTCGGAATTGGACGAAACAAAAGCCAACCTTCCTATTTCTCAATGACGGAGAGGGAGTCCGGAGACCAGGGGAGGTGCACCCCGGAGCGGCCACACCTAGGCCAGGCACGGATAGGGGAGCACCTCCCTAGGGTGTGGGCCCCATAGCGCTCCACCATTCTTGACTCTCCACCTATATAATCTCCCCGAGATGAAAACCCTAAGTACCCAATCAGAATTCCACGAAAAAATTCCGTAGCCGCTGCCACCATCGTCCCGGCACCCTGTCGGAGAGGGGAGATCATCCCAGAGGCCTTCTTCATCACCATGCCTATCTCTGGAGTGATGTGTGAGTAGTTCATCCTTGGACTACGGGTCCATAGAAGTAGCTAGATGGTTGTTTTTCCTATTTGTGCCACCATGTTTAGATCTTGTGAGCTGCGTATCAGGATCAAGATCATCTTATTGTAATGCTACGTGTTGTATTTGCTAGGATCCGATGAATATTGAGTATGATGTCAGATTGATTATTGTTCTATCATGTCTATGTTATTTGTGATCTTGCATGCTATCCGTTGCTATTAGTTACTCTGGCCAAGTATTTGCTTGTGACTCCAAGAGGGTGTATTTATGCTCAATAGTAGGTTCATGCCTCTAGTAATCTAGGAGAGTGACAGAAACTTCTAAGATTGTACATGTGCTGTTGCTACTAGGGAGAAAACAAAAATCCTTTGTCCAAGGGCAATTTTATTGTTTACATTACACACTTTGTTTAATGCAATTATCTGTTGCTTGCAACTTAATACCCAAGGATTGTTCGGATGATATCTTGGAGGTGGATTATTAGTCATAGATGCAGTTGGATTACAGTCTATGTATCATGTTGTAATTCCCAAGTGAATCTCATAGTGATCATCATGTCATGTACATGCATTGTTATGCATTCTCTATTTGTCAATTGCCCAGCTGTAATTTTTTCACCCAACATGTTATTTATCTTGTGGAGAAACACCTCTAGTGAACTATGGACCCTGATCCATTCCTTCCCACTGATATTCCATCTACTGTTTACTGTTCTACAATTACTACAAGCAAATACTTTCTTCTACACTATACATTTAATCCTTTGTTTTTAGAAAAACCAGTGAGCTTGACAACCTCACTGATAATTTGGGGCAAAGTATTTTGGTTATGCTGTGTGCAGGTTCCACGTTGCTAGCAACACCTTCGGAAGTGGTTTCTTTCTCCTACTGGTTCGATAACCTTGGTTCCATAACTAAGGGAAAACTTTCTAATGTTCTCATCATACCTTGCTCTTGGGTTTCCCAACAGGCTCCACATCAATTGAGCCATCAGTGACATAGTCGACACGCGGTCAGGAATACGCCGTAGGCTGGTTTCTGGTAGTGAGGGTACCTCTGCTTTGTAGGTTTTAGCACATCACTGAGATAGTACACCGGGTGTTGCAGCCCATGGGTTTTGCCATCTTCGGGTCATTCAACCATGAGTGTTGTGCTGACCACCTGATGCATTTTAGCAATGTAGAGCAGCATGGGTTCTCTCGCCATTGGCGTCACTAGTACAGGAGATGTTTACATTAGGCATTTGAGGTCTTAGAATGCCTCATCTACTTGAGCCGTCCACTCGAATTTGTCTGACTTGCATAGCAGCTGGTAGAAGGGGAGAGCCTTTTCACCCATGCGGCTGATGAGCCTGCTTAGCGCCGCAATCTGTCCAGCTAGCTGCTAGACTCCTTTGACGTTCTTCGGCTTCTCCATGGCTAGTATAGCCTTGATTTTCTTCGGGTTGGCTTTGATGCCCCTTTCATAGATGAAGTGTGGTGACCCAGCATACCACTGCATGATGTAGTACAATATAGTCGTTGAAATAACACCAATTAAACACCATTCACTAGTATTACATCCCTTAGAGTGGTACAACAGAAACACAGCAGGTCCAAGACATGACTATAGGTTACAACTCGACTCTACAAAAGATCCAGAGAACACTCTAGGTTAAAGAGGGAGAATGAAACTTCTTACAAATAAGAATCAGAAATAATCAACTCATAACTTTCAAGTTAATAAGATAAGCATCTAACTAAGGAGTTTGTATTGCTACTATTGCAATACTCTATAGAAGTTGGCTCTATGGCTAGAGATTATATTCCTATCTAATCAACAACTTCTTCTTCACTTTATTGATGTATATGTTGACTTTATTAACTTCATCGAAGAACTTGATCTTTTGATGATGATTCCCTTGGGCATAATTGAAGTAGAAGTCGTCTGTATTGGCTTCATAATCCAGCAAGGGTTAAGAAGATACGTTGAGTACGAGCGTACTCATCAAGTTCACTAAAAAGGATTGTTTGATGCACTATATCTACAGCCATAGACCATAGGTCGTAGGCAATGCAGGTTTTTGTAAACATTTCTTCAAACTTTTTTTATTCTGAAAAGCTATGTTCGTCAGCCTTCACAGGTTTACCAGAACTTTCATGGAGTTCCTTTCCTGCCGCGTTCGTAGCTCCTTCCTGGAACAGGGAGTAACAAGTTACAGTTCTTACACTCTGTAGAGGTGCGTTACTTTTGTCGTGAGAGATCTTAAGCTTTGTTGCACGACCGGGAGTATGTCCCCATTCAAACTTCCTTGGTTTGAGGCCCAACCTAAGATCCAAGACAATCAATGTCCTTCTCGGCGACCCCGCATACCCAACGGCTTGCACATCAGGCCTAGGATAAAACTTGTTTCCAATAGTAGCCTAAGGTGTACAACCCTCATAGATACCAGAAGTCGTGGGACGTTGAGGGATCCCACCCATAACCTGCCAACCCTCTATAAGAGGAGTTACAGCAACGACCCGGTCATCCGTTGGCATGCAAAAGGGAGCCGATCCAGTTGACTTCTCTGTCCCATTCCAAATCTCATGGTTAACGCGTAATATATGGCGCAAGAATCACTGGCAACATTGTTTGTTAAGTCCTAGATAATATGTTCCTTTACAACCGGAACTTTCATAGTAGGTTATTACCTCATGGTAAATAACCGATAATCATATTATTATGAAAATAGTGTTTGCTGCCCTTTTTGAAATGCAGGTGATGACAACACTGTATTTGCAAAATACTTTACAGAAAATAATCAAATGACATGAGCAAGTGTGAACTTGCCTTTTTTGATTGCAAGATTATGCACTCACGGTCTTCGAGACGACATAAGATCCAATATCTGAAATATGTATCATTGGTCCGGTAAGGACTAATGTTTAAAGAAGCAATATGCAGTTATGCATAAGTAATGCTATTCATTTTGTGGAACTCCCAAAGTGTATCCCCAATACTTTAAGTGAATTGAACTTAGGTGATTCCTTTAATAGTTGGTTCATCTTTAAATTTTACTTCATAGGAAATGCATTTATAAAGAACTTAAGTCTTTATATACAAGATATAAAAGTAGAGGGCAATAGTAATCTAAGATTGAGATTAGTTTCTATATGGTGATTATGATGAAAGTCTATGTATTGGGTTGTTTAAGGGTTGAAGGTAATTATTATAGAGTTATTGTTTGAAGTGGCAAAAAGAATAACCTTCGAAGAAAAGGTTTGTTTGGTAAGGTTTAAGCAATATTTATGGTTGATAGAATGTGATTGATCTTGTTTGTGCTTGCTCGAATAGTTTGGACTTGAGATGCTTTACGTCTTAATTAAAATAGACCAAAGTTAACTATAAGAACATAAGTAATTTATTAGACATGATCTTTATAAGATTCTGAGACTAAAGTTAACTTTAAAAGGGTAAATAAACTTAAGGTGTAATTTGTTTTAATTATTCTCACGTTTTGGATTTATGATAAGTATGAATAAGGTGTGGAGTTATTCACTTTATATTTAAGTGAATGATTAGCTTAAATTTGTTTTGCTATTATGAAAATAATATGTATTTATTTAATGGAAGCATAATTATATTATCTTATTAATTTGTTAGGATTTGAAGTTATGTTATGAATGATTAAGATATAATGATTATTCACCATATTATATATGAGTGATACACAATGTTTATTTAAAAGGTTTTTTAATTTGAATTTTAAGATTTTTAAAATAATATTTTGAAGTTAAAAGTTATACTTAAGCTTGATTATATATTATATATGAGTGATACATAGTGTTTATTTTGAAGTTAAGAGTGATACTCAAGTTATGGTTTTGGAATTAGTACTTATATATTAATTACTCAAGGTTTTATAAAAAATGTGATTATTTCTTACTTAAGAATTGTTTTTAAAGAATTTACAAAATAGGTAATAGATAAGGATTCATTGCTTTAAAATCTTAAAAACCTTTCTAATGGTACATTTAATATTTTACTAGTATAATATATCTACTCAAGATCTTAAAAATGGTTTTTACTTATTTTTAAGTATTATTCTTATGTTTATAAAATTCCTTAAAGGATTAAATGTTTTTGAATACTTACTTCAATTTTTTTATATATATAAAAATTAAGCTAGTATTTTTATAAAATAATAGATTTATTTTTACACACAAAATTGATTTTTATTTATTTTTAGGATTTTTCCTTATTTTATGAGATTTCACTTGGGACTTAATGGTGTTAATATTTATTTGCTTTATATTTATTTTTAACAAATAAAGTTATATTTTTATTAGGTATATCTTATTTTTATGATGATTTTAATATATTAGATGAATTTCTATGTTTTTTTATAATTCTCCAGAGCTTTAAAAGTCAAAAGGGCATTTTGGTAATTTTTATTTTATTCTTTAATTTTTTATTTTATTGTAATCTGGCCTATTGAGTTGGGCACATGGGCCGGCTTGGCCCAACTAAACCTGGCTTGGGGTCATCTTGACCCCCCGACCCACTCTCTCGCCCTCACCCAACACACGCCACGCACGGCCTCATCTTCTCATCCCCTCATTACATGCGTGCGAAGTCGCCGCCGCCAGCTGCCCCTCCGGCCGCCACCATTTGTCTCCACCACCGCCGTCTGCTGGCGCCACTTATCCATGGTCTTCTTCGCCAGTTCCCCACAGTCTCGTCGCCAACCTTCTCTCACAGAGGCCCCTGCCCCTGGCTAACCCAAGTCGTGTGGTATGTGTGTGCCAGCACGCGCCTCCGGTTTATTCCCAGCTTCGACTCCTCCCATCTACTTCCCTAGCCTCATGCACCTCGCCATGGTATTCCCCTCCTGTTGTGCCACCTGATGCTCACCTCCTCGACACCGGCGGGACGACATTCGCCTCTGCAACCCCGTTGTTCTCTGTTCGTGGTCGCACGGTGGTGATATTCGGTGATGTTGTTGTTGTTGTGTCTACCGCTACCTCAACGCCGGTGGGACGGTGCTGCAGACGCAACCCCGGCATCGGTCTCCTTGCCTAGTTCATCTATGATGCTCCTGATGCATCGACCACGCCTCCAGTTCAGGTAATTTCTTTTGTGATCGGCCTTCGAGTCGACGATTTATCCTAGTTGGATGTTATGTATTAGTAACTTGCAGTAGTTGGCCCTGATCCATAGGTTTTTTAATTTGATCTGGTCCTCAAAGATATGTTTGGTATGTTTAACATTCCTGGCTGTTAGATCCTAAATTTGGTTTGCATATATAATTACCTGAACTTTAGTTCAGAAACTCCTAGACTATCAAGTCCTTGTTATGTAAATGAGTTGCAAAAATTGTTGGTTTGAATTAATTCACAGTATAGTTCCTTTTTTGAACACGAAATTACTGTTGGATAATACATGATTCCCATTATTTTGACTTAGGAAAATGGTTGCTTGTACTATTGAGATTACTGGTGGTTTTAGCTAGTGGCTTTGGTTGCCTTTGATATCCACTAAGGTGAAATCTTCCTGGAGGTGTGTATTCCTCTATACCAGGACTGGTTACTACTGTTAAATGGCTATGCTATGATCATATATGAGGTAAACTTCGTGATCTGAACATATGGTTCAGTGATGGTTTGAAATATTTCCTAGAAACACCTTCTATGAGAATGGTTTATTCTCTGTCAAATCTGACAGTGAGATAAGGAGTAGATATGATTCCTAGAATTACTGCTAGGAAGATGATAAATATTATTTGGGTAATGTTAGTAAGTATAAATGGATGGCCAAAATGAGTGCTCTATTAATATGACAGCAACAGTATAAATGATTCCTAAATCTTTTTAGGAAAATTATTTGTGGGTTTAAGAAAATATACTTGAGCTTGTACTCTGGGAATGTGCCCTATAGCCTAGCAGCTATGGTATATGTTTATCTAGTAACAACTAGATAATAAGGTGATGATGATTACATCATGCAAGGCATGATCTTGTACAAATATGAATCAGGAGATTTAAAGTAGATATCTTTATCTACTTGATTGTTTCATATCTAAATAAATGATTCCTAGACTATCCCTCTAAGAAAATGATTTACGTGATATTTGTACTTGCTTGCAAATGAGTTTATAATCTGTCCCTTGTTGATTTATGAGTCCAATAGATTCCAGCCTATGATGCAAAGGCTGAGCCAAATTATTTGATTTAGAAGGACATATATTATTATTGCCTCCTATTTTGACTCAGTGATGATCTAGACATGCCATTTGCATGCTAGTCTGAGAGAATCTTTCCATCGAATCCTCCTAGATAAAATCTAGTTCAAGGGTAGATAGAACTTGTTGATGTGTACTATTTACCTTGTATTCCCAAATATGTATGCAAGATATAAGAACAGATGTTGCATGATCTAGTGGGTAGTTTTGATGATTTTTTTTCCTGCTAGTTGTGATTGGCTTATGGCCTATTGTAGATTTTGCTCAACTACTTCTTAGGATACTGCTAGCATACTCCTCCTCAAGCTGCTGTTGATCTTCTGCTGGTAAGCTTCTGGAAACTATTTCCTTCTCCTCCTTGTGGTGCTGATCTGCTACTGGCGTCCTTGTTACACACCTGCCAGGCTCCTCCTTGTGCTGCTTGAGCTTTCTCAGGTTACCAGGTTGATCTACGAGCTGATTTGTTTAAATTGGTGTGGTGGATTTGTAGTGAAACTGGTGATGACCAGTGATATCATATGATTCTATAGGAATAGAGAGATAAGATGTGTGTGAAATGGATCATATGGGCACCTAGAGGGGGGGTGAATAGGTGCTACTCAATTTTTATTTCTTTTTAAATTTTAGGCTTGACACAAAGTAAATTCTCTAGATATGCAACTACGAGAATTTCCCTATATGCAAACCTAGCTACTAAGCACGTAAAGAGAGGACCGAGGAAACCGTAGTGGAGCACGCGGAGACACAGGGATTTGTTTTACCGCAGTTCCTTCCTTGTTACGGGAAGTACATCTGCGTTGGAGGGGTGGGCGGTTCTAAGACCACCACACCATAATAGGCCTCACCCTATTCTCCGATGGATCTCGCCACGAAAGGCCTGATCCACCTTCTCCACTATTGGTACCCTTCGAGGCGGGAACCGGTGCCTTTACAACTCTACCGGGGCACACACCCACAACTGAATTGGGGGCTCCCGAGATGACAACAAGCTATCATAATACCAAGGTTTATCAATATAAACAAAAGCAAGGATCTAGGTATTCGCAAGAAATACTAGATCGGTGATTCTCCAAATCAATGGAGAGGAGATGAAGCGCTTGACTGCAGTAGTTGAAGATCGAGTTCTCCTCCTTCGATTTCCCAAGGGACGGGGCCTTTGGGTGTATGAAGGTGGAGCTCTCTTGGTTGAAGAATAATGAATGGATCCTGAATTTTTCGAATCAATCAAGAGTTCTGGCAGGAGGGGGAAGGAAGGCTTAAATACCCCCTGCCTAGAACAAGCCGTTGGAGAAATTTGGGGGCGGATTATCCGCCCCCCTTTGGGGCGGACTATCCGACCAAGGGAGAAAATCCGCCCGAGAGCCGGAAAGTCCGGGGGAAACTCCTCCCCCCATACAGAGAGCGACGCAGGTCTTGTCTTGAAGAAATTCCTCGAGCGGGCGGATTATCCGCCCCCCAAGGGACGGATTATCCAGCCTTGCCGGAAAATCCGGCCAAAACTCCGCCCCCTCTCTGGCGGTTGCGCCCTTCTGAAAATGGGGTGGGGCGGATCATCCGCCCCTGGTAGGGGCGGATTATCCGCCCCCCAAAAGTAGTTTCTTTTCCTTTTTCAAGATAGATATCTGCAGCACTTCAACACACATTAAATAATCCTTGATATTTTTATCTAACACACAAAACACTAGGGTTAAGAAATGTTCTTTCAATCTCCCCCTTTTTGGTGTTAGATGACAATACTAGGATTTGCAATGAAACCTACTAACAACACCTTAAGGAAATGAAAGCAGCTCCCCCTAAATGTGTGCATATTTAAAATTTGCATTTGAATACAAATGGTCACACTACAGAGCAAGCCACTTTCATAATAAAGACAAGTAAAACACGGTGAGTTAGGAAATGAAGTCATACCACCGGGACGTGTAAATAGCCAAAGAGAATAATGAAATTATTAGGCTCCAGGCACATCCCACAATATTGATGTAAGCAATAGATAATATCATAAGTCCATATGCCATCAATAGACTACCATACTTCCATAGATAAATCCAGAATTCCATAAGAGTAGATCCATACGATAAATCCAGAATTCCAGACAGAGTATCACACGACAGAGTCTTATACAAACCAAGCACGAAATAGCAAATAAGTTCACGCTAAAGGGGCACAAGCATGCAAATAAAACGACTGAAAAGGCAATTCTTGCGCCTAACCCATGCAAATCCGTGACCTAATAGAACTAATTCTCCCCCTTTGCCATCGAAACGCCAAAAAGGAAGAAGAGCGACGCTAACGCCCCAAAAGATCACTCCTCCTCGTCCTCATCATAGTCGTCCCCGTCCCCTTCCTCATCATCATACTCATCATTATCATCATCATCAGCTGGAGGAGTAGGATCCCTCGGCGGAGGAGGAATCAAGTGACTCTCAAGCTCACCATAGCTGAACCCAAAACTGTTCCACAGTGTATAGGGCTCCAGATTTGTTGGAGCAGAGGATGGCCAGATGCACCTGACACATGGTGAAGAATAACCTGCTGAGTGTGACCCATCTTATGGCTCCTGCGGTACTCCTCATACTGGCCCTTGTGAGTGTCTATGCCCATGCAAAGGATGTGCCACTGGGACCAATTGAGCTGTTTGACTTCACGAGCCATTGGGGACTCAGCAGGACGACGAACACTAGCCCTAGCATCACGCATAAAGGACTCTGGGGCAGTGGAAGGGTGAGAGGTATTCTGAGCCTTGTTGTAGATCTTCTTTGACTTGTGCGTACCATCCAAATCAGTGCCAAAGTCCTCATGTGGCAGCATATGCTTGATGAGCATCATGATAAAAGGAGCATATGGGATGGAGAGCCTGTTGAGCATCGCATCAGTCATCTCATGATATATAAAGTCCATCACATCCAACTTATATCCTGAAGACAATCCAGCATTGGTGGCACACTCGTGAGCAAAGGCAAGAAGAGGAACCAGGTGAACGTGGATCTTGTCATTGTTTCCTCCACTTGGAGTAATGCTGTACCTAAACATGCCAACAAGGGTGGCATACAACGGCGAGAGGCCAGCAAAGGTACCAGCAATGCCATTAGGTGTCAGACATGGAGCAAGCACAGTGTCCTTCGATGGCCTCAGTGGAGAAATAATGCGGTGTCCTGAAGCTATGTCCCGTTCGTGAAAAGCATACCCAAGAACCTGACCAAAGGTGCGGAAATTAGACTGAATCATTGTTGTCCCTGTCATCCACTTCATGGTTCGAAGCTCATCTCCGCAGATCACAAGTGTGGAGAAAAACTGCTTCACCACCTTGGAATCATAGTGACACTGAAGAATCATAAGGTGATGAAGCCCCATCTTGTTACTCACATCCAAAGCTTCACGGAGTCGCGCCTTGGATTGGGCCTCTGGCATATTCAGAGGATGCATGGGGCGAATCTTGAGAGGAACATAGACATCATCATGGATAGACTTAAAATGAGAGCACCAAGACATAGCATCCTTTGGCTCACCATCACAGTCAGCATCTGCATAGTAATCTGCCTGGCGCATGGATGAGTACTCAACGCTGTCCATGGCCTTGTAATTAGGCCAAGCCTGCTTACCCTTACCATTGCCCTTGCGAGATGCAACCCGCTTGGCTTTCTTTGTTGCCTCTTCCATCTGTTCAGATTCTCTTGCTAACCTGCGAACCTCTGTTTCATCAACAAATGTGCCATCTGTAGTGGGCCTGAGATAACGGGCACGGGGATGACGCTTGTAGGTCTTAGGAGCACGTGAACCACCTGTGAAAAGCATGGGAGAGGTAGCATGGGGATAATCACACACACAAGTCCAAGAGGCATGTTAGAAATAGTAGGAAAACAATCCATGGGCCAAAGATGTGCATTTGAGAAAATCTGAACCAAACCAGAACAGACAAGTAGTCTCCAGGCCAGACTTTCCGGCCCTAGGGGCGGATTAATCCGCCCCTTGTAAAAAATTCAGGTTTGGCCCAGATTTACCAAGGAAAAAACAGATTGGGCACTAGCATTGCATTACTACTGATTCTAACATGCAAGGGAAACACCAAGTATCGTCTACCACGATATTTCCACCAAAACAATGAATCTCATGCACAAGAGATGGATGAGGGAGTTACCCTCACTCATTAGAGGAAGAGCTCGGAGGAGAAGGTACCCGGAGGCGAGGGGAAGAAGATCCAGGGAGGGCCCGGAGAATCCGGTGGTCGAATCGACTCCGGGGAAGGGCAGAGGCTTTGGCGGCGGCTTGGGGCAGAGCATGGGTTAGGGGAGGACTGGCTGATCTATTTGAGCCTTTCCTCCCCGACCCAGCCCTTATGAGGCAGATTTCGCCCGGGGCGGATTATCCGCCCCCCACTTGTGGCGGATAGTCCGCCCCCCCTCTGAATTTTCTGTACATTACAGATTCAGGACGGAGGAACCTTGCAAAACCGCTCGAAGGTGTATAGAGGACTTGTGTGCAAGAATATATGGTTCAAGGAGGGAAAAAGATTGGGTTTAGAGCAACAAACTGTGATGGTACTACACACCCAAAGATGGAATAATCAAATCAACCAAAAGCCAAAATTGGGTGTGTTTTCCATAAGAACAAAAGATATGCAAGAAGATCCAAAAAGAGCCATTAGAAACTAACTCTTCTCAAAGAAGAGGGCGGTGGCCGAAGCCACCATGTTGGAGCACATGGCATGACACCGCGAAGATGTATCTTGAGTTCCAAACCAATGCTCATCGATGACCCACATATCACAAAATGATATTAAGGGAAATGATTTTTCTTGCTTTCGGCACTATGGGGGGAGGGTTAGCCCAATCAATTAGGACCACACTCCCCTATGTCTATGCACGCATCTAAACCAAATACATGAATAAGTGCAAGTGAGTGTGCAAGGGTAGTCAAGCCAAGGTTCTTGAATCTACGATATTTAGCTCATTCCTCAAATAACAAAATCTTGCTTCATCAATAGGCTTCGTGAAGATATCAGCAAGTTGGTTCTTTGTGCTCACAAAGGATAGTGCAATATCGCCACAAGCAACATGATCCCCAATGAAATGATTGCGAATCTCAATATGTTTTGTTCTTGTATGCTGCACCAGATTGTAAGAAATTTTGATAGCACTTTCATTGTCACATAAAAGAGGCACTTTGTCACAATTGACTCCATATTCCTTTAAAGTTTGCCTCATCCATAATAATTGTGTACAAGCACTTGCAGTAGCAACATATTCAGCTTCGGTGGTTGAGAGTGATATGCAATTTTGTTTCTTTGAAGACCAACACGCTAGAGACCTGCCCAAGAATTGACATGCACCAGAAGTTGATTTTCAATCATCTTTGTCACCAGCCCAATCTGAATCAGTGTAACCACATAGAGAGAAACTGGAACCTTTGGGATACCATAAACCAAAATTTGGGGAATGAACCAAATATCTAAAGATTCTCTTGACCGCCACTAAGTGGGTTTCTTTAGGAGCGGATTGGTACCTTGCACACACTCCTACACTTAACATGATATCGGGCCTAGATGCACAAAGGTAAAGGAGAGAGCCGATCATGGATCGGTATACCTTTTGGTCCACGTCTTTACCCTTGGGATTAAGCTCAAGATGACACTTTGTTTGCATTGGAGTAGCAACACCATTGAGATCCGTCATACTGAACTTCTTGAGCATGTCTTGGATGTACTTAGCTTGATTAATAAAAGTTCCCTCTCTAAGTTGTTTGATCTCGAAACAAAGAAAGAACCTCAATTCTCCCATCATAGATATCTCAAACCTGTCAGTCATAAGCTTTGAAAATTCATCGTTAAAAGCTTGGTTAGTAGAGCCAAAAATAATGTCGTCTACATATAGTTGGCATCAAAAAGCTCCCCATCAACCTTCTTAGTAAAAAGAGTGGGATCGATTTGCCCAACTTCGAATCCACGGTCTAACAAAAGCTCTTTAAGGTTCTCATACCACGCACGTGGGGCTTGTTTAAGGCCATAGAGTGCCTTATCGAGTTTGTAGAC
Source organism: Avena sativa (assembly GCA_916181665.1). NCBI lineage: Eukaryota > Viridiplantae > Streptophyta > Magnoliopsida > Poales > Poaceae > Avena > Avena sativa. The sequence continues at coordinate 50,496,268 of OV702279.1, read as the reverse complement.
ATGGTTCAGAAATTTGGGACCCTCAAATCTCGGGGGTTGCTTGACGTATACCAACTCATGTAGTGGACCATTAAGAAACGCACTCTTAACATCCATTTGTTGTAATCTAAAATTATGATGAGCGGCGTAGGCAAGAAGGATACGGATGGACTCAAGATGAGCCATAGGAGCATAAGTCTCGCCAAAATCAATTCCTTCCACTTGAGAGAATCCTTGAGCCACTAGCCTTGCTTTATTCCTCACAACAATGCCATTTTCATCTTGTTTGTTCTTGAAAATCCACTTGGTGCCGATAACATTGCGGCATTCTTTGGGTTTCTCTACAAGCTTCCAAACCTTGTTGCGCTCGAAGTTATTTAATTCCTCATGCATTGAAACCACCCAATTGGGATCTTCAAGAGCATCAAAGACCTTCTTTGGTTCAACCATAGAAATGTGAGCTTGATGATCATAGAAGCTTGCGAGTTCTCTTCTAGTAGACACCCTTCTTCGTAGATCACCGACAACCTTGTCAAGAGTGTGACCCCGTAACTCAAGGTTCCGATCAGCACGAGACTTGTGTCGAGCCTCAATTTCCTTATTGTTTCTAGGAGTTAATTCAGCATTTGGATCCTTGTCTTCTCCACTACCTTGCCCTTGATCTTGATCTGAGCTGATAACAGGAGCTTGATGCTGAACAGGTTCTTCAGGACCGGGTAATCCGCCCCTCGGTGGGGCCGGACTATCCGGCCTGGGAGATGCGGCTGCAACTTCCTCTTCCTGTGAATGCCTGACAGAGCTGGGAGTTCCAGTGCCGGATAATCTGCCCCTTGGGGCCAGAGAATCTGGCCTCGAATTTTCTTGGTTGTTTTCTTCTTCTTCTGATCCCCTGGGACGTATTGGAGTGCCAGAGGTGGACTGTCCGCCCCTTGGAGGGGGCGGATAGTCCGGCCTGGGACTATCATTTTGCCTAGAAGACTGATGATCTTCAGCAAGTTACGGTGTTGGTGCAGAGTTTTCTCCAGCAGTAGGGGCTTGTTGATCTTGTGTAGATGAGGGCTCCACTTGAGTGGAGCATTGTCCTTCCCGATCCTCCACAAGGGGTTCCTCAATGGGGCGGAAAATCCCACGCCCATTCTTCTTATGGCATCATGGGGTATTTCAACATCTGCATCACAAACATCAACTTGCCCCACATGGGAGCCGTCATTTTCATCGAACTCCACACTACAAGATTCTACAACAGTCCCGGTGAGCTTGTTGTAGACTCTATAAGTGTGGGATCCGGCACGGTAACCAACAAAAATACCTTCTAAATCCTTAGACTCAAATTTAGACAAGCGGATACCTTTGATAAGAAATAAACACTTACAACCAAATACCCTGAAGTATGAGATGTTGGGCTTGTTACCGGTAAGTATTTCATACGGAGTCTTGTCCAAGATCTTTCGGAGGTAGAGCCGGTTAGATGAGTGACAAGCGGTGGATATGGCTTCAGCCCAAAAGTTGTAAGGAGACTTGAATTCATCCAACATTGATCTTTCCATATCCATCAAAGTGCGGTTCTTCCTCTCGGCTACACCATTTTGTTGAGGAGTCACTACAAGGAATCTGGCTATATATGACCCTCCATTTTCGTCACAGAATCGTCATAATAGTCCATTTATGACGATTCTATGACGATTTTGAGATCGTCGAAAGCTGGGCGTCGCAAATGAACTATAATGACGTTTTTGGTAAAATCGTCATAATAGTCTATGACGATATTGGATCGTCATAACGTTTATGACGATCCAATATCGTCATGGCCCATCTAGCCACGCCAGCTCAGATCCTACGTGGCCGATCCTACGTGGCAAAATTTTGACAAAATAAAATCGTTGTAGTTTGAATTCAGCCCAATCCAGTTCAATCACTTATATGGGCCAAGCCCAATAATTCAGCCTTTATCTTTTTAGGTCATGGCGTTTTACAGTGCATTTCTTGTTGGGCCTACACCTTTGTACAATCCTTTTTGCTAAAATTTTCAGCCTTTTTATTCACACTATTATTTGGGCCATGGCCTTTTTACAATCCTTTTGTTATTTGGAACTACCATTTTCTTTTCAGATTTCATCCTTTTTTGTTATTCAATTTCCAACAAACTATCCTTTCGATCCAACACTAAGAATAGGCCGTGGCCTTATTACAACATTTGATACAGAACATTGCAGATTCAGTCACCGAGTCATGCATGCTCAATATTACTAAGAATATTCTTATCACAGCATACAAAATGAACCAAACTTTGGAATAGCGATACTATGTGCACTTATTTATATCAAAATAAATTTCAGTTCACAAAACAAAGTTGCACAGGGCGCTTCTTCCATCTAAGCTTCAATGATATCATCTAGAACCTGCTGTCTTGATCATCTCAATAAAGGCCTCCATATTAGCCTATGAAATTATTCACAAAAATAAAAAAAGGAGTAAGAAAGCATTCAAAAAATAGGTTCCGTTTATGTTAAGCCTAAATTGACAAATACTATCTAGAATACATTCACGACCTATGTGCTCACGAGAATTTAAAAATACTGAATCTTTCACCAGAACGAGCAATTTTCCATTGAACATTTCATTGATATTTAATAGCATTTGATATTCAGCAGGAATAGTAGTGGTCATTCATAAACAATTGACAGAGCTAATCCAACGAAAATAATAGATAAACAGTTGATCTAACCAAGCACAACTACGAAGAGCCAGCCATTTTGGTCATATAACTAGCAGTTGGCAAAAGTAGGGAATGTCTCGAGGAATGGAGAGCCGAGCTTACAAGGGGAGAGACAGGCAGGTGGAGCCACTAAGGACTGATTCTTGAGTGACGGTGCAGATTGTGCCCTCGGTGTTGGCGAGACGTAGACAATGATGTTGTCCTAGCACTGCCAACTGCGGTAACAACACTTCAGCTTTAGATACATCTGCATTTGAGCACCATAACACATATAGTGAGCTTGAGATATATCTACATTCACATCTGGACCTAGATTAGAGTGTGTCAATTCTTGTAAAGACAACATATGAACCGAGATAATGCACTGTAATAAACTAAGTTCATCATGAAGGCGGAGGCAAGAGGCACATGTGACTCCCAAGAATAATTGCAACTTCCAAAGCCATACTCAAACCACAAGCTATTTCTATTCATTTGCCATTCGCTGGAGCTAAATATCGTATCGTAGCAAATAACAACAATTAAACACTGATAGAGCATAAAAAAATCATGTCCTAACAACACAATAGTTCTTTACTAGCTAACAGATGTATCAGTAACATGTAAACAATGGTACCCAGATAATAAACAATGCTTTGAACTTTTAGAATCTAGCTTACACAACACGAATCACAATTGTAATTTATGAACATAGTGATTAACACCTACATGACTAGATACAACAATCTCAAATTGTACTATACAAGCACCATGAAGAATGCGAGTATGCTATAGTTCTGATGATGTATGTTAGAATGACCAACAGCTACCATCAGGATTCAGGCTTCAGCTAAGCAAGCTACCACTACATGCATACAATACATGCACCAAGCCATAGTGTTTGCCAAAAATGGCTTAACAGATGCATACATACTAGTAACTAATAGTACAACATGACCATGTCGAAGTAACTAATATGAACATGCTGATAGAGATGCGACAAGCTCTGGATAGTACTGTTTGGTAATTGAATTTTATCAGTCCATGTTTAGCATATGAATTGAGAAGGAATTCAAGATATTATTTTCATTGCTCAAGTGCTCATATAAGTATAACTATTAATCTAAATTGACCACTACAAACAAAGTAACATACTTGAAACTCAAATGATTAGCTACAGCAAAGCCAACCAAGTAATGATAACTGATGTAGAAGTCGTCCTGGATGTACAAACAAATAGGGGATCCAATCATGATAATATCCAGGCATAGATCATACCACTTTGCAAACAACAAGCACACCTACTCCTATCTGAGTGCACCTAATATTGTGCTTAAACAAAGTAACAGATTAGCAACCATGTGATTCAATTAATTTTCTGTGAGTAGCTTTCCTTAACTAGGTTCTATGTACGCAACACATAATCCAAGTAAACAGAACATAGTAAACCCCTGTCTCACAAAGATGAGAAAAGTGAGGAACCGGGGACTTATCTACACCATGGAGATCATGAAGAAGATGATTACTATATTACAACCATAATCATGTTGGCAAATACCCCTGCAACTACTCATGGCTTGTTCAAAGCATGCCTGCAACAGTCACATGTTGTAGTTAGTAGAAAATATTAAGTAAAAGACGGAGCTAGCATGATAAATAATAGCACTAGGTATGCTTAAAATTTTGCATTGCGGGCAAAACTATAAATGTTCTAGAAAGTAACAAGGAAAAAATGGGTTCGGCTTTAATGTGTACAGGTACTTAGATGTATCATGGGCTCCTCTTGCATGGAAATGCAACGTGCAACTTTTGCCAAACTTGTACTCTAGATCACAAGGGCACAAATAAACCACATGATATGCAAATGATTCTGTACAAAGAAACCATGAATGTAAAAAAATATGATTACAAAGTGTACATAGATAACATTAAAGGTAATAATTAATATATATTAATCACAAAATGAACCTAGAGCTCGTTCATGTACAAAGAAACCATGGTTGTCATGGAGTAAGATTTTTAATTAATCTAACTATGAAATATTTTTTTCTCAATTTATAGTGTCAGCAGATCAACTATTTTTGCTCAGATCAACACATTTGATAATTTTTAATGTGTGTTCAGACTTTCTACAGAATGTGAAAGACAAGTTGTCACAGTAGCATGGTACCGTAAACTTTCTACAAAAAAATTGGAACAACATCAGCTCGATTCCAATAGGCATCAGCAGCAGCAGCATCCCTGGGTCATCTTGCAACTAGGCTTAGCTGGGTCATACTTACTAAATGATGTAACTAAGAAGAAATCCAAACTAGAAGAAATCCAAAACAAAAGAAAGGTAACTGTGAATTTACAAAATTGTAAGCAAACAAGCATGGAAAGACTGGACGTTAATACATGGGGGGTTTGTGCTATCCAGGTTTAAGTGTCCTTGTGCAAAAAAGCACACACATATGGCCCTACCACATACATCAACATAACAGTAATTCTTGTGAACCTTGTATTGAAGCGGAATAAACATGCAGTGATCAAAACATAGTATGATGATGCAGCAAGTATCAATAACAGTGGTCATAGCCCTAAATTGCACGAGATCCTAAACTCTCTCACACAAATTAGTCATTCATATAGTAGTACACATAGCAAATCACACAAATTCCATGGTAATGAAGAGAGATTTGCATGTCGAGTGTCTAGTTAACTGAAATTTACAACAAGCAATCAAATAATGATATCATAAACAACACTTTTCTACTTCCCTATTTTAGCCACGTCAACAAATCACGATATCATAAGCAGAACACTAACTATAGAGACAGTGAAAACTGGGTACTGGGGGTAGTATATTCTTTGCAAATTACCTTGGTGCAGCCACTGATGAGGTTATGGGCGTGGTTGTTTTCGTCGCAGGCGAGCATGACGCTGGAAGCCATGGACCTCCTGCTCCTTTCCAGCGATCTCTGTCTCACTGGTGGAGGTCATTGCCTTAGCGGAGGGGACAACGACGCCATCTAGGCCTCCCCGCGACCTTTTCGTCTTCCCCGTAGCCACAACCATAGTCACCGCCCGCACCCACGCCCATGTCGTCACCCTCCTCTCCTTCGCTGGCACCGCCTGCCGTCCCCTCCTTCGCTGATGAGGGCCACACAGGTAGAGGAGGGAGCACTGGGAGGCGGACATCTGCGCCGAGGAGAGGGCAAGAGGCACCAGCAGAGGGGTCATGGCTAGGCTGGGGATCTATCACTACAGAAAAAAGGGAGTCTATCATTGCGACACTTACCTCCAACGAGTGCGATGTAGGCGAGAGTGAGCTTTTGCGACATGGAGATCCCATCCCCATCTTCTCCTCCCCTTCTTCCTCTCCATCGCCATGCGTATCACTGCTCCCTCCAGAACCACCGCTCCTAGATCCCCTGCTGCCACTGTCTGATCCGTCGATGTCACTGCTCCTTGGCTGCGACTGCCGCGCGGAGGCGGGCGCCGGGGGTACCAGATCGGAGAGAGAGGAGGGCAAGGGCGCGGGGGCTGCACAGGTAGAGGTGGGAGCACTAGGAGGCGGATATCTGGGCCAAGGAGGGGTGAGAGGCACGAGCACTAGGGTCGTGGAGAGGGCCATGTTCGTCGAGATGGGGTTTTGTTGGGGGTCAAACCGCCGCCTTCGCCGTCTGCCTCAGCCATCAAGTCATCGTCGGTGGCACAATATAGAGTCAGGAAGGGGAGGGGATCTCGCTGGACAATAAGGGGAGCAAGCGGGGAAGAGGCTCTCGAACAGAGGGCGGCGGCGGCGCGTGGATCTTGCTGTAGAAGGAGGGGAGTGGTGTCCGGCGGCAGGCAATAGGATTAGGGTTGGGGAACAATGGAGGAAGGAGGGGAGCGTGGGTTTTGGATTAGGATTAGGGTTGGGGAACAGAGGGCGGCGGCGGCGCATGGATTTTGGCTGGAACGCGCGCGTGTTGCGCGCGGATGCTGAAAATATTGGGTGTCTGAGCGCGCGATGGGTCCCATGCCACATAAGCTATCCATGTCAAGTTCTCGCAGATCAACATCATGTCCATCCATCTTGTCCATATCCAACGTTCCATCTTACTATCCTCCATATTTAGACCTGCCTAGCTATTATGACGATTTTATATAAAGAAATTAAGACGTTTTTGAGTCAAATCGTCATAATTTTTCAGGGTTTTAGCCCTCCCAAGAAGTCTGAGACCACCCGGTGCAAAATCTTTAGAAATCGAAGACGATTTTGTAGATGGTCACTACCAAAATGTCACAAATTGACACATTTCTTGTAGTGGGTGTACACAGCGGAATATTGATGTCTTATCGCCTCTCAACTTAGAAACTCATTCAATGTGTAGTTCTTGAACTCGGAGCCGTTGTCACATCTTATTGCCAAGATGGGAACATTGTGTTGGCGCTGGACCTCATTGGCGAAGTCAATGACCGTTTGTTGAGTCTCACTCTTTAGCTTGAAAAACTAGACCCATGTATATCTTGAGTATTCATCGACTATGACCAAGCAGTATTTCTTCCCACCTATACTGGCATGAGATGGGGGACCAAATAAGTCCACATGAAGTAATTCCAAGATTCTCTTTGAAGAAACAATAGTTTTCCTCTTGTGGGGAGAGTCATGCATTTTGCCTTCAACACAAGCCCTACAAACACGATCTTTGGCAAAGGAAACATTGTCTTTTAGTCCAAGGATGTGGCCACCTTTGTGAAGAATTTTCAAAGTTATCATGTTGACATGGGCTAAACGGCGATGCCATAGCCAGCCCACGTCGGCCTTTCTGAATAGGCACATCAAACCCAAAGTGGTTTCCCCCGAAAATTCCACCACATACAGCTCATTTTCGACGTACCCAACGAAAGCGACCTTTAGAGACTTGCTCCACAAGAGTACCACCAAATAATCATCAATAAAAATAGCAAAACCCATCTTACCAAGAGCACGAACAGAAATAAGGTTGTAACCGAGGGTCTCAACAAGCATGACGTCTGTAACTACCTCGGTGAATTACGCTCCTAGATACAAGCCTGGATGAGCGGAAGTGGTTGAAATAGTACGATGGGGCCCCAAAAGCCACTCACGGGTAGACCTTTCGGCCGTCCCAACCACTTCCAGTCAACGGGACAAGTACGGGCGGCGTAATCGGCAGGCGAAGGGATCAACTACATACACAAATGGGTATGTATGCAAGCCACCATACAATAGTACATCAGAGCCATTCCATCTAAAAGAAAGGAAATATAGCAACGCCATACGGCAAGATTCAAATGTTCTAATAGATCTAATAGTTTAGGATATTTCCTCATACATCACACATCAGAGTATCAGGCGGAAGCGGCAAACAAGTTCCGAGTACGGATAAGAAGCAAATCAGCATAAGATGCCACATAAATAAGCACATCCCGCCCACAGATCTCACGGATCCCCGTTCCTGGAATCTCTACACCGAATGATCGTTGCCCATATCATCAGCCTCCTCCACCCAGTATCCGTCCTGCGAGTATACCTGTTCATCTGAACCAATAATTTATCGTGTGAGACCCTAAGGGTACTCAGCAAGTCTTTATGCCTCTAAAGGGGACACAACCTGGGGTGACGCAATTGCAGCAAAAGATAAACCCTAACAGTTCTATAGATACTCGCTAACCATCCTCCTAACCAAAGATAGACGGATGTCCGTGAATTAATGACAACAGTTATAACAGTAATATCACCAGATCCATCCTCCTCCTCGCTTACCGACGAGGAAGCGGACGAACAACCCCCACAACCGTTGGCAGTTTTATTAACCATTCCATGAGTGTTGCACTATTTACTAGTCAGTTATTTAGTCAAGTTAAAAGAGGTACTTTAATTATGCTTGTCTATGATCGAGAAACTGTGCTCCAAGTCGTCCATAACCGCGGACACGGCTTTCAGAAAGTTTTACCCTGCAGGGGTGCACAAATAGCAACACACACTCGATCAACCTCGGAAAAACCAAATCAAAACCCAACGAGGCCTTCACGACAAAGCAATCACAGGATTCAGAAATATTTCAGGGGGCCACCCCTTGGAGTACACCCGCCACGAAGCTAGCTGACTCCGAGACGGACCCGAGGTTTGGGTGGACGGCTGTGAACGACTGGGAACCCAAAACTGGGATTGTCGACACCGCGAAAACGTGTACCGATCCTAAACAGTACAGGTGCTCCTCGCACAATCGTAATAAAGCAGTAAGGCATGGCATAAGTACAGGATAGTAAATAAAACCTCAAACTAGTTTGTGGCCCCAAGAAATAAGACGGAATCAAGCTCTGGCTCAGGGGGGTCCCATAAGCCTCCCGGATGTGGATAGCGCGAATATTCAAGGAACAGGTTTCAAGTACTCGGGGTCCTACGGGACACAAGTGAGCAATAAAAACCAAATAGCAGATATTGCCCACCGCTGCCACTTTCATTAGTTATCCCATTACTACTCAGGTTAAGTTGTTTAGGTACCTCGTTATTCATCAGACACTCACATACCCTACACATGTTGTTCTACGACTCGCATGGCTCAAACAACTCCTGTAGTAATGGCTCATGGGATGGAGGAACAGCTTGGTGGGGTTTAAAAGTAAGGCTATGCAATACTTGGGATTCAGTTTAATGCAATCGCGACTCAATGATGCAAGAGTAAGATAGAGGCAATAGGTATTGTATGTATGCAAGCATGTGGTAGTGCTTGCCTGGCAACTCAGTTGAAGCGAGAGACGGATCTGGGTAGTGCTCCTGGTTCTCTTGATATATCCCCTGCTCAGTGTCTATTCGAAGAAGAACCAAACAAACAAGGGCCTACATAAATAAAGTGCACAAGCATAGGAATAAAATGCGTCAAGCAAACAATCATGCCATGATGAATGATGCACAAGTTGCATGGCAATAATGTAGCATGGCATGGGTGAGGTGTAGGATACAAGAAATAACATTTTTATTGGGTTTTGGTCCCATTTTATTGTCATATTAGTTGTTGTATACTATATATTTATATGATGCATGCTTCAATTCATATCATGGTATGCTTAAACAGAAAGGTCTCGTCGAGCTGATCATTTTAGACATATCATTTGTTTAATTCGGAGTTATAGAACTAGAGTTATTAATTAATTAAGGTGAGGGGCATTTTGTTGTAATTTAATTCAACTTGAAATTTAAAGTGCCCAAATAATATTTTGGATGGCATATTTGAAATCCTCACATTTTTCTGATTCAAAAAACATATATTATTTGTATTATTTGGAATTATTAATTTAAATTTATTTATAGTCAAATTAGTCAAATTAGGTCAAAGTCAAAGGTTTGACTATTTTAAATTAATCCTGAAATTATTTGGTTAAAGATTTGAATTAACATTCAAAAACAAAACATATTTCATAAAAAGTTTAAGTTCAAAATCCTAATCATTTGAAAGTTATGAGTTGATTTGTATTTAAACAGATTTGAAAAAGTTGAATTTGAAAACAGAATGGTGCTGGACTTTTGCTACTCGCAGGACCCTACCCAAGGTGGATGACAGGTGGGCCGCGCGCGCTGACTTGGCATAGAGGACTGGGTGGGGTAGGACCGTGGGTTAGGATTAGGAAAACTCAGGGGCTATTCTGCAAAACTCCTCGCTGGGTTGGTTTGGGGGACCGCGGGTTGGGAAGGAGAAACCACAGGGGCCTAAATAGAAAACTTCCAGGAGGGTCGGTTTGGACTGACTAAACTGAATTTGATCCGGCCGAAACTGTGGGCTGAGTCAAACTTGCGTCGAAGATGGCGAGCAAAATCTTTGGGAAATTGATGATGTCGCAAAAATGAAAGCTGTAGAGGGACGATAGGGCTGCAATTTTCGTGTTTGGAGCTTCGCCAACGGAGGACTACAGAGGCCGGGATCTAGCGAGGAACAGAGGTACCAGTAGGCGCTCGAGACTGACGGACGGATAAGAGCAGCGCCGCCGTGATATCGTCCGATCTTCGGTGGACGTTGGCGACGAAACCTTTGGGAATTTGAACATGCCACAAGGATTAAAGTTGGAGAGGGGATCAGGGCCTACGAAAGTTGTTCAAGGGTTTTCTTACGAGAAGGGCCAGGGACTCCGGAAGAACACGAATCTCGGGGGTGCCCGAAAAGTTTCTGCTGAAACTGTCGGGGACAGGGAAGCTTCCTGAGCTAGCGGCGCATGTGCAGTCGTCGTCCGGGAGGAAGAAACGCAGCGGTGGCGACGCTAACAAAGCGATGGAGGCGAGGCGGGAAGATGGGGAAAAGAGAGGGGGTCCTTACCTCGCTCGATTCCCGGGGGAGACGAGGATGGGGGTGGTCGGAGGTGATGACGGCGACGGCGGGAGACAGTCAGGAAGAAGAGGAAGCAGAGGCGCCACACCCAGCTCCTCCCAGAGCTCGCGGGGTGGTCGACGAAGACCGCCTGCACGCCCTCCGGCTCCAGACGGTGATCAAGGCGACGGCGCAGCGACGCTCTCCTCGCCGAAGCTCTCGGGCAGGGTGAGCATAGCTGGGAGCAGAGGTAGGGGATGGCGACGGACAGGAGGGGAAGAGGGAGGCTAGGGTTCGAGGGGGACTCCGCGGTTTGAGGATAAGAAGGGCAGGGTTCACGTGCTGCTGACGCGGACGACGGAGCGGGACCGCCACCTGCCACCCCGTCTGCTTTCCGTCTCATGCCGCGAGAGAGAGGGCGCTGAGGGACGGCGTCAGTCGCCAGGAAGAAGAACAGGAGCGCGGCGACGGGAGCGAAGGGGTACTGGGCCAGGGGGGTGGGCTGCTACGGCCGGCCCAAGAGGGAGGGAGAGGAAACGGGCCAGGTGGCTGCTAGGCTGGGCCCAAGGTTGCTGCCAGGTTTTTTTTCTCCTCTTTATTGTTTCCTATTTGTTTTATTTGTTTTGCTTGTTTTTATTCCAATGCAAATTTAAACCAGCTCCTAAATTCAAAAACTGCTGCACTTTTTCAGGGGAAAAAATGGAACAGTGGGTTTGACCAAGAGGAGAGGCAAGAGAGAACAAGAGACAAGGTTTAGGGTTTGGATTAGAGGGGCTCGGGTTTAGGGTTTAAGAGAGAGGTGAGATGAGAGGGAAGGTGTGCCCATGTTTAAGCACATGATAATGGCATCACCTGAACAAGCACCAGGAGTGGTAGGAGGGTTAGAGAGAGGGGGAGGGGTTTAGGGCTTGTGCATGCCTACATGTCCACATGATCATGCATGGGTGGGGGATGTTTTAAAGAGGGAGGATAGGGTTTAAGGTTTGATGGGGTATGGTGTTTAGGGGGGGTAGGGTTTTGCTAGAGGTTAAGAGAGAGAGATATAGAGGGTTTTGGTGTCTTGATTAGCTCAAGCATGACCCACACAAGCTCAACAAGATGGCCAAAAGAGAAAGAAGAAAAGAGGTGATGAGGTATGAGCAAGATTAAAATGGATCAAGCCCAAAAGCAGGAATAAGACAGAGAGGACCCACTCAAGAGTTCAAATAAAACCATAAGATGACCAAAGTTGGTGATGGTTGCATGGCCCATGCAAATGCATTAAATGCCAGGTTTTATCTTGTGAGAACAAAATAATATCCCATGGCACTTATTTATGTGCATCCCCAAAGATGGAGTAAGGCCAAGCAAAAAGGAACAAGCATTGGATCCACCCAACCCACATGAGCTAGGTAAACTCAATTAAATGCCAACTCATATTAATTGGATGGTGGAATTATAAGGTGGTGAAGAAAAGGGCGGTGGAGTAAATAAAAGATATGCCCCCAACTCAACTTGGGCATTTAACAATATATCAAGAACCAAATACAATATCAAGAGGCAAATACCAATAATAATGCATATGAGATAAGAACCAAAACAAAAGGGGTTTTGTATGATGCTCAAATGCAAGGTGGCATGATGACATGAGCATGATAACATGATGATGCAACAATTATATGTAGGAAGTGGCCATTATATTACTAAACCAAGTAGCATTACAGATGTTAGACAACTGGGATGCTACAACGTCCACGAGAGAGATATCGTGGGCGACCACAACCTTGCCAAGACCCAATACCTGAGATTTAGACTTATAACCATAGGATACTATAATATTATCATGATTGGGTCGCATCTCCGTGATGATCTCCTTGCTTCCGGTCATATGACTAGTGCATCCACTATGTACCACCCATTTCGTCCCATCGGAAGCATAGCCCTGCAAGAGAATTATTTCTTGGTTTTAGGTACCCATTTTTCAATGGGTCCTCTCATGTTAGTAACAAGGGTCTTTGGAACCCAAATAGACCAAGCAACGTATTCATCAAAAGGACCAACATAATAAGCATAAACATCGCCATAATAATCACAAAAGAGTTCATAATTTGGATTGTGAGACCCTGCAAAATCAATATTGTTAGTTTTGTCTTTTGTGACATTCTTCTCAGCGGTGCTTGTCTTTGATTGTTCACTCTTGCTCTTATACTTCTTGCTCTTCTTCTTCTTGGACTTGGTGACATATCCAAGTCCCTCTTTACCAAGATTTGACCTTTGCTTGCCAAGTACCTCATCAAGAACACCCTTATCTTTGGGAGTGATGTCGTTGACAAACCCTTCTTCCACACTAGCATTTTCCTTGTGAATATATTTTGATTTAGATGCGCTAGGAACATCATACTTGGTCAATAGAATTTGGAGCTGATCATGTGACTCATTGAGAATGGAGAATTCACTTTTCAACGCCTTGTGAGCGATGTCAAGTTTCTCCAATTCCTCGGAGAGTCTAGCATGAGCAGCCCCAAAGTAAATATTTTCCTTCTTTAACTTCTTTGCTTTGGTGACTTCATTATCACGTTCCTTAACAAGCTTTGCCACCATTTCTTCATGTCACTCCTCAATGGACTCAAGCCTCTCTTCAAGATAAACCCGAGCATCTTCTTCTTCTTCTAGAGAATTTTTTAAGGATGCAATTTCCATTGCATCCTCCCTTTCCATTCTGCCCTTTTATTCTAGGAGCACTTCATTTTGGGCCAGCTGGTCCATAAGAGCCTCAAAATGTAATTTGTTCTCACCTTGCAAGTTAGTGAAGAAATAGTCCAAAGCAATATTCTCTTCCTTAACCTTAAAGTAGTAGGATCATCCATGTCAATCATAGCCTTAGGAAAAGAAGTGTTAGAAGTTGATACCTCGGAACCTCTTGCCATAAGACAAGTAGCGTCCTTGTTGATGACGTTTTCGTTCAGAGAGTTGAAGGGAGATGTTGGTGTAGATGTGGTGGCTATAGCAGCCACCTCTCAAGAGTCATCGTCCTCGTCTTCATCTTCACTTCCCGAAGAATTTTCTTCTTGAGCCACTAGAATAATCTTTGGTTGCTTCTTGAAAGGGGCATTCTTCTTTACAAATTGTTTCTTGCGTGGAGCCTTTGACTTTTCCTTGATAATGAGTCTTCCGCCATTATATTCCCTACTTTGATATGGACACTCGGCTACAAAGTGCAGCCGGTCTCCACAGTTGAAACAAGTTCTCAGCTTGGGACCGTTTTCCTTTCTTCCATAAGTTCCACTCTTGCGTTCTAGTTCAGATTTGGCCTTGGCTGGATCCTTCCAAAATTTTCTAGCATAGAAGGCCATGTATTGTCAATGAATTCTTTTGAAATCCTCGGGATAGTACATACCTTCTATATCATCTTCATCATAATCAGCCACACTTGTCTTCAAGGCCATGTTGACCCCCTTTTGCATCCCCATAGCTCGTGCACGAGCATCTTTGGCATTCTTGGCAGCCACTTTGAAAGCTACCATTTCTTGCATTACCTCATTGGATGTCATAAGGTGGTAAATATGCCTTCCTTGGAGACTCTTCAAATCTGTGGGCTCAAATGGCATAAGATCACTGACATACTTGCGCTTGATCCATGCATAATCAACATGAGAGGCACCATGATTCTTGAAAGTGGTGGCTATTGACTTGAGCCTCCTATACATGTCCTCGTGGTTTTATCCATCCAACATATAAAATCCTTCAGCTTCATTGCTCAAAGCATCATATATATTCCTTCTCATACTTTCATTTCCAATGAAGATCTCGGTGAGGGCATCCCAAGCTTCTTTAGCTGTACTAAGATACTAAATGTGTGGCATGTCTTTGTCACCCACACCAAGCTAGATCATGTGTAGAGCTGTAGCGTTGAGTTGACTATCAACAACCTCTCTTCTTGTTAGGTTGTTGGTATCTCCAACATGAAGTCCATTCTCTATGATTTTCCACAACTCAATGGAGGATCTACACACATGAGATTTCATCAAAAATTGACATTGATTAAAAGTAGATGCTGAAAGTTTGGGTGGATCACCCCTATTATGTATATGTGGGTGTGGGATAGGTGGATCAGGAGAATACACATGGGAAACCTCATTGTATCCTTTCTTACCACTATCCTTTTTCGAGGAGGAGCTCTTGCTAGTGCCATCACCAACCACTTCGTTATCTTTGGAATCAGTTTTACCCGTTTCCTTGGATTGCAGAGTGGTAGCCTTAGGAGTAGATGGAGGTGATGCTGCGGATGTGGAGAGACGCATTATCAATTGATGCATCTCTTCCATCTTAGCCTCCATAGAACTAACCAAGGTTGTTTCCAACGTCTTGAGATCGTTCATGGTGACTACCTCCGGAGCATCACCCCCATCTCCCTTGGAACCCATACTTCTCTTAGGCTGTTAAGCCCGAATTAAGAGTCGGGGCTCTGATACCAATTGAAATGGATCGTATGGTAACCTAGAGGGGAGGGTCAATAGGTGCTACTCAATTTTTAGTTATTTTTCAATTTTAGGTTTGACATAAAGTAAATTCTCTAGATATGCAACTACGAGAAATTCCCTATATGCAAACCTAGCTACTAAGCACGTAAAGAGAGGACCGAGGAAACCGTAGTGGAGCACGCGGAGACATAGGGATTTGTTTTACCGCAGTTCCTTCCTTGTTAAGGGAAGTACTTCTGCGTTGGAGGGGTGGGTGGTTCTAAGACCACCACGCCACAATAGGCCTCACCCTATTCTCCGATGGATCTCGCCACGAAAGGCCTGATCCACCTTCTCCACTATTGGTATCCTTCGAGGCGGGAACCGGTCCCTTTACAACTCTACCGGGGCACACACCCACAACTGAATTGGGGGCTCCCGAGATGACAACAAGCTGTCACAAGAACAAGGTTTATCAATATAAACAAAAGCAAGGATCTAGGTATTCACAAGAAATACTAGATCGGTGATTCTCCAAATGAATGGAGAGGAGATGAAGCGCTTGATTGCAGTAGTTGAAGATCGAGTTCTCCTCCTTCGATTCCCCAAGGGACGAGGCCTTTGGGTGGATGAAGGTGGATCTCTCTTGGTTGAAGAATGATGAACATATCCTGGATTTTTGAATCAATCAAGAGGTCTGGCAGGAGGAGGAATGCAGTCTTAAATACCCCATGCCCAGAACAAGCCGTTGGAGAAATTTGGGGGTGGATTATCCGCCCCCCTTTGGGGCGGACTATCCGCCCTAGGGGGAAAATCCGTCCCCCAGGACGGAAACTCCGCCCCCATACAGAGAGTGACCCAGCCTTGACATGATGAAATTTCTCGAGGGGGCGGATTATCCGGCCTGGGGAGAAAATCTTCCCTAGACCCGGAAAGTCCGGGGGAAACTTCGACCCCATACAGAGAGCGACGCAGGTCTTGTCTTGAAGAAATTCCTCGAGGGGGCGGATTATCCGCCCCCCAAGGGGTAGACTATCTGGCTTTGCCAGAAAATCTGGCCAAAACTCTGCCCCCTCTCTGGCGGTTGCGCCCTTCTGAAAATGGGGTGGGGCGGATCATCCACCCCCCAAAAGTAGTTTCTTTTCCTTTTTCAAGATAGATATCTACAGCACTTCAACACACATTAAATAATCCTTGATATTGTTATCTAACACACAAAACACTAGGGGTTAAGAAATGTTCTTTCAGTGTGTATAGGGAAAACCCCCCTGTGGTAGCCGTGGCTTCCTTTTCTACCTTGATTGCTTATCTGTTGGCTTGACAGCTGTAACACCCTCAGAATCGGTCCTATGCAAGTTTTAGCGAAACTCGCCAAACCCGCATAGAAACGATTCAAAGGTGCCCACCAGGCACTTTCGTGCGGGTGGAAAACGAAGTAATAACATTACACAACAGTCCTCGATGGGACCCACAGAACAGATATATATACAACAGCGACTCAATGAGTCAAGAATACAGATATAATATACAAAGATCCAAATCACCTTGAAACGATAGAGCGTCCGACTACGGACAAGATGCAAATGGGGCTAAGACCCCTGAAGAATAACCAATGGCGTCCATAACCCTGCCTAGGCCAAGCCGGAAGGGTAACCCTGCTAACGACGTCGATCTCAAAACCTGCTTAAACAAAAGGGGTGCCGACAAAGGGCAAAGGAAAAAGAAGGAGCGTCAGTACTGAGGCCAGTACACGGCGAGACTAGAATTCGGCGGTCCTCGCCTACATAGGTATGGTGGACTGAGCGGCAGCGGCAGCATGCACTAAACAACCTATAGAGACTCGATACAACTGGCGGTTATCAGAGAGAGATAAGAATGACCTATCCGGATCCAACCTGGAGCTAACACCAACAAACCCATCCTGGTGTTTCCCCCTCGAGACCAAACGAGGAAGTCAGCCGAGGAACTCACACAGTTGGCAATTTTATTGATTCAGTTCTCGTTGCAGCAATTACTAGTCAATTATAGATAATCATCCTGATAAAATAAGCAGTGGGCCGTTTTATTTAACCATTCCGTTGTAGTTGCAACACTTACTAGTCAGATACAATTAGCATGAGATATCCCAAAAACCCAGCAGTTGTTGGTACTTTTATTCAGCCATTCCATTATAGTTGCAATACTTACTAGTCAGGTACAATGGTCGCAAGCGACACCTAAACAAGCAATTGTTGGCAGTTTTATTTAGCCATTCCATTATAGTGAAGCTGCTTACTAGTCATTATAAAGTCAAATTTATAGCACTACTTTAGTTATAGTTGTCTATGATCGAGATACTGTGCTCCAAGTCGTCCATAACCGCGGACACGGCTTTCAGAAAGTTTTAACCCGGCCGGGGTGCACAAATAGCAACACACACACGATCAACCTCGGAAAAACCAAATCAAAACCCAACGAGGCTTTCACGACAAAGCAATCACAGGATTCAGAAATATTTCAGGGGGCCACCCCTTGGAGTACACCCGAGACGGACCCGAGGTTTGGGTGGACGGCTGTGAACGACTGGGAACCCAAAACTGAGCTTGTCGACACCGCAAAAACGTGTCCCGATCCTAAATAGTACAGTGTGCTCCTCGCACAATCGTAAATAAAGCAGTAAAACATGGCATAAGTACAGGATCGTAAATAAAACCTCAAACTAGTTTGTGGCCCCAAGAAATAAGACTGAATCAAGCTCTGGCTAAGGGGGGCCCATAATTCCCCGTATGTGGATAGCGCGATAAATCAAGGAACAGGTATCAAGTACTCGGGGTCCTACGGGACACAAGTGGGCGGTCGGAAACCAAATATTATCTATCACCCACCGATGCCTCTGCTTACTTACTTCAATTTTAGTTGTTAAACAGGAATTAAAGTGAGCGATAAGTAAAACCATGATCATCTCCAACAACAACATGCGGCCATACACCAACAACTGTGGCACTTGACGACACGCAACAGCACTTGAGCAAGCGACTACGACGCACAAGTCCAACTATCTACCAAACAACAGGTAATAGGAGGTGTCCAAGGCAATATAAGGCGGCAAGGGATATCTCGGGTACGAAAACTAGAGCATCGCCACACAGATAGCAATAGATCAACAGGAGGGAATAAATACTATAAAAGTAAGATAGGTGGAAAGGGGGGAGATGCTCGCCTGAAAACATTGCCGAAGGTTCAACCGAAGGTCGGGGCGAAGCTCACATCAACTCAACGGCCTTATCCGCGAAGAAGCAAACACTAGAAGAAACACCGGATGCAATATTTAATACTACGGCAAAAGATCGGGCATGATGCATGTATGATGTATGACATGGCAAGGTGCAATGCGATTAGGCCTTATTAAGCGGAACCGGGATTCCGACAATTAATTAAACGGTTGAAGTTATTTATCTACCCCGCAAATTCAATGTGGTTTTAGCATGGAAAAAGATAGTACCGGTTCGCTACACAAATTTAGATGAGGCCAATATAAGACTAGATTTGCCCGCATATGGGCCCCATATTTAATTATGGAGTGAATCGGCATAAGGCCCCCAACCACATGAATATGCATGCGAGTGTGACAATTAATATGCAACAAGTTTTATATTTAGCATTCATAAAATAGGGCTCGGGAAAAGGTTCACACATTAGGGTCGAAGATCTTGGTCCGGGGTTCGGGGTCGGTCTCAGGGTCCAGGGCTCGACGGGTTCGGTCTCGGCAGGAACGTTCTCGAACAACGGGGCAGATCTTGTCGTGCTTCAGGTTCGGGCGCGGTTCTCGGCGAACTGGTCGGTTTCCTGTCGGAGGTCTTGGCGCTTCGAATCGGTCTTCGGTTCGGGGCCTCAGGGTCTTGGGGTTCGCGTCCGTGTGGCGGTTTTGTTGTTCCGTGTAGGCGTTCTCGAGGTCGATGGCGAACTTGTCCGGTACCGGGGTTCGGGTCCGGGAAGGAGTACTCGTTGCGTCGGAGTCTCGGCCATCGGATCCTTGAAGGAGGTCATGGCGTCCGTGAGGCGATCTTGGCGTTCACCGAGAGGGGTTCGACAGGGTTCGGGTCTTCGGACGCCGCGAGGAAGATCTTGAGGTTCCGGCGGGTTCGTTGTCGGATCGGTCTTCGGAGGCTCGGGATCTCGACACCTTCGGGTCGAGGACAGCGATCTTGGGGTTCGCGACTCCACTTCCGATGACGATCTTGCTTTGATTGTTGGGGCCTTCGGAAGATCTTGGCAAAACAATGTGCGAGACATGACGACGACGCGATGCAAGTGCTCTTGCAACCGGGAGGAGACGCATCTGTTCCAGATACCACGGATTTTGTTCAACGGTTACTACAGCATCACACCACCAGGACACATCCAACCACAAGTACGGTTCATCCTCAAGTCAATTTGAACGAGGGATGACGGCAGCGCCTGGCAGCGACGGTGGAAGGAGGTTTCCCGACGGCGGACAGAGGACGGCAAAGGCGACGATGGGGTGCTGACGTGGCTCGGCGACGAGGAGGCCGGGCTCGGGCCGGAGGACTGCGGGGGCTCGGCTCGAGGAGGTGACGGGGTCGGGCCGGAGGGGAGGACGACGCCGGGCGGCGCTGCTCGGCGGTTGCGGGCAGAGGCGGGGAGGCTCGCGGGCGCAGAGGGGAGGAGCGGCGTCGGGGCCGAGCTCGGGCCGGCGGGGAGGGTGGCCGGGTCGCGGACGACGGAGATGAGGCGGGCCGGCGGGCTCGGGGCCGCGGGGCGCGCGGACAGGGGAGGGGTCTGCTCGACGAAGACGTGGAGGCGTCGGAGACGGCGTCGGAGATGGAGGGGAGGCGGCCTTGGCGGCGGCGGCGCAGGTCGGGGAAGGGAGCTCGTGGCCGCGCGCCGGGGAGGAGGAGAGGCGGGGGTCGCGGCTAGGCGGCGCGCTGAGCTCGGGGGAGGGCGCTGCCGGCGAGGCGAGCGGAGGGCGTGGAGGAGGGCTCGGGTGGAGCGGCGAGGACGCGAGGCCGGGGTGCGGGGAGAGAGGAAGATCGTGAGAGGGGGCGGGTTCGCGTCGCTGGGAGCGTGGGGCCAGGGGAGCGGGCTGGTCGCGTGGTGGTTGGCGTGGAACAGGTCGGGGTGGGAACTGGGAATCGCGTGAGTGTCGCTGCATGCGTGCGTGGCGTGTGTGACCAGGGGGGTGGTGGCGGGTGGTAGGGAGAGGGGGGATTAGGGTTAGCTGGGGTAGTTAGGTTTAGGGTTTGTAGTGGGGTGGTAGGTGGCTGCCGGTTGGGCCTTTTGGGCCTGGCCGGTGGCTGCCTCCCCCACTAAAACATTTAATTTTATTTAGTTTTTTTTTTAAATATTGTTTTGTAAAATATTTTAGACCAATAGAAGATCCGGGCGGACCGAGGATTTTATGTTTTAAAAATAGAGAGGGGTATTTGTAGAAAACATAAATATGGCTTTTAGCAAAAATTGGTTTAGGCAAATAGATGCATGGTGATGTCATGATGATGCATGAATAAAATAACACGCGATTTTCTAGTAGTGGTAATTGCGGGATGCCACAATTCGACACCACTAACAATGGATCTCGCCCTCGAGATCCGCCTCATGGTACCGGAAGGAAAGTCGGCGATCTGCATCTTCGCGCTTCGTGTAGATCCTCGCGACACCACTAACAAGAGGTCGTTGATCCTGTTCGTCAAGAGAGCACTCCGTATAAACAACGGACGAAGTTAAAGGTAAGGCCACCTCTAACTTTCACGGAAGGAGTAAAATCACATTAATTCACCAATTCAATGATAAGAGTAGTGGTATGGTAGCTACTCCATCCCGCACTCAAACCATTACTCTGCACGCGAATAGGCGGATTATGCAACCAACTCTCAGAATTAGACTGAAGATCTCGACAAGCGAGGTTCGGAAACAAAGGAGATGCTGACTCTGCATCGGATCTGGCGTAGATGATGTCGTCGCGTCGGAAAACACCGGAAGGCACAAACAAGGAATAAAGAATGGTACCACCGTAGACGGATTCATCAGGCAGCTTGAACACCGGATGGTAGAACACCGTTATCAGAGAAGGAAGCGAAACACTGAAGGTACGACGGAACCCACCCACGAGAAATCCTGGACTCGAAGAGAGAGAATAGAGCGGATTCAAAACACGTAGAGGTAAGAGGGGAATAGCAGAGGGGTAAGGAATAAAATCAGACCTAATCAGAACTATCCAACCGATTTTGCAAAAATAGTTTTGACACTCTACTTCGGCCGTTAGCTAGGTTATCCTACAGGCTGGACTTGTGGGGTATCGCAACTGCTGAGCTCTGATACCACTCTGTAACACCCTCAGAATCGGTCCTATGCAAGTTTTAGCGAAACTCGCCAAACCCGCATAGAAACGATTCAAAGGTGCCCACCAGGCACTTTCGTGCGGGTGGAAAACGAAGTAATAACATTACACAACAGTCCTCGATGGGACCCACAGAACAGATATATATACAACAGCGACTCAATGAGTCAAGAATACAGATATAATATACAAAGATCCAAATCACCTTGAAACGATAGAGCGTCCGACTACGGACAAGATGCAAATGGGGCTAAGAGCCCTGAAGAATAACCAATGGCGTCCATAACCCTGCCCAGGCCAAGCCGGAAGGGTAACCCTGCTAACGACGTCGATCTCAAAACCTGCTTAAACAAAAGGGGTGCCGACAAAGGGCAAAGGAAAAAGAAGGAGCGTCAGTACTGAGGCCAGTACACGGCGAGACTAGAATTCGGCGGTCCTCGCCTACATAGGTATGGTGGACTGAGCGGCAGCGGCAGCATGCACTAAACAACCTATGGAGACTCGATACAACTGGCGGTTATCAGAGAGAGATAAGAATGACCTATCCGGATCCAACCTGGAGCTAACACCAACAAACCCATCCTGGTGTTTCCCCCTCGAGACCAAACGAGGAAGTCAGCCGAGGAACTCACACAGTTGGCAATTTTATTGATTCAGTTCTCGTTGCAGCAATTACTAGTCAATTATAGATAATCATCCTGATAAAATAAGCAGTGGGCCGTTTTATTTAACCATTCCGTTGTAGTTGCAACACTTACTAGTCAGATACAATTAGCATGAGATATCCCAAAAACCCAGCAGTTGTTGGTACTTTTATTCAGCCATTCCATTATAGTTGCAATACTTACTAGTCAGGTACAATGGTCGCAAGCGACACCCAAACAAGCAATTGTTGGCAGTTTTATTTAGCCATTCCATTATAGTGAAGCTGCTTACTAGTCATTATAAAGTCAAATTTATAGCACTATTTTAGTTATAGTTGTCTATGATCGAGATACTGTGCTCCAAGTCGTCCATAACCGCGGACACGGCTTTCAGAAAGTTTTAACCCGACCGGGGTGCACAAATAGCAACACACACACGATCAACCTCGGAAAAACCAAATCAAAACCCAACAAGGCTTTCACGACAAAGCAATCACAGGATTCAGAAATATTTCAGGGGGCCACCCCTTGGAGTACACCTGCAACAAAGTAAGCTAGCTCCGAGACGGACCCGAGGTTTGGGTGGACGGCTGTGAACGACTTGGAACCCAAAACTGAGCTTGTCGACACCGCGAAAACGTGTCCCGATCCTAAACAGTACAGTGTGCTCCTCGCACAATCGTAAATTAAGCAGTAAAACATGGCATAAGTACTGGATCGTAAATAAAACCTCAAACTAGTTTGTGGCCCCAAGAAATAAGACTATATCAAGCTCTGGCTAAGGGGGGCCCATAATTCCCCGTATGTGGATAGCGCGATAAATCAAGGAACAGGTATCAAGTACTCGGGGTCCTACGGGACACAAGTGGGCGGTCGGAAACCAAATATTATCTATCACCCACCGATGCCTCTGCTTACTTACTTCAATTTTAGTTGTTAAACAGGAATTAAAGTGAGCGATAAGTAAAACCATGATCATCTCCAACAACAACATGCGGCCATACACCAACAACTGTGGCACTTGAAGACACGCAACAGCACTTGAGCAAGCGACTACGACGCGCAAGTCCAACTATCTACCAAACAACAGGTAATAGGAGGTGTCCAAGGCAATATAAGGCGGCAAGGGATATCTCGGGTACGAAAACTAGAGCATCGCCACACAGATAGCAATAGATCAACAGGAGGGAATAAATACTATAAAAGTAAGATAGGTAGAAAGGGGGGAGATGCTCGCCTGAAAACATTGCCGAAGGTTCAACCGAAGGTCGGGGCGAAGCTCACATCAACTCAACGGCCTTATCCGCGAAGAAGCAAACACTAGAAGAAAGACCGGATGCAATATTTAATACTACGGCAAAAGATCGGGCATGATGCATGTATGATGTATGACATGGCAAGGTGCAATGCGATTAGGCCTTATTAAGCGGAACCGGGATTCCGACAATTAATTAAACGGTTGAAGTTATTTATCTACCCCGCAAATTCAATGTGGTTTTAGCATGGCAAAAGATAGTACCGGTTCGCTACACAAATTTAGATGAGGCCAATATAAGACTAGATTTGCCCGCATATGGGCCCCATATTTAATTATGGAGTGAATCGGCATAAGGCCCCCAACCACATGAATATGCATGCGAGTATGACAATTAATATGCAACAAGTTTTATATTTAGGATTTATAAAATAGGGCTCGGGAAAAGGTTCACACATTAGGGTCGAAGATCTTGGTCCGGGGTTCGTGGTCGATCTCAGGGTCCAGGGCTCAACGGGTTCGGTCTCGGCAGGAACGTTCTCGAACAACGGGGCAGATCTTGTCGTGCTTCAGGTTCGGGCGCGGTTCTCGGCGAACTGGTCGGTTTCCTGTCGGAGGTCTTGGCGCTTCGAATCGGTCTTCGGTTCGGGGCCTCAGGTTCTTAGGGTTCGCGTCCGTGTGGCGGTCTTGTTGTTCCGTGTAGGCGTTCTCGAGGTCGATGGCGAACTTGTCCGATACCGGGGTTCGGGTCCGGGAAGGAGTACTCGTCGCGTCGGGGTCATCGGATCCTTGAAGGAGGTCATGGCGTCCGTGAGGCGATCTTGGCGTTCACCGAGAGGGGTTCGACAGGGTTCAGGTCTTCGGACGCCGCGAGGAAGATCTTGAGGTTCCGGCGGGTTCGTTGTCGGATCGGTCTTCGGAGGCTCGGGATCTCGACACCTTCGGGTCGAGGACGGCGATCTTGGGGTTCGCGACTCCACTTCCAATGACGATCTTGCTTTGATTGTTGGGGCCTTCGGAAGATCTTGGCAAAACAATGTCCGAGACTTGACGACGACACGATGCAAGTGCTCTTGCAACCGAGAGGAGACGCATCTGTTCCAGATACCACGGATTTTGTTCAATGGTTACTATAGCATCACACCACCAGGACACATCCAACCACAAGTACGGTTCATCCTCAAGTCAATTTGAACGAGGGATGACGGCAGCGCCTGGCAGCGACGGTGGAAGGAGGTTTCCCGACGGCGGACAGAGGACGGCAAAGGCGACGATGCGGTGCTGACGCGGCTCGGCGACGAGGAGGCCGGGCTCGGGCCGGAGGACTGCGGGGGCTCGGCTCGAGGAGGTGACGGGGTCGGGCCGGAGGGGAGGACGACGCCGGGTGGCGCTGCTCGGTGGTTGCGGGCAGAGGCGGGGAGGCTCGCGGGCACAGAGGGGAGGAGCGGCGTCGGGGCCGAGCTCGGGCCGGCGGGGAGGGTGGTCGGGTCGCGGACAACGGAGATGAGGCGGGCCGGTGGGCTCGGGGCCGCGGGGCGCGCGGACAGGGGAGGGGTCTGCTCGACGAAGACGGGGAGGCGCCGGAGACGGCGTCGGAGATGGAGGGGAGGCGGCCTTGGCGGCAGCGGCGGCGCAGGTCGGGGAAGGGAGCTCGCGGCCGCGCGCCGGGGAGGAGGAGAGGCGGGGGTCGCGGCTAGGCGGCGGGGAAGGAGGGGAAGGGCGGCGCGCTGAGCTCGGGGGAGGGCGCTGCCGGCGAGGAGAGCGGAGGGCGTGGAGGAGGGCTCGGGTGGAGCGGCGAGGACGCGAGGCCGGGGTGCGGGGAGAGAGGAAGATCGTGAGAGGGGGCGGGTTCGCGTCGCTGGGAGCGTGGGGCCAGGGGAGCGGGCTGGTCGCGTGGTGGTTGGCGTGGAACAGGTCGGGGTGGGAACTGGGGATCGCGTGAGTGTCGCTGCATGCGTGCGTGGCGTGTGTGACCAGGGGGGGTGGTGGCGGGTGGTAGGGAGAGGGGGGGATTAGGGTTAGCTGGGGTAGTTAGGTTTAGGGTTTGTAGTGGGGTGGTAGGTGGCTGCCGGTTGGGCCTTTTGGGCCTGGCCGGTGGCTGCCTCCCCCACTAAAACATTTAATTTTATTTAGTTTTTTTATTAAATATTGTTTTGTAAAATATTTTAGACCAATAGAAGATCCGGGCGGACCGAGGATTTTATGTTTTAAAAATAGAGAGGGGTATTTGTAGAAAACATAAATATGGCTTTTAGCAAAAATTGGTTTAGGCAAATAGATGCATGGTGATGTCATGATGATGCATGAATAAAATAACACGCGATTTTCTAGTAGTGGTAATTGCGGGATGCCACAACAGCACACTGGTGCATGCAGATGAGTGAGTTGCCTCTGTGCATGCCTCACTCGAATGGATCAGATCAAAGGATTCTTGTGAATTCACTGTTACTATTCTACCCTTCTCTCTTGCGAAATTTGCCCCTGGCCAAAGATGTTGTGCTGAGGCAACACTTGATGTTAAGAATAGATTCACCAACTTGGTCTCATTTTTTAAATACTCAATGATGAGTCTAGGCATATCATTTGTATGCCTAATATGAGAATAAAAGTAATACACTAACCCTTCTTTTATTCTTATTGTTTGTGTCTATTTACTTTTGTTTTGCAGGAATCAGGAATATAAAGAGAGGATTTAGAAGATGAAGAAAATGAAGATGAATTTAGTTTTAGGTTTTACTTTATTGTTTTGTAATTCACTTTTTCTTTTGTGAAATATAAAGCATTGTATAATTGTAATAAAGGAATTCTTTTTATTTATTCATTCTTATTTTGTAAAGAACTATTGTATTGTTTATTTTAAGTAATAAAGTTAATGTTTTCCTTCAATTGCAATTATTACATTTCTTTTATTCCTTTATTAGAAAGGACAATGTGGTATATATATTTATCTTAAATTTAATACTTATCTTTTATTTCATTACTATAATCATTTCTTTTATTGACTTGTTTCAATTCACTCAATTGTAATCATGATTGTATTATCATATTATATTATAAAATAATTCAATTCTTTTCTTTTGTATTTTTAATACTTGTGGTTATTTATATCTTAATCATAAATAATATATCAATTCTGTATTTATAATTGTAACACCATTTCCATTTGTAATTCTATTTTAAATTCTTTTACAATTCAAATATATCTTTTGAATATTAAAATTTGAATTGCTTTCCCCTCAAACACAAAGATACAATACAGTCATGCCGAAATCTGTCGCACTTGCTAGGACGCTTTCATCAGAACAAGAGAGATCTCGATCCCTCTACAGCTTCTTTAGTTTTGCGCGAAAATTCCCCGGATTTTCTTATGCATGAATCCAATGCACAAACATGTGTCCTGTCTATTTCGAGATGCTAATCCTGGGATGTTACATGAAGTACCCGAGCAATTGCCCGGATGGGACGCCAAAGGCACACTTTTCCTGGTTCATCTTGGTCATGTATCAATCGACGTTATCGAACATCTCACGGACATCGTCGATCAATATTCGGATTTCCTTGGTCTTGACTACTATGTCGTCAACATAGACTTTAATGTTCAGACCAATTTGGTTCTTCAAGCATGCCTGCATGCACATTTGATAGGTTGCACCTGCGTTCTTGAGCCCCAAGGCCATTGTGTTGTAGCAGAAGACCCCGAACGTCATGATGAAAGCCTTCTTCTCCTGGTCCTCGACCTTCATTTGAATCTTATTATAGCTTGAGTAGGCATCGAGGAACGAGAGTCCTTCACATCCCGTGTTGGAATCGATGATTTGATCGATCTGCGGTAGGGGAAAGTGATCATTTGGACAGTGCTTCTTAAGCGTCGGAAAGTCCACGCACATTCGCAGTATGTCAGTGTCCTTCTTAGTGACCAGCACGGGGTGTTCTACCCAAGTGCTTTATTTGATCTCCCTGATGAAGTTGGCATCGAGGAGTCTGTTGACTTCGATACCAATTGCTTCCGCTCTTCCCTCAGACAGTCTACACATCATTTAATTCATTCGGGTATACATTGAGTGCATGCTCAGCAAATTCCCTGGGAACTCCTGGCATGTCCGAGGGACACCAGCCGAAGATTTCCCAGTGCTCACGGAGGAATTCGACAAGAACGCATTCCTATGCGGGACTCAGGTTGTTGGCGATCAGAGCCATCTTGGAGTGGTCCGTCGGGTGGACCTGCACCACCTTGGTGTTGACTGTAGAGTCGAATGACATGTCGGGTGCGTTCTGCTTGGTCACCTGGGGAAGACTGTTGTCTGTCGACTCCTTCAACCTCGCGAGCTCCTCCTACATGCCGAAGGACTGGGAGATTCTGTTGAATTCTCTATCGCAGTTATCGGACTTGGTGAAGCTTCCTGGGAAGAGGTAAGCGTAATCTGGTACCACGTGAAATCTTGCGAATGCTACACGGCCAAGGATGGCATGGAAGTGTGAGGGCCAGTCCACCACCCCAAACTGAAGACGTTCACGCCTGAAGTTCTTGGGGGTGCCGAAGATGACATCGAGCTATTTTTTTTCCCAGGGGGTACACTCCTTTCCCTAGGACTATGCCGTGGAAGGTCGTGTTGGATGCCTCCAGGCTGGTGAGCGGGATCCACATGGCGTCGAGTGTGATCGAAAACATGAGATTGACGCCGCTGTCCCCATCCATAAACATGGCTCATCTTGAATCCGCCGGTCTGCGCCTCGAGAACCAGGGCGGAGTGTCCTGGGCGAGGAATTTAACACGGATAATCAGACCCGTCAAAGCTGATGCACGACTCCGAGCCACTGATGTACTCGGGTATGGACTGAGGGGAGGTGACGGCCAGGTTTATCTGGCGTGTGATCGTTTTCTGGATCCTGTTGGACAAATGCCTTTTTGTATCATCCTGGTACCCAATGCTTGTGGGTACTGATGTTCTCCATTGTTCTCGGTCGGTGCAGCCGCAGGCTACGCGGGTCCTGTGGGTGGAGGTGGTGGGGAACCATAGGCGATGAGCCCATGGGCGGAACCGAACCCCTGGTTCGTTGTGTCACGCTGCAACTAGGCGTATCCCTCGTGGAGCTTCTAGAATTCCCGGTAGTCCTTGAGCGGATGGCTGCCATTCTTCTTGCCATTGTGCTTGTCGATGTAGAAGTGGATGTTGCAGGGACCCGATAGTTTGTCGAATGCGGAGGGCTCATCATCCCGATTGTGATGTTGGCATGCTTGAGCGGGTTTCCCGCAATCGCGATAGTTGCCGCTGTGATAGCCGCTGCTGCGGTTTCCGTCTTTGCGGCGTTCGGCGTAGCCAGCTGCAACCATATCGATATCTTCGCAATCGTCGTAGACGCACTCTCTTCTTTTTCCTCGGCGATCATGTCTGCAGCCGAGGTCATCTTCGTCATCCAAACGAGTTCGGTTGATGGCATCCTCGCCATTCGCCCAGCGGTTGGCAATGTCCATCAGGTGATCGATAGTTTTGGGCTTGATCCGGCCCATCTCCTCTCTAAGTTCACGGCGTCTTATGGCGCCGTTGAAGGCATCGACTACCCTCTCTTCCGAGATGTTTTTGATAGAGTTCTTGATGACAGAACAACGCTGGACGTAGGAGCGGATCGACTCGTTGGACCGTTGGACAAGCGCGCAGCTCTTCGATGGAGGCGGGCCGTTTGCAGGTTCCCTTGAAGTTGTGGATGAAGCTATAGACCAGCTTCTCCCAACTGTGGATATATCTGGAGGGAAGGTTATTGAGCCAGGCCCTGGCTGGTCCCTTCAGCTACATCTGAATACACTACATGTATGTATTCTTGCTTCTGCCGTGCAGCTTAACCGGTGAGATGTGGTCATCTAGCCAAATTTTTGGCTCCTGCAGGCCGTCTAACTTGGGGTTGTCCGATGGGAACTTGAAGCCCTTGGGAATGCGAGACTTCTGTATGGCTCTGTTGAAGCATCTGGCGCTGCATAGATCAATGTCTTTGTCCATCGATTTCTTGGAGCAAGCATTTTTGCGCGTAAGCTGTCGATCTTGCGCTATGTGAGATCATCACGAGCATCATATTTGCGGCTCCTTCGCTGGGGCTGTGGCGTCTCCGCGATAGGTCATGCTCATCCTCGTCGGATGAGGGCGTGCGGCTCCTTGTGAATTTCACCGAAGCCTTTTTCTTTGACTCCGGGGCTGTTTCTCCGAGTAGTGCGGCTCCCACAAGCCCAAGACCCGCAATCGCAGATTTATGGATTGCGTGTCTGGGATTCCAACCGGTGGCGGGTTTGCTGCCAGATACGTGGTGGCCGCCATAACTGCGGCTTGCGATGTTTTGGGCATTATGTTGCCCTGCGAGTCCATAGACATGAAGGAAAGATCGAGTGCCTTGGTGGCCTCGCGTTGAGCGACAAGGTCCATGCGCTCTAGCCGGGAGCGGTGCTTGTGGCCGTCATAGCCTCTGGAGGAGGACCCGCCGACAGAGGAGAGCGCGGCTTGCCACATGCTTGATTCATCGGCTGCCCTCCGACACTAATCGAGCTCCTTATTCTACTCGACCTGCCGATTATGCTCCTTTATGAGTTGCCAGTGATAACCCATCAACATGTCGCGAGTGGCGTCGAGTGGCAAAGGGTTCGTACCCCGCACGGACTGCCGAACTCTTTCCCACTTGCCTCGTTGAGGTGGATCTACTGACGAGCGTGATCGCCGCTGTTGGCGGCTTTAGGTGGCCCATTACCATTGGGATTAGGCGAGGGTGGGTTCTTGGCTCCATTCGTGTTGTTAGTAGCCTACGGATAGGTAGGGGAGCCGGTGGATTGGCCCTATTGTCGACGTGAGCGTCGATGACCGCGCACATGTAGCGGCGGAAGAGATCGTTACTCCCGCAGCTCTCAGATTCGGAACCGTAGGTTCATTCCTTTGTAGGAGGGTCGCAGAGATCGGAGTTGCAGCTGCTGCTGTCATCCGATTCGTATGCCAGCGATGGTTCGCTTAGGACACCGATTGGCGGCACCCATGAAGCAGGTGCGATTTCTGGGGATACCACCCTCTCAGGGAGGCGGATGGTGCCAACCTTGCCTACCTGGAAGCATAGGCTTCCGAGCATCATGTCGACTCCATCTCCTACGAAATCGAAGTCTTGGCCGGTCGCCAGCGAGTGGACGGTGAAGTCGATGGTGCCGAAGAGGAGGTGATTCTCCGTCGTAGAGGAGTCGAAGATCGCGGTGGATGGAGCCGTCACGACCGCATGATCAACATCCCTAGTTCCCACAGACGACGCCAATTGACGAGGGTTCGACTCGTCAATGCCCATTGTTATGGACTTGGGTTTTCGAGAAGGAGGTGACACTGGAGATCTAACAGACTTACAACAGAGGG
The DNA here is from genome assembly GCA_916181665.1 of Avena sativa. Lineage (NCBI taxonomy): Eukaryota > Viridiplantae > Streptophyta > Magnoliopsida > Poales > Poaceae > Avena > Avena sativa. The sequence continues at coordinate 50,465,261 of OV702279.1, read as the reverse complement.
ACACGAGGTTTACCCAGGTTCAGGCCCCGGAGCAAAAACCCTACTCCTGCTTGCCTGCTCTTTGTTAATGGCGATGTCTAAGGTTACAAGGCTGCTCAGATGAGATTTGGCGAGTTGTGTGCTAGGTTATGAAGTGAGATACTCCTCGCCACACCCTCCTGGCCTTTATATGGGGAGGCCAGGTCTCGGGGTAGACTGAGTCAGTTACAGATTAGGGTTTTACCCTTTGAATTTCTATCTAAAGCTGGCCGTGTTATCCAAGTAGCCACCTCTTTCATGGGCCTAGGTCACCCGAATCCTTCCTGGGCTTCACCATCTGGAGCAAATAACTATATGGGCTTCTGCCAGGCTAGACCGGATAGGCTAACATCAGGCACCTGTAGGGCATACTCATGTCAAGAAGAGTGAGCCGCAGGGAGGTCTGGCTGGTGCCGCGGCAGATAAGAAGAGAACCTGTCAGAAGTTTAACTTCTGACTCCACGGTCGGCTTTTCAACTCCTAACCAGCCAACGCTCCCCTTGTCGGCCGACAGCCCGGCCAGGCGGGCCCCGCCACCCACCGCGGTCGGCTGTTAAAGCCCCGACCAGCCTGGTCGGGAGTTAGAGCCCCGACGCGTTTCGATCGGGAGTTAAACTCCCGATGCCATGCTACTTTTATAATTTTCCTAATCCGTGTATTATTCGTGAAATTTAATAGAAAAGCATATTATTTTTTAAAAAATTAACCCCAGCAGCATCCGCGGAGAGTCATATCAAAAGGATAGGGCTAATGCTTTTCCCTTTCACCCTTTGCAGAAAAAGTAGAAAAATAAAATAAAATTGTTGGATAAGTTAGGGAATAGAAAATATGTTGTGGGTTTTCATTTCATAAAGCAACCAAAAAGCAATGGTAGCCGTCGGTTAGGAACCTTTCCCGTTGTCTGGTTAATCTGACCCAGGTTTTGCCTCGTTCCTTACACTAGTGCAGAGCCCCCCCTTTAACTCCGGTTGGGAGGGCCCTCTAACAGCGGTTCCCCAACCGCTGTTGAGGGTTCGGTGTTAGAGGGGGGCCCCTTTAACACCGGTTCTTATACGAACCGGTGTTAAAGGGTTGCGCACGTGGGGCTGCCGCAGGCCTCAGGCCCCCCCCTTTAACACCGGTTCGTATCTGGAACCGGTGTTAAAGGTTCTTCTGCCGCGGCAGAGATTTAGGCCGTTTTCCTGCCGCGGCAGAACTCTGCCGCGGCAGGAAAACGGCCTAAATCTCTGCCGCGGCAGACTTCTGCCTCTGCCCCGTTCTGGGCGTATTTCTGCGGGAGGGGGGGAGCGAGGGGAAATCGATCGGGAGCGGTATACTTATAAATCGTCATCGGTACATACGAGTACATGAATAATTAAGCAACTATTATTATACACAAACATCGTCATCGGCACATACATCGTCATCGGCACATACATCGTCATCGTTCATTTTGGTGGATATCTAAAGAGGTCTCCGCCAGGCGTGACGACCTCATCAAGTATGAACCCCGCCAATTCCTCTTGAATGGCTCGTATGCGTTCAAATGGTAGGAGTTGGTCCCGCATCCGTTTGATCTGAATATATATGAAGAATGGACCGTCAATATATATATAAGAATAAAACTCAACACAATTGATGGTAATAAAATAATGTTGTGGACTTTGTTTACTTACTCTAAGTTGTTCTAGTGCGGCTTGGCCTGTCGCACATATCGTGTTGCGAATGAATTCGCAAACATAGTACCCACATAAGTTATTGCCGTGTCCCTGATGCGCGCACTTTACGAGAATAGAGAGTTCAATCAAAATAATAATCAATAAAGCATGATATAATGGAATTGGAAGCTAGCTAGTATTACTTACATTTTGGTCTACAAATTTTAGTTCTTCTGACCATTCACCCACGGCCCTGCCCGTGAACATTTTCCAAACCCTGTCCGACAAAGAAAATGGATAAAGGAGTAATTAATTACTTATTGTCACGAAAGTTGCCGATCTAGTGCGATAATATGATTGAAATTACCTCTGGAGCATCTCTCTAAAGTCTGCCCATAGCTCTTTTTCTTTTCGTAACGAGTCCATGACAAGGACTTTTCCTGAGTCGGGTTGAATGACTAGCAGAATAAAGTGGAACCTACGCACGCATAACTCATCATCAGTTACACTTAACATCGAGTAAGCCGAAAAAGAATGTGTACAAGAGAGAGGGTAACAGTACTCACGAGAAGTTGTAAGGCAATAGTATTTCCCTTTTGGTTTGTTGTCTCAGTAAAGACTTTAGCAAGTAATCTTCTGTTTGCCCGGGTTTGTCTCTTACCACTTGTTCATGAACTCTATTTGGGTCAACGAACCCAATGTCAAAAGGGCCTCCTTTCATGCATTCCATAACCTTTTTCCTGCATAATAGTATATACATATATGGTGAGCATATATATATACATGCAATTAATGAAGTGAATGAGATGAGATAAAAATTACAGAAATAGTACTTACACACAATAAAGGCTGATGGCAGATTTGTCGAGTTCCTTCTGATTGAATAGAAAATGCAAGTCTTGAATGTTGAAGTCGATCGCGTCGTCTCCGCACAAGAAAATCTGATCTCTTATATGCGCCGTGATCCATTCTTCTTTTCTCGTCTTGCAGAAATGAAGGTACCACTTGTGCAATTTTCGCATCTTTGTTGGTAGATTCTTGAGCTCCTCTTTCTTGACTAGATTCTTCCCATACTTCCATGGCTGTATGGGGTTGACATCGCATTTGGGCAAGTTGTCTCCCATGACGTTCAAGTATGCAATGTAAGTCATCCCCATCTCATTGGCCTTTCTTTGTAGCTCTGCCTCGTAATCATCTATGGGAGGAGCGTCCCGTTTGTCAAACATTTGGAGCGGGGCGCATGATTGGTTTTCCTGCTCTCCGAGCATGGGAACTGTTTTCTGGGGAGCCTCACGACTGCTACTTTCAGTCTCCCTACGGCGCCTTGCATCCGCCTTCAAAATCTGGCGCTCGTAGTCCGGCACAAGTGGGGTTTCAGGTTTCAAAAGATTTTTGTAAAACTTCTCCACCACCGCCGGATCTATTTTCTCCTTTGGCTCGGCCCGTCTAGGTGCAAAGAATTTCTTGACCTGTTCTCCCGAGATCCTATTGGTCTCCTCGTCGCTGCGATTCCACGGTAAAACCGGCAATGGCTTGGCGGAAGGCTGCGGGACGTATTTTTTTGAACTCTTTGGCGTACGGTTTCCTGCGGATTTCTTTGTGGCAGTGCTACTGATGCTCCTCGTGGCAGTGCTCTTCCGCTTACGCTGAGGAGATGGCTGAAGCACCGGAGATGGCTGACGGGCCGGAGATGGCTGCCGCGCAGGAGATGGCTGACGGGCCGGAGATGGCTGCCGCGCAGGAGATGGCTGACGGGCCGGAGATGGCTGCCGCGCAGGAGATAGCTGAAGCGGCTCAGACTGCTGACGCTGCGGAGACGGCGGGGGTGCCAGTGACCTCCAATTTGGAAGCACAATGTGTTCCTTCTTCCAAAGAATGGTTGTTTTCACTGCAAATTTGAGTTGAGTTTCCCCTTCACCTGTAGCATGGTCAAGCTGTGCTTCCTCATATTCCTTCACAACCTCATCCACCCCGACAATAGCATAGCCATCTGGAATCGGTCGGCAGTGGTAAGTTCCACCAGCTACAGGAGGTAAGGCATAGCCGACAGCCACCTTAATGGATAAGCCCATTAATCTCACATGCAGCTCAGCGTGTTCGCTCTCCGTGATCTCATCAACGGGGTATCGAGGACCCGTCATTTCAAGCGTTGGCTGCACGTTCTCCGTGGAAGCCACACTGCTTTTCCGCGCAGAGTCTGGGCCGCGGGCAGCTTCCAATGCAGGCTCTTCATGCCGCTGAGATGGACCGGTAGCTCGATGGCTCTGTTGTGCATTCACTTGCGTCTGCAGCGCCGCAAGTGCATGTTCTATCTGTGTCATCCGCTCTGTACGCTCTTTTTCTTTTCTGCCGCGCCATCTGTAAGAGTCGCTCCAGTCGGCAAACCCATCCTTCCATGTCATACCCCCTGTGCCTCGTGCATGTCCAGGGTGTTCTTTTTTACCGATGGCGCGTGTGAGCTGGTCATTCTCTCTGTCGGGATGGAAGGTCCTGGCGGATGTTTCCTCGTATGCCGTGATGAGTTCAGTGACGGGTTTGGCAAGGATGGTTGGGAAGATACACAATCCTGTTTCTGGGTCCAACCTTGCCCCGATTCCGTAGAACCAAGTCTTTGCACGTAGGTCCCACCCATCTGTCTGGGGTGTGATCCCTCTCTCGCGCAGGGCCCTCTCAGCTTCCTCCCACTTAGGCCTCTAAGATATGTAGCCACCTGACCCCGTCCTCTGGTGATATTCCTTCTTCAGGGCATTAAGCGTATTGGTTTCTGACCTCTTTTTAGCTATAGCACTTTTTTTATATGTCTCAAATTCGGGCTAGTGAGGTCTTATCTTCGCATAATATGCGTCTTCGAAATCTGGAGTCTCGCGAGCTTTGACAAATTTGTTCAATTTTGTCTTCCAGTTGCGGAAAGCCTCAGCCATCTTCTTTAGAGTCCACTCTTTGACCTTTTTCTTTATAACCGGGTTGTTTTCATCCTCCTCTGGCGGAAGGGTGAAATTTACCAACAACGAATTCCAAAGCGTTTCTTTGGATCTGTCATCAACAAAGGTACCGTCGCCCTTCTTTGGCTTATTCCAATATTCAATTATGATTGGGATTTGGTCTCTAACAAGAACTCCAGCCTGACGTATAAATTTGTCTGCGGCCTTCTTGGGCTCCATCGGCCTGCCATCAACACGGACTGCTTCGATCGTGAACTTTGCACGATCTTTCAACCGCTGGCTCGCGCCTCGCTTGCTCTTTTTCGTAGAAGAAGATGGTTGCTGGCTGGTCGATCCAGAGGGCTAAAAGAAGAAACAAGCGTTAATTAATACATGTAGAAGAAGATTGTTGGTGGAAGTCAGCTGAGGCTTAATCAATGCATATACCTCGCCGGACTTTGTAACCATTAAATTGCATTCACCGGAGTCTTCATCTTCTCCATGACTAGTACTTGAGCTGTCGTCGTCATGTCCCTCCAAGTTCAGATATTGTGAGGTGTCCTCATCAATAATATTCTCCATTATTTCTTCTTCTTCAAGGTTTCTACTAAGTGGATCCATAGTTTCTAAAACAATAATATTATCTAGAGTAAGAGTGTAAACATTCAAGTGGACTTGGATTCATACACAAATATACATATTTATTCATACCAAAATACACAAATAAATACACAAATGAGTCAGAGGTCCAATTTGTATACAAGTTTTAATCTATGCATGTAGTACAATTTATCGAGCAAACAAGTTTTAATCAGGATGAGTCAGCAATCATACACGTGGCAGACACGTGGCGCTCACCGGTGGGGTGACGTTGGTCTCGTCGGGCGGCGGTGCTCGTCGGACGGATGCGGCGGTGCTAGCGGCGGGCTCGTCGGGCGGCGGGCGGCGTCGGCGTTTAGGCGTGGCCTATGATCTCCGAAGCGGTGGCGGCGAGACGCTCCTGCACGGGGAAGAGAGCGAGGTGGTCAGTTAGGGTTTAGACTTTCTCCAAATCGCCGCATAACCGATATGATCGAACGGGGGTGTGTAGCCACGAAAGGGAAATGGGAAAATGTGGCCGTGAAAGAGAGCAATGTCTGGGCGGGAGAGAGAGCGACAGAGCACCGGAATTTGTTCCTAGATGTTGCATGTTGCGATCTCTACACAGGCCGGAGTGGCGTCCAGGTGCGCGAACCGTCGTGTGGATGCATTCGCTGAAAAGGTGTTTCTTGTCGATTTGGAGTAAATTGCACAAAACCACGACAATTGAGTCTAGAGATTTAAAAAACTACGACAATTAAGGACTGCTTAAAAAAACTACGAATTTTGGAGCTAGAGACTACAAACAACTACAAACTTTACCTAATCGAACAGTTAGCTAGTTTAATCGCAATTCTAATAGTACGGGCCCACCTCAAGATCATGAGGTGGCAGTCTGGGACGGATCGTCTCCCCGACAGCCGTTAGCGGCCCGTTACCTCCATCTGGGTCGTCTTCTTCCTTCATCCATTCACAGAGAGACATGGGAGCAGCCGGCGAGCTGGGGCGAGCCCCTGAGGCTAAGAGAGCGCGGAACGGCGCGGTCGCCCAGGACCTTCGCGGAGGGCGGCGTGGTCACGGAGGCGCGCGGGGACAGGAGACGAGCTCGTGCAGGAGGAGGCATGCGGCACATGACCAGGCGCCACCGGGCACGCGCGAGCGAGGCGGAGGTCCAGGGAGAGCGCTTGATAGGTGCGGGAGGAGGAGCTCGAGCTCACGCGGCCAGGCGCGGAGGAGGCGTCGCGGCGGGGACACGGGGAGGCGCATGGGTGGAGGTGCTCCGGCGCGGGGGCGTCGCTGCAATGGGCGACCCTTTACGCTGCGGCACAGAGGGTGGCGCGGAACTGCTGGAGCAGGTGCGAGGTCGCCGACGCGAAGGAGGGTGTGGAGGCAGACGTGGCCAGGACGGGATGGCGGTGGAGCGAGCGGGTCGGGAAGGATGCGGGGAAGAGAGGGTCGGGGGCGGCGAACCTCGAGCTCCGAGCGGCGGCGGCGAAACGGCGGGTCGGGGGCGGCGAGACGGCGGGTCGGGGGCGGCGCTTCTATCTGTTCTCAATCGATCTGGCTCAGTGGGGGAAGAAAGGACGAAGGAGAGGAAGGTGAAATAAATACACCCCCCCTTTAACACCGGTTCGTGGCTGGAACCGGTGTTAAAGGGGGGGGGGCGTTTCCCGCGCGCATTTATTACCCCCCCCCCCTTTAACACCGGTTCGTGGGAGGAACCGGTGTTAAAGGGGGGGTGGGTGCGCGCGGGAAACGAAATAAATGTCCCCCCCTTTAACACCGGTTCCTGTCTAGAACCGGTGTTAAAGGGGGGGCATTTATTTCATGCATTAAAGGGGCTTTTTTAATTCAAAAAATATGATATGAATTTAGAAAATTCATATCTTTTTCATTTCAACTCAGAAAAATATGAATAATATATCATAATTTTCAGAAAAATAATATCTATCCATTCATGTAAATAATTTTATATTTACTTTACATGAATTTTTTAAAATAATTAAAACACTTATTTCATGCATTAAAGGGGCTTTTTTAATTCAAAAAATATGATATGAATTTAGAAAATTCATATCTTTTTCATTTCAACTCAGAAAAATATGAATAATATATCATAATTTTCAGAAAAATAATATCTATCCATTCATGTAAATGATATTTATTAGATCAAATCATATTTTAATTCCACATCTTTTGTATTAACATTTTTGAATTGATTGGATATTTAAATGTCGCATCTTTTGTATACACTTGAATATCACCAAGCCTCTCTCAACTTGCATTGTTTTTTGATCAATGTGTTGGTGGTTTTTTGAATTAGCCATTTGGTGGTTGCTTCACAAAACCGTCCGTTTTTTATGCTCGGAAAATGGAAAATGACTTTTTGGTGCGATAAAAAGGAAAACTCCTCTTGCAAACTATGCCTTGATTCTAGCCATAACATTGGTCATTTGACCCGAAAGCCAAGAAACCTCGAATGAGATAGGTCATTTTGAGACAGTTACATAAAGCCGAACTGGAACTGAAAATTAAGATACATAAAAGAACCGAAAATTAAGATACATGGCCATATTAAGTAACAATCGGCCGAACTGGAACTGAAAATTAAGATACATAAAAGAACTGAAAATTAAGATACATGGCCAGATTAAGTAACAATCGGCCGAACTTGTTTCGGAATGTTGGAGTGATTCAGTCATGCTCCTGCCTACACCTGTAATACTCGCCACTGTAGTCGTCGTACTCGCCGCCGCCGTCATCGCTGTCATCGTCGGGGTCGCCGTAATTGAACCTCTGGAGAGTACGCGTGGGCTAGACTTGAGGGTAGCGCGTGGGCTGGACTTGAGGGTAGCGCAGACGGGGGTTAGAGTCGGCGGCAGTGTCATAGGCCATGATGCTCTGGAGAGTCCGACCGCGCCACCATAGCCGATGGCCGGCCTCGTTGAAGTTAGGAGGAGGTGGGCCGTCCTCCTCGTGCCTGGCGAGCGCCCTCTCATGCCGATCCACGAAGAAGGCTTCCCAAGTAGGGAAATAGTCGGGATGCCATCTGGGATTCCTCCGCTGCTCCGGCGTGAGCTCGAAGTAGTAGTGGTTCGTGATGGCCATCCGGCGCGCCACACCTAGAGGGACAGGAGGAACCGGCACGCCTCCGACGCTCAGCATCCAGCCGACGGGGACACAGTAGCCCGGCGGGCAGGGGTAGTTCGAGGCGCAAAGCGCCTCCGCCTCCCTGGGGGTTAGTGCTACGGTGGAAGCCATGGGAAAGAGTGATGAGGTTGCAGATATGAGTCTAGAGATGTGCAATGACAATGGAGGCCAACCCCCTACATATATATATAGTGAACTAGCGGGAAGAACTGGAGGGAAGAACTGGCGGGAAGAAAAATGGCGGGAAGAAAAATGGCGGGAAGAAAAATGGCGGGAAAAAATGGCGGGATGAACCTTTAGTCCCGGTTGGAGACACCAACCGGGACTAAAGATGAACCTTTAGTCCCGGTTGGAGACACCAACCGGGACAAAACACGAGTCAGCACTAATAATAGGGGTGAGTGCATGTCGACATTATGTCGTGCGGCGTGTACCTTGTCCCGGATGGTGTCACCAACCGGGACTAAAGATGAACCTTTAGTCCCGGTTGGAGACACCAACCGGGACTAATAATAGGGGTGAGTGTCGACATTATTTTGTAAGTGTCAACACTATGTCGAGCTGCTTGTACTATAAATAGGCATCCTTGTGAGTCTAGTCCTCCAGCCAGTTTGAGGCAGGGACACCACTACGGCCAGTTTCAGGGAGATGCCGACGGAGCCCAGTCCTCTGGCATCTCCGAGAAACTGGTCATAGAGGCACTCCCTAATATGTGAAATTAGTTAGCTCCCTGGTGTATTGATCTAGTTAGAGAAGTTACAAAGCTGCAAGATGGTTTTCGAGAGCAGGGACACCACTACGGCCAGTTTCAGGGAGATGCCAACGGAGCCTAGTCCTCCGGCATCTCCAAGAAACTGGTCATAGAGGCAGTCCCTAATATGTGACCGCGCGCGTTTGGAGATCAGATCTTAATGGTAAGTACGAATCGGGACAACTTCTTCTCATAGTCCCGGTCCATCCACAAAACATGACTAACACTCAAGACATGTATTAATATTAAAAACATGAACTAGAGTTACATAATATGAGCATGAACTTCTTGGCATATGCCCTTCCTTATGATCGCTTCAGACTTAACCATGGAGCATCTTCTTTACTTAACGGAATGCTTGGGTCAGTTTTCACTGTGAAGGGCGGAATTTCATCAAACTTATTATAATCTTCTGACATGTCTGTCTTGTCCTCGATTCCCACGATGTTTCTTTTCCCTGAAAGAACTATGTGACGCTTTGGCTCATCATATGATGTATTCGTTTGCATATTTTTTCTTTTTTTTGGTCTGGAGGACATGTCCTTCACATAGAAAACCTGAGCCACATCATTGGCTAGGACGAATTGTTCGTCTAAGTTCTTCATAAGATTGTTGAGATCCACTGTTGTCATTCCGTACTTCTTGTCTACCTCAACCCCTCCTCCTGTTAGCTTGACCCATTTGCATCGAAACAAGGGGACCTTAAAATTAGGTCCATAGTCAAGTTCCCATATCTCCTCTATGAACCCATAATACGTGGTCTTTTGCCCATTGTCTTCTGCTGCATCGAAGCGGACACCACTGTTTTGGTTGGTGCTCTTTTTATCTTGGCCTATCGTGTAAAATGTATTCCCATTTATCTCGTACCCTTGGAAAGTACATACAGTCGAAGACGGTGTCCTGGCCAACAAGTACAGCTGATCCCCAACAGTGGTGTTATTCATGAGAAGTCTTTGCAGCCAGCCGCCAAAACTCGCCATGTGTTCACTTATAATCCATTCATCAGACTGCCCCGGGTGTTTGAGGCGTATTAAATTCTTGTGTTCATTGATATACGGGGCAACCAAGATAGATCTTTGTAAAACCGTGTAGTGTGCTTGATTGAGAGAATGCCCGTCCCTACATATCATTGCTTTACATCCTAGGGTGCCTTTTCCACGCAGTCTCCCCTCATGTCGTGATTCTGGAACACCAATCGCCTTAAGGTCAGGAATAAAATCAACACAGAACTCAATGACCTCCTCTGTTACATAGCCCTTGGAGATGCTTCCTTCTGGCCTAGCACGGTTATGAACATATTTCTTTAAGACTCCCATGTACCTCTCAAAGGGGAACATATTGTGTAGAAATACAGGACCGAGAATGGCAATCTCTTCTACTAGGTGAACCAGGAGATGCGTCATAATATTGAAGAAGGATGGTGGGAACACCAACTCAAAGCTGACAAGACATTGGGCCACATCTGTTTGTAACCCTGGTAGGCTTTCTGGATCGATTACCTTCTCATATATTGCATTGAGGAATGCACATAGCTTCACAATGGGTACTCGAACATTTTCAGGTAGAAGCCCCCTCAATGCAATCGGAAGCAATTGTGTCATAATCACGTGGCAGTCATGAGACTTCAGGTTTTGGAATTTTTTCTCTGCCATATTTATTATTCCCTTTATATTCGACGAGAAGCCAGACGGGACCTTGATACTGCTCAGACATTCAAAAAAGATTTCCTTCTCTGCTTTGGTAAGAGCGTAGCTGGCAGGAGTTAAGTGGAATCGTTTACCCTTCTCGTTCTCAGGATGCATAGGCTCTTCAGGGGCCTTCAGACGTTGCTGGTCCTGTCGTGCTTCCGGTGTATCTTTTGTCTTCCCATACACTCCTAGAAAGCCTAGCAGGTTCACGCAAACATTCTTCGTCACGTGCATCACGTCGATTGAAGAGCGGACCTCTAAGACTTTCCAATAGGGTAGGTCCCAAAATATAGATTGCTTCTTCCACATGGGCGCGTGTCCGGCATCGTCATTCGGAACAGATAGACTGCCAGGACCTTTTCCAAAGATTACTTCTAGGTCCTTGACCATACCAAATACCTCCTCACCGGTACGGAGGACAGGCTTCCTCCGGGGTTCTGCCAGACGTTTGAAATGCTTGCCTTTCTTTCTTACTGGATGCAGGTTCGGAAGAAATCGGCGATACCCTAGGTACACAACCTTCTTACATTTATCCAAATATACACTTTCAGTATCATCTAAACAGTGTGTGCATGCATTGTATCCCTTGTTTGTCTGCCCTGAAATGTTACTAAGAGCAGGCCAATCATTGATGGTTACGAAAAGCAATGCTCGTAGGTCAAATGGCTCCCCTTTGTGCTCATCCCACATACGTACACCTGGTTTGGCCCACAGCTGTAAAAGTTCTTCAACTAATGGCCTTAGGTACACATCAATGTTGTTGTCGGGTTGCCTCCGGCCTTGGATGAGCACTGGCATCATAATGAACTTCCTCTTCATACACAACCAAGGAGGAAGGTTATAGATACATAGGGTCACAGGCCAGGTGCTGTGACTGCAGCTCTGCTCACCAAAAGGATTCATGCCGTCTGTACTTAGACCAAACCTTATGTTCCTTGCGTCACGTGCAAAGTCCGGGTACTCTCGCTCGACTTTTCTCCACTGTGACCCATCAGCAGGGTGTCTCAACATCGCGTCTTTCTTACGGTCTTCCATGTGCCATCGCAACAACTTGGCATGCTCTTTATTTCTGAAGAGACGTTTTAACCGTGGTATTATAGGAGCATACCACATAACCTTGGCGGGAACCTTCTTCCTAGGGGCCTCGCCCTCAACATCGCCAGGATCGTCTCGTCTGATCTTATACCGCAGTGCAGTGCATACCGGGCATGCATCCAAATTCTCGTACTTCTCACCGCGGTAGAGGATGCAGTCATTAATGCAGGCATGTATCTTCTGCACGTCTAATCCTAGATGGCAGACAACCTTCTTTGCTTGGTATGTACTGTCAGGCAACTCATTATTTCTTGGAAGAAGATTCTTCATTTTTACCAACAACTTTGAAAATGCGCTGTCAGTCACACCATTCTCTGCCTTCCATTGCAGCAAATCCAGTGTGGCACCTAGCTTTTTGTGGCCATATTCACAAGTTGGATACAACAATGTTTTGTGATCCTTTAACATCTGCTCCAGCTTCTCCTTCTCCTTTTCAGTTTCACATTCTTCCTTTGCATCAGTAATGGCCCGACCAAGATCGTCATCAGCGGGCCCATCTGCTCCTTCTTGATCTTCATTATCTACCTCCGTTGCATTATCATCATATTCAGGATACATATTATGATAGTTTTCATCATCCTCTTCTTCTTCGTTGTCTTCCATCACAACCCCTTTTTCTCCGTGCTTGGTCCAACAATTATAGCTGGGCATGAAACCAGATCGAAGCAGGTGGGCGTGAATGGTTCTGGTATTTGAGTAGTCTTTCTTGTTCTGACAGTGAACACACGGACAGCACATAAAACCATTGTGACCACGGTTTGCATTAGCCACAACGATGAAATTTTGGAGGCCCGTAATGTACTCGGAAGTGCGGCGGTCACCGTACATCCATTGCCGATTCATCTGCATTAATATGTAGTATATATCAAAAAATAATAGGGAGATGACCATTTATATATATAGTACATCAATGACACATGAAACTATAGTTGCCGACCTCGACCGAGACGGAAAGAGCAACAAGAAAGCTTATTTTGAGCTCTCGGGCATTTCACCGAACACCTCTAGTGCATATGAAAAAAACACAAACTAGCACTCTTCACACCCTCTTGCTAGGCTCCAAAATGTGAAAGAATGGAAGAGTGGGGTGTGTGTGGGCTGGGGTGGTGTCTTATATAGCCCCCCCCCCTTTAACACCGGTTCGTGCCACCGGTTCGTGGAACCGGTGTTAAAGGGGGCTCCTTTAATGCCGCAGAGGTCACGCTGGTACGGCTCCCCCTTTAACACCGGTTCGTAGCCCATTTTCAGGATCAACAAAAGCCCTCGTTTCCACTAGTGTTAGCATAAGGGACTTTAGATATTTTTAAGTAAATCTATATACTCCCTTCGATTCGATTTTAATTTTATCTAGATATGAATGTATATAGTCTAAATATTTAACTAGATACGTACGAATCTAGATAAAATTAAGACCATTAATATTAATGGGAGAGAGTACTAAACCATGTTAAATTTATATGTTAAAAAAAACTAAAATGTTTTACATTAGTGAACAGAGAATACTAGTGACATATCACCCAACACGCCGATATTTACATATTTCCGGTGACTGTGTTAGTATATACTTACCCGTGGTGGTAAGTCGCATTGCCGGTTGCAAAAGTCAATTATGCCGCGTCACTATTAGACATTTTTGTATTAGTGAAAGTAGTAAATCTTCATGTCGCTCTTACCATTGACCAATTCTAGGTAGCGCGCATTTGTCATACGAGTTACTCCCCCTGTTCCGAAGTAAGGGTATTTCTATGTTTGTACCAAGGCAAACTTTTCAAATTTGACCAAGTTTATTAAAAAATAAAAACATACATAATCACTACAAGAAACGATTTTTTACTGGATATTTAAAATACACAGCAAAGGCCGAAATTCACTCGGCAAACGTTTGCCGTGTATTTACACTCGGCAAAGAGTTCACAGCGTACACCCCGCCGGCAAACTCGACTTTGCCGAGTGTTTAACTCCCGGATACTCGGCAAACTTTTGCCGAGTGTCTACCGGCCATGCACTCGGTAAAATAATGCGTTCATGGCGCGGCAGCTGGAGACGGCGTTAAATGTTTGCCGAGTGTTTACGACAAACACACAACAAAGATTAATGGCTGGGATTTCTCCACATCGCCCCATTCACTAGATGGAGACACGTCGACTTATAATATTTGCCGAGTATTTCTGATGCAATACACGGTAAAGACGCAATTTTTGCCGAGTGTCCATTAGGATAATACACGGCACAGCCGTACTCTTTGCCGAGTGTATTGCCTGCTATACACGGCAAAGATGTTCTCTTTGCCGAGTGTTTTTCCTGGGATACACGGCAAAGATGCTCTGTTTGCCGAGTGTTTTACCTTGGATACACGGTAAAGATGTTCTCTTTGCCGAGTGTTTTACCTGGGATACACAGCAAAGATGTTCTCTTTAACGAGTGTTTTTCCTGAAATATACGGCAAAGTCCACGAAAAATTGGCAGGTTCATGCTGTTTTTTATTATACCCTGCATTTCAAAACAAATCTGAACATACATGATCATATGTAGGCTCACAACACACATATATCACAGCAAGAACCCACATAAAAGGTTCACAAGTGCACTAGTACATCAAACATGCATACAAAGTTCATAACTTCAATAAACACTTGAATTCAAGTTCACATATCCATCAACACAACCAAGTGGCACACAAGTCCTCTAGCATGTGGTACATAGCTCCATCAACGACGACCATGTTCCACCATAATATAGGCTTCCTTGATGTAATCCTACAAAGTGCAAAACACACAAGCATGAGTAAAAATGATGCAATCTTAAAAAGTTCAAACTAGGTATATATATAGCTATATGGTAAGATGATTTTAAACAAACATATTTACATGATAATAATAAGGTAAATTTAGCACTAGCATAATTGTAATTTATTATCTATGTAGCTATATGGTAAGAATATTGACATGATTCTAACAAGGTATAGTTTTGCACAAGCAAATTCAAATTTGTTATCTATGTAGCTATGTGGACTTGGTATGTATATGGTAAGATGATTCTCCGAAGAATATTGACATTTGATTCTAACAAGGGTATATTTGGAACAACCATAAAACTTGGTATCTATGTAGCTATATGGTAAGGACTTGGTATAATTTGACACAAGATGTATACAAACAAGAAATTGACAAAGAGTATGGGAACTCACAAAGTTGCCTCCTAATGTTCGGGTTGTCCAGACTCGGCATGGGCACGCTCGTAGTGGCAGGCGTCACAGGGCTTTCATCCTCCGGAGGGGTTGGTTCGTTGTTGGATCCGGCCGAAGGCATTCCCTACAAAACATGGTAAACTGTTATGATACGGTAAACATGTCACAATAAGATGGAGTATTGAATAGATGTAACACAACTTACGAATTGGAAGTTCATCGAAGGCAAAGGAGGAAGAACAAGAGGAGCTATGCCATTCGCAGAAGCTAAGAGCTGTAAATTCAATTTGAGAAGGTAAGTTTTACAAGTTCAATGGAGTTAGCCATCCAGTCTTATGGGAAAGAACTCACATGAAATTGCGCATCATAGGCTGCGAACCTAGCATGCATTGCTCGTTGTTTCTCAACCCACATCTCCTACATTTGGATAACCTTTTGCTCAACCTCCTCTCGCTTTCGCCGATCCTCCTCTAGTTGAGCCTACATCGTGTTATCACAATTTCATCATGATCGTTACAATGCAAACACATAGTAAATTATTGTATGATCAATGAAGAGGACCATACCTGCATCCTGCTATACATGACCTGTGAAGGTTGTGGGCGTGTCTCTATACGCGAGCCCTTCCCACTACCGTAGAGTTGCCTCTTAGATGGAATGGAGATCTCAGGGACGCAACCTTCAGCAACATATAATCGACCATTCTTCTTGTCGTCTCCTGCTAGCATAGCAACCTCAGGGTCGAAGGGCTCCGTGAGCGGGTTTGAGTTCTCGCCATGCGACTCCTTGTACTTCGCCTCGTATTTTCCAACCCTCAGCTCGGATCCTAGGGTCGTCCACTTTGACTTCCCCTCCTCGGGTTTCTTCACCTCCCGGGTAGAACAGAAATCCTGAAAGTGAGTGATGTCCTCGCCTATGTCAAGTCTTCAAGAGAAAGAATTAAGATAAATAAAATAGACAATCACACATATAGAATAAAGTGGTGGGAATAAATAAATTACGGATTTGCTCACCCTTTTCTGGATGACGCCAGTGATGGTGAGGTTGCCTTGACGGTGTGTTCCTTCACCCAACATCTCACGCTGACGCATCGCATCCATGTGAGCTTCCATATAGTCCTTGGATACCCACCTGGCAGCCATCAACTGAGGAGGCACCTACATACACATGATATAAATTAATAGAGGAATGAAAGTAAACTATAGTCATGTGTGAAGTCAAAAGAAGCAAATATGCCTACCTTCATGTATTGCTCACGTGTTAGAAGCCTTTTTCGGTCACGCTTCTTCGGCATTGCAATCTTCTTATCGTGCCCATACCAATTGGTCACGCAGTTCACGCGCGTGTCGTAGTGCATCTTGGGAATTAGCTTCTTGGCTTTCTCGACCACCACCTTACATCCTTCTTCAAATGTACCCTCAGCCGGGGTAAAAAAATCCTGCAATGAAGCAAACCAAGAGAAGTCAAATTGTGTTGCTCGATCGGAGTATATTGTTGACTAATAGTGTGAACGAAACTTACCTAAAACTCATTGACCACACGGCCAACGGCTGAGCCGTACTCAGAATACTCCGCGCGTTTGTAATGATCCCATGTCCAATCAGGCTCCTAGGAACCATCCGGCATCTTTACCAGCCCAGGAAAATGTTCCCGAATAAGACATCCAATGATGCCACCATAGGTGCGTTTGGGCTTCTGGGGTCCCAACCACTCGAAGCTCCTGCAAAATAGAAAGACAAGATCAATATGTTGAAAATAGAAAGACTATATCAATATGTTGAAAAATAATAGGACAAGATTAATATGTTGAAAAATGGAAAGACAAGGTCAATATGTTGAAAAATAGAAAGATAAGATCAAAATGTTGAACAATGGCAAGACAATATCAATATGTTGCACAATTTAGAGTCACTTACGTGTTTCCACTAGGTTTAAGCTTGATGTGCTTATGTGCATATGGCCTTTTGGGGAGCTTTGACACCCCACGCAAGAACACTTTCTCCTTCGGCGATGGAATGGAAGCAAGTTCTGAGTTCCCCACAAACCGCTCCTTCAGAATCTCATCCCCACTCTCCTCTTCCTCCTCATTATCCTCCTCACCCTCCACCTCCTCCTCCTCCTGCCCATCCTCATCCTCATGTTGTTGCTCCTCCTCCTCCTGCTCATCCTCCTCCTCCTCCTGGTCCTCCTCAACCCAGCCACGTGAGGAGCCGACCCAATCGTGATTGGGGACACGAACAAAGTTTGTCATATCCAGATCCTCCCCCTCGTCAGAATCAGCCTCGGGGATGCGACTAGAAAGGGCCACAAAACGTGCACCACGGCCCCTACGTCGTGCCTCCCGCCCCTCTCGTCCTCTAGTGGGTACATTCTTGACGCCGAGCTTAGTGGACCCGTACAATGTGATCAATTTCATGGTGGCTCTCCCACCTCTCCCACCTCTCCCGCCTCCTCCACCCCTCACACCATTCCCACCTAGCATGATTCAATCACCTGCATTGACAAAAAAAATCTTGATTAGTACACATGATACAATGAGATGAACCATATTAAAAGACAATGAGTAAAGCATAAAATATTTGTAAGAATATGCATCATAGAGTTATTACAAAATATGCTAATTGTACAACCACGAGTACATAGATTGCTAATTGTACAACAAGAGTTATTACAAAATAGGCTAATTTTACAATCACGGGGACATAGGGTTGTTGCTAAAAATAATCTAAGTTTACAATAACGAGTACATAGAGTTGTTGCTACAAATAGGCTAAATTCCGTAGCCTGTGTCTTCAACATTGGGATCATATGTTGGATCATCATCATCATTGCAGTCACGTAGTTGCCACCATTCATCCGTGAAGCCTGGAGGTGGACCATTCAGATCAGTAAGGTCAAGCCCTTTGCTGAACCTATCAAGTAATGCCAGGTCTTGTGGGTTCTCCACCACCTCAATTTCGTCTTGTGAATTGTCTACTGACATGCCCTCATCTTTTTCCTCTACAGCGGTGTCCAAATCCTCATCAATCGACATTTCAATAGTGAATTCCCCTGGGAGGCCTTCTTCTTGGTAAAACTCTCCCTCATAAGTCTTGGTATCTATGCGGTGGTAATCATCTTTGTTTGGGGGGTGTATTTCACCATGCTTCAGTACCACGAAGACAACATCCCATGCTTGTAGACGCTTCTTCGGGTTTTTGCACGGGTACGGGAGTTAAAAAACTTGTGTGGCTTGACAAGCCAAAATATAGACATCATCTCTCGCATAAACCGAGTCTCGTGCAACTTCGACCCACCCAATATCAGGTATTCGTCTCACTTTGGCAGGGTCAAACCAATGGCATTTGAATATAACTGGTTGATGCTTGTAACCAGATTCGTAGTCAAGCTGGTATATTTCCTCGACCCTTCCATAGTAATGAAGTTTATCCTCCCCTTCAACCATGAATCCACTATTTATTGTCTTCCGGTTGGCCCGATTCATGGTGTGTGAATGGGTATGGAAGCGGTACCCATTCACGTCATAAACATGTAATGTCTTGACAGAATACCTAAAACCTTTGGCGATTGGTTTCAAATCAGGCCTCATTCCAACATCTGTTCGTCCCTATATTGGAAGAATTAGGAGAAGTTTGATGTATTAGTTGTAGTACGAGTTCTACTTCTTATAATGTCAACACTAGAAGACAACGTTAGATGCAAAAACTACCTTTTCCCCAAACCAACCAACGAATCCGCCATCACATCCATTATGGAAAAGCTGTAAAGCCTCGGCATCGGTAGGAGGCCTTGTCCACTTCCAATATAGCCGAGTGAATTCTCTATGGCAATGTGAAGAGGAAGAATTAGACACAAGCTACCAACATATATCTAAAACAATTAAGTGAGAAGTTACGCGATGTATGGCTTCACTTTAGGCATGTTGGTCAAGATATACGAGTGAATAGTCGACCATTCGCTATACTTTAGCTACTTGTGCTGCCAGCCACTAGCTTTGCCACCAGAGGATGTGTAGATACTAAGCCCAGGTAAATCTTGGGGGTTGGCGGCATTGTAACGAACGAGTGGATTATGCACGGTGCGAATATTTTCATCATAGTATTTTGTCGTGAAGTTTGACACCTCCTCGTTGAGGTATGCCTCGGCTATCGATGCTTCGATCTTGCAATTATTGCCGCACTTGGCACGAAGATGCTTTGTCTCTCTCTCGGGTGGATATTGCCAACGAAACTGCATGTATGCGAGGGGGGACACATGCAAGCACCTGAAGACTAATATATTTTGTATGTTTGAACATAACACTATACTTTCATGCATGTGCTAGGGCCACATGCAGGTCCTTGAGGTTTTTCGATGCCCCGGAGCACGGTTTGCTACGGAACCTTGATCTGCGGGCCTGGGATCGTCTACCCCCCTAGACATTCTTCTGATGAGGGTAGCCCGGCATAGCTCTCTCTTGTTTTGTGTTTGTTTAGGTCAAAGGATGACGTAAAACCATGTTGGTTCACAAGGTGGGGCACTATCCTACCCGGTTTCACCGGAACGGGGACTTTCCCCTTTATACAAGTCTAAAACCTTCGCTTATAGGTTAGAGCGCATGCATGCGAGGGGGGACACATGCAAGCACCCGAAGATTAGAAGGTTTTGTATGTTTCAACATAACACCATACTTTCATGCATGTGCTAGGGCCACATGCAGGTCCTTGAGGTATTCCGATGCCCCGGAGCGCGGTTTGCTACGGAACCCTGATCTGCGGGCCTCGGATCATCTACCCCCCTAGACATTCTTCTGATGGGGGTAGCCCGGCATTGCTCTCTCTTGTTTTGTGTTTTTTAGGACAAAGGATGACGTAAAACCATGTTGGTTCACAAGGTAGGACACTATCCTACCGGTTTCACCGGAACAGGGAGTTTCCCCTTTATACAAGTCTAAAACCTTCACTTCTAGGTTAGAGCGCATGTATGCGAGGGGGGACACATGCAAGCACCCGGAGACTCGTAGGTTTTGTATGTTTCAACATAGCACCACAATTTCATGCATGTGCTAGGGCCACATGAAGGTCCTTGAGGTATTCCAATGCCCCGAAACGCGTTTTGCTGCGGAACCCTTATCTGCGGGCCTCGGATCGTATACCCCCCTAGACATTCTTCTGATGGGGGTAGCCCGGCATAGCTCTCTCTTGTTTTGTGTTTGTTTAGGTCATAGGATGATGTAAAACCATGTTGGTTCACAAGGCGGGGCAGTATCCTACCCGGTTTCACCGGAACAGGGAGTTTTCCCCTTATACAAGTTTAGAACCTTCGCTTCTAGGTTAGAGCGCATCCATACGAGGGGGACACATGCAAGCACCCTAAGACTAGTAGGTTTTGTATGTTTCAACATAACACCAAACTTTCATGCATGTCTTAGGGCCACATGCAGGTCCTTGAGGTATTCTGATGCCCCAGAGCGCGGTTTGCTGTGGAACCCTGATGTGCGGGCCTCGGATCGTCTACCCCCTAGACATTCTTATAATGGGGGTAACCCGAC
Source organism: Avena sativa (assembly GCA_916181665.1). Lineage (NCBI taxonomy): Eukaryota > Viridiplantae > Streptophyta > Magnoliopsida > Poales > Poaceae > Avena > Avena sativa. Next base: position 50,444,705 of record OV702279.1, on the reverse strand, counting down.
ATAGATCTCTCTTGTTTTGTGTTTGTTTATGTCATAGGATGATGTAAAACCATGTTAGTAAACAAGGCGGGGCAGTATCCTACCCGTTTTCACCGGAACAGGAAGTTTTCTCCTTATACAAGTTTAGAACCTTTGCTTCTAGGTTAGAGGGCATGCATGCGAGGGGGGACACATGCAAGCACCCGAAGACTAGTAGGTTTTGTATGTTTCAACATAACACCATAGTTTCATGCATGTGCTAGGGCCACATACATGTCCTTGAGGTATTCCGATGCCCCGCAGCGCGGTTTGCTACGAAACCCTGATGTGCGGACCTCAGATCGTCTACCCCTCTAGACATTCTTCTGATGGGGGTATCCCGGCATAGATCTCTCTTGTTTTGTGTTTGTTTAGATCATAGGATGACGTAAAACCATGTTGGTTCTCAAGGTGGGGCACTATCCTACCCGGTTACACCGGAACAGGGAATTTCCCCTTTATACAAGTCTAAAAGCTTCGCTTATAGGTTAGAGCGCATGTATGCGAGGGGGGACACATGCAATCACCTAAAGACTCGTAGGTTTTGTATGTTTCAACATAGCACCACACTTTCATGCATGTGTTAGGGCCACATGCAGGTCCTTGAGGTATTCCGATGCCCCGGAACGTGTTTTGTTGCGGAACCCTGATCTGCGGGCCTCGGATCGTCTACCCCCCTAGACATTCTTCTGATGGGGGTAGCCCGGCATATCTCTGTCTTGTTTTGTGTTTGTTTAGGTCATAGGATGATGTAAAACCATGTTGGTTCACAAGGCAGGGAACTATCCTACCCTGTTTCACCGGAATAGGGAGTTTCCCCCTTATACAAGTTTAGAACCTTCGCTTCTAGGTTAGAGCGCATTCATGCGAGGGGGGACACATGCAAGCACCCGAAGACTAGTAGGTTTTGTATGTTTCAACATAACACCATACTTTCATGCATGTGCTAGGGCCACATGCAGGTTCTTGAGGTATTCCGATGCCCCGGAGTGCGGTTTACTGCGGAGCCCTGATCTGCGCTCCTCGGATCGTCTACCCCCCTAGACATTCTTCTGATGGGGGTAGCCCGGCATTGCCCTCTCTTATTTTGTGTTTGTTTAGGTCATAGGATGACATAAAAACCATGTTGGTTCACAAGCCGGGGCAGTATCCTACCCGGTTTCACCGGAACGGGGAGTTTCCCCCTTATACAAATACAGAACCTTCGCTTCTAGGTTAGAGCGCATGTATGCGAGGGGGGACACATGCAAGCACCTGAAGACTAGTTGGTTTTGTATGCTTCAACATAACACCATAGTTTCATGCATGTGCTAGGGCCACATGCAGGTCCTTGAGGTATTCTGATTACCCGGAGCAGGGTTTGCTACGGAACCCTCATCTGCGGGCCTCGGATCGTCTACCCCCCTATACATTCTTCCGATGGGGGTAGCCCGGCATAGCTCTCTCTTGTTTTTTGTTTGTTTAGGTCATAGGATGACGTAAAACCATGTTGGTTCACAAGGTGGGGCACTATCCTACCGGTTTCACCGGAACAGGGAGTTTCCCCCTTATACAAGTTTAGAACCTTCGCTTCTAGGTTAGAGCGCATCCATACGAGGGGGACACATGCAAGCACCCGAAGACTAGTAGGTTTTGTATGTTTCAACATAACACCATACTTTCATGCATGTCTTAGGGCCACATGCAGGTCCTTGAGGTATTCTGATGCCCCAGAGCGCGGTTTGCTGTGGAACCCTGATGTGCGGGCCTCGGATCGTCTACCCCCTAGACATTCTTATAATGGGGCTAGCCCGACATAGATCTCTCTTGTTTTGTGTTTGTTTATGTCATAGGATGATGTAAAACCATGTTGGTAAACAAGGCGGGGCAGTATCCTACCCGTTTTCACTGGAACAGGAAGTTTTCTCCTTATACAAGTTTAGAACCTTTGCTTCTAGGTTAGAGGGCATGCATGCGAGGGGGGACACATGCAAGCACCCGAAGACTAGTAGGTTTTGTATGTTTCAACATAACACCATAGTTTCATGCATGTGCTAGGGCCACATACAGGTCCTTGAGGTATTCCGATGCCCCGCAGCGCGGTTTGCTACGAAACCCTGATGTGCGGACCTCAGATCGTCTACCCCTCTAGACATTCTTCTGATGGGGGTAGCCCGGCATAGATCTCTCTTGTTTTGTGTTTGTTTAGATCATAGGATGACGTAAAACCATGTTGGTTCTCAAGGTGGGGCACTATCCTACCCGGTTACACCGGAACAGGGAATTTCCCCTTTATACAAGTCTAAAAGCTTCGCTTATAGGTTAGAGCGCATGTATGCGAGGGGGGACACATGCAATCACCTAAAGACTCGTAGGTTTTGTATGTTTCAACATAGCACCACACTTTCATGCATGTGTTAGGGCCACATGCAGGTCCTTGAGGTATTCCGATGCCCCGGAACGTGTTTTGTTGCGGAACCCTGATCTGCGGGCCTCGGATCGTCTACCCCCTAGACATTCTTCTGATGGGGGTAGCCTGGCATATCTCTGTCTTGTTTTGTGTTTGTTTAGGTCATAGGATGATGTAAAACCATGTTGGTTCACAAGGCAGGGAAATATCCTACCCTGTTTCACCGGAATAGGGAGTTTCCCCCTTATACAAGTTTAGAACCTTCGCTTCTAGGTTAGAGCGCATGGATGCGAGGGGGGACACATGAAAGCACCCTAAGACTAGTAGGTTTTGTATGTTTCAACATAACACCAAACTTTCATGCATGTGCTAGGGCCACATGCAGGTCCTTGAGGTATTCTGATGCCCCGGAGCGCGGTTTGCTGCGGAACCCTGATCTGCGGGCCTCAGATCGTCTACCCCCCTATGCATTCTTCTGATGGGGGTAGCCCGGCATTGCTCTCTCTTGTTTTTTGTATGTTTAGGTCATAGGATTACGTAAAACCATGTTGGTTCACAAGCCGGGGCAGTATCCTACCCGGTTTCACCGAAACAGGGAGTTTCCCCCTTATACAAGTACAGAACCTTCGCTTCTAGGTTAGAGCGCATGTATGCCAGGGGGGGCACATGCAAGCACCTGAAGACTAGTAGTTTTTATATGTTTCAACATAACACCATACTTTCATGCATGTGCTAGGGCCACATGCAGGTCCTTGAGGTATTCCGATGCCCCGGAGCGCGGTTTGCTACGGAACCCTAATCTGCGGGCCTCGGATCGTCTACCCCCTAGACATTCTTCTGATGGGGGTAGCCCGGCATAGCTCTCTCTCTTGTTTTGTGTTTGTTTAGGTCAAAGGATGACGTAAAACCATGTTGGTTCACAAGGTGGGGCACTCCTACCCGGTTTCACCGGAACGGGGAGTTTCCCCTTTATACAAGTCTAAAACTTTCGCTTCTAGATTAGAGTGCATGTATGCGAGGGGGGACACATGCAAGCACCCGGAGACTCGTAGGTTTTGTATGTTTCAACATAGCACCACACTTTCATGCATGTTCTACGGCCACATGCAGGTCCTTGAGGTATTCCGATGCCCCGAAACACGTTTTGCTGCGGAACCCTGATCTGCGGGCCTCGGATCGTCTACCCCCCTAGACATTCTTCTGATGGGGGTATCCCGGCATAGCTCTCTCTTGTTTTGTGTTTGTTTAGGTCATAGGATGATGTAAAACCATGTTGGTTCACAAGGCGGGGAAGTATCATACCCGGTTTCACCGGAATAGGGAGTTTCCCCCTTATACAAGTTTAGAACCTTCGCTTCTAGGTTAGAGCGCATTCATGCGAGGGGGGACACATGCAAGCACCCGAAGACTAGTAGGTTTTGTATGTTTCAACATAACACCATACTTTCATGCATGTGCTAGGGCCACATGCAGGTTCTTGAGGTATTCCGATGCCCCGGAGTGCGGTTTACTGCGGAGCCCTAATCTGCGCTCCTCGGATCGTCTACCCCCCTAGACATTCTTCTGATGGGGGTAGCCCGGCATTGCCCTCTCTTATTTTGTGTTTGTTTAGGTCATAGGATGACATAAAAACCATGTTGGTTCACAAGCCGGGGCAGTATCCTACCCGGTTTCACCGGAACGGGGAGTTTCCCCCTTATACAAATACAGAACCTTCGCTTCTAGGTTAGAGCGCATGTATGCGAGGGGGGACACATGCAAGCACCTGAAGACTAGTTGGTTTTGTATGCTTCAACATAACACCATAGTTTCATGCATGTGCTAGGGCCACATGCAGGTCCTTGAGGTATTCTGATTACCCGGAGCAGGGTTTGCTACGGAACCCTCATCTGCGGGCCTCGGATCGTCTACCCCCCTATACATTCTTCCGATGGGGGTAGCCCGGCATAGCTCTCTCTTGTTTTTTGTTTGTTTAGGTCATAGGATGACGTAAAACCATGTTGGTTCACAAGGTGGGGCACTATCCTACCGGTTTCACCGGAACAGGGAGTTTCCCCTTTATACAAGTCTAAAACCTTCGCTTCTAGGTTAGAGCGCATGTATGCGAGGGGGACACATGCAAGCGCCCAGAGACTCGTAGGTTTTCTATGTTTCAACATAGCACCACACTTTCATGCATGTGCTAGGGCCACATGCAGGTCCTTGAGGTTTTCCGATGCCCCGAAACGCGTTTTGCTGCGGAACCCTGATCTGCGGGCCTCGGTTCGTCTACCCCCCTAGACATTATACTGATGGGGGTAGCCCGGCATAGCTCTCTCTTGTTTTGTGTTTGTTTAGGTCATAGGATGATGTAAAACCATGTTGGTTCACAAGGCGGGCGGTATCCTACCCGGTTTCATCGGAACAGGGAGTTTTCCCTTTATACAAGTCTAAAACCTTCCCTTCTAGGTTAGAGCGCATGTATGCGAGGGGGACACATGCAATCACCTAGAGACTCGTAGGTTTTTTATGTTTCAACATAGCACCACACTTTCATGCATGTTCTAGGGCCACATGCAGGTCCTTGAGGTATTTCGATGCCCCAGAACGCGTTTTGTTGCGGAACCCTGATCTGCGGGCCTCAGATCGTCAACCCCCCCTAGACATTCTTCTAATGGGGGTAACCCGGCATAACTCTCTCTTGTTTTGTGTTTGTTTAGGTCATCGGATGACGTAAAACCATGTTGGTTCATAAGGTGGGGCACTATCCTACCCGGTTTCACCGGAACAGGGAGTTTCCCCTTTATACAAGTCTAAAACCTTCGCTTCTAGGTTAGAGCGCATGCATGCGAGGGGGGACACATGCAAGCACCCGGAGACTCGTAGGTTTTTTATGTTTCAACATAGCACCACACTTTCATGCATGTTCTAGGGCCACATGCAGGTCCTTGAGGTATTCCGATGCCCCGGAACGTGTTTTGTTGCGGAACCCTGATCTGCGGGCCTCGGATCGTCTACCCCCCTAGACATTCTTCTGATGGGGGTAGCCCGGCATAGCTCTCTCTTGTTTTGTGTTTGTTTAGGTCATAGCATGACGTAAAACCATGTTGGTTCACAAGGTGGGGCACTATCCTACCCGGTTTCACCGGAACGGGGAGTTTCCCCTTTATACAAGTCTAAAACCTTCGCTTCTAGGTTAGAGCGCATGTATGCGAGGGGGGACAAATGCAAGCACCCGGAGACTCGTAAGTTTTGTATGTTTCAACGTAGAACCACACTTTCATGGATGTGCTAGGGCCACATGCAGGTCCTTGAGGTATTCCGATACCCCGGAATGCGTTTTGCTGCAGAACCCGGATCTGCGGGCCTCAGATCGTCTACCCCCCTAGACATTCTTCTGATGGCGGTAGCCCGACATATCTATCTCTTCTTTTGTGTTTGTTTAGGTCATAGGATGACGTAAAACCAAGTTGGTTCACAAGGTGGGGCACTATCCTACCCGGTTTCACCGGAACGGGGAGTTTCCCCTTTATACAAGTCTAAAACCTTCGCTTCTAGGTTAGAGCGCATGTATGCGAGGGGGACACATGCAAGCACCCGGAGACTCATAGGTTTTTTATGTTTCAACATAGAACCACACTTTCATGCATGTGCTAGGGCCACATGCAGGTCCTTGAGGTATTCCGATGCCCCGAAACGCGTTTTGCTGCGGAACCCTGATCTGCGGGCCTCGGATCATCTACCCCCCTAGACATTCTTCTGATGGGGGTAACCCGGCATAGCTCTCTCTTGTTTTGTGTTTGTTAGGTCAGAGGATGATGTAAAACCATGTTGGTTCACAAGGCGGGGCAGTATACTACCCGCCGGTTTCACCGGAATGGGGAGTTTCCCCCATATACAAGTTTAGAACCTTCGCTTCTAGGTTAGAGCGCATGCATGCGAGGGGGGATACATGCAAGCACCTGAAGACTAGTAGGTTTTGTATGTTTCAACATACCACCATACTTTCATGCATGTGCTAGGGCCACATGCAGGTCCTTGAGGTATTCCGATGCCCCGGAGCGATGTTTGCTACGGAACCCTGATCTGCGGGCCTCGGATCGTCTACCCCCTAGACATTCTTCTGATGGGGGTAGCCTGACATAGCTCTCTCTTGTTTTGTGTTTGTTTAGGTCAAAGGATGACGTAAAACCATGTTGGTTCACAAGGTGGGGCACTATCCTACCCGGTTTCACCGGAATAGGGAGTTTCCCCTTTATACAAGTCGAAAACCTTCGCTTCTAGGTTAGAGCGCATGCATGCGAGGGGGGACACATGCAAGCACCCGGAGGCTCATAGGTTTTTTATGTTTCAACATAGCACCACACTTTCATGCATGTGCTAGGGCCACATGCAGGTCCTTGAGGTATTCCGATGCCCCGAAACGCGTTTTGCTGCGGAACCCTGATATGCGGGCCTCGGATCGTCTACCCCCCTAGACATTCTTCTCATGGGGGTAGCCTGTTGGAGATATGCCCAAGAGGCAATAATAAAATGGTTGTTATCATATCTTCACACTTATGATAAATGTTTACATACCATGCTATAATTGTATTAACCAGAAACATTAATACTTGTGTGATTTGTAAACTAAAATAAGAGTCCCTAGTAAAGCCTCTTGTTAAACTAGCTTGTTGGTTAATATATGATCATGGTTTCCTGATCATGAACATATAGATGTTATTAACAACAGGGTCATATCATTAGGAGAATGATGTGATGGACATACTCCTATAGATAAGCGTAGCATAAAGATCAAGTCATTTCAATAGTTCAATTGCTATATGCTTTCTGATACATAGTAACCTAATTCCTTCGCCCATGAGATCATGCATATCACCTTTACCGGATGGATGCTTTGATGACATCAAACACCACACCGTAACTGGGTGGCTATAAAGGTGGCATTGAGTGTTCGGAAAGTATTGGTTGAAACACATGGATCAAGAGTGGGATTTGTCCATCCATATGACGGATAGATATACTCTAGGCCCTCTCGGTGAAATGTCATCCAATTAGCTTGCAAGCATGTGACTGGCTCACAAGGGATCACATATCACGGGAACGAGAAAAGAGTACTTATCAGTAACGAGGTTGAACTAGGTATGCAGAGATACCGACGATCATAACCTCGAATAAGTAAACTATCGTGAGACAAAGGGAAATTGGTATCGTATGTAAGTGGTTCATTCGATCGCAAAGCAATCGTAGAAATATGTGGGAGCCATATGAATTTCCAGATTCCTCTATTGGTTATTGTTCGGAGAAGTGTCTCGATCATGTCCGCATAATTCACGAACCGTAGGGAGACACACTTAAGGATTCGACGTTGTTTTGAGTAGTTATGGTATTATGAGAAAGAGACCGAATGTTGTTCGGAGTCTCGGATGGGATCCGGGATATCACGAGGTGATACGGAATGGTCCGGAGAATAAGATTCATATAAGGAAAGTCCCGTTTCGGAGTTCGGGAATGATTCCGGTGTTTTCATCGGGAATGTTCTAGAAGGTTCCGGATTGTCCGGCACTCTGGGGGGGTACATGAGTGTGTCATTGAATGATTGCATCATGTACTAAGTGTTCTTGCTGTTCCAAAAACATGAAAGTCAAATTGCCAGTTTGAAAGTCAAACGGCTAAAACAGGAAACTGTGGAAAACAGGAAACTGTGGGAAACAGGAAACTGTGGGAAACAAGCAAGAGGAGGTTGAAACCAACTTGGAGGAGGAGTTCCTCTCCTCCTTGGCCGGCGCCCAGCCCTAGGCCGAGTTGGGGAGGGACTCCCTCCCTCCCTGGCGCGCCTAGCCCCTCCACCTATAAAAGGAGGGGCAGGGCTCCTCCTTGAGACACACAAGTTTCCACCTCTAATCTCAGGTTTAGAGCCGTTTGGTTTAGAGCTTCTAATTGCTTTAGCCTGCGGTTTAGAGCCTTCTAATTGGTGTGTCTAATCTCTAGACCACTAATAGCCCTCTCTCATACTCCACCATACTCGCTCCGGCTTAAGGCGAAGCCCTGCGGGATCTCCCCTCTACTTCCGGTACCACGCCGTTGTGCTGCCGGAATCGCGAGGAGAGTGCTACAACCTCCACTGCCTGCTGGAACAAGGGAGAGGAAGGTCTTCGTCGAGTACCGAACGTGTGACCGACTGCGGGAGCGCTGCCGGAACGCAGCGCCGGAAGGATCGTCTACGCGATCTTGAGATCGGAAGTGTACGACTACATCACCCACGAGAATCTGCTCTCGTTAACCGCTTTGGAATCTTCGAGGGTAAGTTATTCCATCGACTCGTTGCTACAATCTAGTAGATAGATCTTGGCTTGTTTGTTTGTATGCGATAGAAAATTTTTGTTTTCCATGCTACGAACCCCTACAGTGGTATCAGAGCCGTGTCTATATGTAGATCTGTTGCACGAAGTAGAACACAATGGTCATTGTGGGCGTTGATGCTTTTATTGTCGATTGCTTCTTGTGTACTTTGCATCTTGCGGTATGTTGGGATGAAGCGGCCCGGGATAACCTTACATGACATCGTTCATGAGACTTGCTCCACGCTCGACATGCAACTTGTATTGCATAAGTGGCTTTGCGGGTGCCTGTTTCTCCTAGCATAGTTAAGATCCAATTTACAACGGGTGATTAACAATACTAGTATCAATGTTGTGGTTCATGTTCGTAAGTTAGAACGACACTTATTAAACAGCCCCAAACCACGTAAAACATGCAAAGAAAGTAGAGGCGTCGAACTTTGTTTTGCAGGGGTGTGCTGTGATGTGATATGGCCATGATTGTGATTATATATGATGTATGCAATGTTCCTTATTGTAAGTAGGCAACCGGCAGGAGCCATATGGTTGTCTTTAATTTATGTTAAGACCCGCGTGTCTATTCAAAGTAGTTGTAATAGTTTAAGCCGGTGGACGACAACCATGGAGAGGCGTCATTGACCTTGATGCAATGCCGGTGATGATGGAAATCATGTTCGTGCTTGAAGATGGAGATCGGAAGCACAAAGAAGAAAGGCCATATCATATCACATATTATGAATTGCATGTGATGTTAATCCTTTATGCATCTTGTATTGCTTAGTAGACGACGGTAGCATTATAAGATGATCCCTCATGCACATGAATTTCAAGTCATAAAGTGTTCACCCTTAGTTAGCACCGTTGCTAAAGCTTGTTGTTTCGAAGCACCACGTGATGATCGGGTGTGTTAGATTCTGCAAGTGTATACAACGTGAGCAAGCCAGATTTGCTCATGCAGAAACTAAGGTTTGATCTTGACGAGCCTAGCATGTACATACATGGTCTCGGAACACAGATTACCGAAAGGTAGAGCATGAGTCATATAGTAGATATGATGAACATGTTGATTGTTCGCCATTGAAGCTACATCAACTCTCGTGATGATCGGTTTTGATGTGGTGGATTTGGTTCGTGTGATCACTAAAACAATGTGAGGGATATTGTTTTGAGTGGGAGTTCACCTAGATTAATTTAATTATTAATTAGAACTCAATTTATCATAAACTAAATCAAAGTGAATTTGCATAGTTGTTGTAGTCATTGGCATCCGTTTACCACCTTGCGCTTAGTTATAATTGAGATGATAGAACTATAGAATTCTGGTTAGTTACTTTACGAACTGGTATCGTATTGTTTTGAAGTGTTAATCTAAAGTTTAAAAGTCCTATTGCAAACTTTCAGTAAGTTCCGGTTACTCCATGAAGTTTAATAATTAGTATTAAATCAAGAGTAACAATCCCAAGTGTTAGTATATAAGTATCATATTTGTCTCCATGATTCTTGATATTCAAAGGATTCTCTTAATATCAAGGTTATCTAGGATCTGAAAGAATTGTTTCAGAAACCGTGATGTGTGGAAGATATTGTGATATCTGAAACGAAGTTTTGGTTGCAACATGATAGAGTATAATATGGCAAAGTTCATGTTCTCATATTTTGATGAGAATTTGCAAAAGGTTGGAGACACTTGTTGTCCTAATCCTCCAAAAGGTTTTTTGGATAGCAAAATTATACTCATAATTCATCATTATAAGCTAAAAATAGCTTGATCATGGACGATTCCATGATAAGGGTGAATATTTGATGTAGGTAAAATGTTTACTACACCAAGAGATTACTAAAGAAAGGAATTTGAAAGAACACCAAACATTTGATGATGGTGATCTACTTCAAAGTGCAAGTCCAAAGACATTGGTATTTAACTATACATGCTTTGGACTATGTGTCATATGTATGACTCCACTATTGATGTTGATAGATTCTTTCAAACAGAAAAGGAAATACTGAAAGAGAATCTCATAAATATATGGCAGAAAAGAAAAGACTAGAATTGTTCAGTTTAAGTATATAGATGATATACATGTTATGGCTATATTCTTTGCTTATTAAACAATGTGGTTATTAAGTATTTGACACTGAATTTGTTGGTATGAATCGTCATACGAAACAACACAATTCATGAACTACAATGGCCTAAGTAACTAGCAAAAGAATATGTGATGATGTTCATCGAGAACAAATAAAGAGTTATTGTGTTGCTCGTTAAACATCAAAGCTTGACTTCAAGATTTGTTTTATCAGGTATTATGAGAACAAAAGGGTTGTTCAAATAAATTGCCGTAATCCATAAAAGATGGATGATTCACAAATCTCGTTGGAGACATCACATCCATAAAACTAGTGCTAAAGATGTCGAAAGACAAATTGATTGAAAGATCACTTGGGAAGTGACATCGCCGTTTAAATTATATTGGAAAGAAAACATGAAGAAACTCCATATGGATGGAATTTTGGAGTCTTTTGATTTTTGATCAAATGACGCTTGTGAAACTTTCCTAGAGATAATTAAAACTTCGTTCATAGGCCAAAAGGGAACGAATGACTAGCTTATTGGAACTTGTACATATTGTTGTACGAAATCCATTATGTGTAGTCAAAAGCGATGGATTTCAACTTCATATGCTTTCTCCGAAAATTTGAGTGAATATATGAATATTTACTTAATAAGGATAAAGTATGAAACATTTGAAAAGTTCAAAGACTTTCAAGATGAAGTGCAAAATCATTGTAACAAGAATATGAATAGTTTATGATAAGATCATAAAGGAAGATATTTGAGTTAGCATAAATACCTAAGATTTAAGGAATCGTTCTGTGGATTTGCATTTTCAGAAACACCATAAGAGTATGGAGCATTCGAGATATGTAATTAAACCTTGTTTGACATGGTAAGATCAAAAGGTATAATTCATAAAACTGCCATTATATTTTAAGATTAAAAAGCTTTAGAGACTACCGTTTTTCCCACTGAAAAGAGCTTCATCATAATCCGTTGAAATGACACCATATAAAGTTATGGTTTGGGATAAAACCCAAGTAATCCTTTCTTAAACATTGGTATGCTATACATAAGAAAGATGTTTGCAACCAAAGTCGGATGAACCTGTCTTTGTTAAGTATTCCTCCATAACACCGGAGACAAAAATGTTTGTCGCTTAGAACGTCAAGTTTCTTTGAGAAGGAATTTTTCGTGAAAAGTTAAGTGGGAGGACAATAGAACTTTGATAAGGTTAAAAGAACCTTAGCTATATGTGCAAAGTTGCGCAATGCCGAAAAGTGTTCCGGAGGCAGCAACAAATGCTCATGGCTCACGTGCCTCAAAGGTTGTGGTCACAGAGATCTAAGTTCCTATTGAAACAAGTAGGTCGGGTAAACAATCAAATACCAAGATTTGAGGGTTGAATCATTATTTGAGAATAATGAACCGACTACATGCAAAGAAGCGATGATGGGCCCTGACTCCGTAAAATGGCTTGAAGCCATAAAATCCGTGATAGTTCCATACACGAGAAATCAAGTTTTGAACTTGAAGGACCCTCAAGAAAGGTGTAAGACCTTACAGTTGTGTTTGGATCTATAAATAAATAGACATGGATGTTGCACATCTATGAAATGGTCGACATGTTGGGAAAGAGTTCACAACAATGTTCAAAGGGTTGACTATGACAAGATTTGATCTTTCATAGCGATATTTAGTCTAGACGGATAAATGTAGCAACCACTACATATAATTTTGTTATATGGTAGTTGAATAAACAAAACAAGTTCTTCTAATAGAATTGTTACCTAGGACGTGTGCATGACACGGTCCATAGGGTTTTGTTAAATCAAAGGATGCTAAAAGCATATGCAAACTTCAATGGTTGAAGTGAGCATCGCGGAGTTGGAATCTTCACAATGATGAAATTGTTAAAAGAGTTTAAATTCATCAGAGACAATGAAGATGCTTGCATTTGCAAGAAATTAAGTGGGAGCGCTAAGACATATTTCTAATACATTATGTAGGAGACATATTGTTGATTGGAAGTGATGTATCTTTTTATTAACACAAGATAAGAATTTCATCTCGATGAAAGACTTAGGCAAAACCCAAATATTTAGCATCAATAGACGCTAATATGGTTGTGCCAGAAGTACATAGACAAGATATTGAATGAGTTCAATATAGAAACTACAAGAGAGGTTCTTGTCGCACAGAAAGGATTGAATGAGTTCAATGTTGATGATATATTCAAGTGTATTGACATCTGGTAAAGTGAAACAAATAATCAAGTATAGATTGATACTTGATGTATGAAATCACAAAGAGTATTTATATCAATCATACTGTGATATGTACAAATCCAGATATGTCCTATGCTCTAAATGTTGTGAGCATATAACAGAATGATTCGTAAGATGATCATTGGACAATAGTAAGGATATTCTTATGATCTTTTGGAAGAACTAAGAGTATAATATTTGTAGAAGTGACAAGTAGATGGTTAGTTCATTGTAAAAGTACTACATTGATACTAGCTTTGTCACAAAGTACAAATTAAGTTTATCTCAATCTAAACTAAGGGTGGCACAATATAATGGAAAGTGAGTTCCATAATGGATTTGGATGAGTTCCAAAGTTAAGACATTGTGACAGATACTACAACAAAAGGCTAAGTATATGACTGCTATTTTAGCAGCAAAAGAGGGCATTTGTGTCAAGTAGTTATCAAACTAGGTGTAGTTCACAGTGGGATAGTACTATGAAGATATATTGTGCGACAATATTATCAACATGTTTTAACCCCAAAGAGCTAAAGGTCACACCGAAAGACCAAATTTATACAAAGCCATCTCATTAGAGAATGAGTGATGCGTAGAGACGCAAAGACATGCAATTACACACGGACCTGGAAGTGTCAGATCCGGAGAGCAGTTGACCACTAGCAAACGTGTACTTGCAACACCGGAAAGCCATAGGTGTTGAATACACAAAGGTTTGAAACTAGATTATTGACTCTAGTGCAAGTGGGAGACTGTTGGAGATATGCCCAAGAGGCAATAATAAAATGGTTGTTATCATATCTTCACACTTATGATAAATGTTTACATACCATGCTATAATTGTATTAACCAGAAACATTAATACTTGTGTGATTTGTAAACTAAAATAAGAGTCCCTAGTAAAGCCTCTTGTTAAACTAGCTTGTTGGTTAATATATGATCATGGTTTCCTGATCATGAACATAGAGATGTTATTAACAACAGGGTCATATCATTAGGAGAATGATGTGATGGACATACTCCTATAGATAAGCGTAGCATAAAGATCAAGTCATTTCAATAGTTCAATTGCTATATGCTTTCTGATACATAGTAACCTAATTCCTTCGACCATGAGATCATGCATATCACCTTTACCGGATGGATGCTTTGATGACATCAAACACCACACCGTAACTGGGTGGCTATAAAGGTGGCATTGAGTGTTCGGAAAGTATTGGTTGAAACACATGGATCAAGAGTGGGATTTGTCCATCCATATGACGGATAGATATACTCTGGGCCCTCTCGGTGAAATGTCATCCAATTAGCTTGCAAGCATGTGACTGGCTCACAAGGGATCACATATCACGGGAACAAGAAAAGAGTACTTATCAGTAACGAGGTTGAACTAGGTATGCAGAGATACCGACGATCATAACCTCGGATAAGTAAACTATCGTGAGACAAAGGGAAATTGGTATCGTATGTAAGTGGTTCATTCGATCGCAAAGCAATCGTAGAAATATGTGGGAGCCATATGAATTTCCAGATTCCTCTATTGGTTATTGTTCGGAGAAGTGTCTCGATCATGTCCGCATAATTCACGAACCGTAGGGAGACACACTTAAGGATTCGACGTTGTTTTGAGTAGTTATGGTATTATGAGAAAGAGACCGAATGTTGTTCAGAGTCTCGGATGGGATCCGGGATATCACGAGGTGATCCGCAATGGTCCGGAGAATAAGATTCATATAAGGAAAGTCCCGTTTCGGAGTTCGGGAATGATTCTGGTGTTTTCATCGGGAATGTTCTAGAAGGTTCCGGATTGTCCGGCACTCCGGGGGGGGGAGGGTACATGAGTGTGTCATTGAATGATTGCATCATGTACTAAGTGTTCTTGCTGTTCCAAAAACATGAAAGTCAAATTGCCAGTTTGAAAGTCAAACGGCTAAAACAGGAAACTGTGGAAAACAGGAAACTGTGGGAAACAGGAAACTGTGGGAAACAAGCAAGAGGAGGTTGAAACCAACTTGGAGGAGGAGTTCCTCTCCTCCTTGGCCGGCGCCCAGCCCTAGGCCAAGTTGGGGAGGGACTCCCTCCCTCCCTAGCGCGCCTAGCCCCTCCACCTATAAAAGGAGGGGCAGGGCTCCTCCTTGAGACACACAAGTTTCCACCTCTAATCTCAGGTTTAGAGCCGTTTGGTTTAGAGCTTCTAATTGCTTTAGCCTGCGGTTTAGAGCCTTCTAATTGGTGTGTCTAATCTCTAGACCACTAATAGCCCTCTCTCATACTCCACCATACTCGCTCCGGCTTAAGGCGAAGCCCTGCGGGATCTCCCCTCTACTTCCGGTACCACGCCGTTGTGCTGCCGGAATCGCGAGGAGAGTGCTACAACCTCCGCTGCCTGCTGGAACAAGGGAGAGGAAGGTCTTCGTCGAGTACCGAACATGTGACCGACTGCGGGAGCGCTGCCGGAACGCAGCGCCGGAAGGATCGTCTACGCGATCTTGAGATCGGAAGTGTACCACTACATCACCCACGAGAATCTGCTCTCGTTAACCGCTTTGGAATCTTCGAGGGTAAGTTATTCCATTGACTCGTTGCTACAATCTAGTAGATAGATCTTGGCTTGTTTGTTTGTATGCGATAGAAACTTTTTGTTTTCCATGCTACGAACCCCTACATAGACCGACATAGATCTCTCTTGTTTTGTGTTTGTTTACGTCATAGGATGATGTAAAACCATGTTGGTTCACAAGGCGGAGCAGTATCCTACCCGGTTTCACCGGAACGGGGAGTTTCCCCCTTATACAAGTTTAGAACCTTCGCTTCTAGGTTAGAGCGCATGTATGCGGGTGGGGACACATGCAAGCACCCGAACACTAGTAGGTTTTGTATGTTTCAACATAACACCATACTTTCATGCATGTGTTAGGGCCACATGCAGGTCCTTGAGGTATTCCGATGCCCTAGAGCGCGGTTTGCTGTGGAACCCTGATGTGCGGGTCTCGGATCGTCTACCCCCCTAGACATTCTTCTAATGAGGGTAGCCCGGCATAGCTCTCTCTTGTTTGGAGTTAGTTTAGGTCAAAGGATGACGTAAAGCCATGTTGGTTCACAAGGTGGGGTACTATCCTACCCGGTTTCACCGGAACGGGGAGTTTCCCCTTTATACAAGTATAAAACCTTCGCTTCTAGGTTAGAGCGCATGTATGCGAGGGGGGACAAATGCAAGCACCCAGAGACTCGTAAGTTTTGTATGTTTCAACGTAGCACCACACTTTCATGGATATGCTAGGGCCACATGCAGGTCCTTGAGGTATTCCGATACCCCGGAATGCGTTTTGCTGCGGAACCCTGATCTGCGGGCCTCAGATCGTCTACCCCTTAGGCATTCGTCTGATGGGGTAGCCCGGCATAGCTCTCTCTTGTTTTGTGTTTGTTTAGGTCATAGGATGATGTAAAACCATGTTGGTTCACAAGGCGGGGCAGTATCCTACCCGATTTCACTAGAACGGGGAGTTTCCCCCTTATACAAGTTTAGAACCTTCGCATCAAGGTTAGAGCGCATGCATGCGAGCGGTTTTGTATGTTTTGTATGTTTCAACATAACACCATACTTTCATGCATGTGTTAGGGCCACATGCAGGTCCTTGAGGTATTCCGATGCCCCAGAGCGCGGTTTGCTGCGGAACCCTGATGTGCAGGCCTCGGAACGTCTACCCCCTAGACATTCTTCTGATGGGGGTAGCCGGGCATTGCTCTCTATTGTTTTGTGTTTTTTAGGTCATAGGATGATGTAAAACCATGTTGGTTCACAAGGCGGGGCAGTATCCTACCCGGTTTCACCGGAACTGGGAGTTTCCCCCTTATACAAGTTTAGAACCTTCGCTTCTAGGTTAGAGCGCATGCATGCGAGGGGGAACACATGCAATCACCTGAAGATTAGTAGGTTTTGTATGTTTCAACATAACACCATACTTTCATGCATGTGCTAGGGCCACATGTAGGTCCTTGAGGTATTCCGATGCCCCACAGCGCGGTTTGCTGCGGAACCCTGATGTGCGGGCCTCAGATCGTCTACCCCCCTAGACATTCTTCTGATGGGGGTAGCCCGGCATAGCTCTCTCTTGTTTTGTGTTTGTTTAGATCATAGGATGACGTAAAACCATGTTGGTTCACAAGGTGGGGCACTATCCTACCCGGTTTCACCGGAACAGGGAATTTCAACTTTATTCAAGTCTAAAACCATTTCTTCTAGGTTAGACCGCATGTATGCGAGGGGGACACATGCAATCACCTACAGACTCGTAGGTTTTGTATGTTTCAACATAGCACTACACTTTCATGCATGTGCTAGGGCCACATGCAAGTCCTTGAGGTATCCCGATGCCCTGGAACGCGTTTTGTTGTGAAACCCTGATCTGCGGGCCTCGGATCGTCTTCCCCTAGACATTCTTCTAATGGGGGTAACCCGGCATAGCTCTCTCTTGTTTTGTGTTTGTTTAGGTCATAGGATGATGTAAAACCATGTTGGTTCACAAGGGGGGCAGTATCCTACCCGTTTTCACGGGAACAGGGAGTTTCCCCCTAATACAAGTTTAGAACCTTCGCTTCTAGGTTAGAGCGCATCCATGCGAGGGGGGACACATGCAAGCACCCGAAGGCTAGTACGTTTTGTATGTTTCAACATAACACCATACTTTCATGCATGTGCAAGGGCCACATGCAGGTCCTTGAGGTATTCCGATGCCCCGGAGCGCGGTTTGCTGCGGAACCCTGATCTGCGGGCCTCGGATCGTCTACCCCTCTAGACATTCTTCTGATGGGGGTAGCCCGGCATTGCTCTCTCTTTTTTTGTGTTTGTTTAGGTCATAGGATGACGTAAAACCATGTTGGTTCACAAGACGAGGCAGTATCCTACCCGGTTTCACCGGAACAGGGAGTTTCCCCCTTATACAAGTACAGAACCTTCGCTTCTAGGTTAGAGCGGATGTATGCGAGGGGGGACACATGCAAGCACCTGAAGACTAGTAGGTTTTGTATGTTTCAGCATAACACCATACTTTCATGCATGTGCGAGGGCCACATGCAGGTCCTTGAGGTATTCCGATGCCCCGGAGCGCGGTTTGCTATGGAACCCTGATCTGCGGGCCTCAGATCGTCTACCCCCCTAGACATTCTTCTGATGGGGGTAGCCCGGCATAGCTCTCTCTTGTTTTGTGTTTGTTTAGGTTATAGGATGACGTAAAACCATGTTGGTTCACAAGGTGGGGCACTTGTTGGAATTATGCCCTAGAGGCAATAATAAAGATGTTAGTTATAATTCTTGTTCATGATAAAGTTTATATTCCATGCTAGAATTGTATTAAGCGGAAACTTTGATACTTGTGTGGTTTATGAACAACACCGTGTCCGTAGTACGCCTCTATGGACTAGCTCATTGGTTAATGATGGTTAAGGTTTCCTAACCATAGACATGAGTTGTCGATTAATAATGAGATCATGTCATTAGGAGAATGATATGGTGTACAGACCCAAATCAAGCAGATCAATTAGATCGTGTCATCGTTTTCATCTTTGTGAAGCTTTTTCTTATGTCAAATATTTTATTCCTTGGACCATGAGATAATGCAACTCCCTAGTATCGGAAGAAAGCTTTGATGTCATCAAACGTCATCCTATGTGAGGGTGATCATAAAGGTGTATCTCAGGTGATCGGAAATTACTTGTTGGGTTGTATGTATCGAGATGGAGTTTTTCCCTCCCGAGTCGGAGAGATATACTTCGGGCCCACTCAGTAATCGATATCAACACCGCTTGCAAGCACGTGGTTATGGAGTTGATCACAAAGTGATATCGGATTACGGAACAAGTAAAGTACTTGCCGTGAACGAGATTGAACTAGGTATGCCGATACCGACGATCGAATCTCGGGCAAGTAAAATATCGCGTGACAAAGGAAATATATATATGGGATTAATTGAATCCTGGCATCGTGGTTCATCCGATATGATCATCGATGAATATGTGGGAGTCAATATGGGTTTCCAGATCCCGCTGTTGATTATTGATAGAAGATCATGTCTGCATATTCTCGAACCCGTAGGGTCACACACTTAACGTGCTTCGACGCTAGGATAGAATGGATAATTGGTTTGTGAGTTTTTCCTCAGAGTCTCGGATGAGATCCAGGACATCACGAGAGGTTCCGGAATGGTCCGGAGAATAAGATTCATATAAAGGAAAGCAGTTTTTGGATTTCGGAATCGTTTCGGAATGTTCGGTATTATACCAGAAGGTTCTAGAAGCTTCCGGAGTGGGACCAACGTGGCCCCACTTGTCGGAGGGGTGCGTGGGCCTACGAGGGATTGCCCTGGCCGCATTGGGCCAGGGGCACAAGTCCCCATAGGCCCAGACGGCCAAAACCCTAGGGGAAACCCTAGGAAACCTTCTAGAAGGGAGGGAAGACTTGCCCCCCACTCCACCCTTGGGGCCGCCGCCCTAGGGCTTGGAGGATGGGGCAAGGGGGCCGGCCAGCCCCCTATATAAGGTGGGCAGGGGCACACCCTCCCCTCACCCCAAACCCTAGCCGCCAACTGCTGCCCTACCTCTCTCTCTCTCCCGACTGCGTGTAGGCGAAGCCCTGCTGCAGAAACTCTCCACCATAACACCACACCGTCGTGTTGTAGATCCAACATATCTCTCCACCCCACTTGCTGGACCGAGGAAGGAGGAGACGTTGCGGCACCGTACGTTTGCATCTCTCGGAGGCGCCGCCACTTGCGGTGTTGGATCGGATCGCATCGCGAGGAGGAGAAGGGGAGTATGACTACACCAACCACGTTATGTTGAACGTTTCCGCTGTGTGATTTCTTCAAGGGTATGAATATCTCATCTATCCCTCTCGTTGATTGCATCTCCTAGATTAGATCTTGGCTTTCCCGTTCGCGACCGTAGAAATTTTTAGATTTACTATGCTATGAAAACCCTTCAGCACTATCCTACCCGGTTTCACCGGAACGGGGAGTTTCCCCTTTATACAAGTCTAAAACCTTCGCTTCTAGATTAGAGCGCATGTATGCGAGGTGGGACACATGCAAGCACCCGGAGACTCGTAGGTTTTGTATGTTTCAACATAGCACCACACTTTCATGCATGTGCTAGGGCCACATGCAGGTCCTTGAGGTATGCCGATGCCCCGAAACGCGTTTTGCTGCGGAACCCTAATCTGCGGGCCTCGGATCGTCTACCCCCTAGACATTCTTCTGACGGGGGTAGCCCGACATATCTCTCTCTTGTTTTGTGTTTGTTTAGGTCATAGCATGACGTAAAACCATGTTGGTTCACAAGGTGGGGCACTATCCTACCCGGTTCACCGGAACAGGGAGTTTCCCCTTTATACAAGTCTAAAACCTTCGCTTCTAGGTTAGAGCGCATGTATGCGAGGGGGGACACATGCAGGCACCCGGAGACTCGTAAGTTTTGTAATTTTCAACATAGCACCACACTTTCATGGATGTGATAGGGCCACATGCAGGTCCTTGAGGTATTCCGATGCCCCGAAACGCGTTTTTCTGCGGAACCCTGATCTGCGGGCCTTGGATCGTTTACCCCCTAGACATTCTTCTGATGGGGGTAGCCCGGCATATCTCTCTCTTGTTTTGTGTTTGTTTAGGTCACAGGATGATGTAAAACCATGTTGTTTCACAAGGCGGGGCAGTATCCTACCCGGTTTCACCGGAACAGGGAGTTTCCCCCTTATACAAGTTTAGAACCTTCGCTTCTAGGTTAGAGCGCATGCATGCGCGGGGGGACACATGCAAGCACACGAAGACTAGTAGGTTTTGTATGTTTCAACATAAAACCATACTTTCATGCATGTTTTTGGGCCACATGTAGGTCCTTGAGGTATTCCGATGCCCCAGAGCACGGTTTGCTGCGGAACCCTGATGTGCAGGCCTCGGATCGTCTACCCCCCTAGACATTCTTCTGATGGGGGTAGCCCGGCATAGCTCTCTCTTGTTTTGTGTTTTTTTATGTCATAGGATGATGTAAAACAATGTTGGTTCACAAGGCGGGGTAGTATCCTACCCGGTTTCACCGGAATAGGGAGTTTCCCCTTATACAAGTTTAGAACCTTCGCTTCTAGGTTAGAGCGCATCCATGCGAGGGTGGACACATGCAAGCACCCGAAGACTAGTAGGTTTTGTATCTTTCAACATAACACCATACATTCATGCATGTGCTAGGTCCACATGAAGGTCCTTGAGGTATTCCGATGCCCCGCAGCGCGGTTTGCTACGGAACCCTGATGTGCGGGCCTCGCATCGTCTACCCCCTAGACGTTCTTCTGATGGGGGTAGCCCGGCATAGATCTCTCTTGTTTTGTGTTTCTTTAGATCATAGGATGACGTAGAACCATGTTGGTTCACAAGGTGGGCATTATCCTATCCGGTTTTACCGGAACAGGGAGTTTCCCCTTTATACAAGTCTAAAACCTTCGCTTCTAGGTTAGAGCGCATGTATGCGAGGGGGGACACATGCAATCACCTAGAGACTCGTAGGTTTTGTATGTTTCAACATAGCACCACACTTTCATGCATGTGCTAGGGCCACATGCAGGTCCTTGAGGTATTCCGATGCCCCGGAACGCGTTTTGTTGCGGAACCCTGATCTGCGGGCCTCGGATCGTCTACCCCCCTAGACATTCTTCTGATGGGGGTAACCCAGCATAGCTCTCTCTTGTTTTGTGTTTGTTTAGGTCATAGGATGATGTAAAACCATGTTGGTTCACAAGGCGGGGCAATATCCTACCCGGTTTCACCGGAACGGGGAGTTTCCCCCTTATACAAGTTTATAACCTTCGCTTCTAGGTTAGAGCGCATGCATGCGAGGGGGGACACATGCAAGCACCCGAAGAGTAGTAGGTTTTCTATGATTCAACATAACACCATACTTTCATGCATGTGCTAGGGCTACATGCAGGTCCTTGAGGTATTCCGATGTCCCGGAGTGCGGTTTGCTGCGGAACCCTGATCTGCGGGCCTCGGATCGTCTACCCCCCTACACATTCTTCTGATGGAGGTAGCCCGGCATTGCTCTCTCTTGTTTTGTGTTTGTTTAGGTCATAGGCTGACGTAAAACCATGTTGGTTCACAAGGCGGGGCAGTATCCTACCCGGTTTCACCGGAACGGGGAGTTTCCCCCTTATACAAGTACATAACCTTCGCTTCTAGGTTAGAACGCATGTATGCGAGGGGGGACACATACAAGCACCTGAAGACTAGTAGGTTTTTTATGTTTCAACATAACACCATACTTTCATGCATGTGCTAGGGCCACATGCAGGTCCTTGAGGTATTCCAATGCCTCGAAGCGCGGTTTGCTACGGAACCCTGATCTGCGGGCCTCGGATCGTCTACCCCCTAGACATTCTTCTGATGGGGGTAGCCCGGCATAGCCCTCTCTTGTTTTGTGTTTGTTTAGGTCATAGGATGATGTAAAACCATGTTGGTTCACAAGGCAGGGCAGTACCCTACCCGGATTCACCGGAACGGGGAGTTTCCCCTTATACAAGTTTAGAACCTTCGTCTCTAGGTTAGAGCGCATGCATGCGGGGGGACACATGCAAGAATCCGACGACTAGTAGGTTTTGTATGTTTCAACATAGCACCACACTTTCATGCATGTGATAGGGCCACATGCAGGTTCTTGAGCTATTCCGATGTCCCGAAACACGTTTTGCTGCGGAACCCTGATCTGCGGGCCTCGGATCGTCTACCCCCTAGAAATTCTTCTGATGGGGGTAGGCCGGCATAGCTCTCCCTTGTTTTGTGTTTGTTTAGGTCATAGGATGATGTCAAACCATGTTGGTTCACAAGGTGGGGCAGTATCCTACCCGGTTTCACCGGAACGGGTTGTTTCCCCCTTATACAAGTTTAGAACCTTCGCTTCTAGGTTATAGCGCATGCATGCGAGGGAGGACACATGCATGCACCCGAAGACTAGTAGGTTTTCTATGTTTCAATATAACACCATACTTTAATGCATGTGCTAGGGCCACATGCAGGTCCTTGAGGTAATCCGATGCCCCGCAGCGCGGTTTGCTGCGGAACCCTGATGTGCGGGTCTCGGATCGTCTACCCGTAGACATTCTTCTGATGGGGGTAGTCCGGTGTCACATCCCAAAATTTTCCGAATTTTGAAATGTGAAAAATAAATAAACAAAATAAATAATTGTTGAAATTTAGAGTGAAAAGAAACTTTTTTGATTCCAAATGGAAACATCAAAACCCATCTTGAACAAACTTTGAATAAAGTTTGAATCCAACAAAAATCAAATCAAGTGAAATGCATTCTTCATAAAGGCATCTTGAAATTTAAACACTTGGAAAATAAACCAAAATTCTAAAACCCTAAAGGAAGAAAATCATTTCCAAGATTACTCTAAGCCTATGGATTTGACCCACATAAAAATTGGTCAAACAAACATTTTAAAATGATCAAGAATGATAAAAGAAAATATTATAAAACCATGGAAACTGGTTTCACTTAATTTGGAGCCATGAATAAAAACTTATGAATTTAATAAGTTAAGAAGGAATTTATTCCCAAAGCTAATAAAGCACCTATCTAAAATCCATGCCAAATGTCGAGAAAATAATCCTAATGACATTTAAAAGGATAAACAAATATCAAATAAAATTTTACAAGTTGGAATCACCATTTTTGGATCCTTAAATAAAAAGATATGGTTTTTATAAGCAAAGGAAGAAATAATAAATGAGGACTATTTTAAGGAGCCAAAATAAAACTTGGCCAAGCAAATAAAATAAAATATTTTTGTTTAAAAAAACAGTAAAGGATTATTTAAATAAAATCATGAGGATTTATTATTATCCAAATTCATTTAAGTAAAGACATTTCCCATTTTAAATGAACATTAAAAACATAATAAAGTATTTTAAATAATAATTCAAAGTGAATTATTTTTAAATAAAACCTACTGAAAAAGGGTTGGTAAAAATTTAGAATTCAAATAGAGTTTTAAAACATATTTAAATCCTATTTGAAATAAAGACAAATATCTATTTTTAAAATTAATAATAGACCCTAAAAGAATAAAAAGATTATTCTAAAATGGACATTTGAATATGTTAATAAACAGTATTAAAAATATACTCAAGTTTGGTAAAGGTTTGAATTTAAATGGAGTTTGAATTATTTGAATAAAAATCAAAACAGATAAATAGAAAAGGAAAAAGAAAAAGAAAAAGAACAAAAAAAATGAAAGAAGCCAGCCCAGCCAGCAAGCCTAGCCCACTAGCCCAACTAGCCCAGTCTCCCTCTCTATAACGCGAAACATTTTTCACCGTAGAACAAACGCGCTTTGCCACTGACCGCTGGACCGCACCTCTCCTCTCTCTCTCTTATGCTGACACCGTTGCCCCACCCGTCAGTCGTCGTCTCCACCCCGCGCGCTGACCTCGCCCCTCTCCCCGGCCGTTTCTGGCAGATTTGAATCGCGTTAATTCGCGTAAATGCTGCAGTAATCGCTCCCTACTACCACGCATGTTTAAGCGCCTCGACGTCCTCTCTCTTTCCCCTCAGACCCCACTCTCCCTCCGCCACCAGGCTGCGCCGATTTTGCGCTCGAGCATCCTCTACTCCGACGAGCTTCGCAAGCGATTCCGGCCGCTCCTCGCTGCCCCTTGCCTCCCAGTCCCCACTAGCTTGCTCGTCATCACTGTGCGCGTCTCCCAGAACCCCGCACTTGCCCGCGCGCGCCCCCTATGCTCGGCAACGACCACGTCTAAGCATCGCCGCCGTTTGCCTCCGCTCCGTCGACCTCCCTCCGGTAATTCTGACCGCGCCTCTCCCCCTCGTTTACACTAGAGCACTCAACGTTCTCCTGTGCATCTAACGACATCGTTTGCTTGCCGTTGCATGATCCGTAGCCTCCCCTTCAACAACGTCTGACCGCACCCGAGCCTGAACGCAACTCCAGCGAGCGATTCAGGACGAACCCGAGCGCCCCTTGGACAACCGCGGCATCGTTGAGCATCAACACGCCACGACGACCTCGGTGAGCCTTTCCCCTGCCTCTTTTGCTTCCTACATCGTCGGCAACCTCACCATCTGACCGCGCCGTCGCCCGTTTTAGGTTAGTCATTTTAGGCCGTTGGATTTTAATCAGATGCATGCGACAGATTCATAACCCGAAGGGGTACGCTTGATCCTGTGTTGCACGATCTGTTTAGATCCAATGCACCGCGTAGGACGATCCGTGCGAACCAGTACCAACCAATCAGAACAGGACGTGTGGCCAGAGTTTTGAATTAAAACCAGAAACATTTCTATTAGTTGTACGAATTTGTAAATTGCATAACTTTAAATCTACACGTCCAAATTTTTAAAATTTTATATCAATGGAATCAGAAAAACAAATTCTATCCAACCATGCACTTTGTTTAATAAATTTCTTCTGGAAACTTAGTTGTTTTTGTAGAAACTTGTGTAGGTATATTTTGAATATAAAAATTATTCTAGCAATATTTTTATGGTAAAATTCTTGGCAAATAGATTGTTTTGAACCTATTGACCATAGAAACCAACTTATGGATTTAAAATTGAATTTTGTGAAGTTAAAGAAGAAATCTTTGAATTGAAAGCATTTCTAGTTAAATGAAAATATTACTTATGTGTTAATAATTCTTTTTGAGTAAAACCTTTGAAAGATGATTATATTTAAACTCTCTGACCCTAAGCACCAAGTTTTGAGATTTAAAAATATATTTGATGAGCCCTATAAATTATTACCTTGCTAAAAGCATTTCCAACAACATAAAATATGGTTTTGGTATAAAAATGGTTTATAGGTGAAACATTTTGCAAATGGTTTTAATGTTAAACACTTGACCATAAAACACTAACATTTGTGTTAAAAATATATTTATCAAACACTAGAAAATATTAACTTGATTTGAACCATTTCTAGCAAAACAAAAATGACTTAAAATGGCCACTTTCACTAACTTGTTATCCAATGGTTTTGCCACTTTTATAAATGACCAATATGTGTTTTAAAATGATTATAACCTATTAGAAACCACTTTTCCAAATAAAACAAACTTTGGCATGCTTGCATGCATAGCTTTGTTTTTATTATTCTATGTGTTGATTGCTTGAATGGTAGTTTGAATTTGTGCCTTGCTTGATTGAATTGTAGTGACATTTGAAGAGTGTGACTATTGCAAGATCAAGGGGTGAACTTATATTCGCTACCAAAAAGGCAAGTGGTGCTTTATACTTTTGTCCTATTATTTTCACTATGCATTACTGATATTTCTAAGTAGGACTTGCATGGAATTTTCCTAAGTATAAACTATGCCATGGCAAATCCTAGTAGATGAAACCTTAGTAGAATTTTTCCTAAGTTAAGATTCCTACTACTATCATGCTTAGCTTAGCTAATAGAAAACAAGGGTGGATTATATTCATGCTATGGAATATTTCTAAGTCAAGGACTTGTGTTTTGTCTAATAAAATAACTAAGTGAATGAATCACCTGGGTGGAATGGAAAGAATGGTTTGTGTTGAGTGGTTACGCAAGTCCAGTATACTGGAAAACTTGGGCATCACCAAGTCCAGTATACTGGGTAAAACTTGGTATCTCACTTGTGGAATGCCACCGAGGAACAAAGATATTTGAGATGTCAAATGTTGAGAAGCTTCAAGTGCAGCCACTTGGCATTATGGGCTCTGCCTGGATCATATAGGTTTCAATAACTTAGCCAAATGGATAGTTGGTGGTAGGGGATGATAGGTTGGAACACGTCCATTCTGGTCTAAGGGAAGGCTTCTGAAAGATCTTGTCTTGGTGAAAATCAAATCTTGTGGGGAAAGTGCACCACCTTTGCAGAGTGTAAAATCTAAGTACTTAGCCATGTCTCTGGTAAAGGACAATTTGAGCATCAAGACATGGAAGCTATCAAGAATCTCCTCATCCCAATTTCTAAGTTAAAAACTTGTGGTTGAACAAGGGTTGAAGGACCACCAATTTCTATTTGGAGATGCCTTGGGTGATGTCAACACCCGGATTTTTAATCCCAGATGCCTGTTATGCCATACATCGCAATCCCAGGATTACCATTTTTGCGAGACATAACAGAATTGGATACCATAGTACATCATTCATTACAAACCGTACATAAGTTCTTACACAAATAGGGATCTCATGATCCAGTTCTTAATACAACATCAAGCAGCGGAATACGTAATAATAACGGTAGCGTAGGCGAAGCTCCATCTTAGGGGTCACAGGCAATGCTGACGATGGGAGATGATCCTAGTTGTCGTAACCTTCCTGGGGTCCATCCTCCAGGTACTCCTCTTCATAGTCTGGCCATGGGAATAGCTAGGGACAAAGCCATGAGTACTCTTTAAGTACTCCCAAACTAATACTAACAAGTAAAAGGGGTTTTTGGTAATAGGACACTAGGCTCTAGGGTTATTTTGCAAAAGCCAGATTTATCTCTACTAAGTCTAGAAGCAATGAATGCTAGTTACAATTTATTAACTCCTAAGTGGGAACTTGTATTTGATGTCACAACCCTATTGGGGTCAAGTCAAAGTCTCACTTCATTTCAAAAGTCATTTTGAAAAGTCTGACGGGGGAACAGTATGGCCACTCCAACTGTCCATAATCGCGGACGCAGCTATTCGAATAGTTTGACACTCTGCAGAGACTGTACACTTTCACCACAACATTCGATACATCCGTCAGGAACAAATCCTGAATTCACCATACTCAGTATGCGGATAATCAATCCTAACCTTTCAATTGCACGCCCTAGTATAAGCACCTCTCCTGTGAGTTTGGCCTCCCAACCATGACCAACTGTCATCTTGGGTACTGCACAGGTGGACAATCTTCACAAGGTAGCCTCAGCTCAGACCTTGGCCGTGAGGGAACTAATACTAAGGTACATAAGTTTCCAGTCAAGCCCTACCCAATATTCGGGTATTGTGGTTGTACGATAAAATTGGAATGGTATCGCATCCAGACAACCATCGGTTTTATAAAGGGCTAAGGCTCATGCCTCAACATTTTCATCACTAAAATCATCAGGTGTTCGGAAACACATGTCCAAAACATTTCAATAGAATGATCCATCATTCCAAGGTTTTCATAACCATTTTTCCACCAAGTATTCCCATCTAAAGTTGATCAAGTTTTATGCTTAGCACTAGCATCTACAAGTGGGGGTAAGCACTGATGAGGGGTGGTAAACTAGTGGAGTTTTAGCTAAGTTCAATCTCATGCCTTAGGATGACATCAAGATTATCTAGCTTAGGCCAAATTTTATGCTCTTTATGCAACCTTCAAGTATCTCTCTAGAATCTATAATATACTTAAGTAAGATCTAAGTACTAGCTTTGAAAAAGAAATAAAGTAAGAATCTTGCAAGTAAAAACTAGGATTGGTTTATCAAGTGGTATAAGCTTGCTAAGTGAATAGCTTGCATAGGTCAATTGATGTAGCAAGACTTGCTAAATTGCAAGTGTTAGCTTGCACATTCACTAGTAGTATTAGGCTTGCATTGGTCCACTTGGTTAGTAAAGCTTGCCTTGTGCAGAGCAGTGGTTGATGTTCTCCTCGGCTTCTTCTTCGTAGTATCCTCCTTCCTCCTCGTATCCTTGGTCGGTACTAGCGTCTATGAATAAATACGAGGTACACAATCACCAAACAATACTTAACTACTTGCAATCATCACACACAAGGGTCCTATAGATGATCTAACATCATCTCTAATCATTACCAGATTAACGCTTGGTTTAATTCCTTTTATTTTTAGAAAAGTAATTTCTACTCATTGAAAAACTACTTAAGATTTAATATTCTCCAAACCAAATATGGGATCATGTTGACACATGTCATCACCACATATTGTAGTTCATGGGAATGTGATTTAAAGTGGTGTCACAATTTAATAAGGTTTTACCCTTTTATTTTAATTAATTAAAGTAGCTAGAAATAGCTATGTAGCATTCTTTTATTACTTGAACATTATTTCTGCAAGTAAACCTATAAATTTTTATATATTCTGAAAGGTATGGTTAAATATGATTTTTGAGAGTTGGAATCAACTCAAAAGCTATTATGGTTTCAATTTGAAAAATGTTTGAATGCAGAAAAGCTTTTGCCTTGTTATTTTTACATTGGGTTATCTATAGATCCAAATGACTTGAATCCAACGGGCTTGGATTCAGCATTCCCAGAACTTTCTAACAAAATTAGTTTCATTCAATTTGGTGCACTGAATCGATCTATATTGATTTTTGAAATTGGGTACTGCAGTGGGTTTGAAATAAAATGGAAAAGGTTTAATTCAAATAACTGGGCTGCGCGGGAAACGATACTGGGCCGGCCTGCTAAGCGTAGCGCTTCTTCAGGCTGTTTAAGTGGGTGTCCCCACTCGTGAGTGAGACAGGGGGTGCGAAGCGGTATGGGGCGATGTGGATCGTGCGATCTAGTTCTAATCCAACGGCTGGGAGTCATCGTCGACGCGGGGCAACTCCGGCAAGAAAGAAACCTAGCGCGGCCAGTGGGGGTTGCTGGGGGCTCACCGGGGTGCAGGCGAGGGTCGGCGAGGCGGGCGAACGACGAAGTCGACGACGGCGAATCTCCTGGTACCGATGGCTCCTCCTGGGGCGGCTTCAATCGCTGGCTCCCTTCTTCTCCAGAGGCGGCGGGCTCCGGTGAAATTCTATCGAAGTGTTGCTCTCCTTGCTCCGGGAATGGTGTGGCACGATCAGTGATGGGAGGTGAGTAGAATGGTGTGAAGAATTCGAGCGGGGGTGGCCTCTATTTATAGTCGAGCGAGGGGACCGACGAGGCGCACGGTGAGCTCGTCGGGGGCGATGGTACAGACGGCTATTGGCATGGGCGAAGGTAGGGGCGGTGCGGTGTTCCCTGGCGATGCTCAACGACATGGTTTCGAGGCGTGGGGCGGTGCGGCTTGGTCTGGAACATGCGAAGCTCTGCGCGGCAGGGGCGGCGTCTTCGACGGCGAGCGGTGGCTGTGCGTCACGGGGCGGCGAACGAGGATGTCTGGCGGTCTCCTGGGTCGGTGGCGATCGTGTATGCGCGCGGTGAGGGTGGCGCGTGGTCTGTGGGCTTCGGTCGAGGGTGGCGCTGTGGCGCACGCTCAGCATGGTCGCTGGCGGTCTGGGCGCGGTCCATGCGTGTGGTCCATGGGTTGGCAAGGTTCGAGCGGTGGACAGGGAGTGCGATGGACAGTGGGCTGCCTCCCAGACATGCTGGCTAGGCTTGTTTCTCCTCCTAGCTTGCTGTCGACATGGGGGTGACATGGTTGGCTTCGACTGTTCACCATTGATGGTTTTGGCAAGCTCACAGTGGTGCTAGTGCTTGGTTAATCTTGCTAGATGATCTATTGAGATGGTTGTGAGCTAGATAGGGAACCAGTTAGGCAAGAATCACTGCTCACAATAGTGTTTTGATTTTGTTTGATTTGTGTCTGCCAAGTGTTTGATGAAATGGCCGCATGAATTCAAGTTTTGAATTTTGAAAAGATTTTTGGTGGGTGTGCTAGATTGGTGCTGGTGAGTCTGTAGATTCTTGGGTTTTGAAAGTTGAGCTTGTTTGAGTGGGTTTTGAAAAAGTGGGATCTTCCCATATGATAAAGATTCAATTTTGAGTTGTCATTTAAACTATGCATTTGAAAGTTTCTGGATGATCACAAAGTGGGCCTTGATACTTTGTTATGAGTACATTCAAGGGGTGGAAAGATCCAGAAAAGTTTCTGTTAGGTTCTCAAAGTTTGAGACAGCCAAAGTAGGCATGCGAGTTAAATTGGTCAAAATGACCATTCCTTTATTTTATTTGTTTTGCTTTATTTGTCTTCGGGAAAGTGTGGAAAATGTTTTTAGATGATGTTTATTTCACCTAAGAAACATTTTACAAGCAAGGAAACATACAAACAAGGTGGTTCAAAAGAATTTCAAATTCAATGCATACTCATATGCATGCATTCATAATTTTATTTAGAAAAGTTTTTGTTAACCCTAATTTTGATGATTAGAGTTTGATGATCCAAGTTCAATATTTTTGGGATGTTAGAAACCTTCCCCCCTTAAACAAAATCTCGTCCCGAGATTTGAAAAGGGGGAAAAGATTACCTGGGATTTGAAGAGATCGGGGAAATCCGTCCTGATGTGATCTTCGCGCTCCTAGGTAGCTTCCTCTTCCGGGTGGTTGCTCCACTAAATCTTGAGAAACTTGATGCTTCGGGTTCGGGTAGTTCGAAAAGCTTCTTCCAAAATACGGATGGGTACTTCGGGATAGGTCAGGTCATCGTTGATCTCTATGGTCCGGTGATCGATATTTTTGAACACTTCGGTCTTCTTTGGGACTTCGAGACACTTGCGAAGTAATGAGATATGAAACACATTATGCACTGCTGACATCTCTTCGGGTAGTTCCAATTGATACGCTACTTCTCCGCGACGGTTCAAAATCTTGAAAGGTCCGATATATCTCGGGGCTAACTTTCCTTTGAGTTGGAAACGCTGCATTCCCTTTCAATGGTGACACTTTCAGATAAACAAAGTCTCCTACATTGAAGGCGAGGTCTCTACGTCTCTTGTCAGCGTAACTCTTCTGTCTGGATTGGGCGGTCTTGAGGTGCTCACGAATCTTGTGAACCTTCTCTTCTGCTTCTCGTAGGATGTCGGGTCCGAAGATCTGACTCTCTCCTACTTCCGACCAGTTCAAAGGGGTGCGACACTTCCTTCCGTACATGAATTCAAAGGGGGCCATTTGCAAACTGGCTTGATAACTATTGTTGTATGAAAATTCTGCAAACGGCAGACAGTCTTCCCACTTGGATCCATATTCCAACACCCAAGCTCTTAGCATATCTTCGAGTATTTGATTTACTCGCTCCGTTTGTCCATCGGTCTAAGGGTGATACGCGGTGCTGAAATCTAGGCGGGTTCCTAAACCTTCTTGAACTTTCTTCCAGAATCTCGAGGTAAACTGAGTTCCTCGATCCGATACGATGTTCTTGGGGACTCCGTGCAAACTAACGATTCTAGCGATGTACAACTCTTCTAGTTTCGAACTCTGATATGTGGTCTTGACGGGCAAGAAATGGGCAACTTTGCACAATCTGTCCACTATGACCCAGATAGAGTCATTCCCCCTACTAGAAGTAGGTAGTCCAGTGATAAAGTCCATTCCAACGGAATCCCATTTCCATTCCGGAATCTGCAATGGTTGCAACAATCCAGCGGGTCTTTGATGTCCTGCCTTGACTCGCTGACATATATCACACTTGGCGATATAGCTTCCGATTTCTCTCTTCATCTTATGCCACCAAAATTTCTCCATTAAATCTTGATACATCTTAGTTCCTCCGGGATGGATATAATAAAGAGTATCATGAGCCTCCTTCAAGATAATTTCTTTCAACTCAGAATCTGATGGTACACAAAGGCGTCATTTGTACCACAAAACTCCTTCTTCGTCCTCGGTGAATCCGAGTACTTTGCGTGTACCGATACGACGCTTGATTCCGTCAATACTAGCATTTCCCTTCTGCGCCTCTTTAATCTGATTGATCAAAGTGGGATGGAGTTCTATGCTAGCCAAAAATCCTTCACTCACTAATTCCATTCGAAAAGCTTCCATCTCTTTGTGCAAACTTGGTTGCTCCTTCAAAATCATGGAGTTCAAGCGGCACAGCAATCTGCTAAGGGCATCGGCTACCACATTGGCTTTACCAGGTGATAGTGAATGTCCAGATCGTAATCCTTGATTAGCTCAATCAATCTTCTCTGCCTCATATTCAGCTCCTTCTGAGTGAATATATACTTCAGGCTCTTGTGATCTGAATAAATCTCACAATGGTTTCCCATTAGGTAATGTCTCCATGTTTTCAGGGCTAGAACTACGGCTGCGAGTTCGAGGTCATGGGTTGGGTAGTTTTGCTCATGTTGCTTCAGTTGTCGAGATAGATAAGATATAACTTTGCCTTCTTGCATTAGCACACATCCGAGACCGATCTTGGATGCGTCAGAATACACATCGAAGGGCTTCGTGATATCCGGCATGATCAAGATTGGGGCTGAAATCAATCTCCTCTTGAGTTCTTGAAAACTCGCTTCACACTTGTCTGTCCATTCAAACTTCTTGTCCTTCTTCAGCAATTAGGTCATGGGTCTGGCGATACTAGAGAATCCTTCTACGAATTTGCGGTAATATCCCGCCAATCCGAGAAATGCACGAACTTGGGTTTGAGTGGTTGGGGCTTGCCAATCTTCTACATCTTTCACTTTGGCAGGGTCAACGGCAATTCCTCCGGCTAATACAATGTGACCTAGGAACCCTACCTCCTGTAACCAAAATTCACATTTGCTAAACTTTTCATACAACTGATGCTCTCTAAGGGTTCCAAGAATGGTCCTTAGGTGTAGCTCATGTTCTTCTTCTAATTTGTAATAAATCAGAATGTCATCGATGAAAACAACGACAAACTTATCCAGGAAGTCCATAAATATCTTATTCATGAGATTCATGAAATAAGCGGGGGAATTGGTTAGTCCGAAAGACATGACTGTATACTCATACAATCCATATCTGGTGGTAAACGCAGTCTTTGGAATATCCTCAGCATGAATTTTGAGTTGATGATAGCCAGTTCTAAGATCAATCTTAGAAAACACTTTGGCATCGGTCAACTGATCAAAC
This sequence comes from Avena sativa, assembly GCA_916181665.1. Classification (NCBI taxonomy): domain Eukaryota; kingdom Viridiplantae; phylum Streptophyta; class Magnoliopsida; order Poales; family Poaceae; genus Avena; species Avena sativa. The sequence goes on along the minus strand of OV702279.1, from coordinate 50,410,897 downwards.
AAATCTTCTATCTTGGGCAAGCGATACTTTTTATTGATGGTGACATCATTCAATTTCCGATAATCCGTACACAAACGGTTACCTCCATCCTTCTTGTCCACAAACAAGACAGGTGACCTCCCAGGTGACGCACTTGGTTGAATCAATCCAATTTCCAGCATGGAATCTAGTTGCTTCTTCAATTCTACGAGCTCTAACGGGTTCATACTATATGGTCTCTGGGCTATGGGTCCAGTTCCGGGGGTTAGTTCAATGATAAACTCGATATCCCGATCTAGGGGCATACCGGGCAAAACATCTGGAAATACATCGGGGTATTCACAGACTATCCGGACTTCGTCAATGGTAGGTTGGGCTATACTCTTGTTGCATTTGAATTGGCGAGGTAAGGTTTCAGATATATGCTCGACTGATATTCCGGCGGTACTGGTCATGGTGATGGCTTTCTTGGCATAGTCAATCAATCCTTTATGTTTGGACATCCAATCCATTCCTAGTACTACTTTCAAACCTTTAGTTCCGAGTACTATCAGATTTGCATAAAAGTCTATGCCATGGATTCGGATAGGGACGGCTTTGCAAATTTGCCTAGCCTTGGTGGTTGATCCGGGAATTTGAACAATCATAACATGCTTCAGTTTGGTTGGTTGAATTTTACTAGTGCATGCAAATTCTTTGATGAGAAATGAATGCGATGCACCAGAATCAAACAACACTCGTTCAAGTACTGAATTAACAGAAAACATACGCAGCACGACGTCTGGCGCTTCCTGAGCTTCTTCAGCATGCATGAGAAAAAGATGGCCGTTGCGGTTGAGTGAATTCCCTAGGGCAAATCTTCTTCCTGGCTGAACACGACGCTGCTGCTGAGCTGGGACATTGGCATTGGGGGCTGTAGCATTCTTCTTGTTGGGGCACTCATTGGAATAGTGGCCTTTATTTCCACAGTCATAACAGGTCACTTGCGACTTGTCCTTGGCTGCGACAGACACAACATTGCTTCCAGTCCTAGGGGCAGTGTTGGTGTTGGCGGTAGCATTGTTGTCGTTGAACTTGGGTGGGCACAATTGAAATTGCTAGCGTGGCCGGGGTTGTTGTGATTTCCTCTGGGCCTAGGGTTTCCACGGTTGGGATAGGTCGGACGGTTCATCGAGGGTCTGTTGGTTCTTGGGGAAAATCCTGGAGATGGGTTGGGGCGATACTTTCGGGTCTGATGGGTTCCTGGTTGATGCATCATGCGACTCTTGCGGTTCTCATTGTATTGGTTGATCTTTCCTTCCATCTGGATGGCAGAGTCGACAAGGGCTTCAATATCTGCAAAGGGGATATTGACTAACACTGTCTACATCTCATCATGCAGACCATTCAGGAATCTTTCTTTCTTCTTGGCTTCGGTGTCGATCTCATCCGGGGCATACCTAGCTAATGACAGGAATTTGTCACGGTATTCCACTACAGTCATCCTTCCTTGCTTCATCTCTCTGAAGTCGTCTCTCATTCTCTTGATCAAACCCGGTGGCACATGGGTTCTGCTAAACTTGACCTTGAATTCCTCCCAGGTCATCATCTGGCCTCCGGTCATTGCGCGAAGACTATTCCACCATGCCCTGGCATCTCCGGCTAGATAGTGGGTGGCGAACAGAACTTTCCTGTTGGCTTCCACTCCGGCTACTTCTAGGTTATTTTCCATGGTTTGCAGCCAATCATCGGCGTCTAGGGGTTCTTCCGACTTAGTGAAAACAGGTGGGTTGGTATTCTGGAAATTCTTGAGCTTAGATCCGTGGTGGTCTTGATTTCCGTGGCATTGGTTGTTATGGGCTAGCTGGGCTATCTGTTGCAGTGTGGCTAGGTTGGCTTGACGTTAGGCTCTTTCAGCTTCGCGGTCAGAAGTCAACATTTGCAGTATCTGCAACATCGGGTCCGGGGATGAACCACTTCTTCCACGTGGCATCTGAAGATTGAGATAGATCGTGAGAAAAGAGGGAAATTTCTAAAGTTTTGGGTCTTTGAAAAGTTTTTAAAGTTTGACTCAGATTTTTCTAGCAACTTGCTTTTTCATTTATTCACACGATACAACACACACCACAACAAGGAAAAGCAGATGGTTTTAAGAACCATTCTGGAAACTATGATACAGTGGGACCGAATACTACTCACTACGCTAGTGCTCAAGTGCTACTATTCCTCGAAATATATGGCTTCGTCATCTTCATCATCATCGATGAAGGAGAAATCGTCCTCATCGGTGAAGAAATCCATACCCTGATCCTCCAGAAAATCATCATCATCACTGAGATAGGAGTAAGGGTGTCCATGAAGATCCTCTCCGGCATTCTCCCTTTCCTCCAACTACATGTCTCTCTCGTGGATGGTCTCCTCCAGAGATGACATGCGGTGACGAAGACGGGCAATAATGCGCTCCTTCTTGTCGAGCTGACGGCGGTGAGACTTGCGATCCTTTGCTAGCATGGCGATGGTTTGGTCCTTCGTCTTGATGATGGAAGACTTGTGGTTGCAGTAGTCACGGCAGTTGTCCAACTCCTGCTGACGGTCGTACATCATGAAGCTAAGGTGGTCCAATTGAGTCTTCAGCTCAGGGTGGTATGGGGCTTCCAGTGGTTGTCCATTTGCATCACGCCTTGGGCAAAACTCAAAGCGAGTACCCTTGATCTGATTGATGCTCTGCCCACACAGACGGGAAAGAGCTTCCTGCATTGCTCTGGCAAGTCCATCGAGCCATTGTTTTCCCTCAAGGTAAACTGAATTCCCTCCATAGTGGGAGGTTCAATCTTTCCTCAGAGACTTGCAACAATTAGCCACTGCAGGTCTTCTCCTCCTTGATCATTGAGCTCAGCTCCGAAGAACTCGGGGTGCGGACGCTCCAGAAGTTCCGAAAGCTGGTCCAAATCCCTATCAAAGATAAGGTCTCCGCCATTCCCCAACTGATAAAACTTGTTGTACTTCACGTCCATCTATAAGAATATAGGATGAGTAAGTTAGTAAAGTGATCAAGTGTGTCAATATTTTATGTATTTTTGCAAGAGTTTCTGAGGAACATGAATTTTCATGAAAGAATCAAAGGGATAAGAATGAGAATAAGTTTTTGTAAATATTTGTTTTCTTTGGTTTTGAAAAATAAGTTTTTGATTTAAACCTCCAGCCTAACTAGGGTCTCCTATGGTCAGGATGTCTCTGATACCAACTTGTCAACACCCGGATTTTTAATCCCAGATGCCTGTTATGCCATACATCACAATCCCAGGATTACCATTTTTGCGAGACATAACAGAATTGGATACCATAGTACATCATCCATTACAAACCGTACATAATTTCTTACACAAATAGGGATCTCATGATCGAGTTCTTAATACAACATCAAGCAGCGGAATACGTAATAATAACGGTAGCGTAGGCGAAGCTCCATCTTAGGGGTCACAGGCAATGCTGACGATGGGAGATGATCCTAGTTGTCGTAACCTTCCTGGGGTCCATCCTCCAGGTACTCCTCTTCATAGTCTGGCCATGGGAATAGCTAGGGACAAAGCCATGAGTACTCTTTAAGTACTCGCAAACTAATACTAACAAGTAAAAGGGGTTTTTGGTAATAGGACACTAGGCTCTAGGGTTATTTTGCAAAAGCCAGATTTATCTCTACTAAGTCTAGAAGCAATGAATGCTAGTCACAATTTATTAACTCCTAAGTGGGAACTTGTATTTCATCTCACAACCCTGTTGGGGTCAAGTAAAAGTCTCACTTCATTTCACAAGTCATTTTGAAAAGTCTGACGGTGGAACAGTATGGCCACTCCAACTGTCCATAACCGCGGACGCGGCTATTCGAATAGTTTGACACTCTGCAGAGACTGTACACTTTCACCACAACATTCGATACATCCGTCAGGAACAAATCCTGAATTCACCATACTCAGTATGCTGATAATCAATCCTAACCTTTCAATTACACGCCCTAGTATAAGCACCTCTCCTGTGAGTTTGGCCTCCCAACCATGACCAACTGTCATCTTGGGTACTGCATAGGTGGACAATCTTCACAAGGTAGCCTCAGCTCAGACCTTGGCCGTGAGGGAACTAATACTAAGGTACATAAGTTTCCAGTCAAGCCCTACCCAATATTCGGGTATTGTGGTTGTACGATAAAATTGGAATGGTATCGCATCCAGACAACCATCAGTTTTATAAAGGGCTAAGGCTCATGCCTCAACATTTTCATCACTAAAATCATCAGGTGTTCGGAAACACATGTCCAAAACATTTCAATAGAATGATCCATCATTCCAAGGTTTTCATAACCATTTTTCCACCAAGTATTTCCATCTAAAGTTGATCAAGTTTTATGCTTAGCACTAGCATCTACAAGTGGGGGTAAGCACTGATGAGGGGTGGTAAACTAGTGGAGTTTTAGCTAAGTTCAATCTCATGCCTTAGGATGATATCAAGGTTATCTATCTTAGGCCAAATTTTATGCTCTTTATGCAACCTTCAAGTATCTCTCTAGAATCTATAATTCACTTAAGTAAGCTCTAAGTACTAGCTTTGATAAAGAAATAAAGTAAGAAGCTTGCAAGTAAAAACTAGGATTGGTTTATCAAGTGGTATAAGTTTGCTAAGTTAATAGCTTGCATAGGTCAATTGATGTAGCAAGACTTGCTAAATTGCAAGTGTTAGCTTGCACATTTACTAGTAGTATTAGGCTTGCATTGGTCCACTTGGTTAGTAAAGCTTGCCTTGTGCACAGCAGTGGTTGAAGTTCTCCTCGGCTTCTTCTTCGTAGTATCCTCCTTCCTCCTCGTATCCTTGGTCGGTACTAGCGTCTATGAATAAATACGAGGTACACAATCACCAAACAATATTTAACTACTTGCAATCATCACACACAAGGGTCCTATAGATGATCTAACATCGTCTCAAATCATTACCAGATTAAGGTTTGGTTTAATTCCTTTTATTTTAAGAAAAGTAATTTCTACTCATTGAAAAACTACTTAAGATTTAATATTCTCCAAACCAAATATGGGATCATGTTGACACAAGTCATCACCACATATTGTAGTCCATGGGAATGTGATTTAAAGTGGTGTCACAATTTAATAAGGTTTTACACTTTTATTTTAATTAATTAAAGTAGCTAGAAATGCCTATGTATCATTCTTTTATTACTTGAACATTATTTCTGCAAGTAAACCTATATATTTTTATATATTCTGAAAGGTATGGTTAAATGTGATATTTGAGAGTTGGAATCAACTCAAAAGCTATTATGGTTTAAATTTGAAAAATGTTTGAATGCAGAAAAGGTTCTGCCTTGTTATTTTTACCATGGGTGATCTATAGATCCAAATGACTTGAATCTAACGGGCTTGGATTCAGCATTCCCAGACTTTTCTAACAAAATTAGTTTCATTCAATTTGGTGCACTTAATCGATCAGGATTGATTTTTGAAATTGGGTACAGATGTGGGTTTGAAATAAAATGGAAAAGGTTTAATTCAAATAACTGGGCTGCGCGGGAAACGATACTGGGCCGGCCTGCTAAGCGTAGCGCTTCCGCGGGCTGTTTAAGTGGTTGTCCCCACTCGTCAGTGAGACAGGGGGTGCGAAGCGGTATGGGGCGATGTGGATCGTGCGATCTAGTTCTAATCCAACGGCTGGGAGTCATCATCGACGCGGGGCAACTCCGGCGAGAAAGAAACCTAGCGCGGCCAGTGGGGGTTGCTGGGGGCTCACCGGGGTGCAGGCGAGGGTCGACGAGGCGGGCGAACGACAAAGTCGACGACTGCGAATCTCCTGGTACCGGTGTCTCCTCCTGGGGCGGCATCAATGTCTGGCTCCCTTCTCCAGAGGTGGCGGGCTCCGGTGAAATTCCGGCGAAGTGTTGCTCGCCTTGCTCCGGGAATGCTGTGGCACGATCAGTGATGGGAGGGGAGTAGAATGGTGTGAAGAATTCGGGCGGGGGTGGCCTCTATTTATAGTCGAGCGAGGGGACCGACGGGGCGCACGGTGCGCTCGTCGGGGGCGATGGTACAGACGGCTATTGGCATGAGCGAAGGTAGGGAGCGGTGCGGTGTTCCCTGGTGATGCTCAATGACATGGTTTCGAGGCGTGGGGCGGTGCGACGCTCTACGCGGCAGAGGCGGCGTCTTCGATGGCGAGCGGTGGCTGTGCATCACGGGGCGGTGTTAGGTTCTCAAAGTTTGAGACAGCCAAAGTAGGCATGGGAGTTAAATTGGTCAAAATGACCATTCCTTTATTTTATTTGTTTTGCTTTATTTGTCTTTGGGAAAAGTGTGGGAAATGTTTTTATATGATGTTTATTTCACCTAAGAAACATTTTACAAGCAAGGAAACATACAAACAAGGTGGTTCAAAAGAATTTCAAATTCAATGCATACTCATATGCATGCATTCATAATTTTATTTAGAAAAGTTTTTGTTAACCCTAATTTTGATGATTATAGTTTGATGATCCAAGTTCAATATTTTTGGGATGTTACAGGTGATTTTGTCAAACAAAAGCTTAGTGTTTTCAAATGATAAGGAAAAATATATTTTGAGAAAAGCAAGCCTAAGCTCCACTTAGCCAAATGCATATAGATGATAGATGAAAAATACAATTCAAATGTTTTGACCCTTGTGGCTATAACTTATTATGTTGCAGGTTTGTATGATGTTAGTGAAGTGTGTTGATTAGGATTACAAGTCTACAACCAACATGATTTCCTGTGGCACTTTGAAGATGAAGGACTCCATGCTATAGTTATTTCTGCTGCATTATAATGAGGTAGCCAAATGGGCTATGAAAGATGTAATGAATTATTTTATTCCTGGTTATAAAGTTGTATTATGACCTTTGTTTCTTGATATTACATCTTAACTGTGGATGCTAGCTATTGATTAAGGGACTAGCATTGTAAACACAGGGATCTCTACCTTATTAAAGGTTGGGACCTCTACACCCGGCACAGCTCTCTCTTGTTTTGTGTTTGTTTAGATCATAGGATGACGTAAAACCGTGTTGGTTCACAAGGTGGGGCACTATCCTACCCGGTTTCACCAGAACAGGGAGTTTCCCCTTTATACAAGTCTAAAACCTTCGCTTCTAGGTTATAGTGCATGTATGCAAGGGGGGACACATGCAATCACCTAGAGACTCGTAGGTTTTGTATGTTTCAACATAGCACCACACTTTCATGCATGTGCCAGGGCCACATGCAGGTCCTTGAGGTATTTCGATGCCCCGGAACGCGTTTTGTTGCGGAACCCTGAACTGCGGGCCTCGGATCGTCTAGCCCCCTAGACATTCTTCTGATGGGCGTAACCCGGCATAGCTCTCTCTTGTTTTGTGTTTGCTTAGGTCATAGGATGATGTAAAACCATGTTGGTTCACAAGGCGGGGCAGTATCCTACCCGGTTTCACCGTAATAGGGAGTTTCCCCCTTATACAAGTTTAGAACCGTTGCTTCTAGGTTAGAGCGCATGCATGTGAGGGGGGACACATGCAAGCACCCGAAGACTAGTAGGTTTTGTATGTTTCAACATAACACCATACTGTCATGCATGTGCTAGGGCCACATGCAGGTCCTTGAGGTATTCTGATGCCCCGGAGCGCGGTTTGCTACAGAACCCTGATCTGCAAGCCTCGGATCGTCTACCCCCCTAGACATTCTTCTGATGGGGGTAGCCTGGCATAGCTCTCTCTTGTTTTGTGTTTGTTTAGGTCATAGGATGATGTAAAACCATGTTGGTTCACAAGGTGGGGCACTATCCTACCCGGTTTCACTAGAACAGGGAGTTTCCCCTTTATACAAGTATAGAACCTTCGCTTCTAGGTTAGAGCGCATGCATGCGAGGGGGGACACGTGCAAGCACCCGAATACTAGTAGGTTTTGTATGTTTGAACATAACGCCATACTTTCATGCATGTGCTAGGGCCACATGCAGGTCTTTGAGGTATTCCGATGCCCCGGAGCGCGGTTTGCTACGAAACCCTGATCTGCAGGCCTCGGATCGTCTACCCCCCTAGACATTCTTCTGATGGGGGTAGCCCGACATAGCGCTCTCTTTTTTTGTGTTTGTTTAGGTCATAGGATGACGTAAAACCATGTTGGTTCACAAGGTGGGGTAATATCCTACCCGGTTTCACCGGAACAGGGAGTTTCCCCTTTATACAAGTCTAAAACCTTCGCTTCTAGGTTAGAGCGCATGTATGCGAGGAGGGACACATGTAAGCACTCGGAGACTCGTAGGTTTTGTATGTTTCAACATAGCACCACACTTTCATGCATGTGCTAGTGCCACATCCAGGTCCTTGAAGTATTCCGATGCCCGAAACGCGTTTTGTTGCGGAACCCTGATCTGCGGGCCTTAGATCGTCTACCCCCCTAGACATTCTTCTGATGGGGGTAGCCCGGCATAGATCTATCTTGTTTTGTGTTTGTTTAGGTCATCGAATGATGTAAAACCATGTTGGTTCACAAGGCGGGGTAGTATCCTACCCGATTTCACCGGAACAGGGAGTTTCCCTCTTTATACAAGTTTAGAACCTTCGCTTCTAGGTTAGAGCGCATGCATGCAAGGGGGACACATGCAAGCACCCGAAAACTAGTAGGTTTTGTATGTTTCAACATAACACCATACTTTCATGCATGTGCTAGGGCCACTTGCAGGTCCTTGAGGTATTCCGATGCCCCGCAGCGCGGTTTGCTGCGGAACCCGGATGTCCGGGCCTCGGGTCGTCTACCCCCTAGACATTCTTCTGGTGGGGGTAGCCCGGCATTGCTCTGTCTTGTTTTTTGTTTGTTTAGGTCATAGGATGACGTAAAACCATGTTGGTTCACAAGGTGGGGCACTATCCTACCCGGTTTCACCGGAATAGGGAGATTCCCCCTTATACATGTACATAACCTTCGCTTCTAGGTTAGGGCGCATGTATGAGAGGGGGGGGGACACATGCAAGCACCTGGAGACTCGTAGGTTTTGTATGTTTCAACATAGCACCACACTTGCATGCATGTGCTAGGAGCACATGCAGGACCTTGAGGTATTCCCATTGCCGGAACGCATTTTGCTGCGGATCCCTGATCTGCGGGCCTAGTTTGAAACGGGCATAAGAAATTAAAAAACGGTCCAAAAAATATGAAAACTTGTGTGGAGTCATTTTATGTGACATAGTTTCAAAGGAAAAATATCAAACCATGTGAAACCTTCAAGTTTAGTGGGGCTTGAGCCTAGCTAATTTCAACATAGACCCACCTCGGCACTAATCCTATTTTCCTACTATTTTATCGTGTATCTGATGTAAACACTCGGTAAAAACTAAGACACATAGCAAATTAGGTGTTTACCGAGTGTTTTAGACTAACACACAACAAAGTTTTAACATACATAGCATAGGGGCGTTTCAAACACTCAGTTTTTTGGCGCGCGCGGGAGAAGAAATTTGACGCGAACTATTACCGTGTGTACTTTTGAGGACACACGGTAAACCATAACGCCGTAAGCTGCGCCGTCAACCGCGGGCGGGGAGGACGCGTGGCTGGACGATTTGCCGGGTATCCTTCTTTTGCCGAGTGTTTTGAAGGTTATTACCGTGTATGTATGTGTTTACCGAGTGTTTTCCCGATGCATACATGGCAAAGATGTAACATTAATGCGAGTGACCTGTTTGCCGGGTGTCATATGTGCGGTACATGGCAAAGAGTTGTTTACCGAGTGTCCGGGGTTTAAACACTCGGCAAAGTAAAAAATACCCAACAAAATCTCGATTTCCGGTAGTGAATACTCCCTTTGGCCTAAATTAGTTGATTTAGATTTGTCTTGATTCGTTTGTATCTAGACATGATTTATATTAGATTTATCCATATTTTGATAAATTTCAACTAATTTGGATCGGAGGGTGTATCAAATCTGTATATTATAAAACTCTGCTTCAAATTGAATCTATTGGTGCTAATATATTATTGTAAGTATTGTTGTTAATAAAGTTTATCTACTGTGATGGTAGAGAGAGGTGGCGGTGATTGTAAAACCCATCTGGGGTTTCATCCCTCTCGTTAGTGATGTCGCCAGTCGTCTCTGGATGCCCTGTTTCCGGTGGCCTTGCTGTCTTAGAGGTGTGACGGTCCACGGCCTCTCACCTATGAGAAAGTCCACATTCTTTTTTTAATTGTTTTCTTCAATGTTTTTTAGTGTCTTCTTCGGGATGTTGAGATGGTGCTATGTCCTGAAGTTGAATAAAATCATCCCACCCAATCTTTAATCTGTTTGTGCACTTAGCACCGACGAAGGACGCGTGAAGTCGTATGCCCGAGGATATCTTGGAATCCAGTGGATTTTCATATTCGTTGGTGTGGTTTGAGGTCAGTCTCTTTCGATCTATGGTTGTCATCATCGTCGATGGTTGTTATTCTGGTGCACTAGTCATTTGGGGCATTAGCATGATACTTATGTCTGTCTACAACAACAATCTTTTACAACAAGATTTGCCCGTCTCTGATGATTAAGGTGCGAGGATGGCGGCGCACCTTCGGCGGCTCGTGCTAGCGCTAGGTGGTGCAATGAACTGTTTGCAATTTTTATTACTTTTGAGCTCTTCCTTCGTACCGTTGTTGAGGATTATTAATAGAGCGATGAATTTTTTGTAAAAAATAAAATAAAAATAAAGTTTATCTATTTATATATTTTTTACTAGATAGTGCTAGAGGTATGAACGGAGAGTACGTCACATAGGATGCGAGTTCCGAACTGCTACCAGCTTTTAATGCACAGCAAATGATCCTTGTCTGGAGCCACAAATAATAAACTTTATTCTAGTAGAAAAGAGAACATGATTGATGATTTGATGTATACAATATGTAGATAGGTACGAGAATATTATCCTTGGCTAACAGCCTAACACACACGGCAGCATGGATGATGTCGAGCACAGTCGCACGCCATGGTCGAGCTTGCTGGCTTAGCCAATAACGGGGACTTTGGCGACATCACCAGAGTGGTGGACGAAGACGCGGACGCGCTTGCTGTCGAAGTCGGTGCTCACGAAGGAGCCGACGGGCAGCACGATGACACTCACGTCCGGACGGTCACTCATGATCTTCTGCTTCGCCGCGTCAGACGGCGCCCCCAACAGCTCCGGCCACGTGGATTTCACATCAGCCATCGCCGCAGAATCCAAGACCTGAAAATCTGCAGCTAAAATTAATAGCCACAACGACAGTTCTCAGCGAGACCCTGCTGTAAGTGAAGCTGGCTGCAGGTACTCACCTGCAACTGAAGCTGGAACCTGTAGTTTTTGTTTGCTGATCCTACTTATGGTTTCCCAGGCGGATGGAGATGGTATTTATAGTCTGTAGTAGTTTGGCCGGGGTAAGATGGGAACATGCACGGAGCAGGCATCTTTGACAATGTGTGATGCTTCAACATATCAGATTTTTCCAGCTCTGCCTAAGACTCGCACGCATACTGTTCCAGTGACATTTTTTCTCTTGCTTTGCTCCGGCCGGGTTCTTGCATGTGGCCGTGAAGGACACACCCACGTCGTCTTGGACTGGGTCCGTAGCAACCAGGCGCCTTATGACAAGTACATAATGTACGGCCGGCTTGGTCATGGTAGTTGGGCACCGATTAGTGAAAGAATAGTACGCCTGCAGATACTTGTCTTCATGCAACTATACCTGGACCTATGGCCCGAGTTTTTTTTTTCTTGCACCGTGCTTTCTGGGCTCGCAGGACGGCCGCTGAGTCTGGACGGAGCCGAGCCTGTCAGACTGGACTATTTTTATTTTTTGAAACGGGGCAAAAGCTTTGCCCCGATCTATTAATTAAGGGGAAGTTTTACAAGAATTAAAAGGATTAAATTATGCTAGAGGATTACTCTCGCGGCATGAATTCACCCAAGCGTTTAGCTCCCGTGTTAACCCACAAACAGACTTCGCGTTTAATTCTATAAAGGACTACAAGAGGCGGCGCATGCTTTTTATTGAAGATCCGACCGTTGCGTTCATTCGAAATCTCCCAAGAGGTGAGAAGGGTAAGTGAAGCCATGGCTTTGCGATTTGGTATAGGTCCGTTCGTCATTATCTCCCACCAATTTTCTATAGAGAGACACGTCCATTGAGATTAATCCAACTCGGGTATACCAATCCATTCCTTTAGATAAGCCCATATACAAACGGCACGAGATTAGAATATTGTCAACCGTCTCCGTGGTTTGCTTGCAAAGTAGGCAAAGGCCGCAGTTTTGCCAACCTCTCTTGGACAATCTATTCGCCGTTCAAACTCTATTTTGTGTGGCAAGCCAAGAGAAGAATTTAACTTTTGGAGGAGCCAAACAAGCTTGTTCATGTTGGAGATGATGGAGCCCAAGAATTGTATCTCATATGCCGATTTTTCCGTATACTCGCCATTTTTCGTTAATTTTTAAACAATATTATCCTCCACCTCCTCATTGAATTGTACGTTTTGGAGAAGAGACCAAAGATCAACCCATTGACTCATAATTCTGGACTATTAGAATAATCACTGTATATGCATGTATGGAACGGACGTACATATCCGAGTAGGTTTTTTAGCCGATTAGTGGTAGAATTATGAGTCTAAATTCTACTAGGCTAGCTACAAACCTGCTATATATAGCAACGTGTAACACCCATGTAATCAAGTATGCGATTGAGAAAATAAAGAGAGATAATACGAGATGCGATACGCACGTCTGGCAACTGGCCGTGTCCAGCGTTTTGCTGGTGTGTACGTGAATTACTAGCTAGCTAGGAAAGCAATCTAGTCTAGACTAGCTAATACGTGCGTGTATTCAATCCACCATATCATCAATCAAGCTCATGCGTGGTCTCGCCGTCTCGTCTTTGTCGTCTATCCCGGAAAACACTCGGCGTGTTAGGTTCCTACTAAAGTATTGTCGGATCTGGACCAACAATTGGAATCAGAGCCAAGACCGTTGTTCATGATCTGCTGAAAGTATAAGAGGGTCATGGCGATGGTCAAGGAAGGCGAGAGCTCGGCATCGGCACCAGTGTTTGAGACAGTGGGCACGGCTTTGTATCCACGGCTAGATCGCAAGTACTACGGGCTATGGGTGTTTGTGATGCAGTGCGCCATGGAAGGTCAGCAGATTTGGGAGGCCATCGATCCCGAAGGTGATGAGTACGTCAAGGGAGGTGAAAAGTACTAAGAGGGTTGCCAAGCGTTGATGGCGCTCTACTCAGTTGTGCCGACGGACATGCTAAAACACCCCGTTGGAAAGAAATCGGCGAATGATGTGTAGGGAGCGATCAAGGTAGTATGCATAGGTATCGAAAACACTGATGTTCACGTGGGAAAGCAGGAGACTGTCTTGAACGACAAGATGACATTGGTAGAACCGTAAGTGACCCCGGTTGGTTCGTCAAGTGTGGCGACGCCAAGTACGGTGATGGCTTGCACATCGTATGTGGAGCATGTTGGAAACCCTAAGAGCAGGGTGTGAAGCTGTATAGCAGCAAACTTTACCTCAGTAAGAAACCGAGGTTATCGAACCAGTAGGAGGAAGTAAACGTCACACATGTGTTTCAAGCAACGTGGAGACATGCACAACATAAACTCAAGACTTTGCCCCAACTAACAGTGAGGTTGTCAAGATCACCGATTTGCTGTAACAAAGGATTAAACGTATGGTGTGGAACGTAATGGTTTGTAGCAAGTAAACAAGTAACAGTGGAAGATGTATCAATGGTAAAGATTGGATCGGGGTCCATAGTTCACTAGAGGTGCTCTCCTTAGATAAACAACATGGCATGAAGGGTAAACAAATTACAGCGGGGCAATTGACAGGAACTGAGCAAGGCATAACAATGCAATTACTAGCTAGAAAAATCCTACGATGTTGATTGGGCAATACAACAATATACATAGACCATCATCCAATTGCATCTATGACTAGAAGTCCACCTTCAGGTTATCATCTGGACCCCCTCCAGTATTAAGTTACAAGCAACAGACAACTCCTTTAAGCAAAGTGTGTAAGGTAAACAGTCCACATGTTCCATGAACAAGATACCGTTGTTTTTTCCCTAGTAGCAACAACACATCTACAACCGAAGAGATTATTGTCACTTCCCTTGGAAACTAGAGGCATGAACCCACTATCGAGCATAAATACTCCCTCTTGGAGTCACTAGCAGCTACTTGGCCAAGATAACCACTAGTAACAAAGAGCATGCAAGATCACAAACAACACAGACATGATAGAATCGTAAAGACAAAACCATTAATCAAACCAACATAATAATCTCAATATCCATCGGATCCCCGCAAACACAACATGCATGATTACAAATAAATGAGATCTTGATCATGAACGAAGCTCACAAGATCTATACATGAAAGCACAAAGGAGGAGATACAACCATCTAGCTACTACATGGACCCATAGTCTAAGGTGGAACTACTCACGAATCATACCAGAGAGAAGGCCTCCGGGATGATCTCCCCTCCGGAAGGGTGCCGGGAAGAACTTCAGATCCCCCGATCTAGGGACGATGGTAGCGGCGGCTACAGAAGGTTTCGTGGAGATTTGATCGGGTGCTTAGGGTTTCTGCATCGGGGGCTTCTTATAGGCGAAGGGGGAGGCCGAGGCGGTGGCCAGAGGGGGCAAACCCTACCCAGGCGCGGGGTAGGGCCTACCCATGCCTAGGGGGGTTTAGCCGCCCTGGCACGCCTCCTCGTCTCCCCTCTGGACTTCTTGTTCCCCACAGAAAGTAATTGACTTTGACGTTTGTCCCGTCCAATTCCAAGAATATTTCTTTACTAACTTTTCAGAAACCAAAAATAGCAGAAAACAAGCATCTGGCACTGTTGCAACTTGTTAGTAGGTTAGTACCAGAAAACATGTAAAAAGCACCTCACAGTGTGGACAAGTAAAGCAAAGTAGATACTAAACAAGCATGGAGCATAAAAAATTTTAGATACCTTTCCAACGTATCAGCATCCCCAAGATTAACTCCTGCTTGTCCTCGAGTAGGTAAGTGATAAACAGAATAATTTTTGAGGTGACATGCACCCTCACAAAGATCCAACCATTTGCAAGCATTGAAAGATGATATCAAAGAACTCTAAACATGTACATGAAAGATGGAGTTCTAACAATAAGACAAAGAAACTATGCATGCAACATGAAAGGCTACAAACAAAGATCATGAATAACTTGCATTGAAAAACGTTTGTTTGTTTCACATACAGAAAACATAGCATAGTGGCAATCAGCTTGTCCCTCATAGAGTAGCAATATAGATGCATATGACACCTTCAAAGTTCAGAAGGGTGACTAGAAACAAATAGCACAAGAACAAGTAATAACACAATATGCATCAATTAATAAGCTTTGGAACACTGCACACAGAATGACATCTATGCTCTCTTAATGGTGCCTAAAGGTAGAAGGTGGAGACTCAATAATGGAGAAAGATACTGAATGTTGTTCGGAGTCTCAGATGGGATCCGGGATATCATGAGGAGATCCAGAATGGTCCGAAGAATAAGATTCATATAAAGAAAGTCCTGTTTTGGAGTTCGGGAATGATTCTGGTGTTTTCACTAGGAATGTTCTAGAAGGGTCTGGAAGGTCCGGCACTCCGGAGGGGAAGGGTACATGAATGTGTTATGACAATGTGGAATGGTTGCATCATGTACTAGGTCACTTTGCGGGGCAAAATAAAGAGAGAAATCAAATCCTAGTTTGAAAGTCAAACTCCAATTTGAAAAAGTCAAATCTCAAGTTTTCTTGGTGGAGGGAGAGTAGGAAACCTACTTGGGGAGGAAGTCCCCTCCCTCCACCCGCCGGCCAAGGAGGCCGAGTTGGGGGAGGACTCCCTCCTCCCAACCGGCCACCCTCCACCTATATAAGGAGGGGTAGGGCGCCCCTACCCCACACACCTAAAACCCTAGCTCCTACGCGCCTCCACCTCCAAGTGCAGCCGCCGCCGCCAAGGGTTTCCCCTCTAACTCGGCGAGTTGGGGCTTCCCCAAGCCCTAGCCGCCGGCCTACACCCTCCCCTTGGTGCCCTCTAAACCCTAGATCACCAAGGCCTCTCTCATAGTCCACCATACTCGCTCCGGCTTAAGGCGAAGCCCTGCGAGATCTCTCCTCTACTTCCGACACCACGCCGTCGTGCTGCCAGAATCACGAGGAGAGTGCTACAACCTCCGCTGCCTGCTGAAACAAGGGAGAGGAAGGTCTTCATCGAGTACCGAACGTGTGACCGACTGCGGAAGCGTTGCCGGAACGCAGCGCCGAAAGGATCGTCTACACGATCTTGAGATCGGCAAGAGTACGACTACATCACCCACGAGAATCTTCTCTCGTTAACCGCTTTGGAATCTTCGAGGGTGAGTTCCTCTATTGACTCGTTGCTACAATCTAGTAGATAGATCTTGGCTTGTTTGTTTGCATGCGGTAGAATTTTTTTGTTTTCCATGCTACGAACCCCTACACTTTATACTTTTGTCCTATTATTTTCACTATGCATTACTGATATTTCTAAGTAGGACTTGCATGGAATTTTCCTAAGTATAAACTATGCCATGGGAAATCCTAGTATATGAAACCTTAGTAGAATTTCTCCTAAGTTAAGATTCCTACTACTATCATGCTTAGCTTAGCTAGTAAAAAACAAGGGTGGATTATATTCATGCTATGGAATATTTCTAAGTCAAGGACTTGTGTTTTGTCTAATAAAATAACTAAGTGAATGAATCACCTGGGTGGAATGGAAAGAATGGTTTGTGTTGAGTGGTTACGCAAGTCCAGTATACTGGAAAACTTGGGCATCACCAAGTCCAGTATACTGGGGAAAACTTGGCATCTCACTTGTGTAATGCCACCGAGGAACAAAGAGATTTGAGATGTCAAATGTTGAGAAGCTTCAAGTGCAGCCACTTGGCATTATGGGCTCTGCCTGGATCATATAGGTTGCAATAACTTAGCCAAATGGATAGTTGGTGGTAGGGGATGATAGGTTGGAACACGTCCATTCTGGTCTAAGGGAAGGCTTCTGAAAGATCTTGTCTTGGTGAAAATCAAGTCTTGTGGGGAAAGTGCACCACCTCTGCAGAGTGTAAAATCTAAGTACTTAGCCATGTCCCTGGTAAAGGACAATTTGAGCATCAAGACATGGAAGCTATCAAGAATCTCCTCATCCCAATTTCTAAGTTAAAAACTTGTGGTTGAACAAGGGTTGAAGGATCACCAATTTCTATTTGGAGATGCCTTGGGTGATTTTGTCAAACAAAAGCTTAGTGTTTTCAAATGATAAGGAAAAATCTATTTTGAGAAAAGCAAGAGTAAGATCCACTTAGCCAAATGCATATAGATGATAGATACCACTATACTACCATAGTATCACTTGCCAATACAATTCAAATGTATTGACCCTTGTGGCTGTAACTTATTATGTTGCAGGTTTGTTTGATGTTAGTGAAGTGTGTTGATTAGGATTACAAGTCTACAACCAACATTATTTCCTGTGGCACTTTGAAGATGAAGGACTCCATGCTATAGTTATTTCTGCTGCATTATAATGAGGTAGCCAAATGGGCTATGTAAGATGTAATGAATTATTTTATTTCTGGTTATAAAGTTGTATTATGACCTTTGTTTCTTGATATTACATCTTAACTATGGATGCTAGCTATTGATTAAGGGACTAGCATTGTAAACACAGGGATCTCTACCTTATTAAAGGTTGGGACCTCTACACCCGGCATAGCTCTCTCTTGTTTTGTGTTTGTTTAGATCATAGGATGACATAAAACCGTGTTGGTTCACAAGGTGGGGCACTATCCTACCCGGTTTCACCGGAACAGGGAGTTTCCCCTTTATACAAGTCTAAAACCTTCGCTTCTAGGTTATAGTGCATGTATGCGAAGGGGGACACATGCAATCACCTAGAGACTCGTAGGTTTTGTATGTTTCAACATAGCACCACACTTTTATGCATGTGTCAGGGCCACATGCAGGTCCTTGAGGTATTTCGATGCCCCGGAACGCGTTTTGTTGCGGAACCCTGATCTGCGGGCCTCGGATCGTCTAGCCCCCTAGACATTCTTCTGATGGGCGTAACCCGGCATAGCTCTCTCTTGTTTTGTATTTGTTTAGGTCATAGGATGATGTAAAACCATGTTGGTTCACAAGGCGGGGCAGTATCCTACCCGGTTTCACCGAAACAGGGAGTTTCCCCCTTATACAAGTTTAGAACCTTCGCTTCTAGGTTAGAGCGCATGCATGCAAGGGGGGACACATGCAACCACCCGAAGACTAGTAGGTTTTGTATGTTTCAACATAACACCATACTGGCATGCATGTGCTAGGGCCACATGCAGGTCCTTGAGGTATTCCGATGCCCCGGAGCGCGGTTTGCTACGGAACCCTGATCTGCGATCCTCGGATCGTCTACCCCCCTAGACATTCTACTGATGGGGGTAGCCCGGCATTGCTCTCTCTTGTTTTGTGTTTGGTTAGGTCATAAGAGGATGTAAAACCATGTTGGTTCACAAGGTGGGGCACTATCCTACCCGGTTTCACTAGAACAGGGAGTTTCCAATTTATACAAGTCTAGAACCTTCGCTTCTAGGTTAGAGCGCATGCATGCGAGGGAGGACACATGCAAGCACCCGAAGACTAGTAGGTTTTGTATGTTTCAACATAACGCCATACTTTCATGCATGTGCTAGGGCCACATGCAGGTCCTCGAGGTATTCCGATGCCCCGGAGCGCGGTTTGCTACGGAACCCTGATCTGCGGGCCTCGGATCGTCTACCCCCCTAGACATTCTTCTGATGGGGGTAGCCCGGCATAGCGCTCTCTTGTTTTGTGTTTGTTTAGGTCATAGGATGACGTAAAACCATGTTGGTTCACAAGGTGGGGCAATATCCTACCCGATTTCATCGGAACGGGGAGTTTCCCTTTTATACAATTCTAAAACCTTCGCTTCTAGGTTAGAGCGTACGTATGGGAGTAGGGACACATGCAAGCACTCGGAGACTCGTAGGTTTTGTATGTTCCAACATAGCACCACACTTTCATGCATGTGCTAGGGCCACATGCAGGTCCTTGAAGTATTTTGATGCCCCGAGACGCGTTTTGCTGCGGAACCCTGATCTGCGGGCCTCGGATCGTCTACCCCCCTAGACATTCTTCTGATGGGGGTAGCCCGGCATACCCTCTCTTGTTTTGTGTTTGTTTAGGTCATAGGATGATGTAAAACCATGTTGGTTCACAAGGCAGGGCAGTATCCTCCCCAGTTTCACCGGAACGAGGAGTTTCCCCTTATACAAGTTTAGAACCTTTGTTTCTAGGTTAAAGCGCATGCATGCGAGGGGGGACACATGCAAGCACCCGAAGACTAGTAGGTTTTGTATTTTTCAACATAACACCATACTTTCATGCATGTGCTAGGGACAAATGCAGGTCCTTGAGGTATTTTGATGCCTCGAAACGCGTTTTGCTGCGAAACCTTGATCTGCGGGCCTCAGATCGTCTACCCCCCTAGACATTCTTCTGATGGGGGTAGCCCGGCATAGATATCTCTTGTTTTGTGTTTGTTTAGGTCATAGAATGATGTAAAATCATGTTGGTTCACAAGGCGGGGTAGTATCCTACCCGATTTCATCGAAACAGGGAGTTTCCCCCTTATACAAGTCTAGAACCTTCGCTTCTAGGTTAGAGCGCATGCATGCAAGGGGGACACATGCAAGCACCCGAAAACTAATAGGTTTTGTATGTTTCAACATAACACCATACTTTCATGCATGTGTTAGGGCCACCTGCAGGTCCTTGAGGTATTCCGATGCCCCGCAGCGCGGTTTGCTGCGGAACCCTGATGTGCAGGCCTCGGATCGTCTACCCCCCTAGACATTCTTTTGATGGGGGTAGCCCGGCATATCTCTCTCTTGTTTTATGTTTGTTTAGGTCATAGGATGACGTAAAACCATGTTGGTTCACAAGGTGGGGCACTATCCTACCCGGTTTCACCGGAACAGGGAGTTTCCCCTTTATACAAGTCTAAAACCTTCACTTCTAAGTTACAGCCCATGTATGAGAGGGGGTGACACATGCAAGCACCTGGAGACTCGTAGGTTTTGTATGTTTCAACATAGCACCACACTTTCATGCATGTGCTAGGAGCACATGCAGGTCCTTGAGGTATTCCAATGCCCTGGAACGCGTTTTGCTGCGGATCCCTGATCTGCGGCCCTAGTTTGAAACGGGCATAAGAAATTCAAAAATGGTCCGAAAAATATGAAAACTTGTGTGGAGTCATTTTATGTGACATAGTTGCAAAGGAAAAATATCAAACCATGTGAAACCTTCAAGTTTAGTGGGGCTTGAGCCTAGCTAATTTCAACATAGACCCACCTCGGCACTAATCCTATTTTCCTACTATTTTATCGTGTATCTGATGTAAACACTCGGTAAAAACTAAGACACACAGCAAATTAGGTGTTTACCGAGTGTTTTAGACTAACACACAACAAAGTTTTAACATACATAGCATACTCAATTTTTTGGCGCGCGCGGGAGAAGAAATTTGACGCGAACTATTACCGTGTGTACTTTTGAGGACACTCGGTAAACCATAACGCCGTAAGTTGCGCCGTCAACCGCGGGCGGGGAGGACGCGTGGCAGGACGATTTGCCGTGTATCCTTCTTTTGTCGAGTGTTTTGAAGGTTATTACCGTGTATGTATGTGTTTACCGAGTGTTTTCCCGATGCATACATGGCAAAGATGTAACTTTGATGTGAGTGACCTGTTTGCCGGGTGTCATATGTGCGGTACACGGCAAAGAGCTGTTTGCCGAGTGTCCGGGGTTTAAACACTCGGCAAAGTAAAAAATACCCAACAAAATCTCGATTTCCGGTAGTGAATACTCCCTTTGGTCTAAATTAGTTGATTTAGATTTGTCTTGATTCGTTTTTATCTAGACATGATTTACTATTAGATTTATCCATATTTTGATAAATTTCAACTAATTTGGATACGGAGGGTGTATCAAATCTGTATATTATAAAACTCTGCTTCAAATTGAATCTATTGGTGCTAATATATTATTGTAAGTATTGTTGTTAATAAAGTTTATCTACTGTGATGGTAGAGAGAGGCGGCGGTGATTGTAAAACCCATCTGGGGTTTCATCCCTCTCGTTAGTGATGTCGCCAGTCGTCTCTGGTATGCCCTGTTTCCGGTGGCCTTGCTGTCTTAGAGGTGTGACGGTCCACGGCCTCTCACCTGTGAGAAAGTCCACATTCTTTTTTTAATTGTTTTCTTCAATGTTTTTTAGTGTCTTCTTGGGGATGTTGAGATGGTGCTATGTCCTGAAGTTGAATAAGATCATCCCACCCAATCTTTAATCTGTTTGTGCGCTTAGCACCGACGAAGGACGCGTGAAGTCGTATGCCCGAGGATATCTTGGAATCCAGTCGATTTTCATATTCGTTGGTATGGTTTGAGGTCAGTCTCTTTCGATCTATGGTTGTCATCATCGTCGATGGTTGTTATTCTGGTGCGCTAGTCATTTGGGGCATTAGCATGATACTTATGTCTGTCTACAACAACAATCTCTATTACAACAAGATTTGCCCGTCTCTGATGATTAAGGTGCGAGGACGGCGGCGCACCTTCGGCGGCTCGTGCTAGCGCTAGGTGGTGCGATGAACTGTTTGCAATTTTTATTACTTTTGAGCTCTTCCTTTGTACCGTTGTTGAGGATTATTAATAGAGCGATGAATTTTTTGTAAAAAAAATAAAATAAAAATAAAGTTTATCTATTTATATATTTTTTACTAGATAGTGCTAGAGGTATGAACGGAGAGTACGTCACATAGGATGCGAGTTCCGAACTGCTACCAGCTTTTAATGCACAACAAATGATCCTTGTCTGGAGCCACAAATAATAAACTTTATTCTAGTAGAAAAGAGAACATGATTGATGATTTGATGTATACAATATGTAGATAGGTACGAGAATATTATCCTTGGCTAACAGCCTGACACACATGGCAGCATGGATGATGTCGAGCACAGTCGCACGCAATGGTCGAGCTTGCTGGCTTAGCCAATAACGGGGACTTTGGCGACATCACCAGAGTCGTGGACGAAGACGCGGACGCGCTTGCTGTCGAAGTCGGTGCTCACGAAGGAGCCGACGGGCAGCACGATGACACTCACGTCCGGACGGTCACTCATGATCTTCTGCTTAGCCGCGTCAGACGGCGCCCCCAACAGCTCCGGCCACGAGGATTTCACATCAGCCATCGCCGCAGAATCCAAGACCTGAAAATCTGCAGCTAAAATTAATAGCCACAACGACAGTTCTCAGCGAGACCCTGCTGTAAGTGAAGCTGGCTGCAGGTACTCACCTGCAACTGAAGCTGGAACCTGTATTTTTTGTTTGCTGATCCTACTTATGGTTTCCCAGGCGGATGGAGATGGTATTTATAGTCTGTAGTAGTTTGGCCGGGGTAAGATGGGAACTTGCACGGAGCAGGCATCTTTGACAATGTGTGATGCTTCAACATATCAGATTTTTCAAGCTCTGCCTAAGACTGCCACGCATACCACTACTGGAAAAACCATCTTCGGTTCGATCAGAACAAGCCCAGCAGTCCCGGCCCGTCACGAACCGCGACTAGTGCTAGCACTAGTCCCGGTCCGTGAGGCCTCCAACGGCTAGAAATGGACATAAGCATTAGTGCCGGGCCGGACCAGAGCATTAGTCCCGGTCCGTAATACGGCCCGGGACTAATAAGCTGGAGCGTGGCAACAGCTCTTTTCGGGGACTATTAGTTCCGGGCCGTATCACGGCCCGGGACTAATTGTCCATCACTATATATACAGCTTCCTGGCTAGTTGCCCTAAACCATATGGTGGCCATTTTTCTCAAAGAAAGCAAGAGAGTTCATGCCATTTTTTTCTCAAGATTTGTCAAGATTTAGTTTGCAACACCTAAATCCAAAGCTTTAAAAGGTTAGAACTTCATTCTTTCATCTCTTATTGCTACTTTAGCTCTATAATGCTCTAAAAGTATAGAGATATGGATCAAATGCATGCATGCTCTAGAAGTACCTAGAAGGATTTTGATATATATGTGTAACAAATTTTGATTAGGCACATAGTTACTGAAAATTGAAATGTGTAATTTTAGAGTTTCAGAGCTTAGAATGGAATGAAGTTTTCACTGATAGAACAATAATAAAAAACTCCACATTTATCATGTTGATTGTTTTCTCCAATTCACAAATTGGTGCATGTAAATTTTTCAAAATTCAAAATTAATGCTCTAGAAGCTCTCAATATAACTTGTAATAATTTTATCATGTTGTGTAATGGTTTTTGATATACTTTTACTATAATGCAGATGGTCCGGGAATGGATGTACGGTACTGACCGACGCTCTGGCGAGTTCATTAATGGCGTGCATGAATTCATCCGTGTTGCTGATGCAAACAAGCACAATGGTTTTGTATTCTGTCCATGTAATGGATGTAGGAATCAGAAGGATTACTCTGACTCAAAAACCCTTCACAGCCACCTGTTGAAGTCCGGCTTCATGTCCAGTTATAATTGTTGGACCAAGCACGGAGAGAGAGGGGTTATAATGGAAGACAATGAAGAAGAGGAGGAGGATGACAACTATCATGGTTTCCCTGAGTACGGAGATACTTCCATGGGGGATGCTGAAGGGGAGGATGAAGAAGAGACACATGATGAACCTGCTGATGATCTTGGTCGGACCATTGCCGATGCACGAAGAGATTGTGAAACTGAAAAGGATAGGGAGAAGTTCAATCACATGCTAGAGGACCACAAAAAGTTGTTGTACCCAAATTGCGAAAATGGTCTGAAAAAGCTGGGCAGCACACTGGAATTGCTGCGATGGAAGGCTGAGTGTGCTATACCTGACTCCTCATTTGAAAAGTTGCTGAAAATGATGAAGAATATGCTTTCAAAAGATAATGTATTGCCCGCCAGTACATACGAAGCAAAGAAGGTTGTCTGCCCTCTAGGTTTAGAGGTTCAGAAGATACATGCATGCCCTAATGACTGCATCCTCTACTGCGGTGAGGAGTATGAGAATTTAGATGCATGCCCGGTATGCACTTCACTTCGGTTTAAGATTAGACGAGATGACCCTGGTGACGTTGAGGGACAGCCTCCCTCAAGAGGGTTCCTGCGAAGGTGATGTGGTATGATCCTATAATACCACGGTTGAAACTCTTATTCAGAAACAAAGAGCACGCCAAGTTGTTGCGATGGCATAAAGAGGAACGTAAGTCAGACGGGATGTTGACACACCCCGCTGATGGGTCGCAATGGAGAAAAATCGATAGAAAGTACCCGGACTTTGCAGATGACGCAAGGAGTTTAAGGTTTGGTCTAAGTACAGATGGCATGAATCCCTTTGGGGAGCAGATCTCCAGTCACAGCACCTGGCCCGTGACTCTATGCATCTATAACCTTCCTCCTTGGTTGTGCATGAAGCGGAAGTTCATTATGATGCCAGTGTTGATCCAAGGTCCGAAGCAACCCGGCAACGACATTGATGTGTACCTAAGGCCATTAGTGGAAGAACTTTTACAGTTGTGGCACGAACCCGGGATACGCATGTGGGATGAGCACAAGTAGGAAGAATTTAACCTCCGAGCATTTCTTTTTGTAACAATCAATGATTGGCCTACTCTTAGTAACCTTTCAGGACAGTCAAACAAGGGATACAATGCATGCACACACTGATTAGATGAGACTGCAAGTATATATTTGGAACATTGTAAGAAGAATGTATACAATGAGCATCGTCGATTTCTTTTGGCCAAGCATCCCTTAGGAAAGAAAGGCAAGCAGTTCAACATTCTGGCATGTCACCAGACGAAGCCTAAGGAGCGTACTGGTGCTGATATATTTGATATGGTCAAATATTTGGATCAACTGGTAACCTTTGGAAAGGGTCCTGGATGAAAATCTGTCCCGAAAGACGTTGAAGAACATGCACCCATGTGGAAGAAGAAATCTATATTTTGGGAGCTACCATATTGGAAATTCTTAGAGGTCCGCTCTGCAATCGATGTGATGCATGTGACGAAGAATCTTTGCGTGAACCTGCTAGGCTTCTTGGGCGTGTATGGGAAGCCAAAAGATACACAGGAAGCACGAAAGGACCATCAACGTATGAAGGAAATATTTTTTGAATGCCTAAGTAGTATTAAGGTCCCGTCTGGCTTCTCGTCGAATATAAAGGGGATAATAAATATGGCAGAAAAAAAGTTCCAAAACCTAAAGTCTCATGACTGCCACGTGATTATGACGCAAATGCTTCCGATTGCATTGAGGGGGCTTCTACTAGATAATGTTCGAGTACCCATTGTGAAGCTATGTGCATTTTTCAATGCAATCTCTCAGAAGATAATCAATCCTGAAGATCTACCACGGTTACAGAATGATGTGGTCCAATGTCTTGTCAGTTTTGAGTTGGTGTTCCCACCATCCTTCTTCAATATTATGACGCACCTGCTGGTTCACCTAGTCGAAGAGATTTCCATTCTCGGTCCTGTATTTCTACACAATATGTTTCCCTTTGAAAGGTTCATGGGAATCTTAAAGAAATATGTTCGTAACCATGCTAGGCCAGAAGGAAGCATCTCCAAGGGCTATGGAACAGAGGAGGTCATTGAATTTTGTGTTGACTTTGTTCCTGACCTTAAGCCGATTGGTATTCCTCAATCGCGGTATGAGGAGACTGAGTGGAAAGGGTACTCTAGGAAGGAAATCAATAATATGTAGAGACGAACATTCTTACACTGAAGCACATTACACCGTTCTACATAATTCTATCTTGGCAGCCCCATATATCGAGGAACACAAGAAAATCTTACGCTCCAACAACCCTGGAAAGTATGACTCTTGGATTAGAGATGAACACATGAAGATTTTTGGCGGTTGGTTGCAACATCTCATCAAAAACAACACTCTTGGAGATCAGCTATACTTGTTTTCTAGGTCACCATCTTCGACTATATCGACTTTCCAAGGGTACGAGATAAATGGGTATACATTTTACACGATAGCCCAAGATAAAAAGAGCACCAACCAAAACAGTGGTGTCCGCTTTGATGCAACAGACAACAATGGGTCAAAGACCACATATTATGGTTACATAGAGGAGATATGGGAACTTGACTATGGACCTACTTTTAAGGTCCCCTTGTTTCGGTGCAAATGGGTCAAGCTGACGGGAGGAGGGGTTGAGGTAGACAAGAAATACGGAATGCCATCGTTGGATCTCAACAATCTTGGGTACTTAGACGAACCATTTGTCCTAGCCAATGATGTGGCCCAGGTTTTCTATGTGAAGGACATGTCTACCAAACCTAGAAAACGAAAAAATAAGAAAAATAATACATCAGACGATGAGCCAAAGCGCCACATAGTTCTTTCAGGAAAAAGAAACATCGTGGGAGTGGAGGACAGGACAGACATGTCAGAAGATTGTGATAAGTTCCATGAAATTCCGCCCTTCACGGTGAAGGATGACCCAAGCATCATGTTAATGTATGAAGATTCTCCATGGATACGACGGGATCAGAAAGGAACACACGCGAAGAAATGATATGTAATAATTGTAACATTTTATGAGTGAAGATGTTCCATGCATGTGTCCATTTTTATAGTGTTATCTGCAAACAATCTTGAGTGTGTTAGTCCCGTTTTGTGGCTGGACCAGGACTAAAGGAGGGCCTTTAGTACCGATTCATACTTACCATTAAGATCTGATCTCCAAACGCGTGATGTCACATATTAGGGAGTGCATCTATGACCAGTTTCTCGGAGATGCCGGAGGACTGGACTCCGTCGGCATCTCCCTGAAACTGGCCGTAGTGGTGTCCCTGCTCTCGAAAACCATCTTGCAGCTTATAACTTCTCTAACTAGATCAATACGCCTGGGAGCTAACTAATTTCACATATTAGGGAGTGCCTCTATGACCAGTTTCTCGGAGATGCCGGAGGACTGGGCTCCGTCGGCATCTCCCTGAAACTGTCCGTAGTGGTGTCCCTTCTCTCTAAAACCATCTTGGAGATGCCTCAAACTGGCTGGAGGACTGGACTCACAAGGATGCCTATTTATAGTACAAGCAGATCGGCATAATGTTGACACTCACGACATAATGTCGACACTCACCCCTATTATTAGTGCTGACTCATCTTTAGTCCCGGTTGGTGTCTCCAACCGGGACTAAAGGTTCATCTTTAGTCCCGGTTGGTGACACCATCCGGGACAAGGTACAAGCCGCACGACATAATGTCGACACTCACCCCTATTATTAGTGTTGCGTGGCCCAGTCTGCCGCAATCCCTTCAGTCGCGGTTGGTTTCTCCAACCGGGACTAAAGATGAACCCTCTCTTTATATAGGCATTTCCCTCTAATTATTAGGTAACACTCAAGACATTTATTAATATTAAAAACCGGGACAAACCGGGACTAGCTAACACTCAGGACTAAAGCCGCCTCCTTTAGTCATAATCATGCCAAGTCCTATAGTACGCAGCTTCAGGGTCTTCATCGTCATCGTCAGCATCATCGTCATCGTCACCTGCCACTCCGGGGATCCTCAGCCCATCCATGGCATATACCAGGGGCCATTCCAGCCTCGGATTCACCGCAGGCGGGAGAGGGGTCTCCTGGAAGACGATGCCGCTACCGCCGGGACGGTGTGGGGCCTGTGGCGGGTGGACTCGTGGGCACCGTAGGCGAGGATGGTCTCCCCCGGCGATGTAGCGCATCACTCCGATGATAGTACGGTTCGCCCACCACAGACGACGGTCGGCTTCATTGTGGTTCACCGGTGGCGGGCCATCACCCTCATACCTGGCGAGCTCCCTTTCCCGCCTATTAGCGAAGAAGGCATTCCAGGTGTCGTAGTTGTCTTGATCCCACTGGGGATCCATCCGCTGCTCCAGCGTGAGCTCGTGGTAGAAGTGGTTTGTGATGGCCGCCTGGCATGCGGAACCTTGAGGGACAGGAGGGACAGGAACCCCTCCAGTGCTCAGCATCCAGCCGGCGGGCGGTCGGTAGCCCGGCGGACAAGGGTAGTTGGAGGCGCACAGCGCCTCGGTCCCCTCGAGGGTCAGAATGGCCCAGTAGGCGTTGTCCATTGTTCTAAGAGAGGAAGGTGTGGATGTGTGGATAGCCATGGCACGATCACCCTAAATATAGAGGGAAAGGGCGGGAAAACTTGGCGTGAAGCTTTGGGAAATGGCGGGAAATATCTTTAGTCCCGGTTAGTGACTACATCCGGGACTAAAAGCTCTCGTAGAAAGGAAAGGGCGGGAAAACTTGGCGGGAAGAGGTGGGAAATGGCGGAAAATATCTTTAGTCCTGGTTTGTGACTACATTCGGGACTAAATGGATATTATATTAAGATTCATTATATTTTTCTGATAATAATAGACATATTATTTGTGTTATTTGGATTATTACAATAAAAGATATGATTGTCTGAAGTTTTTATATTAGTTTTGAATTAAAAAAAGAAAATTTACAAATGAAATAATTTATAAATGATGCAAACAGATAAATGGATATTATATTAAGATTCATTATATTTTTCTGATAATAATAGACATATTATTTGTGTTATTTGGATTATTACAATAAAAGATATGATTTTCCAAAGTTTTTAAATTTGATTTGAATTAAAAAAAGAAAATTTACAAATGAAATAATTTATAAATGATGCAAACAGATAAATGGATATTATATTAAAATTCTTTATATTTTTCTGATAATAATAAACATATTATCTGTTTTATTTGGATTATTACAATAAAAGATATGATTTTTCAAAGTTTTTATATTAGTTTTGAATTAAAAAAGAAAATTAAAAAAAACAAACAGTCGCGGGTCGTGGCTGGACCCGGGACTAAAGGGTGATTGCGCGCGCGCGAAAACGAAGCGGCCGAAAAAGACCTTTAGTCACGGGCCGTGGCTTAGCCCGCGACTAAAGGGGGGGGTCTTTAGTCGCGGGTTAAGCCACGGCCCGCGACTAAAGACCCTTTAGTCGCGGGCGGTGGCTTAGCCCGGGACTAAAGGGTTTGTCCCTATATTCTGGCGCCAGCACCGAACACTTCGCATTTCTCATCGACGATGAAGCACAAACGACAGGGGAGGTGCTGTCCGATTCCGCCGCCGCTCCGCCGTGCCGCCGCCGCTCCGCAGGTGAGATGGTTCTCCAGGACGTGGCGCCGCTCCGTCGTGCCGCAGCCGCGCCTCTCCGCAACGACGGCGCCTCTGCGACGGTTAGGGAAACGAGAGAGAGGGACCGAGCGAGGGCGTCGCGCGCCAGAGGACGGGGAAGGACGGCTGGCGAGGGCGGCGAGCGAGGCCGGCGAGGGCGAGCGTCGCGCGCTGGAGGACAGGGAAGGTCGGCCGGCTGGGCTGCTGGTCCTGTAGGGGAGAGAGGGAGAGATGGGCCGGCCTGGTTGGGGTCGGGCAACTGTTTTTTTTCCAAATTTTTTTCTTTTTCTGTTTTTCCTTTTCTCTTTGTTTTTTTAAATACAAATCTGTTTTACATTATTTTTTTAATTATTGTTTTAATTATAATTAGCTAGGATTAGGATTATATTTTTAGCTAGGGTTATTTTTTAATTATTGTTTTAATTATAATTAGCTAGGGTTATTGTTTTAATTATAATTAGCTAGGATTATTTTTTTAATTATAATTAGCTAGGATTAGGATTATATTGTTAGCTAGGGTTATTTTAATTATAATTAGTTAGGGTTATTTTTTTAATTATTGTTTTAATTATAATTAGCTAGGATTATTTTTTTAATTATTATTTTTAATTATAATTAGCTAGGGTTATTGTTTTAATTATAATTAGCTAGGGTTATTTTTTTAATTACTGTTTTAATTATAATTAGCTAGGATTAGGATTATATTGTTAGATAGGGTTATTTTAATTATAATTAGCTAGGGTTATTTTTTTTGTTTTAGTTATTAGCTATGATTATATTTTTTTACCACAATTAGTATTATTTTTTTAGTGATTTTTTTGTTTTATTTATTAAGATTAGAATTAGTATTAGGATTAGGGTTATTTTTTTGTTTTAGTTATTATGATTATTGTTTTAGCACAAATAATATTAGGATTATTATAATTAGGATTATATTGTTTTAGTTATTAGGATTATTGTTTTTTCTAACCTGTTTAACTCTCTTTTTGTTATAGATAATTAAGTCATGGATCCATCCGAAGATCCTGGTCGCATCGGTGAAGGTTTTCTTCAGGACATGATAAGAGGTGAAATTCCTCTTATTACTACCGGCGCCGAAGATATTTTGCTCGGGGAAGAGATATCCTCATATCTGAATCCATCCGGTGATGGAATAGAGGAAAACCAAGGGGAAGAATAGATGGACGAAGGGCAAACAAATAAGAACAATAATGATGGCCCCTCGACAGGATCCGGTGAGGTACATATATATATGTATAAAGTCTCGTGTTAACTCTATTCATTAACTTATCTAGATATATATTAATCACTCTCTCTTCTTCTTTTAGCCCACCGGATCGAAGCAATCGACAGCTCGAACGAAACGAGGGCCGAACAAAAAGTTGGATGGTAATCAAAGGTTCACCATCGAAGAAATAGATGATGATGGTGAACCGATTGCTCTAGAGAAGCACCGGAGGATGTTTATAAATCAATGCGGGGTGCTTGTTAGGGACAACCTGCCGATCACCATCCAAGAATGGAATAAGTCAAAGAAAGCCGGTGAAGAATCCAACAGCTATGTCACCGATGATTCCAAAGATGACCTTTGGCAGAAGCTCATAGCGCATTTCATAGTACCTCCAGAGTATGAGGAATTTGAGGTAGATGGTATTACCCCAAGGCCGGGTGGGCTTGAAAATAGAGGGAAATTCAAGGAGTGGGCACTAAGCAAGATGGATGAACTGTACCGGAACCACAAGAAAAGTTTATACGCGAAATATGTCTCGAAAAAGAAAACTCCAGACTTCAAAGGAGTAAACGAGAAGTTGAGAGAACAGTGGCCCGATTTTGTACAGTACAAGCAATCTGATAAAGCAAAGGCAAAGTCGGCAAAGAACGCGTTAAATGCTGCCAACAAGAAATATGATCATAAAATGGGGACATGTGGCTACAAGAGTGCCATCCCTAAGTGGGAAACTATGGAGAAGGATATGAGGGCTAGAGGCGTCACTTCTGGTACAGATGGATGGCCCGAGAGATCCAAGAACTGGTGGTACGGGCACGGGGGATCCTTGGACCCAGAAACAGGGAAGACATTATTTCATGATAAAATTCTAAAACCCTCCCAAGACCTTATTCAAGCAATGAACGATGCTCAATTGGGATTGTTCCGTCCCGAGAGAGAGAACGACGAGCTGACACGCGCCCTAGGGAATCCTGAAAAGGGAGGACGAACACGAGGCAAAGGCGCCGGTGTCTCGTGGAAGAAAGGGTTTCCTCTGTACGATGCCAGTTATAGAAGGCGTCAGAGAAAGAAGGATCGGGAGGCAGACCGGATCTCCAGGGTAGAGCAGGACCTAGCTGATCTGAAGAACCTCATGCATGAAATTAGCCAAAGGCCGCCGTCGTCAACTCACCCGCGGTCTGATGATCCTGCATTGGATCTTAGCCAACGGAGAAGCAGCGTGGCTTCCACAGAGGTCCGTGCTGATGATCAAGCACTGCTGGATGATGCACCGGCTCCTCACTACCCCGTGGATGATGTCAGAGAGATGGCACAATGTGAGCTACATCAGCCAATGAACAACCTGTCCTTCAAGGTGGCGATCGGCACTGCTTTACCTTGTCTACTTGGAGCACTCCACCATTCACTTCCGATTCCACCAGGCTATGCTCGTCTCACGGTGGATGACATAGTGGAGGATTTTGCGGACCTAGAGATTGAAATCGCTACGCCTGAAGGCCTTACGAAACTAGGAGATGTCAAGCGCAACATCATTCTATGGAATAAGAAGTACATCAAGTTTCCAGGTTCGGCGCCAAGGCCACCGACTCCAAGAAATCCAAATCCACCCCGCATCAAATATCGTCAACCTCCAAGTCCACCCCAACCCGATTATCGCCAACCTCCAAGTCCACCCCAACCCGATATCGCCAACCTCCAAGTCCACCCCGCCCCGCTGAAGATCGCCGCAGCGGGAGGACATCAATTCGATCTCTGCCTCCGCCTTCGTGCAATACTACTACCTCATCGAAGAAACGGAAGTTCGACGGTCCCCCGCACCCCACATCGAGAAAGGTCAAACGCCGAAGATAGTCGATATCCCGCCGGCTCTTCCAAAGAGACCTTATGACAAGACCGACGAGGAAACTAACGCAGATGTGGCTGCCCAAGTTAAGGCGCATTTTGCACCCAAAAAGCCTGAGCCAAAGCCGGTATATAACGAAAAAACAAAAAAGTGGGCTAAGTCCTTTCTTGAGCAACCATACCAGATATCGATGAATCTGGAATCAGACTATGACCAGGAGATTATTAAGCAAGCACAGAAGAAAAAAATCACAAGTGCAAAAAGCGGGAAGCAAGTTGCCCATCTCGGAGCACAGAAGAATCAATCGGTCGCCCCGCTCAAAGTCATTTCAGACCTCGACAAGGCCTTCAGAGCTGAAATGGATATGGACATGCAAATAATGGATCCTAGAGCCCGTAATAATGCTACACTTACGGGAATCACTGTATCGGAGGCCAAAGCACTTGCTAACGAAGCAAATATGTCTCTTGGTAAATATTTAGGCTATGAAGATACGCCAGTGGGTCAGATAGTACGGCAGTATGTCCAAGGGCAGCCTCTAGTCAGTCCATGTCGCAAGCAGAAAAAGAATCATAAAGATTGGTTTCCAGTGGACGTTAGAAAGGAGCATCACTTCAAACCATACTCGATACAGGTTCAAATGACCGAACTGTTTCAGTTATAACACCAGCGCGCCCTCGACAAATCTATCATTGGTTGCTACTGTCTGTGAGTTATTTATTTCTATAATTAAGTTTGTAGCTTTAGCTCGTTCATTGCATTTAATATATTATCCTAACTATATATCCTTTTGTATGATGATATTATATTCCGCAGAATGAAGATGCTTGAATGCAAAAGAGCTAGAAGATACGACGTTGGGTTCATTGACCCATATATCATTAATGAATATACGTTAAAGAATCACCCCAAAGACGTGGAGGAAGACCTGTCCAGTTTCTTAACCGAGCATAATTTTGTTAAGGAAATACTATTTCCTTACAACTTCAAGTGAGTGTTTATATCTTGTACACATTTTATTTTTGCTTACTGGATGAGCTATGCATGTATGCTTATGTAAATGTCCGCAGATTCCACTGGATCTTGCTAAACATTCAAGTTGACAACTCCCTAGTTGAAGTCCATGACTCATTAAGTTGGGACCAAGAGAAGTGGAGCGACATGAAAGCAATGCTCCATAAGTAATTTCAATCATTATCGCATTATATCGTCCTGTTTCATTCATTTCCTGATATCAAGTAACTAATAACTCCTTTGTTCATTTTCTTTGCCAAGCAGGTGTTGGACACGGTTCAGACAGAAAATACCAGGTCCATTCAAAGAGGAGCTAACTTATAAAATGGCGAAGAGTTACAGCAGCCACCGGGAACTCATTTATGTGGATACTACGTCTGCGAGTACATCTGAGAGTTGACCAGTGAGCGGAAAGTTGACTCACATTATATTTATGATTTGCGGGAGAAACTAGAGCCAGACCAGCGCATAAGAGCAATTCAAGAGGAGCTGGCGGGATTTATGATGAAGGAAGTCCTTGATGTACATGGAGAGCATTATGCGGATGACGTGGAACTCGATTTGCCTTAGTCATCTCCATGTAGCTCATATGATATATATATTCATCAATGACCATGTAATTTCAAAACATTTCTTCCTTTTGATATGATTGATTATATGTATGCTTGCAAGGATCGATCTTATATATGAATGCATCGACGTGTAGTGTGTATGTAGTAGCGTATAATATGTCTACTGAAATATATGTTTGTTATAGTGAAACACAAAACGAAAAACGAACAAAATGGCAAAAAAAAGGAAATACACAATCTCTGCCGCGGCAGAGAAATGTGGTGTTTCTCTGCCGCGGCAGAAAACCTTTTAGTCCCGGGTGGTGTTAAAGCCCGAGACTAGAGGGTTTCCGCCCCCCGCGGCGCTGAAACAGCCACGTGGTTGTTATCAGTCGTGGGCCGTTGCGCAAAACCGGGCCCAAAACCGGGACTAGAGCCCGTTACGGCCCGGGACCGGAGGTCCTTTTTCTACCAGTCTACTGTTCTAGTGACATTTTTTCTCTTGCTTTGCTCCGGCCGGGTTCTTGCATGTGGCCGTGAAGGACACACCCACGTCGTCTTGGACTGGATCCGTAGCAATCAGGCGCCTTGTGACAAGTACATAATGTACGACCGGCTTGGTCATGGTAGTTGGGCACCGATTAGTGAAAGAATAGTACGCCTGCAGATACTTGTCTTCATGCAACTATACCTGGACCTATGGTCCGAGTTTTTTTTCTTGCACCGAGCTTTCTGGGCTCGTAGGACGGCCGCTGACTCTGGACGGAGCCGAGCCTATCAGACTGGACTATTTTTATTTTTTGAAACGGGCGCAAAAGCTTTGCCCCGATCTATTATTTAAGGAGAAGTTATTGTCACTTCCCTTGGAAACTAGAGGCATGAACCCACTATCGAGCATAAATACTCCCTCTTGGAGTCACTAGCAGCTACTTGGCCAAGATAACCACTAGTAACAGAGAGAATGCAAGATCACAAACAACACAGATATGATAGAATCGTAAAGACAAAACCATTAATCAAACCAACATAATAATCTCAATATCCATCGGATCCCCGCAAATACAACATGCATGATTACAAATAAATTAGATCTTGATCATGAACGGAGCTCACAAGATCTATACATGAAAGCACAAAGGAGGAGATACAACCATCTAGCTACTACATGGACCCATAGTCCAAGGTGGAACTACTCACGAATCATACCAGAGAGAAGGCCTCCGGGATGATCTCCCCTCCGGCAGGGTGCCGGGAAGAACTTCAGATCCCCCTGATCTAGGGACGATGGTAGCGGCGGCTACAGAAGGTTTCGTGGAGATTTGATCGGGTGCTTAGGGTTTCTGCATCAGGAGCTTCTTATAGGCGAAGGGGGAGGCCGAGGCGGTGGCCAGAGGGGGCAAACCCTACCCAGGCGCGGGGTAGGGCCCACCCATGCCTAGGGGGGTTTAGCCGCCCTGGCACGCCTCCTCGTCTCCCCTCTGGACTTCTTGTTCCCCACAGAAAGTAATTGACTTTGACGTTTGTCCCGTCCAATTCCAAGAATATTTCTTTATTAACTTTTCTGAAACCAAAAATAGCAGAAAACAAGCATCTGGCACTGTTGCAACTTTTTAGTAGGTTAGTACCAGAAAACATGTAAAAAGCACCTCAAAGTGTGGACAAGTAAAGCAAAGTAGATACTAAACAAGCATGGAGCATAAAAAATTATAGATACGTTTCCAACGTATCAGCATCCCCAAGCTTAACTCCTGCTCGTCCTCGAGTAGGTAAGTGATAAACAGAATAATTTTTGAGGTGACATGCACCCTCACAAAGATCAAACCATTTGCAAGCATTGAAATCTGAGATCAAAGAACTCTAAACAATAGGACAAAGAAACTATGCATGCAACATGAAAGGCTACAAACAAAGATCATGAATAACTTGCATTGAAAAACGTTTGTTTGTTTCACATACAAAAAACATAGCATAGTGGCAATCAGCTTGTCCCTCATAGAGTAGAAATATAGATGCATAGGACACCTTCAAAGTTCAGAAGGGTGACTAGAAACAAATAGCACAAGAACAAGTAATAACACAATATGCATCAATTAATAAGCTTTGGAACACTGCACACAGAATGACAACTATGCTCTCTTAATGGTGCCTAAAGGTAGAAGGTGGAGACTCAATAATGGGGGAAGAAAGGCCTTTTTGTAAAGGAAGCAGGGATTACAAGTTTCAAAAAGAGCTTCCAAAAATTATGGTACTTGTTAGCTTTCAGCCCTCATTGCCCCTATCATAAGCATCTTTAAGTGGTTAAGGTTAAAGTGCAAAGATGGAGTATATGCTTGACGAAGTATAAGTTGACAATCTCAAGTCCATTGAATACGAGGGCCACACCTCATGCATACTCAACTTTGAGTCCAGGTAATTTATTTTCATTGTAAGTATTTGCATATCATTGAGAATCGCCAATGGGGTACCCCTTGCACATGGTACAGGAGCTTTCCTATAACCAAAATGACAAGGCAAGTAGACAATGAGCATCTCAGCAATCTTTTTATTTACAATATTCATAGCTTTTTATTGAGGATGCTTCATAGATAGCTCATTATGGCGATGCTTCAAGTTTCCACCATGATTAGGCATGGCTTAGGCTAGCGGCCCAGGCGTTTCTCTAACACAGGATACAAATTCCATGGACTTACAAGTTCTCTCTTTATTTCACACCGGTGACATCCATAGACAAAAGAACATGATATCAACTGAGTACAAAGTACAAGTGCAATGTTGAAAACGTTCCCCGTGACAGCACGGTTCTGCTAATTCCAACTTATAAGTGCAAGCATATACAACAAAGTTGTCACAATGGTTCAAGTTTATTAGGGGCAAAGAATATAAAGTGTGCCATCAAGTTTGTGAGGGCTTTAATCACTAAGTTTTCACATAACAAAATAGTTTTTAATTGGAAGATAGATGAAAACAATAATATACTCCATGCATAGGAGTTTATAGTGGACACTTTGGAATAACTTGGTTTTTTGGGAGTTGGAGGCATGAGTAGAACTTACTCATACAAGTGGAGGCTAGCAAAAGACTGGGAGTACCAACTAAGAGAGCATAATGTCCATAAACATGCAGTGCAACAAGCATACTAATCAAAGCAAAGAGTGGTACTGCAAGTTAAGGACTAAATGATCATAGAGGCTAATGGTGACTTGTGCGAGTCATAACATGGTGTGAGCATGTGCCAAGTCAACCCAAGAAAATCATCAATGGAGAATACCACAATACTATGTTTTTGCATGCTAAAACAACGCATAATTTCTTCAAGGCACACTAAGCAATCCCAATTGTTTGGAACAAGACATGCGACAGAAATGCTAAAACAACACCTAGCATGTCATGCTAAATTCTAAGTCACAGTCAATGCAAGCTCCTCTTGCACTTCAAGCAAGAACTTACTACTCCTTTCCAACACCAAGCAACTTATTTGTAAAACAACACAGCGAGAACGGGAGTCCAAACTACTTTATTCAAGCAAACTAAACAACCTAAGCCAAGCAAACGAAAACTAAGACGCTCCAGGAACAACACAACTTGTGCATGAAACAATAAAAACGAAGTGTCTAGATAGACCTGAGAGTTTTATTGATGAAGAAGGGGGTGCCTTGGGCATCCCCAAGCTTTGACGCTTGTACCTCTTGGATATTTCTTGGGGTGACACCATGGTGTCATCCCCAAGCTTGAGCTTTTGTCCATTCTTCATCTCATTGCATCATTCTCTCTCTACACCTGAAATTTTTCCTTCATACAAAACTTCACACAATATTCATTAGCAACATTAGTGTATTCAAAAGACAATATACCTCAGGCAAAGCTTTGGAACATCAAGGCTTTTCACTAAAAACACAAGCTACTGTAGTAACTCCTTCAAAAAGCTCAATTCGCCTAAAGAGAACTCAAAAAGGAACCAATAAGAAGCAAATGCAAATAATGGCAGAAATCTGTTAAAACAGACCAGCAGGTAGAAACTTCTTCTGTTTCTCAAATCAAAAAGTGTTGAACTAACGAAAGTTAGCTAACATACTAGGGGATTTATTCGTAAATTTTCAGCTCAATTCGAGTTAGAGAGACTCCTCACGAATTTTTTTGGTGGAGGACAGAAATCTGTTTCGGGACAGCAACTCCCCAAATCTTACTTCCCTCTCATTAGAGGTCATTCTTGGTACAAAAAGGATAAGGAGAGGTCATTACTGAAGTAATAACTTCCCAGACACAAGGAAACTCTTGGGTTATCTCCCAACAAGTACTTTTCTTTAACGCCTTTAAGTTAGGAACAAGAAGCAAGAAGAATCAAGTATTTTCAAATGAGGAAGCATTAACATCAAACCTTGCTTTCAAAGGGGGATAAAATAGCAACTTCTCTCTTCTCATTGGGAAGTGTTCAATACATTTCTTGAATGGAAAATGATATTTAATGGTGCCTTCTTTCATATCAATGATAGCACCAACTATTCTAAGAAAAGGTCTTCCCAAAGTAATAGAGCAGGAAGCATTGTATTCAACATCCAAAACATAGAAATCAAGAGGGACATAAGCATTATTAACCATAATGAGAACATCACTAATAATCCACATGAGTTTCTTCTTAGCATTATCATTGAGTGGGACATCCAAATAACAATCTTCCAATGGTGGCAATGTTGGGGTTCGTAGCATGGAAAACAAAAAATTTCTACCGCATACAAACAAACAAGCCAAGATCTATCTACTAGATTGTAGCAACGAGTCGACAGAATAACTCACCCTCGAAGATTCCAAAGTGTTTAACGAGAGCGGATTCTCGTGGGTGATGTAGTCGTACTCTTGCCGATCTCATGATCGTGTAGACGATCTTTCCGGCGCTGCGTTCCGGCAGTGCTCCCGCAGTCGGTCACACGTTCGGTACTCGATGAAGACCTTCCTCTCCCTTGTTCCAGCAGGCAGCAGAGGTTGTAGCACTCTCCTCGCGATTCCGGCAGCACGACGGCGTGGTACCGGAAGTAGAGGGGAGATCTCGCAGGGCTTCGCCTTAAGCCGGAGCGAGTATGGTGGACTATGAGAGAGGCCTTGGCGATCTAGGGTTTAGAGGCACCAAGGGAGGAGCCTAGCCGGCGGCTAGGGTTGGGGTTTCACCCCAACTCGGCGAGTTGGTGGTGCCCTAGGCGGCGGCAGCAGCAGGAGGTGGTGGCGCCGGCGGCTTAGGGCTAGGGTTTTTGGGTGGTCAAGGTGTAGGTATAGAGGGGCAGCCCTGCCCCTCCTTTTATAGGTGGAGGGCGCCGGCCAAGGGGGAGGGAGTCCTCCCCCAACTCGGCCTCCAAGGCCGGCGGTGGAGGGAGAGGAACTCCTCCCCAAGTAGGTTTCCTACTCTCCCTCCACCAAGCAAACTTGCCGTTTGACTTTTCAAATTGGCGTTTCACTTTTCAAACTAGGATTTGATTTATCCCTTTATTTTTCTCAGCGATGACACCTAGTACATGATGCAACCATTCCAACTTGTTATGAAACATTCATGTACCCTTCCCCTCCGGAGTGCCGGACCTTCCGGAACCTTCTAGAACATTCCCGATGAAAACACCGGAATCATTCTCCAACCCCGAAACAGGACTTTCCTTATATGAATCTTATTCTCCGGACCATTCCGGATCTCCTCGTGATATCCCGGATCCCATCCGAGACTCCGAACAACATTCGGTCTCTTACTCATCATTCCATAACTACTCAACAACATCGAATCCTTAAGTGTGTCTCCCTACGGTTCGTGAATTATGCGGACATGATCGAGACACTTCTCCGAACAATAACCAATAGAGGAATCTGGAAATTCATATGGCTTCCACATATTTATACGATTAATTTGCGATCGAATGAACCACTTACATATGATACCAATTTCCCTTTGTCTCACGATAGTTTACTTATCCGAGGTTTTGATCGTCTGTATCTGTGCATACCTAGTTCAACCTCGTTACTGATAAGTACTCTTTTCTCGTTCCCGTGATATGTGATCCCTTGTGAGCCAGTCACATGCTTGCAAGCCAATTGGATGACATTCCACCGAGAGGGCCCAGAGTATATCTATCCGTCATATGGATGGACAAATCCCACTCTTGATCCATGTGTCTCAACCCATACTTTCCGAACATTTATAGCATGAATGTAAACATTGTTAATACTGTTATAGCATGAATGTAAACATTTATCATAAACACAAAGATATAATAATAACTATATTTATTATTGCCTCTAGGGCATATCTCCAACAGTCTCCCACTTGCACTAGAGTCAACTAATCTAGATTACATGGTAATATACCGAACACCCATGGCAGTTTGGTGTTGGTCATTTTTTGCCCTCGGGAGAGGTTTAGTCAATGGATCTGCCACATTCAGATATGTGTGTACTTTGCAAATATTTATGTCACCATCTTGGGCATGTTCTTGAATAGCATGAAAACGTAGCTTGATGTGCTTCAGCTTCTTGTGTGACCTTGGTTCTTGCGCATTGGCTATGGCGCCCATGTTATCACAGTAGATATACATTGGGTCCAGCGCACTTGGAACCACACCGAGCTCTGTAATGAACTCCTTCATCCATATCGCTTCTTGTGAAACATCCGAAGCAGCTATGTATTCCGATTCAGTTGAAGATCTCGCCACAACGCTTTGCTTTGCACTCGTCCAGCTAACTGCTGCACCATTCAAAGTAAATACGTATCCAGATTGAGATTTAGAATCATCCGGATCGGTGTTCCAACTAGCATCGGTGTAACCATTATCAACGAGCTGTTCATCACCTCCATAAGAAAGAACCATATCCTTAGTTCTTCTCAAGTACTTAAGGATGTTTTTGACCGCTGTCCAATGATCTACTCTTGGATCACTTTGATATCTTCTAGTCAAACTAACAGCATATGCAATGTCGGGTCTAGTACATAGCATGGCATACATTAGAGATCCTATGGCTGAGGCATAGGGAGTCTTACTCATCCTTTCTCTATCTCCTGCCGTTGCTAGACTTTGAGTTTTACTCAAGGTCATATTGGGCAACATGGGCAAGAAACCTTTCTTGCTATCTTCCATTCCAAACCTCTTTAGAACTTTGTCCAAATATGTACTTTGTGACAATGATATTAGGCGTCTCAATCTATCTCTATAAATCTTTATGCCTAATATGTAAGCTGCTTCGCCAAGATCTTTCATTGAAAAACTATTATTCAAATATTCCTTGACACTATTAAGAAGGTCTACATCATTCCCAATCAACAATATGTCATCTACATATAGTATTAAGAATGCTACAGAGCTCCCACTCACTTTCTTGTAAATACAAGCTTCTCCATAAGTTTGTATAAAACCAAAACTTTTGATCACCTTATCAAAACGTTGATTCCAATTTCGGGATGCTTGCTTCAATCCATATATGGACCGTTGAACTTTGCATACCTTGTTAGCATCTTTAGGATCGACAAAACCTTTGGGTTGCATCATATACAACTCTTCATCAATGTCTCCATTGAGGAACGCTGTTTTGACATCCATCTGCCATATCTCATAATCGTAATATGCAGTGATTGCTAACAAAATCCTCACAGACTTTAGCTTCGCTACTAGTGAGAAAGTCTCATCGTAGTCAACTCCTTGAATTTGTCGAAACCCTTTTGCGACAAGTCGAGCTTTATAGACAGTAATATTACCATCAACATCTGTTTTCTTCTTGAAAATCCATTTGTTCTCGACAGCCTTCCGACCATCCGGTAAGTCCACCAAAGTCCATACTTGGTTTTCGTACATGGATGCAATCTCGGATTTCATGGCTTCTTGCCATTTATTGGAATCTGGGCTCATCATCGCTTCCTCATATGTCGTAGGGTCATCGGTGTTGTCCACCAACATGACACTCATAACAGGATCATACCAATCAGGAGTGGTACGAGTTCTCGTTGACCTGCGAGGTTCTATAGCAACTACAACCGAAGTTTCATGATCATCATCATTAGCTTCCTCTCTTATTGGTGCAGGGACCACAAGAACTTCTTCCGGTGCTGTGCTACTCGCAAGTTCGAGAGAAGGTTCGACAACCTCGTCGAGTTCTACTTTCCTTCCAATCACTTCTTTCGAGAGAAATTCCTTCTCTAGAAAGGATCCATTCTTGGCAACGAAGATTTTGCCTTCAGATCTATGATAGAAGGTATACCCAATGGTTTCCTTTGGGTATCCTATGAAGACGCATTTTTCCGCTTTGGGTTCAAGCTTGTCC
This sequence comes from Avena sativa, assembly GCA_916181665.1. Taxonomy (NCBI): domain Eukaryota; kingdom Viridiplantae; phylum Streptophyta; class Magnoliopsida; order Poales; family Poaceae; genus Avena; species Avena sativa. The sequence goes on along the minus strand of OV702279.1, from coordinate 50,368,681 downwards.
GGCTGTAACTTCTTTACATAGGCTTCGCAACCCCAAACTTTAAGGAACGACAATTTAGGTTTCTTCCCAAACCATAATTCATACGGTGTCGTTTCAACGGATTTAGATGGTGCCCTATTTAAAGTGAATGCGGCTGTTTCTAATGCATAACCCCAAAATGATAGCGGTAAATCTGTAAGTGACATCATAGAACGAACCATATCTAAGAGAGTTCGATTACGACGTTCGGACACACCATTACGCTGTGGTGTTCCCGGCGGTGTCAATTGTGAAAGTATTCTGCATTTCTTCAAATGCTCGCCAAACTCGTAACTTAGATATTCACCTCCACGATCAGAACGTAGAAATTTAATCTTCTTGTTACGTTGATTCTCCAGCTCACTTTGAAATTCCTTAAACTTCTCGAAAGTTTCGGACTTATGTTTCATGAAATAGATATACCCATATCTACTCAAGTCATCCATGAAGGTAAGAACATAACGATAACCACCGCGCGATGCTATACTCATTGTACCACACACATCGGTATGTATGATTTCCAATAAGTCCGTAGCTCGCTCCGTCATACCAGAAAATGGAGTCTTAGTCATTTTACCCATCAGACATGCTTCGCATATTTCAAGTGATTCGAAATCAAGTGATTCAAGGAGTCAATCGGAATGGAGTTTCTTCATACGCTTCACTCCAATGTGACCAAGACGACAGTGCCACATATAGGTCGAGTTATCGCTCAGTTTCAAACGTTTAGCTTCAATGTTATTAATATGTGTATTTCCACTATCGAGATTCAATAAGAATAGACCATCTATCAAAGGTGCATGTGCATAAAACATATTACTCATATAAATCAACAACCATTATTCTCGGATTTAAACAAGTAACCGTCCCGCAATAAACAAGATCCCAATATAATGTTCATGCTTAACGCAGGCACCAAATAACAATTATTTAAGTATAAAACTAATCCCGATGGTAGATGAAGAGGTAGCGTGCCGACCGCGATCACATCAACCTTTGATCCATTTCCTACGCGCATCGTCACCTCGTTCTTCGCTAGCTTCCGTTTATTCTGCAGCACCTGTTTCGAGTTACAAATATGAGCAACCGAACCAGTATCAAATACCCAGGCACTACTACGAGTACTAGTGAGATACACATCAATAACATGTATATCGGATATACCTTTCTTCTTGATGTTGCTGTTCTTCAAATCCGCCAAGTACTTTGGGCAATTCCGCTTCCAGTGACCTTATCCCTTGCAGTAAAAGCACTCAGTATCAGGCTTAGGTCTAGCCTTGGTCTTCTTCGTCGGTGCGGCAACTTTCTTACCACCCTTTTTGAAGTGTCCCTTTTGCTTAGACTTGCCTTTCTTGAATTTGGTGGTCTTATTGACCATCAACACTTGGTGCTCTTTCTTGATCTCCACTTCTGCAGATTTTAACATGGAGAAGAGTTCTGGCAACTGCTTGTTCATGCTTTGCATATTGTAGTTTATCACAAAGTTCTTGTAACTTGGTGGTAGTGATTGGAGGACACGGTAAACCCCCAAAGCATTAGGAATCACTATACCCAAGATTTGGAGTTTGTTTGCGTTCCCAGACATCTTAAGCACATGCTCACTGACGGAGCTGCCCTCTTCCATCTTGCAGTTAAAGAACTTTTCAGAAGCCTCATAGCTCTCAACTGCCGCGTGAGTCTCAAATATCAATTTGAGTTCACGGACAATATCATGTGGGTCTGAATTCTCAAACCTTTTCTGAAGCTCCGATTCCAAACCATACAAGATAGCACACTGAACTGTGGAGTACTGATTCTTCCGAGCGAGGTAAACATTCTTTACTTCATCGGTAGCATCAGCTGCAGGCGGGTCACCCAGCGGTGCATCCAGCACATAGGTCAAATTACCAGCATTGAGGACAATCCTCAAATTGCGGAACCAATCCGCGAAGTTGCTTCCATTGTTTTTCAACTTTTCTTTCTCTAGGAACGCATTAAAATTGATGGTCGGGGCCGCCATTGATCTACAACATATTTGCAATAGTTTAGACTAAGTTTATGACAAATTGAGTTCTAATTAATAGTTAAATTAATCTAGGTGAACTCCAACTCAAAACAATATCCTCACATTGTTTTAGTGATCACACGAACCAAATCCACCACATCAATACTGATCATCACGAGAGTTGATGTAGTTTCAATGGCGAACAATCGACATGTTCATCATATATACTATATGATTCATGCTTTACCTTTCTGTGATCCGTGTTCCGAGACCATGTCTGTACATGCTAGGCTCTTCAAGATCAAACTTTAGCTTCCGCATGAGCAAATCTGGCTTGCTCATGTTGTATGCACTTGCAGAATCTAACACACCCGATCATCACGTGGTGCTTCGAAACAACAAGCTTTAGCAACGGTGCTTACTAAGGATGAACACTTTAGAACTTGAAATTCATGTGCATGAGGGATCATCTTATAATGCTACCGTCGTTAACTAAGCAATACAAGATGCATAAAGGATTAACATCACATGCAATTCATAATATGTGATATGATATGGCCTTTCTTCTTTGTGCTTCCGATCTCCATCTTCAAGCACGAACATGATCTCCATCATCACCGACATTGTATTAAGGTCAATGACGCTGCTCCATGATTTTCTTCCACCAGCTTAAACTATTACAACTACTTTGAATAGACACGCGGGTCTTAACAGAAAATAAAGACAACCATATGGCTCCTGCCGGTTTCCAACTTACAATAAGGAACATTGCATACATCAAATATAATCACAATCATGGCCATATCACATCACAGCACACCCCTGCAAAACAAAGTTAGACGCCTCTAATTTCTTTGCATATTTTACGTGGTTTGGGGATTTCAATAAATGTCGATCTAACTTATGAACAAGAACCACAACATTGATGTTTGAACTATCAAGTGCCCGTTGTAAATTGGATCCATACTATAATGGGAGAGACAGACACCCGCAAAGCCACTTATGCAATACAAGTTGCATGTTGAGTGTGGAGCAAGTCTCATGAACGATGTCATGTAAGGTTAGCCCGGGCCGCTTCATCCCATCATACCGCAGGATGCAAAGTACACAAGAAGCAATTGATAATAAAAGCACCACCGCCCACAATGACCATTGTGTTCTACTCGTGCAACAGATCTACATATAGACACGGCTCTGATACCACTGTTGGGGTTCGTAGCATGGAAAACAAAAAATTTCTACCGCATACAAACAAACAAGCCAAGATCTATCTACTAGATTGTAGCAACGAGTCGACAGAATAACTCACCCTCGAAGATTCCAAAGTGTTTAACGAGAGCGGATTCTCGTGGGTGATGTAGTCGTACTCTTGCCGATCTCATGATTGTGTAGACGATCCTTCCGGCGCTGCGTTCCGGCAGTGCTCCCGCAGTCGGTCACACGTTCGGTACTCGATGAAGACCTTCCTCTCCCTTGTTCCAGCAGGCAGCAGAGGTTGTAGCACTCTCCTCGCGATTCCGGCAGCACGACGGCGTGGTATCAGAAGTAGAGGGGAGATCTCGCAGGGCTTCGCCTTAAGCCGGAGCGAGTATGGTGGACTATGAGAGAGGCCTTGGCGATCTAGGGTTTAGAGGCACCAAGGGAGGATCCTAGCCGGCGGCTAGGGTTAGGGTTTCACCCCAACTCGGCGAGTTGGTGGTGCCCTAGGCGGCGGCAGCAGCAGGAGGTGGTGGCGCCGGCGGCTTAGGGCTAGGGTTTTTGGGTGGTCAAGGTGTAGGTATAGAGGGGCAGCCATGCCCCTCCTTTTATAGGTGGAGGGCGCCGGCCAAGGGGGAGGGAGTCCTCCCCCAACTCGGCCTCCAAGGCCGGCGGTGGAGGGAGAGGAACTCCTCCCCAAGTAGGTTTCCTACTCTCCCTCCACCAAGCAAACTTGCCGTTTGACTTTTCAAATTGGCGTTTCACTTTTCAAACTAGGATTTGATTTATCCCTTTATTTTGCTCAGCGATGACACCTAGTACATGATGCAACCATTCCAACTTGTTATGACACATTCATGTACCCTTCCCCTCCGGAGTGCCGGACCTTCCAGAACCTTCTAGAACATTCCCGATGAAAACACCGGAATCATTCTCCAACCCCGAAACAGGACTTTCCTTATATGAATCTTATTCTCCGGATCTCCTCGTGATATTCCGGATCCCATCCGAGACTCCGAACAACATTCGGTCTCTTACTCATCATTCCATAACTACTCAACAACATCGAATCCTTAAGTGTGTCTCCCTACGGTTCGTGAATTATGCGGACATGATCGAGACACTTCTCCGAACAATAACCAATAGAGGAATCTGGAAATTCATATGGCTCCCACATATTTCTACGATTACTTTGCGATCGAATGAACCATTTACATACGATACCAATTTCCCTTTGTCTCATGATAGTTTACTTATCCGAGGTTTTGATCATCGGTATCTCTGCATACCTAGTTCGACCTCGTTACTAATAAGTACTCTTTTCTCGTTCCCGTGATATGTGATCCCTTGTGAGCCAGTCACATGCTTGCAAGCCAATTGGATGACATTCCACCGAGAGGGCCCAGAGTATATCTATCTGTCATATGGATGGACAAATCCCACTCTTGATCCATGTGTCTCAACCCATACTTTCCGAACACTCAATGCCACCTTTATAACCACCCAGTTATGGTGTGGTGTTTGATGTCATCAAAGTATCCTTCCGGTGATGGTGATATGCATGATCTCATGGTCGAGGAATTAGGTTACTATGTATCAGAAAGCATATAGCAGTTGAACTATTAAAATGACTTGATCTTTATGCTACGCTTATCTATAGGAGTATGTCCATCATACCATTCTCCTAACGATATGATCTTGTTGTTAATAACATCTCAATGTTCATGATAGGGAAACCATAATCATTTATTAACCAACAAGCTAGTATTATAAAGAGGCTTTACTAGGGACTCTAATTTAGTTTACAAATCACACAAGTATTAATGTTTCCTTGTTAATACTGTTATAGCATGAATGTACACATTTATCATAAACACAAAGATATAATAATAACTATATTTATTATTGCCTCTAAGGCATATCTCCAACAGGCGAATCAAGCATTTCATAAATCTTTCTAGGCATAATAGAGACACCAGAACCAATATCACATTAAGCTTTGAGGTCAAAGTCATTCACTTGCATATTAATAATGGGTTCCCAACTATCTTCTACTTTCCTAGGAATAGAAGCTTTGTGTTTTCGCTTCTCTTCCTTAATCTTAACAAGAGCATCTGTAATGTGTTTGGTAAAGGCAACATGCATATCACTAGCATCAGGACTTCTAGCAAGCTTTTGCAAGAACATAATCACTTCAGAAATATTGCAACCATCAATATCGAAGTCAAACTTAGCATCACTAGTAGTAGGCTCAATAGGCTTAGTCATAGTAGGAGGAGGAATATGGACTACTTGTGGTTTAGTGGTGATGGTGCACAGACTATTGTTTCTATCAATTTCAGATTCCCTTTCCCAATTAGCATGAAGTTGAGCTAAAATCCTAACATTTTCATCAATAGTAACTTGTATGGTATGAGCAGTAGCAAAGGTGTTTTCCATAGTTTCAGGTTTAGCAACCATTTTATTAATCAAAGAGGACTGAGCTTCAGACAAAGAGGATATATTTTTCTCAACAGTTAAAAGCTTTTCCTCTATAGTCTTATTGAAAGTGGTTTGTTTACTAATAAAGTCCTTGAGCATGACTTGAAGTTCAGAGGGGGCACTTCCAGCATTATTGTAAGAGCTTCCATTGGAATTGCCATTATTAGGAGGATAAGGCCTATAATTGTTGTTGCTACCAAAATTATTCCTATAGGCATTGATACATTGGAAACGTATCTATAATTTTTGATGCTCCATGCTTATTTAGTATCTACTTTGCTTTACTTGTCCACACTTTGAGGTGCTTTTTACATGTTTTCTGGTAATAACCTATTAACAAGTTGCAACAGTGCCAGATGCCTGTTTTCTGCTGTTTTTGGTTTCAGAAAAGTTAGTAAAGAAATATTCTCAGAATTGGACGGGACGAATGACAAAGTCAATAACTTTCCGTGGGGAAAAAGAAGTCCAGAGGGGAGACGAGGAGGCGTGCCAGGGCGGCTAAACCCCCCTAGGCGTGGGTGGGCCCTACCCCGCGCCTGGGTAGGGTTTGCCCCCTCTGGCCGCCGCCTCGGCCTTTCCCATCGCCTATAAGAAGCCCCCGATACAGAAACCCTGAGTACCCGATCAGAAATCCACGAAACCGTCTGTAGCCGCCGCCACCATCGTCCCTAGATCGGGGGGATCTGAAGTTCTTTCCGGCACCCTGCCAGAGGGGAGATCATCCCGGAGGCCTTCTCTCCGGTATGATTCGTGAGTAGTTCCACCTTGGACTATGGGTCCATGTAGTAGGTAGATGGTTGTATCTCCTCCATTGTTCTTTCATGTATAGATCTTGTGAGATCCGTTCATGCTCAAGATCTAATCTATTTGTAATCATGCATGTTGTGTTTGCGGGGATCCGATGGATATTGAGATTATTATGTTGGTTTGATTAATGGTTTTATCTTTATGATTCTATCATGTCTGTGTTGTTTGTGATCTTGCATGCTCTCCGTTGCTAGTGGTTATCTTGGCCAAGTAGTTGCTAGTGACTCCAAGAGGGAGTATTTATGCTCGATAGTGGGTTCATGCCTCTAGTTTCCAAGGGAAGTGACAATAATCTCTTCGGTTGTAGATGTGTTGTTGCTACTAGGGAGAAAACAACGGTCTCATGTTCATGGAACATGTGGACTATTTACCTTACACACTTTGCTTAAACCAGTTGTCTGTTGCTTGCAACTTAATACTGAGCGGGTTCGGATAAAACCTAAAGGTGGATTTCTAGTCATAGATGCAGTTGGATGACGGTATATGTATATTGTTGTATTTTCCAATCAACCTCATAGGATCTTTCGGGCTAGTAATTGCATTGTTATGCCTTGCTCAGTTCCTGTCAAATGCCCCGCTGTAATTTGTTTACCCTTCATGCCATGTTGTTTATCTAAGGATAGCACCTCTAGTGAACTATGGACCCTGATCCAATGTTTACCATTGATACATCTTCCACTGTTACTTGTTTACTTGCTACAAACCATTACCTTCCACACCATACGTTTAATTCTTTGTTACAGCAAACCGGTGAGCTTGACAACCTCACTGATTCGTTGGGGCAAAGTCTTGAGTCTGTGTTGTGTAGGTCTCCACGTTGCCAGCAACACATTTGAGACGTTTCCTTCCTCCTACTGGTTCAATAACCTCGGTTTCTTACTGAGGGGAAACTTGCTGCTGTGCTGCTTCACACCTTGCTCTTGGGGTTCCCAACGAAGCTCTCCTACATCAACTCAGCGCTGCATCAAGATTTTTTGGCGCCGTTGCCGGGGAGGCTAAGGACGTCTTCACTAGGGGAGTCCTTCGCTTCCTTTCTCTTTACTTTATTTTTAGTTTGCTTTGTTTCTTTTGTTTGGTTTTGTTTGCCTCTTTCCAAAAAACCCAAAAAATTTAGTCTAGTTTGGTTTCCTTGCCTTATTCAAAAACACAAAAAAATTAGTTCCTGCTCTAGTTGCCACCTTGCTCTAGCTCACCATGTTGCTCCCCATTTTTCTCTGAAAAATCTTGCAATAGGTAGTGGCTCCATAATTGGGAAAGATAATATTGAAGAATTCTTTAATTATGTTAGCAAGCATGAGGCTAGGATATTGAGGATAAATCTATAGCTGAACTTGCTCCTAATTATGAGATTGCTGCAGCATCTTTAGTTCATATGTTGGAGGCTAGGTTTGTGAGCCTTAACCCCTTCATACAATTCTTATTCCTAAAACTAAAAGAAGAGAAGAATGTTGAAAAAAGGGAATTCATCCTTGAAACTTTATCAGAAGAATTCCATGATGTTGCCAGGGAGGCCAAAAATGTTTTTGAATGTTTCAATATGCTAGGATCAAGTGTAGATGTTGTGGGTATTTCTGATAAACTAAGACTAGAAAGGAATTCAATATACCCATACCCTATAAGCTTGTTAGAATGCATGAAGCCTTTGAAAATAACTTTGATTGGATTGCCCCTGAAAATCTTTTTGATGAAGGTAGTAAACCAAAGAGAGATGAGAAAGGATCCTTCAAAACCCATTTGGATGAGATACCTTTCATAGTTGAAGATTTTGCAAGTATGAATGTTAATGCTTCCTCATTTGAAAATACTTGATTCTTCTTGCTTCTCGTGCCTAACTTAAAGGCGTTAAAGAAAAGTACTTGTTGGGAGATAACCCAAGAGTTTCCTTGAGTCTTGGAAGTTATTACTTCTTTAATAACCTCTCCTTATCCTTTTTGTTTGCTTTTTGTGCCAAGAATGACCTCTAATGAGAGGGAAATAAGATTTGGGGAGTTGCTGTCCCGAAACAGATTTCTTTCCTCCACCAAAAAAAATCTTGAGGAGGCTTTGTAACTCGGATTGAGCTCAAAATTTACGAATAAACCCCCCGGTATGTTGGCTAACTTTCATTTTTTATTTGAGCAACAGAAGATGTTCGAAAAAATTCGTTTCTACCTGCTGGTCTGTTTTGACAGATTTCTGCCATTATTTGCATTTGCTTCTTATTGATTCCTTTTTGAGCTCTCTTCAGGTAAATTGAGTTTATTTGAAGGAGTTACTACAGTAGCTTGTGTTTTTAGTGTGAAGACTTGCTGTTCCAAAGCTTTGCCAGTGGTCTAATATCTTTTGAATAAGATAATGTTGCTAATGAAGATTGTGTGAAGTTCTGTATGAATGAAAAATACCAGGTGTAGAGAGAGAATGATGCAATGAGATGAAGAATGGACAAAATCTCAAGCTTGGGGATGCCACCATGGTGTCACCCCAAGAAATATCCAATAGGCACAAGGATCAAAGCTTGGGGATGCCCAAGGCATCCCTTTCTTCATCAATAAAAAGCTCAGGTCTGTCTAGACACTTCGTTTTTATTGTTTCATGAACAGTTGTGTTGTTCTTGGAGGGTCTTAGTTTTCGTTTGCTTTGCTTAGTTTGGTTAGTTTGCTCTAGTAGTTTGGACCCCCTCTCTCTCTGTGTTGTTTTGCAAATAAGTTTGCTTGGTGTTTGGAAAGGAGTAGTATGTTCTTGCTTGAAGTGCAAGAGGAGCTTGAATTGACTGTGACTTAGACTTTAGCATGACATGCTAGGTGTTGTTTTAGCATTATGTTTAGTGATTATTTCTGTAGCATGTATTGTTCCAAACAATTGGGATTGCTTAGAGTGCCTTGAAAAAAATTATGCGTTGTTTTAGCATGCAAAAACATAGTATTGTGGTATTCTCCTTTGATGTTTTTCTTGGGTTGACTTGGCACATGTCCACACCATGTTATGACAATGACAAGTCACCATTAGCCTCTATGATCATTTAGTCCTTGACTTGTAGTACCACTCTTCGCTTCGTTGCATTGCATAATTATTGCCATTATTGCTCTCTTCGTTTGTTGCTCCCAGTCTTTTGCTAGCCTCCACTTGTATGAGTAAGTTCTACTCATGCTTCCAACTCCCAAGAAACCAAGTTATTCCCAAGTGTCCACTATAAACTCCTATGCATGGTGTGTTACACCATTCAAAGTATATTCTTGTTTTCATCTATCTTCCAATTAAAAACTATTTTGTTATGTGAAAACTTAGTGATTAAAGCCCTCATAAACTTGATGGCACACTTTATTCTTTGCCCCTAATAAACTTGAACCATTCTGACAACTTTGTTGTATATTCTTGCACTTATAAGTTGGAATTAGCAGAACCATGCTGTCACGGGGAACGTTTTCAACATTGCAATTGTACCTTGTCGTACTCATTTGATATCATGTTCTTTTGTCTATGGATGTCACTGGTGTGAAATAAAGAGGGAACTTGTAAGTCCATGGAGTTTGTATCCTGTGTTAGAGAAACGACTGGGCCGCTAGCCTAAGCCATGCCTAATCATGGTGGAAACTTGCAGCATCACCATAGTGACATCTATGAAGCATTCTTCTTATAAAAAAAGACACAATGAGAAAAGAGGAAAGATATAAAAAAGCACCATATTCCCATGGTACATAAGAAGAATTGCTGAGATGCTCATTCTCTCCTTGCCTTGTCATTTTTGTTATGGGAAAGCTCCTGTACCATGTGCAAGGGGTACCCCTTTGGCGGTTCTCAATGATATGCAAATACTTACACTGACAAGAACTTACCTGGACCCAAAGTTGAGTATGCATGAGGTGTGGCCCTCGTATTCAAGGGGCATGAGATTGCCAACTTATACTTCATCAAGCATATACTCCAGCTTTCCACTTTAACCTTAACCACTTCAAGATGCTTATGATAGGGGCAATGAGGGCTGATAGCTAACATGTACCATAATTTTTGGAAGCTCTTTTTGAAACTTGTAATCCCTGCTTCCTTTAGAAAAAGGCCTTTCTTCCACCACTATTGAGTCTCCATCTTCTACCTTTAGGCACCATTTAGAGGGCATAGTTGTCATTCTGTGTGCAGTGTTCCAAAGCTTATTAATTGATGCATATTGTGTTATTACTTGTTCATGTGCTATTTGTTTCTAGTCACCCTTGTGAAATTTGCATGTGTCCTATGCATTATATTGCTACTCTATGAGGGACAAGCTGATTTCCACTATGCTACGTTTTCTGCATGTGAAAAACATTTTTCAATACATATTATTCATGATCTTTGTTTGTAGCTTGCCATGTTGCATGCATAATTACTATGTCCTATTGTTAGAACTCCATCTTTCATGCACATGTTTAGAGTTCTTTGATCCCAGCTTTCAATGTTTGCAAATGGTTGGATCTTTATTGTGAGGGTGCATGTCACCTCAAAAATTATTCTTTTATCACTTACCTACTCGAGGACGAGCAGGAGTTAAGCTTGGGGATGCTGATATGTTGGAAACGTATCTATAATTTTTGATGCTCCATGCTTGTTTAGTATCTACTTTGATTTACTTGTCCACACTTTGAGGTGCTTTTTACATGTTTTCTGGTACTAACCTATTAACAAGTTGCAACAGTGCCAGATGCATGTTTTCTGCTATTTTTGGTTTCAGAAAAGTTAGTAAAGAAATATTCTTGGAATTGGACGGGACGAAGGACAAAGTCAATAACTTTCCGTGGGGATCAGGAAGTCTATAGGGGAGACGAGGAGGTGTGCCAGGGCGGCTAAACGCCCCCCCTAGGCGTGGGTGGGCCCTACCCCGCGCCTGGGTAGGGTTTTCCCGCTCTGGCCGCCGCCTCGGCCTCCCCCTTCGCCTATAAGAATCCCCCGATACAGAAACCCTGAGTACCCGATCAGAAATCCATGAAACCGTCTGTAGCCACCGCCACCATCATCCCTAGATCGGGGGATCTAAAGTTCTTCCCGGCACCCTGTCGGAGGGGAGATCATCCCGAAGGGCTTCTCTCCGGTATGATTCGTGAGTAGTTCCACCTTGGACTATGGGTCCATGTAGTAGCTAGATGGTTGTATCTCCTCCTTGTGCTTTCAATTCTAGATCTTGTGAGCTCCGTTCATGATCAAGATCTAATCTATTTGTAATCATGCATGTTGTGTTTGCGGGGATCCGATGGATATTGAGATTATTATGTTGGTTTGATTAATGGTTTTGTCTTGACGATTCTATCATGTCTGTGTTGTTTGTGATCTTGCATGCTCTCTGTTGCTAGTGGTTATCTTGGCCAAGTAGCTGCTAGTGACTCCAAGAGGGAGTATTTATGCTCGATAGTGGGTTCATGCCTCTAGTTTGCAAGGGAAGTGAAAATAATCTCTTCGGTTGTAGATGTGCTGTTGCTAATAGGGAGAAAACAACGGTCTCTTTTTCATGGAACATGTGGACTGTTTACCTTACACACTTTGCTTAAAGCAGTTGTCTGTTGCTTGCAACTTAATACTGGAGGGGGTTCAGATGATAACCTGAAGGTGGACTTCTAGTCATAGATGAAGTTGGATGATGGTCTATGTATATTGTTGTATTGCCCAATCAACATCATAGGATCTTTCTGGCTAGTAATTGCATTGTTATGCCTTGCTCAGTTCCTGTCAATTGCCCCGCTGTAATTTGTTTACCCTTCATGCCATGTTGTTTATCTAAGGAGAGAACCTCTAGTGAACTATGGACCCTGGTCCGATCTTTACCATTGATACATCTTCCACTGTTACTTGTTTACTTGCTGCAAACCATTACGTTCCACACCATACGTTTAATCCTTTGTTACAGCAAACCGGTGATCTTGACAACCTCACTGATTCGTTGGGGCAAAGTATTGAGTCTGTGTTATGCAGTTCTCCACGTTGCCAGCAACACCTTTGAGACGTTTCCTTCCTCCTACTGGTTCGATAACGTCGGTTTCTTACTGAGGGAAAACTTGGTGCTATGCTGATTCACACCTTGCTCTTGGGGTTCCCAACGAATCGCTCCTACATCAACTCAGCGTTGCATCAGGCATTGTTGTTTAAATTGTTGTTTCTAATGAAGTTCACATCAACTTGCTCTTCTTGAGCAACCAAAGAGGCTAAGGGAACACTATTAGTATCTATTGAGCTTTCCCATTAACAAGCATAGCCATAATAACATCAATCTTTTCACTCAAAGAGGAAGTTTCCTCAACAGAATTTACCTTCTTACCATGTGGAGCTCTCTCAACATGCCATGCAGAGTAGTTAACCATCATATTATCAAGGAGCCTTGTTGAAGCACCCAAAGTGAGGCCCATAAAGGTACCTCCAGCAGCTGAATCCAACAGATTTCTTGAGGAGAAGTTCAAACCTGCATAAAAAGTCTGGATAATCATCCAAGAAGTGAGTCCATGAGTAGGGCAATTTTTAACCAGAGATTTTATTCTTTCCCAAGATGGAGCAACATGTTCACTATCAAGTTATTTAAATTTCATAATATCACTTCTGATAGGTATAATCTTAGCAGGAGGATAATACTTTCCAATAAAAGCATCTTTGCACTTAGTCCAAGAATCAATACTATTTTTAGGCAAAGAAAGCAACCATTCTTTAGCTTTTACCCTCAAGGATAAAGGAAAAAATCTTGAGCTTAATAATATCTCCATCTAGATCCTTATATTTTTGCATATCACAAAGTTCAACAAAGCTATTTAAATGGGCAGCAGGATCATCAGAACCAGCACCCGAAAATTGCTCCCTCATCACAAGATTCAACAAAGCAGGCTTAATTTCATAAAAGGTAGCATCAGGAGTAGGTGGAGCAATAGGAGTGTTTGTAAATCACTATTGTTGGTGCTAGTGAAGTCACACAACTTGGTGTGCTCAGCAGAGTTCATTTTGGAAAAGGTGGGCAAGCCAAAAAAAAGCAGCAGCTAGAGCAGGAGCTAATTTTGGAATAGAGGCAAACAAAACCAAGCAAAAGAAACAAAGCAAACAAAAAATAAAGTAAAGAGAAAGGAAGTGAAGGACTCCCCTTAGTAAAGACGTCCTTAGCCTCCCCGGCAACGGCGCCAGAAAAGCTTGATGGCTTGCACAGCTTATGTGGAGCCTGTTGGGAGCCCCAAGAGCATGGTGTGAAGCAGTATAGCAGCAAGCCTTCCCTCAGTAAGAAACCGAGGTTATCAAACCAGTAGGAGGAAGGAAACGTCACATAGGTGTTGCAAGCAACGCGGAGACCTGCACAACATAAACTCAAGACTTTGCCCCAACTAGCAGTGAGGTTTTCAATCTCACCGGTTGCTGTAACAAAGGATTAAACGTATGGTGTGGAAGGTAATGGTTTGCAGCAAGTAAACAAGTAACAGTGGAGGATGTATCAATGGTAAAGATTGGAAGGGGGGTCTATAGTTCACTAGAGGTGCTCTCCTTAGATAAACAACATGGCATGGAGGGTAAACAAATTACAGCAGGGAAATTAACAGGAATTGAGCAAGGCATAACAATGCAATTACTAGTCAGAAAGATCCTATGAGATTCGATTGGTCAATACAACAAGATATATAGACCGCCATCCAACTTCATCTATGACTAGAAGTCCACCTTCGGGTTATCATCCGAAGCCCTTCCAGTATCAAGTTCCAAGCAACAGACAACTGCTTTAAGCAAATTGTGTAAGGTAAACAGTCCACATGTTCCATGAACAAGAGACCGTTTTTTTCTCCCTAATGGCAACAGCACATCTACAACCGAAGAGATTTCTGTCACTTCCCTTGGAAACTAGAGGCATGAGTCCACTATCAAGCATAAATACTCCCTCTTGGAGTCACTAGCAACTACTTGGCCAAGATAGCTACTAACAACGGAGAGCATGCAAAATCACAAACAACACAGACATGATAGAATCATAAAGACAAAACCATTAATCAAACCAACATAATAATCTCAATATCCATCGGATCCCCGCAAACAGAACATGCATGATTACAAATAGATTAGATCTTGATTATAAACGGAGCTCACAAGATCTACATATGAAAGCACAAAGGAGGAGATACAACCATCTAGCTACTACATGGACCCATAGTCCAAGGTGGAACTACTCACGCATCATACCGGAGAGAAGGCCTTCGGGATGATCTCCCCTCTGGCAGGGTGCCGGGAAGAACTTCAGATCCTCTCGATCTAGGGACGATGGTGGTGGCGGCTACAGACGGTTTCGTGGAGATTTGATCGGATGCTTAGGATTTCTGCATCGGGGACTTCTTATAGGCGAAGGGGGAGGCCGAGGCGGCGGCCAGAGGGGGCAAACCCTACCCAGGCGACCAAGGTGACAAAAGAAGTTGGCGTGAACATGTTAAATTACGAGGAGGAGTTCACCTCAAGCTCAGAAGCGCAATCGGAGAGTACTCGGACTACCGATGTCGCCGAACACGACGTCCAGGATCGGGAAGTCATGTCGTTGCATAATGAAGGAAATAGCATGGAAGGACGGCCACCAGCAATTGGAGGCAGACGTGGCGCACGTGTTCTGCTCGGCATCCCAGAAGGAGGTGTTACGCATGTGGACCCCGGGCCAAGGGAAGGTCGAGGGGCTGGCGGCGCATAAACGCCAGAAAGAGGCGGACTAAAAGAAAGTGTTCCGCTAGGAGGTCTAAGGACGCTCATCCTAGAAATTGGAGCAGAAAAGAGTAGCAGCCAGGCTGTTTGTGGTTAGTTTGGATCCCTGCACGTGATGGATGCAAGCCGTACCTGCCAGGTAGAGGCAGAAGGGCCAGTAGTTGTTGCACTTGCACGATCAGCAGTAGTGCAAGTAAATGGCCTAGCAAGTCACGGGGTGTATGCAGAGAACAGCTTCGCTAGTAATGGAAAGAAGCTAGCTTTGTCGATGAACATATGTGAGCTTGCTGTTACGTACGTGTTTCTCTATGGATTAAGTATGTCAGTCTTTGATGAGAAAGTACTTCATGGAACCGCAACAAAGAAAGTGCGGAACAGAGACACCAAGGGACAATATGAATTCATCCCTAGAGTTGCGTCCGAAGATGGCCGAGTCAATAGGCCGTCCACCTACATATATATGTCTATAGAGAGTATTGGGTCTATATAGAGAGAAAGTACTTTGAGATATAAATCCGGTAGAAATGAAGCATGTATGTGAGTATTTATTCGTCAAGAAACCGGTGAAGATTAAAGACACGAACAAGGAGAACACAAACAAGGATATTCGACGTGAAGCCATGAAGAAGCCGGCGGCGGGAAAGTCGGTGACATGGAAGCTATCTGAAACGGCGAAAGCAATGCCAAGTATAACGTCGGCGAGAAGCGGCTGACGCATTTGGGACCCAGGTGATTGTTGAAAGGTGCACACGACGTTTATGGGATGATTGTGAGGAATAATTATTACATGCGTGTACGACACGAACTCGTATGTATTCGAGTAGGTTTTTATAGCCGATTAGTGGTAGAATTATGAGTCTAAATTTCACTAGGCTAGCTACAACAAACCTGCAACATATACACGTGTAACACCTTGTAATCTGCTGCGTACGTGAATTACTGCCTAGCTAGGAAAGCAATCTAGTCTAGACTAGCTAATACGTGCGTGTATTCAATCCACCATATCATCAATCAAGCTTGTGCATAGTCTCGTCGTCTCGTCTTTGTTATCTATGCCGGAAAGTACTCGGTGCCGGATCTGGACCAATATGGACCACGGCAAGCTCGGGCCAAGTTAGGATCGGCCTGGTCCAACTCGTTGGCTAGCCACTTTTTTTTTTCTAAAATTAGAAAGGGCTAAATTAAGAGAGGGAGACGAAGATGGTCTGAAATTCTGGGCCCATTTTACTAATCGATTGACTAGTTCTTCCAGAACGTGTCCCTCACTCTAGGTTTGAGACATCGTCATTGGATGCCGCCGCACACGGCGCATGACGCCACCGCTGCCTAGCCCCCCAAGAACCCGTGACTTGTTGTTTCTCGTCCCCACCATGCTAGCCACGCCGCTGCCTAGCAGGACCACCGCGCTGCGCCAAACTGCCGTTGTGGCCTCCAATCGCCGCACCGCCCCACACCGTCGCTGCCACTAAGGAAGGGCTCCATACGTTAATGACTCGTCATCATCGAGCTCGTGAGCTTCCGAACTTCATGATGAGGCTCGCCGACGGCTGCGAGCTGGCTTAGAATCGAGCGGAAAAGCTCGAAGTTTTTGTTGGCTTGCCCCGAGACAGCTCGGTCTGACTCGTGTCTAGGTATACATGCAACGGACTGCTGATTTCTCCTCTGCTAGAGAAGACAATAATTCTTTTTAACACAAGAAGGCCCTGGAGAAACCTAGAGCAGCATTTAGATAATCATCACATGTCCCGTACAGCTGAGGACCCAGAAATATAAGAAACATACGACTTGGTCAAGGATTTATTGATAGGACCCCAAAGAAAATTATGACCCGAATTTACAGTTGGGTTCCTTACGATGAGATATCTAATATTATACATGCTGACATTTACACACACACAACAAAAAAAGTTTGACCACTCCCTAAAACCCTCCCCCTTACCTCCCGCGTCGCTTCCACGCGAGGTGGCCGGGAGGCCCCTTCCGCCACCCTTCCTAGCGGTACCTCCCCATCTCCCACTCCCACCTGCCACCGCCGGCAAGGCCGCCGGGCGTTGCCCGCGTGGGGCCGGCGGTGGCCTGTCCTTTTCCTGCTAGCAAGGGGTGTGGTTCGGGAGCTCTCCCATGGTGGCGGTGCATGGCGGCCGACGGACCTTCGGCGAAGCTCGGATGGCGGCGGGGTGCAAGTGCTGCTCCTTGGAGGCAGGGAATGCTTAGCCATGGTCCTAGCCGACGGTGCCATGCAAGCCCAGATACGGGCATGTAGGTCAGGGAGAGCTGGCTGGCTCGGTCTCGGGTGTGGGTTCCTCCAGTTGGCCCGGGGGAAACTCAGGATGGGGGTGGCGGCGATGGAGCCACGTCCATTGTAGCGCGGTGGCTGGACCTTCACGGGCCCGATATGGGCTCGATCGGGCCTATGTTGTCCTTGTGTGCTCCTGCTGCTGTGTTCGGTGTGCTATTGTATATGGCGGTGAAGGTTGTTCCCTCCCATGTGGCTGCGGCTCCACCATCCCTTGTCCTTAGGGGTCTTCTCGGTCCATCCGGCCTCATTGCATTTTCCATTGCGAGAAGCCGTTGATGACCACAATACCATGGCGCATGTTGGTGGGCAAAAAGTTTGGGTGGAACGCGACGCATTGTTTGGGGGAGTGGTTTTTTGGGAGTTGGGAGAAGTCCTTGTCGGTCCAACTGGCACCAACACGATGACTCCTGCAGGCGCCGCCGTTACTTATTGAAGAACGTCGGGTGTACCCGTTCCCACTCCCTTCCGTGTACCGGGAGAAATTCTAGGATAGTCTGTACAATAGTGTCGTTGTCGCAATCCTTTTTGAAAATGTTGATTGGTACACTATGATTCTGAGCCAATGGAGCTTGGTGGGACTTCTCCAAGGGAGCAACGGTGGCTGCAGGTCATCAGCCCTTTCGTCGATCCGGTGATGTTGGCTTTAGTTTCTCTTTCCTTCTCTTGTTTTTGGTATTGATTATATTGTTTAATCCAACAATAATCAAAGTTGTATCGCACGGTTTTTATATTAATATAGCGAGACGAAAGACTGCTATGAGGAGGGTCCCAATAAAAAAATACTTTCAAAACTAATATAGTTGTACTTTGTAATACTTTTTTAGTGTATTTTCTATTTCGGATATTTAGTTCAATTTGTACTTCGGATTCTATGCTTTTGTACTCAGTTTATTTTCCCGAAATTTTACTTCAGTTCCTGTGTAATTTGTACTTCGGTTTTAACACACTCGTACTTGTTAATTAGTCTACTTTTACACTTCGGTTATAGTATAATGTGTACTTTGTAATTCAGTTTTTAGTACGCTTGTACTTAGCATAATACTATATAATACTATACTCCTTAGTTCCACTAGTGTACTTTGTACTTTGATTTTAATAAACTTTATACTTTTATACTTTTTCTTAATATAATTATACTTTATACTCCGTCGTTCTCCCTCTGCCCTATATTAGTTGATTTAGATTTATCTAGATACGAATGTATCTAGTCAAGTTTTAGTGCTAGATACATTTGTATCTAGACAAATTTGAGTCAAACTAATATGGGCAGGTGAAAGAACTTTTCTTTACTTTTGTGTGAGAAACTTTTATATTCCACAACATGCATTTCGACAATTTTGGAAGTGGCAGCTGCACCCCGCAAGATGGGTTGACAATGAGTATTCCTAACGTTCGCGTCTCTTTTTCTTAAACAAATCGTGTTATGTGCTTCGGATCGCATGCCTGGCAGGGCGATGAAAATCTAGGAGCTAGCCAACAACTGCAGGAAGCGGCATACCACAATGGCATGGCACCGCTAGGTTAAGTATACCGAGTTATCGAGTCTAAGAAATTCAATATCAGATAAGTATTTGACTATTAAAATTGGCCAGCTAATTGTGATATGTATGGCAATTTTGTAACTAGGTAGCTATTTTCCACTAATTTATAACTTCCTTATACGTAGACTTGTACTGAATCTCGAATTTTCAACACTTGCCAGATTCGAGATCGAATTAATTGACGAAAAAATCAATCTACTATATTGTTTCTCATCGTTTCTAAACTAACAAAGCATAGCTAAACTAAAGGGGAACAAATTAAAAAGTTAGATCAAAATAACAGTGCTATGTACAATATAATGTACCTTAACTATTTTTTAAAAAGAAATACGATAGGAGAAGGCTCTACAACAAGCTTTCTTTTATAATAATAAGAATCTAAATCTATGTTTGCGTGGACTTGAACTTGAGTATCTGGACCGTACATCCACTTTTATAACGATTCTTAATATTTTGATGACTAATTCGGTGGTGAATATATTTTTATGACTAACTCGGTGGTGAACTGACCAAATAGTGATGCTCACGATAAACGGGCAGAAGATTAGGGGCAGCCGCGGTACTACTCGGCCGTCTGGATATGCCAGGAATAAAAGTCCAACGTCGGTAATGGCGGCGGATGGTGGCTGGCTTGGTCGCATCGTAGGAATAGCATGCAACGGCGGTTGTCCTATCTAACCCCTACATTTCGGCCAATGCCATCACGTCATGGGTTGAATCCCCGGGCTCAGGAGGGTGGTGGTTCACTAGGGTTTACGGTCCCCAGGAGGAGCTTGATAAACGACAGTTCCTGCGGGAGTTGGCCGAGGTGAGGGTGCACCACCTATGCCTGTGGTTGGTCGCTGGCGACTTCAACTTGATCGTCGACGTGGACAAGAACAACCCCAACCTAAACTGTCACATGATGACCAAGTTCTGGCGGACGCTGGCCGCGTTGGAGCTCAAGGAGCTATACCTAATAGTCCGTCGCTATACATGGTCCAACAAAAGGGCGCACGCTACAATGGAAAGGCTTGACAGGGTATTTACGACTGTGGACTATTAGGTGAGGTACCCTTCCTCCTTCCTATCGGTGCTATCCTCCTCGACGTCAGACCACTGTCCGCTCCTCCTCAACGTCGACGCCCAACTAGAGAAAGGAAAGCGCTTTCGTTTTGAAGCTTTCTGGCCTAAAGTGGAGGGGTTTATGGAGATTGTGGAGACCTCCTAGGCTTCGGGGCATATGATCACGAATCCTTTCAAATGGCTCGCGACGAAGTTGACTGGGATGGCTAAGGCCTTGACCAGTTAGCGTGATACGGTTATTGGCAACAACAAGAGGCAGATCTTGTTGGCCAATGGGTTGATCCTGAGATTGGATGTCGCTATGGAGTCGAGGGACCTATCCCCTAGCGAGCGTGCGTTTTGTAGGCTTCTCAAGAAGAAGCTACCAGGGATGGCCTCACTGGAGAGGATGATTGCTCGGCTGAAATCCGGGCTGCTGTGGTTGAGTGAGGGGGACGCTGTTGGAGATATGCCCTAGATACAATATTAAAAATAGTTATTATTATATCTTCATGTTTATGATAAATATTTACATTCATGCTATAATAGTATTAACTGGAAACATTAATACTTGTTTGATTTGTAAACAAATTAGAGTCCCTAGTAAAGCCTCTTTATAATACTAGCTTGTTGGTTAATAGATGATCATGGTTTCTGGATCATGAACATTGAGATGTTGTTAACAACAAGATCATATCATTAGGAGAATGGTATGATGGGACATACTCTTGTAGATAAGCATATCATAAAGATCAATTCATTTCAATAGTTCGTTTGCTATAAACTTTCTGATACATAGTAACCTAATTCCTTCGACCATGAGATCATGCTAATCACCATCACCGGAAGGATGCTTTGATGACATAAAATACCACACCGTAACTGGGTGGCTATAAGGGTGGCATTGAGTATTCAGAAAGTATGTGTATTGAGGCACATGGATTAAGAGTGGGATTTTTCTATCCATATGATGGATAGATATATTATGGGCCCTTTTGGTGGAATGTCATCCAATTAGCTTGCAAGCATGTGACTGGCTCACAAGGGATCACATATCACGGGAACGAGAAAAGAACACTTATCGGTAACGAGGTTGAACTAGGTATGCAGAGATACCGACGATCAGACCTCAGATAAGTAAAATATCGGAGACAAAGGGAAATTGGTATCGTATGTAAATGGTTCATTTAATCACAAAGTAATCGTAGAAATATGTGTGAACCATATGAATTTCCAGATTCCTCTATTGGTTATTGATTAGAGAAGAGTCTCGGTCATGTCTGCATAATTCATGAACCGTAGGGAGACACACTTAAGGACTTGATGTTGTTTAGTAGATATAGAATGTAACTAGGGAGACCGAATGTTGTTCGGAGTCTCGGATGGGATTCGAGATATCACGAGGAGATCCGGAATGGTCCGGGGAATAAGATTCATATAAGGAAAGTCCAATTCCGGAGTTCGAGAATGATTCCGGTGTTTTCACTGAAATGATCTAGAAGGGTCTAGATGGTTCACTGGACCGGAAGGGTAAGGCTGCATGAATGTGTCATCACTAAGTGGAATGGTTGCATCATGTCCTAGGTCAAAGGGATGTGCAAATAAATAGTAAATTCAAACTCCGAAATTGAAAGTCAAAAGGCAAGTTTGAAAAGTCATACTGGGACAATGTTTCCTACTGGAGGAAGAGGAGAATCCTTCTCTCCCTCCACCACAAGTCTAGTAGGAGAGGGAGTTGAGGAAGGATTCAAACTTCCCTCTCCCAAGCTGCCCCTCCCTCTCATAAATAGAGGGGCGGGGGCTGCCCCTCCACACAACAACACCACCACCCAAGCCGTCGCCGCCTCCCACCGTGACTGGCTCGCCGCCGCCGCCCTAGCCGCCACCGGACATGCCTCCTCCTCTCTGGCTTTTAAACCCTAGATCGCTGGGGAAACCCTATTTCTCCACCATAACTCGCACCGGCTTAGGCGAAGCCCTGCGGGATCTTCCCTCTACCTCCAACACCACGCCGTCGTGTTGCCGGAATCGTGAGGATAGAACTACAACCTCCGCTGCCTGCTGGAACAAGGGAGAGGAAGGTCTTCATTGAGTAACGAACATGTGACCGACCGCGGAAGAGCTACCAAAACACAGCGTTAGAAGGATCGTCTACGCGATCTTGAGATCGGCAAGTGTACGACTACATCACCCACGAGAATCTGCTCTCGTTAACCGCTTTGGAATCTGCGAGGGTGAGTACTCTAATCGACTCGTTGCTACAATCTAGTAGATAGATCTTGGCTTGTGTATGTACATGCGGTAGATTTTTTTTTGTTTTCCATGCTACGAACCCCTACAGACGCCACAACCAAATTCTTGCACTTGCAGGCCAACCATCAGAGGAGGAAGAATTATATTTCCCACCTCAAGGTCGAGGGGATGTTGGTGGCCGATCAGCTGAGTAAGGCTGAGGCTGTGGACGCTTTCTACGAGCAGCTGCTAGGGTCCTGCCCCGAACTTGCGGAGGCCTTGGACTTAGACTTTTGGGGGCTCATACAACACGACCTCTCCGAGCTGGACCTTGCATTCTCCGAGGAGGAAGTGTGGGGGGTGATTTGGACTCAGGAGCTGGACAAGGCGCCTGGTCCCGACGGTTTCATAGGCAGGTCTACACCTCTTGCTGGCCTATTATTAAGGTTGACGTCCTTGTTGCCTTCCATGCACTATCGGAAAGGGACTCCCGGGGGCTACATGCGACTAACAAGGCGTTGATCACATTGCTCCCGAAGCATGCAGATGCGGTGGCAGTCAAGGACCTTCGCCCTATTAGCATGGTTCATAGTGTGGCAAAGTTGGCCGTGAAGGTACTCCAGGTCCTTATATCACCGAGGATGTCACAGCTGGTGGGCCCCCACCAGAGCGCATTCATCATAGGGAGATGCATTCACGACAACTTCCACCTCATGCAGGGCACAACCAAGAAGCTCCACCGACTCAAAACAACGGCGGTCATGCTAAAGCTTGACATCACAAAGGCGTTTGACACAGTGGATTCAGCGTTTCTGCTCGAGGTGCTGGGGAAGCTTGTCTTTGGGGAGAGGTGGATCTCCAGATGTTTGGATTGCTAGGCTCGGCTTCAACGAGATTCCTAGTGAATGGCTCCTCGGGAGCGATGATATACAATCAGAGGGGGCTGAGGCAGGGGGATCCACTCTCCCCTCTCCTCTTTGATGCAGTCATGGATGTGCTCCATAAGCTCTATGAGAGGGCGGCGGACGAGGGGCTCCTATCGGAGTTGGTGACTAGTGGGCTGCGGCACCGCACCTCCATGTACGCGGATGATGTCATTACCTTCATTCGGCCCACGCCCTGGATTTTCACACATGTGCGGCGATTGTGGCCGACTTCGGAGGGGCCTCGGGCTTGTGCACCAATCTGGCGAAGTGCTCGATACACCCAATACTGTTCTCACCGGATCAGGTGGACTTTAACCGTGGAGTCCTGGGTTGCGAGATCGGCAGTTTCCCCTGCTAGTACCTTGGTCTCCCTTTGGGCCTCTGCAAGCCGATAGAGGCACAACTGTAGTTTGTGGTGGACAATGCGGCTAACAGCCTACAAACGTGGTGTGTGGGTCTGATGAACATGGGGGCGCACTACCCTGGTGAAGACCATCCATCCCAGTTCATGCTCTCAGGTCATTGGATGTCCTGCCCCAGATGCTGGTGGCGTTCCGCAAGATTGTCCGGGCTTTCCTGTGGAAAGGACGGTGAGAGGTGGAAGGTGGCCATTGTTTGGTCGCCTGGGATAGGTCTGTTCCCTGAAGGAGTTTGGTGGCCTGGGCATCCCAAACCTCCGCTTTCTAAACTTCGCGCTAAGGTGCCATTGGGAGTGGCTAGAAAGGGTGGATCCTAGTAAGCCGTGGGTAGAGTTGGACCTTGGGCTTCCGCGCCACACCATGGAGCTCTTCCAGGCGGCCACCTGCTACACAGTCGGCAAGGGGGAGCAGGTCATGTTTTGACAGGATAGATGGATCAATGGCTGCCGGGTGGAAGAGATTGCCCTAAACCTCCTAGCGGTGATACCCCAGGCAAGGTGAAGGCTCGGTCGGTCAAGGAGGGGCTAGATGGTGCATTGCTTAGGGACTATGGGCCAGACCTGGGAGAGGCGACATTCCTAGAGTTCATCCTATTGTGGCATGCCCTTGCTAAGGTTAGACTGGTCCCTGGGCGTTAGGATTTGTTGACCTAGAATTGGTTGAATAACGGGCAGACCTGATCCGTTGGTGGACGACTAGACCCTGCACAATGGCCCACCAGCGAGACCTCTAGATGGCCATCATCCTTGTCTTTTGGATCATCTGGAGACACCGAAACGACATAGTGTTTAACGGTGCACGCCCCGAGGCAGAGACCATCAAGGTGAGGATTAGGGGTGACTTGGGGAAATGGTTCTTAGCTAGGCTTTTTTGTTATGATGTGTTTGGCTTTCCGGAGCCGGTGCCCCTGGAGTTAGAGGGAGAGTAGGCGTGAGTGCCGGGGAGCTACCACCCCTATGCTGGTAGCCATAGCGTGCCGCCTTGCTGTGTTATAACTGTCGTCTGTAACTTCTTCTATTTGTTTGGTACACCTTTCAGGGTGTATCCTAGAAAAAGACAGTGAAAGTGGAAAATAACCAAGCTATCACGATCGGTTGTTGCCTGGTACTACATGAGTACCTAGCAGATGGGCGACTCTATTTTCTCATTGGGCTTGATTTCATGTGGAAATATTTGAATTTGAGCTTAATTACTATACTATTTACTATTTACTATGATTAGATATGACCTTAGTATGTAGATGCACTAAAAATCATAAAAAAAATATCTAATATTTTAAAAGTATCCATAGTAAGATGAGTTTGACAACACAGCCTTTTAGTCCGTCCTGGCATTGCCACTGACCACAACATTATTAGTGCCACATCAAGTACACTCGCACGTGACATGATAGATCAAACCAGAGCATCCATGCCTAGCCGATCTTGGGTATCTCTGCGACCGTGTTGGAGGTGTTGACGAAGACTCGAACGCGCTTGGTGTTAACATCGGCGGTTACCATGGAACCTGTTAGACTCAACAAATGTTGAGTCAGTTTTGATTTGTTAGAGTTTATTTTAGAGTCGGTTTAAGTAATCTTGTCCGACAAGTTTTTTATCCTCATATATATTATGTACCTCTCAAGCAATATTATTATGCAAGTCAATCAAATTTACATGATATTAGACAATTAGATCCTAGGGCATGGCGCCGCCACCGACGCCGCCCCCTCCTCCCCCTCCGGACTACTTCACCAAAAAGTCCGCCGCCGCCGCTTCCCTGGGTGACGCCGGCCAAACCTCCAACACCTCCCTTGCTCTACCCTCTCCTACCCTCCCAACTATCCACTATGTCGATACAATCTCAGATGTTAGCCCCTTTATTCCAATCACTTTAGATCTACCAAAGCATAATTACTGCTATTGTCGTCATCTCTTCGAGGTTCATCTCGGTCGGTGCAATCTTCTCGACCACGTCGCCGACCACGCCGTTCCCCGGTCTACCGATCCTCGCTGGGCCAAGGACGACCTCACCATCATCCAATGGATCTACTAGCGGGTGTCCACCGAGATCTTCAATCTCGTGTTTCGCGACGCCACCAGCGCATCCGCCCTTTGGGTGGCCCTTCGGCAGCTTTTCCAAGAAAATGTCGACGCCCGTGTCAACACCCTCCACACCGAGCTCCGCAACACCGTCCAAGGTGACTCTCCCGTTGGCGTCTACTGTCAAAATCTCAAGACGATCGCCGATGAACTCCAAGAGCTCGGTGACTCCGTCGACGACCGACAACTGATCAACATCCTCCTCGTCGGGCTAGATGACCGCTTCGAAAAGCAGGCCTCCTTTAATCCCATGATACGGCCCCGTCCTACCTTCGCCGAGGTCCGATCTATGCTGCAGTGGGTCGACCGTGCCCTCGCAAATAAAGAGGCGCGCCATCAAGTTTTCGCCGCGATCCAACGACCCCCTGCTGCTCCTGCGCCGCCTCCTCCGTCACCGGTGCAGCCACCTCCAGGGTGGCACCCTAGTCCGAACTACAGGGGCAAAAACCCTATCTTCCGGCCGCCTCGACCACCCACGGCTCCTTGCAGAGGCCCGACGCCTCCAGCCCCGGCACCTCCTGCGTCTCCTAGCTGGCGCCCGATGCATGACCCGTGGACAGGGCTTGTCCGGGCCTGGCCCACGCCCTGGACCGCGCCCTCTCCAATTGGTTCTCCCCCGACGTACTCCGGCCCCTAGACGCCGGGCATACGCCTCCACTCCGGCTCTCCGGGCCTCCTCGGCACTCGCCCTCCACACCAATCCTACATGACTGCACCAGCCTACATGCCTGGTCCGACACACTACCAGCAGTACAGCGCTCCAGCCCCTCCTTTGACGTCTGCTGGTGCCTACATGCCGATCTACGCGCCATCACCACCAGCTCCGCTGCCTGCACCATCGCCTTCCTCTTCCTCGTCACCGAGCTGGGACCAAGCGGCGTTTATCTAGGCCATGAACCACTTTGCTGCTCAAGGAAACTTAGGTACCGATTGGATTTTCGATTCTGGTGCTTCTAGTCACATGTATTCTTCGAATAATATGCTGTCAAATTTTTCCTTATCACCTTTTTCCTCTATAACTCTTGGCAATGGTTCTACTATCCCTATCTCAGGTGTTAGTAATGCACAACTTCTTTCACCAACAAAACCTCTCCTCCTTCGTAATATTCTTGTTTCACCTGATCTCATTAAAAATTTAATCTCCGTTTGACAATTCACTCGTGACAATCCTGTTTCTCTAGAGTTTGACTCCTTTGGTGTTTCCGTAAAGGATTTTCTGACCAAGGCGGAGATCGCTCGCTTCAATAGTGATGGAGATTTATACTCCCTTCATGGTGTTCCCACGGCCGCTCAACCCTCATCCATGGTTGCCTCGGTCGAGCTTTGGCATCAACGTCTAGGCCACCCCAATAAATTCGTCTTAGATTCACTCCTTAGTGATTTCTCTATTCCTTGTAATCGTGATAGTCATATTCAATAATTTGTGAATCTTGTCAAAAAGGAAAACATGTGCGTCTTCGTTCAATTCTTCTACTTCTTCTAGTACTTTTCCCTTTGAATTATTACATTGTGATTTATGGACGTCATCTATTGAGAGTATTTGTAGTTTTAAGTACTATCTTGTGATCTTAGATGATTTCACTCATTATGCATGGACTTTTCCTTTATGCAAAAAATCCGATGTGCACACAATCTTTCTCAATTTTCAACGTTATGTTGGAACTCACTTCTTTCTCCCCATTCGGTTCATCCAATGTGATATTGGCAAAAAAATTTACAACAACCAAAATCGTAATTTCTTTCTTCACCATGGCATTCTCCTCCGTTTTTCCTGCCCCTACACTTCCCCTCAAAACATCAAAGTTGAGAGATCTCTCCGCACTATAAACGACATTCTTAGAACTCTTCTTATCCAAGCTTCTATGCCCCCACATTTTTGGGCCGAAGCTCTCCGCACAGCCACATATCTCCTCAACATTCGCCCCTCCCAACTTAACCCACAAACCACGCCATACTACTCTCTCTTTCTATGTCATCCCAATTATCCCGAACTTCGATTTTTCGGTTGTCTCTGTTTTCCAAATACCTATGTCACTTCACCTCATAAACTAGCCCCTAGATCTCTACCCTGCGTTTTTCTAGGTTCTTCCGATGAGCACAAAGGTTATAGATGTTTTGACCCAGTTTCTGGTCGTATTCATATCTCTCGTCACGTTACTTTCGTTGAAAACTCTTTTCGTTTTGCCACACATACATCTCCCCATGATTCCATCTCCACCAATCCCTCTCCCTCGACTCGTTCAGCTACACCACCTAATCCCCTAGACATCCCAATATTTCCTACACAACCCCCTCCGCCCGAACCTACATCCGCTGCGCCGGGCGTTTTGCTCACTTCTCCTGCCGCGTGCTCTGCCGGGCGTTTTGCCCGAACCTACATCCGCTGCATCTTTATGGAGATGTAAATATAATATGGGAATACTCTCCTCTCAGCTAACCAACAGCTTGTCTCCCAGCTCGAATTCACGGGATCTCCGATCACATAGAGTGGGTTGCCACTGAGATCAACTCATAGCGTGGGTCTCAAACCCATCTCCCTCGATGCATTATCTATCACATTGCGTGATAAACCCTTTGTGAAGGGATCTGCCACGTTTTTAGATGTTTGGATATAATCCAATGCAATAACTCCGGAGTTTCTCAGTTTCCTGACAAATTTCAATCTCCTCTTCACATTCCTAGATGACTTCATATTATCCTTATAACTGTTTACTTTGACGATCACAATTTGATTATCACAGTTCATACGGATGGCGGGTATTGGTTTTTTAATCACATGTAAGTCCATCAAGAGCTCAAGAAGCCACTCTGCTTCAACAGTGGCTGTGTCTAATGCTGTTAGTTCTGCTTCCATCGTTGACCTTGTTAAGATGGTCTGCTTGCAAGAATTCCAGGAAACTGCGCCACCACCAAGTGTAAACAAATAACCACTTGTGGCCTTAATCTCATCAGCATCAGATATCCAGTTTGAATAACTATAACCCTCAAGTACCCGTGGATACCTACTATAGTGAATACCATAACTCGCAGTGCCTTTCAAATAGCACAAAACTCTTTCAAGAGCATGCCAATGATCATCTCCAGGATTTGACACAAATCGACTCAGTTTGCTTACAGCAAAGGAGATGTCAGGTCTAGTAGCGCTGGCTAAATACATGAGCAAGCCAATAATTTGATAATATCTTATTTCTTTAGCAATCCTATTATTCTTTCGAAGTAGCACACTCGCATCATAAGATGTTGGAGAAGACTTGCATTCGCTATACCCGAAGCGACTCAATATCTTTTCCACATAGTGAGACTGAAGAAGTGTAATCCCACCATTGTAATCCTTTAGTAGCTTGATTTTTAATATTACATCAACCACTCCCAAGTCCTTCATCTCAAAGCAGCAAGATATGAACTCTTTGACCTCCTCGATAACAGCGAGGTTGGTCCCGAATATCAATATGTCATCAACGTAGAGACACATAATAACTCCCTCGCCCCCACCATGGCGATAGCACACACATTTGTCAGCTTTGTTTACAACAAATCCTTCAACAGTTAAAGTTCTTTCAAACTTCTCGTGCCACTGATTAGGAGCTTTCTTAAAACCATACAAAGACTTCACTAAATTACACACCTTTCCTTCTTGACCATCTACTACAAATCCGTCAGGCTGCTCAATATAAATTTCCTCATCTAGCTCTCCATTAGAAAAGTTTTCTTAACGTCCATTTGATGAACGATAAGACCATGTGAGACAGTCAAGGATAGTAGTACTCGAATAGTGGTCAGTCTGGCTACGGGTGAGTAGGTATCGAAGAATTCTTCACCTTCTTTTTGGATATAACCCTTGGCCACAAGACGTGCCTTGTACTTTTCAATAGTACCATCAGGTCTAAGCTTTTTCTTGAACACCCACTTACATCCTACAGGTTTGCAACCATAAGGACGATCAGTGACTTCCCAAGTACCATTAGCTAAGATAGAGTCCATCTCTCTTCGGACAGCTTCCTTCCAGTAGTCAGCATCTTGAGATGAATAAGCTTCTGAAATAGAAGTGGGAGTATCATCCACAAGGTACACAATGAAATCATCACCAAATGACTTTGCAGTTCTTTGTATCTTGATCCTTTTGGGAGCTTAATTGTCATCCTCCACAGGATCACCATGGTGTTCTATCGGCATAGTGGGTTCAGGAATTATAGAAAATTCATGACTAGATGAACTAGTCATCTCCTGATTTGATGTGATAGACATACCTTTCATTGAAAAGATGTCCTCAAAAAAAGTCGCATCCTTCGACTCCATAATTGTACCAACATGCATGTCGGATACCTCAGATTTTACTATCAAAAATCTATAGCCAATGCTATGAAAATCATATCCCAGAAAAATACAATCCACGGTTTTTGGTCCAAGCTTTCGCTTCTTGGGGATTGGAATATTGACTTTCGCCAAACAACCCCAAGTTCGTAAGTAAGAGAGTTTAAGCCTTTTCTTTTCCCATTCCTCAAATGGAGTCATGGTTTTATCCTTTACGGGAACATGGATTAGGACATGACACGTGGTCATTAGCGCCTCCCCCCACCATTCCTTGGAGAGACCCGATGTATCTAACATGGCGTTAACCAAATCAGTCAGAATGCGGTTCTTTCTTTCGGCCACCCCATTCGAATGAGGTGAGTAGGGAGGCCTCCTCTCATGTATAATATCATATTCTGTACAGAATAAATCAAATTCGTTTGAAAAGCACTCTCCACCACGATCCGACCTTAGCCGCTTGATTTGAAGATCAAGTTGGTTTTCTGCCTCAGCTTTATAGATTTTGAAGTAGTTCGAAGCTTCATCTTTAGATTTCAGAAGATAGACATAGAAGTATCTAGTGGAGTCATCAATCAACGTCATAAAGTATCTTTTTCCACCTTTTGTCAAAACACCATTCATCTCACAGAGATCTGAATGTATAAGTTCTAGCGGTGCTAAGTTTTTCGGTTCCGCAGACGTATGAGATTTCGGGGTTTCTTTGCTTGCACACAAATTTGGCACTTAGAACCTTTGACAGTGGTAAATTTCGGAATTAAACTCATATTGGCTAGCTGCGTCATGCAACCAAAGTTTATGACAGAGTCGTGAATGCCAAACATTGGACTCATTATCATTGCAAACATGATTAATAACTTTAGTACATGAGTCTGACAAAGACAAGCGGAACAGACCTCCACACTCATAAACCTTTCCAACAAATTGTACATACTTAGAAATTACAACTTTACTGGACTCGAAAACCAACTTAAATCCATCTCGACATAAAAGCGATCCGCTGAAGAGATTCTTATTGATGGAGGGAACGTGATGCACATTCTTTAGCTGTACGGTCTTCCCTGAAGTAAACTTCAGATTTACCGTACCAACACCATGAATAGAAGCACGTGAGCTGTTAACCATCAGCACGGAAGAAGTCCTTGAGACCTGATAAGAGGAAAACATGGAAATATCAGAACATACATGTGTATTAGCACCCCTGTCTATCCACCAATCAGGAGAATGACATACTGAAAGGATAGTAGGCAAAATACCGTACCCAACATCCTTCATCTCAGTATCACTAATAACAACATTAGCGGCCTTGCCACTGTTGCCATATTGACGCTTGTCAAAGCGATTAGGACAGCTAGGAGCCCAATGACCAGGATCACCACAGACGTGGCAAGAGCCTTTCCTCTTATCATTTTTCTTCTTGAAGTTGGTTGAGTGTGTGGCCTTGTTCTTGCCATCAAACTTCCTCTTTCCGTCAGTCTTGTTCTTATTCTTGAACTTGTGGGATTGGAAGTTTTTCCTCTGCACCAAATTGGTAGTAGAACCTCCCTCAAATCCTCGAACAGTTTTGTCCTTTGCTCTCGCCTTCTCTTCCACATGAAGAGACCCAATGAGATCCATAAGGAAAAACTCTTGTCTCTTATGTTTCAAAGAAGTAGCAAAGTTCCTCCACGAGGGAGGAAGCTTGGCAATAATGCCACTGGCCAAAAATTTGTCCAGTAAGGAACACTTGAACTGCTCAAGTTGTTGGCAAGTGATTTTATCTCATGAGCTTGCTCAATGACGGAGCGCTCATCGACCATCTTGTAGTCATAGAATTTCTCCATGACATACAACTCAGTGCCAGCGTCCAAGACCCCAAACTTGGCCTTGAGTGCTTCCCACGCGTCCTTGTCATTATCAAAATACGTATACATGTCAACAATGTTGTCCCCAAGAACACTGAACAAAGCCGCCATAAACATGGTATCATCTTTCTTAAAGGTCGCTTCCTGCTCAACAGAAAGTTCTCCTTCAGGCTTGCCAAAAGTGGTGCTATAGCAGTTCAGGTTTTCAAACCAGAGAACTGCTCTCTTGCTCCATATATTATAGTGCATTTCATCAAAAGGAGGCGGCCTAGTAGCCGCGGCTACACCAGTGGAATTCAGTTGCCTATGATCAGGTTTTTGGATTGTTGAAAATATAAGCAATAATCCATATGATTTACTTCGAATAATAAACTGATAAAGCATGATCATACAAATAGTAGTAAAACCAATCAAGCAGATCAGCAAAGTAGATGAACAGATTACATCTATACAAGATAAACCTATCACATCTATGCCAAACGCTAGAACTAGAAACTCTAGCAAAATCCAAAAGAGAGAGATTGAGATCACATACGGTGCAGTTGTGGCAGTAGACATGACGGTAGAAGCAGCAGAGTTGTCGCCCATGTTGAAGTTGCCGAAGAGGTCGCTGACGTCCGGGAATAAGTCATCGTTCGGAAAATCATCATCGGACGACGTCGTGGTTGCCAGTAGTCGCGCTTGAGCGCTCCCCAAAAACCTGATCGCCCCTCACCCGTACAGGTTCACGAGAGGCGGGGTTCCGGAGGCCTACTATCCCAATCTACGGTGCAAGCCGGAAACCGGGATGGGGAAGACGAAGACGGCAGCGCAAAGTTCTAGAGGTAGGTGTGTGTGTGTGTGGATTCATCACCGATTAGGTTTAGCGCAGACACTTATATTGTAAGATCCCAAAAATATAAAACCATGATCATCAAACTCTAATCACTAAAATTAGGGTTAACAAAAAGTTTGGTTAATTAAAATCATATGAATGCATGTGTGAATGAGATGATTTGGTAAATGCATGAATGGACTTGTGTAATTAACCTAAATAGCAAGAACTGGTTTAAAGATGAATATAAAATCATATAAAACAATTCCATGCAGAAACAAATCAAGAGAAAATCAAAAACAAATCAAATAAGGCAAATGGTCATTTTTACCAATCTTGCTCACTAGGTAACTTTGAGAGTTTCTAGTCCAAGATTTCAAACAGAAACTTTTCCAAATCTTTGCACCCCTTTCTAGACCAAGTAAAAGTGAATCAAAGCCCACCTTTCAAACTTACAGAAACATTTGGCAACCTCATTCAAATCACAATTCAAAATTGAATCTTTATCATATGTGAAGATCACCCATTTTCAAAACCCAACCAAACTAGTGCCCCTTGACTAATCTAACTAACCGGATACTCCCTAGTATGTGCCTAGCAAACTCACCAAGTTTGAATCCAAAATTCAAATTTAAAGTTCTTGCGGCCATTTCATCAAACACCTTGCAGATACAAATCAAACAAACCTCAAACACTATAGTGTGCAATAAATTTGGCCTAACTTGTTCCCTATCTAGCTCACATTACAACCTCAGTAGCTCATCTAACTTGTTTAACCCCTCTAGCTCATTGTAAACCAGGCCATGCCATCAACGGCAAGCAGGCCGAGCCTCGCCTTGCCACCCCATTGCCAACAGCAAGCTAGGAGCAGCACCAAGCCTAGCAAGCATGTCTAGCAGGCACTCCACCGTCCACCACCACTCCCTGTCCCAGCCCCGAGCAATGCCAGCCCCTGGACCACACAGCAAGACCATGCCAAACTTCTCTGCGTGCGAGCCGAGAGCACACCAGTGCGCCACCATCGACCAGCACCCACAGACCACGCGCCGCCCTCGCCGCATGCGTGCGTGATCACTACCACCCCAGCAACCCCGCAGACATGCCCGTTCGGCGCCGCGCGGACCATGCACGCTGTGCGCCATTAAAATTCCCGTTGGACCCGACCAGATCATCGACGTGTTCCGACCGATCAGCACCGCCCCACGCCTCGCCACCATGTCGTTAAGCTTCGCCAGGAGCACAGCACCGCCCCCTACCGTCGCCCATGCAAGTAGCACTCTGTGCCGTCGACCACGACGAACTCAGACCGCGCCCGTTGGTCCCCTTCAGCCACTATAAATAGAGGCCTCCACCGCTCATTTTCTTCACACCAGTTCACTCCCCTCTCCCTCAGAACCACCCCACCTCACTCCCGGAGCAAGGCGAGCAGCACATTGCCGGAATTTGGCTGGAGCCCGCCGCTGCTGGAGGAGAAGGGAGCCATCGATTGGAGCCGCCCCAGGAGGAGCTGCCGGTACCAGGAAAATCGCCGTCGTTGACTTCGTCATTCGCCCCCATTGCTGACCCTCGCTTGAGCCCCGGTGAGCCTCCCACGACCCCCACCTGCCGCGCTAGGGTTCTGTCTCGCCGGCGCTGTCCGGCGTGGACGATGAACCAGAGCCGTTCGATTAGAACTAGATCCCACGGTCCACATTTCCCCATACCGCTTCGCCCCTCTCCGTCTCACTGAGGCGTGGAGACAACCACTTAACCAGCCCGCCTATGCACTGTGCGTAGTGGGCCGGCCCAGTAAAACGTCCGGCGCGACCCAACAATTCAAATTTAGTTTTATTCATTTAATTTCAAACACAGTTTTGTACATAGATTCAAAAATCAACCCAGCTCAATTCACTAAACAAAAACGCATGAAACCAATTTTGTTAGAAAGGTACTGAAATACTTAATCCAAGCCCGTTGGATTCAAACCCTTTGGATTTGTAGATCAACCATGGTAAAAATAACAAGGCAGAAGCTTTTCTGCATTCAAACATTTTTCAAAATTCAACCATAAGAGCTTTTGAGTTGATTCCAACCCTCGAAAATAACATTTCACTATACCTTTCAGAATATATAAAAATATATGGGTTTACTTGCAGAAATAATGTTCAAGTAATAAAAGAATGCCACATAGGCATTTCTAGTCACTTTATTCAATAAAAATAAAAATGTTAAAACTTATTAAATTGTGACACCACTTTAAATCACATTCCCATGTACTAAAATATGTGGTTATGACACATGTCAACATGATCCCATGTTTGCGTTGGAGAATATTAAATCTTAAGTAGTTTTTCAATGAGTAGAAATTACTTTTCTAAAAATAAAATAAATAAGACAAGTTCTTTAATCTTGTAGTGTTAGTGATGATGATAGATGACCTAGTATGAACCTTTGTGTGATGATTAGAAATAGTTAAGTATTTTTTGGTGATTCTGTACCTCGTATTTATTTATAGACGCTAGTACCGACCAAGGTTACGAGGAGGAAGGAGGATACTACGAGGAAGAAGCCGAGGAGAACTTCAACCACTGCTCTGCACAAGGCAAGCCAATACTTGAAACCTTGCAACCTAACACTTTCAAGATACCCTACTTATGCAAGCCTAATACTACTAGTTGAATGAGCAAACTATTAACTTAGCAAGCTTACCCCACTTGATACCCAATCCTAGTTTTACTTGCAAGCTTACTACTTTATTTTTTCTTTATCAAAGCTTTCTCTTAGAGTTTACATAGTGACTTGTAGATTCTAGAAAGATAAGTGAAGGTAGCATAAAGAGCATAAAATTAGGCCTAAGTTAGATAATCTTGATGTCATCCTAAGGCATGAGATTGAACCTAGCTAATCCCCACTTATTTATTACCCCTCATTAGTCTTTACACCCACTTGTAGATGCTAGTGCTAAGCATAAAACTTGATAAACTTTAGATGGGAATACTTGGTGAAAATGGTTATGAAAACCTTAGAATGATGAGTCATTCTACTGAAATGTTTTGACATCTGTTTCCGAAAACCAAATGATTTCAATGATAAAAATGTTGAGGCATGATCCTTAGCCCTTTATAAAACTGATGGTTGTTTGGATGCGATACCATTCCAATTTTACCGTACAAACACAATACTCGAAAATTGGGTAGGCCTTGACTGGAAATTTATATACCTTAGTATGGGTTCCCTCACGACCAAGGTCTGAGCTAAGGCTACCTTGTGAAGATTGTCCACCTGTACAGTACCCAAGATGATAGTTGGTCATGGTTGGGAGGCCAAACTCACAGGAGAGGTTCCTCTACTAGGGCGTGTAATTGAAAGGTTAGGATTGATTATCCGCATACTGAGTATGGTGAATTCAGGATTTGTTCCTGACAGATGTATTGAATGTTGTGGTGAAAGTGTACAATATCTGTAGAGTGTCAAACTATTCGAATAGCCGCGTCCGCGGTTATGCACAGTTGGAGTGGCCATACTATTCCCCTGTCAGATGTTTTCAAAATGACTTGTGAAATGATTTGTGACTTTGACTTGACCACAACAGAGTTGTGATATGGAATTCAAGTTCCCACTTACGTGTTATAAACTTTCCACTAGTTTTCTTTGCTTCGGAACTTAGTAGAGGTAAATATGGCTTTTTGGAAAACAACCCTAGAGCTTAGTATCCTACTACAAAAACCCCCTTAACTTATTAGTATTAGTTTGTGAGTACTTAAAGAGTACTCATGGCTTTGTCCCTGGCTATTCCCGTGGCCAGACTATGAAGAGGAGTATCAGGATGATGGACCACAGGAAGGTTACGACAACTAGGATTATCTCCCATCGTTAGCATTGCCTGTTACCCCGAAGATGGAGCTTCGCCTACGCTATCGTTATCTTTACGTTATTCCGCTGCTTGAGTTGTATTAAGAACTGGAACATGAGATCCTTATTTGTGTAAGACCTTATGTATGGTTTGTAATGGATAATGTGCTGTGATATCCAAATCTATTATGTCTCGCAAAAATGGTAATCCTGGGATTGTGATGTATGGCATAACAGGCGTCTGGGATTAAAAATCCAGGTGTTGACAAGTTGGTATCAGAGCCATCCTGACCATAGGATACCCTAGTTAGAATGGACATTTGAATCAAAATCTTAGTTTCAAAACCAAAGGAAGTGAGTATTTACAAAAACTTATTCTTATCCTTATCACTTGGATTCTTTCATGAAAATTCATGTTCCTCAAAACTTCTTGCAAAATAAATAAAATTTGACACACTTGATCAATCTACTAACTTACTCATCCTATATTATTATAGATGGACGTGAAGTACAGCAAGTTTTATCAGTTGGGGAATGGAGGAGACATCATCTTTGAGCGTGACTTGGACCAGCTGTCGGAGATGATGGAGCGCCCGCACCCCGAGTTCTTCGGAGCTCAGCTCAATGATCAGGAAGGAGAAGATCTGCAGTGGCTAGTTGTTGCAAGTCTCCGAGGAAAGATTGAACCTCCCACTATAGAGGGAATTCAGTTCACCTTAAGAGAAAACAACTGGCTCGATGGAGTGGCCAGGGCAATGCAGGAAGCTCTTGCCCGTCTGTGTGGGCAGAGTATCAATCAGATCAAGGGTACCCGCTTCGAGTTCTACCCAAGGCGTGATGTTATGGGACAGCCACTGGAGGTCCCATATCACCACGAGCTGAAGAGTCAATTGGACCACCTCAGATTCATGATGTATGATCGTCAGAAGGAGTTGGACAATGCCCGTTCCTACGCCAACCACAAGTACGCCATCGCTAAGAATAAGGATCAGACCCTCGCCATGCTAATAAAGGATCACAAGTCTTGTCGCCGTCAGCTCGACAAGAAGGAGCGCATCATTGCCCGTCTTCGCCACCAGATCACGGATTTGGAGGCGACCATCCACGAGAGAGACATGCAGTTGGAGGAGAGGGAGAATGCAGGGGAAGACCTTCGTGGAGACCCCTAATCCTATCTCACTGATGATGATGACTTCCTGGAGGATCAGGCTATGGACTTCTTCACCGATGAGGATGGTTTCTCCTTCATTGATGATGAGGATGATGAGTACACTGACTCCGAGGAGTATTAGCACTTGAGCACTAGCGTTAGTGAGTTGTATGCGGTCCCACTGTATCGTAGTTCCCAGAATGGTTCTTAAAACCATCTGTTTTCCTTTGTTGTGGTATTTGTTTGTATTGTGTGCTATGAATGAATGAAAAGAAAGTTGCTAGAAAAATCTGAGTCAAACTTCAAAAACTTTTCAACAAACCCTGAACCTTAGAAATTTCCCTCTTTTCTCATGATCTATCTCAATATTCAGATCGCGGAGGAAGTGGTTCATCCCCGGACCCGATGTTGCAGATCTTGCAAATATTGGTTTCTGACCATGAAGCTGAAAGAGCCGAACGTCAAGCCAACTTAGCCACCCTTCAAAACATCGCCCAGATGGCCAACAACAATCAAGGCCATGGAAATCAAGACAACCATGGATCTAAGCTCAAGAATTTCCAGAACACCAATCCACCTGTTTTCACTATGTCAGAAGAGCCCCTAGATGCAGATGATTGGCTGCAAACCATGGAGAACAATCTAGAAGTTGCAGGAGTGGAATCTAACGAGAAAGTTTTGTTTGCCACCCACTATCTGGCCGGAGATGCAAGAGCATGGTGGAACAGCGTTCGCGCGATGACTTGGGATGAATTCAAGGTCAAGTTTAGCAGAACCCATGTGCAACTGGGTTTAATCAAAAGGATGAGATATGAATTCAAAGAACTGAAGCAAGGGAGGATGATCGTAGTGGAATACCGTGACAAATTCTTGTCATTGGCTAGGTATGCACCAGATGAGATAGACACTGAAGCCAAGAAGAAGGAGAGGTTCCTGAATGGTCTGCATGATGAGATGCAGACGGTGTTAGTCAATATCCCCTTTGCTGATATTGAAGCCCTAGTTGACTCTGCCATTCAGATGGAAGGAAAGATCAACCAAGCCAATGAGAACCGCAAGCGTCGCATGATGCATCAACCAAGAACCCACCATACACCAAAGTAGCGCCCCAACCCATCTCTAGGATTCGCCCCAAGTAACAACAGACCCTCGATGAACCGTCCGACCTATCCCAACCGTGGGAACCCAAGGCCCGGAGGAAACCACAACAACCCCGGCAACTCTAGCAATTTCACCCGTGCACCACCCAAGTTCAACAACAACAATGCCGCCACCTACACCAACACTGCCCCAAGGACTGGAAGCAATGTTGTGCCTGTTGCAGCGAAGGACAAGTCGCAAGTGATTTGTTATGAATGTGGAACCAAGGGTCACTATTCCAATGAGTGCCCCAAGAAGATTGCCACAAACCCCAATGCAAATGTCCCAGCTCAGCAGCAGCATCGTGTTCAACCCGGAAGAAGGTTTTCCCTAGGGAACTCGCTCAACCGCAACGGCCGTATCTTTCTCATGCATGCTGAAGAAGCCCAAGAAGCGCCAGATGTCATGCTGGGTATGTTTTCTGTTAACTCAGTACTTGCAAGGGTGTTGTTTGATTCTAGAGCAT
Source organism: Avena sativa (assembly GCA_916181665.1). NCBI lineage: Eukaryota > Viridiplantae > Streptophyta > Magnoliopsida > Poales > Poaceae > Avena > Avena sativa. Next base: position 50,329,456 of record OV702279.1, on the reverse strand, counting down.
CGCACTCATTTGTCACTGAATAATTTGCATGCACTAGTAAGATTCAACCAACCAAATTGAAGAATGTTATGATTGTTCAAATACCCGATTCAACCACCAAAGCTAGACAAATTTGCAAAGCCGTCCCTATCCGAATCCATGACATAGATTTTTATGCTAATCTAATAGTACTCGGAACTAAAGGTTTGGCAGTAGTACTAGGAATGGATTCGATGTCCAAACACAAAGGATTAATTGACTGTGCCAATAAAGCCATAACCATGACTAGTACAGTCGGAGTATCAGTCGAGCATGTATCTGAAATCTTGCCTCGTCAATTCAAGTGCAACAAGAGTATAGCCCAGCCAACCATTGACCAAGTTCGGATAGTCTGTGAATACCCCGATGTATTTCCAGATGTTTTGCCCGGTATGCCCCCATATCAGGATATCGATTTTATCATTGAACTAATCCCTGGAACCGGACCCATAGACCGGAGACCATATAGTATGAACCCGTTTGAACTAGCAGAACTGAAGAAGCAACTGGATGCCATGCTGTAAATTGGATTGATTCAACCAAGTGCGTCACCTTGGAGATTACCTGTTTTGTTTGTGGACAAGAAGGATGGAGGTAACCGTTTGTGTATGTATAATCGGAAGTTGAATGATGTCACTATCAAAAACAAGTACCCGTTTCCGAAGATAGAAGATTTGTTTGACCAGTTGACTGGTGCCAAGGTGTTTTCTAAGATTGATCTTAGAACTGGGTACCATCAACTCAAGATTCGCGCAGAGGATATTCCAAAGACTGCCTTTACCACCCGATATGGATTATATGAGTATACTGTCATGTCTTTTGGATTAACCAATGCCCCCGCTTATTTCATGAACCTCATGAATAAGATTTTTATGGACTTCCTGGATAAGTTTGTCGTTGTTTTTATTGATGACATTCTGATTTATTCCAAATCAGAAGAAGAACATGAGCTACACCTAAGGACCATTCTTGGAACACTTAGAGAGCATCAGTTGTATGCCAAGTTTAGCAAATGTGAATTCTGGTTACAGGAGGTAGGATTCCTCGAACATATCGTATCAGCCAGAGGAATTGCCGTTGACCCTGCGAAGGTAAAAGATGTCGAAGATTGGCAAGCCCCAACCACTCAAACCCAAGTGCGTGTATTTCTCGGATTGGCGGGATACTACCGCAAGTTCGTAGAAGGATTCTCGAGTATCGCCAGACCCATGACTAATTGCTAAAGAAGGACAAGAAGTTTGAATGGATGGACAAATGTGAAGCGAGTTTTCAAGAACTCGGGAGGAGATTGATTTCAGCCCCAATCTTGATCATGCCGAATATCACGAAGCCCTTTTATGTGTATTGTGATGCATCCAAGATCGGTCTCGGATGTGTGCTAATGCAAGAATACAAAGTTATATCTTACCTATCCCGACAATTGAAGCAGCATGAACAGATCTATCCAACCCATGATCTTGAACTCGCAGCCGTAGTTCTAGCCCTAAAGACATGGAGGAATTACCTGATGGGAAACCGTTGAGAGATTTATTCGGATCACAAGAGCCTGAAGTATATATTCACTCAGAAGGAGCTGAATATGAGGCATAGAAGATGGATCGAGCTAATCAAGGATTATGATCTGGACATTCACTATCACCTCGGTAAAGCCAATGTGGTAGCATATGCCCTTAGCAGATTGTCGTGCCGCTTGAACTCCATGATTTTGAAGGAGCAACCAAGTTTGCACAAAGAGATGGAAGATTTCCGAATGGAATTAGTGAGTGAAGGATTTTTGGCTAGCATCGAACTTCAACCCACTTTGATCAGTCAGATCAAAGAGGCATAGAAAGGAAATGCTAGTATCGATGGAATCAAACGTCATATCAGTACAGGCAAAGTACCCGAATTCACGGAAGACGAAGAAGGAGTTCTGTGGTACAAAGGACGCCTTTGTGTACCAGCAGACTCGGAATTTAAAGAAGTGATTTTGAAAGAGGCCCATGATACTCTTTATTCTATCCACCCTGGAGGAACGAAGATGTATCATGATTTGAAGGAACAATGTTGGTGGCATAAGATGAAGAGAGAAATCAGAAGGTATATTGCCAAGTGTGACAAATGTCAGAGAGTCAAGGCGGGACATCAAAGACCCACAGGACTGTTGCAACCGCTACAGATTACAGAATGGAAATGTGATTCAGTTGGAATGGACTTTATCACCAGATTACCTACTTCTGGTAGGGGAAATGACTCTATCTGGGTCATAGTTGACAGGTTGTCGAAAGTAGCCCATTTCCTACCAGTCAAGACCACATACCAGAGTTCGAAGTTACCGGAGTTATACATCGCTAGAATCGTCAGTTTGCACGGAGTCCCCAAGAACATTTTATCGGATCGAGGAACCTAGTTTACCTCGAGATTCTGGAAGAAAGTCCAATAAGGTTTAGGAACCCGACTGGATTTTAGACATCATGTAACCCTCAGACCGATGGACAAACGGAGCGAGTAAATCAATTACTCGAAGATATGTTGAGAGCATGTGTGCTAGAGTATGGATCTAAATGGGAAGACTGTCTGCCTTTCGTAGAATTTTCATACAACAACAGTTACCAAGCAAGTTTGCAAATGGACCCATTTGAGTTCATGTATGGGAGAAAGTGTCGCACCCCTTTGAATTGGTCGGAAGTAGGAGAGAGTCAGATTTTCGTACCGACGTCCTACGAGAAGCCGAAGAGAAAGTTCACAAGATTCGTGAGCACCTCAAGACAGCCCAGTCAAGGCAGAAAAGTTACACCGACAAGAGACGCCGAGACCTCTCTTTCAATATCGTAGATTTCGTGTACCTTAAAGTGTCGCCGTTGAAAGGAATGCAGCGTTTCCAGCTCAAAGGAAAGTTAGCCCCTAGATATATCGGACCCTTCAAGATTCTGAACCGTCGAGGAGAAGTATCATATCAATTGGAACTGCCCGAGGAGATGTCAGCAGTACACAATGTGTTCCATATATCGTTGCTTCGCAAGTGCTTGGAAGTTACGAAGAAGGCCGAAGTTTTCAAGAACATTGATCACCGGACCATAGAGATCAACGATGACCTGACATATCCTGAAGTACCCATCCGTAGTTTGGAAGAAGCTTTCAGAACCACCAGGACCCGAAGCATCAAGTTTCTCAAGATTCAGTGGAGCAACCACACCGAAGAAGAAGCTACCTGGGAGCGAGAAGATCACATCAGGACGGAGTTTCCCGATCTCTTTAAATCCTAGGTAATTTTTTCTTCCTTTTAAAATCTCGGGACGAGATTTTGTTTAAGGGAGGAAGGTTTATAACATCCCAAAAATATAAAACCATGATCATCAAACTCTAATCACTAAAATTAGGGTTAACAAAAACTTTGATTAATTAAAATCATATGAATGCATGTGTGAATGAGATGATTTGGTAAATGCATGAATGGACTTGTGTGATTAACCTAAATAGCAAGAAATGGTTTAAAGATGAATATAATATCATATAAAACAATTCCATGCAAAAACAAATCAAGAGAAAATCAAATAAGGCAAATGGTCATTTTTGCCAATCTTGCTTACTAGGTCACTTTGAGTGTTTCTAGTCCAAGATTTCAAACAGAAACTTTTCCAAATCTTTGCACCCCTTGCTAGACCAAGTAACAGTGAATCAAAGCCCATCTTTCAAACTTACAGAAACATTTGGCAACCTCATTCAAATCACAATTCAAAATTGAATCTTTATCATATGTGAAGATCACCCATTTTCAAAACCTAACCAAACCAGTGCCCCTTGACTAATAAAACTAACCAGATACTCCCTAGTATGTGCCTAGCAAACCCACCAAGTTTGAATCCAAAATTCAAATTAAAGTTCTTGTGGCCATTTCATCAAACACCTTGCAGATACAAATCAAACAAACCTCAAACACTATAGGTGCAGTAAATTAGGCCTAACTTGTTCCCTATCTAACTCACACTACACCCTCAGTAACTCATCTAACTTGTTTAATCCCTCTAGCTCACTGTAAACTAGACCATGCCATCAATGGCAAGCAGGCCGAGCCTCACCTTGCCACCCCATTGTCGACAACAAGCTAGGAGCAGCACCAAGCATAGCAAGCATGTCTAGCAGGCACTCCACCGTCCACCGCCACTCCCTGTCCCAGCCCCGAGAAATGCTAGCCCCTGGACCACATGGCAAGACCATGCCAAACTTCTCTACGTGCGAGCCGAGAGCGCGCCAGTGCGCCACCCTCGACCAGCACCCACAGACCACGCGCCGCCCTTGCCGCGTGCGTGCGTGATCACCACCACCCCAACAACCCCGCAGACATGCCCGTTTGCTGCCACGCGGACCATGCACGCTGTGCACCATTAAAATTCCCGTCGGACCCGCCTAGAGCATCGACGCATTCCGACCGATCAGCACCGCCTCACGCCTTGCCACTACGTCATTGAGCTTCGCCAGGGAGCACATCACCGCCCCCTACCATCGCCCATGCCAGTAGCACTCTGTGCCGTCGACCACGACGAGCTCAGCCCGCGCCCGTCGGTCCCCCTTCAGGCACTATAAATAGAGGCCTCCACCGCTTGTTTTCTTCACACCAGTTCACTCCCCTCTCCCTCAGAACCACCCCACCTCATTACCGGAGCAAGGCGAGCAGCGCATCGCCGGAATTTGGCTGGAGCCCGCCGCTGCTGGAGGAGAAGGGAGCCGTCGATTGGAGCCGCCCCAGGAGGAGCTGCCGGTACCAGGAGAATCGCTGTCATCGACTTCTTCATTCCCCCCATCGTTGACCCTCGCCTGAGCCCTGGTGAGCCTCCCACGACCCCCACCTATCGTGCTAGGGTTCTGTCTCGCCGGCGCTGCCCGACATGGATGATGAACTAGAGCCATTCGATTAGAACTAGATCCCACGGTCCACATTGCCCCGTACCGCTTCGCCCCTCGCCGTCTCACTGACGCGTGGGGACAGCCACTTAACCAGCCCGCGTACGCACTGTGCGTAGTTGGACGGCCCAGTAAAACGTCCCGCGCGACCCAACAATTCAATTTTAGTTTTATTCATTTAATTTCAAACACAGTTCTATTCATAGATTAAAAAATCAACCCAGCTCGATTCACTGAACCAAAATGCATGAAACCAATTTTGTTAGAAAGGTACTAAAATGCCTAATCCAAGACCGTTGGATTCAAACCATTTGTATTTGTAGATCAACCATGGTAAAAATAACATGGCAGAAGCTTTTCTGCATTCAAACATTTTTCAAAATTCAACCATAAGAGCTTTTGAGTTGATTCCAACTGTCAAAAATCACATTTGACTATACCTTTCAGAATATATAACAATATATGGGTTTAATTGAAGAAATAATGTTCAAGTAATAAAAGAATGCCACATAGGGATTTCTAGTCACTTTATTTAATTAAAATAAAAAGGTTAAACCTGATTAAATTGTGACACAACTTTAAATCACATTCCCATGTACTGAAATATGTGGTGATGACACGTGTCAACATGATCCCATGTTTGAGTTGGAGAACATTAAATCTTAAATAGTTTTTCAATGAGTAGAAATTACTTTTCTAAAAATAAAATAAATAAGACAACTGCTTTAATCTTGTAATGTGAGTGATGATGATAGATCACCTAGTATGAACCTTTGTGTGATGATTAGAAATAGTTAAGTATTGTTTGGTGATTCTGTACCTTGTATTTATTTATAGACCCTAGTACCGACCAAGGATACGAGGAGGAAGGAGGATACTACGAGGAAGAAGCGTAGGAGAACTTCAAACCACTGCTCTGCACAAGGCAAGCCAATACTTGAAACCCTGCAAGCTAACACTTGCAAGATACCCTACTTATGCAAGCCTAATACTACTAGTTGAATGAGCAAGCTATTAACTTAGCAAGCTTACCTCACTAGATACCCAATCCTAGTTTTACTTGCAAGCTTACTACTTTATTTTTTCTTTATCAAAGCTTTCTCTTAGAGTTTACATAGTGACATGTAGATTCTAGAAAGATAACTGAAGGTAGCATAAAGAGCATAAAATTTGGCCTAAGTTAGATTATCTTGATGTCATCCTAAGGCATGAGATTGAACCTAGCTAATCCCCACTTATTTATTACCCCTCATTAGTCTTTACCCCCAATTGTAGATGCTAGTGCTAAGCATAAAACTTTTTCAACTTTATATGGGAATACTTGGTGAAAATGGTTATGAAAACCTTATAATGATGAGTCATTCTACTAAAATGTTTTGACATGTGTTTCCGAACACCAGATGATTTCGATGATAAAAATGTTGAGGCATGAGCCTTAGCCCTTTATAAAACTGATGGTTGTCTAGATGCGATACCATTCCAACTTTACCGTACAACCACAATACCCGAAAATTGGGTAGGGCTTGACTGTAAATTTATATACCTTAGTATGGGTTCCCTCACGTCCAAGGTCTGAGCTGAGGCTACCTTGTGAAGATTGTCCACCTGTGCAGTACCCAAGATGACAGTTGGTCATGGTTGGAAGGCCAAACTCACAGGAGAGGTGCCTCTACTAGGACGTGTCATTGAAAGGTTATGATTGATTATCCGCATACTGAGTATGGTGAATTCAGGATTTGTTCCTGACGGATGTATCGAATGTTGTGGTGAAAGTGTACAATCTCTGCAGAGTGTCAAACTATTCGAATAGCCACGTCCGCGGTTATGGACAGTTGGAGTGGCCATACTGTTCCCCCGTCAGATGTTTTCAAAATGACTTGTGAAATAATTTGTGACTTTGACTTGACCACAACAGAGTTGTGATATGGAATTCAAGTTCTCACTTAGGTGTTATAAACTTTCCACTAGTTTTCTTTGCTTCTGAACTTAGTAGAGGTAAATATGACTTTTGCAAAACAACCCTAGAGCTTAGTATCCTACTACAAAAACCCCTTAACTTATTAGTATTAGTTTGTGAGTACTTAAAGAGTACTCATGGCTTTGTCCCTGGCTATTCCCGTGGCCAGACTATGAAGAGGAGTATCAAGATGATGGACCGCAGGAAGGTTACGACAACTAGGATCATCTCCCATCGCCAGCATTGCCTGTGACCCCGAAGATGGAGCTTCGCCTACGCTATCGTTATCTTTACGTTATTCCGCTAGTTGAGTTGTATTAAGAACTGGATCATGAGATCCTTATTTGTGTAAGACCTTATGTATGGTTTGTAATGAATAATGTACTGTGATATCCAAATCTGTTATGTCTCGCAAAAATGGTAATCATGGAATTGCGATGTATGGTATAACAGACATCTGGGATTAAAAATCCGGGTGTTGACATATATAGTGCAGGTCAGAGAGATCGTGGGGGCACAACCCACATCTGAGTCGGTAACAGCCCACGTCCATAAAAACTGAAAACGGCTGTAATTAACGCGCCCGTTAATGACTCGTAATTAATTTTTCCCGAACAGCAAAATAATTTTCGTCTCGGTGAGATTCCCGCAACCCGCGCGTGCGTCGTGATGAGGCGAGGCGGGCGTCGTCGGAGGAGGAGTGCGTGAGGAATTCTCTCCTTGTCACACCTTAGTGAGTGGTGCAACACTCTACTTCCAATAGCTAGCATGGATGGGCGGCGTCGGAGGTGGTCCAACTCCCCTTCCACTAGCAATATGGGTAAACTTTAGCACCACTAGCACAACCATATGCTGCCATGCACAAGTGGGCCAAAGAGAATTTTAAAATTAGTCTAATGGACCAACATCCCGTATTCATCAAATTCCAACAGCTAGCATGGATGGTCAGGTGAGTCGAAACAAGATTTTTTCTGTTGTGATTTAGAGTAGAGTTAATGTATTGTGTGGCAAGATAATCTGAATTAACATCTGTAGGATGGACAAGTTTGTACTATTTGGTTGGGAGGAAGTTAGTTTGATTTTTTTAGTATGTCGATTCTGTTAGATTATGTGCAATTAAAAAAACATGTGTAGTGTGATAAGTTTTTACAATGAGCCGGGGAGGAAATTGATACTTGTACCTGAAATTGTTACATGATGGCGGTGATATTGCCGTGACGACGTCAGATAGGGTGTCGTATAGGCAAGCGCCAATGTGCATTCCGGGGTCGCCGCAATGGCGCCGTCGTCCAGGGTCACGACGAGGGCACCATCCAAGCGCGCGACGAGGGCGCCTCCAAGAACCTAGCAAGGGCGTCTTATACGAACAAGGCGATGGTGGAGTCGTCCAGGCTCACAGCGAGGACGCCATCCAGGCACGCGACGTAGGCGAGGGTGCCGTATGGGATCTCGGCAAGGACCTCGGTCCGGGTGATGGCGCCGTCCACGGTCACGATGATGGGCTCGTGTGATCCGTTTCTTTGTTTGAACGATTAGTTTTTTTCCTAGAAACCAGCATTAAGGACACGGGCGGTTTGTATTTGACTCTGCGGGATAAGTTTTCCGTTCGTGTCATTGTAAATTGCTAACTATACACACAGATCTGATTAGGCTAAGCCTAGGCGTTGGATTTTCTTTAGTTGATCTGATCGTGTGGTTTGACTCTGTCCATGTATGGTTTACGGGGTAATACCGAAGTTCTTGTTTATGCCTTTATAAGTCAATATTTTCTTATTTTGACTAAGATTATACACAAAAATATAAATATTTATAATAACAATAAATTTATCATAAAGTATATTTTCTTATTGTTTCCATTCCGTAATGTAGATATACATGTGTTTTTCAAAATATTTCGGAAAAGTTAGTAAGATTTGACTTTTGACCAGTCTTTAGATGCCTTATATTTTAAGACAAAGAAAGTATTACGGTAGTTGACTTTTTGGGAGCATCCATGTGGTCAAATTCTATTGGCTCAACTCCACCAACATTATCCTCTTGTCAAAAAAAGATGGGTCGAAGGATATTTCTGATTATAGGAGTTTCATCCATATGCCGTGGCAAAAATTATATCTAAAATTATCACTCTCCGGTCAGCCTCCCTCATGAACCTGTCTTATATCAAACACCCAAAGAGCTCTCATCAAGAAGAGAAGAATCCATCACAACTTTCTCTACGTCAAGAACTTTGCAACAAGATTTCATAAAAGCAAGACATTTGCCCTCCTTATTAAACATGACATCCACAAGGCTTTTGACTCTGATCGACGGGAATATATTCTCGATCTCCTAAAACGGATAGGCTTCCCAAGTTGGTTCCCGAATTGGATTGCTGATTTTTTTGCAACATCGTTCTCTGGCATCCTTCTCAATGGCATATCTTGCATGGACGAGGGTTACATGAAGAAGATCCTCTTTCTCCGCTCCTTTTTGTCCTTCCCATTGACCCGCTTATGCAAATTTTGGAGAGCGCATGCATGCATGGTCATCTTCATAAGACGCGGGGTAGGGGAGCGATCTTGCAAACCTCTCTCTATGTGGATGATGTGGCGGTTTTTGTTGTGCTAATTAAAGAAGATATTTGCAACTCGCAACAATTCTGGAGAGCCCAAGGGAGGTGACCAGCCTTTGCACAAGCTTTCAAAAGAGCTCTATGGTTCAAATTAGATGTAGGCACATCAATCTTGAGAACATTCTTGAGGGCTTTCCGGCAGCCCGTGCCTCGTTTCCCCTTAAGTACCTTGGCCTTCCCCTTTCGGTTTGGAAGTTTTGTCACGTCGATTTACAACATGATGCTGCCCATCCTACCGATGAATCTACATCCACCCCACCAAGAAAAAAATTTCCCCTAAGTGGACCAATGACCCGTGCTGAGCTAAGCTCATGAATGATAAGGTGAAGTCGCTCCTCTCTATGTGTGACTTTAATTATACTTTGGATGGATTGCTACTCATAACGGTGCCTTGTGTATCCTCATGTATGAACCCCAAGAACTACACCAAGTTGGATCATCGCCACGCCGAGAAGGAGACGAGGACACAGAACTGGGTGAACCGGTAAGCTGGTTCCACAACCAAAATAGACCACTCAAACTAGCATGCCCGCACCATCCGGCTCATGGAACTGAACCAGCGGATTATGGTTTCAAACTGGCGTGCGCTGAAATCCTTTATAGTACACTGAATCGGCACACGGAAGCTCTGGAACCAGTCCGTCGAACGTGCCAATGAACCATCCTCCGGCACCAGCTCTGACGCTGTGGAGTTTATCGTAGGTTTCACTCTATCTGTGCGTAGAATTGGGTTTGATGCCCTGGAATATTCCTTTTACCTATTCATTCACCACAAGTACTATAAATAGCCCCTATGACTCACCCTTTGTTCCTTAGACATAGATAACAGACTAGAAAACCCTAGAGTGGATACATTCTAATTGTGTCTCATCTCCCTTCCAATGGATCCCATATTATTAACCCCCTCTTTGGATTTTGCTTATGGTGTCCAAGTTGTACAAGGCCTTCTCCCTGAGTGTTTCTAGGTGAAGTTGTAAATATCCTCACCAAAGTACTTGTACTCCCCGTTTGGGATTGAGTGAGTTCTTTGTTCGATACCGATCCCCCAACTTGTGGGTTATATTGGGCCGGTAGTTGATAAATTCGATACGGATTGTGGATGTAGTATAGCTTGCTTTTTCAGTAGAAGACCTAGGTTTATCAAACCTTGGGAACAATTCGCTATTATGTAAGATTATGTTGAACAAGTCGTTGAAAACTCGTAGTATCTTTGTTTACCATATATTTCATGTTTACTCTCTGTGGTTTGTATCAATGGATGGAGATAGTCCAGGACTAAGTATTCACCCGCGGATGTGCACATATGTTAGGGATAAAGATATAGGGTTTGCAACATAGAAAACAAAAAATTTCCTACGATGGGAACAATTATGTACCAAGATCTATCTATTAGATACAAGAAACGGGTGGATATACATCCATGGAGAATATACCCTTGTATACCGACAAATTTAACAAGGCTGTACTCGTGGATGATGTGGATGAACGCTTGCCGATCTCAAGATCGAGAAGAAGTCCAGCGCCATAAATTAGCAGCGCATCCGTGCTCGCACACATGTCCAAGCCACCGAGCAACCTCCGCCTCCTCGCTCCAGCGATGCAGCGGCAGCAACAACTCTTTACAAACGAAAATCCATTGGGAACATGTATTTCGCTAGTCCGAGACCATTGGGGATAAACTAGAGGGAGAGAGAGATCATTCACGAGGAGGTGTGAGTGTGAGAGAGGGAGAGGGAGGCCTTATTTAGGAGGAGGGGGAACCCCAAGTGGGTCGCCGACGCATGGGGCTGCCCCTTCCCCTCCCTCCATTCATGTAGGTGGAGCTTCCACTCACAAAATGCCTCTTCATTTCTCCACTCAAAATCCCACTAAAAAATCCCATTCAATTTCCACCAAATTTAATGTAATCTCTCTTTAAATAAAACTCCTTTTATTTATTTATTCAGAATTTTGTCAATTACATTAATTAACAAACATTCACATATAACCCCTTGCTAGTATTCTATTTCACATGCAGGAACAATTTCAGCAATTTCACCCAAAACAATTCCGGTGTCTAGTGAAATAAATTCCTGCGCATTGTAAATCTTTTCGTCTAGAAATTATTTGTTCCAAATGGTGTCGGTGTATCTTAAACGTGTCACCCTACGGTTCGTGAATAATACAGACATGATCGAGACCCCTCTCAGATCAATAATCATAAGAGGGACCTGGAGATCCATACTGACTCCCACACATTCAACGATGACTTCTTGTGATCGTGAGAACCTTTTATGCTAGTAACTTAATCCTTTTGTCTCGCGATATTTTGCATGTCCAAGATTCGATCATCGGTATCTCCATAACTAGTTTGATATCGTTACTGACATGTACTCTTTTCTCATTCCTGTGATCTAACATTCTAGAGATCAAATTACTTGCTTGCAAGCTAAATAATGTGACATCATAGAGAGGGACCAGAGTATATCTCTCCGTCATCGGGATGGAAAAATTCCACTCTTGATCCATGAGCCTCAACATAACACCTTCATATCACTGAACCCTTCTTTACAGTCACCCTGTTATGGTGTGACATTTGATGTTATCAAGATACTCTTCTAGTGTTAGTGATTGACATAATCTCATGGTCTAAGGATTAGCATTGCTTTGTATGATGTTATAGTAATATAAACACAACGACTTTGATTGTAATGATATTCTTTGGATGAATGTTTATCACACCATTCCAATAATGTTGTGACCTCGTTATTAACAACATCCAATGTCCATGATCAGGAAAGCTTGATCATCTTGTTAATCAACGAGCTAGTTTGTAAGAAAGGCATAACTAGGAACTTTCCATTTGTTTATTAAAGACATATGTATTAACGTTTCCGTATTAATACAATTATAGCATGCAAAATAAACATCTATCATATACTTGGAATATAAATAATAACAACTTTATTATTGCCTCTTAGGGAATATTCCCTTTAGTCCCCCACTTGCACTCGAGAGAATAATCTAGTTACATAGTGATAAATTCAACACCCATGGTGTTCTGGTGTTGATCATGTTTTTACCTGGGGAGAGTTTTAGTCAACGGATCTGCTACATTGAGATCCGTGAGTACTTTACAAATATTTATATCTCCATCCTTGACATGTTCGCGGATGGAGTGAAACTGGCGTTTAATATGCTTGGAATTCTTGTGAGACCTTGGTTCTTTGGCATTGGCTATGGCTCCATTGTTGTCACAATAGATCACCATTGGGTCCAACGTGCTAGTAACCACACCTAGTTCGGTTATGAACTCCTTCATCCAAACTTCTTCCCGAGCCGCTTCCGAAGAAGCAACATATTCGGCCTCCGTTGTCGATCCCTCCACCACGGGTTGTTTGGAACTCCTCCAACTAACCGCTCCTCCATTCATGAGAAATACATATCCATATTGAGACTTAGAGTCATCCGGATTAGTGTCAAATCTAGCGTCGACATAACACTTAGCGATGAGCTCTTCTTCACCTCCGTACACGAGAAATATTTCCTTAGTTTTTCTTATGTACTTAAAGATATTATTGAACGCTATCCAATGTTCCAATCCTAGATCAGATTGGTATCTACTAGTCAAACTAATAGCATGTGCCACATCCGGTCTTGTACATAGCATGGTGTATATTATAGAGCCTATGGCTGAAGCATAGGGGACCTTGTCCATCATCTCTCTTTATTCCGCCGTAGACGGACTTTGAGTCTTACTCAATGTATTTCCTTGCAACATAGGTAAGAAACCCTTCTTACTTTCTTCCATTTTAAACTTCTTTAAAATCTTATCAAGGTATGTACTTTGTGATAGCCCTATTAGGCGCCTTGACATATCTCTATAGATCTTTATGCCTAATATGTATGATGCTTCACCTAGGTCCTTCATTGAAAATTTACTGTTTAGATAACTTTTAACACTGTTAAAAGATCTACATCATTTCTGATCAGTAATATGTCATCCACATATAATATCAGAAATGCCACATATATGCGGATATATATCATCATCAAGTTTAATCCTTTTAGCATCAACATTATGAATATGTGTAACACTATTATCGAGATCCAACATAAATAAATCATTCATCACAGGTGCATGACCATAAAATATATCATTCATATAAATCGAACAACCATTGTTTTCGGATTTAAATGAATAACCACTTCGCATCAAACATGATCCAGATACAATGTTCGTGCTCAGTGTAGGCACCAAATAACAATTATTTAGGTTTATAACTAATCCCGATGGTAAGTGGAGAGGCAGCGTTCCGACGACGATCACATAAACACTTGATCCATTGCCGACACGCATCGTGACCTCACCCGTTGATAGCGGCCGCTTGTTCCGCATCCCCTGATTCGAGTTACAAATATTAGCAACCGATCCGGTATCAAATACCTAGGTGCTAATGCGAGTACTAGTCAAGTACACATCAATAACATATATATCATATATACCTTTGTTGGCCTTGCCAACCTTCTTTTCTGCCAAATACATGGGGAAATTCTGTTTCCAGTGACCGAAATCTTTGCAATAAAAAAATTCAGTATCAAGCTTAGGACCTCCATTGACCTTTTTCTCAGGCACACCAAATTTGCTGACCATCTTGAATTTTCCTTTGGCGTCGTCCTTCTCTTTAGAGGATGCGATCTTATTGACCATCAAATCTTGGTGCCTATTATTTATGTCTACTTTGATAGCTACCAAGATGGCAGCAAGTTCGGTGAGCGATCCAATCTCACCACTTTTCTTGTAATTCAGCACAAACTCTTTGTAGCTGGGTGGGAGCGACTGCAGAACTCTACCAGCCGCAAGGTCAACTAGGATATCATATCCCAGTGCCCTAAGACGTTCAACATATCCCATCATCAACATGACGTGATTGTTCATAGAGTTGTGTTCCTTCATCTTTACACCAAAGAACTCGCTAGAGATCATATATATCTTAGCGTGGATTTGGCTCTCAACATTGTTTTGAGTTCCTTCACCATAGCATCAACGCTGCTAATTTCAAAGCGTTCTTGGAGTTTAGGTTCCAGTGACAGAAGGATCGCATATTTCACAAGAGTTTAGTCATCATGCTTTGTTTCATACACATTACGCTCATACTAAGATGCAGTGCTTGCAGGAGCGTCACCTATCGGACCATCTAGCACATATTGCTTTTGTGCAGCATTGAGGAAAAACCTCATAGCCATGAACCAGTTGGTAAAGTTGCTACCATTCATTGCAAGTTTCTCTTTCTCCATGAACACATTAATGTGGCTCAAATCACTGTAGAGCTTCATTGGGAAACCCCAAGAGGAAGGTATGATGAGCACAGCAGTAAGTCTTCCCTCAGTATGAAACCAAGGTTATCGAACCAGTAGGAGGAAGGAAACGAATCCAAGTTGTTGCTAACAACTTGGAACCTGCACAACACAAACTCAAGACTTTGCCCCAACGAACGATGAGGTTGTCAATCTCAACGGTTTGCTGAAAACAAAGGATTAAACGTATGGTGTAAAAGGTTATGATTGCTTGCAGAAAGTAAACAGTAAAAGTGGATGATGTAAAAATGGCAAAGATTGGACCGGGGTCCACAGTTCACTAGAGTTTTTCTCCTTAAGATAAATAACATAACATGCTGGGTAAACAAATTACAGCGGCGCAATTGACAGGACTAAGCAAGGCATAACAATGCAATACTAGATATCCATGATCCTATGAGATTTTCTTGGGAATTACAACGATATACATAGACCTCCATCCAACTACATCTATGACTAGTAATCCACCTTCAGGTTATCATCCGAACCCCCTCCAGTATTAAGTTGCAAGCAACGGATAACTGCTTTAAGCAATGTGTGTAAAGTAAACAATACAATTGTTCGATGAACAAGAGATTGTTGTTTTCTCCCTAGTAGCAACAACACATCTACAACCTTAAAGATTTATGTCACTTCCCAGATTCAATAGAGGGATGAACCCACTATAGATCATAAATACTCCCTCTTGGAGTCACTAGCATCTACTTGGCCAAGATAGCTACTAGAAATGGAGAGAATGCAAGATCTCAAACAACACAGACATGATAGAATCCATAATCAAGAAGACAAGATAGAATCATTAATCTATCTGACATAGTAATCTCAATATCCATCGGATCCCCGCAAACACAACATGCATGATTACAAATAGATTATCTTGATCATGAACGGTTCTCACAAGATCTAAACATGATAGCACAAAGGAGGAGAAACAACCATCTAGCTACTGTATGGACCCATAGTCCAAGGTGGAACTACTCACGCATCATATCGGAGGATGGCATGGTGATGAAGAAGGCCTCCAGGATGACATCTCCCCTCCGGAAGGGTGTCGGGAAGAACTTTAGATCTCCCTGATCTAGGGACGATGGTGGCGGCGGCTATGGACTGTTTCGTGGAGATCTGATCGGGTACTTAGGGTTTTGGCATCGGGGGATTATATAGGAAAAGTAGCGAGGTAGGAGGGCGGCCAGGGGGCCCACACCCTATCGAGGCGCGGCCCATGGTGTGGCCACCCTGGGGCTCCCCTCCGGTCGCCCTTCGGTCTCTGTGTTCGTCTCGGTGAAATATTGAATTTGGCTTTTGTCCCATCCAATTCTGAGAATATTTCCTTACTAGCTTTTCTAAAAGCAAAAACAGCAGAAAACAGGAAATTGGCATTGTGAGATCTTGTTAATAGGTTAGTCCCAGGAAATGTATAAAAATACCTCAAAGTGTAGACAAAGCATAGCAAAGTGGATACTAAATAAGCATGGAATATAAAAAATTATAGATTCGTTTACGACGTATCAAGCATCCCCAAGCTTAACTCCTGCTCGTCCTTGATTAGGTAAGTGATAAAAAGAATAACTTTTGAGGTGACATGCACCATCTCAATCATGATCAAACCATTTGCAAGCATTGAAAGCTGGGATCAAAGTACTCTAAACATGAGTATGAAAGATGAAGTTCTAATAATAAGACATAGCAACTATGTTGCATCATGAAATGATAGAAACAAAGATTCATGAATAACAATGCACTGAGAGACGTTTGTTTGTTTCACATATAGAAAACATAGCATAGTGGCATTCAACTTGTCCCTCATGGAGTAGCAAAACATAAATGCATAGAACACCTTCAAAGTTCATAAGAGTGACTAGATACAAATAGTTCATGAACAAGCAATATCAACTTTATGAATCAATATAGTTTTGGGACAATGCACATAAAACTAAGAATGACAACTATGCTCTCTTAATTGGATCCTAAGGATAGAACGTGGAGACTCAATATAAAAGTGGAAGACATGCCCTTTAAAGGTAAGCAGGGATTTCAAGTTTCATAAAGAGCTTCCAAAAATTATGGTACTTGTTAGCTTTCAGCTCTCGTTGCCCCTATCATAAGCATCTTGAAGTGATTAAGGTTAAAATGAACAAAATATGGAGTATATGCTTTACAAAGTATAAGTTGGCAATCTCATGTCCCTTGAGTGAGGGTCATTCATCATGCTACTCAACTTTAGTTACCGGTAAGTTCTTGTCATAGTAAGTATATGTGTATCATAGAGAACCGCCAATGGGGTACCCCTTGCCCCATGATACAGGAGCTATCCCATATAAAAATGACAAGGCAAGCAGACAATGAGCATCTCAGCATGGTGCTTTTTTTTCTCTTCTTTCCTCTTTTCTATCTCTCTCTTTTTTATAAGAAGAATGCTTCATAGATTGCTCACTATTGTGATGCTGCAAGTTTCCACCATGATTAGGCATGTCTTAGGCTAGCGGCGCAGGCGTTTCTCTAACACACATACATAACTCCATGGACTTACAAGCTCCCCTTTTATTTCACACTGCCGACATCCATAAACAAAAGAACATGATATCAACTTGGTAGATATTTACAAGTATTGAAAGCGTTCCCCGTGACAGCACGGTTCTGCTAATTCCCAACTTATAAGTGCAAGCATATATAATATAGATGACACAATGGTTCAAGTTTATTAGGGGCAAGAAAAATAAAGTGTGCCATCAAGTTTGTGAGAGCTTTAATCACTAATTTTCACATAACAAGTTTAATTTGGAACATAGATAAAACAAGAATATACTTGGAATGGTGTAACACACCATTCATAGGAATTTATAGTGGACACTTTGGAATAACTTGGTTTCTTGGGAGTTGGATTCATGATTAGAGATTACTCAATACAAGTGGAGGCTAGGAAAAGACTGGGAGCGACCACCAAGAGAGCAATAATGGCCATAATCATGTAGAGCGACAAAACATTACTAATCAAAGCATAAAGTGGTACCACAAGTCAAGAACTAAATGATCATAGAGGCTAAGGTGACTGGTTCATAGTCATAACATGGTGTGAGAATGTGCCAAGTAAACCCAAAGAAAGCATCAAAGGAGAATACCACAATACTAAGCTTTTGTATGCTAAAACAACACATGATTCTTTCAAGGCACATTAAGCAATCTCAATTGTTTGGAACAAGTCATGATACAGCAAAAATCACTAAGCATAAGGTCAAAACAACATCTAACATGACATGATAAAGTCTGGGTCACAGTCAAAACAAGCTCCCTTTTGTACTACTATAAGCAAGAACTTCCTACTCCTTTTCAACACCAATCAACTTATTTGAAACAACAGAGCAAAAGTGGGGGTCAAACACTATATTCAAGCAAACTAAACAAATTAAAACAAAAAATTAAAACTAGGACGCTCCAAGAACAACACAACAGTGCATGAAACAATAAAAACAAAGTGTTTAGAAAGACCTGAGATTTTTATTGATGAAGAAGGGGATGCCTTGGGCATAACCAAGCTTTGATGCTTGTACCTCTTGAGTATTTCTTGGGGTGACACGGGGTGGAATCCCCAAGCTTGAGCTTTTGTCCATTCTTCATCTCATTACATCATTCTTCCCTTACACCTGAAAATTTTCCTTCATAGAAAACTTCACATAATCTTCATTAGCAACATTAGTGTATTCAAAAGATAATAAACCTTTGGATTTAGTTTCAAAATAGCAAAACTTTCATTAAAAACAAAATCTACTGTAGCAATTCCCTCAAAAATCTCAATTTAACAAAGAGAACCCAAAGAGAAATCGATAAAGAGGCAAATGCAATTAATGGCAGAAATCTGTCAAAACAGACCAGCAGGTAGAAACCGATTTTTTCTAAGACCTTCTATTGCTCAAATAAAAATATTTTGAACTAATGAAAGTTAGATAACAACCTGGGGGATTGAGTCATAAAATTACAGCTCAATCGGACTTACAGAGATTTTTCAGGAATTTTAACAGTGAAGCACAAAAATCTGTTTCAGGATAGCACTTCCCCAAATCTTACTTCCCTCTCATTAGAGGTTATTCTGGCACAAAAATCAAACAAAAAGGATAAGGGGAGGTTATTACAGAAGTAATAACTTCCAAGTCTCAAGAAAACTATTGGGTTATCTACCAATAAGTACTTTTCTTTAACGCCTTTAAGTTAGGCACACGAAGGAAGAATTAAGTATTTTCAAATAAAGAACCATTAAGATCAATACCCAAAATTTATTCAACTAGGAAAAGTATCTCATCCAAATGAGTTGTAGAGGATCCTCTCTCAGCACTCTTGGGTTCACTACTTTCATCAAACGGATTTTCAGGAACAATCTAATCAAAATTCTTTTCTAGGGCTTCATGCATTCCTACAAGTTTAAAAGGTATGGGTATTTTAATTTCCTCTCTAGTGGGTTTGGTTTTATCCAACATTTCTAATCTAACCATAACATATACACATGATCCTAGCATATTAAAATGATCAAATACCTTTTTGTCTTCCTTAGCAACATCATTGAACTCCTTT
The DNA here is from genome assembly GCA_916181665.1 of Avena sativa. Classification (NCBI taxonomy): domain Eukaryota; kingdom Viridiplantae; phylum Streptophyta; class Magnoliopsida; order Poales; family Poaceae; genus Avena; species Avena sativa. Next base: position 50,310,089 of record OV702279.1, on the reverse strand, counting down.
AGCAAAGTTTCTAGAATAAAATATCTGTTTTCAGCATCCTCAATTTGTTTTAGTTTAAGAAACATTATTTGCATCATGGTGTTAAGGTTAACAAACCTAGCCTCCAACATGTGAACTAAAGAAGCTGCAGCAATTTCATAATTAGGAGCAAGTTCTGCTAAGGATCTATCGTCAATATCCTCATGTTTGCTAATATGATTCAAGAATTCTTCAATATTTTCTTTCCCAGTTATAGAGCCACTACCTATTGAAAGTACTTTCAGGGTGAACTTAGGGATCAACATGGTGAGCTAGAGCAATATGACAAATATAGGAAGAACTAATTTTTTGTGTTTTTGATAAGAAAAAGCAAACCAAACGAAACTAAATTTTTTGGAATTTTTGATAAAAAGAAGCAAGCAAAACAAAGCAAAAGAAACTAAGAAAACAAAAACAAAGTAAAGAGAATAGTTGTGAAGGACTCCCCATTGTAAAGCCGTCCTTAACTCCCCGGCAACGGCGCTGGAAAACGTCTTGATGTGGCTCAGATCACTGTAGAGATTCGTTGGGAAACCCCAAGAGGAAGGTATGATGAGCACATTAGTAAGTCTTCCCTCAGTATGAAACCAAGGTTATCGAAGCCGTAGGAGGAAGGAAACGACTCCAAGGTTTTGCTAATAACCTGGAACCTACACAACAAAAACTCAAGACTTTGCCCCAATGAACAGTAACAAGGTTGTCAATCTCACTGGTTTGCTGAAAACAAAGGATTAAATGTATGGTGTGGAAGGTAATGATTGCTTGCAGAAAGTAAACAGTAACAATGGATGATGTAATAATGGTAAAGATTGGACTGGGGTCCACAGTTCACTAGAGGTGTTATCCTTAAGATAAATAACATAACATGTTGGGTAAACAAATTACAGCGGGACAATTGACAGGACTGAGCAAGGCATAACAGTGCAATACTACACATTCATGATCCTATGAGATTTGATTGTGCATTACAACAATATACATAGACCGCCATCAAACTGCATTTATGACTAGTAATCCACCTTCAGATTATCATCTGAACCCCCTCCAGTATTAAGTTGCAAGCAACGGGTAACTGCTTTAAGCAATGTGTGTAAAGTAAACAATACATTTGTTCGATTAACAAGAGATTGTTGTTTTCTCCCTAGTGGCAACAGCACATCTACAACCTTAGAGATTTCTTCCCCGGATTCAATAGAGGCATGAACCCACTATCGAGCGTAAATACTCTCTCTTGGAATCACTAGCATCTACTTGGCCAAGATAGCTACTAGAAATGTAGAGCATGCAAGATCTCAAACAACACAAACATGATAAAATCAATAATCAAGAAGACAATATAGAATCACTTAGTAATATCAATATCCATCGAATCCCCGCAAACACAACATGCATGATTACAAATAAATGATCTTGATCATGAACGGTTCTCACAAGATCTAAACATGATATCACAAAGGAGAAGAAACAACCATCTAGCTACTGTATGGACCCATAGTCCAAGGTGGAACTACTCACGCATCATACCGGAGGCTGGAATGGTGATGAAGAAGGCCTCTGGGATGATCTCTCCCCTCTGGCAGGGTGTCGGGAAGAACTTCAGATCCCCCCAATCTAGGGACGATGGTGGCGACATATACGGATTGTTTCGTGGAGATCAGATCGGGTAATTAGGGTTTTGGCATCAGGGGGATTTTATAGGCGAAGAGGCGAGGCAGGAGGGCGGCCAGGGGGCCCACACCCTGCCCAGGCGCAGCCCAGGATGGGCCCGCGTGTTGGGGTGGGGGGGTTGTGGCCACCCTGTGGCTCCCCTCTAGTCGCCCTTCGGTCTCTGTGTTCGTCTTGGTTAAATATTGACTTTGGCTTTTGTCCCGTCCAATTCCGAGAATATTTCCTTCCTAGGTTTTATGAAACCTAAAACAATACAAAACAGACAATTGGCACTGTGGCATCTTGTTCATAGGTTAGTCCCAGAAAATGTATAAAAATACCTCAAAGTGTATACAAAGCATAGCAAAGTGGATACTAAACAAGCATGGAACATAAAAAATTATAGAGACATTTACGACGTATCACACATTGAAATTAAAAGCAGGTGGTGCCATCTACAATAGGATTTGTAAAGTTTAGACTCAGTTTATGATAGATTGAGTTCAACTAATCCAAAATACGAATGAAATCCCACTCAAAAATGACATCCCTCGTGTCTTTTTGGTAATTACATGAACCAAATCCACTACACCAAGTATGATCATCACGTGAGTCGGTGTAGATTTGAAGGAGAGCATCTATATGGGCATCATATCAACATATGACTCATGCTTAACCTTTCGGTCTGTGTTTCGAGACCATGTCTGTACATGCTAGGCTCGCCAAGTAAGAAACTTAGTATTTAGCATGTGTAAAACTGTCTTACACCCGAAATATGATCGTGGATTCAAGAACACCCGATCATCACGTGATGTCTTGAAGTGGCGAAACATAATTGGTGCATACTTAAGGGAGAACACATTTTTATCTTGATATCTAAATGAGGTATCATCTTATTATGCTAATAAAATACCAAATAAGAAATATAAGATGCAACAAACATCATATGTGAAAAGTGCAATGATCTGGTTCTTGCACTTGATCACTATCATCTGCATCGTGGTATGATCTTTATCATTCCTTTGTGTGTAAGGCCAATGTCTATGGAACTTACACGCTAGGTGTGTTATAAGAGTACCAACTATACATCTACTTACAACAATACCATATCATGATACTAGCCCATCAACAATCTAAACTAGACGCTTCTAATTTATCCATTGCAAGTTTTATGTCGCTTAGGGATTTCAAAGATAGAACCGTTCTTACCTATGAACGTGGAACCACAATGAGGATAACTAGATTATTAACAACTCGTTGTAAATTAGACATTAACTATAGTAGGAGAGATAGACACCCTCTAGCCACTTATGCAAAACTAGTTGCATGACAAGCGTGGAACATGTCTCATGTGCGAGGACATGTAAAGTTTGTCCGGGCCGCTTCATCCCACTATGCCACCAATATCCAAAGTACAACCAAGACACAATAACATGATCATCATTGCCCACATACTCATATGGGTACTGTCGTGGTATTGCCGACGAGTACGCCATTGAGGGGTCCTCACAGTGCGTGTTTAGAGACATGGGGGAAGGCAGACGGTTGACGGGTATGAGGTAACACGGCTTACCTAGGTTCAGATCCCACAATGGCGGTGGAATCCTACTCCTTCTATAAATCACTATAAGGGCAATACGTCGAGTACAGAGATAGGTTTGTTGTGCGAGGTGTATGTGAATTGATGCCCTAAAGGCTCCCATAGGCCCGACTTATATAGTCGCCAGGTCCTAGGGTTACAGGGAAAAGTCCTAGCCTGACAGGTTATAGAGTCCTACACCGTCTATTACCACTCTTGTGTGTCTTGTACTCCAAGGCTCCGGGTACGCTGGTGACTCCACCGTAGCCTTCCTTTTTTCGGCATGGGCCTCCCTTCTGGATCCATCTAACTGGGCCGCCCAGCAGGCCATGGGCCATGCTACCAACTGTGGGCCACCCGGGTTATACGGATAAGAGACATGCTATGAGGATACCCATATAGCATATCCCCAACAGTAGCCCTCGGAGAACTCCGAGATCTTGCACCGTCTTGCCTCTTCAAGTTGAATGCTCCGTCTAGATGGATGTCGGCAAATAGTCAAGCAATATCTTGTAGTCCTCCCAAAGAACCATGCAAGGCTTTCTCCGTCTTCAATTTATAAGTCGGAGAAATGCTGAATCTTCCATCGTACTCTTTCGTAGCCGGACTGGATCCGTCCATGCCGGAATCTTCTGATATGATGGCTCATCTGCCTATGATAGCTAGGGTGACGCAGACGTAGGTCAGCAACACCTCGTAACTCACACATGTAGAGAACACAATCATTTCCACCTTTCCTGCGCGAGCGATACGATCAAGTTGCATGAATCTTGATGCTGGACGAGTCTTCTGATGTGACGGTTGGGACGTGGCGAAATTTCCGCTCACGTCCGCACACACGTCGTCTACACGGCAACCGTCCGATAAAGATGCACGAATCTCGATGCTGGAGATCATAAATAGTAACTGCGATGGAAAATTTACTTTTCACCTCATTCTCTCCTCACATCATCTTCTTCCTCTAGCGAGCGCCCCCTCGATCTCTCCGCGCAACTTGCGAAAAACCTTAACTCCCAATCTCGCCAGTCACCTCCAAACACTCGCAATGGCCAGCAGCGGTTCTACTCCCTCGATGGCGGTGTCGAGTGAAGCCGTGGCGAAGCCGGCGAGCTCCGTCATCATGCCCCCAGAGGGCCTGGTCATCCCCGTCTCTGCGGTGGTCGAGACCACCGGCGGCGACCACAATCCAGCGGCGCTGGAGCTGCTGGAGGAGGACAACGACTCCCACAAAGGCGATTGGTGTGGTTCGGACATCACGGACCGCGACATCAAGGAGCTGATCATCGAGGGCTCCATCCCCGCGATGGAGGGGCTCGCCTGGCGGGCGGCGCCGGCCGGCGAGGTCACACCTTCTCCCCAAGCCGGAGAAAAGGTGTACCTCAAAGCATAATTGGTACGCGACGTCTCACAGCCCATCTCTAACTTTTTCCTTGCTGTCCTCAATCATTACCGAGTACATCCCCAAAACCTCTCTCCCAACAGTATCCTAGCGCTTAGCAATTACACGGCGCTTTGCGAAGGTTACCTAGGGATTAGGCCTAGGCTAGATCTCTTTGTGTATTTCTTCACCGTCAAGCGCGAAGCCGGGGCCAGCAATGATGAACTTAGAAATTGTGGCATCATTAGCTTCAAGATCCGTACTGGCCGGCGGTTCCCCGACATCGTCGGCCACGAGTCCTACAAGAACTGGCAGCCTACTTACTTCTATGGCACAGATATCCCTCTGGCCGGCCGAGAAATAACGTACCCGAACTTCGTCGATGGAGCCGCCGCCGAAACTTTGACATGGAGATCCCAGGCCTCCCTTCCCTCCGACATCGACGCTTCCCGCGCCATAAGGCGGATAGAGTGGTTCGTAGAGACGGGTTTGACCGGCTTGGACCTAGCCATGTGTTGGTTCATCAGGCGAATCCAGCCTCTGCAGCACCGCTCAAAGATGATGCACGAGTATACCGGCGATAGAAGGGATAGCCTCCGCATCTCCGTGGACAATTTCTCGAGCGACTCCGTCAAGATCCGTCTCAAGTACATCGTCAAGGTGAAGGACAAGAAGCGTGGCTTCACCATCACCTACGACATGTTCATAGAGAGCAAGTGCCCAAAGGTAACTGTTTATTTTCCGTGTATGACATATACTCTAGTTCTTCCGTCTAGCAATTGCCATCTCATCTAACATGGTGGTTCTTCACCTTACAGCTTAGCTACATAGATGAGGACAGCATGGCTCCTCAAATCTATGATCCAAAGATGAAGGAAGTCACCTCGTGTCCAACGACGATGCTCTGTTGGCGCGAAAGCGGAAGATCTCCACCTCTGACGCTGCTGACATAGGCAAGAAGAAGAAGACGGAGGGTGGAGCCTCCAAAAAGACTACCGCCGCCCTGGAGGTAGAGAAAAGAAAGATTACCGGGATCCCCTTTGCCAAAGCACCCCCTCTTGTGTAATCTTCTTTCTCTCCGACATTGTCTATTTGTTTGTCTTATTCCCATACATATGCATTTTGCATGTTTCAAGAAGAAAGCCACGACCAGCTTGAAGAAGACCTCCAAAACATCGGGGTCTTCTAGAACCATCAAGGACATGCTGCATCAAGGCGGTGGATTCTATGGATGCCATCGGTAGCGGTAAGGCGGTGGTGGAAGCTGGTACTTCTGCCATAGGCGGCGCCCCCGCACCCAAGAAAACTATAGAATATCCAAAGATAGTCTATCCGGTACTTACACCGGGTAGCACTGCTCTGGTTCCTGGTGCGGCGCCGACATCTCCGACGTGCGGTCTAGAGGAGCTTCTCCGGCAAGAAGAGATCTTGCAAGGAAACAATGCATCCTTCGGCAAGCTGCTGGCTGAGAGTGCTACCAACCTCAAGATCATTGCACTTGTAAGTTTTATTTGCCTTTTGTATTTCATATGAGTATCCGACTGTAGCCCCCGAGGATTTAGACGGAAAACCATAGGTCTTTGCGTCTGAATGCTCTAAGAGTGACTAAAGTAGAAAACTTCTCACTGTAGCCCCCAAGCATGTAGTTTGAATGAATTATTCCGACTATATGCTTTAAGAGTAGCATACGCAGTGGTTATAAATTTCAATACTGTAGCCCCCAAGCCTCTAGTTGTAACTGAATTATTTCCGACTAGATGCTTAAGGAGAAGCTAAGCATATATCCTAGTTAAAAACTTTATACTATAGCCCCCAAGCTTCTAATCGAAAACTGAATTAGTTCCGACTAGATGCTTAAAGAAAGACTAAGCATATTGCTAAGTTAAAAACTCTCGCTGTAGCCCCCGAGCGTCTAGGTGGAAACATTCCGGCTAGATGCTCCAAGTAGACCAAACAATGTTTAATTTTTCTTTTTCCACAGAACGAGAATGCTCGGAGGGGCATGGCCAACGACAAGTACCAAAAGATGCGCACAGACTTGGAAGCCGAAAAGGGTAAAACTGCCTTCTTGAAGGAATAGATCATCAAGAGCAAGCATCTGTTTTTCCTTCTTTTTCGTATTCCGACTTAAACTTGTGTATTCTCCGAGTACTCACTATGTACTTTCCTTTCTCCGACTTGCAGAAACCATTGACAAGGCTAAGGACATTGTCGAGCAATCCAAGCACATTGAAGAGCTGGATAGTGAGAACAAGATCCTTAAGCAGGAGAGGAAGGACATGCTGAAGATGGATGATGAATAAATTAAAGCCCTGGAGGACTCCACCACTGAGGAGATGAACCGCTTGAAGGAGGAGATATCGATCTTAAGAGATTAGAAGAAAGCTGCCGATGAGCAGAATCAACGCCATCATGAAGCGTACAAGCTCCTCCAACAAGAACGCGACTCCTTGGCGAATACCCTCTAGCAAGCTGAGGCTATCACTTTCAGTAAGTGATTCTCCGTCTTGGATTTCTATAGTCTAGATGCTCTAAATTTTTGAACTCATGTGCTCCTTGTCGGAATTTGCAGCTCCTATGGGTTTAACCCGGTCGCCTCCTCCGGCAAAGGAATGCATGGTTCTTACCGGCAACTTCATCAACACCACCATCACGCAAGCCAAAGATATTGCCAAGCCCCTCCAGATCAACATCAAGGCATCAGACTCTGTGGTGAAGGTCTCGGAGATCCTGCGCCGAGCCCCCGAGCGTATCACAAGCTGGAAATCTTCATGTGCACGGGCCGGTGCAAGGATGGCACTGTCCATGGTTAAGGCACATTACGAGGATGCCGACATCGACACGGTAACCTCTGGCATTCCTGACGTAGATGACGATGGCAAGGAGATAAACCATGTTTCCATCTTGTCGTCACTCGCGGGTTATGACACCAGAGTTGCCAAGTTAGTCGACATCAATGTCTTTGTGCCGATGAATACCATCGATGGCGGCAACCAAAGCTCCTCCGAGTCTCTTCACACTTCCGACTTCGAGGGTGATTCTCCTGCTGCCGATGACGCTGCTTCCAAGTGGCATGCGCCAAAGGAATGAAAAACAAATTGTAATATTTGTTTCATCTTTGATGCGTATGCGGAAAAAACTATGTATTAACTTAAGGCGGAAAACAATGATGTATGTCTTGCTACTTAAGAACTAGTTTACATCATGTATATTGTTTTAAGCAAGTGCTGGCTTAACCATTACTTTGGTTCTTATGCTTGACTTTCCGTGAGTCGTAAGACTCGTTGTCGGAACCATGCGCTCAGGTGATGATGCCCAATGGCACCGTCAATAACGTAAGCACAAAATCGCCGATAATAAGTGACGAAAGTCACTACTCCAGAATCCACATAAAAACGACAAAGAACGTGTAGACCAGAAAACTTAAGCTAACGCCCGTAGGCGGAATTTTCACAAGTGCAAACGCAAAGCTTGTGCAGAAAGGTTTTATATGATCCAAAAATGAACACTAAAGGAGGTAAAATACTCAGAAATATGAGTGAACCAGAGAGCTTTATTTCATTGATCATATAAAAGGTACACAATTAGATAAAAATGCTAAGTGTAAAAAGGACGTAGCTGTGCTATGTTCCATTGCCGATCAAGCTCCGGGTAGTCATCATCCGGGTCACATCGCTTACGCTTATGATCCTCGTTGGATCTATCCTTTAGTTCACGATTGTCAACGAGGTAATAAGACCCATTGAGTAGCGCCTTGATTATGATGAATGGTCCTTCCCATGGCGGGGATAATTTGTGTGACTTCTTTTGCTTAAGTCGGAGAACCAAATCCCCCTCTTTAAATGAGCGATGCTGAATGCGGCGACTATGATAGCTGCGTAGCTTCTGCTGGTAGATGGCGGATCTTTGGCATGCCAAAACACGCTCCTCCTCGAGAAGGTCCACATCTAGGCGTCTAGATTCTTCAGCATCATCTTCGTCGTAGGCGCTGACTCTTGGTGCATCGTGAAGTATGTCGGAAGGTAGGATGGCTTCTGCTCCATATACCATGAAATAAGGGGTGTAGCCGGTGGATCTGTTGGGTGTAGTTCGTAAACTCCACAACACAGATGACAATTCTTCCGCCCAGGCCCCAGCTGCTCTATGTAGCGTTGCCTCAAGACGTGGCTTGATTCCGTAAAGAATTAATCCATTGGCTCTCTCAACCTGACCATTGGATTGTGGATGTGCCATAGATGCAGGGTCAAGTCGGATGCCCTTTTCCCAACAATAAGCCTCCACTTCTCCGAGTGACAAGTTGTTGCCGTTGTCAGTGATAAAGACTATGTGGGAGACCAAATCTCACCACTAGATCCCGGACAAACCTGAGGGCAGTTGCCCCATCAAGATTTCTAATGGATTTAGCTTCTATCTATTTAGTTAATTTATCAACTGCTACTAGCAAATACATAAACCCACATGGTGTCGTCTGTAACGGTCCCACCTTGTCTAGCCCCCAGACTACAAACTGCCAAGTTATTGGTATTGCTCGCAATTCTTCAGCAGGTACATGTGGTTGTCGGGCATAATACTGGCATCCCATGCATGTCTCAACCAGCTTGTCGACGTCCGCCTTCACGGTCAGCCAGTAGAATCCTTGCCGGAAGGCTTTCGTGACCAACGATCGAGGAGCGGCGTGATGCCCACAATCTCCGAGATGGATTTCGCGTAGGATTTCAATACCTTCTAGCTGGGAAACACACTTTAGGTTTACACCAGTAGTGCTCCTTTTGTAGAGCTATCCAATGATTATGGTATAGCCCTTCGCTCGACGTACTATTTTTCGTCTTTTGACTTCGTCGTCTGGCAAAGGTCCGTGTTCGAGATATTCCATGAACGGTTTTGTCCAAGCCGGAGGGACCTTTGCCACCATGTGGACGAAAGAGTCAACTCTATCCGGGTTTTCGATGTCGGCTCCCTTCACGGATGGTGTCCACAGATTCTCTAGGAAAACTCCTAGCGGAATTCGTTTGCACCCTAATCCAAGCTTAGACAGCAGATCAACCGCCTCGTTTTGCTCCCTAGGTACATACTTGACTTCGTAGCCAAGAAGCTCTTGGCTATCTCGTCCACTTCGTCTCGATATGCCGCCATCATAGGGTTCCGCGCATTCCAGGTGCCGGCCACCTGCTGGGCAACCAAGTAGGAATCTCCACAGCAAACTATGCGATTGATGCCAATATCCTTGGATACGCGTAGTCCGTGAATGAGTGCTTCATACTCCTCCATGTTGTTCGTAGCCTCGAAGTGGAATTGCAGAACGTAGTATAGCTTGTCGCCAGTTGGTGACTGTAGCAATACACCATCCCCCGAGCCGTTGAGCAGCTTTGATCCGTCAAAGTGCATCACCCAATACTCTGGTTTCGACAACAGAGTAGCATCTGACATCTCCGTCCAATCTGCGATAAAATCCGACAAGGCTTGTGACTTGATAGCGTCGCGTCTCTTGTAGGTGATCTCGAAGGCGGCAAGTTCAATGCCCCACTTTGCGACCCTTCCCGTAGCGTCGCTGTTGTTGATAATGTCGAACAGTGGAGTATTGCTCACCACTGTGATTGGGTGCTCCTGAAAGTAATGCCTCAGCTTCCGAGAAGCAAGGAATACTCCATAAGCTATCTTCTAGTAGTGCGGGTAACGCTTCTTGGACTCTGTCAAGACCTCGATCACATAGTAAACTGGTTGTTGAACTCCGTGCTCATAGCTTGGTTCCTTCCACTCACGACGACGATGCTGATTACCCGGTTGGTTGCCGCCATGTATAGTAACATGGGTTCTCCAGGCTTGGGTGCTGCAAGGATGTGTGCTGAGGAAAGAATATCCTTGAGCTGCTTCAATGCTGCATCTTCTTCGTCCGTCCATGTAAACTTGTCCGCCTTCTTCAGCAACTTGTATAGCGGGAGAGCCTGCTCTCCAAGTCGACTGACGAACCGACTAACTGCTGCAACACAACCTGTTAGCCGTTGAATGTCCTTTAGGCATGTCGGATGATTTATGTTTAAGATGGCCTTGATTTTCTCCGGGTTGACCTCGATTCCACGCTGGGAAACGATGAAGCCCAACAATTTGTCGGTTGGAACCTCGAAAACGCACTTCTTAGGGTTAAGCATCATGTTGTATTTCCGGAGATTATCAAAGGTTTCTTTTAAGTCGGAGATTAAGTCATTTGACTTTTTAGACATCACCGCTATATCGTCCACATAGTCGTGAACGTTCCGACCAATTTGGTCGTGGAGGAAACGTTGCATTGTCTACTGGTACATAGCACCTGCGTTTTTCAGCCCAAAGGGCATCATAACGTAGAAAAACGTGTCGTATGGGGTAGTGAACGAAGTTGCCAATTGGTCCGACTTCCTCATCTTGATATGGCGGTATCCTGAGTATGCATCGAGAAAACACAAAAGTTCTGAGCCAGCCGTCGAGTCAGTGACTTGGTCAATGCGAGGCAAAGCAAACGAATCTTTGGGGCATGCTTTGTTCAAGCCGGTGTAATCAACGCACATTCTTAATTCTTTGGTTCCCTTTTTGGGGACAAGTATAGGATTAGTCACCCATCGCGTGTGAAGGACTTCTCGAATAAATCTAGCCTTAAGTAACCTAGCTATCTCTTTGCCAATGGTCGCGTCTCTTCTTGTCTCCGAAGCATCGTAGAGGTTGTTTCACTGGTTTGCATTTTGGATCAATGTTTAAGCTGTGCTCGACAAGTTCCCTAGGTACACCTTTCATGTCGGCAGGTTGCCAGGCAAATATTGTAGAGGTCTCAACCTAATAAGGTAGATTCCTCCTGTGTTTACAATTCTAGTCCCTGGATCAATGCTAGCATCCATAGTTAAGATGTAATATCAAGAAACAAAGGTCATAATATAACTTTATAACCAGGAATAACATAATTTTATTACATCATTACATAGCTCATTTGGCTATTACATTACATTGCAGCGGAATAACTATAAGTATGGGTCCTTCATCTTCAAAGTGCCACAGGCAGATGTTGGTTGTAGACTTTGTAATCCTAAACAATCAATCTTCACTAAACTCAATCATACCTGCAACATTACAAGTTACAGCCACAAGGGTCAATACATTTGAATTGTATTGGCAAGTGATACTATGATAATATAGTGGAGTCTATCATCTATATGCATTTGGCTAAGTGGAGTTGAGGTTTGCATTGCTCAAGATAGATTTTTCCTTAACATTTGAAAATACTAAGTTTTTGCTTTGACAAAATCATTTTTCTCAATCAAAGATTGAAGATCCTTTACAAGGCATCTCTCAATCAAAGATTGAAGATTTCAAACAACCCTTGTTCAATCCACAAGTTTTTAACTTAGAAATTTGAATGATGAGATTCTTGATTGCTTCCATGTCTTGATGCTCAAATTGTCCTTTACCAGGGACATGGCTAAGTACTTAGATTCTACACTCTACAGAGGTGGTGCACTTTCCCCACAAGACTTGGTTTCCCAAGACAAGATCTTTCAGAAGCCTTCCCTTAGACCAAAATGGACGCGCTCCAACCTATCAAACACTACCACCCACTGTCCATATGGCTAAGTTCTTGCAACCTATATGATCATGGCAGAGCCCATATTGCCATTTGTTGCACTTGAAGCTTCTCAACATTTGACATCTCAAATCTCTTTGTTCCTGGGTGGCCATCCACAAGTGAGATACACAATCCAAGTCCATGTCCTTGTGAACCACTCAACCAAACACCACCAAGCTATCCCATTCCACCCAGGTGATTCATTAACTTAGTTGTTTTATTAATCAAAACACAAGTCCTTTAGACATAGAATATTTTCCCATAGTGTGAATATATATTCCACCCATGTTTTCTATTAGCTAGGCTAAGCTTGGTAGTAGTAGGAATCTTAACTTAGGAATATTTCCACTAAGGTTTCATCTACTAATTTTCCTATAGTAAGTTTTATACTTAGCAAAAATCCATGCAAGTTTTACTTAGCAAAATCACTAATGCATAGTGAAAGTAATAGGACAAAAGTATGAAGCATCACTTGCCTTTTTGGTAGGGAATGGTAGTTCACTCCTTGATCTTGCTAGTCTCACACTTCACTACAAGTCAATCAAGCAAACACCAATTCAATTTACATTCCAAACCAATAATCACTCAAACAAATTCACACACACAAGACAATGGAAAACAATTCATGCATGGGAGCTTGCACAAAATAGTTTTATTTTGTAAAGGGGTCTCTATGGGGTTTCTAAACTTTGTAAGATCCAAATTGGTCAGTTACCAAAGTGGCAAAGTCATTAGCAAGAGGGTTTTGTCCAACAACTGTTTTTAAATCCATTCATCATTTTATGTGGTGAAAAATGTTTTTATCAAGGCAAAACTCTTAAGTTGTTCACCAAATGAGTTGCTAATTTGCAACACTTGGTGTTTTGGGTCAGTGGGTTTGATCAAACCATTTTCTTAAAGTTTTCTTTCCATAACATTTTCATAACAAAAACCATTCTTTCTATTTGGCTAGAAAAATGGCTAAGTCAAATAATCCAACCTAAATCTTTCCAAAATCATTTTTTTAACACCAAGGGTTGGTTCCTAGGGTCAGTAAGGTCACAACAAACCATTTTGCAAAGGTTTTAATCCAAAAATCATTTTTAAACAATTTTTATACTCTAAACAAGCATACAAATGTTTCTGCAAATTCAAACAAGCTAACAGATACTATTTGCTAAACTAAGGGCATGGTTGGCTAGGTCTTGTTCTCCTGAATCCATTGATATAAAATTTGTAATTTTTGGACGTGTGGTTTGAAAGTTACAGGGGTTTGAAGTTTGCGAATAATTCTGTTTTCAAATCTTCTTTTAAACGAAATAGGTGACACGCAGCACACTCTGGTTGGGCGGTACCGGTTCGGCCGGATCACGCGACGACAGACCGTTAGAGTTAAGTCATATCGCACGGTTCAGAGCTAGCGTACCCTTTCAGTTAAATGAATCTATCGCACTCGTTGGATTTAAATCGAACGGCTACGGCGCGACTGACCAGAGGAGGGCGGTGCTAGCGGCAGCAGACGGCGGCGCGGGCTCTGGCGGCGAGGTTGCTGGCGACACAGGGGGCTAGAGGGAGAGAGGGGTAGCTCACCAGGTTCGCAATGCAGCGCTAATACTCAACGTGCTCTTGGTTGGTGGAGGGGCGCACGGGGACGGGCAGGATTCTTCGTCGGAGTTGGTTCTGGCGACGGACGCGCGCGGTCGAGGTCGAGGAAGACGCTACAGATCACGCCAAGGAAAGCAGAAGGCAAGGTTAGCTGCGCAAGGTCTATGCGGTGACGCGTGCGTGAAAGAGAAGAGGAGGGGCGGTTTGGTTTACCGGGGAGACGACGTCGGAGAAGAACCAGACGGCGGCGGTGCTAGAGGTTGTCGTTGCCGATGCTCAGGGACGCCCGCGGATGAATGAAAAGCACGGGAAGATGCGCTAGGATGCGGTGAGCGTGCTCGTGTGCTCGGGGAGGCAGGAGGGGGCGTGTGCTGGCCGGAATCCTCACCGGAGCATTGTCGGAGCCGTGGCAGTACAAGGCAAAATTCTGTGGACTGGGGGCGTGCTTGGGGGAGGAAACAGAGGGGAACGAGAGAGGACGTGCTGGCGTTTAAAGGTGCTTGATCACCGCGAGGAATAAACGCGGCGTTAAGTCGAATTTAAGCCGGAGAATCAACGACAGAACGAGGAGGAACGGGTCGCTGCGGGGAGGACGATGAACAGGAGAGGGTGGGGTCCGCTTGGCAGTGAAAGAAAGGAAAGGGAGTTGGGTCCACCGATTAGTCTCTGTGTGGGTGCGGTGCCGAGTGGAAAGAAACGCTTCGGGGAGGGGAGCTGGGCTGGTTACTGGGCCTGTTGGGCTGCTGGGTTGGGTCTAGTTTAAATCCATTTTTTTATTCTGTAACCTTTTCTTTTTCTATTTCTGATTTCTGTTTTGAAATTCCAAACAAACAATTTACACCCAAAACAATTCAAACAATCATCCAACTTTGTAATAATGAAATTAGTTCTGTTTAGTAACATGAACCAAAATCCAAAATAAAAATAATATTTTAAATCTTTTTAGGTTTCATTTATTAATTAAGTAAAAAGGTCCATGGTTTATTAATAAAATAGGGTTTGGTTTATTTAATAAAATCTTCATTTGAAATCCAAATACTTTCAAAACCAATCAGTAGTTTATTTGGAAATAAAGAATATTTGGAAAACTGGTTTAAAACAAAGTATCCTTTTATTTTAGGGTCCATTAAATAAAATGGGCCTTAGTTATTAAATCAAATAGAGTTTGATTTTATTAATGTAATCTTTATTTGAAACCTAAATATTTTCAAAACCAAATCAGTAGGTTTTATTTGAAAATATAAGATACTTGAAATACTTGTTTAAATTAAAATATCATTTTATTTTAGGCTCCAATACCAATTAAATGAATAGACCTTATTCATTTAATTCAAATAGGATTTGTTTTATTGAAATCTTTATTTTGAAAATTAAAATAAAACCAGAACACTTTAGTAGGTTTTATTTGTGCATATCAAATATTTGGAAAACTTATTTTAAATAATTTTAATAAGTTTTGAGGTTTTTAATTAAAATGGTAAAACCTTTTATTTAAATAAAATTGGATATTAAATCCTTATTATTTTATTTTAAATAAACCTTTGTTATTTTTATTCAAAACAAAATGTTTTAATTCCAAAGTTTGGTCAAGGTTTAATTTGGCTTTATAAAATAATCTTTATTCATAAAACTTCTATTTCTTTGAAACCAAATCCTTTTATTTAAAAGATCTAAAATAGTTGTTTTAATTATTTTCTACTTTTCTTTATTAAATGTTTATCTTTGTAAATCCCTTTAGGATTTATTTGATTCAAATTGGCTTGATGTTTCCAATTAAATTCAAAAAGTTTCTTCTGGCCCTGAAAATCAAACAAAGTTTTATTTTATTCATTTATTTTCACATTACAAGATTTGGAAAATCTTGGGATGTGACAGGCTACCACCCTTAAAAATAAATATCGTCCCGAGATTTGGGGAGGCTAGGGTTACAAGCAAGTTCAAAAACGACTATGGTACTACCACCCTTAAAAATCTTCAAACAAAATTTACACATTGTCCTTCTTGGGATCCTGGGAAAACTTCTCATGGCAAACATTTGCATTGAGTCCTTGGTTTCCATTCTTGATTCATGGACCAAGGTTGAGTTTCTCCATAGTCTTGTTCAACTTGTTCTTCATCTTCTCTAGACAGTTGCTTGCATAGTGTCCTGGGTTCTTGCAGTTGAAACAATGAATGTCCTTGAGTTCTTTACGTGGCTCTTGTGGACAAGTTGCTACATAGTGGCCTAACTCTTTGCAGTTGTTGCACCACACTTGGTCAATCTCTTTATTCTTCTTGTTCTCTGGGCATCCACTGGAGCAGTGTCCCATTTCCTTACATTTACGACATTGTGCAAGGCTCATGTCTTGCTTTTGTTTCTTAAGTTTCTTTGATCCTTTGAAGTAGGTTGTCTTGTTTGGAGGTATAAGTGGTCCTTTTCCTTTGGTAGACTTGGATCCTTCTTGTTTCCTTTGTTCCACCATGGAGTAGATAGGACATTGGCTAGGAATATGATCACTTCCTTCACATAAATAGCAAGTGGCTTGAGAGGTAGGACATTGTCCAATAGGATGTTCTTCTTCGCAATTGGGGCATTGACCTTCATGCTCCTTGGAAGTATGATCCTTGTCTCCACAAATAATGCAAGCTGGGGCTCCATCTAGAACAACATTCTTGTCATCTTTGTTATCATACACTCCTTTGGGATAGTTTTCTTCCATGCTGATCATTTGGTTAGTCACCTTAAGCATCAGTTGGGATTGTTCTTCTAAAAACCTTTGTAGTGCTGGGTCTTTATCACTATTGTTGGTTATGAACTGAGCTGTCAGTTGGTTCAACTGGTGTTGGGTTGCTATGAGTTCTTTCATGCTGTCAGCTTGGTTGGTGTTGGCATCATCAACCTTGGAATCCTTTGGAGTAGTCATCTGTTTGGGTTGAAGGGAGGTTAGAATAGGCAAGATATTTCTAAGGAATTATTTCTAATCACATATATCACAATTCACACAAGCAAGGTGCATGCAACCACAAACAAAACACTTCACTCAAACAAGGTTCAAGCACATACTTAGGCAACAAAATATTTTTGTTACACTATATAAGTTGGTGTGTTTTGACTTATCCAAAATATGGTGGTCCATCTACATGGTTTTACTTGTGATCCTTCCTTCCTTCATGATTTTTCTTGTATGAGGTCATGGTTTCCTTGAGAAAAACTCTTGGTTACAATACTTCAAAGTTGTTGATGGCTCCTTCTTATTTTGCATTCCCTCAGTCTCTAAATCTTAAGCAAGACTTCTTTGTCTAGTCCTTAGTGTTATCCAAGTTTGGAGGTCCTTGGTGAATATGCTGAAGATGTTGAAGTCATTAAAGAAGTTGAAGTCATTAGAGTTGAAGAAGTTGAAGAAGTCCTTTGCACATGGTGTAGTCTTTGGCTTGCTGTAGGTTTTTCCATCAGGTTGAAGTAGAAGAGAAGTAGAGTTGAAACCAAAATGGTTGAGGAAAGAGTTTACAAGTGTTTTTGTAAATAAGTTTTGGATTAAAACATAACTCCTATTTTTCTAAGGGTTTTTGTCCAATCCTAGGGTTTACAAATCCTACTGGCAACACAATGCTCTGATACCATCTGTAGAGGTCTCAACCTAATAAGGTAGATTCCTCCTGTGTTTACAATGCTAGTCCCTGGATCAATGCTAGCATCCACAGTTAAGATGTAATATCAAGAAACAAAGGTCATAATATAACTTTATAACCAGGAATAACATAATTTTATTACATCATTACATAGCTCATTTGGCTATTACATTACATTGCAGTGGAATAACTATAAGTATGGGTCCTTCATCTTCAAAGTGCCACAGGCAGATGTTGGTTGTAGACTTTGTAATCCTAAACAATCAATCTTCACTAAACTCAATCATACCTGCAACATTACAAGTTACAGCCACAAGGGTCAATACATTTGAATTGTATTGGCAAGTGATACTATGATAATATAGTGGAGTCTATCATCTATATGCATTTGGCTAAGTGGAGTTGAGGTTTGCATTGCTCAAGATAGATTTTTCCTTAACATATGAAAATACTAAGTTTTTGCTTTGACAAAATCATTTTTCTCAATCAAAGATTGAAGATCCTTTACAAGGCATCTCTCAATCAAAGATTGAAGATTTCAAACAACCCTTGTTCAATGCACAAGTTTTTAACTTAGAAATTTGAATGATGAGATTCTTGATTGCTTCCATGTCTTGATGCTCAAATTGTCCTTTACCAGGGACATGGCTAAGTACTTAGATTCTACACTCTGCAGAGGTGGTGCACTTTCCCCACAAGACTTGGTTTCCCAAGACAAGATCTTTCAGAAGCCTTCCCTTAGACCAAAATGGACGCGCTCCAACCTATCAAACACTACCACCCACTGTCCATATGGCTAAGTTCTTGCAACCTATATGATCATGGCAGAGCCCATATTGCAAAGTGGTTGCACTTGAAGCTTCTCAACATTTGACATCTCAAATCTCTTTGTTCCTGGGTGGCCATCCACAAGTGAGATACACAATCCAAGTCCATGGCCTTGTGAACCACTCAACCAAACACCACCAAGCTATCCCATTCCACCCAGGTGATTCATTAACTTAGTTGTTTTATTAATCAAAACACAAGTCCTTTAGACTTAGAATATTTTCCCATAGTGTGAATATATATTCCACCCATGTTTTCTATTAGCTAGGCTAAGCTTGGTAGTAGCAGGAATCTTAACTTAGGAATATTTCCACTAAGGTTTCATCTACTAATTTTCCTATAGTAAGGTTTATACTTAGCAAAAATCCATGCAAGTTTTACTTAGCAAAATCACTAATGCATAGTGAAAGTAATAGGACAAAAGTATGAAGCATCACTTGCCTTTTTGGTAGGGAATGGTAGTTCACTCCTTGATCTTGCTAGTCTCACACTTCACTACAAGTCAATCAAGCAAACACCAATTCAATTTACATTCCAAACCAATAATCACTCAAACAAATTCACACACACAAGACAATGGAAAACAATTCATGCATGGGAGCATGCACAAAATAGTTTTATTTTGTAAAGGGGTCTCTATGGGGTTTCTAAACTTTGTAAGATCCAAATTGGTCATTTACCAAAGTGGCAAAGTCATTAGCAAGAGGGTTTTGTCCAACAACTATTTTTAAATCCATTCATCATTTTATGTGGTGAAAAATGTTTTTATCAAGGAAAAACTCTTAAGTTGTTCACCAAATGAGTTGCTAATTTGCAACACTTGGTGTTTTGGGTCAGTGGGTTTGATCAAACCATTTTCTTAAAGTTTTCTTTCCATAACATTTTCATAACAAAAACCATTCTTTCTATTTGGCAAGAAAAATGGCTAAGTCAAATAATCCAACCTAAATCTTCCCAAAATCATTTTTCTAACACCAAGGGTTGGTTCCTAGGGTCAGTAAGGTCACAACAAACCATTTTGCAAAGGTTTTAATCCAAAAATCATTTTTAAACATTTTTTATACTCTAAACAAGCATAAAAATGTTTCTGCAAATTCAAACAAGCTAACAGATACTATTTGCTAAACTAAGGGCATGGTTGGCTAGGTCTTGTTCTCCTGAATCCATTGATATAAAATTTGTAATTTTTGGACGTGTGGTTTGAAAGTTACAGGGGTTTGAAGTTTGCGAATAATTCTGTTTTCAAATCTTCTTTTAAACGGAATAGGTGACACGCAGCACACTCTGGTTGGGCGGTACCGGTTCGGCCGGATCACGCGACGACAGACCATTAGAGTTAAGTCATATCGCACGGTTCAGAGCTAGCGTACCCTTTCAGTTAAATGAATCTATCGCACTCGTTGGATTTAAATCGAACGGCTACGGCGCGACTGACCAGAGGAGGGCGGTGCTAGCGGCGACAGACGGCGGCGCGGGCTCTGGCGGCGAGGTTGCTGGCGACACAGGGGGCTAGAGGGAGAGAGGGGTAGGTCACCAGGTTCGCAATGCAGCGCTAATACTCAACGTGCTCTTGGTTGGTGGAGGGGCGCACGGGGACGGGCAGGATTCTTCGTCGGAGTTGGTTCTGGCGACGGACACGCGCGGTCGAGGTCGAGGAAGACGCTACAGATCACGCCAAGGCAAGCAGAAGGCAAGGTTAGCTGCGCAAGGTCTGTGCGGTGACGCGTGCGTGAAAGAGAAGAGGAGGGGCGGTTTGGTTTACCGGGGAGACGATGTCGGAGAAGAACCAGACGGCGGCGGTGCTGGAGGTTGTCGTTGCCGATGCTCAGGGACGCCCGCGGATGAATGAAAAGCACGGGAAGATGCGCCAGGATGCGGTGAGCGTGCTCGTGTGCTCGGGGAGGCAGGAGGGGGCGTGTGCTGGCCGGAATCCTCACCGGAGCATTGTCGGAGCCGTGGCAGTACAAGGCAAAATTCTGTGGACTGGGGGCGTGCTTGGGGGAGGAAACAGAGGGGAACGAGAGAGGACGTGCTGGCGTTTAAAGGTGCTTGATCACCGCGAGGAATAAAGGCGGCGTTAAGTCGAATTTAAGCCGGAGAATCAACGGCAGAACGAGGAGGAACGGGTCGCTGCGGGGAGGACGATGAACAGGAGAGGGTGGGGTCCGCTTGGCAGTGAAAGAAAGGAAAGGGAGTTGGGTCCACCGATCAGTCTCTGTGTGGGTGCGGTGCCGAGTGGAAAGAAACGCTTCGGGGAGGGGAGCTGGGCTGGTTACTGGGCCTGTTGGGCTGCTGGGTTGGGTCTGGTTTAAATCCATTTTTTTATTCTGTAACCTTTTCTTTTTCTATTTCTGATTTCTGTTTTGAAATTCCAAACAAACAATTTACACCCAAAACAATTCAAACAATCATCCAACTTTGTAATAATGAAATTAGTTATGTTCAGTAACATGAACCAAAATCCAAAATAAAAATAATATTTTAAATCTTTTTAGGTTTCATTTATTAATTAAGTAAAAAGGTCCATGGTTTATTAATAAAATAGGGTTTGGTTTATTTAATAAAATCTTCATTTGAAATCCAAATACTTTCAAAACCAATCAGTAGTTTATTTGGAAATAAAGAATATTTGGAAAACTGGTTTAAAACAAAGTATCCTTTTATTTTAGGGTCCATTAAATAAAATGGGCCTTAGTTATTAAATCAAATAGAGTTTGATTTTATTAATGTAATCTTTATTTGAAACCTAAATATTTTCAAAACCAAATCAGTAGGTTTTATTTGAAAATATAAGATACTTGAAATACTTGTTTAATTAAAATATCATTTTATTTTAGGCTCCAATACCAATTAAATGAATAGACCTTATTCATTTAATTCAAATAGGATTTGTTTTATTGAAATCTTTATTTTGAAAATTAAAATAAAACCAGAACACTTTAGTAGGTTTTATTTGTGAATATCAAATATTTGGAAAACTTATTTTAAATAATTTTAATAAGTTTTGAGGTTTTTAATTAAAATGGTAAAACCTTTTATTTAAATAAAATTGGATATTAAATCCTTATTATTTTATTTTAAATAAACCTTTGTTATTTTTATTCAAAAAAAAAATGTTTTAATTCCAAAGTTTGGTCAAGGTTTAATTTGGCTTTATAAAATAATCTTTATTCATAAAACTTCTATTTCTTTGAAACCAAATCCTTTTCTTTAAAAGATCTAAAATAGTTGTTTTAATTATTTTCTACTTTTCTTTATTAAATGTTTATCTTGGTAAATCCCTTTAGGATTTATTTGATTCAAATTGGCTTGAAGTTTCCAATTAAATTCAAAAAGTTTCTTCTGGCCCTGAAAATCAAACAAAGTTTTATTTTATTCATTTATTTTCACATTACAAGATTTGGAAAATCTTGGGATGTGACAAATATGTCCCTGTTCTCATGGAGGAAGTCGACGAGCGCGCTTTGCTATTTGGGATCCAGGTTCGTCCCAATGGCGGTGGTCTTGGAGGCATCGCCTACCACAAGTTCCACCGGCTTGGTCTCGATGGCGGCCTTGAATGCAGGAGCAGAGTCAGAGATCTGCTTCTTCGACGCGGGAATCTCTGAGTCATCGACCTTGCTCTGGATCTCTTTGAATTCTTTGTTGTAGAGGACAGCTTCCGTGAAGGCTGCTTCATTAATCTCGTAGTCCCTTGCCTTGGTAAAGCTTCCGGATACGGTGATGACACCGTTTGGTCCGGGTATCTTGAGTTTGTTGTAGACGAAGCATGGCTTGGCCATGAAGGTGTGGAATATGTCGCGGCCGAATATGATGTGGTACACGCTCTTGAAGGGACCACCTCAAAGGTCATGCGCTCTTGGCTGTAATTATTAACATCACCAAAGGCAACCTGAAGTGTGATGCACCCAAGGGACCGAGCCTCCCGGGTGGAAGTAGATGCCTCTAAGCTCGGTGGCGTGGCGTCCGCAGAGGCGTCCGAGTAGCTCCTGCATGACTACATATAGACCCTTCTCTTTGTCACCGTGCATCATCTTGAAGGAAATCTCCTCCATGAGTGGCTCTGTCTGGCGTCCTGGCTGTCTGACTCTAAAGCCCCAAAGGTCCTTCCTCACAAATTTGGTGAGCTGGAGTGCCTTGATGATGACCTGGAAGTATAGGGGATCACAACAGTCTTCGCGGGTAGTATTACCCAATTTATTGATTCGACACAAGGGGAGCCAAAGAATACTTGCAAGCCTTAACAATTGAGTTGTCAGTTCAGCTGCACCTGGAAATAGTTCTTGCTCACAGAAGTTTATCAGTAGCAACAGTTTGTAGTAGCAACAACAAAGCAATAGCAACAGCAATAGCAACAGTGAAACAGTAGCAATAGTAATAGTAATGGTAACAATAGGATTCAACTGCGGTAGGCATAGGGATGGATGGATGGGCGTTGCATGGACGAGTATAAACATGTAACATCAAGATCTAGGGCATTGCAGATAAATAATAACAAGCATCCAAGTACTAAACAATCCTAGGCATGTGATCCAAATATAGTCATACGTGCTTGCAATGAGAACTTGCACAACATCTTCTGTCCAGCCATCCCGTGGCAGCGGGGCCTCTACGGAACTACTGGCAATTAAGGTGATCCTTTTAATAGAGCACCGGTGCAAAGCATTAACACTCTGTGAACACATGTGATCCTCACACCACAGCCATCCCCTCCGGTTGTCCCAATTATTGTCACTTTGGGGCCTTTGGATCCGGACAATGATATGTGTACACAACTTGCAATAAGATCACAAACAATACTATCATAATGATTCAATAATAAGTTCAGATCTGAGATCATGGCACTCGGGCCCTAGTGACAAGCATTAAGCACAACAAGTTGCAACAAAGTCAAATAGCACTAATATATATACTAGGCACTATGCCCTAATAGATCTTATTCGTGATAGAACTCATCCAATCCCTACCATCCCCAAGCCTATAGCGGTGGATTACTCACTCATGGATGAGGAAAACATTGGTGGTTGATGGAGATGCATTGGTGATGACGATGGCAATGATCCTCTCCAAATTCCCCGTCCCGGCAGGGTGCCAGAACGGAGTTTCTGGATCCGAATCTTGGTTTCTGGTGGCGGCAGCGGAGCTGAACTCTTTCTGGAAAACTATCGACCCCCTGAGTTTTTAGGTCATAAGACAACTTATAGGCGCGAAGGGAGGCCGAGGAGCTGCCTGGGGTGGCCAAACCCTCTCTAGGCGCGGGGTTAGGTGGGCCCGCGCCTGGGGTGGGTCTGGCCCCCCCCCAGGGCTCCTCTCTGTCTCCCCTTCTGGCTCCGTGGATCTTCTGGTGAGAAATAGTTTTTAGCATATTTTCCAGGATTTTCCTGATAGTTCACTTTCTTCACAAAAACAAGACACCAAGGTAATTCTGCTGAAAACAGCGTCAATCCGTGTTAGTTGTATCCAAATCACACAAGGTTAGAGGAGAAACAGTAGGAAAAGTGTTCGGGAAAGTAGATACGTTTTTGACGTATCAAATCCCCCCAAGCTTAGCTTATTGCTTGTCCTCAAGCAATTCAGTTGAAAACTGAGTGCGATAAAAGAACTTTCACGAATACTTTGCTTCATATGATGTATATATTCTCAGCACATGAGTAGATGCTTAGACAATTCATAATAAGGAGTATGCAACTAAGTCTACTCAATAGTCATTACAAGCCATGAAGAGAAACGAACTCAATAATAATTAGCATTAAACTTAAACATAAGCAACATTGCAATGCTCATAATAAGTTATGATAGAGTGGTATCTCGCTTGCCTTTGTTTGAAGAGCACAATATAAATGCTGCGGCACCTCTGAAGTTCATTTGAAGACTAGAGATAAATATATCAGAGATACAAGCAGCAAAGTCATGACATAATTAACCAAGTTTTGGAACAAACACAAAAATGACAACTATTCTCTCGAGAAGGTGCTCATAGAATAAGTGGTGACTCAACAAAGTTGTGAAAACGGTTTTGCGAAGGTTTGAAAGGCTTCCCAATGCTGAAAGGAAGGTACTCATTAGCTTTGAGCTCTCATTGCCCCTATCATAGGCATATTCATGTGGTTAAGGTGAAAGTGATGTCCACTCTGAATCATATGCTTGACAGACCATAGACTAGAAATCCGAAGTCCCTTGAGTACGAGAGTCGCTCCGCATGCTACTCAACTTTGGTCACCTGAAAGTTCTTGTCATTGTAAATACATGCATATCATCGAGAACCGCCAACGGGGTACCCCTTGCACATGGTATAGGAGCTTTCCATTAACCAAAATGACAAGGCAAGCAGACAATGAGCATCTCAGCAATCTTTTTATTTACCATATGCATAGATTTTTATTAAGGACGGTTCATAGATGCTCATTATAGTGATGCTGCAAGTTTCCACCATGATTAGGCATGGCTTAGGCTAGCGGCCCAGGCGTTTCTCTAACACAATGTATAAATTTCATGACTCACAACCTCCCCTTTTATTTCACATCGTCGACATCCGTAAACAAAAGAGCAAGGAATCAACTGGATGAGATATCCAAAAAGTATTGAAAGCATTCCCCGTGATAGCACGGTTCTGTTGACTCCTAGTATATAATAAGCAAGCATATAACTTTCATGGACTAGTCACAATGGTTCAGGATTATTAAGCGCAAGGAATAAAGTGTGCCATCAAGTTCGTGAGAGCTTTACTAACTATCTTTCTCAAAACATACAAACATTTTATTTTGGAAGAAAACACGGCATATGGAATATGCACTGAAATAGCAAATGATGCTAATAGGTAGGTATGGTGGACACAGCTGGCAATATTGGTTTTTGGGAGTTGGAAGCACAGATAGAGCACATACTCCGTGCAAGTGAAGGCTAGAAAAAGAGAGGGAGCGACAAACGAGAGAGAAATAACTGTCATAATCATCCTTGCAACAAAACATGACTAATTATGGCATGAAAATGATACAAGAACTCTGAGGCAAAATAAATCATCGAGGCTTACTGACTATTGATTAGTCATATGCATGCGTGAGCATGTGCCAAGTCGATTCACATGAACAATCAGAGGAGTATACCACAATATCATACCAAATTATGAATCAAACAATGCAAGTAAACATTCATATGACATGCTACAAACTATTAGCAAGCTGGAGCTAATCATAGACAAGCAAGAACTACTAAGCATCCATAATGACATACACCTTACACAAACAAGCTAAGCATGCTCACAATGATGAGTATATGTACAAAAATGAAACAAATAGAGTTCGTGACCAGCCTCTTACCACACCTCGAGTTGTATTAATCTTCATTATTGCCCTTCACTTGTGTGACTTGAATATTAACATGAAAACCAAAATCCATCGAGGATGGCTAAACCCTGCAAATAACTCACAAAACCAAAGAAGAACAACAAATATTTTTGGTTTTTTCGATTTGTTTTCAGAAGGCAACCAACGCAAAACCAAACGAAGCAAAAGAAAACCAAAAAAAAAAAACTAAGACGCTCTAAGAACAACACAACTGTGCATGAAACAATAAAAACGAAGTGTCTAGAAAGACCTGAGATTTTTATTGATGAAGAAGGGGATGCGTTAGGCACCCCCAAGGTTTGACGCTTGTACCTCTTGAGTAATTCTTGGGGTGACACGGAGTGGCTCCCCCCAAGCTTGAGATTTTGTCCATTCTTCATCTCATTACTTCATCCTCTATCTACACCTGAAAATTTTCTTTCATACAAAACTTCACACAATCTTCATTAGCAACATTAGTTTATTCAAAAGATATTAGAACTCTGGCAAAGCTTTGGAACAGCAAGACTTTTCATTAAAAACACAAGATACTGTAGCAACTCCTTCAAAAAGCTCAATTTCCCAAAAAGAACCCGAAAAGGAATCAATAAGAAGAAAATGCAAATAATGGCAGAAATCCGTCAAAACAGACCAACACATAGAAACCAATTTTCCGAAGACCTTCTGTTGCTCAAATCAAAAAGTGTTGAACTAATGAAAGTTATCTAACATACTGGGGGATTTATTCGTAAATTTTCAGCTCAATCTGACTTACAGAGAATCCTCGCGAATTTTTATGGTGGAGGACAGAAATCTGTTTCGGGACAGCAACTCCCCAAATCTTACTTCCCTCTCATAAGAGGTCATTCTTGGCACAAAAATCAAAAAAAAGGATAAGGATAGGTCATTACTGAAGTAATAACTTCCAAGAATCAAGGAAACTCTTGGGTTATGTAAGACCCCACCTTTATAAAGGTAAAGGTCCCTGTGATTGCAATGCTAGTCCCTGGATCAATAGCTAGCATCCACAGTTAAGATGTAATATAAAGAAACAAAGGTCATAGTACAACTTTATAACCAGGAATAAAATATTTTATTACATCTTAGATATCTCATTAGGCTATCACATTACAATGCAGCAGGATATCTATATAGCATGGAGCACTTCATCTTCAAAGTGCCACAGGCAATCATGTTGGTTGTAGACTTGTAATCCTAATCAACACACTTCACTAACATCAAACAAACCTCTTTGTTCCTGGGTGGCTTTCCACAAGTGAGATACACTAGGTTAGTCCGTAAATATGGCCCATGTGTAACCACTCAACATAACCCATTCACAACCATTCCACCCAGGTGATTCATTCACATAGTTGTTTTATTAAACAAAACACAAGTCCTTGACTTAGAAATATTTCATAGCATGAATATAATCCACCCTTGTTTTATACTAGATAAGATAAGCATGATAGTAGTAGGGATCTTAACTTAGGAAAATTCTAATAAGGCATCATCTACTAGGATTTCCCATGGCATAGCATACTTAGTAAAAATTCCATGCAAGTCCTACTCAAAATATCACTAATGCATAGTGAAAATAATGGAACAAAAGTATGAAGCACCACTTGCCTTTTTAGTAGAGAATATAGATTTAATCCTTGATCTTGCAAATGTCACACTCTTCAAAGATCACTACAATTTAATCAAGCAAGCAAATATTCAAACTAGCATTCAAAGAATTCACCACATAAAATAGAAAAAACAAAACAATGCATGCAAGCATGCAAAATATTGTTTTATTTGGAAAGGTGGTTTCTAATAGGTTATAAACATTTTAAAACACCTATTTGTCATTTATCAAAGTGGCAAAACCATTTGATATTAAGTGAGTGAAAATGGCCACTTTAAATCATTTTTGTTTTGTTAGAAAATGATTTAAATCAAAGTAATAATTTCTAGTGTTTGCCAAATATATTTTTAAACACAAATGTTAGTGTTTATGGTCAAAGTGTTTAATATTAAATCATTTGCCAAAGGTTTCACCTAAAAACCATTTCAAATCAAAGCAACATTTTATTTTGCTAGAAATGCCTTTAAACAAAGTAAAAAATTTCTAGGGTTCACCAAATATATTTTTAAATCCTAAAACTTGGTGTTTAGGGTCAGAGAGTTTAATTCAAACCATTTTCAAAAGGTTTTACTCAAAAAGGAATTTTTAAAACATATTCAACATTTTTATTTAACTAGAAATGCTTTAATCAAAGGAATAATTCTTTAGCATCACAAAATATACTTTTAAATCTAAAAGTTGGTTTTTATGGTTAGTAGGTTCAAAACAAGCCTTTTACAAAATATTTTACCCTAAAAACATTTTTATAATAAATTTTATACTCAGAATATGCCTATACATGTTTCTGCAAAAATAACCAATTTTACAGAAGCAAAGCATTAAACAAAGGGCATGGTTGGATAGAATTCTTTTTCCTGAATCCAATGATATAAAGTTTGCAAAATTTGGCCATGTATTTTTAAAGTTATGATTTTTACAAAATCAAGCATATAATAGAAATGTTTCTGTTTTTGAACAGATCACTGGACACGTGGCTGAATCTAACTGGATGATACCATTCCACGTGGATCGAAAGATATTGGCCATTAGATCTAAGTTGCATCGCACCACACAAGATCAATCTTACCGATTCGTTTAGTCATCCTATCCTAACTAACAGATCAAGATCCAATGGTGCAAACCCTAGTGGCCAAAGATGAGCGGCGCTGCGACGGTGGCTGGTCGCAGCGGCACTCTGGCGATGAGATTGCCGGTGATATAGGAGGCGAGAGAGAGAGGGTAAGGGCTCACCAAGTTGGCAGAGGTGTGGCGAAGCTCAAGGTCGTCGTGGTATGGACAGGGGCGCATGGTCGCGTCGGCAATTGCTCGTCGGAGATGTTACTGACGACAGGCGTGCTCGGGCGTCGATGTTGGCGAAGATACAAGGCACGAAAAGGCAATCCAGAGGAAGTGTTAGGCGCACAAGGGAGAGGTGAACACATGAGCGTCATCGAGAGGGATAGGCGCGGTCTGTACTTACGGGGAGAGGACGCCGGAGTTAATCTTGGTGTCGGTGGAGCTCAGTTGAAGACGGATACAAGTTTCAATCGCGCGCGCGAGCAGGCTAAGGTTACTGGCAGGTGTGCATGGAGCTGGCGAGTAAGTTGATGGAAGCTAGGGGCAGGAGGTTGTAAGGGCTGGCCGGAATTTGTCGGGGAAGCTCATCGGAGCTGTGGCGGAGCGAGGAGGAATTCACGCAGCCTAGGGGCGATCTGGCAGCAATGTCTGAGGGGAAAGAGAGGGAAGAGGGGGCGGTTAAGAGGGCACAGTCACGAGGCTGATTACTGGCGGCATTAACGCGTATTGATCGTGTCATTCAATGTCAGAAACGACCGGGCGTGGTCGTCGTGCGAGGTTGAAGACGGTGACTGCATGGCAGTGGTGCCTGGCGGCAGCGAGAGAGAGGGGGTGCGGTGGGGTCAACAAGTCAGGGACGGTGCGGGTGCCCGTTCGAGTAGAAAACGTTTCGGGAGGGGGAAGAGGAGGTGGGCTGCGCTGGGCTTAGTGGGCTTTGCTGGGCTGGGCTGACTCGTTTTCTTATTTTTTCTTTCTAATTCTTTTTCCCTTTTCTTTTCTATTTTTCTATTTTGGTTTTTGTTCAAATAATTCAAACATCATTTGAATTTAGATCATTATCAAACTTTCAGTAGGTTTTTTATTTGTTCATTTATATAATTAAACAATCCATTTTAGAATATTTATTTTATTCCCTTTATGGTTTGTTATTTATTTAAAAAAATACACTTGTCTTTTTTAAATAATATTTTATTTATATTTTCAAAACTCTTACTTAAATTCTAATTTTCACCAAACCTTTTTCAGTAGGTTTTATTTATTTAATAGGGTGTTAAATAATTCACTTTGAATTATTTGAAATATCTTTAATATGATTTATTAATCATTTAAATTGGGCATTTGTCTTTATTCAAATAGAATCAAATATGGTTTTAATCCCATACAAATTTTTATTCAAATTATTCTTTGATTCCATTCAAGTTAATTAAATAACTTTTATTCCACTTGGGCAAATTCCAATTATTATTTTCCCATGATTTAATTAATCATTTACATTAGGGATTTTGTCTTTATTAAATATAATTAGAATAGGGTTTAATCCCATATACTTTTATTTGAATATTCTTTATCCCTTTATTTTATTTGGGTTTGGATTATCTTTATTCCATTTGCTTATGGATTTAATTTAAATTTTCTTCTAAATAATTTCCTTGGGATTTATTATTTAGTTTAGGTAATTTGTCTTTATTTAAATAATATTTGATATTACTCAATCCTTATGATTTTATTTAAATAACCTTTTACCCTTATTTATTATTCAATAATGTTTCATTTTATTTATTGATTTGGTCAAGATTAAATTTGGCTTTTAGATATTCCTTATTTATTTATTTTCTTGCTTTTCCTTATAAAATCCATATCTTCTTATTTATAGATCAAAAATTGGTGATTCCAATTTGTATGATTTTATTTTATATTTGTTTATCCTTTTAAATCTCTTTAGGATTATTTTCTCACAATTTGGTATGGACTTTAGATAGGAGCTTTATAAGCTTTGGAAATTATTTCCTTTTATCTTTTATATTCATAAGTTTTTATCCATGGCTCCAAATTAAATGAAATCAATTACTATGGTTTTATAATATTTTTATTTATAATTATTGATCATTTTAAAAATGTTTGTTGTTAAATTTTTATATGGATCAAATCCATAGTCTTAGAGTGATCTTGGAAGAGATTTTCTTCCATTAGGGTTTTAGAGTTTTGGTTTATTTTTCCAAGTTTAAATTCCAAGATACATTCATTGATGAATGCATTTCACTTGATTGAAATTTGTTGGATTCCATTTTATTCAAAGTTTGTTCAAGATGGGTTTTGATATTTCCATTTGGAATCAAAAAGTTTCTTTTCACCCTAAATTTCATTAATTATTAATTTTGTTTATTTATTTTCACATTTCAAAATTTGGAAAATTTTGGGATGTGACAGGCTACCACCCTTAAAAGAAATCTTGTCCCGAGATTTGGGAAGGTTAGAGGTTACAAGTTGGCTCAAGGAAACTAGGGTACTACCACCCTTAAAAAGGTTTCAACAAGATTACATCTTGGCTTACTTGGGATCTTTATGTATCTTCTCTGGACAGTTGTTGGCATAATGGCCTAGCTCTTTGCATTCGAAACACATCACTTGGCTAATATCCTTCTTTTCCTTTGGTATCATTGCCTCTTGTTTGTTTCCTTGGTTCTTCTTCTTTTCTGGACAGTGTGATGCATAGTGTCCCATCTCTTCGCAATTGTAACATTGCACTTGGCTTTTGTCCTTCTTCTTCTTTTTGGGTCTCTCCAAAGCTAGGAGTTCTTCTAGTTCATGCTCTTCATATCTTACCTCAAAGGTGGGAAATCTTTCTATCTTCTTGGGGCAGTTACTAGAGATATGACCTTCTTCTTCACAAGAGTAGCAACAGTTTGTGGTCACTTTAGATTTGGCTTTATGAGCCATGGTTCTGACTTCTCCTTCATCCTTCTTTTCTATAAGTTGTTACCTTATGGAGGTTTCCAAACATTTGATGCGTTACATCTTGTTTCATTTGTTGAACTATAGGATAGATGGGCATTGGATAGGGACATGATCATTTCCTTCACATAGAAAACAAGTCACTTGAGATGTGGGGCTTTGATTAGTTGGATGTTTCGATTCACAATTAGTGCATTGGTCCACATGCTCCTTAGAAGTTTGTTCCATGTCTCCACAAATATTGCAAGCTTGAGTTCTTTCTATAATATCATCCTTGACATCATTGTTGTCATAATCTCCTTGGGAATAGTTGCTTACCATGTTGATCATTTGATTGGTCACCCATTGCAACAATTGAGATTGGGTTTCCAAAAACTTTTGCATGGTTGGGTCTAACTCATTGTTTTTGGCTAAAAACTGAGTTGTCACTTGGTTCAACTGGGATTGGGTTGCTAGAAGCATCTCTTGGTTGTTGTTGTCACCATTCTTGATGTTGGAGTTTCTTGGAGAAGTCATTTGTTTGGGTTGGATGGGGATTAGAATAGGCAAAATATTTCTAATGAAGAAGTCTAATCACACACAACAATTCACACAAGCAATGTGCAAGCAATCACAATCAAAAATTCCACTCAAACAACAAGATTCAAGCACATTTTTTGGCAACAAAATATTTTTGCTACACCACACAAGTTGGTGTGTTTGATCTGAATTAACATTAGTATGGTGTTCCAACTATATGGTTTAATTGAGATCATTCCATTCTTCTTAGTTGTTTCTTCTTGAATGAGATCATGGTTTCCTTGGAAAAATTCTTGCATCTTGGTCACAAAACTTCAAAGGTGATGATGGTTCCTTCTAAGTTGTGTTTCTTTATTATTCAAGTCTTGAGTAACATTCTTGTCTCACTTTTAGTCCTTAGTGATGTCCAAATTGAAGCCCTAGGTGAAACTAAAGTTGAAGTCATTGGTGTTGTTGAAGTTGAAGTCATCGGAGTTTGGTGAAGTCCTTTTCTCATGTTGAAGTCTTTGCTCATGGTGGAGTCTTTGCTCATGGTGGTGTCTTTGTCCATCAATTTTGAAAAGGGAGGGATGTAGAATCAAAAACAAAATGTTGAGGAAAGAGTTTACAAGATTGTTTGTAAATAAGTTTTGGAACAAACACAACTCCTATTTTTCTAAGGGCTTTTGTCCAATCCTAGGGTTAAAATCCTACAGGCAACACAATGTTCTGATACCATCTGTAAGACCCCACCTTTATAAAGGTAAAGGTCCCTGTGATTGCAATGCTAGTCCTTGGATCAATAGCGAGCATCCATAGTTAAGATGTAATATAAAGAAACAAAGGTCATAGTACAACTTTATAACCAGGAATAAAATATTTCATTACATCTTACATAGCTCATTTGGCTATCACATTATAATGCAGCGGAATATTTATATAGCATGGAGTCCTTCATCTTCAAAGTGTCACAGGCAATCATGTTGGTTGTAGACTTGTAATCCTAATCAACACACTTCACTAACATCAAACAAACCTGCAATATAATAAGTTACAGCCACAAGGGTCAATAGATTTGAATTGTATTGGCAAGTGATACTATGGTATAATAGTGGTATCTATCATCTATATGCATTTGGCTAAGTGGAGCTTAGGCTTCCTTTTCTCAAAATAGGTTTTCCTTATCATTTGAAAACACTAAGTTTTTGTTAGTCAAAATCACCCAAGGAATCTACCAATCATTGATTGAAGATCCTTTAACCCTTGTTCAACCACGAGTTTTTAACTTAGAAATTGGGATGAGGATATTCTTGATAGCTTCCATGTCTTGATGCTCAAATTGTCCATTGCCGGGGACACGGCTAAGTACTTAGATTTTACTCTCTCGAGAGGTGGTGCACTTTCCCCATAAGACTCGACATTCATCGAGACAAGATCTTTCAGAAGCCTTCCCTTAGACCAAAATGGACGCGCTCCAAACCTATCACCCCCTACCACCAACTGTCCATCTGGCTAAGTTATTGCAACCTATATGATCCAGGCAGATCCCATAATGCCAAGTGGCTGCACTTGAAGCTTCTCAACATTTGACATCTCAAATCTCTTTGTTCCTAGGTGGCTTTCCACAAGTGAGATACACTAGGGTAGTCCATAAATATGGGCCCTGTGTAACCACTCAACATAACCCATTCACAACCATTCCACCCAGGTGATTCATTCACATAGTTGTTTTATTAAACAAAACACAAGTCCTTGACTTAGAAATATTTCATAGCATGAATACAATCCACCCTTGTTTTATACTAGATAAGATAAGCATGATAGTAGTAGGGATCTTAACTTAGGAAAATTCTAATAAGGCATCATCTACTAGGATTTCCCATGGCATAGCATACTTAGTAAAAATTCCATGCAAGTCCTACTCAAAATATCACTAATGCATAGTGAAAATAATGGAACAAAAGTATGAAGCACCACTTGCCTTTTTAGTAGAGAATATAGATTTACTCCTTGATCTTGCAAATGTCACACTCTTCAAAGAGGACTACAATTCAACCAAGCAAGCAAATATTCAAACTAGCATTCAAATAATTCACCACATAAAATAGAAAAAACAAAACAATGCATGCAAGCATGCAAAATATTGTTTTATTTGGAAAGGTGGTTTCTAATAGGTTATAAACATTTTAAAACACCTATTTGTCATTTATAAAAGTGGTAAAACCATTTGATATTAAGTTAGTGAAAATGGCCACTTTAAATCATTTTTGTTTTATTAGAAAATGATTTAAATCAAAGTAATAATTTCTAGTGTTTGCCAAATATATTTTTAAACACAAATGTTAGTGTTTATGGTCAAAGTGTTTAATATTAAATCATTTGCCAAAGGTTTCACCTAAAAACCATTTTAAATCAAAGCAACATTTTATTTTGCTAGAAATGCCTTTAAACAAAGTAACAGTTTTCTAGGGTTCACCAAATATATTTTTAAATCCTAAAACTTGGTGTTTAGGGTCAAAGAGTTTAATTCAAATCATTTTCAAAAGGTTTTACTCAAAAAGCAATTTTTAAAACATATTCAACATTTTTATCTAACTAGAAATGCTTTAATCAAAGGAATAATTCTTTAGCATCACAAAATATACTTTTAAATCTACAAGTTGGTTTTTATGGTCAGTAGGTTCAAAACAAACCTTTTACAAAATATTTTACCCTAAAAACATTTTTAGAATAAATTTTATACTCAAAATATGCCTATACATGTTTCTGCAAAAACAACCAATTTTACAGAACAAAACTATTAAACAAAGGGCATGGTTGGATTGAATTATTTTTCCTGATTCCAATGATATAATGTTTGCAAAATTTGGACGTGTAGATTTAAAGTTATGATTTTTACAAAATCAAGCATCTAATAGTAATGTTTCTGTTTTTAAACGGATCACTGGACACGTGGCCGAATCTAACTAGATGATATTGTTTCGCATGGATCGACAGTTACTGGCCGTTAGATATTAGTTGCATCGCATGGCATCGGATCAATCTTACCTCTTCGTTTAGTCATTCTATCCTAACCAACAGATCAAGATCCAACGGTGCAAACCCTAGTGGCCAAATATGAGCTGCACTGCGACGGTGGCTGGTGGCGGCGGTGCTCTGGATGTGAGGATTCCGGCAATACAGGAGGCGAGAGAGAGGGGAAAGGCTCACCGAGTTCCTATAGGTGTGGCGAAGCTCAAGGTCGTCATGGTATGGCCAGGGGCGCACGGTCGTGTTGGCAATTGCTCGCCGGAGATGCTACTGATGACAGGCGTGCTCGGGCGTCGACGTTGGCGAAGCTACAAGGCACGAAAAGGCAATCCAGAGGCAGTGTTAGGCGCGCAAGGGAGAGGTGAACACACGAGCGTCATCGAGAGGGAGATGCGCGGTCTGTACTTATGGGGAGAGGTCGCCGGAGTTGATCTTGAAGGGAATATGCCCGAGAGGCAATAATAAAGTGATTATTATCGTATTCCTTGTTTATGATAAATGTTTATTTTACATGCTATAATTGTTTTAATACGGAACCGTTAATACATGTGTGTTTAATAAACAAAAGGAAGTTCCTAGTTATGCCTCTCTTATAAACTAGCTCGTTGATTAACAAGATGATCAAAGGTTTCCTGATCATGGACATTGGATGTTGTTAATAACAAGGTCACAACATTATTGGGATGATGTGATGAACATTCATCCGAAGTATAGCATTACGATCAAGGTCATTGTGTTTATATTGCTATAACATCATACGAAATAATCTTAGTCCTTAGACCATGAGATCATGTCAATCACTAACACCGGAAGAGTATCTTGATAACATCAAATGTCACACCGTAACAGGGTGATTATAAAGATCGGTTCAATGCTACAAAGGTGTTATGTTGAGGCTCATGGATTAAGAGTGGAATTTGTCCATCCCGATGACGGATAGATATACTCTGGGCCCTCTCGTGATATCACATTAATTAGCTTGCAAGCAAGTGATTTGATCACTAGAATGTTATATCACGGGAACGAGAAAATAGTACATGTCGGTAACGAGATCAAACTAGGCATGGGGATAACGATGATCGAATCTCGGACATGTAATATATCGCGAGACAAAGGGATTGAGTTACATGCATATAAGGTTCACACGATCACAGAAGTCATCGTTGAATATGTGGGAGTCAGTACGGATCTCTAGGTCCCGCTGCTGATTATTGATTAGAGAGGGGTCTCGATCATGTCTACATTATTCGCTAACCGTAGGGTAACACACTTAAGGGATACCGACACCATTTGGAGCAAATAATATGCCAGAGAAAGAAAAAGGAAATCACGGGAATTTATTTCACTAGACACCGAAACTGTTTCAGTTGAAATTGCTGAATTGTTCTGCATGTGAAATCGAATACTAGCAAGGGGTTTTATGTGAATGTTTGTTAATTAAAGTAATTAACAAAATTCTGAATAAATAAATAAAAGAGTTTTATTTAAATGAGATCTTGCATTAAATTTGGTGGAAATTTAATGCATGTGAGTGGATTTTTGAGTGGAGGCTCTTTTATGGGAGTGGAGGCTTTTCATTTTGAGTGGGAGCTCCACCCACATGAATGTGGAAGAGGTGGGGGCAGCCACCATGGCTGGGCTCCATGCCCCTTGGGGTGCCCCCCTCTCCCTATAAAAGGCCCCCTCTCCTCCTCTGAAAGCACACCTCCTCGTGAAGGATCTCTCTTCCCCCTTTAGAATTTCCCCATGGTCTCGGATCAGCGAGATACATGTTCCCGGTGGCTTTTTCTGGAAGGATTTGTTGCTTTTGCTGCTTCACTGGAGCGAGGGCGCGGAGGTTGTTAGGGTACCCGGACGTGTGTGCGATCACGGATGCACCACTGCTTTGCGGTGCTGGACCGGCTGGACCAGATGGACTTCATCATGATCTTGAGATCGGCAAGCGTTCTTCTACATCATCCACGAGTACAACCTCGTTAACACTATTCGGTATTCGAGGGTATGTATTCTATGGATGTATATCCACCCGTTGCTTGTATCTAGTAGATAGATCTTGGTACATAGTTTTTTGCATCGTAGGAATTTTTTTGTTTTCTATGCTGCGAACCCTACAGTGGTATCAGAGCCGGATCTATGCATAGATGCTTTGCACGGGTAGTACACATATGAGTATGTGGGCGATGATGATCATTTTATTGCTTCTTAGTTGTACTTTGGATATTAGTGGCATAGTGGGATGAAGCGCATCGGACAAACTTTACATGTCCTCGCACATGAGACATGTTCCACGCTTGACATGCAACTAGTTTTGCATTAGTGGCTAGCGGGTGTCTATCTCTCCTACTATAGTCAATATCTAATTTGCAACGAGTTGTCAACAATTTGGTTATCCTCGTTGTGGTTCATGTTCGTAGGTAAGAACGGTTCTATCTTCAAAATCCCTAAGCCACGTAAAACTTGCAATGGATAAATTAGAGGCGTCTAGTTTAGATTGTTGTTAGGCTAGTGTCATGATATGGTGATGTTGTAAGTAGAAGTATAAGTTGATACTCTTACAACACACATAACGTGTAGGTTCCATAGACCTTGTCCTTACACATAGAGGTATGATAGAGATCATACCACGATGCACATGATGGAGATCATATGCGGGAACCATATCATTTCACTTACAAACATGTGATGTTTGATTGCATCTTATATTGCTTGTTTGGCATTTTATTAGCATAATAAGATGATCTCTCATTTAGATATCAAGAAAAAAATGTGTTCTTCCTTAATTATGCACCGACAATGTTTCGTCGCTTCAAGACATCACGTGATGATCGGGTGTACTTGAATCCACGAGCATATCTCGGGTGTAAGACAGTTACGCACGCGAATACTAAGGTTCTTACTTGGCGAGCCTAGAATGTACAGACATGGCCTCGGAACTATAGGGGTTCGTAGCATGGAAAACAAAAAAATTCTACCGCATATAAACAAACAAGCCAAGATCTATCTACTAGATTGTAGCAACGAGTCGATAGAATAACTCACCCTCGAAGATTCTAAAGTGTTTAACGAGAGCAGATTCTCGTGGGTGATGTAGTCGTACTCTTGCCGATCTCAAGATCGTGTAGACGATCCTTCCGGCGCTGCGTTCCGGCAGCGCTCCCGCAGTCGGTCACACGTTCGATACTCGATGAAGACCTTCCTCTCCCTTGTTCCAGCAGGCAGCGGAGGTTGTAGCACTCTCCTCGTGATTCCGGCAGCACGACGGCGTGGTACCGGAAGTAGAGGGGAGATCTCGCAGGGCTTCGCCTTAAGCCGGAGCGAGTATGGTGGACTATGAGAGAGGCCTTGGCAATCTAGAGTTTAGATGCACCAAGGAGAGAGGTCTAGGCCGGCGGCTAGGGAAAGGGGAGGGCCCCAACTCGGTGGCTAGGGTTAGGGTTTTGGTGGAGAGAGGTGTAGGTCTAGAGGGGCACCCCTGCCCCTCCTTTTATAGGTGGGAGGGCGCCGGCCAAGGGGAGGGAGTCCTCCCCCAAGTCGGCCTCCTTGGCCGACGGGTGGAGGGAGAGGAACTCCTCGCCAAGTAGGTTTCCTACTCTCCCTCCACCAAGCAAAACTGCCGTTTGACTTTTTCAAATTGGCGATTGACTTTTCAAACTAGGATTTTATTTATCCCTTTATTTTTCTTAGCCATGATACCTATCACATGATGCAACCATTCCACATTGTCATGACACATTCATGTACCCTTTCCCTCCGGAGTGCCGGACCTTCCGGACCCTTCTAGAACATTCCCGATGAAAACACCGGAATCATTCCCCAACTCCGAAACAAGACTTTCCTTATATGAATCTTATTCTCCGGACCATTCCGGATCTCCTCGTGATATCCCAGATCCCATCCGAGACTCCGAACAACATTCGGTCTCTTACTCATCATTCCATAACTACTCAACAACATCGAATCCTTAAGTGTCGGGGGGTTAACCTCGGGTAGGTCACAGACGGGGAAAAGCAGAGGTACCGTCCCCGTCTGGTTTCCGAGCTACGGCCTAAGTCGGCCGAATCATGGATATGTCGGCCGACGAACGGAGGCAAGAAGCCCATGTATAGGTATCAAGTGGTTACCCGGCCGAGTTAATGAGAGAATCGGCCGGGTTACCCAAATGATCTTCATGCAGGTAAGGAACGAGCCGAGTAACACAAGGTAAGGCCGAGTAATACGAAGCTTGCAGGAGAAGGAGAAGCCCAGGGTCAAACTATAGCTGCAGGCTAGAAGGAATCCGAACAGGGCCAAGCACAAGAGACAAGGATGCACAGCGTCAGAGGGACAGAAGGAGGTCATGGAGGTGACAGTCCTGGAGCCCGAGGCACGCAGGAGGGGGCCACTGGAGCCTTGCCGTCATTAGAAGGGCCACAGGGAAAGGAGGCCGCCGAACTACTATTTTGGGACAAGCATATTCCACGAATATGCTTGCCTCGTCAGCCCTAAGGGCACCCAAGGCACCCCTTTATAAGGGGAGGTTTTGGACCCTGAGGGAGGGGGATAGACGCTCTGAGCACCGTTAGGCTGGGGAGATTCACATTGTCCCCCTGTATACAGCTCAAGGAGCACTTGTAACCCATCAAGAGAAAAATAAAGTTCATCACTTTGGCAGCTTGAGTGTAAAGACAGCTGCATCTTCCCTCCCCAGATCCCACTAGCATCCATTGGCCCCGTACTTTAGCCTACCCATGGCATCTGCCGTGCAACCACCACGACAGTTGGCGCCCACCGTGGGGCCAGCAGCGGTGCTAGCTGGAGTTGTGATCCGGACGGGAAACTTCATCAACACCGGCGAGCACGTTGTTTCTGGCTTGGTCCAGAGATTTGGCCTCTGCGACTATGTCAGAGACAATGCAGGGAGCTTCAGGGGGAAAACCCCCCCGCGCAACGGGATTTTCATCGGCCTGGGCGAGCACAGGGTCTACGTCGGCGTCGACATCACCGACATTTATCCTCACCAGGTTGTTGTTGCAGGGGAACCACCTCGAAGCGCGGCGAGCTGTCCATCAGGAGAGCATCTGGCAGGCAGCGTCGAGGTGATGGTCGCAGCGGGGACTCAAGCGGGAGCAGCATTAGCCGGGTCAAGCAGAGAAGCCGCCGCAGGCGCACAGGGTCCGCCCAAGCAGGTCACACTGCAAACCGCCGAGGTAATTCCGCCAGTGACAAACCCGGCCGAGCTGCATGACACCACCCCAAAGGCACCAAGAGTGAGAGGACCACCTCTGGAGAGACCAGAGAACATTCTTCAGGCAACTATAGAGAACTTAACCACACCTGTAGCGCCGATACTTGATCCGGCAAATGCTCAGGCAGAGTTAGAGGAAACCAGGCAAAAGGTGCTGGTAGAGGCCAAAAAAGTATCAGCCCTGCGGGAATCCTTGAACAGGACCCTGAGAGAATATGCAAAAGCTAATAAGCTTGATATCGCACCCGAGCGGGTGGACGAACTAAGATTAAGAGGTAAGAACCTCATGAATGATATTAACAAAGAGCATGAAGCTCACAGAGCCGAATCAGGCGATTTGGGTTTACCGAGGTACAGTACCCCGGCGAAAAACCTGAGAGCGGCAAATGCCGCAGCATTGGAATTAGAGGGGTTAACAGGGGAAGCTCGGCAGAAACAACAAGAAAGAGTGAGTGAGCTGGTGCGCATCGCGAACCAGCAAAATGAGGAAATGCTCAGAGCTAACCCGGCAAGACCAGGGGCTTCACGGATGGTTCATTCGGCAGGGGCAGCACCTGCTTTATCTGCGGCAGCGGCATCTTCACCTGGAAACAACGCTAGAAAAGAAAAAGCAGTAACCTCAGGGAAGAGGAACAAACAAATTGTTCCATATGACCCGGCAATAGCTGGAAAGGCAAATGAGAACAGAGGCGATGCAAGCCGAGGTAATAGTGGGGAGAGAAACCACGGCCGTATGGAAAAGGACGGCGGCGGCCGAGGTAATGGGGAGCACGGCAGGAAAGAACCCGCAAGAGACAATCATGAAAACCAAACCCCGGCCGAGGTAAGGAGAGAAGTGCCGCTCAACCCGCAACCAAGACATGAGCCTCGGCAGGAAAGAGAAGTGAGGCCAGCTCGCTACAATCAGATGAATGAAAGGTATAATGATGGATATTCCGAGGTAGAATACGCAAATCGGGGTGGAAACAACCACTATGGGATGCAGGATAGAATCCTGTACAGAGATTTGCCAGCAAATGATGCAAGAGTAAAGTTGGATCGACTATACCGGTCCGAGCTATTGGAAGAGCAAGGTCCACCAGGTCCGACATGTTTTGGACCACGGATCATGGGCGAACCACCAGTGCCGAATTTTCAGTTGGCAAGAGGCACAAAAACGTACAATGGAAGTACCAAGCCACAAGACTGGTTGATTGATTATGCCACCGCTGTGAAGATAGCGGGTGGCAACTTAAGATGGGTTGTGCGGTATGTCCCACAGATGTTGGAAGGACCAGCCAGGGTGTGGTTGAATAATCAACCAGCTGGCAGTATCAACTGCTGGTTAGATTTCGAAGAAATGTTCGTTAGCAACTTTACCAGCACATACAAGAGACCAAATAGACCACAGCAACTAGCCATGTGCAAGCAGAGGCCGAATGAAACAGATAGAGAGTTTTTAACTCGATGGTGTAACCTGAGAAACTCATGTGAGGGAGTTATCGAATCGCAAGCAATCGCTTGGTTTGCGCAAGGCTGCCGTTATGCCAGCGTGTTGTGGCAACGCCTGCAGAGAGATATGCCAACCACACTGGCAGAAACTATCAGAATAGTGGACTCCTATGCATTGGGTGACCCAACCCAACCGGAGTTAATGTCGGCAGATCATCGTGAGCAACAGGACCAGTACACGAGAGAATTGGCCGGGTCATCCAGGCGCGATTTCAGAGGAATAAGAAGAGAAGAGAGGCCGGATTATAGATATAATTCAGCCCAGGTGGCGGCTGTAGCACAAGATCAGCCGAGTCACGGAGCAACTCAACGACAGAAAAATGGACCTCAACAGTGGACATCAAGAAATGAGGGAAAGAGGCAATGGACCCCAGAGCAAAAGAAGCAATGGCAAGAAAGGCCGAAGTATACGTTCGAGTCCATGTTAGATCAGCTGTGTAAATTTCACACATCAAACCCATCTAGACCGGCCAATCATACAACCCGGCAATGCGCCTGGATGAAAAATGCGATGGGGAGCCCGGCAGGAGTTCATGCTCCCCATCAGGTGCAACAGCAACATCAGCCGCAATTGACTGGAGCAAATACACAGCAACTGATGCTACCGCCCCCTCCCCCGAGGTACGATAACTCGGATCGGAGAGATGCAGTGCATCAAGTAATGAACCAGGGGCAGGACGGAAGGATAAATCCGGCAAATGCTGGATGTAATGATTACAGGGAACATCACCAGTCTTATTGTGTGTTCACGACAGAACAGCAGGACAAACAGAGTGTGCAGCGCCGGCATATGGAAGTGAATGCAGTTGTACCAGCAGTGCCAAGATACCAGCCATGGTCTGATCAGGAGGTGACCTGGAGCATGAAAGACCACCCCAGGATAATGCCGAGTCCAGGATCATATGCACTTGTGTTGGATCCGACGTTTGTGGGACCAAGCATCAATGTGAAATTCTCAAAAGTACTCATCGACAATGGAAGCAGTATCAACATCATGTACAAAGATACCATGCATAAGCTCGGAATATCACAGAATATGCTGCAGTCCACGAGGACAACTTTCCATGGGATAGTGCCAGGGCTTTCATGTGAGCCCATCGGTAAAGTCCGAGTGGACGTGTTATTCGGTACAAGAGATAACTGCAGAGCAGAAAATTTAGAATTTGAGGTGGTCGATCTGGAAAGTTGTTATCATGCTCTACTCGGATGGCCCGCACTGGCCAAATTCATGAGCAGCTATCATATAGGTTATCTAAAGATGAAGTTACCCGGACCACAAGGGGTGATAACAGTTGCAGGGGATTACAAGAAGTCAATGGAGTGTGCTTCGGCCGGGTCAAATTTGGCCGAGTCATTGGTTATAGCAAGAGAAAAGAAAAGGATTCAGGAGGTAGCAGCCCTCGCTCAGTCAGCACAGTTAAGCATGCCGGCACTGGCCAACCCTCATGGCAGTGTTTCTTTTCAGCCGACCAAAGAGACGAAGAAATTTCAGATTGATGAGCAATTCCCAGAGCACACTGTTACTATTGGTGCAGGCCTTGACGCTAAATAGGAAGGCGAGCTCACCAACTTCCTCCGTGAGAATCGGGACATATTTGCATGGTCAACTCAAGATCTGCAAGGTGTGCCGAGGGAGTTGGCTGAGCACTCTTTAAACGTCAGGCCAGGAGAAAGGCCGGTGAAGCAACCTCTCCGCCGCTTCGCCGAAGACAGGAGAAAAATAATAGGGGATGAAATAGCTCGGCTTCTCGCAGCTGGGTTCATCATGGAGGTGCTATATCCGGATTGGTTATCAAATCCGGTGCTAGTAGAAAAGAAAAAAGATGATCCCAATGTAGCCATTGTGTGGCGAATGTGTATCGACTACACTAACCTGAACAAGGCGTGTCCGAAAGATCCTTTTCCATTGCCTAGAATAGACCAAGTCATTGACTCGACCGCTGGCTGTGAGCTGTTATCATTTGTAGACGCGTATTCTGGTTTCCACCAGATACCGTTAAATCCGGCCGATCAAATAAAGACTGCATTTATTACCCCGTACGGGGCTTATTGTTATCGCACAATGCCATTCGGCCTGCGAAATGCAGGAGCAACGTACCAAAGGTGCATGCAGAAATGCCTACATGATCAGATAGGAAAAAATGTACAAGTATATGTGGATGACGTAGTCATCAAAACTAAGGAGCGCAAAACCTTGCTAGAAG
This sequence comes from Avena sativa, assembly GCA_916181665.1. Taxonomy (NCBI): domain Eukaryota; kingdom Viridiplantae; phylum Streptophyta; class Magnoliopsida; order Poales; family Poaceae; genus Avena; species Avena sativa. Next base: position 50,266,454 of record OV702279.1, on the reverse strand, counting down.
ATATATGGCAAACTTTCGCGAACCTGAGAAGGTTCCGAATGAAACTTAATCCGGAGAAATGCACATTTGGCGTGCCGGCAGGAAAACTACTCGGTTTCCTTGTGTCCAGCCAAGGTATCGAGACCAATCCAACGAAGATAAGAGCAATAGAAAGAATGGAATTGCCGAGATGTTTGAACAATGTACAAAAGTTCACGGGCTGCCTGGCCTCGCTTAGTCGATTTGTATGTCGGCTAGGAGAAAAGGCACTGCCACTTTATCAGCTGATGAGAAAGTCAGACAAATTCAGCTGGACTCCCTAGGCGGACCTTGCATTTCATGAGTTGAAAAAGATGCTAGTTACGGCACCCATTTTAGCTTCTCCATTATCGAAAGAACCTATGCTACTCTATGTAGCGGCTACCAATCGAGTTGTTAGTACTGTGGTTGTAGTGGAACGACTTGAAGAGGGTAAGTCAGTTCAGAGGCCAGTATATTATCTAAGTGAAGTGTTATCCACTTCAAAGCAGAACTATCCGCATTATCAGAAGATGGCTTATGGAGTATATATGTCGGCAAAAAAGCTTAAGCAATACTTTGAATAGCACCCCATCAAAGTAATCTGTGAGGCACCCATAGCCGACATATTGAACAACAAAGATGCAAGTGGCCGAATAGCAAAATGGGCGATCGAGTTATCACCGTATGCTCCACAATTTGATAGAAGAGATGCAATCACATCTCAGGCTGTCGCCGACTTTCTCGTAGACTGGGCCGAGGTGCAATATGAGCCACCATTGCTAGATCCAAATTACTGGACAATGCATTTTGATGGTTCCAAACTAAGGAACGGTTTGGGAGCAGGAATAGTGCTAACCTCGCCTAAAAAAGATCAATTGAAATATGTACTGCAAATACATTTTGCCGCGTCCAACAATGTAGCTGAGTATGAAGCACTAGTCCATGGATTAAAAGTGGCAAAAGAAATTGGTATACGCCGAATCCTATGCTACGGTGACTCGGATCTAGTAGTGCAGCAAGTATCGGGCAGTTGGGACGCATTAGATGCTAATATGGCTTTATACAGATTCCATGTGCAAAAGATCAGTGGATATTTTGAAGGATGTGAATTCCACCACATACCACGAGCAGAAAATGACGCTGCTGACACATTGTCAAAATTAGGATCAGCCCGGCAGTCAATTCCGCCAGGTATTGCCCTGGAGCACCTCAGGAAACCATCAATAAACCCATCAACAGAATTCGAGTCAATCTTCATCCCAGCAAGTTCTGCAGAAAATCACACGCCAATGGAGGTAGATCCGCAGAAAAATTCGGAACCCCTAAAGAGGGGGACAGCCGAGGTAATAACAATCATGGAGAGAGCCGAGGTATGTACGTCGGCAGAAAACATGGAGATAGATAGTGAGATCATTGCAGAAAGAGTAACACCGCTATGGGCGCAACCCATATTTTCTTACCTAAAAGACGCGATATTGCCGAGTAATGAGGTATTAGCTAGACAAACCATAAGAAGAGCAAAAGCCTATACAATCATAAACAATGAGTTATATAAGAGAAGCGTAACAAACATATTGCAGAAGTGCGTGAGTTCCACAGAAGGTCAGGAAATCCTTCTAGACATACACCAAGGAGAATGTGGGCACCATGCCTCATCTCGCGCTTTAGTAGCCAAGGCATTTAGGCATGGATTTTACTGGCCAACGGCGTTAAAAGAGGCAGAAGAATTAGTTAAGAAATGCAGTGGGTGTCAGAGATACGCAGCCAGAATACATATGCCGTAAGCCGAGTTAAAAACAATACCCATCACTTGGCCATTTTCTGTATGGGGTTTAGACATGGTGGGACCATTCAAGCAGGCGAGAGGAGGAATGACCCACATGTTGGTTATGGTAGACAAGTTCACCAAGTGGATTGAAGTAAAACCAATCAAAAAGTGTGATGGGCACACAGCGGTGAAATTTCTCAAGGATATCATCTTGAGATACGGGTACCCACATAGCATTATTACGGATAATGGCACAAACTTTGCAGAAGGAGCCTTCGCTAGATTTTGCCAAGAGAAGCACATAAGACTAGATATTGCCTCAGTAGCTCACCCAGCATCCAATGGACAAGTGGAAAGGTCTAATGGACTAGTGCTATCAGGAATAAAACCACGACTTGTTGAACCTTTGCAGAGGTCGCCAGGGTGTTGGATCGAAGAAATCCCAGCCGTGTTATGGAGCCTTCGGACTACTCCGAATAGATCAACAGGTTATACTCCATTCTTTCTGGTATACGGGGCAGAGGCCGTACTCCCAGCCGACATAATATATGACTCGCCAAGAGTTGCTCAGTACACAACCTCGGAGACAAACGAAATAGCTCGGCAAGATGCCGTAGACCTGTTGGAAGAAGCCAGAGAATTGACATTGTCACGATCGGCTATTTATCAACAGAACTTACGGCGGTATCACAGCAAGAAAGTGAATCCGAGAGTATTCAAAGAAGGAGATTTGGTCCTCCGAATAGTGCAACGCACGGCCGGCATGCACAAATTGTCACCCCCATGGGAAGGACCATTTATTGTAAGCAAAGCATTGCACAACGATGCATATTATCTGATCGATGCTCAGTCCCCTGAAGAGAACAAGGCAGACAAAGCTGGTGAAGAAACGAAGCGCCCTTGGAATGTGGCTTTACTTCGGCCATTTTACTCGTAGCATTACATCTCAAGGTCGAAATCCAATGATGTATTTGAATCTCGGCACCCAGAGCAGTGACTCGGGGACTGCCATAGGATATATATTTATTTCATATCATGTATTCAAACCTCGGCACCCAGAGCAGTTACTCGGGGACTGCCATATGTTATGTTAATTCCTATTAGATGTTTGAACCTCGGCACCCAGAGCAGTTACTCGGGGACTGCCATATGTAATGATTATTTCGTATTATATGTTTGAACCTCGACACCCAGAGCAATGACTCGGGGACTGCCATATGGTATATTTATTTCTTTCGCGTTACATACTTGAACATTGGCGACCAGAGTAGTGACTCGGGGACTGCCGTATGTTGTATTCCTTTCATGTTACGAATATGACCTCGGTGCCAAGAGCAATAACTCAGGGACTATCATATGATATGTCAATTTTGTATTGACACCTAAACTTTGGCGTATAAAGCAGCGACTCGGGGACTACCGTCTGATACCTCAAACTTATGCTGAATGCAATCATATCAGTTTTATACTACCCCGAAACTTGATTTATATAAGGGAATTTCAGACAATAGACAACGATCCAGCGGTTGTTGTTTGCTTCCACAACGGAATAATTAACTTATGTTCAAAACAGGGCAATAACATGGATATTCAGCGCTAATGCCTGGATAAGATCATCAAAATAACGGCAAAGTTAAGCCCTAAAAGATCAAGAAGTTATAGGCCAGCAAGGCAAGAATTCGGATGAGCATCCACTTAACCAAGAGTCTCAACAATACATAGCAAAAGAAATTCAAATCATTCAACGAGCTGACAAATTTTTCGTCTACATTATACGCCCGGCATACCAGGGATCGCAAATAACTTAGGCGTTGTTCGTTGGAGGGGCAGCTACTTGCTCAGGTGCGGGGCACTCCGAAGTAGGAGGAACTTCGACTGAGGTCGCCTCGCCCTCCGCCGACCCAAGTGCAACTTCGGCGGTCTCCCGGGGTTGTTCAGGAGCGTCAGTACGTGCGGTAGAATGTCCGGTGCCTTTGGAGGAAGACCGCGCATCACCGTTGCTATCCGAGCTTGAGCTGGAGCTATCGGATGTGGCCGAATCATCTTCACCTTCCCCATGCTCAGCTGAATCATCACCCGAAGCACCCTCAGCCGCGACCTCTTGATCCGGATCTGGGAGAAAACTCGGCCCTTCATTCCAAGTGTGCACGTCGGCGTACTCGACGAGCTGGAAAGCCCGAGCTTGCCGAAGAGCAACAAAGGTGGGATCTTCAACCCAGCGGGAGCCAGTGCGCAAATTCCTCAGAATGTCAAGAGAGATATCTTCATACCATGACATGATTACAGTAAGGGCCATGTCGGCACCAGCACGCCCGGCAGATTCTCTCCAAAGACTCAGCTGCCTCTCAGATGCCATCAGGCTTGTCACCAATAACTTAATTTCGTTGATATCAGGAGTCCCTGAGGTATTCGGCCAGAGTGCATGGTAAGCTCGGATAGCGGCCTACACCAAGTCCCGGCCCATAATTTTCATCGGACCAACTGCAGCACCAACAGCAACCAAGAAATCCTCCATCGAATATTCGAACTCAACAGCAACCGGTTCACCTCGGCGTGCGCGAGCTGCAAGAACAGCTTTAGAACTCACGGGTTTGGCCTCGGGGAAGTGATCTACGCAAAACATGGACATGTCAAAGGGTAGCAGGAACGACAAAGAAAAATAATAGTTCGTCCATGCCGAATGACTTACGATGAATGTAGCTCATCGTTATCTGAAGGTCTTTGGCCCAAGCAGCTTTACTCTTCTCGAAACGAGCAATTTCCTCGCTCAAACCGCGGGTTTTAAGTTCGGCAGCTTCGAGGAGTTCTTTGTTCTTCTGCAGATCCAGAGTCAGCCGATTCTTTTCCTCGGAAAATTCTTGGTCGACCTTTTCTAGCTCGGACTTCTGAGAGAGCTTGATGGTATTCACCTCGGATCGCAGGCGAGCTATCTCATCATCTTTTTCTTGTAATTGCGCCGAATGAACTGCGTGTTGTTCTAAAAAATGCAGCATCACGTCAGGCATGGGCACGCAATCTTGTTGCGACACTGCAAAGTCTTGCAACTCGGCTTTACCACAGCCAAACGCAATAAGGAAACTTAGCATAGATATTAAAAGGAGAAGGAGCAACATAGAAAGGAAACTAACCTTCCAGGTCCTTGATTTTCTTTTGAAGGCGAATGTTGAGGTTATTAATATTACCTGTTCAACAAGAAGTAAGCCGGCAGTCTATGGACGAATACATGAGAAAGTTCGGAATAAGGAAAAGGAATTATCAACATACCAGTTTTCTTCGCCACAGGCAGAACTATCTCGTACTTCTCTTCCAATTTGCGATGCGAAAAAAGCAACCTCTGGAACTCGGCAGTTCGCCTGTCATGTGCAACCTGAGTAATGAGGCACAATGATAAATCAACGAGTAAAAGTTAAACCAGATCTAGGTGGCTAGATATTCAAAACTAAACCAGATCCGAGTTAAGCAGCACTTAACTCAGATCTAGGTGTCTGGATATTCAAAACTAAGCCAGATCCGAGTTAAGCAGCACTTAACTCAGATCTAGGTGGCTGGGTATTCAAAGCTAAATCAGAACCAAATCAAGCAAAGCTTAATTCGGCTCTAGGTGGCTGGATATTCAAAGCTAAACCAGATCCGAGTCAAGCAGGACTTAGCTCAGACCTAGGGGGCTGGATATTCAAAGCTAAATCAGATCCAAATCGAGCAAAGCTTAATTCGGCTACAGGTGGATGGGTATTCAAAGCTAAACCAGATCCGAGTCAAGCAGAACTAAACTCGGATCTAGATAGCTGGATATTCAAGGCTAGGCTAGATCCGAATAAAACACAATTAAACTCGGATCTAAACGGCCGGATTAACAAACCTTAGAAATAAAATTAAATCAAACTTCCAAGTATAGAACAAGTTATTTCCTTGCAAGTTTCGGGGACTAGAGCATATGGTAACATCTGAAGAATAATTCAAGACTCAGAGGAAAAATAATTACCTCATTCATTTTGTTGGTATCAATGATGAACTGGGCAGCATGGTCAAAACGGCCGCTGATATCAGAAAGCTGAAAGGACTGGTTGGCCGGGTTACCCTCAAACTGATCAGCGGCATTCCAGTTGTTGGCATATTCAACCAGTGCTCCAAGGCTGTTCCCACTAGCTGTCTGAGTTAAAACTTTACCCCGGGTAGGCTGTCCGAGCACGGCGGTCGCAGGGCTCTTATGAAGAGCAAGCTGGCTGCCGGAGGCCGAGGTAACGAGGACTTTAGGTGCGGCTCCCTTACGCAGCACGTCAGCGATGCTCGGTTGAGAAGAGCCGGCAAGACCTTTCTGAGAAGAAGAGGTCTTGACGGCAACAGCTTTCTCTGCCTTAGAAGGGGCATCAGCAGGAAGTGGCACCTCGGAAGTAGGGACGGAGTCCGTGGGAACAGCCGAGGATAAGGTCGCAGAGGGCGCCGGGATAACAACCTGTTCGGCCGAGGTCGGGATGGCCGTGGAAACCGCCGAAGTAGATGGAGGCTCAGTAGCAGCGCTGGGGCCCATAGAAGGGGCGGCGGGCTCAACGAAAACCTCGGAGGGCCGGGTCGAATCCAAGGCAATGGAAGGGGTCTCAGGGACTTCGTGACGGACAGGCGAAGTATTCCGAGCTAGAGGAGAAGCAGGACGAATAGGACTAGGAACTCTGGTATCATCAGCGGGAGGAGGAGATGGCGGCCGAGTCGGACGGTCAGTCATACTAGGACCGCCGGGTTTAACAGAAAGAGGAGCACTGCAAAAGTAAGAAAGAAGATTCATCAGTATGAGAAACAGAAAGAGAAAAACAAGAAATATAAGCAAAAGAACTTACCCGGCGACCCCAGGCATAGTTTTGCGCCTAGGAGGGTTCGGAGCAGATCTCTTTATTCGCTTCTTAGGAACCGCCTCCGAGGCACCAGCAGAAGCCCCGCGTTTCCCCGAGGTAACGGGAGGCCGGGAAGCAATAGGCTCGGCGTCGTGGACCTGACCGTCCGGATTAGCTGGGAAAGTAGAAGCCGGAAATGCATAAGAAATAGGCGTGGCGGCAACTACCTCAAGAATTTGGACCTCGTCCGAATCACCTTCCTCGTCATGCGCAGCAGTTCTGTCGCGAGCTCGAGTCGGAGCAGGATCTGATTTAGGGACGAACTCCTCAGAGTCCGGCTCGCCAGTATCCGGGGTACTCCTGTCCGCAGGCCAAGGGAGCTGCAGAACTTCGGCGTCCTCGTTTTTCCGCTCTGCGAACCTCTGCAAGACGAGGAAAAAGAGAATTAGATAAACCAGTTTCTAAAGACAGGAGAGTAACAGAGCAATACGGATTAAGCTTACCTCAGGGGGCGGATGATCGCGAGTGAATGGTTTTAATCCCCAAGACCAATCCTCAGGCATCTCAGTCTTGAAGATAGCTCAGACGCGCTTATGAATAAGGTAGTTATCCAGCTCCACGGTCGAGACTCGGTTAGGGTCAAGGGGACCACTCATGTAGCACAGCTTGTGGGTCCGCTGCTGGAAGGGGCAGATCCGGCTACTAATGAAAGTTGCCATCAGGTCTTCGCCGCATAACCCGGCCCGGATCAACTCTTTAAGCCGAATCTCAAAGGCCTCGGCCAAGGCGTGAGTTTTTCTCGGATTATAGAGCCAGTTCACTTTAGAAGGTGGGCCAATTGAGAATGGAGGGAGCCGAATCCTGTCTTCCGCCCCTCTGTTCTTGACGTAGAAAAATGACTTGTGCCACTTCTTGCACGACTCCAACCCAGTGACACGAGGGAACACGGATTTCCTTCGAGGTGTTATGGACGCTGCCCCACATTGGGTGAGTAACTTCTCGGAAGGGTGCAGAGATTTGTCAGGGACAACGTTAGAGCGGATCTGGAAGAACTTCGACCAGACATGTACTGACGGCCACAGGCCGAAGTAACCCTCCGAAGCGGAGATGAAAGCAGAAAGAGAAGCTATGGCGTTCGCGGGAAGATGATGCGGCTGAAGGCCGAAGTAATCGAGGAATTCTCTAGCGATATCGCTAAGAGGAAGACCGAAGCCGCGGGCAAAGTGAGACATGAAAACCACATACTCGCCCTCTCTGATAACTGGAGAGGATTCGCTGCCGGGTAAACGACAGGAAACCTCGGCAGGAATCCGACGAGTTCGGATGAGCCATTCAATCTCACGGCGCGTGACCGAAGAGCCCTGCCACGATCCACGCTCGGGCCCGGAGACAGCGTCATCGTCCTCAACAAGAGCGCCGCTAAACGAACTAGACATGGGTGCGCCGGAGAGATCGCCGGAGGAAAAACTGGCGGCGGAGGAGAGCTTAGAGCTACGAGGCCCCGTCGGAACTTAGCACGAAAACAATGGCGAAGAGCGGAGGAACCGTCGCCTGAGCACGAAAACGGAGCAGATCGATCTAGGGCAAGATCAGGGCAAGATGGTCAGAGAGGACTCACCGGCGGCGGAGCCACAGCTGCAGAGCGCGGGCGAGAAAGGCCGAACGACGCGGCGGAATCCTCGCCGGCAGAGGTTCTGGCTGACGAGCGGCGGCGGAGCGGCAAGAGAACACGCAGGCGAAAGGAAGAAGGAGAACGGAGGCGAGCGATAAGGGGAAAGATGAATCCTGCGGGCGCGTTTCCCCTCTTTATAGTCAAGCCATGAACAGGGGAGTGGGATCGTGGGTGTGGCAGTTACCCGTGTAGATCGTGGGAACAGCACGAACGCACGACGGTGAGTGGAGCCACACCAACGGCCACAGACGAAGAAAAGTGTTATAATCCCAAGAGGAACGGCACACGAGGCGTCGCGGCGGCGGCGCAGCAGATACAGGATTCACTGTAGCTTGTCAGTAAGCACTGTAGAAGGACCTAAAAACTAGAAGAGCAATGATGGGGTGACACGTAGGACGTGGCGTACGAGGGAAGGAACGAGGAAACCTCGGGTGAGGCCATAGCTCGGAAGCAAGACTGAAGAAAGTGATGAAGCTGATATAACCCGGCCAAAGCTATTGACAGGGCCACACCAGCTTCGGGGACTAATGTCGGGGGGTTAACCTCGGGTAGGTCACAGACGGGGAAAAGCAGAGGTACCGTCCCCGTCTGGTTTCCGAGCTACGGCCTAAGTCGGCCGAATCATGGATATGTCGGCCGACGAACGGAGGCAAGAAGCCCATGTATAGGTATCAAGTGGTTACCCGGCCGAGTTAATGAGAGAATCGGCCGGGTTACCCAAATGATCTTCATGCAGGTAAGGAACGAGCCGAGTAACACAAGGTAAGGCCGAGTAATACGAAGCTTGCAGGAGAAGGAGAAGCCCAGGGTCAAACTATAGCTGCAGGCTAGAAGGAATCCGAACAGGGCCAAGCACAAGAGACAAGGATGCACAGCGTCAGAGGGACAGAAGGAGGTCACGGAGGTGACAGTCCTGGAGCCCGAGGCACGCAGGAGGGGGCCACTGGAGCCTTGCCGTCATTAGAAGGGCGACAGGGAAAGGAGGCCACCGAACTACTATTTTGGGACAAGCATATTCCACGAATATGCTTGCCTCGTCAGCCCTAAGGGCACCCAAGGCACCCCTTTATAAGGGGAGGTTTTGGACCCTGAGGGAGGGGGATAGACGCTCTGAGCACCGTTAGGCTGGGGAGATTCACATTGTCCCCCTGTATACAGCTCAAGGAGCACTTGTAACCCATCAAGAGAAAAATAAAGTTCATCACTTTGGCAGCTTGAGTGTAAAGACAGCTGGATCTTCCCTCCCCAGATCCCACTAGCATCCATTGGCCCCGTAGTTTAGCCTACCCATGGCATCTGCTGTGCAACCACCACGACATTAAGTGTGTCTCCCTACGGTTCGTGAATTATGCGGACATGATCGAGACACTTCTCCGAACAATAACCAATAGAGGAATCTGGAAATTCATATGGCTCCCACATATTTCTATGATTACTTTGCGATCGAATGAACCACTTACATACGATACCAATTTCCCTTTGTCTCACGATAGTTTACTTATCAGAGGTTTTGATCATCGGTATCTCTGCATACCTAGTTCAACCTCGTTACTGATAAGTACTCTTTTCTCGTTCCCGTGGTATGTGATCCCTTGTGAGCCAGTCACATGCTTGCAAGCTAATTGGATGACATTCCACCGAGAGGGCCCAGAGTATATCTATCCGTCATATGGATGGACAAATCCCACTCTTGATCCATGTGTCTCAACCCATACTTTCCGAACACTCAATGCCACCTTTATAGCCACCCAGTTACGGTGTGGTGTTTGATGTCATCAAAGCATCCTTCCGGTGATGGTGATAAGCATCATCTCATGGTCGAATGAATTAGGTTACTATGTATCAGAAAGCTTATAGAAATTGAACTATTAAAATGAATTGATCTTTATGCTACGCTTATCTATAGGAGTGTGTCCATCATACCATTCTCCTAACAATATGATCTTGTTGTTAATAACATCTCAATGTTCATGATGGGGAAACCACAATCATTTATTAACCAACAAGCTAGTATTATGAAGAGACTTTACTAGGGACTCTTATTTAGTTTACAAATCACACAAGTATTAATGTTTCCTTGTTAATACTGTTACAGCATGAATGTAAACATTTATCACAAACACAAAGATATAATAATAACTACATTTATTATTGCCTCTAGGGCATATCTCCAACAGTATCCCACTTGCACTAGAGTCAACTATTCTAGATTACATGGTAATATACCGAACACCCATGGCAGTTTGGTGTTGGTCATGTTTTGCCCTTGGGAGAGGTTTAGTCAACGGATCCGCCACATTCAGATCTGTGTGTACTTTGCAAATCTTTATGTCACCATCTTGGACATGTTCTCGAATAGCGTGAAAACGTAGCTTGATGTGCTTTAGCTTCTTGTGTGACCTTGGTTCTTGCACATTGGCTATGGCGCCCATGTTATCACAGTAGATAGACATTGGGTCCAGCGCACTTGGAACCACACCGAGCTCTGTAATGAATTCCTTCATCCATATCGCTTCTTGTGAATCCTCCGAAGCAGCTATGTATTCTGATTCAGTTGAAGATCTCGCCACAACGCTTTGCTTTGCACTCCTGCAGCTAACTGCTGCACCATTCAAAGTTAATACGTATCTAGATTGAGATTTAGAATCGTCTAGATCGGTGTTCCAACTAGCATCAGTGTAACCATTAACAACGAGCTGGTCATCACCTCCATAAGAAAGAACCATATCCTTAGTTCTTCTCAAGTACTTAAGGATGTTTTTGACCGCTGTCCAATGATCCACTCCTGGATCACTTTGATATCTGCTAGTCAAACTAAAAGCATATGCAATGTCGGGTCTAGTACATAGCATGGCATACATTAGAGATCCTATGGCTGAGGCATAGGGAGTCTTACTCATCCTTTCTCTATCTTCTGCCGTTGCTGGACTTTGAGTTTTACTCAAGGTCGTATTGGGCAACATGGGCAAGAACCCTTTCTTGCTATCTTCCATTCCAAATCTCTTTAGAACTTTGTCCAAATATGTACTTTGTGACAATGATATTAGGCGTCTCGATCTATCTCTATAAATCTTTATGCCTAATATGTAAGCTGATTCGCCAAGATCTTTCATTGAAAAACTATTATTCAAATATTCTTTGACACTATTAAGAAGGTCTACATCATTCCCAATCAACATTATGTCATCTACATATAGTATTAAGAATGCTACAGAGCTCCCACTCACTTTCTTGTAAATACAAGCTTCTCCATAAGTTTGTATAAAACCAAAACTTTTGATCACCTTAGTAAAACGTTGATTCCAACTTCGGGATGCTTGCTTCAATCCATATATGGACCATTGAAGTTTGCATACCTTGTTAGCATCTTTAGGATCGACAAAACCTTTGGGTTGCATCATATACAACTCATCATCAATGTCTCCATTGAGGAACGCTGTTTTGACATCCATCTGCCATATCTCATAATCGTAATATGCAGCGATTGCTAACAAAATCCTCACAGACTTTAGCTTCGCTACTGGTGAGAAAGTCTCATCGTAGTCAACTCCTTGAATTTGTCGAAACCATTTTGCGACAAGTCGAGCTTTATAGACAGTAACATTACCAACAGCATATGTTTTCTTCTTGAAAATCCATTTGTTCTCGACAGCCTTTCGGCCATCCGGTAAGTCCACCAAAGTCCATACTTGGTTTTCGTACATGGATCCAATCTCGGATTTCATGGCTTCTTCCCATTTATTGGAATCTGGGCTCATCATCGCTTCCTCATATGTCGCAGGGTCATCGGTGTTGTCCACCAACATGACACTCTTAACGGGATCATACCAATCAGGAGTGGTACGAGTTCTCGTTGATCTGCGAGGCTCTGTAGCAACTTCAATCGAAGTTTCATGATCATCATCATTAGCTTCCTCTCTTATTGGTGTAGGCACCACAGGAACTTCTTCCGGTGCTGCGCTACTCGCAAGTTCGAGAGAAGGTTCAACAACCTCGTCGAGTTCTACTTTCCTTTCAGTCACTTCTTGCGAGAGAAATTCCTTCTCTAGAAAGGATCCATTCATGGCACCGAAGATTTTGCCTTCAGATCTTTGAAGACGCATTTTTCCGCTTTGGGTTCAAGCTTGTCCGGCTTTGGGTTCAAGCTTGTCCTATGAAGAGGCATTTTTCCGCTTTGGGTTCAAGCTTGTCCGGCTGTAACTTCTTTACATAGGCTTCACAACCCCAAACTTTAAGGAACGACAATTTAGGTTTCTTCCCAAACCATAATTCATACGGTGTCATTTCAACGGATTTAGATGGTGCCCTATTTAAATTGAATGCGGCTGTTTCTAATGCATAACCCCAAAATGATAGCGGTAAATCTGTAAGTGACATCATAGAATGAACCATATCTAAGAGAGTTCGATTACGACGTTCGGACACACCATTACACTGTGGTGTTCCCGGCGGTGTCAATTGTGAAAGTATTCCGCATTTCTTCAAATGCTCGCCAAACTCGTAACTTAGATATTCACCTCCATGATCAGAACGTAGAAATTTAATCCTTTTGTTATGTTGATTCTCTACCTCACTTTGAAATTCCTTAAACTTCTCGAAAGTTTCGGACTTATGTTTCATGAAATAGATATACCCATATCTACTCAAGTCATCCGTGAAGGTAAGAACATAACGATAACCACCGCGCGATGCTACACTCATTGGACCACACACATCAATATGTATGATTTCCAACAAGTCCGTAGCTCGCTCCATCATACCAGAAAATGGAGTCTTAGTCATTTTACTCATCAGACATGCTTCGCATCTTTCAAGTGATTCGAAATCAAGTGATTCAAGAAGTCCATCGGAATGGAGTTTCTTCATACGCTTCACTCCAATGTGACCAAGACGACAGTGCCACATATAGGTCGAGTTATCGCTGAATTTCAAACGTTTAGCTTCAATGTTATTAATATGTGCATTTCCACTATCGAGATTCAATAAGAATAGACCATCTATGAAAGGTTCATGTGCATAAAACATATTACTCATATAAATCGAACAACCATTATTCTCGTACTTAAACAAGTAATCTTCTCGCAATAAACAAGATCCCGATATAATGTTCATGGTCAACGCAGGCACCAAATAACAATTATTTAAGTATAAAACTAATCCTGATGGTAGATGAAGAGGTAGCGTGCCGACCGCGATCACATCAACCTTTGATCCATTTCCAACGCGCATCGTCACCTCATTCTTCGCTAGCTTCCGTTTATTCTACAGTACCTATTTCGAGTTACAAATATGAGCAACCGAACCAGTATCAAATACCCAGGCACTACTACAAGTACTAGTGAGATACACATCAATAACATGTATATCGGATATACCTTTCTTCTTGATGTTGTCGTTCTTCAAATCCGCCAAGTACTTTGGGCAATTCCGCTTCCAGTGACCTTCTCCCTTTGCAGTAAAAACACTCAGTATCACGCTTAGGTCCAGCCTTGGTCTTCTTCGTCGGTGCGGAAACTTTCTTACCACCCTTCTTGAAGTGTCCCTTTTGCTTATACTTGCCTTTTTTGAATTTGGTGGTCTTATTGACCATCAACACTTGGTGCTCTTTCTTGATCTCCACTTCTGCAGATTTCAACATGGAGAAGAGTTCTGGCAACTGCTTGTTCATGATTTGCATATTGTAGTTCATCAAAAAGTTCTTGTAACTTGGTGGCAGTGATTGGAGGACACGGTAAATCCCCAAAGCATTAGGAATCACTATACCCAAGCTTTGGAGTTTGTTTGCATGCCCAGACATCTTAAGCACATGTTCACTGACGGAGCTGCCCTCTTCCATCTTGCAGTTAAAGAACTTTTCAGAAGCCTCATAACTCTCAACTGCCGCGTGAGTCTCAAATATCAATTTGAGTTCACGGACAATATCATGTGGGTCTGAGTTCTCAAACCTTTTCTGAAGCTCCGATTCCAAACCATACAAGATAGCACACTGAACTGTGGAGTACCGATTCTTCCGAGCGAGGTAAACATTCTTTACTTCATCGATAGAATCAGCTGCAGGCGGGTTACCCAGCGGTGCATCCAGCACATAGGTCAAATTACCAGCATTGAGGACAATCCTCAAATTGCGGAACCAATCCGCGAAGTTGCTTCCATTGTTTTTCTTTTCTTTCTCTAGGAACACATTAAAATTGATGGTAGGGGCCGCCATTGATCTACAAAATATTTGCAATAGTTTAGACTAAGTTTATGACAAATTGAGTTCTAATTAATAGTTAAATTAATCTAGGTGAACTCCCACTCAAAACAATATCCCTCACATTGTTTTAGTGATCACACGAACCAAATCCACCACATCAAAACCGATCATCACGAGAGTTGATGTAGCTTCAATGGCGAACAATCGACATGTTCATCATATCTACTATATGGCTCATGCTTTACCTTTCGGTGATTCGTGTTCCGAGACCATGTCTGTACATGCTAGGCTCATCAAGATCAAACCTTAGCTTCCGCATGAGAAAATCTGGCTTGCTCACGTTGTATACACTTGCAGAATCTAACACACCCGATCATCACATGGTCCTTCGAAACAACAAGCTTTAGCAACGGTGCTTACTAAGGATGAACACTTTAGAACTTGAAATTTATGTGCATGAGGGATCATATTACAATGCTACCGTCGTTAACTAAGCAATATAAGATGCATAAAGGATTAACATCACATGCAATTCATAATATGTGATATGATATGGCCTTTCTTCTTTGTGCTTCCGATCTCCATCTTCAAGCACGAACATGATCTCCATCATCACCGGCATTGCATAAAGGTCAATGACGCTGATCCATGATTGTCGTCCACCAGCTTCAACTATTACAACTACTTTGAATAGACACGCGGGTCTTAACTGAAATTAAAGAAAACCATATGGCTCCTGCCGGTTGCCAAGTTACAATAAGGAACATTGCATACATCAAATATAATCACAATCATGGCCATATCACATCACAGCACACCCCTGCAAAACAAAGTTAGACGCCTCTAATTATCTTTGCATATTTTACATGGTTTGGGGATTTCAATAAGTGTCACTCTAACTTACGAACAAGAACCACAACATTGATGTTTGAACTATCAAGTGCCCGTTGTAAATTGGATCTATACTATAATGGGAGAGACAGTCACCCGCAAAGCCACTTATGCAATACAAGTTGCATGTTGAGCGTGGAGCAATTCTCAAGAACGATGTCATGTAAGGTTAGCCCGGGCCGCTTCATCCCATCATACCACAAGATGCAAAGTACACAAGAAGCAATTGATACTAAAAGCACCACCGCCCACAATGACCATTGTGTTCTACTCGTGCAACAGATCTACATATAGACACGTCTCTGATACCACTGTAGGGGTTCGTAGCATGGAAAACAAAAAAATTCTACCGCATACAAACAAACAAGCCAAGATCTATCTACTAGATTGTAGCAACGAGTCGATAGAATAACTCACCCTCGAAGATTACAAAGTGTTTAACGAGAGCAGATTCTCGTGGGTGATGTAGTCCTACTCTTGCCGATCTCAAGATCGTGTAGACGATCCTTCCGGCGCTGCGTTCCGGCAGCGCTCCCGCAGTCGGTCACACGTTCGGTACTCGATGAAGACCTTCCTCTCCCTTGTTCCAGCAGGCAGCGGAGGTTATAGCACTCTCCTCGTGATTCTGGCAGCACGACGGCGTGGTACCGAAAGTAGAGGGGAGATCTCGCAGGGCTTCGCCTTAAGCCGGAGCGAGTATGGTGGACTATGAGAGAGGCCTCGGCGATCTAGGGTTTAGAGGCAACAAGGAGAGAGGGCTAAGCCAGTGGCTAGGGCAAGGGGAGGGCCCCAACTCGGCGTCTAGGGCAAACCCTAGGTGGCGGCGGTGACTTGGTGGCCGGCGGCTAGGGTTAGGGTTTTGGTGGAGAGAGGTGTAGGTCTAGAGGTGCACCCCTGCCCTTCCTTTTATAGGTTGGAGGGCGCCCGCCAAGGGGAGGGAGTCCTCCCCCAAGTCCGCCTCTTTGGCCGGCTGGTGGAGGGAGAGGAACTCCTCCCCAAGTAGGTTTCCTACTCTCCCTCCACCAAGCAAAACTGACATTTGACTTTTTCAAATTGGCGTTTGACTTTTCAAACTAGGATTTGATTTATCCCTTTATTTTGCTCATCCATGATACCTAGTACATGATGCAACCATTCCACATTGTCATGACACATTCATGTACCCTTCCCCTCCGGAGTGCCGGACCTTCCGGACCCTTCTAGAACATTCCCGATGAAAACACCGGAATCATTCCCCAACTCCGAAACAGGACTTTCCTTATATGAATCTTATTCTCCGGACCATTCCGAATCTCCTCGTGATATCCCGGATCCCATCCGAGACTCCGAAAAACATTCGGTCTCTTACTCATCATTCCATAACTACTCAACAACATCGAATCCTTAAGTGTGTCTCCCTACGGTTCGTGAATTATGCGGACATGATCGAGACACTTCTGCGAACAATAACCAATAGAGAAATCTAGAAATTCATATGGCTCCCACATATTTCTACGATTACTTTGCGATCGAATGAACCACTTACATACGATACCAATTTCCCTTTGTCTCACGATAGTTTACTTATCAGAGGTTTTGATCGTCGGTATCTCTGCATACCTAGTTCAACCTCGTTACTGATAAGTACTCTTTTCTCATTCCCATGGTATGTGATCCCTGGTGAGCCAGTCACATGCTTGCAAGCTAATTGGATGACATTCCACTGAGAGGGCCCAGAGTATATCTATCCGTCATATGGATGGACAAATCCCACTCTTGATCCATGTGTCTCAACCCATACTTTCCGAACACTCAATGCCACCTTTATAGCCACCCAGTTATGGTGTGGTGTTTGATGTCATCAAAGCATCCTTCCGGTGATGGTGATAAGCATGATCTCATGGTCGAAGGAATTAAGTTACTATGTATCAGAAAGCTTATAGCAATTGAACTATTAAAATGACTTGATCTTTATGCTACGCTTATCTATAGGAGTATGTCCATCATACCATTCTCCTAACGATATGATCTTGTTGTTAATAACATCTCAATGTTCATGATGGGTAAACCATAATCATTTATTAACCAACAAGCTAGTATTATGAAGAGGCTTTACTACGTACTCTTATTTAGTTTACAAATCACACAAGTATTAATGTTTCCTTGTTAATACTGTTATATCATGAATGTAAACATTTATCACAAACACAAAGATATAATAATAACTACATTTATTATTGCCTCTAGGGCATATCTCCAACAGGAACATGGAAAGAAAGGTTAAGCATGAGTCATATGTTTTGATATGATGACCATTTGATGCTCGCCTTTGAAGCTACACCGAATCACGTGATGATCGGACTTAGTGTAGTGGATTTGGTTCATGTAATCACCAAAAAGACACGAGGGATGTCGTTTTTGAGTGGGAGTTCATTTCTAATTTAGATTAGTAGAACTCAATTTATCATAAATTAAATCAAAGTGAATTTGCATAATTTGTTGTAGTCATTGGCATTCGTTCACCACCTTATGCCTAGTTGTAATTGAGATAATAGAACTATAGAATTCTGGATATTTACTTTACGAACTGGTATCATATTGTGTTGAGTGTCAATCTAAAGTTTAAAGTCCTATTGCAAACTTTCACCAAACTCTGTTTACTCCGTGAAATTTAATAATTAGTATTAAATCGAGAGTAACAATTCCAGTGATAGTATCTTAAGTATCATGTTTGCCTCCATGATTCTTGGTTGTTTTGATATCAAGTTTATCTAGGAGCTAAAAGAATTGCTTTAGAAACATTCATGTGTGACAGATATAACGATATCTGAAACAATGTTTTGGTTGCAATATGATAGAGTATAATGTATGTTCTCATATTGGATGAGAATTTACAAAGGTTGGAGATGCTAGACATCCTAATCATCCAAAAGGGTTTTGGAAGGTAACGTTATACTCACGATTCGTCTTTATAAGCTACATTAGCTTGATCATGAAAGTCGTCATGATAAGGATGAATAGAAGATGTATGTAAAGTGTTTACTACACTAAAAGATTACTAAAAAGTAGTTTTTGAAAGAATGCCGATCATTTTGATGATGATGATCTACTTGAAAGTGCAAGTACAAAGGTATTATTATTTGAATATACACGCTTTGGACTATGTGTCATGTATATGGAGCCACTTTTGATGTTGATAGATTCTTTTAAAAGGAAAAGGAAATGCTGAAAGAGAATCTATAAAATATATTTGGCAGAAAAGAAAATATTGGAAATATCTGTCAACACCCGGATTTTTAATCCTAGATGCCTGTTATGCCATACATCGCAATCCCAGGATTACCATTTTTGCGAGATATAACAGATTTGGATACCACAGTACATCATCCATTACAAACCATACATAAGGTTTTACACAAATAAGGATCTCATGATCCAGTTCTTAATACAACTCAAGCAGCGGAAATACGTAATAATAAAGGTAGCGTAGGCGAAGCTCCATCTTCGGGGTCACAGGCAATGCTGACGATGGGAGATGATCCTACTTGTCGTAGGCTTCCTGGGGTCCATCTTCCAGGTACTCCTCTTTATATTCTGGCCATGGGAATAGCCAGGGACAAAGCCATGAGTACTCGTTAAGTACTCGCAAACTAATACTAACAAGTGCATGGGTTTTTGTAATAGGACACTAAGCTGTAGGGTTGTTTTGCAAAATGCCAGATTTACCTCTACTAAGTTTAGAAGCAAGAGACAGCTAGTCAAATTTTATAACACCTAAGTGGGAACTTGTATCTCATGCCACAACTCTGTTGTGGTCAAGTCAAAGTCTCAAATCATTTCGCAAGTCATTTTGAAAACATCTGACGGGGAAACAGTCTGGCCACTCCAACTTTCAATAACCACGGACGCGGCTATTCAAATAGTTTGACACTCTGCAGAGATTGTACACTTTCACCACAACATTCGATACATCCGTCAGGAACAAATCCTGAATTCACCATACTCAGTATGCGGATAATCAATCCTAACCTTTCAATTACACGCCCTAGTATAAGCACCTCTCCTGTGAGTTTGGCCACCCAACCATGACCAACTGTCATCTTGGGTACTGCACAGGTGGACAATCTTCACAAGGTAGCCTCAGCTTAGACCTTGGCCGTGAGGGAACTAATAGTAAGGTATATAAGTTTCCAGTCAAGCCCTACCCAATTCTCGGGTATTGTGGTTGTACAGTAAAATTGGAATGGTATCGCATCCAGACAACCATCAGTTTTATAAAGGGCTAAGATTTCATCACCATTTTCATCACCATAAATCATCTGGTGTTCAGAAACACATGTCCAAAACATTTCAATAGAATGATCCATCATTCCAAGGTTTTCATAACCATTTTTCCACCAAGTATTCCCATCTAAATTTGATCAAGTTTTATGCTTAGCACAAGCATCTACAAGTGGGGGTAAGTACTAATGAGGGGTGGTAAACTAGT
The DNA here is from genome assembly GCA_916181665.1 of Avena sativa. Lineage (NCBI taxonomy): Eukaryota > Viridiplantae > Streptophyta > Magnoliopsida > Poales > Poaceae > Avena > Avena sativa. The sequence continues at coordinate 50,246,633 of OV702279.1, read as the reverse complement.
GGAGTTTAACTAAGTTCAATCTCATGCCTTAGGATGACATCAAGATTATCTAGCTTAGCCCAAATTTTATGCTCTTTATGCAACCTTGAAAATATCCTTCTAGTATCTACAATTTCCTTAAGTAAACTCTAAGTAAGAGCTTTGATAAAGAAATAAAGTACAAGCTTGCAAGTAAAACTAGGATTGGGTTATCAAGTGGGTATGATCACATATGCTTAAGGCATATAGTTGGCATGGTAACAAGCAAGTATCTGCTTGCATAGGTCAACTTGATTAGTAAGGCTTGCTAAAGTAGAGTATATTGCAAGTGTTAGCTTGCTCAATCAACTGGTAGTATTAGGCTTGCCTTGTGCAGAGCAGTGGTTGAAGTTCTCCTCGGCTTCTTCTTCGTAGTATCCTCCTTCTTCCTCATATCCTTGGTCGGTACTAGCGTCTATGAATAAATACGAGGTACACAATCACCAAACAATACTTAACTACTTGCAATCATCACACACAAGGGTCCTATAGATGATCTCGCATCATCACTAACATTACAACACCCAAGCTTGGTTTAATTCCTTTTATTTTTAGAAAAGTAATTTCTACTCATTGAAAAACTTCTTAAGATTTAATATTCTCCAAACCAAACATGGGATCATGTTCACACATGTCATCACCACATATTTTAGTCCATGGGAATGTGATTTAAAGTGGTGTCACAATTTAATAAGGTTTAACCTTTTATTTTTAATTAAATAAAGTGACTAGAAATGCTTATGTGGCATTCTTTTATTACTTGGTCATTATTTCTGTAATTAAACCTATATATTTTTATATATTCTGAAAGGTATGGTTAAATGTGATTTTTGAGAGTTGGAATCAACTCAAAAGCTATCATGGTTTAAATTTGAAAAATGTTTGAATGCAGAAAAGATTCTGCCTTGTTATTTTTACCAAGGATGATCTATTGATCCAAATGATTTGAATCTAACGGGCTTGGATTCAGAATTTCCAGACCTTTCTAACAAAATTGGTTTCATTCAATTTCGTTCACTGAATCGAGCTGGGTGGATTTTTGAAACTAGGTACAAAACTGTGTTTGAATGAAAATGGAAAATTCCAAATTCAAACAACTGGGCTGCGCGGGAAACGATACTGGGCCGGCCTGCTAAGCACAGCGCTTATGCGGGCTGGTTAAGTTGCTGTCCCCACACGTCAGTGAGACGAGGGGGTGCGAAGCGGTACGGGGCAGTATGGTGCGTTCGATCTTGTTCTAATCCAACGGCTGAGGGTCATCGTCCACGTCGGGCAACGCCGGCGAGACTGAACCCTAACGTGGCAGGTGGGGGTCGTCGGGGGCTCACCGGGGCTTAGGTGAGGGTCAGAGAGGTGGGCGAACGACGAAGTCGATGACGGTGAACCTCCTGGTACCGGCAGCTTATCCTGGGGCGGCTCCAATCGCTGGCTCTCTTCTTCTCCAGTAGCGGCGGGCTCCGGTGAAATTCTGGCGAAGCGTTGCTCGCCTTGCTTCGGGAACAGGGTGGAACGATCAGTGGGGAGAGGGGAGTGAGATGGTGTGCTCAATTCGGCTGGGGGTGGCCTTTATTTATAGTCGTGACGACGAGACCGAACGGGATGGGCAGGCGACGGTGGCGACATGGCTACGGGCTGCTAGAGGCATGGCCGGCGGTGGCGATCGCTTGGTGTTCTCCTAGTGATGCTCTACGGCTTTAATGCGTATGTAGGGGCGGTGGCAAATGGTCTGGAACGTGCGATGCTCTGCGCGGCCGAGGCGACGTCTTCGACGGCGAGCTGTGGCTGTGAGGCATGGGGCGGCAAACGGGGATGTCTGGCGGTCTCCTAGGTCGGTGGTGATTGTGTATGCACGCGGCGAGGGCGGCGCGCGGTCTGTGGGTTTCGGTCGAGGGTGGCGCTCCGGCGCATGCTCGGCATGGTTGCTGGCGAGCTGGGCACGGTCTGTGCGTGTGGTCTATTGGTTGGCAACGTGCGAGCGCTAGACAGGGAGTGGCGGTGGGGTGTTGGCTTGCTCCCAGACATGTTGGCTAGGCTTGTTTCTTCTCCTAGCTTGCTGTCCACACTGGGGTGACATGGTGAGCTTCGGCTGTTCACCATTGATGGCATTGCCAAGCTTACAGTGGGGCTAGTGCTTGGTTTAGTTGGCTAGATGATCTACTGAGGTTGATGTGAGATAGATAGGGAATAAGTTAGGCTCCAATCACTGCTCACAATAGTGTTTAGATTTTATTTGATTTGAGTCAGCAAGGTGTTTGATCAAATGGCCGCAAGAATTCAAGTTTTGAATTTTGAAAAGATTTTTGGTGGGTGTGCTAGGTTGGTGCTGGTGAGTCTGCAGATGCTTGGGTTTTGAAAGTTGAGATTGTTTGAGTGGTTTTTTAAAAAGTGGGATCTTCCCATATGATAAAGATTCAATTTTGAATTGTCATTTAAACTATGCATTTGAAAGTTTCTGGATGATCACAAGGTGGGACTTGATACTTTGTTATGAGTACTATCAAGGGATGTAAAGATCCAAACAAGTTTCTGTTAAGTTCTGGAAGTTTGAGACAGCCAAAGTAGGCATGGGAGTTAAATTGGTCAAAATGACCATTCACTCATTTTGTTTGTTTTGATTTATTTGTCTTTGGGAAAAGTTTGGGAATTGTTTAGATGATGTTTATTGCACCTAAGAATCCTTTTACAAGCAAAGAAACACATAAACAAGGCAATTCAAAAGAATTCAAAATGGGAGGCATACACACATGCATGCTTGCATATTTTTATTTAGAAAAGTTTTTGTTAACCCTAATTTTGATGATTAGAGTTTGATGATCCAAGTTTAGTATTTTTGGGATGTTACAAACCTTCCCCCCTTAAAAAAATCTCATCCCGAGATTTGAAAAAGGACGAAAAGATTACCTAGGATTTGAAAAGATCGGGAAACTCTGTCCTGATGTGATCTTCGCGCTCCTAGGTAGCTTCTTCTTCTGTGTGGTTGCTCCACTAAATCTTGAGAAACTTGATGCTTCGGGTTCTGGTGGTTCGGAAAGCTTCTTCCAAAATACGGATGGGTACTTCGGGATAGTTCAGGTCATCGTTGATCTCTATGGTCCGGTGATCGATATTCTTGAACACTTCAGTCTTCTCTGGAACTTCGAGGCACTTGCGAAGTAATGAGATATGGAACACATTGTGCACGGCTGACATCTCTTCAGGTAGTTCCAATTGATACGACACTTCTCCTCGACGGTTGAGAATCTTGAAGGGTCCGATATATCTGGGGGCTAACTTTCCTTTGAGTTGGAAACGCTGCATTCCCTTCAATGGCGACACTTTCAGATATACAAAATCTCCTATGTTGAAGGTGAGGTCACTACGTCTCTTGTCGGCATAACTCTTCTGTCTGGACTGGGCTGTCTTGAGGTGCTCACGAATCTTGTGAACCTTCTCTTCTGCTTCTCGTAGGATGTCGGGACCAAAAATCTGACTCTCACCTATTTCTGACCAGTTCAAAAGGGTGCGACACTTCCTTCCGTACATGAATTCAAATGGGGCCATTTGAAAACTAGCTTGATAACTGTTGTTGTATGAAAATTCTGCAAACGGCAGATAGTCTTCCCACTTGGATCCATATTCTAACACATAGGCTCTCAGCATATCTTCAAGTATTTGATTTACTCGCTCCGTTTGTCCATCGGTTTGAGGGTGATATGCGGTGCTGAAATCTATGCGGGTTCCTAAACCTTCTTGGACTTTCTTCTAGAATCTGGAGGTAAATTGAGTTCCTTGATCAGATACGATGTTCTTGGGGACTCCGTGCAAACTAACGATCCTAGCGATGTATAACTCCGCTAGCTTCGAACTCTGATATGTGGTCTTGATGGGTAAGAAATGGGCGACTTTGGACAATCTGTCCACTATGACCCAGATAGAGTCATTTCCCCTACTAGAAGTAGGAAATCCGGTGATAAAGTCCATTCCAACGGAATCCCATTTCCATTTCGGAATCTGCAAGGGTTGTAACAATCCAGCGGGTCTTTGATGTCCTGCCTTGACTCGCTGACATATATCACACTTGGCGATATAGCTTCCGATTTATCTCTTCATCTTATGCCACCAAAATTTCTCTTTCAAATCTTGATACATCTTAGTTCCTTCGGGGTGGATAGAATAAAGAGTGTCATGAGCTTCCTTCAGAATCACTTCTTTCAACTCAGAATCTGCTGGCACACAAAGGCGTCCTTTGTAGCACAGAACTCCTTCTTCGTCTTTGGTGAATCCGGGTACTTTTCCTGTACCAATACGACGCTTGATTCCATCGATACTAGCATTTCCTTTCTGCGCCTCTTTGATCTGGCTGATCAAAGTGGGTTGAAGTTCGATGCTAGCCAAAAATCCTTCACTTACTAATTCTATTCGAAAATCTTCCATCTCTTTGTGCAAGCTTGGTTGCTCCTTCAAAATCATGGAGTTCAAGCGGCACGGCAATCTTCTAAGGGCATCTGCTACCACGTTGGCTTTACCAGGGTGATAGTGAATGTCCAGGTCGTAATCCTTGATTAGCTCAATCCATCTTCTCTGCCTCATATTCAGCTCCTTCTAAGTGAATATATACTTCAGGCTCTTGTGATTCGAATAAATCTCACAACAATTTCCCATCAGGTAATGCCTCCATGTCTTTAAGGCGAGAACTATGGCTGCGAGTTCGAGGTCATGGGTTGGGTAATTTTGCTCATGTTGTTTTAGTTGTCGAGATAGATAAGATATAACTTTGCCTTCTTGCATTAGCACACATCCGAGACCGATCTTCGATGCATCACAATACACGTCGAAGGGCTTCGTGATATCCGGCATGATTAAGATTGGGGCTGAAATCAATCTCCTCTTGAGTTCTTGAAAACTCGCTTCACATTTTTCGGTCCAGTCAAACTTCTTGTCCTTCTTCATCAATTGAGTCATGGGTCTGGCGATACTCGATAATCCTTCTACGAACTTGCGGTAATATCCCGCCAATCCGAGAAATGCACGAACTTGGGTTTGAGTGGTTGGGTCTTTCCAATCTTTGACATCCTTCACCTTTGCAGGGTCAACGGCAATTCCTCCGGCTGATACAATGTGACCGAGGAATCCTACGTCTTGTAACCAGAATTCACATTTGCTAAACTTGGCATACAACTTATGCTCTCTAAGGGTTCCAAGAATGGTCCTTAGGTGTAGCTCATGTTCTTCTTCCGATTTGGAATAAATCATAATGTCATCGATGAAAACAACGATAAACTTATCCAGGAATTCCATAAAAATCTTATTCATGAGATTCATGAAATAAGCGTGGGCATTGGTTAATCCAAAGACATAACGGTATACTCATATAGTCCATATCGGGTGGTAAAGGCAGTCTTGGGAATATCCTCTGCGCGAATCTTGAGTTGATGATAGCCAGTTCTAAGATCAATCTTAGAAAACACTTTGGCACCGGTCAACTGATCAAACAAATCTTCTATCTTGGGCAAGGGGTACTTTTTCTTGATGGTGACATCATTCAACTTCCTATAATCCGTACACAAACGGTTACCTCCATCCTTCTTATCCACAAACAAAACATGTGATCTCCAAGGTGATGCACTTGGTTGAATCAATCCAATTTCCAACATGGAATCCAGTTGCTTCTTCAGTTCTGCCAGTTCTGATGGGTTCATACTATAGGGTCTCTGGGCTATGGGTCTTGTTTCGGGGATTAGTTCAATGATAAACTCGATATCCCGATCTGGGGGCATACCGGGCAAAACATCTGGAAATACATCGGGGTATTCACAGACTATCCGGACTTGGTCAATGGTAGGTTGGGCTATACTCGTGTTGCACTTGAATTGGCGAGGTAAGGTTTTAGATATATGCTCGACTAATATTCCGGCTATACTGGTCATGGTGATGGCTTTCTTGGCACAGTCAATCAATCCTTTATGTTTGGACATCCAATCCATTCCTAGTACTACTTCCAAACCTTTAGTTCTGAGTACTATCAGATTAGCATTAAAATCTATGCCATGGATTCGGATACGGACGGCTTTGCAAATTTTCCTAGCTTTGGTGGTTGAACCAGGAATTTGGACGATCATAACATGCTTCAGTTTTGTTGGTTGAATTTTACTAGTGCATGCAAATTCTTTGGTGACAAATGAATGCGATGCACCAGAATCAAACAATACTCTTGCAAGTATTAAATTAACAGAAAACATACCCAACACGACGTCTGGCGCTTCCTGAGCTTCTTCAGCATGCATGAGGAAAAGACGGCCGTTGCGGTTGAGTGAATTTCCTGGGGTAAACCTCCTTCCTGGCTGAACACGACGCTGCTGCTGAGCTGGGGCATTGGTATTGGGGGCTGCGGCATTCTTCTTGTTGGTGCACTCGTTGGAATAGTGGCTCTTATTTCCACAGTCATAACAAGTCACCTGCGACTTGTCCTTTGCTGCTACAGGCACAACATTGCTTCCAGTCCTCGGGGTAGTGTTGGTGTTGGTGGCAGCATTGTTGTTGTTGAACTTGGGTGGTGCACGGTTGAAATTGCTAGAGTTGCCGGGGTTATTGTGATTTCCTCCGGGCCTAGGGTTTCCACGGTTGGGATAGGTAGGACGGTTCATTGGGGGTCTGTTGGTTCTTGGGGAAAATCCTGGAGATGGGTTAGGGCGATACTTTGGGGTCTGATGGGTTCCTGGCTGATGCATCATGCGACGCTTGCGGTTCTCATTGGCTTTGTTGATATTTCCTTCCATCTGGATGGCAGAGTCGACAAGGGCTTCAATATCCGTAAAGGGAATATTGACCAACACAGTCTGCATCTCATCATGCAGACCGTTCAGGAATCTTTCTTTCTTCTTGGCTTTAGTGTCGATCTCATCCGGGGCATACCTAGCTAATGACAAAAATTTGTCACGGTATTCCACTACGGTCATCCTTCCTTACTTCAGTTCTCTGAACTCGTCTATCATTCTCTTGATAAAACCTGGTGGCACATGGGTTCTGCTGAACTTGACCTTGAATTCCTCCCAGGTCATCATCTGGCCTCCGGTCATTGCGCGAACATTGTTCCACCATGCCCTGGCATCTCCGTCTAGATAGTGGGTGGCGAACAGAACTTTCTCGTTAGCTTCCACTCCGGCGACTTCTAGGTTATTTTCCATGGTCTGCAGCCAATCGTCGGCGTCTAGGGGCTCTTCAGACTTAGTGAAAACAGGTGGGTTGGTGTTCTGAATTTTTTTAGCTTAGATCCATGGTTGTCCTGGTTTCCATGGCCTTGGTTGTTGTGGGAAAGCTGAGCTATCTGTTGCAGGGTGGCTAGGTTGGTTTGACGTTCCGCTCTTTCAGCTTCGCGGTGAGAAACCAACATTTGCAGGATCTGCAACATCGGGTCCGGGGATGAACCACTTCCTCCGCGTGGCATCTGAAGATTGAGATAGATCATGAGAAAAGAGGGAAATTTCTAAGGTTTTGGGACTTTGAAAAGTTTTTAAAGTTTGACTCAGATTTTTGTAGAAACTTGCTTTTCATTCATTCATAGCACACAATACAAACACACACCACAACAAAGTAAACAGATGGTTTTAGGAACCATTCTGGAAACTACGATATAGTGGGACCGAATACTACTCACTACGCTAGTGCTCAAGTGATACTACTCCTCGGAGTCAGTGTAGTTGTCATCCTCATCATCCTCATCGTCATTGATGAAGGCGAAATCCTCCTCATCGGTGAATAAATCCATAGCCTGATCTTCCAGGAAATCATCATCATCACTGATATAGGAGTAGGGGTCTCCACGAAGGTCCTCTCTGGCATTCTCCCTTTCCTCCAACTGCATGTCTCTCTCGTGGATGGTCTCCTCCAAAGACGAGATACGGTGGCGAAGACGGGAAATGATGCGCTCCTTCTTGTCGAGCTGACGACGGTGAGACTTGCGATCCTTCGCTAGCATGGCGATGGTCTGATCCTTCGTCTTGATGATGGCAGACTTGTGGTTGGAGTAGTCACGACAGTTGTCCAATTCTTGCTGACGATCATAGATCATGAAGCTAAGGTGATCCAATTGAGTCTTCAGCTCGTGGTGGTATGGGGCTTCCAGGTGTTGTCCATTAGCATCACGCCTTGGGGAAAACTCAAAGAGGGTACCCTTGATCTGGTTTATACTCTTCCCACACAGACGGGCAAGAGCTTTCTGCATGGCCCTAGCAAGTCCATCGAACCAGTTGTTCTCTCTTAAGGTAAACTGAATTCCCTCAGCATTGGGAGGTTCAATCTTTCCTTGGAGACTTGCAACAATTAGCCACTACAGATCTTCTCCTCCTTGATCATTGAGCTGAGCTCCGAAGAACTCGGGGTGTGGACGCTCCAGAAGTTCCGAAAGCTGATCCAAATCCCTCTCAAAGATAAGGTCTCCTCCATTCCCCAACTGATAAAACTTGCTGTACTTCACGTCCATCTAAAATAATATAGGATGAGTAAGTTTAGAGTGGTCAAGTGTGTCAAATTTTATGTGTTTTGCAAGAGTTTTTGAGGAACATGAATTTTTGTAAAAGAATCAAAGTGATAGGAATGGGAATAAGTTTTTGTAAATATTTGCTTCCTTTGGTTTTGAAACTAAGTTTTTGATTCAAACGTCCAGTCTAACTAGTGTCTCCTATGGTCAGGATGGCTCTGATACCAAATTTTCAACCCCCGGATTTTTAATCCCAGATGCATGTTATGCCATACATCACAATCCCAGGATTACCATTTTTGCGAGACATAACAGATTCGGATACCACAGTACATCATCCATTACAAACCATACATAAGGTTTTACACAAATAAGGATCTCATGATCCAGTTCTTAATACAACTCAAGCAGCGGAAATACGTAATAATAAAGGTAGCGTAGGCGAAGCTCCATATTCGGGGTCACAGGCAATGCGGACGATGGGAGATGATCCAAGTTGTCGTAACCTTCCTGGGGTCCATATTCCAGGTACTCCTCTTCATAGTCTGGCCATGGGAATAGCCAGGGACAAAGCCATGAGTACTCTTTAAGTACTCGCAAACTAATACTAACAAGTGCATGGGTTTTTGTAATATGACACTAAGCTCTAGGGTTGTTTTGCAAAAAGACAGATTTACCTCTACTAAGTTCAGAAGCAAGAGACATCTAGTCAAATTTTATAACACCTAAGTGGGAACTTGTATCTCATGCCACAACTCTGTTGTGGTCAAGTCAAAGTCTCAAATCATTTCACAAGTCATTTTGAAAACATCTGACGGGGAAACAGTATGGCCACTCCAACTGTCCATAACCGCGAACGCGGCTATTCGAATAGTTTGACACTTTGCAGATATTGTACACTTTCACCACAACATTCGATATATCCGTCAGGAACAAATCCAGAATTCACCATACTCAGTATGCGGATAATCAATCCTAACCTTTCAATTACACGCCCTAGTATAAGCACCTCTCGTGTGAGTTTGGCCTCCCAACCATGACCAACTGCCATCTTGGGTACTGCACAGGTGGACAATCTTCACAAGGTAGCCTCAGCTCAGACCTTGGCCGTGAGGGAACTAATACTAAGGTATATAAGTTTTCAGTCAAGCCCTACCCAATTCTCGGGTATTGTGGTTGTACGGTAAAATTGGAATGGTATCGCATCCAGACAACCATCAGTTTTATAAAGGGCTAAGGCTCATGCCTCAACATTTTCATCACCATAAATCATCTGGTGTTCGGAAACACATGTCCAAAACATTTCAATAGAATGATCCATCATTCTATGGTTTTCATAACCATTTTTCCACCAAGTATTCCCATCTAAATTTGATCAAGTTTTATGCTTAGCACTAGCATCTACAAGTGGGGGTAAGTACTAATGAGGGGTGGTAAACTAGTGGAGTTTAACTAAGTTCAATCTCATGCCTTAGGATGACATCAAGATTATCTAGCTTAGCCCAAATTTTATGCTCTTTATGCAACCTTGAAAATATCCTTCTAGTATCTACAATTTCCTTAAGTAAACTCTAAGTAAGAGCTTTGATAAAGAAATAAAGTACAAGCTTGCAAGTAAAACTAGGATTGGGTTATCAAGTGGGTATGATCACATATGCCTAAGGCATATAGTTGGGATGGTAACAAGCAAGTATCTGCTTGCATTAGTCAACTTGATTAGTAAGGCATGCTAAATTACAGTATCTTGCAAGTGTTAGCTTGCTCAATCAACTAGTAGTATTAGGCTTGCCTTGTGCAGAGAAGTGGTTGAAGTTCTCCTCGGCTTCTTTTTCGTAGTATCCTCCTTCTTCCTCGTATCCTTGGTCGGTACTAGCGTCTATGAATAAATACGAGGTACACAATCACCAAACAATACGTAACTACTTGCAATCATCACACACAAGGGTCCTATAGATGATCTAGCATCATCACTAACATTACAAGACCCAAGCTTGGTTTAATTCCTTTTATTTTTAGAAAAGTAATTTCTACTCATTGAAAAACTACTTAGGATTTAATATTCTCCAAACCAAACATGGGATCATGTTGACACATGTCATCACCACATATTTTAGTCCATGGGAATGTGATTTAAAGTGGTGTCACAATTTAATAAGGTTTAACCTTTTATTTTTAATTAAATAAAGTGACTAGAAATGCTTATGTGGCATTCTTTTATTACTTGGTCATTATTTCTGTAAGTAAACCTATATATTTTTATATATTCTGAAAGGTATGGTTAAATGTGATTTTTGAGAGTTGGAATCAACTCAAAAGCTATCATGGTTTAAATTTGAAAAATGTTTGAATGCAGAAAAGCTTCTGCCTTGTTATTTTTACCAAGGATGATCTACAGATCCAAATGATTTGAATCCAACAGGCTTGGATTCCGCATTTCCAGACCTTTCTAAAAAAATTGGTTTCATTCAATTTGGTTCGCTGAATCAAGCTGGGTTGATTATTGAAACTAGGTACAGAACTATGTTTGAATGAAAATGGAAAATTCCAAATTCAAACAAATGGGCTGAGCGGGAAACGATACAGGGCCGGCCTGCTAAGCACAGCGCTTACGCGGGCTGGTTAAGTTTCTGTCCCCACGCGTCAGTGAGACGAGGGGGTGCAAAGCGGTACGGGGCAGTATGGTGCGTTCGATCTAGTTCTAATCCAACGGCTGAGGGTCGTCGTCCACGTCGGGCAACGCCGGCGAGACTGAACCCTAACACGGCAGGTGGGGGTCATCAAGGGATCACCGGGGCTCAGGCGAGGGTCGGCGAGGCGGGCGAACGATGAAGTCGACGACGACGAACCTCCTGGTACCGGCAGCTTCTCCTGGGGCGGCTCCAATCGCTGGCTCCCTTCTTCTCCAGTAGCGGCGGGCTCCGGTGAAATTCCGGCGAAGCGCTGCTCGCCTTGCTTCGGGAACGGGGTGTAACGATCAGTGAGGAGAGGGGAGTGAGATGGTGTGCTCAATTCGGCTGGGGTGACCTTTATTTATAGTCACGAAAACGAGACCGAACGGGAAGGGCAGGCGACAGTGGCGACATGGCTACGAGCTGCTAGAGGCATGGCCAGCGGTGGCGATCGCTTGGTGTTCTCCTGGCGATGCTCTACGGCTTTAATGCGTATGTAGGGGCGGTGGCAAATGGTCTGGAACGTGCGATGCTCTACGCGGCCGAGGCGGTGACTTCGACGGCGAGCGGTGGCTGTGAGCCATGGGGTGGCAAACGGGGATGTCTGGCGGTCTCCTAGGTCGGTGGTGATCGTGTATGCACGCGGCGAGGGCGGCACGCGGTCTGTGGGTTTCGGTCGAGGGTGGCGCTCCGGCGCATGCTCGGCATGGTTGCTGGCGAGCTAAGCACGGTCTGTGCGTGTGGTCCAGGGGTTGGCAACGTGCGAGCGCTGGACCGGGAGTGGCGGTGCGGTGTTGGCTTGCACCCATACATGTTGGCTAGGCTTGTTTCTTCTCCTAGCTTACTGTCCACACTAGGGTGACATGGTGAGCTTCAGCTATTCACCATTGATGGCATTGCCAAGCTTACTGTGGGGCTAGTGCTTGGTTTAGTTGGATAGATGATCTACTGACGTAGCTGTGAGCTAGAGAGGGAACAAGTTAGGCTCCAATCACTGCTCACAATAGTGTTTAGAATTTATTTGAGTTGAATCAACAAGGTGTTTGATGAAATGGCCGCCAGAATTCAAGTTTTGAATTTTGAAAAGATTTTTGGTGGGTGTGCTAGGTTGGTGCTGGTGAGTCTGCAGATGCTTGGGTTTTGAAAGTTGAGCTTGTTTGAGTGGTTTTTGAAAAAGTGAGATCTTCCCATATGATAAAGATTCAATTTTGAATTGTCATTTAAACTATGCATTTGAAAGTTTCTGGATGATCACAAGGTGGGCCTTGATACTTTGTTATGATTACTATCAAGGGGTGTAAAGATCCAAACAAGTTTTTGTTAAGTTCTGAAAGTTTGAGACAACCAAAGTAGGGATGGGAGTTAAATTGGTCAAAATGACCATTCACTCATTTTGTTTGTTTTGATTTATTTGTCTTTGGGAAAAGTTTGGGAATTGTTTAGATGATGTTTATTTCACCTAAGAATCCTTTTACAAGCAAAGAAACACATAAACAAGGCAATTCAAAAGAATTCAAAATGGGAGGCATACACACATGCATGCTTGCATATTTTTATTTAGAAAAGTTTTTGTTGACCCTATTTTTGATGATCCAAGTTTAGTATTTTTGGGATGTTACAATATCCAATTTAGGTATATAGATGATATACATGTTATGGTTGTATTCTTTGCTTGTGAAACAATGTGGTTCTTGGGTATTGGATACCGAATTGGTTGGTATGAAATTTCACATGGAACGACGCAATTCATAAACCACAATGGCCTAAATAACTAGCAAGAGAATATGTGATGATGTTCATCGAAAACAAACAAACTGTTGTTTGTATTTCTCGTTGACATCAAAGCTTGCCTTCAAGATTTGTTTTAATAATAGTTATTTAAATCAGGTATTATGAGAACAAAGGTTGTTCAAATAATTACCGTATTCCATATAAGATGGATGATTGACAAATCTAGTTGGAGAAATCACATCCATAAAGCTAATGCTAAAATGTCGCAAGACAAATGATTGAAAGATCACTTACGAAGTGACATCACCGTTTAAATTATATTGGAAATAAAACATGAAGAATTTCCAAATTTATGGATTTTGGGAGTCTTTGATTTGATAAAGTGGCGCTTGTGAGACTTTCCTCGGGATAATTAAAACTTCGTTGAAAGGCCAAACAAGAACGATCGACTAAATTATTAGAAGTTATACATATCGATGTATGTAGTCCATTATGTATAGTCGTAAGCGATGGATTTCAACTTCATATGCTTTCTCCGGAAATTTGAGTGAATGTTCACTTAAAGAGAAAGAAGTATTAAATATTTGAAAACATTCAAAGACTTTCAAGATGAAGTGGAAAATTATTGTAACAAGAAAATAAATGGTTTATGATTTTATCATAAGGGATTTATTTGAGTTGCAAGTGTAACAAGAAAATAAATGATTTATGATTTTATCATCAAGGGATTAATTTGAGTTACAAGTTTAGAAAAAACACCTAGATTTGCATCTCCCGAAACACCATAGGAGTATGGAGTGTTTGAGATTTGTAATGAAACCTTGTTTTGACATGGTTGGATCAAAGGTGTTATTTGTAAAACTGCCATTATGTTTTAAAAGATTAAAGCTTTAGAGACTATCGCTTTTGAAGGGTTTCGCAACATAGTAAATCAAAAAAATTCTACGGATACGAGCAAGAAAGCCAAGATCTAATCTAGGAGATGCAATCAACGAGAGAGATAGATGAGATCTTCATACCCTTGAAGAAATCGCACAGCGGAAACGTTCAATAGAACGTGGGTGATGTAGTCAAACTAGCCTTCTCCTCCTCGCGATCCGATCCGATCCAACGCCGCAAGTGACAGCGCCTCCGAGAGATGCACACGTACGGTGCCATGACGTCTCCTCCTTCCTTGGTCCAGCAAGTGGGGTGGAGAGATGGATTGGATCTGCAGCACGACGGCGTGGTGCTATGGTGGAGAGTTTCTGCGGCAGGGCTTCGCCTACGCGTAGTCGGGAGGGAGAGAGAGGTGGAGGGCAGCAGGACGGCGGCTAGGGTTGGAGGAGTAGGAGGGGGAGGGTGCGCCCCTGCCCTCTTTATATAGGGGGCTGGATGGCCCCCTTGGCCCCTCCTCCAAGCCCTAGGGCGGCGACCCCAAGGGTTGGAGTGGGGGGCAAGTTTCCCCCCTCCTTCTAGAAGATCTCCCCTAGGGTTTCCCCTAGGCTGGCCGGCTAGGCCTTTGGGGCCTTGTTCCCTTGGCCCATTGCGGCCAGAGCACTTCCCCTTAGTCCCACGCAGGCCCCCGACAAGTGGGACCACGTTGGTCCCACTCCGGAACCTTCTAGAACCTGCCGGTACACTACCGAATACTCTGAAACGATTCCGAAATCCAAAAACTGCTTCCTTTATATGAATCTTATTCTCCGGACTATTCTGGAACCTCTCGTGATGTCTTGGATCTCATCCGAGACTCCGAACAAAGACTCATAAACCAATTATCCATTCTATCCTAGCATCGATGCACGTTAAGTGTGTGACCCTACGGGTTCGAGAATATGCAAACATGATCTTCTATCAATAATCAACAGCGGGGTCTAGAAACCCATATTGACTCCCACATATTCATCGATGATCATATCGGATGAACCACGATGCCAGGATTCAATTAATCCCATATATGTATTCCCTTCGTCACGCGATATTTTACTTGCCCGAGATTCGATCGTTGGTATCGGCATACCTAGTTCAATATCGTTCACAGCAAGTACTTAACTCGTTCTGTAATCCTATATCCCTTTGTGATTAACTCCTTAACCACGTGCTTGCAAGCGGTGTTGATATCGATTACCGAGTGGGCCCAAAGTATATCTCTCCGACTTGGGAAGGACAAATTCCATCTCGATACATACAACCCAACAAGTACTTTCCGATCACCTGAGAGACAACTTTATGATCACCCTCACATAGGATGACGTTTGATGACCTCAAATCTTTCTTCAGATACCAGGGAGTTGTATTGTCTCATGGTCTAAGGAATACAATACTTGACATAGGAAAAATCTTCGCAAAGATGAACACGATGACACGATCTAGTTGCTCTGCTTAATTTGGGTTTGTCCATCATATCATTCTCCTAATGACATGATCTCATTATTAATCCACAACTCATGTCTATGGTTAGGTAATCTTAACCATCATTAATCAATGAGATAGTCCATAGAGGCGCACTAGGGACACGGTGTTGTTCATAAACCACACAAGTATCAAAGTTTCCGCTTAATACAATTCTAGCATGGAATATAAACCTTATCATGAACAAGAATTATAATAATAACATATTTATTATTGCCTCTAGGGCATAATTCCAACAGTCTCCCACTTGCACTAGAGTCAATAATCTAGTTTACATCTGGCAACAATCTAACACCCATGGCATTAAGGTGTTGATCATGTTTTTCTCGTGGAAGAGGTTTAGTCAACGGATCTGCGACATTCAGATCTGTATGTACTTTGCTAATATTTAGATCTCCATCTGCTATATAATCTTGAATTATATGAAAACGGCGGTTGATGTGCTTGGTATTTGGATGATATCTTGGTTCCTTAGCCAGTGCTATGGCGCCAATGTTGTCGCACAATATCTCCAGTGGGTCCAAGGCACTTGGAACCACACCAAGCTCAGTGATGAAGTTCCTGATCCAAACTCCTTCACTTGACGCTTCTGAAGCAGCCATGTATTCCGCTTCTGTTGTAGATCCCGCGATCATGCTTTGCTTGCAGCTTCTCCAGCTCACAGCTGCTGTTGTATAAACGTATCCTGTCTGAGATTTAGAATCATCCGGGTCGGTGTCGAAACTAGCACCGACGTAACCTTTTACGACGAGCTGCTCATCACCTCCATAGACCAAGAACATTTCTTTAGTCCTATTTAAATACTTTAGGATGTTCTTTACGGCTGTCCGGTGTTCCACTCCTGGATCACTTTGGTATCTGCTCGCCAAACTAAGAGCATTGGACACATCCGGTCTAGTACATAGCATGGCATATATGATAGAACCTATGGCCGAGGCTTATGGCACTTTGCTCATAGTATATCTATCATTTACTATAGCTAGACACTGATCCTTGCTCAATATCTTACCTAACAACATGGGCAATGAACCTTTCTTTGCTTTATCCATTCTGAACCTTTTCAGAACTTTGTCTAGGTATGTACTTTGGCTTAAAGCTATTAGGCGTCTTTGTCTATCTCTATACATTTTGATGCCTAATATATAAGCAGCTTCTCCTAGGTCTTTCATTGAAAAACATTTATTCAAATAACTCTTCACATCGTTAAGCATACCGATGTCATTTCCAATAATCAATATGTCATCCACATATAGTACTAAAAATGTCACCGAGCTCCCACTCACTTTCTTGTAGATACAAGCTTTGTAGCAATATGGAACAAATCCAAATCTCTTGATCACTTGATCAAAACGAAGGTTCCAACTCCGAGATGATTGCTTCAGTCCATAAATGGAACGCTGAAGTTTGCACACCTTATTAGCATCCTTAGGATCGACAAAACCTTCGGGATGCATCATATACAACTCTTCATCAATGTTGCCATTGAGGAACACAGTCTTGACATCCATCTGCCATATTTCATAATCATGAAATGCAGCAATTGCTAATAAAATCCGAATGGACTTAAACATCGCTACGGGAGAGAAAGTCTCATCGTAGTTAACACCTTGAACTTGCCGAAACCCTTTTGCGACAAGCCGATCTTTATAGACAGTAACATTACCATCCGCGTCTGTTTTCTTATTGAAAATCCATTTGCACTCAACGGCCTTACGGTCGCTAGAAGGGTCCACCAAAGTCCATACTTGGTTTTCGCTCATGGATCCCAATTCGTATTTCATGGCCTCTAGCCATTTCTCAGAGTCTGGGATCATCATTGCTTCCTCATAATTCGCAGGTTCACTATTGTCTAACAACAAGACGGGTAAGACAGGGGTGCCGTACCATTCAGGAGTGGCACGTGACCATGTCGACCTGCGAAGTTTAGTAGTAGCATCGTTCGAAGTTTCATGATCCTCTTCCTTAGCTTCCTCTCTTGTTGGTGCAGACGGCACTGGAACAATTTCATGTGCTGCACTACTCTCCAACTCGTGAGAAGGTTCAATAACCTCGTCTAGCTCTACCTTCCTGCCACTCACTTCTTTCGAGAGAAACTCCTTCTCAAGAAAGGATCCATTCTTTGCAACAAACACTTTGCCTTCGGATCTATGGTAGAAGGTATACCCAATCGTTTCCTTAGGGTATCCTATGAAGACGCATTTCTCCGCTTTGGGTTCGAGCTTGTCCGGCATCAACTTCTTAACGTAAGCTTCGCATCCCCAAACTTTAAGAAATGACAACTTAGGTTTAGCACCAAACCACAGTTCATACGGTGTCGTCTCAACGGATTTAGATGCTGCCCGATTTAAAGTGAATACAGCGGTTTCTAATGCATAACCCCAAAATGATAACGGCAAATCTGTAAGAGACATCATCGATCGCACCATACCTAATAGAGTTCGATACCGGCGTTCAGACACACCATTGCGCTATGGTGTTCCGGGTGGCGTGAGTTGCAAAACGATTCCGCTTGCTTTAAGATGCGTGAGAAATTCATAACTCAAATATTAACCTCCACGATCGGATCGTAGAAATTTAATTTTCATGTTATGATGGTTTTCCACTTCGTTCTAAAATTCTTTGAACCTTTCAAACGTTTTAGATTTATGTTTCATTAAATAGATATACCCATATCTACTTAAGTCATCAGTAAAAGTGAGAAAATAGCGATATCCACCGCCCGTCGAAACACTCATTGGTCCGCATACATCGGTATGTATGATTTCCAACAAGTCCGTTGCTCGCTCGATTATACCGGAGAAAAATGTTTTGATCATCTTGCCCATGAGGCACGGCTCGCACGTGTCAAATGATTCAAAATCAAGAGACTCCAAAAGTCCATCAGAATTGATTTTCTTCATGCGTTTTACACCAATATGACCTAGACGGCAGTGCCACAAATAAGTTGAATTATCACTATCTACTTTGCATCTCTTAGCGTCAATGTTATGGATGTGTGTTTCATTGCTTTCAAGATTCAGAAGAAATAAACCATTCACAACAGGTGCATGACCATAAAAGATGTTATTCATATAAATAGAAGAACCATTATTCTCCGATTTAAATGAATAACCGTCTTGCAATAAACACGATCCAGATATAATGTTCATGCTCAACGCAGGCACATAATAACACTTATTAAGGTTTAAAACTAATCCCGAAGGTAAAACTAAGGAGAGCGTGCCGACGGCCATCACATCAACTTTTGATCCATTGCCAACGCGCATCGTCACCTCATACCTTGCTAGCCACCGTCTATTTTGTAGCTCCTATTTCGAGTTACAAATATTAGCAACTGAACTGGTATCAAATACCCAGGCACTACAACGAGCGCTAGTAAGGTAAACATCAATAACATGTATATCAAATATACCTTTAATGGTGCCAGCCTTCTTGTCCGCTAAGTACTTCGGACAGTTGCGCTTCCAGTGACCCTTGTCCTTGCAATAGAAGCACTTAGTGTCCGGCTTAGGTCCAGACTTGAGCTTCTTCTCATCAGGGGCAACGCGCTTGCCGCTGCCTTTCTTGAAGGATTTCTTTGCACCCTTACCTTTCTTAAAGCTAGGGATCTTGTTGACCATCAACACATGATTATCTTTCTTGATATCCACCTCCGCATCTTTCAGCTTAGCGAAGAGCTCAGTGATCGTATCAGTGGAACCAATTTGATTGTGAGTGACTACAAAACCTTTGTAGCTGGGAGGGAGTGATTGCAGAACTCTGTCAATCTTGAGCTCTTCTGGAATCTTGCAGTCCAGTTGCTCAAGACGTTGAGTGTAGCCCGACATCTTAATGGCGTGCTCACTAACGGAACTCCCTTCCTCCATCTTGCAGTTGAAGAATTTCTCAGAGATCTCATATCTCTCAGAACGGGCCTGAGTCTGAAACATGGTTTTCAGTTTTGCAAGTATCTCAAAGGGCCCGGCGAACTCCTCAAAACGATTTTGAAGGTCCGGTTCCATAGCAAACAACATGGTACTCTTAATCACTCCATAATCATCTTTGCGTGACTGATAAACAGCTTTTTCATTAGCCGGCGCATCAATAGAAGGGGCGTCACCTAGCGCTTTCTCAAGGACATAGTCCTTTTGTGCGCCAGCGAGAATGATTCTCAGATTGCGGAACCAGTTGGTGAAGTTATACCCATTGTTCTTAAGATTTTTTTTCCAGCAAAAACGTTGAAGTTGAAGTTGGACTTAGCCATTTGATCTACAAAATTTGCATGTACAATTTAGACTATGTTCATGATAACTAGTTCAACTTAATCAAATTACTAGATGAACTCCCACTAAATTCAACATCCCTAAAGTTGTTTTAGTGAACACGATCCAAATTCACCACACCTAATCCGATCTTCACGAGAAGAGATGTGGTTTCAATGGTGGACAACAAAGTGTCGATTATATCATTCATATGACTCATGTTTAACCTTTCGGTTCATGTGTTCCGAGGCCATGTCTGTACATGCTAGGCTCATCAAGTCAAACCCAACTATTTCTGCGTGTGCAAAACTGGATTGCACCCGTTGTATGTGAACGTAGAGTTTATAGCACCCGATCATCATGAGGTGCTTGAACACGACGAACTTCCGCAACGGTGCATACATGGGGAGAACACAATTTTATCTTGATCTTTAAGTGAGGAATCATCTTATAATGCCAGCGTCGCGATCTAAGCATAATAAGATACATAAAAGGATAAACATCACATGCATATAATTTTATGTGACATGGTATATCCAATCTCCGCGCAATGATCTCCATCTTGTGCGCGCCAGCATGATCTCGATCACTCCATCATGATTGCCTCCACCACGAATAGCAACTACAACTATTGCTAACTACTTAGCGATAAAGTAAAGCTATTACATGGCGTATAAGAAGTTGACACACAGGTCATACACAATTATAAAGACAACCATATGGATCCTGCCGGTTGTGAACTCATCGACATGCAAGTCGTGAACTATTACAAAACATGATCATTGCATACATCATACACATCATATCTTGGGCCATACCATATCACAAAACACTCCCTGCAAAAACAAGTTAGACACCTCTACTTTGTTGTTGCATGTTTTACGTGGCTTATGGGAGTAACAAGATAAGAACGATTCTTACCTACAGAAAGCCACAACGGTGATATTATGGTTGCTAATATCCGGTGTAAATCCCATGACTACTATAGTGAGAGAAACTGGCATCCACCAGCCGCATGTGTGGAACAAGCCACACGCCAAGTGCGGAGCTGGTCTCGCGAACGAGGTCACGTAAAGTTGGCCTGATTAATTCATGGTTAATCAACAGGGGTATTATCATGGAGACCTTAGATCTAAATGTGTTGGTTGGACTTTATATCTTAATATTCCCCTGTTTGTTCTTAATTGGCTTTGGGATTAATCACTAGTGGTGTATTTGCTTATATCTATGGCTACACCTAGCTATGGTTCCTCTTAGAAGAAACTATAGAAATACTATCTATGTGATTTCACTAATTGTGACAACTAAATGAATGAAACACAAATTTTCTTAAACATTTACTCCATAGAGAAAACTTGCGATCACTCCACTTCACTAGATCTATTTTACTTGCACTAGTTTATTCATACTAATTACTTCCAACAATTTACCGCAATACCAAAAACAACCACACACACACTTTAGATGCTAGCTTTGCATAGAAGGACATATAAGTGTGTTATAGGGCTTTAGAGAATAGATAGTTTACCTTCAGCTCCTCATGGGTTCGACATTCAAATACCTATAGAATTGTACTACGATAATACCCTGCACTTGGGGGTTATCAAGTTACATTTCTGGCACCATTGTCGGGGAGCATAGAGCTAAGCTTCAATTCTTGTTTGCATTTCTAGTTTATTTTTAGTATCTTGCATATAAAATTACCCCCCCCCCCAAATTACAATGGAAAATTCTCACAATGATATGTATGATATTCTAGTCAAATATGTTGAAAGCTTGAATATTCCCTTGGGCACTAACTTTTTGAATGTTGGAGATATGCCCTAGAGCCAATAATAAAAGTAGTTATTATTATATCTTTGTGTTTATGATAAATTTTTATATTCATGCTATAATTGTATTAACCGGAAACATTAATACTTGTGTGATTTGTAAACTTATTAGAGTCCCTAGTAAAGTCTCTTTATAATAATAGCTTGTTGGTTGATAGATGATCATGGTTTCCTGATCATGAACATTGAGATGTTATTAACAACAAGATCATATCATTAGGAGAATGGTGTGATGGACATACTCCTATAGATAAACGTAGCATAACGATCAAGTCATTTCAATAGTTCGTCTGCTATAAGCTTTCAGATACATAGTAACCTAATTCCTTCGACCATGAGATCATGCTAATCACCATCACCGGATGGATGCTTTGATGAAATCAAACACCACTTCATAACTGGGTGGTTATAAAGGTGGCATTGAGTGTTCGGAAAGTATGTGTTGAGGCACATGGATAAAGAGTGGGATTTGTCCATCCATATGACAGATATATATATACTCTGGGCCCTCTCGGTGGAATGTCATCCAATTATCTTGCAAGCATGTGACCGTCTCACAAGGGATCACATATCTCAGGAACGAGTAAAGAGTACTTATCGATAACGAGATTGAACTAGGTATGCAGAGATACCGACGATCAGACCTCAAATAAGTAAAATATCACGAGACAAAGGGAAATTGGTATCGTATGTAATGGTTCATTCGATCGCCAAGTAATCATACAAATATGTGGGAGCCATATGATATTTGTTATTGGAGAAGAGTCTCGGTCATGTCTGCATAATTTGTTGGATATATGCCCTAGAGGCAATAATAAAAGTGGTTATAATTATATCTTTGGGTTTATGATAAAATTTTACATTCATGCTATCACAGTATTAACCGGAAACATTAATATTTGTGTGATTTGTAAACTAAATTAGAGTCCCTAGTAAAGCATATTTGTAATACTAGCTTGTTGGTTAATAGATGATCGTGGTTTCCCGATCATGAACATTGAGATGTTGTTAACAACGAGATCATATCATTAGGAGAATGGTATGATGGACATACTCCTATAGATAAGCGTAGCATAAATATCAAGTCATTTCAATAGTTCATTTGTTGTAAGCTTTCTGATACATAGTAACCTAATTCCTTCAACCATTAGATCATGCTAATCACCATCACCGGAAGGATACTTTGATGACATCAAACGCCACACTGTAATTGGGTGGCTATAAAGGTGGCATTCAGTGTTCAGAAAGTATGTGTTGAGGCACATGGATCAAGAGTGGGATTTGTCCATCCATATGACGGATATATATACTCTGGGCCCTCTCGGTGGAATGTCATCCAATTGGCTTGCAAGCATGTGACTGGCTCACAAGGGATCACATATCACGTGAATGAGAAAAGAGTACTTATCGGTAACGAGGTTGAACTAAGTATGCAGAGATACCAACGATCAAAACCTCGGATGAGTAAACTATCGTGAGACAAAGGGAAATTGGTATCGTATGTAAGTGGTTCATTCGATCACAAAGTAATCGTAGAAATATGTGGGAACCATATGAATTTCCAGAGTCCTCTATTTGTTATTGATCGAAGAAGTGTCTTGGTCATGTCCGCATAATTCACGAACCGTAGGGAGACACACTTAAGGATTCGATGTTATTTAGTAGATATGGAATGTTAGTAGGGATACCGAATGTTGTTCGGAGTCTCAGATGGGATCCGGGATATCACGAGGAGATCTGGAATGGTCCGGAGAATAAGATTCATATAAGGAAAGTCCGATTCCGGAGTTCGGGAAAGATTCCGATGTTTTCATCGGAGAGGTTCTAGAAGGGTCTAGAAGGTTCACCGGTCCGGAAGGGGAATGGTCCATGAATGTGTCATGGGTAAGTGGAATGATTGGATCATATCTTAGGTCTCTTGGTGTGGACATTTGTAAGAGAGAATTAAAGCTCTAAATTGAAAGTCAAACGGGAAGTTTGAAATATGTGTAGTATTAATTCATGGTTAATCAACTGGGTATTATCAT
Organism: Avena sativa; assembly: GCA_916181665.1. Taxonomy (NCBI): domain Eukaryota; kingdom Viridiplantae; phylum Streptophyta; class Magnoliopsida; order Poales; family Poaceae; genus Avena; species Avena sativa. The sequence goes on along the minus strand of OV702279.1, from coordinate 50,223,266 downwards.
GGAGACCTTAGATCTAAATGTGGTGGTTGGACTTTATATATTAATATTCCCCTGTTTATTCTTAATTGGCTTTGGGATTAATCACTAGTGGTGTATTTGCTTATATCTATGGCTACACCTAGCTATGGTTCCTCTTAGAAGAAACTATAGAAATACTATCTATGTGATTTCACTAATTGTGACAACTAAATGAATGAAACCCAAATTTGCTTAAACATTTACTCCATAGAGAAAACTTGCGATCACTCCACTTCACTAGATCTATTTTACTTGCACTAGTTTATTCATACTAATTACTTCCAACAATTTACCGCAATACCAAAAACAACCACACACACACACTTTAGATGCTAGCTTTGCATAGAAGGACATATAAGTGGGTTATAGGGCTTTAGAGAATAGATAGTTTACCTTCAGCTCCTCATGGGTTCGACATTCAAATACCTATAGAATTGTACTACGATAATACCCTGCACTTGGGGGTTATCAAGTTACATTTCTGGCACCATTGTCGGGGAGCATAGAGCTAAGCTTCAATTCTTGTTTGCATTTCTAGTTTATTTTTAGTATCTTGCATATAAAATTACACCCCCCCCAAATTACAATGGAAAATTCTCACAATGATATGTATGATATTCTAGTCAAATATGTTGAAAGCTTGAATATTCCCTTGGGCACAAACTTTTTGAATGTGGAGATATGCCCTAGAGCCAATAATAAAAGTAGTTATTATTATATCTTTGTGTTTATGATAAATGTTTATATTCATGCTATAATTGTATTAACCGGAAACATTAATACTTGTGTGATTTGTAAACTTATTAGAGTCCCTAGTAAAGTCTCTTTATAATAATAGCTTGTTGGTTGATAGATGATCATGGTTTCCTGATCATGAACATTGAGATGTTATTAACAACAAGATCATATCATTAGGAGAATGGTGTGATGGACATACTCCTATAGATAAACGTAGCATAACGATCAAGTCATTTCAATAGTTCGTCTGCTATAAGATTTCAGATACATAGTAACCTAATTCCTTCGACCATGAGATCATGCTAATCACCATCACCGGATGGATGCTTTGATGAAATCAAACACCACTTCATAACTGGGTGGTTATAAAGGTGGCATTGAGTGTTCAGAAAGTATGTGTTGAGGCACAAGGATCAAGAGTGGGATTTGTCCATCCATATGACAGATATATATACTCTGGGCCCTCTCGGTGGAATGTCATCCAATTATCTTGCAAGCATGTGACCGTCTCACAAGGGATCACATATCTCAGGAACGAGTAAAGAGTACTTATCGATAACGAGATTGAACTAGGTATGCAGAGATACCGACGATCAGACCTCAAATAAGTAAAATATCACGAGACAAAGGGAAATTGGTATCGTATGTAATGGTTCATTCGATCACCAAGTAATCATACAAATATGTGGGAGCCATATGATATTTGTTATTGGAGAAGAGTCTCGGTAATTTCTGCATAATTTGTTGGATATATGCCCTAGAGGCAATAATAAAAGTGGTTATTATTATATATTTGTTTTTATGATAAATTTTTACATTCATGCTATAACAGTATTAACCGGAAACATTAATACTTGTGTGATTTGTAAACTAAATTAGAGTCCCTAGTAAAGCATCTTTGTAATACTAGCTTGTTGGTTAATAGATGATCGTGGTTTCCGGATCATGAACATTGAGATGTTGTTAACAACGAGATCATATCATTAGGAGAATGGTATGATGGACATACTCCTATAGATAAGCGTAGCATAAAGATCAAGTCATTTCAATAGTTCATTTGCTGTAAGCTTTCTGATACATGGTAACCTAATTCCTTCAACCATTAGATCATGCTAATCACCATCACCGGAAGGATACTTTGATGACATCAAACGCCACACCGTAATTGGGTGGCTATAAAGGTGGCATTCAGTGTTAAGAAAGTATGTGTTGAGGCACATGGATCAAGAGTGGGATTTGTCCATCCATATGACGGATATATATACTCTGGGCCCTCTCGGTGGAATGTCATCCAATTGGCTTGCAAGCATGTGACTGGCTCACAGGGGATCACATATCACGTGAATGAGAAAAGAGTACTTATCGGTAACGAGGTTGAACTAGGTATGCAGAGATACCGACGATCAAAACCTCGGATGAGTAAACTATCATGAGACAAAGGGAAATTGGTATCGTATGTAAGTGGTTCATTCGATCACAAAGTAATCGTATAAATATGTGGGAACCATATGAATTTCCAGAGTCCTCTATTGGTTATTCATCGAAGAAGTGTCTCGGTCATGTCCGCATAATTCACGAACCGTAGGGAGACACACTTAAGGATTCGATGTTATTTAGTAGATATGGAATGTTAGTAGGGATACCGAATGTTGTTCGGAGTCGCGGATGGGATCCGGGATATCACGAGGAGATCTGGAATGGTCCGGAGAGTAAGATTCATATAAGGAAAGTCCGATTCCGGAGTTCGGGAAAGATTCCGATGTTTTCATCGGAGAGGTTCTAGAAGGGTCTAGAAGGTTCACCGGTCCGGAAGGGGAATGGTCCATGAATGTGTCATGGGTAAGTGGAATGATTGGATCATATCTTAGGTCTCTTGGTGTGGACATTTGTAAGAGAGAATTAAAGCTCTAAATTATAAGTCAAACAGGAAGTTTGAAAAGTCAAACTGGAACAATGGTTTCCTAGTGGAAGAAGGAAAGAGTCCTTATCTCAATCCAACTTGGGTTTGGGTTTGGATTCAAACCCACCAATCCCAGGGATGTCCCCCTCTCATAAATAGAGGGGGAGGGCTGCCCCAAACACACAAGACCTATCCCTCCCACACCCAAGACGCCACCGCCGCGCCAAGCCGCCGCCGGCCCGTCGCCGCCGCCGTAGCCGCCGCCGACACCTCCTCCTCCTCCCGCTCTTCTAAACCCTAGATCACCGGGAAACCCTAGATCCACCATAACTCGCACCGGTTTAGGAGAAGACCTGCGGGATCTTCCCTCTACCTCCGACACCACGCCGTCGTGCTGCCGGAATCGCGAGGGGAGAACTACAACCTCTGTTGCCTGCTGGAACAAGGGAGAGGAAGGTCTTCATCGAGTACCGAATGTGTGACCGACTGCGGAAGCGCTGCCGGAACGCAGCACCGGAAGGATAGTCTACGCGATCTTGAGATCGGAAAGTGTACGACTACATCATCCACGAGAATCTGCTCTCATTAACCACTTTGGAATCTTCGAGGGTGAGTACTCTAATCGACTCGTTGCTAAAATCTAGTAGATAGATCTTGGATTGTTTGTTTTCATGCGGTAGAAATTTTTTGTTTTCCATGCTACGAAACCCTATAGTGGTATCATCTCCGTGTCTATATGTAGATCTGTTGCACGAGTAGAACACAATGGTCATTGTGGGCGGTGGTGCTTTTATTATCAATTGCTTTTTGCGTACTTTGCATCTTGCGGTATGATGGCATGAAGCGGCTCGGGCTAACCTTACATGACATCATTCATGAGACTTGCTCCACGTTTAACATGAAACTTGTATTGCATAAGTGGCTTTGCGGGTGTCTGTCTCTCCCATCATAGTATAGATTCAATTTACAATGGGCACTTGATAGTTCAAACATCAACGTTGTGGTTCTTGTTCGTAAGTTAGAACGACACTTATTGAAATCCCCGAACCACGTAAAATATGTAAAGAAAATTAGAGGCGTCTAACTTTGTTTTGCAGGGGTGTGCTGTGATGTGATATGGCCATGATTGTGATTATATATGATGTATGCAATGTTCCTTATTGTAAGTCGGCAACCGGCAGGAGCCACGTGGTTGTCTTTTAATTCCGTTAAGACCTGCGTGTCTATTCAAAGTAGTTGTAATAGTTGATGCTGGTGGACGACATCCATGAACTGGCGCCATTGACCTTGACGCCATACCGGTGATAATGGAGATCATGTTCGTGCTTGAAGATCGAGATCGGAAGCACAATAAGAAAGGCCATATCATATCACATATTATAAATTGCATGTGATGTTAATCCTTTTATGCATCTTGTATTGCTTAGTTTGCGAAGGTAGCATTATAAGATGATCCCTCAAGCACAAAAATTTCAAGTTATAAAGTGTTCATCCTTAGTAAGCACTGTTGCTAAAGCTCGTTGTTTCGAAGCACCACGTGATGATCGGGTGTGTTAGATTCTGCGAGTGTATACAACGTGAGCAAGCCAGATTTGCTCATGCGGAAGCTAAGGTTTGATCTTGACGAGCCTAACATGTACAGACATGGTCTCGGAACACGGATCACCGAAAGGTAAAGCATGAGTCATATAGTAGATATGATGAACATGTTGATTGTTCGCCATTGAAGCTACATCAACTCTCTTGATGATCGGTTTTGATGTGGTGGATTTGGTTCGTGTGATCACTAAAGCAATGTGAGGGATATTGTTTTGAGTGGGAGTTCACCTAGATTAATTTACCTATTAATTAGAACTCAATTTGTCATAAACTTAGTCTAAACTATTGCAAATATGTTGTAGATCAATGGCGGCCCCTACCATCGATTTTAATGCGTTCCTAGAGAAAGAAAAGTTGAAAAACAATGGAAGCAACTTCGCGGATTGGTTCCGCAATTTGAGGTTTGTCCTCAATGTTGGTAATTTGACCTATGTGCTGGATGCACCTCTGGGTGACCCACCTGCAGCTAATGCTACCGATGAGGTAAAGAATGTTTTCCTCTCTTGGAAGAATCAGTACTCCACAGTTCAGTGTGCTATCTTGTATGGTTTGGAATCGGAGCTTCAGAAAATGTTTGAGAACCATGACCCACATGATATTGTCCGTGAACTCAAAATGATATTTGTGGCTCACGCGGCAGTTGAGAGTTATGAGGCTTCTGAAAAGTTCTTTAACTGCAAGATGGAAGAGGGCAGCTCTGTCAGTGAGCATGTGCTTAAGATGTTTGGGCACGCAAGCAAGCTTCAAAGCTTAGGTATAGTGATTCCTAATTCTTTGGGGATTCACCGTGTCCTCCAATCACTACCACCAAGTTACAAGAACTTTGTGATGAACTACAATATGCAAAACATGGACAAGTCGTTGCCCGAAATCTTCTCCATCTTAAAGTCTGCAGAAGTGGAGATCAAGGAAGAGCACCAAGTGTTGTTGGTCAATAAGACCACCAAATTCAAGAATCAAGGCAAGTCTAAGAAAAAGGGAAACTTCAAGAAGGTCGGTAAGAAAGTTACTGCGCCAGCGAAGAAGACCAAGGTTGGGCCTAAGCCTGATACTGAGTGCTTTTACTGCAAGGGAGAAGGTCACTGGAAGCGGAATTTCCCTAAGTACTTGGCGGATTTGAAGAACGGCAACATCAAGAAGAAAGGTATATCCGATATACATGTTATTGATGTGTATCTCACTAGTACTCGTAGTAGTGCCTGGGTATTTGGTTCGGTTGCTCATATTTTTAAGTCAAAACTGGTGCTACAGAATAAATGGAAGGTAGCGAAGAATGAGGTGACGATGCGTGTTGGAAATGGATCAAAGGTTGATGTGATCGCGGTCGGCACGCTACCTCTTCATCTACCATCGGGATTAGTTTTATACTTAAATAATTGTTATTTGTCATTGTGAGACGGTTACTTGTTTAAGTCCGAGAATAATGGTTGTTCAGTTTCTATGAGTAATATGTTTTATGCACATGCACCTTTAATAGATGGTCTAATCTTATTGAATCTCGATTGTGGTAATATACACATTAATAACATTGAAGCTAACCATTTGAAATTGAGTGATAACTCGACCTATATGTGGCACTGTCGTCTTGGTCATATTGGAGTGAAGCGTATGAAGAAACTCTATTCCGATGGACTTCTTGAATCACTTGAAAGATGCGAAGCATGTCCGATGGGTAAAATGACTAAGACTCCATTTTCTGGTATGATGGAGCGAGCTACGGACTTATTAGAAATCATACATACTGATGTGTGTGGTCCAATGAGTGTAGCATCGCGCGGTGGTTATCGCTATGTTCTTACCTTCACGGATGACTTAAGTAGATATGGGTATATCTATTTCATGAAACATAAGTCCGAAACTTTCGAGAAGTTTAAGGAATTTGAAAGTGAGGTAGAGAATCAACGTAACAAGAAGATTAAATTTTTACGATCTAATCGTGGAGGTGAGTATCTAAGTTACGAGTTTGGCGAGCATTTGAAGAAATGCGGAATACTTTTACAATTGACACCGCCGGGAACACCACAACGTAATGGTGTGTCCGAACGTCATAATTGAACTCTCCTAGATATGGTTCATTCTATGATGTCACTTACAGATTTCCCGCTATCGTTTTGGGGTTATGCATTAGAAACAACCGCATTCACTTTAAATAGGGCACCATCTAAATCCATTGAAATGACACCGTATGAATTGTGGTTTGGGAAGAAACCTAAATTGCCGTTCCTTAAAGTTTGGGGTTGCTAAGCTTATGTAAAGAAGTTACAGCCAGACAAGGTTGAACCCAAAGCAGAAAAATGCGTCTTCATAGGATACCCGAAGGAAACTATTGGGTATACATTCTATCATAGATCCGAGGGAAACTTTTTGTTGCCAAGAATGGATCCTTTCTAGAGAAGGAGTTTCTCTCGAAAGAAGTGACTGGAAGGAAAGTAGAACTCGATGAGGTTGTTGAACCTCCTCTCGAACTTGCGAGTAGCGCAACACCGGAAGTATTTCCTGTGGCGCCTACACCAATAAGAGAGGAAGCTAGTGATGTTGATCATGAAACTTCGGTTGAAGTTACTACGGAACCTCACAGGTCAACGAGAACTCGTACCACTGCTGATTGGTATGATCTCGTTATGAGTGTCATGTTGGTGGACAACACCCATTACCCTGCGACATAAGAGGAAGAGATGATGAGCCTAGATTCCAATAAATGGCAAGAAGCCATGAAATCCGAGATTGGATCCATGTACGAAAACCATGTGTGGACTTTGGTGGACTTACCAGATGGCCGGAAGGCTGTCGAAAACAAATGGATTTTCATGAACAAAACAGATGCTGATGGTAATGTTACGATCTATAAAGCTCGACTTGTCGCAAAACGGTTTCGACAAATTCAAGGAGTTGACTACGATGAGAATTTCTCACCAGTAGCGAAGCTAAAGTCTGTGAGGATTATGTTAGCAATCGCTGCATATTATGATTATGAGATATGGCAGATGGATGTCAAAATAGCGTTCCTCAATGGAGACATTGATGAAGAGTTGTATATGATGCAACCCAAAGGTTTTATCAATCCTAAAGATGCTAACAAGGTATGCAAACTTCAACGGTCCATATATGGATTGAAGCAAGCATCCCGAAGTTGGAATCAACGTTTTGATAAGGTAATCAAAAGCTTTCGTTTTATACAAAAAAGTGAGTGGGAGCTCTGTAGCATTCTTAATACTATATGTAGATGACATATTGTTGATTGGGAATGATGTAGACCTTCCTAATAGTGTCAAGGATTATTTGAATAATAATTTTTCAATGAAAGATCTTGGCGAAGCAGCTTACATATTAGGCATAAAGATTTATAGAGATAGATCGAGATGCCTAATATAATTGTCACGGAGTACATATTTGGACAAAGTTCTAAAGAGGTTTGGAATGGAAGATAGAAAGAAAGAGTTCTTGACCATGTTGCCCAATACGACCTTGAGTAAAGCTCAAAGTCCTGCAATGACAAAAGATAGAGAAAGGATGAGTAAGACTCCCTATGCCTCAGCCATAGGATCTGTCATGTATGCCATGCTATGTACTAGACCCGACATTGCATATGCTGTTAGTTTGACTAGCAGATATCAAAGTGATTCAGGAGTGGATCATTGGACAATGGTAAAAAACATCCTTAAGTACTTGAGAAGAACTAAGGATATGGTTCTTTCTTATGGAGGTGATGAATAGCTCGTTGTTAATGGTTACACCGATGCTAGTTGGAACACCGATCCAGATGATTCTAAATCTCAATCTGGATACGTATTTACTTTGAATGGTGCAGCAGTTAGCTGGAGAAGTGCAAAGCAAAGCGTTGTGGCGAGATCTTCAACTGAATCGGAATACATAGCTGCTTCGGAGGCTTCACAAGAGGCGATATGGATAAAGGAGTTCATTATAGAGCTTAGTGTGGTTCCAAGTGCGCTGGACCCAATGTCTATCTACTATGATAATGTGGGCGCCATAGCCAATGCACAAGAACCAAGGTCACACAAGAAGCTGAAGCACATCAAGCTACGTTTTCACGCTATTCGAGAGCATGTCCAAGACGGTGACATAAACATTTGCAAAGTACACACAGATCTGAATGTGGAGGATCCGTCGACTAAACCTCTCCCGAGGGCAAAACATGACCAGCACCAAACCGCCATGGGTGTTTGGTATATTACCATCTAATCTAGATTAGTTGACTCTAGTGCAAGTGGGAGACTGTTGGAGATATTCCCTAGAGGCAATAATAAAAGTGGTTATTATTATATCTTTGTGTTTATGATAAATGTTTACATTCATGCTATAACAGTATTAACCGGAAACATTAATACTTGTGTGATTTGTAAACTAAATTAGAGTCCCTAGTAAAGCCTCTTTATAATACTAGCTTATTGGTTAATAGATGATCGTGGTTTCCCGATCATGAACATTGAGATGTTGTTAACAACGAGATCATATCATTAGGAGAATGGTATGATGGACATACTCCTATAGATAAGCGTAGCATAAAGATCAAGTCATTTCAATAGTTCATTTGTTGTAATATTTCTAATACATAGTAACCTAATTCCTTCAACCATGAGATCATGCTAATCACCATCACCGGAAGGATACTTTGATGACATCAAACGCCACACCGTAACTGGGTGGCTATAAAGGTGGCATTGAGTGTTCAGAAAGTATGTGTTGAGGCACATGGATCAAGAGTAGGATTTGTCCATCCATTTGACGGATAGATATACTGTCACATCCCAAAATTTTCAAAATTTTGAAATGTGAAAAATAAATAAACAAAATAAATAATTGTTGAAATTTAGGGTGAAAATAAATTTTTTAATTCCAAATGGAAACATCAAAACCTATTTTGAACAAATAGAATCCTAAAGGGATTTAAAAAGATAAACATATATTAAATAAAATTATAAAAGTTGGAATCACCATTTTTGGATCTTTAAATAAAAAGATATGAATTTTATTAGCAAAGGAAAAATAAATAAATAAGGACTATTTCAAAAAGCCAAATTAAATCTGGGCCAAACAAATTAAATGAAATATTATTGATTAATAAAAAGAGTAAAGAATAATTTAAAAATCATTAGGATTGATTATTATCCAATTTTTTTTAAAAAAGACAATCCCCAATTTAAATATAAATCTTATTAGAGTATTTTAAATAATAATTCAAAGTGAATTATTTTTTTAAATAAAACCTACTGAAAAAGATTTGGTAAAATTTAGAATTCAAATAGAGTTTGAAAACAAATTAAAATCTTATTTGAAATAAAGACAAATGTCTATATTAAATAAATAATAGACCCTAAAAGAATAAAACAAATATTCTAAGTTGGACTTTAGAATATGTTAATAAACAGTACTAAAATATACTCAAAGTTTGGCAAAGGTTTGAATTCAAATGGGGTTTGAATTATTTGAATAAAAATCAAAAAAATAAATAGAAAAGGAAAAAGAAAAAGATTCTGAATAAAAAAGGAAACGAACCCAACCCACTAACAGGCCCAGTCCAGCCCAGCAGTGCAACCCACTTCTTCCCCTCTCCCCGAATTTTTTTCACCTAACAGCACACCCGCTAAGTCACTGAACGACGGACCCCACCTAACTCCCCCACCTCGCTGACGAACGGACCCCACACTATCGGTTCTTCGTTTCCACCCACGTCGATCGTTTTCCCCATCGCTCGTCGTTGTTCCTGCCGCAATTAACCCCGATGAATTTGCGTTAATGCACGGTTAGTTCTCGCCAGTGATGACACACACTTAAGCGCCCACGCTCCCTCTCCATTTCCCCCCGGTTCTCCGAGTCACCCCCTCGGCCCCTGCTTTGCATGAGCTTGACCAGCATACCCTTGCATATCTCCCAGTACCAACCGCTTGGCCGCGCGTGCTCTAAAACATCGACAGGGACCACCTCCGAACGCCGCCATCGTCTGCCACTCCTCCGGCGACCCCTCCTCATAAGTGCAGACTACCCCCTCCTCTCCGGTTGTTAGCCGCATGTTCATCATCTTCGCGCGCACCTAACAGTGTCATCAATTTTCCTTGGCATGGCATGCAACCTCGCCACCGACAACGAACAGACGGACCCGATGGTGAGCACAACTCCAACGAGCAATCCATGTGGAACCCGTGTGCCCCTTGGCCGACAGAAACCACGTTGAGCATCGCCACTCTCTGGCGAGTCTGGTAATGGTCTTCCCCTTCCCTCTTGCTTCCTGTATCGCCGGTAGCATCATCGCCTGAGCGCGCGCCGCCGTCCGCGGCCGCTAGCGCCGCCCAGTTTTCGTCAGGTTTCTATACACCGTTAGATCTTAATCGTGTGGCTACGATAGAAGCCTAACCCGAAGGGGTATGCTCTGATCTGTGCCGTAGATTTTAATTAGATCCAACGCACCCCGTAGCTCGATCCGCATGAACCGTTTTCAGCTAATGAGAACATGACGCGTGGCCTGTGTTTCAAGTTAAAACAAAAAATGTTCTATTAGATGTTCAAACTTGCAAAATTCGTAACTTTAAATCCACACGTCCAAATTTTACAAATTTTATATCACTGGAATCAGCAAAAGTAATACTTTCCAACCATGTACTTTGTTTAATGATTTACTACTGGAAAATTAGTTGTTTTTGCAGAAACTTGTGTAGGCATATTTTGTGTATAAAAATCATCCTAAAAATATTTTTTGGGTAAAATCTTTTGTAAATGGATTGTTTTGAACCTACTGACCATAGAAACCAAAATGTGGTTTTAAAAACATATTTTGTGACACTTAGGAATCAAATCCTTGAATAGAAGCATTTCTAGTGAAATAAAAATAATGATTATGATTTAAAAATACTTTTAAACGAAGACCTTTTGGATAATGATGTAATTTAAACTATCTAACCCTAAACACCAAGTTTTGATAATTGAAAACATATTTGATGAACCTTAGTAAATTATTACTTAGTTAAAGGCATATCCTGCAAATAAAAATATTGTTTGATTTAAAAATGGGATTTAGATGAAACCTTTTGCAAATGGGTTAATATTAAACCCTTAAACCATAAAAACTAACATTTGTGTTTAAAGAATAAATCTGGCTAACACTACGAATTATTACTTTGATCTAAATCATTTCTAGCAAAATAAAATGATTTAAATAGCCATTTTCACCAACTTGAATTTAAATGGTTTTACCACTTTGGTAAATGAACAAAAGGAACTTTAAAATGTTTAGAGCCTACTGGAAACCACTTTTCCAAATAAAACAATCCTTTGCATGCTTGCATGCATTGCTTGATTTTATTGTTTCATGTGATAAATTGTTTGAATGCTAGTTGAATATGTGTTTGCTTGATTGAATTGTAGTGAAATTAGAAGAGTGTGATATTTGCAAGATCAAGGAGTGAACCGATATTCTCTACTAAAAAGGCCTGACACTATCATCCATGTCCTACTATTTTCACTACACTTAGTGGTATTTTGTAGTATGCATGATAGGGCCACTATATTACTATGCTATGCTATGTCCTATTAGGAAATCCATCTTCCTTAGTGAAAACATCATAGTTGTAGTATGCTTAGCCCTACTATATACTTGGGGTGGAATACCATATCATGATTATATGAAGTGTTGGAAAAATATATGTTTTATATAATAAAACAAGTACTCAATGAACCACCTGGGTGGAATGAGGATACTCAATTTTGGACAAGGTGGCAACAAAGGGAACCATGTTTATATGGCTATATTTTTGTATGTGTACTAGAAGAAACCACCCAGGGACTTAGAGATTGAACAAGTTTCTCGTACAGTGGCTTCCGTGTGTAGCCACATGCTAAATGGGCTCTGGCTTAGTCAACTACATAGTGGAAGACCCTTGCGCATTGGTATCTTCAGGTTAACTAGAATTATGTATTGGAAATATATCCTTACATTGGTGCCTGGTTGACAAGCTAGCATGTGACTTGGAAATATACTCTGGGCCCTCTCGGTAGAATGGCATCCAATTGGCTTGAAGCATGTGACTGGCTCACAAGGGATCACATATCACGGGAACGAGAAAAGAGTACTTATCGGTAACGAGGTTGAACTAGGTATGCAGAGATACCAACAATCAAAACCTCAGATGAGTAAACTATCGTGAGACAAAGGGAAATTAGTATCGTATGTAAGTGGTTCGATCGCAAAGTAATCGTAGAAATATATGGGAGCCATATTGTAACATCCCAAAAGTATCAAACTTAGATCATCAAAACACTAATCATCAAGTTTAGGGTTAACAAAAACTTTTCTAAATGAATTCATGAATGCATGTATATGTGTATGCATGGATTTTTAATTTCTTTAAAAACCACCTTGTTTGTGTGATCCATTTCTTGTAAATTGTTTCTTAGGTGAAAAGAACATCATCTAAAACATTTCCCACACTTTTCCTAAAGACAAGTAAATCAAAACAAATATATTAAGTGAATGGTCATTTTGGCCAATTTAACTCACATGCCTACTTTGGCTGTCTCAAACTTTCAAAACCTAACAGAAACTTTTCTGGATCTTTGCACCCCTTGAATGTACTCATAACAGAGTATCAAGGCCCACTTTGTGATCATCCAGAAACTTTCAAATGCATAGTTTAAATGACAATTCAAAATTGAATCTTCTTCATATGGGAAGATCCCACTTTTTCAAAACCCACTCAAACAAGCTCAACTTTCAAAACCCAAGCATCTGCAGACTCACCAGAACCAATCTAGCAAACTCACCAAAATTCATTTCAAGATTCAAAACTTGAGTTCATGCGGCCATTTCATCAAACAGGTTGCAGAAACAAATCAAACAAAACCACAAACACTATAGTGTGCAGTGTTTTGAGCCTAACTTGTTCCCTAGTTAGCTCACACACAAACTAGTAGATGATCTAGAAAGATTAGCCCAACACTAGCCCCCCTGTGAGCTTGCCATTGCCATTAATGGTGAACAGCCGAGCACCCCCATGTCACCCCAATGTGTACAGCAAGCTAGGAGCAGCAGCAAGCCTAGCCAGCATGTCTGGGAGGCAGCCCACCGTCCACCGCCACTGCCTGTCCCAGCTGCGAGCATTGCCAAGCCCTGGACCACGCGCACAAGCCGCGCCCAGACCATGCCGAGCGTGCGCCAGAGCACCACCCGCGACCAGCGTCCCCAGACCGCGCGCCGCCCTCACCGCGCGCACACACGATCACCGACCCAGGACCCCGAGAGACACTCCCGTTTGCCTCCCCGTGCCATACAACCACCGCCCGCCGTCGAAGACGCCGGCTCTGCCGCGCAGAGCGCCGCCTGTTCCAGACCAAACCACACCGCCCCATTCCTCTCGATCATGTCGTTGAGCATCACCAGGAGACACAGCACCGTCCCCTACCCTTGCCCATGCCATTAGCTGCCTGTAACGTCGCCCCCGACGAGCTCACCTTGCGCCCCGACGGTCCCCTCGCTCGACTATAAATAGAGGCAACCCCCGCATGATTTCTTCACACCATCTCACTCCCCTCTCCCCACTGACCGTGCCACACCATCCTCAGAGCAAGGCGAGTAACACTTCTCCGGAATTTCACCGGAGCCCGCCGCCTCTGGAGAAGAAGGGAGCCAGCGATTGGAGCCGCCCCAGGAGAAGCCACCGGTACCAGGAGGATCGCCGTCGTCGACTTCGTTGTTCGCCCGCCTCGCCCGTACCACGGTGAGCCCCCAGCACCCCCCACTGGCCGCGTTACGTTTCGTTCTCGTCGGAGCTGTCTCGCGTCGACGATGACCCTCAGTCGTTGGATTAGAACTAGATCGAACGACCCACGTTGCCCCATACCGCTTCGCCCAGCCCCGTGTCACTGACGAGTGGGGACACCCACTTACGCAGCCCGCGGGAGCACTGCGCTTAGCAGGCCGGCCCGTTAGAATTTCCCGCGCAGCCCAGCAATTCAAATTAAACCTTTTTCTTTTTAATTTCAAACACACTTCTGTACCCAACTTCAAAAATCAACCCAGGTTGATTCAGTGCACCAAATTGGATGAAACCAATTTTGTTGGAAAGGTCTGTGAATGCTTAATCCAAGACCGTTGGATTTAAGTCATTTGGATCTGTAGATCACCCATAGCAAGAATAACAAGGAATAAAAGCTTTTGAGTTGATTCCAACTCTCAAAAATCAAATTTAACCATACCTTTCAGAATATATAAAAATGTATAGGTTTACTTGCAGAAATATTGTTTAAGGAATAAAAGAATGCTACATAAGCATTTCTAGCCACTTTAATTAATTAAAATAAAAGGGAAAAACCTTATTAAATTGTGACACCACTTTAAATCACATTCCCATGGACTACAATATGTGGTGATGACATGTGTCAACATGATCCCATGTTTAGTTTGGAGAATATTAAATCTTAAGTAGTTTTTCAATGAGTAGAAATTACTTTTCTAAAATAAAAGGACTTAAACCAATCTTTAACCTTGTAATGTTAGAGATGATGCTAGATCATCTATAGGACGCTTGTGTGTGATGATTGCAAGTAGTTAAGTATTGATTGGTGATTGTGCACCTCGTATTTATTCATAGACGCTAGTACCGACCAAGGATACTATGAGGAGGAAGGAGGATACTACGAAGAGGAAGCCGAGGAGAACTTCAACCACTGCTCTGCACAAGGCAAGCTAACACTTGCAATCTTATATTGACATTGATGCAAGCTAACCCTTGCAAGATACTATACCTATGCAAGCCTAATACTACTAGTGAATGTGCAAGCTAACACTTGCAAGATACCCTATTGTTGCCACAAACCCATGCTTGTGATATGAATACTATATGCCTTAAGCGTATGTGATCATACCAACTTGCTAAACCAATCCTAGTTTTATGGCAAGCTTCTTACTTTATTTCTTTATCAAAGCTTACTTAGAGTCTACTTAAGAGTTTGGTAGATATTAGACAGATGTGCACAAGTTTTTCCCTAAGAGCATAAAATTTGGCCTAAGTTAGAAACCGTGATCTCAGCCTAAGATATAATGTTGGACTTAGTGAAACTCCACCATTTACCACCCCTCATTATTACCATTCCCAACTGTAGATCCTAGTGCTAAGCATAAAACTTGATCAACTTTAGATGGGAGTACTTGGAGGAAAATGGTTATGAAAACCATGGAATGATGGATCATTCTATTGAAATGTTTTGGACATGTGTTTCCAAACACTTGATGATTTTGGTGATGAAAATGTTGAGGCATGAGCCTTAGCCCTTTATAAAACTGATGGTTGTCTGGATGCGATACCATTCCAATTTTATCGTACAACCACAATACCCGAATATTGGGTAGGGCTTGACTGGACACTTATATACCTTAGTATTAGTTCCCTCACGGCCAAGGTCTGAGCTGAGGCTACCTTGTGAAGATTGTCCACCTGTGCAGTACCCAAGATGACAGTGGTCATGGTTGGGAGGCCAAACTCACAGGAGAGGTGCTTATACTAGGGAGTGTAATTGAAAGGTTACGATTGATTATCCGCATACTGAGTATGGTGAATTCAGGATTTGTTCCTGACGGATGTATCGAATGTTGTGGTGAAAGTGTACAATCTCTGCAGAGTGTCAAACTATTCGAATAGCCGCGTCCGCGGTTATGGACAGTTGGAGTGGCCATACTGTTCCCCCGTCAGACCCTTTTCAAAATGACTTGTGAAATGAGTTGAGACTTTGACTTGACCACAACAGAGTTGTGACCTGAACTACAAGATCCCACTTAGGAGTTATAAAATTGTGACTAGCTTTGGATCTTAGTAGAGATAAACCTGGCTTTTTGCAAAACAACCCTAGAGCCTAGTGTCCTATTATCCAAAAACCCCTTTACTTCTTAGTATTAGTTTGCGAGTACTTAAAGAGTACTCATGGCTTTGTCCCTGGTTATTCCCATGGCCAGACTATGAAGAGGAGTACCTGGAGGATGGACCCCAGGAAGGTTACGACAACTAGGATCATCTCCCATCGTCAGCATTGCCTGTGACCCCGAAGATGGAGCTTCGCCTACGCTACCGTTATTATTACGTATTCCGCTGCTTGATGTTGTATTAAGAACTGGATCATGAGATCCCTATTCGTGTAAGAACTTATGTATCGTTGTAATGGATGAAGTACTATGGTATCCACTTCTGTTATGTCTCGCAAAAATGGTAATCCTGGGATTGCGATGTATGGCATAACAGGCATCTAGGATTGAAAAATCCGGGTGTTGACAAGTTGGTATCAGAGCCATCCTGACCATAGGAGACCCTAGTTAGGTTGGACGTTGAACCCAAAAACTTAGTTTCAAAAACCAAAGAAAACAAATATTTACAAAAAACTATTCTCATTCTTATCTCTTTAATTCTTTCATAAAACTTCATGATTCTCAAAAAAAAAAACTCTTGCAAAATAAATAAAATTTGACACACTTGAGCACTCTGCTAATCTACTCATCCTCTATTTTTATAGATGGACGTGAAGTACAACAAGTTTTATCAACTCGGAAATGGGGGAGACCTTATCTTTGAGAGGGATTTGGATCAGCTTTCGGAACTTCTGGAGCGTCCGCACCCCGAGTTCTTTGGAGCTCAGCTCAATGATCAAGGAGGAGAAGATCTGCACTGGATAATTGTTGAAAGTCTCCGAGGAAAGATTGAACCTCCCACAGCGGAGGGAATTCAGTTTACCTTGAGGGAAAACAACTGGCTCGATGGACTTGCCAGAGCAATGCAGGAAGCTCTTTCCCGTCTGTGTGGACAGAGCATCAATCAGATCAAGGGTACTCGCTTTGAGTTTTTCCCAAGACGTGATGCAAATGGACAACCACTGGGAGACCCATACCACCCCGAGCTGAAGACTCAATTGGACCACCTTAGCTTCATGATGTATGACCGTCAGCAGGAGTTGGACAACTGCCGTGACTATTGCAACCACAAGTCTGCCATCATCAAGATGAAGGATCAGACCATCGCCATGCTCGCAAAGGATCGCAAGTCTCGCCGCCGTCAGCACGACAAGAAAGAGCGCATTATTGCCATTCTTCGCCATCGCATCTCATCTCTGGAAGACACCATCCACGAGGGAGACATGCAGCTAGAGGAAAGGGAGAATGCTGGAGAAGATCTTCGTGGAGACCCTTACTCCTATCTCAGCGATGACGATGATTTTTTGGAGGATCAGGCCATGGACTTCTTCACCGATGAGGATGATTTCGCCTTCATCGATGATCCTGAAGATGATGAATCCACAAACTCCGAGGAGTAGTAGCATTGAGCACTAGCGTAGTGAGTAGTAGTCGGTCCCACTGTATCGTAGATTTCAGAATGGTTCTTAAAACCATCTGTTTTTCCTTGTTGTGGTGTGTGTTGTACCGTGTGCTATGAGTGATTGAATGAAAAAGCAAGTTACTAGAAAAATCTGAGTAAAACCTTTAAAAAACTTTCAAAAACCCAAACCTTAGCAATTTCCCTCTTTTCTCATGATTGATATCAATCTTCAGATGCCACGTGGAGGAAGTGGTTCAGCCCCGGACCCGATGTTGCAGATCCTGCAAATGTTGACTTCTGACCGCGAAGCTGAAAGAGCCGAACGTCAAGCCAACCTAGCCACTCTGCAACAGATAGCCCAGCTAGCCCACAACAACCAAGGCCATGGAAACTAGGACAACCACGGATCTAAACTCAAGAATTTCTAGAATACCAACCCACCCGTTTTCACCAAGTCGGAAGAACCCCTAGATGCCGATGATTGGCTGCAAACCATGGAAAACAACTTAGAAGTAGCTGGAGTGGAAGCCAACGAGAAAGTCTTGTTCGCCACCCATTATCTAGCCGGAGATCCCAGGGCATGGTGGAACAGTGTTCGTGCAATGACCGGAGGCCAGATGATGACCTGGGAGGAATTCAAGGTCAAGTTTAGTAGAACCCATGTGCCACCAGGTTTGATTAAGAGAATGAGAGACGAGTTCAGAGAGCTGAAGCAAGGAAGGATGACTGTAGTGGAATACCATGACAAATTTTTGTCATTAGCTAGGTATGCCCCGGACGAGATAGACACCGAAGCCAAGAAGAAAGAAAGATTCCTGAATGGTCTGCATGACGAGATGCAGACGGTGTTAGTCAATATCCCCTTTACGGATATTGAAGCCCTTGTCGACTCTGCTATCCAAATGGAAGGAAAGATCAACCAGGCCAATGAAAACCGCAAGCGTCGCATGATGCATCATCTAGGAACCCATCAGACCCCAAAGTATCGCCCCAACCCATCTCCAGGATTTGCCCCACGAACCAACAGACCCCCTATGACCCGTCCGACCTATCCCAACCGTGGAAACCCTAGACCCGGAGGAAATCACAACAACCCCGGCAACTCTAGCAATTTCACCCGTGCCACACCCAAGTTCAACACCAACAATACTACCACCAACCCCAATACTGCCCCGAGGACTGGAAGCAATGCTGTGCCTATCGCAGCCAAGGACAAGTCACAAGTAACCTGTTATGACTGTGGAAATAAAGGCCACTATTCCAATGAGTCCCGAACAAGAAGAATGCTACAGCCCCCAACGCCAATGTCCCAGCTCAGCAGCAGCATCGTGTCCAGCCAGGGAGAAGATTTGCCCCAGGGAATTCACTCAACCGCAATGGCCGTCTTTTTCTCATGCATGCTGAAGAAGCTCAGGAAGCGCCAGACGTCGTGTTGGGTATGTTTTCTGTTAATTCAGTACTTGCAAGAGTGTTGTTTGATTCTGGTGCATCGCATTCATTTGTCACTGAACAATTTGCCTGCACTAGTAAAATTCAGCCAACCAAATTGAAGCATGTGATGATTGTGCAAATTCCCGGATCAACCACCAAGGCTAGGCAAATTTGCAAAGCCGTCCCTATCTGAATCCATGGCATAGATTTTTATGCTAACCTTATAGTACTCGGAACTAAAGGTTTGGAAGTAGTACTAGGAATGTATTGGATGTCCAAGCATAAAGGATTGATTGACTGTGCCAAGAAAGCCATTACCATGACTAGTACCACCGGAGTCTCAGTCGAGCATATATCTGAAACCTTACCTCGCCAATTCAAGTGTAACAAGAGTCTAGCCCAACCTACCATTGACCAAGTTCGGATAGTCTGCAAATACCCCGATGTATTTCCAGATGTTTTGCCCGGTATGCCCCCAGATCGGGATATCGAGTTTATCATCGAACTAATCCCCGGAACCGGACCCATAGCCTAGAGACCCTATAGTATGAACCCGTCAGAACTAGAAGAACTGAAGAAGCAATTGGATTCCATGTTGGAAATCAGATTGATTCAACCAAGTGCGTCCCCATGGAGATCACCTGTCTTGTTTGTGGACAAGAAGGATGGAGGTAACCGTTTGTGTACGGACTATAGGAAGTTGAATGATGTCACCATCAAGAACAAGTACCCCTTGCCTAAGATCGAAGATTTGTTTGATCAGTTGACCGGTGCCCAGGTGTTTTCTAAGATTGATCTTAGGACTGGCTATCATCAACTCATAATTCGTGCAGAGGATATCCCAAAGACTGCCTTTACCACCCGATATGGATTGTATGATTATACAGTCATGTCTTTTGGATTAACCAATGCCCCCGCTTATTTCATGAATCTCATGAATAAGATTTTTATGGACTTCCTGGATAAGTTTGTCGTTGTTTTCATCGGTGACATTCTGATTTATTCCAAATCGGAAGAAGAACATGAGCTACACCTAAGGACCATCCTTGGAACCCTTAGAGAGCATCAGTTGTATGCAAAATTTAGCAAATGTGAATTCTGGTTACAGGAAGTAGGATTTCTCGGTCACATTGTATCAGCCGGAGGAATTGCCGTAGACCCTGCCAATGTGAAAGATGTAGAAGATTGGCAATCCCCAACCACTCAAACCCAAGTTCGTGCTTTTCTCGGATTGGCGGGATATTACCGCAAATTCGTAGAAGGATTCTCGACTATAGCCTGACCCATGACCCAATTATTGAAGAAGGACAAGAAGTTTGAATGGACCGATAAATGTGAAGCGAGTTTTCAAGAACTCAAGAGGAGATTGATTTCAGCCCCAATCTTGATCATGCCGGATATTACGAAGCCCTTCGATGTGTATTGTGACGCATCCAAGATTGGTCTCGGATGTGTGCTAATGCAAGAAGGCAAAGTTATATCTTATCTGTCGTGACAATTGAAGCAACATGAACAAAATTACCCAACCCATGACCTCGAACTCGCAGTCGTAGTTCTAGCCCTGAAGACATGGAGACATTACCTTATGGGAAACCGTTGTGAGATTTATTCGGATCACAAGAGCCTAAAGTATATATTCACTCAAAAGGAGCTGAATATGAGGCAGAGAAGATGGATTGAGTTAATCAAGGATTACGACCTAGACATTCACTATCACCCTGGAAAAGCCAATGTGGTAGACGATGCCCTTAGCAGATTACCGTGCCGCTTGAACTCCATGATTTTAAAGGAGCAACCAAGTTTGCACAAAGAGATGGAAGATTTTCGAATGGAATTAGTAAGTGAAGGATTTTTGGCTAGCATAGAACTTCAGCCCACTTTGATCAGTCAGATTAAAGAGGCGCAGATAGGAAATGCTAGTATCGACGGAATCAAGCGTCGTATCGGTACAGGAAAAGTACCCGGATTCACCAAGGACGAAGGAGTTTTGTGGTACAAAGGACGCCTTTGTGTACCAGCAGATTCGGAGTTGAAAGAAGTTATCTTGAAGGAGGCTCATGATACTCTTTATTTTATCCATCCCGGAGGAACTAAGATGTATCAAGATTTGAAAGAGCAATTTTGGTGGCATAAGATGAAGAGAGAAATCGGAAGCTATATCACCAAGTGTGACATATGTCAGCGAGTCAAGGCAGGACATCAACGACCCGCTGGATTGTTGCAACCTTTGCAGATTCCAGAATGGGAATGGGATTCTGTAGGAATGGACTTTATCACTGGACTACCTACTTCTAGTAGGGGAAATGACTCTATTTGGGTCATAGTGGACAGATTGTCCAAAGTAGCCCATTTCTTGCCCGTCAAAACCACCTACCAGAGTTCGAAGCTAGCGGAGTTATACATCGCTAGAATCATTAGTTTGCATGGAGTCCCCAAGAACATAGTCTCAGATCAACGAACCCAGTTTACCTCGAGATTCTGGAAGAAAGTCCAAGAAGGTTTAGGAACCCGCCTAGATTTCAGTACCGCTTATCACCCTCAGACCGATGGACAAACGGAGCGAGTAAACCAAATACTCGAAGATATGCTTAGAGCATGTGTGCTAGAATATGGATCCAAATGGGAAGACTGTCTGCCGTTTCCAGAATTTTCATACAACAATAGTTACCAAGCCAGTTTGCAAATGGCCCCATTTGAATTTATGTACGAAAGAAAGTGCCGCACCCCTTTGAACTGGTCGGAAGTAGGAGATAGTAAAATTTTCGGACCCGACATTCTACGAGAAGCAGAAGAGAAGGTTCACAAGATTCGTGAACACCTCAAGACAGCCCAATCCCGACAAAAGAGTTACGCCGACAAGAGACGTCGAGACCTCGCATTCAACATCGGAGATTTTGTTTATCTGAAAGTGTCGCCATTGAAGGGAATGCAACGTTTCCAACTCAAAGGAAATTTAGCCCCCAGATATATCGTACCTTTCAAAATATTGAACTGTCGAGGAGAAGTATCGTATCAACTGGAACTACCTGAAGAGATGTCAGCTGTGCACAATGTGTTCCATATCTCGTTACTTCGCAAATGTCTCGAAGTCCCCGAGAAGACCGAAGTGTTCAAGAATATCGATCACCGGACCATAGAGATCAATGATGATCTAACCTATCCCGAAGTACCCATCCGTATATTGGAAGAAGCCTTTCGAACTACCAGAACCCGAAGCATCAAGTTTCTCAAGATTCAGTGGAGCAATCACACAGAAGAGGAAGCTACCTGGGAACGCGAAGATCACATCAGAACGGAGTTTCCAAATCTCTTTAAATCCTAGGTAATCTTTTCGTCCTTTTTCAAATCTCGGGACGAGATTTTGTTTAAGGGGGGAAGGTTTGTAACATCCCAAAAATATCAAACTTAGATCATCAAAGCACTAATCATCAAGTTTAGGGTTAACAAAAACTTTTCTAAATGAATTCATGAATGCATGTATATGTGTATGCATGGATTTTGAATTTCTTTAAAACCACCTTGTTTGTGTGATCCATTGCTTGTAAAATGTTTCTTAGGTGAAAAGAACATCATCTAAAACATTTCCCACACTTTTCCTAAAGACAAGTAAATCAAAACAAATATATTAAGTGAATGGTCATTTTGGCCAATTTAACTCACATGCCTACTTTGGCTGTCTCAAACTTTCAAAACCTAACAGAAACTTTTCTGGATCTTTGCACCCCTTGAATGTACTCATAACAGAGTATCAAGGCCCACTTTGTGATCATCCAGAAACTTTCAAATGCATAGTTTAAATGACAATTCAAAATTGAATCTTCTTCATATGGGAAGATCCCACTTTTTCAAAACCCACTCAAACAAGCTCAACTTTCAAAACCCAAGCATCTGCAGACTCACCAGAACCAATCTAGGAAACTCACCAAAATTCATTTCAAAATTCAAAACTTGAGTTCATGCGGCCATTTCATCAAACAGGTTGCAGACACAAATCAAACAAAACCACAAACACTATAGTGTGCAGTGTTTTGAGCCTAACTTGTTCCCTAGTTAGCTCACAGACAAACCAGTAGATGATCTAGAAAGATTAGCCCAACACTAGCCCCCCTGTGAGCTTGCCATTGCCATTAATGGTGAACAGCCGAGCACCCCCATGTCACCCCAATGTGGACAGCAAGCTAGGAGCAGCAGCAAGCCTAGCCAGCATGTCTGGGAGGCAGCCCACCGTCCACCGCCACTGCCTGTCCCAGCCGCGAGCATTGCCAAGCCCTGGACCACGTGCACAAGCCGAGCCCAGACCATGCCGAGCGTGCGCCAGAGTACCACCCGCGAACAGCGTCCCCAGACCGTGCGCCGCCCTCACCGCGCGCACACACGATCACCACCGACCCAGGACCCCGCCAGACACTCCCGTTTGCCGCCCCGTGCCATACAACCACCGCCCGCCGTCGAAGACGCAACCTCTGCCGCGCAGAGCGCCGCCCGTTCCAGACCAAACCACACCGCCCCATGCCTCGCGATCATGTCGTTGAGCATCACCAGGAGACACAGCACCGTCCCCTACCCTTGCCCATGCCATTAGCTGCCTGTAACGTCGCCCCCGACGAGCTCACCTTGCGCCCCGACGGTCCCTTCGCTCGACTATAAATAGAGGCCACCCCCGCACGATTTCTTCACACCATCTCACTCCCCTCTCCCCACTGACCGTGCCACACCATCCTCAGATCAAGGAGAGCACCACTTCGCCGGAATTTCACCGGAGCCCGCCGCCTCTGGAGAAGAAGGGAGCCAGCGATTGGAGCCGCCCCAGGAGAAGCCACCGGTACAAGGAGGATCGCCGTCGTTGACTTCGTCGTTCGCCCGCCTCGCCGACCCTCGCCCGTACCCCGGTGAGCCCCCAGCACCCCCCAATGGCCGCGCTAGGTTTCGTTCTCGCCGGAGCTGTCTCGCGTCGACGATGACCCTCAGCCGTTGGATTAGAACTAGATCGAACGACCCACGTTGCCCCATACCGCTTCGCCCAGCCCCGTGTCACTGACGAGTGGGGACACCCACTTACGCAGCCCGCGGGAGCACTGCGCTTAGCAGGCCGGCCCGTTAGAATTTTCCGCGCAGCCCAGCAATTCAAATTAAACCTTTTTCCTTTTAATTTCAAACACACTTCTGTACCCAACTTTAAAAATCAACCCAGGCTGATTCAGTGCACCAAATTGGATGAAACCAATTTTGTTGGAAAGGTCTGTGAATGCTTAATCCAAGCCCGTTGGATTGAAGTCATTTGGATCTGTAGATCACCCATAGCAAAAATAACAAGGCAGAAGCTTTTCTGCATTCAAACATTTTTCAAATTTAAACCATAAAAGATTTTGAGTTGATTCCAACTCTCAAAAATCAAATTTAACCATACCTTTCAGAATATATAAAAATGTATAGGTTTACTTGCAGAAATATTGTTCAAGGAATAAAAGAATGCTACATAAGCATTTCTAGCCACTTTAATTAATGCAAATAAAAGGGTAAAACCTTATTAAATTGTGACACCACTTTAAATCACATTCCCATGGACTACAATATGTGGTGATGACATGTGTCAACATGGTCCCATGTTTAGTTTGGAGAATATTAAATCTTAAGTAGTTTTTCAATGAGTAGAAATTACTTTTCTGAAATAAAAGGACTTAAACCAATCCTTAACCTTGTAATGTTAGAGATGATGCTAGATCATCTATAGGACCCTTGTGTGTGATGATTGCAAGTAGTTAAGTATTGATTGGTGATTGTGTACCTCGTATTTATTCATAGACGCTAGTACCGACCAAGGATACTACGAGGAGGAAGGAGGATAATACGAAGAGGAAGCCGAGGAGAACTTCAACCACTGCTCTGCACAAGGCAAGCTAACACTTGCAAGCTTATATTGACATTGATGCAAGCTAACCCTTGAAAGATACTATACCTATGCAAGCCTAATACTACTAGTGAATGTGCAAGCTAACACTTGCAAGATACCCTATTGTTGCCACAAACCCATGCTTGTGATATGAATACTATATGCCTTAAGCGTATGTGATCATACCAACTTGCTAAACCAATCCTATTTTTATGGCAAGCTTCTTACTTTATTTCTTTATCAAAGCTTACTTAGAGTCTACTTAAGAGTTTGGTAGATATTAGACAGCTGTGCACAAGTTTTTCCCTAAGAGCATAAAATTTGGCCTAAGTTAGAAACCCTGATCTCAGCCTAAGATATAATGTTGGACTTAGTGAAACTCCACCAGTTACCACCCCTCATTATTACCATTCCCAACTGTAGATGCTAGTGCTAAGCATAAAACTTGATCAACTTTAGATGGCAGTACTTGGAGGAAAATGGTTATGAAAACCTTGGAATGATGGATCATTCTATTGAAATGTTTTGGACATGTGTTTCCAAACACTTGATGATTTTGGTGATGAAAATGTTGAGGCATGAGCCTTAGCCCTTTATAAAACTGATGGTTGTCTAGATGCGATACCATTCCAATTTTATCGTACAACCACAATACCTGAATATTGGGTAGGGCTTGACTGGACACTTATATACCTTAGTATTAGTTCCCTCACGGCCAAGGTCTGAGCTGAGGCTACCTTGTGAAGATTGTCCACCTGTGCAGTACCCAAGATGACAGTGGTCATGGTTGGGAGGCCAAACTCACAGGAGAGGTGCTTATACTAGGGAGTGTAATTGAAAGGTTAGGATTGATTATACGCATACTGAGTATGGTGAATTCAGGATTTGTTCCTGACGGATGTATCGAATGTTGTGGTGAAAGTGTACAATCTCTGCAGAGTGTCAAACTATTCGAATAGCTGCGTCCGCGGTTATGGACAGTTGGAGTGGCCATACTGTTCCCCCGTCAGACCCTTTTCAAAATGACTTGTGAAATGAGTTGAGACTTTGACTTGACCACAACAGAGTTGTGACCTGAACTACAAGATCCCACTTAGGAGTTATAAAATTGTGACTAGCTTTGGAGCTTAGTAGAGATAAACCTGACTTTTTGCAAAACAACCCTAGAGCCTAGTGTCCTATTATCCAAAAACCCCTTTACTTGTTAGTATTAGTTTGCGAGTACTTAAAGAGTACTCATGGCTTTGTCCCTGGCTATTCCCATGGCCAGACTATGAAGAGGAGTACCTGGAGGATGGACCCCAGGAAGGTTACGACAACTAGGATCATCTCCCATCGTTAGCATTGCCTGTGACCCCGAAGATGGAGCTTCGCCTACGCTACCATTATTATTACGTATTCCGCTGCTTGATATTGTATTAAGAACTGGATCATGAGATCCCTATTCGTGTAAGAACTTATGTATCGTTGTAATGGATGAAGTACTATGGTATCCACTTCTGTTATGTCTCGCAAAAATGGTAATCCTGGGATTGCGATGTATAGCATAACAGGCATCTAGGATTGAAAAATCCGGGTGTTGACACATATGAATTTCCAGATTCCTCTATTGGTTATTTATTGGAGAAGTGTCTCGGTCATGTCCGCATAATTCACGAACCGTAGGGAGACACACTTAAGGATTCAATGTTGTTTAGTAGATATGGAATGTTAGTAGGGATACTGAATGTTGTTCGTAGTCTTGGATGGGATCCGGGATATCACGAGGAGATCCGGAATGGTCCGGAGAATAAGATTCATATAAGGAAATTCTGATTCCGGAGTTCGGGAAAGATTCCGATGTTTTCATCGGAGAGGTTCTAGAAGGGTCTAGAAGGTTCACCGGTCCGGAAGGGGAATGGTCCATGAATGTGTCATGGGTGAGTGGAATGATTGGATCATATCTTAGGTCACTTGGTGTGGACATTTGCAAGAGAGAATTAAAGCTCTAAATTGAAAGTCAAACGGGAAGTTTGAAAAGTCAAACCGGAACAATGGTTTCCTTGTGGAAGAAGGAAAGAGTCCTTCTCTCAATCCAACTTGGGTTTGGGTTTGGATTCAAACCCACCAATCCCAAGGATGTCCCCCTCTCATAAATAGAGGGGGAGGGCTGCCCCAAACACACAAGCCAAGCCCTCCCACACGCAAGCTGCCGCCGCCAACACCTCCTCCTCCTCCCGGTCTTCTAAACCCTAGATCACTGGGAAACCCTAGATCAACCATAACTCGCACCGGCTTAGGCGAAGCCCTGCGGGATCTTCCCTCTACCTCCGACACCACGACGTCGTGCTGCCGGAATCGCGAGGGGAGAACTACAACCTCCGCTGCCTGCTAGAACAAGGGACATGTAGGTCTTCATTGAGTACCGAATGTGTGACCGACTGTGGAAGCGCTGCCGGAACACAGCGCCGGAAGGATCGTCTACGCGATCTTGAGATCGGCAAGTGTACGACTACATCACCCACGAGAATCTGCTCTCGTTAACCGCTTTGGAATCTTCGAGTGTGATTAATCTAATCGACTCGTTGCTACAATCTAGTAGATAGATCTTGGCTTGTTTGTTTGCATGCGGTATAAATTTTTTGTTTTCCATGCTACGAAACCCTACATAATTCACGAACCGTAGGGAGACACACTTAAGGATTCGATGTTGCTTAGTAGATATGGAATGTGAGTAGGAAGACCGAATGTTGTTTGGAGTCTCGGATGGGATCCGGGATATCACGAGGAGATCCAGAGAATACGATTCATATAAGGAAAGTGCAATTCCGAAGTTCGGGAATGATTCCAGTGTTTTCACCGGAATGATCTAGAAGGGTCTAGATGGTTCACCGAACCAGAATGGGAAAGGTACATGAATGTTTCATGACTAAGTGGAATGATTGCATCATGTCCTAGGTCACTTGGCTGTGCGTTTAAAAGAAAGAAATTAAACTCCAAAATTGGAAGTCAAAAGGAAAGTTCGAATAGTCAAACTAGGATAATGGTTCCTGGTGGAGGGAGGAGAGGAAACCTCCACTCCCTCAACCGCATGCGCCAAGGAGAGGGAGTTGGGGGAGGATACAGCCTCCCCTCCCCTAGCTTCCCCTCCCTCTCATAAATAGAGGGGAGGGGGCTGCCCCAAAGACCTACACCACAACGACCCTAGCCCCACTAGCCGCCGCCACTGCTAAGATGCCCCAGCCGCACCGCCGACGCCTAGCGCTGCCGCCTCCATCCCACCTCCTCCTCTCCGGCCTCTAAACCCTAGAAGTCAGGGAACCCATCTACTCCATCCTACCCGCTCCGTCTTAAGGCAAAGCCCTGCGGGATCTCCCCTCTAATCTCCGACACCACGTCGTCGTACTGCCAGAGTCACAAGGAGAGAGCTAATACCTCTACTGCTTGCTGGCACAAGGGAGAGGAAGGTCTTCATAAAGTACCGAACGTGTGACCGATTGCGGGAAGGCTGCCAGAACGCGGCGCCGGAAGGATTGTCTACGCGATCTTGAGATCGGCAAGTTAACGACTACATCACCCACGAGAATTTGCTCTCGTTAACCACTTTGGAATCTTTGAGGGTGACTACTCTATCGACTCGTTGCTACAATGTAGTAGATAGATCTTGCCTTGTGTGTGTTCATGCGGTAGAATTTTTTTGTTTCAATGCTACGAACTCCTACAGTGGTATCAACCGTGTCTATATGTAGATCTGTTGCACGAGTATAACATAATGGTCATTATGGGCGGTGGTGCTTTTTTTATCAATTGTTTTTTGTGTATTTTGCATCTTGCGGTATGTTTGGATGAAGCGGCCCGGGCTAACCTTACATGACAACGTTCATGAGACTTGCTCCACGCTAAACATGCAACTTGTATTGCGTAAGTGGCTTTGCGGGTGTCTGTCTCTCCCATCATAGTAAAGATTCAATTTACAATGGGCACTTGATAGTTCAAGCATCAACGTTGTGGTTCTTGTTCGTAAGTTAGAATGGTACTTATTGAAAGCCGCAAACCATGTAAAATATGCAAAGAAAATTAGAGGCGTCTAATTTTGTTTTGCAGGGGTATGCTGTGATGTGATATGGCCATGATTGTGATTATATATGATGTATTCAATGATCCTTATCGTAAGTCGGTAACCGGCAAGAGCCTTATGGTTGTCTTTTAATTTCGTTAAGACCTCAGTGTCTATTATTCAATGTAGTTATAATAGTTGTTGCTGGTGGACGACAACCATGGAGCGACGCCATTGACCTTGATGCCACATTGGTGATGATGGAGATCATGTTCGTGCTCGAAGATGGAGATCGGAAGCACAAGAAGAAAGGCCATATCATATCACATATTTTGAATTGCTTGTGATGTCAATCCTTTTATGCATCTTGTATTTCTTAGATCGTGACGGTAGCATTATAAGATGATCTCTCTCACACAAGATCAAGTTATAAAGTGTTCATCCTTAGTAGGCACCGTTTCCAAGACTCGTTGTTTCGAAGCACCACGTGATGATCGGGTGTGTTAGATTCTGCGAGTGTATACAACGGGAGCAAGCCAGATTTACTCATGCGGAAACTAAGGTAACATCTTGACAAGACTAGCATGTATAGACATGGTCTTGGAACACAGATCACCGAAAGGTAAAGCATGAGTCATATAGTAGATATGATGAACATGTTGATTGTTTGCCTTTGAAACTACATTATGTCTCGTGATGATCGGACATGATGTACCCGATTTGGTTCGTGTGATCACTAAAACAATGTGAGGGATATTGTTTTGAGTGGGAGTTCACCTAGATTAATTTAACTATTGATTAGAACTCAATTTGTCATAAATTTAGTCTAAACTTTTGCAAATATGTTGTAGATCAATGGCGGCCCCTACCATCAATTTTAATGAATTCCTAGACAAATAAAAGTTGAAAAACAATGGAAGCAACTTCGCGGATTGGTTCCGCAATTTGAGGATTGTCCTCAATGTTGATCAGTTGACCTATGTGCTCGATCCACCGCTGGGTGACCCACCTGAAGATGATGCTACCAATGAGGTGAAAAATGTTTACCGTACTCAGAAGAATCAGTACTCCATAATTCAGTGTGCTCTCTTGTATTGTTTGGAATCGGAGCTTCAGAAAAGTTTTGAGAACTTTTACCCACATGATATTGTCTGTGAACTCAAAATCATATTTGAGGCTCAAGCGGCAGTTGAGAGTTATGAAGCTTCTAAAAAGTTCTTTAACTCCAGATCTTGGGCATAATAATTCCTAATGTGTTGGGGATTCATCGTGTCCTCCAATCACTACCACCAAGTTACAAGAACTTTGTGATGAACTACATAATGCAGCGGATGGATAAGACATTGCTAGAACTCTTCTATATGTTGAAGTCTGCGGAAGTGGAGATCAAGAAAGAGCACCACGTGTTGATGGTCAATAAGACCACCAACTTCAAGAAGAAAGGCAAGTCTAAGAAAAAGGAAAACTTCAAGAAGGGCAGTAAGAAAGCTACCGCGCCGAAGAAGAAAAACAAGGCTGGGCCTAAGCCTGATACTAAGTGCTTTTACTACAAGGGAGAGGGTCACTGGAAGCGGAATTGGCCCAAGTACTTGGCGGATCTGAAGAACGGTTACATCAAGAAGAAAGGTATATCCGATATACATGTTATTGATGTGTATCTTACTAGTAGTCATAGTAGTGCCTAGGTATTTGATACTGGTTCGATTGCTCATATTTGTAACTCGAAACAGATGCTGCAGAATAGACGGAAACTAGCGAAGAACAAGTGAAAGGATACGGATGTCGCCTAGAGGGGGGGTGAATAGGCGATTAAAACTTTTCCTAGAGTGGCTCAACAAAGGCGGAATAAAACTAGTGTTTACTTTGTAAAGCACAACCTAGAAACAACTAAGGTTCACCTATGTGCACCAACAACTTATGCTAAGCAATACAAGCAACAAAGTGATAGCAAGATATATAGTACTTCAAGCACGAAGGCTATCACATTGTAAAGTGCATAAGTAAAGAGCTCGGGTATAGAGATAACCAAGGCACGCGGGGACACCGATATTTTACCGAGTTCCTCCCAACATGGAGTACGTCTCGTTTGGAGAGGGGGTGGTATCAAACCACCAACGCCACAAAAGGCCTCCCTTATTCTCCGGTGAATCTCACCCCAATGGGATCGATCCACGCTTCCACTATCGATGCACTTGTCGGTGGCAACCGGAACCTCTCACAAGGTTGGGGCACAACTCCACAACTTAATTGGAGGCTCCCAACAAACGCCACAAAAGGCCTCAACAAATGCCACCAAGGCTACAATGCCACCAAGGCCACAAAACCGTCTAGGGTTCCAAGAACCCAAGAGGGACAAGCTCCAATGAGCAATTCAAACCAAATCCTCCGAGGAGAACCCAAACCGATGCAACAAATGCAAATGGCAAGAACACCACAAAGATGCTCAAATCCCTCACTCTCAAGTTCCAACAAAGCTACCAAAACTATTGGGGGAACAAGAGAGGAGAAATCAAAGAGAGACACAAAATCCCCCAAAATCTAGATCCCCAAAGATACACTCACAAAGAGATGTTTTGGTTTGGTCAAAACGCGGATCTAGATCTCCTCCAACAACCCCTCAAATATTTGCAAGAATCAATGGAGGGGTGTGTAGAAATCAAGCTTAAAGAGTAGAGCAAATGGGGGCAAAGCTTGGGAAAGAAAAGGAGGAAGAAGTAACCCTAAATGAAAATGGGGCAAATCTATTTAAAGAGAGGGGCTGATTCTGCCCGTTGGGGCTATTTTTCTAGACGGTCCGGTAGTACCGGGTTTAACCGGTAGTACCGGACCAAACGGACCAAAAAAAACGCGAGGCAGAGGGAGCAGTGCATGCGAGAGACCGTACGGGCGCGCGCAGCGAGGCGGGCCCAGCAAGCGCAGTGCAGCAGTTGGCGGCGGGGCCCGCAGCAAGCAAGGCAGCAGCGCAGCCAGCAGCGGCCGCATGCAGCCAGCAGCATGCAGCGGGGGGGGGGGGGGGCAGCGCGGGGAATCGAAGCAGGCAAGCAGCAGCGCGCAGTGCTAGTCAACAGTAGCAGGCAGAGGCGCGGGCGGCCACGCAGGACAGCGCGCGCGTGCGCGGGACAGGGCGGCAACGGCACAAAAACTGGATCTGGGCGAAACTGAAAGAAAAACTGGGCCGGCCGGTAGTACCGGCCCGCCCGGGCGGTACTACCCGGCCGGCCGGTACTACCGCAAAAAGGTACCTACCGAGACAGAAAGAAAATGGGCCGTTTTTCAGGCCCGAGCGGTAGTACCGGCACGTCCGAGCGGTACTACCGCTTGGCCCAGAAAACAGCCTAACAGGCAAATATTCAAACAGCAATAACTTTTGACTGGAAGCTCCGATTGAACCGATTCAAATTGCGTTGGATAGAGGGCGACAAGGGCTTCCCAATAATGTGATATACCTCACTTGGTGAGAAACCGAAAAGCCGCATAAATCAAAATCGCAACAAGATACAAATGGGAGATCCGATTTAGATGAACAAGAGCTTGTTATGGAGATTACCACAAGCTCTATATCATCACATGGATAAGACCAAATAACAACCAAATATGATGATGCAAGTATGCAAAGGTTTGAGCTCTCTCCGAACAATGTGACCGAATTACTCATATGAGAGCCTCTCTTGATAGTACGGTTATCTATCCTAAACCCGGTCTCACACACACGACATGAGACCGGCAAAAGAGAAAACCTATCAAGATTATACCTTTGCCTTGAGCATTCCACTTGAGCTCGATGTAGACGATCTTTCCCTTCTCAAGATGGAACACCCTCCTTAATTCCTCATCATCGACCTCGCATATTGAGCTTGCCCAACATATCTTCTTTGCATTTCATCGACCTTGAAGCCAACACATGCTCCAAGCGATGCCAATGGACAAATCCTACAAGTATAACTTAATACACACATTAGTCCATAAAGATTGTCATTAATTACCAAAACCACACATGGGGGCCCAACATGTTCTTTCAACAAGGTGACGATGCATGTTGGAAATGGATCAAAGGTTAATGTGATTGCGGTCGGCATGCTACCTCTTCATCTACCATGAGGATTAGTTTTATACTTAAATAATTGTTAGTTGGTGCCTGCATTGAGCATGAACATTATAACTGGATCTTTTTATTGCAAGACGGTTACTTGTTTATGTCCGAGAATAATGGTTGTTCAATTTATATAAGTAATATGTTTTATGCACGTGCACCTTTGATAGATGGTCTATTCTTGTTGAATCTTGATTGTAGTAATACACATGTTAATAATATTGAAGCAAAACATTTGAAATTGAGCGATAATTCTACATACATGTGGCAATGTCGTCTTGGTCATATTGGAGTGAAGCATATGAAGAAACTCCATTCCGATGGACTTCTTGAATCACTTGATTTCGAATCACTTGAAAGATGCAAAGCATGTGTGATGGGTAAAATGACTAAGACTCCATTTTCTCGTATGATGGAGCGATCTACGGACTTATTGGAAATCATACATACCAATGTGTGTGGCCCGATGAGTGTGGCACCGTGTGGTGGTTATCGTTATGTTCTTACTTTCACGGATGATTTGAGTAGATATGTGTATATCTATTTCATGAAATATAAGTCCGAAACTTTGGAGAAGTTTAGGGAATTTCAAAGTGAAGTAGATAATAAACGTAACAAGAAGATTAAATTTCAACGATCTGATCGTGGTGGTGAATATCTAAGTTATGAGTTTGGCGAGCATTTGAATAAACGTGGAATACTTTCACAATTTACACCGCCGGGAACACCACAACGTAATGGTATGTCCGAATGTCGTAATGGAACTCTCTTAGATATGTTTCGTTCTATGATGTCACTTATAGATTTACCTTTATCGTTTGGGGGTTATGCATTAGAAACAGCCGTATTCACTTTAAATAGGGCACCATCTAAATCCGTTGAAATGACACCGTATGAATTATGGTTTGGGGAGAAACCTAAATTGTCATTCCTTAAAGTTTGGGGTTATGAATCTTATGTTAAGAAGTTACAGCCCAACAAGCTTGAACCCAAAAAAAATGCGTCTTCATAGGATACCCGAAGGAAACTATTGGGTATACCTTCTATCATAGATCCGAGGGAAAAATCTCCGTTGCCAAGAATGGATAATTTCTAGAGAAGGAGTTTCTCTCGAAAGAAGTGACTGGAAGGAAAGTAGAACTCGACGAGGTCGTCGAACCTTCTCTCGGATTTCAGAGTAGTGCAGCACTGGAAGAACTTCGTGTGGCGCCTACACCAATAAGAGAGGAAGCTAATGATGATAATCATGAAACTTCGATCGAAGTTACTACGGAACCTCTCAGGTCGACGAGGACTCATACCACTCCCTATTGGTATGATCCCGTTATTAGTGGTACGATATATGAGGAAGCAATGATGAGACCAAATTCCAATAAATTGCAAGAATCCATGAAATCCGAGATTGGATCCATGTACGAAAACCAAGTATGGACTTTGGTGGACTTACCGTCTGGGCAAAAGGCTGTCGAGAACAAATGGATTTTCAAGAAGAAAACAGATGCTGATGGTAATGTAACCGTCTACAAATCTCGACTTATCGCAAAATGGTTTCAACAAATTCAAGGAGTTGACTACGATAAGACTTTCTTACCGGTAGCGAAGCTAAAGTCTATGAGGATTTTGTTAGCAATCGCTGCATATTATGATTATGAGATATGGAAGATGGATGTCAAAACGGCGTTCCTCAATCGAGACATTGATGAAGAGTTGTATATGGTACAACCCAAAGGTATTGTCGATCCTAAAGATGCTAACAAGGTATGCAAACTTCAATGGTCCATTTATGGATTGAAGCAAGCATCCCGAAGTTGGAATCAACGTTTTGATAAGGTGATCAAAAGTTTTGGTTTTATACAAACTTATCGAGAAGCTTGTATTTACAATATAGTGAGTGGGAGCTCTGTAGCATTCCTAGTACTGTATGTGGACGACATATTGTTGATTTGGAATGATGTAGACCTTATTAATAGTGTCAAAGATTATTTCAATTATAGTTTTTTAATGAGGGATCTTGGCGAAGATGCTTACATATTATGCATAAAGATTTATAGAGATAGATCGAGACGCCTAATATCTCTTTCACAAAGTACATATTTGGACAAAGTTCTAAAGAGGTTTGGAATGGAAGATACTAAGAAAGGGTTCTTGCCCATGTTGCCCAATACAACCTTGAGTAAAACTCAAAGTACCGCTACGAAAGAAGATAGATAAAGGATGAGTAAGACTCCCTATGCCTGGGCCATAGGATCTATCATGTATGCCATGCTATGTACTAGACCCGACATTGCATATGCTGTTAGTTTGACTAGCATATATCAAAGTGATCCAGGAGTGGATAATTGGACAGCGGTCAAAAACATTCTTAAGTACTTGATGAAGGGATACGGGTAGGCTATACTAGCGCAAATTGAAAAAAATTCTACCGCGTAAACCAGGATTAATGTTGTCATAGATATCAGGATTACCACTAGACGCGCGGTTGTGGAACTTGATGAAGAGCGTCGAGTCAGTGCAGACGTTCCATGTCTCCTCCTTGTCCTCGTCCCACGAGCAGCTCCCCTTGCGCGTCTCGTCCAAGTGCTATAGATGCAGCACCTCCGAGGTATCCACACGTGCGGTGTGGAAGCATCAGATGCCAGACTGCTAGGTCCACGCGTGCAACACAGGCATGAGGAGTGGCGGCTGGGTGAAATGCTCAACCCTGGTCAGCTCGCCCCACCCTCTCTTATATAGGCGTCCCTAGTGGGCTTCTGCATTAGCAGACCATTAGTATCCTAAACCTAGTCTAATTCAGATCCAATCCTCATTAGGCTTCCAACCCCTTAAGTTGTAGGGGTTCGTAGCATGGAAAACAAAAAATTTCTACCGCATACAAACAAACAAGCCAAGATCTATCTACTAG
Source organism: Avena sativa (assembly GCA_916181665.1). Classification (NCBI taxonomy): domain Eukaryota; kingdom Viridiplantae; phylum Streptophyta; class Magnoliopsida; order Poales; family Poaceae; genus Avena; species Avena sativa. Next base: position 50,187,358 of record OV702279.1, on the reverse strand, counting down.
ATTATAGCAACAAGTCGATAGAATAACTCACCCTCGAAGATTCCAAAGTGTTTAACGAGAGCGGATTCTCGTGGGTGATGTAGTCGTACTCTTGCCAATCTCAAGATCGTGTAAACGATCCTTCCGGCATTGCGTTCCGGCAGCGCTCCCGCAGTCGGTCACACATTCGGTACTCGATGAAGACCTTCCTCTACCTTGTTTTAGGAGGCAGCGGAGGTTGTAGCACTCTCCTCGCGATTCCGGCAGCACAACGGCGTGGTACCAGAAGTAGAGGGGAGATCTCGCAGGGCTTCGCCTTAAGCTGGAGCTAGTATGGTGGACTATGAGAGAGGACTCGGTGATCTAGGGTTTAGAAACACCAGGGAGAGAGGGCTAGGCTGGCGGCTAGGGCTTGGGGAAAGCCCCAAGTCGGCGGCTAGGGTTTTCCCTAGGGCGGCGGCGGCTGCAGGAGGGCCGGCGGCTAGGGCTAGGGTTTTGGGTGGTGGAGGTGTAGGTCTAGAGGGGCATCCCTGCCCCTCCTTTTATAGGTGGAGGGCGCCGGCCAAGGGGGAGGGAGTCCTCCCCCAACTAGGCCTCCAAGGACGGCGATGGAGGGAGAGGAACTCCTCCCCAAGTAGGTTTCATACTCTCCCTCCACCAAGCAAACTTGCCGTTTGACTTTTCAAATTGGCGTTTGACTTTTCAAACTAGGATTTGATTTATCCCTTTATTTTGCTCAGCGATGACACCTAGTACATGATGCAACCATTCCAACTTGTTATGACACATTCATGTACCCTTCCCCTCCGGAGTGCCGGACCTTCCGGAACCTTCTAGAACATTCCCGATGAAAACACCGCAATCATTCTCCAACCCCGAAACAGGACTTTCCTTATATGAATCTTATTCTCCGGACCATTCCGGATCTCCTCGTGATATCCCGGAGCCCATCCGAGACTCCGAAAAACATTCGGTCTCTTACTCATCATTCCATAACTACTCAACAACATCGAATCCTTAAGTGTGTCTCCCTACGGTTCGTGAATTATGCGGACATGATCGAGACACTTCTCCGAACAATAACCAATAGAGGAATCTGGAAATTCATATGGCTCCCACATATTTATATGATTACTTTGTGATCGAATGAACCACTTACATACGATACCAATTTCCCTTTGTCTCACGATAGTTTACTTATCCGAGGTTTTGATCGTCGGTATCTCTGCATACCTAGTTCAACCTCGTTACTGATAAGTACTCTTTTCTCGTTACCGTGATATGTGATCCCTTGTGAGCCAGTCACATGCTTACAAGACAATTGGATGACATTCCACCGAGAGGGCCCAGAGTATATCTATCCGTCATATGGATGGACAAATCCCACTCTTGATCCATGTGTCTCAACCCATACTTTCCGAACACTCAATGCCACCTTTATAACCACCCAGTTACGGTGTGGTGTTTGATGTCATCAAAGTATCCTTCCGGTGATAGTGATATGCATGATCTCATGGTCGAAGGAATTAGGTTACTATGTATCAGAAAGCATATAACAATTGAACTATTAAAATGACTTGATCTTTATGCTACGCTTATCTATAGGAGTATGTCCATCTTACCATTCTCCTAACGATATGATCTTGTTGTTAATAACATCTCAATGTTCATGATAGGGAAACCACAATCATTTATTAACCAACAAGCTAGTATTATAAAGAGGCTTTACTAGGGACTCTAATTTAGTTTACAAATCACACAAGTATTAATGTTTCCTTGTTAATACTGTTATATCATGAATGTAAACATTTATCATAAACACAAAGGTATAATAATAACTATATTTATTATTGCCTCTAGGGCATATCTCCAACAGTCTCCCACTTGCACTAGAGTCAACTAATCTAGATTACATGGTAATATACTGAACACCCATGGCAGTTTGGTGTTGGTCATGTTTTGCCCTCGGGAGAGGTTTAGTCAACGGATCCGCCACATTCAGATCTGTGTGTACTTTGAAAATCTTTATGTCACCATCTTGGACATGTTCTCGAATAGCGTGAAAACGTATCTTGATGTGCTTCAGCTTCTTGTGTGACCTTGGTTCTTGCGCAATGGCTATGGCGCCCATGTTATCACAGTAGATAGACATTGGGTCCAGCGCACTTGGAACCACACCGAGATCTGTAATGAACTCCTTCATCCATATTGCTTCTTGTGAAGCCTCTGAAGCAGCTATGTATTCCGATTCAGTTGAAGATCTCGCCACAACGCTTTGCTTTGCACTCCTCCAGCTAACTACTGCACCATTCAAAGTAAATATGTATCCAGATTGAGATTTAGAATCATCCGGATCGGTGTTCCAACTAGCATCGGTGTAACCATTAACAACGAGCTGTTCATCACCTCCATAAGAAAGAACCATATCCTTAGTTCTTCTCTGTCACATCCCAAAATTCTCCTAATTTTGGAATGTGAAATAAATAAATAAGTTTGGTTGATTTTTTGACTATGTTGAAAATTCTCAAAGTGAAGAAACTTTTTGAATAGAAAATCCTCTCAACCTTGAATTCAAAATCTTATATTCTTTTGTTATGACCTAAGTAGCCATATAGGCAAAAGGGCATGGATTGATTATGGATTGTAGAATTGGTGTGCAAGATTTCAAAATGAAAATCATGAAGCATTCATAAGCATTTCATTACATCCATGCAAAGTTCTCATAAACTAAATCCAAATCCTGGTATCTAAATCCTATAGTTGATTCGCCCAAATGTTCCTAAGGGTAATTAAATTGACTTTATAAAACCCATTGTTGTTAAGGCATAAATTATTTATAATTATAGCCTAAAGAGATCCAATTAATACTACAAAATTTTAGAAACAAAATTGAGCTCATTTGGAGCTAGTATGAAAAAGTTATGGAATAAATACAAACAAATAAAGATATAAATAAAATGGAATATACAAGGATTTATAAATCCACTACTTCCAAACTAGTAAAAATATTATAAATTTGATCCTATAATGATCTATTCGATTTTAGAAAAATTTAGAAACAAGAATCATGTCATTTGGAGTTCGTATGCAAAAGATATAAGGAAAACAAGTAAATAGAAAAAGAAAAGAAAAAAGAAGAAAAAAAAACCCTAAACGGGCCGGCCCACCTGGACCGACCCAACCAGCCAGGTACAGGAGGGAGAGGGATCGATCCCATTGGATTGCTTTAAAAAGCGTGTGAAACAGTTTTTAACAAACCTATCTCTATTCAAACTCTTATATCTTTTGATCTACAACTCCGAATTGACTTCCGTTTGTTTCTACTTGTTCCCTACTCCAATACCTATCTCCCCACCATCCTAAATCCCCATATAAACTCGTGGAGCCACGGCTGTACGAGTTTCTATTCTCGAAATCCCGAATCTACATATTCCTGAATCTTATTTCGCTTTTTAACCCATCTAGACTTCGTTGTTTGCCTTCGGTCAAAAAACGAAAGTTGTAGGAATCGTCGAAATCTTTCAATCCCGACAAACCTCACCTCTTTTCATCCACCACAGCCAGAGAATTTCGTATCGCAATATTTCAGATCTTACGGTGTAAATCCAAGATCTACTCGCGCTCGTTTCTTCAAATCCAAATTCCTTGGGTGAGAAGGTAGGAATAATGATTCCCCACAACTTTCATGTTCTGAGTTTTTCAATTTGACCTACGGATTTGTATCTCTAACACAGATCTATTTCTTGTCTATTCTGAGCCAAAATCGAGTCAATCTGTTCTTCTAGCCACCGGATCCTATCCAGACGGTCGAGATCCAATCAAACCGGTGCGTGCCATGTCGTCATCCCGGTCATCTTCATCATCAACACCACATCAACGTAAGGTCAACATCTAGTCCCAGTCAGCATGCAAAGTCAACCTGTCCAGTCAGCGGAATATTCCGTTCGAATTTAAAATTGCATATTATAGATCTAACTTGTAAACTTCATTAGAAATTCATACCACGTCCAAAAATTGCGTATAATATATCAAATTGAAGATAATTTCATGTAGAATCATCTTACCAGAATAGATCCAACTTTTATTGTACGTGGTTACTGCAGTAATTTAATTAGTTTTAATGGTCTTTTAGGTTAATAAATTCATAAGAAATTATCTGTAACTCCGAAAAATATGAATAATATATCAAATTGAAGCTACTGTAATGTACTTTAAGAATATATGGTTGGATCTAGCCTTTGCAGATTATTTAACCCGTAGAAATTTAATTAGTTTTAATGGCTTTATAAATCATTAAATTCATAGTAAATTAATTGCTTGTAACAAAAATATAAATAATATACCGATAGAAAGTTGGTTCCATGTAGATCATCAATCTGCAAATGGTTCAGTAAAATACTATAAGGTTTCGCAGTAAATAAATGGTTTAATGGCTTATTTAGAGTAATAAATTAATAAGAAAATAAATACTATTCAGAAAATTACAAATAATATGTCCCTGAAATCACAATTCCGTGGAGATTACAGATATAATTTTAGTTTGATTTTTAGGCAACAGAAACTGTATGAATCATTTAAAACCCATTAAACACTATTTAAATCATATAAAAAGATCTATAACTCCGATTAGGGTGAATCCAACGCCTACTGGTTCGTATTAACATCCTCTATCCAGTAAACCCAAGAAACAAATTTAATTCTACAGTTAGAACAAGCATTACAACAGAACTATCAAAACCCTTATATTGGCAAGTAATCATTAATAACAAGTACCCTATTGCATTAAATGAACTCATACATGCATCATATGATATATTAATGTTCATGCATATTTTCGATCATCCTTGTTGTGTTTGCTATGTTTGCAATTGTTTTGATTGGAACTACCTTGTCCTCGTATTAGATTGTTCGGAGAGTGCGATTGCTGCGAAGAAATACAATCAACACCCATATTATCAACATAAGGCAAGTTACACCACTTGTTCATAATTTTGTCCCAGTTTTGATTCTATGCATGTGATCCTCAAAATTTTGTAGTATGCATGTGTAGGATGATCTAGTAGAATTTTTCCTTAGTATTATTTTGCAAGTGCGATGATTTTGTAGTATGCGATGAGTATCTCTATACTTAGGATTTCCCATCCTAATAGGTTACCCCTGTTTTTACTAAGTATTGCTTGCTATGCTATATATATAAAGTACCGTTGGGGGGTTCGAAAGACAAAGAATTTTTCTAAGTATAAAGGCTCTCTAGAGCAAACTTTTCTTCTCAAATCCACTTCAAAATAAAACTAAGTTTTCTTCTGGGCGGAATGGTTGTCGGGACAACGAGTGAGATTTTGGTGGAGGACCGCCGCCCAGGAATCAAAGAAGTCTGCCATGTTTCAGAATTCAGAAGCTTCCAGTGCAACCACAATACATTATGGGCTCTGTCTTGGCCTAGTACTTAGTGGGAAACCTCACCTGGGTATCAAAATTTGGAGGTTCTTTGCACGGTTGGATCCGGAAGGTAGAGGGGCTACTAAGGGAAAGCCTCGCCATGGTCTTGTCTGTAAAAGGACTTGATCGTAGATTGTGGGTAAAGTGCACAAACTCTCGAGAGTATTACAATCTGATCGATCAGCCGTGTTCACGGAAACAGAACAACATTGAGCATCTGAAGGATGGAGCCTCTGAAGGATCTTCCTCTCTCTTTTCTAAAACAAAGTTTTGAAACCCCATGGCGTGCGTAATATCGCTAATGGGTGGGAATTTGGGAACTTGGTGTGTAATATCCAAGTGACGCTTGGTGCGTAATATCCAAGTGTTTGGTTGTTTGGACACTTGGTGCGTAATATCCTCGTGTGCCACTCGACCTTATTTTATCAAAGCAAATGTTTACAAAGTAGGACAATCCTCTCTTCTTCTCTCTACTTAAGAAAATTAGCTTTATGCAAATGAACTCCAAAGCCTAAACTAGCCTTGCATGTAGAGTTAGTCTTTCCTTCCTTGGTGTAATTTTCCAATACATTCAAAGTATTGACCCAACTTGTTGGCTGCACGTTTTATGTGCAGAATTTCGGAGATCGTTGAAAGGTGCGCTAGGATCGCGGTTCTTCACTCAACCTGCCTGTGGCATTGATGGGACTCCAAGTTGTATTTATATCGCTTCTGTTGTAATAATGTAAACTCTGGATTATTGGATTCATGTAATAAAGGCTTGTGTTTTACATGATATTTCATCGACTGTGAGTGCTAGCTTTTGATCTAGGGACTAGCATGTTAATCACAGGGACTTAGGATCTTACTTGATCCGAGTTCACTACAGATGGTATGAGAGCATAAGTTGACTGTAGATCGTGACCCTAGACATGGAAAAACCTTAGGACAAATATTTTCTAAGTTATTTCGGAAAACTCTCATACTTCTCATCATCTACCTTTGGGGTTTTAAAATTTCTTAAGTCTCTTCCTTTCAACATTAGAATATGACCACTACACACTTCAAGAAGAAACTTTTCTCAAGATTACCTTTTCAAAGAAGATCATCTCAATGTTTCGATTAAGTCGGGACTTTTGAAGACCTCCATGAAAGATGTTCCAAGACTGATGATACAAGATTAAAGATTTCAAAGGCCTTAAGTCAATGTTATTAACTAAAGAACTTGAAAGATTGAAGATTATGAAGAACATGAAGACTATCAAGAGTACGAAGACTTTTGGAGACTCGAAGCCTCGAAGATTCCAAGTGACCTATTAGGAACCAAACCCGAATAAGATTTCGCTAAATATAGATGCGACAAATTGTTTGCTATCTTGTATGGTTTATTACCTTAGCTAATGAAAACCTGTTTTCTAAATAAAATTTCTTGTATGGGTCATTCTTCTTCTTCCATACTCCATTCGTTCCTACTCTAAACCTTGGTCAACTCGACGGATGGACCATATCAATAAGGAGGACAAGGAACTCAACTCCACCAAGCGTAAGAGCCACGCCGATGCAAAGAAGTGGATGCTCCAGGTTGAAGAAAGAATGAAGGATGCCAACATTGAAGTCAACAGAATGCTTCATTATGACACCCAATTCCTAAAGGACGATGCTCCAACTTGGTGGGAGATGCAACACACCATTGATGATCATCAAGAGGTGATATCTTAGGAAGAATTTAAAGTGGTTCTACTTCAATCTCGTCTCGTATACCAAAAATCCAAGAAGTTGAAGTCCCGAAACATTTAGCTTGCACGATCTATGGAGAAATAGGGCATATCACCAAGGAGCATCATGATCAGCGCCCCTACTGTGAAGGAAGGCACCCATCATAAGAATGTCCCACCTCTCAACTTACATTCTTCCTGTGCGAAGGGACCAATCAACCCCGCTCAATGCACCTCTACCCGGTGGTACATCAACTGAATCAATAAGTCAGAGACGGAATGCGCCAAGACCTCATGAAGCTCCGCGAGGACACGACAAATACAAGGGATGGATTCAAGACTCTAGACACCGCACCCAAAGTCATCACTTCGCAATAATCGACATATGAAAGGAATGCCCATTTTCCCCAAACTGGCTCAAGGAAACGATCAAGGCTTCCAAATGTTGAGGTAGAGCATGAAGAACCACAAGACTGGATGTCCTTGCCAAAAAGGAGGAAGGATCTAAGAAAAAGTCCTATGCTTCCAGTGTCATAATCTGGGCATTATGCTGATAATTGTCCAAAACATGTGAATGTAGCTGGAAAGGATAAAAACGACGATGGTAATAGCAATAGAAGACCTCTATTAGGAGAACTATCATATTTTATACTTATTAGATGTTCTTATATTTCTTGTCTATCTTTTCTATAACCTCTTCTTGTTCAAATTTGTAGTTGTCCATTCTTATGATACCTATATGAGAGTTAGCTAAGTAAAAGAACAAATAGTATGACATAAATAAACATCTCATCAAGTTTGGTTAGGTCTGGACCACCATATTTTATCTCTTTAGGAGATCATCGCTATCGTGTTAGCATATTGTTTTTACCAACTTATGTGGTATGACAATATAGGTTGCTTGCTGGTTTGTACTGAATCATATCGTGTGATGCCTTGTTTAGGATCTGTTGTTTTGAAACTCTAAAGTTGCTGGAACTTTCGTGTGGTTTTAAAATTATTTTAATGGTGTGAATTGATTGAAATTCGTGGATTACTGCTGCAGTTTTCTGCCTGACCTGTTGTACCGCGCGATTTTACATATTTTATTGGTAACTCATAAAAATCTACAAAAATAGGATCTGGAGCGTAATTACCTATAGTACATGCACAAAAATTGGCTAAAATTCGTGACGAGCTTAAGTCGGTCAGAAAAATTCGTGAAGTCTGCTGTACTGTTTTGATAGATTTTGTTTATTGCTTATATGTTGCTCTATTTTACTCTAGTATTGTTCCCAATGCTTTCAAACTATTTTGTGGTTATATACTACTAAGTTTATACACATGTAATGTTATTATATAGGTGCTTGCTTGTGTGTTGATTTCTTATGATTGTTTCCTTGTTTGTGACATTGATTGCTTCATATAGTTATGAGTAGGATTATTTTCTTAGTCGTTTCTTTCCTATAGAATCTATCGTTTCCTATCTTGAACCCTTGGAAATATAATGATGTGTTAAGTGGAAGGTTTGAAAACACAATGCATTTAGGAAGGGAATGCTCCACCTAATAGAAAAAAAGGATGTGGAAGTATGAAGTGTTGCACATGATGTTATGTAGTAGATTACCCAACCTGAAAGTTGAAGTATCGATAGCTTAGTTTTAGTAGTAGTTTTGTTGATTGAATACATGGGATTATACATAGAGCATTTGTTCGTGCCCATGGAAACATTCTTCAAGGCAAGTAAGAATGCCCGAGTGATAGAAAAACGTGATTCACCTATCCTCATACAGGGTAATGATTTGGGTGCAGGATGGATTGATCACCATTCCTACTACTCTTATTATTCGCTCTTGTACTGTTGGCTTTGCGAATCTTGAGTGCCCTTTTCAACCTTAGCAGAGAGTCGACGTTGAGCCTAAACCCTAGAATGGTATATTGTTACACCCTTCTAAAAGCATCCATTGCTAAGCATAGGATGTACGATAGGGATGAATCCCAACTGTGAATTATGGGCACCGTGAAGTAAACATTCCCTATTTGCCCACCATGAGAGTTTTGCTAGTTTAAGAAGTGCTTTCTCGGAAACTATCAATCATGATGTTTAGAATGTGCTAGAGATATTGTGCCAATAAAAGTCTAAAGGAGAACCAATCTGAGCTAAGTGAATCCTCGAGAAATGACCTAGTCAATTTTCTTTTAAGGGCGGTAGCATCCTAATGGATCCTACCAGTTGAGCTTAAAGTAGCATGCTTCTCAGTTCATGCATCATGTCAAATTGGATTTTCTACGCCTAATTTCTCTCCATTATCGAATCTTAAGCAGAACATGTGATGCATGGTGATTATAGATACAGAGCATGTTAGGTGACAAAAAGGATTATGGAATTGTGTACCCGATATGTTGAACCTTTCTTTCTTTCTAGCCTTCCCAAATCTCGGGACGAGATTTCTTTTAAGGGTGGTAGTCTGTCACATCCCAAAATTCTCCTAATTTTGGAATGTGAAATAAATAAATAAGTTTGGTTGATTGTTTGACTATGTTGAAAATTCTCAAAGCGAAGAAACTTTTTGAATAAAAAATCCTCTCAACCTTGAATTCAAAATCTTATATTCTTTTGTTATGACCTAAGTAGCCATATAGGCAAAAGGGCATGGATTGATTATGGATTGTATAATTGGTGTGCAATATTTCAAAATGAAAATCATGAAGCATTCATAAGCATTTCATTACATCCATGCAAAGTTCTCATAAACTAAATCCAAATCCTGGTATCTAAATCCTATAGTTGATTCGCCCAAATGTTTCTAAGGGTAATTAAATTGACTTTATAAAACCCATTGTTGTTAAGGCATAAATTATTTATAATTATAGCCTAAAGAGATCCAATTAATACTACAAAATTTTAGAAACAAAATTGAGCTCATTTGGAGCTAGTATGAAAAAGTTATGGAATAAATACAAACAAATAAAGATATAAATAAAATGGAATATACAAGGATTTATAAATCCACCACTTCAAAACTAGTAAAAATATTACAAATTTGATCCTATAATGATCTATTCGATTTTAGAAAAATTTAGAAACAAGAATCATGTCATTTAGAGTTCGTATGCAAAAGATATAAGGGAAACAAGTAAATAGAAAAAAAGAAGAAAAAAAAACCCTAAACGGGCCGGCCCACCTGGACTGACCCAACCAGCCACGTACAGGAGGGAGAGGGATCGATCCCATTGGATTGCTTTAAAAAGCGGGCGAAACAGTTTTTAACAAACCTATCTCTATTCAAACTCTTATATCTTTTGATCTACAACTCCGAATTGACTTCCGTTTGGTTCTACTTGTTCTCTACTCCAATACCTATCTCCCCACCGTCCTAAATCCCCATATAAACTCGTGGAGCCATGGCTGTACGAGTTTCTATTCTCGAAATCCCGAATCTACATATTCCCGAATCTTATTTCGCTTTTTAACCCATCTAGACTTCGTCGTTTGCCTTCGGTCAAAAAACGAAAGTTGTAGGAATCGTCGAAATCTTTCAATCCGACAAACCTCACCTCTTTTCATCCACCACAGTCAGAGAATTTCGTATCACAATATTTCAGATCTTACGGTGTAAATCCAAGATATACTCGCGCTCGTTTCTTCAAATCCAAATTCCTTTGGTGAGAAGGTAGGAATAATGATTCCCCACAACTTTCATGTTATGAGTTTTTCAATTTGACCTACGGATTTGTCTCTCTAACACAGATCTATTTCTTGTCTATTCTGAGCCAAAATCGGGTCAATCTCTTCTTCTAGCCACCGGATCCTATCCAGACGGTCGATATCCAATCAAACCGGTGCGTGCCATGTCGTCATCCCGGTCATCTTCATCATCAACACCACATCAACGTAAGGTCAACATCTAGTCCCAGTCAGCATGCAAAGTCAACCTGTTTAGTCAGCGGAATATTCCGTTCGAATTTAAAATTGCATATTATAGATCTAACTTGTAAAATTCATTAGAAATTCATACCACGTCCAAAAATTGCGTATAATATATCAAATTGAAGATAATTTCATGTAGAATCGTCTTATCAGAATAGATCCAACTTTTACTGTACGTGGTTACTGCAGTAATTTAATTAGTTTTAATGGTCTTTTAGGTTAATAAATTCATAAGAAATTATCTGTAACTCCGAAAAATATGAATAATATATCAAATTGAAGCTACTGTAATGTAATTTAAGAATATCTGGTTGGATCTAGCCTTTGCATATTATTTACCCCGTAGCAATTTAATTAGTTTTAATGGCTTTATAAATCATTAAATTCATAGTAAATTATTTGCTTGTCACAAAAATATAAATAATATACCGATAGAAAGCTGGTTCCATGTAGATCATCAATCTGCAAATGGTTCAGTAAAATACTATAAGGTTTCGCAGCAATTAAATAAATGGTTTAATGGCTTATTTAGAGTAATAAATTCATAAGAAAATAAATACTATTCAGAAAATTACAAATAATATGTCCCTGAAATCACAATTCCGTGGAGATTACAGATATAATTTTAGTTTCATTTTTAGGCAACAGAAACTGTATGAATCATTTAAAACCCATTAAACACTATTTAAATCATATAAAAAATCTATAACTCCAATTAGGGTGAATCCAACGCCTACTGGTTCGTATTAACGTCCTCTATCCAGTAAACCCAAGAAACAAATTTAATTCTACAGTTAGAACAGGCGTTACAACAGAACTATCAAAACCCTTATATGGGCAAGTAATCATTAATAACAAGTACCATATTGCATTAAATGAACTCATACATGCATCATATGATATATTAATGTTCATAAAACTAATTATAACCATTGTGTCATGTTAAATCATCATGCATGTTTTCGATCATCCTTGTTGTGTTTGCTATGTTTGCAATTGTTTTGATTGGAACTACCTTGTCCTCGTATTAGATTGTTCGGAGAGTGCGATTGCTGCGAAGAAATACAATCAACACCCATATTATCAACATAAGGCAAGTTACACCACTTGTTCATAATTTTGTCCCAGTTTTGATTCTATGCATGTGATCTTCAAAATTCTGTAGTATGCATGTATAGAATGATCTAGTAGAATTTTTTCTTAGTACTATTTTGCAAGTGCGATGATTTTGTAATATGCCATGAGTAGCTCTATACTTAGGATTTCCCATCCTAATAGGTTACCCTTGTTTTTACTAAGTATTGCTTGCTATGCTATATATACAAAGTACCGTTGGGGGGTTCGAAAGACAAAGAATTTTTCTAAGTATAAAGGCTCTCTAGAGCAAACTTTTCTTCTCAAATCCACTTCAAAATAAAACTAAGTTTTCTTCTGGGCGGAATGGTTGTCGGGACAACGAGTGAGATTTTGGTGGAGGACGGCCGCCCAGGAATCAAAGAAGTCTGCCATGTTTCAGAATTCAGAAGCTTCCAGTGCAACCACAATACATTATGGGCTCTGTCTTGGCCTAGTACTTAGTGGGAAACCTCACCTGGGTACCAACATTTGGAGGTTCTTGGCACGATTGGATCCGGAAGGTAGAGGGGCTACTAAGGGAAATCCTCGCCATGGTCTTGTCTGTAAAAGGACTTGATCGTAGATTGTGGGTAAAGTGCACAAACTCTCGAGAGTATTGCAATCTGATCGATCAGCCGTGTTCACGGAAACAGAACAACATTGAGCATCTGAAGGATGGAGCCTCTGAAGGATCTTCCTCTCTCTTTTCTAAAACAAGTTTTGAAACCCCATGGCGTGCGTAATATCGCTAATAGGTGGGAATTTGGGAACTTGGTGTGTAATATCCAAGTGACGCTTGGTGCGTAATATCCAAGTGTTTGGTTGTTTGGACACTTGGTGCGTAATATCCTCGTGTGCCACTCGACCTTATTTTATCTAAGAAAATGTTTACAAAGTAGGACAATCCTCTCTTCTTCTCTCTAATTAAGAAAATTAGCTTTATGCAAATGAACTCCAAAGCCTAAACTAGCCTTGCATGTAGAGTTAGTCTTTCCTTCCTTGGTATAATTTGCCAATACATTCAAAGTATTGACCCAACTTGTTGGCTGCACGTTTTATGTGCAGAATTTCGGAGATCGCTGAAAGGTGCGCTAGGATCGCGGTTCTTCACTCAACCTGCCTGTGGCATTGATGGGACTCCAAGTTGTATTTATATCGCTTCTGTTGTAATAATGTAAACTCTGGATTATTCGATTCATGTTATAAAGACTTGTGTTTTACATGATATTTCATCGACTGTGAGTGCTAGCTATTGATCCAGGGACTAGCATGTTAATCACAGGGACTTAGGATCTTACTTGATCCGAGGACACTACATTCTCAAGTACTTAAGGATGTTTTTGACCGCTGTCCAATGATCCACTCCTAGATCACTTTGATATCTGCTAGTCAAACTAATAGCATATGCAATGTCGGGTCTAGTACATCGCATGGCATACATTAGAGATCCTATGGCTGAGGCATAGGGAGTCTTACTCATCCTTTCTCTATCTTCTGCCGTTGCTGGACTTTGAGTTTTACTCAAGGTCGTATTGGGCAACATGGGCAAGAACCCTTTCTTGCTATCTTCCATTCCAAACCTCTTTAGAACTTTGTCCAAATATGTACTTTGTGACAATGATATTAGGCGTCTCGATCTATCTCTATAAATCTTTATGCCTAATATGTAAGCTGATTCGCCAAGATCTTTCATTGAAAAACTATTATTCAAATATTCCTTGACACTATTAAGAAGGTCTACATCATTCCCAATCAACATTATGTCATCTACATATAGTATTAAGAATGCTACAGAGCTCCCACTCACTTTCTTGTAAATACAAGCTTCTCCATAAGTTTGTATAAAACCAAAACTTTTGATCACCTTAGCAAAACGTTGATTCCAACTTCGGGATGCTTGCTTCAATCCATATATGGACCGTTGAAGTTTGCATACCTTGTTAACATCTTTAGGATCGACAAAACCTTTGGGTTGCATCATATACAACTCATCATCAATGTCTCCATTGAGGAACGCTGTTTTGACATCCATCTGCCATATCTCATAATCGTAATATGCAGCGATTGCTAACAAAATCCTCACAGACTTTAGCTTCGCTACTGGTGAGAAAGTCTCATCATAGTCAACTCCTTGAATTTGTCGAAACCATTTTGCGACAAGTCGAGCTTTATAGACAGTAACATTACCATCAGCATATGTTTTCTTCTTGAAAATCCATTTGTTCTCGACAGCCTTTCGGCCAACCGGTAAGTCCACCAAAGTCCATACTTGGTTTTCGTACATGGATCCAATCTTGGATTTCATGGATTCTTTCCATTTATTGGAAGTATACCCAATAGTTTCCTTTGGGTATCCTATGAAGATGCATTTTTCCTCTTTGGGTTCAAGCTTGTCCAGCTGTAACTTCTTTACATAGGCTTCGCAACCCCAAACTTTAAGGAACGACAATTTAGGTTTCTTCCCAAACCATAATTCATACGGTGTCGTTTCAACGGATTTAGATGGTGCCCTATTTAAATTGAATGCGGCCGTTTCTAATGCATAACCCCCAAATGATAGCGGTAAATCTGTAAGTGACATCATAGAACGAACCATATCTAAGAGAGTTCGATTACGACGTTCGGACACACCATTACGCTGTGATGTTCCCGACGGTGTTAATTGTGAAAGTATTCCGCATTTCTTCAGATGCTCGCCAAACTCGTAACTTAGATATTCACCTCCACGATCAGAACGTAGAAATTTAATCTTCTTGTTACGTTGATTCTCCACCTCACTTTGAAATTCCTTAAACTTCTCGAAAGTTTCGGACTTATGTTTCATGAAATAGATATACCCATATCTACTCAAGTCATCCGTGAAGGTAAGAACATAACGATAACCACCGCGCGATGCTACATTCATTGGACCACACACATCGGTAGGTATGATTTCCAATAAATCCGTAGCTCGCTCCATCATACCAGAAAATGGAGTCTTAGTCATTTTACCCATTACACATGCTTCGCATCTTTCAAGTGATTCAAGAAGTCCATTGGAATGGAGTTTCTTCATACGCTTCACTCCAATGTGACCAAGACGACTGTGCCACATATAGGTCGAGTTATTGCTCAATTTCAAACGTTTAGCTTCAATGTTATTAATATGTGTATTTCCACTATCGAGATTCAATAAGAATAGACCATCTATCAAAGGTGCATGTGCATAAAACATATTACTCATATAAATCGAACAACCATTATTCTCGGACTTTAAACAAGTAACCTTCTCGCAATAAACAATATCTCGGTATAATGTTCATGCTTAACGCAGGCACCAAATAAAAATTATTTAAGTATAAAACTAATCCCGATGGTAGATGAAGAGGTAGCGTGCCGACCGCGATCACATCAACCTTTGATCCATTTCCTACGTGCATCGTCACCTCGTTCTTCGCTAGCTTCCGTTTATTCTGCAGCACCTGTTTCGAGTTACAAATATGAGCAACCGAACCAGTATCAAATACCCAGGCACTACTACGAGTACTAGTGAGATACACATCAATAACATGTATATCGGATATACCTTTCTTCTTGATGTTGCCGTTCTTCAAATCTGCCAAGTACTTTGGGCAATTCCGCTTCCAGTGACCCTCTCCCTTGCAGTAAAAGCACTCAGTATTAGGCTTAGGTCCAGCCTTGGTCTTCTTCGTCGGTGCGGTAACTTTCTTACCACCCTTCTTGAAGTGTCCCTTTTGCTTAGACTTGCCTTTATTGAATTTGGTGGTCTTATTGACCATCAACACTTTGTGCTCTTTCTTGATCTCCACTTCTGCAGATTTTAACATGGAGAAGAGTTCTGGCAACTGCTTGTTCATGCTTTCATATTGTAGTTCATCAGAAAGTTCTTGTAATTTGGTGGTAGTGATTGGAGGACACAGTAAATCCCCAAAGCATTAGGAATCACTATACCCAATCTTTGGAGTTTGTTTGCGTGCCCAGACATCTTAAGCACATGCTCACTGACGGAGCTGCCCTCTTCCATCTTGCAGTTAAAGAACTTTTCAGAAGCCTCATAGCTCTCAACTGCCGCGTGAGTCTCAAATATCAATTTGAGTTCACGGACAATATCATGTGGGTCTGAATTCTCAAACCTTTTCTGAAGCTCCGATTCCAAACCATACAAGATAGCACACTGAACTATGGAGTACTTATTCTTCCGTTCGAGGTAAACATTCTTTACTTCATTGGTAGCATCAGCTACAGGCGGGTCACCCAGCGGTGCATCCAGCACATAGGTCAAATTACCAGCATTGAGGACAATCCTCAAATTGCGGAACCAATCCGCGAAGTTGCTTCCATTGTTTTTCAACTTTTCTTTCTCTAGGAACGCATTAAAATTGATGGTCGGGGCCGCCATTGATCTACAACATATTTGCAATAATTTAGACTAAGTTTATGACAAATTGAGTTTTAATTAATAGTTAAATTAATCTAGGTGAACTCCCACTCAAAACAATATCCCTCACATTGTTTTAGTGATCACACGAACCAAATCCACCACATCAAAACCGATCATCACGAGAGTTGATGTAGCTTCAATGGCGAACAATCGACATGTTCATCATATCCACTATATGATTCATGCTTTACCTTTCGGTGATCCGTGTTCCGAGACCATGTCTGTACATGCTAGGCTCGTCAAGATCAAACCTTAGCTTCCGCATGAGAAAATCTGGCTTGCTCATGTTGTATGCACTTGCAGAATCTAACACACCCGATCATCACGTGGTGCTTCGAAACAACAAGCTTTAGCACCGGTTCTTACTAAGGATGAACACTTTAGAACTTGAAATTCATGTGCATGAGGGATCATCTTATAATGCTACCGTCGTTAACTAAGCAATACAAGATGCATAAAGGATTAACATCACATGCAATTCATAATATGTGATATGATATGGCCTTTCTTCTTTGTGCTTCCGATCTCCATCATCATGCACGAACATGATCTCCATCACCACCGGCATTGCATCAAGGTCAATGACGCTGCTCCATGGTTGTCGTCCACCAGCTTCAACTATTACAACTACTTTGAATAGACACGCGGGTCTTAACACAAATTAAAGAGAACCATATGGCTCCTTCCGGTTGCCAACTTACAATAAGGAACATTGCATACATCAAATATAATCACAATCATGGCCATATCACATCACAACACACCCCTGCAAAACAAAGTTAGACGCCTCTAATTTCTTTGCATATTTTACGTGGTTTGGGGCTTTCAATAAGTGTCGATCTAACTTACGAACAAGAACCACAACGTTGATGTTTGAACTATCAAGTGCCCGTTGTAAATTGTATCCATACTATAATGGGAGAGACAGACACCCACAAAGCCACTTATGCAATACAAGTTGCATGTTGAGCGTGGAGCAAGTCTCATGAACAATGTCATGTAAGGTTAGCCCGGGCCGCTTCATCCCATCATACCGTAGGATGCAAAGTACACAAGAAGCAATTGATAATAAAAGCAGCACCGCCCACAATGACCATTATGTTCTACTCGTGCAATAGATCTACATATAGACACGGCTCTGATACCACTATAGGGGTTCGTAGCATGGAAAACAAAAATTTTCTATCGCATACAAACAAACAAGCCAAGATCTATCTACTAGATTGTAGCAACGAGTCGATAGAATAACTCACCCTCGAAGATTCCAAAGTGTTTAATGAGAGCGGATTCTCGTGGGTGATGTAGTCGTACTCTTGCCAATCTCAAGATCGTGTAGACGATCCTTCCGGCGCAGCGTTCCGGCAGCACAACGGCGTGGTACCGGAAGTAGAGGGGAGATCTCGCAGGGCTTCGCCTGAAGCCGGAGCGAGTATGGTGGACTATGAGAGAGGCATCGGTGATCTAGAGTTTAGACACACCAAGGAGAGAGGGCTAGGCCGGCGGCTAGGTCTTGGGGAAAGCCCCAAGTCGGCGGCTAGGGTTTGCCCTAGGGCGGTGGCGGCTGCAGGAGGGCCGGCGGCTAGGGCTAGGGTTTTGGGTGGTGGAGGTGTAGGTCTAGAGGGGCAGCCCTGCCCCTCCTTTTATAGGTGGAGGGAGCCGGCCAAGGGGGAGGGAGTCCTCCCCCAACTCGGCCTCCAAGGCCGGCGGTGGAGGGAGAGGAACTCCTCCCCAAGTAGGTTTCCTAATCTCCCTCCACGAAGCAAACTTGTCGTTTGACTTTTCAAATTGGCGTTTGACTTTTCAAACTAGGATTTGATTTATCCCTTTATTTTGCTCAGCGATGACACCTAGTACATGATGCAACCATTCCAACTTGTTATGACACATTCATGTACCCTTCCCCTCCGGAGTGCCGGACCTTCCGGAACCTTCTATAACATTCCCGATGAAAACACCAGAATCATTCTCCAACCCCGAAACAGGACTTTCCTTTTATGAATCTTATTCTCCGGACCATTCCGGATCTCCTTGTGATATCCCGGATCCCATCCGAGACTCCGAACAACATTCGGTCTCTTACTGATCATTCCATAACTACTCAACAACATCGAATCCTTAAGTGTGTCTCCCTACGGTTCGTGAATTATGCGGACATGATCGAGACACTTCTCCGAACAATAACCAATAGAGGAATCTAGAAATTCATATGGCTCCCACATATTTCTACGATTACTTTGCGATCAAATGAACCACTTACATACGATACCAATTTCCCTTTGTCTCACGATAGTTTACTTATCCGAGGTTTTGATCGTCGGTATCTCTGCATACCTAGTCCAACCTCGTTACTGATAAGTACTCTTTTATCGTTCCCGTGATATGTGATCCCTTATGAGCCATTCACATGCTTGCAAGCCAATTGGATGACATTCCACCGAGAGGGGCCAGAGTATATTTATCCGTCATATGGATGGACAAATCCCACTCTTGATCCATGTGTCTCAACCCATGCTTTACGAACACTCAATGCCACCTTTATAACCACCCAGTTATGATGTGGTGTTTGATGTCATCAAAGTATCCTTCCGGTGATAGTGATATGCATGATCTCATGGTCGAAGGAATTAGGTTACTATGTATCAGAAAGAATATAGCAATTGAACTATTAAAATGACTTGATCTTTATGCTACGCTTATCTATAGGAGTATGTCCATCATACCATTCTCCTAACGATATGATCTTGTTGTTAATAACATCTCAATGTTCATGATAGGGAAACCACAATCATTTATTAACCAACAAGCTAGTATTATAAAGAGGCTTTACTAGGGACTCTAATTTAGTTTACAAATCACACAAGTATTAATGTTTCCTTGTTAATACTATTATAGCATGAATGTAAACATTTATCATAAACACAAAGATATAATAATAACTATATTTATTATTGCCTCTAGGGCATATCTCCAACATAAGTGTGTGACCCTATAGGTTCTATATGTATAAAAATGACACGAATACACTTATTCTGTCAATAGTTGGTACTGGCCTCTAGCAAGATGTGCCAACTCCTAAACGCGTACAAAGATCATTCAGACGAACCATCACAAGGTTTAGTACATGTCTTTCCTTTTGCCTCACGATATTTGGTCTAGCTCCAAGCTGACCTTTCTTTCTCGATACTGTGACTCGGAATGCATTTCTCGATCTGATCACTCGAGGGGCCCAAAGATATCTCTCTCAAGTAGAGAGGGGCAAATCCCATCTTGATTAAGCAATGCCTTGCAGCATGCTTCAAGACAAACCCGAAAGCTACCTTTATAACTACCCAATTGATATGTTAGAAATGTATCTATAATTTTTGATGCTCCATGCTTGTTTAGTATCTACTTTTCTTTACTTTTCCACACTTTGAGGTGCTTTTTACATGTTTTCTGGTACTAACTTATTAACAAGTTGCAACAGTGCCAGATGCCTGTTTTCTGCTGTTTTTGGTTTCAGAAAAGTTAGTAAAGAAATATTCTCGGAATTGGACGGGACAAACGTCCAAGTCAATTACTTTTCGTGGGGAACAAGAAGTCCAGAGGAGAGCCGGAGGGGCCAGCCAGGGTGGCCAGATCCACCCCAGGCACGAATGGGCCCCACCCTATGCCTGGCTAGGGTTTGGCACCCCTGGTTGCTGCCTCGGCCTCCCCCTTCGCCTATAAGAAACCCCCGATGCAGAAACCCTAAGCACCCGATCAAATCTCCACGAAACCATCTGTATCCGCCGTCACCATCATCCCTAGATCGGGGGGATCTGAAGTTCTTCCCGGCACCCTGCCGAAGGGGAGATCATCCTGAAGGCCTTCTCTCCGGCATGATGCGTGATTAGTTCCACCTTGGACTATGGGTCCATGTAGTAGCTAGATGGTTGTATCTCCTCCTTTGTGCTTTCATGTATAGATCTTGTGAGCTCCGTTCATGATCAAGATCTAATCTATTTGTAATCATGCATGTTGTGTTTGCGGGGATTCGATGGATATTGAGATTATTATGTTGGTTTGATTAATAGTTTTGTCTTTATGATTCTATCATGTCTGTGTTTTTTGTGATCTTGCATGCTCTCCGTTGTTAGTAGCTATCTTGGCCAAGTAGTTGCTAGTGACTCAAAGAGGGGTTATTTATGCTCGATAGTGGGTTCATGCTTCTAGTTTCCGAGGGAAGTGACAGAAATCTCTTCGGTTGTAGATGTGTTATTGCCACTAGGGGGAAAACAACGGTCTCTTGTTCATGGAACATGTGGATTGTTTACCTTACACACTTTGCTTAAAGCAGTTGTCTATTGCTTCCAACTTAATACTGGAGGGGGTTCGGATGATAACCTGAAGGTGGACTTCTAGTCATAGATGCAGTTGGATGGCGGTCTATGTATCTTGTTGTATTTCCCAATTGTATCTCATAGGATCTTTCTGACTAGTAATTTCATTGTTATGCCTTGCTCAGTTCCTGTCAATTGCCCTGCTGTAATTTGTTTACCCTTCATGCCATGTTGTTTATCTAAGGAGAGCACCTCTAGTAAACTATGGACCCCGGTCCAATCTTTACCATTGATACATCTTCCACTGTTACTTGTTTACTTGCTGCAAACCATTACCTTCCACACCATACATTTAATCCTTTGTTACAGCAAACCAGTGAGCTTGACAACCTAACTAATTTATTGGGGCAAAGTCTTGAGTTTGTGTTGTGCAGGTCTCCGCGTTGCTTGCAACACCTGTGTGACATTTCCTTCCTCCTACTGGTTTGATAACCTCGGTTTCTTACTGAGGGAAACTTGCAGTTGTGTTGCTTCATACCTTGCTCTTGGGGTTTCCAACGAAGCGTCCCACGACAAGTGGTGGGCGCCATCAAGCTTATTTCTGGCGCTATTGCCGGGGAGGCTAAGGAAATCTTCACTAGGGAAGTCCTTCACTTCCTTTCTCTTTACTTTGTTTTCAGTTTTCTTTGTTTCTTTTTCTTGGTTTTGTTTGCCTCTTTTCAAAAAACACAAAAAGTTAGTCTAGTTTGGTTTGCTTGGTTTATTGAAAAACCCAGAAAAATTAGTTCCTACTCTGGTTGTGGGCCATTGTTGCCTTGCTTGGTCATGCTTTCCATTAATGGATGGTTTCTTTAAAACGAGTTCTTATTGGCAAGGTGGGTTCATGCAAGAACAAAAGTATTATTATAAGGAACACCGTTTGTCACAAAAAGGGAAACACTTATGGGAACAAATTGATAAGTTGAATACTATTGCTAGAGAGGTGTGCTCTACTTATAATGTTACTTACTGCTTTGATAAAGCTTGTTACTGCAGGAGGTATAAACACATAGCCTTTCAATGTGAGTATAATGATAATGTTACCATATCCTCTTATGTCAAAGTAAACTCTGTCTTTTATGATGTGGAATAGATTGAAGAATTTATTGCTTTAAAGGGTGAATTTGAACTTGCCACTTTGCTTGAAAATACTGATGATGCACCTTATGAATATGAGGTTTATGAGATACATAAGTTTTTCTTTGATAATTACAAGGAAGAAAATGGCTATATTCTTGAATATTTTAATAGGTGCTTTACACAAATGTAAGAGACTAATGCCTTGCAGGAGCCTATGGAAGAAGAAAATTTTGAAACTAGAAGCTCATTAGATGAAAAAGAGGAGGAGAGTGATGAACAAAAGGACGAAGAATGTATCTACCCATGCCTACCTTCTAATGAGAGTAACTCTTTACCTCTTATATTATTTGCTTGTCCACCTTGCTTACAAAAGGAGGATAAATGTTATGTTCCTGTGGATCCTTTTGAAATATCTACTTTGGATAAAACCTGTGGAGGTTTTAATCACACTATTTTTGAGCTTGATAGAAATTATGTGTTTATAGATCATGAAAAGTATGCTTTATGTGATAGTTATATTGTTGAGTTTATTAATGAGGCTACTGAAAATTATTATAAGAGAGGAAAATATGGTTGTAGAAATTTTCATGGTACTGAAACACCTCTCTATGTGCTGAAAGTTTTGAAGTTGCTCTTGTTTCATCTTCCTATGCCTATCACTTTGTTCTTTGTGAATTTATTTGCATACAAGATTCCTATGCATAGGAAGTGGGTTAGACTTAAATGTGTTCTGAATTTGCTTCTTGATGCTCTCTTTTACTTCAATTCATATTTCTTATGAGAGCATCTTCTCAAGCTATCATGCCTAACTTAAAGGCATTAAAGAAAAGTACTTGTTGGGAGATAAGCCAAGAGTTTCCTTGAGTCTTGGAAGTTATTACTTCGGTAATGACGTCTCCTTATCCTTTTTGTGCCAAGAATTACCTCTAATGAGAGGGAAGTAAGATTTGGGGAGTTGCTATCCCGAAACAAATTTTTGTCCTCCACCAAAAAAATTCGTGAGGAGTCTCGGTAACTCGGATTGAGCTCAAAATTTACGAATAAATTCGCCACTATGTTAGCTAAATTTCGTTAGTTCAACACTTTTTTATTTGAGCAACAGAATATGTTTGAAAAAACTAATGTTCCTAATGAAGATTGTGTGAAGTTTTGTATGAAGAAAAAAATTTCAGGTGCAAAGAGAGAATGATGCAATAAGATGAAGAATGGACAAAATCTCAAGATTGGGGATTCCACCATGGTGTCACCCCAAGAAATATCCAAGAGGTACAAGCGTCAAAGCTTAGGGGTGCCCAAGGCATCCCCTTCTTCATCAATAAAAAGCTCAGGTCTCTCTAGACACTTCGTTTTTATTGTTTCATGCACAGTTGTGTTGTTCTTGGAGCGTCTTAGTTTTTGTTTGCTTTTCTTAGGTTGTTTAGTTTGCTTGAATAAAGTAGTTTGGACCCCTGTTCTCGTTGTGTTGTCTTGCAAATAAGTTTGCTTGGTGTTTGGAAAGGAGTAGTAAGTTCTTGCTTGAAGTGGAAGAGGAGCTTGCATTGACTGTGACTTATACTTTAGCATGATAGTCTAGGTGTTGTTTTGACCTTATGCATAGTGATTATTGCTATAGCATGTCTTGTCCCAAACAATTGGGATTGCTTAGTGTGCCTTGAAGAAATTATGCGTTGTTTTAGCATGCAAAAGCATAGTATTGTGGTATTCCCTTTGATGCTTTGCTTGGGTTGACTTGGCACATGCTTACACCATGTTATGAATATGTCAAGACACCATTAGCCTCTATGATCATCTAGTCCTTGACTTGTAGTACCACCCTTTGCTTTGATTAGTATGCTTTTTTGCACTGCATGATTATGGCCATTATTGCTCTCTTAGTTTGTTGCTCTCAGTATTTTGCTAGCCTCCACTTGTATGAGTAAATTCTACTCATGCTTCCAACTCCCAAGAAACCAAGTTTTTCCAAAGTGTGCACTATAAACTCCTATGCATGGTGTGTTACACCATTCCAGGTATATTCTTGTTTTCATCTATCTTCCAATTAAAAACTATTTTGTTATGTGAAACCTTAGTGATTAAAGCCCTCACGAACTTGACGGCACACTTTATATTCTTTGCCCCTAATAAAATTGAACCATTGTGACAACTTTGTTGTATATGCTTGAACTTATAAGTTGGAATTAGCAGAACCCTGTTGTCACGGGGAATGTTTTCAACATTGCACTTGTACTTTGTACTCAGCTGATATCATGCTCTTTTGTCTATGAATGTCACCGGTGTGAAATAAAGAGGGAACTTGTAAGTCCATGGATTTTGTATCCTGTGTTAGAGAATGTAACATCCCAACAATATGAAACAATGATCATCAAATTCTAATCACTAAAATTAGGGTTAACAAAAAGTTTGATTAAATAAAAACCAAATGAATGCATGTGTGTATGTGATTATTGGATAAATGCATGAATGGACTTGTGTGACTCAACTATATAGTAAGGAATGGTTCAAAGATGAATATAAGATCATCCAAAACATTTACAAGCAGAAACAAATCAAGAGAAAATCAAAAACAAATCAAATAAGGCAAATGGTCTTGCTCACTAGGTAACTTTGAGTGTTTTTAGTCCAATATTTCAAACAGAAACTTTTCCAATTCTTAGCACCCCTTGCAATACCAAGTAAAAGTGAAGAAAATCCACCTTTCAAACTTGTAGAAACTTTTAGCAACCCCATTCAAATGACAATTTAAAACTGAATGTTTAACATATGTGAAGATCACACCTTTTCAAAACCCAACCAAACCAGTGCCCCTTGACCAATCCAACTAACCAAATAGTCCCTAGTATGTGCCAAGACAACCCACCAAGTTTGAATCAAAAATTCAAATTTGAATTTCTTGCGGCCATTTCATCAAACACTTGGAGACATAAAATCAAACTGGCCAAACGTCACTGCTTTGAGCAGTAATTTGGCTAAGCATTGATCACACTTGTCTCCCCAGTGCCAACCAGTGCCTTGACCACCCCTAGCCCCTACCCATTTCACCATGCCATGCCAACCCGAAGGCACCCTTGCCAGCCGACCATGGCTAGCTAGCCAGAGCAAGCACCTAGCCTCGCCAGCCTTGTCTAGCAGGCAGTCCACCGTCCACCGCCATCCCGTGTCCAACGCTCGAACCCTGCTAGCCACTGGACCACCCAGAACGCGCGCGACCATTCTCTCTGCTTACGAGCCGTGAGAACGCCAGAGCGCCGCACATGACATGCTCGCACAAACCGCGCCCCTCCTTCGCCTGTAAGATCCCTCCTTTGTAAAGGAAAAGGATCCCTGTGATTGCAATGCTAGTCCCTGGATCATTGCTAGCATCCACAGTTTAAGATGAAGTACTCAGATATAAAGGTTATTTATTACATCCATTCCAGAGATAAAACATAGCCTTTCATAACTCAGGGCCACAGGCCTAATACAAGAGTTTTGGAATAAGTAAATAAACATAAGTCTTCATCTTCATGTGCCACAGGCAAGCATGTTGAGTGTAGACTCATGACACCTAATCATCATCGGAGTAACCTGCAACATCACAAGTTACAGCCACAGTGGGTCAATACTTTGGAATAGTATTGGCAAGTGATACCTTAGTAAATTTTGAGTGGACTATATTACTATATGCATTTTGGCTAAGTGTAGCTTGGCTTGCTTTGATCAAAATAGGTTTTTCCTATAAGTTGAAATCACTAAGTTTTTCTTTGTCAAAAACTTTCCCAAGAAACCACCAATAGACATTGGGGTCCTTCACCCTTGTTCACCCACAAATTTTTACTTAGAAGTTGGAGTGATGAGATTCTTGATAGCTTCCATGTCTTGATGCTCAAGTTGTCCATTGCCATGGACTTGGCTAAGTTCTTAGATTTTCCATCTGCAGAGGTTGTGCACTTTCCCCACCAGACTTGGTTTCCCAAGATAGGACCTTTCAGAAGCCTTCCCTTAGACCAAATGGACGGGCTCCAACCTATCATTCCCACTACCACCAACTGTCCAAATGGCTAAGTTCAAGCAACCTATATGATCAAGGCAGAGCCCATATTGCCAAGTGGTTGCACTGTAAGCTTCTCAACACTTGGCCTCCAAAATCCCTTTGTGCCTGGGTGGCATACCACAAGTGAGATACACAAGGTAAACCATGTCCATGGGCCTTGTGTAACCACTCAACCAAAAACCACCATTCAAGTCCCATTCCACCCAGTAGGTTCATTGACTTAGTTGTTTTATTAACAAAAACTTAAGTCCAAAGACTTAGAAATATTTTCATCATAGCATGTAGATACTTTACCAACCCTTGTTTGCTACTAGCTAGGCTAAGCATGGCATAGTAACTTAACTTAGGAAAATTCCTAGCAATTCTACAATTCTACAACTACTTAGGATTTCCCAGCATAGCATTTGGCAAAAAGTATCATGCAAGACTTAGCAAAATATTTCTAATGCTTATACAAAATATAGGGATGGAAATATTCATGAAGTACCACTTGCCTTGGAAATGGGAAGAGTATCACTCTTCACAATCCCAGTCACTAGCAAAATCTACACAAAAATTTGTAGCACAAAATTACACACAATTCATATACAAACAAAAATATGAATGCATGCATGCAAGAGAATGCTAAGTGATGATTTTTGAAAACTCCACTAAGCAAGTGCATGATACAGAAACATAACCAAGTCAAAAACTTGCTAACTAAACTTATTTAGCACTAAAACTATTTCCTAAACAAATTCTATACTCAAAATAGTCCTAAACAAGTTTCTGCATAAAAAGTCATTTTAACAGAAACTTTTTGTTAAACACATTGCAGATTCAGAAAGGGCTTGTCTCCCTGATTCCAACGGTATAAAATTTGCAAAAATCTAACGTGGGAATCAAAAGTTATAGCCATTTGAAATTTGGATCTAAATCTGATTTGAATTCTGTTTTTGATTTAAAATCTAGCCACACGTCTTAATCCTATTGGCTGATACCGATTCGTTCAGGATCACCCTCCCGCGCCGTTGGATCTAATTAAAACCCACGGCTCAGATCTGCCCATAACGGTTCGCTAACTTATCTAATTCTACACGTTGGATCCAGATCTGACGGCTACAAATCAACTAACCAAACTCGAGCGGCGCTAGCGGCGGCGACTGGCGGCGGCGCGTCTGACAGCGGCGGCGCTAGCGTTCTAGGTCGCGCGGGAGTGGGGGAAGTGGCTTACCAGAACCGCAGGAGGCTGCTGATGCTCAAGGTGGCGATGATTCGGGAAGGGGCGCACTGGCACGGTCTCAGGGGCTCGTCGGAGTTGCGGGCGGCGTTTGTCGCTTGCAGTCGTGGTTCTTGCCGAGGTTTGGCGTCGCCCTAGGACGAATCAGAGGGGTCAGGCGATGCACAAGACGCAGGCGAACAATCTCGTATGAAAGAGGGGGCAAGGGGCGCTCGGGTTTTACCTCAATTGGTCGCCGGAGTCAAGCGGCGGCGCAGGTGGTTGCGGTCGTGAATGGGATCGACGACCTGGGTCACGAGCAGGCAAAAGAAAAGTATCAGGAGATGCACAAGATCATGCTGAGCATCGTCGTTTGAACCAGAGAGAGGGGGGCGGTCGAGGCTCACCGGAATCGGTCGCCGGAGTCGTCGGTACTGCGGGGCTTTGAGGGCAAATGCGCGCAGCCTGGTGGCGGAGTGAGCGAGGAGAGTGGGGGAAATGACCGCGGCGGGGTGTGGTTTATATAGGCTCAAGCGCGACAGGAAACGCCTGCGGCATCAAGGCTAATTACGCTGCGCCATTACCGGCATTAACAGCAGCGACGACGCGGTCTGCGGGCGCGGTTTGGGGAAGACGAGGGCGACGTGGAGAGGGCTCGCTCGTCAGCGAAACGCGTGAAGAGGAGGTGGGGTCTGGTCGTCAGCGACTGCCTGGGTGCGCTTGCACGTGTGAGAGAGAGGGAAAAGCCGGGTGGGCTAGTTGGGCCAGTTCTGCAGCTGGGCTGGAATCCTGGCGCCGACCCTTTTCCAATTCTTTCTCCTTTTTCTTTTTCTGTTTCGATTTTCTGAATTGGTTTTCAAATGAATTCAAGTTCCATTTGAATTCAAATTACTTTGGGGTTTTTGCAGTGGTGCAATAGTCTCAAATACAGGCCTAAAACCATGTGGTTACTTTGAAAGGTTGGTCAAATTTGGGGAAAAAAATATCTGAGACTTGGCACTTGATTTGCAAAGTTTGAAAAATGGTTTTTGAAACCATTTCCAATTTGTAAGTCTGGGTTTAAATTCTACACTCAAACCCTTCAACAAGGAAAGTAAACAATCAAGGTTCACAAACATTCAAACTTTCAAATGGTGATGGCCATTTGATTTAAGTTGCTCACATAAAATCATAGCACTATGTGCTTCTGTTTTTCTGAAATGAGTTTGAAATAGACCTCAATTCTATATGCATGCATGAGTGATATGCAAACTTTGAAATCATGATTTTAGGGATTTTACAAATCTAACCCCCTTAAGGTGAATCTCGCCCTCGAGATTCGGATTGGCTAGCAAATAGGTGAGGGTGTTCTTTCCGAAGATCATCTTCTCTTTCCCATGTTGCTTCCTCTTCGGAATGATGATTCCATTGCACTTTGCAAAACTTGATAGTCTTTGTCCTTGTGACTCTTTCTGCGGTCTCAAGAATCTTGATAGGCTTCTCCTCGTATGTGAGGTCATTTTCTAGTTGTACTTCCTCCAATGGTATGGTATCCTTCAAAGAAGTTTCTTCCATTTCTGGGTGACATTTCTTAAGCTGAATCACATGAAAGACATTATGGACTGCTGATAGAGATTCTGGTAGCTCAATTTCATAAGCAACTTCTCCTTTGCGACTTAGAATCTTGAATGGCCCAACATATCTTGGTGCCAACTTTCCTTTGACTCCGAATCTTTTCACTCCACGGAGTGGTGATACTCTAAGATAGGCTCTATCACCAACTTCGTAGGTGACTTATCTACGCTTAGGATCTGCGTAGCTTTTCTGTCGGGACTGTGCTATCTTTAACCTGTCCTTAACCAATTTGACCTTCTCTTCGGCTTCTTTGATAAGATCTGGCCCGAATAAACTTCTTTCTCCCACACCATTCCATAACAATGGGTGGTACACTTTCTTCCGTAGAGAAATTCAAAAGGTTCCATCTCAATGCTGGCATGATAGCTGTTGTTATAAGAAAATTCTGCATAAGGCAGACTTTCGTCCCAACTTGCTCCATAGTCTAGGGCACATGCCCTCAACATGTCTTCCAGAATTTGATTAGTCCTTTCCGTTTGTCCATCGGTTTGAGGATGAAAAGCAGTGCTGAATTCCAACCTCGTTCCCAATGACTCGTGTAGCTGTCTCCAAAATGGGAAGTGAATTGAGTTCCCCTATCAGACACAATACTCTTGGGCACACCATGAAGACACACAATTCTACTCATGTAGATTTTGGCTAACTTGGCACTCGTATAAGTTGTCTTCACGGGTATGAAATGAGCCACTTTAGTTAGGCGATCCACTACTACCCAAATGGAATAATATCCTGATCTGGTCCTTGGTAATCTGGTAATAAAATCCATACCAATCTCGTCCCACTTCCAATCAGGAATAGGTAGTGGTTGAAGCAAACCTGCTGGTTTCTGATGCTCCGCTTTTACTCTACTACACACATCACACAAAGCAATATGTTCGGCGATGTCTCTCTTGAGATTATTCCACCAAAATCTTTCTTTCATGTCCATGTACATTTTGGTGTTACCCGGATGAATAGAATATGGAGAGTTGTGTGCTTCCTGCAAAATCAGTTTCCGTAACTCCGGATCTTGTGGAACACAGATATGTTTCCCATGCCATAAAGTACCCTGTTCATCTTCATGGAAATTTTTAGCTTTCCCTTGGCCAATCTTTTCCTTATTCTCTTCGATTTCCTTATCGGTCTTCTAAGCTTCTCGGATCTTGTCCAACAAAGTGGGTTGAACATCCAAAGACACGAGATGTCCTTCAGGCACAATCTCCAATCTGAGTTTTCTGAATTGGGTACACAAATCATCTGGCAATTCTCCTTTGGTAAGGCCATTCACAAATACCTTATGACTTAGAGCATCTGCTACAACATTTGCTTTACCGGGGTGGTATTGCAAACTTAAGTCATAATCCTTGATAAGCTCTAACCATCTTCTTTGTCTCATATTGATTTCCTTTTGGGTGAAGATATACTTCAAAATTTCGTGGTCCGTGAACACTTCACAACGCTTTCCCAAAAGGTAATGTCTCCATGTTTTGAGTGCATGGACGACAGAGGCTAACTCCAAATCATGAGTAGGGTAGTTTACTTCATGAGTTTTGAGTTGTCTCGAGGCATAAGCTACAACTTTACCGTCTTGCATAAGTACTGCACCCAAGCCTTGATGAGATGCATCACAATATACTTGGAAATATTTTTCCAAGTCTGGCAGACTCAAAACTGGTGCTGTCACCAGTCTCTTCTTCAACTCCTGAAAGCTGACTTCACAACCTTCAGACCAAGCAAACTTCTTGTCTTTCTTTAATAATTCAGTCATGGGCTTAGCTACTTTAGAGAAATTCTCGATGAACCTTCTGTAGTATCCTGCTAAGCCAAGGAAACTGCGAACTTCTTTCACGTTCTTGGGAGATTCCCATTCAGTCACAGCTGAAACCTTAGCAGGGTCAACTGCTACACCATCTTTTGTCATAACATGACCAAGAAAACCAACTTCTTCTAACTAGAACTCACACTTGCTGAATTTGGCATAAAGTTTATGCTCTCTCAACTTCTCAAGTATCAAACGCAAGTGCCCTTCATGCTCTTCTTTGCTCTTGGAGTAGACTAAGATGTCATCGATAAAAACGACAACAAACTTGTCGAGGAATTCGATGAACACTTTGTTCATCATATTCATGAAGTATGCTAGAGCATTGGTTAAACCAAAGGCATTACGGTATACTCATACAATCCATACCTGGTGGTGAATGCTGTTTTAGTTTTGTCTTGTTCTCTTATCTTAAGTTGAAAATAGCCTGACCGGAGATCAATTTTTGAGAACACACAGGCTCCTTCTAGTTGATCAAACAAGTCATTGATTCTTGGCAAAGGATATTTGTTCTTGATAGTTACCTCGTTGAGTGAACGGTAATCTATGCATAACCTTTGACTTCTGTCTTTCTTCTCCACAAACAAAACTGGGGCTCCCCAAGATGAAGAACTTGGTTGTATAAATCCTTTCTGCAATTGTTCTCCTAGTTGCTTCTTGAGTTCTTTCAGTTCATCAACTGACATTTTGTATGGTCTCTTTGCTATTGGTCCAGAACCTGGTACCAAATCTATCAGAAACTCCACATCTCTATCTGGTGGCATTCCTGGCAATTCTTCCGGAAATTCATCCGGATACTCACACACAATTGGCACACTGTCCATGCTAACCCCCTAAAGAGAATTAAGCTTACTTCCTTTGGACTCAAAGTTTGACTTGAATTTAATCCTTTTTCTTTCCGGGGTTGTGAGTGCAACAGTAAGATTAGCACAGTCTAGTACTCCTTCATACTTAGCCATCCAATCCATTCCCAATATTACGTCCAGTCCTTGGGAATCTAGGATTATCAGACTCACCGGAAACTTATGTTTTCCAAATTCTATTACTAGATCCCAGCATCCAAGACTTACTATCATTTCTCCACCCGGAGAACTAACTTTTATTGGACACCCAATGTTTTCAGACGGAAACCCATTTCTATCAACAAATGCTTTTGATATGAATGAATGCGATGCTCCAGTATCAAAAAGAACAAATGCTGGAATGGAATTGAGTCTAAACTTACCAGCAACAGCATCAGGCTCTTCATAGACCTCCACATTAATGTGGTTCACCTGTCCTTTCTGTAAAGGATTGGGCTTGACAGGTCCTTCAACTTTCTTTTCGGGGCACTCATTTGCATAGTGTCCCATCTTCTTGCATTTGAAGCACTCAACCTGACTGATGTCTCTCTTAGCAGGCTGACTTCCACTTCCACTTCCATTACCACCGTGGTGGATCTTATGTCCACTCTTGTGGTTCTTGTATTTGTCATTGTCATGACTGCGGTGATGCTTGTTGTCATGACGGTTGTGGTTGTGGTGCTTGTTGAATTTCCCATGATTGTGGGGTCCTGAGCTTCCACGATCATCATAGTGAGATCGTTTGTGAGACGATCCCGAGCTGTGCTTGTCGGAGTGCTTTCTCTTTCTACTCTCGACTTGCTTCATTTTGTTCTCCAATATAGCAGCCTTGTCACAGAGCGACTGATAAGTGGGAACATATGCCACAGCCAGCTGCAGATTCAGCTCATCATTCAAGCCTTCCAGAAATTTTTCCTTTCTTTTGGCATCTGTGTCAACCTCGTCCGGTGCATAACGCGCCAGATTGTTGAACTCTTCAATGTATTCAGCCACGCTGCGGTGGCGCTGCTTCAGATTGTGGAATTCTTTCTTTTTTAGGCTCATTATTCCTGACGAGATATGAGCAGTGCGAAAGCCTTCCTCAAAGATAGCCCAAGTCACGTCATCTATAGGAGTGGTGATTTGGAAGTTGTCCCACCATGTGGCGGCGGGCCCTTCCAGCAGATGTGCTGCAACCTGACCTTTTCAGCATCCGTGCAGCCCACGGTCACTAAGTCTTTGTTTACAGAATGTAGCCAATCATTGGCCACCATGGGATCAGTCGTCCCCGAGAACTTAGCTGGCCTCAAACGTAGAAATCTGGTGACCATATCAAAGCCCGGAGAGTTGTTGTTGTTATTGTTGTTATTGTTGTTGTTATTGGGGTTGTTGTTGTTGTTTTGGTTCTGAATGAATGTTGTCATCATCTGCATGAGCTGTGTTTGAGCATTCATCATTTGCTGCATTTCTGGAGTAATGTTGTTGTTGTTGGGGTTGGGGTTTGCGCGATGGGGAGGCATCTGTGGTTTCTTCAAATAGAGATAAGAATGAGATACCCATAGATGTTTTCATGCACATTACATCACATAAGAAAACACAAGCATGCAACAGAAGATAAAAGTTCAACAACCAAATAACAAGTTCACAAAGTAAAACACACAAGTGGCAAGCCATCCACATGTCGGATGGTCCAATAATAAGTTCACAAATAACAAGTACGATAATGAAAGATAAACGAGTAGTCAAGTCTACTCATCAGCATCAATCTCCTCCTCGACAAAGGTAAGACCTGCGTTCTCCATCGCGGTCTTGTTCTCCTCAATAGTAGTGGTCAAGGACTCAATCTTGGCCTTGAGAGCCCTCTTCTGGGAACGAAGCCTCTCGATCACCATCTGCTGCTGCTCTAGCTCGAAATCCTTGGACTTCAGTTCTTCAGTCATGTCCCGGATCTTCTTGTTCCTATCCTGGACACGTTTCTCCTGACTCTTGAACTTCCGGTCCTGGGTCTCGAACTTTGCCTCCATTTCCTTGACTATCTCGTCCTGCTGCGCGAAGAGCTTGTCCTTCTCGCGAAGCTGCACCTGGAGCTCATCATTACTGAGCATGACATTGGTCCTGTCCGTATCCACGTTCCTAATGAGAGACTCTAAGTCCTGGAGATAGAGACGTATCGGCTCTGCTGCGTCCCTCGAGTCGTCCTCGAAGTCGATGGACTCTCCATCCTCATCACGTCTTCCGAAGATGTGGAAGTGGGTGCCTCTAACCTGTCGGGAGTGACGGCCTAGAAGACATCCTATCAGGTCCTGCATGACTACCTCCATGCCTCTCTCCCTGTAATCGTGCATAAGCTTGAAGACGATGGCCTCCGTAGTAGGCTCTGTCTGGCGTCCGGGCTGGTTCACCTTGAAGCCCCAGAGGTCCTTCCTCTCGAACTTGGTGAGTGGATGCACCATGATGGTGGGAAGAGAGAGATTGAGCAAAGTGGTAAGCTCAACGATACGAGGACCAAAGCGGGTAACCTGGAACTCCTCAACAGTGCTGATGGTAATAGGCATCTATTTATAAGATAGAAAAGTTAGAACAACACTATTTAAGATAAAACAAAGATAAACATCACATACACATCCTTGGAACACAAAATCACACAAGTCATGCATACATGAATCCATTACATCAACCAAGGTCCAAACTTATTTCAGGTATCATTTTGGAAAATAAGGTGATAGGTGGTGGTCCAACTAACGAAATACGTTTACAATCCTATCTCACTGGATCTGTTGGCTAACACAATGTTCCTAGAGGCAATCAGCCTATCTTGCTCACATGATTCCATCACTAAGTCTATAATATCTCCTCTTAAGGTTTGTTTGGTGGCTTCCAACTCTTGGGTATGTTCCTTCTCTTTCTCTAAGTCTCTTTGGAGGTTGAGCATTCTGCACTTGACTCTAGAACTGAGTTCTTTGATAGTCCTCCAAGCTGCTTCTCTTGCTGACTCAAAGAATGTGGTGTGCACCACAGTGTTGGTGTACATGTAGAATCCTCTTTCTTTGTGGTTGTCTTCCTTGCTTTTGTACAAGTGAAGTTGCACCCACCATTACTCAACTCCTTCATCCATCACTGGAAAGCCTTTGTACACAGCTGCACCATGTAACTCCATTGCCACCATGAGGTCCTTGAGAATTTTGGCTAAGTGTAGCTTGGCTTGCTTTGCTCAAAATAGGTTTTTCCTATAAGTTGAAATCACTAAGTTTTTCTTTGTCAAAAACTTTCCCAAGAAACCACCAATAGACATTGGGGTCCTTCACCCTTGTTCACCCACAAATTTTTACTTAGAAGTTGGAGTGATGAGATTCTTGATAGCTTCCATGTCTTGATGCTCAAGTTGTCCATTTCCATGGACTTGGCTAAGTACTTAGATTTTCCATCTGCAGAGGTTGTGCACTTTCCCCACCAGACTTGGTTTCCCAAGACAGGACCTTTTAGAAGCCTTCCCTTAGACCAAATGGACGCGCTCCAACCTATCATTCCCACTACCACCAACTGTCCAAATGGCTAAGTTCAAGAAACCTATATGATCAAGGCAGAGCCCATATTGCCAAGTGGTTGCACTGTAAGCTTCTCAACACTTGGCCTCCAAAATCCCTTTGTGCCTGGGTGGCATACCACAAGTGAGATACACAAGGTAAACCATGTGCATGGGCCTTGTGTAACCACTCAACCAAAAACCACCATTCAAGTCCCATTCCACCCAGGAGATTCATTGACTTAGTTGTTTTATTAAGAAAAACTTAAGTCCAAAGACTTAGAAAAATTTTCATCATAGCATGTAGATACTTTACCAACCCTTGTTTGCTACTATCTAGGCTAAGCATGGCATAGTAACTTAACTTAGGAAAATTCCTAGCAATTCTACAATTCTACAACTACTTAGGATTTCCCAACATAGCATTTGGCAAAAAGTATCATGCAAGACTTAGCAAAATATTTCTAATGCTTATACAAAATATAGGGATGGAAATATTCATGAAGTACCACTTGCCTTGGTAATGGGGAGGGTAGCACTCTTCATAATCACAGTCACTAGCAAAATCTACACAAAAATTTGTAGCACAAAATTACACACAATTCATATACAAACAAAAATATGAATGCATGCATGCAAGAGAATGCTAAGTGATGATTTTTGAAAACTCCACTAAGCATGTCACATCCCAAGATTTTCCAAATCTTGTAATGTGAAAATAAATGAATAAAATAAAACTTTGTTTGATTTTCAGAGCCAGAAGAAACTTTTTGAATTCAATTGGAACTTCAAACCCATTTGAATTAAATAAAATCCCAAAGGGATTCATAAAGATAAACATTTAATAAAGGAAATTAAAAATGTTTTGGAATTACTATTTTGGATCTTTTAAAATAAAAGATTTGGTATTCAAAAGAAAAGATGGATTTAAATAAAGATTATTTTATAAAGCCAAATTAAACCTTGGCCAAGCTTTGGAATTAAAAAAACATTTTATTCTAAATAAAATTAGCAAAGGTTTATTTAAAATAAATTAATAAGGATTTAATATCCAAGTTTTATTAATAAAGGGTCTATCATTTATAAACCATCAAAAACTTATTTGTTTAATTTAATAAAGTTTTCCAAGTACTTTAGATTCTCAGATAAAACCTACTAAAGTGTTTTGGCTTTATTTTAGATTTTAAAATAAATATTCTCAATAAAACAAACCCAAGTTGATTTAGTAATGAAAGTCCATGTTATTTAATTAATAATGGACTCTAAAATAAAATGTTATTTTGTTTTAAAAACAAGTTTAAAAGTATTTAATATTTCCAAATAAAACCTACTGATTTGGTTTTGAAAATATTTAGGTTTCAAATAAAGATTTTATTAATAGAATCAAACTCTATTTAATGGACCCTAAAATAAGAGGTTATTTTGTTTTAAACAAATTTTCCAAATATTCTTTATTTCCAAATAAACCTACTGATTTAGATTTGAAAGTGTTTGGATTTTAAATGAAGATTATATTAATTAAAACAAACCCTATATTATTAAATAACTAAAATATCCATTTATTTAAATTAAAGAATGGATCTTAAAAAGAATAAAATTATTATTTTGTTTTGAGATTTGGATTATGTTGAAAAACAGAACCAAATTCAAAGTAAAGTTGAGTGTTTGTTTGAATTAATTTGAGTGTTGTTTGAATGTGTGAATAATTGTTTGAAATTCAAAACAGAAAAGAATTAGAAAAGGAAAAATAAAGCAGACAGAAAAAAATAGTGCAAAGGCCCAGCCCACTAAGCCAATCCAGCCCAGACTTCTCCCCTCCCCCGAAGCGTTTCTTTTCTTACTCAGAAACCTACTCAGACAGAGACTGACCGGTGGCCCCCTCTTCTCCCTCTCTCTCACTCACTGACAAGACGACCCCACACCACTGTTCTTCTCTCTCACCCGCCGCTGACCGAGCCTTCCCCCTCGCTGCCGTTGCTGCCTTCAAACCGCGGATTCAATTCGCCTTAACACGACCGCCGTTACTCGAGTTGATCACGCAGACGTAAACGCCCGTGTCTCCTCTATATTTCGCCTCTGACACCTCGCGCTCGCACGCCCCAGACCGCCCCAATTTCTCTCTGCACCGCCGCAGCTCCGACCACCGTCCACCCTCGATTCCGGCCGAGCCACACCCCCTCCAGACTCCACAAGCGCACAAGCACACTCACCACTTCCTGGCACATCTCCCAGTACCCCCTGTTCGACCGCGGGCGCCCCAGAACGACGGCTACGACGAGCTTCCGAACACCGCCGCGTTTGCAACCTCTCCGACGGCCTCCCCCGGTAAGCCTCGACCGCCCCGCGCCCCCTCGTTCACGCACACAGCGTTGCCTTAACCTCACGCATCTGACCGCGCCTCCGTTTTGCCTTAGGGTGATCTCCAGTGACGTCCTCGACCTCGACCAGAGCCGCCCGTCGCCAGTAGCAACTCCGGCAAGGAATTACGACTTTCCCCGTGCGCCCCTCCCCCAACCGGTAGCACGTTGAGCATCAGCGTTGCATTACGAGCCTGGTGAGCATCCTTCCCCTCTTTTTCGCGTCCTGTTTTGCTAGAGCCGCCGCCAACTAGCCGTTCCGCCGCTCGCCGTCGACCTAGCACCGCCAGTCCTTGTCTAGGCAGCAGGAGCCGTCCGATGTCGATCGGATGGATAAAATAGAACCACTTACCGAAGGGGTATGCGTCGATCTGCGCCGCACATTGTCAGTTAGATCCAACGCACCCCAGGAGCCGATCCGGCCGAACCGGTATCGACCAGTAAGAACACGCCGCGTGTCACCTAATTCATTTTAAAAGAAATTTGAAAACAGATTTAATTGCAAACTTCAAACCCTTATAACTTGAGATCTACACGTCCAAAAATTGCAAATTTTATGTCGTTGGATTCAGGAGAGCAAGACCTAAACAACCATGGCCTTAGTTTGGAAAATAGTATCTGTTTATTTGCTTGTTTTTGCAGATTCTTTTGTGAGCTTGTTTAGAGTATAAAAATTGTTTAAAATTGAATTTAAAGACAAAACCTTTGCAAAATGATTTGTAGTGACCTTACTGACCTTAGGAACCAACCCATGGGTTTGGAAATGAAAATTCGAAATATTAAGAATGGATTAATTAAATTAGCCTAATTCTAGCCAAATAAAGATAATGGTTTTATTATGAAAAAGATTTTTGGAATAAAACTTTGAGAAAATATGTTGAGTCAAAGCTACTGACCCAAAACAACCAATCTTGAGAGAGTTAGAAACTTTTGGTGAAAACTTAAAAGGTTTTAGATTTAATAAAACTATTTTCCACCACATAAAATGTTGAATGGATTTTAAAATAGATTTTGAGCCAAACTCTCTAACTAATGACTTTGCCACATTGGTAAATGACCAATTTGGACCTTACAAAGTTTATAAGCCTAGTGGAGACCTTCCCTATAAATAAAACCATCTTAAGCATGTTTCCAAACATGACTTAGAATCCATGCTTTGTGTGTGTGAAATGTTGTTTGTATATTGGTTTGGAATGCTACTTGATACTATGATTGCTTGATTGACTTGTAGTGAAATTAGCAAAGAGTGAGTCTAGCAAGATCAAGAAGTAAACTCTCATTCCCTACCAAAAAGGCAAGTTACACTATCATACAAAAGTCCTACTATTTTCATTACATACTTAGTGGATTTTGAAAATATACATGAAAAGATATTTCTGTACTTATGCAATGCTAAATCCTAATAGGATTCCCTAAACATTCCTTAGTGAAAATATTGAAGTTGTACATGCTTAGCCATGCTATATGCTACAATTTGAAAAAGAGATACATGTTGAGATTTTACAAAGATTGAGAAAAGGACTTGTGTTTTACATAATAAAACAAGGACTCAATGAACCACCTAGGTGGAGGATACTTTAAGTTTTGGAGAAGGTGGCAACAAAAGGGAACTATGTCTATGGAAATCACTTTGTGTTGTGCTCCAAAAGAAAACCACCTAGGAAACTTAGAGATCAAACATGATTCTCCAATTGTGGCTTTCGTGTGCAACCACATGCTATTATGGCTCTGGCTTAGTCAATTACATTAGGAAGACCCATACATTGTCTTTAGTTACTGGACATGGGGATCTGGAATGCTTCATGGGGGCTGAAGACAAAGCTAGCAATGATGTATGGGAGGACCTTTTGGAAAGACTTCGTCACATTCTCAATCTGCCAGTACTCCATCTTGGTGAGCACTAATCCAGTAGGCCACTGGTGGCAAAAGGATGGGATTGTGACATGTGGGTAAAGTGTACTCCTTCTGCAGAAGATAATAAAATCTAAGTACTTAGCCGTGTCCCCGGTTATGGACAATACTGAGCAACTAAAGTATGAACTATGGGAGATCTCGACATTCCAACTTCTAATATAAAAACTTGATGCACTTGGGGGTACCAAGGAATTCAAAGAGATTTTGTAAAGCTTGTTGCACTTGGGGTTACCAAGGTGCTCAAGAGCATGATGTACTTGGGGTTACCAAGGAACTCATGAGTTTTGATAAAACTTGTTGCACTTGGGGTTACCAAGGTGCTCAAGAGATTTTGACAAGGATTTGAACACTTGAGTTTCTACCAAGGAGTTCAAGGAACTTGGAAAAGAAATTTGACAAAGGACTTTAAAACCCTTTTTGAAAAGATAGGATAAAATATTGCTTTATGCAAATAAGCCTTAAACTCTACTTAGCCAAATATGCATATAATGATAGGATCCACTCTTATTATACATAAAAGTGAAGCTTGCCAATACAATTCAAAATGTATTGACCCTTGTGGCTGTAACTTGTAATGTTGCAGGTTGATTGTTTTTTTAAAATGAAGATTGTTTGATTGAATAGGACTACAAAGTCTACAACCAACATCTGCCTGTGGCACTTTGAAGATGATGGACCCATACTTATAGTTATTCCGCTGCAAATGTAATGTAATAGCCAAATGAGCTATGTTTGATGTAATAAACTTATGTTATTCCTGGTTATAAATTTATATTATGACCTTTGTATCTTGATATTACATCTTAACTGTGGATGCTAGCTATTGATCCAGGGACTAGCATTGTAAACACAGGAGGAACCTACCTTATTAAAAGGTTGGGACCCCTACAGATGGTATCAGAGCATTGTGTTGCCTGTAGGATTTGTAAACCTAGGATTGGACAAAAACCCTTAGAAGAATAGGAGTTGTATTTGTTCCAAAAACTTATTTACAAAAACACTTATAAACTCTTTCCTTAACCATTTTGGTTTCAACTCTACATCTCTTCTACTTCAACTTGATGGAAAAGCCAACCCCATGACCAAAGACTACACCATATGCAAAGGACTTCTTCAACATCTTCAACTCTAATGACTTCAACATCTTCAGCTCTAATGACTTCAACATCTTCAGCATGTTCACCAAGGACTTCCAACTTGGAAACCACTAAGGACTACAAGTGAAACAAGGAAATCCTACTCAAGATTTAGAGACTGAGGGAATGCAAAATAAGAAGAAGCCATCAACAACTTTGAAGTATTGCAACCAAGAGTTTTCCTCAAGGAAACCAAGATCTCAAGTAAGAAGAATCATGAAGGAAGGAAAGATCACAAGTGAACCATATAGATGGACCACCATAATTTAGTTAAGTCAAACCACCAACTTATGTGGGTAACAAAACTATTTTGTTGCCTAAGTATGTGCTTGAACTTTGTTGTTTAAGTAAAATGATTGTTTGTGATTGCATGCACATTGTTTGTGTGAATTGTGATGTGTGTGATTAGAATTGAATCCTTAGAAAAATCTTGCCTATTCTAAACTCGCTTCAAACCCAAACAGATGACTACTCCAAAGGACTCCAAGGTTGATGACACCAACACCAACCAAGCTGATAGCATGAAAGAGCTCATAGCAACCCAACACCAGTTGAATCAACTGACACCTCAGTTCATAGTCAACAATAGTGATAAAGATCCAACTCTACAAAGGTTTTTGGAAGAACAATCCCAACTGATGCTTAAGGTGACTAATCAAATGACTAGCATGGAAGAAAACTATCCAAAGAGAGTTTATGATAACAAGGATGAAAATAATATAGTTCTAGATGGAGCCCCAGCTTGCATTATTTGTGGAGACAAGGATCATACTTCCAAGGAGCATGAAGGACAATGCCCCAATTGCGAAGAAGATCATCCTGTTGGACAATGTCCTACCTCTCAAGCTACTTGCTACCTGTGTGAAGGAAGTAATCATACTCCAGGTCTATGTCCTATCTATGCCATGGTGGAACAAAGGAAACAAGAAGGATCCAAGTCTACCAAAGGAAAAGGACCACTTCTACCTCCAAACAAGACAACCCAATTCAAAGGATCAAAGAAAATCAAGAAGCCCAAGCAAGACATGAACCTAGTACAATGTCGTAAATGTAAGGAAATGGGACACTACTCCAGTGGATGCCCAGAGAACAAGAAGAATAAAGAGATTGACCAAGTGTGGTGCAACAACTGCAAAGAACCAGGCCACTATGTAGCAACTTGCCCACAAGAGCAACGCAAAGAACTCAAGGACATTCATTGTTTCAACTGCAAGAATCCAGGACATTATGCAAGCAACTGTCCAGAAAGGATGAAAAACAAGTTGAACAAGCCTAGGGCGAAACTCAACCTTGGCCCATGAATCAAGTGTAGAAATAAAACAAAAGTTTGCTTAGAGAAGTTTTCCAGGACCCAAGAAGGCCAATATGTAATTTTTGTTTGAAAATTTTTAAGGGTGGTAGTACCCTAGTTGTTTTGAACCTGCTTGTAACCCTAACCTTCCCAAATCTCGGGACGAGATTTATTTTAAGGGTGGTAGCCTGTCACATCCCAAGATTTTCCAAATCTTGTAATGTGAAAATAAATGAATAAAATAAAACTTTGTTTGATTTTCAGAGCCAGAAGAAACTTTTTGAATTCAATTGGAACTTCAAACCCATTTGAATTAAATAAAATCCCAAAGGGATTCATAAAGATAAACATTTAATAAAGGAAATTAAAAATGTTTTGGAATTACTATTTTGGATCTTTTAAAATAAAAGATTTGGTATTCAAAAGAAAAGATGGATTTAAATAAAGATTATTTTATAAAGCCAAATTAAACCTTGGCCAAGCTTTGGAATTAAAAAAAAATTTTATTCTAAATAAAATTAGCAAAGGTTTATTTAAAATAAATTAATAAGGATTTAATATCCAAGTTTTATTAATAAAGGGTCTATCATTTATAAACCATCAAAAACTTATTTGTTTAATTTAATAAAGTTTTCCAAGTACTTTAGATTCTCAGATAAAACCTACTAAAGTGTTTTGGCTTTATTTTAGATTTTAAAATAAATATTCTCAATAAAACAAACCCAAGTTGATTTAATAATGAAAGTCCATGTTATTTAATTAATAATGGACTCTAAAATAAAATGTTATTTTGTTTTAAAAACAAGTTTACAAGTATTTAATATTTCCAAATAAAACCTACTGATTTGGTTTTGAAAATATTTAGGTTTCAAATAAAGATTTTATTAATAGAATCAAACTCTATTTAATGGACCCTAAAATAAGAGGTTATTTTGTTTTAAACAAATTTTCCAAATATTCTTTATTTCCAAATAAACCTACTGATTTAGATTTGAAAGTGTTTGGATTTTAAATGAAGATTATATTAATTAAAACAAACCCTATATTATTAAATAACTAAAATATCCATTTATTTAAATTAAAGAAT
Source organism: Avena sativa (assembly GCA_916181665.1). NCBI lineage: Eukaryota > Viridiplantae > Streptophyta > Magnoliopsida > Poales > Poaceae > Avena > Avena sativa. The sequence continues at coordinate 50,144,590 of OV702279.1, read as the reverse complement.
GGATCTTAAAAAGAATAAAATTATTATTTTGTTTTGAGATTTGGATTATGTTGAAAAACAGAACCAAATTCAAAGTAAAGTTGAGTGTTTGTTTGAATAATTTGAGTGTTGTTTGAATGTGTGAATAATTGTTTGAAATTCAAAACAGAAAAGAATTAGAAAAGGAAAAATAAAGCAGACAGAAAAAAATAGTGCAAAGGCCCAGCCCACTAAGCCAATCCAGCCCAGACTTCTCCCCTCCCCTGAAGCGTTTCTTTTCTTACTCAGAAACCTACTCAGACAGAGACTGACCGGTGGCCCCCTCTTCTCCCTCTCTCTCACTCGCTGACAAGACGACCCCACACCACTGTTCTTCTCTCTCACCCGCCGCTGACCGAGCCTTCCCCCTCGCTGCCGTTGCTGCCTTCAAACCATGGATTCAATTCGCCTTAACACGACCGCTGTTACTCGAGTTGATCACGCAGACGAAACGCCCGTGTCTCCTCTATATTTCCCCTCTGACACCTCGCGCTCGCACGCCCCAGACCGCCCCAATTTCTCTCTGCACCGCCGCAGCTCCGACCACCGTCCACCCTCGATTCCAGCCGAGCCACACCCCCTCCAGACTCCACAAGCGCACAAGCACACTCACCACTTCCTGGCACATCTCCCAGTACCCCCTGTTCGACCGCGGGCGCCGCAGAACGACGGCTACGACGAGCTTCCGAACACCGCCGCGTTTGCAACCTCTCCGACGGCCTCCCCCGGTAAGCCTCGACCGCCCCGCGCCCCCTCGTTCACGCACACAGCGTTGCCTTAACCTCACGCATCTGACCGCGCCTCCGTTTTGCCTTAGGGTGATCTCCAGTGACGTCCTCGACCTCGACTAGAGCCGCCCGTCGCCAGTAGCAACTCCGGCAAGGAATTACGACTTTCCCCGTGCGCCCCTCCCCCAACCGGTAGCACGTTGAGCATCAGCGTTGCATTACGAGCCTGGTGAGCATCCTTCCCCTCTTTTTCGCGTCCTGTTTTGCTAGAGCCGCCGCCAACTAGCCGTTCCGCCGCTCGCCGTCGACCTAGCACCGCCAGTCCTTGGCCAGGCAGCAGGAGCCGTCCGATGTTGATCGGATGGATAAAATAGAACCACTTACCGAAGGGGTATGCGTCGATCTGCGCCGCACATTTTCAGTTAGATCCAACGCACCCCAGGAGCCGATCCGACCAAACCGGTATCGACCAGTAAGAACACGCCGCGTGTCACCTAATTCGTTTTAAAAGAAATTTGAAAACAGATTTAATTGCAAACTTCAAACCCTTATAACTTGAGATCTACACGTCCAAAAATTGCAAATTTTATGTCGTTGGATTCAGGAGAGCAAGACCTAAACAACCATGGCCTTAGTTTGGAAAATAGTATCTGTTTATTTGCTTGTTTTTGCAGATTCTTTTGTGATCTTGTTTAGAGTATAAAAATTGTTTAAAATTGAATTTAAAGACAAAACCTTTGCAAAATGATTTGTAGTGACCTTACTGACCTTAGGAACCAACCCATGGGGTTGGAAATGAAAATTGGAAATATTAAGAATGGATTAATTAAATTAGCCTAATTCTAGCCAAATAAAGATAATGGTTTTATTATGAAAAAGATTTTTGGAATAAAACTTTGAGAAAATATGTTGAGTCAAAGCTACTGACCCAAAACAACCAATCTTGAGAGAGTTAGAAACTTTTGGTGAAAACTTAAAAGGTTTTAGATTTAATAAAACTATTTTCCACCACATAAAATGTTGAATGGATTTTAAAATAGATTTTGAGCCAAACTCTCTAACTAATGACTTTGCCACATTGGTAAATGACCAATTTGGACCTTACAAAGTTTATAAGCCTAGTGGAGACCTTCCCTATAAATAAAACCATCTTAAGCATGTTTCCAAACATGACTTAGAATCCATGCTTTGTGTGTGTGAAATGTTGTTTGTATATTGGTTTGGAATGCTACTTGATACTATGATTGCTTGATTGACTTGTAGTGAAATTAGCAAAGAGTGAGTCTAGCAAGATCAAGAAGTAAACTCTCATTCCCTACCAAAAAGGCAAGTTACACTATCATACAAAAGTCCTACTATTTTCATTACATACTTAGTGGATTTTGAAAATATACATGAAAAGATATTTCTGTACTTATGCAATGCTAAATCCTAATAGGATTCCCTAAACATTCCTTAGTGAAAATATTGAAGTTGTACATGCTTAGCCATGCTATATGCTACAATTTGAAAAAGAGATACATGTTGAGATTTTACAAAGATTGAGAAAAGGACTTGTGTTTTACATAATAAAACAAGGACTCAATGAACCACCTAGGTGGAGGATACTTTAAGTTTTGGAGAAGGTGGCAACAAAAGGGAACCATGTCTATGGAAATCACTTTGTGTTGTGCTCCAAAATAAAACCACCTAGGAAACTTAGAGATCAAACATGCTTCTCCAATTGTGGCTTTCGTGTGCAACCACATGCTATTATGGCTCTGGCTTAGTCAATTACATTAGGAAGACCCATACATTGTCTTTAGTTACTGGACATGGGGATCTGGAATGCTTCATGGGGGCTGAAGACAAAGCTAGCAATGATGTATGGGAGGACCTTTCGGAAAGACTTCGTCACATTCTCAATCTGCCAGTACTCCATCTTGGTGAGCACTAATCCAGTAGGCCACTGGTGGCAAAAGGATGGGATTGTGACATGTGGGTAAAGTGTACTCCTTCTGCAGAAGATAATAAAATCTAAGTACTTAGCCGTGTCCCCGGTTATGGACAATACTGAGCAACTAAAGTATGAACTATGAGATCTCTACATTCCAACTTCTAATATAAAAACTTGATGCACTTGGGGGTACCAAGGAATTCAAAGAGATTTTGTAAAGCTTGTTGCACTTGGGGTTACCAAGGTGCTCAAGAGCATGATGTACTTGGGGTTACCAAGGAACTCATGAGTTTTGATAAAACTTGTTGCACTTGGGGTTACCAAGGTGCTCAAGAGATTTTGACAAGGATTTGAACACTTGAGTTTCTACCAAGGAGTTCAAGGAACTTGGAAAATAAATTTGACAAAGGACTTTAAAACCCTTTTTGAAAAGATAGGATAAAATATTGCTTTATGCAAATAAGCCTTAAACTCTACTTAGCCAAATATGCATATAATGATAGGATCCACTCTTATTATACATAAAAGTGAAGCTTGCCAATACAATTCAAAATGTATTGACCCTTGTGGCTGTAACTTGTAATGTTGCAGGTTGATTGTTTTTTTAAAATGAAGATTGTTTGATTGACTAGGACTACAAAGTCTACAACCAACATCTTCCTGTGGCACTTTGAAGATGATGGACCCATACTTATAGTTATTCCGCTGCAAATGTAATGTAATAGCCAAATGAGCTATGTTTGATGTAATAAACTTATGTTATTCCTAGTTATAAATTTATATTATGACCTTTGTATCTTGATATTACATCTTAACTGTGGATGCTAGCTATTGATCCAGGGACTAGCATTGTAAACACAGGAGGAACCTACCTTATTAAAAGGTTGGGACCCCTACAAAGCAAGTGCATGATACAGAAACATAACCAAGTCAAAAACTTGATAACTAAACTTATTTAGCACTATAACTATTTCCTAAACAAATTCTATACTCAAAATAGTCCTAAACAAGTTTCTGCATAAAAAGTCATTTTAACAGAAACTTTTTGTTAAACACATTGAAGATTCAGAAAGGGCTTGTCTCCCTGATTCCAACGGTATAAAATTTGCAAAAATCTAACGTGGGAATCAAAAGTTATAGCCATTTGAATTTTGGATCTAAATCTGATTTAAATTCTGTTTTTGATTTAAACTCTAGCCACGCGTCTTAATCCTATTGGCTGATACCGATTCGTTCAGGATCACCCTCCCGCGCCGTTGGATCTAATTAAAACCCACGGCTCAGATCTGCCCATAACGGTTCGCTAACTTATCTAATTCTACGCGTTGGATCCAGATCTGACGGCTACAAATCAACTAACCAAACTCGAGCGGCGCTAGCGGCGGCGACTGGCGGCGGCGCGTCTGACAGTGGCGGCGCTAGAGTTCTAGGTCACGCGGGAGTGGGGGAAGTGGCTTACCAGAACCGCAGGAGGTTGCTGATGCTCAAGGTGGCGATGATTCAGGAAGGGGCGCACTGGCACGGTCTCAGGGGCTCGTCGGAGTTGCGGGCGGCGTCTGTCGCTTGCAGTCGTGGTTCTTGCTGAGGTTTGGTGTCGCCCTAGCACGAACCAGAGGGGTCAGGCGATGCACAAGACGCAGGAGAACAATCTCGTATGAAAGAGGGGGCAAGGGGCGCTCGGGTTTTACCTCAATTGGTCGCCGGAGTCAAGCGGCGGCGCAGGTGGTTGCGGTCGTGAATGGGATCGATGACCTGGGTCACGAGCAGGCAAAATAAAAGTATCAGGAGGTGCACAAGATCATGCTGAGCATCATCGTTTGAACCAGAGAGAGGGGGGCGGTCGAGGCTCACCGGAATCGGTCGCCGGAGTCGTCGGTACTGCGGGGCTTCGAGGGCAAATGCGCGCAGCCTGGTGGCGGAGTGAGCGAGGAGAGTGGGGGGAAATGACCGCGGCGGGGTGTGGTTTATATAGGCTCAAGCGCGACAGGAAACGCCTGCGGCATCAAGGCTAATTACGTCGCGCCATTACCGGCATCGACAGCAGCGGCGACGCGGTCTGCGGGCGCGGTTTGGGGAGGACGAGGGCGACGTGGAGAGGGCCCGCTCGTCTGCGAAACGCGCGAAGAGGAGGTGGGGTCTGGTTGTCAGCGGCTGCCTGGGTGCGCTTGCGCGTGTGAGAGAGAGAGGGAAAAGCCGGTTGGGCTAGTTGGTCCAGTTCTGCAGCTGGGCTGGAATCCTGGCGCCGGCCCTTTTCCAATTCTTTCTCCTTTTTCTTTTTCTGTTTCGATTTTCTGAATTGGTTTTCAAATGAATTCAAGTTCCATTTGAATTCAAATTACTTTGGGGTTTTTGCAGTGGTGCAATAGTCTCAAATACAGGCCTAAAACCATGTGGTTACTTTGCAAAGGTTGGTCAAATTTGGGGGAAAAAATATCTAAGACTTGGCACTTGATTTGCAAAGTTTGAAAAATGGTTTTTGAAACCATTTCCAATTTGTAAGTCTGGGTTTAAATTCTACACTCAAACCCTTCAACAAGGAAAGTAAACAATCAAGGTTCACAAACATTCAAACTTTCAAATGGTGATGGCCATTTGATTTAAGTTGCTCACATAAAATCATAGCACTATGTGCTTCTGTTTTTCTGAAATGAGTTTGAAATAGACCTCAATTCTATATGCATGCATGAGTGATATGCAAACTTTGAAATCATGATTTTAGGGATGTTACATCGCCGCTCGCGTACGTGATCACCACCGCACCGGGAACCGTCCAGACATGCTCGTTCACCGCTGCGCGACGAGGAGCGCCTATGTGCCATTAAGACTTCCGTCAGAGCCGCCCAGAGCGTCGACGTGTTCTGACCGATTCGCACCGCCCCACGCCTCGCCATCAAGCCGTTGAGCTTCGCCAGGAGGCAATGCACCGTCCCCTACCTTCGGCCATGCCGTTAGCTCGTTGTGCGGCCGACCCTGATGAGCTCAGCCCGCACCCTTTTGTCCCCTTCAGTCACTATAAAGGAGGCCTCCCCCGCTCGATTTCTTCACACCAGTTCACTCCCCACCGCTCACTGATCACACCCACTCACTCCCGGACCAAGGGGAGTACTAGGTGGCTAGAATTTCACCGGAGTTCGCCGCTACAGAGGAAGAGAGGCGCCGTCAATGGGATCCGCCCCAGGAGAAGCTGTCTGTACCAGGAGAATCGCCGTCGTCGACTTCGTCGTTCACCCCTGTCATCGACAATCGCCTGAACCCAGGTGAGCCTCCCATGACCCCCACTGGACGCGCTAGGGTTCTGTCTCGCCGGCGCTGCCCGACATGGACGATGAACCAGAGCCGTTCGATTAGAGTTAGATCCTACGATCCTAATCGCCCCATACCGCTTCGCCACTCGTTGTCTCACTAATGAGTGGGGTCGCTCACATAACCATCCCGCGCGTGCGCTGTGCGTAGTGGGCCGGCCCAGTTAAACATCACGCGCGACCCCCTAATTCAAATTTAGTTTTATTCATTTAGTTCTAAACTTAGTTCTGTACCTAGATTCAAAAATCAACCCAACTCGATTCACTGAACCAAAATGGATGAAACCAATTTTTTTAGAAAGGTACTGGAATGCTTAATCCAAGCCCGTTGGATTCAAACCATTTAGATTTGTATATCACCCATGGTAAAAATAACAAGGCAAAAGCTTTTCTGCATTCACACATTTTTCAAAATTCAACCACAGGAGCTTTGGAGTTGATTCCAACTCTCAAAAATCACATTTAACCATACCTTTCAGAATATATAAAAATATGTAGATTTACTTACAAAAATAATGATCAAGTAATAAAAGGATGCCACATAGGAATTTCTAGTCACTTTAATTAATTAAAACAAAAAGGTTAAACCTTATTCAATTGTGACACCACTTTAAATCACATTCCCATGTACTGAAATATGTGGTGATGACATGTTTCAACATGATCCCATGTTTTAGTTGGAGAATATTAAATCTTAAGTAGTTTTTTCAATGAGTAGAAATTACTTTTCTAAAATAAAATAAATGAGACAAGTGATTTAATCTTTTAATGTTAGTGATGATTCTAGATCATCTAGTATGAACCTTTGTGTGATGATTAGAAATATTTAAGTATTGTTTGGTGATTGTGTACCTCGTATTTATTTATAGACGCTAGTACCAACCATGGATACGAGGAGGAAGGAGGATACTATGAGGAAGAAGCCGAGGAGAACTTCAACCACTTCTCTGCACAAGGCAAGCTTATATTAATATCTTAGCAAGCCTAATATCACTAGTTAACTTAGCAAACTACCACTTACTTGTTACTATGCCAACTCTATGCCTTAAGCATACGTGATTATACCCACTTGACACTCCATCCTAGTTTTACTTTCAAGCTTAGTATTTTATTTTCTATATTAAAAGCTTTCTATCAAAAGTTTACTTAGTGACTTGTAGATTCTAGAAAGATAATTGAAGGTAGCATAAAGAGCATAAAATTTTCCCTAAGTTAGATAATCTTGATATTATCCTGAGGCATGATATTTTACTTAGATAAGATACACTTGTTTACCACCCCTAATTAGTATTTACCCCCACTTGTAGATGCTAGTGCTAAAACTTGATCAACTTTCGATGGGAATACTTGGTAAAAATGGTTATGAAAACCTTAGAATGACGAGTCATTCTACTGAAATGTTTTGACATGTGTTTCCGAAGCACCAAATGATTTATGATGATGAAAATGTTAAGGCATGAGCCTTAGCCCTTTATAAAACTGATGGTTGACGAGTCATTTTACTGTACAACCACAATACCTGAAATTTGGGTAGGGCTTGACTGGAAATTTATATACCTTAGTACGGGTTCCCTTGCGGCCAAGGTCTAAGCTAAGGCTACCTTGTGAAGATTGTCCACCTGTGCAGTACCCAAGATGATAGTTGGTCATGGTTGGGAGGCCAAACTCACAGGAGAGGTGCCTATACTAGGGCGTGTAATTGAAAGGTTAGGATTGATTATCCGCATACTGAGTATGGTGAATTCAGGATTGTTCCTGACAGATTTATCGAATGTTGTGGTGAAATTGTACAATCTCTGCAGAGTGTCAAACTATTCGAATAGCCGCGTCCATGGTTATGGACAGTTGGAGTGGCCATACTGTTCTATCGTCAGATGTTTTCAAAAGGCCTTGTGAAATGATTTTTGACTTTGACTTGACCATAACAGAGTTGTGACCTGAAATTGAAGTTTCCACTTAGGTGTTATAAAAAGTTCAACTAGCTTTCTTTGTTTCTGAACTTAGTAAAGGTAAATCTGGCTTTTTGCAAAACAACCCTAGAGCTTAGTATATCCTATTCAAAACCACTTCACTTGTTAGTATTAGTGTGCGAGTACTTAAAGAGTACTCATGGCTTTGTCCCTGGCTATTCCCGTGGCCAGACTATGAAGAAGAGTATCATGAGGACGGATAATAGGATGGGTACGAAAACTAGGATTATCTCCAATCTTCAGCATTGCATGTGACCCTGAAGTTGGAGCTTCGCCTACGCTATCGTTACTATTACGTTATTCCGCTGCTTAAATTATATTAAGAACTAGATCTTGAGATCCTTATTTGTGTAAGACCTTATGTTTGGTTTGTAATGGATGATGTACTGTGATATCCAATCTATCATGTCTCACAAAAATGGTAACCCTGGGATTGCGATGTATGGCATAAAAGGCATCTGTGATTAAAAATCCGGGTGTTGACAGAGAAACGCCTAGGCCGCTAGCCTAAGCCATGCCTAATCATGGTGGAAACTTGCAGCATCACCATAATGAGCTATCTATGAAACATCCTTAATAAAAAGCTATGCATATGGTAAATAAAAAGATTGCTGAGATGCTCATTGTCTACTTGCCTTGTCATTTTGGTTATGGGAAAGCTCCTGTACCATGTGCAAGGGGTAGCCCGTTGGCGGTTCTCAATGATATGCAAATACTTACAATGACAAGAACTTACCTGGACCCAAAGTTGAGTATGCACGAGGTGTGTCCCTCGTATTCAAGGGACTTGAGATTGCCAACTTATACTTTGTCAAGCATATACTCCAGCTTTGCCACTTTAACCTTAATCACTCCAAGATGCTTATGATAGGGGCAATGAGGGCTGAAAACTAACATGTACCATAATTTTTGGAAGCTCTTTTTGAAACTTGTAATCCCTTCTTCCTTTGCAAAAAGGCCTTTCTTCCACCATTATTTGAGTCTCCACCTTCTACCTTTAGGCACCCTTAAGAGAGCATAGTTGTCATTCTGTGTACAGTGTTCCAAAGCTTATTAATTTATGCATATTGTGATATTACTTGTTCTTGTGCTATTTGTTTCTAGTCACCATTGTGAACTTTGAAGGTGTCCTATGCATCTATTTGCTACTCTATGAGGGACATGCTGATTGCCACTCTGCTATGTTATATATATGTATAACAAACAAACGTTTTTCAATGCATGTTATTCATGATCTTTGTTTGTAGCCTGTCATGTTGCATGCATAGTTACTATGTCCTATTGTTAGAACTCCATATTTCATGCACATGTTTAGATTTCTTTGATCCCAGCTTTCAATGCTTGCAAATGGTTGGATCTTTATTGTGAGGGTGCATGTCACCTCAATTTTTTTATCACTTACCTACTCGAGGACGAGCAGGAGTTAAGCTTGTGGATGTTGATACGTTGGAAACGTATCTATAATTTTTGATGCTCCATGCTTGTTTAGTATCTACTTTTCTTTACTTATCCACACTTTGTGGTGATTTTTACATGTTTTCTGGTACTAACCTATTAACAAGTTGCAACAGTGCCAGATGCCTGTTTTCTGTTGTTTTTGGTTTCAGAAAAGTTAGTAAAGAAATATTCTCGGAATTGGACGGGACAAAGGTCAAAGTCAATTACTTTCCATGGGAAACAAAAAGTCCAGAGCGGAGCCGGAGGGGCCAGCCAGGGTGGCCAGACCAACCCCAGGCGCAGGTGGGCCCCACCCCGCGCCTGGCTAGGGTTTGGCACCCCTGGCCACCGCCTCGGCCTCCGCCTTCGCCTATAAGAAGCCCCCGATTTAGAACCCTAAGAACCCTATAAAATCTCCACGAAACTGGATGTAGCCGCCATCACCATCGTCCCTAGATCATGGGGATCTGAAGTTCTTCCCGGCAACCTGCCGGAGGGGAGATAATCTCGGAGGCCTTCTCTCTGGTATGATGCATGAGTAGTTCCACCTTGGACTATGGGTCCATGTAGTGGCTAGATGATTGTATCTCCTCCTTTGTGCTTTCATGTATAGATCTTGTGAGCTCCGTTCATGATCAAGATCTAAATCTATTTGTAATCATGCATGTGGTGTTTGCGGGGATTCGATGGATATTGAGATTATTATGTTGGTTTGATTAATGGTTTTGTCTTTATGATTCTATCATGTATGTGTTGTTTGTGAACTTGCATGCTCTTCGTTGTTAGTAGCTATCTTGGCCAAGTAGTTGCTAGTGACTCCAAGAGGGGGTATTTATGCTTGATAGTGGGTTCATGCCTCTAGTTTCCAAGGGAAGTGATAGAAATCTCTTCGGTTGTAGATGTGTTGTTAACACTAGGGAGAAAACAACGGTCTCTTGTTCATGGAACATGTGGACTGTTTACCTTACACACTTTGCTTAAAGTAGTTGTCTGTTGCTTACAACTTAATACTGGAGGTGGTTCAGATGATATCCTGAAAGTGGACTTCTAGTCATAGATGCAGTTGGATGGCGCTCTATGTATCTTGTTGTATTGCCCGATCGAATCTCATAGGATCTTTCTGACTAGTAATTGCATTGTTATGCCTTGCTCAGTTCCTGTCAATTTCCCTGCTATAATTTGTTTACCTCGTTCATGCCATGTTGTTTATCTAAGGAGAGCACCTCTAGTGAACTATGGACCCCGGTCCAATCTTTACCATTGATACATCTTCCACTTTTACTTGTTTACTTGTTGCAAACCATTACCTTCCACACCATACGTTTAATCCTTTGTTATAGCAAACAGGTGAGCTTGACAACCTCACTGATTCATTGGGGAAAAGTCTTGAGTTTATGTTACGAAGGTCTCCATGTTGCTTCCAACACCTATGTGACATTTCCTTCCTCCTACTGGTTCGATAACCTCGGTTTCTTACTGAGGGAAACTTGCAGTTGTGCTGCTTCATACCTTGCTCTTGGGGTTTCCAACGAAGCGTCCCACGACAAGTGGTGTGCGCCATCACCAGTTACGAAGCAGCGTCTGATAGACCCAAAGTAGGTCGATCCACATCTCAACTACATGCGAAAATCTCAGGTCTAAGGACAAAACATACACGATGTGTAGAGAGAGCTGCAAGTCTAATTGCCAGTCTCAAGTTGGGTCAGTCCAACCCCATGTTCACATCATTGGTTTGACATCTCCATGTCTATGACTTGCGAAAAATAGTCATAAACCAATCGATGTGCTAGTCTAATATTCATGTGTGTCCTCACATGAGCTCCGACTAGGGACAACTATTCGATAACCATACAAGTAAAGAGTTTCACAAACAATTCACATAATTGCGAATCAATACAAGTTGCCGGATATGGATATAGAAGGAACATTACAATAACTCATGGATACATATTGTAACATCCCAAAAAAAATACCAAACTTAGATCATCAAACACTAATCATCAAGATTAGGGTTAACAAAAACTTTTCTAAGTAAACCCATGAATGCATGTATATGTGTATGAATGGATTTTGAATTTCTTTAAAAACCACCTTGTTTGTGTGATCCTTTGCTTGTAAAATGTTTCTTAGGTTAAATGAACATCATCTAAAACATTTCCCACACTTTTCCTAAAGACAAGTAAATCAAAACAAATATATGAGGTGAATGGTCATTTTGACCAATTTAACTCCCATGCCTACTTTGGCTGTCTCAAACTTTCAAAACCTAACAGAAACTTTTCTGGATCTTTGCACCCCTTGAATGTACTCATAACAAGGTATCAAGGCCCACTTTGTGATCATCCAGAAACTTTCAAATGCATAGTTTAAATGACAATTCAAAATTGAATCTTCTTCATATGGGAAGATCCCACTTTTTCAAAACCCACTCAAACAAGCTCAACTTTCAAAACCCAAGCATCTGCAGACTCACCAGGACCAATCTAGCAAACCCACCAAAAATCATTTCAAAATTCAAAACTTGATTTCATGCGGCCATTTCATCAAACAGGTTGCAGACACAAATCAAACAAAACATCAAACACTATAGTGTGCACTGATTCTTGCCTAACTTGTTCCCTAGTTAGCTCACACACACCTCAGTAGATCATCTAGAAAGATTAGCCCAACACTAGCACCCCTGTGAGTTTGCCATTGCCATTAATGGTGAACAGCCGAGCACCTCAATGCCACCCCATTGTGGACAGCAAGCTAGGAGCAGCAGCAAGCCTAGCCAGCATGTCTGGGAGGCGGCCCACCGTCCACCGCCACTCACTGTCCCAGCCGCGAGCGTTGCCAAGCCCTAGACCACGCGCAGAAGACACGCCCAGACCATGCCGAGCGTGCGCCAGAGCGCCACCCTCGACCATCAACCACAGACCGCGCGCCGCCCTCACCGCGTGCCCACACGATCACCACCGACCGAGGAAACCGCCAGACACCCCTGTTTGCCGCCCCGTCCCATACAGCCACCGCCCGCCGTCGAAGATGCCGCCTCTGCCGCGCAGAGCACCGGCCGTTCCAGAACAAACCACACCGCCCCATGCCTCGCGACCATGTCGTTGAGCATCGCCAGGAGACACAGCACCGTCCCCTACCCTTGCCCATGCCTATAGCCGCCTGTAACGTCGCCCCCGACGAGCTCACCGTGCGCCCCGACGGTCCCCTCGCTCGACTATAAATAGAGGCCACCCCCGCACGATTTCTTCACACCATCTCACTCCCCCTCCCCACTGACCATGCCACACCATCCTCAGAGCAAGGCGAGCACCACCTCACCGGAATTTCACTGGAGCCTGCCGCTGCCGGAGAAGAAAGGAGCCAGCGATTGGAGCCACCCCAGGAGAAGCCACCGGTACCAGGAGGTTCGCCGTCGTCGACTTCGTCGTTCGCCCGCCTCGCCGACCCTCGCCCGTACCCCGGTGAGCCCCCAGCACCCCTCACTGGCCGCGCTAGGTTTCGTTCTCGTCGGAGTTGTCTCGCGTCGACGATGACCCTCAGCCGTTGGATTAGAACTAGATCGAACGATCCACGTTGCCCCATACCGCTTCGCCCAGCCCCGTGTCACTGACGAGTGGGGACACCCACTTACGCAGCTCGCGGGAGCACTGCTCTTAGCAGGCCGGCCCGTTAGAATTTCCCGCGCAGCCCAGCAATTCAAATTAAAACTTTTTCTATTTCTTTTCAAACACACTTCAGTACCCAACTTCAAAAATCAACCCAGATCGATTCAGTGCACCAAATTGGATGAAACAAATTTTGTTGGAAAGGTCTGTGAGTGCTTAATCCAAGCCCGTTGGATTCAAGTCATTTGGATCTGTAGATCACCCATAGTAAAAATAACAAGGCAGAAGCTTTTCTGCATTCAAACATTTTTCAAATTTAAACCATAAAAGCTTTTGAGTTGATTACAACTCTCAAAAATCACATTTAACCATACCTTTCAGAATATATAAAAATATATAGGTTCACTTGCAGAAATATTGTTCAAGGAATAAAAGAATGCTACATAAGCATTTCTAGCCACTTTAATTAATTAAGATAAAATGGTAAAACCTTATTAAATTGCGACACCACTTTAAATCACATTCCCATGGACTACAATATGTGGTGATGACATGTGTAAACATGAGCCCATATTTGGTTTGGAGAATATTAAATCTTAAGTAGTTTTTCAATGAGTAGAAATTACTTTTCTAAAAATAAAAGGATTTAAATCAAGCCTTAACCTTGTAATGTTAGGGATGATGCTAGATCATCTATAGGACCCTTGTGTGTAATGATTGCAAGTAGTTAAGTATTGTTTGGTGATTGTGTACCTCGTATTTATTCATAGACGCTAGTACCGAACAAGGATACTACGAGGAGGAAGGAGGATACTACGAAGAAGAAGCCGAGGAGAACTTCAACCACTTCTCTGCACAAGGCAAGCTGATATTATACTAATGCAAGCTAGCACCTGCAAGATACTATACCTATGCAAGCTTATACTGATATTGTGCAAGCTAACCCTTGCAAGATACCCTACTGATGCCACAAACCCATACTTATGATCCTACCTACTGGTTAAACCAATCCTAGTTTTATGGCAAGCTTCTTACTTTATTTCTTTATCAAAGCTTACTTAGAGTCTACCTAAGAGTTTGGTAGATACCAGACAGTGTGCTGAAGGTTGCATAAAGAGCATAAAATTTGGCCTAAGCTAGAAACCTTGATATCAGCCTAAGATATAAGGTTGGACTTAGTGAAACTCCAATAGTTGCCACCCCTCATTAGTACTACCCCCACCTGTAGATGCTAGTGCTAAGCATAAAACTTGACCAACATTTAGATGGGATTACTTGGTGGAAAAATGGTTATGAAAACCTTGGAATGATGGATCATTCTATTGAAATGTTTTGGACATGTGTTTCCAAACACTTGAGGATTTTGGTGATGAAAATGTTGAGGCATGAGCCTTAGCCCTATATAAAACTGATGGTTGTCTGGATGCGATACCATTCCAATTTTAGCGTACAACCACAATACCCGAATATTGGGTAGGGCTTTACTGGAAACTTATATCCCTTAGTATTAGTTCCCTCCCGGCCAAGGTCTGAGCTGAGGCTACCTTGTGAAGATTGTCCACCTGTGCAGTACCCAAGATGACAGTGGTCATGGTTGGGAGGCCAAACTCACAGGAGAGGTGCTTATACTAGGGAGTGTAATTGAAAGGTTAGGATTGATTATCCACATACTGAGTATGGTGAATTCAGGATTTGTTCCTGACGGATGTATCGAATGTTTTGGTGAAAGTGTACAATCTCTGCAGAGTGTCAAACTATTTGAATAGCCGCGTCCGCGGTTATGGACAGTTGGAGTGGCCATACTGTTCCCTCGTCAGACTTTTCAAAATGACTTGAGAAATGAATTGAGACTTTGACTTGACCACAACAGAGTTGTGACTTGAATTACAAGATCCCACTTAGGAATTATAAAGTTGTGACTAGCTTTAGAACTTAGTAGAGATAAATCTGGCTTTTGCAAAACAACCCTAGAGCCTAGTGTCCTATTATACAAAAACCCCTTTATCTGTTAGTATTAGTTTGCGAGTACTTGAAGAGTACTCATGGCTTTGTCCCTGGCTATTCCCATGGCCAGACTATGAAGAGGAGTACCTGGAGGATGGACCCCAGGAAGGTTACGACAACTAGGATCATCTCCCATCGTCAGCATTGCCTGTGACCCCGAAGATGGAGCTTCGCCTACGCTACCGTTATTATTACGTATTCCGCTACTTGATGTTGTATTAAGAACTGGATCATGAGATCCCTATTTGTGTAAAAACTTATGTATCGTTTGTAATGGATGAAGTACTATGGTATCCAATTCTGTTATGTCTCGCAAAAATGGTAATCCTGGGATTGCGATGTATGGCATAACAGGCATCTAGGATTGAAAAATCCGGGTGTTGACAAGTTGGTATCAGAGCCATCCTGACCATAGGAGACCCTAGTTAGATTGGACGTTGAACCACTTAGTTTCAAAACCAAAGAACAAAGATATTTACGAAAACTTATTCTCATTCTTACCTCTTTAATTCTTTAATAAAACTTCATGTTCCTCAAAAACTCTTGCAAAATAGATAAAATTTTGACACACTTGATCACTCTGCTAATCTACTCATCCTCTATTCTTATAGATGGACGTGAAGTACAGCAAGTTTTACCAACTGGGGAATGGTGGAGACCTTATCTTTGAGAGGGATCTGGATCAGCTTTCGGAACTTCTGGAGCGTCCGCACCCCGAGTTCTTCGGAGCTCAGCTCAATGATCAAGGAGGAGAGGATCTGCAGTGTCTAATTGTTGCAAGTCTCCGAGGAAAGATTGAACCTCCCACTGCGGAGGGAATTCAGTTTACCTTGAGGGAAAACAACTGGCTCGATGGACTTGCCAGAGCAATGCAGGAAGCTCTTTCCCGTCTGTGTGGGCAGAGCATCAATCAGATCAAGGGTACTCACTTTGAGTTTTGCCCAAGG
This sequence comes from Avena sativa, assembly GCA_916181665.1. Taxonomy (NCBI): domain Eukaryota; kingdom Viridiplantae; phylum Streptophyta; class Magnoliopsida; order Poales; family Poaceae; genus Avena; species Avena sativa. The sequence goes on along the minus strand of OV702279.1, from coordinate 50,128,643 downwards.
CGTGATGCAAATGGACAACCACTGGAAGCCCCATACCACCCCGAGCTGAAGACTCAATTGGACCACCTTAGCTTCATGATGTATGATCGTCAGCAACAGTTGGACAACTGTCGTGACTATTGTAACCACAAGTCTGCCATCATCAAGACGAAGGACCAGACCATCGCCATGCTAGCAAAGGATCGCAAGTCTCGCTGCCATCAGCTCGACAAGAAGGAGCGCATTATTGCTCGTCTTCGCCATCGCATCTCCTCTCTGGAAGAGACCATCCACGAGAGAGACATGCAGTTAGAGGAAAGGGAGAATGCCGGAGAGGATCTTCGTGGAGACCCTTACTCCTATCTCAGCGATGACGATGATTTTCTGGAGGATCAGGCCATGGACTTCTTCACCGATGAGGATGATTTCGCCTTCATCGATGATGCTAAAGATGATGAAGCCACAGACTCCGAGGAGTAGTAGCACTGAGCACTAGCGTAGTAAGTAGTACTCGGTCCCACTGTATCGTAGTTTCCAGAATGGTTCTTAAAACCCTCTGTTTTTCTTTGTCGTGGTGTGTGTTGTACTGTGTGCTATGAGTGAATGAATGAAAAAGCAAGTTGCTAGAAAAACCTGAGTCAAGCTCTAAAAACTTTTCAAAAACCCAAAACCTTAGCAATTTCCCTCTTTTCTCATAATCTATATCAATCTTCAGATGCCACGTGGAGGAAGTGGTTCAGCCCCAGACCCGATGTTGCAGATCCTGCAAATGTTGACTTCTGACCGCGAAGCTGAAAGAGCGGAACGTCAAGCCAACCTAGCCACTCTGCAACAGATAGCCCAGCTAGCCCACAACAACCAAGGCCATGGAAATCAGGACAACCATGGATCTAAGATCAAGAATTTCCAGAATACCAACCCACCCGTTTTCACCAAGTCAGAAGAACCCCTAGACGCCGATGATTGGCTGCAAACCATGGAAAATAACTTAGAAGTAGCCGGAGTAGAAGCCAACGAGAAAGTCTTGTTCGCCACCCATTATCTAGCCGGAGATGCCAGGGCATGGTGGAACAATGTTCGTGCAATGACCGGAGGCCAAATGATGACCTGGGAGGAATTCAAAGTCAAGTTTAGCAGAACCCATGTGCCACCAGGTTTGATCAAGCGAATGAGAGACGAGTTCAGAGAGCTAAAGCAAGGAAGGATGACTGTAGTGGAATACCGTGACAAATTTTTGTCATTAGCTAGGTATTCCCCGGACGAGATAAACACCGAAGCCAAGAAGAAAGAAAGATTCCTGAATGGTCTGCATGACGAGATGCAGACGGTGTTAGTCAATATCCCCTTTGTTGATATTGAAGCCCTTGTCGACTCTGCTATCCAGATGGAAGGAAAGATCAACCAAGCCAATGAGAACCGCAAGCGTCGCATGCATGCATCAACCAGGAACCCATCAGAAACCAAAGTATCTCCCCAACCCATCTCCAGGATTTGCCCCAAGAACCAACAGACCCCCTATGACCCGTCCAACCTATCCCAACCGTGGAAACCCTAGAACCGGAGGAAATCACAACAACAACCCCGGCAACTCTAGCAATTTCACCCGTGCCCCACCCAAGTTCAACACCAACAATGCTACCGCCAACCCCAACACTGCCCCGAGGACTGGAAGCAATGTTGTGCCTGTCGCAGCCAAGGACAAGTCACAAGTGACCTGTTATGACTGTGGAAATAAAGGCCACTATTCCAACAGAGTGCACCAACAAGAAGAATGCTACAGCCCCCAACACCAATGTCCCAGCTCAGCAGCAGCGTCGTGTCCAGCCAGGGAGAAGATTTGCCCCAGGGAATTCACTCAACCACAATGGCCGTCTTTTTCTCATGCATGCTGAAGAAGCTCAGGAAGCGCCAGACGTCGTGCTGGGTATGATTTCTGTTAATTCAGTACTTGCAAGAGTGTTGTTTGACTCTGGTGCATCACATTCATTTGTCACCGAAGAATTTGCCTGCACTAGTAAAATTCAACCAACCAAACTGAAGCATGTGATGATTGTACAAATTCCTTGTAGAGGGAGTGTCCCAACCTTACAACAATATAAGGTGGTGTCCCCTGTGTTTACAATGCTAGTCCCTGGATCAATAGCTAGCATCCACATTTAAGATGTAATATCAAGAAACAAAGGTCATAATATAACTTTATAACCAGGAATAACATAAGTTTATTACATCAAACATAGCTCATTTGGCTATTACATTACAATGCAGCGGAATAACTATAAGTATGGGTCCTTCATCTTCAAAGTGCCATAGGCAGATGTTGGTTGTAGACTTTGTAATCCTAATCAATCAATCTTCACTAAAAACAATCAAACCTACAACATACAAGTTACATCCACAAAGGGTCAATACATTTGAATTGTATTGGCAAGTGATACTATAATAGTATAGTGGAGTCTGTAATCTATATGCATTTGGCTAAGTGGAGTTGAGGCTTGCATTGCTCAAAATAGAGTTTTCCTTAACATTTGAAAATACTAAGTTTTTGCTTTGATAAAATCATTTTTATCAATCAAAGATTGAAGATCCTTTAACCAAGGCATCTCTCAATCACAGATTGAAGATTTCAAACAACCCTTGTTCAAACCACAAGATTTTAACTTAGAAATTTGAATGATGAGATTCTTGATTGCTTCCATGTCTTGATGCTCAAATTGTCCTTTACCAGGGACATGGCTAAGTACTTAGATTTTACACTCTGCAGAGGTGGTGCACTTTCCCCACAAGACTTGGTTTCCCAAGACAAGATCTTTCAGAAGCTTTCCCTTAGACCAAAATGGACGCGTTCCAACCTATCAAACACTACCACCAACTATCCATATGGCTAAGTTCTTGCAACCTATATGATCATGGCAGAGCCCATATTGCCAAGTGGTTCCACTTGAAGCTTCTCAACATTTGACATCTCAAATCTCTTTGTTCCTGGGTGGCCATCCACAAGTGAGATACACAAGGTTCACCAGTCCCCTGGCCTTATGTAACCACTCAACCAAAAACCACCAAGCAATTACCATTCCACCCAGGTGATTCATTAACTTAGTTGTTTTATTAAACAAAACACAAGTCCTCAGACTTAGAATATTTTTCCATAGTGTGAATATATATTCCACCCATTTTTTCTATTAGCTAGGCTAAGCTTGATAGTAATAGGAATCTTAACTTAGGAATATTTCCACTAAGGTTTCATCTACTAGTTTTCCTATAGCAAGGTTTATACTTAGCAAAATTCCATGCAAGTTTTACTTAGCAAAATCACTAATGCATAGTGAAAGTAATGGGACAAAGAGTATGAAGCATCACTTGCCTTTTTGGTAGAGGGTATAGGTTCACTCCTTGTCCTTGCAACAATCACACTCTTCAAGTCACTACAATTCAATTAAGCAAGGTACAAACTCAATCTACCAATCAAGCAAAACAACACACATAAAAATCTTAGAACTAAGATAATGCATGCAATCATGCCAAGCTTTGTTTTGTTTTGAAAAGTGGTTCCTAATGGGTCACAAACATTTGAAAGCACCTAATGGTCATTTTGTAAAGTGGCAAAGTCATTTGCAAAAGGTTTCACTTTATAAACCATTTTCAAAACAAAGTATCATTTTATGTGGTGTAGAGATATTTTTTTACTAAGGCATTAACCTATAGGGTTCACCAAATATGTTTTCAAACCATAAAACTTGGTGTTTGGGGTCAGATAGTTTAAAACAAAACATTTCCCAAAAGTTTTCCTTCAAAATCATTTTTAACAAATAAGCCACATTTCTATTTGACTAGAAATGGTTTTAAAGCAAAGAATCATTATTTTGTTTCACCAAATATATTTTGGGATCCACAAAGTGTTTCCTAGGGTCAGTAGGTTCAAAATACACCAATTGCCAAAGATTTTAACACCAAATTGATTTTTAAACAATTTTTACATCCTTAACAAGCAATCAAAAGTTTCTGCAAAAACATACACTCTAACAGATACTATTTCCTAAACCAAGGGCATGGTTGGCTAGTGTTTTTTCTACTGATTCCAACGATACCAAATTTGCAATTTTTGGACGTGTGGATCAAAAGTTACATGAGTTTCAAATTGTAATTCAAATCTGGTTTCTATCTGTTTTTAAATCAGAAACCTGGCCACGCGTCACGATTGGATTGGACGGTACCGGTTCGGGTGGATCACGCGCTGCAGTGCGTTGGATCTAGTCAAATCGTGCGGTCCAGAAGGCATACCCCTTCGCGGTTAAGTGATCTATCAGGAGCATCGGATCGAGATCCTATGGTGCTAGCGTGCTCGACCATTTGCGAGCGGCGCCGGCGGTGGCTAGCGGCGGCAACGGTCAGATAGTGGCGGCGCTGGCGAAACAGGAAACGAGGGAGGAGGGGAAAGTGCTCACTGAGATCGCAGGAGGTTGGGGAAGCTTTTCGTGTGGTCGACGGGGCAAGGGGCGCACGGTCGTAGGAGTAATCGCTCGCCGGTGTTCGTTCTGGCGACGGCGTGCTCTGGTTGTGGTTGGGGACGGTGCTGTGGATCACCTCGAGACAAAATGATGACGCGGTTAGACGCGCAGGATCAAAACAAAGTTGTGTGCGTGAACGAGAGGTAGAGGGGCGGCCGGAAACTACCTGTGGGGCTTGTCGGAGTTGGAGCGGACGGCGGCGTTGTTCAGAGCTTGTTGTAGACGTTGCTCTGGGGCGCCCACGGTCGTGTGGGTGGTATGGGAAGAAGCGCCTAGGAGTGGGGAAGGTGTGAGCTAGGTCGAGGAGGCACGGGGTGGCAGGTCACGACCGGAATCGAGGAAAAGGTTCGTCGGTGACAGTGGTGCTCGGGGAGGAAATTGGGGTGGTCTGGAAGCGCGTTGAGATGGGCGACAGAGGGGAAATGGAGAGGAGACATGAGCATTTAAGCCTGCGTGATCAAAGCGTGTAATGGTGGCTGCGTTAAGACGAATTAAGGCCGCGGAATCTCTACAGGAAACGACGACGAGGGAGGGAGAAGAGGTCGCGCGGGTGAGGAGGATGAACAGTTGAGTGGGGTCCAGTCGTCAGTGGGAAAAGAAGTGATAGGGAGGTCCACCAGTCATCGTCTGTCTGAGTTAGATTCTGAGTACAAAACGTTTTCTTCGGGAGGGGAAGGCTGGGCTGGTTGCTGGGCTTATTGGGCTGGCCAGCTGGGCTGGTCTGTTTTCATATTTTTTTCTTCCTGGATGTTTTTCTTTTTCCAAATCTTTTTCTGTTTTGAAATTAAAACAATTAATTCAACAAACAACACAATACAAACAATCATCAAACTTTTCATTTGAATTTGGTTCTGTTTAACACATCAACCAAAGTCCAAAATGAAATAATATTTTAAATCTTTTTAGGTTCCATTTATTAATTAAATAAAATGGACCATGGTTTATTAATCAAATAGGGTTTGGTTTATTTAATAAAATCTCTATTTGAAATCTAAATATTTTCAAAACAAATCAGTAGGTTTTATTTGGAATTAAAGAATACTTGGAAACTTGTTTAAACAAAATAACCTTTTATTTTAGGGTCCATTAATAATTAAATAGACCTTCATTATTAAATCAAATAGGATTTGTTTTATTAAAATATTTATTTTGAAATCTAAAATAAAACCAAAACACTTCAGTAGGTTTTATTTGAGAATATAAAATATTTGGAAAACTTATTAAAAATAATTTAATAAGTTTTGATGTTTTAATTAAAATGGTAAAACCTTTTATTTAAATAAAATTGGATATTAATTCCTTATTATTTTATTTAAATAAACCTTTACTATTTTTAATCAAAACAAAGCATTTTATTTCAAAATATTGGCCAAGGTTTAATTTGGCTTTATAAAATAATCTTTATTTATAAATCCACCTTTTCTTTTGAAAACCAAAACCTTTTTTTTAAAAGATCCAAAATAGTAATTTTAAATATTTTGAAGTTTATTGTTTATTTATTTTTTTAAATCCCTTTAGGATTTTATTTGATCCAAATAGGTTTTGAAAGTTTCCAAATGGATTCAAAAAGTTTCTTCTCACCCTGAAAATCAACAAAGTTTTATGTTATTCATTTATTTTTTACATTACAAGATTTGGAAAATCTTGGGATGTGACAGGCTACCACCCTTAAAATAAATCTCGTTCCAAGATTTGGGGAGGCTAGGGTTACAAGTAGGCTCAAAACAACTAGGGTACTACCACCCTTAAAATTTTCAAACTAAATTACATCTTGGCTTGCTTGAGATCCTGGGAAAACTTCTCTTGGGCAACCTTTGCATAGTGTCCTTTGTTTCCACACTTGACTCATGGGCCAAGGTTGAGATCCTTCATAGACTTGTTTAACTTTTTCTTCATCTTTTCTGGACAATTGTTTACATAGTGGCCTAGTTCCTTGCATTTGAAACACATCACCTGGCTGATATCTTTCTTTTCCTTTGGTATCATTGCCTCTTGTTTGTTTCTTTGGTTCTTCTTCTTTTTTGGGCATTCATTGGCATAGTGTCCCATCTCTTTGCAATTGTAAAATTGCACTTGAGTAATATCCTCCTTGTTAGGGTTGGGGCATTCCTTCTTCTTCTTCATTTTGGGTCTCTCCAAAGCTAGGAGTTCTTCTAGTTCATGTTCTTCATAGGTGGGCGATCTTTATCTCTTCTTGGGGCATTGATCTTCATGCTCCCTGGATGCATGATCCTTGTCTCCACAAGTATTGCTAGCTTGGGTTCCTTCTAAAATAGCATCTTTGTCATCCTTGTTGTCATTAGCTCTTTGGGAAAAGTTTTCTCTCATGTTGATCACTTGAGTAACCAATCCTTGCAACAATTGGGATTGAAGTTTCAAAATCCTTTGTATGGCTGGGTCTAGTCCATTGTTGTTGGCTAAAAGCTGAGTTGTCTCTTGGCTCAACTGGTTTTGGGTTGCTATGAGTTCTCTCATGTTTTCCTCTTGGTTGTTGTTGTTGTCATCAACCTTGATGTTGGAGTTTCTTGGAGAAGTCATCTGTTTGGATTAGTTTGGGATTAGAATAGGAAAAATATTTCTAAGGAATAATTCCAATTACACACATCACAATTCACACAAGCAATGTGCATGCAATCACAAACCAAACAATTCACTCAAACAACAAAGTTCAAGCACATACAATGGCAACAAAATATTTTTGTTACACCACATAAGTTGGTGTTTTTGACTTAACTAAAATATGGTGGTCCATCTATATGGTTCACTTGTGATTTTTTTTCCTTCCTTCATGATTCTTCTTGCATGAGATCATGGTTTCCTTGAGAAAAACTCTTGGTTGTAATACTTCAAATGATGTAGGCTCCTTCTAACTTTTGCATTCCCTCAGTCTCTAAATCTTGAGAAAGATTTCCTTGTCTCACTTGTAGTCCTTAGTGTCATCCAAGTTGGAAGTCCTTGGTGAATATGCTGAAGATGTTGAAGTCATTAGAGTTGAAGAAGTTGAAGTCATTAGAGTTGAAAGTGTTGAAGAAGTCCTTTGCACATGGTGTAGTCCTTGGCCATGGGTAGGTTTTTCCATCAAGTTGAAGTAGAAGAGATGTAGAGTTGAAATCAAGATGGTTGAGGAAAGAGTTTACAAGATTGTTTGTAATTAAGTTTTGGAACAAATAAAAATCCTATTTTTCTAAGGATTTTTGTCCAATCCTAGGTTTACAAATCCTACAGGCAACACAATGCTCTGATACCATCTGTAGAGGGAGTGTCCCAACCTTACAACAATATAAGGTGGTGTCCCCTATGTTTACAATGCTAGTCCCTGGATCAATAGCTAGCATCCACAGTTAAGATGTAATATCAATAAACAAAGGTCATAATATAACTTTATAACCAGGAATAACATAAGTTTATTACATCAAACATAGCTCATTTGGCTATTACATTACAATGCAGCGGAATAACTATAGGTATGGGTCCTTCATCTTCAAAGTGCCACAGTCAGATGTTGGTTGTAGACTTTGTAATCCTAATCAATCAATATTCACTAAAAACAATCAAACCTGCAACATACAAGTTACAGCCACAAAGGGTCAATACATTTGAATTGTATTGGCAAGTGATACTATAATAGTATAGTGGAGTCTATCATCTATATGCATTTGGCTAAGTGGAGTTGAGGCTTGCATTGCTCAAAATAGATTTTTCCTTAACATTTGAAAATACTAAGTTTTTGCTTTGATAAAATCATTTTTCTCAATCAAAGATTGAAGATCCTTTAACCAAGGCATCTCTCAATCAAAGATTGAAGATTTCAAACAACCCTTGTTCAAACCACAAGATTTTAACTTAGAAATTTGAATTATGAGATTCTTGATTGCTTCCATGTCTTGATGCTCAAATTATCCTTTACCAGGGACATGACTAAGTACTTATATTTTACACTCTGCAGAGGTGGTGCACTTTCCCCACAAGACTTGGTTTCCCAAGACAATATCTTTCAGAAGCTTTCCCTTAGACCAAAATGGACGCGTTCCAACCTATCAAACACTACCACCAACTGTCCATATGGCTAAGTTCTTGCAACCTATATGATCATGGCAGAGCCCATATTGCCAAGTGGTTGCACTTGAAGCTTCTCAACATTTGACATCTCAAATCTCTTTGTTCCTGGGTGGCCATCCACAAGTGAGATACACAAGGTTCACCAGTCCCCTGGCCTTGTGTAACCACTCAACCAAAAACCACCAAGCAATTACCATTCCACCCAGGTGATTCATTAACTTAGTTGTTTTATTAAACAAAACACAAGTCCTCAGACTTAGAATATTTTTCCATAGTGTGAATATATATTCCACCCATGTTTTCTATTAGCTAGGCTAAGCTTGATAGTAATATGAATCTTAACTTAGGAATATTTCCAGTAAGGTTTCATCTACTAGTTTTCCTATAGCAAGGTTTATACTTAGCAAAATTCCATGCAAGTTTTACTTAGCAAAATCACTAATGCATAGTGAAAGTAATGGGACAAAGAGTATGAAGCATCACTTGCCTTTTTGGTAGAGGGTATAGGTTCACTCCTTGTCCTTGCAACAATCACACTCTTCAAGTTACTACAATTCAATTAAGCAAGGTACAAACTCAATCTACCAATCAAGCAAAACAACACACATAAAAATCATAGAACTAAGATAATGCATGCAAGCATGCCAAGCTTTGTTTTGTTTTGAAAAGTGGTTCCTAATGGGTCACAAACATTTTAAAGCACCTAATGGTCATTTTGTAAAGTGGCAAAGTCATTTGCAAAAGGTTTCACTTTATAAACCATTTTCAAAACAAAGTATCATTTGATGTGGTGTAGAGATATTTTTTACTAAGGCATTAACCTATAGGGTTCACCAAATATGTTTTCAAACCATAAAACTTGGTGTTTGGGGTCAGAGAGTTTAAAACAAAACATTTCCCAAAAGTTTTCTTTCAAAATCATTTTTAACAAATAAGCCACATTTCTATTTGACTAGAAATGGTTTTAAATCAAAGAATCATTATTTTGTTTCACCAAATATATTTTGGGATCCACAAAGTGTTTCCTAGGTTCAGTAGGTTCAAAATACACCAATTGCCAAAGATTTTAACACCAAATTCATTTTTAAACAGTTTTTACATCCTTAGCAAGCAATCAAAAGTTTCTGAAAAAACATACACTCTAACAGATACTATTTGCTAAACCAAGGGCATGGTTGGCTAGTGTTTTTTCTACTGATTCCAACGATACCAAATTTGCAATTTTTGGACGTGTGGATCAAAAGTTACATGAGTTTCAAATTGTAATTCAAATCTGGTTTCTATCTGTTTTTAAATCAGAAACCTGGCCACGCGTCACGATTGGATTGGACAGTACCGGTTCGGGTGGATCACGCGCTACAGTGCGTTGGATCTAGTCAAATCGTGCGGTCCAGAAGGCATACCCCTTCGCGGTTAAGTGATCTATCAGGAGCATCAGATCGAGATCCTACGGTGCTAGCGTGCTCGACCATTTGCGAGCGGCGCCGGCGGTGGCTAGCGGCGGCGACGGTCAGATAGTGGCGGCGCTGGCGAAACAGGAAACAAGGGAGGAGGGGAAAGTGCTCACCGAGATCGCAGGAGGTTGGGGAAGCTCGTCGTGTGGTCGACGGGGCAAGGGGCGCACGGTCATAGGAGTAATCGCTCGCCGGTGTTCGTTCTGGCGACGGCGTGCTCTGGTTGTGTTTGGGGACGGTGCTGTGGATCACCTCGAGACAAAATGATGACGCGGTTAGACGCACAGGATCAAAACAAAGTTGTGTTCATGAACGAGAGGTAGAGGGGCGGCCGGAAACTACCTGTGGGGCTCGTCGGAGTTGGAGCGGACGGCGGCGTCGTTCAGAGCTTGTTGTAGACGTTGCTCTGGGGCGCCCGCGGTCGTGTGGGTGGTACCGGAAGAAGCGCCTGGGAGTGGGGAAGGTGTGAGCTAGGTCGAGGAGGCACGGGGTGGCAGGTCACGGCCGGAATCGAGGAAAAGGTTCGTTGGTGACAGTGGTGCTCGGGGTGGAAATTGGGGTGGTCTGGAAGCGCGTTGAGATGGGCGACAGAGGGGAAATGGAGAGGAGACATGAGCGTTTAAGCCTGCATGATCAAAACGTGTAATGTTGGCTGCGTTAAGACGAATTAAGGCCGCGGAATCTCTGCAGGAAACGGCAACGGGGGAGGGAGAAGAGGTCGCGCGGGTGAGGAGGATGAACAGTAGAGTGGGGTCCAGTCGTCAGTGGGAAAAGAAGTGAGAGGGAGGTCCACCAGTCATCGTCTGTCTGAGTTAGATTCTGAGTACAAAACGTTTTCTTCGGGAGGGGAAGGCTGGGCTGGTTGCTGGGCTTATTGGGCTGGCCGGCTGGGCTGGTCTGTTTTCATATTTTTTTTCTTCCTGGATGTTTTTCTTTTTCCAAATCTTTTTCTGTTTTGAAATTCAAACAATTAATTCAACAAACAACACAATTCAAACAATCATAAAACTTTTCATTTGACTTTGGTTCTGTTTAAAACATCAACTAAAGTCCAAAATGAAATAATATTTTAAATCTTTTTAGGTTCCATTTATTAATTAAATAAAATGGACTATGGTTTATTAATCAAATAGGGTTTGGTTTATTTAATAAAATCTCTATTTGAAATCTAAATATTTTCAAAACCAAATCAGTAGGTTTTATTTGGAATTAAAGAATACTTGGAAACTTGTTTAAACAAAATAACCTTTTATTTTAGGGTCCATTAATAATTAAATAGACCTTCATTATTAAATCAAATAGGATTTGTTTTATTAAAATATTTATTTTGAAATCTAAAATAAAACCAAAACACTTTAGTAGGTTTTATTTGAGAATATAAAATATTTGGAAAAGTTATTAAAAATAATTTAATAAGTTTTGATGTTTTAATTAAAATGGTAAAACCTTTTATTTAAATAAAATTGGATATTAATTCCTTATTATTTTATTTAAATAAACCTTTACTATTTTTAATCAAAACAAAGAATTTTATTTCAAAATATTGTCCAAGGTTTAATTTGGCTTTATAAAATAATCTTTATTTATAAATCCACCTTTTCTTTTGAAAACCAAAACCTTTTTTTTAAGATCCAAAATAGTAATTTTAAATATTTTGAAGTTTATTGTTTATTTATTTTTTTAAATCCCTTTAGGATTTTATTTGATCCAAATAGGTTTTGAAAGTTTCCAAATGGATTCAAAAAGTTTCTTCTCACCCTGAAAATCAACAAAGTTTTATTTTATTCATTTATTTTTTACATTACAAGATTTGGAAAATCTTGGGATGTGACATTCCCGGATCAACCACCTAGGCTAGGCAAATTTGCAAGGCCGTCCCCATCCGAATCCATGGCATAGATTTTTATGCTAACCTAATAGTACTCGGAACTAAAGGTTTGGAAGTAGTACTAGGAATGGATTGGATGTCCAAACATAAAGGATTGATTGACTGTGCCAAGAAAGCCATTACCATGACCAGTACCACCGTAATATCAGTCGAGCATATATCTGAAACCTTACCTCGCCAATTCAAGTGTAACAAGAGTATAGCCCAACCTACCATTGATCAAGTTCGGATAGTCTACGAATACCCCGATGTATTTCCAGATGTTTTGCCCGGTATGCCCCCAGATCGGGATATCGAGTTTATCATTGAACTAATCCCCGGAACAGGACCCATAGCCCAGAGACCCTATAGTATGAACCCGTCGGAACTAGAAGAACTGAAGAAGCAACTGGATTCCATGTTGGAAATCGGATTAATTCAACCGAGTGCGTCCCCATGGAGATCACCTGTCTTGTTTGTGGACAAGAAGGATGGAGGTAACTGTTTGTGTACGGATTATCGAAAGTTGAATGATGTCACCATCAAGAACAAGTACCCCTTGCCTAAGATAGAAGATTTGTTTGATCAATTGACCGGTGCCCAGGTGTTTTCTAAGATTGATCTTAGAACTGGCAATCATCAACTCAAAATTCGTGCAGAGGATATTCCCAAGACTGCCTTTACCACGAGATATGGATTGTATGAGTATACAGTCATGTCTTTTGGATTAACCAATGCCCCCGCTTATTTCATGAACCTCATGAATAAGATTTTTATGGACTTCCTGGATAAGTTTGTCATTGTTTTCATTGATGACATTCTGATTTATTCCAAATCAGAAGAAGAACATGAGCTACACCTAAGGACCATTCCTGGAAACCTTAGAGAGCATCAGTTGTATGCCAAGTTCAGCAAATGTGAATTCTGGTTACAGGAAGTAGGATTCCTCGGTCACATTGTATCAGCCGGAGGAATTGCCATTGACCCTGCCAAAGTGAAAGATGTAGAAGATTGGCAAGCCCCCACCACTCAAGCCCAAGTTCGTGCTTTTCTCGGATTGGCGGGATATTATCGCAAATTCGTAGAAGGATTCTCTACTATAGCCAGACCCATGACCCAAGTGCTGAAGAAGGACAAGAAGTTTGAATGGACCGACAAATGTGAAGCGAGTTTTCAAGAACTGAAAAGGAGATTGATTTCAACCCCAATTCTGATCATGCCGGATATCACGAAGCCCTTCGATGTGTATTGTGACGCATCCAAGATTGGTCTCGGATGTGTGCTAATGCAAGAAGGCAACGTTATATCCTATCTATCGCGACAATTGAAGCAACATGAACAAAATTACCCAACCCATGACCTCGAACTCGCAGCCGTAGTTCTAGCCCTGAAAACATGGAGACATTACCTGATGGGAAATCGTTGTGAGATTTATTCGGATCACAAGAGCCTAAAGTATATATTCACCCAGAAGGAGCTGAATATGAGGCAGAGAAGATGGATTGAACTAATCAAGGATTACGACCTGGACATTCACTATCACCCTGGAAAAGCCAATGTGGTAGCCGATGCCCTTAGCAGATTGCTGTGCCGCTTGAACTCCATGATTTTGAAGGAGCAACCAAGTTTGCACAAAGAGATGGAAGATTTTCGAATGGAATTAGTAAGTGAAGGATTTTTGGGCCAGCATAGAACTTCAGCCCACTTTGATCAGTCAGATTAAAGAGGCGCAGAAAGGAAATGCTAGTATCGACGGAATCAAGCATCGTATCGGTACAGGAAAAGTACCCGGATTCACCGAGGACGAAGAAGGAGTTTTGTGGTACAAAGGATGCCTTTGTGTACCATCAGATTCTGAGTTAAAAGAAGTTATCTTGAAGGAGGCTCACGATACTCTTTATTCTATCCATCCCGGAGGAACTAAGATGTATCAAGATTTGAAAGAGCAATTTTGGTGGCATAAGATGAAGAGAGAAATCGGAAGCTATATCGCCAAGTGTGATATATGTCAGCGAGTCAAGGCAGGACATCAAAGACCCGCTGGATTGCTGCAACCTTTGCAAATTCCGGAATGGAAATGGGATTCTGTAGGAATGGACTTTATCACTGGACTACCTACTTCTAGTAGGGGAAATGACTCTATTTGGGTCATAGTGGACAGATTGTCCAAAGTTGCCCATTTCTTGCCCATTAAAACCACCTATCAGAGTTCGAAGCTAGCAGAGTTGTACATCGCTAGAATCGTTAGTTTGCACGGAGTCCCCAAGAACATAGTATCGGATCGAGGAACTCAGTTTACCTCGAGATTCTGGAAGAAAGTCCAAGAAGGTTTAGGAACCCGCCTAGATTTCAGTACCGCGTATCACCCTCAGACCGATGGACAAACGGAGCGAGTAAACCAAATACTCGAAGATATGCTTAGAGCATGTGTGCTAGAATATGGATCCAAGTGGGAAGACTGTCTGCCGTTTGCATAATTTTCATACAACAACAGTTACCAAGCCAGTTTGCAAATGGCCCCCTTTTAATTCATGTACGGAAGAAAGTTCCACACCCCTTTGAACTGGTCGGAAGTAGGAGAGAGTCAGATCTTCGGACCCGACATCCTACGAGAAGCAGAAGAGAAGGTTCACAAGATTCGTGAGCACCTCAAGACAGCCCAATCCCGACAAAAGAGTTACGCCGACAAGAGACGTCGAGACCTCGCCTTCAACATCGGAGACTTTGTTTATCTGAAAGTGTCGCCATTGAAGGGAATGCAGCGTTTCCAACTCAAAGGAAAGTTAGCCCCCAGATATATCGGACCTTTCAAAATTCTGAACCGTCGAGGAGATGTCTCATATCAATTGGAACTACCTGAAGAGATGTCAGCTGTGCACAATGTGTTCCATATCTCGTTATTTCGCAAGTGTCTCGAAGTCCCCGAGAAGACCGAAGTGTTCAAAAATATCGATCACCGGACCATAGAGATCAACGATGACCTAACCTATCCTGAAGTACCCATCCGTATATTGGAAGAAGCCTTTCGAACTACCAGAACCCGAAGCTTCAAGTTTCTCAAGATTCAGTGGAGCAACCACACAGAAGAGGAAGCTACCTGGGAACGCGAAGATCACATCAGGACGGAGTTTCCAGATCTCTTCAAATCCTAGGTAATCTTTTCGTCCTTTTTCAAATCTCGGGACGAGATTTTGTTTAAGGGGGGAAGGGTTGTAACATCCCAAAAAAAAAATACCAAACTTAGATCATCAAACACTAATCATCAAGATTAGGGTTAACAAAAACTTTTCTAAGTAAACCCATGAATGCATGTATATGTGTATGCATGGATTTTGAATTTCTTTAAAAACCACCTTGTTTGTGTGATCCTTTGCTTGTAAAATGTTTCTTAGGTGAAATGAACATCATCTAAAACATTTCCCACATTTTTCCTAAAGACAAGTAAATCAAAACAAATATATGAGGTGAATGGTCATTTTGACCAATTTAACTCCCATGCCTACTTTGGATGTCTCAAACTTTCAAAACCTAACAGAAACTTTTCTGGATCTTTGCACCCCTTGAATGTACTCATAACAAGGTATCAAGGCCCACTTTGTGATCATCCAGAAACTTTCAAATGCATAGTTTAAATGACAATTCAAAATTGAATCTTCTTCATATGGGAAGATCCCACTTTTTCAAAACCCACTCAAACAAGCTCAACTTTCCAAACCCAAGCATCTGCAGACTCACCAGCACCAATCTAGCAAACCCACCAAAAATCATTTCAAAATTCAAAACTTGATTTCATGCGGCCATTTCATCAAACAGGTTGCAGACACAAATCAAACAAAACATCAAACACTATAGTGTGCAGTGATTCTTGCCTAACTTGTTCCCTAGTTAGCTCACACACACCTCAGTAGATCATCTAGAAAGATTAGCCCAACACTAGCACCCCTGTGAGCTTTCCATTGCCATTAATGGTGAACAGCCGAGCACCTCAATGCCACCCCATTGTGGACAGCAAGCTAGGAGCAGCAGCAAGCCTAGCCAGCATGTCTGGGAGGCAGCCCACCGTCCACCGCCACTCACTGTCCCAGCCGCGAGCGTTGCCAAGCCCTGGACCACGCGCACAAGACACGCCCAGACCATGCCAAGCGTGTGCCAGAGCGCCACCCTCGACCATCAACCACAGACCGCGCGCCGCCCTCACCGCGTGCCCACACGATCACCACCGACCTAGGAAACCGCTAGACACCCCTGTTTGCCGCCCCGTGCCATACAGCCACCGCCCGCCGTTGAATACGCCGCCTCTGCCGCGCAGAGAACCGACCGTTCCAGACCAAACCACACCGCCCCATGCCTCGGGACCATGTCGTTGAGCATCACCAGGAGACACAGCACCGTCCCCTACCCTTGCCCATGCCTATAGCCGCCTGTAATGTCGCCCCCGACGAGCTCACCGTGCGCCCCGACGGTCCCCTCGCTCGACTATAAATAGAGGCCACCCCCGCACGATTTCTTCACACCATCTCACTCCCCTCTCCCCACTGACCGTGCCACACCATCCTCAGAGCAAGGCGAGCACCACCTCGCCGGAATTTCACTGGATCCTGCCGCTGCCGGAGAAGAAAGGAGCCAGCGATTGGACCCGCCCCAGTTGAAGCCACCGGTACCAGGAGGTTCGCCGTCGTCGACTTCGTCGTTCGCCCGCCTCGCTGACCCTCGCCCGTACCCCGGTGAGCCCCCAGCACCCCTCACTGGCCGCGCTAGGTTTCGTTCTCGCCGGAGTTGTCTCGCGTCGACGATGACCCTCAGCCGTTGGATTAGAACTAGATCGAACGATCCACGTTGCCCCATACCGCTTCGCCCAGCCCCGTGTCACTGACGAGTGGGGACACCCAATTACGCAGCCCGCGGGAGCACTTCTCTTAGCAGGCCGGCCCGTTAGAATTTCCCGCGCAGCCCAACAATTCAAATTAAAACTTTTTCTATTTCTTTTCAAACACACTTCCGTACCCAATTTCAAAAATCAACCAAGATCGATTCAGCGCACCAAATTGGATGAAACCAATTTTGTTGGAAAGGTCTGTGAGTGCTTAATCCAAGCCCGTTAGATTCAAGTCATTTGGATCTGTAGATCACCCATAGTAAAAATAACAAGGCAAAAGCTTTTCTGCATTCAAACATTTTTCAAATTTAAACCATAAAAGCTTTTGAGTTGATTCCAACTCTCAAAAATCACATTTAACCATACCTTTCAGAATATATAAAAATATATAGGTTCACTTGCAGAAATATTGTTCAAGGAATAAAAGAATGCTACATAAGCATTTCTAGCCACTTTAATTAATTAAGATAAAAGGGTAAACCCTTATTAAATTGTGACACCACTTTAAATCACATTCCCATGGACTACAATATGTGGTGATGACATGTGTAAACATGAGCCCATATTTGGTTTGGAGAATATTAAATCTTAAGTAGTTTTTCAATGAGTAGAAATTACTTTTCTAAAAATAAAAGGATTTAAATCAAGCCTTAACCTTGTAATGTTAGGGATGATGCTAGATCATCTATAGGACCCTTGTGTGTAATGATTGCAAGTAGTTAAGTATTTTTTGGTGATTGTGTACCTCGTATTTATTCATAGACGCTAGTACCGAACAAGGATACTACGAGGAGGAAGGAGGATACTACGAAGAAGAAGCCGAGGAGAACTTCAACCACTTCTCTGCACAAGGCAAGCTGATATTATACTAATGCAAGCTAACACTTGCAAGATACTATACCTATGCAAGCTTATACTGATATTGTGCAAGCTAACGCTTGCAAGATACCCTACTGATGCCACAAACCCATACTTATGATCCTACCTACTGGTTAAACCAATCCTAGTTTTATGGCAAGATTCTTACTTTATTTCTTTATCAAAGCTTACTTAGAGTCTACCTAAGAGTTTGGTAGATACCAGACAGTGTGCTGAAGGTTTCATAAAGAGCATAAAATTTGGCCTAAGCTAGAAACCTTGATATCAGCCTAAGATATAAGGTTGGACTTAGTGAAACTCCACTAGTTACCACCCCTCATTAGTACTACCCCCACCTGTAGATGCTAGTGCTAAGAATAAAACTTGACCAACCTTTAGATGGGATTACTTGGTGGAAAAATGGTTATGAAAACCTTGGAATGATGGATCATTCTATTGAAATGTTTTGGACATGTGTTTCCAAACACTTGAGGATTTTGTTGATGAAAATGTTGAGGCATGAACTTGAGCCCTATATAAAACTGATGGTTGTCTGGATGCGATACCATTCCAATTTTAGCGTACAACCACAATACCCGAATATTGGGTAGGGCTTGACTGGAAACTTATATCCCTTAGTATTAGTTCCCTCCCGGCCAAGGTCTGAGCTGAGGCTACCTTGTGAAGATTGTCCACCTATGCAGTACTCAAGATGACAGTGGTCATGGTTGGGAGGCCAAACTCACAGGAGAGGTGCTTATACTAGGGAGTGTAATTGAAAGGTTAGGATTGATTATCCGCATACTAAGTGTGGTGAATTCAGGATTTGTTCCTGACGGATGTATCGAATGTTGTGGTGAAAGTGTACAATCTCTGTAGAGTGTCAAACTATTCGAATAGCCGCATCCGCGGTTATGGACAGTTGGAGTGGCCATACTGTTCCCCCGTCAGACTTTTCAAAATGACTTGAGAAATGAATTGAGACTTTGACTTGACCACAACAGAGTTGTGACTTGAATTACAAGATCCCACTTAGGAATTATAAAGTTGTGACTAGCTTTAGAACTTAGTAGAGATAAATATGGCTTTTGCAAAACAACCCTAGAGCCTATTGTCCTATTATACAAAAACCCCTTTATCTGTTAGTATTAGTTTGCGAGTACTTGAAGAGTACTCATGGCTTTGTCCCTGGCTATTCCCATGGCCAGACTATGAAGAGGAGTACCTGGAGGATGGACCCCAGGAAGGTTACGACAACTAGGATCATCTCCCATCGTTAGCATTGCCTGTGACCCCGAAGATGGAGCTTCGCCTACGCTACCGTTATTATTACGTATTCCGCTGCTTGATGTTGTATTAAGAACTGGATCATGAGATCCCTATTTGTGTAAGAACTTATGTATCGTTTGTAATGGATGAAGTACTATGGTATCCAATTCTGTTATGTCTCGCAAAAATGGTAATCCTGGGATTGCGATGTATGGCATAACAGGCATCTAGGATTGAAAAATCCGGGTGTTGACACATATGAAATATAATCATCTCTATGATTGCCTCTAGGGCATATTTCCTTCACTTGAGAAGAACTAAGGATATGGTTCTTTCTTATGAGGTGATGAACAACTCGTTGTTAATGGTTACACTGATGCTAGTTAGAACACCGATCCGGATGATTCTAAATGTCAATCTGGATATGTATGATGCAGTAGTGAGCTAGACGAGTGCAAAGCAAAGCATTGTGGCGAGATCTTCAACTGAATCGGAATACATAGATGCTTCGGAGGCTTCACAAGAGGCGATATGGAAGAAGGAGTTCATTATGGAGCTCGGTGTGGTTCCCAGTGTGCTGAACCCAATGTTGGTCTACTGTGATAACATGGGCGCCATAGCAAATGTGAAGAACCAAGGGCACACAAGAAGCTGAAGCATATGAAGCTACGTTTTCACGCTATTCGAGAGCATGTCTAGGATGGTGACATAAATATTTGCAAAGTACACACAGATCTGAATGTGGCAGATCCGTTGACTAAACCTCTCCCGAGGGCAAAACATGACCAACACCAAACCGCCATGGTTGTTTGGTATATTACCATGTAATCTAGATTAGTTGACTCTAGTGCGAGTGGGAGACTGTTGGAGATATGCCCTAGAGGCAATAATAAAAATAGTTATTACTATATCTTTGTATTTATGATAAATGTTTACATTCATGCTATAATTTTATTAACCGGAAACATTAATACTTTGTATGATTTGTAAACTTATTAGAGTACCTAGTAAAGCCTCTTTATAATACTAGCTTGTTGGTTGATCATGAACATTGAGATGTTATTAACAAAAATATCATATCATTAGGAGAATGTGTTGTGCCACGTAGAGATGAAACAAAACTTTTTCCCTCTAACGTGGTGATCCCAAGATCTAGCTGAGGTAGAAGGACACGAGGATTACCACTAGACGCGCAGTTGCAGATTACTGATGTAGCACGTCAGTTGATGCAGTGCAGTCCCTGTGATCTTGATCCAATCGATGATCGTCCAAGAGCCGATGGTACAACGCCTCTGCTGGTGTCCACACGTACAAGGAGGAGCGCCGACGGTGAACTTCTAGGTTTAGTACGACGACAGGACTGCTGTGGATCTAGGGTTTCCAACATATGGAATGACATAACCGATCAACCCTCCTAGTTTGCTATGCCCCACTATATATAGGGAGTGAATGTGGGCTCCACTCACTCGTGGCCCATTCACTAAATCCCATATAATATTAGTCACCATGAGTACGACTCACTAACTCAGTCCAAATACGGCTCGGGTCCAACCCAACCAGATTTCCGGTTCAGATCCAATCCGAACTTGCTCCCCCTCTTAAGTGTGTGACCCCACAGGCTCATGGCAACTTGGACACGATTGGAGTCCGACTCTCAATCGATCAGTCGGTAGCGGCTCCTAGCAGAACTTGCTGACTCCAAAGTACCAAAGAGTCATGATGACTTGCCTTTCCAATGCAACTTGCGTCCGAGTCCCTTTTGCCCCATGATATACCTTGTTAGACTATAGGCGAATATTTGTCATCCCTTAAATAGTCCGACTCTCTTCTCAAGCTGAGATAAGTGATTCATCCGACTAACTCTTAGTCGATCGCCTCGGTTAACAATTAACCGAGTCGTGCATGGCCATGCTTTCCGAATCATATCATCTGAGATGGCCCAGAGAATATATCTCCAAATGGAGGGGCAAAATCCCATCTTGGTTATTCACATCATGCAGCTTGATTCTCAATCGACCCGAACTCTGCCTTTATAACTGACTAATTACGGATCAACGTTTGACAGAACCTAAGTCGGTGATCCTCAACTCGGACTGTGCAATAACCTAAGGTCTAAGGATTACATTGATTGAGATATACAAATGATACCTTGTTCATTGTACCTCAATATGGGTCAATCTGACTCACTAAAATCTTTAGCCAAATCAGTGTAAGTCGGAATAGCATCACCATGCCCATGACAAGTTGAACCGAGTCATCAAGCCAACTTTCACATTGGTCTAAGTTGTGTGTCCAGCACAACCTCGATGACCAAGGATATTTAGTACAAACAACACGAATGTATAGTTGCACAACCGAATCACATATTCAATGATACACATCAGATGTTTATACAAGGACAACTTAATATCTTTATGAATACAATGGGAAAACATCATCATACATGATTGCCTCTAGGGCATATTCCCTACAGTCTCCCACTTGCACTAGAGTCAATCTTCCGACATCACATGTCTAAGCATCTAATGTCCATGGCTCTCAGGTGCGCCTCATGCTTCGGCTGTGGTAATGGCTTTGTCAACGGATCCGCAATATTTGCATCATGTGTACCTTGCATAACTTGATATCACCCTGTTCCACGAACTGGCGAATCAGGTGGTACCGCTTGAGTATGTGCTTGTTCTTCTGGTGTTGTCTAGGTTCCTTGGCTTGTGCAATAGCACCATTGTTGTCACAATACACTTCTAACGGATTGGACGAGCCATGAACCACACCAAGATCCATGAGGAAATTCCTCATCCAAACAGCTTCCTTTGCTGCCTCCGAGGCGGCAATATACTCAGCTTGTGTTGTAGATGCAGACACAGTCTCTTGCTTGGAACTCTTCCAGCTTACAACACCTCCGTTTATAATAAACACGTATCCGGATTGCGAACGAGAATCATCAGAGTCGTTAAAATAACTCGCATCTAGGTAACCCTTTAGACTGAGTTCATCTTCACCACCATAAACCAAAAACATATCCTTAGACCTTCTCAAGTACTTTAGGATGCGTACCATCGGGATACCAATGCCTACCGTCGGGTTAAGGATGATTCCACGGATATTATATGTCTTATGCTTGCTCACATGGAACCGGACTTGCAAAAGCACTTCGATAATGTTGAGGCCTACGATATGATCAAAATCCTCAAAAGTATGTTCCAGGCTTAGGCGAAGACTGAGAGGTATCAAGTCTCTCAGGCATTGCTGATCTGCAAGCTTAAGGATGGTGATCCACTGAGTCCGCATGTGATAAAAATGGTTGGTTACGTGCAGTCTCTAGAGAGGCTTGGCTACCCCATTAGCGAAGAGTTCGCTGCGGATATAATTCTGAATTCTCTTCCCAGTGCATATGGGAAGTTCATTTCGAACTACCACATGCATGGTATGGATAAGAGGCTCACTAAATTAAATGGGATACTCAAGCAGGCAGACGCGGATCTCAAGAAAAGCGCCAGTCAAGTGTTGATGGTGCAGAATAAGGCTAAGTTCAAGAATAGTTCTTGGACTAAGAAGAAGTCTATGTCGGGAGGAAAGCAGGCTTAGGACCCGGTCCCAAGCGCTTCCTCAGGGACTAAGCCATCTCCTTCAGCCGGATCCATGTGCTTCTACTGCAAGGCAGATGTCCACTGGAAGAGGAATTGCAGAAAGTACTTGGCCGACAAAGCCAAGAGTGGAGGTATGCCTTCCGACTCAAGTACACTTGTTTGCAATGTTATAGACATTTATCTTTCTAATGCACCTAATAGTTCTTGGGTATATGATACCGGATCAGTTATTCACATCTCCAACTCGTTGCAGGGACTTATAAGAACTAGAAGCATAGCAAGAGGTGAGGTTGATATTCAAGTCGGCAACAAAGTAAGAGTTGCTGCATTGGAAGTCGGCACGATGCAACTTAACTTACCATCCGGATTCATTAGTGGACTAAATAATTATTATTATGTTCCAGTGCTCACTCGAAACATTATTTCTGCTTCATGTTTGATGAGGCAAGGCTATGAGTCGAATATCAAGAATAGTGGTTGTTCTTTATATTTGAATGATATGTTTCACGGCTTTGCACCCGTCCAGGACGGGTTATTTATTTTGAATCTTGATGGTGAGTCGGTTTATAACATAAATGTTAAAAGGTTGAAACCAAATGATCTGAATATGACTTACTTTTGGCACTGTCGGATTGGTCATATAATTTGGAAACGCATGACGAAGCCCCATGATGATGGAATCCTAACTTTGTTTGACTTGGAGTCGTTCGAGACATGTGAATCTTGTAGGGTTTCGTAGCATGGAAAACAAAAAATTTCTACCGCATACAAACAAACAAGCCAAGATCTATCTACTAGCTTGTAGCAACAAGTCGATGGAATAACTCACCCTCGAAGATTCCAAAGTGTTTAACGAGAGCGGATTCTCGTGGGTGATGTAGTCGTACTCTTTCCGATCTCAAGATCGCGTAGACGATCCTTCCGGCGCTGCGTTCCGGCAGCACTTCCGCAGTCGGTCACACGTTTGGTACTCGACGAAGACCTTCCTCTCCCTTGTTCTAGTAGGCAGCAGAGGTTGTAGCACTTTCCTCGCGATTCCGGCAGCACAACAGCGTGGTACCGGAAGTAGAGGGGAGATCTCGCAGGGCTTCGCCTTAAGCCGGAGCGAGTATGGTGGACTATGAGAGAGATCCTAGGCGATCTAGGGTTTAGATGCACCAAGGAGTAGGGTCTAGGTCCGGCGGCTAGGGCTTGGAGCTGCCCAAGTCGGCGGCTAGGGTTTACCTAGGCGGCGGCGGCAGCAGGAGGTTGTGGCGCCGGCGGCTGGGAGCTAGGGTTTTGGGTGGAGGTGTTGTGTACTTGGAGGGGAAGCCCTTCCCCTCCTTATATAGGTGGAGGGAGGCGCGCCAGGGGAGGGGAGTTCCTCCCCAACTCGGATCCCAAGTGGGCCGGCGGTGGAGGGGAGGAACTCCTCCCCAAGTAGGTTTCCTACTTCCCCTCCACCTTCCAAAATAGCCGTTTGACTTTTCAAATTGGCGTTTGACTTTTTCAAACTAGGATTTGATTAAACCCTTTATTTTATTCAGCGATGACACCTAGTACATTATGCAATCATTCCAACTTGTTATGACACATTCATGTACCCTTCCCCTCCGGAGTGCCGGACATTCCGGAACCTTCTAGAACATTCCCGATGAAAACACCGGAACCATTCTCCAACCCTGAAACAGGACTTTCCTTATATGAATCTTATTCTCTGGACCATTCCGGATCTCCTCGTGATATCCTGGATCCCATCCGAGACTCCGAACAACATTCGGACTCTTACTTATCATTCCATAACTACTCAAACAACGTCGAATCCTTAAGTGTGTCTCCCTATGGTTCGTGAATTATGCGGACATGATCGAGACACTTCTCCGAAAAATAACCAATAGAGGAATCTGGAAATTCATATGGCTCCCACATATTTATACGATTACTTTGCGATCGAATGAACCACTTACATACGACACCAAGTTCCCTTTGTCTCACGATAGTTTACTTATCCGAGGTATTGATCGTTGGTATCTGTGCATACCTAGTTCAACCTCATTACTGATAAGTACTCTTTTCTCGTTCCCGTGATATGTGATCCCTTGTGAGCCAGTGACATGGTTGCAAGCTAATTGGATGACATTCCACCGAGAGGGCCCAGAGTATATCTATCCGTCATATGGATGGGCAAATCCCACTCTTGATCCATGTGTCTCAACCAATACTTTCCGAACACTCAATGTCACTTTTATAGCCACCCAGTTACGGTGTGGTGTTTGATGTCATCAAAGCATCCTTCCAGTGAAGGTGATATGCATGATCTCATGGTCGAAGGAATTAGGTTACTATGTATCAGAAAGCATATAGCAATTGAACTATTAAAATGACTTGATATTTATGGTACGCTTATCTATAGGAGTATGTCCACCATATCATTCTACTAATGATATGATCTTGTTGTTAATAACATCTCAATGTTCATGATAGGGAAACCACAATCATTTATTAACCAACAAGCTAGTATTATAAAGAGGTTTTACTAGGGACTCTATTTTAGTTTACAAATCACACAAGTATTAATGTTTCCTTGTCAATACTATTATAGCATGAATGTAAACATTTATCATAAACACAAAGATATAATAATAACTAAATTTATTATTTCCTCTAGGGCATATCTCCAACAGTCTCCCACTTGCACTAGAGTCATCTAATCTAGATTACATGGTAATATACCGAACACCCATGGCAGTTTGGTGTTGGTCATGTTTTGCCCTCGGGAGAGGTTTAGTCAATGGATCTGCCACATTCAGATCTGTGTGTACTTTGCAAATCTTTATGTCCCCATCTTGGACATGTTCTCGAATAGCGTGAAAACGTAGCTTGATGTGCTTCAGCTTCTTGTGTGACCTTGGTTCTTGCGCATTGGCTATGGCGCCCATGTTATCACAATAGATAGACATTGGGTCCAGCGCACTTGGAACCACACCCAGCTCTGTAATGAACTCTTTCATCCATATCGCTTCTTGTGAAGCCTCCGAAGCAGCCATGTATTCCGATTCAGTTGAAGATCTCGCCACAACGCTTTGCTTTGCACTCCTCCAGCTAACTGTTGCACCATTCAAAGTAAATACGTATCCAGATTGTGATTTAGAATCATCCGGATCGGTGTTCCTATTAGCATCGGCGTAACCATTAACAACGAGCTGTTAATCACCTCCATAAGAAAGAACCATATCCTTAGTTCTTCTCAAGTACTTAAGGATGTTTTTGACCGCTGTCCAATGATCCACTCCTGGATCACTTTGATTTCTGCTAGTTAAACTAACAGCATATGCAATGTCGGGTCTAGTACATAGCATGGCATACATTAGAGATCCTATGGCTGAGGCATAGGGAGTTTTACTCATCCTTTCTCTATCTTCTGCCGTTGTCGGACTTTGAGTTTTACTCAAGGTCGTATTGGGCAACATGGGCAAGAACCCTTTCTTGCTATCTTCCATTCCAAACCTCTTTAGAACTTTGTCCAAATATGTACTTTGTGACAATGATATTAGGCGTCTCGATCTATCTCTATAAATCTTTATGCCTAATATGTAAGCTGCTTCGCCAAGATCCTTCATTGAAAAACTATTATTCAAATATTCCTTGACACTATTAAGAAGGTCTACATCATTCCCAATCAACAATATGTCATCTACATATAGTATTAAGAATGCTACAGAGCTCCCACTCACTTTCTTGTAAATACAAGCTTCTCCATAAGTTTGTATAAAACCAAAACTTTTGATCACCTTATCAAAATGTTGATTCCAACTTCGGGATGCTTGTTTCAATCCATAAATGGACCGTTCAAGTTTGCATACCTTGTTAGCATCTTTAGGATCGACAAAACCTTTGGGTTGCATCATATACAACTCTTCATCAATGTATCCATTGAGGAACGCTGTTTTGACATCCATCTGCCATATTTCATAATCGTAATATGCAGCGATTGCTAACATAATCCTCACAGACTTTAGCTTCGCTACTGGTGAGAAAGTCTCATCGTAGTCAACTCCTTGAATTTGTCGAAACCCTTTTGCGACAAGTCAAGCTTTATAGACAATAACATTACCATCAACATCTATTTTCTTCTTGAAAATCCATTTGTTCTCAACAGCTTTCCGGCCATCCGGTAAGTCCACCAAAGTCCATACTTGGTTTTCGTACATGCATCCAATCTCGCATTTTATGGCTTCTTGCCATTTATTGGAATCTAGGCTCATCATTTCTTCCTCATATGTCGCAGGGTCATCGGTGTTGTCCACCAACATGACACTCATAACAGGATCATACCAATCAGGAGTGGTACGAGTTCTCGTTGACCTGCGAGGCTCTGTAGCACCTTCAACCGAAGTTTCATGATCATCATCATTAGCTTCCTCTCTTATTGGTGCAGGCACCACAGGAACTTCTTCGAGAGAAGGTTCGACAACCTCGTCGAGTTCTACTTTCCTTCCAGTCACTTCTTTCGAGAGAAATTCCTTCTCTAGAAAGGATCCATTCTTGGCAACGAAGATTTTTCCTTCGGATCTATGATAGAAGGTATACCCAATAGTTTCCTTTGGGTATCCTATGAAGATGCATTTTTCCGCTTTGGGTTCAAGGTTGTCCGGCTGTAACTTCTATACATAGGCTTCACAACCCCAAACTTTAAGGAACGACAATTTAGGTTTCTTCCCAAACCATAATTCATACGGTGTCGTTTCAACGGATTTAGATGGTGCCCTATTTAAAGTGAATGCGGCTGTTTCTAATGCATAACCCCAAAATGATAGCGGTAAATCTGTAAGTGACATCATAGAACGAATCATATCTAAGAGAGTTCGATTACGACGTTCGGACACACCATTACGCTGTGGTGTTCCCGGCGGTGTCAATTGTGAAAGTATTCTGCATTTCTTCAAATGCTCGCCAAACTCGTAACTTAGATATTCACCTCCACGATCAGAACATAGAAATTTAATCTTCTTGTTACATTGATTCTCAACCTCACTTTGAAATTCCTTAAACTTTTCAAAAGTTTCGGACTTATGTTTCATGAAATAGATATACCCATATCTAATCAAGTCATCCGTGAAGGTAAGAACATAACGATAACCACCGCGCGATGCTACACTCATTGGACCACACACATCATTATGTATGATTTCCAATAAGTCCGTAGCTCGCTCCATCATACCAGAAAATGGAGTCTTAGTCATTTTACCCATCAGACATGCTTCGTATCTTTCAAGTGATTCGAAATCAAGTGATTCAAGAAGTCCATCGGAATGGAGTTTCTTCATACGCTTCGCTCCAATGTGACCAAGACGACAGTGCCACATATAGGTCCAGTTATCGCTCGATTTCAAACGTTTAGCCTCAATGTTATTAATATGTGTATTTCCACTATCGAGATTCAATAAGAATAGACCATCTATCAAAGGTGCATGTGCATAAAACATATTACTCATATAAATCGAACAACCATTATTCTCGGACTTAAACAAGTAACCGTCTCGCAATAAACAAGATCCTGATATAATGTTCATGCTTAACGCAGGCACCAAATAACAATTATTTAAGTATAAAACTAATCCCGATGGTAGATGAAGGGGTAGCGTGCCGACAGGATCACATCAACCTTTGATCCGTTTCACACGCGCATCGTCACCTCGTTCTTTGCTAGCTTCCGTTTATTCTGCAGTACCTGTTTCGAGTTACAAATATGAGCAACCGAACCAGTATCAAATACCCAGGCACTACTACGAGTACTAGTGAGATACACATCAATAACATGTATATCGGATATACCTTTCTTCTTGATGTTGCCGTTCTTCAAATCCGCCAAGTACTTTGGGCAATTCCGCTTCCAGTGACCTTCTCCCTTGTAGTAAAAGCACTCAGTATCAGGCTTAGGTCCAGCCTTGGTCTTCTTCGCCGGCGCGGTAACTTTCTTACCACCCTTCTTGAAGTGTCCCTTTTGCTTAGACTTGCCTTTCTTGAATTTGGTGGTATTATTGACCATCAACACTTAGTGCTCTTTCTTGATCTCCACTTCTGCAGATTTTAACATGGCAAAGAGTTTTGGCAACTGCTTGTTCATGTTTTGCATATTGTAGTTCATCACAAAGTTCTTGTAACTTGGTGGTAGTGATTGGAGGACACGATAAATCCCCAAAGCATTAGGAATCACCATACCCAATCTTTGAAGTTTGTTTGCGTGCCCAGACATCTTCAGCACATCCTCACTGACGGAGCTGCCCTCTTCCGTCTTGCAGTTAAAGAACTTTTCAGAAGCCTCATAGCTCTCAATTTCCGCATGACTCTCAAAGATCAATTGAGATCACGGACAATATCATGTGGGTCTGAATTCTCAAACCTTTTCTGAAGATCCAATTCTAAACCATACAAGACAGCACACTGAACTGTGGAGTGTTGAGTCTTCCGAGCGAGGTAAACATTCTTTACTTCATCGGTAGCAGTAGCTGCAGGTGGGTCACCCAGCGGTGCATCCAGCACATAGGTCAAATTACCAGCTGTGAGGACAATCCTCAAATTGCGGAACCAATCCGCGAAGTTGCTTCCATTGTTTTTCAACTTTTCTTTCTCTAGGAACGCATTAAAATTGATGGTAGGGGCCGCCATTGATCTACAACATATTTGAAATAGTTTAGACTAAGTTTATGACAAATTGAGTTCTAATTAATAGTTAAATTAATCTAGGTGAACTCCCACTCAAAACAACATCCCTCACATTGTTTTAGTGATCACAAGAACCAAATCCACCACTTCAAAACCGATCATCACGAGAGTTGATGTAGCTTCAATGGCGAACAATCGACATGTTCATCATATCTTCTATATGATTCATGCTTTACCTTTCGGTGATCCGTGTTCCGAGACCATTTCTGTACATGCTAGGCTCGTCAAGATCAAACCTTAGCTTCTGCATGAGCAAATCTGGCTTGCTCACATTGTATACACTTGCGGAATCTAACGCACCCGATCATCACGTGGTGCTTCGAAACAACAAGCTTTAGCAACGGTGCTTACTAAGGATGAACACTTTAGAACTTGAAATTCATGTGCATGAGGGATCATCTTATAATGCTACTGTCGTTAACTAAGCAATACAAGATGCATAAAGGATTAACATCACATGCAATTCATAATATGTGATATGATATGGCCTTTCTTCTTTGTGCTTCCGATCTCCATCTTCAAGCACGAACATGATCTCCATCATCACCGGCTTGCATCAAGGTCAATGACGCTTCTCCATGGTTGTCGTCCACCGGCTTCAACTATTACAACTACTTTGAATAGACACGCGGGTCTTAACAAAAATTAAATACAACCATATGGCTCCTGCCGGTTGCCAACTTACAATAAGGAACATTGCATACATCAAATATAATCACAATCATGGCCATATCACATCACAGCACACCCCTTCAAAACAAAGTTAGACGCCTCTACTTTCTTTGCATGTTTTACATGGTTTGGGGCTTTCAATAAGTGCCGATCTAACTTACGAACAAGAACCACAACATTGATACTAGTATTGTCAATCACCCATTGTAAATTGAATCTTAACTATGTTGGGAGAAACAGGCACCCGCAAAGCCACTTATGCAATACAAGTTGCATGTCAAGCATGGAGAAAGTCTCATGAATGATGTCATGTAAGGTTAGCCCGGGCCGCTTCATCCCACCATCCCGCAAGATGCAAAGTACACAAGAAGCAATCGACAACAAAAGCATCAACGCCCACAATGACCATTGTGTTCTACTCGTGCAACAGATCTACATATAGACACGGCTCTGATACCACTATAGGGTTTCGTAGCATGGAAAACAAAAAATTTCTACCGCATACAAACAAACAAGCTAAGATCTATCTACTAGATTGTAGCAACGAGTCGATGGAATAACTCTGTAAGAGGTCCCAACCTTTAATAAGGTAGAGATCCCTATGTTTACAATGCTAGTCCCTGGATCAATAGCTAGCATCCACAGTTAAGATGTAATATCAAGAAACAAAGGTCATAATACAACTTTATTACCAGGAATAACATAATTTTATTACATCTTACATAGCTCTTTTGTCTATTACATTACATTGAAGCAGAATATCTATAAGCATGGGGTCCTTCATCTTCAAAGTGCCACAGGCAAACATGTTGGTTGTAGACTTGTAATCCTAATCAATCAACTTCACTAATAGCAATCAAACCTGCAACATAACAAGTTACAGCCACAAGGGTCAATACATTTGAATTGTATTGGCAAGTTTCACTACTAAGTGGAAATATGTGGATCCTATCATTACATGCATATTTGGCTAGGTCGGGCTTAGGCTTGTTTGCAGAAAGCAATAATATTTTTTCCTATCCTTTTTCAAAATAATTTTGATCTTTTGTCAAAATCTTTCTGAGCTCCTTGGTACACCCCAAGTGCTTCAAGTCTTTGTCAAAAATCTTTTGAGCTCCTTGGTACACCCCAAGTGCTTCAAGTCTTTGTCAAAATCTTTTGAGCTCCTTGGTACACCCCAAGTGCTTCAAGTCTTTTGTTGTCACTTTCAAGTCTTACTTTTAGAAATTGGAATGTCGAGATTTCCCATAGCTTCAGGCCTTAGTTGCTCAGTTTTGTCCATAACCGGGGACACGGCTAAGTACATAGAATTTTATCTTCTGCAGAAGTTGTACACTTTACCCACATGACACACTCTCATCTTGTTGCCACCAGTGGCCGCTGGATAAGTACTCACCAAGATGGAGTACTGGCAGATTGAGAATGTGACGAAGTCTTTCCATAGGGTCCTCCCAATGATAGCTTGTCTTCCAGGCACCAATGTAGGGTTCCAAGTTCCCTCATTCCGGTAACCCGATGAGGCCAATGCATGGGTATTCCACAATGTAATTGACTAAGCCAGTGCCCATTTAGCATGTGGCTGCACACGGAAGCCACTGTACGAGAAACATGTTCAATCTCTAAGTCCCTGGGTGGTTTTCATCTAGTGCACAACAAAAGAGATTGCCATATAAACATGGTTCCTCTTGTTTCCACCTTGTCCAAAACCTTGAGTATCTTTGTCCACCCAGGTGGTTCATTGAGTACTTGTTTTATTATATAAAACATAAGTCTTTTCCCAACTTCATATAATCTCAACATGTATCTCATCTCAATATATATAGCATGGCTAAGAGTTTTACAACTAAATTGTTTTCACTAAGGAATGTATAAGGGTATCCTATTAGGATTTAGCATAGCAAATATATAGTAGCCCTTTTCATGCATGTTTCAAAATCCACTAAGTGTAATGAAAATAGTAGGACTTGGATGATAGTGTCACTTGCCTTTTTGGTAGAGGATGTTGGTTCACTTCTTGGTCTTGCTAATATCACACTCTTCTAACTTCACTACAAATTAATAAAGCAAACATAGATTCAACTAGCATTCCAAACAATAATCAACCAAATTAATCACACATAAAAATAACAGAAACAAAGTTATGCATGCAAGCATGCAAAAGATAATTTTATTTGCAAAAGTGGTTTATACTAGGCTCTAATCATTATAAGGTCCAAAGTGGTCATTTTCTAAAGTGGCAAAACCATTTGCAAAAGGGTTTTATCTATAAACCATTTTTTAATCAAATCATTATTTCATGTGGTGGAAAATGTTTTTGGTAAGGCAATAATTTTATATTGTTCACCAAATAAGTTGTTAATACACAAAACTTGATGTTTGGGGTCAGTAGGTTTGAATCAAAACATTTTCCAAAGGTTTTTCTCAAAAATCATTTCCATAACAAAATCAATATTTTTATTTGACTAGAAATGAGCTAATTCAATTATTCAATCCTAATCTTCACAAAATACATTTTTAAATCCATGAGTTGGTTCCTAGGGTCAGTAGGTTCACAACAATCCATTTTGCAAAGATTTCAACCCCAAAATCATTTTGGAATAAATTTTATATCCTAAACAAGCATACACAAGTTTCTGCAAAAACAAACATTTTACCGGAATCTTTTTAGTAAACA
This sequence comes from Avena sativa, assembly GCA_916181665.1. Taxonomy (NCBI): domain Eukaryota; kingdom Viridiplantae; phylum Streptophyta; class Magnoliopsida; order Poales; family Poaceae; genus Avena; species Avena sativa. The sequence goes on along the minus strand of OV702279.1, from coordinate 50,096,135 downwards.
AAGTGCATGGTTGGCTAGGGCTTGCTTTTCTGAATGCATTGATATAAAGTTTGCAAATTTTGGACGTGTAGATCAAAAGTTATGCAATTTACAAGTTTGTATCTAAATCAGATTCAGAGTTTTGTTTTTAAATCGAAACCACTCCACGTGGCGCTTTCCTATTCGTCGGTACCGCTTCGGGTGGATCGACTGATGCGGTGCGTTAGATCTAAATGAAATCCTATGGCTCTGAATCAAACTTACCCCTTTGATCTAATCTAATCATAGCCACAGGATTTGGATCTGTCGGGCTCTGTGTTTGACCACGAGCTGGCGGCGGCGCACGCTCTGTCTACGGCGGAGCCGGCGATACAAGAAGCAAGGAGAGAAGTGAAGGTTCTCACCGTGTTTGCAGGGTTGCGGTGAAGCTCGAGGCATGGTCGGTTCGTCGAGGCGCGCACTTGAGTGGAGGGGATTGCTCGCCGGAGACGATGGCGGCATCAGGCGGTTCTGGAGGTCGTCGGGGGCGACGCTGTGGTACACTCCGAGGGAAAACAAGGACATGGTTAGACGCGGGCGAGTGTGGGATTCACGTGAGCATGACTGAGAGGGCTCGGGACGGTCTGTCTTACCAGTGGGAGGTCGCCGGAGTGTCAGCAAGTGACGGTGGCGCTCAGATGTTGTCGAAGCCGAGGCTCTAGGGCGAGCGCGGGTGAACGGGAGGCACTGACAGGTGTGCGCTAGTGTGAGGAGCAATCGCGTGCTCGGGAAGGCAAGGCGAGGCTGGACGGTGCCGGAATTCACTGGAGAATCTCGTCAGAGCAGTGGCGGTGTGGGGGCGAATTGGGGCAGCCTTGAGGCAGAGAGGAGGAGCTGCTTATTCTTTATTTTTGAAATCTAAAAATAAAACCAAAAACACTTCAGTAGGTTTTATTTGAGAATATAAAATACTTGGAAAAATTATTTAAGATCAGTTTTAGTGTTTATTCAAAATGGAAAAGCCTTGGTTTTAATAAAATGGGATATTAATAAATCCTCATTATTTCATTTAAATAAACTTTTACTCTCTTTATAAATAGAAATGTTTTTATTTCAAAAGCTTTGGCCAAGATTTGATTTGGCTCTATAAATTAATCTTTATTTATAATTCTATCCTTTTCTTTGAAACCAAATCTTTTTATTAAAGATCCAAAAATAGTAATTCCAAATATTTTTAACTTTATTGTTTATTTATCTTTTTAAATCCCTTTAGAATTTTATTTGATCCAAATAGGTTTTGAAAGCTTCCAATTGGATTCAAAAAGTTTCTTCTCACCCTGAAAATCAACAAAGTTTTATTTTATTCATTTATTTTTCACATATCAAGATTTGGAAAATCTTGGGATGTGACAAACCCACCCTCGAAGATTCCAAAGTGTTTAACGAGAGCGGATTCTCGTAGGTGATGTAGTCGTACTCTTTCCGATCTCAAGATCGCGTAGACGATCCTTCCGGCGCTGCGTTCTGGCAGCGCTTCCGCAGTCAGTCACATGTTCGGTACTCAACGAAGACCTTCCTCTCCCTTGTTCCAGCAGGCAGCGGAGGTTGTAGCACTTTCCTCGCGATTCCGGCAGCACAACAGCGTGGTACCGGAAGTAGAGGGGAAATCTCGCAGGGCTTCGCCTTAAGCCGGAGCGAGTATGGTGGACTATGAGAGAGATCCTCGGCGATCTAGGGTTTAGACGCACCAAGGAGTAGGGTCTAGGGCCGGCGGCTAGGGCTTGGAGCTGCCCAAGTCGGCGGCTAGGGTTTCCCTAGGCGGCGGCAGCAGGAGGTGGGAGCTAGGGTTTTGGGTGGAGGTGTTGTGTACTTGGAGGGGCAGCCCTGCCCCTCCTTATATAGGTGTAGGGAGGCGCGCCAGGGGAGGCGAGTCCCTCCCCAACTCGGAACCCAAGTGGGCCGGCGGTGGAGGGGAGGAACTCCTCCCCAAGTAGGTTTCCTACTTCCCCTCCACCTTCCAAAATAGCCGTTTGACTTTTCAAATTGGCGTTTGACTTTTTAAAACTAGGATTTGATTAAACCCTTTATTTTGTTCAGCGATGACACCTAGTACATGATGCAATCATTCCAACTTGTTATGACACATTCATGTACCCTTCCCCTCCCGAGTGCCGGACATTCCGGAACCTTCTAGGAAATTCCCGATGAAAACACCGGAACCATTCTCCAACCCCGAAACAGGACTTTCCTTATATGAATCTTATTATCCGGACCATTCCGGATCTCCTCGTGATATCCCAGATCCCATCCGAGACTCCGAACAACATTCGGTCTCTTACTCATCATTCCATAACTACTCAAACAACGTCGAATCCTTAAGTGTGTCTCCCTACGGTTCGTGAATTATGCAGACATGATCGAGACACTTCTCCGAACAATAACCAATAGAGGAATCTGTAAATTCATATGGCTCCCACATATTTCTACGATTACTTTGCGATCGAATGAACCACTTACATACGATACCAATTTCCCTTTGTCTCACGATAATTTACTTATCCGAGGTATTGATCGTCGATATCTCTGCATACCTAGTTCAACCTCGTTACTGATAAGTACTCTTTTCTTGTTCCCGTGATATGTGATCCCTTGTGAGCCAGTCACATGGTTGCAAGCTAATTGGATGACATTCCACCGAGAGGGCCCAGAGTATATCTATCCGTCATATGGATGGACAAATCCCACTCTTGATCCATGTGTCTTAACCAATACTTTTCGAACACTCAATGTCACTTTTATAGCCACCCAGTTACGGTGTGGTGTTTGATGTCATCAAAGCATCCTTCCAGTGAAGGTGATATGCATGATCTCATGGTCGAAGGAATTAGGTTACTATGTATCAGAAAGAATATAGCAATTGAACTATTAAAATGACTTGATCTTTATGGTACGCTTATCTATAGGAGTATGTCCACCATATCATTCTCCTAATGATATGATCTTGTTGTTAATAACATCTCAATGTTCATGATAGGGAAACCACAATCATTTATTAACCAACAAGCTAGTATTATAAAGAGGCTTTACTAGGGACTCTATTTTAGTTTACAAATCACACAAGTATTAATGTTTCCTTGTCAATACTATTATAGCATGAATGTAAACATTTATCATAAACACAAAGATATAATAATAACTACATTTATTATTGCCTCTAGGGCATATCTCCAAAAAATCTTGCCTACTCGGCAAAATGAGCAAGACACCTTTTGCAAAGATTTGTGAAAGGGCGTCCAACTTGTTTGGACTAGTACATATTGATGTATGTGGAACAATGAGCATGACAGCCAGAGGTGGTTATGAGTACTTCATAACCTTCACTGATGATTTGAGTAGGTATGGATATATCTACTTGATGAAACCCAAGTCGGAAGCGTTTGAAAACTTCAAAGAATTCCAGAATAAAGTACAGAATCAACTCGGCAAGAAAATAAAGTTTCTTCGGTTGGACCGAGGGGTCGAGTACATGAGCCATGAGTTTGATGACCATCTGAAAAGTTGTGGAATAGTTCCCCAACTTACTCAGCCAGGAACGCCACAAAGGAATGGTGTTTCGGAAAGGCAGAATTGGACCTTGTTGGACATGTTATGATCAATGATGAGTCAAACAGATCTACCTTTATCATTTTGGGGTTATTGTCTAGAAACAGCAGCGTTCACACTAAACAAAGTACCATCAAAGTCGATAGAGAAGACACCGCATGAGATGTGGATAGGAAAAAATCCGAGTCTGTCTTTTCTTAAGATTTGGGGTTGTGAAGCTTTTGTCAAGCGACATCAGTCGGACAAGCTTATAGCCAAGTCGGATAAGTGTATTTTCGTGGGGTATCCGAGGGAAACCTTGGGTTACTACTTCTACAACCGAGAAGAGGGCAAAGTGTTTGTCGCTCGGAACAGTGTCTTCCTTGAGAAAGAGTTTCTCAGTTAGGGAGTAAGTGGGAGCATGGTGCCGCTCGAAGAAATTCGAGAGTAACTGGCTACTAGCAAGTCCGTAAAAACCTTGGAGGTTGAGCCGGTCGTGGTAGCTGAGCCGGCAGCAACACATGTACTACAAAGATCGGCAAGATTACAAAGTGTTCGTGATGTATTACTGTTAGACAGTGATGAGCCGGCAAATTATTAGGAAGCGATGGTGGGTCTGATTTCGAGTCATGGCTTGTAGCCATGAGATCCGAGTTAAAGTCCATGGATGAAAATCAAGTTTGGAACTTGGTTGATCTACCAGACGGTGCAACACTCGTCGAGTGCAAATGGGTCTTTAAGAAGGAAACTGATATGGATGGAAATGTTTCCGTCTATAAAGCACGTCTTGTCACGGGTGACAAGTTCAAGGAGTTAATTATGATGAGACCTTCTCGACTGTAGCGATGCTTAAATCAGTTCGGATCATGTTAGCTATAGCGGACTATTTCGACTATGAGATATGGTAGATGGATGTCAAAACGGCTTTCCTTAACGGAAATTTAACCGAGGACGTGTATATGATACAGCCCGAGGGTTTTGTCGATCCGGCTAATGCTGACAAGGTTTGCAAACTTTAGAAATCCATTTATGGATTGAAGCAAGCATCTCGGAGATGGAATATTTGCTTTGATGAGATAGTCCAATCGTTTAGCTTCATCATGAGTGATCATGATTCTTGTTTATACAAGAAGTTTAGTGGGAACAAAGTAAACTTTATAATCTTATATGTGGATGACATATTACTGAATGGAAATGATGTCCAGATGTTGCAAGAAACCAAGGAATCATTAGAAAGGAGTTTCTCAATGAAAGACTTGGGTGAGGAAACATACATCCTCGGAATCTGGATCTATAGAGATAGATCAAGACGGCTCAGAGTACTTATTTGGACAAAGTGTTGAAGAAATTAAACATGGAATCGTCTAAGAAGGGGTTCTTACCGATGTCCCATGGTGTAAAACTTAGCAAGACTTAGTGTCCTTCGACAACTGATGAGCGAAGTCGGATGAGTGCGATTCTGTATGCTTCTGCAGTCGGATCCATCCTGTGACACCCCGGTTCTGAAAAGACCGTGGCCTCTATGTGACATGCCAATCCCTGGATCGGTTCATTGGCCCACAATAGAGTAAGATAGATAATCATAGCAAATAACCGTGTATAATGATCTACAAAGATCCAGAGTACCATTATTACAATATAAAAGCTTAGCATAAAGCTAGCTCAAATTGTTCAGGTAGCAACATAAACATATAAATCCTCCAATCTTCAAATTGCCCACAAGTGAACAAGTGCCGAGTGGAGTACCGTGGCCTATAACGATCAATCAGAATCGGAATAACCTGCAGCATAAAACACAACAGCCCCGAAGGGTCAATACATGGAATGTATGGCAAGTAGAGCTATTAATGGAGACAATAGTACTAACATCTACATGCATATTTGGCAAGTGGAGCTGTGTCTGGCTTGCATTTGCAAATAACTTTGTCCTACTTTCATAAACAGTTTTGAATTTTCTTTGAAAAGATCCCAATTAAGTTAACCCAACAATATTAAAGCAATTATGAAATTAGAATGAGCGAGAAACATGTCATGGAATCAATATCTAGCAACTCAGATGTCCATAACCGGGGACACGGCTAATCGATTAGATTATACACTCTGCAGAGGTTAGTACACTTTACCCATGTGACTTGGCCAGCCCAGCTCGTACCATCACTCTCATTTTGGGTGACGATAGGGACAAGTCCAAGAACAGACTGTTCGGGAAGTAGCTCCTCAATCCCGACGCGCACCGGTCCAACCTACCAAAATTCTACATCTCTGGATACGCGGGTTCGAGTTACCACAACCTACTAAGTCCAACCAACCGCCCATTTCATTATTGGCACATGGTTGTACACGTAAGCTACACAATAAAGAAGCCAATCAATTTCTCTTGATACCTGGGTGCCTTTCCGCAATGAAACCACCAAAATTTATCAATACCATCACACCCAGGGGATTCATTGATTAAGTTGTTTTAGTTTTCACAAACCAATACTTTGAGAAAACAAGTACCAATGATGTAACCCAGCCCTCGTTCAACATAGCATGGCTAAGCACATCTACAATGGTGGTTCATCTACAAGGAAAGCCCTACCACATAATAGGACATATCATAGCGATAGTATCATCCTACACATGCATCTACAAAATACACGACAATGCATTGAAAATAGTAGGACGATATCATGAACAAAGTAGCATCTACTTGCCTTGGTTGTAGCGGTCAGAGGAACAATCCACACCCGAGCAAGGGTTGCACTCCACACAATCTACACGACACAATTGCATTCATAAACAAACAATTCACAAACATATGCAACAAAGATGATGCATGAATGCAAGAACGGCAAGAGAATTGGTACTACAGCTGCACCACATAATACTAATTCATATTACTACCGAATACATGCATGGAAAATAGATTTGGCGCAAGGGAAACTATTAACCAAAAGTAGTGATCACTACTAGAGCTGGAACTTAAATAATTCACTACCGGTAGTAAACAGTTCGTAAAATCCTGGAAAAATTCTACCGCAAAGGCATCGCTGATAAGAAACAGTACTAATTGGAATTACTCAAAAAGGAGTTATAAAACATCCCGAGTAATTAAAACTCTGCAGAAAGACATTAGACAAATACTGCAGAAGTTTTTACTGTAAGCCTATCTTTTCATTTCACGACGAGATTCCCCTCGTTCATACGAGTTCAGGGACATATCACACGCGATTTTTGGAGCTACGAAACTTTTACTACGAATTTATTACTCTGAAAAGGCCATTAACTAGTTTGATTAAACTGTACTAAACCTGACAGTAAAAGTCTGAACCAAAGCTACAGCGAGATTCTACACGACTCACTGAACGGGTACATATTTTATTTGCAATTTTTGGCCAAGCGGTTGAATTTCTACGCAATTTACAAGATTCTACCGAAATCTGCCAACTAATAGGATTAACGAAATTGACCCAGTCAACTGTGTCTGATGACTGGGCGCTGACTGGGCGTCTGACCAGTCAACGTCTGCGGCGTCTGACTAGTCAACGTCTGGAGTGCTGACCAGTCAACGAACGATCTAAGCCGCTGATCTGAGATCTGACGGTGGCTGCTGTCTTACCGGAAACGGACTGCGAATCGAACTCCGGCGAGCTCCGGACGGCGGCGACGGTCGGTTCCGGCGTCGTGGTTTTACCTGCACTTAACACATGGTCAACTACGGCTCCTGGAATAATAAACGCGCGCGCGTACGCGGTGATCTGCAGGGCGCAGATGGCGGCGGCGGATGGAGACGCGGAGCACGGGAACGGAAAGAGGAGATCGAGGCGAACCCGGCAACAGACGCGGCGACGAACGGCGACGGAGGGGTGGCCGGCGGCGGCGAGGAGAAGCGGCGGCGGCGGCGGACGCCTGGGACGATGGCGGCGCCAGGGAGACGTGCGCGTGTGGGAGGAGTCGGTGGGCACGGGGCCCAAGGCAGGGGTGGGGCCCCCTTCAAGTAGTCCCTCGCGTGAGAAGGAAGGAAGAAAAAAAAAATCCTGAACCGAATCGGTCCGCAGTTGGACTACAACTCGGAAATCGGTCCGAAATTTCGGACCATTTTCAGGCGGTTTACTAAAACATCCGAGTCTTTTGCATACGAACTCCGATTGGAGCGATTCTCGCGCCTACGGGTTCGTATCGTCGAGGGGAACAACCTTCAGTCAAAGTTTGAGCGAAAACTCGAACCTACAGGGGTGGTTGTTGCAAGTCTTACTAGATCTCCCCGCAGGAAACTTGCATCGAAACAAAATAGGGTTTTGAGAACGGCGCTTCGCCGAACCTTCCTACCCGACGGTTTTGGATGGAAAGATATGATGCAATGCTACGAATGATATGCAAGACCAAATCTAAAATTTGGGATGTGACAAGACTAACCCCCTTAAGATGAATCTCGTCCTCGAGATTCGGCGCGGCTAGCAAATAGGTGTGGGTAGTCCTCTCGGATGTCATCTTCACGCTCCCAAGTGGCTTCCTCTTCGGTGTGGTGGCTCCACTGCACCTTGCAAAACTTGATTGTCTTGGTACGAGTAGTCCTTTCTGCTGTCTCCAGAATCTTGACCGGTTTCTCCTCATAGGTCAAATCATTCTCGAGCTGAACCTCTTCTAGCGGTACGGTGTCTCTCAACGGCGTATCCACCATCTCCGGATGGCACTTCTTCAGCTGGGACACGTGGAACACATTGTGAACAGCAGACAGAGCCTCTGGCAACTCCAACTGATAAGCAACCTCTCATTTGCGTGCTAAGACTCGATACGGTCCAATAAATCGAGGTGCCAGCTTACCCTTAATTCCAAATCTCTTGATTCCACGAAGCGGCGATACTCTAAGGTATGCTCTATCACCTATCTCATACACCACTTCCTTGCGCTTGGCGTCAGAGTAGCTCTTCTGCCTAGATTGTGCTACCTTCAGTCTGTCTCTAATCAAGGCGACCTTCTCCTCAGCGTCCTTGATCAAATCGGGTCCAAACAACTGACGTTCTCCTACTCCATCCCATAGCAATGGTGTTCGGCACCGTTTCCCATACAGTACGTCGAACGGTGATGTCTTGATGCTGGTTTGATAGCTGTTGTTGTAGGAAAACTGGGCATACGGCAAATTCTCATCCCAACTAGAACCATGATCCAAGGCGCAAGCTCTTAGCATGTCCTCCAAAATCTGATTCACCCTCTCGGTCTGTCCATCGGTCTGTGGGTGAAACGCTGTGCTAAACTCCAATCTAGTACCAAGTGACTCGTGCAGCTGGCGCCAGAAGTGTGAGGTAAATTGGGTGCCTCTATCAGATACGATACTCTTGGGAACTCCATGTAGGCACACAATCCTGTCCATGTAAATCTTGGCCAACTTTGCACTCGTATAGGTCGTCTTCACCGGTATAAAGTGGGCTACCTTGGTCAAATGGTCGACCACTACCCAAATAGAGTCATATCCTGACCTGGTCCTGGGCAGTCCTGTGATAAAGTCCATTCCCACTCTATCCCATTTCCAATCCGGCACGGGCAATGGCTGTAGCAATCCTGCTGGCTTCTGGTGTTCTGCCTTAACTCGACTACATACATCGCATAGGGCAATATGCTCCGCGATGTCTCCCTTCATGTTGTTCCACCAGAATCTGTCCTTTAGGTCCATATACATCTTCGTATTGCCCGGGTGTATGGAATATGGCGAGTCATGAGCTTCCTGCAGAATCAACTTCCTTAACTCCGGATCGTTGGGCACACACAAACGATCTCCATACCACAAGGTACCTTGCTCATCCTCGCGGAATTCCCTTGCTCGACCTTCCTTCATCTTTTCCTTAACTTCATCTATCTCTTTGTCTCCCACTTGAGCCTTCCTGATTCTGTCCTGAAGCATTGGTTGGACTTCCATTGTAGCCAAGTATCCTTTAGATACTACCTCCAGTCTAAGGTCCTTGAATTGCTTGCATAAATCCTCAGGCAATTCACCAATTGTCAATCCATTGGCATAAACCTTCCGGCTCAGAGCATCTGCTACTACATTGGCCTTTCCTGGGTGGTATTGTAGATTCATATCATAATCCTTGATAAGTTCCAACCATCTCCTTTGTCTCATGTTCAGTTCCTTCTGTGTAAATATGTACTTCAGGCTCTTGTGGTCGGTGTACACATCACAGTGTTTTCCCATTAAGTAATGCCTCCATACCTTGAGCGCATGAACCACTGACGCTAACTCCAAGTCGTGTGTGGGGTAATTCCGCTCATGGTGCTTGAGTTGTCGCGAGGCATATGACACTACTCTCCCATCTTGCATCAGCACACTCCCAAGTCCCTGTCGTGAAGCATCACAGTACACTTGGAAATCCTTCTGAAGATCTAGTAAACACAGAACTGGCGCAGTTACTAGTCGATGCTTCAGTTCCTGAAAGCTGGCTTCACGTACATCTGACCATTCGAACTTCCTCTCCTTCTTCAGAAGTTCAGTCATCGGCTTAGCAATCTTGGAAAAGTTTTCTATGAACCTCCTATAATATCCAGCAGGTCCCAAAAAGCTTCGAATCTCTCCCGCATTCTTGGGTGCTTCCCACTCTGTTACTACAGTCACTTTGTTTGGATCAACAGCAATTCCTTCTCCTAACACTACGTGTCCATGAAATCCAACAGTGTTAAGCCAAAATTCATATTTACTGAATTTGGCATACAGCTTGTGTTCCCTCAGCTTCTCCATAATCATCCTCAGATGTTTCTCATGCTCGGCATCATCCTTGGAATATATCAGTATGTCATCAATAAACACCACTACGAACTTGTCCAAATACTCCATAAATACCTTGTTCATCATGGTCATGAAGTATGCCGGGGCATTCGTTAGTCCAAAAGACATAACTGTATACTCATATAAACCATACCTAGTGGTGAAGGCGGTTTTCGGTACATCCTCCTCCCGGATCTTCAATTGGAAATAGCCTGATCGTAGATCAATCTTGCTAAACACCTTTGCTCCTTCCAGTTGATCAAACAAGTCATTTATGTTCGGCAGAGGGTACTTGTTCTTGATTGTTACTTCATTCAGCGAGCGATAGTCTACCACTAGTCTCTTGGTGCTGTCTTTCTTCTCCACAAACAGAACAGGTGCACCCCATGACGACGCACTAGGCTGAATGAATCCCTTTTCTAGTTGCTCCTTCAACTGTTTCTTCAATTCCTTCAGCTCATCGACATCCATCTTATATGGTTTCTTTGCTATAGGTCCTGTTCCCGGCATCAGGTCGATAAGAAACTCTACTTCTCTGTCAGGTGGCATACCTGGCAGCTCTTCCGGAAACACGTCGGGGTAATCCCTAATCACTGGCACAGTATCCATGCTAACCCCCTTAAGAGAATTCAACTTACACCTTCTCGGTCGTGCAGCCGACTTGAATCTAATCCTCTTACCATCCGGGGTTTTAAGTGAAACAGCTCGCTGTGCACTATCTATGTGTCCCCCATGCATAGACATCCAACAACAAACAATAGCAGACAATCACAAGCAAGCAACACATCAACAAACAAGCGATCCAACAACATCCCAGGTGCTATCCTAGCAGTATATACCTACTGAAATAGTTTTGCAAGAGTTGGCAATGGTTAACTAAACAATAGATCATCTAATCAACCAAAACAGCAATCTGCCAGAACAGTCCAGCAGCGTTCACGAATTTTTCCGCCTGACTTAAACTCGTCAGAAAAATTAGCCAATTTCTGTGCATATGTCGCAGAGAGTTTCGCATCAGCCCAATTTTTTTCAGATTTTTACGAGTTACCAGAAAAATATGAAAAATCGGGCAGTACTGCTGTATCAGCAGAAAAACTGCAGCGAAAAACACACAGATAGTAACCAAATTGCCATAACTCTTTCATTAAAATTCACACAAATAAATCCTGGGATATTGGAGTACACAAATAAGCAACTAAACACTTTTAATCTAACTCGAACTAAGCTTCACAACAATCGAGACTAATCCTAACGAATTCGCCTAACGTGGACTAACTGGTGGACTTCTATCTACTTCTTGAAGAGATTGAGGTAGGCCCTTGCGGTCATGCGTTGGCGCTTCGGCTCGCGGTACAACCATGGCGGCGGAGTGTACACCTCTCCTGAACCATCACTTGAGACTTCAAACTCCACCTCTTCTGGATCCTCCTCTTCTTCTTCATCCTCAGCTGCTACAGCAACAGCTTCATCTCCTCCACCATCATCGTCTCCATCATCATCATCGTCTCCACTGTCATCATCATCCCCATTGTTGCCATCATCTCCATTGTCATCATCAGAGGGTGGATTCAGCTGTGCTTGGAGAGCGGCAATCTGGGCTGTCATAGCTTCAATGGTTTGGTCCCTTTCCTGGACGGTCCCTTGCAACTGTTGTATGCTCTGGGTATTCTCTTGCACAGTGCCATGAAGATGGGCTATGGTCTCATCTCTGGCTATCAGGGCAGACTCCAGAACTCCCACAGCTTCATGCAAAGTGTCAATCTCCTGTCCTTGGACCACCATTCCATTGCTAGTAAAGTCTGCTATCTCCTTCAACATCCTCACCTTCTCTGCTAGAGCTCCATTCTCCCTCTCCATGTCCTCTATGTGCCTCCGACGGGCGGCATGTTGTTCCTGTCGCCCGGGGTAATCACAATGTTCCCTTCTTCATCACGCCTTCCATAATCACGGTAGGGTGAATCTGCTGGCAGTAGGTGTCGTACATAGTGGCACTGGCGAGACAGGGCTTCATGTACAGCCAAGTTGATTCCAAGTCCCCAGTTGCAGTATATCTTGGTGTAGACCAAGTGCGCGGGGTTTGGCAAGGCGGCATCTCTGAATATGAAGGTAGTGATCTCCCATGCATCCTCTCCATATCCATAGGTGTACAGCCTTCTTCCCTTGAACATAGGAAGTGGCAATCCCAATGACTGAGAGAGCTGAGCTAACTGCCTTGCAAAGGGCCTTGGTGACTCCATGGTGACATACTCAGTCCTGACGTCTCCCATCTATCAAGTAAAAGAGGAAAGTGTGAGAATAGCATATGGTAAGAATTTACGAGGGTGAAAGGCATAAGAGGGAGGACAGAGTTAATATAGGCTTTAATAATTCTATGGCTTCCTAATCCAATCCTAGGTCACGATCCTACAGTCGACACACGGGCTCTGATACCATCCTGTGACACCCCGGTTCTGAAAAGACCGTGGCCTCTATGTGACATGCCAATCCCTGGATCGGTTCATTGGCCCACAATAGAGTAAGATAGATAATCATAGCAAATAACCGTGTATCATGATCTACAAAGATCCAGAGTACCATTATTACAATATAAAAGCTTAGCATAAAGCTAGCTCAAATTGTTCAGGTAGCAACATAAACATATAAATCCTCCAATCTTCAAATTGCCCACAAGTGAACAAGTGCCGAGTGGAGTATCGTGGCCTATAACGATCAATCAGAATCGGAATAACCTGCAGCATAAAACGCAACAGCCCCGAAGGGTCAATACATGGAATGTATGGCAAGTAGAGCTAGTAATGGAGACAATAGTACTAACATCTACATGCATATTTGGCAAGTGGAGCTGTGTCTGGCTTGAATTTGCAAATAACTTTGTCCTACTTTCATAAACAGTTTTGAATTTTCTTTGAAAAGATCCCAATTAAGTTAACCCAACAATATTAAAGCAATTATGAAATTAGAATGAGCGAGAAACATGTCATGGAATCAATATCTAGCAACTCAGATGTCCATAACCGGGGACACGGCTAATCGATTAGATTATACACTCTGCAGAGGTTAGTACACTTTACCCATGTGACTTGGCCAGCCCAGCTCCTACCATCACTCTCATTTTGGGTGACGATAGGGAGAAGTCCAAAAGAGACTGTTCGGGAAGTAGCTCCTCAATCCCGACGCGCACCGGTCCAACCTACCAAAATTCTAAATCTCTGGATACGCGGGTTCGAGTTACCACAACCTACTAAGTCCAACCAACCGCCCATTTCATTCTTGGCACATGGTTGTACACGTAAGCTACACAATAAAGAAGCCAATCAATTTCTCTTGATACCTGGGTGCCTTTCCGCAATGAAACCACCAAAATTTATCAATACCATCACACCCAGGGGATTCATTGATTAAGTTGTTTTAGTTTTCACAAACCAATACTTTGAGAAAACACGTACCAATGATGTAACCCAGCCCTCGTTCAACATAGCATGGCTAAGCACATCTACAACGGTGGTTCATCTACAAGGAAAGCCCTACCACATAATAGGACATAGCATAGCGATAGTATCATCCTACACATGCATCTACAAAATACACGACAATGCATTGAAAATAGTAGGACGATATCATGAACAAAGTAGCATCTACTTGCCTTGGTTGTAGCGGTCGGAGGAACAATCCACACCCGAGCAAGGGTTGCACTCCACACAATCTACACGACACAATTGCATTCATAAACAAACAATTCACAAACATATGCAACAAAGATGATGCATGAATGCAAGAACGGCAAGAGAATTGGTACTACAGCTGCACCACATAATACTAATTCATATTACTACCGAATACATGCATGGAAAATAGATTTGGCGCAAGGGAAACTATTAACCAAAAGTAGTGATCACTACTAGAGCTGGAACTTAAATAATTCACTACCGGTATTAAACAGCTCGTAAAATCCTGGAAAAATTCTACCGCAAAGGCATCGCTGATAAGAAACAGTACCAATTGGAATTACTCAAAAAGGAGTTATAAAACATCCCGAGTAATTAAAACACTGCAGAAAGCCATTAGACAAATACTGCAGAAGTTTTTACTGTAAGACTATCTTTTTATTTCACGATGAGATTCCCCTCGTTCATACGAGTTCAGGGACATATCACACGCAATTTTTGGAGCTACAAAACTTTTACTACGAATTTATTACTCCGAAAAGGCCATTAACTAGTTTGATTAAACTGTACTAAACCTTACAGTAAAAGTCTGAACCAAAGCTACAGCGAGATTCTACACGACTCACTGAACGCGTATATATTTTATTTGCAATTTTTGGCCAAGCGGTTGAATGTCTATGCAATTTACAAGATTCTACCGAAATCTGCCAACTAATAGGATTAACGAAGTTGACCCAGTCAACTGTGTCTGATGACTGGGCGTTGACTGGGCGTCTGACCAGTCAACGGCTGGGGCGTCTGACTAGTCAACGTCTGGAGTGCTGACCAGTCAACGAACGATCTAAGCCGCTGATCTGAGATCTGACGGTGGCTGCTGTCTTACCGGAAACGGACTGCGAATCGAACTCCGGCGAGCTCCGGACGGCGGCGACGGTCGGTTCCGGCGTCGTGGTTCTACCTGCACGTACACACACGGTCAACTACGGCTCCCGGAATAATAAACGCGCGCGCGTACGCGGCGATCTGCAGGGCGCAGATGACGGCGGCGGATGGAGACGCGAAGCACGGGAACGGAAAGAGGAGATCGAGGCGAACCCGGCAACAGACGCGGCGACGAACGGCGACGGAGGGGTGGCCGGCGGCGGCGAGGAGAAGTGGCGGCGGCGGCGGACGCCTGGGACGATGGCGGCGCCAGGGAGACGTGCGCGTGTGGGAGGAGTCGGTGGGCACGGGGCCCAAGGCAGGGTGGGGCCCCCTTCAAGTAGTCCCTCGCGTGAGAAGGAAGGAAGAAAAAAAAATCCTGAACCGAATCGGTCCGCAGTTGGACTACAACTCGGAAATCGGTCCGAAATTTCGGACCGTTTTCCGGCGGTTTACTAAAACATCCGAGTCTTTTGCATACGAACTCCGATTGGAGCGATTCTCGCGCCTACGGGTTCGTATCGTCGAGGGGAACAACCTTCAGTCGAAGTTTGAGCGAAAACTCGAACCTACAGGGGTGGTTGTTGCAAGTCTTACTAGAGCTCCCCGCAGGAAACTTGGATCGAAACAAAATAGGGTTTTGACAACGGCGCTTCGCCGAACCTTCCTACTCGACGGTTTTGCATGGAAAGATATGATGCAATGCTATGAATGATATGCAAGACCAAATCTAAAATTTGGGATGTGACACATCATGTATGCCGTGATTTGTACTAGGCCGGATGTTTCATATGCTCTAAGTGTTGTGAGCAGATACCAGGCTGATCCTGGAGAAATCCACTAGACAACGGCTAAAAATATCCTAAAGTAGTTGAGAAGGACTAAGGATATCTTTTTTGTTTATAGTGGTGAAGATGAACTCAGTGTAAAGGGTTACACGGATGCGAGTTATCTTACCGACTCTGATGATTCTCGTTCACAATCCGGATACGTGTTTATCATAAACGGAGGTGCTGTAAGCTGGAAGAGTTCCAAGCAAGAGACTGTGTCTGCATATACAACACAATCTGAGTATATTGTCGCCTCGGAGGCAGCAAAGGAAGTTTTTTGGATGAGGAATTTCCTCATAGATCTTGGTGTAGTTCAGGGCTCGTCCAATCCGTTAGACATGTATTGTGACAACAATGGTGCTATTGCGCAAGCCAAGGAACCTAGACAACACCAGAAGGACAAGAACATACTCATGCGGTACCACCTGATACGCCAGTTCGTGGATTAGGGTGATATCAAGTTATGCAAGGTACAAATGGATGCAAATATTGCGGATCTGTTGACAAACTCATTACCACAGCCGAAGCATGAGGCGCACCTGAGAGCAATGGGCATTAGATGCTTAGACATGTGATGTCGGAAGATTAACTCTAGTGCTATTGGAAGACTGTTGGGAATATGCCCTAGAGGCAATCATGTATGATGATGTTTTCCCACTGTATTCATAAAGATATTAAGTTGTCCTTGTATAAACATATGATGTGTATCATTGAATATGTGATTAGGTTGTGGAACTATACATTCATGTTTTTGTACTAAATATCCTTAGTCATCGAGGTTGTGCTGGACACACCACATAGACCAATGTGAAAGTCGGCTTGATGACTCGGTTCCACTTGTCATGGGCATGGTGATGCTATTCTGACTTACACATATTTGTCTAAAGAGTTTAGCGAGTCAGATTGACCCATATTGAGGTACAATGAACAAGTTTTCATTTGTATATCTCAATCAATGTAATCTTAGACCTGAGGTTATTGCACAGTCCGAGTTGAGGATCACCGACTTAGGTTCTGTCAAACGCTGATCCCTAACTGGGCAGTTATAAAGGCAGAGTTCGGGTCGACTGAGAATCAAGCTCCGTGATGTGAATAACCAAGATGGGATTTTGCCCCTCCACTTGGAGAGATATTCTCTAGGCCCTCTCAGATGATATGATTCAGAAAGTATGGCCATGCACGACTCAGTTAAGTGTTAACCAAGGCGATCGACTAAGAGTTAGTCAGATGAATCACTTATCTCGGATCGAGAAGAGATTCAGATTATTTAAGGGATGAAAAATATTTGCCTATAGTCTGACAAGGTATATCGTGAGGCAAAAGGGACTCGGATGCAAGTCGCATTGGAAAGGAAAGTAGTCATGACTCTTTTGTACTTGGGAGTTGGCAAGTTCTGCTAGGAGCCGCTACCGACTGATCGATTGAGAGTCAGACTCTATTCGTGTCCAAGTTGCCATGAGCCTGCGGGGTCACACACTTAAGAGAGGAAGCAAGTTCGGATTAGATCTGAACCTGAAATCTGGTTGGATTGGACCCAAGCCAGATTTGGACTGATCAGTGAGTCAGAATCATGGCGACTAATATTATATGGGCTTTAGTGAATGGGCCACGAGTGAGTGGATCCCACTTTCACTCCCTATATATAGTGGGGAGCAGCAACCTAGGAGGGTTGATCGGTTAGGTCATTCCATGTGTTGGAAACCCTAGCTCCATAGCATTCCTGCCATCGTACTGAACCTAGCAGTTCACCGCTGGCTCTCCTCCTTGTATGTGTGGACACCAGCAGAGGCGTTGTACCATCAGCGCTTGGACGATCATCGATTGGATCGAGATCACAGGGACTGCACTGCATCAACTGACGCGCTACATCAGTAATCCGCAACCGCGCGTCTAGTGGTAATCCTCGTGGCCTTCTGCCTTAGCTAGATCTTGGGATCACCAGTTAGAGGGAAAAGTTTTGTTTTATCTCTACGTGGAACAACACACACATCATAGGAACGAGTAAAGAGTACTTATCGGTAACTAGGTTGAACTAGGTATGCAGAGATACCGATGATCAGACCTCGGATAAGTAAAATATCGCGAGACAAAGGGAAATTGGTATCAAATGAACCACATTCGATCGCAAAGTAATCATAGAAATATGTGGGAGCCATATGAATTTCCAGATTCCTCTATTGGTTATCGGAGAAGAGTCTCGGTCATGTCTGCATAATTCACGAACCGTAGGGAGACACACTTAAGGATTCGATGTTGTTTAGTAGATATGGAATGTGAGTAAGAAGACCGAATGTTGTGCGGAGTCTCGGATGGGATCTAGGATATCACAAGGAGATCCAGAATGGTCAGGATAATAAGATTCATATAAGGGAAGTCCAATTCTAGAGTTCGGGAATGATTCGGGTGTTTTCATCGGAATGATCTAGACGGGTCTAGAAGGTTCACCAAGCTAGAAGGGGAAGGGTACATGAATGTGTCATGACTAAGTGGAATGATTGCATAATGTGCTAGGTCACTTGGCTGTGCGTTTAAAAGAAAAAAATGAAACTCCAATATTGGAAGTCAAAAGGCAAGTTTGAATAGTCAAACTGGGACAATGGTTCCTGGTGGAGGGAGGAGAGGAAACCTCCTCTCCCTCCACCACACACGCCAAGGAGAGGGAGTTGGGGGAGTATACGACCTCCCCCTGCCCTAGCTGCCCCTCCCTCTCATAAATAGTGGGGAGGGGCTGCCCCAAAGACCTACACCACAACAACCCCATCCCCACTAGCCGCCGCCACTCCTAAACTTCCCCCGTCGCGCCGCCGACGCCTAGCGATGCCGCCTAGCTCCACCGTCGCCCTAGACATCTCCAGCCCAACTCCTCCCCTCCAGCCTCTAAACCCTAGATGCCAAGGAACCCCTCTACTCCATCCTACCCGCTCCGGCTTAAGACGAAGTCCTGCATGATCTCCCCTCTAATCTCCAACACCACACCGTCGTGCTGCCGGAATCACGAAGAGAGAGCTACTACCTCTGCTGCCTGCTGGAACAAGGGAGAGTAAGGTCTTCATCGAGTACTGAACGTGTGACCGACTGCGGGAGCGCTGACGGAACGTGGCTTGAGATCGGCAAGTGAACGACTACATCACCCACGAGAATCTGCTCTTGTTAACCGCTTTGGAATCTTCGAGGGTGAGTATTCTATCGACTTGTTTCTACAATCTAGTATATAGATCTTGGCTTGTGTGTGTTCATGCGGTAGAATTTTTTTGTTTTCCATGCTACGAACCCCTACATTGAATGCAATAAATCATGATGAAAGTGTCAGGGAAGAAGATGACAAAAGGCTAAGCCTGGGGATGACCATGCATCCCAAATAAAAGTAGATAGAATAGAAAGAATAAAAGGAAGAGGAAGAATGGAGTAGCTACCCATCTCCTACTCCCAACAAGGGTAACACACAAATTCCGATAAAGAACTCTTTTTATAATGATGATGATTCTTCATTTCCTAGTAGTCCTCTACGTGGAATAATTGTATCTAATATATGGGATGATGAAAGTGATATAATTGAGTTAGATAATCCATTATCCTCATTAGATGACTGTTCTTTATATGGTGAATCTATTGAAAACTATGAGATTAAGTTTGCTTTTGATGCTTGCAATAATTATGGAAGAGATAAAAACCCTATTATGTTTCCATTCTATTTAAAATGCAAGCTACTGATCATTATGTGAATTGGATACCACAACCTTGCAACTATTTATTCATATATAAAATTCCAATGCATAGAAAGAAAGTTAGACTTAAATGTTAATGTCTATATGCTTTGTGGTGTGCTCCATATGATTTCAAATACTATTCTATTTGAGAACACCCTTATATCCATGTAACATGTAAAATAACTATAGCTACTATTATTTGACACTTAGTATAATGTTCTAACTAAATATAATATTTGGGAGAGCAAATGAGAAGGACTAGCAATGGAGAAGTTGGGGTCGACCTTGAGCATGTGTTGTCCATGCCAATGGAACCATTGACAAGCCTATATCATTAGAAAATTCCCCATATGAAAAAAATAAAAAGAGTATCTCCTTTTGTAATATATTAGCTTCTTGAATAAAATGGTTTCCCAATAATTACTAAAGTTTGCATCATGGTAGAAACTATTATATCATTTGTTTGGAGAACTAACCATTTTGTAGGCATTGAAGGAACATGAATATGAAAATATTTATTTTTTTGAGATGAGTGACATGATATGATAATAAATAAGTAGAGGACAAGAACTAGCAAGAGCACAAGCTTGGGGATGCCCATGCATCTCCCTCTTCTTTCAAGTATTTCAAGTAATATCGTTCCAAACTCATGTTTTAGTTTTATCTTCATGTTTTGTTTGTATGTTTGTGGAAACCATGTTTGAATTACCTTTTTGTTTTATTTTGATCTTATTTTGCATATTATTTATAAAAACAAGATACCAAAAATATTTTATGTTTATTTGGTTATTTTTGCTTCTTCTTTGCCCTTTCTAGAAAAACAAAAATTACAAAAAGATTTGCTTTCTTTTTTGCTTTTTCTTATTTCTCGTTTCTTTTTTGGTTATTTCTTGTTACCTTTTTCCATTTTTCTTTCAGAAGTTTTGTTCTTTGTTAAGTTTAGTTTTGTAGTCTTAGGTTTTTAAATAAATTGTCAAGATTTACCCACTTGGATGCAAAAGATGAAATATTTTCACGAATTGCTGATTCCTGCGTGGTGCTATTTATGAAACAATTCATAGAAAAATGTCTATAGCTCTGAATTGAGAGGTTCTAGTTGGATTGGATTCAGATTTTCATTCTCTGTCACTCTGTATAGGGATTACATTTTTAAAAGATTTAAGAAGGGTGTGGGATGTTTCAAAGTTGCAGCTATTTTTCTGGACAAATTCTACCATAGTTTTGTCAGGTCCCTCTTTTAAATTTCAGTTTGATTCTTTTTGAGTCTTTTGAGCTTTGTAAGATGTTATGAACTTTGAAAACTCTTTGTTTTTGATGAACAGATTTTTTGGGTGTTCTTAAGATCACAAGAGTTATATCTTTTATACACTAATGATCTAACCCCACATAAAAGAGTGGGGGAATTTTTGTACTGAAGTTTTTTCATACGAGGATGAAGGCAATATAAAATCCAAGATTTATCTAAGGATGTTCAATACCATAAGTATTCCCCAAGAATCCCCATATGCCAACACAAATCTCGGTTTGCAAACCCTCAAACTTCGATTTTTTGAGCACTATGAAAAATTCATATAAGCTTGAAGAGTCTAGTTTTTAGTTGTTGTTGGAGTATTATTTTATTCATGTTGCAAAGATAACAATCAAGTTGCTGTAGAAATAAAGTAAATTGGGAGCATATTAAATAATAGGTAAAGGAAATAAAAATAGCAACACAAGTAGTGCATATGGTTCTAGGTTTCATGTGCTTTGATTGAATAGTAATTCACATGTTCTATATTTTGTGCTATATCTTATTTGCGCATTGATGGTTAACTTTGAGGTACTTAGTTCATTAATAAATGTGTATAACTATGGACATTATGCATGATTGACATTAGACCTTTCCAATGGCCAAGAAAATAAAAGAAAGAGAAAGAAAGCAAGCAAAAGACTTGTATATCTGAATACCCTGAGCCATACTTCTCCGCAAAATCTCCACCATACCTACATATATAGAAAAAATGATATTCCAAGTATAGTATATGTTCAATGTCTTTGCATTCAAAATCATACTTCTTTTTATTGTGTAATTCGAAGCTCATGGGAAAGTAGTAGTCTACGGTGGAGTTCATTTATCTAAGTTGCATGTTTTCCATTTTATTAGTTGGGGTTAAGTTAAACCATGGTGTCATGGAACAAGACTTTCAACATTGCACCATAATTAAGTTGTTGTCATACACCTTTTGAGTTATGCATATCTTTCCGGTGTGAAATGAGTGGGGGTTATCATGCTAAAGATTCGAGTATGCATATTTTTTAGAGAAGAGCATTGGGTCGCTAACCGAAACCATGCTTAATCATGGTAGAAGTTTTAGCATGAACTTCCTCATTATCTTAAACAAGTTTAATTTACTACTCAGTTGGTACTTTAAGAAGAGTTCATTTGTCTGTTGTCCTATCATAGCAGTATGTATTGCCTTTGCAGAAAGATGAAAATCCAAAAGGCATTATGTACAGGTGGCATGGAGGTACCCCTTTGAGAGAACTTGGTTGAAACTATATGCACACAATGAAAATCTATGGTAATTCTAAAGTTGAGTAGTGCTTGGTGGAAGGTACTATTAAACAAGGGGTATGATACTCACAACTAGTAAAGTGTTGATCATGTGAACCATATTTGCTCTTCACTACCGTTGACTTGGGTTGCACAATTCTAAAATTTATTTTCACTTTAGCATCAAATCTTGGAACATATATTCCCTACTTACTTTCAGTGGCTACTTGTTGAAAAGAAAATAAAAGATAACAAAGAAAGAAAAGAAAAAAGTTCAAGCACAAGCACTTGCATGTTTAATGTCCATATTACTTTAATTTGTTTTTGCACTTTGTGATTGATTGTTAGACATTACTGAAGTGAATTAGAAGTACCACTTGATATCTCATTTGCTTGTTGCTTGTCATTAAATTTTGATTCATTGATTTTATGTTTACTTGCTATATTCAATCAAACAATGAACTCCAAAGTCCATGTTTAGTTTTATCACCTTCATACTCGAGGACGAGCATGGGTTAAGCTTTGGGATGTTCATGCATACAAAATGCATACATGAACTTTGTAGTTTATTGTGCTATAATGCTTATTATTTTGCAACTTTATTATATTTATTGGGACTAACTACTAATAGTTGCAAAAGTGCACAATTTCTTATTTTACACTTTGTTGTGTAGGAAAAAGATGAATACAAAAGGAAATCGCTTAATATGGAAATATTTGGAGTTTTTTTTGAAATCTGTCATGCTGAACACTTTTCAAAGATTGACTCGAAAGAGCTTTAATATGACCTCAAATAAAAGGTAATCAACATGAAAGTTGTGGGGAATTTCAATCCGTATGACTTAGACAAAAAATCGTTCCAATCGGAGTCCGGATGCATTTTTTATAGCAATATTACTAAAGGGTACAGAAGCAGTTTCGGGATTCCGAAAGTTGGTGACATGGTTGACTCAAAATATTTCCATAGGAGATCAATTCGGCCAAGCCATGAATTTGGAGAATTGTGGGCCTTTCTAGGAGTCACCATGAAGGTTCTAGAGGTTCCCAAGAGCCCTTGGATCCAAGGGTTTTGATCCGATGGACCCAGTGAAAGATCATTTCATGATCTCTAGTGTTTCGTGTGTTAGATAACAATACCAAGGATTATTTAATATGTGTTGAAGTGCTCTAGGACATAACACATTCAAAAGAAGCAAAAATAGTGTTCTTGGGGGCGAATTATCCGCCCCTGCCAATGGCCGGATAATCCGGCCTAGCCCAAGTCCAAGCGCAGTCTCGGCGTGTCACACTTGATGGGGGGGGCGTAGATTTTCCCTCGGATTGTCTGGCTAGGACGGATAATCCTCCACTCAGGGGGCCGGATAATCCGCCCCCCATGATTTCTTCAAAGGAGGCTAAGGGGCGATGTACTGGATGGGGGGCAGAAAATCCCCTAGATTTTCCGACCCTGGGGCAGACTTTTCCCCTAGGGCGGATAATCTTCCCCTTAGGGGAGGGGGCAGGTAATTCGGCCCCTCGAGGAAGTTCATCAAGGAGAACACGACGCAACGTACTGGATAGGAGGCGGAAATTCCCCTGGACTTTTGGCCATGTGGCAGATTTCCCCCAGGGAGGATAATTGGCGCCTAGTGGGGGGGCAGATAATCTGCCCCCAAACTTCTCTAATGGTCAGTTTTGGCAGGGGTTATTTAATTGCATCAACCCCTCTTGCCAGAACTCTTGATTCATTTCGAAAAGACCAGTCCTATTCTTTAGGATCCAACAAAGATATCTCCACCTTCACCCACCCAAAGGCTTCGATCTTTGGATAATCGAAGGAGGAGGCCTCGATCTTCATCAAAAGCAATCAAGCGCTTCACTTCCCCTCCATTCACTTGGAGGATTCTCGATCTAGTATTTCTTGAAAATATCTAGATCCTTGTTTTGGTTATTTGATAATCCTTGTTCTTGTGGAATCTTGTTGTCATCACGGGAGCCTCCAATTCAATTGTGGATGTGTGCTCCGCTAGCGTTGTAAAGGCACCGGTCCCTGCCTCGAAGGGTACCAATAGTGGAAAGGTGGATCAAGCCTTTGGGGGCGAGATCCATCAGAGAATAGGGTGAGGCCTATTGTGGAGTGGTGGTATTAGAACCACCCACCCCTGCAACGCAGATGCACTTCCCTTAACAATAAGGAACTGTGGTCAAACAAACCCCTGTGACTCCGCGTGCTCCACTACGGTTTCCTTGCTCCTCTTTACTCTCTTAGTAGTTAGGGTTGCATATAGGGAAATTCTCGTAATTGCATATCTAGAGAATTTATTTTGTGTCAAGCCTAAAATTGAAAAAGAACTAAAATTTAAAGTAGCACCTATTCACCCCCTCTAGGTTCCCATATGATCCATTTCAATTGGTATCAGAGCCTAATACACCCAATTTGCATCACCATTATATATCATAATTTACCTCTATTCATTGATATTTGCTTATTATGAGGTATTACTTATGGCTTTTCATCTGTTTATACATGTTGGATAATTCCTGGAGGATGGATTCTAATGGAAAAGACGGCGTTTCGGTGCAATTTCACGAAGATCATAAAAATACTAGAAAAATATGGAAACATATTATTTTACCAGAAGACGAAGGAAGCCAGAAGGAGGAGCGAAGGGGGGCCTCAGGGGCCAACACCCCCTAGGCGCGGGCCCACATAACCCCATGCCTAGGGTGGGTTTGGCCCACCTGCTCGGCCTCCGACTCCGCCCCTTCGCCTATATCTTCCATACGGAACCCTAACACCAGGGGAGCGAACACAGATAGATTTCCGCCGCCTCTCGGTGGCGGAAAACACCGAGAGTGAAAGATCTCTCCGGCAGACAAATTTCGCCGAGGAAATTCCGTCCCGGAGAGGGGAGATCGTCTCCATCAACACCGTCATCAAGCTAGGCTTCATTAGGATCATCATCATCATCATCCACACCATCATATCCACGAGCACCATCACTCTGTCCCGCTGTAACAATTGTGTTGGATATTGCTTAGTTCATTAGGGGAAAATTTCCCAGTGTTGATTACTATTGTAGTTGATGCTTTTGAGTGGAACCATTGGATTATTGTTTATGTTCAGTTTGTTATCCATTATCATATCATCTTTGATCTTGATCCATATGATGTCTTGTGAGTAGTTCGTTTAGTTCTTGAGGACATGGGAGAAGTCATTTTGTTAGTAGTGAATCGGTGATGAGTTATTATTCAATGGTTTAGTATTTAAGTTGTGGTGCTATTCTTCTAGTGGTGTCATGTGAACGTCGACTACATGATAATTCACCATTTATGGGCCTAGGGGAATGCATTGTGTATTTGTCTACTAATTGTGGGGTTTCCGGAGTGACAGAAACTTGAACCCCCGTTACGACACCTTTGCACAAGGGAGTGTAGGATCTCAGATTTTAAGGCTGTGGTTAGATTTATATCTTAATTACTTTCATGTACTTACGGATGTTTGTAGGGGGTTTAATCACAAGTATGTATTAGTCCTAGGAAGGGCAGTATGTTAGCACAGGTTCACCCACATAACACTTACAAACACCAGAGAAGAGTACTTAACTATTTGAAGCGAAAGCACTTGACAGAATTCCCATGTGTCCTCGAGAACGTTTGGTACTTATAAGTATTTCCACCGGCTTGTCCTTTGCTAAGAAAGGATTGGGCCACTTGTTCCGTTTGTTAGTTACTTCTGTTACTTGCTCTTTGCTTTATTGCCTTGTCAGAAAACCACTAAAAATCCGTTTGCTAAGTATTCACAGGGATTTCTTGCTCCAT
Organism: Avena sativa; assembly: GCA_916181665.1. NCBI lineage: Eukaryota > Viridiplantae > Streptophyta > Magnoliopsida > Poales > Poaceae > Avena > Avena sativa. The sequence goes on along the minus strand of OV702279.1, from coordinate 50,070,399 downwards.
ACCACTGTTCAGCACCTTCTGCTCCTTGTTGGGATCGACTGCCCTATTTATCAAAAGTACTACGATACACCCCCTATACTTGTGGGTCATCAGAGCCCCGGCTCTTTATTCGGGATTAACCGCCTAAGAGAAGTATGAGTACCAAGGGAGATGGGAGTGATGTTGTGGAAATAGTCACCATGAACAATATAAAGATGTTGGAAACAACCTTGATTATTTCTATGGATACTAAGATGGAAGAGATGTGTCAAATTATAATGCATCTCTCCGCACCCACAAGATTGGGGGACATTGAAGTTACTAATGCTTAAATGTCCTATTCATGAACTCCCTAACAATATTATTCTCAATAACTTTTATGCTAGGCTTTCTCTTCATGATAAAGATATAATAGATGCTTCGTGTGCTGGATCACTCACAAGTTTGAAGGAAGAAGCTAAATGGGATCTCTTAGACCATCTTCAAGATAACACTGAGGCTTGGGAGAATGACAAAGGAAAAATTCAAGTATAAACTATGATTATGAATGCATTAAATCTTTTATGGGTACTGATAACTTCTGTGATATTTGCAATAAGTTTAGTCTTGATTCCCAAAGTATTGCCAGCTATTTTAAGGCCTTTGCCTCTTACATAGAAATTCCCAAGAAGAAATGGAATAAGTACCATGCTCCTTATAAAGATGTTGTTAATCATGCTCCAGTTAGAAGTACTCAAGTTTGCACTACTAATCATATTGTGCCTGAACCCCATGTTGATAAAATGCCTTTCCTAGCTAAGATAAAGGATTATTCTATGATTATTAGTGCAAATAACAAGGGTAGAATGGAAACTGTGGAGCCTGGTAAGCATTTTAGTGATGAACTTGTGGTACCTATTGTAGAGGACACTGTCACTAGAAATATAGAGGATGAACATATTGTCTTCTTTGAAGACTCTTCTAATACTATCTCTCATCCTAGTAAGGCTAGAAAAGCTAGTGTTCCTATGCTTTCTTTTAAAATTGGTGATCATTTCTACTATGGTTTATGTGATATTGGTGCTAGTTCTAATGTTATTCCTTATGAGATTTATAGGGAAATTATGCATGATATTGGTCCTTGTGATCTTGAGGACATTGATGTGGTTATTCACCTTGCTAACAAGGAGACCATTTGCCCCATTGGTATTGTAAGAGATGTGGAAATTCTCTGTGGTAAGGTTAAATATCCTGCTGATTTTCTAGTGCTTAATTCAGCAGCTAACAAAACTTGTCCTATCATTTTTGGTACACCTTTCTTGAATACTTGTGGAGCCATTGTTGATTGTAAGAAGGAAATTTTTTTAACTAAGTTTGATGGAGATTCTTATGAGTTTAACTTTTCCAAATTTGCTAAAGCTTCTTGTGAAAATAGCTTGCCTAATAAAGATTTCAGGATCGAACAACTTGCTTCAATTGATCCAGTCTATGACCTTGGACCTCTTTTTGATGACTGTAAGTATGCTTATTCTGATGATAAAGTTGTTTCTAGTGACAGTTATATTGTCAACTTTATTCAAAGTGCTACTGAAAGTTATTTTGAGAGAGGGAAACATGGTTTTATGCATCTCAATGATGTTGAGTTTCTCTGTTTTATGTTGAGAGATTTAAAGTTGCATCTGTTTTTTCTTCCTATGCTTGTGGCCTTTTGTTTCAACAATTCGTTTTCTCATGATACCCCCATGCATAGGAAGTGGGTTAGACTCAAGTGTGTTGGTTATTTGCTTCTTGATGCTCTCTTTCACTCCAGATATATATCCTATGTGAGCATCTTTGGAAGTTTCAAGCCTAACTTAAAGGCATTAAAGAAAAGTACTTGTTGAGAGATAACCCAAGAGTTTTGCTGAGTCTTGGATGTTATTACCTTTGTAATAACCGCTCCTTATCCTTTTTGTTTTTGTTTTGTGTCAAGTTCAACTACTTTTGTGAAGTAGAGGAGTTGTGAAAAGTGGTTGTCCTGGGACAGATTTTTGTGCTGCATTGTAAAAATTTGTGAGGAAGCTCAGTACTTCGGCTGGATCTGCATTTTTCTGAGCTTGTTCTCCAAGTTGTTACCCAACTTTAATCAGTTCTTCACTTTTTTATTTGGGCAACAGAAGGTTTCTGAAAAAATCAATCTTCACCTGCTGGTCTGTTTTGACAGATTTCTGCCGTCTTTTGCATTTCCCTCTTATTGAAGCTTTTGTGTTGATGGGTTTTCAGTTGAAGTGTGTACCAAAGGTTTATTGTTTTTGCTTACACTAATGTTTTCATTGAGTTTGTGCAAAAGTTTTGTATGAATGAAATTCTTAGGAGAAAGGGGAAAAGAATCTACAGAGTTCGTCTTTGAATAGGTAAAAGTGGTAAAAACAGAAGGTTCATGAAACTCGAATCTTTTTATATTTTTGATGTTTTTAATACATAAGGTAAGTGTCACATCCCAATTTTTTCCAAATTTTGAAATGTGAAAAATAAATAAACAAAATAAATAATTGTTGAAATTTAGGGTGAAAAGAAACTTTTGGTTTCTAAAGGTAAACATCAAAACACATCTTGAACAAACTATGAACAAACTTTGAACAAATTTGAATTCAACAAATGTATCTGGAAATTTAAACACTTGGAAAAATAAACGAAAACCCAAAACCTTAATGGAAGAAAACCATTTCCAAGACTACTCTAAGACCATGGATTTGATCCATATAAAAATTTAGCAACAAGCATTTATAAATGATCAAGAATGACAAATAAAAATATTATAAAACCATAGAAATTGATTTCATTCAATTTAGAACCATAGATAAAATCTTATGAAGCTATTAAGATAAAAGGAATTTATTTTCAAAGCTAATAAAGATCCTATCTAAAATCCATACCAAATTGTGAGCAATTAATCCTAAAGAGATATAAAAGGATAAACAAATATTAAATAAGATTTTACAAATTGGAATCACCAATTTTGGATCTTTAAATAAAAAGATATGGATTTTATAAGACAAAGGAAGAAATAAATAAATAAGGAATATTTAGAAGCCATATTAAAACTTGGCCTAATCCATAAGCAAATGGAATAAATATAATACAAATACAAATAAAATAAATGGATAAAGAATATTCAAATAAAATTATATGGCATTAACCAAATTCCATTCTATTAAATAAAGACAAAATCCCTAATAAAATTAATAATTAAATCATGGGAAAATAATAAAGTGGAATTTCCCAAGGTGGATATAAAAGTTATTTAATTAACATAAATGGAATCAAAGAATCATCTAAATAAAATTTATGGAATTAAAACCATATTTGATTTCATTGGAATAAAGACATTTGCCCAATTTAAATGATTAATAATCATATTAAAATACTTTAAAACCCAATTAAATAAATAAAACCTACTGAAAAAGGTTTGGTAAAAATTAGAATTCAAATAAAGAGTTTGAAAATATAATTAAATCTTGTTTGAATAAAGACAATTGTCTATTTAAATAAATAATAAAGCCCAAGAAAATACAAAGAAATATTCTAAAAAGGACTTTAGAAAATATTATTAAACAGATGAAATCCCTACTGAAAGTTGGGAAACATTTGAATTCAAATAAATACTTGAAATCATTTGAATAAATCCAAAATAGAATTCAGAAATGGAAAAAAGGAAAAAGAAACAGTATAAAAAAAGAAAGAAGCCAGCCCAGCCCAGCAAAACCCACCAGGCCCAGCTAGCCCATCTCCTCTTCCCCGCAGGAAAAAAGATTCGCACCAGAGAACAAACCCGCATAGTCACTAAACCCCGGACCCCACCCTTTCTCTCTCTCTCTCTAACGCTGACGAAGTGGCCCCACTCGTCAGTCGTCTTCCTCACCCCGCGACTGGTTCTTTCCTCCCCACGGCCGTTCTCTATCAATTAATCTCTCGCGTGAATACACATCAATGCCGCGTGAATCTGGCCCCCTAACCACGCCCACTTAACCTCCCACGTCTTCCCTTCCTTTCCCCTCGGTCGCCAACTCCCCTCTGCCTCCAGGCTACTTGAAATTTGCTCGAGACCTCCCTCTGTTCCGACGAGCCACCGTGCCAATTCCGGCCGGTCCTCGCCTCCCCTTGCCCCCTCGACCACTCGAGCCTACTCCCCACCTCCCTACGCACCTCCCAGCACCAACCATTCGCCCATGCGCGCTCCGCTTCGTCGGCAACTTCAACGACAACACGCGCCACCGTCTACCTCCACTCTGGCGACTGTTCCTGGTAAACCCTAGCCTCCCCCTTCTCTCTGGTTGATGATCGTGCACTCTCCTTCATCTCGCGCATCTAATTCCGTCTCCTTATTGTCTTCGCGTGCCTCGTAGCTTCGCCCCCATCGACGATAGAGCGTGCCCGATGCCAGGAGGATCTCCGACGAGCAATTAGCATCGACCTCGTGCGCCCCTCTACAAACGGCGAGTACCTTGAGCATCACCGCCACCCTGTGAACCCGGTGAGCCCCTCTATTCCTCTTCTCGATTCCTAGTTTCATCGAACCACCGCCACTAGACACGCCTCCGCCACTCGCCACCGCCAGCGCTGCCTATCCTTGGTCACACGCCCATCAGCCGTCAGATGCAGATCGCGTGGTGTAGATTAGATCCTTGGCGAAACATTTTTGGTTGATCTGATCCTTGCGTTGCCACTTAAATCCAAATCTCCACGTAGCGCGATCCTCACGAATCGGTATCAGCGAATCCGAACATGACGCGTGGCCTGAAGTTTGTTTTAAAAACAGAAATATGTCTATTAGATGTTTGAAATTGTAAATTGCATAACTTTTGATCCACACGTCCAAATTTTGCAAACTTTATATCAATGGAATCAGCAAAAATAATTCTATCCAACCATGCACTTTCTTTAGTAAATTGCTTCTGTAAATTTTTTTGTATTTGCAGAAACATGTGTAGGCATATTTTGTGTATAAAATTTATTCTAAAAATGTTTTTAGGATAAAATCTTTTGTAAATGGATTGTTTTGAACCTACTGACCATGGAAACCAACTTTTGTGTTTAAAAATATATTTTCTGACACATAGGAATTATTCCTTCGAATTAAAGTATTTCTAGCTAAATAAAAATGTTGTATATGTTTTAAAAATGCTTTTTGAGTAAATGCTTTGGGAAATGATTTGATTTAAACTCTCTGACCCTAAATACCAAGTTTTTGGATTTAAAAATATATTTGGTGAACCCTAGAAAATTATTACCTTGTTTAAAGGCATTTCCAACAAAATAAAATATGGCTTGATTTAAAAATGGTTTATAGGTAAAACCTTTTGCAAATGGCTTTAATAATAAACACTTGACCATAAAACACTAACATTTGTGTTTAAAAATATATTTTTCAAACACTAGAAATTATTACTTTGGTTAAATCATTTCTAACAAAACAAAAATGATTTAAAGTGGCCATTTTCACTAACTTAATATCAAATGGTTTTGACACTTTTATAAATGGACAATAGGTGTTTTAAAATGTTTATAACCTATTGGAAACCACTTTTCCAAATAAAACAATATTTGGCATGATTGCATGCATTGCTTTGTTTTTATTATTATGTGATGAATTGTTTGAATGCGAGTTTTGATATTTGTGCCTTGCTTGATTGAATTGTAGTGAAATTTGAAGAGTGTGACTATTGCAAGATCAAGGAGTGAACTTATATTGTCTACCAAAAAGGAAAGTGGTGCTTCATACTGTTGTCCTAATATTTTCACTATGCATTAGTGATACTTCTAAGTAGGACTTGCATGGAATTTTTACTAAGTATAAACTATGCCATGGGAAATCCTAGTAGATGAATCCTTAGTAAAATTTTCCTAAATTAAGATTCCTACTACTATCATGCTTAGCTTAGCTAGTAGAAAATAAGGGTGGATTATATTCATGCTATGGAAATATTGCTAAGTCTTTTGACTTATGTTTTGGCCTAATAAATCTACTAAGTGAATAAATCACCTCGGTGGAATGGTAATTGCTTGGATGGATTTTTGTTGAGTGGTTACACATGTCCAGTATATTGGACAAAAACTTGTGTATCACAAGTCCAATATATTGGAGAAAAACTTGGTATCACACTTGTGGAATGCCACCCAGGAACAAAGAGATTTGAGATGCCAAATGTTGAGAAGCTTCAAGTGTAGCCACTTGGCATTATGGGCTCTTCCTGGATCATATAGGTTGCAATAACTTAGCCAGATGGACAGTTGGTGGTAGGGGGTGATAGGTTGGAGCGCGTCCATTTTGGTCTAAGGGAAGGCTTATGAAAGATCTTGTCTCGATGCATGTTGAGTCTTGTGGGGAAAGTGCACCACCTCTCGAGAGAGTAAAATCTAAGTAGTTAGTCGTGTCCCCGGCAATGGACAATTTGAGCATCAAGACATGGAAGCTATCAAGAATCTTCTCATCCAAATTTCTAAGTTAAAAACTTGTGGTTGAACAAGGGTTAAAGGATCTTCAATATTTGATTGATAGATGCCTTGGGTGATTTTGACAAACAAAAACTTAGTGTTTTCGAATGATAAGGAAAATCTATTTTGAGCAAAGCAAGCCTAAGCTCCACTTAGCCAAATGCATATAGATGATAGTTACCACTATTCTACCATAGTATCACTTGCCAATACAATTCAAATGTATTGACTCTTGTGGCTGTAACTTATTATGTTGCAGGTTTGTTTGATGTTAGTGAAGTGTGTTGAATAGGATTGCAAGTCTACAACCAACATGATTGCTTGTGGCAGCTTGAAGATGAAGGACTCCATGCTATATAGTTATTTATGCTGCATTGAAATGAGATAGCCAAATGAGCTATGTAAGATGTAATGAATTATTTTATTCCTCGTTATAAAGTTGTATTATGACCTTTGTTTCTTGATATTACATCTTAACTGTCGATGCTAGCTATTGATCCAGGGACTAGCATTGTAAACACAGGGATATCTACCTTATTAAAGGTTGGGACCTCTACAGATGGTACCAGAGCACTATGTTGCCTGTAGGATTGTAACCCTAGGATTGGACAAAACCCCTTAGAAAAATAGGAGTTGTATTTGTTCCAAAACTTATTTACAAACAATCTTGTAAACTCTTTCCTCAACCATTTTGGTTTTGATTCTACATCTCCTCCATTTCAAACTTGATGGACAAAGCCTCAAAATGATCAAAGACTTCAACAAGAACACAGACTTCAACTTGAGCAAAGACTTCAACATCACCAATGACTTCAACACTAGTTTCAACAAGGACTTCAACTTGGACATCACTAAGGACTACATGTGAGACAAGAAATATTACTCAAGACTTGAAGACTAAGGAAGCACAACTTAGAAGGAACCAACATCACCTTTGAGGTTTTGTGACCAAGATGCAAGAATTTTTCCAAGGAAACCATGATTTCATTCATGAAGAAACAACAAAGAAGAAGGAAATGATCTCAAGTGAACCATATAGTTAGACCACCATACTAGTGTTTAATTTAGATCAAACACACCAACTTATGTGGTGTAGCAAAAATATTTTGTTGCCTAAAAATGTGCTTGAACTTTGTTGTTTGAGTGAAATGTTTGTTTGTGATTGTTTGCACATTGCTTGTGTGATTTGTGATGTGTGTGATTAGAATTTTTCCTATAGAAATCTTTGCCTATTCTAATCCCAATCCAACCCAAACAGATGACTTGTCCAAGAAACTCCAACATAAATAATGGTGACAACAACAACCAAGAGGTGCACATGAGAGAACAATTTCTAGCAACCCAAGCCTAGTTGAATCAGATGACAACTAAGTTTTTAGCCAACAACAATGAGTTTGACCCAACCTTGCAAAATTTTTGGAAATCCAATCCCAATTGTTGCAAGGGATGACCACTCAAATGATCAACATGAAAGACAACCTTCACCAAGGAGTTTGTGAAAACAATGATGTCAAGGATGATATTATAGAAGGAACTCAAGCTTGCAATATCTGTGGAGATATGGATCACACTTCCAAAGAGCATGAAGATCAATGCCCTAATTGTGAAGAGAAACATCCAACTAAACAATGCCCCACATCTCAAGTGACTTGTTTCCTATGTGAAGGAAATAATCATGTGCCTATCCAATGCCCCATCTATCCTATTGTTCAAGGTGGAGTGCATCAAAAGTTTGGAAACCCCCATGAGGAAACAACTTCTATCAAGAAGGATGAAGACAAAGGCAAATCTCAGATTGCACCTCCATACATTAAGAATCACCTTGATGGACAAAAGAGGAAACATAAGTATTATCCAAGGAATCGATTAAGTAACCGAGGAGACTTTCCCACCTTTGAGGTGAGATATGAAGAACATGAACTAGAGGAACTCCTAGCTTTGGAGAAACCCAAGAAAAAGAAGAATAAGGAAATTAGCCAAGTGTGGTGCAACAACTGCAAAGAGCTAGGCCATTATATATCAACTTGTCCAGAGAAGATACGTGAAGAACTCAACCTTGTCACATGTTATAAGTGTGGTGACCAAGGACATTATGCAAGTAATTGTCCAGAAAGTATGAAGTACAAGACAAGCAATACTATGAAGGATCTCAGCCTTGTCACATGTTTCAAGTGTGGAAACAAAGGACACTATGCAGATGTCTGCCCAGAGAAGTTTCATCAAGATCCGAAGCAAGCCAGGATGCAATCTAGTGGAAACCTTTTTAAGGGTGGTAGTACCCTAGATGCCTTGAAGCCAAATTTGTAACCTATAGCCTTCCCAAATCTCAGGACGAGATTTCTTTTAAGGGTGGTAGCCTGTCACATCCCAAAATTTTCCAAATTTTGAAATGTGAAAAATAAATAATTGTTGAAATTTAGGGTGAAAAGAAACTTTTTGTTTCTAAAGGTAAACATAAAAACTCATCTTGAACAAAATTTGAACAAATTTGAATTCAACAAATGTATCTTGAAATTTAAACACTTGGAAAAATAAACCAAAACCCAAAACCTTAATGGAAGAAAACCATTTCCAAGACTACTCTAAGACCATGGATTTGATCCATATAAAAATTTAGAAACAAGCATTTATAAATGATCAATAATGACAAATAAAAATATTATAAAACCATAGAAATTGAATTCATTCAATTTAGAACCATAGATAAAATCTTATGAAGCTATGAAGATATAAGGAATTTATTTTCAAAGCTAATAAAGATCCTATCTAAAATCCATACCAAATTGTGAGTAATTAATCCTAAAGAGACATAAAAGGATAAACAAATATTAAATAAGATTTTACAAATTGGAATCACCAATTTTGGATCTTTAAATAAAAAGATATGGATTTTATAAGACAAAGGAAGAAATAAATAAATAAGAAATATTTAGAAGCCAAATTAAAACTTGGCCTAATCCATAAGAAAATGGAATAAATATAATCCAAATCCAAATAAAATAAATGGATAAAGAATATTCAAATAAAATTATATGGCATTAACCAAATTCCATTCTATTAAATAAAGACAAAATCCCTAATAGAAATGAATAATTAAATCATGGGAAAAAATAATAAAGTGGAATTTCCCAAGGTGGATATAAAAGTTATTTAATTAACTTAAATGGAATCAAAGAATCATCTAAATAAAATTTATGGAATTAAAACCATATTTGATTTCATTGGAATAAAGACATTTGCCCAATTTAAATGATTAATAATCATATTAAAATACTTTAGATAATTCAAAGTGAATTATTTAAAACCCAATTAAATAAATAAAACCTATTTAAAAAGGTTTGGTAAAAATTAGAATACTATTGCATACTCACTTACATCTATTCTTTTATTTGGTTTACATGCGGGCATGCAAATAGGGGAGTGTGGTCATAATTGATTGGGCTAACCCTCCCCCAAAATCAAGAAAAATCATTTCCCTTAATATCATTATGTGATATGTGGGTCATTGATGAGCATTGGTTTTGAACTCAAGATACATCTTCGTAGTGTCATTCCATGCGCTCCAACATGGTGGCTTCGACTACCGTACTCTTCCTAGAGAAGAGTTGGTTTTTAGTGCAAAAAACACAACCAATCCTTGATTTTTATTGCATATCTTGTGTTCTTATGGAAAACACACCCAATCCTTGGTTTTTATTGCATATCTTGTGTTCTTATGGAAAACACACCCAATCCTTGATTTTATTTTATTTGTTTTTGCAATATTGGGTATGTAGTACCATATCAGTTTGGTGCTCTAAACCCATGCCTTTTTCTCATCTCAAGCCATCTATTCTTGCACACAAGTCCATTGTTACCTTGCGAGGATTTTTCTTTGGATAGCACTGGACTGAATCTGTGTTTAATAGAATTTTCAGAGAGGACTAGGGATTAGGGGGAGGGCTCAAACAGAGCAGCTCTTCCTCCCCAACCCCGTGTCCTGTCCCCAGCTACTTCCGGACCTTTCTCCCCTCCCCGGAGTCAATTCGACCACCGGATTCTCTAGGATCTCCCCGAATCTTCTTCCCAGTGCCTCCGGGTATCCTCTCCTCCGAGATCTTCCTCCAAAGAGTGTAACTCCTTCATTCATCTCTTTTGTGTGGAAGTTGTTGTTCTTGGTGGAAACTCGCTTTAAAGGATACTTTGTGATTCCATTGCCGATTAGTTTCCGTAGTCTTGCCACCCTAGTGCCCGATCTACATTGGTACTGTGAATCTGTATAGGATCTGACGATTTTTGCAAGGGGTGGATTATCCGCCCCTGGCAAAGGCCGGATTATCCGGCCTGGAGGTTCACCCCTCTTTAGATTTGTCACAACTTCTCGTATCATGTATGATTTTACCATGTATTGTTTTTATACTATCTCTAACATCCCTCCTGGACTGGTGTGTATGCTTATCCCCATGCTACCTATCTATTTATTTTCACAGGTGGTTCGAGTGCTCAAAATACCTACAGGTGCCGTCCCCGTGCATGTTACCTAAGGACCAACAAAGAAGGTGTGCTTGTGGACGAGGTTGAAATTATAAGGAAGCAAAGAGAGGCACATAAGATGGCTGAACGGTCTAAGTCTTCGAAGAGGACCACTCAGAAGAAGAGCAAGGGCATGTAGGCCCGTGTCAATTACAAGGATATGGATATCATTGAGTACTCTGCCATTCGCCACCATGACTTGTATGATGAGGCTGACAGTGATGGGCCATAGGAGGACAGTTTGTTTTGGTGCTCACACTTCTGGTACATTCATGATGACGTTTATGCTTCTCTCAAGATTCACCCCATGCACCCTCTGAAATTGAATGAGGCTCAATCCAAGCCAAAACTTAGTGAGGCTTTAGCTGTGACTGGTAGAATGGGGCTGAACCATCTCATGACCTTGCAATCCAGCTATGACTCGTCCATGGTGAAACAATTCTTTTCTACACTTTTGATCTGCGGAGATGAGCTTCGCACTGTGAAGTGGATGACCAGGAACACTATGATTCAGTCTGATTTCCACACCTTTGGTCAGGTCCTTGGCTACTCTTTCCATGGTCATGACACTCCTTCCGGCCGTCGCATCATCTCTCCAATCATGCCCAACAAGGATTCAACTCTCGCTCCCTTCCTATCTCCCAATGGGATAGCTGGTAAGTTCTTTGGACTCTTATAATTATATGCCTGATGAGTGCATATTTGCATAATGTTTTAGATCATTATTTTGCATTATAGTTGTAGGATCTTCGTATTTTATGGCATTCGCACACACCTTTTATGTTTATTTTCACCAGGAACATGACAGATGATGGATCCGATGGACACAATTCTTGGACAGTTATATTGGAGTGAAAAGGAGCCAAAAACAATGTAAATCGCTTATTTGTGAAATATCAATAATACCAGTAGAAAACCCGAAGCAATTGAGTCATACAGAAGGCTTAACGACCAACTATACAGCGGGAGAACTTTTCCGGCTGTATAGTTCCCGCCGTATAGTTGGCGCCAACACCGCCTCCTCAAATAGTTTCACCCCATGCAACTGTATCAGAGAGACGACATACAAAACAACCAAAAATCACCGAAAACCTCACCTCTGGAAGGGATCTGGAGGGGGAACTTTCCCTAGGGATCCATCTTCGCCCTAAGCAGATCTGGGAGGCCAAGGCATCGATCTCCATATTCATCAACCACTACGTCTTCATCACCACCATCATGTCCATCCATCCCATATAGATCTTCTTGTAATTCTTGCACTAGATGTGGATTTATACAAATACTATTCATCGATAATCATTTCCATTACCATTGTCAAGATGTTGTTTGCCTCCATGTCTGAGTAGATCATTATTTCTTGGGGAGATGGAGAAACCCTAGTATATTATTGAGATCAAATAGGGATTGTTATGTTATACATCATTATATGTATGTGTTAATTGTCTTCATCTTGATGTTGGTAGTTGTGCACCTCATTAACATTTTCCTCTTACCGGGACTCGATGGAGGGGATTACCTGTTGTTAGACGGAGGGATGGTTGAACATACTGTGACTATAAAGTCGTTGTCATCCTTCACATACTAACTTGGGGAAGCAAGGAGAACTCATTAAGCCATGTCCATGCCATGGGATAAATCCCTTAATAGCGGGATAATACGATTGATGCTGTTTATATGTCAGCTGTGGTTATGAAGGATGTTGTGAGCAGTTGTTGCTGCCTAATCATCCATATATGGAGCTCCTCCCACATACATGCATAATATGAGAATATTCATTATAATAATCTTGATAACTTAGTATAAATTGCTAGCGATGTATCCACCACTCCCCGATAGCGCCTTTAATCTTTCTTACAGTTTTAATCTTTCTTACACAAGCAATTACTACTTTCTGCATTAAGTTTTAGTTCACGTTACTTTAATGTTTCACTCAGCCAAAATCCCCAAAACAATTCTACTTTTCTTGCATCTTAGAATTATCCTTAAGTACTTCATTTAGTTTTAGTTAAAAGCATTTTAGTCTTTCACCTACTACTCCCCGCGGGATCGATATCTTTATTTTGAAACTAGCTACAAACGATATGTACACTTGCAGTCATCAAGCTATTTTATGGCGCCGTTGCCAGGGAGCTTAGCGCTATAAATCACTTTACTTTTAGTTATTTACTTTCTTTGTAATAATTTTTTATTTGAGTTGCAGGACCATAACAATGGACAACACTCGACATTTAATGCAGCTTGAGGCAGTAAGGAATATGAGTTCGCCCATGGACGCTTTTATAACTGTCAATAGAAGCATAAACCCCAACGGAATTGAGATCCATCCCTTATTATTTGAGTTACTTAACTCTAAGAAGTTTTCAGGGACCAATGAAGAGAGTCCATATAAACACTTACAATTCTTTGAAGATGTTTTTGGTTCCTTCATATTTTATGATTGTGACATTGATAAGGTTAAAATCTAGTTGTTTAGGTCTCTAATAATGTTTGCAACTAGTATAGATCCTTTTGTGCAGAAGCACCAAGGACATGGACATATTTGACAACCAATTTCCTATCAAAATATTACTCAAAAAGAAAACCTCATAGGATTAGAGGTATTATTATTAGTTTCAAAAATAATCCTAATGAGAGTTTATATGAAGGCTATCTAATGTATAAAATATATCTAGACAATTGCCCCCATCACTGTTTGTCTGATTGGTTAATTACTCATACTTTTTATGGAGAGCTTAATAATAAAAATAGAACAAGCCTAAATACCGCTTCTAATGGTAGTTTCCTATCTTTATACCTATGATTAAGCTTGGAAATTAATAATGAAAATGAAAGAGACAACAGAAAGTCTTTAAAATGAGGAGAGCAATATGAATAGTTCTTCTAAATATGCGTGTGTTAATGACTTTCTCGTAGATGAAAGGACTTGTGTATGATTAAAACCCTTGGTATCGATTCTTTATTCAGTAGAGAAAATTATTAAGAATTATACAGGACATCTAGAGGTACCTACAGAATGGGAACCTCACAAACCCCTCAAAGAAAAGAAGCGAGCAAGAGAGGCCGCATCATTGGTAGAATTTTTGATCTGAACCTATTCAAGATAATATTAAGAAAAAGTGTAGGGAGGAAGAACGTATAAGGAGAAGAACAAATAAACCAGAAAAGAACCTAGAAGCTACCAATGCAAATATTTTTACATTTAAGGATTTAATGGAGGCAAGAATCATGGAAAATAAAATAGTTATGCTAGACTATGAAACTTCAAACTTTATTACAGGTAAGATACAAGGTAAAGAAACTTCTAAACCTATGACTCCTATATACTATGGAGAAACTTCCTTATACGGAATTTGTGAGCCGATTTCCACTATAAATATTATTCCTTCATCACTTTATGAGGAACTTCACTACAATTTAAATAATCTAGATGTGGAACTGGTAGATACTACTATCAAATTGTTTAATAGAACTAATATAAAACCGAAAGGTGTTATTCGAAATGTCTATGTTTTTATTGGACCACTCATGTACCCTCTCGATTTTAATATTGTTTACATGCCTCGAGATACTTTTTGTCCTATTCTTTTAGGCAGGAATTTTGTCTCTGTAACCAAAGCTCGAATTGATAATAAGGAGGAGACTATTTCAATGATGTTTGGAGAGGAGGAAATGGCATTCCACTTCGCGAAAATTAAAAAGAGGACATATGAAATAGAAGATATCAAGGAAGAGAAAACAATTGTCGAGCTAGCCGCAATTAATTTCAGCACTTCCCAAGATGAATTAGAAAGGAGCTTAGTTAATTGGGAAGAGGCACTAGATGATGAGGAAAGAGAATGTATGGATTATTACCTTGATTCCATTCCGGAAGAACAAAACCCACATGACTGTGAAGAATTGGTAAGAAAAGGTGACGGAGAACCTCTGCCAATTGAATTGAAATGACTTCTAGACAATATAAGGTATGAATTTTTAGATAATGAAAATAAATGTCCTATTATTATTAGTAAAAATTTATCATAAAATGAAACAAATAAACTTATTTAAGTTTTGATCCAGTTAGGTATATTCTAAGTGACATTAAAGGAATAGATCCATCCATTGTGACACATAAGATTACCATGCTTGAAGATGATGTACCCGTAGTTGAAACACAAAGATGGCTTAATTCAAAAATGAAAGAAGTAGTAAGAAAAGAAGTTACACGCTTATTAGATGCCGACATAATATATCCTATTTATGATAGTAAATCGGTTAGCCCAGCTAATTGCATACCAAGACATGGGGTCTTGATGCTTCTACGAATGAGGATGGTGAGATAATCCCTATAAGGCCTATTGTTGGGTATCGCATGAACATCGATTTAAAAGACTAAACCATGAGACACAGAAAAATCATAAACCTATACCGTTCATGGATAGAATTTTACAAAGACTAAGCAATGATTCTTATTTTTGTTTTCTTGATGGTTCTTCTGGTTATTCTCAAATTTCTATACAGCCCGAAGATCGAGAGAAAACTACTTTCACATTTCCTTATGGTACTTATGCTTATAGATTAATCTCGTTTGGCTTATGTAATGCAGCTGCAACCTTTCAAGAATGTGTTTCAAAAATCTTGGCTGATCTTGTTGAGAAGACTATGGAAGTTCTAACAAATGATTTTGTTGTTTGTGGAACAACATTTGATAATTGTCTCTATAATTTAACCAAGGTTTTGCATATATGGATGCAATCAAATTTAGTTTTGAATTGGGAGCAATGTCGATTCATGGAAAGAGAAGGTAAAGTCTTTGGACATAAGGATACAAAAAACGGTATAGAAGTAGATAAGACCAGTATAAGTGCTATAGAAAATCTTCCCATACCTCAAGACATTAAAAACTTAAAAATGTTTCAGGGACATGTAGGTTTTTACAAGCGTTTTATACAGGATTTTGCCAAAATAGCTATGCCTCTCGCTAGCCTTCTTTAGAAATAAACTCCGTTCTACTTGGATCATGACTGCATTGCAGCTTTTGAAAATCTTAAAAGAAAATTAGTTTCAGCATCCATCATGCAATCTCCAAAATGGGATGAACCTTTTGAAATTTTGTGTGATGCTAGTCACTATGCTATAGGATCTATATTAGGACAGCGAGATGGAAAGAATTTAAATGTTATTTACTATGCTAGTAGGATTCTTCATAAGATTCAGAAAAATTATGTTACTACCGAGAAAGAGTTCCTCGCTATAATTTTTGCCTATGACAAATTTAGATCTTATATTATTAATTCTAGATTAATAATTCATACAAATCACCAAGATTTGCGTCACCTTCTTGTAAAAAAGGATGCAAAGCCCAGGTTGATTAGGTGGGTGTTATTACTACAATAATATGATTTACAGATAGTCGATAGGCTGGGTAAGGATAATCCAGTAGCAGATCATCTATCTAGGATGGAGGGAATAATTACCGACCCCGTACCTATAAATGAGTCATTTTCAGGAGAATACTTAGCAAAAATTAAAGTCGCTGATCCATGGTATGCAGACTATGCGAATTATCTCTTAGTAAAATTCGTACCTCCTCTTATGACAAGAAATAAAAGAATGAAATTCTTTAATGATCTTGGACACTGCTTTTGGGATGATCCATTCCTTTATCGTCATGGACCTGATGGAATGATTTGAAAATGTGTTCCTAATCATGAAATGAATGCAATTTTGCAAGCTTGTCATGGAAGCCCGTATGGAGGACATCATGGAGGGAAGCAAACTGTAGAAAAGGTACTTCAATCCGGATTCTATTGGACAACCTTGTTCAATGGTGCACAAAGGTATGTGGAATATTGTGATGCTTGCCAGAGAAGAGGTAATATTGGAAGAAGACAAGAGATGGCAATGAATTATAGTCTTATAATTGAACCTTTTGATGTGTAGGGAATGGATTACATGGGACCCTTTATAGAATCAAATGGGTACACTCATATTCTTGTTGCTGTCAATTATGTTACTAAATGGGTTGAAGCTATCCCAACTAACCTTGCAGATGCAGCTACTTCCATGAAGATGATAAAGGATGTCATAATTCCTAGGTTTGGAATTCCTAGATTTTTAATTACTAACGGTGGTTCTCATTTTATGAAAGGAACTTTCAGGAAGATCCTCTGCAAATATGGAGTAATTCACCATGTTTCTTCACCATATCATCCAAAATGAGTGGTCAAGTGGAACTCTCTAATAGAGAACTGAAGACCATACTCGAGAAGATGGTGGATAAATCAAAAAAGATTGGTCATATAAGCTAAATGACACTCTTTGGGCATACCAGACTGCATTTAAAAACCCAATGGGTACGACACCATATAAGTTGGTATATGGTAAGGCGTGGCATCTACCTTTAGAATTTGAACATATACCCTTTTGCACAATCAAGAACCTAAATTATGATCTTAAAGCAGTAGGAGAAAAACATTTATTAGACATACATGCTTTGGATGATTTTACGAGTGAGGCTTATAAAAATGATAGAAAAATAGTGGACATGGTCTTTAAAAGTGGAGATAAAGTTTTTATCTATAACTCTCATCTTAAGTTGTTTCCAGGAAAGCTCAGATGAAAGTGGGAAGGCCCCTATATAGTTGCAGAAGTTTATGCATCGGGAGCAGTGAAGCTCCAGGGGAAAACACCCTCTCTTTCATGGGTGGTGAATGGACAATACTTGAAGCATTATTGCATAAAATAAGATATAAGTGCAATCACCTTACGAATAATTACCCTAGAAGAGTTGATTGAGAAAAAGTATGGAAGGAATAGTAACTGGAAGAAGGATAAGATCGATACGAAGTGAGCAACACTATGGTCAAGCTATAGACCATAAAAGAGCGCTTCATGGGAGTCAACCCATGTGAAATAAAGGATGAGTAAGTTTTAAATTTTCAAGTAAGTTTTAGTTAAGTTCGAGATTGAATAAAGGAACACTTGAAGCTCTTATGAAGTAAAAGAAATTTGGTCATGATAAAAATCTCGTTTAATGAATGTTAATGTTTGTCGAAAATTTAAATTTTCATTTTTCTGTCAAAATTTGGTATTTCGTTAAGTTTCAGACTAATAAAGAATTCCCAAAGAAACAGATAGATTTTGATGTATATTGTAACCTTAACGACCAACTATACGACGGGAATTAAATTTCCAGATGTATAGTTGCGGCCGTATAGTTATACATCGCATCACCAAATTTTCATGCCAGGATAAGGGTTTAACGACCAACTATACGGTGGGATGAAATTTCCCGGCCATATAGTTGCGGCCGTGTAGTTGGTACCGCCTGAGATAATAAAAATATTCTATAGTCGGTTCGCAACTATACGGCGGGATCTATACGATCTACGCCCGTATAGTTGCTCGTTAAGCTTGGAGGCTAGGATTTTCTACCTCTCCTTTTAAAGATGGTTGCATCTAACCTTTTTCATTAAGTTTTCACAAAGCTACAGCCTCCATCCTCGAAAAACCATCGCTATATCCATACACGCCCTGTAACATCCCTAAAAATCAGGTTTTCAAAGATTTCATATCATGCATGCATGCATATCATTTAGGGATCAAATTCAAACTCATTTGAAAGAAACAAAACTTGAGAGCTATGCTTTTATGTGATCAAACACTAATCAAATGCCACTCTTAAATGAGAGTATAATTGTTTTAATACCAAGCCTTGTTGCTCTCAGATTGCTTTGCTTGAATGATAGTACTTAAACCAAAATTTACAAAACAAATATGGATTTAAAACCATTTTCAAAAACTATTCAAATCAAGTGCTATGTCACTATTTATTTTTTTGGTTAATCAAAAGGACCAAGCTAGTACAGAGAGATCAGATGATTTTATGCCTAGAAATATGAGTATTACACTCTACAAAATCCAGTAAAGATTTGAATTCAATTGGCTTTTGAAATCATTTGAAAAAGGTTCCTGGAAATTCAAACAGAAAAAGAAAAAGAATAAGGAAATAAGAAAAGGCCGGCGCCAGACTTCTGGCCCATCAGCAAACGTAGCCCACAAGCCCACCCGGGCCGTTTACCCTTTTTCCCTCTGTTTCTCACCCACCCGCACACCCCTCCCTCGCTGACACTCCGGACCCACCGCCACATCAGCGTCGTCGTCAATCCCGCGCCGGAGGAACTGCTCCTCTCTGCCGTTTCTTCCCGAATCAAATCCGATTGATTGCGCTTGATTCCCGGTGTAATTGCCCCACTCATCCTTGCTACTTAAACCCCCTCTGCCCCCTCTCCATTTCCCCTCAAACCCCAAGCACAGAGTGCCCCCAGGCTGCGAGAATTCCTCGCCGCGACCTCGCTGCTCCGACGAACCGCAGCATCGATTCCGGCTAACCCCGACCACCCCTCTGCTCCTGGTTCACACGAGCATGCTCCACTTTACCTAGCACACCTCCCAGTACCACTATCTCTCCCGTGCGTGCCCCCGAGCGTCGGCAACACAATCGACTGAGCGCCACCATCTTCGGCTTCAACTCCGACGACCTCCAACGGTAATTTCCGACCGCCCCTTTCCCTCTCGCTGACACCCGCGTGACTAGCATCGTCTTGCACATCTGACCCACCACTTCTTTTGCCTTGGCATGATCTGCACCCTCGACAACGTCGACGAACAGAAGCATCCGTCGCTAGGGACTTCTCCGACGAGCAATCCACGACGACCCCGAGCGCCCCTTCGCCAACCGAGCACACGTCGAGCATCTCCTCTTCACGGCGATTCTGGTGAGCATCCTCACACCTCCCCGCGTGACCTAGTTCGCCGACAAGCTTGCAGCCAGAGCCCGCCGCCGCCTGTCGTCGCCGCTAGTGCCGCCAGTTTAGGGTTAGCTGCTTAGGGTCGTTCGATTTAGATCCAGTGGATGCGATAGATCCATCACCGAATAGGTACGATTAGATCTAAGCCACAGATGTTAAGTAAGATCTGACGGTGCGCGAGCACGATCCTGCCCGAACCGGTACCAGCCAACCAGGAAGCGCCGCGTGGGACGAGTTTTGTTTTAAAAGATTGAATTAGATCTATTAGATGTTTAAACTTGTTTAATTCATAACTTTTGAATCCCACGTCCAAATTTGATAAATTTTATATCAATGGAATCAGGAGAGAAAATCCTTTCCATATATGCAATGTTTTTAATGTTTTACCTCTGTTAAAATGGTTGTTTTTACAGAAACATGTGTAGGCTTATTTTGTGTATATTAATTATTTGAAAAATGTTTTATTGTTCAAATAAAGTCTATTTGGCAAGTTTTGAACCTGTTTATGATTTAGTACTGTGCACTTGTCTTGTTTAGTGTAGAAAATCATCACATGGCATTATGCATGCATCCATATATTTTTGCTTGTATTTATTATGTATGTGATTTTGGTGCTATTATTTTATGTGTAGATTTTGGTGCAAATAGTGATTGTGATTGTGAGGATTGTAGCTACTCTCCAAACTACCAAGGCAAGTGGTGCTTCATGATTTATTCCTATGTTTTTAAACTATGCATTAGAAATATTTTGCTAGACTTGCATGGATATTTTGATCTATAGGCTATGCTTGGGAAATCCTAGTAGTTGTAGAATTGCTAGAAATATTTCTAAGTCTTATCAATGCCATGCTTAGCCTAGCTAGTAGCAACCAAGGGTGGTTATATTCATGCTATGAATAAATATTTCTAAGTCTTTGGACTATGTTTTTGCTTAATAAAACAACTAAGTGAATGAAACACCTGGGTGGAATGGAAAGAATGGGTTATGTTGAGTGGTTACACAAGGCCCATTTCTATGGTTTACCTTGTGTATCTCACTTGTGGAAAGACACCCAGTAACAAAGGTATTTGAGAGGCCTAATGTTAAGAAGCTTCTAGTGCAGCCACTTGGCAATATGGGCTCTGCCTGGATCATATAGGTTGCAATAACTTAGCCATTTGGACAGTTGGTGGTAGTGGGATGATAGGTTGGAATGCGTCCATTTGGTCTAAGGGAACTCTTCTGAAAGGTCCTGTCTTGGTGAAAATCAAGTCTTGTGGGGAAAGTGCACAACCTCTGCAGATGGAAGAATCTAAGTACTTAGCCATGTCCCTGGTATTGGAAAACTTGAGCATCAAGACATGGAAGCTATCAATAATCTCCTCATCCCAATTTCTAAGTAAAAACTTGTGGTTGAACAAGGGTAAAAGGTTGACCAATGTCTACTGGTGGTTCCTTGGGAAAGATTTTATCAAAGAAAAACTTAGTGTTTTCAACTAATAGGCAAAACCTATTTTGAGAAAAGCAAGCCTAAGCTACACTTAGCTAAATGCATATAGTATCTAGCTACCAATATTATTCTAAGGTATCACTTGCCAATACTATTCCAATGTATTGACCCATTGTGGCTGTAACTTGTGATGTTGCAGGTTATTCTGATGGTGATTAGGGGTTATGAGTGTACACTCAACATGCTTGCCTGTGGCACATGAAGATGAAGACTTATTTATCTTATTACATATTTAAACTCTTGTACTAGGCATGTGGCCAAGGAGTTTGTAAAAGACTATGTTTGTCTCTGGAATGACTTGTAATAATGACCTTTGTTTCTGTGTACTTCATCTTAAACTGTGGATGCTAGCATTGATCCAGGGACTAGCATTGCAATCACATGGATTCTTTTCCTTTATAAAGGAGGGATCTTACACGCCCCTTCGAACAAAATCCGTGCAGTGAAGCCATGCAGCCTTTCCATGTCAACAATATTTGGAGGAAGAAGGAAGAGAAGCCCGTGAAGAGGATCGAGGGGGTGGAACCAAAAGAAGCATCATCATCATCCAGCTTGGAGATTAAGCCTCTCCCAAATTGGGAGGACATGTTCCCGCAAAGGATGTAGATGATGCGACAATCAGATCAGGGAACGAGCAAGGATGAGTATCTCCCTATTCCTTTCCGTCACAACATGGGATCTTATTATAAACCTCCTCTTAGTCTGCCACCTCTTGGCAAGAAGGTGCAGCAAGATGAGATTCATGATAAGATATATCAATTGGAAAAATCTTCAAAGGAATGTGTTGAAACTATTGTAGAAGGGATTGACTCCTACTAGATGATGAGCAAAGAGCTCGAGAAAAGTTCAATGACATCGACAGTAGAGTCGGTTTCTTAATTAAAACTATTTTTGAGTTGACGGATGAGAAGAAATTCCTCCAGAGGAAAATTTTGAATCTTCAATACAACATGGCCGAGCTCAGCATCCGCCTCACAAGTATGGATAAAGTTAGCAACCAAGAAAAGAAGTCAATACTCTTCCTAACCAAGAGGAATAGGTACCGGCAAGGAGTTATTTGATCCCTCTTAGCTTGATTCCAAGCTTGGGGAGATCTCTAAAACCTTGTAATCAACCTTATAAGTCTATTATTTTTAGTTTCGCATTAGTTTGAGTTTAGAAATAAATACTACATCATTAGAATTTCTGAGTTTATTATAATATATGGAGCATTATTGAGTTTGAGTTTGTCTTATTGGATATATGAATGGCTTGAGTATGATTTTACTTGCACTCAATGATAGCAATAGGAGTCTTTCACACCATTAGAATTAATAAAACATACAAAGATAATTTAATCAATATGTTGTAGGTAAATGGTTTGATTTACAAAAAGGAAAGATGATCTAATTAATTAAGATGAAAAAGAAAAACCTTGAACAAAGGAGAAATTATAAGTGGTATCAAATAGAGTGAGGACAAGTTGAGGTAGAATACTCAAGCTATAAATACTAGCTAAATGCCCGTGCGTTGCTACGGAACAACAACAAAAACATAAAATTTCATTCAAATTTTGTTATATTTTATACCATGATTGCTTGCAATCTCATGCTCTCATAACAATCCATGTCTTGTTTCTAAAAAAAACATTGATGTCTAAGAATTTTTCAGTCTCATGATTATTGACTGCACGTGTGTTGCCATGACCTCCATGAAAGAGGACCAACACACCATTGGCACCTTGCTGCACAAACTCACCACCTTGGAGTGTCGCCCGGATTTTTTTCAGGAACATGCGGCACCTCGCTAGCATCCCCTGGCCTCTATGGAGTCTAGAAACTCCGGCAGACCCTGATCCTACTCCGAATAATATATATACTTATTATTTTCAGCACCTATACACATATGTTTATATTAATATCAATCGTACTATATTATGGCATCCAACAATCATCTTTTGTTCACTTCTTTGTGGTGTACTATTTATTGATGATCCACCGATACGATTACCTACCTTATCAGAATCGAGAACTCTCGCTACTATGTTATCAGTGCAGTGTCTCCTTTCACACTCTACATCTTTATCTTGTGAGCAGCCACCCAAAAATATCCCCTTTCTTGACTAAACTTTTTTGTTATCTCTGTCAGCTACTTGAACAGAGGAATGGATTTAGTTATTCGCAACCCAGCATGGGTACTTTATCATATCAATCAATCATTTGCTTCCGTTAGTTTTAGCTATATTAGTTGCTGGTAGTACCTACATGGAGCAATCGATGAACATAAATTACTATAGAATCAATTAGGTTTACACGGACATGAACTCAGTCGTTGATAGCAGCCTGTGAATTGCATCCAACAGGGATTCAATAGTCCATAGAAGAACGGAGGATGCCGGCATACAGGTCTGCGGCGAGAAACTGAGGGGTGCCGAATGGATGCGCATGGGACTTCTGCATCGGAAAGGAAACGATGGCCGGTAGAATTTTTTAGGTGCACTTACCGTGCTCGAGAGGATGCGGCAGAGGGCATCGAATCCACGAGCTACAGGATCTGCAGCTGGAGTACCTAGAGATGTACTGTACGTATTAAAATTTTATACGCATAATCGATTCTAGCATATTACCTTTTTCCAATGCCCTCTTAATCTTCTAAACCGTGATCGTGATGTAATTTTTCTCTCCCTCTCTCAATGTGTAAAGCATATCCGTCTCAGCAGCAAAACTCAAACATATCCTCTCAAACTCTCAGGAAGAGTGCTATCTCTCTCTACACAAATCCCATCCAGAGTAGGCCTCCCCTTTACATCTCCGCCGCAGGTCCTCTCCTCCCATCCCCTTCCTACCAGCCTCCCATCTAGATCGAGGGTCGCACCCTGCTCTGCCCCCGTGGCCGACGATGAGGTAGCAGAGGGATCTCTCCTCTTCCCACCTCACCGGACCACCGCTCAACTTCTCCTCCTTCCCTTCCCTCTGTTCGTCCATCTTTCTCCCGGCTGTGGATTTGCAACATGGAGTTTGCCGAGAGGAAGAGTAAGGCGGCTGCAATAGAGCAGAGCCATGGCGATGACAGCTTGCCCCGCCCGACTCCTCGCCGTATAGGTCTCTCTCCTCCTTCACCCGCTGGCCCGCTTCCCTCACTCCATTGGAGGTCTCCCGTTGCTACCTCCTGTCTCACGCGGACCGGTTCTGCTCGGGGGGAGGGATTTATAGAGTTTAGGCTGCTCAATATCCGGCCGCCTGAGCTCGGGAGCCTCTTCCCGGTGGCAGTTGCACTCGTCGGTGCATCAGGACGAAGGGCAGGGGAGGCCGGTTTCCGTCCGCGGGTGGAGGAGGAGGCAGGGCTGCAAGGGAAGGGGATACGGGCGTGACGGCGGGATCCCAACGTCGGGCTCGCTCGCGGGCGTGGGCTGATAGGAGGGGAAGATGGTGGGCAGCGATACTGTGCCGGCGGCGGGGCTCACGAGCGAAGAGGCGGGGGAGTCCGTTGGCAGGAGAGGGGATGGTCTCCGAGCCGGGGTGCGCGGCGAGGAGAGGGGACAGCAGAGGGGCGTTGGCGGGCGTGGTGACCACCGTGAGGCGGATGCCGCGGGACGGCCAGGTCGAGCAGCGGCAGCGCGTGGCCCTGCGCCGGGTAGGGGACGACCAAGACGTGCGGCCTGGACCGCCCGCGGCCAGACGTCGTCGCCATGGACGCCGAGAGAGAGGATCAACATGGCTGGCCGCGGCGAGGGGAAGTAGGAGAGACGCGCGGCGAGTTGACTATCGGGAGAGTAGGAGTTTTGGGCTTTTTTATTTGCGATGACAGGGCAGTAATTTAACTAAATAGCTAGGGGCAAAACCGGAAAAAAAAGGTGAACGGAAAAACACAGGTGACAAACCTACCTGGAAAGAAATTCGTAGATAGATGCATCATATATATTTGGAATTTGGTAATTAAGATCATTATACTTTGAAATTCCTACATGAAGTGGAATATATGGCTAGATCCTTTGCACAACACTTAAACAAAAGTGTGAGCACAAATATATACAAAAAGACGAAAATAAGGATGAAGAAAAAGAGCGAATGTGCAAAGAGAAAATAGGCATATACCATTATATTGTAGTAAGAGAAAGAGACGTTTGAGATTTTGAATCCCAAGTGAATATGTTAATCCTAAAAATACTTGGGACTACCTCACTAACTCATTCGGTTGAACCGAATACGTTTACATCATGTTGAGAATAATATTTTGTGAACTATTAAATGCTAAGGTGTGGAAGCCTGCTAATATTATTGGGATGGTTCGAGTAAGATACTATTCATGAACTTATTTATATGTATCCTTTATGATAAACACATGTTGCAACTGCCTCATTTATTTTATCGACTCAGCTTCATGAATATGAGGATCACATCCATTATGAGTGCATATTTGCATCATGTCTTATATCATTATTTTGCATTCTAGTTGTAGGATCTTGGTATTTTATGGCGTTCGCATGCAACTTTTATGTTTATTTTCACCAGGATCAGGATAGATGATGGATCTGATGGATACAATTCTTGGACCAGTTATATTGGAGTGAAAAGGAGCCAAAAACAACGTAAATCGCTTATTTTAGAAATATCAATAATACCAGAAGAAAACCCAAAGCAATTGAGGCATATAGAAGGCTTAACGACCCACTATACGGCGGGCGAACTTTTTCGTCCGTATAGTTCCTGCCTTATAATTGGATCCAACACCGCATCCCCAAATAGTTTCACCCCGTGCAACTAGATCAGAGAGACGACATACATAACACCCAGAAAATGTCGAAAACCTCACCTTCGGAAGGGATTTGGAGGGGGAACTTTCCCTAGTGATCCATCTTTGCCCTAAGAAGATCTGGGAGGACAAGGCATCGATGTTCATGTTCATCAACCGCTGCGTCTTCATCACCACCATCATCTCCATCCATCCCATCTAGATCTTGTTGTAATTCTTACACTAGTTGTGGATTTATACAAGTACTATTTATCGATAATCGTTTCCATTACCATTGTCATGATATTATTAGTAGATCATTAGTTCTTGGGGAGATGGAGAAACCTTAGTATATGATTGAGATGAAATAGGTATTATTATGTTATACATCATTATATGTATGTTTTAATTGTCTTCATCATGATGTTGGGAGTTGTGCACCTCCTTAACATTTGCCTCTTACCAGGACTCGATGGAGGGGATTACCTGTTGGTAGACGGAGGGATGGTAGCACTTATTGTTACTATAAAGTCGTTGTCATCCTTTATGTACTAGCTGTTGGGAATATGCCCTAGAGGGAATCATGTATGATGACATTTCCCATTGTATTTATAAAGATATTAAGTTGTCCTTGTATAAACATCTGATGTGTATCATTGAATATGTGATTCGGTTGTGGAACTACACATTCATGTTGTTTGTACTAAATATCCTTGGTCATCGAGGTTGTGCTGGACACATAACTTAGACCAATGTGAAAGTCGGCTTGATGATTCGGTTCCACTTGTCATGGGAATGGAGATGCTATTCCGACTTACACAGATTCGGCTACAGAGTTTAGCGAGTCGGATTGACCCATATTGAGGTACAACGAACAAGTTGTCATTTGTATATCTCAATCAATGTAATCCTTAGACCTGAGGTTGTTGCATAGTCCGATTTGAGTATCACCGACTTAGGTTCTGTCAAACACTGATCCGTAATTGGGCAGTTATAAAGGAAGAGTCCGGATCGACTGAGAATCAAGCTGCGTGATGTGAATAACCAAGATGGGATTTTGCCCCTCCACTTGGAGAGATATTCGCTGGGCCCTTTCGGATTATATGATTCGGAAAGCATGTCCATGCACGACTCTGTTAAGTGTTAACCGAGGCGATCGACTAAGAGTTAGTCGGATGAATCACTTATCTCGGATCGAGAAGAGAGTCGGACTATTTAAGGGATGAAAAATATTCGCCTATAGTCTGACACACTATATCATGAGGCAAAAGGGACTCGGACGCAAGTCGCATTGGAAAGGCAAGTCATCATGACTCTTTGGTACTTGGGAGTCGGAATGTTCTGCTAGGATCCTCTACCGAATGATCGATTGAGAGTCAGACTCCAATCGTGTCCAAGTAGCCATGAGCCTGCGGGGTCACACACTTATGAGCGGAAGCAAGTTCAGACTGGATCTGAACCGGAAATCTAGTTGGGTTGGACCCAAGCCGGATTTTGACTGATCAGTGAGTCAGACTCAGGGTGACAAAATTATATGGGCTTTAGTGAATGGGCCATGAGTGAGTGGAGCCCACTTTCACTCCCTATATATAGCGGGGCGCAACAACCTAGGAGGGTTATTGGTTAGGTCATTCCATGTGTTGGAAACACTAGCTCCACAGTAGCCCTGCCGTCGTAATGAACCTTGCAGTTCACCGCCGGCGCTCCTCCTTGTACTCGTGGACACCGTGGTGCTGTACGATCATCACCAGGATGATCGTGATCAGATTGGATCATGAGGTCTACACTGCATCAACTGACGTGCTTCATCAGTAATCTGCAACCATGCGTCTATTGGTAAACCTCGTGGCCTTCTACCTCAGCTAGATCTTGGGATCACCATGTTAGACGAAAAATATTTGTTTTATCTCTATGTGGCCCAACACTAACTTGGTGAAGCAAGGAGAACTCATTAAGCCATGTCCATGTTGCGGGAGAAATCCCTTAGTAGCAGGATAATACGATGGTTGTCATTTATCTGTCAGCTGTGGTTATGAAGGATGGTGTGAGCAGTGGTTGCTTCCTAATCATCCATATATGGAGCTCCTCCCACATACATGCATATCATGAGAATATTCGTTATAATAATCTTGATCACTTAGTCTAAATTGCTAGCGGTGTATAAACCACTCCCCGAGAGCGCCTTTCCCCTATTGTAGTTTCAATATTTCTTACACACACGATTACTACTTATCTGCATTAAGTTTTACTTCACGTTGCTTTACAGTTTCACTCAACCAAAAACCCAAAAACAATTCTACCTTTATTGTAGTTTAGAATTATTCATTAAGTACTTTGTTTAGTTTTAGTTAAAAGCTTTTTAGTCTTTCGCCTACTGCTCCCTGTGGGATCGATATCTTTATTTAGAAACTAGCTACAAACGATCTGTGCACTTATAGTCATCAATGCCACCCTTGTTGGTTTGTTTCGGAACACCATTACTCCAAGTGGGGGCAACAATGATAAGATTCCTGATCACCTTGTGCCACTGCTCGCCTTTTCCCATCAGTGTTCCACCAATGCTGAGGCAGCTGTTGCGCAGCTGTTGGGTACAAGTTGGATGTCATGGATTACATCTACCATGAGATGACAGATGTAAAGTTCAACATGCTCTCTATTACTTTTGCTCTGTATATCATGATGCTTATCAAGTATATGCTTCCCCATGAGGAGTTCGGTGGTGCTTTGGATGGAGTGCACAAGTCCAAGAAGATTTACAACAAGGCTCAGAAGTCCTCCCATCCTTCCTTAGCCCAGAGTCCTTCATGCGTGATGCTTAGGGTAGTGGACGCAGGCCCCCAGTGCCTCCTATGGCCCGTGAGGTCAAGCAGCTGCCAACAGAACATCTTGTGCATGGGGGTTGACACTCCCAAGGGTCACTATGAGGCCTATAGGCAGTGCCACAAGATGGCCCACACCCAGCAGTTGATTATTCATCATTTGTCTGGGGCGTCAGGCCATCCTCCTACTCCTACTAATATGGAACCATATGCTCAGTGGAACACCTCAGGTATCAACTATGGAGAGCTTGAGTGTCACCTGTTTCTTGCACCGACAAGGGATCCTACTCCTCTAGCTGATGATGATGATGAGTATGATGATGAGGAATAGGAAGGGGACACGGATGAGGACGATGACGAGGAGGACTATGAGTGATATCTTGGGGCATTAGCATCACTCTTTTTCCTTTTTGGTGTTTGGATGCCAAAGGGGGAGAAGTAGTTCTATTTAGGTCTCCGTGGATTTGGATGGGTTAGGCGCAAGCACTTGCATTTTATCGTTTTTCTTATCGTGTTTCTTATGCCAATTTAGCATTGTACTTCTATTCATGATCGTTTATGTATAAGACTATGTCGTGTGATACTTTGGTTGTGTGGATTTCTATGTGGAATTATCTGTGTGGATGCTATCTATGGACTTATGAATTTCTTGAATTATATCTATGGATGCATCATATGGGCGAAGTGGTGGGATGATTCACGGCCTGATATTATTGCATATCATCTTGGCCAGTTCATCTAGCGGTGGTATGATATTTTTTCTCTAACTCATCATGTTCTTGTTGCTTATACCTTAGTGTGTGCATTTGTAGTAAAATGCAAATTATCTATATGCACACACTGAGGGGGAGCCTATTTCACTTGTGGTATGATGTGTTAGTAGGTTATTTTGCAAATCTGAGTATTATCATCTAACACCAAAAAGGGGGGGATTGAAAGAGCATTTCATGATATCTACTATTTTGTGTGTTAGATAACAATAACAAGGATTATTTAATGTGTGTTTAAGTGCTGCAGGACATAACACATAAAAAATAAGCAAAAACAGTGTTCTTGGGGGGCGGATTATTCGCCCCTGCCAAGGGCCGGATAATCCGGCCCAGCCCAAGTCCAAGCGCAGGCTCGGCGCGTCATACTGGATGGGTGGCGGATTTCCCCCGGATTTTCTATCTAGGCCGGATGATCCGCCACTCAGGGGGCCGGATAATCCGCCCCTAGGATTTCTTCAAAGCAGGCCAAGGCGTGATGTACTGGCTGGGGGGCGGAAAATCCCCCGGATTTTCTGGCCCTAGGGCAGACTTTTCCCCCAGAGCGGATAATCCGCCCCTTGGGGGCGTATAATCCACCCCATCTAGGAATTTCATCAAGGAGAACAAAACACGGTGCACTAGATAGGGGCAGAAATTCCCCCGGACCTTCCGGCCCTAGGGAGGATTTTTCCCCTAGGGCTGTAACATCCCAAAAATCATGATTTCAATGTTTGCATATCATTCCTGCATTCATAATCATTTTAGGATCATTTTTCAAAAAACAGAAACATTTGTTGTCTATTATTTTATGTAAGCAAGGCAATGGCCTTATTGCTACCTTTTAATAAGAAAATACTTGTTTTGATCAATAAAGAATTGAACTTAAGTTTGTTTGATATTTCTAAATCTTGGTCAAGATTTTCAAAACAAAAATATGAATTCAAACCATTCATATGACTATTGTAAATAAATAATTAAAGCATGGTTTAATTCTAAAAAAATCAATGGGCCAAAGTAAGTTTGAGTGAACAACATTGTTCTGTAGTCAAATATGTGCAAGTTTTACTATACAAAAATTTAGAACAAGTTTGAATTCATACCCATATGAAAAACATTTGAAAATGAATTCAGAAAATCAAAATAGAAAAATAAAAAGGGAAAAGCAAAAGGAAAGGGCCGGCGCCACCAATCAAGCCCAACAGCAGAACTAGTCCACGAGCCCACCCAGGAACTTTCCCCTCTCCTCTCTGTTTCTCAATCTGCCCGCACGCACCCACTAGCTGACGCCTTGGACCCACCTTTCCCCGTCATCATCGCCCTCAATCACCGCGCGACGACCCGCTCCGCCGTTACCACCGTGCAGTGACGCTGCATTTAATCCCCGCTTAAATACCATTGATACATCGTGTGATTCTCGTCCCTGCTCTGGCTATTTAACCACCTCTCCACGCCGCTCATTTCCCCTCACTCAACTCGCTCGCTTCGCCACCAGGCTTCCCACAATTTCTCTTACACCGCCGCAGTACCGACGATCTCCGGCGGTAAATTCCGGTGAGCACTCTCTGCCCCTGTCCTCCTAGTCTTGCCAGTATGATCACTGCAACCTTGCGCATCTTCAAACACCATTGGTGTGTGCTAGGACCATCCCGAACCTCGCCAACATTGACGAGTGCAAGTGCCCGACGAAGCCATCAACTCTGACGAGCTCCCCTGGTTAGTACTGACCGCGCCTCCCCCTCTCTTTCATGCTCACACACTCTCCTCGTCTGCACACATCTAACGCAACCTTTCTCATGCCTTAGCGTGGCCAGTAGCATCGCCACCGTCTTCAGCAGTACGCGCCCGACGACAGAAGCGACTCCGGCGAGAAATCCCTGACGACCCCGTGCGCCCCTTAGCCAACAAAGACCACCTCGAGCACCAGCATCATCACGCGAACTCGGTGAGCTATTCCACTTCCTTCCTCGCTTCTTGTATCGTCGGCAGCATCACCGCCCGAGAGCATCGCCGCCAGCCACCGTCGCAGCGTCGCCCGATTATGGTCTGGTAGCTTTGGACTGTTAGATCTAGATCCAACGCGTACGATAGATGACTTAAGTGAAGCGGTACAATTAGATCTAGGCCGTGCGCAGTCACTTAAATTCAATAGCCCTCATCGATCAATCTGTGCGATTCGGTATCAGCGAATCAGAAGCTGCCGCGTGGCTAGGGTTTAGATTTAAAATCTGAATTTAGATCTATTAGTGATTTAAACTTGCAAAATTCATAACTTTTGATCCACATGTCCAAATTTTGCAAATTTTATATAAATGGAATCAGGAAAAAGCATTCTATCCAACCATGTACTTTGTTTAATGAATTGCTTCTGTAAAATTAGTTGTTTGTGCAGAGACATTTGTAGGCTTATTTTGTGTATAAAAATTTATTAGAAAATGTTTGAAAGGCCAAATAAAGTTTATTTGATGTATAATGTTTAGTTTATTGATCAGTACTGTTTTAATTGTCTTGTTGGGTTTAGAAAAATCATCACATGTCATTTGCATGCATTCATATATTTTTGCTTGTTTATTTTGATATGTGAATTTGGTGCTATCATTTTATGTGTAGATTTTGGTGCTAGTGGTGATTGTGACTGTGAGGATTGTTGTTACTCCCCCAACTACCAAGGCAAATGGTGCTTCATACTTTTGTCCCAATATTTTGACTATGCATTCGAAATATTTTGTATAGGAATCGCATGATAATTTTTGCTAAGTATCTATATGCTATGCTTGGGAAATCCTAGTAGTTGTAGAATTGTTAGAATTTTCTCTAAGTTAAGATACTTGCTATTGCCATTATTAGCCTAGCTAGTAGCAACCAAGGGTGGATTACATATACATGCTATGGAAAATATTTCTAAGTCTTTGAATTATATTTTGCTTAATAAAACAACTAAGTGAATGAAACACCTGGGTGGAATGGTGGATTGGTTTGTGTTGAGTGGTTACACAAGGCCCATTTCTATGGTTTACCTTGTGTATCACACTTGTGGAATGCCACCCAGGAACAAAGGGATTTGAGATGCCATATGTTAAGAAGCTTCTAGTGCAGCCACATGGTATTATGGGCTCTGCCTGGATCACATAGGTTGCAATAACTTAGCCATTGTACAGTTGGTGGTAGTGGGTGATAGGTTGGAACGCATCCAATTGGTCTAAGGGAAGGCTTCTGAAAGGTCATGTCTTGGTGAAAATCAAGTCTTGTGGGGAAAGTGCACCACCTCTGTAGAAGGAAGAAACTAAGTACTTAGACGTGTCCCTAGTAATGGACAATTTGAGCATCAAGAAATGGAAGCTATCAAGAATCTCCTCATCCCAATTTTCTAAGTTAAAACTTAAGGTTGAACAAGGGTGAAGGTTCACCAATTTCTATTGGTGGTTCCTTGGGAGTTTTGCTAAATAAAAACTTAGTGTTTTCAACTAATATGGAAAACCTATTTTGAGCAAAGCAAGCCTAATCTACACTTAGCCAAATTCATGTAGAAGTTAGATACCATTATTCTACTAAGGTATCACATGCCAATACTATTCCAATGTATTGACCCACTGTGGCTGTTACTCTGATGAGGATTAAGGTTATGAGTCTACACTCAACATGCTTGCCTGTGGCACATGAAGATGAAGACTTTTATTTATATTGTTATGATAAACTCTTGTACTAGCCTATGGCTGTGGAGTTGTAAAAGACTATGTTATCACTGGAATGACGATGTATTAATGACCTTTGTTTCTGTGTACTTCATCTTAAACTGTGGATTCTAGCAATTGATCCAGGGACTAGCATTGCAATCACTTGGACCTTTACCTTTATAAAGGTTGGGTCTTACAGATGGTATCAGAGCACTCTGTTTCCTGTAGGATTATGACCCTAGGATTGGATTAGAAACCACTAAGGAAAAACTTTCAACACTTTGAAAATTTCCACACTTGTCTTTTTCTTCTCGTAAACTTTTCTAATCTTCTTTCTCATATCTATTTGTAGATGAACTCCATCAACGAAGATGTGAATAAGGGACCACTCATGACCATGACTTTGGAGTGTGAGACTTAATTTCCCAAGGCTCTCAAGAACCTTATGGTTACCATGGGGATACATGGTGCAGTTGCGTACAAGGGATTCCCTGTGATGGGTGAAGGAGAAGAGTATTGGTGGGTGCAACTTCACTTGTACAAAAACAAGGAAGACAACCCCAAAGAGTCAGGATTCTGCATGGTCACCAACTCAGAAATGCACACAACATTCTTTGACTCTGCAAGAAATGCATCTTGGAATGCTATCAAGGAGCTTGGTGATAGACTCAAGTGTAGAATTCTCAACACCCAAAATGACCTTAGAGAAGAAAAGAAGCGTACCCAGGACTTAGAGGCTTCTAACCAACGTCTAAGAGAAGACATCATAGATTTAGCAATGGAATCATGTGATCAAGATCGACAGATTGCCTCTAGGGATGCCCTGATAGCTAACTTGGCAAATGAGTGGGGATTGTAATGTACTCCGTTAGTTGGACCACCACATTTATCGTTTTCCTTCCAAAAATTTGTCTAAGTTCTGTTGACCCTTTGATGGTTGTAGTGGATTTATGTATTCCATGACTTGTGTGTTTGATGCAAAATATATGCTTGTGATATTTTGTCTTGTGATTTTTCTCTATTTGATGTTGAATCTAACTTTTCTCTACCTTATAAAAATAGATGCCTAATGTTATTATCAACACGGCCGAGGAGTTCAAGGGAACTCGTTTTGGTACTCGTATCATTGAGCTCACTAGTGTGCTCAACCTTCCACTTCCTAGCATCATGACACTTCCCCTCACCAAGTTCGAGAGGAAGGATCTTTGGGGCTTCAGAGTCACTCAGCCGGGACGCCAGACAGAGCCAACCACGGAGACCATCACTTTCAAGTTGATGCATGACGACAAGGAGAAAGGCTTAGATTTAGTCATCCAGGAGTTACATGGGCGCCTGGTAGGGAGACACTCCATAGAGCTTAGAGGTCTTTACTTTCACCCCTTCGGGAGACACAATGAGGAGGGTGAAGCCATAGAGTACGAGGATGCTGCTAGAGAGACGATGGAGCCAATTCGTCTGTACCTCCAGGAACTAGAGGGTCTTATTAGGCACCTAGATACTGATAGGACCAACGTCATGCTTAGCAATGACGAGCTCCAGGTTTAGCTTCGTGAGAAGGACAAGCTCTTCGCGGAGCAACACGAGATAGTCAAGGAAATGGAGGCCAAGTTTGAAATCCAAGACAAGAAGTTCAAGAGCCAGGAGAAGAGAGTTCAACACAGGAACAAGAAGATCCGGGAGATGAAGGAAGAGCTAGAGGACAAGGACTTCGAGCTTGAGCATCAACATGGAGTGATCGAGAGGCTTCGCTCATAGAAGAAGGCTCTTAGGGCCAAGATAGAGGCCTTGACTACTAATGTTGAGGAGTACAAGACCGTTATGGAGAATGCAGGTCTTACCCTTGTTGATGCGGCGATTGTTGCGGAGGAGTAGTGTAGACTACTCGATTATCTTTCATCTACCGTACTTTTGATTATTGAGTCGCAATGACCATCCAACATGTGGGTGGCTTGCTATGGTGTGTTTGCATTTCCAAACTTGTTGTTTATGTCGTTCAAACTCTATGTTATTTTGATGCTTGGTTATTGTGATTGAGTATGTGATGTATTGGAAATGTTAAGCATCTACGGGTATCTCATTCTTATCCTTATGAAAACCACAGATGCCTCCTCGACGTGCCAACCCCAACCCAAACAACAACAACAATGTCACTCCCGAGATGCAACAGTTGATGACAGCACAGGCACAACTGATGCAGAACCAGAATCAGAATAACAACAATAACAATAACAACAACAACAACCAGAATAATCCGCCAGGATTTGACATGCTCACCAGATTTCTATGACTGAGGCCTGCAAAGTTCTCAGGAACCACTGATCCAATGGTGGCCAATGATTGGCTACGTTCAGTAAACAAGGATTTAGTGACTGTCGGCTGCACCGACGAAGAGAAGGTCAGGTTTGCAGCACATCTACTAGAAGGGCCAGCAACAACCCGGTGGGACAACTTTCAGATCACCACACCATTGAAGATGTGACATGGGCTATCTTTGAGGATGGATTCCGTACAGCTCACATTTCATCCGGAGTGATGAATTTTAAGAAGAAGGAGTTCCACAACCTGAAACAGCGTCACCGCAGCGTGGCCGAGTATATTGAGGAATTCAACAATCTGGCGCGTTATGCACCGGATGAAGTTGATATTGATGCCAAGAGGAAGGAGAAATTCCTCGAAGGACTGAATGATGAACTGAATCTGCAGCTGTCTGTTGCCTATGTCCCAACCTACTAATCACTTTGTGACAAGGCTACCATATTGGAGAAAAAGATGAAACAGGTTGAAAGCAGAAAGAGGAAGCATATCTTTGACAAGCACAGCTCGGGATCGTCTCACAAGCGTTCCCATCATGATGACAGTGGGAGTTCTGGATCCCACAAACATGGAAAGTATAAAAACCACCATGGCCACAACCTCCATCATGACAACAAGCATCACCATAGTCATGATAATGACAAGTATAACAACCACAAGAGTGGATACAAGAGCCACCACAATGGAAGTGGAAGTGTTAGTGGACGTCAGCATGTCAAGAAATATATCAGTCAAGTTGAATGCTTCAAGTGTAAAAAGATGGGGCACTATGCTAATGAGTGCCTAGAAAAGAACGTTGAAGGTGCCAACAAGCCCAACCCTTTCCAAAAGGGACAAGTGAACCACATCAATGTGGAAGAGATTTATGAGGAACCTGATGCTGTGACTGGTAAGTTCAAACTCAATTTTGTTCCAGCACTTGTTCTTTTTTATATTGGCGCATCACATTCATTCATATCAAGAGAATTTGTTGATAGAAATGAACTTCCAGTTGAAACTATTGGTTGTCCTATAAAACTAATTTCTCCTGGTGGAGAAATGATAGTGAACTTAGGATGTCATGACCTAGTCATAGAATTTGGGAAGTATAAGTTTCCTGTTAATTTGATAATCCTAAATTCCCAAGGATTGGATGTCATTTTGGGAATGGAATGGATGACTAAGTACAAGGGAGTGCTAGATTGTGCCAATCATACTGTCACACTCACAACCCCGGATAATAAAACGATTAGATTCAAGACTAACTTTGAATCAAAAGGGAGTAAGCTAAATTCTCTTAAGGGGTTAGCATAAACAGTATGAATTGTGAGGGAATATCCAGATGTGTTTCCGGAGGAATTGCTGGTAATTCCACCAGATAGAGATGTGGAGTTTCTGATTGACTTTCTGCCAGGATCAGGACCAATAGCAAAGAGACCTTACAAGATGTCAGTTGATGAGTTGAAACAACTCAAGAAACAACTTGGAGAACAGTTGCAGAAAGGATTTATTCAACCAAGTTCTTCATCTTGGGGAGCACAAGTCTTGTTTGTTGAAAACAAAGATAGAATTCAAAGGTTATGCATAGATTTTCGTTCACTCAATGATGTGACTATCAAGAACAAATATCCTTTGCCTAGAATTAATGACTTGTTTGATCAATTAGAAGGATCCCGTGTGTTCTCAAAGATTGATCTCCGATCAGGCTACTTTCAGGTAAAGATAAGGGAACAAGACATACCTAAGACTACTTTCACCACTAGGTATGGATTGTATGAGTACACCGTGATTCTATTTGGTTTGACCAATGCACCAGCCTACTTCATGAATATGATGAACAAGGTGTTCATGGAGTTTCTTGACAAGTTTGTTGTCGTTTTCATCGATGACATTTTGATCTACTCCAAGAGCAATGAAGAGCATGAAGGACATTTGCGTTTGATACTTGAGAAGCTTAGGGAGGATAAGCTGTATGCCAAATTCAGCAAGTGTGAATTCTGGTTGAATGAAGTTGGATTTCTTGGACACATTGTGTTGGGAGATGGTGTAGCAGTTGATCCCGCAAAAGTGTCGGCTGTAACTGAGTGGGAATCTCCTAAGTCAGTGAAAGAAGTCCGTAGTTTCCTTGGCTTGGCAGGATATTATAGAAGGTTCATTGAGAATTTCTCAAAGGTATCTAAACCAATGACAGAGTTACACTACTAGAGAAAACCTTATGCGAGGCGCACCTAAAAGCATATGCGAGGCGCATATCGTATGCGCCTCTAACTTTGAGCCTCGCCTAATTTTTATGTGAGGCGCATATGATGTGCGCCTCCTATACTTCACATAAGTGAGGCGCATATCGATATGCGCCTCCTATATTCTGCATATGCGAGGCGCATATTGATATGCTCCTCCTATACTTTGCATATGCGCCTCCTATATTATGCATATGCGAGGCACATATTGATTCGAATGCGCCGCGTATATTATTTTTGAATTTCAAAAAAAAGGCGGCCAGATCTAGATCTAGATCTGGCTAGAATTTCGTCGGAGCTCGTGGGAGACCATGCTCGTGGCCACAACCTACCACCGCAAGCATTTGCGGGAGGCCATGTCCATGGGGATCACCGGAGATGGTGGAGGAGGATGAGGCCACCGGAGGTGGAGGAGGAGATGGTCGGTGTGGTTGTGGAGGCCATGGCCGGAGTGGTTCCCGAAGGAGGAGAAGGTCGCCGGAGGAAGAGGAGGAGGACGAGAGTGGAGAAGGAGGAGGAGAAGGGGAGAAGAAGGAGAGATGGAGGAGGAGAAGGAGGAGAGGTGGAGGAGAAGGAGGAGAAGGACAAGTAGAATATGGAGAGGTGGTAGGTGTTATATAGGTGTGGTAGGTGGCTGTTTTGAATTTGAATCTGGCCAGGTTATAGGAGGCGCATATTGCTCCATATGTGCCTCCTATACTTCAAACTATAGGAGGCACATATTGCTCCATAGGTGCCTCTTATACTTCGAACGATAGGAGGCGCATATGACCATATGCTCCTCGCCTATGCGGCCACCTACCTCCAGCCGGGCTTGCATGAGTTACTTGAGGCGCACTCTAGAGGAGCAAGAGACTTCACTTACATATGAGTGTCAACCAATGGAGGTTGAGCGAGCTTATATGGTGAATCAATGGGGGAAATGAGGTGGGGAGGAGGAGGGGGCGACCAGATTTGTCTTGGTGGAGGAGGAAGAAGTGAGACAAGTGAGTGGGGTGGTAGTTGGATCCATGTGCAAAAAGCTGGAAAAAGGTGGTGCCAGGTTATATGAGGCGCATATTGCACAATATGTGCCTCGTATAATTCAAACTATAGGAGGCACATATAGCAATATGCGCCTCGCCTATGCGGCCACCTACCTTCACCCGGGCCCGCAGGAGTTACTTGAGGCACATATGACCATATGCGCCTTGCATATTATCAAATATAGGAGGCGCATATGACCATATGTGCCTCGCATATTCGAGCACCTACCAACACACGGGCCCACACAGATTATGTGAGGCGCATTCTGCCCATATGCACCTCGCCTATCCGATATATAGGAGGCGCATATGCTAGAATGAGCCTCGCATAATCTGGGGCTGCTTGATTTCACCCGTACAGGGATTATAGGAGGCACATTTTAATCATATGAGCCTCGCCTATTTTTATACTTGAGGCGCATGGAGAAGGAGTGTGCCTCGCCTATTTTATAGGAGGCACATATGGTCTAAATGTGCCTCCTATAAACATGTCTCCTATAGCCTTTTCTCTAGTAGTGTTACTCAAGAAAGACAAGAAATTTGATTGGACTGAAGGATGTGAACTCAGTTTCCAAGAATTAAAGAAGAGACTAGTGACAACACCAGTCTTATGTCTGCCAGATTTGGAGAATGATTTAGAAGTGTATTGTGATGCATCTCACCAAGGATTAGGTGAAGTTTTGATGCAAGAAGGGAAAGTTGTGTCTTATGCCTCGAGACAACTGAAAACTCATGAAGTGAATTATCCTACTCATGATTTAGAGTTAGCCTCTGTTGTCCATGCACTCAAAACATGGAGACATTATCTTTTGGGAAAGCGATGTGAAGTGTTCATAGATCACAAAAGTTTGAAGTATATCTTCACTCAGAAAGAAATCAACATGAGACAAAGAAGATGGCTAGAACTCATCAAGGACTATGACTTGAGTTTGCAGTACCATCCTAGTAAAGCAATTGTTGTAGCGGATGCATTAAGCCATAATGTTTATGTGGATGGCCTTACTAAGGGATAGTTGCCAGATGATCTGTGTTCCCAATTCAAAGATCTCAGATTATAGATTGTGCCTGAAGGACATATCATGACATTGGATGTTCAGCCCACCTTGTTGGACAAGATCAAGGAAGCCCAAAAAATGGACAAGGAAATTGAAGAGATTAAGGAAAAGATCGGCAAGGGAAAATCCAAAGGATTCCATGAAGACGAACATGGTACTTTATGGTATGGAAAACGTATATGCGTTCCGCAAGATCCGGAACTTTGGAAACTGATTTTACAAGAGGCACATAACTCACCATATTCCATTCATCCGGGTAACACCAAGATGTACATGGATGTGAAGGAAATATTTTGGTGGAATAATCTCAAGAAGGACATCGCCGAACATATTACTTTGTGTGATGTATGTAGTAGAGTGAAAGCGTAACATCAGAAACCAGCAGGACTGTTACAACCACTACCTATTCTAGATTGGAAGTGGGATAATATTGGCATGGATTTCATCACTAAATTACCAAGGACTAGATCAGGATATGATTCTATTTGGGTAGTAGTGGATCGCCTAACCAAAGTGGCTCATTTCATACCTGTGAAGACAACCTATACAAGTGCTAAGTTAGCCTAGATCTATATGAATAGGATTGTGTGTCTGCATGGAGTACCCAAGAGTATTGTGTCTGATAGGGGAACTCAATTCACTTCCCATCTTTGGAGGCAACTGCATGAGTCATTGGGAACGATATTGGAATTCAGTACTGCTTTTCATCCCCAGACTGATGGACAGACAGAAAGGACCAACCAGAGTTTAGAGGATATGTTGAGGACATGTGCCCTAGATTATGGTGCTAGTTGGGATGAAAGTCTGCCTTATGCAGAATTCTCGTATAACAACAGCTATCAAGCCAGTATTGAGATGGCACCGTTTGAACTTATCTATGGGATAAAGTGTACTACACCATTGTTATGGAATGGTGTTGGAGAAGAAACTTGTTCGGGCCAGAACTAATCAAGGAAGCTGAAGAGAAAGTCAAGTTGGTAAAGGAAAAATTAAAGATAGCACAGTCCCGACAGAAGAGCTACGTAGATCCAAAGCATAGATAAGTCACCTATGAGGTGGGTGATAGAGCATATCTTAGAGTATCCCCACTTCGTGGAGTAAAGATATTTGGAGTCAAAGGAAAATTGGCCCCAAGATATGTTGGACCATTCAAAATTCTAAGCCGTAAAGGAGAAGTTGCATATGAGATTGAATTTCCTGAATCATTGTCTGCCGTTCACAATGTGTTTCATGTGAGTCAGCTAAAGAAATGCCATCCGGAGATGGAAGAGACTTCTTTGAAGGATACTATACCTTTGGAGGAGGTCCAATTGGAAAGTGATCTCACTTATGAAGAAAAACCTATCAAGATTCTCGAGACTGCAGAAAGAGTAACTCGCACAAAGACTATCAAATTTTGCAAAGTCCAGTGGAACCATCATTCCGAGGAAGAACCAACATGGGAAAGAGAAGATGATCTTCGGAAAGACCAACCTCACCTATTTGCTAGCCAATCCGAATCTCGAGGGCGAGATTCACCTTAAGGGGGTTAGATTTGTAACATCCCAAAAATCATGATTTCAATGTTTGCATATCATTCATGCATTCATAATCATTTTAGGATCATTTTAAAAAAACATAAACATTTGTTTTCTATTATTTTATGTAAGCAAGGCAATGGCCTTATTGCTACCTTTTAATAAGAAAATACTTGTTTTGATCAGTAAAGAATTGAACTTAAGTTTGTTTGATATTTCTAAAGCTTGGTCAAGATTTTCAAAACAAAAATATGAATCAAACCATTCATATGACTATTGTAAATAAATAATTAAAGCATGGTTTAATTCTAAAAATTCAATGGGCCAAAGTAATTTTGAGTGAAAAACATTGTTCTGTAGTCAAATATGTGCAAGTTTTACTATACAAAAATTCAGAAAAAGTTTGAATTCAAACCCATATGAAAAACATTTGAAAATGAATTCAGAAAATCAAAATAGAAAAAGAAAAAGGGAAAAGAATAAGGAAAGGGCCGGCGCCACCAATCAAGCCTAGAAGCAGAACCAGCCCACGAGCCCACCCGGGAACTTTCCCCTCTCCTCTCTGTTTCTCACTCTGCCCGCACACACCCACTCGCTGATGCCTTCGACCCACCTTGCCCTGTCATCATTGTCCTCAATCACCACGCGACGACCCGCTCCGCCGTTACCACCACGCAGTGACGCCGCGTTTAATCCTCGTTTAAATCCCATTGATACAGCGCATGGTTCTTGTCCCCGTTCTGGCTATTTAACCACCTCTCCATGCTGCTCATCTCCCCTCACTCAACTCGCTCGCTCCGCCACCAGGCTGCCCACAATTGCTCTTACACCGCTGCAATACCGACGATCTCCGGCGGTAAATTCCGGTGAGAACTCTCCGCCCCTTGCCTCCTAGTCTTGTCAGTATGATCACTGCAACCTTGCGCATCTTCTAACACCACTGGTGTGTGCTAGGACCATCCCGAACCTCGCTAACATCGACGACTACATGTGCACGACGAAGCCATCAACTCCGATGAGCTCCCCTGGTTAGTACTGACCGCGCCTCCCCCTCTCATTCATAATCACACACTCGCCTCACCTGCACGGATCTAACGCAACCTTTCACATGCCTTAGCGGGGCTAGTAGCGTTGCCACCATCTTCATCAGTACGCGCCCGACGATAGAAGCGACTCCGGTGAGCAATCCCTGACGACCCCGTGCACCCCTTCGCCAATGAAGACCACCTCGAGCACCAGCGTCATCACGCGAACTCGGTGAGCTATTCCACTGCCTTCCTCGATTCCTGTATCGCCGGCAGCATCACCGCCCGAGCGCGCCGCCGCCAGCCACCGTCGCAACGCCGCCCGATTATGGTCTGGTAGCTTTGGACCGTTAGATCTAGATCCAACGCGTACGATAGATGACTTAAGTGAAGCGGTACTATTAGATCTGGGCCGTGCACAGTCACTTAAATCCAACGGCCCTCATCGATCGATCCGTGCAAATCAGTATCAGCGAATTAGAAGCTGCCGCATGGCTAGGGGTTAGATTTAAAATCTGAATTTAGATCTATTAGTGATTTACACTTGCAAAATTCATAACTTTTGATCCACATGTCCAAATTTTGCAAATTTTATATCAATGGAATCAGAAAAAAGAATTCTATCTAACCATGTACTTTGTTTAATGAATTGATTCTGTAAAATTAGTTGTTTGTGCAGAGACATTTGTAGACTTATTTTGTGTATAAAAATT
Source organism: Avena sativa (assembly GCA_916181665.1). NCBI lineage: Eukaryota > Viridiplantae > Streptophyta > Magnoliopsida > Poales > Poaceae > Avena > Avena sativa. The sequence goes on along the minus strand of OV702279.1, from coordinate 50,027,357 downwards.
TATTAGAAAATGTTTTAAAGGTTAAATAAATTTTATTTGATGTATAATGTTTAGTTTATTGATCAGTACTGTTTTACTTGTCTTGTTGGGTTTATAAAAATCATCACATGTCATTTGCATGCATTCATATATTTTTTCTTGTTTATTTTGATATGTGAATTTGGTGCTATCATTTTATGTGTCGATTTTGGTGCTAGTGGTGATTGTGACTGTGAGGATTGTTGTTACTCCCCCAACTACCAAGGCAAGTGGTGCTTCATACTTTTGTCCCAATATTTTGACTATGTATAGGCCTTGCATGATAATTTTTGCTAAGTATCTATATGTTATGCTAGGGAAATCCTAGTAGTTGTAGAATTGTTAGAATTTTCTCTAAGTTAAGATACTTGCTATTTCCATGCTTAGACTAGCTAGTAGAAACCAAGGGTGGATTACATATACATGCTATGGAAAATATTTCTATGTCTTTGACTTATGTTTTGCTTAATAGAACAACTAAGTGAATGAAACACCTGCGTGGAATGGTGGATTGGTTTGTGTTTAGTGGTTACACAAGGCCCATTTCTATGGTTTACCTTATGTATCACACTTGTGGAATTCCACCTAGGAACAAAGGGATTTGAGATGCCATATGTTAAGAAGCTTCTAGTGCAGCCACATGGCATTATGGGCTCTGCCTGGATCACATAGGTTGCAATAACTTAGCCATTTGGACAGTTGGTGGTAGTGGGTGATAAGTTGGACTGCGTCCATTTGGTCTAAGGTAAGGCTTCTGAAAGGTCCTATCTTGGTGAAAATCAAGTCTTGTGGGGAAAGTGCACCACCTCTGCAGAAGGAAGAAACTAAGTACTTAGCCATGTCCCCGGTAATGGACAATTTGAGCATCAAGACATGGAAGCTATCAAGAATCTCCTCATACCAATTTTCTAAGTTAAAACTTTTGGTTGAACAAGGGTGAAGGTTCACCAATTTATATTGGTGGTTCCTTGGGAGTTTTGCTAAACAAAAACTTAGTGTTTTCAACTAATAGGTAAAACCTATTTTGAGAAAAGCAATCCTAAGATACACTTAGCCAAATTCATGTAGAATTTAGATACCATTATTCTACTAAGGTATCACTTGCCAATACTATTCCAATGTATTGACCCACTGTGGCTGTAACTTGTGATGTTGCAGGTTACTCTGATGAGGATTAGGGTTATGAGTCTACATTCAACATGCTTGCCTGTGGCACACGAAGATGAAGACTTTTATTTATATTGTTATGATAAACTCTTGCACTAGCCTATGGCTATGGGGTTGTAAAAGACTATGTTATCTCTGGAATGACGATGTAATAATGACCTTTGTTTCTATGTACTTCATCTTAAACTGTGGATGCTAGCAATTGATCCAGGGACTAGCATTGCAATCACAGGGACCTTTACCTTTATAAAAGTGGGGTCTTACAAGGGCGGATAGTCCGCCCCTAGTGGGGGGGGGGGATAATCCACCCCAAACTTCTCCAACGGTCAGTTTTGGTAGGGAGTATTTAATCCCCATCATCCCCTCCTGCCAGAACTCTTGATTCATTTCGAAAAATACCAAACCTGTTCTTCAAGCTCCAACAAAGTGATCTCCACCTTCACCCACCCAAAGGCTTCGACCTTTGGGGAATCTAAGGAGGAGGCCTCGATCTTCATCAACAGCAATCAAGCGCTTCACTTCGCCTCCATTCACTTGGAGGATTCTCGATCTAGTTTTGGTTATTTGATAATCCTTGTTCTTGTGGCAGCTTATTTTCATCACGGGAGCCTCCAACTCAGTTGTGGATGTGTTTCCCGCTAGCGTTGTAAAGGCACCGGTCCCCGCCTCGAAGGGTATCAATAGTGGAAACGTGGATCAGGCATTTGGCGGCGAGATCCATCAAAGAATAGGGTGAGGCCTATTGTAACACAAACGTACTTCCCTTAACAAGGAAGGAACTGCAGTCAAAAAAAATCCATGTGTCTCTGCGTGGTCCACTACAGTTTCCTCACTCCTCTTTACTCTCTTAGTAGTTAGGGATGCATATAGGGAAATTCTCGTAATTGCATATCTAGAGAATTTACTTTGTGTCAAGCCTAAAATTGAAAAAGAACTAAAATTTGAAGTAGCACCTACTCACAACCCCTCTAGGTTCCCATACGATCGATTTCACCTGTTAAAGCCTCCACCACTATATATTGAGAGGAAACCCTATTTTTGGAGGCATACACCCATAGCCATGAAATTCCCCCTACTTAGCAGCCCCCAAGAGGGGGATAAGATCCTCCATGTCTGCACCATCTCCAAGTAAGAAGAAGGGCCAAGGGTCCGCTGCCCCCAAGGGCAGCCGCCTCCCCTAGGAGGTCGGGGTGCTGTCTCCCTGCGCTGCCACCTCCTCCATGTCGGCACCGCCTCTCCCCCCTTGGAGAGGCACATCTACATCACCAACTTCAACAAGATCCCGTCCAAATACCTAATATAATTTCTTGGAGAACATGATGTGTGGTACAATATATTAATTTCCCATGATCTATTGTGTCTATGTCTAAGTTTGAGCAGTGATTGTTCATGACAATTGTGAAATACTTTATTGATTGCTTGCATACAAGTTTGTTATCTTCTATGATGGTCTTATGTACTTATAAATGAGTGCACAAATATTTTGGAGGATGCATAAGGTTTTCATCATTACATGTTGATATGATGAGGGATAGACGGAGTTTGACAGAAGCCGAATCCCGAGTCTTAGAAATATGTGTAGTATTAATTCATGGTTAATCAACGGGGGTATTATCATGGGAACCTTAGATCTAAATGCGGTGGTTTTACTTTATGTCTTAATATTCCCTTGTTTGTTCTTAATTGGCCTTAGGATCAATCAGTACTGATGTATTTGCTTCTATCTATGGATACACCTAGCTATGGCTCCTCCTAGAAGAAACTATAGAAAGACTATCTATGTGATTTCACTAATTGTGACAACCAAATGAATGAAACAAAAAAATTCCTAAATATTTACTCCCTAGAGAAAACTTGCCATCACTCCACTTCACTAGATCTACGATAGGACCGCCAATCTTGGCGAGTTCCTATAGCTCTACACCTTGGGCATCGAGGCTACGGGCAGAGATGATCCCGTCATGGACAACTGGTTTCCCATGGCCTAAAGGATGTGGCTCGCACCTGGCTGATGAACCTCCTCGAGGAATACATCGACTCGTGTCCTGCCCTCTAGGCACTCTTCATCTCCAACTTCAAAGGGACCTACGAGCGCCCTCTTGCCTAATACAACATGCGCTAAGTCTGCCAGCAATCTGGCGAGCCCTCTTCAAGTTCCTATAGCGGTTCAGCCATATCCGTGACAAGATACCCAAAATCACTGACTCCAACATCATCATAGCCTTCTTAGAAGTTGTCATGGACGTCAGGATGAAGGAGAAATTAGTCATCCTCGGGGAGAACCTCACCATGGCGGTAGAGCTCTTCGTCATGGCAGAAAAGTGCACCAAGGTGGAGGCCGGGCGTATGTTTGCCCTCGCCAAGGAGGAGACGACGCCAAGTTATTGACCACATCCAAGAGCAATAACAAGGATACTAAGTGTCCCTAGATGTTCTCACGGTGGAGCCTGAGCAGAAGAGCCCTCGTGAAGGAAATGCGGAAGGATACTAGAATGATCGCTTGTATTGCATCTTCCACAAGAAACAATGGCACGCATAGATGACTACTACGAGCTCAAGAAACCGCGCGACCAACATAGCAGCCAGCGGAATGGGAGGAAAGGTAGAGAGCACAATAATATCGTGGCAGCCATCAAGGAGGGGGCGTTGAAACAAAAACCATGGTGGCAGTTGAAGACATTATCAAAGCCATCAAGCTAACGCTTCCTAGCGGCATCACAACACCCCGAAGAAAGGCCTCGCTAAGGAAAACACTAGGGCTACCAAAGCCAAGAGGCACATCTCCTTCATCCATGGAGGCTCCCATGTGCCTGCGTCTAACCGACATTTCAAGCATGTCACTAGCAAGGTTGCCGCCGCCTGACCTAGGACCCCCTCTCTGAAAATCAAGTGGTCCCAGTACGCCATCACCTTCGACGATGACCACCCCACCTCTACCAGAGTTGTGGGCACCCTTCCCATGAACTTCACCTCCACCATCAACAACATTGTTTTGGTGAAGACTCTCATCGATGGCGGCGCCATCCTAAACGTGATCTCCACCGCAACGCACCAAGCTATGTATGTTGTACAACAGGCTGATGCCTACCAAGCCATTCTCTCGGGTCACAAATGGAACAACCATACCCATCGGGCAGGTACGCCTCACCATCATGTTTAGGTCCCACAACAACTACATAACCTAGATCATCGACTTTGACATGGCGCACATTGGCCTCCCCTACAACGTCATCCTGAGCTACCCCACACTGGCCAATTTCATGGTAGTCACCCACCATGCTTACAACGTCGTCAAGATGCCAGGCGGAAATGGTGAGATCATCACCATCTATTGTGATGAGAAGGAATCCCTCCGTTCCCTCGAGTACACCTACAAGGACTCAGCCACTGCATACCTACAGGATGTGGACGCCCTTGACTACACTGGGGGCACCACAAGGAATAAGTAGATGGTGGCTCAGGAAATTGTCAGGGAGAAAAGGGTGGTTGGCACTATGTACCCCTTCATCGAGGATCATGTCGGGAGCGGAACCCGTGGTCCCGAGAGGAGGGCGGAGTAGTCCCTTCAAATACTCGCCATGCTAAGGGAGCTCGCGCGGATGATGAGGACTCGGGGGGGGGGGGGGGGGGGGGGGCTTTCGACTTCCTAGTGGACTGCTCCCAGCGCTCAAGCGGCATCTGACAACCTCTGGATTAGGAGGCAGCAGCAGGCGCTAGTGAGGTGGACAGACCTCTCCAAGCGGCAAAACTGCCCACCCTAATTTTTTGAAGGTGACACCTGACTCTCATCATCCCCAGACTTATCTCCTGTGATACCACGTGCTGGATCATGATGGCAATGTAATAATATATGACCACCCAGGTTGTTTTTGGATCTTCCGCCATGTGCCAACCTTGCTACTTGCCTTATTTCCCTGAGTTCATTTTTCTCTGTGCATTCATAAGTTCTCCTACATGTGCCATACGAGCGGGGATTGGCAACAATGTCTATCACTAAGCCATTCCCCATCAATGCCAAGGCCTAAAGTTTTAAGCTCTGACTTGTGGACTGGCTCCAGCGATAAAGTCACCTCACCCACAGTTCTTGGTTCTTGAAATCCTCATAAGACACATGCATGGAAACCAATAATTGCACGGAAAATTTATGTAAGACCTATGATTTTCTCCTCGAGGAGGAGCCAATAGGATATGCATTTCCCTACGGTCTCCTCCTCGTGGGACTTACATGGTGGCTCACAAGGGAACTCCCCTCTAGTGGCCCAAATTTATGTAAAAGCTATGTTTTCCTCCTCAAGGAGCCAACATGAATGTATTTGCCCTATGGTCTCCTCCTCGAGGGACTTACGGGGTGGCTGCGGTGACCCATCATACCACTACATAACGTAGTACACTATAGTCATTGACATAACAACAATGAAACACCGTTCCACTAGTATTACATCCCTTAGAGTGGTACAACAGAAACATAGGAGGTCCAAGACATGACTATAGGTTACAATTTGACTCTTTACAGAAGATCCAGAGAACACTCTAGGTTATATATAGAAATAAACTTCTTACAAAGAAGAACCAAAATTAACAACTCATAACTACTCCCTCCATTTCAAAATATAAGATGTTTTAGGTTTGTGAAGAAAATGTATCTATACTTGTTTTAGTGTGTAGATTCACCCCAAACCTGAATGAACCTACACACTAAAAAAAGTCTACATACATTCGCTTCACAAAGCTAAAACATCTTATATTTTGAAATGAAGGAAGTAGCATACTGATACGTTGGAAACGTATCTATAATTTTTGATGCTCCATGCTAATTTAGTATCTACTTTGCTTTACTTGTCTACACTTTGAGGTGCTTTTTACATGTTTTCTGGTACTAACCTATTAACAAGTTGCAACAGTGCCAGATGCCTATTTTCTGCTGTTTTGGTTTTAGAAAAGTTAGTAAAAAAATATTCTCAGAATTGGACGGGACAAACGCCAAAGTCAATAACTTTCCGTGGGGAACAAGAAGTCCAGAGGAGAGCCGGAGGGGCTGGCCAGGGGGGCTAGACCCACCCCAGGCGCGGGGTCAAGTGGACCCGTGCCTGGGTAGGGTTTGGCGACCCTAGTCGCCTCCCAGACTCACCCCTTCTCCTATAAGAATCCCCTGATACAGAAACTCTCGGCACCTGATCAGAAATCCACGAAACCGTCTGTTGCCGCCGCCACCATTGTCCCTAGATCAGGAGGGATCTGAAGCTCTTCCCGGCACCCTACCGGAGGGGAGATCATCCAGAGGCCTTCTCTCCGGTATGATTTGTGAGTAGTTCCACCTTGGACTATGGGTCCATGTAGTATCTAGATGGTTGTATCTCCTCCTTTGTTCTTTCATGTATAGATCTTGTGAGCTCTGTTCATGGTCAAGATCTAATCTATTTTTAATCATGCATGTTGTGTTTGCGGGGATCCGATGGATATTGAGATTATTATGTTGGTTTGATTAATGGTTTTATCTTTATGATTCTATCATGTCTGTGTTGTTTATGATCTTGCATGCTCTCCGTTGCTAGTGGTTATCTTGGCCAAGTAGTTTCTAGTGACTCCAAGAGGGAGTATTTATGCTCGATAGTTGGTTCATGCCTCTAGTTTTCAAGGGAAGTGACAAAAATCTCTTCGGTTGTAGATGTGTTGTTGCTACTAGGGAGAAAACAACAGTCTCTTGTTCATGGAACATGTGGACTTTTTACCTTACACACTTTGCTTAAAGCAGTTGTATGTTGCTTGCAACTTAATACTAGAGGGGGTTCGAATGATAACCTGAAGGTGGACTTCTAGTCATAGATGCAGTTGTATTACGGTCTATGTATATTTTTGTATTTCCCAATCAACTTTATCGGATCTTTCTAGCTATTAATTGCATTGTTATGCCTTGCTCAGTTCCTGTCAATTGCCTCGCTGTAATTTGTTTACCCTTCATGCCATGTTGTTTATCTAACGAGAGCACCTCTAGTGAACTATGGAACCCGGTCCAATCTTTACCATTGATACATCCTCCACTGTTACTTGTTTACTTGCTGCAAACCATTACCTTCCACACCATACGTTTAATCCTTTGTTACAGCAAACCGGTGAGCTTGACAACCTCACTGATTAGTTGGGGCAAAGTCTTGAGTTTGTGTTGTGCGGGTCTCCACGTTGTCGGCAACACCTTTGAGACATTTCCTTCCTCCTTCAGGTTCGATAATCTCGGTCTCTACTGAGGGAAACTTGCTGCTGTGCTCATCACACCTTGCTCTTGGGGTTCCAACGAAGTGTCCCGCTTCAACACGAGGTGCACGCATCAAGATTTATGGCGCCGTTGCCGAGGAGGCTAAGGACGTCTTCACTAGGGGGGTCCTTCACTTCCTTTCTCTTTACTTTATTTTTAGTTTGCTTTGTTTCTTTTGCTTGGTTTTGTTTGCCTCTTTTCAAAAAACCCAAAAAAATAGTCTAGTTTCGTTTGCTTGCTTTATTCAAAAACACAAAAAAAATTAGTTCTTGCTCTAGTTGCTACCATGTCGGGGTTTTCCTTTATTTCCCCTATGGTAGAAATCTCCACTTTTAAGCAAAAAATGAAGAAAGTTTTAAGGAAGCTTGGTCTAGAATATCTTCTTTCCAGGGGGAAACTGAGCCTGAGGTAAGCCTCAGCTTGGTTATTGATAGTTTCTACCGCGATATTGCTCTTCGTTATGATATGCTCTGGATGTTGTGGCTGAGAAAGATTTTTTGATTTGTACTGAAGATGAATCTTATGATGCTATAAGAAAATTAATCATGATCTATGGTATACCTGGCAAGTCTGATTCCTCTTTCACAAGTATTTTTGCTAGGTTGAACCATCTTGAGACTACTATTTCTGCCATGAATAGTTGCTATCACACTCTTAGGGATTACCATGATTATGTCCCTATAAATTATGAGCCTTCAAATTGGTTTCCCACAATTAAAGTCTCAATAAACACTACACTTTTGATGCTCGTTGTGATATCATGACTGAATTTTGTCTCATGCCTAAAGATATTTTCGATTCCTTGAGTCTTTGGGGGCTTATTGAAGAAGGAAAGGAAATATCTCTTACCAACAATGCCACTATATTTCCCATTGGAATAGCTAAAGGTGTGTTTACAAAAATCTCAGGTAAAATGGTGTCTACTGATTATCTTGTTATTGAATGTGTAGGAAAAGGACATATCACACTTGGAAGATCTCTACTGAAACACCTTGGGGCAGTAATAGACGTGGGAGAAGGCATCATGCACCTTACTCCCCCGGTAAGCAATCATATCTTCCCTAAAAATAAAAATAAAGGTAAGAAAAGAAGGAACAAGAGGGGCAATTCTTCATTTGAAAATACTTGATTCTTCTTGCTTCTTGTGCCTAAGTTAAAGGCGTTAAAGAAAAGTACTTGTTGGGAGATAACCCAAGAGATTACTCGAGTCTTGGAAGTTATTACTACTGTAATGACCTCTCCTTATCCTTTTTGTTTGCTTTTTGTACCAAGAATGACCTCTAATGAGAGGGAACTAAGATTTGGGGAGTTGCTGTCCCGAAACAGATTTCTGTCCTCCACCAAAAATATTCGGGAGGAGGATCTATAACTCTGATTGAGCTCAACATTTATGAATCAATCCCCCAGTATGTTGGATAACTTTCTTTAGTTCAACACTTTTTTATTTGAGCAACATAAGATGTTCGAAAAAATTCGTTTCTACCAGCTGGTCTGTTTTGATAGATTTCTCCCATTATTTGCATTTGATTCTTATTGATTCTTTTTGAGCTCTCTTCAGCTAAATTGAGTTTCTTTGAAGGAGTTACTTAAGTAGCTTGTGTTTTTAGTGAAAATCTTTGCTGTTCCAAAGCTTTGCCAGTGGTCTAATATCTTTTGAATAAGCTAATGTTGCTAATGAAGACTGTGTGAAGTTTTGTATGAAGGAAAAATTTCAGGTGTAGAGAGAGAATGATGCAATGAGATGAATAATGGACAAAAGCTCAAGCTTGGGGATTCCACCATGGTGTCACCCCAATAAATATCCAAGAGGTACAAGCGTTAAAGCTTGGGGATGCCCAAGGCATCCCCTTCTTCATCAATAAAAAGCTCAGGTCTGTCTAGACACTTCACTTTTATAGTTTCATGCACAGTTGTGTTGTTCTTGGAGCGTCTTAGTTTTCGTTTGATTTGGTTAGTTTGCTTTAGTAGTTTGGACCCCCGTTCTTGCTGTGTTGTTTTGCAAATAAGTTTTCTTGGTGTTTGGAAAGGAGTAGTAAGTTCTTGCTTGAAGTGCAAGAGGAGCTTGCATTGACTGTGACTTATACTTTAGCATGACATGCTAGGGGTTGTCTTAACATTATGCTTAGTGATTATTGCTGTAGCATGTCTTGTTCCAAACAATTGTGATTTCTTAGTGTGCCTTGAAGAAATTATTCATTGTTTTAGCATGCAAAAGCATAGTATTGTGCTATTCTCCTTTTTGCTTGGGTTGACTTGGCACATGCTTACACCATGTTATGACTATGACAAGTCACCATTAGCCTCTATGATCATTTAGTCCTTGACTTGTAGTACCACTCTTTGCTTTGATTAGTTTTCTTTGTTGCATTACATAATTATGTCCATTATTGCTCTCTTAGTTGGTTGCTCCCAGTCTTTTGCTAGCCTCCACTTGTATGAGTAAGTTCTACTCATGCTTCCAAGTCCCAAGAAACCAAGTTATTCCAAAATGTCCACTATAGACACCTATGCATGGTGTGTTACATCATTCCAAGTATATTCTTATTTTCATCTATCTTCCAATTAAAAATTATTTTGTTATGTGAAAACTTAGTGATTAAAGCCCTCCCTAATTGATGGCACATTTTATTATTTGCCCCTAATAAACTTGAACCATTGAGGCAACTTTGTTGTATATGCTTGCACTTATAAGTTGGGATTAGCAGAACCGTGCTGTCACGGGGAACGTTTTCAACATTGCACTTGTACTTTTTTGTACTCCGTTGATATCATGCTCTTTTGTGTATGGATGTTACCGGTGTGAAATGAAGTGGGAACTTGTAAGTCCATGGAGTTTGTATTCTGTGTAAGAGAACGCCTGGGCTGCTAGCCTAAGCCATGCCTAATCATGGTGGAAACTTGCAGCATCACCATAGTGACATCTATGAAGCATTCTTCTTATAAAAAAAGAGACACATCGAGAAAAGAAGAAAGAGAGAAAAAAGCACCATATTCCCATGGTACATAAGAAGAATTGCTGAGATGCTCATTGTCTGCTTGCCTTGTCATTTTGGTTATGGGAAAGCTCATGTACCTTGTGCAAGGGGTACCCCATTGGCAGTTCTCAATGATATGCAAATACTTATAGTGACAAGAACTTGCCTGTGGCCTAAGTTGAGTATCCATGAGGCATAGCCCTCATAGTCAAGGGACTGGAGATTGCCAACTTATACTTTGTCAAGCATATACTCCAGCTTTGCCACTTTAACCTTAACCACTTAAATATGCTTATGATAGGGGCAATGAGGGCTGAAAGCTAACTAGTACCATAATTTTGGAAGCTATTTTTGAAACTTCTAATCCCTGCTTCCTTTACAAAAAGGCCTTTCCTCCACCATTATTGAGTCTCCACCTTATACCTTTAGGCACCATTAAGAGAGCATAGTTGTCATTCTGTGTGCAGTGTTCCAAACCTTATTAATTGATGCATATTGTGTTATTACTTGTTCTTGTGCTACTTGTTTCTAGTCACCCTTGTGAACTTTGCAGGTTTCCTATGCATTATATTGCTACTCTATGAGGGACAAGATGATTGCCACTATGCTATGTTTTCTCCATGTGAAACAAACTAACGTTTTTCAATACATATTATTCATGATCTTTGTTTGTATATTTCCATGTTACATGCATAATTACTATGTCCTATTGTTAGAACTCCATCTTTCATACACATGTTTAGACTTCTTTGATGCCAGCCTTCAATGTTTGCAAATGGTTGGATCTTTATTGTGAGGGTGCATGTCACCTCAAAAAATATTCTTTTATCACTTACCTACTCGAGGACGAGCAGGAGTTAAGCTTGGGGATGCTGATACGTTGGAAACGTATCTTTAATTTTTGATGCTCCATGCTTGTTTAGTATCTACTTTGCTTTACTTGTCTACACTTTGAAGTGCTTTTTACATGTTTTCTAGGACTAACCTATTAACAAATTGCAACAGTGTCAGATGCTTGTTTTCTGCTGTTATTGGTTTCAGAAAAGTTAGTAAAGAAATATTATCGGAATTGGACGGGAGAAACGCCAAATTCAATAACTTTCCATGGGGAACAAGAAGTCCAGAGGAGAGCCGGAGGGGATGGACAGGGGGGCCAGACCCACCCCAGGCGCGAGGTCAGGTGGACCCGCGCCTGGGTAGGGTTTGGCGACCCTGGTCGCCTCCCGTACTCACCCCTTCACCTATAAGAAGCCCCCGATACAGAAACTCTCGGCACCCGATAAAATATCCATGAACCCGTCTGTAGCCGCCGCCACCATTATCCCTAGATCGGGGGGATCTGAAGCTCTTACCGGCACCCAGTCGGAGGGGAGATTATCCCGAAGGCCTTCTCTCCGGTATAATTTTTGAGTAGTTCCACCTTGGACTATGGGTCCATGTAGTAGCTAGATGGTTGTATCTCCTCCTTTGTGCTTTCATGTATAGATCTTGTGAGCTCCGTTCATGATCAAGATATAATCTATTTTTAATCATGCATGTTGTGTTTGCAGGGATCCGATGGATATTGAGATTATTATGTTTGTTTTATTAATGGTTTTATCTTTATGATTCTATCATGTCTGTGTTGTTTGTGATGTTGCATGCTCTCTGTTGCTAGTGGTTATCTTGGCCAAGTAGTTGCTAGTGACTCCAAGAGGGAGTATTTATGCTCGATAGTGGGTTCATGCCTTTATTTTTCAAGGGAAGTGACAGAAATCTCTTCGGTTGTAGACGTGTTGTTGCTACTAGGGAGAAAACAACGGTCTCTTGTTCATGGAACATGTGGACTGTTTACCTTACACACTTTTCTTAAAGCAATTGTCTGTTGCTTGCAACTTAATACTAGAGGGGGTTCGGATGATAACCTGAAGGTGGACTTCTAGTCATAGATGCAGTTGGATTACGGTCTATGTATATTATTTTATTGCCCAATCAACTTCATAGGATCTTTCTAGCTAGTAATTGCATTGTTATGCCTTGCTTAGTTCTTGTCAATTGCCCCACTGTAATTTGTTTACCCTTCATGCCATGTTGTTTATCTAAGGAGAGCACCTCTAGTGAACTATGGACCCCAGTCCAATCTTTACCATTGATACATCCTCCACTGTTACTTGTTTACTTGATGCAAACCATTACCTTCCACACCATATGTTTAATCCTTTGTTACAGAAAACCGGTGAGCTTGACAATCTAACTGATTCATTGGGGCAAAGTCTTGAGTTTGTGTTGTGCAGGTCTCCACGTTGTCAGCAACACTTTTGAGACGTTTCCTTCTTCCTTCAGGTTCGATAACCTCGGTCTCTACTGAGGGAAACTTGCTGCTGTGCTCATCACACCTTGCTCTTGGGGTTCCAACGAAGTGTCCCACATCAACACGGGGTGCACGCATCACATACTAATAGAATAGTATCTACACTATCTGGCTTGCAATTTCTTCTATTGCAGTGCTCTATAGAAATAGGTTCTATGGCTGGAGAATATACTCCTAACTAATTAGGACTTCATCCTCACTTATGTTGATGTATGTTGACTCCATTAACTTTATTGCAGAACTTTAGCTTCTTGTACCATCCTTTAGAGCATCCTTTGATGTTGGCATCGTCTTCACTTGCTTTAGAATATATCAAGGATTAAGAAGGTACGGTTGAGTATGAGCATACTCAGCAAGTTCACTAAAAAGGAGTGTTTGATGCACTAACTACAACCATAGACCAAAGGTCATAGGTTATGCAGGTTTTCATAAACATTTCTTCAAAGGTTTCTTTTATTCTAAAAAGCTATGTCCGTCAGTCTTCACAGGTTTACCAGAACTTTCGTGGAGTTCCTTTCCTGAAGTGTTCATAGATCCGACCTCGAACAGGGAGTAACATGTCACCATTTTTACACTCTGCAGAGGTGCATTGCTTTACCCATGAGAGATCAAATCCTTTTTGCACAACTAGGCAGTTTACCCATCCAAACATCCTATGGTGTGGGGCCCAGTAGATGATCCAAGCCAATCACTGCCCTTTTTCGTGAAGCCATATGCCCACACGATCCTCCAGGCTAAGCCACATCTCTATTAAGCCCCCTTTCAGGCAAGCTACAACTCTGATAGGCCCCTGAAGACTCTATGGAGCAGGTTATGCCCCTGATAGGCTCCATATAGGTCTTACCATTCCTCCGATATCCGCTCATAGATAATCTAGACACCAAAACCGTGGGGCCTAAGGATGCCCACCCATATGCTGAATCCACGAAAGGAATTACAGCGTCATGTTAAGGTCATCTTGTCGACATACGAAAGGAAGAAGATCTAGATGACTTCTCCGTCCCATTCCAAATCTCATGGTTAACGCGTGGTATAAGACACAAGAATCACTGAAGACATTGGTTGTTAAGTCCTATATGATATATTCCCATACAATGTGGTTTCCATTGCTAATCTTAATAGATTAACTGATCACCCTGGACCAGTAACCAATAGTTCATATTAATTATGAAAATAGAGTTTTCCGACTTTTTAGAAATGCAGGTGATGACATTATTGTATTTGATTTAAGGTTCCAAAGTAGTATTATAAAGTTAATAGTTTACACTTAAGTTTTATTATGGATCCTAGTTATGGTTTTGGACTAGTACTTAGACTTAAATTACTTAATGTTTAATAAAAAGATGTGATTATTTCTTACTTATGAAATAACTTTAAAGAATTAACAAAACAATTATCTCATTTTAATAAAATAGGTAAATGAAGATTTTTACCTCAGAACCTCAAAATATTTTGGAATAATATAGTTAGTGTTTTTCTAGTAAAATATATTTATTTAAGATCTTAAAAATGATTTTTGTTTATAATAATATATAATCTTTATATTTATAAAATTCGTTAAAGGATTAAATGTCCTTAAATATTTGCTTCAAGTTTTATGTGTAAAAATTTAATTTAATATTTTTTTATAAAATAGTAGATTCATTTTTATAGGCAAAAATGTTTTTTATTCATTTTTAGGACTTTTACTTGTTTAATTAAATTTCATTTAGTATTTTTTTTAGATTTAATATTAGGTTTTATTTATTTATGTCAAAAAAGTGAATTTATATTTTTATTTGGTAGAGCTTATTTTTGTGATCATTTTTATATAATATATGTAGTTTCTTGGTTTTATTTAGATTATATATGTATTTGATAGGTTTGACATATTTGTATTTGTTTGATTTTATATGTTAAAGGAATAGAAATACTAAATTACAAATTTGGCTGGCCCAGCTGGTCTTCCTAGAACGAATCGGCCCATTAGAGCCCACTCCGTTGTTTCAACCCGACCTAGCCCCTCTCCTCTCCCTGCTCCTACACGCACTAATGCACATGCACACCACTAAACCCATCTCTCTCACGCTCACGCGCACGAAAGACACGACCTCTTATCTTTTTCCTTGTTCCCCACCAGCGCTCGCACCGCTGCCTGCCGCCACATTGTCCATCGACGGCCTCTCTTGGCTCTCCTCCCCCTTTCTATATTCTCTCGATTCCCCTCCGCTGCAGTTCCCAACACCCATGTGCTCACCCCCTGCAGAAACCCTAGGTTGCTGCCCTGCGGGTCTTCTCAGCCATCTCTGACTCACCGGCTCCACCGCATGTCGGCAAGGCTTCGCTCCGATCCTTTCCACCATCTCCTCATCACCTCCCAACCAGTACTGCCTCTGATGGCCGCCTACTTGTCTCGATTTCCAACACTTCTCCTGTGTACCCGCACCTCCTGCTGCTCATGCCATGGCTGGCCATGGTGTAACATCCCAGCATTTAGGACTAAACGAAGGATAGATTTAGGATTTTGTGCAACTGCATGCATGCATCTAAAAATCCGGGTATATTTTTCGCTAAATTAAAAGACTAGAGTGATCAGAATTCGCACTCCGATGAATTAGGTTTGGTGTCATCCAAGGGGGAGTGTGATGAATTTTGACATAACCTCTATTGTTTTCTGGAATTATGAGGGGACAAATTTGAATTATAAATAATTATTCACAATAAGACAAATACAAGTACTATAAACAAAAGTATAATGATTATTTAAGAAAAACATTTTATTATTCTTTTACAATAAAAGAATAAAGGATAAATTATAATAAAACAATTAAATGAATAAACAAAATGGAATATGAATTACAAAAATGAAACAAATAGAAGAACTCTTTATTAAAAGAATATATATCACATTATTCTTTTACAATAAAGAAATAATAAGAAATGGTTACAATAATAATAATAAGATAAACTAATGTAATACAATGTCTTCATATTATTTCTAGACAGAAAATAAAATTACAAAAGAATAAGAAAACTACAGTGACAAAAATCTAAACAAAAATTCCTATATCTAGTGTTGATATTCCTGGACATCCTTTTGATTCCTGCAAAACAAATAAATAGAAGATAAAGAAAAAAAGGGTTAGTGTTAGTATTAGTGCTCTTAGTTGCAGCAGTGTATTGCACTATTTTAAACACATCATTGAGTATATTAAAATGGGGGCAAGTTTCACCAAAAGATTTGTTCTTATGAGTATACTTTGCCTCAGAACAACCTCATTGGCAGTGGACAAAAGGGGCAAATTTCACCATAAAGAGTGGAAGTAAGAAAGTAGGATCAAGATATTTTAACTTGATCTGATCCATAATATCACAGCAAGCAAACATACAGCTCACACACAAATGCATGCCTATCTGCTGTCAACACATGGGGTGTTGTGAGAGAGAGATAAGTACATAGCCGTAGCAAATCAACCTGCTTTCTTCTTCTTTCTATATTCCAGAAACCCATCCGAGTATATTCACAATCCACAGAACCAACATCAGTTCTCTCTCAAGAGCACATAAGAACACCACCATATTATCCTTTTCCCACACATATACCAGAGCACTGCTTGAGGTTGCAGTCACCAGCAAACCACCATAAATCATAGCCACTATGGTTATCTAATCAAGAAGGAGGCCAGTAGAAGACCAGGGAGGAGACGACCAACTAGATCAAAACCAAAGCACCAAGAAGAGCTACTCAAGATCAACTCAAGACACACCAAGCATCAGCATATACTGCTCAACATCAAGTTGCAATTCATCTCTAAGCTAGCCTGAGTATTTAATATCAATGCTTCTCCTACTTTTTCCCAAGACGGTTTTGGGTCAGAGGGAGCTCTCAGTTTAGTGTATAAGTGATACACTAGTTCATCCCAGAGCTGTTAAAGTCCAACAAAGTATATGTTCTTATCTTAAAAAAATTTAGCCTCAGTCTTTGCATCACAGGCCAAACCAAGAAATCCAGCCGTCCACATCTAAGATGTTACCACTGTGCACACTCCTAGGGGAGGCACCACAGTGGTAAACTTAATAGGTTTATCCAACCAATATAGCTTTAGCCTTCTGCATCATCAGCTAAATATCTATTTTTTATATCAACATCAACTACATTATTGTAGTGGTTCCCAACAGCAAATTGTGCTACCTGGGTTACCACTGTGCTCACTCCAAGGTTGGAGGCACCATAGTAGCAGCCCAAGGCAGCAGAAGCCAAACGGGTACGTTTCCATATTAGCTAGTCATCAAGATTGTTCAAACAAGACATTTTTATCATTCCCCTAGTAAGAAAATATAGGAATCACATATGAACTTTAGTTCTCTATCCATAGTAACAGGAACTCAAATCTTTCTCAAGACATCAAACTAGCATTGTAAATGAATCACATATTATCCTTATTTACTGTCAAATTTGACAGTAGTTGTTCCCGTAGTTTATTTACTAGGGAAAGTATACAAATCAACCACAACTTCATTTACTCTGATCCGTCCAACAGTACAAGAAACACATTCATAAGCTGGATACTCTCATATCCAGCAGTAAAAACTCTGACTTTAGTTTTAACAAGTAAGGTTCAGTTAATCACACAATCAGGATAATTTGGTCAGAGATATCATCACAGCAAATCATTCATGCCCAAGATGAACAAGCTATCCAAAGTAAGTAATTATTTCATAAATAAAGCATATATCAGACGAGCTACAGTATTTATCCACCACAACAGATTAACACAAGCCATAATTTTTAGAAATATATCAAATGAATGAGTACCATAGCTTAAGAGAGAGTCATGACCAGCAGGACCATTTGATTAATCACTAACTAACTAGAGCAAAGTCGGGTCAAATCATCCAACTAGTAACCAGTAGTTCAACTAAAGCAAACCATGGACATGTCACATGTCCACGAGACCACCACAACACCAAGCTGCACAAACACCAAGGCTTATGGCCATCACCTCACTACTAATCGTTGGACATCATCACAATCCTACCCTTATACCTAAATTAGTGCATCAGCTCAAAGGTCGGTCACAAAAGAAAATACCTGAACAGGAGGCAGCGGCGCCGCAGTCGATGTCGGGGTTGCGCAGCCATAGAAGCACCGTCCTGCCGACATCAAGGTGGAAGTTGGCGACACGGCATATCCTCACAGTGGCACCACCAGTATGTCACCACCGTAGTGAAGCAGTGTAGCGACACATCAAAGGACACAGGGGTTACAGCCCAAGCTGTCGTCCCTCCGGCGTTCAGCAGAAGGCCGCGGTCAGCCCATGGTAGTAGTAGCGCTGTAGCAGCAACACCACTGGAGAGAAAGCGGTCGATGTGAAGGTCATGCAGGTCGGGTCAACGAAGCCGAGCCTTGAGGAGGAGCTCGAGGTGGAGATGCGGGTCATGAGGGACGACGAAGCGCTGGGTCGCAGAGGCAGAGCCGGCGGCCAAGACCGAGGCAAGGGCTAGGGTTTCGGCTGGGCACACGTGACAGCGCGGTTGAGCTAAATCGTATGGCAAAAAGGGACGAGGAGGAGGTGACGAGGCAGCGCCGGCGAGCGGTTGCGCCGGCTGCCATCGGCGACAGCTGGAGTAGCGGCAGGCGACGGCTTCCCCGTCCGCGTGAGAAATAGAAGGGGAACGAGAGCCACACAGAGTCGTAAGAGAGAGAGAGAGAGAGACTGGTTCAGTTCGACCCCATCATGTGTGTGAGCACTGGTTCGTGTCATCATGCGTGCACTTAAACTTGCGTGCACTTGGACATGGCGTTATGGCTGGGCCAAACCGTGTATGTGTAGGATAATTCAACAAGTCAACTATAATCGAACTAACCAATCTAATTGAATAAATATATACGTGAGTAACTGTGAGTACCAATCGGATCAATTTGCTATAAATCAAACCTGTAGTACTTGTTAGCTCTCGCCTATTTAACTAGTCTTGTATGTGTACATGCGATAATTCTAGTTAGAGTATAAAATTTATTTAAAATAAATACAAACTAATATTTAAAATAAATAAACACAAGTAATCAAGTCAATTGGATTTAAAGAAACCAAATTCAAGTTGCAATTAGCTTAAATCCAACTCTAATTACTTTAATTTTAAAAAGTATGTATAAAACATTTCTAAATCATTTTCTACTCAGTATTATGATTCTTATAAATACTTCAAAGGAAATTCCTAAATCCTTGACATAAATTCCTTGAACCAAATTAAACCGATTTATAATTATTCTTCTAAAGTAAAATTCTGAGTTTTCACTTATCCTAAAATACCTGCAATTCCAAACATACTTTAAAGTCAAATAATTGCACAAGCCTAGATAGTAGTAAACTTGTTTAACTTCACATGCATAACCATATTAGACATTGCATGTAAAATTCGTATGCATAGAACCTTACTATGAAGTCATTACTAGATCATGTGTACTTACTCTACCATGGTAGACACTCATCATTAATCCCAATGTTAAATCCTATCATAGGAATTAACCATACCTTATCAATACCACCATCCAATAGTGCACCATTAGAATCATGATATCAAACTACGTCACCATTAGCCATTATCACTCTTTCAACTTCACTAAGTTATTACCACTTAAGTGTATTAAAGGAAAATATCCATATTAGCGTATTAAAGGAAAATATCCATATGTCCTATCCCTAAGAACCTATATATAGTTTATAATAGAACTTAAGTGATTAATCTTGATTAAGTACTATTCCTTCCCAAGTCATATACTAAGTATAAGCTAATGACCTAAGAATCACCCTTATTTCATCGTTTTGTTCACTTTTGAGAGTTAATAATTACACATCCATTAACCATGCCTAATAAGAACCTAGAACTTGGTAGTAATATAAGTAGAGTTCATCTATTACTCTTAGTTAAACTTAGTCATATCTATCTATTCAAGGTCCTTAGAGTTATGCCAATACCTCCATGATAACCATAAGAATCTTTACGCATTGTCCAACCAAGCAAAAGATAACTTAGAACACTTTCCGACTTCTGAACTCTATAATGTAAACCTTAATGTCTTAAAAGAAATGAGGTATATATGTATAGAACTCATCTTTAAATAAATCACTAAAACCGAAACTCATACTAAAACATTGGGGTTCACGTCGGGTTTTTTAACAAAATGCATGGCATTACTTATGCATAATATCATATTGCTTCTTTAACCATTGTCCTTACCGGGAAATGATAGTATTTTGTAGAACCCAAGGTCCAGGGTTAAGTCGAGACATTCGACTACAATACTTCACTATATCAAGGCAAGTTCACACTTGCTCATGTCCTTTGATTATTTTCTATAAAGTATTTGCAAATCCAGTATTGTCATCACTTCCATTTCAAAAAGGTCAGAAAATACTATTTTCATAATAATATGATTATGGGCTATTTACCAAGTGGTAATAACCTACTATGGATGTTCTGGTGGTAAAGGAACATAATACCTAGGACTTAACAACCAATGTCACCAGTGATTCTTGCGCCGTATATGACGCGTTAACCATGAGATTTGGAATGGGACAGAGAAGTCAGCTGGATCAGCTCCCTTTCGCATGCCTCGGACACTGTTCTGGGCGTTTTGTAAGTTGCATATCATGGGTATAGCCGTGTAAACGGGGAAAAGCATACCGTGGATCTGGGCTTGCAAAAGACAGATTTCTAGTGTCAATGGTTGTTGTGTGTATCAGACTAAGGTATAGTCGTATTAACGGGAAAAATTCTACCTTGAGTCTGAGCGTACAACAATTGTGCTATATGCGGGGTCGCGGAGAAGGACAGTGATTGGCTTGGATCTTAGTCTGAGCCTCATACCAAGGAAGTGTGAATGGGAATACGCGCCCGGATGTGCAACAAAGATAAGATCTCTCATGGTTAAAACAACGCACCTCTGTTGAGTGTAAGAACTATAATTTGTCACTCCCTGTTCCGGGAAGGAGCTGCAAATGCTGCAGGAATGGAACTCCACGAAAGTTCTGGTAACTTGTGAAGGCTAGCGGACAAAGCTTTTCAGAATAAAAGCAACCTTTGAAGAAATGTTTTGGAAAACTTGCATTGCGTATGACCTATGGTCTGTGGATGTAGATATAGTGCATCAAACAATCCTTTTTAGTTAACTTGCTGAGTACGCTCGTACTCAATGTATCTTGTTAACTCTTGCTAGATTCTAAAGACATTAAAGGTCAGGAAGAGGAAATACTATATCCAATTGAAGACCAAGAAGAATTCCGCTATGAAGAACCAGAAGTATCTGAAAGTGTCGAAGGTGACAATTACGAAAGCAGCTATGGAATGGAGAACGAAGTATCTGAAGTGTAGATGTATCATATATAGTGATCAAGTCCAGTAGCATAGATCTCTATCCTCCATATATATTAATCTCGTATAAACCTTAAAGTTTAGTTTACTTCTTTATCTTGTTCTCATAGTTATTATAGTTTAGCCCCGAGTCATCGGGATACCTCTATGGACCTAAGAGGATTTAGAATTTGTTGTGTAATTTCTGGATGTAATAATAAAAATGTATGCTTGTGGACACGCTTTTTTTCTGTTGTACCACTCTGAGGATGTAATATTTGCGGAATGGTGTTCCGTGAGTGTTATGTCCATGACTATAGTATACTACAACATACAGTGGAATGCTAGGTCACCACAACTGGTATCAGAGCAAAAGCTTTGACCTTATGTTGGGAACCTATTAAATGGGTATAACTTTTAGGAAGTATGTTAGCAACGGTAAAGAGTTCTCTAGAAATATGATGAGTATTCACTTGAGAATTACATTGTCATGTTTCTAGTGCGATAATTCTTTATTATGATGCAATTTGGGGTAATAATAATAAGTTATAACCTAGTAGGACAAATTATAATCTCTTATCTACAGTGAGGAATCACATCTCGGTACTCAAACCGGAATGTTCAAGTGATGTATAGGACTATGTAGGTGATTGGACAGAACTTTTGAGACAACTTTTATGGAATATGGAATTGCAAATCTCGACTTCTCGTCAAGGTTTACAGTTTCCATTACGGGAAAGTGTTAGTAAAGTAGCGTGTAGTGCTTATCTTACCAAAAAGTTGGGGATAAGTGAAGAAATGTCATTTAGGAAGATGAGATGTATGGCGGTGGCGTATCAAATTGCAGTTTTAGAAGCAATAATAAAGCTTTGAATACAATAATCTAAGAAAATTGGTAGGTAGTACTCCTACTACTATACCTCAAGATTCCATAAATTCAGAACTTAAGTTGGATCATGCTACATTTGTGCATACTAAAGCTACCTTAGCTTCCGAATACATAGATCATAATAGGACATTACTCAATACCTATCATGACACACATTAGGTTCTAGTCCAAGAGTTGGATATTAACCTTGAGGATTATGTTGAACCTACTAAAGAAATTAAATGCAAAAAGGAGTTAGATAGAGAAGCTAGGCATCTTAGAACAGTCTTCTCAAGAGATTTGTATGAACAGAATGAGTTTGAGGACCCATAGTCCGAAGCCTATGCCTATTATCAGAATGGGCACACATGTAGACCATGGACAAGTATAAAATTAAACAGGGAACTTAGGAAATATCTAATCCAAGTATTCTAGTTTGGAATTATGATGGATGGGGAGTAGAATCTTACACTGGAACCAGGGAGAATCCTATACCCTGTGATCCTAGTAAGGGAGTGGAAATCAGTTAGATTAGCATGGAACCTATGATCCATATGGGGGTAGTACTAATCCTATTGACCCGGAATAATATACTGGCAGTTATCACATCTATATGTATGACTGAATCAAGAAAAAAGCAGAGAACACATCTTACTTTGAAAGTGTGTTTGAAGGTGGACACAAGAATTCCACGGGAGATCACGCATTTTCTAGTCATTTATCAATGGATAACCTTAATATAAGTAGTTCTAATCAAGAGTGCGCACCCTCTGAATGTTTATATACTCCAAAAGGTAGTCGTCGGACTTCAGGTCATCATGTACGGAATTCCAGGAAGCACTAGGAAGAAGGAGAAAAGTAAGAAGAGACAATCCATACAAGTAAAGGGCATAAATAATATACATATCCATTAATGTGCATTGTAGTGTTTGAGAGGCACGACGTAATAAGTGAGAGCATGCTCATACGAGCAAGTCAGTCCTTGTAATATACAATTAATGTACTAAGTGAGAGTTAAACCGTGGTTGTGGGGATTGTTTGTAATAGCTTATAAAACCCATGTATAATACATGGTATAGGTTTGGATGTTATTTGGATTTGGTTCTTGATTTCCTTGTGGGACTAGCGTTGTGCATAAAGTTGAGCTCAGAAAACATGTGCATGATGTAAGTATGAATTTTCGCTTTATTTAAAAGGACTAGAGGGGTATGGATACGGGAGTAGAAGCTGGGTTTAAAGGACAGCGTTTGGAGCAAGAAGCTAAGCAGAGGGAAAGTAATGTGGATGTAATTGCAACTGGACCATTAAATCGTCCGTTGAAAGAGGAGAATTTCATGCAATACATGCAAATGATGCCGGAGTACCAGAATAAGTTCATGCAGGAGATACTCAAACGAATTGGACCTGGAGAGGAAAACAAAGATATCAGAGTAAGTCTTTCTGATTTCAAAAATGCCAAACCAATTCCTTTTGCATCTGCATCAGAAGCTATGGATGTGGAGGATTGGCTGATGGATAAAGAAAGGAAGCTTAAAACAGTTGGATGCAATGATGAGGAGAAGTTATGTTATGCAACATTTCTTCTATCTGGACCTACCGCAAATTGGTGGGAAAATCAATTAGCTATGCACACACCAGGAGATATATTCACTTGGGAAGAATTCAAGCAGAAGTTTCATGAGTATCATGTTCTAGAGAGCATTATGGAATTTAAGAGGAGAGATTTCAAGGACTTACGGCAAAATCATGAAACCGTGATGAAATATATTAGCAAGTTTAGTCAATTATCTCGTTATGCAGTTGATGAGGTAAATACGGAGGAGAAGCGCAAGAAAAGGTTCTTGGAAGGACTAAACCCTTATATGAGGATGAAAATATGAGAGGCTGCAACACGACGTTTCCAAGAGCTGGTTGATGTAGAAATTACTTTCGAGGATGATTATAAGATGTTAGTGGAAGTGAGGAAGAAAATAGACAAGGAAAGAGATAAAAGGAAACCAAAGAAGTTTCAATCTACTAAGTCAACATCAAACTTAAGTTTTATACCTAGATTCATATCCACAAGTGGTACATCAAAGCACGAGGCATCAAAATGAAAGAAACAAATTATATGCAATAAGTGTGGAGCATCCCGTCATATAAGGAGGGATTGTTGGAAGACCGGAAAGGTGTGCTATAGGTGTGTGATACGTCGTAAACGTATCTATAATTTTTAATGCTCCATGCTTGTTTGGTATCAACTTTCTTATGTTTTGTCTACACTTTGATTTATTTTTATACATTTTCTGGAACTAAGCTATTGACAAGATACCACAGTGCCAATTCTCTATTTTCTACTATTTTTGGCTTAAGAAAATCTAGTAAATAAATATTCTCGAAATTGGACGGAACCAAAGCCAAAGTCAATATTTTACCCGACACTGCACGGAGACCGAAGAGGAGACGAAGAGGAGCCACGAGGCGGCCGCACCATAGGATGGTGCGGGCCCACCCTAGAGCGCTCCACTAGGTTGTGTTGGCCCCTCGAGGCTCCACCGACCTTGTCCTTTTGCCTACATATACGTCTCCTCGAGACGTAAACCCTACACGAATCAGATCTCCACAAAAAGTTCTGCAACACCGCTACCACCGAAGAGGAGATTTGGGGGACAGAGGTCTCTGTTCCGGCACCCTGACGGGATGGGGAATTGCCCCCGGAGCCATCTCCATTGACTCCACTGACATCTCCATCGCCGTTGCTTACTCCCATGATGAGGAGGGAGTAGTTCTCCCTCGAGGCTAAGGGCTCTATCGGTAGCTATATGTTCATCTCTCTCTCTCCATGCGTGATCTTATTGTGGTCATGAGCTTTGTAATCAAGTAGATCTACTCTGCTACTCAAGTGATTTAATTGTAATCTCCAGTTATCCCCACGTGCGTGAAGTTAACCGTGTGCACACCGTGTGGCAGTTAGGTTAAAGATTGCAGAAATACTTATCATGAGTTATATTTTGAGTTTGATGCCTCTATGAAATTGTGGTGTTTGTTGGATCCATCTAGCGCTCAAGGTGACAATGTGGGGTTACCTAGATGGGGAATGCAAACTTTAAGGAGAGCTTTTGTAGCCCTACCATGGATTGGAGTTGTCCAACCGGAGAGTAGTTCAAAGTAGCATAATGAAGAGAAGATATTTATATGAGAGTGTCCACTAGTGAAAGTATGATCCCTAGGCCTTGTTTCTAAGCATTGAAACACCATTTACAATCAGTCCTGTTACATTTTTTCTTGATGCCATCATTATTTCAGATTTCAATTACCACTTATAATCATCCATACTACTTGTATGTCACTATCTCTTCGCCGAACTAGTGCACCTATACACCTGACAAGTGTATTGGGTGTGTTGGGGACACAAGAGACTTATTGTATATTGGTTGCAGGGTTGCTTGAGAGGGGTACCTTTGGCCACTTCCTCGCTTAGTTCGATAAACCCTTAGTGATCCACTTAAGGGAAACTTGCTACTGTTCTACAAACCTCTGCACTTGGAGGCCCAACATTGTCTACAAGAATAGAAGCGTGCATAGACATCAAGCTCTTTTCTGGCGCCATTGCCGGGGAGGTAAGGTAAAAGGTACTCACATCCTCTGGCTACTAAGCTATCATCTAGTACTGTTGCTGGTGTGTGAGTGCTTGAAGTTATTTCCTTTAGTTTCTGCAATTATATCTTTTTGTTTCTTGTTTTTATTTTCACTTGTTAGGCTTAATGGAAAACAACAACAAAATTAGAGAGCTTTATAGTATTTATCTTGAGTTAGGACATGAAGTGTTTGAAGAGAAAATTAAAAAACCTATGGAACTTTATTTGCATGCTAATAGCAATGTTATTAGTATGAATTCTTTCAACACCATTATTGCTATTGCTATGGAAACGACTAAGCTTGGGGAAGCTAGTTTTATGAAAATGATCTTTTTAGATCCCCAGCTTTAGAGGAGAAAATTTGTTATGATGATACTATACCTCCAATATATGATGATTACAATGATGAATATGATATTTTTAGTCCACCTACTTTAGAGGAGAAAAATTTCTATGATGATACTATACCTCCAATATATGATGATTACATTGATGAATATGATATTTTCAGTCCACCTACTATTGAGGAGAACATTAATTATGATTACAATATGCCTCCGATATTTGATGACTATGGTGATGAGAATAATAATGATAGCTATTTTGTTGAATTTCCTCCCACTATAATTAATAAGAATGACTATGCTTATGTGGAGAGTAATAATTATTTTATGCATGTGTCTCATGATAAGAATGTTTTATGTGATAGTTATATTGTTAATTTCATTCATGATGCTATTGAAAATTATTATGAGAGAGGGAAACATGATTTTATGCATCTCAAAAATATTAAGTTTCCCCTCTTTATGTTGAAAATTTTGAAGGTGCACTTGTTTTGCTTTCCTATGCTTGTTGCTTTGTGCTTTCATGACTTGTTTCTTTACAAGATTATTTTTCAGAGGAAGTGGGTTAGACTTAAATTTGTTTTATATTAGCTTCTTGATGCTCTCTTTTACTTCAATTCATATTTCTTATGTGAGCATCATCGAAATTATCTGTCAACACCCGGATTTTTAATCCCATATGCCTGTTATGCCATACATCGCAATCCTAGGATTACCATTTTTGCGAGACATAACAGATTGGATATCATAGTACATCATCCATTACAAACCATATATAAGGTCTTAAAACGAATAAAGGATCTCACGATCCAGTCTTAATACAATCATAGCAGCGGAATAACGTAATAATAACGGTAGCATGGGCAAAGCTCCATCTTCATGGTCATAGGCAATGCTGACGATGGGAGATGATCCTAGTTGTAGTAACCGTCCTACTTTCCATCCTCCTGATACTCCTCTTCATAGTCTGGCCACGGGAATAGAAAGGGACAAAGCCATGAGTACTCTTTAAGTACTCACAAACTAATACTAACAAGTGCGGTTCATTGGAGTAGGATACTAAGTTCTAGGGTTGTTTTGCAAAAAGACATATTTATCTCTACTGAGTTCAGAAGCAAAGAAAGCTAGTTGAAAGTTTTAATAACACCTAAGTGGGAACTTGAATTTCATATCACAACTCTGTTGTGATCAAGTCAAAATCACGAATCATTTCACAAGTCATTTTGAAAACATCTGACGACGGAACAGTATGGCCACTCCAACTATCCATAATCGCAGACATGGGTATTCGAATAGTTTGACACTCTGCAGAGGTGGTATACTTTCACCACAACATTCGATACATCTATCAGGAACAATCCTGAATTCACCATACTCAGTATGCGGATAATCAATCCTAACCTTTTAATTACACGCCCTAGTATAGGCACCTCTCCTATGAGTTTGGCCTCCCAACCATGACCAATTGTCATCTTGGGAACTACACAGGTGGACAATCTTCACAAGGTAGCCTCAGCTCAAACCTTGGCCGCAAGGGAACCCATAGTAAGGTATATAAATTTACAGTCAAGCCCTACCCAAATTTCGGGTATTGTGGTTGTACGGTAAAATTGGAATGGTATCGCATCCAGAAAACCATCATTTTTAAAAAGGGCTAAGGCTCATGCCTTACATTTTCATCATCAAAATCATCTGGTGTTCAAGAAGACATGTCAAAACATTTCAGTAGAATGACTCATCATTCTAAGGTTTTCATAAACATTTTAACCAAGTATTCCCATCTAAAGTGATCAAGTTTTATGCTTAGCACTAGGATCTACAAGTGGGGCATAAACACTAATGAGGGTTGGTAAACAGATGTATCTTATCTAAGTTCAATCTCATGCCTCAGGATGACATCAAGATTATCTAACTTAGGCTAAGTTTTATTCTCTTTATGCTACCTTGAGATATCTTTCTGAAGTCTACTAGTTATCAAGTAACCTTAACTAGAAAGCTTTGATAAAGAAATAAAATACTAAGCTTGCAAGTAAAACTAGGATTTGGTATCCTCAAGTGGGTATAAGTTTGCTAATTCTCAAGTGTTAGCTTGCTCAGTTAATAGCTTTCCTTGTGCAGAGCAGTGGTTGAAGTTCTCCTCGGCTTCTTCCTCTTAGTATCCTCCTTCCTCCTCGTATCCTTGGTCGTTACTAGCCTCTATAAATAAATACGAGGTACAAAATCACCAAACAATACTTAACCAGTTCTATTCATTACACCAGGGTTTTCACTAGATGGTCTAGTATCTTCACAAGCATTACAATCATTAAGGCAAATAGTTTTAATTCCCTTTATTTTAGCAAAGTAATTTCTACTCATTGAAAAACTATTTAAGGTTTAATATTCTCTAACTAAAACATGGGATCATGTTGAC
The DNA here is from genome assembly GCA_916181665.1 of Avena sativa. NCBI lineage: Eukaryota > Viridiplantae > Streptophyta > Magnoliopsida > Poales > Poaceae > Avena > Avena sativa. Next base: position 49,999,021 of record OV702279.1, on the reverse strand, counting down.
ACATGTCATCACCACATATTTCAGTACATGGGAATGTGATTTAAAGTGGTGTCACAATTTATTAAGGTTTAACCTTTTTATTTTAACTAAGTAAAGTGGTTTGAATGTCCTATGAGGCATTCTTTTATTGCTTGACCATTATTTCTGCAAGTAAACCTATATATTTTTATATATTCTGAAAGGTACTGTTAAATGTGATTTTTGGGAGTTGGAATCAACTCAAAAGATTTCATGGATGAATTTTGAAAAATGTTTCAATGCGGAAAAGCTTCTGCCTTGTTATTTTTACCATAGGTGATCTACAAATCCATTTGGTTTGAATCCAACGGTCTTGGATTAAGAATTCTAGTACCTTTCTAACAAAAAAAATTTCATGCACTTTGGTTCAGTGAATCGAGGTGGGTTGATTTTTGAATCTGGATACAAAACTAAGTTTGAAACTAAAAGAATAAACATAAATTTGAATTACTGGGTCACGCGGTATGCTAACTGGGACGACCCACAGTGTACATCGCATGCGCGGGTGGGTTTAATTGAACGACCCCACCAGTCAGCGAGACAGAGGGGTGTGAAGCGCTATGGGGCGATCTAGGTCGTGCGATCAAACTCTAATCCTATGGCGGTGGTTCATCGTCCACGTCGGGCAACGCCGGCGAGATAGAACCCTAGCGCGGCCAGTGGGGGTATACGGGGGCTCACTGGGGCTCAGGCGATGGTCGGTGACGTGGGCGAACGACGAAGTCAACGATGGCGAACCTCCTAGTACTGGTGGCTTCTCCTGTGGCGGCTCCAATCGCTGGCTCCTTTCTTCCTCCTCCGCGACAGACTCCGGCCAAATTCCGGCGATGTGATGCTCGCCTTGCTCCGGGAGTGAGGTGGGGTGATTCTGAGAGAGGGGGAGTGAGATGTTGTGAAGAATTTGTGCTGGGGTGGCCTCTATTTATAGTGCAGCTAGGGGACCGAAGGGTGCCTCTGGAGCTCGTCGTGGTCGTCGGCACAACAAGCTAAAGGCATGGGCGACGATAGGGGTGGTGCTGTGCTCCCTGGCGAAGCTCAGCAGCATGGTCACGCGGCATGGGGTGGTGTGAAACGGTCGGAACGCGTCGATGCTCTAGGCGGGTCCGACAACATTTTTTATTGCGCACAGTGTCTATGGTCCGCGCGGCGGCGAACGGGCGTGTCTGGGGTGTTCCTGGGGTGGTGGCGATCCTGCTTGCACGCGGCGCGGGCAGCGCGCGGTCTGTGGGAGTGTGTCGCGGGTGGCGCTCTAGCGGGCTCTCGGCATGCTCGCAGAGAGGATTGGCACGCTCGGGCAGTGTGGTCCAGGGGCTGGTAGTGCTCGAGGCTTGGATAGGGGGTGGAGGTGGATGGTGGTGAGTGTCCCAGACAAGGCTGGCGAGGCTACAGAAGCTTCTAGATGGCTGGCGACATTGGGGTGGCAAGGGTGCTCTCGGCATGCTTGTCATTGATGGAATGGTATGCTTTACAGTGAGCTAGAGGGGTTAAACAAGTTAGATGATCTACTGAGAGTGTAGTGTGAGCTAGATAGGGGACAAGTTAGGCCAAAATTGCTGCTCACTATAGTGTTCAATGTTTGTTGGTTTGGTGTCTGCAAGGTGTTTGATGAAATGGATGCAAGAGATTCAAATTTGAATTTTTGATTCGAACTTGGTGGTTGTGATAGTTACATACTAGGGAGTCTCTGGTTATTTGGATTGGTCAAGGTGCACTGGTTTGGTTGGGTTTTGAAAAATGGTGATCTTCACATATGATATAGATTCAATTTTGAATTGTCATTTGAATCAAGTTGCCAAATGTTTCTGTAAGTTTTAAAGGTGGGCTTTGATTCACTTTTACTTGGTCTAGCAAGGGGTGAAAAGAAATGGAAATGTTTCTGTTTGAAATCTTGGACTAGAAACACTCAAAGTGTCCTAGTGATCAAGATTGACAAAAATGACCACTTGCTTTATTTATTTTGTTTTTTATTTTCTCCTGATTTGTTTCTGCTTGGAAATGTTATAGATGATGTTATTTTCATCTTTAAACCATTCCTTGACATTTATATCAATCACACAAGTCCATTCATGCATTCATACAATCATCACATTAACACATGCATTCATATGGTTTAATTAACAAACGTTTTTGTTAACCCCAAATTTGGCGATTGGAATTTGATAACCATGATCAATATTTTTGGGGTGTTACAAACCTTACCTCCTGAAACAAAATCTCGTCCCGAGATTTGAGAAAGAAGAAAACTATGATTTAAAGAGATCGGGAAACTCCGTCTTGATGTAGTCTTCTCGCTCCTAGGTGGTTCTGAAAGCTTCCTCCAAAATACGGATGGGTACTTCGGGATACGTCGGGTCATCATTGATGTCGATGGTCCGTTGATCAATGTTCTTGAAAACTTCAGTATTCTCCGGGACTTCAAGGCATTTGTGAAGTAACGATATATGAAACACATTATGCACTGCTGACATCTCTTCTGACAGTTCCAGTTGATACGATACTTCTCCTCGATGATTCCGAATCTTGAAAGGTCCGATATATTTGGGGGCTAACTTTCCTTTGATCTAGAAATGTTGCATTCCTTTCAAAGGCGACACTTTGAGATACACAAAATATCCGATATTGAAAGCGAGGTCTCGACGTCTCTTCTTGGCATAACTCTTCTGTCTTGACTAGGCGGTCTTGAGGTGCTCACGGATCTTGTGAACTTTCTCTTCTGCTTCTTGTAGGATGTCGGGTCCGAAAATCTGAATCTCTCCTACTTCCAACCAATTCAAAGGGGTGCGACACTTCCTTCCATACATGAATTCAAATGGGGCCATTTGCAAACTAGCTTGATAACTGTTGTTGTAATAAAATTCTGCAAAAGGCAGACAGTCTTCCCATTTATATCCATACTCTAGAACACATGCTCTCAACATATCTTCTAGTATTTGATTTACTCGCTTCGTTTTTCCATCGGTTTGAGGGTGGTAAGCTGTGCTGAAATCTACTCTAGTTCCTAATCCTTCTTGGACGTGCTTCTAGAATCTCGAGGTAAAATGAGTTCCTCGATCTGACACAATGTTCTTGGGGACTCCGTGCAAACTGACAATTCTAGCGATGTATAACTCCACTAGCTTTGAGCTCTGGTAACTGGTCTTGACTGGTAAAAAATGGGCTACCTTGGACAATCTATCAACTATGACCCAAATAGAGTCATCTCCCCTACTAGAAGTAGGCAATCCGGTGATAAAGTCCATTCTAACTGAATCCCATTTCCATTCCAGAATCTGCAGTGGTCGCAACAGTCTTGTGGGTCTATGTCTCGCCTTAACTCTCTGACAAATATCACACTTGGCGATATAGGTTTCGATTTCTCTCTTCATCTTATGCCACCAAAATTGCTCCTTCATATCCTGATACATCTTTGCTCCTCCGGGTTGGATAGAATAAAGAGTATCATGGGCCTCTTTCAAAATGGCTTTCTTCAACTATGAGTCCGCTGGTACACAGATACGTCCTTTGTACCACAGAACTCCTTCTTCATCCTCGATGAATCCGGGTACTTTGCATGTACCGATACAATGTTTGATTCCGTCGATACTAGCATTTCCTTTCTGCGCCTCCTTGATCTGATTAATCAAAGTGGGTTGAAGTTCTATGCTAGCCAAAAATCCTTCACTTACTAATTCCATTCTAAAATCTTCCATCTCCTTGTGCAAACTTGGTTGCTCCTTCAGAATCATAGAGTTCAAGCGGCAAGGCAATCTGCTAAGGGCATTGGCTACCACATTGGCTTTACCTGGGTGATAGTGAATGTCCAGATCATATTCCTTGATTAGCTCTATCCATCTTCTCTGCCTCATATTCAGTTCCTTCTGAGTGAATATATACTTCAGGCTCTTGTGATCCGAATAAATCCCATAACAGTTTCCCATGAGATAATGCCCCCATGTCTTCAGGGCTAGAACTACAGTTGCTAGTTCAAGGTCATGGGTAGGATAATTCTCTTCATGCTGCTTCAGTTGTTGGGATAGATAAGATATAACTTTGCCTTCTTGCATTAACACACATCCGAGACCGATCTTGCAGGCGTCACAATACACATCAAAGGGCTTCGTAATATCCAGCATGATCAAGATTTGGGCTGAAATCAATCTCCTCTTGAGTTCTTGAAAACTCGCTTCACACTTGTCCATCCATTCGAACTTCTTATCGTTCTTCAACAATTGGGTCATGGGTCTGGCGATACTCGAGAATCCTTCTACGAACTTGCGGTAATATCCCGCTAATCCGAGAAATGCACGAACTTGGGTTTGAGTGGTTGGGGCTTGCCAATCTTCCACATCTTTCACCTTTGCAGGGTCAACGGCAATTCCTCCGGCTGATACTATATGTCCGAGGAATCCTAACTCCTGTAACCATAATTCACATTTGCTAAACTTGGCATACAACTGATGCTCCCTAAGAGTTCCAAGGATGGTTCTTAGGTGTAGCTCATGTTCTTCTTCTGATTTGGAATAGATCAGAATGTCATTGATGAAAACAACGACAAACTTATCCAGGAAGTCCATAAAAATCTTATTCATGAGATTCATGAAATAAGCGGGGGCATTGGTTAATCCAAAAGACATGACAGTATACTCGTATAATCCATATCTGGTGGTAAAGGCAGTCTTTGGAATATCCTATACGTGAATCTTGATTTGATGATAACCAGTTCTAAGATCAATCTTAGAAAATACTTTGGCACCAGTCAACTGGTCAAACATGTCTTCTATCTTTGGTAGTGGGTACTTGTTCTTGATGGTGACATCATTTAACTTCTGATAATCTGTACACAAACGGTTACCTCCATCTTTCTTGTCCAGAAACAAAACAGGTGATCTCCATGGCGACGCACTTGGTTGGATCAATCCTATCTCCAACATAGCATCTAGTTTCTTCTTCAGCTCAACTAGTTCCGATGGGTTCATACTATAAGGTCTCTGAGCTATGGGTCTGGTTCTAGGGATTAGTTCAATGATCAACTCAATATCCCGATCTGGGGGCATACATGGCAAAACATCTGGAATACATCGGGGTATTCACAGACTATTCTGACTTGGTCAATGGTTGGCTGGGGTGGATAGAATAAAGAGTATCATGGGCCTCTTTCAAAATGGCTTTCTTCAACTCTGAGTCTGCTGGTACACAGATACGTCCTTTGTACCACATAACTCCTTCTTCATCCTTGATGAATCCGGGTACTTTGCATGTACCAATACGATGTTTGATTCCGTCGATACTAGCATTTCCTTTCTGCGCCTCCTTGATCTGATTGATCAAAGTGGGTTGAAGTTCTATGCTAGCCAAAAATCCTTCACTTACTAATTCCATTCTAAAATCTTCCATCTCCTTGTGCAAACTTGGTTGCTCCTTCGCAATCATAGAGTTCAAGCGGCACAGCAATCTGCTAGGGGCATTGGCTACCACATTGGCTTTACCTGGGTGATAGTGAATGTCCAGATCATAGTCCTTGATTAGCTCTATCCATCTTCTTTGCCTCATATTTAGCTCCTTCTGAGTGAATATATACTTCAGGCTCTTGTGATCCGAATAAATCTCACAACGGTTTCCCATGAGATAATGCCCCCATGTCTTTAGGGCTAGAACTACAGTTGCTAGTTCAAGGTCATGGGTAGGATAATTCTGTTCATGCTGCTTCAGTTGTCGGGATAGATAAGATATAACTTTGCCTTCTTGCATTAACACACATCCGAGACCGATCTTGGACGCGTCACAATACACATCAAAGGGCTTCGTAATATCCGGCATGATCAAGATTTGGGCTGAAATTAATCTCCTCTTGAGTTCTTGAAAACTCGCTTCACACTTGTCCGTCCATTCGAACTTCTTATCGTTCTTCAACAATTGGGTCATGGGTCTGGCGATACTCGAGAATCCTTCTACGAACTTGCGGTAATATCCCGCTAATCCGAGAAATGCACGAACTTGGGTTTGAGTGGTTGGGGCTTGCCAATCTTCCACATCTTTCACCTTTGCAGGGTCAACGGCAATTCCTCCGGCTGATACTATATGTCCGAGGAATCCTACCTCCTGTAACCAGAATTCACATTTGCTAAACTTGGCATACAACTGATGCTCCCTAAGTGTTCCAAGGATGGTTCTTAGGTGTATCTCATGTTCTTCTTCTGATTTGGAATAGATCATAATGTCATTGATGAAAACAACGACAAACTTATCCAGGAAGTCCATAAAAATCTTATTCGTGAGATTCATGAAATAAGCGGGGGCATTGGTTAATCCAAAAGACATGACATTATACTCATATAATCCATATCTGGTGGTAAAGGCAGTCTTTGGAATATCCTATATGTGAACTTGAGTTGATGATAACCAGTTCTAAGATCAATCTTAGAAAATACTTTGGCACCAGTCAACTGGTCAAACAGGTCTTCTATCTTTGGTAGTGGGTACTTGTTCTTGATGGTGACATCATTTAACTTCTGATAATCTGTACACAAACGGTTACCTCCATCTTTCTTGTCCAGAAACAAAACAGGTGATCTCCATGGCGACGCACTTGGTTGGATCAATTCTATCTCCAACATAGCATCTAGTTTATTCTTCATCTCAACTAGTTCCGATGGGTTCATACTATAAGGTCTCTGAGCTATGGGTCTGGTTCTAGGGATTAGTTCAATGATCAACTCAATATCCCGATCTGGGGCATACCGGGCAAAACATCTGGAATACATCGGGGTATTCACAGACTATTCTGACTTGGTCAATGGTTGGCTGGGGTGGATAGAATAAAGAGTATCATGGGCCTCTTTCAAAATGGCTTTCTTCAACTCTAAGTCTGCTGGTACACAGATACGTCCTTTGTACCATAGAAATCCTTCATCCTTGATGAATCCGGGTACTTTGCATGTACCGATACGATGTTTGATTCCGTCGATACTAGCATTTCCTTTCTGCGCCTCCTTGATCTGATTGATCAAAGTGGGTTGAAGTTCTATGCTAGCCAAAAATCCTTCACTTACTAATTCCATTCTAAAATCTTCCATCTCCTTGTGCAAACTTGGTTGCTCCTTCACAATCATAGAGTTCAAGCGGCACGGCAATCTGCTAAGGGCATTGGCTACCACATTGGCTTTACCTGGGTGATAGTGAATGTCCAGATCATAGTCCTTGATTAGCTCTATCCATCTTCTCTGCCTCATATTCAGCTCCTTCTGAGTGAATATATACTTCAGGCTCTTGTGATCCAAATAAATCTCACAACGGTTTCCCATGAGATAATGCCCCCATGTCTTTAGGGCTAGAACTACAGTTGCTAGTTCAAGGTCATGGGTAGGATAATTCTATTCATGCTGCTTCAGTTGTCGGGATAGATAAGATATAACTTTGCCTTCTTGCATTAACACACATCCGAGACCGATCTTGGAGGCGTCACAATACACATCAAAGGGCTTCGTAATATCCGGCATGATCAAGATTTGGGCTGAAATTAATCTCCTCTTGAGTTCTTGAAAACTCGCTTCACACTTGTCCGTCCATTCAAACTTCTTATCCTTCTTCAACAATTGGGTTATGGGTCTGGCGATACTCGAGATTCCTTCTACGAACATGCGGTAATATCCCGATAATTCGAGAAATGCACGAACTTGGGTTTGAGTGGTTGGGGCTTGCCAATCTTTCACCTTTCTACGGTCAACTGCAATTCCTCCGGCTGATACTATATGTCCGAGGAATCCTACCTCCTGTAACCAAAATTCACATTTGCTAAACTTGGCATACAACTGATGCTCCCTAAGAGTTCCAAGGATGGTTCTTAGGTGTAGCTCATGTTCTTATTCTGATTTGGAATAGATCATAATGTCATTGATGAAAACAACGACAAACTTATCCAGGAAGTCCATAAAAATCTTATTCATGAGATTCATGAAATAAGCGGGGGCATTGGTTAATCCAAAATACATGACAGTATACTCGTATAATCCATATCTGGTGGTAAAGGCAGTCTTTGGAATATCCTATACGTGAATCTTGAGTTGATGATAACCAGTTCTAAGATCAATCTTAGAGAATACTTTGGCACCAGTCAACTGGTCAAATAGGTCTTCTATCTTTCGTAGTGGGTACTTGTTCTTGATGGTGACATCATTTAACTTCTGATAATCTGTACACAAACGGTTACCTCCATCTTTCTTGTCCAGAAACAAAACAGGTGATCTCCATGGCGACGCACTTGGTTGGATCAATCCTATCTCCAACATAGCATCTAGTTTATTCTTCATCTCAACTAGTTCCGATGGGTTCATACTATAAGGTCTCTGAGCTATGGGTCTGGTTCTAGGGATTAGTTCAATGATCAACTCAATATCCCGATCTGGGGGCATACCGGGCAAAACATCTGGAATACATCGGGGTATTCACAGACTATTCTGACTTGGTCAATGGTTGGCTGGGGTGGATAGAATAAAGAGTATCATGGGCCTCTTTCAAAATGGCTTTCTTCAACTCTAAGTCTGCTGGTACACAGATATGTCCTTTGTACCATAGAACTCCTTCATCCTTGATGAATCCGGGTACTTTGCATGTACCGATACGATGTTTGATTCCGTCGATACTAGCATTTCCTTTCTGCGCCTCCTTGATCTGATTGATCAAAGTGGGTTGAAGTTCTATGCTAGCCAAAAATCCTTCACTTACTAATTCCATTCTAAAATCTTCCATCTGCTTGTGCAAACTTGGTTGCTCCTTCACAATCATAGAGTTCAAGCGGCACGGCAATCTGCTAAGGGCATTGGCTACCACATTGGCTTTACCTGGGTGATAGTGAATGTCCAGATCATAGTCCTTGATTAGCTCTATCCATATTCTCTGCCTCATATTCAGCTCCTTCTGAGTGAATATATACTTCAGGCTCTTGTGATCCGAATAAATCTCACAACGGTTTCCCATGAGATAATGCCCCCATGTCTTTAGGGCTAGAACTACAGTTGCTAGTTCAAGGTCATGGGTAGGATAATTCTATTCATGCTGCTTCAGTTGTCGGGATAGATAAGATATAACTTTGCCTTCTTGCATTAACACACATCCGAGACCGATCTTGGAGGCGTCACAATACACATCAAAGGGCTTCGTAATATCCGGCATGATCAAGATTTGGGCTGAAATTAATATCCTCTTGAGTTCTTGAAAACTCGCTTCACACTTGTCCGTCCATTCGAACTTCTTATCCTTCTTCAACAATTGGGTCATGGGTGTGGCGATACTCGAGATTCCTTCTACGAACATGCGGTAATATCCCGATAATTCGAGAAATGCACGAACTTGGGTTTGAGTGGTTGGGGCTTGCCAATCTTTCACCTTTCTAGGGTCAACGGCAATTCCTCCGGCTGATACTATATGTCCGAGGAATCCTACATCCTGTAACCAGAATTCACATTTGCTAAACTTGGCATACAACTGATGCTCCCTAAGAGTTCCACGGATGGTTCTTAGGTGTAGCTCATGTTCTTCTTCTGATTTGGAATAGATCAGAATGTCATTGATGAAAACAACAACAAACTTATCCAGGAAGTCCATAAAAATCTTATTCATGAGATTCATGAAATAAGCGGGGGCATTAGTTAATCCAAAATACATGACAGTATACTCGTATAATCCATATCTGGTGGTAAAGGCAGTCTTTGGAATATCCTCTACGCGAATCTTGAGTTGATGATAACCAGTTCTAAGATCAATCTTAGAAAATACTTTGGCATCAGTCAACTGGTCAAACAGGTCTTCTATCTTTCGTAGTGGGTACTTGTTCTTGATGGTGACATCATTTAACTTCTGATAATCTGTACACAAACGGTTACCTCCATCTTTCTTGTCCAGAAACAAAACAGGTGATCTCCATGGCGACGCACTTGGTTGGATCAATCCTATCTCCAACATAGCATCTAGTTTCTTCTTCAGCTCAACTAGTTCCGATGGGTTCATACCATAAGGTCTCTGAGCTATGGGTCTGGTTCCAGGGATTAGTTCAATGATAAACTCAATATCCCGATCTGGGGGCATACCGGGCAAAACATCTGAAATACATCGGGGTATTCACAGACTATTCTGACTTGGTCAATGGTTGCCTGGGGTGGATAGAATAAAGATTATCATGGGCCTCTTTCAAAATGGCTTTCTTCAAATCTGAGTCCACTGGTACATAGATACGTCCTTTGTACCACAGAACTCCTTCTTCATCCTCGATGAATCCGGGTACTTGGCATGTCCCCATATGATGTTTGATTCTGTCGATACTAGCATTTCCTTTCTACGCCTCCTTGATCTGATTGATCAAAGTGGGTTGAAGTTCTATGCTAGCCAAAAATCCTTCACTTACTAATTCCATTCTAAAATCTTCCATCTCCTTGTGCAAACTTGGTTGCTCCTTTAGAATCATAGAGTTCAAGTGGCACGGCAATCTGCTAAGGGCATTGGCTACCACATTGGATTTACATGGGTGACAGTGAATGTCCAGATCATAGTCCTTGATTCGCTCTATCCATCTTCTCTGCCTCATATTCAGCTCCTTCTGAGTGAATATATACTTCAGGCTCTTGTGATCCAAATAAATCTCACAACGGTTTCCCATGAGATAATGCCCCCATGTCTTTAGGGCTAGAACTACAGTTGCTAGTTCAAGGTCATGGGTAGGATAATTCTGTTCATGATGCTTCAGTTGTCGGGATAGATAAGATATAACTTTGCCTTCTTGCATTAACACACATCCGAGATCGATCTTGGAGGCGTCACAATACACATCAAAGGGCTTCGTAATATCCGGCATGATCAAGATTTGGGCTGAAATCAATCTCCTCTTGAGTTCTTGAAAACTCGCTTCACACTTGTCCGTCCATTCGAACATCTTATCCTTCTTCAACAATTGGGTCATGGGTCTGGCGATACTCGAGAATCCTTCTACGAACTTGCGGTAATATCCCGCTAATCCGAGAAATGCACGAACTTGGGTTTGAGTGGTTGGGGCTTGCCAATCTTCCACATCTTTCACCTTTGTAGGGTGAAATACAGCAAGTTTTATAGATGGACGTGAAGTACAGCAAGTTTTACCCTACAAAGGTGAAAGATGTGGAAGATTGGCAAGCCCCAACCACTCAAACCCAAGTTCGTGCTTTTCTCGGATTGGCGGGATATTACCGCAAATTTGTAGAAGGATTCTCTAGTATCGCCAGACCCATGACCCAATTGCTGAAGAAGGACAAGAAGTTTGAATGGACCGACAAATGTGAAGTGAGTTTTCAAGAAATCAAAAGGAGATTGATTTCAGCCCCAATCTTGATCATGCCGTATATCACGAAGCCCTTCGATGTGTATTGTGACGCATCCAAGATTGGTCTCGGATGTGTGCTGATGCAAGAAGACAAAGTTATATCTTATCTATCGCGACAATTGAAGCAACACGAGCAAAATTACCCAACCTATGACCTCGAACTCGCAGCCGTAGTTCTAGCCCTGAAGACATGGAGACATTACCTGATGGGAAACCGTTGTGAGACTTATTCGGATCACAAGAGCCTAAAGTATATATTCACTCAGAAGGAGCTGAATATGAGGCAGAGAAGATGGATTGAGCTAATCAAGGATTACGACCTGGACATTCACTATCACCCTGGTAAAGCCAATGTGGTAGCCGATGCCCTTAGCAGATTGCCGTGCCGCTTGAACTCCATGATTTTGAAGGAGGAACCAAGTTTGCACAAAGAGATGGAAGATTTTCGAATAGAATTAGTCAGTGAAGGATTTTTGGCTAGCATAGAACTTCAGACCACTTTGATCAGTCAGATTAAAGAGGCGCATAAAGGAAATGCCAGTATAGACGGAATCAAGCATCGTATCGGTACAGGCAAAGTACCCGGATTCACCGAGGACGAAGAAGGAGTTCTGTGGTACAAAGGACGCCTTTGTGTACCAGCAGATTCGGAGTTAAAAGAAGTTATCTTGAAGGAGGCTCATGATACTCTTTATTCTATCCATCCCGGAGGAACTAAGATGTATCAGGATGTGAAAGAGCAATTTTGGTGGCATAAGATGAAGAGAGAAATCGGAGGCTATATCGCCAAGTGTGATATATGTCAGCGAGTCAAGGCCGGACATCAAAGACCCGCTGGGTTGTTGCAACCTTTGCAAATTCCGGAATGGAAATGGGATTCTGTACGAATGGATTTTATCACTTGACTACCTACTTCTAGTAGGGGAAATGACTCTATTTGGGTCATAGTGGACAGATTGTCCAAAGTAGCCCATTTCTTGCCCGTCAAAACCACCTATCAGAGTTCAAAGCTAGCAGAGTTGTACATCGCTAGAATCGTTAGTTTGCATGGAGTCCCCAAGAACATCGTATCGGATCGAGGAACTCAGTTTACCTCGAGATTCTGGAAGAAAGTCCAAGAAGGTTTAGGAACCCGCCTAGATTTCGGTACCGCGTATCACCCTCAGACCGATGGACAAACGGAGCGAGTAAACCAAATACTCGAAGATATGCTTAGAGCATGTGTGTTAGAATATGGATCCAAGTGGGAAGACTGTCTGCCGTTTGCAGAATTTTCATACAACAACAGTTACCAAGCCAGTTTGCAAATGTCCCCATTTGAATTTATGTACGGAAGAAAGTGTCGCACCCCTTTGAACTGGTCGGAAGTAGGAGAGAGTCAGATTTTCGGACCCGACATCCTACGAGAAGCAGAAGAGAAGGTTTACAAGATTCGTGAGCACCTCAAGACAGCCCAATCCCGACAGAAGAGTTACGCCGACAAGAGACGTCGAGACCTCGCCTTCAACATCGGAGATTTTGTTTATCTGAAAGTGTCGCCATTGAAGGGAATGCAGCGTTTCCAACTCAAAGGAAAATTAGCCCCCAGATATGTCGGACCTTTCAAAATTTTGAACCGTCGAGGAGAAGTATCTTATCAACTGGAACTACCTGAAGAGATGTCAGCTGTGCACAATGTGTTCCATATCTCGTTACTTTGCAAGTGTCTCGAAGTCCCCGAGAAGACAGAAGTGTTCAAGAATATCGATCATCGGACCATAGAGATCAACGATGACCTGACCTATCCCGAAGTGCCCATCCGCATTTTGGAAGAAGCCTTTCGAACTACCAGAACCCGAAGCATCAAGTTTCTCAAGATTCAGTGGAGCAACCACACAGAAGAGGAGCAATCACATCAAGACGGAGTTTCTCGATCTCTTCAAATCCTAGGTAATCTTTTTGTCCTTTTTCAAATCTCGGGACGATATTTTGTTTAAGGGGGGAAGGTTTGTAACATCCCAAAATACCAAACTTAGATCATCAACCACTAATCATCAAGATTAGGGTTAACAAAAACTTTTCTAAATGAAATCAAGAATGCATGTATATGTGTATGCATGGATTTTGAATTTCTTTAAAAACCACCTTGTTTGTGTGATCCATTGCTTGTAAAATGTTTCTTAGGTGAAATGAACATCATCTAAAACATTTCCCACACTTCTCCCAAAGACAAGTAAATCAAAACAAATATATTAAGTGAATGGTCATTTTGACCAATTTAACTCCCATGCCTACTTTGGCTGTCTCAAACTTTCAAAACCTAACAGAAACTTTTCTGGATCTTTGCACCCCTTGAATGTACTCATAACAAGGTATCAAGGCCCACTTTGTGATCATCCAGAAACTTTCAAATGCATAGTTTAAATGACAATTCAAAATTGAATCTTCTTCATATGGGAAGATCCCACTTTTCCAAAACCCACTCAAACAAGCTCAATTTTCAAAACCCAAGCATCTGCAGACTCACCAGAACCAATCTAGCAAACCCAACAAAAATCATTTCAAAATTCAAAACTTGATTTCATGCAGCCATTTCATCAAACAGGTTGCAGACACAAATCAAAAAAAACATCAAACACTATAGTGTGCAGTGATTCCTGCCTAACTTGTTCCCTAGTTAGCTCACACACAACTCAGTAGATCATCTAGAAAGATTAGCCCAACACTAGCACCCCTGTGAGCTTTCCATTGCCATTAATGGTGAACAGCCGAGCACCCCCATGTCACCCCATTGTGGACAGCAGGCTAGATGAAGAACTAGTCGTGCCAACCTTGTCTGGGAGGCAGCCCACCGTCCACCGCCACTCCCTGTCCCAGCCGCGAGCGTTGCCAAGCCCTGGACCACGCGCACAAGCCGCGCCCAGACCATGCCGAGCGTGCGCCAGAGCGCCACCCTCGACCAGCGTCCAAAGACCGCGCGTCGCCCTCACCGCGTGCACACACGATCACCACCGACCCAGGAGATCGCCAGACACCCCCGTTTGCCGCCCCGTGCCATACAGCCACCGCCCGCCGTCGAAGACGCCGCCTCTGCCACGCAGAGCACCGGCCGTTCCAGACCAAACCACACCGCCCCATGCCTCGCGACCATGTCGTTGAGCATCGCCAGGAGACATAGCACCGTCCCCTACCCTTGCCCATGCCTTTAGCCGCCTGTAACGTCGCCCCCGACGAGCTCACCGTGCGCCCCGACGGTCCCCTCGCTCGACTATAAATAGAGGCCACCCCCGCACGATTTCTTCACACCATCTCACTCCCCTCTCCCCACTGACCGTGCCACACCATCCTCAGAGCACGGTGAGCACCACCTCGCCGGAATTTCACTGGAGCCTGCCGCTGCCGGATAAGAAAGGAGCCAGCGATTGGAGCAACCCCAGGAGAAGCCACCGGTACCAGGAGGTTGGCCGTCGTCGACTTCGTCATTCGCCCGGCTCGCCGACACTCGCCCGTACCCCGGTGAGCCCCCAGCACCCCTCACTGGCCGCGCTAGGTTTCGTTCTCACCGGAGTTGTCTCGCGTCGACGATGACCCACAGCCGTTGGATTACAACTAGATCGAACGATCCACGTTGCCCCATACCGCTTCGCCCAGCCCCGTGTCACTGACGAGTGGGGACACCCACTTAAGCAGCCCGCGGGAGCACTGCGCTTAGCAGGCCGGCCCAGTAACTTTTCCCGTGCAGCCCAACAATTCAAATTAAATCCTTTTCTATTTAAATTCAAACACACTTCAGCACCCAACTTCAAAAATCAACCCAGATCGATTCAGTACACCAAATTGGATGAAACCAAGTTTTTTGGAAAGGTCTGTGAATGCTTAATCCAAGCCCGTTGGATTCAAGTCATTTGGATCTATAGATCACCCATAGTAAAAATAACAAGGCAGAAGCTTTTCTGCATTCAAACATTTTTCAAATTTAAACCATAAAAGCTTTTGAGTTGATTCCAACTCTCAAAAATCACATTTAACCATACCTTTCAGAATAAATAAAAATATATAGGTTTACTTGCAGAAATAATGTTCAAGTAATAAAAGAATGCTACATAAGCATTTCTAGCCACTTTAATTAATTAAAATAAAAGGGTAAAACCTTATTTAATTGTGACACCACTTTAAATCACATTCCCATGGACTACAATATGTGGTGATGACATGTGTCAACATGATCCCATGTTTAGTTTGGAGAATATTAAATCTTAAGTAATTTTTCAATGAGTAGAAATTACTTTTCTAAAAATAAAAAGAATTAAACCAAGCCTTAACCTTGTAATGTTAGAGATGATGCTAGATCATCTATAGGACCCTTGTGTGTGATGATTGCAAGTAGTTAAGTATTGTTTGGTGATTGTGTACCTCGTATTTATTCATAGACGCCAGTACCGACCAAGGATACGAGGAGGAAGGAGGATACTACGAAGAGGAAGCCGAGGAGAACTTCAACCACTGCTCTGCACAAGGCAAGCCTAATACTACTAGTGAATGTGCAAGCTAACACTTGCAAGATACTATACCTATGCAAGCTTATACTGATATTGATGCAAGCTAACACTTGCAAGATACCCTACTGATGCCACAAACCCATACTTGCGATATGACTACTATATGCCTTAAGCATATGTGATCATACCCATTTGATAAACCAATCCTAGTTTTACTTGCAAGCTTCTTACTTTATTTCTTTATCAAAGCTTATTTAGAGTCTACCTAAGAGTTTGGTAGATACTAGACAGTTGTGCTGAAGGTTGCATCAAGAGCATTAAAATTTGGCCTAAGCTAGATAACCTTTATGTCATCCTAAGGCACGAGTTTGAACTTAGTTGAAACTCCACTAGTTTACCACCCCTCATCGGTGCTTACCCCCACCTGTAGATGCTAGTGCTAAGCATAAAACTTGATCAACTTTTAGATGGGAATACTTGGTGGAAAAATGGTTATGAAAACCTTGGAATGATGGATCATTCTATTGAAATGTTTTGGACATGTGTTTCCAAACACTTGATTATTTTGGTGATGAAAATGTTGAGGCATGAGCCTTAGCCCTTTATAAAACCGATGGTTGTCTGGATGAGATACCATTCCAATTTTAGCGTACAACCACAATACCCGAATATTGGGTAGGGCTTGACTGGAAACTTATAATCCTTAGTATTAGCTCCCTCACGGCCAAGGTCTGAGCTGGGGCTACCTTGTGAAGATTGTCCACCTGTGCAGTACCCAAGATGACAGTGGTCATGGTTGGGAGGCCAAACTCACAGGAGAGGTGCTTATACTAGGGCGTGTAATTGAAAGGTTAGGATTGATTATCCGCATACTGAGTATGGTGAATTCAGGATTTGTTCCTGACGGATGTATCGAATGTTGTGGTGAAAGTGTACAATCTCTGCAGAGTGTCAAACTATTCGAATAGCCGCGTCCGTGGTTATGGACAGTTGGAGTGGCCATACTGTTCCCCCGTCAGACTTTTCAAAATGACTTGTGAAATGAACTGAGACTTTGACTTGACCACAACAGAGTTGTGACCTGACTTACAAGATCCCACTTGGGAGTTATAAAATTGTGACTAGCTTTGGAACTTAGTAGAGATAAACCTGGCTTTTTGCAAAACAACCCTGGAGCCTAGTGTCCTATTATCCAAAAACCCCCTTACCTGTTAGTATTAGTTTGCGAGTACTTAAAGAGTACTCATGGCTTTGTCCCTGGCTATTCTCATGACCAGACTATGAAGAGGAGTACCTGGAAGATGGAACCCAGGAAGGTTACGACAACTAGGATCATCCCCCATCGTCAGCATTGCCTGTGACCCCGAAGATGGAGCTTCGCCTACGCTACCGTTATTATTACGTACTCCGCTGCCTGATGTTGTATTAAGAACTGGATCATGAGATCCCTATTTGTGTAAGAACTTATGTATCGTTTGTAATGGATGAAGTACTATGGTATACAATTCTGTTATGTCTCGCAAAAATTGTAATCCTGGGATTGCGATGTATGGCATAACAGGCATCTAGGATTGAAAAATCCGGGTGTTGACATACCAGCTGAGCCTTGAGGTACAGCTTTTCTCCGGCTTGGGGAGAAGGTGTCACCTCGCCGGCCGGCGCCGCCCGCCAGGCGAGCCCCTCCATCGCGGGAAGGTAGTCTTCGGCGACCATTTCTTGTATGTCGCGGTCGGTGATGTCCGAGCCACGCCAGTCGCCCTTATGCGAATCTGGTTCCTCCTCCAGTGGTTCCAGTGCCGCCAAATTATCGTCGCCGCCGGTGGACTCGATCACCGCCGATGCGGGGATGACCAAGCCCTCTGGGGGCACGACGACGGAGCTCGCCGGCTTCGCCGCGGCTTCACTCGACGCCTCCATGGATGGGGATGTGCTGCTGCTCGCCATGGAGTGGAGGATGGGTGCGACTGACGCAAATGGAAGATAGGGTTTTCAAGGTTTCTCGCGGAGAGCTCGAGGATACGTGCGGCTGGAGGAAGAAGACGACGCGAGAAGAATGGGGTAAAAAGTGGAAAATTCCCCACGGTTACTATTTATCATCCTCGGCGTCAAGATTCGTGCAGCTAATCGGACGGTTGCCGCTTAGACGACGTGTTCGCGAACGTGCGCGGAAATTTCACCACGTCTCCAACCGCCGCCGCCAACAGTTCGTATCACTCGCGCGGGAAAATCGGATATGACTGTGTTCTCTGCATGTGTGAGTTACAAGGCGTCGCTGACCTAAGCCTACGTCGTCCTAGATGACACAGGTAGATGAGCCGTCACATCGAAGATTCCGGCATGGACGGATTTAATCCGATTACGGAAGAGTACGATGGAAGATTCAGCATTTCTCCGACTTACAAATAAAAGACGGAGAAAACCTTGCAGGGTTCTTTGGGAGGACTACAATATGTTGCTTGACGATCTACCGACATCCATCTAGATGGAGCATTCCACGTGAAAAGGCAAGACGGCGCAAGATCTCGGAGTTCTCCAGGGGATATGTTATATGGGTATCCTTATAGCATGTCTCTTATCCGGCTAACCCGGGTGGCCCTTAGTTGATAGCATGGCCTATGGCCTGCTGGGCAGCCTAGTTAGATGGATCCAGAAGGGAGGCCCATGCCGGATAAAGGAAGGCTACGGTGGAGTCACCAGCGTACCTGGAGCCTTGGAGTACAAGATACACAAGACTAGTGATAGACGGTGTAGGACTCTGTAACTTGTCCGGCTAGGACTTTTCCCTATAACCCTAGGACCTGGCGACTATATAAGTCGGGCCTATTGGAGCCTTTAGGGCACAACTTCACACAATCTCATACGATCATAGATCGACACACACAACCTCGCACAGCGAACCTATCTCTGTAACTCGGCGTATTGCCCTTATAGTGATTTATAGCAAGAGTAGGATTCCGCCACCGTTGTGGGATCTGAACCTGGGTAAGCTATGTTACGTCATACCCGTCAACCGTCCGCCTTACCCCACGTCTCTAAACACGCACTGTGAGGAATACTCGTCGACAATACCATGACAACTTCCGGTGTTGTGCTACTCACCATACTATGAAGAGAAGGTTCTACAACCTCTTCGAGTTCTACCTTCCGACTACTCACACCTTTCGTGAGAAACTCTTTCTCTAGAAAGGATCCATTCTTGGCAACAAAAAACCTTGCCCTCCGATCTGTGATAGAAGGAATACCCAATAGTTTCCTTAGGGTATCCTACGAAGATGCATTTTCCGCTTTGTGTTCGAGTTTATCCGGTTGAAGTTTCTTCACATAAACATCGCATCCCCAAACTTTAAGAAATGATAGCTTAGGTTTGTTTCCAAACCACAATTCATACGGTGTCTTTTCAATGGATTTATATGGTGCCCGACTTAAAGTGAATGCAATAGTTTCTAGTGCATAACCCCAAAATGACAGTGGCAAGTCCGTCAGAGACATCATAGATCGAACCATATCCAATAAAGTATGATTATGATGTTTCGACACACCACTTCGCTGTGGTGTTCCGGCAGGTATGAGTTGTGAAACAATTCCACACTCTTTCATATGAGTTCTAAACTCGTAACTTAGATACTCACCTCCACGATCGGACTGTAGAAATTTCATCTTTCTATTACGATGATTTTCCACTTCTCTTTGAAAAGCCTTGAACTTTTCAAAGGTTTTAGACTTGTGTTTCATCAAGTAAATAGAACCGTATCTACTCAAATCATCTCTGGAAGTTACAAAATAATGATATCCACCTCGTGCCGACACACTCATTGGACCATGTACATCAGAATGTATGCTTTACAATAAATCTGTCGCCCGTTCCATTGAACCAGAAAACGGCGTTCTAGTCATCTTGCCCATAAGGCATGGCTCACATGTATCAAATGATTCAAAATCAAGTGATTCCAAAAGTCCATCCGAATGGAGCTTCTTCATGCGTTTATGCCAATATGACCTAGACAACAGTGCCACATATATGCGGATATATCATCATTAAGTTTAATCCTTTTACCATCAACATTATGAATATGTGTAATATTATTATCGAGATCCAACAGAAATAAACCATTCATCATCGATGCATGACCATAAAAGATTTCATTAATATAAATAGAATAACCATTATTCTTGTAATTAAATGAATAACCACTTCGCATCAAACATGATCCAGATACAATGTTCATGCTTAGTGTTGGCACCAGATAACAATTATTCAAGTTTATAACTAATCCCGATGGTAAGTGGAGAGGTAGCGTTCCAACGGCGATCACATCAACACTTGTTCCGTTGCCGACACGCATCTTGACCTCACCCCTTGCTAGCGGTCGCTTGTTCCGCAGCCCCTGATTCGAGCTACAAATATTAGCAACTGAACCTGTATCAAATACCCAGGTTCTACTGCGAGTACTAGTCAAGTACACATCAATAACATGTATATCATATATACCTTTATTTGCCTTGCCGGCCTTCTTGTCTGCCAAATACTTGGGGTAGTGGCGCTTCCAGTGGCCAGTCCCCTTGCAATAATAGCACTCGGTATCAGACTTAGGGCCAACTCGGGGTTTCTTTTCAGGTACGGCAACTGTCTTGCCGCCCTTCTTTCCCTTCTGTTTTCCCTTCTTGTCTTTCTTGAAATCAGTGGTCTATTGATCATCAAAACTTGATGTTCTTTCTTGACCTCCACTTCTGCAGTTTTAAGCATTGACAGAAGCTTGGGGAGAGACTTCTTCATGCCTTGCATATTATAGTTCATCACGAAGCTATTATAGCTAGGTGGCAGAGACTGCAGAACACGATGGATGCCTAAGTCAATGGGAATCGTTATTCCCAAGGACACAAGCTTATCGGCAATACCCGACATCTTGAGTACATTCTAAAGATATTTTCTGAAGCATTGTAGCTCTCTATAGCAACATGTGTGTCGAAAATCATTTTCAACTCACCCATTGTATCAAATGCATTGCCGTTTTCGAAACTCTTTCGAAGTTCTGGCTCTAGCCCATAATATATGCCGCAATGAACTAAATTGTGGTCCTCCTGACGAGTCTGATAGACATTCTTCTCCTTGTCAAGGGCATCATCGAACGGTGGGGGGCCTAGCGGCGCTTCTAGCACATATTGATTTTGTGCAGCAGAGAGGAGAATCCTCAAATTCATGGCCCATTCGGTAAAGTTGCTATCGCTCGTTGCAAGTTTCTCTTTCTCCATGAACACATTGAAATTATAAGCAGGTGGTGCCATCTACAACAGAATTTGTAAAGTTTAGACTAAGTTTATGATAGATTGAGTTCAACTAATAAAAATTAAGAATGAACTCCCACTCAAAAATGACATCCCTCGTTCATTTTTAGTGATTACATGAACCAAATCCACTACACCAAGTCCGATCATCACGTGAGTTGGTGTATATTCAAAGGCGAGCATCAAATAGGCATCATATCTTCCATATGACTCATGCTTAACCTTTTGGTCCGTGTTCCGAGGCCATGTTTGTACATTCTAGGATCGCCAAGTAAGAACCTTAGCATTCACGTGTGTAATTGTCTTACACCCGAAATATGATCGTGGATCCAAGAACACCCGATCATCATGTGATGTCTTGGAGTGACAAAACATAATCGGTGCATACTTAAGAAATAACACATTCTTATATTGATATCTAAATGAGGGATCATCTTATTATGCTAATAAAATTCCAAACAAGTTGTAACATCCCAATTTTAGCAACACTGATTAAATGTCCAGAAGGCAAAAATCAGGGGGAACAAAAACTTTTTCTTGTAATATGTGCTTGCTTGTTTGCTTGTGCTCAAGCAAACTGTTTGAGGATTAGTTGTGTACTCCTCATCTCAACACTAGTGTACAGAAACTATTTCACAAAAGATAAGTCTTGGCTCATCTTTCATATTCTCAAATGTTCTGGCATTCAAAAACCAGAGCCAAGATGACTTCGTCACAACCAAATACTTTACTAGCTTCTATTGCCAAAACTATGGAGACAAATATATACTCTCCTTATGTTTTCAAGCCAGAACCTTCAACTACCATTATCTCTAGTTTTTTCCAAAACCTTTATTAAAACCTTTTCATCCAATCTTGGCAGTAATACCAAGATGATCCTTTTCTTACTTCAAGCAAAACCCCCTTCAACCTACCCCTCCTTACCTCAAGCTAGCCTTGATGGTAACCCTAGTACTAGTTGGATGAGTAATAAGATGAATTGCCTTGATCTGCTGGTTGATAAATTGTGTTGATTTGTTGGTTGATGAATGGCTTTGATCTGCTGATTGCATTGTTTGTTTAGGAACTAGAGTGAGCTAATCTAGTAGCTCATCCTTTAGGACCCAATCTATGTATGAGATCCTATCTACTTATCCATTACCTCAACATCATCTCGTTGATCATGAGTTTGGAACCTAGCATCCTCTCAAAATCATCTACATTTGCACACTAGTCCAAAATCTCCAAAACTGCCAAAATGGCAAGTCGGGATTTCTTATCTGGATACCATTTATGGAGCTCTACCTTTTCCAACCTAGGTGCATTCTTGAGAATGTACTTGAACCATCTTGTACTACATCTTTGGTACTAACAAGGCCCACTTTTTCCCTTGGCCAATCCATTCTATGTCCCACTCATCCATGATGGTTTTGTAGTCAAGATAATAATCTTTTCTGCAAATCTTATCATCTTGCCTACTTTGGCAGAAGCTCACATCTATATGCCACCTCCCCTTTACCAACTCTTTGCATGGTTAGGATCTACTAATCATGGCCTCTAAATGCCCACTTAACTTGTTTCCATTGGAGCCTTGTGTTTCTTAAACCCACATGGTTTAGGAGGCTACCTGATGTATTTGTTATGGCAGCCTTATTTTCAACAAAGTTTGCCATCACTTAAATACCACCCCAAATGCAACCAAGCCCAACCCTTGCTTCCATGATCATCTATATGATATGGTATAACCATCCATATACCCCTTGTACCTAGGTGAGTTCTGAGCTCCCTAATCCAACCTTGTTTAGATGGCATCAGACTAATCAAACCCTAGATCCTCCAAGTATCTATTGTCCACCCTTTTCACCACTTTTCTTCAAAATCAAGGTTGATCTTGATGACCCCATCCATTTTACATCATCTACCTTGGATATAAGCATCCCCAAATAATTCTCCCAATTATTTGGATTATTAAACTAATTTATTTCCTTATCTTACCAATTTCTCAAAATCCTTGTCTATAAAGGCAAGTTTGTTTTTCTCCAAATCACCTTAGCAATTTAAGGCACATTTGATGCCTACTTATCATATCGTACCTTCCAACTCAAGAATAAATACTTCTGAGTTTCTTAATTATTTCTTTTTGTCATTTCCCATAATTGGAAAGAACAAGAAAAAATTATCCAAAAATAGTTTTCCACTTCAATAAATCCCAAGAAAATTCCCCAATGTGTGTTATGGTATTTAGGACCATATCACACCAAAAACCAAGCTTGTCCCATGTAAATTTATAAAATAAGCATCTAGAAACTACTTCTGGACTATTTGAATATTTGAGTTTAAGTGCACCTCTAATCCTCAGAAAAATCCCATTTAAATCATGAAGTGATTATTTAACCAACTCCACCTATCAGTACCATTTCCACACTTTGTCCAATACAATTTTTGCAACTTCCTTCACAAGCCTCCAAATGATCAAATTTACAACAACAAGCAAACTTTGATTCAAACAAGGACCAAACCAGCTCCAACCTTCCCCAGCACTACTCCCTAGCAGCACACACCCCTCTGGTCGACCATCACTGTAGCATCCCTTGACCACTTGTCCTTTTGTGCTTGTTTGAGTGGAGAGAAAAAGGATGTGTCCCTACAAAGCCATATTAAAAACCTTGCAGCAGCCCCTCTGCCCCTCCCCACCCTCATGCATGACCAGGGCACACCCACAGGACCCACTCCACCACCCACCTTGCCCTATCCCTAGCCAACACTTCCCTCAAGCTCCCTAGGGACAATGTCCATTCTACCCTCTTCCCTCATCGGTTTAAATAACTCTGAGGCCACCATAGCCTCCCCTAGAGGCTCATTTGCCCCTACTCACCTCCCAGACTACCCCCTTCCTCTCCCCTGCTCGGTTCTTGTCACATCCAAAAATTCTCCTAATTTTGGAATGTGAAATAAATAAATAAGTTTGATTGATTGTTTGACTATGTTGAAATTTCTCAAAGAGAAGAAACTTTTTGAATAGAAAATCCTCTCAACCTTGAAATCAAAATCTTATATTCTTTTGTTATGACCTAAGTAGCCATATAGGCAAAAGGGAATGGATTGATTATGGATTGTAGAATTGGTGTGCAAGATTTCAAAATGAAAATCATGAAGCATTTCATTACATCCATGCGAAGTTCTCACAAACTAAATCCAAATCCTGGTATATAAATCCTATAGTTGATTCGCCCAAATGTTCCTAAGGGTAATTAAATTGACTTATTAAAACCCACTGATGCTAAGGCATAAATTATTGATAATTATAGCCTAAAAAGATCCAATTAATACTACAAAATTTTAGAAACAAAATTGAGCTCATTTGGAGCTAGTATGAAAAAGTTATGGAATAAATACAAACAAATAAAGATATAAATAAAACGGAATATACAAGGATTTATAAATCCACTACTTCCAAACTAGTAAAAAGATTACAAATTTGATTCTATAATGATCTATTCGATTTTAGAAAAATTTAGAAACAAGAATCATGTCATTTGGAGTTCGTATGCAAAAGATATGAGAGAAACAAGTAAATAGAAAAAAGAAAAAAAATTCTAACGGGCCGGCCCACCCGGACCGGACCGAGCCAGCCGACCGAGCCAGTACGTGAAGCAAGGATCGATCCCACTGCTTTAAAAAGCGTGCGAAAATTGATTTTATATACCTATCTCTATTCAAACACTTATAACTTTTTATCTACAACTCCAAATCAACTTCCGTTTATTTATACTTGCTCCCTACTCTAAGGCCTATCTCTAAACCATCCTAAACCTCCATATAAACTCGTGGAGCCACAGCTGTACGAGTTTTTCTTCTCGAAATCCCGAATCTACATATGCCCGAACCTTATTTCGCTTTTTAACCCATCTAGACTTCGTCGTTTGCCTTCGGTCAAAAAACGAAAGCTGTAGGAATCGTCGAAATCTTTCAATCCCGACAAACCTCACCTCTTTTCATCCACCACAGCCGGATAATTTCGTATTGCAATATTTCAGATCTTACGGTGTAAATCCAAGATGTACTCGCACTCGTTTCTTCAAATCCGAATTCCTTTGGTGAGAAGGTAGGAATAATGATTCCCCACAACTTTCATGTTCTGAGTTTTTAAATTTGACCTACAGATTTGTCTCTCTAACACAGATCTATTTCTTGTCTATTCTGAGCCAAAATCGGGTCAATCTCTTCTTCTAGCCACCGGATTCTATCCAGACGGTCCAGATCCAATCAAACCGGTGCGTGCCATGTCGGCAACCCGGTCAGCTTCCTCATCAACGCCACGTCAACGTCAGGTCAACATCTAGTCCCAGTCAGCATGCAAAGTAAACCTGTCCAGTCAGCGGAATATTCCCTGGAATATTCCGTTCGAATTTAAAATTGCATATTATAGATCTAACTTGTAAAATTTATTAGAAATTCATACCACGTCCAAAAATTGTGTATAATATATCAAATTGAATATAATTTCATGTAGAATCATATTATCAGAATAGATCCAACTTTTACTGTACGTGGATACTGCAGTAATTTAATTAGTTTTAATAGTCTTTTAGGTTAATAAATTCATAAGAAATTATCTGTAACTCCGAAAAATATGAATAATATATCAAATTGAAGCTACTGTAATGTACTTTTATAATATCTGGTTGGGTCTAGACTTTGCAGATTATTTAACCCGTAGCAATTTAATTAGTTTTAATGGCTTTATAAATCATTAAATTCATAGTAAATTAATTGCTTGTCACAAAAATATAAATGATATACCGATGAAAAGCTGGTTCCATGTAGATCATCAATATGCAATTAGTTCAGCATTTTACTCTAAGGTTTTGCCGTGAAGATTTAAATGGTTTAATGGCCTATTTAGAGTAAGAAATTCATAAGAAAATAAATACTATTCAAAAAATTACAAATAGAATGTCCCTGAAATCACAATTCCGTGGAGATTACAGATATAATTTTAGTTTGATTTTTAGACAACAGAAACTATATGAATCATTTAAAACCATTAAACGCTATTTAAATCATACAAAAAGATCTATAACTCCGATTAGGGTGAATCCAAGTGCTAAGGTTTTGTATTGACAATATCTATAGAGAGAAATTGCATGACAAATTATTTTGTACTGTTAAAACAGAAATTCATACAGAAATATTTAAACCCATTGAAATAGTGTTTTAATCATAAGAAAATATCTATAACTCCTTTTTAGGTGATTCAAATTGCTACTGTCTCTAAATTGCATTACCTCTATCCAGTAGCGTCTAGTTCACAATTTAATACGACATAAACATATTTAGTTCAATTAAAGTGGTATACACCATATTAAATCGATACAACTTTAGTAATAAAAGCTTTAGTGCATTAAATGACTTTCCACATGCATCATGTAATCTAACTATGTTTAGAACTAAAGTAACAACCATTGTGACTTATTAAATTGTGATGCATGCATTTGTTGTATTTGTTTGATCTCTATGTGCTATTGTTTATGTTGTATGCAATTATTTGATCGATAGATTGCGAGGAGTGCAACATGTGTGATTGCAACTACTATGATTGCAAGTATTGTGGTTATGACGAGAGCAACCATTATATCTATGAGAATTGTGAGGATTATCTAATCGACTACATCTACAACAAAGGCAAGTGGTGCTATCTTGGTCATAAATGTCCTACTGTTTTCCTATGCATTGTAGATGTTTTTGTAGAATTGCATATGTAGGAATTGATGTGTATATGCTATGATATGTCCCATATTATTCCCTAAGCATTCATTGTTTATGAGCCACCATTGGTAGATGTGCTTAGCCATGCTATGATGAACGAGGGGTGGGTTACATCACTGAAGTTGTTTCTAAGTGTGTTGGTTTGCGAAAACTAAAACTACTTAATCAATGAATCTCCTGGGTGTGATGGGATTGATAATTTTTGGTGGTATCATTGCGGAAAGGCACCCAAGACACTGAGAAATGATTGGTTTCTTTGTTTGGAAGCTTTCGTGTGCAACCATGTGCCAATAATGAAATGGGCGGTTGTTTGAACTCAGTAGGTTGTGGCAACTCGAACCCGCGTATCCAGAGATGTAGATAGTGTAGGTTGGACCGGTGCGCATCGGGATTGGGGAGCTACTTCCCGAACGGTTCCTTCTTGGACTTCTCCCTATCATCAGCCAATATGAGAGTGGTGGTACGAGCTGGGCTGGCCAAGTCACATGGGTAAAGTGCACTAACCCCTGCAGGGTGTATAAACTAAGTGCTTAGCCGTGTCCCTGGGTATGGACAATTTGCACGACCTGATACTGATGCTATGATATTTCTCACTCATCCTTATTTCTTAATTACTTAAAATTTGTTGGGTGAACATAATTGGGTAGGAGCACCTAGGAGTGAACCAGAGTGTCCTATTTATCGTATTGGAAAACTACTTTGTTACAAATGTTAGGATAAAACTGTTGCTTTATGCAAATGAGCCTGAACTCCACTTGGCCAAATAAGCATGTAGTTGATAGATATGTTGTTAACCACTTTAGCCTACTTGCCATACATTCAATGTATTGACCATTCGTGGCTGCAAAGTTTCATGTTGAAGGTTATATCGTATCTGAGTGATCGTTCATAGGTCGCGAGACTCCACTGAACAATTGTTCGCCTGTGGCACATTTGGAGGATGGAGATCTACCTTGTATTCGTTTCTCGCTGTGTACTTGAATAAATAATGTAAATTCTGGATCATATTCGTTGTATTTATGATGCATAGTTATATTTGGTATCATTTTGTACTATGTGTGCCAGTGAACCGATCCAGGTATTGGCACTATACACATGAACTCAGCCTTATCAGGCGAGGGTGTTACAGTTCTGCTCGAAGGTGAAGAAGAAGGGAGCTTCGGCTCGCTTCCAAAAATTGAGCAAAGCTCTTCTCCTAGAGGTCCCCCTCCTCTGCAAGTCACTCACCCTCCTTCCCCTCACCCTTCTGGTGCTAATGGTGCTCTCTTTTCCTCCATGCATGCAGCTCCCGAAGCAGCACCGGCGAGCCCCGAGTCAGCGCCGTCGGGCTCCTCTCGCGCCACCGCTACCGGCGTCTATCCTGATCTTGTCGTCCCTCCCCCGGCTCATTGTCGACTACCGCGCCTCCTCCGCACCTCCCCGACGCTCCTCCCAACCCTAGCTGAGCGCCCTGAGCTCCGCCGAGCCCCCTAGGGTTTCCACCGCAGGCTCCCCTGCCACGGGAAGATGACGCTCGGGCACCGTTGGATCCAAGACGATCCGGCGGCGTAGCTCTCCCCATACCCCTTCGGGGATGGGGGCCGCGAGCAGGCCGGCCCACTCAGGCCGACTGGCCTCTGTCTCCCGCTAGTGCCGCCACGCCAGTCGGGCCGATTTCCCTCTCCTGGCCCATTCCCCATAAGAACCAGCCCAACTTCCATTTTCTTTATTAAAGCATTTTCCATGAGATCTGTTTTCTGCCAGTTTAGTTTAAATACCTAATAAAACTGAAATGACACAAATAAATCGAGACCCTATTTTTCCCAGGTACCCAAGTCTCTGTTCTAACAGGCAAACCTAGTTCTAGACCATTTAGGTGATTAAAATAAATATGAGAAATCTTATACTAAGATCTATCGAGAACATTAAATAATTTCCCCAGGAACTTGTACAAGTCCAAATAAAGTAAACCTAGTTGGTGATGAAATTTATCACCCATACCTTTCATACCCCACTGACCCCACCATTTTTTGCCTCCTAGATTACCAATAGCAAAAATAACAAAAATAGATACTTTCTCGCTTTATGATTTTTCCTAGGCCAAACCAAATGAGGTTTATACCTAAATCCAACTCTTTGTAAACACATATAACTATATCTTCCTAAATCCAGCAGCTCATATTTTTATGAGTCTCTGTTGAATTTTAGTGAATTAAACTCTTCTGTGCATAGTTTAATCACTAATAAAAACACTACAGTAGCTATGTAACTCTAAAAAGGTTGATTCCAATTTCTACAGAAAGGTACTCTCAGTACCTAACATGTGTCCTTGGAACCAGCTAAAAGGCTCCTGTATATTAAATCTTATGATAAAGACAAATCTTGTCTAGTACTGCCTATGGGAATTTCTCAAGGGCATTCTGGTAATTATTTTGAGGAGAATCCAACTCCTCTTGATTTAGTCCACTAAATCCTACCAACTCACTATAATTTTTGGAACTCCATAAAAGTTCTGGTGAATTATTTCCTTAAACTAGAGTTTTAACCACTATAAAATTCATTATAAATCCTAGGAAATTGATAAAATAGTGAAACCACTTTTGTTGGTTTCATTTTATTAATACCTATCTGATGGTATCATTTTTACACAATGGTATTATATAGATCAATCCCTCAGTCAAAAACCCCTCTCCTAGGTATTTCTGAGACTAGAAATCCAAAGGGATTCTTTCCCTAAATGCCTCCAAATCTTCTCCCAATCCAATTACATCAAACCTCCAACATCCTACTGATGTCTATCATGTATCCATCCTTTACTTGCTATATGGTTTGATGATTGCATGCCTTGTATTGATTGGTGTATTGTTTGTTTGCATGTATGCTCGATAAACGGTGATAGTTGCGATTATGTGACACCGAGATGAAGGAAGGATCAGGTGACTCTTATTTGTATTATTATTGGTATTCTGGTTTTCTAAAGAAGTCACGGGACATCCCGCTGGTCACAGGCAAGCCACCATTCCTAAATTCCTATATTTACCCTTTTTTTTATCAACGGTTTTATATCTCGTTTATGAATTGCATGATCAAAGGCATGGTTTGATTTAAATAAAACAGATGTGAGTAGCTTGGCTCCTCCAAGTTATGAATGAGTGTCCATTGTACACCTACCCTATTTATACCTATCTTTACCCCTTAGAACTAGGCTAAGATGATTAGCATCTTCCCTCTTGGAACCTACGGATTTTCAAGAATAAAACTATGGGTTTTTACCCCACTACAAAGTTTTCGAAATAAAACGCATGGAAAGAGGCATCATTTCCGAGTGGAAGTTTTACCAAACCAAATATGAGGTGGATGAAGAGAAAGTCAAGAAAGAGAAAGGAAGGGATGTCCTAAGACAATGTCCGGAAAAATTTTATCCCTGCAACCACATTACCCCAGACGCTGGGGCTTAGCTTGTAGTTTGTGGTCTTTAGCCGGGGCTGCCCTTACTCGCTAAAGGGGAGAAATCCCCTGAAATCCGGGCTACCTGTAGGGTAAGGCACTGGTTCAACAATTGGGTCTCTAGCGAACAGTATGCTTTTAGGTAGTACGGATGGAAGATTGTCACTATTGCTACCGGTCAGACTTCGGTCTGGAGGTAGGGGTAAGTACGGATGGAAGGACCAGGGTCGTCGTACCCCATATTCGTACCGGAGAGATAAACCTAAAAGGAAAATCTGACTTTGCTAGGGATCGACAAATGAAAGGTTCAAGTTTGATTATCCGAGCCCCTGTCTACCGTTTGTAGCAGGCCATGGTTTTATCCCGGCGAATGTATTGATTCTTGTGGGTCACAAACTCTGCAGAGTCTAATCTATTCGAATAGTCGTGTCCATGGTCAAGGACGGTTGGAATGGCAAGTGCTAGGAGGACCCTTCGGTTAAGTGGTGATAAACTAAGGATGTGACTTGGTCACGAGGAAAGATAAAGAATAAGTTGGTTTTGACCAGGGATGGTCGATAAGGTTCTAACACGGGTTTTACAACAAAACTGCTTTCGAAATCTTTTTAACAAGGATGTGGAGATGTTCAGATTTTCTAAAAGGAGACATGTTTTCCAAAAACTTTTTTTCAACAAAGATATTGAGATGCCAATGTTAGGCTTTTTTCCTTCAAAACAACTATAGTGTAGAGCTATCTCGCCACAGCCAGATATGCCTTTTCTTATTACTCGTGTCTTGGTGGTTTGCGCGTTCATTCAAAGTACTCACCGGCATTGTCCCTGGCTATTTACTTGGCCAGATTGCAGATGTTAAGAAGGAACGAAGGTGCTGACATCTATGCGAGCTAGGCCGTCTTCCCAGTCAGTTACATGTAGGTTAAGGCACGGGCTCTACGCTGAAGACTTCCGCTACTTGTGTTGTAATTGCAATAATGGCCCCTTTGCATTCGTTATTGTAAGAATGATGTAATGATACTAGTCGGTTATGCTCACAGCTCACTGATCATGGGAACGTGAAATGTATGCATAACGGGTATTCTCGGACCATAAATCCAGGGTGCCACACAAGCAATATAAGATGCAATGAAACATCATATGATTATAAGTGGAATGATATGGTTCTGGCACTCGATCTCCACCATGTGTATCGTGGTATGATCACTAGCATACCTCTATGTGTAAGACCAAGGTCTATGGAACTTACATGTTATGTGTGTTGTAAGAGTATCAACTTATACTTCTAGTTACAACATCACCATATCATGACACTAGCCCAGCAACAATCTAAACTAGACGCCTCTAATTTATCCATCGCAAGTTTTACGTGGCTTAGGGCTTTCGGAGATAGAACCGTTCTTAACTATGAACATGAAACACAACGAGGATAAACAAATTGTTGACAACTCGTTGCAAATTAGATATTAACTATAGTAGGAGAGAAAGACACCCGCTCGCCACTTATGCAAAACTAGTTGCATGTCAAGCGTGGAACAGGTCTCATGTGCGAGGACATGTAAAGTTTGTACGGGCCACTTCATCCCACTATGCCACCAATATCCAAAGTATAACAAAGAAGAAATAACATGATCATCATAGACCACATACTCATATGTGTACTACCCATGCAAAGCATCTACACATAGATCCGGCTCTGATACCACTGTAGGGTTCGCAGCATAGAAAACCAAAATTTTCCTACGATGGGAACAACTATGTACCAAGATCTATCTACTAGATACAAGCAACAGGAGGATATACATCCATAGAGAACATACCGTTGATGATCGACAAAGCTTAACGAGGTTGAACTCATGGTTGATGTAGATGATCTCTTGCCGATCTCAAGATCGAGAGGAAGTCCTAGCACCGCAAATCAGCGGCGCATCCGTGCTCGCACACACGTCAGAGGCATCGAGCAATCTCCGCCTCCTCTCTACAGATATGTAGTGGAAGCACAACTCTTTCTTGCCGAATAGCCACCAGGAACATGTATCTCGCTAGTCCGAGACCATGGGGAATAAATACTAGAGGGGGAGAGAGATCCTTCACGAGGAGGTGTGAGTGAGAAGAGAGGAGGAGGGCTCCTTTTATAGGAGGAGGGGGCACCCTAAGGGGGTGGCCGGCGCATGGGGCTGCCCCCTTGACCTCCCTCCATTGATGTGGGTGGACACTCCGCTCACAAAAATGCTTTTCAATTTCCTCCACTAAAAAACCCACTCAAATTCCCATCAAATTTCCACCAAATTTAATGCAAACTCTCATTAAATAAAACTCCTTTTATTTATTCTGAATTTTGTCAATTACTTTAATGACAAACATTCACATATAACCCCTTGCTAGTTTTTCATTTCACATGCAAAAACACTTTCTGCAGTTTTGTCACATCCCAAGATTTTCCAAATATTGTTATGTGAAAAATAAATGAATAAAATAAAACTTTGTTGATTTTCAGGGTGAGAAGAAAATTTTTGATTCCAATTGGAAACCTTCAAACCTATTTGATCAAATAAAATCCTAAAGGGATTAAAAAAGATAAATAAACAATAAAGTTAAAATATTTGGAATTGCTATTTTTGGATCTTTTAATAAAAAGATTTGGTTTTCAAAAACAAAGGATAGAATTAGAAATAAGGATTATTTTATAAGCCAAATTAAAACTTGGCCAAGCCTTTGAAATAAAATATTTCTATTTGATAAAAATAGTAAAGGATTATTTAAATAAAATTGTAACACCCTCAGAATCGACCCTATGCAAGTTTTAGCGAAACCCGCCAAACTCGCATAGAAACGATTCAAAGGTGCCCACCAGGCACTTTCGTGCGGGTGGAAAACGAAGTAATAACATTACACAACAGTCCTCGATGGGACCCACAGAACAGATATATACAACAGCGACTCAAAGAGTCAAGAATACAGATATAATATACAAAGATTCAAATCACCTTGAAAATGATAGAGCGTCCGACTACGGACAAGATGCAAATGGGGCTAAGAGCCCTGAAGAATAACCAATGGCGTCCATAACCCTGCCCAGGCCAAGCCGGAAGGGTAACCCTGCTAACGACATCGATCTCAAAACCTGCTTAAAACAAAAGGGGTGCCGACAAAGGGCAAAGGAAAAAGAAGGAGCGTCAGTACTGAGGCCAGTACACGGCGAGACTAGAATTCGGCGGTCCTCGCCTACATAGGTATGGTGGACTGAAGCGGCAGCGGCAGCATGCACTAAACAACCTATAGAGACTCGATACTACTGGCGGCTATCAGAGAGGGGTAAGGGAGACCTATTCGGATCCAACCTGATACTATCATCAAACAAACCCATCCTGGCGTTTCCCCCTCGAGACCAAACGAGGAAGTCAACCGAGGAACTCACACAGTTGGCAGTTTTACTTATTCAGTTATAGTTGCGGCACTTTACTAGTCAGGTTTAGATAATCATCCTGATAAAGTAAGCAGTGGCTACTTTTAGTTAACCATTCCGTTATAGTGGCAACACTTACTAGTCAGATACAATTAGCATGAGATAACCCCAAAACCCAGCAGTTGTTGGTACTTTTACTTAGCCATTCCGTTGTAGTGAAGTTGATTACTAGTCATATCGGATACAAGTCAATTTATAACAATAAACTTTAGTTATAGTTGTCTATGATCAAGCACTGTGCTCCAAGTCGTCCATAACCGCGGACACGGCTTCTCAAAAAGATTTAACCCTGCAGGGGTGCACCAAAGTATCCACAGGCACTTCGACCCTTTTTGCCAGATCAGTTAACATACACCCATCGGTATGTCGGCGGGGCCTAAGTCACGATGTTCCCAGACCCAAAGCAAGTACATGGGGGCCACCCGACCAAGTCGAACCCGCAACGAAGTCGGCCGGTCTCCGAGACGGACTTAGGGTTTGGGTAGACGGCTGTGAACGACAGCAAATCCCAAAACTGGGACTGTCGACACCGCGAAAACGTGTCCCGATCCTAAACAGTACAGTGTGCTCCTTGCACAAATGTAATAAAGCAGTAAAGCATGGCATAAGTACAGGATCGTAAATAAAACCTCAAACTAGTTTGTGGCCCCCAGTACAATACTTTGAAATCAGGTAATAATCAATGGGGGGCCCATATCTCCCCACCTGTGGTTAGCGCGCTCGATCTCGGAACAGGTGTCAAGAACTCGGGGTCCTACGGGACACAAGTGGGCGGTCGGAAACCAAATATTACCTATCACCCACCGATGCCTCTGCTTACTTACTTCAATTTTAGTTATTAAACAGTAATTAAAGTGAAGGATAATTAAAGCCATGATCATCTCCAACATTGAACATGCGGCTCTTCTCCAACAACTGTGGTACTAGACGACACGCAACAACACTTGAGCAAGCGACTACGACGCGCAAGTCCAACTATCTACCAAACAACAGGTAATAGGGTGTGTCCCAGGCAATATAGGGCTGCAAGGGATATCACGGGTACGGAAACTAGAGCATCGCGACACAGATAGCAATAGATCAACAGGAGGGAATAAATACTAGAAAAGTAAGATAGGTAGAAAGAGGGAGATGCTCGCCTGAAAACATTGTCGAAGGTTCAACCGAAGATCGGGTCGAAGCTCACATCAACTCAATGGCCTTATCCGCGAAGAAGCAAAACACTAGAAGAAACACCGGATGCAATATTTAATACAACGGCAGAAGATCGGCATGATGCATGGTTGATGCATGGCATGGCAAAGGTGCGATGCAATTAGGTCATATTAAGCGGAACCGGGGTCCCGACAATTAATTAATTGGTTCAAGTTATTTAACTACCCCGCAATTTAAATGTTGTTTTCGCATGGCAAAATAAGATACCGGTTCGCTACACAAGTTTAAATGAGGCCAATATGAGACTAGATTTGCACGCATATGGGCCCCATATTTAATTAAGAGGTGAATCGGCCTAAGGCCCCCAACCCACATGATATGCATGCAAGTATGGCAATTAATATGCATCAAGTTGTTATTACATTATAAAATAGGGTTTCGGGAAGGGGTTCACACATTAGGGTGTCTCGACGAACTTGGGGTTCCGGGGTTCGGGGTCGGTCTCAGGGTCCAGGGTTCGACGGGATCCAGATATAAGAGGGAGAACTTGTCGTTCCGGGAAGAAGGACTTGGTTGGCATCGGGGGCGCATCGGTCTCGCCCTGGTCGGTGTCGATCTTGTCATGGCGAAGATCTTGTCGGGTTCGCGCCATCG
Organism: Avena sativa; assembly: GCA_916181665.1. Classification (NCBI taxonomy): domain Eukaryota; kingdom Viridiplantae; phylum Streptophyta; class Magnoliopsida; order Poales; family Poaceae; genus Avena; species Avena sativa. Next base: position 49,963,476 of record OV702279.1, on the reverse strand, counting down.
AGTCGGTCTTGGCATCCGGGGAAGTTCATGTCGTATCCGTGTAGACGACCTTGGCGTTTGGTTTCTCGGCGATCTTGTCGGCCGGAAAGGGGTACTTGTCGCACCGGGGTTCGGCCTTCGGGGCTCGACCTATGTCTTGGCATCCCATGAAGAAGACCTTGTCGCTTGGTATCCGTGTAGGAGAACTTGAGGTCGTTGGCGAACTTGTTCGGTACCGGGGGTTCTTTCGGGGAACTTGGCGCGGCACCGGGTACGGGATCGATCTTCGGGTGCGGGGGTCTCGGCGTCCGTGACGTAGATCTTGGGTATCGACTTATCCTCAATGGTCAACTTGTAGCCGCATCGAAAGATCTTGTAGACACAGAACTTGGTGGCCCTGGGTTCTGTAAAACGAAGGCGCACTAGCGTTGCAGGGAAACAAAACGGAATAGGCATTGGCCTAGCGGCATACTGCCAGGCGAGGCAGAGCACGCAGCGGGAAGGCAGCACCGGCCACGCCGGCGAGGGGCGCGCTCGGGAAGGCGCTGGCGAGATCGTCGGAGGCGGCCGGAGGTCGACGCGTAGGAGGCTGAGAGGGGCGCGCGCCAAACGGAGGAGGGGCCCGCTGCTGCGGCCGAGGGGCGCGGCCACGGCCAGGGCTCGGGAGAGGCGCCGGCAGAGGGTGGACGGCGGCGGCTCGACGATGGCTGAGGGCTGCGACGGCGAGGACGCGGGCCAGAGGAGGCGGCGGGGACTCGAGGAGGTGCGGCAGGGCGGAGGTCGGGTCCGGCGAGGCCGACGGCGGGCGAGGAGGGGCGGTCCGGTGGCGGAGGAGAACGGGGAGGCGACGGCCGGAGAGGAGGAAGCATGGCCGACGCGGTCGGGGTCGCGGCCGGCCGGAGGAGCTGGCGAGGGGCAGGCGGGTAGAGGGAGGCCGAGCGGGGTGGCGGCGGCCGGCCGGGCGGCGAAGTGGCGACGGGGAGGGGCAGAGGCGTGGTCGCGGGGTGGGGGAGAAGGCCGGTGGCGGCGACGAGCGGAGGGGGCGGTGGTAGGGAGAGGCGGCGGTGGCTTGGCGCCAAGGGAGGAAGGCGGGGAGAGGGGGCCGAGGACGGCGCGGGAGCGGGGACTGGGGCGAGCGGCGCGCCGAGGGGGAACGGCCGGAGGCGGGGGGGAAGGCGTGTGCGGGGGGAGAGGTGCGCGTCGGGAGGTGGAAGAACGTGGGCGCGTGGGGGAAGGCCGGGGTCGAGGACAGCGGAAGGTGGGGTGGGCCCGCGGGGTGGGCTGGACGCGGTTTGACCACGTGGGGAGGCTGGTGGCGTGTGGGGTGGGGTGGGCCCCAGGGGAAGAGAGAGGGGGTAGGAGTGGCTGGGTGAGAGAAGGAGAGAGGTGGGGCTGGCGGGTGAGGGAGATGAGAGGGATGGGGTGAGGTGTCAAAGCACGGTTGGCTGGGGGTTGAGGGCAGGGTGATGTGGCGAGCTGCGATTGGGTGGGATGATGTGGAGGGGTTGTGGGTAGAATAGGACGGGTAGCTTTAGGATTATGGGTGGGCCGTTTTAATTTCTGGGGCGGTCGTTCGAGTCGATTCGGCCCGTTCGACTGCCCCACTAAAAATAATTTAATATTTTATTTAATTTTGAATGCACTGTTTGCAAACCGATATCAGACAAACAAAATATTCCGGCAACCCGGGGTTTGCGTTTGAATAAAGATGGGGTGTTTTAGAAACAAAAACATTCTTTGCGAAAATAGTTTTATGCAAGCAATTGCAAGATGATGACGATGCTCAAATGCAATGAGGCATGATGACATGAGCATGCTGTCATGATGATGCAATGCACAAAACAACGCGATTTTCTAGTAGTGGTTTTGCGGGATGCCACAATTCGACACCACTAACAAGGGATCTCGCCCTCGAGATCCGCCTCATGGTACCGGAAGGAAAGCGGCGACCTGAATCTTCTCGCATCGTGTAGACACTACTAGGAAAACGGCTATAGGTAATCAACACATCCGTGGCTCACATGGTTGGAGTGCCCCACGGCTAAAACAGGCGTGGCTCACCAGTGGGCAGTGCCCTACTAGTAACTAGAACAACCGTGGCGCACATGACTATAGTGCGCCACAGATGTGTGTGGGCCAGGGGCCTGTTGGCCGCACGCCAAACATCTGTAGCGCACTACGGTCATGTGCGCCACGGTTGTTAGTCTCATCTGTGGCGCACATAGGGGGGGTGCGCTACGCCTAAGCGCACGCTCCCTTCTGCTGTGAAACGGCCACACACTTCTGTGGCGCACTCGGCCTAGTGCGCCACTGGGAGTAGGAACATCTGTGGCGCACATGGCCCAGTGCGCCACAGTTGTTTCTACACCCTGTGGCGCACTACGGCCGTGTGCGCCACAGATGTGTCGATTTTTTAGGACAGCACTTTATGTGTGACCACACATCACCACCCCACACTTCACTTTCCCCTTCTTCTTCCTCCTTAGATCTAGTCGGGATCTTCTCCTTCCCACCTCAATTTCTCCACCCATTCACCATTTTTAGCATGTAAAACTTGCTTTGGATGTTACATAAGTAATAGAGGAGGTCTCCGGTATCTCATCTCCTTCTCCGGTCGATGCGCGCACCTCTCCTTTCCATCTTTTTCTCGCGATCGGTCTCTCATCTCGGTAAGTTGTCCATGTAAGGATGTGTTCATGTGTATATGGATGATGCATGTGCTCATATGTATGTAGATGATCTATCGATGCTCATGATGTGTGTATGTGTGGAGAGGATCGATGGTCATATGTGTGTGTATATGGAGAGTATCGATGATGCTCATGCATGTGTGTATGGAGAGGATAATGATATGTTCATGTGTGTATGGATCGGTTTCTCTCTCTCTTGTGTTTGTATGTGAACTAGTTGCCTTTTGTTTTGCCAAAATGTTGATTCATTTCCATTTTGGCAAGACTTTGGCATTTCGCAAAGGTCCTAATTTTAGGATAGGTCATGCCGAAATTTTCTATCGACCATTGCATGCATGCATTCATTATGTGGTTCTAATAGACTTCAAAATTGTACCGTGTACATCGTGCAAGCAAAAATGGTCCGCATAATGAGCGAAGGCATTGTGGCTAGATTTTTGAAATGTGCGACGGCCGACATGATACGAAATAACAAGACAGATATAAGATGTCCGTGTAGAAGATGCAAACTCAACTGGGTGATCGACCCAGATTCCGGGAATCTGCAGGCGCACCTGCTCCGCCATGGTTTCATGGATGGATACACTCGTTGGATAAGCGATGGCGTAGATGATGGAGACGGTGAAGAAGGTGGCCAACATGACGATGATCGTCATCACGGCGAGAACGGGCGAGATGATGAAGAGTCTCCTGGAGATGGTGAAGGTGCGGAAGCAGACCGGGATGATGATGATCTAAATGCCGGAGGAGCAGACGACGATGGAACAACGTCAGGCTGGGTGCGGGACCCTTATGTGCAAGAGCTGCTTCTCAAGCAGACGAGTAACGCCAGGGCTGCCGCTAGAGAGAAAGCCAAGCTTGCGCAACTTGAGAAAGATGCGGTTACTCCATTGTATGAAGGATGCAGGCCCGATGATACCCGGTTGAATGTAACGCTCAAGGCTATGGAGATGAAGGCAAAGCACAAATTGAGCGACGCAAGCTTCGACGATATGATGGCATTCTGGCACGATCGTCTCCCGGAGGGGAACACATGTCCAACTAGTATCGAGGATGCCAAGAAAATCGTCTGTCCTCTCGATCTACCGCACGTTAGATATCACGTATGCATCAACGATTGCATCATTTATCGGGGAGAGGACGCGGAGAAAACCACATGTCCGGTGTGCGGCGTGAGTCGATACAAGAAAGGGAAGAAAGCACCTCGAAAAGTGGTATGGTACTTTCCTATCACCCCTCGTCTGCAGCGCTATTTCGCGGACCCTAAGGAAGCGAAGCTCATGCGATGGCATGCGGAAAGGAAGAAGCCAGGAGATGATGATGACCCCGAAAAGTATGAGCTGCTGACGCACCCTTAAGATGCTAGCCAGTGGAAAGCATTGGACCTCGAATTCCCAGAATTCGGTGGAGATTCGAGGAACATCAGGCTTGGTGCGAGCACCGATGGACTCAATCCGTTCGGTAGCCAGAGCAGCACGCACAGCACTTGGCCTGTGTTTGTATGGATGTACAACCTCCCTCCATGGTTGTGCATGAAGAAGAAGTACATACAAATGAGTATGCTAATTCAAGGGCCGAAACAACCTGGTACCGACATCAATCTGTATCTCAGGCTGTTGAAAGAGGAGCTAGCCACGTTATGGGAATCTGGAGCCAATACTTACGACGCCGTCGCACAAGATTATTTCACTATGAGAGCCGCGTTGGTCACTACGGTGCAAGACTATCCAGGTTGCGGGTATATCTCGGGGCAGGTTATCCAAGGATTCTACGCATGCGTTAGGTGCATGGATAACACAAGCTATCTCCAACTAGAGAAAGATCCAGGGTCATCGAAAACCGTGTTCATGGCGCACCGGAGGTGGCTCGGCAAGAATGATCCATGGAGAAAACGTGGAGACCTGTTCGATGGCAAATCAGAGACCCGAGGAATCCCAGAGCGTAGGAGCAGCGAATAAGTGGAAGAGTTGCTGAAAAACTGGAAAGATTGTCCTAAGCCTGGAAAGAAGCGAAAGAGGCAGCAACAAGACAAGCCGCTGATGAAGGTATGGAAAACAAGGTCTGTTTTCTGGGAGTTGCCATACTGGAAGTTTCTCCGCACGCCTCATAGCCTCGACATCATGCATATCACGAAAAACGTGTGCGAGAGTTTGGTCGCCACCATAATCAACATGCCAGATAGGACGAAAGATGGTCCGAAAGCAAGGCACGACCTGATATGCTTGGGTATCCGGAAGGAGCTTCACGGAGGACGCACTACTCCTGATGATCAGGAAGATGACGATGATCATGAGTCGGAGACGACACAAGGTCGTCGGAAGGGTAAAAAGTTCAAGAAGAACGAATATTACTGCCCTCCTTCTTGCTTCACTCTAAGCCAGGATGAGATCAAACAGTTTTTCAAGTGCCTTCTAGGAGTCGAAGGACCGCCGCCGCCGCTCTCGATCCGCCGCCGAAGCCGAAGGACCGCCGCCGCCGCTCTCGATCCGCCGCCGAAGCCGAAGGACCGCCGCCGCCGCTCTCGATCCGCCGCCGCTGCGTCTGAGGAGGAGGAGGCCTGCCCGCGCCCGAGGAGGAGGAGGTCCGCCCGTACGTGTCCGAGGAGGAGGTCCGCCCGCGTCTCAGGAGGAGGGCCGTGTCCGAGGAGGAGCAGCCGCCGCGCGCGTCTCAGGAGGTGGAGGCCGCCGTCGTCCGCCCGTCGTCGTCCGCCCGTCGTCCGCCCGTCAGAGGTGAGCATCTCCTCTCCCCTCTCTCCCTCTCTCCCTCTGGTACTAGCTAGCAGAGAGCCCTGCTTGATTGCAGACAGCCCGTGACGGCGCGAGCGGCGCCGTAGAGCCTAGCCTGGCCGATAGAGCATCTTCGGCCTCGCTGGCCACGACCAGTGTGGCCGCTACGGTCACTGCGCCAGCCTCCACCACCGACCCAGAGATGGCAGACGGGGTTGCGCGTCTCTCCTTTGCGCTCACAGTGGCCACGATGTCCATCATCATGCCGCCTGTCAGTTAACAGCTGCCTCTGTCGCACTTCTTAAAGAAAAAATTCAGTTTCGTCAGATAGGACTCACACTCACTGCCAGTTTCGACAGATAGTTAGCAATTTCTTCAGTCAGTCGGTTAGGAATAACCTGAGCTGCGACTCGGTCATTGTTTTCGTTACTAGATACGTAGATTAGATTGACGCGCCCTGGCCCTATGATGATGGGTCTGGCTTTCATGGACGACAGCAAAACATGGCAGGTCTGGCATCATCGATCAACTAGCTGCTGCAAACACGCCATGCAGCTTGCTCTATGATCGACGCGCCCTGGCCCTATGACGATGTAGGTATCACCCCTGTTTTTCGCGGTGTTGAGTAATTAGCTTGTCTCTCTCTGTGATTCTTGATCAGTACTACTGATGGCCAGTGCACTGAAATAATGCTGACTATCCACAACCAGTGATGTGCTATAAGTACAGTACAAAAATGATGATGGGTCGTGCCAGGCAGCAGGCCCAGCTGGACTTCCATGTACAGTCACTTTCAGCATTGTGTGTAGTACTTTTTTTAGAACACAGCAGTAAAGTGGTGATTACATTATGCATTTGTATTGGGTGATGAGCACATGCTCACCAGTATTTCTTGAAATCACTACAAGTTCAAATGGTGTCTGATTCAAGTTGTAAAAAATCTGAGTACTAAACTCTTGTGAAAATCTGAGTACTAAATCACTGCAAGTTCAAATGGTGTCTGATTCTAGCTTAGCTGGTTTCTGTAAGTATGCGTAATAGGTCTTCTGTCAGGGTGCAATATTTGAGAACTAAAGTCTCTTTGCTGGGCATGCTTTACAATACTTGCAAATTGCACAAGTTGCGATAAGAAAATATTCGTGTATCTGATCAACATCTTGCACCCCATATAGGTGGATTATAATACTAATGATGGTTGATAAGTGGTGGAGTAATTAGAAAGAGAGTAGAAGTAGTGGCATGAATTAGCATCTGGGAACTAAAAGAATAAGTTATTTTCTCTGTTCAGGTTATTTCCATCATATGAGCACAACTGAATGATATTTTCTTTTTTCAAGAGACCTAGCAGGCTTTAGTTGACAGAAACATGTATCCTTGGGTATTAGTTGCTGCTGTGTATGCTCATATGTGTTATTTTCTTTTTTCAAGAGACCTAGCATGCTTTAGTTATTTTCTTTCCATCATATGCTTGGTGCCTGGTTAATCCAGATGATAACTGTAAAAGCCCATTGCTTGATGTGGCTGGGCATGTTGATGCATTCTTAACCAATGTGTTTTCTACCTAGATGTTTATGTGTTGGTTGTGTTGGCCAGATTATCCTATGTGACCAGATTATGTGCTGGCTGTGTTGGCCATTTATTGTATGCTGGTTGTGCTGGCTATGATGGCCATTTATTGTGTGCTAGCTATGCTGGCCATATATATGCAGGTTCTTGTATGAAATGAGTCCCGATTTTTGCCGGAATGTTGATTAACTTCCGTTTCGGCAGAAATCGGGCACTCCTAGTTTAAGAAAATTAGCAAAGGTCATGCCGGATTTTTCCGTGCATTTAACCAATTATTTGTTTTTTATTAGTGCAAAGATGTGTGACAACGACGAGGCTGGATGTTCTAAGCGCATCAGCGCTGAAGGAGAACTCAGACCTCCGAATAAACAATTGACATTCTGGGAGGCGGCCCAGCGGCTAGAAGACGATGAAGAATACCATCCTTCGGAGAGCGAGGATGATGAGATGGAAGACGCGGAGGAAGAAGCCGAAGGAACGGCGGACGATGAAACCACTGATGGCGGCGAGGGCACAGGGAGTGGTAGCAACCCTCCTAAGAAGAAGAAGCCGAAGGACCGGCGCCCGAACACGGTCGACACGGTCAGGGAGGAAATTACCGAAGTGAGCCCAACAGGGGTTCCTTTGGAGCCCGCCCTTGTCGTCAAAGGGTACGGTGGGCAAGTGGCGGCGATCACCCGGACAACCATCTCGATCAACACCGAGAATCTCCGGCATAAAGATAATGGCCACTTGCGCACACTCCTCTTCGAGAAGCTGCACGCAAGATAAAAGTTCCCCGCTAAGTATCAGAACACAAATTATCATGGGAACGAAGTAAACAAATCCGCCCTCACAAAGATGAGCACCGCCCTGGCCAGCTGGAGAACCCGGATAAAGAAGAAGATCTATAAAGAAGGCAAAAGTCTCGAGGAGATCCAGAAGATTGACCCGCAGATCACCGAAGATCAGTTCCAGGAGTTCAAGGAGAGGCGTGAATCCGAAAGAGCCCTGGCCAATAGTAATCGGGGAAAGGTTCTGTAGGCGATGAATATAGGTCATCACCATCTCGGATCTGGTGGATACAGAACCGCGGAGGCCAAATGGAATAAGGAGGACGAAGAGTATAGATCCAAGGGGATAGAAAACCCCTTTGCTAAATTCGAACCCGGGCAGGTTCGAAACTTCATCAGGGCCCGTTACCATGTGGACCCAAAAACCAAACAACTCACCGCGGATCCTGCGGTGAAGGAATTCGAGGAAATTGTGGTAAGTATAATCTAATTACCGCGAATCAACACGATTGCAATCTAATCGATGATCTAAATGATTCACTGTTACTTCTTCTGCAGGAGGAGGAAATTGTTGCTAGTCATGGATCCCAGGGTTCCTCATCCCAGTGGTCGACGCCGGCCACCCGGTGGGATAACCCTTTTAACAGGGCGATGAACCGGGCCAAGAAAATAGAGCCGGTTACGAAGAAGCCGTCGTCGGCTGGCCGTCTGGCCGGCCTCGGGGGTAAGAATTGGGTGGATCATTTTGGTCCACCGCCGAGGACGCATGTGGCGCCGTCGGGAAGGAGCGAGGAGGAAAACAGAGAGGTTCAAGAACTTAAGGCACAAGTGGCGCGGATCCCGCAGATCGTCCAAGACAACCTGGCAATCACCCTTACGTCCTTCCTGCCTACCTTGGTGGAGTCAATAGCGAACTGGAGTGCGGGTGGTCGAGTAGGGCCGTGCCCGATTCCAAGCATGGTCAGCAGCCACTCGAACAACGCGGCGCCGACGAATCAGGCGAACTACGTGTTCGTGACTCCGCCCGCTAGCACCGCGGCGCCGCAAGTGTTGGTGACTCCCCCTGCCATCACCGCGGCGCCGGAGTACATGTTGGTGCCCCCCCTGCCATCGTCGCGGCGGCACCGGAGCTCCAAGCACCCGTCGGTAGGGAGAATACACCGGCGGCCAGCACCGCGCCATCAAGCAGCCCTTCCGTCTCTTGCACGCCCGTCGCCATATGCGGTGCGTCGACATTAGCCGATCTCGACGCCATCACGGTAAACAAATTGCTTTAATTACCGCCTTTCATGCCATCTATATATTACTCTTGTGGCATCTCGCTCTGACGACGTCGTACATGTTTTCCGCAGACGGATGTTCCTTGCACTCTCTTATGCTACGTGAACAACAAGCTGAGGGATGTTGCCAAGGGTACCATCGTTCAACCCTTGCAGCGCACGTTCCACTCAAAGCCGATGCCAGATAGCGTGCACAGGGTTAAAATTAGTTGGGTGCTAAGGGGCTGCGACGACCTGGAACCTCCCATTCAACCCCCAGGAGCGGATGAAGAAGAGCCGTATGTCCTCAGAAGTTGCTTCGGCCTGTTCTTGCTATGGCCAAAGAGCATGATCCGTTTGGGGACGGCGGGGGACATCACGCCACAGACAACAGCACCGCCTGTCGTGCCAGCGACAAGCGGTGGCAAGGCCCCCTTACCGCCCTCGCCGTCACCTCCACGCGGTGGGTCGGATGATCATGTTGATGATATGCACATGGCGCAGGATCCGGCCGAGGACTTCGAAGACTTCTAAGCCCTGACACACTACATAGGGCGGCCGGTGCTCAGATTGCGGTGCCTGCCCGCTCTCCAAAAGGAAAAAAGGGCAGGAAAAGAAAATCTAGCAGCTCGAGCCAGCCGGTGGCGTCAACAACTGCGAATCCGATCAGGTTTCGGGACGGGAAACCAAGACCCGAGGGTATTATGTGGAGGATTCATGTGGCGGGTGAGCCCATGCTACCTAAGAATTTGCGGAAGCTCGCCAGTTCGGAACTGCAGAGTGTGCATGACGGCGTGCTGACGATAGAGAGACGCCTTCTATCGGAGAATGATCCCTCGCACCCGGTATTCGTGGTTAAGGTGCCACCAGGCTTGGGCTTCGTCTACACTGCCCCCGCGGATCTGTTCTTCCTGCGGTTCGAAGACATCTTCAATATGTTCCACCTATACCCGCTGCACTATACCATGGTCCGTCTCTTTTCTCTCAGCCTGGCCATGTAGATCATTAGAGAGAACACACCGGGCATCGCTATAGTGGACCCCTACTACATGCGTGACGGCTGCTTGGGTTCCCCCGCCGAACGACGTATCGTGGCCTCGTACCTAAAAAGAATCCTCGTGGCGAACAAGACAAAGGAATACATTCTCGTGCCTTACTTTCTCGAGTAAGTCGTTATTCAGTCGCCACCGTCGATTGGCTTTATTAGATCATCATCATTCTTTTTTCAACACATTCCATTTGAATTTTTTGCGCAGAGATGAACACTGCACGCTCATCTCCTTATCGCCGAAGCATTCCCACGCCACGTATTTTGACTCGGGGAGTCTAGAAAAGAAGAAAAACTATGACAAGATCAAGGAAGTTCTGGATGATGCTCTCACTGGCTTTGCCTCGACGGAAGGCACCAGCTTCGTGCGTAAGAAGGTCAAGTTTGGCAGGCACGTCTTCAACCACGTAACAGAGTTCCCCTGCGTGAAGCAGCCGGAAAACAGTAAGAAGGAAGCCTACTACGCACTCCATCACATGAGGGCGTTCCTACTTGACCAGCAGAATTCTACGCTGCCAGATCATCTCAAACAGTGGGCCGAAGCAAAGGCCAAGATCAATGATTCAGATATTAGACAAGAGATGTATCGCATCCAGCAGCAGTTTGGGGCAATCATCTTTCGTGATGTCATGACTTCGGGGGGGATCTTCTACGGAGGAAATATCCCGAATAACCGTGACATAGAAGATCGCCTAGAGATGCAGGGTGACTATAGGAAGTTCATGACGAGGCAGGGCGTCCTCCCATTCCGTAAGCCGAGCCAGAAGGCTTGATGTTGGTCTAGTTGTAGTTGCAAACTATAGATGACCTTCGTGTGTGTTTTTGCTTATTATTATTATATATCAATCAATGCTTGGTTTTTTTGCTTACTCTTTGGTTCTTGGACGACAAGTGTGAGTTATTTTTGCCTTTTTCGAGAATATGCCGATGATTGAAATGTCGTGGCACAATATATATGTGAATGTGCTATGACGGGATTGTCAGCCTTGTGATATGCACAAGTCCAGGAATTGTGAATCCTACTTGGCTGACAGTCCCGTCATAAGCAATTCCTGTGTCCAACGACCTAGCTAGTTATATATGAGGCATGCTTTTCGAGTTATTTTTGTCTTTTTAGAGAATATGCCGATGATTGAAATGTCGTGGCACAATATATATGTGAATGTGCTATGACGGGATTGTTAGCCTTGTGATATGCATAAGTCCAGGAATTGTGCATCCTACTTGGCTAGCAGTCCCGTCATAAGCAATTCCTGTGTCCAACGACCTAGCTAGTTATATATGAGGCATGCTTTTCGAGTTATTTTTGTCTTTTTCGAGAATATGCCGATGATTGAAATGTCGTGGCACAATATATATGTGAATGTGCTATGACGGGATTGTTAGCCTTGTGATATGCACAAGTCCAGGAATTGTGCATCCTACTTGGCTAACAGTCCCGTCATAAGCAATTCCTGTGTCCAACGACCTAGCTAGTTATATATGAGGCATGCTTTTTGAGTTTGCTCTTTTTGATTTAAGAGTACTTTCTATAAGTGTATCTTCATATGCGACTTTAATTATACATGTTTTTTCAATCATCGGTTAGTTATTATTGTCAACTTGTAGATGACGTGGTACGTCGTGTACAAGGGACGGGTTCCCGGAGTCTACGATGATTGGGAAGACTGTCGGAGACAGGTGCACCGTTTCAGCGGCAATAGCTACAAAGGGTACAACACTATGGCGGAGGCGGAAGATAGATACACGCGCTATCTAGCGGGAGTTAGGACAAGGAACCGGATGAAGACCTACACCTTCGTCGCGGCGGTGATCATGCTTATCTTCTTTGGTTATTTATCCCGCGTTTGTGTCTAGCTAGCTAGTTTAGATGTCTAGGCGAGCTTCCGAGCTCTAACTTGTTCGATCGACACATGTATTCGCATGTCACCAACTACTACTTTGTAACATGATCAAAACAATGTAACTTGGACTATGTATTCATGTATGAGACTTATCTATATGTATTTGTTTCAATCTTGTTTTTCATATCGAGTATTTATATATATAATTGTATATCTTGTATCTGTGTGTGTATATCTGCTGTAATATTGTATATAATCTGTATTGCATATAATCTGGCTTGGAAATTAAAAAAAAAACAAAAAATACATCTGTGGCGCACATGTTCTACCTTCTGTGGCGCACTACACCTAAAGCACACCATGGATGTTTAGTGGCGCACTGGGTAGTGCGCCACAGAAGATCCAAGGGGTAGCGCACCACGCCAAACTTCTGTGGCGCACTAGGTGGTGCGCTACGCCTATCTCTACACAACCGTGGCGCACTAGGCAGTGCGCCACGGCTGAGAGATAGCCGTAGCGCAAGGCCCGTGGCGCACTACAGGTGCGCCACGGATGGGCCTTTTAGGTGCGCCACAGACGACGATTTTCCTAGTAGTGAGATCCTCGCGACACCACTAACAAGGGGTCGTTGTTCCTGTTCGCCAAGAGAGCACTCCGGATAGCAGCGGACGAAGTTAAAGGTAAGGCCACCTCTAACTTTCATGGAAGGAGTAAGAATTGCATCGATCCACCATTCAATATACAAAGCGAATGATAAGAGTAGTGGTATGGTCGCGACTCCATCCCGCACTCAAAGCATTACTATGTACACGAATAGACGGATTGTGCAACCAACTCTCGGGATTCAGATTGTAGATCTCGACAAGCGAGGTTCGGAAACAAAGGAGTGATGCAGACTCTGCATCGGGTCTGGCGTAGAGGATGTCATCACGTCGGAAAACACCGGAAGGCACAAACAAGGAACAAAGAGAAGTCCACCCGACGAAGGATTCCTCGGATAGCATGAAGTCTAGATGTAGCAACACCGTTATCAAAGGAGGAAGCGAAACCCTGAAGGTACGATGGAACCCAACCACGAGAAATCCTGGACTCGAAGAGGGAGAAGAGAACGGATTTAAAACACGTAGAGGTAAGAGGGGAATAGCAGAGGGGTAAGGAATAAAATCAGACCTAATCAGAACTATCCAACCGATTTTTGTGAAAATAGTTTTGACACTCTACTTCGGCCGTTAGCTAGGTTATCCTACAGGCTGGACTTGTGGGGTATCGCAACTGCTGAGCTCTGATACCACTCTGTAACACCCTCAGAATCGACCCTATGCAAGTTTTAGTGAAACCCGCCAAACCCGCATAGAAACGATTCAAAGGTGCCCACCAGGCACTTTCGTGCGGGTGGAAAACGAAGTAATAACATTACACAACAGTCCTCGATGGGACCCACAGAACAGATATATACAACAGCGACTCAAAGAGTCAAGAATACAGATATAATATACAAAGATTCAAATCACCTTGAAAATGATAGAGCGTCCGACTACGGACAAGATGCAAATGGGGCTAAGAGCCCTGAAGAATAACCAATGGCGTCCATAACCCTGCCCAGGCCAAGCCGAAAGGGTAACCCTGCTAACGACGTCGATCTCAAAACCTGCTTAAAACAAAAGGGGTGCCGACAAAGGGCAAAGGAAAAAGAAGGAGCGTCAGTACTGAGGCCAGTACACGGCGAGACTAGAATTCGGCGGTCCTCGCCTACATAGGTATGGTGGACTGAAGTGGCAGCGGCAGCATGCACTAAACAACCTATAAAGACTCGATACTACTGGCGGCTATCAGAGAGGGGTAAGGGAGACCTATTCGGATCCAACCTGATACTATCATCAAACAAACCCATCCTGGCGTTTCCCCCTCGAGACCAAACGAGGAAGTCAACCGAGGAACTCACACAGTTGGCAGTTTTACTTATTCAGTTATAGTTGCGGCACTTTACTAGTCAGGTTTAGATAATCATCCTGATAAAGTAAGCAGTGGCTACTTTTAGTTAACCATTCCGTTATAGTGGCAACACTTACTAGTCAGATACAATTAGCATGAGATAACCCCAAAACCCAGCAGTTGTTGGTACTTTTACTTAGCCATTCCGTTGTAGTGAAGCTGATTACTAGTCATATCGGATACAAGTCAATTTATAACAATAAACTTTAGTTATAGTTGTCTATGATCAAGCACTGTGCTCCAAGTCGTCCATAACCGCGGACACGGCTTCTCGAAAAGATTTAACCCTGCAGGGGTGCACCAAAGTATCCACAGGCACTTCGACCCTTTTTGCCAGATCAGTTAACATGCACCCATCGGTATGTCGGTGGGGCCTAAGTCACGACGTTCCCAGACCCAAAGCAAGTACATGGGGGCCACCCCACCACGTCGAACCCGCAACAAAGTCGACCGGTCTCCGAGACGGACTTAGGGTTTGGGTAGACGGCTGTGAACGACAGCAAATCCCAAAACTGGGACTGTCGACACCGCGAAAACGTGTCCCGATCCTAAACAGTACAGTGTGCTCCTCGCACAAACGTAATAAAGCAGTAAAGCATGGCATAAGTACAGGATCGTAAATAAAACCTCAAACTAGTTTGTGGCCCCCAGTACAATACTTTGAAACCAGGTAATAATCAATGGGGGGCCCATATCTCCCCACCTGTGGTTAGCGCGCTCGATCTCGTAACAGGTGTAAAGAACTCGGGGTCCTACGGGACACAAGTGGGCGGTCGGAAACCAAATATTACCTATCACCCACCGATGCCTCTGCTTACTTACTTCAATTTTAGTTATTAAACAGTAATTAAAGTGAAGGATAATTAAAGCCATGATCATCTCCAACATTGAACATGCGGCTCTTCTCCAACAACTGTGGTACTAGACGACATGCAACAACACTTGAGCAAGCGACTACGACGTGCAAGTCCAACTATCTACCAAACAACAGGTAATAGGGTGTGTCCGAGGCAATATAGGGCTGCAAGGGATATCACGGGTACGGAACTAGAGCATCGCGACACAGATAGCAATAGATCAATAGGAGGGAATAAATACTAGAAAAGTAAGATAGGTAGAAAGAGGGAGATGCTCGCCTGAAAACATTGTCGAAGGTTCAACCGAAGATCGGGTCGAAGCTCACATCAACTCAACGGCCTTATCCGCGAAGAAGCAAAACACTAGAAGAAACACCGGATGCAATATTTAATACAACGGCAGAAGATCGGCAAGATGCATGGTTGATGCATGGCATGGCAAAGGTGCGATGCAATTAGGTCATATTAAGCGGAACCTGGGTCCCGACAATTAATTAATTGGTTCAAGTTATTTAACTACCCCGCAATTTAAATGTTGTTTTCGCATGGCAAAATAAGATACCGGTTCGCTACACAAGTTTAAATGAGGCCAATATGAGACTAGATTTGCACGCATATGGGCCCCATATTTAATTAAGAGGTGAATCGGCCTAAGGCCCCCAACCCACATGATATGCATGCAAGTATGGCAATTAATATGCATCAAGTTGTTATTACATTATAAAATAGGGTTTCGGGAAGGGGTTCACACATTAGGGTGTCTCGACGAACTTGGGGTTCCGGGGTTCGGGGTCGGTCTCAGGGTCCAGGGTTCGACGGGATCCAGATATAAGAGGGAGAACTTGTCGTTCCGGGAAGAAGGACTTGGTTGGCGTCGGGGGCGCATCGGTCTCGCCCTTGTCGGTGTCGATCTTGTCATGGCGAAGATCTTGTCGGGTTCGCGCCATCGACTCGGTCTTGGCATCCGGGTAAGTTCATGTCGTATCCGTGTAGACGACCTTGACGTTTGGTTTCTCGGCGATCTTGTCGGCCGGAAAGGGGTACTTGTCGCACCGGGGTTCGGCCTTCGGGGCTCGACCTATGTCTTGGCATCCCATGAAGAAGACCTTGTCGCTTGGTATCCGTGTAGGAGAACTTGAGGTCGTTGGCGAACTTGTTCGGTACCGGGGGTTCTTTCGGAGAACTTGGCGCGGCACCGGGTACGGGATCGATCTTCGGGTGCGGGGGTCTCGGCGTCCGTGACGTAGATCTTGGGTATCGACTTATCCTCAATGGTCAACTTGTAGCCGCATCGAAAGATCTTGTAGACACAGAACTTGGTGGCCCCGGGTTCTGTAAAACGGAGGCGCACTAGCGTTGCAGGGAAACAAAACGGAATAGGCATTGGCCTAGCGGCATACTGCCAGGCGAGGTAGAGCACGCAGCGGGAAGGCAGCACCGGCCACGCCGGCGAGGGGCGCGCTCGGGAAGGCGCTGGCGAGATCGTCGGAGGCGGCCGGAGGTCGACGCGTAGGAGGCTGAGAGGGGCGCGCGCCAAACGGAGGAGGGGCCCGCTGCTGCGGCCGAGGGGCGCGGCCACGGCCAGGGCTCGGGAGATGCGCCGGCAGAGGGTGGACGGCGGCGTCTCGACGATGGCTGAGGGCTGCGACGGCGAGGACGCGGGCCAGAGGAGGCGGCGGGGACTCGAGGAGGTGCGGCAGGGCGGAGGTCGGGTACGGCGAGGCCGACGGCGGGCGAGAAGGGGCGGTCCGGTGGCAGAGGAGAACGGGGAGGCGACGGCCAGAGAGGAGGAAGCATGGCCGACGCGGTCGGGGTCGCGGCCGGCCGGAGGAGCTGGCGAGGGGCAGGCGGGCAGAGGGAGGCCGAGCGGGGCGGCGGCGGCCGGCCGGGGCGGCGAAGAGGCGACGGGGAGGGGCAGAGGCGTGGTCGCGGGGTGGGGGAGAAGGCCGGTGGCGGCGACGAGCGGAGGGGGCGGTGGTAGGGAGAGGCGGCGGTGGCTTGGCGCCGAGGGAGGAAGGCGGGGAGAGGGGGCCGAGGACGGCGCGGGAGCGGGGACTGGGGCGAGCGGCGCGCCGAGGGGGAACGGCCGGAGGCGGGGGGGAAGACGCGTGCGGGGGGAGAGGTGCGCGTCGGGAGGTGGAAGAACATGGGCGCGTGGGGGAAGGCCGGGGTCGGGGACAGCGGCAGGTGGGGTGGGCCCGCGGGGTGGGCTGGACGCGGTTTGACCGCGTGGGGAGGCTGGTGGCGTGTGGGGTGGGGTGGGCCCCAGGGGAAGAGAGAGGGGGTAGGAGTGGCTGGGTGAGAGAAGGAGAGAGGTGGGGCTGGCGGGTGAGGGAGATGGGAGGGATGGGGTGAGGTGTCAAAGCACGGTTGGCTGGGGGTTGAGGGCAGGGTGATGTGGCGAGCTGCGATTGGGTGGGATGATGTGGAGGGGTTGTGGGTAGAATAGGACGGGTAGCTTTAGGATTATGGGTGGGCCGTTTTAATTTCTGGGGCGGTCGTTCGGGTCGATTCGGCCCGTTCGACTGCCCCACTAAAAATAATTTAATATTTTATTTAATTTTGAATGCACCGTTTGCAAACCGATATCAGACAAACAAAATATTCCGGCGACCCGGGGTTTGCGTTTGAATAAAGATGGGGCGTTTTAGAAACAAAAACATGCTTTGCGAAAATAGTTTTATGCAAGCAATTGCAAGATGATGACGATGCTCAAATGCAATGAGGCATGATGACATGAGCATGCTGTCATGATGATGCAATGCACAAAACAACGCGATTTTCTAGTAGTGGTTTTGCGGGATGCCACAAAAATAATAAGGATTTAATATCCAATTTTATTAGAAATAAAGGTTTTACTATTTTAATTAAACATCAAAACTTGTTAATTTATTTTAAACAAGTTTTCCAAGTATTATATATTTTCAAATAAAACCTAATGATTTGGTTTTGATAATATTTAGATTTCAAATGGAGATTTTGAATAAATCAAAACCCATTTGATTTAATAACTAAGGTCCATTTTATTATTAATGGGTCCTAAAAAGAATAAAATTATTTTATTTTTGGGACTTGGATTTGTGTTGTTAAATAGAACTAAGACACAATACAAAGTCTGATGGAAGTTTGATTGTTTTGAATGTTTGAATTGTTTGATTGAAATTCAAAATAGAAAATCAAATGGAAAATAGGAAAAAGTTTCAGTACAAAAAAAATGCTAAAGGATTCAGCCCAACTCGTCTGGCCCAGCAAGCCCAGTTCCAGCCCAGCTACTTCCCCCACGCGCGAATCGTTATTCACACTTTCTCGCACCCGGGCAGACACCGACGAGTGGACCCTCTCCCTCTCCCCCTTTCTCGCTGACAGGCATGCCCCACAGAGCCACCTCAGTGTCGTCTTCCCCCTGATCACGTCGCCCTGACCGTTGCCGCCATTACTCCGGCGATGAATTCGCGTTAACAGCGGCCGTTACTCCACCCCGCGACCACGCTGTCTTAAACGCCTCCCTCCCCTCTCTGATTCCCTTCAGACCTCGCTTCCCCTCTGCCTCCAGGCTGCGACAATTTCGCCTCGCATCGCCACTGCCTCCGGCGAGTTCCGCAAGCAATTCCGGCCAGTAGACACTGCCCCTTGCCTCCCTGAGCACACAGCCGTCATCCCCAGCCTCTGGCGCTTCTCCCAGTGCTTCCCGTTCGTCCGCGCTCGCCCCAGAGCCTCGGCTTCGACAACCTCTGAGCGCCTCCGCGTCTGCTTCTTTCTCCGGCGACCTCCCCTGGTAAGTCTCGACCGCCCCGGCACCTCCTATTGATGCTCACTTCATCAGCAGATCAAACCGCGTCTAACCATGCCCTTATTCATCCTCGGGGTGATCTGCAACGTCGCCTTCGACGACCTCCAGAGCCGCCTGACGCCGTCACCCACTCCGGCAAGCAATCCCCGTCGCGTCTGAGCGCCCCTCGACGAACCGACCACGCCTCGAGCTTCACCGCCACCCTGCGAGCACGGTGAGCACCTCCACTTCTCTCCTTGCTTCATGTAGCCGCCGCAACGCCAACGCCTGACCGTGCGCCGCCGCCAGCCACCGTCGGCACCGCTCGTGTTTGGTCAAGTCAATTCGCACCGTCAGATTTCCATCTGGCGGCTTAGATAGATTCATTAAACGAATAGGTACGGGCTAATATGAACCACACCGTCTCACTTAGATCCAACGGTTGTAGTTGCGCAATCCACGCGAACCGGTATCAGCGAACCAGAAACAGACGCGTGGCACTAGTTGATTTAAAACAGATTTTTGAATCAGATTGATTTGCAAATTTTAAACCTTGTAACTTTTGATCCACAGGTTCAAAATTTGCAAACTTTATATCAATGGATTCAGAAAATCAAGCCCTATCCAACCATGCCATTTGTTTAGTAGAAAGTTTATGTTAAATTGTTTGTTTTTGCAGAAACTTGTGTATGCTTGTTTAGGATATAAAATTTATTTCAAAATCATTTTGAGGTTGAAATCTTTGCAAAATGGTTTAATATGAACCTACTGACCCTAGGAACCAACTCATGGATTTAAAAGTGTATTTTGAGAAAATTAGGATTGAATAATTGAATTAGCCCATTTCTAGTCAAATAAAAATATTGATTTTGTTATGGAAATGATTTTTTGGGTAAAGCCTTTGGAAAATGTTTTGATTCAAACCTACTGACCCTAAACACCAAGTTTTGAGAATTAACAACTTATTTAGTGAACAACATAAAATTGTTGCTTTGCTAAAAACATTTTCCACCACATGAAATAATGATTTCATTTAAGAAATGGCTTTTAGATAAACCCCTTTGGCAAAATGATTTTTCCACTTTTGAAAATGACCACTTTGAACCTTACAATGTGTAGAGCCTAGTAGAAACAACCTTTGCAAAATAAAACCACCTTTTGCATGCTTGCATGCATGACTTAGTTTCTATTATTTTATGTGTGATTAATTTTTTTGATTATTGTTTGGAATGCTAGTTGATTTTGTGTTTGCTTGAATGAATTGTAGTGAAGTTAGAAGAGTGTGATATTAGCAAGATCAAGAAGTGAACCAACATTCTCTACCAAAAAGGCAAGTGACACTATCATCCAAGTCCTACTATTTTCATTATACTTAGTGGATCTTGAAACATGCATGAAAAGGATTTCTATACTATATGCTATGCTAAATCCTAATAGGATACCCTTATATATTCCTTAGTGAAAACAATGTAGTTGTAAAATGCTTAGCCATGCTATATATTTTGAGAAGAGATACATGTTGAGATTTTATGAAGTTGAGAAAAGACTTATGTTTTATATAATAAAACAAGTACTCAATGAACCACCTGGGTGGACAAGGTTACTCAAGTTTTGGACAAAGTGGCAACAAGAGGAACCATGTTTATATGGCAATCTCTTTTTGTTGTGCACCAGATGAAAACCACCCAGGGACTTAGAGATTGAACATGTTTCTCGTACAGTGGCTTCCGTGTATAGCCACATGCTAAATGGGCACTGGCTTAGTCAACTACATTGGGAAGACCCATGCATTGGCCTCTTCAGGTTAACTAAATGAGGGAACTTGGAACCCTACATTGGTGCCTGGTAGACAAGCTAGATTGGGAGGACCCTATGGAAAGACTTCGTCACATTCTCAATCTGCCGGTACTCCATCTTGGTGAGTACTTATCCAACGGCCACTAGTGGCAACAAGATGAGAGTGTGTCATGTGGGTAAAGTGTACAACTTCTGCAGAAGATCAAAATTCTAAGTACTTAGCCGTGTCCCCGGTTATGGACAATACTGAGCAACAAGGCCTGAAGCTATGGGAAATCTCGACATTCCAATTTCTAAAAAGCAAAACTTTAAAGTGACAACAAAAGACTTGAAGCACTTGGGGTGTACCAAGGAGCTCAAGAGATTTTGACAAAGACTTGAAGCACTTGGGGTGTACCAAGGAGCTCAAGAGATTTTTGACAAAGACCTGAAGCACTTGGGGTGTACCAAGGAGCTCAGAAAGATTTTTGACAAAAGATCAAAACTGTTTTTGAAAAGATAGGATAAATTAATGCTTTCTGCAAATGAGCCTAAAACCCTACTTAGCCAAATATGCATGTAATGATAGGATCCACTCATAATCTACATAGTAGTGAAACTTGCCAATACAATTCAAATGTATTGACCCTTGTGGCTGTAACTTGTAATGTTGCAGGTTTGATTGATATTAGTGAAGTTGATTGATTAGGATTACAAGTCTACAACCAACATGTTTGCCTGTGGCACTTTGAAGATGAAGGACCCCATGCTTATAGATTTTCTGCTGCAATGCAATGTAATAGCCAAATGAGCTATGTAAGATGTAATAAAATTATGTTATTCCTGGTTATAAAGTTGTTTTGTGACCTTTGTTACTTGATATTACATATTAACTGTGGATGCTAGCTATTGATCTAGGGACTAACATTGTAAACACAGGGATCTCTACCTTATAAAAGGTTGGGAACCTTACAGATGGTATCAGAGCATTGTGTTGCGTGTAGGATTTGTAAACCTAGGATTGGACAAAAACCCTTAGAAAGATAAGAGTTGTATTTGTTCCAAAACTTATTTACAAACAATCTTATAAACTCTTTCCTCAACCATTTTGGTTTCAACTCTACATCTCTTCTACTTCAACTTGATGGACAAACCTACCCCATGGCCAAAGACTTCACCATGTGCAAAGGACTCCATCAACTCTAATGACTTCAACATCTTCTACTCTAATGACTTCAACATCTTCTACTCTAATGACTTCAACTTCTTCAGCATCTTCACCAAGGACTTCAACCTTGGATATCACTAAGGACAACAAGTGAGACAAGAAATCTTACTCAAGATTTGGAGACTAAGGAAACACAAATTAGAAGGAGCCATCATCACCTTTGAAGTTTTTGTGACCAAGAGTTTTCCCAAGGAAACCATGATCTCATGCAAGAAGAATCAACCAAGAAGGATGGAAAGATCACAATTGAACCATATAGATGGACCACCATATTTTGCTTAAGACAAACCCACCAATCTATGTGGTGTAACAAAAATATTTTTGGATGCCTAAAGAATGTGCATGGAAACATGTTGTTTTAAAGGAGTGTTTGCTTGTGATTGCTTGCACATTGCTTGTGTGAATTGTGATGTGTGTGATTAGAATTATTTCCTTAGAAATATCTTGCCTATTCTAATATCAAATCAATCCAAACAGATGACTACTCCAAGAGACTCCAACATCAAGGTTGATGACAACAATAACAACCAAGAGGACAACATGAGAGAACTCATAGCAACCCAAAACCAGTTGAACCAAATGACAGCTCAATTCATAGCCAACACCAGTGGGGAAGATCCAACCCTGCAAGGATTTTTAGAAAACCAAGCCCAAATGTTGCATAAGGTGATAGATCAAATGATCAACATGGAAGGCAACTCTTCCAAATGAGTTTGTGACAACAAGGATGACAAAAATGTTATTCTAGAAGGAACCAAAGCTTGCAATATTTGTGGAGACAAGGATCACACTTCCAAGGAGCATGGAGATCAATGCCCCAATTGTGAAGAGAAACATCCAGTTGGCCAATGTCCCACTTCTCAAGCTACTTGCTACCTATGTGAAGGAAATAATCATGTCCCTATCTAATGTCCCATCTATTCCATAGTTGAACAAAGGAAACAAGGTAGAGTGCAACAAATGATTGCAAACTATCAAGAAGGATCTAAGTCTACCAAGAAGGATGAGGACAAAGGAAAAGCTCCACTTATACCTCCATGCAATACAACCCAATTTAAAGGACCAAAGAAGAGGCATATGAATTATCCAAGGAGCAATAGAAGGTCAAAGAAACCAGTAGACATTCCTACCTATGAGATAACATATGAACAACATGAACTAGATGCACTCCTAGCTTTGGAGAAACCCAAGAGAAAGAAGGATAAAAGCCATGTACAATGTAATCATTGTAAAGAAATGGGACACTATTCCAGTGAATGTCCAAAGAAACAGAAGTATAAAGAGATTGGCCATGTATGGTGCAACAACTGCAAAGAGCTAGGCCATTATGTAGCAACTTGTCCACAAGAGAAACGTGAAGAACTCAAACTTATCACATGTTACAATTGTGGTAACCAAGGACATTATGCAAGCAACTGTCCAGAAAAGATGAAGCACAAGATAAACAAGCCTATGAAGGATCTCAGTCTTGTCAGATGTTTCAAGTGTGGAAACAAGGGACACTATGCAGATGTTTGCCCAGAGAAGTTTCCCCAAGATCCCAAGCAAGACAAGATGTAATTTAGTTGGAAAATTTTAAGGGTGGTAGTACTCTAGATGCTTTGAGCCTACTTGTAACCCTAGCCTTCCCAAATCTCGGGACGAGATTTATTTTAAGGGTGGTAGCCTGTCACATCCTAAGATTTTCCAAATCTTGTTATGTGAAAAATAAATGAATAAAATAAAACTTTGTTGATTTTCAGGGTGAGAAGAAACTTTTTGATTCCAATTGGAAACCTTCAAACCTATTTGATCAAATAAAATCCTAAAGGGATTAAAAAAGATAAATAAACAATAAAGTTAAAATATTTGGAATTGCTATTTTTGGATCTTTTAATAAAAAAATTTGGTTTTCAAAAACAAAGGATAGAATTATAAATAAGGATTATTTTATAAGCCAAATTAAAACTTGGCCAAGCCTTTGAAATAAAATATTTCTATTTGATAAAAATAGTAAAGGATTATTTAAATAAAATAATAAGGATTTAATATCCAATTTTATTAGAAATAAAGGTTTTACTATTTTAATTAAACATCAAAACTTGTTAATTTATTTTAAACAAGTTTTCCAAGTATTCTATATTTTCAAATAAAACCTACTGATTTGGTTTTGATAATATTTAGATTTCAAATGGAGATTTTGAATAAATCAAAACCCATTTGATTTAATAACTAAGGTCCATTTTATTATTAATGGGCCCTAAAAACAATAAAATTATTTTATTTTTGGGACTTGGATTTGTGTTGTTAAACAGAACTAAAACACAATACAAAGTCTGATGGAAGTTTGATTGTTTTGAATGTTTGAATTGTTTGATTGAAATTCAAAACAGAAAATCAAATGGAAAATAGGAAAAAGTTTCAGTACAAAAAAAATGCTAAAGGATTCAGCCCAACTCGTCTGGCCTAGCAAGCCCAGTTCCAGCCCAGCTACTTCCCCCACGCGCGAATCGTTTTTCACTCTTTCTCGCACCCGCGCAGACACCGACGAGTGGACCCTCTCCCTCTCCCCCTTTCTCGCTGACAGGCATGCCCCACAGAGCCACCTCATCGTCGTATTCCCCCTGATCACGTCGCCCTGCCCGTTGCCGCCATTACTCCGGCTATCAATTCGCGTTAACAGCAGCCGTTACTCCACCCCGCGACCACGCTGTCTTAAACGCCTCCCTCCCCTCTCTGATTCCCCTCAGACCTCGCTTCCCCTCTGCCTCCAGGCTGCGACAATTTCGCCTCGCTTCGCCACTGCCTATGGCGAGTTCCGCAAGCAATTCCGGCCAGTAGACACCGCCCCTTGCCTCCCTGAGCACATAGCCGTGATCCCCAGCCTCTGGCGCTTCTCCCAGTGATTCTTGTTCGTCCGCGCTCGCCCCAGAGCCTCGGCTTCGACAACCTCTGAGCGTCGCCGCGTCTGCTTCTTTCTCCGATGACCTCCCCTGGTAAGTCTCGACCGCCCCGGCACCTCCTATTGATGCTCACTTCATCAGCAGATAAAACCGCATCTAACCATGCCCTTATTCATCCTCGGGGTCATCTGCAACGTCGCCTTCAACGACCTCCAGAGCCGCCTGACGCCGTCACCCACTCCGGCGAGCAATCCCCGTCGCGTCTGAGCGCCCCTCGACGAACCGACCACGCCTCGAGCTTCACCGCCACCCTGCGAGCACGGTGAGCACCTCCACTTCTCTCCTTGCTTCCTGTAGCCGCCGCAACGCCACCGCCTGACCGTGCGCCGCGCCAGCCACCGTCGGCACCGCTCGTGTTTGGTCAAGTCAATTCGCACCGTTAGATTTCCATCTGGTGGCTTAGATAGATTCATTAAACGAAGAGGTACGGGATAATCTGAACCACACCGTCTCACTTAGATCCGACGGCTGTAGTTGCGCAATCCACGCGAACCGGTATCAGCGAACCAGAAACAGACGCGTGGCACTAGTTGATTTAAAACAGATTTTTGAATCAGATTGATTTGCAAATTTTTAAACCTTGTAACTTTTGATCCACACGTTCAAAATTTGCAAAATTTATATCAATGGATTCAGAAAAGCAAGCCCTAGCCAACCATGCCATTTGTTTAGTAGAAATTTTCGGTTAAATTGTTTGTTTTTGCAGAAACTTGTGTATGCTTGTTTAGGATATAAAATTTATTTCAAAATGATTTTGAGGTTGAAATCATTGCAAAATGGTTTAATATGAACCTACTGACCCTAGGAACCAACTCATGGATTTAAAAGTGTATTTTGAGAAGATTAGGATTGAATAATTGAATTAGCCCATTTCTAGTCAAATAAAAATATTGATTTTGTTATGGAAATGATTTTTTGGGTAAAGCCTTTGGAAAATGTTTTGATTCAAACCTACTGACCCTAAACACCAAGTTTTGAGAATTAACAACTTATTTAGTGAACAACATAAAATTGTTGCTTTGCTAAAAACATTTTCCACCACTTGAAATAATGATTTCATTTAAGAAATGGCTTTTAGATAAAACCCTTTTGCAAAATGATTTTGCCACTTTAGAAAATGACCACTTTGAACCTTACAATGTGTAGAGCCTAGTAAAAACCACCTTTGCAAAATAAAACCACCTTTTGCATGCTTGCATGCATGACTTAGTTTCTATTATTTTATGTGTGATTAATTTGTTTGATTATTGTTTGGAATGCTAGTTGATTTTGTGTTTTCTTGAATGAATTGTAGTGAAGTTAGAAGAGTGTGATATTAGCAAGATCAAGAAGTGAACCTACATTCTCTACCAAAAAGGAAAGTGACACTATCATCCAAGTCCTACTATTTTCATTATACTTAGTGGATCTTGAAACATGCATAAAAAAGGATTTCTATACTATATGCTATGCTAAATCCTAATAGGATACCCTTATATATTCCTTAGTGAAAACAATGTAGTTGTAAAATGCTTAGCCATGCTATATATTTTGAGAAGAGATACATGTTGAGATTTTATGAAGTTGAGAAAAGACTTATGTTTTATATAATAAAACAAGTACTCAATGAACCACCTGGGTGGACAAGGTTACTCAAGTTTTGGACAAAGTGGCAACAAGAGGAACCATGTTTATATGGAAATCTCTTTTTGTTGTGCACCAGATGAAAACCACCCAGGGACTTAGAGATTGAACATGTTTCTCGTACAATGGCTTCCGTGTACAGCCACATGCTAAATGGGCACTGGCTTAGTCAACTACATTGGGAAGACCCATGCATTGGCCTCTTCAGGTTAACTAAATGAGGGAACTTGGAACCCTACATTGGTGCCTGGTAGACAAGCTAGATTGGGCGTACCCTATGGAAAGACTTCGTCACATTCTCAATCTGCCGGTACTCCATCTTGGTGAGTACTTATCCAGCGGCCACTGGTGGCAACAAGATGAGAGTGTGTCATATGGGTAAAGTGTACAACTTCTGCAGAAGATCAAAATTCTAAGTACTTAGCCGTGTCCCCAGTTATGGACAATACTGAGCAACAAGGCCTGAAGCTATGGGAAATCTCGACATTCCAATTTGTAAAAATCAAAACTTTAAAGTGACAACAAAAGACTTGAAGCACTTGGGGTGTACCAAGGAGCTCAAGAGATTTTGACAAAGACTTGAAGCACTTGGGGTGTACCAAGGAGCTCAAGAGATTTTTGACAAAGACCTGAAGCACTTGGGGTGTACCAAGGAGCTCAGAAAGATTTTTGACAAAAGATCAAAACTGTTTTTGAAAATATAGGATAAATTAATGCTTTCTACAAATGAGCCTAAAACCCTACTTAGCCAAATATGCATGTAATTATAGGATCCACTCGTAATCTACATAGTAGTGAAACTTGCCAATACAATTCAAATGTATTGACCCTTGTGGCTGTAACTTGTAATGTTGCAGGTTTGATTGATATTAGTGAAGTTGATTGAGTAGGATTACAAGTCTACAACCAACATGTTTGCCTGTGGCACTTTCAAGATGAAGGACCCCATGCTTATAGATTTTCTGCTGCAATGTAATGTAATAGCCAAATGAGCTATGTAAGATGTAATAAAATTATGTTATTCCTGGTTATAAAGTTGTTTTGTGACCTTTGTTACTTGATATTACATCTTAACTGTGGATGCTAGCTATTGATCCAGGGACTAGCATTGTAAACACAGGGATCTCTACCTTATAAAAGGTTGGGAACCTTACAAGTTTCACCCGAAAACCCGTTTCGGTATCTAGTGAAATAAATTCCCGCGCTTGTTATTCTTTCCGACATGAAAATTTTGCTCCAAATGGTGTCGGTGTCTCTTAAGTGTGTCACCCTATGGTTCACGAATAATGCGGACATGATCGAGACACCTTTCATATCAATAATCAGAAGCGGGACCTGGAGATCCATACTGACTCCCACATATTCAACGATGACTTTCTTGTGATCGTGATAACCTTTTACGCTAGTATCTTAATCCTTTTTTTCGCGATATATTACATGTCCGAGATTCGATCATCGGTATCTCCATACCTAGTTTGATCACGTTACTGACATGTAATCTATTCTCGTTCCCGTGATATAACATTCTAGTGATCAAATCACTTGCTTGCAAGCTAATCAATGTGATATCATATAGAGGGCCCAGAGAATATCTATCCGTCATCGGGATGAACAAATTCCACTCTTGATCCATGGGCCTCAACAGAACACTTTAGTAGTACTGAACCCATATTTATAATCACCATGCAATGGCGTGATGTTTGATGTTATCAATATACTCTTCCGGTGTTAGTGATTGACATGATCTCATGGTCTAAGGATTACGATCAATTCGTATGTTGTTATAGCAATATAAACTCAATGACTTTGATTGTAATGATATACTTCAGATGAATGTTCATCACACCATTACACTAATGTTGTGAACTCATTATTAACAACATCCAATGTCCATGATCAGGAAACCTTGATCATCTTGTTAATCAACAAGATAGTTTCTGAGAGACGCATAACTAGGAACTTTTTGTTTGTTTATTAAACACACATATATTAATGTTTCCGTATTAATACAATTATAGCATGCAAAATAAACATATATCATATACTTGGAATATACATAATAACCACTTTATTATTGCCTCTCAGGGCATATTCCCTTCAGTCTCCCACTTGCACTAGAGACAATAATATAGTTACATAGTGATAAATCTAACACCCATGGAGTTCTGGTAATGATCATGTTTTGCTCTAGGGAGAGTTTTAGTCAACGGATCTGCTACATTGAGATCCGTGTGTACTTTACAAATCTTTATATCTCCATCCTTGACATGCTCGAGGATGGAGTGAAACTGGCGCTTAGTATGCTTGGAGTTCTTGTGAGACCTTGGTTATTTGGCATTGGCTATGGCACCATTGTTGTCAGAATAGATCACCATTGGGTCCAACGCGCTCGCAACCACACCTAGTTCGGATATGAACTCCTTCATCCAAATCGCTTCCTGAGCCGCTTCCGACGCAACAACATATTCCGTCTCCGTTGGTGATCCCGCAACCACGGGCTGTTTGGAACTCCTCCAACTAA
This sequence comes from Avena sativa, assembly GCA_916181665.1. NCBI lineage: Eukaryota > Viridiplantae > Streptophyta > Magnoliopsida > Poales > Poaceae > Avena > Avena sativa. The sequence continues at coordinate 49,934,883 of OV702279.1, read as the reverse complement.
CCGCTCCACCATTCATGAGAAATACGTATCCGTATTGAGACTTAGAGTAATCCGGATCAGTGTCAAAGCTAGCGTCGACATAACACGTAGCGACGAGCTCTTCTTCACCTCCGTACAAAAGAAAAATATCCTTAGTTTTCACAAGTACTTAAGGATATTCTTGACCGCTATCTAGTGTTCCGATCCTGGATCAAATTGGTACCTACTAGTGAAACTAATATCATGTGCCACATCCGGTCTTGTACATAGCATGACTTACATTATAGAGCCTATGGCTGAAGCATAGGGGACTTTGTCCATTATCTCTCATTCTTCCGCTGTAGCCGGACTTTGAGTCTTACTCAATGTCTTGCCTTGCAACATAGGTAAGAACCCCTTCTTACTTCCGTCCATTTTAAACTTCTTTAAAATCATATCAAGGTATGTACTTTGCGATAGATCTTTATGCTTAATATGTATGACTCTTCACCTAGTTCCTTCATTGAAAATTTGATGTTTAGATAACTTTTAACATTGTTTAAAAGATCTATATCATTTTTGATCAATAATATTTCATCCACATATAATATCAGAAATGCCACATTGCTCCACCTCACTTTCTTGTAGATACAAGCCTCTCCATAAGTTTGGACAAATCCAAACTCTTTGATCACCTCATCAAAGCGGAGATTCCAACTCCGGGATACTTGCTTCAGTCCATAGATAGATCACTGAAGCTTGGATACCTTGTTAGCATCCTTAGGATCGACAAAACCCTTTGGTTGTATCATATACAACTCTTCTTCAATATTGCCATTGAGGAACGCATTTTTGACATCCATCTGCCATATTTCATAGTCGAAATATGCAACAATTTCTAACATAATCCTAACTGAATTTAGCATTTCTACGTGAGAGAATGTCTCATCGTAGTCAACCCCTTTGCGAAAAGTCGAGCTTTATAGAGGGTCACATTACCATTAGCATCAGTTTTCCTTTTGAAAATCCATTTATTCTCCACGGCCTTTCGGTCGTGCGGTAAGTCCAAGAAGTTCCAAACTTGGTTTTCGTACATGGATTCCATATCAGTTTCATGGCTTCTAACCATTTGTTGGAATCCGGGCTCATCATCGCTTCTGCATACGTCACAGGGTCATCAATTTCATCAACCAAGAAATTCATAACAAGATTTCCATATAGCTCGGGAGCTGCACGCGTCCTGCTAGACATGTGAGGTTCGGTAGTATACTCTTTCAGAGCTTCATGATCATTATCATTAGTTCCTTCTTCAATTTGTGAAGCCAACTCCGGAACGACTTCTGGCGCTGCGCTACTCGCCATACTATGAAGACAAGGTTCTACAACCTCTTCGAGTTCTTCCTTCCGACTACTCACACCTTTTGCGAGAAACTCTTTCTCTAGAAAGGATCCATTCTTGCCAACAAAACCTTGCCCTCGGATCTATGATAGAAGGAATACCCAATAGTTTCCTTAGGGTATCCTATGAAGACGCATTTTTCCGCTTTGGGTTCAATTTTAGCCGATTGAAGTTTATGCACATAAACATCGCATCCCCAAACTTTAAGAAATGACAGCTTAGGTTTGATTCCAAACCACAATTCATACGGTGTCTTTTCAACGGATTTAGATGGTGCCCGATTTAAAGTGAATGCAGCAGTTTCTAGTGCATAACACCAAAATGACAGTGGCAAGTCCGTCAGAGACATCATAGATCGAACCATTTCCAATAACGTACGATTACGATGTTCCGACACACCATTTCTCTATGGTGTTCCGGCAGGTGTGAGTTGTGAAACAATTCCACACTCTTTCACATGAGTGCTAAACTCGTAACTTAGATACTCACCTCCACGGTCGGACCATAGAAATTTGATCTTTCTATTACGATGATTTTCCACTTCACTCTGACACTCCTTGAACTTTTCAAAGGTTTCAGATTGTGTTTCATCAAGTAGATAGAGCCGTGTATACTCAAATCATCTGTGAAAGTTAAAAAATAACGATATCCACCTCGCGTAACACACTCATTAGACCACATACATCAGAATATATGATTTCCAATAAATCTGTCACCCGTTCCATTGAACCGGAAAACGGCGTCTAGTCATCTTGACCATAAGGCATGGCTCACATGTATCAAATGATTCAAAATCAAGTGATTCCAAAAGTCCATCCGAATGGAGCTTCTTCATGCGTTTAACGCCAATATGACCTAGACGGCAGTGCCACATATATGCGGATATATCATCATTAAGTTTAATCCTTTTAGCATCAACATTATGAATATGTGTAACATTATTATCGAGATCCAACAGAAATAACCCATTAATCATTGGTGCATGACCATAAAAGATTTCATTCATATAAATAGAACAACCATTATTCTCAGATTTAAATGAATAACCACTTCGCATCAACCATTATCCAGATACAATGTTCATGCTTAGTGCTGGTACCAGATAACAATTATTCAATTAAATAACTAATCTCGATGGTAAGTGGAGAGGTAGCGTTTCAATGGCGATCACATCAACACTTGATCCATTGCCGACACGCATCTTGACCTCACCCCTTGCTAGCGATCGCTTGTTCCGCAGCCCCTGATTCGAGTTACAAATATTAGCAACTGAACCTGTATCAAATAACCAGGTGCTACTGCGAGTACTAGTAAAGTACACATCAATAACATGTATATCATATATACCTTTATTTGCCTTGCCGGCCTTCTTGTATTCCAAATACTTGGGGCAGTTGCGCTTCCAGTGGCTAGTCCCCTTGCAATAATAGCACTCGGTATCAGACTTACGGCCAACTCAGGGTTTCTTTTCAGGCACGGCAACGGGCTTGCCGCCCTTCTTTCCCTTCTATTTGCCCTTCTTGTCTTTCTTGAAACCAGTGGCCTTATTGATCATCAACACTTAATGTTCTTTCTTGTTCTCCACTTCTTCAGTTTTAAGCATTGATAGAAGCTCGGGGAGAGACTTCTTCATGCCTTGCATATTATAGTTCATCACGAAGCTCTTATAGCTACGTGGCAGAGACTGCAGAACACGATGGATGCCTAAGTCAATGGGAATCGTTATTCCCAAGGACACAAGCATATCGGCGTAACCCGACATCTTGAGTACATGATCACTTACGGAGATGTTCTCTTCCATCATGCAGCTAAAGAACTTTTCTAAAGCATTATAGATCTCTACAGCAGCATGATACGTCAGAAACGTATCTATAAGTTTTGATGTTCCATGCTTGTTTAGTATCTACTTTGCTTTGCTCTGTCTACACTTTGAGGTGTTTTTACATATTTTCTGGAAATAACCTATTAACAAGTTGCCACAGTGCTAGTTGCCTGTTTTCTTCTATTTTTGGTTACAGAAACGCAGAAAATCAATATTCTCTGAATTGGACGTGACAAAAGCCAAAGTCAATATTTTACCGTGGGCGACACGAATCCAGAAGACGAGAAGGAGGGGCGCCACAGGGCGGCCAGATCCCCCTAGGCGCGGGTGGGCCTAGCCCGCGCCTGGGCAGGGTGTGGCCCCCCTGGCGGCCCCCTTCCTTGCCTCTTCTCCTACAAAAAGCCCCCGATGCAGAAACCCTAGGAACCCGATCAAAACTCCACGAAACCTTATGTAGATGCCACCACCATCGTCCCTAGATCGGGGGATCTGAAGTTCTTCCCGGCACCCTGCTGGAGGGGAGATCATCCCGGAGGCCTTGTTCTTCGGTATGAAGCGTGAGTAGTTCCACCTTGGACAACGGGTCCATGTAGTAGCTCGATGGTTGTATCTCCTCCTTGTGCTTTCATCTATAGATCTTGTGAGCTCCGTTCATGATCAAGATCTAATCTATTTGTAATCATGCATGTTGTGTTTGCGGGGATCCGATGGATATTGAGATTACTATGTTAGATTGATTAATGGTTTTGTCTATTTGATACTATCATGTCTGTGTTGTTTGTGATCTTGCATGCTCTCCGTTGTTAGTAGCTATATTGGCCAAGTAGTTGCTAGTGACTCCAAGAGGGGGTATTTATGCTCGATAGTGGGTTCATGCCTCTAGTTTCCAAGGAAAGTGACAAAAATCTCTTCGGTTGTAGATGTGCTATTGCCACTAGGGATAAAACAACGGTCTCTTGTTCATGGAACAAGTGGATTGTTTACCTTACACACTTTCCTTAAAGTAGTTGTCTGTTGCTTGCAACTTAATACTGGAGGGGGGGTCAGATGATAACCTGAAGGTGGAATTCTAGTCATAGATGCAGTTGGATGGCGGTCTATGTATATTGTTGTATTGCACAATCGAATCTCATAGGATCTTTTTGTCTGGTATTGCATTGTTATGCCTTGCTCAGTTCCTGTCAATTACACTGCTGTAATTTGTTTACCCTTCATGCCATGTTGTTTATCTAAGGAGTGCAACTCTAGTGAACTATGGACCCCAGTCCAATCTTTACCATGATACATCTTCCACTGTTTACTTGCTGCAAACCACTCATCACCTTCCACACCATACAGTTGATCCTCTGTTACAGCAAACCGGTGAGCTTGACAACCTCACTGATTTGTTGGGGCTCTTGAGTTTATGTTGTGCTGGTTTCCACGTTGCATGCAACACCTTTGAGACGTTTTCTTCCTCCTACTGGTTCGATAACCTCGGTTTATTACTGAGGGAAAGCTTGCTGCTGTGCTCATCACACCTTTCTCTTGGGGTTTCCAACGAAGCGTCCCACGATAACACTGGGTGTGCGCATCAAGGATTTTTTGGCGCCATTGCCGGGGAGGCTAAGGACATCTTTACAAGGGGAGTCCTCCTCAACCTTTCTCTTTACTTTGTTTTTAGTTTTCTTAGTTTTTTTTCTTGGTTATGTTTGCCTATTTTTATCAAAAACTCTAAAAAAAATTAGTTTAGTTTGGTTTTATTTCCCCATTCAAAAACACAAAAAAATTAGTTCCTACTTTAGTTGCCACCTTTCTCTAGCTCACCATGTTGTTCCCCAAGTTCGACCTGAAATATCATGCAATAGGTAGTGGCTCCATAATTGGGAAATTTTATATTGAAGAATTCTTCAATCATGTTAGTAAGCATGAGGATATTGAGGATAAATCTATAGCAGAGCTTGCTCCTAATTATGAGATTGCTGCAGATTCTTTAGTCCATATGTTTGAGGCTAGGCTTGTTAACCTTAACCCCATGATATAAATTTTGTTCCTAAAACTAAAAGAAGAAAAGAATGTTGAGAAGAGAGAATTTATTCCTGAAAGTTTACTCAAAGAGTTCCATAATGTTGTTAAGGAAGCCAAAAAAGTCTTTGAGCATTTCAATATGCTAGGATCATGTATATATGTTGTGGGTACTTCTGATAAAACTAAGCCTAGAGAGGAATTTAAGATACCCATACCCTTTAAGCTTGTTGGTATGCATGAGGCCTTTGAAAAGAATTTTGATTGAATTGTTCCTGAAAATCCTTTTGATGAAAGTATTAAACCAAAGAGAGATGAGAAGGGATCCTCCAAACCTCATTTGGATGAGATACCTTTCATAGTTGAAGACTTCGCAAGTATTGATCTAAATTCTTCATTTGAAAATACTTGATTTCTTGCTTTTTGTGCCTAACTTAAAGGCGTTAAAGAAAAGTACTTGTTGGGAGATAACCCAAGAGTTTCCTTGAGTCTTGGAAGTTATCACTTTAGTAATGACCTATCCTTATCCTTTTTGTTTGCTTTTTGTGCCAAGAATGACCTCTAATGAGAGGGAAGTAAGATTTGGGGAGTTGCTGTCCCGAAACAGATTTCTGTCCTCCACCATAAAATTGGATCAGGAGTATTGGTAAGTCGGATTGAGCTCAAAATTTACGAATAAATCCCCCAGTACGTTAGCTAACTTTCATTAGTTCAACACTTTTTGATTTGAGCAACATAAGATTTTCGAAAAAATCGGTTTCTACCTGCTAGTCTGTTTTGACAGATTTATGTCATTATTTGCATTTGCTTCTTATTGATTCCTTTTTAAGTTCTATTTTCGGGAATTGAGATTTTTGATGGAGTTGCTACAGTAGCTTGTGTTTTTAGTGAAAAGTTTTTCTTTTCCAAAGCATAGACCAAAGGTCTATTATCTTTTGAATACACTAATGTTGGTAATGAAGATTGTGTGAAGTTCTGTATGAAGGAAAAATTTCAGGTGTAGAGAGAGAATGATGTAATGAGATGAAGAATGGACAAAAGCACAAGCTTGGGGATGCCACCCCGGTGTCACCCCAAGAAATATCCAAGAGGTACAAGCGTCAAAGCTTGGGGATGCCCAAGGCATCCCCTTCTTCATCAATAAAAACCTCAGGTCTGTCTAGACATTTCGTTTTTATTGTTTCATGCACTACTGTGTTGTTCTTGCAGCGTCTTATTTTTTGTTTGGTTTGCTTAGTTTGTTTAGTTTTATTGAATAAAGTAGTTTGGACCCCCGTTCTCGTTGTGTTGTTTCAAATAAGTCAATTGTGTTGGAAAGGAGTAGAAAGTTCTTGCTTGATAGTGCAAGAGGAGCTTGCATTGACTATGACTTAGACTTTAGCATGATATGATAGGTGTTGTTTTGACCTTATGCTTAGTGATTATTGTTGTAGCATGTCTTGTTCCAAACAATTGGGATTTCTTAGTGTGCCTTGAAAGAATCGTGCATTGTTTTAACATACAAAAGCATAGTATTGTGGTATTCTCCTTTGATGCTTTGTTTGGGTTGACTTGGCACATTCTCACACCATGTTATGACTAAGAACAAGTCACCATAGCCTCTATGATCATTTAGTACTTGACTTGTAATACCACTCTATGTTTTTATTAGTAATGTTTTGTCGCTCTGCATGATTATGGCCATTATTTCTCTCTTAGTTGGTTGCTCCCAGTCTTTTGCTAGCCTCCACTTGTATGAGTAAGCTCTAATCATGCTTCCAACTCCCAAGAAACCAAGTTATTCCAAAGTGTCCACTACAAATTCCTATGCATGGTGTGTTACACCATTCCAAGTATATTCTTGTTTTTATCTATCTTCCAATTAAAAATTATTTTGTTATGTGAAAACTTAGTGATTAAAGCCCTCACGAACTTCATGGCACACTTTATATTCTTTGCCCCTAATAAACTTGAACCATTGTGTCATCTATGTTGTATATGCTTGCACTTATATGTTGGAATTAGCAGAACCATGCTGTCATGGGGAACTTTTTCAACATTGCACTTGTACATTGTACATAGTTGATATTATGATCTTTTGTCAATGGATGTCACCGGTGTGAAAAAAAGAGGGAGCTTGTAAGTCCATGGAGTTATGTATTTTGTGTTAGAGAAACGCTTGTGCCGCTAGCCTAAGCCATGCCTAATCATGGTGGAAACTTGAAGCATCACCATAGTGAGCTATCTATGAAGCATCCTCAATAAAAAATTATGCACATAGTAAATAAAAAGATCGTTGAGATGCTCATTGTCTGCTTGCCTTGTCATTTTGGTTATGGGATAGCTCATGTACCATGTGTAAGGGGTACCCCGTTGGCGGTTCTCTATGATACGCATATACTTACTATGATAAGAACTTACAGGTGACTGAAGTTGAGTAGCATGAGGTGTGGCCATCGTATTCAAGGGACTTGAGATTACCAACTTATACTTTGCCAAGCATATACTCCATAGTTTCGTCACTTTAACCTTAATCACTTCAAGATGCTTATGATAGGGGCAATGAGGGCTGAAAGCTAACAAGTACCATAATTTTTGGAAGCTCTTTTTGAAAATTGAAATCCCTGCTTCCCTTTATGAAGGGCCTTTCTTCCACTATTTTATTGAGTCTCCACCTTCTACCTTTAGGCACCATTAAGAGAGCATAGTTGCCATTCTGTGTGCAGTGTCCCAAAAGTTATTGATTGATGCATATTGTGGTATTACTTGTTCTAGTTCTACTTGTATCTTGTCACTCTTATGAACTTTGAAGGTGTCCTATGCATCTATTTTTTACCCTATGAGGGACAAGCTGATTCCCACTATGCCATGTTTTCTGTATGTGAAACAAACAAACGTTTTTCAATGCATGTTATTCATGATCTTTGTTTGTAGCCTTTCATGTTGCATGCATAGTTACTTTGTCTTATTGTTAAAACTCCGTCTTTCATGCACATGTTTAGAGTTCTTTGATCCCAGCTTTCAATGCTTGCAAATAGTTTGACCTTGGTTTTGATGGTGCATGTCACCTCAAAAATTATTCTTTTATCACTTACCTACTCGAGGACGAGCAGGAGGTAAGCTTGGGGATGGTTGATACGTCAGAAACGTATCTATATTATTTGATGTTCCATACTTGTTTAGTATCTACTTTGCATTGCTTTGCATACACTTTGAGGTGTTTTTACATCTTTTCTGGAACTAAACTATTAAAAAGTTTCCATAGTGCCAGATGCATGTTTTCTTCTGTTTTTGGTTCCAGAAAGGTAGAAAATCAATATTCTTGGAACTGGACGGGACAAAAGCCAAAGTCAATATATTTACCGTGGGCGACACAAATCCAGAAGACCAGACGGAGGGGCGCCACAGGGCGGCCAGACCCCCCTTAGGCGCGGGTGGGCCCAGCCCACGCCTGGGCAGGGTGTGCCCCCCCTGGCGGCCCCCTTTCCTCGCCTCTTCGCCTATAAGAAGCCCCCGATGCAGAATCCCTAGGCACCCGATCAAAACTCCACAAAACCTTCTATAGCCCCCGCCACCATCGTCCCTAGATCGGGGGATCTGAAGTTCTTCCCGGTACCCTACCAGAGGGGAGATCATCCCGAAGGCCTTCTTCTCCGGTATGAAGCGTGAGTAGTTCCACCATGGACTACGGGTCCATGTAGTAGCTAGATGGTAGTATCTCCTCATTGTTCCTACATGTATAGATGTTGTGATCTCCGTTCATGATCAAGATCTAATCTATTTGTAATGATGCATGTTGTGTTTGCGAGGATCCGATGGATATTGAGATTACTATGTCAGATTGATTAATGGTTTTGTCTATTTGATACTATCATGTCTTTGTTGTTTGTGATCTTGCATGTTAGTAGCTATCTTGGCTAAGTAGTTGCTATTGACTCCAAGAGGGGGTATTATGCTCGATAGTGGGTTCATGCCTCTAGTATCCAAGGGAAAAAATCCCAAAAATCATGATTTCAAAGTTTGCATATCATTCATGCATTCATAATTATTTTAGGATCATTTTCAAATAAGAATTCAAAAACAGAAGCATTTGTTGTCTATTATTTTATGTAAAGCAAGGAAATGGCCTTATTGCTACACTCTAATATGAGATTATTTGATTTAACCAGAATAGATTTGAACTTAGGGTTTATTGATATTTCCAAAGCTTGGTCAAAGTTTTCAAAACAAAAATGAATTCAAAACCATTCATATGCCTATTAATAATATTTCACTAAGGGCATAGTTTTAAAATTTATTTCAAAACCCAAAATAAATTTGAGTATGATTAGATGTTTTACACACCCCAGGACACAAGAAACACAATACCAAAATCTGGAGAAAATTTGAATTGAAACAGAATTGAAATGGGAATTTAAATTCAAACCATAAAATCAAATCAGAAAAAGAAAAAGTGAAACAGAGAAAAAAATAAAGCTAACTGGCTAACTAACCCTACCCAGCCCAGATAGCCTATCTAGCCCAAAAGCCCATCTCCCCTCTCCACCCCGCAGAAAAACGATTCACACCACGGAACTAACCCGTGCCGTCGCTGACGATTGGACCCCACTCTTTCTCTCTCTCTCTCGCGTTGACGAAGCAACCCCACCTGTCAGTCATCTCTTCAACCCGCCGCGACCAGTTCCTCCCTCCCCTCTCTCTCGTTACTGCTTGATTTACGCGGCTTAATTTGACTTAAATCCGCAAGTAATTCGCCGCTGCAATCACACACGATAAAACGCCCGCGTCTCCTCTACCTTTTCCCCTAGACGCCGCACACCCTCTGCCACCAGGCTGCCTTGATTTTGCGCTTGAGCATCCTCTTCTCCGGCGAGCTTCGCAAGCAATTCCGGCCAGACACTGTCGCGCCTTGCCCCCTCGACCACCCAAGCTCACTCCCTAGCCTCTTGCGCATCTTCCAGTGCTGCTCGTTTAGCCGCGCATGCCCTGTAACGTCAGCAACCTCGACGACAGAGCGACACTGTCATCTGCATCCACTCCGGCGACGATCCCAGGTAGATTTCAACCGCGCCTTCCCCTCTTATGGATACACCCGTACTCGCCGTTTCTGTGCGCAGCTAACACAATCATTTTTGTGCCTTGGCGTTGCTAGTACCCTCGCCAGCGAAGACGAACAGAGCGTGCCCGACGCCGTTACAAACTCCGGTGAGCAATCCACGGCAACCTCGAGCGCCCCTCGACCAAGGAAGACTACGTTGAGCATCAACACGAACCAACGAACCCGGTGAGCTTATTCCACATCCCCCTTGCTTCTTGTACTAGCCGGAACACCACCGCCACTCGCCGCCGCCAGCGCCACCAGTTAGTGGTCATTTGATCAACGGCCGTTAGATCTTGATCCGTCGGCTATGATAGAATCACTTAAGAGCAGGGGTATGCTAGATCTGTGCCGCACGATCTTATTTAGATCCAACGCACCACGTTAGCTGATCCGTGTGAACCGGTACCGATGAATCAGAAGCTTCCGCGTGGCGTTGTTTTATTTAAAAAGACAAATACATTTCTATTAGATGTTCAAACTTGCAAAATTCATAACTTTTGATCCACACGTCAAAATTATGCAAATTTTATATCATTGGAATCAGGAGAAAGAATTATATCTAACCATGCACTTTGTTTAATAAATTGCTTCTGTAAAATTGGTTATTTTCAGAGACATTTGTAGGCCTATTTTGAGTATAAAAATTATTTGAAAAATGTTTTAAAGATCAAATTAAGTTCAATTAGTGTATAAATGTTTATTTTAGTGTTCAATATTGTTTTACTTGTCTTTTTTGAATTGGAAAAATCATCACATGGCATTTGCATGCATTCATATATTTTTGCTTATTTATTTTGATATGTGAATTTGGTGCTATCATTTTATGTGTAGATTTTGGTGTTAGTGGTGATTGTGATTGTGAGGATTGTTCCTACTCCCCCAACTACCAAGGCAAGTGGTGCTTCATATTTTTGTCCCAATATTTTGACTATGCATTATAAATATTTTGTATAGGGCTTGGATGAATATTTTTGCTAAGTATCTATATGCTATGCTTGAGAAATCCTAGTAGTTGTAGAATTGTTAGAATTTTCTCTAAGTTAAGATACTTGCTATTGCCATGCTTAGCCTAGCTAGTAGCAACCAAGGGTGGAATATATACATGTTATGGAAAAATATTGCTAAGTCCTTGACTTATGTTTTTTCTTAATAAAACAACTAAGTGAATGAAACACCTGGGTGGATTGGTAATTGCTTGGTGGTTTTTGGTTGAGTGGTTACCAGGGCCCATTTTCTAATGGTCTAACCTGTGTATCTCACTTGTGGAATGCTACCCAGGAACAAAGGGATTTGAGATGCCAAATGTTAAGAAGCTTCTAGTGCAGCCACATGGCATTATGGGCTCTGCCTGGATCATATAGGTTGCAATAACTTAGCCAAATGGACAGTTGGTGGTAGGGGATGATAGGTTTGGAGCGCGTCCATTTTGGTCTAAGGGAAGGCTTCTGAAAGGTCCTGTCTTGGTGAAAATCAAGTCTTGTGGGGAAAGTGCACCACCTCTATAGAAGGAAGAAACTAAGTACTTAGCCGTGTCCCCGGTAATGGACAATTTGAGCATCAAGACATGGAAGCTATCAAGAATCTCCTCATCCCAATTTTCTAAGTTAAAACTTATGGTTGAACAAGGGTGAAGGTTCACCAATTTCTATTGGTGGTTCCTTGGGAGTTTTTGTCCAACAAAAACTTAGTGTTTTCAACTGATAGGTAAAAATATATTTCGAGCAAAGCAAGCCTAAGCTACACTTAGCCAAATTCATGTAGTCACTAGATGCTAATATTCTACTAAGGTATGACTTGCCAATACTATTCCAATGTATTGACCCACTGTGGATGTAACTTGTGATGTTGCAGGTTACTCTGATGATGATTAGGGGTTATGAGTCTACACTCAACATGCTTGCCTGTGGCACATGAAGATGAAGACTTTTATTTTTATATTGCTAAGTTAAACTCTTATACTAGCCTATGGCTATGGAGTTGTAAAAGACAATGTTATCTTTGGAATGACGATGTAATAATGACCTTTGTTTCTGTGTACTTCATCTTAAACTGTGGACGATAGCAATTGATCCAGGGACTAGCATTGCAATCACAAGGATCTTTACCTTCATAAAGGTGGGATCTTACAGGAAGTGACAGAAATCTCTTCGGTTGTAGATGTGTTGTTGCCACTAGGGAGAAAACAACGGTCTCTTTTTCATGGAACAAGTGGATTGTTTACCTTACACACTTTGCTTAAAGCAGTTTTCTATTGCTTGCAACTTAATACTGGAGGGGGTTCGGACGATAACCTGAAGGTGGACTTCTAGTCATAAGTGTAGTTAGATGGCGGTCTATGTGTATTGTTGTATTGCCCAATCGAATCTCATAGGATCTTTTTGTCTGGTATTGCATTGTTATGCCTTGCTCAGTTCATGTCAATTTCCCTGCTGTAATTTGTTTACCCTTCATCCCATGTTGTTTATCTAAGGAGGGCACCTCTAGTGAACTATGGACCCCGGTCCAATCTTTACCATTGATACATCTTCTACTGTTTACTTGCTGCAAACCATTCATCACCTTCCATACCATACAGTTAATCCTTTGTTACAGCAAACCGGTGAGCTTGACAACCTAACCGATTCGTTGGGGCAAAGTCTTGAGTTTGCGTTGTTCAAGTTTCCATGTTGCTTGCAACACCTTTGAGGCATTTTCTTCCTCCTACTGTTTCGATAACCTCGGTTTCTTACTGAGGGAAAACTTGACGCTATGCTCATCACACCTTGCTCTTGGGGTTTCCAATGAAGCGTCCCACGACACCTTGCTCTTGGGGTTTCCAACAAAGCGTCCCACGACAACACTGGGTGCGCGCATCACAGCATGTCTGTGGAAAATCATTTTCAACTCACCCATTGTATCAAATGTATTGACATTTTCGAAACGCTTTCGAAGTTCTGGCTCTAACCCATACAATATGCCGCAATGAACTAAATTGTGGTCCTCCTGACGAGTCTGATAGACATTCTTCTCCTCGTCAGGGGCATCATCGAATGGTGGGGGGCCTAGCGGCGCTTCTAGAACATATTGCTTTTGTGTAGCAGAGAGGAAAATCCTCAAATTCATGGCCCATTCGGTAAAGTTGCTACCGTTCGTTGCAAGTTTCTCTTTCTCCATCAACACATTGAAATTAAAAGCAGGTGGTGCCATATACAAGAGAATTTGTAAAGTTTATACTCAGTTTATGATAGAGTGAGTTCAACTAATCCAAATTAAGAATGAACTCCCACTCAAAAACGACATACCTCGTGCCTTTTTGGTGATTACATGCACCAAATTCAATACACCAAGTCTGATCATCACGTGAGTCGGTGTAGCTTCAAAGGCGAGCATAAAATGGGCATCATATCTTCCATATGACTCATGCTTAACCTTTCGGTCTGTGTTCCGAGGACATGTCTGTACATGCTAGGCTTGCCAAGTAAGAACCTTAGTATTCACGTGTGTAACTGTCTTACACCCAAAATATGATTGTGGATCCAAGAACACCCGATCATCACGTGATGTCTTGGAGCGACAAAACATAATCGATGCATACTTAAGGAAGAACACATTCTTATCTTGATATCTAAATGAGGGAACATCTTATTATGCTAATAAAATGCCAAACAAGCAATATAAGATGCAATCAAACGTCACATGTTTATAAGTGGAATGATATGGTTCGTGCATTTGATCTCCATCATGTGCATCGTGGTATGATCACTATTATACCTCTATGTGTAAGGCCAAGGTATATGGAACTTACACGTTATGTGTGTTGTAAGAGTATCAACTTATACTTCTACTTACAACATCACCATATCATGACACTAGCCCAGCAACAATCTAAACTAGACGCCTCTAATTTATCCATTGCAATTTTTATGTGGCTTAGGTTTTTCGGAGATAGAACCGTTCTTACCTATGAACATGAACCACAACGAGGATAACCAAATTGTTGACAACTCGTTGCAAATTATATATTGACTATAGTAGGAGAGACAGACACCCACTAGCCACTTATGCAAAACTAGTTGCGTGTCAAGCGTGGAACAGGTCTCATGTGCGAGCACATGTAAAGTTTGTCTGGGCCGCTTCATCCCACTATGCCACCAATATCCAAAGTAAAACAAAGAAGCAATAACATGATCATAATCGCCCACATACTCATATGTGTACTACCCGTGCAAAGCATCTACACATAGATCCTGCTCTGATACCACTGTAGGTTTCGCAGCATAGAAAACAAAAAATTCCTATGATGGGAACAACTATGTACCAAGATCTATCTACTAGATACAAGAAACGGACGGATATACATTCGTAGAGAACATACCCTTAAAGATCGACAAAGCTTAACGAGGTTGAACTCGTGGTTGATGTAGACGATCTCTTGCCGATCTCAAGATCGAGAGGAAGTCCTAGCGCCACAAATCAGCGGCGCATCCGTGCTTGCACACACGTCCGAGGAACCGAGCAACCTCCGCCTCCTCGCTCCAGCGATGTAGTGGAAGCACAAATCTTTCTTGCCGAATAGCCACCGGGAACATGTATCTCGCTATTTCAAGACCATGGGGAATAAATACTAGAGGGGGAGAGAGATCCTTCATGAGTAGTTGTGAGTGAGAAGAGAGTAGGGGGCTCCTTTTATAGGACGAGGGGGGAACCCCAAGGGGGTGGCCGGCACATGGGGCTGCCCCCTTGCCCTCCCTCCATTGATTTGGGTGGACACTCCACTCACAAAAATGCCTTCCAATTTCCTCCACTCAAAAACCCACTCAAATTCCCATTAAATTTCCACCAAATTTAATGCAAACTCTCATTAAATAAAACTCTTTTTATTTATTAAGAATTTTGTCAATTACTTTAATGAAAAAATTCACATATAACCCCTTGCTAGTATTTCATTTCACATGAAAAAATACTTTCTGCAATTTCACCCGAAAACCCGTTTTGGTATATAGTGAAATAAATTCCTGCGCTTGTTATTCTTTCCGGCATGAAACTTTTGCTCCTAATGGTGTCGTTGTCTCTTAAGTGTGTCACCCTACGGTTTGCAAATAGTACGGACATGATCAAGACCCCTCTCAGATCAATAATCAGAAGCGGGACCTGGAGATCCATACTGACTCCCACATATTCAACGATGACTTTCTTGTGATCGTGAGAACCTTTTATGCTAGTATCTTAATCCTTTTGTTTCGCGATATATTACATGTCCTAGATTCGATCATCGGTATCTTCATACCTAGTTTGATATTATTACTGACATGTAATCTTTTCTCGTTCCCGTGATATAACATTCTAGTGATCAAATCACTTGCTTGCAAGCTAATCAATGTGTTATCACCGAGAGGGCCCAGAGCATATCTATCCGTCATCGGGATGAACAAATTACACTCACGATCCATGGGCCTCAAAATAACACTTTAGTAGTACTGAACCCATCTTTATAATCACCCTGTTACGGTGTGACATTTAATGTTATCAAGATACTCTTTCTGTGTTAGTGATTGACATGATCTCATTTTCTAAGGATTAGGATCATTTCGTATGTTGTTATACCAATATAAACTCAATGACTTTGATCGTAATGCTATACTTCGGATGAATGTTCATCACACCATTACACTAATGTTGTGACCTCGTTATTATCAACATCCAATGTCCATGATCAGGAAACCTTGATCATCTTGTTAATCAACGAGCTAGTTTATGAGAGAGGCATAACTAGGAACTTTCTGTTTGTTTATTAAACACACATGTATTAACATTTCCGTATTAATACAATTATAGCATGCAAAATAAAAATCTATCATATACTTGGAATATACATAATAACCACTTTATTATTGCCTATCAGGGCATATTCCCTTCACATTCACATAGACCTTGCGGCTTAATGCATCAGCTACGACATTCGCTTTACCAGGATGGTATTGCAAACTCAAGTCATAGCCCTTGATGAGTTCTAGCCACCTTCTTTGTCTCATATTGAGTTCCTTCTAGGTGAAAATATATTTCAAGCTCTTGTGATCTGTGAACACTTCACATCGCTTTCCCAAAATATAATGTCTCCATGTTTTGAGTGCATGGACAACAGAGGCTAAATCTAAGTCATGAGTAGGATAGTTTACGTCATGAGTTTTGAGTTGTCTTGAGGCATAAGCCACAACCTTTCCATCTTGCATTAACACTCCACCCAATCCTTGGTGAGATGCATCACAATAGACCTGAAAGTCCTTCTCTAGATCTGGCAGACATAAGACTAGTGCTTATAGTAGTCTCTTCTTCAATTCTTGGAAACTGGTTTCACAACCTTCTGTACAATCAAACTTCTTATCTTTCTTAAGCAGCTTTGTCATTGGTTTTGCCACTTTCGAGAAATTCTCGATGAACCTTCTATAGTATCCTGCCAAGCATAGGAAACTACGAACTTATTTAAGTGACTTGGGAGATTCCCACTCAGTTACAGCTGACACCTTTGATGGATCGACAGTTATACCATCTCCATACTCAATATGTCCAAGAAATCCAACTTCATTCAACCAAAATTCACACTTACTGAACTGGGCATACAACTTGTGCTCCCTGAGTTTCTCAAGAATCAAATGCAAATGTTTTTCATGCTCTTCATTGCTCTTGGAATAGATTAATATGTCATCGATGAATACGACAACAAACTTTTCAAGAAACTCCATGAACACCTTGTTCATCATGTTCATGAAATAAGCTGGTGCATTTGTTAATCCAAATGGCATCATAGTATACTCATACAATCCATACCTAGTGGTAAAAGCAGTCTTAGGTCTGTCTTGTTCCCTAATCTTTAGCTAAAAGTAGCCTGATCGGAGATTAATTTTTGAGAACACACGGGCTCCTTCTAGTTGATCAAATAGATCATTGGTTCTAGGTAAGGGATACTTATTCTTTATAGTCACCTCATTAAGTGATCGATAATATATGCATAGCCTCTGACTTCTGTCTTTCTTCTCAACAAACGGAACTGGTGCACCCCAAGACAAAGAACTTGGTTGGATAAATCCTTTCTACAACTATTTTCTGAGTTGTTTCTTGAGCTCTTTCAACTCATCAACTGACATCTTGTAGCGTCTCTTTGCTATGTGTAATATCCCAAAAATCATAGTTTCAAAACTTAGTCATATCATCTTTGCATCATTCATCCATTTAGGGTTTTCTTAAAAATCATTTAGAGACAGAAGTTGGAACTATGATTTCATGTGGGCAATTTATCCCAAATGACCATCACCCTTTGAAATTTGAAAGTTTAAATACTTGTTTGCTTGCCTCCATTGATGGAAAGATTAGGTGAAACTTTTAAACCAAGATTCCAAATTTGGAAATAGTTTCAAAATCCTTTTACAAATATTTGCAAACTAGAGCAAAACTCTGTTTACTTTGAAACTCAAGCTTGACCAAGTCTTGCTAGGTAACCACTTAGTTAAAATGACTGTTTTTGAATCCAAAAAACCCTGCAGAAATTCCCAAAACAATTTGGATTCAAAAGGATTTGAATTCATATCAAAAATCATTCTAGAAAATAGAAATAGAAAAAGAAAAGACTTAAACAAAAGAAAAAGGCCGCGCGGCCAGAATCTGGCCCAGCAACAAATCGAACCCAGCAAGCCCACCCGGGATCTTTTATTTCTCCTCTCACGCGCGAGCGCACGCGCTGAGCCGCTGACAAGCAGACCCCACCTGCACTCCGCGCACCTCGCTGACAAGCGGGCCATCTCCACGCCAGCGTAGTCTCCACCCGCACGACCTGTTCGTCCCCAATCAACGCGGCCGTTTCCTGTGTGTTAATCGCGGCGTCAATTCGAATCAATGGCCGAGTGATTCTCGCGTTTGACCAGGCTATATAAACCCCCTCTGTCCTCTCTCTCTTTTCCCCCAAACCCCAAGCACAGAACGCCCCCAGGCTGCGCGCATTTCTCTCTGCAACCCCGCCGTCTCCGACGACTGCGCCGGCGAATTCCGGTGAGTCTCGAGTTCCCCTCGGTCTTGCGTTCACGCTATCTTGTTCAGTGAACCTATGTGCATCTTCTGACACTCTCCGTTTTCCTTCGCATGACCCATAGCTTCGGCAACATCGACGACTGGGCCGCCACCGTCTTCTGCACGAACTCCGGCGAGTTCTAGTGGTAAGCCCCGACCGCCCCGCGTCTTCTAGTTCAAGCACACGACGCTGCCTTGACTCTGTGAATCTAACCGTGTCCTCGTCTTGCCTTGGGGTGGTTCACAGCGACGTCCACGACGACCACCCGACACACCGACGCCGCCCTCCACTCCGGCGAGCAATCGCAACCGTGTCTGAGCGCCCCTTGACCAACCGCAAGTACGACGAGCTTCGCCGTGACCCCCTGAGCCCGGTGAGCTACTCCTCGATCTCTCTTACCCCCTGTAGTGCCGCCTCCGTCGTCGACCGACAGTTCCGCCGCCGGTAGCCACCGCTCCGCCGCCAGTTCTTGGTCAGATCGATAGCAGCCATTGGATCTGCATCGTAGGGTTAGGATAGAACATTAAACCAAAGGGTAAGCGCGCATCTGAGCCGCCAGATCCCACTTAGATCGTACGGTCCACGGAGCGCGATCCGCGCGAAGCGGTACGCACCAGTAAGGATGCGACGCGTGGCAAGGTTTAAACTAAAAACAGAATTTAAAACCAGATTTAGATTCAAACTTCAAATGCTTATAACTTTTGAATGCCACGTTAGATTTTTACAAATTTTATACCGTTGGATTCAGTGAAACAAGGCCTTTCTGAATATCCAATTTATTTAGCATATAGTAACAGTTAAAAATGATTTTATTTGTAGAACAAGTTTAAGGCTATTTTAGATATAGATTTAATTTTGTAAATTATATTGGGGCCAAATAAGTTTAGTTGGCAAACTTGTGACATGTTAAGTTTCTGTAGACATGAGCATACTTGGTAGGATTTTCAAAAATCACCACTTAGTAAATTCTTGCATGCATGCATTCATATTATTTTTGGTTGTATATAATTGTGAGTAATTGTATGCTTTAAATTCTTGTGTAGATTTTGCTAGTGATTGTGATTGTGAAGAGTGCTACTCTCCCCACTACCAAGGCAAGTGATATCTACATGAATAAATTTGTCCTATGTTTTGAACTAGCATTAGATATTTTGTTATAGTATTGCATGTCATTTTGTCTAATGCAAAAGATGGGGAAATCCTATGTAGTCTAGTAGATTTGCTAAGGAATTATCCCTAAGATAGGTTGCCATACTTTGCTTAGCCTAGCTTATAGCAAAACTAGGGTTGGTGAAAAACTACACTTACTACAAAGAAGATATTACTAAGTCAAGAGACTTATACTTTTCTAATAAAACCACTAAGTCAAATGAACCTCCTGGGTGGAATGGAAAGTATGGGTTATGTTGAGTGGTTACACAAGGCCATGGACTTGGGTTGTGTATCTCACTTGTGGTAAGCCACCCAGGCACAAAGGGATTTGGAGGCCAAGTGTTGAGAAAGCTTATAGTGCAACCACTTGGCAATATGGGCTCTGCCATGATCATATAGGTTGCTAGAACTTAGTCACTTGGACAGTTGGTGGTAGTTTGGGTTGATAGGTTGGAGCGCGTCCATTTTGACTAAGGAAAAGCTTCTGAAAGGTCCTGTCTTGGGAAACCAAGTCTGGTGGGGAAAGTGCACAACCTCTGCAGATGGAAAACCTAAGTACTTAGCCTTGTCCAAGGAAATGGACACTTTTTGAGCATCAAGACATGGAAGCTACAAGAATCTCATCACTCCAACTTCTAAATAAAAATTGGTGGGTGAACAAGGGTGAAGGACCTCAATGTCTATTGGTGGTTCCTTGGGAATGTTTTTGACAAAGAAAAACTTAGTGATTTCAACTAATAGGTAAAACCTATTTTCAAGCAAAGCAAGCCAAGCTACACTTAGCCAAAATGCATATAGTAATATAGTCCACTTAAAATATAATAAGGTATCACTTGCCAATACTATTCCAAAGTATTGACCCTCTGTGGCTGTAACTTGTGATGTTGCAGGTTATTCCGATGATGAATAGGAGTCATGAGTCTACACTCAACATGCTTGCCTGTGGCACATGAAGATGAAGACTTATGTTTATTTACTCGTTCCTTAAAACTCTTGTATTAGGCCTATGGCCATGAGTTGTAAAAGACTATATTTTATCTCTGGAATGAATGTAATAAACGACCTTTGTATCTGTGTACTTCATCTTAAACTGTGGATGCTAGCATTGATCCAGGGACTAGCATTGCAATCACAGGGATCCTATCCTTTATAAAGGAGGGGTCTAACAGATGGTATCAGAGCACTGTGTTGCCTGTAGGATTATGACCCTAGGAATGGAAAACCACTAAGGAAAAAGTTTTTCAACTACTTCTACACTTGTCTATTCTTCTCGTAAAACTTTTCTAATCTCTTTCAACTTCCTTTGTAGATGAACTCCATCAACGAAGCCGTGAAGAAGGGACCACTCATGACCATGACCTTGGAGTGTGAAACTGAGTTTCCCAATGTTCTCAAGGATCTCATGGAGGCAATCGATGCACATGGTGAAGCCGTGTACAAGGGCTTTCCAGTGATGGATGAAGGAGTAGAATATTGGTGGGTGCAACTTCACTTGTACAAAAACAAGGAAGACAACCACAAAGAAAGGGGATTCTGCATGTACACCAACACTACAATGCACACCACATTCTTTGAGTCAGCCAGGGATGCAGCTTGGAGGACTATCAAAGAACTAAGTGCTAGAGTCAAGTGCAGAATGCTCAACCTCCAAAAGGACTTAGAGAAAGAGAAGGATCTTACCCAAGAGTTGGAAGACACCAACCAAGAAATAAGGGGAGATGTTATAGACTTAGTTATAGAGTCAAGAGAGCAAGATTGGTGGATTGCCTCTAGGAACATTGTGTTTAATAATAGATCCCGTGAGATTGGATTGTAAGAACACTTCGTTAGTTGGACCACCACTTATCACCTTATTTTCCAAAATGAAACCTTAAATAAGTTGGACCTTGTTTGATGTAATGGATTGTGTATGCATGACATATGTGGTATTTGTGTTCCATGGTTATGTATGAGAGGGTTGTTTTGTGTTCATTTTAAATAAGTGTTGTTCTAACTTTTCGATTTTATAAATAGATGCCTATTGCCGTCAGCACTGTTGAGGAGTTCCAGGTTACTCGTTTCGGACCCCGTATCGTTGAGCTTACCACTCTGCTCGATATCCCTCTTCCCACCATCACGGTGTACCCACTCACCAAGTTCGAGAGGAAGGACCTCTGGGGCTTCAAGGTGAACCAGCCCGGACGCCAGACTGAGCCTACTATGGAGGCCATAGTCTTCAAGCTGATGCACGACGACAGGGAGAGAGGCATGGAGGTAGTCATGCAGGACCTGATAGGACGACTGTTAGGCCGTCACTCCCGACAGGTTAGGGGCACTCACTTCCACGCCTTCGGAAGGCGTGATGTTGATGGAGATTCCATCGACTTTGAGGACGACTCGAGGAGCACTGCAGAGCCGATACGTCTCTATCTTCAGGACTTAGAGACTCTTCTCAGGCACATAGATACGGACAGGACGGACGTCATGCTAGGTAATGACGAGCTCCAGGTGCAGCTACGCGAGAAGGACAAGCTTTTCGCACAGCAGGATGAGATGATCAAGGAAATGGAGACAAAGTTCGAGGCTCAGGATCGTAAGTTCAAGAGTCAGGAGAAACGCGTCCAGGATAGGAACAAGAAAATCCGGGACATGACCGAGGAACTGAAGTCCAAGGACTTCGAGCTTGAGCAGCAGCAGATGGTTATTGAGAGGCTTCGCTCCCAGAAGAGGGCTCTCAAGGCCAAGGTCGATTCCTTGACCACTACGATTGAGGAGAACAAGACCGCGATGGAGAACGCAGGTCTTACCTTCGTTGAGGAGGAGATTGACGCTGATGAGTAGACTTGACTACTCATTTACCTTTCATATTCCTATTTGTTATTGTGAACTTATTATTGGACCATCCGACATGTGGATGGCTTGCCACTTGTGTGTTTTACTTCATGAGCTCATTATGTGGTTGTTGAACCTTTGTTCTTATGTTGCTTGTTATGTGTTTGCTTATGTTGCAATGTGCATGAAACATCTATGGGTATCTCATTCTTATCTATTTGTACAAACCACAGATGCCTCCCCGTCGCGCAAACCCCAACCCCAACAACATCACCACGGAAATGCAACAAATGATGAATGCGCAAACACAACTTATGCAAATGATGACAACATTCATCCAAAACCAGAATAACAACAACAACAACAACAACAACGACCCCAACAACAACAACAACAACAACAACAACAATAACAACAACAACCCTCCGGGTTTTGATATGCTCACCAGATTTCTGCGTCTGAGGCCAGCAAAGTTTTCGGGAACAACTGATCCCATGATAGCCAATGACTGGCTACGCTCTGTGAACAAAGACTTAGTGACCGTGGGCTGCACGGATGCTGAAAAAGTCAGGTTCGCAGCACATCTGTTGGAAGGACCAGCCGCCACATGGTGGGACAATTTCCAAATCACCACTCCTATTGATGAGGTGACTTGGGCTATCTTTGAAGATGGTTTTCGCACGGCTCATATCTCATCAGGGATAATGAGTCTGAAAAAGAAGGAGTTTCACAACCTGAAACAGCGCCACCGCAGCGTGGCAGAATACATAGAAGAGTTTAACAATCTGGCGCGCTATGCACCGGATGAGGTTGATACAGATGCCAAGAGAAAAGAAAAGTTCTTGGAGGGTTTGAATGATGAGCTGAACCTACAGTTGTCTGTGGCATATGTTCCAACTTATCAGTCGTTGTGTGACAAGGCTGCTATTTTGGAAAGTAAAATGAAGCAAGTCGAGAGTAGAAAGAGGAAACACTCTGACAAGCACAGCTCGGGATCGTCTCACAAACGATCTCACTATGATGACAATGGCAACTCAGGATCCCATAAACATGGGAAATTTAGCAAGCACAACCACAACCGTCATGACAACAAGCATCATCGCAGTCATGACAAGGACAAGTACAAGAATCACAAGGGTGGACATAAGAGCCACTATGGTGGAAATGGTAGTGGAAGTGGAGGCCAACCTCCTAAAAAGGACATCAGTCAGGTTGAATGCTTCAAATGCAAGAAGATGGGACACTATGCAAATGAGTGCCCCGAAAAGAAGGTGGAAGGACCTAACAAACCGAATCCTTTCCAGAAAGGACAGGTTAACCACATCAATGTGGAGGAGGTCTATGAGGAACCTGATGCCGTGGCTGGTAAGTTCAGACTCAATTCAATTTCAGCATTTGTACTCTTTGATACCGGTGCATCTCATTCATTCATATCAAAGGCATTTGTTGATAGAAATGGGTTTGCATCAGAAAACATTGGGTGTCCAATAAAAGTTAGTTCTCCGGGGGGAGACATGATAGTAAGCCTTGGATGCCGGGATCTCACCATAGAGTTTGGTAAACATAAATTTCCAATAAGCCTGATAATCCTAGATTCCCAAGGACTAGACGTAATTTTGGGAATGGACTGGATGGCTAAGTATGAAGGAGTATTGGATTGTGCCAATCGTACCGTTACACTCACAACCCCCGAAGGAAAAAGAATAAAATTTAAGTCAAACTTTGAATCCAAAGGAAGTAAGCTGAATTCTCTTAAGGGGGTTAGCATGGACAGTGTACCAATAGTATGTGAGTATCCGGATGTGTTTCCGGAAGAGCTACCAGGAATGCCACCGGATAGAGATGTGGAGTTTCTGATAGATTTGGTGCCAGGATCAGGAACAATAGCTAAGAGACCGTACAAAATGTCTGTTGATGAATTGAAAGAGCTCAAGAAACAGCTAGGAGAACAGTTATAGAAAGGGTTTATTCAACCAAGTTCTTCATCTTGGGGAGCCCCAGTATTGTTCGTGGAAAAGAAGGATAGAACACAAAGATTATATATTGACTACCGTTCTCTCAACGAGGTTACTATCAAGAACAAATATCCTTTGCCAAGAATCAACGACTTATTTGATCAGCTAGAAGTAGCATGTGTATTCTCGAAGATTGATCTCCGGTCAGGTTATTTTCAACTCAAGATACGAGAGCAAGACATACCAAAAACAGCGTTCACCACAAGGTATGGATTGTATGAGTATACTGTGATGCCTTTTGGATTAACCAACGCTCCGGCATACTTCATGAATATGATGAACAAGGTGTTCATGGAATTCCATGACAAGTTCGTTGTAGTTTTCATCGATGACATCTTGGTTTACTCCAAGAGCAAGGAAGAGCATGAAAGACACTTACGCTTGATACTTGAGAAACTGAGGGAACATAAACTATATGCCAAATTCAGCAAGTGTGAGTTCTGGTTAGAGGAAGTTGGTTTTCTTGGTCATGTGATGACAAAAGATGGTGTGGCAGTTGATCCTGCTAAGGTTTCAGCTGTGACAGAATGGGAATCACCCAATAATGTGAAAGAAGTTCGTAGTTTCCTCGGCTTAGCAGGTTACTACAGAAGGTTCATTGAAAATTTCTCGAAAGTTGCTAAGCCCATGACAGAATTGCTAAAGAAGGACAAGAAATTTGCTTGGTCTGAAGGTTGCGAAGTCAGTTTCCAAGAATTGAAGAAGAGACTTGTAACAGCACCAGTTCTATGTCTGCCAGATTTGGAAAAGGATTTCCAAGTGTATTGTGATGCTTCTCATCAAGGTTTGGGTGCCGTACTTATGCAATATGGTAAAGTCGTAGCCTATGCTTCAAGACAACTCAAAACTCATGAAGTAAACTATCCTACTCATGATTTGGAGTTAGCCTCTGTCGTCCATGCACTCAAAACATGGTGACATTACCTTTTGGGAAAGCGTTGTGAAGTGTTCACCGATCATAAGAGTTTGAAGTATATCTTCACCCAGAAGGAAATCAACATGAGACAAAGGAGATGGTTAGAACTTATCAAAGATTACGACTTAAGTTTGCAATACCACCCCGGTAAAGCGAATGTAGTAGCAGATGCTCTAAGTCGTAAGACGTTTGTAAATGGCCTTACCAAAGGGGAATTGCCAGATGACTTGTGTAAGCAATTCAAAGAACTCAGATTGGAGATTGTACCAGAAGGACATCTCATGTCCTTAGATGTTCAACCCACTCTATTGGACAAGATCCGAGAAGTCCAGAAGACCGATAAAGAAATTGAAAAGATTAAGGAAAATATTAGTCTAGGGAAGGCTAAGAGTTTCCATATAGATGAACAAGGTACTTTATGGCACGGGAAACGTATATGTGTTCCACAAGACTCGGAGTTACAGAAACTGATCTTACAAGAAGGTCACAACTCTCCATATTCTATTCACCCGGGAAATACCAAAATGTACATGGACATGAAGGAAAGGTTTTGGTGGAACAATCTCAAAAGAGACATCGCCGAACATATTGCTTTGTGTGATGTGTGTAGCAGAGTCAAAGCGGAGCACCAGAAACCAGCAGGTTTGCTTCAACCACTACCTATTCCTGAATGGAAGTGGGAGAATATTGGAATGGATTTCATTACCGGATTACCAAGGACCAGATCAGGGTATGATTCCATATGGGTAGTAGTGGATTGCCTAACTAAAGTGGCTCATTTTATACCAGTGAAGACAACTTATACAAGTGCCAAGTTAGCTAAAATTTACATGAGCAGGATTGTATGCCTTCACGGTGTGCCAAAGAGTATTGTGTCAGATAGAGGAACCCAGTTCACATCTCACTTTTGGAGACAGCTTCATGAATCCTTAGGAACGAGATTGGAATTTAGCACTGCTTTTCATCCTCAAACGGATGGACAAACAGAAAGGACCAACCAAATTCTTGAGGACATGTTGAGAGCCTGTGCTTTAGATTATGGAGCAAGTTGGGATGAAAGTTTGCCTTACGCGGAGTTCTCTTACAATAACAGCCATCAATCTAGTATTGGAATGGCACCGTTTGAGTTACTCTACGGAAGGAAGTGTACCACCCCATTATTATGGAATGGTGTGGGAGAAAGAAGCTTATTTGGACCTGATCTTATCAAGGACGCCGAAGAGAAAGTCAAATTGGTTAAGGACAGATTGAAGATAGCACAGTCCCGACAGAAAAGCTACGCGGATTCTAAGCGTAGAGAAGTCACCTACGAAGTTGGGGACAGAGCTTATCTCAGGGTATCACCACTCCGTGGAGTGAAAAGATTTGGAGTCAAAGGAAAGTTGGCACCAAGATATGTTGGGCCATTCAAGATTCTAAGTCGCAAGGGAGAAGTTGCGTATGAAGTTGAATTGCCAGAATCTCTATCAGCAGTCCATAACGTATTTCATGTGAGTCAGCTTAAGAAATGTCACCCAGAAATGGAAGAGTCTTCTTTGAAGGATACCATACCTTTGGAAGAAGTTCAACTAGAAAGTGATCTCACTTATGAGGAAAAGCCTGTCAAGATTCTAGAGACCGCAGAAAGAGTTACTAGGACCAAGACTATCAAGTTTTGTAAAGTGCAATGGAACCATCACTCCGAAGAGGAAGCAACATGGGAAAGAGAAGATGATCTTCGGAAAGACCACCCTCACCTATTTGCTAGCCAAACCGAATCTCGAGGGCGAGATTCATCTTAAGGGGGTTAGATTTGTAACATCCCAAAAATCATAGTTTCAAAACTTATTCATATCATCTTTGCATCATTCATCCATTTAGGGTTTTCTTAAAAATCATTTAGAGACAGAAGTTGGAACTATGATTTCATGTGGGCAATTTATCCCAAATGACCATCACCCTTTGAAATTTGAAAGTTTAAATACTTGTTTGCTTGCCTCCATTGATGGAAAGATTAGGTGAAACTTTTAAACCAAGATTCCAAATTTAGAAATAGTTTCAAAATCCTTTTACAAATATTTGCAAACTAGAGCAAAACTCTGTTTACTTTGAAACTCAAGCTTGACCAAGTCTTGCTAGGTTACCACTTAGTTAAAATGACTGTTTTTGAATCCACAAAACCCTGCAGAAATTCCCAAAACAGTTTGGATTCAAAAGGATTTGAATTCATATCAAAAATCATTCCAGAAAATAGAAATAGAAAAAGAAAAGACTTAAACAAAAGAAAAAGGCCGCGCGGCCAAAATCTGGCCCAGCAACAAATCGAACCCAGCAAGCCCACGCGGGATCTTTTATTTCTCCTCTCACGCGCGAGCGCACGCGCTGAGCCGCTGACAAGCAGACCCCACCTGCACTCCGCGCACCTCGCTGACAAGCGGGCCATCTCCACGCCAGTGTAGTCTCCACCCGCACGACCTGTTCGTCCCCAATCAACGCGGCCGTTTCCTGTGTGTTAATCGCGGCGTCAATTCGAATCAATGGCCGAGTGATTCTCGCGCTTGACCAGGCTATATAAACCCCCTCTGTCCTCTCTCTCTTTTCCCCCAAACCCCAAGCACAGAACGCCCCCAGGCTGCGCGCATTTCTCTCTGCAACCCCGCCGTCTCCGACGACTACGCCGGCGAATTCCGGTGAGTCTCGAGTTCCCCTCGGTCTCGCATTCACGCTATCTTGTTCAGTGAACCTCTGTGCATCTTCTGACACTCTCTGTTTGCCTTCGCATGACCCATAGCTTCGGCAACGTCGACGACTGGACCGCCACCGTCTTCTGCACGAACTCCGGCGAGTTCTAGTGGTAAGCCCCGACCGCCCCGCGTCTTCTAGTTCAAGCACACGACGCTGCCTTGACTCTGTGAATCTAACCGTGTCCTCGTCTTGCCTTGGGGTGGTTCACAGCGACGTCCGCGACGACCACCCGACACACCGACGCCGCCCTCCACTCCGGCGAGCAATCGCAACCGTGTCCGAGCGCCCCTTGACCAACCGCAAGTACGACGAGCTTCGCCGTGACCCCCTGAGCCCGGTGAGCTACTCCTCGATCTCTCTTACCCCCTGTAGTGCCGCCTCCGTCGTCGACCGACAGTTCCGCCGCCGGTAGCCACCGCTCCGCCCCCAGTTCTTGGTCAGATCGATAGCAGCCATTGGATTTGCATCGTAGGGTTAGGATAGAACATTAAACGAAAGGGTAAGCGCGCATCTGAGCCGCCAGATCCCACTTAGATCGTACGGTCCACGGAGCGCGATCCGTGCGAAGCAGTACGCACCAGTAAGGATGCGACGCGTGGCAAGGTTTAAACTAAAAACAGAATTTAAAACCAGATTTAGATTCAAACTTCAAATGCTTATAACTTTTGAATGCCACGTTAGATTTTTACAAATTTTATACCGTTGGATTCAGTGAAACAAGGCCTTTCTGAATATCCAATTTATTTAGCATATAGTAACAGTTAAAAATGATTTTATTTGTAGAACAAGTTTAAGGCTATTTTAGATATAGATTTAATTTTGTAAATTATATTGGGGCCAAATAAGTTTAGTTGGCAAACTTGTGACATGTTAAGTTTCTGTAGACATGAGCATACTTGGTAGGATTTTCAAAAATCACCACTTAGTAAATTCTTGCATGCATGCATTCATATTATTTTTGGTTGTATATAATTGTGAGTAATTGTATGCTTTAAATTCTTGTGTAGATTTTGCTAGTGATTGTGATTGTGAAGAGTGCTACTCTCCCCACTACCAAGGCAAGTGATATCTACATGAATAAATTTGTCCTATGTTTTGAACTAGCATTAGATATTTTGTTATAGTATTGCATGTCATTTTGTCTAATGCAAAAGATGGGGAAATCCTATGTAGTCTAGTAGATTTGCTAAGGAATTATCCCTAAGATAGGTTGCCATACTTTGCTTAGCCTAGCTTATAGCAAAACTAGGGTTGGTGAAAAACTACACTTACTACAAAGAAGATATTACTAAGTCAAGAGACTTATACTTTTCTAATAAAACCACTAAGTCAAATGAACCTCCTGGGTGGAATGGAAAGTATGGGTTATGTTGAGTGGTTACACAAGGCCATGGACTTGGGTTGTGTATCTCACTTGTGGTAAGTCACCCAGGCACAAAGGGATTTGGAGGCCAAGTGTTGAGAAAGCTTACAGTGCAACCACTTGGCAATATGGGCTCTGCCATGATCATATAGGTTGCTAGAACTTAGTCACTTGGACAGTTGGTGGTAGTTTGGGTTGATAGGTTGGAGCGCGTCCATTTTGACTAAGGAAAAGCTTCTGAAAGGTCCTGTCTTAGGAAACCAAGTCTGGTGGGGAAGTGCACAACCTCTGCAGATGGAAAACCTAAGTACTTAGCCTTGTCCAAGGAAATGGACACTTTTTGAGCATCAAGACATGGAAGCTACAAGAATCTCATCACTCCAACTTCTAAATAAAAATTGGTGGGTGAACAAGGGTGAAGGACCTCAATGTCTATTGGTGGTTCCTTGGGAATGTTTTTGACAAACAAAAACTTAGTGATTTCAACTAATAGGTAAAACCTATTTTCAAGCAAAGCAAGCCAAGCTACACTTAGCCAAAATGCATATAGTAATATAGTCCACTTAAAATATAATAAGGTATCACTTGCCAATACTATTCCAAAGTATTGACCCTCTGTGGCTGTAACTTGTGATGTTGCAGGTTACTCCGATCATGAATAGGAGTCATGAGTCTACACTCAACATGCTTGCCTATGGCACATGAAGATGAAGACTTATGTTTATTTACTCGTTCCTTAAAACTCTTGTATTAGGCCTATGGCCATGAGTTGTAAAAGACTATATTTTATCTCTGGAATGAATGTAATAAACGACCTTTGTATCTTAAACTGTGGATGCTAGCATTGATCCAGGGACTAGCATTGAAATCACAGGGATCCTATCCTTTATAAAGGAGGGGTCTAACACTATGGGTCCAGATCCTGGCAGTAAGTCAATCAAAAACTCCACATCTCTATCTGGTGGCATTCATGGTAATTCTTCCAGAAACACATCCGGGTACTCTATCACTACGAGTACACTGTCTATGCTAACCCCCTTAAGAGAATTTAGCTTACTCCCTTCGGATTCAATGTTAGACTTGAACCTAATATGTTTCTTATCCGGGGTTGTTAGTGTAACAGTACGATTGGCACAATCTATTTCTCCTTCATACTTAGTCATTCAATCCATGCCCAAAATTACATCCAATCCTTGGGAATCTAGGATTATCAAACTAACTAGAAACTTACACTTTCCAAACTCTATTACTAGATCATGACATCCAAAATTTACTATCATCTCTCCACCTCGGGAGCTTACTTTAATAGGACATCCAATAGTTTCAGTTGAGAGTCTATTTTTGTCTACAAATGCTCTTGATATGAATGAATGCGATGCGCCGGTACAAGTGCTGGAAAGGAATTAATCTTGAACTTACCAGCCACAACATCAGACTCCTCATAAATTTCCTCCACATTGATGTGGTTCACATGACCCTTCTGAAAAGGGTTTGGCTTTTTGGCTCCATCAGTCTTCTTGTCTGGGCATTCATTTGCATAGTGCCCAGTTTTCTTGCACTTGAAGCATTCAACCTGACTGATGTCCCTCTTAGTTGGCAGATTCCCCTTGTCATTCCCATCATGGTGACTCTTATGTACACTCTTGTTGCTGCGGTAATCACCATTGTTGTGCCCAAGATGTTTATTGTTATCGTGGTGACGGTTACTGTTGTGGTGGCTGTTGTGGTGCCCATAACCTCCACTATCTTAATCATGGGAACGCTTGTGTGAAGATTCAGAACTATGCTTATCAAAGTGATGCTTCCTCTTCCTGTTCTCAACCTGCTTCATCTTACTTTCCAAGATGGTGGCTTTGTTGAACAGAGATTGATAAGTTGGAAACATATGCAACAGATAGCTGCATGCACATCTCATCATTCAGCCCTTCAAGGAACTTCTCCTTCCTTTTTGCATCAGTGTCAACCTCATCCGGTGCATAGCGTGCCAGATTGTTGAACTCCTCAATATATTCTGCAACACTGCGGTGGTGTTGCTTAAGGTTGTGAAATTCCTTCTTCTTCAAACTCATCACTTCTGAAGAGATATGATGAGTGTGGAATCCATCCTCAAACATTGCCCAAGTCACTTCCTCAATAGGGGTGGTGATTTGGAAATTATCCCACCAAGTAGCTGCTGGTCCTTCTAGCAGATGTGCTGCAAACCTGACTTTTTCCTCATCAGTGCAACCAATTGTGACTAAGTCCTTGTTCACAGAACATAGACAATCATTTTCTACCATAGGATCAGTGGTTCCTGAAAACTTAGCAGGACTCAATCTCAGAAACCTTGTAAGCATATCAAAAGCTAGTGGGTTGTTTTGATTGTTGTTGTTGTTATTGTTGTTGTTGTTGTTTTGGTTCTGATTCTGATTCACCATAAACTGGGTCATCATTTGCATCAACTGAGTCTGTGCTGTAATCAGCTGCTGCATCTCATTGTCATTGTTGTTATTGTTGGGATTGGCACGACGGGGAGGCATCTGTGGTTTCAATAAAGATAAGTAATGAGATATAACCCATAGATTCTAACATGCACAATACAACACATAGCAACCAACACAAATAAGCAAACACAAGATAAACTTATAGTTTAAACAATACGAACAACAAGTTTGCAAACTAAAAACACTAGCATAGTCATCCACATGTTGGATGATCAATGCGACTCAATAAATAAAATGATGATAGATAGATAGATAGCCAAGTAGTCAACACTACTCCTCCATATCGACTTCCTCCTCCACTAGAGTCAGTCCTGCTGCTTCGATTCCTTCATTGTACTCCTCCATGCTGGTGGTCAAAGCATTGACCTTCGCCTAAAGCTCTGTCTTCCATGAACGCAGCCTCTCAATCACCTCCTACTATGTATCTAGCTCAAGATCCTTGAGCTCCATCTCGGCCTTCATCTCATTGATCTTCTTGTTCATATCCTCCACTCTCTTCTCTTGGTTCTTGAACCTCTTTTATTTCTTCTCGAACCTAGCCTCCATCTCCTTGATGCTCTCCTTATGCTCCTCGAAGGCCTTGTCCTTCTCCCTCAACTGTACATGTAGCTCGTCATTGCTAAGAATGACGTTGGTCCTATCAGTATCGAGGTGTCTAAGAAGGCTCTCTAGGTCCTGAAGATAGAGACGCACTAGCTCAATAGTCTCCCTAGTGGCCTCGTCATACACTATAGCCTCTCCCTCCTCGCCACGTCTCCCAAATGGGTGGAAGTAGAGGCCCCTGAGCTCGGTGGAGTGACGTCCACAGAGGCGTCCAAGCACCACCTTTATGGCGATGTCGAGTCCCTTCTCCTTGTCGTCATGGAGTATCTTGAAAGCAATCTCCTTGGTGGGTGGCTCTGACTGGCGTCCTGGCTTCAAGACTCTAAATCCCCATAGATCCTTCCTCTCAAACTTCCTAAGCTAAAGTCCCTTGATGTTGGGGAGGGGAAGATTGAGCACACTGACGAGCTCCACGATATGGGATCCAAAATGAGTTCCCTTGAACTCCTTGGCGGTGTTGAGAACAAAGCTAGGCATCTATTGCATGGGATAGAGAAAATTAGAAGCAACACAAGTAAAGAGAAAACATAAAGTACTGAAACAAAAGCCAATAGCATACATTCATCAATAAAACATAAAATTCATGTCATACAATAATCCATCACAAGCACTAAGGTTCAAACATAACTTAGAATTTTTTTTGCCATACCACATAGGTTAGTATGATCAAAAATTATTAACGCGAGAAAACGACAAGTGTGGTGGTCCAACTATTGGAGTACATCACAACTCTCACTCATATGATAAGTCTATGATATCCTCCCTTAGACGTTTTATGGCGGTCTCTAAGTTTTGGGTATGCTTCTTCACCTCTCTAAGGTCATTTTGAGTGTTGAGCATTCTACACTTGAGTCTTTCACCAAGCTCCTTGACGGCATTCCATGCTGCATTCCTTCTAGAGTCAAAGAATGACATGTGCATTTCAGAGTTGGTGACCATGCAGAATCCCGACTCATTGTGGTTATCCTCCTTGTGTTTATACAAGTGGAGTCGTACCCACCAATATTCTTCTCCTTCATCCATCACGGAAATCCCTTGTACACAGCTTCACCATGTATCCCCATGGTAACCATAAGGTTCTTAAGTGCCTTGGGAAACTCCATATCACATTCTAAGGTCGTGGTCATGAGTGGTCCCTTCTTGACGGCTTCGTTGATGGTGTCCATCTACAAATATAGATGATAAATAAGATTAGGAGAGGTTTATGAGATGAAAAGAGACAAGTGTGGGATTTGCAAAGGGTTGCATTTTTCCCAGTGGTTTCCTTAGTCTAATCCATCTTAGGGTCATAATCCTACAGGCAACACAGTGCTCTGATGCCATCTGTAAGACCTCACCATTTAAGTTAAAGGCCCCTGTGATTGCAATGCTAGTCCCTGGATCGAAATGCTAGCATCCACAGTTTAAGATGAAGTACACAGATACAAAGGTCATTATTACATCGTAATATCCAGAGATACAATAATCCTTACAACTCATTAGCCCAAGGCTAATACATAGAGTTTCACAACACAAAGTAAATAGATAAAGACTTCATCTTCATGTGCCACGGGCAAACATGTTGAGTGTAGACTCATAACCCTAGTTACCATCAGAGTAACCTACAACATAATAAGTTACAGCCACAGAGGGTCAATACAATTGGAATTGTATTGGCAAGTGATGCCATAGTAGTATAGTAACATCTAATAACTATATAAATTTGGCTAAGTGTAGTTCAGACTAGCTTTGCTCAAAATAAGGTTTTCCTTATTAGTTAAAACTATACCCAAAGGCCTATTATTTTGAATACATTAATGTTGCTAATGAAGAATTGTATGAAGTTTTGTATGAAGGAAAAATTACAAGTGTAGGGGAAGAATGATATAATGAGATGAAGAATGGAGAAAAGCTCAAGCTTGGGGATGCCACACCGTGTCACCCCAAGAAATATTGAAGAGGTACAAGCGTCAAAGCTTGGGGATGCCCAAGGCATCCCCTTCTTCATCAATAAAAATCTCAGGTTTTCTTTCAAAACACTTTATTTTTATTACTTCATGCATTATTGTGTTGTTCTTGGAGCTTCTTTGTTTTTGTTTTTAGTTTTATTTTGTTTTGTTTGCTGCAATAAGTTGGCTTGATCCCAACACACTTCTTTTGGAGAGAGACACACTCCATTTTCATTGTCTAGAACACTATAGTTTTCACTCTTATTGTTATGTGAGTGTTCACTTTTGCTAGCACAATGTTTAGCTTTAATTATCTTGTGCTTTCAGCTTATAACTTATTAGTTCTTCTTTGTTTCTTTGTGAGACAAGGTCACTTATCTTTATTGATTATTATCTTTGTGAGTTGTTTCAAATAAGTCGATTGGTGTTGGAAAAAGAGTAGGAAGCTTCATGCTTAAGTGGTACAAAATGGAGCTTGTTTTGACTGTGGCTTAGGCTTTATCATGTCATGTTAGATGTTTCATTGGCCTTATGCTTAGTGATTATTGCTATAGCATGATTCTTTCCAAATAACTGAGATTTCTTAATGTTCCTTGAAAGAATCATGTGTTGTTTTAGCATACAAAATCATAATATTGTGGTATTATCCTTTGATGCGTTATTTGGGTTGACTTGGCACATGCTTACACCATGTTAAGACTATGAACCAGTCACCTTAGCCTCTATGATCAATTATTTTTTGACTTGTGATATCACTTGATTCTTTAATTAATAATGTTTTGTCGCTTTGCATGATTATGGCCATTATTGCTCTCTTAGTTGGTCGCTCCCAGTCTTTTGCTAGCCTCCACTTGTACTGAGTATGAGCTCTACTCTTGCATCCAACTTCCAATAAACCAAGTTATTCCAAAGAGTCCACTATAAATTCGTATGTATGGCGTGTTACACCATTCCAAGTATATTCATGTTTTTATCTATCTTCCAAATTAACTTGTTATGTGAAAATTAGTGATTAAAGCTCTCACAAACTTGATCGCACACTTTATTTCTTGCAACTCATAAACTTGAACCATTGTGTCATATATGTTGTTATATGCTTGCACTTATAAGTTGGGAATTAGCAAAACCATGTTGTCATGGGGAACGCTTTCAACACCTGTATATATTATCAAGTTGATATCATGATATTTTTGTTTATGGATGTCGGCGGTGTGAAATAAAAGGGGAGCTTGTAAGTTAATGGAGTATTATATATGTGTTAGAGAAACGCCTGGGAGGCTGGCCTAAGCCATGACTAATCATGGTGGAAACTTGCAGCATAACCATAGTGAGCAATCTATGAAGCATCTTCAGAAAAAATATAGAAAAAAGAGAAAAAAGAGAAAAAAAGTGAAAAAAGCACCATGCTCATGGTAAAAAAAATCGCTGAGATGCTCACTGTCTGTTTCCTTGTCATTTTGATATGGGATAGCTCATGTGTCATGGGGCAAGGGGTACCCCATTGGCGGTTCTCTATGATATACATATACTTACAATGACAAGAACTTGCTTGTGACTAAAGTTGAGTAGCATGAGGAACGGCCCTCGTACTCAAGGGACATGAGATTGCCAACTTATGATTTGTCAAGCATATAATCCATATTTGTTTCACTTTAACCTTAATCACTTAAAGATGCTTATGATAGGGGCAATGAGAGCTGAAAGCTAATAAGTACCATAATCTTTGGAAGCTCTTTATGAAAGTTGAAATCCCTGCTTCCCTCTATGAAGGGACTTTATTTTACTTTCATGTTGAGTCTCCATCTTCTATCTTTATGCACCAATTAAGAGAGCATAGTTGTAATTCTTAGTTCAATGTGCATTGTCCCAAAACTTATAGATTGATTCATAATGTTGATATTGCTTGTTCTTAAATTATTTGTATCTAGTCACCCTTATGAACTTTGAAGGTGTCCTATTGTAAGACCTCACCATTTAAGGTAAAGGCCCCTGTAATTGCAATGCTAGTCCCTAGATCGAAATGCTAGCTTCCACAGTTTAAGATGAAGTACACAGATACAAAGGTCATTATTACATCGTAATATCCAGAGATACAATAATCCTTACAACGCATTAGACCAAGGCCAATACATAGAGTTTCACAACACAAACTAAATAGATAAAGTCTTCATCTTCATGTGCCACAGGCAAACATGTTGAATGTAGACTCATAACCCTGGTCACCATCAGAGTAACCTGCAACATAATAAGTTACAACCACAGAGGGTCAATACATTTGGAATTGTATTGGCAAGTGATACATAGTAGTATAGTAAAATATAATAACTATATGAATTTGGCTAAGTGTAGTTCAGGCTGGCTTTGCTCAAAGTAAGGTTTTCTTATTAGTTGAAAACACCAAGTTTTATTTGACAAAAACACCCAAGGAACCACCAATAGACATTGATGAACCTTTACCCTTGTTCAACTACAAGTTTTAACTTAGATAAATTGGGATGAGGAGATCCTTGATCATTTCAATGTCTTTGATGCTCAAAATGTCCGTTACCGAGGACACGGCTAAGTACTTAGGTTTTACCCTCTCGAGAGGTGGTGCACTTTCCCACAAGACTCGACATGTATCGAGACGAAACATTTTCAGAAGCATTCCTTCTGTAACATCCCAAATTTCATCAAATGCAAAATCATGTATTGCATTCATATCATAATAGCATTTAGAGCTTGCATAAAAAATTTCAAAGTTTGAAACCAAATAAAACCATATGTATGCCCTTTTTATTATATACATATGAGGCATGGTTTTATTTTATTTTCAAAGGAACAAAGTGTTTTTGAGTGAACAGTTCTGTTTGACACACTTTTGAATACTAGGACCACCATACAAAAGTTTGGAGAAGGTTTGAATTCAAACAGATTAGAATTAGTGTTTCAAAACCATTTCTAAAAAATCAAAATAGAAAAGGAAAAGGACAAAAAAAAAATAAAAACCAGCGCTACCTATCTAGCCTAGACCAACTTTCGGCCCAGCAAGCCCACCTAGGCCACCCCTCCCCCTATCTCTTTTCTCACTCATGCGCACACACCCACTCCCTCACTGCCAGTGGCCCCTTCGCCACGTCAGACTCGTCTTCAATCCCGCGCCGCTGACCACCCCGTCGCCGCCCGTTTCTTCCCCTTCACTTCCACAAATCAATTCGATTAAATTGCATTGATTCGCCGAGTGATTGCCGCCCCTGATCTGGCTACTTAAGCACCACCTTGCCACGGTCATTTCCCCTCAAACCCCATCGCCCAAGCGCCCCTAGGCTGCTAGTATTCGAGCTCGCTCCACCGCAGTACCGCACGTCTCCGGCGATCAATTCTGGTGAGCTCCGTCCACCCCTCTACCTCTGGTTGATGTTGTCTTGCTCGCCATCCTCTTGCGTGCCTAACCATGCCCCTGGTTTTTCCTATATCGCCCTAGGTCACCGTCCCCGTCAACCTCCGTGAGCACCCGAGGCGCCAGTCAACTCCGGCGAATAATTCCGGTAAATATCCGCACGCCCCTTGACCTCTAATTTAATCGAGTGAGTTCGCCTTTGTCTTGCACTTCTACTCATGCTTGCCATTTGTTCCCGTGCGCACCAGGTTGTCGCCACCGTCTCCGTTCGCAAGCGCCCGATGCTAGAACCAACTCCGACGAGCTCCCACGTCCGCGACAGTACGCCCCTGACCAAGCCAGTTCCACCTTGATCTTCCTCGCATCCACGCGACGCTGGTAAGCATTAGAACCACCCCCAACACCCTCTAGACTCTCCAGTGCACCGCCGGCTGTGCCGTCGCTGCCGCAGTAGCCATCAGCGCTGCCCAGCTATGGTCGTTTGATCCAGAGCCGCTGGATCTAGATCGTGCGCCGTAGATTAGATCACTCAGTGAACCGGTAAGTTTAGATCTGGCGCGTTGGCTCTGACTTGATCCAACGACGCGGAAGCACGATCCGTGTGAAACGGTATCAGCGAATCAGACGCTGGCACGCGTCTGTGAATTGGATTTAAAATATGTTTTGAATTTATTAGTTGATTTAACTTGTAAAATTCATAACTTTTGTTATATTTGTCCAAAATTTTCAAATAATATATCAATGGATTCAGAAAATTAAGCCCTACATATCTATCACCTTGAATTAGTCATTTTCTTCTTCAAAAATAGGATTATTTGCAGAAGCATTTGTAGGCCTATTTTGCATATAAAAATTATTTGGAAAATGTTTTCAAAGTAAATTTTAGATTATTTAGACTTTAGAAAGTTTACTTTATGTTTAGTACTGTTTAGCTTGACTTGTTAGTGTAGAAAAATCATTCCATTGCATTTTCATGCATTCATATATATTTTTCTTTGAATATTGAAATGTGAATTTGGTGTTATGATTTTATGTGTAGATTTTGGTGATTGTCGTGATTGTGATTGTGAGGACTGTTTCTACTCTCCCAACTATCATGGCAAGTGATGCTACATATTTTTGTCCTACTATTTTGACTATGCACTAGTGTTATTTTGAGTTGGACTTGCATGGAAATTTTTTCTAAGTATATACTATGATATGCCTTGGGAAATCCTAGTAGTTGTTGTCTTAGTAGATTTTTGCCTAAGTTAAGAAACTTTCTACTATTATGCTTAGCCTAGCTAGTAGAAAACAAGGGTTGATTATTCATGCTATGAAATATTGCTAAGTCTATGACTTGTGTTTTTGATTAATAAAACAACTATGTGAATGAATCACCTGGGTGGAATGGTATGGTTGCTTTATGTTGAGTGGTTACACAAGGCCCATGTCTATGGTTTACCTTTTGTATCACACTTGTGGATTGCCACCCAGGAACAAAGGGATTTGAGATGTATAGTGTTGAGAAGCTTCTAGTGCAACCACATGGCATATGGGCTCTGCCTTGACCAACTAGGTTGCAAGAACTTAGCCAGATGGACAGTTGGTGGTAGGGTTGATAGGTTGGAACACATCCATGGTGGTCTAAGGGAATGCTTCTGAAAAGTCTCGTCTCGATGCATGTCGAGTCTTGTGGGGAAAGTGCACCACCTCTCGAGAGGGTAAAACCTAAGTACTTAGTCGTGTCCCCGGCAACGGACAATTTGAGCATCAAAGACATTGAAGCAATCTAGTATCTCCTCATTCCAATTTCTCTAAGTTAAAAACTTGTGGTTGAACAAGGGTAAAGGTTCACCAATGTCTGTTGATGGTTCCTTGGGTGTTTTTGTAAAACAAAAACTTCTAATAAGTCAAAACCTTATTTTTGAGCTAAGCCAGCCTATGCTACACTTAGCCAAATTCATATACATGTTAGATACTATTATTCTACTATGGTATCACTTGCCAATACAATTCCAAATGTATTGACCCTCTGTGGCTGTAACTTATGATGTTGCAGGTTACTCTGATGGAGATTAGGGTTGTGAGTCTACACTCAACATGTTCGCCTGTGGAACATGAAGATGAAGACTTCTAGTTATTTACTTTATGTTATAAACTCCATGTATTAGCCTTGGGCTATTGACTTGTAAAGACTATGTTATCTCTGGAATGACGATGTAATAATGACCTTTGTATCTGTGTACTTCATCTTAAACTGTGGATGCTAGCAATTCAATCCAAGGACTAGCATTGCAATCATAGTGGCTTTTACCTTAAAAGGTGGGGTCTTACACCTTCAGACCACCATGGACGCGTTCCATCCTATCAACCCTACCACCAACTGTCTATCTGGCTGGATTCTTTCAACCTAGTTTGTCAAGGCAGAGCCCATATGCCATGTGGTTGCACTAGAAGCTTCTCAACACTAAACATCTTAAATCTCTTTGTTCCTGGGTGGCCATCCACAAATGTGATACACAAGGTAAACCAAAGACATGGGCGTTGTGTAACCACTCAACACAAACCATTCTTCCCATTCCACATAGGTGATTCATTAACATGTTGTTTTATTAATCAAAAACATAGTCATAGACTTTGCATAAAATCATAACATGAATATTCCACCCTTGCATTCTACTAGGTAGGCTAAGCATACTAGCATAACATGTCTCTTAACTTAGGGAAAAACTACTAAGACAATATCTATAGGATTTACCATAGCATAACATATACTTAGAAAATCACCATGCAAATCCTACTCA
Source organism: Avena sativa (assembly GCA_916181665.1). Lineage (NCBI taxonomy): Eukaryota > Viridiplantae > Streptophyta > Magnoliopsida > Poales > Poaceae > Avena > Avena sativa. Next base: position 49,894,422 of record OV702279.1, on the reverse strand, counting down.
AAATATCACTAATGCATAGATAAAATAATAGGAAAAAATATGAAGCATCACTTTCCTTGGTAGTTGGGGAATAGGCACAATCCTCACAATCACACTCTCCACAATCCAGAAAATCTACACATAAAATCATACCACAAAATTCACATTAAATATACAAACAAAAATATATATGAATGCATGGAAATGCAATGGAATGATTTTCCATACTTTTCAAAAGAAACTTTTCAGTACTGAATTCAAAGTAAACTTTATAAAGTCTAAATAAACCAAAATTTACTTTAAAATAATTTTCTAAATAATTTTTACAGCCAAAATAGGCCTACAAATGCTTCTGCATAAAATCCTAATTTTACAGAAGCAAATGGCCAAACCAAGGCCATAGATGCAAATAGCTTATTTTTCTAAATCCATTGATATATAATTTGTAATTTTGGATAAACAAATCAGAAGTCATTGAATTTTCAAGTTTGAATAACAAATAGATCAAAATTCAGATATTAAATCAAAACTAGGGACAAGCGGCAGCATTTGATTGGCGCGTACCGTTTCGTGCTGGATCACGATTCCGCATTGTAGGTGCTAAGTGGAGATGCACGGTCCAGATCTAATCGTAACGGTTCGTTAAGTGATCTAATCGTGGCCTCTAGATTTAGATCCAACGGATCTGGCTAACCTGACCAAAACCTAGGGGCATAAATGGCTCAGGCGGCGGCGACGCCACTGGCGGTGACACGCCGGCGAGGCTAGAGGGGTAGGGGTTGTGCTGATGCTTACCGAACTCGCGGGGAGGTGGGGAAGCTCAACATGGACATGACTTGGACAGGGGTGCACGAACACAACCGTAAAACCTCGTCGGAGCTTGTACTGGCGTCGGGTGTTCACGAACGGAGACGGAGACGACGACCTAGGGCGCGATAAGGCAAACGGTGGGCATTAGAAGATGCACAAGGTCACGACAAACACAATAGCATGAAGAAGAGGTCAAGGGGCGCGCGGATTTTACCGTGATTGCTCGCTGGTGTTGAACTTTGCCTCGGATGCTTGCGGACGTCGACGGGGACAGGGCTCTGGTGCAGGATAGAACGAACGGCAAGTATTAGGAGCAGCGCAAGATGATGGCGAACAGGGTCGTGCGAACCATAAGGCAAGGCGCGCTCGGGACTCACCATGATAGCTCGTCGGAGCTCCTTGGTGCTGCGGCGGTGCAAAGTAAAATTCGTGGAGCATGGCGGCGCTTGGTGCTAGATAGGTGAGGGGAAATGGTCGCAAGGGGGTGGGGATTAAGTAGCCTGAGCAGGGGAGAGAATCACTTGGCGAATCAATAGAATTTACTCGCGATTCAATCGACTGTGAAGGGGGAGAAACGGCCAGCGGTGCGGTCGTCGCGCAGGATTTGGGCAAGACGATGTTGATGTGGCAACGGTGGGTAAGAAACTGCGGGGAGAGAGGGATTCCCGTGTGGGCTTAGTGGGCTGCTAGGGCTTGCTGGGCCAAATGGTTTGCTGCTGTTATTTTTTTCTCCTTTTCTCTTTTTCTATTTCTGTTTTGATTTTCTAAATTAGATCTGAATGGTCATTTCAAATCCAAATGAATTCAAATCTTCAACAAACTTTTGTGATGTGATCCTTGTGTCCAAATACAACCACTCAAAAATATTTTTGGGTCTTGAAAATAAAATAAAACCTTGCCCCATATATATAATAAGAAGGGGTTTAAATATGGTTCTATTAGGGTTTTTGTTTTGAAATTTTTTGTGCAATATGAATATTCCATGATGCTATGAATGCAATAACATGGTTTTGAATTTTGAAGAAATTTGGGATGTTACACCTATGCGTTTATGTTTTGCTACACCATGAGGGACAAGCTGAATACCACACATGCTATGTTTTCTATATGTGAAACAAACAAACGCCTTTCAATGCATTATTATTCATGATCTTTTGTTTGTACATTTTCATGTTACAACATAGTTGCTATGTCTTATTGTTAGCGATAAATCTTTCATGCTCATGTTTAGAGTACTTTGATCATAGCTATCTATGCTTTACAAATACCGTGATCAAGATTATGATGGTGCATGTCACCTTAAAAATTATTATTTTTATCACTTACCTACTCAAGAACGAGCAGGAGTTAAGCTTGGCGATGCTTGATACGGCGTAAGCGTATCTATAATTTTTGATGCTCCATGCTTGTTCTGTATCAACTTTCTTATGTTTTGTCAATACTTTGAGGTATTTTTATACATTTTCTGGAACTAACCTATTTACAAGATGCCACAGCGCCAGTTGCCCGTTTTGTACTATTTTTGGTTTCAGAAAATCTAGTAAAGAAATATTCTCGGAATTTGACAGAAAAAAAGCAAAAGTCAATATTTTACTTGACACGACACGGAGATCGAAGGGGAGACGAAGAGGAGCCACGAGGCGGCCACACCATAGGGTGGCGCGGGCCCACCCTAGGGCACGCCACTAGGTGGTGTGGGCCCCTCGAGGCTCCACCAACCTTTCCCTTTTGCCTACATATACATCTCCCCGAGACGTAAACTCTACATAGATTATATCTCCACAAAAAGTTCCACAGCACCGCCGCCACTAAAGAGGAGATTCAGGGGACAGAAGTCTCTGTTCCAGCACCCTGCCGGGACGGGGAATTGCCCCCGGAGCCATCTCCATCGACTCCACCGCCATCTACATCGCCGTTGCTGACTCCCATGATGAGGAGGGAGTAGTTCTCCCTCGAGGCTAAGGGCTCTACCGATAGCTATGTGTTCATATCTCTCTCTATGCGTGATCTTATTGTGGTCATGAGCTTTGTAATAAAGTAAATCTACTATGTTACTCAAGTTCTTTAATTGTAATCTCCGATTATCCCCACGTGTCTGAAGTTGACAGTGTGCACACTGTGTGGAACTTAGGCTAAAGATTACAGAAATACCTATCATGAGTTATATTTTGAGTTGGATGTATGTATGAAATTGTGGTGTTTGTTGGAACCATCTAGCGCTCAAGGTGACAGTGTAGGGTTACCTAGATGGGGAATGCGAACTTTAAGGAGAGATTTTGTAGCCCTACCATGGATTGGAGTTGTCCAACCGGAGAGTAGTTCGGAGTAGCATAATAAGGAGAAGATACTTATATGTGAGTGTCCACTAGTGAAAGTATGATCCATAGCCCTTGTTTCTAAGCATTGAAACACTGTTTACAGTCAGTCATGTTACATGTTTCCTTGTTTCCATCTTTATTTCAGATTTCAATTATCACTTATAATCATCCATACTACTTGTATGTCACTATCTCTTCACCGAACTAGTGCACCTATACACTTGACAAGTGTATTGGGTGTGTTGGGGACATACGAGACTTCCTATATATTGATTGCAGGGTTGCTTGAGAGGGATACCTTTGACCACTTCCTCCCTGAGTCGATAAACCATGGGTGATCCACTTAAGGGAAACTTGTTGCTATTATACACACCTCTGCACTTGGAGGCCCAACACTGTCTACAAGAATAGAAGCATGCGTAGACATCAGTGTGGTCTAGACGGACATAGGAGATCCGAATGTCCCAACAAGTTGGTTACTCGAGGATTAAAATCACCATCAAGAGGTCGAAACTTCGGATGGAACCACATCGAAGAGGCTACGGTAGGTATGTTTAGCATCAGTAGTTCTTCATCAATAAGGTTGTTCAAGGTCAAAATAAATCTCATGAAGCTTCGGTAGGAAGTATAAATTAGCATTAGGTGGTAACCATCCGAATCAAGGATGAGAGTAAACTCAAGGAGTGCCATGTTTATTAAAAACATCACATTGGGAAGACAAGAAACTGGGAGGAAATAAGAAAACTCAAGACGATCCTATCAGAAACCTTCATGAACAAGAAACCACAAACTTCGGGACGAAGTTTAATTTAAGGGGGTATGTCTATTACATCCCAGCATTTAGGACTAAACGAAGGGTAGATTTAGGATTTTGTGCATCTTCATGCATGCATCTGAAAATCCGGCTAAATTTTTTGCCAAATTAAAAGACTAGAGTTATCAGAATTCTCATTCCGATGAATTAGGTTTAGTGTCATCCAAGGGGGAATGTGATGAATTTTGACATGACCTCTATTGTTTTCTAGAATTATGAGGGGAGAAATTTGAATTATAAATAATTATTCACAATAAGACAAATACAAGTACTATAAACAAAAGTATAAAGATTATTTAAGACCAACATTACATTGTTATTTTACAATAAAAGAATAAAGGAAAAATTATAATAAAAAAATTAAATGAATAAAGAAAATGGAAAATGAATTACGACAATGAAACAAATAAAAGAACTCTTTATTAAAAGAATACATATATATATCACATTATTCTTTTACAATAAAGAAATAATAAGAAATGGTTACAATAATAATAATAAGATAAAATAATGTAATAGAATGTATTCACATTATTTCTAGACAGAAAAGAAAATTACAAAAGAATATGAAAACTATAAATCTAGACAAAAATTCTGATATCTAGTGTTGATATTCCTGGACATCCTTTTGATTCCTACAAAACAAATAAATAGAAGATAAAGAAAAAAAGGGTTATTGTTCGTATTAGTGCCCTCAGTAGTAGCAGTGTATTGCACTGTTTTAAACACATCATTGAGCATATTAAAATGGGGGTAAGTTTCACCAAAATATTATCTATTCTTATCAGCATATTAAAATGGGGGTTATAACCTCACTGGAAGTGGACAAAAGGGGCAAGTTTCACCATAGAGAGTTGAAGTAAGAAAGTAGGATCAAGATATTTTAACTTTATCTGGTCTATAATATCACAGCAAGCAAACATACAGCTCACACACACATGCATGCCTATGTGTTGTCAACATAGGGGTGCTGTGAGAGAGAGATATAAGTACACAGCCGTAGCAAAGCAACCTGCTTGCTTCTTCTTTCTCTATTCCAAAAACCCATCATAGTATATTCACAATCCACAAAACCAACATCAGTTCTCTCTCAAGAGCACATAAGAACACCACCATATTGTCCTTTTCCCACACATATACCAGAGCACTGCTTGAGATTGCAGTCACCAGCAAACCACCATAAATCATAGCCACTATGGTTATCTAATCAAGAAGGAGGCCAGTCGCAGATAAGGGAGAAGAAGGCCAACTAGATCAAAACCAAAGCACCAGGAATATATACTCAAGATAAACTCAAGAAACACCAAGCATCAGCATATACTTCTCAACATCAGGTTGCCATTCATCTCTAATCCAGCATGAGTATTTAATATTAATACTTCTACTTTTTCCCAAGATGGTTTTGGGTGAGAGGGAGCTCTCCGATTAGTGTAGAAGTGCTACACTAGTTCATCCCGGAGTTGTTAAAGGCCAACAAAGTATCTTTTCTTATCTTAGAAAGATTTGGCCCCCGTCTTTGCATCATAGGCCAAATCAAGAAATCCAACAGTCCACATCTAAGATGTTACAACTGTGCACACTCCTAGGGGAGGAACCACAGTGGTAAACTTAACAGTTTTAGCCAACCAATCTAGATTTATCCTTTTGCATCATGCTACCTGGGCTACCAGTGTGCACACTCCAAAGTTGGAGGCACCACAACAACAGCCCAAGGCAGCAGAAGCCACAAGGGTAAGTTTCCATATTAGCTAGTCATCAAGATTTTTCAAACAAGACAGTTTCTATCATTGCCCTAGTAAGAAAATCTAGAAATCACATATGCACTTTAGTTCTCTATCCATAGTAACAGGAACTCAAATCTTTCTCAAGACATCAAACTAGCATTGTAACTGAATCACATATTATCCTTATTTACTGTCAAATTTGATAGTAGTTGTTCCCGTAGTTTATTTACTAGGGAAAGTATACAAATCAACCACAACTTTATTTACTGTGATCCGTCCAAGAGTACAAGAAACACATTCATAAGTTGGATACTCTCATATCCATCACTAAACTCCGCCTTTAGTTTTAACAAGTAAGGTTCAGTTAACCAGACAATCAAGATAATTTGGTCAGAGATAGCATCACAGCATACCATTCATGCCCAAGATGAACAAGCTATCCAAAGTAAGGCATTCTTTCAAAAATAAAGCATAGATCAAATAAGCCACAGTATTTATCCACCACAACAGATTAACACAAGCCATAATTTCTAGAAATACATCAAATGAATGAGTACCATAGCTTAAGAGAGTGTCATGACCAGCAGAACCATTTGATAAATCCACTAACTAACTAGAGCAAAGTCGGGTCAAATCATCCAACTAGTAACCAATAGTTCAACTAAAGACAACCATGGACATGGCACATTTCCAGGAGACCACCACACCAACAAGTTGTACAAACACCATGGCTTATGGCCATCACCTCACTACTAATTCGTTGGCCATCATCACAATCCTACCCTTATAACTAAATTAGTGCATCAGCTCAAAGTCCGGTCATAAAAGAAAATACATGAACCGTAGGCGGCGTCGCCGCAGTCAATATCGGGGTTGCGCAGCCACAGCAGCACCGTCCCGCCGACATCAAGGTGGAAGTTGGCGACACGGAATATTCGCGTAGTGGCACCACCAGTATGTCACCACTACAATAAAGCAGCGTGGTGGGACATCAAAGGACGCCGGGGTTACAGCCAAAGCTGTCGTCCCTCCGGCGTTAGGGAAGAAGTAGTCGTCATGGACAAGCAGCAGAAGGCCGTGGTCCGCCCATGGTAGTAGTAGCACTGTAGCAGCAACACCACTGGAGAGAAAACGGTCGATGTGAAGGTCGTGCAGGCTGGGTCACGGAAGCCGAGCCTTGAGGAGGAGCTCGAGGTGGAAACGAGGGTCATGAGCGACGACGAAGTGCTGGGTCGTAGAGGCAGAGCCTGCGGCCAAGACCGAGGCAAGGGCTAGGGTCTCGGCTGGGCACACGTGACAGCGCAGTCGAGCTAAATTGGCCGGTAAAAAGGGAAGAGGAGGAGGGCAAGGCAGCACCGGCAAGCGGTTGTGCCGGCTTCCACCTGCGACAGCTGGAGTAGTGGCAGGCGACGGCTTCCCCGTCCGCGTGAGAAATAGAAGGGGAATGAGAGCCACACAGTGTCATATGAGAGGGAGATAGAGATGGAGAGAAAGGTTGGATCGGGTATGCGAGTGCGTGTATGTTTGGTTCAGGTCGACCCCATCGTGCGTGTGAGCACTGGTTCGTGTCATCATCCATGCACTTGGACTTGGCGTTAGGGCTGGGCCAAACCGTGTATGTGTAGGCTAATTCAACAAGTCAACTATAATCGAACTAACCAATCTAATTGAATAAATATGTACGTGAGTAAGTGTGAGTACCAATCGGATCAATTTGTTGTAAATCAAACCAGTAGTACTTGTTAGCTCTGGCCTATTTAACTAGTCTAGTATGTGTACATATGTAATTCTAGTTAGAGTATAAGCTTTATTTAAAAGAAATACAAACTAATATTTAAAATTAAATAAACACAAGTAATCAAGTCAAGTATTAATTTTGGATTTAAAGAAACCAAATTCAAGTTGCAATTAGCTTAAATCCAACTCTAATTACTTAAATTTTTTTAAAAATAAGTATAAAACATTTCTAAATCATTTTCTGCTTAGTATTATGATTCTTATAAATACTTCAAAGGAAATTCCTAAATCCTTGACATAAATTCCTTGAACCGAATTAAACCGATTTAGAATTATTCTTCTAAAGTAAAATTCTGAGTTTCCACTTATCCTAAAATACCTGCAATTCCAAACATACTTTAAAGTCAAATAATTGCACAAGCCTAGATAGTATTAAACTTGTTTAACTTCACATGCATAACCATATTTGACATTGCATGTAAAGCTCGTATGCATAGAACCTTACTATGAAGTCATTACTAGATCACGTGTACTTATTCTACCATGGTAGACACTCATCATTAATCCCAATGTTAACTCCTATCATAGGAATTAACCATACCTTATCAATACCACCATCCAATAGTGCACTATTAGGATCATGATATCAAACTAGTTCACCATTAGCCATTATCACTCTTTCAACTTCACTAAGTTATTACCACTTAGTGATATTAGCGTATTAAAGCAAAATATCCATATGTCCTATCCCTAAGACCCTATATATAGTTTATAATAGAACTTAAGTGATTAATCTTGATTATACCACCATCCAATAGTGCACCATTAGGATCATGATATCAAACTAGGTCACCATTAGCCATTATCACTCTTTCAACTTCACTAAGTTATTACCACTTAGTGATATTAGCGTATTAAAGCAAAATATCCATATGTCCTATCCCTAAGACCCTATATATAGTTTATAATAGAACTTAAGTGATTAATCTTGATTAAGTAGTATTCCTTCCCAAGTCATATACCAAGTATAAGTTAATGACCTAAGAATCACCCTTATCCCATCGTTCACTCACTTTTGAGAGTTAATAATTACACATCCTTAACCAGGCCTAACAAGAACCTCGAACTTGGTAGTAATATAAGTAGAGTTCATCTATTACTCTTAGTTAACCTTAGTCATATCTATCTATTCAAGGTCCTTAGAGTTATGCAAATACCTCCATGATAACCATAAGAATCTTTACGCATTGTCCAACCAAGCAACAGATAACTTACACTCACTGGTAGAAAAGGGCCCATGCGTCCCGGTTGGTTAGGGCCATTAGTCCCGGTTGCCCAACCAGGACGGGACAATCGGGACTAAAGCTCTAACCTTTAGTCCCGGTTGCCCCACCAACCAAGACAAATGGGGCACACGTGGCGGCATCAGAGCGCGAGGGGGGGTGGAGCATTAGTCCCGGTTCGTAACACGAACCGGGACTAATAACCTGCTGCCGCGGCAGAGATTTGGCCCATTTCTCTGCCGCGGCAGAGAATTCATTTTGGCATATTTTGTTGCCGCGGCAGCATTTTCGCCACTTTTTGTGCCGCGGCAGAGAATTCATTTAGGTTGTTTTATTGTTTATTTAGTGTTTTGCACTTATCAACGAAGAACCTTATATTACACAAGATCATCGTGACAATATTACATTCAATACACGGATCGAGTTCATGCACTACATACAAAAGTTGCTATTCGATGCTACCGGCCAATTTCTTGAAAGTTGCTATTTTTACAATTCCTATTGTCTATACACAGCCGAGTAGTATTCCCCTTGTGTGTTTAGGACTTCTGCATCCAAGAATCCCGCCAATTCCTCCTTAATTGCTCGTACGCGATCCTTTGGCAGAAGACCGTCCCGTAGACGTTCGATCTGATTTAAAAAAGGAGTCAGCCTATATAAATATGAAACTAAACATAATTTGATTATAATTAAAAACTATAGAAATTGTTTACGTACGTGGAGTTGCTCTAAATTTCTGCCCTTCTCATCGCACGTCTGCCGGATGAACTCGCATACATAGTATTCATATAGATTGTTACCTGGTCCCTGCGTCAGACACTTTACGAGAACAGAGTTCAATCAAAATAATAATCAAGCATGATAATAACTGTATCAAAACTAGAATCAAAGAGATGCGCGGATATAGCTAGTGGTGCTTACATTTAGTGGTTGAAATGTAAGCTCCTCTTTCCAAACACCCCTAGCCTTCTTGGCGAACCGTTTCCAAGCGCTGCCCGGCGTAGAAAATGAATAAAATAAGTTATTAAGTACTTGATATCATAAAATTCACGAACGTTGCCGATATAGTGTCGTAATGATTAGAATTACCGCTGGAGAAGTATCTGCATGTCCTTCCATGTCTCAAGGGGTTTATGTTTCGAGTCCATGACTAGTACACGCCATTTGTCAAGTTGAATGATTAACAGAATATAGTGGTACCTGCGAATGCAGAACTAATCAATTATATACTTAACATCGAGTAAGCGAAATAGAAAGTGTATACAAGACAATAACACTCACTGGAAGTTGTAAGGAAATAGTATTTCCCTTTTGGTTTCTTGAAACCTTAACGCGTGTACTATATTATCCTCCGTATCCTGGGGGCTTATTTTGAGATTAGCTTCATGAACCCAATATGGGTCAATGAAGCCAATGTCATAGATTTGTCCTCTGCTGCATTCGAGAATCTTCATTCTGCATATTACAGTATGATTATATACATGCAATAAACAAAATAATATAGCTGGAGACTAAATTAATTACAGAATTAGTACTTACAGACAATAGGCACTGATGATCGATTTGTCCAAGGCATCTTGATTGAATAATTGAAATAGTTCATCAAATTCAATGGAGATCATGTCATCCTTATCTTTCCCATGATGCTTTTTTGTAACCCTCAGCACTATCCAATTAGCCCCGGCCCTTGTGGCATGCATGTACCAGTTATGCAATCTTAGCATTTTTGTTGGAAGATTGTTTACCTCCTCAGGTTTGACGAGAGGTTTTCCGTACTGGTATTTGTATGCTACTTCACTCACGGGGAAGAACTCTAACTGGGATAAGTACTGGGCAATACTCATACCTTGAGCAGCGGCAGCTTCTCCGTATTGTGCAACTACCTCTGGATCATACTGCTCTTCGGCCCCATATTTGCTCGACCCCACATTGGTTTGAGAAATCACCTTGAGAGGGGCGCAAGTCTGTTTTGCTTGTTCTCCGAGTTGGGCAACAGATTTCCCGCTTGCATCAGTACTGCTCTTCGAGGCTTTTTGTGCCGCATGTGACTTGAGAATAGAACGCTCATAGTCTGATGACAGCTTTGGCTCGGGTTGATGAAGATTCTTTAGCATTTTCAACACTTTGGCTTTTTCTTCTTTGGTGTTGGGGAACTCTGGCTCTTTCGGCCGCCTCAGCTTAGCGAAAAACGCTGTCGTTTCCGCATCAACGATCGCCGCAGTCTCCTCTTCAGTACAGTCATAAGCTCTCTTGGGAGGAACCGTTGGTACTTTTGGAAGAGCCTCTTGTTTACGTTTCGGCGATCGCTTACGACGCACAGTAGCGGTACGCTTACGCTTTTTATCCTGAGGCGTCGGCGATGGCTCCCGCGGCGATGGCTGCACCGGAGATTGGTGAGGCGACGGAGCCGGGTGAGGCGACGAAGACGGCTGCCGCGGTGGCGATGACCTCGCTGGAGACGGGTGAGGCGGCGGCGAAGATGGCCTTGGTGTGTGATTTCGAAGCACGATACAATCCTTCGGCCATGGAATGGTGACGTTTTTTGCGTCACCCAGCACAGTCACATCCCCTTCACCAGCAGGGTAGTGAAGATCCAAAACCTCAAAGGTGGGCATGATTTCATCCACGCCGACAACAGCGTAGCCCTCTGGAACCGGACGACAGTGGTAAGTTGGTGTGGGTCCAATTGGTAAGGCATAGCCGACCGCCACCTTCATTGATATGTTCACAACTTTGACATGTAGCTCGCAGTGTGTCATCTCTGTGATATCATCCACTGGGTAGCCAACAGGAGCCATCGTCGATGCATCATCGTCATCGCCATTGTCATCACCCGGGACCTCGGTGGAAGCCACACTGCTTTTTCGATTATTCGATAGGCCGGTAGCATCGAATGCAGTGTGCTGCTGAGATGGGCCGGTAGTACTTTGCTCTCTAAGTGTGTTAATTTCATCTTGTTGTTGCTTTAATCGTTCTTCAATTAAACGCATTCGCTCTTTCTGACTTTCTGCTTCAACTGCCGCCCTGTCCTTACTCCTCTGACGGCTTCTATCAGGATATTTCTTCCTCTCTTCGGGAAACCCAGTCCTCCATGATTGGGAGCCTATTGTGCCTCGTGTTCGTCCATCATGTTCCTTATTTCCAAGGGCGAGTGTGAGCTCATCATTCTCTCTATCGGGAATGAAGTCCCCATCTTTAACAGCCTTTACTGCTTTTCTGATCCTCTCGATTGGCAAGGGGTCTTCTTTATGTCGTATGTTATATATACACCTCCCTTCCGAGTCCAACGTGCCCCCATGCCCGTAAAACCAATTCCTTGCACGTTCTACCCAATCGTCTGTCTCTGGGGTGATCTTTTTATCACGCAGTTCCTGCTCAAGTTTCTCCCACTTAGGAATGCCAACCCTGTAGCCACCTTGCCCCATAGTATGGTGATACTTCTTCTTAGCAGCATTCAGCTTATTCATTTCAGACATTTTCTTAGCTTTTTCTGATTTCTTGTATTCCACAAACTCAACCCAGAATGGTTTTATCTTCTCAAACTGAATATTCTTGAAATCGGGAGTCTTGTTTTTCACGACATATTCAAGGTGCAATCTTTTCTTCCGGTTGGTGAAACACTGGGCCATCTTCTTCAAAGTCCACTCCCTGACCTTAGCCTCCATGGCTCTCCCATGTTGTAAGGCGTCCTCAACTGGATCCTCCGCATTTGGATCCAGCTCTATCTTCGGTAGTTTGAAATTAACCATGAGCCTCTTCCACAGTAAATCTTTGGCGTGGATAGGGACAAATAAACATGTTCCCTCTTCATCCGCATTAGCAGGCCTATTCCAATTTCTAATGGTGATCGGGATTAAGTCCCTAACGATTACTCCGCATTGTGCCACAAATTTGGTTGCGACAACTTCGGGAGCTGTCGGTTTGCCGTCTTCAGCGACATCTTCGATCCTGAACCTCTCATGGTCATGCAACTTTTTGGTTGGGCCTCGTCTGCTCTTTTCAGTACATTCCTTCGATCCGGAGGGCTAAAAGAAGAAAGATCGTCGTTACTATTTCTATATAGATAGCAGATGATTAATTAATGAATTGATTTATATTACATGCACCTCGCCGGAGCGGTCATCTTCTCGATTACACAAGGCATCGCCTTCTCCCTCGCGGAAGGCAACACCTTCAACCTCAAACAAGTTGTCTATTCCGGTAAAAAGAGGATCACCCTCACCGGAGTTGTTCAGAAACGTTGATACGTCTCAATTATCTTCCCCACGGATCACACCTTGGATCAACTCTTCCTTTTCTTCGTCTCTGACGTGTGGGTCCATATTTTCTGCATAGGTGGAAAAACGAATAAGTCAAAGCGGCTAAAGGAGAAAGTTAAGGAGAAAACCTAATATATACATACACAATAATAAAAATGAAGAGAAACCCTAAACCCTAAAACTAGCTACAAAAAGGAAACCGTGTAGTAGATAGGTAACTCTAGCTAAAATCAACTAAAATCAATATTCCGGAGTTCCGAGGGGTGTAGAACCTAGTTCGAAGAAACCTCGGATGCATATGAGAGGGGAACATGAGTATAAGGCTACAAAAGGGAAACTATCCAGCAGATAGGTAACACTAGATACTAACAAAATACCATATTGGAATCGATTTAAGAGGGTTCAGAATGCCCTGGCGAAGGCACATCGTCGAACCCACATGCACCTAAGGGGTATTAATGATTCCTTACCCACAGTGACTGACAACGTGAATCGGGTCTGGGGCTACCCACAGTGACTGACCAGTGGGGCCGAAGACCAATAATACCAAACTAATTAATAAACCTAATAATACCTAACTAATAATAAACCTAATAATCGAAACACCGAAAAGAAAGGGAAACAATCAACACATGGCATCGATGCAATGCTCAAGCAAGTATGATGATATGACAAGTTAATTTGCATTGGAATGTAACCCTAAGACATGCTCGACAATTTAATCGGGGTTCCGACGGGTGAAAACCCTAACTCGGGGAAACTCCGGAACATATGAGAGGGGTGCATTTGTTCTTCTAATTATACTTGTCATTTAAATTGTTGAACAATGCATGATTATAGGTTAAATAGATAGGTTTCATTTTTCTTAACAATTTGATATATTATTTGTATTTTTCTGACTTATAAATAAAAAGATATTGAATTTACAAGTTTATATCAATTTATGGAATTATTAAATCATTTAAAATTGAATTACTGTGTCAATATGACATCAGCAAAGGGTTGGTTTTTTTTTTACCAAGACAGAACCTAGCCACTGTCACTGAGTGCTGGGCCCTAGGCCACATCAGCAAGCCACCGTGGTGGTCAAAGGTCAGCGTGACGCCGCGGCTCGCCAGCGCCGCCCGCACCTACTGATCGCCAGCGTCGCCCGCGCCTACTCAAAAGTGGCGGAGCTGCCCTCTGTTGGTTGCCGGAGAAGGTGGTACAACGACGGCCGACGGCGGCGAACGCGGAATCTAACGACGCAGGCATGAACTACAGTGAGAGGGGAAGGAAGGAGGCATCTAGAAGGTTCGCTTGCTCACCCTGAGCACGTGAGGTTGGTCGGAGAGAGCGCGGGAGGTCGAGGTTGAGCGAATCGACGCCGGCGAGCACGGTCGGGGTCGAGGAAGACGGAGTCGTGGGCGACGACTGGTGCGCGCACGGACGGAGGCGGCGGTGCTGGCGTATGGAACGCGTGGGCTCGGGTAGCCTGACGGCGTCGGGGGCGGCGAGCTCGGGAAGCCTACCGGCGTAGGGGGCGGTTGTGCGCGCGTCGGTGAAGCAGAGAAGTGATGGGGAAGGGAAGAAGAAGAGGAAGGGCTAAAGGGTTATAACCAAAGGACCTTTAGTCCCGGTTGGTGGCTCCAACCGGGACTAAAGGGTTATACGTCCCGGTTGGAGCCACCAACCGGGACCTATACTCCAATATTTTCAGCAGACCAAGGGTTGGCGCGCAGGGGGTCTTTAGTCCCGGTTGGTGGCTCCAACCGGGACATATTCCCCTGTTTTCAAAAAATTTCAGGTATTTTCTCTCTGTTCCCGCCTTATTTTTTATTTTGGGGTTTAAATTTTATTGTTTTTCAAATGATAATTAATTTGGAATTTAGAAAAACTTTAAACATAAAAAGTGTTTGGATTTGAATAAATAATTCAAAACCATTTTCTGTTTTAAAAAATAATTAATGTAACCATTTAAAATATGAACCATTTACAATTAAAAATGAATTAACTTATATTTTTTTAATATCAATTTGGAATTTAGAAAAACTTTAAACATAAGAAGTGTATGGATTTGAATAAATAATTCAAAAACATATTCTATTTTTAAAAAATAATTAATGTAACCTTTTAAAATGAATTAACTTATATTTTTGAATATTAATTTGGAATTTAGAAAAACTTTAAACATAAAAAGTGTTTGGATTTAAATAAATAATTCAAAACCATTTTCTGTTTTAAAAAATAATTAATGTAACCATTTAAAATATGAACCATTTACAATTAAAAATGAATTAACTTATATTTTTTTAATATCAATTTGGAATTTAGAAAAACTTTAAACATAAAAGTGTATGGATTTGAATAAATAATCCAAAACCATTTTCTATTTTTAAAAAATCATTAATGTAACCTTTTAAAATGAATTAACTTATATTTTTGAATATTAATTTGGAATTTAGAAAAACTTTAAACATAAAGAGTGTTTGGATTTAAATAAATAATTCAAAACCATTTTCTCCTGCAACATTGTTCTCCATACCAATGTCCACACACATGCATAATATGGGCACAACATCACAAACTATGCCGTGATTCAGCACATAACATCGGTCATTTGGACCGAAAAAGCCATGAAACCTCGAACATGATAGGTCATTTTGTGAAGGTTTTTTCGAAACATGATCAATATACCAAGTATGGTATTTTTCCTTTCAACTATGTAACAAAATATGACACCACGCGAAGGATTTTCATTGTTCGGATTTTTTTTGAATTTATTATGCCCGTTTTGAATTATCTGAATTTCTAACTATGGTCGAACCGGTGTGCATGAAGATAGGGGATGAGCATCGTTAGAACTTGCATTGGATCTCTGAAGAAACCACATATTGCGAGTCTAAAACTGATTTTTTCAAAAAATCGCGGGCGATAGATCATGTACCTGTAGTACAAACCGGACCCACTTCCTACCGATTCGGCAGACATTTGTCCTTTTTATCCCGGGATGGACGAAAAGGTTTGAGATGTACCGGTTGGGATATAGCCCATGTAAGGTGGTCTAGTATTTTAGGAAAATGGGACGGTAGCATTCTGAAACGGCATTTTGGTGGTTACTTCACAAAACGACCCGTTTTTTGCGCTCGAAAAATGGAAAAGGGTTTTTCCGTGCGACAAAAAGGAAAACTTCCTCCTGCAACATTGTTCTCCATACCAATATCCACACACATGCATAATATGGGCACAACATCACAAACTATGCCGTGATTCAGCACATAACATCGGTCATTTGGACCGAAAGCCATGAAACCTCGAACATGATAGGTCATTTTGTGAAGGTTTTTTCGAAACATGATCAATATACCAAGTCTGGTATTTTTCCTTTCAACTATGTAACATAATATGACACCACGCGAAGGATTTTCATTGTTCGGATTTTTTTTGAATTTATTATGCCTGTTTTGAATTATCTGAATTTCTAACTATGGTCGAACCGGTGTGCATGAAGATAGGGGACGAGCATCGTTAGAACTTGCATTGGATCTCTGAAGAAACCACATATTGCGAGTCTAATAATGATTTTTTCAAAAAATCACGGGCGATAGATCATGTACCTGTAGTACAAACCGGACCCACTTCCTACCGATTCGGCAGACATTTGTCCTTTTTACCCGGGATGGAAGAAAAGGTTTGAGATGTACCGGTTGGGAGATAGTCCATGTAAGGTGGTCTAGTATTTTAGGAAAATAGGACGGTAGCATTCTGAAACGGCATTTTGGTGGTTACTTCACAAAATTACCCGTTTTTTGCGCTCGAAAAATGGAAAAGGGCTTTTCCGTGCGACAAAAAGGAAAAATTCCTCCTGCAACATTGTTCTCCATACCAATGTCCACACACATGCATAATATGGGCACAACATCACAAACTATGCCGTGATTCAGCACATAACATCGGTCATTTGGACCGAAAAAGCCATGAAACCTCGAACATGATAGGTCATTTTGTGAAGGTTTTTTCGAAACATGATCATTGTTCGGCACACATTTAGTCCCGGATGTAGTCACAAACCGGGACTAAAAATAGTTTCCGCCATTTCCCACCTCTTCCCGCCAAGTTTTCCCGCCCTTTCCTTTCTACTAGAGCTTTTAGTCCCGGATGTAGTCACTAACCGGGACTAAAGATATTTCCCGCCATTTCCCAAAGCTTCACGCCAAGTTTTCCCGCCCTTTCCCTCTATATTTAGGGTGATCGTGTCATGGCTATCCACACATCCACACCTTCCTCTCTTAGAACAATGGACAACGCCTACTGGGCCATTCTGACCCTCGAGGAGACCGAGGCGCTGTGCGCCTCCAACTACCCTTGTCCGCCGGGCTACCGGCCGCCCGCCGGCTGGATGCTGAGCGCAGGAGGGGTTCCTGTCCCTCCTGTCCCTCAAGGTTCCGCACGCCAGGCGGCCATCACAAACCACTTCTACCACGAGCTCACGCCGGAGCAGCGGATGGATCCCCAGTGGGATCCCGACAAATACGACACCTGGAATGCCTTCTTCGCTAATAGGCGGGAAAGGGAGCTCGCCAGGTACGAGGGTGATGGCCCGCCACCGGTGAACCACAACGAAGCTGGCCGTCGTCTGTGGTGGGCGAACCGTACTATCATCGAAGTGATGCGCTACATCGCCGGGGGAGACCATCCTCGCCTACGGTGCCCACGAGTCCACCCGCCACAGGCCCCACACTGTCCCGGCGGTAGCGGCATCGTCTTCGAGGAGACCCATCTCCCACCCGCCGTGAATCCGAGGCTATAATGGCCCCTGGTATATGCCATGGATGGGCTGAGGATCCCCGGAGTGGCAGGTGACGATGACGATGATGATGACGACGACGATGAAGACCCTGAAGCTGCGTACTATAGGACTAGGCATGATTATGACTAAAGGGGGCGGCTTTAGTCCTGAGTGTTAGCTAGTCCCGGTTTGTCCCTGTTTTTAATATTAATAAATGTCTTGAGTGTTACCTAATAAATAGAGGGAAATGCCTATATAAAGAGAGGTTTCATATTTAGTCCCGGTTGGAGAAACCAACCGCGACTGAAGGGATTGCGGCAGAGTGGGCCAGGAAACACTAATAATAGGGGTGAGTGTCGACATTATGTCGTGCGGCTTGTACCTTGTCCCGGATGGTGTCACCAACCGGGACTAAAGATGAACCTTTAGTCCCGGTTGGAGACACCAACCGGGACTAAAGATGAGTCAGCACTAATAATAGGGGTGAGTGTCGACATTATCTCGTGAGTGTCGACATTATGCCGAGCTGCTTGTACTATAAATATGCATCCTTGTGAGTCCAGTCCTCCAGCCAGTTTGAGGCATCTCCAAGATGGTTTTAGAGAGCAGGGACACCACTACGGCCAGTTTCAGGGAGATGCCGACGGAGCCCAGTCCTCCGGCATCTCCGAGAAACTGGTCATAGAGGCACTCCCTAATATGTGAAATTAGTTAGCTCCGAGGCGTATTGATCTAGTTAGTGAAGTTACAAGCTGCAAGATGGTTTTCGAGAGCAGGGACACCACTGCGGCCAGTTTCAGGGAGATGCCGACGGAGCCCAGTCCTCCGGCATCTCCGAGAAACTGGTCATAGAGGCACTCCCTAATATGTGAAATTAGTTAGCTCCGAGGCGTATTGATCTACTTAGTGAAGTTACAAGATGCAAGATGGTTTTCGAGAGCAGGGACACCACTGCGGCCAGTTTCAGGGAGATGCCGACGGAGCCCAGTCCTCCGGCATCTCCGAGAAACTGGTCATAGAGGCACTCCCTAATATGTGAAATTAGTTAGCTCCGAGGCGTATTGATCTAGTTAGTAAAGTTACAAGCTGCAAGACATTTATTAATATTAAAAACTGAGACTACAAAACCGGGACTAAAGGCCACAAACCGCGAAAGATATCCTTCGATCAAGCCACAAACCGCGAAACACATGAACTAGAGTTACATAATATGAGCATGAACTTCTTGGCATATGTCATTCCTTATGACCGCTTCAGACGTAACCATGGAGCATCTTCTTTACTTAACGGAATGCTTGGGTCAGTTTTCACTGTGAAGGGCGGAATTTCATCAAACTTATTATAATCTTCTGACATGTCTGTCTTGTCCTCGATTCCCACGATGTTTCTTTTCCCTGAAAGAACTATGTGACGCTTTGGCTCATCATATGATGTATTCGTTTGCATATTTTTCTTTTTTTCGGTCTGGAGGACATGTCCTTCACATAGAAAACCTGAGACACATCATTGGCTAGGACGAATGGTTCATCTCTATAACCAAGATTGTTGAGATCCACTGTTGTCATTCCGTACAACTGGTCTATCTTTACCCCCTTCCCCATTCAGGTTGACCCATTTGCAGCGAAACAAAGGGACCTTAAAATAGACTCCATAGTCTAGTTCCCATATCTCCTCTATGTAACCATAATATGTGTCCTTTTGTCCATTCTCGTCTATTGCATCAAAGCGGACACCACTATTTTGGTTGGTGCTCTTTTATCTTGGGCAATCATGTAGAATGTATTCCCATTTATTTCGTACCCTTGGAAATTCAATACAGTAGAAGATGGTGATGCGGCCAACAAGTATAGCTGATCTCCAACAGTGGTGTCATTCAAGAGATGTGTCCGCATCCAACCACCAATTCAAAACTAACAAGACATTGTACCACATCCTTCTGTAACCTTGGCAGAATATCTGGATTGATTACCTTCTGAGATATTGCATTGAGGAATGCACACAGCTTCACAATGGGTACTCGAACATTTTCCGGTAGAAGCCCCCTCAATGCAATCGGAAGCAACTGCGTCATAATCACGTGACAGTCATGAGACTTCAGGTTTTGGAACTTTTTCTCTGCCATATTTATTATCCCCTTTATATTAGATGAGAAGCCCGACGGCACCTTGATAGTGTAAAGGACTTCAAAAAAGATTTCCTTCTCTGCTTTGGTAAGAGCATAGCTGGCACGACTTAAGTGACGCCCTTTATCCATCTTGTTATCTGTATGCATGTTCTTTGGGTCTTTCATAATTTGTTGGTCCTCCCGTGCTTCAGGTGTATCTTTTGTCTTCCCATACACGCCTAGGAATCCTAGCAGGTTCACGCAGAGATTCTTCGTCACGTGCATCACGTCGATTGAAGAGAGGACACGCAGGACTTTCCAATATGGCAGCTCCCAAAATATAGATTTCTTCTTCCACATGGGTGCGTGTCCTGTAGCGACGTCGTTCGGAACTGATTGACCGTTGGGAGCCTTTCCAAAGATTACTTCTATGTCCTTGACCATACCAAATACATCATCACCAGCAGGGAGTTCAGGCTTCTTCCGGTGATCTGCCTCACCTTTGAAATGCTTGCCTTTCTTTCTTACGGGATGATTGGTCAGAAGAAATCGTCGATTCGCCAGGTACACAACCTTCTTGCATTTATGCAAATATGTACCTTCGGTCTTATCTAAACAGTGGCTGCATGCCTTATATCCTTTGTTTGTCTGTCCTGAAAGGTTACTAAGAGCAGGCCAATCATTGATGGTTACAAATAACAACCCTCGTAGATTAAATGGCTCCTGTTTGTTCTCATCCCACGCACGTACACCTGGTTTGCCCCACAACTGTAAGAGTTCTTCAACTAATGGCCTAAGGTACACATCAATGTCGTTGCCCGGTTGCTTCGGGCCTTGGATGAGAACTGGCATCATAATGAACTTACGCTTCATGCACAACCAAGGAGGCAGGTTGTAGATACATAGAGTCACGGGCCAGGTGCTGTGACTGCAGCTCTGCTCCCCAAAAGGATTCATGCCATCCGTACTTAGACCAAACCATAAGTTCCTTGCGTCACCTGCAAAGTCTGGGAAGTCTCTCTCGATTTTTCTCCACTGTGACCCATCAGCAGGGTGTCTCAACTTCCCGTCTTTCTTACGGTCTTCTTTGTGCCATCGCAACAACCTGGCATGCTCTTTGTTTCTGAACATGCGTTTCAACCTTGGTATTATAGGAGCATACCACATAACCTTAGCAGGAACCCTCTTCCGGAGGGGCTCTCCCTCAACATCACCAGGGTCATCTTGTCTGATCTTATACCGCAACGCGTTGCATACCGGGCATTTATCTAAATTCTCATACTCCTTACCGCGGTAGAGGATGCAGTCATTAATGCATGCATGTATCTTTTGCACATCTAATCCCAGAGGACAGAGAGTCTTCTTTGCTTCGTAGGTACTCTCGGGAAGTTCGTTATGTTTTGGAAACTTTGGCTTCATTATTTTCAGCATCTTTTCAAATGAGGAGTCAGTTATACCACACTCTGCCTTCCATCGCAAGAATTCCAGTGTGGTACCAAGCTTTGTGCTGCCATCTTCACAATTTGGGTACAACAATTTCTTGTGATCTTCTAACATGCCCTCTAACTTCAACTCCTCATTTTCTGTTTCATTGTCTCGCTTTGCATCAGAAATGACCCTACCAAGTTCATCAGCCGGCTCATCTGATGCCCGTTCTTCACCTCTTTCCTCTCCATTGTCTTCCATTGCAGTATCACTGTATTCAGGAAACATATGATGATAGTTGTTATCATCATCTTCTTCTTCACCATCTTCCTTCATAACCCCTCTTTCCCCGTGCTTGGTCCAGCAATTATAGTTGGGCATGAAACCTTTCATAATCAGGTGGCCACGAATGATTTTCGAGGAAGAGTACTCCTTGTTGTTCCGACATTGAACACATGGACAACGTATAAATCCATTCTCTTTGTTTGCCGTAGCCACATCGATAAATTTATCCACGCCTTTGATATACCCGGCTACCCGCCGGTCACCGTACATCCATTCCCGACCGTTCATCTGCATCATATAAGTAAGTTTATCAAAAAACAGGACATCATAAATAGTGAAATAACCAATTCACACCGACACATGAATTGTATCAATGACCTAGAAAAGATAAGATTGCTAACCTCGATCGAGGGAAATAAAGAGGAGAAAGCTCAAGTGCGTCTCGGACACCTTCTATATTTTTGTTCTATGAGAAATTCAACGGGATTATTCACTCAAACATTTCAACAAACACCTTCAATGCATGCATGAGAAAAAACTAGCACACCCCCTCACACCTTCCACCATTCGAAAAAACAGAGTGGAGGCAGAGGGGGCTGGGGAGTTGCATTTATAGAGGGCAGGGGTCTTTAGTCCCGGTTGGAGCCAGCAACCGGGACTAAAGGTGCGTGCCACGCCACGTGGCTGTGGCCAAACCTTTAGTCCCGGTTGGTGGCTCCAACCGGGACGCATGCCCCCTTACCAACCGGGACGCATGCCCCCTGGCCCCGTGCCCGCTCCAACCGGGACGCGTGCCAGCATTAGTCCCGGTTGGTGGCGCGACCGGGACTAATGCTCCGAGGGGTCGCGAACGGATAGCCCTTTTTCCTCTAGTGACTGGTGAAAAAAGGGCCTCCAGTCCCGGGCCGCAACTGGCTCTAGTCCTGGTTTTGGGCCTGGGACTACGAAAATGGGACTAGAGGCCCCCCCCTCTAGTACTGGCTCGCTACGGCCCGCGACTGTTAATAGCCACGTGGCTGTTTCAGCGCCGCGGGGGCGGAAACCCTCTAGTCCCGGGCTGTAACACCACCCGGGACTAAAAGGTTTCCTGCCACGGCAGAGATTGTGTATTTCCTTTATTTTGCCATTTCGTTCCTTTTTCGTTTTGTGTTTCACTATAATTCAAACATATATTTCAGTATACATATTATACGCTACTACATACACACTACACGTTGATGCATTTATATAATTAATTGATCCCTTGCAAGCATACATATAATAAATCATATCAAAAGAAAGAAATGTTTTGAAATTACATGGTCATTGATGAATATATATATATATCATATCAGCTACATGAAGATGACTAAGGCAAATTGAGTTCCACGTCATCCGCATAATGCTCTCCATGTACATCAAGGACTTCCTTCATCATAAATCCTGCCAGCTCCTCTTGAATTGCTCTTATGCGCTGGTCTGGCTCTAGTTTCTCGCGCAAATCATAAATATAATGAGTGAACTTTCCTCTCACTGGTCAACTCGCGGATGTACTCGTAGACGTAGTATCCACATAAATGAGTTCCCAGTGGCTGCTGTAAACTCTTCACCATTTTATAAGTTAACTCCTCTTTGAATGGACCTGGTATTTTCTGTCTGAACCGTGTCCAACACCTGCTTGGCAAAGAAAATGAACAAAGGAGTTATTAGTTACTTGATATAAGGAAATGAATGAAAGAGAATGATACAATGCGGTAATGATTGAAATTACTTATGGAGCATTGCTTTCATGTCGCTCCACTGCTCTTGGTCCCAACTTAATGAGTCGTTGACTTCAACTAGGGAGTTGTCAACTTGAATGTTTAGCAAGATCCAGTGGACTCTGCGGACATTTACATAAGCATACATCCATAGCTCATCCAGTAAGCAAAAATAAAATGTGTACAAGATATAAACACTCACTTGAAGTTGTAAGAAAATAGTATTTCCTTAACAGAATTATGCTCGGTTAAGAACCTGCACAGGTCTTCCTCCACGTCCTTGGGGGTGATTCTTTAATGTATATTCATTAATGATATATGGGTAAATGAACCCAACGTCGTATCTTCTAGCTCTTTTGCATTCAAGAATCTTCATTCTGCAGAATATAATATCATCATACAAAAGGATATATAGTTAGGATAATATATTAAATGCGCTGAACGAGCTGAGCTACAAACTTAATTATAGAAATAAATAACTTATAGACAGTAGCAACCAATGATAGATTTGTTGAGGGCGCGCTGGTTGTATAACTGAAACAGTTCGGTCATTTGAACATGTATCGACTATGGTTTGAAGTGATGCTCCTTTATAATGTCCACCGGAAACCAATCTTTCTGATGCTTTTTTTCTTGCGACATTTACCATTCGTGCAGATTTCGCATATGTGTGGATAGACGCGTGAGCTCCTCATTACTGACTAGCGGCTCCCCTTGGACATACTGTCGTACTATCTGACCCACTGGCGTATCTTCATAGCCTAAATATTGACCAAGAGACATATTTGCTTCGTTAGCAAGTGCTTTGGCCTGCGATACAGTGATTCCCATAAGTGCAGCATTATTACAGGCTCTAGGGTCCATTATTTGCATGTACATATCCATTTCATCTCTGAAGGCCTTGTCGAGGTCTGAAATGACTTTGAGCGGGGCGACCGATTGATTCTTCTGTGCTCCGAGATGGGCAACTTGCTTCCCGCTTTTTGCACTTGTGATTTTTTTCTTCTGTGCTTGCTTAATAATCTCCCGGTCATAGTCTGATTCCAGATTCATCGATATCTGGTATGGTTGCTCAAGAAAGGACTTATCCCACTTTTTGGTTTTTTCATTATATACCGGCTTTGGATCAGGCTTTTTGGGTGCAAAATGCGCCTTAAATTGGGCAGCCACATCCGCGTTAGTTTCCTCATCGGTCTTGTCATAAGGTCTCTTTGGAAGAGCCGGCGGGATGTCGACTATCTTTGGCGTTTGACCTTTCTTCGATGTGGGGCGCGGGGGACCGTCGAACTTCCGTTTCTTCGACGAGGTAGTAGTATTGCACGGAGACGGAGGCAGAGATCGAGTATTGAGCAGAGGCGGAGATAGAGTTGATGTACTCCTGCTGCGGCGATCATTAGCGGGGCGGAGTGGACTTGGAGATTGGCGATAATCGGGTTGGGGTGGACTTGGAGGTTGACGATATTCGATGCGGGGTGGACTTGGATTCCTCGGAGTCGGTGGCCTTGGCGCCGAGCCTGGAAACTTGATGTACTTCTTATTCCATAGAATGATGTTGCGCTTGACATCTCCTAATTTTGTAAGGCCTTCAGGCGTAGCGATTTCAATCTCTAGGTCCGCAAAATCCTCCACTATGTCATCTACCATCACACGATCATAGCCTGGTGGAATCGGAAGTGAATGGTGGAGTGCTCCAAGTAGACAAGGTAAAGTAGTGCCGATCGCCACCTTGAAGGACAGGTTGTTCATTGGCTGATGTAGCTCACATTGTGCCATCTCTCTGACATCATCCACGGGGTAGTGACGAGCCGGTGCATCATCCAGCAGTGCTTGATCATCGGCTCGGACCTCCGTGGAAGCGACGCTGCTTCTCCGCTGGCTAAGATCCAATGCAGGATCATCAGACCGCGGGTGAGTTGACGACAGCGGCCTTTGGCTAATTTCATGCATGAGGTTCTTCAGATCAGCTTGGTCCTACTCTACCCTGGAGATCCGGTCTGCCTCCCGGTCCTTCTTTCTCTCACGACTTCTGTAACTGGCATCTTACTGAGGAAACCCTTTCTTCCACGAGACACCAGCGCCTTTGCCTCGTGTTCGTCCTCCCTTTTCGGGATTCCCTAGGGCGTGTGTCAGCTCGTCGTTCTCTCTCGAGACAGAACAATCCCAATCGAGCATTGTTCATTGCTTTAATAAGGTCTTGGGAGGGTTTTAGAATTTTATCATGAAATAATGTTTTCCCTGTTTCTGGGTCCAAGGATCCCCCGTGCCCGTACCACCAGTGCTTTGACCTCTCAGGCCATCCATCTATACCCGGAGTGACGCCTCTAGCCCTCATGTTCTTCTCCATAGTTTCCCACTTATGGACGGCACTCTTGTAGCCACCTGTCCCCATTTTATGATGGTATTTCTTGTTGGCAGCATTTAACGCGTTCTTTGCTGACTTTGCCTTTGCTTTATCAGATTGCTTGTACTGTACAAAATCGGGCCACTATTCTCTCAAATTCTCGTTTACTCCTTTGAAGTCTGGAGTTTTCTTTCCGCGACATATTTCGCGTATAAACTTTTCTTGTGGTTCTGGTATAGTTCATCCATCTTGCTCAGTGCCCACTCCTTGAATTTTGCTCTATTTTCAAGCCCACCCGGCCTTGGGGTAATACCATCTACCTGAAATTCCTCATACTCTAGAGGTAGTATGAAATGCGCTATGAGCTTCTGCCAAAGGTCATCTTTGGCATCATCGGTGACATAGCTGTTGGATTCTTCACCGGATTTCTTTGACTTATTCCATTCTTGGATGGTGATCGGCAGGTTGTCCCTAACAAGCACCACGCATTGATTTATAAACATCCTCCGGTGCTTCTCTAGAGCAATCGGTTCACCATCATCATCTATTTCTTCGATGGTGAACCTCTGATTACCATCCAACTTTTTGTTCGGCCCTTGTTTCGTTCGAGCTGTCGATTGCTTTGATCCGGTGGGCTAAAAGAAGAAGAGAGAGTGATTAATATATATCTAGATCAGTCAATGAATAGAGGTAACACGGAACTTTATATATATATATATGTACCTCGTCGGATCCTGTCGAGGGGCCATCATTATTGTTGTTATTCGTTTGCCCTTCGTCCATCTGGTCTTCCCTTTGGTACATTAGGTTTTCCTCTAGTACATCACCGGATGGATTCAGATATGAGGATATCTCTTCCTCGAGCAAAATATCTTCGCCAGTAGTAATATTAAGAGGAATTTCACCTCTTATCATGCCCTAAATAAAACCTTCACCGATGCGACCAGGATCTTCGGATGGATCCATGACTTAATTATCTATAACAAAAAGAGAGTTAAATAGGTTAAACAAAACAATAATCCTAATAACTAAAACAATATAATCCTAATTATAATAATCCTAATATTATTTGTGCTAAAACAATAATCATAATAACTAAAACAAAAAATAACCCTAATAAAACAATAAATAAAACAATATAATCCTAATAAATAAAACAAAAAAATAACTAAAACAATAATCCTAATCCTAATTCTAATATTTTAACTAAAACAATAATCCTAATACTAAAACAAAAAAACCCTAATATAAAAAAAAACTATAAAAAAACTATAGAAAAAACTATAACAAAAAACACCAAAAAACCTAATTATAATAATCCTAATTATAATAATCCTAATACTAATCCTAATAACTAAAACAATAACTAATCCTAAAAACTATAAAAAACTATAGAAAAATATATAACAAGAAACTATAAAAAAAACTATAAAAAACCTAAATAATATAATAATATTTCCTAACATTTATACAAAACCTAAATATTACTACTACTACTAATAATAATAAATATTACTACAAAAACCTAAATATACTAATAATTAATACTAGACTAATTATATACAAAAACCTAACTATATAATTAAATAACCACCTCCGGCGAGGTGGGCGGCCAGAGGAACAATGGCGCGGCGAGGCGGTGCGGCACGGCGCGGCGGCGCGGCACGGTGCGCGCGACACGTACGGAGGGCGGCGGCTCTACGGTACGGAGGGGCGGCGTGGCACGGTGCGCGCGACACGTACGGAGGGCGGCGGCTCTACGGTACGGAGGGGCGGCCGGAGACGAGGGCGGCGGCGCGGGAATCGGCCGGCGGGCAGCACCTCCCCTGTTCTCTGCATCGATGGCGCCTCGTCTTCGTCTTCGTCGTCATATCTTGCTAAGTGCTGGCTCGGCGCGCCACGGGCGAGCGCGAGTATATAAAGGGTCAACCCTTTAGTCCCGGGCTAAGCCACCGGACGGGAATAAAGAGTCTTTAGTCCCGGGCCGTGGATTAACCCGCGACTAAAGACCCCCCCCTTTAGTCGTGGGTTAAGCCACGGCCCGAGACTAAAGGGTTTTTCGGCCGCTTCGTTTTCGCGCGCGCAGGCACCCTCTAGTCCCGGGTCCAGCCACGACCCGCGACCAGGAAAATCATATCTTTTATTGTAATAATACAAATAAAACAAATAATATGTCTATTATTATCAGAAAAAATATGAAAAATCTTAATATAATATCCATTTATCTGTTTCCATCATTTATAAATTATTTCATTTGTAAATTTTCTTTTTTAATTCAAAACAAATATAAAAACTTTGGAAAATCATATCTTTTATTGTAATAATCCAAATAAAACAAATAATATGTCTATTATTATCAGAAAAATATAAATAATCTTAATATAATATCCATTTATCTGTTTGCATCATTTATAAATTATTTCATTTGTAATTTTTCTTTTTTAATTCAAAACAAATATAAAACTTTGGAAAATCATATCTTTTATTGTAATAATCCAAATAAAACAAATAATATGTCTATTATTATCAGAAAAATATAAAGAATATTAATATAATGTCCATTTATCTTTTTGCATCATTTATAAATTATTTAATTTGTAAATTTTCTTTTTTAATTCAAATCAAATATAAAACTTTGGAAAATCATATCTTTTATTGTAATAATCCAAATAAAACAAATAATATGTCTATTATTATCAGAAAAATATAAAGAATCTTTATATAATATCCATTTAGTCAAGATTGTAGTCACAAACCGGGACTAAAGATATTTCCCGCCATTTCCCACCGCTTCCCGCCAAGTTTTCCCGCCCTTTCCTTTCTACGAGAGCTTTTAGTCCCGGATGTAGTCACTAACCGGGACTAAATATATTTCCCTCCATTTCCCAAAGCTTCACTCCAAGTTTTCCCGCCCTTTCCCTCTATATTTAGGGCGATCGCGCCATGGCTATCCACACATCCACACCTTCCTCTCTTAGAACATGGACAACGCCTACTGGTCCCTTATGACCCTCGAGGAGACCGAGGCGCTGTGCGCCTCCAACTACCCTTGTCCGCCGGGCTACCGGCCGCCCGCCGGCTGGATGCTGAGCGCTGTAGGGGTTCCTGTCCCTCAAGGTTCTGCACGCCAGACGGCCATCACAAACCACTTCTACCACGAGCTTACGCCGGAGCAGCGGATGGATCCCTAGTGGGATCCCGACAACTACGACACCTGGAATGCCTTCTTCGCTAATAGGCGTGAAAGGGAGCCCGCCAGGTACGAGGCTGATGGCCCGCCCCCGGTGAACCACAACGAAGCCGGCCGTCGTCTGTGGTGGGTGAACCGTACTATCATTGGAGTGATGCGCTACATCGCCGGGGGAGACCATCCTCGCCTGCAGTTCCTACGTGTCCACCCGCCACAGAGCCACAAAAAGGCCCCACATCGGCCCGGCGGTAGCGGCATCGTCTTCTAAGAGACCCCTCCCCCGCCCGCCGTGAATGCGAGGCTGGAATGGCCCTTGATATATGCCATGGATGGGCTGAGGATCCCCGGAGTGGAAGGTGACGATGACGATGATGAAGAAGACCCTGAAGTTGCGTACTATAGGACTAGGCATGATTATGACTAAAGGGGGCGGCTTTAGTCCTGAGTGTTAGCTAGTCCCGGTTTGTCCCGGTTTTTAATATTAATAAATGTCTTGAGTGTTACCTAATAATAGAGGGAAATGACTATAAAGGGAGGGTTCATCTTTAGTCCCGGTTGGAGAAACCAACCGCGACTGAAGGGATTGCGGTAGACTGGGCCAGGCAACACTAATAATTGGGGTGAGTGTCGACATCATGTCGTGCAGCTTGTATCTTGTCCCGGATGGTGTCACCAACCGGGACTAAAGATGAACCTTTAGTCCCGGTTGGAGACACCCACCGGGACAAAACATGAGTCAACACTAATAATAGGGGTGAGTGTCAACATTATGCCGAGCTGCTTGTACTATAAATAGGCATCCTTGTGATTCCAGTCCTCTAGCCAGTTTGAGGCATCTCCATGATGGTTTTCGAGAGCAGGGACACCACTACGGCCAGTTTCAGGGAGATGCTACCGGAGCCCACTCCTCCGGCATCTCGGAGAAACTGGTCATAGAGGCACTCCCTAATATGTGAAATTAGTTAGCTCCCAGTCGTATTGATCTAGTTAGAGAAGTTACAAGCTTCAAGATGGTTTTCGAGAGCAGGGACACCACTACGGCCAGTTTCAGGGAGATGCCGCCGGAGCCCAGTCCTCCGGCATCTCCAAGAAACTGGTCATAGAGGCACTCCCTAATATGTGACCTGACGCGTTTGGAGATCAGATTTTAATGGTAAGTATGAATCGGGACTAAAGGCCCTCCTTTAGTCCCGGTCCAGCCACAAAACGGGACTAACACACTCAAGATTGTTTGCAGACAACACTATAAAAATGGACACATGGAGCATCTTCACTCATAAAATGTTACAATTATTACATATCATTTCTTCGCGTGTGTTCCTTTCTGATCCCTTCGTATCCATGGAGCATCTTCATTCATTAACATGATGCTTGGGTTATCCTTCACCGCGAAGGGCGGAATTTCATGAAACTTATCACAATCTTCTGACATGTCTGTCTTGTCCTCCACTCCCACGATGTTTCTTTTTCCTGAAAGAACTATCTGGCGCTTTGGCTCATCGTCTGATGTATTCTTTTTCTTATTTTTTCTTTTTCTAGGTTTTGTAGACATGTCCTTCACATAGAAAACCTGAGCCACATCATTGGCTAGAATGAATGGTTCGTCTAAGTACCCAAGATTGTTGAGATCCAACGATGTCATTTCGTATTTCTTGTCTACCTCAACCCCTCCTCCTGTCAGCTTGACCATTTGCACCGAAACAAGGGGACCTTAAAAGTAGGTCCATAGTCAAGTTCTCATATCTCCTCTATGTAACCATAATATGTGGTCTTTGACCCATTGTTGTCTGTTGCATACCGGGCATGCATCCAAATTCTCATACTCCTCACCGCTGTAGAGGATGCAGTCATTAGGACATGCATGTATCTTCTGAACCTCTAAACCTAGAGGGCAGACAACCTTCTTTGCTTCGTACATACTAGCGGGCAATATGTTATCTTTTGGAAGCATATTATTCATCATTTTTAGCAAGTTTTCAAATGAGGAGTCAGGTATAGCACACTCAGCCTTCCATCGCAGCAATTCCAGTGGGATGCCCAACTTTTTCAGACCATTTTTGTAATTTGGGTACAACGAATTTTTGTGATCCTATAACATGTGATTGAACTTCTCCCTATCCTTTTCAGTTTCACAATCTCCGACCAAGATCATCAGCGGGTTCATCATGTGTCTCTTCTTCATCCTCCCCTTCAGCATCCCCCATGGAAGTATCTCCGTACTCAGGGAAACCATGATAGTTGTCATCCTCCTCCTCTTCTTCATTGTTTTCCATTATAACCCCTCTCTCTCCATGCTTGGTCCAACAATTATAACTGGTCATAAAGCCGGACTTCAACATGTGGCTGTGAAGGGTTTTTGAGTCAGAGCAATCCTTCTGATTCCTACATCCATTACATGGACAGAATACAAAACCACTGCGCTTGTTTGCATCAGCAACACGGATGAATTCATGCATGCCATTAATGAACTCGCCAGAGCGTCGGTCAGTATCGTACATCCATTCCCGGAACATCTGCATTATAGTAAAAGTATATCAAAAACCATTACACAACATCATAAAATTATTTCAAGTTATATTGAGAGCTTCTAGAGCATTAATTTGAATTTTGAAAAATTTACATGCACCAATTTGTGAATTGGAGAAAACAATCAACATGATAAATGTGGAGCTTTTTATTATTGTTCTATCAGTGAAAACTTCATTCCATTCTAAGTTCTGAAACTCTAAAATTACACATTTCAATTTTCAGTAACTATGTGCCTAATCAAAATTTGTTACACATATATATCAAAATCCTTCTAGCTACTTCTTGAGCATGCATGCATTTGATCCATATCTCTATACTTCTAGAGCATTATATATCTAAAGTAGCAATAGGAGATGAAAGAATGAAGTTCTAACCTTTTAAAGCTTTGGATTTAAGTGTTGCAAACTAAATCTTGACAAATCTTGAGAAAAAAAATGGCATGAACTCTCTTGCTTCTTTGAGAAAAATGGCCACCATATGCTTTAGGGCAGCAGGACAGGAGGCAGAATATATAGTGGTGGACAACTAGTTTCGGGCCATGATACGACCCGGGACTAATAGTCCACGAAAGGACTAGCTGGCCTGCTCCAGATTATTAGTCCCGGGCCGTATTACGGACCGGGACTAATGACCTGGTCCGGCCCGGGACTAGTGACTATGGCCGTTTTTAGCCGTTAGAGGCATCACGGCCCGGGACTAGTGCTCCCACTAGTCGCGGGCTGTGCCAGGCCGGGACTGCTGGCCTTGTTCAGATCGAACCGAAGATGATTTTTCCAGTAGTGTTAGAACACTTTCCGAACTCTAAACTGTATAATGTAAACCTTAATGTCTTGAAAGCAATGAGGTATATATGTATAGAACTCATCTTTAAAGAAATCATTAGAACTGAAACTCATACTAAAACATTGGGGGTCACTTAGTGTTTTTTTTACAAAATGCATGGCATTACTTATGCAAAATAGCATATTGCTTCTATAAACATTGTCATTACCGGGCAATGATGGTATTTTGTAGAACCCAAGGTCCAGGATCAAATCGATACATTCGACTACAATACTTCTCTGTATCAAGGCAAGTTCACACTTGCTCATGTCCTTTTGATTATTTTCTATAAAGTATTTGCAAATCCAGTGATGTCATCACCTGTATTTCAAAATAATATGATTATGGGTTATTTACCAAGTGGTAATAACCTACTATGGAAGTTCCGGTGGTAAAGGAACATAATACCTAGGACTTAACAACCAATATCGTCAGTGATTCTTGCACCAAATATTACGCGTTAACCATGCGATTTGGAATGGGACGGAGAAGTCAGCTGGATCGGCTCCCTTTCGCATGCCTCGGACATTGTTCTAGGCGTTTTGTAAGTTGCAGATCGTGGGTACAGCCGTGTAAACGAGGAAAAGCCTACTGTGGATCTGGGCTTGCAAAAGACAGATTTCTAGTGTTAATGGTTGTCGTGTGTATCAGACTAAGGTATACCTATATTAACATGGAAAAGTCTACATTGAGTCTGAGCATACAACAATTGTGCTGTATGCGGGGTATCGGAGAAGGATAGTGATTGGCTTGGATCTTAGTCTAGGCCTCATACCAAGGAAGTGTGAACGGGAATGCGTGCCCGAATGTGCAACAAAACTAAGATCTCTCATGGGTAAAGCAACGCACCTCTGCAGAGTGTAAGAACTCTAACTTGTTATTCCATATTCCGGGAAGGAGGTGTGAACGCTGCAGGAAAGGAACTCCATGAAAGTTCTGGTAAACTTGTGAAGGCTTACGGACATAGCTTTTCAGAATAAAACCAAACTTTCAATAATTGTTTTTGAAAAATTGCATTGCCTACGACCTATGGTCTGTGGATGTAGATAGAGTGCATCAACCACTCCTTTTTAGTGAACTTGCTGAGTAAGCTCGTAGTCAACGTATCTTCTTAACCCTTGCTACATTCTGAAGACATTAAAGGTCAGGAAGAGGAAATACTATATCCAATTGAATACCAAGATGAATTCCGCTATGAAGAACCAGCAGTATCCAGAAGTGTGGATGGGGACAATTACGAAAGCATATATGGAATGGAGATCGAAGTATCTGAAGTGTAGATGTTTCAAAAATAGTGATCAAGTCCAGTAGCATAGATCTCTATCCTCTATATATGTAACACCCTCAGATCGGCCCTATGCAAGTTTTAGCGATTCCCGCCAAACCCGCGTAGAAACGATCCAAAGGCGCCCACCAGGCACTTTTGTGTGGGTGGAAAACAAAGTAATACCATTACACATTAGTCCACGATTGAACCCATAGAACAGATATATACAACAACGACTCAAAGAGTCAAGAATACAGATATATACAATACAAAGATCCAAATCACCTTGAAAACGGTACAACGTCCGAGTACGGACAAGAAGAAAATTGGGCTAAGAGCCCTGAAGAATAACCAATGGTGTCCATAACCCTTCCCAGGCCAAGCCGGAAGGGTAACCCTGCTAACGACGTCGATCCCAAACCTGCTTAAACAAAAGGGATGCCGACAAAGGGCAAAGGAAAAAGAGAGCGATCAGTACTGAGGCCAGTACACGGCGAGTCTTAGAATTTGGCTGTCCTCGCCTACATAGGTATGGTGGGCAGAAGCGGGAGCGCTGCACGCACTGAACAACCTATAGAGATTCAATACAACTGGCGGCTATCAGAGAGGGATTAAAAAGACCTATTCAGATCCGACCTGATGCTAACACGAAATATACCAATCCTGGTGTTTCCCCCTCGAAACCAATCGAGGAAGTCAACCGATGAACTCGCACCGTTGGCAATTTTATCATTCTATTAAAGTTTCAGTAATTACTAGTCAAATATAGATAGCATGAGTCATCCTGATATAATAAGTAGTGGGCACTTTTAGTTAATCATTCTGTTGTAGTTGCAACACTTACTAGTCAAATACAGATAGCATGAGATATCCCAAACCCAACAGTTGTTGGTACTTTTATTTAGCCATTCCGTTGTGAATCTGATTACTAGTCATTATAAAGTCAAATTTATAGAACTACTTTAGTTATAGTTGTCTATGATCAAGATACTATGCTCCAAGTCGTCCATAACCGCGGACACGGCTTTCAGAAAGTTTTACCCTACAGGGGGCACAAATAGCAACACACGCACGATCAACCTCGAAAAAACCAAATGAAAACCCAACGAGGCATCACGACAAAGAAATCGCAAGATTCATATAATATTTCAGGGGGCCAGCCCACCAAGCTACCCGCTACGAAGTTGGCCGGCTCCGAGACGGACCCAGATGTTTGTGACTGGTCTTGTCGATACCGCGAAAATGTGGCACGGGGTTCCAAAACAGTATAGGCGCTCCACGCACAATAGTAAATAAAGCAGTAAAGCATGGCATAATCCTGGCATAAGTACAGGATAGTAATAAAGCCCCAAAATACTTTGTGTCCCCAAGAAATAAGATAAGACTCAAGCTCATGCTAAGGGGATTCATCGGCCCACATGCGGATAGTGAGAATATTCAAGGAACCGGTATCATGTACTTGGGTCCTACGGGACACAAGTAGACGGTTAAAAACCAAATAACATCTATTGCCCACATGTGCCTCTGCATTATTTACCTACTTTCAATATTAGTTGTTAAACGATAATTAAAGCCATGATCATCTCCAACATTAGCATGAGGCATTTCTCCAACAACTGTGGAACAACAACGACATGAAGCCACACCTGCGCAAGCAACTACGACTCGCAAAACTGACTACCTACCAAACAACATGTAGTACGATGTGTCTAAGGCAATATAATGGCTGCAAGGGATATCACGGGTATGAAAACTAGAGCATCGCAACACAGATAGCAATAGATTAACAGGAGGAAATAAATACTATACAAGTAAGATAGGTAGAAAGGGGGAGAATGCTCGCCTTGAAAACATTGCCAAAGTTTCATAACCGAAGAGCTTGTCGAAGCTCACAACATCTCATCGTCCTATTCGGGAAGAAGCAAAACACTAAAAGGAACAAGCGATGCAGCAATTACAACTAATGCGGAAGAATCAGCATGATCATGATATAATGCATGACATGGCAAGTTAATGATGCAAACTATGTCGAAAAGGTATTAGGGGCATAGCATATTGATGATATAGCATTCTTGAGGCATTATTAATAAGAAACAATTAGTTCCTAATTTTATTTATCATGTTTTCCTTGCATAAACAGTACTGATTATAAAACTTATCTTAATGCATGAGGCAAATTATAACATGGATATCATGATTGGAGAGGTCTCTGTCATGCTGATCGATTTGAACATATTATTTACCGAATTCGGATTTACGGTTTGAAAGATATGAATTTATTAAGAAAAAGTTATTTAATAGTATTAAAACAATTTCGAAATTTCATTTGACCAGAAATGATCTTAATTAACATATTCATATTACTGAAATTTTTATGTTTAGAAAACATATATCATTTGTAATATTAGGATTTCTCAAATTAAAGTTAAGATTTAATCATTATTAAAGCATTTATTAATATCCCAAAATCATTTATTAATTTTAATGTGTGGCAAAAATAACAGAGGGTATATTCATGTTTAGAATTCAAAAACAAGCAAGTTTGGTATTTAAAATTTTCCAAAATTCATTTTAGATTATTTTTTAAAACCTGGTCAAAGTTTTCAGCAAGTTTAACTCAGGGTTTATATTTTAATTTGAATTATTTAAAATGTGCTATCCTTTTTCATCGAGCACAACTCTAGCCGCAACCACAGGCAGGTGGGTCCGCACTCGACTGGGCCTGCTGCATCGGTGGCGTGGTCTCTCTGGCTGACAGGTGGGGTTGGGCGCCGGGTTGAGATGAAGAAAAGCCCTGGGCTTTTCTACAAAAGGTTCAGAGGTCCGTTGTTAACTGAACAGAAAATTCAGTGAGAACAAGCGGTTTTGCGTAGAGGATTTCGAGCAGCTCAGTAGACGGTTTGTGGTGTGGTTTTCTCCGGAGTGAAGCCTGTTGTACCTAGAATATATTTCATTGAGGATTGATCGCAGGATCTGGACTGGATCGATAGGAAAAAGAGGGAGTTCGGAGGTGCTGCGGCGGGTTACTGATACGGACAACGAGCGGCGAGTCGAGGACGGTGTCAATATCAACGGGGAACGATGGAGATGGGGAGATGAAGCTTACCTTGCGCGTGTGCGTGGCCGAGCGAGGAGCGAAGGCACCCAGGGAACGGTGGACGGCGGCGGCGGTGTTTTCCGGTGTGTTCCTGGGCTTCCTCCATGAAGCGGATACGGACAGAGGAAGGAGCCAAGGTATAGGTCTCATTCATGGTGACAGAGACAAGCACAAACA
This sequence comes from Avena sativa, assembly GCA_916181665.1. Classification (NCBI taxonomy): domain Eukaryota; kingdom Viridiplantae; phylum Streptophyta; class Magnoliopsida; order Poales; family Poaceae; genus Avena; species Avena sativa. The sequence goes on along the minus strand of OV702279.1, from coordinate 49,857,754 downwards.
GAGTTGGGAGTCAGCGGCAGAGCCGAAAGACGAAGACGAAAAGGTGGAACGGAACCGGGGTATCACCTGAAGGCCGAAGATGTTCTCGGAAGGGGCGGAGACGAGCCAGAGACGCGGGAATTGTAGCACCTTCCCGCGGCCAGAAAAAGGGAATCCTTGTCCTGGGCGTCGACCTCTGGCCTCTCCAAGGCGATTAACACGACGAGGAGTAAGAGGGGAGTTGTGGCCGAGATTGTGGTGTGCTTGGACGGCGTGGAACGGCCTGATGCTGCGTTGCACCGTCGAACAGGGGGTGGTGTCTGTTGCTAGTCCATGGAGAAAAAAAATAGAGGACAGAGAGGGTCAATGTCAGAAGAACAGGGGAGGGAAAAAGGTTGGTGGCGGCGGAGGGGAGGAGAGGTACTAGGGTTTAGAAGGAGAAGGAGGGAGTGGTTGGTGTGGTGGTTGAAAAGCATAGGGGTTCACGCCTCCTGCGTGCGCTCTCTGTGTCGAGGAAGACGACAAATAGCGTCGAGAGGGAGGGGACCGAGCCAGGGGTGTTCTGGGCAAGGTTTGGGCCGGGAGAGGACGTGCTGGGCCAACCCAGGGGAGGGAAAAGAAAGAGTGGACAAGTAGGCTCTATTTGGGCTACTGCAGGTACTCTCTCCTCTTCTCATTATTTATTTTAATTTTATTGTTTGTATAGGCTTCTTTCAAAACCAAACTACACATCCTTTTGAATTTTTTCATGTGATTTTGAATAGAGGCTTTTGGCATTCAAATGGAGATCAAGAGGGATTAGCACAAAGGGAAGGAGATGCCCGCATAGTCCATTTGGGCATGTACAATAATAGTAGAATTAGAGTTTATGATCAAATAAAACATTTTAAAAATTAGTGGAACCTTAGCAAGGGATCCCAAACTTGTAGGAAATAAAAATAGTGAGTTTGCAAAGAGGGAAAATGAGGTATTGGTGATAGCATTAATACAAGTAAGACAAACAAATCCAATGCATGATATGATGCTCAAATGCAATGTGGCATGATGACATTAGCATGATATTATGATGATGCAACAAATAACAAGCATATGGTAGGGTTGATTTAAATTTTCTTATGTAGCATTCCAATGTTAGACAATTGGGATGCTACAATATATATATTAATCTCGTATAAACCTTAAAGTTTAGTTTTATTCTTTATCTTGTTTTCAGAGTTATTATAGTTTATCCCTGAGTCATCGGGATACCTCTATGGACCTAAGAGGATCTCGAAGTCATTGTGTAATTTCTAGATGTAATAATAATGTATGCTTGTGGACCCGCTTTGTTGCTATTGTACCACTCTAAGGATGTAATATTTGCGGAATGGTGTTTCGTGAGTGTTATGTCCACGACTATAGTATACTACAACATGAAGTGGTATGCTGGGTCACCACATATGGTCTCCTACACCTTGTTGCAGTGGTAGGTCATAAGATGCCCCCTTTTCCACTTCAACTACTTCAGCACAGTATGATCCCTTCTGTGATTGGCCTTCGATCCAATGAACACCTCCGATATTGATATAAGTGTAGGTTTTGATAAATCTAGAAGTGGATTTGTACTGACGATTACGTCTTGATTTAGGTTAGGAGCATATGCATCAATTGCTTGATCTAGTTGGTCTACTAGTTGTGTAGTTACGTGTGGATAGATAGGTCTTGTTCTATCATTCTAATGGTCATAGGCAGATGATTAAATGGCTAAATAGGTTTCTGGTAATATGCCTTAGTTCTAGTATGATCAGGGCAGGATTAGGTGACATGGATATGCCCTATGGGTACCTGATGTTAGCCACCCTGGTCCAGCCGTACGGAAGGCCCACTCGACGACCAGTCAGGGTTCATGACGCCTATAACGGTTCGGCTGATATGAAGCCCATATGGACACGGACTCCAAGCGTGCAAGACAATAAATTTCAAGACTAGAGTTTGAATACAACTTGTAACCAACTCGTATCGGTACCTGAGACCTAGCCTCCCCATATATAAAGGCTAGGAGGGTCCAACGAAGAGGACACGATACAATAGACTAGACCACAACAGATCTATAGATCTATCTCTCTCTCACCTCACCACATACACACCTCCACGCCATATTGCATCTGCGCACCCCTGTAACTTTCGGATCCGCCGTAATCAAGAGCAGACAAGCAGGAGTAGGGTTTTACCTCCGGGGGCCTGAGACTGGGTAAATCTCGTGTCCCCTGGTTGCTTGTCTGTTAACCGTTCCGCGATCTCCAGCACCCCCATCTTCTCCAAAACCCAAGCTCATAATAATGGGCATTGACGATATTAAACCTCGTCAATTAGCGCCATCTGTGGAAAACGGGGACGCTGATCATGCGGTCGCGATGGTTCCATCATCAAGAATCTACGATTCACTGGTTTTTGGAGAACAAATCATCTTCTAGGTGGGATCCCTCACCTCGGTCGTCCAGATCGCATCTGGTTCACAACCTCTTCGGCATCATCATCTACATCAAGATGATTCTTCTCCCGTCACGTGAAATCGAGCTTCACGTTTAGATCGTACATCAATGCTTCACGCGGGCGATAATTTTTTCATCTAGTGCAGAGCCCGATCAGAGCCACTCGTGGATCTACAGCTGTGTGCGTACACGTCGTCAGGAACAAGTTTCGGTGCAAGCAAGACTCGACAGACTGGTTTGAGATTTTCCCAACTCGATTCAATCATTGCCATGATGCAACCAAGTCAGAAAAACAAAGCAGTAGGCAGAGTCCAGCTTAGAAGCAATGAGGGACAAGATCCGATTCGGCACGGGAAGTGATTTCCGACCATGAAAAGTAAACGACAATAAAAAAGATTGGACAGCACTGAGTCATATGAAAAATTTCACACAGGATTTACTTAAGTCCATTCAAGAAGAAAAGTCACGGATGGCTGACCCATGAAAAAATCTATGCAACAATCCTCTTGAATCACGCCCCACGTCACCAATTTTATACAGAAAATAAAAAGCACGCTGGCCAGCAATAGGCTTGACTTCAACATTGCCGTCGTGTTTCGACCCCATCCACCGCGTCGGACTCCCAGGAGACTATGTTAGCACGTCCGCTGCATCGGCTTTAACCTCGGCGATCCAATGGTTGCATCGCCTCCCTCGTCCTCAACTCATCAGTCGCATTGGCTCCGCATTGAATTCATCCAACTGCGTCGATTCAACGTTTGGGGATACGTCGACCCCGTCGCGAGACCCGCTGTGATCTTCGACTCCGTCCGCTGGGCTAAGCCGATTCCATCGTGCCACCTGCTATGATCTTCGGCTCCAACGACTCGGGGGCTTGGGGGCTCCCTCCGCTTTGGCGACCAGCCGCGTCCTTCGGCTCCAGCAACCCGATGCGGTTTTCGTCTCCGGCGTACCACGTGGCTTTCGGCTGCGATGACCCGATACATTCTTCGGATGCAGCTTAGGTTGTGGCAATCTTTGGATGCCGCAACTCTTCATCACTACGCGACTTCAGTCCGCCGCGTCGACTACGTCCGCCGCGTGACCCGCTACCGCATCAACTTCGCCACGATAACTTTCAATAGAGCTAAGTTATCTACTTATAGTTGTTTTCTTTCTTACTTTAATCGCACTCGAGACACTCGGGGGCTGCGCCCTCTTCGAGTAACCTAATATGCCATCGGCTCCACGCAGTCGAGCACCTCATACGCGACAGTCCGAGTAGCTGATTCTGCCTGACCGTCGAATCCTTGAACTCCGAGTGCCTCGTCAAGGTACTAAGACTAAGGGTAATCAGGCTAACGAAAAGGTCTAGCATACAGTGCAAAAGTGTCGACTCGATCGGCACCAGAATCTTACTGTACAAGCCAAAAGGCAAATATTCCTTACAAGATACAAGTACTTCACCATTCTTTGCATTTTCTGCAGCTTACAAAGGTGTCGACTACATCGAGCTATTCTATCGGATCCTCCAACAAGAGTCGACAAAGCAACTGGCTACGCCATAAACTAAAGACCTGAGTCGAATACCTCCTCGGATGGTTTCATCGGTCAATGCTACAAAATGCAACTAGCTGCGCACTCGACAGAAGCAACTGTGTCAACTTCATCCGCAACGTCAACTCCTTCCGGCTAGAATGCTGTATCACTCCGCTACATTGGCTCCTGGCTCCTTATGTGTGACACGCTAACTCGATGCACTTCCGGGTGAGTGGTTTGTCCTCGCATGAGTCTCCACTCGAGTCTTCGACTGGACTAGACACTCGGGGGCTACTCCTATCAGGAGCGCTGGTCGCGCACCCGATGTACTTCCGGGTCAGCGGTATTGCCACGAGATTGACGACTACAGCTACATGATACAAGACTCGAGTCTCTGCCCGAGTCTACGACTCCGCCAGACACTCGGGGGCTACTCCGAACTAGAGCGCTGATCGCGCACATATAAGATCTTCGAGTGGTACGCTTCGATTCCTTACTCGAATCAACGATTCAACTAAGGACTCAGGGGCTACTGACATAGCGAGCGTTGGTCACGCATTCAAAAAATCACCGGCGTTGATGGCATTTGAAAGATCATCCGAAGAACTTTCGGATCATCCGATGTATCATGCAACCGACGACTATATGTCTCTGCTCGAGTCTACGACTCGAACAGACACTCGGGGGCTACTCCCATAGGGAGCGCTGGTCGCGCACCCTATGAACTTTCGGGTGAACTACTTCCCACTCGACACAACTTTTGACTCCGAGATCAAAATACAAGGTTCAAGACAACTAAGTCTTCACCCGAATCTACGTTTCGGATGGACACTCGGGGGCTACTGACATGGATATTTCCTATGGGTACCCGATGTTAGCCTACCTGGTCCAGCCAGACGGAAGGCCCACTCGACGACCTGTCAGGGTCCATGAGCATATGATGGTTCGGCTGATATGAAGCCCATATGGACACGGACTCCAAGCGTGCAAGACAATAAATTTCAAGACTAGAGTTTTAATACAACTTGTAACCAACTCGTATCGGTACCTGAGACCTAGCCTCCCCATATATAAAGGCTAGGAGGGTCCAACAAAGAGGACACGATACAATAGACTAGACCACAACAGATCTATAGATCTATATCTCTCTCACCTCACCGCATAAACACCTCCACGCCAGATTGCATCTACGCACCCCTATAACTTTCGGTTCCGCTGTAATCAAGAGCAGACAAGCAGGAGTTGGGTTTTCCCTCTAGGGGCCTGAACCTGGGTAAATCTCGTGTCTCCTAGTTTTTTATCTGTTAACCGTTCCGCAATCTATAGCACCCCCATCTTCTCCAAAACCCAAGCTCATAACAATGGGAATTGACGAGATTAAACCTCGTCATTAGGTGATTTTGTTCTTGCTAGTTAGCATGTACGCATCCATATATTATATCTCAAACAACAAGTCCCAGATTCTCATGTACAAAATCTGGTATCTAATAAACTTGGCCTTTATGCATCCACATATTATATCTCAAAGGTGTGGTGTATAGTATATATAACAAGCATTTCCATGTGTATGTGAGATGAAGAATATGTTCGATTGATTTTGACTGTCTGATACATACATATGCATGATGATATAAATAGCACTTACATCTATTACTTGAAATGATTTATTTCCTATTCAAATTGTAGGATGTTCTTATTGATTTGCCAGATACAATTAAATGTGTGGGCGGAGTTTTGGTGTTCTTAATTAGGATCTAGTTGTAGCTGTAAGTATGACTAGATCCCCTACTTAATACATAGAAATATATTGTGTGTAATTAAAATGTGCATCCACAGATTGCATCAAGCAAATATGTATGTGATGTCCTAGAATGTCAGTAAGCTTACATGAACAAATGCCATGAAGATATACATGCACATCAACTTGTAGGATGCTTAAAATAGAAACAGTTTGATTGGTGTGTTCTTGCTGATTATAGACTGAGTTACTTGTAGTTAATTTCAGAATGGTCTCATGCTCATTCTTGCAGACTATAGCATGTAGCTAGTTTCATATATGTAATTTTTTGATGTGTAATTAAATATGTTACAACCATACATGATTTGTAATTGAGTGATACAAGTGTAAGTGTGTGAATAGTATTCTTAAGATGATAATTTCTTTGTAGTTGTAGAGGTCTCAACCTAATAAGGTAGATTCCTCCTGTGTTGTACAATGCTAGTCCCTGGATCAATAGCTAGCATCCACAGTTAAGATGTAATATCAAGAAACAAAGGTCATAATATAACTTTATAACCAGGAATAACATAAGTTTATTACATCAAACATAGCTCATTTGGCTATTACATTACATTGTAGCGGAATAACTATAGTCATGGGTCCTTCATCTTCAAAGTGCCACAGGCAGATGTTGGGTGTAGACTTTGTAATCCTAATCAATCAATCTTCACTAAAAACAATCAAACCTGCAACATACAAGTTACAGCCACAAAGGTTCAATACATTTGAATTGTATTGGCAAGTGATACTATGGTAGTATAGTGGATTCTATCATCTATATGTATTTGGCTAAGTGGAGTTGAGGCTTGCATTGCTCAAAATAGGTTTTTCCTTAACATTTGAAAATACTAAGTTTTGCTTTGATAAAATCATTTTTCTCAATCCAAGATTGAAGATCCTTTACAAGGCATCTCTCAATCAAAGATTGAATATTTCAAACAACCCTTGTTCAAACCACAAGATTTTAACTTAGAAATTTGAATGATGAGATTCTTGATTGCTTCCATGTCTTGATGCTCAAATTGTCCTTTATCACTTGAGTAACCAATCCTTGCAACAATTGGGATTGAAGTTTCAAAATCCTTTGTATGGCTGGGTCTAGCCCATTGTTGTTGGTTAAAAGCTGAGTTGTCTCTTGGCTCAACTGTTTTTGAGTTGCTATAATTTCTCTCATGTTGTCCTCTTGATTGTTGTTGGTGTCATCAACCTTGATGTTGGAGTTTCTTGGAGAAGTCATCTGTTTGGGTTGAGTAGGGATTAGAATAGGCAAGATATTTCTAAGGAGTCAATTCTAATTACACACATCACAATTCACACAAGCAATGTGCATGCAATCACAAACAAACATTTCACTCAATCAACAAAGTTCAAGCACATTTTTAGGCAACAAAATATTTTTGTTACACCACATAAGTTGGTGTGTTTGACTTAACTAAATTATGGTGGTCCATCTATAGGGTTCACTTGTGATCTTTCAATCTTTCTTGGTTGATTCTTCTTTCTACATGAGATCTTGGTTTCTTTTAGGAAAACTCTTGGTCACAAAACTTCAAGTGATGTAGGCTCCTTATAACTTTTGCATTCCCTCAGTCTCTAAATCTTGAGCAAGATTTCCTTGTCTCACTTGTAGTCCTTAGTGTCATCCAAGTTGGAGGTCCTTGGTGAATATGCTGAAGATGTTGAAGTCATTAGAGTTGAAGAAGTTGAAGTCGTTAGAGTTGAAGAAGTCCTTTGCACATGGTGTAGTCTTTGGTCATGGGGTAGGATTTTCCATCAAGTTGAAGTAGAAGAGGTGTAGAGTTGAAACCAAAATGGTTGAGGAAAGAGTTTTACAAGTTTTTGTAAATAAGTTTTGGATCAAAACATAACTCCTATTCTTCTAAGGGTTTTTGTCCAATCCTAGGGTTTACAAATCCTACAGGCAACACAATGCTCTGATACCATCTGTAGAGGTCTCAACCTAATAAGGTAGATTCCTCCTGTGTTGTACAATGCTAGTCCCTGGATCAATAGCTAGCATCCACAGTTAAGATGTAATATCAAGAAACAAAGGTCATAATATAACTTTATAACCAGGAATAACATAAGTTTATTACATCAAACATAGCTCATTTGGCTATTACATTACATTGTAGCGGAATAACTATAGTCATGGGTCCTTCATCTTCAAAGTGCCACAGGCAGATGTTGGGTGTAGACTTTGTAATCCTAACCAATCAATCTGCACTAAAAACAATCAAACCTGCAACATACAAGTTACAGCCACAAAGGGTCAATACATTTGAATTGTATTGGCAAGTGATACTATGGTAGTATAGTGGAGTCTATCATCTATATGTATTTGGCTAAGTGGAGTTGAGGCTTGCATTGCTCAAAATAGGTTTTTCCTTAACATTTGAAAATACTAAGTTTTGCTTTGATAAAATCATTTTTCTCAATACAAGATTGAAGATCCTTTACAAGGCATCTCTCAATCAAAGATTGAATATTTCAAACAAACCTTGTTCAAACCACAAGATTTTAACTTAGAAATTTGAATGATGAGATTCTTGATTGCTTCCATGTCTTGATGCTCAAATTGTCCTTTACCAGGGACATGGCTAAGTACTTAGATTCTACACTCTGCAGAGGTGGTGCACTTTCCCCACAAGACTTGGTTTCCCAGGACAAGATCTTTCAGAAGCTTTCCCTTAGACCAAAATGGACGCGCTCCAACCTATCAAACACTACCACCCACTGTCCATATGGCTAAGTTCTTGCAACCTATATGATCATGGCAGAGCCCATATTGCCAAGTGGTTGCACTTGAAGCTTCTCAACATTTGACATCTCAAATCTCTTTGTTCCTGGGTGGCCATCCACAAGTGAGATACACAAGGTTCACCAGTCCCCTGGCCTTGTGTAACCACTCAACCAAAAACCACCAAGCAACCCATTCCACCCAGGTGATTCATTAACTTAGTTGTTTTATTAGACAAAATCATAAGTCCTCAGACTTAGAATATTTTTCCATAGTGTGAATATATTTCCACCCATGTTTTCTATTAGCTAGGCTAAGCTTGATAGTAATAGGAATCTTAACTTAGGTAGATTTCCACTAAGGTTTCATCTACTAGTTTTCCTATAGTAAGGTTTATACTTAGCAAAATCCATGCAAGTTTTATTCAGCAAAATCACTAATGCATAGTGAAAGTAATAGGACAAAAGTATGAAGCATCACTTGCCTTGTTGGTAGGGAATGGTGGTTCACTCCTTGATCTTGCTAGTCTCACACTTTCTAACTTCACTACAAGTCAATCAAGTAGACACAAAATCAACTAGCATTCCAAACCAATAAATCAATCAAACAATTTAACACACACAAAACAATGGGATCTAAGTCATGCATGTAAGCATGCAAAGGATGGTTCTATTTGTAAGGATGGTCTCCACTAGGCTTCTAAACTCTGTAAGGTCCAAATTGGTCATTTACCAAAATGGCAAAGTCATTTGCAAATGGGTTTTATCCAAAACCATTTTTAAATCCATTCATCATTTCATGTGGTGAAAAATGTTTTTATCAAGGCAAAACTCTTAAGTTGTTCACCAAATGAGTTGCTAATTTGCAAAACTTGGTGTTTTGGGTCAGTGGGTTTGATCAAACCATTTTCTTAAAGTTTTCTTTCCATAAACATTTTTATAACAAAAACCATTCTTTTTATTTGGCTAGAAAATGGCTAAGTCAAGTAATCCAACCTAAATCTTTCCAAAATCATTTTTAACACCAAGGGTTGGTTCCTAGGGTCAGTAAGGTCACAACAAACAATTTTGGAAAAGTTTTAACCCTAAATCAATTTTAAACAATTTTTATACTCTAAACAAGCTCACAAAAGAATCTGCAAAAACAAGCAAACTAAAAAATACTATTTGATAAACTAAGGGCATGGTTGGCTAGGGCTTGCTCTCCTGAATCCAACGACATAAAATTTATAATTTTTGGACGTGTGGTTTGAAAGTTATAGGGGTTTGAAAATGGTATTTAAATCTGGTTTCTAAATCTATTTTAATCAGAACAGGGGACACGCGGCACACTCTGGTTGGACGGTACCGGTTCGGCCGGATCGGCAACGCGGTGCGTTGGATCAAGTTAGATCGCATGGCCCAGATCACGTACCCCTTCGCGGTTAAGTCATTCTATCTTATCCATCAGATTTGGATCGGACGGCTGCTGAGGCAGGAAGCGAAACAGGGAGGGAGTAAGCTCACTGTGTTCGTGGCGTGACGCTGAGGCTCAACTCGCTTGCGGTTGGTAAGGGGCGCACTGGAGCGGGCTGGATTGCTCGCCGGAGTTGGTTCTGGCGACGGACGCACGCGGTCGAGGTCGAGGACGACGCTAGGGATCACCCGGAGACAAACGAAACACACAGTCAGGAGCACAAGGACACGGCGAAGGTGTGTGCGTGAACGAGAGAGGTCGGGGTAGTCTGGTTTACCAGAGAGGTTCCGCCGGAGTAGAGGCAGACGATGGCGGTGCTGGGGGTTGTTGTTGCCGAGGCTCAGGGGCGCCCGCGGGTGAGCTGCGGCTGCAGAAGGGTCCGCTGGGGGTTGCTGATCACAGCTGCGTGCTCGAGGAGGCAAGAGGTGGCGTGTGCTGGCCGGAATCCTCACCGGAGCATCGTCGGAGCCGTGGGAGTACAGGGCAAAATTCTGTGGACTGGGGCGTGCTTGGGGGAGGAAACAGAGGGGAAGTAGAGAGGAGCGTGGTCTCTGGGAGGAATCAAAGCCTCCTTCAACGTGCAATCACCACCGGAGTAACTCACAGCAAACGGCCGGGCGACGGGGTCTCGTTGAAGACGATGAACAGAGAAGGGTGGGTCCCGGCTGTCTGCGAGAGAGGAAGTGAGAGGGAGGGTCCACTTGTCATACCCAGTGTGGGTCAGAATCTGGGTGCGAAACGTTTCTTTCGGGGTGAGGGGAAGCTGGGCTGCTGGGCCTAGTGGGCTTGGCCAGTTGGGTCAGGTCCTGAATCTATTTTTTTTTCCTGTAATCCTTTTCTTTTTCTGAATCTAATTTCTGTTTTGAATTTTTCAAACAAACAAACAATGTCCAAATCAAATCAAATAATCACCAAACCTTGCACTAAGAATTTGGTTCTGTTTAGTAGCATAAACCAACTTCCAAAATAAAATAATATTTTAAATCTTTTTAGGTTCCATTTATTAATTAAGTAAAATGGTCCATGGTTTATTAATAAAATAGGGTTTGGTTTATTTAATAAAATCTTCATTTGAAATCCAAATACTTTCAAAACCAATTAGTAGTTTATTTGGAAATAAAGAATTTTTGGAAAACTTGTTTAAAACAAAATAACCTTTTTCTTTAGGGTCCATTAATAATTTAAATAAAATGGGCCTTAGCTATTAAATCAAATAGAATTTGATTTATTAATAAAATCTTTATTTGAAACCTAAATATTTTCAAAACCAAATCAGTAGGTTTTATTTGGGAAATATAGAATACTTGGAAATTTGTTTAAAGCAAAATAACCTTCTATTTTAGAGTCCATTATTAATTAAATATAATAGACTTTCATTATTAAATCAAATAGGATTTGTTTTATTGAGATATTTATTTTGAAATCTAAAATGAAGCCAAAACACTTTAGTAGGTTTTATTAGAGAATATAAAATACTTGGAAAACCTATTTAAAATATATATAATTAAGTTTTAGTGTTTATTAAAAATGGGAAAAGCCTTTACTTAAACAAAATTTGGATATTAAATCCTTATTATTTTATTTTAAATAAACCTTTGCCATTTTTATTCAAAACAAAAATGTTTTAATTCAAAAGTTTGGCCAAGGTTTTAATTTGGCTTTATAAAATAATCTTTATTTATGAATCCATCTTTTCTTTTGAAAATCAAATCTTTTATTAAGAGATCAAAATAGTAATTCCAAAGGATTTTAATTTCTTTTAATAAATGTTTAACTTTTTAAATCCTTTTAGGATTTTATTTAATTCAAATGGGTTTGAAGTTCCAATTGAATTCAAAAATTTTCTTCTGGCTCTGAAAATCAAACAAAGTTTTATTTTATTCATTTATTTTCACATTACAAGATTTGGAAAATCTTGGGATGTGACAGTAGTATACCTATGTAGAACACATAAGATTTCTACACATGCTTCTTTATTGTTTGGATCAATAGATCTTGCTCCCCCTCTCATTATGTGGTTAGGGGTGAGTTCCTGGCTTGTGCCAAGTATCACCAACTTAAGTTGGGTGATCTAGCTTCCCCTTTTAGCATCTCTCTTTCTATCAAGTAAGAACATGTTTTACTTGCTTTCTTGACTAGCCAATGATGCAAAGTCCGAGGCACTAATTCAGATATATAAGGAAAAATACCTTTATTTTGCTATTTTCTCTGTGATGAGTTTTGCATAGTAGCTCTATGCAAGTCTAATAGAAAATATTACTTCCCATCCTGCTATACCATATCTAGTTGAAGGGTAGTTGTAATAATCTATCGTGGATGCCTTTCCCCTTATCTACCCTTGATCCTGATGGTGCAAGCGATTAAGAATAGATGCTACATGATCTGGTGGTACTTTTATTTAGCGTGCTACCTGATGTAGATTATGGCCCTTTGTACTTGATATTTTGGATAATAATAGATTTCCTTTGATGTATCTGATCCTTCTTATTTACCTGTAGGATTGGCCTACTCCTCTCAGCCTCCTTCTCCTAATATTTTGATCTTGTTCTCCTTCTCCACCTCTTCCTTATCTACTTTAGTTGCACATGCCCCCTGGTTCTACTGGCCTGCACCTCCTGTGGCTGCTGCCTACTGGCCTTCACCTAGTGCTCCTAATACTTGTAATGGTGTTGGTTGATGCTCTAGAAAGAACAATATGTTATTGAGTTTTCGGGTGAAGTGGTGGAGGTGAACATGAGGTGGAATGGGAAATACAGCAGCTAGAAGCACTGCTATGGCTGCTCCCTCTTCTTGTAGGGGTTCTTATCATGGAAAACAAAAAATTTATACCGCATACAAACAAACAATCCAAGATCTATCTACTAGATTGTAGCAACGAGTCGATAGAATAACTCACCCTCGAAGATTCCAAAGTGTTTAACAAGAGCAGATTCTCGTGGGTGATGTAGTCGTACTCTTGCCGATCTCAAGATCGTGTAGACGATCCTTCCGGCGCTGCGTTCCGGCAGTGCTCCCGCAGTCGGTCACATGTTCGGTACTCGATGAAGACCTTCCTCTCCCTTGTTCTAGCAGGCAGCGGAGGTTGTAGCACTCTCCTCGCGATTCCGGCAGCACGACGGCGTGGTACCGGAAGTAGAGGGGAGATCTCGCAGGGCTTTGCCTTAAGCCGGAGCGAGTATGGTGGACTATGAGAGAGGCCTTGGTGATCTAGGGTTTAGAGGCACCAAGGAGAGAGGGCTAGGCCGGCGTCTAGGGCAAGGGGAGGGCCCCAACTCGGCGGCTAGGGCAAACCCTAGGTGGTGGCGGCGACTTGGTGGTCGGCGGCTAGGGTTAGGGTTTTGGTGGAGAGAGGTGTAGATCTTTAGGGGCACCCCTGCCCCTCCTTTTATAGGTGGGAGGGCGCCGGCCAAGGGGAGGGAGTCCTCCCCCAAGTTGGCCTCCTTGGCCGGCGGGTGGAGGGAGAGGAACTCCTTCCCAAGTAGGTTTCCTACTATCTCTCCACCAAGCAAAACTTCCGTTTGACTTTTCAAATTGGCGTTTGACTTTTTCAAACTAGGATTTGATTTATCCCTTTATTTTTCCCAGCCATGATACCTAGTACATGATGCAACCCTTGCAACTAGTTATGAAACATTCATGTACCCTTCCCCTCCGGAGTGCCGGACCTTCCGGACCCTTCTAGAACATTCCCGATGAAAACACCAGAATCATTCCCCAACTCTGAAACAGGACTTTCCTTATATGAATCAATAAGGTTCCCAACCTTTAATAAGGTAGAGATCCCTGTGTTTACAATGCTAGTCCCTGGATAAATAGCTAGCATCCACAGTTAAGATGCAATATCAAGAAACAAAGGTCATAATACAACTTTATAACCAAGAATAAAGTAACTTATTACATCTTACATAGCTCATTTGGCTATCTCATTACAATGCAGCAGAATATAACAATAGCATGGTGTCCTTCATCTTCAAAGTGCCACAGGAAGTCATGTTGGTTGTAGAATTGTAATCCTAATCAATAAACCTCACTAACATCAAACAAACCTGCAACATAATAATTTACAGCCACAAGGGTCAATACATTTGGATTGTATTGGCAAGTGATACTATGGTAGTATAGTGGAGTCTATCATCTATATGCATTTGGCTAAGTGGAGCTTAGGCTTGCTTTTCTCAAAATAGATTTTCCAAATCATTTGAAAACACAAAGTTTTTGCTTGACAAAATCACCCAAGGCATCTCCCAATAGAAATTGGTGATACTTCAACCCTTGTTCAACCACAAGTTTTTAACTTAGAAATTTGGATGAGGAGATTCTTGATAGCTTCCATGTCTTGATGCTCAAATTGTCCTTTACCAGGGACATGGCTAAGTACTTAGATTTTACACTCTGCAGAGGTGGTGCACTTTCCCCATAAGACTTGATTTTCACCAAGACAAGATCTTTCAGAAGCCTTCCCTTAGACCAGAATGGACGCGTTACAACCTATCATTCCCTACCACCAACTGTCCATTTGGCTAAGTTATTGCAACCTATATGATCCAGGCAGAGCCCATAATGCCAAGTGGCTGCACTTGAAGCTTCTCAACATTTGACATCTCAAATATCTTTGTTCCTGGGTGGCCATCCACAAGTGATATACACAAGGTAAGCCATAGAAATGGGCCTTGTGTAACCACTCAACACAAACCATTCCTTCCATTCCACCCAGGTGATTCATTCACTTAGTTGTTTTATTAAACAAAACACAAGTCCTTGACTTAGAAACTTTCCATAGTATGAATATAATCCACCCTTGTTTTCTACTAGCTAAGCTAAGTATGGTAGTAGTAGGAATCTTAACTTAGGAAATTTCTACTAAGGTTTCATCTACTAGGATTTCCCATGGCATAGTTTACACTTAGCAAAAATTCCATGCAAGTCCTACTTAGGAATATCACTAGTGCATAGTGAAAATAATGGGACAAAAGTATGAAGCATCACTTTCCTTTTTGGTATAGAATATAAGTTCACTCCTTGATCTTGCAATATTCACACTCTTCAAATTCCACTACAATTCAATCAATAAAGCAATATTTCAATCTACCATTCAAGCAACATCACATGAAATAATAGAAACAAAGTAATACATGCAAGCATGCTAATGATTGTTTTATTTGGAAAAGTGGTTTCTAATAGGTTATAAACATTATATAACACCTGTTAGTCATTTTATATAAGTGGCAAAATCATTTGTAAAAGATTTTTACTTATAAATCATTTTTAAACAAAATCAATATTTTATGTGGTTGAAAATGCCTTTAGCAAAGTAATAATCTTTATAGGGTTCACCAAATATATCTTTAAATCGTAAAACTTGGTGTTGGGGTCAGAGATTTTAAATCAAAACATTTCCTAAAGGTTTTCTCCAAAAAGTATTTTTAACATATGAACAACATTTTTATTTGACTAGAAATGGTTTAAATCAAAGATTTATTCTTTTGCTTCTCCAAATATATTTTTGAAACCACAAATTGATTTCTATGGTCAGTAGGTTCAAAACAAACCATTTTCCAAAGATTTTATCCCCAAAATAATTTTAGAATGAATTTTATATTCAAAATATGCCTACACAAGTTTCTGCAAAAACAATCATTTTAACAGAAGCAATTTACTAAACATAGTGCATGGTTGGAAATTACTTGTCTTGCTTATTCCATTGATATAAAGTTTGCAAAATTTGGACGTGTGGTTTGAAAGTTACGAATTTATAAAATGGAACATCTAATAGAACATAATTTCTGTTTTAAATCAACTCTGGGCCACGCGTCGTGTTCTGATAGGCTGGTAACGGTTCATGTGGATCACGCAGTTACGGCCGTTGGATCTGACTAACAACGCATGGACTAGATCAACAGATACTGTTTCGCTAACTTTCTATCTAAGCCAACAGATCAACATCCAACGGTCCAGACGCAAAGACCTTAGACGGGCGGCGTTGGCGGCGGCGCGCTCGGCAAGCGAGGTTTTCGGCGATGCAGGAAGCAAAAGAGATAGGGAAGGGGCTCACCAAGATCGTCGTGCTTCGCTGATGGTCAACATAGTCTTCTCGGGTCGAGGGGCGCTCGTGGTTGTCGTGGATTCCTCGCCGAAGTCGTCTCTGTCGATGAGCGGATTTAGCGATGTTGTTGGCGACGTTGTGGTCCGCGCTAAGAGGAGAAAAGGGTTGCGTTAGGTGCGCATGATGCTGGGGATTACACCCGTATCAAACAGAGGGAGAGGGGAAGCTGGGGCTTACGGGGGATGGTCGCCGGAGTTCGAGCAGACGGTGGCGGAGCTCAGTCGATGACGTTGCCGAGGATAGAGGGCACGCGCGGGCAAGAGGGAGGTATCGAGAGATGTGCCTGGTGATGGGGAGTGTGCTCGTGTGGTCGAGGAGGCGAGGGGCGACGGGGAGTGACCGGAATTGCTCAAAGAGTTCGTCGGAGTCCGCGGCGGTGCGAGCCAAAAATGGAAGCAGCCTCGAGGCAGGGAGTAGGTTGTTTCTGGGGGAAAACGGAGAGGGGGAGCAGGTGTTTAAGTGTGCGTGGTCGGGGCAGGGTTTACTCCAGCATTAGAGGCGAATTAACGCATTTTATTTCCGGCCAGAAATGGCAGCGAGGAGAGGTGCGAGGTCAGCGCGCGGGGTGGAGAGGACGACTGGCAAGCGGGACCGTTTCGTCAGCGAGAGAGGAAAATGGTAGTGGCGTCCAGATGTCAGCGGCTCCGCGGGTTGAAACTCTAGTGCGAATCATTTTCTCGCAGGAGGGGGAGATGGGCTGGTGCTGGGCTGGTTTGGGCCTACTAGGCTAGTTGACTTTGCTTCATTTTTTTGTACTGATTGTTTTTCTTTTTCTTTTCCTTTTTATCTGTTTTAATTTTGTTTAAACCATTCAAACAATCATTTGAATTCAAACCTTTGCCAAACTTTGTGTAGATTTTAATACTGATTAATAATACATTCTAATGTCCCATTTAGAATAATATATTTATTATTTTTAGGGAATATTAATTAATTAAAATGGGCCCTTGTATTAATTCAAATAAGATTTAATAATGTTTTTCAAACTCCATTTGAAATCTAAATCTTTCCAAATCTTTTCAGTAGGTTTTATTTGTTTATTTGGCTGTCAAATAATTCACCTTGAATTATTAGGAATGTTTTTAATATGATTTATAATCATTTAAAATTGGGTATTTGTCTTTATTCCAATGAAATTAAATATAGTTTTAATTCGATAGATTCATTTAGTTGATTTATTTGATCCTATTTAAGTTAATTAAACAACTTTTATTCCACTTGGGTAAATTCCAAATATTATTTACCCATGATTTAATTAATCATTTCTAATAGGGATTTTGTCTTTATTCAAAATAGAAATAGAATTTTGGTTAATGCCACTTTATTTTATTTTGAAAAAATTTATCCATTATTTTATTTGGATTTGGATTATAATCATTCCATTTGCTTATGGATTAGGCCAAGATTTAATTTGGTCTTTAAAATATTCTTTATTTAATATTTCTTTCTTTAACTTATAAAATCCATATCTTTTTATTTAAAGATCCAAACTTTGTGATTCCAATTGGTAAAATCTTATTTAATATTTGTTTATCCTTTTTAAATGTCTTTAGGATGAATTGATCACCCTTTGGTATGGATTTTTAGATAGGTGCTTTATTAGCTTTGGATATTCAATTCCCTTATCTTATTAAATTCATAAGATTTTATTAATGGCTTCAAATTGAATGAAATCAATTTATATGGTTTTATAATATTTCCATTTGTCATTGTTGATCGTTTTGAAATGTGTGTTTGACCAATTTCATATGGATCAAATCTTTAGTCTTTGAGATAACTTGGAAATGATTTTATTCCATTAAGGGTTTAGGGCTTTGGTTTATTTTCCAAATGTTTAAATTTCCAGATGCATTTATGAAGAATGCATTTCACTTGATTTGAAATTAGTTGGATTCAAACATTAACCAAAGTTTGTTCAAGGTGAGATTTTAAGTTTCCATTTAAAAACAAAAGTTTCTTTTCACCCTAATTTTCAACATTTATTTATTTTGTTTATTTATTTTTCACATTACAAAATTTGGAAAATTTTGGGATGTGACAGGCTACCACCCTTAAATAAATCTCGTCCCGAGATTTGGGAAAGATAGGGTTTACAAGTTGGCTCAAAACAACTAGGGTACTACCACCCTTAAAATATTTTCCAGTTAGATCACTTCTTGGCTTGCTTGGGATCTTGTTGAAATCTCTCTGGGCAAACATCTGCATAGTGTCCTTTGTTTCCACACTTGAAACATGTGACAAGGCTGAGATCCTTCATAGGATTTATCTTGTGCTTCATATTTTCTGGGCAATTGCTTGCATAATATCCTTGATCACCACAACTGTAACATGTGACAAGATTGAGCTCTTCACGTATCTTCTGTGGACAAGTTGACACATAATGGCGTAGCTCTTTGCAGTTGTTGCACCACACTTGGTTGATTTCCTTATACTTTTTCTTCTACTCTAGACATTCATTGGCATAGTGTCTCATCTCTTTGCAATGGCAACATTGCACTTTACTTTTGTCCTTCTTCTTCTTGGGCTTCTCCAAAGCTAGGAGTGCTTCTAGTTCATTCTCTTCATATCTTATCTCAAAGGTGGGAAAGTTTCCTGGTCTCCTTGATCTTTTCCTTGGATAATACATGTGTCTCCTCTTTGGTCCATCAAATTGAGTCATGTTGCATGGAGGTGCAAGCTGAGATTTTCCTTTGTCTTCACCCTTCTTGGTAGAAGTTGTGCTCTCATGGAAGTCTGCAATCTGTTGTTGCACTCCACCTTGTTTCCTTTGTTGGACTATGGAATAGATGGGGCATTGGATAGGGACATGATTATTTCCTTCACATAGGAAACAAGTAGCTTGAGATGTGGGGCATTGATTAGTTGGATGTTTCTCTTCACAACTGGGGCATTGATCTTCATGCTCTTTGGAAGTGTGATCCTTTTATCCACAAATATTGCAAGCTTGGGTTCCTTCTAGAATATCATCCTTGACATCATTGTTGTCATAAACTCCTTAGGAAGAGTTGTCTCCCATGTTAATCATTTGAGTGGTCATACCTTGCAGCAATTGGGATTGAATTTCTAAAAACTTTTGCAAGGTTGGGTCTAACTCATTGTTGTTGGCTAAAAACTGAGTTGTCATCTGATTCAAATGGGTTTGGTTTACTAGTAGTTGTTCTCTCATGTATAGCTCTTGGTTTTTGTCACCATTCTTGATGTTGGAGTTTCTTGGAGTAGTCATCTGTTTGGGTTGGATTGGGATTAGAATAGGCAAGATATTTTCTAAGGAAATAATTCTAATCACACACAACACAAGTCACACAAACAATGTGTAAGCAATCACAAACAAACATTCCACTCAAACAACAAGCTTCAAGCACATTTTTAGGCAACAAAATATTTTTTCTACACCACATAGGTTGGTGGGTTTGATCTAAACTTAATATGGTGGTCCAACTATATGGTTCACTTGAGATCATTCTTGTCGTGGGAATTGTCACGGCAGATGCTGCAATCGGCAGCGAGTAGTAGAACGAGGGGCAAGGGCGGCCAGCCATCTGCGGTGCGAGATGAGGGCAAAGACACAGGGTTTTACCCAGGTTCGGCCCCCCCGGAGGGTAAAGACCTACTCCTGCTAGATTGTATTATGGAGGTGTTACAATGGGCGAGCTCGGCGGCTAGGCGGCGAGTCGCTGGGGTGTATGAGGGAGCGTGTCTCTACTCACCCCATAGGGAGGTTTATATAGGCTCACCTCCCCTAGGGTTTACATATCTCAACCGATTCGGTTACAGCTTCAGTAGTCGTTTAACCTAGTCCGACTGGGCCTATCTACTCGCCTGGGCCTCCAGCTTCCAGTCGCTCGGTACCTTGCTGGGCTTTAATCCACTCGCCGTTCTGCAGGCCCACTCGCCAGCTCACGGGCCAGTCGGAAACGCCCTGCTGGGTATAACCCAGTAGGCTTATCCCCATCAGTAGTCCCCGAGGCCGTCGTCGATTGGGCGTAAGTGGCGGCTGGCAGTCGGAGTATACGGCTTCCGAGTAGGCATCCAGTCGAATCGTCGGCGGGCTCCTGTATAAAGGAGGAAATCCGGTGAACCAAGTCGCGGCTTGGGCGAGTCGAGTCGGCGAGATGCGGTCATAGTGATTGACTTGGCGAGCCGAGTGGCTAGAGTTGGACCGTCAGGCGCGGTCAAACTAGCCGTTGAGGTAATCCAACGGTAACTTTTGGCGTAATCATCGCGCGGTAACGGCCTCCTGATTTGGCGGGTAACTCCCGCTATATAAGAGGAATGGCAGGCAATCGTAGGACCAACTGCTCACCACTTCTTCCGAGTGCGCGCATCTTCCTTCCTTCGCTCCGCGATCCAGTCGACCCGAAATCCTCCGATCTCCAACCAACCTCTCGGCCATGGCCCTTTCCACTGAACCGTGGGGTAGGTCCAAGTGCACGAGGGCGCAGATGGCCTCTTTCGAGGAGGCCGGGATCTTGCGAGCCGGCTGTTGGCGTATCCCCGCAGCCGGAGAAACGACCCCAAACCCGCGAGAGAGGGAATTCGTCTGTTTCACCAGTCATCTCGAGCGGGGGCTAGGGTTTCCCACGTCTTTGTTCTTCCGGTGCTTTTGCGCCTACTACGGGATCCAGCCTTCAGATCTGGGTCCCCACAGCATCAAGCAGCTCGCCATCTTCGTGGCGTTCTGCGAGTGCTACTTGGGCTGCCGGCCCTACTTTCCCTTGTGGCAAGATCTGTTCCACGGACGGATCAACCGCGAGGAGGCAGGCGGCCCAATGCTAGCCGCGGGCGGCTTGACGTTCCAGCTCAAGTCCAAAGCTTCTTTCTTTGATCTGATGCTACCCGCCAAGGCAGCGAGCGACTGGAAGAAGTCGTGGTTCTACGTGGCCGAGGCGACCCCGGAGGACGAGGTGGCGATCCCGCGGTACTCGGCCAATCGTTCCGAGCCGCGCCATCTCCAAGTCGGCAAGCTCCCCGACGACCAGCGGATGGTCGTTGACGAGATGCTCCAGACCATCCGTGGTCTGAAAAAGAAGGGCCTTCAGACGATAAACTTGTACAATTGCTGGCTTGGGCGACGGCTCGTTCCACTCGCCCAACGCGACCACTATATGTACCAGTACACGGGCCGGGGAGACTCGACGAAGGCCTGCCTCGACGAATGGAAGCTGGAGGATTATCTCCCAGCGTTGAAGAAGATCACCCAGGCGGTGTACCTGGATGCACAGGCTGGGGTCGGCCCCTACACCGCGAAGCGTCCGGCTCCAACGGTAATTTCTTTACCTTGTTCGTAGTCGCAGTGTATGCAGTCGCGGTAATTTTGATTCTGTTTTGTATTCATCGCAGCTATTCCAAGTGGTGGAAGGGTGGCTCCCACCTTCGGATGATGAGAGCCCGGGGCCATCCGCCCAGGACATAGGTGAATCGCCACCCGCGAGGGGCAACGAGGACGACGAGGACGAGTCCGAAGAGGAAGTCGCCCCGCTGGTCCGAAAGACCCGCGGGCAACGTCAGCGCGAGATCGAGGCGAGCAGAAGCCTCGAGCGTCATGATGACGACGACGAGCTCCCAGAGACCACCTCGCGCCGTCAAGCCACTCCGTCGAAGAAGAAGAAGAAGGAGAGGGAGGCGAGGGCCCCCCCGAAGAAGAAAACGAAGCCGTCGAGGACGGCCTCACCGCCGCACTCGGCGAGCAGCTCCGATGCTCCCTGCCCAGCTGGTGACGGCGCGCCATCAGCGACAACCGCGCTGGACACGGCAACCGTGGAAGTGCCGCTGGCCTCAATGCCTCCGCCATTCGCCCCAGTCTCTGGGCTGGGGGAGGCTCCGGCTGCGGTGGCTTCGCCTCGCAAGGAGGCTCCGGCTGCGGCGGCTTCGCCCCGCAAGGAGGCTCCGGCTGTAGCGGCTCCAACTCGCGAGGAAGCTCCTGCCGAGGATGTCCCAGAGGCGCCAGCCGCGGCCTCAACGACGAAGAAGCCGTCCGTGTCTTGGGCACACGACGTCCTGGAACTGGGGCTCAGTCGCCGACTGGGCCCTGAACTGGAAAAACCGGCCGGCCTTCGTACGGGGCTACGTTTCATCCCAGTCGCCAAGTTAGTGCGCTCACCCTTCCTTATTTTCCATAACTATTTCAATTGTCTTTGTTGATTCGATTAATGCACAGGACCGGAGTGAAAAGGATGGGCCATCCGACCGTGGCCAAGGTACCCTCCGCCGCTAGCGAGGAGGATCCTTCCCGCAAGAGGAAGGCAGACGAGGTCGTCGCCTCAGCGGATGGCAGTAAGAAGGCCAAGGGCGACGACATCGTCACTGTCTCTGACGACACGGCGGCCGCGCCGGCCGGGCCCGCGGTGGAGGCAGCCGCGTCTACGAAGGAGGGCGCTTCCTTGCCTGGAACGGCGGAGGCGACTTCCCTTGGAGCGGGTGCCTCTATCGCTACCTTCCCCCGCTTCGTGACCAAGGCGTCCACGGCGAGCGGGGCTGCGCCCTCGAGCCACGCTCTGGGGACCGCCGATGCTGAAGTCGACCAGCGTCGTGGGCACACACCAGCGTTACTCGCGTCCGTGGACGCGATACAACTCCATGGCATGCTTGGCGCAGCCATCCAGGTATATCCAGTCCCCGAGGATCAGGTCGGTGCTTTGCAGCGGCTTGATTCTTATAATTTCTCGTCTTTTATTTTCGTATCCAGTCCCCAAGTGCGCACGCGCTAAATTTTAATGGGTGGGCACTTAGGAATTTCTTGATCGCTAGTCCCCGAGTGCGCACTCGCTGAATTTCAGTGGGTGGGCACTTAGAAATTTCTTGATCGCCAGTCCCCGAGTGCGCACTCGCTGAATTTCAGTGGGTGGGCACTTAGGAATTTCTTGATCGCCAGTCCCCGAGTGCGCACTCGCTGAATTTCAGCGGGTGGGCACTTAGGAAGTTCGTTTTAACTAACTTTTTCGGTGATGTGCAGGGTCTGCAGCTTGAGTTGGCGGACCGATTGGCCGCGAAACAGCGCGCGGAGAAGGATCTGGCCATCATCCAGGAGGCGTACAAAGGGCTTCAGGCTGTTGCTGCGAAGGCAGAGCAAGCTCGCCAGGGGCTTGTCCCCGCTGGTGAGTTGGTGGCGGCGCGATCTGCTCTGGGTGCCGCTGAACAACGGATCGCCGACCTCGAGCGCGAACTGCGGGAGGCGAGAGAAGAAGCGAGCTCGGCGGACGGGCGAGCTAAGGCCGCCATTGCGGCCGCAGAGGAGGATCGCAAGGTGTCGGAAGTCCTTATTGCAGGGCTTCAGGACGACCACACGTCGCTTCAGTGCTTCATCACGGGACTCGCCCGCCCGTTGCTTGGTGAGTGCATCTTCCCTTTCTAATAGTTGTGATTTTTGTGGTGTCCGTCGTACTCATCATTGTCTTCTTCTCGCAGGTCGCATCATTGATAGCGAAGAAGAAGTGAGCTCTCTTGACGCGAGGCAGTGCGTAAGCATGCTCGTCGACTCGGCGACGCTGTCGGTGATGTGCATCCGCGCCTACCTCCAAGAAATATCTCCCACGGAGGTGATTCCCAGCGACCTCGTTGAGGTGTGTAAATATTTGGAGAAGGCGCCCGCGGTCGTTGAGTTCATGACGCGGTCGGCGTTTCGGCGTGGAGCGTCGACGGCGCTGAGCCTTGGACTCGCCCACTTCCCCGAAGATTTCGACGTTGACGATGTGACGAGTGGGTATCCATCGTCCACTGGCGCGGTGGAGCTGTCCGAGGTCCTCAAGTTGCAGGAACGTGCCGCCACGTACTCGGAACGTGTCTGGGCGATGGGCGACCTCCTGCCGTACCAGGAGACGGTTGTCGCGCCGAACGACCCCGAGCCGCCGCATCGTGACTTCAAGGTCAAGCAGCCTTTTCGCGCGGCAATGGCGGGTGAACTGACGACGTATCCATCAAACCCGTACACGGCGTTCATCCGTAATCGCCGGGATGCTGGCGAGTCGTCATCGAAGCCTGCGGAGTAGGGTAGTTTGCCTTGAAGTGTTAGCAGCAGTTGTGCCACGCGGGCATATTTTGTAACATAAAACAATGCAATATGCGATTGAATGAGACGTCGTGTCTATTTTGGTATTTGTTTGTGTGCTTTTGATTGGTGTTGAACGAGTCCCCGAGCGCGTCCGCCCTTTTGTGGGGTTTATCTCGTGTATGATGTATGTGTTGTTGTTATGTGTTTTGATGTTTTAGTCGACTCGCCCGAGCTCGAAGAGCCAGTCGCTAGGCGACTCCCTTGAGTGCTCTATACTTTACCGTTTTCCCGTGCGCGAACGAGGTCGGGTGGCCGAGTCCCCGAGCGTGGTACTTGGTAGTTCTAGGCGCGACTCGAGGGTGATTGAGGACTTAGCGCGTTGGTGTGAGCGCGTCACTCCTGCCTGGCCCGTGGGGTCAGTCGCGTGGCGAGTCCTGGGCATGCTCTCTTACTTGGCGTTTTCCCGGACCGCTCGCGACGAACTGGTCTTCAGTCCCTGAGCGTGGTACTTAGCCGTTCGAGTCGCTATGCCGAGGATGCGGAGGACCAAGGTCGCTGTGAGAAGCGAGGGCAGTTGTCTTGGCTCGTAGAACCAGTCGAGCTAGGCGACTCCAGTGGGGCTCCGGGTTGGCGTTATTCGTGGACGATGCAAGACCTGAAGTGATTCAGTGCTCTTACACCGCACTACTAATCCGTGCCGATCGCTGTACCAAAGATTGACTTCTGCATTTAGCATAACGCTGTTTTTACGAGTGCAAGTGGCACAAGTCATGGAGAGTAGGCGCAATTTGCGGTAACCGTTTCTTTTATTTCATAGCGACTGGAGAGTACATGTGTGAGGTTCTAGGAGTAGAACTTCCGGAGGAGGTTTACATTCCATGGTCGCTTGACATCGAGTTCGTCGTCCCCGCGGACGTCGGTGAGGTAGTAGGCGTCGTTGCCGAGTACGCGCCCGATAGCGAATGGGCCTTCCCACGGAGGGGAAAGCTTGTGCATGCCCTTCTTGTCCTGGATGAGGCGTAACACCAGGTCGCCTTCCTGGAAGGTGCGAGCTTTCACCCGCCGGCTGTGGTAGTGGCGGAGTCCTTGCTGGTAGATGGCGGTGCGTGACCGAGCGAGGTCGCGTGCTTCGTCGAGCTGGTCGACCCCATCTTGGCGGGCCAGCTCGTTTGCAGCCTCCGTATAGTGGACGACTCGCGGCGAGTCGTGTTCGAGGTCGGTGGGCATGACTGCTTCGGCACCGTAGACCATGAAGAAGGGAGTGAATCCCGTCGATCTGTTGACTGAGGTGCGGATCCCCCAGATGACGGAGGGCAACTCCTCGACCCAGCACCCAGCGGTGCGCTCGAGTGGTACTTGGAGTCGCCGCTTCAGGCCGTGGAGGATGCTTTGGTTGGCCCGTTCCGCCTGGCCGTTGGATTCCGGGTGGGCGACTGACGCGAGGTCGAGCCGGATATGGTGCTCTTCGCAGAATTCGGCCATGGCTCCCTTGGCGAAGTTGGTGCCGTTGTCCGTGATGATGCTGTTGGGGAACCCGTAGCGGTATATGAGCTCGCGTAGGAACTTAGTGGCGGTCTTCCCGTCGCATTTCCGGACTGGCTTGGCCTCCACCCACTTCGTGAATTTGTCGACGGCGAGTAGCAGGTGGGTGTAGCCAGAGGGGGCCTTCTTGAAGGGGCCTACCATGTCCATGCCCCACACAGCGAATGGCCAGGTGATGGGGATTGTTTTGAGCGCCGAGCTCGGTACGTGCGTCTTATTGGCGTACATCTGGCACCCAGCGCATCACTGGACGATGTCGACAGCGTTGGCGTGTGCGGTGGGCCAGTAGAAGCCGTGTCGCATAGCCTTGGCGACCAGGGAGCGAGCGGCGGCGTGGTGGCCGCAGTCACCTGAGTGAATGTCGTGGAGGATTTTGCGTCCTTCAGCTGGTTGGACGCAGCGTTGGAACACGCCGGTGACTCTGCGCTTGTGGAGCTCGCCGTCGATGATGGTGTAGGACTTGCATCGACGAGCGATCATTCGAGCGTCTGTCTCGTCTGCTGGCAGGGTGTCGGCTTCTAGGTAGGCGATGTAGGGCTTGGTCCAGTCGTCTGGCTCGTTGACGAGTGCGACCAAGGCTGCCTCTGGTTGGAGTGGGACTCCGATGTCGATCTCCCTCAGGGGAGAGACTGATGGCTTGGAGATAGTGTCGAGGAAAACTCCGGCGGGTGGTGCGAGTCGAGCCGACCCGATGCGAGAGAGGGCGTCGGCCTCCTCGTTTTTCCGCCTGTCGATCCACTCGACAGAGTAGCCGGTGAAGTGGCCGCCCAGCTTGTCCACCGCTTGGCGGTACGCCGCCATGGTAGGGGAGACGGCGTCGCAGGTGCCGGCGACTTGCCCTGCGACAAGGTCGGAATCTCCGTAGCAGCGGAGGTGATTGATGTTCATCTCCTTGGCGGCTCGCATGCCGTGGAGTAGGGCCTCGTATTCAGCCATGTTGTTGGTGCAGGGCGTGAAGTCGAGGCAGAGGATGTAGCGGAGCTTGTCGCCCTTTGGTGAAGTCAACACTATCACTGCGCCTGCACCGTCCGCGTTCTTGGAGCCGTCGAAGTGCAGGCTCCAGTAGTGGAGGTACGGCAGCTTCTCTGGCTGCTGGGCCTCCTCCCAGTCGGCGATGAAGTCTGCGAGTGCCTGTGACTTGATCGCCTTTTGTGGCTCATATTTGATGTTGTGGACGCCGATCTCGATGGCCCACTTGGCGACCCGCCCGGTCGCCTCGCGATTGCGGATGATTTCTTGCAGTGGTGCTGAGGAGACAACCGTGATCGGGTGCTCCTGGAAGTAGTGCGGCAGGCGCCACTGAGCCCTGAAGATCGCGTATACTAGTTTTTGGTACTGTGGGTACCGCTGGCGCGACTCGGTGAGGACCTCGCTGATGTAGTACACCGGCCGCTGAACCGGGCGCTCCTTTCCTTCCTCTGGTCGCTCGACGACCATCACGACGCTGACGACGCGCTCGGACGCCGCGACGTAAACCAGCATGGGTTCTTTGTCGGCGGGGGCGGCGAGTAGTGGTGCGGCTAGTAGGACCTTTTTGAGGTCGCGGAGCGCGTCGTCTGCCTCCTTGTCCCACTGGAAGGTGGGGTTCTTGCGCATTAGACGGTATAGGGGCATCGCCTTTTCGCCCAGGCGGGGGATGAAGCGACTGAGAGCCGCTACTCGCCCGGCCAGCTTCGGGACGTCGCGCAGGAACTCGGGTTTGCCGAGCCGGGCGATCGTGTAGATCTTTGTGGGGTTCGCCTCGATCCCTCATTTGGAGACGACGTACCCCAGTAGTTGTCCGGCGGGTACACCGAAGGTGCACTTGCCTGGGTTGAGCTTTATCTTATATCTTCGCAGGTTGGCGAAAGTTTCCGCCAGGTCGGTGAGTAGGTCGCCTTGGCGAGCGTACTTCACGACCACGTCGTCGATGTAGACGTGGATGTTGCGGACAATTTGGCTCGCGAGGCATTCTTGCATGCACCGATGGTAGGTCGCCCCGGCGTTCTTGAGGCCGAAGGTCATGGCGGTGTAGCAGAAGGCTCCGAATGGCATGATGAACGCCGTCTTCTCCTCGTCTTCGACAACCATTTTGATCTGGTTATACCCAGAGTAGGCGTCGAGGAAACATAGCGACTCCGAGCCCGCGGTTGAGTCGATTATCTGATCGATCCGCGGGAGGACGAACTGCTCCTTTGGGTAGGCGCCGTTCAGGTTTGTGTAGTCGATACACATTCTCCAGGTCCCGTTCTTTTTCTCGACCAGGACTGGGTTTGCCAGCCACTTGGAGTACTTTATTGGCCAGATGAAGCCGGCGGCGAGTAGCCGCTGCACCTCCTCGGCGATTGCTCGACGGCGCTCTTCATTGAAGGGCCTTAGCGACTGCTTGACAGGTCGTACTTTGGGGTCGGCGTTCAGCTTGTGCTCAGCGAGCTCCCTAGGGACACCGGGCATGTCGGAGGGTTTCCATGCGAAGATGTCCCTGGTCTCACGGAGGAACTCGATGAGCGCGCCTTCCTATGCTGGGCTCATGCCCGTCCCGATCGTCACCGTCTGGCTGAAGTCGCCTGGGACCAGCTCGACGGTGCGAGTGTGCGTCGTGGCCTCAAAGGTTGAGGTATTTGCGCCCTCTGAGTTGGGCTTCTTGAGTATGGTGGGGTCGTCATTGTTGACCCCGCTCGCGTACTTGGCGAGCTCGTCGGTGTGGTTTGTCTCCGCCGCGATGACTACGTCAGCGAGCTCAGCTCCTTTGTCCTCGCACTAGGTGGCCATGTCGGGGTCGCCGTGGATGGTGATGACGCCGCACGGCCCG
The DNA here is from genome assembly GCA_916181665.1 of Avena sativa. NCBI lineage: Eukaryota > Viridiplantae > Streptophyta > Magnoliopsida > Poales > Poaceae > Avena > Avena sativa. Next base: position 49,829,388 of record OV702279.1, on the reverse strand, counting down.
GGGAGCTTCATCGCGTTGTACGCGTAGTGGGGCGCTGCCATGAATTTGGCGAACGCCTGGCGCCCCAGGACGCAGTGGTAGGGGCTGTCGAAGGGCACCAGCTCGAAGACGATCCGCTCGGTGCGGAAGTTTGCCGGTGTGCCGAAGGTCACTGGCAGCGTGACCTTGCCGATCGGGTACGCCTTCCGACCTGGGACGATGCCGTGGAATGTGGTGTGAGTCGTCTCGATCATTGACTGCGGGAGCCGCAGCCGCCTGAAGGTGTCGAGGTAGAGGATGTTGATGGAGATGCCGCTGTCCATCAGTGTCTTGGGGAGCCAGTAGTCGCCAACCTTGGGCTTGACCACCAAGGCGACTCGTCCTGGGTATTCGATGCGTGGCGAGTGGTCTTGGCGGCTCCAGGTGATGGGCTGCTCCGACCAGTTCAGGAACTGGGGGACATCTATTTGGGCCACCGCGTTGACGGCGACGGCGCGGGCGATGACCTTCTTTTCGCGCTTCGTGTTGAAGCCTGTGAAGGTGTGGAGCGAGCCGGCTACTTTCCCGAATTTTCCGCCGTTTGGCGGGTCGTTGTTGGGGTCCTCCCGCGCTCGCCGTTCCTTCTCGATTTCCCTGAGGGTGTGGCAGTCGGCGGTGGTGTGCGTTGCGGGCTTCCCTTCCCTGCTATGGAAGCACATGGTTGGTTAAGGAGGGCCGCGGGATCGGACCTTGGCTTGTTCTTGTAGTTGCCGCCGTCGCGGCGTTGTCCTCCGTCGCGGCGGAAGCACTTGGGCTCGCGCTGCGCGTGCCCGGCGTTGGCGACGAAGTCGACTCGCCCGTCACTGCGGCGCTTGCCAGTGAGGCGAGTGCCGCTGTAGCGTAGGTCGGTTCGGCGTCCGCCGTCGTTGCCGCCCGTGCGGCGTTGGCCTCCTGACTCGTCGTCAGTTTCTTGGTTTGGATCTTCCTCGGCGTACCATTTGGCGATCTCGAGGAGGTCGGGGATGTTGTCGAGTGTGCGGGAGTGTCGCTTGAGCTTGGTGACTAGGGGCTCGTAGCGGCACGAGGTCTTGAAGCAATGGATCGCGGTGTCCGGGTGGATGCCGACCGCGTTGTACCAAAGCTCTTGCCACCATTGGACCCAGTTGCGGGTTGATTCGCGGGGTCCCTGGACGCACCGTTCCAGGTCCTCAATGGTGGAGGCGCGGGTGTAGGAGCACTCGAAGTGCCTGACAAAGGCGTCGCACATTTCCTCCCAGGAGTCGATACTGTCCTGGGGAAGAGTGTTGATCCACTGCCTGCACGTCCCCTCCATCATCAGGGGGAGGTAACGGGCGGCGAGCAGGTCAGTGTGACCCGCGATCCCCATCGCCATGAGGTACGTGTCGAGCCATACGGTGGGGTCGTACGAGGAGTCGTACTTTTCTATTTCTTTTGGCGCCTTGAAGTTTGGTGGATACTTCTCGCCTCGGATCATTGGTCCGAAGCACTTTGGCCCGAGTCGACTGAGCGACCCCATGGGCTCGCCGTCACGGCGATTGGTTAAGGTATGTCGCAGGTCGTCGGGCTGGCGTGCGCGCCAGCTTTGGTTGTTGATGATGTGGGTGCGGGCGTCGATGGGTTGCCCGTTGGCGGCGACAAGGTTGGTTGCCGGCCTGGGGTCGTTGGTGGAGAGTGACGCGTTAACGGGTCGGTGTTGGAGCTGCAGTGGCTCTGGTGGCGGGTAGTTGAGGGTGTTTGCCGCCGCTGGGCGGCCGCTGGAGGCCGCTCTGCTTCCTGAGGAACGCGAGTATACCCATCCTTGCGAGTCGGCGCCCGCTCTCTGCTGCTCGACGGCCTTCGCGAGCAGGGCCTTGACGTATTCGATCTGCAGGGCGCCGTTGCCGGTCGCCGTGATGCTATCGACTGCTGCTCGGCCTGCCACGAGGTTGTCCATCGGGGTGGAGAACAGTGGAAGGCCGTTTGCGTCTCGCTCTCGTGAGGAGACTACTATCCGCGGCTGGTCCCTGGGGGGTGCGGTTGGGTGGAGGTGGGGCACCCATTGCCGTTGATCCTGGCGGGGGCCGGGCGCTCCCTCCTGGTGGCGCGTTCTCGCAGATCGCGCGCTCGGCCACGCGGGCCGGGTCGTTTTCGTCGTCGAAGTTCAGGGCGCGCCCCTGAACAGTGGGGTTCAGGCGCGTCCTGATCCGCTGCTGGTGGTAGCGCGATAATTCTTGCGCCGTCACCTGTTCGAGGCGAAATTTTTCGCGCTCAGCTTGCTCCTTGCGTACCGCCTCCGCCAGTTTCAGGTGGAGTTCCTCGACCTCCGTGGCCGTGGCGTTAGGAGGGATCGGGGTGGAGAACGGATCCTCTGGCGGGTCGGTGCCGGTCGCCATGTAGGTCGCGGCGTAGCGACCGGTTACGTCGCGGAGATTGGCGGAATTTTCTGACCCGGAGTCGAATTCGAAGATCCCGAGGATGGAGGGGTCCTCGAAATCTCCCGCGTTGGAGACCTAGGCGATGGAGCCCGCGGATGAGGCCGTGGTGATGGATCCGGCGAGTGACACCGGGGTCGCCGAGTCAGCGTCGTCGGTGAGGGCCGCATCCTCTGCGACCGCTGAATTCTCGGCCACGTTGCTGTGGGCCGAGTTGTACTTGGAGGCGAGGCGATGGATCGTGCGGATCTGGCCCTCGGAGAGCCGATCACGTGGCAGCGACTCGCGGATGCGAGCCGGGTCCTCCGAGACGATGACGTCGGTAAGGCCGACGAAGAGGCTGATCGTGCCGATCGGCAGTATCACGCTATGCGTGACGGGTCGCGCCGCCGGGACGTAGCTGCTCGGCAAGATTTGGAGCATCTCGCCGATCGCTATCATGCGGCCGTTGGAGACCGTCTCGTTTATGGGCAGATTGGATCTCGCCGCAGAACACCGGCCAGACCGGCCAGGCCCCACGGTGGGCGCCACTGTCATGGGAATTGTCACGGCAGATGCTGCAATCGGCAGCGAGTAGTAGAACAAGGGGCAAGGGCGGCCAGCCATCTGCGGTGCGAGATGAGGGCAAAGACACAGGGTTTTACCCAGGTTCGGCCCCCCGGAGGGTAAAGACCTACTCCTGCTAGATTGTATTATGGAGAGTTACAATGGGCGAGCTCGGCGGCTAGGCGGCGAGTCGCTGGGGTGTATGAGGGAGCGTGTCTCTACTCACCCCATAGGGAGGTTTATATAGGCTCACCTCACCTAGGGTTTACATATCTCAACCGATTCGGTTACAGCTTCAGTAGTCGTATAACCTAGTTCGACTGGGCCTATCTACTCGCCTGGGCCTCCAGCTTCTAGTCGCTCGGTACCTTGCTGGGCTTCAATCCACTCGCCGTTCTGCAGGCCCACTCGCCAGCTCACGGGCCAGTCGGAAACGCCCTGCTGGGTATACCCCAGTAGGCTTATCCCCATCAATTCCTTTCTTCTTAGTTGATTCTTCATGAACAAGACCTTTGTATCCTTGGAAAAATTCTCGTGTCTTGGTCACAAAACCTCAAAGGTGATGATGGTTCCTTCTAAGTTGTGTTTCCTTAGTCTTCAATTCTTGAGTAACATTTCTTGTCTCACTTGTAGTCCTTAGTGATATCTATAGTTGAAGTCCTTGGTGAAAATATAGTTGAAGTCTTTGGTCATGGTGGAGGCTTTATCCATCAAGTTGAAATAGACAAGATGTAGAATCAAAACCAAAATGGTTGAGGAAAGAGTTTACAAGGTTTTTTGTAACTAAGTTTTGGAACAAATTCAACTCCTATTTTTCTAAGGGGTTTTGTCCAATCCTAGGGTTACAACCCTACAGGCAACACAATGCTCTGATACCATCTGTAAGGTTCCCAACCTTTAATAAGGTAGAGATCCCTGTGTTTACAATGCTAGTCCCTGGATCAATAGCTAGCATCCACAGTTAAGATGTAATATCAAGAAACAAAGGTCATAATACAACTTTATAACCAGGAATAAAGTAATTTATTACATATTACATAGCTCATTTGGCTATCTCATTACAATGTAGAAGAATATAACAATAGCATGGGGTCCTTCATCTTCAAAGTGCCACAGGCAGTCATGTTGGTTGTAGACTTATAATCCTAATCAATAAACCTCACTAACATCAAACAAACCTGCAACATAATAACTTACAGCCACAAGGGCCAATACATTTGGATTGTATTGGCAAGTGATACTATGGTAGTATAGTGGAGTCTATCATCTATATGCATTTTGCTAAGTGGATCTTAGGCTTGCTTTGCTCAAAATAGATTTTTCTTATCATTTGAAAACACTAAGTTTTTGCTTGAGAAAATCACCCAAGGCATCTCCCATTAAAATTGGTGATCCTTCAACCCTTGTTCAACCACAAGTTTTTAACTTAGAAATTTGGATGAGGAGATTCTTGACAGCTTCCATGTCTTGATGCTCAAATTGTCCTTTACCACATGGCTAAGTACTTAGATTTTACACTTTGCAGAGGTGGTGCACTTTCCCCACAAGACTTGATTTTCACCAAGACAAGATCTTTCAGAAGCCTTCCCTTAGAACAGAATGGACGCGTTCCAACCTATCATCCCCTACCACCAACTGTCCATTTGGCTAAGTTATTGCAACCTATATGATCCAGGCAGAGCCCATAATGCCAAGTGGTTGCACTTTAAGCTTCTCAACATTTGACATCTCAAATCTCTTTGTTCCTGGGTGGCCATCTACAAGTGAGATACACAAGGTAAGCCATAGAAATGGGCCTTGTGTAACCACTCAACACAAACCGTTCCTTCCATTCCACCCAGGTGATTCATTCACTTAGTTGTTTTATTAAACAAAACACAAGTTCTTGACTTAGAAACTTTCCATAGTATGAACATAATCCACCCTTGTTTTCTACTAGCTAAGCTAAGCATGGTAGTAGTAGGAATCTTAACTTAGGAAATTTCTACTAAGGTTTCATCTACTAGGATTTCCCATGGCATAGTTTAGACTTAGCAAAAATTCCATGCAAGTCCTACTTAGAAATATCACTAGTGCATAGTGAAAATAATGGGACAAAATATGAAGCATCACTTGCCTTTTTGGTAGAGAATATAAGTTCACTCCTTGATCTTGCAATATTCACACTCTTCAAATTACACTACAATTCAATCAAGCAAGCAATATTTCAATCTACCATTCAAGCGACATCACATAAAATAATAGAAACAAAGTAATGCATGCAAGCATGCTAATGATTTTTTTATTTGGAAAAGTGGTTTCTAATAGGTTATAAACATTCTATAACACCTATTAGTCATTTTATATAAGTAGCAAAATCATTTGTAAAAGATTTTTACTTATAAATCATTTTTAAACCAAATCAATATTTTATGTGGTTGGAAATGCCTTTAGCAAAGTAATAATCTTTATAGGGTTCACCAAATATATCTTTAAATCATAAAACTTGGTGTTTGGGGTCAGAGAGTTTAAATCAAAACATTTCCCAAAGGTTTTCTCCAAAAAGTATTTTTAACATATGAACAACATTTTTATTTGACTAGAAATGGTTTAAATCAAATATTTATTCTTTTGCTTCTCCAAATATATTTTTGAAACCACAAATTGATTTCTATGGTCAGTAGGTTCAAAAAAAACCATTTGCCAAAGATTTTATCCCCAAAATAATTTTAGAATGAATTTTATATTCAAAATATGCCTACACAAGTTTCTGCAAAAACAATCATTTTAACAGAATCAATTTACTAAACAAAGTGCATGGTTGGAAAGTACTTGTCTTTCTAATTCCATTGATATAAATTTTGCATAATTTGGACGTGTGGTTTGAAAGTTATGAATTTTACAAAATTGAACATCTAATAGAACATAATTTCTGTTTTAAATCAACTCTGGCCACGCGTCGTGTTCTGATAGGCTGGTACCGGTTCGTGTGGATCACGCAGTTACGGCCGTTGGATCTGACTAACAACGCACGGACTAGATCAACAGATACCGTTTCGCTAACTTTCTATCTAAGCCAACAGATCAACATCCAACGGTCCAGATGCAATGACCTTAGACGGGCGGCGTTGGCGGCGGCGACTGGCGGCGGCGCGCTCGGCAACTGAGGCTGCCGGTGATGCAGGAAGCAAAAGAGACATGGGAGGGGCTCACCGAGATCGTCATGCTTCGCTGATGCTCAACGTAGTCTTCTCGGGTCGAGGGGCGCTCGTGGTTGCCGTGGATTCCTCGCTGCAGTCGTCTCTGTCGATGAGCGGATTCGGCGATGTTGTTGGCAACGTTGTGGTCCGTGCTAAGAGGAGAAAAGGGTTGCGTTAGGTGCACATGATGCTGGGGATTACACCCGTATCAAACAGAGGGAGAGGGGAAGCTGGGGCTCACGGGGGATGGTCGCCGGAGTTCGAGCAGACGGTGGCGGAGCTAAGTCGATGATGTTGCCGAGGATACAGGGCACGCGCGGGCGAGAGGGAGGTACCGAGAGATGCACCTGGCGATGGGGAGTGTGCTCATGTGGTCGAGGAGCCGAGGGGCGACAGGGAGTGACCGAATCTGCTCGAAGACTTCGTCGGAGTCCGCGGCGGTGCGAGCCAAAAATGGAAGCAGCCTGGGGGCAGGGATTAGGTGGTTTCTGGGGAAAAACAGAGAGGGGGAGCAGGTGTTTAAGTGTGCGTGGTCGGGGCGGGGTTTACTCCAGCATTAGAGGCGAATTAACGCGTTTAATTTCCGGCCAGAAACGGCAGCGAGGAGAGGGGCGAGGTCAGTGCTCGAGATGGAGAAGACGACTGGCAAGCGGGACCGTTTCGTCAGCGAGAGAGGAAAAGGGCAGTGGGGTCCAGCTGTCAGCGGCTCCGCGGGTTGAAATTCTGGTGCGAACCGTTTTCTCGCGGGAGGGGGAGATGGGCTGGTGCTGGGCTGGGTTGGGCCTGCTGGGCTAGTTGACTTTGCTTCATTTTTTTGTGCTGATTGTTTTTCTTTTTCTTTTCCTATTTATCTATTTTAATTTGGTTTAAACCATTCAAACAATCATTTGAATTCAAACCTTTGCCAAACTTTGTGTAGATTGTAATACTGATTAATAATACATTCTAATGTCCAATTTAGAATAATATATTTATTCTTTTTAGGGAATATTAATTAATTAAAATGGGCCCTTGTATTAATTCAAATAAGATTTAATAATGTTTTTCAAACTCCATTTGAAATCTAAATCTTTCCAAATCTTTTCAGTAGGTTTTATTTGTTTATTTGGGTGTCGAATAATTCACCTTGAATTATTAGGAATGTTTTTAATATGATTTATTAATCATTTAAAATTGGGTATTTGTCTTTATTCCAATGAAATTAAATATATTTATAATTCCATAAATTCATTTAGTTGATTTCTTTGATCCGATTTAAGTTAATTAAACAACTTTTATTCCACTTGGGTAAATTCCAAATATTATTTACCCATGATTTAATTAATCATTTCTAATAGGGATTTTGTCTTTATTAAAAATAGAAATAGAATTTTGGTTAATGCCACTTTATTTTATTTGGAAAAAATTTATCCATTATTTTATTTGGATTTGGATTATAATCATTCCATTTGCTTATGGATTAGGCCAAGATTTAATTTGGTCTTTAAAATATTCTTTATTTAATATTTCTTTCTTTAACTTATCAAATCCATATCTTTTTATTTAAAGATCCAAACTTTGTGATTCCAATTGGTAAAATCTTATTTAATATTTGTTTATCCTTTTTAAATGTCTTTAGGATTAATTGCTCAACCTTTGGTATGGATTTTTAGATAGGTGCTTTATTATCTTTGGATATTCAATTCCCTTATCTTATTAAATTTATAAGATTTTATTAATGGCTTCAAATTGAATGAAATCAATTTATATGGTTTTATAATATTTCCATTTGTCATCCTTGATCATTTTGAAATGTTTGTTTGACCAATTTCATATGGATCAAATCTTTAGTCTTTGAGATAACATGGAAATGATTTTATTCCATTAAGATTTTAGGGCTTTGGTTTATTTTCCAAATGTTTAAATTTCCAGATGCATTTATGAAGAATGCATTTCACTTGATTTGAATTTAGTTGGATTCAAACATTAACCAAACTTTGTTCAAGGTGGGATTTTAAGTTTCCATTTAAAAACAAAAGTTTCTTTTCTCCCTAATTTTCAACATTTATTTATTTTGTTTATTTATTTTTCACATTACGAAATTTGGAAAATTTTGGGATGTGACAGAATCTTATTCTCCCGACCATTCCGGATCTCCTCGTGATATCCCAGATCCCATCTGAGACTCCGAACAACCTTCGGTCTCTTACTCATCATTCCACAACTACTCAAACAACGTCGAATCCTTAAGTGTGTCTCCCTACGGTTCGTGAATTATGCGGACATGATCGAGACACTTCTCCGAACAATAACCAATAGAGGAATCTGGAAATTGATATGGCTCCCACATATTTCTATGATTACTTTGCGATCGAATGAACCACTTACATACGATACCAATTTCCCTTTTCTCACGATAGTTTACTTATCCGAGTTTTGATCGTCGGTATCTCTGCATACCTAGTTCAATCTCGTTACTGATAAGTACTCCTTTCTCGTTCCCGTGGTATGTGATCCCTTTTGAGCCAGTCACATGCTTGCAAGCTAATTGGATGACATTCCACCGAGAGGGCCCAGAGTATATCTATCCGTCATATGGATGGACAAATCCCACTCTTGATCCATGTGTCTCAACCCATACTTTCCGAACACTCAATGCCACCTTTATAGCCACCCAGTTACGGTGTGGTGTTTGATGTCATCAAAGCATCCTTCCGGTGATGGTGATAAGCATGATCTCATGGTCGAAGGAATTAGGTTACTATGTATCAGAAAGCTTATAGATATTGAACTTTTAAAATGACTTGATCTTTATGTGTCACATCCCAAGATTTTCCAAATCTTGTAATGTGAAAAAATAAATAAACAAAATAAATAATTGTTGAAAATTAGAGTGAAAAGAAAATTTTGTTTCTGAATGGAAACTTAAAGTCCCATGTTGAACAAACTTTGGTTAACATTTGAATCGAACTAAATTCAAATCAAGTGGAATGCATTCTTCATAAATGCATCTAGAAATTTAAACACTTGAGAAATAAACCAAAACCCTAAAACCCTAAAGGAAGAAAATCATTTCCAAGTTATCTCCAAGCCTATGGATTCGATCCATATAAAAATTTGTCAACAAACATTTACAAGTGATCAAGAATGACAAATAGAAATATTATAAAACCATAGAAATTGGTTTCACTTAATTTGGAGCCATGAATAAAATCTTATGAATTTAATAGAGAAGGAAAAGTAATTCCCAAAGCTAATAAAGCACTTATCTAAAATCCATACCAAATAGCAAGCAAATAATCCTAAAAGGATTTAAAAAGATAAACAAATAATAAATAAAGTTATAATAGTTGGAATCACTATTTTTGGGTCTTTAAAATAAAAAGATATGGTTTTTATAAAGCAAAGGTAGGAATATAAATAAGGATTATTTTATATAGCCAAATTAAATATTTTCCAAGCTTTTGAAATAAAATATTTCTATTTGATAAAAAGAGTAAAGGTTTATTTAATAAAATAATGAGGATTTATTAATATCCAATTTTATTAAAGTAAAGGCTTTTCCATTTTAAATAAACACTTAAACTTGTTAATTTATTTTAAATAAGAATTCCAAGTGTTTTAGTTTTTCAAATGAAACCTACTAAAAAGATATTTATATTATTTAGATTTCAAAAAGAGTTTTAAAATAAATTAAAACCTATTTGAATTAAAGACTATGGACTTTTTATTTAATTATTAATAGATCCTAAAAGAATAAAAGCATTATTCTATTTTGAACTTTGAAATATGTTGATAAACAGAATTAAATTTTACCCAAAGTTTGGTGGTGATTTCAATTCAAATGGAGATTGAAAAATATTATTAAATCTTATTTAATTAATACTAGAGCCTATTTTAAATAATTAAAAGAAACTAAATAGGATAAATAAATTATTCTAAACCTGACTTTAGAATGTGTTATTAATCAGTATATGAATCCACACAAATTTTGGTTGAGGTTTAAATTGATTGCTTGCTTGAATTGTTTAAATGAAAATCAAATCAAAATATTCAAAAAACAGAAAAGAAAAAGGTTTAGTATAAAAAAAATGGAAACAAACCCAGCCCAGCCCAGCTAGACCAGTAAGGCCCAGCAGCCCACCTCTCCCTCTCTCCCCGAAACGTTTTTCCTCACCGCAGACCGAACCCGCTAAGTCGCTGACAACTGGACCCCATTCCCTCTCTTCCTCTCTCGCTGTCAAACGGACCCCACGACCACGTCAGCGTCTTCCCCACGCGACTAGTTCTTCCTCCCGTTACTGCCGATTTATTCGCGTGGTAAATTCTCTTCAATGCAGCGTGATCCTCGCCCCCTGACCACACTCACTTAAGCGCCTGTTTCCCCTCTTCCTTTCCCCCCAAACATCACGCCTCGACAGCCACCAGGCTGCTCGAAATCATCTCCTGAACATCACTGTCTCCGGCGAGCTCCACCTCCAATTCCGGCCAAACCCTGCCGCCCCTCGCCTCCTCGACCACGCGAGACTTCTCCCCTCTTCCATATGCATCTCCCAGTGGCCTCAGCTCGCTCGCGCATGCCCCTATCGTTGGCAACCACCTCGACTGACCGCGCCACCGTCTGCTCCAACTCCGACGAGCTCCACAGGTAGTCTCTGACTGCGCCGCCCTCTCTCTTAGATGCTCCCATACTCCCTACTCTTCCACGCGTCTAACAGCACCATCTGTTCCCTCTCCCGTGCTCTACAGCGACGTCCCTGACAACGACAGTGTGTGCCCGTCGCCAGACATCTCTCCGGCGAGCAATCCACGCAACTCCAGTGCGCCACTCGAAAAACAGCAGGCACCTCGAGCACCACCACGACCCCGCGAACTTGGTGAGCTCCTCCCCACCCTCTCTCGCTTCCTGCATTCCCAGCAACGCCACCGTCTGACCGCGCGCCGCCACCAGCGCCGCCACTCAATGGTTGCTCGAACGTCATCCGTAGGATTAAAATCTAACGCACGCGATAGAACATAAATGAAAGGGTACGCTTGCTTCTCTGCCGCATGATTTCATTAAGATCCAACGCTCCACAGAGCTCAATTCGCACGAACCGTTTTCGACGAATCAGAACAGCCCACGTGTCCAGAGATTGTTTTAAAAACCAGAAACTTGTCTATTAGATGTTCCAATTTGAAAAATGCATAACTTTCAAACCACACGTCCAAATTTTGAAAATTTTATATCAATGGAATCAGCAGGACAAGTTCTTTATGACCATGCCCTTTGTTTAGTGAATTTCTTCTGCTAAAATGATTGTTTTTGCAGAACCTTGTGTAGGCATATTTAGAATATAAAAATTTGTTCTAAAATGATTTTTGATATAAAATCTTTGGAAAAAGAATAAAACCATGAATTAAAGCATTTCTAGTCAAATAAAAATATGGTTTAATTGTTAAAAATGATTTTTGGAAGAAAACCTTTGGGAAATGTTTTGATTTAAACTCTCTGACCCCAAACACCAAGTTTTTGGAATTAAAAATGTATTTGGTGAACCATATAAAAATTGTTGCTTTGCTAAAGGCATTTTCAACCACATAAAATAATGATTTGGTTCAAAAATGGTTTATAGGTAAAATCTTTTGCAAATAGTTTTGGCACTTTATAAAATGACCAATAAGTGTTTTAGAATGTTTATAACCTATTATAAACCAATTTTGTAAATAAAACAAAGTCTGGCATGCTTGCATGCATTACTTTGTTTCTATTATTTTATGTAATGCTTGCTTGAATGGTAGATTGAAATATTGCTTGCTTGATTGAATTGTAGTGATTTGAAGAGTGTGAATATTGCAAGATCAAGGAGTGAACTTTTACTCTCTACCAAAAAGGCAAGTGATGCTTCATACTTTTGTCCCATTATTTTCACTATGCATTAGTGATATTTCTAAGTAGGACTTGCATGGAATTTTGCTAAGTACAAACTATGCCATGGGAAATCCTAGTAGATGAAACCTTAGTAGAAATTTCCTAAGTTAAGATTCCTACAATTATCATGCTTAGCTTAGCTAGTAGAAAACAAGGGTGGATTATATTTCATGCTATGGAATATTTCTAAGTCAATGACTTGTGTTTTGTTTAATAAAACAACTAAGTGAATGAATCACCTGGGTGGAATGGAAGGAATGGTTTGTGTTGAGTGGTTCACAAGGCCCATTTCTATGGTTTACATTGTTTATCTCACTTGTGGATGGCCACCTAGGAACAAAGAGATTTGAGATGTCAAATGTTGAGAAGCTTCAAGTGCAGCCACTTGGCATTATGGGCTCTGCCTGGATCATATAGGTTGCATTAACTTAGCCAAATGGACAGTTGGTGGTAGGGGAATGATAGGTTGGAACGCGTCCATTCTGGTCTAAGGGAAGGCTTCTGAAAGATCTTGTCTTGGTGAAACCAAGTCTTGTGGAAAAAGTGCACCACCTCTGCAGAGTGTAAAATATAAGTACTTAGCCATGTCGCTGGTAAAGGACAATTTGAGCATCAAGACATGGAAGCTGTCAAGAATCTCCTTATCCCAATTTCTAAGTTAAAAACTTGTGGTTCAACAAGGGTTGAAGGATCACCAATTTCTATTGGGAGATGCCTCTGGTGATTTTTGACAAACAAAAACTTAGTGTTTTCAAATGATAAGGAAAATCTATTTTGAGCAAAGCAAGCCTAAGCTCCACTTATCCAAATGCATATAGATGATAGACTCCACTATACTACCATAGTATCACTTGCCAATACAATTCAAATGTACTGACCCTTGTGGCTATAACTTGTTATGTTGCAGGTTTGTTTGATGTTAGTGAAGTTTATTGATTAGGATTACAAGTCTACAACCAACATGTCTGCCTGTAGCACTTTGAATATGAAGGACCCCTTGCTATTATTATATTCTGCTGCATTGTAATGAGATAGCCAAATGAGCTATGTAAGATGTAATAAATTATTTTATTCCTGGTTATAAAGTTGTATTATGACCTTTGTTTCTTGATATTACATCTTAACTGTGTATGCTAGCTATTGATCCAGGGACTAGCATTGTAAACACAGGGATCTCTACCTTATTAAAGGTTGGGAACCTTACAGATGGTATCAGAGCATTGTGATGCCTGTAGGATTGTAACCCTAGGATTGGACAAAACCCCTTAGAAAAATAGGAGTTGTATTTGTTCCAAAACATATTTACAAACAACCTTGTAAACTCTTACTCAACCATTTTGGTTTCAACTCTACATCTCTTCTATTTCAACTTGATGGATAAAGCCTACCCCATGTCCAAAGACTTCACCATGTGCAAAGGACTTCATCAACTCTAATGACTTCAACATCTTCAAGTGATTTCAACCTTATTCTCAACAAGGACTTCAACCCTGGATATCACTAAGGATCACAAGTGAGACAAGAATATTATTCAAGACTTGAAGACTAAGGAAACACAACTTAGAAGGAACCATCATCACCTTTGAAGTTTTTTGACCAAGACACAAGAATTTGTCCCAAGAAACCATGATCTCATGCAAGAAGAATCAACCAAGGAGGGAAATATCTCAAGTGAACCATATAGTTGTACCACCATATTTAGATTAAATCAAACCCACCAACTTATGTGGTGTAGAAAAAATGTTTTATTGCCTAAAAATGTGATTGTAACTTGTGGTTTGAGTGGATGTTTGTTTGTGATTGCTTGCACATTGCTTGAGTGAATTGTTGTAACATCCCAAAAATACTAAACTTGGATCATCAAACTCTAAGAATCAAAATTAGGGTTAACAAAAACTTTTCTAAATAAAATTAAGAATGCATGCATATGAGTATGCATTGAATTTGAAATTCTTTTGAACCACCTTGTTTGTGTGTTTCTTTGCTTGTAAAATGTTTCTTAGGTGAAATAAACATCATATAAAACATTTCCCACACTTTTCCCAAAGACAAATAAAGCAAAACAAATAAAATAAAGGAATGGTCACTTTGACCAATTTAACTCCCATGCCTACTTTGGCTGTCTCAAACTTTCAGAACATAACAAAAACTTTCCTGGATCTTTGCACCCCTTGAATGTACTCATAACAAAGTATCAAGGCCCACTTTGTGATCATCCAGAAACTTTCAAATGCATAGTTTAAATGACAATTCAAAATTGAATCTTTATCATATGGGAAGATACCACTTTTTCAAAAACCACCCCAACAAGCTCAACTTTCAAAACCCAAGCATCTGCAGACTCACCAGCACCAATTTAGCACACCCACTAAAAATCTTTTCAAAATTCAAAACTTTATTTCATGCGGCCATTTCATCAAACAGGTTGCAGACACAAATCATACAAAATCTAAGCACTATAGTGAGCAGCGATTGAAGCCTAACTTGTTCCCTCTCTAGCTCACAACCATCTCAGTAGATCATCTAGCAAGTTAAACCAAGCACTAGCCCCATTGTAAGCTTGGCATTGCCATCAATGGTGAACAGCCGAGTGCATCCTTGCCACCCCAGTGTAGACAGCAAGCTAGGAGGAGAAACAAGCCTAGCCAGCATGTCTGGGAGGCAGCCCACCGTCCACCGCCACTCCCTGTCCACCGCTCGAACCTTGCCAACCCCAGGACCACACGCACGGACCGCTCCTATACCGCGAGCGACCATGCCGAGCGTGCGCCAGAGCGCCACCCTCGACCGAAGCCCACAGACCGCGTGCCACCCTCACCGCGCGCATACACGATCGCCACCGACCCAGGAGACCGCCAGACATCCTCGTTTGCCGCCCCGTAACGCACAGCCACCGCTCGCCGTTGAAGACGCCGCCTCTGCCGCGCAGAGCGTCGCGTGTTCCAGACCAAGCCGCACCGCCCCACGCCTTGAAACCATGTCGTTGAGCATCGCCAGGGAACAACGCACCGCCCCCTACCTTCGCCCATGCCAATAGCAGTCTGTACCATCGCCAGCGATGAGCTCACCGTGCGCCCCGTCGGTCCCCTCGCTCGACTATAAATAGAGGCCACCCCGCTCGAATTCTTCACACCATTCTACTCCCCTCTCATCACTGATCGTGCCACACCGTTCCCGGAGCAAGGCGAGCAACACTTCGCCGGAATTTCACCGGAGCCCGCCGCCTCTGGAGAAGAAGGGAGCCATCGATTTCGTCCACCCCAGGAGCTGCCGCGACCACCCCTGAGTTCGCCGTCGTCGACTTCGTCGTTCGGCTGCCTCGCCGACCCTCGCCTGCACCCCGGTGAGCCCCCAGCACCCTTCACTGGCCGCGCTAGGTTTCTTTCTCGCCGGCGTTGCCTCGCGTGGACGATGACTCTCAGCCGTTGGATTAGAACTAGATCGAACGATCCACATTGCCCCGTACCGCTTCGCACCTCCCTGTCTCACTGACGAGTGGGGACACCCACTTAAACAGCCCGCGGAAACGCTACGCTTAGCAGGCCGGCCCAGTACCTTTTCCCGCGCAGCCCAGTTATTTGAATTAAACCTTTTCCATTTTATTTCAAACTCACTTCTGTACCCAACTTCAAAAATCAACCCAGATCGATCCAGTGAACCAAATTGAATGAAACCAATTTTGTTAGAAAGGTCTGAGAATGCTGAATCCAAGCCCGTTGGATTCAAGTCATTTGGATCTATGGATCACCCATGGTAAAAATAACAAGGCAGAAGCTTTTCAGCATTCAAACATTTTTTCAAATTTAAACCATAATAGCTTTTGAGTTGATTCCAACTCTCAAATATCACATTTAACCATACCTTTCAGAATATATAAAAAATTATAGGTTTACTTGCAGAAATAATGTTCAAGCAATAAAAGAATGCTACATAGGCATTTCTAGCCACTTTAATTAATTAAAATAAAAGGGTAAAACCTTATTAAATTGTGACACCACTTTAAATCACATTCCCATGGACTACAATATGTGGTGATGACATGTGTCAACATGATCCCATGTTTGGTTTGGAGAATATTAAATCTTAAGTAGTTTTTCAATGAGTAGAAATTACTTTTCTAAAAATAAAAGGAATTAAACCAAGCTTTAATCTTATAATGTTAGTGATGATGGTAGATCATCTATAGGACCCTTGTGTGTGATAATTGCAAGTAGTTAAGTATTGTTTGGTGATTGTATACCTCGTATTTATTCATAGACGATAGTACCGACCAAGGATACGAGGAGGAAGGAGGATTCTACGAGGAAGAAGCCGAGGAGAACTTCAACCACTGCTCTGCACAAGGCAAGCCTAATACTACCAGTGAATGTGCAAGCTAACACTTGCAAGATACTTTACCTATGCAAGCTTTACTACCTAAGTGGACCAATGCAAGCCAATACTTGCAAGCTATTAACCTTGCAAGCTAACACTTGCAAAATACTCTACTGATGCCACAAACCCCTACTTGTTACTATGCCCACTATATGCCTTAAGCATATGTGGTCATATCCCCTTGATAAACCAATCCTAGTTTTATTTACAAGCTTTATTACTTTATCAAAGCTCCTACTTAGAGCTTACTTATGTAAACTGTAGATTCTAGAAGGATACTTGAAGGTTGCATAAAGAGCATAAAATTTGGCCTAAGCTAGATAATCTTGATGTCATCCTAAGGCATGATATTGCACTTAGTCAAAACTCCACTAGTTACCACCCCTCATTGAGTACTTACCCCACTTGTAGATGCTAGTACTAAGCATAAAACCTGATCAACTTTAGATGGGAATACTTGGTGGAAAAATGGTTATGAAAACCTTGGAATGATGGATCATTCTATTGAAATGTTTTGGACATGTGTTTCCGAACACCTGATGATTTTTAGTGATGAAAATGTTGAGGCATGAGCCTTAGCCCTTTATAAAACTGATGGTTGTCTGGATGCGATAACATTCCAATTTTATCGTACAACCACAATACCCGAATATTGGGTAGGTCTTGACTGGAAACTTATATACCTTAGTATTAGTTCCCTCGCGGCCAAGGTCTGAGCTGAGGCTACCTTGTGAAGATTGTCCACATGTGCAATACCCAAGATGACAGTTGGTCATGGTTGGGAGGCCAAACTCACAGGAGAGGTGCTTATACTAGAGAGTGTAATTGAAAGGTTAGGATTGATTATCCGCATACTGAGTATGGTGAATTCAGGATTTGTTCCTGACGGATGTATCGAATGTTGTGGTGAAAGTGTACAATCTCTGCAGAGTGTCAAACTATTCGAATAGCCGCGTCCGCGGTTATGGACAGTTGGAGTGGCCATACTGTTCCCCCGTCAGACTTTTTACAAAATGACTTGTGAAATGGATTGAGACTTTGACTTGACCACAACAGGGTTGTGATATGAAATACAAGTTCCCACTTAGGAGTTATAAAATTGTGACTAGCATTCATTTGCTTCTAGACTTAGTAGAGATAAATCTGGCTTTTGCAAAATAACCCTAGAGCCTAGTGTCCTATTACCAAAAACCACTTTTACTTGTTAGTAGTAGTTTGCGAGTACTTAAAGAGTACTCATGGCTTTGTCCCTGGCTATTCCCATGGCCAGACTATGAAGAGGAGTAACTGGAGGATGGACCCCAGGAAGGTTACGACAACTAGGATCATCTCCCATCGTCAGCATTGCCTGTGACCCCGAAGATGGACCTTCGCCTACACTACCGTTATTATTACGTATTCCGCTGCTTGATGTTGTATTAAGAACTGGATCATGAGATCCCTATTTTTGTAAGAACTTATGTATCGTTTGTAATGGATGATGTACTATGGTATCCAATTCTGTTATGTCTCGCAAAAATGGTAATCCTGGGATTGAGATGTATGGCATAACAGGCATCTGGGATTAAAAATCCGGGTGTTGACAAGTTGGTATCAAAGCCATCCTAACCATAGGAGACCCTAGTTAGGCTGGACGTTTAAACCAAAAACTTATTTTCCAAAAAAAAATATTTACAAAAACTTATTCTCATTCTTATCCCTTTGATTCTTTCATGAAAATTCATGTTCCTCAAAAACTCTTGCAAAAATACATAAAATTTGGACACACTTGATCACTCTACTAACTTACTCATCCTATATTCTTATAGATGGACGTGAAGTACAGCAAGTTTTATCAGTTAGGGAATGGCGAAGACCTTATCTTTGAGAGGGATTTGGACCAGCTTTCGGTACTTCTGGAGCGTCCGCACCCTGAGTTCTTCGGAGCTCAGCTCAATGATCAAGGAGGAGAAGACCTGCAGTGGCTACTTGTTGCAAGTCTCCGAGGAAAGATTGAACCTCCCACTGCGGAGGGAATTCAGTTTACCTTGAGGGAAAACAACTGGCTCAATGGACTTGCCAGAGCAATGCAGGAAGCTCTTTCCCGTCTGTGTGGGCAGAGCATCAATCAGATCAAGGGTACTCGCTTTGAGTTTTGCCCAAGGCGTGATGCTAATGGACAACCACTGGAAGCCCCATACCACCCTGAGCTGAAGACTCAACTGGACCACCTCAGCTTCATGATGTACGATCGTCAGCAAGAGTTGGACAACTGCCGTGACTACTGCAACCACAAGTCTGACATCATCAAGACGAAGGATCAGACCATCGCCATATTAGCAAAGGATCGCAAGTCTCACCGCCGTCAGCTCGACAAGAAGGAGCGCATCATTGCCCATCTTCGCCACCGCATCTCATCTCTGGAGGGGACCATCCACGAGAGAGACATGCAGTTGGAGGAAAGGGAGAATGCCGGAGAGGATCTTCTTGGAGACCCGTACTCCTATCTCAGCGATGATGATGATTTTCTAGAGGATCAGGCTATGGATTTCTTCACCGATGAGGACGATTTTTCCTTCATCGATGATGATGAGGATGACGAAGCCACAGATTCAGAGGAGTAGTAGCACTTGAGCACTAGCGTAGTGAGTAGTATTCGGTCCCACTGTATTGTAGATTCCAGAATGGTTCTTAAAACCATATATTTTCCTTTGTTGTGGTGTGTGTTGTATCGTGTGCTATGAATGAATGAATGAATGAATAAATGAATGAATGAATGAATGATTGAATGAATGAAAAAGGAAGTTTCTAGAAAAATCTGAGTCAGACTTTAAAAACTTTTCAAAGACTCCAAAACTTTAGAAACTCCCTCTTTTCTCATGATCTATCTCCATCTTCAGATGCCACGCGGAGGAATTGGTTCATCCCCGGACCCGATGTTGCAGATACTGCAAATGTGGACTTCTGACCGCGAAGCTGAAAGAGCCGAAAGTCAAGCCAATCTAGCCACACTTCAGCAGATAGCCCAGCTAGCCCATAACAACCAAGGCCACGGAAATCAGGACAACCATGGATCTAAGCTTAAGAATTTCTAGAATACCAACCCACTTGTTTTCACTAAGTCAGAAGAACCCCTAGACGCCGATGATTGGCTGAAGACCATGGAAAATAACCTAGAAGTCGCCGGAGTGGAAGCCAACGAGAAAGTTCTGTTCATCACCCACTATCTAGCAGGAGATGCTAGGGCATGGTGGAACAGTGTTCGCGCAATGACCGGAGGCCAGGTGATGACCTGGGAGGAATTCAAGGTCAAGTTTAGCAGAACCCATGTGCCGCCGGGTTTGATCAAGAGGATGAGAGACGAGTTCAGAGAACTGAAGCAAGGAAGGATGACTGCAGTGGAATACCGTGACAAATTTTTGTCATTAGGTAGGTATGCCCCTGATGAAATCGACACTGAAGCCAAGAAGAAAGAAAGATTACTGAATGGTCTGCACTATGAGATGCAGACAGTGTTAGTCAATATCCCCTTTGAGGATATTTAAGCCCTTGTCGACTCAGCTATCCATATGGAAGGAAAGATCAACCAAGCCAATGAGATCCGCAAGCATCGCATGATGCATCAACCAGGAACCCATCAGACCCCAAAGTATCGCCCCAACCCATCTCCAGGATTTGCCCCAAGAACCAACAGACCCCCGATGAACCGTCTGACCTATCCCAACCGTGGAAACCCTAGACCCGGAGGAAATCACAACAACCCCGGCAACGCTAGAAATCTCAATCGTGCCCCACCCAAGTTCAACAACAACAATACTACCACCAACACCAACACTGCCCCTAGGACTGGAAGCAATGCTGTGCCTATTGCAGCCAAGGACAAGTCGCAAGTGACCTGTTATGACTGTGGAAATAAAGGCCACTATTCCAACGAGTGACCCAAAAAGAAGAATGCTACAGCCCCCAATGCCAATGTCCCAGCTCAGCAGCAATGTCGTGTTCAGCCAGGAAGAATATTTGCCCAAGGGAATTCACTCAACCGCAACAACCGTCTTTTTCTCATGCATGCTGAAGAAGCTCAGGAAGCGCCAGACGTCGTGCTGGGTATGTTTTCTGTTAATTCAGTACTTGCACGAGTGTTGTTTGATTCTGGTGCATCGCACTCATTTGTCACCGAAGAATTTGCATGCACTAGTAAAATTCAACCAACCAAACTGAAGCATGTTATGATTGTTCAAATTCCCGGATCAACCACCAAGGCTAGGCAAATTTGCAAAGCCGTCCCTATCCGAATCCATGGCATAGATTTTTATGCAAACCTGATAGTACTCGGAACCAAAGGTTTGGAAGTAGTACTAGGAATGGATTGGATGTCCAAACATAAAGGTTTGATTGACTGTGCCAAGAAAGCCATAACCATGACCAGTACAGCCGGAATATCAGTCGAGCATATATCTGAAACCTTACCTCGCCAATTCAAATGCAACAAGAGTCTAGCCCAACCTACCATTGACCAAGTCCGGATAGTCTGTGAATACCCCGATGTATTTCCAGATGTTTTGCCCGGTATGCCCCCGGATCGGGATATCGAGTTTATCATTGAACTAATCCCCGGAACTGGACACATAGCCCAGAGACCATATAGTATGAACCCGTCAAAGCTAGCAGAATTGAAGAAGCAACTAGATTCCATGCTGGAAATTGGATTGATTCAACCAAGTGCGTCACCTTGGAGGTCACCTGTCTTGTTTGTGGACAAGAAGGATGGAGGTAACCGTTTGTGTACGGATTATCGGAAATTGAATGACGTCACTATCAAGAACAAGTACCCCTTGCCCAATATAGAAGATTTGTTTGATCAGTTTACCGGTGCCAAAGTGTTTTCTAAGATTGATCTTAGAACTAGCTATCATCACCTCAAAATTCGTGCAGAGGATATTCCAAAGACTGCCTTTACCACCAGATATGGATTGTACGAGTATACAGTCATGTCTTTTTGATTAACCAATGCCCCCGCTTATTTCATGAATCTCATGAATAAGATTTTTATGGACTTCCTGGATAAGTTTGTCGTTGTTTTCATCGATGACATTCTGATTTATTCCAAATTAGAAGAAGAACATGAGCTACACCTAAGGACCATTCTTGGGACCCTTAGAGAGCATCAGCTGTATGCAAAGTTTAGCAAATGTGAATTCTGGTTACAGGAGGTAGGATTCCTCGGTCACATTGTATCAGCCGGAGGAATTGCTGTTGACCCTACCAAAGTGAAAGATGTAGAAGATTGGCAAGCCCCAACCACTCAAACCCAAGTTCCTGCATTTCTCGGATTGGCGGGATATTACGGCAAATTCGTAGAAGGATTCTCTAGTATCGCCAGACCCATGACCCAATTGCTGAAGAAGGACAAGAAGTTTGAATGGACCGACAAATGTGAAGCAAGTTTTCAAGAACTCAAGAGGAGATTGATTTCAGCCCCAATCTTGATCATGCCAGATATCACGAAGCCCTTCGATGTGTATTGTGACGCATCCAAGATTGGTCTCGAATGTGTGCTAATGCAAGAAGGCAAAGTTATATCTTATCTATCTCGACAACTGAAACAACATGAGCAAAACTACCCAACCCATGACCTCGAACTCGCAGCCGTAGTTCTAGCCCTGAAAACATGGAGACATTACTTGATGGGAAACCGTTGTGAGATTTATTCAGATCATAAGATCCTAAAGTATATATTCACTCAGAAGGAGCTGAATATGAGGCAGAGAAGATGGATTGAACTAATCAAGGATTACGATCTGGACATTCACTATCACCCTGGTAAAGCAAACGTGGTAGCAGATTGCCGTGCCGCTTGAACTCCATGATTTTGAAGGAGCAACCAAGTTTGCACAAAGAGATGGAAGATTTTCGAATAGAATTAGTAAGCGAAGGATTTTTGTCTAGCATAGAACTCCAACCCACTTTGATCTGTCAGATTAAAGAGGCGCGAAAGGGAAATGCCAGTATTGACGGAATCAAGCGCCGTATCGGTACAGGCAAAGTACCTGGATTCACCGAGGACGAAGAAGGAGTTCTGTGGTACAAAGGACGCCTTTGTGTACCATCAGATTCTGAGTTGAAAGAAGTTATTTTGAAGGAGTCTCATGATACTCTTTATTCTATCCATCCCGGAGGAACTAAGATGTATCAAGATTTAAAAGAGCAATTTTGGTGGCATAAGATGAAGAGAGAAATCGGAAGCTATATTGCCAAGTGTGATATATGTCAGCGAGTCAAGGCAGGACATCAAAGACCCGCTGGATTGTTGCAACCATTGCAGATTCCGGAATGGAAATGGGATTCTGTAGGAATGGACTTTATCACTGGACTGCCTACTTCTAGTAGGGGAAATGACTCTATCTGGGTCATAGTGGACAGATTGTCCAAAGTCGCCCATTTCTTGCCCGTCAAGACCACATATTAGAGTTCGAAGCTAGCGGAGTTGTACATCGCTAGGATAGTTAGTTTGCATGGAGTCCCCAAGAACATCGTATCATATCGAGGAACTCAGTTTACCTCGAGATTCTGGAAGAAAGTCCAAGAAGGTTTAGGAACCTGTCTAGATTTCAGCACCGCGTATCACCCTCAGACCGATGGACAAACGGAGCGAGTAAACCAAATACTCGAAGATATGCTGAGAGCATGCGTGTTAGAATATGGATCCAAGTGGGAAGACTGTCTGTTGTTTGCAGAATTTTCATACAACAACAGTTATCAAGCCAGTTTTCAAATGGCCCGATTTGAATTTATGTACGGAAGGAAGTGTCGCACCCCTTTGAACTGGTCGGAAGTAGGAGAGAGTCAGATCTTTGGACCCGACATCCTACGAGAAGAAGAAGAGAAGGTTCACAAGATTCGTGAGCACCTCAAGACCGCCCAATCCAGACAAAAGAGTTATGCCGACAAGAGACGTAGAGACCTTCCCTTCAATGTAGGAGATTTTGTGTATCTGAAAGTGTCGCCATTGAAGGGAATGCAACGTTTCCAACTCAAAGAAAAGTTAGCCCCCAGATATATCGGACCTTTCAAGATTCTGAACCGTCGAGGAGAAGTATCGTATCAATTGGAACTACCCGAAGAGATGTCAGCCGTGCACAACGTGTTCCATATCTCGTTACTTCGCAAGTGTCTCGAAGTGCACGACAAGACGGAAGTGTTCAAAAATATCGATCACCGGACCATAGAGATCAACGATGACCTGACCTATCCTGAAGTACCCACCCATATTTTGGAAGAAGCTTTTCAAACTACCCGAACCCGAAGCATCAAGTTTCTCAAGATTCAGTGGAGCAACCACACAGAAGAGGAAGCTACCTGGGAGCGTGAAGATCACATCAGGACGGAGTTTCCCGATCTCTTCAAATCCTAGGTAATCTTTTCGTCCTTTTTCAAATCTTGGGACGAGATTTTGTTTAAGGGGGGAAGGTTTGTAACATCCCAAAAATACTAAACTTGGATCATCAAACTCTAAGCATCAAAATTAGGGTTAACAAAAACTTTTCTAAATAATATTAAGAATGCATGCATATGAGTATGCATTGAATTTGAAATTCTTTTGAACCACCTTGTTTGTGTGTTTCTTTGCTTGTAAAATGTTTCTTAGGTGAAATAAACATCATTAAAAAGATTTCCCACACTTTTCCCAAAGACAAATAAAGCAAAACAAATAAAATAAAGGAATGGTCACTTTGACCAATTTAACTCCCATGCCTACTTTGGCTGTCTCAAACTTTCAGAACCTAACATAAACTTTTCTGGATCTTTGCACCCCTTGAATGTACTCATAACAAAGTATCAAGGACCACTTTGTGATCATCCAGAAACTTTCAAATGCATAGTTTAAATGACAATTCAAAATTGAATCTTTATCATATGGGAAGATACCACTTTTTCAAAAACCACCCCAACAAGCTCAACTTTCAAAACCCAAGCATCTGCAGACTCACCAGCACCAATCTAGCACACCCACCAAAAATCTTTTCAAAATTCAAAACTTGGTTTCATGCGGCCATTTCATCAAACAGGTTGCAGACACAAATCATACAAAATCTAAACACTATAGTGAGCAGTGATTGAAGCCTAACTTGTTCCCTCTCTAGCTCACAACCATCTCAGTAGATCATCTAGCAAGTTAAACCAAGCACTAGCCCCACTGTAAGCTTGGCATTGCCATCAATGGTGAACAGCCGAGTGCATCCTTGCCACCCCAGTGTAGACAGCAAGCTAGGAGGAGAAACAAGCCTAGCCAGCATGTCTGGGAGGCAGCCCACCGTCCACCGCCACTCCCTGTCCACCGCTCGAACCTTGCCAACCCCTGGACCACACACATGGACCGCCCCCAGACCGCCAGCGACCATGCCGAGCGTGCGCCAGAGCGCCACCCTCGGCCGAAGCCCACAGACCGCGCGCCGCCCTCACCGTGCACATACACGATCGCCACCGACCCAGTAGACCGCCAGACATCCTCGTTCGCCCCTCCATGACGCACAGCCACCGCTCGCCGTTGAAGACGCCGCCTCTGCCGCGCAGAGCGTCGCGTGTTCCAGACCAAGCGGCACCGCCCCACGCCTCGAAACCATGTCGTTGAGCATCGCCAGGGAACACCACACCGCCCCCTACCTTCGCCCATGCCAATAGCCGTCTGTACCATCGCCCCCGACGAGCTCACCGTGCGCCCCGTCGGTCCCCTCGCTCGACTATAAATAGAGGCCACCCCCGCTCGAATTCTTCACACCATTCTACTCCCCTCTCACCACTGATCGTGCCACACCGTTCCCGGAGAAAGGCGAGCAACACTTCACCGGAATTTCACCGGAGCCGCCGCCTCTGGAGAAGAAGGGATCCATCGATTTCGTCTACCCTAGGAGCTGTCGCGACCACCCCTGAGTTCGCCGTCGTCGACTTCGTCGTTCGCCCGCCTCGCCGACCCTCGCCTGCACCCCGGTGAGCCCCCAGCACCCCTCACTGGCCGCGATAGGTTTCTTTCTCGCCGGCGTTGACGATGACTCGCAGCCGTTGGATTAGAACTAGATCGAACGATCCACATTGCCCCGTACCGCTTCGCACCCCCTGTCTCACTGACGAGTGGGGACACCCACTTAAACAGCCCGCGGAAACGCTACGCTTAGCAGGCCGGCCCAGTACCTTTTCCCGCGCAGCCCAGTTATTTGAATTAAACCTTTTCCATTTTATTTCAAACTCACTTCTGTACCCAACTTCAAAAATCAACCCAGATCGATTCAGTACACCAAATTGAATGAAACTAATTTTTTTAGAAAGGTCTGAGAATGCTGAATCCAAGCCCGTTGAATTCAAGTCATTTGGATCTATGGATCACCCATGGTAAAAATAACAAGGCAGAAGCTTTTCTGCATTCAAACATTTTTTCAAATTTAAATCATAATTGCTTTTGAGTTGATTCCAACTCTCAAAAATCACATTTAACCATACCTTTCAGAATATATAAAAATATATAGGTTTAGTTGCAGAAATAATGTTCAAGCAATAAAAGAATGCTACATAGGCATTTCTAGCCACTTTAATTAATTAAAATAAAAGGGTAAAACCTTATTAAATTGTGACACCACTTTAAATCACATTCCCATGGACTACAATATGTGGTGATGACATGTGTCAACATGATCCCATGTTTGGTTTGGAGAATATTAAATCTTAAGTAGTTTTTCAATGAGTAGAAATTACTTTTCTAAAAATAAAAGGAATTAAACCAAGCTTTAATCTTATAATGTTAGTGATGATGTTAGATCATCTATAGGACCCTTGTGTGTGATGATTGCAAGTAGTTAAGTATTGTTTGGTGATTGTGTACCTCATATTTATTCATAGACGATAGTACCGACTAAGGATACGAGGAGGAAGGAGGATTCTACGAGGAAGAAGCCGAGGAGAACTTCAACCACTGCTCTGCACAAGGCAATCCTAATACTACTAGTGAATGTGCAAGCTAACACTTGCAAGATATTTTACCTATGCAAGCTTTACTACCTAAGTGGACCAATGCAAGACAATACTTGCAAGCTATTAACCTTGCAAGATAACACTTGCAAAATACTCTACTGATGCCACAAAACCCTACTTGTTACTATGCCCACTATATGCCTTAAGCATATGTGATCATATCCCCTTGATAAACCAATCCTAGTTTTATTCACAAGCTTTATTACTTTATCAAAGCTCCTACTTAGAGCTTACTTAAGTAAATTGTAGATTCTAGAAGGATACTTGAAGGTTGCATAAAGAGCATAAAATTTGGCCTAAGCTAGATAATCTTGATGTCATCCTAAGGCATGAGATTGAACTTAGTCAAAACTCCACTAGTTACCACCCCTCATTGAGTACTTACCCCACTTGTAGATGCTAGTGCTAAGCATAAAACCTGATCAACTTTAGATAGGAATACTTGGTGGAAAAATGGTTATGAAAACCTTGGAATGATGGATCATTCTATTGAAATGTTTTGGACATGTGTTTCCGAACACCTGATGATTTTTAGTGATGAAAATGTTGAGGCATGAGCCTTAGCCCTTTATAAAACTGATGGTTGTCTGGATGCGATACCATTCCAATTTTATCGTATAACCACAATACCCGAATATTGGGTAGGGCTTGGCTGGAAACATATATACCTTAGTATTAGTTCCCTCACGACCAAGGTCTGAGCTGAGGCTACCTTGTGAAGATTGTCCACCTATGCAGTACCCAAGATGACAGTTGGTCATGGTTGGGAGGCCAAACTCATAGGAGAGGTGCTTATACTAGGGAGTGTAATTGAAAGGTTAGGATTGATTATCCGCATACTGAGTATGGTGAATTCAGGATTTGTTCCTGACAGATGTATCGAATGTTGTGGTGAAAGTGTACAATCTCTACAGAGTGTCAAACTATTCGAATAGCCGCGTCCACGGTTATGGACAGTTGGAGTGGCCATACTGTTCCCCCGTCAGACTTTTTACAAAATGACTTGTGAAATGGATTGAGACTTTGACTTGACCACAACAGGGTTGTGATATGAAATACAAGTTCCCACTTAGGAGTTATAAAATTGTGACTAGCATTCATTTGCTTCTAGACTTAGTAGAGATAAATCTGGCTTTTGCAAAATAACCCTAGAGCCTAGTGTCCTATTACCAAAAACCCCTTTTACTTGTTAGTATTAGTTTGCGAGTACTTAAAGAGTACTCATGGCTTTGTCCCTAGCTATTACCATGGCCAGACTATGAAGAGGAGTACCTAGAGGATGGACCCCAGGAAGGTTACGACAACTAGGATCATCTCCCATCGTCAGCATTGCCTGTGACCCCGAAGATGGAGCTTCGCCTATGCTACCGTTATTATTACGTATTCCGCTGCTTGATGTTGTATTAAGAACTGGATCATGAGATCCCTATTTATGTAAGAACTTATGTATCGTTTGTAATGGATGATGTACTATGGTATCCAATTCTGTTATGTCTCGCAAAAATGGTAATCCTGGGATTGCGATGTATTGCATAACAGGCATCTGGGATTAAAAATTCGGGTGTTGACAATTGTGATGTGTGTGATTAGAATTGATTCCTTAGAAATCTTTTGCTTATTCTAATCCCAATCCAACCCAAACAGATGACTAATCCAAGAAACTCCAACATCAAGAATGGTTACAACAACAACAACCAAGAGACCAACATGAGGGAACTCATAGTAACTCAAACCCAGTTGAACCAAGTGACAGCTCAATTTTAGCCAACACCAGTGAGTTAGATCCAACCATGCAAAGGTTTTTGGAAACCCAAACCCAATTGTTGCATAAGATGACAGATCAAATGATCAACATGGGAGACAACTCTTCCCAAGAAGTTTGTGACATCAAGGATGTCAAGGGTGATATTCTAGAAGGAACCCAAGCTTGGAATATTTGTGGAGACAAGGATCACACTTACAAAAAGCATGAAGATCAATGCCCCAATTGTGAAGAGAAACATCCAACCAATTAATGCCCCACATCTCAAGCTACTTGTTTCCTATGTGAAGGAAATAATCATGTCCCTACCCAATGCCCCATCTATTCCATAGTTCAACAAAGGAAACAAGGTGGAGTGCAACAACAGTTTGTAAACCACTACAAGAAATGTGTCAACTTGTGACCTTCTCGTAGTGACGGGAAATAAAATCGTCATAGATTTATGACGATTTCGCACAAGATGGTCATAGGCTATTTGGAGAGGTCAAAATCCTGTAGAATTACGACGTTTTTGTTAGAACCGTCACAATTTCATCTGATGAAATCGTCATAATCTACACTGTATATATTTGATCCTTATTTGTAGTCGATTATGACCAATTTAAAACGTCATATTGTCTAAAATAAAATAAATTAATTGAACTCATTGGCCACATCAGCAGTTATGCTTACGTGGCATGTCCATGTGTCTATAGTCAAACAGCGGGAAACCAATTTGAGAAGAGCAGCGCGCGGGCAAACCCTAACCCTAAAACATTTCCCCTCGCCCCACATCCCCACGCACGCACCCTAGCGCCGCCCCTGCCCTTTCTCTGCTAGCGCCGGTCGCGGCCCCTCCCACCCCAGACCCCCTCCTCTTGCTTGATGCGCACCACCACGACATTGATGTCACTTCTCCCATCCGCACCAACCTCCGGCCACCCCCCGCTGGCGGAAACCCTAGCCCAGAATCACCGGCGCCCCTCCTACTCTCTCGCCGCCACCCTCCACCGCCCCGCATCCTTCTCCCACCGCAAGACATCCTCGTTCCTTCGTTCTTCGTGCACCGCCAAGGCCACCCTATGCTGGATCTGGAGAGCAGGTATCGTGACGGCCGAATCGGACGAGGCACCAGTCAGACTTCACCTACAAGTAAGTACCATCACGTTCTGATCCAGCGATCCACTATCTCCGGTTGCTCCCTTTATCCTCTTCAATTGTTCATGCTCTAATCATGTTCTGTTTACTCGCACCCCTTCTAGATTTTTGGTTGTCGTAACATCGCCTGCATCCACCCAAGGAGCCACCCAGAAGATGGCGAAATCTGGTGTCTGTAGGCAATCTACGCCAGCCACAGCATAACTCCCCGACGCCCGGACAAAGCTCCTTCACCAACCCCCCGATTCCAGAACGGAGGTAGTCCAGAACGAAAATATGCCAGCATAACTTTCCCCCATGTTAGCAAGATGGTGGTGGTGCAAAACTTCAAATCCCAACCCAAGTTTCTCTAATTCCCCTAGATGCAGCAAATTGTTAGCACTTCTGTTTATATCCCTATGCTTAGTTTTGCTCCTTAAGGGCATTTACTATGGTAGGAGCTTAATCAGACGCTTAGATGAGAAAAAATAACACCAGAAAAAAGGATATTCATTTAAGCACGCAAGCTTCCAACGCGAGTAGCTACCTTGGGCTGCTAGCGATAGCTTCAGAACTGGGTTGTGCGGCATAAAACAGGCATAATGCTGACGATTCGTTTAGCGTCGACGCAAGGAAATATCCCGGAGTTCGATGGGATTCAAGACTGGCCGCTAGGAAATGCATTCTAGCGTCCCTGGATAGTGTCTGCAGTGTACATGGCCTAATCTAAATCATTAGCTGAACTGCAGTTGCTTGCTTTGTTATATTTTGTCTTACAAATATTATTTGTGCATTATCTCTACTCATAAGTGTTTTGTAGGATTCACTAGAAACTTTATAGATGACTGTACATGAATGATGTTTTACTGTATAAACCTGGTGATATGGTCCTTTGTTTGGTACATCAATGCCAGAAGTGTACATTCATCTTTGTTTGGTACATCAATGCCCGGAGTGATATGGTCCGTCTGTGGCATCTTGATCCAATAATTCTAAAATATTATTTGTTCTGTTCTTTTTTGTTTTCTTAAAGGATCACAGTGTAGTAGATAGAAAATTCCAGTATTTTGCAAGACCATGGATGTACTATGTTCTGTTTACTTGTAACTAAAATTTGTTAACTATAAGAATGAGGAGAAACAAATAATTACAAACTTGTTTGCTTGAAGAATTGTACATTGCGATCTCCCTTCCTGTTATCTTTTTTCCATCATTTTTTTGCATTATATATAGAATATTTTCATGAAGGCAATAACATACACTAACTAGTGATTTCTCGTACTTTCATTCTATATAGAATACTTTCATAAAGGCAATTTGTTTGCTAGAATATTCTTACATGAACTGAAGTACACAATCTTTCAGGCAATAACCATTGAAGACCATATATAGTCCATACCGTGGTGTCACAAAGTCAACTGCTCCTGTATCCATCGACATATCTGCCCTAGACAAAGAACCATAAGCAGTGTAACACCTCAACTGAGGCCCAGCGGCGTCTCCATCTTCCTGTGTTGCCCCCTGTAAGCTTGTTTCTCCTAGTTTGTTTGGTTTCATTCAAGTGTGCAGTCAAGCTAAGTGGGAACATTGGTCAGTTGTGTTTTCTTGTTCAATTATGTTCTGTCAACTCATGGATGAATACTTGCATAACTTCCTGTATAGTTTGTGTAGAAGTTTTGCATTGTCCCGTCATTCAACTCTTCCGTGGTATTCCTTCATATTGATCACTCATAAATTTCCCTATTCATATGAACAATTTCCTTGTATAACATCTGCTGGGTCTGATTTGTGTTCATGAGGAAATAAAATATGCTGCTACTTATTAGGTTTTCTTTAGTGATTACAGTAATGACATTGTGATTGCAGTACTTGCTATTGCCTTGTGTGGTTCTTATAATTCTTTCTTGGTTCTTTAAAAATAAGATAAGGAATTCTTCTCTGATCTTAATGTGTGCAGCTATTGCCTTTAGCTTTTATCTGTTCTATAAACACTAAGGAGTAACCTATAAACACTATGGAGTAACACTGTGTTGCTCAAATGCAGATATATATCAAGCTGAAAAGTGTTGTTACCTAGTTGGTAGTGTCGGGACAACAACATTGCTCTCCCACACCGACAGAGCGGCCCAAGAAGACCGCCAAGCTGTCAACGCCAAGTGGCAGGAAGCGGAACAACAAGAACGCGGCGCCGAAGGGCAAGTCGACCTCGCTGGTGGCGGTGGAGCAGGCCGTGGAGTATGTCCGCTCCGAGGATCGACAGCCGGTGGCCGTGACGAAGTCACGGGCTGCTGGCCTAGTTGTGGAAATCGAGTCCAAGGACTGGGTGAAGGTCTGCGAGGCGCTCAACAACGCGCGTCGCCATGCCATCCACCACCCCATGCTCCTCGCCCCCATCATGTATGTATTGTTCCCCCATATCTGTCCGCTTCTCTGAATTTTGTTTTGTTTGATTCCCCTCTCGATCATGGTGGATTCCCTTATGATTTTTTTGTCTGATTCCCTTCGACAAGCTGCTCCTCTAGCTGCTGCTCAAGGCATCACGGGACAAGCATTCCGTGGCCGAGGAGGCTGAGAAGGCGATGTGCGCCACGTCCACGTCCATGCCTCACCTGCTGCTGCTAAAGAAGCTCGGGGCCTATGTCCACCACTCCAACCTCATGGTCAGGGCCAAGGCCGCATTCGCCAAGTCGCATGGATCGGCAACGCCACGACCTGCTACTGCTGGTCACCTCCAAAACGAGTGGCTGCTAGTCAGGTCCCTCTCCTCCTTATTAGATTTTGTTTATTTCTTGCAATTATCTGCATGTGCTCCCTCCGTGTAAAATACTTGGTCATGTGTATGTTATCTTGCCAATCCCTAACAATTTATTCTCTTAATGGACGAACAAGGAACTAATTAGTGCACGAACAATTTATTTCCATATATGTTTTTTTGGGTTTGGTTTCGCACGAACAAGGAACTAATTAGTTCATGTGTTCATGTATAAAACAATCAATATAAAAAAATTTATTTTCAAGGTCTCTATGATGCATTTAAGTCTATGGTTCCTCCATTTTCTCCTACACTTGCTATGTGAGACCAGGCTAGTTGATTGTTTCTAGTGTATACCTATGAGCTCAATCATTTGGATATTGTTATAGTTATAAAGTTACACTAAGTGATTTTATAGTGTTTGATTGTCCAACTATATGTTCATGTAAGGTAGACATGTTATGTTGGAGCTATAAACTACTTTTCCTGATCCTAAATTTGGCTTGCTATAATCTACAATGTCTCAATATTTGTGATTTGTTCCCTGATTGTCACAGGTTTCTTAGCACAGTGTTTGAATCAGGTTTCTTATTAAGTAGCGAGAAAAAACATGATATGAAGTACTAGATGTATGTCTCGAGTTTCTGTAATTAGCGAGAAACAACATGATAGGAAGCATCGTCAGGCTGCTGGTGAGGCTCCCGCTGATAATTTGCAGAAGATTGCAACCTGAATCCCAACTGACAGTATGTACATAACCGATTCTCCCTTTTTTTATCGAATTAATTTTATCTGTTCTTGTGTGGTATCATTCCAAAAGTTTAGATTATCAAGTTTTATTCATTAACCGAGCTTGTAGAAGTTTGTAAATATAAGGCAATGGTCAAGCTCGGTTTTGCTAGTAGTTGGATAAATTGGGTATGCATGTAGATAAGTAGTTTTAGTTAAGGGAGAACTCCTGACGTCCTTAATTTGAACACACTGCAAGCATCACTAGTCTGGTAGTGTAAATATGGGTGCTCTTTTAATAGGGTTAGTTTGAGTCTTATGACTCTTACTCTTACATGATCCAGGGGCATTTGATCATACTCGGAATTATTCTGCTATCATTCATCATGTACCATGCCAGTGTTATCTTCAGTTCAGTGGCTTACAAAGGTACTCCATGTAATATCATGTACAATGCCAATGTTAGCTTCAGTTCAGTGGCTTACAAAGCTACTCCATGTAATATATCATGTACCATGCCAATGTTATCTTTAGTTCAGTGGCTTACAAAGCTACTCCATGTAATATCATGTTAATTATTAAACGAGTTCTTGGAGTGGTGCTTGTAAATGAGTTATACAAGATCCATAGTATTTACAGTGATAGGAATGAGTGAATAGAAATTTTTCAAATCTGATTTAAACTTAATCAAATGATTAGAAAGCTTTTGTGGATATGAAACCACTGATTATGAATGCTAATACATTATGTAAATTTTCTGCTACCCCTATTCTAGATTGCTAGAACTATATGTAAAATTTGCTGCTACCCATATTCTGAAACTACAAGCTTTGTTCATGTTTCAGCTGATCGTGCTGGAGTGGAGCTGCGCCACTTCGGGAGAGCGGAGGAGATTGTTCGTGTAGCGATCCGAGGAGCTTGTCCGAGGTGTTGCAATTGGTGCTATTTGCTAATAAGTGAATGTAAATACTGAATTGTAATCTTGGATGTGCATTTGTGAGCCTGCTATTTGCTAATAAGTTATCTGCATGCTGTGTATTTGCTGAAAATGGTGTATTTTATTGATGTATTTGGAAACTCTGGTGTATTTTATCGATTTATTGCATGGCTGAAGCAATTCCAGAAATGAAAATGCAAATTCTAGTTTAAAAATAGCAGAAATCTGGACTGGATGAAATATATTTGGGGTCTAAAAAGGCTGTGGCCCAAAATATATTGTAACAAATCTGAAAATAAATAAGTGTACCGTAAGAAGGCAAGGCCCAAAAGTGACAAACCTAAAAAGGCCAAGGCCTAGCAAATAAAAGGCTAGAATTATTGGGCCAGCCCATTTAGATCACTAAAATGGACTGGGCTGATTTTGATTTAAGATGATTTCATTTCGTCACAATTTTGCCACGTAGGATCAGCCACGTAGGATCTGAGCTGTCCTGGCTAGATGGCCCATGACGATATTGGATCGTCATAGACGTTATGACGATTCAATATCGTCATAGACGGTTATGACGATTTTACCAAAAACGTCGTTATAGTTCATTTGCGACGCCTAGCTTTCGACGATCTCAAAATCGTCATAGACTCGTCATAAACGGACTACTATGACGATTTTGTGACGAAAATTGAGGGTCATATATAGACAGATTCCTTGTAGTGAACCCTCATGAAGGAACAACTTGTACCAAGAAGGATGAAGGCAAAGTCAAAACTATGCATCATAAGGCCAAATCTAAAGTGACCACAAAGTGTTGCTACTCTTGTGGAGAAGAAGGTCATATCTCTAGTAACTGCCCCAAGAAGAGAGAAAGATTTCCCACCTTTGTGGTGAAGTATGAAGAGCATGAACTAGAAGAACTCCTAGCTTTGGAGAGACCCAAAAAGAAGAAGAAGGACATAAGCCAGTTGCAATGTTTTAATTGCAAAGAAATGGGACACTATGCTAGTGATTGCCCAGAAAAGAAGAAGAACCAAGGAAACAAACAAGAGGCAATGATACAAAAGGAAAAGAAAGATATAAGCCAAGTGATGTTTTTCAAATGCAAAGAGCTAGGCCATTATGCAGACAAGTGTCCAGAGAAGATTCATCAAAATCCTAAGCAAGCCAAGAAGTAATCTAGTTGGAAAACTTTTAAGGATGGTAGTACCCTAGTTGCCTTGAAGCCAACTTGTAACCCTAGACTCCCCAAATCTCGGGACGAGATTTATTTTAAGGGTGGTAGCCTGTCACATCCCAAGATTTTCCAAATCTTGTAATGTGAAAAAATAAATAAGCAAAATAAATAATTGTTGAAAATTAGAGTGAAAAGAAACTTTTGTTTCTGAATGGAAACTTAAAATCCCATGTTGAACAAACTTTGGTTAACATTTGAATCCAACTAAATTCAAATCAAGTGGAATTCATTCTTCATAAATGCATCTGGAAATTTAAACACTTGAGAAATAAACCAAAACCCTAAAACCCTAATGGAAGAAAATCATTTCCATGTTATCTCCAAGCCTATGGATTTGATCCATTTAAAAATTTGTCAACAAACATTTACAAGTGATCAAGAATGACAAATAGAAATATTATAAAACCATAGAAATTGGTTTCACTTAATTTGGAGCCATGAATAAAATCTTATGAATTTAATAAGATAAGGAAAAGTAATTCCCAAAGCTAATAAAGCACTTATATAAAATCCATACCAAATAGCAAGCAAATAATGCTAAAAGTATTTAAAAAGATAAACAAATAATAAATAAAGTTATAATAGTTGGAATAACTATTTTTGGGTCTTTAAAATAAAAAGATATGGTTTTTATAAAGCAAAGGTAGGAATATAAATAAGGATTATTTTATAGAGCCAAATTAAATCTTGGCCAAGCTTTTGAAATAAAATATTTCTATTTGATAAAAAGAGTAAAGGTTTATTTAAATAAAATAATGAGGATTTATTAATATCCAATTTTATTAAAGTAAAGGCTTTTCCATTTTAAATAAACACTAAAACTTGTTAATTTATTTTAAATAAGAATTCCAAGTGTTTTAGTTTTTCAAATGAAACCTACTAAAAAGATATTGATGTTATTTAGATTTCAAAAAGAGTTTTAAAATAAATTAAAACCTATTTGAATTAAAGACTATGAACTTTTTATTTAATTATTAATAGATCCTAAAAGAATAAAAGCATTATTTTATTTTGAACTTTGAAATATGTTGATAAACAGAATTAAATTGTACCCAAAGTTTGGTGGTGATTTGAATTCAAATGGAGATTGAAAAATATTATTAAATCTTATTTAATTAATACTAGAGCCTATTTTAAATAATTAAAAGACACTAAAAAGGATAAATAAATTATTCTAAACTTGACTTTGGAATGTGTTATTAATCAGTATATGAATCCACACAAATTTTGGTTGAGGTTTAAATTGATTGGTTGCTTGAATTGTTTGAATGAAAATCAAATCAGAATATTCAAAAATAGAAAAGAAAAAGGTTTAGTATAAAAAAATGGAAACAAACCCAGCCCAGCCCAGCTAGCCCACTAAGGCCCAGCAGCCCACCTCTCCCTCTCTCCTCGAAACGTTTTTCCCTCACCGCAGAACAAACCCGCTAAGTCGCTGACCACTGGACCCCATTCCCTCTCTTCCTCTCTTGCTGTCAAACGGACCCCACGACCACGTCAGCGTCTTCCCCGCGCGACCAGTTCTTCCTCCCGTTACTGCCGATTGATTCGCGTGATAAATTCTCTTCAATGTCGCATGATCCTCGCCCCCTGAGCACACTCACTTAAGCGCCCGTTTCCCCTCTTCCTTCCCCCAAAACATCACGCCTCGAGAGCCACGAGGCTGCTCGGAATCATCTCCTGACCGTCACTGTCTCCGGCGAGCTCCACCTCCAGTTCCGGCAAAACCCTGCCGCCCCTCACCTCCTCGACCACGCGAGCCTGCTCCCCTCTTCCATACGCATCTCCCAGTGGCCTCAACTCGCTCGCGCATGCCCCTATCGTCGGCAACCACCTCGACTGACCGCACCACCATCTTCTCCAACTCCGACGAGCTCCACAGGTAGTCTCTGACCGCGCCGCCCTCTCTCTTAGATGATCCCATACTCCCTACTCTTCCACGTGTCTAACAGCACCATCTGTTCCCTCTCCCGTGCTCTACAGCGACGTCCCCGACAACGACAGTGCGTGCCCGTCGCCAGACATCTCTCCGGCGAGCAATCCACGAACTCCAGCGCGCCCCTCAACAAACAGCAGGCACCTCGAGCACCACCACGACCTCGCGAACTTGGTGAGCTCCTCCCCACCCTCTCTCGCTTCCTGCATCGCCAGCAACGCCACCGTCTGACCGCGCGCCGCCAGTCGCCGCCGCCAGCGCCGCCACTCAATGGTTGCTCGAACGTCAGCCGTAGGATTAAAATCTAACACACGCGATAGAACATAAACGAAAGGGTACGCTTGCTTTTGTGCCACACGATTTCATTAAGATCCAACGCTCCAAAGAGCTCAGTCCGCATGAACCGTTTTCGACGAATCAGAACAGCCCACGTGTCCAGAGATTGTTTTAAAAACCAGAAACTTGTCTATTAGATGTTCCAATTTGAAAAATTCATAACTTTCAAACCACATGTCCAAATTTTGCAAATTTTATATCAATGGAATCAGCAGGACAAGTACTTTCTGACCATGCCCTTTGTTTAGTGAATTGCTTCTGCTAAAATGATTGTTTTGGTAGAAACTTGTGTAGGCATATTTAGAATATAAAAATTTGTT
Organism: Avena sativa; assembly: GCA_916181665.1. NCBI lineage: Eukaryota > Viridiplantae > Streptophyta > Magnoliopsida > Poales > Poaceae > Avena > Avena sativa. The sequence goes on along the minus strand of OV702279.1, from coordinate 49,791,891 downwards.
CTAAAATGATTTTTGAGATAAAATCTTTGGCAAATGGGTTTTTTTGAACCTAATGACCATATAAATCAATTTGTGGATTCAAAAACATATTTGGTGAAGCAAAAGAATAAAACCTTGAATTAAAGCATTTCTAGTCAAATAAAAATATGGTTTAATTGTTAAAAATGATTTTGGAAGAAAACCTTTGGGAAATGTTTTGATTTAAACTCTCTGACCCCAAACACCAAGTTTTTGGAATTAAAAATGTATTTGGTGAACCATATAAAAATTGTTGCTTTGCTAAAGGCATTTTCAACCACATAAAATAATGATTTGGTTCAAAAATGGTTTATAGGTAAAATCTTTTGCAAATAGTTTTGCCACTTTATAAAATGACCAATAAGTGTTTTATAATGTTTATAACCTATTATAAACCACTTTTGTAAATAAAACAAAGTTTGGCATGCTTGCATGCATTACTTTGTTTCTATTATTTTATGTAATGCTTGCTTGAATGGTAGATTGAAATATTGCTTGCTTGATTGAATTGTAGTGATTTGAAGAGTGTGAATATTGCAAGATCAAGGAGTGAACTTATACTCTCTACCAAAAAGGCAAGAGATGCTTCATACTTTTGTCCCATTATTTTCACTATGCATTAGTGATATTTCTAAGTAGGACTTGCATGGAATTTTGCTAAGTATAAACTATGCCATGGGAAATCCTAGTAGATGAAACCTTAGTAGAAATTTCCTAAGTTAAGATTCCTACTATTATCATGCTTAGCTTAGCTAGTAGAAAACAAGGGTGGATTATATTTCAAGCTATGGAATATTTCTAAGTCAAGGACTTGTGTTTTGTTTAATAAAACAACTAAGTGAATGAATCACCTGGGTGGAATGGAAGGAATGGTTTGTGTTGAGTGGTTCACAAGGCCCATTTCTTTGGTTTACCTTGTTTATCTCACTTGTGGATGGCCACCCAGGAACCAAGAGATTTGAGATGTCAAATGTTGAGAAGCTTCAAGTGCAGCCACTTGGCATTATGGGCTTTGCCTGGATCATATAGGTTGCATTAACTTAGCCAAATGGACAGTTGGTGGTAGGGAAATGATAGGTTGGAACGCGTCCATTCTGGTCTAAGGGAAGGCTTCTGAAAGATCTTGTCTTGGTGAAACCAAGTCTTGTGGAGAAAGTGCACCACCTCTGCAGAGTGTAAAATCTAAGTACTTAGCCATGTCCCTGGTAAAGGACAATTTGAGAATCAAGACATGGAAGCTATCAAGAATCTCCTCATCCCAATTTCTGAGTTAAAAACTTGTGGTTGAACAAGGGTTGAAGGATCACCAATTTCTATTGGGAGATGCCTTGGGTGATTTTTGACAAACAAAAACTTATTGTTTTCAAATGATAAGGAAAATCTATTTTGAGCAAAGCAAGCCTAAGCTCCACTTAGCCAAATGCATATAGATTTTAGACTCCACTATACTACCATAGTATCACTTGCCAATAAAATTCAAATGTATTGACCCTTGTGGCTGTAACTTGTTATGTTGCAGGTTTTTTTTATGTTAGTGAAGTTTATTGATTAGGATTACAAGTCTACAACCAACATGTCTGCCTGTGGAACTTTGAAGATGAAGGACCCCATGCTATTATTATATTCTGCTGAATTGTAATGAGATAGCCAAATGAGCTATGTAAGATGTCATAAATTATTTTATTCCTGGTTATAAAGTTGTATTATGACCTTTGTTTCTTGATATTACATCTTAATTGTGGATGCTAGCTATTGATCCAGGGACTAGCATTGTAAACACAGGGATCTCTACCTTATTAAAAGTTGGGAACCTTACATTATGCTACGCTTATCTATAGGAGTATGTCCATCATACCATTCTCCTAACGATATGATCTTGTTGTTAATAACATCTCAATGTTCATGATGGGGAAACCACAATCATTTATTAACTAATAAGCTAGTATTATGAAGAGGCTTTACTAGGGACTCTTATTTAGTTTACAAATCACACAAGTATCAATCTTTCCTTGTTAATACTGTTATAGCATGAATGTAAACATTTATCATAAACACAAAGATATAATAATAACTACATTTATTATTGCCTCTAGGGCATATCTCCAACAGTCTCCCACTTGCACTAGAGTCAACTAATCTAGATTACATGGTAATATACCGAACACCCATGGTAGTTTGGTGTTGCTCATGTTTTGCCCTCGGAAGAGGTTTAGTCAACGGATCCGCCACATTCAGATATGTGTGTACTTTGCAAATCTTTATGTCACCATCTTGGACATGTTCTCGAATAGCGTGAAAACGTAGCTTGATGTGCTTCAGCTTCTTGTGTGACCTTGGTTCTTGCGCATTGGCTATGGAGCCCATGTTATAACAGTAGATAGACATTGGGTCCAGCACACTTGGAACCACACCGAGCTCTGTAATGAACTCCTTCATCCATATCGCTTCTTGTGAATCCTCCGAAGCAGCTATGTATTCCGATCCAGTTGAAGATCTCACCACAACGCTTTGCTTTGCAGTCCTCCAGCTAACTGCTACACCATTCAAAGTAAATACGTATCCAGATTGAGATTTAGAATCGTCTGGATTGGTGTTCCAACTAGCATCGGTGTAAGCATTAACAACGAGTTGTTCATCACCTCCATAAGAAAGAACCATATCCTTAGTTCTTCTCAAGTACTTAAGGATGTTTTTAACCACTGTCCAAAGATCCACTCCTGGATCACTTTGATATTTGCTAGTCAAACTAACAGCATATGCAATGTCGGGTCTAGTACATAGCATGGCATACATTAGAAATCCTATGGCTGAGGCATAGGGAGTCTTACTCATCCTTTCTCTATCTTTTGGCGTTGCTGGACTTTGAGTTTTACTCAAGGTCGTATTGGGCAACATGGGCAAGAACCCTTTCTTGCTATCTTCCATTCCAAATCTCTTTAGAACTTTGTCCAAATATGTACTTTGTGACAATGATATTAGGCGTCTCGATCTATCTCTATAAATCTTTATGCCTAATATGTAAGCTGCTTCGCCAAGATATTTCATTGAAAAACTATTATTCAAATATTCCTTGACACTATTAAGAAGGTCTACATCATTCCCAATATCAATATGTCATCTACATATAGTATTAAGAATGCTACAGAGCTCCCACTCACTTTCTTGTAAATACAAGCTTCTCCATAAGTTTGTATAAAACCAAAACTTTTGATTACCTTATCAAACGTTGATTCCAACTTCAGGATGCTTGCTTCAATCCATATATGGACCGTTGAAGTTTGCATACCTTGTTAGCATCTTTAGGATCGACAAAACCTTTGGGTTGCATCATATACAACTCTTCATCAATGTCTCCATTGAGGAATGCTGTTTTGACATCCATCTGCCATATCTCATAATTGTAATATGCAGCGATTGCTAACAAAATCCTCACAGACTTTAGCTTCGCTACTGGTGATAAAGTCTCATTGTAGTCAACTCCTTGAATTTGTCGAAACCCTTTTGCGACAAGTCGAGCTTTATAGACAGTAACATTACCATCAGCATCTGTTTTCTTCGTGAAAATTCATTTGTTCTCGATAGCCTTTCGGCCATCCGGTAAGTCCACCAAAGTCCATACTTGGTTTTCGTACATGGATCCAATATCGGATTTCATGGCTTCTTGCCATTTATTGGAATCTAGGCTCATCATCGCTTCCTCATATGTCGCAGGGTCATTGGTGTTGTCCACCAACATGACACTCATAACGGGATCATACCAATCAGGAGTGGTACGATTTCTCGTTGACCTGCGAGGCTCTGTAGAAACTTCAACTGACGTTTCATGATCATCATCATTATATTCCTCTCTTATTGGTGTAGGCACCACAGGAACTTCTTTCGGTGTTGCGCTACTCGCAAGTTCGAGAGAAGGTTCAACAACCTCGTCGAGTTCTACTTTCCTTCCAGTCACTTCTTTCGAGAGAAATTCCTTCTCTAGAAAGGATCCATTCTTGGCAACGAAGATTTTTCCTTCGGATCTATGATAGAAGGTATACCCAATAGTTTCCTTAGGGTATCCTATGAAGACGCATTTTTCCTCTTTGGGTTCAAGCTTGTCCGGCTGTAACTTCTTTACATAGGCTTCGCAACCCCAAACTTTAAGGAACGACAATTTAGGTTTCTTCCTAAACCATAATTCATACGGTGTTGTTTCAATGGATTTAGATGGTGCCCTATTTAAAGTGAATGCGGCTCTTTCTAATGCATAACCCCAAAATGATAGCGGTAAATCTGTAAGTGACATCATAGAATGAACCATATCTAAGAGAGTTCGATTACGACGTTCGGACGCACCATTACGCTGTGGTGTTCCCGGCGGTGTCAATTGTGAAAGTATTCCGCATTTCTTAAAATGCTTGCCAAACTCGTAACTTAGATATTCACCTCCACGATCAGAACGTAGAAATTTAATCTTTTTGTTACGTTGATTCTCTACCTCACTTTGAAATTCCTTGAACTTCTCGAAAGTTTCGGACTTATGTTTCATGAAATAGATATACCCATATCTACTCAAGTCATCCGTGAAGGTAAGAACATAACGATAACCACCGCGCGATGCTACACTCATTGGACCACACACATCGGTATGTATGATTTCCAACAAGTCCGTAGCTCGCTCCATCATACCAGAAAATGGAGTCTTAGTCATTTTACCCATCAGACATGCTTCGCATCTTTCAAGTGATTCGAAATCAAGTGATTCAAGAAGTCCATCGGAATGGAGTTTCTTCATACGCTTCACTCCAATGTGACCAAGACGACAGTGCCACATATAGGTCGAGTTATTGCTCAATTTCAAACGTTTAGCTTCAACGTTATTAATATGTGTATTTCCACTATCGAGATTCAATAAGAATAGACCATCTATCAAAGGTGCTTGTGCATAAAACATATTACTCATATAAATCGAACAACCATTATTCTCGGAATTAAACAAGTAAACGTCTCGCAATAAACAAGATCCCAATATAATGTTCATGCTCAACGCATGCACCAAATAATAATTATTTAAGTATAAAACTAATCCGATGGTAGATGAAGAGGTAGCGTGCCGACCGCGATCACATCAACCTTTGATCCATTTCCAGCATGCATCGTCACCTCATTCTTCGCTAGCTTCCGTTTATTCTGCAGTACCTGTTTCGAGTTACAAATATGAGCAACCAAACCAGTATAAAATACCCAGGCACCACTACGAGTACTAGTGAGATACACATCAATAACATGTATATCGGATATACCTTTCTTCTTGATGTTGCCGTTCTTCAAATCCGCCAAGTACTTTGGGAAATTCCGCTTCCAGTGACCTTCTCCCTTGCAGTAAAAGCACTCAGTATCAGGCTTAGGTCCAGCCTTGGTCTTCTTTGTCGGTGCGGCAACTTTCTTACCACCCTTCTTGAAGTGTCCCTTTTGCTTAGAAAATCTCAATCGTGCCCCACCCAAGTTCAACAACAACAATACTACCGCCAACACCAACACTGCCCCTAGGACTGGAAACAATGTTGTGCCTGTAGCAGCCAAGGACAAGTCACAAGTGACCTGTTATGACTGTGGAAATAAAGGCCACTATTCCAACGAGTGCCCCAACAAGAAGAATGCTACAGCCCCTAATGCCAATGTCCCAGCTCAGCAGCAGCGTCGTGTTCAGCCAGGAAGAAGATTTTCCCCAGGGAATTCACTCAACCGCAACGACCGTCTTTTTCTCATGCATGTTGAAGAAGCTCAGGAAGCGCCAGACGTCGTGCTGGGTATGTTTTCTGTTAATTCAGTACTTGCACGAGTGTTGTTTGATTCTGGTGCATTGCACTCATTTGTCACCGAAGAATTTGCATGCACTAGTAAAATTCAACCAACCAAATTGAAGCATGTTATGATTGTTCAAATTCCCGGATCAACCACCAAGGCTAGGCAAATTTGCAAAGCCATCCCTATCCGAATCCATGGCATAGATTTTTATGCAAACCTGATAGTACTCGGAACTAAAGGTTTGTAAGTAGTACTAGGAATGGATTGGATGTCCAAACATAAAGGATTGATTGACTGTGCCAAGAAAGCCATAACCATGACCAGTACAGCCGGAATATCAGTCGAGCATATATCTGAAACCTTACCTCGCCAATTCAAATGCAACAAGAGTCTATCCCAACCTACCATTGACCAATTCCGGATAGTCTGTGAATACCCTGATGTATTTCCAGATGTTTTGCCCGGTATGCCCCCAGATCGGGATATCGAGTTTATCATTGAACTAATCCCCGGAACTGGACCCATAGCCTAGAGACCATATAGTATGAACACGTCAGAGCTAGCAGAATTGAAGAAGCAACTGGATTCCATGCTGGAAATTGGATTGATTCAACCAAGTGTGTCACCTTGGAGGTCACCTGTCTTGTTTGTGGACAAGAAGGATGGAGGTAACCGTTTGTGTACAAATTATCGGAAATTGAATGACGTCACTATCAAGAACAAGTACCCCTTGCCCAAGATAGAAGATTTGTTTGATCATTTGACCGGTGCCAAAGTGTTTTCTAAGATTGATCTTAGAACTGGCGATCATCAACTCAAAATTCGTGCAGAGGATATTCCAAAGACTGCCTTTACCACCAGATATGGATTGTACGAGTATACAGTCATGTCTTTTTGATTAACCAATGCCCCCGCTTATTTCATGAATCTCATGAATAAGATTTTTATGGACTTCCTGGATAAGTTTGTCGTTGTTTTCATCGATGACATTTTGATTTATTCCAAATTAGTAGAAGAACATGAGCTACACCTAAGGACCATTCTTGGGAACCTTAGAGAGCATCACTGTATGCAAAGTTTAGCAAATGTGATTTCTGGTTACAGGAGGTAGGATTCCTCGGTCACATTGTATCAGCCGGAGGAATTGCTGTTGACCCTGCCAAAGTGAAAGATGTAGAAGATTGGCAAGCCCCAACCACTCAAACCCAAGTTTGTGCATTTCTCGGATTGGCGGGATATTACCGCAAATTCGTAGAAGGATTCTCTAGTATCGCCAGACCCATGACACAATTGCTGAAGAAGGACAAGAAGTTTGAATGGACCGACAAATGTGAAGCAAGTTTTCAAGAACTCAAGAGGAGATTGATTTCAGCCCCAATCTTGATCATGCCAGATATCACGAAGCCCTTCGATGTGTATTGTGACGCATCCAAGATTGGTCTCGGATGTGTGCTAATGCAAGAAGGCAAAGTTATATCTTATCTATCTCGACAACTGAAACAACATGAGCAAAACTACACAACCCATGACCTCGAACTCGCAACCGTAGTTCTAGCCCTGAAAACATGGAGACATTACTTGATGGGAAACCGTTGTGAGATTTATTCGGATCACAAGAGCCTGAAGTATATATTCACTCAGAAGGAGCTGAATATGAGGCAGATAAGATGGATTGAACTAATCAAGGATTACGATCTGGACATTCACTATCACCCTGGTAAAGCCAACGTGGTAGCAGATGCCCTTAGCAGATTGCCGTGCCGCTTGAACTCCATGATTTTGAAGGAGCAACAAAGTTTGCACAAAGAGATGGAAGATTTTCGAATAGAATTAGTAAGCGAAGGATTTTTGTCTAGCATAGAACTCCAGCCCACTTTGATCAGTCAGATTAAAGAGGCGCAGAAGGGAAATGCTAGTATTGACGGAATCAAGCGTCGTATCGGTATAGGCAAAGTACCTGGATTCACCGAGGACGAAGAAGGAGTTCTGTGGTACAAAGGATGCCTTTGTGTACCATCAGATTCTGAGTTGAAAGAAGTTATTTTGAAGGAGGCTCATGATACTCTTTATTCTATCCATCCCGGAGGAACTAAGATGTATCAAGATTTAAAAGAGCAATTTTGGTGGCATAAGATGAAGAGAGAAATCGGAAGCTATATCGCCAAGTGTGATATATGTCAGCGAGTCAAGGCAGGACATCAAAGACCCGCTGGATTGTTGCAACCACTGCAGATTCCGGAATGGAAATGGGATTCAGTAGGAATGGACTTTATCACTGGACTGCCTACTTCTAGTAGGGGAAATGACTCTATCTGGGTCATAGTGGACAGATTATCCAAAGTCGCCCATTTCTTGCCCATCAAGACCACATATTAGAGTTCGAAGCTAGCGGAGTTGTACATCGCTAGGATAGTTAGTTTGCATGGAGTCCCCAAGAACATCGTATCGTATCGAGGAACTCAGTTTACCTCGAGATTCTGGAAGAAAGTCCAAGAAGGTTTAGGAACCCGTCTAGATTTCAGCACCGCGTATCACCCTCAGACCGATGGACAAAAGGAGCGAGTAAAACAAATACTCGAAGATATGCTGAGATCATGCGTGTTAGAATATGGATCCAAGTGGGAAGACTGTCTGTCGTTTGCAGAATTTTCATACAACAACAGTTATCAAGCCAGTTTGCAAATGGCCCGATTTGAATTTATGTACGGAAGGAAGTGTCGCACCCCTTTGAACTAGTCGGAAGTAGGAGAGAGTCAGATCTTCGGACCCGACATCCTACGAGAAGCAGAAGAGAAGGTTCACAAGATTCGTGAGCACCTCAAGACCGCCTAATCCAAACAAAAGAGTTACGCCGACAAGAGACGTAGAGACTTCGCCTTCAACGTAGGAGATTTTGTGTATCTGAAAGTGTCGCCATTGAAGGGAATGCAACGTTTCCAACTCAAAGAAAAGTTAGCCCCCAGATATATCGAACTTTTCAAGATTCTGAACAGTCGAGGAGAAGTATCGTATCAATTGGAACTACCCGAAGAGATGTCAGCCGTGCACAACGTGTTCCATATCTCGTTACTTCGCAAGTGTCTCGAAGTCCTCGAGAGGACCGAAGTGTTCGAAAATATCGATCACCGGACCATAGAGATCAACGATGACCTGACCTATCCCGAAGTACCCATCCGTATTTTGGAAGAAGCTTTTCGAACTACCCGAACCCGAAGCATCAAGTTTCTCAAGATTCATTGGAGCAACCACACAGAAGAGGAAGCTACCTGGGAGCGCGAAGATCACATCAGGACGGAGTTTCCCGATCTCTTCAAATCCTAGGTAATCTTTTCGTCCTTTTTCAAATCTTGGGACGAGATTTTGCTTAAGGGGGGAAGGTTTGTAACATCCCAAAAATACTAAACTTGGATCATCAAACTCTAAGCATCAAAATTAGGGTTAACAAAAAAATTTCTAAATAAAATTAAGAATGCATGCATATGAGTATGCATTGAATTTGAAATTCTTTTGAACCACCTTGTTTGTGTGTTTCTTTGCTTGTAAAATGTTTCTTAGGTGAAATAAACATCATTAAAAAGATTTCCCACACTTTTCCCAAAGACAAATAAAGCAAAACAAATAAAATAAAGGAATGGTCACTTTGACCAATTTAACTCCCATGCCTACTTTGGTTGTCTCAAACTTTCAGAACCTATCAGAAACTTTTCTGGATCTTTGCACCCCTTGAATGTACTCATAACAAAGTATCAAGGACCACTTTGTGATCATCCAGAAACTTTCAAATGCATAGTTTAAATGACAATTCAAAGTTGAATCTTTATCATATGGGAAGATACCACTTTTTCAAAAACCACCCCAACAAGCTCAACTTTCAAAACCCAAGCATCTGCAGACTCACCAGCACCAATCTAGCACACCCACCAAAAATCTTTTCAAAATTCAAAACTTGATTTCATGCGGCCATTTCATCAAACAGGTTGCAGACACAAATCATACAAAATCTAAACACTATAGTGAGCAGTGATTGAAGCCTAACTTGTTCCCTCTCTAGCTCACAACCATCTCAGTAGATCATCTAGCAAGTTAAACCAAGCACTAGACCCACTGTAAGCTTGGCATTGCCATCAATGGTGAACAGCCGAGTGCATCCTTGCCACCCCAGTGTAGACAGCAAGCTAGGAGGAGAAACAAGCCTAGCCAGCATGTCTGGGAGGCAGCCCACCGTCCACCGCCACTCCCTGTCCACCGCTTGAACCTTGCCAACCCGTGGACCACACGGATTGACCGCGCCCAGACCGCCAACGACCATGCCGAGCGTGCGCCAGAGCGCCACCCTCGATTGAAGCCCACAGACCGCGCGCTGCCCTCACCGCGCGCATACACGATCGCCACCGACCCAGGAGACCGCCAGACATCCTCGTTCGCCGCCCCATGACGCACAGCCACCGCTCGCCGTTGAAGACGCCGCCTCTGCCGTGCAGAGCGTCGCGTGTTCTAGACCAAGCCGCACTGCCCCACGCCTCGAAACCATGTCGTCGAGCATCGCCAGGGAACACCACACCGTCCCCTACCTTCGCCCATGCCAATAGCCGTCTGTACCATCGCCCCAGACGAGCTCACCGTGCGCCCCGTCGGTCCCCTCGCTCGACTATAAATAGAGGCCACCCCCGCTCGAATTCTTCAGACCATTCTACTCCCCTCTCACCACTGATCGTGCCATACCATTCCCGGAGAAAGGCGAGCAACACTTCGCCGGAATTTCACCGGAGCCCGCCGCCTCTGGAGAAGAAGGGAGCCATCGATTTCGTCTACCCCACGAGCTGCCGCGACCACCCCTGAGTTCGCCGTCGTCGACTTCGTCGTTCGCCCGCCTCGCCGACCCTTGCCTGCACCCCGGTGAGCCCCCAGCACCCCTCACTAGCCGCGATATGTTTCTTTTTCGCCGCCGTTGCCTCGCGTTGACGATGACTCGCAGCCGTTGGATTAGAACTAGATCGAACGATCCACATTGCCCCGTACCGCTTCGCACCCCCCTGTCTCACTGATGAGTGGGGACACCCACTTAAACAGCCCGCGGAAACGCTACGCTTAGCAGGCCGGCCCAGTACCTTTTCCCGCGCAACCCAGTTATTTGAATTAAACCTTTTCCATTTTATTTCAAACTCACTTTTGTACCCAACTTCAAAAATCAACCCAGATCGATTCAGTGCACCAAATTGAATGAAACTAAATATGTTAGAAAGGTCTGAGAATGTTGAATCCAAGCCCGTTGAATTCAAGTCATTTGGATCTATGGATCACCCATGGTAAAAATAACAAGGCAGAATCTTTTCTACATTCAAACATTTTTTCAAATTTAAACCATAATAGCTTTTGAGTTGATTCCAACTCTCAAAAATCACATTTAACCATACCTTTCATAATATATAAAAATATATAGGTTTACTTGCAGAAATAATGTTCAAGCAATAAAAGAATGCTACATAGGCATTTCTAGCCACTTTAATTAATTAAAATAAAAGGGTAAAACCTTATTAAATTGTGACACCACTTTAAATAACATTCCCATGGACTACAATATGTGGTGATGACATGTGTCAACATGATCCCATGTTTGGTTTGGAGAATATTAAATCTTAAGTAGTTTTTCAATGAGTAGAAATTACTTTCCTAAAAATAAAAGGAATTAAACCAAGCTTTAATCTTATAATGTTAGTGATGATGTTAGATCATCTATTGGACCCTTGTGTGTGATGATTGCAAGTAGTTAAGTATTGTTTGGTGATTGTGTACCTCGTATTTATTCATAGACGATAGTACCGACCAAGGATACGAGGAGGAAGGAGGATTCTACGAGGAAGAAGCCGAGGAAAACTTCAACCACTGCTCTGCACAAGGCAAGCCTAATACTACTAGTGAATGTGCAAGCTAACACTTGCAAGATATTTTACCTATGCAAGATTTACTACCTAAGTGGACCAATCCAAGCCAATACTTGCAAGCTATTAACCTTGCAAGATAACACTTGCAAAATACTCTACTGATGCCACAAAACCCTACTTGTTACTATGCCCACTATATGCCTTAAGCATATGTGATCATATCCCCTTGATATACCAATCATAGTTTTATTTACAAGCTTTATTACTTTATCAAAGCTCCTACTTAGAGCTTACTTAAGTAAATTGTAGATTCTAGAAGGATACTTGAAGGTTGCATAAAGAGCATAAAATTTGGCCTAAGCTAGATAATCTTGATGTCATCCTAAGGCATGAGATTGAACTTAGTCAAAACTCCACTAGTTACCACCCTCATTGAGTACTTACCCCACTTGTAGATGCTAGTGCTAAGCATAAAACCTGATCAACTTTAGATGGGAATACTTGGTGGAAAAATGGTTATGAAAACCTTGGAATGATGGATCATTCTATTGAAATGTTTTGGACATGTGTTTCCGAACACCTGTTGATTTTTAGTGATGAAAATGTTGAGGCATGATCCTTAGCCCTTTATAAAACTGATGGTTGTCTTGATGCGATACCAATCCAATTTTATCGTACAACCACAATACCCGAATATTGGGTAGGGCTTGACTGGAAACATATATACTTTAGTATTAGTTCCCTCACGGCCAAGGTCTGAGCTGAGGCTACCTTGTGAAGATTGTCCACCTGTGCAGTACCCAAGATGACAGTTGGTCATGGTTGGGAGGCCAAACTCACAGGAGAGGTGCTTATACTAGGGAGTGTAATTGAAAGGTTAGGATTGATTATCCGCATACTGAGTATGGTGAATTCAGGATTTGCTCCTGACAGATGTATCGAATGTTGTGGTGAAAGTGTACAATCTCTGCAGAGTGTCAAACTATTCGAATAGCCGCGTCCATGGTTATGGACAGTTGGAGTGGCCATACTGTTCCCCCGTCAGACTTTTTACAAAATGACCTGTGAAATGGATTGAGACTTTGACTTGACCACAACAGGGTTGTGATATGAAATACAAGTTCCCACTTAGGAGTTATAAAATTGTGACTAGCATTCATTTGCTTCTAGACTTAGTAGAGATAAATCTGGATTTTGCAAAATAACCCTAGAGCCTAGTGTCCTATTACCAAAAACCCCTTTTACTTGTTAGTATTAGTTTGCGAGTACTTAAAGAGTACTCATGGCTTTGTCCCTGGCTATTCCCATGGCCAGACTATGAAGAGGAGTACCTGGAGGATGGACCCCAGGAAGGTTACGACAACTAGGATCATCTCCGATCGTCATCATTGCCTGTGACCCCGAAGATGGAGCTTCGCCTACGCTACCGTTATTATTACGTATTCCGCTGCTTGATGTTGTATTAAGAACTGGATCATGAGATCCCTATTTGTGTAAGAACTTATGCATCGTTTGTAATGGATGATGTACTATGGTATCCAATTCTGTTATGTCTCGCAAAAATGGTAATCCTGGGATTGCGATGTATTGCATAACAGGCATCTGGGATTAAAAATCCGGGTGTTGACAATTGTGATGTGTGTGATTAGAATTGATTCCTTATAAATCTTTTGCTTATTCTAATCCCAATCCAACCCAAACAGATGACTAATCCAAGAAACTCCAACATCAAGAATGGTGACAACAACAACAACAACCAAGAGACCAACATGAGGGAACTCATAGTAACTCAAACCCAGTTGAACCAAGTGACAGCTCAATTTTTAGCCAACACCAGTGAGTTAGATCCAACCATGCAAAGGTTTTTGGAAACCCAAACCCAATTGTTGCATAAGGTGACATATCAAATGATCAACATGGGAGACAACTCTTCCCAAGAAGTTTGTGACATAAAGGATGTCAAGGGTGATATTCTAGAAGGAACCCAAGCTTGCAATATTTGTGGAGACAAGGATCACACTTACAAAGAGCATGAAGATCAATGCCCCAATTGTGAAGAGAAACATCCAACCAATCAATGCCCCACATCTCAAGCTACTTGTTTCCTATGTGAAGGAAATAATCATGTCCCTACCTAATGCCCCATCTATTCCATAGTTCAACAAAGGAAACAAGGTGGAGTGCAACAACAGTTTGTAAACCCTCATGAAGGAACAACTTCTACCAAGAAGGATGAAGGCAAAGTCAAAAATATGCATCATAAGGCCAAATCTAAAGTGACCACAAAGTGTTGCTACTCTTGTGGAGAAGAAGGTCATATCTCTAGTAACTGCCCCAAGAAGAGAGAAAGATTTCCCACCTTTGTGGTGAAGTATGAAGAGCATGAACTAGAAGAACTCCTAGCTTTGGAGAGACCCAAAAAGAAGAAGAAGGACATATGCCAGTTGCAATGTTATAATTGCAAAGAAATGGGACACTATGCTAGTGATTTCCCAGAAAAGAAGAAGAACCAAGGAAACAAACAAGAGGCAATGATACAAAAGGAAAAGAAAGATATCAGCCAAGTGATGTGTTTCAAATGCAAAGAGCTAGGCCATTATGCAGACAAGTGTCCAGAGAAGCTTCATCAAAATCCTAAGCAAGCTAAGAAGTAATCTAGTTGGAAAAATTTTAAGGGTGGTAGTACCCTAGTTGCCTTGAAGCCAACTTGTAACCCTAGCCCCCCAAATCTCGGGACGAGATTTATTTTAAGGGTGGTAGCCTGTCACATCCCAAGATTTTCCAAATCTTGTAATGTGAAAAAATAAATAAGCAAAATAAATAATTGTTGAAAATTAGAGTGAAAAGAAACTTTTGTTTCTGAATGGAAACTTAAAATCCCATGTTGAACAAACTTTGGTTAACATTTGAATCCAACTAAATTCAAATCAAGTGGAATGCATTCTTCATAAATGCATCTGGAAATTTAAACACTTGAGAAATAAACCAAAACCCTAAAACCCTAATGGAAGAAAATCATTTCCAAGTTATCTCCAAGCCTATGGATTTGATCCATATAAAAATTTGTCAACAAACATTTACAAGTGATCAAGAATGACAAATAGAAATATTATAAAACCATAGAAATTGGTTTCACTTAATTTGGAGCCATGAATAAAATCTTATGAATTTAATAAGATAAGGAAAATTAATTCCCAAAGCTAATAAAGCACTTATCTAAAATCCATACCAAATAGCAAGCAAATAAGCCTAAAAGTATTTAAAAAGATAAACAAATAATAAATAAAGTTATAGTAGTTGGAATCACTATTTTTGGGTCTTTAAAATAAAAAGATATGGTTTTCATAAAGCAAAGGTAGGAATATAAATAAGGATTATTTTATAGAGCCAAATTAAATCTTGGCCAAGCTTTTGAAATAAAATATTTCTATTTGATAAAAAGATTAAAGGTTTATTTAAATAAAATAATGAGGATTTATTAATATCCAATTTTATTAAAGTAAAGGCTTTTCCACTTTAAATAAACACTAAAACTTGTTAATTTATTTTAAATAAGAATTCCAAGTGTTTTAGTTTTTCAAATGAAACCTACTGAAAAGATATTGATATTATTTAGATTTCAAAAAGAGTTTTAAAATAAACTAAAACCTATTTGAATTAAAGACTATGGACTTTTTATTTAATAATTAATAGATCCTAAAATAATAAAAGCATTATTCTATTTTGAACTTTCAAATATGTTGATAAACAGAATTAAATTTTACCCAAAGTTTGGTGGTGATTTGAATTTAAATGGAGTTTGAAAAATATTATTAAATCTTATTTAATTAATACTAGAGCCTATTTTAAATAATTAAAAGACACTAAAAAGGATAAATAAATTATTTAAACTTGACTTTGGAATGTGTTATTAATCAGTATATGAATCCACACAAATTTTGGTTGAGGTTTAAATTGATTGGTTGCTTGAATTGTTTGAATGAAAATCAAATCAGAATATTCAAAAAGAGAAAAGAAAAAGGTTTAGTATAAAAAATGGAAACAAACCCAGCCCAGCCCAGCTAGCCCACTAAGGCCTAGCAGCCCACCTCTCCCTCTCTCCCCGAAACGTTTTTCCTCACCGCAGAACGAACCCGCTAAGTGGCTGACCACTGGACCCCATTCCCTCTCTTCCTCTCTTGCTGTCAAACGGACCCCACGACCACGTCAGTGTCTTCCCCGCGTGACCAGTTCTTCCTCCCGTTACTGCCGATTGATTCACGTGGTAAATTCTCTTCAATGCCGCATGATCCTCGCCCCCTGACCACACTCACTTAAGCGCCCGTTTCCCCTCTTCCTTTCCCCCCAAACATCACGCCTCGAGAGCCACCAGGCTGATCGGAATCATCTCCTGACCATCACTGTCTCCGGCGAGCTCCACCTCCAATTCCGGCCAAACCCTGCCGCCCCTCACCTCCTCGACCACGCGAGCCTGCTCCCCTCTTCCATACGCATCTCCCAGTGGCCTCAGCTCGCTCGCGCATGCCCCTATCATCGGCAACCACCTCGACTGACCGCACCACCATCTTCTCTAACTCCGACGAACTCCACAGGTAGTCTCTGACCGTGCCGCCCTCTCTCTTAGATGATCCCATACTACCTACTCTTCCACGCATCTAACAACACCATATGGTCCCTCTCCCGTGCTCTACAGTGACGTCCCCGACAACGACAGTGTGTGCCCGTCGCCAGACATCTCTCCGGCGAGCAATCCACGCAACTCCAGTGCGCCCCTCGACAAACAGCAGGCACCTCGAGCACCACCACGACCCCACGAACTTGGTGATCTGCTCCCCACCCTCTCTCGCTTCCTGCATCGCCAGCAACGCCACCGTCTGACCGCGCGCCGCCAGTCGCCGCCGCCAGCGCCGCCACTCAATGGTTGCTCGAACGTCAGCCGTAGGATTAAAATCTAACACACGCGATAGAACATAAACGAAAGGGTACGCTTGCTTTTGTGCCACACGATTTCATTAAGATCCAACGCTCCAAAGAGCTCAGTCCGCATGAACCGTTTTCGACGAATCAGAACAGCCCACGTGTCCAGAGATTGTTTTAAAAACCAGAAACTTGTCTAGTTCCAATTTGAAAAATTCATAACTTTCAAACCACACGTCCAAATTTTGCAAATTTTATATCAATGGAATCAGCAGGACAATTACTTTCTGAGCATTCCCTTTGTTTAGTGAATTGCTTCTGTTAAAATGATTGTTTTTGTAGAAACTTGTGTAGGCATATTTAGAATATAAAAATTTGTTCTAAAATGATTTTTGAGATAAAATCTTTGGAAAATGGTTTTTTTGAACCTACTGACCATATAAATCAATTTGTGGATTCAAAAACATATTTGGTGAAGCAAAAGAATAAAACCTTGAATTAAAGCATTTCTAGTCAAATAAAAATATGGTTTAATTGTTAAAAATGATTTTGGAAGAAAACCTTTGGGAAATGTTTTGATTTAAACTCTCTGACCCCAAACACCAAGTTTTTGGAATTAAAAATGTATTTGGTGAACCATATAAAAATTGTTGCTTTGCTAAAGGCATTTTCAACCACATAAAATAATGATTTGGTTCAAAAATGGTTTATAGGTAAAATCTTTTGCAAATAGTTTTGCCACTTTATAAAATGACCAATAAGTGTTTTATAATGTTTATAACCTATTATAAACCACTTTTGTAAATAAAACAAACTTTGGCATGCTTGCATGCATTACTTTGTTTCTATTATTTTATGTAATGCTTGCTTGAATGGTAGATTGAAATATTGCTTGCTTGATTGAATTGTAGTGATTTGAAGAGTGTGAATATTGCAAGATCAAGGAGTGAACTTATACTCTCTACCAAAAAGGCAAGTGATGCTTCATACTTTTGTCCCATTATTTTCACTATGCATTAGTGATATTTCTAAGTAGGACTTGCATGGAATTTTGCTAAGTATAAACTATGCCATGGGAAATCCTAGTAGATGAAACCTTAGTAGAAATTTCCTAAGTTAAGATTCCTACTATTATCATGCTTAGCTTAGCTAGTAGAAAACAAGGGTGGATTATATTTCATGCTATGGAATATTTCTAAGTCAAGGACTTGTGTTTTGTTTAATAAAACAACTAAGTGAATGAATCACCTGGGTGGAATGGAAGGAATGGTTTGTGTTGAGTGGTTCACAAGGCCCATTTCTATGGTTTACCTTGTTTATCTCACTTGTGGATGGCCACCCAGGAACAAATAGATTTGAGATGTCAAATGTTGAGAAGCTTCAAGTGCAGCCACTTGGCATTATGGGCTCTGCCTGGATCATATAGGTTGCATTAACTTAGCCAAATGGATAGTTGGTGGTAGGGGAATGATAGGTTGGAACGCGTCCATTCTGGTCTAAGGGAAGGCTTCTGAAAGATCTTGTCTTGGTGAAACCAAGTCTTGTGGAAAAGTGCACCACCTCTGCAGAGTGTAAAATCTAAGTACTTAGCCATGTCCCTGGTAAAGGACAATTTGAGCATCAAGACGTGGAAGCTATCAAGAATCTCCTCATCCCAATTTCTAAGTTAAAAAGTTGTGGTTGAACAAGGGTTGAAGGATCACCAATTTCGATTGGGCGATGCCTTGGGTGATTTTTGACAAACAAAAACTTATTGTTTTCAAATGATAAGGAAAATCTATTTTGAGCAAAGCAAGCCTAATCTCCACTTAGCCAAATGCATATAGATGATAGTGTTGGAGATATGCCCAAGAGGCAATAATAAAGTGGTTATTATCATATCTTTATACTTATGATAAATGTTTACATACCATGCTATAATTGTATTTACAGGAAACATTAATACTTGTGTGATTTGTAAACATAAAAGAGTCCCTAGTAAAGCCTCTTGTTAAACTAGCTTGTTGGTTAATATATGATCATGGTTTCCTGATTATGAACATAGATATGTTATTAACAACAGGGTCATATCATTAGGAGAATGATATGATGGACATACTCCTATAGATAAGTGTAGCATAAAGATCAAGTCATTTTAATAGTTCAATTGCTATATGCTTTCTGATACATAGTAACCTAATTCCTTCGACCATGAGATCATGCATATCACCTTCACTGGAAGGATGCTTTGATGACATCAAACACCACACCGTAACTGGGTGTCTATAAAGATGGCATTGAGTGTTCGGAAAGTGTCGGTTGAGACACATGGATCAAGAGTGGGATTTGTCCATCCATATGACGGATAGATATACTCTAGGCCCTCTCGGTGGAATGTCATCCAATTAGCTTGCAAGCATGTGACTGGCTCACAAGGGATCACATACCACGGGAACGAGAAAAGAGTACTTATCAGTAACGAGGTTGAACTAGGTATGTAGAGATACCGATGATTAAAACCTCCGATAAGTAAACTATCGTGAGACAAAGGGAAATTGGTATCGTATGTAAGTGGTTCATTCGATCGCAAAGTAATCGTAGAAATATGTGGGAGCCATATGAATTTCCAGATTCCTCTATTGGTTATTGTTCGGAGAAGTGTCTCGATCATGTCCGCATAATTCACGAACCGTAGGGAGACACACTTAAGGATTCGACCTTGTTTGAGTAGTTATGGAATGATGAGAAAGAGACCGAATGTTGTTCGGAGTCTCGGATGGGATCCGGGATATCACGAGGTGATCCGGAATGGTCCGGAGAATAAGATTCATATAAGGAAAGTCCCGTTTCGGAGTTGGGGAATGTTTCCGGTGTTTTCATCGGGAATGTTCTAGAATGTTCCGGAATGTCCGGCACTCCGGAGGGGAAGGGTACATGGATGTGTTGTATCAAGTTGGTA
This sequence comes from Avena sativa, assembly GCA_916181665.1. Classification (NCBI taxonomy): domain Eukaryota; kingdom Viridiplantae; phylum Streptophyta; class Magnoliopsida; order Poales; family Poaceae; genus Avena; species Avena sativa. Next base: position 49,772,349 of record OV702279.1, on the reverse strand, counting down.
TGATTGCATCATGTACTAAGTGTCATCGCTATTCCAAATAAAGGATTAATTCAAATCCTAGTTTGAAAAGTCAAATAGCTAAATTGAAAAGTCAAACGACTAAATTTGGAAAGAGGAAAAGAGGAGGAAGGTGAAACCGAGTTGGGGAGGGAGTCCCTCCTACCCAAGCCGGCGCACCACCCAAGCCGAGTTGGGGAGGGACTCCACTCCCTCCCCTTGGCCGGCCGGCCCCTCCACCTATATAAGGAGGGGCAGGGCTCCCTCCTAGGACACACAATCTTGCCCCCTCTAAACCTAACCCTAGCCGCCGCCGGCCACCATAGCCGCCACCGCCCTAGGGTTTGCCCAAGCCGCCGACTTGGGGCAATCCCCTTGCCCTAGCCGCCGGCCTAGCTCCCTCTACTTGGTGCCTCTAAACCCTAGATCACCAAGGCTCTCTCATAGTCCACCATACTCGCTCCGGCTTAAGGCGAAGCCTTGCGAGATCTCCCCTCTACTTCCGGTACCACGCCGTCGTGCTGCCGGAATTGCAAGGAGAGTGCTACAACCTCAGATGCCTGCTGGAACAAGGGAGAGGAAGGTCTTCGTCGAGTACCGAACGTGTGACCGACTGCGGAAGCGCTGCCAGAACGCAGCGCCGGAAGGATCGTCTACGCGATCTTGAGATCGGCAAGTGTACGACTACATCACCCACGAGAATTTGCTCTCGTTAACCGCTTTGGAATCTTCGAGGGTGAGTTCCTCTATCGACTCGTTGCTACAATCTAGTAGATAGATCTTGGCTTGTTTATTTGTATGCGGTAGAAAATTTATGTTTTCCATGCTACGAACAAATACAATGGTATCAGAGCCGTGCCTATATGTAGATCTGTTGCACGAGTAGAACACAATGGTCATTGTGGGCATTGATGCTTTTATTGTCGATTGCTTCTTGTGTACTTTGCATCTTGCGGTATGTTGGGATGAAGCGGCCCGGGCTAACCTTACATGACATCGTTCATGAGACTTGCTCCACGCTTGACATGCAACTTGTATTGCATAAGTGGCTTTGCGGGTGCCTGTTTCTCCTAGCATAGTTAAGATCCAATTTACAACGGGTGATCAACAATACTAGTATCAATGTTGTGGTTCTTGTTCGTAAGTTAGAACGACACTTATTGAAAGCCCCAAACCACGTAAAATATGCAAAGAAAGTAGAGGCGTCTAACTTTGTTTTGCAGGGGTGTGCTATGATGTGATATGGCCATGATTGTGATTATATTTGATGTATGCAATGTTCCTTATTGTAAGTTGGCAACCGGCAGGAGCCATATGGTTGTCTTTAAATTCTGTTAAGACCCGCGTGTCTATTCAAAGTAGTTGTAATAGTTGAAGCTGGTGGACGACAACCATGGAGCGGCGTCATTGACCTTGATGCAATGCCGGTGATGATGGAGATCATGTTCGTGCTTGAAGATGGAGATTAGAAGCACAAGAAGAAAGGCCATATCATATCACATATTATGAATTGCATGTGATGTTAATCCTTTTATGCATCTTGTATTGCTTAGTTTACGACGGTAGCATTATAAGATGATCCCTCAAGCACACAATTTCAAGTTTTAAAGTGTTCATCCTTAGTAAGCACCGTTGCTAAACCTCGTTGTTTCGAAGCACCACGTGATGATCGGGTGTGTTAGATTCTGTGAGTGTATACAACGTGAGCAAGCCAGATTTGCTCATGCGGAAGCTAAGGTTAATCTTGACGAGCCTAGCATGTACAGACATGGTCTCGGAACACGGATCACCGAAAGGTAAAGCATGAGTTATATAGTAGATATGATGAACATGTTGATTGTTCGCCATTGAAGCTACATCAACTCTCATGATGATCGGTTTTGATGTGGTGGATTTGGTTCGTGTGATCACTAAAACAATGTGAGGGATATTGTTTTGAGTGGGAGTTCAACGGCAATATAATTAAAAGTTGAACACTATTTATCATAAATTAAATCAAAGTGAATTTGCATAGTTGTTGTAGTCATTGGCATCCGTTTACCACCTTGCGCTTAGTTATAATTGAGATGATAGAACTATAGAATTCTGGTTAGTTACTTTACGAACTTGTATCGTATTGTTTTGAAGTGTTAATCTAAAGTTCAAAAGTCCTATTGCAAACTTTCAGTAAGTTCCGGTTACTCCATGAAGTTTAATAATTGGTATTAAAACAAGAGTGACAATTCCAAATGTTAGTGTATGAGTATCATGTTTGTCTCCATGATTCTTGATATTCAAAGGATTGTCTTAATATCAAGGTTATCTAGGATCTGAAAGAGTTGTTTCAGAAACCATGATATGTGGAAGATATTGTGATATCTGAAACGAAGTTTTGGTTGCAACATGATAGAGTATAATATGGCAAAAGTCATGTTCGCATATTTGATGAGAATTTGCAAAAGGTTGGAGACACTAGTTGTCCTAATCCTCCAAAAGGTTTTGGAGAGCAACATTATACTCACGTTTCACCGTTACAAGCCAAAAGTAGCTTGATCATGGATAAATCCATGATGAGGGTGAATATTTGATGTAGGTAAAATGTTTACTACACCAAGAGATTACTAAAGAAAGGAATTTGAAAGAACACCAAACATTTGATAATGGTGATCTACTTCAAAGTGCAAGTCCAAATACATTGGTATTTAACTATACATGCTGTGGACTATGTGTCATATATATGACTCCACTATTGATGTTGATAGATTCTTTCAAACAGAAAAGGAAATACTGAAAGAGAATCTCATAAATATATGGCAGAAAAGAAAAGACTAGAATTGTTCAGTTTAAGTATATAGATGATATACAAGTTATGGCTATATTCTTTGCTTATTAAACAATGTGGTTCTTAAGTATTTGATACTGAATTTGTTGGTGTGAATCGTCATACGAAACAACACAATTCATGAACTACAATGGCCTAAGTAACTAGCAAAAGAATATGTGATGATGTTCATCGAGAACAAATAAAGGGTTATTGTGTTGCTCGTTAAACATCAAAGCTTGCCTTCAAGATTTGTTTTATCAGGTATTATGAGAACAAAAGGGTTGTTCAAATAATTGCCGTAATCTATAAAAGATGGATGATTCACAAATCTCGTTGGATAAATCACATCCATAAAACTAGTGCTAAAAATGTCGAAAGACAAATTGATTGAAAGATCACTTTGGAAGTGACATCGCCGTTTAAATTATATTGGAAAGAAAACATGAAGAAACTCCATGTGGATGGAATTTTGGAGTCTTTTGATTTTTGATCAAATGACGCTTATGAAACTTTCCTAGAGATAATTAAAACTTCGTTCATAGGCCAACAAGGAACGAATGACTAGCTTATTGGAACTTATACATATTGTTGTACGAAGTCCATTATGTGTAGTCAAAAGCGATGGATTTCAACTTCATATGCTTTCTCCGAAAATTTGAGTGAATATATGAATATTTACTTAATAAGGATAAAGTATGAAACATTTGAAAAGTTCAAAGACTTTCAAGATGAAGTGCAAAATCATTGTAACAAGAATATGAATAGTTTATGATAAGATCATAAAGGAAGAAATTTGAGTTACAAGTTTAGCATAATACCTAAGATTTAAGGAATCGTTCCGTAGATTTACATGTCCCGAAATACCATAAGAGTATGGAGCGTTCGAGATATGTAATTAAACCTTGTTTGACGTGGTAAGATCGAAGGTGTAATTCATAAAACTGCCATTATATTTTAAAGATTAAAAGCTTTAGTGACTACCGTTTTTCCACTGAAAAGAGCTCCATCATAATCCGTTGAAATGACACCATATAAAGTTATGGTTTGGGATAAAACCCAAGTTGTCCTTTCTTAAAACATTGTATGCTATGCATAAGAAAGATGTTTGAAACCAAAGTCAGATGAACCTGTCTTTGTATGTTATTTCGAATAACTGTTAAGAATTCCTCCATAAACACCAAGGACAAAAATGTTTGTCACTTAGAACGTCAAGTTTCTTTGAGAAGGAATTTTTCGTGAAAAGATAAGTGGGAGGACAATAGAACTTTGATAAGGTTAAAAGAACCTTAGCTATATGTGCAAAGTTGCGCAGCACAGAAAATTGTTCCGGAGGCAGCAACAATGCTCATGGCTCACGTGCCTCAAAGGTTGTGGTTACGAAGGTCAAAGTTTCTATTGAAACAAGTAGGTCGGGTAAACAATCAAATACCAAGATTTGAGAGTTAAATCATTATCTAACAATAATGGTCCGACTAGATGCAAAGAAGCGATGATGAGCCCTTACTCCGTCAAATGGCTTGAAGCCATAAAATCTGTGATAGTTCCATACACGAGAAATCAAGTTTTGAACTTGAAGGACCCTCGAGAAAGGTGTAAGACCTTACAGTTGTGTTTGGATCTATAAAGAAATAGACATGGATGTTTCACATCTATGAAATTATCTACATGTCGGGAAAGAGTTCACGACAATGTTCAAAGAGTTGACTATGACAAGATCTGATCTTTCATTAAGCGATATTTAGTCTAGACGGATTAATATAGCAACCACTACATATAATTTTGTTATATGGTAGTTGAATAAACAAAACAAGTTCTTCTAATAGAATTGTTACCTAGGACGTGTACATGACACGGTCCATAGGGTTTTGTTAATTCAAAGGATGCTAAAAGCATATGCAAACTTCAATGGTTGAAGTAAGCATAGCGGAGTTGGAATCTTCACTATGATGAAACTGTTAAAAGAGTTTAATTTCATCAGAGACAATGAAGATGCTTGCATTTGCAAGAAATTAAGTGGGAGCGCTAAAGACATGTTTCTAATACATTATGTGGAAGACATATTGTTGATTGGAAATGATGTATCTTTTATTAACACATATTAAGAATTTCATCTCGATGAAAGGCTTAGGCAAAACCCAAATATTTGGCATCAATAGACGCTAATATGGTTGTGCCAAAAGTACATAGATGATATATTGAATGCGTTCAATATAGAAACTACAAGAAAGGTTCTTGTTGCACAGAAAGGATTGAATGAGTTCAATACTGATGATATATTCAAGTGTATTGACACTTGGTAAGTGAAAGAAAGATTCAAGTATAGATTGATACTTGATGTATGAAATCACAAAGACTATTTATATCAATCATACTGTGATGTGTACAAATCCAGATATGTCCTGTACTCTAAATGTTATGAGCATATACTAGAATGATTCATAAGTTGATCATTGGACAATAGTAAGGATATTCTTATGATCTTTTGGAAGAACTAAGAGTATATTATTTGTAGAAGTGACAAATAGATGGTTAGTTCATTGTAAAAGTACTACATTGATACTAGTTTTGTCGCAAAGTACAAATTAAGTTTATCTCAGTCTAAACTAAGGGTGGCACAATATAATGGAAAGTAAAGTTCCATAATGGATTTGGATGAGTTCCAAAGTTAAGACATTGTGACAGATACTACAACAAAAGGATAAGTATATGACTGCTATAATAGCAGCTAAAGAGGGCATTTGTGTCAAGTAGTTTGTTATCAAACTAGGTGTAGTTCACAACGGGATAATACTATGAAGATATATTGTACGACAATATTATCAACATGTTTTAACCCCAAAGAACTAAAGGTCACACCAAAGGACCAAATTTGTACAAAGCCATCTCATTAGAGAATGAGTGATGCGTAGAGACGCAAAGACATGCAATTACACACGGACCTGGAAGTGTCAGATCCGGAGATCAGTTGACCACTAGCCATCGTGTACATACAACACTAGAAAGCCATAGGTGTTGAATACACAAAGGTTTGAAACTATATTATTGACTCTAGTGAAAGTGGGAGACTGTTGGAGATATGCCCAAGAGGCAATAATAAAGTGGTTATTATCATATTTTCATACTTATGATAAATGTTTACATACCGTGCTATAATTGTATTAACAGGAAACATTAATACTTGTGTGATTTGTAAACATAAAAGAGTCCCTAGTAAAGCCTCTTGTTAAACTAGCTTGTTGGTTAATATATGATCATGGTTTCCTGATTATGAACATAGAGATGTTATTAACAACAGGGTCATATCATTAGGAGAATGATATGATGGACATACTCCTATAGATAAGCGTAGCATAAAGATCAAGTCATTTTAATAGTTCAATTGCTATATGCTTTCTGATACATAGTAACCTAATTCCTTCGACCATGAGATCATGCATATCACCTTCACCGGAAGGATGCTTTGATGACATCAAACACCACACCGTAACTGGGTGGCTATAAAGGTGTCATTGAGTGTTCGAAAAGTGTCGGTTGAGACACATGGATCAAGAGTGGGATTTGTCCATCCATATGACGGATAGAAATACTCTGGGCCCTCTCGGTGGAATGTCATCCAATTAGCTTGCAACCATGTGACTGGCTCACAAGGGATCACATACCACAGGAACGAGAAAAGAGTACTTATCAGTAACGAGGTTGAACTAGGTATGCAGAGATACCGACGATCAAAACCTCGGATAAGTAAACTATCGTGAGACAAAGGGAAATTGGTATCGTATGTAAGTGGTTCATTCGATCACAAAGTAATCGTAGAAATATGTGGGAGCCATATGAATTTCCAGATTCCTCTATTGGTTATTGTTCGGAGAAGTGTCTCGATCATGTCCGCATAATTCACGAACCGTAGGGAGACACACTTAAGGATTCGACGTTGTTTGAGTAGTTATGGAATGATGAGAAAGAGACCGAATGTTGTTCGGAGTCTCGGATGGGATCCGAGATATCACGAGGAGATCCGGAATGGTCCGGAGAATAATATTCATATAAGGAAAGTCCCGTTTCGGAGTTGGGGAATGTTTCCGGTGTTTTCATCGGGAATGTTCTAGAATGTTCCGGAATGTCCGGCACTCCGGAGGGGAAGGGTACATGGATGTGTTGTATCAAGTTGGTATGATTGCATCATGTACTAAGTGTCATCGCTGTTCCAAATAAAGGATTAATTAAAATCCTAGTTTGAAAAGTCAAATAGCTAAATTGAAAAGTCAAACGGCTAAATTTGGAAAGAGGAAAAGAGGAGGAAGGTGAAACCGAGTTGGGGAGGGAGTCCCTCCTTCCCAAGCCGGCGCACCACCCAAGCCGAGTTGGGGAGGGACTCCACTCCCTGCCCTTTGCCGGCCGGCCCCTCCACCTATATAAGGAGGGGCAGGGCTCCCTCCTAGGACACACAATCTTGCCCCCTCTAAACCTAACCCTAGCCGCCGCCGGCCACCATAGCCGCCGACGCCCTAGGGTTTGCCCAAGCCGCCGACTTGGGGCAATCCCCTTGCCCTAGCCGCCGGCCTAGCTCCCTCTACTTGGTGCCTCTAAACCCTAGATCACCAAGGCTCTCTCATAGTCCACCATAATCGCTCCGGCTTAAGGCGAAGCCCTGCGAGATCTCCCCTCTACTTCCGGTACCACGCCGTCGTGCTGCCGGAATTGCAAGGAGAGTGCTACAACCTCCGCTGCCTGCTGGAACAAGGGAGAGGAAGGTCTTTGTCGAGTACCGAACGTGTGACCGACTGCGGAAGCGCTGCCAGAACGCAGCGTCGGAAGGATCGTCTACGCGATCTTGAGATCGGCAAGTGTACGACTACATCACCCACGAGAATCTGCTCTCGTTAACCGCTTTGGAATCTTCGAGGGTGAGTTCCTCTATCGACTCGTTGCTACAATCTAGTAGATAGATCTTGGCTTGTTTGTTTGTATGCGGTAGAAAATTTATGTTTTCCATGCTACGAACCCCTACAGATAGACTCCACTATACTACCATAGTATCACTTGCCAATACAATTCAAATGTATTGACCCTTGTGGTTGTAACTTGTTATGTTGCAGGTTTTTTTGATGTTAGTGAAGTTTATTGATTAGGATTACAAGTCTACAACCAACATGTCTGCCTGTGGAACTTTGAAGATGAAGGACCCCATGCTATTATTATATTCTGCTGCATTGTAATGAGATAGCCAAATGAGCTATGTAAGATGTAATAAATTATTTTATTCCTGGTTATAAAGTTGTATTATGACCTTTGTTTCTTGATATTACATCTTAGATGTGGATGCTAGCTATTGATCCAGGGACTAGCATTGTAAACACAGGGATCTCTACCTTATTAAAGGTTGGGAACCTTACATTATGCTACGCTTATCTATAGGAGTATGTCCATCATACCATTCTCCTAACGATATGATCTTGTTGTTAATAACATCTCAATGTTCATGATGGGGAAACCACAATCATTTATTAACCAACAAGCTAGTATTATGAAGAGGCTTTACTAGGGACTCTTATTTAGTTTACAAATCACACAAGCATCAATCTTTCCTTGTTAATACTGTTATAGCATGAATGTAAACATTTATCATAAACACAAAGATATAATAATAACTACATTTATTATTGCCTCTAGGGCATATCTCCAACAGTCTCCCACTTGCACTAGAGTCAACTAATCTAGATTACATGGTAATATACCGAACACCCATGGTAGTTTGGTGTTGCTCATGTTTTGCCACATTCAGATTTGCGTGTACTTTGCAAATCTTTATGTCACCATCTTGGACATGTTCTCGAATAGCGTGAAAATGTAGCTTGATGTGCTTCAGCTTCTTGTGTGACCTTGGTTCTTGCGCATTGGCTATGGCACCCATGTTATCACAGTAGATAAACATTGGGTCCAGCGCACTTGGAACCACACCGAGCTCTGTAATGAACTCCTTCATCCATATCGCTTCATGTGAAGCCTCCGAAGCAGCTATGTATTCCGATTCAGTTGAAGATCTCACCACAACGCTTTGCTTTGCACTCCTCCAGCTAACTGCTACACCATTCAAAGTAAATACGTATCCAGATTGAGATTTAGAATCGTCTGGATCGGTGTTCCAACTAGCATCGGTGTAACCATTAACAACGAGCTGTTCATCACCTCCATAAGAAAGAACCATATCCTTAGTTCTTCTCAAGTACTTAAGGATGTTTTTGACCGCTGTCCAATGATCCATTCCTGGATCACTTTGATATCTGCTAGTCAAACTAACAGCATATGCAATGTCGGGTCTAGTACATAGCATGGCATACATTAGAAATCCTATGGCTGAGGCATAGGGAGTCTTACTCATCCTTTCTCTATCTTTTGTCGTTGCTGGACTTTGAGTTTTACTCAAGGTCGTATTGGGAAACATGGGCAAGAAACCTTTCTTGTTATCTTCCATTCCAAATCTCTTTAGAACTTTTTCCAAATATGTACTTTGTGACAATGATATTAGGCGTCTCGATCTATCTCTATAAATCTTTATGCCTAATATGTAAGCTGCTTCGCCAAGATCTTTCATTGAAAAACTGTTATTCAAATATTCCTTGACACTATTAAGAAGGTCTACATCATTCCTAATATCAATATGTCATCTACATATAGTATTAAGAATGCTACAGAGCTCCCACTCACTTTCTTGTAAATACAAGCTTCTCCATAAGTTTGTATAAAACCAAAACTTTTGATTACCTTATCAAAACGTTGATTCCAACTTCAGGATGCTTGCTTTAATCCATATATGGACCGTTGAAGTTTGCATACCTTGTTAGCATCTTTAGGATCGACAAAACCTTTGGGTTGCATCATATACAAATCTTCATCAATGTCTCCATTGAGGAATGCTGTTTTGACATCCATCTACCATATCTCATAATTGTAATATGCTGCGATTGCTAACAAAATCCTCACAGACTTTAGCTTCGCTCCTGGTGAGAAAGTCTCATCGTAGTCAACTCCTTGAATTTGTCGAAACCCTTTTGTGACAAGTCAAGCTTTATAGACAGTAACATTACCATCAGCATCTGTTTTCTTCTTGAAAATCCATTTGTTCTCGACAGCCTTTCGGCCATCCAGTAAGTCCACCAAAGTCCATACTTGGTTTTCGTACATGGATCCAATATCGGATTTCATGGCTTCTTGCCATTTATTGGAATCTAGGCTCATCATCGCTTCCTCATATGTTGCAGGGTCATTGGTTTTGTCCACCAACATGACACTCATAACGGGATCATACCAATCAGGAGTGGTACGAGTTCTCGTTGACCTGCGAGGCTCTGTAGCAACTTCAACTGAAGTTTCATGATCATCATCATTAGATTCCTCTCTTATTGGTGTAGGCACCACAGGAACTTCTTCCGGTGATGCTCTACTCGCAAGTTCGAGAGAAGGTTCAACAACCTCGTCGAGTTCTACTTTCCTTCCAGTCACTTCTTTCGAGAGAAATTCCTTCTCTAGAAAGGATCCATTCTTGGCAACGAATATTTTTCCTTCGGATCTATGATAGAAGGTATACCCAGTAGTTTCCTTAGGGTATCCTATGAAGACGCATTTTTCCTCTTTGGGTTCAAGCTTGTCCGGCTGTAACTTCTTTACATAGGCTTCGCAACCCCAAACTTTAAGGAACGACAATTTAGGTTTCTTCCTAAACCATAATTCATAAGGTGTTGTTTCAATGGATTTAGATGGTGCCCTATTTAAAGTGAATGCGGCTGTTTCTAATGCATAACCCCAAAATGATAGCGGTAAATCTGTAAGTGACATCATAGAACGAACCATATCTAAGAGAGTTCGATTACGACGTTCGGACACACCATTACGCTGTGGTGTTCCCGGCGGTGTCAATTGTGAAAGTATTCCGCATTTCTTCAAATGCTCGCCAAACTCGTAACTTAGATATTCACCTCCACGATCAGAACGTAGAAATTTAATATTTTTGTTACGTTGATTCTCTACCTCACTTTGAAATTCCTTAAACTTCTCGAAAGTTTCGGACTTATGTTTCATGAAATAGATATACCCATATCTACTCAAGTCATCCGTGAAGGTAAGAACATAACGATACCCACCGCGCGATGCTACACTCATTGGACCACACACATCGGTATGTATGATTTCCAGCAAGTCCGTAGCTCGCTCCATCATACCAGAAAATGGAGTCTTAGTCATTTTACCCATCAGACATGCTTCGCATCTTTCAAGTGATTCGAAATCAAGTGATTCAAGAAGTCCATTAGAATGGAGTTTCTTCATACGCTTCACTCCAATGTGACCAAGACGACAGTGCCACATATAGGTCGAATTATTGCTCAATTTCAAACGTTTAGCTTCAATGTTATTAATATGTGTATTTCCACTATCGAGATTCAATAAGAATAGACCATCTATCAAAGGTGCATGTGCATAAAACATATTACTCATATAAATCGAACAACCATTATTCTCGGACTTAAACAAGTAAACGTCTCGCAATAAACAAGATCCCGATATAATGTTCATGCTCAACGCATGCACCAAATAACAATTATTTAAGTATAAAACTAATCCGACGGTAGATGAAGAGGTAGCGTGCCGACCGCGATCACATCAACCTTTGATCCATTTCCAACACGCATCATCACCTCATTCTTCGCTAGCTTCCGTTTATTCTGCAGTACCTGTTTCGAGTTACAAATATGAGCAACCGAACCAGTATAAAATACCTAGGCACCACTACGAGTACTAGTGAGATACACATCAATAACATGTATATCGGATATACCTTTCTTCTTGATGTTGCCGTTCTTCAAATCCGCCAAGTACTTTGGGAAATTCCGCTTCAAGTGACCTTCTCCCTTGCAGTAAAAGCACTCAGTATCAGGCTTAGGTCCAGCCTTGGTCTTCTTCGTCGGTGCGACAACTTTCTTAAAACCCTTCTTGAAGTGTCCCTTTTTCTTAGACTTTCCTTTCTTTAATTTGGTGGTCTTATTGACCATCAACACTTGGTGCTCTTTCTTGATCTCCACTTATGCAGATTTCAACATGGAAAAGAGTTATGGCAACTACTTGTTCATGCTTTGCATATTGTAATTCATCACAAAGTTTTTGTAACTTGGTGGCAGTGATTGGAGGACATGATAAATCCCCAAAGCATTAGGAATCACTATACCCAAGCTTTGGAGTTTGTTTGCGTGCCCAGACATCTTAAGCACATGCTCACTGACGGAGCTGCCCTCTTCCATCTTGCAGTTAAAGAACTTTTCAAAAGCCTCATAAATCTCAACTGCCGCGTGAGTCTCAAATATCAATTTGAGTTCACGGACAATATCATGTGGATCCGAGTTCTCAAACATTTTCTGAAGCTCTGATTCCAAACCATACAAGATAGCACACTGAACTGTGGAGTACTGATTCTTCCGAGCGAGGTAAACATTCTTTACTTCATCGGTAGCATCAGCTGCAGGCGGGTCACCCAGCGGTGCATCCAGCACATAGGTCAAATTACCAGCATTGAGGACAATCCTCAAATTGCGGAACCAATCCGTGAAGTTGCTGCCATTGTTTTTCAACTTTTCTTTCTCTAGGAACGCATTAAAATTGATGGTAGGGGCCGCCATTGATCTACAACATATTTGCAATAGTTTAGACTAAGTTTATGACAAATTGAGTTCTAATTAATAGTTAAATTAATCTAGGTGAACTCCCACTCAAAACAATATCCCTCACATTGTTTTAGTGATCACACGAACCAAATCCACCACATAAAAACCAATCATCACGAGAGTTGATGTAGCTTCAATGGCGAACAATCGACATGTTCATAATATCTACTATATGACTCATGCTTTACCTTTTGGTGATCCGTGTTCCGAGACCATGTCTGTACATGCAAGGCTCGTCAAGATCAAACCTTAGCTTCCGCATGAGCAAATATGGCTTGCTCACGTTGTATACACTTGCAGAATCTAACACACCCGATCATCACGTGGTGCTTCGAAACAACAAGCTTTAGCAACGGTGCTTACTAAGGATGAACACTTTAGAACTTGAAATTTATGTGCATGAGGGATCATCTTATAATGCTACCATCGTTAACTAAGCAATACAAGATGAATAAAGGATTAACATCACATGCAATTCATAATATGTGATATGATATGGCCTTTCTTCTTTGTACTTCCGATCTCCATCTTCAAGCACGAACATGATCTCCATCATCACCGGCATTGCATCAAGGTCAATGCCGCTGCTCCATGATTCTCGTCCACCAGCTTCAACTATTACAACTACTTTGAAAAGACACGAGGGTCTTAACAGAAATTAAAGACAACCATATGGCTCCTGCCGGTTGCCAACTTACAATAAGGAAAATTTCATACATCAAACATAATCACAATCATGGCCATATCACATCACAGCACACCCCTGCAAAAAAAAGTTAGACGCCTCTAATTTTCTTTGCATATTTTACGTGGTTTGGGGCTTTCAGTAAGTGTTGCTCTAACTTACAAACAAGAACCACAACGTTGATGTTTGAACTATCAAGTGCCCATTGTAAATTGGATCTATACTATAATGGGAGAGACAGACACCTGCAAAGCCACTTATGCAATACAAGTTGCATGTTGAGCGCGGAGCAAGTCTCATGAACGATGTCATGTAAGGTTAGCCTGGGCCGCTTCATCCCATCATACCGCAAGATGGAAATTACACAAGAAGCAATTGATAATAAAAGGACCACCGCCCATAATGACCATTGTGTTCTACTCGTGCAACAGATCTACATATAGACCTGGCTCTGATACCACTATAGGGGTTCGTAGCATGGAAAACAAAAAAATTCTACCGCATACAAACAAACAAGCCAAGATCTATCTACTAGATTCTAGCAACGTGTCGATAGAATAACTCACCCTCCAAGATTCCAAAGTGTTTAACGAGAGCATATTCTCGTGGGTGATGTAGTCGTACTCTTGCCGATCTCAAGATCGTGTAGACGATCCTTCCGGCGCTGCGTTCCGGCAGTGCTCCCGCAATCGGTCACATGTTCGGTACTCTATGAAGACCTTCCTCTCCATTGTTCCAGCAGGCAGCGGAGGCTGTAGCACTCTCCTCGCGATTCCGGCGGCACGACGGCGTGGTACCGGAAGTAGAGGGGAGATCTCGTAGGGCTTCTCCTTAAGCCGGAGCGAGTATGGTGGACTATGAGAGAGGCATTGGTGATCTAGGGTTTAGAGGCACCAAGGAGATAGGGCTAGGCCGGCGGCTAGGGCAAGGGGAGGGCCCCAACTCGGCGGCTAGGGCAAACCCTAGGTGGCGGCGGCGACTTGGTGGCTGGCGGCTAGGGTTAGGGTTTTGGTGGAGAGAGGTGTAGATCTAGAGGGGCACCCTTGCCCCTCCTTTTATAGGTGGGAGGGCGCCGGCCAAGGGGAGGGATTCCTCCCCCAAGTCGGCCTCCTTGGCCGGTGGGTGGAGGGAGAGGAACTCCTCCCCAAGTAGGTTTCCTACTCTCCCTCCACCAAGCAAAACTGCCGTTTGACTTTTCAAATTGGCGTTTGACTTTTTCAAACTAGGATTTGATTTATCCCTTTATTTTGCCCAGCCATGATACCTAGTACATGATGCAACCATTCCAACTTGTTATGACACATTCATGTACCCTTCCCCTCCGGAGTGCCGGACCTTCCGGACCCTTCTAGAACATTCCCGATGAAAACACCGGAATCATTCCCCAACTCCGAAACAAGACTTTCCTTATATGAATCTTATTCTCCGGACCATTCCGGATCTCCTCGTGATATCCCGGATCCCATCCGGGACTCCGAACAACATTCGTTCTCTTACTCATCATTCCATAACTACTCAACAACATCAAATCCTTAAGTGTGTCTCCCTACGGTTCGTGAATTATGCGGACATGATCGAGACACTTCTTCGAACAATAACCAATAGAGGAATCTGGAAATTCATATGGCTCCCACATATTTCTACGATTACTTTGCGATCGAATGAACCACTTACATACGATACCAATTTCCCTTTGTCTCACGATAGTTTACTTATCCGAGTTTTGATCGTCGGTATCTCTGCATACCTAGTTCAACCTCGTTACTGATAAGTACTCTTTTATCGTTCCCGTGGTATGTGATCCCTTGTGATCCAGTCACATGCTTGCAAGCTAATTGGATGACATTCCACCGAGAGGGCCCAGAGTATATCTATCCATCATATGGATGGACAAATCCCACTCTTGATCGATGTGTCTCAACCCATACTTTCCGAACACTCAATGCCACCTTTATAGCCACCCAGTTACGGTGTGGTGTTTGATGTCATCAAAGCATCCTTCCGGTGATGGTGATAAGCATGATCTCATGGTTGAAGGAATTAGGTTACTATGTATCAGAAAGCTTATAGCAATTGAACTATTAAAATGACTTGATCTTTGTGCTACGCTTATCTATAGGAGTATGTCCATCATACCATTCTCCTAATGATATGATCTTGTTGTTAATAACATCTCAATGTTAATGATGGGGAAACCACAATCATTTATTAACCAACAAGCTAGTATTATGAAGAGGCTTTACTAGGGACTCTTATTTAGTTTACAAATCACACAAGTATTAATGTTTCCTTGTTAATACTATTATAGCATGAATGTAAACATTTATCATAAACACAAAGATATAATAATAACTACATTTATTATTGCCTCTAGGGCATATCTCCAACGCTTCTTATCTTCTCATGTCTTCCTATGTAGTGTGGACATCACACTAGTGCATGTATGACAGTGCTGCTTGTGTGTCTGTGTGATGAAAATTCGTATGAGGTCAAGTAAAATGGAGATATTTATTAAATTTTGATTGTGCCCTTATTTATTGGTCTGCGAAACTTGCCCGAGTTTATTGTCAATGATGTTTGACTAAGACAAACTTGATAATAACATATACCACTTATTTCGTGAAACTTGCCCCTCTTTCTAATTAAGCTCTATGATGAATAGTGGCAGTGCATTTCACTATTTTTACTAAGAGTAGTCAAAACTAACCCCCTCACATCTTATATTTATTTTTCTTATTTTGTTTTGCAGGTACAGAAGTTCTTTGAAGGGTTTGGGAATTAGTAGATAGAAGAATTAGATTAGGGAAATAAGTTTAGTTTTTCTATTATTTTTGTTGTAATTTCTTTTAGCTTTGGATAATGTAATTGACAGTCTAATATTGTATAATATTACTAAATTTAAATTTTCTTTCCTTTTTTAAATTTAAATATTGTAATACTTATATATTATTTATAAATATGAATTCAATTCTTATTTATTAATGTAATTCATTTTCAATTTTATTTTTCTTATATTATTAGCTAGCTATTATAAATTCATATTACTTTATTCAAGAATTTCCATTCCATTTCTCCTGAGTATTTAAATATTTAATAATTCAATTTGTGAATTTTCTAAATTCATTTGAATTCAAATTTGAAATTCAAATACATGTTTGAATAACTTTCCCACTAAAAACAAAGAATCTACAAAGGTCATGTCGAAATCTATCGCACTTGTTCAGACGTTTCTTATCAAAACAAGAGAGATCTCGATCCCTCTATAGCTCTTTTAGTTTTGTGCGAAAATTCCCCGGATTTTCTTATGCATGAATGCAATGCACAAACATGTGTCCTCTGTATTTCTAGGTGCTAATCCTGGGATGTTACAGTGGCTCACGAGGGCACTCCCCTCTAGTGGCCCAAATTTTTGTAAGACCTATTGTTTCCTCCCCGAGGATCCAACATGATATTAATTTTTCCTACGGTCTCCTCCTCGAAGGACTTATAAGACGGCTCACGAGTAAACTACCCTCTAGTGCCCAAATTTATGTAAGACCTACAATTTACTCCTCGAGGAGCCAACCAGATATGCATTTTCCCTACGGTCTCCTCCTAGAGAGACTTATAGGTCGTCTCACGAGGGCACTCCCCTCTAGCGGACCAAATTTATGTAAAACCTATCGTCTCCTCCGCGAAAAGCTAACATGAAATGCATTTTCCCTACGAGGGACTGACGGGGCGACTTTCGAAGGCACTCCCTCTCAAGCAGCCTAAGTGCATATGAGTCCTACGATTTCCTCCTCGAGGACACTACAGGAAACACATTGATTTCTCGGTCGCCCCCACGAGGGACTTGCGGTATGGCCCCCGAGGGTGCTCACCCTCAAAAGGAACTCACCGAGGTCATCAATGCTTGGTCTCTTTGATCAGCATGCACACGACCCAAGAATACAACGCTGCCCCTCCTTAAGGGACCACCTCGACACGAGGCCATATGAGAGCATTCTTTGTGATGATATCTGCCTCAAGGCCAGGCCTCGGTGTTTTTGGCACCTATCCCTCCGTGCCCTCTCTTACCTTTTTTCCCTCGTGAGGGGTTCTATTTTCCTTCAAAACTGCTGACACACTATTTGGGGGACTCAAGAAATAACCTCACGAGCCACACCTACCACATCATATAGATCATGGCACTCACTGGCTCTATTTGTAAGGTTCCCAACCTTTAATAAGGTAGAGATCCCTGTGTTTACAATGCTAGTCCCTGGTTCAATAGGTAGCATCCACAATTTAAGATGTAATATCAAGAAATAAAGGTCATAATACAACTTTATAACCAGGAATAAAGTAATACATTACATCTTACATAGCTCATTTGGCTATCACATTACATTGCAGCAGAATATCTATAAAGCATGGGGTCCTTCATCTTCAAAGTTCCACAGGCAATCATGTTGGTTGTAGACTTGTAATCCTAATCATCACACTTCACTAATGTCAAACAAACCTGCAACATAATAAGTTGCAGCCACAAGGGTCAATACATTTGAATTGTATTGGCAAGTTTCACTACTATGTAGAAATAAGTGGATCCTATCCTTTACATGCATATTTGGCTAAGTAGGGTTTAGGCTCATTTACAGAAAGCAATATAATTTTGTCCTATCTTTTCAAAATAGTTTTGATCTTTGTCAAATATTTCTCAATTCCTTGGAAAACTCCAAGTGCTTCAAATCCCTTGTTGTCACCATCAAGTTTTACTTTGAGAAATTGGAATGTCGATATCTTCCATAGCTTCAGGCCTTAGTTGCTCAGTAGTTGTCCATAACCGGGGACACGGCTAAGTACTTAGAATTTGATCTTCTGCAGAAGTTGTACACTTTACCCACATGACACAATCTCATCTTGATGCCACCAGTGGCCGCTGGATAAGTACACACCAAGATGGAGTACCGACAGATTGAGAATGTGACAAAGTCTTTCCATAGAAGTCCTCCTAATACACAATGCTAGCTTGTCAACCAGGCACCAATGTAGGGATAAATTTCCCTTACACAATTCTAGTTAACCTAAAGATGCCAATGCATGGGTCTTCCACTATGTAGTTGACTAAGCCAGGTCCCATTTAGCATGTGGCTATACACGGAAGCCACTGTACGAGAAACATGTTCAATCTCTAAGTCCCTTTTAGCATAGCATAAAATATAGTAGTTCTTATCATGCATGTTACCAAAATCCACCAAGTGTAATGAAAATAGTAGGACTTGGATGATAGTGTCACTTGCCTTTTTTAGTAGAGAATGTTGGTTCACTTCTTAATCTTGCAATATCACACTCTTCTAATTCCACTACAATTCAATCAAGCAAACACAAATTCAACTAGCATTCCAACCAATTTATCACACATAAAAATAGTAGAAACAAGGTCATGCATGCAAGCATGCAAAAGATAGTTTTACTGGCAAAAGTGGTTTCTACTAGGCTCTAAACATTGTAAAGTTCAAAAGTGGTCATTTACTAAAGGGGTAAAACCATTTTCAAAAGGTTTTATCTATAAACCATTTTTAAATCAAATCATTATTTTATGTGGTTGAAAATGCTTTTAGCAAAGCAATATTCTTTAAAGGGTTCACCAAATATATTTTAATCCTCAAAACTTGGAGTTTAGGGTCAGAAGGTTTGAATCAAATCATTTCCCAAAGGTTTGACACAAAAATCATTTCTAAATCAAAAACAATATTTTTATTTGACTAGAAATGTGCTACTTCAAATATTTACTCTTTAACTTCACAAAATACATTTTTAAATCCATAAGTTGGTTCCTATGGTCAGTAGGTTCACAACAATCCATTTTGCAAAGATTTCATCTCAAAAACATATATAGAACAATTTTTATATTCAAAATAAGCCTACACACGTTTCTGCAAATTCAACCAATTTTCCAGTAGCAAAACATTAAACAAAATTCATGGTTGCAAAGTACTTGTTCTGCTGAATCCATTGATATAAAATTTGCAAAATTTGGACGTGTAGAATTAAAGTTATGAATTTTACAAGTTTGCAATTCAAACAGATTCTATTTTCTGTTTTTATCAAAACCTTGTCCACGTGGCTCGTTCTTATTGGCCGGTACCGCTTCATGCGGATCAGCCTCTCTGGACCGTAGGATTTAACTAAGATCGAGCGGCACTGATCAACTCGTACCCCTTCGGTTGGATCTAATCCTAGCCGTAAGATCAAGATCTAACGGGCACTGTGCCTCTGACCATTGCCTGGCGGTGGCGCACGCTCGGGCGGTGGCGTCGCGGCGATTTCAGGAAGCAAGGGAAGAAGGGAAGAAGCTCACCGTGCTCGCAGGGAGATGCTGAAGCTCAACGCGTGGTCGGCTTGGCGAGGGGCGCTCAGGAACGGAGGGAATTCCTCGTCGGAGATGGCGTCGGTGTCGGGTGGCTCTGTTTGACGACGGGGGCGAGGCTGTAGGTCGCCCTAAGGCAAGATAGGGGCACGGTTAGATGCGGGCGAGCGCGTAGATGATAGGAGTATCAACGAAAAGGCTCGGGGTGGTTAGAGCTTACCGTGGAGTTCGCCAGAGCAAAGACAGACGACGGCGGCGTGCTAAGGTTGTCCTTGCCGACGCTCAGGGGCAAGCACGGGCGAACGAGTGGCATGGGAAGATGCGCTAGGAGGTGGGGAGAAAGTCCGTATGCAGTGGGAGGCGAGGGGCGGTTGGTCGGCGCCGAAATCGACGGAAACCTCATCGGAGCAGAGAAGGTTTGACCTCAAAATTTACCCAGCCTAGGGGCAGAGAGGGAGAGGCAAGCGAGGGGAAAGAGAGAAGAGGCGTGGGCGTTTATGTACGCGTGGTCACCAGAGGAATTAAGCCGGCCAATTAAGCGAATTCAACGCCGAAGTAAATGGCAGAAACGGCGAGGGAGACGTGATCGCGAGGGAGACAATGCTGAGGTGGCGTGGGGTCCGTCTGTCAGCGAGGTGGAGGAAGAGGGAGTGGGGCCGAGCGTTCAGTGACTTCGCGGGTGTGCGCGTGGGTGAAACACAATTCGCTGAGGGGGGGAAGTTGGGCTGCGAGTGGGCTTGCTGGGCCTGTTGGGTTGGGTCTGTTTGTTTCACTTTTTTTATTCTGAAAGCTTTTTCTTTTTCCAATATGAATTTCTGTTTTGATTTTCAAACAAATAATTCAAACAACAAATCAAATCAAACCATCACCAAATTTTGTATTGATTTTAATTCTGTTTTAACAACATAATCCAAAGTCCAAAACAAAATATTTTTTATTCTTTTTAGGATCCATTAATAATTAAATAAATAGACCTTAGTCATTAATTCAAATAGGATTTAATTTATTTAAAAACTCTATTTGAAATCTAAAATAATACCAAAATCATTTCAGTAGGTTTTATTTGAAAATATAAAACACTTGGAAATCTTATTTAAAATAAATTAACAAGTTTAGTGTTTATTTAAAATGGAAAAGCCTTTACTTTAATAAAATTGGATATTAATAAATCCTCATTATTTTATTTAAATAAACCTTTACCCTTTTATCAATCAAAATATTTTAATTCAAAAAGCTTGGCCAAAATTAAATTTGACTCTTTAAAATAATCCTTATTTATATTCCTACCTTTGCTTTTGAAAACCATATCTTTTTATTAAAAGATCCAAAAATAGAAATTCCAACTATCATAACTTTATTTATTATTTGTTTATCTTTTTAAATCCCTTTAGGATTTTATTTGATCAAAATAGGTTTTGATGTTTCCATTTGGAATCAAAAAGTTTCTTCTCACCCTAAATTTCAACAATTGTTTGTTTTGTTTTTTATTTTTCACATTTCAAAATTTGGAAAATTTTGGGATGTGACAGGCTACCACCCTTAAAATAAATCTCGTCCCGATATTTGGGAAGGCTAGGGTTACAAGTTGGCTTCAAGGCAACTAGGGTACTACCACCCTTAAAATAAAGTCTCATAGGATTACATTGATGGTTCACTTGACTATGGGTTCAACACTTAATATAAAGACAAGGAATCCTTATTTGACTCTTCTGAGTTAACAAGTTCCTGACATCCACTTCTTCTATCTCTTCAAAGTTTCCATCCATGTCAATGTGGTTGACATGTACTTTCTGGGTCACATTGGAGTCACTTCCATTGGCTCTTCTAGCATCCTTTTTCTTTTTCTTCTCAGGACAGTCTGATGCATAGTGTCCAAGCTCCTTACAATTATAGCACTGCAACTGGCTAATGTCTTTCTTCCTCAAACTGTCATGTTGATTCTGACTAAGGTCATCTCCATTGTCAGTATCATTTCCATTATTATCACTTCCATTGTTGTTGTGGTGATGCTGATGTGGTTCAGAATCTTCATTGGTCTTTTTGAATGAATGTTTCTTTTTGGATGATCCTGAGTGATACTTGAGTTTATGCTTCCTTTTCCTGTTCTCAACTTGATTCATCTTGTTTTCCAAAATGGTGGCTTTGTCACAGAGTGATTGATAAGTTGGGACATAGGCAACAGCTAGCTGCAGGTTCAACTCATCATTAAGTCCTTCAAGAAATTTCTCCTTTCTCTTAGCATCTGTGTCAACTTCATCCGGTGCATAGCGTGCCAGATTGTTGAATTCTTCAATATACTCAGCCACACTGAGGTGACGTTGTTTCAGATTGTGAAACTCCTTTTTCTTCAAGTACATCACTCCAGGTGAGATGTGAGCTGTACGGAAACCATCCTCAAAAATAGCCCAAGTTACATCTTCAAGGGGAGTAGTGATCTGAAAGTTGTCCCACCATGTTGCTGCTGGTCCTTCAAGCAGAAATGCTGCAAACCTAACTTTTTCTTCATTGGTGCAACCAACAGTCACTAAGTCTTTATTCACCGAACGTAACCAGTCATTGGCTTCCATTGGATCAGTTGTTCCAGAGAACCTTGCAGGCCTATGTTTCAGAAACTTGGTGAGCATATCAAGTGCTGGAGGATTATTCTGATTGTTGTTGTTGTTGTTGTTGTTGTTGTTTTTGTTGTTGTTGTTGTTCTGATTCTGTATGAATGTGGTCATCTCCTGCATCAGTTGTGTTTGAGCTGTCATCATCTGCTGCATCTCAGGAGTGATGTTATTGTTTTGGTTGGGGTTGGCACGACGGGGAGGCATTTATTGGTTTGATAGGTATGAGTAAAGATGGATAGATTTTTAAGAAGTTCTAACACACAACTCAAAACATCCAAGTTCAACCAAATAATCAATAAATCAACAAGCAATTATCCACTTAACAACTTATGAGCTTAACTCATGAGTTGAAGGAAACAACAAGTTTTCTTGAAATAATCAACCTAGTATAGTCATACCTCATAGGCCAATATGATCCATACTCTAACTTGATATCAATGTCTTTGGTAGGCAATCTAATGTCTCTTGGTTCTCACTTGTAGTCCTTAGTGATGTCTAAGTTGAAATCTTTGGTGAGACTAAAGTTGAAGTCATTGGTCATGGTGAAGGCTTTTGTCCATCAAGTTGAAAAGGAAAATATGTAGAATCAAAACCAAAAGGTTGAGGAAAGAGTTTACAAGATTGTTTGTAAATAAGTTTTTGGAACAAACACAACTCCTATTTTTCTAAGGGGTTTTGTCCAATCCTAGGGTTACAATCCTACAGGCAACACAGTGCTCTGATACCATCTGTAAGGTTCCCAACCTTTAATAAGGTAGAGATCCCTATGTTTACAATGCTAGTCCCTGGTTCAATAGGTAGCATCCACAATTTAAGATGTAATATCAAGAAACAAAGGTCATAATACAACTTTATAACCAGGAATAAAGTAATACATTACATCTTACATAGCTCATTTGGCTATCACATTACATTGCAGCAGAATATCTATAAAGCATGGGGTCCTTCATCTTCAAAGTGCCACAGGCAATCATGTTGGTTGTAGACTTGTAATCCTAATCATCACACTTCACTAACGTCAAACAAACCTGCAACATAATAAGTTGCAGCCACAAGGGTCAATACATTTGAATTGTATTGGCAAGTTTCACTACTATGTAGAAATAAGTGGATCCTATCCTTTACATGCATATTTGGCTAAGTAGGGTTTAGGCTCATTTGCAGAAAGCAATATAGTTTTGTCCTATCTTTTCAAAATAGTTTTGATCTTTGTCAAATATTTCTCAATTCCTTGGAAAACTCCAAGTGCTTCAAATCCCTTGTTGTCACCATCAAGTTTTACTTTGAGAAATTGGAATGTCGATATCTTCCATAGCTTCAGGGCTTAGTTGCTCAGTAGTTGTCCATAACCGGGGACACGGCTAAGTACTTAGAATTTGATCTTCTGCAGAAGTTGTACACTTTACCCACATGACACAATCTCATCTTGATGCCACCAGTGGCCGCTGGATAAGTACTCACCAAGATGGAGTACCGGCAGATTGAGAATGTGACAAAGTCTTTCCATAGAAGTCCTCCCAATACACAATGCTAGCTTGTCAACCAGGCACCAATGTAGGGATAAATTTCCCTTACACAATTCTAGTTAACCTGAAGATGCCAATGCATGGGTCTTCCACTATGTAGTTGACTAAGCCAGAGCCCATTTATCATGTGGCTGTACAC
This sequence comes from Avena sativa, assembly GCA_916181665.1. Taxonomy (NCBI): domain Eukaryota; kingdom Viridiplantae; phylum Streptophyta; class Magnoliopsida; order Poales; family Poaceae; genus Avena; species Avena sativa. The sequence goes on along the minus strand of OV702279.1, from coordinate 49,748,546 downwards.
GGAAGCCACTGTACGAGAAACATGTTCAATCTCTAAGTCCCTGGGTGGTTTTCTTCTAGTGCACATACAAAAAGAGATAGCCATATAAACATGGTTCCTTTTGTTGCCACCTTGTCCAATCTTCAGTGTCCTTGTCCACCCAGGTGGTTCATTGAGTACTTGTTTTATTATATAAAACATATGTCTTTTCAACTCTTCATATAATCATATCATGTATCCCATCCCAATATATAGCAGGGCTAAGCATACTACAACTACATTGTTTCCACTAAGGGAGATATAAGGGTATCCTATTAGGATTTAGCATAGCATAAAATATAGTAGTTCTTATCATGCATGTTACCAAAATCCACCAAGTGTAATGAAAATAGTAGGACTTGGATGATAGTGTCACTTGCCTTTTTTAGTAGAGAATGTTGGTTCACTTCTTGATCTTGCAATATCACACTCTTCTAATTCCACTACAATTCAATCAAGCAAACACAAATTCAACTAGCATTCCAACCAATTTATCACACATAAAAATAGTAGAAACAAGGTCATGCATGCAAGCATGCAAAGGATAGTTTTACTTGCAAAAGTGGTTTCTACTAGGCTCTAAACATTGTAAAGTTCAAAAGTGGTCATTTACTAAAGTGGTAAAACTATTTGCAAAAGGTTTTATCTATAAACCATTTTTAAATTAAATCATTATTTTATGTGGTTGAAAATGCTTTTAGCAAAGCAATATTCTTTAAAGGGTTCACCAAATATATTTTAATCCTCAAAACTTGGTGTTTAGGGTCAGAAGGTTTGAATCAAATCATTTCCCAAAGGTTTTACACAAAAATCATTTCTAAATCAAAAACAATATTTTTATTTGACTAGAAATGTGCTACTTCAAATATTTACTCTTTAACTTCACAAAATACATTTTTCATTCCATAAGTTGGTTCCTATAGTCAGTAGGTTCACAACAATCCATGTTGCAAAGATTTCATCTCAAAAACATATCTAGAACAATTTTTATATTAAAAATAAGCCTACACATGTTTCTGCAAAATCAACCAATTTTCCAGAAGCAAAACATTAAACAAAATGCATGGTTGAAAAGTACTTGTTCTTCTGAATCCATTGACATAAAATTTGCAAAATTTGGACACGTAGAATTAAAGTTATGAATTTTACAAGTTTGCAATTCAAACAGATTCTATTTTCTGTTTTTATCAAAACCTTGTCCACGTGGTTCGTTCTTATTGGCCGGTACCGCTTCGTGCGGATCAGCCTCTCTAGGCCATAGGATTTAACTAAGATCGAGCGGCACTGATCAACTCGTACCCCTTCGGTTGGATCTAATCCTAGCCGTAAGATCAAGATCTAACGGGCACTGTGCCTCTGACCAATGCCTGGCGGCGCTAGCGGCGGCTGGCGGCGGCGCACGCTCGGGTGGTGGCGTCGCGGCGATTTCAGGAAGCAAGGGAAGAAGGGAAGCAGATCACCGTGCTCGCAGGTAGATGCTGAAGCTCAACGCGTGGTCGGCTTGGCGAGGGGCGCTCAGGAACAGAGGGAATTGCTCGTCGGAGACGGCGTCGGCGTCGGGTGGCTCTGTTTGACGATGGGGGCGAGGCCGTAGGTCGCCCTAAGGAAAGATAGGGGCACGGTTAGATGCGGGCAAGCGCGTAGATGATAGGAGTATCAACGGAAAGGCTCAGGGTGGTCAGAGCTTACCGTGGAGTTCGCCGGAGCAAAGACAGACGACGACGGCGTGTTGAGGTTGTCCTTGCCGACGCTCTAGGGAAAGCGCGGGCGAACGAGTGGCACGGGAAGATGCGTCAGGAGGTGGGGAGCAAGTCCGTATGCAGTGGGAGGCGTGGGGCGGTTGGTCGGCGCCGGAATCGACGGAAACCTCGTCGGAGCAGAGAAGGTTTGAGCTCAAAATTTACCCAGCCTGGGGGCAGAGAGGGAGAGGCAAGCGAGGGGAAAGAGAGAGGAGGCATGGGCGTTTATGTACGCGTGGTCACCGGAGGAATTAAGCCGCCCAATTAAGCGAATTCAACACCGGAGTAAATGGCCGAAACGGCGAGGGAGACGTGGTCACGAGGGAGACGATGCTGAGGTGGCGTGGGGTCCGTCTGTCAGCGAGGTGGAGGTAGAGGGATTGGGGCTTCGCGGGTGGAGGTAGAGGGATTGGGGCTTCAGTGACTTCGCGGGTGCGCGTGTGGGTGAAAAACGATCCTCTGAGGGGGGGGAAGTTGGGCTGCGAGTGGGCTTGCTGGGCCTGTTGGGTTGGGTCTGTTTGTTTCACTTTTTTTATTCTGAAAGCTTTTTCTTTTTCTAATATGAATTTCTGTTTTGATTTTCAAACAACAAATCAAATCAAACCATCACCAAACTTTGTATTGATTTTAATTCTGTTTTAACAACATAATCCAAAGTCCAAAACAAAATAATTTTTATTCTTTTTAGGATCCATTAATAATTAAATAAATAGACCTTAGTCATTAATTCAAATAGGATTTAATTTATTTAAAAACTCTATTTGAAATCTAAAATAATACCAAAATAATTTCAGTAGGTTTTATTTGAAAATATAAAACACTTGGAAACCTTATTTAAAATAAATTAACAAGTTTTAGTGTTTATTTAAAATGGAAAAGCCTTTACTTTAATAAAATTGGATATTAATAAATCCTCATTATTTTATTTAAATAAACCTTTACCCTTTTATGAATCAAAATATTTTATTTCAAAAAGCTTGGCCAAAATTAAATTTGACTCTTTAAAATAATCCTTATTTATCTTCCTACCTTTGCTTTTGAAAACCATATCTTTTTATTAAAACATCCAATAATAGAAATTCCAACTATCATAACTTTATTTATTATTTGTTTATCTTTTTAAATCCCTTTAGGATTTTATTTGATCAAAATAGGTTTTGATGTTTCCATTTGGAATCATAAAGTTTTTTCTCACCCTAAATTTCAACAATTGTTTATTTTGTTTATTTATTTTTCACATTTCAAAATTTGGAAAATTTTGGGATGTGACACTATTCAGGAGAACATTCAGTGTCACCTTGTCCGGAGGCTGGTCCCTAACAGTACGTCACGACTAAGTACGCAAAAGAAAACAAGCTCTATAAAGAACTACAAAATTGAGCAGCAAAGAGATTCACTGAAATGCATTCATCATAGACACACCCACTAGGCAAAGTCTAGAGCATTACCGCAGGCTAATCATGTCTATAGAGTCAACACCACTCTGGAATAGAAGAAGTCAAACTAATGGGTCGTGGCAGAACCAAGGACGATCAGGAGCAGTAGAGGGCTTACACCACCTTCCGGGGCACGTCGACAACGACATTGAGGAAGCCGCTTACCTACCCCTAAGGTAGGGTGGGTAGTTAACGCGGCACATGAGTGGGCCAAACACAAAGAATGAGAAATTCCCCATGTCGTGGTAGAGGAACCACGATAGGGACCCGTGCCCAATGTGTTGTGCACTAACGAAATGCTCCTAGCTGGCAGAGAGGAACATGGACCCGGTGCTAGGTCCTCGATGTTCACGCTCCATCCCTCACTGCCGCCGGAATGCCTCAGTCGGGAACCCCCTGGCATGGTGTACACTGCCACGAGCGCAAAACGCTCAGGGAGCTTCACTCTCTGGTCCCAATCTGACTCGTGGAGGATGATGAAAAAGTCAATGACCATCTTAGGCCCGTCCTCAATCCTCACCATCACCGGCAGTAGCGTCGTGGGAAGCGATGGCGTCGGCTCTAGGCTGCCGCCTCACTCGCCGTTGCGACCCCCAAAATGCCCTCGCCTGCTCCTGCAGGGGAGACCATGGTCGCATCATCCAGGCGCTTCCCCTCCACTGCTACAACTGTCGTGGAGGTCGTTTCATCGCTGAGACCGGCACCACGACCACCGCATCCACCTCGGATGCTCACGTGTGGCTTCCCTAGCAGCGTTTCACCATCGGACCCTCCTCCGTCTCCACAGCAATGGCCTTACGCTTTTTGACGGATGAGTCTCGTTTTGGTGCCATGACACAGAGCTAAGCATTAGGATGGGAGATTGGGGAAGAAGGATCGAAGTGTGCAACAACATCAAGCCTTTTCCCTTATGAGTAACGGCAGAAGGGCCCGTCGGTGCCTCGATTACCATGCGTTAACCTCCCACTAGTAAAGAAAACCTTATAGCAGCAATCCTTATCACCAGCGAAGTGGAACCTTGCTCGCCAGCGGTAAGGACTTACATGCCTGCATAACATTACCACCGGAGAAATGAAATATACAAGCCGGCGATAGAAGATGTACCACTGACGATAGAAGATGTACCACCCGCGAAAGTGTCCTGCACCATCGACAAGGAACAAGCGTTTGTCGCGAAGCATATCACAAATTTCTTGGTGGAGAATAAGGACATGTCTTGCTTTCTCCATCCATACTTTCCCGAGTAAGTAGTCGGTCGCTAAACTTCCCGCTATTACATTCTTTCGTGAATTTCCTTAATAGCGGAGGATGATGGTTTATTCCAACTGTTTTGCGCAAAGAGAATGGGTGCGTCCTCATCGCCTTTCAACCGTATTATTCCCATGTCATCTATCTCGAGTCCGGGAGAGACGTGTAGAAAGACTAAACCAACGTCAAGTCTACTCTTGATAAAGCCCTCAACGGTTTCAGAGCCGCGGTTGGCCCCCTCAAGTATGAGAAAAGATCCAAAGGCATCTATGTGAACTCCCATGTAACCAATTTGCCCTGACTTAGGCAATCGTCGACTGGCAATGGGATGGAGCCCTGGTTCGCCATCCTACAGATGAGGGAGTACGCAAAGGATGAGGAGAAACTCTTGATGACATCCGGTCTCGAGAAAAGGTGCAGAGACATGACGGAAATGACCGATGAAAACATCAGAGATGACTTCCGTGCCATCCAGTGCGAGATTGGCATGATACTCAAGAGGGATGTCTGACTAGGGGTGCCACATTCAACTACTGCGGTATCCCGTTGACTAATGCAGAGATCATGGACCACTTAGCTGCGGTCGCTGATGCGTGCAGCCAGTGTTGACGTGGGACACTTTGTTAGAACCCCAAGAGCAAGCTGTGATGAGCACAGCAACAAGTTTCCCTCAGTAGAGACCGAGGTTATCGAACCTGAAGGAGGAAGGAAACGTTTCAAAGGTGTTGCAAGCAACATGGAGACCTGCACAACACAAACTCAAGACTTTGCCCCAACGAATCAGTGAGGTTGTCAAGATCAACGTTTTGCTGTAACAAAGGATTAAACATATGTTGTGGAAGGTAATGGTTTCCAGCAAGTAAACAAGTAACAGTGGAGGATGTATCAATGGTAAAGATTGGACCGGGGTCCATAGTTCACTAGAGGTGTTCTCCTTAGATAAACAACATTGCATGGGCAATTGACAGGAACTGAGCAAGGCATAATAATGCAATTACTAGTCAGAAATATCCTATGAGATTCGATTGTGCAATACAACAATATACATAGACCACCATCCAACTGCATCTATGACTAGAAGTCCACATTCAGGTTATCATCCGAACCCCCTCCAGTGTTAAGTTGCAAGCAACAGACAACTTCTTTAAGAAAAGTGTGTAAGGTAAACAGTACACATGTTATATGAACAAGAGACCGTTGTTTTCTCCCTAGTAGCAACATCACATCTACAACCGAAGAGATTATTGTCACTTCCCTTGGAAACTAGAGGCATGAACTCACTATCGAGCATAAATACCCCCTCTTGGAGTCACTAGCAACTACTTGGCCAAGATAGGTACTAACAATGGAGAGCATGCAAGATCACAAACAACACGGACATGATAGAATCATAAAGAAAAAACCATTAATCAAACTAACATAATAATCTCAATATCCATCGGATCCCCGCAAACACAACATGCATGATTACAAATATATTAGATCTTGATCATGAACGGAGCTCACAAGATCTATACATGAAAGCACAAGGAGGAGCTACAACCATCTAGCTACTACATGGACCCATAGTCCAAGGTGGAACTACTCATGCATCATAACAGAGAGAAGGCCTCCGGGATGATCTCCCCTCTGGCAGGGTGCTGGGAAGAACTTCAGATCACCCCCGATCTATGGACGATGGTGGCGGCGGCTATAGACGGTTTCGTGGAGATTTGATCGGGTGCTTAGGGTTTCTACATCGGGGGCTTCTTATAGGGGAAGGTGGAGACCGAGGAAGCGACTAGGGGGGTCAAACCCTACCCAGGCATGGGCCCACGCCTGTCCACGCCTGGGGGTGTTTGGCCTCCCTGGCCCGCTTCTCCGTCTCCCCTCTGGACTTCTTGTTCCCCACGGGAATTAATTGACTTTGACGTTTGTCCCATACAATTCCGATAATATTTATTTAGTAGCTTTTCTGAAACGAAAAACAGCAGAAAACAGGCATCTGACACTGTGGCAACTTGTTAATAGGTTAGTACCATAAAACATGTAAAAAGCACCTCAAAGTGTAGACAAGCAAAGAAAAGAAAATACTAAACAAGCATGGAGCATCAAAAATTATAGATATGTTTATAGCGTATCAACATCCCTAAGGTTAACTCCTGCTCATCGTCGAGTAGGTAAGTGATAAAAAGAATAATTATTGAGATGACATGCACCCTCACAATAAAGATCCATCCATTTGCAAGCATTGAAAGCTGGAATCAAAGAACTCTAAACATGTGGATGAAAGATGGATTTCTAACAGTAGGACAAAGTAACTATGCATGCAACATGAAAGGCTACAAACACGATCATGAATAACATGCATTGAAAAACGTTTGTTTGTTTCACATACAGAAAACATAGCATACTGGCAATCATCTTGTCCCTCATAGAGTAGCAATATGGATTCATAGGACACCTTCAAAGTTCACAAGGGTGACTAGAAACAAATAGCACAAGAACAAGTAATATCACAATATGCATCAATCAATAAGCTTTGAAACACTGCATCCAGAATGACAATTATGCTCTCTTAATGGTGCCTAAAGGTAGAAGGTGGAGACTCAATAGTGGTGGAAGAAAAGCTTTTTTGTAAAGGAAGCAGGGATTACAAGTTTCAAAAAGAGCTTCCAAAAAATTATGGTACTTGTTAGCTTTCAGCCCTCGTTGCCCCTATCATAAGCATCTTGAAGTGATTAAGGTTAAAGTGACAAAGATGGAGTATAGGCTTGACGAAGTATAAGTTGGAAATATCAAGTCCCTTGAATACGAGGGCCACACCTCATGCATACTCAACTTTGGGCCTAGGTAAGTTCTTGTCATTGTAAGTATTTGCATATCATTGAGAACCGCCAACGGGTACCCCTTGCACATGGTACAGGAGCTATCCCATAACCAAAATGACAAGGCAAGCAGACAATAAGCATCTCAACAATCTTCTTATGTACCATGGGAATATGGTGCTTTTTTCTCTCTTTACTATTTTCTCAATTTGTCTCTTTTTTGTATAAGAAGAATGCTTCATAGATGTCACTTTGGTGATGCTGCAAGTTTCCACCACGATTAGGCATGGTTTAGGCTACCGGCCCAGGCGTTTCTCTAACACAGGATACAAACTTCATGGACTTACAAGTCCCTTTTTATTTCACACGGGTGACATCCATAGACAAAAGAACATGATATCAACTGAGTACAAAGTAGAAGTGCAATGTTGAAAACGTTCCCCGTGACAACACGGTTCTGTTAATTCCAACGTATAAGTGCAAGCATATACAACAAAGTTGTCACAATGGTTCCAGTTTATTAGGGGCAAGGAATATAAAGTGTGCCATCAAGTTCGTGAGGGCTTTCACCACTAAGTTTTCACATAACAAAATAGTTTTTAATTGGAAGAAGCTGAAAACAAGAATATAATTGGAATGGTGTAACACACCATACATAGGAGTTTATACTGGACACTTTGGAATAACTTGGTTTCTTGGGAGTTGGAGGCATGAGTAGAACTTACTCATACCAGTGGAGGCTATCAAAATACTGGGAGCAACCAACTAAGAGAGAAATAATGGCCATAATCATGCAATGCAACAAAGCATACTAATCAAGGCAAAGAGTGGTACTACAAGTCAAGGACTAAATGATCATAGAGGCTAATGGTGACTTGTCATAGTCATAACATGGTGTGAGCATGTGCCAAGTCAACCCAAGCAAAGCATTAAAGGAGAACACCACAATACTATGCTTTTGCATGCTAAAACAACACATAATTTCTTCAAGGAACACTAAGCAATCCAAATTGTTTGGAACAAGACATGCTACAGGAATAATCACTAAGCATAAAGTCAAAAAAACACCTAGCATGTCATGCTCAAGTCTAAGTAAGAGTCAATGCAAGCTCCTCTTGCACTTCAAGCAAGGACTTACTACTCCTTTCCAACACCAAGCAACTTATTTTCAAAACAACACAGCGAGAACGGGGGTCCAAACTAATTTATTCAAGCAAATTAAACAAACTAAGAAAACCAAATGAAAACTAAGATGCTCCAAGAACAACACAACTGTGCACGAAACAATAAAAACGAAGTGTCTAGACAGACCTGAGCTTTTTATTGATAAAGAAGGGGATGCCTTGGGCATCCCCAAGATTTGACGCTTGTACCTCTTGGATATTTCTTGGGGTGACACCATGGTGGCATCCCCAAGCTTGAGCTTTTGTCCATTCTTCATCTTATTGCATCATTCTCTATCTACATCTGAAATTTTTTCTTTCATACAAAACTTCACACAATCTTCATTAGCAACATTAGTGTATTCAAAAGATATTAGACCTTTGGCAAAGCTTTGGAACAGAAACGCTTTTCAATAAAAATACAAGCTACTATAGTAACTCCTTAAAAAATCTCAATTCACCTAAAGAGAAATCAAAAAGGAATCAATAAGAAGCAAATGCAAATAATGGCAGAAATCTGTCAAAACAGACCAGCAGGTAGAAACCAATTTTTTCGAACATCTTATGTTGCTCAAATCAAAAAGTGTTGAACTAATTAAAGTTATATAATATATTTGGGGATTTATTCGAAACTTTTGAGCTCAATCCGAGTTATAGAGACTCCTCACAAATTTATTTGGTGGAGGACATAAATCTGTTTTGGGACAACAACTCCCCAAATCTTACTTCCCTCTCATTTGAGGTCATTCTTGACACAAAAAGCAAACAAAAAGGATAAGGAGAGGTCACTACTGAATTAATAACTTCCAAGACTCAAGGAAACTGTTGGTTTATCTCCCAACAAGTACTTTTCTTTAACGCATTTAAGTTAGGCTTGATAGCTTGAGAAGATGCTCACATAAGAATTATGAATTGAAGTCAAAGAGAGCATCAACAAGAAAATTCAAAACACATTTAAGTCTAACCCACTTCCTATGCATAAGAATCTTGTACACAAATAAGTTCACAAAGAACAAAGTGACATGCATATGAAGAGAAAACAAGAGTAACTTCAAAACTTTCAGCACAAAGAGAGGTGTTTTAGTACCATGAAAACTTATACAACCATATTTTCCTCTCTCATAATAATTTTCAATAGCCTCATGAATAAACTCAACAATATAGCTATCACATGAATCATGCTTTTCATGATCTACAAACTCATAATTTCTATCAAGCTCAAAAACAGTGGGATTAAAACTTTCATAAGTTTTACCCAAAGTAGATATTTCAAAAGGATCCATCCTCCTTTGGTAAGAATGGGGGAAAATCAAATAATATAAGAGGTAAATAGTTACTCTCATTAGAAGGTAGGCATGGGTAGATCCATTCTTCCCCCTTTTGTTCACCACTCTCCTCCTCTTTTTTATCTAATGAGCTTCCAGTTTCAACAATTTCTTCTTCCATAGGCTCCTGCAAGGCATTAGTCTCTTCCAAATGTGGAAAACGCCTATTAAAATATTCAAGAATATAGCCATTTGCTTCCATGTAATTATCAAAGAAAAATTTAAGTATCTCATAAACCTCATGTTCATAAGGTGCATCATTAGTATTTTCAAGCAAACTGGCAAGTTCAAATGCCCCCTTGAAGGAAATAAATTCTTCAATCTGTTCCACATCATAAAAGTCATAATTTCCTTTAACGTAAGAGGATATGGTAAAATTATCAATATACTCACATTGGAAACTGAGATGTTTATACCTCCTACAGCAACAAGCTCTATCAAAGCAATAGGTAACATTATAAGTAGAGCACACCTCTCTACCAATAGTATTCAACTTATCAATTTGTTCCCATAAGTGTTTCCCTTTTTGTGACAAACGGTGTTCCTTGTAATAATACTTTTGTTATTCCGTGAACCCATCTTGCCAATAAGAACTAGTTTCAAAGAAGCCATCCGTTGATAGAAAGCATGACCAAGCAAGGAAACAACAGACCACCAATTAGAGTAGGAACTAATTTTTTTGTGTTTTTGAATAAAGAAAGCAAACCAAGCTAGACTAATTATTTTTGGGTTTTTTGAAAAGAGGCAAATAAAACCAAGCAAAATAAACAAAGCAAACTAAAACAAAGTAAAGAGAAAGGAAGTGAAGGACTCCCCTAGTGAAGACGTCCTTAGTCTCCCCGGCAACGGCGCCAGAAATCATGATGCGTGCACCCAGTGTTGACGTGGGACACTTCGTTGGAACCCCAAGAGCAAGGTGTGATCAGCACATCACCAAGATTCCCTCAGTAGATACCGAGGTTATCGAACCTGAAGGAGGAAGGAAACGTCTCAAAGGTGTTGCAAGCAACATGGAGACCTGCATAACATAAACTCAAGACTTTGCCCCCAACGAATCAGTGAGGTTGTCAAGCTCAACGGTTTGCTGTAACAAATGATTAAACTTATGTTGTGCAAGGTAATGGTTTGCAGCAAGTAAACAAGTAACAGTGGAGGATGTATCAATGGTAAAGATTGGACCGGGGTCCATAGTTCACTAGAGGTGCTCTCCATAGATAAACAACATGGCATGAAGGGTAAAAATTACAGCAGGGCAATTGACAGGAACTGAGCAAGGCATAATAATGCAATTACTAGTCAGAAATATCCTATGAGATTCGATTGGGCAATACAACAATATACATAGACCACCATTCAACTGCATCTATGAATAGAAGTCCGCCTTCAGGTTATCATCCAAACCCCCTCCAGTATTAAGTTGCAAGCAACAGACAACTACTTTAAGAAAAGTGTGTAAGGTAAACAGTCCACATGTTATAGGAACAAGAGACCGTTGTTTTCTCCCTAGTAGCAACATCACATATACAACCTAAGAGATTATTGTCACTTCCCTTGGAAACTAGAGGCATGAACCCACTATCGAGCATAAATACCCCCTCTTGGAGTCACTAGCAACTACTTGGCCAAGATAGCTACTAACAACGGAGAGCGTGCAAGATCACAAACAACACGGGCATGATAGAATCATAAAGAAAAAACCATTAATCAAACCAACATAATAATCTCAATATCCATCGGATCCCCGCAAACACAACATGCATGATTACAAATAGATTAGATATTGATCATGAACTACTTGGCCTCATTGGTTCGCTTATCCGTCTCCCCTATGGACTTCTTGTTCTCCACGGAAAGTTATTGACTTTGAAGTTTGTCCCGTCCAATTCCGAGAATATTTCTTTACAGGATTTTCTGAAAACAAAAATAGCAGAAAACAGGCAGTTGGCACTGTGGAAACTTGTTAATAGGTTAGTATCAGAAAACATGTAAAAAGCACCTGAAAGTGTAGAGAAGCAAAGAAAAGTAGATACTAAACAAGCATGGAGCATCAAAAATTATAGATACGTTTCCAATGTATCAGTCGCCGATGGGAGGACATTCACCATGCTAGGTGGCATCCATCCCTTCCCGCCAAAGCCGAAGAAAACCTGATCGAGTCACAAACTTGTCTCCTGCAAATGTTAGTCATAGAGTTACGATTAGTTTATTGTATGCTTTTATTTTTGCATACCTATCTTTCCATGCAAATGTTAGTCATAGAATTACTTAGATATATCCGATGCCTTTTATTTTTTGCGTACCTCTATGTTATATCTCTATTATGAATATTTGGTGACAACACTAACATTTCTTTCTTTTGTGTGTGTGCGCGACAGATGCCGTGGTATGTCATGTACGAGGGCAGGGTTCCCGGAGTCTACGACGACTGGGAGGATTGTAGGAGGCAGGTCCACCGTTTCTGCGGGAATAGTTACAAGGGCTATGCCACTTTGGAGTAGGCGGAAACTCGCTACGTGAGGTTTCTAGCGGGGCGGAGGACGGCGATGTGGAGGAGCCGGTTGACCCCCTTCGTCGTGATGATGCTCGCACCCACCGCCGCCTCTCTAGTATATTTGCTAGTTGGAGTCCAGTAGGTATCTGTTGTATGAACTATGAACTGTTTGAATGTGTGAAACTGTTTGAATGTGTCATACAACTCAGGATACTTGTAATATTATGTCATATATGGTCAATTTCTACACTTGTGTGAACTGTTTGAATTTTATTGATGCATGGTTTGAATATATGTGTATTTCCTGTATCTGTTGTGTATTCTGTCATTATCCTATGTATTCTATCAACATTACAGTGTATTCTGTGTGTATATTGATTTTATTTTTTAACTCATGGTAATATTACCCCTGGCGAAACTATTGGTCTATCCCTGGCAAAAAATATTTTGCCTGTACTAAACTACCACCAGCGATATCAGCAGGCGCCGGCAAGCGTGCTTACCCCCGGCGTTTATTGCTGCTCGCTGGCACTGGCGTATTTTATCACCGGTGATATAGGAAAGCGCCTGCGGTATAGGTGTACCCCCAGCGTTCGCTGTTGCTCGCCGATGGTAGATGCATATTATCACCTGCGAAACATAGGCGACGGCGATGAGGACTTACCACCGCCAAGGAGGTCGCTGGCGAGCATGGACACGCCGGCGATGAGCCTTTTCTGTTCGCCGGCGGTAGGGTTTTCTCTACTAGTGGCCGGTCCATCTAACATACCAGTAACTACAACATATCAACTCCTAGGATGACACTGGCTGCACGTCTGTTCCCAATCTGAGATCAGGTGATATGCGGCCGTTTGGTATGCACAACCAGGATACTCACGGTCGAGACTGCGCTTTGACTCGTGTAGCGGCAACGGCCCCACCAACCGTTTGGACCTTGGCCCTTCACATCCACCAAAGGATAAGTGCAGATAAAGCGCTCGGGGGTTACTGTCAGGTCACTAGAACATGGGGTACCTAGACCCACCGACCACCAGACCCACTGATGAAACAACATTAGCCTCGCAAGGCTGTGTCTGTTGATGTCCCTGATCAGATACTTTAGGAGGAAGGAGCGACCATCCACGAGGCTCATTTCACAAAGGAGTTGCACCTGAGTTTCCTCTATAATGGGACCCTCCAGGGGAGATGGCCACCATCCACGAGAGCATAGGATCCCCTTGGGGGTACGCTCGTAATATTGCTACAATTAGAAAGACGACAAATCCAACGGGTAGTCCCACAATCGCACAGACTATGTGGACCATCTCGGTAAAGAAGAGTCACTGTCTGGCCTCTTTGGTGTTAAAGCAGGACTGACGGCACTGTGTATCAGCAGAGCCTCCTCTTTGCCACTTTGGTGCAAGGGGTAGTGGGCGGTGTCGTGCAGTGGGGAGACATCACCGACCACTTCCGCTTTATGGTAGACCGGTGCCTCCCGAAGACCCTAGACCCAGTCCATGTAAAGTAGTCTCGTATACTTGTTCCCCTTGGGCGACAATGAGGTAGCCTCTGCCACCCAAAGATTGGGGGAAGATTCCCAGCGCCACAATAAAAGGGAAGCCACCCCTACCTTAGAAGGGGATCGATCCTTGGAATCTAAATCACTAGGTTTATAACCACCATTGCACCCTCACGAAGCATCACGGGCAATACAACAAATAGGAGTATGGGATTTACTTCCTCACGAGGTTCCCGAACCTGGGTAAAAAACCAAAGTGTAAACTCTCTGCCATGTGCAAGCTCCGTCATATCCTTCATCACTGAGAAGATCTAAATGCGGGTTCATCCCCCTCATGAATCCAGGGCTTGATGGACCCTTGTTCATTCACAGGACGTCAATATATAACAAAAATATCTAGAATTATTGGTCGATAAGAATAATTGCATCCCGCACTTGAATAATGAGCAACCTACATGGAACAACAAAAAACACACCTGACCCCACATTTCTTGTCCGAGCAACATGGGTGAAACCCTGGAACGCTTATGCGCCGATCTCCTTCGGTGGCTCCCCTCTGCTATTGCCACTTGCCTCACTGTAGTGGTGGAAGATCTTACCTACAAAGGTGGTGCGGGGAGTCTCATGGTGCACACGGAGGGTGGCATCCTCTCTAGCGACATGGTGTGGCGGTAATGAGGGTGTTTCATCGTCTCCCTTCATGTTGGTACTAGCAGGCTCTTTGGGCATTGTGATGACAAGGTGATGACAACCGTGCAATGGTGCCACAACAGTTGTTGCGGTCAGCTTCTTTGGGCATGCTTGTGTGCCTTTGGGTCATGGAGGGTTGGCGGCTTTGGCTTGGGGAGAGCAGGGATCGCATTTTCAAGGCCATGACGACGTCCCCGGGAACGCAGTGGTGTAGGATGGCGGCAAGACGACTTCTCCTTGATGTGGTGTTGCATGAAGGCTGTAGACCATTGGTCCCATGCAAGATCGATCAGAGGAAGGACACCCCAGAGGGCCACCATGGGTGGAAGGTGCGCTAGGGAAGGACAAGCATAGACAACATCTACAAGGATGTGGCGGAGGCGTACCACGAAGATCAGGCAATGGCATGGCGGCGCTGCTTTTGATGGGCGGGGCACGAGGTGTTTGATACCTTCAATCCGGATTTACAGATATAGTATAGTAGCTTTTTCCCTAGTAGACCTAGGTTTAATATAACCTTGGGAAACAATGCTAAAAGGAAATTAAATAAGGAACATCTACCAGATTTGTTTGTTTGTTTTACCTTTGTTTACCGGACCTTTCTAGTTTACTATAGAGCATGTTTTTTTAGTGGATGGAGATAGGCCAGGGTTGAAGATTCACCTGCAGTTGCACATCATATGTGATAAAGATAGTAATGCGCATATTCAGTGTAATGATTTAAGAAAGATAAAATTTGTGGGAAACACATCTTGATAAACTAGAGCCCCTGCGGGTCACAGGCATAGCAATAGTCTTTTGATCCAACCATTTCACCATGAAATACCGGGATACAACAATTATTAAGTGAAAAAACAGATCAAAGCCTTAAGAAGTGATGTTGTCGTTGTTCCCCGATGGATCGCTAAACAAAGACCGTACTACCCTTTCTGTCACTGGGTTTTCAACAAGATCACCGCTCACCAAGTATCTCACCTCAAGCCTTTATCAATATTTTGGATCTTGGGTACCTACAATGTGACACCCCCGGGAATAGGGCTAGACAAATCCTAGACCTCCATCTGATATAAGCCTAACCTAAATCTCGATAGCGTACAGAGGGAGAATTGATAACACAATAGTGACCCTACGACACAGAAATTATTACAGCAAGCTCATAACTGAGCGAAGAACCAAAATATTACATGCAGAGGTCACTGACCACAAACATCAAACAACGAAAGGCGAATTATGCTATTAAGTATAGCAAACTTAACAAATGGCCTAAGAGGGCTGAAGCATAACTATGACGTCCAATCCATAGATCCCATACTACCGGCTGGGAACTCCAAACTACTCGTCGATGTCGATGCCGTGAAGAAACTCATCTTCAATGGTAACACTTACTCTGCTACAAAAGTATCAACGAACCAAGGGTGAGTACAGGGTGTACTCCGCAAGACTTATGGATGGTGGAGTTGTTTTGCATAAAGCCAACTTTGTTTCGTAAAACAAGAGGGAGAAGAATCTCGACTAATTAGAATATTTTTAAAAGGGATAATAGAGTGATATCTCTAACGTTGATCATCTCTTGATATCCACCGAATCATCATCAGCTGAACCTATCTAGGATCACCCCCTCGATCCCTGAGGAAGCATCCTTAAGCACATTACTCACTTGCCAAGTTTTACGATTAGGTTCAAGTTCTCTATGATCTTCACGTCCGTTCCCAAGTTCGTCCATAACCGTGGATGCGGCTTTTCGAAAAGATTAATAACCCTGCAGGGGTGTACAACTTTACCCACACGCGCCAACTTATTTTTAATGCCAGTACATTAGCCCTCTTCCTTGGAAGGCCGGCAGAGAGTGGTTGACCACGACATTTACCTTGCTTTAGCCGAGACCATGAGTCACGAACTAGGTAGATGCCGCCGTAACGGGTTGGGTCCCGAAGTCGGTCCCTAATGATGTGAACAGGGTTTGAGATTACGGATGCCGGGAATCTCCCATTCCCTACCACGCTTACCTACCTGTATGAATGCACCTCCTTCACCTCCTTCGAGAAGAGCCAAAATGCATATGTCTAATGGAATGCCCGAACTATGTGACCCATGGAATCTACTCGGAAAGTTAGTTGGTCGAGGGGCTTTATAGGCTCCCGTGTGGCTATACGCTCGTCTTGGTTCAAGAGACAAGAACATCGGGTCCTAAGGGTGGCAAGTATGGGACTGCAAAAACCACAACCCATGTGGCCTCCCATACAAGCCTTAACATGTTTATTATTCATCTCTGATCATACCACGTCATCCTGTCATACTAGGTTCATTCACAGCTCTGATTCATCAACCAGATGGACCTGTAGTAACAGCTAGGCATGGCTAAGCACAACAGATGTAACAACTCTAGCAACGCTTCACAAGCCAAACCTTTGTCATGCTAGGAGCAGTGGATGAGGGAATATAGGCTATAAAGGAAACATGCATCAGATAGGATTACTATATCTATCGATAAAAGACTTTAGAATCGTATGCACATGGCAAGAATGAAATAATTTGAAAGCATAGGATTCATATGTATGTGTGGGGCTTCTCTTGGCTTTGCTAGTTGATATCCAGAAAGCAGAGTTCTGGACACCTGGTACTTGACTTGATTACATTTGGTCAAGTATTGGTCTTCGAGCTTACGATGTTGATCTCGATCTTCAGTCTTGAACATGATCTCGATTCCGATATCATATTCTACCGGAGAAGAACCAAACATCGAAAAGAAAGGGGAACCACTCAACACATGGCATCGATGCAATGCTCAAATAAGGATGATGATATGACAAGTTGAATTGTATTGAAATTAAAACCCTAGACATGCTTGGTCATTTTAATCGGGGTCCGAGGGGTTCAAACCCTAATTCGGAGAAACTTCGGATTTATATGAGAGGATTACATTTAGTTCTCTAATCAAACTTGTCATGTGAGTTGTTTAACAATGCATGATGATAGCTTAAAGACGTAGGTCTCATTATTCTGAACATTTTGATATATTATTTGTATTTTTCTGATTTAAAATGAATTAGTTATGATTTTTCTCAAATTTTAATCCATTTACAAACCATTTTAAATTAATTAAACATTTTTAGATATTATATAAATTATTTTACATCTGGACCCACTTGTCATAAGTTTAACAATTTCATAAATTATTTTCCAAAAATATTAAAACTCTGGCAGGCGCGGCCCACATGTATTTATTAATTCCAAAAATGAATTTACAAAACATTTAAATAAAAGAAAAAAGAATTGTGACCTCATGCTAATATCATGATGACATCAACAATGGAGGCTCTCAGATCGTTGATAGAACCGGCGATTGAGCGCGCGCGAGAGGCTGTGGTTGGGATGGTTGCAGAGAGGAGGCCGAGGCGAACCATTCCGTGGTGGCGCCGCCCTCGAATGGTCATCGGAGCTTGTCCGGCAACAGCAAACGGCGGTGGTGCGAATAGTCACACGTCATGGAGATGATTCCGGAAGCAAACAAGGGAGGGGAGGGTACTGGCGGATTCCTAGGCTCACCGTGATGCTCGTGGAGGGCTTGGGGAGCTCGGGGGAGGCCGAAATCTATGGCGTGCACGGTGGCCGGAGCTCGGGAGGGAGATGTCGATTGCGGCGACTGGGGCTTCTCCGTCTCGCGTGAGTCAGGCATATGAAAGAGTCGAGCACAACGGTCTCGGTGGTGTGCTCGAATGGACGAGGGGCGGTCGGAAGCTGCGGGACGCCGGCGATGTCTGGGCTAGGGTTCGTCGGCCATAGAGGAATTGGGGGAAGAGGAAGAGGGGAAAAGAGGCACGACTAGGGTTGTTCCGGCGGCGACGTCAAACTTCATAGACGCAGGGGGCGGCGGGACGCATCGTGGCGAGGAAGAGGTGCATCGGGTGGCCGGGGAAGAGCCACCGAGCTGCTTCCCTCCGTCGGGGAGGAAGAAGAAGGAAACAGAAGAGGTCGAAGGGGTACGGGCCGGCTCGGGCGGCGCTAGGGTGCTTTGGGCACCGGATGGGCCTTGGCTGGGCCGAGCCAGAAAGAGAGGGAGGGAGGGCTGTGGCCTGATTAGGTTAGAAACACTTTTTTAGAGACCCTTTTCTATTTTCTGTTTTGCCTTTTCTTTTTCTTGTTAAATGAATTTCAGATCTGTTTTGAACCATTTCAAATTACCAGAACTTTTATAAATATTCAAAATATTTCAGAGACCCTTGTAATCAATTTGGGTTCCAAACTTTTTTACTTTTCAAATATATCAAAACCCTTTTGAATACATTTCAAATAGAGAGGTAAATTATTTAGGGTTTAGGGTTTTGAGAGCATTTTTATTTCATGCATGCATTTTCATATGATGATGATTCTTATGAATGCACAGACACATCCTAGTGAGTATTTAATAAAACTAGGGTTGTTACAATTCTACCCCCTTAAAAGAATCTCGACCCGAGATTCATAGGTAGGAAGATAGAATGAACAGGGTTACTCTAAACTTCGACGATCTTCTCGAAGAGGTTGATCCATGCCACCATGACAAGTGAAGGAAGCGCTTCATAATCTTCAAGAGGGCTGCCCACACTAAAGAAGAGAGGGAATGACACAGAACCACAAACTGAGTATCTCATGGTTAACCCATGGATAGATGCTTCACGAACATCTCTAAAGCCAACAAGCATGAAACACGCTAAGGTAACAGAGGAAACAAAAGGATATGGTTTCAAGGTGACAGATAATTGGTCTTCATAAGGATTGAGACCATGGATCTTGCAGAAGATTTTTGACTTCTGAGGGAAGAGACTTCCAACAGATGGAAAAGGAACACAGACTTCGAGAGATAAACCCCTACTATATAGCTTAAGTAGAGCCCTATGGGTGGAAAAGATAGATACCAACAAAACCAAGCTGTTGAACTACTTTTGACACAAAAGGGTCACTCCTTCGTTTAACATAAGGCAAATACATAAAGGTGTTTTGGTGGAGAGGACTCATAAGAATCACAAGGAACATGTAACAAGAGAAACTATTGATTACCAAAATCATGGTCACTATTCGAACATGTTTAAGGAAATGAGAAGGAATTCTTTATTCATCCAGAACTATCAAAATCTTGCCAAAGATCATGATATCACTTTACACCACCATGATGAATAGTTGAGAGGATTCCTGATGAAACAAGAAGAAATAAACTTCATTCTCAGACTCCAAGTACTTGGCATAACAAGATGCTTGCCATCATAAAAGGGTCGAGAGGATCGACCGAGGGACATTTAGCAACTCTTCTTCAAATGTTCTCCTTGATGTTCGAAACACCGATAGTAGGCTACTGACAAGCCTTTACTCAGTCATCAAGTAAAGGTCGGACTTCGTTTACAAAGGAAACCATAAGCACAGCTCCTATAATAGAATATAGAAGAGGCATCATGATGAGTGATTTTTATTACTGATTCAAGGAAGTATGACAATAGGTCTTCTGACTGATTGTGCCAACCATTACATCAACCTTGCCAGATGTATAGAGAGATCTATGTCATAACCTTGAGGAACACCAACCATTACTGCTGCTTGAGATTCAGCTTTGGTTAGGTGGAATGATACTTCATACTCAGCAGGTCCAAATAGAAAGGGTGCAACATTTACGCAGAGGTAAAGTCACTAGATTCTCAAGACATGGACTTCAATGTCAAGCTCCAAAATATGAGCTAGATTGCGGAACCCATGTGATAACAAGTTATCAAAGGATAATTGCATTTACATGAATTGTTTTCAACGGAACACAATTGAATTCTTGTTAGGAAACATTTAGAAGAATATAGAAGTTTTAAGTACTTCTTATCTTCCATGACAAGTCAATCAGTGGCTTGGTGTGCTTGGAGGATCTTATAGAGATATGAAGGTATCAACCTACCATATCAAGAATTCTTTGTACATGCTTTTCTAACATGGAAATGATTCACAGGAAAACAAAGACAACTCTACTCAGATTCACGGTAACATCTTTTGACAATTGCTCATGAACCAGAGGAGGTTACTTCTAACATCCAGAACACATAATTCGGAATAACATGAAGATGGTTCTCGAAAGTTTCCAACATTAATGCCAACTGTTCCATATGAATCTGATATAATATGGAGAAGGTAAGAATGTCATCGATGGGCTCAATACGAACTTATCTATGAACTCCAAGAAGATGGACTCAACTGTTATATGAACAAGGCATAGACATTGGTCAGATCAAAGAACATGAAGATGTACTTGAGTGAAACATCACAAGTGGATACACCATCAAGATTGTCCTTGGGACTGAGTTTGATTCGACGATTGCCCAAATCAAATCGAAAGCGGGGAAGACAACATATCCACAAAGGACATACTATCTTTCTTCGACACGAACAAAACTATACATCCCTTTAAAGAGGAACAAAGTTGGATAGAACTTTTGTCTTACAACTCTCCAAGTTGTTGTTTAATTCCAACCAACTAGTTCAGGGGTATCCAGTATGGATCCTTGGAGAAAAGAGCAGTTTAGAGAACTAGCTTACTCAAGAAATTGACAACACGGTCATGTGAAAACATGGAGATACTTCTAGTAGACATCTAGAATATCACGAACCACCGATATGTCACTTAGTTCGAGAGGAAACTTGCCTGGTAAGGCAAGATGACATAGTCTCGGAGCTTCGGCACAAGCCTAACTCTTTGACCGAAGATAGTGCACTAGAATAACGAACTTGGTAGCACAATCATCCTTTGCTTAGTGATAGGGTTAACCATCATGCTAAGATGACACAAATGTCCTTAAAGTTCAAAGAAATAAGAATTGCTAAGAATCTTAGATGACCACATAATTACGCACACGCAACATTCCTGAGCACAAAAACTCAGAGGAAGGGTGGGTAATATGTGTAAGAGCATCACTTCATTAAGAGGGTCATTAAACTCAGCACAACCTCTTAGTATAAAAGAGTGTGACACTTTAAGGTATAACAGAACATAAGCTATTCAACGCTTATACATCTGCGGATTACAGCACTTTGACCTGGTCTTAGGAATGACGAGGTACTGGAGTTTGTTTCTCCTGACATCCCGAACTGGTTTTTCATGATGGACCACAAGAGTATCTTACATCGAAAGACACCAATGCCCATTTACTGCTTGGATACCAACTGGTAGACAAAGGTCAAAAAACAAAAAAGGGAAAAGAACATGCTCAGAATAACATCCTGAGATGTGGATGCATAAGTCAACAGTCTTCTGAAAACCGATGCATAGGAACAGAAGGTGTGTGAGAGTCACGAGTATAGAAGCGAGACTCACGAAGAGTACTCTTGTCATGGTCTATTTAGTTCCATTAAAGAACATCTTCCATAGCATGTGGTAGGGGATGTCCTTAGTTGTCACTGTTCAACAGCGACAATAACTACAAGCTTGAAGGCTATACTAGAAGGTACTAGCCATTCTGAGTTGATGTGTAAACATTAACCACAGGGGTCAACAAAATGGATCTTGGGTTAAAGATCAGCGTCATGTATAAGATTCGCAACACCAGAATCCACCACAATCGGGGATCTTAGGTTCAAGTACGGGGTAAAACCCAAAAGAAAGGAGTAACTACTACTTGAGTGACAAAGCATACACTACAAGATAGTAATCACGAGGTGGGTTCCAAAAGAAGATACAACTTCTGAAGTACCCAAACAAATAAAAAGGAGGCACCCGAGGTGAAAGGAAACCTCGAAGCCTAGAACAGAACATTGTGGAACCATCAACATGATGTTGTGGACCCTTAAGGTAGGGAAATTATGATAGACAGAAATCTGTCAAACGAATAGGATCAAAGGGAAGCAAGAAACACACACAACTGACTCTAGAGAACTCAACACTAGGTCAAATGGTAGAGAACCGGCATGCCTGGAAAAGCACCTAAGTTTTGAAAGACTGGACGAGATAGCAAAATTTTTCCAAATCAACACAAGATAAGGTGACCCAGAGTTAGAGCGAAACTGGATAAGGAGAAAAAGAAGCATACCAGAGTTTTCGCACATAATTTTCATCTTTGAAAAGAGTTTTAACAAACACTAGACTCAACATCGACCAATAGAAAGATTTCCTACAGTCGGTACTGCTCTGATACCAAAACCTGTGACCCCTGGTATTAGGGCTAGCCAAATCCCATACCTCCGTCTGATATAAGCCTAACCTAATCTCGAAAGCATACAAAGGGAGAATTGATAACACAACAGTGACCCTACGGCATAGAAATTATTACAGCAAGCTCATAACTGAGCCAAGAACAAAATATTACAGGCAGAGGTCACTGACCACAAACATCAAACAACGGAAGGCGAATTATGCTATTAAGTATAGCAAACTTAACAAATGGCCTAAGAGGCCTGAAGCATAACGATGACGTCCAATCAATAGATCCCAGACTGCCGGCTGGGAACTCCAAACTACTCATCGATGTCGATGCCGTGAAGAAACTCATCTTCAATGGTAACACTTACTCTGCTGCAAAAGTATCAACGAAGCAAGGGTGAGTACATGTTGTACTCCTCAAGACTTATGGCTGGTGGAGTTGTTTTGCATAAAGCCAATTTTGTTTCGTAAAACAAGAGGGACAAGAATCTCGACTAATTAGAATATTTTTAAAAGGGATAAGAGAGCGATATCTCTAACTTTGATCATCTCTTGATATCCACCGAATCATCATCAGCTGAACCTATCTAGGGTCACCCCCTTCGATCCCTGAGGAAGCATCCTTAAGCACACATTAGTTCACTGGCCAAGTTTTACGATTAGGTTCAAGTTCTCTATGATCTTCACATCCGTTCCCAAGTTCGTCCATAACCGCAGACGCGTCTTTTCGAAAAGATTAATAACCCTGCAGGGGTGTACAACTTTACCCACACGCGCCAACCGATTCTTAATGCCAGTACATTAGCCCTCTTCCTTGGAAGGCCGGTAGAGAGTGGTTGACCACGACCTTTACCTTGCTTTCGACGAGACCATGATTCACACACTAGCGAGATGTCGCCGTAACGGGTCGAGTCCCGAAGTCTGTCCCTAATGATGTGAACAGGGTTTG
Source organism: Avena sativa (assembly GCA_916181665.1). NCBI lineage: Eukaryota > Viridiplantae > Streptophyta > Magnoliopsida > Poales > Poaceae > Avena > Avena sativa. The sequence continues at coordinate 49,725,039 of OV702279.1, read as the reverse complement.
AGATTACGGATGCCGGGCATCTCCCATTCCCTTCCACGCTTACGTACTTGTATGAATGCACCTCCTTCACCTCCTTCGAGAAGAGCCATAATGCATATGTCAAATGGAACGCCCGAACTATGTGAACCATGGAATCTAGTCAGTAAGTTAGTTGGTCGAGGGAGTTTCCAAGCCCCCGTGTGGATGTACGCTTGTCTTGGTTCAAGAGGCAAGAACATCGGGACCTAAGGGTGGCAAGTATGGGACTGCAAAAACCACAACCCACGTGGCCTCCCATACAAGACTTAACATGTTTATTATTCATATCTGATCATACCACATAATCCTGTCATACTAGGTTCATTCACAGCTCTGATTCATCATCCAGATGGACCAGTGGTAACAGCTAGGCATGCCTAAGCACAACAGATGTAACAGCTCTAGAAACGCTTCACAAGCCAAACCCTAGTTATGCTAGGAGCAGTGGATCAGGGAACATAGGCTATAAAGGAAACATGCATCAGATAGGATTACTATATCTATCGATAAAAGACTTTAGAATCGTATGCACATGGCAAGAATGAAATAATTTGAAAGCATAGGATTCATATGTATGTGTGGGGCTTCGCTTTCCTTTGCCAGTTGATATCCAGAAAGCAGAGTTCCGGACACCTGGTACTTGACTTGATTACATTTGGTCAAGTATTGGTCTTCGAGCTTCGATGGTGTTGATCTCGATCTTCAGTCTTGAACTTGATCTCGATTCCGATATCATATTCTACCGGAGAAGAACCAAACATCGGAAAGAAAGGGGAAACAATCAACACATGGCATCGATGCAATGCTCAAACAAGTATGATGATATGACAATTTAAATTGTATTTAAATGAAAACCCTAGACATGCTTGGTCATTTTAATCGGGGTCCGAGGGGTTCAAACCCTAATTTGGAGAAACTCCGGATTTATACAAGAGGAGTACATTTAGTTCTCTAATCAAACTTGTCATGTGAGTTGTTTAACAACGCATGATGATAGCTTAAAGAGGTAGGTCTCATTTTTCTGAACATTTTGATATATTACTTGTATTTTTGTGATTTAAAATGAATTAGTTATGATTTTTCTCAAATTTTAATCCATTTACAAATCATTTTAAATTAATGAAACATTTTTAGATATTATATAAATTATTTTACATCTAGACCCACTTGTCATAAGTTTAACAATTTCATAAATTATTTTCCAAAAATATTAAAACTCTGACAGGCTAGGTCCACAGGTATTTATTAATTCCAGAAATGAATTTACAAAACATTTAAAAAAAAGAAAAAGGAATTGTGACCTGATGCTGATGTCATGATGACATCAGCAATGGAGGCTCTTAGATCGTTGATAGAACCGGCGATTGAGCGCGCGCGAGAGGCTGTGGTTGGGATGGTTGCAGAGAGGAGGCCGAGGTGAACCGTTCCGTGGTGGCGCCGCCCTCGAATGGTCGTTGGAGCTTGGCCGGCAATGGCAAACGACAGTGGTGCACACAGGCACACTTCGTGGAGATGATTACGGAAGCAAAAAAGGGAGGGGAGGGTACTGGCGGATTCCTAGGCTCACTGTGATGCTCGTGGAGGGCTCGGGGAGCTCGGGGGAGGCCGAAATCTGTGGCATGCACGGTGGCCGGAGCTCGGGAGGGAGATGTCGATTGCGGCGACTGGGGCTTCTCCCGCTCGCGGGAGTCAGGCAGATGAAAGAGTCGAGCACGATGGTCTCGGCGGTGTACTCGAATGGACGAGGGGTGGTCGGAAACGGTGGGGCGCCGGCGATGTCTGGGGCTAGGGTTCGTCGGCCAGAGAGGAAGAGGGGAAAGAGGCACGACTAGGGTTATTCCGGCGGCGACGTCAAACTTTATAGACGCAGGGGGCGGCGACGCGCATCGTGGCGACGAAGAGGTGCATCGGGTGGCCGGGGAAGAGCCACCGAGCTGCTTCCCTCCGTCGGGGAGGAAGACGAAGGAAACAGAAGAGTTCAAAGGGTTACGGGCCGGCTCGGGATGCGTTGGGCTGCTTTGGGCACCGGGTGGGCCTTGGCTGGGCCGAGCCAGAAAGAGAGGGAGGGAGGGCTGCGTCCTAATTAGGTTAGAAACCCTTTTTTGAGATCTTTTTCTATTTTCTGTTTTTCCTTTTCTTTTTCTTTTTAAATGAATTTCAGATCTTTTTTGAACCATTTCAAATTACTAGAACTTTTATAAATATTCAAAATATTTCAGAGACCCTTGTAATCAATTTGGGTTCCAAACTTTTGTACTTTTCAAATATATCAAAACCCTTTTGAATACATTTCAAATAGAGAGGTAAATTATTTAGGGTTTAGGGTTTTGAGAGCATTTTTATTTCATGCATGCATTTTAATATGATGATGATGCTTATGAATGCATAGACAAATCCTAGTTAGTATTTAATAAAACTTGGGTTGTTACATACAAGTCCATAGATTAAGACAAGAGACAAAGATATACATATCTATTCAATCAATACACAATACTCCCATGAATTAGTTGCACATAATCGCTGCGAGGTTTCACCCCCACTCGCAAACCGTGAGGACACTCACTCATAACAATAAGGTCAACTATAGAAAACATTATGCAAAATACTTAGATTGAAATCAAATATTCTTACAATGGTCGCCGAATCACAAGGAGATCTCAAGTATAATCTAATGGCTATGGTTATGGAGAGGATGGAGGGTGGAGAGGATGAACTTTGGTGGTGGATCTACTTCGGTGGTGTTGTGATGCAATCTTAGAATGGCGGCCCTGTATGCAGTGGCTGGGGCCTCGAAATATATAGGCGCCTTCACGAAAGTCATAGGGTTTGACCAGATGAAGCCAACACCCCCTAGTATGGGAAAACCAAATGGGCGGGCCTTTCCCGTATCAGTGGACTTTCATCCCTTTGTTGACTAGGTTTTGACCTAGGATTTCTTGGCCGTGTATACCACCTCAAAATCTTCATTAATAGCTCCTGATTTCGCCTTAAAATCATGATTTCCTCCACAACACAATTCAAATCAAGGGATTGGACATCTTTGCAATAATTAGTCACTGGTAGAAAGGCTAGAGAGATTCTTGATCATTTGTTTGACTAAAATGTAGTTTAAACACGGAGAAAGATGGCCATTTTCACAGCCATCAACTTCCCCAAAGCTTAAACCTTGATCGTCCTCAAGCAAGAAAGCAACAAAATGATAAAAAACTAATGTTTAAACTGAAATGACGAGAGTATGAATTCACTTATGGTCAGTAGTCATATGCATCCATCACTTCTTCCATTTGAAAAGCTCATCAAAGTTAGAGAGATTCCAAAACAATAAGAGTAGATTTTAATATAAGTATGAATAACTAGAAGTGTAACAATCAATCCAATTCCTCTAGTTAACTCTCAACCTGCCAAGGAACACTAGAATGTTTCATGATATCAAAATTAAGTAAGAGAGATCATGCCCTAAGTAGCATAACAATCAACTGTCTTATTGAAGCCCACATCAATAAATCAAGACTATCAAAACACTACTGTTCCAATCATTGTCTTTCAAGAAAATTCATAAAGTAGTAACAAGACCATGCCAAAGATTGATTTTTGTGGGTCTCTATTTTTCAAGGGTAATTATCAATAAGGAACATTGAGTGACTCTTTTAATAATGTTTTGCATAGCCTTCAGGAGTACCAATACTTTTGCCCATTACAGTGATAAGTGCCACCCATTTCATCAACTCATAGCCGAAATAAGGGGTTGTACCATTGATCGTTCTTAGGCCAATGGGGTTGTTGGCATCCAAAGGTGTGCATCAAAAACATATAATTTTTTTAAACTACATCACATTTTGATCCACAAGGTTTAGCTTTGGCATGAATCACAATTACCTCTAGACTTCATTTCAATCAAACTCCTTTCAAGAGTGGTGCCAAGTCTATCTTAACATCTATGGGGTTAAGTATCTTTAAAGGTAAACTCTTAAGAAAATCACTCATCAAACAAGTCATAAATTGGAGACTTTTTCTTGTTGTACTTGTTTGGCAATATTATTTCCATGGCAAGACTCGGTTAACTACAAGAACTAGAGGAAAAGATTCCACAACTAATTACTCATACCAATAAAAAGCTTTACAGTAACTAGAATTACTCCCACTAGCATATCATCTTAGAAAATCAACTAACTAAGATAAACAATTCAAACTTATAAAGTGCGAGACATAGGACATACCTCTCATGAGTGACTTCATAACTCCCTTCCTTATGGGGATGTGTTCCTTCGATACTCAAGTAAAAAATCACTCTCATAATAACACTGAAGCAAAGAGGCAATAGGCAAATACACTTTCGCCAAAAAGGATAAAAGGAAAAAACTTATTGTATTTTTGAGGATGTGTATTAAAGAATAGAAAAAGCTTGCGAACATGCAAGAAACAAACAAATGAAAAGAAAAAGAAAATGAAAAATGAAATAAAAAAACGAGTGTTTCAAAGCTCACATGGAGCTGGAGTACAACCTCATCGTTGCACAAATACAAATGTCAGGGGCACTTCCCCAATTTCAGGCTTTTACAATCCCTTTTGTTACTCAATATGGTGGTGGATAATCTCCCAAGTTCCATTGGCTGCTCCAATTGATGAACTGGGTTGAGAGGTTGGCGGTAAAATCTGAAAGGTTGATGGATATGTTGATCGTGTTCTGAATGCTTCCTTCGAGAGAGTAGATATCTTCATAGGTGGTGTAGTAGTTTGGTGGCTACATATCTTGTTTGGCTCCTTCTTGTTCTACTTCTTCATCTTCTCCTTCTTCATCCATGGGTTCTTCTTGTTGAGGGTAGACTTTCTTCAACCTGCACGTCAAAATGCAAACGCCCATTCTCGATAGAGAACATGCCATTAGTAAAAGGAGATGGTTTCAAGTGATTGGCTCTAGGTATATCAAGAAAGTATCTATCAATGGATTTAGAAATCACACCACAAGCTCTTAGAGTAGCAAAACAGAGATGGCGGTCACCTACCAACGGTTGTAAGAACAATGACAACTCCTCCTCCGCATATGGGACCTCGAGATTGAAGTTCTTGATGATTAAGATAAAACAATATAAGGGCACCAAATTTGGCATCAAGTTATAGTTTAGAATAGTAGATCTTGCATGGATTATCATATCCTCTTCACTGACTCTAGTAAACTCACCACGTGCCCGCAGAGTGTTAGAAATAACATAGAACAAATAACGAATGGCATGATGATGAATTTGAATTCCCTTGGGTATGTTTCCACGGATTCTCATTCTATTACAGTACTCCAAGGGTGAGGGATAAAGAACAAAGGTGGTGGAGCATATGTCGATGGTGTTGTTGGAAACCCGGAAATAGTGAGCCCATTGGTCGAGTGTCAAGGCATACTCACGATTCATAAGGCGGAAGTTGATGCGATCAGCTCCCCAGATGTACTCCTCGGAGTAGTAGTGTGAAACCGCCGTATGCATCAAGGTATTGAAGAACTCAAGTGTCAAGCGGCAATATGTGGTGGTGTCATGAAAAACAAAGTGATATAGACCAACATTGTTGCAAAGTAAATCAAAATCATAACGAATGTCTAGTTGGTTGAGGATATAAGAACACACCCACTTGGTGGACTTGATTTCTCGGTGCTTGAGATGATTGAAATGAGTTAGCTGAAACTCCTCGGTGAACTCGAGTCCAAATGACTCGGGGGGTTAGCGTATCAACGGGTGGTGCGACTTGTTATGCAACTATTGCACGTGTACGTCTCCTTGTGTTCATCTAAAACAAAAATAAATCTAATTAAAAATCTTCTCCAATAGAAACATAGCTACAACGATCCTCTACACTTCTTACAAAGAATCTCCTCTAAAAACAAAACTAAGCATGCTCATAAACAAGCAAATTAGCTCAAGAACAAAACATAAGTCTAGATTGATAATGTTGAAAGATTGAGCAAGGTTTTGATGCAAATAAGTTGGGGATCGGAGGAGAAACATACCTTAGATCGATTGGTTGCAAGGAATCAAAGAAAGAATAAGCAGAACTGAAGATCCAATGGAGGCGGTTTGGTGTTTGGAGGAACAACAAAGAGGAAATTGTAATTTTGGTTAAGGATATAAGGACACACGCGCTTGGTGGACTTGATTTCTCGGTGCTTGAGACGATTGAAACGAGTTATCACTGGTGGAAAAAGGGCCTGCAGTCCCGGGCCGCAACTGGCTTTAGTCCCGGTCTTGGGCCCGGGACCGTGAAAACGGGACTAGAAGCCCCCCTCTCTAGTCCCGGTTCACTATGGCCCGCGACTGATAACAACCACGTGGTTGTTTCAGCGCTGTGGGGGCGGAAACCCTCTAGTCCCGGGCCGTAACATCACCCGGGACGATAAGGTTTCCTGCCGCGGCAGAGAATTGTGTGTTTCTCTACCGTGGCAGAGATTGTGTATTTCCTTTTTTTTGCCATTTCATTCCTTTTTCGTTTTGTGTTTCACTATAATTTTAAACATATATTTAAGTACACATATTCTATGCTACTACGTATACAGTACACGTTGATGCATCTCTATAATTAATCGATCCCTTGCAAGCATATATTGATGATATATATATATATCAAAAGGAAGAAATGTTTTGAAATTACATGGTCATTCATGAATATATATATATTATCATCTACATGGAGATGACTAAGGAAAATCGAGTTCAACGTCATCCGCATAATGCTCTCCATGTACATCAAGGACTTCCTTCATCATAAATCCCGCCAGCTCCTCTTGAATTGCTCTTATGCGCTGGTCTGGCTTTAGTTTCTCCCACAAATTATAAATAAAATGTGAGTCAACTTTCCGCTCACTGGTCAACTCACGGATGTACTTGCATACGTAGTATCCACATAAATGAGTTCCCGGTGTCTACTGTAAACTCTTCACCATTTTATAAGTTAACTCCTCTTGAATGGACCTGGTATTTTCTATCTGAACCATGTCCAACACCTGCTCGGCAAACAAAATGAACAAAGGAGTTATTAGTTACTTGATATCAGAAAATGAATGAAAGAGGACGATATAATGCGATAATGATTGAAATTACTTATGGAGCATTGCTTTCATGTTGCTGCACTGCTCTTGGTCCCAACTTAATGAGTCATGGACTTCAACTAGGGAGTTGTCAACTTGAATGTTTAGAAAGATCCAGTGGGATATGCGGACGTTTACATAAGCATACATGCATAGCTCATCCAGTAAGCAAAATAAAATGTGTACAAGATATAAACACTCACTTGAAGTTGTAAGGAAATAGTATTTATTTAACAAAATTATTCTCGGTTAAGAACCTGCATAGGTCTTCCTCCACGTCCTTGGGGTGATTCTTTAACGTATATTCATTAATGATATATGGGTCAATGAACCCAACGTCGTATCTTCTAGCTATTTTGCATTCAAGCATCTTCATTCTGCAGAATATAATATCATCATACAAAAGGATATATAGTTAGGATAATATATTAAATGCAATGAATGAGCTGAGCTACAAACTTAATTATAGAAATAAATCACTTACAGACAGTAGCAACGAATGATAGATTTGTCGAGGGCGCGCTGGTTGTATAACTGAAACAGTTCGGTCATTTGAACCTGTATCGAGTATGGTTTAAAGTCATGCTCCTTTCTAACGTCCACCGGAAACCAATCTTTCTGATGCTTTTTTCTGCTTGCGACATGTACCATTCGTGCAGATTTCGCATATGTGCGGATAGACGTGCGAGCTCCTCATTACTGACTAGAGGCTCCCCTTGGACATACTGCCGTACTATCTGACCCACTGGCGTATCTTCATAGCCTAAATATTGACCAAGAGACATATTTGCTTCGGTAGCAAGTGCTTTGGCCTGCGATACAGTGATTCCCATAAGTGCAGCATTATTACGGACTCTGGGGTCCATTATTTGCATGTCCATATCCATTTCAGCTCTGAAGGCCTTGTCGAGGTCTGAAATGACTTTGAGCGGGGCGACCGATTGATTCTTCTGTGTTCTGAGCTGGGAAACTTGCTTCCCGTTTTTTGCACTTGTGATTTTTTTCTTCTGTGCTTGCTTAATAATCTCCCGGTCATAGTCTAATTCCAGATTCATCGATATCTGGGATGGTTGCTCAAGAAAGGACTTAGCCCACTTTTTGGTTTTTTCATCATATACCGGCTTTGGCTCAGGCTTTTTGGGTGCAAAATGCGCCTTAACTTGGGCAGCCACATCCGCGTTACTTTCCTCATCGGTCTTGTCATAAGGTCTCTTTGGAAGAGCTGGCGGGATGTCGACTATCTTCGCCGTTTGACCTTTCTTCGATGTGGGGCGCGGGGGACCGTCAAACTTCTGTTTCTTCGACGAGGTAGTAGTATTGCACGGAGGCGGAGGCGGATATCGAGTATTGCACGAAGGCGGAGATCGAGTTGATGTACTCCTGCTGCGGCGATCGTCAGCGGGGCGGGGTGGACTTGGAGGTTGGTGATAATCGGGTTGGGGTGAACTTGGAGGTTGACGATATTCGATACGGGGTGGACTTGGATTCCTCGGAGTCGGTGGCCTTGGCGCCGATCCTGGAAACTTGATGTACTTCTTATTCCATATAATGATGTTGCGCTTGACATCTCCTAGTTTCGTAAGGCTTTCAGGCGTAGCGCTTTCAATCTCTAGGTCCGCAAAATCCTCCACTATGTCATCCACCGAGACATAGTTTCATGCATGAGGTTCTTTAGATCAGCTAGGTCCTGCTCTACCTTGGAGATCCGATCTGCCTCCCGGTCCTTCTTTCTCTGACGGCTTCTGTAACTGGTATCATACTAAGGAAACCCTTTCTTCCATGAGACACCGGCGCCTTTGCCTCATGTTCGTCCTCCCTTTTCAGGATTCCTAGGGCGCGTGTCAGCTCGTCGTTCTCTCTCTCGGGACGAATCAATCCCAATTGAGCATCGTTCATTGCTTGAATAAGGTATTGGGAGGGTTTTAGAATTTTATCATGAAATAATGTCTTCCCTATTTCTGAGTACAAGGATCCCCCATGCCCGTACCACCAGTGCTTTGAACTCTCGGGTCATCCATCTGTACCAGGAGTGACGCCTCTAGCCCTCATGTTCTTCTCCATAGTTTAACACTTAGGGACGGCACTCTTGTAGCCACATGTCCCCATTTTATGATGGTATTTCTTTTTGGCAGCATTTAACGCGTTCTTTGCCGACTTTTCCTTTGCTTTATCAGATTGCTTGTACTATACAAAATCGGGCCACTGTTCTATCAACTTCTTGTTTACTCCTTTTAAGTCTGGAGTTTTATTTTTCGTGACATATTTCGCGTATAAACTTTTCTTGTGGTTCTGGTATAGTTCATCCATCTTGCTCAGAGCCCACTCCTTCACTTTCGCTCTATTTTCAAGCCCACCCGGCCTTGGGGTAATACCATCTACCTCAAATTCTTCATACTCTGGAGGTAGTATGAAATGCACTATGAGCTTCCGCCAAAGGTCATCTTTGGCATCATCGGTGACATAGCTGTTGGATTCTTCATCGGGTTTCTTTGACAGATTCCATTCTTGGATGGTGATCGGTAGGTTGTCCCTAAAAAGCACCACCATTGATTTATAAACATCCTCTGGTGCTTTTCTGGAGCAATCGGTTCACCATCATCATCTATTTCTTCGATGGAGAACCACTGATTACCATCCAACTTTTTGTTTGGCCCTCATTTCGTTCGACCTGTCGATTTCTTCGATCCGGTGGGCTAAAAGAAGAAGAGAGGGTGTTTAATATATATCTAGGTCAGTTAATGAATAGAGGTAACACGAGACTAGGATGGATTCAGATATGAGGATATCTCTTCCTCGAGCAAAATATCTTCACCGGTATTAATATTAAGAGGAATTTCACCCCTAATCATGCCCTGAAGAAAACCTTCACCAATGCGACTAGGATCTTCGGATGGATCCATGACTTAATTAACTATAACAAAAAGAGAGTTAAACAGGTTAGAAAAAACAATAACCCTAATAACTAAAACAAAAAACAATAACCCTAATAACACAAATTAATAACCATAATAATTATATAATTAATAACCCTAATAACACTAATTAATAACCCTAATAACACTAATTAATAATCCTAAAAAAACAAATAAAAACAATTATATATTCCTAAAAACAAATAAAAACAACTAAAAACAATTAATAAACTTAATAAAAATTATATTCCTAAAAACAATTATATAAACAATTATATATTCCTAAAAAACAACTAAAAACAATTATATAAACAATTATATATTCCTAAAAAAAGAAACTAAAAACAATTATATAAACAATTATATATTCCTAAAAACAAGTAAAAACAATTATATAAACAATTATATATTCCTAAAAACAACTAAAAACAATTATATAAACAATTATATATTCCTAAAAAAAGAAACTAAAAACAATTATATATTCCTAAAAAAGAAAATAAAAACAATTATATATTCCAAAAAAAGAAACTAAAAATGCTAAGATCGATCGACGCATGTCGAGGCGACGGCGTTGCGGGGCGGCGGGACGGCGCGCGGCGGAATGGCGAGGCTGCGGCGCGCGTTGTGGGGAGGCGGGACAGCGCGCGGCGGCAAGTACGGCGCGGCGCGCGGCATCACGGTGCGGGGTGGTGGCACGGAGGGGCGGCCGGAGACGAGGGCGGCAGCGCGGTGGAATTCGGCAGCACCTCCCCTGCGTCGATCGAGCTCGCCGTCGTCTGTTCGTTTCCTCGTCGATTTTGCCAAGTGCTAGGTGGGGAGGCCAGGGGCGGGCGCAGTTCACTTATACCCCACCCCTTTAGTCCCGGGCTAAGCCACGGGACGGTATTAGAGGGTCATTAGTCCCGGGCTGTCACATCCCAAGATTTCCAAATCTTGTAATGTGAAAAATAAAATAAACAAAATAAATTTTTGTTGAAAATCAGGGTGAAAAGAAACTTTTGTGTCAAAAAGGAAACTTAAAATCCCATCTTGAACAAACTTTGGTAAAAGTTTGAACTCAACAAAATCCAAATCAAGGGAATTGCATTCCTCAATGAATGTATCTGGAAATTTAAACACTTGGAAAAATAAATCCAAACCCTAAAACCCTAATGGAAATAAAATCATTTCCAAAGTTATCTCCAAGCCCATGGATTTGATCCATATAAAAATTTGTCAACAAACATTCACAAATGATCAAGAAAGACAAATAGAAATAATAAAGCCATATAAATTGGTTTCACTCAATTTGGAACCATAAATAAAATCTTATGAATTTAACAAGATAAGAAATTGAATTCCCAAAGCTATTAAAGCCCTTATCTAAACACATACCAAATGGTGAGAAATTAATCCTAAAAGGATTTAAAAGGGATAAACAAATATAAAATAAAATTTCACAAATTGGAATCACCAAGTTTGGATCTCTAAATAAAAAGATATGGATTTTATAAGATGAAGAAAGAATTATTAAATAAAGAATATTTAAAGACCAAATCAAATCTTGGCCAAATATATTAAACAAATGGAATGATTATAATCCCAATCCAAATAAAATAAAAGGATAAAGAATATTCCAAATAAAATAAAATGGAAATAACCATTCTATCCCTATCTTATTAAAGACAAATCTCTAAATAAGAATACATGAGAAAATGGTATTTTGGAATTTACCCAAGTGAGTTAAAAGTTGTTTAAATAACTTAAATAATAAGATCAAAGGAAACCTCTAAATAAAAATTATGGAATTAAAACTATATTTAATTCCATTGGAATTAAAACAAATACCCAGTCTTAATGATTAATAAATCATATTAAATACTTCCCAAATGACTCAAGATGAATTATTTGAACCAACTAATCAAATAAAAACCTACTGAAAGGTTTTGGAAGAATTTAGAAGTCAAATGGAAATTAAAAATATTATTAAATCCTATCTAATTAAAAGCTAGAGCCTATTTTGAATAAATAAAAGACCCCAAAATGAATAAGGTTTTATTCAAAAATTGATATCAGAATACAATACTAATCAGTATTTGAACCTACTCAATTTTTGGCAAAAGTTTGAATTCAAATGGATGCTTGATTTGATTAAATGAAATCAAACCATAAAATCAGAAATGGAAAAAGAGAAAAACAAACAGAACAAAAAAAATACAAAAGGGAGCCAGACCAGCCCCAGCCCAACTTCTACCCCCAGGCGCGAAACGTTTTCCACCCACAACCGCACCCGCAGAGCGACAGACAAGTGGACCCCATTTCCCTTTTCCCTCTCTCGCTGCCAGACGGCCCCACCGCCAGCTCACTTTCTTCCTCCCCGCGACGACCTCGCCCCTCATTCCTCCCTGGCCATCACTACCGTTGAAGCCTCGCGTAAATTTGCCATAACGTTGCGATGAATCCGCTCTACAACCGCGCCATCTTAATCGCCAACCTTCCCTCTCTCTTTCCCCTCTGACTCCTCACCCAAGCGCGCCCCCAGGCTGCCGAATTTCGCCCCTCGCCACCACTGTCTCCGGCAAGTTCCGCAAGCGATTCCGGCCGGTATACATCGCCCCTTGACCCCTCGACCACCCTCACCTGATCCCCACATCCTGGAAAATCATCTCGTAATGTTAGCTCGCCCGCGCGTGCTCTGCAGCGTCGACAACAACGACGAACAGTAGCGCCACCGTCTGTTTGCTACTCCGGCGAGTCCTCCAGGTAGTATCTGATCACCCCCTTTCCTCTCGTTGATGCACGCATGACCGTGACTCGCGTATGAATCTAACCGTGCTTCCCGTTTGTTTCCTCGTGACCCGTAGCCTCGCCTCCGACGTCGACTGAGCACACCCGACGCGGACAAGAACTCTGGTGAGCAATAACCGTCGACTTCGTGCGCCCCTTCGCCAACCAAATACACGTTGAGCATCAGCAAGCTTCGACGATTCTGGTGAGCCACCCCACTCCTCCTCTAGCTTCCTGTATTGCCGAAACCATCGCGAGCAGAGCGCGCCGCCGCCGACCACCATCACAGTGCCGCCACTTCTTGGATGATACGATGTGAGCCGTTAGATCACGATCATATGCGCACGATAGATCCACTTAACGAAGAGGTACGAGTGATCCTGTGCCGCTCGATCTGTTTTAATCCGACGCTCCACAGAGCTCAATCCTCGCGAACCGTTTTCGGCCAATCAAAACATTCCACGTGGTCTCTGTTTGATTTAAAAGCCAGAAAACTTTCTATTAGATGTCCATTTTGTAAAATCTATAACTTTCAAACCACACGTCCAAATTTTGCAAATTTTATATCAATGGATTCAGAAAAACAAGCCCTAGCCAACCATTCACTTTGTTTCGTAAAAAGCTTCTGTTAAATTGTTTGTTTTTGCAGAAACTTGTGTATGCTTGTTTAGGTTATAAAAATTATTCCAAAATGATTTTGAGGATAAAATCTTTGGTAAATCGTGTATTTTGAACCTACTGACCATAGGAATCACTTTGTGGATTCAAAAATGTATTTGGTGAAACAAAAGAATGAATCTTGGATTTAAACCAATTCTAGTCAAATAAAAATATAGTTTAATTATTAAAAAGTGGTTTTGGAAGAAAACCTTTGAGAAATGTTTTGGAAATAAAATCTCTGACCCTAAACACAAGATTTTATGGTTTGAAAACATATTTTGTGAACCCTATAGATTAATGCCTTATTGAAAACATTTTACACCACATAAAATGATACCATGTTTTAAAAATGGTTTATGAAGTAAAACCTTTTGCAAATGACTTTGCCACTTTATAAAATGACCAATAGGTGTTTCCAGATGTTTACAACCTACTAGAAACCACTTTTACAAATAAAACAACCTATTGCATGCTTGCATGCATTACTTTTATTCTATCATTTTATGTGATGAATTGCTTGAATGGTAGATTGAAATATTGTTTCCTTGCTTGAATTGTAGTGACTTGAAGTGTGTGAACATTTTAAAGATCAAGGAGTGAACCTATACCCTCTACCAAAAAGGCAAGTGATGCTACATACTTTTGTCCCATTACTTTCACTATGCATTAGTGATTTTTCTAAGTAAAACTTGCATGGAATTTATGCTAAGTATAAACCATGCTATGGGAAAACCTAGTAGATGAAACCTTAGTAAAATTTCCTAGGTTAAGATTCCTACTACTATCATGCTTAGCTTAGCGAACAGAAAACAAGGGTGGAATATATATTCACACTATGGAAAAATTTCTAAGTCTGAGGACTTGTGTTTTGTTTAATAAAACAACTAAGTGAATGAATCACCTGGGTGGAATGGAAGGAATGGTTTGTGTTGAGTGGTTACACAAGGCCAGGGGACTGGTGAACCTTGTGTATCTCACTTGTGGATGGCCACCCAGGAACAAAGAGATTTGAGATGTCAAATGTTGAGAAGCTTCAAGTGCATCCACTTGGCATTATGGGCTCTGCCTGGATCATATAGGTTGCAAGAACTTAGCCAAATGGACAGTTGGTGGTAGGGGTTTGATAGGTTGGAACGCGTCCATTCTGGTCTAAGGGAAGGCTTCTGAAAGATCTTGTCTTGGGAAACCAAGTCTTGTGGGGAAAGTGCACCACCTCTGCAGAGTGTAAAATCTAAGTACTTAGCCATGTCCCTGGCAAAGGACAATTTGAGCATCAAGACATGGAAGCTATCAAGAATCTCATCATCCAAATTTCTAAGTTAAAAAAAACTTGTGGATTGAACAAGGGTTAAAGGATCTTCAATCTTTGATTGGTAGATGCCTTGGGTGATTTTTGCCAAACAAAACTTAGTGTTTTCAAATGATAAGGAAAATCTATTTTGAGCAATGCAAGCCTAAGCTCCACTTAGCCAAATGCATATAGATGATAGACTCCACTACACTACCATAGTATCATTTGCCAATACAATTCAAATGTATTGACCCTTGTGGCTGTAACTTGTTATGTTGAAGGATTGTTTGATTTAGTGAAGTGTGTTGATTAGTATTACAAAGCCTACAACCAACATGTCTGCCTGTGGCACTTTGAAGATGAAGGACCCCATGTTTATAGATATTCTGCTGCAATGTAATGTAATAGCCAAATGAGCTATGTAAGATGTAATAAATTATTTTATTCCTGGTTATAAAGTTGTATTATGACCTTTGTTTCTTGATATTACATCTTAACTGTGGATGCGAGCTATTGATCCAGGGACTAGCATTGTAAACACAGGGATCTCTACCTTATTAAAGGTTGGGAACCTTACACGGGCCATGGCTTAACCCGCGACTAAAGACCCCCCCCCCCCTTAGTCGCGGGTTATGCCACGCCCCGGGACTAATGTGTTTTTTCGGCCGCTTGGTTTTCGCACGTGCACGCACCCTCTATTCCCGGGTCCAGCCACGACCCGCGACTAGTTTACTTTTTGTAAATTTTCTTTTTTTAATTCAAATCAAATATAAAACTTTGGAAAATCATATCTTTTATTGTAAAAATCCAAATAAAACAAATAATATGTCTATTATTATCAAAAAATATAAAGAATATTAATATAATATCCATTTATCTGTTTGCATAATTTATAAATTATTTCATTTGTAAATTTCTTTTTTTAATTCAAATCAAATATAAAAATTTGGAAAATCATATCTTTTATTGTAAAAATCCAAATAAAACAAATCATATGTCTATTATTATCAGAAAAATATAAAGATTCTTAATATAATATCCATTTAGTCCCGATTGTAGTCACAAACCAGGACTAAAGATATTTCCTTCCATTTCCCACCGCTTCCCGCCAAGTTTTCCCGCCCTTTCCTTTTTACGAGAGATTTTAGTCCCGGTTGTAGTCACTAACCGGGACTAAAGATATTTCCCGCCATTTCCCAAAGATTCACGCCAAGTTTTCCCGCCCTTTCCCTCTATATCTAGGGCGATTGCGCCATCGCTATCCACACATCCAGACCTTCCTCTCTTAGAACAATGGACAAGGCCTACTGGGCCATTCTGACCCTCGAGGAGACCGAGGCGCTGTGCGCATCCAACTACCATTGTCCGTTGGGCTACCGGCCGCCCGCCGGCTAGATGCTGAGTGCTGGAGGGGTTCCTGTCCCTCTTGTCCCTCAAGGTTCGGCACGCCAGGCGGCCATCACGAACCACTTCTACCACGAGCTCACGCCGGAGCAGTGGATAGATCCCTAGTGGGATCCCGGCAACTACGACACCTGGAATGCCTTCTCACTAATAGGCGGGAAAGGGAGCTCGCCAGGTACGAGGGTGATGGCCCGCCCCCGGTGAACCACAACGAAGCCGGCCATCGTCTGTGGTGGGCGAACCGTACTATCATCGGAGTGATGTGCTACATCGCCGGGGGAGACCATCCTCGCCTGCGGTGCCCACAAGTCCACCCGCCACAGAGCCACAGAAAGGCCCCATCCCCGCCCGGCGGTAGCGGCATCGTCTTCCAGGAGACCCCTCCCCCGCCCGCCGTGAATCCGAGGCCGGAATGGCCCCTGGTATATGCCATGGATGAGCTGAGGATCCCCAGAGTGGTAGGTAAGGATGACGATGATGATGACGATGACGAAGAAAACCCTGAAGCTGCGTACAATAGGACTAGGCATGATTATGACTAAAGGGGGCGGCTTTAGTCTTGAGTGTTAGCTAGTTCCGGTTTGTCCCGGTTTTTAATATTAATAAATGTCTTGAGTGTTACCTAAATATGAAGATGTTGTATTTAGAGGAAAAGGCCTATAAATAGAGCAGGATGGATCGAGCAGCCTATAAATAGAGGGAAATGTCTATAAAGAGAGGGTTCATCTTTAGTCCCGGTTGGAGAAACCAACCGCGACTGAAGGGATTGCGGCAGACTGGGCCATGCAGCACTAATAATAGGGGTGAGTGTCGACATTATGTCGTGTGGCTTGTACCTTGTCCCGGATGGTGTCACCAACCAGGACAAAAGATGAACCTTTAGTCCCGGTTGGAGACACCAACCGGGACAAAACATGAGTCAACACTAATAATAGGGGTGAGTGTCGACATTATTTCGTGAGTGTCGACATTAAGCCGAGCTGATTGTACTATAAATAGGCATCCTTGTGAGTCCAGTCCTCCAGCCAGTTTGAGGCATCTCCAAGATGGTTTTCGAGAGCAGGGACACCACTACGGCCCGTTTCAGGGAGATGCTGCCGGAGTCCAGTCCTCCGGCATCTCCAAGAAACTGGTCATAGAGGCACTCCCTAATATGTGAAATTAGTTATCTCCCAAGCGTATTGATCTAGTTAGAGAAGTTACAAGCTGCAAGATGCTTTTCGAGAGCAGGGACACCACTACGGCCAGTTTCAGGGAGATGTCGCCGGAGCGCAGTCCTCCGGTATCTCCAAGAAACTGGTCATAGAGGCACTCCCTAATATGTGACTTCACGCATTTGGAGATCAGATCTTAATGGTAAGTATGAATCGGGACTAAAGTCCCCCCTTTAGTCCCGGTCCAGCCACAAAACAGGACTAACACACTCAAGATTTTTTTAGACAACACTATAAAAATGTACACATGGAGCATCTTCACTCATAAAATGTTACAATTATTACACATCATTTCTTCGCGTGTGTTCCTTTCTGATCCTGTCGTATCCATGGAGCATCTTCATTCATTAACATGATGCTTGGCTCATCCTTCACCGCGAAGGGCGGAATTTCATGAAACTTATCACAATCTTCTGACATGTCTTTCTTGTCCTCCACTCCCACGATGTTTCTTTTTCCTGAAAGATCTATGTGGCGCTTTGGCTCATCGTCTGATGTATTCTTTTTCTTATTTTTTATTTTTCTAGGTTTGGTAGACATGTCCTTCACATAGAAAACCTGAGCCACATCATTGGCTAGGACGAATGGTTTGTCTAAGTACCCAATATTGTTGCGATCCAACGATGTCATTCCGTATTTCTTGTCTACCTCAACCCCTCCTCCTGTCAGCTTGACCCATTTGCACCGAAACTAGGGGACCTTAAAAGTAGGTCCATAGTCAAGTTCCCATATCTCCTCTATGTAACCATAATATGTGGTCTTTGACCCATTGTTGTCTGTTGCATCAAATCGGACACCACTATTTTGGATGGTGCTCTTTTTATCTTGGGATATCGTGTAAAATGTATACCCATTTATCTCGTACCCTTGGAAAGTTGATATAGTCGAAGATGGTGACCTAGACAACAAGTATAGCTGATCTCCAAGAGTGTTGTTTTTTATGAGATGTTGCAACCAACCGCCGAAACTCTTCATGTGTTCATCTCTAATCCAAGAGTCATGCTTTCCAGGGTTGTTGGAGCGTAAGATTTTATTTTGTTCCTCGATATATGGGGCTGCCAAGATAGAATTTTGTAGAACGGTGTAATGAACTTCGATGTAAGAATGTCCGTCCCTACATATTATTGATTTCATTCCTAGAGTACCCTTTCCACTCAGTCTCCCCTCATACCGCGATTGAGGAAGACCAATCGGCCTAAGGTCAGGAACAAAGTCAACACAAAATTCAATGACCTCCTCTGTTCCATAGCCCTTGGAGATGCTTCCTTCTGGCCTAGCACGGTTACGAACATATTTCTTTAATATTCCCATGAACCTCTCAAAGGGAAACATATTGTGTAGAAATACAGGACCGAGAATGGAAATCTCTTCGACTACGTGAACCAGCAGGTGCGTCATAATATTGAAGAAGGATGGTGGGAACACCAACTCAAAACTGACAAGACATTGGACCACATCATTCTGTAATCGTGGTAGATCTTCAGGATTGATTATCTTCTGAGAGATTGCATTGAGAAATGCACATAGCTTCACAATGGGTACTCGAACATTATCTCGTAGAAGACCCCTCAATGCAATCGGAAGCATTTGCGTCATAATCACGTGGCAGTCATGAGACTTTAGGTTTTGGAACTTTTTCTGCTATATTTATTATTCCCTTTATATTCGACGAGAAGCCAGACGGGACCTTAATACTGCTTAGGCATTCAAAAAATATTTCCTTCTCTTGTTTGGTAAGAGCATAGCTGCCATGACCTTGAAACCATTCTGGATGGAGGTCATCTAGGTCTTCCATA
This sequence comes from Avena sativa, assembly GCA_916181665.1. NCBI lineage: Eukaryota > Viridiplantae > Streptophyta > Magnoliopsida > Poales > Poaceae > Avena > Avena sativa. The sequence goes on along the minus strand of OV702279.1, from coordinate 49,705,909 downwards.
CGTTGATGGTCCTTTCGTGCTTCCAGTGTATCCTTTGTCTTCCCATATACGCCCAAGAAGCCTAACAGGTTCACGCAAAGATTCTTCGTCACATGCATCACATCGATTGCAGAGCGGACCTCTAAGAAATTCCAATATGGTAGCTACCAAAATATAGATTTCTTCTTCCACATGGGTGTGTGTCCTTCAGCGTCCTTCCGAACAGATTTTCCGCTAGGACCCTTTCCAAAGGTTACCATTTGATCCAAATCTTTGACCATATCAAATATATCAGCACTAGTACGCTCCTTAGGCTTGGTCTGCTGACATGCCAGACCGTTGAAATGCTTTCCTTTCTTTCTTAAGGGATGCTTGGCAAAAAGAAATCGACGATGCTCATTGTATACATTCTTCATACAATGTTCCAAAAATATAATTTCAGTCTCATCTAAATAGTGTGTGCATGCATTATATCCCTTGTTTGACTGTCCTGAAAGGTTACTAAGAGTAGGCCAATCATTGATTGTTACGAAAAGAAATGCTCGGAGGTTAAATTCTTCCTGCTTGTGCTCATCCCACACGTGTATCCCGGATTCATGCCACACCTGTAAAAGTTCTTCCACTAATGACCTTAGGTACACATCAATGTCGTTGCCGGGTTGCTTCGGACCTTGGATCAACACTGGCATCATAATGAACTTCCGCTTCATGCACAACCAAGGAGGAAGGTTATAGATGCATAGAGTCATGAGCCAGGTGCTATGACTGGAGCTCTGCTCCCCAAAGGGATTCATGCCATCTGTACTTAGACCAAACCTTAAACTCCTTGCGTCATCTGCAAATCCGGGTACTTTCTATCGATTTTTGTCCATTGCGACCCATCAACGGGGTGTCTCAACATCCCATCTGACTTACGTTCCTCTTTATACCATCGCAACAACTTGGCGTGCTCTTTGTTTCTGAATAAGCATTTCAACCATGGTATTATAGGAGCATACCACATCACCTTGGCAGGAACCCTCTTCCAGGGGGGGCTCGCCCTCAACGTCACCAGGGTCATCTCGTCTAATCTTATACCGAAGTGAAGTGCATACCGGGCATGCATCCAAATTCTCATACTCCTCACTGCGGTAGAGGATGCAGTCATTAGGGCATGCATGTATCTTCTGAACCTCTAAACCTAGAGGGCAGGCAACCTTCTTTGCTTCATATGTACTGGCGGGCAATACGTTATATTTTGGAATCATATTCTTCATCATTTTCAGCAACTTTTCAAATGAGGAGTCAGGTATAGCACACTTAGCCTTCCATCGCAGAAATTCCAGTGTGTTGTCCAGCTTTTTCAGACCATTTTCGCAATTTGGGTACAACATCTTTTTGTGATCCTCTAACATGTGATTGAACTTCTCCCTATCCTTTTCAGTTTCACAATCTCTTCGTGCATCAGAAATGGTCCGACCAAGATCATCAGCGGGTTCATCATGTGTCTGTTCTTCATCCTCCCCTTCAGCATCCCCCATGGAAGTATCTCCGTACTCAGGGAAACCATGATAGTTGTCATCCTCCTCCTCTTCTTCATTGTCTTCCATTATAACCCCTCTCTCTCTGTGCTTGGTACAACAATTATAACTGGGCATGAAGCCGGACTTCAACAGGTGGCTGTGAAGGGTTTTTGAGTCAGAGTAATCCTTTTGATTCCTACATCCATTACATGGACAGAATACAAAATCATTGCGCTTGTTTGCATCAGCAACACGGATGAATTCATGCACGCCATTAATGAACTCTCCAGAGCGTCGGTCAGTACCGTACATCCATTCCCGGACCATCTACATTATAGTAAAAGTATATCAAAAACCATTACACAACATGATAAAATTATTACAAGTTATATTGAGAGCTTCTAGAGCATTAATTTTGAATTTTGAAAAATTTACATGCACCAATTTGTGAATTGGAGAAAACAATCAACATGATAAATGTGGAGTTTTTTATTATTGTTCTATTAGTGAAAACCTCATTCCATTCTAAGATCTGAAACTCTAAAATTACACATTTCAATTTTCAGTAACTATGTGCCTAATCAAAATTTGTTACACATATATATCAAAATCCTTTTAGCTACTTCTAGAGCATGCATGTATTGATCCATATCTCTATACTTATAGAGCATTATAGAGCTAAAGTAGCAATAAGAGATGAAAGAATGAAGTTCTAACCTTTTAAAGCTTTGGATTTAGGTGTTGCAAACTAAATCTTGACAAATCTTGAGAAAAAAAATGGCATGAACTCTCTTGCTTCTTTGAGAAAAATGGCCACCATATGCTTTAGGGCAGCAGGACAGGAAGCAAAATATATAGTGGTGGAAAACTAGTCCCGGGCTGTGATACGATCCTGGACTAATAGTCCACGAAAAGACTAGCTGACCTGCTCCAGGTCATTAGTCCCGGTCCGTATTACGTAACTGGACTAAAGATCTGGTCCGGCACGGGACTAGTGACTACGGCCGTTTCTAGCCGTTAGAGGCCTCACGGCCTGGGACTAGTGCTCCCACTAGTCGTGGGTTGTGACAGGCTGGGACTGCTGGCCTTGTTCACGTCGAATAGAAGATGGTTTTTCCAGTAGTGTATCTGAAACTCCTCGGTGAACTCAATGCCAAATGACTCGAGGGTTAACGCATCAACGGGGTGGTGTGGCTTGTTCTGCAAACAGTGCACGTGTACGGCTCCTTGTGTTCATCTAAAACAAAAATAAATCTAATTAAAAATCTTCTCCAATAGAAACATAGCAACAACGATCCTCTACACTTCTTACAAAATAATCTCCTCTAAAAACAAAACTAACCATGCTCATAAACAAGCAGATTAGCTCAAGAACAAGACATAAGACTAGATTGATAATGTTGAAATATTGAGCAATATTTTGATGCAAATAAGTTGGGGATCGTAGGATAATAAACATACCTTACATCGATTGGTTGCGAGGAATCAAAGAAAGTACGAGCAGAATTCAAGATCCAATGGAGGTGGTTTGGAGTTTGAAGGAACAACAAAGAGGAAATTGTAATTTTGGGGTTTTAGGTTTACCTCTTCCCAGGGTTGATGTCATGGACAAGTACGTGGTACGGGAGGGCGGTACGTGCGGAACCTTCCCGTACCGAGTGTCTTACCTTGGGGTCGATGACTTCCTCCGACTGTGCACTCGGTACGGGCACGCGGTACGGTCGCCCGCACCCATACTTCATGTCGTTATCTCCTCAGATCATTTGCCTCAAACTTTATGTTTTGCTCAGGATACGGTACGGGTGGATGTTACGGTCCCCTCCGGTCGTACCCGTGGTCATTAAACACGCTATTTCCATCAGCAAAAATCAAAGTTTGCATTTTCTTGTGCCATGATTTGGTACGCGCGCATGGTTTGGTGGACTCCGGTCATAATAGTGATCGATAAGTGCACCAAAAATTTAAGAATTTAAGTTAGTATCTTGATATGCCTTTGCACATAAAAGCAACAAAGAAATGATAGGAAATAAACTTCATAAAAAACTTAAGTACCTTATGGCAATATGTTAGTAAATATAATAGATCGCGGATTACCTTGATTTCTTATCCTCTCTTTAGAGGACCTTCTTGAACACTCTTTATTAAAAAAACAAAACTAACATAAGATTGAAAACTTTTATTTCACATGGGATGTCTCCCATGAAGCACTTCTAGTTAAGGTCAATTAGCTTGATCGAGATTGTGATTATTTAGGCTTCGCAAGTGGGACACCAACTCCAAAGTAATTAGCTTTCAAAGTGATTGCACCATCATCATCATTAGGCTTCGCCTTTTTCTTCCTAGGGAAGTGGACTATAGAAGGATCTATAGATGGTAGTCCTATTCTCACATTCTCTTCATGTAGATTAATCAAAACTTTAATAGTTCTTAGGAATGGCCTACCTAGAATTATAGATTCTATGAGATCTTCAGGCATGTCCACTATAACAAGATCAATGAGAGTAGGACATCCTTTAATTTCAACAACTATATTTTCTTTTATCCCAAAAGCTTGTTTATAGGTTGAATCAGCAAGATAGAGTCTCATTTTAGTAGTTGTAAATGGACCTAAGTTTAATGTATCAAATAGACTCTTAGATATTTTTGAAATGCTTGCACCAAGATCACAATGGGAAGCTACATCATTGATCCCAACTTTAAGTTTAATAGTGGGATCCAAAAAATCATCTGTCATAGCTGGAAGCTTATTAGCTAGATTCTTATATTCCATCTCTAGCTCACGAACATTAGATGCTACTTCTTTTATAAATTGTTGGTATGTAGCATCATTACCTTGTTCTATACCTAGATTCTTTATGGTGATCATATTTAGTATATCTTCCACGGTATAATTTGGTGATGGCGCATTGCTATAATCTAGCTCTTCAGGCTTCTCATCTTTATGTTATGCCCTCATCATCATGATGACTTACATCGGGTTTGGCTCCATCTTTCCAGTGAATTTTTCAAGTATGAGAGCATGACTCTCAGCTACCGTGCCCAAATGTGCCTCCATGGTCTTGGTTCTTTCCAATAGATTCTACACATCATTTATAATTGCAATGTCCTGGTTAGATAATTTTCCAATACTATTTTCATGGTTATCGGTGATATTAATAAGCCTATTATTTTTCTTTGTTCAAGATTGCATGAAAGTTCTAAGAGTATTTTCAAAAGAGAGATTGCCATGATTTGTTGAACTATTATTATTATCATATTTTTTTATTATCTTGAGCATGTGCAGGATTAGAATATTGTTTTTAAAAATTTAAGCCAAAGTTTTGACTCTTCCAAGCAGGTTTATAAGTATTACAAGCTATAAAATTAACTTCATTATCATTGGTATGTATAGCATTAATTTGGGTATCTTCCTTACCCTTCACAATATTAAGTAACTCATCTACCTTTGAAGTAAGTTCTTCATTATGTTCCTCGGTGATTGAATTCACCCTTTTTGAGGATCTTTCTACATGATCATTCCTCCCAAGATGTAATAGTGCCTTTAGGCAAAGCTAGCAGCCAGTCCTTAGCCTTCCCTCTTAGAGAGCAAGGTAATAAGCGTAATTTAACCGCATTTGGGTCAACATATTTAATGCGCATCATCTTGCAAATCTCAGTAAAAGTATTTAGGTGCAAACCTGAGTCCTTAGCAAATGAGCTTCAAAATTGGTTCTCTTGAACCAAACTCAAAAGGTTAGGCTTAATTTCATAAGTGTTCGCATCAATAGCGGGCTAAGTAATAGGTGCACGAATAAAATTATCAGTGGGAGTAGCATTCTCCCCAAGTTTATTTTAAGCCATGGCTCTTTTATTTTTGGTATTTTTGAATAAGAGAAACAAATAAACAAGTAACTAATTTTTGGGTTTTCAATAGGTAACAAAAATTAAACTAATAACAAGAAATAAAATACAAAAAAAAATAAAAAATAAAAACAAGGTCTCTACTGACCTCACCAGGATAGCGAATTGCTTCCCCGGCAACGGCGCCAGAAAAAGGGTTGATCGAACCTTGGAAAACAATGCTAAAATAAAATTAAATAAGGCACATCTACAATACATGTTTGTTCATTTTACCTTCGTTTATCGGAATTTTCTAGTTTACTTTAGAATGTGATTTATTTTAGTGGATGGAGATAGTCCAGGGTTGAAGATTCACCTGCATCTGCACATTAATCATCTAGGATAAAGATAGTAATACGCATATTCATGTGTAATGATTTAATAAATATAAAATTTATGGGCAACACATCCTGATAAACTAGATCCCCTGCGAGTCACGGGCATATAAATAGTCTTTTGATCCAACTATTGCACCACGAAATACCGGGCTACAACAATTATTAAGTGAAAACATAGATCAAAGCCTTAAGAAGTGATATTATTGTTGTTTCCCAATGGATCTCTAAACGAAGGCCATAGTCCCCTTTCTGTCACTGGGTTTCCTATGAGATTTCCGCTCACCAAGTATCTCACCTCAAGCCCTTATCAATCTCTGGGATCTTGGGGTACCTACAAGTCCATAGATCGAGACAAGAGACAAAGATACATATCTCTATTCAATCCATACACAATACTCCTAGGAATTAGATGCACATAATCACTACGAGGCTTCACCTCAACCCGCAGCCTGTGAGGACTACTCAGTCATAACAATAAGATCAACGATAAAAAACATTGTGCAAAATGCTTAGATTGAAATCAAGTATTCTTACAATGGTTGCCAAATCACAAGGAGATCTCAAGTAAAAGATAATGGCTATGGCTATGGAGAGGATTAACTATAGTGGTGGATCTCCTTTGGTGGTGTTGTGATGTAAAATGAGAATGGTGGCCCTCTATGCGGCGGGTGGGACCTCGAAATATTTAGGAACCTTCACTAAAGTCATAGGGTGTGATGAGACGAAGCCCACGCCACCTGGTACGGGCGGTCCTTGCCCATACTAGTGGTCGTTGAGACCTCTATCAACTGGGTTTTGACCAAGGATCGCTTGGTCGTTCAAACCACATCAAAATCTTCATTCATAGCTCCTGATTTCGCCTTAAATGCATGATTTCATGTACAACACAATTCAAAGCAAGGAATTTCACATCTTTGCATTAATTAGTCATTAGTAGCAAGGCTAGAGATATTCCTGGTAATTTGTTTGAATGAAAATGTAGTTTAAACACGGAGAAAAGATGGCTATTTTCATAGCCATCGGTGTTACTCTTCTGCGTGCGAAGGCTAGAGAGGAGGCTCTGAGATGAGGTGGTGTGGTGTTCTGCCTTTGGCCACGTGGGCGACAGGGCATGCCTCCGCAGGCGTGGCCACCATCTTTCTTGCTGGTGGTCGTGCTTGTCGGGTGGCATGGAGCATCTTCGTGATTGTCCATTGGTGTTCGGGGTCTCCGGACAAAATTCTATCCTGCTTGATCGGTGCCGATATAGGCGATGCTCGAGGGTGATTTTTTCCCCTGGGTTCTATTGTCGTGGAGTCACGACACCCCTGCGTCCATCATTTTGGGGTGAAAACCGAAATCTAGCACTAGTACAAACTCGTTACTTAGAGACAGTGCACTCAGAAGGTTTTCCCCAAGTATGAAAAAACCTGCCTCTGTTTTTCATGCACAGCCGGTTGTTACAAGACGACCCCCTCTACTGGTCTTTGAAGCGGTTGTTTACCATAGAAGACTCAAAAAATGCCCCCGGGAGCCTAATAATAAAAACTCCTCAGTATATGACCTTAGACGGTCAAAAAAATCAATCGTCTCTAATAATCGGAGTGGTGAGCCGATTATTATTACAAGCCACATCTATTTGGTTGCCTGACACATGTAGTTACGGCACAACTGGTTGTCCTGCCACGTGTAGCCCTCGCGAGTGCACCTCAAACATATGGTAATAAGAACCCCCTCTAAGAGTGGTCATGGGAAGCGGTTAGGTTTTTGCGCCTCCTCCTAGATCTACACTTGGGGCAAAATCAATTTTCGCACGTACTCAACGGTCAGTTCTAGAGGAATAGAATGGAGGAACTCCCTCCTGCAAGTTCTCCTTCCTCTCTACTCTTCTTTCTATTTGATTTCTTCCACTTGATTTAGTCTAACAATACGCATGCGCTTGTTCATACACACAGCTCGAGTTGCGCAGATTGCTTAGACTCTTCTCCTGATCTATACAAATGAGATTTTCATGCTCTATTTTTCCCCACTCTTTACTATAAAAATGGGATTTTCATTTTGTTCTGAATATTTTCTTCGATCTTTTCTTTTTTCAGTGCGCAGAACCAAGCTGCGGTGATGGAAATCTAACATGTATGCAGCCAGCCAAGGCATAAGTGTGGCCATTCCAGCAGGACTTCAGAGTCCTTCACCATCATCCTGAACCAGCCTACCTTTCAGGAAGCCGTGGTCACTAATTTTAGCCTCAATATACCTATAAAGTTCTTCACTATCAGTTAATTAGCATTCCTACGTGTGAACTAAAATTATTATTCCGGTGCTTGGGTGCTAGGAATTTGAGTTTTTGTTGTTTGAGGAATTAGAAACATCAATGGGCATATCTTGGAAAGTTTCCTTCAGATTTTAGGATTGATAAGCCATATATGCATCTCTGTTTCCTTCATAATTTGTTAAAGAAAAATCAATCACTTGTTTTCTGTTTTTGCCATATATGCATCGCTGTTTGGATTTAGTATCCAAACATGAGTACATGCATTTATGTTTTTATATAGGTTTTAGTGAATCTTCCTACTATTATATATATAATCCAACATCATCATATTTATTTGGTTAGTATTAAATTTTCCTACTAGAAAATAATTGTACCATGTGTATGTTACAAAGACAATATAAATAGTTTAGGAGTAGTGGAAATATTTTGGTTTGAGCAATTGGAAATATCAATCAATGGTATGGTCTGTTTCTTCCATACGCATCTCTGGGATAAGCTACACATGATAAATGCATTTTTGTTTTTCCTATTGTTATATATATTTGATTAGTAGTTTCTGATTATTGTAGGAGTACTACTTTCTTAGTAGTAAATTCTTCCTACTGTCATATGTATGATCAACATTACATATTTATTTGGTTTTTTCTCAGACTTTTCCTTGTCACTTCAAGGAAAAACTCAACCAGTATGCCAATAAGTGGTTACCAGCTTTGGCATAAGTTTGAGCTTTTCCTGCAGAAAAAGGAAGATGCTACATCCATAAGAGGGTCATTCTGGTTATATTTCTTGAGGACACACAATGTTGATATTGATGAAGTGGTGCCTTAAGCTTAATCATAGATGATAAAGATGAAGGACATGAAGAGGATGGAGGTGAAAATGAAGGAGATGATCAGTATGTGTTTATTATAGAAGTACATGCCCCTAATGGTGACATCAAGGGATACCAGACTATTTATGGTATGTGTCTTTTATCCATCAAATGTATGTATATTAATATTTACATTTGTGGATCCCTATATTATTTCTCCTTTTAATGGTAATTTAATTTTACAGGATTTAGGGTGCCATTTGTGGATCCCATCATTAGAGGTGTTTTCTACAGGAGTGTTTTCACACATGTGTATGCCATTACTGTGGAAGACATGTATGCCACTGCTTTTGAGATGTTGAAGGATGTAAGCAGAATATTCCGGTCGCATCATGAGGATGATTTTTTCCATCTCTCTGACATGCAATACTATGTTACAAGTATCAGTGCACTTAATCTAGCTAACAACACCTTTGTGAGTTATTGTACCTAATAAGGACATGGTTTAAATTTTACTTATGTGTTTTAATTATTTCATCATTTCAGGTCATGCCATAAAGCTTTGCACTTGGTTACAACATCCCAAAGAATGGCACAACTTTGTTTCATGGTTATGGCATGGACGACACAGTTAGTGGCCAGTACACTATCTTGCGTGGCATATTGAACCAGATAGTGTTCTCCAATGGTTGGAACCTCTTATGTAACACGAACCAACTTGAAGGTGGTTCACTAGTTTCTGTGAGGGGTGGAAATGAGGGAAAACTGCATTGGCTTGTTTGTGACGAAAGTTCGCTGAACCCTCCAAGGAAGACCATGCATCATTATTTTGTTTAGCTAGATCTAACGTAGGAACTATGTTTGAAGTATTCAATGTTGTGAACAACTATGTTTGAACTATTCGATGTTGTGAACAACTATGTTTATAATATATTCACCTCCCTTACCTTTTGTTCCTGAATATAATTGGCAAGTTTTACGATTATCAAAATCTGGAGTGTCCAATTATATCCGGAGTTCCGACTACACGAAATTCATGCAAAAAGATTAAATTGGTGAAAAAAGTTTATATTAATGATAAATTCATATTTGAGTAACCAAATGATCTCACATCGTGATTAAACATTAGAATTAGTCGATTTCTAAAGACTTGCACCTTATTGCTAAACTGCAAGCGCATGAACACTAGAAATTTTCATACCTTTCAGGATAAGATCCAAGGTTTGTACTACACCATATACTTTCTTCAATGCATGAACTTAATTCAGTCTTAGGACTAAATTTAAGACTAGTACGCATGTATAACCACCTTCATTTTTCTTTTCGTTCTCAATAATTCTCAAATGTTAGCATCACAAAAATCCGGAGGGTCCGAATATATGCGGAGTAACCGAATATATTGTTAAGGTAGAGACTGTTATTTTTAATATCGAGAAATCCCCCACAATCCTGCTTCCTCTCTTCTAGATCTAGCGCTCCCCTCCTGCCGCCCCTAAGTCTAGAACGAGGCCGCCGCCACGCATCAACGCCGACTGGCTCGACGACACGCGCATCAACAACACGGACCCCCCTCCCCCACGACAATATATATATGGCAATGCATCATTTTTGCAAGACTCACTGCAAGGAAAGAATCTTGTCAACTAGATCATTGTTCAGTGTTCATCTTGTACCTGGTTATTTCGAGAAACCACTAGTATATTCTCCGACACTCGTAAAATTTAAATTCATCTCATACTTGTCAGCATATTAAAATCGTTAATTTAATGTAAACTTTTGGTGCACATGCTTTCCCGGGCAATGCAAAGGAACATTTCAATGAACTCATAGGAGATATGGTGCAATTCCGAGCTTGTGGGCGGACATACACGGTTGAAGTGCAAAAAGGGCCATCTAGGACTCAATTGGGAGGTGAGAGTGTTGTCGGTTCATTGTTGATAACCATATCACCGGAGATGGTCAGTTGGTGTTCTTTTCCTTTCAAGGAGACAGACCAAGGATACCTTTCATCTATCTAAACAAAGTTGGCGAAGAGGAAGAAGATGAGGAACTGCCGATATACTAGTTATCTCCAATTATCTCCCAGAAATGCAAACTTACTGATGGTGACAATGATCACCTCCAACGAATCATCCTTCCAAGTAATTCCATTATTAGGGTGCCATTTGTCACCCACTTGATAAAGACGAAGGTTGAGAGGCGCCTTATGGTAAGTATATCATGTCAATGAAGCTACACATATCGATCTATTATATTACTTGTGATAAAGGTCACGTGTAAATCAAGTCATCCTACGTTTGCATCATAGAAATTACCTAAGGAAGTGGTTTGTCATCTTCATATCCCTGAAGATGGCTTGGTTGGACTACGCGTTTGAGCACGAGGTGGCATCAGCACCGACGAGTACAAGACGAATTTTTACGGCCGCATCTCCTTTACCACTGACGGGTGGACTAACTTCCTCCAAACCGAGCATCTCCATATTAGGCAAGCCATATGATACCTTCGATCTGGATTCACGGATGTATTAAAATAGCTTTTTTCCTAGAATACCTAGTTTTAATCGAACCTTGGAAAGCAATGCTAAAAATAAATAAATAAGTGAAGGGAATATGCCCTGAGAGTAAATAATAAAGTGTTTATTATATGTATTCCAAGTATATTATAGATGTTTATTTTGCATGCTATAATTGTATTAATACATAAATTTTAATACATGTGTGTTTAATAAACAAACAGAGTTCCTAGTTATGCCTCTCTCATAAACTAGATCGTTGATTAACAAGATGATCACGGTTTTCTGATCATGGACATTGGATATTGTTAATAATGAGATCACAACATTAGTGTAAGGGTGTGATGAACATTCATATGAAGTAAAGCATTACGATCAAAGTCATTGAGTTTATATTGCTATAACAACTTACGAAGTAATCCTAATCCTTAGACCATGAGATCATGTCAATCACTAACACCGGAAGAGTTTCTTGATAACATCAGATGTCACACCATAACAGGGTGATTATAAAGATGGGTTCAAAACTAATAAAGTGTTATGTTGAGGCCCATGGATCGAGAGTGGAATTTGTTCATCGTGATAACAGATACATATACTCTGGGCCCTCTCGGTGATATCACATTGGTTAGCTTGCAAGCAAGTGATTTGATCACTAGAATGTTATATCACGGGAATGAGAAAAGACTGCATGTCAGTAACGAGATCAAACTAGGTTTGGAGATACTGATGATCGAATCTCGGACATGTAATATATCGTGAAACAAAGGGATTAAGATACTAGCGTAAAAGGTTCCGACGATCACAAGAAAGTCATCGTTGAATGTGTGGGAGTCAGTATGGGTCTCCAGATCCTGCTTCTGATTATTGATCCGAGAGGGGTCTCGATCATGTCTTCATTATTCACGAACCGTAGGGTGACACACTTAAGAGACACCGACATCCAATTGGAGCAAAAGTTTCATGCCGGAAAGAATAACAAGCGCATGAATTTATTTCACTAGATACCAAAACAGGTTTTCGGTTGAAATTGCAGAAATTGTTTTTTCATGTGAAATAGAATTCTAGCAAGGGGTTATATGAGAATGTTTGTCATTAAAGTAATTGATAAAATTCTGAATAAATAAAAAGAGTTTTATTTAATGAGAGTGTGCATTAAATTTGGTGGAAATTTAATTGCAAGTTTGAATTGGATTTTGAGTGGAGGGAAATGAAGTGGTTTTTGTGAGTGGAGTGTCCACCCACATGAAATAAGGAGGGGAGGGGCAGCCCCCATGGCCGGCGGCCACCCCCTTGGGTGCCCTCCCTCCTCCTATAGAAGGCACCCCTCTCCCTATCTCTCACTGACACCTCCTCGTGAAGGATCTCTCTCCCCCTCTAGAATTTATCCCCCATGGTCTCGGACTAGCAAGATACATGTTCTAGGTGGATATTCGGTAAGAAAGAGTTGTGCTTCCGCTGTATCGCTTGAGAGAGGAGGCGGAGGTTGCTCGGTGCCTCGGACGTGTGTGCGAGCATGGATGTGTTGCTGATTTGCGGCGCTAGGACTTCCTCTCGATCTTGAGATCGGCAAGAGATCGTCTACATCAACCACGATTTTAACTCGTTAATCTTTGTCGGTCTTCGAGGGTATGTTCTCTACGGATATACATACGCCCGTTGTTTTTATCTAGTAGATAGATCTTGATACATAGTTGTTCCCATCATAGGAAATTTTTTGTTTTCTATGCTGCGAACCCTACAGTGGTATCAGAGCCGGATCTATGCGTAGATGCTTTACACGGGTAGTACACATATGAGTATGTGGGCGATGATGATCATGTTGTTGCTCCTTAGTTGTAATTTTTTATATTGGTGGCATAGTGGGATGAAGTGGCCCGGACAAACTTTACATGTCCTCGCACATGAGACCTGTTCCACGCTTGACATGCAACTAGTTTGCATAAGTGGCTAGCGGGTGTCTGTCTATCCTACTATAGTCAATATCTATTTTGCAACGAGTTGTCAACAATTTGGTTATCCTTGTTGTGGTTCATGTTCATAGGTAAGAACGATTCTATCTTAGAAAGCCCTAAGCCACATAAAACTTGCAATGGATAAATTAGAGGCATCTAGTTTAGATTGTTGCTAGGCTAGTGTTATGATATGGTGATGTTGTAAGTAGAAGTATGAGATGATACTTTTACAACACACATAACGTGTAAGTTCCATAGACCTTGGACTTACACATAAAGGTATGATAGTGATCATACCACGATGCACATGATAGAGATCATATGCGGGAACCATATCATTTCACTAATAAACATGTGATGTTTGATAGCATCTTATATTGCTTGTTTAGCGCTTTATTAGCATAATAAGATGATCCCTCATTTAAATATCAAGATAAGAATGTGTTCTTAATTTAGTATGTATCGATTATGTTTTCGTCGCTCCAAGACATCACGTGATGATTGGGTGTTCTTGGATCCACGACCATATTTCGGGTTTAAGACAGTTACACACGCGAATGCTAAGGTTCTTACTTGGCGAGCCTAGCATGTAAGACATGGCCTCGGAACACGGACCGAAAGGTTAAGCATGAGGCATATAGTAGATATGATGCCCATTTGATGCTCGCCTTTGAAGCTACACCGACTCACGTGATGATCGGACTTGGTGTAATGGATTTGGTTCATGTAATCACCAAAAAGACACGAGAGATGTCATTTTTGAGTGGGAGTTCATTCGTAATGTGGATTAGTTTAACTCAATCTATCATAAACTTAGTCTAAACTTTACAAATTCTGTTGTAGATGGCACCACCTGCTTTTAATTTCAATGTGTTCATGGAGAAAGAGAAACTTGCAATGAACAGTAGCAACTTTAACGAATGGGCCATGAATTTGAGGATTCTCCTCTCTGCTGGACAAAAGCAATATGTGCTAGAAGCGCCGCTAGGCCCCCCACCTTTTGAGGATGCCCCTGACGAGGAGAAGAATGTATATCAGACTCGTCAGGAGGGACCACAACTTAGTTCATTGCAGCATATTGTATGGGCTAGAGCCGGAACTTCGAAAGCGTTTCAAAAACGGCAATACATTTGATACAATGGGTGACTTGAAAATGATTTTCGACACAACATGCTTCTGTAGAGAGCTACAATGCTTCAGAAAAGTTCTTTAGCTGCATGATGGAAGAGCACAGCTCCATAAGTGAGCGTGTACTCAAGATATCGGGTTACGCCGATAAGCTTGTGTCCTTGGGAATATCGATTCCCATTGACTTAGGAATCCATCGTGTTCTGCAGTCTCTGCCACCTAGATATAAGAGCTTTGTGATGAATTATAATATGCAAGGCATGAAGAAGTCTCTCCTCGAGCTTCTGTCAATGCTTAAAACTGCAGAAGTGGAGATCAAAAAGGAACATCAAGTGTTGATGATCAATAGGAACACTGGTTTCAAGAAAGACAAGAAGGGAAAACGGAAGGGAAGTAAGGGAGGCAAGCCGGTTGCCGTGCCTGAAAAGAAACCCCAAGTTGGCCCTAAGTCTGATACCGAGTGCTATTATTGTAAGGGGACTGGCCACTGGACGCGCAAATGCCCCAAGTATTTGGCAGACAAGAAGGACGGCAAGGCAAACAAAGGTATATAGGATATACATGTTATTGATGTGTACTTGACTAGTGCTCGCAGTAGCACCTGGGTATTTGATACCGGTTCATTTGCTAATATTTGTAGCTCGAATCAGGGGCTGCGGAACAAGCGACCGCTAGCAAGGGGTAAGGTCAAGATGCGTGTCGGAAATGGATCAAGCGTTGATGTGATCTCCGTCGGAATGCTACCTCTCCACTTGCCATCGGGATTAGTAATAAACTTGGATAATTGTTATCTGGTGCCTACACTAAGCATGAACATTGTATCTGGATCGTGTTTGATGCGAAGTGGTTATTCATTTAAATCCAAGAACAATGGTTGTTCTATTTATATGAATGAAATCTTTTATGGTCATGCACCGATGATGAATGGTTTATTTCTATTGGATCTCGATAATAATGTTACACATATTCATAATGTTGATGCTAAAAGGATTAAACTTAATGATGATATATCCACATATATGTGGCATAGCCGTCTAGGTCATATTGGCGTTAAAGGCATGAAGAAGCTCCATTCGGATGGACTTTTGGAATCACTTGATTTTGAATCATTTGATACATGTGAGCCATGCCTTATGGGCAAGATAACTAGAACGCTGTTTTCCGGTTCAATGGAACGGGCGACAAATTTATTGGAAATCATACATTCTGATGTATGTGGTCCAATGAGTGTGTCGGCGCGAGGTGGATATCGTTATTTTGTTACTTTCACGGATGATTTGAGTAGATATGGTTATATCTACTTGATGAAACACAAGTCTGAAACCTTTGAAAAGTTCAAGGAATTTCAGAATGAAGTGGAAAATCATCGTAATAGAAAGATCAAATTTCGACATTCCGACCGTGGAGGTGAGTATCTAAGTTACGAGTTTAGCACTCACATGAAAGAGTGTGTAATTTTTTCACAACTCACACCTGCCGGAACACCACAGCGAAATGGTGTGTCAGAACGTCGTAATCGTACTTTATTGGATATGGTTCGATCTATGATGTCTCTGACGGACTTCCCGTTGTCATTTTGGGGTTATGCACTAGAAACTTCTGCATTCACTTTAAATCAGGCACCATCTAAATCCATTGAAAAGACATCGTATGAATTGTGGTTTGGAAACAAACCTAAGCTGTCATTTCTTAAAGTTTGGGGATGCGATGTTTATGTGAAGAAACTTCAACCGGATAAACTCGAACCCAAAGCAGAAAAATGCGTCTTCATAGGATACCCTAAGGAAACTATTGGGTATTCCTTCTATCACAGATCCGAGGGCAAGGTTTTTGTTGCCAAGAATGGATCCTTTCTAGAGAAAGAGTTTCTCACGAAAGGTGTGAGTAGTCAGAAGGTAGAACTCGAAGAGGTTATTGAACCTTCTATTCAAAGTATGGCAAGTAGCGCAGTATCGGAAGTCGTTCCGGAGTTGGCTTCACCAGTTGAAGAAGGAACTAATGATAATGATCATGAAACTCCGAAAGAGAATACTACCAAACCTCGCAGGTCTAGCAGGATGCGTGCAGCTCCCGAGCTATACGGAAATCTTGTTATGAATTTCATAGTTGATGAAATTGATGACCCTGCGATGTATGAAGAAGCGAAGATGAGCCCGCATTCCAACAAATGGTTAGAAGCCATGAAATCCGAGATGGATTCCATGTATGAAAATCAAGTTTGGAACTAGGTGGAATTCCCTCACGACCAAAAGGCCGTGGAGAACAAATGGATTTTCAAAAGGAAAACTGATGTTGATGGTAATGTGACCGCCTATAAAGCTCGACTTGTCGCAAAGGGGTTTCGACAAATTCAAGGAGTTGACTACGATGAGACATTCTGTCCCGTAGCGATGCTAAAGTCAGTTAGGATTATGTTAGCAATTGCTGCATATTTCGATTATGAGATATGGCAGATGGATGTCAAAACCGCGTTTCTCAATGGTAATATTGAATAAGAGTTGTATATGATACAACCAAAGGGTTTTGTCGATCCTAAGGATGCTAACAAGTTGTGCAAGCTTCAGCGATCCATCTATGGATTGAAGCAAGCATCACGAAGTTGGAATCTCCGCTTTGATGAGGTGATCAAAGAGTTTGGATTTGTCCAAACTTATGGAGAAGCTTGTATTTACAAGAAAGTGAGTGGGAGCAATGTGGCATTTCTGATATTATATGTGGATGACATATTATTGATCAGAAATGATATAAATCTTTTAAACAGTGTTAAAAGTTATCTAAACAGCAAATTTTCAATGAAGGACCTAGGTGAAGCGTCATACATATTAGGCATAAAGATCTATAGAGATAGATCTAGGCGCCTAATAGGGATATCGCAAGGTACATACCTTGATAAGATTTAAAAGAAGTTTAAAATGGACGGAAGTAAGAAGGGGTTCTTACCTATGTTGCAAGGCAAGACATTTAGTAAGACTCAAAGTCCGTATACAGCGGAAGAAAGAGAGATAATGGACAAAGTCCCCTATTCTTCAGCCATAGGCTCTATAATGTACGCCATGCTATGTACAAAACCGGATGTGGCACATGATATTAGTTTGACTAGTAGGTACCGATCGGATCCAGGTTCGGAACACTGGATAGCGGTCAAGAATATCCTTAAGTACTTACGAAGAACTAAGCATATGTTTCTTATGTACGGAGGTGAAGAAGAGCTCGTCGATAAGTGTTATGTCGACGCAAGCTTTGACACCGATCTGGATGACTCTAAGTCTCAATCCGGATATGTATTTCTCATGAATGGCGGAGCGGTTACTTGGAGGAGTTCCAAACAACCTGTGGTGGCGGGATCAACAACGGAGGGCGAATATGTTGTTGCTTCGGAAGCGTCTCAGGAACCGGTTTGAATGAAGGAGTTCATATCCGAACTAGGTGTGGTTGCAAGTGCGTTGGACCCAATGGTGATCTATTGTGGCAACAATGGTGCCATTTCCAATGCCAAAGAACCAAGGTCTCACAAGAATTCCAAGCATATTAAGCGCCGGTTTCACTCCATCCGCGAGCATGTCAAGGATGGAGATATAAAGATTTGTAAAGTACATGCGGATCTCAATGTAGCAGATCCGTTGAATAAAACTCTCCCTAGAGCAAAACATGATCAACACCAGAACTCCATGGGTGTTAGATTCATCACTATGTAACTAGATTATTTTCTCTAGTGCAAGTGGGAGACTGAAGGGAATATGCCCTGAGAGGCAATAATAAAGTGTATATTTGTGCATTCCAAGTATATCATAGATGTTTATTTTGCATGCTATAATTGTATTAATACGGAAACGTTAATACATGTGTGTTTAATGAACAAACAGAAAGTTCCTAGTTATGCCTCTCTCATAAACTAGCTCGTTGATTAACAAGATGATAAAGGCTTCCTGATCATGGACATTGGATGTTGTTAATAACGGGATCACAACATTAGTGTAATGGTGTGATGAACATTCATCCGAAGTATAGCATTACGATCAAAGTCATTGAGTTTATATTGCTATAACAACTTACGAAGTAATCCTAATCCTTAGACCATGAGATCATGTCAATCACTAACACCAGAAGAGTTTCTTGATAACATCAAACGTCACACCGTAACAGGGTGATTATAAAGATGGGTTCAGAACTAATAAAGTGTGTTTAGAACCATCGATCGGGAGTGTAATTTGTTCATCCCGATGACGGATAGATATACTCTGGGCCCTCTCGGTGATATCACATTGGTTAGCTTGCAAGCAAGTGATTTGATCACTAGAATGTTATATCACGGGAACGAGAAAAGAGTGCATGTCAGTAACGAGATCAAACTAGGTATGGAGATACCGATGATCGAATCTCGGACATGTAATATATCGTGAAACAAAGGGATTAAGATACTAGCGTAAAAAGGTTCCGATGATCACAAGAAAGTCATCGTTGAATGTGTGGGGGTCATTATGGGTATCCAGATCCCGCTTCTGATTATTGATCCGAGAGGGGTCTCGATCATGTCCGCATTATTCACGAACCTTAGGATGACACACTTAAGAGACACCGACATCCAATTGGAGAAAAAGTTTCATGCCGGAAAGAATAACAAGCGTAGGAATTTATTTCACTAGATACCGAAACAGGTTTTTGGGTGAAATTGCAGAAAGTGTTTTTGCATGTGAAATAGAATTCTAGCAAAGGGTTATATGAGAATGTTTGTCATTAAAGTAATTGACAAAATTCCTAATAAATAAAAAGAGTTTTATTTAATGAGAGTTTGCATTAAATTTGGTGGAAATGTAATTGCAAGATTGAGTGGGATTTTGAGTGGAGGGAAATGAAGAGGTTTTTGTGAGTGGAGTGTCCACCCACATGAATGAAGGAGGAGAGGGGGCAGCCCCCATGGCCGGCGGCCACCCCCTTGGGTTCCCCCTCCTCCTATAAAAGGCACCCCTCTCCCTCTCTCTCACTCACACCTCCTCGTGAAGGATCTCTCTCCCCCTCTAGAATTTATCCCCCATGTTCTCGGACTAGCGAGGTACATGTTCCCGGTGGCTATTAGGCAAGAAAGAGTTGTGCTTCCGCTGCATCGCTGGAGCAAGGAGGCGGAGGTTGCTCGGTGCCTCGGACGTGTGTGTGAGCACAGATGCGCTGCTGATTTGCGGCGCTAGGACTTCCTCTCGATCTTGAGATCGGCAAGAGATCGTCTACATCAACCACAAGTTTAACTCGTTAAGCTTTGTCGGTCTTCAAGGGTATGTTATCTACGGATATACATCCGCTCGTTGTTTATATCTAGTAGATAGATCTTGGTATATAGTTGTTCCCATCGTAGGAAATTTTTTGTTTTCTATGTTGCGAACCCTACAATAAGGACACCTCTAAAAGACTTTGTTGTTTCGTTTTACCTTAATTTACCGGACCAGTCTAGTATACTTTTATATAGTGGGTTGAATCAATGGATGGAGATAGGCCAGGGTTGAAGATCTACATGCAACTGCACATCATATGGGATAAAAGATAATAATAAGCATAGTCATGTGTAATGTTTGAACATAGATAATATCTTGTGGGCAACACATCCTAGTATACTAAATCCCCCGCGATGCAGCGGGGATAGCAATAGCCTTTTAATCCAACTGAGTGCAAACCAAAGCCACGGGCTACAAACGATTATTAAGTGAAGAACAAAGATTAAAGCATTAAGCGGTGATGTTGTTGTGATCCCGAATGGGTCGCTAACCGAAGACCGTACTACCCTTTCTGTCACCGGGGTTCCTATGATATTGCCGCTAGCCAAGTATCTCACCTCAAACCTTTATCAATCTATGGGATCTTGGGTACCTACAAGTCCACAGATCGAGACAAGATACAAAGAAACAAAAGATAGAAATATCAATTGCAAACAAAATACAATACTCCCATGATTACGTGCACATAATTGCTGCGAGGTTTCTCCTCAACCCGTAGCCCGTGAGGACTACTCACTCATCACAAATATATCAAGGATATAAATCTTTGTGCAAAATACTTAGATTGAAATTGAATATTCTTACAATGGTCGCCAAGTCACAAGGAGATCTAAAGTACAAAGCAATGGCTATGGCTAGTGGCAGTATGGATGGTGGAACGGATGAACAATGGTGTGGATCTCCTTTGGTGGTGTTGTGATGAAATCTGAGAATGGTGGCCTCTGGGCGGCGGTTGGAGCCTCAAAATATATAGGCGCCTCAAAATATGTAGGATTTGATGAGACGAATCTGCCAGCACCCTGTACGGGCAGGCCGTAAGGGCAGGCCCCGCACTGGCGCCTGGAGGACGTGTGGGTTTCCTCTAATTCCTTGATTATGACTCCTCATTTCGCATTAAAACCCGTGATTTCCTGCACACCACAATTCAAGGCAAGGTTTTGCATATCATTGAAATTATTAGTCATTAGTGGCAAGGATTGAGAGTTTCTTGTTAATTTATTGACTAAAAACAATGTTTAAACACAAATAAAGATGGCAAATTTTAGAGCCATCAACTTCCCCAAAGCTCAAACCTTTACCGCCCTCAAGCAAGAAGAAACAAAAGAACTATAAGGAATTCAACATTTAAACTTGAAACAATGAGAATAAGAATTCACTTACAGTTGGTAGTCATATGTGCATAACACTTCATTCATTTGCGAGGCTTGTCAAATTCAGAGAGATGACAAAATTACTATACAGGATTTGGCAATTTAAGACAATCAAATTAGAGTTTAATATCAATATGAATATCTAGTAGTGTAGCAATCAATCCAATTCTTCTAGTTAACTCTCAGCTTGCCAAGGAACACTAGGATGTTTAAAAAGCATAATTGAGTAAGATATTTTCATGTCCTAAGTAATATAACAATGAAGTGTCTTATCTACACCCACATCAATGAATCATGTCTATCAAAAACACTTCTAATCCAATCATTGTTTTTCGAGAAAAATTCTTAGAGTAGTAATGAGACCATGCCAAGGACTTGTTATGTGGATCTTCAAAGATATGTTTTTCTTTTCATACTCTTTTCAAGGATTGCTGGCTATTTCTTTTGCAAGTATTTACACAAACTTTGAGAATACCAATACTTTTGCACATACATTGACACTGATGCCAATCATGTCATCAACTCATAGCCGAACTCCGGGGTTATACCACAGATCATTCAAAAGCTAGCGGAGTTGTTGGCATCCCAAAGGTGTGCACTACGATCATAAATATCATAATTTTTTTTCATGAGCTAGTGCCACAGTTTGATCCACAAGGTTAGCTTTGGCATGTATCACAATTACCACTAGACTTTATTTCAATCAAAAAACTCCTTTCAAGAGTGTCGTCAAGACTATCAAAATATCTATGGGGTTAATTATCTTCAAGGGTATATTATCAAGACAATCATTAATCAAACAAGTCGTAAATTTCATACGTTTCTTATTATACTTGTTTGGAATTATTATTTCCAAGGAAAGACTCGGTTAGCTATAAGAACTATATCAAAAGCTCCAACAACTAACCATCATACTAACAAAAAGCTTTACTTTAACTAAATTAAATTAGTTGCACATGCATAGCATCTTAGCAAACCGACCAACTAAGATAAACAACTCAAACTTCAAAAGTGGAAGACATAGGACATAGCTATCATAAGCAACTTCATGATTCTCTTCCTTATAGGGATGTGTTCCTTCAAAAACTCAAACACGATTACTCTCATAATAATATAAAAGCAAAGAGGCAAAGTGCGAATCCACATTTACGAAAAAAGAAAAACCGGAAAAAACTTTTTGTATTTTTGAGGAAGGGGATTAAAGAATAGAAAGGATCTTGCAACCAAGCAAGGGTACTAATAAAATAAAAATCAAACGAAACAAAAATAAAAATAAAAATGTTGGATCAAGACAACACGAGTGTTTCAAAGCTCCAAAGGAGCAAGAGTACAACCTCATTATTACATAATAAATTTGCAAGGGGAACACATCCCCAAGCTCAGGCTTTTGCAAGCCCCTTTATTTCTCATTCTGGTGGTAGTGGATAATCTCCCAAGTTCCATTGGCCATGCCAATTCTGGAACTGGGTGTTGAGGCTTGCGGTAGCATCTCGAAGGTTGATGGAGAGGTTGTTCATGTTTTGGAGATTTCCTTCGAGTGCGAAGATATCTTCATATGTGGTGTAGTAGTTTGGTGGTTGCTCATATTTTTCGGGATCTTATTGTTCTACTTCTTCATCTTCTCCTCATCCCATGGGTATCACTTGTTGGGGTAGATTACCCTCAACCTGCGCGTCATAACGCAAATGTCCCTCCTCAATAGAGAAGAGACCATTAGGCAAAGGAGCTAGGATCAAGTGATCCACTCCAGGTATATCGACAAAATATCTACCATGAGTTTTAGAGACCATACCACATGCTCTCAGAGTAGAGAGACTGAGACGATTAATTCCTACCAATGGTTGGATATTACCTAAGTTGACATGAAGTGAGCGTGCAAGGACGGTCA
This sequence comes from Avena sativa, assembly GCA_916181665.1. NCBI lineage: Eukaryota > Viridiplantae > Streptophyta > Magnoliopsida > Poales > Poaceae > Avena > Avena sativa. Next base: position 49,683,029 of record OV702279.1, on the reverse strand, counting down.
CAACTCCTCCTCCATAGATGGGTCCACGAGTTTGAAGAACCCGTTGCTTAAGGTAAAACACAAGCAAAGCGCCCAAATTTGGCATTAAGTTACAATTAAGAATACTAGCCTTGGCGAGGATCAACATGTCCTCCTCATTAACTCTAGTAAACTCACCACATGCCTGCAAGGTGTTAGCAATCACATAAAATAAATAGCGGATAGCAGGGTGATCAATTTGGTTTCCCTTAGGCGTGTTTCCACGGATTCTCATCAAGTTAAAATATTGCCAAGGTGTAGGATCTAAAAAGTAGTTGTGACATCAGTGGTGTTGTTGGCAAACCCAAAACATTGAGCCCATTGGTCGAGTGTTAAGATGTACTCACGGTTCATGAGGCGGAATTTGACACGGTTGTAACATCCCATCATTAGAGCTTAGAAATAAGCTGAACACAGATGTGTGCATTGCATTCATGCATAGAAAATCCGAATAATTTCGCGCTTTTGAACAAAACTTGTCAAAGTGATTAAAGCTTCTATTAACTTGATGTAATTGAAGTAGATCCTCAAGTTGACTGCGATAAGTTTCAATATGACCTTTGCTAAAAACATTATTTTGGGTAATGGTAATTTGATCTAAGGGTAGATCAAATATAATGAAACTAAACCAATAAACATAGATTAATGATTATAATTTGATCCTTAAGTGATCATATGTAGTCTTCATTACAATAACTCATGAATATCAAGTTTAGAATAAAACTCAAGTAACTAGAATTTAATAATTAAATCTTGACCTATCTTAATCTTATATATCTCTACCATGAGTATCATGGTAATACTTAACCTTAACTCTTTAATAAGATTGAGTATGAAAGATGCCAAGTAAAGATCATTCACCATATACCTTTATTTCCCATATCAAGCCTTATCATCTCTATTGAATCTTATTCTCATACCTGTTGTTCATCAATGTTGAGTAATCAACTTATTTATTCATCAATTCTTAACCTATCAATCCTTGATCTATAAACTCTTGATCTTAACATAGCATTCACTCAAGCCTATAAAGAAATAAGTAAGAAGAGGTAGGTGGCAATGCTAGATCTAGATATCATCTATAGGATGTGAGTGTTGGAAGAGAATAAGATCAATATGATAATTGATGGAGTTAACTCACTCCTGAATGAATATAAGAGTTATCTGGAATATATATTTGTATGGGAACAAAGAGGATTACCAAAATGAATATTGAAGATAGTTACCAGGAGTAAACCTATTGGATCAAGTAGGTATAGTCAATGAATAATATCTCTTAGTCCAATAGAGATAAATAGAAGATAATTGTAATACAATTGTAATATTGTATGGATGAAATCCTTGATTAGCCAACTGGAAACCTAAACCATAAATGATCAGAGGATTGTAATGATCATGCTTTAGTCACCAAGATTGAATGCTTATATCATGTATAAGTGACATTGGTGGATAGAACATGATTGAACCCTAGTCTAGATATATTATCCTAGATTAGTCATTACAAGTCACATTAATATAATGTGAGGTTGGAATATTAGATACTAGAGTTAAGTAGAGACAAGATAGTATGATTAAGGTGATGCTAGAACAACATTGGATTATAGAAGTAGTAGTTTCCTCTTGGGAAATACTAACACTTGAGGTGAAATAAAGTTTGATATATACAACTACTGGAATAATATTAGTAGTGGATGATATAACCAAGTATGGATATGAGAAGATTATGAAAAGCTTTAGTGTCAAGCTCATTGTATTTATAAATGGATTTAGAAGTATAAAAGGGGATAAGAATATACTTGTGAAGTAAAGCTCACCATGTTAACACATGATGATGGTTATAAAGAAGTAGAATATCTAGGAATGGAATTCCTTAATTAGAAGTCTAGGATTGTGAATTATGGAAGGTAGGAATTCTTGGTAAACACTAAACCCTAAATCTTTAACCAAACATAATATCCATTTCATCTAATTGATCTATCATTTGACTTCGACAAAGCTTTATAGGAATATTTTCCTATAGCAAATCACTTAAGCACATCTTTCTCATTTCCAATTATCATAACCATATGTGGTTAGGAGTTATATTTATCAATTCTTTTCCATAAGACTTGCAGAAAATAGCTTTCTGTTTTAAAGGGGTGATATCATTAAAGATCACAAACATAAAGACAATATGTTTAGTCATTAATATTTATTCCCATCAACAAAAGAATATAAGTATAGTAAGTACCCTAAACCCTAGGGTAAGTAATTACAATTCAGAACCCTAAACTTATTAATGAGTTTTCTCATCAACATCTCATAAATATTCTATCTATATTCATTAGGCAAAGGCTTTGATCCATTTCTCTAACCACTCATTCCATATGAGCATGGAACAAGTGGGGATACCATAATTATAAACCACCCTATACTTAACTATGTGATTTAATACATACAAATAAACCCTATGACTATTATTAAACATTTTAAAATTCATTACTCAAAATAAAAGTAAAATTAATGTTATAGTTAATTTTTAAGATCTTAAACAAATCTTAAAAACCCTAAATCCTACTTATTCTATTTAATAAAATAATATATCTATAATTATAATGTTAGAAAATAATAAATAAAGTATGCTATCAAAATGATAAATTCATACCAGAATTTGAAATACCTTTTTATATGTTGCAATTACCTAGAAAATAAATTCTATAAAGATATTTCAATCAAATGTGTAATATTCAAACCTGAAAAAAAACAGAAAATAGAAAAAATGAGAACAAGAAAAAAATAAAAGAAGTTGAGGCAGTAGTCAATTCTGGCCCATGGACCATTTCCCTCTCTCTTATTCGTCGCTCACGAGCAACCACAGCGACCCAACAGTGGCCCAAGCATAGCCCACACAACGGCTCACCGGTGACTGACAGATGGGACCAGAGAGAGGTTCGCGGGTTGAAAGTAAACAATTGCCAGGGGGTTTTCCGCAAATGTTCATTGTCGTCTTCCTCGTGCGTCACAAGCACCTCGCTGGAGGGGTCCGCCGCCGCCCGATGCTGTCGCCGTCGTCAGCCGTGCGTCGCGATGCCCGCCACCATCCCAGAGGAGGATAAGAAGACCACCACGACATCCCTGCTTATCCTTATCTCCTCACAATCTCTCTCTCATTTTCCTCTTCCAAAACCGAAACCCTAGCCATGACCGTCGACGCACGCCGTTGTCCTGAGACCACCCCGGAGCCGTCTGAGGATATTACGAGCTCCGTGTCATTGCTCTCGTCATCCTGGAGGAAGGAATCGAGCCAGGATGTATAGGATCGACCGAATCGAGACAATCTTCTCCGACTCCAACAGAGTTCATCATCGACGATTAGATTGCTCCCGACCACCTCCGGCCTCGCCGAGCCCTTCATCGTGCTCCTGGTGAGCCTCTGAACCTCGTGGTCCTGTTCGATTCGTTGCTCGTGTGCTGTAGATATCGACCCACGGGGATTCCGAATGTACCGCCGCAAACGCTCGCCACCAGCCATCCTCCGGTAACCATATCCGGGCGGCGCCGCTGCTAATAGGTTCTCGGCGTGTGCTCTCTCGAACTGTAACAACCGCGCATGCCAAACTCCACTAGATCGCCGCCGTTGCTAGCCACCTAACCATCATCGGCGAGATGACGTCACAACGACGTCATGCTTGCATCATGTCTACAGGGTTGACCAGTCTTTGCTGAAGTGGAGTGTGACGTGGCCTAGGACCCAATAGTCAGTGACTGGGGCTAGGTGGGTTTGTGGTATAAAAAGTCTGTGCCTGTTTAGGAAATAATTAAAACAATATAAATTCAAATATCAATATTCCAGAAATGAAATAAAATGATTAAATCTTGTAAATTTAATAACTTTTGTTTTGTAATTCAGAAAAATGTGTATAATATATGAAAATTTGTAGAAAAATAAAATCTATAACTTAAAACTATTATCAAATATTATTATGTTAACAATTTAAATAATTAGTATTTAATAAAGATTTTATAAGTAATAAAACTTTGATAATTCATAATTTAATATTGGTAAATGTTAAAAATATAAATAATATACCAAAAATCTTAGAAAAATAAGAACTATAATTTAAAACTATACTAATGCACTATTTTCACTTAATTAAATATTTATTATTTATTAAGTATTTATAAAGTAATAAATCTTATAAAAATCATATATTATTATTTATAAATCATAAAAATAAATGTAATATACCAAAATGATCATAAAAATAAAACCTACATGTTAAAAATATAATATTCCACTTTTGAGGTAAAAAATTTAAAACACTTTAACAACTTGAATTTAAACCTAACTCCTTAGTTAATAATTCATATAATGGTAAATAAAATTTGCTAACTTTTATAAAATTAGCCAATTGAGTACAATAAATAGTATTAGTCTTCAATCTAGATTATATGAAGTCAAAATGATTCAACACATTTTAAAGGCAATTTTATTGAATTATCATTCAACCATATGTGCTAAAAAGACCTATATAAAGTATAAAATCTTCAAGAATAATTTGGGATAAAATAAAACCTTTTTACTTACTTCAAACACAAGTTTATAAACATACCAAAACACTATATTGAATCCATAAGTAATTAAGTAATATTATTTCCTTGTCCACAAACCATAACCATTCATTCACAAAAAGATAAGTGATTCTATTACATTATAAAATCAAGAAACCACTACACCAAGTAAAAGTATAAACATTCTTAAGTAACCTTAAGAAAACATAATAAACTGAACAAAATACAAAATATCATAAGCATTACAACCTAAGTTCATCTATGTTTTTTTAAAGTTAACTTTAGTCTACAAGACTTTAAGTATAATGCTCAAAAAATTATTATATACTTTATAGTTAACTTTGGTCTGTTATAATTAAGTTATAAAGCATCTCAAGTCCAGACTATTCAAGCAAACATAAACAACATCAATCACATTCTATTAATTAGATTCTAAAAACAAATGTTATTCTTTTTGCCACTTTAAACAACGTGTGGCAATTAATCATAGTCACATTACTTTATACTTTACTTATATACTTAGGATTGATAACACTTAAGTTCTTCATAAGTAACATTACTTGTAAAGTAAAAATTTAAAGATAAACAATTATAGTATAAACAATCTTGAGTAGCATTTCATATATGTGGATCTTATTGTTGTATAAATACATGTTGTTCACACACACTCACAAGCCTTAATAAGAAGCACAAGTGTGAAACTTAATCTAAAAGGGCAACACATTCCAAAGAAACTATTTCCAGTTTCCAAACCCTAGATCAACGTTATCCCCGGGATTCGTGTTCATAATGTGCATTACATTACTTATGCATAATAGCATCTTGCTTCTTGAAACATTAGTCCTTACTGGACCAATCATGCTGATTTCAGATATTGGATCTTTTATATTGTCTCGAAGACCGTGAGTGCATAGTCTTGCAATCACAAAAGGCAAGTTCACACTTGCTCATGTCCTTTGATTATTTTCTGTAAAGTATTTTACAAATCCAGTGTTGTCATCACCTGCATTTGAAAAAGGTCAGAAAACACTATTTTCATAATAGTATGATTATAAGTTATTTACCATTAGGTAATAACCTACTATGAAAGTTCCGGTGGTAAAGGAACATATTATCTAGGACTTAACAACCAATGTCGCCAGTGATTCTTGCGCCGTATATCACGCGTTAAACATGAGATTTGGAATGGGATAGATAAGTCAGCTGTATATTCTTCCTCTTGCATGTAGCCGGATGTGCAGGTCGTGGTTTTTATCACTCGTAGCATGCATATTAATTGGTAATTCGTAGAGGATATGTAGCATATGGGTGGGAACCCTCAATGTCCCACGATAGTTCTGGCATCTAACGCTCTGTACAATCCATTTCTATAATTCAATGGGTGGGTATGGTGTACACCAAGGAGGCATGCGAGGTCGCGAAGGGGGCAGTGATTGTCTTGGACCTTAGACTGGGCCCCATACAAAGGAAGTATGGACAAGGTCATGACTTGGTTCTGCAACAATGCTAAGGTCTCTCATGGGTAAAGTAACGCACCTCTACAGAGTGTAATAACTGTAACTTGTTACTCCCTGTTCCGGGAAGGAGCTGCGAACGCGGCAGGAAAGGAACTCCATGAAAGTTCTGGTAAACCCATAAAGGCTGAATGACATAGCTTTTCAGAATAAAATCAACCTTTGAACAAATGTTTATGAAAACTTGCATTGCCTACGACCTATGGTCTGTGGCTGTAGATATAGTGCATCAAACACTCCTTTTCTAGTGAACTTGTTGAGTACGCTCGTACTCAACGTATCTTCTTAACCCTTGCTAGGTTCTGAAGCCAGTATAGATGATGTTTACATCAAGTTATGCACCAAGAATCATCACCAGAATCTAAAGTTCTTCAATGAAGTCAAGAAAGTCAATATATACATCAACTCAAGTGAAGAAGAAATTATTGATTAGATAGGAATATAATCTCTAGCCATAGAACCTATTTCTGTAGCGTATTGCAATAGCAGCAATGTCAGACCATTAGTTAAAATACTAGTCTTATTAATATGATAGTTTTTGAGTTGTTTATTTCTTATTCTTCTTTGTAATAAGTTTCTTTCTATCTCTTTAACCTAGAGTGTTCTCTGGATCTTGTGTAAAGAGTTGAGTTGTAACCTATAGTCATGTCTTGGACCTGTTGTGTTTCTGTTGTACCACTCTGAGGGATGTAATACTAGTGAACGGTGTTTCATTGGTGTTATGTCAACGACTATATTGTACTACATCATGCAGTGGTATGCTGGGTCACCGCAGTTGGTATCAGAGCATATGCTTTGACCTTAGGATTAAAACCCTTTTAGGAAGATCTGTAGGTTGGATAGTGACTATAGAAGCCATCTTATCTAAACCACATATTCTTATGAATTGTGATGAGTATCCACTTGAGGATAACTTTGTCACGAGATGTATAAATTATTTTTCTTAGAAATAGTTTTCCATCTTTTCTCAATACAGTTTTATTTAGTGTCTTCCGAAGGAGACAAAAACCACCAAGATACGGTAGAAAAGCTAATTGGTCACAATAAATTAGGATCAAACTTAAAACATCAATTGAAGTAGTCCTAATGGTGTAGCCTAACCTTAAAATTCGAGTAGCATTGTGGAATCTTAGTGTTAGTTGATAACCAAAGATAACATGATGAATATCATTAGGATAAATGTTGATGTAATGATTAGTAATCATGTGGGATTCACTTGAGAATCCTACGAGGAGTTGAATTATATTTATTAGATTCAATAAAAGTGTAATGAGGAGTAAAGTTATCATGGTGAGATTAGCTCTTGAATCATGATCAATAGGTAAAACATAACAATATCATGGTGAGATTAGCCCCGAAACCATGATGAGCGTATAATATGAAAGGTAATTAGTAAATTATCTTGATGTAGAAGTAAGGAAATAACATGGAGGAACTATGATAGAAGTCATAGGTGCTAGAAAATTCCAATAATCTCTGGTTTAAGAAACCTATTAGTCGTTTGGAGAGATCATGTGAGGTTAGTTTACTAAATGAGTAAAGGATGGTTATAGTTAATCATTTCAAAAATGAGACAAAAATTTAGTCAAAACCAAATTGAGACCACTTTGCTTAAAAATTATCCTGTTGTAATTGAGCAATTTGGGTAAATTTATGATGCAAAGAATAGTTTGACCCTATGTGCTAAGTATCACGATGCAAAACCTATATGAGGAGGTGTCATATACTACACAACTAAGCCTGAATTCTAGAGATACTATACTCAACTACTATATTCCAGGCTTAGAATATTGTGTGTTATATGTACCACATTTGGATTTATTTGTTTTTCTTGGATCTTCTTGATTGACTAGACCTGTACATGAAGTTTGACTTGATGTGCAAATGCATGTTGCAACATCCAGTTATTACTTGATGTTATAGACCTAGATAGAAATGGGAATTCGTGTAAGGGAGAGACGAGTTCCAAAGACCAAGATGAAGACTTACATGAAGAATGAAGCAAATTATAAGGAGTATTAGCGCAGTTTGAAGGATAGATCAAGCTCAGGTTATTCTTAGCCATATATAAGAACAAAGTCTAGTGTAGAAAATACTTGGAGCAATATGGAGTCATGAACTTAGAGTTCACCTAAAATAGGTGATGTTGATAGGAAGTTAATAAAGTAATTGTACCAAGTTCATGGAAGCATCATGAATAAATGCAAATACGAAGTTTCGGAGGAAAATGGTATTCAAGCTCTGACAATTCAGAGATAATGCCAGTAGTATGTCGGAAACAGTAGGGTAATACCTACAACCTAGGATGATCCACAGCTGGTAATTGATCCATAGTCGGTATTCTGATCCATAGTTGGTATCTTGTCCACAGCCGGTGTTGGTTGACATAGTTAACATGAGCATCTTAAAGGTTGTATAAAGAGCATAAAACTTGGCCTAAGCTAAGTAAGACCTAAAGGAGTATAAAATTTAAGTGACCATCTTTCGAGACTCTTCGTGAAAATTGACCTATCAAAGCGAAAATGTCCAAATAGTAAGTAAGAAAAATACTGCTGAAAGGTTCACTTTGAAGATCCACAATTGTGTGGATACACCATATAATCTTTCATAAGACCTTAACTACGTAGAGAATAAGCTAGACAAAGACCAACATTCTAATTATAAAGCCAATAAATACTATATAGATAGTTTGAAGACTATTAGTAAACCCTAAGGGGGAGAGTAAACAATAAGTGGAAGTATTGTTAATTGACATTCCAAGTAAAGGTTGGAGAAGAAATACTAACCTATGACAACTTAAGCCTTATTTTCATAAGGTTAAAAGGAGTCATTATTATTGAGGTATTTTCGGAAGTATGTTTAGATGAAAGTTGAAGAAGTACTTAAGGTGGTAATAAAAGTATCATCTAAAGCTTGATAAGGTAAAAGCTTGAAGAAATAAAACAAAATAGTCCTAACAGACTAATTCTAAAGGAAACAACTCTTAAGTGATCCTTGATAGAGAATAAAATACATCCAATTGGATATGTATAGTGAAACAAGAAATTTCTATGGGTATGGACTAAATGAGTTCAAATCCAATCTTCGGAAGGACTACCAACACAACTCATATAATGACAAATCAAAGATTAGTCTTTTGGACACAAATATTGTCTAATAGAATTGAGAAACCCTGTTTTAGTGAGACTTCCTAGACCTTACATAGTATAGTAAGAAAGTTCGATGATTAAATAAAAGGATTTTGATTAGGATACCTAATCAGCGAAATGAACTAAATAAGAGACCCAATTAAAAGGATTTTGTAATAAGGATATATCCCTCAGGGACTAAAGTAAAAAGAACTTTGGAGCATTGGAGACACCAAGTTAAGGATTGTTGAGTATGATGAGGATTCAAGGTAAATATTTGGATACGGAATACTATAATTAGTCCCATTTGAGGTTACTATAGAATTGAGAAATGCCATAACCAACACAAGCCAAATCCTTACTCCGAAACATGAGAGTTTACGAACTTCGGGGACGAAGTTTATTTTAAGGGGGAGTCTGTAACATCCCAGCATTAGAGGTTAGAAATAAGCTGAACAAAGATGTGTGCATCGCATTCATGCATAGAAAATCCGAATAATTTTCACGCTTTTGAAAAAAACTTGTCAAAGTGATTGAAGCTTCTCTTAAATTGATGGAATTGAAGTAGATCATCAAGTTGACTGCGATAAGTTTCAATATGACCTTTGCTAAAAACATTATTTTGGGTAATGGTATTTTGATCTAAGGGCAGATCAAATATAATGAAATAAACCAATACACATTGATTAATGATTATAATTTGATCCTTAAGTGATCATATGTAGTCTTCATTACAATAGCTCATGAATATCAAGTTTAGAATAAAACTCAATTAACTAGAATTTAATAATTAAATGTTGACCTATCTTAATCTTATATATGTCTACCATGAGTATCATGGTAACTCATGGTAATACTTAACCTTAACTCTTTAATAAGATTGAGTAGGAAAGAAGCCAAGTAAATCCCATTCACCATATACCTTTTTCCCATATCAAGCCTTATCATCTCTATTGAATCTTATTCTCATATCTGTTGTTCATCAATGTTGAGTAATCAACTATTGATTCATCAATTCTTAACCTATCAATCCTTGATCTATCAACTCTTGCTCTTAACATAGCATTCACTCAAGCCTATAAAGAAAGAAGTAAGAAGAGGTAGGTGGTAATGCTATATTTAGATATCATCTATAGGATGTGAGTGTTGGAAGATAATAAGATCAATATGATAATTGATGGAGTTAACTCACTCCTGAATGAATAGAAGAGTTATCTGTAATATATATTTGTATGGGAAGAAAGAGAATTACCAGAATGAATATTGAAGATAGTTACCAGGAGTAAACCTATTGGATCAAGTAGGTATAGTCAATGAATAATATCTCTTAGTCCAATAGAGATAAACAGGAGATAATTATAATACAATTGTAATATTGTATGGATGAAATCCTTGATTAGCCAACTGGAAACCTAAACCATTAATAATCAAAGGATTGTAATGATCATGCTTTATTCACCAATATTGAATGCTTATATCATGTATAAGTGACATTGCTGGATAGAACATGATTGAACCCTAGTCTAGATATATTATCCTAGATTAGTCATTACAAGTCACATTAATGTAATGTGAGGTTGGAATATTAGATACTGGAGTTAAGTAGAGACACGATAGTATGATTAAGGTGATGCTAGAGCAACATTGGATTATAGAAGTAGTAGTTTCCTCTTGGGAAATAGTAATAGTTGAGGTGAAATAAAGTTTGATATATACAACTACTAGAGTAATTTTAGTTGTGGATGATATAACCAAGTATGGATATGAGAAGATTATGAAAAGCTTTAGTGTCAAGCTCATTGTATTTATAAATGGATTTAGAAGAATAAAAGGGGATAAGATTATTCTTGTGAAGTAAAGATCACCATGTTAACACATGATGATGGTTATAAAGAAGTAGAATATCTAGGAATGGAATTCCTTAATTAGAAGTCCAGGATTGTGAATTATGGAAGATAGGAATTCTTGGTAAACACTAAACCCTAAATCTTTAACCAAACATAATATCCATTTCATCTGATTGATATCTCATTTCACTTCCACAAAGCATTATAGGAATATTTTCCTATAGCAAATCACTTAAGCACATCTTTCTCATTTCCAATTATCATAACCATATGTGCTTAGGAGTTATATTTATCAATTCATTTCCATAAGACTTTTCAGAAAATAGCTTTCTGTTTTAAAGTGGTGATATCATTAAAGATCACAAACATAAAGACAATATGTTTAGTCATTAATCTTTATTCCCATCAACAAAAGAATATAAGTATAGTAAGTACCCTAAACCCTAGGGTAAGTAATTACAATTCAGAACCCTAAACTTATTAATGAGTTTTCTCATCAACATCTCATAAATATTCTATTTGTATTCATTAGGAAAAGTTTTGATCCATTTCTCTAACCACTCATTCCATATGAGCATGGAACAAGTGGGGATACCATAATTATAAACCACCCTATACTTAACTATGTGATTTAATACATAAAAATAAACCCTATGACTATTATTAAACATTTGAAAAATTCATTACTCAAAATAAAAGTAAAAATAATGTTATAGTTAATTTTTAAGATCTTAAACAAATCTTAAAAACCCTAAATCCTACTTGAAATACTAATTATACCAGAATTTGAAATACCTTTCTAGATGCTGCAATTATCTAGAAAATAAATTCTATAAATAAATTTCAATCAAATGTGTAATATTCAAACCTGAAAACAAAACAGAAAATAGAAAAAAATGAGAACAAGGAAAAAATAAAATAAGTTGAGGCAGCAGTCAATTCTGGCCCATGGCCCATTTCCCTCTCTCTTATCCGTTTCTCACGAGCAACCACAGCGACCCAACAGTGGACCAAGCACAACCCACACAACGGCTCACCGGTGACTGATAGATGGGACCAGAGGGGGATCGCAGGTTGAAAGGAAAGAATTGCCAGGGGTTTTTTCGCAAATGTTCATTGTCGTCTTCCTTGTGCGTCACAAGCACCTCGCTGGAGGGGTCCGCCTCTGCCTGATGCAGTCGCTATCGTCAGCCGTGCGTCGCGATGCCCGCCACCGTCCTAGAGGAGGATAAGAAGACCACCACGATGTCCCTTCTTATCCTTATCTCCTCACAATCTCTCTCTCTCATTCTCCTCTTCCAAAACCGAAACCCTAGCCGTGACCATTGACTCACGCCGTTGTCCACAGACTACACCGGAGCCGTCCGAGGATGCTATGAGCTCCGTCTCGTCGCCCTCGTCATCCTGGAGAAAGGAATTGAGCAGGGATGTATAGGATCGATCGAATCAAGACAATCTTCTCCGACTCTGACGGAGTTCATGATCGATGATTAGATCGCTCCCGACTACCTCCGGCTTCGCCGATCCCTTCATCATGCTCCTGGTGAGCCTCTGAACCTCGTGGTCCTATCTGATACGTTGCTCGCGTGCCGTAGATATCGACCAACGGGGATTCCGAATTTACCGCCGCAAACGCTCGCCGCCGGTCATCCTCTGGTAACCATATCTGGGCGGCGCCTCTTCTAATAGGTTCCTCGGCGTGTGCTCTTTCGAACTGTAACAACCGCGCATGCCAAACTCCACTAGATCGCCGCCGCTTCTAGCCACCTGACCATCACCCGCGAGAGGACGTCATAGTGATGTCATGCTTGCATCATGTCTACAGGGTTGAGCAGTCTTCGCTGAGGTGGAGTGTGACGTGGCCTAGGGCCCAATAGTCAGTGACTAGGGCTAGGTGGGTTTCCGGAATAAAAAGTCAATGCCTGCTTAGGAAATAATTAAAACAATATAAATTCAAATATCAATATTCTAGAAATGAAAAAAAATGATTAAATCTTGTAAATTTAATAACTTTTGTTTTGTAATTCAGAAAAAATGTGTATAATATATGAAAATTTGTAGAAAAATAAATCCTATAACTTAAAACTATTATCAAACATTATTATGTTAACAATTTAAATAATTAGTATTTAATAAAGATTTTATAACTAATAAAACTTTGATAATTCATAATTTAATATTGGTAAATGTTAAAAATATAAATAATATACCAAAAATCTTAGAAAAATAAGAACTATAATTTAAAACTATAATAATGCACTATTTTCACTTAATTAAATATTTATTATTTATTAAGTATTTATAAAGTAATAAATCTTATAAAAATCATATATTATTATTTATAAATCATAAAAATAAATGTAATATACCAAAATGATCATAAAAATAAAACCTACATGTTAAAAATATAATATTCCACTTTTGAGGTAAAAAATTTAAACACTTTAACAACTTGAATTTAAACCTAACTCCTTAGTTAATAATTCATATAAGGGTAAATAAAATTTGCAAAGATTTCTAAAATTAGCCAATTGAGTCTAATAAATAGTATTAGTCTTCAATCTAGATAATAGGAAGTAAAAATGATTCAACACATTTTAAATGCAATTTTATTGAATTATCATTCAGCCATATGTGCTGAAAATACCTATATAAAGTATAAAATATTCAAGAATAATTTGGGATAAAATAAAACCTTTTTACTTTCTTCAAACACAAGTTTATAAACATACCAAAACACTATATTGAATCCATAAGTAATTAAGTAATATTATTTCCTTGTCCACAAACCATAACCATTCATTCACAAAAAGATAAGTGATCTATTCCATTATAAAATCAAGAGACCACTACACCAAGTAAAACTATAACCATTCTTAAGTAACCTTAAGGAAACATAATAAAGTGAACAAAATACAAATATCATAAGCATTACAATCTAAGTTCATCTATGTTTTTTTAAGTTAACTTTAGTCTACAAGACTTTAATTATAATGCTAAAAAATTTATTATATACATTATAGTTAACTTTGGTCTGTTATAATTAAGTTATAAAGCATCTCAAGTCCAGACTATTCAAGCAAACATAAACAACATCAATCGCATTCTATTAATTAGATTCTAAAAACTACTAGAATTGTTTAAACCTTAATTAAGAATTTTGTTTGCAATGTTATTCTTTTTGCCACTTCAAACAACATATGACAATTAATCATAGTCACATTACTTTATACTTTAGTTATATACTTAGGATTGATAACACTTAAGTTCTTCATAAGTAACATTACTTGTAAAGTAAAAATTTAAAGATAAACAATTATAGTATAAACGATCTTGAGTAGCATTTCATATATGTGGATCTTATTGTTGTATAAATACATGTTGTTCACACACACTCACAAGCCTTAATAAGAAGCACAAGTGTGAAACTTAATCTAAAAGGGCAACACATTACAAAGAAACCATTTCCAGTTTCCAAACCCTAGATCAACGTTATCCCCGGGATTCGTGTTCATAAAGTGCATTACATTACTTATGCATAATAGCATCTTGCTTCTTGAAACATTAGTCCTTACCGGACCAATGATGCTGATTTCAGATATTGGATCTTTTATATTATCTCGAAGACCGTGAGTGCATAATCTTGCAATCACAAAAGGCAAGTTCACACTTGCTCATGTCCTTTGAATATTTTTTGTAAAGTATTTTACAAATCTAGTGTTGTCATCACCTGCATTTGAAAAAGGTCAGAAAACACTATTTTCATAATAATATGATTATAGGTTATTTACCATTAGGTAATAACCTACTATGAAAGTTCCGGTGGTAAAGGAACATATTATCTAGGACTTAACAACCAATATCGCCAGTGATTCTTGCGCCGTATATCACGCATTAACCATGAGATTTGGAATGAGACAGAGAAGTCAGCTGTATCTTCTTCCTCTCACATGTAGTCGGATGTGCAGGTCGTGGCTGTTATCACTCGTAGCATGCATATTAATTGGTAATTCATAGAGGATATGGAGCATATGGGTGGGAACCCTCAACGTCCCCCGATAGTTCTGGCATCTAACGGTTTGTACAAACCATTGTCGTAATTCAATGGGTGGGCATGGTGTACACCAAGGAGGCATGCGAGGTCGCGAAGGGGACAGTGATTGGCTTGGATCTTAGACTGGGCCCCATACCAAGGAAGTATGGACAAGGTCATGACTTGGTTGTGCAACAAGGCTAAGGTCTCTCATGGGTAAAGTACGCACCTCTGCAGAGTGTAAGAACTGTAACTTGTTACTCCCTGTTCCGGGAAGGAGCTGCAAACGCGGCGGGAAAGGAACTCCATGAAATTTCTGGTAAACCCGTGAAGGCTGACGGACATAGCTTTTCAGAATAAAACCAACCTTTGAAGAAATGTTTATGAAAACTTGCATTGCCTACGACCTATGGTCTATGGCTGTATATATAGTGCATCAAACACTCCTTTCTAGTGAACTTGCTGAGTACGCTCATACTCAACGTATCTTCTTAACCCTTGCTAGGTTCTGAAGCAAGTATAGATGATGTCTACATCAAGTTATGCTCCAGGAATCATCACCAGAATCTAAAGTTCTTCAATGAAGTCAAGAAAGTCAACATATACAACAACTAAAGTGAAGACGAAGTTATTGATTAGATAGAAATATAATCTCTAGCCATAGAACCTATTTCTGTAGCGTATTGCAATAGCAGCAATGCCAGACTGTTATTTAAAATACTAGTCTTATTAATATGATAGTTTTTGAGTTGTTTATTTCTGATTCTTGTAAGAAGTTTCTTTCTCTCACTTTAACCTAGAGTGTTCTCTGGATCTTGTGTAAAGATTTGAGTTGTAACCTATAGTCATGTCTTGTACCTGCTGTGTTTCTGTTCTACCACTCTGAGGGATGTAATACTAGTTAATGGTGTTTCATTGGTGTTGTGTAAACGACTATAGTGTAATACATCATGCAGGGGTATGCTGGGTCACCGCAGCGGTCAACTTCGGGCCTTTGTTCCTCGGTACAATAGTAATGATCCACCATGTGTGTAAAGGTGTTTAAGAACTCAAGTGTCAAGCGGCGATATGTGGCGACATCCTGAAAGACAAAGTCATACATACCAACATTGTTGCAAAGCAAATCGAAATCATCACGAATGCCAAGTTGGTCCAGGAAATAGGGATACTCCCTTTTAGACCCCTCCTATATAAAGGAAAGGATCCCTGTGATTGCAATGCTAGTCCCTGGATCAATGCTAGCATCCACAGTTTAAGATGAAGTACACAGATACAAAGGTCGTTTATTACATTCATTCCAGAGATAAAATATAGTCTTTACAACTCATGGCCATAGGCCTAATACAAGAGTTTTAAGGAATAAGTAAATAAACATAAGTCTTCATCTTCATGTGCCACAGGCAAGCATGTTGAGTGTAGACTCATGACTCCTATTCATCATCGGAGTAACCTGCAACATCACAAGTTACAGCCACAGAGGGTCAATACTTTGGAATAGTATTGGCAAGTGATACCTTATTATAATTTTTAAATGGACTATATTACTATATGCATTTTGGCTAAGTGTAGCTTGGCTTGCTTTGCTTGAAAATAGGTTTTTCCTATTAGTTGAAATCACCAAGTTTTTCTTTGTCAAAAACATTCCCAAGGATCCACCAATAGACATTGGGGTCCTTCACCCTTGTTCACCCACCAATTTTTATTTAGAAGTTGGAGTGATGAGATTCTTGTAGCTTCCATGTCTTGATGCTCAAAGTGTCCATTTCCTTGGACAAGGCTAAGTACTTAGGTTTTCCATCTGCAGAGGTTGTGCACTTTCCCCACCAGACTTGGTTTCCCAAGACAGGACCTTTCAGAAGCTTTTCCTTAGTCAAATGGACGCGTTCCATCCTATCATCCCATCTACCACCAACTGTCCAAGTGACTAAGTTCTAGCAACCTATATGATCATGGCAGAGCCCATATTGCCAAGTGGTTGCACTGTAAGCTTTCTCAACACTTGGCCTCCAAATCCCTTTGTGCCTGGGTGGCATTCCACAAGTGAGATACACAACCCAAGTCCATGGCCTTGTGTAACCACTCAACATAACCCAATCTTTCCATTCCACCCAGGAGGTTCATTTGACTTAGTTGTTTTATTAAGAAAATATAAGTCTCCTTGACTTAGAATATTTTTATCATAAACTAAATAGATGTTCACCACCCTTGTTTACTATAAGCTAGGCTAAGCAAAGTATGGTATCTTATCTTAGGAAAATTTCCCTAGCAATTCTACTATTTCACTCTACTTAGGATTTCTCATCTTAGCACTAATCAAAATATCATGCATTTACTTTAGCAAAATATCTAATGCAAGTACAAAACTTAGGATAGGAAATTCATGAAAATATCACTTGCCTTGGTAGTGGGGAGAGTAGCACTCTTCACAATCACAATCACTAGCAAAATCTACACAAGAAACAATAGCATACAATTACACACAAATATATACAACCAAAAATATTATGAATGCATGTATGCAAGAATTTACTAAGTGGTGATTTTTGAAAATTCTACCAAGCATACTCATGAGTACAGAAACTTAACATGTCATAAGTTTGCCAACTAAACTTATTTGGCCCCATTTTAATTTAACAAATTAAATCTATACCTAAAATAGCTTAAAACTTGTTCCACAAATAAAATCATTTTAACTGTTACTATATGCTAAACAAATTGGATATTCAGAAAGGCCTTGTTTCACTGAATCCAACGGTATAAAATTTGCAAAAATCCAACGTGGCATTCAAAAGTTATAAGCATTTGAAGTTTGAATCTAAATCTGGTTTTTTTAAATCTGTTTTTAGATCTAACCTAGCCACGCGTCATGTTTTTATTCGCCCGTACCGCTTCGCACCGGATCATCCTTCTATGCCGTTGGATCTAACTAACGCTGCACGGCTCAGATCTGTCCATACCCCTTCGTTAAGTGAAGTGTTTCTACGCGTAGGATTCAGATCTAACGGCTAAAAATCTCCTAACCAAAATCGAGCGGCGCTACCGGCGGTGACAGGCGGCGGCGCGTCTGACTACGGCGGCACTGGCGTTCTACATCGTCCGCGAGAGGGAGAGGAACATTACCAGGTTCGCCGGAGGCTGCTGAAGCTCGTCGTGGTACTGGCTTGCAGAGGGGCGCTCGGAGATGGGCTCTAGATCTCGTCGGAGTTGCGTTTGGCGTCGGGTGGGTGTTGTCGGAGTCGTTGCCGAAGTTCTTCGTCGCCTGAGCACGAACCAATGGGTTTAGAAGATGCGCAGGACAACTGCGAACAAGCTCGGGTGAATATGAAAGCAAGGGGCGCTCGAAACTTACTGAGATTGCTCGCCGGAGTTGGGGTGGTCGTCGGGTGCCTACGGCGTCAAGTGAACACGTCGACCTGGGGCAATACAGGATGCTCTGTTGTGGTTAGAAGGTGCGCGGGAGGTTTACTAAGCGTCTCGAACAAACCAGAGGGAAAGGGGCGCTCGAGGCTCACCTGAATCGGTCGCCGGAGTTGCTCTGTCTGCGGTGGTTTTGAGCGAGTCGGGGGCAGCCTGGGGGCGTGAGTGTGCGATTGACTAGGGGAAAATGATCGTGGGGAGGTGGGGATCTTATAGCCGGTGCCTCGACAGGAAACGCCTGCGTTTAATTGCCCAATTAAGCCGCGCCATCACCGGCAGTCACTGCAGCTGCGACGTGGTCGCGGGCGGGGTTTGAGGAAGACGATGACAGCGTGTACAGGGCCCGCTAGTCAGCGATGTGCGCGAGGTGAGTGTGGGGTCTGGCTGTCAGCGGCTCAGTGTGTGCGCTCGCGCGTGAGAGGAGAAAAAGTAATCCCCGGGTGGGCTTGCTGGGCTCGGTTCGTTGCTGGGCCAGATTCTGGCTGCGCGGCCCTTTTCCATTGAGAAGTCCTTTTCTTTTTCTAAATTCATTTTCTGGTATGAATTTGATATGAATTCAAATCCTTTTGAATCCAAACTGTTTTGGGAAATTTTGCAGGGTTCTGTGGGTTCAAAAACAGTCATTTTAACTAAGTGGTTACTTTGCAAGGTTTGGTCAAGCTTGGGTTTCAAAATAAACAGAGATTTTGCTATAGTTTGCAAATATTTGAAAAAGATTTTAAAACTATTTCTAAATTTGGAATCTTGGGTTAAAAGCTTCACCTAATCTCTTCATCAATGGAGGTAAGCAAACAAGTACCTATCATTTAAATTTCAAAGGGTGATGGCCATTTGAGATAAATTGCCCACATGAAATCATAGTTCAAACTTCTGTCTCTAAATGATTTCTGAGAAAACCCTAAATGGATGAATGATGCAAAGATGATATGAATGAGTTTTGAAACTATGATTTTTGGGATGTTACAAATCTAACCCCCTTAAGATGAATCTCGCCCTCGAGATTCGGTTTGGCTAGCAAATAGGTGAGGGTGGTCTTTCCGAAGATCATCTTCTCTTTCCCATGTTGCTTCCTCTTCGGAGTGATGGTTCCATTGCACTTTACAAAACTTGATAGTCTTGGTCCTGGTGACTCTTTCTGCTGTCTCTAGAATCTTGACAGGCTTTTCCTCATAAGTGAGATCACTTTCTAGCTGAACTTCTTCCAAAGGTATGGTATCCTTCAAAGAGGACTCTTCCATTTCTGGGTGACATTTCTTAAGCTGACTCACATGAAATACGTTATGGACTGCTGATAGAGATTCTGGCAATTCAACTTCATATGCAACTTCTCCCTTGCGACTTAGAATCTTGAATGGCCCCACATATCTTGGTGCCAACTTTCCTTTGACTCCAAATCTTTTCACTCCACGAAGTGGTGATACCCTGAGATAAGCTCTATCCCCAACTTCGTAGGTGACTTCTCTACGCTTAGAATCCGCGTAGCTTTTCTGTCGGGATTGTGCTATCTTCAACCTGTCCTTAACCAATTTGACTTTCTCTTCGGCGTCTTTGATAAGATCCGGTCCAAATAAGCTCCTTTCGCCCACACCATTCCATAACAATGGGGTGGTACACTTCCTTCCGTAGAGTAACTCAAACGGTGCCATTCCAATACTAGATTGATGGCTGTTATTGTAAGAGAACTCCGCGTAAGGCAAACTTTCATCCCAGCTTGCTCCATAGTCTAAAGCACAAGCTCTCAACATGTCCTCAAGAATTTGGTTGGTCCTTTCTGTTTGTCCATCCGTTTGAGGATGAAAAGCAGTGCTAAACTCCAATCTCGTTCCTAAGGATTCATGAAGCTGTCTCCAAAAGTGAGATGTGAACTGGGTTCCTCTATCTGACACAATACTCTTTGGCACACCGTGAAGGCATACAATCCTGCTCATGTAAATTTTAGCTAACTTGGCACTTGTATAGGTTGTCTTCACTGGTATAAAATGAGCCACTTTAGTTAGGCGATCCACTACTACCCATATGGAATCATACCCTGATCTGGTCCTTGGTAATCCGGTAATGAAATCCATACCAATATTTTCCCACTTCCATTCAGGAATAGGCAGTGGTTGAAGCAGACCTGCTGGTTTCTGGTGCTCCGCTTTGATTCTGCTACACACGTCACACAAAGCAATATGTTCGGCGATGTCCCTTTTGAGATTGTTCCACCAAAACCTTTCCTTCATGTCCATGTACATCTTGGTATTTCCCGGGTGAATAGAATATGGAGAGTTGTGACCTTCTTGTAAGATCAGTTTCCGTAACTCCGGGTCTTGTGGAACACATATACGTTTCCCGTGCCACGAAGTACCTTGTTCATCTATATGGAAACTCTTAGCCTTCCCTAGACTAATATTTTCCTTAATCTTTTCAATCTCTTTATCGGTCTTCTGGACTTCTCGGATCTTGTCCAATAGAGTGGGTTGAACATCTAAGGACATGAGATGTCCTTCTGGTACGATCTCCAATCTGAGTTCTTTGAATTGCTTACACAAGTCATCTGGCAATTCCCCTTTGGTAAGGCCATTTACAAATGTCTTACGACTTAGATCATCCGCTACTACATTTGCTTTACCGGGATGGTATTGCAAACTTAAGTCGTAATCCTTGATAAGTTCTAGCCATCTTCTTTGTCTCATGTTGATTTCCTTCTGGGTGAAGATATACTTCAAGCTCTTATGATCGGTGAACACTTCACATCGCTTACCCAAAAGGTAATGTCTCCATGTTTTGAGTGCATGGACGACAGAGGCTAACTCCAAATCATGAGTAGGATAGTTTACTTCATGAGTTTTGAGTTGTCTTGAATCATAGGCTACGACTTTACCATCTTGCATAAGTACGGCACCCAAACCTTGATGTGACGCATCACAATATACTTGGAAATCTTTTTCCAAATCTGGCAGACATAGAACTGGTGCTGTCACTAGTCTCTTCTTCAATTCTTGGAAGCTGACTTCACAACCTTCAGTCCAAGCAAATTTCTTGTCCTTCTTTAACAATTCTGTCATTGGCTTAGCAACCTTCGAGAAATTTTCAATGAACCTTCTGTAGTAACCTGCTAAGCCAAGGAAACTACGAACTTCTTTTACATTCTTAGGTGATTCCCAATCTGTCACAGCTGAAACTTTAGCAGGATCAACTGCCACACCATCTTTTGTCATCACATGACCAAGAAAACCAACTTCTTCTAACCAGAACTCACACTTGCTGAATTTGGCATATAGTTTATGTTCCCTCAGTTTCTCAAGTATCAAACGTAAGTGTCTTTCATGTTCTTCCTTGCTCTTGGAGTAGACCAAGATGTCATCGATGAAAACGACAACGAACTTGTCAAGGAATTCCATGAACACCTTGTTCATCATATTCATGAAGTATGCTGGAGCGTTGGTTAATCCAAAAGGCATCACAGTATACTCATACAATCCATACCTTGTGGTGAATGCTGTTTTTGGTATGTCTTGCTCTCGTATCTTGAGTTGAAAATAACCTGACCGAAGATCAATCTTCGAGAATACACATGCTCCTTCTAGCTGGTCAAATAAGTCGTTGATTCTTGGCAAAGGATACTTGTTCTTGATGGTAACCTCGTTGAGAGAACGGTAGTCAATACATAGCCTTTGTGTTCTATCCTTCTTCTCCACGAACAACACTGGGGCTCCCCAAGATGATGAACTTGGTTGAATAAATCCTTTCTGTAACTGTTCTCCAAGCTGTTTCTTGAGTTCTTTCAATTCATTAACAGACATTTTTTACGGTCTCTTAGCTATTGGTCCTGATCCTGGCACCAAATCTATCAGAAACTCCAC
Organism: Avena sativa; assembly: GCA_916181665.1. NCBI lineage: Eukaryota > Viridiplantae > Streptophyta > Magnoliopsida > Poales > Poaceae > Avena > Avena sativa. The sequence goes on along the minus strand of OV702279.1, from coordinate 49,660,676 downwards.
ATCTCTATCCGGTGGCATTCCTGGTAATTCCTCCGGAAACACATCCGGATATTCACATACTATTGGTACGCTGTCCATGCTAACCCCCTTAAGAGAATTCAGCTTACTTCCTTTGGATTCAAAGTTTGACTTGATTTTTATTCTTTTCCCTTCTGGGGTTGTGAGGGTAACTAAACGGTTGGCACAATCTAATACTCCTTTACTTAGCCATCCAATCCATTCCCAAAATCACATCCAGTCCTTGGGAATCCAGAATTATTAGGTTTACTGGAAACTTATATTTTCCAAACTCTATGACTAAGTCATGACAACCTGAGTTTACTATCATTTCTCCTCCCGGAGAACTTACTCTTATAGGACACCCAATGGTTTCTACCGGCAGTTCATTTCTTTCAACAAATGCCTTTGATATGAATGAATGATATGCACCGGTATCAAAGAGTACAAATGCTGAAATTGAATTGAGTCTGAACTTACCAGCCACGACATCAGGTTCTTCATAGACCTCCTCTACATTGATGTGGTTAACCTGTCCTTTCTGAAAAGGATTCGGCTTGTTAGGTCCTTCCACCTTCTTTTCGGGGCACTCATTTGCATAGTGTCCCATCTTCTTGCATTTGAAGCATTCAACCTGACTGATGTCCTTTTTAGGAGGTTGGCCTCCACTTCCACTACCATTTCCACCATAGTGGCTCTTATGTCCACCCTTGTTGTTCTTGTACTTGTCCTTGTCATGACTGCGGTGATGCTTGTTGTCATGACGGTTGTGCTTGCTTAATTTCCCATGTTTATGGGATCCTGAGTTGCCACTGTCATCATAGTGAGATCGTTTGTGAGACGATCCCGAGTTGTGCTTGTCGGAGTGTTTCCTCTTTCTACTCTCGACTTGCTTCATTTTACTTTCCAAAATAGCAGCCTTGTCACACAACGACTGATAAGTTGGAACATATGCCACAGACAACTGTAGGTTCAGCTCATCATTCAAACCCTCCAAGAACTTTTCTTTTCTCTTGGCATCTGTATCAACCTCATCCGGTGCATAGCGCGCCAGATTGTTGAACTCTTCTATGTATTCTGCCACGCTGCGGTGGCGCTGTTTCAGGTTGTGAAACTCCTTCTTTTTCAGACTCATTATCCCTGATGAGATATGAGCCGTGCGAAAACCATCTTCAAAGATAGCCCAAGTCACCTCATCAATAGGAGTGGTGATTTGGAAGTTGTCCCACCATGTGGCGGCTGGTCCTTCCAACAGATGTGCTGCAAACCTGACCTTTTCAGCATCCGTGCAGCCCACGGTCACTAAGTCTTTGTTCACAGAACGTAACCAGTCATTGGCTACCATGGGATCAGTTGTACCCGAAAACTTTGCTGGCCTCAGACGCAGAAATCTGGTGAGCATATCAAAACCCGGAGGGTTGTTGTTGTTATTGTTGTTGTTGTTGTTGTTATTGTTGTTGGGGTCGTTGTTGTTGTTATTCTGGTTTTGGATGAATGTTGTCATCATTTGCATAAGCTGGGTTTGCGCATTCATCATTTGTTGCATTTCCGGGGTGATGTTGTTGGGGTTGGGGTTTGCGCGACGGGGAGGCATCTGTGGTTTGTTCAAATAGATAAGAATGAGATACCCATAGATGTTTCATGCACAATACAACATAAGCAAACACATAACAAGCAACATAAGAATAGAAGTTCAACAACCACATAACAAGCTCATGAGGTAAACACACAAGTGGCAAGCCATCCACATGTCGGATGGTCCAATAATAAGTTCACAATAACAAGTATGAATATGAAAGGTAACCGAGTAGTCAAGTCTACTCATCAGCATCAATCTCCTCCTCGACGAAGGTAAGACCTGCGTTCTCCATCGCGGTCTTGTTCTCCTTAATCGTAGTGGTCAAGGAATCGACCTTGGCCTTGAGAGCCCTCTTCTGGGAGCGAAGCCTCTCAATGACCATCTGCTACTGCTCAAGCTCGAAGTCCTTGGACTTCAGTTCCTCGGTCATGTCCCGGATTTTCTTGTTCCTGTCCTGGACGCGTTTCTCCTGACTCTTGAACTTGCGATCCTAAGCCTCAAACTTCGTCTCCATTTCCTTGATCATCTCATCCTGCTGTGCGAAAATCTTGTCCTTCTCGCGTAGCTGCACCTGAAGCTCGTCATTGCCTAGCATGACGTTCGTCCTGTCCGTATCTACGTGTCTGAGAAGAGTCTCTAAGTCCTGAAGATAGAGGCGTATCGGCTCCGCAGTGCTCCTCGAGTCGTCCTCAAAGTCGATGGAATCTCCATCAACATCACGCCTTCCGAAGGCGTGGAAGTGAGTGCCCCTAACCTGTCGGGAGTGACGGCCTAACAGTCGTCCTATTAGGTCCTGCATGACTACCTCCATGCCTCTCTCCCTGTCGTCGTGCATCAACTTGAAGACGATGGCCTCCGTAGTAGGCTCAGTCTGGCGTCCAGGCTGGTTCACCTTGAAGCCCCAGAGGTCCTTCCTCTCGAACTTGGTGAGTGGGTACACCGTGATGGTAGGAAGAGGGAGATCGAGCAGAGTGGTAAGCTCAACGATACGGGGTCCGAAACGAGTAACCTGGAACTCCTCAATAGTGCTGACGGCAATAGGCATCTATTTATAAAATTGAAAAGTTAGAACAACACTATTTAAGATGAACACAAAAACAACCATCTCATACATAACCCTGGAACACAAATACCACATATGTCATGCATACACAATCCATTACATCAAACAAGTCCAACTTTATTTAAGGCATCATTTTGGAAATTAAGGTGATAAGTGGTGGTCCAACTAACGAAGTGTCCTTACAATCCAATCTCACGGGATCTATTATTAAACACAATGTTCCTAGAGGCAATCCACCAGTCTTGCTCTCTTGACTCTATCACAAGGTCTATAACATCTCCCCTTATCTCTTGGTTGGTGTCTTCCAACTCTTGAGTAAGCTCCTTCTCTTTCTCTAAGTCCTTTTGGAGGTTGAGCATTCTGCACTTGACTCTAGCACTTAGTTCTTTGATAGTCCTCCAAGCTGCATCCCTGGCTGACTCAAAGAATGTGGTGTGCATTGTAGTGTTGGTGTACATGCAGAATCCCCTTTCTTTGTGGTTGTCTTCCTTGTTTTTGTACAAGTGAAGTTGCACCCACCAATACTCCACTCCTTTATCCATCACTGGAAAGCCCTTGTACACAGCTTCACCATGTGCATCCATTGCCTCCATGAGATCCTTGAGAATATTGGGAAACTCAGTTTCACACTCCAAGGTCATGGTCATGAGTGGTCCCTTCTTCACGGCTTCGTTGATGGAGTTCATCTACAAAGGAAGTTGAAAGAGATTAGAAAAGTTTTACGAGAAGAATAGACAAGTGTAGAAGTAGTTGAAAAACTTTTTCCTTAGTGGTTTCCAATCCTAGGGTCATAATCCTACAGGCAACACAGTGCTCTGATACCATCTGTTAGACCCCTCCTATATAAAGGAAAGGATCCCTGTGATTGCAATGCTAGTCCCTGGATCAATGCTAGCATCCACAGTTTAAGATGAAGTACACAGATACAAAGGTCGTTTATTACATTCATTCCAGAGATAAAATATAGTCTTTACAACTCATGGCCATAGGCCTAATACAAGAGTTTTAAGGAATAAGTAAATAAACATAAGTCTTCATCTTCATGTGCCACAGGCAAGCATGTTGAGTGTAGACTCATGACTCCTATTCATCATCGGAGTAACCTGCAACATCACAAGTTACAGCCACAGAGGGTCAATACTTTGGAATAGTATTGGCAAGTGATACCTTATTATAATTTTTAAATGGACTATATTACTATATGCATTTTGGCTAAGTGTAGCTTGGCTTGCTTTGCTTGAAAATAGGTTTTTCCTATTAGTTGAAATCACCAAGTTTTTCTTTGTCAAAAACATTCCCAAGGATCCACCAATAGACATTGGGGTCCTTCACCCTTGTTCACCCACCAATTTTTATTTAGAAGTTGGAGTGATGAGATTCTTGTAGCTTCCATGTCTTGATGCTCAAAGTGTCCATTTCCTTGGACAAGGCTAAGTACTTAGGTTTTCCATCTGCAGAGGTTGTGCACTTTCCCCACCAGACTTGGTTTCCCAAGACAGGACCTTTCAGAAGCTTTTCCTTAGTCAAATGGACGCGTTCCATCCTATCATCCCATCTACCACCAACTGTCCAAGTGACTAAGTTCTAGCAACCTATATGATCATGGCAGAGCCCATATTGCCAAGTGGTTGCACTGTAAGCTTTCTCAACACTTGGCCTCCAAATCCCTTTGTGCCTGGGTGGCATTCCACAAGTGAGATACACAACCCAAGTCCATGGCCTTGTGTAACCACTCAACATAACCCAATCTTTCCATTCCACCCAGGAGGTTCATTTGACTTAGTTGTTTTATTAAGAAAATATAAGTCTCCTTGACTTAGAATATTTTTATCATAAACTAAATAGATGTTCACCACCCTTGTTTACTATAAGCTAGGCTAAGCAAAGTATGGTATCTTATCTTAGGAAAATTTCCCTAGCAATTCTACTATTTCACTCTACTTAGGATTTCCCATCTTAGCACTAATCAAAATATCATGCATTTACTTTAGCAAAATATCTAATGCAAGTACAAAACTTAGGATAGGAAATTCATGAAAATATCACTTGCCTTGGTAGTGGGGAGAGTAGCACTCTTCACAATCACAATCACTAGCAAAATCTACACAAGAAACAATAGCATACAATTACACACAAATATATACAACCAAAAATATTATGAATGCATGTATGCAAGAATTTACTAAGTGGTGATTTTTGAAAATTCTACCAAGCATACTCATGAGTACAAAAACTTAACATGTCATAAGTTTGCCAACTAAACTTATTTGGCCCCATTTTAATTTAACAAATTAAATCTATACCTAAAATAGCTTAAAACTTGTTCCACAAATAAAATCATTTTAACTGTTACTATATGCTAAACAAATTGGATATTCAGAAAGGCCTTGTTTCACTGAATCCAATGGTATAAAATTTGCAAAAATCCAACGTGGCATTCAAAAGTTATAAGCATTTGAAGTTTGAATCTAAATCTGGTTTTTTTAAATCTGTTTTTAGATCTAACCTAGCCACGCGTCATGTTTTTATTCGCCCGTACCGCTTCGCACCGGATCATCCTTCTGTGCCGTTGGATCTAACTAACGCTGCACGGCTCAGATCTGTCCATACCCCTTCGTTAAGTGAAGTGTTTCTACGCGTAGGATTCAGATCTAACGGCTAAAAATCTCCTAACCAAAATCGAGCGGCGCTACCGGCGGTGACAGGCGGCGGCGCGTCTGACTACGGCGGCACTGGCGTTCTACATCGTCCGCGAGAGGGAGAGGAACATTACCAGGTTCGCCGGAGGCTGCTGAAGCTCGTCGTGGTACTGGCTTGCGGAGGGGCGCTCGGAGATGGGCTCTAGATCTCGTCGGAGTTGCGTTTGGCGTCGGGTGGGTGTTGTCGGAGTCGTTGCCGAAGTTCTTCGTCGCCTGAGCACGAACCAATGGGTTTAGAAGATGCACAGGACAACTGCGAACACGCTCGGGTGAATAAGAAAGCAAGGGGCGCTCGAAACTTACTGAGATTGCTCGCCGGAGTTGGGGTGGTCGTCGGGTTCCTACGGCGTCAAGTGAACACGTCGACCTGGGGCAATACAGGATGCTCTGTTGTGGTTAGAAGGTGCGCGGGAGGTTTACTAAGCGTCTCGAACAAACCAGAGGGAAAGGGGCGCTCGAGGCTCACCTGAATCGGTCGCCGGAGTTGCTCTGTCTGCGGTGGTTTTGAGCGAGTCGGGGGCAGCCTGGGGGCGTGAGTGTGCGATTGACTGGGGGAAAATGATCATGGGGAGGTGGGGATCTTATAGCCGGTGCCTCGACAGGAAACGCCTGCGTTTAATTGCCCAATTAAGCCGCGCCATCACCGGCAGTCACTGCAGCTGCGACGTGGTCGCGGGCAGGGTTTGAGGAAGACGATGACAGCGTGTACAGGGCCCGCTAGTCAGCGATGTGCGCGAGGTGAGTGTGGGGTCTGGCTGTCAGCGGCTCAGTGTGTGCGCTCGCGCGTGAGAGGAGAAAAAGTAATCCCCGGGTGGGCTTGCTGGGCTCGGTTCGTTGCTGGGCCAGATTCTGGCCGCGCGGCCCTTTTCGATTGAGAAGTCCTTTTCTTTTTCTAAATTCATTTTCTGGTATGAATTTGATATGAATTCAAATCCTTTTGAATCCAAACTGTTTTGGGAAATTTTGCAGGGTTTTGTGGGTTCAAGAACAGTCATTTTAACTAAGTGGTTACTTTGCAAGGTTTGGTCAAGCTTGGGTTTCAAAATAAACAGAGATTTTGCTATAGTTTGCAAATATTTGAAAAAGATTTTAAAACTATTTCTAAATTTGGAATCTTGGGTTAAAAGCTTCACCTAATCTCTTCATCAATGGAGGTAAGCAAACAAGTACCTATCATTTAAATTTCAAAGGGTGATGGCCATTTGAGATAAATTGCCCACATGAAATCATAGTTCAAACTTCTGTCTCTAAATGATTTTTGAGAAAACCCTAAATGGATGAATGATGCAAAGATGATATGAATGAGTTTTGAAACTATGATTTTTGGGATGTTACACTCCCACTTGGTGGACTTGATTTTCTGAAGCTTCAGATGGTCAAAATGGTTCGAGTGGAATTCCTTGGTGAAATCGATACCAAGTGACTCAGGGGTCAATGTATCAACAGGTGGTGCGGAAAACTCCACAGCCACCGCACGTGTATGGCTCCTCCTGTTCATCTAAAAATATTTAGATTGAATAAATAAGAAGTAATAAAGATTGCTAAAAATAAATTTTAATCCAATAGAAACATATCATATGTGATCCTCTACACTAGTTACAAAATAATTCTCCTCTAAAACAATGCTAAGAATGCTCATCATCAAGATTGAATCAAAAACAAGACCTAAGTCTAGATTGACAATGGTGAATGGTTGGGTGAAGCTTTTGCAAAAATAACTTGTAGATCGGAGGATAATCATACCTTAGATCGATTGAGTGTGAGGAATCAAAGAAATATTGAGTAAATTTGAAGATTCAATGAAGGTAGTGTTGAGTTTGGAGGAAGAAAAAAGAGAGATTGATATGCTGACCGAACTCGTGGTACGGGCGGGCGGTACGGTTGGACCCTGCCTGTACAGGGTGACTTACCTTGGGGGCGATGGCAACTCCCAGGCGGTGCACTCGGTATGGACGCGCGGTGCGGTCATGCGCGCCCGTACCGTTGGCTGTTGTCGACACGGTATGTTTCTTGAAATTTTATGTTTTGCTCAAGGGTATAGTACGGGCGCGCCGTCCGGGCGCGTCCGACCAAACCACAGGTCGTTACCGACACTTTTCACTGTGGTAAAAATTTGAAATTTCTAGTTTTCTTTGACTTGATGTGGTACAGGAGCACAGTATGGTCCCTTCCTACCATACAAGAGGTCGTTACGGGTACACTGAGCTACAAAAAAACTTTAACAATTTGTTTAGTAGCTTCGTGCTTCTTTGCACATCTTATCAAAAGTCAAATAACAGAAATCATACTTCACAAAATTTAGCAATACTTTAGGCCATATGTTAGTGAAAATAGAGATCGAGGATTACCTTATTTCTTCTCCTCTCTCGAAAGGTCTTCTTGAACACTCTTTATTTAAAATAAAACAAACAAACAAAAACTAACAAGACATAATTTAAAAATTTATTTTACATGGGTTGCCTCCCATGAAGCACTTATAGTTAAGGTCAATTAGCTTGATCAAGATGGCAATCATTTAGTTTTGAGTAGTGGAATACCCAATCCAAAAATAATTGTCTTTAAAAGTAATTATACCATCATCTTCATTAGGCTTGGCTTTCTTTTTCGTAGGAAAATATACTATAAAAGGATCTCTAGATGGTAGCCCAATTCCTATATTCCCTTCATGTAAATTAATTAAAGCTTTAATAGTTCTTAGGAATGGCCTACCTAAAATTTTAGGTGCAATGGGATCTTCAGGCATGTCCACAATAATAAGATCGATAAGTGCGGGACTACCTTTAATTTCAACAACTATATTTTATTTGATCCCAACACCCTGTTTATAAGTTGATTCGCTAGGTGGAGTCTTAATTTCGTGGTAATAAATGGCCCCAAGTTTAACTTATCAAATAAACTTTTATAAATTGTTGAGATGCTCGCACCAACATCACAAAGTGCGGATATCTCATTAACTCCCAACTTAAATTTAATATTAGGCTGAAATATATCATCTAGCTTAGCAGGAAGCTTATCAGCTAGTCTTTTGTACTCGATTTATAGCTCACAAACTTTAGATGCTACTAGTTGTATAAATTGTTGGTACATAGCATCATTACCTTGTTCTATATTTATGGTGATCATCTTTAATAGATCTTCCATGGTATATTCCAATGTTGGCCCATTGCTATAGTCTATCTCTTCAAGTTTATCTTCATTATTTACAACCCTCATCATCCTAAGGTCTTCCACCGGATTTGGCTCGGGTTTCCTAGCAAACTTTGCTAGTATGAGGTCTTGGATCTTAGCAACTTTACCCAATTGAGCCTACATGGTCTTTGTCCTTTCCAGTAGAGCATGCACATCATTTCTAATTGCAACATCCTGGTTAGGTAATTTTCCTATAGTACTCTCATGGTTCTTCGTGATTTTTATAAGCATATTATTTTGATCGGTCTGAGCTTGAATTAATGTTCTAATAGTTTGTTCCAACAAGAGATTTCCATGGTTTTCTCCATTATTATTATCATAGCTATCATAAGGAGCTCCTGTAGGATTTGGATAATATTTTTGAGCATTAGACGCATAATGATTTTTCCAAGCAGGATTAAAAGGAGTACGAGCTATAAAATTAACATCAGTAACACTGGTAATAACATTAACTTGGGTATCACCTTTACCTTTTACTATGCTTAGTAGCTCAGCTGCCTTAGATGTAAGATCTTCATTATTTACCTCGGCAATTGAACTTACTCTCTTCGAGGTTCTTTCCATGTGCCATTGGGCATGGTTATTTTGCATATCATCAAGAATTTTCTTTACAGCACTCACTTGCTTTCCCATGATTGTTCCTCCTACTGCGGTATCTAGCATAGACTTAGACATTGGGTTAAGACCATTATAAAATAAATTTAATATAAGCCATTCTTCCATCCCATAACTAGGACAGTTCATCACGGCTTCTTTCATCCTTTCCCATGCAAGCGCTAATGGCTCATGGTCTTCTTGTCTAAAGCTTGTATTATTGGATCTCAAGATTTATCGTTAGCAACCAAGATTTAACAGTGCCCTTTAGTAGAGCTAGCAACCAATCCTTAGCCTTTCCTCTAAGTGAGAAAGGAAACAATCTCAGTTTAACAGCATTTGGATCTACACCCTTAATACGCAAATTTCAGTAAAAGTATTTAAGTGCAAACCCAAATCCTCAGAAGATGTGCCCCCAAATTGGTTTTGTTGAACCAAGCTTAAAAGGTTGGGCTTTATTTCATAAGTTTCTACATCAACAGCGGGCTGAGTGATAGGTGCACGAATAAAGTCATCAGTGGGAGTAGCATACTCCCCAAGTCTCTTTTGAGCCATGGCTCATATATTTTTAGTGATTTTTAAGTAATGAAAACAAATAACAAGTAAATATTTTTTTGGGGTTTTCAAATAGATAACAACAAAGAATCTAACAACAAAAATAAAACTACAAACTAATAATAAAACTAATAACAAGGTCTCTAGTGACCTCACCAGGATAGCGAAATTGCTTCCCTAGCAACGACGCCAGAAAAATGGTTGATAACTTCGATCCGGATTCATGGATGTAGTATAATAGCTTTTTCCCTAGAAGGCCTAGGTTTAATCAAACCTTGTAAATCAATGCTAAAAGGAAATAAACAAGGACACGTCTACAAGACTTTGTTCTTTCGTTTTACCTTACTTTACCAGACCAATCTAGTTTACTTTTATATAGTTGGTTGAATCAATGGATGGAGGTACGCCAGGGTTGAAGATCGACCTGCAGGTGCACATCATATGGGATAAAATATAATGATAAGCATAGTCATGTGTAATGTTTGAACAGAGATAATCTCTCATGGGCAACACATTCTTGTATACTAAAGCCCCCGTGATGTAGCGGGTATAGCAATAGCCTTTTAATCCAACCGAGTGCACACCAAAGACACGGTCTACAAATGATTATTAAGTGAAGAACACATATTAAAGCATAAAGTGGTGATGTTGTTGTGATCCCGAATGGGTCGCTAAGCGAAGACCATACTTCCCTTTCTATCACTGGGGTTCCTATGCGATCGCCGCTAGCCAAGTATCTCACCTCAAGACTTTTATCAATCTATGGGATCTTGGGTACCTACAAGTCCATAGATCGATACAAGAGACAAAGAAACAAAAGATACAAATATCAATTGCAAACAAAATACAATACTCGCATGATTAGATGCACATAATTGCTGCGAGGTTTCTCCACAACCTGTAGCCCGTGAGGACTACTCACTCATAACAAATAGATAAAAGATAGAAATCATTGTACAAAATACTTATATTGAAATCGAATATTCTTACAATGGTCACCAAATCACAAGGAGATCTAAAGTACAAAGCAATGTCTATGGATAGTGGAGGGATGGAAGGTGGAATGGATGAAAAATGGATGAACAATGTTGTGGATCTCCTTTGGTGGTGTTGTGATGAAATCTAAGAATGGCGGACATTTGGGTGGCGACTAGAGCCTCAAAATAGATAGGTGTCTTCATGAAAGTCGTAGGGTTTGATGAGACGAAGCCGCCGACACGCCATACGGGAGGGACCCGACTATAACACTGGTCGGTATGCGCACTGGCACCTGGAAATTGCTCCCCGATTACTTGGACATGTCGGTTTCCTCTAATTCCTTCATTATGACTCCTGATTTTGCATTAAAACCCGTGATTTCCTGTACAACATAATTTAAGGCAAGGTTTTGCATATCCTTGCAATTATTAGTCATTAGTGGCAAGGATTGAGGGTTTCTTGTCCATTGCTTGACTAAAAACAATGTCTAAACAAAGAGAAAGATGGCACATTTTAGAGCCATCACCATACTCATCACTGCGAGGTTGACCACCACGCGCAGGGACCTGCATGTGATGTTCGTCATCGATATCATCAATGATTTGGCATCCCTGCCAGACTCGGACTTGTAGGAGTGATACTTAGAGGAGTACGCCGTGTGACCTTAATAATATTATTTGCTAGATTATTATTTTAACCAACTTTGGTTATAGCTAGCTAGTTTCATCTCTATGTTTTAGAAAAAAATCATCTTAATTTGTTGTTTAACATTGTATGATAAGTGCTCCATGCCGCCAATCTCATATTCCAAATCTTTCGATCTATAATGGGCCTCTTATTTCCCTTAATTACTTCCTTTGTGTAAATATAACCTGTAATTCAAACAAACAAAGTTTCCCATAGAAAATGAAATTTGAATTAGTCCTTTTAAAATTTGAGATGGTTATAATTTCTAGCCGCCTGAGGGAATTACTTGGCGGCAAAATATGAAATTCTAATGTTGTTAGAGACATTTTCTGTTCGCAACCGTCTAAGGTTAATACTTGGCGGAAAAGATCTGAAAATGTTTGTCCAAATATTTCAGATCTGTGCCACATTTTTCGTTCCCCGCCCACTGAGGTTAGTACTTGACCCCCACTGTCCATCGTCACTGCTGTTGGCTCCCTCCACCACCGCCGCCTCTGGTCCCTTGCCTCTCCTCCTCACCTCCTCCGGTCCCCTATGGTTCGGATGCTCTCCCTCGCCTCCGAGGACCCCTTTATCATCTAGGTAGGTACGCGTGAAAACCAAACCCCTAAAACCCTAATGTAGAGCTTCGATTTAGGAATTTTGGCATGGAGTTTGCTATTTTTATTATCAAATTTATGGTTCAGGTTTTCCGAGTTGTAGAGACACGACGGCAGCATCGGGACAGCCTCCCCCAGCCTACCTCTATCTATCCCACCTCTTTTCCCCTTGTATACATCTCAAAATCTGTAACTTTTAATTGATTCCTCATTATTCGTTGCCCTTCTAGCAATATGGATTTAATTGTCACTTCATTACTCTACTTGCATCTTGTTTATTTGGTGAATTTTAAATTCTTTGGTTGTGTATGCTTTTTATTAATGTAGGATAACAAGAACTATGTTTTCGTTTTCAGTCTAATTCATTATTATATTTGATTATATTAAAATGCTTAATGTCTGTATCTATTTAACAGATGGGAACCTGCAGTTATCTTACAATAGTGCTTTATAGTGATGACAGTGTTCCCATTAGCTCTGGCAGTTTTGAATTCCAGTCACCAAAAGAGCCCATGAGAGGCTTGATCTTAGAGGTATCAAAGAACATCAAAATTCTTGTCATCTGTTTTAAATTTGTATGTGTTTAGACTGTAGATACAGTAATATTCCACTGAATTGAAATCTGTATGTGATATTGCATTCTACTATTTAAAATGGTTTACACACACTAGATACGGTCACTTTAAAAATACGCTTCGAGGCACACTAGTTTTTGATAGAATCCGACTCAGTTCGCCTAATTATTGGAGACGGTCCCTAGTATAAGTCATCTGAGGTTGAGGAGTTCTTGCAAGCGGTCAAAAATATTGGTCGTCTCCAGCTCGTACATGTTAGAGGTATTTTTATTTTTGCACCGTATAAGATCGCGTATCTTAGAGACGCAAAGAAAAACCGGTTCAGGTGGTGTGCTCTTAGAAGCTATGCGCTTGAGACGGAATGAGAAACAGTCTAAGGCCTATGGAAAATTGATGTCTCTAAGTAACATGTTTATACTAGTGTGGATTTCCAGATTGGATAATGGCAGCATCTTGCAAACATCATGCACTCCCTGGAGATGTCATTTTTCAGAATGTGGGGCGCCAATCTCGGTGTTGCTAGTGCTCCTGTTTGAGTCGGCATCTTTGGGTTCTATCGGCATGTGAGTTCCACTGGCTTGTTCATTGTTGTCTGACTCTCGCTATGAAGCTCAAGAGGCCTAGTCGCTCTCCTTTAGTTCTAAGTTCCTCTTCAGGGATGTGGACCGGACATTCGTAGTGCTATTGGATATATGCCCAAGAGACAATAATAAAAATGGTTATTATTATATCTTTGTGTTTATGATGAATGTTTACATCCCATGTTATAATTGTATTAACCGGAAACATTAATACTTGTGTGTTTTGTAAACATAAACGAGTCCCTAGTAAGCCTCTTGGTAAACTATCTTGTTGATTAATAGATGATCATGGTTTCCTGATTATGGACATTAGACGTTATTAATAATAAGATCTTGTCATTAGGAGAATGATCTGATGGACACACTCCTATGGTTAGCATAGCATAAGATCATGGTTTCCTTTTACTAGTGTTGGCCGAATTGGCCCTTTTGGGTTTGGTAAGTCTGGCCCCTAGGGCATGTCACAACCCAAGTGACCCCCTCCCGGGGTGATCGAACCACTGGCGGTCCCTCTAGAACATTCTAGAAGTATCTGGTCAAAACACCGAAACTTTTTTGAACCCCGGAAAACCACTTTCCTTATATGAATCTTATTCTACGGATCAATCCGGATCTCCTCGTGATGTCCTGGATCTAATCCGAGACTCCAAAAAAAACATTTGTTATCCAACTCATATTCCATATCTACTTAAACAACATTGAATCCTTAAGTGTGTCTCCCTACGGTTCGTGAACTATGTAGACATGATCGAGCCACCCCTCTGATCAATAACCAATAGCGGGATGTGGAGATCCATAATGTAGAGGTCCCAACCTTTAATAAGGTAGAGATCCCTATGTGTACAATGCTAGTCCCTGGATCAATAGCTAGCATCCACAGTTTAAGATGTAATATCAAGAAACAAAGGTCATAGTACAACTATATAACCAGGAATAAAATAATTCATTACATCTTACATAGCTCAGTTGGCTATCTCATTTCAATGCAGCAGAAATAACTATAGGATGGAGTGCTTCATCTTCAAAGTGCCACATGCAATCATGTTGGTTGTAGACTTGTAATCCTAATCAACACACTTCACTAACATCAAACAAACATGCAACATCATAAGTTACAGCCACAAGGGTCAATACATTTGAATTGTATTGGCAAGTGATACTATGGTAGAATAGTTGTATCTACCATCTATATGCATTTGGCTAAGTGGAGCTTAGGCTTGCTTTTCTCAAAATAGTTTTTTGTTTGTAAAAATAACCCAAGGCATCTACCAATAGAAATTGGTGATCCTTTAACCCTTGTTCAAACACAAGTTTTTAACTTATAAATTGGGATGAGGAGATCCTTGATAGCTTCCATGTCTTGATGCTCAAATTGTCCATTGTCGGGGACACGACTAAGTACTTAGATTTTACTCCCTCGAGAGGTGGTGCACTTTCCCCACAAGACTCGACATGCATCAAGACAAGATCTACTAAGACGCGCTCCAAACCTATCACCCCTACCACCAACTGTCCATCTACTAAGTTATTACAACCTATATGATCCAGGCAGAGCCCATAATGCTATGTGGCTGCACTTGAAGCTTCTCAACATTTGACATCTCAAATATCTTTGTTCCTGGGTGACTTTCCACAAGTGAGAGGGTAGGCCATAAATATGGGGCCCTGTGTAACCACTCAACATAACCCATTCACACCATTCCACCCAGGTGATTCATTCACATAGTTGTTTTATTAAACAAAACACAAGTCCTTAACTTAGAAATATTTCATAGCATGAATATAATCCACCCTTGTTTTCTACTAGCTAAGATAAGCATGATAGTAGTAGGGATCTTAACTTAGGAAAATTCTACTAAGGCATCATCTACTAGGATTTCCCATGGCATAGTTAACACATAGAAAATTCCATGCAAGTCCTACTTAGAAATATCACTAATGCATAGTGAAAATAATGGGACAAAAGTACGAAGCACCACTTGCCTTTTTG
The DNA here is from genome assembly GCA_916181665.1 of Avena sativa. NCBI lineage: Eukaryota > Viridiplantae > Streptophyta > Magnoliopsida > Poales > Poaceae > Avena > Avena sativa. The sequence continues at coordinate 49,645,590 of OV702279.1, read as the reverse complement.
GTAGAGAATATATCTTGCAATAGTCACACTCTTCAAATTCCACTACAATTCAATCAAGCAAGGCACAATTTCAAAACTAACATTCAAACAATTCACCACATAAAATGAATAAACAAGGCAATGCATTCAATAACACATTTGCAAAGGTGGTTTCTAATTGGCTATAAACATTTTAAAACACCTATTGGTCATTTATAAAAGTGGCAAAACCATTTGATATTAAGTTAGTGAGAATGTCCCTTTTAAATCATTTTATTTTGCTAGAAATGAGTTTAATCAAAGTAATAATTTCTAATGTTAGCCAATTTGTTTTTAAACACCAATATTAATATTCATGGTCAAAGTGTTTAAAACAAAATCATTTACACAAGGTTTCACTCAAAATCCATTTTTAAATCAAGCACCATTTTGATTTTTCTAGAAATGCCTTTAATCAAAGTAATAATTTTTCTAGGGTTTAATCAAATACATTTTTAAATCCAAAAATTTGTGTCTAGGGTCAGAGAGTTTAAATCAAACCATTTTCAAAAGGTTTTACTCAAAAAGCATTTTGCAAACATAAACAACATTTTTATTTAAATAGAAATTATTTTATTCAAAGATTTATTCCTTAGCATCACAAAACATACTTTTAAGTCTACAAGTTAGTTTTTATGGTCAGTAAGTTCAAAACAAACCATTTACAAAAGATTTTACCCTAAAATCATTTCTAGAATAACTTTTATAATCAAAATAGGCCTACACATGTTTCGGCAAAAACAACATATTTTACAGAAGTAAAATACTAAACTAATGCCATGGTTGCAAACCTTTCTTTTTTCTGATTCCATTGATATAAAGTTTGTAAAATTTGGACATGTAGAATAAAAGTTATGAATTTTACAAAATCATACATCTAATAGAAATGTTTCTGTTTTTTAAATCAAATCCCGAGCCACGTGTCTGTTTCTAATTGGACGATACCGCTTCGCGTGGATCGATCGATACGGGCCGTTAGATCTAAGTTGCATAGCATGGCAGAGGACGCACGGTACCGCTTCGCTAGTTGTTCTATCCTATCCGCCAGATCTACATCCAACGATTCAGAGCAGCTTGACCAAAGATGGGCGGCGCAGCGACGGTGGATGGCGGCGGCACGCTCGGGGGACGATGTTTCCGGCAATATAGGAAGCGAGGAAGAGAGAGGAAGGTCTCACCGAATTCTCCGTGGAATGTTGATGCTCATCGTGCTCGTGGGGAGGCAGAGGGTGCTCATAGTTGATGGTGATTCCTCGCCTTAGTTTTCATCGGCGTCGGGCTCTTCTGTTCGTCATCTGGGGCGAGGCTACACGACACGGAAACGCAGTAAAGCAAGTGCGTTAGATGCGCGCGGGAGTTTAGAACAAGCGTGTGTCAACGAGAGGGGAGGGGACGGTCAGGAAATACCGAGGGAGCTTGTTGGAGAGGAGGCAGACGACGGCGGTGTTCTATCAATGACGTTGCCTAGGATACAGGGCACACGCGAGCGAGTGGTTGGTACTGGGAGATGCGTAGGGAGATGGGAAGTGTCCTCCTGGAAACTAGGAGGCAAGGGGTGGTGAGGGACGGCCGAAATTCGCCGTTGAGCTCGTCGGAGGCAAAGGTGGTTTCAGCTCGAATTGGAACGGCCTGGAGGCAGAGAGGAAGGGGCGAGTGAGGGGAAATGGGGAGGAGAGACAGGCGCTAAATCGAGTGTGGTCGCGAGCGATAATCACTGAGCCATTAGCGTGAATTTATTCCGGGGAGTTAACGGCAGAAATGGCCGGGAGGAAATCAGGGTGTGGTCTCGCAGGGACGACGATGCCTGCGTGGCATTGGCCCATGCGTCAGTGAGTGAGAGAAGGTGCAAGTGGGGTCTGGTTGTCAGCGTCTGTGCGGGTTTGTTTACGAGTGAAAAACGGTTCGGGGGAGAGAGTGGGAGGTGGGCTCGCTGGGCTGGTCTGGGTCTGGGGCTAGTTGGGCTGGGTCCAATTCATTTTTTTCCTTTTTTGTTTCTTTTTCCTTTTCTGATTTCTTTTTCTATTTTGATTTTATTCAAATACTTGTTTGATTTCAAACTTTTCTCAAAACTTTCAGTAAGTTTTAATGTTGTTTATCAATGCATTTTGAAGTCCATTTTAGAATAATTCTTTTATGGTTTATTATTTATTTAAAATAGGCACTTTCCTTTATTCAAATAAGATTTTAATTATAATTTCAAACTTCTTATTTGAATTCTAATTTTCATCAAACCTTTTTCAGTAGGTTTTATTTATTCAATAGTACAAATAAGTCATTTGAATCATCATTTAAAATATTTTAATACGATTTATTAATCATTTAAATTGGGAAATTGTCTTTATTCAAACAATATCAAATATGGTTTTAATTCCATATAAATTTATTCAAATGATTATTTAAGTTAATTAAATAACTTTTATTCCACTTGGGCAATTCCAATTTATTATTTTCTCATGATTTAATTAATCATTTTCATTAGGGATTTGTCTCCATTTAAATAATTTCAATATGGTTTTAGTCCCATATGTTTTTATTTGATTATTCTTTATCCCTTTATTTTATTTGGATTTGAATTATCTTTGTTCCATTTTCTTATGGTTTTAATTCAAGGTCCTAATTTGTCTTCTAAATAATTTTAATATTATTTAGTTTAGGCAATTTGTCTTTATTTAAATAAAGTTGGATATTGTTTAATCCTTAAGATTTTATTTAAATAATCTTTTACTCCTTTTATTATTCTATAAACTTTCATTTGTTTATGGATTTGGCCAAGATTTAATTTGGCTTTTTAAATATTCCTTATTTAATTATTTGTCCCTTTGTCTTATAAAATCCATATCTATTTATTTTATAAATCCAAAATTGGTGATTCCAATTTCTATGATTTTATTTAATATTTGTTTATCCTTTTAAATCCTTTTAGGATTGATTTGCTCACAATTTGGTATGGATTTTAGATAGGAGATTTATTAGCTTTGGAAATTAATTTCTTTCATCTTATTAAATTCATAAGTTTTTATCCATGGCTCCAAATTAAATGAAACCAATTTCTATGGGTTTATAATACTTTGGTTTATCATTTTTTATCATTTTATAAATGTTTGTTGATAGATTTTTATATGGATCAAGTCCATAGTCTTACAGAGATCTTGGAAATCAATTTCTTCCATTGGGGTTTTAGGGTTTTGGTTTATCTTTTCCAAGTGTTTAAATTCCAAGATTCATTCACTGATGAATGCATTTCACTTGATTGTAATTTTTTGGTTTCCATTTTATTCAAATTTGTTCAAGTAGGGTTTTGATGTTTCCATTTAGAGGCAAAAAATTTCTTTTCACCCTAAATTTCAACAACTATTTATTTTGTTTATTTATTTTCCACATTTCAAAATTTGGAAAATTTTGGGATGTGACACATAATTGCTCCCACATATTCAACGATGACTTCGTGATCGAATGAACCAGTAACATACGATACCGATTCCCTTTGTCGTGCGATACTTTACTTATCCGAGGTTCGATCGTTGGTATCTCCATAACTTTTTCAACCTTGTTACCGATAAGTACTCTTTACTCATTCCATGATATGACATTCCTTGTGACCTAGTCACATGGTCGCAGCCAATTGGATGACATTCCACTAAGAGGGCCCAAAGTATATCTATCTGTTATTTGGATGTACAAACCCCACTCTTAATCCATGTGCTTAAACACATACTTTTAGAATACCAAATGTCACATTTATAACCACCCAGTTATGGAAGTGGCATTTGATGTCATCAAAGTACTCATCTAGTGACGGTGAATAACATGATCTCTTGGTCGAAGGATTAGGTTATTATGTATCTAAAATCTTGTAGCAAAACGAACTTAATGACTTGATCTTATGCTATACTTACTATGGGTTTGTATCCATCACATCATTCTCCTAATGATATGATCTTCTATTAATAACATCCAATGTCCATGATCAGGAAACCATGATCATCTATTAATCAACAAGTTAGCTTAACAAGAGGTTTACTAGCACTGGTAGAAAACGCCCCATGCGTCCCGGTTGGTAAGGGCCATTAGTCCCGGTTGTCCAACCGGGACGGGGCAATCGGGACTAAAGCTCTAACCTTTAATCCCGGTTGCCCCACCAAATGGGGGCACACGTGGTGGCATCAGAGCGCGAGGGGGGTGGAGCATTAGTCCCGGTTCGTAACACGAACCGGGACTAATAACCTGCTGCCGCGGCAGAGATTTGGCCCATTTCTCTGCCGCGGCAGAGAATTCATTTTGGCACATTTTGTTGCCGCGGCAGCATTTTCGCCACTTTTTGTGCCGCGGCAGAGAATTCATTTAGGTTGTTTTATTGTTTATTTAGTGTTTTGCACTTATCAACGAAGGAACCTTATATTACACAAGATCATCATGACAATATTACATTCAATACACGGATCGAGTTCATGCACTACATACAAAAGTTGCTATTCGATGCTACCGGCCAATTCCTTCAAAGTTGCTATTTTTACAATCCCTATTGTCTATACACAGCAGAATAGTATTCCCCTTTCGGGTCTAGGACTTCTGCATCCAAAAATCCCGCCAATTCCTCCTGAATTGCTCGTACACGATCCGTTGGCAGAAGACCGTCTCGTAGACGTTCGATGTGATTTAAAAAAGGAGTCAGCCTATATGAATGAAACTAAACACAATTTGTTTGAAATTAGAAACTATAGAAATTGTTTACGTACATGGAGTTGCTCTAAATTTCTGCCCTTCTCATCGCACGTCTGCCGGATGAACTCGCAAACATAGTATCCACAGAGATTGTTACCTGGTCCCTGTGTCAGGCACTTTACGAGAACAGAGTTCAATCAAAATAATAATCAAGCATGATAATAACTGTATCAAAACTAGAATCAAAGAGATGCGCGGATATAGCTAGTGGTGCTTACATCTAGTGCTTCAAATGTAAGCTCCTCTTTCCAAACACCCCTAGCCTTTTTGGTGAACCTTTTCCAAGCGCTGCCCGGCGAAGAAAACGAATAAAATAAGTTATTAAGTACTTGATATCATAAAATTCACGAACGTTGCCGATATAGTGTCGTAATGATTAGAATTACCGCTGGAGAAGTATCTGCATGTCCTCCCACGTCTCAAGGGGTTTATGTTTCAAGTCCATGACTAGTACACGCCCTTTGTCAAGTTGATTGATTTAACAGAATATAGTGGTACCTGCGAATGCAGAATTAATCAATTATATACTTAACATCGAGTAAGCGAAATAGAAAGTGTATACAAGACAATAACACTCACTGGAAGTTGTAAGGAAATAGTATTTCCCTTTTGGTTTCTTGAAACCTTAACGCGTGTACTATATTATCCTTCGTATCCTGGGGGCTTATTTTGAGATTAGCTTCATGAACCCAATATGGGTCAATGAAGCCAATGTCATAGATTTCCTCTGCTGCATTCGAGAATCTTCATTCTCCATATTACAGTATGATTATATACATGCAATAAACAAAATAATATAGCTAGAGACTAAATTAATTACAGAATTAGTACTTACAGACAATAGGCACTGATGATCGATTTGTCCAAGGCGTCTTGATTGAATAATTGAAATAGTTCATCAAATTCAATGGATATCATGTCATCCCTTTCTTTCCCATGATGCTTTTTTGTAACCCTCAGCACTATCCAGTTAGCCCCGGCGGACATGGCATGCATGTACCAGTTATGCAATCTTCGCATTTTTGTTGAAAGATTGCTTACCTCCTCAGGTTTAACGAGAGGTTTGCCGTACTGGTATTTGTATGCTACTTCACTCGCGGGGAAGAACTCTAACTGGGATAAGTACTGGGCAATACTCATACCTTGAGCAGCGGCAGCTTCTCCGTATTGTGCAACTACCTCTGGATCATACTGCTCTTCGACCCCATATTTGCTCGACCCCACATTGGTTTGAGAAATCACCTTGAGAGGGGCGCAAGTCTGTTTTGCTTGTTCTCCGAGCTGGGCAACAGATTTCCCGCTTGCATCAGTACTGCTCTTCGAGGCTTTTTGTGTCGCATGTGACTTGAGAATAGAACGGTCATAGTCTGATGACAGCTTTGGCTCGGGTTGATGAAGATTCTTTAGCATTTTAAACACTTTGGCTTTTTCTTCTTTGGTGCTGGGGAACTCTGGCTCTTTCGGCCGCCTCAGCTTAGCGAAAAACGCTGTCGTTTCCGCATCAACGATCACCGCAGTCTCCTCTTCAGTACAGTCATAAGCTCTCTTGGGAGGAACCTTTGGTACTTTTGGAAGAGGCTCTTGTTTACGTTTTGGCGATCGCTTACGACGCACAGTAGCGGTACGCTTACGCTTTTTATCCTGAGGCGCCGGCGATGGCTCCCGCGGCGATGGCTGCACCGGAGATTGGTGAGGCGACGGAGCCGGGTGAGGCGACGAAGACGGCTGCCGCGGCGGCGACGACCTCGCTGGAGACGGGTGAGGCGGCGGCGACGACCTCGCTGGAGACGGGTGAGGCGGCGGCGAAGATGGCCTTGGCGTGTGATTTTGAAGAACGATACATTCCTTCGGCCATAGAATGGTGACGTTTTTTGCGTCACCCAGCACAGTCACATCCCCTTCACCAGCAGGGTAGTGAAGATCCAAAACCTCAAAGGTGGGCATGATTTCATCCACGCCGACAACAGCGTAGCCCTCTAGAACCGGACGACAGTGGTAAGTTGGTGTGGGTCCAATTGGTAAGGCATAGCCGACCGCCACCTTCATTGATATGTTCACAACTTTGACATGTAGCTCACAGTGTGTCATCTCTGTGATATCATCCACTGGGTAGCCAATAGGAGCCATCGTCGGTGCATCATCATCATCGCCATTGTCATCACCCGGGACCTCGGTGGAAGCCACACTGCTTTTTCGATTATTCGATAGGCCGGTAGCATCGAATGCAGTGTGCTGCTGAGATGGGCCGGTAGTACTTTGCTCTTTAAGTGCGTTAATTTCATCTTGTTGTTGCTTTAATCGTTCTTCAATTAAACGCATTCTCTCTTTCTGACTTTCTGCTTCAACTGCCGCCCTGTCCTTACTCCTCTGACGGCTTCTATCAGGATATTTCTTCCTCTCTTCGGGAAACCCAGTCCTCCATGATTGGGAGCCTATTGTGCCTCGTGTTCGTCCATCATGTTCCTTATTTCCAAGGGCGAGTGTGAGCTCATCATTCTCTCTATCGGGAATGAAGTCCCCATCTTTAACAGCCTTTATTGCTTTTCTGATCCTCTCGATTGGCAAGGGGTCTTCTTTATGTCGTATGTTATATATACACCTCCCTTCCGAGTCCAACGTGCCCCCATGCCCGTAAAACCAATTCCTTGCACGTTCTAACCAATCGTCTGTCTCTGGGGTGATCTTTTTATCACGCAGTTCCTGCTCAAGTTTCTCCCACTTAGGAATGCCAGCCCTGTAGCCACCTTGCCCCATAGTATGGTGATACTTCTTGTTAGCAGCATTCAGCTTATTCGTTTCAGACATTTTCTTAGCTTTTTCTGATTTCTTGTATTCCACAAACTCAGCCCAAAATGGTTTTATCTTCTCAAACTGAATATTCTTGAAATCGGGAGTCTTCTTTTTCACGACATAGTCAAGGTGCAATCTTTTCTTCCAGTTGGTGAAACACTAGGCCATCTTCTTCAAAGCCCACTCCCTGACCTTAGCCTCCATGGCTCTCCCATGTTGTAAGGCGTCCTCAACTGGATCCTCCGCATTTGGATCCAACTCTATCTTCGGTAGTTTTAAATTAACCATGAGCCTCTTCCGCAGTAAATCTTTGGCGTGGTTAGGGACAAATAAACATGTTCCCTCTTCATCCGCATTAGCAGGCCTATTCCAATTTCTAATGGTGATCGGGATTAAGTCCCTAACGATTACTCCGCATTGTGCCACAAATTTGGTTGCGACAACTTCGGGAGCCGTCGGTTTGCCGTCTTCAGCGACATCTTCGATCCTGAACCTCTGATGGTCTTTCAACTTTTTGGTTGGGCCTCGTCTGCTCTTTTCAGTAGATTCCTTCGATCCGGAGGGCTAAAAGAAGAAAGATCGTCGTTACTATTTCTATATAGATAGAAGATGATTAATTAATGAATTGATTTATATTACATGCACCTCGCCGGAGCGGTCGTCTTATCGATTACACAAGGCATCGCCTTCTCTCGCGCGTAAGGCAACACCTTCAACCTCAAACAAGTTGTCTACTCCGGTAAAAAGAGGATCACCCTCACCGGAGTTGTTCAGAAACGTTGATACGTCTAAATTATCTTCCCCACGGATCACACCTTGGATCAACTCTTCCTTTTCTTCGTCTCTGACGTGTGGGTCCATATTTTCTGCATAGGTGGAAAAACGAATAAGTCAAAGCGGCTAAAGGAGAAAGTTAAGTACGGTGTTGAGAGATATAAACCCTAATTCAGAGAAACCCTAATATATACATACACAATAATAAAAATGAAGAGAAAGGGAAACCGTGTAGTAGATAGGCACATCGTCGAACCCACATGCACCTAAGTTGCTTGACAATGTGAATCGGGTCTGGGGCTACCCACAGTGACTAACCAGTGGGGCAGAAGACCAATAATACCAAAGTAATTAATAAACCTAATAATACCTAACTAATAATAAACCTAATAATCAAAACATCGAAAAGAAAGGGAAACAATCAACACATGGCATCGATGCAATGCTCAAGCAAGTATGATGATATGACAAGTTAATTTGCATTGGAATGTAACCCTAAGACATGCTCGACGATTTAATCGGGGTTCCGAGGGGTGAAAACCCTAACTCAGGGAAACTCCGGAACATATGAGAGGGGTGCATTTGTTCTTCTAATTATACTTGTCATTTAAGTTGTTTAACAATGCATGATTATAGGTTAAATAGATAGGTTTCATTTTTCTGAACAATTTGATATATTATTTGTATTTTTCTGACTTATAAACAATAAGTTATTGATTTTACAATATTAAATCATTTTCTGGAATTAAAAACAAAAAGGCAAATAGTTTTTACACCGGGGCGACCCCTAGCCAGTGAGACTGACAGATGGGCCCTAGTGCCAACTCAGCCTCCACGCAAGCAAGCAGGCCCCACCGAACCCTGGTTATTTTTCACGAGTTCACAGTCTACCCACTGGGGCTGGCCGGTGGGCCAGGGCCATGGCCACCTCGGCGCCCACTCGGCTCGCCGGTGAGCACTGTGCGGTGGCCGGTGACGTTGCTAGAGGGCTCGAGAGGGGGGGTCCGTGGGTTTGTTCGAAAGAGGGCGTCGAGGCGAACCTAACTAGTAGGGCACCGCCCGGATTTGGTCACCGGAATAGGGCACGCGATGACATGCAGCGGCGGCGGATGGCGGCGGACGGCGCGGGAGAAGGACATAGCGCTAGGGGAGGAAAGAAGGGGTCCCAGAGAGTTACAAGCTCACCCTCGACGCATGTGTAGCCTTGGCGGGGACGGAGGAGATCGGCAGCAACGGTGATGGCAAGGCGGAGCTCGTCGGTGATGGGGAAGATGCGGTCGATTCCAGTCGCGCGACTTCGATTCCTTCGGCGAGGAGGATAAGCACAGCGAGGCAGCGCGTGGAGGCCGACGGCGAGACGATGGTTGGGCAGCCTGACGGCGTCCGAGCGGTTGTCCTCGCGGCGGCGGCGATCTCTGTTGCGGGTGAGTGAGAAAGAGGAACGGGGAAGAAGGAGAAGGGGCATGGTTAACTAGTAGGGGACCTTTAGTCCCGGTTGGTGGCTCCAACCGGGACTAAAGGGTTATACGTCCCGGTTGGAGCCACCAACCGGGACGTATAGTCCAATATTTTCAGCAGACCAAGGGTTGGCGCGCAGGGGGTCTTTAGTCCCGGTTGGTGGCTCCAACCGGGACATATTCCCCTGATTTCAAATATTTTCAGGTATTTTCTCTCTGTTCCCGCCTTATTTTTTATTTTGGGGTTTAAATTTGTATTGTTTTTTAAATGATAATTAATTTGGAATTTAGAAAAACTTTAAACATAAAAAGTGTTTGGATTTGAATAAATAATTCAAAACCATTTTCTGTTTTAAAAAATAATTAATGTAACCATTTAAAATATGAACCATTTACAATTAAAAATGAATTAACTTATATTTTTTTAATATCAATATGGAATTAGAAAAACTTTAAACATAAGAAGTGTATGGATTTGAATAAATAATCCAAAACCATTTTCTATTTTTAAAAAATAATTAATGTAACCTTTTAAAATGAATTAACTTATATTTTTGAATATTAATTTGGAATTTAGAAAAACTTTAAACATAAAAAGTGTTTGGATTTGAATAAATAATTCAAAACCATTTTCTGTTTTAAAAAAAATTAATGTAACCATTTAAAATATGAACCATTTACAATTAAAAATGAATTAACTTATATTTTTTTAATATCAATTTGGAATTTAGAAAAACTTTAAACATAAGAAGTGTATGGATTTGAATAAATAATCCAAAACCATTTTCTATTTCTAAAAAATAATTAATGTAACCTTTTAAAATGAATTAACTTATATTTTTGAATATTTATTTGGAATTTAGAAAAACTTTAAACATAAGAAGTGTATGGATTTGAATAAATAATCCAAAACCATTTTCGATTTCTAAAAACTAATTAATGTAACCTTTTAAAATGAATTAACTTATATTTTTGAATATTAATTTGGAATTTAGAAAAACTTTAAACATAAGAAGTGTATGGATTTGAATAAATAATCCAAAACCATTTTCTATTTTTAAAAAATAATTAATGTAACCTTTTAAAATGAAGATAGGGGACGAGCATCGTTAGAACTTGCATTGGATCTCTGAAGAAACCACATATTGCGAGTCTAAAAATGATTTTTTCAAAAAATCACGGGCGATAGATCATGTACCTATAGTACAAACCGGACCCACTTCATGCCGATTCGGCAGACATTTGTCCTTTTACCCGGGATGGACGAAAAGGTTTGAGATGTACCGGTTGGGAGATAGTCCATGTAAGGTGGTCTAGTATTTTAGGAAAACGGGACGGTAGCATTCTGAAACGGCATTTTGGTGGTTACTTCACAAAACGACCCGTTTGTTGTGCTCGGAAAATGGAAAAGGGCTTTTCCGTGTGACAAAAAGGAAAACTTCCTCCTGCAACATTGTTCTCCATACCAATGTCCACACACATGCATAATATGGCCACAACATCACAAACTATGCCGTGATTCAGCATATAACATCGGTCATTTGGACCGAAAGCCATGAAACCTCGAACATGATAGGTCATTTTGTGAAGGTTTTTTCGAAACATGATCAATATACCAAGTCTGGTATTTTTCCTTTCAACTATGTAACAAAATATGACACCACGCGAAGGATTTTCATTGTTCGGATTTTTTTTGAATTTATTATGCCCGTTTTGAATTATCTGAATTTCTAACTATGGTCGAACCGGTGTGCATGAAGATAGGGGACGAGCATCGTTAGAACTTGCATTGGATCTCTGAAGAAACCACATATTGCGAGTCTAAAAATGATTTTTTCAAAAAATCACGGGCGATAGATCATGTACCTGTAGTACAAACCGGACCCACTTCCTACCGATTCGGCAGACATATGTCCTTTTTACCCGGGATGGACGAAAAGGTTTGAGATGTACCGGTTGGGAGATAGTCCATGTAAGGTGGTCTAGTATTTTAGGAAAATGGGACGGTAGCATTCTAAAACGGCATTTGGGTGGTTACTTCACAAAACGACCCGTTTTTTGCGCTCGGAAAATGGAAAAGGGCTTTTCCGTGCGACAAAAAGGAAAACTTCCTCATGCAACATTGTTCTCCATAACAATGTCCACACATATGCATAATATGGGCACAACATCACAAACTATGCCGTGATTCAGCACATAACATCGGTCATTTGGACCGAAAGCCATGAAACCTCGAACATGATAGGTCATTTTGTGAAGGTTTTTTCGAAACATGATCAATATACCAAGTCTGGTATTTTTCCTTTCAACTATGTAACAAAATATGACACCACGCGAAGGATTTTCATTGTTCGGATTTTTTTTGAATTTATTATGCCCGTTTTGAATTATCTGAATTTCTAACTATGGTCGAACCGGTGTGCATGAAGATAGGGGACGAGCATCGTTAGAAATTGCATTGGATCTCTGAAGAAACCACATATTGCGAGTCTAAAAATTATTTTTTCAAAAAATCACGGGCGATAGATCATGTACCTGTAGTACAAACCGGACCCACTTCCTACCGATTCGGCAGACATATGTCCTTTTTACCCGGGATGGACGAAAAGGTTTGAGATGTACCGGTTGGGAGATAGTCCATGTAAGGTGGTCTAGTATTTTAGGAAAATGGTACGGTAGCATTCTAAAACGGCATTTTGGTGGTTACTTCACAAAACGACCCGTTTTTTGCGCTCGGAAAATGGAAAAGGGCTTTTCCGTGCGACAAAAAGGAAAAATTCCTCCTGCAACATTGTTCTCCATACCAATGTCCACACATATGCATAATATGGGCACAACATCACAAACTATGCCGTGATTCAGCACATAACATCGGTCATTTGGACCGAAAGCCATGAAACCTCGAACATGATAGGTCATTTTGTGAAGGTTTTTTCGAAACATGATCAATATACCAAGTCTGGTATTTTTCCTTTCAACTATGTAACAAAATATGACACCACGCGAAGGATTTTCATTGTTCGGATTTTTTTTGAATTTATTATGCCCGTTTTGAATTATCTGAATTTCTAACTATGGTCGAACCGGTGTGCATGAAGATAGGGGACGAGCATCGTTAGAACTTGCATTGGATCTCTGAAGAAACCACATATTGCGAGTCTAAAAATGATTTTTTTCAAAAAATCACGGGCGATAGATCATGTACCTGTAGTACAAACCGGACCCACTTCCTACCGATTCGGCAGACATTTGTCCTTTTTACCCGGGATGGACGAAAAGGTTTGACATGTACCGGTTGGGAGATAGTACATGTAAGGTGGTCTAGTATTTTAGGAAAATAGGACAGTAGCATTCTGAAACGGCATTTTGGTGGTTACTTCACAAAATGACCCGTTTTTTGCGCTCGGAAAATGGAAAAGGGCTTTTCCGTGCGACAAAAAGGAAAACTTCCTCCTGCAACATTGTTCTCCATACCAATGTCCACACACATGCATAATATAGGCACAACATCACAAACTATGCCGTGATTCAGCACATAACATCGGTCATTTGGACCGAAAAAGCCATGAAACCTCGAACATGATAGGTCATTTTGTGAAGGTTTTTTCGAAACATGATCATTGTTCGGCACACATTTAGTCCCGGATGTAGTCACAAACCGGGACTAAAAATATTTTCCGCCATTTCCCACCTCTTCCCGCCAAGTTTTCCCGCCCTTTCCTTTCTACTAGAGCTTTTAGTCCCGGATGTAGTCACTAACCGGGACTAAAGATATTTCCTGCCATTTCCCAAAGCTTCACGCCAAGTTTTCCCGCCCTTTCCCTCTATATTTAGGGTCATCGTGTCATGGCTATCCACACATCCACACCTTCCTCTCTTAGAACAATGGACAACGCCTACTGGTCCATTCTGACCCTCGAGGAGACCGAGGCGCTGTGCGCCTCCAACTACCCTTGTCCGCCGGGCTACCGGCCGCCCGCCGGCTGGATGCTGAGCGCAGGAGGGGTTACTGTCCCTCCTGTCCCTCAAGGTTCCGCACGCCAGGCGGCCATCACAAACCACTTCTACCACGAGCTCACGCCAGAGCAGCGGATGGATCCCCAGTGGGATCCCGACAACTACGACACCTGGAATGCCTTCTTCGCTAATAGGCGGGAAAGGGAGCTCGGCAGGTACGAGGGTGATGGCCCGCCACCGGTGAACCACAACGAAGCCGACCGTCGTCTGTGGTGGGCGAACCGTACTATCATCAAAGTGATGCGCTACATCGCCGGGGGAGACCATCCTCGCCTACGGTGCCCACGAGTCCACCCGCCACAGGCCCCACACTGTCCCGGCGGTAGCGGAATCGTCTTCCAGGAGACCCCTCTCCCACCCGCCGTGAATCCGAGGCTGGAATGGCCCCTGGTATATGCCATGGATGGGCTGAGGATCCCCGGAGTGGCAGGTGACGATGACGATGATGATGACGACGACGATGAAGACCCTGAAGCTGCGTACTATAGGACTAGGCATGATTATGACTAAAGGGGGCGGCTTTAGTCTTGAGTGTTAGCTAGTCCCGGTTTGTCCCGGTTTTTAATATTAATAAATGTCTTGAGTGTTACCTAATAAATAGAGGGAAATGCCTATATAAAGAGAGGGTTCATATTTAGTCCCGGTTGGAGAAACCAACCACGACTGAAGGGATTGCGGCAGAGTGGGCCAGGCAACACTAATAATAGGGGTGAGTATCAACATTATGTCGTGCGGCTTGTACCTTGTCCCGGATGGTGTCACCAACCGGGACTAAAGATGAACCTTTAGTCCCGGTTGGAGACACCAACCGGGACTAAAGATGAGTCAGCACTAATAATAGGGGTGAGTGTCGACATTATGCCGAGCTGCTTGTACTATAAATATGCATCCTTGTGAGTCCAGTCCTCCAGCCAGTTTGAGGCATCTCCAAGATGGTTTTAGAGAGCAGGGACACCACTACGGCCAGTTTCAGGGAGATGCCGACGGAGCCCAGTCCTCCGGCATCTCCGAGAAACTGGTCATAGAGGCACTCCCTAATATGTGAAATTAGTTAGCTCCGAGGCGTATTGATCTAGTTAGTGAAGTTACAAGCTGCAAGATGGTTGTAGAGAGCAGGGACACCACTGCGGCCAGTTTCAGGGAGATGCCGACGGAGCCCAGTCCTCCGGCATCTCCGAGAAACTGGTCATAGAGGCACTCCCTAATATGTGAAATTAGTTAGCTCCGAGGCGTATTGATCTACTTAGTGAAGTTACAAGCTGCAAGATGGTTTTCGAGAGCAGGGACACCACTGCGGCCAGTTTCAGGGAGATGCCGACGGAGCCCAGTCCTCCGGCATCTCCGAGAAACTGGTCATAGAGGCACTCCCTAATATGTGAAATTAGTTAGCTCCGAGGCGTATTGATCTAGTTATTGAAGTTACAAGCTGCAAGATGGTTTTCGAGAGCAGGGACACCACTACGACCAGTTTCAGGGAGATGCCGACGGAGCCCAGTCCTCCGGCATCTCCAAGAAACTGGTCATAGAGGCACTCCCGGTCCAGCCACAAAACAGGACTAACACTCAAGACATTTATTAATATTAAAAACTGAGACTACAAAACCGGGACTAAAGGCCACAAACCGCGAAAGATATCCTTCGGTCAAGCCACAAACCGCGAAAGACATGAACTAGAGTTACATAATATGAGCATGAACTTCTTGGCGTATGTCATTCCTTATGACCGTTTCAGACGTAACCATGGAGCATCTTCTTTACTTAACGGAATGCTTGGGTCAGTTTTCACTGTGAAGGGCCGAATTTCATCAAACTTATTATAATCTTCTGACATGTCTGTCTTGTCCTCGATTCCCACGATGTTTCTTTTCCCTGAAAGAACTATGTGACGCTTTGGCGCATCATATGATGTATTCGTTTGCATATTTTTTCTTTTTATCGGTCTGGAGGACATGTCCTTCACATAGAAAACCTGAGACACATCATTGGCTAGGACGAACGGTTCATCTCTATAACCAAGATTGTTGAGATCCACTGTTGTCATTCCGTACAACTGGTCTATCTTTACCCCTTCCCCATTCAGGTTGACCCATCTGTAGCGAAACAAAGGGACCTTAAAGGAGACTCCATAGTCTAGTTCCCATATCTCCTCTATGTAACCATAATATGTGTCCTTTTGTCCATTCTCGTCTATTGCATCAAAGCGGACACCACTATTTTGGTTGGTGCTCTTTTTATCTTGGGCGATCATGTAGAATGTATTCCCATTTATTTCGTACCCTTGGAAATTCAATACAGTAGAAGATGGTGACGCGGCCAACAATTATAGCTAATCTCCAATAGTGGTGTCATTCAAGAGATGTGTCCGCATCCAACCACCGAAATACTTCATGTGTTCATCTGTAATCCATGATTCAGGCTTCCCCGGGTTTTTGGAGCGTACAATATTCTTGTGTTCCTCGATATACGGAGCTGCCAAGGTGGAATTATGTAGAACTGTGTAGTGTGCTTTAGTGAAAGAATCCCCGTCCCTACATATCATTGCTTTCTTTCCCAGCGTGCCTTTTCCACTTAGTCTTCCCTCATGCCGCGAGTCAGAAACACCAATCGGCTTAAGGTCAGGAATAAAGTCAACACAAAACTCAGTGACCTCCTCTGTTCCATATCCCTTGGAGATGCTTCCTTCTGGTCTAGCACGGTTATGAACATATTTCTTTAAGACTCCCATGAACCGAGAATGGCAATATCTTCCACTAGATGAACCAGGAGATGCGTCATAATATTGAAGAAGGATGGTGGGAACACCAATTCAAAACTAACAAGACATTGTACCACATCCTTCTGTAACCTTGGCAGAATATCTGGATTGATTACCTTCTGAGATATTGCATTGAGGAATTCACACAACTTCACAATGGGTACTCGAACATTTTCCGGTAGAAGCCCCCTCAATGCAATCGGAAGCAACTGCGTCATAATCACGTGACATTCATGAGACTTCAGGTTCTGGAACTTTTTCTCTGCCATATTTATTATCCCCTTTATATTAGATGAGAAGCCCGACGGCACCTTGATACTGTAAAGGACTTCAAAAAATATTTCCTTCTCTGCTTTGGTAAGAGCATAGCTGGCATGACTTAAGTGACGCCCTTTATCCGTCTTGTTATCTGTATGCATGTTCTTTGGGTCTTTCATAATTTGTTGATCCTCCCGTGCTTCAGGTGTATCTTTTGTCTTCCCATACACGCCTAGGAATCCTAGCCGGTTCACGCAGAGATTCTTTTTCACGTGCATCACGTCGATTGAAGAGCGGACACGCAGGACTTTCCAATATGGCAGCTTCCAAAATATAGATTTCTTCTTCCACATGGGTGCGTGTCCTGTAGCGACGTCGTTCGGAACTGATTGACCGCCGGGACCCTTTCCAAAGATTACTTCTATGTCCTTGACCATACCAAATACATCATCACCAGCAGGGAGTTCAGGCTTCTTCCGGTGATCTGCCTCACCTTTGAAATGCTTGCCTTTCTTTCTTACGGGATGATTGGTCGGAAGAAATCGTCGATTCGCCAGGTACACAACCTTCTTGCATTTATGCAAATATGTACCTTCGGTCTTATCTAAACAGTGGGTGCATGCCTTATATCCTTTGTTTGTCTGTCCTGAAAGGTTACTAAGAGCAGGCCAATCATTGATGGTTACGAATAACAACCCTCGTAGATTAATGGCTCCTGTTTGTTCTCATCCCACGCACCTACACCTGGTTTGCCCCACAACTGTAAGAGTTCTTCAACTAATGGCCTAAGGTACACATCAATGTCGTTGCCCGGTTGCTTCGGGCCTTGGATGAGCACTGGCATCATAATGAACTTATGCTTCATGCACAACCAAGGAGGCAGGTTGTAGATACATAGAGTCACGGGCCAGGTGCTGTGACTGCAGCTCTGCTCCCCAAAAGGATTCATGCCATCCGTACTTAGACCAAACCATAAGTTCCTTGCGTCACCTGCAAAGTCTGGGAAGTCTCTCTCGATTTTTCTCCACTGTGACCCATCAGCAGGGTGTCTCAACTTCCCGTCTTTCTTACGGTCTTGTTTGTGCCATCGCAACAACCTGGCATGCTCTTTGTTTCTGAACATGCGTTTCAACCTTGGTATTATAGGAGCATACCACATAACCTTAGCAGGAACCCTCTTCCGGAGGGGCTCTCCCTCAACATCACCAGGGTCATCTCGTCTGATCTTATACTGCAACGCGTTGCATACCGGGCATTTATCTAAATTCTCATACTCCTTACCGCGGTAGAGGATGCAGTCATTAATGCATGCATGTATCTTTTGCACATCTAATCCCAGAGGACAGAGAGTCTTCTTTGCTTCGTAGGTACTCTCGGGAAGTTCGTTATGTTTTGGAAACTTCGGCTTCATTATTTTCAGCATCTTTTCAAATGAGGAGTCAGTTAGACCACACTCTGTCTTCCATCGCAACAATTCCAGTGTGGTACCGAGCTTTGTGCTGCCATCTTCACAATTTGGGTACAACAATTTCTTGTGATCTTCTAACATGCCCTCTAACTTCAACTTCTCATTTTCTGTTTCACAGTCTCGCTTTGCATCAGAAATGACCCTACCAAGTTCATCAGCCGGCTCATCTGATGCCCGTTCTTCACCCCTTTCCTCTCCATTGTCTTCCATTGCAGTATCACTGTATTCAGGAAACATATGATGATAGTTGTTATCATCATCTTCTTCTTCACCATCTTCCATCATAACCCCTCTTTCCCCGTGCTTGGTCAAGCAATTATAGTTGGGCATGAAACCTTTCATAATCAGGTGGCCGCGAATGATTTTCGAGGAAGAGTACTCCTTGTTATTCCGACATTGAACACATGGACAACGTATAAATCCATTCTCTTTGTTTGCCGTAGCCACATCGATAAATTTATCCACGCCTTTGATATACCCGGCTACCAGCCGGTCACCGTACATCCATTCCCGACCGTTCATCTGCATCATATAAGTAAGTTTATCAAAAAACAGGACATCATAAATAGTGAAATAACCAATTCACACCGACACATGAATTGTATCAATGACCTAGAAAAAATAAGATTGCTAACCTCGATCGAGGGAAATAAAGAGGAGAAAGCTCAAGTGCGTCTCGGACACCTTCTATATTTTTGTTCTATGAGAAATTCAACGGGATTATTCACTCAAACATTTCAACAAACACCTTCAATGCATGCATGAGAAAAAACTAGCACACCCCCTCACACCTTCCACCATTCGAAAAAACAGAGTGGAGACAGAGGGGGCTGGGGCGTTGCATTTATAGAGGGCAGGGGTCTTTAGTCCCGGTTGGAGCCAGCAACCGGGACTAAAGGTGCGTGCCACGCCACGTGGCTGTGGCCAAACCTTTAGTCCCGGTTGGTGGCTCCAACCGGGACGCATGCCCCCTTGCCCCGTGCCCGCTCCAACCGGGACGCGTGCCAGCATTAGTCCCGGTTGGTGGCGCAACCGGGACTAATGCTCCGAGGGGTCGCGAACGGATAGCCCTTTTTCCTCTAGTGTAGGGACTCTTTTATGTTTACAAAACACACAAGTATTAATGTTTCCTATTAATACAATTATAGCATGGGAGGTAAAAATTTATCATAAACAAAAATATATAATAATAACCATTTTATTATTGCCTCTTGAACATATGTCAAACAAAAAACCCAGCCGTGTTGGTTTTCCTTGTATGTTCTCTTATAAACCAGACGCATGTGTGTCGGTTTTTGGCCAATTTTCCTTCAAACTGACCCTTTCTCTTTTTTTTGACGAAATTCCACCGTATATTAATAATCATCAACCACACGAGAGGAGGCCAAAACTAATAAAAGTTTCAAACAGTGAAATACGTCATTTATGTTCTCTTTATGAAAAGGAAGATACTCGCAGCCTCCCTGCTTCTTCCTCCTACTGTGCCGCATCTTCTATTCTCCTGCCTCCTGGGGTTTAGCTGCTGACATTCTATACGCTGCGATCTTATGCCATCTATCTTTCCTTACTTTGCTGCTTGTTGGGATAGAATAGTTATCGGAAAATCTATGCTCCCTTGAACGAGGATGTTGCACAGAGGTCAAGAGAAGGAGATAGGCCCGAGTGCTATTTTTTAGAGCAACCACATGTTACATTAATAAAATTTCAAGTTACAAGAAGTAATAAACAATACACGTGAAAACTAAAAAATAAACTAGGATAAAATGATTATCCTGAAAACTTTGCAGATAAAATCCTAAGGCCACCCGTTTTTATTTCATGAGAGTCCCGGCAGACGAAAGGGATAAATATAAAATAATTCCTAGTGTTTTCTGCAACCATCGAAGCTAGCGGCCATCACCCAACTCCAGCGATGTTGAGAGTTGAGACGCACGCCGAAAGGGACCTGAGCCTCAACCATTGCCAGATCCAAAAAAACACCATGACCAACGAGCCTTTGTGACTCGATAAACATGTCTGCTGCACGCAGTAAGGCACATGTTGTGTTGGCACATTGACCGGTCGACGTCCCATGCTGTCTTGAACGAAGATCCGGCGCGTCCCATCAATGTAGTCGCAGAAGAACAACATATACACCACCTTCAGACCAATATCCTCACTCCAGAGCAAACACCTCGCCCCGGCGGCTGCCAGCACCATCATGGAAAATAATGAACGCTAGAGACACATCGAGAAACAGATCTCGTCAAATCTGAAAAATTACGAGAAGAGCAAGTTATCGATCTAAAGAATCAACCAGCACACGTTACCATCAACTACGAGGCAACACCGTGAAGGCCACCGCCGGTATGAGATAGAGTTGAGGCAGATTTATTTGTGCGGATGCTACTCCCACCACCCCCAAAAACGTACAATAACAGACTAGGCTTAACCCTAACCACTAGGCAAAGAAACAAGACCCCCTCTCTCTCCTGCCACCGAAGAACCAAGCGGATGGAGAAGAGGCCAACGCTCTTGCCGGCTTAGATCTGGAGGAGTAAGGGAGTTGTGCCGCCACGTGTCCGTTAGACGAGGGAGAGGCATGGTAGGCCTATGTGCTACTCACTCTGTTTCCTAATATAGATACGCTCCTTTCACAAAGCTAAAACATCTTACGTTATAAAATAGAGCGAGTAGTTGGTAAATGCAATTCTAAGTACTGCATATGTCAGAGCGTAATAGTATCCATCTTTAATGTGCACCGATATGGCTCTTTTCATTTGTGATGTCTACGCGTGCTTGTCAAGAAGATCGTGAGGGATCAGGTATATTTGAACTTCTTTTGAGTCGACAGGCAAGCTTTACCCCTTAACTTGCTGGTATATTTGGTGGGAAAGAAGGAAGATTATTCGTGAGGAGGAAATTTAGAAGCCTGCAAGATCTGCTCAAGACATTGCCGCATTAGCCTTTAACTACCATCGTTCTCTAAAAAAGGCTTCGGTCCTTCGCTGTCGGGATGGGAGAAGTCTAGGTCAGGATATGTTAAGCTAAACATTGATGCAGCGTTCTTTCCTGACACTTTCATAGGAGCTACAGGTGCAGTTATTAGAGATGAAGGGGTAATTTCATTGCAGCGAGCTCATGTGGAATTTAACATATTGGGGATGCATCATCCTCTGAAGCCAGAACACTACGAGATGGCCTACTTCTAGCTGGATAAATCGGTTACTTAAAAATAGAGGTGAATAGTGACTGCATGAAAATGATTGAAGTTATGCAAGATGCGGACAACTCGGTGGGCCTTGCTGCTACGATTTTTGAAGAGTGTTCTTTCCTAGCTAGGGGTTTTTCTCATGTTCTATTTTTTCATAGTTCCAAGGAATGTTTAGCTTCTAGGAAGGAGGGACCTCTCAGACCAGTTTTTAATGTTGTTGATTTGGCAAATGATGTAAACCTCTTTATTAAATAATATATCTCGCATCAGGGCAGAGTCCTGATGATTCCCTCGAAAAAAAGAGTGTACCAGCCACCTATTCCTACACAAATCACGTTAAGATGAAAAAACGCAAGGTTGAAAAAGTGATTAGGGTGTTGTGTCTATCAACAATTTAGGAATTGCAAGGTTTAAAAGTTATTAAATATTACTAGCTGAATGCCCGTGTGTTGCTACGGCTCATATTTATCATTGCACAATGGTATATACATATATAGAATATATATAATTGTACATACGTAGAAAAGATAGCTATACGATATTAAAAAAAATTACTCTGCATAAATCATGATCACGTGTACAAAGTAAATCTGAAAATATACTCTGAAATAGAGTGTCTAGAAGGCCACCACAAGTGCGCACCAAGACATTTTAAATCTGAATCTCCGTCAGCTAGCAGACCCATTCTAACAAATATATTTTGCATGTGCATGCCTATTCTCGGAAACATATGACATTTGAGACTTGGTAATTAATGCTACAACCCTGCAGGGTGTATAGCCAAACTCATTCTGATACAAAAAAGGAAGAAAAGAAAATCAAATGAACATGCTCTAATATGTACAAAGAAGAAGCAACAATGTGGATGGACAAATGAAATGTGTAGGGTTTTAAAACAATACATGATGGAGCATATTAGCTTTCTCTCTGCTGCTGGCAGAGCTTCAAATTATTTCAGGCTTGCAGTCAAAACTACTCCATATGCAATAAGGAACAAGAGATCTCAATTAACAGTGCTCCTTGAAGAAGATCTTGCTCGTCACATGATGCTCCAACGCAGTTCTCATGGATTAGAAGAAGACCATGCACGCAAGGTCAAACACCTATCGACTCAACACACTTTCGAACCAGCATCAATAGACATTAACACATCAATAGACATTAACAGGACTCTGTTAAACATTTTCAAAATTCAAATCGTCTAGTAGATAAACAATCAGCTTCAAACATCACTCAAAGCAACAAATCAAACAACACGGTGATCTCCAAAAGCCACACATGTAAAAAAAATTGAGATTAAACTACAAAATTCCTAGAAAATTTTTAACTGTTAATTCAGTATACTGAAACAACTGTGCAGTTAGACAAAATATAAACATTCGGATATTGCAAGGCTAAATTAATTATGACTTGTTGTTCAACAATCAGTTTCAACAACCAGTACCTGTTCTCAATGTATTAACCATGACTTGTTCAACAATCAGTTTCAACGACCAGTACCTTTTCTTAATGTATTTAGTAATAGCAGCCCATAGATAATCGATAGAAACACATCAACACGTGAAAATGTAGAAAGCAAAAGAAAATCAACCATCAAGAGCTAGCTACAATGATAAAACTAAGTACCAGCTCCCTTACAAAACTGAAGAGGAAAATCAACGCTAGCCTCCTCTCCTCTATTCTGATCCTCTCCAAAAACTAAAAAGAAGAAAACAGAAAATATCAAACCCAATATATTACAACAATTTCACGGCAGAATGAAATTAGATCATCATGCACATATTAGAAGTTACACATTAGCTCATTCAGACAATCAGTCCATGGGGGAAAGGGATCTACATTTTTTGACAAAATTGGAGATGAAATTTTCTCCAGATGACAAACTAACCCCAAATCTGCCTCTTTCATACCAACAACTCAGTGCACAAGTAAATCTGGTCTGCAGAATACACCACTATGGAGGTCTCAATGTTCATGTAGTTCACATGCCATCGGATGAAAGTCAAAGCCAACCCAATCAAGTTGAGCATCCTGATTAAATATAGGATCTGCTTCTGGCATCTGTACTTGAAGAAAAATTGAGTTCTATCTTCTATGAACAATCTACACAAGCCTGAAGTGCCAAAGGTCACTTGATTACTTATCCGATAAAAGTATGCAGAATCTGATCAAAAAAGTATATAGTAGGTGTCCAGCTGACTCGTTTAGAACACATATTAGTTAATACCATGGTCACGAATATGGGCAACCTGCAGAAGTGGTAGGAATCATAGTGAACAAAAGATGTACTTGCATAACAAGTGGATTTTGGTTGAATCCTGAGACCTAAGTAATGCCAGCTACATAAAAGTTCACAAACACACACAGATCAACTATGTACATCCATCAATTCTAATAGTTACAACATCATGCCGATTATTAAAGACTACAAATCTTTGACAGTCCAATGTGCAATCGTCTACTACTTCTGAATGATTTGGTTTTGCAGCCATTGCTCTGAAACAAGGAGAAAACATAAGTTGCCACCTAGATAGAGTATCCCTAATAAACTAATCTTATAATCTAGAGCTGGTAGAAGCAACAGAGGCAGTATCCCCATCTGATATTCATTACCAGCAACTGATTGCAGTATCTGACCTGACCAATTAACACAACCAGTTAAATTCACCATCCCACATTAACGTCCATTTTCTACAAGTAATACAACGAAAATAAATAAATTCTCTATCTGCTATCAACTGGATCCAATAACCACGGTGTAGCAGGAAGGACTTGCATCAGTCAACACTGTACAATACAATGACGAGCAATGGAAAAAATATGTGACGAGCAATTGAATCGGAAAACTTTCATGAAGGAAAATAGCCAAAATAAGGAACAAGTTGAGAACGCTACCTTTCGAGAAGAGGTTTGAGCCTTAGAGGAGGAGAATAGGGGTGACGGGTTGGTGATGTAGTGACTCATTGCGGTGAGCTCTTCAACGAGATGAAGGCGTAGTCGTGGACGCGCTGCCGGGAAAAACGGCCCGCAGATCCTTGGCACGCCACGGCCATGGTGACGGCGATGCGCGGTTCCAGCCTTCCAGGTAGACCCTGCAGCAGAGAGCTGGTGCATAGGCCATCGCCGGCGCAGGCGACACGCGTCTTTGGCAACTGCGCGCAGGTCCAACCTTCCTCTCCATCTATCCGCCTCAGCCCGTAGGCCGTCGGACCCGCCTTGCCTTCCATGTCTGAGGCGCTGCCACGGTCGCCTCCACCTCGTGTCGCTCCTCACCGCCATCCTCTACGCCACCAGGGAAACCCGTCGTCTCCTCCCTCTCCCTGCTCGCCCCCCTCCATCGCTGTTTCTTCGAGGGGATAAGGTATGGTGAGGAAGAGAGAAGACAGAGAAATCTGCTCTCGACCTGGACATCCGCGACCGCCATGCTGACCCCCGAGCTGCCGCGACGCTGATCCCCGAGCTGCCGCGGTGCTGTAGAGAAGGACGCAGCGGTAGGGACGGAGGAGAGCTAGGCGGCAGCGCCGTGTCAGGGCGGAGGAGTCGGGATGAGCAGACGTCCGCAACCGCGACGCCGACCCCCGAGCTGCCGCTGTGCTGCAGAGAAGGGCGCGGCGACAGGTATGGAGGCGAGAGAGCTAGGCGGTAGCGCCGTGTCGGGGCGGAGGAGTCGGGATGAGGGCGGAGAGGCCAGGTTGACTTGGCGGTGACGGTCCGAGAAAAAGCGGAGGATAGTCAGGGGCAAAATGGTCCGAAAAAAAGTGAACGGAAAGACCAACCTACCTCTAGAGAAATTAGTAGATAGATAGATTTGTATATACAATCAGAACGAGGAGATATATGATAAGTAGATATTGAAATTGATCAGAAAGAAACAATGAGAACACATAAATCCGGAGCTTTAGAAGCTTCCACCAAACATGATACGAATTCGTGTGAGAAAATAAAAGGAAGTGATATGAAAAAAAAATACCAAAATCACTTTCAATCCCGAGCGACATGGAGCCCTATATTTTCTGAAATTGAAAAATCATTTTCAATTTATCAAAAAATTATGAAAAAAAAGTTCTGCATGTAAATAATGTTGTACTCTACCAAACACACAAAGTCCCAACCCGAAATACCTTATATTTTGGTCTTAACAAATTGACAAAATCTGACAGAAATTGCTGGTTTGAAGATTTGGCACTGTTCACTATTTTAGTTTAGACATCAGATTTTGGTATTTTTGTGCAGCTCAAAATACTAAGTATTTCAAGATTTTTTCAAAGTGGTAGAGTACATTATTTCCTACATCTATATTTTTTTTTGCTTTAGATACAAATTTATAAATTTTTAAAAAAGGGCTCCAGTGCTCCCGAGACCCAAACGTCCATACTTGAAAAAGGTCTCTTTGCCCCTAGGTAACCATGCTGCGTTCATCTCACATTATTTATCAAATATTTTTCTTTAAGAAACATATATTAATATTACAAAGATACCAATTACACCTAACCTCTGCAACAACGTATTGACCTATTGGTGTTACGGATACACACAACCAAAAAACTGAAGAAAAAAAGTTGTAAAAAACTAGAAAAAGAATAAAAAGAAAAGGCCCGCTACAACGATCCGATCCTAATAGGACCAACACTAACACCACCTATACAACACGAGAAGTCAAACCCCTCCAAAAGCGACGCCTCCAAAAAGGAAACATAGCACAAGCGTCATCGTCGCCCGAACACAGATCTAGATTTTCATCCTGAAGAAAGTCCTCATCCGCAAAACAATGCCTTCAACAAGTGCATTGCCATGCACAACCAATGAATGTCAGACAGTGGGTTTTCACCCTGCAAGGTAAGACTGTGAACTTCTCTTGTGTTGTCGGCCCCACCAACACTCGCTGTTGCGAGTCACAAATCATCAAGCCAGTTCCTCATCAAACCAAAGACTCAAACCACCATCGCTAGCATCATGCCTCTGCTTTCATGACATTCTCTGCATCTGACTTCACCATGGGTCATCAAAGACATGAAACATGATGGTAACAAATAGCAGAGCTTCGCAACGCTCCCTCTGAAGCCAAACGGCCAGAAAAATGCACGGGTAAGCACGACCAAACACCATCCGATCCATCAAACTCCAGGCATGAGACGCCCAAGGGAGATCGCCGTCGGAGCCTTCTGGAACTCGTCATTCCTCTCAGATCAATGATGGTAGACAATAAGTAGCTTTTCGCCTTGGCATGATAGAGAACCCACGACCGCCTCCATTATTCTCAATGTTGGGCCGCGAGGAGTAGAACAAAATGTTTTACCCTACGTGGTTATCCCAAAATCTAGCTGAGGTAGAAGGCCACAAGGATTACCACTAGACACATAGTTGTGGATTACTGATGCAGTGCAGTCCTCACGATCTGACCCGATCGTCGGGGTGCTGATCGTACGACGCTGCTGCTTGTATCCACACGTACGAGAAGGAGCGCCGACGGTGGACTGCTAGGTCTAGTACGGTGTCAGGACTACTGTGGAGCTAGGGTTTCCAAGCATGGAATGTCCTAACCGTCAACCCTCCTGGATAACTGCGCCCCACTATATTTAGGGAGTGAAAGTGGGCTCCGCTCACTTGTGTCCCATTCATTAAATCCCATATCAGTCACTGTGAGTTTGACTCACGGACTCATTCCAAATCCGGTTCAGGTCCAACCCAAACATATTTCTAGTTCAGATCCAAACCGAACTTGCTCCCGCTCTTAAGTGTGTGACCCTGCAGGCTTATGGCAATTTGGACACAATTGGAGTCTGATTCTCAATCGATAGATCGGTAGCGGCTTCTAGAAGAACATGCTGATTCCCAAGTACCAAAGAGTCATGATGACATGCCATTCCAATGTGACTAAAGTTTGAGTCCCTTTTTCCTTGGGATATACCTTGTCAGACTATAGGCGAATAATTGTCATCCCTTAAATAGTCTGACTCTCTTGTCAATTCGAGATAAGTGATTCATCTGACTAACTCTTATTTGATCGCCTTAGTTAACACTTATACGAGTCGTGCATGGCTGTCCTTTCCGAATCATATCATCCGAGAGGGCCCAGAGAATATCTCTCCTAGTGGTGGGGAAAAATTCCATCTTCGTTATTCACATCACACAGCTTGATTCTCAGTCGACCCGAACTCTTCCTTTATAACTTCCCTGTGACGGAACAACATTTGACAGAACCTAAGTCGGTGATCCTCAAATCGGACTGTGCAACAACCTCGGGTCTAAGGATTACATTGATTGAGACATACAAATGACAATTGTTCTTTGTATCTCAATATGGATCAATCCGACTCGCTGAACTCTTTAGACGAATCTATGTAAGTCAGAATGGCATCACCATTTCCATGACAAGTGGAATCGAGTCACCAACCAACTTTCACAGTGATACGTTGAAAATGTATCTATAATTTTTGATGCTCCATGCTTGTTTTGCACGATTATCCTATGTTTTAATCTACACTTTGTGGTATTTTTATGAATTTTCTGGAACTAACATATTAACATGTACCACAGAGCCAGTTTCATGTTTTCTGTTGTTTTTGGTTTCAGAAAAATTAGTAAAGAAATATTCTCAGAATTGGACGAAACAAAAGCCGAAGTTCCTATTTTTCCCGACACGATATGGAGCCCGAAGGAGAGGGGAGACGCACCCCAGGGCGGCCACACCTAGGCCAAGCGCGGCTAGGGGGGTGCGCCGCCCTAGGGTGTGGGCCCCCTGGCACTGCACCGACCTCGCCCCTTTGCCTATATAAACCTCCCAAGAAAAAAACCTTAAATATCAGATCAGAATTCCACAAAAAGTTCCGCAGCACCGCCGCCACCAAGACGAGATTCGGGGGACAAAAGTCTCTGTTCTAGCACCCTGCCGGGACAGGGAATTGTCCCCGGAGCCATCTCCATAGACTCCACCGCCATCTCCATCACCGTTACTGGCCCCCATTATGAGGAGGGAGTAGTTCTCCCCTGAGGCTACGGTCTCTACCGGTAGCTATGTGTTCATCTCTCTCTCCATGGTTTGATCTTATTATGATCATGAGCTTTGTAATCTAGTTGAATAAGTAGATGCTACTCTTCATCTATTATGCTACTCAAGTGCTTTTTTTAATGTGATCTCTAGAGACACCTTGTCCCACGTGTGTAAAGGTGATAGTGTGCGCACTGTGTGTGGCTCTTAGGCTAAAGATTACATAAATACTTATCATGATTTATAATTTGAGTTGGATGTCTCTATGAAATTGTGGTGTTTGTCTGGAACAATATAGCGCTCAAGGTGACAGTGTGGGGTTACGTAGATGGGGAATGTGAACTTTAAGGTGTGCTTTTATAGCCCTCCGCGATGAATTGGTGTTCGTTATCCAACCGGAGAGTAGCTCAGGGTAGCATAGTGAAGAGAAGATATTTATGTGTTCAATTATGTTATCATTGTTGAGAGTGTCCACTAGTTAAATTATGATCCCTAGGACTTGTTTCTAAGCATTAAAACAACGTTTACAACCAGTCTTACTACATGTTTGCTTGCTCCCATTTTTATTTCAGATTGCAGTTACCACTTATAATCATCCATATTACTTGTATTTTACTATCTCTTCGCCGAACTAGTGCACCTATACACCTGACAAGTGTATTGGGTGTGTTGGGGACACAAGAGACTTCTTGTATCTTAATTGCAGGGTTGCTTGACAGGGATATCTTTGACCTCTTCCTCCCTGAGTTCGATAAACCTTGGGTGGTCCACTTAAGGGAAACTTTCTGCTGTTCTGTAAACCTCTGCACTTGGAGGCCCAACACTGTCTACAAGAATAGAAGCGTGCGTAGACATCAAGCTCTTTTCTGGCACCGTTGACTGGGAGGTAAGATAAAAGGTACTCACATCCTATGGCTACTAAGCTACCTTCTAGTACTATTTCTGGTGTGTGAGTGCTCGAAGTTATTTCCTTTAGATTCTGCAATTATATCTTTTTGTTTCTTGTTTTTATTTTCACTAGTTAGGCTTAATGAAAAACAACAACAAATTTAGAGAACTTTATAGTATTTATCTTGAGTTAGGACATGAAGTGTTTGAAGAGAAAATTAAAAAACCTATGGAACTTTATTTGCATGCTAATAGAAATGTTATTAGTATGAATTCTTTGAACACCATTATTTCTAATGCTATAGAAACGTCTAAGCTTGGGGAAGCTAGTTTTTATGAAAATGATCTTTTTTGTTCCCCGGCTTTAGAGGAGAAAATTTTCTATGATGATATTATACCTCCAATATATGATGACTACAATGATGAATATGATATTTTCAGTGCACCTACTATTGAGGAGAAAATTAATTATGATTACAACATGCCTCCTATATTTGATGATTATGGTGATCATAATAATAAAGATAGCTATTTTGTTGAATTTTCTCCCACTACAATTAATAAGAATGACTATGCTTATGTGGAGAGTAATAATTATTATATGCATGTGGCTCATGATAAGAATATTTTATGTGATAGTTATATTGTCAATTTTATTCATGATAAAGTTATTATGAGAGAAGGAAACATGATTTATGCATCTCGACAATATTAAGTTTCCCCTTTTTATGTTGAATTTTTTTAAGTTGCACTTGTTTTGCTTTCCTATGCTTGTCTATTTGTGCTTTCATGACTTGTTTCTTTACAATATTATTTTTCATAGGAAGTGGGTTAGACTTAAATTTGATTTATATTTTCTTCTTGATGCTTTCTTTTACTTCAATTTATTTTTCTTATATGAGCATCATTGAAATTATCATGCCTATCTTAATGGCTATGAAGAAAGAGCGTTTGGGAGACACCCCATTATATTTTTTCTTTCAATTTATTTTTGTTTATTTAAGTCTTGGAAGTTGTTACCTCTATAGCAACCTCTCCTTATCCTTTTTATTTTGTTTTTCTACCAAGAGTAGCCTCTAATAGGAAGAAGGTGAGATTTGGGGAAGTTGCTGTCCCGAAAATGATCTCTGTGCTTCGCTGTAAAAAATTGTGAAAACATCCAGAATGCCGTATTGATCTGCAATGTTTTGTGCACATGCTCCTGGTATCTACCCAACTTTGGTTAGTTTTGCACTTTTCGATTTGAGCAACAGTAGATTTTCGAAAAAAATGGTCTTTACCTGTAGGTCTGTTTTGATAGATTTCTAATCACTTGATCTTTTAAAAGGAGTTTCTGCAGTAGCTTATGTTTTAATGGATGATTTACTTGAGTTGAAACTGAACCCAAAGATTTATTATCTTGCATACACTAATGTTGCTAATGAAGATTGTGTGAATTTTTGTATGAAGGAAGTTTTCAAGTGTAGGGAGAGAATGGTGTGATGAGATGAAATATGGACAAAAGCTCAAGATTGGGGATGCCACCCGTGTCACCCCAAGAAATATTCAAGAGGTACAAGCGTCAAAGATTATGGATGCCCAAGGAATTCCCTTCTTCATCAACAAAAATCTTAGGTCTTCTTTCAAGATAATATTTTTTTTCTTCATGCACTATGTGTTGTTCTTGGAGCGTCTTTGTTTTTGTCTTTAGTTTTATTTTTTTGTTTTCTGCAATAAGTTGGTTGGACCCCAGCACACTTATTTTGGAGAAGCCACACCCTTTTCTTCATTTCTTAGAACACTCTAGTTTTCACTCTTATTGTTCTGGGAGTGTTCTCTTTTTCTAGCACTGCGTTTAGCTTTAGTTTTATTCTTCTTTTGCTTAGAACTTTTTATTTCTTCTTTGTAGTTTGGTGAGACATGATCTGCAAGATCCCTCCTTTGTAAAGGAAAAGTATCCCTGTGATTGCAATGCTAGTCCCTGGATCATTGCTAGCATCCACAGTTTAAGATGAAGTACACAGATACAAAGGTCATTTATTACATCCATTCCAGAGATAAACATAGTCTTTACAACTCAAGGCCACAGGCCTAATACAAGAGTTTGAATAAGTAAATAAATGTAAGTCTTCATCTTCATGTGCCACAGGCAAACATGTTGAGTTTAGACTCATGACACCTAGTCCTCATCAGAGTAACCTGCAACATCACAAGATACAGCCACAGTGGGTCAATAATTTGGAATAGTATTGGCAAGTAATACCTTAGTATATTTTAATTGGACTAGATACTATATGCAAATTTGGCTAAGTGTAGCTTGGCTTGCTTTGCTCAAAATAGGTTTTTTCTATTAGTTGAAATCACTAAGTTTTTCTTTGTCAAAACTTTTCCCAAGGAACCACCAATAGACATTGAGGTCCTTCACCCTTGTTCACCCACAAATTTTTACTTAGAAATTGGGATGAGGATATTCTTGATAGCTTCCATGCCTTAATGCTCAAGTTGTCTATTTCCATGGACTTGGCTAAGTACTTAGATTTTTCCATCTGCAGAGGTTGTACACTTTCCCCACCAGACTTGGTTTCACCAAGACATGAACTTTCAGAAGCCTTTCCTTAGACCAAATGGACGCGCTCGAACCTATCATTCCCACTACCACCAACTGTCCAAATGGCTAAGTTCTAGCAACTTATGTGATCCAGGCAGAGCCCATATTGCCAAGTGGCTGCACTAGAAGCTTCTTAACACTTGGCCTCTAAAATCTCTTTGTTCCTGGGTGGCTCACCACAAGTGAGATACACAAGGTAAACCATAGCCATGGGCCTTGTGTAACCACTCAACCAAAATCCACCAATCAAGTCCCTTTCCACCTAGGTGTTTCATTAACTTAGTTGTTTTATTAAGCAAAACAAAGTCCAAAGACTTAGAAATATTTTCATCATAGCATGTTTATTTCACCAACCCTTGTTTGCTACTAGCTAGGCTAAGCATGGCATAGATAGTAACTTAACTTAGAAATTTCCTAGCAATTCTACAACTACTTAGGATTTCCCAACATGGCATATAGGCAAAATAATAACATGCAAGACTTAGCAAAATATTTCTAATGCTTATTATAAAATATAGGGATAGAAATATTCATGAAGTATCACTTGCCTTGGTAGTTGGGAGAGTAGCACTCTTCACAATCACAATCACTAGCACCAAAATCTACACATAGAATATAGCCACAATCACATACAAGATATATTCAACCAAAAATATATATGCATGCATGCAAGATGCTAAGTGATGATTTTTAAAACTCAACCAAGCAAGTGCAAGGTACTGATTCACTAACAAGATAAAATCTTGCCAAACAACCAATATTTATACCCTAAAACCTTTCCTAAATATTTCAAACACTCAAATTAGTCTTAAACAAGTTTATGCAAATAAAGCCTTTTTAACAGAAGCTAAATACTAAACACATTGCATATTTTGAAAGAGCTTGCTCTCCTGATTCCAATGGTATAAAATTTGTCAAATTCTAACGTGGGGATCAAAAGTTATAGCTAATTCAAAATTGGATATAATTCAGATTCAAATTCTATTTTAGAACCAAACCCTAGCCACGCGTCACGCTCTGATTGGCGCGTACCGTTTCGCGTCGGATCACGCTTCTGAGCCGCTGGATCTAACTTAAACGCGTGGCTCAGATCTAATCTTACTGCTTCGCTTGCGTTCAATCCTATCCGCATGATCTGGATCTAAAGATCCTGAGCAGCCTGACCATCTAGTGGCGGCGCTGGCGGTGGCGACAGGCGGCGGCGCGTCTGTCAGTGGCGGCGCTGGCGTTCTAGGTCGCACGGGAGAGGGGAAAGGGGCTTACCGAGCTCGCCGTGCGATGCTGATGCTCAAGGTGGTGTCGGCTGGTCAAGGGGCGCGCTGTAGTGGCTGGGGGAGCTCGTCGGAGTTGTGCACGGCGTTGGGTGGTTGCTGTCGAAGTCGTTTCCGAGGTTCCGCGTCGCCCTAGCATGAACCAAGTGGTTTAGGAGATGCGCCAGACAGTGGCGAACAACCTCGTATGCGAGATAGGGCAAGGGGCGCTCGGTGCTTACCGCAATTGATCGCCGGAGTTTATGGGGTCGTCTGACGCGTGTGGTCGCCGACGTTGCCGAGGCTCTGGATGATCCTAGCATGCACCAGAGGGGTCAGGAGGTGCGCATGGTCACGGAGATTGTACTGGAAAGTTTAGACAGCAAGGGGCGACGG
Organism: Avena sativa; assembly: GCA_916181665.1. Lineage (NCBI taxonomy): Eukaryota > Viridiplantae > Streptophyta > Magnoliopsida > Poales > Poaceae > Avena > Avena sativa. The sequence goes on along the minus strand of OV702279.1, from coordinate 49,612,029 downwards.
GGTCTTACCGGAATACCTCGCCGGAGCTAGCTCTGGCTGCGACAGTGCAACGCGAATTAGGGGCAGCCTGGTGGCGAGAAGGGTGTGCAGTGTGGGGGAAAATGACCGCGAGGGGGAGAGGTTCTTATAGCCGGAGTTGGGCGTGGAGTTACTCGCGGAATCAAGGGGGAATCAACGCAGCAGTGACTGCGGCGAGTAACGGCGGCGTGAGCGGCGCAGGCGCGCGTGATTGACGAAGACGACGACGGGGTCATGGGTCCACCTGTCAGCGAAATAAACAGAGGGGAGGTGGGGTCCTAGCGTCAGCGACTCCGCGGGTGCGTCTGTGTGTGAGAGAGAGAGGGGGGACCCGGGTGGGCTAAATGGGCTGTGTCTGTTGCTGGGCTCAAATCCTGGCGCCGGCCCTTTTCCATTTCCTTTCTCTTTTTCTTTTTCTAAAATGATTTTCTGGAATGAATTTCAAATGAATTCAAACTCTATTTGAATTCAAATCTTTTTGGGATTTTTGAAGTGTGCAACAATCACAAATTTGGGCATAAAACCAAGTGGTCACTTTGAATTGGCTTGGTCATTTGGAAATAATATAAAATAACAGTGACATAGCACTTGATTCACATTGGTTTTGAATTTGATTTTCAAATGGTATTTGCTTTTGAAAATTTTGGTTTAAACCTTAGCAATCTAGCAACTCATTCTGAAAGCAATAAGGCACAAGGTTTGGTTTCATGAACAACCACCTCTCATAGAAAGAGTAGCATTTGTTTCAAATGATGATCACATAAAATAATGAGCTCATATGCTCCTGTTTTTGAATTGTTTTGTTTGAAATGAACTCTATATGATCATGGATGCATGGATGATATGCATGAGTTTGAAACATGATTTTAGGGATGTTACATGATCTCGGGTATTTATTGGTTATTATCTTTGTGAGTTGTTTCAAATAAGTTGATTGGTGTTGGAAAAGAGTAAAATGTTTCATGCTTATGGTGGTACAAAAATAAACTTGTTTTGACTGTGACTTAGACTTTATCATGTCATGTTAGATGTTGCTTTGACCATATGCTTAGTGATAGTAGCATGGCTTGTTTCAAACAATTGAGATAGCTTAATGTGTCATGAAATAATCATGCATTGTATTAGCATACAAAAGCATAATATTGTGGTATTCTCCTTTGATGTTTATTTGGGTTGACTTAGCACATGCTTACACCATGTTATGGCTATGAACCAGTGACCTTAGCCTCTATGATCATTTATTTTTTGACATGTGATATCACTTTATGCCTTGATTAATAATGTTTTATCGCTCTGCATGATTATGGCCATTATTGCTCTCTTAGTTGGCCGCTCCTAGTCTTTTGCTAGCCTCCACCTGTACTAAGTATGAGATCTACTCGTGAATCCAACTCCCAATAAAACAAGTTATTCCAAAGAGTCCACTATAAATTCCTATGCATGGTGTGTTACACCATTCCAAGTATATTCATGTTTTTATCTATCTTCCAAATTAAATTTTTGTATGTGAAAATTAGTGATTAAAGCTCTCACGAACTTGAAGGCACATTTTATTTATTGCACTTAATAAACCTGAACCATTGCGACTATCTTATGATGCTTATATGCTTGCAAATTGTAAGTTGGGAATTAGCAAAACCATGCTTTCATGGGGCACGCTTTCAACATTGCACTTATTTATTCAGTTGATATCAAGTTCTTTTGTTTATGGATGCCGTCGGTGTGAAGTAAGATGGGAGCTTGCAGGTCCATGGAGTTTGTATATGTGTTAGAGAAACGTCTGGGCGGCTAGCCTAAGCCATGCCTAATCATGGTGGAAACTTGCAGCATAACCATAATGAGCACTCTATGAAGCATCTTCAATAAAAAACTATGCTCATGGTAAATAAAAGGATTGCTGAGATGCTCATTGTCAGTTGCCTTGTCATTTTGATATGGGATAGCTCCTGTGTCATGGGGCAAGTGGTACCCCGTTGGTGGTTCTCTATGATACATATATACTTACAATGACAAGAACTTGCCTGGGACCAAAGTTGAGTACACTGAAGTCTCGGTACTCGTACTCAAGGGGTGTGAGATTTTCAACTTCTGATTGGTCCAGCATATAACTCATGTCTTTCCTCACTTTAACCTTAATCACTCAAATATTCTTATGGTAGGGGTAATGAGATCTCAAAGCTAATAAGTACCATAATTTTTCGAAGCTTTATAAAACCATTTAATCCCTACTTCCCTCTACGAAGGGACTTTCTTTATACTATTTGTTGAGTCTCCATCTTCTATCTTTATGCACCAGCTAAGAGAGCATAGTTGTCATTCTGAGTTCAATGTGCATTGTCCCAAAACTTGTTGATTGATTCATAATTCTGGTATTACTTGTTCTTAAATTATTTGTATCTAGTCACCCTTATGAACTTTGAAGGTGTCCTATGCATCTATGTTTTGCTATTCCATGAAGGACAAGCTGAATACCACTCTTGCTATCTTTTCTATATGTGAAACAAACAAATGTCTTTCAAAGCATTATTCATGATCTTTTGTTGGTGTGCTTTTCATGTTGCAACATAGTTGCTATGTCTTATTGTTAGAAATATATCATTCATGCTTATGTTTAGAGTACTTTTCTCCTAGCTATCAATGCTTTGCAATACCTTGATCAAGATTGTGATGGTGCATGTCACCTCTAATATTATTCTTTTTGTTACTTACCTACTCGAGGACGAGCAGGAGTTAAGCTTGGGGATGCTGATATTTTGCAAATGTATCTATAATTTTTGATGATCCATGCTTGTTTTGCACCGATTATCCTATGTTTTAGTCTACACTTTGTGGCATTTTTATGAATTTTCTGGAAATAACATATTAACAAGGGCCATAGAGCCAGTTTCCTGTTTTCTGCTGTTTTTGGTTTCAGAAAAACTAGTAAATAAATATTCTCGGAATTGGACGAAACAAAAGCCGAAGTTCCTATTTTTTCCGACATGATACAGAGCCCGAAGGAGAGCGGGAGACGCACCCCAGGGCGGCCACACCTAGGCCACGCATGGCTAGGGGGGTTCACCTCCCTAGTGTGTGGGCCCCTAGGCACTCCACCGACCTCGCCCCTTCGCCTATACAAACCCCCCGAGACGAAAACCCTAAATATCAGATCAGAATTTCAAAAAAAGTTCCGCAGCGCTGGCGCCACCAAAGACGAGATTCGGGAGACGGAAGTCTCTGTTCCGGACACCTGCCGGGACGGGGAATTGCCCATGGAGCCATCTCCATTGACTCCACCGCCATATCGATCGCCATTGCTGACTCGCATGATGAGGAGGGAGTAGTTCTCCCCCGAGGCTAAGGGCTCTACCGGTAGCTATGTGTTCATCTCTCTCTCTCTCCATGGTGTGATCTTATTGTGATCATGAGCTTTGTAATCTAGTTGAATAAGTAGATGCTACTCTTCATCTATTATTCTACTCAAGTGCTTTTATTAATGTGATCTCTAGAGACACCTTGTCCCATGTGTGTGAAGGTGACAACGTGCGCACCGTGTGTGGATCTTAGGCTAAAGATTGCAGAAATACTTATCATGAGTTATAATTTGAGTTGGATGTCTCTATGAAATTGTGGTGTTTGTCTGGAACAATCTAGCGCTCAAGGTGACAGTGTGGGGTTACCTAGATGGGGTATGCTAACTTTAAGGTGTGCTTTTATAGCTCTACACGGTGAATTGGTGTTCGTTATCGAACTGGAGAGTACTTCAGGGTAGCATAGTGAAGAGAAGATATTTATGTGTTCAATTATGTTATCATTGTTGAGAGTGCCCACTAGTCAAAGTATGATCCCTAGGCCTTATTTCTAAGCATTAAAACACCGTTTTCAACAAGTCCTGGTACATGTTTGCTTGTTTCCATTTTTATTTAAGATTGCAATTACCACTTGTAATCATCCATATTACTTGTATTTCACTATCTCTCGGCCGAACTAGTGCACCTATACACCTGATAAGTGTATTGGGTGTGTTGGGACACAAGAGACTTCTTGTATCTTAATTACAGGTTTGCTTGAGAGGGATATCTTTGACCTCTTCCTCCCTGAGTTCGATAAACCTTGGGTGATCCACTTAAGGGAAACTTGTTGTTGTTCTACAAACCTCTGCACTTGGAGGCCCAACACTGTCTACAAGAATAGAAGCGTGTGTAGACATCACATATTGGTCTAAGTTATGTGTCCACCAGAACCTCAATGACCAAGGATATTTAGTATGAACAACATGAATATATTGTTCCACAACTGGACACATATTCAATGATATACATCAGATGTTCATGCAAGTACAACTTAATAACTTTATGAATGCAATGGGAATTACATCATACATGATTTCCTCTAGGGCATATTCCCAACAGTCTCCCACTTGTACTAGAGTCAATCTTCCGACATCACATGTCTAAGCATCTAATGTCCATAGCTCTTAGGTGCGCCTCATGATTCGATGTGGTAGCGGATTTGTCAACGGATCCGTAATATTTGCATCCGTATGTACCTTGCATAACTTGATATCACCTTAATCCACGAATTGGCGAATCAGGTAGTACCGCATGAGTATGTGCTTGTTCATCTGTTGTTGTCTAGGTTCCTTGGCTTGTGCGATAGCACCATTGTTGTCACAATACACGTCTAACAGATTGGACGAGCCCTGAACCACACCAATATCCATGAGGAAATTCCTCATGCAAACAGCTTCCTTTGCTGCCTCTGAGGCGGCAATATACTTAGGCTCTGTTGTAGGCGCATGCATAGTCTCTTGCTTGGCACTCTTCTAGCTCACATCCCCTCTGTTTATCAAAAACACGTATTCGGATTGCAAACAAGAATCATCAGAGTCGGTAAGATAACTCACGTCTATGTAACCCTTTACACTGAGTTCATCTTCACCTCCGTAAACCAAAAACATATCATTGGTCCTTCTCAAGTACTTAAGGATATTTTTAGCCATTGTCATGGTATCTTCTCACAACACTTAGAACATTGGCAATATCCGGCCTAGTACTAATCAAGGCATACATGATGGATCCGACAGCACAAGCATATAGAATCGCACTCATCCGACTTTGCGCATTAGTAGTCGAAGGACACTGAGTCTTGCTAAATTTTACACCATGGGACATTGGTAAGAACCCCTTCTTAGATGATTCCATGTTGAATTTATTCAACACTTTGTCCAAGTATGTACTCTAACTCAATCTAAGGACCCTCCTTGATCTATCTCTATAGATATGGATTCCTAAAATGTATGTTGCCTCACCCAAGTCTTTCATTGAGAAACTCCTTTCCAATGATTTCTTGGTTTTTTGAAACATCTGGACATAATTTTCAATCAGTAATATGTCATCCACATATAAGACCATAAAGTTTACTCTGCTCCCACTAAACTTCTTATATAAACAAGAATCATGATTGCCCTTGATGAAGCCAAACGATTTTACTACCTCATCAAAGCGAATGTTCCAACTCCGGGATGCTTTCTTCAACCCATAAATGGATTTCTAGAGTTTGCACAACTTGTCAGCATTAGCCGAATCAACAAAACCCTCGGGTTGTATCATATACACGTCCTCGGTTAAATTTTTGTCAAGGAAAGCCATTTTTACATCCATCTTCCATATCTCATAGTCGAAATAGGATGCTACAGCCAACATGATCCGGACTGATTTAAGCATCGCTCAGGCTATAAAGTCTCATCGTAGACAACTCCTTGAACTTGTCGGAACCCCTTCGCCACAAGTCGTGCTTCATATACAGAAACATTTCCATCCATATCAGTTTTCTTCTTAAAGACCCATTTGCACTGGGCGGGTCTTGCATCGTCTGGAAGATCAACCACGTTCCAAACTTGATTTTCATCCATGGACTTTAACTCGATATCATGTCTCCAATCCATGACTAAGAATCAGATCCCACCATCGCCTGCCAGCTCATCACTGTCTAACAATAATATATCACGAACACTTCATAATATTGTCGATCTTCATAGTACAGGTCCTTCTGCTGGCTTAGCTACCACGACCGGCTCAACCTCCAAGGTTTTTGCTAACTCGCTACTAGCCGGTTCCTCTCTAATTTCTTCGAGATGCACCATGCTCCCACTGACTCCCCGACTGAGAAACTCTTTCTCAAGGAAGATACCGTTCCGAGCTGAAGGGAATATGATCGAGAGGCAATAATAAAGTGGTTATTATCGTATTCCTTATTTATGATAAATGTTTATTTTGCATGCTATAATTGTATTAATATGGAAACATTAATACATGTGTGTTTAATAAACAAAAATGAAGTTCCTAGTGATGCCTCTCTTATAAACTAGATCGTTGATTAACAAGATGATCAAAGTTTCCTGATCATGAACATTGGATGTTGTTAATAACGAGGTCACAACATTAGTGTAATGATGTGATGAACATTCATCCGAAGTATAGCATTATGATCAAAGTCATTGAGTTTATATTGCTATAACAACTTACGAAGTGATCCTAATCCTTAGACCATGAGATCATGTCAATCACTAACACCGGAAAAGTTTCTCGATGACATCAAATGTCACACCGTAACTGGGTGATTATCAAGATGGATTCAGAACTACTAAAGTGTTATGTTGAGTTCATGGATCGAGAGTGGAATTTTTTTGTCCCGATGACGGATAGATATGCTCTGGGCCCTCTCAGTGATATCACATTAATTAGCTTGCAAGCAAGTGATTTGATCACTAGAATGTTATATCACGGGAACGAAAAAAGAGTGCATGTCGGTAACGAGATCAAACTAGGTATGGAGATACCGATCATTAAATCTAGGACATGTAATATATCCTGAAACAAAGGGATTAAGATACTAGCGTAAAAGGTTAACACGATCACAGAAGTCATCGTTGAATGTGTGGGAGTCAGTACGGATCTCCAGATCCTGCTGCTGATTATTGATCGGAGAGGGGTCTCGATCATGTCTGCATTATTCGCGAACCGTAGGGTGACACACTTAAGGGATACCGACACCATTCGGAGCAAATGATATGTCAGAAAAAGAAAAGGAAAGCGCAGGAATTTATTTCACTAGACATCGGAACTATTTCGGTTGAAATTGCTGAAATTGGTTCTGCATGTGAAATGGAATACTAGCAAGGGGTTTTATGTGAATGTTTTTTAATTAAAGTAATTAAAAAAATTCTGATAAATAAATAAAAGAGTTTTATTTAAATGAGAGCTTGCATTAAATTTGGTGGAAATTTAATGCATGTGAGTGGATTTTTGAGTGGAGGCTCTTTTATGGTAGTGGAGGCTTTTCATTTTGAGTGGGAGCTCCACCCACATGAATGTGGAAGTGGTGGGGGCAGCCACCATGGCTGGCGCCATGCCCCTTGGGGTCCCCCTCTCCCTATAAAAGGCCCCTCTCTCATCCTCTCAATGTACACCTCCTCGCGAAGGATCTCTCTCCCCCCTTAGAATTTCCCCATGGTCTCGGATCAGCGAGATACATGTTCCCGGTGGATTTTTCTGGAAGGATTTGTTGCTTCCTCTGCTTTTCTGGAGCGAGGCGTGGAGGTTTTTGGGCTACTCGTACATGTGTGCAATCACGGATGCACCACTGCTTTGCGGTGCTGGACTTGATGGTGCTGGACCGGCTGGACCAGATGGACTTCATCACGATCTTGAGATCAGCAAGCGTTCGTCTACATCATCCACGAGTAAAACCTCGTTAACACTATTTGGTCTTTGATGGTATGTATTGTATGGATGTATATACACCCATTGCTTGTATCTAGTAGACAGATCTTGCTACTTAGATGTTCCCATCGTAGGAAAATTTTTGTTTTCTATGCTGCGAACCCAACAGTGGTATCAGAGCCGGATCTATGCATAGATGCTTTGCACGGGTAGTACACATATGAGTATGTGGGCGATGATTATCATTTTATTGCTTCTTAGTTGTACTTTGGATATTGGTGGCATAGTAGGATGAAGCGTCCCGGACAAACTTTACATGTCCTCACACATGAGACCTGTTCCACGCTTGACATGTAACTAGTTTTGCATAAGTGGCTAGCGGGTGTCTGTCTCTCCTACTATAGTCAATATAATTTGCAACGATTTTTCAACAATTTGTTTATCCTCGTTGTGGTTCATGTTCATAGGTAAGAACGGTTCTATCTTCGAAAGCCCTAAACCGCGTAAAACTTGCAATGGATAAATTAGAAGCGTCTAGTTTAGATTGTTGTTGGGCTAGTGTTATGATATGGTGATGTTGTAAGTAGAAGTATAAGATGATACTCTTACAACACACATAACGTATAGGTTCCATAGACCTTGGCCTTACACATAGAGGTATGATAGAGATCATACCACGCTGCACATGATGGAGATCATAATCGGGAACCATATCATTTAACTTATAAACATGTGATGTTTGATTGCATCTTATATTGCTTGTTTGGCATTTTATTAGCATAATAACATGATCCCTCATTTAAATATCAAGATAAGAATGTGTTCTTCCTTAAGTATGCACCGATAATGTTTTGTCGCTTCAAGACATCACGTGATGATCAGGTGTACTTGAATCCACGAGCATATCTCGGGTGTAAGACAGTTACACACGCGAATACTAAGGTTCTTACTTGGCGAGCCTAGCATGTTTAGACATGGCCTCGGAACACGGACTGAAAGGTTAAGCTTGAGTCATATGTTTTGATATGATGACCATATGGATGCTCGCCTTTGAAGCTACACCGACTCACGTGATGATCGGACTTGGTGTAGTGGATTTGGTTCATGTAATCACCAAAAATACACGACGGATGTCGTTTTTGAGTGGGAGTTTATTTCTAATTTGGATTAGTAGAACTCAATTTATCATAAATTAAATCAAAGTGAATTTGCATAATTTGTTGTAGTCATTGGCATTCGTTCACCACTTTATGCTTAATTGTAATTGAGATAATAGAACTATATAATTCTGGATATTTACTTTACAAACTGGTATCGTATTGTGTTGAGTGTCAATCTAAAGTTTAAAGTCCTATTGGAAACTTTCAGCAAACTCTATTTACTCCGTGAAATTTGATAATTAGTATTAAATAGAGAGTAACAATTCCAGTGCTAGTATCTTAAGTATCATGTTTGCCTCCATGATTCTTGATTGTTTTAATATCAAGTTTATCTTGGAGCTAAACAAATTGTTTCAGAAACCATCATGTGTGACAGATATAACGATATATGAAACAATGTTTTGGTTGCAATATGATAGAGTATAATGTATGTTCTCATATTGGATGAGAATTTACAAAGGTTGGATATGCTAGACATCCTAATCATCCAAAAGGGTTTTGGAAAGTAACATCATACTCAAGATTCGTCCTTATAAGCTACATTAGCTTGATCATGAAATTCGTCATGATAAGAATGAATAGAAGATGTATGTAAAGTGTTTACTACACTAAAAGATTACTAAAGTATGGATTTTGAAAGAACGCCGATCATTTGATGATGGTGATCTACTTCAAAGTGCAAGTCTAAAGGTATTATTATTTATATACACGCTTTGGACTATGTGTCATGTATATGGTGCCACTGTTGATGTTGATAGATTCTTTTAAAAGGAAAAGGAAATGCTGAAAGAGAATCTATAAAATATATTTGGCAGAAAAGAAAATATTGGAAATATCCAATTTAGGTATATGGATGATATACATGTTATGCTTGTATTGTTTGCTTGTTAGACAATGTGGTTCTTGGGTATTGGATACCGAATTGGTTGGTATGAAATTTCATACAGAACAACACAATTCATGAACCACAATGGCCTAAGTAACTAGCAAGAGAATATGTGATGATGTTCATCGAAAACAAACAAACCGTTGTTTGTATTTATCGTTGACATCAAAGCTTGACTTCAAGATTTTTTTAATAATAGTTATTCAAATCAGGTATTATGAGAACAAAGGTTGTTCAAATAATTACCGTATTCCATATAAGATGGATGATTTACAAATCTAGTTGGAGAAATCACATCCATAAAACCTAATGCTAAAATGTCGATAGACAAATGATTGAAAGATCACTTATGAAGTGACATCGCCGTTTAAATTATATTGGAAATAAAACATGAAGAAACTCCATTTTTATGGATTTTTGGAGTCTTTGATTTGATCAAATGACGCTTGTGAGACTTTCCTCGGGATAATTAAAACTTTGTTCAAAGGCCAAAGAAGAACGAACGACTAAAATATTGGAATTTATACATATCGATGTATGTAGTCCATTATGTCTAGTTGTGAGCGATGGGTTTTCAACTTCATATATTTTCTCAGAAATTTTGAGTGAATATTCACTTAATGAGAAAGAAGTATGAAATATTTGAAAATGTTTCAAAGACTTTCAAGATGAAGTGAAAAATCATTGTAACAAGAAAATAAAATGGTTTATGATTTTATCATAAGGGATTTATTTGACTTACAAGTGTAACAAGAAAAATAAATGAATTATGATTTATCATAAAGGTATTTATTTGAGTTACAAGTTTAGCAAAACACCTAGATTTACATCTCCCGAAACACCATAGGAGTATGGAGTGTTTGAAATTTGTAATGAAACCTTGTTTGACATGGTTGGATCAAAGGTGTTATTTATAAAACTGCCATTATGTTTTAAAATATTAAAGCTTTAGAGACTACCGCTTTTACACTGAAAAGAGCTTCATCTTGAGCTGTTGAAATGACACCATGTGAGTTACGGTTTGGGGTAAAACCCAAGTTGTCATTTCTTAAATTTTGGTATGCTAAACATAAGTAAGATGTTTACAATCAAAGTCGGATGAGCATGTCTTTGTAGGTTATTTTGAATAAACAATTGGGTATTCCTCCATAACACCAAGGACAAAGGGTTTGTCGCTTGAAATGTGAAGTTTCTTGAAAAAGGAATTTTTCGCAAAAGTTAAGTGGGAGGACAATAGAACTTTGATAAGGTTAACGAACCTTAGCTAAATGTGCTGAGTTGCGTATTGTCGATAGTTCCGGAGGTTGCCATAATGCTCATAGCTTATGTGCCTCAAAGGTTGTGGTCATGGAGATATAAGTTCTAATTGAACCAAGTCGGTCGGATAAACAAATCAAATGCTGAGATTTGAGAGTAAATCATTATTGTTTGACAATGATGAACCGACCACATACAAAGAGGCGATGATGGGCCCCGACTACGTCAAATGGCTTGAAGCCATAAAATCCGTGATAGTTCCATACACGAGAAAACAATTTTTGAACTTGGAAGACCCTCCGGAAAGGTGTAAAAACCTATCGGTCGTATTTGGATCTATAAAGAAACAGACATGGATGTGTCACATCTATGAAATAGTCGACATATCGTAAAGTATTTACGAAAAATGTTCAAGAAGTTGACTATGACAAGATTTGATCTTTCATAGCGATATTTAGTCTGGACGGATTAAAGTAGCAACCAATACATATAATTTGGTATATGGTAGATGAATAAACAAAACAAAGTTCTTCTAATAGAATGGTTACCTAGGACATGTACATGACATGATTCAAAGGGTTTTGTTAATTCAAAGGATGCTTAAAACGGCATGCAAACTTCAATGGTTGAAGTAAGCATCGCGGAGTTGGAATCTTCACCGTGATGAAAAGGAGTTTTCATCAGGAGACGATGAAGATGCTTGCATTTGCAAGAAATTAAGTGGGAGCGCTGAGACATATTTCTAATACATTATGTGGAGGACATCTTGTTGATTAGAAATGATGTAATTTTTATTAACAAAGGTTAAGAATTTCATTTCGATGAAAGACTTATGCAAAACCCGAATATTTAGTATGAATGTCTATAGTGGATAGACGGTGACGCTAATATGGTTGTGCTAAACGTATATATATGAGATATTGAAATAGTTCAATATAGAAACAACAAGAAACGGTTCTTGTCGCATGGAAAAGAATTGAATCAAGATTCAAGTGTATCAACACTTGATAAGTGAAACAAGATTCAAGTGCTTTGACACTTGATGAGTGAAATCACAAGGACGTTTTGATCAATCATACCATGATATGTACACATCCAGATATGTCCTATGCTCTAAGTGTTATGAGCATATACCAGAATGAATCATAAAATGATCATTGGACAATAGTAAGGATATTCTTATGATCTTTTGGAAGAACTAAGAATATATTTGTGTAGAGGTGACAAACAATTACAAATATTTCATTGTAAAGCGTTACATTGATACTAGTTTTGTCACAAGATACAAATTAAGTTTATCTTAATTTAAACTATGGGTGGCACAATTAAATGGAAAGAAAGTTTCCATGACGGATTTGGATGAAGTCCAAAGTTACGACATTGTGACGGATACTACAAAAAAAGGGCTAAGTATATGACTGCTATAGTAGCAGCAAAGGAGGGAATTTGTGTCAAGTAGTTTGTTATCAAACTAAGGTGTGGTTCGCAACAGGCTAACACTAAAGATATATTGTATGACAATAGTATCGACATGATTTAACCCCAAGGAACTAAAGGTCTCACCAAAGACCAAATTTATACAATGCCATCTCATTGGAGAATGAGTGATGCGTGGAGACGCAAAGACATGCAAATACACACGGACCTGAAAGCGCCAGATCCTTAGATTATGTTAACCACTTGCAGTTGCGTATATGGAACACCATAAAGCCATAGGTGTTCAAATACGCAAAGTTTTGAAACTAGATTATTGTCTCTAGTGCAAGTGGGAGACTGAAGGGAATATGCCCGAGAGGCAATAATAAAGTGGTTATTATCGTATTCCTTATTTATGATAAATGTTTATTTTGCATGCTATAATTGTATTAATATGGAAACATTAATACATATGTGTTTAATAAACAAAAAGGAAGTTCCTAGTTATTCCTCTCTTATAAACTAGCTCGTTGATTTACAAGATGATCAAAGTTTCCTGATCATGGACATTGGATGTTGTTAATAACGAGGTCACAACATTAGTGTAATGATGTGATGAACATTCATACGAAGTATAGCACAATCAAAATCATTGAGTTTATATTGCTATAACAACTTACGAAGTGATCCTAATCCTTAGACCATGAGATCATGTCAATCACTAACACCGGAAGAGTTTCTCGATGACATCAAACGTCACACCGTAACTGGGTGATTATAAAGATGGCTTCAGAACTACTAAAGTGTTATGTTGAGGTTCATGGATTGAGAGTGGAATTTGTTCATCCCGATGATAGATAGATATGCTCTGGGCCCTCTCGGTGATATCACATTAATTAGCTTGCAAGCAAGTGATTTGATCACTAGAATGTTATATCACGGGAACGAGAAAATAGTGCATGTCGGTAACGAGATAAAACTAGGTATGGAGATACCGATGATTGAATCTAGGACATGTAATATATCTTGAAACAAAGGGATTAAGATATTAGCGTAAAAGGTTCACACGATCATAGAAGTCATCGTTGAATGTGTGGGGGTCAGTACGGATCTCCAGATCCCGCTACTGATTATTGATCGGAGAGGGGTCTCGATCATGTCTGCATTATTCGCGAAACGTAGGGTGACACACTTAAGGGATACCGACACCATTCGGAGCAAATGATATGTCAGAAAAAGAAAAGGAAAGCGCAGGAATTTATTTCACTAGACACCGGAACTGTTTCGGTTGAAATTGCTGAAACTGGTTCTGCATGTGAATTGGAATACTAGCAAGGGGTTTTATGTGAATGTTTGTTAATTAAAGTAATTAACAAAATTCTGAATAAATAGAGTTTTATTTAAATGAGAGCTTGCATTAAATTTGGTGGAAATTTAATGCATGTGAGTGGATTTTTGAGTGGAGGCTCTTTTATGGGAGTGGAGGCTTTTCATTTTGAGTGTGAGCTCCACCCACATGAATGTGGAAGAGGTGGGGGCGGCCACCATGGCTGGAACCATGCCCCTTGGGATTCCCCCCTCTCCCTATAAAAGGCACCCCTCTCATCCTCTCAATGTACACCTCCTTGCGAAGTATCTCTCTCCCCCTTTAGAATTTCCCCATGGTCTCGGATCAGCGAGATAATGTTCCCAGTGGCTTTTTCTAGAAGGATTTGTTGCTTCCGCTGCTTCGCTGGAGCGAGGGAGTGGAGGTTGTCGGGGTACCCGTACATGTGTGCGATCTCGGATGCACCACTACTTTGCGGTGCTAGACTTGATGGTGCTAGACTGGCTGGACCAGATGGACTTCATCACGATCTTGAGATCGGCAAGCGTTCGTCTACATCATCCACGAGTACAAACCTCGTTAACGCTATTCGGTCTTCGAGGGTATGTATTATATGGATGTATATCCACCCGTTGCTTGTATCTAGTAGATAGATCTTGGTACTTAGATGTTCCCATTGTAGGAATTTTTTTGTTTTCTATGCTGCAAACCCAACACGAGCGACAAACACTTTGCCCTCTTCTCGGTTGTAGAAGTAGTAACCCAAGGTTTCCTGCATATACCCCATGAAAATACATTTATCCGACTTGCCCGTAAGCTTGTCCGACCGATGTCGCTTGACAAAAGCTTCACAACCCCAAATCTTAAGAAAATAAAAACTTGGATTCTTGCCTATTCAAATCTCATGCGGTGTATTCTCTACCGACTTTGATGGTACTCTCTTTAGTGTAAACGTTGTAGGTTCTAGATAATAACACCAAAATGATAAAGTTAGATATGTCTGACTCATCATTGTTCGTACCATGTCTAACAAGGTGCGATTCTTCCTTTCTGACACACTGTTCCTCTGCGGCATTCTCGGTGGAGTAATTTGAGAAACTAATCCGCAACTTTTGAGATGGTCATTAAAATCATGGCTCATGTACTCGTCCCCTCAGTCCGATCGAAGAAACTTTATTTTCTTGACGAGTTGATTATGTACATCATTCCGGAATTCTTTGAACTTTTCAAAGGCTTCCGACTTATGTTTCATCAAGTATATATATCCATACCGACTCAAATAATCAGTGAATGTAATGAAGTACTCATAACCACCACTGGCTGACTTGCTCATTGGTCCACATACATCACTATGTACTAGTCCCAACAAGTCGGACGCCCTTTCACAACTCTTTGCAAAAGGTGTGTTGGTCATTTTGCCGAGTAGGCAAGATTCGCATGTCTCGAACGACTTCAAGTCAAACGAAGTTAGGAGTCCATCATCATGGAGCTTCTTCATGTGTTTCCAACTTATATGACCAAGACGATAGTGCCAACAGTAAGTCATATTCAGATCATTTGGTTTTAACCTTTTATCATTTATGTTACAAACCTACTCACCATCAAGATTCAAAATAAATAACCCATCCTGGACGGGTGCAAATCCGTGAAACATATCATTCAAATATAAAGAACAACCATTATTCTTAATATTCAACGCATAGCCTTGTATCATCAAACATGAGGCCTAAATAATGTTTCGACTAAGCACTAGAACATAAT
The DNA here is from genome assembly GCA_916181665.1 of Avena sativa. Lineage (NCBI taxonomy): Eukaryota > Viridiplantae > Streptophyta > Magnoliopsida > Poales > Poaceae > Avena > Avena sativa. Next base: position 49,596,501 of record OV702279.1, on the reverse strand, counting down.
AAAAATTAATTAGTTCCATAATAAATCCGGAAGGTAAATGAAGTTGCATTGTGTCGAGTTCCAACACAGTGCCAACACCCGGATTTTTAATACCAGATGCCTGTTATGCCATACATCGCAATCCCAGGATTACCATTTTTGTGTAGAGGTCCCAACCTTTAATAAGATTGATCCCTCCTGTGTTTACAATGCTAGTCCCTGGATCAATAGCTAGCATCCACAGTTAAGATGTAATATCAAGAAACAAAGGTCATAATATAACTTTATAACCAGGAATAACATAATTTTATTACATCTTTCATAGCTCATATGGCTATTACATTACATTGCAGCGGAATAACTATAAGCATGGGGTCCTTCATCTTCAAAGTGCCACAGGCAGATGTTGGTTGTAGACTTTGTAATCCTAATCAATCAATCTTCTCTAAAACAATCAAACCTGCAACATAAAAGTTACAGCCACAAAGGGTCAATACATTTGAATTGTATTGGCAAGTGATACTATGGTAGTATGGTGGAGTCTATCATCTATATGCATTTGGCTAAGTGGAGTTGAGGCTTGCATTGCTCAAAATAGGTTTTTCCTTAACATTTGAAAATACTAAGTTTTTGCTTTGATAAAATCATTTTTCTCAATCAAAGATTGAAGATCCTTCAAGGCATCTCTCAATCAAAGAATTGAATATTTCAAACAACCCTTGTTCAATCCACAAGATTTTAACTTAGAAATTTGAATGATGAGATTCTTGATTGCTTCCATGTCTTGATGCTCAAATTGTCCTTTACCAGGGACATGGCTAAGTACTTAGATTTTACACTCTGCAGAGGTGGTGCACTTTCCCCACAAGACTTGGTTTCCCAAGACAAGATCTTTCAGAAGCCTTCCCTTAGACCAAAATGGACGCGCTCCAACCTATCAAACACTACCACCCACTGTCCATATGGCTAAGTTCTTGCAACCTATATGATCATGGCAGAGCCCATATTGCCAAGTGGTTGCACTTGAAGCTTCTCAACATTTGACATCTCAAATCTCTTTGTTCCTGGGTGGCATACCACAAGTGAGATACACAATCCAAGTCCATGGCCTTGTGAACCACTCAACCAATCACCACCAAGCAAGCCCATTCCACCCAGGTGATTCATTAACTTAATTGTTTTATTAGACAAAATCACAAGTCCTCAGACTTAGAATATTTTTCCATAGTGTGAATATATATTCCACCCATGTTTTCTATTAGCTAGGCTAAGCTTGATAGTAGTAGGAATCTTAACTTAGGAAAATCCTACTAAGGATTCATCTACTAGGTTTTCCTATAGCAAGGTTTATACTTAGCAAAATCCATGCAAGTTTTACTTAGAGAAAATCACTAATGCATAGTGGAAGTAATAGGATAGAAAGTATGAAGAATCACTTGCCTTTTTGGTAGGGAATGGTGGTTCACTCCTTGATCTTTCTAGTCTCACACTTCACTACAAGTCAATCAAGCAAACACAAATTCAATCTACCAACCAAGCAAAACAACACATAAAATGACAAAGTCAAAGTAATGCATGCAAGCATGCAAAAGATGGTTCTAATTGCAAAGGTGGTCTCCACTAGGCTTCTAAACTTTGTAGGTTCCAAATTGGTCATTCACCAAAATGGCAAAGTCAACTGCAAAAGGGTTTTACCTCAAAACCATTTTTAAAATCCATTCATCATTTTATGTGGTGAATATGTTTTTATCAAAACAAAACTTTTAAGTTTTTCACCAGATGAGTTGCTATTGCAAAAACTTGGTGTTTTTGGGTCAGTAGGTTTGGTCCAAACTATTTTCTCAAAGTTTTCTTTCCATAAACATTTTCATAATAAACTTAATAATTTTATTTGACTAGAAATTGGCTAAGTCAAATAATTCAACCTAAATTTTACCAAAATCATTTTTTTAACACCAAGGGTTGGTTCCTAGGGTCAGTAAGGTCACAACAATCCAATTTGCAAAGGTTTTAACCTTAAAATCATTTTTTAACAATTTTTATACTCTAAACAAGCATACAAATGTTTCTGCAAATTCAAACAAGCTAACAGATACTATTTGCTAAACTAAGGGCATGGTTGGCTAGGTCTTGTTCTCCTGAATCCTTTGATATAAAATTTGCAATTTTTGGACGTGTGGATCCAAAGATACAAAGGTTTGAAGTTTGCAAATAATTCTGTTTTCAAATCTGTTTTTAAACAGAACAGTGACACGCGGCGCAACGTCATTCGCTGGTACCGGTTCAGTGTGGATCGCGGCTGTGGGCCGTTAGATCAAGTGGCATCGCACGGCGCTGGCTGCGTACCTTTTCGAGTTTAAGTGATCTAATCTCGCTCGCTCAATCTAGATCCTACGGTACTGATTTACACGACCATAAGTGAGCAGCGCCGACGGCGGTTAGCGGCGGCGCACGGCCAGGCGAGGTGCTTGCGGTCGTTCTAGGAAGCAAAGATCGAGATGGGAATGCTCACCGTGATCGCGAGGACGAGGTGATGCTCGGGGCGTGGTCGTTTGGTCGTGGGGCGTCCTGGAACAACTGGGATTGCTCGCCGGAGTTGAAGACAACGTCGGACGGCTCTGTCCGTGGTCGAAGAAGAGGCTACTGATCGCGAAAATACAAACAGAGGACATGGTTAGTTGTGCAAGACCGAGGCGAGTGAGGGAGCATGAACGAGGAGGCTCGGGGTGGTCAGCGTTTACCAGGGGAGGTCGTCGGAGAGGTTGCAGACGGCGGCGCTGCGGGTCGTCGACGTTGCCGACGCTGTAGGGTACCCGCAGATGAATGAATGGCACAGAAAGATGTGCCAGGGTGTGGTGAGCGTGCTCGTGTGCTCGGGGAGGCAGGAGGTGGTGTCGAGTCGCCGGAATCGGCTCTGGACTTCGTCGGAACAGAGGGTGTTCGGGGAGAAATTGGGACGGCCTGGGGGCGTGATTGGGGAAGGAGTCAGAGGGGAAATGAAGAAGGGATGCTGGCGATTTATCCTGCGTGGTCAAGGCGAGGTAAAGGCGCGGCATTATGGCGCATTGAATCCGCGGATTGAAGGCAGCAACGGCAGTGAGGGGGAAGGCGTGGTCTGCGGGTGGGTAAGAAGAACAGTGACAAGTGGGGTCGGTCAGTCAGTGGGAAAGAAGAGAGGAGGAGGTCCACTAGTCAGTTGCTTTGCGGGTTCAAAAAGGAGTGCGAAACGTTTTCTTTCTAGAGGGGAGCTGGGCTGCTTTGCTGGGCTTATTGGGCCTGCTGGGTTGGGTCGACAAAACTCTATTTTTTTTCTTAATCTGAACCCTTTTCTTTTTCTGAATTTATTTTCTGTTTTGAATTTTCAAACAAACAAACAATGTCCAAATCAATTCAAACAACACCCAAACTTTGTAATATTGAAATTAGTTATGTTCACTAACATGAACCAAAATCCAAATTCAAATTAATAGTTTTAATAATAAGGTCCATTAATAATTAACTAAATAGATGTATCAACTATTAAATCCATAGGTTTTGATTTAATTCCAAAGCTCCACTTGAAAACTAATTATTTTTAAACCATTCAGTAGGTTGTATTTGAAATTAAGGAATATTTGGAAAGCTTGTTTTAAAATAAAATAACATTTTTTTATATAGGGTCCATTAATAATTAAATATAATTGGACCTTGGTTATTTAAATCAAAATAGAGTTTGATTTTATTAATAAAATCTTTATTTGAAACCTAAATATTTTCAAAACCAAATCAGTAGGTTTTATTTGGGAAATATGGAATACTTGGAAATTTGTTTTTAAAACAAATAACATTTTATTTTAGAGTCCATTATTAATTAAATATAATAGACTTTCATTATTAAATCAAATAGGATTTGTTTTATTGAGATATTTATTTTGAAATCTAAAATAAAGCCAAAACACTTTTAGTAGGTTTTATTAGAGAATATAAAATATTTGGAAAACTTATTTTAAATAATTTTAATAAGTTTTGATGTTTCAATTAAATTGGTAAAACCTTTTATTTAAAAAAAATTTGGATATTAAATCCTTATTAATTTATTTAAATAAATCTTTGTTAATTTTATTTAAATAAAATGTTTTAATTCCAAAGTTTGGTCAAGGTTTAATTTGGCTTTATAAAATAACCTTTATTTATAAATTCACCTTTTCTTTTTTGAAAAACTAAATCTTTTATTACAAGATTCCAAAATAGTAATTCCAAAACATTTTTAATTTCCTTTAATTAAATGTTTAACTCATTATAATCCTTTAGGATTTTATTTAATTCAAATGGGTTTGAGGTTCCATTTAAATTCAAAAAGTTTCTTCTGGCCCTGAAATTCAAACAAAGTTTTATTTTATTCATTTATTTTCACATTACAAGATTTGGAAAATCTTGGGATGTGACAGGCTACCACCCTTAAAATAAATCTCGTCCCGAGATTTGGGGAGGCTAGGGTTACAAGCAAGTTCAAAACAACTAGGGTACTACCACCCTTAAAAATTTTCAAACAAAAATTACACATTGTCCTTCTTGGGATCCTGGAAAAACTTTCTCTAAGCAAACAGTTGCATTGAGTCCTTGGTTTCCATTCTTGACTCATGGGCCAAGGTTGAGTTTCTCCATAGGCTTGTTCAACTTGTTCTTCATCTTCTCTGGACAATTGCTTGCATAGTGTCCTGGGTTCTTACAATTGAAACAGTGGATATCTTGGAGTTCTTTGCGTTGTTCTTGTGGACAAGTTGCTACATAATGGCCTGGTTCTTTGCAGTTGTTGCACACCACTTGGTCAATTCCCTTATTTTTCTTGTTCTCTGGGCACTCACTGGAGTAGTGTCCCATTTCCTTACATTTACGGCATTGCACAAGGTGCATGTCTTGTCTTGGTTTCTTGGGTTTCTTTGATCCTTTGAAGTAGGTTGTCTTGTTTGGGGGTATAAGTGGTCCTTTTCCTTTGGTAGATTTGGATCCTTCTTGTTTCCTTTGTTCCACCATGGAGTAGATAGGACATTGGTTAGGAATATGATCACTTCCTTCACATAGGTAGCAAGTAGCTTGAGAGGTAGGACATTGTCCAATAGGATGTTCTTCTTCATAATTGGGGCATTGTCCTTCATGCTCCTTGGAAGTATGATCCTTGTATCCACAAATAATGCAAGCTGGGGCTCCATCTAGGACAATATTTCTGTCATCCTTGTTCTCAAAGACTCTTTTGGGATAGCTTTCTTCCATGTTGATCATTTGATTAGTCACCTTAAGCATCAGTTGGGATTGTTCCTCCAAAAACTTTTGTAGTGCTGGATCTTTATCACTATTGCTAGCTATGAACTGAGCTGTCAATTGGTTTAACTGGTGTTGGGTTGCTATGAGCTCTTTCATGTTGTCAGCCTGGTTGGTGTTGGTGTCATCAACCTTGGAGTCTTTTGGAGTAGTCATCTGTTTGGGTTGAAGGGAGATTAGAACAGGCAAGATATTTCTAAGGAAATATTTCTACTCACACACATCACAATTCACACAAACAATGTGCATGCAATCACAAACCAAACATTTCACTCAAACAAGGTTCAAGCACATACTTATTCAACAAAAATATTTTTGTTACACCACACAGGTTGGTGGTTTTTGACTTAACTAAAATATGGTGGTCCATCTATATGGTTCACTTGAGATCTTTCCTTCCTTCTTGATTCTTCTTGTATGAGATCATGGTTTCCTTGAGAAAAACTCTTGGTTGCAAAACTTCAAAGTTGTTGATGGCTCCTTCTTATTTTGCATTCCCTCAGTCTCTAATTCTTGAGTAGGATTTCCTTGTTTCACTTGTAGTCCTTAGTGGTATCCAAGTTGGAAGTCCTTGGTGAACATGGTGAAGATGTTGAAGTCATTAGAGTTAAAGAAGTTGAAGTCATTAGAGTTGGAAGTGTTGAGGAAGTCCCTTGCACATGGTGTAGTCTTGGGCCATGGGTAGGTTTTGCCATCAAGTTGAAATAGAAGAGATGTAGAGTTGAAGCCAAAATGGTTGAGGAAAGAGTTTACAAGTGTTTTGTAAATAAGTTTTTGGAACAAAATACAACTCCTATTCTTCTAAGGGTTTTTGTCCAATCCTAGGTTTACAAATCCTACAGGCAACACAATGCTCTGATACCATCTGTAGAGGTCCCAACCTTTAATAAGATTGATCCCTCCTGTGTTTACAATGCTAGTCCCTGGATCAATAGCTAGCATCCACAGTTAAGATGTAATATCAAGAAACAAAGGTCATAATATAACTTTATAACCAGGAATAACATAATTTTATTACATCTTTCATAGCTCATATGGCTATTACATTACATTGCAGCGGAATAACTATAAGCATGGGGTCCTTCATCTTCAAAGTGCCACAGGCAGATGTTGGTTGTAGACTTTGTAATCCTAATCAATCAATCTTCTCTAAAACAATCAAACCTGCAACATAAAAGTTACAGCCACAAAGGGTCAATACATTTGAATTGTATTGGCAAGTGATACTATGGTAGTATGGTGGAGTCTATCATCTATATGCATTTGGCTAAGTGGAGTTGAGGCTTGCATTGCTCAAAATAGGTTTTTCCTTAACATTTGAAAATACTAAGTTTTTGCTTTGATAAAATCATTTTTCTCAATCAAAGATTGAAGATCCTTCAAGGCATCTCTCAATCAAAGAATTGAATATTTCAAACAACCCTTGTTCAATCCACAAGATTTTAACTTAGAAATTTGAATGATGAGATTCTTGATTGCTTCCATGTCTTGATGCTCAAATTTTCCTTTACCAGGGACATGGCTAAGTACTTAGATTTTACACTCTGCAGAGGTGGTGCACTTTCCCCACAAGACTTGGTTTCCCAAGACAAGATCTTTCAGAAGCCATCCCTTAGACCAAAATGGATGCTCTCCAACCTATCAAACACTACCACCCACTGTCCATATTGCTAAGTTCTTGCAACCTATATGATCATGGCAGAGCCCATATTGCCAAGTGGTTGCACTTGAAGCTTCTCAACATTTGACATCTCAAATCTCTTTGTTCCTGGGTGGCATACCACAAGTGAGATACACAATCCAAGTCCATGGCCTTGTGAACCACTCAACCAATCACCACCAAGCAAGCCCATTCCACCCAGGTGATTCATTAACTTAATTGTTTTATTAGACAAAATCACAAGTCCTCAGACTTAGAATATTTTTCCATAGTGTGAATATATATTCCACCCATGTTTTCTATTAGCTAGGCTAAGCTTGATAGTAGTAGGAATCTTAACTTAGGAAAATCCTACTAAGGATTCATCTACTAGGTTTTCCTATAGCAAGGTTTATACTTAGCAAAATCCATGCAAGTTTTACTTAGAGAAAATCACTAATGCATAGTGGAAGTAATAGGATAGAAAGTATGAAGCATCACTTGCCTTTTTGGTAGGTAATGGTGGTTCACTCCTTGATCTTGCTAGTATCACACTTCACTACAAGTCAATCAAGCAAACACAAATTCAATCTACCAATCAAGCAAAAAACACATAAAATGACAAAGTCAAAGTAATGCATGCAAGCATGCAAAAGATGGTTCTAATTGCAAAGGTGGTCTCCACTAGGCTTCTAAACTTTGTAGGTTCCAAATTGGTCATTCACCAAAATGGCAAAGTCAACTGCAAAAGGGTTTTACCTCAAAACCATTTTTAAAATCCATTCATCATTTTATGTGGTGAAAATGTTTTTATCAAAACAAAACTTTTAAGTTTTTCACCAGATGAGTTGCTATTGCAAAAACTTGGTGTTTTTGGGTCAGTAGGTTTGGTCTAAACTATTTTCTCAAAGTTTTCTTTCCATAAACATTTTCATAATAAACTTAATAATTTTATTTGACTAGAAATTGGCTAAGTCAAATAATTCAACCTAAATTTTACCAAAATCATTTTTTAACACCAAGGGTTGGTTCCTAGGGTCAGTAAGGTCACAACAATCCAATTTGCAAAGGTTTTAACCTTAAAATCATTTTTTAACAATTTTTATACTCTAAACAAGCATACAAATGTTTCTGGAAATTCAAACAAGCTAACAGATACTATTTGCTAAACTAAGGGCATGGTTGGCTAGGTCTTGTTCTCCTGAATCCTTCGATATAAAATTTGCAATTTTTGGACGTGTGCATCCAAAGATACAAAGGTTTGAAGTTTGCAAATAATTCTGTTTTCAAATCTGTTTTTAAACAGAACAGTGACACGCGGCGCAATGTCATTCGCTGGTACCGGTTCGGTGTGGATCGCGGCTGTGGGCCGTTAGATCAAGTGGCATCGCACGGCGCTGGCTGCGTACCTTTTTGAGTTTAAGTGATCTAATCTCGCTCGCTCAATCTAGATCCTACGGTACTAATTTACTCGACCATAAGTGAGCGGCGCCGACGGCGGCGCACGGCCAGGCGAGGTGCTTGCGGTCGTTCTAGGAAGCAAAGATCGAGATGGGAATGCTCACCGTGATCGCGAGGACGAGGTGATGCTCGGGGCGTGGTCGTTTGGTCGTGGGGCGTCCTGGAACAACAGGGATTGCTCGCCGGAGTTGAAGACAACGTCGGACGGCTCTGTCCGTGGTCGAAGACGAGGCTACTAATCACGAAAATACAAACAGAGGTCATGGTTAGTTGCGCAAGACCGAGGCGAGTGAGGGAGCGTGAACGAGGAGGCTCGGGGTGGTCAGCGTTTACCAGGGGAGGTCGTCGGAGAGGTTGCAGATGGCGGCGCTGCGGGTCGTCGATGTTGCCGACGCTGTAGGGTACCCGCAGATGAATGAATGGCACAGAAAGATGCGCCAGGGTGTGGTGAGTGTGCTCGTGTGCTCGGGGAGGCAGGAGGTGGTGTCGAGTCGCCGGAATCGGCTCTGGACTTCGTCGGAACAGAGGGTGTTCGGGGAGAAATTGGGACGGCCTGGGGGCGTGATTGGGGAAGGAGTCAGAGGGGAAATGAAGAAGGGATGCTGGCGATTTATCCTGCGTGGTCAAGGCGAGGTAAAGGCGCGGCATTATGGCGTATTGAATCCGCGGATTGAAAGCAGCAACGGCAGCGAGGGGGAAGGCGTGGTCTGCGGGTGGGGAAGAAGAACAGTGACAAGTGGGGTCGGTCAGTCAGTGGGAAAGAAGCGAGGAGGAGGTCCACTAGTCAATTGCTCCGCGGGTTCAAAAAGGAGTGCGAAACGTTTTCTTTCTAGAGGGGAGCTGGGCTTCTTTGCTGGGCTTATTGGGCCTGCTGGGTTGGGTCGACAAAACTCTATATTTTTTTCTTAATCTGAACCCTTTTCTTTTTCTGAATTTATTTTCTGTTTTGAATTTTCAAACAAACAAACAATGTCCAAATCAATTCAAACAACACCCAAACTTTGTAATATTGAAATTAGTTATGTTCAGTAACATGAACCAAAATCCAAATTCAAATTAATAGTTTTAATAATAAGGTCCATTAATAATTAACTAAATAGATGTATCAACTATTAAATCCATAGGTTTTGATTTAATTCCAAAGCTCCACTTGAAAACTAATTATTTTTAAACCATTCATTAGGTTGTATTTGAAATTAAGGAATATTTGGAAAGCTTGTTTTAAAATAAAATAACATTTTGTTATATAGGGTCCATTAATAATTAAATATAATTGGACCTTGGTTATTTAAATCAAAATAGAGTTTGATTTTATTAATAAAATCTTTATTTGAAACCTAAATATTTTCAAAACCAAATCAGTAGGTTTTATTTGGGAAATATGGAATACTTGGAAATTTGTTTTTAAAACAAATAACATTTTATTTTAGAGTCCATTATTAATTAAATATAATAGACTTTCATTATTAAATCAAATAGGATTTGTTTTATTGAGATATTTATTTTGAAATCTAAAATAAAGCCAAAACACTTTTAGTAGGTTTTATTAGAGAATATAAAATATTTGGAAAACTTATTTTAAATAATTTTAATAAGTTTTGATGTTTCAATTAAATTGGTAAAACCTTTTATTTAAAAAAAATTGGATATTAAATCCTTATTAATTTATTTAAATAAATCTTTGTTAATTTTATTTAAATAAAATGTTTTAATTCCAAAGTTTGGTCAAGGTTTAATTTGGCTTTATAAAATAACCTTTATTTATAAATTCACCTTTTCTTTTTTGAAAAACCAAATCTTTTATTACAAGATTCCAAAATAGTAATTCCAAAACATTTTTAATTTCCTTTAATTAAATGTTTAACTCATTATAATCCTTTAGGATTTTATTTAATTCAAATGGGTTTGAGGTTCCATTTAAATTCAAAAAGTTTCTTCTGGCCCTGAAATTCAAACAAAGTTTTATTTTATTCATTTATTTTCACATTACAAGATTTGGAAAATCTTGGGATGTGTCATTTTGCGAGACATAACAGAATTGGATACCATAGTACATCATCCATTACAAATGATACATAGGTTCTTACACAAATAGGGATCTCATGATCCAGTTCTTAATACAACATCAAGCAGCGGAATACGTAATAATAACAGTAGCGTAGGCAAAGCTCCATCTTCGGGGTCACAGGCAATGCTGACGATGGGAGATGATCCTAGTTGTCGTAACCTTCCTGGGGTCCATCCTCAAGGTACTCCTCTTCATAGTCTGGCCATGAGAATAGCCAGGGACAAAGCCATGAGTACTCTTTAAGTACTCGCAAACTAATACTAACAGGTAAAGGGGTTTTTGGATAATAGGACACTAGGCTCTAGGGTTGTTTTGCAAAAGCCAGATTTTTCTCTACTAATTCTAGAAGCAAATAAATGCTAGTCACAATTTTATAACTCCTAAGTGCGAACTTGTATTTCATATCACAACCCTGTTGTGGTCAAGTCAAAGTCTCAATCCATTTCACAGGTCATTTTAAAAAGTCTGACGGGGGAACAGTATGGCCACTCCAACTGTCCATAACCGCGGACGCGGCTATTCGAATAGTTTGACACTCTGCAGAGATTGTACACTTTCACCACAACATTCGATACATCCGTCAGGAACAAATCCTGAATTCACCATACTCAGTATGCGGATAATCAATCCCAACCTTTCAATTACACGCCCTAGTATAAGCACCTCTCCTGTGAGTTTGGCCTCCCAACCATGACCAACTGTCATCTTGGGTACTGCACAGGTGGACAATCTTTACAAGATAGCCTCAGCTCAGACCTTGGCCGTGAGGGAACTAATACTAAGGTATATAAGTTTCCAGTCAAGCCCTACCCACTCTTCGCGTATTGTGGTTGTACGATAAAATTGGAATGGTATCGCATCCAGACAACCATCAGTTTTAAAAAGGGCTAAGGCTCATGCCTCAATAATTTCATCACCAAAATCATCAGGTGTTCGGTAACACATGTCCAAAACATTTCAATAGAATGATCCATCATTCCAAGGTTTTCATAACCATTTTTCCACCAAGTATTCCCATCTAAAGTTGATCAAGTTTTATGCTTAGCACTAGCATCTACAGGTGGGGGTAAGCAATAATGAGGGGTGGTAAACTAGTGGAGTTCTAACTAAGTTTAATCTCATGCCTTAAGATGACATCAAGATTATCTATCTTAGGCCAAATTTTATGCTCTTTATGCAACCTTCAAATATTCTTCTAGTATCTACCATTTATTTCAGTAAACTCTAAGTAAGAGTTTTGATAAAGAAATAAAGTAATAGACTTGCAGATAAAACTAGGATGGTTTATCAAGTGGTATAATCTTGCTAAGTTAATAGCTTGCATAGGTCAATTGATGTAGTAAGGCTTGCTAAATTTCAAGTGTTAACTTGCACATTCACTAGTAGTATTAGGCTTGCTAAAGTAGAGTATCTTGCAAGTTTTTAGCTTGCATAGGCATATTATCAGCTTGCAAGTTTTAGCTTGCATAGGTATAGTATCAGCTTGCAAGTTTTAGCTTGCATAGGTATAGTATCAGCTTGCAAGTTTTAGCTTGCCTTGTGCAGAGCAGTGGTTGAAGTTCTCCTCGGCTTCTTCTTCGTAGAATCCTCCTTCCTCCTCGTATCCTTTGGTCGGTACTTTTGTCTATGAATAAATATGAGGTACACAATAACCAAACAATACTTAACTACTTGCAATCATCACACACACACAAGGGTCCTATAGATGATCTAACATCATCACTAACATTACAAGATTAAATCTTGGTTTAATTCCTTTTATTTTTAGAAAGGTAATTTCTACTCATTGAAAAACTACTTAAGTTTTAATATTCTCCAAACCAAATATGGGATCATGTTGACACATGTCATCACCACATATTTTAGTCCATGGGAATATAATTTAAAGTGGTGTCACAATTTAATAAGGTTTTACCCTTTTATTTTAATTAATTAAAGTGGCTAGAAATGCCTATGTAGCATTCTTTTATTACTTGAACATTATTTCTGAAGGTAAACCTATATATTTTTATATATTCTGAAAGGTATGGTTAAATGTGATTTTTGAGAGTTGGAATCAACTCAAAATCTATTATGGTTTCAATTTGAAAAATGTTTGAATGCATAAAAGCTTTTGCCTTGTTATTTTTAAACGGGCTTCGATTCAGCATTCTTAGTCCTTTCTATCAAAATTGGTTTCATTCAATTTGGTGCACTGAATCGATCTGGGTTGATTTTTGAAGTTGGTTACAGAAGTGAGTTTGAAATAAAATGGAAAAGGTTTAATTCAAATCACTGGGCTGCGCGGGAAAAGTTAACGTGCCGGCCTGCTAAGCACAGTGCTCCCACGGGCTGCTTAAGTGGGTGTCCCCACTCGTCAGTGAGACAGGGAGGGGCGAAGCGGTACGGGGCAATGTGGATCGTTCGATCTAGTTCTAATCCAATGGCTGAGAGTCATCGTCGACGTTGAGAAACGCCGGCGAGAAAGAAACCTAGCATGGCCGGTGAGGGGTGCTGGGGGCTCACCAGGGTGCAGGCGAGGCGGGCGTACGACGAAGTCGATGATGGGGAACTCAGGGGTGGTCGCGGCAGCTCCTGGGGTGGACGAAATCGATGGCGCCCTTCTTCCCCAGAGGCGGCGGGCTCCGGTGAAATTCCGGCGAGGTGGTGCTCGCCTTGCTCCGGGAACGGTGTGGCACGATCAGTGAGGAGAGGGGAGTGAGATGGTGTGAAGAAATCAACTAGGGGTGGCCTCTATTTATAGTCGAGCGAGGGGACCGACGGGGAGCACGGTGAGCTCGTCGGGGGCGATGTTACAGGCGGCTAATTGCATGGGCGAAGGTAGGGGCGGTGCGGTGTTCCATGGCGATGCTTAACGACAGGGTTTTGAGGCGTGGGGAGGTGCGGCTTGGTCTGTAACATGCGACGCTCTGCGCGGCAGAGGCGGCGTCTTCGACGGCGAGCGGTGGCTGTGCGTCACGGAGTGGAGAACGAGGATGTCTGGCGGTCTCCTGGGTCGGTGGTGATCGTGTGTGCACGCGGTGAGGGCAGCGCATGTTCTATGGGCGCTGGTCGAGGGTGGCGCTCTGGCGCACGCTCGGCATGGTTGCTGGCGACGTTGGCATGGTTCGTGCGTGTGGTCCAGGTCTTGGCCACGCTCGCGGCTGGGACAGGAGTGGCGATGGACGGTGGGCTGCCTCCCAGACATGCTGGCTAGGCTTGTTTCTCTTCCTAGCTTGCTGTCGACATGGGTGTGCTCGGCTGTTCACCATTGATGGAAATGCCAAGCTTACAGTGATGCTAAGGGTTAGCTAGGTTGTTAGATGATCTACTAAGGCTAGTGGTGCCCAGAGAGGGAACAAGTTAGGCTTCAATCACTGCTCACTATAGTGTTTAGGATTTTGATGATTTGTGTCTGCAACCTGTTTGATGAAATGGCCGCATGAAATCAAGTTTTGAATTTTGAAAAGATTATGGTGGGTTTGCTAGATTGGTGCTGGTGAGTCTGCAGATGCTTGGGTTTTGAAAGTTGAGCTTGTTTGAGTGGTTTTTGAAAAAGCGGGATCTTCCCATATGATAAAGATTCAATTTTGAATTGTCATTTAAACTATGCATTTGAAAGTTTCTGGATGATCACAAAGTGGTCCTTGATACCTTGTTATGAATACATTCAAGGGGTGAAAAGATCCAGAAAAGTTTCCATTAGGTTCTGAAAGTTTGAGACAGCCAAAGTAGGCATGGGAGTTAAATTGGTCAAAATGACCATTCCTTTATTTTATTTTATTGGTTTTGATTTATTTGTCTTTAGGAAAAGTTTGGGAAATGTTTTATTTGATGTTTATTTCACCTGAGAAACATTTTACAAGAAAAGAAACACAGAAACAAGGTGGTTCAAAAGAATTTCAAATTCAATGCATACACATATGCATGCCTTCATAATTTTAATTAGAAAAGTTTTTGTTAACCCTAAATTTGATGATTAGAGTTTGATGATTCTAGTTTATTATTTTTGGGATGTTACAAACCTTCCCCCTTAAACAAAATCTCGTCCCGAGATTTGAAAAAGGACGGAAAGATTACCTAGGATTTGAAGAGATCGAGAAACTCCATCCTGATGTGATCTTCGCGTTCCCAGGTAGCTTCCTCTTCTGTGTGATTGCTCCATTGAATCTTGAGAAACTTGATGCTTCGGGTTCTGGAAGTTCAAAAAGATTCTTCCAAAATACGGATGGGTACTTCGGGATAGGTCAGGTCATCATTGATCTCTATGGTCCGGTGATCGATATTCTTGAACACTTCGGTCTTCTCGGGGACTTCGAGACACTTGCGAAGTAACGAGATATGGAACACATTGTGCACGATTGATATCTCTTCGGGTAGTTCCAATTGATACGACACTTCTCCTCGACGGTTCAGAATTTTGAAAGGTCCGATATATCTGGGGGCTAACTTTCCTTTGAGTTGGAAACGCTGCATTCCCTTCAATGGCGACACTTTCAGATAAACAAAATCTCCTATGTTGAAGGCGAGGTCTCGATGTCTCTTGTCGGCGTAACTCTTCTGTCGGGATTGGGCGGTCTTGAGGTGCTCACGAATCTTGTGAACCTTCTCTTCTGCTTCTCGTAGGATGTCGGGTCCGAAGATCTGACTCTCTCCTACTTTCGACCAGTTCAAAGGGGTGCGACACTTCCTTCCGTACATAAATTCAAATGGGGCCATTTGCAAACTGGCTTGATAACTATTGTTGTATGAAAATTCTGCAAACGACAGACAGTCTTCCCACTTGGATCCATATTCTAACACACATGCTCTCAGCATATCTTCGAGTATTTGATTTACTCGCTTTGTTTGTCCATCGGTCTGAGGGTGATACGCGGTACTGAAATCTAGACGGGTTCCTAAACCTTCTTGAACTTTCTTCCAGAATCTCGAGGTAAACTGAGTTCCTCGATCCGATACTATGTTCTTGGGGACTCCGTGCAAACTAACGATTGTAGCGATATACAACTCTGCTAGTTTCGAACTCTGATATGTGGTCTTGACGGGAAAGAAATGGGTGACTTTGGACAATCTGTCCACTATGACCCAGATAGAGTCATTTCCCCTACTAGAAGTAGGTAGTCCAGTGATAAAGTCCATTCCTACAGAATCCCATTTCCATTCCGGAATCTGCAAGGGTTGCAACAATCCAGCGGGTCTTTGATGTCCTGCCTTGACTGGCTGACATATATCACACTTGGCGATATAGCTTCCAATTTCTCTCTTCATCTTATGCCACCAAAATTGCTCTTTTAAATCTTGATACATCTTAGTTCCTCCGGGATGGATAGAATAAAGAGTATCATGAGCCTCCTTCAAGATAACTTCTTTCAACTCAGAATCTGATGGTACACAAAGGCGTCCTTTGTACCACAGAACTCCTTCTTCGTCTTCGGTGAATCCGGGTACTTTGCCTGTACCGATACGACGCTAGATTACGTCAATACTAGCATTTCCCTTCTGCGCCTCTTTAATCTGACTAATCAAAGTGGGCTGGAGTTCTATGCTAGCCAAAAATCCTTCACTTACTAATTCCATTCGAAAATCTTCCACCTCCTTGTGCAGACTTGGTTGCTCCTTCAAAATCATGGAGTTCAAGCGGCACGGCAATCTACTAAGGGCATCGGCTACCACGTTGGCTTTACCAGGGTGATAGTGAATGTCCAGATCGTAATCCTTGATTAGCTCAATCCATCTTCTCTGCCTCATATTCAGCTCCTTCTGAGTGAATATATACTTCAGGATCTTGTGATCCGAATAAATCTCACAAGTCCCATCAGGTAATGTCTCCATGTCTTTAGGGCTAGAACTACGGTTGCGAGTTCGAGGTCATGGGTTGGGTAGTTTTTCTCATGTTGTTTCAGTTGTCGAGATAGATAAGATATAACTTTGCCTTCTTGCATTAGCACATATCCGAGACCGACCTTGGATGCGTCACAATACACATCAAAGGGCTTTGTGATATCCGGCATGATCAAGATTGGGGCTGAAATCAATCTCCTCTTGAGTTCTTGAAAACTCGCTTCACATTTGTCGGTCCATTCAAACTTCTTGTCCTTCTTCAGCAATTGGGTCATGGGTCTAGCGATACTAGAGAATCCTTCTACGAATTTGTGGTAATATCCCGCCAATCCGAGAAATGCACAAACTTAGGTTTGAGTGGTTGGGGCTTGCCAATCTTCTACATCTTTCACTTTAGCAGGGTCAACGGCAATTCCGCCGGCTGATACAATGTGACCGAGGAATCGTACCTCCTGTAACCAGAATTCACATTTGCTAAACTTTGCATACAACTGATGCTCTCTAAGGGTTCCAAGAATGGTCCTTAGGTGTAGCTCATGTTCTTCTTCTGATTTGGAATAAATCAGAATGTCATCGATGAAAACACGACAAACTTATCCAGGAAGTCCATAAAAATCTTATTCATGAGATTCAAGAAATAAGCGGGGGCATTGGTTAATCCAAAAGACATGACTGTATACTCATACAATCCATATCTGGTGGTAAAGGCAGTCTTTGGAATATCCTCTGCACGAATTTTGAGTTGATGATAGCCAGTCCTAAGATCAATCTTAGAAAACACTTTGGCACCGATCAACTAATCAAACAAATATTCTATCTTGGGCAAGGGGTATTTGTTCTTGATGGTGACGTCATTCAATTTCCGATAATCCGTACACAAACGGTTACCTCCATCCTTCTTGTCCACAAACAAGACAGGTGATCTCCAAGGTGACACACTTGGTTGAATCAATCCAATTTCCAGCATGGAATCCAGTTGCTTCTTCAGTTCTGCGAGCTCTGACGGGTTCATACTATATGGTCTCTGGGCTATGGGTCCGGTTCCAGGAATTAGTTCAATGATAAACCCGATATCCCGATCTGGGGGCATACCGGCAAAACATCTGGAAATACATCAGGGTATTCACAGACTATTCGGACTTGGTCAATGGTAGGTTGGGCTATACTCTTGTTGCATTTGAATTGGCGAGGTAAGATTTTAGATATATGCTCGACTGATATTCCGGCTGTACTGGTCATGGTTATGTCTTTCTTGGCACAATCAATTAATCCTTTATGTTTGAACATCCAATCCATTCCTAGTACTACTTCCAAACCTTTAGTTCCAAGTACTATCAGGATAGCATAAAAATCTATGCCATGGATTCGGATAGGGACGGCTTTGCAAATTTGCCTAGCCTTGGTGGTTGATCCGGGAATTTGAACAATCATAACATGCTTCAGTTTGGTTGGTTGAATTTTACTAGTGCATGCAAATTCTTCGGTGACAAATGAATGTGATGCACCAGAATCAAACAACACTCTTGCAAGTACTGAATTAACCGAAAACATACCCAGCACGACGTTTGGCGCTTCCTGAGCTTCTTCAGCATGCATGAGAAAAATACGGCTGTTGCGGTTGAGCGAATTCCCTGGGGCAAATCTTCTTCCTCGCTGAACACGACGCTGCTGCTGAGCTGGGACATTGGCATTGGGGGCTATAGCATTCTTCTTGTTGGGACACTCGTTGTAATAGTGGCCTTTATTTCCACAGTCATAACAGGTCACTTGCGACTTGTCCTTGGCTGCTACAGGCACAGCATTGCTTCCAGTCCTCAGGGCAGTGTTGGTGTTGGCGGTAGCATTGTTGTTGTTGAACTTGGGTGGGGCCTTATTGAAATTGCTAGAGTTGCCAGGGTTGTTGTGATTTCCTCCGGGTCTAGGGTTTCCACGGTTGGGATAGGTCGGACGGTTCATCAGGGGTCTGTTGGTCCTTGGGGCAAATCCTAGAGATGGGTTAGGGCGATACTTTGGGGTCTGATGGGTTCCTGGCAGATGCATCATATGATGCTTGCGGTTCTCATTGGCTTGGTTGATCTTTCCTTCCATCTGGATAGCAGAGTCGACAAGGGCTTCAATATCCGCAAAGGGGATATTGACTAACACCGTCTGCATCTCATCATGCAGACCATTCAGGAATCTTTCTTTCTTCTTGGCTTCAGTGTCTATTTCATCCGGGGCATACCTAGCTAATGACAAAAATTTGTCACGGTATTCCACTACAGTCATCCTTCCTTGCTTCAGCTCTCTGAACTCGTCTCTCATTCTCTTGATCAAACCCGGTGGCACATGGGTTCTGCTAAACTTGACCTTGAATTCCTCCCAGGTCATCATGAGGCCTCCGGTCATTGCGCGAACACTGTTCCACCATGCTCTGGCATCTCCGGCTAGATAGTGGGTGGCGAACAGGACTTTCTCGTTGGCTTCCACTCCGGCTACTTCTAAGTTATTTTCCATGGTTTGCAGCCAATCATCGACGTCTAGGGGTTCTTCGGACTTAGTGAAAACAGGTGGGTTGGTATTCTGTAAATTCTTGAGTTTAGATCCATGGTTGTCCTGTTTGCCGTGGCCTTGGTTGTTGTGGGCTAACTGGGCTATCTGCTGAAGGGTGGCTAGGTTGGCTTGACGTTCCGCTCTTTCAGCTTCACGGTCAGAAGTCAACATTTGCAGTATCTGCAACATCGGGTCCGGGGTTGAACCACTTCCTCCACGTGGCATCTGAAGAGTGAGGTAGATCATGAGAAAAGAGGGAAATTTCTAAAGTTTTGGGTCTTTTAAAAAAAAAACTTTAAAGTCTGACTCAGATTTTCTAGCAACTTGCTTTTTCATTCATTCATTCATTCATTCACACGATACAACACACACCACATCAAAGGAAAGCAGATGGTTTTAAGAACCATTCTGAGAACTACGATACAGTGGGACCGAATACTACTCACTACGCTAGTGCTCAAGTGCTATTACTCCTCGGAATCTGTGGCTTCCTCCTCATCATCATCATCGATGAAGGCGAAATCATCCTCATCGGTGAAGAAATCCATAGCCTGATCCTCCAGAAAATCGTCGTCATCGCTGAGATAGGAGTAGGGGTCTCCACGAAGATCCTCTCCGGCATTCTCCCTTTCCTCCAACTGCATGTCTCTCTCGTGGATGGTCTCCTCCAGAGATGAGATGCGGTGGCGAAGACGGGCAATAATGCGCTCCTTCTGTTCGAGCTGACGGCGGCGATACTTGCGATCCTTTGCTAGCAGGGCGATGGTCTGTTCCTTCGTGTTGATGATGGCATACTTGTGGTTGCAGTAGTCACGGCAGTTGTCCAACTCCTGCTGACGATCGTACATCATGAAGCTAAGGTGGTCCAATTGGGTCTTCAGCTCGGGATGGTATGGGGCTTCTAGTGGTTGTCCATTATCATCACTCCTTGGGCAAAACTCAAAGCGAGTACCCTTGATCTGATTGATGGTCTGCCCACACAGACGAGAAAGAGCTTCCTGCATGGCTCTGGCAAGTCCATCGAGCCAGTTGTTTTCCCTCAAGGTAAACTGAATTCCCTCCATAGTGGGAGGTTCAATCTTTCCTCGGAGACTTGCAACAATTAGCCACTACAGATCTTCTCCTCCTTGATCATTGAGCTGAGCTCCGAAGAACTCGGGGTGCGGACGCTCCAGAAGTTCCGAAAGCTGGTCCAAATCCCTCTCAAAGATCAGGTCTCCTCCATTCCCAAGTTGGTCAAACTTTTTGTACTTCACGTCCATCTATAAGAATATAGGATGAGTAAGTTAGTAGAGTGATTAAGTGTGTCAAAATTTTATGTATTTTGCAAGAGCTTTTGGAGGAACATGAATTTTCATGAAAGAATCAAAAGGATAAGAATGAGAATAAGTTTTTGTAAATATTTGTTTTCTTTGGTTTTGGGAAATAAGTTTTTTGTTTAAACGTCCAGTCTAACTAGGGTCTCCTATGGTCAGGATGGCTCTGATACCAACTTGTCAACACCCGGATTTTTAATCCCAGATGCCTGTTATGCCATACATCGCAATCCCAGGATTACCATTTTTGCGAGACATAACAGAATTGGATACCATAGTACATCATCCATTACAAACGATACATAGGTTCTTACACAAATAGGGATCTCATGATCCAGTTCTTAATACAACATCAAGCAGCGGAATACGTAATAATAACGGTAGCATAGGCAAAGCTCCATCTTCGGGGTCACATGCAATGCTGACGATGGGAGATGATCCTAGTTGTCGTAACCTTCCTGGGGTCCATCCTCAAGGTACTCCTCTTCATAGTCTAGCCATGCGAATAGCCAGGGACAAAGCCATGAGTACTCTTTAAGTACTCACAAACTAATACTAATAGGTAAAGGGGTTTTTGGCTAATAGGACACTAGGCTCTAGGGTTGTTTTGCAAAAGCCAGATTTATCTCTACTAACTCTAGAAGCAAATGAATGCTAGTCACAATTTTATAACTCCTAAGTGCGAACTTGTATTTCATATCACAACCCTGTTGTGGTCAAGTCAAAGTCTCAACCCATTTCATAGGTCATTTTGAAAAGTCTGACGGGGGAACAGTATGGCCACTCCAACTGTCCATAACGCGGATGCGGCTATTCGAATAGTTTGACACTCTGTAGAGATTGTACACTTTCACCACAACATTCGATACATCCGTCAGGAACAAATCCTGAATTCACCATACTCAGTATGCGGATAATCAATCCTAACCTTTCAATTACATGCCCTAGTATAAGCACCTCTCCTGTGAGTTTGGCCTCCCAACCATGACCAACTGTCATCTTGGGTACTGCATAGGTGGACAATCTTCACAAGATAGCCTTAGCTCAGACCTTGGCCGTGAGGGAACTAATACTAAGGTATATAAGTTTTCAGTCAAGCCCTACCCAATCTTCGGGTATTGTGGTTGTACGATAAAATTGGAATGGTATCGCATCCAGACAACCATCAGTTTTAAAAAGTTCTAAGGCTCATGCCTCAATAATTTCATCACCAAAATCATCAGGTGTTCGGAAACACATGTCCAAAACATTTCAATAGAATGATCCATCATTCCAAGGTTTTCATAACCATTTTTCCACCAAGTATTCCCATCTAAAGTTGATCAAGTTTTATGCTTAACACTAGCATCTACAGGTGGGGGTAAGCAATAATGAGGGGTGGTAAACTAGTGGAGTTCTAACTAAGTTTAATCTCATGCCTTAAGATGACATCAAGATTATCTAGCTTAGGCCAAATTTTATGCTCTTTATGCAACCTTCAAATATTCTTCTAGTATCTACCATTTATTTCAGTAAACTCTAAGTAAGAGTTTTGATAAAGAAATAAAGTAATAGACTTGCAAATAAAACTAGGATGGTTTATCAAGTGGTATAAGCTTGCTAAGTTAATAGCTTGCATAGGTCAATTGATGTAGTAAGGCATGCTAAATTTCAAGTGTTAACTTGCACATTCACTAGTAGTATTAGGCTTGCTAAAGTAGAGTATCTTGCAAGTTTTTAGCTTGCATAGGCATAGTATCAGCTTGCAAATTTTAGCTTGCATAGGTATAGTATCAGCTTGCAAGTTTTATCTTGCATAGGTATAGTATCATCTTGCAAGTTTTAGCTTGCCTTGTGCAGAGCAGTGGTTGAAGTTCTCCTCGGCTTCTTCTTCGTAGAATCCTCCTTCCTCCTCGTATCCTTTGGTCGGTACTATCGTCTATGAATAAATATGAGGTACAAAATAACCAATCAATACTTAACTACTTGCAATCATCACACACACAAGGGTCCTATAGATGATCTAACATCATCACTAACATTACAAGATTAAATCTTGGTTTAATTCCTTTTATTTTTAGAAAGGTAATTTCTACTCATTGAAAAACTACTTAAGATTTAATATTCTCCAAACCAAATATGCGATCATGTTGACACATGTCATCACCACATATTTTAGTCCATGGGAATATGATTTAAAGTGGTGTCACAATTTAATAAGGTTTTACCCTTTTATTTTAATTAATTAAAGTGGCTAGAAATGCCTATGTAGCATTCTTTTATTACTTGAACATTATTTCTGAAGGTAAACCTATATATTTTTATATATTTTGAAAGCTATGGTTAAATGTGATTTTTGAGAGTTGGAATCAACTCAAAAGCTATTATGGTTTAAATTTGAAAAATGTTTGAATGCAGAAAATCTTCTGCCTTGTTATTTTTACAATGGGTGATCTATAGATCCAAATGACTTGAATCCAACGGGCTTGGATTCAGCATTCTCAGACCTTTCTAACAAAATTGGTTTCATTCAATTTGGTGCACCGAATCGATCTGGGTTGATTTTTGAAGTTGGGTACAGAAGTGAGTTTGAAATAAAATGGAAAAGGTTTAATTCAAATCACTGGGCTGCGCGGAAAAAGTTAACGGGCCTGCCTGCTAAGCGCAGTGCTCCCGCGGGCTGCTTAAGTGGGTGCCCCCACTCATCAGTGAGACAGGGAGGGGCAAAGCAGTACGGGGCAATGTGGATCGTTCGATCTAGTTCTAATCCAACGGCTGAGAGTCATCGTCGACGTTGAGAAACGCCGGCGAGAAAGAAACCTAGCGCGGCCAGTGAGGGGTGCTGGGGGCTCACCGGGGTTCAGGCGAGGGTTGGCGAGGCGGGCGAACGACGAAGTCGACGACGGCGAACTCAGGGGTGGTCACGGCAGCTCCTGGGGTGGACGAAATCGATGGCGCCCTTCTTCTCCAGAGGCGGCGGGCTCCGTTGAAATTCTGGCGAGATGGTGCTCGCCTTGCTCCGGGAACAGTGTGGCACGATCAGTGAGGAGAGGGGAGTGAGATGGTGTGAAGAAATCGACTGGGGGTGGCCTCTATTTATAGTCGAGCGAGGGGACCGACGGGGCGCACGGTGAGCTCGTCGGGGGAGATGTTACAGACGGCTATTGGCATGGGCGAAGGTAGGGGGCAGTGCGGTGTTCCCTGGCGATGCTAAACGACATGGTTTTGAGGCGTGGGGCGGTGCGGCTTGGTCTGTAACATGCGACGCTCTGCGCGGCAGAGGCGGCGTCTTCGACGGCGAGCGGTGGCTGTGCGTCACGGGGCGGCGAACGAGGATGTCTGGCGGTCTCCTGGGTCGGTGGTGATCGTGTGTGCACGCGGTGAGGGCGGCGCGCGGTCTGTGGGCGCTGGTCAAGGGTGGCGCTCTGGCGCACGCTCGGCATGGTTGCTGGCGATGTTGGCATGGTTCGTGCGTGTGGTCCAGGGCTTGGCCACGCTCGCGGCTGGGACAGGGAGTGGCGGTGGACGGTGGGCTGCCTCCCAGACATGCTGGCTAGGCTTGCTTCTCTTCCTAGCTTGCTGTCGACATGGGGGTGACATGGGTGTGCTCGGTTGTTCACCATTGATTGCAATGCCAAGCTTACAGTGATGCTAAGGGTTAGTTTAGGTTGTTAGATGATCTACTAAGGCTAGTGGTGCCCAGAGAGGGAACAAGTTAGGCTTCAATCACTGCTCACTATAGTGTTTAGGATTTTGATGATTTGTGTCTGCAACCTGTTTGATGAAATGGCCGCATGAAATCAAGTTTTGAATTTTGAAAAGATTTTTGGTGGGTTTGCTAGATTGGTGTTGGTGAGTCTGCAGATGCTTGGGTTTTGAAAGTTGAGCTTGTTTGAGTGGTTTTTGAAAAAGTGGTATCTTCCCATATGATAAAGATTCAATTTTGAATTGTCATTTAAACTATGCATTTGAAAGTTTTTGGATGATCACAAAGTGGGCCTTGATACCTTGTTATGAGTACATTCAAGGGGTGCAAAGATCCAGAAAATTTTCCATAAGGTTCTGAAAGTTTGAGACAGCCAAAGTACGCATGGGAGTTAAATTGGTCAAAATGACCATTCCTTTATTTTATTGGTTTTGATTTATTTGTCTTTAGGAAAAGTTTGGGAAATGTTTTAGATGATGTTTATTTCACCTAAGAATGATTTTACAAGCAAAGAAACACACAAACAAGGTGGTTCAAAAGAATTTCAAATTCAATGCATACACATATGCATGCCTTCATAATTTTAATTCGAAAAGTTTTTGTTAACCCTAAATTTGATGATTAGAGTTTGATGATTCTAGTTTAATATTTTTGGCATGTTACACACAAAAACTCTCACTTTGTTGCCGACTCGAATGTCAACCTCGCATCTTACCATGCTCCTAGTTCTTACCAGTCCCTGCAACGAGTTGCAGATGTGAATAACTGATCCGATATCATATACCCAAGAACTATTAGGTGCATCATCAAGAAAAATGTCTATAACATTGCAAACAAGCATACCTGAGCCATAAGTCACACCTCCGCTCTTGGCTTTGTCGGCCAAATACTTGCTGCGGTTCCTGTTCCAGTGGCCATCCTCCTTGTAGTAGAAGCAAGTGGATCCGACTGAAGGAGATGGCTTAGTCCCTAAGGTAGTGCTTGGGACCGGGACCTGAGCCTGCTTTCCTCCCGACTTAGCCTTCTTCTTAGTCCAAGAACTTTTCTTGAGCTTAGCCTTATTCTGCACCATCAACACTAGACTGGCACCCTTCTTGATATCTGCCTCTGCCTTCTTGAGCATCCCATGTAATTCAGTGAGATTCTTATGCATACCATGCATGTGATAGTTTGATATGAACTGACCATATGCACTAGGAAGAGAGTTAAGAATTATATCCATAGCAAACTCTTCCCTAATGGGGTAGCCAAGCCTCTCTAGAGACTGCACGAAACCAACCATGTTGATCACATGCAGACTCAGTGGATCACCATCCTTAAACTTGCAACTCACCAGAGCCTGAGAGGCTTGATACCTCTCAGTCTTAGCCTCGGCCTAGAACATACTTTTGAGTCTTTCAATCATATCGTAGGCCTCAACATTCTCGGACTATTGCTGCAAGTCCGGTTCCATGTGAGAAAGCATAAGATAGCTTAATTTCGTGAACTCATCCTTAGTCCGATGGTAGACATTGGTGGAAGTGATAGTCGCATTCTCATCCGTCTCATCTGGAAGTGGGTTGTCTAGGACATGGTTCTTGTTTTCTTGTTTGAGAACAATTCTCAGATTTCGATACCATTTGGTAAAATTAGTGTCATTTAGTTTATCTTTCTCAAGAATGGTTCTCAATGCAAAATCGGATATCTAAGGATGAATGTTACTTGGTGCCATGATCTACAACTGAAAATATGCAAAACACTTATTCATAAAAGAGCAAGCATATTAAACATTTTAATACTTATGCTCCCACTAGAACCAACGCCCCTCTGATGGATACTTAGTGATTTAGGATCCTAGATAAGCAAGTCGCCTAGTGAGCTTTAGCATCACCTCTAGCCGCCAAGTGATATAGGTAGACAACACCTTGTCAATCGCATCTGATACGACTCCTATTGATCGGGAGGCATCACATGCCCCGGCTCCCGTCCGAATTTTCCCCGAGTCCCACAACCGTTGTGATAGACCCACCTAGCTTACCGAGTGTTTCTGCTGTAAGATTCCTACTCGAACCCACCTAATTGGAAAGAATTGGTATCACCTCAATTTTATAAGCCAAATACCAAAAATGCCCGACTTGTGAAGGTGCAAACACTGGCAGGAAAACCGACTAGATCTTCTTTGAGTGATTAAATTGTACCGACTATCTAATAGAGGTAAAAACAGATACATATCAATAACACAACATAAAGCAATAATGTGATATGATATGGCTCTCTTCATGGGGATCTCCATCTCCGCAAAGCATGTAGTCTGACTCATGCCAACTCTTGTCACTTGTCGTCTTACTCCATGTCGCCAACTTGTACATCGACTTGCATGTCATCTGGGTTATCCAAACAACTACACTAGCTTAGAAATTTAAATTACATAGAGAATATGACACGGGGGTCGTTATACAATAATGTGACAGCACCTCCACTCCAACCGGCTAACAAAACCGTGATTCGCAGGTCATGTATGGATTACGCACATCACATGCACATAAGCCATACCATTCACAACTTCCTCCAATAACAAGTTATTCAAAGATACAATATCTATTGGCGTTGTGAAACTCGCAACAACATCTAAGGTGCTACGACAGTGTGAAGCCGGTGGCCCTGCTAGCTAGATATCCTCTACATTCCGGACATGGATTACAATCATTGTTCCGGTTCGATCAAACTCTTTTGATCTCCGATCATCGCTTTTGGATTTACGTGTCATAGTCTACCCCGATGGAGGAAACCGACCGGTAGGGGTATGTCATTCCACGACCACAGCGGTATGATCACAGAAATTAGATCTTCCATTCCTCGAGTACAGTTGATCCAATCAACATCGTACAAAACCGATCTATCTCATATATCGACCACCAAAACATCAAATAGATCCAATCTATAGCCAATAGCAAAATACATATGCGAGATATCGAGCCTAAAACCATAACCTATCGCTCTGATACCACTGTTGGGCGGTGAGCTACACGGATAACCCAAGATTTAGATGGGGTAGAAGGCCATAAGGATTACCACTAGACGCACAGTTGTGGATTACTGATGAAGCGCGTCAGTTGATGTAGTGTAGTCCTCACGATCCGATCCGATCGTCGGTGATGATCGTACAACACCACTGATGGTATCCATACGTACGAGGAGCGCCACCAATGGAGTTCTAGGTCAAGTACGGCAGCAGGAATGCTACGGAGCTAGGGTTTCCAACGCATGGAATGACCTAATCGTCAACCCTCCTGGGTAACTGCGCCCCACTATATATAGGGAGTGAAAGTGGGCTCCACTCACTTGTGGCCCATCCACTAAATCCCATATCATTCATTGTGAGTCTGACTCACCGACTCAGTCCAAATACGGTTCAGGTCCTACCCAAACAGATTTCCGTTTTAGATCCAATCCAAACTTGCTCCCGCTCTTAAGTGTGTGACCCCACAGGCTCATGGCAACTTGGACACGATTGGAGTCCGACTCTCAATCGATCAATAGGTAGCGGCTCCTAGCAGAACGTGCCAGCTCCCAAGTACCAAAGAGTCATGATGACATGCCTTTCCAATGGGACTTACCTCCTAGTCCCTTTTTCCTCACGATATATCTTGTCAGACTATAGGCGAATAATTGTCATCCCTTAAATAGTCCGACTCTCTTCTCGATCCGAGATAAGTGATTCATCTGACTAACGCTTAGTCAATCGCCTCAGTTAACACTTATCTGAGTCGTGCATGGCCATGCTTTCTGAATCATATCACCCGAGAGATCCTAGATAATATCTCTCCTAGTGGATGGGCAAAATTCCATCTTGGTTATTGACATCACGCAGCTTGATTCTCAGACGACCCGAACTCTTCCTTTATAACTGCCCTATGATGGAACAACATTTGATAAAATCTAAGTCGGTGATCCTTAACTCGGGTTGTGCAACAACCTAAGGTCTAAGGATTACATTGATTGAGACATACACATGACAACTTGTTCATTGTATCTCAATATGGGTCAATCTGACTCACTAAACTCTTTAGCCGAATCTGTGTAAGTCAGAATGGCATCACCATGTCCATGACAAGTGGAACCGAGTCATCATCTGACTTTCATTGCAGGAGCATGAAACTCCTGCAGCAAAAGCCAAACCTAGAGGTCTAGATCATGGCCCAACCGGAGCACCATATCATGGGCCAAGGGGATCTAGATTGTGGTCCACCGGAGATCTCCGTCCTTGCTCCCAATGACCGCCATGGCAGCGCACTGCCGCCCCTTCAGTGCCTCCCTCGGGGGACCTCAGGCACCATCCTTGATGTGTCGCCCCGCTCCCTCCATGTACTGCCACCGCGAGCACCTCTCCTGCCTACTGTCTGAATGACTGGGTGGGCGCCGCCACCACCACCGGCAGCGGAAGCAACTGCTTCAAGACCGACCTGGGCTAGATGGGGTGCTAGAGCAGCCCGAGATCGAGGCGAACCGTGAGGTTCGGGAGAGGTTGTTTGACAGCAAGAGGTTCTTCTTCACCAAACATGACCACAACCAAGAACTGAATTCACCCTATTTTGCAGTCCAAAATTAAACCCCCCAAATATTGAAGACATGTCCACATAGGTACACACAATGATTCAATCAAGCAAGAAGAAACAAGATCTGAAGAAAGTCCCATCTCCGTTTCTGAAATTAAAAATTCATTTATACTACTCTCTTAAATTTTGAATGTGTCAGACCTTTCTTTCCCATTTATCCATCTCTCCTCCCCTAACCTAGCAATCCAAAATACATGATGTGTGTTCATCATACTATCTTTTTCGCATCGGTCGATGCTTGCTTAGAAACCCTCTATAGTGGAGTGCCTTAGATACCCACTAGTTGTTTGCTTGCCTAGTAAAAGAAAGACTGACTCCCGCGTCGCCCTCCTCTGGCGAAATGGAGGAGCTCCATCGCCGCCGCCCCTAGACGTCCTCCCCAGTCTACCCTCGCTTTGTCGTTGTTGGAGGGACAACAAAGCCGGCTGTGCCCTAGATAAGGTGGCGGCGAGGCGATTTCCTCCTCACGCGGGGCGTGGGTGCTCCCCCGGTGGTGCGTCCATGGATGATTCGGGGGCATGCAGGCGGCATTCAGGTGGGAGCTACTCTCTGTCTTGTGGTGTCGGCGTAGGCAGGCATTGGCTAAGGAGGGCGCGGCGGTGGCCTCGGCGTGCTCGGGGAAGCGGCCCCAGATATGGTCGTGGCAGTGCTCCTCCGCCCAGCTAGATGTGGTGGCCAGACGGTTTTGGCCGTGGGGGTTGTTGGAGATGTGCCCAGGAGGCAATAATAAAGTGGTTATTATCATATCTTGATGCTTATGATAAATGTTTACATACCATGCTATAATTGTATTAACCGGAAACATTAATACTTGTATGACTTGTAAACATGTGAGAGTCCCTAGTGAAGTCTCTTGTCAAACTAGCTTGTTGGTTAATATATGATCATGGTTTCCTGATCATGAACATTGAGATGTTATTAACAACAAGGTCGTATCATTAGGAGAATGATGTGATGGACATACTCCTATAGTTAAGTGTAGCATAAGATCAAGTTATTTAAATAGTTCACTTGCTATAAGCTTTCAATACATAGTAACCTAAATCCTTCGACCATGATATCATGTTAATGTAAGGTTCCCAACCTTTAATAAGGTAGAGATCCCTGTGTTTACAATGCTAGTCTCTGGATCAATAGCTAGCATCCACAGTTAAGATGTAATATCAAGAAACAAAGGTCATAATATAACTTTATAACTAGGAATAAAATAATTCATTACATCTTACATAGCTCATTTGGCTAAATCATTACAATACAGCAGAATATAGCAATAGCATGGGGTCCTTCATCTTCAAAGTGCCACAGGCAATCATGTTGGTTGTAGACTTGTAATCCTATTCACAAACTTCACTAACATCAAACAAACCTGCAACATAATAAGTTGCAGCCACAAGGGTCAATACATTTGAATTGTATTGGCAAGTTTCACTACGATGTAGAAATAAGTGGATCCTATCAATACATGCATATTTGGCTAAGTAGGGTTTAGGCTCTTTTGCAGAAAGCAATATAGTTTTATCCTATCTTTTCAAAATAGTTTTTGATCTTTGTCAAATCTTTCTGAACTTCTTGGAAAACTCCAAGTGCTTCAAATCCCTTGCTGTCACCATCAATTTTTACTTTGAGAAATTGGAATGTCGAGATCTTCCATAGCTTCAGGCCTTAGTTGCTCAGTATTATCCATAACCGGGGACACGGCTAAGTACTTAGAATTTTGATCTTCTGCAGAAGTTGTACACTTTACCCACATGACACAATCTCATCTTGATGCCACCAGTGGCCGCTGGATAAGTACTCACCAAGATGGAGTACTGGCAGATTGATAATGTGACAAAGTCTTTCCATAGAAGTCCTCCCAATACACAATGCTAGCTTCTCATCCAGGCACCAATGTAAGGATATATTTCCAATACATAATTCTAGTTGACCTGAAGATGCCAATGCAAGGATCTTCCACTATGTAGTTGACTAAGCCAGAGCCCATTTAGCATGTGGCTGTACACGGAAGCTACTGTACGAGAAACATGTTCAATCTCTAAGTCCCTGGGTGGTTTTATTCTAGTGTACATACAAAAAGAGTTGGCCATATAAACATGGTTCCTTTTGTTGCCACCTTGTCCAAAACTTGAGTATCCTTGTCCACCAAGGTGGTTCATTGAGTACTTGTTTTATTATATAAAACATATATCTTTTCAACTCTTCATATAATCATAACATGTATCCCATCCCAATATATATAGAAGGGCTAAACATACTACAACTACATTGTTTCCACTAAGGAATATATAAGGGTATCCTATTAGGATTTAGCATAGCATAAAATATAGTAATCCTTTACATGCATGTTTCAAAATCCACTAAGTGTAATGAAAATAGTAGGACATGGATGATAGTGTCACTTGCCTTTTTTAGTAGAGAATGTTTGTTCACTTCTTGATCTTGCAAATACCACACTCTTCTAACTTCACTTCAATTCAATCAAGCAAACACAAATTCAACTATCATTCAAACAATTTATCACACATAAAATAACAAAAACAAGGTCATGCATGCAAGCATGCAAAAGATAGTTTTATTTGCAAAAGTGGTTTCCATTAGGCTTTAAATATTATAAAGTTCAAAATGGTCATTTACTAAAGTGGTAAAACCATTTGAAAAAGGTTTTATTTATAAACCATTTTTTTGTAAATCAAATCAATATTTTATGTGGTTGAAAATGCTTTTAGCAAAACAATATTCTTTAAAGGGTTCACCAAATACATTTTAATTCTCAAAACTTGGTGTTTAGGGTCAGAAGGTTTGAATAAAATCATTTCCCAAAGGTTTCACTCAAAAATCATTTCTAAAACAAAACAATATTTTTATTTGACAAGAAATAGGCTAATTCAAATATTTATTTCTTATCTTCACAAAATACATTTTAAATCCATAAGTTGGTTCCTATGGTCAGTAGGTTCACAACAATCCATTTTGCAAAGATTTCACATTAAAATTATATCTAGAACAATTTTTATATTCATAATAAGCCTACAAAAGTTTCTGCAATTTCAACCAATTTTCCAGAAGCAAATCATTAAAAAAATGCATGGTTGCAAAGTACTTGTTCTACTGATTCCATTGATATAAAATTTGCAAAATTTGGACGTGTAGAACTAAAGTTATGAATTTTACAAGTTTGCATAAGAATCAGATTCTAATTTCTGTTTTAAACTAAACCATGTCCACGTGGCTTGTTCTTATTGGCCGATACCGCTTCGGGTGGATCGAGCTCTCTGGACCGCAGGATCTTATTTAGATTGCACGGCGCAGATTGAGTGATACCCCTTCGTTAAGTCATCTGTTCCTACGCGTCGGATCTAAATCTAACGATGCAGATGAGTTTGACCATTGCCTGGCGGCGCTGCGCGGCGGCTGGCGGAGGCGCATGGTCAGACGGTGTGCTGGCCGACGATACATGAAGCGAGGGAGAGGGGGAATTGGCTTACAGCGTTCGCGTGGTCGAGGTGAAGATCAAGGTGGCGTTGGCTTGGCGAGGGGCGCTCGGAGCTACTGGCAATTCCTCACCGGAGTCGGTGGCGGTGTCAGGAGGCTCTGGAGGTCGTCGGGGATGGAGCTACAGATCGTGTCGAGGCAAAACAAAAACATGGTCAGATGCGGGAGAGCGTGGGGAGTATGGGAGCATCACTGAGAGGGCTCGGGGCGGTCGGGGTTACCAGGGAAGGGTCGCCGGAGTCGCTTGCAGACGGTGGTGCTGCTGGTTGTCGTTGTTGTCGATGATTCTGAGCGCGCGCGAGCGAACGAGTGGCATGGGGAGATGCGCCAGGGGGTGGGGAGCAAGCTCGCGTGCAGAGGGAAGAGAGGCGCGGATGTGGTTCGCCGGAATTGCTCTGGGACGTCGTCGGAGATAGTGGTGGTTGAGCTCAAAATCGGAGCAGCCTAGGGGCAGAGGGGAGGCGCTGTTTGGGGGGAAAGAGAGGGGTGGAGAGGGGCGCTTATACACGCGTGATCACGGCGAGGAATTACTCCGGCATTGAATCGAATTCATGGCTGCAATCAAGGCAGCAACGGCGAGGAGGAACAGGTCGTGGTGGAGACGATGCTGAGGTGGCGTGGGGTCTGTCTGTCAGCGAGGTCGAGAAAGAGGGAGTGGGGCCTGCCTGTCTGTGACTCCGCGGGTTGTTATCTGGGTGGAAAACTTTTCGCTGTGGGTGAGAGCTGCTGGGCTGCGCTGC
This sequence comes from Avena sativa, assembly GCA_916181665.1. Lineage (NCBI taxonomy): Eukaryota > Viridiplantae > Streptophyta > Magnoliopsida > Poales > Poaceae > Avena > Avena sativa. The sequence continues at coordinate 49,563,876 of OV702279.1, read as the reverse complement.
TGGGCTGCTGGGCCTATTGGGTTGGGTCAGTTTGTTTCACTTTTTTTATACCTAATGTTTTTCCTTTTTCTGTTTGTATATTCTGATTTGATTTTCAAACAAATAATTCAAACACCAACTCAAATCAAACCACCACCAAACTTTGTATTTATTTTAGTTCTGTTTAACAACACAAATCAAAGTCCAAAACAAAATAATTTTTATTCCTTTTAGGATCTATTAATAATTAAATAAATAGACCTTAGTTATTAATTCAAATAGGATTTGATTTATTTTAAAACTCTATTTGAAATCTAAAATAATATCAAAACCATTTCAGTAGGTTTTATTTGAAAATATAAAACACTTGGAAATCTTATTTAAAACAAAATAACAAGTTTTAGTGTTTATTTAAAATGGGAAAAGCCTTTACTTTAATAAAATTGGATATTAATAAATCCTCATTATTTTATTTAAATAAACATTTACTCTTTTTAACAATTAGAAATATTTTATTTCAAAAGCTTGGCCAAGATTTAATTTGGCTCTATAAAATAAACCTTATTTATAATTCTACCTTTTCTTTTGAAACCAAATATTTTTATTAAAAGATCTAAAAATAGTAATTCCAACTATTAAAACTTTCTTTATTAATTGTTTATATTTTTAAATCCCTTTAGGATTTTATTTGATCAAAATAGGTTTTGATGTTTCCAATTGGAATAAAAAAGTTTCTTCTCACCCTAAAAATCAACAAAATTTTATTTTGTTTATTTATTTTTCACATTTCAAAATTTGGAAAATTTTGGGATGTGACAGTTAATCACCATCACCGGATCGATACTTTGATGACATCAAATACCACTTAATAGTTGGGTGGTTATAATGGTGGCATTGACTATTCAGAAATTATGTGTTGAGGCATATGGATCAGGAGTGAGATTTGTCCATCTATATGACAGATAGATATACTCTGGGCCCTCTCGGTGGAATGTCATCCAATTGGCTTGCAAGCATGTGACTGGCTAACAAGGGATCAGATATCACAGGAACGAGTAAAGAGTACTTATTGGTAACAAGGTTGAAATAGGTATGCAGAGATACCGACGATCAAAACTCGGATAAGAAAAATATCGCGAGACAAAGGGAAATTGGTATCGTATGTAAATGGTTCATTCTATCATTAAGTAATCGTAGAAATATGTGGAAGCCACATGAATTTCCAGATTCCACTATTAGTTATTGATCGGAGAAGAGTCTCGATCATGTCTACATAATTCATGAACTATAGGGAGACACACTTAAGGATTCGATGTTGTTTAGTAGATATGTAATGTGAGTAAAGAGACCGAATGTTGTTCGGAGTCTCGGATAGAATCCAGGATATCACGAGGAGATCCAGAATGGTCCGAAGAATAGGATTCATATAAGGAAAGTCCGATTCCAGAGTTCGGGAATGGTTTCTATGTTTTCACCAAAATGTTCTAGAAGGGTATAGAAGGTTCACCAATCCAGAAGGGGAAGGTTACATGGATGTGTCATGACAAAGTGGAATGGTTGCATCATGTCCTAGTTCACTTGGCTTGACACTTGGAAGAGAGAAATCAAACTCTAGTTTGAAAGTCAGAATAAGGCAGTTTGCAAAAGTCAAAGTGGGACTTTGACTTCCAAGTGGAGGGAGGGAAGGAATCCTACCTAAGGAAGTATTCCTCTCTCTGCCCTGCGCCGGCCACATGAGGTGGAGTTTGGGAAGGACTCCACTTCCCCAACCGCACCTCCCTCTCATAAATAGAGGGGAGGGGCACCCCCTTGCACCCCACAAGAAACCCTAGGCCAGCCACCCCCCTCTAGATGCGGCTGCCCTAGATCTCCTCTAAACCGCCGTCTACCTAATCCCTAGTCGCCGGCTAGCTCTAAACCCCTCGGCCCTCAAAAGTCTAGATCGTCAAGTCCCTCTCTCTACTCCACCATACCCGCTCCGTCTTAGGCGAATCCCTATGGGATCTCCCCTCTACCTCCGACACTATGCCGTCGTGCTGCCGGAATCACGAGGAGAGAACCACAACCTCCGCTACCCGCGGGAACAAGGGAGAGGAAGGTCTTCATCAAGTACCGAAGGTGTGACCGACTGCGGAAGTGCTGCCGGAACACGGTGCTAGAAGGATTGTCTACGTGATCTTGATATCAACAAGTGAACAACTACATCATCCACGAGAATCCGATCTCGTTAACCGCTTTGGATCTTCGAGGGTTAGTACTCTATCACTCGTTTCTATAATCTAGTAGATAGATCTTGGCTTGTGTGTGTTCATGCGATAGATTTTTTTGTTTTACATGCTATGAACCCCTATAGTGGTATCATAGTTGTGTCTATGTGTAGATCTGTTGCACGAGTAGAACTCAATGGTCATTGTGGGCGGTGGTGCTTTTATTATCCATTGCTTCTTGTGTACTTTGCATCTTGCGGGATGGTGGGATGAAGCGGCCCGGGCTAACCTTACATGACATCATTCATGAGACTTGCTCCACGCTCGACATGCAACTTGTATTGCATATGTGGCTTGGCGGGTGTCTGTCTCTCCCATCATAGTGAAAATTCAATTCACAATGGCACTTGATAGTCCATGGCACGTGCTGGGCAGGTATATTACCCGTACATCAGGATGGATACGTCATTGCTTACGTGTTCTTCCTGCATCCTATACCATGATACGGATCCAGACCCCTCGGCCGGTTCCCCCATGGATGCAACAGAAGCCCTCGAGAATGGGGTCTAGAAAAGCGAGATTCCTGGCACTATGCCCTAAAAAAGTGTGGGCCACGGCATGGCCGACATTGGTCCTTCCCTGCTTTCCTTGGTAGAGGAAACCTATCAAAGGCCATAGCGACACTTGGTGTGGACTTTGCGGCTAGTGTGAGTAATTCTCTTTCCTCGAGGGGAAATCAACGTTGTGGTTCTTGTTCATAAGTTAGAACGGTACTTATTGAAAGACCCAAACCACATAAAATATGTAAAGATAATTAGAGGCGTCTAACTTTGGTTTGCAGGGGTGTGCTCTGGTGTGATATGGCCATGATTGTTATTATATATGATGTATGCAATGATCCTTATTGTAAGTCGGCAACCGATAGGAGCCTTATGGTTGTATTTTAATTTCGTTAATACATGCGTGTCTATTATTCAAAGTAGTTGTAATAGTTGATGCTGGTGGACGACAACCATGGAGCGGTGCCATTGACCTTGATGCCACGCCGGTGATGATGGAGATCATGTTCGTGCTTGAAGATGGAGATCGGAAGCATAAGAAAAAAGGTCATATTATATCACATATTATGAATTGCATGTGATGTTAATCCTTTTATGCATCTTGTATTTCTTACATCATGACGGTAGCATTATAAGATGATCGCTCTCTCAAAATATCAAGTAATGAAGTGCTTATCCTTAGTTAGCACTGTTGCTAAGACTCGTTGTTTCGAAGCACCACGTGATGATCGGGTGTGTTAGATTCAACGTGTGCATACAACGGGAGCAAGCCAGATTTGCTCATCTAGAAGCTAAGGTTGATCTTGACGAGCCTAGCATGTACACACATGGTCTCGAAACACGGATCACCGAAAGTTAAAGCATGAGTCATATAGATGATATGATGAACATGATGATTGTTCGCCTTTGAAACTACGTCATGTCACGTGATGATCGGACTTGGTGTAGTGGATTTGGTTCGTGTGATCACTAAAACAATGTGAGTGATATTGTTTTGAGTGGGTGTTCAACAACAATATGATGAAAAGTTGAACACTATTTATCATAAATTAAATCAAAGTGAATTTGCATAGTTTGTGTATTCATTGGCATCCGTTTACCACCTTACGCTTAGTTATAGTTGAGATAATATAAGTATAGAATTATTTTTAGTTACTTTACGAACTGGTATCGTATTGTTTTGAAGTTTTAATCTAAAGTTTAAAGGTCCTATTGCAAAGTTTCAGTAAGTTCTGGTTACTCCGTGAAGTTTAATAATTGGTATTAAATCAAGAGTAACAATTCTAGTGTTAGTATATAAGTATCATGTCTATCTCCATAATTCTTGATATTCAAAAGATTGTTTTAATATCAAGGTTATCTAGGAGCTAAAAGAGTTTTTCAAAAACCATCATATGTGGAAGATATTGCATATCTAAAACGATGTTTTGGTTGCAGCATGATAGAATATAATTTATGTTCTCATGTTTTACGGGAATTTGCAAAAGGTTGGAGACGCTAGTAGCTTGATCAACATTATACTTGCGATTCACCGTTATAAGCTAAAGTAGCTTGATCATGAATATTTCCATGATAAGGATGAATATAAGGTGTAGGTAAAATGTTTTACTACACTAAAATATTACTAAAGAATGTAATTTGAAAGAACACCAAACATTTGATGATGGTGATCTACTTCAAAGTGCACGTCCAAAGACATTGGTATTTAACTATACACGCTTTGGACTATGTGTCATATGTATGAATCCACTATTGATGTTGATAGATTCTTTTACATGGAAATGGAAATGCTAAAAGAGAATCTCAGAAATATATGGCAGAAAAGAAAAGACTAGAATTGTTCAGCTTAGGTATATAGAGGATATATGTGTTATGGTTGTATTCTTTGCTTGTTAAACAATGTAGTTCTTGAGTATTGGATATTGATTTTTTCGATGTTAATCGTCATACGAAACAACACAATTCATGAACTACAATTGTCACATCCCAAAATTTTCCAAATTTTAAAATGTGAAAAATAAATAAACAAAAGAAATACTTGTTGAAATTTAGGGTGAAAAGAAACTTTTTGATTCCAAATGGAAACATCAAAACCCAACTTGAACAAACTTTGAATGAAAAGTGAATCCAACAAAATTCAAATCAAGTGAAATTCATTCATCAAAGAATGTATCTTGAAATTCAAACTTGGGAAAAATAAACCAAAACCCAAAACCTTAATGGAAGAAAATCATTTCCAAGATATCTCAAAGACTATGGATTTGATCCATATAAAAATTTGTCAACAAACATTTATAAATGATCAAAAATGACAAATAGAAATATTATAAAACCATAGAAATTGGTTTCACTTAATTTGAATCCATAAATAAAAACTCATGAATTTAATAAGATGAAAAGAAATAATTCCCAAAGCTAATAAAATATCCTATATAAAATCCATAACAAAGTGTGAGAAAAATAATCCTAAGAGATTTAAAAGGATAAACAAGTATTAAATAAAATTCTACAAATTGGAATCACTAATTTTGGATATATAAATAAAAAGATATGGATTTTATAAGATAAGGAAAGGAATAAATAAATAAGGAATATTTAAAAGCCAAATTAAATCTTGGCCAAATCCATGAGAAAATGAAATAAATATAACCCAAATAAAATAAATGGATAAAGAATATTCAAATAAAATAATATGACATTAACCAAATCATATTCTATTTGAATAAAGACAAAATCCCTAATAGAAATGATTAATTAAATCATGAGAAAATAATAAATAGGAATTTACCAAAGTGGATAAAAAAGTTATCTAATTAACTTAAAAGAATCATTTGAATAAAAATTTATATGGATTTAAAACCATATTGGATTTTATTTGAAAGAAGACAAATGCTAAATTTAAATGATTAATAGATCATATTAAAAATATTTAAAATAATAAAAATGAATTATTTAAACACCCTATTGAATAAATAAAACCTACTAAAAGGGTTTGGTGAAAAAATAGAATTCAAATAAATGTTTGAAAATAAAAATCTTATTTGAATAAAAACAAGTGCCTAATTTAAATAAAGAATGAACCATAATTGAATAAAGGATTTATTCCAATATGGTCTTAAAAAAACACAATTATAACCGTACTAAAATATACTAAAAGTTGTGAAGAGTTGAATTCAAACAAGTATTTGAAATCATTTGAATAAATAAAAAACAGAAAAAGAAAAGGAAACAGAATAAAAAAGTAGGAAAGAAGCCAGCCCAGCCCAGCAAAACCCACCAGGCCCAGCTAGCCCATCTCCTCCACCCCGCAGAAAACGATCCACACCGTAGTACTCACCCACGCCCTCATTAACGATTGGACCCCACCGGCTCTCTCTCTCTTTCACTGACAAACCAACCCCACCTGCCAGTCGTCTTCCCTACCCCCACGACTCGCCCCCCCCCCCCCCCCCCCGTGGACGTTTCCTATCGTTTTAAAACCTCGCTTAAATTCGAGTTACTGCCACATTGATTCCGCCCGTGATCACTCCCTCTTAATCGCCCGCGTCTCCTCTACCTTTCCCCCCAGACACCACACACTCATCGCCCACAGGCTGCTCCAATTTCTCTCAGCAACGCCACTGCTCTGGCGAATCTTTTCTTCCGATTCCGGCCAGACACCGCCTTCACTTGCTCTCAGACCTCCACGAGAACGTTCCCCATCTCCTGGCGAACCTTTCCATAGCATCAGCTCGCCCGCGCGCGCTCCTCATCATCGGCAACCTCGACGACAGCACTTCGCCACCGTCTGCCTCCTCTCCGAGGAGCATTGCTGGTGAGCCCTGACGTTCCCTTCCCCTCTCTTTGATGCTCACTTTTTTGCGACTCTCGTATGAACCTAACGATACACTCCGCTTGCCTTAGCGTGCCTCGAAGCCACACCACCGTCGATAATAGAGCGTTCCCAACGCCGTCGCGAACTCCGGCGAGCAATTCAGGACGACCCCGTGCGCCCCTCGACAAACGGCGACCACCTCGAGCTTCAGCACGACGCAGCAAACTCAGTAAGCATCTTCCCCCTCTCCCGTGCTTCCTGTACTCGCCGTACCACCGCTGGCAGAGCTGCGCTGCCGCCAGCCACCATCGTAGCGCCACCACCATGTGGTCGATTAGATTAGGTCCATTCGAACTAGATCTGACGCATAGAAACAGATGACTTAACGAAGGGGTACGAACTCATATGTGCCGCACGATTGTATTTATATCTGACGATCCACAGCGCTTGATCCGTGCGAATTGGTATGGACCAATAAGAACACACCACGTGGCCTGTAGTTTGTTTTAAAAACAGAAAACATGTCTATTAGATGTTAGATTTGAAAAATTCATAACTTTAAATCTACACGTCCAAATTTTACAAATTTTATATCAATGGAATCAGCAAAAATAGTACTTTCCAACCATTCACTTTGTTTAATGAATTTCTTCTGTAAAATTGGTTGTTTTTGCAGAAACTTGTTTAGGCTTATTTTGTGTATAAAATTTATTCTAAAAATGTTTTTAGGATAAAATATGTTGTAAATGGATTGTTTTGAACCTACTGACCATATAAACCAACTTTTGGATTTAAAATATATTTTGTGACACTTTTGAAAATGGTTTGAATAAAAGCATTTCTAGTTACTGACCATAGAAACCAATCTTTGAATAAAAGCATTTCTAGTTAAATAAAAATATTGTTTATTTTTTAAAAATGCTTTTTGAGTAAAACCTTTTGAAAATGGTTTGAATTAAACTCTCTGACCCTAAACACCATGTTTTGGATTTAAGAATGTCTTTGATTAACCCTAGAAAATTATTACTTTGTTTAAAGGCATTTCCAATAAAATAAAACGTTGCTTTGATTTAAAAATGGATTTTGGATGAAACCCTTTGCAAATGACATTGTTTTGAAACATTATGACCATAAACATTAATGTTGGTGTTTAAGAACATTTTGGCTAACACTAGAAATTATTCTTTGAATAAAATCAATTCTAACAAAACAAGAATGATTTAAAGTGGCCAGTTTCACTAACTTAATATCAAATGGTTTTGCCACATTTATGAATGAAAAATAGGTGTTTTAAAATGTTTATAACCTATTATAAAACACTTTTCCAAATAAAACAATCTTTGGCATACTTGCATGCATTGCTTTGTTTTTATTATTCTTTGTGATGAATTGCTTGAATGGTAGATTGAATTTGTGCCTTGATTAAATTGTAGTGAAATTTGAAGAGTGTGACTATTGCAAGATCAAGGAGTGAACTTATATTCTCTAACCAAAAGGCAAGTGGTTCTTCATACTTTTGTCCCATTATTTTCACTATGCATTAGTGATATTTCTAAGTAGGACTTGCATGGAATTTTACTAAGTATGCTATGCCATGGGAAATCCTAGTAGATGATGCCTTAGTAGAATTTCCCTAAGTTAAGATTCCTACTACTATCATGCTTAGCTTAGCTAGTAGAAAACAAGGGTGGATTATATTCATGCTATGAAATATTTCTAAGTCAATGACTTGTGTTTTGTTTAATAAAACAACTATGTGAATGAATCACCTGGGTGGAATGGTATTGCTTGGATGGATTTTTGTTGAGTGGTTACACAAGGCCAGGCGACTGGTGAACCTTATGTATCAAACTTGTGGAATGCCACCCAGGAACAAAGAGATTTGAGATGTTAAATGTTGAGAAGCTTCAAGTGCAGCCACTTGGTATTATGGGCTCTGCCTGGATCATATAGGTTGCAATAACTTAGCCAAATGGATAGTTGGTGGTAGGGGATGATAGGTTTGGGAACGCGTCCATTCTGGTCTAAGGGAAGGCTTCTGAAAGATCTTGTCTCGATGCATGTCGAGTCTTGTGGGGAAAGTGCACCACCTCTCGAGAGAGTAAAATCTAAGTACTTAGTTGTGTCCCCGACAATGAACAATTTGAGCATCAAGACATGGAAGCTATCAAGAATCTCCTCATCCCAATTTCTAAGTTAAAAACTTGTGGTTGAACAAGGGTTAAAGGATCTTCAATCTTTGATTGGTAGATGCCTTGGGTGATTTTGACAAACAAAAACTTAGTGTTTTCAAATGATAAGGAAAATCTATTTTGAGAAAAGCAATCCTAAGCTCCACTTAGCCAAATGCATATAGATGATAGTTACCACTATACTACCATAGTATCACTTGCCAATAAAATTCAAATGTATTGACCCTTGTGGATGTAACTTATTATGTTGCAGGTTTGTTTGATGTTAGTGAAGTGTGTTGATTAGGATTACAAGTCTACGACCAACATGATTGCCTATGGAACTTTGAAGATGAAGGACTCCATGCTATATAGTTATTTCTGCTACATTGAAATGAGATAGCCAAATGAGCTATGTAAGATGTAATGAATTATTTTATTCCTGGTTATAAAGTTGTATATGACCTTTGTTTCTAGATATTACATCTTAACTGTGGATGCTAGCTATTGATACAGGGACTAGCATTGTAAACACAGGGATCTCTACCTTATTAAAGGTTGGGACCTCTATGACAATGGCCTAAGTAACTAGGAGAAGAATATGTGATGATGTTCATCGAGAACAAATAAAGGGTTGTTGTGTTGCTCGTTAATATGAAAGCTTCCTTCAAGATTTGTTTTATTAGTTATTATGAGAACAAAAGGTTATTCAAATAATTTCCGTATTCCATGAAAGATGGATAATATACAAGTCTAGTTGGAGAAATCACATCCATAAAACTAATGCTAAAAATGTCGAAAGACAATTGATGTAAATAACACTTAAGAAGTGACATCGCCATTTAAATTATAGTGGAAAGAAAACATGAAGAAACTCCATGTGGATGGAATTTTGGAGTATTTTGATTTTTGATCAAATAATGCTTGTGAAACTTTCCTAGAAATAATTAAAACTCTGTTCATACGCCAAAAGGGAACAAATGAGTAGCTTATTGAAACTTGTACATATAGATGTATGAATCTCATTATTTGTAGTCGAGAGTGATGGATTTCAACTTCATATGCTTTCTCCGGAAATTTGAGTGAATATATGTATATTTACTTAATAAGGATGAAGTATGAAACATTTGAAAATGTTCAAATACTTTCAAGAGGAAGTGGAAAATTATTGTAACAAGAATATAAAGAGTTTATGATTCGATCATAAAAGGAAGATATTTTAAGTTACAAAGTTTAGCAAAAAGATTCTAGGAATTGTTCCATGGATTTGCATTTCCCGAAACATCATAAGAGTATGGAGTGTTCAAGATATGTAATGAAACCTTGTTTAACATGATAAGATCAAAGGTGTAATTTATAAATCTGCCATTATATTTTAAAGATTAAAGATTTAGAGACTACCGCTTGTACACTAAAAAGTGCTCTGTCATGATCCGTTGAAATGACACCATATAAAGTTGTGGTTTGGGATAAAACCCAAGTTGTTATTTCTTAAACATTGGTATGCTATGCATAAGTAAGATGTTTGCAACCAAAGTCGGATGAACATGTCTTTGTATGTTATTTTGAATAACCGTTAAGTATTCCTCCATAACACCAAAGACAAAAGTGTTTGTCACTTAGAACATCAAGTTTATTTTAGAAGAAAATTTTTTGTGAAAAGTTAAGTGGAAGGACAATAGAACTTTGATAAGGTTAAAAGAACCTTAGCTATATGTGCTGAGTTGTGCAGTACCGGAAAGTGTCCCGGAGGCAGCAACAATGCTCATCGCTTTGTGCCTCAAAGGTTGTGGACGCGGAGGTCTAAGTTCCTATTGAACCAAGTAGGTCGGGTAAACAATCAAATACCAAGATTTGAGAGTTAAATCATTATTTGACAATGATGAACCGACTACATGCAAAGAAGCAATGATGGACCCCGAATCCGTCAAATTGGCTTGAATCCATAAAATATGTGATAGTTCCATACACGAGAGATCAAGCTTTGAACTTGGAAGACCCTCTGGAAAGGTGTAAAACCTTTGTAGTCATATTTGGATCTATAAAGAAATAGACATGGATGTTTCAAATCTATGAAATAGTCGACATGTTCGGAAAAGAGTTTACGACAACGTTCAAAGCCATGAAATAGTCAACATGAAGGAATTTCCCTGGCAGATTTCTGCCTGCCAGAGACCTCTTTCTCTCTGTAGTTTCCGCCCTACAGAGGTAGTTTCCGCCCCACAGAGGCGCGAACCTGGGGGACCAGCGCCAGGGGGTGGTGTGGCCCCCTGTGGCCCATCTCCACTCCTCCTTTTGGCTTCCTTCGTCTTCTGGGAAAATAGGAACTTCGGTATATTTTATGGGATTTTCTGATCTTTGCGAATACTGCATCTGGACAGCTCTTTTTCCATCAGAATCCTGACTCCGGCGGTTTATCCTCCAAAAGTCATCAAACATGCAAAATAGATGAAATAACATAAGTATCATCTCTTAATATGAAATATATCAATGAATAATAGTAAATTATGATATAAAATAGTGATGCAAAATGGACGTATCAACTCCCCCAAAGCGTAGACCTCGCTTGTTCCGAACCGAAAACTGAACTCGATAAACATGACCACATGTTTATGGAGTGAAGTGTCGATAAAAAGAATACGGACAAGAGGCATCACATTTATTAATACACAAGTCATAATAGAAAACAACTTACTCTTATATAACTTAACTTGCAACGAGTATGGGAGTCACAATAAAGATGCACAAAGAAAATCATAATTGGTAATGGCAAACTTTGTTCTTGGTCAGAGAACAATTAACAAATCATACTTAGTATTAAGCAAAGCTTTTAAAATAGAGTTTATAATGCAGGAATCTCTTGCTCAAACATAATGGGCTTTTTACAATGATAGCTTTAAAATTAGTATTCATTCAGATAAGAGCATTGTGAAAAACAAGGAACATAAGAAACAAGATTGAATAAATCAACATATGGATGATTGAATCACAACAACTCAAATGCTTGCTGGAGATAGAAAGGAATAGGAATACTGACTCAACTTAAAAGTAAAAGATAGACCTGTAAGACCCCACCATTTAAGGTAAAGGCCCTTGTGATTGCAATGCTAGTCCCTGGATCGAATTGCTAGCATTCACAGTTTAAGATGAAGTACACAGATACAAAGGTCATTATTACATCATCATTCCAGAGATAACATAGTCTTTACAACTCAATAGCCCAAGGCTAATACATAGAGTTCATAACAGAAAGTAAATAATTAGAAGTCTTCATCTTCATGTGCCACATGCAAACATGTTGAGTGTAGACTCACAACCCTAATCTCCATCAGAGTAACCTGCAACATCATAAGTTACAGCCATAGTGGGTCAATACATTTGAAATTGTATTGGAAAGTGCTACCATTGTACAATAGTACTATCTAACATATATATGAACTTGGCTAAGTGTAGTTCAGGCAGGCTTTGCTCAGAATAAGGTTTTCTTATTAGTTGAAAACACTAAGTTTTTGTTTGACAAAAACACCCAAGGAACCACCAATAGACATTGGTGAACCTTTGCCCTTGTTCAACCACAAGTTTTAACTTGAAGAAATTGGGATGAGGAGATTCTTGATCACTTCAATGTCTTTGATGCTCAAATTGTCCGTTACCGGGGACATGGCCAAGTACTTAGGTTTTACCCTCTCGAGAGGTGCTGCACTTTCCCCACAAGACTCGACATGCATAGAGACGAGACTTTTCAGAAGCATTCCCTTAGACCACCATGGACGCATTCCATCCTATCAACCCTACCACCAATTGTCCACCTGGCTAAGTTCTTGCAACCTAGTTGGTCAAGGCAGAGCCCATAGGCCATGTGGTTGCACTAGAAGCTTCTCAACACTAAATATCTGAAATCCCTTTATTCCTGGGTGGAAATCCACAAGTGTGATACACAAAGTAAACCATAGACATGGGCCCTGTGTAACCACTCAACACAAACCATTCTTTCCATTCCACCCAGGTGATTCATTCACATGTTGTTTTATTATTCAAAAACACATAGTCATATATTTTGCTTAACAACATAGTATGAATAATCCACCCTTGTTTTCTACTAGATAGGCTAAGCATACTAGTATAGAAAGTTTCTTATCATAGGGAAAATTCTACTAAGACAACATCTACTAGGATTTCCCAAGGCATAGCATAGTATATACTTAGAAAATTTCCAATGAAAATCCAACTCAAAATATCACTAATGCATATATAAAATAGTAGGACAAAATATGAAGCATCACTTGCATTGGTAGCTAGGAGAATAGCAACAGTCCTCACAATCACAATCACCCCAATCACCAAAATCTACAAAAAAAATCATAACACCAAATTCACATTCAATATTCAAAAAAAATACATATGAAGGCATGAAAATGCAATGGAATGATTTTCTACACTAAACAAGTCAAACTAAACAGTACTGAACACAAAGTAAACTTTCTAAAGTCTAAACAAACTCAAATTTACTTTAAAACAATTTTTCAAATAATTTTTATATGCAAAATAGGCTTACAAATTCTTCTGCAATTAATCCTAATTTTTTAGAAGAAAATGACTAAATCAAGTCCATATATGTGTAGGGATTAATTTTGTGAATCCATTGATATATTATTTGCAATTTGTGGACAAACAAATCAAAAATTATGAATTTTACAAGTTTATTTATCTAATAGATTCAAAATCAGATTTTAAAACAGAGCTAGTGACATGCGGCGTGTTCCTATTGGCTCGTACCGCTTCGCGCGGATCACACTCGTGGGCTGTATATCTAAGTTAGATCGCGCAGCCAGGATCGCTCCGTACCGCTTCGCTTAGGTGATCTAATCTACGGCGTAGGATCTAGATCTAGCGGGAAAGCTCGCCGGAGACGAGTTCACCATCGGGTGCGTGCAGAGCTTGTCGAGGGTGACGTTCTGGGGCACACGAGAGCAAACATCAAGAATCAGTAGGTGCGCACAAAGATGGCGAGTAAGATAGGGTGAACCAGAGGCCAAGGGGGGGTCGAGGATCACCGGCATTGGTCGCCAGAGTCGTGCGGCGCCGTGGCGGTGTGAGCTTGATTACTGGCAGCCTGGGGGCAGTCGGGCGATGAGGTTTGAGGGGAAATGGCCGCAGCGAGGTGGGGGTTAAGTAGCGGGCGTTGGATTGAGCAATCAAGCCATGATCAAGCGCTATTAAGTGAATTCAATCGGGGCGGAAACGGCAGGTGACGGCGTGGTCAGCGGAGCGGGATTGAAGACGATGCGCTGGCGTGGCGGTGGGGTCTGCCTATCGGTAAGAGGGTGAGGCACGGGCGCGTGATAAAAGAGGGCAGAGGGTGAAAAGCCGGGTGGGCTAGATAGGCAGCACCCGTTTTTATTTTTTTCTTTCTCCTTTTTCTTTTCTGATTTGATTTTCAGAAATGGTTTTAAAACCTCAATTCAAATTTGTTTGAATTCAAACCTTCTCCAAACTTTTGTATGATGATCCTAGCATTCAAAAGTATGTCAAACACATCTAACTACTCAAAAACACTTCGGTCTTTGAAAATAAAAAATAAAACTATGCCCCATATATAGTATATAAAGAGGGGTTTAAATATGGTTTCATTTAGGGTTTTGGTTTGAAAATTTTATGCAAGACCAATATGCTATGATGCTATGAATGAAATGGCATGACTTTGCATTTGGTGAAATTTGGGACGTTACAAATCTAACCCCCTTAAGATGAATCTCGCCCTCAAGATTCGGATTGGCTAGCAAATAGGTGAGGGTGATCTTTCTGAAGGTCGTCTTATCTTTCCCAAGTTGCTTCTTCCTCGGTATGATGATTCCACTTTACTTTGCAGAATTTGATAGTCTTAGTACAAGTAACTCTTTCTGCTATCTTGAGAATCTTGATAGGCTTCTCTTCATAAGTGATATCACTCTCCAACTATACCTCTTCCAATGGTATAGTATCCTTCAATGAAGTTTCTTCCATCTCCGGGTGACACTTCTTCAACTAACTCACAAACACATTGTGGACTGCAGACAGTGATTCAGGCAATTCAATATCATAAGCCATTTCTCCTTTGCGGCTCAAAATTTTGAATGGTCCAACATATCAAGGTGCCAATTTTCCTTTGACTCAAAATCTCTTCACACCACGAATTGGTGAAACTCTAAGATAAGCTCTATCACCTACCTCATAGGTGACTTCCCTACGCTTTCGATCTGCGTAACTCTTTTGTCGGGATTGGGCTATCTTCAACCTGTCCTTTACCATTCTGACTTTCTCTTTAGCTTCCTTGATCAATTTTGGTCCGAATAAATTTCTTTCTCCTACCCCATTCCATAGTAATGGCGTAGTACACTTCCTTCCATAAAGGAATTCAAACGGAGCCATCTCTATGCTTGCTTGATAGCTGTTATTGTAAGAGAATTCTACGTACGACAGACTTTCATCCCAACTATATCCATAGTCTAGTGCACATGCCCTCAACATATCCTCCAAAATCTGATTGTTCCTTTTTGTCTGTCCATTAGTCTGAGGGTGAAAGGCTATGCTGAACTATAACCTTGTTCCCAATGATTCATGCAGTTGTCGCCAAAAATGCGAAGTGAATTGAGTTCCTCTACCAGACACAATACTCTTAGGTACTCCATGCAGACATACAATCCTGTTCATATAGATCTTAGACAATTTAGCACTTGTATAGGTAGTCTTCACGGGTATAAAATGAGCCACTTTAGTTAGGCGATCCACAACGACCCATATAGAGCCATATCTAGACCTGGTCCTTGGCAGTCCGGTGATAAAATCCATACCAATCTTATCCCACTTCCAATCAGGTATACGTAGTGGTTGCAATAACCCTGACGGTTTCTGATGTTCCGCTTTCACTCGACTACACACATCACACAAGGAAATATGTTCCGCAATATATTTCTTGAGATTGTTCCACCAAAATCTTTCTTTCACATCCATGTACATTTTGGTGTTACCTAGATGAATATAATATGGTGAATTATGTGCTTCTTGTAGAATAAATTTCCTACGCTCCGGATCTTGCGGAATGCAGATACGCTTTCCATACCATAAAGTACCTTGTTCATCTTCATGGAATCCTTTAGCCTTTCCTTTACTAATTTTACCTTTAATATATTCTATTTCCTTGTCCAACTTTTGGGCTTCTTTAATCTTGTCCAACAATGTTGGTTGGACTTCCAATGACATGAGATATCCTTCAGGCACTATCTCCAATCTTAGATCTTTGAATTGGGCACATAGATCATCGGGCAATTCTCCCTTAGTAAGGCCATTCACATAAACCTTACGGCTTAAAGCATATTCTACAACATTTGCTTTACCGGGATGGTATTGCAAACTCAATTCATAGTCCTTGATGAGTTCTAGCCACCTTCTTTGTCTCATATTGAATTCCTTCTGAGTGAAGATATATTTTAAACTCTTGTGATCCATGAACACTTCACAACGCTTTCCTAAAAGATAATGTCTCCACGTTTTGAGTGCATGGACAACGGAGGCTAACTCTAAATCATGAGTAGGATAATTCACTTCATTAGTTTTGAGTTGTCTCGAGGCATAAGCCACAACTTTTTCTTCTTGCATTAAAACTCCACCCAATCCTTTGTGAGATGCATCACAATAGACTTGAAAGTCCTTCTCTAAATATGGCAGACATAAGACTGGTGCTGACACTAGCGTCTTCTTCAATTCTTGGAAACTGATTTCACATCCTTCAGTCCAATCAAACTTCCTCTCTTTCTTAAGTAACTCCGTCATTGGATTAGCTACTTTTGAGAAATTCTCAATGAACCTTTTTTAGTATCCTGCCAAGCCTAGGAAACTACAAACTTCCTTAACTGACTTGGGAGACTCCCACTCAGTTACAGCTGACACCTTTGCGGGATCGACAGCTATACCATCTCCAGACACAATGTGTCCAAGAAAACCAACTTCGTTCAGCCAAAATTCACACTTACTTAACTTGGCATACAACTTGTGCTCCCTGAGTTTCTCAAGTATCAAACGCAAATGTTCTTCATGCTCTTCTTTGCTCTTGGAATAGATCAATATGTCATTGATGAATATGACAACAAACTTGTCAAGAAACTCCATGAACACCTTGTTCATCATGTTCATGAAATAAGCTGGTGCATTTGTTAGTCCAAATGGCATCACGGTATACTCATACAATCCATACCTAGTGGTAAAAGAAGTCTTAGGTATGTCTTGCTCTCTAATATTTAGCTGAAAGTAACCTGATCGGAGATCAATTTTTGAGAACACTCGGGCTCCCTCTAGCTGATCAAATAGATCATTGATTCTAGGCAAAGGGTACTTGTTCTTTATAGTCACCTCATTGAGTGAACGGTAATCTATGCATAACCTTTGACTTATATCTTTCTTCTCAACAAATAGAACTGGTGCACCCCAAGACGAAGAACTTGGTTGGATAAATCCTTTCTACAACTGTTCTCCAAGTTGTTTCTTGAGTTCTTTCAACTCATCAACTGACATCTTGTAGGGTCTTTTTGCTATTGTTCCAGATCCTGGCAGTAAGTCAATCAAAAAGTCCACAATTTTATCTGGTGGCATTTCTAGTAATTCCTCTGAAAACACATTTGGTTACTCCTTCACCACTGGTACACTGTCTATGCTAACCCCCTTAAGAGAATTTACCTTACTCCCTTTAGATTCAAAGTTAGACTTGAATCTTATCCGTTTCTTATCTGGGATTGTGAGTGTAACAGTACGATTGGCACAATCTATTACTCCTTCATACTTAATCATCCAATCCATGCCCAAAATTACATCCAATCCTTGGGAATCTAGGATTATCAGACTAACTCGAAACTTATACTTTCCAAATTCTATTACTAGATCATGACATCCAAAATTCACAATCATCTCTCCACCTGGAGAGCTTACTTTAATAGGACATCCAATAGTTCCAATTGGAAGTCCATTTTTGTCAACAAATGCTCTTGATATGAATGAATGCGATGCACCGGTATCAAAAAGAACAAGTGCTGTAAAAGTATTAAGCTAGAACTTACCAGCCACATCATCAGATTCTTCATAGATTTCCTCCATATTGATGTGGTTCACTTGACCTTTTTGGAATGGGTTTGGCTTGTTGGCTCCATTAGCCTTCTTTTCTGGGCATTCAGTTGCATAGTGCCCAATTTTCTTGCACTTGAAGCACTCAACCTGACTGATGTCTCTCTTAGCAGGCTGACTTCCATTGCCATTTCCACTGTGATGGCTCTTGTGTCCACTCTTGTGGTTCTTATATCCACCATTGTCATGACTACGGTGGTGCTTGTTATCATGGTGACGGTTACTATTGTGGTGGCTGTTATACTTCCCATGTTTGTGGGATCTAGAACCTCCACTATCATCACCATGGGAACGTTTGTGTGACGATCCAGAACTATGCTTATCAAAGTGATGCTTCCTCTTCCTATTCTCCACATGTTTCATCTTGCTTTCCAAGATGGTGGCTTTGTCACACAGTGATTGATAAGTTGGGACATATGCAACAGATAGCTGCATGCTGATACGTCCAATTTGCATTACCATTCTATATCATAATTTTCCTCTATTCATTGATATGTGTCTTATTATGAGGTGTTAGTTATGTCTTTTCCTGTGTTTTTGCATGTTGGATGATGCTTGGAGGATGGACTGCTGGATTCAGGTTTCTGATGGAAAAAGAGGTGTTTTGATGCAATTTTGCGAAGATCAGAAAAATATTGTAAAATTATATTTTCCAAGAAGACGAAGGAAGCCAGACGGGGAGGCGTAGCTGGGCCACAGGTGGACCGCATCCCCTAGGCGCGGGTCCCCCTAGGCCACGCCTAGGGCAGGTGTGGCCCACCTGGCCGGCCTCCGACATCGCCCTCTCGCCTATATCTTCCTCTCGGAACCCTAATACCGAGGGAGCAACCACAGAAAGATTTCCGCCGCCTTTGCAGGGCAGAACACACCGAGAGACAAAGAGCTCTCTGGCAGACAGATTTCTACCGGGGAAATTCCTTCTCAGAGAGGGGAGATTGTCGCCGTCAACACCATCATCAAGATAGACTTCATCGGGATCATCATCATCATCCACACCATCATCTCCACCAGCACTGAAGGGAATATGCCCTGAGAGGCAATAATAAAGTGTTTATTATGTGTATTCCAAGTATATGATAGATGTTTATTTTGCATGCTATAATTGTATTAATATGGAAACGTTAATACATCTGTGTTTAATAAACAAACAGAAAGTTCCTAGTTATGCCTCTCTCATAAACTAGCTCGTTGATTAACAAGATGATCTAGGTTTCCTGATCATGGACATTGGATGTTGTTAATAGCGGGATCACAACATTAGTGTAATGGTGTGATGAACATTCATCCGAAGTATAGCATTACGATCAAAGTTATTGAGTTTATATTGCTATAATGACTTACGAAGTAATCCTAATCCTTAGACCATGAGATCATGTCAATCACTAACACGGGAAGAGTTTCTTGATAACATCAAACGTCACACCGTAACAGGGTGATTATAAAGATGGTTTCAGAACTAATAAAGTGTTATGTTAAGGCCCATGGATCGAGAGTGGAATTTGTTCATCTCGATGATGGATAGATATACTCTGGGCCCTCTTGGTGATACCACATTGGTTAGTGTCACATCCCAAAATTTTCCAAATTTTCAAATGTGAAAAATAAATAAACAAAATAAATAATTGTTGAAATTTAGGGTGAAAAGAAACTTTTGATTCCAAATGGAAACATTAAAACCCATCTGAACAAACTCCAAATAAAATTTGAATCCAATTAAATTCAAATCAAGTGAAATGCACTCTTCATAAATGCATCTTGAAATTTAAAACTCTTGGAAAATAAACCAAAACTCTAAAACCCTAATGGGAGAAAATCATTTCCAAGATTACTCTAGGCCTATGGAATTGATCCATATAAAATTTGTCAACAAACATTTATAAATTATCATGAATGACAAATTGAAATATTATAAAACCATAGAAATTGGTTTCACTTAATTTGGAGCCATATATAAAATCTTATGGAATTAATAAGATAAGGAAATTGAATTTCCAAAGCTAATAAAGCTCCTATCTAAAATCCATACCAAATGGTCAGCAAATAATCCTAAAGAGAATTAAAAGGACAAACAAATATCAAATAAAATTTTACAAATTGGAATCACCAAGTTTGGAGCTTTAAATAAAAATATATGGATTTTATAAGATAAAGGAAGAAATAATAAATAAGGACTATTTTAAAAGGCCAAACTAAAACTTGGCCAAGCAAATAAAATAAAATATTTTTGTTTAATAAAAAGTGTAAAGGATTATTTAAATAAAATCATGAGGATTTATTATTATCCAATTTCATTTAAGTAAAGACTTTTTCCATTTTAAATGAACATTAAAAACATAATAAAGTATTTTTGAATAATAATTCAAAGTGACTTATTTCAAAATAAAACCTACTGAAAAGGTTTGGTAAAATTTTAGATTTCAAATAGAATTTTAAAACATATTAAATCTTATTTGAAATAAAGACTAATGTCTATTTATTTTAATAAATAATAATCCCTAAAATTAATTATTCTAAATTTGACTTTAGAATATATTAATAAACAATATTAAAATCTACACAAAGTTTAGTAGAGGTTTGAATTCAAATAGTGTTTGAATTGTTTGAATAAAAATCAAAACAAAAATTCAAAATAGAAAAAGAAAAAGGTTATGTACAAAAAAAATAGAAAGGAGCTAGCCCACTAAGCCCAGCAAAAGCCCATTCCTCCTCTCCCCGAACCATTTTCTTTTACTCGTAATTGAACCCGTAGAGTCGCTGACGATAGGACCCCACACGAAACCTCTCTCTCTCGCTAACCACCAGGACCCATGGCCACGTCACCGTCTTCCTCACCCACGCTGACCTCGCCCTCAACTCCGGCCGTTACTGCTCATTCAAACCTCGGTTTAATTCGCTCAATTCCGCCAGCAATTCCTCCCCGCGATTACTCCCCTTTAACTGCCTCCCTCCCCTCCTCCTTTCCCCTCAAACATCACACGACCAGATCCACCAGGCTAACCCTGATTTTGTTTGCAACCTCGCTGCCCCGACGAGCTCCTTTTCCCGATTCCGGCCAAGCCGCACCTCCCCTCTGCCTCTAACCCCCACGAGCATGATCCCCACCCTCTTGCGCAACTTCCGGTAGCTCCAGATCATCCGCGTGTGCCCTGTATGCTCGGCAACAACCACCTCTGAGCATCGCCGCCATCTGCCTCCGCTCCGTCGACCTTCCCCGGTGAGTACTGACCGCCCTTCTTCCTCTAGTTGATGCACGCATGATCGCCGACCTCGTGCGCAGCTAATGCATCCCTTATCTTGTCTTAGCATGGTCCGAAACGTCTCCAACGACGACAACCTGAGCGCACCGCCGCCAGAAGCTTCTCCGGCAAGCAATCACCGTCATCCTCGAGCGCCCCTTCGCCAACCAGGGACACCACGAGCATCAGCAAGATCACGCGATTCTGTTGAGCCATACCACTCCTCTTCTCTCCTCCTGTATCGCCAGCAACCTCACCGCCAGAGCGCCACCGCCGCGCAGCCGCCTCCTGTTTCTGGTCAAAGCGCTGAGAACTGTCGGATCTAGATCGTAGTGTTGTGATAGATTTCTTAAGCGAAGGAGTACGAGAGCATCTGTGCCATGCAATGTAACTTAGATCTAATGGCCTGTATCTATTGATCCGCGCGAACCGGTATCGCCCAGTAGGATCACGCCACGTGGCCCTGCCTGTTGTTTTAAAAACAAATTTGATCTATTAAAGGCTAGATTTTGTAAAATCTATAACTTTTGATCCATACGTCCAAATTTTGCAAATTTGATATCAATGGAATCAGCAAAACAAACTCTATCCAACCATGCACTTTGTTTAATGAATTGCTTCTGTTAAATTGGTTGTTTTTGTAGAAACTTGTGTAGGTATAATTTCAATATAAAATTTATTCTAGGAAAGTTTTTAAAGTAAAATCTTTGGAAAATGGATTTTTTTGAACCTACTGACCATAGAAACCAACTTGTGGATTCAAAAACATATTTTGTGAAGTTAAAGAATAAATCTTTGAATTGGAACATTTCTAGTCAAATAAAAATGTTGTTTATATGTTAAAAATGCTTTTTGGAGAAAAACCTTTGGGAAATGATTTGAATTAAACTCTCTGACCCTAAACACAAAGTTTTATGATTAAAAGTATAATTGGTGAACCCTATAAAAATTATTACTTTGCTAAAGGCATTTCCAACAACATAAAATATTGTTTTGATATAACAATGGTTTATAGGTAAAACCTTTTGAAAATGACTTTAATATTAAACACTTGACCACAAAACACTAAAATTTTTGTTAAAAATATATTTGGTAAACACTAGAAATATTCTTTGGATTTAAATCCTTTCTAGCTGAACAAAAATGATTTAAAGTGGCCATTTTTCACTAACTTAATATCAAATGGTTTTACCACTTTTGTAAATGACCAATAGGTGTTTTCAAATGTCTATAACCTATTAGAAACCACTTTTCCAAATAAAACAATCTTTTACATGTTTGCATGCATCGCTTTGTTTTTATTATTTTATGTGATGATTTCTTGAATGATAGATTGAAATTGTGCCTTGCTTGATTGAATTGTAGTTACATTTGAAGAGTGTGACTATTGCAAAGATCAAGGAGTGAACTAATAATGTCTACCAAAAAGGCAAGTGGTTCTTCATACTTTTGTCCCATTATTTTCACTATGCATTAGTGATATTTCTAAGTAGGACTTGCATGGAATTTTGCTAAGTCTAAACTATGCCATGGGAAATCCTAGTAGATGAAACCTTAGTAGAATTTTCCCAAGTTAATATTCCTACTACCATCATGCTTAGCTTAGCTAGTTGAAAACAAGGGTGGTTTATATTCATGCTATGGAATATTTCTAAGTCAATGACTTGTGTTTTGTTTAATAAAACAACTAAGTAAATGAATCACCTGGGTGGAATGGAAAGAATGGTTTGTGTTGAGTGGTTGCGCAAGTCCAGTACGCTGGGGAAAACTTGGGCACCAAGTCCAGTATACTGGGGAAAACTTGGTATCTCACTTGTGGAATGCCACCTAGGAACAAAGAGATTTGAGATGTAGAATGTTCAGAAGCTTCAAGTGCAACCACTTGGCATTATGGGCTCTGCCTGGATCTAATAGGTTGCAATAACTTAGCCAAATGGACAGTTGATGGTAGGGGATGATAGGTTGGAACGCGTCCATTCTGGTCTAAGGGAAGGCTTCTGAAGATCTTGTCTTGGTGAAACCAAGTCTTGTGGGGAAAGTGCATGTAAGGGTCCCAACCTTTAGTAAGGTAGAGTCCCCTGTGTTTACAATGTTAGTCCCTGGATCAATAGCTAGCATCCACAGTTAAGATGTAATATCAAGAAACAAAGGTCATAATACAACTTTATAACCAGGAATAAAATAATTTATTACATCTTACATAGCTCATTTGGCTATTACATTACATTGCAGCAGAATATCTATAAGCATGGGGTCCTTCATCTTCAAAGTGCCACAGGCAGACATGTTGGTTGTAGACTTTGTAATCCTATTCAACACACTTCACTAAATCAATCAAACCTGCAACATACAAGTTACAGCCACAAGGGTCAATACATTTGAATTGTATTGGCAAGTGATACTATGGTAGTATAGTGGAGTCTATCATCTATATGATTTTGGCTAAGTGGAGTTGAGGCTTGCATTGCTCAAAATAGATTTTCCTTATCATTTGAAAACACTAAGTTTTTGCTTGACAAAATAATCTTTCCCAAGGCATCTCCCAATCAAATATTGAAGATGCTTTAACCCTTTTTCAAACCACAAGTTTTTAACTTAGAAATTTGGATGATGAGATTCTTGATTGCTTCCATGTCTTGATGCTCAAATTGTCCTTTACCAGGGACATGGCTAAGTACTTAGATTTTTCACTCTGCAGAGGTGGTGCACTTTCCCCACCAGACTTGGTTTCCCAAGACAGGACCTTTCAGAAGCCTTCCCTTAGCCAAATGGACGCATTCCAACCTATCATCCCACTACCACCAACTGTCCAAATGACTAAGTTCTAGCAACCTATGTGATCAAGGCAGAGCCCATATTGCCAAGTGGTTGCACTTGAAGCTTCTCAACATTTGACATCTCAAATCTCTTTGTTCCTGGGTGGCAATCCACAAGTGTGATACACAAGGTAAACCATAGCCATGGGCCTTGTGTAACCACTCAACCAAAAACCACCAAGCAATTACAATTCCACCCAGGTGATTCATTAACTTAGTGGTTTTATTAAACAAATACACAAGTCCTCAGACTTAGAAATTTTTCCATAGTGTGAATATATATTCCACCCTTGTTTTCTATTAGCTAAGCTAAGCATGATAGTAGTAGGAATCTTAACTTAGGAAATTCTACTAAGGTTTCATCTACTAGGTTTTCCCATAGCAAGGTTTATACTTAGCAAAAATTCCATGCAAGTTTTACTTAGAAAAATCACTAATGCATAGTGAAAGTAATGGGACAAAAGTATGAAGCATCACTTGCCTTTTTGGTAGAGTATAAGTTCACTCCTTGTCCTTGCTACAATCACACTCTTCAAGTCACTACAATTCAATCAAGCAAGGCACAATCTCAATCTACCAATCAAGCAAAACATCACATAAAATGATAAAGTCAAAGTAATGCATGCAAGCATGCCAAGCTTTTGTTTTATTTGAAAGAGTGGTTCCTAATGGGTCATAAACATTTGAAAACACCTAATGGTCATTTTATAAAGTGGCAAAGTCATTTGCAAAAGGTTTCACTTTATAAATCATTTTCAAAACAAGGTATCATTTTATGTGGTGTAGAAATGTTTTTTACTAAGCCATTAATCTATAGGGTTCACAAAATACATTTTCAAATCATAAAACTTGGTGTTTAGGGTCAGAGAGTTTAAAACATAACATTTCCCAAAAGTTTTCTTCCAAAACCATTTTTAATAAATAAACTATATTTTTATTTGTCTAGAAATGGTTTTAAATCAAAGAATCATTCTTTTGTTTCACCAAATACATTTTTGAAACCACAAAGTGTTTCCTATGGTCAGTAGGTTCAAATCACTCCATTTGCAAAAGATTTTATCCCCAAAATCATTTTTGAACAATTTTTACAATCTAAACAAGCATACATAAGATTCTGCAAAAATAAACCATTTAACAGAAACTTTTTACTAAACAAAAGGCATGGTTGGCTAGGGCTTGTTCCACTGATTCCATTGATATAAAGTTTGCAAAATTTGGACGTGTAGAACTAAAGTTATGCAATTTACAAAATTGGAAATCTAATAGATCAAATTTTGTTTAAATCAAACAGTCTGGGACACGCGTCCTATTCTGATTCGTCGAAAACGTTTCATGTGGATCAAGCGATGCAGGCCATTGGATCAAGTCATATCGCACGGCGCGCAGATGCTACTTACCCTTTCGCCTAGCTTCTATCCTAGCCGCTGGATCCTAATCACACGGCATCTAGCACACTTGCCAGAGACGGGCGTCCCTGCGGTGGCTACTGGCGGCGGAGCGGTCAGACGGCGGTGGAGTCGATGCTACAGGAAGCGAGGGAGGAAAGGAATATGCTCACCGTGTTTGCAGAAGCCTTGGAAGCTCAAGGTGTTCTCTAGGAGTCAAGGGGCGCACGGAGTTCACGGCTATTGCTCACCGGAGTTCTTGCTGGCGTCGGTTGCACGCGGTCGTGGTCGAGGGCGAGGCTGCAGATCGTCCCAAAGCAAAATAAGTGCGCGGTTAGATGCGGGTGAGTGCGGTGAGTGCAGGAGTGTCATCGGGAAGGAGAGGGGCGGACGCATGCTTACGGGGAGGGTCGCTGGAGAGGAAGCAGACGGTGGCGGCGCTTGGAGTCGTCACTGTCGAGGCTGAGAGGCGCACGCGAGCGAGCTGCGGGTGCAGAAAGATGCGCCAGGGCCTGGGGAGCTTGCCTGTGTGCTCGGGGAGGTAAGGGGTGGCGCGAGGCTTCCGGAATTCGGTTGCGAGCTCGTCGGAGACAGAGGTGCTCGGAGAGGAATTAGGGCGGCCTGGAGGCGTGTTGAGGTGGGGCGACAGAGGGGAACGAGAGAGGAGGGGAGACGCTTTAACGTGCGTGGTCGCAGCGAGTAATGGCGAAGGCGTTAAGGCGAATTTAAGCCGCGGAATCATATCCAGAAACGGCGTCGATGGGAGGAAGAGCAGGTCGTGGGGTGGGGAAGATGACCGCGTGGCCGTGGGGTCCTCTGGCAGCGAGAGAGAAGGAAAGGGAACGGGGTCCACCAGTCAGTCGCTGAGTGGGTGAGTTGCGGAGTGCGAAACGTTTTTCTGCGGGGTGAGAGGGAGTGGGCTAACTGGGCCTAGTGGGCTTGCTGGGTTGGGTTGAGTCCAATTCATTTTTTTCTTTTGATTGCTTTTTCCTTTTTCTGTTTGAGTTTCCTGTTTTGAATTTCAAACAACAATTCAAACATCCAAAACAAATCCAAACACTTCCAAACTTGTACTGAGTTTTGGTTCTGTTTAGCAACATAAACCAAAGTCCAAAAACAAAAATAATATTTTTATTCTTTTAGGATCTATTTAATAATTAAATAAATAGTCCTTAGTTATTTATTCAAATAGAATTTGTTTTATTTAAAATCTTTATTTGAAAGCTAAATAAAACCAAAAACACTTCGGTAGGTTTTGTTTGAGAATATAAAATACTTGGAAAACTTATTTAAAATAATTTAACAAGTTTTCATTGTTTTAATTAAAATGGAAAAGCCTTTACTTAAATAAAATTGGATATTAAATCCTTATTATTTTATTTATATAAATCATTACTATTTTTATCAAAGCAAAACCTTTTATTTCAAAATCTTGGCCAAGGTTTAATTTGGCTATATAAAATAATCCTTATTTATAAATCTACCTTTTCCATTGAAAACCAAATCTTTTATTAAAAGATCCAAAAATAGAAATTTTAAATATTTTGAAGTTTATTGTTTATTTAACTTTTTAAATCCCTTTAGGATTTTATTTGATCCAAATAGGTTTTGAAAGTTTCCAATTGGATTCAAAAAGTTTCTTCTCACCCTGAAAATCAACAAAGTTTTATTTCATTCATTTATTTTTCACATTACAAGATTTGGAAAATCTTGGGATGTGACAAGCTACCACCCTTAAAATAAATCTCGTCCCGAGATTTGGGGAGGCTAGGGGTTACAAGTTGGCTCAAAAAGCATCTAGGGTACTACCACCCTTAAAATTTTTCCAACTAGGTCACATCTTGGCTTGCTTGGGATCTTGGTGTAACTTTCCTGGACAGAAGTTTGCATAGTGGCCTAGTTCCTTGCATTTGAAACATGTGATAAGGCTGAGGTCTTGAGGTGGCTTCTCTGGACAATATGATGCATAATGTCCTAACTCTTTGCAGTGGTTGCACATCACTTGGCTAAAATCCTTCCTCATCTTGGGTTTCACTAGCTTTTGTTTGTCTTCTTGGCTCTTCTTCTTTTCTGGGCATTCACTGGCATAGTGTCCCATCTCTTTGCAATTGTAACATTACAACTGGCTTATGTCCTTCTTCTTCCTTTTGGGTCTCTCCAAAGCTAGGAGTTCTTCTAGTTCATGCTCCTCAAAGGTGGGAAATCTTTCTCTCTTCTTGGGGCATTGATCTTCATGCTCCTTGGATGTATGATCCTTGTCTCCACAAATATTGCTATCTTGGGTTCCTTCTAGATTAACATCCTTGTTGTCATTAGCTCTTTGGGAAAAGTTTTCTCTCATGTTGATCATTTGAGTAACCAATCCTTGCAACAATTGGGATTGAAGTTTCAAAATCCTTTGTATGGCTGGGTCTAGTCCATTGTTGTTGGCTAAAAGCTGAGTTGTCATTTGGCTCAACTTGTTTTGGGTTGCTATAAGTTCTCTCATGTTGTCCTCTTGGTTGTTGTTGGTGTCACCATCCTTGATGTTGGAGTCTCTTGGAGAAGTCATCTGTTTGGGTTGGGTAGGGATTAGAATAGGCAAAAATATTTCTAAGGGAATAATTCTAATCACACAATTCACTCAAGCAATGTGCAAGCAATCTCAAGTCAAACATTTCACTCAAACAACAAGGTTCAAGCACATTTTTAGGCAACAAAATATTTTTGTTACACCACATAAGTTGGTATGTTTGACTTAGCTAAATATGGTGGTCCATCTATATGGTTCACTTGTGATTTTTCCATCCTTCTTGGTTGATTCTTCTTGCATGAGATCATGGTTTCCTTAGGAAAAACTCTTGGTCACAAAACTTCAAAGGTGATGATGGTTCCTTCTAAATTGTGTTTCCTTAGTATCCAAATCTTGAGAAAGATTTCTTGTCTCGCTTGTCCTTAGTGACAACCATGGTTGAAGTCCTTGGTGAATATGCTGAAGATGTTGAAGTCATTAGAGTTGAAGAAGTTGAAGTCATTAGAGTTGAAGAAGTCCTTTGCACATGGTGAAGTCTTTGGCCATGGTGTAGGCTTTTCCATCAAGTTGAAATAGAAGAGATGTAGAGTTGAAACCAAAATGATTTAAGGAAAGAGTTTACAAGATTGTTTGTAAATAAGTTTTGGAACAAATACAACTCCTATTTTCCTAAGGGGTTTTTGTCCAATCCTAGGGTTACAAATCCTACAGGCAACACAATGCTCTGATACCATCTGAAAGATCCCTCCTTTGTAAAGGAAAAGGATCCCTGTGATTGCAATGCTAGTCCCTGGATCAATAGCTAGCATCCACAGTTAAGATGTAATATCAAGAAACAAAGGTCATAATATGTCGTGGTGGCGGCACGGCAGATGCCATGGGTAGGCTAAAGTATGGGGCCAATGGATGCTAGTGGGATCTGGGGAGGGAAGATGCAACTGTCTCTTCACTCAAGCTGCCAAAGTGATGATCTTTATTTTTCTCTTGATGGGTTACAAATGCTCCTTGAGCTGTATACAGGGGGACAAGATGAATCTCCCCAGCCTAACGGTGCTCAAAGAGTCGATCCCTCTCTCAGGGTCCAGGCCTCCCCTTTTAAAGGAGTGCCTTGGGTGCCCTTAGGGCTGACGAGGCAAGCATATTCGTGGAATATGCTTGTCCCAAATTAGTAGTTCGGCGGCCTCCTTTCCTTGTCGCCCTTCTAATGACGGCAAGGCTCCAGTGGCCTCCTCCTGCGTGCCTCGGGCTCCTGCACTGTCACTTCCGTGACCTCCTTCTGCCCCTCTGACGCTGTGCATCCTTGTCTCTTGCGCTTGGCTCTGCTCTGATTCCTTCTAGCCTGCAGCTATAGTTGGACCTTGGGCTTCTCCTTTTCCTGCAAGCTTCATATCACTCGGCCTTACCTTGTGTTACTCGGCTCGTTCTTCACCTGCATCACGATCACTTGGGTAATCCGGCCGATTCTCTCAGTAACTCGGCCGGGTAACTACTTGATACATATACGTGGGCTTCTTGCCTACGTTCATCGGCTGACATATACATGATTCGGCCGACTTGGACTGTAACTCGGAAACTAGACGGGGATAGTACCTCTGTCTTTCCCCGTCTTTGACCTACCCGAGGTTAACCCCCCGACATTAGTCCCCGAAGCTGGTGTGGCCCTGTCAATAGCTTTGGCCGGGTTATATCAGCTTCATTATATTCTTTAGTCTTGTTTCCGAGTTATGTCCACGTCCGAGGTCTCCTCGTTCCTTCCCTGGTACGCCATGTCCTACGTGTCATCCCATCATTGTTCTTCTAGTTTTTAGGTCCCTCTACAGTGCTTACTGACAAGTCTACGGTGAATTCTGCACCTGCTGCGCCGTCGCTGCGACGCCTCGGGTGCTGTTCCCCTTGGGGATTGTAACGACCCCTCTTCGTGTGTGGCCGTTGGTGTGGCTCCGCTCACCGTCGTGCGTTCGTGCTGCACCCACGATCTACACGGATAACTGCCACACCCACGATCCCACTTCCCTGTTCATGGCTTGACTATAAAGAGGGGAACCGCGTTTGCGGGATTCACCTTTCCCCTTATCGCTCGCCTCCGTTCTCCTTCTTCCTTTCGCCGGCGCGTTTTCTTGCGGTTCCGCCGCCGCTCGCCAGCCAGAGCCTCCGTCGGCGGAGATTCCGCCGCGCCGTTCTACTCTTCTTGCCCGCGCTCCGCGGCTTTGACTCCGTCGCCGGTGAGTCCTCTCTGGCCGTCTTGCCCTGTTCTTTCCCTAGATTCATCTGCTCCGTTTTCGTGCTCGGGCGACGGTTCCTCCGTTCCTTCGCCATTGTTTTCGCGCAAAGTTCCGACGCGGCCTTGCAGCTCTAAACTCCCCTCCGCCGCCAGTCTTTCCTCCGGCGATCTTTCTGGCGCACGTATGTCTAGTTCGTTTAGCGGCGCTCTTGTCGAGGACGACGACGCTGGCTCCGGGCCCGAGCGAGGCTCGTGGCAGGGCTCTTCAGTCATGCGCCGTGAGATTGAATGGCTCATCCGGACTCGAAGGATTCCCGCCGAGGTTTCTTGCCGTTTACCCGGCAGCGAATCCTCTCCAGACGTCAGAGAGGGCGAGTATGTGGTTTTCATGTCTCAATTCGCCCGCGGCTTCGGTCTCCCTCTTAGCGATTTTGCTAGAGAATTCCTCGATTACTTCGGCCTTCAGCCGCATCATCTTGCTGCAAACGCCATAGCTTCTCTTTCTGCTTTCATCTCCGCTTCGGAGGGTTACTTCGGCCTGTGGCCGTCAGTACATGTCTGGTCGAAGTTCTTCCAGATCCGCTCAAACGTTGTCCCTGACAAATCTCTGCACCCTTCCGAGAAGTTGCTCACCCAATGTGGGGCGGCGTCTATAACACCTCGGAGGAAATACGTGTTCCCTCGTGTCACTGGGTTGGGGTCGTGCAAGAAGTGGCACAAGTCATTTTTCTACGTCAAGAACAGAGGAGCGGAAGACAAGATTCGGCTCCCTCCATTCTCAATTGGCCCACCTTCTAAAGTGAACTAGCTCTATAATCCGAGGAAAACTCACGCCTTGGCCGAGGCCTTCGAGATTCAGCTTAAAGAGTTGATTCGGGCCGGGTTATGCGGCGAAGACCTGATGGCAACTTTCATTAGTAGCCGGATCTGCCCCTTCCAGCAGCGGACCCACAAACTGTGCTACATGAGCGGTCCCCTTGACCCTAACCGAGTCTCGACCGTGGAGCTGGATAACTACCTCATTTATAAGCGCATCCGAGCTATCTTCAAGACCGAGATGCCTGAGGATTGGTCCTGGGGATTAAAACCATTCACTCGCGATCGTCCGCCTCCCGAGGTAAGCTTAATCAGCATTTCTCTGTTATTCCACTATTTTTAGAAACTGGTTTATTTAATTCTCTTTCTCCTCGTCTTGCAGAGGTTCGCAGAGCAGAAAAACAAGGACGCCGAAGTTCTGCAGCTCCCTTGGCCCGCGGATAGGAGTACCCCGGATACTGGTGAGCCGGACTCTGAGGAGTTCGTCCCTAAGTCAGATCCTGCTCCGGCTCGAGCTCGCGGCAAAACTTCAGTGCATGAGGAGGAAGGTGATTCGGACGAGGTCCAAATTCTTGAGGTAGTTGCCGCCATGCCTATTTCTTATGCATTTCCGGCTTCTACCTTCCCAGCTAATCCGGCCGTTCAGGTCCACGACGCCGAGCCTATTGCTTCCCGGCCTCCCGTTACCTCGGTGAAACGCGGGGCTCCTGCTAGTGCCTCGGAGGCGGTTCCTAAGAAGCGAACGAAGACATCCGCTCCGAACCCTCCCAGGCGCAGGACTATGCCTGGGGTCGCCGGGTAAGTTCTCCTGCCTATATTTCTTGTTTCTCTCTCTGTTCCTCATACTGACGAATCTTCTTTCTTATTTTTGCAGTGCTCCTCTCTCTGTTAAACCTGGCGGTCCTAGTATGACTAGCCGTCCGATTCGTCCGCCATATCCTCCTCCCGCTGATGATACCAGGATTCCTAGTCCTATTCGTCCTGCTTCTCCTCCAGCTCCGAATACGTCGCCTGTCCATCGCGATATCCCTGAGACCCCTTCCATTGACCTGGATTCGAACCGGCCCTCGAAGTTTTCGTCGAGCCTGCCGCCCCTTCTATGGGCCCCAGCGCTGCTACTGAGCTTCCATCTACTCCGACAGTTTCTACGGCCATCCCGACCTCGGCCGAAAAGGTCGTTATCCCGGCGCCCTCTGCGACCTTATCCTCCGCTGCTCCTAAGGACTCCGTCCCTACTTCCGAGGCGCCACATCCTGCTGATGCCTCTTCTAAGGCGGAAAACGCTATTGCCGTCAAGACTTCTTCTTCTTAGAGAGGTCTTGCCGGCTCTTCTCAGCCGAGTATCGCTGACGTGCTGCGTAAGGGAGCTGCGCCTACAAAAATCCTCGTTTCCTCGGCCGTCGGCAGCCAGCTTACTCTTCATAAGAGCCCTGCGACTGCCGTGGTCGGACCGCCTGCCCGGGGTAAAGTTTTAACTCGGACAGCTAGCGGGAACAGCCTTGGAGCGCTGGTTGAGTACGCCAACAACTGGAATGCTGCTGATCAGTTTGAGGGTAATCCAACAAACCAGCCCTTTCAGCTTTCTGACATCAGCGGCCGTTTTGACCATGCTGCCCAGTTCATAATTGATACCAACAAGATGAATGAGGTATACTTGGAAGTTCATCATTATTCTTCAGATGTTACCATATGCTCTAGTCCCCGAAACTTGCAAGGAAATAACTTGTTGTATACTTGGAAGTTTGACTTAACTTTATTTCTAAGGTTCGTTAATCCGGCCATTTAGATCCGAGTTTAGTCGTGTTTTATGCGGACCTAGTTTAACTTTGAATATCCAGCCACCTAGATCCGAGTTAAGCTCTGCTTGACTCGGATCTGGTTTAGTTTTGAATATCCAGCCACCTAGAGCCGAATTAAGCTTTGCTTGATTCGGATCTAATTTAGCTTTGAATATCCAGCCACCTGGAGCCGAATTAAGCTTTGCTTGATTCGGATCTAATTTAGCTTTGAATATCCAGCCACCTAGATATGAGTCGTCTTGCTTGACTCGGATCTGGTTTAGCTTTTACTCGTTGATTTATCATTGTGCCTCATTACTCAGGTTGCACATGACCGGCGAACTGCCGAGTTCCAGAGGTTGCTTTTTTCGCATCGCAAACTGGAAGAGAAGTACGAGAAAGCTCTGCCCGTGGCGAAGAAGGCTGGTATGTCGATAGTTCCTTTTCCTTATTCCCAACTTTCTCATGTATTCGTCCACGGAATGCCGACTTACTTCTTGTTAAATAGGTAATATTAATAACCTCAATATTCGCCTCCAAAAGAAGATCAAGAACCTGGAAGGTTAGTTTCCTTTCTATTTTACTCCTTCTCCTTCTTAACATACGTGCTAAGGTTCCTTATCGCGCTCGGCTGTGGTGAAGCCGAGTTGCAAGACTTCGCAGTGTCACATCAAAATAGCGTGCCCATGCCTGACGTGATGCTGCATTTTTTAGAACAAAATGCAGTTCATTCGGCGCAACTACAATAAAAAGACGATGAGATAGCTCGCCTGCGATCCGAGGTGGATACCCTTAAGCTCTCTCAGAAATCCGAGCTAGAGAAGGTCGACCAAGAATTTTCCGAGGAAAAGAATCGGCTGACTCTGGATCTGCAGAAGAATAAAGAACTCCTTGAAGCTGCCGAACTTAAAACCCGGGGTTTGAGCGAGGAAATTGCTCGTTTTGAGAAAAGCAAGGCTGATTGGGCCAAAGATCTTCAAATAATGATGAGCTACATTCATCGTAAGCTACTTGGCATGGCCGAATTATATTTTTCTTTTTTGTCCGTGCTACCCTTTGACACGTTCATACTTTGCGCAGATCATTTCCCCGAGGCCAAGCCCGTAAGTTCTAAAGCGGTTCTTGCAGCTCGTGCGCGCCGAGGTGATCCTGTTACTGTTGATTCAGAATATTCAATGGAGGATTACTTGGTTGCCGTTGGTGCCGCAGTTGGTCCGATGAAAATTATGGGCCGGGACTTGGTGCAGGCCGCTATCCGAGCTTACCATGCACTCTGGCCGAATACCTCGGGGACTCCTGATATCAACGCAGTCAAGTTATTGATGACAAGGCTGATGGCATCTGAGAGGCAGTTGAGTCTTTGGAGAGAATCGGCTGGGCGCGCTGGTGCCGACATGGCCCTTACTGTTATCATGTCATGGTATGAAGACATCTCTCTGGACATCCTGAGAAACTTGCGCACTGGCTCCCGCTGGGTTGAGGATCCCACTTTTGTTGCTCTTCGGCAAGCTCGGGCGTTCCAACTCGTCGAGTACGCCGACGTGCATACTTGGAATGAAGGGCCGAGTTTTCTCCCAGACCCGGATCAGGACGTTGCGGCTGAGGGTGCCTCGGATGATGATTCAGCGGAGCAGGGGGAAGGTGAAAATGATTCAGCCGCATCTGATAGCTCTAGCTCAAGCTCGGACAGCAACGGCGATGCGCGGTCCTCTTCCAAAGGTACCGGGCATTCTACCGCACGGACTGACGCTCCTGAACAACCTCGGGCTTCCGCCGAAGTTGCACCTGGGTCAGCGGAGGGCGAGGCAACCTCAGTCGAGGTCCCTCCTACCTCGGAGTGCCCCGCACCTGAGCAAGTAGCTGCCTCTCCAACGAATAGCGCCTAAGTTATTTCCGTTCCCTGGTATGCCGGGCGTATGATGTAGGCGAAAAATTTGTCAACTCTCTGTATGATTTGAATTTCTTTTGCCATGTACTGTTGTGACATTTGGTTAAGTGGATGCTCGTCCGAATTCCCGTTTCGCTGGCCCTTAATTTCTTGACCTTTTAGGGCTTAATTTTGCCGTTATTTTTTATGGTCTTGTCCGGGCATGAGCGCTGAACACCTATGATATTGATCTGTTCTGATCATAAGTTAACTACTTCGTTGTGGAAGTACGTAGCAATCGCTGGATCGTTGTTTATTGTCCGAAACTTCCCCATGAAAATCAAATTTCAGAGGTAGTATAAAACTGATATGAGTGCGCTCAGCATAAGTTGGAGGTAGCATACGGTAGTCCCCGAGTCGCTGTTTTAGATGCCGAGGTTTAGGTATCAATACGAAATTGATATATCATATGATAGTCCCCGAGTCACTGATCTGGGCGCCGAGGTTTATATTCGTAACATGAAAAAAGAATACAACATATGACAGTTCCCGAGTCACTGCTCTGGGTGCCAAGGTTCAAGCACATAACGCGAAAGAAATGAATCTAACAAATGGCAGTCCCCGAGTAACTGCTCTGGGTGCCGAGGTTTAAACACATAACATGAAATAATATAACATATGGCAGTCTCCGAGTAACTGCTCTGGGTGCCGAGGTTTAAACACAACACGAAATAATATAACATATGGCAGTTCCCGAGTAACTGCTCTGGGTGCCGCGGTCCAAGCACATAACACGAAATAATATAACATATGGCAGTCCCCGAGTGACTGCTCTGGGTGCCGAGGTTCGAATACATAATATGAAATAAATATAACCTAAGGCAGTCCCCGAGTTACTGCTCTGGGTGCCGAGGTTCAAATACATCATTGCATTTTGACTTTGAGATATAATGCTACGAGTAGAATGGCCGAAGTAAAGCCACATTCCAGGGGCGCTTCGTTTCTTCACCAGTTTTGTCTGCCTTGTTCTCTTCAGTGGACTGAGCGTCGATTAGATAATATGCATCGTTGTGCAATGCTTTGCTTACAATAAACGGTCCTTCCCATGGGGGTGACAATTTATGCATGCCGGCCGTGCGTTGCACTAGTCGGAGGACTAAATCTCCTTCTTTGAATACTCTTGGATTCACTTTCTTGCTATGATACCGCCGCAGGTTCTGTTGATAAATAGCCGATCGTGATAATGTCAACTCTCTG
Source organism: Avena sativa (assembly GCA_916181665.1). Classification (NCBI taxonomy): domain Eukaryota; kingdom Viridiplantae; phylum Streptophyta; class Magnoliopsida; order Poales; family Poaceae; genus Avena; species Avena sativa. Next base: position 49,528,107 of record OV702279.1, on the reverse strand, counting down.
GCTTCTTCCAACAGGTCTACGGCATCTTGCCGAGCTACCTCATTTGTCTCTGAGGTTGTGTACTGAGCGACTCTTGGCGAGTCATATATTATGTCGGCTGGGAGTACGGCCTCTGCCCCGTACACCAGAAAGAATGGAGTGTATCCTGTTGATCTATTTGGAGTAGTCCGAAGACTCCATAACACGGCTGGGATTTCTTCGATCCAACACCCTGCCGACCTCTGCAAAGGTTCAACAAGTCGTGGTTTTATTCCTGATAGCACCAGTCCATTAGACCTTTCCACTTGTCCATTGGATGCTGGGTGAGCCACGGAGGCAATATCTAGCCTTATGTGCTTCTCTCGGCAAAATCTAGCGAAAGCTCCTTCTGCAAAGTTTGTGCCATTATCCGTAATAATACTGTGCGGGTACCCGTATCTCAAGATGATATCCTTGAGAAATTTCACTGCTGTGTGCCCATCACACTTTTTAATCGGTTTTACTTCAATCCATTTTGTGAACTTGTCTACCATAACCAACATGTGGGTCATTCCTCCTCGCGCCGGCTTGAACGGTCCCACCATATCTAAACCCCATACAGAAAATGGCCAAGTGATGGGTATTGTTTTTAACTCGGCCGACGGCATATGTATTCTTGTTGCGTATCTCTGACACCCGTTGCATTTCTTAACTAATTCTTTTGCCTCTTTTAACGCCGTTGGCCAGTAAAATCCATGCCTAAATGCCTTGGCTACTAAAGCGCGAGATGAGGCATGGTGCCCACATTCTCCTTGGTGTATGTCTAGAAGGATCTCCTGACCTTCTGTGGAACTCACGCACTTCTGCAATACGTTTGTGATGCTTCTCTTATATAACTCATTGTTTATGATTGTATAGGCTTTTGCTCTTCTTATGGTTTGTCTAGCTAATAACTCATTACTCGGCAGCATGGCGTCTTTTAGGTAAGAAAATATGGGTTGCGCCCATATCGGTGTTACTCTTTCTGAAGTGATCTCACTGTCTATCTCCATGTTTTCTGCCGACGTATATACCCCGGCTCTCTCCATGATTGTGATTACCTCGGCTGTCTCCTTCTTTAGGGGTTCCGAGTCTTTCTGCTGATCTACCTCCATTGGCGTGTGATTTTCTGCAGAACTTTCTGGGACAAAGATTGATTCGGATTCTGGTGATGGGACTATTGATGGTTTCTTGAGGTGCTCCAAGGCAATACCTGGCGGAATTGACTGCCGGGTCGATCCTAATTTCGACAATGTGTCGGCAGCGTCATTTTCTGCTCGTGGTATGTGGTGGAATTCACATCCTTCAAAGTATCCACTGATTTTTTGCACATGGAATCTGTATAAAGCCATATTAGCATCTAATGCGTCCCAACTGCCCGATACTTGCTGTACTACTAGATCCGAGTCACCGTAGCATAGGATTCGGCGTATACCGATTTCTTTTGCTACTTTTAATCCATGGACTAGCGCTTCATATTCAGCTACATTGTTGGACGCAGCAAAATGTATTTGCAGTACATATTTCAATTGATCTTTTTTAGGCGAGGTTAGCACTATTCCTGCTCCCAAACCATTCCTTAGTTTGGAACCATCAAAATGCATTGTCCAGTAATTTGGATCTGGCAATGGTGGCTCATACTGCACCTCGGCCCAGTCTACGAGAAAGTCGGCAACAGCCTGAGATTTGATTGCATCTCTTCTATCAAATTGTGGAGCATACGGTGATAACTCGATCGCCCATTTTGCTATTCGGCCACTTGCATCTTTGTTGTTCAATATGTCGGCTATGGGCGCCTCACAAATTACTTTGACGGGGTGCTCTTCAAAGTAATGCTTAAGCTTTTTTGCCGACATATATATTCCATAAGCCATCTTCTGATAGTGCGGATAATTCTGCTTTGAGGTGGATAATACTTCACTTAGATAATACACCGGCCTCTGAATTGACTTACCATCTTCAAGTCGTTCCACTATGACCACAGTACTAACTACTCGATTGGTAGCCGCCACATAGAGTAGCATAGGTTCTCTCGATAATGGAGAAGCTAAAATGGGTGCCGTGACTAGCATCTTTTTCAACTCATGAAATGCAAGGTCCGCCTGCGGAGTCCAGCTGAATTTGTCCGACTTTCTCATCAGCTGATAGAGTGGCAATGCCTTTTCTCCTAGCCGACATACAAATCGACTAAGCGAGGCCAAGCAGCCCGTGAATTTTTGTACATCGTTCAAACATCTGGGCAATTCCATTCTTTCTACTGCTCTTATCTTTGTTGGATTAGCCTCGATACCTCGGCTGGACACCAGGAAACCGAGTAGTTTTCCTGCCGGCACGCCAAATGTGCATTTCTCTGGATTAAGCTTCATTCGGAACCTTCTCAGGTTCACGAAAGTTTGCCGTATATCTTCTAGCAAGGTTTTGCTCTCCTTAGTTTTGATGACCACGTCATCCACATACACTTGTACATTTTTCCCTATCTGATCATGTAGGCATTTTTGCATGCATCTTTGGTATGTTGCTCCTGCATTTCGCAGGCCGAATGGCATTGTGCGATAACAATAAGCCCCGTACGGGGTAATAAATGCCGTCTTTATTTGATCGGCCGGATTTAACGGTATCTGGTGGAAACCAGAATACGCGTCTACAAATGATAACAGCTCACAACCAGCGGTCGAGTCAATGACTTGGTCTATTCTAGGCAATGGAAAAGGATCTTTCGGACACGCCTTGTTCAGGTTGGTGTAGTCGATACACATTCGCCACACAATGGCTACATTGGGGTCATCTTTTTTCTTTTCTACTAGCACCGGATTTGATAACCAATCCGGATATAGCACCTCCATGATGAACCCGGCCGCGAGGAGCCGAGCTATTTCATCCCCTATTACTTTTCTCCTGTCTTCGGCGAAGCGGCGGAGAGGTTGCTTCACCGGCCTTGCTCCTGGCCTGACGTTTAAAGAGTGCTCAGCCAACACCCTCGGAACACCTTGCAGATCTTGAGTTGACCATGCAAATATGTCCCGATTCTCACGGAGGAAGTTGGTGAGCTCGCCTTCCTATTTAGCGTCAAGGCCCGCACCGATTGTAACAGTGCGCTCTGGGAATTGCTCATCAATCTGAAATTTCTTCGTCTCTTTAGTTGGCTGAAAAGAAACACTGCCATGAGGGTTGGCCAGTGCCGGCATGTTCAACTGTGCTGACTGAGCGAGGGCTGCTACCTCCTGAATCCTTTTCTTTTCTCTTGCTATAACCAATGACTCGGCCAAATTTGACCCGGCTGAAGCACACTCCATTGACTTCTTGTAATCCCCTGCAACTGTTATCACCCCTTGTGGTCCGGGTAATTTCATCTTTAGATAACCTACATGACAACTGCTCATGAATTTGGGCCGTCCGAGTAGAGCATGATAACAACTTTCCAGATCCACCACTTCAAACTCTAAGTTTTCTGCTCTGTAGTTATCTCTTGTACCGAAGAACATGTCCACTCGGACTTTACCGATGGGCTCACATGAAAGACCTGGCACTATCCCATGGAAAGTTGTCCTCGTGGACTGCAGCATATTCTGCGATATTCCGAGTTTATGCATGGTATCTTTGTACATGATGTTGATACTGCTCCCATTGTCAATGAGTACTTTTGAAAACTTTACATTGATGCTTGGTCCAACAAACGTCGGATCTAACACAAGTGCATATGATCCTGGACTCGGCATTATTCTGGGGTGGTCTTTCATGCTCCAGGTCACCTCTTGGTCAGACCACGGCTGGTATCTTGGAACTGCCGGCACAACTGCATTCACTTCCATATGCCGGCGCTGCACACTCTGCTTGTCCTGCTGTTCTGTTGTGAACACACAATAAGACTGGTGATGTTCCCTGTAATCATTACGTCCGGTATTTGCCGGATTCATCCTTCCGTCCTGGCCCTGGTTCATTACTTGATGTACTGCATATCTCCGATCCGAGTTATCGTACCTAGGGGGAGGGGGAGGTAACATCAATTGCTGTGTATTTGCTCCAGTTAATTGCGGCTGATGTTGCTGTTGCACCTGATGGGGAGCCTGAACTCCTGCTGGGTTCCCCATCGCATTTTTCATCCAGGCACATTGGCGGGTTGTATGATTGGCTGGTCTGGATGGGTTTGATGTGTGAAATTTGCACGGCTGATCTAACATGGATTCGAACGTGTACTTTGGCCTTTCTTGCCATTGCTTCTTTTGCTCTGGGGTCCATTGCCTTTTTCCCTCATTTCTTGATGTCCACTGTTGAGGTCCATTTTTCTGTCGTTGAGTTGCTCCGTGACTCGGCTGATCTTGTGCTACCGCCGCCACCTGGGCCGAATTATATCTATAATCCGGCCTCTCCTCTCTTCTTCTTCCTCTAAAATCACGCCTGGATGACCCGGCCAATTCTCTCGCGTACTGGTCCTGTTGCTCACGATGATCTGCCGACATTAATTCCGGTTGGGTTGGGTCGCCCAATGCATAGGAGTCTGCTATTCTGATAGTTTCTGCCAGTGTGGTTGGCATATCTCTTTGCAGGCGTTGCCACAAAACGCTGGCATAGCGGCAGCCTTGTGCGAACCAAGCGATTGCTTGTGATTCGATAACTCCCTCACATGAGTTTCTCAGGTTGCACCATCGAGTTAAAAACTCTCTATCCGTTTCATTCGGCCTCTGTTTGCACATGGCCAGCTGTTGTGGTCTATTCGGTCTCTTGTATGTGCTGGTAAAGTTGCTGACGAACATTTCTTCGAAATCTAACCAGCAGTTGATACTGCCAGCTGGTTGATTATTCAACCATACCCTGGCTGGGCCTTCCAACATCTGTGGGACATACCGCACTGCCCATATTAGGTTGCCACCCGCTATCTTCACAGCGGTGGCATAATCAATCAACCAGTCTTGTGGCTTGGTACTTCCGTTGTACGTTTTTGTGCCTCTTGCTAACTGAAAATTCGGCACTGGTGGTTCGCCCATGATTCGTGGTCCAAAACATGTCGGACCTGGTGGACCTTACTCTTCCAATAACTCGGATCGGTATAGCCGATCCAACTTTACTCTCGCATCACTCGCTGGCAAATCTCTGTACAGAATTCTATCCTGTATCCCATAGTGATTGTTTCCACCCTGGTTTGCGTATTCTACCTCGGTATATCCATCATTGTACCTTTCATTCATCTGATGGTGGCGAGCTGGCCTCACTTCTCTTTCCTGCCGAAGCTCATGTCTTGGTTGCGGGTTGGGCAGCACTTCTCTCCTTACTTCGGCCGGGGTCTGGTTTTCATGATTATCTCTTGCGGGTTCTCTCCTGCCAAGATCCCCATTGCCTCGGCCGCCGCCGTCCTTTTCCACATGGCCGTGGTTTCTCTCCCCACTGTTACCTCGGCTTGCATTGCCTCTGTTCTCATTTGCCTTTCCAGCTATTGCCGGGTCATATGGAACAATTTGCTTGTTCCTCTTCCCAGAGGTTACTGCTTTCTCTTTTCGAGCGTTGTTTCCAGGTGAAGATGCCGCTGCCGCGGATAAAGCAGGTGCTGCCCCTGCCGAATGTACCATCCGTGAAGCCCCTGGTCTTGCCGGGTTAGTTCTGAGTATTTCCTCATTTTGCTGATTTGCGATGCGCACCAGCTCATTCACTCTTTCTTGTTGTTTCTGCCGAGCTTCCCCGGTTAACCCCTCTAACTCCAATGCTGCGGCATTTGCCGCTCTCAGGTTTTTCGCCGGGGTGCTGTACCTCGGCAAACCCAAATCACCTGATTCTGCTCTGTGAGCTTCATGCTCTTTGTTAATGTCATTCATGAGGTTCTTCCCTCTTAATCTCAGTTCGTCCACCCGCTCGGGTGCGATATCAAGCTTATTAACTTTTGCATATTCCCTTAGGGTCCTGTTCAAGGATTCCCGCAGGGCTGATACTTTTTTGGATTCTACCAGCACCTTTGGCCTGGTCTCTTCTAATTCTGCCTGAGCATTTGCCGGATCAAGTATCGGCGCTACAGGTGTGGTTAAGTTTTCTATAGTCGCTTGAAGAATGTTCTCTGGTCTTTCCAGAGGTGGCCCTCTCACTCTTGGTGCCTTTGGGGTGGTGTCATGTAGCTCGGTTGGGTTTGTCACTGGCGGAATTACCTCAGTGGTTTGCAGTGTGGTCTGCTTGGGTGCGCCTTGTGCGCCTGCGGCGGGTTCTCTGCTTAACCCGGCTACTGCTGCTCCCGCTTGAGCTCCTGCTGCGACCATCACCTCAACGCTGCCTGCATGATGCTCTCCCGAGGGACGGCTCGCCGCGCTTCGAGGTGGCTCTCCTGCAACAACGACCTGGTGAGGATAAATGCCGGTGATGTCGACGCCGATGTAGACTCTGTGCTCGCCCAGGCCGATGAAGATTCCATTGCGCGGGGGAGTTTTCCCCCTGAAGCTTCCTGCATTGTCTCTGACATAGTCGCAGAGACCAAGTCTCTGGACCAAGCCAGAAACAACACGCTCGCCGGTGTTGACGAAGTTTCCCGTCCGGATCACAACTCCAGCTAGCACCGCTGCTGGCCCCACGGTGGGGGCCAACTGTCGTGGTGGCGGCACGGCAGATGCCATGGGTAGGCTAAAGTATGGGGCCAATGGATGCTAGTGGGATCTGGGGAGGGAAGATGCAACTGTCTCTTCACTCAAGCTGCCAAAGTGATGATCTTTATTTTTCTCTTGATGGGTTACAAATGCTCCTTGAGCTATATACAGGGGGACAAGATGAATCTCCCCAGCCTAACGGTGCTCAAAGAGTCGATCCCTCCCTCAGGGTCCAGGCCTCCCCTTTTAAAGGAGTGCCTTGGGTGCCCTTAGGGCTGACGAGGCAAGCATATTCGTGGAATATGCTTGTCCCAAATTAGTAGTTCGGCGGCCTCCTTTCCCTGTCGCCCTTCTAATGACGGCAAGGCTCCAGTGGCCTCCTCCTGCGTGCCTCGGGCTCCTGCACTGTCACTTCCGTGACCTCCTTCTGCCCCTCTGACGCTGTGCATCCTTGTCTCTTGCGCTTGGCTCTGCTCTGATTCCTTCTAGCCTGCAGCTATAGTTTGACCTTGGGCTTCTCCTTTTCCTGCAAGCTTCGTATCACTCGGCCTTACCTTGTGTTACTCGGCTCGTTCTTCACCTGCATCACGATCACTTGGGTAACCCGGCCGATTCTCTCAGTAACTCGGCCGGGTAACTACTTGATACATATACGTGGGCTTCTTGCCTACGTTCATCGGCCGACATATACATGATTCGGCCGACTTGGACTGTAACTCGGAAACTAGACGGGGATAGTACCTCTGTCTTTCCCCGTCTTTGACCTACCCGAGGTTAACCCCCCGACATAATACAACTTTATAACCAGGAATAAAATAATTTATTACATCTTACATAGCTCATTTGGCTATTACATTACATTGCAGTAGAATATCTATAAGCATGGGGTCCTTCATCTTCAAAGTGCCACACGCAGACATGTTGGTTGTAGACTTTGTAATCCTAATCAGCACACTTCACTAAATCAATCAAACCTGCAACATACAAGTTACAGCCACAAGGGTCAATACATTTGAATTGTATTGGCAAGTGATACTATGGTAGTATAGTGGAGTCTATCATCTATATGCTTTTGGCTAAGTGGAGTTGAGGCTTGCATTTCTCAAAATAGATTTTCCTTATCATTTGAAAACACTAAGTTTTTGCTTGAAAAAATAATCTTTCCCAAGGCATCTCCCAATCAAAGATTGAAGATCCTTTAACCCTTGTTCAAACCACAAGTTTTTAACTTAGAAATTTGGATGATGAGATTCTTGATTGCTTCCATGTCTTGATGCTCAAATTGTCCTTTACCAGGGACATGGCTAAGTACTTAGATTTTTCACTCTGCAGAGGTGGTGCACTTTCCCCACCAGACTTGGTTTCCCAAGACATGACCTTTCAGAAGCCTTCCCTTAGCCAAATGGACGCGTTCCAACCTATCATCCCACTACCACCAACTGTCCAAATGACTAAGTTCTAGCAACCTATGTGATCAAGGCAGAGCCCATATTGCCAAGTGGTTGCACTTGAAGCTTCTCAACATTTGACATCTCAAATCTCTTTGTTCCTGGGTGGCAATCCACAAGTGTGATACACAAGGTAAACCATAGCCATGGGACTTGTGTAACCACTCAACCAAAAACCACCAAGCAATTACCATTCCACCCAGGTGATTCATTAACTTAGTTGTTTTATTAAACAAATACACAAGTCCTCAGACTTAGAAATTTTTCCATAGTGTGAATATATATTCCACACTTGTTTTCTATTAGCTAAGCTAAGCATGATAGTAGTAGGAATTTTAACTTAGGAAATTCTACTAAGGTTTCATCTACTAGGTTTTCCCGTAGCAAGGTTTATACTTAGCAAAAATTCCATGCAAGTTTTACTTAGAAAAATCACTAATGCATAGTGAAAGTAATGGGGCAAAAGTATGAAGCATCCCTTGCCTTTTTGGTAGATTATAAGTTCACTCCTTGTCCTTGCTACAATCACACTCTTCAAGTCACTACAATTCAATCAAGCAAGGCACAATCTCAATCTACCAATCAAGCAAAACATCACATAAAATGATAAAGTCAAAGTAATGCATGCAAGCATGCCAAGCTTTTGTTTTATTTGAAAGAGTGGTTCCTAATGGGTCATAAACATTTGAAAACACCTAATGGTCATTTTATAAAGTGGCAAAGTCATTTGCAAAAGGTTTCACTTCATAAATCATTTTCAAAACAAGGTATCATTTTATGTGGTGTAGAAATGTTTTTTACTAAGGCATTAATCTATAGGGTTCACAAAATACATTTTCAAATTATAAAACTTGGTGTTTAGGGTCAGAGAGTTTAAAACAGAACATTTCCCAAAAGTTTTCTTCCAAAACCATTTTTAATAAATAAACTATATTTTTATTTGTCTAGAAATGGTTTTAAATCAAAGAATTATTATTTTGTTTCACCAAATACATTTTTGAAACTAAAAAGTGTCTCCTATGGTCAGTAGGTTCAAATCACTCCATTTGCAAAAGATTTTATCCCCAAAATCATTTTTGAACAATTTTTACAATCTAAACAAGCATACATAAGATTCTGCAAAAACAAACCACTTAACAGAAACTTTTTACTAAACAAAAGGAATGGTTGGCTAGGGCTTGTTCCACTGATTCCATTTATATAAAGTTTGCAAAATTTGGACGTGTAGAACTAAAGTTATGCAATTTACAAAATTGGAAATCTAATAGATCAAATTTTGTTTAAATCAAATAGTCTGGGACACGCGTCCTATTCTGATTCGTCGAAAACGTTTCGCGTGGATCAAGCGACGCAGGCCTTGGATCAAGTCATATCGCACGGCGCGCAGATGCTACTTACCCTTTCGCCTAGCTTCTATCCTAGCCGCTGGATCCTAATCGCACGGCATCTAGCACACTTGCCAGAGACGGGCGGCGCTGCGGTGGCTACTGGCGGCGGAGTCGATGCTACAGGAAGCGAGGGAGGAAAGGAATATGCTCACCGTGTTCGCAGAAGCCTGGGGAAGCTCAAGGTGTTCTCTAGGAGTCAAGGGGCGCACGGAGTTCACGGCTATTGCTCACCGGAGTTCTTGCTGGCGTCGGTTGCGCGCGGTCGTGGTCGAGGGCGAGGCTGCAGATCGTCCCGAAGCAAAATAAGTGCACGGTTAGATACGGGTGAGTGCGGTGAGTGCAGGAGTGTCATCGGGAAGGAGAGGGGTGGACGCATGCTTACGAGGAGGGTCGCCGGAGAGGAAGCAGACGGTGGCGGCGCTTGGAGTCGTCACTGTCGAGGCTTAGAGGCGCGCACTACTAGGAAAACGGCCTTTAGTGGCGCACCTGAAACCATCATCTGTGGCGCACCTGCAGTGCGCCACGGGCCTTGCGCTACGGCTATCTCTCAGCCGTGGCACACTGCCTAGTGCGCCACGGTTGTGTAGAGATAGGCGTAGCGCACCTCCTAGTGCGCCACAGAAGTTTGGCATGGTGCGCTACCCCTTGGATCTTCAGTGGCGCACTACCTAGTGCGCCACTAAACATCCATGGTGCGCTTTAGGTGTAGTGCGCCACAGAAGGTAGACCATGTGCGCCACAGATGTATTTTTTGTTTTTTTTTTAATTTCCAAGCCAGATTATATGCAATACAGATTATATACAATATTACAGCAGATATACACACACAGATACAAGATATACAATTATATATATAAATACTCAATATGAAAAACAAGATTGAAACAAATACATATAGATAAGTCTCATACATGAATACATAGTCTAAGTTACATTGTTTTGATCATGTTACAAAGTAGTAGTTGGTGACATGCGAATACATGTGTCGATCGAACAAGTTAGAGCTCGGAAGCTCGCCTAGACATCTAAACTAGCTAGCTAGACACAAACGCGGGATAAATAACCAAAGAAGATAAGCATGATCACCGCCGCGACGAAGGTGTAGGTCTTCATCCGGTTCCTTGTCCTAACTACCGCTAGATAGCGCGTGTATCTAGCTTCCGCCTCCGCCATAGTGTTGTACCCTTTGTAGCTATTGCCGCTGAAACGGTGCACCTGTCTCCGGCAGTCTTCCCAATCATCGTAGACTCCGGGAACCCGTCCCTTGTACACGACGTACCACGTCATCTACAAGTTGACAATAATAACTAACCGGTGATTGAAAAAACATGTATAATTAAAGTCGCATATGAAGATACACTTATAGAAAGTACTCTTAAATCAAAAAGAGCAAACTCAAAAAGCATGCCTCATATATAACTAGGTTGTTGGACACAGGAATATGCTTATGACAGGACTGTTAGCCAAGTAGGATGCACAATTCCTGGACTTGTGCATAGCACAAGGCTAACAATCCCGTCATAGCACATTCACATATATATTGTGCCACGACATTTCAATCATCGACATATTCTCGAAAAAGACAAAAATAACTCGAAAAGCATGCCTCATATATAACTAGGTTGTTGGACACAGGAATATGCTTATGACGGGACTGTTAGCCAAGTAGGATGCACAATTCCTGGACTTGTGCATATCACAAGGCTAACAATCCCGTCATAGCACATTCACATATATATTGTGCCACGACATTTCAATCATCGGCATATTCTCGAAAAAGACAAAAATAACTCGAAAAGAATGCCTCATATATAACTAGGTTGTTGGACACAGGAATATGCTTATGACGGGACTGTTAGCCAAGTAGGATGCACAATTCCTGGACTTGTGCATATCACAAGGCTAACAATCCCGTCATAGCACATTCACATATATATTGTGCCATGACATTTCAATCATCGGCATATTCTCGAAAAAGACAAAAATAACTCGAAAAGAATGCCTCATATATAACTAGCTAGGTCGTTGGACACAGGAATATGCTATGACGGGACTGTTAGCCAAGTAGGATGCACAATTCCTGGACTTGTGCATATCACAAGGCTAACAATCCCGTCATAGCACATTCACATATATATTGTGCCATGACATTTCAATCATCGGCATATTCTCGAAAAAGACAAAAATAACTCGAAAAGAATGCCTCATATATAACTAGCTAGGTCGTTGGACACAGGAATATGCTATGACGGGACTGTTAGCCAAGTAGGATGCACAATTCCTGGACTTGTGCATATCACAAGGCTAACAATCCCGTCATAGCACATTCACATATATATTGTGCCATGACATTTCAATCATCGGCATATTCTCGAAAAAGACAAAAATAACTCACACTTGTCGTCCGAGAACCAAAGAGTAAGCAAAAAAACCAAAGAGTAAGCAAAAAAACCAAGCATTGATTGATATATAATAATAATAAGCAAAATAAGTAAGCGGTGATTCATAAACCTAATAAGATAAGTACACTTGTCGTCCACACACACACACAAAGGCCATCTATAGTTTGCAACTACAACTAGGCCAACATCAAGCCTTCTGGCTCGGCTTAGGGAACGGGAGGACGCCCTGTCTCGTCATGAACTTCCTATAGTCACCCTGCATCTCTAGGCGATCTTCTATGTCACGGTTATTCGGGATATTTCCTCCGTAGAAGATCCCCCCCGAAGTCATGACATCATGAAAGATGATTGCCCCAAACTGCTGCTGGATGCGATACATCTCTTGTCTAATATCCGAATCATTGATCTTGGCCTTTGCTTCGGCCCACTGTTTGAGATGATCTGGCAGCGTAGAATTCTGCTGGTCAAGTAGGAACGCCCTCATGTGATGGAGTGCGTAGTAGGCTTCCTTCTTACTGTTTTCCGGCTGCTTCACGCAGGGGAACTCTGTTACGTGGTTGAAGACGTGCCTGCCGAACTTGACCTTCTTACGCACGAAGCTGGTGCCTTCCGTCGAGGCAAAGCCAGTGAGAGCATCATCCAGAACTTCCTTGATCTTGTCGTAGTTTTTCTTCTTTTCTAGACTCCCCGAGTCGAAATACGTGGCGTGGGAATGCTTCGGCGATAAGGAGATGAGCGTGCAGTGTTCATCTCTGCGCAAAAAATTCAAATGGAATGTGTTGAAAAAAGAATGATGATGATCTAATAAAACCAATCGACGGTGGCGACTGAATAACGACTTACTCGGGAAAGTAAGGCACGAGAATGTATTCCTTTGTCTTGTTTGCCACGAGGATTCTTTTTAGGTACGAGGCCACGATACGTCGTTCGGCGGGGGAACCCAAGCAGCCGTCACGCATGTAGTAGGGGTCCACTATAGCGATGCCCGGTGTGTTCTCTCTAATGATCTGCGTGGCCAGGCTGAGAGAAAAGAGACGGACCATGGTATAGTGCAGCGGGTATAGGTGGAACATATTGAAGATGTCCTCGAACCGCAGGAAGAATAGATCCGCGGGGGCAGTGTCGAGGAAGCCCAAGCCTGGTGGCACCTTAACCACGAATACCGGGTGCGAGGGATCTTTCTCCGATAGAAGGCGTCTCTCTATCATCAGCACGCCGTCATGCACACTCTGCAGTTCCGAACTGGCGAGCTTTCGCAAATTCTTAGGTAGCATGGGCTCACCCGCCACATGAATCCTCCACATAATACCCTCGGGTCTTGGTGGCCCGTCCCGAAACCTGATCGGATTCGCAGTTGTTGACGCCACCGGCTGGCTCGAGCTGCTAGATTTTCTTTTCCTGCCCTTTTTTCCTTTTGGAGAGCGGGCAGGCACCGCAATCTGAGCACCGGCCGCCCTATGTAGTGTGTCAGGGCTTAGAATAAAGGGCCGGTTGGTTGTATCAGCTGGCTCTGTAAAGGCGCAAGCTGGAGGCCTCTCCTGAGAACCAAACAGACGCTTGGTGATAGTGGCTTTCTCTGTGGGGCCACCAGCTAGGTCTTCTTCGTTGCCAAACTGAGTGCTAAAGAAGTGATCATTCCAGTCTTCGTCGTCCTCGGCCGGATCCTGCGCCATGTGCATATCATCAACATGATCATCCGACCCACCGCGTGGAGGTGACGGCGAGGGCGGTAAGGGGGCCTTGCCACCGCTTGTCGCTGGCACGACAGGCGGTGCTGTTGTCTGTGGCGTGATGGCCCCCGCCGTCCCCAAATGGATCATGCTCTTTGGCCATAGCAAGAACAAGCCGAAGCAACTTCTGAGGACAGACGACTCTTCTTCATCCGCTCCTGGGGGTTGAATGGGAGGTTCCAGGTCGTCGCAGCCCCTTAGCACCCGACTAATTTTAACCCTGTGCACGCTATCTGGCATCGGCTTTGAGTGGAACATGCGCTGCAAGGGTTGAACGATGGTACCCTTGGCAACATCCCTCAGCTCGTTGTTCACGTAGCATAAGAGAGTGAAAGGAACATCCGTCTGCAGAAAACATGTACGCCATCAGTGGTTTCATCGTCCGCCGTTCCTTCGGCTTCTTCCTCCAAGTCTTCCATCTCATCATCCTCGCTCCCCGAAGGATGGTATTCTTCATCGTCTTCTAGATGCTGGGCCGCCTCCCAGAATGTCAATTGTTTATTCGGAGGTCTGAGTTCTCCTTCAGTGCTCATGCGCTTAGAACATCCAGCCTCGTCGTTGTCACACATCTTTGCACTAATAAAAAACATACAACATAACTAGGATTTCAGCAGGAGCATTTCAGAAAAACCTATGTCTCTAAGATGAGCTTCCTGGGGGAGAAGATCAAGCAGAATATGGGGGGTTGGATGGGGAGCACCATGTCCATTGGTGGAAGAGTGACTAAGACTGATGCTTGTCTCTCTAACGATGTTGTATATCAAATGTCAATGAAAATACTACATAAAACAAATATTGTCCAGATGGAGAAGCCTACCAAATTTAACCTAGCTCTAATGTGCAAATGGTGGTGGAAGGTGGAAAAAGGGAATGGCCATTGGCAAGATTTTATGAGGAGAAAATATTTGGGGGATTCTAGAATTTTTTTTGTACAAAACATAGGTCTAAATACTATGCTCTTTGGTCTGAAATGCTCCAGGTCAATGATCTTTATCTTTGTGGCAGAAAAATGCAAGTTAAAATTCTTGGTGTGGCCAGAATTCTTTGAAGGATACTTTCCCTGAGTTGTTTGATATATGCAATGAACAATATTGGACTGTGGTTGTTGCTGCAAGGAGAAGATGGTAGTTTGCTTTCAGGAGATGGCTATCTATGGCTAGGACGCCGCGAACCAGTAACGAACCTAGGCTAGGACGCCGCGAAGAAGATCGCAGGCAGCCTGCAACATTGGAGGCACCGCCAGCGGGCTGCAGCGGCCCCCTCCTCCGCAACCGATTCGAGTGAGACGACGACAGCATTGTTCTATGGGAGGAGCTATAGCAGCATCAGGGCTTCTGGTACTAGCTAGCAGAGAGCCCTGCTTGCGGGGATGCCCGCTACTAGGGTTGCAAAGCCTAGGATGCCCCCAAAACAGAGGGAGAGAGGGAGAGAGGGGAGAGGAGATGCTCACCTCTGACGGGCGGACGACGGGCGGACGACGACGGGCGGACGACGGCGGCCTCCACCTCCTGAGACGCGGCGGCTGCTCCTCCTCGGACACGGGCCTCCTCCTGAGACGCGGGCGGACCTCCTCCTCGGACACGTACGGGCGGACCTCCTCCTCCTCGGGCGCGGGCAGGCCTCCTCCTCCTCAGACGCAGCGGCGGCGGATCGAGAGCGGCGGCGGCGGTC
Organism: Avena sativa; assembly: GCA_916181665.1. NCBI lineage: Eukaryota > Viridiplantae > Streptophyta > Magnoliopsida > Poales > Poaceae > Avena > Avena sativa. The sequence goes on along the minus strand of OV702279.1, from coordinate 49,512,914 downwards.
CTTCGGCTTCGGGCTGAGAGATGGAGAGATGGGGATGAGAGAGGGGGTCGGGCGCCACACGTGTGGATAAAGCCACTTAGGCGTAGCGCACTGAGTCATAGTGCGCTACGGATATCTGTAGCTCACTATGGTCTAGTGCGCTACGCCTATCGGCTTCTAACTACTGGATAAGAGAACTACAGTCCCACTAGCTAACAACTATACTATCCTATCCCACTGGTTCTGCCCACTACTCTATTCTAAACCTGAGAGCACCCAGGTTCGAATGCTGGTGCCCCAATTTTTTGTTTTGATTTTAAAAACACTTTTAAATATTCCAAAAAATGCCCAAAAGTGGTGATATATGCCATAGAAGTTTTATTTTGATTTTAAAATACTTTTAAATATTCCAAAAATGCCCAAAAGTAATAATATTCCAAAAATATGATTTAAAGTATAACTAAATTTCGTCCTATCTGGCATGTTGATTATGGTGACGACCAGACTCTCGCACACGTTTTTCGTGATATGCATGATGTCGAGGCTATGAGGCGTGCGGAGAAACTTCCAGTATGGCAACTCCCAGAAAACAGACCTTGTTTTCCATACCTTCATTAGCGGCTTGTCTTGTTGCTGCCTCTTTCGCTTCTTTCCAGGCTTAGGACAATCTTTCCAGTTTTTCAGCAACTCTTCCACTTCTTCGCTGCTCCTACGCTCTGGGATTCCTCGGGTCTCTGATTTGCCATCGAACAGGTCTCCACGTTTTCTCCATGGATCATTCTTGCCGAGCCACCTCCGGTGCGCCATGAACACGGTTTTCGATGACCCTGGATCTTTCTCTAGTTGGAGATAGCTTGTGTTATCCATGCACCTAACGCATGCGCAGAATACTTGGATAACCTGCCCCGAGATATACCCGCAACCTGGATAGTCTTGCACCGTAGTGACCAACGCGGCTCTCATAGTGAAATAATCTTGTGCGACGGCGTCGTAAGTATTGGCTCCAGATTCCCATAACGTGGCTAGCTCCTCTTTCAACAGCCCGAGATACAGATTGATGTCGGTACCAGGTTGTTTCGGCCCTTGAATTAGCATACTCATTTGTATGTACTTCTTCTTCATGCACAACCATGGAGGGAGGTTGTACATCCATACAAACACGGGCCAAGTGTTGTGCGTGCTGCTCTGGCTACCGAACGGATTGAGTCCATCGGTGCTCGCACCAAGCCTGATGTTCCTCGAATCTCCACCAAATTCTGGGAATTCGAGGTCCAATGCTTTCCACTGGCTAGCATCTGAAGGGTGCGTCAGCAGCTCATCCTTTTCGGGGTCATCATCATCTCCTGGCTTCTTCCTTTCCGCATGCCATCGCATGAGCTTCTCTTCCTTAGGGTCCGCGAAATAGCGCTGCAGACGAGGAGTGATAGGAAAGTACCATACCACTTTTCGAGGTGCTTTCTTCCCTTTCTTGTATCGACTCACGCCGCACACCGGACATGTGGTTTTCTCCGCGTCCTCGCCCCGATAAATGATGCAATCGTTGATGCATACGTGATGTCTAACGTGCGGTAGATCGAGAGGACAGACGATTTTCTTGGCATCCTCGATACTAGTTGGACATGTGTTCCCCTCCGGGAGACGATCGTGCCAGAATGCCATCATATCGTCGAAGCTTGCGTCGCTCAATTTGTGCTTTGCCTTCATCTCCATAGCCTTGAGCGTTACATTCAACCGGGTATCATCGGGCCTGCATCCTTCATACAATGGAGTAACCGCGTCTTTCTCAAGTTGCGCAAGCTTGGCTTTCTCTCTAGCGGCAGCCCTGGCGTTACTCGTCTGCTTGAGAAGCAGCTCTTGCACATAAGGGTCCCGCACCCAGCCTGACGTTGTTCCATCGTCGTCTGCTCCTCCAGCATCTAGATCATCATCATCTCGGTCTGCTTCCGCACCTTCACCATCTCCAGGAGACTCTTCATCATCTCGCCTGTTCTCGCCGTGATGATGATCATCGTCATGTTGGCCACCTTCTTCACCGTCTCCATCATCTACGCCATCGCTTATCCAACGAGTGTATCCATCCATGAAACCATGGCGGAGCAGGTGCGCCTGCAGATTCCCGGAATCTGGGTCGATCACCCAGTTGAGTTTGCATCTTCTGCACGGACATCTTATATCTGTCTTGTTATTTCGTATCATGTCGGCCGTCGCACATTTCAAAAATCTAGCCACAATGCCTTCGCTCATTATGCGGACCATTTTTGCTTGCACGATGTACACGGTACAATTTTGAAGTCTATTAGAACCACATAATGAATGCATGCATGCAATGGTCGATAGAAAATTTCGGCATGACCTATCCTAAAATTAGGACCTTTGCGAAATGCCAAAGTCTTGCCAAAATGGAAATGAATCAACATTTTGGCAAAACAAATGGCAACTTGTTCACATACAAACACAAGAGAGAGAGAGACCGATCCATACACACATGAACATATCATTATCCTCTCCATACACACATGCATGAGCATCATCGATACTCTCCATATACACACACATATGACCATCGATCCTCTCCACACATACACACATCATGAGCATCGATCATCTACATACATATGAGCACATCATCCATATACACATGAACACATCCTTACATGGACAACTTACCGAGATGAGAGACCGATCGATCGCGAGAAAGATGGAAAGGAGAGGTGCGCGCGTCGACCGGAGACGGATAGATGAGAGACCGGAGACCTCCTCTATTACTTATGTAAGATCAAAAGCAAGTTTTACATGCTAAAAATGGTGAATGTGTGGAGAAATTGAGGTGGGAAGGAGAAGATCCCGACTAGATCTAAGGAGGAAGAAGAAGGGGAAAGTGAAGTGTGGGGTGGTGGATGTGTGGGCACACATGTGCACATAAAGTGCTGTCCTAAAAGAATCGACACATCCGTGGCGCACACGGCCCTAGTGCGCCACAGGGAGTACAAACATCTGTGGCGCACTATGCCACGTGCGCCACAGATGCTCCTACTCCCTGTGGCGCACTAGGCCGAGTGCGCCACAGAAGTTTGTGGCCGTTTCAGAGCAGAGGGGGGCATGCGCTTAGGCGTAGCGCACCAGGCACACGTGCGCCACAGATGACCCTAACAACCATGGCGCACATGACTGTAGTGCGCTACAGATGTTTGGCGTGTGGCCAACAGGGCCCTGGCCCACACACATGTGTGGCGCACTATAGTCATGTGCGCCACGGTTGTTCTAGTTACTAGTAGGGCACTGCCCACAGGTGAGCCACGCCTGTTTTAGCCGTGGGGCACTTCAACCATGTGAGCCACGGATGTGCTGATTACCTATAGCTGTTTTCCTAGTAGTGGCGCGCGAGCGAGCTGCGGGTGCAGAAAGATGCGCCAGGGCCTGGGGAGCTTGCCCGTGTGCTCGGGGAGGTAAGGGGTGGCGCGGGGCTGCCAGAATTCGGCTGCGAGCAAAAACTTAGTGTTTTCAAATGATAAGGAAAATCTATTTTGAGCAAAGAAAGCCTAAGCTCCACTTAGCCAAATGCATATAGATGATAGACTCCACTATACTACCATAGTATCACTTGCAAATACAATTCAAATGTATTCACCATTGTGGCTGTAACTTATTATGTTGCAGGTTTGTTTGATGTTAGTGAAGTGTGTTGATTAGGATTACAAGTCTACAACCAACATGATTACCTCTGGCACTTTGAAGATGAAGGACCCCATGCTATAGTTATTTCTGCTGCATTGTAATGAGATAGCCAAATGAGCTATGTAAGATGTAAAGAATTATTTTATTCCTGGTTATAAAGTTGTAATATGACCTTTGTTTCTTGATATTACATCTTAACTGTGGATGCTAGATATTGATCCCGGGACTAGCATTGTAAACATAGGGATCTCTACCTTATTAAAGGTTGGGACCTCTACAGTTAGCTTGCAAGCAAGTGATTTGATCACTAGAATGTTATATCACGGCAAGCAAGTAACGAGATCAAACTAGGTATGGAGATACCGATGATGAATCTCGGACATGTAATATATCATGAAACAAAGAGATTAAGATACTAGTGTAAAAAGGTTTCGACGATCATAAGAAAGTCATCGTTGAATGTGTGGGAGTCAGTTTGGGTCTCCAGATCCTGCTTCTGATTATTGATCCGAGAGGGGTCTCGATCATGTACGCATTATTCATGAACCGTAGGGTGACACACTTAAGAGACACCGACATCCAATTTGGAGGAAACATTTCATGCCGGAAAGAATAACAAGCGCAGGAATTTATTTCACTAGATACCAAAATAGGTTTTCGGGTGAAATTGCAGAAAGTGTTTTTGCATGTGAAATAGAATTCTAGCAAGGGGTTATATGAGAATTTTTGTCATTAAAGTAATTTACAAAATTATGAATAAATAAAAAGAGTTTTATTTAATGAGAGTTTGTATTAAATTTGGTGGAAATTTAATTGAAGGTTTGAGTGGGATTTTGAGTGGAGGGAAATGAAAAGGTTTTTGTGTGCCCCCCCTTGGGAGGGGTAAGCCTCCATGGCTGGCGGCCACCCCTTGGGTGCCCACCTCCTCCTATAAAAGGCACCCCTCTCCCTCTCTCTCACACACACCTCCTCGTGAAGGATCTCTCTCCCCCTCTAGAATTTATCCCCAATGGTCTCGGACTAGCGAGATACATGTTCCCGGTGGCTATTCGGCAAGAAAGACTTGTGCTTCCGCTGCATCACTGGAGCGAGGAGGCGGAGGTTGCTCGGTGCCTCGGACGTGTGTGCGAGCACGGATGCGCTGCTCATTTGCGGCGCTAGGACTTCCTCTCGATCTTGAGATCGGCAAGAGATCGTCTACATCAACCAAGAGTTTAACTCGTTAAGCTTTGTCGGTATTCCAGGGTATGTTCTCTACGGATATACATCTGCCCGTTGTTTGTATCTAGTAGATAGATCTTGGTACATATTTGTTCCCATCGTAGGAATTTTTTTGTTTTCTATGCTACGAACCCTACAGTGGTATCAGAGCCGGATCTATACGTAGATGCTTTACACAGGTAGTAAACATATGAGTATGTGGGCGATGATGATCATGTTGTTTCTCCTTAGTTGTAATTTTGGATATTGGTGGCATAGTGGGATGAAGCGGCCTGAAGAAACTTTACATGTCCTCGCACATGAGACCTGTTCCACGCTTGACATGCAACTAGTTTACATAAGTGGCTAGCGGGTGTTTGTCTCTCCTACTATAGTCAATATCTATTTTGCAACGAGTTGTCAACAATTTGGTTATCCTCGTTGTGGTTCATGTTCATAGGTTAGAACGGTTCTATCTTCGAAAGCCCTAAGCCCTATACCATGATGCACATCATAGAGATCATATGCGGGAACCATATCATTCCACTAATAAACATGTGATGTTTGATAGCATCTTATATTGCTTTTTTGGCGTTTTATTAGCATAATAATATGATCCCTCATTTAAATATCAAGATAAGAATGTGTTCTTCCTTTAGTATGCACCGATTATGTTTTCGTCGCTCCAAGACATCACGTGATGATCGGGTGTTCTTGGATCCACGACCATATTTAGGGTGTAAGACAGTTACACACACGAATACTAAGGTTCTTACTTGGCAAGCCTAGCATGTACAGACATGGCCTCGGAACATGGACCAAAAGGTTAAGCATGAGTCATATAGTAGATATGATGCCCATTTGATGCTCGCCTTTGAATCTACACCGACTCACGTGATGATCGGACTTGGTGTAGTGGATTGGTTCATGTAATCACCAAAATTACACGAGTGATGTCGTTTTTTAGTGGGAGTTCATTCGTAATGTGGATTAGTTGAACTCAATCTATCATAACTTAGTCTAAACTTTACAAATTCTATTGTAGATGGCACAACCTGCTTTTAATTTCAATGTGTTCATGGAGAAAGAGAAACTTGCAATGAACGGTAGCAACTTTACTGAATGGGCCATGAATTTGAGGATTGTCCTCTCTGCTGCACAAAAGCAATATGTGCTAGAAGCGTCGCTAGGCCACCCACCTTTTGAGGATGCCCCTGACGAGGAGAAGAATGTCTATCAGACTCGTCAGGTGGACCACAACTTAGTTCAGTGCGGCATATTGTATGGGCTAGAGCCGTAACTTCGAAAGCGTTTCGAAAACGGCAATGCATTTGATACAATGGGTGAGATGAAAATGATTTTAGACACACATGATGATGTAGAGAGCTACAATGCTTTAGAAAAGTTCTTTATCTGCATGATGGAAGAGCACAACTCCGTAAGTGAGCATGTACTCAAGATGTCGGGTTACGCCGATAAGCTTGTGTCCTTGGGAATATCGATTCCCATTGACTTAGGGATCCATCGTGTTCTGCAGTCTCTGCCACCTAGCTATAAGAGCTTTGTGATGAACTATAATATGCAAGGCATGAAGAAGTCTCTCCCCGAGCTTTTGCCAATGCTTAAAACTGCAGAAGTGGAGATCAAAAAGGAACATCAAGTGTTGATGATCAATAGGAACACTGGTTTCAAGAAAGAAAAGAAGGGAAAACGGAAGGAAAGTAAGGGCGGCAAGCCGGTTGCCGTTCCTGAAAAGAAACCCCGAGTTGGCCCTAAGTCTGATACCCAGTGCTACTACTCTAAGGGGACTGACCACTAGAAGCGCAAATACCCCAAGTATTTGGCAGACAAGAAGGTCGGCAAGGCAAACAAAGGTATATATGATATACATGTTATTGATGTGTACTTGACTAGTGCTCGTAGTAGCACCTGGGTATTTGATACCGGTTCAGTTGCTAATATTTGTAACTCGAATCAGGGGCTGCGAAACAAGCGACCACTAGCAAGGGGTGAGGTCAAGATGCGTGTCAGCAATGGATCAAGCTTTGATGTGATCGCCGTCGGAACGCTACCTCTCCACTTGCCGTCGGGATTTGTAATAAACTTAGATAATTGTTATTTGGTGCCTGCACAGAGCATGCACATTGTATCTGGATCGTGTTTGATGCGAAGTGGTTATTCATTTAAATCCGAGAACAATGGTTGCTCTATTTATATGGACGAAATCTTTTATGGTCATGCACCGATGATGAATGGTTTATTTCTATTGGATCTTGATAATAATGTTACACATATTCATAATGTTGATGCTAAAAGGATTAAACTTAATGATGATATATCCGCATATATGTGGCACTGCCGTCTAGGTCATATTGGCGTTAAACGCATGAAGAAGCTCCATTCGGATGGACTTTTGGGATCACTTGATTTTGAATCATTTGATACATGTGAGCCATGCCTTATGGGCAATATGACTATAATGTCGTTTTCCGGTTCAACAGAACGGGCGATAGATTTATTGGAAATCATACATTCTGATGTATGTGGTCCAATGATTGTGTCGGCGCGAGGTGGATATCGTTATTTTGTTACTTTCACGGATGATTTGAGTAGATAGGGTTATATCTACTTGATGAAACACAAGTTTGAAACCTTTGAAAAGTTCAAGGAATTTCAGAATGAAGTGGAAAATCATCGTAATAGAAAGATCAAATTTCTACGGTCCAAACGTGGAGGTGAGTATCTAAGTTCCGAGTTTAGCACTCACATGAAAGAGTGTGGAATTGTTTCACAACTCACACCTTCCGGAACACCATAGAGAAGTGTTGTGTTGGAACATTGTAATCGTACTTTATTGGATATGGTTCGATCATGATGTCTCTGACGGACTTGTCGTTGTCATTTTGGGGTTATGCACTAGAAACTGTTGCATTCACTTTAAATCGGGCACCATCTAAATCCGTTGAAAAGACACCATATGAATTGTGGTTTGGAAACAAACCTAAGTTGTCATTTGTTAAAGTTTGGGGATGCGATGTTTATGTGAAGAAACTTCAACCGGATAAACTCGAACCCAAATCGGAAAAATGCGTCTTCATAGGATACCCTAAGGAAACTATTGGGCATTCTTTCTATCACAGATCCTAGGGCAAGGTTTTTGTTGCCAAGAATGGATCCTTTCTAGAGAAAGAGTTTCTCGCGAAAGGTGTGAGTAGTCGGAAGGTAGAACTCGAAGAGGTTATTGAACCTTCTCTTCAAAGTATGGCGAGTAGCGCAGCGCTGGAAGTTGTTCCGGAGTTGGCTTCACCAATTGAAGAAGGAACTAATGATAATGATCATGAAACTCCAAAAGAGAGTACTACCGAACCTCGCAGGTCTAGTAGGGCGCGTGCAGCTCACGAGCTATATGGAAATCCTGTTATGAATTTCATAGTTGATGAAATTGATGACCCTGTGACGTATTAAGAAGCGATGATGATCCCGGATTCCAACAAATGGTTAGAAGGCACGAAATCTGAGATGGAATCCATGTATGAAAATCAAGTTTTGAACTTGGTGGAATTACCTCACGACCGAAAGGCCATGGAGAACAAATGGATTTTCAAAAGGAAAACTGATGCTGATGGTAATGTGACCTTCTATAAATCTCGACTTGTCGCAAAGGGGTTTCGACAAATTCAAGGAGTTGACTACGATGAAACATTCTCTCCCGTAGCGATGCTAAAGTCAGTTAGGATTATGTTAGCAATTGCTTCATATTTTGATTATGAGATATGGCGGATGGATGTCAAAACCGCGTTTCTCAATGGTAATATTGAAGAAGAGTTGTATATGATACAACCAAAGGGTTTTGTCGATCCTAAGGATGCTAACAAGGTGTGCAAGATTCAGCAATCCATCCATGGATTGAAGCAAGGATCACGAAGTTGGAATCTCCGCTTTGATGAGGTGATCAAAGAGTTTGGATTTGTCCAAACTTATGGAGAAGCTTGTATTTACAAGAAAGTGAGTGTGAGCAATGTGGCATTTATGATATTATATGTGGATGACATATTATTGATCAGAAATGATATAGATCTTTTAAACAGTGTTAAAAGTTATCTAAACAAATAAATTTCAATGAAGGACCTAGGTGAAGCGTCATACATATTAGGCATAAAGATCTATAGAGGTAGATCTAGGAGTCTAATAGGGATATCGCAAAGTACATACCTTGATAAGATTTTAAAGAAGTTTAAAATGGACGAAAGTAAGAAGGGGTTCTTACCTATGTTGCAATGCACGACATTGAGTAAGACCCAAAGTCCGTCTACGGCGGAAGAAAGAGAGATAATGGACAAAGTCCCCTATTCTTCAGCCATAGGCTCTATAATGTACGCCATGCTATGTACAATACCGGATGTGGCACATGCTATTCGTTTGACTAGTAGGTACCAATCGGATCTAGGTTCGGAACACTGGATAGAGGTCAAGAATATCCTTAAGTACTTACGAAGAACTAAGGATATGTTTCTTGTGTACGGAGGTGAAGAAGAGCTCGTCGCTAAGTGTTATGTCAACGCAAGCTTTGACACCGACCCGGATGACTCTAAGTATTAATCCGGATATGTATTTCTCATGAATGGCGGAGCGGTTAGTTGGAGGAGTTCCAAACAACCTGTGGTGGCGGGATCAACAACGGAGGTCGAATATGTTGCTGCTTCAGAAGCGGCTCAGGAAGCGGTTTGGATCAAGGAGTTCATATCTGAACTAGGTGTGGTTGCAAGCGCGTTGGACCCAATGGTGATCTATTGTGAAAACAATGATGCCATTTCCAATTCCAAAGAACCAAGGTCTCACAAGAATTCTGTAGCACCCCGGGTAAAACCACTACTAGAAAATTGCTTGGTGTTTTTGTTTTGTGCATCATCATGGTATCATACTCATGTCATTATGCCACATTACATTTGAGCATTTTACCAAACATTGCATATGATTGTCTTGCTTGTGATGTTGCTATCAACCAAATCTACCCCTCTTTGACCTCTATTTTTTTCGACAACATGGGGATCTATTGCTAGGGTTCCATATTTATAAATGTTTTTGTTCTTTTATCAAAACCCTAATCCTTATTCTTTAATGCCCAAGGAGCATGTATGTGGGCATCTCATCCCCTTTGTGCTTTTCCCTCTCTATTTCTATTTGCATACCACAATCCCCTATTCAAATGCTCCTACAAAGTACAAAAGGTTTTGAATGTGTAACTTGTTTGGATTTGAAACAAACAAAACAAAACAAATAAAAAGAAGAAGATATAAGAGAGAGAAGCATGCACTTGCAGCAACCCATACCACCCCAGCGCCTCCCCTTCCTCTTCTGGGCCAGCCGATCTTTCCCGACCCTCGCTCGGGCCGTACCTCTTCGCCAATAGAACAGAGACGGCGTCTCTGTTCATCGTCTCTGTCCCCGGTCCTCTCCTCTCTGCTTTGCTAACGGAAGGAAGCAGGTGGCCGTCGCCTCCCGTCAGCCGCGTCACCACCTGCCCCTTCTTATCCACCCTAGGCCGGTCCCCAGCGAACCCTAGCCTTCTTCCTCCCCATGCGCTGCAGCTCCCCCTGTCCCTCCTCTATTTTTCCCTGTGCGCCGCCGCTGAACCACCATGGTCCCGCCGCTCTGAGCAGTCCCCGTTCGAGCCGACGCCACCGGCGGAAGCGCCTCAACCTCCGGGTGAGTCCAATCTTCCTAGAGCCTTGCCACGTTTCAACTACTCCTCTTTTTCGCGTGCGCTCCACTCGCCTGAACGCCACCGCCGCAGGTACCTCCCCGTCGGTGACCTCCCAACGCCCCCCCTGGTCCAGCGCCCCTGGAATCGATTCACCGCAGGCACCCCACTCGGCAGAGCCCTCCCAGCGGCCTCCTCTCCCCTCGACGGTGAGGAATTCCTTCCCTGAACTCGCCCCTCCCCCCGCTCGCTGTAGTCTGACGGTGTTCTTCAGTCCAGCACATCCCTGTCTCAGTTCAGTGTCGCAACGACCTCTGTGGTACCTCTGTTCCTCACCCGTTTCGGGCGCACACAGTTCTTGCCCAGCGATACTGGCTAAACAAAACTTGTATCCTGTAGACCCCTCTTCAATTTTTGTTCTTGTGGTTTGCTTAGATTCGCCCTAGTTTCTTCGCCATCATCCGTGAAAGATCGAAGGAGCATGCAGTTGAACTGTCGCTGTTTCAGTTTTCTTCCAATAGTTGGCCGGTGTCTTACCCCTCTGTTCCCGTCCAATTTCCGGCTTCCTCGGTATGTCTCCGGCGCATATTTTTGCACCATGATGAAGCCCTATCGTCCCTCTTCAAAACGAGTACCTACACGCCCAGTTCCATCAGCCAAGACTCTCGGAATCATCCCTGAAAGTTTGCACGATCTCGCTATTATTCGAAGGTTCCCGTCAGTCTGCAACCAGTGGATCTGTCCCTGTTCGTCGACTTCTATCCGGCTCTACAATTGTTTTCCGGCGATGGTTTCTGAACCAAAGTTGGACCTTGTGCTCTCCTCTGCAAATTCTGTTTTTGCGGAGTGGCAAAATTTCCAACCGTTTGGTCGCCATCCTCCTCCAAACATCAGACGAGCTAGCTGTTTTGCCGATTCAGTTCAGAGTGTGAATTGCATGTCCCGATATTGATCTTGCCCTTTTGCATCTAGGCCCCGGAGGTTTGTTCCTTCCAACCAGCACTCCCTGGCCGGCCACGTGTCACTGTCTGGCCTGTTCACGCGCGTAGTGGGCCTCCCAGCTTGCTGGTCCACTTGTCATCAGCTGTGGGTAGGATGACTTCGGTGCAGAAAGTTTCAGAACCTTTTTCAAATCAATAAAAAAAATCCAAGAGATGTTTAAATCTAATTAAATTCATATCTTTTGTAATAATCCAAATTTGCAAAAACTTTCAAAATGAAAAGTGAATCTTTCTCATATGTGAATTCAAATCCACATTCAATAAATTCCAGAATTGCCCCTAACTATTCTAGCTAATGACAATTTTTCCCTTTTCAATTAAGATACGTCTATTAATAACATTTAATCCATAAATTCAAATGTTACAAATGATATATGATTTTGAATCAGAAAAATGTGACGAATCTGTTTATGCCATTTATATTATCATTCGAGTAATTTAAAATTCTTGAATTAATAAATATTAATAATTGTCTTTCCTTAATTATTGCATAACTTTAAATCCGTAACTCCGAATTCGACAAATAATATGTCCAAATCGATCAGCGCGACGAGACCTCTCCAACCATGATATCTATGTTATCATTTGCATCATGCATTAAGCGAAGTTTTATAATCAGTACTATTTATGCAAGGAAAACATGATAAATAAAATTGGGGACACATTGTTTCTTATTAATAATGCCTCACAAGTGCTATATCATCAATGTGCTATGTCTTTAATACTTTTTTTTACATAGTTTGCATCATTAACTTGCCATGTCATGCATCATATCATGATCATGCCGATTCTTTCGCATTAGTTGTAATTGTTGCATCGCTTGTTTCTTTTAGTGTTTTGCTTCTTCCCGGATAGGACGATGAGATGTTGTGAGCTTCGACAGGTTCTTCGGTTACAAAACTTCGGCAATGTTTTCCAGGCGAGCATCCCCCTCTTTCTACCTATTTTACTTTTATAGTCTTTATTTCCTCCTATTGATCTATTGCTATCTGTGTTGCGATGCTCTAGTTTTCGTACCCTTGATATCCCTTGCAGCCTTATATTGCCTTGGACACATCCTATTACCTGTTGCTTGGTAGATAGTTGGACTTGCATGTCGTAGTCGCTTGCTCAAGTGTTGTTGCGAGTCGTCAAGTATCACAGTGGTTGGAGTAATGCCGCATGCTTTATGTTGGAGATGATGATGGCTTTAATTATTGTTTAATAACTAAAATTGAAGTAGGTAAATAATGCAGAGGCACAGGTGGGCAATAAATGTTATTTGGTTTTTAACCGTCCACTTGTGTCCCGTAGGACCCCGAGTACTTGATACCTGTTCTTTGAATATTCGCACTATCCGCATGTGGGACCATGAATCCCCCTAGCCAGAGCTTTAGTCATATTTATTTCTTGGGGCCATAACGTAGTTTGGGGCTTTATTACTATCCTGTACTTATGCCATGCTTTACTGCTTTATCTACGATTGCGCGTGGAGCGCCTGTACTGTTTTGGAACCAACGTGGAATGTTTTCGCGGTATCGACAAGCCCGTCACACTTTTGGGTTCCCAGTCGTTTACAGCCATTGTCACAAACCTCTGGGTCCGTCTCGGAGCCGGCCAACTTCGTCGCGGGTAGCTTAGTCGGGTGGCCCCCTGAAATTTATATGAATCTTGCAATTGCTCTGTCGTGATGCCTCGTTGGGTTTTATTGGTTTTTCTCGAGGTTGATCGTGCGTGTGTTGCTATTTGTGCCCCCCTGCAGGGTAAAACTTTCTGAAAGCCGTGTCCACGGTTATGGGCGACTTGGAGAACAGTATCTCGATTATAGACAACTATAACTAAAGTAGTGCTATAAATTTGACTTTATAATGACTAGTAATTAGCTTCACTATAATGGAATGGCTAAATAAAAGTGCCAACAATTGCTGGTTTGAGTTGTTGCTTGTTACCATTGTATCTGACTAGTAAGTATTGCAACTACAATGGAATGGCTAAATAAAGGTACCAACAACTGCTGGGTTTTGGGATACCTCATGCTATATGTATCTGACTAGTAAGTACTACAACTACAACGGAATGGTTAACTAAAACTGCCCACTGCTTATTATCTCAGGAAGACTCATGCCATCTATATCTGACTAGTAATTTCCGCAACTATAACGAAATGAATAAAACTGCTAACTGTGTGAGTTCCTCGGTAGACTTCCTCGTTTGGTATCGAGGGGGAAATACCAGGATGGGTATGCTTGGTGATAGTTTCAGGTTGGATTCGAATAGGTCTTTTCTTATCCCTATCTGATAGCCGCCAGTTGTATTGAGTCTCTATAGGTTGTTTGGTGCATGCTGCGCTGCCGCTTCAGTCCACCATACCTATGTAGGCGAGGACCGCCGAATTCTAGTCTTGCCGTGTACTGGCCTCAGTACTGACCGCTCTCTTTTTCCTTTGCCCTTTGTTGGCACCCCTTTTGTTTAAACAGGTTTTGAGATCGACGTCGTTAGCAGGGTTACCCTTCCGGCTTGGCCTGGGCAGGGTTATGGACGCCATTGGTTATTCTTCAGGGCTCTTAGCCCCATTTGCTTCTTGTTCGTACTCGGACGTTGTGTCATTTTCAAGGTGATTTGGATCTTTGTATTGTATATCTGTATACTTGACTCTTTGAGTCATTGTTGTATATATCTGTTCTGTGGGTTCCATCGTGGACTATTGTGTAATGGTATTACTTTGTTTTCCACCCGCACGAAAGTGCCTGGTGGGCACCTTTGAATCGTTTCTATGCAGTTTTGGCGGGAATCGCTGAGACTTGCATATGGCCGATTCTGAGGGTGTTACAGAGTGGTATCAGAGCTCAGCAGTTACGATACCCCACTGGTCCAGCCTATAGGGTAACCTAGCTAACGGCCGTTGTAGAGTGTCAAAGCTATTTTGGAAAAATCGGTTGGATAGATCTGACTAGGTCTGCTTTTACTTCTTACCCCTTTGCTATTCTCCTCTTATCTCGACGTGTTTTGAATCTGCTCTCTTATCTTTTCTTCAAGTCCAGGATTTCTCGTGGTTGGGATTTCGTCGTACCTTCAGGGTTTCGCTTCCATCCTCTTGTAACGGTGCTTCAACATTCGGCATTCATGTTATCTGATGAATCTTTCATCTGTTGTACCTCTAATGGACCAAAAATCCACTAATTTTTTTTCTTGTCTACATCAGATCTGATGAGAATCTCCATCCCTCCTTAGTTTCAAAACCTCGCTTGGCGAGATCTTTAGTCTGAATTCTGAGAGTTGGTTGCATAATTCTCCTATTCATGTGCAGAGTAATGCTTTGGGTGCGCGATGGACTGATCACCATCCGACTACTCTTATCATTCACTTTTGAACATTGAATCGGTAGATCAAGCAATTTTACTCCTCCCACGGAAGTTAGAGGTCGCCTTACCTTTAACTTCGCCTTTGCCTCTCCGTAGTGGTCTCTCGACAGACCTGGACAACAACCCTTGTTGGTGGTGTCACCGATTTCAAGGCGAAGAAGAATCCTTGTTAGAGGTGTCGCGAAGATCTACATGACGCGAGCAGATTTAGACCGTCGGCCTTCTTCCCAGTACCAGGAGGCGGATCTCGAGGGCGAGATCCATTGTTAGTGGTGTCGAATATGTAGCACCCCGGGTAAAACCACTACTAGAAAATTGCTTGGTGTTTTTGTTTTGTGCATCATCATGGTATCATACTCATGTCATTATGCCACATTGCATTTGAGCATTTTACCAAACATTGCATATGATTGTCTTGCTTGTGATGTTGCTATCAACCAAATCTACCCCTCTTTGACCTCTATTTTTTTCGACAACATGGGGATCTATTGCTAGGGTTCCATATTTATAAATGTTTTTGTTCTTTTATCAAAACCCTAATCCTTATTCTTTAATGCCCAAGGAGCATGTATGTGGGCATCTCATCCCCTTTGTGCTTTTCCCTCTCTATTTCTATTTGCATACCACAATCCCCTATTCAAATGCTCCTACAAAGTCCAAAAGGTTTTGAATGTGTAACTTGTTTGGATTTGAAACAAACAAAACAAATAAAAATAAAAAGAAGAAGATATAAGAGAGAGAAGCATGCACTTGCAGCAACCCATACCACCCCAGCGCCTCCCCTTCCTCTTCTGGGCCAGCCCATCTTTCCCGACCCCCGCTCGGGCCGTACCTCTTCGCCAATAGAACAGAGACGGCGTCTCTGTTCATCGTCTCTGTCCCCGGTCCTCTCCTCTCTGCTTTGCTAACGGAAGGAAGCAGGTGGCCGTCGCCTCCCGTCAGCCGCGTCACCACCTGCCCCTTCTTATCCACCCTAGGCCGGTCCCTAGTGAACCCTAGACTTCTTCCTCCCCATGCGCCGCAGCTCCCCCTGTCCCTCCTCTATTTTTCCCTATGCGCCGCCGCTGAACCGCCATGGTCCCGCCGCTCTGAGCAGTCCCCGTTCGAGCCGACACCACCGGCGGAAGCGCCTCAACCTCCGGGTGAGTCCAATCTTCCTAGAGCCTCACCACGTTTCACCTGCTCCTCTTTTTCGCGTGTGCGCCACTCGCCTGAACGCCACCGCCGCAGGTACCTCCCCGTCGGTGACCTCCCGACGCCCCCCCTGGTCCAGCGCCCCTGGAATCGATTCACCACAGGCGCCCCACTCGGCAGAGCCCTCCCAGCGGCCTCCTCTCCCCTCGACGGTGAGGAATTCCTTCCCTGAACTCGCCCCTCCCCCCGCTCGCTGTAGTCTGACGGTGTTCTTCAGTCTAGCACGTCCCTGTCTCAGTTTAGTTCAGTGTCGCAACGACCTCTGCGGTACCTCTGTTCCTCACCCGTTTCCGGCGCACACAGTTCTTGCCCAGCGATACTGGCTGAACAAAACTTGTATCCTGTAGACCCCTCTTCAATTTTTGTTCTTGTGGTTTGCTTAGATTTGCCTTAGTTTCTTTGCCATCATCCGTGAAAGATCGAAGGAGCGTGCAGTTGAACTGTCGCTGTTTCAGTTTTCTTCCAATAGTTGGCCGGTGTCTTACCCCTCTGTTCCCGTCCAATTTCCGGCTTCCTCGGTATGTCTCCGGCCCATATTTTTGCACCACGATGAAGCCCTATCTTCCCTCTTCAAAACGAGTACCTACACGCTCAGTTCCATCAGCCAAGACTCTCGGAATCATCCCTGAAAGTTTCCACGATCTCGCTGTTATTCGAAGGTTCCCGTCAGTCTGCAACCAGTGGATCTTTCCCTGTTGGCCGACTTCTATCCGGCTCTACAATTGTTTTCCGGCGATGGTTTCTGAACCAAAGTTGGACCTTGTGCTCTCCTCTGCAAATTCTGTTTTTGCGGAGTGGCAAAATTTCCAACCGTTTGGTCGCCATCCTCCTCCAAACATCAGACGAGCTAGCTGTTTTGCCGATTCAGTTCAGAGTGTGAATGGCATGTTCCGATATTGATCTTGCCCTTCTGCATCTAGGCCCCGGAGGTTTGTTCCTTCCAACCTGCACTCCCTGGCTGGCCACGTGTCACTGCCTGGCCTATTCACGCGCGCAGTGGGCCTCCCAGCTTGCTGGTCCACTTGTCATCAGCTGTGGGTAGGATGACTTCGGTGCAGAAAGTTTCAGAACCTTTTTCAAAACAATAAAAAAAATCCAAGAGATGTTTAAATCTAAGTAAATTCATATCTTTTGTAATAATCGGAATTTGCGAAAACTTTCAAAATGAAAAGTGAATCTTTCTCATATGTGAATTCAAATCCACATTCAATAAATTCCAGAATTGCCCCTAACTATTCTAGCTAATGACAATTTTTCCCTTTTCAATTAAGATACGTCTATTAATAACATTTAATCCATAAATTCAAATGTTACAAATGATATATGATTTTGAATTAGAAAAATGTGACGAATCTGTTTATGCCATTTATATTATCATTCGAGTAATTTAAAATTCTTGAATTAATAAATATTAATAATTGTCTTTCCTTAATTATTGCATAACTTTAAATCCGTAACTCCGAATTCGACAAATAATATGTCCAAATCGATCAGCGCGACGAGACCTCTCCAACCATGATATCTATGTTATCATTTCCATCATGCATTAAGTGAAGTTTTATAATCAGTACTATTTATGCAAGCAAAACATGATAAATAAAATTGGGGACAAATTGTTTCTTATTAATAATGCCTCACAAGTGCTATATCATCAATGTGCTATGTCTTTAATACTTTTTTTTACATAGTTTGCATCATTAACTTGCCATGTCATGCATCATATCATGATCATGCCGATTCTTTCGCATTAGTTGTAATTGTTTTTCATCGCTTGTTTCTTTTAGTGTTTTGCTTCTTCCCGGATAGGACGATGAGATGTTGTGAGCTTCGACAGGTTCTTCGGTTACGAAACTTCGGCAATGTTTTCCAGGCGAGCATCCCCCTCTTTCTACCTATTTTACTTTTATAGTCTTTATTTCCTCCTATTGATCTATTGCTATCTGTGTTGCGATGCTCTAGTTTTCGTACCCTTGATATCCCTTGCAGCCTTATATTGCCTTGGACACATCCTATTACCTGTTGCTTGGTAGATAGTTGGACTTGCATGTCGTAGGCGCTTGCTCAAGTGTTGTTGCGAGTCGTCAAGTATCACAGTGGTTGGAGTAATGCCGCATGCTTTATGTTGGAGATGATGATGGCTTTAATTATTGTTTAATAACTAAAATTGAAGTAGGTAAATAATGCAGAGGCACAGGTGGGCAATAAATGTTATTTGGTTTTTAACCGTCCACTTGTGTCCCGTAGGACCCCGAGTACTTGATACTTGTTCTTTGAATATTCGCACTATCCGCATGTGGGACCATGAATCCCCCTAGCCAGAGCTTTAGTCATATTTATTTCTTGGGGCCACAACGTAGTTTGGGGCTTTATTACTATCCTGTACTTATGCCATGCTTTACTGCTTTATCTACGATTGCGCGTGGAGCGCCTGTACTGTTTTGGAACCAACGTGGAATGTTTTCGCGGTATCGACAAGCCCGTCACACTTTTGGGTTCCCAGTCGTTTACAGCCATTGTCACAAACCTCTGGGTCCGTCTCGGAGCCGGCCAACTTCGTCGCGGGTAGCTTAGTCGGGTGGCCCCCTGAAATTTATATGAATCTTGCAATTGCTCTGTCGTGATGCCTCGTTGGGTTTTATTGGTTTTTCTCGAGGTTGATCGTGCGTGTGTTGCTATTTGTGCCCCCCTGCAGGGTAAAACTTTCTGAAAGCCGTGTCCACGGTTATGGGCGACTTGGAGAACAGTATCTCGATTATAGACAACTATAACTAAAGTAGTGCTATAAATTTGACTTTATAATGACTAGTAATTAGCTTCACTATAATGGAATGGCTAAATAAAAGTGCCAAAAATTGCTGGTTTGAGTTGTTGCTTGTTACCATTGTATCTGACTAGTAAGTATTGCAACTACAATAGAATGGCTAAATAAAGGTACCAACAACTGCTGGGTTTTGGGATACCTCATGCTATATGTATCTGACTAGTAAGTACTACAACTACAACGGAATGGTTAACTAAAACTGCCCACTGCTTATTATCTCAGGAAGACTCATACCATCTATATCTGACTAGTAATTTCCGCAAATATAACGAAATGAATAAAACTGCCAACTGTGTGAGTTCCTCGGTAGACTTCCTCGTTTGGTATCGAGGGGGAAATACCAGGATGGGTATGCTTGGTGATAGTTTCAGGTTGGATCCGAATAGGTCTTTTCTTATCCCTATCTGATAGCCGCCAGTTGTATTGAGTCTCTATAGGTTGTTTGGTGCATGCTGCGCTGCCGCTTCAGTCCACCATACCTATGTAGGCGAGGACCGCCGAATTCTAGTCTCACCGTGTACTGGCCTCAGTACTGACCGCTCTCTTTTTCCTTTGCCCTTTGTCGGCACCCCTTTTGTTTAAGCAGGTTTTGAGATCGACGTCGTTAGCAGGGTTACCCTTCCGGCTTGGCCTGGGCAGGGTTATGGACACCATTGGTTATTCTTCAGGGCTCTTAGCCCCATTTTCTTCTTGTCCGTACTCGGACGTTGTGTCATTTTCAAGGTGATTTGGATCTTTGTATTGTATATCTGTATACTTGACTCTTTGAGTCATTGTTGTATATATCTGTTCTGTGGGTTCCATCGTGGACTACTGTGTAATGGTATTACTTCGTTTTCCACCCGCACGAAAGTGCCTGGTGGGCACCTTTTAATCGTTTCTATGCAGTTTTGGCGGGAATCGCTGAGACTTGCATATGGCCGATTCTGAGGGTGTTACAAATTCCAAGCATATTAAGCGCCGGTTTCACTCCATCCGCGAGCATGTCAAGGATGGAGATATGAAGATTTGTAAAGTACACACGGATCTCAATGTAGCAGTTCCGTTGACTAAAACTCTCCCTAGAGCAAAACATGATAAACTCCAGAACTTCATGGGTGTTATATTCATCACTATGTAACTAGAGTATTGTCTCTAGTGCAAGTGGGAGACTGAAGGGAATATGCCCTGAGAGGCAATAATAAAGTGTTTATTATGTGTATTCCAAGTATATGATAGATGTTTATTTTGCAATCTATAATTGTATTAATACGGAAACGTTAATACATGTGTGTTTAATAAACAAACAAAAAGTTCCTAGTTATGCCTCTCTCATAAACTAGCTCGTTGATTAACAAGATGATCAAGGTTTCCTGATCATGGACATTGGATGTTGTTAATAACGGGATCACAACATTAGTGTAATGGTGTGATGAACAATCATCCGAAGTATAGCATTATGATCAAAGTCATTGAGTTTATATTGCTATAACAACTTATGAAGTAATCCTAATCCTTAGACCATGAGAACATGTCAATCACTAACACCGGAGGAGTTTCTTGATAACATCAAACGTCACACCATAACATGGTGATTATAAAGATGGGTTCAGAACTAATAAAGTGTTATGTTGAGGCCCATGGATCGAGAGTGGAATTCACGGGATAGATATACTCTGGGCCCTCTCGGTGATATCACATTGGTTAGCTTGCAAGCAAGTGATTTGATCACTAGAATGTTATATCACGGGAACAAGAAAAGAGTGAATGTTAGTAAAGAGATCAAACTAGGTATGGAGATACCGATGATCGAATCTCGGACATGTAATATATCATGAAACAAAGGGATTAAGTTACTAGCGTAAAAAGGTTCCGACGATCACAAGGAAGTCATCGTTGAATGTGTGGGAGTCAGTATGGGTCTCCAGATCCCGCTTCTGATTATTGATCCGAGAGGGGTCTCGATCATGTCCGCATTATTCATGAACCGTAGTGTGACACACTTAAGAGACACCGACATCCAATTGGAGCAAAAGTTTCATGCCGGAAAGAATAACAAGCGTAGGAATTTATTTCACTAGATACCGAAACACGTTTTCGGGTGAAATTGCAGAAAGTGTTTTTGCATGTGAAATAGAAATTCTATCAAGGGGTTATATGAGAATGTTTTTCATTAAAGTAATTGATAACATTATGAATAAATAAAAAGAGTTTTATTTAATGAGAGTTTGCATTAAATTTGGTGGAAATTTAATTGCAAGTTTGAGTGGGATTTTGAGTGGAGGGAAATGAAGAGGTTTTTGTGAGTGGAGTGTCCACCCACATGAATGAAAGAGGGGAGGGGCAGCCCCCATGGCCAGCGGCCACCCCCTTGGGTGCCCCCCTCCTCCTATAAAAGGCACCCCTCTCCCTCTCTCTCACACACACCTCCTCGTGAAGGATCTCTCTCCCCCTCTAGAATTTATCCCCCATGGTCTCGGATTAGCGAGATACATGTTCCCGGTGGCTATTCGGGAAGAAAGAGTTGTGCTTCCGCTGCATAGCTGGAGCGAGGAGGCGGAGGTTGCTCGGTGCCTCGGACGTGTGTGCGAGCACGGATGCGCTGCTGATTTGCGGCGCTAGGACTTCCTCTCGATCTTGAGATCGGCAAGAGATCGTCTACATCAACCACGAGTTTAACTCGTTAAGCTTTGTCGGTCTTCAAGGGTATGTTCTCTACGGATATACATCCGCCCGTTTTTTGTATCTAGTAGATAGATCTTGGTACATAGTTGTTCCCATCGTAGGAAATTTTTTGTTTTCTATGCTGCGAACCCTACAAGCACCATCATCACCACTTCATCCCACTGTAACAATTGTGTTGGATATTACTTTAGTTCTTAGGGTAAACTTTCCCGGTGTTGATTACTATTGTAGTTGATTCTTGTGAGTGGAACCATTGGATTATTGTTTATGTTCAGATCGTTATCCATCACCATATCATCCTTGATCTTGATCCATATGATGTCTTGTGAGTAGTTCTCCTAGTTCTTAAGGACATGGTAGAAGTCATGTTGTAAGTAGTGGATTTGTGTTGAGTTATTATTCAATGGTTTAGTATTTAAGTTGTGGTGTTATTCTTCTAGTGGTGTCATGTGAACGTCGACTACATGATACTTCACCATTTATGGGCCTAGGAGAATGCATTGTGTATTTGGATACTAATTGTGGGGTTGCCAGAGTGACAGAAACCTGAACCCCCGTTAGGACACCTTTGCACAAGGGAGTGTAGGATCTCAGAGTTTAAGGTTGTGGTTAGGTTTATATCTTAATTACTTTCCTGTAGTTGCAAATGCTTGCAGGGGGTTTAATCACAAGTATTTATTAGTCCAAGTAAGGTCGGTACATTAGCACAGGTTCACCCACACAACACTTACAACACCAAAGAAGGGTACTCAGCTATTTGAAGAGAAAGCACTTGACAGAATTCCCATGTGTCCTCGAGAACGTTTGGTCTTTATAAGTATTTCCACCATCTTGTCCTTTGTTAAGAAAGGATTGGGCCACTTGCTTCGTTTGTTCCTTGTCTTTATTACTTGCATTGTGTTTTGTTGCTTTACTAGAAAACCCCTAAAAATCCGTTTGCTAAGTATTTACAGAGATTTACTGCTCCATACCACTAGTCAACACCTTCTGCTCCTCGTTGGGATCGACACCCCTATTTATCGAAAGTACTGCGATACACCCCCTATACTTGTGGGTCATCAAGACTATTTTCTGGCGTCGTTGCCGGGGAGTGAAGCGCTATTGAAGAGTGGAACTAGTAAAGGAAACTTCTACTATGAGTATTGCTTTTTGTTTCTGTTTGTTACTTTGTTTCCATTATGGATAACCCACTTGGTTTTCTATTGGGGAAACCTACTACCAATGTTAGGGTAGTAGATGAACCACCACCTGTTGAGATAGATCCTTTTAAGATACCTACAAGTATTTTTGTTCGTGTTATGGATAATTATTATTTTGGGGATGGAACTGTCCATCCTGGTGATCACTTGCTTTTTATCCATGAATTATGCAGGTTGTTTAAGTGTGCAGGTACTGAACAGGTGAATAATAAGTTACTCTCCATATCCTTGAAAGGGAGAGCTGAAGAATGGTATTGTAGTGACCTCGGATCGGTAAGGATCCTAAGTCCCTATGATTTAACATGCTAGTCCCTAGATCAATAGCTAGCACTCACAGTCGATGTAATATCATGTAAAACACAAAGTATTTATTACACGGAGAATCTAGAGTATAAATTTATTACAAATTTGCTTAGCATAAGGATAGCTCAAATAATAGCGGAAACATAAAAGCAACTTGAGTCCATCAACGCCCCAGGCTTGTCGACTGTAGACTCGCGATCCCTACGCACCTTTCAATCTTCGGATTCTGCACATAAGACGTGCAACCAACAAGTTGGGTCAATACTTTGAATGTATTGGAAAATTACACCAAGGAGAGAAATACTATCCATACATGCAAGGCTAATTTAGGCTGTAGAGTTCATTTGCTCAAAGCTAGTTTTCTTAAGTAGAGAGAAGAAGAGGAATTTTCCCTACTTTGTAAACATTTGCTTAGATAAAATAAGGTCGAGTGGCACACGAGGATATTACTCACCAAGTGTCCAAACAACCAATCACTTGGATATTACTCACCAAGTGTCCAAACAACCAATCACTTGGATATTACTCACCAAGTTACACTTGGATATTACACACCAAGTTCCCAAAATCCCACACATTGGCGATATTACTCATGCCATGGGGTTTTAAAAAATTTGT
Source organism: Avena sativa (assembly GCA_916181665.1). Classification (NCBI taxonomy): domain Eukaryota; kingdom Viridiplantae; phylum Streptophyta; class Magnoliopsida; order Poales; family Poaceae; genus Avena; species Avena sativa. Next base: position 49,489,218 of record OV702279.1, on the reverse strand, counting down.
TTAGAAAAGAGAGGAAGATCCTTCAGAGGCTCCATCCTTCAGATGCGCATTGTTGTTCTGTTACCGTGAACACGGCTGATCGATCAGATTGCAATACTCTCGAGAGTTTGTGCACTTTACCCACAATCCACGATCAAGTCCTTCTTACAGACAAGACAATGGCGAGGCTTTCCCTTAGTAGCCCCTCTACCTTCCGGATCCAACCGTGCCAAGAACCTCCAAATGTTGGTACCCAGGTGAGGTTTCCGACTAAGTACTAGGCCAAGACAGAGCCCATATTGTATTGTGGTTGCACTAGAAGCTTCTGAATTCTGAAATATGGCAGACTTCTTTGATTCCTGGGCGGCCGTCCTCCACCAAAATCTCACTTGTTGATCCGACAACCATTCCGCCCAGAAGAAAACTTAGTTTTATTTTGAAGTGGATTTGAGAAGAAAAGTTTGCTCTAGAGAGCCTTTATACTTAGAAAAATTCTTTGTCTTTCGAACCCCCCCAACGGTACTTTGTATATATAGCATAGCAAGCAATACTTAGCAAAAACAGGGGTAACCTATTAGGAGGGAAATCCTAAGTATAGAGCTACTCATGGCATACTACAAAATCATCGCACTTGCAAAATAATACTAAGGAAAAATTCTACTAGAACATCCTACACATTCAAACTACAGAATTTTGAAGATCACGTGCATAGAATCAAAACTAGGAAAAAATATGAACAAGTGGTGTAACTTGCCTTGATCCGAGCAGCACTCTACACAGTAGCACTCCTTAGCGCACTCCGAACAATCTAACGAATCACAAACATAGATCTGATCATAACTTGCTCAAAACATGTCACAGAGATAATCATGCATGCATGCAACATTGTATTTTATACAAGATTGGTTTTCTAAATTTACCAAGGTAGCATAATTGGATTGGAATAGTGTTAAGGGTGTTACTAGGATTGATTTCCCATAGGTTTAAATCTATTTGGGTCACTAATATAATTTCATACGATTAATAGGAGATCCAACCATCTAATTAGCCCCAAATTAGATCTAATGATCCTAAGCAAAGTTTTATAATTTTGTCCAGTAGGTATTGCGGAAACAAAGTCAACGCAACAAGAATCAACTAAAACGGAGTTCTAATTATTTTTCTACGAATTAAATACTCCAATCTAATGATTAAATTCTACACCGAAAACCCTACTGTAAACTTGGAATTTTATTGTAGATCTGGGTTCTACATAAAATTATGAATCCAATGGTATATTATAAGCTAAGTTTGGCCAAATATTTAATTTTATATGATTTTCGCAATATTTAACCCAATCTGCAAAACAGATCTAGCCCTAACTTAAAAACTTACCAAATGGCAGCGCCTGATTAGCTCCAGCTAGACGACGCAGCGCTGACGCGTGCGGCCACGTGGCATGCCGTGACTTGCCGATACCCCTTCGGTATAACTTCTAATCTAACCCGTTCAATCTCGATCCGACGGACAGGAGAGGCGGCGGCGACTTACAGGGTGCGACGGCGGCGTTGGGTGGTAGTGGCATCGGTGACGATGGTCGGCGGCGCTCTGGTGGCTCCCCGAGGTGGCGGAGTGGTTGACAGGGTGCAGCTGGCCTTCGCGGTCATGCCCGCGTCCTCGGTCGCCTATCTCGTCCTCAAGCCGCGTCGAATGGCGGCTGACCGTCTCAGTCTCCGACGAGACTCCGACGAAGAATCGTGGGCGGCGCGGGCTCCTGAACAAGGGGAAAAAGGTGCAGGCGGCGCGGATGTTAAAGGGGGAAGGAAAGGGGCAGATATGGGAGGGTGGGGCTCCTCAGTTTTGGGCGGCGCTCTCACCGTACGAAGCTTCAGCGGCGGCACTCCGGCGAGGTCAACCGATCGATAGCCCGGCCGCAATTTCTCGAATAAAATTAAGGTTCTGGCTGGCGAGGAACGGGTGTAAGGTTCCCAACCTTTAATAAGGTAGAGATCCCTGTGTTTACAATGCTAGTCCCTGGATCAATAGCTAGCATCCATAGTTAAGATGTAATATCAAGAAACAATGGTCATAATACAACTTTATAACCAGGAATAAAATAATTTATTACAACTTACATAGCTCATTTGGCTATCTCATTACAATGCAGCAGAATAAAACAATAGCATGGGGTCCTTCATCTTCAAAGTGCCATAGGAAGACATGTTGGTTGTAGACTTGTAATCCTAATCAATAAACTTCACTAATATCAAACAAACTTGCAACATAATAAGTTGCAGCCACAAGGGTCAATACATTTGAATTGTAGAAATAAGTGGATCCTATAATTACATGCATATTTGGCTAGGTAGGGTTTAGGCTCATTTGCAGAAAGCAATCTAGTTTTTTCCTATCTTTTCAAAATAGTTTTGATCTTTTGTCAAATCTTTCTGAACTTCTTGGAAGACTCCAAGTGCTTCAATACCTTGTTGTCACCATCAAGTTTTACTTTGAGAAATTGGAATGTCGAGATCTTCCATAGCTTCAGACCTTAGTTGCTCAGTATTGTCCATAACCGGGGACACGGCTAAGTACTTAGAATTTGTTCTTCTGCAGAAGTTGTACACTTTACCCACATGATACAATCTCATCTTGATGCCACCAGTGGCCGCTGGATAAGTACTCACCAAAATGGAGTACTGGCAGATTGAGAATGTGATAAATTCTTTCCATAGGAGTCCTCCCAATACACAATGCTAGCTTGTCAACCAGGAACCAATGTAGGGATAAATTTCCCTTACACAATTCTAGTTAACCTGAAGATGCCAATGCATGGGTCTGCCACTATGTAGTTGACTACGCCAGAGCCCATTTAGCATGTGGCTGTACATGGAAGCCACTGTACGAGAAACATGTTCAATCTCTAAGTCCCTGGGTGGTTTTCTTCTAGTGCACATACAAAAAGAGATAGCCATATAAACATGGTTCCTTTTGTTGCCACCTTGTCCAATCTTGAGTATCCTTGTCCACCCAGGTGGTTCATTGAGTACTTGTTTTATTATATAAAACATATATCATTTCAACACTTCATATTTTTCATAACATGTATCCCATCCCAATATATGGCAGGGCTAAGCATACTACAACTACATTGTTTCCACTAAGGGAGATATAATGTTATCCTAATAGGATTTAGCATAGCATAAAATATAGTAGTCCTTATCATGCATGTTTCAAAAATCCACTAAGTGTAATGAAAATAGTAGGACTTGGATGATAGTGTCACTTGCCTTTTTAGTAGAGAATGTTGGTTCACTTCTTGATCTTGCAAATATCACACTCTTCTAATTTCACTACAATTCAATCAAGCAAACACAAATTCAACTAACATTCAAACAATTTATCACACATAAAATAACAAAAACAAGGTCATGCATGCAAGCATGCAAAAGATAGTTTTATTTGCAAAAGTGGTTTCTACTAGGATCTAAACATTATAAAGTTCAAGGTGGTCATTTATTAAAGTGGTAAAACCATTTGCAAAAGGTTTCATCTCATAAACCAAATTTTATGATAAGGTGATATTTTATGTAGTTGAAAATATCTTTTTTCAAAGTAATAAATCTATATGGTTCATCAAATAAGTTGTTAATTCACAAAACTTGGTGTTTAGGGTCAGAATTTTTGAATCAAATCATTTCCCAAAGGTTTTACTCAAAAATCATTTCTAAACCAAAAACAATATTTTTATTTGACTAGAAATGTGCTAACTCAAATATTTATTCCTTAACTTCACAAAATACATTTTTAAATCCATAAGTTGGTTCCTATGGTCAGTAGGTTCACAAAAAACCATTTTGCAAAGATTTCATCTCAAAAATATATGTAGAACAATTTTTATATTCAAATTATGCCTACACATGTTTCTGCAAATTCAACCAATTTTCCAGAATAAAAACATTAAACAAAGTGCATGGTTGCAAAGTACTTGGTCTGCTGAATCCATTGATATAAAATTTGCAAAATTTGGACGTGTAGAACTAAAGTTATGAATTTTACAAAATTTCATATCTAATAGAACATTTTCTGTTTTTAAAACAGAGTCAGTGCCACGCGTCTGTTTCTTATTCGCTGATACCGCTTCGCGTGGATTGCGCAGTTACAGCCGTTAGATCTAAGTGAGATGGAGCGGTTCAGATTAGCTCGTACCTCTTCGATTTAAGAGGTCTATCGTGTACACACGATTAAAATCTAACGGCTCAGAGCATATGACCACTGATGGGCGGCGCTAGCGGCGACGACTGGCGGCGGAGCGGCCTGGCGACGGCGTTGCTGGCGATGCAGGAAGCTAGAGAGGGTGGGGAGAAGCTCACCGTGATCAGGGAATCGTGGCGATGCTCAACGTGGTCGCGAGGAGGCAAGGGGCGCACGGTGGTGTCAGGGATTGCTCGCCGGAGTAGCTCCTGACGACGGATGCTCTCTGTTGAAGTCGGAGGCGAGCTTGTAGGCCACGCGCGGATTATTGGAGGGCACCTGGAGATGCACAGGAAACATGCGAACCAAATGGCGTAAGTCGCAACTCGAGGCGCGCATCAGGTTGAGGGCTAAGACTCACCGGAGATTCGGCAGAGGGCGGCGATGCTCAAAGGCAGACCGAGGCGAGCTCCTGGGGCACGCGCGGGCGAGTGGGAGGCATAGGCAGGTTCGTGAGGGGTTGGTGAGCATGCTCATGGAGTCCAGAGGGCAAGGGGAGGTCGGACGACGTAGGATTTCGCCGGAAAAGCTCGTCGGAATAGAAGGTTTACAGCGGGCAAGTGGGGCAGCCCGGTGGCAGAGAGTGGACGACGTCTGGGGGCAAATGAGGAGGAGGGCGAGGCGATTTATTGTGCGTGATTACGGACGAGTATTACTCACGCATTGATGCGAATTCACGCCGAGGATTCAAAGCAGCAACGGCGAGGTGCGAGGGGGAAAACGGTCGCGGCGGGTGAGAACGACGACATGCTGGCATGGGGCCGTGCTGGCAGTGAGAGAGAGAGAGAGGGGGCACGGGGTCCACTGCTCAGTGTCTGGGTGGGTGCGTCGTTTAGTGAAAAATGGTTCACCGCGGGGAAGAAAGAGTGGGCTGGTGTTGGGCTTGCTGGGCCGGCTTAGTGGATTGAGTCTGTTTCATTTTTTTTATACAGAATGCTTTTTCTTTTTCCAATATGAATTTCTGTTTTGATTTTCAAAAAAATAATTCAAACAACAAATCAATTCAAACCACCACCAAACTTTGTATTAATTTTAATTCTGTTTAACAACACAAACCAAAGTCCAAAATAAAATAATTTTTATTCTTTTTAGGATCCATTAATAATTAAATAAATAGACCTTAGTCATTAATTCAAATAGGATTTTATTTATTTAAAAACTCTATTTTAAATCTAAAATAATACCAAAATCATTTCAGTAGGTTTTATTTGAATAAATTAAACACTTGGAAAACTTATTAAAAATAAATTAACAAGTTTTAGTGTTTATTTAAAATGGAAAAGCCTTTACTTTAATAAAATTGGATATTAATAAATCCTCATTATTTTATTTAAATAAACCCTTTACTCTTTTTATCAAATAGAAATATTTTATTTCAAAAGCTTGGCCAAGATTTAATTTGGCTCTATAAAATAATCCTTATTTATATTTCTACCTTTTCTTTATAAAAACCATATCTTTTTATTTAAAGATCCAAAAATAGTAATTCCAACTATCATAACTTTATTTATTATTTTTTATCTTTTTAAATACCTTTAGGATTTTATTTGATCAAAATAGGTTTTGATGTTTCCAATTGGAATCAAAAAGTTTCTTCTCACCCTAAAAAACAACAATTGTTTATTGGTTTATTTATTTTTCACATTTCAAAATTTGGAAATTTTTTGGATGTGACAGGCTACCACCCTTAAAATAAATCTCTTCCCGAGATTTGGGAAGGCTAGGGTTACAAGTTGGCTTCAAGGAAACTAGGGTACTACCACCCTTAAAATAAAATATCATAGGATTACATTGATGGTTCACTTGACTATGGTTTCAACACTTGATATCTAGACAAGGAATCCTTATTTGACTCTTCTGAGTTAACTAGTTCCTGACATCCACTTCTTCTATCTCTTCAAAGTTTCCATCCATGTCAATGTAGTTCACATGTCCTTTCTGCGTCACATTGGAGTCACTTCCATTGGCTCTTCTAGCATCCTTTTTCTTTTTCTTCTCAGGACAGTCTGATGCATAGTGTCCAAGTTCCTTACAATTATAGCACTGCAAATGGCTAATGTCTTTCATCTTGAAAGTGTCATGTTGGCTCTGACCAAGGTCATCTCCATTGTCAATATCATTTACATTATTATCACTTCCATTGTTGTTGTGGTGATACTGATGTGGTTCAAAATCTTCATTGCTCTTTTTGAATGAATGCTTCTTTTTTGATGATCCTGAGTGATACTTGAGTTTGTGCTTCCTTTTTCTGTTCTCAACTTGATTCAACTTGTTTTCCAAAATGGTGGCTTTGTCACAGAGTGATTGATAAGTTGGGACATAGGCAACAGCTAGCTGCAGGTTCAACTCATCATTAAGTCCTTCAAGAAATTTCTCCTTTCTCTTAGCATCTGTGTCAACTTCATCTGGTGCATAGCGTGCCAGATTGTTGAATTTTTCAATATACTCAGCCACACTGAGGTGATGCTGTTTCAGATTGTGAAACTCCTTTTTCTTCAAGTACATCACTCCAGGTGAGATGTGAGTTGTACGGAAACCATCCTCAAAAATAGCCCAAGTCACATCCTCAAGGGGAGTGGTGATCTGAAAGTTGTCCCACCATGTTGCTATTGGTCCTTCAAGCAGAAATGTTGCAAACCTTACTTTTTATTCATCGGTGCAGCCAAAAGTCACTAAGTCTTTATTAACCGAACGTAACTAATCATCGGCTACCATTGGGTCAGTTGTTCCAGAGAACCTTGCAGGCCTAAGTTTCAGAAACTTGGTGAGCATATCATGTGTTGGAGTATTATTCTGATTGTTGTTTTTGTTGTTCTGATTCTGTATGAACGTGGTTATCATCTGCATCAGTTGCGTCTGAGCTGTCATCATCTGCTGCATCTCAGGAGTGATGTTGTTGTTTTGGTTGGGGTTGGCACGACGGGGAGGCATCTGTTGGTTTGATAGGGATGAGTAATGATGGATAGGTTTTAAGAAGTCCTAACACACAACTCAAAACAACCAAGTTCAATCAAACAATCAATCAATCAATAAGCAACTATCCACTTAACAACTTATGAGCTTAACTCATGAGTTGAAGGAAACAACATGTTTTCTTGAAATGATTAACTTGGTATGGTCATACCTCATAGGTCAATATGATCCATACACTAACATGATATCAATGTTTTTGGTAGGCAATCTAATGTCTCTTGGTTTTCACTTGTATTCCTTAGTGATATCCAAGGTTGAAGTCCTTGTTGAGAATAAGGTTGAAATCACCTGAAGATGTTGAAGTCATTAGAGTTGATGAAGTCCTTTGCTCATGGTGAAGTCTTTGGCCATGGCGTAGGCTTTGTCCATCAATTTGAAAAGGAAGAGATGTAGAATGAAAACCAAAATGGTTGAGGAAAGAGTTTACAAGATTGTTTGTAAATAAGTTTTTGGAACAAATTCAACTCCTATTTTTTCTAAGGGGTTTTGTCCAATCCTAGGGTTACAATCCTACAGGCAACACAATGCTCTGATACCATCTGTAAGGTTCCCAACCTTTAATAAGGTAGAGATCCCTGTGTTTACAATTCTAGTCCCTGGATCAATAGCTAGCATCCACAGTTAAGATGTAATATCAAGAAACAAAGGTCATAATACAACTCTATAACCAGGAATAAAATAATTTATTACATCTTACATAGCTCATTTGGCTATCTCATTACAATGCAGCAGAATAAAACAATAGCATGGGGTCCTTCATCTTCAAAGTGCCACAGGCAGACATGTTGGTTGTAGACTTGTAATCCTAATCAATAAACTTCACTAATATCAAACAAACCTGCAACATAATAAGTTGCAGCCACAAGGGTCAATACATTTCAATTGTATTGGCAAGTTTCACTACTATGTAGAAATAAGTGGATCCTATAATTACATGCATATTTGGCTAGGTAGGGTTTAGGCTCATTTGCAGAAAGAAATATAGTTTTGTCCTATCTTTTCAAATAGTTTTGATCTTTTGTCAAATCTTTCTGAACTTCTTGGAAAACTCCAAGTGCTTCAATCCCTTGTTGTCACCATCAAGTTTTACTTTGAGAAATTGGAATGTCGAGATCCTCCATAGCTTCAGGCCTTAGTTGCTCAGTATTGTCCATAACCGGGGACACGGCTAAGTACTTAGAATTTGTTCTTCTGCAGAAGTTGTACACTTTACCCACATGACACAATCTCATCTTGATGCCACCAGTGGCCGCTGGATAAGTACTCACCAAAATGGAGTACTGGCAGATTGAGAATGTGACAAAGTCTTTCCATAGGAGTCCTCCCAATACACAATGCTAGCTTGTCAACCAGGCACCAATGTAGGGATAAATTTCCCTTACACAATTCTAGTTAACCTGAAGGTGCCAATGCATGGGTCTTCCACTATGTAGTTGACTAAGCCAGACCCCATTTAGTATGTGGCTGTACACGGAAGCCACTGTACGAGAAACATGTTCAATCTCTAAGTCCTTGGATGGTTTTCTTCTAGTGCACATACAAAAAGAGATAGCCATATAAACATGGTTCCTTTTGTTGCCACCTTGTCCAATCTTGAGTATCCTTGTCCACCCAGGTGGTTCATTGAGTACTTGTTTTATTATATAAAACATATATCATTTCAACACTTCATATATTCATAACATGTATCCCATCCCAATATATAGCAGGGCTAACCATACTACAACTACATTGTTTCCACTAAGGGAGATATAATGATATCCTAATAGGATTTAGCATAGCATAAAATATAGTAGTCCTTATCATGCATGTTTCAAAAATCCACTAAGTGTAATGAAAATAGTAGGACTTGGATGATAGTGTCACTTTCCCTTTTAGTAGAGAATGTTGGTTCACTTCTTGATCTTGCAAATATCACACTCTTCTAATTTCACTACAATTCAATCAAGCAAACACAAATTCAACTAACATTCAAACAATTTATCACACATAAAATAACAAAAACAAGGTCATGCATGCAAGCATGCAAAATATAGTTTTATTTGCAAAAGTGGTTTCTACTAGGCTCTAAACATTATAAAGTTCAAATTGGTCATTTATTAAAGTGGTAAAACCATTTGCAAAAGGTTTCATATCATAAACCAAATTTTATGATAAGGTGATATTTTATGTAGTTGAAAATATCTTTTTGCAAAGTAATAAATCTATATGGTTCATCAAATTAGTTGTTAATTCACAAAAGTTGGTGTTTAGGGTCAGAAGGTTTGAATCAAATCATTTCCCAAAGGTTTTACTCAAAAATCATTTCTAAACCAAAAACAATATTTTTATTTGACTAGAAATGTGCTAACTCAAATATTTATTTTTTAACTTCACAAAATACATTTTTAAATCCATAAGTTGGTTCCTATGGTCAGTAGGTTCACAACAAACCATTTTGCAAAGATTTCATCTCAAAAATATATGTAGAATAAATTTTATATTCAAATTATGCCTACACATGTTTCTGCAAATTCAACCAATTTTCCAGAATAAAAATATTAAACAAAGTGCATGGTTGCAAAGTACTTGTTCTGCTGAATCCATTGATATAAAATTTGCAAAATTTGGGCGTGTAGAACTAAAGTTATGAATTTTACAAAATTTCATATCTAATAGAACATTTTCTGTTTTTAAAATAGAGTCAGTGCCACGCGTCTGTTTCTTATTCGCTGATACCGCTTCGCGTGGATTGCGCAGTTACAGCCGTTAGATCTAAGTGAGATGGAGCGGTTCAGATTAGCTCGTACCTCTTCGATTTAAGAGGTCTATCGTGTACACACGATTAAAATCTAACGGCTCAGAGCATATGACCAGTGATGGGCGGCGCTAGCGGCGACGACTGGCGGCGGAGCGGCCTGGCGACGGCGTTGCTGGCGATGCAGGAAGCTAGAGAGGGTGGGGAGAAGCTCACCGTGATCAGGGAATCGTGGCGATGCTCAACGTGGTCGCGAGGAGGCAAGGGGCGCACGGTGGTGTCAGGGATTGCTCGCCGGAGTAGCTCCTGACGACGGATGCTCTCTGTTGAAGTCGGAGGCGAGCTTGTAGGCCATGCGCGGATTATTGGAGGGCACCTGGAGATGCACAGGAAACAGGCGAACCAAATGGCGTAAGTCGCAACTCGAGGCGCGCATCAGGTTGAGGGCTAAGACTCACCGGAGATTCGGCAGAGGGCGGTGATGCTCAAAGGCAGACCGAGGCGAGCTCCTGGGGCACGCGCGGGCGAGTGGGAGGCACAGGCAGGTTCGTGAGGGGGTGGCGAGCACGCTCGTGGAGTCCAGAGGGCAAGGGAAGGTCGGACGATGTAGGATTTCGCCGGAAAGCTTGTCGGAATAAAAGGTTTACAGTGGTCAATTGGGGCAGCCCGGTAGAAGAGAGTGGACGACGTCTGGGGGCAAATGAGGAGGAGGGCGAGGAGATTTATTGTGCGTGATCACGGACGAGTATTACTCGCGCATTGATGCGAATTCACGCCGCAGATTCAAAGCAGCAACGGCAAGGTGCGAGGGGGAAACGGTCGCGGCGGGTGAGAACGACGAGGTGCTGGCGTGGGGCCGTGCTGGCAGTGAGAGAGAGTGTAAGGTTACCAACCTTTAATAAGGTAGAGATCCCTGTGTTTACAATGCTAGTCCCTGGATCAATAGCTAGCATCCACAGTTAAGATGTAATATCAAGAAACAAAGGTCATAATACAACTTTATAACCAGGAATAACATAATTTATTACATCTTACATAGCTCATTTGGCTAATACATTACATTGCAGCAGAATATCTTATAAGCATGGGGTCCTTCATCTTCAATGTGCCACAGGAAGACATGTTGGTTGTAGACTTGTAATCCTAATCATTAAACTTCACTAATATCAAACAAACCTGCAACATAACAAGTTACAGCCACAAGGGTCAATACATTTGAATTGTATTGGCAAGTGATACTATGGTAGTATAGTGGAGTCTATCATCTATATGCATTTGGCTAAGTGGAGCTTTGGCTTTCTTTGCTCAAAATAGATTTTCCTTATCATTTGAAAACACTAAGTTTTTGCTTTGACAAAATCACCCAAGGAACCACCAATAGAAATTGGTGAACCTTAAACCCTTGTTCAACCACAAGTTTTTACTTAGAAATTGGGATGAGGAGATTCTTGATAGCTTCCATGTCTTGATGCTCAAATTGTCCTTTTCCAGGGACATGGCTAAGTACTTAGATTTTACACTCTGCAGAGGTGGTGCACTTTCCCCACAAGACTTGGTTTCACCAAGACAAGATCTTTCAGAAGCCTTCCCATAGACCAGAATGGACGCGTTCCAACCTATCAAACCCCTACCACCAACTGTCCATTTGGCTAAGTTATTGCAACCTATATGATCCAGGTAGAGCCCATAATGCCAAGTGGCTGCACTTGAAGCTTCTCAACATTTGACATCTCAAATCTCTTTGTTCCTGGGTGGCCATCCACAAGTGAGATACATAAGGTTCGCCAGTCCCCTGGACTTGTGTAACCACTCAACATAAACCATTCCTTCCATTCCACCCAGGTGATTCATTCACTTAGTTGTTTTATTAAACAAAACACAAGTCCTCAGACTTAGAAATTTTTCCATAGTATGAATATATATTCCACCCTTGTTTTATATTAGCTAAGCTAAGCATGATAGTAGTAGGAATCTTAACTTAGGAAAATTCTACTAAGGTTTCATCTACTAGGATTTCCCATAGCATAGTTTATACTTAGCAAAATTCTATGCAAGTCCTACTTAGAAATATCACTAATGCATAGTGGAAATAATGGGACAAAAGTATGAAGCATCACTTGCCTTTTTGGTAGAGAGTATAAGTTCACTTCCTTGTTCTTTGCAATGTTCATTCACTTCAAATCACTACAATTCAATCAAGCAAATAATATTTCAATCTACCATTCAAGCAATTCAACACATAAAATCATAATAATAAAACAATGCATGCAAGCATGATAAAGATTGTTTTATTTGTAGAAGTGGTTTCTAATGGTTCATAAACATTTGAAAACACCTAATGGTCATTTTATAAAGTGGAAAAATCATTTGCAAAAGTTTTTACTCCATAAACCATTTTTAAACCATGTCATTATTTTATGTGGTGAAGAAATGCTTTTAATAAGGCAACATTCTATAGGTTTAACAAAATATGTTTTCAAACCATGAAATCTTGTGTTTAGGGTCAGAGAGTTTATTTCCAAAACATTACTCAAAGGTTTTCTTCCAAAACTATTCTTATTAATTAAACCATATTTTTATTTGACTAGAAATGGTTTAAATCCAAAGTTTATTCTTTTGATTCTCCAAATACATTTTTGAAACCACAATTTGTTTTCTATGGTCAGTAGGTTCAAAACACACCATTTGCCAAAGATTTTATCGTCAAAATCATTTTGGAATAAATTTTATAATCTAAACAAGCACACACAAGTTTCTGTAAAAACAAACAATTTAACAGAAGCTATTTACTAAACAAAGTGCATGGTTGGCTAGGGCTTGTTTTTCTGAATCCATTGATATAAAGTTTGCAAAATTTGGACGTGTGGTTTGAAAGTTATGGATTTTTCAAATTGGCACATCTAATAGATCTATTCTATTTTAAATCAAACGAGCTGAGACACGTGTCTTGTTTTAATTCGTCGATACCGTTTCGGAGGATCGCGCTACGGGAGTCGTCAGATCTAAATAGATCGTGCGACACAGATTGATCAAAAACGGTTCATTAAGTCGTCTATCGTACCCCTACGATTTGCATCCAACGGCTAGCGACGGTCTAACCAAACACTGGCGGCGCTCAGTGGCAGCGCGCGGCGGCGACGCTCGGCTAGCGGCGGAGCGGGCAAAATAGGAAGCAAGGGGTCAGGGAGAGTGTCTCACCAGAATCGCCTTTACTCACTAATGCTCAACGTGGCTTTCTTCAGTCATGGGGCGCACTGGGGTTGCAGGAATTCCTCGTCGGAGTTGAGCTGTGCCTCGGGTGCGGTCAGACGTCGACGGGGGCGACGATATACAACATGCTAAGGCAAATAAAAGGCACTGTTAGGTTCGTATGGAAGCCGCGATCTTGTGAGTATCCAAGAGGGGGTAAGGGGCGGTCTAGACTCACCAGTAGTGCTCGCCGGAGTTGCGGGGTTCTTCGGTGGCGCTCAGACAAAGACAGAGGCGAGGTTGTGGGGCAAGCGAGAGGGAGCTGGAGGCACTGGAGTGTGCGCCAGAGCCTGGGGAAGATGCTCGCGTGCTCGAGGAGGCGAGGGGTGGCGCGGGGCTGCCGGAATCGACGCCGGAGAGTCGTCGGACAGAGGAGGGTGCAGAGAAGAATTGGGCGGCCTGGGGGCACGCTAAGGTGGGGCGACAGAGGGGAAAGAGAGAGGAGGGAGAGGCGCTTTAACTAGCGTGGTCACGGCGAGGGATTAACGCGGCGTTAAGGAGAATTCAATCAGAGGAATCAACGGCATGAAACGTCCAGGCGTGTTCATCGCGGGGAGGAAGAAGATGATGTGGTTGTGGGGTTGTGGCGTCAGTGAGTGAGAGAGAGGGGAGGTGGGGGTCCATCTGTCAGTGCCTCTGTGGGTGAGTTTCTGAGTGTGAGGCGTTTTTCTGCGGGAGAGGAGCAGTGGGCTAGGTTGGGCTTAGTTGGGCCAGTGGTCAGTTGGGCTGGCTTTGTTTTCTTTTTTTTGTTCTGAATGTTTTCTATTTCTCTTTCTATTATTCTGATTTGATTTTGTTTGGCCAATTCAAACATTCATTTAAATTCAAAAACTTGCCAAAATTTGTGTGGGCTTAAATACTGGTTAGTAAAACATTCTGGAGTCATTTTTAGGATAATTTATTCCTTCTTTTTGGGGTCTTTTTAATTAATAAAAAGGGCCCTTGTTTTAAATCAAATAGGTTTTAATAATATTTCTAAACACCATTTAAAATCTTTAAACCTTCCAAATCTTTTCAGTAGGTTTTGATTACTTAAAAGGGTGTCAAATAATTCATCTTGAATTATTTGGAAAAGCTTTTAATAAGATTTATTAATCATTTAAAATTTGGATTTGTCTTTATTCCAATAGGATTTGGTTTATGCCATTTATTTTATTTTGGAAATTCTTTATCCTTTTATTTTATTTGGATTTGGATTATATTCATTCCACTTGTTTAAGGATTTGCCCAAGGTTTGGTTTGGTCTTTAAATATTCTTTAATTATTAATTCTTTCTTTATCTTATAAAATCCATATCTTTTTATTTAGAGATCCAAACTTGGTGATTCCAATTTTTAAAATCTTGTTTAATATTTGTTTATCCTTTTAAATCCTTTTAAGATTATTTGCTCACCAATTGGTATGGATTTCTAGGTGGTTGCTTTATTAGTTTTGAAAATTCAAATCCTTATCTTATTAATTCATAAGTTTTTATCTCTGGCTCCAAATTAAGTGAAACCAATTTATATGATTTTAAAATATTTCTATTTGTCTTTCTTGCTCGTTTGTGAATGTTTGTTGACAACTTTTTATATGGATCAAATCCATAAGCTTGGGGATAACTTGGAAATAATTTTCTTCCATTAGGGTTTAGTGTTTGGATTTATTTTCCAAGTGTTTAAATTTCCAGATACATTCAATGAGGAATGCATTTCTCTAGATTTGAATTTTGTTGAATTCAAATATTAATCAAAGTTTGCTTCAGATGGGATTTTAAGTTTCCTTTTAGAAACAAAAGTTTCTTTTCACCCTGATTTTCAACAATAATTTATTTTGTTTATTTATTTTTCACATTACAAGATTTGGAAAATCTTGGGATATGAAAGAGAGAGAGGGGGCACGGGGTACACTGCTCAGTGTCTGGGTGGGTGCGTTGTTTAGTGAAAAGCGGTTCACCGCGGGGAAGAAAGAGTGGGCTGGTGTTGGGCTTGCTGGGCCGGCTTAGTGGATTGAGTCTGTTTCATTTTTTTATACAGAATGCTTTTTCTTTTTCCAATATGAATTTCTTTTTTGATTTTCAAACAAATAATTCAAACAACAAATCAATTCAAACCACCACCAAACTTTGTATTAATTTTAATTCTGTTTAACAACACAAACCAAAGTCCAAAATAAAATAATTTTTATTCTTTTTAGGATCCATTAATAATTAAATAAATAGACCTTAGTCATTAATTCAAATAGGATTTTATTTATTTAAAAACTCTATTTGAAATCTAAAATAATACCAAAATCATTTTAGTAGGTTTTATTTGAATAAATGAAACACTTGGAAAACTTATTAAAAATAAATTAACAAGTTTTTGTGTTTATTTAAAATGGAAAAGCCTTTACTTTAATAAAATTGGATATTAATAAATCCTCATTATTTTATTTAAATAAACCCTTTACTCTTTTTATAAAATAGAAATATTTTATTTCAAAAGCTTGGCCAAGATTTAATTTGTCTCTATAAAATAATCCTTATTTATATTTCTACCTTTGCTTTATAAAAACCATATCTTTTTATTTAAAGATCCAAAAATAGTAATTCCAACTATCATAACTTTATTTATTATTTGTTTATATTTTTAAATACCTTTTGGATTTTATTTGATCAAAATAGGTTTTAATGTTTCCAATTGGAATCAAAAAGTTTCTTCTCACCCTAAAAAACAACAATTGTTTATTGGTTTATTTATTTTTCACATTTCAAAATTTGGAAAATTTTGGGATGTGACAACGGGGAATCTTATAGGCCTCTTGACTTGGCGGTGGGGGCACGGATTCGATCCGAATTCGGCCGATTTTCTCGGTCAGTTGCGCGGCGGTCGCCTTGTTAGTCCTGGAGTCGATGAAGGTGCTGACGAGTGGGTCCGGGCGGTCAGCGGGTGCAGCAGGTGGCGGCTGCACTGGTGGGCTGGTGGCGGGCTGCGGTGGATGGCGCTAGCAAGCTAGGTGCCGCGTGTGCGCGGGTGGGCTGGCGCAGCCAGCCTAGTTAGGTTAGGCCTTTGCCCTTTTTTGCCTTAATAATTTTTTAATTTCTGTTTTACTAAATCTTAATTATCTTTTGCATATAAAGTCCAAAAATGATGAAACCATCTTCTAAATTTTTGTAAAAAGAAGGTGGTCATCTTAGGACCATAGTTTAATATTTTTTACATAGTTTTTTTAGAAGGGTCAAGCTTGACTACAACAATAATGCTTACATATGGAACTCTTTATTAGGGTTTTGATAGGTTTAGGAGTTAGGATTTTGTTGAAATTCTTTTTTGTAGGATGCAATGATGCAAGGATGATGTATGCTTCTAGTAATCATCTTAATATAAAATCTGGGATGTTACAGGTATAAGCTGCTGAAGAATGGACAATCCATGGAATGGGAGGAAATGGCTTCTCTCTTTTATTCTAAATGCTATCCTCCCAGTGAGATTCATAAGGATAGAAATATGATATATAACTTTTGGCCTCATGATGGAGAGAGTACAGCTCAAGCTTGGGGGAGATTGAAGTTACTAATGCTTAAATGGCCTATTCATGAACTCCCTAACAATATTATTATCAATATTTTTTATGCTAGGCTTTCTCTTCATGATAAAGATTTACTAAACGCTTCTTGTGCTGGATCATTCACACGTATGAAGGAAGAAGCTAAATGGGATCTACTAGACTGTATTGAAGAGAACACTGAAGCTTGGGAGAATGACAAAGGAAGAAAGTTAGGTATAAAATATGATTATGAATGCATAAAATGTTTCATGGGAACTGATAACTTTTGTGATATTAGCAATGAGTTTGGTATTGATTCCCAAAGTATTGCCAACTGTTTTAAGGCCATTGCCTCTTACATAGAATTTCCCAAGAAGAAGTTGAATAAGTACCATGCTCCTTATAAAGATGTTGTTAGTCATGTTCCTTTTAGAAGCACTAAAGTTTGTACTACTAATCATATTGCGCATGAACCTTATGTTGAGAAAATACCTTTCCCAGCTAAGGTAAATGAGTATTCTATGATGATTAGTGCAAATAGAAAAAGTGCAAAGAAAACTGTGGAGCCTGATGAGCAAATTAATATTGAGCCTGTGGTAGCTATTGTGAAAGATCTTGTCACTAGAAATATAGAGGATGAGCATATTGTCTTCTGTGAAGACGCTTCTAATATTATCTCTCATCCTAGTAAAGCTAGAAAAGCTAGTGTCCCTATGCTTTCTGTTAAAATTGGTGATAATTGCTACTATGGTTTATGTGATATTGGTGCTAGTTCTAGTGCTATTCCTTATGAGCTTTACAGAAAAATTATGCATGAAATTGGACCTTGTGAGCTTGAGTACATTGATGTGGTTATTCACCTTGCTAATAAGGAGACCATTTTCCCTATCGGTATTGTAAGAGATGTGGAGGTTCTTTGTGGTAAGATTAAATATCCTGCTGATTTTCTAGTGCTTAATTCAGCAGCTAGCAAAACTTGCCCTATCATTTTTGGTAGATCTTTCCTTATTAGTTGAAAACACGAAGTTTTTGTTTGTCAAAATCACCCAAGGAACAACCAATTGGAATTGGTTAACATTTAACCCTTGTTCAACCACAAACTTTTAACTTAGAAATTGGGATGAGGAGATCCTTGATAGCTTCAATGTCTTGATGCTCAAATTTTCCATTGCCGGGGACACGGCTAAGTACTTAGATTTTACTCTCTCGAGAGGTGGTGCACTTTACCCACAAGACTCGACATGCATCGAGACAAGATCTTTCAGAAGCCTTCCCTTAGACCAAATGGACGCGTTCCAACCTATCACCCTACCACCTTCTGTCGATCTAGCTAAGTTATTGCAACCTATGTGATCCAGGTAGATCCCATATTGCCATGTGGCTGCACTAGAAGCTTCTCAACACTTAACATCTCAAATCTCTTTGTTCCTGGGTGGCTTTCCAGAAGTGTGATACACAAGGTACACCATCCACTGGGCCTTGTGTAACCACTCAACATAACCCATTCACACCATTCCATCCAGGTGATTCATTCACTTAATAGTTTTATTTAGCAAAAACATCAGTCAAAAGACTTAGTAAAATTTACATAGCATGTGTATATATTCCACCCTTGTTTACTACCAGCTAGGATAAGCATGATATCAACAAGTATCTTAACTTAGAGAATAATTCTACCAAGACTACAACTACTAGGATTTCCCACGGCATAGCATATAGATACTTAGCAAAATTTTCATGCAAGTCCTATACAAAATATCACTGGTGCATAGTCAAAATAATAGGACAAATACATGAAGCATCACTTTCCTTTTTAGTAGAGAAACTAGGTTCACTCCTTGATCTTGCAATTGTCACACTCTTCAAAGTTCACTACAATTCAATCAAGCTAACACAAATTCAAAACTAGCATTCAAACAATTCACCACATAAAATAATAAAAACAAAGAAATGCATGCAAGCATGAAAAAGTTTGTTTTATTTATAAAAGTGGTTTCTAATAAGGTTTTAAACATTTTAAAACACCTACTGGTCATTTTTAAATGTGGCAAAACTATTTAAAAACAACTTAGTGAAAATAGGCCAATTAAACCATTTTTGTTTTGCTAGAAATGATTTAAATCAAAGTAATAATTTCTATTGTTAGCCAAATCTGTTTTTAAACATAAATGTTAGTGTTTATGGTCAAAGTGTTTAAAACAAATCCATTTTCAAAAGGTTTCACTCAAAAATCATTTTTAAATCATTGCAACATTTTTGTTTTACTAGAAATGCTTTTATTCAAAGGAATATTTCCTTAGTGTCACTAAACATATTTTTAAATCCAAAAGTTAGTGTTTAGGGTCAGATAGTTCAACACAAAACATTTGCAAAAGATTTTACTCACAAATCATTTTTAGAATAATTTTTATAACCAAAATGGTCCTACAAATGTTTCTGCAAAAACACCTAATTTTCCAGAAGCAAAATACTAAACTAAGTCCACTGTTGCAAAGTTCACATTTTTAGGAATCCATTTATATAAAATTTGTAAATTTTGGATGTGTAGATCAAAAGTTATGAATTTTACAAAACCCAATCACTAATAGATCAAAATCTGTTTTTAAAACCTGAGTCTGGCCACGTGGCGTGTTCCTACTGGCGCATACCGTTTCATTCGGATCGATCAATGCTGGCTGTTATATCTAAATATCAACGCACGGCATAGGTCAACGCGTACCTCTTCGTCTATGATCTAATTCTATCCATCAGATCTAAATCAGACGGCTCACAGCACTTTGCTAGGAACTAGCGGCGCTGGCTGGTGTCTGCGGTGGCGGCGCGTTGGGCAGTGACGCTCCGGTGAATACAGGAAGCGAGGAAGGTAAAGGAAGGGATCACCGTGTTCGTTGGGTCGCGGTGAAGCTCAAGGTCGTCGTGGGAAGGCCAGGGGCACTCGGATTCAACGTCGATTGCTCGCCGGAGATACCTACTGGCTCGGGCACGGACGGTCGTCGACGTTTGCGAGGCTACAAGGCACGGGAAGGCAAGCTGATGGTGTCGTTAGATGTGCAAGAGATATACGAGTACGTGAGCGTCAATGAGAGGGGGAGGCACGGTCAGAGTTTACCAGGGAAGCTCGCCGGAGATCAAGGTAGTCCACGATGGCACTCAAATGATGACGAAGCCGAGATTCTAGGGCGTGCATATGCAAGAGGTGAGTGCTGGTATGTCGACACCCGGATTTTTAATCCCAGATGCCTATTATGCCATACATCGCAATCCCAGGATTACCATTTTTGTGAGACATAATAGATTTGGATATCATAGTACATCATCCATTACAAACCATACATAAGGTCTTACACAAATAAGGATCTCATGATCCAGTTCTTAATACAACTCAAGCAGTCGAATAACGTAAAGATAACGATAGCATGGGAGAAGATCCATCTTCGGGGTCACATGCAATGCTGACGATGGGAGATGATCCTAGTTGTCATAACCTTCCTGCAGTCCATCATCCTGGTACTCCTCTTCATAGTCGGGCCATGGGAATAGCCAGGGACAAAGCCATGAGTACTCTTTAAGTACTCGTAAACTAATACTAATAAGTGAAGTGGTTTTGAAAAGGATAGACTAATCTCGAGGTTGTTTTGCAAAAATCCAGATTTACCTCTACTAAGTTCATAAGCAAAGAAAACAAGTTGAAAGTTTTATAACACCTAAGTAGGAACTTGAATTCATATCACAACTCTGTTGTGGTCAAGTCAAAGTCACAATTAATTTCACAAGTCATTTTGAAAACATCTGACGGGGGAACAGTATGGCTACTCCAACTGTCCATAACCGCGGACGCGGCTATTCGAATAGTTTGACACTCTGCACAGATTGTACACTTTCACCACAATATTCGATACATCCGTCAGGAAAAATCCTGAATTCACCATACTCAGTATGCGGATAATAAATCCTAACCTTTCAATTACACGCCCTAGTATAAGCACCTCTCCTGTGAGTTTGGCCTCCCAACCATGACCAGCTATCATCTTGGGAACTACACAGGTGGACAATCTTCACAAGGTATTCTCAGCTCAGACCTTGGCCGCAAGGGAACCCATACTAAGGTATATAAATTTCCAGTCAAGCCCGACCCAATTTTCAGGTATTGTGGTAGTACGGTAAAAATTGGAATGGTATCGCATCCAGACAACCATCAGTTTTATAAAGGGCTAAGGCTCATGAATCAATATTTTCATCATCAAAATCATCTGGTGTTCAAGAACACATGTCAAAACATTTCAGTAGAATGACTCATCATTCTAAGGTTTTCATAACCATTTTCACCAAGTATTCCCATCTAGAGTTGATCAGGTTTTATGCTTAGCACTAGCATCTATAAGTGGGGGTAGATACTAATGAGGGGTAATAAATAAGTGGGGATTAGCTAAGTTCAATCTCATGCCCTAGGATGACATCAAGATTATCTAACTTAGGAAAAAATTTATGCTCTTTATGCTACCTTCAATTATCTTTCTAGAATCTACAAGTCACTTAAGTAAAATCTAAGAGAAATATTTGATAAAGAAAATAAAGTATTAAGCTTGCAAGTAAAACTAGGATTGGGTATCAAATGGTGTAAGCTTGCAAGTAAAACTTGCATAGTTTAGCTTGCTAAGATAATAGTATGAGCTTGCAAAGTTGCAAGTGTTATCTTGATCAGTTAATAGCTTGCCTTGTGTAGAGCAGTGGTTGAAGTTCTCCTCGGCTTCTTCCTCATAGTATTCTCCTTCCTCCTCGGATCCTTGGTCGGTACTAGCGTCTATAAATAAATACGAGGTACACAATCACCAAACAATACTTAAATATTTCTAATCATCACACAAAGGTTCACACTAGATGATCTATCATCATCTTTAGCATTACAAGGATTAAAACACTTGTCTTATTATTTTATTTAAGAAAAGTAATTTCTACTCATTGAAAAACTACTTAAGATTTAATATTCTCCAACTCAAACATGGGATCATGTTGACACATGTCATCACCACATATTTCAGCACATGGGAATGTGATTTAAAGTGGTGTCGCAATTTAATAAGGTTTAACCTTTTTATTTTAATTAATTAACATGACTAGAAATGCCTATGGGGCATTCTTTTATTACTTGAACATTATTTCTGTAAGTAATCCTATATATTTTTATATATTCTGAAAGGTATGGTCAAATGTGATTTTTGAGAGTTGGAATCAACTCCAAAGCTCTTATGGTTGAATTTTGAAAAATGTTTGAATGCAGAAAAGCTGTTGCCTTGTTATTTTTACCATGGGTGATCTCCAAATCTAATGGGTTTGAATCCAACAGGCTTGGATTAGGCTTTCCATTACCTTTCTAACAAAATTAGTTTCATGCATTTTGGTTCAGTGAATCGAGCTGGGTTGATTTTTGAATCTAGGTACAGAACTGGGTTTGAAATTAAATGAATAAAACAAAATTTGAATTACTGGGTTGCGCGGGATGTTTAACTGGGCCGGCCCACTACGCACAGCGCACGCGCGGGCTGGTTAAGTGGTTGTCCCCACGCGTCAGTGAGACGGGGAGGGGCGAAGCGGTACGGGGCAATGTGGACCGTGGGATCTAGTTCTAATCGAACGGCTCAGATTCATCGTCCACGTCGGGCAGCTGGGGGTCATGGGAGGATCACCAGGGCTCAGGCGAGGATCGGCGACGGGGGCGAATGACCAAGTCGACGACAGCGGTTATCCTGGTACCGGTGGCTTCTCCAGGGGCGGCTCCAATCGACGGCTCCCTTCTCCTCCAGTAGCGGCGGGCTTCGACCAAATTCCGACGATGCACTGCTCGCCTTGCTCCGGGACTGAGGTGGGGTGGTTCTGAGGGAGAGGGGAGTGAACTGGTGTGAAAGAAAATGAGCGGTGGAGGCCTCTATTGTAACATCCCTAAAATCATGATTTCAAAGATTTCATATCATTCATGCATGCATGTAGAATTGAGATCATTTTCAAAACTCATTTCAGAAAAACAAAGCACATAGTGCTATCATTTTATGTGAGCAAACTAAAATCAAATGGCCATCCCTATTTGAGAGTTTGAAAGTTTTAAACCTAGATTGCTTGTCTCCTTTGTTGAATGGATTGTGTGAGGAAATTTGAACCAAGTTTTACAAAATGGAAATGGTTCAAAAACCATTTTTCCAACATTTGCAAATCTTGTGCAAAGCTCCTGATTTTTTTGTTCTCCAAGAGTGACCAAGCTTTTGCAAAGCAACCACATGGTTTTGTGCCTATATTGAAACCTTTGCACACTGCAAAAACCCCAGAAAGATTTGAATTCAAAAAGAGTTTGAATTCATATCAAAACCATTCCTGAAAATCAAAATAGAAAAAGAAAAGGACAAAAGAAAAGAAAAGGGCCAGGCGCCAGGATTCTGGCCCAGCAACAGAACTGGCCCAACTAGCCCACCCGGCCTTCCTCTCTCTCTCTCTCTCTCTCGCACACGCAAGCGCACCCAAGCAGTCGCTGACGACCAGACCCCACCTCCTCTCTGCGAGTATCGCTGACGAGCGGGCCCTCTCCATGTCACCCTCGTCTTCCGCAAAACGCGCCCGCAGACCACGTCGCCGCTGCTGTCAATGCCGGTAATGGCGCGGCGTAATTAGCCTTGATGCCGCAGGCATTTCCTGTCGCGCTTGAGCCTATATAAACCACACCCCGCAGCGGTCATTTCCCCCCACTCTCCTCGCTCACTCCGCCACCAGGCTGCGCGCATTTGCCCTCGAAACCCCGAAGCACCGATGACTCCGGCGACTAATTCCGGTGAGCCTCGACCGCCCCCCTCTCTCTGGTTCAAACGGTCGTGTCCAGCTTGATCTTGCGCACCTCCTGATACTTTTCTTTTGCCTGCTCGTGACCCAGGTCGTCGATCCCGTTCACGACCGTAACCACCTGCGCCGTCGCTCGACTCCGGCGAGCAATAGCGGTAAGTCCCGTGCGCCCCTTGCTTTCCCATTGTCACCAGTTGATTCGCCAGTCACTTGCGCATCTTATGAACCCTCTGCCTTGTGCTAGGGCGACGCCACACCTCGGCAACGACCTCGACTGCAAACTACAGACGCCGCCGCAACACCGACGAGCCCCTAAGACCGTGCCCGTGCGCCCCTCGTCAAGCCACTGCTAGGTTGAGATTCTCCTCGACGCTCACTACTAGGAAACAGGCTGTTAGTGGCGCACCCGAAATTCCCATCCGTGGCGCACTAGCAGTGCGCCACGGGCCTTGCGCTACGGCTATCTCTCAGCCGTGGCGCACTGCCGGTTGTGTAGAGATAGGCGTAGCGCACCTCCAAGTGCGCCACAGAAGTTTGGGATGGTGCGCTACCCCTGGGATCTTCTGTGGCGCACTACCTAGTGCGCCACTAAACTTCCATAGTGCGCTTTAGGTGTAGTGCGCCACAGAAGGTAGACCATGTGCGCCACAGATGTATTTTTTGTTTTTTTTTAATTTCCGAGCCAGATTATATGCAATACAGATTATATACAATATTACAGCAGATATACACACACAGATACAAGATATACAATTATATATATATAAATACTCAATATGAAAAACAAGATTGAAACAAATACATATAGATAAGTCTCATACATGAATACATAGTCTAAGTTAATTACATTGTTTCGATCATGTTACAAAGTAGTAGTTGGTGACATGCGAATACATGTGTCGATCGAACAAGTTAGAGCTCGGAAGCTCGCCTAGACATCTAAACTAGCTAGCTAGACACAAACGCGGGATAAATAACCAAAGAAGATAAGCATGATCACCGCCGCGACGAAGGTGTAGGTCTTCATCCGGTTCCTTGTCCTAACTCCCGCTAGATAGCGCGTGTATCTAGCTTCCGCCTCCTCCATAGTGTTGTACCCTTTGTAGCTATTGCCGCTGAAACGGTGCACCTGTCTCCGGCAGTCTTCCCAATCATCGTAGACTCCGGGAACCCGTCCCTTGTACACGACGTACCACGTCATCTATAAGTTGACAATAATAATTAACCGATTATTGAAAAAAACATATATAATTAAAGTCGCATATGAAGATACACTTATAGAAAGTACTCCTAAATCAAAAAGACCAAACTCAAAAGGCATGCCTCATATATAACTAGGTTGTTCGACACAGGAATATGCTACGATGGAACTGTTCGCCAAGTAGGATGCACAACACCTGGACCTGTGCATAGCACAAGGCGAACAATCCCATCACAGCACATTCACATATAGTGTGCCACGACATTTCAATCATCGGCATTATTCTCGAAAAAGACCAAAGTAACTCAAAAAGCATGCCTCATATATATACATAGGTCGTTGGACACAGGAATATGCTACGATGGAACCGTACGCCAAGTAGGATGCACAACACCTGGACTTGTGCATAGCACAAGGCGTACAATCCCATCGTAGCACATTCACATATGTAGTGTGCCACGACATTTCAATCATCGGCATTATTCTCGAAAAAGACCAAAGTAGCTCGAAAAGAATGCCTCATATATAACTAGCTAGGTCGTTGGACACAGGAATATGCTATGACGGAACGGTTAGCCAAGTAGGATGCACAATTCCTGGACTTGTGCATATCACAAGGCTAACTATCCCGTCATAGCACATTCATATATATATTGTGCCACGACATTTCAATCATCGGCATATTCTCGAAAAAGACAAAAATAACTCGAAAAGAATGCCTCATATATATTCATAGGTCGTTGGACACAGGAATATGCTATGATGGAACTGTAAGCCAAGTAGGATGCACAAGACCTGGACTTGTGCATATCACAAGGCTCACAGTCCCATCGTAGCACATTCACATATATAGTGTGCTACGACATTTCAATCATCGGCATTATTCTCGAAAAAAGAGTAAGGAAAAAAAGAAGGACCAAATTGAGCAAAGGACCAAAGAGTAAGCAAAAAAACCAAGCATTGATTGATATATAATAATAAGCAAAATAAGTTCACTTGTCGTCCACACACACACACAAAGGTCATCTATAGTTTGTAACTACAACTAGGCCAACATCAACCCTTCTGTCTCGGCTTAGGGAACGGGAGGACGCCCTGTCTCGTCATGAACTTCCTATAGTCACCCTGCATCTCTAGGCGATCTTCTATGTCACGGTTATTCGGGATATTTCCTCCGTAGAAGATCCCCCCCCCGAAGTCATGACATCACGAAAGATGATTGCCCCAAACTGCTGCTGGATCCGATACATCTCTTGTCTAATATCCGAATCATTGATCTTGGCCTTTGCTTCGGCCCACTGTTTGAGATGATCTGGCAGCGTAGAATTCTGCTGGTCAAGTAGGAACGCCCTCATGTGATGGAGTGCGTAGTAGGCTTACTTCTTACTGTTTTCCGGCTGCTTCACGCAGGGGAACTCTGTTACGTGGTTGAAGACGTGCCTGCCGAACTTGACCTTCTTACGCACGAAGTTGGTGCCTTCCGTCGAGGCAAAGCCAGTGAGAGCATCATCCAGAACTTCCTTGATCTTGTCGTAGTTTTTCTTCTTTTCTAGACTCCCCGAGTCGAAATGTGTGGCGTGAGAATGCTTCAGCAATAAGGAGATGAGCGTGCATTGTTCATCTCTGCGCAAAAAATTCAAATGGAATGTGTTGGAAAAAGAATGATGATGATCTAATAAAGCCAATCGACGGTGGCGAGTGAATAACGACTTACTCGGGAAAGTAAGGCACGAGAATGTATTCCTTTGTCTTGTTCGCCACGAGGATTCTTTTTAGGTACGAGGCCACGATACGTCGTTCGGCGGGGGAACCCAAGCAGCCGTCACGCATGTAGTAGGGGTCCACTATAGCGATGCCCGGTGTGTTCTCTCTAATGATCTGCATGGCCAGGCTGAGAGAAAAGAGACGGACCATGGTATAGTGCAGCGGGTATAGGTGGAACATATTGAAGATGTCCTCGAACCGCAGGAAGAACAGATCTGCGGGGGCAGTGTCGACGAAGCCCAAGCCTGGTGGCACCTTAACCACGAATACCGGGTGCGAGGGATCTTTCTCCGATAGAAGGCGTCTCTCTATCGTCAGCACGCCGTCATGCACACTCTGCAGTTCCGAACTGGCGAGCTTCCGCAAATTCTTAGGTAGCATGGGCTCACCCGCCACATGAATCCTCCACATAATACCCTCGGGTCTTGGTGGCCCGTCCCGAAACCTGATCGGATTCGCAGTTGTTGACGCCACCGGCTGGCTCGAGCTGCTAGATTTTCTTTTCCTACCCTTTTTTCCTTTTGGAGAGCGGGCAGGCACCACAATCTGAGCACCGGCCGCCCTATGTAGTGTGTCAGGGCTTAGAATAAAGGGCTGTTTGGTTGTATCAGCTGGCTCTGTAAAGGCGCAAGCTGGAGGCGTCTCCTGAGAACCAAACAGACGCTAGGTGATAGTGGCTTTCTCTGTGGGGCCACCAGCTAGGTCTTCTTCGTTGCCAAACTGAGTGCTGAAGAAGTGATCATTCCAGTCTTCGTCGTCCTCGGCCGGATCCTGCGCCATGTGCATATCATCAACATGATCATCCGACCCACCGAGGGCGGTAAGGGGGCCTTGCCACCGCTTGTCGCTGGCACGACAGGCGGTGCTGTTGTCTGTGGCGTGATGGACCCCGCCGTCCCCAAACGGATCATGCTCTTTGGCCATAGCAATAATAAGCCAAAGCAACTTCTGAGGACAGACGGATCTTCTTCATCCGCTCCTGGGGGTTGAATGGGAGGTTCCAGGTCGTCGCAGCCCCTTAGCACCCGACTAATTTTAACCATGTGCACGCTATCTGGCATCGGCTTTGAGTGGAACGTGCGCTGCAAGGGTTGAACGATGGTACCCTTGGCAACATCCCTCAGCTCGTTGTTCACGTAGCATAAGAGAGTGCAAGGAACATCCGTCTGCGGAAAACATGTACGACGTCATCAGAGCGAGATGCCATAAGAGTAATATATGGATGGCATGAAATAAGGCGGTAATTAAAGCAATTTGTTTACCGTGATGGCGTCGAGATCGGCTAATGTCGACGCACCGCATACGGCGACGGGCGTGCAAGAGACGGAAGGGCTGCTTGATGGCGCGGTGCTGGCCGCCGGTGTATTCTCCCTACCGACGGGTGCTTGGAGCTCCGGTGCCGCCGCGACGATGGCAGGGGGGCACCAACATGTACTCCGGCGCCGCGGTGATGGCAGGGGGAGTCACCAACACTTGTGGCGCCGCGGTGCTAGCGGGCGGAGTCACGAACACGTAGTTCGCCTGATTCGTCGGCGCCGCGTTGTTCGAGTGGCTGCTGACCATGCTTGGAATCGGGCACGGGCCTACTCGACCACCCGCACTCCAGTTCGCTATTGACTCCACCAAGGTAGGCAAGAAGGACGTGAGGGTGATTGCCAGGTTGTCTTGGACGATTTGCGGGATCCGCGCCAGTTGTGCCTTAAGTTCTTGAACCTCTCGGTTTTCCTCCTCGCTCCTTCCCGACGGCGCCACATGCGTCCTCGGCGGTGGACCACAATGATCCACCCAATTCTTACCCCGAGGCCGGCCAGACGGCCAGCCGACGACGGCTTCTTCGTAACCGGCTCTATTTTCTTGGCCCGGTTCATCGCCCTGTTAAAAGGGTTATCCCACCGGGTGGCCGCCGTCGACCCCTGGGATGAGGAACCCTGGGATCCATGACTAGCAACAATTTCCTCCTCCTGCAGAAGAAGTAACAGTGAATCATTTAGATCACCGATTAGATTGCAATCGTGTTGATCCGCAGTAATTAGATTATACTTACCACAATTTCCTCGAATTCCTTCACCGCAGGATCCGCGGTGAGTTGTTTGGTTTTTGGGTCCACATGGTAACGGGCCCTGATGAAGTTTCGAACCTGCCCGGGTTCGAATTTGGCAAAGGGGTTTTCTATCCCCTTGGATCTATACTCTTCGTCCTCCTTATTCCGTTTGGCCTCCGCGGTTCTGTATCCACCAGGTCCGAGATGGTGATGACCTATATTCATCGCCTGCAGCACCTTTCCCCGATTACTATTGGCCAGGGCTCTTTCGGATTCACACCTCTCCTTGAACTCCCGGAACTGATCTTCGGTGATCTGCGGGTCAATATTCTGGATCTCCTCGAGACTTTTTCCTTCTTTATAGATCTTCTTATTTATCCGGGTTCTCCAGCTGGCCAGGGCGGTGCTCATCTTTGTGAGGGCGGATTTGTTTACTTCGTTCCCATGATAATTTGTGTTCTGATACTTAGCGGGGAACTTGTATCTTGCGTGCAGCTTCTCGAAGAGGAGTGTGCGCAAGTGGCCATTATCTTTATGCCGGAGATTCTCGGTGTTGATCGAGATGGTTGTCCGGGTGATCGCCGCCACTTGCCCACCGTACCCTTTGACGACAAGGGCGGGCTCCAAAGGAACCCCTGATGGGATCACTTCGGTAATTTCCTCCCTGACCGTGCCGACCGTGTTCGGGCGCTGGTCCTTCGGCTTCTTCTTCTTCTTCTTAGGAGGGTTGCTACCACTCCCTGTGCCCTCGCCGCCATCAGTGGTTTCATCGTCCGCCGTTCCTTCGGCTTCTTCCTCCGCGTCTTCCATCTCATCATCCTCGCTCTCCGAAGGATGGTATTCTTCATCGTCTTCTAGCCGCTGGGCCGCCTCCCAGAATGTCAATTGTTTATTCGGAGGTATGAGTTCTCCTTCAGCGCTGATGCGCTTAGAACATCCAGCCTCGTCGTTGTCACACATCTTTGCACTAATAAAAAACAAATAATTGGTTAAATGCACGGAAAAATCCGGCATGACCTTTGCTAATTTTCTTAAACTAGGAGTGCCCGATTTCTGCCGAAACGGAAGTTAATCAACATTCCGGAAAAAATCGGGACTCATTTCATACAAGAACCTGCATACACGACATAATAAAGTGCTTCATATATAAGCACCAGCACAATTTCAATTGCTACAATTATATCACCACGCACAATCTTTCCAGTTTTTCAGCAACTCTTCCACTTCTTCGCTGCTCCTACGCTCTGGGATTCCTCGGGTCTCTGATTTGCCATCGAACAGGTCTCCACGTTTTCTCCATGGATCATTCTTGCCGAGCCACCTCCGGTGCGCCATGAACACGGTTTTCGATGACCCTGGATCTTTCTCTAGTTGGAGATAGCTTGTGTTATCCATGCACCTAACGCATGCGCAGAATCCTTGGATAACCTGCCCCGAGATATACCCGCAACCTAGATAGTCTTGCACCGTAGTGACCAATGCGGCTCTCATAGTGAAATAATCTTGTGCGACGGCATCGTAAGTATTGGCTCCAGATTCCCATAACGTGGCTAGCTCCTCTTTCAACAGCCCGAGATACAGATTGATGTCGGTACCAGGTTGTTTCGACCCTTGAATTAGCATACTCATTTGTATGTACTTCTTCTTCATGCACAACCATGGAGGTAGGTTGTACATCCATACAAACACGGGCCAAGTGTTGTGCGTGCTGCTCTGGCTACCGAACGGATTGAGTCCATCGGTGCTCGCACCAAGCCTGATGTTCCTCGAATCTCCACCGAATTCTGGGAATTCGAGGTCCAATGCTTTCCACTGGCTAGCATCTGAAGGGTGCGTCAGCAGCTCATCCTTTTCGGGGTCATCATCATCTCCTGGCTTCTTCCTTTCCGCATTCCATCGCATGAGCTTCGCTTCCTTAGGGTCCACGAAATAGCGCTGCAGACGAGGAGTGATAGGAAAGTACCATACCACTTTTCGAGGTGCTTTCTTCCCTTTCTTGTATCGACTCACGCCGCACACCGGACATGTGGTTTTCTCCGCGTCCTCGCCCCGATAAATGATGCAATCGTTGATGCATACGTGATATCTAACGTGCGCTAGATCGAGAGGACAGACGATTTTCTTGGCATCCTCGATACTAGTTGGACATGTGTTCCCCTCCGGGAGACGATCGTGCCAGAATGCCATCATATCGTCGAAGCTTGCGTCGCTCAATTTGTGCTTTGCCTTCATCTCCATAGCCTTGAGCGTTACATTCAACCGGGTATCATCGGGCATGCATCCTTCATATAATGGAGTAACCACGTCATTCTCAACTTGCGCAAGCTTGGCTTTCTCTCTAGCGGCAGCCCTGGCGTTACTCGTCTGCTTGAGAAGCAGCTCTTGCACATAAGGGTCCCGCACCCAGCCTGATGTTGTTCCATCGTCGTCTGCTCCTCCGGCATCTAGATCATCATCATCCCGGTCTGCTTCCGCACCTTCACCATCTCCAGGAGACTCTTCATCATCTCGATCGTTCTCGCCGTGATGATGATCATCGTCATGTTGGCCACCTTCTTCACCGTCTCCATCATCTACGTCATCGCTTATCCAACGAGTGTATCCATCCATGAAACCATGGCGGAGCAGGTGCGCCTGCAGATTCCCGGAATCTGGGTCGATCACCCAGTTGAGTTTCCATCTTCTGCACGGACATCTTATATCTGTCTTGTTATTTCGTATCATGTCGGCCGTCGCACATTTAAAAAATCTAGCCACAATGCCTTCGCTCATTATGCGGACCATTTTTGTCTGCACGATGTACACGGTACAATTTTGAAGTCTATTAGAACCACATAATGAATGCATGCATGCAATGGTCGATAGAAAATTTCGGCATGACCTATCCTAAAATTAGGACCTTTGCGAAATGCCAAAGTCTTGCCAAAATGGAAATGAATCAACATTTTGGCAAAACAAATGGCAACTTGTTCACATACAAACACAAGAGAGAGAAATACCGATCCATACACACATGAACATATCATTATCCTCTCCATACACACATGCATGAGCATCATCGATACTCTCCATATACACACACATATGACCATCGATCCTCTCCACATACACACATCATGAGCATCGATCATCTACATACATATGAGCACATCATCTATATACACATGAACACATCCTTACATGGACAACTTACCGAGATGAGAGACCGATCGCGAGAAAGATGGAAAGGAGAGGTGCGCGCGTCGACCGGAGAAGGATAGATGAGAGACCGGAGACCTCTTCTATTACTTATGTAACATCCAAAGCAAGTTTTACATGCTAAAAATGGTGAATGTGTGGAGAAATTGAGGTGGGAAGGAGAAGATCCCGACTAGATCTAAGGAGGAAGAATAACGGGAAAGTGAAGTGTGGGGTGGTGGATGTGGTCACACATGTGCACATAAAGTGCTGCCCTAAAGAAATCGACACATCCGTGGCGCACACGGCCCTAGTGCGCCACAGGGAGTACAAACATCTGTGGAGCACTATGCCATGTGCGCCACAGATGCTCCTACTCCCTGTGGCGCACTAGGCCAAGTGCGCCACAGAAGTTTGTGGCCGTTTCAGAGCAGAGGGGGGCATGCGCTTAGGAGTAGCGCACCAGCCCCATGTGCGCCACAGATGACCCTAACAACCGTGGCGCGCCTGACTATAGTGCGCTACAGATGTTTGGCGTGCGGCCAACAGGGCCCTGGCCCACACACATCTGTGGCGCACTATAGTCATGTGCGCCACAGTTGTTCTAGTTATTAGTAGGGCACTGCCCACAGGTGAGCCACGCCCGTTTTAGCCGTGGGGCACTTCAACCATGTGAGCCACGGATGTGCTGATTACCTATAGCCGTTTTCCTAGTAGTGGCTGCGAACCTGGTAAGCACCCTCCTGTCCCTCCAGTCGACCTGTAGCACCGCGCCGCCGCGGACAAAACTCGCCGCAGCCAGTAGCCGCCGCCAGCGCCGCCCCGTTTTTGTCGCTTGATCCAGAACCGTCAGATCTGGATCCAACGCATAGATTTAGATCACTTAGCGAATCGTTTTTGGTAGATCTAGGCCGTATGTTTTAAATAGATCCTACAGCTCGCGAGCGTGATCCGGAGTGAATCGGTACGCGCCAGTAGGAACATGACGCGTGGCTAGGGTTAGATTCAAAAACAGATTTGAAATCAGATTTTGATCCAAAATTGAAATGGCTATATCTTTTGATTCCCACGTTAGATTTTTGCAAATTTTATGTCGTTGGAATCAGGGAGACAAGACCTTTCTGAATCTGCAATGTGTTTAGTAAAAAGTTTCTGTTAAAATGTCTTTTTATGCAGAAACTTGTTTAGAACCATTTTGAGTATAGAATTTGTTTAGTAAATTTTTTAGTGCTAAATAAGTTTAGTTAGCAAGTTTTTGACTTGGTTTTGTTTCTGTATCATGCACTTGGTTGGTGGAGTTTTAAAAATCATCACTTTGCATTCTTGCATGCATGCATATATATTTTTGTTTGTATATGAATTGTGTGTAATTTTGTGCTACAAATTTTTGTTTAGATTTTGCTAGTGACTGTGATTGTGAAGAGTTCTACTCTCCCCATTACCAAGGCAAGTGGTACTTCATGAATATTTCCATCCCTATATTTTGTACAAGCATTAGAAATATTTTGCTAAGTCTTGCATGTTACTTTTTACCAAATGCTATGTTGGGAAATCCTAAGTAGTTGTAGAATTGCTAGGAAATTTCCTAAGTTAAGTTACTATGCCATGCTTAGCCTAGCTAGTAGCAAACAAGGGTGGTAAAGTATTTACATGCTATGATGAAAATATTTCTAAATCTTTGGACTTATGTTTTTCCTAATAAAACAACTAAGTCAATGAACCTCCTGGGTGGAATGGGACTTGAATGGTGGTTTTTGGTTGAGTGGTTACACAAGGCCCATGGACATGGTTTACCTTGTGTATCTCACTTGTGGTATGCCACCCAGGCACAAAGGGATTTTAGAGGCCAAGTGTTGAGAAGCTTACAGTGCAGCCACTTGGCAATATGGGCTCTGCCTTGATCATATAGGTTGCTAGAACTTAGTCATTTGGACAGTTGGTGGTAGTGGTATGATAGGTTGGAACGCGTCCATTTGGCTAAAGGAAGGCTTCTGAAAGGTCCTGTCTTGGGAAACCAAGTCTGGTGGGGAAAGTGCACAACCTCTGCAGATGGAAAAATCTAAGTACTTAGCCAAGTCCATGGCAATGGACAACTTGAGCATCAAGACATGGAAGCTATCAAGAATCTCATCACTCCAACTTCTAAGTAAAAATTGTGGGTGAACAAGGGTGAAGGACCCCAATGTCTATTGGTGGTTTCTTGGGAAAGTTTTTGACAAAGAAAAACTTAGTGATTTCAACTAATAGGAAAAACCTATTTTGAGCAAAGCAAGCCAAGCTACACTTAGCCAAATGCATATGGTAATAGTCCACTTAAAATTTACTAAGGTATCACTTGCCAATACTATTCCAAAGTATTGACCCACTGTGGCTGTAACTTGTGATGTTGCAGGTTACTCCGATGTTGATTAGGTGTCATGAGTCTACACTCAACATGCTTGCCTGTGGCACATGAAGATGAAGACTTATGTTTATTTACTTATTCCAAAACTCTTGTATTAGGCATGTGGCCTTGAGTTGTAAAAGACTATGTTTTATCTCTGGAATGGATGTAATAAATGACCTTTGTTTCTGTGTACTTCATCTTAAACTGTGGATGCTAGCAATGATCCAGGGACTAGCATTGCAATCATAGGGATCCTTTTCCTTTACAAAGGAGGGATCTTACAGATGGTATCAGAGCACTGTGTTGCCTGTAGGATTATGACCCTAGGATTGGAAAACCACTAAGGAAAAATTTTCAACTACTTCTACACTTGTCTATTCTTCTCGTAAACTTTTCTAATCTTCTCTTTCTCATCTTCATTTGTAGATGAACTCCATCAACGAAGCCGTAAAGAAAGGACCACTCATGACCATGACCTTGGAGTGTGAAACTAAGTTTCCCAAAATTCTCAAGGACCTCATGATGGCAATGGAGATACATGGTGCAGTTGTGTACAAAGGCTTTCCAGTGATGGATGAAGGAGTTGAGTACTGGTGGGTGCAACTTCACTTGTACAAAAGCAAGGAAGACAACCACAAAGAAAGAGGATTCTGCATGTACACCAACACTGTGGTGCACACCACATTCTTTGAGTCAGCAAGAGAAGCAGCTTGGAGGACTATCAAAGAACTCAGTGCTAGAGTCAAGTGCAGAATTCTCAACCTCCAAAAAGACTTAGAGAAAGAGAAGGAACATACCCAAGAGTTGGAAGCCACCAACCAAACCTTAAGAGGAGATATTATAGACTTAGTGATGGAATCATGTGAGCAAGATAGGCTGATTGCCTCTAGGAACATTGTGTTAGCCAACAGATCCAGTGAGATAGGATTGTAAACGTACTTCGTTAGTTGGACCACCACCTATCACCTTATTTTCCAAAATGATACCTTAAATAAGTTTGTACCTTGGTTGATGTAATGGATTCATGTATGCATGACTTGTGTGATTTTGTGTTCCAAGGATGTGTATGTGATGTTTGTCTTTGTTTTATCTTAAATAGTGTTGTTCTAACTTTTCTATCTTATAAATAGATGCCTATTACCATCAGCATTGTTGAGGAGTTCCAGGTTACCCGCTTTGGTCCTCGTATCATTGAGCTTACCACTTTGCTCAATCTCCCTCTTCCCACCATCATGGTGTATCCACTCACCAAGTTCGAGAGGAAGGACCTCTGGGGCTTCAAGGTGAACCAGCCCGGACGCCAGACAGAGCCTACTATGGAGGCCATCGTCTTCAAGCTTATGCACGATGACAGGGAGAGAGGCATGGAGGTAGTCATGCAGGACCTGATAGGACGTCTGCTAGGCCGGCACTCCCGACAGGTTAGAGGCACCCACTTTCACGTCTTCGGAAGACGTGATGAGGATGGAGAGTCCATCGACTTTGAGGACGACTCGAGGGACGCAGCAGAGCCGATACGTCTGTATCTCCAGGACTTAGAGTCTCTCATTAGGCACGTGGATACGGACAGGACCAATGTCATGCTCAGTAATGACGAGCTCCAGGTGCAGCTTCGCGAGAAGGACAAGCTCTTCGCACAGAAGGACGAGATAGTCAAGGAAATGGAGGCGAAGTTCGAGACCCAGGACCGGAAGTTCAAGAGTCAGGAGAAACGTGTCCAGGATAGGAACAAGAAGATCCGGGACATGACTGAAGAACTGAAGTCCAAGGATTTCGAGCTAGAGCAGCAGCAGATGGTGATCGAGAGGCTTCGTTCCCAGAAGAGGGCTCTCAAGGCCAAGATTGAGTCCTTGACCACTACTATTGGGGAGAACAAGACCGCGATGGAGAACGCAGGTCTTACCTTTGTCGAGGAGGAGATTGATGCTGATGAGTAGACTTGACTACTCGTTTATCTTTCATTATCGTACTTGTTATTTGTGAACTTATTATTGGACCATCCGACATGTGGATGGCTTGCCACTTGTGTGTTTTACTTTGAGAACTTGCTATCTGGTTGTTGAACTTTTATCTTTTGTTGCATGCTTGTGTTTGCTTATGTGATGTAATGTGCATAAAAAAACATCTATGGGTATCTCATTCTTATCTCTATTTGAACAAACCACAGATGCCTCCCCGTCGCGCAAACCCCAACCCCAACAACAACAACAACATCACTCCAGAAATGCAGCAAATGATGAATGCTCAAACACAGCTCATGCAGATGATGACAACATTCATTCAGAACCAAAACAACAACAACAACCCCAATAACAACAACAATAACAACAACAACAACCCTCCGGGCTTTGATATGCTCACCAGATTTCTGCGATTGAGGCCAGCTAAGTTCTCGGGGACAACTAATCCCATGGTGGCCAATGATTCGCTACGTTCGGTAAACAAGGACTTAGTAACCGTGGGATGCACGGATGCTGAAAAGGTCAGATTTGCAGCACATCTGCTGGAAGGGCCAGCCGCCACATGGTGGGACAACTTCCAAATCACCACTCCTATAGATGAGGTGACTTGGGCTATCTTTGAGGATGGCTTTCGCACTGCTCATATCTCATCAGGAATAATGAGCCTGAAAAAGAAAGAGTTCCACAATCTGAAGCAGCGCCACCGCAGCGTGGCTGAATACATTGAAGAGTTCAACAATCTGGCGCGTTATGCACCGGATGAGGTTGACACCGATGCCAAAAGAAAGGAAAAATTTCTGGAAGGCTTGAATGATGAGCTGAATCTGCAGCTGGCTGTGGCATATGTTCCCACTTATCAGTCGCTCTGTGATAAGGCTGCAATATTGGAGAATAAAATGAAACAAGTCGAGAGTAGGAAGAGGAAACACTCCGACAAGCACAGCTCGGGATCGTCTCACAAACGATCTCACTATGATGACAGTGGAATCTCAGGATCCCACAAGCATGGGAAATTCAACAAGCACCACAACCACAACCGTCATGACAACAAGCATCACCGCAGTCATGACAATGACAAGTACAAGAACCACAAGAGTGGACATAAGAACCACCACAGTGGTAATGGTAGTGGGAGTGGAAGTCAGCCTGCTAAGAGAGACATCAGTCAGGTTGAATGCTTCAAATCCAAGAAGATGGGACACTATGCAAATGAGTGCTCCGAAAATAAAGTTGAAGGACCTGTCAAGCCCAATCCTTTCTAGAAAGGACAGGTGAACCACATTAATGTGGAGGAGGTCTATGAAGAGCCTGATGCTGTTGCCGGTAAGTTCAGACTCAATTCCATTCCAGCATTTGTACTCTTTGATACTGGTGCATCTCATTCATTCATATCAAGAGCATTTGTTGAAAGAAATGAACTACCGGTAGAAACTATTGGGTGTCCTATAAAAGTAAGTTCTCCTGGTGGAGAAATGATAGTGAATTCAGGATGCCATGATCTAGTCATAGAATTTGGGAAGTATAAGTTTCCCGTTAACTTGATAATATTAAACTCCCAAGGTTTGGATGTCATTCTGGGAATGGACTGGATGACTAAGTACAAAGGAGTGATAGATTGTGCCAGCCATACTGTCTCACTCACAACTCCGGAAAATAAAAGGATCAGATTCAAGACCAGCTTTGGAGCAAAAAAGAGTATGCTTAATTCTCTTAAGGGGGTTAGCATGGACAGTGTGCCAATTGTGTGTGAGTATCCGGATGTATTTCCAGAAGAATTGCCAGGAATGCCACCAGATAGAGATGTGGAATTTCTGATAGATTTGGTACCAGGTTCTGGACCAATAGCAAAGAGACCATATAAAATGTCAGTTGATGAACTGAAAGAGGTCAAGAAGCAACTAGGAGAACAGTTGCAGAAAGGATTTATTCAACCAAGTTCTTCATCTTGGGGAGCCCCAGTTTTTTTTGTGGAGAAGAAGGATAGGAGCCAAAGGTTATGCATAGATTACCGTTCTCTCAACGAGGTAACTATCAAGAACAAATATCCTTTGCCAAGAATCAATGACTTGTTTGATCAGCTAGAAGGAGCCTGTGTGTTCTCAAAAATTGATCTCCGGTCAGG
Source organism: Avena sativa (assembly GCA_916181665.1). Classification (NCBI taxonomy): domain Eukaryota; kingdom Viridiplantae; phylum Streptophyta; class Magnoliopsida; order Poales; family Poaceae; genus Avena; species Avena sativa. The sequence continues at coordinate 49,451,069 of OV702279.1, read as the reverse complement.
CTATTTTCAACTTAAGATAAGAGAACAAGACATACCTAAAACAGCATTCACCACAAGGTATGGATTTTATGAGTATACCGTAATGCCTTTCGGCTTGACCAATGCTCCAGCATACTTCATGAATATGATGAACAAGGTGTTCATGGAATTTCTTGACAAGTTTGTTGTCATTTTCATCGATGACATCTTAGTCTACTCCAAGAGCAAATAAGAGCATGAAGGACACTTGCGTTTGATACTTGAGAAGTTGAGAGAGCATAAACTTTATGCCAAATTCAGCAAGTGTGAGTTCTGGTTAGAAGAAGTTGGTTTTCTTGGTCATGTTATGACAAAGGATGGTGTAGCAGTTGATCCTGCTAAGGTTTCAGCTGTGACTGAATGGGAATCTCCCAAGAACGTGAAAGAAGTTCGCAGTTTCCTTGGCTTAGCAGGTTACTACAGAAGGTTCATCGAGAATTTCTCAAAGGTTGCTAAACCAATGACTGAACTATTAAAGAAAGACAAGAAGTTTGCTTGGTCTGAAGGTTGTGAAGTCAGCTTTCAGGAGTTGAAGAAGAGACTTGTGACAACACCAGTTCTGTGTCTGCCAGATTTGGAAAAGGATTTCCAAGTATATTGTGATGCATCTCATCAAGGTTTGGGTGACGTACTTATGCAAGACGGTAAAGTTGTGGCTTATGCCTCGAGGTAAACTATCCTACTCATGATTTGGAGTTAGCCTCTGTCGTCCATGCACTCAAAACATGGAGGCACTACCTTTTGGGAAAGCGTTGCGAAGTGTTCACCGACCACAAGAGTTTGAAGTATATCTTCACCCAAAAGGAAATCAATATGAGACAAAGAAGATGGTTAGAGCTTATCAAGGATTATGACTTAAGTTTGCAATACCACCCCGGTAAAACAAATGTTGTAGCGGATGCTCTAAGTCGTAAGGTATTTGTAAATGGCCTTACCAAAGGAGAATTGTTAGATGATTTGTGTACCCAATTCCGAGAACTCAGATTGGAGATTGTGCCTGAAGGACATCTCATGTCTTTGGATGTTCAACCCACTTTGTTGGACAAGATCCGAGAAGCTCAGAAGACTGATAAGGAAATTGAAGAGATTAAGGAAAAGATTGGCCAAGGGAAAGCTAAAAATTTCCATGAAGATGAACAGGGTACTTTATGGCATGGGAAACGTATCTGTGTTCCACAAGATCCGGAGTTACGGAAACTGATTTTGCAGGAAGCACACAACTCTCCGTATTCTATTCATCTGGGTAACACCAAAATGTACATGGACATGAAGGAAAGATTTTGGTGGAACAATCTCAAGAGGGACATCGCCGAGCATATTGCCTTGTGTGATGTGTGTAGTAGAGTAAAGGCGGAGCATCAGAAACCTGCAGGTTTGCTTCAACCACTACCTATTCCTGATTGGAAGTGGGATAAGATTGGTATGGATTTCATTACCAGATTACCAAGGACCAGATTAGGATATGATTACATATGGGTAGTAGTAGATCGCCTAACTAAAGTGGCTCATTTCATACCCGTGAAGACAACTTATACAAGTCCAAGTTAGCCAAGATCTACATGAGTAGAATTGTGTGTCTACATGGTGTGCCCAAGAGTATTGTGTCTGATAGGGGAACTCAATTCACTTCCCATTTTTGGAGACAACTACATGAGTCATTAGGAACGAGGTTGGAATTCAGTACTGCTTTTCATCCTCAAACTGATGGACAAACGGAAAGGACTAATCAAATTCTGGAAGACATGTTGAGGGCATGTGCCCTAGACTATGGAGCCAGTTGGGATGAAAGTCTGCCTTACGCAGAATTTTCTTATAACAACAGCTATCAAGCCAGCATTGAGATGGCACCGTTTGAGTTTCTCTACGAAAGAAAATGTACCACCCCATTGTCATGGAATGGTGTGGGAGAAAGAAGTTTATTTGGGCCAGATCTTATCAAAGAAGCCGAAGAGAAGGTCAAATTGGTTAACGATAGGTTGAAGATAGCACAGTCCCGACAGAAAAGCTACGCAGATCCTAAGCGTAGAGAAGTCACCTACGAAGTTGGTGATAGAGCCTATCTTAGAGTATCACCACTTCGTGGAGTGAAAAGATTCGGAGTCAAAGGAAAGTTGGCACCAAGATACGTTGGGCCATTCAAGATTCTGAGTCGCAAAGGAGAAGTTTCTTATGAAATAGAACTACCAGAATCTCTATAAGCTGTCCATAATGTGTTTCATGTGAGTCAGCTTAAGAAATGTCACCCAGAAATGGAAGAAACTTCTTTGAAGGATACTATACCTTTGGAGGAAGTTCAACTAGAAAGTGATCTCACTTATGAAGAGAAACCTATCAAAATTCTTGAGACTGCAGAAAGAGTCACAAGGACAAAGACTATCAAGTTCTGCAAAGTACAGTGGAATCATCATTCCGAAGAGGAAGCAACATGGGAAAGAGAAGAGGATCTTCGAAAAGACCACCCTCACCTATTTGCTAGCCAATCCGAATCTCGAGGGCGAGATTCACCTTAAGGGGGTTAGATTTGTAACATCCCTAAAATCATGATTTCAAAGATTTCATATCATTCATGCATGCATGTAGAATTGATATCATTTTCAAAACTCATTTCAGAAAAACAAAGCACATAGTGCTATCATTTTATGTGAGCAAACTAAAATCAAATAGCCATCCCTATTTGAGAGTTTGAAAGTTTTAAACCTATATTGCTTGTCTCCTTTGTTGAATGGCTTGAGTGAGGAAATTTGAACCAAGTTTTACAAAATGGAAATGGTTCAAAAACCATTTTTCCAACATTTTCAAATCTTGTGCAAAGCTCCTGATTTTTTTGTTCTCCAAGAGTGACCAAGCTTTTGCAAAGCAACCACATGGTTTTGTGCCTATATTGAAACCTTTGCACACTACAAAAACCCCAGAAAGATTTGAATTCAAAAAGAGTTTGAATTCATATCAAAACCATTCCTGAAAATCAAAACAGAAAAAGAAAAGGACAAAAGAAAAGGACAAAAGAAAAGAAAAGGGCCAGGCGCCAGGATTCTGGCCCAGCAACAGAACTGGCCCAACTAGCCCACCCGGCCTTCCTCTCTCTCTCTCTCGCACACGCAAGCGCACCCAAGCAGTCGCTGACGACCAGACCCCACCTCCTCTCTGCGAGTATCGCTGACGAGCGGGCCCTCTCCATGTCACCCTCGTCTTCCCCAAAACGCGCCCGCAGACCACGTCGCCGCTGCTGTCAATGTCGGTAATGGCGCGGCGTAATTAGCCTTGATGCCGCAGGCGTTTCCTGTCGCGCTTGAGCCTATATAAACCACACCCCGCCGCGGTCATTTCCCCCCACTCTCCTCGCTCACTCCGCCACCAGGCTGCGCGCATTTGCCCTCGAAACCCCGCAGCACCGATGACTCCGGCGACTAATTCCAGTGAGCCTCGACCGCCCCCCTCTCTCTGGTTCAAACGGGTACCGGTGGCTTCTCCAGGGGTGGCTCCAATCGACAGCTCCCTTCTCCTCCAGTAGCGGCGGGCTTCGACCAAATTCCGACGATGCACTGCTTGCCTTGCTCCGGGAGTGAGGTGGGGTGGTTCTGAGGGAGAGGGGAGTGAACTGGTGTGAAGAAAATGAGCGGTGGAGGCCTCTATTTATAGTGGCGGAAGGGGACCGACGGGCGCGGGTTGAGCTCGTCGTGGTCGACGGAACAGAGTGTTACTGTCATGGGTGACGGTAGGGGGCGGTGATGTGCTCCCTGGCGAAGCTCAACGGCGTGGCGGCGACGCGTGGGGTGGTGCTGATCGGTCGGAACGCGTCGATGATCTGGGCGGGTCCGACGGCAATTTTAATGGCCCACGGCATGCATTGTCTGCGCGGCGGCGAACGGGCATGTCTGCGGGGTTGCTAGGGCGGTGGTGATCACGCACGCACACGGCGAGGGCGGCACGTGGTCTTTGGGTGCTGGTCGAGGGTGGCTCACTGGTGCGTTCTCGGCTCGCATGCAGAGAAGTTTGGCATGGGCTTGTCGTGTGGTCCAGGGGCTGGAAGTGCTCGGGGTTGGGACAGGGAGTGGCGATGGACGATGGAGTTCCTGCTAGACATGCTTGCTAGGCTTGGGGCTGCTCCTAGCTTGTTGTCGACAAATGGGTGGCAAGGTGAGGCTCGGCATGCTTGCCATTAATGGCATGATCTGGTTTATAGTGAGCTAGAGGGGTTAAACAAGTTAGATGATCTACTAAGGGTGTAGAGTGAGCTAGATAGGGAACAAGTTAGGCCAAAATTACTACACGCTATAGTGTTTGATGTCTGTTTGATTTGTATCTGCAAGGTTTTTGATAAAATGGCCGCAAGAACTTTGAATTTGAATTTTGGATTCAAACTTTATGGGTTTGCTAGGCACATACTAGGGAGTGTCTGGTTAGTTGGATTAGTAAAGGGGCACCGGTTTGGTTGGGTTTTGAAAATGGGTGATCTTCACATATGATAAAGATTCAATTTTGAATTGTGATTTGAATGAGGTTGTCAAATATTTCTATAAGTTTGAAAGGTGGGCTTTTATTCACTTTTACTTGTTCTAGCAAGGGGTGAAAAGAATTGGGAAAGTTTCTGTTTGAAATCTTGGACTAGAAACACTCAAAGTGACCTAGTGAGCAAGATTGGCAAAAATGACCATTTGCTTTATTTGACTTGTTTTTGATTTTCTCTTGATTTGTTTCTGCATGGAAATGTTTTATATGATGTTATTTTCCTCTTTAAACCATTTCTTGATATTTAGGTTAATCACACAAGTTCATTCATGCATTTATCAAATCATCTCATTCACACATGCTTTGATATGATTTTAATTAATCAAAGTTTTTGTTAACCCTAATTTTAGTGCTTAGAGTTTGATGATCATTGTTTTATATTTTTGGGATGTAGCATACCTTCCCCCCTTAAACAAAATCTCGTCTCGAGATTTGAAAAAGGAATAAAAAAGATTACCTAGGATTTAAAGTGATTGGGAAACTCCATCCTAATGTGATCTTCTCGCTCCCAGGTAGCTTCTTCTTCAGTGTGGTTGCTCCACTGAATCATGAGAAACTTGATACTTCGGGTCCTGGTGGTTCTGAATGCTTCTTCCAAAATACGGATGGGTACTTCGGGATAGATCAGGTCATCGTTGATCTCTATGGTCTGGTGATTGATGTTCTTGAAAACTTCGGTCTTCTCCGAAACTTCAAGGCATTTGCGAAGTAACGATATATGGAACACATTGTGCACTGCGGACATTTCCTCTAGCAATTCCAATTGATATGATACTTCTCCTTGATGATTTAGAATCTTGAAGGGTCTGATATATCTGGGGGCTAACTTTCCTTTGAGCTGGAAAAGCTGCATTCCCTTCAAAGGCGACACTTTGAGATACATGAAATCTCCGATATTGAAAGTGAGGTCTTGACGTCTCTTGTCGGCGTAACTCTTTTGTCTTGACTGGGCGGTCTTGAGGTGCTCACGAATACTGTGAACTTTCTCTTCTACCTCTCGTAGGATGTCGGGTCCGAAAATCTAACTCTCTCCTACTTCCGACCAATTCAAAGGGGTGCGACACTTCCTTCCATACATGAATTCAAATGGGGACATTTGCAAACTAGCTTGGTAACTGCTATTGTATGAAAATTCTATGAAAGGCGAACAGTCTTCCCACTTAGATCCATACTCTAGCACACATGCTCTCAACATATCTTCGAGTATTTGATTTACTCGCTCCGTTTGTCCATCGGTCTGAGGGTGATACGTAGTGCTGAAATCTAGTCGGGTTCCTAAACCTTCTTGGACTTTCTTCCAGAATCTCGAGGTAAACTGGGTTCCTCGATCCGACACAATGTTCTTGGGAACTCCATGCAAACTGACGATTCTAGCGATGTATAACTCCGCTAGCTTCGAACTCTAGTATGTGGTCTTGACTGGTAAGAAATGGGCGAATTTGGACAATCTATCAACTATGACCCAGATAGAGTCATTTCCCCTACTAGAAGTAGGCAATCCGATGATAAAGTCCATTCCAACAGAATCCCATTTCCATTCTGGAATCTGTAACGGTTGCAATAGTCATGCGGGTCTTTGATGTCCCGCCTTGACTCTATGACAGATATCACACTTGGCGATATAGCTTCCGATTTCTCTCTTCATCTTATGCCACCAAAATTGCTCCTTCAAATCCTGATACATCATCGTTCCTCCGGGGTGGATAGAATAAAGAGTATCATGGTCCTCATTCAAAATAACCTCTTTCAACTCTGAATCTGCTGGTACACAGAGACGTCCTTTGTACCACAGAACTCCTTCTTCGTCTTCGTTGAATCCGGGTACTTTGCATGTACCGATACGATGTTTGATTCCGTCGATACTAGCATTTACTTTCTACGCCTCTTTGATCTAATTGATCAAAGTGGGTCGAAGTTCGATGCTAGCCAAAAATCCTTCACTCACTAATTCCATTCGGAAATCTTCCATCTCTTTGTGTAAACTTGGTTGCTCCTTCAAAATTATGGAGTTCAAGCGGCACGGCAATCTGCTAAGGGCATCTTCTACCATATTGGCTTTATCGGGGTGATAGTGAATGTCCAGATCATAATCCTAGATTATCTCAATCCATCTTCTCTGTCTCATATTCAGCTCCTTCTGAGTGAATATATACTTCAAGCTCTTGTGATCCGAATAAATCTCACAACGGTTTCCCATCAGGTAATGCCTCCATGTCTTCAGGGCTAGAACTACGGCTGCTAGTTCAAGGTCATGGGTTGGATAATTCTGTTCATGTTGTTTCAGTTGTCGGGATAGATAAGATATAACTTTGCCTTCTTGCATTAGCACACATCCGAGACCGATCTTGGATGCGTCACAATACACATAAAAGGGCTTCGTGATATCCGTCATGATCAAGATTGGGGCTGAAACTAATCTCCTCTTGAGTTCCTGAAAACTCGCTTCACATTGGTCAGTCCATTCAAACTTATTGTCCTTCTTCAGCAACTGGGTCATGGGTCTGGCAATACTCGAGAATCCTTCTACAAACTTGCGGTAGTATCCTGCTAATCCGAGAAATGCACGAACTTTGGTCTGAGTGGTTGGGGCTTGCCAATTTTCGACATCCTTCACCTTCGCAGGGTCAACGGCAATTCCTCCGGCTGATACAATGTGTCCGAGAAATCCTACCTCCTGTAACCAGAATTCACATTTGCTAAACTTGGCATATAGCTGATGCGCTCTAAGGGTTCCAAGAATGGTCCTTAGGTGTAGCTCATGTTCTTCTTCTGATTTGGAATAAATCAAAATGTCATCGATGAAAACAACGACAAACGTATCCAGGAATTCCATAAAAATCTTATTCATGAGATTCATGAAATAAGTGGGGGCATTGGTTAATCTAGAAGACATGACAGTATACTCATATAATCCATATCGGGTGGTAAAGGCAGTCTTTGGGATATCCTCTGCGTGAATCTTGAGTTGATGATAGCCAGTTCTAAGATCAATCTTAGAAAACACTTTGGCACCAGTCAACTGGTCAAACAAATCTTCTATCTTTGGCAGTGGGTACTTGTTTTTGATAGTGACATTATTCAACTTCCGATAATCCGTACACAAACAGTTACCTCCATCTTTCTTGTCTACAAACAAGATAGGTGATCTCCAAGGTGATGCACTTGGTTGAATCAGTCCAATTTCTAGCATGGCATCTAGTTGCTTCTTCAGTTCTGCTAGTTTAGACGGGTTCATACTATATGGTCTGGGCTATGGGTCTGGTTCCATGTATTAGTTCAATGATAAACTCGATATCCCGATTTGGGGGAATACCGGGCAAAACATCTGCAAATACATCGGGGTATTCACAGACTATCCGAACTTGGTCAATGGTAGGTTGGGCTATACTCTTGTTGCACTTGAATTGATGATGCAAGATTTCAGATACATGCTCTACTGATATTCCGGCTGTACTAGTCATGGTTATGGCTTTCTTGGCGCAGTCAATTAATCCTTTGTGTTTGGACATCCAATTCATTCCTAGTACTACTTCCAAGCCTTTAGTTCCGAGTACAATTAGATTAGCATAAAAATCTATGCCATGAATTCGGATAGGGACGGCTTTGCAAATTTGCCTAGCTTTGGTGGTTGAACCAGGTATTTGAACAATCATAACATGCTTCAATTTGGTTGGTTGAATCTTACTAGTGCGTGCAAATTCTTTAGTGACAAATGAGTGCGATGCTCCAGAATCAAACAACACTCTTGCAAGTATTGAGTTACCAGAAAACATACCCAGCACGACATCTGGCGCTTCTTGGGCTTCTTCAGCATGCATGAGAAAAAGACGGCCATTGCGGTTGAGCGAGTTCCCTGAAGAAAACCTTCTTCCGGGCTGAACATGACGTTGCTGTTGAGCTGGGGCATTTACATTGGGGGCTGCGGCAATCTTCTTGGGGCAGTCATTGGAATAGTGACCCTTGGTTCCACATTCATAACAAGTCACTTGCGACTTGTCCTTCACTGCAACAGGCACAGCATTGCTTCCAGTCCTTGGAGCAGTGTTGGTGTTGGTGGCGGCATTGTTGTTGTTGAACTTGGGTGGTGCACAGTTGAAATTGCTGGAGTTGTCGGGGTTGTTGTGGTATCCTCCGGGCCTTGGGTTTCCACAGTTGAGATAGGTCGGACGGTTCATCGGGGGTCTGTTGGTTCTCGGGGAAAATCCTAGAGATGGGTTGGGGCAATACTTTGGTGTATGGTGGGTTCCTGGTTGATGCATCATGCGACGCTTGCTGTTCTCATTGGCTTGGTTGATCTTTCCTTCCATCTGAATGGCAGAGTCAACTAAGGCTTCAATGTCATCAAAGGGGATATTGACTAACACCGTCTGCATCTCATCGTGCAGACCATTCAAGAATCTCTCTTTCTTCTTGGCTTCAGTGTCGATCTCATCTGGGGCATACCTAGCTAATGACAAGAATTCTGGTCGAGGGCGGCGCACTGGCGTGTTCTCGCCTCGCACGCAGAGAAGTTTGGCATGGGCTTGTCGTGTGGTCCAGGGGCTGGCAGTGCTCGGGGTTGGGACAGGGAGTGGCGGTGGACGGTGGAGTGCCTGCTAGACATGCTTGCTAGGCTTGGTGCTGCTCCTAGCTTGCTGTCGACAATGGGGTGGCAAGGTGAGGCTCGGCATGCTTGCCATTAATGGCATGGTCTGGTTTACAATGAGCTAGAGGGGTTAAACAAGTTAGATGATCTACTGAGGGTGTAGAGTGAGCTAGATAGGGAACAAGTTAGGCCAAAATTACTGCACACTATAGTGTTTGATGTCTGTTTGATTTGTATCTGCAAGGTGTTTGATAAAATGGCCACAAGAACTTTGAATTTGAATTTTGGATTCAAACTTGGTGGGTTTGCTAGGCACATACTAGGGAGTGTCTGGTTAGTTGGATTAGTCAGGGGCACTGGTTTGGTTGGGTTTTGAAAATGGGTGATCTTCACATATGATAAAGATTCAATTTTGAATTGTGATTTGAATGAGGTTGCCAAATGTTTCTGTAAGTTTGAAAGGTGGTCTTTGATTCACTTTTACTAGTTATAGCAAGGGGTGAAAAGAATTGGGAAAGTTTCTGTTTGAAATCTTGGAATAGAAACACTCAAAGTGACCTAGTGAGCAAGATTGGCAAAAATGACCATTGCCTTTATTTGATTTGTTTTTTATTTTATCTTGATTTGATTCTACATGGAAATGTTTTATATGGTGTTATTTTCCTCTTTAAACCATTTCTTGCTATTTAGGTTAATCACACAAGTTCATTCATGCATTTATCAAATCGTCTCATTCACACATGCATTCATATGATTTTAATTAATCAAAGTTTCTGTTAACCCTAATTTTAGTGCTTAGAGTTTGATGATCATTGTTTTATATTTTTGGGATGTTACATGGTAGGTGCGGGAGACGCTGGTAGAAAGCTCGTGTGATCTAGGAGGTAGGAGGGGGTCGGGGATCACCAGAATTCGACGGGGAACTCGTCGGAAGCAGTGACAGAGCGAGGCAAATTCAGCGCAGCCTGGTGGCGTTCAGGTACGAGCGAGCAAGGGTAAAGAGAGGGGAGAGGGGATGCCTCAGTAGGGCATGTTTGCTGGCGAGGATTAATCCCGAAATATCACAAATTGAAGCGAGAATCAATGGCATAAATGGCCGAGGAAATTGGGGAAAAACTGGGGGCGGGGTCAGCGGGTGAGGACGATGATGAGGTGGCGTTGGTAGGTCCAGCATGTCAGTGAGGGTACGGGTATGATGCACCGTGAGAAAGGGGGTGTAACACCCTCAGAATCGGCCCTATGCAAGTTTTAGCGAAACCCGCCAAACCCGCATAGAAACGATTCAAAGGTGCCCACCAGGTACTTTCGTGCAGGTGGAAAACGAAGTAATAACATTACACAACAGTCCTCGATGGGACCCACAGAACAGATATATTTACAACACGACTCCATGAGTCAAGAATACAGATATACAGAACAAAGATCCAAATCACCTTGAAAACGATAGAGCGTCCAACTACGGACAAGATGCAAATGGGGCTAAGAGCCCTGAAGAATAACCAATGGCGTCCATAACCCTGCCCAGGCCAAGCCGGAAGGGTAACCCTGCTAACGACGTCGATCTCAAAACCTGCTTAAACAAAGGGGTGCCGACAAAGGGCAAAGGAAAAAGAGAGAGCGGTCAGTACTGAGGCCAGTACACGGCGAGGCTAGAATTCGGCGGTCCTCGCCTACACAGGTATGGTGGACTGCAGCGGCAGCGCAGCATGCACTAAACAACCTATAGAGACTCGATACAACTGTCGGCTACCAGAGAGGGATAAGAAAGACCTATCCGAAACCAACCTGATTCTACCATCAGACAAACCCATCCTGGTGTTTCCCCCTCGAGACCAAACGAGGAAGTCAACCGAGGAACTCACACCGCTGGCAGTTTTATTTATTCAGTTATCATTGCAGCAATTACTAGTCAGGTATAGATAGTCATCCTGATATAATAAGCAGTGGGCAGTTTTAGTTAACCATTCCGTTGTAGTTGCAACACTTACTAGTCAGATACAATTAGCATGAGATATCCCAAAACCCAGCAGCTGTTGGTACTTTTATTTAGCCACTCCGTTGCAGTGAAGCTGATTACTAGTCATATCGGATACAAGTCAAATTTTAACAGTAAACTTTAGTTATAGTTGTCTATGATCAAGTACTGTGCTCCAAGTCGTCCATAACCGCGGACACGGCTTCTCGAAAAGATTAAACCCTGCAGGGGTGCACCAAAGTATCCACACGCACTTCGACCCTTTTTGCCAGATCAATTAACATACACCCATCGGTATGTCGGCGGGGCCTAAGTCATGACATTTCCCAGACCCAAAGCAAGCACGGGGGGGCACCCCACTAAGTCTACCCGCAACGAAGTCGGCCGGTCTCCGAGACGGACTCAGGGTTTGGGTGGACGGCTGTAAACGACTGGGAACCCGAAAACTCGGGCTTGTCGATACCGCGAAAACGTGTCCCGATCCTAAACAGTACAGTGTGCAGTACCTCGCACAATCGTAAATAATACAGTAAAGCATGGCATAAGTACAGGATAGTAAATAAAACCTCAAACTAGTTTGTGGCCCCCAGTACAGTACTTTGAAATCAGGTACTAAATCGATGGGGTGCCCATACATCCCACATGTGGTTAGCGCGCTCGATCTCGGAACGGGTGTCAAGAACTCGGGGTCCTACGGGACACAAGTGGACGGTTAACAACCAAATAACATCTATTGCCCACCTGTGCCTCTGCTTACCTACTTCAATTTTAGTTATTAAACAATAATTAAAGTGAACGATAATTGAAGCCATGATCATCTCCAACATTAAACAAGCGGCAATGCTCCAACAACTGTGGTACTTGACGCCACGCAACAGCACTTGAGCAAGCGACTACGACGCGCAGGTCCAACTATCTACCAAACAACAGGTAATAGGAGGTGTCCAAGGCAATATAAGGCTGCAAGGGATATCACGGGTACGAAAACTAGAGCAACGCAACACAGATAGCAATAGATCAACAGGAGGGAATAAATACTATAAAAGTAAGATAGGTAGAAAAGGGGAGATGCTCGCCTGAAAACATTGCCGAAGGTTCATCCGAAGATCGGGACGAAGCTCACATCAACTCAACGGCCTTATCCGCGAAGAAGCAAAACACTAGAATAAACACCGGATGCATTATTTAATACCACGGCAGAAGATCGGGCATGATGCATGTATGATGCATGACATGGCAAAGATGTGATGCAATTGGGCAATATTAAGTGGAACCGGGGTCCCGCCAATTAATTAATAGGTTCATGTTGTTTATCTACCCCGCAGATTAAAGGTTGTAATAACAGGGAAAGATAGGTTACCGGTTCGCTACACAAATTTAAATGAGGCCAATATAAGACTGGATTTGCCCGCATATGGGCCCCATATTTGATTATATGGTGAATCGGCATAATACCCCCAAACCCCCATGATATGTGTGCAAATATGAACATTTTAATATGCAACAAGTTTAGATATTATTATAAAATAGGGATCGGGAAGGGAATCACACATTAGGGGGTCGGTGATCTTGGTTCCGGGGGGTTCGGGGTTTGTCTTAGGGTCCGGATCTGGGGTTCGGTCTCGACGGGATCGTTCTCGGATAACGGAGTAGATCTTGGCGTTCCGTGAAGGAGGACTTGGTTCGGCGTCGGGGCGCATCGGATTCGTTATGGTCGGTGTCGATCTTGTCGTCACGAAGCTCTTGTCGGGTCGTCGCCATCAAGTCGGTCTTGGCATTCGGGGTGAAGAACTTGGCATCCTCGAGGAAGTACTTGTCGTATCCGTGAAGAAGATCATGTCGGTCCACGGGGTTCGGTCTTCGGGGTTCGACGGGTGTCTTGGTGTCCCATGAAGGCATCCTCGGTGCTCCGTGTCGAAGGCATCGGGGCCTCCGGGTAGGAGAACATGGAGTTCCGAGGGGTTCGGTCCCGTGAGGCAGATCTTGGGGTTTGGTCTTTAAACACCGGGATCGGTCTTCGGACGTCGGGATCAGGCTTCGGTTTCCATGAAGGGGAGCTTCGGACTCCGAATTTGTGGTCGATGGAGAACTCGGATGGCACCGGGGGTTCACCGGATCTGCCTATTCGATGTCGATTATGGCGGTTACTTGTCCAAGTTGTTGTTCTCGGTATTTTACATCAACCAACACAACTAGCAAGGACAGGGAGCCAGCAGAATAGTGGCCTCAACGTCCAGATTCTCGCAACTTGACAACATCAAGAGACTACACGGGCAGGGACTCCATAGGCGCACAGGGCAGACCCACACGGAACAATGCGGGCGACTGCGCCAACGCGGTGCCGAGGTCACGCTTGAACGACGGGTACTGGCCGAAGGTGGGAGGCGGCGGGAGCGGCGACGCTAGGGCCGGCTCGCCAGGCGGCGACGACGGCGCCCTGGATGCAAACGATGGAGAGCGGCAGCGGGCGACGGGTAGGAGAGGACGGCGACGGCGATGTTGTCCACCCCGGGCGGCAGAGCTCGCACCGGTGGAGGCGGCCGGAGGCGGGCAGCGGCAGAGCGGCAGGGGCGCCCTGCAGGGGCTCGGCTCGAGGAGGCGACGCGCGGACTCGGGCGAGGGGGCGCAGATGACGAGGAAACCGGCGCGGACGCGCGGGCGGCTCGACGGTCGCAGTAGGGCCGCTGCGGCGAGGTTCGGAGTTTGCGGGAGGAGGACGGGTCGACGGCAGGGCGCGGGTTCCGGCGAGGCGGAGGCGGGCGGCGAGCTCGGGGATGCACGCGGGACGGAGGAGAGGGTCGGGGCGGAGGGCGGTGGGGAGGGGACGCGACGAGGCCAGCGAGGTGCAGCGAGGAGGCCGCGAGGTCGATGGCGAGGGAAGCCTGGCGGCGCAGGAGATGAGGACGACGGGGTGGGGGTCGAGCGGGGTGGGGCTCGGGTGAGGGAGGCGTCGGTGGGGAGGTTGGTGGGGAGAGAGAGGAGCGGTTCACGGGGTGGGGCCGGGCCCAGGGGTGGGTGCGTTGCGTGTGCAGGTGGTGGTTCTGTGTGCGGGGCGTGTGTGTTGGTGGCCAGCAAGGGGAGAGGGGAGAGGTTGGTGAGGTGGCAGGGTTTGATAGGATGGGGATTGGGCCAGGGGGATGTGGCATGATAGGATAGGTTGGGGTGAGGTGGCTGGGGATGGGTAGACTAGGATTAGGTGGAAAAAGGTTTAGGGGGGGCTGGTTTTGTACTGGGGGGGTGGCCGACTGGGTCGGATCGGCCCGGTTCGGCTGCCCCCTAAAAATATTTTAACATTTTATTTATTTAAAACGGGGCGTTTGCAAACCGAGGTTAGTCAAAACAAAATATTCCGGGGACCCGGGTTTTACTTTGAATGAAGGAGGGGGCGTTTACAAAACAAAACTCGGCGTTTCGAAAGTAGTTTAGACAAAAACCATGCATGATGATGACGATGCTCAAATGCAATGTGGCATGATGACATGAGCATGCGGTCATGATGATGCAATGCACAAAAACAAAGCGATTTTCTAGTAGTGGTTTTGCGGGATGCCACAGAGGGCTCGCGGGGAGAGAGAGGTGTCGGGTGGGCTTGTTGGGCTCGTTGGGACATGTGGGTTGGGTAGGGTTACATGGGTCGTCTGTTTCTATTTTTTTCCTGATTCTTTTTTTTCTTTTTTTTATTTCTGCATTAAATTCAAACACTCATTAGAATTCAGATTTCTTTATCAAACCTTTTCCAAACTTTTCGTAGGTTTTTATAATGTTTATTAATGTGTTTGAAAATCCATTTTGGAATATTTTCAAATATTCACTTATGATTTAATAATTCATTTAAATTGGGCATTTGTATTTATTCAAATAAAATTTGAATATGGTTCCAAACCATATAATTTTATCTAATTAATCTTTTATTCTTTTTAAGTTAACTAGATAATTTTTTAATCTATTTTGGCAATTTCATTTATTATTTTCTCATGATTTAATTAATCATTTAGAATAGGGATTTTGTCTTCATTTAAATAAATTGAATATGGTTTAATCCCATATAATTTTATTTAAATAATCTGTATTCCTTTATTTTTATTTGGATTATCATTATTCCATTTGTTTATGGATTAGGCCAAGATTTAAATTATCTTTGCAATTATTTCTTATTTAATTATATCTTTCTTTATCCTATAAAATCCATATCTTTTTATTTATAGATCCAAAATTGGTGATTCCAATTCGTATAGTTTTATTTAATATTTGTTTATCTTTTTAAATCCTTTTAGGATTACTTTGCTCACCATTTGGTATGGATTTTTAGTTAGGAGCTTTATTAGCTTTGGAAATTAATTCATTTTATCTTATTAAATTCAAAGTTTTTATCCATGGCTCCAAATTGGATGAAACCAATTTCTATGGTTTTATAATATTTTTATTTATCATTTTTGATCATTTATAAATGTTTGTTGATGAATTTTTATATGGAACAAATCCATAGTCTTAGAGAGATCTTGGAAATAATTTCTTTCATTAAGGTTTAGGGTTTTGATTTAACTTTTCCAAGTGTTTAAATTTAAGATATATTCATTGATGAATGCATTTATCTTGATTGAAATATTGTTGGATACCCTTTTCATTCATATTTTGTTCAAGAAGGGTTTTGAGGTTTCTATTTAGAAGAAAAACATTTCTTTTCACCCTAAATTTCAACAATTGTTTCTTTTTGTTTATTTATTTTTCACATTTCAAAATTTCGAAAATTTTGGGATGTGACAGACTACCACCCTTAAAAGGAATCTCGTCCCGAGATTCGGGAAGGCTAGAGGTTACAAGTTGGATTCAAGGCAACTAGGGTACTACCACCCTTAAAAGATATTTGACTAGATTACAGCTTGGCTTACTTGGGATCTTGATGCAACTTCTCTAGACAGTTGTTTGCATAATGGCCCAGCTCTTTGCATTTGAAACATGTGACAGTGTTGATGTCTCTCATAAGTTTGCTTGTCTTGTTCTTCTTCTTTTCTGGGCAATGTGATGCATAATGGCCTAGCTCTTTGCATTTGGGGCACATCACTTGGGCAATATCCTCTTTCATCTTTGGAATCACTAATTCTTGTTTGTTTTCTTGGCCCTTCTTCTTTTCTGGACATACATTAGCATAGTGTCCTAGCTCTTTGCAGTTACGGAACATCACTTGGCTAATATCTTTCTTCTTATTGGATTTCTCCAAAGCTATGAGTGCTCTTAGTTCATTCTCTTCATACTTCACCTCAAAGGTGGGAAAACTTTCTCGGTTCCTTGAACGATTCCTAGGATAACGTCCATGTTTCTTCTTGTGTCCACCATGGTGAGTTACAATGTATGGAGGTGCAAACTGAGATTTGCCTTTGTCTTCATCCTTCTTGGTGGAAGTTGTTCCTTTATGGAGGTTTCCAAACATTTGATGTTTTCCATCTTGTTTCATCTGATGAACTATAGGATAGATGGGGCATTGGATAGGGACATGATCATTTCCTTCACATAGGAAACAAGAAACTTGAGATGTGGGGCATTGTTTAGTTGGATGTTTCTCTTCACAATTAGGGCATTGGTCCATATGCTCTTTATAAGTGTGTCCTATGTCTCCACATATTTTGCAAGCTTGTGTTACTTCTATAATATCATCCTTGATATCATAGTGGTCACAATCACCTTGGGAAAGGTTTCTTCTCATGTTGATCATCTAACTGGTCATCCTTTGCAACAATTGATATTGGGTTTCCAAGAATTTTTGCATGGGGTCTAACTCATTGTTGTTGGCTAAAAACTGAGTTGTCACCTGATTCAACTGGGCTTGGGTTGCTAGCAGTTGTTCTCTCATGTGCATCTCTTGGTTGTTATTGTTACCATCCTTGATGTTGGAGTCTCTTGGAGAAGTCATCTGTTTGGGTTGGATTGGGATTAGAAAATATTTCTAGAGGAAAAGTTCTACTCACACACAACAAATCACACAAGCAATGTGCAAGCAATCACAATCATGCAATCCACTCAAACAACAAGATTCAAGCATATTTTTAGGCAACAAAATACTTTTGCTACACCACATAAGTTGGTGTGATCAATATATGATCTAAACTCAGCACTAGTATGGTGGTCCAACTATGGTTTTCACTTGAGATCATTCCATTCTTCTTAGTTGTTTCTTCATGAACAAGATCATGGTATCCTAGGAAAAATTCTTGCATCTTGGTCACAAAGCTTCAAAGGTGATAATGGTTCCTTCTAAGTTGTGTTTGCTTAATCTTCCAAGTCTTGAGTAACATTCTTGTCTCATAATCATAACAACACTCAATACATTCTTCAATTTGGTTGGTTGAATCTTACTAGTCCGTGCAAATTCTTTAGTGACAAATGAGTGCGATGCTCCAGAATCAAACAACACTCTTGCAAGTATTGAGTTAACAGAAAACATACCCAGCACAACATCTGGCGCTTCTTAGGATTCTTCAGCATGCATGAGAAAAAGACGGCCATTGCGGTTGAGCGAGTTCCCTGAAGAAAACCTTCTTCCGGGCTGAACATGACGTTGCTGTTGAGCTGGGGAATTTACATTGGGGGCTGCGGCAATCTTCTTGGGGCACTTATTGGAATAGTGACCCTTGGTTCCACATTCATAACAAGTCACTTGCGACTTGTCCTTCACTGCAACAGGCACAGCATTGCTTCCAGTCCTTGGAGCAGTGTTGGTGTTGGTGGCGGCATTGTTGTTGTTGAACTTGGGTGGTGCACGGTTGAAATTGCTGGAGTTGCCGGGGTTGTTGTGGTATCCTCCGGGCCTTGGGTTTCCACAGTTGAGATAGGTCGGACGGTTCATCGGGGGTCTATTGGTTCTCGGGGAAAATCCTAGAGATGGGTTGGGGCAATACTTTGGTGTATGGTGGGTTCCTGGTTGATGCATCATGCGGCGCTTGCTGTTCTCATTGGCTTGGTTGATCTTTCCTTCCATCTGAATGGCAGAGTCAACTAAGGCTTCAATGTCAGCAAAGGGGATATTGACTAACACCGTCTGCATCTCATCGTGCAGACCATTCAAGAATCTCTCTTTCTTCTTGGCTTCAGTGTCGATCTCATCCGAGGCATACCTAGCTAATGACAAGAATGTTGGTCGAGGGTGGCGCACTGGCGTGTTCTCACCTCGCACGCAGAGAAGTTTGGCATGGGCTTGTCGTGTGGTCCAGGGGCTGGAAGTGCTCGGGGTTGGGACAGGGAGTGGCGGTGGACGGTGGAGTGCCTGCTAGACATGCTTGCTAGGCTTGGTGCTGCTCCTAGCTTGCTGTCGACAATGGGGTGGCAAGGTGAGGCTCGGCATGCTTGCCATTAATGGCATGGTCTGGTTTACAATGAGCTAGAGGGGTTAAACAAGTTAGATGATCTACTGAGGGTGTAGAGTGAGC
This sequence comes from Avena sativa, assembly GCA_916181665.1. Taxonomy (NCBI): domain Eukaryota; kingdom Viridiplantae; phylum Streptophyta; class Magnoliopsida; order Poales; family Poaceae; genus Avena; species Avena sativa. The sequence goes on along the minus strand of OV702279.1, from coordinate 49,432,561 downwards.
TAGATAGGGAACAAGTTAGGCCAAAATTACTGCACACTATAGTGTTTGATGTCTGTTTGATTTGTATCTGCAAGGTGTTTGATAAAATGGCCGCAAGAACTTTGAATTTGAATTTTGGATTCAAACTTGGTGGGTTTGCTAGGCACACTAGGGAGTGTCTGGTTAGTTGGATTAGTCAAGGGGAACTGGTTTGGTTGGGTTTTGAAAATGGGTGATCTTCACATATGATAAAGATTCAATTTTGAATTGTGATTTGAATGAGGTTGCCAAATGTTTCTGTAAGTTTGAAAGGTGGGCTTTGATTCACTTTTACTTGTTATAGCAAGGGGTGAAAAGAATTGGGAAAGTTTCTGTTTGAAATCTTGGAATAGAAACACTCAAAGTGACCTAGTGAGCAAGATTGGCAAAAATGACCATTGGCTTTATTTGATTTGTTTTTTATTTTATCTTGATTTGATTCTACATGGAAATGTTTTATATGGTGTTATTTTCCTCTTTAAACCATTTATTTCTATTTAGGTTAATCACACAAGTTCATTCATGCATTTATCAAATCGTCTCATTCACACATGCATTCATATGATTTTAATTAATCAAAGTTTCTGTTAACCCTAATTTTAGTGCTTAGAGTTTGATGATCATTGTTTTATATTTTTGGGATGTTACATGGTAGGTGCGGGAGACGCTGGGAGAAAGCTCGTGTGATCTTGGAGGTAGGAGGGGGTCGGGGATCACCGGAATTCGACGGGGAACTCGTCAGAAGTAGTGACAGAGCGAGGCAAATTTAGCGCAGCCTGGTGGCGTTCAGGTACGAGCGAGCAAGGGGAAAGAGAGGGGAGAGGGGATGCCTCAGTAGGGCATGTTTGCTGGCGAGGATTAATCCCGAAATATCACAAATTGAAGCGAGAATCAATGGCATAAATGGCCGAGGAAATTGGGGAAAAACTGGGGGCGGGGTAAGCGGGTGAGGACGACGATGAGGTGGCGTTGGTAGGTCCAGCGTGTCTGTGAGGGTACGGGTATGATGCACGATGAGAAAGGGGGCTCGCGGGGAGAGAGAGGTGTCGGGTGGGCTTGTTGGGCTCATTGGGACAGGTGGGTTGGGTAGGGTTACATGGGTCGTCTGTTTCTATTTTTTTCCTGATTCTTTTTTTTCTTTTTTTTATTTCTGCATTAAATTCAAACACTCATTTGAATTCAGATTTCTTTATCAAACCTTTTCCAAACTTTCCGTAGGTTTTTATAATGCTTATTAATGTGTTTGAAAATCCATTTTGGAATATTTTCAAATATTCACTTATGATTTAATAATTCATTTAAATTGGGCATTTGTATTTATTCAAATAAAATTTGAATATGGTTCCGAACCATATAATTTTATCTAATTAATCTTTTATTCTTTTTAAGTTAACTAGATAATTTTTTAATCTATTTTGGCAATTTCATTTATTATTTTCTCATGATTTAATTAATCATTTAGAATAGGGATTTTGTCTTCATTTAAATAAATTGAATATGGTTTAATCCCATATAATTTTATTTAAATAATCTGTATTCCTTTATTTTTATTTGGATTATCATTATTCCATTTGTTTATGGATTAGGCCAAGATTTAAATTATCTTTGCAATTATTTCTTATTTAATTATATCTTTCTTTATCCTATAAAATCCATATCTTTTTATTTATAGATCCAAAATTGGTGATTCCAATTCGTATAGTTTTATTTAATATTTGTTTATCTTTTTAAATCCTTTTAGGATTACTTTGCTCACTATTTGGTATGGATTTTTAGTTAGGAGCTTTATTAGAATTGGAAATTAATTCATTTTATCTTATTAAATTCATAAGTTTTTATTCATGGCTCCAAATTGGATGAAACCAATTTCTATGGTTTTATAATATTTTTATTTATATTTTTTGATCATTTATAAATGTTTGTTGATGAATTTTTATATGGAACAAATCCATAGTCTTAGAGAGATCTTGGAAATAATTTCTTTCATTAAGGTTTAGGGTTTTGATTTAACTTTTCCAAGTGTTTAAATTTAAGATATATTCATTGATGAATGCATTTATCTTGATTGAAATATTGTTGGATACCCTTTTCATTCATATTTTGTTCAAGAAGGGTTTTGAGGTTTCTATTTAGAAGAAAAACATTTCTTTTCACCCTAAATTTCAACAATTGTTTCTTTTGTTTATTTATTTTTCACATTTCAAAATTTCGAAAATTTTGGGATGTGACAGACTACCACCCTTAAAAGGAATCTCGTCCCGAGATTCGAGAAGGCTAGAGGTTACAAGTTGGCTTCAAGGCAACTAGGGTACTACCACCCTTAAAAGATATTTGACTAGATTACATCTTGGCTTACTTGGGATCTTGATGCAACTTCTCTAGACAGTTGTTTGCATAATGGCCCAGCTCTTTGCATTTGAAACATGTGACAGTGTTGATGTCTCTCATAAGTTTGCTTGTCTTGTTCTTCTTCTTTTCTGGGCAATGTGATGCATAATGGCCTAGCTCTTTGCATTTGGGGCACATCACTTGGGCAATATCCTCTTTCATCTTTGGAATCACTAATTCTTGTTTGTTTTCTTGGCCCTTCTTCTTTTCTGGACATACATTAGCATAGTGTCCTAGCTCTTTGCAGTTACGGAACATCACTTGGCTAATATCTTTCTTCTTATTGGATTTCTCCAAAGCTATGAGTGCTCTTAGTTCATTCTCTTCATACTTCACCTCAAAGGTGGGAAAACTTTCTCGGTTCCTTGAACGATTCCTAGAATAACGTCCATGTTTCTTCTTGTGTCCACCATGGTGAGTTACAATGTATGGAGGTGCAAACTGAGATTTGCCTTTGTCTTCATCCTTCTTGGTGGAAGTTGTTCCTTTATGGAGGTTTCCAAACATTTGATGTTTTCCATCTTGTTTCATCTGATGAACTATAGGATAGATGGGGCATTGGATAGGGACATGATCATTTCCTTCACATAGGAAACAAGAAACTTGAGATGTGGGGCATTGTTTAGTTGGATGTTTCTCTTCACAATTAGGGCATTGGTCCATATGCTCTTTATAAGTGTGTCCTATGTCTCCACATATTTTGCAAGCTTGTGTTACTTCTATAATATCATCCTTGATATCATAGTTGTCACAATCACCTTGGGAAAGGTTTCTTCTCATGTTGATCATCTAATTGGTCATCCTTTGCAACAATTGATATTGGGTTTCCAAGAATTTTTGCATGGGGTCTAACTCATTGTTGTTGGCTAAAAACTGAGTTGTCACCTGATTCAACTGGGCTTGGGTTGCTAGCAGTTGTTCTCTCATGTGCATCTCTTGGTTGTTATTGTTACCATCCTTGATGTTGGAGTCTCTTGGAGAAGTCATCTGTTTGGGTTGGATTGGGATTAGAAAATATTTCTAGAGGAAAAGTTCTACTCACACACAACAAATCACACAAGCAATGTGCAAGCAATCACAATCATGCAATCCACTCAAACAACAAGATTCAAGCATATTTTTAGGCAACAAAATACTTTTGCTACACCACATAAGTTGGTGTGATCAATATATGATCTAAACTCAGCACTAGTATGGTGGTCCAACTATGGTTTTCACTTGAGATCATTCCATTCTTCTTAGTTGTTTCTTCATGAACAAGATCATGGTATCCTAGGAAAAATTCTTGCATCTTGGTCACAAAGCTTCAAAGGTGATAATGGTTCCTTCTAAGTTGTGTTTGCTTAATCTTCTAAGTCTTGAGTAACATTCTTGTCTCACTTGTAGTCCTTAGTGATGTCCAAATTGAAGTCCTTGGTGAAACTAAAGTTGAAGTCATTGGTGATGTTGAAGTCTTTGCTCATGTTGAAGTTTTTGTCCAACAAGTTGAAAAGGAAGAGATGTAGAATCAAAAACCAAAAAGGTTGAGGAAGGAGTTTATAAGATTGTTTGTAAATAAGTTTGAAAAAATAAACTTCCTATTTTTCTAAGGGGTTTTGTCCAATCCTAGGGTTACAATCCTACAGGCAATACAGTGCTCTGATACCATCTGTAGATCCCACCTTTATAAGGTAGAGATAACTATGTTTACAATGCTAGTCCCTAGATCGAATAGCTAGCATCCATAGTTTAAGATGTAATATCAAGAAACAAAGGTCATATTACAACTTATAACCAGGAATAAAATAATTCATTACATCTTACATAGCTCATTTGGCTATCTCATTACAATGCAGCAGAAATATCTATATAGCATGGAGTCCTTCATCTTCAAGTGCGACAGGCAATCATGTTGGTTGTAGACTTGTAATCCTATTCAACACACTTCACTAACATCAAATAAACCCACAACATAATAAGTTACAGCCACAAGGGTCAATACATTTGAATTGTATTGGAAAGTGATACTATGGTAGAATAGTGGTATCTATCATCTATATACATTTGGCTAAGTGAAGCTAAGGCTTGCTTTGCTCAAAATAATGTTTTCCTTATTATTTGAAAGCACTAAGTTTTTTTTTGTCAAAATCACCCAAGGAACAACCAATAGGAATTGGTTAACCTTTAACACTTGTTTAACCACAAGCTTTTAACTTAGAAATTGGGATGAGGAGATCCTTGATAGCTTCAATGTCTTGATGCTCAAATTGTCCATTGCCGGGGACACGGCTAAGTACTTAGATTTTACTCTCTCGAGAGTTGGTGCACTTTCCCCGCAAGACTCGACATGCATCGAGACAAGATCTTTCAGAAGCCTTCCCATAGACCAAATGGAAACGTTCCAACCTATCACCCTACCACCTTCTGTCCATCTGGCTAAGTTATTGCAACCTATGTGATCCAGGCAGAGCCCATATTTCCATGTGGCTGCACTAGAAGCTTCTCAACACTTAACATCTCAAATCTCTTTGTTCCTGGGTGGATTTCCACAAGTGTGATACACAAGGTACACCATCCACTGGGCCTTGTGTAACCACTCAATGTAACCCATTCACACCATTCCACCCAGGTGATTCATTCACTTAATAGTTTTATTAAGCCAAAACATCAGTCAAAAGACTTAGTAAAATTTGCATAGCATGTGTATATATTCCACCATTGTTTACTACTAGCTCGGCTAAGCATGATATCAACAAGTATCTTAACTTAGAGAATAATTCCACCAATACTACAACTCTAGGATTTCCCAAGGCATAGCATATAGATACTTAGAAAAAATTTCATGCAAATCCTATACAAAATATCACTGGTGCATAGTCAAAATAATAAGACAAATACACGAAGCATCACTTGACTTTTTAGTAGAGAAACTAGGTTCACTCCTTGATCTTGCAATTGTCACACTCTTCAAAGTTCACTACAATTCAATCAAGCAAACACAAATTCAAAACTAGCATTCAAACAATTTACCACATAAAATAATAAAAACAAAGAAATGCATGCAAGCATGCAAAAGTTTGTTTTATTTGGAAAAGTGGTTTCTAATAAGGTTTTAAACATTTTAAAACATCTACTGGTCATTTTTAAATGTGGCAAAACTATGTAAAAACAAGTTAGTGAAAATAGGCCATTAAATCATTTTTGTTTTGCTAGAAATGATTTAAATCAAAGTAATAATTTCTAGTGTTAGCCAAATTTGTTTTCAAACACAAATGTTAGTGTTTATTGTCAAAGTGTTTAAAACAAATCCATTTGCAAAAGGTTTCACTCAAAAATCATTTTTAAATCATTGCAACATTTTTGTTTTACTAGAAATGCTTTTATTCAAAGAAATATTTCCTTAGTGTCACAAAATATATTTTTTTAAATCCAAAAGTTAGTGTTTAGGGTCAGAGAGTTGAAAAAAAACATTTGCAAAAGATTTTACTCAAAAATCATTTTTAGAATAATTTTTATAACCAAAATAGTCCTACAAATGTTTCTACAAAAACACCTAATTTTCCAGAAGCAAAATACTAAACGAAGGCCAATGTTGCAAATTTCACATTTTCTGAATCCATTGATATAAAATTTTTAAATTTTGGACGTGTAGATCAAAAGTTACGAATTTTACAAAATCCAATCACTAATAGATCAAAATCTGTTTTTAAAACCTGAGTCTGGCCACGTGGCGTGTTTCTACTGGCACATACCGTTTCGTTCGGATCGATCAATACTGGCCGTTAGATCTAAATATCAATGCACGACACAGATTAACGCGTATGTCTTCGTCTATGATCTAATTCTATCCATCAGATCTAAATCGGATGGCTCACAACACTTTGCCAGGAACTGGCGGCGCTGGCTGGTGTCTGCAGCGCAGGCGCATCGGGCAGTGACGCTCCAGTGAATACAGGAAGCGAGGCAGGGAAAGGAAGGGATCACCATGTTCGCTGGGTCTCGGTGAAGCTCAAGGTCATCGTGGGAAGGCCAGGGGCGCTCGGATTCAACGTCGATTGCTCGCCGGAGATACCTACTGGCTCGGGCACGCACGGTCGACGACGTTGGCGATGCTACAAGGAACGGGAAGGCAAGCCGATCGTGTCGTTAGATGCGCAAGAGAGAGACGAGTACGTGAGCGTCAATGAGAGGGGGAGGCACGGTCAGAATTTACATGGAAATCTCGCCGGAGATCAAGGTAGTCCACGGTGGCGCTCAGACGATGACAAAGCCGAGCTTCTAGGGAGCGCGCGTGCAAGCGGTGAGTGCTGGTAGGTGCGGGAGACGCTGGCGAACAAGCTCATGTGATCTAGGAGGTAGGAGGGGGTCAGGGCTCGCCCGAATTCGACAGGAACTCGTCGCAGGCAGTGATGGAGCGAGGCAAATTCAGCGCAGCCTGGTGGCGTTGAGGTGCGAGCGAGCGAGGGGAAAGAGAGGGAGAGGGGAGCGCTTAGTAGGCCATGTTCTCTGGCGAGTATTAATCCCGCAATAACGTGAATCGAAGCGAGAATCAATGGTAGAAACGTCCGAGGAAATTGGGGAAAAAACTGGGGGCAGGGTCAGCGGGTGAGGACAACGATGAGGTGGCGTTGGTGGGTCCAGAGTGTCAGCGAGGGTATGGGTACGGTGCACGGTGAGAAAGGGGGCTCGCGGGGAGAGAGAGGTGCCGGGTGGACTTGTTGGGCTCGTTGGGCCAGGTGGGTTGGGTAGGGTTAGATGGGTCGTCTGTTTTTATTTTTTTTCTTCCGTGATTCTTTTTCTTTTTTTTTAATTTCTGTTTTAAATTCAAACACTCATTTGAATTCAGCTTTCTTTATCAAACCTTTTCCAGACTTTCAGTAGGTTTTGATATTGTTTATTAATGTGTTTGAAAATCCATTTTAGAATATTTTCAAATATTCACTTATGATTTAATAATTCATTTAAATTGGGCATTTGTCTTTACTCAAATAAAATTTTAATATGGTTCCAAACCATATAATTTTATCTAATTAATCTTTTATTCTTTTTAAGTAAACTAGATAATTTCTTAATCTATTTTGGCAATTTCATTTATTATTTTCTCTTGATTTAATTAATCATTTAGAATAGGGATTTTGTCATCGTTTAAATAAATTGAATATGGTTTAATCCCATATAATTTTATTTAAATAATATTTATTCCTTTATTTAAATATGGATTATCATTATTCCATCTGTTTATGGATTTGTCCAAGATTTAAATTGTCTTTGCAATTATTTCTTCTTTAATTATTTCTTTCTTTATCCTATAAAATCCATATTTTTTTATTTATAGATCCAAAATTGGTGATTCCAATTTGTATAATTTTATTTAATATTTTTTTATCTTTTAAATCCTTTTAGGATTACTTTGCTCACCATTTGGTATGCATTTTTAGTTAGGATCTTTTTTAGCTTTGGAAATTAATTCCTTTTATCTTATGTAATTCATAAGTTTTTATCCATGGCTCCAAATTGGATGGAACCAATTTCTATGGTTTTATAATATTTTTATTTATCATTTTTTATCATTTTTAAATGTTTGTTGCTGAATTTTTATATGGAACAAATCCATAGTCTTAGAGAGATCTTGGAAATGATTTCTTTCATTAAGGTTTAGGGTTTTGATTTAACTTTTCCAAGTGTTTAAATTTCAAGATACATTCATTGATGAATGCATTTATCTTGATTGAAATTTTGTTGGATACCCTTTTCATTCATATTTTGTTCAAGAAGGGTTTTGAGGTTTCTATTTAGAAGCAAAAAGTTTCTTTTCACCCTAAATTTCAACAATTGTTTTTTTTTGTTTATTTATTTTTCACATTTCAAAATTTGGAAAATTTTGGGATGTGACAACATTTGGTACTTATAAGTATTTCCACCGGCTTGTCCTTTGCTAAGAAAGGATTGGGCCACTTGCTGCGTTTGTTCATTGTCTTTATTTCTGGCACTGTGTTTTGTTGCTTTACCAGAAAACCCCTAAAAATCCGTTTGCTAAGATTTATAGAGATTCCATGCTCCATAGAACTAGTCAACAGCTTCTGCTCCTTGTTGGGATCGACACTTCTATTTATCGAAAGTACTGCAATACACCCCCTATACTTGTGGGTCATCACATGCACATCTCATCATTCAGCCCTTCAAGGAATTTTCCCTTCCTCTTAGCATCAGTGTCAACATCATCCGGTGCATAGCGTACCAGATTGTTGAACTCATCAATATATTATGCCACACTTCAGTGACGTTTCTTAAGGTTGTGGAAGTCTTTCTTCTTCAAACTCATCACTCCCGACGAGATATGAGCCATGCGAAATCCATCCTCAAATATTGCCCAAGTCACATCTTCAATAGGAGTGGTGATTTGGAAATTATCCCACCATGTAGCCACTGGTCCTTCAAGCAGATGTGCTGCAAATCTGACCTTTTCCTCATCAGTGCAGCCCACATTAACCAAGTCCTTGTTCACATAACGCAGCCAGTCATTGGCTACCATAGGATCAGTGGTTCCCGAGAACTTTGCAGGCCTCAACCTAAAAAACCTTATAAGCATATCAAAGGCTGATGGGTTGTTTTGATTATTGTTGTTGTTGTTGTTGTTTTGGTTCTGATTCTGATTCTAATTCGCCATGAACTGGGTCATCATTTCCATCAACTGAGTTTGGGTTGTCATCATCTGCTGCATCTCATTGCCATTGTTATTGTTGGGATTGGAACAACGGGGAGGCATCTGTGGTTTCAATAAGGATAAGTAATGAGATATAACCCATAGATGCTAACATGCACAATAGATCACATAGCAACAATCACAAATAAACAAGCACAAGATAAACTTAGAGTTTAAACAACGTGAACAAGTTTTGGAAAAGTAAACACGCTAGCAAAGCCATCCACATGTTGGATGATCGTTGCGACTCGATAAAAATAAGGATGATAGATAGATAGGTAGTCAAGTAGTCGACACTACTCCACCATGTCGACCTCCTCGTTTACAAGAGCAAGTCCCGGTGTCTCCATGGCTGTCTTGTACTCCTCCACGCTGGTGGTCAAAGCATCGACCTTCGCCCGGAGGGCTCTCTTCTGCGAGCGCAGCCTCTCTGTCACTCCCTGTTGTGTCTCTAGCTCAAGATCCTTGAGATATATCTCGGCCTTCATCTCGTTGATCCTCTTGTTCCTATCCTGCACTCTATTCTCTTGATTCTTGAACCTCTCGTCTTGGCTCTCGAACCTAGCCTCCATCTCCTTGATGATATCATCCTGCTCCACGAAAGCCTTGTCCTTCTCCCTCAACTGAACATGTATCTCATCATTGCTAAGCATGATGTTGGTCCTATCAGTGTCGAGGTGTCTAATGAGGCTCTCTAGGTCCTGAATATACAGACGCACTGGCTCAATAGTCTCTCTAGTGGCATCGTCGTACACTACAGCCTCTCCCTCCTTGTCACGTCTCCCAAATGGGTGGAAGTAGAAGCCCTGAGCTCGGTGGAGTGTCGTCCACAAAGGCGTCCGAGTATCTCCTGCATGACAATGTCGAGTCCCTTCTCCTTGTCATCGTGCATCAACTTGAAGGCAATCTCCTCGGTGGGTGGATCCGACTGACGTCCTTGCTAGGAGACTCTAAATCCCCATAGATCCCTCCTCTCGAACTTCATAAGATGAAGTCCCTTAATGTTAGGGAGGGGGATATTGAGCACACTAGTGAGATCCACAATACGACAACCAAAACGATTTCCCTTGAACTTATCGGCGGTGCTGATAACAAAGTTAGGCATCTATTGCATAGGATAGAGAAAAATTAAGAAATAACACAAGTAAAGAGAAAAACATAAGATAGTGAAACAAAAGCCAAAAGCATACATTCAACAATGAAACACACAAGTCATGGCATACAATAATCTATCACAAACACTAAGGTTCAAACATAACTTAGACAAAAACTTGCCTTACCACATAGGTTGGTATGATCAAATTATTAACGCGAGAAAACGACAATTGTTGTGGTCCAACTATCGAAGTACATCAAAATTCTCACTCATATGCTAAGTCTATGATATCTTCCCTTAGACGTTTTATGGCGGTCTCTAAGTCTTGGGTATACTTATTCTCCTCTCTAAGGTCATTTTGAGTGTTGAGCATTCTACACTTGAGTCTTTCACCAAGGTCCTTGATAGCATTCCATGCTGCATTCCTTGCAGAGTCAAAGAATGACATATACATTTCTGAGTTGGTGACCATGAAGAATCCCGACTCTTTGTGGTTGTCCCCCTTGTTTTTGTACAAGTGGAGTTATACCCACTAATATTCTTCTCCTTCATCCATCACTAGAAATCCCTTGTACACGGCTTCACCATGTATTCCCAAGCTAACCATGAGGTTTTTGAGTGCCTTGGGAAACTCCGTCTCACATTCTAAGGTCATGGTCATGAGTGGTCCCTTCTTGACGGCTTCGTTGATGGCGGCCATCTACAAATAGAGACGAGAAAGAAGATTAGAAGAGGTTTACGAGAAGAAAAGAGACAAGTATGGAATTTTCAAAGAGTTGCATTAGTCCTAGTTGTTTCCTTAGTCTAATCCATCTTAGGGTCATAATCCTACAGGAAACACAATGCTCTGATACCATCTGTAAGATCCCACCATTTAAGGTAAAGGCCCCTGTGATTGCAATGAGAGTCCCGGGGTCTAATTGCTAGCATCCACATTTTAAGATGAAGTACATAGATACAAATGTCATTATTACATCGTCATTCCAGAGATAACATAGTCTTTACAACTCAATATACCAAGACTAATACATAGAGTTCATAACATAAATTAAATATTTAGAAGTCTTCATCTTCATGTGCCACAGGCAAACATGTTGAGTGTAGACTCACAACCCTAATCTCCATCAGAGTAACCTACAACATCATAAGTTACAGCCACAGAGGGTCAATACATTTGGAATTGTTTTGGTAAGTGATACCATTGTATAATAGTAGTATCTAACATTTATATGAACTTGGCTAAGTGTAGTTCAGGCTGGCTTTGCTCAAAATAAGGTTTTCTTATTAGTTGAAAACACTAAGTTTTTGTTTGACAAAAACACCCTAGGAACCACCAATAGACATTGGTGAACCTTTGCCCTTGTTCAACCACAACTTTTAACATAAAGAAATTGGGATGAGGAGATTCTTGATCACTTCAATGTCTTTGATGCTCAAATTTTCCGTTGCCGGGGACACAGCTATGTACTTAGGTTTTACCCTCTCGAGAGGTGGTGCACTTTCCCCACAAGACTCAACATGCATCGAGACGAGACTTTTCAGAAGCATTCCCTTAGACCACCATGGACGCGTTCCATCCTATCAACCCTATCACCAACTGTCCATCTGGCTAAGTTCTTGCAACCTAGTTGGTCAAGGTAGAGCCCATATGCCATGTGGTTACACTAGAAGCTTCTAAACACTAAATAACTCAAATCCCTTTGTTCCTGGGTGGCAATCCACAAGCGTGATACACAAGGTAAACCATAGACATGGGCCTTGTGTAACCACTCAACACAAACCATTCTTTCAATTCCACCTAGGTGATTCATTCACATGTTGTTTTATTATTCAAAAACACATAGTCATATATTTTGCTTAACAACATAGTATGAATAATCCACCCTTGTTTTCTACTAGCTAGTCTAAGCATACTAGTATAGCAAGTTTCTTATCTTAGGTAAAATTCTACTAAGACAACATTTACTAGGATTTCCCAAGGCATAGCATAGTATATACTAAGAAAATTTCCAATGCAAATCCTACTCAAAATATCACTAATGCATAGATAAAATAGTAGGACAAAATATGAAGCATCACTTGCCTTGGTAGATAGGAGAATAGCAACATTCCTCACAATCGCAATCACCACAATCACCAAAATCTACACAAAAAATCATAACACCAAATTCACATTCAATATTCAAACAAAAATACATATGAATGCATGCAAATGCAATGGAATTATTTTCTACACTAAACAAGTCAAACTAAACTGTACTGAACACAAAGTAAACTTTCTAAAGTCTAAAAAAACTCAAATTTACTTTAAAACAATTTTCCAAATATTTTTATATGCAAAATAGGCCTACAAATGCTTCTGCAATAAATCCTAATTTTCCGAAGAAATTGACTAAATAAAAATAGGCCATAGATGTGTAGATCTTAATTTTCTGAATCCATTGATATATTATTTGCAATTTTTGGACAAATAGATCAAAAGTTATGAATTTTACAAGTTCATTTATCTAATATATTGAAAATCAGATTATAAAACAGAGCAAGTGACACGCGGCGTGTTTCTATTGGCTCATACCGCTTCGCGCGGATCGAGCTCGTGGGCCATAGATCTAAGTTAGATCGTGCGGCCAGGATTGCTCGGTACCGCTTCGCTTAAGTGATCTAATCTACGACGTAGGATCTAGATCTAGCGGCTCTGGATCAAACGACCAAAGCTGGGCGGCGCAGGTGGCTACTGCGCTGGCGAAGGCTCTTTCGGCGATGTTCTGGCCGCGCCAGGGGGGTAAAAGAGGAAGGTGAGGGTGGTTACCGAAGCGTAGAGTCGTGGTGAAGCTCAACGTGCAGCTGGCTGGGACATGGGTGCACGGGCACGGTGGCTATTCCTCGCCGGAGTTCCGCAGAGCGTCGGGTGCGTACGGTGGTCGACGGTGACGGCGCTACGAGGCAAAATAGGACAAACAAAGGGTAGCATTAGACGCGCGCAAGTATGGCGATCACGATAGTGTCAACCAAAGGGAGAGGGGTGGACGGAACTCATCGGGAAAGCTCGCCGGAGACGAGTTCACCGTCGGGTGCGTGCAGAGCTTGTCGAGGGCGATGTTTTGGGGCACAAGAGAGCAAACGGCAAGCATCAGTAGGTGCGCACGAAGATGGCGAGTAAGATAGGGTGAACCAGAGGCCAAGGGGGGTCGAGGATCACCGGGATTGGTTACCGGAGTCGTGCGGTGTCGCGGCGGTGTGAGCTTGATTACTGGCAGCCATGGGGCGCTCGGGCGATGAGGTTTGAGGGGAAATGGCCGCAGCGAGGTGGGGGTTAAGTAGCAGGCCTTGGCTTGAGCAATCACGCCGTGAATCAAGCGCTATTAAGTGAATTCAATCGGGGCAGAAACGGCAGTCGACGGCATGGTCAGCGGCTCGGGATTGAAGACGATGCGCTGGCGTGGCGGTGGGGTCTGCCTTTCAGCGAGAGGGTGAGTCACGGGTGCGTAAGAAAAGAGGGCAGAGGGGGAAAAGTCGGGTGGGCTTGCTGTGCCAAAAGAGTTGCTGGGATAGATAGGCAGCGCCCGTTTTTATTTTTTTCTTTCTCCTTTTTCTTTTCTGATTTGATTTTCATAAATGGTTTTGAAACCCCAATTCAAATATGTTTTAATTCAAACCTTCTCCAAACTTTTGTATGATGATCCTAGCATTCAAAAGTGTGTCAAACACATCTAACTACTCAAAAACACTTTGGTCTTTGAAAATAAAAAATAAAACCATGCCCCATATATAGTATATAAAGAGGGGTTTAAATATGGTTTCATTTAGGGTTTTGGTTTGAAAATTTTATGCAAGAACAATATGCTATGATGCTACGAATGAAATGACATGAATTTGCATTTGGTGAAATTTGGGGTGTTACAAGACCCTTCATAGAGGGAAGCAGGGATTTCAGGTTTCATAAAGGGCTTCCAAAAAAATTATGGTACTTACTAGTTTTGAGCTCTCATTGCCCCTATCATAAGCATCTTGAAGTGATTAAGGTTAAAATGAGACAAATATGAAGTATATGCTTGACAAATCATTAGATGGAAATCTCATGTCCCTTGAGTACGAGGGCCGTTCCTCATGCTACTCAACTTTAGTCACAAGCAAGTTCTTGTCATTGTAAGTATATGTGTATCGTAGAGAACCGCCAACGGGGTACCCCTTGCGCCATGACACAGGATCTATCCCATATCAAAACGACAAGTCAACAGAAAACGAGCATCTCAGCGATCTTTTTGTTTTATATTTGCATAGGTTTTTATTGAGGATGCTTCACAGAATGCTCATTATGGTTATGCTTCAAGTTTCCACCATGATTAGGCATGGCTTAGGCTAGCTGCCTAGGCATTTCTCTAACACATATATAATACTCTATGGACTTACAATCTCCCCTTTTATTTCACACCGCCGACATCCATAAGCAAAAGATCATGATATCAACTTGATAGATATGTACAAGTGTTGAAAGCGTTCCCCATGACAACATGGTTCTGCTAACTCCCAACATATAACTTGTAAGCATATAAGCAACATAGATGGGCACAATGGTTCAAGTTTATTAAGTGCAAGAAAATAAAGTGTGCTATCAAGTTCGTGAGAGCTTTACTAACTAATTTTCATATAACAAAAAAATTTAATTTGGAAGATAGATAAAACTCGATAATTTTCTTGGAATAGCAATAATGCTAATAGGTAGATATGGTGGACACAAATGGCATAGGTTTTAGTTCAAGGATTGGATGCACGAGAAGCATTCTCTCTCAGCACAGGTTTTTGGCTAGCAATACTAGGTAGCAAGCATAAGAGTTGAAGGAAACAAACAAACATACAAGTGATGGAAACAATCATGCAATCTTCCTTGAAAACACAAAAGATCTTAACTTGGGAATACTAAGCTTATGAGCCAATCAAGAAAGAAAGAAAATTAAATAATATATCCTCAAGTACTTTTCTCTTTTCCTTTCAATCCTCAAAGTAATGTTGCTACTGACCAAAGCTAGGTTTGCCAAAACCAACTAAATTTACTTGATGCTCCCAAAGTGATACCAATACTAACAACAAGATCAATCATATAACAAAATTTGCAAACTAAAATAAGATGTGCAAAAAGTAAATGATGAAACTTCTCATTAATATTTCATAACGGCACTCACACCAAGGGATACATTGATAACCAACTAGAGGAGAGATACTTCCACAATGCAAACCATCCTATATGATAACTTCTCTATTCATGATACGACTCTACTAAAAAGGTAAAAAGAAGAAAGATAATGATGTGATACCGCGGCACTCCCCCAAGCTTGGAACAAACCAACGGGATGCCAACACCTGATGACGAATTACTCCTTCGGTGGTGGTGGTGTTTCCTTGTCATCATCAGACTTCCAAGGTAAAGGCTCCCCATCAACAAAGGACGACTTGGTTTCTGATATCCTGAAACTAGCAGCAGAACTTATGCGTTTAAACTTAGCCTCATACTCACAGTTTTGATTTTGCATGTCATAGAGTTGTGCTTGTAATTGGTTGGTGGTCTGACGGAGCGAGAGAATATCATCCCAAAGATTGGCAATCTCCTTATTGTGCTCAGCGACGAATTCTAAACTTATCTTATGGATGATGTCCACTTCACATTCTGCCATCTTCTTATACCTAAAGACTTCTTGCTCCAGCGCTTCCATCCTATCCTCCAGACCGGCTTCTCCTTTAGAGCCCTGAACCTCTTTTATCTGTACCATCCCATCCTTGAGCAACAACTCCTTGGGGTGAATCTTCAACTCATACATGTACGGGTTGATGATGTTCGCGGAGGAGTCCTCATTGGGTGATTGAGAGGAAGTCATTGCGGCTCCAAAACTGAGAATCTGCCTGATAGAAACAGATCGAAACAAAAACACGGCGAGAACACGATATATGGACCTTGGCGTATCTGGGATTATATAGCACGAAGTTTAACGACAAAAGGAAGGTACTGGGAGAAAACGGGTCGGAGACGAGCTCCGAGGTGGCCACACCACCAGGTGGCGCGGCCAGGTGGGCCCGTGCCAGGGGGTGGTGTGAGCCCCCTGGACTCCGTCTCCGTCCCTCATTCGACTCATTATCTTCCATATTAACTAAAAACTACAAAAATATAAATTGGAAAGTTTTTCGCGAACATTTTCTACCAGAATTGTTACCTATTCGAAAAAGGACTCCGGGGATTCCTGACTTTGGTCTTTAATAAATTCTTCCAGAGTCACCACTTGAATAATATCAATATCTTCATTATAAGAATCTCGAGAAATATAATATTTGAGTCTTTGACCATTCTTCATCTCATTACATCATTCTCTCCCAACACTTGAATATTTATTTCATACAAAACATCACACAATCTTCATTAGCAACATTAGTGTATGCATGGTAATAAACCTTTGGGTTCAGTTTCAACTGAAGTAAATCATCCATCAAAACATAAGATATTGTAGCAACTCGTTTCAAAAGCTCCAAAGAATTGAAATGGGAATTTACTTAAGAGGCAAATGCAAATAATGGCAGAAATCTATCAAAACAGACCTGCAGGTAAAGATCTATTTTTTAGAAAATATTTTGTTGCTCAAATCAAAAAGTGCAAAACTAATGAAAGTAAGATAATAACCTGGGGCATGCACACAAACAATTACAGATCCGTACGAAGTTCTGGGATTTTTCACGATTTTTTACAGTGAAGCACAGAAATCTGTTTCGGGACAGCAACTTCCCCAATTCTTATCTTGCTCTCATTAGAGGCTAATATTGGCACAAGAACCAAACAAAAAGGATAGGGAGAGGTTATTACAGAGGTAATAACTTCCAAGACTCAAATAAACAAAATTAATATGAAAGCAAAATATAATGGGTTGTCTCCCAAAAGCTCTTTCTTTATAGCCATTAAGATAGGAATGATAATTTCAATGATGCTCACATAAGGAATACGATTTGAAGTAAAAGAGAGCATTAAGAAGCAAATATCCAACACATTTAAGTCTAATCCACTTCCTATGCAAAGGAATTTTGTAAGAAACCAAATTATTAAAACAGGAGGCTACTAGCATAGGAAGACAAAACAAGTGCAACATTAAAACTTTCAACATAAAGCGGAGAAACTTAATATTATTAAGATGCATAAAAACATGTTTCTTACTCTCATAATAACTTTCAGTAGCATTATGAATAAAATTAACAATGTAACTATCACATAAAACATTGTTATCATCAAAGTAAACATTTTTAAAACCTTGCGATGATGGCCGTTGACAGTGGTCTCTGCAATTACTCGGTCGGTGCAAGATCAGCATAATTCTCTTGTGAAGCTGTCTGAGTCGGAGTTGTCTTTCCTTGGCCCATGTGGCCAATTGATGGCATAGGCTAACATGATTTTAGGCGCCATAGAGCCACTGGCTTGCGGAGGAGTGATGACGATGACGCTACGTGACAACCTCGACATGTCTTTCTTGTGCGTTTGTATTTTGTGTGAGTAGCCAGTGTGGTGGTATAATTTTCGGCCAGTTTCCCTTCTAGAAGTCAATTCTCTTCGACTTTTTAAATAAAATGAGGCAAAACTGCCTTTTTATTAAAAAAGATTTACAATAATATTACATGTGACAACGCAATCTTTTCTTTGTTATGTGCACTGATACAGGTCTTTTCGTTTGTGATGTCTACCCGTGCTCGTTGAGTATAATAGCTACCTATTCCTTCATCAATCACACGATATAAAAGTTCAAAAGACGCGTTCCATTTGAACCGTTGAAACACAACCATCAAATGATATGATGACAGTGACCATGTATCCGCAGAAATTTGGTAAGGCAGTTTGCTAAACGTTATGTGTGTTAGCTGTAAAGACGAAGCCTTTTTTTTTCCTTTTAACACTTGCAGAAATTGAAAGGTCGGAAAAGCGATTAAAAAGCTTGCGTGGAGCAACAATTCAGAAAGAGGAAACGTACAGTAAGTAGACGTTGATATTGATCAGAAAAAAACCAAGAAAACACAAAAAAAAGGGAGCTTTAGAAACCAAGGAACACGATGCATACAGATGAGAGTGCCAGAAAACTTGAGAAGAAAAATGGGAAAATTTGCTAGAGGACACCGTTATTTTTTGGCGTTTGCCAAAACACATCGCTGGAATGTGTCTTTGCTGAGTACCATTATAATTTTATGGCACATTTGCCAGGACACACTGTATTCCACAAATGGAAAGTTTGACATATGTCCAGTTTGAACACTTTTTTCTCTAATTCAAATTCACCAAATCCAGCGTATATGCATATACCGAACATGAATTAGAAACTATATCAAGTTGGAACATCGCCAAGTCGCCATCCATTGCAGCATGCAACATCGTGGTTAAGAAAAAAAATCAACGAGAGAATTGGAAAAAAGCTGGACAGTTTTTTTTTATCTGAAACATCTTGCATTTTAATTAAAATTCTAGAGATATTTGCAACAAGGTAAAAAGGTCTAAAGCGTCAAACTTTCCGTTTTGGGCAGTACAGTGTGTTCTAGCAAATTGTCACGAAATAATAATGGTACTGGACAAAGCCACATTCCAATAGTGTGTTTTAGCAAACGCCAAAAAATAACGGTGTCCTCTAGCAAATTTTCCCATGAATCCTTATACAAGGAAAAAGAAAGAAAGATAGGGGAAAATACCCCCTTCTTCCCAGGGTAACCATGCTGGTTGCATCTCGCATTCTTCACCAAACATATCAACATCATGAACTAAATCCACCCGATTTCCCAAAACCAAGAGCCGATCAGACTACCTGAGAAGGAAATGACACCCCAAATATGAAACACATAGGCACACACCAGGATTCAATCAACCAAGCAGAAAGAAACAAGATGTGAAGAAGAAATCCCTTCTCCATTTTATTCACAAATGATAAATTCATGTTTGTTGGAATCATGCATAATCCATGAGGGAGGACAATCAGATACAGTGATGACATATACACAAGGACACGATTAACAGAGGGAGGGACAGCAGTTATATACACACCACCTGCAGATGGGAATTATACAACATGCACAAGGGGATGTGGCTGACCTCTCTTCTCTTCTTATTTGCAAATTAATGAGATGAGAAGATCAGGTCGATGGGATCTCCTCCACCACGATCCAGTCCTCCTCCCCGTCGGAGAACTCCAGCGCGATGGTGATGCCCACCATGCAGAACCCCATGTCCTCCTCCTCCTCCTCATCCCCATCGGCATCTTGTTCCTCAATTGCGTCGTCAATGTCTCCTACAGCAGCTATGTTATCGGCAGGCGCCACCAAGTCGGCTTCTTTGCCGTCGGGCGCAGGGGCGTCGGCGTGGAGGCCGACGATGAGGTCGTAGAGGTCGGAGAGCCCCCTCGGGGTGGATTCGAGATCGGCGGCGCCATCGTCGTCGTCCTCCTCGTGCCAGCTGTTCCCCCCGGCCAGGTACGCCAGCACGGCTGACGCCGACGCGCCCTTGTAGTCCGGGATGCCCGTGCCTGCGGCGGCGCCGTCACCGTCGACGACGCGCCAGGAGACGAGGCGGTGGTTGAGCGCGACGTCGCAGGCGCGCAGCTTGTGGGCGCCTTTGGCCTTGTCCCGGGCCTTGGTGACCGGGTGGTCGTGGCAGCCGGCGCAGCGCGGCCGCTTGCACTTGCCCGTGCTCCTGGACGCGTTGGTGGGCTTGGAGGGCGCCCTGGCGTACGCGCCCACCCTCGCGGCGGCCTCGCCGTCGGCGATCCGCAGCAGCTTGTTGCGGTTGACCCTGACCGCGCCGCCGTGCTGGAATCCTTCCCTCTTCATCGTCTCTCTGGTGTCTCTGGGGGAAATGAATGAAATGAATGAATGGGGGATCGGGGTGTGAGTTGCGGTTGCTGCGCCTTGCTTGGTTGTTTGGTTAAGAGACACTTTGGGGGAAGCGGCGGTGGTTGGTTGGTGTTTGGACACAGCAATTACAAGGCTAGAAGAGCCCCATGGGACGGCACATGTGTGGTTGGGCAAATGTGTGGGAATCGCCAATGTCCCAAGGCCGGTTGTTGTTGGGTTGTGCCTCCCTCCGCTCCTCCTCGGTCAAGGGGTCTGGGGTGGGGGTGGTGGGCAAGTAAGCTCTACGTATCCATGCCAATGGATAGATAAACAAAACATCGGATTAAACTATCAGAGATGGTTTTAACAAGACAAAGCTAATGGGGGTCAAGAAAACTAATTTGCCCGTGCATAACACGGACGTTGGCTAATACTACTCAGTATATGTGTTTATATGAGATGATGTCGGTTTTCTTTTAGTGAAGCCACGTGTATTTAGCTGTTTGTTTTTGTTACCTAAAAGATGGTTCCTTCGCGTCTAACAGAACATGATCTCTTCATATTAGGTTTTCTTAATTAATTTTAATTAAAATGTATTCGTACTAATAATGGCAACCATAAGTTCTTTTAAGAAAAAATAGTATAACCACCGGCATCTACACCAATTGATGCTATTACTGTTTGTACAAGAGATGAAAAGATAGAGTCAGTCTTCTTTTACTCATGCGACGAAATTTATCCTTTGTGCATGAAATAAAACTTTATAAGTACACAAAGAGGATGATGTCTACATTCTGTTTATTTTTCAGATTCTTCTCATATTGGGGATGTCATTTTCTTTAACCGGGAGCATATGCTCTTGAGAGCCAGTTTTGAATATACTTCTTCAAAGGATGTGTACAACACAAGAGAAGAATGACTTCCTCGTCGGTGCATAATTGATGTTTTATGGGAGGACTAAGTCGCCTAGAATGATAGATGAACTCAAGTCAAGGAAACATCATCCCAAACAGATTTACTAGTGTGCCTGAATTCGTTAGATCGGCGCCCACCTCGACAGAATTGTAGATAACATCTCCATGTCGCTGAACCAGATGATGATATTCAACATTAATTGTTAGCGTAGCTTTGGCTTGATGATTAACTCATTGGAAAAAACACATTTTCTGCTGCAACAAAATCTGAAATTTGCAAAGGTATATTGCTATTACCATGTTTCTTTCTCCTATAGTATATCTCTAGGTGATGCTTTCATCTGAGTTTTGTAGGGCACTCAAATGACGTCAAGAACTAGAACTATATCTCCGCTCTCACTCGAGGGTGACACAGGAGGCCCCCAACCCTAGTCGTCGCTAGCTTCCCCTCTCTCCGACCAGTTCCACCTCGCCGTCACCGGGGAATGTCGCCGGCTTGGTCTGCACGGCTGACGGTGGCGGCGGGGTGTCTCCTCGCGTGTGTGGGTCGCGTCGTGTGCGTGCGTCTTTGGTCCAAGCGGGCTAGACTGGCAGTGGGTGCTGGCGGTGGTGCGGGTTGCAGTGAAGGAGGATCTAGAGGCGGGGGGTCGTGGTGGTTGCTCTGCATCTATAACACCCCGGTCTCTCCGAACTAGCGGCTGTCACTCCTAGAAGCTCAATAGAATCTCTAGACTAACCTCACAGACCAATACTAGTCTTTTTTGTGTATTTTGTCCTCACTCATGTGCAACCGGTACCCACTTTCCGGTTGATCATGTAGGGGTTCGTAGCATTGAAAACAAAAAATTTCTACCGTATACAAACAAACAAGCCAAGATCTATCTACTAGATTGTAGCAACGAGTCGATAGAATAACTCACCCTCGAAGATTCTAAAGTGTTTAACGAGAGCGGATTCTCGTGGGTGATGTAGTCGTACTCTTGCCGATCTCAAGATCGTGTAGACGATCCTTCCGGCGCTGCGTTCCGGTACTCGATGAAGACCTTCCTCTCCCTTTTCCAGCAGGCAACGGAGGTTGTAGCACTCTCCTCGCGATTCTGGTAGCACAACGGCGTGGTACCGGAAGTAGAGGGGAGATCTCGCAGGGCTTCGCCTTAAGACGGAGCGAGTATGGTGGACTATGAGAGAGGCCTCGGTGATCTAGGGTTTAGACACACCAAGGAGAGAGGGCTAGACCGGCGGCTAGGGTTTGGGGAAAGCCCCAAGTCGGCGGCTAGGGTTTGGCCTAGGGCGGCGGTGGCTGCAGGAGGGCCGGCGGCTAGGGCTAGGGTTTTGGGTGGTGGAGGTGTAGGTCTAGAGGGGCAGCCCTGCCCCTCCTTTTATAGGTGGAGGGCGCCGGCCAAGGGGGAGGGAGTCCTTCCCCAACTCGGCCTCCAAGGCCGGCGGTGGAGGGAGAGGAACTCCTCCCCAAGTAGGTTTCCTACTCTCCCTCCACCAAGCAAACTTGCCGTTTGACTTTTCAAATTGGCGTTTGACTTTTCAAACTAGGATTTGATTTATCCCTTTATTTTGCTCAGCGATGACACCTAGTACATGATGCAACCATTCCAACTTGTTATGAAACATTCATGTACCCTTCCCCTCCGGAGTGCCGGACCTTCCGGAACCTTCTAGAACATTCCCGATGAAAACACCGGAATCATTCTCCAACCCCCGAAACAGGACTTTCCTTATATGAATCTTATTCTCCGGACCATTTCGGATCTCCTCGTGATATCCCGGATCCCATCCGAGACTCCGAACAACATTCGGTCTCTTACTCATCATTCCATAACTACTCAGCAACATCAAATCCTTAAGTGTGTCTCCCTACGGTTCGTGAATTATGCGGACATGATCGAGACACTTCTCCGAACAATAACCAATAGAGGAATCTGGAAATTCATATGGCTCCCACATATTTCTACGATTCCTTTGCGATCGAATGAACCACTTACATACGATACCAATTTCTCTTTGTCTCACGATAGTTTATTTATCCGAGGTTTTGATCGTCGGTATCTCTGCATACCTAGTTCAACCTCGTTACTGATAAGTACTCTTTTCTCGTTCCCGTGATATGTGATCCCTTGTGAGCCAGTCACATGCTTGCAAAACAATTGTATGACATTCCACCGAGAGGGCCCAGAGTATATCTATCCGTCATATGGATGGACAAATCCCACTCTTGATCCATGTGTCTCAACCCATACTTTCCGAACACTCAATGCCACCTTTATAACCACCCAGTTATGGTGTGGTGTTTGATGTCATCAAAGTATCCTTCCGGTGATAGTGATATGCATGATATCATGGTCGAAGGAATTAGGTTACTATGTATCAGAAAGCATATAGCAATTGAACTATTAGAATGACTTGATCTTTATGCTACGCTTATCTATAAGCAATTGTTATTAGGATGGAGCACTGGCCTTTATTCGATTGTTCTGCCTATTTTAAAATGAGAAAAATTTAATGATAAGATTTTTTCTCTCATGCATAGGTTTTCTACCGGTGTACTAATATGCTTCTTTAGTGCTCGTCTCTGTAACGTGTGAAGAATAAAGATCTATTATAGACGAATCTACACGATTGGAGAACACAACGAGTGATGTTTTTATCCAACATGGATGACAACGTGATCTTCGGATTGATACTCCATCACCATATACAATCTATGGTTTCTTGATGATCACTTGTATTTCATCTTTTTTTCTTTTTTTGACTGAATTTTCTGCTGCTGTGTTCATCTTAGTTATGCAGAGACCAAGTATAATGCCTAAACCTTTTAATAGAACTCCATTTATCCAAAAAAAAATGGTGTCGGATATGTATATATAGATTAAAGTTGAACTTCACATGAGCGGAGAGTTAGTTGACATGGGCAAGTTGATGCTATATATGTGTTTTTTTGTAGAGTAAATAGTATTCGCGGTCACTGAACTTGCAGCGCGGGTGCCCTTAAGTTACTCAATTTGCAAAAAAAAGACAAACAACCGTCATTGAACTTGTGAGTCGTGTGCACAATCTGGTAAAAAAAATAGTCTGTTGGCCGGTTTTTATCTAATCTGGCCATGCAAGCTATTTGGAGGATTGGTATTTGCAATTGCTAATAACTTGGAGGGTCTCACCTGCAGCAGTGAGTCCTCAATTAGCGGTGGCGCTGGTAGCGTCCCCATGCCATCTTGGACCCACGTCTGCGATGATAGTGTATTCCTCGGTGAGGTGTTAAGGCGTGGGGAGCCTGAGCTATGCCTGGACGGCTCCCCGCATCGTCGTCGCACGCATGGAGTACCTTGATGTCTGGCCTAGCTGCTGGTCTACGAGGAAGTGTAAACATGTTCTATCTATGTTCGTAATGTGTAGGTTGCCGATGAACTCACTTGCATTGGTTTGAGCCAATGGACGTCAATTTGAAGAATGTGTGTCATATGTGTCCTATTAAGTGATGTAAGTTGGTACTATGATTCGGATCAGTGCCATTTATAATATATGAACTTCAGTTAGTAATCTATGTCATACATGTGCTCGACGAGGATGAGCACTGTAACATCTCGTAGTTCAAGAGAGGGGAAATGGGTAGAAAGTAGTTGTGTGCATTGCATCCATGCATGTAAAATCTAAGGAAATTTAAAAAATGTTAGAACTTGTTAAAGTGATTGAAGTTTCACATAAGTTGATGAACTAGTCTTAAATCATCAAGTTGAGTGATATAAACTTTGGAACCTTATCTTAGGAAGGTAGAATAGTACTCGTTAACGAAAGTGAAATAAAAATCACAACACATACTTTAGGAACAAATAATAACTTGATGCTTAACTCATGCCCAAACATCAATTGATACATGTGCTGAGTAATTCTTTAGCACATGATCAATCAACAAAACCTGATAATTTTTATTCTTACCTTATTCTATATCATCTTATCTATCATCACTTGTGCTTGACAATTATCAAATATCAAGTAAAACACCCAAGCCTATTGACTAAATCTTGACTATCCAAGTCTTGATTATTGTAAATCATGACACATCCTTATCTATCTAACTTTATCAATCACAATTTTCCGAGGGAAGAGGTTAGAGGAGAGTGATATCCTTATCCTTAAAATGAAGAACCCATAGAAGTGATGCCTATCATATTAGAACTACTAGTAGTATATTATATGTGGTCATCTTAGTCAAATGGATTTACTAAGAGAATAGAGGTAGAACAAGTTTAATAACTTGTTACACAAAGGACCTCAATTAGCCAAATGGAACCTAATCCAATATGATCAAAGGAGTATAATGATCCTTTTGAAGTCACATTGATATAAGAGTGACATTGGTGGAGAGAATATGATCTAACAATTGTGTGTAAACCACCTATATTAGAATAACTAAGTATAGACAAAGTTAGTATGAGTTCAAGTGTGCATATGAACCATTTGGAAGAGACATACAACTTTAGTAGTTATATGCCACTTAACATTAAGGTTTAGAGTCATGATTTTATAAACAAGTGATATATATATAAGAGCGACATTGTATGCTAGGAATAGTAGCTCATGTTATAAATAAAAAGACTAAAAGAGATATATAGTCTTAAGAGTGAGCACTCTTAATTTCTGTGGATGTAGCCAATCTTAGATTGGAGATTATGTGAGTTTGACGATAGTTAAGAAAATTTCCAACCTTCAAGAATTAAAAGGTGGAATAATTGATTATCATTACAAACCAAAGAGAGGATAATAGTGGTTAAAGGTGTTATCTCAAATGGATCAAAAATATCATTGGAAAATGTTGTAGGGAGTGTTTATCTTAGGAATTAGAGTATGAGTAAATAGTAAGTTAGAACCCACTACTCTAATGAGTTGGATTCATCTTACATAATCCAGTAGATGAAACTTGATATCCACTTAAGACGATATGCAAAACTTTAGTGAAAATCTTATTGGATTAATAAGTGGAGTAGAAGAAGTTGATTTAACTCTTATGAGTGAGAAGTACAGTAACCTTGTGAGTCACACATCTTTATGAGAAGAAGTTTAGGATATCTAGAAAAAAGGAATTCTTTAACAAGAATCCTAATACTGAGAATAGCAAAAGCATAGCTACGAAGGCCACCAGGAAACCTCAACCTTGATCTGGTAATCGTATCCAATTCATCGGAAAATTATAGTCTATTCCTATATTTTGTATTGGAAGGTTGTAGCTTAAGGGTCCCTAGCTAGAAACCAAAAAAATCATACGATAGGAACGCCTAACTACGCCAAGATCTATTCTAGTAGATGCTAGCAACAAGTAAGGGGCTATCTAGAAATCCTTGAAGACCGAAAGCTTTTTACGAAATAAGATTTTGTTGTTAATATAGTCGATCACTTGCCGATCTCAAGATCGAGTTGTAGAGCGCCAAAAACTAGCAGCGCATCCGTGCTCAGGCACACGTCTAGCTCTCTAACAACCTCCGTTCCCTCGATCTAGTGGAGCAGTAGAAGCATCAGATCCACCAGAGAACTACCAGAACATGATCCTTGCTAATCCGACGATGATGGAAACACTAGAGGGAGGGAGGAGAGATCCTTCACAAGGATTGGTGTGAGAGGAGAGTATAGCCACTCCTCAATTTATAGGGTAGGGGCATGCCCAAGGACATGGTCGACTACCAAGGTGGGTGGCCTCGCCTCTCCCTCATTCATGTGAGTGGAGGCTCCACTCATCCCACTCACATCAATTTTGGTTCCACTCACTTTGCTATTAATTTCCACTAAATTAAATGCAAACTATCATTCAATAAAAACCTTTTTATTTTTTATATTAATATTTTTCAATTACATAGACCCCCTTGCATAATGGTGATATTACATCTAAAATAAATTTTAGTGATTTGCCCCGAAACAATTCCAGTGCTCCTCGAAATAATTTCAGCGCTTTCCAAACCTTTCTTTGATATAATATATCTACCCATTAGTTCTAGCGTACCTTAAATGTGTCACCCTATGGTTTGCGAATAATAAAAACATGATCGACACACCTCTCCGATCAATAATCAAGAGCGCGACCTGGAGATCCGTAATGACTCCCACACATTCAACAATGACTCTTCTGATTGTGAGAACCATTAACATCATATCCAATTCCTTTTATCTCACAATATTTTACTTGTACGATATATGATCATAGGTATCAACCATACCCTTGTTTGACCTCCTTACCGATAAGTACTCTTTACTCATTTCGTGATATAACATCCTTGTGACCTAGTCACATGCTTGCAAGAGATGTTGACGTGATATCACCGAGAGTGTCCATAGTATATCTCTCTGTCATATGGATGGACAAATCCCATTCTTGATTGATGAGCCTCTACTAATACTTTCAAAGTACCCAATGACACTGTTATAGTCACCTTGTTACGGTGACGTTTGATGCCATCTAAGCAATCCTCCGGAGTTAGTGATTTACATAATTCTCATGGTTCAAGGATTAGGGTTACTTTATATGTGTTTAATATAGCAATGTGAACTTAATTACTAGATTGTTATTGCTATACCTACTTTGGGTGTATGTTCATCATATCATTCTTCTAATGATTGATCAAGGAGCTAGTTAAATGGAAGGCCTAACTAGGAACTCTATTTTGTTTATTAAACACACATTCATTAGCATTTTGATTAATAAAATTATAGCATGAGAAATAAACATCTAACATAAAATTGGAATAAGATAATAACCATTTTATTATTGCCTATCAGGCATATTCCCTTCAGTAGCCTTAGATCCCTGATAGTTCAATATAAACCCTCTAAGTCATCCTTATGGGGAAATACACTTGCTACATCACTCTGCACTTGGAGTCCTAATGAGTTGGCACACATAGAGCTGGTGTCATACACCGGGTAACCAACTTTTGCAGGTACTTCTAGCTTAAGACACCCAAAAAAGTGCCAGGTTGATAACCCCAAGAGAAGGGGATCACTGTAGTACCTATCAATGTGGAAGTAGGGTATCGATCCACCGGAGCAAGAATGAAAAGCTATCTATTCACCACAACTAAAGTGTCACAAGTTTTAGTTGATTATGCACTAAACGAATTTAAGGAACAAGGTGGTTGATTTAAGGCGGAAGTGTAATGCAACAAAGCAAGAATGTAAGTGTCTGAATCCTCTTCAATGCAAGAGGACAAAACAAAGGTTTTCTCTTATAGGAACAATGGACATCGGTTCATGGGTTCACTCAATCCTCTCTCTCCGTCTATGGTGATGATCATGTTGTAGATAATAAAAGTACACACAATTTTCATGTTTTAATGGTAACTTTATGGTGGCTACATGTCTTAAAACACATAGTTGAAAGAAGTACTCCTTTGTGCTTCTAGATCACCCTGGTACTAAGGCTAGCATTTGGTCATTGTCACACCACACATCATACTTCCCCCATTTTTACCCCTAGATAAAGGATGTTTGGCTACATTGTGTCACTCAATACATATGCCGCTGTCACTCGGCCACCCATTACCAACATATATCATACTTATTAAAGGAAAACATTCCAAACACTAGTGCAATGATTCATATGTTGTGTGCATTACCACATCTCTCCCATCTACCTCCACTTGGTGGTGTCAATTACCTCATGACATGGATAAACAAAGCATTTTGTATAGATCAAACCATTACATGCATCATACGATATTTCCAATGCATAAAAAACCATAAAAGATGCAACACAAAGGTAAATGGATAACAAGTATTATCTCATACCAGAATATCCACCATAGGAATTAGATAGATAGATCCATAATCATGCAATGAACATATGGACTTCAACAATGATCATACATAGAGAGATTAGATCAAGTTACCACCACAAACCCATAGTCCAGGGGGTGAAATACTCCTCTCTCATCATGGAGAGTGATGAGGAGACATTTGTGAAGGAGGAGAGGCGGCCGAAGGCGATTTCGGCAGCGGTTCCCCCTCCAATCTTCCTCCGGGCGGCGGTCTGCTGGCTCTCTGTTATTTGGTTTTCAATCACCGCCTCTATTCGTCTCGAGAAAGGCTGCTAGGGGGTATATATAGATGGTTTTAGGTCAAAACAAAGAGAATGGTAGTGGAATCGACGACATCGGAGTTTTGACGGCTGAGATAGCATTAGTGGCGCTTCCTAAAGTAAATGGGCTGCCATTTTCAGCTCTTTGGGCCCCTCGGTCCCTATATTATCTTGTTGGATTGTATGGAAATTATGTAATAGCTCACGTTGACCTAGATCCATTTTGAGTTCCGTAGCTCCTGGAATGTCAAAAACACTAACAGAAGGGTTTTCTGCCAGACAGAGTTAAAACCAAAAGAGAGGGGATTGTTTAGAGAAGCCCCAAAATCATTAAGAACATTGGTAATAACTACTAATAGATGCAAATATATGGGAATTCATATCAACAAACTACAAAGTCCATGTATGTATTTTACATGCATCACACGTATGGGGGTATTTTTGTAGTGTGTGTGATATGATGTTGAGTCATGTGTGATGTACTTAAACTATCAAGCATTACTTTATGTGTGAAGTAAACATGAACTTAAAACCAAATATATAATGAACCACCCAAACCATAACCAAACCAAATACGTAAACAAAACCAATGTGGGTCAGTTTCAGGGTAGAACGGTTACACATAATACTTTATGCACAATAGCATATTGAAAATTCTTTAAACAATATTATTTACCGGACCAATGATGCTCTACTTCACATTTGGATTTTCTGAAGTCTAGAAGAAATGTTAATTGCATAATCTTACAATCAGGAGGCAAGTTCACTCTTTCATTTCCTTTGGATTTATAAAAAACTACTTTTAAAAGTATTTTATCAATCAACTGCATTTAAAATAAAAATACTATTTTCATAATGAATATCAAATATGGGTTACTAGACCAGGGTGGTCGAATAATCTTCTGTGGTGGGCAATGGAATCATGGTTGGAATACATGATGATAAATCATGTGGTGGAGATTCCATTTTACCAGAAAAGAACACCTAGAATTAAACAACAAATATACTCAGTGATTCTTGCGTCGTATAGACTATGTTGACCACTGATCTTGGAATGGGATGAGAAAGTTAGCTATACCTTCTTCCTTTCGTATGTCTTCGTATGCTAAGTCGACATGTGGTCCAAAGAGGAAATCAGTGGATGAGATCCCGTAAGTCCCCATCTAGTGTTGCAGGATGATGACTTAAGCATGTTAGAAGGGAGGGAAAATGAGTGTAGGTCTTGGACCAAAGATCATTACAATGGGTAGATGATACCTTCGATCCGGATTCACTCATGTAGTATAATATTCTTTTTCCCTATTAGACCTAGGTTTAATTGAACCTTGAGAACAATGCTAAAAGGAATTAAAAAGGACACATGTGCAAGACTTTGTTTTTTTGTTTTACCTTCATTTACCAGACCACTCTAGTTTAGTTTATATCATGGGTTGTTTCAATAGATGGAGATAGACCAGGATTGAAGATTCACCTGCAGCTGCGCATCATATGGGATACACGATAATAATAGGCACAATCATGTGTAATGTTTTAATAGAGATAATCTTTGTGGGTAGCACATCCTGATATACTAAAGCCCCTACGATTCACAGGCATAGCAATAGCCTTTTGATCCAACTAGTTGCACCACAAAGAATCGAGCTACAAATAGTTATCTAGTGGAAAACATAGATCAAAGCTTTAAGAAGAGATGTTGATGTTGTTCTCGAGTGGATCGCTAAGCGAAGACCGTACATACCTTTCCGTCACTGGGTTTCCCTGTCAATTGGCGCCGTCTGTGGGAAATGGGGATGCTGATCGTGCGATCGTGATGACCCCATCCACCACTGTCTTCGACTCCTCTATGACGGAGAACCACCTCATCTTCGGCACCATCGACTTCACCGTCCACTCGCCGGCGACCCGCCAACACTTTGATTCCATAGGAGACGGAGTCGAACTAATGTTCGGGAGCCTCTGCTGCTAGGTAGGCCAAATCGGCACCCTTCGCCTCTGTAGCACCCCGGATAAAACCACTACTATAAAATCGCTGTTGTTTTTATTCTGTGCATTATCATGACATCATCATGCATTTATTCGCCTAAAAATATTTCCCAAAAGCCTATTTTATTTTCTAGATAGTCCGCTCTTTGTTCAAATCGAAACTCTAGATCCGTTCGGATCTTTTATTATCTAAAACTTTTTTACAATTTTTTTGTTTTAAAAAATAAAATAAAATAATAAATATAAACTATTTTGTTAGTGGGGGAGGCAGTGGCCAGGCCCAAAGCCAAGCCAACAGGCCACCACTACCCCACTAGATCAAACCCTAATTCCCAAACCCAAACCCTAGCACCTAGTCCCTGCCTAAACTACCCCTGCCTCCACACCTATTCTACCACACCCGACCCAAACACACCACTTGAACGCATGCGGTACACGCCCCAGGGCCACCTGCCCGATCGCACCCAAGCCCCACGCGAGCTGCCTGCGACCCACTCCACCAATCCAGGCCCCACCATCCCGTCTGTCCCCACAACAACAGTGTGCGCCCACGACCCCCGCGTCTCGTTCCCCAACTCCTGTCGCACGCCTCTGCTCGAACCCATCCCGCATCCCCCGCTCTCTTCCCCGACGCCTCCTTCCCCATCCCCGCATCGCTGCCGCCTCCTCTCCGGCCTGCGTGATGCCGCTGCTAGGGACCTCTTCCTCGCCTCCAATCACGCTGGCTACCCTCTCCCTGACCCCGCTTCTCCCCAGACCCCAACCCTCTCTTCTAGTGGCGCCCCCACCTCGTCGTCACCTGGCCCCAAGCTCCCCTGCAGAGCCTGGCCTCCCGAGCCCTTCCCAACTCTGCTCTAGCTCGCCAGCACCGTGAGCCGCCACCGCCTGGTGCTTCTTCGCCGGACCTGCCTGTAGGATCCCGTGGCACCTCCGCATCCTGTCCGGGCCACCCATCTCGGCACCGCGAGCTCCTCCTCAGCCTACCTCGTCGACGCCTGCTCACTGCCACCACCTCTGCCCCGGCGACCTCGCCTCTGGCCGCCGTGGACCCTCTGCCTTCCGCTCGCCATGCCGGCCTCCTCGCAGCTGCCGCCCATTGCCAACCGTCCAGATCCCGGTGCCGTCCTTGTGCCCTCTCTGCCGGCACGCACGCGTGCATGTCATGTTGTAGTGTGTTCCTGTGAGATCCTAAATGTTTGTTTTCTGTTGATTCATGAAACTTTCGGGTAGGTGTCCATGCGCCCTCGCAGCTATCTTCCAAGATCTCCGACAAGTTATCTAACAAAGCCTTGTACTCCTAAGGTGACAAGATGCGCCAAGATATCCTCGTCGACAAGACCGTCTTGATGCCAAGGATATCGAAGGTTGTTCATGGAGCCACTCTGAAGGCCACCGACACCGGAACTCGAGATCTTCGATATGGACTCTCAAGATCCCTGATCCCGGGACCCGAAGACGCCGAGACCTCGAATGCCAAGATCTCCTTCATGGAATCCGAAGACCTCGATCCTCGGATCTCGAAGATCGATACTGTCAACCCCCAAAACCCCGACCAAACCCCCGGAGCCCAAGATCGTCGATTCGCCAATGTGTGACCCCTATCTGACCCATATTTTTATAATTGCCATCTATAAACTTGTTGCATATTGAATTGTTCATGTCGCATACATATTGTGGATTCGGGGCATTATGCCGATTAACCTCATCATTAAATATGGAGACTATATGCGGGCGAATCTAGTCTAATATTGGTCCTATTTAAATTTGTGCATTGAACCGGTGAAATATTTTGCCTTGTTAAGACAACATTTAAATTGCGGGGTATCTAAACAACATGAAACTAATAATTAATTGTCGGGACCCCGGTTCTGCTTAATATTGACTAATTGCATCGCATCTTTGCCATGTCATACATCATACATGCATCATACCCGATCTTCTGCCGTAGTATTAAATAGTGCATCCGGTGTTTCTTGTAGTGCTTTGCTTCTTCACGGATTAGGCCGATGAGTTGATGCGAGTGTCGACCGGAACTTCGGATGAATCTTTAGCAATGTTTTCAGGCGAGCATTCTCCCTCTTTCTACCTATTTTACTTTATAGTCTTTATTTCCTCCTGTTGATCTATTGCTATCTGTGTTGCGATGCTCTATTTTTTGTACCCGTGATATCCCTTGCAGCCTTATATTGCCTTGGACACATCCTATTACGTGTTGTTTGGTAGATAGTTGGACTTGCGTGTCGTAGTCGCTTGCTCAAGTGCTGTTGCGTGTCGTCAAGTACCACAGTTGTTGGTGTAATGCTGCATGTTTAATGTTGGAGATGATCATGGCTTTAATTACCATTTAAAAACTAAAATTGAAGTAGGTAAATAATGCAGAGGCACAAGTGGGCAATAGATGTTATTTGGTTTTTAACTGTCTACTTGTGTCCCGTAGGACCCGAGTACTTGATACCTATTCTTTGAATATTCGCACTATCCGCATGTGGGACCATGAATCCCCCTATCCCTAGCTTGAGTCATATTTAATTCCTTGGGGCCACAAGTAGTTTGGGGCTTTATTACTATCCTGTACTTATGCCATGCTTTACTGCTTTATTTACGATTGCGCGTGGAGCGCCTGTACTGTTTAGGAACAAATGTGGAATGTTTTCGCGGTATCGACAAGCCCAGTCACACTTTCGGGTTCCTAGTCGTTTATAGCCATTGGCACAAACCTCTGGGTCCGTCTCGGAGCCGGCCAACTTCGTCGCGGGTAGCTTGGTGGGGTGGCCCCCTGAAATCAAATATGAATCTTGCGAATGTTCTGTCATGATGCCTCGTTGGGTTTTCATTTGGTTTTTCTCGAGGTTGATCGTGCGTGTGTTGCTATTTGTGCCCCCTGCAGGGTAAAACTTTCTGAAAGCCGTGTCCGCAGTTATGGACGACTTGGAGCACAGTATCTCGATCATAGACAACTATAACTAAAGTAGTAGCAGAGTTACCCCTTCCGGCTTGGCCTAGGCAGGGTTATGGACGCCATTGGTTATTCTTCAGGGCTCTTAGCTCAATTTGCATCTTGTCCGTACTCGGACGCTGTATCGTTTTCAAGGTGATTTGGATCTTTGCACTGTATATTTGTATTCTTGACTCGATGAGTCGTTGTTGTATATATCTGTGTAGGTTCCATCGTGGACTATTGTGTAATGGTATTACTTCGTTTTCCACCCGCACGAAAGTACCTGGTGGGCACCTTTGAATCATTTCTATGCGGGTTTGGCGGGAATCGCTGAAACTTGCATAGGGTCGATTCCGAGGGTGTTACAGCCTCCCTGAGAGAATACTGCCTCCAACAGTCGTACCCAGCCCGGGGGTACCGCCAGCTGGTGTCTTAAGAACACCCCCGCTGATGTAGTGTTCGGATGACAGCAGCCGCTACAACTCTAACCTTTGTGACCCTCCTACGGAAGAAGGAACCTACAGTTCTGGATCTGAGAGCTGCGGGAGTAATGATCTCCCCCACTGCTACATGTGTGCGGCCATCGTCGATGGTCATGTTGATGACGGAGCCGACCCACCGCCCCCCGCCCAATCCGCAGGTTGCTAACGTTGTGAACTGAGTCAATGGTACACACCCGCCAAATCCCAATGGGAACGGGCCACCTCAAGCTGCCAACGACGGCAGTCGCAATCGTCAAGAGATCTATCTCAATGACGCCAAGTGGGAAAGAGTCTGGGAGGCCGTGTGAAGTACCAATCCTCTGCCACTCGACGCCTCTTGCAACATGCTGATGGGCTACCACTAGCTCCTCAGAAAGGATCATAATCGGCAAGTCGAGCAGCACAAGGAGCTCGAATAGCGCAGGCGAGCAGCTGGCGAGTCAAGCGCTCGATGAGCCACGCTCTCCTCCATCGGCGGATCCTCCTCCAATGGCTGCGACAGCAACAAGCATCGCTCCTAACTAGAATGCATGGACCCTGCCGCCAGACATGAAGCCACCAAGGCACTCGACTTGTCCTTCATGTCAATGGACTCGCAGGGCAACATCATGCCCAAAACACCGCAGGTCGCGATCATGGCAGCCACTACGTACCTATCAGGAAACCTGCCACCGGCTGGGGATCCTAGACACACAACACAAAAATCTGCGATTGCGGGCCTTGGGATCATAGGATCCGCATTACTTGGAGAGATGACCCCGGAGCCGAAGAAAAAGGATGCGGTGAAATTTACAAGGAGACGCACACCCTCATCCGACGAGGATGAGCATGAACTATCGCGGCGATGCCGTAGCCCGCGGCGAGCGCAAGATGATCGACAGATCACGCGCAAAACGTGCTTGCTGCATAGAGTCCGAGGATGAGGACATGGAGTTATGCGGTGCTAGGTGCTTCAGCAGAGCCATACAGAAATCTCGGATGCCCAAGGGCTTCAAGCTCCCGTCGGACGACACCAAGTTTGACGGACTGCAGGAGCCGAAGATCGGTCTAGATGACCACATCTCGTCAGTCAAGCTGCATGGTGGAAGAAATAACACAACCATGCAGTGCCTTCAGCTACAGCTGAAGGGCGCAAATGTAAGATCCCTCCTTTGTAAAGGAAAAGGATCCCTGTGATTTCAATGATAGTCCCTGGATCATTGCTAGCATCCATAGTTTAAGATGAAGTACACAGATACAAAGGTCATTTATTACATCCATTCCAGAGATAACATAGTCTTTACAACTCAAGGCCACAGGCCTAATACAAGAGTTTGAATAAGTAAATAAATATAAGTCTTCATCTTCATGTGCCACAGGCAAACATGTTGAGTGTAGACTCATGACACCTAATCCTCATCAGAGTAACCTACAACGTCACAAGTTACAGCCACAGTGGGTCAATACTTTGGAATAGTATTGGCAAGTGATACCTTAGTAAATTTTAAGTGGACTATATTACTATATGCAATTTTTCTAAGTGTAGCTTGGCTTGCTTTGCTCAAAATAGGTTTTTCCTATTAGTTGAAATCACTAAGTTTTTCTTTGTCAAAACTTTTCCCAAGAAACCATCAATAGACATTGAGGTCCTTCACCCTTGTTCACCCACAAGTTTTTACTTAGAAGTTGGAATGATGAGATTCTTGATAGCTTCCATGTCTTGATGTTCAAATTGTCCATTGCCATGGACTTGGCTAAGTACTTAGATTTTTCCATCTGCAGAGGTTGTGCACTTTCTCCACCAGACTTGGTTTCCCAAGACAGGACCTTTCAGAAGCCTTTCCTTAGACCAAATGGACGCGCTCCAACCTATCATTCCCACTACCACCAACTGTCCAAATGTCTAAGTTCTAGAAACCTATGTGATCGAGGCAGATCCCATATTGCCAAGTGGCTGCACTAGAAGCTTCTCAACACTTGGCCTCTAAAATCCCTTTGTTCCTGGGTGGCTTTCCACAAGTGAGATACAGAAGGTAAACCATAGCCATGGTCCTTGTGTAACCACTCAACCAAAAACCACCAATCAAGTCCCTTTCCACCCAGGTGATTCATTGACTTAGTTGTTTATTAAGAAAAACATAAGTCCAAAGACTTAGAAATATTTTCATCATAGCATGTATAATTTACCAACCCTTGTTTGCTACTAGCTAGGCTAAGCATGGCATAGATAGTACTTAACTTAGAAATTTCCTAGCAATTCTACAACTACTTAGGATTTCCCAACATGGCATTTGGCAAAAATAGTAACATGCAAGACTTAGCAAAAATATTTCTAATGCTTTTATAAAAAAAATATAGGGATGGAAATATTCATGAAGTACCACTTTCCTTGGTAGTTGGGAGAGTAGCACTCTTCACAATCACAATCACTAGCACCAAAGTCTACACAAAGAATATAACCACAATCACATACAAGTCATATACAAGCGAAAATATATATATATACATATATATGCATGCATGCAAGATGCTAAGTGATGATTTTTGAAACTCAACCAAGCAAGTGCATAGTACTGAATCAAAAACAAGTCAAAAACTTGCTAAACCAAGTTTATTTGACACTAAAACAATTTTCTAAATAATTCATGTACTCAAAATAGTCCTAAACAAGTTTCTGCAAATAAAATCATTTTAACCGAAGCTAAACACTAAACACATTGCATAAACATAAAGGGCTTGTCTTCCTGATTCCAACGGTATAAAATTTATCAAATTCTAACGTGGGAATCAAAAGTTATAGCTAAATCAAATTTGGATATAAATCTGATTCAAATTCTGTTTTTAAACCAAAACCCTAGCCACGCGGCGCTATCCTATTGGCTGGTACCGATTCGCTCAGGATCAAGCTTCCGCGCCGTTGGATCAAGTCAGATCCAACGCGCCAGATTCAAAGATAACGATTCGCTCAGATATAATCTAATCCGCAAGATCTACATCCAACGGCTGCTCTTGCTTCGACCATAGACTAGCGGCGCTAGCGGCGACGACTGGCGGTGGCGCGTCTGTCAGTGGCGGCGCTGGCATTCTAGATCGTCCGGGGACGGGAGAGGGTGCTTACCAGAACCGCAGAGAGTTGCTGAAGCTCAAGGTGGCAGTGGCTTCGCAAGGGGCGCGCTGTAGAGGCTGGGGGAGCTCGTCGGAGTTGTGCACGGCGTCGGGTGGTTGCTGTCGAAGTTGTTGCTGAGGTTCCGCGTTGCCCTAGCACGAACCAGATGGCTTAGAAGATGCGCAAGACAGTGGCGAACAACCTCGCTTGCGAGAGAGAACAAGGGGTGCGCTCTGCTTACCGTAATTGGTCGCCGGAGTTGAGTGGCGGCTCGGTCGGTTGCGGGCACGAACAGGGACGGCGTCCTGGGTCACGAGCAGGCAAGCAAAGGGTTTCAGAAGATGCACGAGATCATGCTGGGCACATTCGTTTGAACCAGAGGCACAGGGGCGGTCGGAACTCACCGGAATTTGCTGTCCGAGGTCGTCGGAGCTGCGGCGGTGTTCGGCGAGTTGCGAGCAGCCTGGGGGCGTGGAGATAAAATTGAGTGAGGGGAATGGAGCGGAGTGGGGAGGGGCTTAAGTAGGCAGAGGCTTGACCAGAAACGCTCGGCGAATCAATGGCAATTATGCCGCGAAATCAACGCAGCAACGACCAGCGGAGACGGCGTCTGCGCGCGAGATTTGGGGAAGAAGGAGTCGATGTGGTGAGGGCCCGCTTGTCAGCAAAATAAGCAGAGAGGGGGTGGGGTCCGAGCGTCAATGACTGCGTGGGTGCGTCTGCGCGTGCGAGAGAGAGAGAGGGGACCCGGGTGGGCTAGCTGGGCCAGTTTCGCTGTTGGTCTAGAATAGGAGCGCCGACCTTTTTCCTTTTCTTTAATCCTTTTCTTTTTCTGATTTGATTTTCTGGAATGATTTTCAAATGAATTCAAAATCTATTTGAATTCAAATCTTTTCTGGATTTTTGCAGTGTGCAACAGTCACAAAACTTGGCATAAAACCATGTGGTCACTTTGAGTTGGTTTGGTCTTTTTTGGAAAGACAAAATAACAGTGACTTAGCACTTGGTTTGCAAAAGATTGAAAATGGTTTTGAAACCAATTTTATTTTGTATAAATTTGTTCAAACTCTACACTCAAACCAATCAACAAGGAAGCAAACAAACTTAGTTTTTAAAACACTAAGCTCTCAAATTAGGATGGGCATTTGATTTAAGTTTGCTCACATAAAATGATAGCACTATGTGCTTCTGTTTTCTTGAAATGAGTTTGAAATTGATCTCAATTCTATATGGATGTATGAATGATATGAAATCTTTGAAATCATGATTTTTGGGATGTTACAAATCTAACCCCCTTAAGGTGAATCTCTCCCTCGAGATTCGGATTAGCTAGCAAATAGGTGAGGGTGGTCTTTCCGAAGATCATCTTCTCTTTCCCATGTTGCTTCCTCTTCGGAATGATGATTCCACTGCACTTTGCAGAACTTGATAGTCTTAGTCCTTGTGACTCTTTCTGTAGTCTCAAGAATTTTGATAGGTTTCTCTTCATAAGTGAGATCACTTTGTAGTTGAACCTCCTCCAAAGGTATAGTATCCTTCAAAGAAGTTTCTTCCATTTCTGGATGACATTTCTTAAGCTGACTCACATGAAACACATTATGGACAGCTGATAGAGATTCAGGTAGTTCAATTTCATAGGCAACTTCTCCTTTGCGACTCAGAATCTTGAATGGCCCAACATATCTTGGTGCCAATTTTCCTTTGACTCCGAATCTTTTCACTCCACGAAGTGGTGACACTCTAAGATAGGCTCTATCACCAACTTCGTAGATGACTTCTCCACGCTTAGGATTTGCATAGCTTTTCTGTCGGGACTGTGCTATCTTCGACCTGTCCTTAACCAATTTGACTTTCTCTTCGTCTTCTTTGATAAGATTTTGCCCGAATAAACTTCTTTCTCCCACACCATTCCATAACAATGGGGTGGTACACTTTCTTCCGTAGAGAAACTCAAACGGTGCCATCTCAATGCTGGCTTGATAGCTGTTGTTATAAAAAAAATTCTGCGTAAGGCAGACTTTCATCCCAACTGGCTCCATAGTCTAGGGCACATGCCCTCAACATGTCTTCAAGAATCTGATTAGTCCTTTCTGTTTGTCCATCGGTTTGAGGATGAAAAGCAGTACTGAATTCCACCTCGTTCCCAATGACTCATGTAACTTTCTCCAAAAATGGGAAGTGAATTGAGTTCCCCTATCAGACACAATACTCTTGGGCACTCCATGTAGACATACAATTCTACTCATGTAGATTTTGGCTAACTTAGCACTTGTATAGGTTGTCTTCACGGGTATGAAATGAGCCACTTTAGTTAGGCGATCCACTACTACCCAAATAGAATCGTATCCTGACCGGGTCCTTGGTAATCCGGTAATGAAATCCATACCAATCTTATCCCACTTCCAATCCGGAATAGGTAGTGGTTGAAGCAAACCTGCTGGTTTCTGATGCTTCGCTTTCACTCTACTACACACATCACACAAAGCAATATGTTCGGCGATGTCCTTCTTGAGATTATTCCACCAAAATCTTTCTTTCATGTCCATGTACATTTTGGTGTTACCCGGATGAATGGAATACGGAGAGTTATGTGCTTCTTGCAAAATTAGTTTCCGCAGTTCCGGATCTTGTGGAACACAGATACGTTTCTCATGCCATAAAGTACCCTGTTCGTCTTCATGGAACCCTTTGGCTTTTCCTTTGCCAATCTTTTCTTTAATCTCTTCGATTTCTTTATCAATCTTCTGGGCTTCTTTGATCTTGTCCAATAATGTGGGTTGAACACCCAAAGACATGAGATGTCCTTCAGGCACAATCTCAAATCTGAGTTTTCTAAATTGGGTGCACAGATCATCTGGCAATTCTCCTTTGGTAAGGCCATTCACAAAAACCTTACAGCTTAGAGCATCTGCTACAACATTTGCTTTACCGGGGTGGTATTGCAAACTTAAGTCATAGTCCTTGATAAGTTCTAGCCATCTTGTTTATCTCATATTAATTTCCTTTTGGGTGAAGATATACTTCAAACTTTTGTGATCTGTGAACACTTCACAACGCTTTCCCAAAAGATAGTGTCTCCATGTTTTGAGTGCATGGACGACAGAGGCTAACTCCAAATCATGAGTAGGATAGTTTACTTCATGAGTTTTGAGTTGTCTCGAGGCATAAGCCACTACTTTACCGTCTTGCATTAGTACTGCACCCAAACCTTGATGAGATGCATCACAATATACTTGGAAATCTTTTTCCAAATCTGGCAGACACAAGACTGGTGCTGTCACAAGTCTCTTCTTCAATTCCTGAAAGCTGATTTCAGAACCTTCAGACCAAGCAAACTTCTTGTCTTTCTTTAACAATTCTGTCATGGGCTTAGCTACCTTAGAGAAATTCTCAATGAACCTTCTGTAGTAACCTGCTAAGCCAAGGAAACTACGAACTTCTTTCACGGACTTGGGAGATTCCCATTCAGTCACAGCCGAAACCTTAGCAGGATCGACTGCTACACCGTCCTTCGTCATAACATGACCAAGAAAACCAACTTCCTCCAACCAAAACTCACACTTGCTGAATTTGGCATAAAGTTTATGCTCTCTTAACTTCTTAAGTATCAATCGTAAGTGTCCTTCATGTTCTTCTTTGCTCTTGGAGTAGACTAAGATGTCATCGATGAAAACGACAACAAATTTGTCAAGGAATTCCATGAACACCTTGTTCATCATATTCATGAAATATGCTGGAGCATTTGTCAAGCCAAAAGGCATTACGGTATACTCATACAATCCATACCTTGTAGTGAATGCTGTT
This sequence comes from Avena sativa, assembly GCA_916181665.1. Taxonomy (NCBI): domain Eukaryota; kingdom Viridiplantae; phylum Streptophyta; class Magnoliopsida; order Poales; family Poaceae; genus Avena; species Avena sativa. The sequence continues at coordinate 49,391,266 of OV702279.1, read as the reverse complement.
TTAGGTATGTCTTGTTCTCTTATCTTGAGTTGAAAATAGCCTGACCGGAGATCAATCTTTGAGAACACACATGCTCCTTCTAGCTGATCAAACAAGTCATTGATTCTAGGCAAAGGATATTTGTTCTTGATAGTTACCTTGTTGATTGAACGGTAATCTATGCATAACCTTTGACTTCTATCTTTCTTCTCCACAAACAAGACTGGGGCTCCCCAAGATGAAGAACTTGGTTGAATAAATCCTTTCTGCAACTGTTCTCCAAGTTGCTTCTTGAGTTCTTTCAGTTCATCAACTGACATTGTATATGGTCTCTTTGCTATTGGTCCAGACCCTGGTACCAAATCTATCAGAAACTCCACATCTCTATCAGGTGGCATTCCCGGCAATTCTTCCGGAAACACATCCGGATAGTCACTCACAATTGGCACACTGTCCATGCTAACCCCCTTAAGAGAATTTAGCTTACTTCCTTTGGATTCAAAGTTGGACTTGAATTTAATTCTTTTTCTTTCCGGGGTTGTGAGTGCAACAGTACGATTGGCACAATCTAGTAGTCCTTCATACTTAGACATCCAATCCATTCCCAATATTACGTCTAGTCCTTCGGAATCTAGGATTATCAGACTCACTAGAAATTTATGTTTTCCAAACTCTATTACTAGATCCCGGCATCCAAGACTTACTATCATATCTCCACCCGGAGAACTAACTTTTATTGGACACCCAATGTTCTCAGTTGGAAACCCATTTCTATCAACAAATGCTTTTGATATGAATGAATGCGATGCTCCAGTATCAAAAAGTACAAATGCTGGAATAGAATTGAGTCTGAACTTACCAGTAACAGCATCAGGCTCCTCATAGACCTCCTCCACACTGATGTGGTTCACCTGTCCTTTCTGGAAAGGATTGGGCTTGATAGGTCCTTCAACTTTCTTTTCAGGGCACTCATTTGCATAATGCCCCATCTTCTTGCATTTGAAGCATTCAACCTGACTGATGTCTCTCTTAACAGGCTGACTTCCACTTCCACTTCCATTACCACTATGGTGGCTCTTATGTTCACTCTTGTGGTTCTTGTACTTGTCATTGTCATGACTACGGTGATGCTTGTTGTCATGACGGTTGTGGTTGTGGTGCTTGTTGAATTTCCCATGCTTGTGGGATCATGAGCTTCCACTGTCATCATAATGGGATCGTTTGTGAGACGATCCCGAGCTGTGCTTGTCGGAGTGCTTCCTCTTTCTACTCTCAACTTGCTTCATTTTGTTCTCCAAAATAGCAGCCTTGTCACAAAGCGACTGATAAGTGGGAACATAGGCCACAGCCAATTGCAGATTCAGCTCATCATTCAAGCCTTCCAGAAATTTTTCCTTTCTCTTGGCATCAGTGTCAACTTCATCCGGTGCATAACGCGCCAGATTGTTGAACTCCTCAATGTATTCAGCCACGCTGCGGTGGCGCTGCTTCAGATTGTGGAACTCTTTCTTTTTCAGACTCATCACCCCTGATGAGATATGAGCAGTGCGAAAGCCATCCTCAAAGATTGCCCATGTCACTTCATCTATGGGAGTGGTGATCTGGAAGTTGTCCCACCAAGTGGCGGCTGGCCCTTCCAGCAGATGTGCTGCAAACCTGACCTTTTCAGCATCCGTACAGCCCACGGTTACCAATTCCTTGTTTACTGAGCGTAGCCAATCATTGGCCACCATGGGGTCAGTCGTTCCTGAGAACTTCGCTGGCCTCAATCTCAAGAACCTGGTGAGCATATCAAAGCCCGGAGGGTTGTTGGTGTTGTTATTGTTGTTGTTGTTGTTGTTATTGTTGTTGTTGTTGTTGTTGTTGTTGTTGTTGTTGTTGTTGTTGTTGTTGTTGTTGTTGTTGTTGTTGTTGTTGTTGTTGTTGTTGTTGTTGTTGTTGTTGTTGTTGTTGTTGTTGTTGTTGTTGTTGTTGTTGTTGTTGTTGTTGTTGTTGTTGTTGTTGTTGTTGTTGTTTTGGTTCTGGATGAATGTTGTCATCATCTGCATCAGTTGTGTTTGAGCAGTCATCATTTGCTGCATTTCGGGAGTGATGTTGTTGTTGTTGGGGTTGGGGTTTGCACGACGGGGAGGCATCTGTGGTTTGTTCAAATAGAGATAAGAATGAGATACCCATAGATGCTTTCATGCACATTACATCACATAAGCAAACACAAACATGCAACACAAGATAAAAGTTCAACAACAAGATAACAAGTTCACAAAGTAAAACACACAAGTAGCAAGCCATCCACATGTCGGATGGTCCAATAACAAGTTCTCAAATAACAAGCATGATAAAAGATAAACGAGTAGTCAAGTCTACTCATCGGCATCAATCTCCTCCTCGACAAAGGTAAGACCTGTGTTCTCCATCGCGGTCTTATTCTCCTCAATGCTAGTGGTCAAAGACTCTATCTTGGCCTTGAGAGCCCTCTTCTGGGAACGAAGCCTCTCGATCACCGACTGCTGCTGCTCTAGCTCGAAGTCCTTGGACTGCAGTTCTTCAGTCATGTCCCGGATCTTCTTGTTCCTATCCTGGACACGCTTCTCCTGACTCTTGAACTTCCTGTCCTGGGTCTCGAACTTCGCCTCCATTTCCTTTACTATCTCGTCTTGCTGCACGAAGAGCTTGTCCTTCTCGCGAAGCTGCACCTGGAGCTCATCATTGCTGAGCATGACATTGGTCCTGTCTGTGTCCACGTGCCTAATGAGAGACTCTAAGTCCTGGAGGTACAGGCGTGTCGGCTCTGCTGCGTCCCTCGAATCGTCCTCGAAGTCGATGGACTCTCCATCCTCATCACGTCTTCCGAAGACGTGGAAGTGGGTGCCTCTAACCTGTCGGGAGTGTTGCCCTAGCAGACGTCCTATCAGATCCTGCATCACCACATCAAGGCCTCTCTCCCTATCATCGTGCATAAGCTTTGAAGACGATGGCCTCCGTAGTAGGCTCTGTCTGGCGCCCGGGCTGGTTCACCTTGAAGCCCCAGAGGTCCTTCCTCTCAAACTTGGTGAGGGGATGCACCATGATGGTGGGAAGGGGGAGATTGAGCAAAGTGGTAAGCTCAACGATACGAGGACCAAAGCGGGTAACCTGGAACTCCTCAACAGTGCTGATGGTAATAGGCATCTATTTATAAGATAGAAAAGTTAGAACAACACAATTCAAGATAAAACAAAAGACCTAACATCACATACAAATCCTTGGGAAGCAAAACACACAAGTCATGCATACATGAAACCATTACAACAACCAAGGTTCAATCTTATTTTAAGCAACATTTTGGAAAATAGGGTGATAGGTGGTGGTCCAACTAACGGAGTACGTTTACAATCCTATCTCATTGGATCTGTTGGCTAACACAATGTTTCTAGAAGCAATCAGCCTATCTTGCTCACATGATTCCATCACTAAGTCTATAATGTCTCCTCTTAAGGTTTGGTTGGTAGCTTCCAACTCTTGGGTATGTTCCTTCTTTTTCCTTAGGTCATTTTGGAGGTTGAGCATTCTGCACTTGACTCTATCACCAAGTTATTTGATGGTCTTCCAAGCTGCATCCCTTGCTGATTCAAAGAATGTAGGGTGCACCACTGAATTGGTGAACATGCAGAATCCTTTTTCCTGATGGTTGTCTTCCTTGTTTTTATACAAGTGAAGTTGCACCCACCAGTATTCCACTCCTTCATCCATCACTGGAAAACCCTTGTACACAGCTGCACCTTGTATCTCTAATGCAACCATGAGGTCCTTGAGAGCTTTGGGGAATTCTGTCTCACACTCCAAAGTCATTGTCATGAGTGGTCCTATCCTTACGGCTTCGTTGATGGAGTTCATCTACAAATAGAGATGAGAGAGAAGATTAGAAAAGTTTACGAGAAGAATAGGCAAGTGTAGAAATAGTTGAAATTTTTTCCTTAGTGGTTTCCAATCCTAGGGTCATAATCCTACAGGCAACACAGTGCTCTGATACCATCTGTAAGATCCCTCCTTTGTAAAGGAAAAGGATCCCTATGATTGCAATGCTATTCCCTGGATCATTGCTAGCATCCACAGTTTAAGATGAAGTACACAGATACAAAGGTCATTTATTACATCCATTCCAGAGATAACATAGTCTTTACAACTCAAGGCCACAGGCCTAATACAAGAGTTTGAATAAGTAAATAAATATAAGTCTTCATCTTCATGTGCCACAGGCAAACATGTTGAGTGTAGACTCATGACACCTAATCCTCATCAGAGTAACCTGCAACATCACAAGTTACAGCCACAGTGGGTTAATACTTTGGAATAGTATTGGCAAGTGATACCTTAGTAAATTTTAAGTGGATTATATTACTATATGCAATTTGGCTAAGTGTAGCTTGGCTTGCTTTACTCAAAATAGGTTTTTCCTATTAGTTGAAATCACTAAGTTTTTCTTTGTCAAAACTTTTCCCAAGAAACCATCAATAGACATTGAGGTTCTTCACCCTTGTTCACCCACAAGTTTTTACTTAGAAGTTGGAATGATGACATTCTTGATAGCTTCCATGTCTTGATGTTCAAATTGTCCATTGCCATGGACTTGGCTAAGTACTTAGATTTTTCCATCTGCAGAGGTTGTGCACTTTCCCCACCAGACTTGGTTTCCCAAGACAGGACCTTTCAGAAGCCTTTCCTTAGACCAAATGGACGCGCTCCAACCTATCATTCCCACTACCACCAACTGTCCAAATGGCTAAGTTCTAGCAACCTATGTGATCCAGGAAGAACCCATATTGCCAAGTGGCTGCACTAGAAGCTTCTCAACACTTGGCCTCTAAAATCCCTTTGTTCCTGGGTGGCTTTCCACAAGTGAGATACAGAAGGTAAACCATAGCCATGGGCCTTGTGTAACCACTCAACCAAAAACCACCAATCAAGTCCCTTTCCACCCAGGTGATTCATTGACTTAGTTGTTTTATTAAGAAAAACATAAGTCCAAAGACTTAGAAATATTTTCATCATAGCATGTATAATTTACCAACCCTTGTTTGCTACTAGCTAGGCTAAGCATGGCATGGATAGTACTTAACTTAGAAATTTCCTAGCAATTCTACAACTACTTAGGATTTCCCAACATGGCATTTGGCAAAAATAGTAACATGCAAAACTTAGCAAAAATATTTCTAATGCTTGTATAAAAAAAATATAGGGATGGAAATATTCATGAAGTACCACTTGCCTTGGTAGTTGGGAGAGTAGCACTCTTCACAATCACAATCACTAGCACCAAAGTCTACACAAAGAATATAACCACAATCACATACAAGTCATATACAAGCAAAAATATATATGCATGCATGCAAGATGCTAAGTGATGATTTTTGAAACTAAACCAAGCAAGTGCATAGTACTGAATCAAAAACAAGTCAAAAACTTGCTAAACCAAGTTTATTTGACACTAAAACAATTTTCTAAACAATTCATGTACTCAAAATAGTCCTAAACAAGTTTCTGCAAATAAAATCATTTTAACCGAAGCTAAACACTAAACACATTGCATAAACATAAAGGGCTTGTCTTCCTGATTCCAACGGTATAAAATTTGTCAAATTCTAACGTGGGAATCAAAAGTTATAGCTAAATCAAATTTGGATATAAATCTGATTTAAATTCTGTTTTTAAACCAAAACCCTAGCCACGCGGCGCTATCCTATTGGCTGGTACCGATTCGCTCAGGATCAAGCTTCCGCGCCGTTGGATCAAGTCAGATCCAACACGCCAGATTCAAAGATAACGATTCGCTCAGATCTAATCTAATCCGCAAGATCTACATCCAACGGCTGCTGTTGCTTCGACCATAGACTAGCGGCGCTAGCGGCGGCGACTGGCGGTGGCGCGTCTGTCAGTGGCGGCGCTGGCGTTCTAGGTCGTCCCGGGAGGGGAGAGGGTGCTTACCAGAACCGCAGAGAGTTGCTGAAGCTCAAGGTGGCGGTGGCTTCGCAAGGGGCGCGCTGTAGAGGCTGGGGGAGCTCGTCGGAGTTGTGCACGGCGTCGGGTGGTTGCTGTCGAAGTTGTTGCCGAGGTTCCGCGTCGCCCTAGAACGAACCAGATGGCTTAGAAGATGCGCAAGACAGTGGCGAACAACCTCGCTTGCGAGAGAGAACAAGGGGCGCGCTCTGCTTACCGTAATTGGTCGCCGGAGTTGAGTGGCGGCTCGGTCGGTTGCGGTCACGAACGGGGACGGCGTCCTGGGTCATGAGCAGGCAATCAAAGGGTGTCAGAAGATGCACGAGATCATGCTGGGCACATTCGTTTGAACCAGAGGCATAGGGGCGGTCGAAACTCACCGGAATTTGCTGCCGGAGGTCGTCGGAGCTGCGACGGTGTTCGGCGAGTTGTGAGCAGCCTGGGGGCGTGTAGATGAAATTGAGTGAGGGGAATGGAGCAGAGTGGGGAGGGGCTTAAGTAGGCAGAGGCTCGACCAGAAACGCTCGGTGAATCAATGGCAATTACGCCGCGAAATCAACGCAGCAACGGCCAGCGGCGACGGCGTCTGCGCGCGAGATTTGGGGAAGAAGGAGTCGACGTGGTGAGGGCCCGCTTGTCAGCGAAATAAGCAGAGAGGGGGTGGGGTCCGAGCGTCAGTGACTGCGTGGGTGCGTCTGCGCGTGCGAGAGAGAGAGAGAGGGGACCCGGGTGGGCTAGCTGGGCCGGTTTCGCTGTTGGGCTAGAATAGGAGCGCCGACCTTTTTCCTTTTCTTTAATCCTTTTCTTTTTCTGGAATGATTTTCAAATGAATTCAAACTCTATTTGAATTCAAATCTTTTCTGGATTTTTGCAGTGTGCAGCAGTCACAAAACTTGGCATAAAACCATGTGGTCACTTTGAGTTGGCTTGGTCATTTCTGGAAAGTCAAAATAACACTGACTTAGCACTTGGTTTGCAAAAGATTGAAAATGGTTTTGAAACCATTTTTATTTTGTATAAATTTGTTCAAACTCTACACTCAAACCAATCAATAAGGAAGCAAACAAACTTGATTTTTAAAACACTAAGCTCTCAAATGAGGATGGGCATTTGATTTAAGTTTGCTCACATAAAATGATAGCACTATGCGCTTCTGTTTTCTTGAAATGAGTTTGAAATTGATCTCAATTCTATATGCATGCATGAATGATATGCAATCTTTGAAATCATGATTTTTGGGATGTTACAGCAAACCGAGCCTGGCTCAATAATATGCCCTCCGGGTCCATCCACAGTTGGGAGGAGCTAGTCTACAGCTTCATACGCAACTTCAAGGGCACATGCAAAAGGCCCGCCTCCATCAAAGAGCTACACGCTTGCTGTCAGTGGTCCAACGAGGCGATCTTCTCATATGTGCAATGCTAGTCTATCATCAAGAACACCATCGAGAATATCTTGGAAGAGAGGGTAATCGACGCCTTCAACGGGGGCGTGAAGCACCATGAACTCAGAGAGGAGCTGGGATGGATCAAGCCGAAAACCATCGACCACCTGATGGACATCACCAACTGTTGGACGGACGGCGAGGATGCCGTCAACCGAACCCGCTCGGATGACGAAGACGATCTTGACCGCAGATGTGATCGCTGAGGAAAGCAACAGCGCGCGTCTACGACAATCGAGAAGAGATCGACATGGTCGTGGCTGGCTACGCCGAGCGCCGTGACGATGCAAACCGCAGTAGCGGCTATCGTGACAGCGGAAAACCCGCTCAAGCGTGGCAATGCCGCAATCGAGATGACGAGCCCTCCGCATTCAACAAACTGTCGAGTCCCTGCACCATGCACTTCTACATCGACAAACAGGATGGCAAGAGGAAGGACAACCACCTCCTCAAGGATTGCAGGGAGTTCCAAAATCTCCATGAAGGATACGCCCAGATGAGGCGCGAGGAGGTGAATCAGGGGTTCGTCCCTGCCCCAAGAGCCGTCACATAAGGCGCCCCACCTCCTCCACCCGGAGCACCCGTGGAGCCTGCGGCTGGGCCGACCCAGAATAACGAAGCAGAGCCATACCCATGATCGTTGGGAGCCATGATGATACAAAAGGGATGTCCATCCAACAGGATACAGAAGACGATCATCCGCCAGGTAAACATGGCCATCACCTCTCCGCCTGCCATACCTGAGTACCTCAATGGCTCGCAGCCATGCATCAGCTTAGACTGCTTGGATCACCCCCCCGGAAAATACCTCGCCCAGTTCACTCCGCCATGGTGCTCGAGGTTCAGATCAACGGATTTGAAATGAGCCCCGTCTTCATGGACGGCGGCAGCGGCATCAAACTGGTGTTCGCCAGCACACTCGCAGCTATGCGGATGCTGCTATGCATCCTGTAAGCATCAGACATGGCCTTCCATGGCATCGTCCCAGGGAAAGGAGTGTACCCCTGGGACAAATATGGCTCGACGTCATCTTTGGCACTCCCAAGAACTTCAGGCATGAGCGGCTCGAGTTCGAGGTGGTAGACTAGCCCTCGCAATACCACGCCATCCTCGGGCGCATGGCATTCGCAATATTCCTGGCAGTGCCGCACTATGCATACCTTCTGCTGAAAATACCAGGACCTAACAGTGTCATCATCGTACCAGGAAGCTTCACAAAGTCCGACAACTGCGATAGAGATTTCAACAGAATCTCCCAGTCTTTCGGCATGCAAGAGGAGCTCACAAGGTTGAAGGAGTCGACAGACAACATTCTACCCCTGTCACCAAGAAAAACGTGCCTGATATGTCATTCGACTCCACAGTCAACACCAAGGCGGTGCAGGTCCACCTGACGGACCCCACCAAGACGGCTCTAATCGCCACCAACCTGAGTTCCGCATAGGAACTCGAGCTCGTCGAATTCCGTTGTGAGCACTAGGAAGTCTTTGCCTGGTGTCATGTGGACATGCCAGGAGTTCCCAGGGAATTCGCTGAGCACGCACTCAACGTCTATTCGGATGCGAGACCGGTGAAGAAGACGATGCATTGACTGTCCGAAGGAAGAGCTGAAGCAACTAGCACCAAAGTTAATAGACTCCTCGATGCTAACTTCATAAGGGAGATCAAAGAAAGCACCTAGGTAACTAACCCCGTGCTGGTCCCTAAGAAGGACACGGACATCCTGTAGATGTGTGTGGACTTTATGAAACTTAACAAGCCTTGCCTAATGGACCATTTCCCCTTGCCGCGGATCGATCAAATCATCAACTCCACCGCATGATGCGAGCAGCTCTCATTTCTTGATGACTACTCTGGCTACCACCAGATTCGACTAAAGGCCTAGGATCAAGAAAAGACGGAATTCATCACGCAGTCCGGGGTGTTCTGTTACAACACAATGCCTTTCGGGCTCAAGAACGCAGGCGCAACCAATCAAAGGTGCATGCAAGCATGCCTGAAGAGCCAAATTGGTCGCAACTGTTGGAGATATGCCTAAGAGGCAATAATAAAGTGGTTATTATTATTATATCTTTGTGTTTATGATAAATTTTTACAACCCATTCTATAATTTTATTAATAGGAAACATTAATACTTGTGTGTTTTGTAAATATAAAAGAGTCCCTAGTAAGCCTCTTGTTGAAACTAGCTTGTTGATTAATAGATGATCATGGTTTCCTGATCATGGACATTGGATGTTATTTATAACAAGGTCATATCATTAGGAGAATGATGTGATGGACACACACCCATAGTAAGCATAGCATAAGATCAAGTCATTAAAGTTCGTTTTGCTACAAGCTTTTAGATTCATAGTAACGTAATCCTTTGACCATTATATCATGTTAATCACCATCACCGGATGAGTACTTTGATGACATCAAACTCCATTTACGTAATTGGGTGGTTATAAAGGTGGAATTAGGTATTATGAAAGTATGTGTTGAAGCGCATGGATCAAGAGTGGGATTTGTCCATCCATATGATAGATAGATATACTCTAGGCCCTCTCAGTGGAATGTCATCCAATTAGCTTGTAAGCATGTGACTAGGTCACAAGGGATGTCATATTACGGAACGAGTAAAGAGTACTTATTGGTAACGAGGTTGAACTAGGTATGGAGATACTGACGATTGAACCTCGGATAAGTAAAGTATCGCGTGGCAAAGGGAATCGGTATCGTATGTGAATGGTTCATTCGATCACAAATACATCGTTGAATATGTGGGAGCCACTATGGATCCCCAGATCCCGTGATTGGTTATTGACCGGAGAGGTGTCTCGATCATGTCTGCATAGTTTCCACACCGTAGGGTGACACACTGCGGTGACCCAGCATACCACTGCATGATGTAGTATACTATAGTCATTGACATAACACCAATGAAACACCGTTCACTAGTATTACATCCCTCAGAATGGCACAACAGAAACACAGCGGGTCCAATACATGGCTTAAAGGTTACAATTCACTCTTTACATAAGATTCAGAGAACACTCTAAGTTAAAGAGAGATAAAGAACTTCTTACGGAGAAGAATCAAAGATAAATAGCGTAAGAACGATTACACTATTAAGTCCAGTATTCTGGCTAAGAGATTAGCATTGCTGCTATTGCAATGCACTATAGAAATAGGATCTTTGGCTAGAGATTATATTCCTATCTAATCAATAACTTCGTCTTCACTTGAGTTGAGGTATATGTTGTCTTCCTTGTCTTCATTGAAAAGCTTTAGCTTTTGATGATTCCTGGAGTATAACTTGATGTATACATCTTCTTAATGGCTTCAGAATCTAGCAAGGGTTAAGAAGATACTTTGAGTACGAGCGTACTCAGCAAATTCACTAGAAAAGGAGTGTTTGATGCACTATAACTACAACCACAGACCATAGGTCGTAGGCAATGCAAGTTTTTATAAACATTTCTTCAAAGATTGCTTTTATTCTGAAAAGCTATGTCCGTCAGCCTTCACGGGTTTACCAGAAATTTCATGGAGTTCCTTTCCCGCCACGTTCGCAGCTCCTTCCCGGAACAGGGAGTAACAAGTTATAGTTCTTACACTCTGCAGAGGTGCGTTACTTTACCCATGAGAGATCAACTCTTTGTTGCACAACCGGGCAGCTTATTCCCGTCCACAATTACATGATGTGGGGCCCAAAAGATGATCCAAGCCAATCACTGCCCCCTTCGCGACCTCGCATGCCTCCTTGGTGTACACCATGCCCACATAAAGAATTACAGCAATGGTTTGTACAAACCGTTAGATGCCAACTATCGTGGGACGATGAGGGTTCCCATCCATATGCTGCATATCCTCTACGGATTACCAATTAATATGCACGCTACAAGGATAACAGCCACGACCTGCACATCCGGCTTCATGCGAGAGGAAGAAGATACAGCTAACTTCTCTGTACCATTCCAAATCTCATGGTCAACGCGTAATATACGGCGCAAGAATCACTGGCGACATTGGTTGTTAAGTCTTAGGTGATATAGTTCTAAACAGTGGTATTCCAACTGTCAGATTTAATAGATTAGCTGATCACCCTGGATCAGTAACCAATAGTCCCTATTATTATTGAAAATAGTGTTTTCTGACCTTTTTCAAATGCAGGTGAAGATAACACTGGATTTGTAAAATACTTTACGGAAAATAAACAAAGGACATGAGCAAGTGTGAACTTTCCTTTTGTGATTGCAAGATTATGCACTCACGGTCTTCTAGTCAGTATAAGATCCAAAATCTGAAATCAGCATCATTGGTCCAGTAAGGACAAATGTTTAAAGAAGCAATATCCTTTTATGCATAAGTAATGTGATGCACGTTCTAAGCGCAAATCCCGAAAATAACGTTGTCCTAGGGTTTGGATTCCGAAAATGGTTACTTTGGAATGTGTGGGCCTTTTAGATAAGTTTCATAGTTGTACTTTTATTAGAGTTTATGAGTGGTTGTAAACAACACATATGTAGGAGTGAAGTATACATACTTATGACATACTAGCTATTACAAGAGTTCTGATTTAAAGTGGCATAAGGGATAACCTTCAAAGAAAAGGTTTCTCTTCTAAGGTCTAAACAAACTTTGTGGTTAGTTAGTGGTGGTTGATATTGTTTGTTTGCTTAAATGGTTTGGCTTGAGTTCCTTTATAGCTTAACTACTTCAGTCCAAAGTTAACTATAAAACATATAATAATGCTTATAGTGTTATATTAAGATTATGTAGACTAAAGTTAACTTTAAATTATAGATAGTTTTGAAAGTATAGTACTTATACATTGGTATCTTGTATAACTGAAATGTGTTCTTTGAGTTACTTAAGAATGTTTATTCTGTTACTTGGGTAATGGTTTCTTGAGTTGATAATAGAGTAATATTCTTCATCTTTTATAAATAAGTAGATATAGTTTATAAACCCAACCTAATGTTACTTAACTACTTATGGATTTATATAGTGTTGTAGCAGTTTTTGTAATTTGGTGATTAATATGGTTTAGAAAAGATTTGATTGTTTACAAGTTGTTCTTTAAGGATTTTATTATTAGTGGAATTCTTCTTAGAGACAATCTTCATTTAAGGTTGTAGATCCTTCTAAAATAAGAACATTTATAATGTTTTAAACAATTATGGCATTATATTATTAATATTTAAGATTAATGTTATTTATTAAACTTAATTCACTCATTTTAGGAATATTAATAATTTTATTTATCCTTATATGAATTATTAATGGAGTAAATAAGTTTAAATTTGAGTTATTAAAATATTTGAATTTTTATTTAACTCAAAAGGAGATTATTAGATTTTTACATGTAGATAATATTTTTTTGATAATTTTGATATATCATCTTTATTTTTGTGATTTATAAATAAAAATATATGATTTTTATAATTCTTATTACTTTATAATTACTTAATAAATAATAAATATTTAATTAAGTGAAATAATAATACATGATTATAGTTTTAAATTATAATTCTTATTTTTCTAAGAATTTTGGTATTTTATTTATATTTATTATTATAAAAATATGAATTATCAAAGTTTTATTACTTATAAAACCTTTATTAAATGATATTTATTTAAATAATCATCATAGTAATTTTTGATAATAAGTTTAAGTTGTAGATTTTATTTTTCTACAAATTTTCATATATTATACACATTTTTCTGAATTATAAATCAAAAGTTATTAATTAAACAAAATTTAATCATTTATTTGATTTCTGGAATATTATTAGTTGGATTATAACATTTTATTTATTTCCTAACCGAAAAATACTTTTTATACCACGTCCAGAGCTAGCCCCAGTCACTGACCTGTGGGCCAGGTCCACCTCATCCCTCAGATGAAAGAAATGCATTAGTTATGGACCCAGTCTTTACCCCTAGTCGATGACATATGGGCCCTAGGCCAGGTCATCAGCCACGCGAGCAAAGACCAGTCAAACTAGCTGACATGGTGCGATCATGACGTAACGATGGCGTCAGCATCACCACCGCCGTCGGTGAGTGGTCACCGGCGACGATCTATGGCGCCCTAGCAAGCGAGATAAGTCTAGTTCGAACAAGCGCAACCTACTGAACCTAAGAGTGGCAGCGCCGCTCGGAAATAGTCATCGGAGGGTCATCGGCGACGAGCTTCTGCGGTGACCAGCGGCGGTGCTCAACAAAACTATACCTACGGTGCGAATCCGCAAATGAAACTAGGGTCCAGAGATGCGCAATGTTACCCTGATGACGATAGAGCGGTCGACGAGGACATGCGCGGTCGGAATCGAGATTCCCGACGAGGATTCCGACGAACTGCTGCGAAGGAAAACATCCAAATTCACCCGCTCCAGTGCTCCCCTTGATGAAAGCTTCTACCCAGAGGATCTACGGAGGAAGACGCTTCTCCATGACGGCTCAGAATGGTGTGGGGAGACGTGGTTCGACGGCGAGAGGTGGCTCCGGTGAGCTAGGGTTTCGGTCTCGTTCGTATGTGAGAGGATAAGGAGGAATTGGAGATAAGGATTGAGGCATGGCGTCACAGTGGCCTTCTTATCCCCTCCTGACAACGACGACGAGTATCTTGGCGCAACAACGACGATGGCGGCATCGGGCAGCGGCCAGCTCCGCCAGTGACGATGACGACGATGAAACTTTTGCAGATAACCCCCTAACAATTTCTTTAGCTCAACCCGCGGTCCTCTCCTGACCCCATGTGTCAGTCATAGATGGAAAAGGACTGGGCTGGTTACTGGGCTGTTGTGGGCTGCACATAGGCGTCAGGTAAGCAGATGGAGTTGGGCTGCGGCCAGGTTTTTTTCTTTTATTTGATTTACTCTTTTCTATTTTCTGTTTTCCTTTTCAGATTTGAATTTGAATTATATTTTGAACCTTTCTTTTTAGGATTTCTTTACTGGATATTTGCAATAATCTTAAAATATATTTGGCAACCTCTGTGAATTTTTATTATGTCTTCTTTTTAAATTTCTTTTATTTACTCAATAAGAAATCCTTTTTAATAATTTGAAGAAACTTCTTCTTGTTATTTTTCTCTTCTATTTTAATTAGGGGTTTCTTGAATGATATTTTCTTATTAATTTATAATCTTAACTCTATTTGATTCATAGTTTGAATAGAAACTTTTATATGTGTAATGATCCTACATCTTTATTTAATGCATGAAATATAAAAGACATTGATATAGTTATTACTACCCCCACTGATTTGGAAAATGTCAATGTATCTATTTTATTATGATAAATAAGGAGGTTTAGGGTTTCAAATTATGATTACTTACCTTTGGTTTTAGGATTTTTTTTTCTTTAAATACTTAGAATCCTTTATAGATGTGGTTAAGGGTTCAACCACCAAACTTATTGTTTTCTATTTGTGATATTTGATGACATCACCTTTTATAATAGAAAGTTATAATTAGAATATTTTATAGAAATAAATTGGTAAACATATGCTTATAGGATTTGCTATAGGAAAATATTCCTAGGAAGTGATATGGACATCAAGATGATGGATCAATAGTATGAGATGGATATTATGTTTGATTTGAGATTTAGAGTTGATATATTACCAATATTAAATAGGAAAATGATTTATAACATATAATTATGTTTCACAATCTTGGACCTCTAATTAAGGAATTCCTTTCCTAGATATAATACTTCTTTCTATCCATCATCATGATTAACAGGGTGAGCTTTACTCATTTAAATCTTCTTATTCATATATCACTCTTCAAAACTTATGGATGAATCCTATGAGTTTGATACAAGGATATTTCATAATTTTCTCATGTCCTTACTTGGTTGTAATTACTGTTCTACTGTTGATAAACTTCCATCAAACCAGTAGTTCCTTCAATTTTCACTCACAATCTTCCTTAATATTCCATCACTGATCTTTCTCTAAGGTTGATTATCTTTTAAGATGAATAATACTACTTCTAAACTCTATGCTATACTAGCTTTAATTGAATAATATCAGCCTATATTTACTTAACTCTCATGACTTACACTTCAAACCTTGAATTATATTTATGTGGTTTGCAAAGACTACTCTAGGATCACTTATCTCTACTAAGGTTCCAATCATGTTCTACCCACCAGTATTACCTATACTAAATATAAGCATTCAATATTGGTGACCAAAGCATTACCAATATAGTACTTTAATCATTTATTACTGAAGTTCTTAGTTGGCTAAGCAGGGCTTTATCAATCTTACCTTTTATTGTCTCGAAATTATCTTCTTAGTATCTTATATGGGATTAAAGTTATTACTGGACTATGCCCTCATTAGAAGATTTGAGTAGATGTTCTGATAAGATCAAATAATAGATCAAAGACTAATAATTAAAGAAGTTGTGAATCAATGGGGAATTATCCAACATTGATGAACAACAGATATTGAGATAAGTTCCATAAAGATTGTATAGGAAGAAAGATATATATATATATAGTGGATGATCTTGACTTAATCTCTTTCCATCTCCAACTCATCAAAAGAGTTTTTAAGGTTAGGTGTTACTATGATACTTAGAAGGTATGCGGATGGGATTTAAGATATAGTGGTTACATTCTTATTATTTGTTTTATATCCTTAACTTGGTACTTAGGAGTGATTATAAGGAATACTATAATATGATCACCTAATGATCAAATATAATTCACATTATATTAAGGTTTAACTCATGGTACATTTTGATACACCCTTAGATCAAATCTCTCTTACCCAAAATGAGATTTTAACAAAGGTCTACCCTTAGATCAAATCTCTATCGAAACTTATCGCAGTCAACTTGATGATCTACTTCAATTCCATCAAGCTAA
Organism: Avena sativa; assembly: GCA_916181665.1. Classification (NCBI taxonomy): domain Eukaryota; kingdom Viridiplantae; phylum Streptophyta; class Magnoliopsida; order Poales; family Poaceae; genus Avena; species Avena sativa. Next base: position 49,374,994 of record OV702279.1, on the reverse strand, counting down.
GATAAGCTTCAATCACTTTGACAAGTTCTGTTTAAAAGAGTGAAAATTATTCGTATTTTCTATGCATGAATGCAATGCACACATCTGGGTTCAACTTATTTCTAGGCTCTAATGCTGGGATGTTACACACACTTAAGGTTCGATGTTGTTTAAGTAGATATTGAATATGAGTTGGAGATCGAATATTGTTCGGAGTCTCGGATTCGATCCAGGACATCACGAGGAGAATAAGATTCATATAAGGAAAGTCATTTTCTAGGATTCGGAAATGTTTTCGGTATTTTGACCGTAAGCTTCTAGAATGTTCTAGAAGGGCCACCAGTGGGCCTACCACCCCACTTGGGCTGAGGCATGCCATGGGGGAGCATTAGATCCTGCCGCACCAAAGCCCAAGGGGAAAATTCGGCCACCAAAGGATTTGGGGACAAACCCTAAATAAGGAAAGAGGAAGTTTCCGACCTTTTCCCTTGTGGCCGAGTTGGGGGGAGGGAACTCGACAAGGGCTGAGAAATCCTTGGCCGCATCCCCCACCTATATAAAGAGGGGTAGGGGCGCCACCCCCTTGGTCCCTTTCCCTTGGATATAAACCCTAGCTGCCAGCTCTCTCCCTCCTCCGTCTTCCTACTCCGGCTTAGGTGAAGCCCTGCAGGGATTCTCCTCCTCCACCACCACCACGTCGTTGTGCTGCTGGGATCCCGAGGGGTCTTCTTAAAAATAAGTTTTAAGTTTTTATATACTCGTGTTAGTAGTCAAAGACTACCCTTCTATTCCTGTCATAGTATAGTTGATCCTGATATTACTTCCAAAATTAGATTTGAACTCATTTAGTCCATACCCATTAGAATTCTTATTCTCTTCCTATGTCTAATTGGAAGTTTCCTATTATTTCTTCAGATTACTTAGGAGTTTTTTCTTTTTGGATTGGTCGTTTAATTGTATCCTTTATCACCTTCAAGTTTAGACCTTCTCACGAATTTTTACTAATTTTCCATTATTACCTATAGTACTTTCTTCATCCTTCATTTATAACGTCTACTCTCCTCCTTAGACTTTACTAATGGTATTTAAATTATATACATAGAGACCATTGGCTCTTAAACTCGAATATTGATGTCGGTTCAGCTTAAATTCTACCAGTTTAAGGTCTGATGAAAAATTATACGGTGTATCCACACAATTGTGGATCTCCGAAGTAAATCTTCCAGTACTATATATCGTACTCCCTATTGGATATTTTTGCTGGGATAAATCTAACTTTGCGAAACCTCTTGAGAGACGATCACCTTAAAATTTTTATACTTACTTAGGCCAAATTTAATGCTCTTTATGCAACCTTTATGATAATTTGTTTAACTATGTCAACCAAATACCAGCTACGGACAGAATATCGACTGCGGATTAGAATGCCGGCAAGGGATTAGGTACCCAAGGCGGAACATTCTGGATGGTAGGTATTATCTTATAGTTTCCGACCTACGAGTTACATTCTCTCTGGATTGTCAGAGCTTGAATACCCTTTTGGTTCTAAGGCATCTTCTTGGTACTTATTCATGATACTTCCATGAACTTAATACAACTCTCCATTGACTTCTTAGCACCTTACCTACTTTGAATGAACTTTCAATTTATCATATCTTGTTACTCCTTAAATCTCCTACACCATGCTTTCTTCCTAAATTGGCCAAGAACGTGACTTATGTTCTATCTATTCTCTAAATGGTGTAAATACCCCTTCTAACATGCTACATTATTCAAGTTAATCTTACGTATGATCTTTGAACTCGTCACTCCCTTACACGAATTCCTGTTTCTATCTAGGTCTATAACATCAAGTAATAACTGGGTGTTACATCATGCATTTGCACACCTAATTAAACTTCATGTACAGATCTAGTCAATCAAGAAGAATCAAAAAGATCCAAAAGTCAATAAACAACAAAACATATACCCTGTATCATACATAGGTTTTAGATAATTTACAAATGTACTAGATGTTCCCACGGTTTGCTCCAAACCTATTTACACATCTATCTTACAAGAACTTCTTGCTCTTGTGGATATATCCTCACTTATTGTGGCAAACCTGTCAAACTACAATACGAATTACCCTCTATATATTATTCAAGCCCGCATCCCTTGGGATGTTGTTTCTCTCTCCTTTCATCTTCCTCTAGTGCTTCCTGGAGTTCCGTCCATGATGACGTGAAGTCCTACGACTGCCTTCTGGAGCATAGGAGCATCCAGGATGTAACATCCCAAAGATACTAAACTTGGATCATCAAACTCTAATCATCAAATTTAGGGTTAACAAAAACTTTTCTAATTAAAAATATGAAAGCATCCATATGTGTGTGTATTAAAATTTGGATTCTTTTGAATTGCCATGATTTTGTGTTTACTTGCTTGTAAAATGATTCTTAGGTGAAATAAACATCATCTCAACAATCACCAAACTTTTCCCAAAGACAAACAAGTCAAAACAAATAAATAAAGTGAATGGTCACTTTGGCCAATTTAACTCCCATGCCTACTTTGGCTATCTCTAACTTTCAGAAATTAACAGAAACATGTATGGATCTTTGGACCCCTTGATAGTACTCATAACAAGGTATCAAGGACCACTTTGTGATCATCTAGAAACATTCAAATGCTTAGTTTAAATGACAGTTTAAAATTGAATCTATCTCATATGGGAAGATCCCACTATTTCAAAAACCACTCAAACCAACTCAATTTTTAAAAACCAAGCATCCACAGACTCCCCAGTACATGCCTAGCACACCCACCAAAAATCTTTTAAAAATTCAAAACTTAAGTTCATGCGGCCATTTCATCAAACAGGTTGCAGATGCAAATCAAACAAAATCAAAACACTATGTTGAGCAGTGTTTTGAGCCTAACTTGTTCCCTCTCTGGACATCACTAGCCTTAGTAAATCATCTAACAACCTTAACTAATCACTAGCACCACTGTAAGCTGGCTATTGTCATCAATGGTGAGCAGGCCGAGAGCACCATTGCCACCCCATCGTCGACAGCAAGCTACGAGCAACACTAGCCTCGCCAACCTTGTATGGGAGCAAGCTAGCACCCCACCGCCACTCCCTGTCCCAGCCGCGAGCAATGGCAGCCACTGGACCACACGCCCAGGCCATGCCAACCTTCTCTGCGAGCATGCCGAGAGCGCGCCAGAGCGTCACCCTCGACACACGCCCACAGACCACGCGCCGCCCTCGCCGCGTGCACGCGTGATCACCAACACCCCAGCAACCCCGCAGACACGCCCGTTTGCCGCCGCGTGGACCACACGCGCTGTGCGCCATCAAAACTTCCGTCGGACCAGCGCAGAGCACCGCAACGTTCCGACCGATCAACACCGCCCCACGCCTCGCCACCACGCCATTGAGCTTCGCTAGGGAGCACAGCACCGCCCCTACCGTCACCCACGCCGATATCCCTCAGTGCCGTTGACCACGACGAGCTCAGCTTGCGCCCGTCGGTCCCCGATCGCCACTATAAATAGAGGCATCCCCCGCTCGAATTCTTCACACCATTCTACTCCCCTCTCACCCAGAACCACCCCACCTCATTCCCGGAGCAAGGCGAGCAGCGCATCGCTGGAATTTCACCAGAGTCCGCCGCTGCTGGAGAAGAAGGAAGCCATCGATTGGAGCCGCCCCAGGAGGATCTGCGGGTACCAGGAGGATCGTCGTCGTCGACTTCGTCGTTCGCCCGCATCGCTAACCCTCGCCTGAGCCCCGGTGAGCCTCCCACGACTCCCAATGAGCCGCTAGGGTTCGAGCTCGCCGGTGACTTGTTCATTGTCGACGACGACCCTCAGCCGTCGATCTTCATTCTAATCCAACGCACTGTTGGGCCACGCAGAGATAAAACAAAACTTTTTCCTCTAACGTGGTGATTCCAAGATCTAGCTGAGGTAGAAGGCCACGAGGTTTACCACTAGACGCGCAGTTGCGGATTACTGATGAAGCACGTCAGTTGATGCAGTCCAGTCCTCACGATCCGATCGTCCTGGTGCTGATCGCACAGCACCTCTGCTGGTATCCACACGTACGAGGAGGGGCGCCGGCGGCGAACTGCTAGGTTCGTTACGGCGGCTGGACTGCTGTGGAGCTAGGGTTTCCAACACATGGAATGACCTAACCGAACAACGATTAACCTTTCTGGGTTACTGTGCTCCACTATATATAGGGAGTGAACGTGGGTTCTGCTCGCGCGACCCATTCACTAAAGCCCATATAACACTAGTCACCGTGAGTCCAACTCACTAACTCAGTCCTAATCTGGTTTAGGTCCAACCCAACCAGATTACAGATTCGGATCCAATCCGAACTTGCTCCCGCTCTTAAGTGTGTGACCCCGCAGGCTCATGGTTACTTGGACACGATTAGAGTCCGACTCACAATCGATCAATCGGCATCGGATCCTAGCAGAACGTGTCGATTCCCAAGTACCAAAGAGTCATGACGACTTGCCTTTCCAATGCGACTTACGTCTGAGTCCCTTTTGCCTCACGATATACCTTGTCAGACTATAGGCGAATATATGTCATCCCTTAAATAGTCCGACTCTCTTCTCGATCCGAGATAAGTGATTCACCCGACTAACTCTTAGGCGATCGCCTCGGTTAACACTTAACCGAGTCGTGCATGGCCATGCTTTCCGAATCATATCTCACGAGAGGGCCCATAGAATATCTCTCCAAGTGGAGGGGCAAAATCCCATCTTGGTTATTCACATCACGCAGCTTGATTCTCAGTTGACCCGAACCCTGCCTTTATAACTGCCCAGTCACGGATCAGCGTTTGACAGAACCTAAGTCGGTGATCCTCAACTCGGACTATGCAACAACCTCAGGTCTAAGGATTACATTGATTGAGATATACAAATGACAACTAGTTCGTTGTACCTCAATATGGGTCAATCCGACTCGCTAAACTCTTTAGCCGAATCTGTGTAAGTTGGAATAGCATCTCCATGCCCATGACAAGTGGAACCGAGTCATCAAGCCAACTTTCACATTGGTCTAAGTTGTGTGTCCAGCACAATCTCAATGACCAAGGATATTTAGTACAAACAACATGAATGCATAGTTCCACAACCGAATCACATATTCAATGATACACATCAGATGTTTATACAAGGACTACTTAATAACTTTATGAATACAATGGGAAATATCATCATACATGATTGCCTCTAGGGCATATTCCCAACAGTCTCCCACTTGCACTAGAGTCAATCTTTCGACATCACATGTCTAAGCATCTAATGCCCATGGCTCTCAGGTGCGCCTCATGCTTCGGCTGGGGTAACGGCTTTGTCAACGGATCCGCAATATTTGCATCCGTGTGTATCTTGCATAACTTGATATCACCCTGATCCACGAACTGGCGAATTAGGTGGTACCGCATGAGTATGTGCTTGTTCTTCTGGTGTTGTCTAGGTTCTTTGGCTTGTGCAATAGCACCATTGTTGTCACAATACACGTCCAACGGATTGGACGAGCCCTGAACCACACCAAGATCCATGAGGAAATTCCTCATCCAAACAGCTTCCTTTGCTGCCTCCGAGGCGGCAATATACTCAGCCTCTGTTGTAGACGCAGACACAGTCTCTTGCTTGGAACTTTTCTAGCTCACAGCACCTCCGTTTATAATAAACACGTATCCGGATTGCGAGCGAGAATCATCAGAGTCGGTGAGATAACTCGCATCCGTGTAACCCTTTACACTGAGTTCATCTTCACCACCATAAACCAAGAACATATCCTTAGTCCTTCTTAAGTACTTTAGGATATTTTTAGCCGCTGTCCAGTGGATCTCTCCAGGATCAGCCTGGTATCTGCTCACAACACTTAGAGCATAGGAAACATCCGGCCTAGTACAAATCATGGCGTACATGATGGATCCAACTGCAGAAGCATATGGAATCGCACTCATCCGACTTCGCTCATCAGTTGTCGAAGGACACTGAGTCTTGCTAAGTTTTACACCATGGGACATCGGTAAGAACCCTTTCTTAGACGATTCCATGTTGAACTTCTTCAACACTTTGTCCAAATAAGTACTCTGACTCAATCCAATGAGCATCCTTGATCTATCTCTATAGATCCGGATTCCGAGGATGTATGTTGCCTCACCCAAGTCTTTCATTGAGAAACTCCTTTCTAATGATTCCTTGGTTTCTTGCAACATCTGGACATTATTTCCAATCAGTAATATGTCATCCACATATAAGATTAGAAAATTTACTTTGTTCCCACTAAACTTCTTGTACAAACAAGAATCATGATCACTCTTGATGAAGCCAAACGATTTGACTACCTCATCAAAGCGAATATTCCAACTCCGAGATGCTTGCTTCAACCCATAAATGGATTTCTGAAGTTTGCATACCTTGTCAGCATTAGCCGGATCGACAAAACCCTCGGGCTGTATCATATACACGTCCTCGGTTAAATTTCCGTTAAGGAAAGCCGTTTTGACATCCATCTGCCATATCTCATAGTCGAAGTAGGCCGCTATAGCTAACATGATCCGAACTGATTTAAGCATCGCTACGGGCGAGAAAGTCTCGTCGTAATCAACTCCTTGAACTTGTCGGAACCCCTTCGCGACAAGGCGTGCTTTATAGATTGAAACATTTCCATCCATATCAGTTTTCTTCTTAAAGACCCATTTGCACTCGACGGGTCTTGCACCGTCTGGCAGATCAACCAAGTTCCAAACTTGATTTTCATCCATGGACTTTATCTCGGATCTCATGGCTCCAAGCCATGACTCGGAATCAGATCCCACCATCGCTTCCGAATAATTTGCCGGCTCATCACTATCTAACAGTAACACATCACGAACACTTCGTAATCTTGCCGATCTTCGTAGTACAGGTGCTGCTTCCGGCTCAGCTGCCACGACCGGCTCAACCTCCAAGGTTTTTGCCGACTCGCTACTAGCCGGTTCCTCTCGAATTTCTTCGAGTTGCACTGTGCTCCCACTTACTCCCCGACTGAGAAACTCTTTCTCAAGGAAGATACCGTTCCGAGCGACAAACACTTTGCCCTCTTCTCGGTTGTAGAAGTAGTAACCCAAGGTTTCCCTCGGATACCCCATGAAAATACACTTATCCGACTTGGCTGTAAGCTTGTTCGACTGAAGTCGCTTGAGAAATGCTTCACAACCCCAAATCTTAAGAAAAGACAAACTTGGCTTTTTGCCTGTCCACATCTCATGCGGTGTCTTCTCTACCGACTTTGATGGTACTTTGTTTAGTGTGAACGCCGCTGTTTCTAGACAATAACCCCAAAATGATAAAGGTAGATCTGTCCGACTCATCATTGATCGTACCATGTCCAACAAGGTCCGATTCCGCCTTTCCGAAACACCATTCCTTTGTGGTGTTCCTGGCGGAGTAAGTTGAGGAACTATTCCACAACTTTTGAGATGGTCATCAAACTCATGGCTCATGTACTCGCCTCCTCGGTCCGACCGAAGAAACTTTATTTTCTTGCCGAGTTGATTCTATGCTTCATTCTGGAATTCTTTGAACTTTTCAAAGGCTTCCGACTTATGTTTCATCAAGTAGATATATCCATACCTACTCAAATCATCAGTGAAGGTAATGAAGTACTCATAACCACCCCTGGCTGTCGTGCTCATTGGTCCACATACATCACTATGTACTAGTCCCAACAAGTCGGACGCCCTTTCGCAACTCTTTGCAAAAGGTGTCTTGGTCATTTTGCCGAGTAGGCAAGATTCGCATGTCTCGAACGACTCCAAGTCGAACGAAGTTAGGAGTCCATCATCATGGAGTTTCTTCATGCGTTTCCAACTTATATGACAGAGCCGACAGTGCCAAAAGTAAGTCATATTCAGATCATTTGGTTTCAACCTTTTAACATTTATGTTATAAACCGACTCACCATCAAGATTCAAAATAAATAACCCGTCCTGGACGGGTGCAAAGCCGTGAAACATATCATTCAAATACAAAGAACAACCATTATTCTTGATATTCGACTCATAGCCTTGCCTCATCAAACATGAAGCAGAAATAATGTTTCGACTGAGCACTGGAACATAATAACAATTATTTAGTTCCATAATGAATCCGGAAGGTAAATGAAGTTGCATCGTGCCGACTTCCAACGCAGCAACTCTTGCTTTGTTGCCGACTCGAATATCAACCTCGCATCTTGCTACGCTCCTAGTTCTTACCAGTCCCTGCAACGAGTTGCAGATGTGAATAACTGATCCGGTATCATATACCCAAGAACTATTAGGTGCATCAGCAAGATATATGTCTATAACATTGCAAACAAGTGTACCTGAGTCGGAAGTCATACCTCCACTCTTGGCTTTATCGGCCAAGTACTTGCTACAGTTCCTCTTCCAGTGGCCATCCGCCTTGCAGTAGAAGCAAGTGGATCCGGCTGAAGGAGATGGTTTAGTCCCTGAGGAAGCGCTTGGGACCGGGTCCTGAGCCTGCTTTCCTCCTGACTTAGCCTTCTTCTTAGTCCAAGAACTTTTCTTGAACTTAGCCTTATTCTGCACCATTAACACTTGACTGGTGCCCTTCTTGAGATCCGCCTCTGCCTGCTTGAGCATCCCATGCAATTCAGTGAGCTTCTTATCCATACCATGCATGTGGTAGTTCGAAATGAACTGCCCATATGCACTAGGAAGAGAGTTCAGAATTATATCCGTAGCGAACTCTTCGCTAATGGGGTAGCCAAGCCTCTCCAGAGACTGCACGTAACCAACCATTTTGATCACATGCGGACTCAGTGGATCACCATCCTTAAGCTTGCAACTCAGCAAAGCCTGAGAGACTTGATACCTCTCAGTCTTCGCCTGAGCCTGGAACATACTTTTGAGGCTTTCGATCATATCGTAGGCCTCAACATGCTCGAACTGCTTTTGCAAGTCCGGTTCCATGTGAGCAAGCATAAGACAGCTAATATCCGTGGACTCATCTTTAGCCCTACGGTAGGCATTGGTGGTTGCGACAGTCGCATTCTCATTCGGCTCATCTGGAAGTGGGTTGTCTAGGACATGGTCCTTCTTTTCTTGTTTGAGAACAATTCTCAGATTTCGATACCAGTTGGTAAAATTAGTGTCGTTCAGTTTATCTTTCTCAAGAATGGTTCTCAACGCAAAACCGGATATCTGAGAGTGACTGCTACTTGGTGCCATGATCTACAACAGAAAATATGCAAAACACTTAAGACATGTATTCATAAAAGAGCAAGCATATTAAACATTTTAATATTTTATGCTCCCACTAGAACCAACACCCCTCCGATGGTTACTTAGTGATTCAGGATCCTAAATAAGCAAGTCGGCTAGTGAGCTTTAGCATCACTGCTAGCCACCAAGTGATCTAGGTAGACAACTCCTTGTCAATCGCATCTTATGCGACTCCTGTTGGACGGGTGGCATCACATGCCCCGACTCCCATCCGACTTTTCCCCGAGTCCCACAACCGTTGTGATAGACCCGTCTAGCTTACCGAGTGTTTCTGCAGTAAGAGTCTGACTCGAACACACCTAGTCGGAAAGAATTGGCAGCACCTCAATTTTATGAGCCCACTACCAAAAATGTCCGACTTGTGATGGTGCAAACACTGGCGGGAAAACCGACTAGACCTTCTTTGAGGGATTAAATTTTACCGACTATCTAATAGAGGTAAAACTGAGACATAACAATAACACAAAATAAAGCAATTATAATGTGAAATGGTATGGCTCTCTTCATGGCGATCTCCATCTCCACAAAGCCTGTAATCCGACTCGTGCCAACTCTTGTCACTTGCCGTCTTACACCATGTCGTCGACATGTACAACGCCTTGCATGCCTTCCGGGTTCTCAAACAGCTACACTAGCTTAGTAAAGTAAATTACATAGAGAATCCGACACGCAGGTCGTTATACAATAAAAAGACAGCACCTAGGCTCCAGCCGGCTGACAAAACCCGTGATTCGCAGATCACGTATGGATTACACACATACATCACATGCACATGAACCATACCATTCACAACTTCCTGCAAAAACAAGTTATGCATAGATACAATATCTACCGGCGTTGTGAAACTCGCAACGACATCTAAGGCGCTACGACAGGGCGAAGCCGGCGGTCCCGATTTTTCCGAAAACGTAGATCTCATCTACGATCCGAACATGTATTCCGACCATCGTTCCGATTCGATCAAACTCTTTGATCTTCGATCACCGCTTCTGGATTTACGTGTCACAGTCTACCCCGATGGCGGAAGCCGACCGGTAGGGGTATGTCGTTCCACGACCTCAGCAGTATGATCACGGAAATCAGATCTACCATTCCCCGAGTACAGTTGATCCAATCAACCTCGTATAAAACCGATCTATCTCATAGATCGACCACCAAACAGCACATAGATCTCATCTACATCCTACCGCATATCACATATGCGAGATCTCGAGCCTAAAACCAGAAGCTATCGCTCTGATACCACTGTTGGGCCACGCAGAGATAAAACAAAACTTTTTCCTCTAACGTGGTGATTCCAAGATCTAGCTGAGGTAGAAGGCCACGAGGTTTACCACTAGACGCGCAGTTGCGGATTACTGATGAAGCGCGTCAGTTGATGCAGTGCAGTCCTCACGATTCGATCGTCCTGGTGCTGATCGCACAGCACCTCTGCTGGTATCCACACGTACAAGGAGGAGCGCCGGCGGCGAACTGCTAGGTTCGTTACGGCGGCTGGACTGCTGTGGAGCTAGGGTTTCCAACACATGGAATGAACTAACCGAACAACGATTAACCTTTCTGGGTTACTGTGCTCCACTATATATAGGGAGTGAACGTGGGTTCTGCTCGCGCGACCCATTCACTAAAGCCCATATAACACTAGTCACCGTGAGTCCAACTCACTAACTCAGTCCTAATCTGGTTTAGGTCCAACCCAACCAGATTACAGATTCGGATCCAATCCGAACTTGCTCCCGCTCTTAAGTGTGTGACCCCGCAGGCTCATGGTTACTTGGACACGATTAGAGTCCGACTCACAATCGATCAATCGGCATCGGCTCCAAGCAGAACGTGCCGATTCCCAAGTACCAAAGAGTCATGACGACTTGCCTTTCCAATGCGACTTACGTCTGAGTCCCTTTTGCCTCACGATATACCTTGTCAGACTATAGGCGAATATATGTCATCCCTTAAATAGTCCGACTCTCTTCTCGATCCGAGATAAGTGATTCACCCGACTAACTCTTAGTCGATCGCCTCGGTTAACACTTAACCGAGTCGTGCATGGCCATGCTTTCCGAATCATATCTCACGAGAGGGCCCAGAGAATATCTCTCCAAGTGGAGGGGCAAAATCCCATCTTGGTTATTCACATCACGCAGCTTGATTCTCAGTCGACCCGAACCCTGCCTTTATAACTGCCCAGTCACGGATCAGCGTTTGACAGAACCTAAGTCGGTGATCCTCAACTCGGACTATGCAACAACCTCAGGTCTAAGGATTACATTGATTGAGATATACAAATGACAACTAGTTCGTTGTACCTCAATATGGGTCAATCCGACTCGCTAAACTCTTTAGCCGAATCTGTGTAAGTTGGAATAGCATCTCCATGCCCATGACAAGTGGAACCGAGTCATCAAGCCAACTTTCACATTGGTCTAAGTTGTGTGTCCAGCACAATCTCAATGACCAAGGATATTTAGTACAAACAACATGAATGCATAGTTCCACAACCGAATCACATATTCAATGATACACATCAGATGTTTATACAAGGACTACTTAATAACTTTATGAATACAATGGGAAATATCATCATACATGATTGCCTCTAGGGCATATTCCCAACACGCACCACATCGCCTCATACCGCTTCGCGTTTAAAGAGCCACTGACTGGTAGACCCCCTGTCAGTTGCGCCCCGCGCTGCGGAGTGACACTGGGCCGGCCCGTTAAGCTTTCCCACGTAGCCCAGTCCTTAGAATTTAGCTTTTTCCATTTTAATTCAAACATAGTTCTATATCTAGTTTCAAAAATCAACCCAGCTCGATTCAGTTAACGAAATTACATGAAACCAATTTTGTTAGAAAGGTACTGAAATTCTTAATCCAAGCCCGTTGGATTCAAATCATTTGGATCTATAGATCACCCTTGGTAAAAATAACAAGTCAGAAGCTTTTCTGCATTCAAACATTTTTCAAATTTCAACCATAATAGCTTTTGAGTTGATTCCAACTCTCAAAAATCACATTTGGGCATACCTTTCAGAATATATAGAAACATATGGGTTTACTTACAGAAATAATTTTCAAGTAATAAAAGAATGCCACATAGGCATTTCTAGTCACTATATTTAATTGAAATAAAAGGTTAAACCTTATTAAATTGTGACACCACTTTAAATCACATTCCCATGTAATGAAATATGTGGTGATGACATGTGTCAACATGATCCCATGTTTGGTTTGGAGAATATTAAATCTTAAGTAGTTTTTCAATGAGTAGAAATTACTTTTCTCAAATTAAAATAAATAAGACAAATGCTTTAATCTTGAATGTTAGTGATGATGCTAGATCATCTATAGAACCCCTTTGTGTGATGATTGAAAATAGTTAAGTATTGTTTGGTGATTGTGTACCTCGTATTTATTCATAGACGCTAGTACAGACCAAGGGTACGAGGAGGAAGGAGGATACTACGAAGAAGAAGCCGAGGAGAACTTCAACCACTGCTCTGCACAAGGCAAGCCAATTCTTGCAAGCTATTAACTTAGCAAGCTGATACTGATACTTATGCAAGCCTTACTAACCAAGTTGACCCATGCAAGCTAGCACTTGCAATTATGAAAGTTAGATAACCTATGCCATGCACTAAGCATGCTTGGTTGGACACATTTGATGATACCCAATCCTACTTTTATTTGCAAGCTTTATACTTTATTTCTTTATCAAAGCTTTCTCTTAGAGTTTACTTAAGTGACTTGTAGATTCTAGGAAGATAATTGAAGGTTGCATAAAGAGCATAAAATTTGGCCTAAGCTAGATAATCTTTATGTCATCCTAAGGCATGGGATTGAACTTAGTTAAACTCCACTAGTTTACCACCCCTCATTAGTACTTACCCCACCTGTAGATGCTAGTGCTAAGCATAAAACTTGATCAACTTTAGATGGGAATACTTGGTGGAAAATGGTTATGTAAAACCTTAGAATGATGACTCATTCTACCGAGATGTTTTGACATGTGTTTCCGAACACCAGATGATTTTGATGATGAAAATGTTGAGGCATGAGCCTTAGCCCTTTATAAAACTGATGGTTGTCTGAATGCGATACCATTCCAATTTTACCGTACAACCACAATACCCGAGAATTGGGTAGGGATTGACTGGAAAGTTATATACCTTAGTATGGGTTCCCTCACGACCAAGGTCTAAGATGAGGCTACCTTGTGAAGATTGTCCACCTGTGCAGTACCCAAGATGACAGTTGGTCATGGTTGCGAGGCCAAAATCACAGGAGAGGTGCCTATACTAGGGCGTGTAATCGAAAGGTTAGGATTGATTATCCGCATACTGAGTATGGTGAATTCAGGATTTGTTCTTGACGGATGTATCGAATGTTGTGGTGAAAGTGTACAATATATGCAGAGTGTCAAACTATTCGAATAGCCGCGTCCGCGGTTATGGGCAGTTGGAGTGGCCATACTGTTCCCCCGTCAGATGTTTTCAAAATGACTTATGAAATGAATGCAGATTTTAACCACAACAGAGTTGTGATATGAAATACAAGTTCCCACTTAGGTGTTATAAAATTTCAACTAGCTTCTCTTACTTCTGAACTTAGTAGAGATAAATCTGGCTTTTTTCAAAATAACCCTAGAGCTTAGTGTCCTACTACAAAAACCCCTTCACTTATTAGTATTAGTTTGCGAGTACTTAAAGAGTACTCATGCCTTTGTCCCTGGATATTCCCGTGGCCAGACTATGAAGAGGAGTACCAGGAAGATGGAACCCAGGAAGGTTACGACAACTAGGATCATCTCCCATCGTCAGCATTGCCTATTACCCCGAAGATGGAGCTTCGCCTACGCTACCTTTATTATTACGTATTTCCGCTGATTGAGTTGTATTAAGAACTGGATCATGAGATCCTTATTTGTGTAAGACCTTATATATGGTTGTAATGGATGATGTACTATGGTATCCAAATCTGTTATGTCTCGCAAAAATGGTAATCCTTGGATTGCGATGTATGCCATAACAGGCATCTAGGATTAAAAATCCGGGTGTTGACAAGTTGGTATCAGGGCCATCCTGACCATAGGATACCCTAGTTAGACTGGACGTTTGAATCAAAAACTTAGTTTCAAAACCAAAGGAAGCAAATATTTACAAAAACTTATTCCCATTCTTATCACCTTGTTTCTTTCATAAAAATTCATGTTCCTCAAAAACTCTTGCAAAATACCTGAAATTTGACACACTTGATCACTCTACTAACTTACTCATCCTATATCTTATAGATGGACGTGAGGTACAACAAGTTTTACCAGTTGGGGAATGGAGGAGACCTTATCTTTGAGCGGGATTTGGACCAGCTTTCGGAACTTCTGGAGCGTCCGCACCCCGAGTTCTTCGGAGCTCAGCTTAATGATCAAGGAGGAGAAGATCTGTAGTGGATAATTGTTGCAAGTCTCCGAGGAAAGATTTAACCTCCCACTGCCGAGGGAATTCAGTTCACCTTAAGAGAAAACAACTGGCTCGATGGACTTGCCAGGGCCATGCAGGAAGCTCTTGCCCGTCTGTGTGGGCAGAGTATCAATCAGATCAAGGGTACCCGCTTTGAGTTTTGTCCAAGGCGTGATGCTATGGGACAGCCACTGGAAGCCCCATACCACCCCGAGCTGAAGACTCAGTTGGACCACCTTAGCTTCATGATGTATGATCGTCAGCAAGAATTGGATAATTGTCGTGACTACTCCAACCACAAGTCCGCCATCATCAAGACAAAGGATCAGACCATGGCCATGCTAGCGAAGGATCGCAAGTCTCGCCGCCGTCAGCTCGATAAGAAGGAGCGCATCATTGCCCGTCTTCACCACCATATCTCGGATTTGGAGGAGACCATCCACGAGAGAGACATGCAGTTGGAGGAAAGGGAGAATGCCGGAGAGGATCTTCATGGAGACCCCTACTCCTATCTCAGTGATGATGATGATTTTCTGGAGGATCAGGCTATGGACTTCTTCACCGATGAGGATGATTTCGCCTTCATCGATGATGATGAGGATGACGACTACACTGACTCCAAGGAGTAGTAGCACTTGAGCACTAGCGTAGTGAGTTGTATTCGGTCCCACTGTATCGTAGTTTCCAGAATGGTTCTTAATACCATATGCTTTTCTTGTTTTGTGGTGTGTGTTTGTATCGTGTGCTATGAATGAATGAAAAGAAAGTTGCTAGAAAATCCAAGTCAAACTTTAAAAACTTTTCAAAAGCCCCTGAACCTTAGAAATTTCCCTCTTTTCTCATGATTTATCTCAATCTTCAGATGCCACGCGGAGGAAGTGGTTCATCCCCGAACCCGATGTTGTAGATCCTGCAAATGTTGGTTTCTGACTGTGAAGCTGAAAGAGCCGAACGTCAAGCCAACTTAGCCACCCTTCAGCAGATAGCTAAGATGGACAACAACAACCAAGGCCATAGAAACCAGGACAACCATGGATCTAAGCTTAAGAATTTCCAGAACACCGACCCACCCGTTTTCACTAAGTCGGAAGAGCCTTTAGACGTCGATGATTGGCTACAAACCATGGAAAACAACCTCGAAGTAGCTGGAGTGGAAGCTAACGAGAAAGTCCTGTTCGCCACCCACTATCTAGCCGGAGATGCAAGAGCATGGTGGAACAGCGTTCGTGCAATGACCAGAGGACAGATGATGACCTGGGAGGAATTCAAGGTCAAGTTCAGCAGAACCCATGTGCCACCGGGTTTGATCAAGAGGATGAGAGATGAATTCAGAGAACTAAAGCAAGGAAGGATGACCGTAGTGGAATACCGTGAAAAATTCTTGTCATTAGCTAGGTATGCCCCGGATGAGATCGACACCGAAGCCAAGAAGAAAGAAAGATTCTTGAATGGTTTGCACGATGAGATGCAGACGGTGTTAGTCAATATCCCTTTTGCTGATACTGAAGCCCTTATCGAATCTGCCATCCAGATGGAAGGAAAGATCAACCAAGCCAACGAGAACTGCAAGCGTTGCATGATACATCAGCCAGAAAACCATCATACCCCAAAGTATCGCCCCAACCCATTTCCAGGATTTGCCCCGAGAACCAACAGACCCCCGATGAACCGTCCGACTTATCCCAACCGTGGAAACCCAAGGCCTGGAGGAAATCACAACAACCCCGGCAACTCTAACAATTTCAACCGTGCCCCACCCAAGTTCAACAACAACAATGCTGCCGCCAACACCAACACTGCCCCTAGGACTGGAAGCAATGATGTCCTGTTGCAGCAAAGGACAAGTCGCAAGTGACTTGTTAAGACTGTGGGAATAAGGGTCACTACGAGTGCCCCAACAAGAAGAATGCCACAACCCCCAATGCAAATGCCCCAGCTCAGCAATAGTGTCGTGTTCAACCTGGAAGAAGGTTTTCCCCAGGGAATTTGCTCAACCGCAACGGCCGTCTTTTTCTCATGCATGCTGAAGAAGCTGAGGAAGCGCCAGGCGTCGTGCTGGGTATGTTTTCTGTTAATTCAGTACTTGCTAGAGTGTTGTTTGATTCTGGTGCATCGCACTCATTTGTCACCGAAGAATTTGCATGCACTAGTAAGATTCAACCAACCAAATTGAAGCATGTTATGATTGTTCAAATCCCCGGTTCAACCACCAAAGCTAGGCAAATTTGAAAAGCCATCCCTATCCGAATCCATGGCATAGATTTTTATGCTAATCTTATAGTACTCCGAACTAATGGTTTGGAAGTAATACTAGGAATGGATTGTATGGACAAACATAAAGGATTAATTGACTGTGCCAAGAAAGCCATAACCATGACCAGTACAGCCGGAATATCAGTCGAGCATGTATCTGAAACCTTACCTCGTCAATTCAAGTGCAACAAGAGTATAGCCCAACCTACCATTGACCAAGTCCGGATAGTCTGTGAATACCCCGATGTATTTCCAGATGTTTTGCCCGTTATGCCCCTAGATCGGGATATCGAGTTTATCATTGAACTAATCCCCGATACAGGACCCATAGCCCAGAGACCCTATAGTATGAACCCGTCTGAACTAGCGGAACTGAAGAAGCAACTGGATGCCATGTTGGAAATTGGATGGATTCAACCAAGTGCGTCACCATAGAGATCACCTGTTTTGTTTGTGGATAAGAAGGATGGAGGTAACCGTCTGTTTACGGATTATCGGAAGTTGAATGATGTCACTATCAAAAACAAGTAACCATTGCCCAAGATAGAAGATTTGTTTGATTAGTTGACTGGTGCCAAAGTGTTTTCTAAGATTGATCTTAGAACATGCTATCATCAACTCAAGATTCATGCAGAGGATATTCCAAAGACTGCATTTACCACCAGATATGGATTATACGAGTATACGGTCATGTCTTTTGGATTAACCAATGCCCCCGCTTATTTCATGAATCTCATGAATAAGATTTTTATGGACTTCCTAGATAAGTTTGTCGTTGTTTTCATTAATGACATTCTAATTTATTCCAAAACAGAAGAAGAACATGAGCTACACCTAAGGACCATTCTTGGAACCCTTAGAGAGCATAAGTTGTATGCCAAGTTTAGCAAATGTGAATTCTGGTTACAGGTGGTAGGATTCCTCGGCCACATTGTATCAGCCGGAGGAATTGCCGTTGACCCTGCAAAAGTAAAAGATGTTGAAGATTGGCAAGCCCTAACCACTCAAACCCAAGTTCGTGCATTTCTCGGATTGGCGGGATATTACCGCAAGTTCGTAGAAGGATTCTCGAGTATCGCTAGACCCATGACTCAATTGCTGAAGAAGGACAAGAAGTTTGAATGGACGGACAAATGTGAAGCGAGTTTTCAAGAACTCAAGAGGAGATTGATTTCAGCCCCAATCGTAATCATGCCAGATATCACGAAGCCATTTGACGTGTATTGTGATGCATCCAAGATAGATCTCGGATGTGTGCTAATGTAAGAAGGCAAAGTTATATCTTATCTATCTCGACAACTGAAACAACATGAGCAAAATTACCCAACCCATGACCTCGAACTCGCAGCCGTAGTTCTAGCCCTGAAAACATGGAGGCATTACCTGATGGGAAATTGTTGTGAGATTTATTCGGATCACAAGAGCCTGAAGTATATATTCACTCAGAAGGAGCTAAATATGAGGCAGACAAGATGGATTGAGCTAATCAAAGATTAATACCTAGACATTCACTACCATCCCGGTAAAGCCAACGTGGTAGCAGATGCCCTTAGCAGATTGCCGTGTCGCTTGAACTCCATGATTTTAAAGGAGCAACCAAGCTTGCCCAAAGAGATGGAAGATTTTCGAATGGAATTAGTGAGTGAAGGATTTTTGGCTAGCATAGAACTTCAACCCACTTTGATCAGCCAGATCAAGGAGGCGCAGAAAGGAAATGCTAGTATCGACGGAATCAAGCGTCGTATCGGTACAGGCAAAGTACCCGGCTTCACCAAAGACGAAGAAGGAGTTCTGTGGTACAAAGGACTCCTTTGTGTACCAGCAGATTCTGAGTTGAAAGAAGTGATTCTAAAGGAAGCTCATGATACTCTATATTCTATCCACCCCGGAGGAACAAAGATGTATCAAGATTTGAAAGAGCAATTTTGGTGGCATAAGATTAAGAGAGAAATCGGAAGCTATATCGCCAAGTGTGATATATGTCAGAGAGACAAGGCGGGACATCAAAGACCCGCAGGATTGTTGCAACCATTGCAGATTCCGAAATGGAAATGGGATTTAGTTGGAATGGACTTTATCACCGGATTACCTACTTCTAGTAGGGGAAATGACTCTATCTGGGTCATAGTGGAAAAATTGTCCAAAGTCGCCCATTTCTTACCCGTCAAGACCACATATCAGAGTTCGAAGCTAGCGGAGTTATACATCGCTAGAATCGTCAGTTTGCACAGAGTCCCCAAGAACATCGTATCGGATCGAGGAACTCAGTTTACCTCAAGATTATGGAAGAAAATCCAAGAAGGTTTATGAACCCGACTAGATTTCAGCACAGCTTATCACCCTTAGACCGAGGGACAAACGGAGCGAGTAAATCAAATACTTGAAGATATGTTGAGAGCCTGTGTGTTAGAGTATGGATCTAAGTGGGAAGACTGTCTGCCATTCGCAGAATTTTCTTACAACAATAGTTACCAAGCTAGTTTGCAAATGGCCCCATTGGAATTCATGTATGGAAGAAAGTGCCGCACCCCTTTGAACTGATCGGAAGTAGCAGAGAGTCAGATTTTCGGACCCGACATCCTACGAGAAGCAGAAGAGAAGGTTCACAAGATTCGTGAGCACCTCAAGACCGCCCAGTCCAGACAGAAGAGTTACGCTGACAAGAGACGTCGAGAACCTCGCCTTCAACATTGGAGATTTTGTGTATCTGAAAGTGTCGCCATTGAAGGGAATGTAGCGTTTCTAACTGAAAGGAAAGTTAGCCCCCAGATATATCGGACCCTTTAAGATTATGAACCGTCGAGGAGAAGTGTCATATCAATTGGAACTACCCGAAGAGATGTCAGCCGTGCACAATGTGTTCCATATATCATTACTTCGCAAGTGCCTCGATGTCCCGGAGAAGACTGAAGTGTTCAAGAATATTGATCACCGGACCATAGAGATCAACGATGAACTGACCTATCCCGAACTACCCATCCGTATTTTGGAAGAAGCTTTCAGAACTACCAGAACCTGAAGCATCAAGTTTCTCAAGATTCAGTGGAGCAACCACACAGAAGAAGAAGCTACCTGGGAGCGCGAAGATCACATCAGGATAGAGTTTCCCGATCTCTTCAAATCCTAAGTAAATCTTTTTCGTCCTTTTTCAAATCTCGGGACGAGATTTTGTTTAAGGGGGGAAGTTTTGTAACATTCCAAAAATACTAAACTTGGATCATCAAACTCTAATCATCAAATTTAGGGTTAACAAAAACTTTTCTAATTAAAAATATGAAAGCATCCATATGTATGTGTATTAAAATTTGGATTCTTTTCAATTGCCATGATTCTGTGTTTACTTGCTTGTAAAATGATTCTTAGGTGAAATAAACATCATATAAACAATCATCAAACTTTTCCCAAAGAAAAACAAGTCAAAACAAATAAATAAAGTGAATGGTCACTTTGGCCAATTTAACTCCCATGCCTACTTTGGCTATCTCTAACTTTCAGAACTTAACGGACACATGTATGGATCTTTGCACCCCTTGATAGTACTCATAACAAGGTATCAAGGACCACTTTGTGATCATCCAGAAACATTCAAATGCTTAGTTTAAATACACTTTAAAATTGAATCTATCTCATATGGGAAGATCCCACTATTTAAAAAACCACTCAAACCAACTCAATTTTTAAAACCCAAGCATCCACAGACTCCCCAGTACATGCCTAGCACACCCACCAAAAATCTTTTCAAAATTCAAAACTTAAGTTCATGCGGCCATTTCATCAAACAGGTTGTAGATGCAAATCAAACAAAATCAAAACACAATGTTGAGCAGTGTTTTGGGCCTAACTTGTTCCCTCTCTGGACACCACTAGCCTTGGTAGATCATATAACAACCTTAACTAATCACTAGCACCACTATAATCTAGCCATTATCATCAATGGTGAGCAGGCCGAGAGCACCATTGCCACCCCATGGCCGACAACAAGCTACGAGCAACACTAGCCTCGCCAACCTTGTCTGGGAGCAAGCTAGCACCCCACCGCCACTCCCTGTCCCAACCGCGAGCAATTCCAGCCACTGGACCACACGCCCAGGCCATGCCAACCTTCTCTGCGAGCATGCCGAGAGCGCGCCAGAGCGTCACCCTCGACACACGCCCACAGACTGTCGTGGTATTGCACGACAGATGCTACTGGGGCTAGCTTACGTAGAGGGAGCAAAGCAACGTAGGAGAATCCGGGAGCGAGATTGGCACACGATGTACCCAGGTTCACGTCCTCTCAGTGGAGGATCGCTTCATCCTGCTATCAATCCAGTATATGATCATAGACTGGTTTACATGCAAGCCACCGTAGGCGGAGGGAGAGGCTAGATCTAATATGATGTGGGAGAAGATGCCCCATGGGGGTGCCCCTGGTGGCTTTATATATGCAGCCAGTTAGGGTTTACAAGTGCTAGTGGGCTTTGTATACGAGTCGCCGTCTTGGGCCTCCAGTCGGCGCCAGTCATCTGGGTCCAGCAAGTGCCACTCGCCATACTTGGCGAGTCGACCCGCTCTGGGCTTGGCTTCAGTCGGATCGATACCATCTGGAAACTCCGCTTCGTGGGTATACCCCGATTGGTATTCCCCCATCAGTAGTCCCCGAGCGCGTTGTCGATTCGACGCGGGCTTGAGGCAGGGAGCGGAGAGTCTTGACGATGGGTCGTGGCGAATCGGCGACGAGCTCCTGAACAGAGAAAATAATCGTGAAGCGGGAGACGGTCGGCGTGAGCCAGTCGGTGATGACCAGTTGGCGAAAGACGCAGGGTGTCGGTGAAGCCGCCAGTTGCGGCGAGTCCCTGAACGTGGAGCATGCCGAGTCCCCGAGCGCGGAGAGTGGTGAGGTTGGTCAACCGGCGAGTGGCGTTGTCTGTAGCGCGCCGAGTCCCCGAGCGCGTTGAGTACGCGAGGGTAAGTCCGCGGTGGCGAGTCCCCGAGCATGTTGAGTACGTGAGGGCGAGTCCGCGGTGACAAGTCCCCGAGCGTGTTGAGTACGCGAGGGCGAGTCCGCGGTGGCGAGTCGACGAGGGCGAGCCATGGTCGTGGAACCATGCGTACACGCAACATGCCTAGGAGTAGTCCCCGACGCTCGAGTTGGCTTGTAGAGGCGACTTGAGGCTCTTTAGAGATATATATTCTGAAAATAGTAGTGGTTGCTACCGAGCATGGCTAGTGGCGATGTCGAGCGACCGGCGAGCGCCGAGCCCCTGAGTGCGGCGAGTGGAGAGGTCGAGCGACCAACGAGCGCCGAGTCCCCGAGCGCGGCGAGCGCCGAGCCTCCGAGCGTGGCGAGTGGCGAGGTCGAGCGACCGATGAGCGCCGAGTCCCCGAGCGCGGCGAGTAGCGAGGTTGAGCAACCCGGCGAGCGCCGAGCCCCCGAGCGCGACAAGTGGCGAGGTCGAGCGACCGGTGAGCGCCAAGTCCCCGAGCGCGGCGAGTAGCGAGGTCGAGCGACCGGCGAGCGTCGAGCCCCCGAGTGCGGCGAGTGGCGAGGTCGAGCGACCGGCGAGCGCCGAGTCCCCGAGCACGGCGAGTCGCAAGGTCGAGCAACCGGCGAACGTTGAGCCCCAAGCGCGGTGAGTGGCGAGGTCGAGAAACCGGTGAGAGCCGAGTCCCCGAGCACGGTGAGTAGGGAGGTCGAGCGACCGGCGAGCGCCGAGCCCCCGCGTGCGGCGAGTGGCGAGGTCGAGCGACCGACGAGCGCCGAGTCCCCGAGCGCGGCGAGTGACGAGGTCGAGCGACCGGCGGGCGCCGAGTACCCGAGCGCGGCGAGCGGATAGGCCGAGCGACCGGCGGGCGCCGAGTACCCGAGCGTGGCGAGCGGCGAGGCCGAGCGACCGGCGGGCGCCGAGTCCCCGAGCGCGGCGAGTGGCGATAAAGACACAATTTTTTCTGAGAAGGAGAAAAGATACAATTGCATTAAGGTGTACTTGCATAATATATTAAATAATTGTAAGACGTGCGAATTGTATACGTTGAAATAAAATGCACTTTTGTTATGTG
Organism: Avena sativa; assembly: GCA_916181665.1. Classification (NCBI taxonomy): domain Eukaryota; kingdom Viridiplantae; phylum Streptophyta; class Magnoliopsida; order Poales; family Poaceae; genus Avena; species Avena sativa. The sequence continues at coordinate 49,351,976 of OV702279.1, read as the reverse complement.
GATCGATGGACAGTATGTAAGGTTTATGCGTGTCTTTTCATGAGTAGACAGACCTCCAGCATCAAACTCTTGCAGGGTAACAGGGACGCGATGCCAGACTGTTGAACCCGGAGACAAGGTCGGCATTTTGGTACCCAGCCTCACTACTTCAACGGACGCGAATAAACATCAGAAAAAACTGAAACCGATCCCAAGTATGATTTTGGTCCCTGAAAAGGGTCATATGCGACAGCATGGTCGGTTTTGAAGAATGAATGGAGATGCATATATGTTTTGAACTCATAGCATGTACGAGTGTAATGAAACTTAGCTGTTAGCATGGCAAGTCTGCGACGGCGAGTCCGCGATAGGCGAGTCCCTAAGCCTAGCGAGTCCGCGTATAAGCGTGCCCGTGTTTAGGTGAGTTCCGGAGCACGGCGAATTCGCCACAGGTGAACCCACGACAGATTGGTGCGGCGCCTCGGTGAACTGCACATTGCGACTTGGATTTCCTCGTATTTGCAGAGACAAGACGATTGATAAATAGAGATATGGCAAAATATAATAATGAAAATAAGCTTGAGCTAAAAGAAAATGATTAGCCATAGCGAGTCGTTGCTGGCGATAGAGATAGATCAGTTGTTCGTCGAGCATCGCAACAGCACTTCCAACTAAGCCTTCGCAGGTCGAAGCCATGGCGGCGGAGTAAGTTAGGCTGCTTTAGCGATGTGTGCTCGCATGCACCTCTTAAGGCCAAGCCTCAATTTCTGGTCGCCTCATGTGGTTGAGCAACGAACCGATTTGTCCCTCCAGTGCCCCAAACAATGGGTTGATCATGCATAAGTTTCAGCTAGACGTTAGTGTCGATAATTAATTAAACAACCCAATAAAAATAAGTGAAAACAGACGTGTAGCAGAGCCTTACACACTCGCGATCAATCTCATGCTACGGGACTAGATTAAATAATGGGAAAAAGCATGCACATACTTAAGATCGACCTGGTACTACACAATTAGATTAAATAATAAGTGGAAGCACGCACTTCACGGGCCGATCTGGTGCTATATGACTGAATCAAATATTGGTGCTAGCTTCCGTTCTAAGCTTCTCGCCGTGCCTGTAGCCTACGGCCGTATCGCGTTTGACCGGCTGCGATTTGGTCATGGACGATGATGAGGGATCTCGTTCGGATTATCACCCTCCAAGCACCGCTAGCCTCACGGTGGGCGTCAACTGTCGTGATATTGCACGGAAGATGCTACTGGGGGTAGCTTACGTAGAGGGAGTAAGGCGACGTAGGAGAATCCGGGAGCGAGATTGGCACACGATGTACCCAGGTTCACGTCCTCTCGGTGGAGGATCGCTACGTCCTACGGTCACTCTAGTATATGATCATAGATTGGTTTACATGCGAGCCACCTTAGGCGGAGGGAGAGGCTAGATCTAATATGATGTGGGATAAGATGCCCCATGGGGGTGCCCCTGGTGGCTTTATATATGCAGCCAGTTAGGGTTTAAAAGTGCTAGTGGGCTTTGTATACGACTCGCCGTCTTGGGCCTCCAGTCGGCGCCAGTCATCTGGGTCCAGCATGCGCCAGTCGCCGTACTTGGCGAGTCGACCCGATTTGGCCTAGGCTTCAGTCGGCTCGATACCATATGGAAACTCCGCTTCGTGGGTATACCCCGATTGGTATTCCCCCATCACAGACCGCGCGCCTCCCTTGCTGCGTGCACGTGTGATCACCAACACCCCAACAACCCCGCAGACACGCCCGTTCGCGGCCGCGCGGACCACGCACACTATGCGCCATCAAAACTTCCGTCGGACCAGCGCAGAGCACCGCAGCGTTCCGACCGATCAGCACCGCCCCACGCCTCGCCACCACGCCATTGAGCTTCGCTAGGGAGCACAACATGGCCCCCTACCGTCGCCCACGCCGATAGCCCTCTGTGTCGTTGACCACGACGAGCTCAGCTTGCGCCCGTCGGTCCCCTCTTGCCACTATAAATAGAGGCATCCCTCGCTCGAATTCTTCACACCATTCTACTCCCCTCTCACCCAGAACCACGCCACCTCATTCCCGGAGCAAGGCGAGCAGCGCATCGCCGGAATTTCACCGGAGTCCGCCGCTGCTGGAGAAGAAGGAAGCCATCGATTGGAGCCGCCCTAGGTGGAGCTGCCGGTACTAGGAGGATCGCCGTCGTCGACTTCGTCGTTCGCCCGCATCTCCGACCCTCGCCTGACGAGGTTCGATCTCGTCAATGCCCATTGTTATGGACTTGGGTTTTGGAGAAGATGGGGATGCTGGAGATCATGGAACGGTTAGGAAACAAGCAACACGGGGACACGAGGTTTACCCAGGTTTAGGCCCCCGGAGGGAAAACCCTACTCCTGCTTGTCTGCTCTGATTATGGTGGAACCGAAGGTTACAGAGGTGCGCAGATGCAATATGGCATGGAGGTGTGTATATGGTGGTATGAAGGTTCCCTTCTCGTCGTGCCCTCCTAGCCTTTATATAGAGTTAGGCAGGTCCCAGACACAGATCGAGTCGGTTACATGTTTTAGGGTTTACCCCTTTGAATTTCCTATCTACTCTAGTCTTGCTTTCCAAGGATCCGAAGGCGTCATGGGCCTTGGCCACCCGAAAGTCTTCATGGGCCGGCGTATATTTGCCGTGGGCCTTCCTTGGGCTGGACTAGGTATGCTGAGATCGTGTACCCGCAGGGTATAACCATGTCATCGCCTAAGCCCCGGTGAGCCTCCCACGACCCCCACTGAGCCGCTAGGGTTCGAGCTCGCCGGTGACTTGTTCATCGTCGACGACGACCCTCAGCCGTCGATCTTCATTCTAATCCAACACACCACATCGCCCCGTACTGCTTCACGTTTAAAGAGCCACTGACCGGTAGACCCCCTGTCAGTTGCGCCCCGCGCTGCGGAGTGACACTGGGCCGGCCAGTTAACCTTTCCCTCGCAGCCCAGTCGTTTGAATTTAGCTTTTTCCATTTTAATTCAATCATAGTTCTGTACCTAGTTTCAAAAATCAACCCAACTCGATCCAGTGAACCAAATTACATGAAACCAATTTGTTAGAAAGGTACTAAAATTATTAATCCAAGCCCGTTGGTTTCAAATCATTTGGATCTATAGATCATCCTTGGTAAAAATAACAACTCAGAAGCTTTTCTGCATTCAAACATTTTTCAAATTTCAACCATAATAGCTTTTGAGTTGATTCCAACTCTCAAAAATCACATTTAAACATACCTTTCAGAATATATAAAAACATATGGTTTTACTTACAGAAATAATGTTCAAGTAATAAAATAATGCCACATAGGCATTTCTAGTCACTATATTTAATTGAAATAAAAGGTTAAACCTTTTTAAATTCTGACACCACTTTAAATAACATTCCCATGTACTGAAATATGTGGTGATGACATGTGTCAATATGATCCCATGTTTGGTTTGGAGAATATTAAATCTTATGTAGTTTTTCAATGAGTTGAAATTACTTTTCTCAAATCAAAATAAATAAGACAAATGCTTTAATCTTGAATGTTAGTGATGATGCTAGATCATCTATAGAACCCCTTTGTGGGATGATTGAAAATAGTTAACTATTGTTTGGTGATTGTATACCTCGTATTTATTCATAGACGCTAGTACCGACCAAGGGTACGAGGAGGAAGGAGGATACTACGAAGAAGAAGCCGAGGAGAACTTCAACCACTGCTCTGCACAAGGCATGCCAATACTTGCAAGCTATTAACTTAGCAAGCTGATATTGATACTTATGCAAGCCTTACTAACCAAGTTGACCCATGCAAGCTAGCACTTGCAATTATGAAAGTTAGATAACCTTTGCCATGCACTAAGCATGCTTGGTTGGACACATTTGATGATACCCAATGCTAGTTTTACTTGCATGCTTTATACTTTATTTCTTTATCAAAGCTTTCTCTTAGAGTTTACTTAAGTGACTTGTAGATTCTAGGAAGATAATTGAAGGTTGCATAAAGAGCATAAAATTTGGCCTAAGCTAGATAATCTTTATGTCATCCTAAGGCATGAGATTGAACTTAGTTAAACTCCACTGGTTTACAAACCCTCATTTGTACTTACCCCACCTGTAGATGCTAGTGCTAAGCATAAAACTTGATCAACCTTAGATGGGAATACTTGGTGGAAAATGGTTATGAAAACCTTAGAATGATGAGTCATTCTACTGAGATGTTTTGACATGTGTTTATGAACACCACATGATTTTGATGATGAAAATGTTGAGGCATGAGCCTTAGCCCTTTATAAAACCGATGGTTGTCTGAATGCGATACCATTCCAATTTTACCGTACAACCACAATACCCGAGAATTGGGTAAGGCTTGACTAGAAACTTATATACCTTAGTATGGGTTCCCTCATGGCCAAGGTCTCAGCTGAGGCTACCTTGTGAAGATTGTCCACCTGTGCAGTACCCAAGATGACAGTTGGTCATGGTTGGTAGGCCAAACTTACAGGAGAGGTGCCTATACTAGGGCGTGTAATCGAAAGGTTAGGATTTATTATCCGCATACTAAGTATGGTGAATTCACGATTTGTTCCTCACGGATGTATCGAATGTTGTGGTGAAAGTGTACAATCTCTGCAGAGTGTCAAACTATTCGAATAGCCGTGTCCGCGGTTATGGACAGTTGGAGTGGCCATACTGTTCCCCCGTCAGATGTTTTCAAAATGACTTATGAAATGAATGGAGATTTTGACCACAATAGAGTTGTGATATGAAATACAAGTTCCCACTTAGGTGTTATAAAATTTCAACTACCTTCTCTTACTTCTGAACTTAGTAGAGGTAAATCTGGCTTTTTTGCAAAATAACCCTAGAGCTTAGTGTCCTACTACGAAAACCCCTTCACTTATTAGTATTAGTTTGCTAGTACTTAAAGAGTACTCATGGCTTTGTCCCTGGCTATTCCCGTGGCCAGACTATGACGAGGAGTACCAGGAAGATGGAACCCAGGAAGGTTACGACAACTAGGATCATCTCCCATCGTCAGCATTGCCTGTGACCCCGAAGATGGAGCTTCGCCTACGCTACCTTTATTATTACATATTTCCGCTGATTGAGTTGTATTAAGAACTGGATCATGAGATCCTTATTTGTGTAAGACCTTATATATGGTTGTAATGGATGATGTACTGTGGTATCCAAATCTGTTATGTCTCGCAAAAATGGTAATCCTAGGATTGCGATGTATGGCATGACAGGCATCTGAGATTAAAAATCCGGGTGTTGACACAGGAGGTGCGTAATCTTGATTAGAAGTACTGAGGTTGAGATTAGTCATTGAAAAATGACTAGAGTTGGCGTAATCTTCCACTGAGTAGTCCGGGTTTTCTGGCAACGCTTCCTCATAGTAAGTTGGTTCCTTAGCTTTTTCTTGGATCTAGTCATATAAATTGGTATAGTAGCTATTGGAGTACTCTTCTAAGTTGATTGGATTCGTATTACCCCCATATGGTCCATAAGGCTCTCTATGGTTATAATTGGTCTCTTCTTCAGTACCTGCATCACAAGGTATAGGATTCCCTATGGTTTTTCCTTGAGATTCTATTTCCCATCCATACTTGTTAGGCTCAGGTTTATTTGGAATAACTTTATTCCCTGTTGTTCGGAGTTATATTTGGTCCATAGGTCTTCAGGTGGCTTGAAGTCATTCTGGTAATAGGCATAATTTTCTGAGTTTGGGTTATCAAACTCAGTTTCCTCGAACACTTCTCCAGAAGGTATGTATTTGGGATGCCTAGCTTCTTTATCTAGCTTCTTCCTACGAGCCATTGCTTTAGCGGGATCAGTAAAATCCTCAATGACCGTATCCAGCTCCTGAACTAAAACTTGGTGAGTGTTGTGATAAGTGTTTAGCAAAGAGCGATAACGATCCATATACTCTACAACTAGAGTATGTTCAGCTTGGACTAAGGTAGTGTGATCTAACTCATGCTCTGAGTTTGAGGTTTCATGTGGTATAATGGTGTGAGTACTATCTTCTAGAGCTTGGGATTTATGTTCTCGGATCATGGTCATGGCTGCTGATACGGCAATCTGATATGCAGATGCCATGCACCTTGCCTCTCCTGCTGGCATTTCTCCCTTAAGTCCGAACTTCTTGGGTAACATGATCATGACACGGTATTTAGCTAATACCTGCCCATCATAGTAAGTGTAAATCTGGACCAAAAGTCTTGATTCACATTCCAAACTCCATAGAAGTTGTCGGAGATTGTCTGTCCAGTCCCCTCCGTAGTCATCCAATGTCCTGTTCATCACTTGAACATTCCGGGGTGGATATCGAGGTGCCATGTGGAGCTGTGGATAAGAAATTATCATCAGTCACATAGAGTTAAAACTCTTGGGTAATGATTGGAATTGTAATCATATAAAAGAGTCATCGCACTAGTAACATAACAGGATTATTCTCAAGTGAATATCCCTCATATCACTAGAGAACTCTTCATTATTGCTAGGATGTGTTCTATAGGTTCTACCCATTTACTAGGTTTTCAACCTAAGGTCAAAGCATATGCTCTGATACCAACTGCGGTGACCCAACATACCACTGCATGATGTAGTATACTATAGTCGTTGACATAACACCAATGAAACACCGTTCACTAGTATTACATCCCTCAGAATGGCACAACAGAAACACAGCGGGTCTAATACATGGCTTAAAGGTTACAATTCACTCTTTACATAAGATCCAGAGAACACTCTAAGTTAAAGAGAGAGAAAGAACTTCTTGCGGAGAAGAATCAAAGATAAATAGCGTAAGAACGATTACACTATTAAGTCTAGTATTCTGGCTAAGAGGTTGGCATTGCTGCTATTGCAATGCACTATAGAAATAGGTTCTTTGGCTAGAGATTATATTCCTATCTAATCAATAACTTCGTATTCACTTGAGTTGAGGTATATGTTGTCTTCCTTGTCTTCATTGAAAAGCTTTAGCTTTTGATGATTCCTGGAGTATAACTTCAGGTATACATCTTCTTAATGTCTTCAGAATCTAGCAAGGGTTAAGAATATACTTTGAGTATGAGCGTACTCAGCAAATTCACTAGAAAAGGAGTGTTTGATGCACTATAACTACAGCCATAGACCATAGGTCGTAGGCAATGCAAGTTTTTATAAACATTTTTTCAAAGATTGCTTTTATTCTGAAAAGCTATGTCCGTCAGCCTTCACGGGTTTACCAGAACTTTCATGGAGTTCCTTTTCCACGGCGTTCGCAGCTCCTTCCCGGAACAGGGAGTAACAAGTTACAGTTCTTACACTCTGCAGAGGTGCGTTACTTTACCCATGAGAGATCAACTCTTTGTTGCACAACCGGGCAGCTTATTCCCATCCACAATTCCATGATGTGGGGCTCAGAAGATGATCCAAGCCAATCACTGCCCCCTTCGCCACCTCGCAAGCCTCCTTGGTGTACACCATGCCCACATAAAGAATTACAGCAATGGTTTGTACAAACCGTTAGATGCCAGAACTATCGTGGTACGATGAGGGTTCCCACCCATATGCTGCATATCCTCTACGAATTACCAATTATTATGCACGCTACGAGGATAACAGCCACAACCTGCACATCCGGCTTCATGCGAGAGGAAGAAGATACAGCTGACTTCTCTGTCCCGTTCCAAATCTCATGGTCAACGCGTAATATACGGCGCAAGAATCACTGGCGACATTGGTTGTTAAGTCCTAGGTGATATAGTTCTGAACAGTGGTATTCCAATTGTCAAATTTAATAGATTAGCTGATCACCCTGGATCAGTAACCAATAGTCCACATTATTATTGAAAATAGTGTTTTCTGACCTTTTTCAAATGCAGGTGAAGCCAACACTGGATTTGTAAAATACTTTACGGAAAATAAACAAAGGACATGAGCAAGTGCGAACTTGCCTTTTGTGATTGCAAGATTAGTTTCATAGTTATACTTTTATTAGATTTTATGAGTGGTTGTAAACAACACATATGTAGGAGTAAAGTATAAATACTTATGACATACTAGCTAAGATTGCTTATACAAGAGTTCTGATTTAAAGTGGCAAAAAGGATAACCTTCGAAGAAAAGGTTTCTCTTCTAAGGTCTAAACAAACTTTGTGGTTAGTTAGTGGTGGTTGATATTGTTTGTTTGCTTAAATGGTTTGGCTTGAGTTGCTTTATAGCTTAACTACTTCAGACCAAAGTTAACTATAAAACATATAATAATGCTTATAGTGTTATATTAAGATTCTGTAGACTAAAGTTAACTTTAAAGTATAAATAGTTTTGAAAGTATAGTACTTATACATTGGTATCTTGTATAACTGAAATGTGTTCTTTGAGTTACTTAAGAATGTTTATTCTGTTACTTGGGTAATGGTTTCTTGAGTTGATAATAGAGTAATATTCTTCATATTTTATAAATAAGTAGATATAGTTTATAAACCCAACATAATGTTACTTAACTACTTATGGATTTATATAGTGTTGTAGTAGTTTTTGTAATTTGGTGATTAATATGGTTTAGAAAAGATATGAATGTTTACAAGTTATTCTTTAAGGATTTTATTATTAGTGGAATTCTTCTTAGAGATAATCTTCATTTTAGGTTGTAGATCCTTCTAAAATAAGAACATTTATAATGGTTTAAACCATTATGGCATTATATTATTAATATTTAAGATTAATGTTATTTATTAAACTTAATTTACTCATTTTAGGAATATTAATAAGTTTTATTTATCCTTATAAGAATTATTAATGAAGTAAATAAGTTTAAATTTGAGTTATTAAAATATTTGAATTTTTATTTAACTCAAAAGGAGATTATTAGATTTTTACATGTAGATAATATTTTTGTGATCATTTTGATATATCATATTTATTTTTGTGATATATAAATAATAAGATATGATTTTTATAATTCTTATTACTTTATAATTACTTAATAAATAATAAATATTTAATTAAGTGAAATAATAATGCATGATTATAGTTTTAAATTAGAATTCTTATTTTTCTAAGATTTTTGGTATTTTATTTTTATTATTAATATTTATTATTATAAAAATATGAATTATCAAAGTTTTATTACTTATAAAACCTTTATTAAATGATATTTATTTAAATAATCATCATAGTAATTTTTGATAATAAGTTTAAGTTGTAGATTTTATTTTTCTACAAATTTTCATATATTATACACATTTTTCTGAATTATAAATCAAAAGTTATTAATTAAACAAAATTTAATCATTTATTTGATTTCTGGAATATTATTAATTGGATTATAACATTTTATTTATTTCCTAACCGAAAAATAGTTTTTATACCACGTCCACAGCTATCCCCAGTCACTAACCTATGGGCCAGGTCCACCTCATCGCTCAGATCAAAGAAATGCATTAGTTAATGACCTAGTCTTTACCCCTAGTCGATGACATATGGTCCCTAGGCCAGGTCATCAGCTACGCGAGCAAAGACCAGTCAAACTAGCTAACGTGGTGCGATCATGACGTAACAATGGCGTCAGCATCACCACCGCCATCGGTGAGTGGTCACCGGCGACGATCTACGGCGCCCTAGTAAGCGAGATAAGTCTAGTTCGAACAAGAGCAACCTACTGAACCTAAGAGTGGCAGCGCCGCTCGGAAATAGTCATCGGAGGGTCATCGGCGACGAGCTTCTGCTGTGGCTAGCGGCGGTGCGAAACAAAACTAGACCTACGGTGCGAATCCGGAAACGAAACTAGGGTCCAGAGATGCGGAATCTTACCATGATGACGATAGAGCGGTCGACAAGGACAAGCGCAGTCGGAATCGAGCTTCCCGACGAGGATTCCGACGAACTGCTGTGAAGGGAAACAACCAAATTCACCCGCTCCAGTGCTCCCCTTGATGCAAGCTTCTACCCAGAGGATCTACGGAGGAAGGCGCTTCTCCATGACGGCTCTGAATGGTGTGGGGATACGTGGTTCGACGGCGAGAGGTGGCTCCGGTGAGCTACGGTTTCGGTCTCGTTCGTATCTGAGAGGATAAGGAGGAATTGGAGATAAGGATTGAGGCAGGGCATCACGATGGCCTTCTTATCCCCTCCTGGAAACGACGTCGAGTATCTTGGCACAACGACGATGATGACGGCATCGCGCGGGGGCGAGCTCCGCCAGCGAGCTGCCTGTGTGCGTGACGATGACGACGATGCAACTTTTGCGGATAACCCCATGGCAATTTCTTTAGCTCAACCCGCAGTCCTCTCCTGACCCCACGTGTTAGTCACAGATGGAAAAGAACTGGGCTGGTTACTGGGCTGTTGTGGGCTGCACATAGGCGTCAGGTAAGCAGATAGAGTTGGGCTGCGGCCAGGTTTGTTTTTTTTTCTTTTATTTGATTTACTCTCTTCTATTTTCTGTTTCCTTTTCAGATTTGAATTTGAATTAGATTTTGAACCTTTCTTTGTAGGATTTCTTTACTGGATATTTGCAGTAATCTTAAAATATATTTGGTAACCTTTGTGAATTTTTATTATGTCTTCTTTTTACATTTCTTTTATTTACTCAATAAGAACTCCTTTTTAATAATTTGAAGAAACTTCTTCTTATTATTTTTCTCTTCTATTTTAATTAGGGGTTTCTTGAATGATATTTTCTTATTAATTTATAATCTTAACTCTAGTTGATTCATAGTTTGAATAGAAACTTTTATATGTGTAATGATCCTATATCTTTATTTAATGCATGAAATATAAAAGACAATGATATAGTTATTACTACCCCCATTGATTTGGAAAATGTCAATGTATCTATTTTATTATGATAAATAAGGAGGTTTAGGATTTCAAATTATGATTACTTACCTTTGGTTTTAGGATTTTTGTCTTTAAATACTTAGAATCCTTTATAGACGTGGTTAAAGATTCAACCACCAAACTTATTGTTTTCTATTTGTGATATTTGATGACATCACCTTTTATAATAGAAAGTTATAATTAGAATATTTTATAGAAAGAAATTGGTAACCATATGCTTATAGGATTTGCTATAGGAAAATATTCCTAGGAAGTGATGGACATCAAGATGATGGATCAATAGTATGAGATGGATATTATGTTTGATTTGAGATTTAGAGTTGATTGCTTACCAAGATTAAATAGGAAAATGATTTATAACATATAATTATATTTCACAATCTTGGACCTCTAATTAAGGAATTCCTTTCCTAGATATAATACTTCTTTCTATCCATCATCATGATTAACAGGGTGAGTTTTACTCATTTAAATATTGTTATTCATATATCATTCTTCAAAACTTATGGATGAATCCTATGAGTTTGATACAAGGATATTTCATAATTTTCTCATGTCCTTGCTTGGTTATATTTACTGTTCTACTGTTGATAAACTTCCATCAAACCAGTAGTTCCTTCAATTTTCACTCACAATCTTCCTTAATATTCCATCACTGATCTTTCTCTAAGTTTGATTATCTTTTAAGATGAATAACACTACTTCTAAACTCTATGCTATACTAGCTTTAATTGAATAATATCAGCCTATATTTACTTAACTCTCATGACTTACACTTCAAACCTTGAATTATTTTTATGTGGTTTGCAAAGACTACTCTAGGATCACTTATCTTTACTGAGGTTCCAATCATGTTCTACCCACCAGTATTACTTATACTAAATATAAGCATTCAATATTGGTGGCCAAAGCATTACCAATATAATACTTTAATCATTTATTACTGAAGTTCTTAGTTGGCTAAGCAGGGCTTTATCAATCCTACCTTTTATTGTTTGGAAATTATCTTCTTAGTATCTTATATGGGATTAAGGTTATTACTGGACTATGCCCTCATTAGAAGATTTGAGTAGATGTTCTGATAAGATCAAATAATATATCAAAGACTAATAATTAAAGAAGTTGTGAATCAATGGGGAATTATCCAACATTGATGAACAATAGATATTGAGATAAGTTCCATAAAGATTGTATAGGAAGAAAGATATATATATATAGTGGATGATCTTGACTTAATCTCTTTCCATCTCCAACTCATCAAAAGAGTTTTTAAGGTTAGATGTTACTATGATACTCAAAAGGTATGCAGATGGGATTTAAGATATAGTGGTTACATTCTTATTATTTGTTTTATATCCTTAACTTGGTACTTAGGAGTGATTATAAGGAATACTATAATATGATCACCTAATGATCAAATATAATTCACATTATATTAAGGTTTAACTCATGGTACATTTTGACCTACCCTTAGATCAAATCTCTCTTACCCAAAATGAGATTTTAACAAAGGTCTTATTGAAACTTATCGCAGTCAACTTGATGATCTACTTCAATTCCATCAAGTTAAGAGAAGCTTCAATCACTTTGACAAGTTCTGTTTAAAAGCGCAAAAATTATTCGGATTTTCTATGCATGAATGCAATGCACACATCTGGGTTCAACTTATTTCTAGGCTCTAATGCTGGGATGTTACACACACTTAAGGTTCCATGTTGTTTAATTAGATATTGAATAAGAGTTGGAGACCGAATGTTGTTTGAAGTCTCGGATTCGATCCAGGACATCACGAGGAGATCCGGAATGGTCCGAAAAGTAAGATTCATATAAGGAAAGTCATTTTCTAGGGTTCCGAAATGTTTTCGGTATTTTGAACGGAAGCTTCTAGAATGTTCTAGAGGGGCCACCGGTGGGCCTACCACCCCACTTGGGCTGAGGCATGCCATGGGGGAGCACTAGGTCCTGCCGCACCAAAGCCCAAGGGGAAAATTCGGCCACCAAAGGATTTGGGGACAAACCCTAGTTTGTCAAACCCTAAATAAGGAAAGAGGAAGTTTCCGACCTTTTCCCTTGTGGCCGAGTTGGGGGAGGGAACTCAGCAAGGGCTGAGAACTCCTTGGCCACATCCTCCACCTATATAAAGAGGGGTAGGGGCGCCACCCCCTTGGTCCCTTTCCCTTGGATATAAACCCTAGCCGCCAGCTCTCTCCCTCCTCCGTCTTCCTACTCCGGCTTAGGCGAAGCCCTGCACGGATTCTCCTCCACCACCACCACCACGTCGTCGTGCTGCTGGGATCCCGAGGGGATCAACTACCTCCACTGCCTGCTAGAACAGGGATAGGAAGGTCTTCATCGACTCTATACGTGTGACCGAGTACGGAAGCGATGCCGAAACGCGGCGCCGGAAGGATCATCTACGCGATCTTGAGATCGGCAAGTTATCGACGACATCAACCACGAGAATCTGATATCGTTAAGTGCTTTGTATCTACGAGTGTTAGTTATCTTCAATCTCGTTGCACCGATATCGTGGATTAGATCTTGGCTTTGCCATAGATTGGATCTTGGTTTTATATGTTCTTGCGATAGAATTTTTTGTTTTCCATGAAACAAACCCTACAGTGGTATCCGAGCCAGACATATGTGTAGATCTGTTGAACAAGTAGAACACAATGGTTTTGTGGGTGTTGATTCGCTTGTTCTAGCTTGATTTTCGTGTACTTAGCATCTTGCGGGATGGTGGAATGAAGCGGCCCGCGCTAACCTTACATGTCAGCATACATGAGACTTGCTCCACGCTCAACGTGAAACTTGCATTGCACAAGTGGCTTTGCGGGTGTCTGTCTCTCCCACCATAGTTAAGATTCAATTTAAAATGGGCATTTGACAACACTTGTATCAGCATTGTGGTTAATGTTCATAGGTAAAAACGGTTCTTATTCGAAAGCACCAAGCCATGTAAAACATGCAAAGAAACTAGAGGCGCCTAACTTGTTTTTGCAGGGGCATGTGATGTGATAGGGTCATGATGTGATTGTGATTATATTTGATGTATGCAATGATCCTTATTGTAATATGGCAACCGACAGGAGTCTAATGGTTGTTTTTAAATTTGTTAAGACCTGCGTGTCTGTTCATCATGTAATAGCTTTATTCCAAGTAGTTGTAATAGCTGTTGTTGGTGATGGACAACCATGAAGCAGTGCCACGGACCTTGACGCAATGTTGGTGATGATGGAGATCATGTCCGTGCTTTGGATATGGTGATCAAAGGCACAAGGAGAAAGGCCATATCATTTGACTTATTATGAATTGCATGTGATGTTAATCCTTTTTATGCATCTTGTATTTCTTAGATCGCGATAGTAGCACTATAAGATGATCCCTCTCACTAAATATCAAGTAATAAAGTGTTCTTCCTTAGTAGGCACCGTTGCTAAGACTCGTAATTTCGAAGCATCACGTGATGATCGGGTGTTATAGATTCTACGTGTGCATACAACGGGTGCAAGCCAGATTTGCACATGCAGATACTAAGGTTAATCTTGACGAGCCTAGCATGTACAGATATGGACTCGAAACACGGAATACAGAAAGATAAAGAATGAGTCATATGGATAATATGATGAACATGTTGATTGTTCGCCTTTGAAGCTACATCTTCTCTTGTGAATATCGGACTTGGTGTAGTTGATTTGGTTAGTGTAATCACCAAAACGACTCGAGGGATGTTGTTTTGAGTGGGAGTTCAAAAGTAATATGATTAAAGTTGAACACAATTTATCATAAATTAAATCAAAGTGAATTTTCATAGTTGTTGTAGTCATTGGCATCCATTCACCACCTTACACTTAGTTATAATTGAGATAATATAACAATAGAATTCTAGACAGTTACTTTACGAACTGGTATCGTATTGTTTTGAGTGTTAATCTAAAGTTTAAAATTGCTATTGCAAACTTTCAGCAAACTCCATTTACTCCATGGAGTTTAATAATTAGTATTAAATCAAGAGTAAAATTCCAGTGTTAGTATCTAAAGTATCATGTTTACCTCCATGATTGTTGATATTCAAAAAGATTGTTTTAATATCAAGGTTATGTAGGAGCTGAAAGAAATGTTTCAGAAACCATCATGTATGGAAGATATTGTGATATATAAAACAACATTTTGGTTGCAACATGATAGAGTATAATTTGGCAAAATATATGTTCTCATATTTGATGAGAATTTGCAAAGGCTGGAGACGCTAGTCGTCCTAATCCTCCAAAAGGATTTTGGAAAATAACATTATACTCGTGATTCGTCTTTATAAGCTATGGTAGCTTTATCACGAAAATTATCATGATAAGGAGGAATAAAATATGTAGGTAAAATGTTTGCTACACTAAAAGATCACTAAAGAATGGATTTTGAATGAATGCCAAACATTTGATGATGGTGATCTACTTCAAAGTGCAAATCCAAAGATATTAGTATTTGAATATACACGCTTTGGGCTATGTGTCATGTGTATGGCTCCACTGTTGATGTTGATAGATTATTTTAGAAGGGAAAAGGAAATGCTGAAAGAGAATCTCAGAAATATTTGGTAGAAAAAGGAAAGACTGGAATTATCCAGTTTAGGTATATAGATGATATACATGTTATGGTTGTATTCTTTTCTTGTTAAACAATGTGGTTCTTGGGTATTTGATACCGAATTAGTTGCTGTGAAATATCATACAGGACAACGCAATTCATGAACTGCAATGGCCTAAGTAACCAGCAAGAGAATATGTGATAATGTTCTTCAAAAACAAACAAAGTGTCGTTGTATTTCTTGTTGACATCAAAGCTTACCTTCAAGATTTGTTTCAGTAATTGTTATTTTGATCAGGTATTATGAGAACAAAATATTATTCAAGTAATTACCAAATTCCATATAAGATGGCTGATTTACAAATCTAGTTGAGAAATCACGTCCATTAAACTAAATGATAAAAAAATCCATAAGACAAATGATTGAAAGATCACTTATGAAGTGACATCTCCGTTTAAATTATATTGGAAAGAAAACATGAAGAAAATTCAAGATGATGGACTTTTGGAGTCTTTTGATTTTGATCAAATGACACTTGTGAGACTTTCCTAGAGATAATTGAAACTTCGTTCAAAGGCCAAATAAGAACCAATGACTAACTTATTGTAATTTGTACATATTGATGTATGTAGTCCATTATGTGTAGTCATGAGCGATGGATTTCAAATTCATATGCTTTCTTCGAAAATTGAGTGAATACATGTGTATATTTACTTAATGAGGAAGAAGTGTGAAATATTTGAAAATATTCAAATAATTTCAAGATGAAGTGGAAAATAATTATAATAAGAAAATAAAGAATTTATGATTGGATCATAAAGGAAGAAATTTGAGTTACAAATTTTAGCATAACACCTAAGATTTGAAGAATCGTTCATGGATTTGCATTTCCTGAAACACCATAGGAGTATGGAGTGTTCGAGATATGTAATGAAACCTTGTTTGACATGGTGAGATCAAAGGTGTTAGTTATAAAACCGCCATTGTATTTTAAAGATTAAAACATTAGTGACTATCTCTTTTACACTAAAAAGAGTACCATCGTGATCCGTTGAAATGACACCATATAAGATATGTTCTGGGATAAAAACTAAGTTGTCCTTTCTTAAATTTTGGTATGCTAGGCATAAGTAAAATGTTTATAACCAAAGTCAGATAAGCATGTCTTTGTATGTTATTTTGAATAATCGTTGAGTACTCCTCCATAACACCAAACACAAACGTGTTTGTCGCATAGAACGTCAAGTTTCTTTAGAAGGAATTTTTCTTGAAAAGTTAAGTGGGAGGACAATAGAACTTTCATAAGGTTATTGAACCTTAGATAATATATGCTGAGTTGCGTAGCACCAGAATGTCCCGGAGGCAGCAGCAATGCCCATAGCTCACATTCCTCAAATGTTGTGGTCACAGAGGTCTAAGTTCCTATTGACCAAGTAGGTCGTCTAAAACAATCAAATACTAAGATTTGAGAGTAAATCATTATTGTTTGATATTGATGAACCGAATACATCAAAATAAGTGATGATGGGCCCTGACTCCGTCAAATGGATTGAAGCCATAAAATCTATGATAGTTCCATACACGAGGAGTCAAGTTTTGAACCTAGAAGACCATCTGGAAAGGTGTAAATCCTTTCAGTCATATTTAGATATATAAAAAATAGACATGGATGTTTCACATCTATAAAATAGTCAACATGTCAGAAAAGGGTTTACGACAATGTTCAAGGAGTTTACTATGACAAGATTTGATTTTTCATAGAAATATTTAGTATGGACGGATTAATGTAGCAACCACTACATATAATTTTGGTATATGGTAGTTGAACAAACAAAACAAAGTTCTTCTAATAGAATGGTTACCTAGGAAGTGTACATGACACGATCCAAAGGGTTTTGTTAATTCAAAGGATGCTAAAAGCACGCAAACTTCAATGGTTAAAGTAACCATCATGGAGTTGGAATCTTCACCGTGATGAAACTGCTAAAAGAGTTTAATTTCATCAAAGACAATGAAGATGCTTGCATTTACATGAAATTAAGTGGGAGCGCTAAGACATATTTCTAACATTATATGGAAAACATATTGTTGATTGGAAATGATGTATATTTTATTAACACAGGTTAATAATTTCATTAAAATTTGATTTCGATGAAAGACTTAGGCAAAACCCGAATATTAGGCATCAATGTCTATATGGATAGATTGAGACGCTAATATGGTTGTGCCAAATGTACATATATGAGATATTGAATGTAGTTCAATGTTGAAATGACAATAAAGCTACTTGTCACATAGGAAGGATTGGATCAAGATTCAAGTGTACTGGCACTTGGTAAGTGAAACGAGATTCAAGTGCTTGACACTTGGTGAGTGAAATCACAAGAATATATGATCAATCATATTGTGATATGTACACATCCAGATATGTCCTGTGCTCTAGATGTTATGAGAATATACCAAAATGATTCATAAGATGATTATTTAACGATAGTAAAGATATTCTTATGATCTTTTGGAAGAACTAAGAATATATTATATTTGTAGAGGTGACAAATAGTTAGATAGTTCATTGTAAAGTGTTACATTGATACTAGTATTGTCACAAGATACATATTAAGTTTATCTCAATTTAACTATGGGTGGCACAATGTAATGGAAAGGAAGTTCCATAACGGATTTGGTTGAGTTCCAAAGTTAATACATTGTGACAGATACTATAACAAAAGGCTGAGTATATGACTGCTATTGTAGTAGCAAAGGAGGGCATTTGTGTCAAGTAGTTTGTTACCAAACTAGGTGTGGTTCTCAGCGGGCTCGTTGATACCTTCGATCTGGATTACAGATGTAGTATAGCTTCTTTTTCCCTAGTAGACCTAGGTTTATTGAATCCTCGGGAAGTAGAGTGCGTAGTAAGGTTACTTTAACGGACCTTCGAGAGTTTTAGAATTCCTTTGTGTTTTAGCGGACCAAGAGTTTGCGATATTTTATTGTTGTTGATGATGGAGAGAGAGAGAGAGAGATAGAGGGCCTAGGGCTTTCGGTTTTACCAGTAGCCGTGCAAAACATCTGATGGGAATAAAAGATAATAATAAAGTATGCATGTAATTGTTGGAGCAAGATAATTATATGTAGGCAGTGCATCCATAATTGCTATTGCCTCCGCAACCGTTTATAGCAATAACATACTAGTCTCATCCATAGAAGAAAGAGAACTAATGATATGCATAGTGATGCCATCGTTAATGCCAAGTAAATCCCTCACATACAGCCGTACTACCCCTTCTGTCACTAGGGTTCCCATCCTGCAGATCAGCCATTACTCACACTCCCTATACCTGGATCAATCCTCGGAGTCTTGGGTACCTGACAAGTCCTTAGATTGAGGCAATAGAGGGTACAATAATCATCATGTCATACAAACTAATACATGATCCCATCTATGAAAAATATCATGCAGAAAAGCTACATGGCTAGGCCAAAGCCCTTAACCCAAGGAGAATTACTCACACATAGAGATGAAATCAACAGTCATAAACATTGTAATGGAAATCATGAGATTGATAGTGTCACATCCCAAAATTTTCCAAATTTTGAAATGTGAAAAATAAACAAACAAAAGAAATAAATGTTGAAATGTAGAGTGAGAAGAAACTTTTTGCTTCTAAATGGAAACATCAAAACCCTACTTGAACAAAAAATGAGTAGAAAGCAATAAACAAATATTCAAGGAATCAAATGCATCCCTGCATGGAGTGTATCTTGAATTTAAAGCACTTGGAAAAATTGAACCAAAGTCCAAATCCTAATGAAAGAAATCATCTCGAAAGAATCACTGTAAGACTATGGCTTTGTTCCATATGAAAATTTAGCAACAAACATTTTCTAAATGATCAAAAATTGTAAAAAAACATTATAAAACCATGGGAATTGATTTCATTCATTTTGGAGCCATGGATAAAAACCTATGATTTTAATGAGATAAAAGAAAGTAATTTCAAAGGCTAATAAAGCTCCTAGCCAAAATCAACACCAAATTGTGAGCAAAGTAATCCTAAAAGGATTTAAAAAGATAATAATTATTAAATAAAATTACACAAAGTGGAATCACCACTTTTGGATCTATAAATAAAAAGATATTAATTTTATAAGACAAAGAAAGAAATAAATAAATAAGAATTAATTGCAAAGACAATTTAAACCATTGGCCAAATCCCTAAGCAAATGGAATAAAAGTTATCCAAATAAAGTAAAAGAATAAAGAGTATTTAAATAAAATTATATGGGTTTTAAACCATATTCATTTTTATTTAAATAAATACAAAATGCCTCTCTTAAATAAATATTAAATCACAAGAAAATATTTGGATTACTCCATGTTAGACTAAATAACACAGTATTAAAAAGTATAAAACCTACTGAAAATATTTGGAAAGATTTGAATTCAAATTGTTGTTTAAAACAATTGATTCAAATAAAAACAAAAATAGAAATAGAAAAGCAAAAAGAAATAAGAAGAAAAAATACAAAACAACCCAACCCAACTAACGTACTCAGCCCAGCAAGCTCCAGGCCCAGCAACAGCCCACCCGGTTCTCCCCTCTCTCCCTGCGAATCGTTTTCTCACTCGCACATCCACCCACCCCATCGCTGACCCCATGGACCCACCGCCACGTTGGCGTCGTCTTTAACCCCGCGCAGAACCCGCCCCATTTCCTCCTCGCCGTTTCTGGCCAAATTAAATCGATTGAATTCGATTACCTGCATGAGTAAATCCTGTCTTCGACCATGCCCTCTTAATCCTCTCCCCCTCCTCTATCTTTCCCCTCAGATGCTGCAACCTAGGAGCACCCAGGCTGCTCTGATTTTTGCCTGCACCGCCGCTGTCTCCGATGAGCTTCGGCATCGATTCCGGTGAGGTCTGACCTCCACTCTCCTCCGGTTTGCTTTCCCGCATCCCCTCTCCTTGCGTGCACATGCTAACATTTTTGGTTTGTCCACTGGCGCACTGTAGGCTCGCCTCCGTCAATGACTTCGAGCATCCGACGCCAGGAACATCTCCGGCGAGTTTCCCGGTGAGCCCCGTGCGCGCCTCGACCTCTAACCCTTGCTGTCTTCCTCGCCATCGTCTTGTGAGTCTCCTGATTCTCGCCATTCACCTTCTCGTGACCTATAGGTTCGCCCTATCAACGTCTGAGCGTACCTGATGCCGACGCTAGCTCCGGCGAGGAATCCCCGTCGACCCCGTGCGCCCCTTCACCAACCACGACTACCTTGAGCATCACCACGAACCTGCGACCATGGTAGCACCCTCCTCCCCTCCTCTTACCCCTCTGAATCGTTGGACCACCGCCACAAGACGCGCCGCCGCCGCGCATCGTCGCCAGCGCCGCCCATCTCTGGTCAAAGCACCTTGATCCATTGGATGAAGATCTAGTGGCTAGGATACATCCTTTAGCGAATCGGTATCTATTCATCCAAGCCGTGCGATGTTAGTTAGATCCTACGGCTCGCGATGCTCGATCCACATGAAACGGTATCAGCCAGTAAAAACAAGACACGTGGCCAGGATTTTGATTTAAATCCAGAAAACTATCTATTAGATGTTTGAATTTGTAAACTCCATAACTTTTGATCTGTATGTCCAAAAATTGCAAATTTTATATCAATGGATTCAGAAAAATGTTTACTTTGCAAATATGTCCTTATTTTCGTCATTTGCGTCTGAAAAATTAGGTTTTTATGCAGAAACATTAATAGGACTATTTTGAGTATAAAAATTGTTCTAACAATGATTTTTGAGTGAAACCTTTTGCAAATGGTTTGATTTGAACCCTCTGACCATAAACACTAACATTTGAATTTAAAAATATATTTTGTTAACACTAGGAATTATTACTTAGAATAAAAGCATTTCTAGTAAAACAAAAATGATCTAAAAAGGCCTATTTTCACTAACTTGGTTTTAAATGAATTTCCACTTTTTATAAAAAGACCAGTAGGTGTTTTGAATTGTTTAGAGACCTTTTAGAAACCAATTTTTCAATAAAACAACCTCTTGCATGCTTGCGTGCATTTCTTTGCTTTTATATTTTTGTGTTGTGAATTGTTTGAGTTCTAGTTTTGAATATGTGCCTTGCTTGAATGTATTGTAGTGAACCTTGAGAAGTGTGACAATTGCAAGATCAAGGAGAGTACCTAGTTTTTATACAAAAAGGCAAGTGATACTTTGGTTATCAAAAGTCCTATCTTTTCAATATTGCATTAGTGATATTTTGTAGTATGCATGATAGGACTATTTTTTATATATTGCTATGCTATAGTTGATCCTATAGAATATATCTTGGTAGGAATCTTCCTATGTCAAGAGACAATTATGCTAGTATGCTCAGCCTAGATATTAGATTACAAGGGTGGAATATTCATTCTATGATATTATGCAAAGTCTATGACTATGTTTTTGATTAATAAAACAACTATGTGAATGAAACACCTGGGTGGAATGGTAATTTCTTGGATGGATTTTAGTTGTGTGGTTACACAAGCCCCATGTCTATGGTTTACCTTGTGTATCTCACTTGTGGATGGACACCCAGGAACAAAGAGATTTCAGATGTTTTGGTGTTGAGAAGCTTCCAGTGCAGCCACATGGCATATGGGCTCTGCCTTGACCAACTAGGTTGCAGGAACTCAGTCAAACAGACAGTTGGTGGTGGTGATGATGGATGGAACGGGTCTGCGTTGATCTGAGGGATTGTTTCTAAAAAGTCTCGTCTCGATGCATGTCGAGTCTTGTGGGAAAAGTGCACCACCTCTCGAGAGGGTAAAACCTAAGTACTTAGCCGTGTCCCGGTAATGGACATTTTGAGAATCAAAGACATTGAAATGATCAAGGATCTCCTCATCCCAATTTCTCTAAGTTAAAACTTGTTGGGTGAACAAGGGAAGCACCTGGTATGTATCCAGTGTGTCATTGTGTGATGAAATGTTTTTATAAAATGAAAGACTATTTTCAAAGGATAGGGAAAATTTATTTTTGCAAAGTCCAGCCAAAACTCCACTTAGCCATATATTCATGTAGATGTTAGATTCTCCATATCAAAATGATATCACTTGGAAATACAATTCAAATATATTGACCCTTGTGGCTATAACTTATTTTGTTGCAGGTTTGTGCGATGTTGGTGAAGTTTGTTGAGTAGGGATTACAAGTCTACAACCAACATTATTGCTTGTGGCACATGAAGATGAAGGACTCCATGCTATTTAGTTATATCTGCTGCTTTGTAATAATATAGCCATATGAGCTATGTAAGTTGTGATGAATTATTTTATTCCTGGTTATGAGTTATAATATGACCTTTGTTTCTTGATATTACATCTTAAACTATGGGTGCTAGCTATTCGATCCAGGGACTAGCACTATAAACACATGGATCTCTACATTATCAGGTTGGGACCTGTACAGATGGTATCAGAGCACTGTGTTGCCTGTAGGATTGTAACCCTAGGATTGGACAAAACCCCTTAGAAAAATAGGAGTTGTATTTGTTCAAACTTACTTACAAACAATTTTATAAACTTTTTCCTCAACATTTTTTTGATTCTACATCTCTTCCTTTTCTTCTTGATGGACAAAAACATCAACATGAGCAAGGACTTCACCATGACCAATGACTTCAACTTCAGTTTCACCAAGGACTTCAACTTGGACATCACTAAAGACTTCAAGTGGGATGAGGAAAATACTCAAGACTTGGATACTAAGGAAACACAACCTTAGGAGGAACCATCATCACCTTCGAACTTTGTTACCAAGATGCAAGAATTTCTTCCAAGGATACCATGATCTTGTTCATGATGTAACAACCAAGAAGAATGGAATGATCTCAAGTGAACACCATAGTTGGACCTCCATACTAGTGTTTATTTTAAAGTCGATTTATTGATCATACCAACTTATGTGGTGTAGCAAAAATATTTTTTTACCTAAAATATGCTTGAGTCTTGTTGTTTAAGTGGAATGCATGTTTATGATAGCTTGCACATTGCTTTGTGTGATTATTGTGTGTGAGTAGAATTCTTCCTCTAGAAATCTTATGCCTAATCTAATCCCAATCCAACCCAAACAGATGACTTATCCAAGAGACCACAACTCCAACATCAGGGATGATAACAACAACCTAGAGATGCACATGACAAAACAACGGCTAGAAACCCAAGCCCAGTTGAATTAAGTGACAACTCAGTTTTTAGCCAACAACATTGAGTTAGACCCAACCATGCTAAAGTTCTTGGAATCCCAATCTGAATTGTTGCAAAGGATGACCAATCAGATGATCAACACGAGAAGCAACCTTTCCCAAAGAGATTGTGACAACAATGATATCAAGGATGATATTATAGAAGTAACAAAAGCCTACAAAATCTGTGGAGACATAGGACACACTTATAAAGAGCATATTGACCAATGACCTAATTGTGAAGAGAAACATCCAACTAGATAATGCCCCACATATCAATTTACATGTTTCCTATGTGAAGGAAATGATCATGTCCCTGTCCAATGCCATATCTATCCTATAGTTCAACAGATGAAACATCAAGCTAAGGATGGAAAACATCAAGTCTTTGGAAACATCCATGAAGGAACAACTTCTACCAAGAAGGATGAAGACAAAGTCAAACCTCAGTATGCACCCCATACATTGTAACCCACTATGGTGGACAAAAGAGGAAACATGGACGTTATCCTAGGAATCGTTCTAAGAACCGAGGAAGTTTTCCCACATTGGTGGTGAGGTATGAAGAACATGAACTAAGAGAACTCCTAGCTTTGGAGAGACCCAAAAAGAAGAAGAGCTAAGGAAACAAACAAGAGATAGTGATACCAACGATAAACATGGATATTAGCCAGGTGATGTGCCACAAATGCAAAGATCTAGGCCATTATGCATCAAATTGCCCTGAAAAGGAGAAGAACAAGACAAGCAAACTTGGACAGGATATCAACCTTGTCACATGTTTCAAATGTGGTAACAAAGGACACTATGCAAACAACTTTCCAGAGAAGATACATCAAGACAACAAGTAAGCCAAGATGCAATCTAGATTAAAAATCTTTTAAGGGTCGTAGTACCCTAGTTGTCTTGAAGCCAACTTATAACCTCTAGCCTTTCCGAATCTCGGGACGAGATTCCTTTTAAGGGTGGTAGTCTGTCACATCCCAAAATTTTCCAAATTTTGAAATGTGGAAAATAAACAAACAAAAGAAATAAATGTTGAAATTTAGAGTGAGAAGAAACTTTTTGCTTCTAAATGGAAACATCAAAACCCTACTTGAACAAAACTTGAGTGATAAAGCAATAAACAAATATTCAAGCAATCAAATGCATCTCTGCATGGAGTGTATCTTGAATTTAAAGCACATGGAAAAATTGAACCAAACTCCAAATCCTAATGAAAGAAATCCTCTCCAAAGAATCACTCTAAGACTATGGCTTTGTTCCATATAAAAATTTAGCAACAAACATTTTCTAAATTATCAAAAATGGTAAACAAAAACATTATAAAAACATGGGAATTGATTTCATTAAATTTGGAGCCATGGATAAAAACCTATGATTTTAATGAGATAAAAGAAAGTAATTTCAAAGGCTAATAAAGCTCCTAGCGAAAATCAACACCAAACTGTGAGCAAATTAATCCTAAAAGGATTTTAAAAATATAAATAATTATTAAATAAAATTATACAAAGTGGAATCACCATTTTTGGATCTATAAATAAAAAAGATATGAATTTTATAAGACAAAGATGAAATAAATAAATAAGAATTAATTGCAAAGACAATTTAAACCATTGGCCAAATCCCTAAGCAAATGGAATAAAAGTTATCCAATTAAAGTAAAATAATAAAGAGTATTTAAATAAAATTATATGGGTTTTAAACCATATTCAATTTTATTTAAATAAAGACAAAATGCCTCACTTAAATAAATATTAAATAACAAGAAAATATTTGGATTACTCCAAGTTGGACTAAATAACACACTATTAAAAAGTATAAAACCTACTAAAAAGATTTGGAAAGATTTGAATTCAAATTGTTGTTTAAAACAATTGATTCAAATAAAAACAGAAAATAGAAACATAAAAGGAAAAAGAAATAAGAAGAAAAAATAGAAAACAACCCAACCCAACTAACCTACTCAGCCCAGCAACAGCCCACCCGGCTCTCCCCTCTCGCCCCGCAAATCCGTTTCTCACCCGCGCATCCACCCACCCCCTCGCTGACCCCGTGGACCCACTGCCACATTGCTGTCGTCCTCAACCCCGCGCAGAACCCGCCCCTTTCCTCCTTGCCGTTTCTGGCCAAATTAAATTGATTGAATTCGATTAACTCCACGAGTAAATCCCATCTTTGACCATGCCCTCTTAATCCTCTCCTCCTCCTCTCTCTTTCCCCTCAGACGCTGCACCCTAGGAGCCCCCAGGCTGCTCTGATTTTTGCCTGCACCGTCGTTGTCTCCGACGATCTTCGACAGCGATTCCGGTGAGGTCTGACCTCCCCCTCTCCTCTGGTTTGCTTTGCCGCATCCCCTGTCCTCGCATGCACACGCTAACGTTTTTGGTTTGTCCACTAGCGCACTGTAGGCTCGCCTCCGTCAACGACTTCAAGCATCCGACGCCAGGAACACCTCCGGCAAGTTTTCTCTAATGGATCTAACCCTTGTTGTCTTGCTCGCCATCGTCTTCTGAGTCTCCTGATGCTCTCCATTCACCTTCTGGTGACCTATAGGGTCGCCCCTATCAACGTCTGAGCACACCCGACGCCGACGCTAGCTCCGGCGAGGAATCCCCGTCGACCCCGTGCGCCCCTTCACCAACCACGACTACCTTGAGCATCACCACAACCCTGCGACCACGATAGCACCCTCCTCCCCTCCTCTTACCCCTATGAATATCTGGACCACCACCACCAGATGCGCCATCGCCACACACCGTCGCCCATCTCTGGTCAAAGCACCTTGATCCGTTGGATGAAGATCTAGTGGCTAGGATAGATCCATTAGAGAATCGGTATCTATTGATCAGCACCATGCGATGTTAGTTAGATCCTATGGCTCACGATGCTTGATCCACACGAAATGGTATCAGCCAGTAAAAATAAGACACGTGGCCAGGATTTTGATTTAAATCCAGAAAACTATCTATTAGATGTTTGAATTTGTAAAATCCATAACTTTTGATCTGTATGTCCAAAAAATTGCTAATTTTATATCAATGGATTTATAAAAATGTGTAATTTGCAACTATAGCCTTAGTTTGGTAATTTTCTTCATATAAATTAGGTTTTTATGCAGAAACATTAATAGGACTATTTGAGTATAAAAATTGTTCTAAAAATGATTTTAGAGTTAAACCTATTGCAAATGATTTGATTTGATCCCTCTGACCATAAACACTAACATTTGAATTTAAAAATATATTTTGTTAAGACTAGGAATTATTACTTAGAATAAAAGCATTTCTAGTAAAAAAATGATTTAAAAAGGCCTATTTCACTAACTTGGTTTTAAATGAATTTCCACTTTTTTATAAAAAGACCAGTAGGTGTTTTGAATTTTTTAGAGCCTTGTTAGCCACCAATTTTTCAATAAAACAACCTCTTGCATGCATTTCCTTGCTTTTATTGTTTTGTTTTGTAAATTGTTTGAGTGCTAGTTTTGAATATGTGCTTTGCTTGAATGTATTGTAGTGAACCTTGAGAAGTGTGACAATTGAAAGATCAAGGAGAGTACCTAGTTTTTCTACAAAAAGGCAAGTGATACTTTGGTCATCAAAAGTCCTATCTTTCCAATATTGAATTAGTGATATTTTGTAGTATGCATGATAGGACTATTATTTATATATTGTTATGCTATAGTTGATCCTATAGAATATATATCTTGGTAGGAATCTTCCTAAGTCAAGAGACAAGTATGCTAGTATGATTAGCCTAGCTATTAGATTACAAGGGTGGAATATTCATGCTATGATATTATGCAAAATCTATGACTATGTTTTTGATTAATAAAACAACTATGTGAATGAAACACCTAGGTGGAATGGTAATTGCTTGGATTGATTTTTGTTGAGTGGTTACACAAGGCCCATGTCTATGGTTTACCTTGTGTATCTCACTTGTGGATGGCCACCCAGGAATAAAGAGATTTGAGATGTTTTGTGTTGAGAAGCTTCCAGTGCAGCCACATGGCATATGGGCTCTTCCTTGACCAACTAGTTTGCAAGAACTCAGATAGACAGACAGTTGGTGGTAGTGATGATAGGATGGAACGGGTCTATGCTGATCTGAGGGATTGTATCTAAAAAGTCTCGTCTCGATGCATGTCGAGTCTTGTGGGAAAAGTGCACCACCTCTCAAGAGGGTAAAACCTAAGTACTTAGCCGTGTCCCCGGTAATGGACATTTTGAGCATAAAAAACATTGAAATGATCAAGGATCTCCTCATCCCAATTTCTCTAAGTTAAAACTTGTTGGGTGAACAAGGGAAGCACCTGGTGTGTATCCAGTGTGCCATTGTGTGATGAAATGTTTTCATAAAATGAAATACTATTTTCAAAGTTTAGGGAAATTTATTTTATGCAAAGTCCAGCTAAAACTCCACTTAGCCATATATTCATGTAGATGTTAGATTCTCCATATCAAAATGATATCACTTGCCAATACAATTCAAATGTATTGACCCTTGTGGCTGTAACTTATTATGTTGTAGGTTTGTGCGATGTTAGTGAAGTTTGTTGAGTAGGGATTACAAGTCTACAACCAACATGATTGCCTGTGGCACATGAATATGAAGGACCCCATGCTATATAGTTATATCTGCTGCTTTGTAATAAGATAGGCATATGAGCTATGTAAGTTGTAATGAATTATTTTATTCCTGGTTATGAGTTGTAATATGACCTTTGTTTCTTGATATTACATCTTAAACTATGGGAGCTAGCTATTCGATCTAGGGACTAGCACTGTAAACACAGGGATCTCTACCTGATCAGGTTGGGACCTCTACAGATAGCAATTAGTCTTATAATGTCACCAACTGGAGAAGAGATCTACTATTACAAGTGGTGGAATATGGCTATGGTGGTGGAGAAGGGTTTGGAGATTAGATCTAGATCTATTCCTCCGGTGTGGTGGCTTCTGGTGGAAAAGAGTCGAGGGAAGAGTTCGAGGCATATTTATATAGGGGTCCCTACACGAATTTTTTTCTGTTTGACCTGGCGATGTCGGTGCCAACTATACGGTCGAAACTATACGGCGAGAATTTTATTCCGGTCGTATAGTTGGTCGTTAAAGGCACTGTCTTCACTTCACGGCTCCAGGTTTCTTTGAGTTGTTGGAAATATCATATCTTTTACTTTAATTTAGAGATTCCCATCATCAAACGTCATTACCTGCGCAGGTAAAAATAGAAATAAAGGATTGCATACCCCTTTGATCATTAGGCATTAGTGGCAGGGTTTAGAGATATATTTCATCAAATATATGAATAATATCCAATTAAATGTTACTGTGGATGGCAATATTTCACAGCCGTCAACCTCCCCAACCTTAAACTTGATCGTCCTTGATAAAGAAAACCAAAACCAAAAAGGAACTCAGCATTTAAACTGAAATAATGAGATGATGATCTTACTCATGATTGGTAGTCTCATGTTTCCTCCACTTTATTAATCTGAAACACTTCAGCATAGATAGAGTAATGGCAAGCATATCATACAAGTTTCATGAATCCTTATAGCGTAGCAAAATTATTGTTAGCATGGATGATTCAAATGAGTAAACTCTATTCCATGTCATGTAGTCAAATCATAAGCTTGCCTTTGAACAATAAAGTATAATCATGTAAAATTGAGAGTGTGAGAGTTTGTCATGGAAAGCATATACACTAAATTATCTCAATTCTCCCACATCAATAAATCAAGACTTTTTAAGAACTACTTCTATATTCATTGTCCTTCAAGCATTTTCAGTTATTAATTAATTGAGAGAATGCCAAAAAAATTCATTAGTTTATCGAGCTGTGATGGACACTCGTGCCATCACTAAGGTTTTTGTTCCTTTTGCATAATTATTTCTCATATCAGCCAGAGGAATGATTCCATCATCTTTATAGCTACCTGAGAGTGCCAAAAATCTTACCCATTATATCATTGCTGCTACAAATGTTTAATCAACTCATAGCTGAAATCTAGGAGTTTCTTCCATGAAGATCGTTATTAGGCTAGCGGAGTTGTTGGCATCCCATGAAGTTTTACAAGTATAAAGCTATATCATTCTTATGATTCACAAGTCAAACTTTGGCATGCTCACAAAAACCGCTAAACATTAATTCAATTGAACAAATATTTTCAAAGAGTATCAAGTCAATCATTATTTTCTATGGTGTTGAGTGTCTCTAAGAATAAGCTTTCAAGACTAAACACTACAACACCCAAGCCTTCAATTGTGAGACTTTTTCTTATTAAAATTGTTTAGCAAATTTTTAGGCAAGACTTGGTTAATTACAAGAGCTGGAACAAAATGTACTCAAGTAAATACCCATTCAAACAAAAATTTACTATAATATAAAGACTCACTCCATTGATACGTCATAAACGTATCTATAATATTTGATGTTCCATGCTTGTTTAGTATCCACTTTGCTTTGCTTTGTCTACACTTTGAGGTATTTTTATTTCTTTTCTGGGACTAACCTATTAACAAGATGCCACAGTGCCAGTTGCCTGTTTTCTGTTGTTTTTGGTTCCAGAAAAGTCACAAAATGAATATTCTCGGAATTGGACGGGACAAAAGCCAAAGTAAATATTTCACCGAGGAGAACATGGAGCCAGAAGATGAGACGGAGGAGGGCCTCGAGGGCTCTACACCCCGTGGCCTAGGGGGGAGGGTGCAGCCGCCTCGGGCACCCCCTCGTTCTCCCTCTTCACCTATAAGAAGCCCCCAATACCTAAACCCTAATGATCCTATCAATCTTCCACGAAATAGTCCGTAGCCACCGCCACCATCGTCCCTAGATCGAGGAGGGGGAGGGGGGTCTGAAGATCTTCCTGGCACCCTACCGGAGGGGAGAGATCATCCTGGAGGCCTTCTTCATCACCATGCCATCCTCCGGTATGATGCGTGAGTCATTCCACCTTGGACTATGGGACCGTGTAGTAGCTATATGGTTGTTTCTTCTCCTTTGTGCTACCATTTTTAGATCTTGTGAGCTCCGTTCATGATCAATACCATCTATTTGTAATTATGCATGTTGTGTTTGCGGGGATCCGATGGATATTGAGATTACTATGTCAGATTGGTTAATGATTCTATCTTATTGATTCTATCAGGTCTGTGTTGTTTGAGATCTTGCATGCTCTCCGTTTCTAGTAGCTATCTTGGCCAAGTAGATGCTAGTGACTCCAAGAGGGAGTATTTATGCTCGATAGTGGGTTCATGCCTCCATTGAATCTGGGGATGTGATAGAAATCTCTAAGGTTGTAGATGTGTTGTTGCTACTAGGGAGAAAACAATGATTTCTTGTTCATGGAACAAGTGTATTGTTTAATTTACACACCTTGCTTAAAGCAGTTATCCGTTGCTTGCAACTTAATACTGGAGGGGGTTCGAATGATAACCTGAAGGTGGATTACTAGTCATAGATGCAGTTGGATGGCGTTCTATGTATATTTCTGTAATGCCCAATCAAATATAATAGGATCATGAATGTTTAGTATTGCATTATTATGACTTGCTCTATCCTGTCAATTGCCCCGCTGTAATTTGTTTACCCAGCATGTTACGTTGTTTATCTTCAGGAGAACACCTCTAGTGAACTATAGACCCTGATCCAATCTTTACCATTGATACATCTTCCACTGATACTGTTTACTTTCTTCAAGTCACCATACCTTCCACACCATACGGTTAATCCTTTGTTTTCAGCAAATCGATGAGATTGACAACCTCACTGTTCATTGGGGCAAAGTCTTGAGTTTGTGTTGTGCAGGTTTCCAAGTTGCTGGCAACACCTTTGAGTCGTTTCCTTCCTCCTACTAGTTCGATAACCTTGGTTTCTTACTGAGGGAAAACTTGCTGTTGTGCTCATCATACCTTCCTCTTAGGGTTTCCCAACGGAGCTTTACTATGGTCAGAGCTACGGAATCAACAAGCTTTTCTGGCGCCGTTGCCGGGGAGGCTAAGGACGGCTTCACAAGGGGAGTCCTTCACTGTTGGGAATATGCCCTAGAGGCAATCATGTATGATGATATTTCCCATTGTATTCATAAAGATATTAAGTTGTTCTTGTATAAACATCTGTCATTGAATATGTGATTCGGTTGTGGAACTATCATTCATGTTGTTTGTACTAAATATCCTTGGTCATCGAGGTTGTGCTGGACACACAACTTACACCAATGTGAAAGTCGGCTTGATGAATCGGTTCCACTTGTCATGAGTATGGAGATGCTATTCCGACTTACAGAAATTCGGCTAAAGAGTTTAGCGAGTCGGACTGAACCATATTGAGGTATAACGAACAAGTTGTCATTTGTATATCTCAATCAATGTAATCCCTAGACCTGAGGTTGTTGCATAGTCCGAGTTGAGGATCACCGACTTAGGTTCTGTCAAACGCTGATCCGTAACTGGGCAGTTATAAAGGCAGAGTTCGGGTCGACTGAGAATCAAGCTGCATGATGTGAATAACCAAGATGGGATTTTGCCCCTCCACTTGGAGAGATATTCTCTGGGCCCTCTCGGATGATATGATTTAGAAAGCATGGCCATGCACGAATCGGTTAAGTGTTAACCGAGGCGATCGACTAAGAGTTAGTCGGATGAATCACTTATCTCTGATCAAGAAGAGAGTCGGACTATTTAAGGGATGGAAATTATTCGCCTATAGTCTGACAAAGTATATCATGAGGCAAAAGGGACTCGGATGCAATTCGCATTGGAAAGGCAAGTCGTCTTGACTCTTTGGTACTTGGGAGTCGACACGTTCTGCTAGGAGCCTCTACCGACTGATCGATTGAGAGTCGGACTCCAATCGTGTCCAAGTAGCCATGAGCCTGTAGGGTCACACACTTAAGAGCGGGAGCAAGTTCGGATTGGATCTGAACCGGAAATCTGGTTCGGTTGGACCCAAGCCGGATTAGGACTGAGTTAGTGAGTCGGAATCGTGGTGACTAGTGTTATATGGGCTTTAGTGAATGGGCCATGGGAGTGGAGCCCACGTTCACTCCCTATATATAGTGAAGCACAGTAACCCAGAAGGGTTAATAATTTTTGATCGGTTAGGTCATTCCATGTATTGGAAACCCTAGCTCCATAGTAGTCCTGTTGTCATAACTAACCTAGCAGTTTGCCGCCGATGCTCCTCCTTGTACGTGTGGATACCAGCAGAGGTGCTGTACGATCAGCACCAGGATGACCGGATCGCAAATGACTGCACTACATTAACTGACGCGCTTCATTAGTAATCCACAACTGCGCGTCTAGTGGTAAACCTCGTGGCCTTCTACCTCAGCTAGATCTTGGGATCACCATGTTAGAGGGAAAAGTTTTTTTATCTCTACATGGCCCAACAATGGTATGAGAGCGATAGCTTCTGGTTTTAGGCTCAAGATCTCGCATATATGATATGCAGTTGGCTGTAGATGAGATCTATGTGCTGTTTTGGTGGTTGATCTATGATATTGATCAGTTTTGTACGAGGTTGATTGGATCAACTGTACTCAGGGACCGCCAGCGCCCTATCGTAGCGCCTTAGATGTCGTTGCGAGTTTCACAACGCCGGTAGATATTTTATCTATGCATAACTTGTTTTTGGAGGAAGTTGTGAATGGTATGGTTCATGTGCATGTGATGTATGTGTGTAATCCATATGTGATCTGTGAATCACGGTTTTGTCAGCCGGCTGGAGCCTAGGTGTTGTCATATTATTATATAACGACCTGTGTGTCATATTCTCCTTGTAATTTACTTTACTAAGCTAGTGTAGCTATTTGGAGAACCCGGAAGGCATGCAAGGCGTTGTACATGTCGGCGATATGGAGTAAGACGGCAAGTGACAAGAGTTTCATGAGTCAGATTACAAGATTTGTGGAGATGGAGATCGCCATGAAGGGAGCCATACCATTTCATATTATAATTTCTTTATTTTGTGTTATTGTTATGTCTCTGTTTTACCTCTATTAGATAGTCGGTAAAATTTAATCCCACAAAGAAGGTCTAGTCGGTTTTCCCGCCAGTGTTTGCACCATCACAATTCGGACATTTTTGGTAGTGGGCTCATAAAATTGAGGTGCTGCCAATTCTTTCCGACTAGGTGGGTTCGAGTCGGACTCTTACTACGGAAGCACTCGTTAAGCTAGACGGGTCTATCACAACGGTTGTGAGGCTCGGGGAGAAGTTGTATGGGAGCCGGGGCATGTGATGCCACCCGTCCAACAGGAGTCGTATGAGATACGATTGACAAGGAGTTGTCTACCTAGATCACTTGGCGGCTAGCGGTGATGCTAACACTCACTAGCCGACTTGCTTATTTAGGATCCTGAATCACTAAGTAACCATCAGAGGGGTGTTGGTTCTTGTAGGAGCATAAAATATTAAAGTGTTTAATATGCTTGCTCTTTTATGAATACATGTCTTAAGTGTTTTGCATATTTTTTGTTGTAGATCATGGCACAAAGTAGCAGTCACTCTCAGATATCCGGTTTTGCGTTGAGAACTATCCTTGAGAAAGATAAACTAAATGACACTAATTTTACCAACTGGTATCGAAGTCTGAGAATTGTTCTCAAACAAGAAAAGAAGGACCATGTCCTAGACAACCCACTTCCAGATGAGCCAAGTGAGAATGCGACTGTCGCTGCCACCAATGCCTACCATCGAGCTAAGGATGAGTCCATGGATATTTGTTGTCTTATGCTTGCTCACATGGAACCGGACTTGCAAAAGCAGTTCGAGAATGTTGAGGCCTATGATATGATCGAAAGCCTCAAAAGTATGTTCCAGGCTCATGCGAAGACTGAGAGGTATCAAGTCTCTCAGGCTTTGCTGAGTTGCAAGATTAAGGATGGTGATCCACTGAGTCCGCATGTGATAAAAATGGTTGGTTATGTGCAGTCTATGGAGAGGCTTGGCTACCCCATTAGCGAAGAGTTCGCTACAGATATAATTTTGAACTCTCTTCCTAGTGCATATGGGCAGTTCATTTCGAACGACCACATGCATGGTATGGATAAGAATCTTAGTGAATTACATGGGATGCTCAAGCAGGCAGAGGAAGATCTCAAGAAGGGCACCAGTAAAGTGTTGATGGTGCAGAATAAGGCTAAGTTCAAGAAGAGTTCTTGGACTAAGAAGAAGGCTAAGTCGGGAGGAAAGCAGGCTCAGGAACCGGTCCCAAGCGCTTCCTCAGGGACTAAGCCATCTCCTTCAGCCGGATCCACTTGCTTCTGCTGCAAGGAGGATGTCCACTGGAAGAGGAACTGCAACAAGTACTTGGCCGACAAAGCCAAGAGTGGAGGTATGAATTCTAACTCAGGTACACTTGTTTGCAATGTTATAGACATATATCTTGCTGATGCACCTAATAGTTCTTGGGTACATGATACCAGATCAGTTATTCACATCTGCAACTCGTTGCAGGGACTGGTAAGAATTAGGAGCGTAGCAAGAGGCGAGGTTTATATTCGAGTCGGCAACAAAGCAAGAGTTGCTGCGTTGGAAGTCGGCACGATGCAACTTCATTTACCTTCCGGATTCATTATGGAACTGAATAATTATTATTATGTTCCAGTGCTCAATCGAAACATTATTTATGCTTCATGTTTGATGATGCAAGGCTATGAGTCGAATATCAAGAATAATGGTTGTTCTTTGTATTTGAATGATATTTTTCACGGCTTTGCACCTGTCCAGGACGGGTTACTTATTTTGAATCTTGATGGTGAGTCAGTTTATAACATAAATGTTAAAAGGTTGGAACCAAATGATCTGAACATGACTTACTTTTGTCATTGACGACTTGGTCATATAAGTTGGAAACACATGAAGAAGCTCCATGATGATGGACTCCTAACTTCGTTCGACTTGGAGTCGTTCGAGACATGCGAATCTTGCCTACTCGGCAAAATGACCAAGACACCTTTTGCAAAGAGTTGTGAAAGGGCGTCCGACTTGTTGGGACTAGTACATAGTGATGTATGTGGACCAATGAGCACGATAGCCAGGGGTGGTTATGAGTACTTCATTACCTTCACTGATGATTGGAGTCGGTATGGATATATCTACTTGATGAAACATAAGTCGGAAGCCTTTGAAAAGTTCAAAGAATTCCAGAATGAAGCACATAATCAACTTGGCAAGAAAATAAAGTTTTCTCGCTCGGACCGAGGAGGCGAGTACATGAGCCATGCGTTTGATGACCATCTAAAAAGTTGAGGAATAGTTCATCAACTTACTCTGCCAGGAACGCCATAAAGGAATGGTGTTTCGGAAAGGCGGAATCGGACCTTGTTCGACATGGTACGGTCAATGATGAGTCGGACAGATTTGCCTTTATCATTTTGGGGTTATTGTCTAGAAACAACGACGTTCACACTAAACAGAGTACCATCAAAGTCAGTAGAGAAGACACCGCATGAGATGTGGACAGGCAAAACGCCAAGTTTGTCTTTTCTTAAGATTTGGGGTTGTGAAGCATTTGTCAAGCGACTTTAGTCGGACAAGCTTACGACCAAGTAAGATAAGTGTATTTGCGTGGGGTATCTGAGGGAAACCTTGGGTTACTACTTCTACAAGCGAGAAGAGGGCAAAGTGTTTGTCGCTCGGAATGGTGTCTTCCTTGACAAAGAGTTTCTCAGTCGAGGAGTCAGTGGGAGCATGGTGCAGCTCAAAGAAATTCTAGAGGAACTGGCTAGTAGCGAGTCGGAAAAAACCTTGGAGGTCGAGCCGGTCGTGGTAGCTGAGCCG
Organism: Avena sativa; assembly: GCA_916181665.1. Lineage (NCBI taxonomy): Eukaryota > Viridiplantae > Streptophyta > Magnoliopsida > Poales > Poaceae > Avena > Avena sativa. The sequence goes on along the minus strand of OV702279.1, from coordinate 49,315,527 downwards.
GCAACAACACCTGTACTAAGAAGATCGGCGAGATTGCGAAGTGTTCGTGATGTATTACTGTTAGACAATGATGAGTCGACAAATTATTCGGAAGCGATATGGTGGGATCTGATTCCGAGTCATGGCTTGGAGCCATGAGATCCGAGTTAAAGTCCATGGATGAAAATCAAGTTTGGAACTTGGTCGATCTGCCAGACGGTGCAAGACCTGTCGAGTGCAAATGGGTCTTGAAGAAGAAAACTGATATGGATGGAAATGTTTGTCTATAAAGCACGTCTTTTCGCGAAGGGGTTCCAACAAGTTCAAGGAGTTGATTACAACGAGACTTTCTCGCCCGTAGTGATGCTTAAATCAGTTCGGATCATCTTAGCGATAGCAGCCTATTTCGACTACGATATTTGGCAGATGGATGTCAAAACAGCTTTCCTTAACGGAAATTTAACCGAGGACGTGTATATGATATAGCCCAAGGGTTTTGTCGATCCGGCTAATGCTGAAAAAGTATGTAAACTTCAGAAATCCATTCGCTTTGATGAGGTAGTAAAATTGTTTGGCTAATTTAACCGAGGACGTGTATATGATATAGCCCAAGGGTTGAAGCAAGCCTCTCGGAGTTGGAATATTCGCTTTGATGAGGTAGTAAAATTGTTTGGCTTTATCAAGAGTGATCATGATTCTTGTTTATACAAGAAGTTTAGTGGGAGCAAAGTAAACTTTCTAATCTTATATGTGGATGACATATTATTGATTGGAAATGATGTCCAGATGTTGCAAGAAACCAAGGAATCATTGGAAAGGAGTTTCTCAATGAAAGACTTGGGTGAGGCAACATATATCCTCATAATCCGGATCTATAGAGATAGATCAAGACGGCTCATTGGATTGAGTCAGAGTACTTGTTTGGACAAAGTGTTGAAGAAGTTCAACATGGAATCGTCTAAGAAAGGGTTCTTACCGATGTCCCATGGTGTAAAACTTAGAAAGATTCGGTGTCCTTCGACAACTATTGAGTGAAGTCGGATGAGTGCGATTCCGTATGCTTCTGCAGTCGGATCCATCATGTATGCCATGATTTGTACTAGGCCGGATGTTTCCTATTCTCTAAGTGTTGTGAGGAGATACCAGGCTGGACCTGGAGAAATCCACTGGACAATGGCTAAAAATATCCTAAAGTACTTGAGAAGGACTAAGGATATGTTTTTGGTTTATGGTGGTGAAGATGAACTCAGTGTAAAGGGTTACACGGATGCAAGTTATCTTACTGACTCTGATGATTCTCATTCTCAATCCGGATACGTGTTTATTATAAACGGAGGTGTTGTGAGCTGGAAGAGTTCCAAGCAAGAGACTGTGTCTGCATCTACAACAGAGGCTGAGTATATTGCTGCCTCCGAGGCAGCAAAGGAAGCTGTTTGGATGAGGAATTTCCTCATGGATCTTGGTGTGGTTCAGGGCTCATACAATCCGTTAGACGTGTATTGTGACAACAATGGTGCTATTGCACAAGCCAAGGAACCTAGACAACACCAGAAGAACAAGCACATACTCATGCGGTACCATCTGATTCGCTAGTTCCTGGATCAGGGTGATATCAAGTTATGCAAGGTACACATAGATGCAAATATTGCGGATCCGTTGAAAAAGCCGTTACCCCAGCCGAAGCATGAGGCGCACTTGAGAGACATGGGCATTAGATGCTTAGACATGTGATGTCGGAAGATTGACTCTAGTGCAAGTGGGAGACTACTAGGAATATTCCCTAGAGGCAATCATGTATGATGATATTTCCCATTGTATTCATAAAGATATTAAGTTGTCCTTGTATAAACATATGATGTGTATCATTGAATATGTGATTCAGTTGTAGAACTATACATTCATGTTGTTTGTACTAAATATCCTTGGTCATCGAGGTTGTGCTGCACACACAACATAGACCAATGTGAAAGTCGGCTTGATGACTCGGTTCCACTTGTCATGAGTATGGAGATGCTATTCTGACTTACACAGATTCAGCTAAATAGTTTAGCGAGTCATATTGACCCATATTGAGGTACAACGAACAAGTTGTCATTTGTATATCTCAATCAATGTAATCCTTAGACCTGGGGTTGTTGCATAGTCTGAGTTGAGGATCACCGACTTAGGTTCTATCAAATGCTGATCCATAACTGGGCAGTTATAAAGGCAGAGTTCGGGTCGATTGAGAATCAAGCTCCATGATGTGAATAACCAAGATGGGATTTTGCCCCTCCACTTAGAGAGATATTCTCTGGGCCCTCTCGGATGATATGATTCGGAAAGCATGGCCATGCACGACTTGGTTAAGTGTTAACCGAGGCGATCGACTAAGTTCTTGGCAGTAGATTGGTTTTACTAAATCAAAATTTTGATTCTTTAGTAATTTTTTTAGATTTGCACTTAGCGATACTATGATTGCACCGAATTTTGCCAATTCGGCAGTTTGATCTTTGCATTCATGGACGTGAGTTGCACCTTCTTGTCACATGTATTTCTCTCTCTTCTATTCAGTGAAAAAGACAAACTTATACCAGACTACTACTCCTATCCCTCCGATAACTAGAATATTGAATAGTATATAGACTTTTCGCTTATCTTGAGGCGACAACAAGATCAAGTCATTGGCATGGCCCTAAATCAGTTAGTCGGATGAATCACTTATCTCGGATCGAGAAGAGAGTCGGACTATTTAAGGGATGACAATTATTCGCCTATAGTCTGACAAGGTATATCATGAGGCAAAAGGGACTCGGACGCAAGTCGCATTGGAAAGGCAATTCGTCTTGACTCTTTGGTACTTGGTAGTCGGCACGTTCTGCTAGGAGCCGCTACCAACTGATCGATTGAGAGTCGGACGCCAATCATGTCCAAGTAGCCATGAGCCTATGGGGTCAAACACTTAAGAGCGGGAGAAAGTTCGGATTGGATCTGAACCGGAAATCTGGTTGGGTTGGACCCAAGCCGGATTAGGACTGAGTCAATGAGTCGGACTCACGGTGACTAGTGTTATATGAGCTTTAGTGAATGGGCCACAAGAGTGGAGCCCACGTTCACTCCCTATATATAGTGAAGCACAGTAACCCAGAAGGGTTAATCATTTTTGATCGGTTAGGTCATTCCATGTGTTCGAAACCCTAGCTCCATAGTAGTCCTGCCGTCGTAACATGAACGCATTAGATATTTAACTAAACTTGTGGGTCCTTGAGCGGATCCGACATTAGCTCCAAGACGATGGTCTCTAACTAGAAAAGTAAATGCTTGAGCTTGAGAAGACCTAGCAGTTCGCCGCTGGTGCTCCTCCTTGTACGCGTGGATACCAGCAGAGGTGTTGTACAATCAGCACCAGGACGACCGGATCACAAAGGACTGCACTGCATCAACTAACACGCTTCATCAGTAATCCGCAATTGTGCGTCTAGTGGTAAACCTCGTGGCCTTCTACCTCAACTAGATCTTGGGATCACCATGTTAGAGGGAAAAGTTTTGGTTTTATCTCTACGTGGCCCAACATTCACAACCTTTCTCTTTACTTTCTTTTTGTTTTGCTTAGTTTCTTTTTCTTTGTTTTGCTTGCTTCTTTTTATCAGAAATTCCAAAAAAATTATTTTCGTTTGGTTTGCTTTTTCATATCGAAAATACAATAAAATTAGTTCATACTCTAGTTGCTGCTGTTGTTGGTTTGCTCCACCTTTGCAAAAATGAACTCTGCTGAGAACACCAAGTTGTGTGACTTCACTAGCACAAAGAACAATGATTTCCTGAGTACACCTATTGCTACACCTTCTCCTGATGCTACTTTTTATGAAATTAAGCCTACTTTGTTGAATCTTGTGATGAAAGAGCAATTTTTTGGTGCTAGTTCTGATGATGATGCTGCCCACCTCAATAACTTTTGTAACATCCCAAATTTCATGAATTGTAAAAGCATGCATTGCATTCATATTGACATAGCATATTTGTCTTGCAAAAAAAATTTCAAACCAAAACTCCAAATAAAGCCATTATTATGCCTTTATTTATATATCATATGAGGCATGGTTTTATTTTTATTTTCAAAGGACCAAATTAATTTTGAGTGGACAAGTTTGTTTGAAATCCTTTTGGATGCTTGGATCACATTACAAAAATTTGGAAGTGATTTGAATTCAAACAGATTTGAAAAAGGTTTGAAAACCATTCCTGAAAAATCAAACAGAAAAAGAAAAGGTTAAAGGAAAAAAATAAAAACAGGCGCTGCACTTTGAGCCCAACACCAGAACAGGCCCAAAATCCCACCCGAGCCATCTCCCCCTCTGCCTCTCTCTCACCCGCGCAAGCTCTACCATGTAGCCACTACCACCGGGGCCAAGCGCCACGTCGTCATCGTCTCGAAACCCCACGCCTCAGACCCGTCTTCACCGCCGTTACCTCCATCACTGCCGCGTTTGATTCGCGCTTAATTGCCGATTAATGCCTGCATAATCCCTGCCCCCAAAGCCTTCTACTTAACCCCCACACCGCCGCGGCCATTTCCCCTCAACCACCATCACCAGAGCGCCCCCAGTCTGGCCGTATGCACGCTTGAATCGCTGCTGCCCGAGCACCTCCGTCAAACGATTCCGGTGAGCACCGTCCACCCATGCCTTCTAATTCACCTTGTCATGCTTCCATGGTCCTCGTGCTTCTTCTAATACCCTCTGTTTGCCTTCTTGTGACCCAGAACGCCGACTCCGTCGAATACCGTGAACACCCAACGCCGTCCTCTACTCCGGCGAGAAATCACGGTATAAATCGAATGCCCCTTGTCCCCTAGTTCAAACTGACTGATGCACCATGTCCTTCTGCTCATGCTGATGCCTTTTTTTGCCCTACAGTGACCTAGGTTGTCGCCTCCGTTGTCGTTTGCACAAGCCCGACGCTGTCCGCAATCCGACGAGCTCCCATGACCACAGCAGCTCGCCCCCGTCCAAGCCGAAGCTACCTCGAGCATCCTCGCACCCGTGCGACGCTGGTAAACTACTGCGCCACCCCTAGCCCCCTCTAGAATCGCCGGAGCATCACCGTCAGTAGCGCCTCTGCCGCCAGTGCCCATTAGCGCCGCCCCTCTTTGGTCGTTTGATCGAACACCGTTAGATCTAGATCCTAGGGTTTAGATTAGATCGCCAGGCCGAAGCGGTATCGCCAGATCTGGACCGCAGGATCGCACTTAGATCCAACGGCCCACGCGAAGCGGTATCAACCAATCAGACATGGCCACATGTCTGTGTTCTGTTTAAATAAAATCCAGAAAAGGTTTTTGAATGTTTAAACTTATAAAATCATTTCTTGAGTTCTGTTTGCTCAAATTTTGCAAATAATATATCAATGGATTCAGAAAAATGAGCCCTATATTACTATGGGCTTAAATTTCTATTTTTTTCTGGAAAAATAGGATTATTTGCAGAACCACTTATATGCTTATTTTGGCTATATAAAATGTTTATAAAATTGTTTTGAGGCAAACATGAGTTTGTTAGATTCTAGATAGATCACTTTGTGTTCAGTACTGTTTGATTTGATTTGTTTAGTATAGAAAAATCATTTCATTGCATTTTCACGCATTCATATTATTTTTGCTTGAATATTTGAATGTAAATTTGGTGTTATCATTTTATGTGTATACTTTGGTGATATTGGTGATTGTGAGTGTGAGGATTTTTGCTACTCTCCCAACTACCAAGGCAAGTGGTGCTTCATGTATTTTTGTCCAATTATTTTGACTATGCACTAGTGATATTTTGAGTAGGCCTTGCATGGAATTTTTGCTAAGTATAAACTATGCTATGCCTTGGGAAATCCTAGTAGATGTAGTCTTGGTAGAATTTTCTCTAAGTTAAGAAACTTGTTATGTTATCATGCTTAGACTAGCTAGTATCAAACAAAGGTGAATTATTCATGCTATGAATTATTTCTAAGTCTTTGACTTGTGTTTTTGCTTAATAAAACTACTAAGTGAATGAATCACCAGGGTGTAATGGTATGATGGTTAGTGTTGAGTGGTTACACAAGGCCCATGTATATGGTTTACCTTGTGTATCACACTTGTGGAAATCCACCTAGGAACAAAGGGATTTGGGATGTTTAGTATTGAGAAGCTTCTAGTGCAACCACATGGCATATGGGCTCTGCCTTGACCACATAGGTTGCAATAACTTAGCCAGATGGACAGTTGGTGGTAGGGTGATAGGATGGAACGCTTTGATGGTGGTCTAAGGGAAGGCTTCTGAAAGGTCTCGTCTCGATGCATGTCGAGTCTTGTGGGGAAAGTGCACCACCTCTTGAGAGGGTAAAACCTAAGGACTTAGCTGTGTCCCTGACAATGGACAATTTGAGCATCAAAGACATTGAAGCTATCAAGGATCTCCTCATCCCAATTTCTAAGTTAAAAATTTGTGGTTGAACAATGGTGCAGGTTCATCAATGTCTATTGGTGGTTCCTTGGGTGTTTTTGACAAACAAACACTTAGTGTTTTCAACTGATAAGGAAAACCTATTTTGAGCAAAGCAAGCCTAAGCTACACTTAGCCAAATTCATATAGATGTTAGATACTATTATTCTACTAAGGTATCACTTGCCAATACAATTCCAAATGTATTGACCCACTGTGGCTGTAACTTATGATGTTGCATGTTACTCTGATGGAGATTAGGGTTGTGAGTCTACACTCAACATGCTTGCCTGTGGCACATGAAGATGAATACTTTACTTTATTTTACTTATGTTGAACTCTATGTATTGTCCACGTGGTAATGAGTTGTAAAAGACTATGTTTATCTCTCGAATGACGATGTAATAAAGACCTTTGTATCTATGTACTTCATATTGAACTGTGGATGCTTGCATTTGATCCAGGGACTAGCATTGCAATCACAGGGGCCTTTACCTTTAAAAGGTAGGGTCTTACAGATGGTATCAGAGAACTGTGTCGCCTGTAGGATTATGACCCTAAGTTGGATTAGACTAAGGAAACAACTAAGGAAAAATGCAACTCTTTGATGCACTGGGTCTTCAAGAAATCTGTTGGATTCTACTGCTGGAGGTACCTTTATGACCATTACCTTGGGTGATGCAAAAAAACTCCTTGATAATATGATGGTTAACTATTCTGAATGGCACACTAAGAGAGCTCCACATGGTAAGAAGGTAAATTATGTTGAAGAAACCTCCTCTATGATTGATAAAATTGATGTTATCATGGCTATGCTTGTTAATGGAAAATCTCCTATTGATCCAAATAATGTTCCCTTAGCCTCTTTGGTTGCTCAAGAAGAGCAAGTTGATGTGAACTTCATTAGAAACAACAATTTCAACAACAATGCCTATAGGAATAATTTTGGTGGTAACAATAACTATAAGCCTTATCCTCCTAATAATGGCAATACTTATGGAAATTCCTACAATAACAATACTAGAAGTGCTCCCTCTGAACTTGAAGTCATGCTCAAAGACTTTATTAGTAAACAAACCACTTTCAACAAAACTGTGGAGGAAAAGCTTATGAATGTTGAGAAAAATATTTCCTCTTTGTCTGAAGCATATTCCTCTTTGATTAATAAAATGGCTACTAAACCTGAAACCTTGTAAAGTACCTTTGCTTCTACTCATGCCATACAAGTTACTATTGATGAAAATGTTAGACTGTTAGCTAAACTACATGCTAAGTGGGAAAGAGAAGCTGAAATTGCTAGAAAAAATAGTGTGTGTACTATTAATACCACCAATATGGATGCCACCAAACCACAAGAAGTCCCTATTCCTCCTACCACAATGCATAAAACCTATGAGTCTACTACTAGTGATGCTAAGTTTGATTTTGATATTGATGGTTTCAATATCTCTGAAGTGATTATGTTCCTACAAAAGCTTGCTAGAAGTCCTAATGCTAGTGATATGAATGTTGCTTTCACTAAACACATTACAGATGCTCTCATTAAAATTAAGGAAGAAAATTTGAAACATAAAGCCTCTATTCCTAGGAAAGTAGAAGATAGTTGGGAACCCATCATTAATATGCAAGTGAATGACTTTGATCTCAAAGCTTCATGTGACCTTGGTTCTAGTGTCTCTATTATGCCTAGAAAGATTTATGAAATGCTTGATTTGCCACCTTTGGAAGATTGCTATTTGGATGTCCCATTTGATGATAATGCTAAAACTAAACTCATGGGGAGTGTTAATGATGTTCTTATGATGGTTAATAATGCCTATGTCCCTATTGATTTCTATGATTTGGATGTTGAATACAATGCTTCTTGTCCTATTACTTTGGGAAGACCTTTTCTTAGAACTGTTGGTGCCATCATTGATATGAAAAATGCACCATTAAATATCAATTTCCATTCAAGAATGGTATTGAACACTTCCCTATGAGGAGAGAGAATTTGCCTTTTTCTCCTCCTTTTAAAGCAAGGTTTGATGTTAATGCTTTTTCATTTGAAAATACTTGATTCTTGCTTCTTGTGCCTAACTTAAAGGCATTAAAGAATAGTACTTCGTGGGAGATAACCCAATAGTTTTCTTAAGTCTGAGAAGTTATTACTTCTGTAATAACATCTCCTTATTCTTTCTGTTTGATTTTTTGTGCCAAGAATAACTTCTAATGAGAGGGAAGTAAGATTTGGGGAGTTGCTATCCTGAAACAGATTTTTTTGCTCCACTATAAACATTCGTGTAAAATCTCTGTAAGTCAGATTGAGCTGTAATTTTATGAATAAACTCCCTAGGTTGTTAGCTAACTTTCATTAGTTCAATATTTTTTGATTTGATCAACAGAAGGTCTTCGAAACAATTGGTTTCTACTTCCTGGTCTGTTTTGATAGAATTCTGCCATTATTTGCATTTGCTTCTTATCGATTCCTTTTTGGGTTCTTTTTGGGAAATTGAGCTTTTTGAGGGAATTGCTACAATAGCTTGTGTTTTTAGTTAAAGTTTTGCTGTTTTAAAACTAAACCCCAAAGGTATATTATCTTTTGAATGCACTAATGTTGCTAATGAAGATTGTGTGAAGTTTTGTATGAAGGAAAATTTTCAGGTGTAAAGGAAGAATGATGTAATGAGATGAAGAATGGACAAAATCTCAACCTTGGGGATGCCACCCCGTGTCACCCCAAGAAATATCCAAGAGGTACAAGCGTCAAAGCTTGGGGATGCCCAAGGCATCCCCTTCTTCATCAATAAAAATCTCAGGTCTTTCTAGACACTTCGTTTTTATTGTTTCATGCATAGTTGTGTTGTTCTTGGAGCATCTTAGTTTTCATTTTTGGTTTTTTTGTTTGCTTAGTTTGCTTGAATAAAGTAGTTGGACCCCCGTTTTCGCCGTGTTGTTTCAAATAAGTTGATTGGTGTTGGAGAGGAGTAGGAAGTTCTTGCTTTAGTAGTATAAGAGGAGCTTGATTTGACTGTGACTTAGACTTTATCATGTCTTGATAGATGTTGTTTTGACCTTATTCTTAGTGATTATTTTTGTAGCATGACTTGTTCTGTCACATCCCAAAATTTTCCAAATTTTTAAATGTGAAAAATAAATAAACAAAATAAATAATTATTGAAATTTAGGGTGAAAAGAAACTTTTTGGTTCCCAATGGAAACATCAAAACCCATCTTGAACAAAAATTTATAAATGATCAAAAATGATAAATAAAAATATTATAAAACCATAGAAATTGATTTCATTCAATTTGGAACCATGGATAAAATCTTATGAAATTAATAAGATAAAGAAATTAAATTTCAAAGTTAATAAGCACAGATATAAAATCCATACCAAATTGTGAGGAAAAAATCCTAAAGATATTTAAAAGGAAAAACAAATATTAAATAAAATTATACAAATTGGAATCACCAATTTTGGATCTTTAAATAAAAAGATATGGATTCTATAAGGTAAAGAAAGAAATAATAAATAGGGAATATTTAAAAGCCAAATTAATACTTGGCTAAACCCATAAGCAAATGAAATAAAGATATTCCAATTGAAATAAAAGGATAAAGAATAAACAAATAAAAGCATATGGGATTAAATCATACTTAAAATTATATTTAATAAAGACAAATCCCTAATAGAAATGATTAAATAAATCATGAGAAAATTTGAGTTTTCCCAAATGAAATAAAAGTTATTAAATTATCTTAAATGGAATAAAAGAATCATTTAAATAAAATTTATATGGAATTAAAACCATATTTGGTTCTATTGGAATAAAGACAATTGCCCAATTTAAATAATTAATAAGTCATATTAAAAACGTTTCAAATAATTCAAAGTGAATTATCTAACACCCTATTAAATGAATAAAGCCTACCGAAAAGGTTTGGAGAAAATAAGAATTCAAATAAGAATTTAAATTATATTAAAACCTTATTTTGTTAAAGACAAGTGGCTAGTTTGAATAATTAATAAAACATAGAAGAATAAAAGAAAATTATTAAAAATGGTCTTTAAAATACATGTTTAAACAGAACAGAAACTTACTGAAAAGTTTGAAAAGTTTTGAATTAAAAGAGGTTTGCAATCATTTGAACAAATTCAAAACAGAAAAAGAAAAATGAAACGGAACAAAAAAAGGGAAAGAAATCAACCCAGCCCAACCAGCCCACCTGGCCCAGCGTAGCCCACCTCCTCTTCCCCTCCTGAAGCGTTTTTTCACTCGCGACTTCACCCACTCAGACGCTGACGCTTGGAACCCACCATGTAACACTTCCTATCACTGCCAGCACTGCCCCACTTGTTAGTCGTCGTCCTCACCCGCCGCTGACCACGCCCCTCTCTGGCCATTACTGACGTTGAATGCCGACGTTAATATGCGTTAACGACACCATGAAACTGCCCTATGTCCGTGCGTACTTAGTCACCTGTCTCTCCTCTCTCATTCCCCTCAATTTCCCACACCTCTTTGCCCCTAGGCTGGACGAATTTCTCCACATGCCATCACTGCTCCGACGACCTCCTTCGGTCGATTCCGGCCAGCCCTCATCGCCCCATCGCCCCAGAGTAAACGAACACGTTCCCCAGTGTCCCCTGCATCTCCCAGTATCATCCACTCACTCGCGCGCACCTTGAAACATCGACAACAATGACGCCTCCTCGCCACCGCCGTCTGCAACATCTCCGGTGAGTCTTAACCCTCAACCTCGTGCGCGCCTCGACTTGTGACTAACACTATCTAGTTCGCCTCCATCCTGTGCACCTTCAGGTGCTCTCCAATAATCTGCGCGTGGCCTACAAGCTGGACTCCGACAAACAACAGAACGTGCTGCCGTCAGGACCATCTCCGGCGAGCAATTGCCAACGCGACCGTGCGCCCCTTCGCCAACCAAGCACGCGTTGAGCATCAGCAAGATTCGGGGATTCTAATGAGCCACCCCACTTCTCCTCTAGCTTCCTGTAATCGCTGGAATGCCTCTGGCCGAGCGTCGCCGCCGCGCACCGTCGTCGAGCGCTTCTAGTTAGTGGTCGCTTGATCAACGGCCGTTAGATCCTGATCGCGTGGCTATGATAGAACCTTAACCCGAAGGGGTACGATCGATTTTGTGCCGCACAATCTCATTAGATCCAACGCACCATGTTAGCTGATCCACGTGAACCGGTATCGGCGAATAGAAAACAGCCATGTGGCCAGTAGTTTGTTTTAAAAACAGAAACATGTCTATTAGATGTTTTAATTTGTAAATTCCATAACTTTTAATACACACGTCCAAATTTTACAAATTTTATATCAATTGAATCAGTAAAAATAATCCTATCCAACCATGCCATTTGTTTAATGAATTGCTTCTGAAAAATTGGTTGTGTTTACAGAAACATGTGTAGGCCTATTTTGATTATAAAATTAATTCTAAAAATGTTTTTGGGGTAAAATCTTTTGTAAATGGATTGTTTTGAATCTACTGACAATAGAAACCAACTTTTGGATTTAAAAACATATTTTATGATGCTAAGGAATAAATATTTGAATTAAAGCATTTCTAGTTAAATAAAAATATCGATTATGGTATAAAAATGCTTTTGAGTAAAACCTTTGGAAAATGATTTGAATTAAACTCTCTGACCCTAAACACCAAGTTTTTGGATTTAAAAATATATTTAGTGAACCCTATAAAATTATTACCTTGTTTAAAGGCATTTCCAACAAAATAAAATATGGCTTTGATTTAAAAATGGTTTATAGGTAAAACCTTTTGCAAATGGTTTTAATATTAAATACTTGACCTTAACACACTAACATTTGTGTTTAAAAATATATTTGTCAAACACTAGAAAATAATACTTTGATTTAAATCATTTCTAGCAAAACAAGAATGATTTAAATGGCCATTTTCACTAACTTAATATTAAATGGTTTTGCCACTTTTATAAATGACCAATAGATGTTTTAGAATGTTTATAGCCTAATAGAAACCACTTTTCCAAATAAAACAATCTTTGGCATGGTTGCATGCATTGCTTTGTTTTTATTATTCTATGTGATGAATTGCTTGAATGGTAGATTGAATTTGTGCCTTGCTTGATTGAATTGTAGTGAACTTTGAAGAGTGTGACTATTGCAAGATCAAGCAGTGAACTTATATTATCTACCAAAAAGGCAAGTTGTGCTTCATACTTTTGTCCTAATATTTTCACTATGCATTAGTGATATTTCTAAGTAGGACTTGCATGGAATTTTACTAAGAATGCTATGCCATGGGAAATCCTAGTAGATGAAACCTTAGTAGAATTTTCCCTAAGTTAAGATTCCTACTACTATCATGCTTAGCCTAGCTAATAGAAAACAAGGGTGGATTATATACATGCTATGAAATATTTCTAAGTCAAGGACTTGTGTTTTGTTTAATAAGACAACTATGTGAATGAATCGCCTAGGTGGAAAGGGACTTGCATGGATGGATTTTTGTTGAGTGGTTACCAGGGCCCATTTTTCAATGGCCTACCCTATGTATCTCACTTGTGGAATGCCTCTCAGGAACAAAGACATTTGAGATGTCAAATGTTGAGAAGCTTCAAGTGCAACCACTTGGCATTATGGGCTCTGCCTGGATCATATAGGTTGCAATAGCTTAGCAAAATGGACAGTTGGTGGTAGGGGATGATAGGTTTGGAGCGCGTCCATTTTGGTCTAAGGGAAGGCTTCTAAAAGATCTTGTCTCGATGCATGTCGAGTCTTGTGGGGAAAGTGCACCACCTCTGCAGAGTGTAAAATATAAGTACTTAGCCGTGTCCCTGGAAATGGACAATTTGAGCATCAAGACATGGAAGCTATCAAGAATCTCCTCATCCCAATTTCTAAGTTAAAAACTTGTGGTTGAACAAGGGTTAAAGGATCTTCAATCTTTGATTGGTACATGCCTTGGGTGATTTTGACAAACAAAAACTTAGTGTTTTCAAATGATAAGGGAAATCTATTTTGAGCAAAGCAAGCCTAAGATCCACTTAGCCAAATGCATATAGATGATAGATACCAGTATTCTACCATAGTATCACTTGCTAATACAATTCAAATGTATTGACCCTTGTGGCTGTAACTTATTATGTTGCAGGTTTTGTTTGATGTTAGTGAAGTGTGTTGATTAGGATTACGAGTCTACAACCAACATGATTGCCTATGGCACTTGAAGATGAAGGACTCTATGCTATAGTTATTTCTGCTGCATTGTAATGAGATAGCCAAATGAGCTATGTAAGATGTAATGAAATATTTTATTCCTGGTTATAAAGCTGTATTATGACCTTTGTTCTTGATATTACATCTTAACTGTGGATGCTAGCTATTGATCCAGGGACTAGCATTGTAAACACAGGGATCTCTATCTTATTAAAGGTTGGGACCTCTACATGTTCCAAACAATTAGGATTGCTTAATGTGCCTTAAAAGAATCATTCGTTGTTTTAGCATACAAAAGCATATTATTGTGGTATTCTCCTTTGATGCTTTGTTTGGCTTGACTTGGAACATGCTCACACCATGTTATGACTATGAACAAGTCACCTTAGCCTCTATGCTCATTTATTTTTTGACTTGTGGTACCACTTCATGCTTTGATTAGTAATGTTTTGTCGCTCTGCATGATTATGGCCAATATTTCTCTCTTAGTTGGTCGCCCCTAGTCTTATATAGCCTCCACTTGTATGAGTAAGATCTACTCATGCATCCAACTCCCAAGGAACTAAGTTATTCCAAAGTGTCCACTATAAGTTCCTATGCATGGTGTGTTACATGTAAAACGTAATGTTTGGGGGAACTGGCTCAACCCTCTAGGGGTGGCCTATCACATATATTTATAGATGGGTACCAAAGGTACGTACATTGTACAGGTACAATATACAGAGTCTATACAGTCTAACACCCTCCCTCAATCTTAGCCACTTCCTAAAAAATCTAGAAGGGTAAGATTGCGCCTACAGGCATCGAACTATGGAAGAGGCAATCGCTTGGTGAAGATGTCTACAAGTTGATCCTTTGAAGAGATGAACTTGATCTGTAATAGCTTCTGCGAGACACGTTCCCTCACAAAGTGATAGTCAACTTCGATGTGTTTTGTCCGGGCATGGAATACCGGATTCGCCGAGAGGTATGTAGCACCGATGTTATCGCACCAAATAATAGGAGGCTGCGGTTGGGGAATCCCCAATTCCTGAAGCAAAGAATGTACCCATATGAGGTCTACAGTGGCATTGGCCACAGCCTTATATTCAGCTTCAGTACTACTACGTGACATAGTAGCCTGTTTCCGAGCACTCTAGGCGATCAAGTTAGAGCCAAAGAACACAACATAGCCCCCAGTGGATCGCCTGTCATCCGGACTGCCAGCCCAGTCCGCATCAGGATACGCCGAGAGCACCCCAGTGGGGTTCGACCGAAGGTGCAGCCCATAGGACACTGTGAGTCATACGTAGCGCAGGATGCACTTAACAACAGACCAATGAGTGTCACGGGGCGCATGTAGATACTGACAAACTCTATTGACAGCATAGGAAATATCCGGTCTTGTGATCGTCAAATACTAGAGACCACCAACAATACTCCGGTACTTTGTAGCATCCTCAGAGGACAGAAGATCACCATCAACAGCAGTGATCTTATCAGTAGACGACATAGGCGTAGTAGTCGTCTTGCACTTAAGAATCCCAGCCTGCTGCAACAAGTCCAAGGAGTACTTCTGTGTCATAAAAAGACCATGAGCACGAGAGGCAACCTCCACACCCAAAAAGTAGTGAAGTGTCCCAAGGTCTTTAACAGCAAAATCAGTACCAAGAGAACGATCTAGAGCATCAACAGTAGACTGCGAAGAACTGAGCAGAATGATATCATCTACATAAACCAGTAAGTACATAGTAACCTCAGGCTTCTGTAGAAGAAACAATGATGAATCAGTAGTGGACAGTGCAAAACCATGAGCACGAAGAGCTGTCGCAAGACGAGCATGCCAGGCACGAGGAGCTTGCTTCAGACCATAGAGTGCTTTTGTGAGACGACATAGATAATCAGGATGATCAGGATCAGAAAAACCAGGAGGCTGCCGCATATAGACCTCCTCCTACAATACTCCATGAAGGAAGGCATTCTGCACATCAAGATGACGAAGAGACCAACTTCGAGTAACTGCCTGAGACAGAAGAAACCTGATAGTAGTATGCTTGACCAAAGGACTGTAGGTGTCCTCATAATCAAGACCATAGCGCTGCCAAAATCCCCTGGCAACAAGACGCGCTTTGTAGCACTCAATAGACCCATCAGAATGCTTCTTCACCTTGAAAACGCATTTAGAATCAATGACATTGACCCGAGGTGGTGGAGGAACAAGAGTCCACGTCTCATTGCGAATAAGAGCGTGGTAATCCTGCTCCATGGCCTCTCTCTGATGAGAAATAATCATAGCAGCCTGGTACCTGCGCGGCTCAGAGGATGGATCCGCAAGGGCAGCAGTCATGCAGGCTGCATACCAGGCAACGGTACCATCAGTGCGCTCAAGAGGGCGAAAAATGCCAGTGCGATTGCGCGTGTGAGGACGCAAGACCTCA
Source organism: Avena sativa (assembly GCA_916181665.1). Lineage (NCBI taxonomy): Eukaryota > Viridiplantae > Streptophyta > Magnoliopsida > Poales > Poaceae > Avena > Avena sativa. The sequence continues at coordinate 49,299,471 of OV702279.1, read as the reverse complement.
GGAGCCGGCGAAGGCCGAGCCAGCGAGGGGCTGGGCGATGGTGGTGGAGAAGGCCCAGCCGGCAAGGGATTGGGGGTCGGTGACGCGTCATCCTCAGAATTCACAGGCGACGTGGAGCTATCACCTGCCGTAGACGACGGCAGGGGCGAGGCAGGCCGGGACGGCGTGAGTGGCGCGGAGCTGCGGGCCGTCGGGGGCGACATCGGGGGAGTAGCCACTTGGGCCGGCGTGTGCGGTGAGAGGCTGTGGACCGCCATGGGCGGTGCATAGGGGTGTGGCAGGGGGCTCGGCACAGCCGGGCAGGGGGCCGGTCTGACCGGTGGCTGGATGGCCGGGTCGACCGGGCAATGGGCCGGTCCGACCGGCGTGTACAGAGGGCGAGGCGCAGAGGCCGATCTGGCCGATGACACGCTGGGAACTGAGGTCTCGTCGAGCAACTCGAGACGAGCACCTCTACCAGCACCTGCACCATGGTTAGACAACAATATAGGATCATATGCAACATCATCAAATTGGTCAGAGGCAAGAGAGGACGAATGCATAGATGGAGATGTATCGGTGGACACAGGTATATTGGCAAAGGGAAAAACATGCTCATCAAACACGACATCCCGAGATATGTAGACACGATTTGTGGAAACATCAAGACATTTATATCGTTTATGAAGAGAACTATACCCAAGAAAGACACACTTCTTGGATCTAAATTCTAGCTTACGCTTATTGTAGGGGTGTAAGTGCGGCCATCAAGCACACCCAAACACCTTAAAAGAAGTATAATCAGGCTGTTCATTAAGGAGGAGTTCAATGGTGGTCTTCATGTCTAGAAAACGAGTGGGAGTACGGTTGATGAGAAAACATGAAGTGGTGAAGGCATCACTCCAAAAACGAAACGAAACAGATGCATGAGCCAAAAGAGTAAGACCAGTCTCAACAATATGACGATGCTTACGTTCTACAGAACCATTCTGCTGATGTGTATGTGGACATGCTAAACGATGCACGATCCCAGGCGAGCTGAAAAAGGAGTCAAAGTTGCGATATTCGCCACCCCAATCCGACTGAACATAAACAATCTTATGCTTGAGAAGGCGTTCAACATGCTTTTGAAACTGAACAACAATATTAAACACATTAGATTTGTGCTTAATAAGATAAATCCAAGTAAAGCGACTGTAAGCATAAATGAAACTGACATAATAATTATGACCACTCGTAGAAGTCTGGGAAGGACCCCATACATCTGAAAAGACAAGTTCAAGAGGGTGTGTCACCTCACGACTAGACTCCGAAAAAGGAAGTTGATGACTCTTCCCCTGCTGACAAGCATCACACACTGTTACATCTTTATTACTAGGAATGCTAGGAAGCTCATGACAACACAAAATATGACGGACAATAGGAGTGGCAGGATGACCAAGACGAGCATTACACTGTGACGAAGGGATGCAAACTCCACTGAAAACCTGAGAGATGCCAGGATGCTCCACACGATAGAGACCCTGGCAAAGCCGCCCGCTAAGAAGAACGTCCCTCGTAGCCCGATCCTTAATAAAAATATCAAATGGGTGAAATTCACAGAAAACATTACTACCAGCATTAAGCTTAGGAACTAAAAGGAGATTATGCGTCACAGCAGGAACTCTAAGGACATTGCGAAGCTGAAGACTCCTATTTGCATGACTAGTGAGAAGAGATGCTTAACCAATATGAGAGATGAGCATACCTACTCCATTGGCGGTGTGAACCTTGTCGGTGTCGTGGTAGGCCTCACGAGAGTGGAGCTTGCCGAGCTCGCTCCTGAGGTGATCCGTAGCCCCACTGTCCATGTACTAGTGGGGATCGACGGGATGGGACTGCGTGTGTCCCTGCTGCTCCCGAGGTGCTGGCTTGTCAGCCAGCTATGCTTGATGCTCGTTAGTCCGCGAGTCCTTGTCGTCGTTGTAGAGGCCAAGAAAACTCTTCTGGAAGCGACAATGGCACTTAGAGGCATAGTGACCATCACGACCACAGAGTTGGCACACCCTGGGAGGATGACCCCCCGGAGGGCAATGCAGGAGGGGGCCGAAGGAGGTAGCGCAGCTGGGCAATTGCCCGAGCCAACCAAAGGGGCGCCAGGGGGGCCGCGACGCCCCTTATAGGCGGCGTTCACCAAGGAGGCACCTCGGCCATGGGTGCGGCGCGCCTCCACCCGCTGTTATGTGAGAACAAGGCGCGAGTAGAGCTCGTGCACAGGCATCGGAGACGTGTTGCCGCGCTCGTTGATGATCTCCACCAGTCAATCATACTCCTCATCAAGATCGTTGACGATGTAGGAGTTGAACTCGATGTTGGTGAGAGGCTGGCCAATGGAGGCCAGCGTGTCGGCGATGGACTTGACCTTGTTGTAGAAGGCCGTGGTCGTACCGTCGAGCTTCTCGCACTCACAGAGCTGGCGACGGAGAGCACTGGAACGTGTATGCGACTGTGATGCGAAGGAGCGCTCCAGGATAGTCCAGGTCTGGTGAGAGGTCTTGGCGAAGACGAGCATCCCGGCAACCTCCGAAGTGAGTGACCCCTGGATGGCCGAGAGGTTCGCCTGGTCCTGCCCCGTCCAGACGCGATGCGCTGGGTTGTAGACAGGGCCATTGACGATGTCCACAAGCACAGGGGGGCAGGGATGAGAGCCGTCGACGTAGCCGAGCAGGTAGTGGCTCCCAAGGAGCGCAAGAACCTGCGCACGCCAGAACACGTAGTTGTTTGGCGTCAACTTGGTGGTGATGATATGGCTGAAGTGGAACGGCGCAGGCAGGTTCCCTGCGTGAAGACGGCAGGCGAAGAATAAGTCGTAGAAGGCGCAGCCGCGGCCACCGAGGCCGACAGGGAAGGGGGTGTTGGACCAGGGAGTGGCGGGGCAGGGGACGGTGGAGCCGACCAGACAAGGGTGCCAAATAATGGTATCGTGGGGGAAGTCGGTGTCGGCGCCAAGGGGGCCCCAGGGACGGGCACGATCGGAAGCGTGGGTGTCTGGGGCACGATCGGCGCAGGCGACGTGGCGGCCGTGAGGGGGCGGGGCGGCAACTGATATGCCAGCGCAGAGAAGATGGATCCAACGCTGAGGGTGCCTACGGGAGGCGCCGTCATGGCTGCAACATCGATGGGGCGCGAGAGAAGCGCCGCAAGATAGGCCGAAAGATAACCGGCTAAGGAGGAGCCAGAGGTGGAGGCTGTCGTCATGACGACGACCAGAGGGCGGAAGTGGTGGAAGGATCGGTGGAGGTGGGCTCCGAGGCGGCGCCGGCGAGGATGAGGGCGGCGGCTAAGGAGAAACCCTAGGCGGCAACTGACCTAGACTCATACCATGTAAAACATAATGTTTGGGGGAACTGGCTCAACAATCTAGGGGTGGCCTATCACATATATTTATACATGGGTACCAAAGGTACGTACAATACACAGGTACAATATACAGAGTCTATACAGTCTAACATTACACCATTCCAAGTACATTCTTGTTTTATCTATCTTACAAATTAAAACTTTTTATATGAAAGTTAGTGATTAAAGCTCTATCAAACTTGATGGCACACTTTATTTTTCTTGCCCCTAATAAAATTGAACCATTGTGTCATCTATGTTGTATATGCTTGAACTTATACGTTGGAATTAGCAGAACCATGCTGTCATGAGGAATGCTTTCAACATTGCACTTGTACATTGTACCCAGTTGATATCATGCCCTTTTATTTGCGGATGTTGTCAGTGTGAAATAAAAGGGGAGCTTGTATGTCACATCCCAAAATTTTCCAAATTTTGAAATGTGAAAAATAAACAAATGAAGGAAACAAATGTTGAAATTTAGAGGGAAAAGAAACTTTTGCCTCTAATTGGAAACATCAAAACCCTACTTAAACAAAATTTGAATGAAAAAGCAACAAACAAGTATTCAAAAGATCAAATGCATTCATGCATGGAAAGTATCTTGAATTTAAAACACTTGGAAAATTTAAACCAAAAACCTAAACCCTAATGAAAGAAATAATCTACAAGATCACCCCAAGACTATGGATTTGTTCCATAGAAAAATTAGCAACAACATTTCTAAATAATCAATATTGATAAACACCAATATTACAAAATCATGGGAATTGGATTCACTCCATTAGAAGCCATGGATAAAAACATAGGTAAATGGAAAAAAAGTTTTCCAATTAACATCAAAGAATAGAAGGTTATTTAAATAAAATTATCTGGACTTTTACACCATATTCAATTTTATTTAAGTAAAGACAAAATGCCTCACTTGATGAATATTAAATCATAAGAAAATATTTGAAATATTCCAAAGTGGACAAATTAATCAACTCATAAATGGTATAAAAACCTACTAAAATTTTGATGAAGTTTTGAAATAAAAAAGAGGGTTAAATCTTTTGATTGATTTAAAAGCAGAAAATGGAAATAGAAAAGGAAAAGGTAAGAAAAAAAAAGAGAAAACCATGCCCAACACCCCCAGCCCAACCCAGGCCCAACAACTCAGCCCACCCGTCCACCCCTCTCTTCCCCACAGATTTTTTCTCACCTGCGCGTCCACCCACACCCCCACTGACGCGCTAGACCCACGGCCACGTCACCTCGTCGTGTCCAGCACACGGACCCGTTCTTCCCCTTTCCTCTGTCGTTTCTGGTCAGAATTAAGATCACGTTAATTCACCTAACTGCGTGCATAATCTCCTTCCTCGACCATGCTCACTTAACCGCCTCCCCTCTCCTTCGTTTCCCTTCAATCACCACACCACGGCTGCTCGAATTTCTGTTCACATCGCCACTGTCTCCGACGTGCTCCGCTGTCGATTCCGACGAATTACGACCTCCCCTTGCCCCCTGATTCATGCAGGCTTGCTCGCCATGGTCGTGCGCACCTGCTGGAATTTCCCGTTTGCTCGCGCAAGCCCTAGAGCCTCGACTCCGTCTTCACATGCGTCCAACCAACGACGAATACCACTCTGGCAAGAAATTTTGGTGAGCCTCAACTGCGCCTTGTTCCCTGCCTTGCACCGAATCATTCAATGTCCTCCTGCTCACCTGTTGATACCTTTGCTTTGCTTGCTCGTGGCCCAGATGCTCGGAAACAACTCCGTCTGCAAGCACCCGACGACCAAACCAGCGCACCCCTTCGTCAACGGTGACCCCCTTGAGCACCCCCTCGTCTCCGCGACCCTGGTATCGCCCTCTACCCCCTTCCTTGCCCCTAGATTCACCGGAATGCCACCCACCGACGCGCCTCCGTTGCGCACCGTCGCCAGCGCCGCCCATCTTTGGTCAGTGCACCTTGATCCGTTAGATGTAGATCTAGTGGCTGGGATAGATCACTTAAACAAAGCGGTATTAATCCATATGAGCCATGCGATTTCACTTAAATCTAACTTCATGTGATGCGTGATCCACGCGAAGCGGTATCAGCCAGTAAGATTAGGCCACGTGGCCAGGCTTTTGTTTTAAAATCCAGGAATTTATCTATTAGATGTTTAATCTTGTAAAATCAATAACTTTTGATATGTTTGTACAAAAATTACAAATTTTATATCAATGGATTCAGAAAAATAAGATCTTTGCAACTATGGCCTTACTTGGGTCATTTGCTTCTGAAAAATTTGAGTTTTATGCAGAGACATGTTTAGGGATATTTTGAGTATAAAAATTATTCTAAAAATTATTTTTGGGTGAAACCTTTTGCAAATGGTTTGTTTTGAACCCTCTGACCATAAAAACTAACATTTGAATTTAAAAATATATTTTGTTAGCACTAGGAAATAGTCCTTTGAATAAAAGCCATTCTAACAAAAGAAATATGATTTAAATGACTTATTTTCACTAACTTGGTTTCATATGGATTTCCACTTTTATAAAAGACTGGTAGGTGTTTTGAAATGTTTATAACCTTGTTAGAAACAAATTTTTCAATAAAATAATATTTTGCATGCTTGCATGCATTTCTTTGTTTTTTTGTTGTAGTTTTGAGTGTGTGCTTTTGCTTGATTGTATTGTAGTGAAATTGGAGGAGTGTGACAATTGCAAGATCAAGGAGAGTACCTAGATTTTCTACTAAAAAGGCAAGTGATAATTTTGTCATCAAAAGTCCTATCTTTTCAATATTGCATTAGTAATATTTTTGTAGTATGCATGCTAGGACTATTTTGTATATTGCTATGCTATAGTAGATCCTATAGAATATATCTCGGTAGGAATCTTCCTAAGTCAAGAGACATGTTATGCTAGTATGCTTAGCCTAGCTATTAGAATTCAAGGGTGGTAATTCATGTTATGATATTATGGAAAAGTTATGCCTATGTGTTTTTGACTAAGAAAACAACTTGTTAATGAAACACCTGGGCTGAATGGTAATTGCATGGATGTATTTTTGTTGAGTGGTTACCCAGGGCCCATCCCTATGGTTTACCCTAGTGTATCTCACTTGTGGATGGCCACCCAGGAACAAAGAGATTTGAGATGTTTAGTGTTGAGAAGCTTCTAGTGCAACCACATGGCATATGGGCTCTGCCTTGACCAACTTGGTTGCAAGAACTCAGCCAGATGGACAGTTGGTGGTAGTGATGATAGAATGGAACACGTCCATGGTTGTCTGAGGGATTGCTTATGAAAAGTCTTGTCTTGATGCATGTCGAGTCTTGCGGGGAAAGTGCACCACATATCGAGAGGGTAAAACCTAAGTACTTAGCCATGTCCCCGATAATGGACATTTTGAGCATCAACGACATTGAAATGACCAAGAATCTCCTCATCCAAATTTCTCTAAGTTAAAACTTGTTGGGTGAACAAGGGAAGCACCTGGTGTGTAACCAGTGTGCCATTGTTTGATAAAGTGTTTCGAAAAAGAGAAAAACTATTTTAAAAGGATAGGAAAAACTTATTTTATGCAAAGGCCAGCCAAACCCCACTTATCCATATATTCTTGTAGATGATAGATTCTCCATATCAAAATGATATCACTTGCCAAACAACTCAAATGTATTGACCCTTGTGGTTGTAACCTGTTATGTTGCAGGTTTGTTTGTTGTTAGTGAAGTTTGTTGAGTAGGTATTACAAGTCTACAACCAACATGTTTTCCTGTGGCACATGAACATGAAGGACTCCATTCTATAGATATATCTACTTCTTTGTAATAAGATAGCCATATGAGCTATGTAAGTTGTAATGAACTATTTTATTCCTAGTTATGAGTTGTAATATGACCTTTGTTTCTTGATATTACATCTTAAACTGTGGGTGCTAGCTAATCGATTCAGGGACTAGCATTGCAATCACACGGGTCTTTACCTTAAATGGTGTGGTCTTACATATGGTATGAGAGCACTGTGTTGCCTGTAGGATTGTAACCCTAGGATTGGACAAAACCCCTTAGAAAAATAGGAGTTGTAATTGTTCAACTTATTTACAAACAATCTTGTAAAGTCCTTCCTCGGCATTTTGTTTTGTTTATATATCTCTCCCTTTTCCAACTTGATGGACAAAAACTTCAACATGAGCAAGGACTTCAACATCACAAAAGACTTCAACTTCAACATCACCAATGACTTCAGCTTCAGTTTCACCAAGGACTTCAACTTGGATATCACTAAGGACTATAAGTGAGATAAGAATAATACTCAAGACTTAGAGACTAAGGAAACACAACTTTGGAGGAACCATCAACACCTTTGAGCCTTGTGACCAAGATGCAATAATTTCCTCCAAGGTTAAAATGATCTTGTTCCTGAAGTAACAACTAAGAAGGATGGAATGATCTCAAGTGATACCCTATAGTTGGACCACCTACTAGTGTTTAGTTTAAATCGATTTATTGATCACACCAACTTATGTGGTGTAGCAAATATATTTTGTTGCCTAAAATATACTTGAATGTTATTGTTTGAGTGGAATGTTTGATTGTTAATGCTTGCTATTTGCTTGTGTGAATTGTTGTGCGTGAGTAGAATTCTCTCCCTAGAAATCTTTTGTCTGTTCTAACCCCAACCCAACCCAAGTAGATGACTTCTCCAAGATATCAAAACTCCAACATCAAGGATGGTGACAACAACCTAGAGATGCACATGACAGAACAACTGCTAGCAACCCAAGCTAAGTTGAATCAAGTGACAACCCATTTTTTAGCCAACAACCACAACAACATTGAGTTAGACCCAGCCATGCTAAAATTCTTGGAATCCCAATCCCAATTGTTGCAAAGGATGACAATCAGATGATCAACATGAGAAGCAACCCTTCCCAAAGTGATTGTGACAACAAAAATTTCAAGGATGATATTATAGAAGTAACTCAAGCCTGCAAAATCTATGGAGACATAGGACACACTTATAAAGAGCATATTTACCAATGCCCTAACTGTGAAGAGAACCATCCAACTAGACAATGCCCCACATATCAAGTTACTTGTTTCCTATGTGAAGGAAATGATCATGTCCCTGTCCAATGCCACATCTACCCTATAGTTCAATAGATGAAACATCAAGCTAAAGATGGAATGCATCAAGTCTTTGGAAACATCCATGAAGGTACAACTTCCACCAAGAATGATGAAGACAAAGTCAAATCTCAGTATGCACCTCCATACATTGTAACCAACTTTGGTGAACAAAAGAGGAAACATGAACGTTATCCTAGGAACCGTTCTAAGAACCGAGATAGTTTTCCCACCTTTGTGGTAAAGTATGAAGAACATGAACTAAGAGCCCTCCTAGACTTGGAGAAACCCAAGAACAAGAAGAAACGCCCCAACCCCAGCAAGAAATACATTAGCCAGATGCAATGTTACAATTGGAAGGAGATGGGACACTATGCTAATGCATGCCCAGAAAAGAAGAAGGACCAAGGAAACAAACAAGAGGTAGTGATACCAAAGATAAAAGAGGATATTATCCAAGTGATGTGCCACAAATGCAAAGAGCTAGGACATATGTATCAAATTGTCCAGAAAAGGAGAAGAACAAGACAAGAAAATTATGAAAAGACCTCAACCTTGTCACATGTTTCAAATGTGAAGATAAGGGACACTATGCGAACAACTATCCAGAGAAGATACATCAAGGCACCAAGTAAGACAAGATGCAATCAAGTTAAAATATTTTTAAGGGGGGTAGTAACCTAGTTGTCTTGAAAACAACTTTTAGCTTCTAACCTTCCCGAATACCGGGACGAGATTCCTTTTAAGGGTGGTAGTCTGTCACATCCAAAAAAAATTCAAATTTTGAAATGTGAAAAATAAACAAACAAAAGAAACAAATGTTAAAATTTAGAGGGAAAAAAACTTTTTCCTCTAATTGGAAACATCAAAACCCTACTTAAACAAAATTTGAATGAAAAAGCAACAAACAAATATTCAAAAGATCAAATGCATTCATGCATGGAAAGTATCTTGAATTTAAAACACTTGGAAAAGTTAAACCAAAAACCTAAACCCTAATGAAAGAAATCATCTACAAGATCACCCCAAGACTGTGGCTTTGTTTGCATATGAAAATTTAGCAACAACATTTCTAAATAATCAATATTGATAAACACCAATATTACAAAATCATGGGAATTGGTTTCACTCCATTTGAAGCCATGGATAAAAACTTATGATTTTAATAGGATAAAAGAAAGTATTTCCAAGGATAATAAAGCTCCTAGTTAAAAATCAATAGCAAATTGTGAACAAAGTAATCCCAAAAGGATTTAAAAAGATAAATAAATATTAAATAAAATTATACAAATTGGAATCACTATTATTGGAACTATAAATAAAAAGATATGAAATTTATAAGACAAAGAAATAAATAAATAAGAATTGTTGCAAAGACAATTTAAACCATGGCCAAATCCATAGGTAAATGGAATAAAAGTTATCTAATTAACATAAAAGAATAAAAGGTTATTGAAATAAAATTATATGGACTTTTTAACCATATTAAATTTTATTTAAATAAAGACAAAATGCCTCACTAAATGAATATTAAATCATAAGAAAATATTTGAAATATTCCAAAGTAGACAAATTAATCAACTCATAAATGGTATAAAAACCTACTGAAATTTTGATGAAGTTTTGAAATAAAAAAGAGGGTTAAATCATTTGATTGATTTAAAAGCAGAAAATGGAAATAGAAAAGGAATAGGTAAGAAAAAAAAAGAGAAAACCCTGCCCAACACCCCAAGCCCATCCCAGGCCCAGCAACTCAGCCCACCCGGCCACCCCTCTCTCCCCCGCAGAACTTTTCTCACTCGCGCGTCCACCCACACCCCGACTGATGCGCTAGACCCACGGCCACGTCACCTCGTCGTCTCCAACGCGCGGACCCGTTCTTCCCCTTTCCTCTGCCTTTTCTGGTCGGAATTAAGATCACGTTAATTCGCCTAACTGCGTGCGTAATCTCATCCCTTGACCATGCTCACTTAACCTCCTCCCACTATCCTCCGTTTCCCCTCAATCACCACACCACGAGAGCCCCGAGGCTGCTCGAATTTCTGCTCACATCGCCACTGTCTCTGACGTACTCCGGCGCCGATTCCGGCGTATTACAACCACCCCTTGCCCCCTAGTTAATGCAGGCTTGCTCGCCATAGTCGTGCGCACTTGCTGGCATTGCCTGTGTGCTCGCGCGCGCCCCAGAGCCTTGACTCCGTCTTCACCTGCGTGCAACCGATGACGAACACCACTCCGGCGAGAAATTTTGGTGATACCTTTGCACCGACTCATTCAATGTCCTCCTACGCACCCGTTGATACCTCTGCTTTTCTTGCTCGTGGCCCAGATGCGTGGCAACAACTCCGTATGCAAGCACCCGACGACGAGCACTACTCTGGCGAGCAATAACGGCCAAACCAGCGCACCCCTTCATCAATTGTGACCACCTTGAGCACCCCCTCGTCTCCGCGACCCTGGTAACGCCTTGTACCCCCTTCCTTGCCCCTAGATTCACTAGAAAGCCACCCACCCGACGCACCGCCGCCGCGCACCGTCGCCAGCGTCGCCCATCTTTGGTCAGTGCACCTTGATCCGTTCGATATAGATCTAGTGGCTAGGACAGATCACTTAAACGAAGAGGTATCAATCCATCTGAGCCGTGCGATTCCAATTAAATCTAACGGCCCACGATGCGTGATCCACGCGAAGCGGTATCAGCTAGTAAGATTAGGCCACGTGGCCAGGCTTTTGTTTTAAAATCTAGGAATTTGTAGGGGTTCGTAGCATGGAAAACAAAAATTTTCTATCGCATACAAACAAACAAGCCAAGATCTATCTACTAGATTGTAGCAACGAGTCGATGGAATAACTTACCCTCGAAGATTCCAAAGCGGTTAACGAGAGCAGATTCTCGTGGGTGATGTAGTCGTACTCTTTCCGATCTCAAGATCGCGTAGACGATCCTTCCGGCGCTGCGTTCCGGCAGCGCTCCCGCAGTTGGTCACACGTTCGGTACTCGACGAAGACCTTCCTCTCCCTTGTTCCAGCAGGCAGCGGAGGTTGTAGCACTCTCCTCGCGATTCCGGCAGCACAACGGCGTGGTACCGGAAGTAGAGGGGAGATCTCGCAGGGCTTCGCCTTAAGCCGGAGCGAGTATGGTGGATTATGAGAGAGGGCTATTAGTGGTCTAGAGATTAGACACACCAATTATAAGGCTCTAAACTGCAGGCTAAAGCAATTAGAAGCTCTAAACCAAAACGGCTCTAAACCGGAGATTAGAGGTAGAAACTTGTGTGTCTCAAGGAGGAGCCCTGCCCCTCCTTTTATGGGTGGAGGGGCCTTGGCGCGCCAGGGGAGGGAGGGAGTCCCTCCACAACTCGGCCTAGGGCTGGGCGCCGGCCTGGAGGAGTGGGACTCCTCCTCCAAGTTGGTTCCAACTCCTCTTGCTTGTTTCCCACAGTTTCCTGTTTCCCACAGTTTCCTGTTTTAGCCGTTTGACTTTCAAACTGGCAATTTGACTTTCATGTTTTTTTGGAACAGCAAGAACACTTAGTACATGATGCAATCATTCAATGACACATTCATGTACCTCCCCCCCCCCCCGGAGTGCCGGACAATCCGGAACCTTCTAGAACATTCCCGGTGAAAACACCGGAATCATTCCCGAACTCCGAAACGGGACTTTCCTTATATGAATCTTATTCTCCGGACCATTCCGGATCACCTCGTGATATCCCGGATCCCATCCGAAACTCCAAACAACATTCGTTCTCTTTCTCATAATACCATAACTACTCAAAACAACGTCGAATCCTTAAGTGTGTCTCCCTACGGTTCGTGAATTATGCGGACATGATCGAGACACTTCTCCGAACAATAACCAATAGAGGAATCTGGAAATTCATATGGCTCCCACATATTTCTACGATTACTTTGTGATCGAATGAACCACTTACATACGATACCAATTTCCCTTTGTCTCACGATAGTTTACTTATCCGAGGTTATGATCGTCGGTATCTCTGCATACCTAGTTCAACCTTGTTACTGATAAGTACTCTTTTCTCGTTCCCGTGATATGTGATCCCTTGTGAGCCAGTCACATGCTTGCAAGCTAATTGGATGACATTTCACCGAGAGGGCCCAGAGTATATCTATCCGTCATATGGATGGACAAATCCCACTCTTGATCCATGTGTTTCAACCAATACTTTCTGAACACTTAATGCCACCTTTATAGCCACCCTGTTACGGTGTGGTGTTTGATGACATCAAAGCATCCATCCATAAAAGGTGATATGCATGATCTCATGGTCGAAGGAATTAGGTTACCATGTATCAGAAAGCATATAGCAATTGAACTATTGAAATGACTTGATCTTTATGCTACGCTTATCTATAGGAGTATGTCCATCACATCATTCTCCTAATGATATGATCCTGTTGTTAATAACATCTCTATGTTCATGATCAGGAAACCATGATCATATATTAACCAACAAGCTAGTTTAACAAGAGGCTTTACTAGGAACTCTTATTTTAGTTTACAAATCACACAAGTATTAATGTTTCCGGTTAATACAATTATAGCATGGTATGTAAACATTTATCATAAATGTGAAGATATGATAATAACCACTTTATTATTGCCTCTTGGGCATATCTCCAACAGTCTCCCACTTGCACTAGAGTCAATAATCTAGTTTCAAACCTTTGTGTATTCAACACCTATGGCTTTACGATGTTGTATGTACACGATTGCTAGTGGTCAACTGATCTCCCGATCTGACACTTCCAGGTCCGTGTGTAATTGCATGTTTTTGCGTCTCTACGCATCACTCATTCTCTAATGAGATGGCTTTGTATAAATTTGGTCTTTCGGTGTGACCTTTAGCTCTTTGGGGTTAAAACATGTTGATAATATTGTCGCACAATATATCTTCATAGTATTATCCCACTGTGAACCACACCTAGTTTGATAACAAACTACTTGACACAAATGCCCTCTTTTGCTGCTAAAATAGCAGTTATATACTTAGCCCTTTTGTTGTAGTATCTGTCACAATGTCTTAACTTTGGAACTCATCCAAATCCATTATGGAACTCACTTTCCATTATATTGTGCCACCCTTAGTTTAGATTGAGATAAACTTAATTTGTACTTTGTGACAAAGCTAGTATCAATGTAGTACTTTTACAATGAACTAACCATCTATTTGTCACTTATACAAATATTATACTCTTAGTTCTTCCAAAAGATCATAAGAATATCCTTACTATTGTCCAATGATCATCTTACGAATCATTCTGGTATATGCTCACAACATTTAGAGCATAGGACATATCTGGATTTGTACATATCACAGTATGATTGATATAAATACTCTTTGTGATTTCATACATCAAGTATCAATCTATACTTGATTATTTGTTTCATTTTACCAAATGTCAATACACTTGAATATATCATCAACATTGAACTCATTCAATCCTTTCTGTGCGACAAGAACCTCTCTTGTAGTTTCTATATTGAACTCATTCAATATCTTGTCTATGTACTTCTGGCACAACCATATTAGCGTCTATTGATGCCAAATATTTAGGTTTTGCCTAAGTCTTTCATCGGGATGAAATTCTTAATATGTGTTAATAAAAGATACATTATTTCCAATCAACAATATGTCTTCCACATAATGTATTAGAAACATGTCTTAGCGCTCCCACTTAATTTCTTGCAAGTGCAAGCATCTTCATTGTCTCTAATGAACTTTTAAACTCCTTTAACAGTTTCATCATAGTGAAGATTCCAACTCCGCGATGCTCACTTTAACCATTGAAGTTTGCATATGCTTTTAGCATCCTTTGAATTAACAAAACCCTATGGACCGTGTTATGCACATGTCCTAGGTAACGATTCTATTAGAAGAACTTGTTTTGTTTATTCAACTACCATATAACAAAATTATATGTAGTGGTTGCTACATTAATCCGTCTAGACTAAATATCACTATGAAAGATCAAATCTTGTCATAGTCAACCTTTGAACATTGTTGTGAACTCTTTCCCAACATGTTGACTACTTCATAGATGTGAAACATCCATGTCTATTTCTTTATAGATCCAAACACAACTGTAAGGTCTTACACCTTTCTCGAGGGTCATTCAAGTTCAAAAACTCGATTTCTCGTGCATGGAACTATCACGGATTTTATGGCTTCAAGCCATTTGACGGAGTCAGGGCTCATCATCGCTTCTTTGCATGTAGTCGGATCATTATTGTTAAATAATGATTTAACTCTCAAATCTTGGTATTTGATTGTTCATCCGACCTACTTGTTTCAATAGGAACTTGGATCTCCGTGACCATAACCTTTGAGGTACGTGAGCCATGAGCATTGTTGCTGCCTCCGGAACACTTTTCGGCGCTGCGCAACTCTACACATATAGCTAAGGTTCTTTTAACCTTATCAAAGTTCTATTGTCCTCCCACTTAACTTTTCACGAAAAATTCCTTCTCAAAGAAACTTGACGTTTTAAGTGACAAAACACTTTTGTCTCCGATGTTATGGAGGAGTACTTTAACAGTTATTCAAAATAACATACAAAGACAGGTTCATCCGACTTTGGTTGCAAACATCTTTCTTATGCATAGCATACCAATGTTTAAGAAAGGACAACTTGGGTTTTATCCCAAACCATAACATATGGTGTCATTTCAACGGATTACGATGGAGCTCTTTTTAGTGGAAAAACGGTAATCTCTAAAGCTTTTAATCTTTAAAATACAATGGCAGTTTTATGAATTATACCTTCGATCTTACCATGTCAAACAAGGTTTAATTACATATCTCGAACGCTCCATACTCTTATGGTGTTTCGGGAAAATGCAAATCCACGGAACGATTCCTTAAATCTTAGGTATTATGCTAAACTTGTAACTCAAATATCTTCCTTTATGATCTTATCATAAACTATTTATATTCTTGTTACAATGATTTTGCACTTCATCTTGAAAGTCTTTGAACTTTTCAAATGTTTCATACTTTATCCTTATTAAGTAAATATTCATATATTCACTCAAATTCTCGGAGAAAGCATATGAAGTTGAAATCCATCGCTTTTGACTACACATGATGGACTTCGTACAACAATATGTACAATTTCCAATAAGCTAGTCATTCGTTCCCTTTTGGCCTATGAACGAAGTTTTAATTATCTCTAGGAAAGTTTCACAAGCGTCATTTGATCAAAATCAAATAGACTCCAATATTCCATCCATATGGAGTTTCTTCATGTTTTCTTTCCAATATAATTTAAACTGCGATGTCACTTCCTAACTGATCTTTCAATCAATTTGTCTTTCGACATTTTTAGCACTAGTTTTATGGATGTGATTTCTCCAACGAGATTTGTGAATCCATCTTTTATGGATTACGGCAATTATTTGAACAACCCTTTTGTTCTCATAATACCTGATAAAATAAATCTTGAAGGCAAGCTTTGATGTTTTAACGAGCAACACAATAACCCTTTATTTGTTCTCGATGAACATCATCACATATTCTTTTGCTAGTTACTTAGGCCATTGTAGTTCATGAATTGTGTTGTTTCGTATGACGATTCACACCAACAAATTCAGTATCAAATACTTGAGAACCACATTGTTTAATAAGCAAAGAATATAGCCATAACATGTATATCATCTATATACTTAAGCTGAACAATTCTAGTCTTTTCCTTTCTGCCATATACTTATGAGATTTTCTTTCAATATTTCCTTTTCTGTTTTGAAAGAATCTATCAACATCAATAGTGGAGTCATACATATGACATATAGTCCAAAGCGTGTATAGTTAAATACCAATGTCTTTGGACTTGCACTTTGAAGTAGATCACCTATCATCAAATGTTTGGTGTTCTTTCAAATTCCTTTCTTTAGTAATCTCTTGGTGTAGTAAACATCTTACCTACATCAAATATTCACCCTCATCATGGATTTATCCATGATCAAGCTACTTTTAGCTTGTAACGGTGAATCGCAAGTATAATGTTGCTCTCCAAAACCTTTTGGAGGATTAGGACAACTAGTGTCTCCAACCTTTTGCAAATTCTCATCAAATATGAGAACATGACTTTTGCCATATTATACTCTATCATTTTGTAACCAATACTTCGTTTCAGATATCACAATATCTTCCACACATCATGGTTTCTGAAACAACTCTTTCAGATCCTAGATAACCTTGATATTAAGAGAATCCTTTGAATATCAAGAATCATGGAGAAAAACATGATACTTATATACTAACACTTGGAATTGTTACTCTTGATTTAATACTAATTATTAAACTTCATGGAGTAACCAGAACTTACTGAAAGTTTGCAATAGGACTTTTAAACTTTAGATTAACACTTCAAAACAATACGATACCAGTTCGTAAAGTAACTAACCAGAATTCTATAGTTCTATCATCTCAATTATAACTAAGCGCAAGGTGGTAAACGGATGCCAATGATTATAACAACTATGCAAATTCACTTTGATTTAGTTTATGATAAATTGAGTTCTAATTAATGATTAAATTAATCTTGGTGAACTCCCACTCAAAACAATATCCCTCACATTGTTTTAGTGATCACACGAACCAAATCCACCACATCAAAACCGATCATCACGAGAGTTGATATAGCTTCAATGGCGAACAATCAACATGTTCATCATATCTACTATATGACTCATGCTCTACCTTTCGGTAATCCGTGTTCCTGAGGCCATGTCTGTACATGCTAGGCTCGTCAAGATCAAACCTTAGTTTCCGCATGAGCAAATCTGGCTTGCTCACGTTGTATACACTTGCAGAATCTAACACACCCGATCATCACGTGGTGCTTCGAAACAACAAGCTTTAGCAACGGTGCTAACTAAGGGTGAACACTTTGTGACTTGAAATTCATGTGCATGAGGGATCATCTTATAATGCTACCGTCGTCTACTAAGCAATACAAGATGCATAAAGGATTAACATCACATGCAATTCATAATATGTGATATGATATGGCCTTTCTTCTTTGTGCTTCCGATCTCCATCTTCTAGCACGAACATGATCTCCATCATCACCGACATTGCATCAAGGTCAATGATGCTTCTCCATGGTTTTCGTCCACCGGCTTCAACTATTACAACTACTTTGAATAGACACGCGGGTCTTAACAGAATTTAAAGACAACCATATGGCTCCTGCCGGTTGCCAACTTACAATAAGGAACATTGCATACATCATATATAATCACAATCATGGCCATATCACATCACAGCACACCCCTGCAAAACAAAGTTAGACGCCTCTAATTTTCTTTGCATGTTTTACGTGGTTTGGGGCTTTCAATAAGTGTCGTTCTAACTTACAAACAAGAACCACAACATTGATACTAGCATTGTCAATCACCCGTTGTAAATTGGATCTTAACTATGCTAGGAGAAACAGGCACCCGCAAAGCCACTTATGCAATACAAGTTGCATGTCAAGCGTGGAGCAAGTCTCATGAACGATGTCATGTAAAGTTAGCCCGGGACGCTTCATCCCAACATACCGCAAGATGCAAAGTACACAAGAAGCAATCGACAATAAAAGCATCAACGCCCACAATGACCATTGTGTTCTACTCATGCAACAGATCTACATATAGACACGGCTCTGATACCACTATAGGGGTTCGTAGCATGGAAAACAAAAATTTTCTATCGCATACAAACAAACAAGCCAAGATCTATCTACTAGATTGTAGCAACGAGTCGATGGAATAACTTACCCTCGAAGATTCCAAAGCGGTTAACGAGAGCAGATTCTCGTGGGTGATGTAGTCGTACTCTTTCCGATCTCAAGATCGCGTAGACGATCCTTCCGGCGCTGCGTTCCGGCAGCGCTCCCGCAGTCGGTCACACGTTCGGTACTCGACGAAGACCTTCCTCTCCCTTGTTCCAGCAGGCAGCGGAGGTTGTAGAACTCTCCTCGCGATTCCGGCAGCACAACGGCGTGGTACCGGAAGTAGAGGGGAGATCTCGCAGGGCTTCGCCTTAAGCCGGAGCGAGTATGGTGGATTATGAGAGAGGGCTATTAGTGGTCTAGAGATTAGACACACCAATTAGAAGGCTCTAAACCGCAGGCTAAAGCAATTAGAAGCTCTAAACCAAAACGGCTCTAAACCGGAGATTAGAGGTAGAAACTTGTGTGTCTCAAGGAGGAGCCCTGCCCCTCCTTTTATGGGTGGAGGGGCCTTGGCGTGCCAGGGGAGGGAGGGAGTCCCTCCCCAACTCGGCCTAGGGCTGGGCGCCGGCCTGGAGGAGTGGGACTCCTCCTCCAAGTTGGTTCCAACTCCTCTTGCTTGTTTCCCACAGTTTCCTGTTTCCCACAGTTTCCTGTTTTAGCCGTTTGACTTTCAAACTGGCAATTTGACTTTCATGTTTTTTTGGAACAGCAAGAACACTTAGTACATGATGCAATCATTCAATGACACATTCATGTACCTCCCCCCCCCCCCCCCCCCCCGGAGTGCCGGACAATCCGGAACCTTCTAGAACATTCCCGATGAAAACACCGGAATCATTCCCGAACTCCGAAACGGGACTTTCCTTATATGAATCTTATTCTCCGGACCATTCCGGATCACCTCGTGATATCCCGGATCCCATCCGAAACTCCGAACAACATTCGGTCTCTTTCTCATAATACCATAACTACTCAAAACAACGTCGAATCCTTAAGTGTGTCTCCCTACGGTTCGTGAATTATGCGGACATGATCGAGACACTTCTCCGAACAATAACCAATAGAGGAATCTGGAAATTCATATGGCTCCCACATATTTCTACGATTACTTTGTGATCGAATGAACCACTTACATACGATACCAATTTCCCTTTGTCTCACGATAGTTTACTTATCCGAGGTTATGATCGTCGGTATCTCTGCATACCTAGTTCAACCTCGTTACTGATAAGTACTCTTTTCTCGTTCCCGTGATATGTGATCCCTTGTGAGCCAGTCACATGCTTGCAAGCTAATTGGATGACATTTCACCGAGAGGGCCCAGAGTATATCTATCCGTCATATGGATGGACAAATCCCACTCTTGATCCATGTGTTTCAACCAATACTTTCTGAACACTTAATGCCACCTTTATAGCCACCCTGTTACGGTGTGGTGTTTGATGACATCAAAGCATCCATCCAGAAAAGGTGATATGCATGATCTCATGGTCGAAGGAATTAGGTTACCATGTATCAGAAAGCATATAGCAATTGAACTATTGAAATGACTTGATCTTTATGCTACGCTTATCTATAGGAGTATGTCCATCACATCATTCTCCTAATGATATGATCCTGTTGTTAATAACATCTCTATATTCATGATCAGGAAACCATGATCATATATTAACCAACAAGCTAGTTTAACAAGAGGCTTTACTAGGAACTCTTATTTTAGTTTACAAATCACACAAGTATTAATGTTTCCGGTTAATACAATTATAGCATGGTATGTAAACATTTATCATAAATGTGAAGATATGATAATAACCACTTTATTATTGCCTCTTGGGCATATCTCCAACAGAATTTAACTAGTAAGATTAGTCCCACCCTTGATATGTTTGTCCAAAAATTACAAAATTTTATATCCGTGGATTCAGAAAAATAAGCTCTTTGAAAATATGGCCTTACTTGGGTCATTTGCTTCTGAAAATTTGAGTTTTATGCAGAGACATGTTTAGGGCTATTTTGAGTATAAAAATTATTCTAAAATTTATTTTTGGGTGAAACCTTTTGCAAATGGTTTTTTTAACCCTCTTACCATAAAAACTAACATTTAAATTTAAAAATATATTTTGTTAGCTCTAGGAAATATTCCTTTCAATAGAAGCCTTTATAACAAAAGAAAAATTATTTAAATGACTTATTTCCACTAACTTGGTTTCAAATGGATTTCCACTTTTATAAAAGACCAGTAGGTGTATTGAAATGTTTATAACCTTGTTAGAAACAACTTTTTCAATAAAATAATCTTTTGCATGCTTGCATGCATTTCATTGTTTTTTTATTTTTTTTATTTTTTTTGTTGTAGTTTTGAGTGTGTGATTTTGCTTGATTGTATTGTAGTGAACTTTGAGAAGTGTGACAATTGCAAGGTCAAGGAGAGTACCTAGATTTTCTACTAAAAAGGAAGTGATACTTTGGTCATCAAAATTCCTATCTTTTCAATATTACATCAGTAATATTTTTGTAGTATGCATGATAGGACTATTTTGTATATTGCTATGCTATAGTAGATCCAATAGAATATATCTCGGTAGTAATCTTCCTAAGTTAAGAGACATGTTATGCTAGTATGCTTATCCTAGCTATTAGAATTCAAGGGTGGGACTTCATGTGATGATATTATGGAAAAGTTATGCCTATGTGTTTTTGACTAAGAAAACAACTTGTTTATGAAACACATGGGTGGAATGGTAATTGCATGGATGGATTTTTGTTGAGTGGTTACCCAGGGCCCATTTCTATGGTTTACCCTGGTGTATCTCACTTGTGGATGGCCACCCATGAACAACGAGATTTGAGATGTTTAGTGTTGAGAAGCTTCCAGTGCAACCACATGGCATATGGGCTCTGCCTTGACCAACTAGGTTGCAAGAACTCATCCAAATGGAAAGTTGGTGGTAGTGATGATAGTATGGAACGCGTCCATGGTGGTCTGAGGGATTGCTTCTGAAAAGTCTCGTCTCGATGCATGTCGAGTCTTGTGGCGAAAGTGCACCACCTCTCAAGAGGGTAAAACCTAAGTACTTAGCCGTGTCCCCGGTAATGGACATTTTGAGCATCAAGGACATTGAAATGATCAAGAATCTCCTCATCCCAATTTTTCTAAGTTAAAACTTGTTGGGTGAACAAGGGAAGCACCTGGTGTGTAAACAGTGTGCCATTGTTTGATAAAGTGTTTTAAAAAAGAGAAAAACTATTTTACAAAGGATAGGAAAAACTTATTTTATGCAAAGGCCATCCAAACTCCACTTAGCCATATATTCTTGTAGATGATAGATTCTCCATATCAAAATGATATCACTTGCCAATACAATTCAAATGTATTGACCCTTGTGGCTGTAACTTGTTTTGTTGCAGGTTTGTTTGTTGTTAGTGAAGTTTGTTGAGTAGGAATTACAAGTCTACAACCAACATGTTTGCCTGTGGCACATAAAGATGAAGGACTCCATGCTATAGGTATATCTGCTGCTTTGTAATAAGATAGTCATATGAGCTATGTAAGTTAATGAACTATTTTATTCCTGGTTATGAGTTGTAATATGACCTTTGTGTGTCAATATTACATCTTAAACTGTGGGTGCTAGCTAATCGATCCAGGGACTAGCATTGCAATCACAGGGGACATTACCTTAAATGGTGGGGTCTTACATTGTATGTCCATGGAGTTATGTAGGTGTGTTAGAGAAACGCCTGGGCCGCTAGCCTAAGACATGCTTAATCATGGTGGAAACTTGCAGCATCACCATAGTGAGCAATCTATGAAGCTTTCTTCTTATAAAAAAGAGAGACATTGAAAAGAGGAAAGGGAGAAAAAGCACCATTTTCCCATGGTAAATAAGAAGATTGATGAGATGCTTATTGTCTGCTTGACTTTTCATTTTGATATGGGATAGCTCCTGTATCATGTGCAAGGAGTACCCCGTTGGCGGTTTTCTATGATACACATGCACTTACTATGACAAGAACTTACCGATGATTAAAGTTGAGTAGCATGCGGAGCGGCCCTGGTACTCAAGGGACATGGGATTGCCAATTTCTACTTTGTCAAGCATATACTGACATGGATATGTGCTACGGGTACCCGATGTTATCCTACCTAGTCCATCCCGACGGAAGGCCCACTCAACGACCTGCCAGGGTCCGTGACGCCTATGACGTTTTGGCTGCTATGAAGCCCATATGGACACGGACTCCCAAGCGCATAAGACAAGGAAAGCTCAAGACTAGAGTTCGAATACTACTTGTAACCAACTTGTATTGGCACCCAAGACCTAGCCTCTCCATATATAAAGGCTAGAAGGGTCCAACGAGGAGGACACGACCTAGATCTCTCTTAACTCACCGCATACACACCTTTACGCCAGATTGCATCTGCGCACCCCTGTAACTTTCGGTTCTGCCGTAATCAAGAGCAGACAAGCAGGAGTATGTTTTTCCCTCCGGGAGCCTAAATCTACGTAAATCTTGTGTCCCTGTGTTGCTTGTCTGTTAACCGTTCCGCGACTTTCAGCATCCTAATCTTCTCCAAAACCCAAGTCCATAACAATGGGCATTGACGAGATCAAACAGGGGCGGATCTCCTGGTAGGGCAAGGTAGGGCATCCGCCCTACCTTGATTTTTCGAGAAAACCTTTAGATGCGTATGTTTTTTCTAAACATTTTGAATGGTTATACGCTGAAAATGGACTTCGT
Source organism: Avena sativa (assembly GCA_916181665.1). Lineage (NCBI taxonomy): Eukaryota > Viridiplantae > Streptophyta > Magnoliopsida > Poales > Poaceae > Avena > Avena sativa. The sequence continues at coordinate 49,276,516 of OV702279.1, read as the reverse complement.
ATGAGAAAGTTATGCTTGTTTTAGTAAACACTGCGCAAAATTGATTCTGAAGTGAAATAAGGACTAGGTGTAGTCTAGTTTTAAACTAAATTTTCTCTCTGCAATTGCTAATTCTCAATCTAATCAAAATCAACTCTAAACAATATCCTAGATGAGGTATCTATGGAGGTCATGAGAGTATTTTGGCCGCCTTATGGCATGTGGACAAAACCAACTCTTAATATGTGACGGTTTATGTTTTATGTAAAAAAATTCTAATTGCATGCTTTCTCAATTATAAATTATGGTGTGTACCCCTCCTAAAGATGTGAATTCATGCAAAAAATAAGATCATAATCCTAAGCATGGACGAAGTGATAACAAAAATGAGTGAAAAGTCATTAAAAACGAGAAGATACTAGGTCACTATTGATTTTTTCGGCGTGTGTCCACCTTCTATTTTTCAATAAAATCTATTACAACTGATTTTGACCATCGATTTGATGAGTTTTCGTTAGAGTTTCTTTGTTTTTCCTTGCCTGAAATGAACCATTTTATTGGTTCAACGCGAATAAGATTTCTTGGCTGATAGAAATTTATCATGGGGATTTATATTATTAGGGAGTGACTATTAGACAACTAGCTGTTTTGCAATTGAGAAACAGACAGATTTTTTAAACCAATAGAAAGACGACAACTATCAAACTGAAAACCGTGAAAGCGAATGAGAAAACTATCTGTTTTCAGTTAACAAAGCAGACACATTTTGAGCCCAACGTTTTGAGTTTTAACGGCTCATTTATCAGTCCAACAACTCTACCCGTACGAACACAGCCTAATAGGTAAAAGAAGGCCCATATCACAACTACAGAAAAGCCCAACAACTCCACGCCTTACTTCCATCAGGTCATCTTCTCCGGTGAGAAAACACCAGCTCCACCGGTCCAGCCCCGCTGTGTCGCTGCTTCAGAGTGGGGATCAAAAGGATTCAAGTATCTCCCACGAAAAAGAGAGAGAGAGTGAAAAGGAGAAACAGAATTCAGTCTTGAAAATGGTACAATAGTAGAAGAACTAAAGAAGGATACAGATGTTCTCAGAGAAGACCAACCTGAAATTGACGACAACCTAAAGTCCCTGGTACTTGCTCTATAATCTGTATCATGAATTGGAACCATCCACCTTGGAGAAGTATATCAATCGACCCATGATGGACACATCAAATCATGCTCAATGAGCTCCCCCAAGTCCAACAACAAATTGAAGAATCAACACTATACTCTTAATAATGAAGAGATACCGAACATTGCGATTTTATAGTGAAAAGATACTAAACAAACTCTAAGAGACTGCAAACTAACTAAAATATAGATCGTGAAGAAATTTAGAGTTGGTAAACAGTAAAATAAATGAGGATCTCATGAACAACGAAGAATGAAACCTTGGTTAAAGAAAAGGATAAATAGATTAATGAAAGAATGAGTGCAGATGAATGTGGAATTGAATAACTGAGAAACTTAATCCTGAGAGACTGAAGAGAAGGGACTAAACAGAGAGTGATGAAAACTGGAAAAAAAAGGCAGAGACTAAAGAAAACACTGATCAGAAGTAATGAAATAATGAAAAGACGAGGAATTTGTGACTGAAATACTTAGTACTAAAAGAATGAAGAAAATGGTCTAAATAGAGAGTGACTCAAAACTGAAAAAAAAGGTAAACGGTGATCAAATCTAATAAAAGAATGAAAAGCCAACAAATTCGTGACTGGAAAACTCAAATAATTAACATTGAAAGACTAAAGAAAAGGGACTAGAAAGAGATGACTTGAAACTTTAAAAAAGGCACAGAGACTGAAGAAAATGATGATCAAATATAATGAAAGAATGAAAACCTAAGGAATTAGTAACTAAAAAACTAAAATACTTAAGAAAAAGTGACTTAAGAAATGGAACTAAAAAAATAGTGACTGAAAACAAGAAGAAACAATGACTGAAGAAAATGATAAATAGATCTAGTGAAGAATGAATGGCCGAGGGATTAGAGACTGAGAAACTGAATGAAGAACAAGAATGAACATAGAGAAATGAATTACATGAACTGATGAAAGTATGTCATTAGACAATTAAATTACATCAAAGATCTTATTGTCTCCAGGAAACACTTGTTGGAATAACTAGAGAAGATGTCCATGCCGACGCTATTGACATTTGATCTTTTGTTCAAAAGCAGATAAAGTGGGGGGAACATGATAAATTGTAAAATTGTCATATACAAACAAGCATTAGGAAGAATGCGATACAAACCTCGTTCTTGATATGAGCCTCCTTGGGGAAATTTATTTCATCCATCTACAAATGATTTAACTAACTTATTATAGAAAGAAAGCTAATACCAATACCAAAATAGATGGGCACAAAAGGTACACAACTAAGATACAAGGCTTGGAAAAACAAGAAGTACACCATTCTAAATATACAGAGGTGTGTTCAAATGACATTGAAATGTAACCACACAGAAACACAACAAACACACACACACACACACACACACACACACACACACACACACACACACACACACACACACATATATATATATATAACAATAGTGTGTTGATGATAAATGGTTTCTCTCTTGTTAAATCATGTTAACACATGGCAGGAGAGCCAAAGAGACCACACAAATGAGCCGACCGTACAAACGATATCAAGAAAAGAAACAAGGCATTACACTTCAAATTGAACACTAACTAAGATCATCACAAAATAAAGGATCCAGAAAACAAAAGATGGACAATTAGCATACTGCCAGTAATACAATTTTATTCATCCGTTGAGACTGGTCTAGTAGATATTTACCACTGTAGGATACTACCTGACAACAAAGGCGAGGCAGTACTAACATTGAAATGGGTACAACCACACATCTCTCTAGACTCTAGCTGTTGGTATCCTAAATAAATAAGACAAGTAAACCACAAGCAGCATTCAACAGTCATTAATCACCTCACTGGCTTGCTCACATGGAAAAACAAAAAAAAAGCATGTGCGGGAATCCCCTCTGCCTTCTTCTCCACAGTCTAAAATGAAGGTGATCAGACACACAAGAATAACCAATGTAGGACAACACATAATTAGGCCCATGATCTGATTGGCGACAAACTCTTGATTGCCCTACATGCAAATAGCCATACCTTTTGCTGATTTGACCCTGCGAAGATAGGAGAAATTAATACGGAGATAAGCTCCCAATACGCAAAAAAAAGATGATAAATGATCACATATCAAAACATTTTTCAGGCTTGAGGCAGACTGAACAGTACCATGAGCAACTAAAAATAACACATAGGGATGATACATATTCATGAATGAAAGATTCACACCAACACAAATGAAAACTAAACCTTAAGTTCACGGTAGATAATCTGTACTAATATAATTACTCTGTAGAAGGTCGCTTGCTGCTGCATGCACAACTGATCTAATTTACTCCTTAGCAGGTCACGGCTGCGAATCTGTTGACAGGTTTGCTGAGTGCTCCCTAGTGCCAAATTAGATAAATCCAAGAATTAGACAATCATTACTAATTTAATCTATAGTAGGTCGCTTGTTGTTGCATGCACAACTGAGCTAATTAACTCTGTAGCAGGTCATGGCTGCCACTCCGTTGTCAGATTAGCTGACCGGGCTTTCTCGCAAGAAAGATTTTGGTGGTGCCTCTTGAGGTGCTGCAGAAAAAAAATCAACAACCCTTCCTCTTTTCAAAACTGATAGACCTATAGGCTACAGAACAACTTAATCTGCGTCAAATTACCGTCCGTACAAAATCTGCTCTCGTGACTAAGTTATTGTTCTGAAAATTCAGGGGATTCAAAGTTTGGAGAGGAAGAGTAGGCTAGATTGGATCTTCTGTTTCTTGAGACTTAGATTGAAGAGGGGGTAGAACTTTGAAGTCGTGGATCACACTGAGCGAAGATGCCTGTAAGCGGCAGAACGGCACTAGGGGTAGCTCGAGGTTGCGCCCGTGGAATAGGAGAGGCAAATTGTAGGAATAAGTGGACAAATCAACAGAGGAAGAAGGTCAAGCGAATACCGATTTCCCCGCCGGCGCGCATGCATCTCTTGCTCGCGAATCGCCGATCTCGTCACCGTAGGTCGAGGAAGGACACAAACAGCGCCTCTTCCATCACCGCTAGCTGCAGCTGCGGGGTCACGGGTCTCTCTGTCGGCGGTCTTCCAGGCTCGCGAACCTCCACTCTCCGTCACCGGCATAGCGGGCTGCACCGTCGATGCAGACCTATCTCCACCATGGCTGCACTCCTCTCCCCGAGCCGATGGAGACAGAGAGCACCGAACTAGAATGAAAAAGGATTAAAAAAATCCAACAGCTACGTTGACTTAGGCTACGCGCGGGACAAAAGCAAAGACACTGGAAAAAGAGAAAGCCCGCTGAGATTCGGGACAGAGATCCGACGGTATAAAAAGTGACTGTTTTTCAATTATAAAACAGCTAGCTGTTAATTAGGAAAAGTGTATTATTATGACCATGAGCTTATATAAGATAACCTTGAGATATTCTTTATTCATATACAGAGAATTAAAAACTTCAGAGATTATCTTAATATTTGAATGATACATTATGCTTCATATCGTTTATCGCCTTGTTAAGCTTGTATTGCTTTTACTGGTAGAAACAACAATAGTTGAAAGGGCTTTCTCGATGACAAAGGTCATCAAGACCGAGTTGATATTTACTTTTTTTGAGTTCGCCTATCTCGATTTTTTTCCGTCCTCCGCCACTAAGATCAAACCTTGTCAATTAGCGCCGTCTGTGAAAAGCGGGGACGCTGATCGTGCGATCATGACGGTCTCATCCAAAGCGACCTACGATTCGTTGATCTTAGGAGATCAACATCTACTACAATCTAGATCAAGATGTGAAGAAATCTATACTACGTGTTTGTGGATTTAGCGTCATCGCCGCCCTCTAGCGTGGCTGATCCGATCTGTGAGATATATAATTTGATATTCATTAGCGGCCAACCAGATCGCATCGGCTCATCCAATTTCGTAGCTGGGAGCGTCGTGGATGACTTCAATTCCAGAAAAAGTACCATCCTATGGAAGCCAGGAGTTATAGTTCCGTCGAGACCTCGAATCGGACGGCTCGAAACTCTACAACTCAATCTGTCGACAAAGTAGATCACGATTCCAGACTCCACACGACAAACAATTCAAATGATGGGACGCGAAGTAGAGCAGCGCACTCCGCACGACACCTGATGCGGTGGCACCAGGAGCAGCACACACCCGGAAACGGCCACATGCTGGCACGCATGAGTCAGCATGAGTCACGTTGACCTGCATGCACGCGAGGCTTGTATGTACGGCGATTTTCTGCTGCTACAATGTCTCCACCATGGACATACAGGATCCAGCGTGTACAAGGAAGAGACCGAAAGACAAGAAAAGGTGGGGCCGGCTGCTTTGAACACCGTGGGGCAACTCAAGCAAACAAAAAACATGCAACAATCTGTGAAAGTAAAAGTGACAAATGAATCAACCGTCTTTATTCCATCGATGATTTGGGTATTTATACAAGGGAACCGACATACACGATCGTGGGAACGGACACAAGAAAGCCCCGATCGTGGGAACGGGAGAGAGTAAAACGTATTGCAGTTACAACAAGGATTATCTCCTATTTCCACATTTAAATAAATCTTAACACTCCCCCTAATCCTTGCTTGTCCTTGCGACCGATCATCATAGGAATAATCTCCTCCAAAAACCCTGTGGGAAAAATAGAGGAGAAAGATACAATATGCCATGAAAAACTCCTTCCAAAAACCCTATGGGAAAATAAGGAGAAAATGACATATATCATCCATGCTTATACTTATACTGATATTGTCTCATTAAAAACCTTACGTGAGAAATTATTAGGAAAAACTCACAAAGGAAAAGAGTGCAATATCGAAGATCTAATGATCTTCAACAGGTCTTAACATGGGAGATTTCTCCCCCTGAACTTTGCAAGTCACGAAGTCTTCTCATACCAATTCCACGTACATATTTGTAAAACAACGAACTTGGTAAGGACTTGGTAAACAAATCAGCGAGGTTATCACATGACTTCGTTTGCAAAATATTTATTTCCCCACTCTTTTGTAGCTCATGGGGATAAAATAGCTTAGGAGCAATATGCTTTGTAATATTGCTTTTAATATAACCTGTCTGCATCTGTACAATACAAGCAGCATTATCTTCATAGATAATGGTAGGCGATTCTAGCGAACCAATCCCACTTGAACCTTGGACAAAGTTCATCATTCTGCGAAGCCATACACATTCCCGTGATGCTTCATATAAAGCAATTATCTCAGAATGATTAGTGGATGTAGCCACCAATGTTTGCTTTGTCGACTTCCAAGAGAAGGCTGTACCTCCATGTAAGAAGACAAATCCAGTCTGTGATCTAGCATTATGGGGATCTGACAAATATCCAGCATCACAATACCCCACCATGGTTCTCTCTTGATTTTTCTGATAGAACAAACCAAGATCTTTGGTGCCCTGAAGATATCTTAGAATATTCTTCACACCAACCCAATGCCTTTTCGTTGGCGATGCGCTGTATCTAGCTAAGAGATTAACTGCAAACGATATATCAGGTCTCGTGCAGTTTGCTAGATACATTAGTGCACCAATTGCACTAAGATATGGAAACTCGGGTCCCAATATCTCTTCATCGTCATCCTTAGGTCTAAAAGGGTCTTTATCTCTATCAAGAGACCTAACAACCATAGGTGTTTTAGACGGGTATGACTTATCCATATTGAACTTCTCCAATATCTTTTGGATGTACGCAGACTGGTGAACTAATATTCCTGAAGAAATATGTTCAAGTTGCAAACCGAGACAAAATTTGGTCTTACCCAAATCTTTCATCTCAAATTCCGTCTTCAGATGATTACTAGCCTCATTTATCTCTTGTGTAGTACCAATGATATTCAAATCATCCACATACACAGAGATTATACAAAATCCATCAGTAGATTTCTTGATGAACACACATGGGCAATCATCATCGTTTAAGTACCCTTTCTGCAAAAGGAACTCACTTAGTCGGTTGTACCACATTCTACCCGACTGCTTCAAGCCGTATAACGACCTTTGTAGCTTTACGCAATACATTTTGCGATCAGCCTTTGGATCTGGAATCTTCATTCCCTCAGGGACTTTCATGTAGATATCCGTATCCAGCGACCCATATAAATATGCGGTCACCACATCCATCAATTGGATATACAAATTCATTTGCACTGCCAGTGATATCAAGTATCGGAACGTGATTCCACTCATCACAGGAGAATATGTTTCATCGTAATCAATGCCAGGTTTCTGTGTAAACCCTTGTGCTACAAGCCTCGCCTTATATCTCACCACCTCATTGTTTTCGTTCCTCTTTCGAACAAAAACCCATTTCGCCCCTACGGGGAAAACGTGTTGAGGAGTAGGTATCACTTTAGTAAATACCCCTCTCTTGGTAAGCGAGCGCAATTCATCCTCAATTGCAACCATCCATTTGGACCAGTCCGAGCGTTTCATACACTCTGCCATGGTCTTAGGTTCACGGTCCAATGCCAGGTCATCTGCAATCTTTGAGGAGAAAAATATGTCGACATTTGTAGACTTTCTGTTGAACGATTCTCCTAATTCAACATAGTTTGTGGAAATCTCTTCAATACCTTCAGACTCATCGTGATTTCCCTCAACGATTGAATCGAGGTGTTCCAATATCCCAGCACCTATATTTGTGTGCGCACTTGTGCTGGGCCCTGGATGATGAACATCCTTTAGGTGTCTTTCTTTAACACTTGGTTGAATGTCAACCCGTGGTTGACCTACATTTACTGTTTGAGAGATCCTCATTCCCCGCGGACGCTTCTGAGAAGCCTTGTCCTTTTTGTCCAGATTTCTCCCCCTCTTGGGCAGTTGAGTGGTCTTTGCTATCTCAACTCTCTCTGGGACATTCATAGCGGGAATATGGGATTTAGTGACACCTTTATAGTCAGTAAATGCATCTGGCAGATTATTTGCAATATTTTGCAAATTTATAATCCTCTGAACCTCCAGTTCAGATTCATTCGTACGTGGATCTAAAGACTGAATGCCTTCAACATTCCAATATATTTCCCGGCATTCTTTGTGGTCCTTTTCTCCCCCTAATGCCGGAAAATTATCCTCATCGAAGATGCAATCAGCGTACCGGGCTGTAAAGAGATGCCCTGTTAGAGGCTCCAGGTACTTTATAATCGACGGAGAAGTGTACCCCACATAAATACCCATCTTTCTATGTGGACCCATCGATGTACGCTGAGGTGGTGATATCGGCACGTACACAGCGCAACCGAATCTTCGAAGGTGGGAAATACTTGGTTGATTTCCACGTACTAACTTCAACGGGGAGGCCGTATGGTATGCAGTTGGTCGAATTTGTATCAATTCCGCGGCATGTAACACCGCATGTCCCCAATATGAAGTTGGGAGATTACAATTCTGTAGGAGCGGTCTTGCTATCAACTTGATCCTCTTGATAAGTGATTCCGCAAGACCATTTTGTGTGTGTACATACGGTACAGAATGCTCCACAGTTATGCCCAAAGCTAGGCAGTAATCATTGAATGCTCGTGAACTAAATTCAGCAGCATTATCCATTCTGATGGATTTTATCCTATGTTCAGGATGATTAGCTCTCAATTTTATGATTTGAGTAATCAACTTTGCGAATGCATGGTTCCTTGTCGATATGAGACACACATTTGACCATCTTGTAGATGCATCAATGAGTACCATAAAATATCTGAATGGTCCCGATAACGGTTGAATTGGACCACATATATCTCCTTGAATGCGTTCAAGAAAATTTAGTGGTTCATTCTTGACCTTCAGGTATGAGGGTCTAGTGATTAATTTCCCAGTTGCACATGCAGTGCAAACAAAATCCGAGGATTGAGGAAAATTAGCAACCGTTATGTTGTGTCCAATAGAACCATCAATAATTTTCCTCATCATCCCAACACCAGGATGACCCAGGCGATCATGCCATATCTTGAATTTATCAAGATTTTGGAAGATTATTTTATATGCCAAATGTGGCTCTGGCTTTATGTATGTATAATATAATCCAGAAGATAGAGCAGGAAGTTTCTCAAGGGTCTTCCTTTCGGAACCCTTTTTCCGAGTTATGAGTAGGCTTTTAACCTCATCATCTTCATGAGTTTCGATGTGGTAGCCATTACTCCGGATGTCCTTAAAACTTAGCAATGTACGAGTTGAATCCGGATACAATAATGCCTCCTGGATCATAAGCTTCGTACCATTTGGGAGTGTAAATGTGGCCTGACCAGAACAAACAATGACGGTGTCGCGACCACCAATAGTCATGACACTCCCCTTACTCTTTTTCAGAGTTTGGAAGTATTTAACCTCACGTAATATTGTGTTAGAGGCACCACTGTCCGCTAAACAAATTTCCTCCTCCATTGAATTTTCAGAAGATTTCTATAGAGTAAAAAGAATAAAATTTTAGTATTTTATCCAAACTCATATAGAATATACACATACAATACATACTATGTATGCCTGCTCACGTATTACAATACATTATGTTCGACTACATAATTATTACAATACCATATGTCTTATGACACAAATATTTTACAACACACAATATATGTAAGGACATCATCACAATACTTATGACACTACATGGAGTTTAAAGTTGATCTCCATATATGTCACTTGTAGAAGTGAAATCCACTAGCATGTCTTCAGCATGAAGTGTTGGTCCTTCCTTTTGCTGAGGCTGATCATGGTTCTCCATGTTCTTTTGAACACTGTTCTGTTGAACACCTTGGGAACTCTCGACCATCGGTCCAGTGAAGTGAGCTTCGTACTGGTGCCCTTGGGCCTTCTTGCCTTTGATTGATTGTTGATACAGCGACACCAAATGCTTAGAAGTTGTACACTTCTTTGCAATATGAGTGTTACAACCACATCGATAACAACCTTGAGAATTGTTACCCCTATCATTTCTCTTGAAATGATTCTTGCCCTTTTGGACTCCATGGCTATTCTGATTCTCATTGCGTTTCCACTTTCCCTTAAACCTCATACGGTTCTTCTTTGAACCACGAAAGTTTTGAGCATTGTAAGAATTGAAATGTGCTTCAGGCAGCGGCAATGTTCCCGTTGGACGGGAAAGATTATTCTTATCAAGAATTTCATTGTGCTTTTCTGCCTGAAGGAGTGCATATATCAATTCAGAATGCTTCCTATACTTTTGGTTATGATGCTGTTCAGCAATCAACCTCATATTAGGATGGAAAGTAGAGAGCGTCTTCTCAATGAGATCCGCATCCGAAACTGCACTGTTGCAGAATCTCAACTTTGAGTTGATTTGATGTACGGCGGAGTTGTATGCCGCAACGGACTTGAAATCCTGGAAGCGGATTAGTGCCCATTGCCTTTGCGCTTCAGGCAACATCACCGATCTCTGTTGATCATAGCGCTCCTTTAAGGAGTCCCATAATGATAGAGGATTTTCTTCCATCATGTACTCATCTTTCAGAGCGGGATCGAGGTGATGTCGAATGAAGTGTAAAGCTGCATACTTTGCCGGTTCTGGTATAGCAGGAGCACCTTGAGCAGGTGTGGTTATAGTGCTGATCAAATTCCTGGATGACAAGTTAATCTTGACATCCATTGCCCAGGTCAGATAGTTTCTGCCATCAAGTGCAAGTTCAGCAAACTCTTTCTTGGATATGTTATCCATAGCCTACATGAAAAATATCATGCTCATTAATTTACCAACAAGTAAATTAATTGTGTGTAAAATAGCATGCTTGATCCACTTGAAGGTCTAGGAAAAGCCTATTCGACTCATCATATGACATTCTACAAATAGATAATCACCATATATGGTGTAGATCATATTTGTAGGACACATGGAGATAGTCACTACCAAGTAGTGTAGATCTCACTTACATGTGTACTTTCATTTTTGCTTTAAACACAAGGTAATCACTACAAAGTAGTGTAGACCGACCTCTTATGGTACTTCACACAACCTTGTGTTTAATAAAACACATTGAAGGTAGTCGCCAACTTGGTGGCGTAGACCTCACAGTTGTGTATCAAGTAATTCATTGATATTTAACCAATCCATAAGTTGTGCGCAAATTTGAAATTTGTCATATTATTTTGTCAAGCATAGTCAACATAAAGCAATTGAAAATTGCAAACAGTCAAATCTACACATATTTACAAAAACTGAGGCTAAAAAGCTAAACAGAAAAAGAGAATCGAAGTTTTAATGTACTGGACCCAATATACAGAATCCCATACGGTGGCACATTTTTTTCGATATGCTCTTTTATTCTTTGGTAGCTTCGCGAGCGTACGTGACTAGCTAAACAACCAAGTCGTACACAACCTGGAGGCTTCGTGAACCAAAACGACCAGGGACAGCTCACGAGCGGGAGGATAAGGCAGGGAGTAGTTCTCGCGGAAACGTTCCCCCACGCGCACGCGCTCCTGACGGAACCGCTTCCCACGGGCACGCGCTCCTCCCCTGTTTCTGCGGCGGCGTTCAATCCAAAATCACCGCTACCACTGGCCGCCGCTGGCGGCCGTTCACCGGCGAGATGCGGATGCTCCCAGCGCGCCATCCTCCTCCTCCTCCGAAGAAGATCCGCCGGCCAGGTGCATCCCAGGCACCACTCCATTGGCGTGGCCGTTGGAGAGGCCATGCCTCACCAAGCTCTGCTCCTCCGGCCGTCGACCGGAGCGCGAGATGATGAAGCGAATGCGGCGGCTCGGAGGTGGTGAAGGGGCGGCGGAGCTTCCGGCTCCGTTGGCGAAAAAATCTCCGAACGAGTTCACCGGCGCCGGAAGATATCGTCCGATGCTCGTGCTTGACGAGGTAGCACCGGCGTTCACCAGTTCATGCGCCGGAGTCGGGGACGGCAGATCCGGCGACCCTGGTGGTGAGGGTGCTGCGGGCGGCCCGGGCTCAGCCTCCTCCTCGACGGGCGCCTGATTTGCTGCAAGGCGTGGGCAGGCCCAGCCGTGCTCGCAGCATGGCGGTGGTGGAGGCGGGGCGGCGAGCTCCGGGTCGTCCACCTCCATCTCGTCGCTTTCCGGCTCCATCTCCTCGTCGGCGTATAGGTTCGGCGCCGCTGGTCCGGCGAGTATCCATGCCGGCAGCGGCCGCGCCTCCGGCATCGCGAACGGCGCAGGCGGTTGTGCCTGGAAACCTGATGGTCCAGCACCATCGTCACCACCATGGCGACGACCTCCGAACCGGCGGCGGCGAAGGCCGAGTTGTTGGAGATGCTGCAGGTTCCTGTTGTGGCGGCGACGGCCACCAGCGCCATGGTGGCGACGGCGGCGGCGACGACGGCCGTCCACCCGAAGAAGACGAAGAAAGAAGTTGCTAAAACCTCCTCCAGGCATTCTTACCTCTTCTTTTCTTCTTGTTTTCCGTTCGTCCTACTCCGGTGATCGCCGGAGTTCGCCTCTTGTGCTCTCGGTAGAACAAAGGTGCTGATAACGTGTGAAAGTAAAAGTGACAAATAAATCAACCGTCTTTATTCCATCGATGATTTGGGTATTTATACAAGGGAACCGACATACACGATCGTGGGAACGGACACAAGAAAGCCCCGATCGTGGGAACGGGAGAGAGTAAAACGTATTGCAGTTACAACAAAGATTATCTCCTATTTCCACATTTAAATAAATCTTAACACAATCAACGAGCTGATCAAATCGACTAGGGAAAATGTCTACGTGGGCATCAACCTGATGGCAAGTTCAATACTAGTAGTACTCGTGCTGCAATGACTAGAAGAAACGGAAAGCTTCAAAACCAACAAGTTTTGCTCCATCGCAAAGTAAAACAAAAAAAGGAGAATAGAAAACAAAGGTCAATCACATGAATATTGCTTCCCGACTAAGTTACTTTGGTGCATAATCTCGTCGATTCCTCAAGTCCCGGTCGTAAAAAAAGAAAGGAATCAAGCTGCTACAAACCAGCGTTTTGCGCATCGGTGCTAAGAAGTTGGATCCGCTCTATCCGAATAAACACCACACGACTCCCTAAGCCTGGACTACATGTTCGCTGTGTCGACTATGTCCACCGCGTCGACCTGTCGCTTCATCAACCACACATTCGTTGCATCAACTCCGTCCACAACGATCTATATTTAGAGGCTCCCTCGGCATCAGCGACCCGCTACGGCCTTCGGCTGCGGTGACCCGCTGCATCTTTCGGATGCGGCGACCAGACGCGATCTTCAATTGCGGCAACTGACCGCATCGGCTTCAGCGACCACGACTCGGGAGCTCCCTCGACTCCCGCGACCCTCTGCAGTTTTCTACAGCGGTGACCCGTTGCGGTCTTCGGCTCTGGTCACTCGAGGACTTCTTTGACTCTGGTGACCCGATGCGGTCTTCGACTGCGGCAATCTGCGGATGCGGAGCTGTCTACCACCATCAACTTCGGAAATCTGTCGCCGCTATGACTGTGGTCCGCCGCGTCGACCACGTTCATGCGCGACCCGCTACCGCGTCGACTCCGTCCACGACAACTACTACTAAAGCTAAGTTTCCCTCTACTTAGAATTCATTCTTTTTTAACTTACACTCGAAACACTCGGGGGATGCACCCTCTTTTGAGTAACCTAATATGCCATCGGATCCACGCACTTGAGCACCTCATACGCGACAACCCGAGTAGATGATACTGCCTGATCGTCAAATCCTTAAATTCCGAGCACCTCGGCAAGGTACTGAGAATAAGGGTAATAAGGCTAACGAAAAGGCCTAGCATACAGTGCAAAAGTGTCGACTCGATTGGCACCAGAATTTTACTTTACAAGCCGACAGGCAAATATTCTTTACAAGATACATGTACTTCACAATTCTTCATGTTTTCTACAGCTTATAAGGACGTCGACTACGTCGAGCTATTCAATTGAGTCCCGCAACAGGAGCCGACAAAGCAATTGGCTACGCCATAGACTTAAAACCCTAGTCGAGTCCCTCCTCAGATGGTCGCATTGCCTGATGCTACAAAGTCGCGACGCTTGTCACGCACACGACAGAAGCAACAGCGTCGACTTCATCCGAAACGTCGAGTCCTTCTGGCTAAACATTGCGCGACTCTGGTACGTCGATTCTTGGCTCCTTAGCATGAGACACTGACTCGATGCACTTCCGGATCAGTGGTTTCTCCTCGCATGAGTCTCCACTCGAGTCTGCGACTCGACTAGACACTTGGGGGCTACTCCTATTAGGAGCGCTGGTCGCGCACCCGATGTACTTCCAGGTCAGCGGTACGCCCATGAGATTGTCAACTACAACTGCACAATACAAGAATCGAGTCTCTGCCCGAGTCTACGACTCCACCAGACATTCGGTGTCTACTCCGAACTGGAGCGTTGGTCGTGCATTCGAAGATCTTCGAGTGGCATGCTTCGATTCCTCATACGAATCAACGATTCGACTAAGGACTCGGGGGCTACTCCCGTAGGGAGCGCTGGTCGCGCATTGGAAAAAATGAAGGCATTTAGGGCATCTGCAAGGTCATCCGAAGAACTTCTGGATCGCCGTAACCCGCAACCAACGATTATAAGTCTCTGCTCGAGTCTACGACTCGAACAGACACTCGGGGGCTACTCCCATAGGGAGCGCTGGTCGCGCACCCTATAGTCCATTGTGTTGACTACATCCATAATGTTGACTCCTTTACAACAACCGAACAAATTCAGTTGACCCGACTAACTTTCGGGTGAAGTGCTTCGCACTCGACACAACTTTTGACTCCGACATCCAAATGCAAGGTTTAAGACAACTAGGTCTCCACCCGAATCTACGTTTCAGATGGGGGGACACTCCGGGGCTACTGATGTTTCCTACGGGTACCCGATGTTAGCCTACCTAGTTCAGCCCGACGGAAGGCCCACTCGACGACCTGCCAGGGTCCATGACGCCTATGACGTTTTGGCTGCTATGAAGCCCATATGGACATGGACTCCCAAGCGCACAAGACAAGGAAAGCTCAAGACTAGAGTTTGAATACAACTTGTAACCAACTCGTATTGGCACCTGAGACCTAGCCTCCCCATATATAAAGGCTAGGAGGGTCCATAGAGGAGAACACGACCTAGATCTATCTCTCAACACCGCATACACACCTCCACGTCAGATTGCATCTGCGCACCGCTGTAACTTTCGGTTCCGCTATAATCAAGAGCAGACAATCATGAGTAGGGTTTTCCCTCTAGGGGCCTGAACCTGGGTAAATCTCGTGACCTTGAGTTGCTTGTCTGTTAACCGTTCCGTGACTTCCAGCATCCCCATCTTCTCTCAAACCCAAGTCCATAACAATGGGCATTGACGAGATCGAACCTCGTCATTAATCACTTCAAGATTCTTATGATAGGGGCAATGAGAGCTAAAAGCTAACACGTACCATAATTTTTGGAAGATCTTTATGAGACTTGAAATCATTGCTTTCCTTTATGAAGGGCCTTTCTTCCACTATTTGTAACACCCTCAGAATCGGCCCTATGCAAGTTTTAGCGAAACCCGCCAAACCCGCATAGAAACGATTCAAAGGTGCCCACCAGGCACTTTCGTGCGGGTGGAAAACGAAGTAATAACATTACACAACAGTCCTCGATGGGACCCACAGAACAAATATATATTCAACACGACTCCATGAGTCAAGAATACAGATATACAGAACAAAGATCCAAATCACCTTGAAAACGATAGAGCGTCCAACTACGGACAAGATGCAAATGGGGCTAAGAGCCCTGAAGAATAACCAATGGCGTCCATAACCCTGCCCAGGCCAAGCCGGAAGGGTAACCCTGCTAACGACGTCGATCTCAAAACCTGCTTAAACAAAAGGGGTGCCGACAAAGGGCAAAGGAAAAAGAGGAGCGTCAGTACTGAGGCCAGTACACGGCGAGGCTAGAATTCGGCGGTCCTCGCCTACATAGGTGTGGTGGACTGAGCGGCAGCGCAGCATGCACTAAACAACCTATAGAGACTCGATATAACTGTCGGCTACCAGAGAGGGATAAGAAAGACCTATTCAGAACCAACCTGATACTACCACCAAACATACCCATCCTGGTGTTTCCCCCTCGAGACCAAACGAGGAAGTCAACCGAGGAACTCACACAGTTGGCAGTTTTATTTATTCAGTTATCGTTGCAGCAATTACTAGTCAGGTATAGATAGTCATCCTGATAGAATAAGCAGTGGGCACTTTTAGTTAACCATTCCGTTGTAGTTGCGACACTTACTAGTCAAATACAATTAGCATGAGATATCCCAAAACCCAGCAGTTGTTGGTACTTTTATTTAGCCATTCCGTTATAGTTGCAATACTTACTAGTCAGATACAATGGTAGCAAGCGACAACCCAAACAAGCAATTGTTGGCAATTTTATTTAGCCATTCCATTATAGTGAAGCTGATTACTAGTCATTATAAAGTCAAATTTATAGCACTACTTTAGTTATAGTTGTCTATGATCGAGATACTGTGCTCCAAGTCGTCCATAACCGCGGACACGGCTTTCAGAAAGTTTTACCCTGCAGGGGTGCACAAATAGCAACACACACTCGATCAACCTCGGAAAAACCAAATCAAAACCCAACGAGGCCTTCACGACAAAGCAATCACAAGATTCAGAAATATTTCAGGGGGCCACCCCATTAAGTATACCCGCAACGAAGTTAGCTGACTTCGAGACGGACTCAAGGTTTGTGGGGCCGGCTGTAAACGACTGGGAACCCGAAAGTGTGACTGGGCTTGTCGATACCGCGAAAACGGGTCACGATCCTAAACAGTACAGGTGCTCCTCGCACAATCGTAAATAAAGCAGTAAAGCATGGCATAAGTACAGGATAGTAAATAAAATCTCAAACTAGTTTGTGGCCCCAAGAAATAAGAATGAATCAAGCTCTGGCTCAGGGGGGTCCCATAATCCTCCCGGATGTGGATAGCGCGAATATTCAAGGAACAGGTATCAAGTACTCGGGGTCCTACGGGACACAAGTGGACGGTTAACAACCAAATAACATCTATTGCCCACCTGTGCCTCTGCATTTACCTACTTCAATTTTAGTTGTTAAACAGTAATTAAAGTTATGATCAACTCCAACATAAACATGTGGCAATACTCCAACAACTGTGGTACTGGACGACACGCAACAGCACCTGAGCAAGCGACTACGACGCGCAAGTCCAACTATCTACCAAACAACAGGTAATAGGTTGTGTCCAAGGCAGTATAAGGCTGCAAGGGATATCACGGGTACGGAAACTAGAGCATCGCAACACAGATAGCAATAGATCAACAGGAGGGAATAAATACTATAAAAGTAAGATAGGTAGAAAGGGGGAGATGCTCGCCTGAAAACATTGCCGAAGATTCAGCCGAAGATCGGGTCGACACTCGCATCAACTCATCGGCCTAGTCCGTGAAGACGCAAAACACTAGCACAAACACCGGATGCACTATTTAATACTACGGCAAAAGATCGGGCATGATGCATGTATGACGCATGGCATGGGAAAGATGCGATGCAATTAGGCCATATTAAGCGGAACCGGGGTCCCGACATTTATTAGATGGTTTAGGTTGTTTAGATACCCTGCAATTTAAATGTTGTCTTAACATGGCAAAACATGGCTTCTGTTTGCTACATAAATTTAAATGGAGCCAATATTAGACTAGATTTGCCCGCATATGACCTCCATATTTAATTATGAGATGAATTGACATAATGCCCCCAACCCACATGATATGCATGCGAGATGAACAATTAATATGCAACAAGTTTTATATATAGCATTTATAAAATAGGGCTCGGGAAAAGGTTCACACATCTGGGTTCGGAAGATCTTGGTTCCGGGGGAGGTTCGGGGTTCGACAGGGTTCGTCGGGGATCGGTTCGACGGGAAACGAGGTTCGGACTCCGGGATTAGGGTCTTCGGATCTGTGAAGGAGATCATGGCGTTCCGAGGAGAAGATCTTGGCGTGCCGAGGGTTCGGTCTTCAAATCCCGGGAAGGATGTCTTGCGGTTTCCCGTGAAGGCGATCTTGACGCTCGGTGCCTGTGAAGTAGAACTTGTCGTCCGTCTTTTGTCGGTGGTGAACTTGACCGATGGTCTTCGGGTCCGGGAAGGAGCACTTGGCGTGGCTCCGGTTACGGGATCGGTCTTCGGGTTCGGGGGTCTCGGCGTCCGTGACGAAGATCATGGCATCCGTGAGGGAGAACATGGCATTCCGGGAAGGAGACCTGGGCATGTCGAGTGTTTGGTCTTGCATCTCTGGTGGCGATGAGAACCCACACGTAGTCACGTGGTTTTCAGACAGCATCACACCGATTCTTCGGATTCTCGGACGAGGTTGAATTAGTTGATGTAGGTACACAAGCAGTACCATCGACCAAACACACATCGTTTACACTACATGCATAGCAGAGAACCAACAGGCTATTGATGTACGGGAAGGGACGCGTGCTAGCAGAGGCGCTGCACGGTCGAGGTCACCGCACCGGAACAGAGGACGGACAGACGCGGCGGCGTGTGTTCGCACAGATGAGCAGAGAGGCGGGCGGCAAGGAAGGGCGCAGGAGGCACACGGAAGACGCGGAGAGGCGGCGGTGGGCTTGGCAGGGCCGAGCGGTGGAGAGAGGGTTGCAGGCGGGCCTGGCCAGAGGCAGGGCAGGTACGGCCTCGGCGGGATCTGGCGGCGAGCGCGGGCTCGAGGCGGCCGTCGACGAGGAGAGAGGCCCTGGCGGCGGCTGGACGACGGGGACGGAGGAGCTCCTGGCGGCAGCGGGCACTCCTGGCGAGGCGGAGAGAAGGCCGACGACGGGAGGAGGGAGACGCGGCAGCCGAGAGGGAGGCGAGGAAGAGGAGCGACGGTGAGGTCGATGGAGGACGCGGCGAGGCGGGCCTCTGGCCGGAGCAGAGCGGGGCCCGGTGTGGCGGAAGGTGGAGGCGAGGGCGGCTCCGGCGGGGCGAGCCCGAGCGGCGGGAGGAGGAGGCCCTGGGCGACGCGGCGGATCGGGGATGGGAGGTGGAGGCGGCGGCGCTGGCCAAGCAGAGAGGGAGCGGGGCGAGCGAGGCTAGAGGGAGCGTCGGGTTGGGGAGGGAGAAGGAGCAAGACGAGGAGCAGGGTCGGGGTGGGGCCAGGGGAGAGAGAGAGAGGGAGCGGGGGAGGCGGCCAGGGGGAGTGGGGCTGTGGGCCAGGTGGGCCAGCAGGTGGGGTGGCGTGTGTGCTGACGTGGGGTTTGACCAGGTGGGGAGGCTGAGGTGGCGGGCTGGGATAGGATAGGGGGAAGGGAGTGGTGAGGTGTCGCCAAGGGATTGGAGGGGGTGAGGTGGCAGAAGGGTGGGTAGAATAGGACTGGGTAGGAAAAGGGTTTAGGGGGGGCTGGTTTTTGTACTGGGGGTGGCCGACTAGGTCGGATCGACCCGGTACGGCTGCCCCTAAAAATAATATAAATTTTTATTTAATTTAAAATAAACTTTTGTAAATAGTTTTTAGACAAATAAAAGACCCGGAAAGACCGGCGCTTTAATTTGAAATTGAGACGGGGAATATTTAGAAAACCAAACTAGGCTTTTAGAAAATAGGTTTCGACAAACAAATGCATGATGACATGACGATGCTCAAATGCAATGTGGCATGATGACATGAGCATGCGGTCATGACGATGCAATGCACAAAAACAACGCGATTTTCTAGTAGTGGTTTTGCGGGATGCCACAATTCGACACCACTAACAATGGATCTCGCCCTCGAGATCCGCCTCCTGGTACGGGGAAGAAGGCCGCCGATCTGAATCTTCTCGCTTCGTGTAGATCCTCGCGACACCACTAACAATGGTTCTTTCTTCATCTTGAAATTGGCGACACCACCAACAAGAGGTCATTGATCTTGTTCGTCAAGAGAACACTCCGGATAACAACAGAGAAAGTTAAAGGTAAGGCCACCTCTAACTTCCATGGAAGGAGTAAGAATTGCATCGATCCACCATTCAATATACGAAAGCGAATGATAAGAGTAGTGGTATGGTCGCGACTCCATCCCGCACTCAAAGCATTACTCTGTACATGAATAGGAGAATTATGTATCCAACTCTCAGAATTCAGATCGTAGATCTCGGCAAGCAAGGTTCGGGAACAAAAGAATGATGCAGACTCTGCATCGGATCTGGCGTAGATGATGTCGTCGCGTCGGAAAACACCGGAAGGCACGAGAAGGAACAAAGAGAAGTCCACCAGATGAAGGATTCATCTGATAGCATGAAGACCGGATGTAGAAGCATCGTTACCAAAGGAGGAAGCGAAACCCTGAAGGTACGACGGAAAACCCAATCCACGAGAAATCCTGGACTTGAAGAGAGAGAAGAGAGCGGATTCAAAACACGCAGAGGTGAGAGGGGAGCAGCAGAGGGGTAAGGAGTAAAATCAGACCTAATCAGAACTATCCAACCGATTTTGCAAAAATAGTTTTGACACTCTACTTCGGCCGTTAGCTAGGTTATCCTACAGGCTGGACTTGTGGGGTATCGCAACTGCTGAGCTCTGATACCACTCTGTAACACCCTCAGAATCGGCCCTATGCAAGTTTTAGCGAAACCCGCCAAACCCGCATAGAAACGATTCAAAGGTGCCCACCAGGCACTTTCGTGCGGGTGGAAAACGAAGTAATAACATTACACAACAGTCCTCGAAGGGACCCACAGAACAGATATATATTCAACACGACTCCATGAGTCAAGAATACAGATATACAGAACAAAGATCCAAATCACTTTGAAAACGATAGAGCGTCCAACTACGGACAAGATGCAAATGGGGCTAAGAGCCCTGAAGAATAACCAATGGCGTCCATAACCCTGCCCAGGCCAAGCCGGAAGGGTAACCCTGCTAATGACGTCGATCTCAAAACCTGCTTAAACAAAAGGGGTGCCGACAAAGGGCAAAGGAAAAAGAGGAGCGTCATTACTGAGGCCAGTACACGGCGAGGCTAGAATTCGGCGGTCCTCGCCTACATAGGTGTGGTGGACTGAGCGGCAGCGCAGCATGCACTAAACAACCTATGGAGACTCGATATAACTGTCGGCTACCAGAGAGGGATAAGAAAGACCTATTCGGAACCAACCTGATACTACCACCAAACATACCCATCCTGGTGTTTCCCCCTCGAGACCAAACGAGGAAGTCAACCGAGGAACTCACACAGTTGGCAGTTTTATTTATTCAGTTATCGTTGCAGCAATTACTAGTCAGGTATAGATATTCATCCTGATAGAATAAGCAGTGGGCACTTTTAGTTAACCATTCCGTTGTAGTTGCGACACTTACTAGTCAAATACAATTAGCATGAGATATCCCAAAACCCAGCAGTTGTTGGTAGTTTTATTTAGCCATTCCGTTTTAGTTGCAATACTTACTAGTCAGATACAATGGTAGCAAGCGACAACCCAAACAAGCAATTGTTGGCAATTTTATTTAGCCATTCCATTATAGTGAAGCTGATTACTAGTCATTATAAAGTCAAATTTATAGCACTACTTTAGTTATAGTTGTCTATGATCGAGATACTGTGCTCCAAGTCGTCCATAACCGCGGACACGGCTTTCAGAAAGTTTTACCCTGCAGGGGTGCACAAATAGCAACACACACTCGATCAACCTCGGAAAAACCAAATCAAAACCCAACGAGGCCTTCACGACAAAGCAATCACAAGATTCAGAAATATTTCAGGGGGCCACCCCATTAAGTATACCCGCAACGAAATTAGCTGACTTCGAGACGGACTCAAGGTTTGTGGGGCCGGCTGTAAACGACTGGGAACCCGAAAGTGTGACTGGGCTTGTCGATACCGCGAAAACGGGTCACGATCCTAAACAGTACAGGTGCTCCTCGCACAATCGTAAATAAAGCAGTAAAGCATGGCATAAGTACAGGATAGTAAATAAAATCTCAAACTAGTTTGTGGCCCCAAGAAATAAGAATGAATCAAGCTCTAGCTCAGGGGGGTCCCATAATCCTCCCGGATGTGCATAGCGCGAATATTCAAGGAACAGGTATCAAGTACTCGGGGTCCTACGGGACACAAGTGGACGGTTAACAACCAAATAACATCTATTGCCCACATGTGCCTCTGCATTTACCTACTTCAATTTTAGTTGTTAAACAGTAATTAAAGTTATGATCAACTCCAACATAAACATGCGGCAATACTCCAACAACTGTGGTACTGGACGACACGCAACAGCACCTGAGCAAGCGACTACGACGCGCAAGTCCAACTATCTACCAAACAACATGTAATAGGTTGTGTCCAAGGCAGTATAAGGCTGCAAGGGATATCACGGGTACGGAAACTAGAGCATCGCAACACAGATAGCAATAGATCAACAGGAGGGAATAAATACTATAAAAGTAAGATAGGTAGAAAGGGGGAGATGCTCGCCTGAAAACATTGCCGAAGATTCAGCCGAAGATCGGGTCGACACTCGCATCAACTCATCGGCCTAGTCCGTGAAGACGCAAAACACTAGCACAAACACCGGATGCACTATTTAATACTACGGCAAAAGATCGGGCATGATGCATGTATGACGCATGACATGGCAAAGATGCGATGCAATTAGGCCATATTAAGCAGAACCGGGGTCCCGACATTTATTAGATGGTTCAGGTTGTTTAGATACCCTGCAATTTAAATGTTGTCTTAACATGGCAAAACATGGCTTCGGTTCGCTACATAAATTTAAATGGAGCCAATATTAGACTAGATTTGCCCGCATATGACCTCCATATTTAATTATGAGATGAATTGACATAATGCCCCCAACCCACATGATATGCATGCGAGATGAACAATTAATATGCAACAAGTTTTATATATAGCATTTATAAAATAGGGCTCGGGAAAAGGTTCACACATCTGGGTTCGGAAGATCTTGGTTCCGGGGGAGGTTCGGGGTTCGACAGGGTTCGTCGGGGATCGGTTCGACGGGAAACGAGGTTCGGACTCCGGGATTAGGGTCTTCGGATCTGTGAAGGAGATCATGGCGTTCCGAGGAGAAGATCTTGGCGTGCCGAGGGTTCGGTCTTCAAATCCCGGGAAGGATGTCTTGCGGTTTCCCGTGAAGGCGATCTTGACGCTCGGTGCCCATGAAGTAGAACTTGTCGTCCGTCTTTTGTCGGTGGTGAACTTGACCGATGGTCTTCGGGTCCGGGAAGGAGCACTTGGCGTGGCGCCGGTTACGGGATCGGTCTTCAGGTTCGGGGGTCTCGGCGTCCGTGACGAAGATCATGGCATCCGTGAGGGAGAACATGGCATTCCGGGAAGGAGACCTGGGCATGTCGAGTGTTTGGTCTTGCATCTCTGGTGGCGATGAGAACCCACACGTAGTCACGTGGTTTTCAGACAGCATCACACCGATTCTTCGGATTCTCGGACGAGGTTGAATTAGTTGATGTAGGTACACAAGCAGTACCATCGACCAAACACACATCGTTTACACCACATGCATAGCAGAGAACCAACAGGCTATTGATGTACGGGAAGGGACGCGTGCTAGCAGAGGCGCTGCACGGTCGAGGTCACCGCACCGGAACAGAGGACGGACAGACGCGGCGGCGTGTGTTCGCACAGATGAGCAGAGAGGCGGGCGGCAAGGAAGGGCGCAGGAGGCACACGGAAGACGCGGAGAGGCGGGGGTGGGCTTGGCAGGGCCGAGCGGTGGAGAGAGGGTTGCAGGCGGGCCCGGCCAGAGGCAGGGCAGGTACGGCCTCGGCGGGATCTGGCGGCGAGCGCGGGCTCGAGGCGGCCGTCGACGAGGAGAGAGGCCCTGGCGGCGGCCGGACGACAGGGACGGAGGAGCTCCTGGCGGCGGCGGGCACTCCTGGCGAGGCGGAGAGAAGGCCGACGGCGGGAGGAGGGAGACGCGGCAGCCGAGAGGGAGGCGAGGAAGAGGAGCGACGGTGAGGTCGATGGAGGACGCGGCGAGGCGGGCCTCTGGCCGGAGCAGAGCGGGGCCCGGTGTGGCGGAAGGTGGAGGCGAGGGCGGCTCCGGCGGGGCGAGCCCGAGCGGCGGGAGGAGGAGGCCCTGGGCGACGCGGCGGATCGGGGATGGGAGGTGGAGGTGGCGGCGCTGGCCAAGAAGAGA
Source organism: Avena sativa (assembly GCA_916181665.1). Taxonomy (NCBI): domain Eukaryota; kingdom Viridiplantae; phylum Streptophyta; class Magnoliopsida; order Poales; family Poaceae; genus Avena; species Avena sativa. The sequence goes on along the minus strand of OV702279.1, from coordinate 49,252,248 downwards.
GGGAGCGGGGCGAGCGAGGCCAGAGGGAGCGTCGGGTTGGGGAGGGAGAAGGAGCAAGACGAGGAGCAGGGTCGGGGTGGGGCCAGGGGAGAGAGAGAGACGGAGCGGGGGAGGCGGCCAGGGGGAGTGGGGCTGTGGGCCAGGTGGGCCAGCAGGTGGGGTGGCATGTGTGCTGACGTGGGGTTTGACCGGGTGGGGAGGCTGAGGTGGCGGGCTGGGATAGGATAGGGGGAAGGGAGTGGTGAGGTGTCGCCAAGGGATTGGAGGGGGTGAGGTGGCAGAAGGGTGGGTAGAATAGGACTGGGTAGGAAAAGGGTTTAGGGGGGGGGGGGCTGGTTTTTGTACTGGGGGTGGCCGACTGGGTCGGATCGGCCCGGTACGGCTGCCCCTAAAAATAATATAAATTTTTATTTAATTTAAAATAAACTTTTGTAAATAGTTTTTAGACAAATAAAAGACCCGGAAAGACCGGCGCTTTAATTTGAAATTGAGACGGGGAATATTTAGAAAACCAAACTAGGCTTTTAGAAAATAGGTTTCGACAAACAAATGCATGATGACATGACGATGCTCAAATGCAATGTGGCATGATGACATGAGCATGCGGTCATGACGATGCAATGCACAAAAACAACGCGATTTTCTAGTAGTGGTTTTGCGGGATGCCACACTATTATATTGAGTCTCCACCTTTTATCCTTAGGCACCAATTAAGAGAGCATAGTTGCCATTCTTAGTTCCATGTGCATTGTCCCAAAACTTATTGATTGATTCATATTATTGATTGTAACATCCCAAAAATACCAAACTTAGATCATCAAACACTAATCATCAAGATTAGGGTTAACAAAAACTTTTCTAAATAAACTCATGAATGCATGTATATGTGTATGCATGGATTTTTAATTTCTTTAAAAACTACCTTGTTTGTGTGATCCATTGCTTGTAAAATGTTTCTTAGGTGAAATGAACATCATCTAAAACATTTCCCACACTTTTCCTAAAGACAAGTAAATCAAAACAAATATATTAAGTGAATGGTCATTTTGACCAATTTAACTCCCATGCCTACTTTGGCTGTCTCAAACTTTCAAAACCTAACAGAAACTTTTCTGGATCTTTGCACCCCTTGAATGTACTCATAACAAGGTATCAAGGCCCACTTTGTGATCATCCAGAAACTTTCAAATCATAGTTTAAATGACAATTCAAAATTGAATCTTCTTCATAGGGGAAGATCCCACTTTTCCAAAACCCACTCAAACAAGCTCAACTTTTAAAACCCAAGCATCTGCATACTCACCAGCACCAATCTAGCAAACCCACCAAAATTCATTTCAAAATTCAAAACTTGATTTCATGCGGCCATTTCATCAAACAGGTTGCAGACACAAATCAAACAAAACATCAAATACTATAGTGTGCAGTGATTCTTGCCTAACTTGTTCCCTAGTTAGCTCACACACAACTCAGTAGATCATCTAGAAAGATTAGCCCAACACTAGCACCCCTGTGAGCTTGCCATTGTCATTAATGGTGAACAGCCGAGCACCCCCATGTCACCCCATTGTGGACAGCAGGCTAGAGGAAGAACTAGCCATGCCAACCTTGTCTGGGAGGCAGCCCACCATCCACCGCCACTCCCTGTCCCATCCGCGAGCGTTGCCAAGCCCTGGACCACGCGCACAAGCCGCGCCCAGACCATGCCGAGCGTGAGTCAGAGCGCCACCCTCGACCAGCGTCCACAGACCGCGCGCCTCCCTCACCGCATGCACACACGATCACCACCGACCCAGGAGACCGCCAGACATCCCCGTTTGCCTCCCCATGCCATACAGCCACTGCGCGCCGTCGAAGACGCCGCCTCTACCGCGCAGAGCACCGGCCGTTCCAGACCAAACCACACCGCCCCATGCCTCGCGACCATGTCGTTGAGCATCTCCAGGAGACACAGCACCGTCCCCTACCCTTGCCCATGCCATTAGCCGCCTGTAACGTCGCCCCCGACGAGCTCACCGTGCGCCCCGACGGTCCCCTCGCTCGACTATAAATAGAGGCCACCCCCGCACGATTTCTTCACACCATCTCACTCCCCTCTCCTCACTGATCGTGCCACACCATTCTCAGAGCAAGGCTAGCACCACCTCGCCGGAATTTCACTGGAGCCTGCCGCTTCCGGAGAAGAAGGGAGCCAGCGATTGGAGCCGCCCCAGGAGAAGCCACTGGTACCAGGAGGTTCGCCGTCGTCGAATTCGTCGTTCGCCCGCCTCGCCAACCCTCGCCCGTACCCCGGTGAGCCCCCAGCACCCCTCACTGGCTGCGCTAGGTTTCGTTCTCGCCGGAGTTGTCTCGTGTCGACGATGACCCTCAGCCGTTGGATTAGAACTAGATCGAACGATCCACGTTGCCCCATACCGCTTCGCCCAGCCCCGTGTCACTGACGAGTGGGGACACCCACTTAAGCAGCCCGCGGGAGCACTGCGCTTAGCAGGCCGGCCCGTTAGAATTTCCCGCGCAGCCCAGCAATTCAAATTAAAACTTTTTCTATTTCAATTCAAACACACTTCAGCACCCAACTTCAAAAATCAACCCAGATCGATTCAGTGCACCAAATTGAATGAAACCAATTTTGTTGGAAAGGTCTGTGAATGCTTAATCCAAGCCCGTTGGATTCAAGTCATTTGGATCTGTAGATCACCCATAGTAAAAATAACAAGGCAGAAGCTTTTCTGCATTCAAACATTTTTCAAATTTAAACCATAAAAGCTTTTGAGTTAATTCCAACTCTCAAAAATCAAATTTAACCATAACTTTCAGAATATATAAAAATATATAGGTTTACTTGCAGAAATAATGTTCAAGTAATAAAAGAATGCTTCATAAGCATTTCTAGCCACTTTAATTAATTAAAATAAAAGGGTAAAACCTTATTAAATTGTGACACCACTTTAAATCACATTCCCATGGACTACAATATGTGGTGATGACGTGTGTCAACATGATCCCATGTTTAGTTTGGAGAATATTAAATCTTAAGTAGTTTTTCAATGAGTACAAATTACTTTTCTAAAAATAAAAATATTTAAACCAAGCTTTAACCTTGTAATGTTAGAGATGATGCTAGATCATCTATAGGACCCTTGTGTGTGATGATTGCAAGTAATTAAGTATTGTTTGGTGATTGTGTACCTCGTATTTATTCATAGACGCTAGTACCGACCAAGGATACGAGGAGGAAGGAGGATACTACGAAGAGGAAGCCGAGGAGAACTTCAACCACTGCTCTGCACAAGGCAAGCTTATATTGACATTGATGCAAGCTAACCCTTGAAAGATACCCTACTAATGCCACAAACCCATACTTGTGATCCTACCTACTTGTTAAACCAATCCTAGTTTTATGGCAAGCTTCTTACTTTATTTCTTTATCAAAGCTTACTTAGAGTCTACCTAAGAGTTTGGTAGATACTAGACAGTTGTGCTGAAGGTTGCTAAAAGAGCATAAAATTTGGCCTAAGCTAGAAACCTTGATATCAGCCTAAGATATAAGGTTCGACTTAGTGAAACTCCACTAGTTACCACCCCTCATTAGTACTACCCCCACCTGTAGATGCTAGTGCTAAGCATAAAACTTGATCAACTTTTAGATGGGAATACTTGGTGGAAGAATGGTTATGAAAACCTTGGAATGATGGATCATTCTATTGAATTTTTTTGGACATGTGTTTCCAAATAATTGATGATTCTGGTGATAAAAATGTTGAGGCATGAGCCTTAGCCCTTTATAAAACTGATGGTTGTCTGGATGCGATACCATTCCAATTTTATCGTACAACCACAATACCCGAATATTGGGTAGGGCTTGACTGGAAACTTATATTCCTTAGTATTAGTTCCCTCCTGGCCAAGGTCTGAGTTGAGGCTACCTTGTGAAGATTGTCCACCTGTGCAGTACCCAAGATGACAGTGGTCATTGTTGGGAGGCCAAACTCACAGGAGAGGTGCTTATACTAGGGCGTGTAATTGAAAGGTTAGGATTGATTATCCGCATATTGAGTATGGTGAATTTAGGATTTGTTCCTGACGGATGTATCGAATGTTGTGGTGAAAGTGTACAATCTCTGCAGAGTGTCAAACTATTCGAATAGCCGCGTCCGCGGTTATGGACAGTTGGAGTGGCCATACTGTTCCCCCGTCAGACTTTTCAAAATGACTTGTGAAATGAATTGAGACTTTGACTTGACCACAACAGAGTTGTGACCTGAATTACAAGATCCCACTTAGGAGTTATAAAATTGTGACTAGTTTTGGAACTTAGTAAAGATAAACCTGGCTTTTTGCAAAACAACCCTAGAGCCTAGTGTCCTGTTATCCAAAAACCCCCTTTACTTGTTAGTATTAGTTTGCGAGTACTTAAAGAGTACTCATGGCTTTGTCCCTGGCTATTCCCATGGCCAGACTATGAAGAGGAGTACCTGGAAGATGGACCCCAGGAAGGTTACGACAACTAGGGTCATCTCCCATCGTCAGCATTGCCTGTGACCCCGAAGATGGAGCTTCGCCTACGCTACCGTTATTATTACGTATTCCGCTGCTTGTTGTTGTATTAAGAACTGGATCATGAGATCCCTATTTGTGTAAGAACCTATGTATCGTTTGTAATGGATGAAGTACTATGGTATCCAATTCTGTTATGTCTCGCAAAAATGGTAATCCTGGGATTGCGATGTATGGCATAACAGGCATCTAGGATTGAAAAATCCGGGTGTTGACATTGATATTGCTTGTTCTTGAACTATTTGTATCTGTTCACCCTTATGAACTTTGAAGGTGTCTTATGCATTTATGCTACTCTATGAGGGACAAGCTGAATGCCACTATGCTATGTTTTCTATATGTGAAACAAACAAACGTCTTTAAATGCATTGTTATTCATGATCTTTGTTTGTATCCTTTCATGTTGCATGCATAGTTACTTTGTCTTATTGTTAGAACTTCTTCTTTCATACTCATATTTAGAGTTCTTTGATCCCATCTTTCAATGCTTGCAAATGGTTTGATCTTGATTTTGATGGTGCATGCCACCTTAAAAATTATTCTTATTATCACTTACCTACTCGAGGATGAGCAGGAGTTAAGCTTGGGGATGCTTGATACGTCATAAACGTATCTATAATTTTTGATGTTCCATCCTTGTTTAGTATCCACTTTGCTTTGCTTTGTCTACACTTTGAGGTATTTTTATTTGTTTTCTGGGAGTAACCTATTAACAAGATGCCACAGTGCCAGTTGCCTGTTTTCTGTTGTTTTTGGTTCCAGAAAAGTCAGAAAATGAATATTATCGGAATTGGACGGGACAAAAGCCAAAGTCAATATTTCACCAAGGAGAACACGGAGCCAGAAGACGAGACATAGGAGGGCCTCGAGGGGTCCACACCCCCTGGCCGTGTGGCCAGGCCTTGCCCGCGCCTAGGGGGTGCATCCGCCTCGGGCACCCCCTCGGCCTTCCTCTTCGCCTATAAGAAGCCCCCGATACCTAAACCCTAAGGATCCGATCAATCTTCCATGAAACAGTCTGTAGCCGCTGTAGGGTTCGTAGCATAAAAAACAAAAAATTTCCTACGATGGGAATGACTATGTACCAAGATCTATCTACTAGATACAATCAACGGGCGGATGTATATCCGTAGAGAACATACCCTTGAAGACCGACAAAGCTTAACGAGTCCAAACTCGTGGTTGATGTAGACGATCTCTTGACGATCTCAAGATCGAGAGGAAGTCCTTAGCATCGCAACTTAGCGGCGCATCCTTGCTCGCACACACGTCTGAGGCACCGAGCAACCTCCGCCTCCTCGCTCCAGCGATGCAGCGGAAGCACAACTCTTTCTTGCCGAATAGCCACCGGGAACATGTATCTCGCTAGTGCGAGACCATGGGGATAAATACTAGAGGGGGAGAGAGATCTTTCACTAGGAGGTGTGAGTGAGAGAGAGGGAGGGGGCTCCTTTTATAGGGAGAGGGGGCACCCAAGGGGCCATGCGCCCAGCCATGGGGCAGCCCCCTCCCGTCCTTTCATTCATGTGGGTGGACACTCCACTGTAAGACCCCACCTATATAAAGTTAAAGGTCCCTGTGATTGCAATGCTAGTCCCTGGATCAATTACTAGCATCCACAGTTTAAGATGAAGTACACAGAAACAAAGGTCATTATTACATCGTCATTCCAGAGATAACGTAGTCTTTTACAACTCCATAGCCATAGGCTAGTACAAGAGTTTAACTTAATATTATAAATAAAAGTCGTCACCTTCATGTGCCATAGGCAAACATGTTGAGTGTAGACTCATAACCCTAATCCTCATCAGAGTAACCTGCAACATCACAAGTTATAGCCACAGTGGGTCAATACATTAGAATAGTATTGGCAAGTGATACCTTAGTAGAATAATAGTATCTAGCTTCTACATGAATTTGGCTAAGTGTAGCTTAGGCTTGCTTTGCTCAAAATAGGTTTTACCTATCATTTGAAAATACTAAGTTTTTGTTTGGCAAAAAATCCCAAGGAACCACCAATAGACATTGGTGAACCTTCACCCTTTTTCAACCACAAGTTTTAACTTAGAAATTGGGATGAGGATATTCTTGATAGCTTCCATGTCTTGATGATCAAATTGTCCTTTTCCGGGGACACGGCTAAGTACTTAGTTTCTTCCTTCTGCAGAGGTGGTGCACTTTCCCCACAAGACTTGATTTTCATCAAGATAGGACCTTTCAGAAGCCTCCCCTTAGACCAAAATGGACTCGCTCCAAACCTATCATCCCCTACCACCAACTGTCTATTTGGCTAAGTTATTGCAACCTATATGATCCAGGCAGAGCCCATAATGCCATGTGGCTGCACTAGAAGCTTCTTAACATTTGGCATCTCAAATCCCTTTGTTCCTGGGTGGCATTCCACAAGTGAGATACATAGGGTAGACCATTGGAAAATGGGCCCTGGTAACCACTCAACCAAAATCCACCAAGCAATTACCAATCCACCTAGGTGTTTCATTCACTTAGTTGTTTTATTAAGCAAAAACATAAGTCAAAGACTTAGCAATATTTTTCCATAACATGTATATATTCTACCCTTGGTTGCTACTAGCTAGGCTAAGCATGGCAATAGCAAGTATCTTAACTTAGAGAAAATTCTAACTATTCTATAACTACTAGGATTTCCCAAGCATAGCATATAGATACTTAGCAAAAATTATCATGCAAGCCCTATACAAAATGTTTCTAATGCATAGTTAAAATATTGGGACAAAAGTATGTAGCACCACTTGCCTTGGTAGTTGGGGGAGTAACAACAATCCTCACAGTCACAATCACCACTAGCACCAAAATCTACACATAAAATGATATCACCAAATTCACATATCAAATAAACAAGCAAAAATATATGAATGCATGCAAATGTCATGTGATGATTTTTCTAAACTAAAAAGGACAAGTAGAATAGTACTAATCAATAAACTAGGCTTTTATACATCAAATAAACTTTATTTGATCTTTAAAACATTTTCCCATTATTTTTCATACACAAAATAAGCCTACAAATGTCTCTGCATAAAATCCTATTTTAACAGAAACAAATTACAAAACTAAGCCCATATATGTGTAGGATTTATTTTTGTGATTCCATTGGTATCTTATTTGCATTTTTTGGATAAACAGAACAAAAGTTATGAATTTTATAAGTTTAAACATTCAAAATTCATTTCTGGAAATTTAAACAGAGAGGTTAGGCCATGTGGGCTGTTTCTATTGGATGATACCGTTTCGCACGGATCGATCGATGAGGGCCGTTGGATTTAATTGACTGTGCACGTCCTAGATCTAATCGTACCGCTTCACTTAAGTCATCTATCATATTTGTTGGATCTATATATAACGGCCCAAATCTAACAGACCAGAAATGAGCGGCGCTGCGACGGTGGCTGGCGGCAGCGCGCTCGGGCGGTGATGATTCCGGCGATACATGAAGCGAGGGAGAGGTGGACGTTGCTCACCAGGTTCACGATGACGTGCTGATGCTCGAGGTGGTCTTTGCAGGGACAGGGGCGCACGAGGTTGGCGTAGATTGCTCGCCGGAGTTCCTTTTGGCAACGGGCGCTTCTGTTCGTCGTCGTTGGCGAGGGTATAGGTCATGCCAAGGCAAGAGAAGCAGTGTTTCAGACGCGCAAGACGTTGCTGGTCACGTGAGTGTCAACGAGGGGAAGAGGGGTGGTCGGAAATTACCACGGGAGGTCATCAGAGTTGAAGCCGAAGATGGTGGCGCTTAGTCGATTACGTCGCTGACGTTCTGGGGCACGCGCGGGCGAGTTAGTGCTACTGTGAGGTGCGCAAGGCGAAGTGGAGCGTGCTCGTGTGAACCAGGAGCAGAGGGGTGGTCGGGGTTGGCCGGAATCGGCGCTGTAGCTCGTCGGAGCAGCGGGGTCACGGCGAGGAATTGTCGCAGCCTGGGGTCGTTGAGTGCTTGGGGTTTGGGGGAAGATGGAGAGGGGGCACTGGGGGTTTAAGTAGCGAGCAGGGGCGAGGAAACCGTGTATTGAATCAATGGCAATCAAGCCCGCAATCACGCGGCGGTGAATGGGGGAGAAACGGCCGACGACTGTGTCCACGGGCGTGGGGTGGGGAAGAAGGGTGATGAGCTGGACGGGGCCACCGGGCAGTGTCAGCGGGGTAAGTCTGCGTGCGTGGAAGAGGGAGAGGGAAGGGGTCGCTCCGGGTGGGCTTGCTGGGCCAGTTCTGGGTTGGGCCAAAAGGGTAGCGAGGGTTTTTATTTTTTTCATTTTTCTTTTTCCTTTTTCTATTTAGATTTTCAGGAATCATTTTCAAACTAAATTCAAATGGGTTTGTTTTCAAATTACCTTTGGATTTTTGTAATGTAATTCTTTTACTTATCTGTATATAAAACCTTACTATTTAATCTAATGCTCTTGACACTTTGAAAAATAAAATAAACCAAGCCTTATTTGAATAAAATGGCATAGAATGGTTTTATTTAGGAATTTTGTTTTGAATTTTTTTGTAGGTTTTGCTTTCAAGTCTAAAACTTTTCTGATAAATCCAAAGCATACCATTATTTGGAAAGTACGGATAAAACATTGCCTTCATGCATAAGGTAATAGGCCACAATTTGTTTCTGTTTTGAAATATTTATTTCAAAAGGATCCAAATGCTTATGAATGCATGAATGGTATGCAAACTTTATAAATCATGATTTTTGGGATGTTACAAATCTAACCCCCTTAAGGTGAATCTCGCCCTCGAGATTCGGATTGGCTAGAAAATAGGTGAGGGTGGTCTTTTCGAAGATCATCTTCTCTTTCCCATGTTGCTTCTTCCTCGGAATGATGGTTCCACTGTACTTTGCAGAATTTGATAGTCTTTGTCCGAGTTACTCTTCCTGCAGTCTCGAGAATCTTGATAGGTTTTTCCTCATTGGTGAGATCACTTTCCAATTGGACCTCCTCCAAAGGTATAGTATCCTTCAAAGAAGTCTCTTCCATCTCCGGATGGCATTTCTTTAGCTGACTCACATGAAACCAATTGTGAACGTCAGACAATGATTCAGGCAATTCAATCTCATAAGCTACTTCTCCTTTACGGCTCAGAATCTTGAATGGTCCAACATATCTTGGGGCCAATTTTCCTTTGACTCCAAATCTCTTCACTCCATGAAGTGGTGATACTCTAAGGTATGCTCTATAACCTACCTCATAGGTGACTTCTCTACGCTTAGGATCTGCGTAGCTCTTTTGTCGGGACTGTGCTATCTTCAATCTGTCCTTTACTAACTTTACTTTCTCTTCAGCTTACTTGATTAGTTCTGGCCCGAACAAGTTTCTTTCTGCAACACCATTCAATAATAATGGTGTAGTACACTTTCTCCCATAGAGAAATTCAAACGGTGCCATCTCAATACTGGCTTGATAGCTGTTGTTGTAAGAGACTTCCGCGTAAGGCAGACTTTCATCCCAACTAGCTCCATAGTCTAGGGCACATTCCCTCAACATATCCTCTAAGATCTGGTTGGTCCTTTCTGTCTGTCCATTAGTCTGGGGATGAAAAGCAGTACTGAATTCCAATCTCGTTCCCAATGACTCATGCAGTTGCCTCCAAAAATGGGAAGTGAATTGAGTTACCCTATCGGACACAATACTCTTGGGTACTCCATGCAGGCACACAATCCTATTCATATAGATCTTGGCTAACTTAGCACTTGTATAGGTTGTCTTCACGGGTATGAAATGAGCCACTTTAGTTAGGTGATCCACTACGACCCAAATAGAATCATATCCTGATCTAGTCCTTGGCAATCCAGTGATGAAATCCATGCTAATCTTGTCCCACTTCCAATCAGGAATAGGTAGTGGTTGTAACAATCCTGCTGGCTTTTGATGTTCCGCTTTCACTCTACTACATACATCACACAAAGCAATATGTTCGGCGATGTCCGTCTTGAGATTATTCCACCAAAATCTTTCGTTCACATCCATGTACATTTTAGTATTACTCGGATGAATGGAATATGGTGAGTTGTGTGCTTCCTGTAAAATAATTTTCCGAAGCTCCAGATCTTGCGGAATGCAGATACGTTTTCCATACCATAAAGTACCATGTTCGTCTTCATGGAATCCTTTGGCTTTTCCCTTACCAATCTTTTACTTAATCTCTTCAATTTCCTTGTCCGTCTTTTGGGCTTCCTTGATTTTGTCCAACAAGGTGGGTTGAACATCCAATGACATGAGATGTCCTTCAGGCACTATCTCCAATCTAAGATCTTTGAATTGGGCACACAGATCATCTGGCAACTCTCCCTTAGTAAGGCCACTCACATAAACCTTACGTCTTAATGCATCCGCTACAACATTTGCTTTACCGGGGTGGTATTGCAAACTCAAATCATAGTCCTTGATGAGTTCTAGACATCTTCTTTGTCTCATGTTGATCTCTTTCTGAGTGAAGATATACTTCAAACTTTTGTGATTTGTGAACACTTCACATCGCTTTCCCAAAAGATAATGTCTCCATGTTTTGAGTGCATGGACAACAGAGGCCAGCTCTAAATCATGAGTAGGATAATTCACTTCATAAGTTTTGAGTTGTCTTGAGGCATAAGCCACACGTTTACCTTCTTGCATCAGAACTGCACCCAATCCTTGGTGATATGCATCATAATAAACTTGGAAATCCTTCTCCAAATCTGGCAGACATAAGACTGGTGCTGTCACTAGTCTCTTCTTCAACTCTTGGAAACTGAGTTCACATCCTTCAGTCCAATAAAACTTCTTGTCTTTCTTAAGTAACTCCGTCATTGGCTTAGCTACCTTGGAGAAATTCTCAATGAATCTTCTATAGTATCCTGCCAAACCAAGGAAACTACTAACTTCTTTCACTGACTTAGGAGATTCCCATTTAGTTACAGCTGACACTTTTGCGGGATCAACTGCTACACCATCTCCTGACACAATGTGTCCAAGAAATCAAACCTCATTCAGGCAGAATTCACACTTGCTGAATTTGGCGTACAGTTTATGCTCTCTAAGCTTCTCAAGTATCAAAAGCAAATGTCCTTCATGCTCTTCATTACTCTTGGAGTAGATCAAAATGTCATCGATGAAAACGACAACAAACTTGTCAAGAAACTACATGAACACCCTGTTCATCATATTCATGAAGTAGGCTGGTGCATTGGTCAAACTAAATGGCATCACTGTGTACTCATGCAATCCATACCTAGTGGTGAAAGCAGTCTTAGGTATGTCTTGTTCCCTTATCTTAAGCTGAAAATAGCCTGACCGGAGATCAATCTTTGAGAAACATGGCCTCCTTCTAACTGATCAAACAAATCATTGATTCTAGGCAAAGGATATTTGTTCTTGATAGTCACTTCATTGAGTGAACGATAATCTATGCATAAACTTTGACTTCTATCTTTGTTTTCAACAACAAGACTGGTGCTCCCCAAGATGAAGAACTTGGTTGAATAAATCCTTTCTGCAACTGTTCTCCAAGTTGTTTCTTGAGTTCTTTCAACTCATCAACTGACATCTTGTAAGGTCTCTTTGCTATTGGTCCTGATCCTGGTAGCAAGTCAATCAGAAACTCCACATCTCTATCTGGTGGCATTCCCGGCAATTCCTCCGGAAACACATCCTGATATTCTCTCACAATTAGCACACTGTCTATGCTAACCCCCTTAAGATAATTTAACTTACTCCCTTTTGACTCAAAGTTAGACTTGAATCTAATCCGTTTCTTATCCGGGGTTGTGAGTGTGATAGTACGGTTAGCACAATCTAGTACTCCTTCATACTTGGTCATCCAATCCATTCCCAAAATTACATCCAATCCTTGGGAATCTAGGATTATCAGACTAACTAGAAACTTATCCTTTCCAAACTCTATCACTAGATCACGACATCCAAGACTTACTATCATATCTCTACCGGGAGAACTTACTTTTATGGGACACCCAATATTTTCAGTTGGAAATCCATTTCTATCAACAAATGCTCTTGATATGAATGAATGCGATGCACCAGTATCAAAAAGAACAAGTGCTGGAATAGAATTGAGTTTGAACTTACCAGCCATAGCATCAGATTCCTCATATATCTCTTCCACATTGATGTGGTTCACTTGTCCCTTCTGGAAAGGGTTGGGCTTTGTGGTTCCTTCAACCTTCTTCTCTGGGCACTCATTTGCATAGTGTCCCATCTTCTTACACTTGAAGCATTCAACCTGACTGATATCTCTCCTGGCAGGTTGACTTCCACTTCCACCTCCACTGTGGTGACTCTTGTGTCCACTCTTGTGGTTCTTGTACTTGTCATTATCATGACTACGGTGATGCTTGTTGTCATGATGGCGGTTGTGGCCGTGGTGGTTGTTGTACTTTCCATGTTTGTGGGATACATAACTCCCAATATCATCGTGATGGGAACGCTTGTGAGACGATCCTGAGATGTGCTTATCAAAGTTGTGCTTCCTCTTCCTGCTCTCAACCTGTTTCATCTTGTTTTCCAAGATGGTAGCCTTGTCACAAAGTGATTGGTAGGTTGGGACATAGGCAACAGACAGTTGCAGTTTCAGTTCATCATTCAGTCCTTCGAGGAACTTCTCCTTCCTCTTGGCATCTGTATCAACTTCATCCGGTGCATAACGCGCCAGATTGTTGAATTCCTCAATGTATTCAGCCACTTTGCGGTGATGCTGTTTCAGGTTGTGGAACTCCTTCTTCTTCAAATTCATCACTCCTGATGAGATGTGAGCTGTATGGAATCCATCCTCAAAGATAGCCCATGTCACATCCTCAATGGGGGTGGTGATCTGAAAGTTGTCCCACCAGGTTACTGCTGGGCCTTCCAGCAGATGTGCTCCAAACCTGACCTTCTCTTCGTCGGTGCAGCCGACAGTCACTAAATCCTTGTTCACTGAACGTAGCCAATCATAGGTCACCATTGGATGAGTGGTTCCTAAGAACTTTGGAGGCCTCAGTCTTAGAAATCTGGTGAGCATGTCAAATCCTTGCAGATTATTCTGGTTGTTGTTATTGATATTGTTGTTGTTGTTATTCTGATTCTGGTTCTGCATGAAAGTGGTCATCATCTGCATCAGTTGTGCCTGTGCTGTCATCAACTGCTGCATCTCGGGAGTGACATTGTTGTTATTATTTGGGTTGGGGTTGGCACGTCGAGGAGGCATCTGTGGTTTTAATAAGGATAAGAATGTGATACCCATAGATGCTTAACATGCACAATACATCACATACTCAATCACAATAACCAAGCATCAAAATAACATAGAGTTTGAACGACATAAACAACAAGTTTGGAAATGCAAACACACCATAGCAAGCCACCCACATGTTGGATGGTCATTGCGACTCAATAATCAAAAGTACGGTAGATGAAAGATAATAAAGGAGTCTACACTACTCCTCCGCATAAATCTCTATGTCAATGAGGGTAAGACCTGCATTCTCCATAGCGGTCTTATACTCATCAACACTAGTATTCAAGGCCTCAATCTTGGCCCTAAGAGCCCTCTTCTGTGAGCGAAGCCTCTCGATCACTCCCTGCTGATGCTCAAGCTCGAAGTCCTTGGCCTGAAGCTCTTCGTTCATCTCCTGTATCTTCTTGTTCCTGTCTTGGACTCTCTTCTCGTAGCTCTTGAATTTCTTGTCCTGGCTTTCAAACTTGGCCTCCATTTCCTTGACTATCTCGTCTTGTACACGAAGCTGAACCTGGAGCTCGTCATTGCTAAGCATGACGTTGGTCCTATCAGTATCTATGTGTGTAATAAGACCCTCTAGGTCCTGGAGGTACAGACGAATCGGCTCCATCGTCTCTCTAGCAGCATCCTCGTACTCTATAGCCTCACCATCTTTGTTGCGTCTCCCGAAGGGGTGAAAGTAAAGACCTCTAAGCTCGGTGTACTGTCTCCCTACCAGGCGCCCAAGTAACTCCTGCATGACTACATCTAAGCCTTTCTCCTTGTTGTCATGCATCGGCTTGAAAGTGATGGTCTCCGTGGTTGGCTCTGTCTGGCGTCCGGGCTGAGTGACTCTGAAGCCCCATAGGTCCTTCCTCTCAAACTTGGTGAGTGGAAGTGTCATGATGCTAGGAAGTGGAAGGTTGAGCACACTAGTGAGATCAATGAGACGGGTACCAAAACGAGTTCCCTTGAACTCCTCGGCCGTGTTGATAATAACATTAGGAATCTATTTTTATAAGATAGAGAAAAGTTAGAATCAACATCAAATAGAGAAAAATCACAAGACAAAATATCACAAGCACATTTTTTTGCAACAAACACACAAGTCATGGCATTCACAAATCCATTACAAGCATCAAAGGTTCAACATAACTTAGACAAATTTTTGGAAGTAAAAACGATAAGTGTGGTGGTCCAACTAACGAAGTACGTTACAACTCTCACTCACTAGAGAAAATAGCTATCAGGGCATCCTCAGTAGCCATATGTCTATGTTGTTCACAAGACTCCCATATTAAATCTATGATGTCTCCCCTTAGCTGTAGGTTGGTAGCCTCTAACTCTTGGTTATGCTTCTTTTCTTCTCTAAGGTCATTTTGGGTGTTGAGCATTCTGCACTTGAGTCTATCACCAAGCTCCTTGATAACATTCCAAGCTGCATTTCTTGCAGAGTCAAAGAATGTTGTGTGCATTTCTGAGTTGGCGACCATGCAGAATCCTGACTCCTTGTTGTTGTCTTCCTTGTTTTTGTACAAGTGAAGTTGCACCCACCAATACTCTTCTCCTTCATCCATCACAGGGAATCCTTTGTACATAGCTGCACCATGTATCCCCTTGGTAACCATAAGTTTCTTAAGGGCCTTGGGAAATTCAGTCTCACAATCCAAAGTCATGGTTATGAGTGGTCCCTTCCTCACGGCTTTGTTGATGGAGTTCATCTACAAATAGAGATGAGTAAGAAGATTAGAAAAGTTTACGAGAAGAAAAAGACAAGTGTGGAAATTTTTCAGAGTGTTGATTTTTTCCTTAGTGGTTTCTAATCCAATCCTAGGGTCATAATCCTACAGGAAACACAGTGCTCTGATACCATATGTAAGACCCTACCTTTATAAAGGTAAAGGTCCCTGTGATTGCAATGCTAGTCCCTGGATCAATTGCTAGTATGCACAGTTTAAGATGAAGTACACAGAAACAAAGGTCATTATTACATCGTCATTCCAGAAATAACATAGTCTTTTACAACTCCATAGCCATAGGCTAGTACAAGAGTTTAACTTAACATTATAAATAAAAGTCTTCATCTTCATGTGCCACAGGCAAGCATGTTGAGTGTAGACTCATGACACTAATCCTCATCAGAGTAACCTACAACATCACAAGTTACAGCCACAGCGGGTCAATACATTGGAATAGTATTGGCAAGTGATACCTTAGTAGAATAATAGTATCTAGCTTCTACATGAATTTGGCTAAGTGTAGCTTAGGATTGCTTTGCTCAAAATAGGTTTTACCTATCAGTTGAAAACACTAAGTTTTTGTTTGGAAAAAACTCCCAAGGAACCACCAATAGACATTAGTGAACCTTCACCCTTGTTCAACCACAAGTTTTAACTTAGAAATTGGGATGAGGAGATTCTTGATAGCTTCCATGTCTTGATGCTCAAATTGTCCTTTTCCGGGGACACGGCTAAGTACTTAGTTTCTTCCTTCTGCAGAGGTGGTGCACTTTCTCCACAAGACTTTATTTTCATCAAGATAGGACCTTTCAGAAGCCTTCCCTTAGACCAAAATGGACGCGCTCCAAACCTATCATCCCCTACCACCAACTGTCCATTTGGATAAGTTATTGCAACCTATATGATCCAGGCAGAGCCCATAATGCCATGTGGCCGCACTAGAAGCTTCTTAACATATGGCATCTCAAATCCCTTTGTTCCTGGGTGGCATTCCACAAGTGAGATACACAGGGTAGAACATTGTAAAATGGGCCCGGGTAACCACTCAACCAAAATCCACCAAGCAATTACCAATCCACCCAGGTGTTTCATTCACTTAGTTGTTTTATTAAGCAAAAACATAAGTCAAAGACTTAGCAATATTTTTCCATAACATGTATATATTCCACCCTTGGTTGCTACTAGCTAGGCTAAGCATGGCAATAGAAAGTATCTTAACTTAGAGAAAATTCTAACTATTCTACAACTACTAGGATTTCCCAAGCATAGAATATGGATACTTAGCAAAAATTATCATGCAAGCCCTATACAAAATATTTCTAATGCATAGTTAAAATATTGGGACAAAATTATGTAGCACCACTTTCCTTGGTAGTTGGGGGAGTAACAATAATACTCACAGTCACAATCACCACTAGCACCAAAATCTACACATAAAATGATAGCACCAAATTCACATATCAAAGAAACAAGCAAAAATATATGAATGCATGCAAATGCCATGTGATGATTTTCCTAAACTAAACAAGACAAGTAAAGAAGTACTGATCAATAAAGTAGGCTTTTATACATCAAATAAACTTTATTTGATCTTTAAAACATTTTCCCATTATTTTTTATACACAAAATAAGCCTACAAATGTCTTTGCATAAAATCCTATTTTAACAGAAACAAATTACAAAACTAAGCCCATATATGTGTAGGATTTATTTTTGTGATTCTATTGGTATCTTATTTGCATTTTTTGGATGAACGGAACAAAATTTATGAATTTTATAAGTTTAAACATTTAAAATTTATTTCTGGAAATTTATACAGACAAGTTAGGCCACGTGGGCTGTTTCTATTAGCTGATACCGTTTTGCACGGATCGATCGATGAGGGCCGTTGGATTTAAGTGACTGCGCACGGCCCAGATCTAATCGTACCACTTCACTTAAGTCATCTATCGTATGCGTTGGATCTAGATCTAACGGCCCAAATCTAACAGACTAGAAACGAGCGGCGCTGCGACGGTGGCTGGCGGCGGCGGCGCGCTCGGGCGGTGATGCTGCCGACGATACAGGAAGCGAGGGAGAGGGGGACGTTGCTCACCAGGTTCGCGACGATGTGTTGATGCTCGAGGTGGTCTTTGCAGGGACAGGGGCGCACGAGGTTGGCGTAGATTGCTCGCCGGAGTTCCTTCTGGCGGCGGGCGCTTATGTTCGTCGTCGTTGGCGAGGGTACAGGTCATGCCAAGGAAAGAGAAGCAGTGTTTTAGACGCGCAAGACGTTGCTGGTCACGCGAGTGTCAACGAGGGGAAGAGGCGCGGTCGGAAATTACCACGGGAGGTCGTCGGAGTTGAAGCCGAAGGCGGTGGGGCTCAGTCGATTACGTCGCCGACGCTCTGGGGCACGCGCGGGCGAGTTAGTGCTACTGGGAGGTGTGCAAGGCGAAGTGGAGCGTGCTCGTGTGAACCGGGAGCAGAGGGGTGGTTGGGGTTGGCCGAAATCGGCGTTGTATCTCGTCGAAGCAGTGGGGTCGCGGCAAGGAATTCTCGCAGCCTGGGGCGTTCAGTGCTTGGGGTTTGGGGGAAAATGGAGAGGGGGGAGTGGGGGTTTTAGTAGCGAGCAGGGGAAAGGAAACTGCGCAGTGAATCAATGGCAATCAAGCTCGTAATCACGCGGCGGTGAATGGGGGAGAAACGGCCGGCGACTGTGTCCACGGGCGTGGGGTGGGGAAGAAGGGTGATGAGCTGGACGGGGCCACCGGGCTGTGTCAGCGGGGTAAGTATGCATGCGCGGAAGAGGGAGAGGGAAGGGGCTGCTCCGGGTGGGCTTGCTGGGCCAGTTCTGGGGTTGGGCCAAAAAGGTAGCGTGGGTTTTTATGTTTTTCATTTTGCTTTTTGCTTTTTCTATTTGGATTTTCAGGAATCATTTTCAAACTAAATTCAAATGGGTTTGTTTACAAATTACGTTTGGATTTTTGAAATGTAATTCTTGCACTTATCTGATATAAAACCCTACTGTTTAATCTAATGCTCTTGACACTTTGAAAAATAAAATAAACCAAGCCTTATTTGAATAAAATGGCATAGAATGGTTTTATTTAGGAATTTTGTTTTGAAATTTTTTGTGTAGGTTTTGCTTTCAATTCTAAAACTTTTCTGATCAATCCAAAGCATACCATTATTTCGAAAGTAAGGATAAAACATTTCCTTCATGCATAAGGTAATAGGACACAATTTGTTTCTGTTTTGAAATATTTATTTGAAAATGATCCAAATGCTTATGAATGCATGAATGATATGCCAACTTTATAAATCATTCAATTCCCTCCACTAAAAAACCCCACTCAAATTCCCATTAAATTTCCACCAAATTTAATGCAAACTCTCATTACATAAAACTCCTTTTATTTATTCAGAATTTTGTCAATTACTTTAATGACAAACATTATCATATAACCCCTTGCTAGTATTTCATTTCACATGCAAAAACACTTTTGCAATTTCACCCAAAAACCCGTTTCGGTATCTAGTGAAATAAATTCCTGCGGTTGTTATTCTTTCCGGCATGAAACTTTTGCTCCAAATGGATGTCGGTGTCTCTTAAGTGTGTCACCCTACGGTTCGCGAATAATGCGGACATGATCGAGACCCCTCTCAGATCAATAATCAGAAGCGGTCTTTGGAGACCCATACTGACTCCCACACATTCAGTGATGACTTTCTTGTGACCGCGAGAACTTTTTACGCTAGTATCTAAAACCCTGTATTTCGCGATATATTACATGTACGAGATTCGATTATCGGTATCTCCATACCTAGTTTGATCTCGTTACTAACATGTACTCTTTTCTTATTCCCGTGATATAACATTCTAATGATCAAATCACTTGCTTTCAAGCTAATCATGTGATATCACTGAGAGGGCCCAGATCATATCTATCCGTCATTGGGATGAAAAAATTCCACTCTCGATCCATGGGCCTAAACATAAAACTTTAGTAGTACTGAACTCATCTTTATAATCACCCTGTTATGGTGTGACGTTTGATGTTATCAAGATACTCTTCCGGTGTTAGTGATTGACATGATCTCATGGTCTAAGGATTAGGATCACTTCGTATGATGTTATAGCAATATAAACTCAGTGACTTTGATCGTAATGCTATACTTCGGATGAATGTTCATCACACCATTAAACCAATGTTGTGACCTCGTTATTAACAACATCCAATGTCCATAATCAGGAAACCTTGATCACCTTGTTAGTCAACGAGCTAGTTTTATGAGAGAGGCATAACTAGGAACTTTATGTTTGTTTATTAAACACACATGTATTAATGTTTCCATATTAATACAATTATAGCATGTAAAATAAAAAAATTATCATAAATAAGGAATACGATAATAACCACTTTATTATTGCCTCTCGGGCATATTCCCTTCAGTCTCCCACTTGCACTAGAGACAATAATCTAGTTTAAAAAACTGCCCGTATTGAACACCTATGGCTTTCTGGTTTTCCATATACACAATTGCAAGTGGTTAACATAATCTACGGATCTGATGCTTTCAGGTCCGTGTGTATTTGCATGTCTTTGCGTCTCCACGCATCACTCATTCTCTAATGAGATGGCATTATATAAATTAGGTCTTTTGGTGAGACCTTTTGTTCCTTGGGGTTAAATTATGTCGATACTATTGTCGTACAATATATCTTTAGTGTTATCCCGTTGCGAACCACACCTTAGTTTGATAACAAACTACTTGACACAAATGCCCTCCTTTGCTGCTACTATAACAGTCATATACTTAGCCTTTTTGTTGTAGTATCCGTCACAATATCTTAACTTTGGAATTCATCCAAATTCATCATGGAAACTCCTTTCCATTTCATTGTGCCACCCATAGTTTAAATTGAGATAAACTTAAATTGTATCTTGTGACAAAACTAGTATCAATGTAACACTTTACAATGAACTATTTGTAATTGTTTGTCACCTCTACACAAATATATTCTTAGTTCTTCCAAAAGATCATAAGAATTTCCTTACTATCATCCAATGATCATTTTATGATTCATCCTGGTATATGCTCATAACACTTAGAGCATAGGACATATCTAGATGTGTACATATCATGGTATGATTGGTCAAAACAGTCTCGTGATTTCACTCATCAAGTGTCAACGCACTTGAATCTTGTTTCACTTATCAAGTGTCGATACACTTGAATCTTGATTCAATTCCTTTCCATGCGACAAGAACCGTTTCTTGTCGTTTCTATATTGAACTCCTTCAATATCTCATATATGTACGTTTGGGACCACCATATTAGCGTCACAGTCAATCCAATATAGATATTCATGCTAAATATTCGGGTTTTGCCTAAGTCTTTCATCAAAATGAAATTCTTAACCTTTGTCAATAAAATATACATCATTTCTAATCAACAAGATGTCATCCACATAATGTATTAGAAATATGTCTCAGCTCTCCCATTTAATTTCTTGCAAATGCAAGCATCTTCATCGTCTCCTAATGAATTTAAACTTCTTTAACAGTTTCATCATGGTGAAGATTCCAACTCCGCGATGCTTACTTCAACCTTTGAAGTTTGCATGCCCTTTTAGCATCCTTTGAATTAACAAAACCCTTTGGACCATGTCATGCACACGTCCTAGGTAACCATTCTTTTAGAAGAACTTTGTTTTGTTTATTCATCTACCATATACCAAATTATATGTAGTGGTTGCTACTTTAATCCGTCCAGACTAAATATCGCTATGAAAGTTCCAATCTTGTCATAGTCAACTCCTTGAACATTGTCATAAAATACTTTACGACATGTCTATTATTTCATAGATATGAAACATCCATGTCTGTTTCTTTATAGATCCAAATACGACCGATAGGTTTTTACATCTTTCCGGAGGGTCTTCCAAGTTCAAAACTTGATTTCCTGTGTATGGAACTATCACGGATTTTATGGCTTCAAGCCATTTGACAGATTCAGGGCCCATCATTGCTTCTTTGCATGTGGTCGGTTAATCATTATCAAACAATAATGATCTACTCTCAAATCTCAAAATTTGATTGTTTATCCGACCTTCTTGGTTCAATAGGAAATTTAGACCTCCGTGATCGCAAACTTTGAGGAAAGTGAGCCATGAGCATTCTGGCTGCCTCCGGAATGCGCTGCGCAACTCAGCACATATAGCTAAGGTTCGTTAACCTTATTAAAGTTCTATTGTCCTCCCACTTAACCTTTTATGAAAAACTTCTTTTTCAAGAAACTTCACGTTTCAAGCGACAAACCCTTTTGTCCTTGGTGTTATAGAGGAATACCAAATGGTTATTCGAAATAACCTACAAAGACATGCTCATGCAACTTTGGTTGTAAACATCTTACTTATGCTTAGTATACCAAAATTTAAGAAAGGACAACTTGGGTTTTACCCCAAACCGGGTGAAATTTCAACGGATCAATATGGAGCTCTTTTCAGTGCAAAAGCGGTAGTCTCTAAAGCTTTAATCTTTTAAAACATAATGACAGTTTTATAAATAACATCTTTGATCCAACCATGTCAAACAAGGTTTCATTGCAAATCTCAAACACTCCATATTCCTATGGTGTTTCGGTAGATGCAAATCTAGGTGTTTTGCTAAACTTGCAACTCAAATAAATCCCTTTATGATAAAATCATAATTCTTTTATTTTCTTGTTACACTTGTAACTCAAATAAACCCCTTTATGATAAAATCATAAATCATTTATTTTCTTGTTACAATGATTTTCCACTTCATCTTGAAAGTCTTTGACACTTTTTCAAATATTTCATACTTCTATCTCATTAAGTGAATATTCACTCAAATTTCAGGAGAAAGCATATGAAGTTGAAGTCCATCGCTTACGACTACACATAATGGACTACATACATCGATATTTATAAATTCCAATAATTTAGTCGATCGTTCTTCTTTGGCCTTTGAACGAAGTTTTAATTATCACGAGGAAAGTCTCACAAGCGTCACTTGATCAAAATCAAAGACTCCGAAAATCCATGAATATGGAGATTCTTCATGTTTTCTTTCCAATATAATTTAAACGACGATGTCACTTCGTAAGTGATCTTTCAATCATTTGTCTTGCGACATTTTAGCATTAGATTTATGGATGTGATTTCTCCAACTAGATTTGTAAATCATCCATATTATATGGAATACTGTAATTATTTGAACAACCTTTGTTCTCATAATACCTGATTTAAATAACAATTATTAAAAACAAATCTTGAAGGAAAGCTTTGATGTCAACGAGAAATACAAACAACGATTTGTTTGTTTTCGATGAACATCATCACATATTCTCTTGCTAGTTACTTAGGCCATTGTGGTTCATGAATTGCGTCGTTCCGTATGAAATTTCATACCAACTAATTCGGTATGCAATACCCAAGAACCACATTGTTTAACAAGCAAAGAATACAACCATAACATGTATATCATCTATATACCCAAACTAGATATTTCCAGTCTTTTCTTTTCTGCCAAATATATTTTATGATTCTCTTTCAACATTTCCTTTTTCCTTTTAGAAGAATCTATCAACATCAAAATAGGTGCCATATACATGACACATAGTCCAAAGCGTGTATATTCAAATAATAATACTTTTGGACTTGCACTTTGAAGTACATCACCATCATCAAATGATCGGAATTCTTTCAAAATCCATTCTTTAGTAATCTTTTAGTGTAGTAAACACTTTACATACTTCTTCTATTCATCCTTTATCATGACGACTTTCATGATCAAGCTAATATAGCTTATAAAGGTGAATCATGAGTATAAAACTACTTTCCAAAACCCTTTTGGATGATTAGGATGTCTATCATCTCCAACCTTTGAAAATTCTTATCCAATATGAGAACATATATTATACTCTATCATATTGCAACCAAAACATTGTTTCAGATATCGTTATATCTGCCACACATGATGGTTTCTGAAAAAATTCTTTAAGATCCTAGATAAACTTGATATTAAAACAATCAAGAATCATGGAGGCAAACATGATTCTTAAGATACAAAAACTGGAATTGTTACTCTCGATTTAATACCAATTATTAAATTTCACGGAGTAAACAGAGTTTGCTGAAAGTTTGCAATAGGACTATTATCACAACACAATACGATACCAGTTCGTAAAGTAAATATCCATAATTCTATAGTTCTATTATCTCAATTACAACTAAGCATAAGGTGGTGAACGAATGCCAATGACTACAACAAATTATGAAAATTCACTTTGATTTAATTTATGATAAATTGAGTTCTACTAATCCAAATTAGAAACGAACTCCCACTCAAAAACGACATACCTTGTTTCTTTTTGGTGATTACATGAACCAAATCCACTACACCAAGTTCGATCATCACGTGAGTCAGTGTAGCTTCAAAGGCGAGCATCAAATGGGCATCATATCTTCCATATGACTCATGCTTAACCTTTCGGTCCGTGTTCCAAGGCCATGTCTGTACATGCTAGGCTCAACAAGTAAGAACCTTAGTATTTGCGTGTGTAGCTGTCTTACACCTGAAATGTGATCATGGATCCAAGAACACCCGATCATCACGTGATGTCTTGGAGCCACGAACCATAATCGCTGCTGGCCCTTTTTTTCTTTTTAACATTTTTCCTTTTCTGTTTTAGTAAACCTAAATAACTTTTGCAACCTAAAACCAAACTTGATAAAAATTGTTTCTAAATTTTTATAAAATTAAGGTGGTCAACATAGGGCCATAGTTTAATGTTTTACAAGGTTTTTAGAAGGGTCAAACTTGACCACTATAATAACGCTTACAAATGGCAAAACACTATTAGGGTTTTGCTAGGTTTAGGTGTTTAGGATTTGTTGTAAAAATTTATTTGTAGAATGCAATGATGCAAGGATGATGCATGGAACTAATAACATTCTAATATAGAATTTGGGATGTTACAGAACCTTAGTATTTGCGTGTGTAGCTGTCTTACACCTGAAATATGATCATGGATCCAAGAACACCCGATCATCACGTGATGTCTTGGAGCGACGAACCATAATCGGTGCATACTTAAGGAAGAACACATTTTTATCTTGATATTTAAATGAGGGATCATCTTATTATGCTAATAAAATTCCAAACTAGCAATATAAGATACAACAAACATCACATGTTAATAAGTGAAATGATATGGTTCTTGCACTTGATCTCCATCATGTGCATCATGGTATGAACACTATCATACCTCTATGTGTAAGGACAAGGTCTATGGAACTTACACATTATGTGTGCTGTAAGAGTATCGACTTATACTTATACTTACAACATCACCATATCATGACACTAGCCCAGCAACAATCTAAACTAGACGCCTCTAATTTATCCATTGCAAGTTTTACGTGGCTTAGGGCTTTCGAAGATAGAACCGTTCTTACCTACGAACATGAACCACAACGAGGATAACCAAATTATTGACAACTCGTTGCAAATTAGATATTGACTATAGTAGGAGAGACAGACACCCGCTAGCCACTTATGCAAAACTAGTTGCATGTCAAGCGTGGAACAGGTCTCATGTGCGAGGTCATGTAAAGTTTGTCCAAGCCGCTTCATCCCACTATGCCACCAATATCCAAAGTACAACTAAGAAGCAATAAAATGATCATCATCGCCCACATACTCATATGTGTACTACCCGTGCAAAGCATCTACGCATAAACCTAGCTCTGATACCACTGTAGGGTTCGTATCATAGAAAACAAAAAAATTCCTACGATGGGAATGACTATGTACCAAGATCTATCTACTAGATACAATCAACGGGCGGATGTATATCCATAGAGAACATACCCTGGAAGACCGACAAAGCTTAAAGAGTCCAAACTCGTGGTTGATGTAGACGATCTCTTGCCGATCTCAAGATCGAGAGGAAGTCCTTAGCACCGCAACTTAGCGGCGGATCCGTGCTCGCAGACACGTCCGAGGCACCGAGCAACCTCCGCCTCCTCACTCTAGCGATGCAGTGGAAGCAAAACTCTTTCTTGCCGAATAGCCACCGGGAACATGTATCTCGCTAGTCCGAGACCATGGGGATAAATATTAGAGGGGGAGAGAGATCCTTCACGAGGAGGTGTGAGTGAGAGAGAGGGAGGGCGGCTCCTTTTATAGGGAGAGGGGGGAACCCAAGGGGCCATGCGCCCAGCCATGGGGCTCTCCCCTCCCCTCCTTTCATTCATGTGGGTGGACACTCCACTCACACAAATGCCTTTCAATTCCCTCCACTCAAAAAAATCACTCAAATTCCCATTAAATTTCCACCAAATTTAATGCAAACTCTCATTAAATAAAAATCCTTTTATTTATTCATAATTTTGTCAATTACTTTAATGACAAACATTCTCATATAAACCCTTTCTAGTATTTCATTTCACATGCAAAAATACTTTCTGAAATTTCACCCGAAAACCCGTTTCGGTATCTAGTGAAATAAATTCATGTGCTTGTTATTCTTTCCGGCATGAAACTTTTGCTCCAAATGGATGTCGGTGTCTCTTAAGTGTGTCACCCTACGGTTCACTAATAATGCGTACATGATCGAGACCCCTCTCAGATCAATAATCAGAAGCGGGATCTGGAGACCCATACTGACTTCCACACATTCAGCGATGACTTTCTTGTGATCGCGAGAACCTTTTACGATAGTATATTAATCCCTTTGTATCGCGATATATTACATGTCCGATATTTGATCATCGGTATCTCCATACCTAGTTTGATCTCGTTACTGACATGTACTCTTTTCTTGTTCCAGTGATATAACATTCTAGTGATCAAATCACTTTCTTGCAAGCTAATCAATGTGATATCACCGATAGGGCCTAGAGCATATCTATCCATCATCGGGATGAACAAATTCCACTCTCGATACATGGGCCTCAACATAAAACTTTAGTAGTACTGAACTCATATTTATAATCACCCTGTTACGGTGTGACGTTTGATGTTATCAAGATACTCTTCCGGTGTTAGTGATTGACATGATCTCATGGTCTAAGGATTAGGATCACTTCGTATGATGTTATAGCAATATAAACTCAATGACTTTGATCGTAATGATATACTTCAGATGAATGTTCATCACACCATTACACTAATGTTGTCACCTCGTTATTAACAACATCCACTGTCCATGATCAGGAAACCTTGATCATCTTGTTAATGAACGAGCTAGTTTTATGAGATAGGCATAACAAGGAACTTTCTGTTTGTTTATTAAACACACATGTATTAATGTTTCCGTATTAATACAATTATAGAATGTGAAATAAACATTTATCATAAATAAGGAATACGATAGTAACCACTTTATTATTGCCTCTCGGGCATATTCCCTTCAGCCGCCGCCACCATCGTCCCTAGAACAGGGGGTCTGAAGATCTTCCCGGCACCCTACTAGAGGGGAGAGATCATCCCGGAGGCCTTCTTCATCACCATACCAGCCTCTGGTATGATGCGTGAGTAGTTCCACCTTGGACTATGGGACCATGTAGTAGATAGATGGTTGTTTCTCCTCCTTTGTGCTACCATGTTTAGATCTTGTGAGCTCCGTTCATGCTCAAGATCATCTATTTGTAATCATGCATGTTGTGTTTGCGGGGATCCGATGGATATTGAGATTACTATGTCAGATTGGTCAATGATTCTATCTTATTCATTCTATCATGTCTGTGTTGTTTGAGATCTTGCATGCTCTCTGTTTCTAGTATCTATCTTGGCCAAGTATATGCTAGTGACTCCAAGAGGGTGTATTTATGCTCGATAGCTGGTTCATGCCTCCATTGAATCTGGGTAAGTGACAGAAATCTCTAAGGTTGTAGATGTGTTTTTGCTACTAGGGAGAAAACAATGATCTCTTGTTCATGGACCAAGTGTATTGTTTACTTTACACACCTTGCTTAAAGCAGTTATCCGTTGCTTGCAACTTAATACTGGAGGGGGTTCAGATGATAACCTGAAGGTGGATTACTAGTCATAGATGCTGTTGGATGGCGGTCTATGTATATTGTTGTAATGCCCAATCAAATCTAATAGGATCATGAATGTCTAGTATTGCATTATTATGCCTTGCTCTGTCCTGTCAATTGCCCCGCTGTAATTTGTTTACCCAGCATGTTATGTTGTTTATCTTAAGGAGAACACCTCTAGTGAACTATGGACCCCGATCCAATATTTACCATTGATACATCTTCCACTGTTACTGTTCACTTTCTACAAGCCACCATTACCTTCCACACCATATGGTTAATCCTTTGTTTTCAGCAAACCGGTGAGATTGACAACCTCACTGTTCGTTCGGGCAAAGTCTTGAGTTTGTGTTGTGCAGGTTTCCAAGTTGCTAGCAACACCTTTGAGTCGTTTCCTTCCTCCTACTGGTTGGATAACCTTGGTTTCTTACTGAGGGAAAACTTGCTACTATACTCATCATACCTTCCTCTTGGGGTTTCCCAACGGAGCTCTACAGTGGTATGAGCTACATAATCAACCAGATTTTCTAGCGTCGTTGATAGGGAGGCTAAGGATGGCTTCACAAGGGGAGTCCTTCACAACCTTTCTCTTTACTTTGTTTTTGTTTTTTTTTTCTTAGTTTCTTTTGCCTTGTATTTCTTGCTTATTTTTATCAAAAATTCCAAAAAAATAGTTTCATTTGGTTTGCTTTTTCATACCAAAAACACAAAAAATTAGTTCCTACACTAGTTGCTGCTGTTGTTGGTTTGCTCCACCTTTGCAAAAATGAACTCTCCTGAGAACACCAAGTTGTGTGACTTCACTAGCACAAACAACAATGATTTCCTGAGTACATGTAACATCCTAGCATTAGAGCTTAGAAATAAGCTAAACCCAGATGTGTGCATTGCATTCATGCGTGGGAAATCCGAATAATTTTCGCGCTTTTGAACAAAACTTGTCAAAGTAATTGAAGCTTCTCTCAACTTGATGGAATGGAAGTAGATCGTCAAGTTGATTGTGATAAGTTTCAATATGACCTTTGCTAAAACCTCATTTTGGGTAAACATGATTTGATCTAAGGGTAGATCAAATGCAATGAAACTAAACCATTACACATTGATTAATAGATTCCTAGGTGATCACATCCTATTATTCATTACAATAACTCATGAATACCAAGTAACAAGAATGTAATAACTAACTATTGACCTATTCAATCCTTATCTATTTCTACCATGAGAAACATGGTAACACTTCACCCTAACTCTTTAGTTAGGAAGGAAACTAAGCCAAGACCATTCACCACATATCTTTCTTTCCATACTAAACCTTACCATCTCAATTGAATCCTATTCTCATATTTGTTCTTCATCAATGTTGAGTAATCAACTATTGATTCACCAATTCTTAACCCATTAAATATTGTAACATCCCTAAAATCATGTTTCAAAACTCATGCATATCATCCATGCATCCATAATCATTTAGGGTTCCTTTTCAAAACCATTTCAAAATCAGGAGCATATGTTGCTCATTATTTTATGTATGTATGCTCTAGCCTTAGTGCTACCTTTTAATGAGAAAAGTATTTATTTCATTCAGTAAAGTTTTGAGTTCAAACTTAAGTGCTTTCAAAAGCTTGGGCAAAGTTTTCAAAACAAAGTATGAAAATAAGACCAATTTTATGCTTATTATTTATATCCCATAAGGCTTAGTTTTATTTTATTTTCTCAAGGGTTCAAAGTGTGTTTGAGTAAACAGAAGTATTTAACACACATTTGAGTACAAATTCCCTGTACAAAAATCCAGAGAAGTTTTGAAATCAAACTTGTTTGAATTAGAGTTTGAAAACCATTTCTAGAAAATCAAACAGAAAAAGGAAAGTGAAAGGAGGAAAAAAATAAATCAATCAGCCAATCTGGCCCAACCCAGCCCAGCCGACCCATCTCGCCCAGCAAATCCCTCCCGCGAAGTGTTTTACTTTACCCACAAACACACCCACAGAGTCGCTGACGCAGGGACCCCACCTCCTCTCTTTTTCCCTCGCTGACAACGCGGCCCACGCAACGGTCATCGTCTCCACCCGGCGACGAGTTCCTCCCCCAAATCACTCAGCCGTTTCCTGTTTGATTCACGGCTTCAATTCCCGTTCAATCCTCGAGTAATTCACGCCCGTGTCCTCGCCTACTTAAGCACCATGCCGCCCTCCTCCTTTTCCCCCAAACCACACCCCACCGGAGCCACCAGGCTGCTCGGATTTCTCTCTGGACGCCCCTCTGCTCCGACGAGTTCGTCGACGAATTCCGGTAAGCCCCGCAGTCCCCTCTGCCTGTGGTTCAGACTAGATGATTCTGCATCCTCATGCGCACCTACTGACACCCTCCGTTTGCTGGCGCATGCTCTGTAGCCTCGGCAGCGTCATTGACTGAACTCCGCCACCGTCTGTTCGAACTCCGGCGACCATTCCTCGTAAGACCCAGCTTCCCCTCTCCCTCTGGTTGATACGCGTGTGATCCCCAGCATCCTACGCATCTAACGGCACCCTTTTCTCGTCTTAGCGTGGCCTAGAACGTCAACTTCGTCGCCAATAGAGAACACCGTCGCCAGGGACTTCTCCGACGAGCAATCCACGACGACCCCGAGCGCCCCTTTGCCAACCGAGCACACGTCGAGCATATCCTCGTCACGGCGATTCTGGTGAGCATCCTCACACCTCCTCGCGCGACCTAGTTCACCGGCTCTGCCGCTGACTGAGCACGCCGCCGCCACTCGCCGTCGCCAGCGCCGCCACTTGTTGGTCAGTCGCTGAGAGTCGTGCGATGTAGATCAGACGAACGCGATAGAACATAGTAGAAGGGGTAAGTAGAGATCTGAGCCACGCGTTTTAGTTAGATCTAACGGTTCGGAAGCGTGATCCTGAGCAAAGCGGTAGCCTCCAATCAGGAAGCGCCGCGTGGCATGAGTTTTGTTTTAAATTTCTGAATTAGATCTATTAGATGTTTAAATTTGATTAATTCATAACTTTTGATTCCCATGACCAAACTTGACAAATTTTATATCAATGGAATCAGGAGAGAAAATCCTTTCCATCTATGCAATGTGTTTAAAGTTTTTCCTCTGTTAAAATGGTTGTTTTTGCAGAAACATGTGTAGGCCCAATTTGTGTATAATAATTATTTGGAAAAAGTTTTGTTATGCAAATAAAGTTTATTTAGCTTATTTTGTACTTGTTTATGTTTCAGTACTGTGCACTTGTCTTGTTTGGTGTAGAAAATCATCACATGGCATTATGCATGCATCCATATATTTTTGCTTGTATTTATTTTGTATGTGATTTTGGTGCAATTATTTTATGTGTAGATTTTGGTGCAAATAGTGATTGTGATTGTGAGGATTGTAGATACTCTCCAAACTACCAAGGCAAGTGGTGCTTCATGATTTTATTCCTATGTTTTTCAAATGTTCATTAGAAATATTTTGCTAGTCTTGCATGGATATTTTTGATCTATATGCTATGCTTGGGAAATCCCAGTAGTTGTGGAATTGCTAGAAAGTTCTAAGTTAAGATTCTTATCAATGCCATGCTTAGCCTAGCTAGTAGCAACCAAGGGTGGTTATATATTCATGCTATGAGAAAATATTTCTAAGTCTTTGGACTTGTACTTTGTTAATAAAAAAACTAAGTGAGTGAAACACCTAGGTGGAATGGAAGGAATGGTTTATGTTGAGTGGTTACACAAGGCCCATTTATATGGTTTACCTTGTGTATATCACTTGTGGAAAGGCACCCTGGAACAAAGGGATTTGAGATGCCATATGTTAAGAAGCTTCTAGTGCAGCCACTTGGCAATATGGGCTCTGCCTGGATCACATAGGTTGCAATAACTTAGCCATTTGGACAGTTGGTGGTAGTGGGATGATAGGTTGGAACGCGTCCATTTGTTCTAAGGGAAGGCTTCTGAAAGGTCCTGTCTTGGTGAAAATCAAGTCTTATGGGGAAAGTGCACAACCTCTGCAGATGTAAGAATCTAAGTACTTAGCCATGTCCCTGGTATTGGATAACTTGAGCATCAAGACATGGAAGCTATCAAGAATCTCCTCATCCCAATTTCTAAGTAAAAACTTGTGGTTTAACAAGGGTGAAGGTTCCCCAATGTCTATTGGTGGTTCCTTGGGAAAAGTTTTGACAAAGAAAAACTTAGTGTTTTTAACTAATAGGTAAAACCTATTTTGAGCAAAGCAATCCTAAGCTACACTTAGCCAAAATGCATATAGTATCTAGTCCACCAATATTCTACTAAGGTATCACTTGTCAATACTATTCCAATGTATTGACCCACTGTGGCTGTAACTTGTGATGTTGCGGGTTATTCTGATGATGATTTGGAGTCATGAGTCTACACTCAACATGCTTGCATGTGGCACATGAAGATGAAGGCTTATTTATCTTATTACATATTTGAGCTCTTGTACTAGGCCTATGTCCATGGAGTTTGTAAAAGACTATGTTTGTCTCTGGAATGGCTTGTAATAATGACCTTTGTTTCTATGTACTTCATCTTAAACTATGGATGCTAGCATTGATCCAGGGATTAGCATTGAAATCACAGGGATCCTTACCTTTATAAAGGGAGGGATCTTACAGATGGTATCAGAGCACTGTGTTGCCTGTAGGATTATGACCCTAGGATTGGAAACCACTAAGGAAAAATTTTAACAACTTCCACACTTGTCTTTTCTTCTCGTAAACTTTTCTAATCTTCTTTCTCATCTCTATTTGTAGATGAACTCCATCAACGAAGCCGTGAGGAAGGGACCACTCATGACTATGACTTTTGGGGCGTTGAGGAGTGTCCATCAACCAATCATGATGCTTACCCTCACCAAGTTTGATAGGAAAGACCTTTGGGGCTTCAAGGTTAATCAGCCAGGATGCCAGACTGAGCCAGCCACGGAGGCCATCATCTTCAAGCTCATGCATGATGACAAGGAGAGAGGCCTAGAGGTTGTCATGCAGGATTTGCTTGGACGTTTGCTAGGGAGACACTCACTTTCACACCTTCGGTAGATGTGATGAGTATGGTGAGGCCATTGACTTTGAGGATACTTCGAGAGAGACGACAGAGCCGATTCGTCTATACCTCCAGGACTTAGAGGTTCTTCTTAGGCACCTAGACACTGATAGGACCAACGTCATGCTTAGCAATGACGAACTCTAGGTGCAGATTTGTGAGAAGGACAAGCTCTTTGCGGAGCAAGATGAGATATTCAAAGAGATGGAGGCCAAGTTTGAGAGTCAGGATAGAAAGTTCAAGAGTCAAGAGAAGCGAGTCCAGGATAGGAACAAGAGGATTCGAGACATGACTGCAGAACTAGAGGCCAAGGACTTCGTGATCGAGCATCAGCAGACTGTGATTGAGAGGCTTCGTTCACAGAAGAGGGCTCTCAAAGCCAAAGTAGAGACCTTGACCACCAATGTCGAGGAATACAAGACCGCAATGGAGAATGCAGGTCTTACATTTGTTGATGAGGAGGTTGATGCAGAGGAGTAGTGATGACTACTCATTTACCTTTATTTATCATGTCTTTGATTATTGAGTCGCAATGACCATCCGACATGTGGATGGCTTGCTATTGGTGTGTTTACTTTTCCAAAAACTTGTTGTTTGTGTTTTTGAACCTTTACTACTATGATGCATGATTGTGATTTGTTATGTGATGTATTGTGCATGTTAGCATCTATGGGTATCTCATTCTTATCCTTATTGAAAACCACAGATGCCTCCCCGACGTGCCAATCCCAACCCCAACAACAACATCACCCCTAAGATGCAGCAGATGATGACAACTCAGACTCAGTTGATGCAAATGATGACCACGTTCATCCAGAATCAGAACAACAACAATAATAACAACAACAACAACAACAACAATCAGAACAACCCACCGGGTTTTGGCATGCTTACCAGGTTCTTAAGGCTATGGCCAGCAAAGTTCTCAGGAACTACTGATCCTATGGTGGCTAATGATTGGCTACGCTCTGTGAACAAGGACTTGGTAACTATTGGGTGTCCTATAAAAGTAAGTTCTCCTGGCGGAGAAATGATAGTGAATTCAGGATGTCATGATCTAGTCATAGAGTTTGGGAAGTATAAGTTTCCCGTTAACCTGATAATCTTAAACTCCCAAGGATTGGATGTTATATTGGGAATGGACTGGATGACTAAGCACAAGGGAGTGATAGATTGTGCCAACCATACTGTTTCACTCACAACTCCAGAAAACAAAAGGATCATATTCAAGACCAACTTTGAAGCAAAAAGGAGTAAGATTAATTCTCTTAAGGGGGTTAGCATGGACAGTGTGCCAATTGTGAGTGAATATCCAGATGTGTTTCCGGAAGAATTGCCGGGAATGCCACCGGATAGAGATGTGGAGTTTCTTATTGATTTTCTACCAGGATCTGGACCAATAGCAAAAAGACCGTACAAGATGTCAGTTGATGAGTTGAAAGAACTCAAGAAGCAACTTGGTGAACAGTTGGTGGTAGTGGGATGATAGGTTGGAGCGCGTCCATTTGGTCTAAGGGAAGGCTTCTGAAAGGTCCTGTCTTGGTGAAAATCAAGTCTTGTGGGGAAAGTGCACAACCTCTGCAGATGGAAGAATCTAAGTACTTAGCCATGTCCCTGGTATTGGACAACTTGAGCATCAAGACATGGAAGCTATCAAGAATCTCCTCATCCCAATTTCTAAGTAAAAACTTGTGGTTGAACAAGGGAGAAGGTTCCCAATGTCTATTGGTGGTTCCTTGGGAAGAATTTTGACAAAGAAAAACTTAGAGTTTTCAACTAATAGGTAAAACCTATATTGAGCAAAGCAAGCCTAAGCTACACAGCCAAAATGCATATAGCATCTAGACTACCAATATTTTACTAAGGTATCACTTGCCAATACTATTCCAATGTATTGACCCACTGTGGCTGTAACTTATGATGTTGCAGGTTTTTCTGATGATGATTAGGAGTCATGAGTCTACACTCAACATGCTTGCCTATGGCACATGAAGATGAAGACTTATTTATCTTGTTACATATTTAAACTCTTTTACTAGGCATGTGGCCATGGAGTTGTAAAAGACTATGTTTGTCTCTGGAACGACTTGTAATAATGACCTTTGTTTCTATGTACTTCATATTAAACTGTGGATGCTAGCATTGATCCAGGTACTAGCATTGCAATCACAGGGATCCTTACCTTTATAAAGGGAGGGATCTTACAGTTCAATCGAACCATCATTCCGAAGAAGAAGCAACATGGGAAAGAGAAGATGATCTTCGGAAAGACCACCCTCACCTATTTGCTAACCAACCCGAATGTCGAGGGCGAGATTCACCTTAAGGGGGTTAGATTTGTAACATCCCTAAAATCATGTTTCAAAACTCATGCATATCATCCATGCATCCATAATCATTTAGGGTTCCTTTTCAAAACCATTTCAAAATCAGGAGCATATGTTGCTCATTATTTTATGTATGTATGCTCTAGCCTTAGTGCTACCTTTTAATGAGAAAAGTATTTATTTCATTCAGTAAAGTTTTGAGTTCAAACTTAAGTTCTTTCAAAAACTTGGTCAAAGTTTTCAAAACAAAGTATGAAAATAAGACCAATTTTATGCTTATTATTTATATCCCATAAGGCTTAGTTTTATTTTATTTTCTCAAGTTTTCAAAGTGTGTTTGAGTACACAGAAGTATTTAACACACATTTGAGTACAAAGTTCCCTGCACAAAAATCCAGAGAAGTTTTGAAATCAAACTTGTTTGAATTAGAGTTTGAAAACCATTTCTAGAAAATCAAACAGAAAAAGAAAAGTGAAAGGAGGAAAAAAATAAATCAATCAGCCAATCTGGCCCAACCCAGCCCAGTCGACCCATCTAGCCCAGCAACTCCCTCCCGCGAAGCATTTTCCTTTACCCGCAAACACACCCACAGAGTCGCTGACGCAGGGACCCCACCTCCTCTCTTTTTCCCTCGCTGACAACGCGGCCCACGCAACGGTCATCGTCTCCACACGGCGACGAGTTCCTCCCCCAAATCACTCGGCCATTTCCTGTTTGATTCGCGTCTTCAATTCCCGTTCAATGCTCGAGTAATTCACGCCCACGTCCTCGCCTACTTAAGCACCATGCCACCCTCCTCCTTTTCCCCCAAACCACACCCCACCGGAGCCACCAGGATGCTCGGATTTCTCTCTGGACGCCCCTCTGCTCCGACGAATTCGTCGTCGAATTCCGGTAAGCCCCGCAGTCCCCTCTGCCTGTGGTTCAGACTAGATGATTCTGCATCCTCATGCGCACCTACTGACACCCTCCATTTGCTGGCGCATGCTCTGTAGCCTCGGCAGCGTCATTGACTGAACTCCGCCACCGTCTGTTCGAACTCCGGCGACCATTCCCCGTAAGACCCAGCTTCCCCTCTCCCTCTGGTTGATACGCGTGTGATCCCCAACATCCTACGCATCTAACGATACCCTTTTCTCGTCTTAGCGTGGCCCAGAACGTCGACTCCGTCGCCAACAGAGAACATCGTTGCCAGGGACTTCTCCGACGAGCAATCCACGACGACCCCGAGCGCCCCTTCGCCAACCGAGCACACGTCGATCATCTCCTCGTCACGGCGATTCTGGTGATCATCCTCACACCTCCCCGCGCGACCTAGTTCGCCGGCTCCGCAGCTGAATGAGCACGCTGCCGCCACTCGCCGCCGCCACTTGTTGGTCAGTCGCTGAGAGTCGTGCGATGTAGATCGGACGAACGCGATAGAACATAGTCGAAGGGGTAAGTAGAGATCTGAGCCGTGCATTTTAGTTAGATCTAACGGTTCGGAAGCGTGATCCTGAGCGAAGCGGTACCCTCCAATCAGGAAGCGCCGCGTGGCATGAGTTTTGTTTTAAAATTGATTAATTCATAACTTTTGATTCCCACGTCCAAATTTGACAAATTTTATATCAATGGAATCAGGAGACAAAATCCTTTCCATCTATGCAATGTGTTTAAAGTTTTGCCTCTGTTAAAATGGTTGTTTTTGCATAAACATGTGTAGGCCTATTTTGTGTATAATAATTATTTGGAAAATGTTTTGCTATGCAAATAAAGTTTATTTGGCTTATTTTGTACTTGTTTATGTTTCATTACTGTGCACTTGTCTTTTTTGGTGTAGAAAATCATCACATGGCATTGTGCATGCATCCATATATTTTTGCTTATATTTATTTTGTATGTGATTTTGGTGCTATTATTTTATGTGTACATTTTGGTGCAAATAGTGATTGTGACTCTGAGGATTGTAGCTACTCTCCAAACTACCAAGGCAAGTGGTGCTTCATGATTTTATTCCTATGTTTTTCAAATATGCATTAGAAATATTTAGCTAGTCTTGCATGGATATTTTTGATCTATATGCTATGCTTGGGAAATCCTAGTAGTTGTAGAATTGCTAGAAAGTTCTAAGTTAAGATTCTTATCAATGCCATGCTTATCCTAGCTAGTAGCAACCAAGGGTTGTTATATATTCATGCTATGAGAAAATATTTCTATGTCTTTGGACTTGTACTTTGTTAATAAAACAACTAAGTGAATGAAACACCTGGGTGGAATGGAAGGAATGGTTTATGTTGAGTGGTTACACAAGGCCCATTTCTCTGGTTTACCTTGTGTATCTCACTTGTGGAAAGCCACCCAGGAACAAAGGGATTTGAGATGCCATATGGTAAGAAGCTTCTAGTGCATCCACTTGGCAATATGGGCTCTGCCTGGATCACATAGGTTGCAATAACTTAGCCATTTGGAAAGTTGTTGGTAGTGGGATGATAGGTTGGAACGCGTCCATTTGGTCTAAGGGAAGGCTTCTGAAAGGTCCTGTCTTGGTGAAAATCAAGTCTTGTGGGGAAATTGCACAACCTCTGCAGATGGAAGAATCTAAGTACTTAGCCATGTCCTTGGTATTGGACAACTTGAGCATCAAGACATGGAAGCTATCAAGAATATCCTCATCCCAATTTCTAAGTAAAAACTTGTGGTTGAACAAGGGTGAAGGTTCCCCAATGTATATTGGTGGTTCCTTGGGAAAAGTTTTGACAAAGAAAAAACTTAGTGTTTTCAACTAATGTAAAACCTATTTTGACCAAAGCAAGCCTAAGATACACTTAGCCAAAATGCATATAGTATCTAGTCCACCAATATTCTACTAAGGTATCACTTGCCAATACTACTCCAATGTATTGACCCACTGTGGCTGTAACTTGTGATGTTGCAGGTTATTCTGATGATGATTAGGAGTCATGAGTCTACACTCAACATGCTTTTATGTGGCACATGAAGATGAAGACTTATTTATCTTATTACATATTTGAGCTCTTGTACTAGGCCTATGGCCATGGAGTTTGTAAAAAACTATGTTTGTCTCTGGAATGACTTGTAATAATGACCTTTGTTTCTGTGTACTTCATCTTAAACTGTGGATGCTAGCATTGATCCAGGGACTAGCATTGCAATCACAGGGATCCTTTCCTTTACAAAGGAGGGATCTTACAATTATTAATCTATCAACTCTTGTCCATATCAAAGCATTCACTTAAGGCCTATAAATAAAGAAGTAAGAAGAGGTAAGTAGTAATGCTAGTTTTGATATCATCTATAGGATGGAAGTGACTGAAGGGAATCAAATCAATATAGTAATTGAAGGTGTTAGCTCACTCCTGAATGGATAGAAGAGTTATATGGAAGATCTAATTATATGGTAACAAATAGGTTTATAAGGATGAGCATTGAAGATAGAGACCAAAGAGTAATCCTATGGGATTAAGTAGGTACAGTCCATGAATAACATCCCCTAATCCAATAGAGATACTAAGAAGATAATTTCAATACAACTGTAATGTTGTATTGATGAAGCCTTGATTAGCTAATTGGAAACCTAAACCATAAAGGATCAAAGGATTATAATGATCATGCTTTAGTCACCAAGATTGAATGCTTATATCCTGTATAAGTGACATTGGTCGGTAAAACATGGTTGAACTCTAGTATAAGATATTGGAGTTAAGTAGAGATAAGATAGTATGATTAGGATGATATTAGAGCAGCACTGAATTATAGAGTTAGTATTTTCCTCTTGGAAAATATTAAACACTTGAGGTGAAGTGGGATTTGATATATATCTAATTATAAATGAATCTATTAGAGTAATGTTGGTGGTGGAGGATTAAGGAAGGGTATGAATGGAGTTAGAAGTAAATACTTATTGGATTGGAGGTTATCAGCAGTAGAGTAGTTGATATAACCAAGTATAGATATGAGAGGATTAGGAAAGGTTTTTAGTGTCAAGCTTATTGGATTTATAAATGGAGTTAGAAGAATTAAAGGTGGATAAGAATATTATTGTGTAGCAAACCTCATCATGTTAGCACATGATGATGGATATGAAGGAGTAGTATATCTAGGAAATGAATTCTTTAAGTAGAAGTCAAGAGTTCTGAATTATGGAAGATAGGAATTCTTGGTAAACACTAAACCCTAAATCTATAATCAAGCTTAACATCCATCTCATCTATTGGATAAATCATTTTATTTTCACAATGCTTTATAGGAATATTTCTTATAGCAAATCACTTAAGCACATCTATGTCCCTTCCAATTATCATAACCATATGTGCTTAGGAGTTATCTTTATAAATTCTTTTTCATTAGACATTCCAGATAATAACTTTCTATCTTAAAGGGGGATATCATTAAAGATCACAAACATAAAGACAATATGATTAGCCATAAACCTTTAGTCACATAAACAAAAGAAAATAGTTACATTAAGAACCCTAAACCCTAGGGTAAGCATCTACAATTCAAACCCTAACTCCTATATTTGTTATAATAAAATGTATATATTTTGTTATTTCCTAGATTTATGGGAGTAATATTAACCATATTAATTCCTTTGTGTATCCTACATCAAATAATGATATATGATCATTATATAAAAATTTCCCTCCAAACTATAAGTTAGCTAGAATCAAATTCTATCATTAAATAAAGAAATATCATAATATAAATCCATGGTTTATTCTGGAGAGAAAATTAATAACAAAGGCCCTCACAAAATATTAAAAGGATATATATAAAGAAAATAAAGAAATATAACATTATTTAATAAAAGCTCACAAAATGCTAGTAAATACCTTTTAATATTGTTAAAATTATTTAGCAAATAAAGCCTATAAGGAAAATTCAAATCAAAGATGCAAATTCAAATTTGAAAACAAAACAGAATATAGAAAAGGGAAAGAACGAGGAAAAAACAGAAGGAGATCAAATCTGGCCCACGGCCCAGCTTCTCTCTCTCTTATTCGTTGCCCGTGAGCAGCCCAAACGCAGCCCACTTTGGCACAAGAACCAAACCGGCTCATATCGCTCTGTGACTGATAGGTGGGACACAGCCGAGGACTACGGGTGGAATCTTGAAACATAGCAGGGGATTATCCGCAAAACGACCTTCGTCGTCTTCCTCGTCTACTAGAAGCTGAGCGGTGGCAGTGGCCGATGCCGTCCGTCGCCGCCGTGCGCTACAATGCTCGCCGCTGACACTCGGGGTGGGGATAAGCTTGCCACCGCGACGTCCCCGCTCGTCCTGATCCCCATTTCCCCTGTGAAACCCTATCTCTCTCGAGTTCTTCTTCTAAACCGAAACCCTAGCTCCAAGATGCGATCAATTGCTGAGGTTATGATCTCTCCCGTGCTCTGTTGATCAAGCAACCGTCCTCTACTTGTCCTTCTGAGCCTCTGAGTCAAAGGAATCGTGGTGGGATGGCGGATATCGACGCCACAAGGTCATCTTCCCGAAGTCTGGCCACCGTGGTTCTCGTCGATTTCGACCACCTCCCGCCTCGCCAATTACTCCATGAGCTTCCTGGTAATGCTCTGAGCATGATAGTGCTTTCCTTTTTCTCGTTTTCTTCCTAGTATAGGATCTGATCGAACACCGCCGTCGGCCACCACAGTAGTTGGTCGCCGGAGTAGCTCCGGTGACCAAAACTGAGCAGCGCCGCCACTATTAAGCTCAGTGTGCTCGCCCGCGTCCAACGAAACCCTTCCCGCGTGCAAGCATCCTCCCAATCGATCGATGGAAACTTTGATCCAAGAGTAGCCGTTTGTCTGACGTCATGATGACATCGTGCTTACCTCATCTTGACCTAGTCCACTCTGTTGACTGGTCTGACCCCACCTGTCTGTGACTTGGGGTAGATCTAGTCTTAGTGTAAAAGGTCAAGTCCTTATTTATAAATTAAATAAGAAAATGATTAAACCTTAAAAGTTTAATAACTTTTGTTTTGTAAATTAGAAATATATGTTTAATATATGAAATTTTTTAGAAAAATAAAATGTATAACATTAAACTATTATCCAACATTATTATTTCAACAATTTAAATAATTATTATTTAATAAAGGTTTTATAAGTTATAACACTTGGAAAATTCATATTTTAATATCAATAAATGTAAAAAATATATAAATAAAATTACCTAATTCTATCTCTGTTTTTATAGTTAACTTTCGTCTACAAGACTTTAAATATAAGGCTAAAGACTTTGTTATGTGTTTTATAGTTAACTTTGGTCTGTTATAGTCAAGTCATAAAACATCTCAAGTCCAAACTATTCAAGTAAACAGAAACAACATCGACCACATTTGATTAACCATAAAGATTGTTTAAACCTTAGAAAAGGAATCTTCTCTTCAAAAGTTATTCGTTTTGCCACTTTCATCAACAAACCTTATAATAATATTTCCAACTCCTAACAAATTAAATTCAAGCACTCTCATCATAATTAACAGATAACAATTACTCACAATCACATTATTTCAAACCTTACTTGTATACTTAGGATTGTAAACACTTAAGTTCCTTATTAATGCCATTACTTGTAAAATAAAATTTGAACATAAATAATTATAATGTAAGCAATCTTGAGTAATATTTCATGTTGGTGTATATCTAATTATTTTATGTTATTATAAATACATATTGTTTCACACACACTCACAAGCCTTAACAAGAAGCACGAGTGTGAAACTTATCTAAAAGTGCAACATATTTCAAAGACATCATTTCGAGTATCCAAGTCCTAGAACAATGCTTATTCTGGGCATTCGAGTATATAAAGTGCATTACATTACTTATGGATAAGAGCATCTTGCTTCTTTAAGCATTAGTCCTTATCATACCAATGATGCTGATTTCAGATATTGGATCTTATATTGTCTCGAAGACCGTGAGTGCATAACCTTGCAATCACAAAAGGCAAGTTCACACTTGCTCATGTCCTTTGATTATTTTCTGTAAAGTATTTTACAAATCCAGTATTGTTCTCAACTACATTTTAAAAGGGTCAGAAAACACTATTTTCATAATAATGTGATTATAGGTTATTTACCATGAGGTAATAACCTACTATAAAAGTTCTGGTGGTAAAGGAACATATTATCTAGGACTTAACAACCAATGTCACCAGTGATTCTAGCGCCGTATATCACGCGTTAACCATGAGATTTGGAATGGGACAGAGAAGTCAGCTGTATCTTCTTCCTCTCGCATGTAGCCGGATGTGTAGGTTGTGGCTGTTATCACTCGTAGCGTGCATATTAATTGGTAATTCATAGAGGATATGCAACATATGGTTGGGAACCCTCATCGTCCCACGATAGTTTTGGCATCTAACGGTCTGTACAATCCATTGCCGTAATTCAATGGGTGGGAATGGTGTACACCAAGTAGGCATGCGAGGTCGCGAAGGTGGCAGTGATTGGCTTGGATCATCTTCTGGGCCCCACATCACGGAATTGTGGATGGGAATAAGCTGCCCGGTTGTGCAACAAAGAGTTGATCTCTCATGGGTAAAGTAACGCCCCTCTGCAGAGTGTAAGAACTATAACTTGTTACTCCCTGTTCCGGGAAGGAGCTGCGAACGCGGCGGGAAAGGAACTCCATGAAATTTATGGTAAACCCGTGAAGGCTGACGAACATAGATTTTCAGAATAAAAGCAACATCTGAAGAAATGTTTATGAAAACTTACATTGCCTACGACCTATGGTCTGTGGCTGTAGATATAGTGCATCAAATACTCCTTTTCTAGTGAACTTGCTGAGTACGCTCGTACTCAACGTATCTTCTTAACCCTTGCTAGATTCTGAAGCTATTAAGACGACGTCTACATCAAGTCATGCTCCAGGAATCACCACCAGAAGCTAAAGTTCTTCAATGAAATCAAGAAACTCAATATATACATCAACTCAAGTAAATACAAAGTTACTAAGTAGATAGGAATATAATTTCTAGCCATAGAACCTATTTCTATAGTATATTGCAATAGCAGCAATGCCAAACCAATAGTTAAGATTCTAGTCTTAATAATATGATAGTTTTCGAGTTGTTCATTTCTGATTCTTCCTTGTAAGAAGTTTATTTATTTCTCTTTAACCTAGAGTGTTCTCTGGATCTTGTGTATAGAATGAGTTGTAACCTTTAGCCATGTATCGGACCTGCTGTG
The DNA here is from genome assembly GCA_916181665.1 of Avena sativa. NCBI lineage: Eukaryota > Viridiplantae > Streptophyta > Magnoliopsida > Poales > Poaceae > Avena > Avena sativa. The sequence continues at coordinate 49,209,097 of OV702279.1, read as the reverse complement.
TTTCTATTGTACCACTCTGAGGGATGTAATGCTAGTGAATAGTGTTTCATTGGTGTTATGTCAACGACTATAGTGTACTACATCATGCAGTGGTATGCTGGGTCACCGCAGTTGGTATCAGAGCATATGCTTTGACCTTAGGTTGAAAACTTAGTAAATGGGTAGAACCTGTAGGACAAAAATCTGAAATAATAAAGAGTTCTCTAGTGATATGAGGGATATTCAACTGAGAATAAACCTGTCATGTTGCTAGTGCGATAATTCTTTAGTATGGTTGCAATTCCGATCATTACCCAAGAGTTTTAACTCTATGTGACTGATGATAATTTCTTATCTACAGTTCTACATGGCACCTCGATATCCACCCCGGAATGTTTAAGTAATGAACAGGACGTTAAACGACTACGGAGGGGATTGGACATATAATCTCCGACAACTTCTATGGAGTTTGGATTGTGAATCAAGAATTTTGGTCAAGATTTACAGTTACTATGATTGGAAGGTATTAGCAAAATACCGTGTCATGATCATGTTACCCAAGAAGTTAGGACTTAAGGGAGAAATGCCATCAGGAGAGGCAAGGTGCATGGCATCTGCATATCAGATTGCTGTAGCAGCAGCCTTAACCATGATCTGGGAACATAAATCCTAAGCTCAAGAAGGTAGTACCCACACTATTATACCCCATGAAACCTCGAACCCGGAGCATGAGTTAGATCACTCTACTCTAGTCCAAACTAAACCCACTCTAGCCGTAGAGTATATGGATCGTTATCGGTCTTTTCTAAACACTTACCATAACACTCACCAAGTCTTAGTTCAGGAGCTGGACATGGTCATTGAGGATTTTACTGATCCTGATAAAGTAATGGCACGTAGGAAGAAGTTAGAATAAGAAGCTAGGCATCCCAAAAACATCTCTCTAGGAGAAGTGTATGAGTAAACCAAGTTTGATGATCCACACTCAGAAAACTATGCCTACTACCAAAATAAACCCCAGCCATCTGAAGATTTATGGACCAAGTATATTTTCGAACAAAAGGAATATGAGGGAGCTATTCCAAGTAGCCATGAGCAACACCAGTATGAATGGTGTCACATCCCAAAATTTTCCAAATTTTGAAATGTGAAAAATAAGTAAACAAAATAAATAATTGTTGAAATTTAGGGTGAAAAGAAACTTTTTGATTCCAAACGGAAACATCAAAACCTACTTTGATCAAATAGAATCCTAAAGGGATTTAAAAAGATAAACAAATAATAAATAGAGTTATAAAAGTTGGAATCACCATTTTTGGATCTTAGCTAAAAAGATATGTTTTTTATAAGCAAAGGAAGAAGTATTAAGTAAGGACTATTTTTAAAAGGCCAGATTAAAACTTGGCCAAACAAATAAAATAAAATATTTTTGTTTGATAAAAAGAGTAAAGGATTATTTAAATAAAATCATGATGATTTATAATATCCATTTTTATTTAAGTAAAGACATTTTCCAATTTAAATGGATAATAAGGTATTTTAAATTATATTTCAAAATGTATTATTTTTAAATAAAACCTATGGAAAAGGTTTGGTACAAATTTAGATTTCAAATGGAGTTTGAAAACAAATCTTATTTGAAATAAAAACAAATGTCTATTTATTTTAATTAATAATAGATCCTAAAAAGAATAAAAGAATTATTCTATTTTAGACTTTAGAATATGTTAATAAACAGAATTAAAATATACACAAAGTTTGGCAAAGGTTTGAGTTTAAATAGAGTTTGAATTATTTGAATAGAATTCAAAACAAAAATTCAAAATATAAAAAGAAAAATGTTCTATATAAAAAATATATAATCGAACCCAGGCCCAATCCAGCCCAGTAGCTAGCCCACCTGCTCCTCCTTCTCGCGAACCGTTTATCACTCAGAAGCGAACCCGCTTAGTCACTAACGCTTGGACCCCACCTTTCTTCTCTCCCGCTCACAGACAACCAGACCCCACCCGTCAGTTCTTCGTCTTCACCCGCGACGACCACGCCCTCTCTCCCTCGGTCGTTTTTGATCTGAATTCAATCGCTTAAATTCGAGTAAGTCCACGAGTAATTTTCCCCCATGACACGCCCTCTTAAGCGCCTGCCATCCCTCTACCTTTCCCCTCAATTCCCCACACTTCTCGGCCCCTAGGCTGCCCGAATCGCTCGCGGCAACGCCACTGGCTCCGACGAGCTTCTCCGTCGATTCCGGCGAGAACAACCACCCCCACTGTCTCCGCTCCACACGAACTTGCTCCCCATCGCCCCTTGCATCTCCCAGTGTCGCTCGCTTGGCCGCGCGTGCACCAGAGCTTCGGCAAGGACATCACCCGAGCGCCACCGAGAACATCTTCAACTCCGGTGACCCTTCCCCGGTAACTCCGACCTCACCACTCCCTCTCAATGATGCTCTCATAATCGCCACTCTCTCCCGTGTCTAATGAACCCTCTTCCTCGTCTTCTTGTGCCTTGTAGCGTCGGCTACGACCACGCCTGAGAGCACCCGAAGCCGCTGCTAATTCCGATGAGCAATCGTCGCTGCTCAAGTGCGCCCCTCGAGTATCTGATCACACCTTGAGCTTCACTACAACCACACGAGCACGGTAAGCGTCTCCGCTCCTTCCCGCGCGATCTAAAACGTCGGCAACTTCTCTGATAGAGCCGCGCCACCGTCCGCAGCCGCCAGTGCTGCCAGTCCATGATCAGGCTGCTGTGATCCGTTGGCTAGGATAGATTGGTTAGTCGAAGGGGTAAGTTGTCATCTTCACCGTACATTGTTAGTTAGATCTGACGGCCAGGGTTGATCGATCCGCACGAACAGTTATCGACCAATAATATTGAGCCACGTGGCCAGAGTTGATTTAAAACAGAAATTTTGATCTATTAGATATGCAAACTTGCAAAATTCATAACTTTTAATCTACACGTCCAAATTTTGCAAATTTTATATCATTGGAATCAGAAGAACGAGTACTTTGCATAAACTTGTGTTTGTAGAAACTTGTGTAGGCATAATTTGAATATAAAAATTATTCTAGAAATATTTTTATGGTAAAATCTTTGGCAAATGGATTGTTTTGAACCTACTGACCATAGAAACCAACTTATGGATTTAAAAATGTATTTTGTGAAGCCAAAGAATAAATCTTTGAATAAGAGCATTTCTAGTCAAATAAAGATATTGTTTATGTGATAAAAAATACTTTTGGAGTAAAATCTTTGGAAAATGATTTGAGTTAAACTCTCTGACCCTAAACACCAAGTTTTGAGATTTAAAAATATATTTGATGAAGCCCATAAAATTATTACTTTGGAAAAAGGCATTTCCAACAACATAAAATATCACCTTGGTATAAAGTTGGTTTATGGGGTGAAACCTTTTCCAAATGGTTTTAATATTAAACACTTGACCTTAAAACACTAACATGTTGTGTTTAAAGATATTTTACAAACACTAGGGATTATCATTTTTATTTAAATCATTTCTAGCAAAACAAAATGATTTAAATGGCCATTTTCACCAACTTGAAGTTAAATGGTTTTACCACTTTTGTAAATGATCAATATGAGCTTTAAAATTTTTAGAGCCTACTAGAAACCACTTCTACAAATTAAACAATCTTTTGCATGCTTGCATGCATTACCTTGTTTTTATTATTTTATGTGGCTAATTGTTTGAATGCTAGTTGAATATGTGTTTGCTTGATTGAATTGTAGTGACGTTAGAAGAGTGTGATATGTGCAAGGTCAAGAAGTGAACCAATATTCTCTACTAAAAAGTCAAGTGACACTATCATCCATGTACTACTATTTTCATTACACTTAGTGGAATTTTTAACATGCATGATATGACTACTATATTTCTATGCTATGATATATCCTATTAGGATATCCTTATATCTTCCTTAGTGAAAACATTGTAGTTGTAGTATGCTTAGCCCTGCTATATATTTGGGATGGGATACATGATATGATTATATGAATTGTTGGAAAAATATATGTTTTATATAATAAAACAAGTACTCAATGAACCACCTGGGTGGAAAGAGGATACTCAAGTTTTGGACAAGGTGGCAACAAAGGGAACCATGTTTATATGGCTATCGTTTTGTATGTGCACTAGAATAAAACCCCAGGGACTTAGAGATGCATTGGCATCTTCAGGTTAACTAGAATTGTGTATGGAAATATATCCCTACATTGGTGCCTGGTAGACAAGCTAGGATTGTGTATTGGGAGGACTTCTATGGAAAGAATTTGTCGCATTCTCGATCTGCTGGTACTCCATTTGGTGAGTACTTATCCAGCGGCCACTGGTGGCGTCAAGACGAGATTGTGTCATGTGGGTAAAGTGTATGTCAACACCCGGATTTTTAATCCCAGATGCCTGTTATGCCATACATCGCAATCCCAGGATTACCATTTTTGCAAGACATAACAGAATTGGATACCACAATACATCATCCAATACAAACCATACATAAGGTCTTACACAAATAAGGATCTCATGATCCAGTTCTCAATACAACTCAAGTAGTGGAAATACGTAATAATAAAGGTAGCGTAGGCGAATCTCCATCTTCAGGGTCACAGGCAATGCTGACGATGGGAGATGATCCTAGTTGTCGTAACCTTCCTGGGGTCCATCCTCCTGGTACTTCTCTTCATATTTTAGCCATGGGAATAGACAGGGACAAAGCCATGAGTACTCTTTAAGTACTCGCAAACTAATGCTAACAAGTGAAGGGGATTTTTGTAGTAGGACACTAAGCTCTATGGTTGTTTTGCAAAAAGCCAGATTTACATCTACTAAGTTCAGAAGTAAGGAAAGTTAGTTGAAATTTTATAACACCTAAGTGGGAACTTGAATTTCATATCACAACTCTGTTGTGGTCAAGTCAATGTCTCAAGTCATTTCACAAGTCATTTTGAAAACAATCTGTCGGGGGAACAGTATGGCCACTCCAACTGTCCATAACCACGGACGCGACTATTGGAATAGTTTGACACTCTGCAGAGATTGTACACTTTCACCACAACATTCGATACATCCGTCAGGAACAAATCCTGAATTCACCATACTCAGTATGCGGATAATCAATCCTAACCTTTAAATTACACACCCTAGTATAGGCACCTCTCCTGTGAGTTTGGCCTCCCAACCATGACCAACTGTCATCTTGGGTACTGCATAGGTGGACAATCTTCACAAGGTAGCCTCATCTCAGACCTTGGCCGTGAGGGAACCAATACTAAGGTATATAAGCTTCCAGTCAAGCCCTACCCAATTCTCGGGTATTATGGTTGTACGGTAAAATTGGAATGGTATCGCATCTAGACAACCATCAGTTTTAGAAAGGGCTATGGCTCATGCCTCAACATTTTCATCACCATAAATCATCTAGTGTTCGGAAACACATGTCCAAAACATTTCCATAGAATGATCCATCATTCCAAGTCTTTCATAACCATTTTTCCACCAAGTATTCCCATCTAAGTTGATCAATTTTTATGCTTAGCACTAGCCTCTACAAGTGGCGGTAAGTACTAAAGAGGGGTGGTAAATTAGTGGAGTTTAACCAAGTTCAATCTCATGCCTTAGGATGGCATAAAGATTATCTAGCTTAGGCCAAATTTTATGCTCTTTATGCAATCTTCAATTATCTTTCTAGTATATAAAATTCACTTAAGTAAACTCTAAGTAGTAGCTTTGATAAAGAAATAAAGTATAAAGCTTGTAAGTAAAACTAGGATTGGTTTATAAAGTGGCTATGATCATATATGCTTAAGGCATATAGTTGGCATGGTAACAAGCAAGTATTTTCTTGCATAGGTATAGTATCTTGCAAGTGTTAGCTTGCACAAGTATAAATATAAGCTTGCTAAGTTAATAGCTTGCAAGTATTGGCTTGCCTTGTGCAGAGCAGTGGTTGAAGTTCTCCTCGGCTTCTTCTTCGTAGTATCCTCCTTCCTCCTCGTATCCTTGGTCGGTACTAGCGTCTATGAATAAATACGAGGTACACAATCACCAAACAATACTTAACTACTTTCAATCATCACACAAAAGGGTCCTATATATGATCTAGCATCATCACTAACATTACAAGATTAAAGCTTGGTTTAATTTGTTTTAATTTTAGAAAAGTAATTTCTACTCATTGAAAAACTACTTAAGATTTAATATTCTCCAAACCAAACATGGGATCATGTTGACACATGTCATCACCACATATTTTAGTCCATGGGAATGTGATTTAAAGTGGTGTCACAATTTAATAAGGTTTAACCTTTTATTTTACTTAAATAAAGTGACTAGAAATGCCTATGTGGCATTCTTTTATTACTTGAACATTATTTCTATAAGTAAACCCAAATGTTTTTATATATTATGAAAGGTATGATCAAATGTGATTTTTGAGAGTTGGAATCAACTCAAAAGCTATTATGGTTTAAATTTGAAAAATGTTTGAATGAAAAAAAGGTTCTGCCTTGTTATTTTTACCAAGGTTGATCTATAGATTCAAATGATTTGAATCCAACGGGCTTGGATTAATCATTTCAATATCTTTCTAAAAAAATTGGTTTCATTCAATTTGGTGCAATTAATCGAGCTGGGTTGATTTTTGAAACTAGGTACAGAACTGTGTTTGAATTAAAATTGAAAAAGTTAAATTCAAATGACTGGGCTGCGCGGGAAATAATAATGGGCCGGCCCGGTGTAACTCCGCGGCGCGGGGCTCAACTGATAGGGGGGTTCCACCAGTCAGTGGATCTTTAAACGCGAAGCGGTATGGGGCAATCTCATCCGCACGATCTAAGTCTAATCGAACGGCTGCTACTCATCGTCCACGTCGGGCGGCGCCGGCGAGACAGAAACCTAACGCGGCAGGTGGGGGTCGTCGGGGGTTCACCGGGGCTCAGGCGAGGGTCGGCGAGGCGGGCGAACGACGAAGTCGACGACAGCGAACCTCCTGGTACCGACAGCTTCTCCTGGGGTGGACGCAATCGACGGCGCCCTTCTTCTCTAGAGGCGTCCGGCTTCGGGCAAATTCCGGTGATGCGCTGCTCGCCTTGATCCGGGAACGGGGTGGAACAATCAGTGAGGAGAGGGGAGTGAGATGGTGTGAAGAGTTTGAGCGGGGGAAGCCTCTATTTATAGTCTCAACGACGAGACCGAACAGAATGGGCAGGCGACGGTGGCGACATGGATATGGGCTGCTAGAGGCATGGTCGGCGGTGGTGATCGATCGGTGGTATCCTGGCGATGCTCTATTGCTTTAATGCGCGTGTATGGGCGGTGGCAATCGGTCTGGAACATGCGATGCTCTGCGCCGCAGAGGCGGCATTTTCGACGGCGAGCGGTGGCTGTGAGGCATTGGGCGGCGAAGGGGGATGTCTGGCGGTCTCCTGGGACGGTGGTGATCGCGTATGCACACTCGGTGCATGGTCTGTGGGCGTGTGTCGAGGGTGGCGCTCTGGCGCACGCTCAGCATGGTTGACAGATGCACGAGCGCGGCGTTCCTGGGTGCTCTGGTCGATGTCTTCGAGGCAGGGCTGGTCAAGAGGGGGCGGTTAGGCATGGGTGATCTCCCAGACAAGGTTGGCACGGCTAGTTCCTCTCCTAGCTTACTGTCTACACTGGGGTGGCATGGGTGGCTTCGGCTGTTCACCATTGATGACATTGCCAAGCTTACAATGGTGGTAGATGTTTACAAATGAGCTATATGATCTACTAAATCCTAGTTGCAACCAGAGAGGGAACAAGTTATGCTCAAATCACTGCTCCAAATAGTGTTTGAATTTTATTTGATTTGCATCTGCAAGGTGTTTGATGAAATTGCCGCATGAATTCAAGTTTTGAATTTTGAAATGATTTTTGGTGGGTGTGCTAGGTAGGTGCTGGTGAGTCTGTAGATGCTTGGGTTTTGAAAGTTGAGCCTGTTTGAGTGGTTTTTGAAAAAGTGGGATCTTCCCATATGATAAAGATTCAATTTTAAACTGTCATTTAAACTATGCATTTGAATGTTTCTGGATGATCACAAGGTGGGCCTTGATACTTTGTTATGAGTACTATCAAGAGGTGCAAAGATCCAAAAAAAATTCTGTTAAGTTATGAAAGTTAGAGACAGCCAAAGTAGGCATGGGAGTTAAATTGGTCAAAATGACCATTCCCTTATTTTGTTTGTTTTGATTTATTTTTCTTTGGGAAAAGTGTGGGGATTGTTTAGATGATGTTTATTTCACCTAAGAATCCTTTTACAAGAAAAGAAACACATAAACAAGGAAATTCAAAAGAATTCAAAATGGGATGCATACACACATGCATGCTTTCATATTTTTATTTAGAAAAGTTTTTGTTAACCCTAATTTTGATGCATAGAGTTTGATGATTCTAGTTTAATATTTTTGGGATGTTACAAACCTCCCCCCCTTAAACAAAATCTCGTCCTGAGATTTGTAAAAGGACGAAAAGATTACCTAGTATTTGAAGAGATCGGGAAACTCCGTCCTGGTGTGATCTTCGCGCTCCCAAGTAGCTTCCTCTTCTGTGTGGTTGCTCCGCTGAATTTTGAGAAACTTGATGCTTCGGGTTCTGGTGGTTCGGAAATCTTCTTCCAAAATACGAATGGGTACTTCGGGATAGGTCAGGTCATCGTTGATCTCTATGGTCCGGTGATCGATATTCTTGAACACTTCCGTCTTCTCCGGAACTTCGAGGCACTTGCGAAGTAATGAGATATGGAACACATTGTGCACGGCTGACATCTCTTCGGGTAGTTCCAATTGATACGACACTTCTCCTCGACGGTTCTTAATTTTGAAAGGTCTGATATATCTGGGGGATTACTTTCCTTTGAGTTGGAAATGCCGCATTCCCTTCAATGGCGACACTTTCAGATATACAAAATCTCCTATGTTGAAGGCGAGGTCTCGACGTCTCTTGTCGGCGTACTCTTCTGTCTGGACTGGGCTATCTTGAGGTGCTCACGAATCTTGTGAACCTTCTCTTCTGCTTCTCGTAGGATATCGGGTCCTAAAATCTGACTCTCTCCTACTTCCGACCAGTTCAAAGGGGTGCGACACTTACTTCCGTACATGAATTCAAATGGGGCCATTTGCAAACTAGCTTGATAACTATTGTTGTACGAAAATTCTGCAAACGGCAGACAATCTTCCCACTTAGATCCATATTCTAACACACATGCTCTCAGCATATCTTCGAGTATTTGATTTACTCACTCCGTTTGTCCATCGGTCTGAGGGTGATACGCGGTGCTGAAATCTAGGAGGGTTCCTAAACCTTCTTGAACTTTCTTCCAGAATCTCGAGGTAAACTGAGTTCCTCGATCCGATACGATGTTCTTGGGGACTCCATGCAAACTGAAGATTCTACCGATGTATAACTCTGCTAGCTTCGAACTCTAATATGTGGTCTTGACGGGTAAGAAATGGGCGACTTTGGACAATTTGTCCACTATGACCCAGATAGAGTCATTTCCCCTACTAGAAGTAGGCAATCCAGTGATAAAGTCCATTCCAACGGAATCCCATTTCCATTCCGGAATCTGCAAGGGTTGCAACAATCCAGCGGGTCTTTGGTGTCCGGCCTTGACTCACTAACATATATCACACTTGGCGATATAGCTTCCGATTTCTCTCTTCATCTTATGCCACCAAAATTGCTCTTTCAAATCTTGATACATCTTAGTTCCTCCGGGGTGGATAGAATAAAGAGTATCATGAGCTTCCTTGAGAATAACTTTTTCAACTCAGAATTTGCTGGTACACAAAGGCGTCCTTTGTACCATAGAACTCCTTCTTCGTCTTCGGTGAATCCGGGTACTTTGCCTGTACCGATACGACGCTTGATTCCGTCAATACTAGCATTTCCTTTCTGCGCCTCTTTGATCTAGCTGATCAAAGTGGGTTGAAGTTCTATGCTAGCCAAAAATACTTCACTCACTAATTCTATTCAAAAATCTTCCATCTCTTTGTGCAAGCTTGGTTGCTCCTTCAAAATCATGGAGTTCAAGCGGCACGGAAATCTGCTAAGGGCATCTGCTACCACAGTGGGTTTACCAGGGTGATAGTGAATGTCCAGATCGTAATCCTTGATTAACTCAATCCATCTTATCTGCCTCATATTCAACTCCTTCTGAGTGAATATATACTTCAGGCTCTTGTGATCCGAATAATTCTCACAACGGTTTCCCATCAGGTAATGCCTCCATGTCTTCAGGGCTAAAACTACGGCTGCGAGTTCGAGGTCATGGGTTGGGTAATTTTGATCATGTTGTTTCAGTTGTTGAGATAGATAAGATATAACTTTCCCTTCTTGCATTAGCACACATCCGAGACCGATCTTGGATGCGTCACAATACACGTCGAAGGGCTTCGTGATATCCGACATGATTAAGATTGGGGCTGAAATCAATCTCCTCTTGAGTTCTTGAAAACTCGCTTCACATTTGTCTGTCCATTCAAACTTCTTGTCCTTCTTCAGCAATTGGGTCATGGGTCTGGCGATACTCGAGAATCCTTCTACGAACTTGCGGTAGTATCCCGCCAATCCAGGAAATGCACAAACTTGGGTTTGAGTGGTTGGGGCTTGCCAATCTTCGACATCTATCACCTTTGCAGGGTCAACGGCAATTCCTCCGGCTGATACAATGTGGCCGAGGAATCCTACCTCCTGTAACCAGAATTCACATTTTCTAAACTTGGCATACAGCTGATGCTCTCTAAGGGTTCCAAGAATGGTCCTTAGGTGTAGCTCATGTTCTTCTTCCGATTTGGAATAAATCAAAATGTCATCGATGAAAACAATGACAAACTTATACAGGAAGTCCATAAAAATCTTATTCATGAGATTCATGAAATAAGCGGGGGCATTGGTTAATCCAAAAGACATGACGGTATACTCGTATAATCCATATCTGGTGGTAAAGGCAGTCTTGCGAATATCCTCTGCCTGAATTTTGAGTTGATGATAGCCAGTCCTAAGATCAATCTTAGAAAACACTTTGGCACCGGTCAACTGATCAAACAAATATTCTATCTTGGGCAAGGGGTACTTGTTTTTGATGGTGACATCATTCAACTTCCGATAATCCGTACAAAAACGGTTACCTCCATCTTTCTTGTCCACAAACAAAACAAGTGATCTCCATGGTGACGCACTTGGTTGAATCAATCCAATTTCCAGCATGGCATCTAGTTGCTTCTTCAGTTCTGCTAGTTCAGACGGGTTCATACTATATGGTCTCTGGGCTATGGGTCCTGTTCCGGGGATTAGTTCGATGATAAACTCGATATCCCGATCTTGGGGCATACCGGGGAAAACATCTGGAAATACATCGGGGTATTCACAGACTATCCAGACTTGGTCAATGGTAGGTTGGGCTATACTCTTGTTGCACTTGAATTGACGAGGTAAGGTTTGAGATATATGCTCGACTGATATTCTGGCTGTACTGGTCATGGTGATGGCTTTCTTGGCACAGTCAATCAATCCTTTATGTTTGGACATCCAATCCATTCCTAGTACTACTTACAAACCTTTAGTTCCGAGTACTATCAGGTTAGCATAAAAATCTATTCCATGGATTTGGATAGGGACGGCTTTGCAAATTTTCCTAGCATTGGTGGTTGAACCGGGAATTTGAACGATCATAACATGCTTCAGTTTTGTTGGTTGAATCTTACTAGTGCAGGCAAATTCTTAGGTGACAAATGAATGCGATACACCAGAATCAAACAACACTCTTGCAAGTACTGAATTAACAGAAAACATACCCAACACGACGTCTGGCGCTTCCTGAGCTTCTTCAGCATGCATGGGAAAAAGACGGCCGGTTGAGTGAATTCCCTGGGGCAAATCTTCTTCCTGGTTGAACACGACGCTGCTGCTTAGCAGGGGCATTTGCATTAGGGGATGCGACATTCTTCTTGTTGGGGCACTCGTTGGAGTAGTGACCCTTATTTCCACAGTCATAACAAGTCACTTGCGACTTGTCCTTTGCTGTAACAGGCACAACATTGCTTCCAGTCCTCGGGGCAGTGTTGGTGTTGGCGGTAGCATTGTTGTTGTTGCACTTGGGTGGGGAACGGTTGAAATTGCTAGAGTTTCCGGGGTTGTTGTGATTTCCTCCGGGCCTAGGGTTTCCACGGTTGGGATAGGTCGAACGGTTCATTGGGGGTCTGTTGGTTCTCGGGGCAAATCCTGGAGATGGGTTGGGGCGGTACTTTGGGGTCTGATGGGTTCCTGGTTGATGCATCATGCGACGCTTGCGGTTCTCATTGGCTTGTTTGATCTTTCCTTCCATCTGGATGGCAGAGTCGACCAGGGCTTCAATATCAGCAAAGGGGATATTGACTAACACTGTCTGCATCTCATCGTGCAGACCATTCAAGAATCTCTCCTTCTTCTTGGCTTCAGTGTCGATCTCATCCAGGGCATACCTAGCTAATGACAAAAATTTGTCACGGTATTCCACTACGGTCATCCTTCCTTGCCTCAGTTCTCTGAATTCGTCTCACATTCTCTTGATCAAACATGGTGGCACATGGGTTCTGCTGAACTTGATTTTGAATTCCTCCCAGGTCATCATCTGTCCTCTGGTCATTGCACGAACACTGTTCCACCATGCTCTGGCATCTCCGGATAGATAGTGGGTGGCGAACAGAACTTTCTCGTTAGCTTCCACTCCGGCGACTTCTAGGTTATTTTCCATGGTTTGCAGCCAATCATCAGCGTCTAAGGGATCTTCCGACTTAGTGAAAACAAGTGGATTGGTGTTCTGGAAATTCTTGAGCTTAGATCCATGGTTGTCCTGGTTTCCGTGGCCTTGATTATTGTGGGCTAGCTGAACTATCTGTTGAAGGGTGGCTAGGTTGTCTTGACGTTCAGCTCTTTCAGCTTCGCGGTCAGAAACCAACATTTGCAGGATCTGCAACATCGGGTCCGGGGATGAACCACTTCATCCGCGTGGCATCTGGATATTGAGATAGATCATGACAAAAGAGGGAAATTTCTAAGGTTCAGGGCTTTGAAAAGTTTTAAAGTTTGACTCAGATTTTCTAACAACTTGCTTTTCATTCATTCATTCATTCATTCATAGCACACGATACAAAAACACACCACAACAAGGTAAACAGATGGTTTTAGGAACCATTCTGGAAACTACGATACAGTGGGACCGAATACTACTCACTGTGCTAGTGCTCAAGTGCTACTACTCCTCGGAGTCGGTGTAGTCGTCATCCTCATCATCCTCATCGTCATTGATGAAGGCGAAATCCTCCTCATCGGTGAATAAATCCATAGCCTGATCCTCCAGAAAATCATCATCATCGCTGAGATAGGAGTAGGGGTCTCCACGAAGATCCTCTCCGGCATTCTTCCTTTCCTCCAACTGCATGTCTCTCTCATGGATGGTCTCCTCCAGAGACGAGATACGGTGGCGAAGACGGGAAATGATGCGCTCCTTCTTGTCGAGCTGACGGCGGCGAGACTTGCGATCCTTTGCTAGCATGGCGATGGTTTGATCATTCATCTTGATAATGGCGGACTTGTGGTTGGAGTAGTCACGACAATTATCCAACTCCTGCTGACGATCGTACATCATGAAGCTGAGGTGGTCCAATTGAGTCTTCAGCTCGTGGTGGTATGGGGCTTCCAGTGGCTGTCCATTAGCATCACGCCTTGGACAAAACTCCAAGCGGGTACCCTTGATCTGGTTGATACTCTGTCCACAAAAACGGGCAAGAGCTTCCTGCATGGCCCTGGCAAGTCCATCGAGCCAGTTGTTCTCTGTTAAGGTAAACTGAATTCCCTCAGCAGTGGGAGGTTCAATCTTTCCTCATATACTTGCAATAATTAGCCACTGCAGATCTTCTCCTCCTTGATCATTGAGCTGAGATCCGAAGAACTCGGGGTGCGGACGCTCCAGAAGTTCCAAAAGCTGGTCCAAATCCCTCTCAAAGATAAGGTCTCCTCCATTTCCCAACTGGTAAAACTTGTTGTACTTCACGTCCATCTAAAAGAATATAAGATGAGTAAGTTAGTAGAGTGATCAAGTGTGTCAAATTTTATGTATTTTGCATGAGTTTTTGAGGAACATGAATTTTCATGAAAGAATCAAAGTGATAAGAATGGGAATAAGTTTTTGTAAATATTTGCTTTCTTAGGTTTTGAAACTAAGTTTTTGATTACAAATGCCCAGTCTAACTAGGGTCTCCTATGGTCAGGATGGCTCTGATACCAACTTGTCAACACCCGGATTTTTAATCCCAGATGCCTGTTAAGCCAAACATCGCAATCCCAGGATTACCATTTTTGCAAGACATAACAGAATTGGATACCACAATACATCATCCAATACAAACCATACATAAGGTCTTACACAAATAAGGATATCATGATCCAGTTCTCAATACAACTCAAGTAGCGTAAATACGTAATAATAAAGGTAGCGTAGGCGAATCTCCATCTTCGGGGTCACAGACAATGCTGACGATGGGAGATGGTTCTAGTTGTCGTAACTTTCCTGAGGTCCATCTTCCTGGTACTCCTCTTCGTAGTCTGGCCATGGGAATAGCCAGGGACAAAGCCATGAGTACTCTTTAAGTACTCGCAAACTAATACTAACAAGTGAAGGGGATTTTTGTAGTAGGACACTAAGCTCTATGGTTGTTTTGAAAAAATCCAGATTTACATCTACTAAGTTCAGAAGTAAGAAAAGCTAGTGGAAATTTTATAACACCTAAGTGGGAACTTGAATTTCATATCACAAATTTGTTGTGGTCCAGTCAAAGTCTCAAGTCATTTCACAAGTCATTTTGAAAACAATCTGACAGGGGAACAGTATGGCCACTTCAACTATCCATAACCGCGGAAGCGGCTATTCGAATAGTTTGACACTCTGCAGAGATTGTGCACTTCCACCACAACATTCGATACATCTGTCAGGAACAAATCCTGAATTCTTCATACTCAGTATCTAACCTTTCAATTACACACCCTAGTATAGGCACCTCTCCTGTGAGTTTGGCCTCCCAACCATGACCAACTGTCATCTTGGGTACTGCACAGGTGGACAATCTTCACAAGGTAGCCTCAGCTCAAACCTTGGCCGTGAGGGAACCAATACTAAGGTATATAAGCTTCCAGTCAAGCCCTACCCAATTCTCGGGTATTGTGGTTGTACAGTAAAATTGGAATGGTATCGCATCCAGACAACCATCAGTTTTAATAAGGGCTAAGGCTCATGCCTCAACATTTTCATCACCATAAAGCATCTAGTGTTCGGAAACACATGTACAAAACATTTCAATAGAATGATCCATCATTGCAAGGTTTTCATAACCATTTTTCCACCAAGTATTCCCATCTAAGTTGATCAAGTTTTATGCTTAGCACTAGCCTCTACAAGTGGGGGTAAGTACTAAAGAGGGGTGGTAAATTAGTGGAGTTTAACTAAGTTCAATCTCATGCCTTAGGATGGCATAAAGATTATCTAGCTTAGGAAAAATTTTATGCTCTTTATGCAACCTTCAATTATATTTCTAGTATCTACAATTCACTTAAGTAAACTCTAAGTAATAGCTTTGATAAAGAAATAAAGTATAAAGCTTGTAAGTAAAAACTAGGATTGGTTTATCAAGTGGTTATGATCATATATTCTTAAGGCATATAGTTGGCATGGTAACAAGCAAGTATTTGCTTGCATAGGTATAGTATCTTGAAAGTGTTAGCTTGCACAAGTATCAGTATAAGCTTGCTAAGTTAATAGCTTGCAAGTATTGGCTTGCCTTGTGCAGAGCAGTGGTTGAAGTTCTCCTTGGCTTCTTCTTCGTAGTATACTCCTTCCTCCTCGTATCCTTGGTCGGTACTAGCGTCTATGAATAAATACGAGGTACACAATCACCAAACGATACTTAACTACTTTGAATCATCACACAAAAGGGTCCTATAGATGATCTAGCATTATCACTAACATTACAAGATTAAAGCGTTTTTTAATTTCTTTTATTTTTAGAAAAGTAATTTCTATTCATTGAAAAACTACTTAAGATTTAATATTCTCCAAACCAAACATGGGATCATGTTGACACATGTCATCACCACATATTTTAGTCCATGGGAATGTGATTTAAAGTGGTGTCACAATTTAATAAGTTTTAACCTTTTATTTTACTTAAATAAAGTGACTAGAAATGCATATGTAGCATTCTTTTATTACTTGAACATTATTTCTGTAAGTAAACCCAAATGTTTTTATATATTCTAAAAGGTATGATCAAATGTGATTCTTGAGAGTTGGAATCAACTCAAAAGATATTATGGTTTAAATTTGAAAAATGTTTGAATGCAGAAAAGGTTCTGCCTTGTTATTTTTACCAAGGTTGATCTATAGATTCAAATGATTTGAATCCAACGGGCTTGGATTAAGCATTTCAATATATTTCTAACAAAATTGGTTTCATTCAATTTGGTGCACTGAATCGAGCTGGGTTGACTTTTGAAACTAGGTAAAGAACTGTGTTTGAATTAAAATGGAAAAAGTTAAATTCAAACGAATGGGCTGCGCGGGAAACGATAATGGGCCGGCCCGGTGTCACTCCGCGGCGCGGGGCTCAACTGATAGGGGGGTTCCACCAGTCAGTGGCTCTTTAAACGCGAAGCTGTACGGGGCAATCTCATCCGCACGATCTAAGTTTAATCGAACGGCTGCTACTCATCGTCCACGTCGGGCGGCGCCGGCGAGACAGAAACCTAACGCGGCAGGTGGGGGTCGTCGGGGGCTCACCGGGGCTCAGGCGAGGGTCGGCGAGGCGGGCGAACGACGAAGTCGATGACGGCGAATCTCCTGGTACCGGCAACTTCTCCTGGGGTGGACGCAATCGACAGAGCCCTTCTTCTCCAGAGGCGGCCGGCTCCGGCCAAATTCCGACGATGCGCTGCTCGCCTTGCTCCGGGAACGGGGTGGAACTATTAGTGAGGAGAGGGGAGTGATATGGTGTGAAGAGTTTAAGCGGGGGAGGCCTCTATTTATAGTCTCGACGACGAGACATAACGGAATGGGCAGGCGACAGTGGCGACATGGCTATGGGCTGCTAGAGGCATGGCCGGCGGTGGCGATCGATCGGTGGTCTCCTGGCGATGCTCTATGGCTTTAATGCGCGTGTAGGGACGGTGGCAATCGGTTTGGAACATGCGATGCTCTGCGCGGCAGAAACCGCGTTTTTGACGGCGAGCGGTGGCTATGAGGCATGGGGCGGCGAACGGGGATGTTTGACGGTCTCCTGGGACGGTGGTGATAGAGTATGCACGCGGCGAGGGTGGCGCGCGGTCTGTGGGCATGTTTCGAGGGTGGCGCTCTGGCGCACGCTCGGCATGGTTGATAGAGGAGTGGGCGCGGCGTTCCTGGGTGCTCTGGTCGATGTCTTCGAGGCAGGGCTGGTCGAGAGGGGGTGGTGAGGCATGGGTGATCTCCCAGACAAGGTTGGCATGGCTAGTTCCTCTCCTAGCTTGCTGTCTACACTGGGGTGGCATGGGTGGCTTAGGCTGTTCACCATTGATGACAATGCCAAGCTTAAAGTGGTGCTAGATGTTTACAAATGAGCTAGATGATCTACTAAAGCCTAGTTGCAACCAGAGAGGGAACAAGTTAGGCTCAAATCACTGCTCCAAATAGTATTTGGATTTTATTTTATTTGCATCTGCAAGGTGTTTGATGAAATGGCCGCATGAATTCAAGTTTTGAATTTTGAAAAGATTTTTGGTGGGTGTGCTAGGTAGGTGCTGGTGAGTCTGTAGATGCTTGGGTTTTGAAAGTTGAGCTTCTTTGAGTGGTTTTTGAAAATGTGGGATCTTCCCATATGATAAAGATTCAATTTTAAACTGTCATTTAAACTATGCATTTGAATGTTTCTGGATGATCACAAGGTGGGCCTTGATACTTTGTTATGAGTACTATCAAGGGGTGCAAAGATCCAAACAAATTTCTGTTAAGTTCTAAAAGTTAGAGACAGCCAAAGTAGGCATGGGAGTTAAATTGGTCAAAATGACCATTCCCTTATTTTGTTTGTTTTGATTTATTTGTCTTTGGGAAAAGTGTGGGGATTGTTTAGATGATGTTTATTTCACCTAAGAATCCTTTTACAAGCAAAGAAACACATAAACAAGGAAATTCAAAAGAATTCAAATGGGATGCATACACATATGCATGCTTTCATATTTTTATTTAGAAAAGTTTTTGTTAACCCTAATTTTGATGCATAGAGTTTGATGATTCTAGTTTAATATTTTTCGGATGTTACAGTGTACAACTTCTGCAGAAGATCAAAATTCTAAGTACTTATCCGTGTCGCCGTTTACGGACAATTCAGAGCAACTAAGGCCTGAAGCTATGGAAGATCTCGACATTCCAATTTCTCAAAGTAAAACTTGATGGTGACAACAAGGGATTAGAAGCACTTGGAGTTTTCCAAGGAGTTCAGAAAGATTTGACAAAAGATCAAAACTATTTTGAAAAGATAGGATAAAACTATATTGCTTTCTGCAAATGAGCCTAAACCCTACTTAGCCAACTATGCATGTAATGATAGTATCCACACATTTCTACATAATAGTGAAACTTGCCAATACTATTCAAATGTATTGACCCTTGTGGCTGCAACTTATTATGTTGCAGGTTTGTTTGATGTTAGTGAATTGTGTGTTGAATAGGATTACAAGTCTACAACCAACATGATTGCCTGTGGCACTTTGAAGATGAAGGACTCCATGCTATATATATATATATTCTGTTGCATTGTAATGTGATAGCCAAATGAGCTATGTAAGATGTAATGAATTATTTTATTCCTGGTTATAAAGTTGTAATATGACCTTTGTTTCTTAATATTACATCTTAACTGTGGATGCTAGCTATTGATCCAGGGACTAGCATTGTAAACACAGGGATCTCTACCTTATTAAAGGGTGGGACCTCTACTGATGGTATCAGAGCACTATGTTGCCTGTAGGATTGTAACCCTAGGATTGGACAAAACCCCTTAGAAAAAAATAGGAGTGGTATTTGTTCCAAAACTTATTTACAAACAATCTTGCAAACTCTTTCCTCAACCTTTTTGGTTTTGATTCTACACCTCTTTCTTTTCAACTTGATGGACAAAGCCTCCACCATGACCAAAGACTTCAACTTAGACATCACTAAGGACTACAAGTGAGAACCAAGAGGACATTAGATTGCCTACCAACTATCTAAGACATTGATATCATGTTAGTGTATGGATCATATTGACCTATGAGGTATGACTATACTAAGTTAATTATTTCAAGAAAACTTGTTGTTTCCTTCAACTCATGGGTTAAGCTCATAAGTTGATAAGTGAATAGTTACTTGTTGATTGTTTGATTGATTGATTGAACTTGATTGTTTTGGGTGGTGTGTTAGAACTTCTTTAGACCTATCCATCATTACTTATCCATATAAAACCAACAAATGTGTCCTCGTCGTGCCAACCCCAACCAAAACAACAACAATAACGTCACTCCCGAGATACAGCAGTTGATGACAGATCAAGCTCAACTGATGTAGATGATGATGCAGTATGTGCAAAATCAGAATCAAAATAACAATAACAACAACAACAATCAGAATAATCCTCCAGCAGATGACATGCTCACCAGGTTTCTAAAACTAAGGCCTGCAAGGTTCTCTGGAACAACTAACCCAATGGTAGCCAATGACTGGTTACGTTCGGTGAATATGGACTTAGTGACTATTGGCTGCACCGACGAAGAAAAAGTTAGGTTTGCAGCATATCTGCTTGAAGGGCCAGCAGCAACATGGTGGGACAACTTTCAGATCACCACTCCCCTTGAGGATGTGACTTGGGCTATTTTTGAGGTTGGTTTCCGTACAGCTCACATCACATCTGGAGTGATGAACTTGAAGAAAAAGGAGTTTCACAATATGAAATAGCGTCACCTTAGTGTGGCTGAGTACATTGAAGAATTCAACAATCTGGCACGCTATGCACCGGATGAAGTTGATACAGATGCTAAGAGGAAGGAAAAATTCCTCGAAGGTCTTAATGATGAGTTGAACCTACAGCTGTCTGTTGCCTATGTCCCAAATTATCAATCACTCTTTGACAAAGCCACCATCTTGGAAAATAAGATGAATCAAGTTGAGAACAAAAAGAGGAAGCATAAACTCAAGTATCACTCAGGATCATCACAAAAGAAGCGTTCATTCAAAAAGAACAATGAAGATTCTGAACCTCATCGGTATCACCACAACACCAATGGAAGTGATAATAATGGAAATGATACTGACAATGGAGATGACCTTGGTCAGAACCAACATGACACTTTCAGGAAGAAAGACATTAGCAAGTTGCAGTGCTATAATTGTAAGGAATTTGGACACTATGCATTATATTGTCCTGAGAAGAAAAAGAAAAAGGATGCTAGAAACTCCAATGGAAATGACTCCAGTGTGACCCAGGTAGGACATGTGAACCACATTGACATGGATGGGAACCTTGAAGAAATAGAAGAAGTGGATGTTAGGAATTAGTTAACTCAGTTGAGTCAAATAAGGATTCCTTGTTTGGGTATCAAGTATTGAACCCATAGTCAAGTGAACCATCAATGTAACCGTATAAGACTTTCTTTTAAGGGTGGTAGTACCCTAGTTGCCTTGAATCCAACTTGTAACCCCTAGCCTTCCCAAATCTCGGGACGAGATTTCTTTTAAGGGTGGTAGCCTGTCACATCCCAAAATTTTCCAAATTTTGAAATGTGAAAAATAAATAAACAAAATAAATAATTGTTGAAATTTAGGGTAAAAAGAAACTTTTTGATTCCTAAAGGGATTTTAAAAGATAAACAAATAATAAATAGAGTTATAAAAGTTGGAATCACTATTTTTGGATCTTTATCTAAAAAGATATGGTTTTTATAAGCAAAGGAAGAAGTATTAAGTAAGGACTATTTTTAAAAGTCCAAATTAAAACTTGGGCAAACAAATAAAATAAAATATTTTTGTTTGATAAAAAGAGTAAAGGATTATTTAAATAAAATCATGAGGATTTATAATATCCATTTTTATTTAAGTAAACACATTTTCCAATTTAAATGAATAATAAGGTATTTTAAATTATATTTCAAAATGTATTATTTTTAAATAAAACCTACTGAAAAGGTTTGGTAAAAATTTAGATTTCAAATGGAGTTTGAAAACAAATCTTATTTTAAATAAAAACAAATGTCTATTTATTTTAATTAATAATATATCCTAAAAAGAATAAAAGAATTATTCTATTTTGGACTTTAGAATATGTTAATAAACAGAATTAAAATATACCCAAAGTTTGGCAAAGGTTTGAGTTTAAATAGAGTTTGGATTATTTGAATAGAAATCAAAACAGAAATTCAAAATAGAAAAAGAAAAACGTTCTGTATAAAAAAATATAATCGAACCCAGCCCATGAGCAAGGCCCAATCCATCCCAGCAGCTAGCCCACCTGCTCCCCCTTCTCGCGAACCATTTTTCACTCAGAAGCGAACCCGCTCAGTCACTGACGCCTGGACCCCACCTTTCTTCTCTCTCTCTCACAGACAACCAGACCCCACCCGTCAGTTCTTCGTCTTCACCCGCGACGGCCACGCCCTCTCTCCCTCGGTCGTTTCTGGTCTGAATTTAATCGCTTAAGTTCGAGTAACTCCGCGAGTAATTTCCCCCCATGAACACGCCCTCTTAAGCGCCTGCCATCCCTCTACCTTTCCCCTCAATTCCCCACACTTCTCGGCCCCTAGGCTGCCCGAATCGCTCGCGTTAATGCCACTGGCTCCGACGAGCTTCTTCGTTGATTTCGGCGAGAACAGCCACCCCCACTGTCTCCGCTCCTCACGAACTTGCTCACCATCGCCCCCTGCATATCCATAAAGCATCTAGTGTTCGGAAACACATGTACAAAACATTTCAATAGAATGATCCATCATTCCAAGGTTTTCATAACCATTTTTCCACCAAGTATTCCCATCTAAGTTGATCAAGTTTTATGCTTAGCACTAGCCTCTACAAGTGGGGGTAAGTACTAAAGAGGGGTGGTAAATTAGTGGAGTTTAACTAAGTTCAATCTCATGCCTTAGGATGGCATAAAGATTATCTAGCTTAGGCAAAATTTTATGCTCTTTATGCAACCTTAAATTATCTTTCTAGTATCTACAATTCACTTAAGTAAACTCTAAGTAATAGATTTGATAAAGAAATAAAGTATAAAGCTTGTAAGTAAAACTAGGATTGGTTTATCAAGTGGTTATGATCATATATGCTTAAGGCATATAGTTGGCATGGTAACAAGCAAGTATTTGCTTGCATAGGTATAGTATCTTGAAAGTGTTAGCTTGCACAAGTATCAGTATAAGCTTGCTAAGTTAATAGCTTGAAAGTATTGGTTTGCCTTGTGCAGAGCAGTGGTTGAAGTTCTCCTTGGCTACTTCTTCGTAGTATCCTCCTTCCTCCTCGTATCCTTGGTCGGTACTAGCGTCTATGAATAAATACGAGGTACACAATCACCAAACAATACTTAACTACTTTCAATCATCACACAAAAGGGTCCTATAGATGATCTAGCATTATCACTAACATTACAAGATTAAAGCTTTTTTTAATTTCTTTTATTTTTAGAAAAGTAATTTCTATTCATTGAAAAACTACTTAAGATTTAATATTCTCCAAACCAAACATAGGATCATGTTGACACATGTCATCACCACATATTTAGTCCATGGGAATTTGATTTAAAGCGGTGTCACAATTTAATAAGTTTTAACCTTTTATTTTACTTAAATAAAGTGACTAGAAATGCCTATGTGGCATTCTTTTATTACTTGAACATTATTTCTGTAAGTAAACCCAAATGTTTTTATATATTCTAAAAGGTATGATCAAATGTGATTCTTGAGAGTTGGAATCAACTCAAAAGCTATTATGGTTTAAATTTGAAAAATGTTTGAATGCAGAAAAGGTTCTGCCTTGTTATTTTTACCAAGGTTGATCTATAGATTCAAATGATTTGAATCCAACGGGCTTGGATTAATCATTTCAATATATTTCTAACAAAATTGGTTTCATTCAATTTGGTGCACTGAATCGAGCTGGGTTGACTTTTGAAACTAGGTACAGAACTGTGTTTGAATTAAAATGGAGAAAGTTAAATTCAAACGAATGGGGTGCGCGGGAAACAATAATGGGCCGGCCCGGTGTCACTCCGCGGCACAGGGCTCAACTGATAGGGGGGTTCCACCAGTCAGTGGCTCTTTAAACGCGAAGCTGTACGGGGCAATCTCATCCGCACGATCTAAGTTTAATCGAACGGCTGCTACTCATCGTCCACGTCGGGCGGCGCCGGCGAGACAGAAACCTAACGCGGCAGGTGGGGGTCGTCGGGGGCTCACCGGGGCTCAGGCGAGGGTCGGCGAGGCGGGCGAACGACGAAGTCGACGACGGCGAATCTCCTGGTACCGGCAGCTTCTCCTGGGGTGGACGCAATCGACGGAGCCCTTCTTCTCCAGAGGCGGCCGACTCCGGCCAAATTCCGACGATGCGCTGCTCGCCTTGCTCCGGGAACAGGGTGGAACGATTAGTGAGGAGAGGGGAGTGATATGGTGTGAAGAGTTTGAGCGGGGGAGGCCTCTATTTATAGTCTCGACGACGAGACATAACGGAATGGGCAGGCGACAGTGGCGACATGGCTATGGGCTGCTAGAGGCATGGACGGCGGTGGCGATCGATCGGTGGTCTCCTGGCGATGCTCTATGGCTTTAATGCGCGTGTAGGGATGGTGGCAATCGGTCTGGAACATGCGATGCTCTGCGCGGCAGAGGCCGCGTTTTCGATGGCGAGCGGTGGCTGTGAGGCATGGGGCGGCGAACGGGGATGTTTGACGGTCTCCTGGGACGGTGGTGATAGCGTATGCACGCGGCAAGGGTGGCGCGCGGTCTGTGGGCGTGTTTCGAGGGTGGCGCTCTGGCGCACGCTCGGCATGGTTGACAGAGGAGCGGGCGCGGCGTTCCTGGGTGCTCTGGTCGATGTCTTCGAGGCAGGGCTGGTCGAGAGGGGGTGGTGAGGCATGGGTGATCTCCCAGACAAGGTTGGCATGGCTAGTTCCTCTCCTAGCTTGCTGTCTACACTGGGGTGGCATGGGTGGCTTAGGCTGTTCACCATTGATGACAATGCCAAGCTTAAAGTGGTGCTAGATGTTTACAAATGAGCTAGATGATCTACTAAAGCCTAGTTGCAACCAGAGAGGGAACAAGTTAGGCTCAAATCACTGCTCCAAATAGTATTTGTATTTTATTTGATTTGCATCTGCAAGGTGTTTGATGAAATGGCCGCATGAATTCAAGTTTTGAATTTTGAAAATATTTTGGTGGGTGTGCTAGGTAGGTGCTGGTGAGTCTGTAGATGCTTGGGTTTTGAAAGTTGAGCTTGTTTGAGTGGTTTTTGAAAACGTGGGATCTTCCCATATGATAAAGATTCAATTTTAACCTGTCATTTAAACTATGCATTTGAATGTTTCTGGATGATCACAAGGTGGGCCTTGATAGTTTGTTATGAGTACTATCAAGGGGTGCAAAGATCCAAACAAATTTCTGTTAAGTTCTGAAAGTTAGAGACAACCAAAGTAGGCATGGGAGTTAAATTGGTCAAAATGACCATTCCCTTATTTTGTTTGTGTTGATTTATTTGTCTTTGGGAAAAGTGTGGGGATTGTTTAGATGATGTTTATTTCACCTAAGAATCCTTTTACAAGCAAAGAAACACATAAACAAGGAAATTCAAAAGAATTCAAATGGGATGCATACACACACGCATGCTTTCATATTTTTATTTAGAAAAGTTTTTGTTACCCCTAATTTTCATGCATAGAGTTTGATGATTCTAGTTTAATATTTTTGGGATGTTACAGTGTACAACTTCTGCAGAAGATCAAAGTTCTAAGTACTTATCCGTGTCGCCGTTTACGGACAATTCAGAGCAACTAAGGCCCGAAGATATGGAAGATCTCGACATTCCAATTTCTCAAAGTAAAACTTGATGGTGACAACAAGGGATTAGAAGCACTTGGAGTTTTCCAAGGAGTTCAGAAAGATTTGACAAAAGATCAAAACTATTTTGAAAAGATAGGATAAAACTATATTGCTTTCTGCAAATGAGCCTAAACCCTACTTAGCCAAATATGCATGTAATGATAGTATCCACACATTTCTACATAATAGTGAAACTTGCCAATACTATTCAAATGTATTGACCCTTGTGGTTGCAACTTATTATGTTGCAGGTTTGTTTGATGTTAGTGAATTGTGTGTTGAATAGGATTACAAGTCTACAACCAACATGATTGCCTGTGGCACTTTGAAGATGAAGGACTCCATGCTATATATATATTCTGTTGCATTGTAATGTGATAGCCAAATGAGCTATGTAAGATGTAATGAATTATTTTATTCCTGGTTATAAATTTGTAATATGACCTTTGTTTCTTGATATTACATCTTAACTGTGGATGCTAGCTATTGATCCAGGGACTAGCATTGTAAACACAGGGATCTCTACCTTATTAAAGGTTGGGACCTCTACGGATGGTATCAGAGCACTATGTTGCCTGTAGGATTGTAACCCTAGGATTGGACAAAACCCCTTAGAAAAAAATAGGAGTGGTATTTGTTCCAAAACTTATTTACAAACAATCTTGCATACTCTTTCCTCAACCTTTTTGGTTTTGATTCTACACCTCTTTCTTTTCAACTTGATGGACAAAGCCTCCACCATGACCAAAGACTTCAACTTAGACATCACTAAGGACTACAAGTGAGAACCAAGAGGACATTAGATTGCCTACCAACTATCTAAGACATTGATATCATGTTAGTGTATGGATCATATTGTCCTATGAGGTATGACTATACTAAGTTAATTATTTCAAGAAAACTTGTTGTTTCCTTCAACTCATGGGTTAAGCTCATAAGTTGATAAGTGAATAGTTACTTGTTGATTGTTTGATTGATTGATTGAACTTGATTGTTTTGGGCGGTGTGTTAGAACTTCTTTAGACCTATCCATCATTACTTATCCATATAAAACCAACAGATGTGTCCTCGTTGTGCCAACCCCAACCAAAACAACAACAATAACGTCACTCCCGAGATACAGCAGTTGATGACAGATCAAGCTCAACTGATGTAGATGATGATGCAGTATGTGCAAAATCAGAATCAAAATAACAATAACAACAACAACAATCAGAATAATCCTCCAGCAGATGACATGCTCACCAGGTTTCTAAAACTAAGGCCTGCAAGGTTCTCTGGAACAACTAACCCAATGGTAGCCAATGACTGGTTACGTTCGGTGAATATGGACTTAGTGACTATTGGCTGCACCGACGAAGAAAAAGTTAGGTTTGCAGCATATCTGCTTGAAGGGCCAGCAGCAACATGGTGGGACAACTTTCAGATCACCACTCCCCTTGAGGATGTGACTTGGGCTATTTGTGAGGTTGGTTTCCGTACAGCTCACATCACATCTGGAGTGATGAACTTGAAGAAAAAGGAGTTTCACAATATGAAATAGCGTCACCTTAGTGTGGCTGAGTACATTGAAGAATTCAACAATCTGGCACGCTATGCACCGGATGAAGTTGATACAGATGCTAAGAGGAAGGAAAAATTCCTCGAAGGTCTTAATGATGAGTTGAACCTGCAGCTGTCTGTTGCCTATGTCCCAAATTATCAATCACTCTTTGACAATGCCACCATCTTGGAAAATAAGATGAATCAAGTTGAGAACAGAAAGAGGAAGCATAAACTCAAGTATCACTCAGGATCATCACAAAAGAAGCGTTCATTCAAAAAGAACAATGAAGATTCTGAACCTCATCGGTATCACCACAACACCAATGGAAGTGATAATAATGGAAATGATACTGACAATGGAGATGACCTTGGTCAGAACCAACATGACACTTTCAGGAAGAAAGACATTAGCAAGTTGCAGTGCTATAATTGTAAGGAATTTGGACACTATGCATTATACTGTCCTGAGAAGAAAAAGAAAAAGTATGCTAGAAACTCCAATGGAAATGACTCCAGTGTGACCCAGGTAGGACATGTGAACCACATTGACATGGATGGGAACCTTGAAGAAATAGAAGAAGTGGATGTCAGGAATTAGTTAACTTAGTTGAGTCAAATAAGGATTCCTTGTTTTGGTATCAAGTATTGAACCCATAGTCAAGTGAACCATCAATGTAACCGTATAAGACTTTCTTTTAAGGGTGGTAGTACCCTAGTTGCCTTGAATCCAACTTGTAACCCCTAGCCTTCCCAAATCTTGGGACGA
This sequence comes from Avena sativa, assembly GCA_916181665.1. Lineage (NCBI taxonomy): Eukaryota > Viridiplantae > Streptophyta > Magnoliopsida > Poales > Poaceae > Avena > Avena sativa. Next base: position 49,181,654 of record OV702279.1, on the reverse strand, counting down.
GATTTCTTTTAAGGGTGGTAGCCTGTCACATCCCAAAATTTTCCAAATTTTGAAATGTGAAAAATAAATAAACAAAATAAATAATTGTTGAAATTTAGGGTAAAAAGAAACTTTTTGATTCCTAAAGGGATTTTAAAAGATAAACAAATAATAAATAGAGTTATAAAAGTTGGAATCACTATTTTTTTAATCTTTATCTAAAAAGATATGGTTTTTATAAGCAAAGGAAAAAGTATTAAGTAAGGACTATTTTTAAAAGGCCAAATTAAAACTTGGGCAAACAAATAAAATAAAATATTTTTGTTTGATAAAAAGAGTAAAGGATTATTTAAATAAAATCATGAGGATTTATAATATCCATTTTTATTTAAGTAAACACATTTTCCAATTTAAATGAATAATAAGGTATTTTAAATTATATTTCAAAATGTATTATTTTTAAATAAAACCTACTGAAAAGGTTTGGTAAAAATTTAGATTTCAAATGGAGTTTGAAAACAAATCTTATTTTAAATAAAAACAAATGTCTATTTATTTTAATTAATAATAGATCCTAAAAAGAATAAAAGAATTATTCTATTTTGGACTTTAGAATATGTTAATAAACAGAATTAAAATATACCCAAAGTTTGGCAAAGGTTTGAGTTTAAATAGAGTTTGAATTATTTGAATAGAAATCAAAACAGAAATTCAAAATAGAAAAAGAAAAACGTTCTGTATAAAAAAATATTATCGAACCCAGCCCAGGAGCAAGGCCCAATCCATCCCAGCAACTAGCCCACCTGCTCCCCCTTCTCGCGAACCGTTTTTCACTCAGAAGCGAACCCGCTCAGTCACTGACGCCTGGACCCCACCTTTCTTCTCTCTCTCTCACAGACAACCAGACCCCACCCGTCAGTTCTTCGTCTTCACCCGCGACGTCCACGCCCTCTCTCCCTCGGTCGTTTCTGGTCTGAATTTAATCGCTTAAATTCGAGTAACTCTGCGAGTAATTTCCCCACATGAACACGCCCTCTTAAGCGCCTGCCATCCCTCTACCTTTCCCCTCAATTCCCCACACTTCTCGGCCCCTAGGCTGCCCGAATCGCTCGCGTTAATGCCACTGGCTCCGACGAGCTTCTTCGTCGATTTCGGCGAGAACAACCACCCCCACTGTCTCCGCTCCACACGAACTTGCTCACCATCGCCCCCCGCATATCCATAAAGCATCTAGTGTTCGGAAACACATGTACAAAACATTTCAATAGAATGATCCATCATTCCAAGGTTTTCATAACCATTTTTCCACCAAGTATTCCCATCTAAGTTGATCAAGTTTTATGCTTAGCACTAGCCTCTACAAGTGGGGGTAAGTACTAAAGAGGGGTGGTAAATTAGTGGAGTTTAACTAAGTTCAATCTCATTCCTTAGGATGGCATAAAGATTATCTAGCTTAGGCAAAATTTTATGCTCTTTATGCAACCTTCAATTATCTTTCTAGTATCTACAATTCACTTAAGTAAACTCTAAGTAATAGATTTGATAAAAAAATAAAGTATAAAGCTTGTAAGTAAAACTAGGATTGGTTTATCAAGTGGTTATGATCATATATGCTTAAGGCATATAGTTGGCATGGTAACAAGCAAGTATTTGCTTGCATAGGTATAGTATCTTGAAAGTGTTATCTTGCACAAGTATCAGTATAAGCTTGCTAAGTTAATAGCTTGCAAGTATTGGCTTGCCTTGTGCAGAGCAGTGGTTGAAGTTCTCCTTGGCTTCTTCTTCGTAGTATCCTCCTTGCTCCTCGTATCCTTGGTCGGTACTAGCGTCTATGAATAAATACGAGGTACACAATCACCAAACAATACTTAACTACTTTCAATCATCACACAAAAGGGTCCTATAGATGATCTAGCATTATCACTAACATTACAAGATTAAAGCTTTTTTAATTTCTTTTATTTTTAGAAAAGTAATTTCTATTCATTGAAAAACTACTTAAGATTTAACATTCTCCAAACCAAACATGGGATCATGTTGACACATGTCATCACCACATATTTAGTCCATGGGAATGTGATTTAAAGTGGTGTCACAATTTAATAAGTTTTAACCTTTTATTTTACTTAAATAAAGTGACTAGAAATGCCTATGTGGCATTCTTTTATTACTTGAACATTATTTCTGTAAGTAAACCCAAATTTTTTTATATATTCTAAAAGGTATGATCAAATGTGATTCTTGAGAGTTGGAATCAACTCAAAAGCTATTATGGTTTAAATTTGAAAAATGTTTGAATGCAGAAAAGGTTCTGCCTTGTTATTTTTACCAAGGTTGATCTATAGATTCAAATGATTTGAATCCAACGGGCTTGGATTAAGCATTTCAATATATTTCTAACAAAATTGGTTTCATTCAATTTGGTGCACTGAATCGAGCTGGGTTGACTTTTGAAACTAGGTACAGAACTGTGTTTGAATTAAAATGGAAAAAGTTAAATTCAAACGAATGGGCTGCGCGGGAAACGATAATGGGCCGGCCCGGTGTCACTCCGCGGCGCGGGGCTCAACTGATAGGGGGGTTCCACCAGTCAGTGGCTCTTTAAACGCGAAGCTGTACGGGGCAATCTCATCCGCATGATCTAAGTTTAATCGAACGGCTGCTACTCATCGTCCACGTCGGGCGGCGCCGGCGAGACAGAAACCTAACGCGGCAGGTGGGGGTCGTCGGGGGCTCACCAGGGCTCAGGCGAGGGTCGGCGAGGCGGGCGAACGACGAAGTCGACGACGGCGAATATCCTGGTACCGGCAGCTTCTCCTGGGGTGGACGCAATCGACGGAGCCCTTCTTCTCCAGAGGCGGCCGGCTCCGGCCAAATTCCGATGATCCGCTGCTCGCCTTGCTTCGGGAACGGGGTGGAACGATTAGTGAGGAGAGAGGAGTGATATGGTGTGAAGAGTTTGAGCGGAGGAGGCCTCTATTTATAGTCTCGACGACGAGACATAACGGAATGGGCAGGCGACAGTGGCGACATGGCTACGGGCTGCTAGAGGCATGGCCGGCGGTGGCGATCGATCGGTGGTCTCCTAGCGATGCTCTATGGCTTTAATGCGCGTGTAGGGACGGTGGCAATCGGTCTGGAACATGCGATGCTCTGCGCGGTAGAGGCCGCGTTTTCGACGGCGAGCGGTGGCTGTGAGGCATGGGGCGGCGAACGGGGATGTCTGACTTTCTCGTGGGACGGTGGTGATAGCGTATGCACGCGGCAAGGGTGGCGCGCGGTCTGTGGGCGTGTTTCGAGGGTGGCGCTCTGGCGCACGCTCGGCATGGTTGACAGAGGCGCGGGCGTGGCGTTCCTGGGTGCTCTGGTCGATTTCTTCGAGGCAGGGCTGGTCGAGAGGGGGCGGTGAGGCATGGGTGATCTCCCAGACAAGGTTGGCGTGGCTAGTTCCTCTCCTAGCTTGCTGTCTACACTGGGGTGGCATGGGTGGCTTAGATTGTTCACCATTGATGACAATGCCAAGCTTAAAGTGGTGCTAGATGTTTACAAATGAGCTAGATGATCTACTAAAGCCTAGTTGCAACCAGAGAGGGAACAAGTTAGGCTCAAATCACTACTCCAAATAGTATTTGGATTTTATTTTATTTGCATCTGCAAGGTGTTTGATGAAATGGCCGCATGAATTCAAATTTTGAATTTTGAAAAGATTTTTGGTGGGTGTGCTAGGTAGGTGCTGGCGAGTCTGTAGATGCTTGGGTTTTGAAAGTTGACCTTGTTTGAGTGGTTTTTGAAAACGTGTGATCTTCCCATATGATAAAGATTCAATTTTAAACTGTCATTTAAACTATGCATTTGAATGTTTCTGGATGATCACAAGGTGGGCCTTGATACTTTGTTATGAGTACTATCAAGGGGTGCAAAGATCCAAACAAATTTCTGTTAAGTTCTAAAAGTTAGAGACAGCCAAAGTAGGCATGGGAGTTAAATTGGTCAAAATGACCATTCCCTTATTTTGTTTGTTTTGATTTATTTGTCTTTGGGAAAAGTGTGGGGATTGTTTAGATGATGTTTATTTCACCTAAGAATCCTTTTACAAGCAAAGAAACACATAAACAAGGCAATTCAAAAGATTTCAAATCGGATGCATACACAGATGCATGCTTTCATATTTTTATTTAAAAAAGTTTTTGTTAACCCTAATTTTGATGCATAGAGTATGATGATTCTAGTTTAATATTTTTGGGATGTTACAGTGTACAACTTCTGCAGAAGATCAAAATTCTAAGTACTTAGCCGTGTCGTCGTTTACGGACAATTCAGAGCAACTAAGGCCTGAAGCTATGGAAGATCTCGACATTCCAATTTCTCAAAGTAAAACTTGATGGTGACAACAAGGGATTAGAAGAACTTGGAGTTTTCCAAGTAGTTCAGAAAGATTTGACAAATATCAAAATTATTTTGAAAAGATAGGATAAAACTATATTGCTTTCTGCAAATGAGCCTAAACCCTACTTAGCCAAATATGCATGTAATGATAGTATCCACACATTTCTACATAATAGTGAAACTTGCCAATACTATTCAAATGTATTGACCCTTGTGGCTGCAACTTATTATGTTGCAGGTTTGTTTGATGTTAGTGAAGCGTGTGTTGAATAGGATTACAAGTCTACAACCAACATGATTGCCTATGGCACTTTGAAGATGAAGGACTCCATGCTATATAGATATTCTGCTGCATTGTAATGTGATAGCCAAATGATCTATGTAAGATGTAATGAATTATTTTATTCCTAGTTATAAAGTTGTACTATGACCTTTGTTTCTTGATATTACATCTTAGCTGTGGATGCTAGCTATTGATCCAGGGACTAGCATTGTAAACACAGGGATCTGTACCTTATTAAAGGTTGGGACCTCTACAAATGGGGAGTGGAATTTCAAGGTGGAACCATACGAAATCCTATACCTTGTGATACAGGTATCGGAGAAGAGACCAACTATAACCATAGAGAGCCTTATGGACCATATGGGGGTAATACCAACCCAATTGACTTAGAAGAGTATTCCGGTAGTTACTATACCAATATGTACGAATGGATCCAAGAAAAGGCGAAAGAACCATCTTACTTTCAGGAAGCATTGCCGGAAACACAGGTATATCCTGTAGAAGACTATGCCAACTCTAGTTATTTTTCAATGACTAATCTCAGTCTCGGTACTTCTAATCAAAAATACGCACCTCCTCGATGCTCTTATGCTCCAGAAGGAAGTCGTAGGACTTCACGTCATCATGGACGGAACTCCAGGAATCACTAGAGGAAAATGAAAGTAAGAATGGAACGAAATCCCAATGGATGAGTGCTTGAATAATGTACATAGAGGGTAATGCATATTGTAGTTTGAAGGGTTTGCCGAAATAAGTGAGGATATACTCACAAGAACAAGAAGTTCTTGTAAGATAGGTGTGTGATGTATATGTAAGTAAAACCGTTAGAACAGTTAGTTCGTCTGTAAATTATTTCAAACCTATGTATAATACATGGTATATGTTTTGTTGTTTATCGACTTTTGGGTTTTCTTGAATCTTCTTGCTTGACTATAACTGTACATGAAGTTTGACTTGGTGTGCAAATGCATGATGTAACACCCAGTTATTACTTGATGTTATAGACCTAGATAGGAACGGGAATCTATGTAAGGTTGTGACGAGTTCTAAAAATCAAGATGAGGATTTACATGAAGAATGAAGCAAGTATAAAGAGTATCAACACAATTTGAAGAATGGATCAAGCTCCGATCATTACTAGCCAACAATAAGAAGGAAGAATAGTGTAGGAAATATAAGGAGCAATAAGGAGTGATGAAATTAACTTCAGCTAGAATAGGTAATATTTCTAAGAAGTAATGGAGTAGTAGTACCAAGTTCATGGAAGTATCATGAATAAGTACAAACAAGTAGTGAAATTAAGTTCACCAGAAAATGGGTTGTATCCAAATTCAAATAAGTTAGAGTGACCGCTAGAAATATGTCAGAAATCGCAGGTTAATTCAGATACCCTGGGATGATCCGCAGCCGGTATTTGTCCGCAGCTGATAATTGGCTGATTTAGTTAATCAGATCATCTTAAAAGTTGCATAAAGAGCATAAAACTTGGCCTAAGTTAAGGAAGACATAAAAAAGAGGAAGTTACCCTCTTTCGAGACGCTTCGCGAAGTCAGGTTTATCAAAGCGAAAATGTACAAATAATAAGTAAGACTAATATGATGAAAGATCCACTTCGGAGATCCAAAATTGTGTGGATACACCGTACAATCTTTCATGGGACCCTAACTAGGTAGAAAATCAGCTAGACAAAGACCTACATTTTAGTTATCAAGCCAATGATTACTATATAGGAAGTCTAGAGACCATTAGAAAACCCTAAGGGGGAGAGTAAACAAAAGAGGAAGTATTGCTTTCTGATTTTCCAAGTAAAGGTTGGAGAAGAAGTACTTAAGGTAATAATAAAAGATTATCTAAATCTTGATAAGGTAAAAAATTAAAGGTGATAAAATAGGTTAATCTTAATAGACTAATTCTAAAGGAAACAACTCTTAAGTGACTCATAAGAGAGAATAAAGCACATCCAATTGGACAGGTGTAGAGGAACAAGAAATTCCAATGTGTATGAACTAAATGAGTTCAAATCCAATTTTGAAAGGAATACCAGTATCAACCATACTATGACAAAACAAAAATATAGTCTTTTGACAACAACTATTGGCATATAGAAATTTAAAACCTGTTTTAGTGAGACTTCCTAGACCTTATATAGTATAGTAAGAAAGTTCAATGATTAAGTGAAAGACTTGGATTAGGATATCTAATTGGAATAAGAAAACTATCTGGATATGGAATATTGCAATTATTCCCATTTGAGGTTACCATTGAGTGGAGAAATGCAGTAACAACTAGAAGTCAATTCCTTACTCCGAAATGTGAGAGCTTGCGAACTTCGAGGACGAAGTTTATTTTAAGGGGGAGAGTCTGTAACATCCCAGCATTAGAGCTTAGAAATAAGCTAAACCCAGATGTGTGCATCGCATTCATGCATGGAAAATCCGAATAATTTTCGCGCTTTTGAACAAAACTTGTCAAAGTAATTGAAGCTTCTATCAACACTATGGAATTGAAATAGATCGTCAAGTTGATTGCGATAAGTTTCAATATGACCTTTGCTAAAACCTCATTTTGGGTAAACATGATTTGATCTAAGGGTAGATGAAATGCAATGAAACTAAACCATTACACATTGATTAATGATTGTAATTAGATTCCTAGGTGATCACATCCTAGTATTGTCAACACCCGGATTTTTCAATCCTAGATGCCTGTTATGCCATACATCGCAATCCCAGGATTACCATTTTTGGGAGACATAACAGAATTGGATACCATAGTACTTCATCCATTACAACGATACATAAGTTCTTACACAAATAGGGATCTCATGATCCAGTTCTTAATACAACATCAAGCAGCGGAATACGTAATAATAACAGTAGCGTAGGTGAAGCTCCATCTTCGGGGTCATAGGCAATGCTGACGATGGGAGATGATCCTAGTTGTCGTAACCTTCCTGGGGTCCATCCTCCAGGTACTCCTCTTCATAGTCTGGCCATGGGAATAGCTAGGGACAAAGCCATGAGTACTCTTTAAGTACTCGCAAACTGATACTAACAAGTAAAGGGGTTTTTGGAATATAGGACACTAGGCTCTAGGGTTGTTTTGCAAAAAGCCAGGTTTATCTCTACTAAGCTCCAAAGCTAGTCACAATTTTATAACTCCTAAGTGGGATCTTGTAGTTCAGGTCACAACTCTGTTGTGGTCAAGTCAAAGTCTCAACTCATTTCACAAGTCATTTTGAAAAGGGTCTGACGGGGGAACAGTATGGCCACTCCAACTATCCATAACCGCGGACGCGGCTATTCGAATAGTTTGACACTCTGCAGAGATTGTACACTTTCACCACAACATTCGATACATCCGTCAGGAACAAATCCTGAATTCACCATACTCAGTATGCGGATAATCAATCTTAACCTTTCAATTACACTCCCTAGTATAAGCACCTCTCCTGTGAGTTTGGCCTCCCAACCATGACCACTGTCATCTTGGGTACTGCACAGGTGGACAATCTTCACAAGGTAGCCTCAGCTCAGACCTTGGCCGTGAGGGAACTAATACTAAGGTATATAAGTTTCCAGTCAAGCCCTACCCAATATTCGGGTATTGTGGTTGTACGATAAGTTTGGAATGGTATCGCATCCAGACAACCATCAGTTTTATAAAGGGCTAAGGCTCATGCCTCAACATTTTCATCACCAAAGTCATCAAGTGTTTGGAAACACATGTCCAAAACATTTCAATAGAATGATCCATCATTCCAAGGTTTTCATAACCATTTTCCACCAAGTAATCCCATCTAAAGTTGATCAGGTTTTATGTTTAGCACTAGCATCTACAGTAGGGAAGGGTAATAATGAGGGGTGGTAACTGGTGGGGTTTCACTAAGTCCAACCTTATATCTTAGGCTGAGATCAAGGTTTCTAGCTTAGGCCAAATTTTATGTTCTTAGGGCAAACTTGAGCACGGCTGTCTAATATCTACCAAACTCTTAAGTAGACTCTAAGTAAGCTTTGATAAAGAAATAAAGTAGGAAGCTTGCCATAAAACTAGGATTGGTTTAGCAAGTTGGTATGATCACATATGCTTAAGGCATATGGTATTCATATCACAAGCATGGGTTTGTGGCAACAATAGGATATCTTGCAAGTGTTTGCTTGCACATTGTCAATATAAGCTTGCATAGGTATAGTATCTTGCAAGTGTTAGCTTGCCTTGTGCAGAGCAGTGGTTGAAGTTCTCCTCGGCTTCCTCTTCGTAGTATCCTCCTTCCTCCTCGTAGTATCCTTGGTCGGTACTAGCGTCTATGAATAAATACGAGGTACACAATCACCAATCAATACTTAACTACTTGCAATCATCACACACAAGGGTCCTATAGATGATCTAGCATCATCTCTAACATTAAAAGGTTAAGGATTGGTTTAAGTCCTTTTATTTTAGAAAAGTAATTTCTACTCATTGAAAAACTACTTAAGATTTAATATTCTCCAAACTAAACATGGGATCATGTTGACACATGTCATCACCACATATTGTAGTCCATGGGAATGTGATTTAAAGTGGTGTCACAATTTAATAAGGTTTTACCCTTTTATTTTAATTGATTAAAGTGGCTAGAAATGCTTATGTAGCATTCTTTTATTCATTGAACAATATTTCTGCAAGTAAACCTATATATATTTTTATATATTCTGAAAGGTATGGTTAAATGTGATTTTTGAGAGTTGGAATCAACTCAAAAGCTTTTATGGTTTAAATTTGAAAAATGTTTGAAAGCAGAAAAGCTTCTGCCTTGTTATTTTTGCTATGGGTGATCTACAGATCCAAATGACTTGAATCCAACGGGCTTGGATTAAGCATTCACAGACCTTTCCAACAAAATTGGTTTCACCCAATTTGGTGCACTGAATCGACCTAGATTGATTTTTGAAGTTGGGTACAGAAGTGTGTTTGAAATTAAAAAGAAAAAGGTTTGATTTGAATTGCTGGGCTGCGCGGGAAATTCTAACGGGCCGGCCTGCTAAGAGCAGTGCTCCCGTGGGCTGCGTAAGTGGGTGTCCCCACTCGTCAGTGACACGGGGCTGGGCGAAGCGGTATGGGGCAACGTGGGTCGTCCGATCTAGTTCTAATCTAACGGCTGAGGGTCATCGTCGAGGCGAGACAGCTCCGGCGAGAATGAAACCTAGCGCGGCCAGTGGGGGGTGCTGGGGGCTCACCGGGGTACGGGCGAGGGTCGGCGAGGCGGGCGAACGACGAAGTCGACGACGGCGATCCTCCTGGTACCGGTGGCTTCTCCTGGGGCGGCTCCAATCGCTGGCTCCCTTCTTCTCCAGAGGCGGCGGGCTCCGGTGAAATTCCGGCGAAGTGGTGCTCGCCTTGCTCTGAGGATGGTGTGGCACGGTCAGTGGGGAGAGGGGAGTGAGATGGTGTGAAGAAATCATGCGGGGGTGGTCTCTATTTATAGTCGAGCGAGGGGACCGTCGGGGCGCAAGGTGAGCTCGTCGGGGGCGACGTTACAGGCGGCTAAAGGCATGGGCAAGGGTAGGGGACGGTGTTGTGTCTCCTGGCAATGCTCAACAACATGATCGCGAGGCATGGGGCGGTGTGGTTTGGTCTGGAACGGGAGGTGCTCTGCGCGGCAGAGGCGGCGTCTTCGACGGCGGGCGGTGGTTGTATGGCATGGGGCTGCTAATGGGGATGTCTGGCGGTCTCCTGGGTCGGTGGTGATCATGTGTGCGCGCGGTGAGGGCGGCGCGCGGTCTGGGGACGCTGGTCGCGGGTGGTGCTCTGGCGCACGCTCGGCATGGTCTGGGCGCGGCTTGTGCGCGTGGTCTAGGGCTTGGAAATGCTTGCGGCTGGGACAGGCAGAGGCGATGGACGGTGGGCTGCCTCCCAGACATGCTGGCTAGGCTTGCTGCTGCTCCTAGCATGTTGTCCACATTGGGGTGACATGGGTGTGCTCGGCTGTTCACCATTAATGGCAATGGCAAGCTCACAGGGGTGCTAGTGTTGGGCTAAACTTTCTATATGATCTACTGGTTTGTGTGTGAGCTAACTAGGGAACAAGTTAGGCTCAAAACACTGCACACTATAGTGTTTGTGGTTTTGGTTGATTTGTGTCTGCAACCTGTTTGACGAAATGGCCGCATGAAGTCAAGTTTTGAATTTTGAAATGAATTTTGGTGAGTTTGCTAGATTGGTTCTGGTGAGTCTACAGATGCTTGGGTTTTGAAAGTTGAGCTTGTTTGAGTGGGTTTTGAAAAAGTGGGATCTTCCCATATGAAGAAGATTCAATTTTGAATTGTCATTTAAACTATGCATTTGAAAGTTTCTGGATGATCACAAAGTGGGCCTTGATACTCTGTTATGAGTACATTCAAGGGGTGCAAAGATCCAGAAAAGTTTCTGTTAGGTTTTGAAAGTTTGAGACAGCCAAAGTAGGCATGGGAGTTAAATTGGCCAAAATGACCATTCCCTTAATATATTTGTTTTGATTTACTTGTCTTTAGGAAAAGTGTGGGAAATGTTTTAGATAATGTTCTTTTCACCTAATAAACATTTTACAAGCAATGGTTCACACAAACAAGGTGGTTTTTAAAGAAATTCAAAATCCATGCATACACATATACATGCATTCATGAATTCATTTAGAAAAGTTTTTGTTAACCCTAATCTTGATGATCAGTGTTTTGATGATCTAAGATTGATATTTTGGGATGTTACAAACCTTCCCCCCTTAAACAAAATCTCGTCCCGAGATTTGAAAAAAGGACGAAAAGATTACCTAGGATTTGAAGAGATCTGGAAACTCCGTTCTGATGTGGTCTTCGCGTTCCCAGGTATCCTCCTCTTCGGTGTGGTTGCTCCACTGAATCTTGAGAAACTTGATGCTTCGGGTTCTGGTAGTCCGAAAAGCTTCTTCCAATATACGGATGGGTACTTCAGGATAGGTTAGATCATCATTGATCTCTATGGTCCGGTGATCGATATTCTTGAACACTTCGGTCTTCTCGGGGACTTCGAGACATTTGCGAAGTAACGAGATATGGAACACATTGTGCACAGGTGACATCTCTTCAGGTAGTTCCAGTTGATACGATACTTCTCCTCGACGGTTTAAGATTTTGAAAGGTCCGATATATCTGGGGGCTAACTTTCCTTGGAGTTGGAAACGTTGCATTCCCTTCAATGGCGACACTTTCAGATAAACAAAATCTCCGATGTTGAAGGCGAGGTCTCGACGTCTCTTGTCGGCGTAACTCTTTTGTCGGGATTGGGCGGTCTTGAGGTGCTCACGAATCTTGTGAACCTTCTCTTCTGCCTCTCGTAGAATGTCGGGTCCGAAAATCTGACTCTCTCCTACTTCCGACCAATTCAAAGGGGTGCGACACTTTCTTCCGTACATAAATTCAAATGGGGCCATTTGCAAACTGGCTTGGTAACTATTGTTGTATGAAAATTCTGCAAACGGCAGACAGTCTTCCCATTTGGATCCATACTCTAGCACACATGCTCTAAGCATACCTTCGAGTATTTGGTTTACTCGCTCCGTTTGTCCATCGGTCTGAGGGTGATAAGCGGTACTGAAATCTAGGCGGGTTCCTAAACCTTCTTGGAATTTCTTCCATCTCGAGGTAAACTGAGTTCCTCGATCCGAGACTATATTCTTGGGGACTCCATGCAAACTAACGATTCTAGCGATGTATAACTCCGCTAGCTTCGAACTCTGGTAGGTGGTTTTGACGGGCAAGAAATGGGCTACTTTGGACAATCTGTCCACTATGACCCAAATAGAGTCATTTCCCCTACTAGAAGTAGGTAGTCCAGTGATAAAGTCCATTCCTACAGAATCCAATTTCCATTCCGGAATCTGCAAAGGTTGCAACAATCCAGCGGGTCGTTGATGTCCTGCCTTGACTCGCTGACATATGTCACACTTGGCGATATAGCTTCCGATTTCTCTCTTCATCTTATGCCACCAAAATTGCTCTTTCAAATCTTGATACATCTTGGTTCCTCCGGGATGGATAGAATAAAGAGTATCATGAGCCTCCTTCAAGATAATTTCTTTAAACTCCGAATCTGCTGGTACACAAAGGCGTCCTTTGTACCACAAAACTCCTTCGTCGTCATCGGTGAATCCGGGTACTTTGCCTGTACCGATACGACGCTTAATTCCGTCGATACTAGCATTTCCTTTCTGCGCCTCTTTAATCTGACTGATCAAAGTGGGCTGAAGTTCGATGCTAGCCAAAAATCCTTCACTTACTAATTCCATTCAAAAATCTTCCATCTCTTTGTGCAAACTTGGTTGCTCCTTTAAAATCATGGAGTTCAAGCGGCACGGCAATCTGCTAAGGGCATCGGCTACCACATTGGCTTTTCCAGGGTGATAGTGAATGTCCAGGTCGTAATCCTTGATTAGTTCAATCCATCTTATCTGCCTCATATTCAGCTCCTTTTGAGTGAATATATACCTTAGGCTCTTGTGATCCGAATAAATCTCACAATGGTTTCCCATAAGGTAATGTCTCCATGTCTTCAGGGCTAGAACTACGGCTGCGAGTTCGAGGTCATGGGTTGGGTAATTTTGTTCATGTTGCTTCAGTTGTCGCGATAGATAAGATATAACTTTGCCTTCTTGCATTAGCACACATCCGAGACCAATCTTGGATGCGTCACAATACACATCGAAGGGCTTCGTAATATCCGGCATGATCAAGATTGGGGCTGAAATCAATCTCCTCTTGAGTTCTTGAAAACTCGCTTCGCACTTGTCCGTCTATTCAAACTTCTTGTCTTTCTTCAGTAATTGGGTCATGGGTCAGGCTATACTCGAGAATCCTTCTACGAATTTGCGGTAATATCCCGCCAATCCGAGAATAGCACGAACTTGGGTTTGAGTGGTTGGAGCTTGCCAATCTTCTACATCTTTCACTTTGGCAGGGTCAACGGCAATTCCTCCGGCTGATACAATGTGACCGAGGAATCCTACTTCCTGTAACCAGAATTCACATTTGCTAAACTTGGCATACAACTCATGCTCTCTAAGGGTTCCAAGAATGGTCCTTAGGTGTAGCTCATGTTCTTCTTCCGATTTGGAATAAATCAGAATGTCATCGATGAAAACAACGACAAACTTATCCAGGAAGTCCATACAAATTTTATTCATGAGATTCATGAAATAAGCGGGGGCATTGGGTAATCCAAAAGACATGACTGTATACTCATAGAATCCATATCTGGTGGTGAAAGCAGTCTTTGGAATATCCTCTGCACGAATTTTGAGTTGATGATAGCCAGTTCTAAGATCAATCTTAGAAAACACTTGGGCACCGGTCAACTGATCAAACAAATCTTCGATCTTAGGCAAGGGGTACTTGTTCTTGATGGTGACATCATTCAACTTCCTATAGTCTGTACACAAACGGTTACCTCCATCCTTCTTGTCCACAAACAAGACAGGTGACTCCATGGGGACGCACTTGGTTGAATCAATCCGATTTCCAACATGGAATCCAGTTGCTTCTTCAGTTCTTGTAGTTCTGACGGGTTCATACTATAGGGTCTCTGGGCTATGGGTCCTGTTCCGGGGATTAGTTCGATGATAAACTCGATATCCCGATCTGGGGGCATACCGGGCAAAACATCTGGAAATACATCGGGGTATTCACAGACTATCCGAACTTGGTCAATGGTAGGTTGGGCTAGAATCTTGTTACACTTGAATTGGCGAGGTAAGGTTTCAGATATATGCTCGACTGATACTCCGGTGGTACTAGTCATGGTAATGGCTTTCTTGGCACAGTCAATAAATCCTTTATGCTTGGACATCCAATCCATTCCTAGTACTACATCCAAACCTTTAGTTCCGAGTACTATTAGTTTAGCATAAAAATCTATGCCATGGATTCGGATAGGGACGGCTTTGCAAATTTGCCTAGCCTTGGTGGTTGATCCGGGAATTTGTACAATCATCACATGCTTCAATTTGGTTGGCTGAATTTTACTAGTGCAGGCAAATTCTTCGGTGACAAATGAATGCGATGCACCAGAATCAAACAACACTCTTGCAAGTACTGAATTAACAGAAAACATACCCAGCACGACGTCTGGCGCTTCCTGAGCTTCTTCAGCATGCATGAGAAAAAGACGGCCATTGCGGTTGAGTGAATTTCCTAGGGCAAATCTTCTCCCTGGCTGGAAACGACGCTGCTGCTGAGCTGGGACATTGGCGTTGGGGGCTGTAGCATTCTTCTTGTTGGGGCACTCATTGGAATAGTGGCCTTTATTTCCACAGTCATAACAGGTCGCTTGTGACTTGTCCTTGGCTGCGATAGGCACAGCATTGCTTCCAGTCCTCGGGGCAGTATTGGGGTTAGTGGTAGTATTGTTGGTGTTGAACTTGGGTGGGGCACGGGTGAAATTGCTAGAGTTGCCGGGGTTGTTGTGATTTCCTCCGGGTCTAGGGTTTCCACGGTTGGGATAGGTCGGACGGGTCATAGGGGGTCTGTTGGTTCGTGGGGCAAATCCTGGAGATGGTTTGGGGCGATACTTTGGGGTCTGATGGGTTCCTGGTTGATGCATCATGCGACGCTTACGGTTTTCATTGGCTTGGTTGATCTTTCCTTCCATTTGGATAGCAGAGTCGACAAGGGCTTCAATATCCACAAAGGGGATATTGACTAACACCGTCTGCATCTCGTCATGCAGACCATTCAGGAATCTTTCTTTCTTCTTGGCTTCGGTGTCTATCTCGTCCGGGGCATACCTAGCTAATGACAAAAATTTGTCACGGTATTCCACTACAGTCATCCTTCCTTGCTTCAACTCTCTGAACTCGTCTCTCATTCTCTTGATCAAACCTGGTGGCACATGGGTTCTGCTAAACTTGACCTTCAATTCCTCCCAGGTCATCATCTGGCCTCCGGTCATTGCACGAACACTGTTCCACCATGCCCTGGCATCTCCGGCTAGATAATGGGTGGCGAACAAGACTTTCTCGTTGGCTTCCACTCCTGCTACTTCTAAGTTGTTTTCCATGGTTTGCAGCCAATCGTCGGCATCTAGGGGTTCTTCCGACTTGGTGAAAACGGGTGGGTTGGTATTCTGGAAATTCTTGAGCTTAGATCCGTGCTTATCCTGATTTCCATGGCCTTGGTTGTTGTGGGCTAGTTGGGATATCTGTTGCAGAGTGGCTAGGTTGGCTTGACGTTCGGCTCTTTCAGCTTCGCGGTCAGAAGTCAACATTTGCAGGATCTGCAACATCGGGTCCGGGGCTGAACCACTTCCTCCACGTGGCATCTGAAGATTGATATCGATCATGAGAAAAGAGGGAAATTGCTAAGGTTTTGGGTTTTTGAAAGATTTTTTAAAGGTTTGACTCAGATTTTTCTAGCAACTTGCTTTTTCATTCATTCACTCATAGCACACAGTACAACTGTCACATCCCAAGATTTTCCAAATCTTGTTATGTGAAAAATAAATGAATAAAATAAAACCTTGTTGATTTTCAGGGCCAGAAGAAACTTTTTGAATCCAAATGGAACCTTCAAACCAATTTGGATCAAATAAATCCTAAAGGGATTTAAAAAGATAAACATTTAATAAAGGAAAATAGAAATATTTAGACTTACTATTTTGGATCTTTTAAATAAAAGGTTTTGTCTTTCAAAAGAAAAAGTGGATTTATAAATAAAGATTATTTTACAGAGCCAAATTAAACCTTGGCCAAGTATTTAAAATAAAATGTTTTGTTTTGATTAAAAATAGAAAGGTTTATTTAAATAAAATAATAAGGAAATAGTATCCAAATTTTGTTTAAATAAAAGGTTTTACCATTTTAATTAAAACATCAAAACTTATTAAATTATTTTAAATAAGTTTTCTAAGTATTATATTTTCTTAATTAAAACCTACTGAAGTGTTTTGGTCTTATTTTAGATTTCAAAATAAATATTCTAATAAAACAAATCTTAATTGAAGTAAATGAATAAGGCCCATTTTATTTAATTGTTATTGGACCCTAAAATAAAATGTTATTTTATTTTAAACAAGTATTTCAAGTATCTTATATTTTCAAATAAAACCTACTGATTGGGTTTTGAAAGTGTTGGATTTCAAATGAAGATTTTATTAAATAAATTAAACCATATTAAATAAATAAAGGTCCATTTTAGTTAATTAATGAATGGATCTTAAAATGATTAAAAATATTATTTTTATTTTGGAAATTTGGTTTATGTTGATAAACAGAACCAAAAACACAATACAAAGTTTAGTGATTGTTTGAATTGCTTGAATTGTTGAATTGTTTGATTAGTTGATTGAAATTCAAACAGATATTGAAATTAGAAAAAGAAAAACATCCAGGAACAAAAAAAAATGAAACAACAGCCAGCCCAGTCGGCCAAGCCCACAAGCCCAGTACCAGCCCAGTCTTTCTCCCTCTCCACGAAACGTTTTTCACTTAAAATCTCACCCGCAAGGACACTGACTGGTGGACCACAACTCCCTCTCCCTTTCTCACCGACCAGAGGACCCCACCGCCACGTCTCTCTTCTTCCCCACCCGCAGACGACGCCCACCCCTCACCGGCCGTTACAGACGGAATAACTCCGGCGTAATTCGTCTAAATCGCGCGTTGAATCAGCCCCTTGACCACGCAGGATAACTCGCCTGTCCCTCCTCTCCTCTTCCCCTCTGTCACCCCGCAGTAGCACGCCCCCAGGCCACCCCAATTCCTCCCCGAGCACCTCTGCCTCCGACGACCTCCCTTGCTGATTCCGGCCAGCACACGCCCCCTCCTGCCTCCTCGAGCACGCAGCTGTGATCAGCATCCCCCAGCGGACCTCTCTGTAGTCGCATCTCACTCGCGCGCGCCCCTGAGCATCGGCAACGACAACCTCCAGCACCGCCGCCGTCTGGCTCATCTCCGACGACGCACACAGGTTGTATCCGACCGCCCCTCCCCTTCTCTTTCATGCACACGTCACCGCCTCGACCTTGCGCAGCTAACCTTGCCTTCTGCTTGCCTCCGCGTGATCTGTAGCGTCGCCTCCGACCACAACCCGGACCACCTGACGTCGTTCTCAACTCCGGCGAGAGATTGCCGACCCGTCTGTGCGCCCCTTGCCCCGACGACCACACGTCGAGCTTCCTCAAATCTTTGCGAACGTGGTGAGCACCTTTCCCTCCTCCCTCGCTTCCTATTTCACCGGTGCCGCCACCGTCTGGTCGCTCCGCCGCCAGCAGCCGCCGCAGCGCCGCCCGTTTAAGGTCGAGCACCCCACAGCCGTCCGATCCTGATCTGATGGATAGGATAGAATGACTTAACCGCGAAGGGGTATGCGCTCAGTACCGCACGATCTGACTTGATCTAACGCGCCAGGGCAGTCGATCCAACCGAAAGGGTATGGGCGAATCAGAAACAGCCACGTGGATTGGATTCGTTTTAAAACAGAATTTTGATCTGATTAGAATGCAAATTTGTAATTGGTGTAACTTTCAAACCACACGTCCAAATTTTACAAATTTTATATCAATGGATTCAGTGGAACAAGCCCTATCCAACCATGCCCTTGGTTTAGTAAATAGTATATGTTAATTTACTTGTTTTTGCAGATTCATTTGTGTGCTTGTTAAGATTAGAAAAAATGTTTAAAAAATGTTTTTAGGGTTAAAACTTTTGAAAAATGGTTTGTTGTGACCTTACTGACCCTAGGAACCAACCCATGGTTTGGAAAATGAATTTGGAAAAGTTTAGAATGGATTAATTAGTTTAGTCCATTTCTAGCCAAATAAAACTATTGTTTTGTTATGAAAATGGTTTTGAGTAAAAACTTTGGAGGAAATGTTTTGGACCAAACCTACTGACCAAAAACACCAAGTTTTAAGAAACAACAACTTAATTGGTGAAACCATTTAAGGTTGTGGTATTGAGAAAAATGTTTTTCACCACATAAAATGATGAAAGGATTTAAAAATGGTTTATGGATAAAACCCATTTGCAAATGACTTTGCCATTTTGGTAAATGACCAATTTGGAACTTACAAAGTTTAGAAGCCTAGTGGAGACCATCCTTGCAATAGAACCAACCTTTGCATGTTGATGCATGACTTAGATTCCATTACTTTGTGTGTAAAAAATTGTTTGTTTGACTTTGGTTTGGAATGTGAATTGAATTTGTGTTTGCTTGATTGACTTGTAGTGAAGTGTGAGACTAGCAAGATCAAGGAGTGAACCACCATTCCCTACCAAAAAGGCAAGTGATGCTTCATACTTTTGTCCCATTACTTTCACTATGCATTAGTGATTTTTCTCTAAGTAAAACTTGCATGGATTTTGCTAAGTATAAACCTTACTATAGGAAAACCTAGTAGATGAAACCTTAGTGGAAATCTTCCTAAGTTAAGATTCCTACTACTATCAAGCTTAGCCTAGCTAATAGAAAACATGGGTGGAATATATATTCACACTATGGAAAAATATTCTAAGTCTGAGGACTTGTGATTTTGTCTAATAAAACAACTAAGTTAATGAATCACCTGGGTGGAATGGGCTTGCTTGGTGGTTTTTGGTTGAGTGGTTCACAAGGCCATGGACTTGGCTTGTTTATCTCACTTGTGGTATGCCACCCAGGCACAAAGAGATTTGAGATGTCAAATGTTGAGAAGCTTCAAGTGCAACCACTTGGCAATATGGGCTCTGCCATGATCATATAGGTTGCAAGAACTTAGCCATATGGACAGAGGGTGGTAGTGTTTGATAGGTTGGAGCGCGTCCATTTTGGTCTAAGGGAAAGCTTCTGAAAGATCTTGTCTTGGGAAACCAAGTCTTGTGGGGAAAGTGCACCACCTCTGCAGAGTGTAAAATCTAAGTACTTAGCCATGTCCCTGGTAAAGGACAATTTGAGCATCAAGACATGGAAGCAATCAAGAATCTCATCATTCAAATTTCTAAGTTAAAACTTGAGGATTGAACAAGGGTTGTTTGAAATCTTCAATCTTTGATTGAGAGATGCCTTGTTAAAGGATCTTCAATCTTTGATTGAGAAGAATGATTTTTGTTAAAGCAAAAACTTAGTATTTTCAAATGTTAAGGAAAAATCTATTTTGAGCAATGCAAGCCTCAACTCCACTTAGCCAAATGCATATAGATGATAGACTCCACTATATTATCCTAGTATTACTTGCCAATACAATTCAAATGTATTGACCCTTGTGGCTGTAACTTGTAATGTTGCAGGTTTGATTGTTTTTAGTGAAGATTGATTGATTAGGATTACAAAGTCTACAACCAACATCTGCCTATGGCACTTTGAAGATGAAGGACCCATGACTATAGTTATTCCGCTGCAATGTAATGTAATAGCCAAATGAGCTATGTTTGATGTAATAAAAATATGTTATTCCCGGTTATAAAGCTATATTGTGACCTTTGTTTCTTGATATTACATCTTAACTGTGGATGCTAGCTATTGATCCAGGGACTAGCATTGTAAACACAGGGGGCTCTATCTTATTAGGTTGAGACCTCTACAACAACACACACCACAACAAGGAAAAACAGAAGGTTTTAAGAACCATTCTGGAATCTATGATACAGTGGGACCGACTACTACTCACTACACTAGGGCTCAGTGCTACTACTCCTCGGAGTTTGTGGCTTCATCATCTTCAGGATCATCGATGAAGGCGAAATCATCCTCATCGGTGAAGAAGTCCATGGCCTGATCCTCCAGAAAATCATCGTCATCGCTGAGATAGGAGTAAGGGTCTCCACGAAGATCTTCTCCGGCATTCTCCCTTTCCTCTAGCTGCATGTCTCTCTCGTGGATGGTCTCTTCCAGAGATGAGATGCGATGGCGAAGACGGGCAATAATGCGCTCCTTCTTGTCGAGCTGACGGCGGCGAGACTTGCGATCCTTTGCTAGCATGGCGATGGTCTGATCCTTCGTCTTGATGATGGCAGACTTGTGGTTGCAATAGTCACGGCAGTTGTCCAACTCCTGCTGACGGTCGTACATCATGAAGCTAAGATGGTCCAATTGAGTCTTCAGCTCGGGGTGGTATGGGGCTTCCAATGGTTGGCCATTTGCATCACGTCTTGGGAAAAACTCAAAGCGAGTACCCTTGATCTGATTGATGCTCTGCCCACACAGACGGGAAAGAGCTTCCTGCATTGCTCTGGCAAGTCCATCGAGCCAATTGTTTTCCCTCAAGGTAAACTGAATTCCCTCCGCTGTGGGAGGTTCAATCTTTCCTCGGAGACTTGCAACAATTAGCCACTGCAGATCTTCTCCTCCTTGATCATTGAGCTGAGCTCCGAAGAACTCGGGGTGCGGACGCTCCAGAAGTTCCGAAAGCTGATCCAGATCCCTCTCAAAGATAAGGTCTCCCCCATTTCCGAGTTGATAAAACTTGCTGTACTTCACGTCCGTCTATAAAAATAGAGGATGAGTAGATTAGCAGAGTGATCAAGTGTGTCAAAATTTTATCTATTTTGCAAGAGTTTTTGAGGAAATGAAGTTTTATGAAAGAATTAAAGAGATAAGAATGAGAATAGGTTTTTGTAAATATTTGTTTTCTTTGGTTTTTGAAACTAAGTTTTTGGTTCAACGTCCAACCTAACTAGGGTCTCCTATGGTCAGGATGGCTCTGATACCAACTTGTGAACACCCGGATTTTTCAATCCTAGATGCCTGTTATGCCATACATCGCAATCCCAGGATTACCATTTTTGCGAGACATAACAGAATTGGATACCATAGTACTTCATCCATTACAACGATACATATGTTCTTACACAAATAGGGATCTCATGATCCAGTTCTTAATACAACATCAAGCAGCGGAATACGTAATAATAACGGTAGCGTAGGTGAAGCTCCATCTTCGGGGTCACAGGCAATGCTGACGATGGGAGATGATCCTAGATGTCGTAACCTTCCTGGGGTCCATCCTCCAGGTACTCCTCTTCATAGTCTAGCCATGGGAATAGCCAGGGACAAAGCCATGAGTACTCTTTAAGTACTCGCAAACTGATACTAACAAGTAAAGGGGTTTTTGGAATATAGGACACTAGGCTCTAGGGTTGTTTTGCAAAAAGCCAGGTTTATCTCTACTAAGCTCCAAAGCTAGTCACAATTTTATAACTCCTAAGGGGGATCTTGTAGTTCAGGTCACAACTCTGTTGTGGTCAAGTCAAAGTCTCAACTCATTTCACAAGTCATTTTGAAAAGGGTCTGACGGGGGAACAGTATGGCCACTCCAACTATCCATAACCGCGGACGCGGCTATTCGAATAGTTTGACACTCTGCAGAGATTGTACACTTTCACCACAACATTCGATACATCCGTCAGGAACAAATCCTGAATTCACCATACTCAGTATGCGGATAATCAATCTTAACCTTTCAATTACACTCCCTAGTATAAGCACCTCTCCTGTGAGTTTGGCCTCCCAACCATGACCACTGTCATCTTGGGTACTGTACAGGTGGACAATCTTCACAAGGTAGCCTCAGCTCAGACCTTGGCTGTGAGGGAACTAATACTAAGGTATATAAGTTTCCAGTCAAGCCCTACCCAATATTCGGGTATTGTGGTTGTACGATAAGTTTGGAATGGTATCGCATCCAGACAACCATCAGTTTTATAAAGGGCTAAGGCTCATGCCTCAACATTTTCATCACCAAAATCATCAAGTGTTTGGAAACACATGTCCAAAACATTTCAATAGAATGATCCATCATTCCAAGGTTTTCATAACCATTTTCCACCAAGTAATCCCATCTAAAGTTGATCAGGTTTTATGTTTAGCACTAGCATCTACAGTAGGGAAGGGTAATAATGAGGGGTGGTAACTGGTGGGGTTTCACTAAGTCCAACCTTATATCTTAGGCTGAGATCAAGGTTTCTAGCTTAGGCCAAATTTTATGTTCTTAGGGAAAACTTGAGCACGGCTGTCTAATATCTACCAAACTCTTAAGTAGACTCTAAGTAAGCTTTGATAAAGAAATCAAGTAGGAAGCTTGCCATAAAACTAGGATTGGTTTAGAAAGTTGGTATGATCACATATGCTTAAGGCATATGGTATTCATATCACAAGCATGGGTTTGTGGCAACAATAGGATATCTTGCAAGTGTTTGCTTGCACATTGTCAATATAAGCTTGCATAGTTACTAGCTTGCATAGGTATAGTATCTTGCAAGTGTTAGCTTGCCTTGTGCAGAGCAGTGGTTGAAGTTCTCCTCGGCTTCCTCTTCGTAGTATCCTCCTTCCTCCTCGTAGTATCCTTGGTCGGTACTAGCGTCTATGAATAAATACGAGGTACACAATCACCAATCAATACTTAACTACTTGCAATCATCACACACAAGGGTCCTATAGATGATCTAGCATCATCTCTAACATTACAAGGTTAAGGATTGGTTTAAGTCCTTTTATTTTAGAAAAGTAATTTCTACTCATTGAAAAACTACTTAAGATTTAATATTCTCCAAACTAAACATGGGATCATGTTGACACATGTCATCACCACATATTGTAGTACATGGGAATGTGATTTAAAGTGGTGTCACAATTTAATAAGGTTTTACCCTTTTATTTTAATTGATTAAAGTGGCTAGAAATGCTTATGTAGCATTCTTTTATTCATTGAACAATATTTCTGCAAGTAAACCTATATATATTTTTATATATTCTGAAAGGTATGGTTAAATGTGATTTTTGAGAGTTGGAATCAACTCAAAAGCTTTTATGGTTTAAATTTGAAAAATGTTTGAAAGCAGAAAAGCTTCTTCCTTGTTATTTTTTCTATGGGTGATCTACAGATCCAAATGACTTGAATCCAATGGGATTGGATTAAGCATTCACAGTCCTTTCCAACAAAATTGGTTTCATCCAATTTGGTGCACTGAATCGACCTGGATTGATTTTTGAAGTTGGGTACAGAAGTGTGTTTGAAATTAAAAAGAAAAAGGTTTGATTTGAATTGCTGGGCTGCGCGGGAAATTCTAACGGGCCGGCCTGCTAAGAGTAGTGCTCCCGTGGGCTGCGTAAGTGGGTGTCCCCACTCGTCAGTGACACGGGGCTGGGCGAAGCGGTATGGGGCAACGTGGGTCGTCCGATCTAGTTCTAATCTAACGGCTGAGGGTCATCGTCGACGCGAGACAGCTCCGGCGAGAATGAAACCTAGCGCGGCCAGTGGGGGGTGCTGGGGGCTCACCGGGGTACGGGCGAGGGTCGGGGAGGCGGGCAAACGACGAAGTCGACGACGGTGATCCTCCTGGTACCGGTGGCTTCTCCTAGGGCGGCTCCAATCGCTGGCTCCCTTCTTCTCCAGAGGCGGCGGGCTCCGGTGAAATTCCGGCGAAGTGGTACTCGCCTTGCTCTGAGGATGGTGTGCCACGGTCAGTGGGGAGAGGGGAGTGAGATGGTGTGAAGAAATCGTGCGGGGGTGGTCTCTATTTATAGTCGAGCGAGGGGACCGTCGGGGAGCAAGGTGAGCTCGTCGGGGGCGACGTTACAGGCGGCTAAAGGCATGGGCAAGGGTAGGGGACGGTGCTGCGTCTCCTGGCGATGCTCAACGACATGATCGCGAGGCATGGGGCGGTGTGGTTTGGTCTGGAACGGGCGGTGCTCTGCGCGACAGAGGCGGCGTCTTCGACGGCGGGCGGTGGTTGTATGGCACGGGGCTGCTAATGGGGATGTCTGGCGGTCTCCTGGGTCGGTGGTGATCGTGTGTGCGCGCGGTGAGGGCGGCGCGCGGTCTGGGGACGCTGGTCGCGGGTGGTGCTCTGGCGCACGCTCGGCATGGTCTAGGCGCGGCTTGTGCGCGTGGTCCAGGGCTTGGCAACGCTTGCGGCTGGGACAGGCAGAGGCGGTGGACGGTGGGCTGCCTCCCAGACATGCTGGCTAGGCTTGCTGCTGCTCCTAGCTTGCTGTCCACATTGGGGTGACATGGGTGTGCTCGGCTGTTCACCATTAATGGCAATGGCAAGCTCACAGGGGTGCTAGTGTTGGGCTAAACTTTCTATATGATCTACTGGTTTGTGTTTGAGCTAACTAGGGAACAAGTTAGGCTCAAAACACTGCACACTATAGTGTTTGTGGTTTTGTTTGATTTGTGTCTGCAACCTGTTTGATGAAATGGCCGCATGAAGTCAAGTTTTGAATTTTGAAATGAATTTTGGTGAGTTTGCTAGATT
Organism: Avena sativa; assembly: GCA_916181665.1. Classification (NCBI taxonomy): domain Eukaryota; kingdom Viridiplantae; phylum Streptophyta; class Magnoliopsida; order Poales; family Poaceae; genus Avena; species Avena sativa. The sequence continues at coordinate 49,156,788 of OV702279.1, read as the reverse complement.
GGTTCTGGTGAGTCTGCAGATGCTTGGGTTTTGAAAGTTGAGCTTGTTTGAGTGGGTTTTGAAAAAGTGGGATCTTCCCATATGAAGAAGATTCAATTTTGAATTGTCATTTAAACTATGCATTTGAAAGTTTCTGGATGATCACAAAGTGGGCCTTGATACTCTGTTATGAGTACATTCAAGGGGTGCAAAGATCTAGAAAAGTTTCTGTTAGGTTTTGAAAGTTTGAGACAACCAAAGTAGGCATGGGAGTTAAATTGGCCAAAATGACCATTCCCTTAATAGATTTGTTTTGATTTACTTGTCTTTAGGAAAACTGTGGGAAATGTTTTAGATGATGTTCTTTTCACCTAAGAAACATTTTACAAGCAATGGTTCACACAAACAAGGTGGTTTTTAAAGAAATTCAAAATCCATGCATACACATATACATGCATTCATGAATTCATTCAGAAAAGTTTTTGTTAACCCTAATCTTGATGATCAGTGTTTTGATGATCTAAGATTGATATTTTTGGGATGTTACAAGTATTCATTACAATAACTCATGAATACCAAGTAACAAGAATGTAATAACTAACTATTGACCTATTCAATCCTTATCTATTTCTACCATGAGAAACATGGTAACACTTCACCCTAACTCTTTAGTTAGGAAGGAAACTAAGCCAAGACCATTCACCACATACCTTTCTTTCCATATCAATCCTTACCATCTCTATTGAACCCTATTCTCATATTTGTTGTTCATCAATGTTGAGTAATCAACTATTGATTCACCAATTCTTAACCCATTAATTATTAATCTATCAACTCTTGTCCATATCAAAGCATTCACTTAAGGCCTATAAAGAAAGAAGTAAGAAGAGGTTAGTAGTAATGCTAGTTTTGATATCATCTATAGGATGGGAGTGATTAAAGGGAATCAAATCAATATAGTAATTGAAGGAGTTAGCTCACTCCTGAATGGATAGAAGAGTTATATGGAAGATCTAATTATATGGTAACAAATAGGATTATAAGTATGAACATTGAAGATAGAGACCAAAGAGTAATCCTATGGGATTAAGTAGGTATAGTCCAAGAATAACATCCCCTAACACAATAGAGATACTAAGAAGATAATTTCAATACAATTGTAATGTTGTATTGATGAAGACATGATTAGCTAATTGGAAACCTAAACCATAAAGGATCAAAGGATTATAATGGTCATGCTTTAGTCACCAAGATTGAATGCTTATATCCTGTATAAGTGACATTGGTTGGTAAAACATGGTTGAACTCTAGTATAAGATATTTGAGTTAAGTAGAGATTAGTATGATTAGGATGATGTTAGAGCAACATTGAATTATAGAGTTAGTATTTTCCTCTTGGAAAATATTGAACACTTGACGTGAAGTAGGATTTGATATATATCTAATTATAACTCAAAGGATTCAGGAAGGGTATGAATGGATTTAGAAGTAAATACTTGTTGGATTGGAGGTTATCAGCAGTAGAGTAGTTGATATAACCAAGTATAGATATGAGAGGATTAGGAAAGGTTTTTAGTGTCAAGCTTATTGAATTTATAAATGGAGTTAGAATAATTAAAGGTGGATAAGAATATTATTGTGTAGCAAAGCTCATCATGTTAGCACATGATGATGGATATGAAGGAGTAGTATATCTAGGAAAGGAATTATTTAAGTAGAAGTCAAGAGTTCTGAATTATGGAAGATAGGAATTCTTAGTAAGCACTAAACCCTAAATCTATAATCAAGCTTAACATCCATCTCATCTTTTGGATAAATCATTTTATTTTCACAATGCTTTATAGGAATATTTCTTATAGAAAATCACTTAAGCACATCTGTATCACTTCCCATTATCATAACCATATGTGCTTAGGAGTTATCTTTATCAATTCTTTTCCATTAGACATTCCAGATAATAACTTTCTATCTTAAAGGGGGATAGCATTAAAGATCACAAGCATAAAGACAATATGTTTAGCCATAAAACTTTACTCACATGAACAAAAGAAAATAGATACATTAAGAACCCTAAACCCTAGGGTAAGCATCTACAATTCAAACACTAACTCCTATATTAGTTATAATAAAATATATTTTGTTATTTCCTAGATTTATGGGAGTAATATTAACCATATTAATTCCTCTGTGTATCCTACATCAAATAATGATATATGATCATTATATAAAAATTTCCCTCCAAACTATAAGTTAGCTAGAATCAAATTCTATCATTAAATAAAGAAATATCATAATATAAATCCATGGTTTATCCTGGATAGAAAATTAATAACAAAGGCCCTTACAAAATATTAAAAGGATATATATAAAGAAAATAAATAAATATAACATTATTTAATAAAAGATCACAAAATGCTAGTAAATACCTTTTAGTATTGTTACAATTATTTTACAAATAAATCCTATAAAGAAAATTCAAATCAAAGTTGCAAATTCAAATATGAAAACAAAACAGAATATAGAAAAGGGAAAGAACCAGGAAAAATAGAAGGAGATCATATCTGGCCCACGACCTAGCTTCTCTCTCCCTTATATGTCGCCCGTGAGCAGCCCAACCGCAGCCCACTTCGGCCCAAGAACCAACCCGGCTCATCTCGCTCTATGACTGACAGGTGGGACACGGCCGAGGACTGTGGGTGGAATCTTGAAACATAGTAGGGGGTTATCCGCAAAACGACCTTTGTTGTCTTCCTCGTCTAATGGAAGCGGTGGCAGTGGCCGATGCCGTCCGTCGCTGCCGTGTGTTGCGATGCTCGCCACCGACACTCGGGTGGGGATAATCTTGCCACCGCGACGTCCCCGCTCGTCCTCATCCCCATTTCCCCTCTGAAACCCTCTCTCTCTCTCTCTCTCGTTCTTCTTCTGAACCTAAACCCTAGCTCCAAGATGCGATCGATTGCCGATGTTCTGAGCTCTCCTGTGCTCAGTTGATCAAGCAACCATCATCGCCTTTTCCTTCTGAGACTCTTAGTCAAAGGAATCATGGTGGGGCAGCGGGAATCGACCCCACGAGGTCACCTTCCCGAAGTCTGTCCACTGTGGTTCTCGTCGATTCCGACCACCTCCCGCCTCGCCAATTACTCCACGAGCTTCCTGGTAATTATCTGAGCATGATAGTGGTTTCCTTTTTCTCGTTTGCTTCCTAGTATAGGATCTGATCGAACACCGCCTTCGGCCACCACAATTGTTGGTCGCCGGAGTATCTCCGGTGACCAAAACTGAGCGGCGCTGTCACTATTAAGCTCAGCGTGCTCGCCTGGGTCCAACGAAACCCTTCCCGCGTGCAAGCATCCTTCCAATCGATTGATGGAAACTTCGATCCGAGAGTAGCAGTTCGTGTGACGTCATGATGACGTCGTGCTTACGTCATCTTGACCTAGTCCACCCTGTTGACTGGTCCACGCCTAGGTGGCATGCCAACGTGGTCTGATCCCACCTGTTTGTGACTTGGGGTAGATCTAGTCTGAGTGTAAAATGATAAGTCATTATTTAGAAATTAAATTAGAAAATGATTAAACCTTAAAAGTTTAATAACTTTTGTTTTGTAAATTAGAAAAATATGTTTAATATATGAATTTTTTTAGAAAAATAAAATCTATAACGTTAAACTATTATCCAACATTATTATTTCAATAATTTAAATAATTATTATTTAATAAAGGTTTTATAAGTTATAACAGTTGGAAAACTCATACTTTAATATCAATAAATGTTAAAAAATTATACAAATAAAATTAAATACTTTAATAACTTGAATTTAAACCTATTTCCTGGGTTGTTAATTCATATAAGGGTAAAACAAATTTGTTAATATTTCTAAAATTGCCAATTTAGGTCTAATAAGTAATACTAGTCTTAAATATTTATAATATAAAATCAAATTGGTACAACACATCTTAAATACAATTTTATTGAATTATCCTTCAACCATATGTGTAGTTTATTTTCTAAAAGGATATTTAACAAATATAAAATATTCAAGAATGATATTTTAACCAAATAAAATATTTTATCATTGTTTCACTCACAACTTTATAATGAACTAACTCCAGAGATAATTCGTAATTAGTAAATAATATTGTTTACTTATTCACAAGCCATAACCATACCCTTATAAGGAGATAAATCCTATTATACATTTATAATGTTAAGGAACCACTATTCAAATAAGAGTAATGCCATTCTTAAATAACTTTAATGAAACAAAATAAATTAAACAAGATACAAGTATCATAATTAAAACACCTAAGTCTATCTCTGTTTTTAAAGTTAACTTTAGTCTACAAGACTTTAAATATAAGGTTAAAGACTTTGTTATGTGTTTTATAGTTAACTTTGGTCTGTTATAGTTAAGTCATAAAACATCTGAAGTCCAAACTATTCAAGCAAAATCAAACAACATCGAACACATTTGATTAACCACAAAGATTGTTTAAACCTTAGAAAAGGAATGTTCTCTTAAAAAGTTATTCGTTTTTCCAGTTTAATTAACAAACCTTATAATAATATTTCCAACTCCTAACAAATTAAATTCAAGGACTCTCATCGTAATTAACAGATAACAATTACTCACAATCACATTATTTCAAACCTTACTTGTATACTTAGGATTGCAAACACTTAAATTACTTATTAATGCCATTACATGTAAAATAAAATTTGAAGATAAAAATTATAATGTAAGCAATCTGTAAGACCCCACCTTTGTAAAGGTAAAGGTCCATGTGATGACAATGCTAGTCCCTGGATTAATTGCTAGCATCCACAGTTTAGGATAAAGTACACAGAAACAAAGGTCATTATTACATCATCATACCATAGATAACATATCTTTTACAACTCCATAGCCATAGGCTAGTACAAGAGTTTAACTTAACAATATAAATAAAAAGTCTTCATCTTCATGTGCCACAGGCAAGCATGATGAGTGTAGACTCATAACCCTAATCCTCATCAGAGTAACCTGCAACATCACAAGTTACAACCACGGTGGGTTAATACATTGGAATAGTATTAGCAAGTGATACCTTAGTAGAATAATAGTATTGTAACACCACGGTTCTGAAAATACCGTAGCTTCTATGTGACATGTCAATCCCTGGATTGGTTCATTGGCTCACAATAGAATAAGATGAATAACATAGCAAAAATATCCATGTATCATAAATAACGAAGATCCAGAGTATCATTATTACAATAAAAGCTTAGCTCAAGGCTAGCTCAATGGTATTCAAGTAGCAACGTAAATATAGTAAATCCTCCATTCTTCAAATTGCCCACAAGTGAACAAGTGCCGAGTGGAGTACCGTGGCCTAAATCGATTACTTAGAATCGGAATATCCTGCAACATGAAACGTAGCAGCCCCGAAGGGTCAATACATGGAATGTATGACAAGTAGAGCTATTAAAGGAGACAATAATGCTAACATCTACATGCATATTTGGCAAGTGGAGCTGTGGCTAGCTTGCATTTGCAAATACCTTTGTCCTACTTTCATAAATAGTTTTTGATTTTCTTTGAAAAGATCCCAATTAAGTTAACCCAACAACATTAAAGCAATTATGAAATTAGAATGAGAGAGAAACATGTCATGGAATCAATATCAAGCAACTCAGATGTCCATAACCGGGGGACACGGCTAATCGATTAGATTATACACCCTGCAGGGGTTAGTACACTTTACCCATGTGACTTGTCCAGCCCAGCTGGTACCATCACTCTCATTTTGGGTGATGATAGGGAGAAGTCCAAGAAGAGACCGTTCGGGAAGTAGCTCCCCAATTCCGACGCGCACCGGTCCAACCTACCAAAATTCTACATCTCTGGATACGCGGGTTCGAGTTACCACAACCTACTGAGTCCAACCAAACGCCCATTTCATTATTGGCACATGGTTGTACACGTAAGCTACAAAATAAATAAGCCAATCATTTTCTCTTGATACCTCGGTGCCTTTCCGCAATGATACCACCAAAAATTATCAATCCCATCACACCCAGGAGATTCATTGATTAAGTTGTTTTAGTTTTCACAAACCAACACATTTAGAAACAACTTAGAGTGATGTAACCCAGCCCTCGTTCATCATAGCATGGCTAAGCACATCTACCAACGGTGGTTCATCTACAGGGAAAGCCCTACCACATAATAGGACATAGCATAGCGATAGTATTACCCTACACATGCATCTACAAAATACACGACAATGCAATTAAAATAGTAGGATAACATCATGAACAAAGTAGCATCTACTTGCCTTGTTTGTAGCGGTCGGAAGAACAATCCACACACGAGCAAGCGTTGCACTCGTCACAATCTACACGATACAATTGCATTCATAAACAAACCATCCACAATCATATGCAAACAAGGATGATGCAAGATGCATGCATGACAAGTGGATGGATGCTACAGCAGCATCACATAATCATATTCAGTATAGCTATTGTATGCATGCATGGAAATTAATTTTTTGTGCAAAGAAAGCAAGCATGCAATTTATAATGCTCAATAATAGATCTAGAAACTAAATAAATCACCACTGCTAACCTACTGTTTGTAAAATCTTGGAAAAAATCTACTGTGTAGGAAACACTAAATAGGAACAGCACCAATTGGAATATCTCAGAAAGGAGTCATATAACTTCCTGAGTAATTAAAATACTGCAGTAAGCCTTTAAATAGATTCTACAAAAATTATTACCGTAAGCCTAACTTTTTAATTCACTTTGAGATTCCCCTTGTTCTACTGATTCCAGGGACATCTTATTTGCAATTTTTGGAGTTACAGAACTTAATCTATGAATTTATTAACCTAAAAGACCATTAAAACTAATTAAATTATTACAGTAAATGCATACTGTAAATATTAGATATAATGCCATATTATTATTCTACACGTTTTTCTGAATCCATTGATATATAATTTGCTATTTTTGGATATGCAGATATTTTATTATGAATTTTACAAGTTTATATAATTTTCTGCAATTTTAATTCAATTTCAAATTTACAGGGAATATTCCTGGGAATATTCCTGCTGACTAGGCTGCTGACTAGGCAGACACGTGGCACGTTCTGGTTCGCGGGTACCTCTTCGGTGTCGGGACAGACAGGGGCCGTCGGATGCTATGAAGATCAAACGGTCCACGTCGACCGTGGCGAGCTCGCCGGCACTGATGGTGAGGCAGCGGCGACGCCGGTCAGATGGTGATGGCGGCAGTGGCTCCGGTGGTCTCTGGCATAGGCAAAGTGGTAGACGAGGTGTGTAGGATGACGGCGGTCACAGATGGTGGCAGTGGCATCGATCTTCCCTTCCCCAGGCGACGACAAGGGGCGGCTGGCCTCGTCGGTCTCTGTCCGCGCTCCGGCGAGAGATCCTGCGTGCTTCGGTACGCTGCAGAGAGGGAAAAGGAGGTGAGGTGATGCGGACGAGCACGAGAAAGAGGATGGAGGGAAGGAGAGGTGTCGGCGGCGATGGAACCCTTGGTTTTGAAGTCGATCTGGAGCTCGGAAGTGGGGAGACGGTGGTGGGCGAGATCGGCGGCTCGTAGGGCGTCTAGGGTATAGGAAAACGGAAAAAAACGAGGGGAGGCTAGGTGGTGATATCTATAAAGGCCCTATGCGGCACCGAGGCAAGGAAAACGGAACAAGGCGCACGGATTTTGCGGATTTCCGTTCTAGATCGAAACGTGCGCGAGAAGGCTCCTGGCGCGAGGTTGATGCTGATAGGTGGGTCCCACTTGTCGGCCGCACAGAGTTGAGACGGGCTGGCCGCTGGGCTCTAGCGAGTGGGACGATCGGGCTGGCTGTTGGGCCGTTTTCTGCTGCACGCTTGGGTGGGGACGGGCGGTAGGTAGCTGTGGTAGCAGGTGGGCTGGGCTGGGGGCTCTGCCGGTTGGGTAGGTTAGATTAGTTTTTTTTTGTTTTAATCTTTTTCTTTTATTCTTTTCACTATTTCCTTTGTATCTTTTGTTTTTGAACTCAGATTTGAGTCAAACAAGGTTCTGTGAGTTTATAAAATTAAGTATATTGTATTGTGATGCTAATGAACATTATTCATGTCCAAACTAAAATATGGATCTATAAATCCTTGTCGGTTTCATTTTATTTATCTCTTTATTTGTTTGTATTTATTCCATAACTTTTTCATAATAGCTCCAAATGAGCTCAATTTTGTTTCTAAAATTTTCTAAAACTAGGGGATCATCTTAGGATCCTATTTGTCAATAGTTTGACTATTTCAAAATAGTGATTTCAAAAGTACATGTATTTTACTTTTGTAGAAGCATTTTGTTATTTCAATTTTAGGGAAAAACTTTCACGAAAGTAATGCAATGCTTATGAATGACATGCAAATGCATTTTTTTTCTCCCAATTTCTAAAATCTTGGGATGTGACAAGTATCTAGCTTCTACATGAATTTGGCTAAGTGTAGCTTAGGCTTGCTTTGCGAAAAAAAAGTTTTTACCTATCAGTTGAAAACACTAAGTTTTTGTTTGGAAAAAACTCCCAAGGAACCACCAATAGACATTGGTGAACCTTCACCCTTGTTCAACAACAAGTTTTAACTTAGAAATTGGGATGAGGAGATTCTTGATAGCTTCCATGTCTTGATGCTCAAATTGTCCATTTCCAGGACATAGCTAAGTACTTAGTTTCTTCCTTCTGCAGAGGTGGTGCACTTTCCCCACAAGACTTGATTTTCACCAAGACAGGACCTTTCAGAAAGCCTTCCCTTAGACCAAATGGACGCGTTCCAAACCTATCACCCACTAACACCAACTATCCAAATGGCTAAGTTATTGCATTCTATATGATCAAGGTAGAGCCCATAATGCCATGTAGTTGCACTAGAAGCTTCTTAACATATGGCATCTCAAATCCCTTTGTTCCTGGGTGGCATTCCACAAGTGAGATACACAGGGTAGAACAATAAAAAATGGGCCCTGGTAACCACTCAACCAAAATCCAACCAAGAAATTACCATTCCACCCAGGTGTTTCATTCACTTAGTTGTTTTATTAAACAAAAACATAACTCAAAGACTTAGAATTTTTTTTCCATAGCATGTATATAATCCACCCTTGGTTGCTACTAGCTGGGCTAAGCATGGTAAAAGAAAGTATCTTAACTTAGAGAAAAATCTAACAATTCTACAACTACTAGGATTTCCCAAGCATAACATATAGATACTTAGCAAAAATTATCATGCAAGACCTATACAAAATATTTCTAATGCATAGTCAAAATATTGGGACAAAAGTATAAAGCACCACTTGCCTTGGTAGTTGGGGGAGTAACAACAATCCTCATAGTCACAATCACCACTAGCACCAAAATCTACACATAAAATGATAACACCAAATTCACATTTCAAATAAACAAGCAAAAATATATGAATGCTTGCAAATGCCATGTGATGATTTTTATAATCTAAACAAGACAATTAAAATAGTACTAAACAATAAAAAAGACAATTATACACCAAATAAACTAAATTTGGCCTTAAAAACATTTTCCAAATAATTTTTATACACAAAATATGCTTACAAATGTCTCTGCATAAAATTACATTTTAACAGAAACAAAATACAAAACTAATCCCATAATGTGTAGTATTTATTTTTTTGATTCCAATGGTATATTATTTTTATTTTTTGGATAAACAAAACAAAATTTATTGAATTTACAAATTTGAATATCTAATAGATGAAATTCTAGGTTTTAAATCTAAACCTAGCCACACGGAGCTTCCTGATTGAACGGTACCGCTTCGCGCGGATCAGGCTCTCTGGATCGTCAGATTTAAAGTGCATCGCATGGCTCAGATGGATTCGTACCCCTTCACTTAAGTCATCTATCCTATGCGTCAGCTCTAGATCTAACGGCCCAAATCGAACAGACCAAAAACGAGCGGCGCTGCGACGGCGGTGCGGCGGCGGCGCTACTGGCGACGGTGGAACGGCGATTATAGCGAGGCCTAGGGGTGGTGATGATGCTTACCAGACTCATACGTGCACGAGTGAGCTCAACATGCTCGTGGTTGGGACGGGGGAGAGCTGTTGTGGCCATGGGAGCTCGTCGGAGTCGAGGACAGCGTCGGGCTCTTGCAGATGAGGTTGTTGCTGACGCTCTAGATCGTCCTAGCAAAATCCAGTGGTATCAGGAGGTGCACAGGGTCACGGCGAACATGACCGTGTCAAGGAGGAGGCAAGGGGCGGTCAGACTTTACCTAAATCGCTCGCCAAAGTTGAGCGGCGGCTCTGTCGCTTACAAACGCGGATGGGGACGGCGGCCTGGGTCATGCACGGACAAACAATAGGTGTCAGAAGGTGCACGAGATCACAAGGACCATGCTCGTATGAACCATAAGGACAGGGGTGGTCGGGCTCACCGGAATTTCGTCATCGGAGTAGCTCGGCACTACGGCGGTGCAAGTGAAATTGTGGGCAGCCTGGTGGCAAAGAAGAGGTGCTGAGTGAGGGGAAAGGAGCGGGGTGGGGAGGTGGTTATGTAGCCCGAGCGGGGGCAAGAATCACGCGCTGTATCAATGGGAATTAAGCGACGAATAAACGCGGTGTCACTGCGAGGAGGTAACGGCAGAGCGGGTCGTCGCACGGTGATTTGGGGACGATGGTGACGGGGCAGGTGGGTCCGAGGCGTCAGCGAGAGGGGTGCGTTCGCGTGAGGGGAGAAATAGAGAGAGGAGGGGGTTTTCCCGGGTCGGCTTGCTGGTCTGGCTACTGGGCCGTGGGTGGGTTGGGTTAGTTAGGTTGCTGGCTTTATTTTCTTCTTCTTTTCACTTTTTCTTTTTCTGTTTTGATTTCTGATTTGAATTTGAATAAGTGTTTCAAATCTGTTTCAATTCAAATTTCTTCCAAAATTTTATTCTGTATTTCTTGTGTCCTAGGATGTGTAAAACATCTATTTACACTCAAAATCATTTTGGGTTTGATAATAAAGTTTAAAATTATGCCTTAATTAAATAATTGTAATAATCATATGAATGGTTTTAGAATTTGAATTGATTTTAAACTCTTGTGTGGCCTTGTATTTATGTTCCAAACAACACTGATCATATACTAATCACATATAGAAAATAAAACATAAACCTTTCCTCACTTGAATAAGTAATAGGCATAAATATGGTTCTTATGTTTGCAATTTATTTGAAAAAGATCAAATACTTATGAATGCATGTATGCAATGCAAGCTTTACAAATTATGATTTTTGGTATGTTACACAATCTTGAGTAATATTTCACGTTGGTGTGTATATAATTATTTTATGTTATTATAAATACATATTGTTTCGCACACACTCACAAGCCTTAACAAGAAGCACGAGTGTGAAACTTATCTAAAAGTGCAACACATTTCAAAGACATCATTTCCGGTATCCAAGCCCTAAAACAATGCTAATTCTGGGGATTCACGTTTATAAAGTGCATTACATTACTTATGCATAAGAGCATCTTGCTTCTTTAAACATTAGTCCTTACTGGACCAATGATGCTGATTTCAGATATTGGATCTTATATTGTCTCGAAGACCGTGAGTGCATAATATTGCAATAAAAAAAGGCAAGTTCACACTTCCTCATGTCCTTTGATTATTTTCTGTAAAGTATTTTACAAATCCAGTATTGTTATCAACTACATTTGAAAAGGGTCAGAAAACACTATTTTCATAATAATGTGATTATAGGTTATTTACCATGAGGTAATAACCTACTTTAAAAGTTCCGGTGGTAAAGGAACATATTATCTAGGACTTAACAACCAATGTCGCCAGTGATTCTAGCGCCGTATATCACGCGTTAACCATGAGATTTGGAATGGGACGGAGAAGTCAATTGTATCTTCTTCCTCTCGCATGTAGCCGGATGTGCAGGTTGTGGATGTTATCACTCGTAGCGTGCATATTAATTAGTTCGTAGAGGATATGCAACATATGGGTGGGAACCCTCATCGTCCCATGATAGTTCTGGCATCTAACGGTCTATACAAACCATTGCCGTAATTCAATGGGTGGGCATGGTGTATACCAAGGAGGCATGCGAGGTTGCGAAGGGGCAGTGATTTTCTTGGATCATCTTCTGGGCCCCACATCATGGAATTGTGTACGGGAATAAGATGACCGGTTGTGCAACAAAGAGTTGATCTCTCATGGGTAAAGTAATGCCCCTATGCAGAGTGTAAGAACTGTAACTTGTTACTCCCTATCCGGGAAGAAGCTGCGAACGTGGTGGGAAAGGAACTCCATGAAAGTTCTAGTAAACCTGTGAAGGCTGACGGACATAGATTTTCAGAATAAAAGCAACGTTTGAAGAAATGTTTACGAAAACTTGCATTGCCTATGACCTATTGTCTGTGGCTGTAGATATAGTGCATCAAACACTCCTTTTCTAGTGAACTTGCTGAGTACGCTCGTACTCAGTGTATCTTCTTAACCCTTGCTAGATTCGGAAGCTATTAAGACTACGTCTACATCAAGTCATGCTCCAGGAATCACCACCAGAAGCTAAAGTTCTTCAATGAAATCAAGAAAGTCAATATATACATCAAATCAAGTAAAGACAAAGTTACTAAGTAGATAGGAATATAATTTCTAGCCATAGAACCTATTTCTATAGTATATTGCAATAGAAGCAATGCCAAACCAATAGTTAAGATTCTAGTCTTAATAATATGATAGTTTTTGAGTTGTTCATTTCTGATTCTTCCTTGTAAGAAGTTTCTTTCTCTATCTTTAACCTAGAGTGTTCTCTGGATCTTATGTATAGAGTGAGTTGTAACCTTTAGCCATGTATTGGACCTACTGTGTTTCTATTGTACCACTCTGAGGGATGTAATACTAGTGAATGGTGTTTCATTGGTGTTTTGTCAACGACTATAGTTTACTACATCATGCAGTGGTATGCTGTGTCACCGCAGTACACCTATTTCTCCACCTTCTCCTGATGCTACCTTTTGTGAAATTAAGCCTACTTTGTTGAATCTTGTGATGAAAGAGCAATTTTCTAGTGCTAGTTCCGATGATCCTGCTGCCCACCTCAATAACATTGTTGAACTTTGTGAGATGAAAAAAATATAAGGATGTATATGGAGATATTATTAAGCTCAAGTTGTTTCCTTTCTCCTTGAGAGGAAAAGCTAAAGAATGGTTGATATCCTTGCCTAGAAATAGTATTGATTCTTGGATTAAGTGCAAAGATGCTTTTATTGGAAAATATTATCCTCCTTCTAATATTATATCTATGAGAAGTGAAATAACGAAATTTAAACGACATGATAATGAAGATGTTGCTCAATCTTGGGAAAGAATAAAATCTTTGGTTAAGAATTGTCCCACTCATGGATTGACTGCTTGGATGATTATCCATACTTTTTTGCAGGACTAAACTTCTCTTCAAGAAATGTGTTGGATTCTGCTGCTGGAGGTACCTTTATGACCATTACCTTGGGTGTTGCAACAAAGATCCTTGATAATATGATGGTTAACTATTCTGAATGGCACACTGAGAGAGCTCCACATAGTAAGAAGGTAAATTTTGTTGAAGGAACCTGCTCTTTGAGTGATAAAATTGATGTTATCATGGCTATTCTTGTTAATGGAAAAGCTCCTATTGATCCAAATAATGTTCCCTTACCCTCTTTGGTTGCTCAAGAAGAGCAAGTTGATGTGAACTTCATTAGAAACAACAATTTCAAGAACAATGCCTATAAGAATAATTTTGGTGGTAATAATAACTACAGGCCTTATCCTCCTAATAATGGAAATATTTATGGAAATTCCTAAAAAAATACTAGAAGTGCCCCCTATGAACTTGAAGTCATGCTCAAAGACTTTATTAGTAAACAAACCACTTTCAACAAAACTATGGAGGAAAAGATTATGAATATTGAGAAAAATATTTCCTATTTGTCCGAAGCACAATCCTCTTTGATTAATAAAATGGCCGCTAAACCTGAAACCTTGGAAAGTACCTTTGCTGCTACTAATGCCATACAAGTTACTATTGATGAAAATGTTAGACTGTTAGCTAAACTACATGCTAAGTGGGAAAGAGAAGCTGAAATTGCTAGAAACAATAGTGTGTGTATATTACCACCACCAATATGGATGCCACCAACCCACAAGAAGTCCCTATTCCTCCTACCACAATGCCTAAACCCAATGATCTTGATCTTGATGGTTGCAATATCTCTGAAGTGATTATGTTCCTACAAAAGCTTGATAGAAGTCCTAATGCTAGTGATATGAATGTGGCTTTCACCAAACACATTACAGATGCTCTAATTAAAATTAAGGAAGAAAAATTGAAACACAAAGCCTCTATTCCTAGGAAAGTAGAAGATAGTTGGGAACCCATCATTAATATGCAAGTGAATGACTTTGATCTCAAAGCTTCATGTGACCTTGGTTCTAGTGTCTCTATTATGCCTATAAAGATTTATGAAATGATTGATTTGCCACCTTTGGAAGATTGCTATTTGGATGTCCCACTTGATGATAATGCTAAAAAGAAACTAATGGGGTGTGTTAATGATGTTTTTGTTATTGTTAATAAAGCCTATGTCCCTGTTCATTTCTATGTTTTGGATGTTGAATACAATGCTTCTTGTCCAATTACTTTGGGAATACCTTTTCTTAGAACTGTTGGTGCCATCATTGATATGAAAGAAGGCACCATTAAATATCAATTTCCATTCAAGAAAGGTATTGAACACTTCCCTATGAGGAGAGATAAGTTGTCTTTTGCTCCTCCTTTGAAAGCAAGGTTTGATGTTAATGCTTCTTCGTTTGAAAATACTTGATTCTTGCTTCTTGTGCCTAACTTAAAGGTGTTAAAGAAAAGTACTTCTTGGGAGATAACCCAATAGTTTTCTTGAGTCTTGGAAGTTATTAATTCTGTAATAATCTATACTTATCCTTTTTGTTTGATTTTTGGTGCCAATAATAACCTCTAATGAGAGGGAAGTAAGATTTGGGGAGTTGCTGTCCGAAACAGATTTTTGTGCTCCACTATAAAAATTCGTGTAAATTCTCTGTAAGTCGGGAAACCCCCCAAGTTTTTAGCTAACTTTCATTAGTTCAATACCTTTTGATTTGAGCAACATAAGGTCTTCAAAAAATTGGTTTCTACTTGCTGGTATGTTTTGATAGAATTCTGCCATTATTTGCATTTGCTTCTTATTGATTCCTTTTTGGGTTCTTTTTGGGAAATTGAGATTGTTGAGGGAATTTCTACAGTAGCTTGTGTTTTTAGTGAAAGTTTTGCTATTTTAAAACTGAACCCCAAAGGTCTATTATCTTTAGAATGCACTAATGTTGCTAATGAAGATTGTGTGATGTTTTGTATGAAGGAAAATTTTCAGGTGTAAAGGAAGAATGATGTAATGAAATGAAGAATGGACAAAATCTCATGCTTGGGAATGCCACCCCGTGTAACCCCAAGAAATATACAAGAGGTACAAGCGCCAAATCTTGAGGATGCCCAAGGCATTCCCTTCTTCCTCAATAAAAATCTCAGGTCTTTCTAGACACTTTGTTTTTATTGTTTCATGCACAGTTGTGTTTTTCTTGGAGCGTCTTAGTTTTCGTTCTTGGTTTTTATTTTTTTTCTTACTTTGCTTGAATAAATTAGTTGGACCCCCATTTTTTCCGTGTTGTTTCAAATAAGTTGATTGGTGTTGGAGAGGAGTAGGAAGTTCTTGCTTTAGTAGTACAAGAGGAGCTTGCTTTGACTGTGACTTAGACTTTATCATGTCTTGCTATATGTTGTTTTGACCTTATGCTTAGTGATTATTGTTGTAGCATGACTTGTTCCAAACAATTAGGATTGCTTAATGTGCCTTGAAAGAATCATGCGTTGTTTTGGCATACAAAAGCATAGTATTGTGGTATTCTCCTTTGACGCTTTGTTTGGGTTGACTTGGAACATGGTCACACCATGTTCTGACTACGAACAAGTCACCTTAGGCTCTATTATCATTTAGTTTTTGACTTGTGGTACCACTTTATGCTTTGATTAGTAATGTTTTGTTGCTCTGCATGATTATGACCAATATTGCTTTCTTAGTTGGTCGCTCCCAGTCTTTTGCTAGCCTCCACTTGTATGAGTAAGCTATACTCATGCATCCAACTCCCAAGAAACCAAGTTTTTTAAAAGTGTACACTATAAATTCCTATGCATGGTGTGTTACACCATTCCAAGTATATTCTTGTTTTATCTATCTTCCAACTTAAAACTTGTTATGTGAAAGTTAGTGATTAAAGTTCTCACAAACTTGATGGCACACTTTATTTTTCTTGCCCCTAATAAACTTGAACCATTGTGTCATCTATGTTGTATATGCTTGCATTTATACGTTGGAATTTGCATAACCATGCTGTCATGGGTAACGCTTTCAACATTGCACTTGTACATTGTACCCAGTTGATATCATGCTCTTTTGTTTGCGGATGTCGTCGGTGTGAAATAAAAGGGGAGCTTGTAATTCCATGGAGTTATGTATGTGTGTTAGAGAAACGCTTGGGCCGCTAGCCTAAGCCATGGCTAATCATGGTGGAAACTTGTAGCATCACCATAGTGAGCAATCTATGAAGCTTTCTTCATATAAAAAAAGAGAGACACTAAAAAGAGGAAAGAGAGAAAAAGTACCATTTTCCCATGGTAAATAAGAAGATTGCTGAGATGCTCATTGTCTGCATGCCTTATCATTATGATATGGGATAGATCATGTATCATGTGCAAGGGGTACCCTGTTGGCAGTTTTCTATGATACACATGTACCTACTATGACAAGAACTTACCGGTGAATAAAGTTGAGTAGCATGAGGAGCGGCCCTCGTACTCAAGGGGCATGAGATTGCTAACTTATATTTTGTCCGCACCTAGGGGGGGGGGGTGCAGCCGCCTCGGGCACCCCCTCGACCTCCCTCTTCTCCTATAAGAAGCCCCCGATACCTAAACCCTAAGGACCCGATCAATCTTCCACGAAACAGTTCGTAGCCACCGCCACCATCGTCCCTAGATGTGGGGGGATCTAAATATCTTCCCGACACCCTGCCAGAGGGGAGAGATCACCCCGAAGGCCTTCTTCATCACCATGCCAGCCTCCGGTATGATGCGTGAGTAGTTCCACCTTGGACTATGGGTCGATGTAGTAGCTAGATGGTTGTTTCTCCTCCTTTGTGCTATCATGTTTAGACCTTGTGAGCTCCGTTGATGATCAAGATCATCTATTTGTAATCATGCATGTTGTGTTTGCGGGGATCCGATGGATATTGAGATTACTATGTCAGATTGGTTAATGATTTTATCTTATTATTTCTATCATGTATGTGTTGTTTGAGATCTTGCATGCTCTCCCTTTCTAGTATCTATCTTGGCCAAGTAGATGCTAGTGACTCCAAGAGGGAGTATTTATGCTCGATAGTGGGTTCATACCTCTATTGAATCTGGGGAAGTGACAGAAATCTCTAAGGTTGCTGATGTGTTGTTGCTACTAGGGAGAAAACAAAGATCTATTGTTCATGGAACAAGTGTATTGTTTACTTTACACACCTTGCTTAAAGCAGTTATCCGTTGCTTGCATCTTAATACTGGAGGGGGTTCGGATGATAACCTGAAGGTGTATTACTAGTCATAGATGCAGTTGGATAGCGGTCTATCTATATTGTTGTAATGTCCAATCAAATCTCATAGGATCATGAATGTCTAGTATTGCATTATTATGCCTTGCTCTGTCCTGTCAATTACCCCATTGTAATTTGTTTAACAAGCATGTTATGTTGTTTATATTAAGGAGAACACCTCTAGTGAACTATGGACCCTGGTCCAATCTTTACCATTGATACATCTTCCACTGTTACTGTTTACTTTCTGCAAGACAGCATTACCTTCCACACCATACGGTGAATCCTTTGTTTTTAGCAAACCGGTGAGATTGACAACCTCGCTATTTGTTGGGGCAAGCACGGTGATGACGCCTCCACCTGTAATTGGTACTTGGCTTTGGGAGGACTGGTGCTCTAGGTAGCGCACAAGAATTGCACCCAAGTCGATGTTGTTGAATCAGATTTTGCGAGGACTAAGATGCATGTCCTCCTCATTGAGTCTTGTAAACTCATTTCGTGCCTACAAGGTGTTAGCAATATCATAGAAGAAATAGAAATAGCAGGATTCTGAATATTCTTCCCCTTGTTGACTCTAGAAGTGAAACTCATTCCATTATAATAATGATCTGGGGAATGATGCATGTCGGCAAAAGATGCGCGTAAAGCGTTAGCATCATTGATTGGTAAACTAAGACAATTGCACCATTCATCAAGTGATAATGTATAATTGTTGTTCATAAGTCAGAAATAACTCGTGTTTTAATGGTTCTTGTCAAAGAACTTAAGAATTCAAGAGTTAACCGGCGATAGGTAGGCACATCATAGAATACAAAGTTTTGCAGGACAATCCTATTGCAAAGTAAACTAAAGTCATCAGAAATACCGAGTTGGTTCAATATGATGGGACAAGCCCACTTGGTTGCCTTCACTTCTCGGTTCTTGATCTTGTTGAAGCTATCACGTTGGAGCTCATTCCTGAACCATATCCCCATGCGGTCCCAAGCTGCAGCGGTAGCGGCGGCCTGCGAAGAACTTGCAGCGGCACGAGCACGCGTTTGGCTCCTTGTTTTCATCTTCTAAAAAAAATAAGAAAGACAAATTTTTTTTTGATCCAACATAGCATATTCCTCATCATAGCACACTAAAGAATCTCCTCAAAATAATAATCTAGGCAAGAGAAAAATGGCAATTGGTTCTAAATAAGTCTCACCCTAGATTTATAATGACAATAGATGAGAGATAAATTTGCAAAAAGTAATTGGAGGATCAGCGGAGAAACATACCGTAGATCACTTGTGTGCGAGGAAAACAAAACAAAATTGAGTAGAGATGAAGATCCCTTGAGGTTTTGAGAGAGTTTGAAGGTAGAAGAGAGAAAAAGGATTGAAGTTTTGGCATTTTGGGTACCTTCCCGTGCGTTTAAGTGGTCGGACGCAACTATATAGCCGGAACACTTTGTTCCCACTGTATAATTGGTCTGATGACAAAAATTAGGGTTTCTTTCCTAGCGTCTGTATCTATACGGGCGCAACTATAAGGCCAGACCAAAATGGTCCCGTGTATAGTTGGTCGTTAAACCTTCTGCATCCAGATAAGAAAATTTGTCGATGGCTCAAATAACTATATGGCTGGAATTTTAATTCCTGCCGTATAGTTGGTCATTAAAAGTACTGTAGTCATCAGAAAATTTCTTTTTTTTCAAGAATTTCTTTTTAGACTGAAACTTACCGAAACACCATGTTTTGACAAACAAATTATAGACTAAATTGTCGAACAACATTACCATGTATAAAACATGAATTTTAGTACTACCAAATCTCTCCTTCTCAACTAGAGTTTTCTAGCACTCTTTATTCAATATGAAACTTAAACTAAAACTTAAAAACTTTACTCAAACCTTTATTTCACATGAGTTGCCTCCCATGCAACGCTCTTTTATGGTCAATAGCTTGATTGATGTTGCTCACTTAGGCCAGATGAGTGGAACACCCACTCCAAAATAGTTGGTCTTTAAAGTGATGACCTCCTTCTCATCATACTTGGATTTCTTCTTCCTAGGAAAATGAATAACAAAAGGATCCCGTGGAGGAAATTGAATCTTGATGTTCCCTTCATGCAAATTAATGAAAGCCTTAATACTTCTTAAGAAAGGACGACCTAATATGATAGGAGCAGTAGCATCTTCAGGCATGTCAACAATAACAAAATCAATAAGAGCAAGACAGTCTTCAATGTATACTAAAGTATTCTCTTTAATTTCTATCGCTTGTCTGTACGTAGAATCTTCTAGATGTAATTTTAACTCAGTGATTTCAAATGAGACAAGATTTAACTTATTAAAAAGACTCTTTGGAATTGTTGAAACACTTGCACCTAAATCACAAAGTGCAACTATTTCATTAGTCCCAATTTTAATCTTAATAGTAGGCTCAAATATATCATCAAGCTTAACAGTTAATTTTTCAGCAATTTTCTTATATTCTTCCTCAATCTCACGTACCTTTATTGCTACCTGATTAATGAAGTGTTGGTACATGGCTTCTTCATTTCCTTCACTTATCAGAATATTGATATTGATCCTTTTCACAAGATCTTCAACTATGTAATTTGGTGAAGGAGCATTGCTATAGTCAAGTTCTTCAGGCTCCTCCCTTTGTATTCTTATCATCTTGAGGTCATCAACCGGATTGAGCTCAACTTTACCTGAAAATTTATCTAGAATGAGAGTTTGACTCTCGGTTATCTTACCTAGCTATGCCTCCACAATCCTTGTCCTTTCCCGGAGGGCCTGCAAATCATTCCTCAAACTTACAACTTGGTTAGACAATTTACCAAGCATAGCACCATGGTTCTCTGTTATTTTAACAAGGATATTATTTTGATCATTTTGAGAATCCATAAAAGACTGAAGAGTTTCTTGGATACTACCATTACTTGATGCCATATTATTATTAGAGTTACCTGCAGGACTAGAATAGTGTTTCTGAAAATGTGGATTATAATTATTTTTCCAAGCAGGGTTATAATCATTACGAGCTATGAAGTCTATTTCTTCAATATTTGATTATGTGATAGTTGTTACCTGGGTTTCCTTACCTTTGACAGCTAATATGAGCTCATCCCACTTAGCATTGAGTTCTTCATTTTCTTCAGGTGTGACAGAGTTAACCTTCTTTGTGTTCGATCTTTTCACATGCCATTGGGCATGATTGTCTTGCATATTGTCTATCAATTTCTTTGCTTCGGTAATCTATTTACCCATAAATGTTCCTCCAGCTGCAGTATCAAGCATAGACTTAGATATAAGGTTAAGAGAATTATAAAATAAATGGAAAATTAACCAATCTTCCATCCCGTGGTTGGGATAGTTTCTCATGCATTCTTTCATTCTCTCCCATGCAAGCGCTAGTGGCTCATGCTCTTCCTGTCTGAAACCAGTAATATTAGATCTTAGTTGCTTAGTCTTTGCAGGTGGGAAAAATTTAGTCATAAATAAAGAAGTACATTCCACCCATGATGCAATAGTATTTCTAGGCAAAGATAGCATCCATTCTTTTGCTCTTCCTCTAAGAGAGAAAGGAAATAAGAGCAACTTGACCGCATCGGGGTCCACATCTTTAATGCGCATCATATCACATATTTTAGTGAAAGTATTCAAGTGCATACCTGCATCCTGAACAACAGAGCCTCCAAATTGATTCTATTGAACCAAACTTAAATAGTGGGGCTTAATTTCATAATATTCATTAGTAATTGCTGGCTGTGTAATACGAGTACGCAAATAATCATTGTTGGGAGTTGCAAACTCCCCAAGGTTCTTTTAAGCCATATTTCCTATGTTTTTGGGTTTTCTTAAACAACTACTAATGATAGTAAAAACAAGAATTTAAAGACTAACTAATTTTTTTGGTATTTCAAATAAAGACTGAAAGCAAACTAAGAAAATTAAAAAAAAGAATTAAAACTAGCAAGGTTCCTACTAACCTCACCAGGGTAGCTATTGCTTCCCCGGCATCGGCGCCATAAAAAGGGTTGATACCTTCGATCCGGATTATAGATGTAGTATAGCTTCCTTTTCCCTAGTAGAACTAGGTTTATCGAATCCTCGGGAATCAAAGAGCATAGTAAGGTTACTTTAATGGACCTTCGGGAGTTTTAGAATTCTTTTTGTGTTTTACCGGACCAAGAGTTTTCGATCTTTTGTTGTTGTTGATGATGGAGTGAGAGGGCCTAGGGCTTTCAGTTTCACCAGTAGCTGTGTAAAACATCTATGTGAATAAAAGATAATAATAAAGTATGCATGTAATTGTTAGAGAAAGATAATTATATGTGGGCAGTGCATCCATAATTGCTATTGACTCCGCAACCGCTTATAGCAATAACCTACTAGTCTCATCCATAGAAGAAATAGAACTAATGATATGCATAGTGATGTCACCATTAATCCCAAGTAAATCCCTCACATACAGCCGTACTACCCCTTCTGTCACTGGGGTTCCCATCGTGCAGATCAGTCATTACTCACACTCCATATACCTGGAGCAATCCTCGAGCTCTTGGGTACCTGAAAATTCCTTGGATTGAGGCAAGAGAGGGTAAAATAATCATCATGTCATACAAACTAATACATGATCCCATCTATGACAAATAACATGCACAAAAGCTACATGGCTTGGCCGAAGCCCTTGGCCCAAGGAGAATTACTCACACATAGAGATGAAATCAACAATCATAAACATTGTATTGGAAATGATGAGATTGATAGCAAATAGTCTTACAATGTCGCCAATTGGAGAAGAGATATACTATTAAAAGTGGTGGAATATGGCTATGGTGGTGGAGAAGGGTTTGGAGATTAGATCTAGATCTAGATCTATTCCTCCGGTGTGGTGGCTTCTGGTGGAAAAGTGTCGAGAGCAGAAGTCGAGGAGAGTTTTCTTGTGGCTCGAGGCATATTTATATAGGGGTCCCTTCACTAAAATTGTTCTGTTTGGCCTGGCGATATCGGTGCCAACTATACGTCCGAAACTATATGGTGGGAATTTTATTCCGGCCGTATAGTTGGTTGTTAAAGGCACTGCCTTCACTTCACGGCTCCAGGTTTCTTTGAGTTGTTGGAAATCTCGTATCTTTGTCTTTAATGTAGTGATTCCCATCATCAAACGTCATTATCTGCGCAGGGAAAAATAGAAAAAAAGGATTGCATACCCCTTTGATCATTAGGAATTAGTGTCAGGGTTTAGAGAGAAATTTCATCAAATATGTGAATAATATCTAGTTTAAATGTGCGTTTGGATGGCTATATTTCACAGCCATCAACTAGTACTATGAAGATATATTGGACGACAATTGTATCGACATGATTTAACCCCGAGGAACTAAAGGTCTCACCAAAGGACCAAATTTATACAATGACAAATCATTGGAGAATGAGTGATGCATAGAGACTCAAATACATGCAAATACACATGGACCTGGTGTTAGGGATATTCTAAATGGGGACCACCATTGCATGTCTCTAATTTGGATAACCCAGGTGGCCCACAGTTGATAGCAAGGCCCATGGCCTGCTGGGAGGCCCAGTTTGATGGATCCAGAAGGGAAGCCCATGTCGGATAAAGGAAGGCTACGATGGAGTCACCGACATACTCGGTGCCTTGGAGTGCAAGAGACGTAGACTAATTGTATCCAGTGTAGGACTCTGTAACTTGTCCATCTAGGACTCTTCCCTATAACCCTAGGACCTGGTGCCTTTACAAGCCGGACCTAGAGGATCCTTTAGGGCATAACTCAACTCACATCACGCACAGCGAACCAATCCCTGTAACTCGGCGTATTGCCCTTATATTGATTTATAGCAGGATTAGGGTCCGCCACCATCGTGGAACCTGAACCTGGGTTAGATGTGTTACGTCGTACCCGCCAAACTTCCTTCTTACCCCATGTCTCTAAACACACTCAATGAGGACCCCCTCCATGTTGTACTCATTGGCAATACCATGAAAGTTGGCGCCCACCATGGGGCAAGAGGTGCTCAAGGCTCTACAACGGGAGAGATCCAAGATCTTTGCGGGAATCGATGAAACCATAGCCATCGGTCATGTTCTATTCTACGGCAATGTTCCGATCGTCCCTCTCGACGAATTCTGGATCCCGGCGAAGACGACCCCCCCCTGCTGCTCGATTGTTCCAATCGGGGACATCCACCTCTTCATCGGTGAAACAGACTCGGGCAGTAGTTCCCTGGAAGTCGGATGATCGTCAAGGCCCGCACGGACCGCCTATGGGCAGGACACGTTCGCGGAAGGACCGAAGTCGGATCTCTCTCAGGAGTTTGCCGACTTATATTAAAAAAATCAAGGCCCACCCAAACCTCCCTTATGCATGAGATAATGGTGGACGATCATTGCGAATTTGCCGTGTTAGCCCGTGCGTCTAGAAAGCAGCGATCACACTTCGTCGGCGTGGTAACCATCTTTGATCTGGCGCATTGCATCTAGAGAAATGGTGAAAGACCACGCGATTACCTCGCCAGATGGCTCCGGATATGAGGCGATCTTGAGAACTACCCAAAAAATAACGTTGTTTACCACTTCGTCGAAGGTCTAGATCACGGCACACTTCTCTGGAATACGCTCAGGCGGCAGCATGCCACGGGTATCCTAATTTTGAGCAGATGATCGGCACTATCAATAGTTTCTCTACTGCTGACGGAGTCGTCCAGGCACCCCATATCGCCATACCCACCTGTCACTGCCACCGCCACCAACGCCTCCAGCCAATGTGTCACATCCCAAGATTTTCCAAATCTTGTAATGTGAAAAATAAATGAATAAAATAAAACTTTGTTGATTTTCAGGGTGAGAAGAAACTTTTTGAATC
Source organism: Avena sativa (assembly GCA_916181665.1). Lineage (NCBI taxonomy): Eukaryota > Viridiplantae > Streptophyta > Magnoliopsida > Poales > Poaceae > Avena > Avena sativa. The sequence goes on along the minus strand of OV702279.1, from coordinate 49,132,238 downwards.
CAATTGGGAACTTTCAAAACCTATTTGGATCAAATAAAATCCTAAAGGGATTTAAAAAGTTAATTAAACAATAAACTTCAAAATATTTGGATTTCTATTTTTGATCTTTTAAACAAAAAGATTTGGTTTTAAAAGAAATAGAAGTTTTACAACTAAGGATTATTTTGTAAGCCAAATTAAAACTTGGCCAAACCTTTGAAATAAAATAATTCTATTTGATAAACATAATAAAGGTTTATTTAAAATAAATTAATAAGGGTTTAATATCCAAGTTTTATAAATAAAGGTTTTACTATTTTAAATAAACACTAAAACTTATTTATTTATTTTAAATAAGTTTTCCAAGTATTTTATATTCTCAAATAAAACCTACTGATTTGGTTTTGAAAATATTTAGATTTCAAATGGAGTTTTTTATAAATAAATTAAAACCTATTTGATTTATTAACTAGTGTCCATTTTATTTAATTATAAATGGACTCTAAAATAAAAATATTATTTTATTTTGGACTTTGGTTTATGTGTTAAACAGAACCAAATTCAAATGAAAAGTATGGTGATTGTTTGATTTGTTGTTTGATTTTCAAAACAGAAAATAGAAACAGAAAAGGAAAAACAATTTGAAAAAAAAGAATTGGACTCAGCCCAACTGGCCAAGCCCAACAAGACCCAATCCAGCCCACCTACTCTCTCCCGCGGCGAAACGTTTTCCACTCAGAACCGCACCCGCACAGAAGCTGACTAGTGGACCTCCTTTCCTTCTCGCCTCCTCACTGACGACAGGACCCCACCTCTCCTGTTCATCGTCCTCACCCCGAGCTAATTCCTCCTCGCCGTTTCCTGCCTTAACGTCGGCGATCAATTCGCGATAATCATGACCATTACTCCCCCTGCGACCACGTCCTATTAAACGCCTGCATCTTCTCCTCCTTTCCCCTCTGTCGCCATAACCAACACGCCACCAGGCTACACAAATTTCGCCAGAGACCACCCTCGGCTCCGACGAGGTCCGGTGCCAATTCCGGCGACCCAACGCTGCCCCTTGCCTCACCAACCACGCACACATACTCTCCACCTCCTGGCGCATCTGTCCGTGCCTTTCGTTCAACTGCGGGCGCCCCAGAACACCATCCTCGACAAAGCCCTGAGCGCCGCCGCGTCTACAACTTCTCCGGCGAGTTCCCCAGGTGAAATTCGACCGCCCCTCTTCTTCTCCTTCACGCACACAGCTTCTCCGGCGAGTTCCCCAGGTGAAATTCGACCGCCCCTCTTGCGCACCTAACCTTGCCCTCTGTTTGCCTTCTCGTGATCTGTAGCGACGACTCCGACCATGACCAGGACCACCCGACGCTGTTCTCCACTCCGGCGAGCAATCGCTGCTGTTCGAGAACGCACCTTGCCACGCCGACCACGCGACGAGCATCACCACGTCCTCGCGATCACGGTGAGCATCCCCACCTCGTTCTTTGCTTCCTAGAACCACCGCTAGCACCTCTCCTGACCGTCGCCACCGTCTGCCGCCGCGCAGCGCCGCCAGCTTTTGGTCAAGCACGCGAGAGCCGTTAGATCCCCATCCTGTGGCGTAGATAGAACGACTTAAGCGAACCGGTATGGAAGCATCTGAGCCGCACGATTCGCATTAGATCCAACGCACCACAGAGCTGATCCAACCGAAGCGGTACCAGCCAATGGCTTTGTGACGCGTGGCCAGTATTAGATTTAAAAACAGATTTGAAAACATATTTGAGTTGCAAATTGAAATTCCTATAACTTTTGATCCACACGTCCAAAAATTGCAAACTTTATATCGTTGGAATCAGTGGAACAAGCCCTAGACAACCATGCAATTTGTTTAGTAAATAGTATCTGTTAGATTGTTTGTTTTTGCAGAAACATTTGTATGCTTGTTTAGATTAGAAAAATTGTTCAAACATGTTTTTAAGATTAAAATCTTTGCAAATTAGTTTGTGGTGCACTTACTGACCCTAGGAACCAATCCATGGTTTGAAAATGAATTTTGTGAAGTTTAGGATGGATTAATTGGTTTAGTCCATTTCTAGCCAAATAAAAATAATGGTTTTGTTATGAAAATGTTTTTGGAGTAAAAACTTGGGAAAATGATTGGAACAAACCTACTGACCCTAAACACCAAGTTTTGAGAAACAACTTATTTTGTGAACAACCTAAAGTTGTTGCTTTGATAAAAATGTTTTTCACCACATAAAATAAATAATGGATTTAAAATGGTTTGGGAATAAAACCCTTTTTGCAAATGACTTTGACACTTTGGAAAATGACCACTTTGAACCTTACAAAGTATAGAAGCCTAGTGGAGACCACCTTTGCAAATAGAACCATCTCTTGCATGCTTACATGCATGAATTAGATCCCATTGTTTTATGTGTGTGAATTGTTTGATTGACTATTGGTTTGGAATGCTAGTTGATATTGTGTTTGCTTGATTGATTGTAGTGAAATTAGAAAAGTGTGAGACTAGCAAGATCAAGGAGTGAACCATCATTCCCTACCAAAAAGGCAAGTTACACTATCATCTAAAGTCCTACTATTTTCATTATACTTAGTGGATTTTGAAACATGCATGAAAAGAACTTATATACTTATGCAATGCTAAATCCTAATAGGATACCCTATACATTCCTTAGTGAAAACAATGTAGTTGTTACATGCTTAGCCATGCTATATTTTGAAAAGAGATACATGTTGAGATTTTATGAAGTTGAGAAAAGGACTTGTGTTTTTATATAATAAAACAAGGACTCAATGAACCACCTGGGTGGCCAAGGATACTTTGAGTTTTGGAGAAGGTGGCAACAAAAGGAACCATGTCTATGGCAATCTCTTTGTGTTGTGCTCCAAAGGAAACCACCCAGGAAACTTAGAGATTGAACATGTTTCTCCAATTGTGGCTTTCGTGTGCAACCACATGCTATTTATGGCTCTGGCTTAGTCAACTACATTGGGAAGACCAATGCATTGTCTTCAGGCTACTGGACATGAGGACCTGGAATCCTACATGGGTACTTGAAGACAAGCTAGCAATGGTGTATGGGAGGACCCTCTGGAAAGACTTCGTCACATTCTCAATCTGCCAGTACTCCATCTTGGTGAGCAATAATCCAGTGGCCACTGGTGGCAAAAGATGAGATTGTGGCATGTGGGTAAAGTGTACTACTTCTGCAGAAGATAATAAAATCTAAGTACTTAGCCGTGTCCCGGGTTATGGATAATACTGAGCAACTAAAGTTTGAAGCTATGGGAAATCTCGACATTCTAATTTCTAAAAGAAAACTTTTTAAAACTTGATGTACTTGGGGGGTACCAAGGAACTCAAGAGATTTTGATGAAAACTTTATGTACTTGGGGGTACCAAGGAACTCAATATATTTTTGATAAAACTTGATGCACTTGGGGTTACCAAGGAGCTCAAGAGATTTTGATAAAACTTGATGCACTTGGGGGTACCAAGTAGCTCAAGGGATTTTTGACAAAGATTTGAATACTTGGGGATACCAAGGAGTTCAAGGGATTTTGATAAAGAGATTTGACAAAGGAAACAAAACCATTTGAAAAGATAGGATAAATTATTGCTTTCTGCAAATGAAGCCTTAAACCCTACTTAGCCAAAAATGCATGTAATGATAGGATCCACTCATATTAAACTCAGTAGTGAAACTTGCCAATACAATTCAAATGTATTCACCCTTGTGGCTGTAACTTGTAATGTTGCAGGTTTGATTGATTTTAGTGAAGATTGATTGATTAGGATTACAAAGTCTACAACCAACATGTTTGCCTGTGGCACTTTGAAGATGAAGGACCCATGATTATAGTTATTCCGCTGCAATGTAATGTAATAGCCAAATGAGCTATGTAAGATGTAATAAAATTATGTTATTCCTAGTTATAAAGTTATATTATGACCTTTGTTTCTTGATATTACATCTTAACTGTGGATGCTAGCTATTGATCCGGGACTAGCATTGTAAACACTGGGGACTCCACCTTATATTAAATAAAGGTTTGACACTCCCTCTACAGATGGTATCAGAGCACTGTGTTGCCTGTAGGATTTGTAAACCTAGGATTGGACAAAAACCCTTAGAAGATAGGAGTTGTTCTTGTTCCAAAACTTATTAACAAACAATCTTGTAAACTCTTTCCTCAACCATTTTGGTTTCAACTCTACATCTCTTCTACTTCAACTTGATGGAAAAACCTACCCCATGGCCAAAGACTACACCATGTGCAAAGGACTTCTTCAACATCTTCAACTCTAATGACTTCAACATCTTCAGCATATTCACCAAGGACTTCCAACCTGGATATCACAAAGGACTACAAGTGAGACAAGGAGTACTTGCTCAAGATTTAGAGACTGAGGAAATGCAAAAGCTAGAAGGAGCCCACATCATTTGAAGTATTGTAACCAAGAGTTTTCCAAGGAAACCATGATCTCATGCAAAAAGAAAGCAACCAAGAATGATGGAAAGATCACAAGTGAACCATATAGATGGACCACCATATTTTAGATAAGTCAAACCCACCAACTTATGTGGTGTAACAAAAATATTTTGTTGCCTAAGTAGGTGCTTGAACTTTGTGTTTGAGTGAAATGTTTGGTTTGTGATTGCATGCACATTGCTTGTGTGAATTGTGATGTGTGTGATTAGAATTGATTCCTTAGAATTGTCTTGCCTATTCTAATATCCATTCAACCCAAACAGATGACCACTCCAAGAGACTCCAACATCAAGGTTGATGACACCAACACCAACCAAGAGAACATCATGAAAGAGCTCATAGCAACCCAGAACCAGTTGAACCAAGTGACAACTCAATTCATAGCTGACACCAGTGGAGAAGATCTAACCCTGCAAGGATTTTTGGAAACTCAAGGCCAATTGATGCTTAAGGTGACTGATCAAATGATCAATATGGAAGAAAGCTATTCCAAAAGAGTTTGTGATAACAGGGATGACAGAAATGTTATTCTAAGATGGAGCCCCAGCTTGCATTATTTGTGGAGACAAGGATCATACTTCCAAGGAGCATGGAGATCAATGCCCCAACTGTGAAGAGAAACATCCTGTTGGACAATGTCCCTCTTCTCAAGCTACTTGCTACCTATGTGAAGGAAACAACCATGTTCCTATTCAATGCCCCATCTATTCCATTGTGGAACAAAGGAAACAAGGTGGAGTGCAACAAATGATTGCAAACCAACAAGAAGGATCCAAGTCTACTCAGAAGGTTGATGACAAAGGAAAAGGACCACTTATACCTCCAAACAAAACAACCCAATTCAAAGGACCAAAGGAAGGACCTATGAATTATCCAAAGAGCAAGAGAAGGCCCAGGAAACATGTAGACATTCCTACCTACCAGATAACTTATGAACAACATGAACTCTATGCACTCCTAGTTTTGGAGAAACCCAAAAAGCAAAAGAAGGACAAAAGCCATGTGCAATGTCATAAATGTAAAGAAATGGGACACTATTCCAGTGAATGCCAGAGAACTAGAAGAATAAAGAGATTAGCCAAGTGGTGTGCAACAACTGCAAAGAGCTAGGCCACTATGTAGCAACTTGTCCACAAGAGCCACGTAAAGAACTCAAGGATATCAATTGTTTCAATTGCAAGAACCCAGGACATTATGCAAGCAACTGCCCAGAAAAGATGAAGAACAAGTTGAACAAGCCTATGGAGAAACTCAACCTTGGCCCATGAGTCAAGCATGGAAACCAAGGACACAATGCAAATGTTTGCCCAGAGAAGTATTCCCAGGATCCCAAGAAGGCCAATATGTAATTTTTTTTGTTTGAAAATTTTAAGGGTGGTAGTACCCTAGTTGTTTTGAGCCTACTTGTAACCCTAGCTTTCCCAAATCTCGGGACGAGATTTATTTTAAGGGTGGTAGCCTGTCACATCCCAAGATTTTCCAAATCTTGTAATGTGAAAAATAAATGAATAAAATAAAACTTTGTTGATTTTCAGGGTGAGAAGAAACTTTTTGAATCCAATTGGGAACTTTCAAAACCTATTTGGATCAAATAAAATCCTAAAGGGATTTAAAAAGTTAATTAAATAATAAACTTCAAAATATTTTGATTTCTATTTTTGATCTTTTAAATAAAAAGATTTGGTTTCAAAATAAATAGAAGTTTTACAACTAAGGATTATTTTGTAAGCCATATTAAAACTTGGCCAAACCTTTGAAATAAAATAATTCTATTTGATAAAAATAATAAAGGTTTATTTAAAATAAATTAATAAGGGTTTAATATCCAAGTTTTATAAATAAAGGTTTTACTATTTTAAATAAACACTAAAACTTATTTATTTATTTTAAATAAGTTTTCCAAGTATTTTATATTCTCAAATAAAACCTACTGATTTGGTTTTGAAAATATTTAGATTTCAAATGGAGTTTTTTTTAAATAAATTAAAACCTATTTGATTTATTAACTAGTGTCCATTTTATTTAATTATAAATGGACTCTAAAATAAAAATATTATTTTATTTTTGAATTTGGTTTATGTGTTAAACAGAACCAAATTCAAATGAAAAGTATGGTGATTGTTTGATTTGTTTTGATTGTTTGATTTTCAAAACAGAAAATAGAAACAGAAAAGGAAAAACAATTTGAAAGAAAAAAAAATAAGAATTGGACTCAGCCCAACTGGCCAAGCCCAACAAGACCCAATCCAGCCCACCTACTCTCTCCCGCGGCGAAACGTTTTCCACTCAGAACCGCACCCGCACAGAAGCTGACTGGTGGACCTCCTTTCCTTCTCGCCTCCTCATTGACGACAGGACCCCACCTCTCCTGTTCATCGTCCTCACCCTGAGCTAATTCCTCCTCGCCGTTTCCTGCCTTCACGCCGACGATCAATTCGCGATAATCATGACCATTACTCCCCCTGCGACCACGTCCTATTAAACGCCTGCATCTTCTCCTCCTTTCCCCTCTGTCGCCATAGCCAACACGCCACCAGGCTACACAAATTTCGCCAGAGACCACCCTCGGCTCCGACGAGGTCCGGTGCCAATTCCGGCGACCCAACGCCGCCCTTTGCCTCACCAACCACGCACACATACTCTCCACCTCCTGGCGCATCTGTCCGTGCCTTTCGTTCAACTGCGGGCGCCCCAGAACGCCGTCCTCGACAAATCCCTGAGCGTCGCCGCGTCTGCAACTTCTCCGGCGAGTTCCCCAGGTGAAATCCGACCGCCCCTCTTCTTCTCCTTCACGCACACAGCTTTGCATTGATCTTGCGCACCTAACCATGCCCTCTGTTTGCCTTCTCGTGATCTGTAGCGATGACTCCGACCACGACCAGGACCACCTGACGCTGTTCTCCACTCCGGCGAGCAATCGCTGCTGTTCCAGAACGCACCTTGCCACGCCGACCACACGACGAGCATCACCACGTCCTCGCGATCACGTTGAGCATCCCCACCTCGTTCTTTGCTTCCTAGAACCACCGCTAGCACCTCGCCTGACCGTCGCCGCCGTTTGCCGCCGCGCAGCGCCGCCATCTTTTGGTCAAGCACGCGAGAGCCGTTAGATCCCCATCCTGTGGCGTAGATAGAACGACTTAAGCGAACCGGTATGGAAGCATCTGAGCCGCACGATTCGCATTAGATCTAACGCACCACAGAGCTGATCCAACCGAAGCGGTACCAGCCAATGGCTTTGTGACGCGTGGCCAGTATTAGATTTAAAAACAAATTTGAAAACATATTTGAGTTGCAAATTGAAATCCCTATAACTTTTGATCCACACGTCCAAAATTTGCAAACTTTATATCGTTGGAATCAGTGGAACAATCCCTAGACAACCATGCAATTTGTTTAGTACATAGTATCTGTTAGATTGTTTGTTTTTGCAGAAACATTTGTATGCTTGTTTAGATTAGAAAAATTGTTCAAAAATGTTTTTAAGGTTAAAATCTTTGCAAATTAGTTTGTGGTGCACTTACTGACCCTAGGAACCAAGCCATGGTTTAAAAATGAATTTTGTGAAGTTTAGGATGGATTAATTGGTTTAGTCCATTTCTAGCCAAATAAAAATAATGGTTTTGTTATGAAAATGTTTTTGGAGTAAAAACTTGGGAAAATGATTGGAACAAACCTGCTGACCCTAAACACCAAGTTTTGAGAAACAACTTATTTTGTGAACAACCTAAAGTTGTTGCTTTGATAAAAATGTTTTTCACCACATAAAATAAAGAATGGATTTAAAATGGTTTGGGAATAAAACCCTTTTTGCAAATGACTTTCCCACTTTGGAAAATGACCACTTTGAACCTTACAAAGTATAGAAGCCTAGTGGAGACCACCTTTGCAAATAGAACCATCTCTTGCATGCTTACATGCATGAATTAGATCCCATTGTTTTATGTGTGTGAATTGTTTGATTGACTATTGGTTTGGAATGCTAGTTGATATTGTGTTTGCTTGATTGATTGTAGTGAAATTAGAAAAGTGTGAGACTAGCAAGATCAAGGAGTGAAACATCATTCCCTACCAAAAAGGCAAGTTACACTATCATCTAAAGTCCTACTATTTTCATTATACTTAGTGGATTTTGAAACATGCATGAAAAGAACTTATATACTTATTCTATGCTAAATCCTAATAGGATACCCTATACATTCCTTAGTGAAAACAATGTAGTTGTTACATGCTTAGCCATGATATATTTTGAAAAGAGATACATGTTGAGATTTTATGAAGTTGAGAAAAGGACTTGTGTTTTTATATAATAAAACAAGGACTCAATGAACCACCTGGGTGGCCAAGGATACTTTGTGTTTTGTAGAAGGTGGCAACAAAAGGAACCATGTCTATGGCAATCTCTTTGTGTTGTGCTCCAAAGGAAACCACCCAGGAAACTTAGAGATTGAACATGTTTCTCCAATTGTGGCTTTCGTGTGCAACCACATGCTATTTATGGCTCTGGCTTAGTCAACTACATTGGGAAGACCCATGCATTATCTTCAGTCTACTGGACATGAGGACCTGGAATCCTACATGGGTACTTCAAGACAAGCTAGCAATGGTGTATGGGAGGACCCTTTGGAAAGACTTCGTCACATTCTCAATCTGCCAGTACTCCATCTTGGTGAGCACTAATCCAGTGGCCACTGGTGGCAAAAGATGAGATTGTGACATGTGGGTAAAGTGTACTACTTCTGCAGAAGATAATAAAATCTAAGTACTTAGCCGTGTCCCCGGTTATGGACAATACTGAGCAACTAAAGTTTGAAGCTATGGGAAATCTCGACATTCTAATTTCTAAAAGAAAACTTTTTAAAACTTGATGTACTTGGGGGTACCAAGGAACTCAAGAGATTTTGATGAAAACTTGATGTACTTGGGGGTACCAAGGAACTCAAGATATTTTTGATAAAACTTGATGCACTTGGGGTTACCAAGGAGCTCAAGAGATTTTGATAAAACTTGATGCACTTGGGGGTACCAAGTAGCTCAAGGGATTTTTGACAAAGATTTGAATACTTGGGGATACCAAGGAGTTCAAGGGATTTTGATAAAGATATTTGACAAAGGACACAAAACCATTTGAAAAGATAGGATAAATTATTGCTTTCTGCAAATGAAGCCTTAAACCCTACTTAGCCAAAAATGCATGTAATGATAGGATCCACTCATATTAAACTTAGTAGTGAAACTTGCCAATACAATTCAAATGTATTGACCCTTGTGGCTGTAACTTGTAATGCTGCAGGTTTGATTGATTTTAGTGAAGATTGATTGATTAGGATTACAAAGTCTACAACCAACATGTCTGCCTGTGGCACTTTGAAGATGAAGGACCCATGATTATAGTTATTCCGCTGCAATGTAATGTAATAGCCAAATGAGCTATGTAAGATGTAATAAAATTATGTTATTCCTGGTTATAAAGTTATATTATGACCTTTGTTTCTTGATATTACATCTTAACTGTGGATGCTAGCTATTGATCCAGGGACTAGCATTGTAAACACAGGGGACTCCACCTTATATTAAATAAAGGTTGGGACACTCCCTCTACACAATGGACCCACTGCCTCGACATTGTCCTCCTTCATCGAGGAAGCTCATGCCCCTCCGACTCCGTTTTGGATACTCTCTACGCTAACGTCAACGTGGACTCAGAGGAGATGGATATCAACCCGGAGGAACTTGACTCAGCCATGAAGGAGATGGAGGAGGAGATCAATTGCGAGGAGCAAGCCGACAAGGCTGTGACATCCCGCTAGGTGTTCGTCGCCATTGGGAGTGTGATGGAAGAAGACCAAACTAGACAGGCTCCGCCTAATCCACGGGACAATGGGAAGGGACCAGCTGATGACGCTGACAATGATCGTGTGAAGGCCCCGCCCCTACGGCTATCCCAGTGCAATAGCCGCAGGAACTCCCTACCGGTCCAAGCAACACCAACACCACAAATCCGCCGCCACCAGCATCTATGTCTACGGCTTCCCAAGTGACTCCAGCTGATAGAGTGATGTACGAGAATCTACTCGTCGAGCCTCTGACCATGGCCCATATACGTAGCGTTGTCCATCTTGACAAGAAGCGCCAGCAACTACTGGAGGAGGCGCATGGCATCGCAGAACAAGGCTAGATGTTAGATCGAGATCTAGCCAAGGCGTAGAAATCGATCAAGATAGCTAGAGCCTTGGAGGCCGAGTACAAGACTCTGCTCAAGCAGCAGAAGTCTAAGAAAGCTCCAGCTCACGTTGTCAATGACCCTGGTGTACGATGCAACTTGGGATGGGCACCTTCAAAGTCGGTGCAAGCTAAGCCATACATTGACAGCGATGGAAAGCAAGTCATGCCACGCCTATCCTCAACTTGGTTGTCTCCAAGACTCTACTAGAGCAGGATAGATCACCTGCAGCTGTGGAATAGGTCTATGACCTTGTCGCCAAGGCTGTCAAACAGCAGGAAAAGGCCACATCTTAGAGGCTTGAGTCTGACCCAACATATTGCCAGTCTATCTCTCATAAACAGTAGAGGGCAAGATCTCCTCACGATGTCGGATAGCATACGGGTTCATCAGAATGAAGATGGAGGGATGCACACAACAAGGATGATGCTATCCCTATATATTCTGACCACGGACGTAAGGCTCACCCTCATCGCTCGCCGCCACCACCCTGATCTTCCCGGCATCGTGAAGACCCAAAGGTTCACCACCATAGGTGCATGCCTCCACCTAGACGCCCCAAGGGCGGCATCGTTATTCGCGACAACATGGAGCAGCCTCATCATGATGGGGAGCATAGTGGCAACCAAGGATACAAGAGAAGGTCACGCCATGACCCTCCGCGTCCAACATCCAACCACGACAGGCATGAGGAGTCGAGGAGGGCAACAACAATAAGGCTAACCCACCTCCACCTCCGCCTCTGTTGCCCCTAGCAGCCATCATGGTGGAGGAGGACCACGTCGTTCACGCAGCCCCTCCTGTGGTGGCGGTAAGAAGAAAGAAAGCCTAGAGCCAAACGATGCACGTTCACTCTTGTACAAGATTCAGGAGGCCCGGGAAGGACAATACTTGGGACCACGTTGCTTTGTACCTGTGATACGGACCGCAACTTACCCCAAGGGTTTCCGGATTGACAAGATGATCAAGCCCTATGACGGCATCGCCAAGCCAGCTACGTGGTTGCAGGATTAAGGCAACTCGATTGAGATCACCGAGGGAAACCCCAACGTTGTCGTCAAGTACCTCCCACTAATGTTGATGGGCATGGCCCGCCAATGGAGCGACGACTTGCCGGAGAAGTCCATATGAAATAGGTTGGACATGCAAGAAGCCTTCACCAATAATTTCAAGGGTACGTACAAACCTGTCCCTGTACTATCGGCGATCTACAGCTGTGCGTCTAAGAGAAGGACGAGACATCTCAAGCCTACCTCTCCCGCTAGATGGACATGAAAAATTCTTGCGCAGGAGTGGACGATCAGACCGCTACGGCCGCCTACATTGATGGTTTGGAAAAGGGCACCTTGCTCCGACATAAGTTGAAGCGCCTGTAGGAAAATCATAGGTTGGATCTGAATCAGATGATCTGCTTAGCTAGTGTGTTCACGGCTGCCGATGATGATGCTCGCGGCTCCTTGCCAGCAATTTCTATTCCGATCCAAGCCAAGAGGAACAATAGAACTAAGCGGAAGAGTCCACCAGAAGAAAAGCCGGCTTCCGACATGGTCGCCATGACGTTTGCAGGCAGAGTTGATGGCGGACAACGTGGCCGAGGATGGGGAGCTGGTCGTGGGCAGCAGCGTGGTAGTGATACTATCCCGACAGCGCCCCGCACTCCCCAAACATACGAGGAGTACCGTGATATGCCTTGCCTCTTACACCTCGACGCCAATGGCAAAGCCACTCATACCAACCGCTGCTGCAAGTTCGTCAACGATCTCAAGGAAGACCCGGAGTCCGGCTACAAGTGAAGCCAGAAGAACCGAACGCTAGGCAAGGGCAAGGGAAAGAAGAAGGAAGAGGAGTCCAAGGATTCAAGTGACATGGACGAGGATGTTTACCCCAAGCACGCCGACAAGGGCGATGGAAAAGGAAAGAATCCTTTCGAGAAGAAGGCCCCCATCTACCAAACTTTCCTTGGCACCCCAACTATCCGGGCATAGAAGACCTCTTTGAGGATACTTAAGGCCACCCTACCCCTAGTTCCTCAGTTACTATGCTTGTCGGAAGTTCCAATCACATGGGAAGGGAAGGATCATCCCGACCTCGTTCCAACAGAGAACCAGTATGCCATGGTCATCAACCCCTTGATTGACGGCTGCGAGTTCACAAAGTGCATGTTGGATAGTGGAAGTAGCACCAACATCTTCTACATGGATACACTGCACAAGATGAACTTGACGGAGACGAACCTAAGGCGAACAAGCACCATGTTCCATGGCGTAGTTCCTGGCAGGGAGGCTCAGTCCCTTGGGTGCATCACGCTTCCAGTCGCTTTTGGCAATGATAACAATTACCGCCAAGAATGCATGACCCTTGAAGTGGTGCCCTTCAAGAGTGTGTACCACATCATATTCGTACGTGACATCTTCCACTCCTTCATGGCCAAGCCATGCTTCATCTACCAAAATCTCAAGATACCCCGACCAAACAGTGTCATCACCGTATCCGGAAACTTTTCAAAAGCAACAGACTGCGAGATTGGAGAAGAAGCCTTTGCAGAAGCTATCCTCTATAGTGAAGAATTCAAGGATCCAGAGCAAGGTCGATGCCTCGAAGATGCCGGCATCGAAGAAGAAGATTTATGATTCCGGTCCCGCCTTCATGGCCTCCATAGAGACCAAGCCGATGGATCTTGTGGTAGGAGATGCCTCCAAGACCATCGCCATTAGGATGAACCTAGATCCCAAATAGGAAAACGCGCAAGTCGAGTTCCTCCGTGAGAATAGGGACATCTTTGCTTGGCAACCTGCCAACATTAAAGGTGTACCTAGGGAACTTGCCGAGCACATCTTGAATATTGATCCAAAATGAAAACCGGTGAAACAACCTCTACGACACTTCGGGGACGAGAAGAGACGCGCCATATGCAAAGATATAGCTAGGTTACTTAAGGCTAGTTTTATCCGAGAAGTCCTTCACACCCAATGGGTGGACAATCCTGTACTTGTGTCCAAAAAGCGAACCAAAGAATTAAGAATGTGTGTTGATTACATCGGATTGAACAAAACGTGTCCGAAGGATCCGTTTGCTTTTCCTCACATTGACCAAGTCATTGACTCGACGACTGGCTCGGAATTTCTGTGTTTTCTAGATGCATACTCAGGATACCACAAGATCAAGATGAAGAAGTCAGACCAATTGGCCACTTCGTTCACCACACCTTATGACATGTTTTGCTATGTCATGATGCCCTTTGAGCTGAAAAACGCAGGTGCTATGTACCAGCGGACCATGCAACGATGCCTACATGACCAAATTGGTCGGAACGTTCACCCCTATGTGGACGATATTGCGATGATGTGAAAAAAATTAAATGACTTAATATTTGACTTAAAGGAAACCCTTGATAATCTCCGAAAATACAACATGATGCTTAACCCTAAGAAGTGCGTCTTCGGGGCTCCAGCCGGCAATTTTTGGGCTTCATCGTTTCCCAGCATGGAACCCGAGGTTAACCCAGAGAAGATCAAGGCCATCCTCAACACATCAATCGTCCGACATGCCTGGAGGAAATTCAACGGCTCACATGTTGCATTGCAGCAATAAGCCGGTTCGTCGGCTGACTTGGAGAGAAGGCTCTGCCGCTATACAAGTTGCTAAATAAGGCGGACAAATTCATATGGATAGATGAGGTAGACTCTGCACTTAAGGAGATAAAAAGAATACTTTCTTCCGCCCTATACTTACAGCACCTGAGCCAATGGAGCCTATGTCGATCTACATGGTAGCCACCAACCGGGTTATCAGCATCATCGTCGTGGTAGAGCGGAAGGAACCAACACATGAGTACGAAGTACAAAGACCAGTTTACTATGTAAGCGAGGTCTTGATAGAGTCCAAGCAGCATTACCCGCACTACCAGAAGCTACCTTATGGAGTGTTCCTTGCTTCTCGAAAGCTAAGGCACTACTTGCAGGAGCACCCTATCACAATAGTGAGAAAGGCTCCATTTTCCGACATCATCAACAACATCGACGCTATAGGAAGGGTCATGAAGTGGGGCATTAAGCTTGCCACCTTTGAGATCACCTATAAGAGACGCGACGCTATCAAATCTTAAGCCTTGGAGGATTTTATTGCTGATTGGAAGAAGATGCCAGATGATACTCATGTACCAGAACCAGAGTATTGTGTGATTCACTTTGACGGATCAAAGCTACTCAATGGCTCGAGGGATGGTGTACTATTACGGTCACCAACAGGAGAAAAACTGCACTATGTCCTGCAAATTCACTTTGAGGCTATGAACAACATGGAGGAATATCAAGCAGTCATTCACAGACTTCGCGTACCCTAGGATATTTACATCAAGCGCATATTTTGCTATGGAGATTGAGACTTGGTTGCCCAGCTGGTGGTTGGCACCTAGAACGCATGGAACCCTATGATGGAAACATATCGAGACGAAGCATACAAGATAGCCAAGTGCTTCAAAGGATACAAAGTCAAGTACGTCAAGAGGGAGGAAAATGAGGCGGCTGATCTGCTGTCAAAGCTTGGATTAGGGAGCAAACCAATTCCGCCAGGCATTTTTCTGGAGCATCTATGGACCACATCCGTGAATGGAGCGGACCCCGAGAATCTGGATAGAGTTGAATCATTTGTTAATGCAGTAACAATAGTCCCTCCAGCTTGGACAAAACCGTTCATGGAATATGTCGTACATGGAACTTTTCTCATCGATGAGATCAAAAGTCGGCAAATAGTACGTCGAGAAAAGGGCTATGCCATCATCAATGAGCATATCTACAAACAAGCACCAAAGGTGTATACCTAATATGTGTTTCCCAGTAGGAAGGTATTGATATCCTTCGTGAGATTCATCTCGGAGATTGCGGGCATCGCGCCGCTCCTTGGTCTTTGGTCTCCAAAGCATTCTGGCAAGGATTCTACTAGCTAACCATGAAGGAGGACACCGACAAGCTGGTCGAGATATGAGTAGGTGTCAGTATTATGCTCGGCAATCACATGTGCCAGCTCAAGAATTGCGAACCATACCAATAACTTGGACGTCTGCAGTCTAGGGTCTTGACATGGTTGGTACATTGGAGACGACACCTTGTGGGTTTACGCATCTGCTAGTAGCAATTGACAAATTCACAAAATGGATAGAAGCTAAACCCATTAGAAAGCTCGATGGGGAAACTGACCTTAGATTTGTCCCGGATATGGTGGTGAGAGTTGGTCTCCCATATAGCATCATCAG
The DNA here is from genome assembly GCA_916181665.1 of Avena sativa. Classification (NCBI taxonomy): domain Eukaryota; kingdom Viridiplantae; phylum Streptophyta; class Magnoliopsida; order Poales; family Poaceae; genus Avena; species Avena sativa. The sequence goes on along the minus strand of OV702279.1, from coordinate 49,116,282 downwards.
CGACAATGACAACAACTTATCATTTGGAAAATAGAGGCTTACTTTTGGGAAAAAGGCATTCGCCTTAACCTAGCATCCTTGGCTCACCCACAAACTAATGGTCAAGTTGAAAGGGACAATGGACTAATTCTGCATGGAATAAAGCCACATTTAGAAGCACTGCTGCACAAAGCAGCTGGAGCCTAGGCAGAGGAATTGCCACCTGTTTTGTGGAGTTTACGAACTACTCCCAACAGATCCACCGGCTACACCCCTTTCTTCATGGTATATGGATCGGAGCAGAAGCAGTCCTACCCTCCGACATCATCCACGATTCACCAAGAGTTGCCTCCTATAACAAAGATGACGCTGAAGGATCCGGACGCTTAGATGTGGACCTTATCGAGGATGAGCGCGTGCTAGAATGCAAGAGATCCGCCATCTACCAGTAGAAGCTATGCAACTACCATATTTGCTGCGTTTGGCATCACTCATTCAAAGAAGGGGATCTGGTGCTCCGACTTAAGCAGAAAAAGTCACACAAATTATCCCTGCCATGGGAAGTATCGTTCATCATAAGAAAGGCTCTCTTCAATGGTTCATATTACCTCGTTGATAATCATGAGTTGGAAGATAGGCCAAACGAGGATCATAAGAGTAAGCGACGTGACCCGGATGATGACTACATGGAGCTTGATTTGCCATGGAACATTGCACAACTACGTCCTTCCTACACTTAGCATATTTTATTATCTACTGTGTACCTCTTATATGATCAATGAAATAAAGATTTTTGATTCACTCATATGCCTGAGTCTTTTACCTCCTTTAGTGTTCAGTTTTGGATCATATAAAACCTTTATGCACAAGCTTTGCATTTGCACTTGTGAAAATTCCACCTACGAGTGTTAGCTTAAGTTTTGTGGTCTACACGTTATTTGTCGTTTTTATGTGAATTCTAGAGTAGTGACTTTTGGTACTCGAAGTTGGCGCTTTTGTTCTTAGGTTTTTTACAATGCCATTGGGCATCATCACCCGAGCACATGGTTCTGACTAAGGGTCTTCTAACTCATGAAAGGTCAAGCATAAAAACCGAAGTAATGCATAAGCCAACACTATCTTAAAATATATACAACATACATGCCGGAAATTGTTCCCGAGTAGGTGAAAACTTATGGTGAAGTTTTCCTCCTTAAGAGAACCACATTGTTTTTCCACATAAATGCAATCCCAAAAGAGGCAAATATTATAAAATGTTTTCATTCTTCTGGAGCGGTGGACTTTCAAGATGCGTCATCGGAGACAGGAGAGCCATCTTGGTTTTCAACAAAGTCGGTGGTCTTCAAGGACTCGGAGCTAGCCTGGTCAGTGTTAATAACCTCGAGAGGCATGAAGACGTCCACCTTAACCAGTTGGGCGACTCTGATGTCGTAGCCGGCGAGAGAAAACCAGATTGCATCGTTGTCGATCTTTTATCTGTCTTCTTTCATGTCGGGAAGACCAGAGGTCACCATGTCGATGTCGGCATCGTCGCAGTGGGCCTTGACCATGGGTAGAGCCATCCTAGCGCCAGCCTGGGTACATGAAGCTTTCTAGCTTACGATACGCTCAGGGGCTCGACGAAGGATCTCCAAGAACATCATGACGGAATCCACCACCTTCATGTTGATGTCCAAGGGCTTGGCAATCTCTTTGGCCTGGGCGATCGCAGTGCCGATGAACTTGCCGGCAAGAACCATGTATTTTTTTGGTGGAGGAGCATTGTTGGCTAGGTGTAGGGTCCCAATCTTAGATAAGATTGATCCCTCCTGTGTTTTACAATGCTAGTCCCTGGATCAATAGCTAGCATCCACAGTTAAGATGTAATATCAAGATACAAAGGTCATAATATAAATTTATAACCAGGAATAACATAAGTTTATTACATCAAACATAGCTCATTTGGCTATTACATTACATTTGCAGCGGAATAACTATAAGTATGGGTCCATCATCTTCAAAGTGCCACAGGCAGATGTTGGTTGTAGATTTTGTAGTCCTAGTCAATCAAACAATCTTCATTTTTAAAACAATCAACCTGCAACATTACAAGTTACAGCCACAAGGGTCAATACATTTTGAATTGTATTGGCAAGCTTCACTTTTATGTATAATAAGAGTGGATCCTATCATTATATGCATATTTGGCTAAGTAGAGTTTAAGGCTTATTTGCATAAAGCAATATTTTATCCTATCTTTTCAAAAGAGTTTTAAAGTCTTTTGTCAAATTTCCTTTTCCAAGTTCCTTGAACTCCTTGGTAGAAACTCAAGTGTTCAAATCCTTGTCAAAATCTCTTGAGCACCTTGGTAACCCCAAGTGCAACAAGTTTTATCAAAACTCATGAGTTCCTTGGTATCCCCAAGTACATCATGCTCTTGAGCACCTTGGTAACCCCAAGTGCAACAAGCTTTACAAAATCTCTTTGAATTCCTTGGTAGACACACAAGGGCATCAAGTTTTTATATTAGAAGTTGGAATGTCGAGATCTCCCATAGTTCAAACTTTAGTTGCTCAGTATTGTCCATAACCGGGGACACGGCTAAGTACTTAGATTTTATTAACTTCTGCAGAAGGAGTACACTTTACCCACATGACACAATCTCATCTTGTTGCCACCAGTGGCCTACTGGATTAGTGCTCACCAAGATGGAGTACTGGCAGATTGAGAATGTGACGAAGTCTTTCCAAAAGGTCCTCCCATACATCATTGCTAGCTTTGTCTTCAGCCCCCATGAAGCATTCCAGATCCCCATGTCCAGTAACTAAAGACAATGTATGGGTCTTCCTAATGTAATTGACTAAGCCAGAGCCATAATAGCATGTGGTTGCACACGAAAGCCACAATTGGAGAAACATGTTTGATCTCTAAGTTTCCTAGGTGGTTTTCTTTTGGAGTACAACACAAAGTGATTGCCATAGACATGGTTCCCTTTTGTTGCCACCTTCCCCAAAACTTAAAGTACCCTCCACCTAGGTGGTTCATTGAGTCCTTGTTTTATTATGTAAAATACAAGTTCTTTTCTCAATCTTTGTAAAATCTCAACATGTATCTCTTTTCAAAACATAGCATATAGCCTGGCTAAGCATGTACAACTTCAATATTTTCACTAAGGAGTGTATAGGGAATCCTATTAGGATTTAACATAGCATAAGTATAAAAATATCTTTTCATGCATATTTTCAAAATCCACTAAGTGTAATGAAAGTAGTAGGACTTTTGTATGATAGTGTAACTTGCCTTTTGGTAGGGAATGGGGGTTCACTTCCTTGATCTTGCTAGTCTCACCCTTTGCTAAATTCACTACAAGTCAATCAAGCAAATCACCAAATCAACTAACATTCCAAACCAAGGTTAAACAAACAATTTACACACATAGCAATGGAGTCTAAGTCATGCAAGGGTGGGTTCTCTTTGCAAGGTTGGTCTCTACTAGGTTTATAAACTTTGTATGATCCAAATTGGTCATTTACCAAAATGGCAAAGTCATTGGTTAGAGGGGTTTGCTCAAAGTATATTTTAAAGTCCATTCAACATTTTATGTGGTGAAAATTATTATTTTCAAAGCAAAACTTTATGTTTTTAACCAAGTAAGTTGCCCTTGGCAAGGCTTGGTGTTTTTGGGTCAGTAGGCTTGGTCCATAACATTTTCCCAAAGTTTTCCTTGCAAAAACTTTTCCATAATAAAATTTTAATGAGTTTATTAGGCTAAAAAATGACTAAGTTAACTAATTCAACTTAAATTTCACAAAAATCATTTTTAACACTATGGGTTGGTTCCTAGGGTCAGTAGGGTCACACAAAACCATTTTGCAAAAGATTTAATCCTAAAATTAATTTTAAACAATTTTTATACTCTAAACAAGTACACAAATGTTTCTGTAATTTCAAACAAGCTAACAGATACTATTTTCAAAACTAAGGCCATGGTTGTTTAGGGCTTGTTCTCCTGATTTCATTGGTATAAAATTTGCTAAATTTGGACGTGTGGTTCAAAAGTTATGAGGATTTGAAAATCACAACTAAATCAGATTTCAAATCTGTTATAAACAGAACAGGGGACACGCGTCGCGTTTTAACTGGCTGGTACCGGTTCGGGTGGATCGATCTCTCTGGATCGTTGGATCTAAGTGGAATCGCACGGCGCTGGTTGCTCGATACCCCTTCGCCCACTTTCTTTCCTATAAGTTAGATCCAAATCCAACGGTCACCGGCATGCTTGCCAAATTCCGGCGGCGCTCGGTGGCTGCGCGCGGCGGCGACGGTCTGGCTGTGGCTATCGGCGGTTCTAGGAAGCAAAGTATGAAGTGAGAACGCTCACCGTGATCGCGAGGCCAAAGCGTTGTTCGGGGCGTGATCGGTTGGTCGTGGGGCGCTCAGGGTCTGCAGTAATTCCTCGCCGGAGTGGAGGTCGGCGTCGGGTGGTTCTGTCCGTGGTTGAGGGCGACGCTGTGGATCATCCCGAAGCGAAACAACGATGCGGTTAGATACAAAAAGGTGTGGTGAGTGCGGGAGTGTGAACGAGGAGGCGCAGGGTGGTCAGATACTACCTGTGGGCTTCGCCGGAGATGAAGCAGACGGTGGCGACGGTGGTCGTTGTCGAGGGTGAGGTTACAGGGTACCCGCGGTTGAGTTTGATGCAGCAGCAGATGCGCCTGAGGGTGGGGAGGCTGTGAGTTTGGTCGGGGAGGCTCGGGAAGGTGTGGCTTGGCCGGAATCGACAGAGGAAGCTCGTCGGAGCGGCGGCGGTATAGAGAGAATTGGAGCGGCCTGGAGGCAGAGGGGAGGAGTGGTCTGGGGGAAAAGGAGGAGGAAACGCTGGCGATTAATAGGCCGTGGTCGCAGCGTGGTTAAGGCGTGGCATTACTGCGAATTGAAGCCGCGACATCAACGGCAGAAACGGCCGGCGTGGTCGTCGCGAGGAAGGAGACGGCTGGGAAAGTGGGGTCCGCTGGTCAGTGGGAAAAGAAAAGAGGGGAGGGTCCACCAGTCATCCTCTCAGTGGGTTTGATAACGCGTGCGAATCGTTTTCTTTCGGGGTGAGGGAGCTGGGCTGTTTCTGGGCTTGTTGGGCTGCCTGGGCTGGGTTTGTTCTTTTCCATATTTTTTTCCTGCCTGTTTGTTTTATTCTTTTCTATTTCTATTTTCTGATTTGATTTTCCAATCAAACAAACATCAACCAAATCAATTCAAACAACACTCAAACTTTGTAATATTAAAATTAGTTCTGTTTAGTAATATGGTTAAAAGCCCAAAATAAAATAATAATAACTTTATTAATCCATTCTTTAATTAAATAAAATGGAACTTTTATTTATTTAACATGGTTTGATTTATTTAATAAAAATTCTCATTTGAAAACACTTTCAAATCTAAATCAGTAGGTTTATTTGGAAATAAAGAATATTTGGAAGATTTGTTTAAAAAAAATAACCTCTTATTTTAGGGTCCATTAGTAAATAAATAAAATGGGCCTTAGTTATTAAATCAAATAGAGTTTGATTCTATTAATAAATTCTTTATTTGAAACATAAATATTTTCCAAACCAAATCAGTAGGTTTTATTTGGAAGTATTAAATACTTGGAAACTTTATTAAATTTAACCAATAAGTCTTTGATGGTTTATAAATGATAGAATCTTTATTAATAAAACTTGGATAATAAATCCTTATTAATTTATTTTAAATAAACCTTTGCTAATTTTATTTAGAATAAAATGTTTTTTTTAATTCCAAAGCTTGGCCAAGGTTTATTTTGGCTTTATAAAATAATCTTTTATTTAAATCCATCTGTTCTACTGAATACCAAATCTTAAAAAGATCCAAAGTAGTAATTCCAAAACATTTTTAATTTCCTTTATTAAATGTTTATCTTTATAAATCTTTTTTTTTAGGATTTATTTGATCAAATGGTTTGAGGTTCCTTTTAAATTCAAAAAGTTTCTTCTGGCTCTGAAAATCAAACAAAGTTTTATTTTTATTTATTTATTTTCACATTACAAGATTTGGAAAATCTTGGGATGTGACAGGCTACCACCCTTAAAATAAATCTCGTCCCGAGATTTGGGAAGATTAGGGTTACAAGCAAGTTCAAAACAACTAGGGTACTACCACCCTTAAAAATTTTCAAACAAAAATTACATATTGGCCTTCTTGGGTCCTGGAAACTTCTCTAAGCAAACTTTTGCTTTATTTCTACACTTGACTCATGGGCGAAGGTTGAGTTTCTCCATAGGCTTGTTCAACTTGTTTTTCATCCTTTCTGGACAGTTGCTTGCATAGTGTCCTGGATTCTTGCAGTTGAAACAATTAATGTCCTTAAGTTCTTTGCGTTGCTCTTGTGGGCAAGTTGCTACATAGTGGCCTGGTTCTTTGCAGTTGTTGCACCACACTTGGTCAATCTCTTTATTCTTCTTGTTCTCTGGGCATCCACTGGAGTAGTGTCCCATTTCCTTACATTTACGACATTGCACAAGGCTCATGTCTTGCTTGGGCTTCTTGATTTTCCTTGATCCTTTGAATTGGGTTGTCTTGTTTGGATGTAGGAGTGGTCCTTTTCCTTTGGTAGACTTGGATCCTTCTTGTTTCCTTTGTTCCACCATGGCATAGATGGGACATAGACCTGGAGTATGATCACTTCCTTCACACAGGTAGCAAGTAGCTTGAGAGGTAGGACATTGTCCAACAGGATGATCTTCTTCACAATTGGGGCATTGTCCTTCATGCTCCTTGTAAGTATGATCCTTGTCTCCACAAATAATGCAAGCTGGGGCTCCATCTAGAACAATATTATTTTCATCCTTGTTATCATAAACTCTCTTTGGATAGCTTTCTTCTATGCTAATCATTTGATTAGTCACCTTAAGCATCAGTTGAGACTGCTCTTCCAAAAACCTTTGTAGTGCTGGATCCTTATCACTATTGTTGACTAGGAACTGAGCTGTTAGTTGGTTCAATTGGTGTTGGGTTGCTATGAGCTCCTTCATGCTATCAGCTTGGTTGGTGTTGGTGTCATCAACCTTGGAGTCCTTTGGAGTAGTCATCTGTTTGGGTTTGAAGGGAGTTTAGAATAGGCAGAATATTTCTAAGGAATTAATTCTAATCACACACATCACAATTCACACAAACTATGTGCATGCAATCACAAACAACTTTTCACTCAAACAACAAAGTTCAAGCACATTTTTAGGCAACAAAATATTTTTGTTACACCACATAAGTTGGTGTGTTTGACTTAACTATAAATTATGGTGGTCCATCTATATGGTTCACTTGTGATCTTTCCTTCCTTCATGATTCTTTTTACTTGGGATCATGGTTTCTTTGAGAAAAACTCTTGGTCACAATACTTCAAAGTTGTTGATGGCTTCTTTTTATTTTGCATTCCCTCAGTCTCTAAATCTTCAGTAGGATTTCCTTGTTTCACTTGTAGTCCTTAGTGGTTTCCAAGTTGGAAGTCCTTGGTGAATATGCTGAAGATGTTGAAGTCATTAGAGTTGAAGAGGTTGAAGAAGTCTTTCGCACATGGTATAGTCTTTGGTCATGGGTAGGTTTTCCATCAAGTTGAAGTAGAAGAGATGTAGAGTTAAACCAAAATGGTTGAGGAAAGAGTTTACAAGTATTTTGTAAATAAGTTTTTGGAACAGGTGTAACTCCTATTTTCTAAGGGGTTCTGTCCAATCCTAGGGTTTACAAATCCTATAGGCAACACAATGCTCTGATACCATCTGTAGGGTCCCAATCTTAGATAAGATTGATCCCTCCTGTGTTTTACAATGCTAGTCCCTGGATCAATAGCTAGCATCCACAGTTAAGATGTAATATCACGATACAAAGGTCATAATATAAATTTATAACTAGGAATAACATAAGTTTATTACATCAAACATAGCTCATTTGGCTATTACATTACATTTGCAGCGGAATAACTATAAGTATGGGTCCATCATCTTCAAAGTGCCACAGGCAGATGTTGGTTGTAGATTTTGTAGTCCTAGTCAATCAAACAATCTTCATTTTTAAAACAATCAACCTGCAACATTACAAGTTACAGCCACAAGGGTCAATACATTTTGAATTGTATTGGCAAGCTTCACTTTTATGTATAATAAGAGTGGATCCTATCATTATATGCATATTTGGCTAAGTAGAGTTTAAGGCTTATTTGCATAAAGCAATATTTTATCCTATCTTTTCAAAAGAGTTTTAAAGTCTTTTGTCAAATTTCCTTTTCCAAGTTCCTTGAACTCCTTGGTAGAAACTCAAGTGTTCAAATCCTTGTCAAAATCTCTTGAGCACCTTGGTAACCCCAAGTGCAACAAGTTTTATCAAAACTCATGAGTTCCTTGGTATCCCCAAGTACATCATGCTCTTGAGCACCTTGGTAACCCCAAGTGCAACAAGCTTTACAAAATCTCTTTGAATTCCTTGGTAGACAAACAAGGGCATCAAGTTTTTATATTAGAAGTTGGAATGTCGAGATCTCCCATAGTTCAAACTTTAGTTGCTCAGTATTGTCCATAACCGGGGACACGGCTAAGTACTTAGATTTTATTAACTTCTGCAGAAGGAGTACACTTTACCCACATGACATAATCTCATCTTGTTGCCACCAGTGGCCTACTGGATTAGTGCTCACCAAGATGGAGTACTGGCAGATTGAGAATGTGACGAAGTCTTTCCAAAAGGTCCTCCCATACATCATTGCTAGCTTTGTCTTCAGCCCCCATGAAGCATTCCAGATCCCCATGTCCAGTAACTAAAGACAATGTATGGGTCTTCCTAATGTAATTGACTAAGCCAGAGCCATAATAGCATGTGGTTGCACACGAAAGCCACAATTGGAGAAACATGTTTGATCTCTAAGTTTCCTAGGTGGTTTTCTTTTGGAGTACAACACAAAGTGATTGCCATAGACATGGTTCCCTTTTGTTGCCACCTTCCCCAAAACTTAAAGTACCCTCCACCTAGGTGGTTCATTGAGTCCTTGTTTTATTATGTAAAATACAAGTTCTTTTCTCAATCTTTGTAAAATCTCAACATGTATCTCTTTTCAAAACATAGCATATAGCCTGGCTAAGCATGTACAACTTCAATATTTTCACTAAGGAGTGTATAGGGAATCCTATTAGGATTTAACATAGCATAAGTATAAAAATATTTTTTCATGCATATTTTCAAAATCCACTAAGTGTAATGAAAGTAGTAGGACTTTTGTATGATAGTGTAACTTGCCTTTTGGTAGGGAATGGGGGTTCACTTCCTTGATCTTGCTAGTCTCACACTTTGCTAAATTCACTACAAGTCAATCAAGCAAATCACCAAATCAACTAACATTCCAAACCAAGGTTAAACAAACAATTTACACACATAGCAATGGAGTCTAAGTCATGCAAGGGTGGGTTCTTTTTGCAAGGTTGGTCTCTACTAGGTTTATAAACTTTGTATGATCCAAATTGGTCATTTACCAAAATGGCAAAGTCATTGGTTAGAGGGGTTTGCTCAAAGTATATTTTAAAGTCCATTCAACATTTTATGTGGTGAAAATTATTATTTTCAAAGCAAAACTTTATGTTTTTAACCAAGTAAGCTGCCCTTGGCAAGGCTTGGTGTTTTTGGGTCAGTAGGCTTGGTCCATAACATTTTCCCAAAGTTTTCCTTGCAAAAACTTTTCCATAATAAAATTTTAATGAGTTTATTAGGCTAAAAAATGACTAAGTTAACTAATTCAACTTAAATTTCACAAAAATCATTTTTAACACTAGGGTCAGTAGGGTCACACAAAACCATTTTGCAAAAGATTTAATCCTAAAATTAATTTTAAACAATTTTTATACTCTAAACAAGTACACAAATGTTTCTGTAATTTCAAACAAGCTAACAGATACTATTTTCAAAACTAAGGCCATGGTTGTTTAGGGCTTGTTCTCCTGATTTCATTGGTATAAAATTTGGTAAATTTGGACGTGTGGTTCAAAAGTTATGAGGATTTGAAAATCACAACTAAATCAGATTTCAAATCTGTTATAAACAGAACAGGGGACACGCGTCGCGTTTTAACTGGCTGGTACCGGTTCGGGTGGATCGATCTCTCTGGATCGTTGGATCTAAGTGGAATCGCACGGCGCTGGTTGCTCGATACCCCTTCGCCCACTTTCTTTCCTATACGTTAGATCCAAATCCAACGGTCACCGGCATGCTTGCCAAATTCCGGCGGCGCTCGGTGGCTGCGCGCGGCGGCGACGGTCTGGCTGTGGCTATCGGCGGTTCTAGGAAGCAAAGTATGAAGTGAGAACGCTCACCGTGATCGCGAGGCCAAAGCGTTGTTCGGGGCGTGATCGGTTGGTCGCGGGGCGCTCAGGGTCTGCAGTAATTCCTCGCCGGAGTGGAGGTCGGCGTCGGGTGGTTCTGTCCGTGGTTGAGGGCGACGCTGTGGATCATCCCGAAGCGAAACAACGATGCGGTTAGATACAGAAAGGTGTGGTGAGTGCGGGAGTGTGAACGAGGAGGCGCAGGGTGGTCAGATACTACCTGTGGGCTTCGCCGGAGATGAAGCAGACGGTGGCGACGGTGGTCGTTGTCGAGGGTGAGGTTACAGGGTACCCGCGGTTGAGTTTGATGCAGCAGCAGATGCGCCTGAGGGTGGGGAGGCTGTGAGTTTAGTCGGGGAGGCTCGGGAAGGTGTGGCTTGGCCGGAATCGACAGAGGAAGCTCGTCGGAGCGGCGGCGGTATAGAGAGAATTGGAGCGGCCTGGAGGCAGAGGGGAGGAGTGGTCTGGGGGAAAAGGAGGAGGAAACGCTGGCGATTAATAGGCCGTGGTCGCAGCGTGGTTAAGGCGTGACATTACTGCGAATTGAAGCCGCGACATCAACGGCAGAAACGGCCGGCGTGGTCGTCGCGAGGAAGGAGACGGCTGGGAAAGTGGGGTCCGCTGGTCAGTGGGAAAAGAAAAGAGGGGAGGGTCCACCAGTCATCCTCTCAGTGGGTTTGATAACGCGTGCGAATCGTTTTCTTTCGGGGTGAGGGAGCTGGGCTGTTTCTGGGCTTGTTGGGCTGCCTGGGCTGGGTTTGTTCTTTTCCATATTTTTTTCCTGCCTGTTTGTTTTATTCTTTTCTATTTCTATTTTCTGATTTGATTTTCCAATCAAACAAACATCAACCAAATCAATTCAAACAACACTCAAACTTTGTAATATTAAAATTAGTTCTGTTTAGTAATATGGTTAAAAGCCCAAAATAAAATAATAATAACTTTATTAATCCATTCTTTAATTAAATAAAATGGAACTTTTATTTATTTAACATGGTTTGATTTATTTAATAAAAATTCTCATTTGAAAACACTTTCAAATCTAAATCAGTAGGTTTATTTGGAAATAAAGAATATTTGGAAGATTTGTTTAAAACAAAATAACCTCTTATTTTAGGGTCCATTAGTAAATAAATAAAATGGGCCTTAGTTATTAAATCAAATAGAGTTTGATTCTATTAATAAATTCTTTATTTGAAACATAAATATTTTCCAAACCAAATCAGTAGGTTTTATTTGGAAGTATTAAATACTTGGAAACTTTATTAAATTTAACCAATAAGTCTTTGATGGTTTATAAATGATAGAATCTTTATTAATAAAACTTGGATAATAAATCCTTATTAATTTATTTTAAATAAACCTTTGCTAATTTTATTTAGAATAAAATGTTTTTTTTTAATTCCAAAGCTTGGCCAAGGTTTATTTTGGCTTTATAAAATAATCTTTTATTTAAATCCATCTGTTCTACTGAATACCAAATCTTAAAAAGATCCAAAGTAGTAATTCCAAAACATTTTTAATTTCCTTTATTAAATGTTTATCTTTATAAATCTTTTTTTTAGGATTTATTTGATCAAATGGTTTGAGGTTCCTTTTAAATTCAAAAAGTTTCTTCTGGCTCTGAAAATCAAACAAAGTTTTATTTTTATTTATTTATTTTCACATTACAAGATTTGGAAAATCTTGGGATGTGACACTAGGACAACGGGCGCTGCAATTACGACAAATACATTTGAAGGCATGAGTTCACCACATCATATCGAAGTACCTGACTTATATAAGTACAAGACAGAGAAATCTTACCAAAGATGCTGCTCTCAGCTTGCTAGAGTACCTCCGCCATGGAGTCCCGTTCCTTTCGGATAGTCTTGTACGCCTCAAGGTTTCAAGTATTCTGGTCATCGACAGCTTTCTTCTACTCCTTGAGGATCACAATCTCTTCCTTAAGGCGGTTGATCTCCGTGTTTGCAGATTCTTGCACGACAGCTAGTACATCTTCATGCATCTTTAGAGAATCAGCCCTCTCCTGTTCAAGGTTTTGTTTCTACTGTCCAGCTCTTGAATGTGCTTGGACTGCTCAAAAATATCCTAGGCCTTGGAAACAACTTCTGTAAGTCGGAGAAATGACAGAGCACAATGAGTAGTTGGAAGATAAAGACATAAGATCAAGTTGAGAATAGACTCTTTCCCTGGGCAATCTGTTCCTTCAAGAAGGCGATTCTACCCTTTTTAGCTCCAAGATCCTTGTGAATCTTGTGGAACTTGTCATTGGTGGTCACCCTCCAAGCATTCTCATTCTGCAATATACAAAAGTGTTACTTAGTCTACTAAGAGAATCTAGCCGGAATTATTTGGTTCCACCTAGAGGCTCGGGGGCTACAGTACGAGTTTTTAACTCAAAGCTATGCTTAGTCTTTCTTTAAGCATCTAGTCAGAATTATTTCTGTTTCAACTAGAGGCTTGGGGTCTACAGTATTGAAAATTATAAACACTGCGTATGCTACTCTAAAAGTACCTAGTCGGAATAGTTCATTAAAACTACATACTTGGGGGCTGTAGTACAAAGTTTCTTTCTTAGTCACTCTTAGAGCATTCATACCAAAAGACCTATGGTTTTCTATCTAAATCCTTAGGGGCTACAGTGGAATACTATATGTGAAATGCAAAGGTATAGAAAACTTACATATGCAATGAATTTGAGGTTGCTGGCGCTCTTAGCGAACAGTTTGCCAAAGGAAACTGTGTTAACTCGGAGGATCTCCGCCTGTTTGAGCAGCTCCTCAAGACCGCATGTAGGAGAAGTTGGCACTGTGCCGGGAGCCATGACGGAGGTGACAGGAGTGAGCGCTGGAAATATAATCTTAGGAGCCTCCACCTGGCTCATGGTTGACGCAAATCCAACTCCTGCCGTCAAATCCTTACCGCTTTTACTGGCATCCTTAGCCAGATCTTCATCCACTTTGGAGGAGGTGCTTTCCTGCGTCGCCTGCTCGTCGGCAACAGGGATCACCGTGGCAGCATCTGGGACCTCCTGTGAAGGAGTGTTGTCCACTTCCATGACAGAAGGATCATATGCTACCATAGTCGGAGATCTGACAGGCACGACAGATGGTTGGAAGGCATGGGTAGGAGGAGCGATGGCAGGACGACAGATGGTTGGACAAACATATATGTAATGTTTTTAGAAGCCCCTGATATCTTGGAGGTCTTCTTCAAACTCAAGCTAGACTTTTTCCTTAAATGTACAATGTATAAGTACAGGAATAAGAGGAGTACAACAACAATGTCGGAGGAAGAGAAGCTTACACAACACTGGGTGCCTTGGTCAAAGGGATGCTGGTTAATCTTGTTTTCTCCGCCTCCAAGGAGGCGGTGGATATCTTGGAGGCTCCACCCTCCGTCTTCTTCTTCTTGAATCCGCCGACAGTGTTAGAGGTGGAGCTCTTCCGCTTTCGTGCCAATGGGAATTCGTTGTCGGACACGATAGTGACTTCCTTCATCCTGGGGTCATAGATTTGGGAAGCCATGCAGGTCTCCTTTAAATCCCCCAGCTGTTAAGTGAAATCGGTGTGTTAGACAGAAGTATATATTCAAGTTGGACAAGCTGGTGTATATGTCAAGACAATAAATAAAAGTTACCTTTGGGCACTTGTCGTCCTCGAACATGTGATACGTTGGAAACATATCTATAATTTTTGATGCTCGATGCTTGTGTAGAATCTACTTTGCTTTACTTGTCTACACTTTGAGGTGCTTTTTAAATGTTTTCTGGTCCTAACATATTAACAAGTTGCAACAGTGCCAGATGCCTGTTTTCTGCTGTTTTTGGTTTCAGAAAAGTTAGTAAAGAATTATTCTCGAAATTGGACGGGACAAACGTCAAAGTGTAACTTTCCGTGGGGAACAAGAAGTCCGGAGGAGAGACGAGGAGGCCGGCCAGGGGGGCCAGACCCACCCTAGGCACGAGTCGGCCCTACCCCGCGTCTGGGTAGGGTTTTCCTGCCCTGGCGGCCGCCTCGGTCTCCCCGTTCGCCTATAAGAAGCCCCCGATGCAGAAACTCTTAGTACCCAATCAGAAATCCACAAAACTTTTTGTAGCCTCCGCCACCATCGTCCCTCGATCGCGGGGGGGGGGGATCTTAAGCTCTTCCCAGCACCCTGCCAGAGGGGAGATCATCCCGGAGGTCTTCTCTCCGGTATGATTTGTGAGTAGTTCCACCTTGGACTATGGGTCCAGGTAGTACCTAGATGGTTGTATCTCCTCCTTTGTGCTTTGATGTATAGATCTTGTGAGCTCCGTTCATGATCAAGATCTAATCTATTTGTAATCATACATGTTGTGTTTGCGGGGATCCGATGGATATTGAGATTATTATGTTGGTTTGATTAATGGTTCTATCTTTATGATTCTATCATGTCTGTGTTGTTTGTGATCTTGCATGCTCTCCGTTGCTAGTGGTTATCTTGGCCAAGTAGTTGCTAGTGACTCCAAGAGGGGGTATTTATGCTCGATAGTGGGTTCATGCCTCTAGTTCTCAAGGAAGTGACAATAATCTCTTCAGTTGTAGATGTGCTATTTCTACTAGGGATAAAACAACGGTCTCTTGTTCATGGAACATGTGGACTGTTTACCTTACACACTTTGCTTAAAGCAGTTGTCTGTTGCTTGCAACTTAATACTAGAGGGGGTTCAGATGATAACCTGAAGGTGGACTTCTAGTCATAGATGAAGTTGGATGGCGGTCTATGTATCTTGTTGTATTGCCCAATCGAATCTCATAGGATCTTTCTGACTAGTTATTGCATTGTTATGCCTTGCTCGGTTCCTGTCAATTGCACCGCTGTAATTTGTTTACCCTTCATGCCATGTTGTTTATCTAAGGAGAGCACCTCTAGTGAACTATGGACCCCGGTCCAATCTTTACCATTAATACATCTTCCACTATTACTTGTTTACTTTCTGCAAACCATTACCTTCCACACCATACATTTAATCCTTTGTTACAACAAACCGGTGAGCTTGACAACCTCACTGATTCGTTGGGGCAAAGTCTTGAGTTTGTGTTGTGTAGGTCTCCACGTTGTTTGCAACACCTGTCTGAAGTTTCCTTCCTCCTTCTGGTTCGATAACCTCGGTCTCTACTGAGGGAAGACTTGCTGCTTGCTGCTTCACATCTTGCTCTTGGGGTTTCCAACGAAGCGCTTCCACGTCAAACACCAGGCGCCATCAAGCTTTTTGGTACCGTTACTAGGGAATCTACTTCAACCTCTTCCACCTCGTCAAGTGCTATCAACAAGTTTTCTGGCGCCGTTTCCGAGGAGGCTAAGGACGTATTCACTAGGGGAGTCCTTCACTTCCTTTCTCTTTACTTTGTTTTTAGTTTGCTTTGTTTCTTTTGCTTGGTTTTGTTTGCCTCTTTCCAAAAAACCCCAAAAAATTAGTCTAGTTTGGTTTGCTTTCCTTATTAAAAAACACAAAAAATTAGTTCCTGCTCTTGTTGCCACCCTGTTCTAGCTCACCATGTTGCTCCCCAAGTTCACCCAGAAAGACCTTGCAATAGGTAGTGGCTCCTTAATTGGGAAAGACAATATTGAAGAATTCTTTAACTATGTTAGCAAGCATGAGGATATTGAGGATAAATCTATAGTAGAGCTTGCTCCTAATTATGAAATTGCTTCAGCTTCTTTAGTCCATATGTTGGAGGCTAGGTTTGTTAGACTTAACCCCTTCATACAATTATTATTCCTAAAACTAAAAGAAGAGAAAAATGTTGAAAAAAGGGAATTCATCCTTGAAACTTTATCAAAAGAATTCCATGATGTTGCTAGGGAAGCAAAAAAGGTTTTTGAACGTTCCAATATGCTAGGTTCAAGTGTAGATTTTGTGGGTATTTCTGATAAAACTAATCCTAGAGAGGAATTCAATATACCCATACCCTATAAGCTTGTTGGAATGCATGAAGCCTTTGAAAATAACTTCCATTGGATTGCCCATGAAAATATTTTGATGAAGGTAGTAGACCTAAGAGAAATGAGAAAGGATCCTCCAAAATCCATTTGGATGAGATACCTTTCATAGTTGAAGATTTTGCAAGGTTTGATGTTAATGCTTCCTCATTTGAAAATACTTGATTCTTCTTGCTTCTTGTGCCTAACTTAAAGGCGTTAAAGAAAATTACTTGTTGGGAGATAACCCAAGAGTTTCCTTGAGTCTTGGAAGTTATTACTACTGTAATTACCTCTCCTTATCCTTTTTGTTTGCTTTTTGTGCCAAGAATGACCTCTAATGAGAGGGAACTAAGATTTGGGGAGTTGCTGTCCCGAAACAGATTTATGTCCTCCACCAAAAAAATTAGTGAGGAGGATCTATAACTCGGATTGATCTCAAAATTTACGAATAAATCCCCCAGTATGTTGGCTAACTTTAGTTATTTCAACACTTTTTGATGTGATCAACATAAGATGTTCTAAAAAATCATTTCTACCTGCTGGTCTGTTTTGACAGATTTCTGCCATTAATTGCATTTGTTTCTTATTGATTCCTTTTTGAGCTCTCTTCAGGTAAATTGAGTTTCTTTGAAGGAGTTACTTCAGTAGCTTGTACTTTTTAGTGAAAATCCTTGCTGTTCCAAAGCTTTACCCACGGTCTAATCTCTTTTGAATAAGCTAATGTTGGTAATGAAGATTGTGTGAAGTTTTGTATGAAGAAAAAATTTCCGGTGTAGAGAGAGAATGATGCAATAAGATAAAGAATGGACAAAAGCTCATGCTTGGGGATGCCACAATGGTTTCACACCAAGAAATATCCAAAATGTACAAGCGTCAAATCTTGGGGATGCCCAAGGCATCCCCTGTTGGAGTTATGCCCTAGAGGCAATAATAAAGATGTTATTATTATAATTCTTGTTCATGATAAAGTTTATATTCCATGCTAGAATTGTAATAAGCGGAAACTTTGATACTTGTGTGGTTTATGAACAACACCGTGTCCCTAGTACGCCTCTATGGACTAGATCATTTATTAATGATGGTTAAGGTTTCCTAACCATAGACATGAGTTGTCGATTAATAATGAGATCATGTCATTAGGAGAATGATATGATGGACAGACCCATATTAAGCAGAGAAATTAGATCGTGTCATCGTGTTCATATTTGTGAAGCTTTTTCTTATGTCAAGTATTGTATTCCTTAGACCATGAGATAATACAACTCCCTGGTATCGGAAGAAAGCTTTGAGGTCATCAAACATCATCCTATGTGAGGGTGATCATAAAGGTGTCTCTCAGGTGATCAGAAAGTACTTGTTGGGTTGTCTGTATCGAGATGGAATTTGTCCCTCCCGAGTCGGAGAGATATACTTCGGGCCCACTCGGTAATCGATATCATCACCGCTTGCAAGCACGTGGTTAAGGAGTTAATCACAAAGTGATATCGGAATACGGAACGAGTAAAGTACTTGCTGTGAACGAGATTGAACTAGGTATGCCGATACCAACGATCGAATCTCGGGCAAGTAAAATATCGCTTGACGAAGGGAATATATATATGGGATTAATTGAATCCTGGCATCGTGGTTCATCCGATATGATCATCGATGAATGTGTGGGAGTCAATATGGGGCATTGCAGATAAATAAGAATAAGTATCCAAGTACTAATCAATCCTAGGCATGTGCTCCATATATAGTCATGCGTGCTCGCAATGAGAACTTGCACAACATCTTCTGTCCAGCCAGCCCGTGGCAGCGGGGCCTCTAGGGAATTACTGGCAATTAAGGTGCTCCTTTTAATAGAGCACCGGAGCAAAGCATTAACACTCCATGAACACATGTGATCCTCACACCATAGTCATCCCCTCCGGTTATCCCAATTTCTGTCACTTCGGGGCCTTTGGATCCGGACAATGATATGTGTACACAACTTGCAGATAAGATCACAAACAATACTATCATAATGATTCAAAATAAGTTCAGATCTGAGATCATGGCACTCGGGCCCTAGTGACAAGAATTAAGCACAAAAAGTTGCAACAAAGTCAAATAGCACTAATAGAGATGCTAGGCACTATGCCCTAATAATCTTATTCGATTACAAGACAGAACTCATCCAATCCCTACCATCCTCATAGCCTATAGCGGGGAATTACTCACTCATGGATGAGGGAAACATTGATGGTTGATGGAGAGGCGTTGATGACGATGGCGATGATCCTCTCCAAATTCCCCGTCCATGGATCCGAATCACGGCTTCTGGTGGTGGCGGCGCAGCAGAACTCTTTCTAGAAAAACATCGAACCCCCCTCTATTTTTAGGTCAAGGGGTAACTTATAGGCGAAGGGGGATCCCGAGGGAGTCAATATGGCTTTCCAGATCCCGCTGTTGATTATTGATAGAAGATCATGTCTGCATATTCTCGAACCCGTAGGGTCACACACTTAACGTGCATCGACGCTAGGATAGAATGGATAATTGGTTCATGAGTTTTTTTGTTCGGAGTCTTGGATGATATCCAGGACATCGCGAGAGGTTCCGGAATGGTCCGGGGAATAAGATTCATATAAAGGAAAGCAGTTTTTGGATTTCGGAATCGTTTCGGAGTTTATCAGTATAATACCGGAACATTCTAGAAGCTTCCGGAGTGGGACCAACATGGGCCCACTTGTCGGAGGCCTGCGTGGGCCTAAGGGGGAGTGCCCTGGCCTCTTTGCGCCAGGGGGCACAAGGCCCCATAGGCCCAGACGGCCAAACCCTAGGGGAAACCCTAGGGAACCCTTCTAGAAGGAAGGGGGAAAACTTGCCCCCCACTCCACCCTTGGGGCCGCCGCCCTAGGGCTTGGAGGAGGGTCCAAGGGGGCCGGCCAGCCCTCTATATAAGGTGGGCAGGGGCGCACCCTCCCCCTCCCCTACTCCTCAACCCTAGCAGCCAGCTGCTGCTCTTCCTCTCTCTCTCCCGAATGCGCGCAGGCGAAGCCCTGCCGTAGAAACGCTCCACCATAGCACCACGTCGTCGTGCTGCAGATCCAATCCATCTCTCCACCCCACTTGCTGGACCAAGGAAGGAGGATACATCGCGGCACCGTACATGTGCAACCCTCAGAGGCGCCGCCACTTGCGGTGTAGGATCAGATCAGATCGCGAGGAGGAGACGGCTAGTACGACTACATCAACCATGTTCTGTTGAATGTTTCCGCTGTGCGATTTCTTCAAGGGTATGAAGATCTCATCTATCTCCCTCGTTGATTGAATCTCCTAGATTAGATCTTGGCTTTCTTGTTCGCATCCGTAGAATTTTTTTGATTTACTATGCTGCGAAACCCTTCAGTGGTATCAGAGCTAGATCTATGCGTAGATGTGTTTCCCGAGTAGAAGGCAACATGTTTGTTGTGGGCGTTGATGTTTTCTATTGCAATCCTCTTGTTGTGTATTTCTTATGGCGTGACATAGTGATATCGAAGCGGTCCAGACCAACTTTACGCGACCTCGTTCGCGAGACCGGCTCCGCATTTGACGTGTGGCTTGCTCCACACATGTGGCTGGTGGATGCCAATTTCTCTCACTATAGTACTCATGGGATTTACACCGGATGTTAGCAACCATAATATCACTGTTGTGGCTTTCCGTAGGTAAGAATCGTTCTTATCTTGTTACTCCCGTAAGCCACGTAAAACATGTAACAACAAAGTAGAGGCTTCTAACTTGTTCTTGCAGGGACTGTTTTGTGATATGGTATGGCCCAAGACATGATGTGTATGAGATGTATGCAATGATCATGTTTTGTAATATTTCACGACTTGCATGTCGATGAGTTCACAACCGGCAGGAGCCATATGGTTGTCTTTATAATTGTGTATGACCTGTGTGTCAACTTCTTATACGCCATGTAATAGCTTTACTTTATCGCTAAGTAGTTAGCAATAGTTGTAGTTGCTATTCGTGGTGGAGGCAATCATGGTGGAGTGATGTTGATCATGCTGGCGCGCATAAGATGGAGATCATTGCGCGGAGATTGGCTATACAATGTCACATAAAATTATATGCATGTGATGTTTATCCTTTTATGTATCTTATTATGCTTAGATCGCGACGGTAGCATTATAAGATGATTCCTCACTTAAAGATCAAGATAAAATTGTGTTCTCCTCATGTATGTACCGTTGTGAAAGTTCGTCGTGTTCAAGAACCTCGTGATGCTCGGGTGCTATAAACTCTACGTTCACATACAACAGGTGAAAGCCAGTTTTGCACACGCAAAAATACTTGGGTTTGACTTGACGAGCCTAGCATGTACAGACATGGCCTCGGAACACACGAACCGAAAGGTTAAACATGAGTCATATGAATGATATGATCGACACTTTGTTGTCCACCATTGAAACCACATCTCTTCTCGTGAAGATCGGATTAGGTGTGGTGAATTTGGATCGTGTTCACTAAACAACTTGAGGGATGTTGAATTTAGTGGGAGTTCATCTAGTAATTTGATTAAGTTGAACTAGTTATCATGAACATATTCTAAATGGTATTTGCAAATTTTGTAGATCAAATGGCTAGGTCCAACTTCAACTTCAACGTTTTTGCTGAGAAAGAAAAGCTTAAGAACAATGGGTCTAACTTCACCAACTGGTTCCGCAATCTGAGAATCATTCTCGCTGGCGGACAGAAGGACTATGTACTAGAGAAAGCGCTAGGTGGCGCCCCTGCTACTAATGCGTCGGCTGATGAAAAAGCTTTTATCAGCCGCACAAAGATTATTATGGAGTGATTAAGAGTACCATGTTGTTTGCTATGGAATCGGACCTTCAAAATCGTTTTGAGGAGTTCGCCGGGCCCTTTGAGATACTTGAGGAACTGAAAACCATGTTTCAGACTCAGGCCCGTTCTGAGAGATATGAGATCTTTGAGAAGTTCTTTAATTGCAAGATGGAGGAAGGGAGTTCCGTTAGTGAGCACGCCATTAAGATGTCGGGCTACACTCAACGTCTTGAGCAACTAGACTGCAAGATTCTAGAAGAGCTCAAAATTGACAGAGTTATGCAATCACTCCCTCCTAGCTACAAAGGTTTTGTAGTTACTCACAATCAAATTAGTTCCACTGATACGATCACTGAGCTCTTCGCTAAGCTGAAAGCTGCGGAGGTGGACATCAGGAAAGATAATC
The DNA here is from genome assembly GCA_916181665.1 of Avena sativa. Classification (NCBI taxonomy): domain Eukaryota; kingdom Viridiplantae; phylum Streptophyta; class Magnoliopsida; order Poales; family Poaceae; genus Avena; species Avena sativa. The sequence goes on along the minus strand of OV702279.1, from coordinate 49,094,793 downwards.
ATGTGTTGATGGTCAACAAGACCCCTAGCTTTAAGAAAGGTAAGGGTGCAAAGAAATCCTTCAAGAAAGGCAGCGGAAAGCGCGTTGCCCCTGCTGAGAAGAAGCTCAAGTCTGGACCTAAGCCGGACACTGAGTGCTTCTATTGCAAGGACAAGGGTCACTGGAAGCGCAATTGTCCGAAGTACTTAGCGGACAAGAAGGCTGGCACCATTAAAGGTATATTTGATATACATGTTATTGATGTTTACCTTACTAGCGCTCGTTGTAGTGCCTGGGTATTTGATACTGGTTCAGTTGCTAATATTTGTAACTCGAAACAGGAGCTACGGAATAGACGGCGGCTAGCAAAGGATGAGGTGACGATGCGCGTTGGCTATGGATCAAAAGTTGATGTGATGTCCGTCGGCACGCTCTCCTTAGTTTTACCTTCGAGATTAGTTTTAAACCTTAATAAGTGTTATTATGTGCCTGCGTTGAGCATGAACATTATATCTGGATCGTGTTTATTGCAAGACGGTTATTCATTTAAATCGGAGAATAATGGTTGTTCTATTTATATGAATAACATCTTTTATGGTCATGCACCTATTGTGAATGGTTTATTTCTTCTGAATCTCGAAAGCGATGAAACGCACATCCATAACATTGAGGCTAAGAGATGTAAAGTAGATAGTGATAGTCCAACTTATTTGTGGCACTGCCATCTAGGTCATATTGGTGTAAAACGCATGAAGAAACTCCATTCTGATGGACTTTTGGAGTCTCTTGATTTTGAATTATTTGACACGTGTGAGCCGTGCCTCATGGGCAAGATGATCAAAACCCCGTTCTCCGGTATGATGGAGCAAGCAACGGACTTATTGGAAATCATACATACCGATGTATGCGGACCAATGAGTGTTTTGACGCGCGGTGGATATCGCTATTTTCTCACTTTTACTGATGAGTTAAGTAGATATGGGTATATCTATTTAATGAAACATAAATCTGAATCGTTTGAAAAGTTCAAAGAATTTCAGAACAAAGTGGAAAACCATCATAATAGGAAAATTAAATTTCTACGATCCGATCGTGGAGGTGAATATTTGAGTTATGATTTTCTCACGCATCTTAAATCAAGCGGAATCGTTTCGCAACTCACGCCACCCGGAACACCACAACGCAATGGTGTGTCTAAACGCTGGAATCGAACTCTATTAGATATGGTGCGATCAATGATGTCTCTTACAGATTTGCCGTTATCATTTTGGGGTTATGTATTAGAAACCGCTGCAGTCACTTTAAATAGGGCACCATCTAAATCCGTTGAGACGACACCGTATGAACTATGGTTTGGTGCTAAACCTGAGTTTTCGTTTCTTAAAGTTTGGGGATGCGAAGCTTACGTCAAGAAGTTGATGCCGGACAAGCTCGAACCCAAAGCGGAGAAATGCGTCTTCATAGGATACCCTAAGGAAATGATTGGGTATACCTTCTACCACAGATCCGAAGGCAAAGTGTTTGTTGCAAAGAACGGATCCTTTCTTGAGAAGGAGTTTCTCTAGAAAGAAGTGAGTGGGAGGAAGGTAGAGCTAGACGAGGCTACTGAACCTTCTCTCGAGTTGGAGAGTAGCGCAGCACCTGAAATTTTTCCAGTGCCGTCTGCACCAACAAGAGAGGAAGCTAATGATGAGGATCATGAAACGTCGAACGATGCTACTACTGAACTTCGCAGGTAGTCAAGGTCACGTACCACTCCTGAATGGTACGGCAACCCTGTCTTAAACGTCTTGTTGTTAGACAATAGTGAACCTGCGAACTATGAGGAAGCAATGAGGAGCCCAGACTCTGAGAAATGTCTAGAGGCCATGAAATCAGAATTGGGATCCATGAGCGAAAACCAAGTATGGACTTTGGTGGACCCTCCTAGCGACCGTAAGTCCATTGAGTGCAAATGGATCTTCAAGAAGAAAATGTACGTGGATGGTAATGTTACTATTTATAAAGCTCGAATTGTCGCAAAAGGGTTTTGACAACTTCAAGGTGTTGACTACGATGAGACTTTCTCTCCCATAGCGATGTTTAAGTCCATTCGGATTTTATTAGCAATTGCTGCATTTCATTATTATGAAATATGGCAGATGGCTATCAAGACTGCGTTCCTCAACGGCAACATTGATGAAGAGTTGTATATGATGCAGCCCGAAGGTTTTGTCGATCCTAAGGATGCTAATAAGGTGTGCAAACTTCAGCGTTCCATTTATGGACTGAAGCAAGCATCTCGGAGTTGGAACCTTCGTTTTGATCAAGTGATCAAGAGCTTTGGATTTGTTCCAAATTACTATGAAGCTTGTATCTACAAGAAAGTGAGTGGGAGCTCGGTGACATTTTTAGTACTATATGTGGATGACATATTGATTATTGGAAATGACATTGGTATGCTTAACGATGTGAAGAGTTATTTGAATAAATGTTTTTCAATGAAAGACCTAGGAGAAGCTGCTTATATATTAGGCATCAAAATCTATAGAGATAGACAAAGACGCCTAATAGATTTAAGCCAAAGTACATATCTAGACAAAGTTCTGAAAAGGTTCAGAATGGATAAATCAAAGAAAGGTTCATTGCCCATGTTGTCAGGTAAGATATTGAGCAAGGATCAGTGTCTAGCTACGGTAAATGATAGAGATACTATGAGCAAAGTGCCATATGCCTCGGCCATAGGTTCTATCATGTATGCCATGCTATGTACTAGACCGGATGTGTCCAATGCTCTTAGTTTGACGAGCAGATACCAAAGTGATCCAGGAGTCGAACACTGGATAGCCATAAAGAACATCCTAAAGTATTTAAATAGGACTAAAGAAATGTTCTTGGTCTATGGAGGTGATGAGCAGCACGTTGTAAAAGGTTACGTCGACGCTAGTTTCAACACCGACCCGAATGATTCTAAATCTCAGAAAGGATATGTTTATATTTTGAATGGAGGAGCTGTGAGCTGGAGAAGCTGCAAGCAAAGCGCGATCGCGGAATCTACAACAGAAGAGGAATACGTGGCTGCTTCATAAGCGTCAACTGAAGGAGTTTGGATCAGGAACTTCATCACTGAGCTTGGTGTGGTTCCAAGTGCCTTGGACCCACTAGAGATATTGTGCGACAACACTGGCGCCATAGCACTGGCTAAGGAACCAAGATATCATCCAAAGACCAAGCACATCAACCGCCATTTTCATATAATTCGAGATTATATAGCAGATGGAGATCTGAAGATTAGCAAAGTACATACGGATCTGAATGTCGCAGATCCGTTGACTAAACCTCTTCCACGAGCAAAACATGATCAACACCTTAATGCCATGGGTGTTAGATTGTTGCCAGATGTAAACTAGATTATTGACTCTAGTGCAAGTGGGAGACTGTTGGAGTTATTCCCTAGAGGCAATAATAAAGATGTTATTATTATAATTCTTGTTCATGATAAAGTTTATATTCCATGCTAGAATTGTATTAAGAGGAAACTTTGATACTTGTGTGGTTTATGAACAACACCGTGTCCCTAGTACGCCTCTATGGACTAGCTCATTGATTAATGATGGTTAATGTTTCCTAACCATAGACATGAGTTGTCGATTAATAATGAGATCATGTCATTAGGAGAATGATATGATGGACATACCCAGATTAAGCAGTGCAATTAGATCGTGTCATCGTGTTCATCTTTGCGAAGCTTTTTCTTATGTCAAGTATTGTATTCCTTAGACCATGAGATAATACAACTCCCTGGTATCGGAAGAAAGCTTTGAGGTCATCAAACGTCATCCTATGTGAGGGTAATCATAAAGGTGTCTCTCAGGTGATCGGAAAGTACTTGTTGGGTTGTATGTATTGAGATGGAATTTGTCCCTCCCGAGTCAGAGAGATATACTTTCACTTGGTAATCGATATCAACACCTCTTGAAAGCACGTGGTTAAGGAGTTAATCACAAAGTGATATCGGATTACGGAATGAGTAAAGTACTTGTTGTGAACGAGATTGAACTAGGTATGCCGATACCAACGATCGAATCTCCGGCAAGTAAAATATTGCTTGACGAAGGGAATACATATATGCGATTAGTTGAATCCTGACATCGTTGTTCATCCGATATGATCATCGATGAATGTGTGGGAGTCAATATGGGTTTCCAGATCCCGCTGTTGATTATTGATAGAAGATCATGTCTACATATTCTCAAACCCGTAGGGTCACACACTTAACGTGCATCGACGCTAGGATAGAATGGATAATTGGTTTATGAGTTTTTTTGTTCGGAGTCTCAGATGAGATCTAGGACATCACGAGAGGTTTCAGAATGGTCCGTAGAATAAGATTCATATAAAGGAAAGCATTTTTTGGATTTCGGAATCGTTTCGGAGTTTATCAGTATTGTACCGGAATGTTCTAGAAGCTTCCGGAGTGGGACCAACGTGGGCCCACTTGTCGGAGGCCTGCGTGGGCCTAAGGGGGAGTGCCCTGGCGGCTTTGGGCCAGGGGGCACAAGGCCCCATAGGCCCAGCCGGCCAAACCCTAGAGAACCCTTCTAGAAGGAAGGGGGAAAACTTGCCCCCCACTCCACCCTTGGGTCCGCCGCCATAGGGCTTGGAGGAGGGTCCAAGGGGGCCGGCCAGCCCCCTATATAAGGTGTGCAGGGGCGCACCCTCCCCCTCCCCTACTCCTCAACCCTAGCCGCCAACTGCTGCCCTTCCTCTCTCTCTCTCTCCCGACTACGCGTAGGCGAAGCCTGCCGCAGAAACTCTCCACCATAGCACCACGTCGTCGTGCTGCAGATCCAATCCATGTCTCCACCCCACTTGTTGTACCAAGGAAGGAGGAGATTTCGCGGCACCGCACGTGTGCATCTCTCGGAGGCACCACCACTTGCGGCATAGGATCGGATCGGACCGCGAGGAGGAGACGGATAGTACGACTACATCAACCACGTTCTGTTGAACATTTCCGCTGTGCGATTTCTTCAAGGGTATGAAGATCTCATCTATCTCCCTCCTTAATTGCATCTCCTAGATTAGATCTTGGCTTTCTTGTTCGCATCGTAGAATTTTTTGATTTACTATGCTCCAAAACCCTTCATCCACTTCTTCATCAATAAAAAGCTCAGGTATGTCTAGACACTTCACTTTTATTGTTTCATGCACAGTTGTGTTGTTCTTGGAGCGTCTTAGTTTTTGTTTGATTTTCTTAGTTTGTTTAGTTTTCTTGAATAAATTAGTTTGGATACCTGTTCTCGCTGTGTTGTTTTGCAAATAAGTTTGCTTGGTGTTTGGAAAGGAGTAGTAAGTTCTTTCTTGAAGTGCAAGAGGAACTTGCATTGACTGTGACTTAGACTTTAGCATGACATACTAGGTGTTGTTTTAGCATTATGCTTAGTGATTATTTCTGTATCATGTCTTGTTCCAAACAATTGGGATTTCTTAGTGTGCCTTGAAGAAATTATGCGTTTTTTTAGCATGCAAAAGTATAGTATTGTGGTATTCTCCTTTGATGTTTTGCCTGGGTTGACTTGGCACATGCTCACACCATGTTATGACTATGACAGGTCACGATTAGCCTCTATGATCATTTAGTCCTTGACTTGTAGTACCACTCTTTGCTTTTGTTAGTTTGCTTTGTTGCATTGCATAATTATGACCATTATAGCTCTCTTAGTTGGTTGCTCACAGTCTTTTGCTAGCCTCCACTTGTATGAGTAAGTTCTACTCATGCTTCCAACTCCCATGAAACCAAGTTATTCCAAAGTGACCACTATAAACTCCTATGCATGGTGTGTTACACCATTCCAAGTATATTCTTGTTTTCAACTATCTTCCAATTAAAAACTATTTTGTTATGTGAAAACTTAGTGATTAAAGCCCTCACGAACTTGATAGCACATTTTATTCTTTGCCCCTAATAAACTTGAACCATTGAGGCAACTTTGTTGTATATGCTTGCACTTATAAGTTGGGATTAGCAGAACTGTGCTGTCACGGGGAACATTTTCAACATTGCACTTGTACTTTTTGTACTCCGTTGATATCATGCTCTTTTGTCTATGGATGTTACCGATGTGAAATGAAGTGGGAAGTTGTAAGTCCATGGAGTTTGTATTCTGTGTTAGAGAAACGCCTCGGCCGCTAGCCTAAGCCATGCCTAATCATGGTGGAAACTTGCAGCATCACCATAGTGAGCTATATATGAAGCATCCTCAATAAAAAGCTATGCATATGGTAAATAAAAAGATTGTTGAGATGCTCATTGTCTTCTTGACTTGTCATTTTGGTTATGGGAAAGCTCCTGTACCATGTGCAAGGGGTACGTTGGCGGTTCTCAATGATATGCAAATACTTAGAGTGACAAGAACTTGCCTAGGCCCTAAGTTGAGTATGCATGAGGTGTATCACTCATAGTCAAGGGACTTGAGATTGCCAACTTATACTTTGTCAAGCATATACTCCAGCTTTGCCACTTTAACCTTAACCACTTCAAGATGCTTATGATAGGGGCAATGAGGGCTGAAAGCTAATAAGTACCATAATTTTTGGAAGCTCTTTTTGAAACTTGTAATCCCTGCTTCCTTTACAAAAAGGCCTTTCTTCCACCATTATTTGAGTCTCCACCTTCTACCTTTAGGCACCATTAAAAGAGCATAGTTGTCATTCTGTGTGCAGTGTTCCAAAGCTTATTAATTGATGCATATTGTGTTATTACTTGTTCATGTGCTATCTGTTTCTAGTCACCCTTGTGAACTTTGCATGTGTCCTATGCATTATATTGCAACTCTATGAGGGGCAAGCTGATTGCCACTATGCTATGTTTTCTGCATGTGAAACAAACAACCTTTTTCAATACATATTATTCATGATCTTTGTTTGTAGCTTGCCATGTTGCATGCATAGTTACTATGTCCTATTGTTAGAACTCCATCTTTCATGCACATGTTTAGAGTTCTTTGATCCCAGCTTTCAATGCTTGCAAATTTTTGGATCTTTATTGTGAGGGTGCATGTCACCTCAAAAATTATTCTTTTATCACTTACCTACTCGAGGACGAGCAGGAGTTAAGCTTGGGGATGTTGATACGTTGGAAACTTATCTATAATTTTTGATGCTCCATGCTTGTTTAGTATCTACTTTGCTTTACTTGTCTACACTTTGAGGTGCTTTTTACATGTTTTCTGGTACTAACCTATTAACAAGTTGCAATAGTGCCAGATGCCTGTTTTCTGCTATTTTTGGTATTAGAAAAGTTAGTAAAGAAATATTCTCGGAATTGGACGGGACAAACGTCAAAGTCAATAACTTTCCGTGGGGAACAAGAAGTCCGGAGGAGAGACGAGGAGGCCGGCCAGGGGGGCTAGACCCACCCTAGGCCCGGGTGGGCCCTACCCCGTGCCTGGGTATTGTTTGCCCGCCCTGGCGGCCGCCTCGGTCTCCCCTTTCGCCTATAAGAAGCCCCCGATGCAGAAACTCTCAGTACCCGATCAGAAATCCACGAAACTGTCTGTTGTGGCCGCCACCATCGTCCCTAGATCCGGGGAGGAGGGGTATGAAGCTCTTCCCGACACCCTGCCGGAGGGGAGATCATCCCGGAGGACTTCTCTCCGGTATGATTCGTGAGTAGTTCCACGTTGGACTATGGGTCCAGGTAGTAGCTAGATGGTTGTATCTCCTCCTTTGTGCTTTCATGTATAGATCTTGTGAGCTCCGTTCATGATCAAGATCTAATCTATTTGTAATCATGCATGTTATGTTTGCGGGGATCCGATGGATATTGAGATTATTATGTTGGTTTGATTAATGGTTCTATCTTTATGATTCTATCATGTCTGTGTTGTTTGTGATCTTGCATGCTCTCTGTTGCTAGTGGTTATCTTGTCCAAGTACTTGCCAGTGACTCCAAGAGGGAGTATTTATGCTCGATAGTGGGTTCATGCCTCTAGTTTCCAAGGGAAGTGACAATAATCTCTTCGGTTGTAGATGTGTTTTTGCTACTAGGGATAAAACAATGGTCTCTTGTTCATGGAACATGTGGAATGTTTACCTTACACACTTTGCTTAAAGCAGTTGTCTGTTGCTTGCAACTTAATACTGGAGGGGGTTCGGATGATAACCTGAAGGTGGACTTATAGTCATAGATGCAGTTGGATTACGGTCTATGTACATTATTGTATTTCCCAATCAACTTCATAGGATCTTTCTAGCTAGTAATTGCATTGTTATGCCTTGCTCAGTTCCTGTCAATTGCCCCGTTGTAATTTGTTTACCCTTCATGCCATGTTGTTTATCTAAGGAGATCACCTCTATTGAACTATGGACCCCGGTCCAATATTTACCATTGATACATCTTCCACTATTACTTGTTTACTTGCTGCAAACCATTACCTTCCACACCATACGTTTAATCCTTTGTTACAGCAAACCGGTGAGCTTGACAACCTCATTGATTTGTTGGGGCAGAGTCTTGAGTTTGTGTTGTGCAGGTCTCCACATTGTTTGCAACACCTGTGTGGCGTTTCCTTCCTCCTTCTGGTTCGATAACCTTGGTCTCTACTGAGGGAAGACTTGCTGCTTGCTGCTTCACACCTTGCTCCTGGGGTTTCCAACGAAGTGCTTCCACGTCAAACACCAGGCGCCATCAAGCTTTCTGGTGCCGTTAATGGGTAATCTACTTCAACCTCTTCCACCTCGTCAAGCGCTATCAACATGTCATAGGTGATGGCGAAGCCTCTCTTGCGATCCTTCACCTTGACGATGTCCTTGAGGCAGAGCTTGATGGAGTCACTGGAAAAGTTATCCTTGGAAATCTGAAGGCTATCTGTTCTGTCCGTCGTGTACTGACATATCATCTTGTCGCGGTGTTGCAGAGGCTGGATCCACCTGATGAACCAGCACATGGCTAGGTCCAGGAAGGTCAGAACCTTCTGTATGAACTAGTCGATTCGCCTTACAGCGCAGGAGGCTTCATTGTCGGAGGGTATGAGGGCTTTTGATTGCCATGTTGGAGCTTTAGCGGCGTCCCCGTCGATGAAGTCTAGGTACGATACTTCTCGGCTGGCCCGAGGAATGTCGGGGCCTTAGAAGTATGTAAGTTGCCAGTTCTTGCAGGACTCATGACCTATAATGTCAGGGAACTGCCGGCTAGGTGGGATCTTAAAGCTAATGGCCCACAATTCCTAAGCTCCTATCTACTAACTCCAGCTTCCCTCTGATGGTGAAGAAATATTTGAACAGATCTAACCTAGGCCTAATCCCTAGGTATCCCTCGTATAGAGCTTTGTAGTTGCTAAGTGCAAGAATACTATTGGGGAACAGGTTCTGAGGTTGAACCTAGAAGTGCTCGAGGACTTGGATGAAGAAGTCGTACAATGGCAGGGAGACACTGCGTACGAACTAAGCTTTGAGGTATACCTTTTCTTCGGGTTGGGGAGAAGGGATGACCTCCCCGACCGGCGCCGCCCGCCATACCAGGCCCTTGTGGGAGTCTCCTTGATGTCTCTATCGGAGATGTCTGAGCCTCACCATTCTCCCTTGTGGGAGTCAGCTTCCTCGTCCAACGGCTCAAGCACTGATTGAATATGGTCGTTGCCGATGGATTCGATGACCGCAGATTGCGGCACCATCACGCCCTCTGGCGGGACATGAATGGTGCTGGACGGCTTGGAGGAAGCCTCGCCGAACGCCGTCATCGCTAGGGTACTGCTGCTCGCCATTGGAGTTGAGGAGGTGGATTGGATATTGAGGGAAGTTAGGGTTTTTCTTCTGCATGTGCACGATGTGCTCGAGTGGAGGATTAGGCTAGAGGAAGACGATGACACAGGAGCGAATGAGGTGAAAATATAAATTATAACTTTTGTTAAAATATATAGCTCCGGCGTTAATATTCAAGCGAGATGATCCAACGGTTGATGCGTGGACAGAGCGTGCGCGGAAATTTCGCCACATTCTCACCGCCGCCAACATTTCGGATACCTTGCACGGGATAAAACTACTATGATTGTGTTCTCTGCATGTGTGAGTTACGAGGCGTAGCTAACCTATGGTCTACGTCATCTCACTGACATGTGCATACGCACAATCCCATCTGAAGATTCCGGCATGGACACATTCTATCAAGCTACGAGAAGAGTACGATGGAAGACTCAGTGATTCTCTGACTTGCATGTTGAAGAAGGAGGATATTGCAGGGTCCTTTGGAGGACTACAAGATATTGCGTGACGATTTGCCGACATCACCTAGACGGAGCATCCAACTTAAAGAGGCAAGACATCGCAAGATCTCAGAGTTCTCCCGGGGCTACTGTTAGTGATATGCTAAATGGGGACCACCATTGCATGTCTCTAATCCGGATAACCCGGGTGGCCCAGAGTTCGTAGCAAGGCCCATGGCCTACTGGGCGGCCTAGTTAGATGGATCCAGAAGGGAAGACCATGCCAGATAAAGGAAGGCTACGATGGAGTCACCAACATACTTGAAGCCTTGGAGTGAAAGACACGAAGACTAATTGTATCCAGTGTAGGACTCTGTAACGTGTCTGTCTAGGACTATTCCCTGTAACCCTAGTATCTGGTTCCTTTATAAGCCAGACCTAGAGGAGCCTTTAGGGAATAAATCAACTCACATCGCACACAGCGAACCAATCCCTGTAACTCGGCGTATTACCCTTATAGTGATTTATAGCAGGATTAGGGTTCCGCCACCGTTGTGGAACCTAAACCTGGGTAAGCTGTGTTACCTCGTACCCGCCAACCTTCCGCCTTAACCCACGTCTCTAAACACACTATATGAGGACCCCTCCATGGCGTACTCGTTGGCAATACCACGACACCTAGAAGTGTCGGATCCAAAGATTATGTTTACCACTAGCAATCGTGTATATACAACACCAGAAAGCCATATGACTCTAGTGCAAGTGGAGACTTTTGGAGATATTCCCAAGAGGCAATAATAAAGTGGTTATTATTATATCTTTGTGTTTATGATAAATGTTTACAACCCATTCTATAATTGTATTAACAGGAAACATTAATACTTGTGTGTTTTGTAAACATAAAAGAGTCCCTAGTAAGCCTCTTGTTGAAACTAGATTGTTGATTAATAGATGATCATGGTTTCCTGATCATGGACATTGGATGTTATTAATAACAAGGTCATATCATTACACTACAAGAAAACTGTCCTTTTACAACGGATGATTTTCGTGGCTGAAGGTCCATTTTTCGTGGCTGAGAAGACTTCTACGACAGCTGCCCTTCGTGGTAGAATCCCCGTCACAAATGGATCTACCACGGTTTTATTTCGACCATGGTGGATCGCACCCTTCAGCCACGACAAGTCGTTCCATCATAGATCTGTTCGCCAACCCCATTGACTGCTGACGTCATGCAAACTGCCATGTGGCGAACGTCGTTAACGGTCATTTAATGTCGTTAACTGTCAATGAAACCATGGTGGAAACAGGGCCCAACCAAGGCCTGGTAATTATTAAGTGGGCCGGTCCATTAAGACAGCCCAATAGTATCATGGCCCATTACTGTTTCATCATGCATTGTTACAAATGGGCCCACTGGTGCTGCCCACGGCGACCCGTACATTTTCGGGCCCTTTAATGTTCCAACAAACACTATTTGAATTTGGCCCATTGGTAAGGCCCGTAAAAAGTCGGGCCCGTTACTATTCCGCCCTGTACTGTTTGAATTGGGACCGTTTGGCCAGCACCCTTTGTCCCATAGCCATTCTGGCCCGTTACTGTAAAATTATGTACTGTTCAAAACCACCCATTTACGCAATCAGCTATGGCCCATAAACTTTCGGGCCCGTTACTATTTAGGCCCATAAACGCCATGCGCATATTCTAGCCTGTTACTATTTTGGCCTGGTAGGTTTTTCGGCCTGTTACTGTTTCTTCATAGTGCATTTCGGCATGTTACTATTTTGGCCTTGTACGATCCTGGCCTATTTCTGGCCTGGCCCATTACTGTTATGGCCATTTAAGGTTCTGACCCTTTTACTGTTCTAGTGCATTACTATTCTAGGGATGTCACTATTTTGGCCTGTTACTGTTTTGGTCGGTTCCTGCTTTGTCATATGACTGTTTGGGCCATTTACTGTCTCGGCCTGTTACTGTTTTGGCCATTTACTATTATATAGCACGCCTGTGGGTCGGGCCCGTTACTTTTAGGGTCTTTTAAAGTTTTTACATTTCTGGAGCCCATTCTGATATCATAAAAGGTGTACAACTTGTGAGCATTTTTACTCTTCATCGTCGGCCTAATACAAGACGGGCCAATAAAGAGCACGATATTGTACCCTAATCGACCTGGCTAGCATAGGTATGGAACCGCCTACCTCTATGTGTGGATGGCGTCAACTAAATGCCTACATGGGCTATGCGATTTATCTAGATATTACATAAAATGCAAACTACATAAAATTATTACATATTATCAACTCATGGAAAGAAAATTTGGCAATTCAGTTGATAATCGAGTTGATAACAGTCCTGAATTTGCTTTCTCCATCTATCACCTGCATCTCCCTTTTGAGTGTGACATCTACATTGGAAAACAACCTTCAGAGATGATCTTGCAGCCCCCTCTTTGCAGGTCATAGAAATAATTGCAGTCTAAAGCTAAGTAATAACAAGTTAATACATCAAACAAGGCAAACTACTCATTTAACTGATACGACATGAGATATGAACTGGAGTTTACTACTGGTCAATGGTACAAATATATTGACCATCACGTCAAACAAACAAACAGGACAAGCAAGAATGAAACAAGTGTGCCTACTATGAAACAAGAAATATAACAATGTGTTTGGCTTAGAATTTCAACAAATAAACTAGCCAGGTCATTTCAACAAAAATATATAGAAGAATAAACCAGACAATGTCATGAAGTTATTGTCATAGCTAAGAATGAACGAGATAGAAATTATAATAGCATCATGCGAGAACTTGTAGATCAAGAATGCAAACCACAAATGAACTATAAATTCGAGGATAATTATGTCATTTCTTAGGATGAACCAGATCCATATACAAAATATAATTGTGTCGCTTGTGAACCTATAGAACAGGACATGCAAGCATTAGAGAAGTGTGCCTATAATGAAATGAGCAATCAAACAAAGTGTTACTTAGAATTTCATCAAATATACACTAGTTAGGTCATTTCAACAAATATATATATATATATATATATATGGAAGCATTTGTATATCCTGCAAAGCAAGAGATGTTGGTTGACTCAGAATTTGTGGTAATATACACAATGGCATACAGTTACTGTCATACATAAGAATGAACCAGATAGAAATTATATGTAGAGGTGATACGTCCAATCTACTTTACCAGACACTTTTTTTATTGTTTCTCCTCTAAACTTGTGTGATTTGGATACAACTAACACGGACTGACGTCGTTTTCAGCAAAATTACCTTGGTGTCTAGTTTTTCCGCAGGAAATCAACTATCAGGAAAAATCCTGAAACATATGCCAAAAATCATATTTCACCAGAAGATGCACGAAGCCAGAAGAGGATACGGAGTGGAGGCCTGGGGGACCCACACCCCTGCCAGGCGCAGGTGGGCCCAGCCCTCGCCTAGGGGGGTGCGGCCACCCCAGGCACCCCCTCGGGCCCCCTCTTCGCCTATAAGTTACCCCTTGACCTAAAAACCAAGGGGGGTTCGACGTTTTTCCAGAAAGAGTTCCCCTGCACCGCCACCACCAGAAGCCGCGATTCGGATCCAGAAACTCCGTTCTGGCACCCTGCCGGGACGGGGAATTTGGGGGAGGATCATCGCCATCGTCATCACCAACACCTCTCCATCAACCATCAATGTTTCCCTCATCCATGAGTGAGTAATCCCCCGCTATAGGCTATGGGGATGGTAGGGATTGGATGATTTCTGTCTTGTAATCGAATAAGATTGTTAGGGCATAGTGCCTAGTATCTCTATTAGTGCTATTTGACTTTGTTGCAACTTGTTGTGCTTAATGCATGTCACTAGGGCTCGAGTGCCATGATCTCAGATCTGAACTTATTATTGAATCATTATGATAGTATTGTTTGTGATCTTATCTGCAAGTTGTGTAAACATATCATTGTCTGGATCCAAAGGCCCCGAAGTGATAGAAATTGGGATAACCGGAGGGGATGGCTGTGGTGTGAGGATCACATGTTTTCAAGGAGTGTTAATGCTTTGATCCGGTGCTCTATTAAAAGGAGCACCTTAATTGTCAGTAGTTCCCTAGAGGCCCCGCTGCCACGGGTTGGCTGGACAGGAGATGTTGTGCAAGTTATCATTGGGAGCACACATGAATATATATGGAGCACATGCCTAGGATTTTTTAGTACTTGGATGCTTATTCTTATTTATCTTCAATGTATCTTGAAGTTAAATGTTTAGACTCGTCCATGCAACGCCCGTCCATCCCTATGCCTACCACGCTCATATCCTACTGTTTGCTGCTACTGTTACTATTGCTCCTCTTTCACTGTTGCTGTTGCTTTGTTGTTACTACTACAAACTGTTGCTACTGATAAACTTCTGTGATCAAGAACTATTTCCACGTGCAGCTGAATTGACAACTTAGTTGTTAAGGCATGAAAGTATTATTTGGCTTCCCTTGTGTCGAATCAATAAATTGGGTAATAATACCCGCGAATACTGTTGCGATCCCCTATACTTGTGGGTCATCAAGAGGCCTGAACCCAATAAGGTACAATTCCCTTTGTTTACAGTGCTATTCCCTGGATCGAATTGCTAGCACCCACAGTTTAAGATGTAATATCAAGAAACAAAGGTCATATTACAACTCATAACCAGGAATAAAATAGTTCATTACAACTTACATAGCTCATATGGCTATCTTATTACAGAGCAGCAGATATAACTATAAAGCATGGAGTCCTTCATCTTCATATGCCATAGGAAAACATGTTGGTTGTTGACTTGTAATCCCTACTCAACAAACTTCACTAACATCAAACAAACCCGCAACATGATAAGTTATAGCCACAAGGGTCAATACATTTGTATTGTATTGGCAAGTGATATCATATTGATATGGAGAATCTAACATCTACATGAATATATGGCTAAGTGGAGTTTTGGATGGCCTTTGCATAATATAAATTAGTTTTTTTCTTTTTCAAAACACTTCATCAAAAATTGCACACTGGATACACACCAGGTGCTACCCTTGTTCACCCAAAAAAATTTAACTTAGAGAAATTAGGATGATGAGATTCTTGATCCTGCTTCATTGTCTTGATGCTCAAAATTGTCCATAACCAGGGACACGACTAAGTACTTAGTTTTTACCCTCTCGAGAGGTGGTACACTTTCCCCACAAGACTCGACATACATCGAGACGAGACTTTTCATAAGCAATCCCTCAGACCACAATGGACGCGTTCCATCCGATCATCACTACCACCTTCTGTCCATCTAGCTGAGTTACTGCAACTTAGTTGGTCAAGAAAGAGACCATATGCCATCTGGCTGCACTACAAGCTTTCGCGACAAGAATGTCTCCAATCTCTTTGTTCTTGGGTGGCCATCCACAAGTGACATACACAGGGTAAACCATAGACCTAGGCCCTGACTAACCACTCAACAAAAATCCATACAAGACCCATTTCCACCCAGGTGTTTCATTAACGTCAGTTGTTTTCATTAGTACAAAAACAATACTTGTAATTTCATCAGACATCATATCATGATTTCCACCCACAAATCAATATAGCAAGACTAAGTATTATAAACTTACAATGTCTCCTATCTTTAGGAAATACTACCAAGGTAGATACTAGAGGTTTAGCATAGCATAGAAATATACAAAATAGACCTATAATGCATACTACAAAAATATCACTAATGCAATATTGAAAAGATAGGACTTTTGATGACCAAAGTATCACTTGCCTTTTAGGTATAAAATATAGGTACTCTCATTGATCTTGCAATGTCACACTCCTCAAGGTTCACTACAATACAATCAAGCAAAAGCACACACTCAAGACAACAACACAAATTAACAAAACAAAAAAAAGAAAACAAAGAAATGCATGCAAGCATGCAAAAGGTCATTTTATTTTAGAATTTTTTTAGCAAGGTTTTGAACACTACAAACATCTATTGGTCCTTTTATAAAAGTGGAATTCCAATTGGAATCAAGTTAGTGCAATTTGGTTAATCAAAATATTTTCTTTTGCTAGAAAAGCTTTTATTCAAAGGAATAATTTCTATTGTCAACAAAATATATTTTTAATTTCAAATGTTAGTGTTTATGGTCAGAGGGTTCAAAACAAAACAATTTGCGAAAGGATTTCCTCAAAAATAATTTTTAGAACAATTTTTATACTCAAAATATCCCTAAACAAGTCACTTCCAAAACCTCTAATTTTTAGAAGAAAATGACCAAAGTAAGGCCATATATGCATTTTTAACATTTTTCTGAATCCATAGACACCTAATTTGTGTTTTTCTGATTTGTAGATTAAAAGTTATGAATTTCCTAAGTTTAATCATCTAATAACATTTTCTGGAATTTTGTCTGAAAAGGCATGGCCAAGTGGTGTGTTTCTATTGGCTGATACCATTACGGCTGGATCAAGTGATGCGAGCCGTTAGATCTAAGTGGAATCGCACGGACCAGATCTTCCTGTACCTCTTCGATTATTGATTCTATCCTAGCCGCAGGATATCTGTAAGACCCCACCTTTATAAAGGTAAAGGTCCTTGTGATTGCAATGCTAGTCCCTGGATCAATTGCAAGCATCCATAGTTTAAGATGAAGTACACAGAAACAAAGGTCATTATTACATCGTCATTCCAGAGATAACATAGTCTTTTACAATCCATAGCCATAGTCTAGTACAAGAGTTTAACTTAACAATATAAGTAAAAGTCTTCATCTTCATGTGCCACAGGCAAGCTTGTTGAGTGTAGACTCATAACCCTAATCCTCATCAGAGTAATCTGCAACATCACAAGTTACAACCTCAGTGGGTCAATACATTGGAATAGTATTGGCAAGTGATATCTTAGTAGAATAATAGTATCTAGCTTCTACATGAATTTGGCTAAGTGTAGCTTAGGCTTGCTTTGCTCAAAATAGGTTTTACCTATCAGCTGAAAACACTAAGATTTTGTTTGGCAAAAACTCCCAAGGAACCACCAATAGACATTGTTGAACCTTTACCCATGTTCAACCACAACTTTTTAACTTAGAAAATTAGGATGAGGAGATTCTTGATAGCTTCCATGTCTTGATGCTCAAATTGTCCATTTCCGGGGACATGGCTAAGTACTTAGATTCTTCCTTCTACAGAGGTGGTGCACTTTCCCCACAAGACTTGATTTTCATCAAGACAGGACCTTTCAGAAGCCTTCCCTTAGACCAGAATGGACGCGCTCCAAACCTATCACCCTCTACCACCAACTGTCCATTTGGCTAAGTTATTGCAACCTATATGATTCATGCAGAGCCCATAATGCCATGTGGCTGCACTAGAAGCTTCTTAACATATGGCATCTCAAATCCCTTTGTTCCTAGGTGGAATTCCGCAAGTGAGATACACATGGTAGACCATTGAACAATGGGCCCTGGTAACCACTCAACCAAAATCCATCCAAGCAATTACCATTCCACCCAGGTGTTTCATTCACTTAGTTGTTTTATTAAGCAAAAACACAAGTCAAAGACTTAGCAATATTTTCCATAGCATGTGTATATAAACCACACTTGGTTGCTACTAGCTATGCTAAGCATGGTAATAGTAAATATCTTAATTTAGAGAAAATTCTAACAATTCTACAACTACTAGGATTTCCCAAGCATAGCATATAGATACTTAGCAAAAATTAACATGCAAGCCCTATACAAAATATCACTAATGCATAGTCAAAATATTGGGATAAAAATATGAAGTACCACTTGCCTTTGTAGTTGGGGGAGTAACAACAATCCTCACAGTCATAATCACCACTGGCACCAAAATATACACATAAAATGATAGCACCAAATTCACATTCCAAATAATCAAACAAAAATATATAAATGAATGCAAATGCCATGTGATGATTTTTTCTAAACCAACCAAGACAAGTAAAATAGTACTGAATAATAAACTAAACATTTATACACCAAATAAACTTAAGTTGGCCTTTAAAACATTTTTCAATTAATTTTTATACACAAAATAGGCCTACAAATGTTTATGCATAAAATTCTATTTTAACAGAAACATAATACAAAAATAAGACAATAGATGTGTAGGATTTGTTTTTGTGATTCCAATGGTATATTATTTGTATTTTTTGGATAAATAGAACACAATTTATTGAATTTACAAATTTTAATATCTAATAGATGAAATTCCAGATTTTAAATCTAAACCTAGCCACGTGGCGCTTCCTGATTGGACGATACCACTTCGCGTGGATCACGCACGCGCACCGAAAGATCTAAATGAGATCCAGCGGCTCAGATCTGCCCGTACCCTTTCGAGCTGGCGTCTAATCTAGACCACTGGATCTATATCCAGTGGATCTAATCGACTTGACCCTAAACCGGCGACGCAAATGGCCAGAGCGGCGGTGACGCGTCTGCCGGTGATGGTCCGGTGATTATAGCGAGGGTTGGGGGTAGTGGCAATGCTTACCGGCGTCGCAAGCCCGCGGGGAAGCTCAAGATGCTGCTGGCGTGGACAGGGGCGAGCTGCTGTGGCAGTGGGAGCTCGTCGGAGTCAAGGACAGCATCGGGCTCGGGTGGACGGCAACGTTGGAGACGTTCTGGACCACCCTAACACAAGGAAAGGGCATGAGCGCGTGCACATCGATCAGGAGAACATGGCAGGGTCAGGGAGAAGACAAGGGGCGGTCGAACTTTACATAAATCGCTCGCCGGAGTCGAGCAGCGGTTCTGTCGTTCACGGAGGTGGACGGGGGCGATGACCTGGGTCACGCGCAGGCAAACCAGAGGTGTCAGAAGTTGCACAAGATCACAAGGACCACGCTAGAATGAACCAGAAGGACAGGGGCGGTCGGGATCACCGGAATTTAGTCGTCGGAGACGCTCGGTACTGCGGCGGTGCAAATGAAATTGCGGGCAGCCTGGTGGCAGAGAAGGGGTGCTAAGTGAGGGGAATTGGTCGCAGAGGGGTGGGGATTAAGTAGCCGGAGGGGGGCGAGAATCTCGTGAGTAATCAACGCCAATTAAGCACATTTGTGTCGGGGAGGAAATGGCCGTGGCGAGCTGGTCTTCGGCGAGAGATTGACGATGTTGAGCTGTCGCTGTCGTGGGGTCCATGAGTCAGCGAGTGGGTGTGGTCGCGCGAGGTGAGAAACAGAGAGAGGAGGGGTTTTCCCGGGTGGGCTTGCTGGGCTGGCTACTGGGCCGCGGGTGGGTTGGGTTAGTTAGGTCGCTGGCTTTATTTTTTTCTTCTTTTCTCTTTTTCTTTTTCTGTTTTGATTTCTGATTTGAATTTGAATAAGTGTTCCAAATCTGTTTCAATTCAAATTTCTTCCATAATTTTATTCTCTATTTCTTGTGTCTAAGGATGTGTAAAACATTTATTTACACTCAAAATCATTTTGGGTTTGAAAATAAAGTTTAAAACCATGCCTTTAACTAAATAATTATAATAGACATATGAATGGTTTTAAATTTGAATTGTTTTGAAACTTTTGTGTGGCCTTGTATTTACTTTCCAATCAACACTAATGATATACTAATAGCATATAGAAAATAAAACATAAACCTTGCCTCACTTGAATACGTAATAGGCATAAATATGGTTTCTTATGTTTTTAATTTATTTGAAAAATATCAAATGCTTATGAATGCATGAATGCAATGCAAGCTTTACAAATTATGATTTTTGGGATGTTACAAATCTAACCCCCTTAAGGTGAATATCGCCCTCGATATTCAGTTTGGCTAGCAAATAGGTGAGGATGGTCTTTCCGAAGATCATCTTCTCTTTCCATGTTGCTTCTTCTTCGGAATGATGGTTCCATTGAACTTTGTAGAATTTGATAGTCTTTGTCCGTGTAACTCTTTCTGCAGTCTCAAGAATCTTGATAGGTTTTTCCTCATAAGTGAGATCACTTTCCAATTGGACCTCTCCAAAGGTATAATATCCTTCAAAGAAGTCTCTTCCATCTCCGGATGGCATTTCTTTAGCTGACTCACATGAAACACATTGTGAACAGCAGATAATGATTCAGGCAATTCAATATCATATGCTACTTCTCCTTTACGGCTCAGAATCTTGAATGGTCCAACATATCTGGGGTCCAATTTTCCTTTGACTCCAAACCTCTTCACTCCACGAAGTGGTGATACTCTAAGATAAGATCTATCACCCACTTCATAGGTGACTTCCCTACGCTTAGGATCTGCGTAGCTCTTTTGTCGGGACTGTGCTATCTTTAATTTGTCCTTTACCAACTGGACTTTCTCTTCAGCTTCCTTGATTAGTTCTAGCCCGAACAAGTTTCTTTCTCCAACATCATTCCATAGCAATGGTGTAGTACACTTTATCCCATAGAGAAATTCAAACGGTGCCATCTCTATACTGGCTTGATAGCTGTTGTTGTAAGAGAATTGCGCGTAAGGCAGACTTTCATCCCAAGTAGTACCATAATCTAGGGCACATGCCCTCAACATATCCTGTAGAATCTGGTTGGTCCTTTCTGTCTGTCCATTAGTATGGGGATGAAAAGCAGTGCTGAATTCCAATCTCGTTCCCAATGATTCATGCAGTTGCCTCCAAAAATAGGAAGTGAATTGAGTTCCCCTATCAGACACAATACTCATAGGTACTCCATGTAGACACACAATCCTATTCATATAAATCTTGGATAACTTAACACTTGTATAGGTTGTCTTCACGGGTATGAAATGAGCCACTTTAGTTAGGCGATCTACTACGACCCAAATAGAATCATATACCGATCTAGTCCTTGGCAGTCTAGTGATGAAATCCATGCCAATCTTATCCCACTTCCAATCAGGAATAGGTAATGGATGTAACAATCATGCTGATTTCTGATGTTCCGCCTTCACTCTGCTACATACATCACACAAAGCAATATGTTCGGCGATGTCCTTCTTGAGATTATTCCACCAAAATCTTTCCTTCACATCCATGTACATTTTGGTGTTACCCGGATAAATGGAATATGGTGAGTTGTGTGCTTCCTGTAAAATCAGTTTCCAAAGCTCCGGATCTTGCGGAATACATATACGTTTTCCATACCATAAAGTACCCTGTTCGTCTTGATGGAATCCTTTGGCTTTTCCCTTGCCAATCTTTTCCTTAATCTCTTCAATTTCCTTGTCCATCTTTGGGGCTTCCTTGATTTTGTCCAACCAGGTAGGTTGAACATCCAATGACATGAGATGTCCTTCATGCACAATCTCCAATCTGAGATCTTTGAATTGGGCACACAGATCATCTGGCAACTCTCCTATAGTAAGGCCATTCACATAAACCTTACGGCTTAATGCATCCGCTACAACATTTGCTTTACCGGGGTGGTATTGCAAACTCAAGTCATAGTCCTTGATGAGTTCTAGCCATCTTCTTTGTCTCATGTCGATTTCTTTCTTGGTGAAGATATACTTCAAACTTTTGTGATCTGTGAACACTTCACATCGCTTTCCCAAAAGATAATGTCTCCATGTTTTGAGCGCATGGACAATAGAGGCTAACTCCAAATCATGAGTAGGATAATTTACTTCATGAGTTTTGAGTTGTCTCGAGGCATAAGCCACAACTTTCCTTTCTTGCATCAGGACTGCACCCAATCCTTTGTGAGATGCATCACAATACACTTGAAAATCTTTCTCTAAGTCTGGCAGACATAAGACTGGTGCTGTCACTAGTCTCTTCTTCAACTCTTGGAAACTGAGTTCACATCCTTCAGTCCAATCAAATTTCTTGTCTTTCTTAAGTAACTCTGTCATTGGCTTAACTACCTTTGAGAAATTCTCAATGAACCTTCTATAATATCCTACCAAGCCAAGGAAACTACGAACTTCGTTCACTGACTTAGGAGATTCCCACTCAGTTACAGCTAAAACTTTTGCGGGATTAACTGCTACACCATCTCCAGACACAATGTGTCCAATAAATCCGACTTCATTCAACCAGAATTCACACTTTCTGAATTTGGCATACAGCTTATGCTCTCTAAGCTTCTCTGGTATCAATCGCAAATGTTCTTCATGCTCTTCATTTCTCTTGGAGTAGATCAAAATGTCGTCGATGAAAATGACAACGAACTTGTCAAGAAATTCCATGAACACCTTGTTCATCATATTCATGAAGTAGGCTGGTGCATTGGTCAAACCAAATGGCATTACGGTGTACTCATACAATCCATACCTAGTGGTGAAAGCAGTCTTAGGTATGTCTTGTTCCCTTATCTTTAGCTAAAAGTAGCCTGATCGGAGATCAATCTTTGAGAACACATGGGCTCCTTCTAACTGATCAAACAAGTCATTGATTCTGGGCAAAGGATACTTGTTCTTGATAGTCACCTCATTGAGTGAACGATAATCTATGCATAACCTTTGACTTCTATCTTTCTTTTCAACAAACAAGACCAGTGCTCCCCAAGATGAAGAACTTGGTTGAATAAATCCTTTCTGCAACTGTTCTCCAAGTTTTTTCTTGAAATATTTCAAATCATCAACTGATATCTTCTAAGGTCTCTTTGCTATTGGTCCTGATCCTGGCAACAAGTCAATCAGAAACTAAACAACTCTATCTAGTGACATTCCAGGCAATTCCTCCGGAAACACATCCGGACATTCTCTCACAATTAGCACACTGTCTATGCTAACCCCCTTAAGAGAATTTAACTTACTCCCTTTTGATTCAAAGTTAGACTTGAATCTAATCCGTTTCATATCCGGGGTTGTGAGTGCGACAGTACGGTTGGCACATTCTAATACTCCTTCATACTTGGTCATCCAATCAATTCCCAAAATAACATCTAATCCTTGGGAATCTAGGATTATCAGACTAACTGGAAACTTATGCTTTCCAAATTCTATCACTAGATCACGACATCCAAGCTTACTATCATATCTCCACCGGGAGAACTTACTTTTATAGGACACCCAATATTTTCAGTTGGAAATCCATTTCTATCAACAAATGCTCTTGATATGAATGAATGCGATGCACCAGTATCAAAAAGAACAAGTGATGGAATAGAATTGAGTTTGAACTTACCAGCCACAGCATCAGATTCCTCATATATCTCTTCCACATTGATGTGGTTCACTTGTCCCTTCTGGAAAGGGTTGGGCTTGGTGGTTCCTTTAACCTTCTTCTCTGGGTACTCATTTTCATATAGTGTCCCATCTTCTTACACTTGAAACACTCAACCTGACTGATATCTCTCTTTGCAGGCTGACTTCCACTACCATTTCCACCTCCACTGTGGTGGCTCTTGTGTCCACTCTTGTGGTTCTTATACTTGTCATTATCATGACTGCGGTGATGCTTGTTGTCATGATGGCGGTTGTGGCTGTGGTGGTTGTTGTACTTTCCATGTTTGTGGGGTCCAGAACTCCCACTATCATCATGATGGGAATGCTTGTGAGATGATCCCAAGCTGTGCTTATCAAAGCTATGCTTCCTTTTCCTGCTCTCAACCTGTTTCATCTTGTTCTCCAAGATGGTAGACTTGTCACAAAGTGATTGGTAGGTTGGGACATAGGCAACAAATAACTGCAGATTCAATTCATCATTCAGTCCTTCGAGGAATTTCTCCTTCCTCTTGGCATCTGTATCAACTTCATCCGGTGCATAACGTGCCAGATTGTTGAATTCCTTAATGTATTCAGCCACGCTGCGGTGAGGCTGCTTCAGATTGTGGAACTCCTTCTTCTTCAAATTCATCACTCCGGATGAGATGTGAGCTGTACGGAATCCATCCTCAAAGATAGCCCATTTCACATCCTCAATGGGAGTGGTGATCTGAAAGTTGTCCCACCAGGTTGCTGTTGGCCCTTCTAGCAGATGTGCTGCAAACCTGACCTTCTCTTCGTCGGTGCAGCCAACAGTCACCAAGTATTTGTTCACTGAACGTAACCAATCATTGTCCACCATTGGATCAGGGGTTCCCGAGACTTGGCAAGCCTCAGTCTTAGTAATCTGGTGAGCATGTCAAATCCTGGCGGATTATTCTGGTTGTTGTTGTTGTTATTGTTGTTGTTATTCTGGTTTTGGTTCTGCATGAAGGTTGTCATCATCTGCATCACTTGAGCTTGTGTTGTCATCAACTGTTGCATCTCGGGAGTGACATTATTGTTGTTGTTTTGGTTGGGGTTGGCACGTCGAGGAGGCATCTGTGGTTTTAGTAAGGATAAGAATGAGATACCCATAGATGCTTAACATGCACAAAACATCACATAGACAATCATAATAACCAAGCATCAAAATAACATAGAGTTTGAACGACATAAACAACAAGTTTTGGAAAAAGCAAACACACCATAGCAAGCCATCCACATGTTTGATGGTCATTGCGACTCAATAATCAAAGTACGGTAGATGAAAGATAAACGAGTAGTCTACACTACTCCTCCGCATCAATCTCCACATCAACAAGGGTAAGACCTGCATTCTCAATGGCGGTCTTGTACTCATCAACACTAGCAGTCAAGGCCTCAATCTTGGCCCTAAGAGCCCTCTTCTATGAGCGAAGCCTCTCAATTGCTCACTGCTGATGCTCGAGCTCGAAGTCCTTGGCCTCTAGCTCTTCCTTCATCTCCCGGATCTTCTTGTTCCCGTCTTGGACTCTTTTCTCCTGGATCTTGAATTTCTTGTTCTGGCTTTCAAACTTGGCCTCCATTTCCTTGACAATCTCGTCTTGATCCGCGAAGAGCTTGTCCTTCTCTCGAAGCTGAACCTGGAGCTCGACATTGCTAAGCATGACGTTGGTCTTATCAGTATCAAGGTGTCTAATAAGACCCTCTAGGTCCTGAAGATATAGACGAATCGGATCCATAGTCTCTCTTGCAGCATCCTCGTACTCTACAGCCTCACCCTCCTCGTTGCGTCTCCCGAAGGGGTGAAAGTAGAGACCTCTAAGCTCGGTGGAGTGCCTCCCTACCAGGCTCCCAAGTAACTCCTGCATGACTACATCTAAGCCTTTCTCCTTGTCGTCATGCATCAGCTTGAAAGTGATGGTCTCCGTGGTTGGCTCTGTCTGGCGTCCCGGCTGGGTGACCCTGAAGCCCCATAGGTCCTTCCTCTCAAACTTTGTGAGTGGAAGTGTCATGATGCTAGGAAGTGGAAGGTTGAGTACACTAGTGATCTCAATGAGACGAGTACCAAAACGAGTTCCCTTGAACTCCTCGGCCGTGTTGATAACAACATTAGGCATCTATTTTTGTAAGATAGAGAAAAGTGAGAATCAACATCAATAGAGAAAAATCACAAGACAAAATATCACAAGCACATCTTTTTGCAACACACACACACACACAAGTCATGGAATACACAAATCTATTACAAACATCAAAGGATCAACATAACTTAGACAAATTTTTTGGAAGTAAAAACAATAAGTGTCATGGTCCAACTAACGAAGTAAGTTACAACTCTCACTCACTAGACAAAATAGCTATCAGTGCATCCTTAGTAGCCATCTCTCTATCTTGTTCACAAGACTCTCATATTAAGTCTATGATGTCTCCCCTTAGTTATTGGTTGGTAGTCTCTAATTCTTGGTATGCTTCTTTTCTTCTCTAAGGTCATTTGGAGTGTTGAGCATTCTGCACTTGAGTCTATCACCAAGCTCCTTGATAGCATTCCAAGCTGCATTCCTTGCAGAGTCAAAGAATGTTGTGTGCATTTCAGAGTTGGTGACCATGCAAAATCCAGACTCCTTGTGGTTGTATTCCTTGTTTTTGTACAAGTTAAGTTGCACCCACCAATACTCTTCTCCTTCATCCATCACAGGGAATCCCTTGTACACAGCTGCACCATGTATCCCCATTGTAACCATAAGGTTCATGAGTGCCTTGGGAAATTCTGTCTCACAATCCAAAGTCAGGGTCATGAGTGGTCCCTTCCTCACGGCTTCGTTGATGGAGTTCATCTACAAATAGATATGAGAAATAAGATTAGAAAAGTTTACGATAATAAAAAGACAAGTGTGGAAAATTTTCAAAGTGTTGAAATTTTTTCCTTCGTGGTTTCTAATCCAATCCTAGGGTCATAATCCTACAGGCAACACAGTGCTCTGATACCATCTGTAAGACCCCACCTTTATAAAGGTAAAGGTCCCTGTGATTGCAATGCTAGTCCCTGGATCAATTGCTAGCATCCATAGTTTAAGATGAAGTACATAGAAACAAAGGTCATTATTACATCGTCATTCCAGAGATAACATAGTCTTTTACAACTCCATAGCCATATGCTAGTACAAGAGTTTAACTTAACAATATAAGTAAAAGTCTTCATCTTCATGTGCCACATGCAAGCATGTTGAGTGTAGACTCATAACCCTAATCCTCATCAGAGTAACCTGCAACATCACAAGTTACAGCCACAGTGGGTCAATACATTGGAATAGTATTGGAAAGTGATATCTTAGTAGAATAATAATATCTAGCTTCTACATGAATTTGG
This sequence comes from Avena sativa, assembly GCA_916181665.1. NCBI lineage: Eukaryota > Viridiplantae > Streptophyta > Magnoliopsida > Poales > Poaceae > Avena > Avena sativa. The sequence continues at coordinate 49,068,105 of OV702279.1, read as the reverse complement.
CTAAGTGTAGATTAGGCTTGCTTTGCTCAAAATAGGTTTTACCTATCAGTTGAAAACACTAAGTTTTTGTTTGGCAAAAACTCCCAAGGAACCACCAATAGACATTGGTGAACCTTTACCCTTGTTCAACCACAAGTTTTTCACTTAGAAAACTGGGATGAGGAGATTCTTGATAGCTTCCATGTCTTGATGCTCAAATTGTCCATTTTTGGGGACACGGCTAAGTTCTTAGATTCTTCCTTCTGCATAGGTGGTGCACTTTCCCCACAAGACTTGATTTTCATCAAGACATGAGCTTTCATAAGCCTTCCCTTAGACCAGGATGGATGCGCTCCAAACCTATTACCCTCTTCCACCAACTGTCCATTTGGCTAAGTTATTGCACCCTATATGATCCAGGAAGAGCCCGTAATGCCATGTGGCTGCACTAGAATCTTCTTAACATATGGCATCTCAAATCACTTTGTTCCTGGGTAGACCATTGAAAAATGGGCCCTGGTAACCACTCAACCAAAATCCAACTAAGAAATTACCATTCCACCCAGGTGTTTCATTCACTTAGTTGTTTTATTAAACAACAACATAAGTCAAAGACATAGAATTTTTTTCCATAGCATGTATATAATCCACCCTTAGTTGCTACTAGCTAGGCTAAGCATGGTAAAAGAAAGTATCTTAACTTAGAGAAAAATCTAACAATTCTACAACTACTAGGATTTCCCAAGCATAGAATATAGATACTTAGCAAAAATTAACATGCAAGCCCTATACAAAATATCACTAATGCATAGTCAAAATATTGGGATAAAAATATGAAGCACCACTTTACTTGGTAGTTGGGGGAGTAACAACAATCCTCACAGTCACAATCACCACTAGAACCAAAATCTACACATAAAATGATAGCACCAAATTCACATTCCAAATAATCAAACAAAAATATATGAATGCATGCAAATACCATGTTATGATTTTTTCTAAACCAACCAAGACAATTAAAACAGTACTGAACAATAAACTAAACATTTATACACCAAATAAACTTAATTTGTCCTTTAAAACATTTTTCAAATAATTTTTATACACAAAATAGGCCTACAAATGTTTCTGCATAAAATTCTATTTTAACAGAAACAAAATACAAAACTAAGCCCATAGATGTGTAGGATTTGTTTTTGTGATTCCAATGGTATATTATTTGTATTTTTTGGATAAACAGAACAAAAGTTATTGAATTTACAAATTTGAATATCTAATAGATGAAATTCCAGATTTTAAATCTAAACCTAGCCACGCGGCGCTTCCTGATTGGATGGTACCGCTTCGCGCGGATCACGCACGCGCACCGTCAGATCTAAATGAGATCTAGCGGCTCAGATCTTCCCGTACCCTTTCGGGCTGGCGTCAAATCTAGACCATTGGATCTAGAGCCAATGCATCTAATCGACTTGACCCTAAACCGGCGGCGCAAATGGCCAGAGCGGCGGCGACGCGTCTGCCGGTGACGGTTTGGCGATTCTAGCGAGGGCTGGGGGCAGTGGCGATCCTTACCAGCGTCGCAAGGCTGCGAGGAAGCTCAAGATGCTGCTGGCGTGGACAGGGGCGAGCTGCTATGGCTGTGGGAGCTCGTCGGAGTCGAGGACAGCGTCCGGCTCGGTGGATGGCGATGTTGGCGATGTTCTGGACCACCCTAACACAAGGCAAGGGAATCAGCGCGTGCACAGCGATCAGGCGAACATTGCAGGGTCAGGGAGAAGACAAGGGGCGGTCGAACTTTACCTAAATCGCTCGCCGGAGTTGAGTGGAGGTTCTGTCAATTGCAGAGGTGGACGGGGGCGACGACCTGGGTCACGCGCAGGCAAACCAGAGGTGTCAGAAGTTGCACAAGATCACAAGGACCACGCTATAATGAACCAAAAGGACAGGGGTGGTCGGTCTCACCGAAATTTAGTCGTCGGAGACGCTTGGTACTGCGGCGGTGCAAATGAAATTGCAGGCAGCCTGGGGGCAGATAAGGGGTGTTGAGTGAGGGGAAATGGTCGCAGAGGGGTGGGGATTAAGTAGCCGGAGTGCGGGCGAGAATCTCATGAGCAATCAATGCCAATTAAGCGCATTTGCATCGGGGAGGAAACAACCGTGGCGAGCTGGTCTTCGGCGCGAGATTGACGACGCTGAGCTATCACTATGGTGGGGTCCATGAGTCAGCGAGTGGGTGTGGTCGCGCGAGGTGAGAAACAGAGATAGGAGGGGTTTTTCCCGGGTGGGCTTGCTGGGCTGGCTACTGGGCCGCGGGTGGGTTGGGTTAGTTAGGTCGTTGGCTTTATTTTTTTCTTCTTTTCTCTTTTTCTTTTTCTGTTTTGATTTCTGATTTGAATTTGAATAAGTATTTCAAATCTGTTTCAATTCAAATTTCTTCCAGAATTTTATTCTGTATTTCTTGTGTCCTAGGATGTGTAAAACATCTATTTACACTCAAAATCATTTTGGGTTTGAAAATAAAGTTTAAAACCAAGCCTTTAACTAAATAATTATAATAGGCATATGAATGGTTTTGAAACTTTTGTGTCGCCTTGTATTTACTTTCCAATCAACACTGATCATATACTAATCTCATATAGAAAATAAAACATAAACCTTGCCTCACTTGAATAAATAATAGGCATAAATATGGTTTCTTATGTTGTAATTTATTTGAAAAAGATCAAATGCTTATGAATGCATGAATGCAATGCAAGATTTACAAATTATGATTTTTGGGATGTTACAATATCGATCCAGTGGATCAGCGCGTGCTGACCAGAGATGGGTGGCGCTGCTGGCGACGCGCGGCGGCGGCGCGTCAGGCGACGGCGTACTGGCGGTGCTAGGGGGTAAGGGGAGGATGCGAGGATGTTACCGAGCTCGCCTGATCGAGGTGGTCTCGGTGGTGGTCATAGTTGACGTAGGGGCGCATGGGCTCGTTAGTGATTCCTTGTCGGAGCTGCGTTGGAAGTCGGTGGTTGCGGACAAAGATGGAGTCGAGCGTCTAGGCCATGAGCAAACAAACGGAGAGGGTCAGTGCATGCGCACAAAGATGACAGACGTGGCAGTGCAAACTGGAGGGCAAGGAGCACACGGTGCTCACCCAATTTCGTCGCCGGAGTTGCACACACGAAGACGACGGACGTGGCAGTGCAGACGATGATAGAGGCTAGTACCTAAGGCATGAGAAAGCACAAGAAGAGGATGAGCAGATGTGTTTGACAATGCCAGATGCAACGGAGCTAAGCAGAGGCGAGGGGGTGGTCGGAGCTCACAGGAATCGGTGCTGGAGTTCGTCCGGGACATCGGCGGCTCGAGCAAAAATTAGAGCAGCCTGGGGACTCTCTGGGTGCGAGGGTTAATGGGAAATGGAGAGGAGGGAGAGGGGGTTAAGAGGGCGAGGTCGAGCGAGGGGATTACTGCGTGAATCAATGCAATTTACTCGAATTGAATCCACCAGAAACGACAGAGAATGGGGAGACGGGTTCAACGCATTGAAGACGACGATGACGATGTGGCAGTGGGGTCGCTTTGCAAGTGAGGGGGTGCGGTGTGCGCGGGTGAGAAAAGAGCAGAGGGGGATAGAGGGAGTACCCCGAGTGGGCTACTGTTGGGTTGGGTTGCTGGGCTGGGCTGGGGGTTGGTCACGTAGGGTTCGCTTTCTTTTTTTTCAAATCTTTTTCGTTTTCTTTTTCCATTTTCTGTTTTTAAACAAATCATTTGATTCAAACCTCCATTTGAATTCAAATATTATCCAAATCTTTCCAATAGGTTTTATACAAAATATGAGTTGATTATTTATTCTAGTTTGAGGATTTCAAAAATATTTTTATTAATCATTTAAATTGAGTGTGGCACATTGGCATTTATTTAATTAAAATTTGAATATGGTTCATAAACCCATATAATTTTATTTAAATAAACTTTAATCCTTTTATATTATTTAATAAAATTTTATTCCATTTACTTATGCATTTTAGCCATGTTTTAAATTGTCTTTGAAACAATTCTTATTTATTTATTTATTTATTTATTTCTTTGTCTTATATAATTTGTATCTTTTTATTACAAGCTCCAAAAATGGTGATTCCAATTTGTATAATTCAATTTAATAAATTTTAGATTTTTATATCCTTTATAATTATTTTATTCACAATTAAATAGTGATTTTAGCTATGAGCTTTATTAGCCTTGGAATATTTTCTTTTATCTTACAGAAATTTTAAGTTTTTATCCATGGCTCCAAATGGAGTGAAATAAATTCCCATGTTTTTGTAATATTTTTGTTTACCATTATTGTTTATTTAGGAATGTTGTTGATAAATTTTTATATGGAACAAAGCCATAGTCTTCGAGTGATCTTGATGATGATTTATTTTATTAGGGTTTAGGGTTTAGGTTTATCCTTTCCAAGTGTTCAAAATCAAGATACATTCCATGCATGCATGCATTTGATCTATTTGAAAATTTGTTTGTTACTTTCTCATTCAAATTTTGATCAAATAAGGTTTTGATGTTTCCTTTTAGAAACAAAAAGTTTCTTTTCCCCCTAATTTTCAACAGTTAATTCTTTTGTTTGATTATTTTCACATTTCAAAATTTGGAAAATTTTGGGATGTGACAAACTACCTCTCTTAAAAGGAATCTCGTCCCGAGATTCGGGAAGGCTAGAAATTACAAGTTGGTTTCTGGACAACTAGGATACTACCATCCTTAAAAGATTTTTAACTAGATTGCATCTTGGCTTACTTGGTGTCTTGATGTAACTTCTCTAGACAGTTGTTTGCATAGTGTCCCTTATTACCACATTTGAAACATGTGTGAAGGTTGAGATCCTTTCCAAGTTTGCGTGTCTTGTTCTTCTACTTTTCCGGACAATTTGATGCATAATGGCCTAACTCTTTGCATTTGTCGCACATCACCTGGCTAATATCCTTCTTTATCCTTTGTGTCACTATCTCTTGTTTGTTTCCTTGGCCCTACTTCTTTTTGGGTCTATCCAAGGCTGGGAGGTCTCTTAGTTCATGTTCTTCATATTTCACCGCAAATGTGGGAAACTTTTCTCGGTTCTTAGAACGGTTTCTAGGATAACGTCCACGTTTCCTCTTTTGTTCACCAAAGTTGGTTACCTCGTATGGAAGTGCATACTGAGATTTTACTTTGTCTTCATCATTCTTAGTCGAAGTTCTACCTTCATGGTTGTTTCCAAAGACTTGATGTATTCCATCCTTAGCTTGATGTTTCACCTGTTGAACTATAGGATAAATGTGGCATTGGACAGGGACATGATTAGTTCCTTCACATAGGAAACAGGTAACTTGAGATGTGGGTCATTGTCTAGATGGATGGTTCTCTTCACAGTTAGGGCATTGGTCAAGTGTGTCCTATGTCTCCACAGATTTTATAGGCTTGTGTTCTTTCCACAATATCATCCTTGATGTTATTTCTCTTATAGTCATTCTAAAGAGGGTTCTTGTTATTGCCATTATTGATTTTGGAGTTGTGGTCTTTTGGATAAGTTATATGATTAGGTTGGGTTTGGATTAGAATAGATAAAAGATTTCTAGGGAAAGAATTATACTCATGCACAACAATTCACACACACAAAACAATAAACAAGCAATAACAATCATGCATTACACTCAATGAAAAAGGTTCAAGCATATCTTAGGCAAACAAAATATTATTATCACACCACATAGGTTGGTTTGATCAATAAATGATCAGCAAATTGGTTTTAAACGAAACACTTGTATGGTGGTCCAACTATATGGTATCACTTGAGATCATTCAATCTTTATTCTTAGCTATTACATGAGGAACAAGATCATGGTATCCTTGGAAGAAATTATTTCATCTCGTCACAAAGTTCAAAGGAGATGTCTATAATGGTTCCTCCTAAGTTGAGTTTCCTTAGTCTATAGGTCTTGAGTATTATTCTTATCTTACTTGAAGTCCTTCCAGGTGTTTTGCAGTCTAAGACTAAGTCTTTCTCCAAGTTCTTAAGTGGGTATCCAAGCAACACTTCTTGTAGAGTCGAAGAATGACGTATGAAGTTCTGAGTTGGTTAACATCCAAAGTCCCATTGGCTTGTTATTGTCTTCCTTGATAGATTTGTTGTTTCTTGCCAAATGAATTAAGATATTTCCACTTCCACGAGAAACAAAAAAAAGATAACCTAATAAAACTATAATAGATATGTTCCTTAATCCTAGGATCTTTCCAAATTGCTCTTATCTTATTTTCTAATAAACTTGAACTTCCTCCATTGATCTTGACTTCTCTTCTTGATTCTAGAATGCCTTGTCCTTCTCCTTGCGTTGGGCGTGTAGCTCATCATTTCCTTAGTTGGTTGCTCCTATCATCAAAATATCCTAAATAAAATTTCTAAGTCCTTGAACAATTGAAGAACAATTCTTCCTTCTGAAACTTCACGTGGTTTCTTTTGATGATGGAGATATGTAGATCCATCATGTTGATAATGTCGAGAAGTCCAATTCCTAGTAGGTGTTCTTAAAGTCCGTAGTGATGTTGAAGTTGAAGTCCTTAGGGATGATGAGGCCGAAGTCCTTGGTGAAATTGAAGATGAAGTCCTTTGTGATGCTGAAGCTAAAGTCATTTGTGATGTTGAAGTCCTTAGTCATGTAGTAGTTGAAGTCCTCGCTCATGTGAAGTATTTTTCCATCAAGTTGAAAAAGGGAGAGATAAAGAAACAAACAGAATACTGAGGAAAGAGTTTACAAGATTGTTTGTAAATAAGTTAGAACAAATACAACTCCTATTTTCTGTAACATCCCAAAAATCATAGTTTCAAAACTTATTCATATCATCTTTGCATCATTCATCCATTTAGGGTTTTCTTAAAAATCATTTAGAGACAGAAGTTGGAGCTATGATTTCATGTGGGCAATTTATCCCAAATGACCATCACCCTTTGAAATTTGAAAGTTTAAATACTTGTTTGCTTGCCTCCATTGATGGAAAGATTAGGTGAAACTTTTAAACCAAGATTCCAAATTTAGAAATAGTTCCAAAATCCTTTCTTCAAATATTTGCAAACTAGAGCAAATCTCTGTTTATTTTGAAACCCAAGCTTGACCAAGTCTTGCTAGGTAACCACTTAGTTAAAATGACTGATTTTGAATCCACAAAACCCTACAAAAATTCCCAAAACAGTTTGGATTCAAAAGGATTTGAATTCATATCAAAAATCATTCCAGAAAATAGAAATAGAAAAAGAAAAGACTTAAACAAAAGAAAAAGGCCGCGCGGCCAGAATCTGGCCCAGCAACAAATCGAACCCAGCAAGCCACCCGGGATCTTTTATTTCTCCTCTCACGCGCGAGCGCACGCGCTGAGCCGCTGACAAGCAGACCCCACCTGCACTCCGCGCACCTCGCTGACAAGCGGGCCATCTCCACGCCAGCATCGTCTCCACCCGCACGACCTGTTCGTCCCCAATCAACGCGGCCGTTTCCTGTGTGTTAATCGCAGCGTCAATTCGAATCAATGGACGAGTGATTCTCGCGCTTGACCAGGCTATATAAACCCCCTCTGTCCCCTCTCTCTTTTCCCCCAAACCCCAAGCACAGAACGCCACCAGGCTGCGCGCATTTCTCTCTGCAACCCCGCCGTCTCCGACGACTGCGCCGGCGAATTCCGGTGAGTCTCGAGTTCCCCTCGGTCTCGCGTTCACGCTATCTTGTTCAGTGAACCTCTGTGCATCTTCTGACACTCTCCGTTTGCCTCCGCATGACCCATAGCTTCGGCAACGTCGACGACTGGACCGCCACCGTCTTCTGCACGAACTCCGGCAAGTTCTAGTGGTAAGCCCCGACCGCCCCGCGTCTTCTAGTTCAAGCACACGACTCTGCCTTGACTCTGTGAATCTAACCGTGCCCTCGTCTTGCCTTGGGGTGGTTCACAGTGACGTCCACGACGACCACCCGACACACCGACGCCGCCCTCCACTCCGGCGAGCAATCGCAACCGTGTCCGAGCGCCCCTTGACCAACCGCAAGTACGACGAGCTTCGCTGTGACCCCCTGAGCCCGGTGAGCTACTCCTCGATCTCTCTTACCCCCTGTAGTGCCGCCTCCGTCGTCGACCGACAGTTCCGCCGCCGGTAGCCACCGCTCCGCCGCCAGTTCTTGGTCAGATCGATAGCAGCCATTGGATCTGCATCGTAGGGTTAAGATAGAACATTAAACGAAAGGGTAGCGCACATCTGAGCCGCCAGATCCCACTTAGATCGTACGGTCCACGGAGGGCGATCCGCGCGATGCGGTACGCACCAGTAAGGATGCGACGCGTGGCAAGGTTTAAACTAAAAACAGAATTTAAAACCAGATTTAGATTCAAACTTCAAATGCTTATAACTTTTAAATGCCACGTTAGATTTTTGCAAATTTTATACCGTTGGATTCAGTGAAACAAGGCCTTTCTGAATATCCAATTTATTTAGCATATAGTAACAGTTAAAAATGATTTTATTTGTAGAACAAGTTTAAGGCTATTTTAGATATAGATTTAATTTGGTAAATTATATTGGGGCCAAATAAGTTTAGTTGGCAAACTTGTGACATGTTAAGTTTCTGTAGACATGAGCATACTTGGTAGGATTTTCAAAAATCACCACTTAGTAAATTCTTGCATGCATGAATTCATATTATTTTTGGTTGTATATAATTGTGAGTAATTGTATGCTTTAATTTCTTGTGTAGATTTTGCTAGTGATTGTGATTGTGAAGAGTGCTACTCTCCCCACTACCAAGGCAAGTGATATTTACATGAATAAATTTGTCCTATGTTTTGAACTAGCATTAGATATTTTGTTATAGTATTGCATGTTATTTTGTCTAATGCAAAAGATGGGGAAATCCTATGTAGTCTAGTAGATTTGCTAAGGAATTATCCCTAAGATAGGTTGCCATACTTTGCTTAGCCTAGCTTATAGCAAAACTAGGGTTGGTGAAAAACTACACTTACTACAAAGAAAATATTACTAAGTCAAGAGACTTATACTTTTCTAATAAAACCACTAAGTCAAATGAACCTCCTGGGTGGAATGGAAAGTATGGGTTATGTTGAGTGGTTACACAAGGCCATGGACTTGGGTTGTGTATCTCACTTGTGGTAAGCCACCCAGGCACAAAGGGATTTGGAGGCCAAGTGTTGAGAAAGCTTACAGTGCAACCACTTGGCAATATGGGCTCTGCCATGATCATATAGGTTGCTAGAACTTAGTCACTTGGACAGTTGGTGGTAGATGGGATGATAGGATGGAACGCGTCCATTTGACTAAGGAAAAGCTTCTGAAAGGTCCTGTCTTGGGAAACCAAGTCTGGTGGGGAAAGTGCACAACCTCTGCAGATGGAAAACCTAAGTACTTAGCCTTGTCAAAGGAAATGGACACTTTTGAGCATCAAGACATGGAAGCTACAAGAATCTCATCACTCCAACTTCTAAATAAAAATTGATGGGTGAACAAGGGTGAAGGACCCCAATGTCTATTGGTGGTACCTTGGGAATGTTTTTGACAAAGAAAAACTTAGTGACTTCAACTAATAGGAAAAACCTATTTTCAAGCAAAGCAAGCCAAGCTACACTTAGCCAAAATTCAGATAGTAGTTAGTCCACCTAAAATATACTAAGGTATCACTTGCCAATACTATTCCAAAGTATTGACCCTCTGTGGCTGTAACTTGTGATGTTGCAGGTTACTCCGATGATGAATAGGAGTCATGAGTCTACACTCAACATGCTTGCCTGTGGCACATGAAGATGAAGACTTATGTTTATTTACTTATTCCTTAAACTCTTGTATTAGGCCTATGGCCCTGAGTTGTAAAAGACTATGTTTTATCTCTGGAATGAATGTAATAAACGACCTTTGTATCTGTGTACTTCATCTTAAACTGTGGATGCTAGCATTGATCCAGGGACTAGCATTGCAATCACAGGGATCCTTTCCTTTATAAAGGAGGGGTCTAACAGATGGTATCAGAGCACTGTGTTGCCTGTAGGATTATGACCATAGGATTGGAAAACCACTAAGGAAAAAGTTTTTCAACTACTTCTACACTTGTCTATTCTTCTCGTAAAACTTTTCTAATCTCTTTCAACTTCCTTTGTAGATGAACTCCATCAACGAAGCCGTGAAGAAGGGACCACTCATGACCATGACCCTGGAGTGTGAAACTGAGTTTCCCAATGTTCTCAAGGATCTCATGGAGGCAATGGATGCACATGGTGAAGCCGTGTACAAGGGCTTTCCAGTGATGGATGAAGGAGTGGAATATTGGTGGGTGCAACTTCACTTGTACAAAAACAAGGAAGACAACCACAAAGAAAGGGGATTCTGCATGTACACCAACACTACAATGCACACCACATTCTTTGAGTCAGCCAGGGATGCAGCTTGGAGGACTATCAAAGAATTAAGTGCTAGAGTCAAGTGCAGAATGCTCAACCTCCAAAAGGACTTAGAGAAAGAGAAGGATCTTACCCAAGAGTTGGAAGACACCAACCAAGAAATAAGGGGAGATGTTATAGACTTAGTGATAGAGTCAAGAGAGCAAGATTGGTGGATTGCCTCTAGGAATATTGTGTTTAATAATAGATCCCGTGAGATTGGATTGTAAGAACACTTCGTTAGTTGGACCACCACTTATCACCTTATTTTCCAAAATGATACCTTAAATAAGTTGGACCTTGTTTGATGTAATGGATTGTGTATGCATGACATATGTGGTATTTGTGTTCCATGGTTATGTATGAGATGGTTGTTTTGTGTTCATTTTAAATAAGTGTTGTTCTAACTTTTCGATTTTATAAATAGATGCCTATTGCCGTCAGCACTGTTGAGGAGTTCCAGGTTACTCGTTTCGGACCCCGTATCGTTGAGCTTACCACTCTGCTTGATCTCCCTCTTCCCACCATCACGGTGTATCCACTCACCAAGTTCGAGAGGAAGGACCTCTGGGGCTTCAAGGTGAACCAGCCCGGACGCCAGACTGAGCCTACTACGGAGGCCATCGTCTTCAAGCTGATGCACGACTATAGGGAGAGAGGCATGGAGGTAGTCATGCAGGACCTGATAGGACGATTGTTAGGCCGTCACTCCCAACAGGTTAGGGGCACTCACTTCCACGCCTTCGGAAGGCGTGATGTTGATGGAGATTCCATCGACTTTGAGGACGACTCGAGGAGCACTGCAGAGCCGATACGTCTCTATCTTCAGGACTTAGAGACACTTCTCAGGCACGTGGACACGGATAGGACGAACGTCATGCTTGGCAATGACGAGCTTCAGGTGCAGCTACGCGAGAAGGACAAGCTTTTCGCACAGCAGGATGAGATGATCAAGGAAATGGAGACGAAGTTCGAGGCTCAGGATCGCAAGTTCAAGAGTCAGGAGAAATGCGTCCAGGATAGGAACAAGAAAATCCGGGACATGACCGAGGAACTGAAGTCCAAGGACTTCGATCTTGAGCAGCAGCAGATGGTTATTGAGAGGCTTCGCTCCCAGAAGAGGGCTCTCAAGGCCAAGGTCGATTCCTTGACCACTACGATTGAGGAGAACAAGACCGCGATGGAGAACGCAGGTCTTACCTTCGTTGAGGAGGAGATTGACGCTGATGAGTAGACTTGACTACTCGTTTACCTTTCATATTCATACTTGTTATTGTGAACTTATTATTGGACCATCCGACATGTGGATGGCTTGCCACTTGTGTGTTTTACTTCATGAGCTTATTATGTGGTTGTTGAACCTTTGTTTTTATATTGCTTGTTATGTGTTTGCTTATGTTGTATTGTGCATGAAACATCTATGGGTATCTCATTCTTATCTATTTGAACAAACCACAGATGCCTCCCCGTCGCGCGAACCCCAACCCCAACAACATCACCCCGGAAATGCAACAAATGATGAATGCGCAAACACAGCTTATGCAAATGATCACAACATTCATCCAAAACCAGAATAACAACAACAACAACAACAACAACGACCCCAACAACAACAACAACAACAACAACAACAACAACCCTCCGGGTTTTGATATGCTCACCAGATTTCTAGGTCTGAGGCCAGCAAAGTTTTCGGGAACAACTGATCCCATGATAGCCAATGACTGGCTACGTTCTGTGAACAAAGACTTAGTGACCGTGGGCTGCACGGATGCTGAAAAAGTCAGATTCGCAGCACATCTGTTGGAAGGACCAGCCGCCACATGGTGGGACAACTTCCAAATCACCACTCCTATTGATGAGGTGACTTGGGCTATCTTTGAAGATGGTTTTCGCACGGCTCATATCTCATCAGGGATAATGAGTCTGAAAAAGAAAGAGTTTCACAACCTGAAACAGCGCCACCGCAGCGTGGCAGAATACATAGAAGAGTTCAACAATCTGGCGCGCTATGCGCCGGATGAGGTTGATACAGATGCCAAGAGAAAAGAAAAGTTATTGGAGGGTTTGAATGATGAGCTGAACCTACAGTTGTCTGTGGCATATGTTCCAACTTATCAGTCGTTGTGTGACAAGGCTGCTATTTTGGAAAGTAAAATGAAGCAAGTCGAGAGTAGAAAGAGGAAACACTCCGACAAGCACAGCTCGGGATCGTCTCACAAACGATCTCACTATGATGACAGTGGCAACTCAGGATCCCATAAACATGGGAAATTCAGCAAGCACAACCACAACCGTCATGACAACAAGCATCATCGCAGTCATGACAAGGACAAGTACAAGAACCACAAGGGTGGACATAAGAGCCACTATGGTGGAAATGGTAGTGGAAGTGGAGGCCAACCTCCTAAAAAGGACATCAGTCAGGTTGAATGCTTCAAATGCAAGAAGATGGGACACTATGCAAATGAGTGCCCCGAAAAGAAGGTGGAAGGACCTAACAAGCCGAATCCTTTCCAGAAAGGACAGGTTAACCACATCAATGTGGAGGAGGTCTATGAGGAGCCTGATGCCGTGGCTGGTAAGTTCAGACTCAATTCAATTTCAGCATTTGTACTCTTTGATACCGGTGCATCTCATTCATTCATATCAAAGGCATTTGTTGAAAGAAATGAACTACCGGTAGAAACCATTGGGTGTCCTATAAGAGTAAGTTCTCCAGGGCGAGAAATGATAGTAAACTCAGGTTGTCATGACTTAGTCATAGAGTTTGGAAAATATATGTTTCCAGTGAACCTAATAATTCTGGATTCCCAAGGACTGGATGTGATTTTGGGAATGGATTGGATGGCTAAGTATGAAGGAGTATTAGATTGTGCCAACCGTTCAGTTACCCTCACAACCCCCGAAGGTAAAAGAATAAAATTCAAGTCAAACTTTGAATCCAAAGGAAGTAAGTTAAATTCTCTTAAGGGGGTTAGCATGGACAGTGTACCAATAGTATGTGAGTATCCGGACGTGTTTCCGGAAGAGCTACCAGGAATGCCACCGGATAGAGATGTGGAGTTTCTGATAGATTTGGTGCCAGGATCAGGACCAATAGCCAAGAGACCATACAAAATGTCTGTTGATGAATTGAAAGAGCTCAAGAAACAGCTAGGAGAACAGTTACAGAAAGGGTTTATTCAACCAAGTTCTTCATCTTGGGGAGCCCCGGTATTGTTCGTGGAGAAGAAGGATAGAACACAAAGATTATGTATTGACTATCGTTCTCTCAACGAGGTGACCATCAAGAATAAATATCCTTTGCCAAGAATCAACGACTTGTTTGATCAGTTAGAAGGAGCATGTGTATTCTCGAAGATTGATCTCCGGTCAGGTTATTTTCAGCTCAAAATAAGAGAACAAGATATACCAAAAACAGCATTCACCACAAGGTATGGATTGTATGAATACACTGTGATGCCTTTTGGTTTAACCAACGCTCCAGCATACTTCATGAATATGATGAACAAGGTGTTCATGGAATTTCTTGACAAGTTTGTTGTCGTTTTCATCGATGACATCTTGGTCTACTCCAAAAGCAAGGAAGAGCATGAAAGACACTTACGCTTGATACTTGAGAAACTGAGGGAACATAAACTATATGCCAAATTCAGCAAGTGTGAGTTCTGGTTAGAGGAAGTTGGTTTTCTTGGTCATGTGATGACAAAAGATGGTGTGGCAGTTGATCCTGCTAAGGTTTCAGCTGTGACAGAATGGGAATCACCCAAGAATGTGAAAGAAGTTCGTAGTTTCCTCGGCTTAGCAGGTTACTACAGAAGGTTCATTGAAAATTTCTCAAAAGTTGCTAAGCCTATGACAGAATTGCTAAAGAAGGACAAGAAATTTGCTTGGTCTGAAGGTTGCGAAGTCAGTTTCCAAGAATTGAAGAAGAGACTTGTAACAGCACCAGTTCTATGTCTGCCAGATTTGGAAAAGGATTTCCAAGTGTATTGTGATGCTTCTCATCAAGGTTTGGGTGCCGTACTTATGCAAGATGGTAAAGTCGTAGCCTATGCTTCAAGACAACTCAAAACTCATGAAGTAAACTATCCTACTCATGATTTGGAGTTAGCCTCTGTCGTCCATGCACTCAAAACATGGAGACATTACCTTTTGGGTAAGCGTTGTGAAGTGTTCACCGATCATAAAAGCTTGAAGTATATCTTCACCCAGAAGGATATCAACATGAGACAAAGGAGATGGTTAGAACTTATCAAAGATTACGACTTAAGTTTGCAATACCACCCCGGTAAAGCGAACGTAGTAGCCGATGCTCTAAGTCGTAAGATGTTTGTAAATGGCCTTACCAAAGGGGAATTGCCAGATGACTTGTGTAAGCAATTCAAAGAACTCAGATTGGAGATTGTACCAGAAGGACATCTCATGTCCTTAGATGTTCAACCCACTCTATTGGATAAGATCCGAGAAGTTCAGAAGACTGATGAGGAAATTGGAAAGATTAAAGAAAATATTAGTCTAGGGAAGGCTAAGAGTTTCCACGTTGACGAACAGGGTACTTTATGGCACGGGAAACGTATATGTGTTCCACAAGACCCAGAGTTACGGAAACTGATCTTACAAGAAGGTCACAACTCTCCGTATTCTATTCACCCGGGAAATACAAAGATGTACATGGACATGAAGGAAAGGTTTTGGTGGAACAATCTCAAAAGGGACATCGCCGAACATATTGCTTTGTGTGATGTGTGTAGCAGAGTCAAAGCGGAGCACCAGAAACCAGCGGGTTTGCTTCAACCACTGCCTATTCCTGAATGGAAGTGGGAAAATATTGGTATGGATTTCATTACCGGATTACCAAGGACCAGGTCAGGGTATGATTCCATATGGGTGGTAGTGGATCGCTTAACTAAAGTGGCTCATTTTATACCAGTGAAGACAACCTATACAAGTGCCAAGTTAGCTAAAATTTACATGAGCAGGATTGTATGCCTTCACGGTGTGCCAAAGAGTATTGTGTCAGATAGAGGAACCCAGTTCACATCTCACTTTTGGAGACAGCTTCATGAATCCTTGGGAACGAGATTGGAGTTTAGCACTGCTTTTCATCCTCAAACGGATGGACAAACAGAAAGGACCAACCAAATTCTTGAGGACATGTTGAGAGCCTGTGCTTTAGATTATGGAGCAAGTTGGGATGAAAGTTTGCCTTACGCGGAGTTCTCTTACAATAACAGCCATCAATCTAGTATTGGAATGGCACCATTTGAGTTACTCTACGGAAGGAAATGTACCACCCCATTATTATGGAATGGTGTGGGAGAAAGAAGCTTATTTGGACCTGATCTTATCAAGGACGCCGAAGAGAAAGTCAAATTGGTTAAGGACAGATTGAAGATAGCACAGTCCCGACAGAAAAGCTACGCGAATTCTAAGCGTAGAGAAGTCACCTACGAAGTTGGGGATAGAGCTTATCTCAGGGTATCACCACTCCGTGGGGTGAAAAGATTTGGAGTCAAAGGAAAGTTGGCACCAAGATATGTTGGGCCATTCAAGATTCTAAGTCGCAAGGGAGAAGTTGCATATGAAGTTGAATTGCCAGAATCTCTATCAGCAGTCCATAACATATTTCATGTGAGTCAGCTTAAGAAATGTCACCCAGAAATGGAAGAGTCTTCTTTGAAGGATACCATACCTTTGGAAGAAGTTCAGCTAGAAAGTGATCTCACTTATGAGGAAAAGCCTGTCAAGATTTTAGAGACCGCAGAAAGAGTTACCAGGACCAAGACTATCAAGTTTTGTAAAGTGCAATGGAACCACCACTCCGAAGAGGAAGCAACATGGGAAAGAGAAGATGATCTTCGGAAAGACCACCCTCACCTATTTTCTAGCCAAACCGAATCTCGAGGGCGAGATTCATCTTAAGGGGGTTAGATTTGTAACATCCCAAAAATCATAGTTTCAAAACTTATTCATATCATCTTTGCATCATTCATCCATTTAGGGTTTTCTTAAAAATCATTTAGAGACAGAAGTTGGAGCTATGATTTCATGTGGGCAATTTATCCCAAATGACCATCACCCTTTGAAATTTGAAAGTTTAAATACTTGTTTGCTTGCCTCCATTGATGGAAAGATTAGGTGAAACTTTTAAACCAAGATTCCAAATTTAGAAATAGTTCCAAAATCCTTTCTTCAAATATTTGCAAACTAGAGCAAATATCTGTTTATTTTGAAACCCAAGCTTGACCAAGTCTTGCTAGGTAACCACTTAGTTAAAATGACTGATTTTGAATCCACAAAACCCTGCAAAAATTCCCAAAAAAGTTTGGATTCAAAAGGATTTGAATTCATATCAAAAATCATTCCAGAAAATAGAAATAGAAAAAGAAAAGACTTAAACAAAAGAAAAAGGCCGCGCGGCCAGAATCTGGCCCAGCAACAAATCGAACCCAGCAAGCCACCCGGGATCTTTTATTTCTCCTCTCACGCGCGAGCGCACGCGCTGAGCCGATGACAAGCAGACCCCACCTGCACTCCGCGCACCTCGCTGACAAGCGGGCCATCTCCACGCCAGCATCGTCTCCACCCGCACGACCTGTTCGTCCCCAATCAACGCGGCCGTTTCCTATGTGTTAATCGCGGCGTCAATTCGAATCAATGGCCGAGTGATTCTCGCGCTTGACCAGGCTATATAAACCCCCTCTGTCCCCTCTCTCTTTTCCCCCAAACCCCAAGCACAGAACGCCCCCAGGCTGCGCGCATTTCTCTCTGCAACCCCGCCGTCTCCGACGACTGCGCCGGCGAATTCCGGTGAGTCTCGAGTTCCCCTCGGTCTCGCGTTCACGCTATCTTGTTCAGTGAACCGTCTTCTGCACGAACTCCGGCAAGTTCTAGTGGTAAGCCCCGACCGCCCCGCGTCTTCTAGTTCAAGCACACGACTCTGCCTTGACTCTGTGAATCTAACCGTGCCCTCGTCTTGCCTTGGGGTGGTTCACAGCGACGTCCACGACGACCACCCGACACACCGACGCCGCCCTCCACTCCGGCGAGCAATCGCAACCGTGTCCGAGCGCCCCTTGACCAACCGCAAGTACGACGAGCTTCGCCGTGACCCCCTGAGCCCGGTGAGCTACTCCTCGATCTCTCTTACCCCCTGTAGTGCCGCCTCCATCGTCGACCGACAGTTCCGCCGCCGGTAGCCACCGCTCCGCCGCCAATTCTTGGTCAGATCGATAGCAGCCATTGGATCTGCATCGTAGGGTTAAGATAGAACATTAAACGAAAGGGTAAGCGCGCATCTGAGCCGCCAGATCCCACTTAGATCGTACGGTCCACGGAGCGCGATCCGCGCGATGCGGTACGCACCAGTAAGGATGCGACGCGTGGCAAGGTTTAAACTAAAAACAGAATTTAAAACCAGATTTAGATTCAAACTTCAAATGCTTATAACTTTTGAATGCCACGTTAGATTTTTGCAAATTTTATACCGTTGGATTCAGTGAAACAAGGCCTTTCTGAATATACAATTTATTTAGCATATAGTAACAGTTAAAAATGATTTTATTTGTAGAACAAGTTTAAGGCTATTTTAGATATAGATTTAATTTGGTAAATTATATTGGGGCCAAATAAGTTTAGTTGGCAAACTTGTGACATGTTAAGTTTCTGTAGACATGAGCATACTTGGTAGGATTTTCAAAAATCACCACTTAGTAAATTCTTGCATGCATGCATTCATATTATTTTTGGTTGTATATAATTGTGAGTAATTGTATGCTTTAATTTCTTGTGTAGATTTTGCTAGTGATTGTGATTGTGAAGAGTGCTACTCTCCCCACTACCAAGGCAAGTGATATTTACATGAATAAATTTGTCCTATGTTTTGAACTAGCATTAGATATTTTGTTATAGTATTGCATGTTATTTTGTCTAATGCAAAAGATGGGGAAATCCTATGTAGTCTAGTAGATTTGCTAAGGAATTATCCCTAAGATAGGTTGCCATACTTTGCTTAGCCTAGCTTATAGCAAAACTAGGGTTGGTGAAAAACTACACTTACTACAAAGAAAATATTACTAAGTCAAGAGACTTATACTTTTCTAATAAAACGACTAAGTCAAATGAACCTCCTGGGTGGAATGGAAAGTATGGGTTATGTTGAGTGGTTACACAAGGCCATGGACTTGGGTTGTGTATCTCACTTGTGGTAAGCCACCCAGGCACAAAGGGATTTGGAGGCCAAGTGTTGAGAAAGCTTACAGTGCAACCACTTGGCAATATGGGCTCTGCCATGATCATATAGGTTGCTAGAACTTAGTCACTTGGACAGTTGGTGGTAGATGGGATGATAGGATGGAACGCGTCCATTTGACTAAGGAAAAGCTTCTGAAAGGTCCTGTCTTGGGAAACCAAGTCTGGTGGGGAAAGTGCACAACCTCTGCAGATGGAAAACCTAAGTACTTAGCCTTGTCCAAGGAAATGGACACTTTTGAGCATCAAGACATGGAAGCTACAAGAATCTCATCACTCCAACTTCTAAATAAAAATTGATGGGTGAACAAGGGTGAAGGACCCCAATGTCTATTGGTGGTACCTTGGGAATGTTTTTGACAAAGAAAAACTTAGTGACTTCAACTAATAGGAAAAACCTATTTTCAAGCAAAGCAAGCCAAGCTACACTTAGCCAAAATGCATATAGTAGTATAGTCCACCTAAAATATACTAAGGTATCACTTGCCAATACTATTCTAAAGTATTGACCCTCTGTGGCTGTAACTTGTGATGTTGCAGGTTACTCCGATGATGAATAGGAGTCATGAGTCTACACTCAACATGCTTGCCTGTGGCACATGAAGATGAAGACTTATGTTTATTTACTTATTCCTTAAACTCTTGTATTAGGCCTATGGCCCTGAGTTGTAAAAGACTATGTTTTATCTCTGGAATGAATGTAATAAACGACCTTTGTATCTGTGTACTTCATCTTAAACTGTGGATGCTAGCATTGATCCAGGGACTAGCATTGCAATCACAGGGATCCTTTCCTTTATAAAGGAGGGGTCTAACATTTTCTAAGGGGTTGTCCAAATCCTAGGGTTACGAACCTACAGGCAACACAGTGCTCTGATACCATCTGTAGAAGCCTGAACCCAATAAGGTACAAGTTCCTGTGTTTACAGTGCTAGTCACTGGATCAAAATAGCTATCACCCACAGTTTAAGATGTAATATCAAGAAACAAAGGTCATATTACAACTCATAACCAGGAATAAAATAGTTCATTACAACTTACATAGCTCATATGGATATCTTGTTATAGAGCAACAGATATAACTATAAAGCATGGAGTCCTTCATCTTCATATGCCACAGGCCAACATGTTGGTTGTAGACTTGTCACCCTACTCAACAAACTTCACTAACATCAAACAAACCTGCAACATGATAAGTTACAGCCACAAGGGTCAATACATTTGAATTTTATTGGAAAGTGATATCATATTGATATGGAGAATCTAACATCTACATGAATATATGGCTAGGTGGAGTTTTGGATGGCCTTTGCATAAAATAAATTTTCCCTATCCTTTGTAAATTAGGTTTTCTCTTTTTCAAAACACTTCATCAAACATGGCACACTGGATACACACCAGGTGCCACCCTTGTTCACCCAACAAGTTTTAACTTAGAGAAATTATGATGATGAGATTCTTGATCTTGCTTTATTGTCTTGATGCTTAAAATTGTCCATAACCGGGTACATGGCTAAGTATTTAGTCTTTACCCTCTTGAGAGGTGGTGCACTTTCCCCACAAGACTCGACATGCATCGAGACGAGACATTTCAGAAGCAATCCCTCAGACCACCATGGATGCGTTCCATCCTATCATCACTACCAGCTTCTTTCCATCTGGTTGAGTTCTTGCAACTTAGTTGGTCAAGGAAGATCCCATATGTCATGTGGCTGCACTGGAAGCTTTCGCGACAAGAATGTCTCCAATCTCTTTTTTCCTGGGTGGCCATCCCCAAGTGAGATACACAGGGTAAACCATATACATGGGCCCTGAGTACAAGACCCATTTCCACCCAGGTGTTTCATTAATATCAGTTGTTTTCATTAGTCCAAAAACAATACTTGTATTTTCATAAGACATCATATCATGATTTCCACCCACAAATCAATATAGAAAGACTAAGCATTCTAAACTTACAATGTCTCCTATCTTTAGGAAATACTACCAAGGTAGATACTATAGGTTTAGCATAGCATAGAAATATACAAAATAGCCTTATCATGCATACTACAAAAATATCACTAATGCAATATTGAAAAGATAGGACTTTTGATGACCAAAGTATCACTTTACTTTTTAGTAGAAAATATAGGTACTCTCCTTGATCTTGAAATGTCACACTCCTCAAGGTTCACTACAATATAATCAAGCAAAAGCAGACACTCAAAACTACAACACAAATTAATAAAACAAAAACAAGAAAACAAAGAAATGCATGCAAGCATGCAAAAGGTCATTTTATTTTAGAATTTTTTTAGCAAGGTGTTGAACACTACAAACATCTATTGGTCCTTTTAAAAGTGGAATTACAATTGGAATCAAGTTAGTGCAATTTGGTTAATTAAAATATTTTCTTTTGCTAGAAATGCTTTTATTCACAGGAATAATTTCTAGTGTCAACAAAATATATTTTTAATTTTAGATGTTAGTGTTTATGGTCCGAGGGTTCAAAACAAAACCATTTGAAAAATGATTTACTCAAAAATATTTTTTAGAACAATTTTTATACTCAAAATATCCCTAAACAAGTTTGCCTAAAACTATAATTTTTTAGAATAAAACAACCAAAGTAAGGCCTTAGATGCAAAGCTCACATTTTTCTGAATCCATAGACACCTAATTTGTATTTTTATGATTTGTAGATTAAACGTTATGAATTTCCTAAGTTTAATCATCTAATAACATTTTCTGGAATTTTGTCTAAAAAGGCCTGGCGATGTGGTGTGTTTCTATTGGCTGATACTGTTTCGGATGGATCAAGCGATGCAAGCCGTTAGATCTAAGTGGAATCGCACGGAGAAGATCTGCCTGTACCTCTTCGATTAGTGATTCTATCCTAGCCGCAGGATATCGATCCAGTGGATCAGAGCGTGCTGGCTAGAGATGGGCGGCGCTGCTGGCGATGCGCGGCGGCAGCGCGGCGGGCGATGGTGCACTAGCAGCGCTAGGGGTTAAGGGGAGGATGCAAGGATGTTACCGAGGTCGCGTGATCGAGGTGGTAGTCGTAGTTGACGTAGGGGCGCACTGGCTCGTCGGTGATTCCTCGCCGGAGCTGCGTTGGGTGTCGGTGGTTGCGGACGAAGATGGAGTCGAGCGTCTGGGCCATGAGAAAACTAACAGATAGGGTCAGTGCGTGCGCACGAAGATGACAAACATGGTAGTGCAGACTGGAGGGCAAGGGGCACACGGTGCTCACCGAATTTCGTCACCGAAGTTGCGCACATCGTCGGGCGCTTGCAGACGACGACGGAGGCGAATACCTGGGGCACGAGAAAGCACAAGAAGAGGATGAGAATATGCGTCTAACAACGGCAGATGCAACGGAGCAAACCAGAGGAGAGGTGGTGGTCGGAGCTCACTATAATTAGAGCAGCCTGAGGGCTCTCTGGGTGCGAGGGTTAAGGGGAAATGGAGAGGAGGGAGAGGGGGTTAAGAGGGCAAGGTCGAGGGAGGGGATTACTGTGTGAAACAACGCAATTTACTCGAATTGAATCCACCATAAACGGCAGAGAAAGGGGAGGCGGGTTGAGAGCACTGAAAACAACGATGACGACGTGGCGGTGTGGTCGATTTGGCAGTGAGGGGGTGCGGTGTGCGCGGGTGACAAAATAGCAGAGGGGGAGAGAGGGAGTGGCCCGGGTGGGCTGCTGTTGGGCTAGGGTGCTAGGCTGGGTTAGGGGCCGGTCAGGTAGAGTTCTCTTTCTTTTTTCTTTTTTCAAATATTTTTCCTTTTCTTTTTCCATTTTCTATTTTTAAACAAATCATTTGATTCAAACCTCCATTTGCATTCAAATATTATCCAAATATTTCTAGTAGGTTTTATACAAAATATGAGTTGATTACTTAGTCCACTTTGAGGATTTCAAAAATATTTTTATTAATCATTTAAATTGAGTGTGGCACATTGGCATTTATTTAAATAAAATTTGAATATGGTTCATAAGCCCATATAGTTTTATTTAAATAAACTTTTATCCTTTTATACTATTTAATAAAATTTTATTCCATTTACTTATGGATTTTAGCCATGGTTTAAATTGTCTTTCAATAATTCTTATTTATTTATTTTGTTGTCTTATATAATTAATATCTTTTTATTTAAAGCTCCAAAAATTGTTATTCAAATTTGTATAATTCTATTTAATAATTATTTCTCTTTTTATATCCTTTTGAATTATTTTGTTCACAATTAAATTGTGATTTTAGCTATGAGCTTTATTAACCTTGGAATATTTCTTTTATCTTATAAAAATCATAAGTTTTAATCCATGGCTCCAAATGGAGTGAAATCAATTCCCATGGTTTTGTAATATTTTTTACCATTATTGATTATTTAGGAATGTTGTTGCTAAATTTTATATGGAATAAAGCCATAGTCTTGGAGTGATCTTGATGATGATTTCCTTCATTAGGGTTTACGTTTATCCTTTCAAAGTGTTCAAAATCAAGATACATTCCATGCATGAATGCATTTGATCTATTTGAAAATTTGTTTGTTACTTTCTCATTAAAATTTTGATCAAATAAGGTTTTGATGTTTCCATTTAGAAACAAAAAGTTTCTTTCCCCCCTAAATTACAACATTTAATTCTTTTGATTGATTATTTTTCACATTTCAAAATTTGGAAAATTTGGGATGTGACATTATAATAACATCATACCAGAACTTGCAGAGCAGGAACACAAACCACGAATGAACTACATAGTAGAGGATTGATACGTCGGAAACGTATCTATAATTTTTGATGATCCATGCTTGTTTAGTATGTACTTTGCTTTGGTTTGTCTACACTTTGACGTGTTTTTATATGTTTTCTGGAACTAACCTATTAACAAGTTGCCACAGTGCCTGTTACCTATTTTCTTCTATAGCTTGTTCCAGAAAGGCAGAAAATCAATATTCTTGGAATTGGACGGACAAAAGCCAAAGTCAATATTTTACCGTGGACAACACGAAGCCAGAAGATGAGACAAAAAAGGCTCACCAGGGGGCCACACCCCCTGGCCGCGCGGGTGGGCCCACCCCGCGCCTGAGGGGTGCAGTAGCTCTGGTGGCCCCCTGGATCGCCCCTTCGCCTATAAGAAGCCGCCAATGTAGAAACCCTAGGCACCTGATCAAAACTCCACGAAACCGTCTGTAGCCGCCGCCACCATCATCCCTAGATCGGGCGAGGGGGGATCTGAAGTTCTTCCCGGCACCCTGCCGGAGGGGAGATCATCCCGGAGGCCTTCTTCTTCAACATGCCAGCCTCCGGTATGAAGCGTGAGTAGTTCCACCTTGGACTATGATACGTTGGAAACGTATTTATAATTTTTGATGCTCCATGCTTGTTTAGTATCTAATTTTCTTTACTTGTAAACACTTTGAGGTGCTTTTTACAAGTTTTCTGGTACTAACCTATTAACAAGTTGCAACAGTGCCAGATGCCTATTTTCTGCTGTTTTTGGTTTTAGAAAAGTTAGTAAAGAAATATTCCCGGAATTGGACGGGATGAAGGACAAAGTCAATAACTTTTCGTGGGGAACAAGAAGTCCAGAGGAGAGCCCGAGGGGCTAGCCTGAGGGGACAGACACCCCCCAGGCACTAGTGGGCCCTACCCCACGCTTGGCTAGGGTTTAGCCGCCCTGGCGGCCGCCTCGGTCTCCCTCTTCGCCTATAAGAAGCCCCCGATGCAGAAACTCTTAGTGCCCAATCAGAAATCCACAAAACCGTCTATAGCCGCCACCACCATCGTCCCTAGATCGGATGGGATCTGAAGCTCTTCCCAGCACCCTGCCGGAGGGGAGATCATCCCGGAGGCCTTCTCTCCGGTACGATTCGTGAGTAGTTCCACCTTGGACTATGGGTCCATGTAGTAGCTAGATGGTTATCTCCTCCTTTGTGCTTTCATGTATAGATCTTGTGAGCTCCGTTCATGATCAAGATGGATATTGAGATTACTATTTGTAATCATGCATGTTGTGTTTACGGGGATCCGATGGATATTGAGATTACTATGTTGGTTTGATTATTGGTTTTATCTTTATGATTCTATCATGTCTGTGTTGTTTGTGATCTTGCATGCTCTCTGTTGCTAGTGGTTATCTTGGCCAAAGTAGTTGCTAGTGACTCCAAGAGGGAGTATTTATGCTCGATAGTGGGTTCATGCCTCTAGTTTCCAAGGGAAGTGACAGAAATCTCTTCGGTTGTAGATGTGTTGTTGCTAATAGGGAGAAAACAACGGTCTCTTGTTCATGGAACATGTGGACTGTTTACCTTACACACTTTGCTTAAAGTAGTTGTCTGTTTCTTGCAACTTAATACTGGAGGGGGTTAGGATGATAACCTGAAGGTGGACTTCTAGTCATAGATGAAGTTGGATTACGGTCTATGTATATTGTTGTATTGCCCAATCAACTTCATAGGATCTTTCTGGCTAGTAATTGCATTGTTATGCCTTGCTCAGTTCCTATCAATTGCCCCACTGTAATTTGTTTACCCTTCATGCCATGTTGTTTATCTATGGAGAGCACCTCTAGTTGAACTATGGACCCCGCTCCAATCTTTACCATTGATACATCTTCCACTTTTACTTATTTACTTGCTGCAAACCATTACCTTCCACACCATACGTTTAATCCTTTGTTACAACAAACCGGTGAGCTTGACAACCTTACTGATTCCTTGGGGCAAAGTCTTGAGTTTGTGTTGTGCAGGTCTCCACGTTGCTTGCAACACCTGTGTGATGTTTCCTTCCTCCTACTAGTTCGATAACCTCGGTCTCAACTGAGGGAAGACTTGCTGCTGCACTCTTCACACGTTGCTCTTGGGGTTCCCAACAAGACTCCACATCAAGCACCAAGTTCTCTGGCGCCACCAAGGAGTCATCAACAAGTTTTCTGGCGTCATTGTCGGGGATGCTAAGTACGTCTTCACTAGGGGAGTCTTTCACTTCCTTTCTCTTTACTTCGTTTTTAGTTTGCTTTGTTTCTTTTGCTTGGTTTTGTTTCCCTCTTTCCAAAAAACACAAAAAAATTAGTCTAGCTTGGTTTGCTTTCTTTATTCAACAACACAAAAAAATTAGTTCTTTCTCTAGCTCACCATGTTGCTCCCGAGTTATCTCTGGAAAAACTTGCAATAGGTAGTGGCTCCATAACTGGGAAAGATAATATTGAAGAATTATTAATTATGTTAGAAAGCATGAGGATACTGAGGATAAACCTATAGCTGAACTTTCTCCTAATTATAAGATTGCTGCAGCTTCTATAGTTCATATGTTGGAGTCTAGGTTTGTTAGCCTTAACCCCTTATAAAATTCTTATTCCTAAAACTAAAAGAAGAAAAGAATGTTGAAAAAAGGGAATTCATCCTTAAAACATTATCAAAAGAATTCCATGATGTTGCTAGGGGAGGCCAAAAAGGTTTTTGAACGTGTAGATGTTGTGGATATTTCTAATAAAACTAAGCCTAGAGAGGAATTCAATATACCCATACCCTATAAGCTTGTTGGAATACATGAAGCCTTTGAAAATAACTTCGATTGGATTGCCCCTGAAAATCTTTTTGATTAAGGTACTAGACCAAAGAGAGATAAAAAAGGATCCTCCAAAACCCATTTGGATGAGATACCTTTCATAGTTGAATAATTTGCAAGTATGAATGTTAATGCTTCTTCATTTGAAAATACTTGATTCTTCTTGCCTCTTGTGCCTACCTTAAAGGCGTTAAATAAAAGTACTTGTTGGGAGATAACCCAAGAGTTTCCTTGAGTCTTGGAAGTTATTACTACTGTAATGACCTCTCCTTATCCTTTTTGTTTGCTTTTTGTGCCAAGAATGACCTCTAATGAGAGGGAACTATGATTTGGGGAGTTGCTGTCCCGAAACAGATTTCTGTCCTCCACCAAAAAATTTTGTGAGGAGGATCTGTAACTCGTATTGAGCTCCAAATTTATGAATAAATTCCCCAGTATGTTGGATAACTTTCGTTAGTTCAACACTTTTTGATTTGAGCAACAGAAGATGTTCGAAAAAATTCGCTTCTACTTGCTGGTCTGTTTTGACAGATCCATGCCATTATTTGCATTTGCTTCTTATTGATTCCTTTTTGAGCCCTCTTCAAGTAAATTGAGTTTCTTTGAAGGGTTACTACAGTAGCTTGTGTTTTTAGTGAAAATCCTTGCTGTTCCAAAGCTTTGCCAGCGGTCTAATATCTTTTGAATAAGCTAATGTTGCTAATGAAGATTGTGTGAAGATTTGTATGAAGGAAAAAAATCCAGGTGTAGAGAGAGAATGATGCAATGAGATGAAGAATAGACAAAAGCTTAAGCTTGGGGATGCCACCATGGTGTCACCCCAAGAAATATGCAAGAAGTACAAGAGTCAAAGCTTGGGGATGCCCAAGGCATCCCCTTCTTCATCAATAAAAAGCTCAGGTCTTTCTGGACACTTCATTTTTATTGTTTCATGCACAGTTGTGTTGTTCTTGAGCGTCTTAGTTTTCGTTTGCTTTGCTTAGTTCGTTAGTTTGCTTTAGTAGTTTGGACCCCCGTTCTCGCTGTGTTGTTTTGCAAATAAGTTTGCTTGGTGTTTGGAAAGGAGTAGTAAGTTCTTGCTTGAAGTGCAAGAGGATCTTGCATTGACTGTGACTTAGACTTTAGCATGACATGCTAGGTGTTGTTTTAGCAAAATGCTTAGTGATTATTTCGGTAGCATGTCTTGTTCCAAACAATTGGGATTGCTTAGTGTGCCTTGAAGAAATTATGCGTTGTTTTAGCATGCAAAAGCATAGTATTGTCGTATTTTCCTTTGATGTTTTGCTTGGGTTGACTTGGCACATGCTTACACCATTTTATGACTATGACAAGTCACCATTAGCCTCTATGATCATTTAGTCCTTGACTTGTAGTACCACTCTTTGCTTTGATTAGTTTGCTTTGTTGCATTGCATAATTATGGCCATTATTGCTCTCTTAGTTGGTTGCTCCAAGTCTTTTGCTAGCCTCCACTTGTATGAGTAAGTTCTACTCATCCTTCCAACTCCCAATAAACCAAGTTATTACAAAGTTTCCACTATAAAATCCTATGCATGGTGTGTTACGCCATTCCAAGTATATTCTTGTTTTCATATATCTTCCAATTAAAAACTATTTTTGTTATGTGAAAACTTAGTGATTAAAGCCCTCACGAACTTGATGGCACATTATATTCTTTGCCCCTAATAAACTTGAACCATTGAGGAAACTTTGTTGTATATGCTTGCACTTATAAGTTGGGATTAGTAGAACCGTGCTGTCACGGGGAACGTTTTCAACATTGCACTTGTACTTTTTGTACTCCGTTGATATCATGCTCTTTTTTCTATGGATGTTACCGGTGTGAAATGAAGTGGGAAATTGTAAGTTCATGGAGTTTGTATTCTGTGTTAGAGAAACGCCTGGGTCGCTAGACTAAGCCATGCCTAATCATGGTGGAAACTTGCAGCATCACCATAGTGACATCTATGAAGCATTATTCTTATTAAAAAAGACACATTGGTAAAGGAGGAAAGAGAGAAAAAAGCACCATATTCCGATGGTTCATAAGAAGAATTGCTGAGATGCCCATTGTCTGCTTGCCTTGTCATTTTGGTTATGGGAAAGATCCTGTGCCATGTGCAAGGGATACCCCATTGGCGATTCTCAATGATATGCAAATACTTAAAGTGAGAAGAACTTTCCTGGGCCCTAAGTTGAGTATCCATGAGGTGTATCCCTCATAGTCAAGGGACTTGAGATAGCCAACTTATACTTTGTCAAGCATATACTCCAGCTTTACCACTTTAACCTTAACCACTTCAAGATGCTTATGATAGGGGCAATGAGGGCTGAAAGCTAATAAGTACCATAATTTTTGGAAGCTGTTTTTGAAACTTGTAATCCATGCTTCCTTTACAAAAAAACCTTTCTTCCATCATTATTAAGTCTCCACCTTCTACCTTTAGGCACCATTAAGAGAGCATAGTTGTCATTCTGTGTGCAGTGTTCCAAAGCTTACTAATTGATGCATATTGTGTTATTAATTGTTCTTGTGCTATTTGTTTCTAGTCACCCTTGTGAACTTTGCAGGTGTCCTATGCATTATATTGCTACTCTATGAGGGACAA
The DNA here is from genome assembly GCA_916181665.1 of Avena sativa. Classification (NCBI taxonomy): domain Eukaryota; kingdom Viridiplantae; phylum Streptophyta; class Magnoliopsida; order Poales; family Poaceae; genus Avena; species Avena sativa. The sequence goes on along the minus strand of OV702279.1, from coordinate 49,039,250 downwards.
GATGATTGCCACTATGCTATGTTTTCTGCATGTGAAACAAACAAACATTTTTCAATGCATATTATTCATGATCTTTGATTGTACCTTGTCATGTTGCATGCATAGTTACTATGTCCTATTGTTAGAACTCCATCTTTCATGCACATATTTAGAGTTCTTTGATCCCAGCTTTCAATGTTTGCAAATGGTTGGATCTTTATTGTGAGGGTGCATGTCACCTCAAAAATTATTCTTTTATCACTTACCTACTCGAAGACGAGCAGGAGTTAAGCTTGGGGATGCTGATATGTTTGAAACATATCTATAATTTTTGATGCTCCATGCTTGTTTAGTATCTACTTTGCTTTACTTGTCCACACTTTGAGGTGCTTTCTACATGTTTTCTGGTACTAACCTATTAACAAGTTGCAACAGTGCCAGATGCCTGTTTTCTGCTGTTTTTGGTTTCAGAAAAGTTAGTAAAGAAATATTCTCGGAATTGGACCGGACGAAGGACAAAGTCAATAAATTTCCGTGGGGAACAATAAGTCCAGAGGAGAGCCCGAGGGGACAGACCCCCCCTAGGCGCAGGTGGGCCCTACCCTGCGCCTAGCTAGGGTTTGGCCGTCCTGGCGGACACCTTGGTCTCCCCCTTCGCCTATAAGAAGCCCCCGATGCAGAAACTCTCAGTACCCGATCAGAAATCCACGAAACCGTCTGTAGCCACCGCCACCATCGTCCCTAGATCAGGGAGGGGGGATCTAAAGCTCTTCACGGCACCCTGCCGGAGGGGAGATCATCCCGGAGGCCTTCTCTCCGGTATGATTCGTGAGTAGTTTCACCTTAGACTATGGGTCCATGTAGTAGCTATATGGTTGTATCTCCTTATTTTTGCTTTCATGTATAGATCTTGTGAGCTCCGTTCATGATCAAGATCTAATATATTTGTAATCATGCATGTTATGTTTGCGGGGATCCGATGGATATTGAGATTATTATGTTGGTTTGATTAATGGTTCTATCTTTATTATTCTATCATGTCTGTGTTGTTTGTGATCTTTCATGCTCTCCGTTGCTAGTGGTTATCTGGGCCAAGTAGTTGCTAGTGACTCCAAGAGGGAGTATTTATGCTCGATAGTGGGTTCATGCCTCTAGTTTCCAATGGAAGTGACAGAAATCTCTTCGGTTGTAGATGTGTTGTTTCTACTAGGGAGAAAACAACAGTCTCTTGTTCATGGAACATGTGTATTGTTTACCTTACACACTTTGCTTAAATCAATTGTCTGTTGCTTGCAACTTAATACTGGAGGGGGTTCAGATGATAACCTGAAGGTGGACTTCTAGTCATAGATGCAGTTGGATGGCGGTCTATGTATATTGTTGTATTGACCAATCGAATCTCATAGGTTCTTTTGTCTACTATTGCATTGTTATGCCTTGCTCAGTTCTTGTCAATTGCCCCGCTGTCTAAGGAGAGAACCTCTAGTGAACTATGGACCCCTGTCCAATCTTTACCATTGATACATCTTCCACTGTTACTTGTTTACTTGCTGCAAACCATTACCTTCCACACCATACATTTAATCATTTGTTACAACAAACTGGTGAGCTTGACAACCTCACTGATTTGTTGGGGCAAAGTCTTGAGTTTGTGTTGTGCAGGTCTCTGTGTTACTTGCAACACCTGTGTGACATTTCCTTCCTCCTACTAGTTCGACAACCTCATCTCAACTGAGGGAAGACTTGCTACTGTACTATTCACACCTTGCTCTTGGGGTTCCCAACAAGACTCCACATCAAGCACCAAGTTCTCTGGCGCCACCAAGGAGTCATCAGACTACGGGTCCATGTAGTAGCTAGACTGTTGTATCTCCCTGTGCTTTCATGTATAGATCTTGTGAGCTCCGTTCATGATCAAGATCTAATCTATTTGTAATCATGCATGTTGTGTTTGCAGGGATTCGATGGATATTGAGATTACTATGTAAGATTGATTAATGGTTTTGTCTTTATGATTCTATTATGTCTGTGTTGTTTGTGATCTTGCATGCTCTCCGTTGTTAGTAGCTATCTTGGCCGAGTAGTTGCTAGTGACTCAAAGAGGGTGTATTTATGCTCGATAGTGGGTTCATGCCTCTAGTTTCCAAGGGAAGTGATAGAAATCTCTTCGGTTGTAGATGTGCTATTTCTACTAGGGAGAAAACAACGGTCTCTTGTTCATGGAACAAGTGGATTGTTTACCTTACACACTTTTCTTAAAGCAGTTGTCTGTTGCTTGCAACTTAATACTGGAGGGTGTTCAGATGATAACCTGAAGGTGGACTTCTAGTAATAGATGAAGTTGGATGGCGGTCTATGTATATTGTTGTATTGCCCAATCGAATCTCATAGGATCTTTTTGTCTAGTATTGCATTGTTATGCCTTGCTCAGTTCCTGTCAATTGCCGTGCTATAATTTTTTTACCCTTCATGCCATGTTGTTTATCTAAGGAGAGCACCTCTAGTGAACTATGGACCTCGGTCCAATCTTTACCATTGATACATCTTCCACTATTACTTTTTGCAAACCATCATCACTTTCCACACCATACAGTTAATCCTTTGTTACAGCAACCGGTGATATTGACAACCTCACTGTTCGTTGGGGAAAAGTCTTGAGTTTGTGTTGTGCAGGTTTCCACGTTGCTTGCAAAACTTGTGTAACATTTCCTTCCTCCTAATGTTTCGATAGCCTCGGTTTCTTACTGAGGGAAGACTTGCTGCTGTGCTGCATCACACCTTGCTCTTGGGGTTTCCCGACGAAGCGCACCTACATAAACTGGGCGCATCAACAAGTTTTCTGGCGTTATTAACGGGGAGGCTAAGGACGTCTTCACAAAGGGGAGTCCTCCTCAACCTTTCTATTTTCTTTGTTTTTAGTTTCCTTAATTTCTTTTGCTTGGTTTTGTTTGCCTCTTTTTATCAAAAACTCCAAAAAATATTGTCTAGTTTGGTTTGCTTTCTCTTATCAAAAACACAAATAAATTAGTTCCTACTCTAGTTTCCACCTTGTTCTAGCGCACCATGTTACCCCCCAAGTTCACCCTGAAGGACCTTTCTATAGGTAGTGGCTCCATAATTGGGAAAGATAATATTGAAGAATTCTTTAATCATGTTAGCAAGCATGAGGATATTGAGGATAAATCTATAGAAAAACTTTCTCCTAATTATGAATTTTCTGCAGCTTCTTTAGTTCATATGTTGGAGGCTAGGTTTGTTAGCCTTAGCCCCATGATGCAAATTTTGTTCCTAAAACTAAAAGAGGAAAAGAATGCTAAAAAGAGAGAATTTTTTCTTGAAACTTTTCTCAAAGATTTTCATGATGTTGCTATGGAAGACAAAAATGTCTTTGAGCGTTTCAATATGCTAGGCTCATGTGTAGATGTTGTGGGTACTTCTGATAAAACCAAGCCTAGAGAGGAATTTAAGATACCCATATCGTTTAAGCTTGTAGGGATGCATGAGGCCTTTGAAAATAATTTTGATTGGATTGTTCCTAAAAATCCTTTTGATGAAAGTAGTAAACCAAAGAGAAATGATAAGGGATCCTCCAAGACTCATTTGGATGAGATACCTCTCATAGTTGAAGACTTTGCAAGTATTGATCTCAATTCCTCATTTGAAACTACTTGATTTCTTGCTTCTTCTGCTTAACTTAAAGGCGTTAAAGAAAATTACTTGTTGGGAGATAACCCAAGAGTTTCCTTGAGTCTTGAAAGTTATTACTTCAGTAATGACCTCTCCTTATCCTTTTTGTTTGCTTTTTGTGCCAAAAATGACCTCTAATGAGAGGGAAGTAAGATTTGGGGAGTTGCTGTACCGAAACATATTTCTGTCCTCCACCTTAAAAATTCGTGGCGAGTCTATGTAAGTCGGATTGAGCTCACAATTTACTAATAATTCCCCCAGTATGTTATCTCACTTTTGTTAGTTCAACACTTTTTTATTTGAGCAACAGAATATTTTCAAAAAAATCAGTTTCTACCTGCTGGTCTGTTTTGACAGATTTCTGCCATTATTTGCATTTGCTTCTTATTGATTCCTTTTTGAGTTCTCTTTTGGGGAATTGAGCTTTTTGAAAGAGTTTCTACTGTGGCTTATATTTTTAATGAAAAGTTTGCTGTTACAAAGCTAGACCCAAAGGTCTATTATCTTTTGAATACACTAATGTTGCTAATGAAGATTGTGTGAAGTTTTGTATGAAGGAAAAATTCCAGGTGTAGAGAGAGAATGATGTAATGAAATGAAGAATGCACAAAATCTAAAGATTGGGGATGCCACCCCGGTGTCATCCCAAGAAATATCCAAGAGGTACAAGCGTCAAAGCTTGGGGATGCCCAAGGCATTCCCTTCTTCATCAATAAAAAGCTCAGGTTTGTCTAGACACTTTGTTTTTATTGTTTCATGCACTATTGTGTTGTTCTTCGAGCTTCTTATTTTTCGTTTGCTTTGCTTAGTTTTTTTAGTTTGCTTGAGTAATTATTTTGGACCCCCGTTCTCTCTATGTTGTTTCAAATAAGTTGATTGGTGTTGGAAAGGTTTAGGAAGTTCCTGCTTGAAAGTGCAAGAGGAGCTTTCATTGACTTTGACTTAGACTTTAGCATGACATGCTAGGTGTTGTTTTGACCTTATGCTTAGTGATTATTGCTGTAGCATGTCTTGTTCCAAACAATTGGGATTGCATAGTGTGCCTTGAAAGAATCGTGTGTTGTTTTAGCATACAAAAGCATAGTATTGTGGTATTCTCCTTTGATGTTTTGTTTGGGTTGACTTGGCACATGCTCACACCATTTATGACTATGAACAAGTCACCATAGCATCTATGATCATTTAGTCCTTGACTTGTAGTACCAGTCTATGCTTTGATTAGTAATGTTTTGTTGCTCTGCATGATTATGGCCATTATTGCTCTCTTAGTTGGTTGCTCCTAGTCTTTTGCTAGCCTCCACTTGTATGAGTAAGCTCTACTCAACCTTACAACTCCCAAGAAACCAAGTTATTCCAAAGTGTCCACTATAAACTCCTACGCATGGTGTGTTCCACCATTCCAAGTATATTCTTGTTTTCAACTATCTTCTAATTAAAAAGTATTTTGTTATGTGAAAACTTAGTGATTAAATCCCTCACAAACTTGATGGCACACTTTATATTCTTTGCCCCTAATAAACTTGAACCATTGTGTCATCTATGTTGTATATGCTTGCACTTATATGTTGGAATTATCAGAACCATGCTGTCATGGGGAATGTTTTCAACATTGCACTTGTACTTTGTACATAGTGATATCATGCTCTTTTGTCTATGGGTGTCACCGGTGTGAAATAAAGAAGGAACTTGTAAGTCCATGGAGTTATGTATTTTGTCTTAGAGAAACGCCTGGGCCGCTAGCCTAAGCCATGCCTAATCATGGTGGAAACTTGCAGCATCACCATAATTAGCTATCTATGAAGCATCCTCAATAAAAAGCTATCCACATAGTAAATAAATAGATCGCTGAGATGCTCATTGTCTGCTTGCCTTGTAATTTTGGTTATGGGATATCTCTTGTACCATGTGCAAGGGGTTCTCTATGATACACATGTACTTACTATGGCAAGAACTTACAGGTGATTGAAGTTGAGTAGCATGAGGTGTGGCCCTCGTATTCAAGGGACAAGAGATTGCCAACTTATAATTTGTTAGGCATATACTCCATAGTTTATTCACTTTAACCTTAATCACTTCAAGATGCTTATGATAGGGGCAATGAGGGCTGAAAGCTAACAAGTACCATAATTTTTGGAAACTCTTTTTGAAACATGAAATCCCTGCTTCCCTTTATGAAGGGCCTTTGTTCGATTCATATATTGAGTCTGCACATTATATCCTTTAGTCACCATTAAGAGAGCATAGTGGCCATTCTTAGTTCTATGTGAAGTGTCCCAAAACTTATTGATTGATGCATATTGTGATATTACTTGTTCTTGTGCTATTTTATCTAGTCACTCTTATGAACTTTGAAGGTGTCCTATGCATCTATTTTCTACTCTATGAGGGACAAGCTGATTGCCAGTATGCCATGTTTTCTGTATGTGAAACAAACAAACGTTTTTCAATGCATGTTATTCATGATCTTTGTTTGTATCCTTTCATGTTGCATGCATAGTTACTTTGTCTTATTGTCAGAAATCCATCTTTCATGCAGATGTTTAGAGTTCTTTGATCCCAGCTTTCAATGCTTGCAAATGGTTTGATCTTGGTTTTGATGGTGCATGTCACCTAAAAAATTATTCTTTTTATCACTTGCCTACTCGAGGATGAGCAGGAGTTAATCTTGGGGATGCTTGATATGTCGGAAACATATCTAAAATTTTTGATGCTCCATGCTTGTTTAGTATCTACTTTGCTTTGTCTACACTTTGAGGTTCTTTATATGTTTTCTGGAACTAACCTATTAACAAGTTGGCACAGTGCCAGTTGCCTGTTTTCTTCTATTTTTGGTTCCAGAAAGGTAGAAAATCAATATTCTCGGAATTGGACGGGACAAAAGCCAAAGTCAATATTTTACCGTGGGCAACACGAAGCCATAAGACGAGACATAGAAGGCTCACCAGGGGCCACAACCCCTGACCACGCGGGTGGGCCTACCCCGCACCTCGGGGGTGCAGCCGCCCTGGTGGCCCCCTGCTTGCCCCTTCGTCTATAAGAAGCCCCCGATGCAGAAACCCTAGGCACCCGATCAAAACTCCATGAAACTGTCTGTAGCCGCCGCCACGATCATGCCTAGATCAGGGTGGGGGATCTAAAGTTCTTCCCGACACCCTGCCTGAGGGGAGATCATCCCGGAGGCCTTCTTCTTCATCATGCCAGCCTCCGGTATGAAGCGTGAGTAGTTCCACCTTGGACTACGGGTCCATGTAGTAGCTAGATGGTTATATGCCCTCCTTGTGCTTTCATGTATAGATCTTGTGAGGTCCGTTCATGATCAAGATCTAATATATTTGTAATCATGCATGTTGTGTTTGCGGGGATCCGATGGATATTGAGATTACTATGTCAGATTGATTAATGGTTTTGTCTTATGATTCTATCATGTCTGTGTTGTTTGTGATCTTGCATGCTCTCTTTTGTTAGTAGCTATCTTGGCCAAGTAGTTGCCAGTGACTCCAAGAGGGGGTATTTATGCTCGATAGTGGGTTCATGCCTCTAGTTTCCAAGGGAAGTGACAGAAATCTCTTCGGTTGTAGATGTGCTATTGCCACTAGGGAGAAAACAACGGTCTCTTGCTCATGGAACAAGTGGCTTGTTTACCTTAAACACTTTGCTTAAAGCAGTTGTCTGTTGCTTGCAACTTAATACTGGAGGGGGTTCGGATGATAACCTGAAGGTGGACTTCTAGTCATAGATGTTTGCAAACCATCATCACCTTCCACACCATACAGTTAATCATTTGTTACAGCAACCGGTGAGATTGACAACCTCACTGTTCATTGGGGAAAAGTCTTTAGTTTGTGTTGTGCAGGTCTCCACGTTGCTTGCAACACTTGTCTGACGTTTCCTTCCTCCTACTGGTTCGATAATCTCAGTTTCTTACTGAGGGAAGACTTGCTGATGTGCTGCATCACACCTTGCTCTTGGGGTTTTCCGACGAAGCGCACCTACATCAACTGGGCGCATCAAGGATATTTATGTTGTTGCGTAGGATGAACCAGCACCAGATTAGGAATATAATGACGTCTCTGGCAAACCTATAGAAGAGGACAAGCAAGCATTTGAAAAGTGTGCCTAAAATAAAATGAGCAATCAATCAAAGTGTTTCTTAGAATTTCAGCAAATATAAACTAGCCAGGTCATTTTAATAAATATATATGGAAGCGGTCGTTTATCCTGGAATACAAGAGATGTTGGGTGACCCAGAATTTGCAGTGAGCTACACAATGGGCATTCAGTTACTGTCATAGCTAGGAATCAAATAGAAATTATAATAGCATCAAAAGAGAACTCGTAGAGAAAGAATGCAAACCACGAATGAACTGTATATAGAGGATATCTATGTCGCAACTTAGGACGAACCATTAGATATGAAATATAATGGAATTTTATTATGAACCAGCAGAACAGGACATACAAGCATTACACAAGTGTGCCTACAAATGAATCGAGAAATCGAGTAGAGTGTTTCCTAGAATTTCAGCAAATATAAACTAGCCAGGTCCTTTCAACAAATATATATGGAAGAAATAGTATATCATGGAATGCAAGGGACATTGGGTGACGCAAAATTTGTGGTGAGCTACACAATGTACATGCAGTTACTTTAGTATCTAAGAATGAACGAGACAGAAGAATGGCATCATGCAAGACCTTGTAGAGCAGGAACACAAACCACGAATGAACTACACAGTAGAGGATAGTTATGTCGTTGCTTAGGATGAAACAGCAGCAGATTAGGAATATAATGGTGTCTCTTGTGAACCTGTAGAAGAGGACAAGCAAGTATTAGACAAGTGTGCCTACAATGAAATGAGGAATCAATCAAAGTGTTTCTTAGAATTTCAGAAAATATAAACTGGCCAGGTTACTTCAACAAATATATATATATCGGAGCAATCGTTTATCCTAGAATGCATGAGACGTTGGGTGACCCAGAATTTGTGGTGAGCTACACAATGGGCATGTTGTTACTGTCATAGCTAGGAACCGGATAGAAATTATGAAGGGATCATAAGAGAACTTGTAAATCAAGAATGCAAACTACGAATGAACTATATATATACAATAGAGGATAACTATGTCGCTGCTTAGGAGGAACCATTAGAAATGAAATATAATGGCATTGCTTGTGAACTTGTAGAACGGGACAAGAAAGCATTACACAAGTGTGCCTACAAATGAATTGACCAATCAAAAAGAGTGTTTCCTAGAATTTCAGTAAATATAAACTAGCCAGATCATTTCAAAAAAAAATATGAAAGCAGTAGTATATCCTGTTGGGTGACTGACTCAGAATTCGTGGTGAGCTACAGAATGGGCATGCAGTTACTTTCTTAGCTAAGAATAAACAAGATAAAAATTATAATGGCATCATGCGAGAACTTGCACAGCAGGAACGCAAACCATGAACGAACTACATAGTAGAGGATAGTTATGTTGTTGCTTACGATGAACCAACACCAGATTAGAAATATAATGGTGTCTCTTGCGAACTTGTAGAAGAGGACAATCAAGCATTAGACAAGTGTTCCTACAATGAAATGAGCAATCAATCAAAGTGTTTCTTATAATTTCAGCAAATATAAACTAGCCAGGTCATTTCAACAAATATATATGGAAGCAGTCGTTTATCCTGGAATGCAAGAGACATTGGGTGATCCAGAATTTGCAGTGAGCTACACAATAGGCATGCAGTTATTGTCGTATGTAGGAACCACATAATAATTATAAAGCAATCATACGAGAACTTGTAGAGCAAGAATGTAAACTATGAATGAACTTTATATTGAGCAACGTTGCCAAGTTCGAAACACGGAAGCGCGAATGGAAACCACTAATGAATTGTAACATGATCATACTAGAACTTGTAGAGCAGGAATAGAAACCAGGAATGAACTATATATATATATACAGTAGAGGATAGTTATGTTTTTGCTTATGACCAACCATTAGATACAAAGTATAATGGCATCAATTGTGAACCTGCAGATCAGGACAAGCAAGCATAAGTGTGCCAACAAATGAATTGAGAAATCAAACAGTGTTTCTTAGAATTTCAGCAAATATAAACTAGCTAGGTCATTTCAACAAATATATATGGAAGCAGTTGTGTATCATAGAATGCAAGAGACATTCAGTGACTCGGAATTGCTGTGATCTACATAATAGCATGTAGTTACTGACGTAACTAAGAATGAACCAGACAGAAATTATAACGACATCATACGAGAACTTGTAGAGCAGGAAGGAAAACCACGAATGAACTATATATATGGTAGAGGGTACTTATGTCATTGCTTAGGACAAACTAGCACTAGGTAAGGAAACAATGGCATCGCTTGTGAACCCGTAGAAGAGGCTATGAAAACCAACATGTTCAGATCTCCCTTTTAGAGATCTAAGCAAAGACAAAGAAAATAGTTAGTGTTGCAGTTTTTAAAGAACCAGATGGAAACAAAAAATTATAATCGAATTAGTACAAATAGTTTGAATGCATACTACATGTTAGCAGAACGATGCCAAGGAGAAAATAATAGTAGGAACATAGATGAGAACTAACCAGATAAATTCAGTAATAGTGGAGCAGGGAATCCATACTAATATTTTCCACTGACTTTTCATTTTGCAAGAACTAAACAATAGCAGGAAATTTTTGTGGCACGGAGTAGCTAAGAACATGTGCATGACTTTAAAATTTGTAGAGAAGCGAATGCAATCCAACATGTCAAGTGACCTTTATGTAGCACAAAGAACAGGCATGCACACTGACTTGGTGTGTAGCACGATTAGAAAAATCGGTTTTGCTAGAAATCAGATGCCTGATTTTTAGTTATGTCTCAGTCGCCTCTCTTATCATTGAATATAACTCGTGATTCGTGCAATATACGAGTTACACATGAGTTGCAACTAAGAATCTAATGAATTGCAACTAGGTTGCAACTAAGAATGAGTACAAATTTTATCAGTTGCAACAAGGTTGCAAGTGAGAATTAGCACAAAATAGTAGGACGACGTCAGCGACTTTGACATAACTAAAAATCAGGTGCCTGAGATCTAGGCTCTTCCAGTTCACTGTGACAGGCCTGAACCTTCTATGCTACTGACAAAACAAAAAAGAGTTGGGAGATTTGGTTACCATGGTCGGAGAGGCTTCGAACCATCATCCATACCCACGCGGGTGTTGTCCAGCTCAACAAGGGAGCTGCGATCGCGGTGGCTATTTGCATCGGGGAAGCAGATCTTGGGCGGTCGATGCCGGCTTGAGCGCGGTGGATGAGAGTATCGCTGAGGAAGAATCAGTGCACTGCACAGCGGCTCCGGTATGGTACGGTTGGGGTGGATGCCGGTGGTGCAGAAGAAGATCTTGGGAGGTCGTTGACGGATTTGGCGCCGTGCATGGGAAAGTGGGGAAAGGAAGTCAGGTGCGGTGACCTAGATCGGGTGAAATGGACATCGATGAAGCGGAAATGGTGCATTGGATGAGACCGTAGCTGATGCGGCTTCGTCGTACTAGTGGGTGAGGAATGCATGGTGTTGAGTTCCGACGGGCAAAGCCAGCATGAGAAGTGCTGCGAGAGGTTCTGTCGCTAGAGCCGATGGTTGAAGAGGCAGGAGAGTGTGAGCGGGGCTAAGGGTTTTTCTAAGGATTTTTTTGTATGTGTGGAAGAATCATTTTTTGAAATATATTGGTATTATTGTAGTACCGACCCGAGAGGGATATACTAATAATTAGTATTATTTGTTTGAAACAAAAAGGCGCGCGAAATCTCGCAGTGTTTGAAATGGAGGGGCGCGAGAAATTTTGTAGTGTTTGAAATAGTGGGGCACGAGGGATTGGGGACCACGTGATTTTGGCCGTCTAGCAATCTTGTCCGTCTATCCAAAATTAATGGGCTAGATCCGATACCTTCCCTGCGAAGGTTCTGGCGTAGACTTCTATGTAAGAAATCATTGGGTGTCTCAGAGTAGACTATAGGGGCAGATGTGTAGGACACAATATAACATCAATCGGGCTAGATGGGAGCTAGGTTATTTTGGCACTCCACGATTTCAAAGTTTTCGTGTACTCCATTTTCAGTACTAAATGCATGCAGCTCAAAAAACATACTAACACATGTTATTTATATTATGTCAGCACATCGTGATTACGTGCATGATAGTACTAGTTGGTTACTCCATTTTCAAAAGTTAATGTATACATCTCAATCAACAAAAAAGGGTTGAATGTATGAAGCTCAAAAAAAGCGTACTATGTAACTAGCATGCATCGTGATTACATGCATGATAGTAGTTGGTTACTGAGTTGCATACGTTGTGTACTGAGTGGATTCTATTGGGTTGATCATATTACTTGTACTCTCCGTATACTCATTGATCTCATCACATTCTAGTTACTGAGTTGTATGCATGTGTGCACAACCCCATTTCTTTTGTTGATTGAGTGACAAACCCTTTTTTGCACCGTCTGCTGATGACTCTCGCTAATCAACACAAATAATTTGCCCGTGAGGAATAGAAAAATGATTTTCCCTCTATCCCCTATCTTGCATGAACCAATATGATGATAAGCTATGTGCACCGTATAGGAAAAAGTGGAGTCAAGTCGAAACCAAACGGATGCACTAGTTAGACTTAGCACGTGGGACCCATTAAACAGAGCATGCAATAATTATCAGCCAACCATCTCATCCTTCCATGACTACAAAAAGAATGGAAGTAATAATTTAGTGGACTACTATACAAAAAATTAGCTAGTAACTAGTACTATCATTAACAAAAAGCTCCACAGAGCTCATTCGATTGCTAATAAGAGTGGAATATAATTATGTGAAGACGGATGAGAAACCAAAAAAAGGGCTAGTGGAAGGCTTCTCCCTTCCTACCAATAACTACTCCAAAGCTAAACATTTCACTGTCTCAGATTCGGCGATTGCAACACGGTGGCCGCCCTTCGGAGAAATGACCTCCACAATGGTCGTGAGCTCGACGGCCAACATGAGAATGCTTATCCCTTCCTTACTTAGCGGGTCATGACCTTGATGGCCTCCGCAATTCTAGAAGCTGGCTGCAGAGCTCGGTGAATTCCTTCTTCAAATTACTGCACTCAGCGTGAAGGGTTAAGGAGTCACGCTCATAAGATCGTGCGAGCCTCTTTTGAAAAGCCAGATCGGCTAGGAGGCGATCACACTCTAGGTTGAGCTCAATGTTTTTCTACAGAATTTTGATGTTATGGCTGTTGATTTCATCTACTTTGGCCGAGATTATCGCCGTGACTTCCTGCATGGAAAATCCATCATCAGTAACAGAGCATGCATGGAGTGCATGCGGAGAAGAACATAAAAATGCCACTATATGTATAGTGCCTACCTATTTTTTTTTACGGAGAGAGGGAATGATGTAATCGTACAAGTTAGATATATCCGTTGTGCTATCGAACCGCGGGGTCAAAAATTTGACGCTCGAGCCGCTTAGCCTGGAAGATGTAGAAAGAATGTTCAATAGTAGGAGCAGACATCCCAGGAATCAATGGAAGTACAAACACCTACCCGGACTCTTGGTTCTGGTGATACCCGCTCTTCGGATACATGCGTGAGGAGGAGCCCTCACCCCCTTGCTGGTCCCGTTTCTTGGTCCCAGCCTGTAGGTCCCCCTGCCGGTGGGGTTTCTCCACCGCCATCTTGTTGTTCTTCCGACGAGACAGGTTATTTTGTGACATCGGTGGATGAAGAAGTAAAGAATCAAGAGAGGATTATAGTGGAAGCAAGATGTCAAGGTCTGGGTCTTGTTGCCGCCCTTTGAGCAATCTTGTCGGTCCATCCAAAGACCCACCAGGCAGGATGAATGTTCTGCCGCAATAGGAAGAAAAACGTAGGTCTCTCGGAGTAGACTATGGGTAGGCCACCATGCTAGCAATCTAGCAAGTAGCTGTAAATATTTTTATGACCCACCAAAGTTCTGTTAATGTCTTTTCAAAGCAGTGGACAAGATTCCACCCGAGCGACGAAAAACTAGAGTGGAATTACGTAACCCAAAGGCTTCTACAATTATTTTTGTAATCAGGCTTCTACAATCTCCCGTACCGCCATATGCAAAAGATACTGGGACAAATATCACTAGTGCATAGTCAAAATAATGGGACAAACACATGAAGCACCACTTGCCTTGGTAGTTGGGGGAGTAGCAACAATATTTCCAATCACAATCACCACTAGAACCAAAATCTACACATAAAACGATAGCACCAAATTCACATTCAAATAATCAAGCCAAAATAATATGAATGCATGCAAATGCAATGAAATGAATTCTACACTAATCCAATCAAGTCAAACAGTACTGAACACCAAAATTAACTAATTTATAGTCTAAATAAAATTGAACTTGCCTTAAAATCATTTTCTAAATATTTTATATAGTCAAAATAAGCCTATATTTGATTCTGTAAATAAATCAAATTTTATATAAGAAAAATACAAATCCAAGCCCACAGTAGTGTAGGATTTAATTTTCTAATTCCAATGATATATTATTCGCAAAATTTGACCAAATTGAACAAAAGTTATGAATTTTACAAGTTTGAATCTCTAATAGATGTAAAAACAGATTTTAAATCGAAACCCTAGCCACGTGGCTGAATCTGATTGGTTGATAACGGTTCGGTTGGATCAATCATCCAGAGCCGTAGGATTTAAGTGACAACACACGGCTCGGATCAAATAAAAACGCTTCGTTTAAGTGATCTATCGAGGCCACTGGATCTGAATCTAACGGCTCACGATGCTCTGACCAAGAACTGGCTGCGCGCAAGGCTACAGCTGCGGCGGAGCTACTGGCGGTGGCGTTCCGGCGAGGCTAGGAGGTTTAGGGGGAACGTGCATATGCTTAGCAAGCTCGCGTGACGATGGTGAAGCTTAACGTGGTCTTTGCTTGGATAGGGGCGTACTGGCACGGCCGGAAAACCTCGTCGGAGATTGTATCCGTGTCGGGTGTTCACTGCCGGAGACGAAGGCGATGTTCTACGGTGCAATAAGATGAACTAAATGCATTAGGGGATGCATAGAGGCACGGCGAACACAGTCGTAAGGATTAGGGGTCAAGGGGCGGTCTGGATTTACCGTGATTATTTGCCGGAGTCGAGCGGTGCTTCAGTCGTTCGCGGGGCTCGATGGAGACGATGACCTGGGAAGATTTAGAGCAAACACAAGGTGTGAGAAGATGCGCACGGGTCTGGAAAGCAAGCTCGTATGAACAAGAGGTGAAGGGGAGCACGGGGCTCACCAGAATAGGTCGCTGGAGCTGTACGGTGCTGCGGCAGTGCAAGCAGGAATTCTCGGAGCCTGGCGGCGCTTGGGGCTTGCTGTGTTTGGGGAAATGGTCTAGAGGAGGATGGGGTTAAGTAGCCGGAGCTAGGGGAATATATTCGGCGAATCAACGGGAATTTACTCACGCATTCATCGGCAGTGACGGGAGGAAACGGCCGTGGAGCTGGTCGCGGGCGCGAGATTTTGGGGAAGAAGGGTGAGCTGGCTTGGGTCGACCGGGCAGTGACCGTGGGGTAGTGTGGGTGCGGGTGAGAGAGAGGGGGAAGGGGGAAATGTCCGGGTGGGTTCGTGGGCTGATTTTGGTGCTGTGCCGGATTGGTGGCGCCAACCTTTTTCTTTTTTCCTTTCTCCTTTTCTTTTTCTATATTGATTTTCAGGAAACAATTTCAAACCAAATTCAAATGGGTTTGATTTCAGAACACCTCTAGATTTTTGTAGTGTAAACCTTGCACTTATTTGTGTATAAAAAACTACTATTTAGTCAAAAGAACTTTATCACTTTGAAAAATAAAATAAAACCATGCCTTATTTCTATATAGATAATAGGCATAATAATGGTTTTATTTGGAATTTTGTTTTGAAATTTTTTGTGTAAGCCAAGGATGCTATGATTGCAGAATGGAATGCAAAATTTTACAAATCATGATTTTTCGGATGTAACAAATCTAACCCCCTTAAGATGAATCTCGCCCTCAAGATTCAGATTGGCTAGCACATAGGTGTGGGTGGTCTTTCCGAAGATCATCTTCTCTTTCCCAAGTTGCTTCTTCTTCAGAATGATGGTTCCACTGAAATTTGTAGAACTTGATAGTTTTGGTACAAGTAACTCTTTCTGCAGTCTCAAGAATGTTGATAGGTTTCTCCTCATAGGTGAGATCACTCTCCAACTTAACCTCTTCCAAAGATATAACATCCTTTAAAGAAGTTTCTTCCATCTCCGGATGCCATTTCTTTAACTGACTCACATGAAGCACATTGTGAACTGCAGACAGTTATTCAGGCAATTCAATCTCATAAGCCACTTCTCCATTGCGGCTCAAAATCTTTAATGGTCCACCGTATCTTGGTGCCAATTTTCCTTTGACTCCAAATCTCTTCACGCCACGAAGTGGTGAGACTCTAAGATAAGCTCTATCACCTACCTCATAGGTGACCTCTCTACGCTCTGGATCAATGTAGTTCTTCTGTCGGGACTGTTCTATCTTCAATCTGTCTTTTACTAATTTGACTTTCTCTTCAGCTTCCTTGATTAATTCTGGTTCGAACAAATTCCTTTCTCCAACACCACTCCATAGCAATGGTGTGGTACACTTCCTTCCATAGAGAAATTCAAATGGTGCCATCTCAATACTGGCTTGATAGCACCATAGTGTAGGGCACATGCCCTCAACATATCCTCCAAAATCTGATTGGTTCTTTCTGTTTGTCCGTTAGTTTGGGGGTGAAAAGTTGTGCTGAATTCCAATCTAGTTCCCAATGACTCATGTAATTGTCGCCAAAAATGCGAGGTGAATTGAGTTCCTCTATCAGAAACAATACTCTTTGGTACTCCATGCAGACACACAATCCTATTCATATAAATCTTGGCTAACTTAACACTTGTATAGGTTGTCTTCACGGGTATGAAATGAGCCACTTTAGTTAGGCGATCTACCACCACCCAAATGGAATCATATCCAGATCTAGTCCATGGCAATCCAGTGATGAAATCCATACCAATCTTGTCCCACTTCCAATCAGGAATAGGTAATGGTTGTAACAATCCTGCTGGTTTCTGATGTTCCACTTTCACTCTACTACACACATCACACAAAGCAATATGTTCTATGATGTCCTTCTTGAGATTATTCCACCAAAATCTTTCCTTCACATCCATGTACATTTTGGTGTTACCTGGATGAATGGAATATGGTGAGTTGTATGCTTCTTGCAGAATCAGTTTCCGAAGTTACGGATCTTGCGGAATACAGATACGTTTTCCATACCATAAAGTACACTGTTCGTGTTCATGGAATCCTTTACCTTTCCCCTTATTAATTTTACCTATGATCTCTTCAATTTCCTTGTCCATCTTTTGGGCTTCCCTGATCTTGTCCAACAGTGTGGGTTGAACATCCAATGACATGAGATGTCCTTCAGGCACTAACGCCAATCTATGATCTTTGAATTGGGCACACAGATCATCTGACAATTCTCCCTTAGTAAGGCCATTCACGTAAACCTTACGGCTTAAAGCATCCACTACAACATTTTCTTTACCAGGGTGGTATTGAAAACTCAAGTCATAGTCCTTGATGAGTTCCATCTTCTTTGTATCATGTTGATTTCTTTTTGAGTGAAGATATACTTCAAACTTTTGTGATCTGTGAACACTTCACATCGTTTTCCCAAAAGATAATGTCTCCATGTTTTGAGTGCATGGACAACAGAGGCTAACTCTAAGTCATGAGTAGGATAAATCACTTCATGAGTTTTGAGTTGTCTCGAGGCATAAGCCACAACTTTCCCTTCTTGCATCAAAACTCCACCCAATCCTTGGTGAGATGCATCACAATATACTTGGAAATCCTTTTCCAAATCTGGCAGACATAAGACTGGTGCTGTCACTAGTCTCTTCTTCAATTCTTGGAAAATGAGTTCACATCCTTCAGTCCAATCAAACTTCTTTTCTTTCTTGAGTAATTCCATCACTAGCTTAGCTACCTTTGAGAAATTCTCAATGAACCTTCTATAGTATTCTGCCAAGCCAAGGAAGCTACGAACTTCTTTCACTAACTTGGGAGATTCCCACTCAGTCACAACTGACACCTTTGCAGGATCGACAGCTATACCATCTCCCGACACAATATGTCCGAGAAATCCAACTTCATTTAGCCAGAATTCACACTTACTAAACTTGGCATATAGCTTGTGCTCCCTGAGCTTCTCAAGTATCAAACGCAAATGCTCTTCATGCTCTTCTTTGCTCTTGGAATAGATCAAAATGTCGTCGATGAATACAATAAATTTTTTGTTAAGAAACTACATGAACGCTTTGTTCATCATGTTCATGAAATATGCTGGTGCATTTGTCAATCCAAATGGCATCACAGTGTACTCATACAGACCATACCTAGTGGTGAAAGCAGTCTTAGGTATGTATTGCTCTCTAATCTTAAGCTGAAAATAGCCTGAACGGAGATCAATTTTTGAGAATACACTAGCTCCTTCTAGCTGATCAAACAGATCGTTGATTCTAGGAAAAGGATATTTATTCTTGATAGTCACCTCATTGTGTAACACCCCGGTTCTGAAAAGACCGTGGCTTCTATGTGACATGCCAATCCCTGGATCGGTTCATTGGCCCACATAGAATAAGATGAATAACATGGCAAAATATCCGTGTATCATAAATAACGAAGATCCAGAGTACCATTATTACAATAAAAGCTTAGCTCAAGGCTAGCTCAAATTATTCAGGTAGCAACATAAATAAAGCGAATCCTCCATTCTTCAAATTGCCCACAAGTGAACAAGTGCCGAGTGGAGTACCGTGGCCTATATCGATTAATCAGAATCGGAATAACCTGCAACATGAAACATAGCAGCCCCGAAGGGTCAATACATAGAATGTATGGCAAGTAGAGCTAGTAATGGAGACAATAGTACTAACATATACATGCATATTTGGCAAATGGAGCTGTGTCTGGCTTGCATTTGCAAATACATTTGTCCTACTTTCATAAACAGTTTTTGATTTTCTTTGAAAAGATCCCAATTAAGTTAACCCAACAATATTAAACACAATTAAGAAATTAGAATGAGCGAGAAACATGTCATGGAATCAATATCAAGCAACTCAGTTGTCCATAACTGGGGACATGGCTAATCGATTAGATTATACACCCTGCAGGGGTTAGTACACTTTACCCATGTGACTTGGCCAGCCCAGCTCGTACCATCACTGTCATTTTGGGTGGTGGTAGGGAGAAGTCCAAGAAGAGACTGTTCGGGAAGTAGCACCCCAATCCCGACGCGCACCGGTCCAACCTACCAAAATTCTACATCTCTGGATACGCGGGTTCGAGTTACCACAACCTACTAAGTCCAACCAACCGCCCATTCCATTATTGGCACATGGTTTTACACGTAAGCTACACAATAAAGAAGCCAATCATTCTCTCTTGATACCTGGGTGCCTTTCCGCAATGAAACCACCAAAAATTATCAATACCATCACACCCAGGAGATTCATTGATTAAGTTGTTTTAGTTTTTGCAAACCAACTCTTTTAGAAAACAACTTTCAGTGATGTAACCCAGCCCTCGTTCATCATAGCATGGCTAAGCACATCTACCAACGGTGGTTCATCTACAAGGAAAGCCCTACCACATAATAGGACATAGCATAGCGATAGTATCATCCTGCACATGCGTCTACAAAATACACGACAATGCATAGAAAATAGTAGGACAATATCATGAAAAAAATAGCATCTACTTGCCTTGGTTGTAGCGGTCGGAAGAACAATCCACACACGAGCAAGCGTTGCACTCGTCACAATCTACACGACACAATTGCAATCATAAACAAACAATCCACAAGCATATGCAACAAAGATGATGCATGAAGGTATGCAAGGCAAGTGAATTGGTGCTACAGCTGCACCACATAATCCTAATCAATAATACTACTGATTGCATGCATGGAAAATAGTTTTAGCGCAAGGAAAACTATTATGCAAAAAGTAATGCTCAAAACTGGAGCTAGAATTCAAATAATTCACTACCGGTAGTATACTGTTTGTAAAATCTTGGGAAAATTCTACCGCATAGGCATCGCTGAATAGAAACAGTACCAGTTGGAATTACTCAAAAAGTAATTATAAAACTCCCCGAGTAATTAAAACACTGCAGAAAGCCACTAGACAGTTTCTGCAGAAGTTTTTACTGTAAGCCTATCTTTTTAATTCACGATGAGATTCCCCTTGTTCCACTGAATCCAGGGGCATATCACACGTGATTTTTTGAGCTACGGATCTTTTACTACGAATTTATTACTCCGAAAAGGCCAATAACTAGTTTGATTAAACTGTACTAAACCTAGCTGCAAAAGTCTGAACCAAAGGTACAGCGAGATTCTACACGACTCACTGAATCTACACATATTTTATTTGCAATTTTTGGCCAAGCGGTTTAATTTCTACGCAATTTACAAGTTTCTACTGAAATCTGTAAACTAAAAGGATTAACGAAAATAACCAGTCAACTGTGTCTGTTGACTGGTCAACGCATCTGCTGACTGGGCGCTGACTGGGCATCTGACTAGTCAACGCCTGAGTCTGACCGGTCAACGAACGATCTGAGCCGCTGATCTGAAACTGACGGTGGCTGTAGGCTTACCGGAAGCAAACGACGAAACGGACTCCGGACGGTGCGGCGATCGGTTCCGGCGACGACGGTTACCTGCGCGAGAGGGGGACGATCAGCGCACGGTTCGAGATTAGACAACACGGCGCGCAAGACGGCACGCGTGTGTGCGTGCGTAGACGTGCGCGTATGTGCGCGCGTGCGAGGCGCAGCAGCAGCAGCTAGCGCAGCGCGCGCGGGGCAGCTCGGCAGCGACGCGGCGCGCGAGCAGCGGCAGCATGCAGCGCAGCGGCGCAGGCAGCGGCGGCAGCAGCTTGCAGCGCAGCAACGCGCAGGCGGCGATGGCGGCGGGGTTGGCACGGCTCGGGGGCGCGGGTGCGCTGCGAGGTGGCGGGGCAAGAGAGAGGCGGCGGCGCGGCGCAGTACCTGGTGGCGGGGATGAAGGGCGACGGCGGCGACGATCGCGACAGGTGGCGGCAGGGCGATCCAGGCACTACTAGGAAAACGGCCTTTAGTGGCGCACCTGAAACCATCATCTGCGGCGCACCTGCAGTGCGCCACGGGCCTTGCGCTACGGCTATCTCTCAGCCGTGGCGCACTGCCTAGTGCGCCACGGTTGTGTAGAGATAGGCGTAGCGCACCTCCTAGTGCGCCACAGAAGTTTTGCATGGTGCGCTACCCCTTGGATCTTCTGTGGAGCACTACCTAGTGCGCCACTAAACTTCCATGGTGCGCTTTAGGTGTAGTGCGCCACAGAAGGTAGACCATGTGCGCCACAGATGTATTTTTTGTTTTTTTTAATTTCCAAGCCAGATTATATGCAATACAGATTATATACAATATTACAGCAGATATACACACACAGATACAAGATATACAATTATATATATAAATACTCAATATGAAAAACAAGATTGAAACAAATACATATAGATAAGTCTCATACATGAATACATAGTCTAAGTTACATTGTTTTGATCATGTTACAAAGTAGTAGTTGGTGACATGCGAATACATGTGTCGATCGAACAAGTTAGAGCTCGGAAGCTCGCCTAGACATCTAAACTAGCTAGCTAGACACAAATGCGGGATAAATAACCAAAGAAGATAAGCATGATCACCGCCGCGACGAAGGTGTAGGTCTTCATCCGGTTCCTTGTCCTAACTACCGCTAGATAGCGCGTGTATCTAGCTTCCGCCTCCGCCATAGTGTTGTACCCTTTGTAGCTATTGCCACTGAAACGGTGCACCTGTCTCCGGCAGTCTTCCCAATCATCGTAGACTCCGGGAACCCGTCCCTTGTACACGACGTACCACGTCATCTACAAGTTGACAATAATAATTAACCGGTGATTGAAAAAACATGTATAATTAAAGTCGCATATGAAGATACACTTATAGAAAGTACTCTTAAATCAAAAAGAGCAAACTCAAAAAGCATGCCTCATATATAACTAGGTTGTTGGACACAGGAATATGCTACGATGGAACCGTACGCCAAGTAGGATGCACAACATCTGGACTTGTGCATAGCACAAGGCGTACAATCCCATCATAGCACATTCACATATATAGTGTGCCACGACATTTCAATCATCGACATTATTCTCGAAAAAGACCAAAGTAGCTCGAAAAGAATGCCTCATATATAACTAGCTAGGTCGTTGGACACAGGAATATGCTATGACGGGACTGTTAGCCAAGTAGGATGCACAATTCCTGGACTTGTGCATATCACAAGGCTAACAATCCCGTCATAGCACATTCACATATATATTGTGCCACGACATTTCAATCATCGGCATATTCTCGAAAAAGACAAAAATAACTCGAAAAGAATGCCTCATATATAACTAGCTAGGTCGTTGGACACAGGAATATGCTATGACGGGACTGTTAGCCAAGTAGGATGCACAATTCCTGGACTTGTGCATATCACAAGGCTAACAATCCCGTCATAGCACATTCACATATATATTGTGCCACGACATTTCAATCATCGGCATATTCTCGAAAAAGACAAAAATAACTCGAAAAGAATGCCTCATATATAACTAGCTAGGTCGTTGGACACAGGAATATTCTACGACAGAACAGTCAGCCAAGTAGGATGCACAATTCCTGGACTTGTGCATATCACAAGGCTAACTATCCCGTCGTAGCACATTCACATATATAGTGTGCCACGACATTTCAATCATCGGCATTATTCTCGAAAAAAGAGTAAGGAAAAAAAGAAGGACCAAATTGAGCAAAGGACCAAAGAGTAAGCAAAAAAACCAAGCATTGATTGATATATAATAATAATAAGCAAAATAAGTAAGCGGTGATTCATAAACCTAATAAGATAAGTACACTTGTCGTCCACACACACACACAAAGGTCATCTATAGTTTGCAACTACAACTAGGCCAACATCAAGCCTTCTGGCTCGGCTTAGGGAACGGGAGGACGCCCTGTCTCGTCATGAACTTCCTATAGTCACCCTGCATCTCTAGGCGATCTTCTATGTCACGGTTATTCGGGATATTTCCTCCGTAGAAGATCCCCCCGAAGTCATGACATCACGAAAGATGATTGCCCCAAACTGCTGCTGGATGCGATACATCTCTTGTCTAATATCCGAATCATTGATCTTGGCCTTTGCTTCGGCCCACTGTTTGAGATGATCTGGCAGCGTAGAATTCTGCTGGTCAAGTAGGAACGCCCTCATGTGATGGAGTGCGTAGTAGGCTTCCTTCTTACTGTTTTCCGGCTGCTTCACGCAGGGGAACTCTGTTACGTGGTTGAAGACGTGCCTGCCGAACTTGACCTTCTTACGCACGAAGTTGGTGCCTTCCGTCGAGGCAAAGCCAGTGAGAGCATCATCCAGAACTTCCTTGATCTTGTCGTAGTTTTTCTTCTTTTCTAGACTCCCCGAGTCGAAATACGTGGCGTGGGAATGCTTCGGCGATAAGGAGATGAGCGTGCAGTGTTCATCTCTGCGCAAAAAATTCAAATGGAATGTGTTGAAAAAAGAATGATGATGATCTAATAAAGCCAATCGACGGTGGCGACTGAATAACGACTTACTCGGGAAAGTAAGGGACGAGAATGTATTCCTTTGTCTTGTTCGCCACGAGGATTCTTTTTAGGTACGAGGCCACGATACGTCGTTCGGCGGGGGAACCCAAGCAGCCGTCACACATGTAGTAGGGGTCCACTATAGCGATGCCCGGTGTGTTCTCTCTAATGATCTGCGTGGCCAGGCTGAGAGAAAAGAGACGGACCATGGTATAGTGCAGCGGGTATAGGTGGAACATATTGAAGATGTCCTCGAACCGCAGGAAGAACAGATCCGCGGGGGCAGTGTCGACGAAGCCCAAGCCTGGTGGCACCTTAACCACGAATACCGGGTGCGAGGGATCTTTCTCCGATAGAAGGCGTCTCTCTATCGTCAGCACGCCGTCATGCACACTCTGCAGTTCCGAACTGGCGAGCTTCCGCAAATTCTTAGGTAGCATGGGCTCACCCGCCACATGAATCCTCCACATAATACCCTCGGGTCTTGGTGGCCCGTCCCGAAACCTGATCGGATTCGCAGTTGTTGACGCCACCGGCTGGCTCGAGCTGCTAGATTTTCTTTTCCTGCCATTTTTTCCTTTTGGAGAGCGGGCAGGAACCGCAATCTGAGCACCGGCCGCCCTATGTAGTGTGTCAGGGCTTAGAATAAAGGGCCGGTTGGTTGTATCAGCTGGCTCTGTAAAGGCGCAAGCTGGAGGCGTCTCCTGAGAACCAAACAGACGCTTGGTGATAGTGGCTTTCTCTGTGGGGCCACCAGCTAGGTCTTCTTCGTTGCCAAACTTAGTGCTGAAGAAGTGATCATTCCAGTCTTCGTCGTCCTCGGCCGGATCCTGCGCCATGTGCATATCATCAACATGATCATACGACCCACCGCGTGGAGGTGACGGCGAGGGCGGTAAGGGGGCCTTGCCACCGCTTGTCGCTGGCACGACAGGCGGTGCTGTTGTCTGTGGCGTGATGGCCCCCGCCGTCCCCAAACGGATCATGCTCTTTGGCCATAGCAAGAACAAGACGAAGCAACTTCTGAGGACAGACGACTCTTCTTCATCCGCTCCTGGGGGTTGAATGGGAGGTTCCAGGTCGTCGCAGCCCCTTAGCACCCGACTAATTTTAACCCTGTGCACGCTATCTGGCATCGGCTTTGAGTGGAACATGCGCTGCAAGGGTTGAACGATGGTACCCTTGGCAACATCCCTCAGCTCGTTGTTCACGTAGCATAAGAGAGTGCAAGGAACATCCGTCTGCAGAAAACATGTACGGCGTCGTCAGAGCGAGATGCCACAAGAGTAATATATAGATGGCATGAAAGGAGGTAATTAAAGCAATTTGTTTACCGTGATGGCGTCGAGATCGGCTAATGTCGACGCACCGCATACGGCGACAGGCGTGCAAGAGACGGAAGGGCTGCTTGATGGCGCGGTGCTGGCCGCCGGTGTATTCTCCCTACCGACGAGTGCTTGGAGCTCCGGTGCCGCCGCGACGATGGCAGGGGGGCACCAACATGTACTCCGGCGCCGCGGTGATGGCAGGGGGAGTCACCAACACTTGCGGCGCCGTGGTGCTAGCGGGCGGAGTCACGAACACGTAGTTCGCCTGATTCGTCGGCGCCGCGTTGTTCGAGTGGCTGCTGACCATGCTTGGAATCGGGCACGGCCCTACTCGACCACCCGCACTCCAGTTCGCTATTGACTCCACCAAGGTAGGCAGGAAGGACGTAAGGGTGATTGCCAGGTTGTCTTGGACGATCTGCGGGATCCGCGCCACTTGTGCCTTAAGTTCTTGAACCTCTCTGTTTTCCTCCTCGCTCCTTCCCGACGGCGCCACATGCGTCCTCGGCGGTGGACCAAAATGATCCACCCAATTCTTACCCCCGAGGCCGGCCAGACGGCCAGCCGACGACGGCTTCTTCGTAACCGGCTCTATTTTCTTGGCCCGGTTCATCGCCCTGTTAAAAGGGTTATCCCACCGGGTGGCCACCGTCGACCCCTGGGATGAGGAACCCTAGGATCCATGACTAGCAACAATTTCCTCCTCCTGCAGAAGAAGTAACAGTGAATCATTTAGATCATCGATTATATTGCAATCGAGTTGATCCGCGGTAATTAGATTATACTTACCACAAGTTCCTCGAATTCCTTCACCGCAGGATCCGCGGTGAGTTGTTTGGTTTTTGGGTCCACATGGTAACGGGCCCTGATGAAGTTTCGAACCTGCCCGGGTTCGAATTTAGCAAAGGGGTTTTCTATCCCCTTGGATATATACTCTTCGTCCTCCTTATTCCATTTGGCCTCCGCGGTTCTGTATCCACCAGATCCGAGATGGTGATGACCTATATTCATCGCCTACAGCACCTTTCACCGATTACTACTGGCCAGGGCTCTTTCGGATTCACACCTCTCCTTGAACTCCCGAAACTGATCTTCGGTGATCTGCGGGTCAATCTTCTGGATCTCCTCGAGACTTTTGCCTTCTTTATAGATCTTCTTCTTTATCCGGGTCTGCATGCAGTATGCGACGACCCTCTCGGTGACCAGATCCGTCGAGCTTGCCAAGGTGTCTGTTGACGGGAAGACCGACAGGGTTCTCGATGTCTAGATAATTCGTGCAGAAAGAGATGCACTCTTCGGCCAGAAAGCCCTTGGCTATGCTTCCATCTGGACGGGACCTGTTGCGAACGTATCCTTTGATGTGTCCGTTCATCCTTTCGAACGCCATCATGCTGCGGAGGAACATCGGCCCGAGTTGTACGATGTCCTCCACGACATGGACCAGCAGATGCACCATAATGTCGAAGAATGCGGGTGGGAAGTAGACCTCAAGCTCACATAGTATCACCACGATCTCCTCCTGTAGCCTTCTGAGCTGATTCAAGCCAATCGACTTCCTAGAGATGACGTCGAAAAACTTGCATAGGCCAAATAACGTTTCACGGACGTGCTCGTCCATTATCCCTCTTAGTGCGACCGGAAGTACCTGCGTCATTAGCACGGCACAGTCGTGAGACTTCATGCCACTGAACCTCTGCTTCGCCTCGTCTAGGTATCTGCTTATCTTGCCCGCGTAGCCGTAAGGAAATTTGACTCCTAGAAGGCACTTGAAAAACTGTTTGATCTCATCCTGGCTTAGAGTGAAGCAAGAAGGAGGGCAGTAATATTCGTTCTTCTTGAACTTTTTACCCTTCCGATGACCTTGTGTCGTCTCCGACTCATGATCATCGTCATCTTCCTGATCATCAGGAGTAGTGCGTCCTCCGTGAAGCTCCTTCCGGATACCCAAGCATATCAGGTCGTGCCTTGCTTTCGGACCATCTTTCGTCCTATCTGGCATGTTGATTATGGTGGCGACCAGACTCTCGCACACGTTTTTCGTGATATGCATGACGTCGAGGCTATGAGGCGTGCAGAGAAACTTCCAGTATGGCAACTCCCAGAAAACAGACCTTGTTTTCCATACCTTCATCAGCGGCTTGTCTTGTTGCTGTCTCTTTTGCTTCTTTCCAGGCTTAGGACAATCTTTCCAGTTTTTCAGCAACTCTTCCACTTCTTCGCTGCTCCTATGCTCTGGGATTCCTCGGGTCTCTGATTTGCCATCGAACAGGTCTCCACGTTTTCTCCATGGATCATTCTTGCCGAGCCACCTCCGGTGCGCCATGAACACGGTTTTCGATGACCCTGGATCTTTCTCTAGTTGGAGATAGCTTGTGTTATCCATGCACCTAACGCATGCGCAGAATCCTTGGATAAACTGCCCCGAGATATACCCGCAACCTGGATAGTCTTGCACCGTAGTGACCAACGCGGCTCTCATAGTGAAATAATCTTGTGCGACGGCGTCGTAAGTATTGGCTCCAGATTCCCATAACGTGGCTAGCTCCTCTTTCAACAGCCCGAGATACAGATTGATGTCGGTACCAGGTTGTTTCGGCCCTTGAATTAGCATACTCATTTGTATGTACTTCTTCTTCATGCACAACCATGGAGGGAGGTTGTACATCCATACAAACACGGGCCAAGTGCTGTGCGTGCTGCTCTGGCTACCGAACGGATTGAGTCCATCGGTGCTCGCACCAAGCCTGATGTTCCTCGAATCTCCACCGAATTCTGGGAATTCGAGGTCCAATGCTTTCCACTAGCTAGCATCTGAAGGGTGCGTCAGCAGCTCATCCTTTTCGGGGTCATCATCATCTCCTGGCTTCTTCCTTTCCGCATGCCATCGCATGAGCTTCGCTTCCTTAGGGTCCGCGAAATAGCGCTGCAGACGAGGAGTGATAGGAAAGTACCATACCACTTTTCGAGGTGCTTTCTTCCCTTTCTTGTATTGACTCACGCCGCACACCGGACATGTGGTTTTCTCCGCGTCCTCGCCCCGATAAATGATGCAATCGTTGATGCATACGTGATATCTAACGTGCGGTAGATCGAGAGGACAGACGATTTTCTTGGCATCCTCGATACTAGTTGGACATGTGTTCCCCTCCGGGAGACGATTGTGCCAGAATGCCATCATATCGTCGAAGCTTGCGTCGCTCAATTTGTGCTTTGCCTTCATCTCCATAGCCTTGAGCGTTACATTCAACCGGGTATCATCGGGCCTGCATCCTTCATACAATGGAGTAACCGCGTCTTTCTCAAGTTGCGCAAGCTTGGCTTTCTCTCTAGCGGCAGCCCTGGCGTTACTCGTCTGCTTGAGAATCAGCTCTTGCACATAAGGGTCCCGCACCCAGCCTGACGTTGTTCCATCGTTGTCTGCTCCTCCGGCATCTAGATCATCATCATCCCGGTCTGCTTCCGCACCTTCACCATCTCCAGGAGACTCTTCATCATCTCGCCCGTTCTCGCCGTGATGATGATCATCGTCATGTTGGGCACCTTCTTCACCGTCTCCATCATCTACGCCATCGCTTATCCAACGAGTGTATCCATCCATGAAACCATGGCGGAGCAGGTGCGCCTGCAGATTCCCGGAATCTGGGTCAATCACCCAGTTGAGTTTGCATCTTCTGCACGGACATCTTATATCTGTCTTGTTATTTCGTATCATGTCGGCCGTCGCACATTTCAAAAATCTAGCCACAATGCCTTCGCTCATTATGCGGACCATTTTTGCCTGCACGATGTACACGGTACAATTTTGAAGTCTATTAGAACCACATAATGAATGCATGCATGCAATGGTCGATAGAAAATTTCGGCATGACCTATCCTAAAATTAGGACCTTTGCGAAATGCCAAAGTCTTGCCAAAATGGAAATGAATCAACATTTTGGCAAAACAAATGGCAACTTGTTCACATACAAACACAAGAGAGAGAGACCGATCCATACACACATGAACATATCATTATCCTCTCCATACACACATGCATGAGCATCATCGATACTCTCCATATACACACACATATGACCATCGATCCTCTCCACACATACACACATCATGAGCATCGATCATCTACATACATATGAGCACATCATCCATATACACATGAACACATCCTTACATGGACAACTTACCGAGATGAGAGACCGATCGCGAGAAAGATGGAAAGGAGAGGTGCGCGCGTCGACCGGAGACGGATAGATGAGAGACCGGAGACCTCCTCTATTACTTATGTAACATCCAAAGCAAGTTTTACATGCTAAAAATGGTGAATGTGTGGAGAAATTGAGGTGGGAAGGAGAAGATCCCGACTAGATCTAAGGAGGAAGAAGGGGAAAGTGAAGTGTGGGGTGGTGGATGTGTGGGCACACATGTGCACATAAAGTGCTGTCCTAAAAGAATCGACACATCCGTGGCGCACACGGCCCTAGTGCGCCACAGGGAGTACAAACTTCTGTGGCGCACTAGGCCGAGTGCGCCACAGATGCTCCTAGTCCCTGTGGCGCACTAGGCCGAGTGCGCCACAGAAGTTTGTGGCCGTTTCAGAGCATGCGCTTAGGCGTAGAGCACCAGGCCCACGTGCGCCACAGATGACCCTAACATCCGTGGCGCACATGACTGTAGTGCGCTACAGATGTTTGGCGTGTGGCCAACAGGGCCTTGGCCCACACACATCTGTGGCGCACTATAGTCATGTGCGCCACGGTTGTTCTAGTTATTAGTAGGGCACTGCCCACAGGTGAGCCACGCCTGTTTTAGCCGTGGGGCACTTCAACCATGTGAGCCACGGATGTGCTGATTACCTATAGCCGTTTTCCTAGTAGTGAGGAACCGAGGCGGCGGGGGCGATCCCGAGGTGGGGCGGTCGCGCGGGGAGGCGGGGCGATCGGGGGCAGGCGGGGTCGGTGGGCACGGGTCCCGAGGCTGGGGTGGGTCCCCTTAAGTGGTCCCTCTCGCGGAAACCTAAACTAATTCGGCACGGAGTTGGTTTCGGACTCGGAAATCGGCTCGGAAATTCGGACCATTTTCCGATCTAATAAACAAACGGCCGTAACTTCTCCGTACGAGCTCGGAATCGAGCGATTCTTGCTCCTACGGTTTTGTACAGTCGAGGGGAACAATCTAGGGTCAAGGTTTGATCGAAACCACTAGACTACAGGGGTGGACTACACAAGTCCTACTAAAGCCTCCCGCAGGAGCCTCGTAGTAAAAATAGAATAGGGTTTTGAAAATAGCGTTTCGCCGTACCTTTTCACTCGACGGTTTTGGTATGGAAAAGCATGATGCAATGATATGAATGATATGCAAGACCAAATCTAAAATTTGGGATGTGACAAGACTAACCCCCTTAAGATGAATCTCGTCCTCGAGATTCGGCGCGGCTAGCAAATAGGTGTGGGTAGTCCTCTTGGATGTCATCCTCACGTTCCCAAGTGGCTTCCTCTTCGGTGTGGTGGCTCCACTGTACCTTGCAAAACCTGATTGTCTTGGTACGGGTAATCCTCTCTGCTGTCTCCAGAATCTTGACCGGCTTCTCCTCATAGGTCAAGTCGTTCTCAAGCTGAACCTCCTCTAGCGGTACTGTGTCTCTCAATGGTGTATCCACCATCTCCGGATGACACTTCTTCAGCTGGGATACGTGGAACACACTTTGAACAGCGGACAGAGCCTCTGGCAACTCCAACTGATAAGCAACTTCTCCTTTGCGTGCTAAGACCCGATACGGTCCAATAAATCAAGGTGCCAGCTTACCCTTAATTCCAAATCTCTTGATTCCACGAAGTGGCGACACTCTGAGGTATGATCTATCACCTATCTCGTACACCACTTCCTTGCG
Source organism: Avena sativa (assembly GCA_916181665.1). Classification (NCBI taxonomy): domain Eukaryota; kingdom Viridiplantae; phylum Streptophyta; class Magnoliopsida; order Poales; family Poaceae; genus Avena; species Avena sativa. The sequence goes on along the minus strand of OV702279.1, from coordinate 49,008,595 downwards.
CTTGGCGTTGGCATAGCTCTTCTGCCTTGATTGTGCTACCTTTAGCCTGTCCCTAATCAAGGCGACCTTCTCCTCAGCATCCTTGATCAAATCAGGCCCAAACAACTGACGTTCTCCTACTCCATCCCATAGCAATGGTGTTCGGCACCGTTTCCCATATAGCACATCAAACGGCGATGTCTTGATGCTGGTTTGATAGCTGTTGTTGTAGGAAAACTCAGCATACGGCAAATTCTCATCCCAACTAGAGCCATGAGCCAAGGCGCAAGCTCTCAGCATGTCCTCCAAAATCTGATTCACCCTCTCGGTCTGTCCATCTGTCTGGGGGTGAAACGCTGTGCTAAACTCCACTCTAGTACCAAGTGACTCGTGTAGCTGGCGCCAGAAGTGTGAGGTAAATTGGGTGCCTCTATCAGATACGATACTCTTGGGAACTCCGTGTAGGCACACAATTCTGTCCATGTAAATCTTGGCCAACTTCGCACTTGTGTAAGTCGTCTTCACCGGTATAAAGTGGGCTACCTTAGTCAAATGGTCGACCACTACCCAAATGGAGTCATATCCTGACTTGGTCCTGGGCAATCCCGTGATGAAATCCATTCCCACTCTATCCCACTTCCAATCTGGCACAGGCAATGGCTATAGTAGTCCTGCTGGCTTCTGGTGTTCCGCCTTCACTCGGCTGCACACATCGCATAGGGCAATATGCTTGGCGATATCTCCCTTCATGTTGTTCCACCAGAATCTGCTCTTCAAATCCATATACATCTTTGTACTGCCCGGATGTATGGAGTATGGCGAGTTATGAGCTTCCTGCAGAATCAACTCCCTTATCTCCGCATCGCTGGGCACACACAAACGATCTCCATACCAAAAGGTACCATGCTCATCCTCGCGAATATCTTTTTCCCGATTCTCATTCATCTTTTCCTTTATCTCCTCTATTTCCTTGTCTCCTACCCGAGCCTTCATGATTCTGTCCTGTAGCGTTGGTTGGACTTCCATTGTAGCCAGGTATCCTTCAGATACTACTTCCAGTCTAAGGTCCTTGAATTTCTTGCACAAATCCTCAGGCAATTCACCAATTGTCAATCCATTGGCATAAACCTTCCGGCTCTGAGCATCTGCTACTACATTGGACTTTCCTGGGTGGTATTGTAGATTCATATCATAGTCCTTGATAAGCTCCAACCATCTCCTTTGCCTCATGTTCAGTTCCTTCTGTGTAAATATATACTTCAGGCTCTTGTGGTCAGTGTACACATCATAGTTTTTTCCCATTAAGTAATGCCTCCATACCTTGAGCGCATGAACCACTGACGCTAACTCCAAGTCGTGTGTGGGGTAATTCCGCTCATGGTGCTTGATTTGTCGTGAGGCATATGACACGACTCTCCCATCTTGCATCAGCACACTCCCAAGTCCCTGTCGAGAAGCATCACAGTACACTTGGAAATCCTTCTGAAGATCTGGTAAACATAGAACTGGCGCGGTCACTAGTCGACGCTTCAGTTCCTGAAAGCTGGCTTCACATAAGTCTGACCATTCAAACTTCCTCTCTTTCTTCAGAAGTTCAGTCATTGGCTTAGCAATCTTGGAAAAGTTTTCAATGAACCTCCTGTAATATCCAGCAAGTCCCAAAAAGCTTCGAATCTCTCCAGCATTCTTGGGCTCTTCCCACTCTGTCACTGCAGTCACTTTTCTTGGATCAACAGCGACTCCTTCTCCTGACACTACGTGTCCAAGAAACCCAACGATGTTAAGCCAGAATTCACACTTGCTGAATTTGGCATACAGCTGATGTTCCCTCAGTTTCTCCATAATCAGTCGCAGATGCTTCTCATGCTCAGCATCATCCTTGGAATATATCAGTATGTCATCAATGAACACCACCACGAACTTGTCCAAGTATTCCATAAATACCTTGTTAATCATGGTCATAAAATACGCCGGGGCATTCGTTAGTCCAAAAGACATAACCGTATACTCATATAAACCATACCTAGTGGTGAAGGCGGTTTTTGGTACTTCCTGCTCCCGGATCTTCAATTGGAAGTAGCCTGATCGCAGATCAATCTTGCTGAACACCTTTGCTCCTTCCAGTTGATCAAACAGATCATTTATATTCGGCAGAGGGTACTTGTTCTTGATGGTTACTTCATTCAGCGAGCGATAGTCCACCACTAATCTCTTGCTGCTGTCTTTCTTCTCCACAAACAGAACAGGTGCTCCCCATGACGACGAACTAGACTGAATGAATCCCTTTTCCAGCTGCTCTTTCAACTGCTTCTTCAATTCCTTCAGTTCATCCACATCCATCTTATATGGTTTCTTTGCTATAGGTCCTGTTCCCGGCATCAGGTCGATAAGAAACTCTACTTCCCTGTCAGGTGGAATCCCTGGCAGCTCTTCCGGAAACACGTCGGGGTAATCCCTAATCACTGGCACAGTATCCATGCTACCCCCCTTAAGATAATTCAACTTACACCTTCTCGGTCGTGTAGCCGACTTGAATCTAATCCTCTTACCATCCGGGGTTTTGAGTGAAACAGCTTGCTGTGCACAATATATGTGTCCCCCATGCATAGACATCCAATCCATACCCAGAATAACGTCTAATTCCTGTGAATCCAACACTACCAAATGTGCAATGAAGTTGTGTGTTCCAATCCTCACAGTTAAATCGCGGCATCCCGCGCTAGCTATCATATCTCCTCCAGGCGAACTCACTCTAATAGACCTTCTCATAGACTCAGTAGGTAACTTATACTTATCCACAAATTCCCTTGATATGAATGAATGCGATGCACCAGTATCGAAAAGTACAAGTGCAGGGTAAGTGTTGATTGGGAACTTACCAATCACAAGGTCAGGCTCATCTGGAATCTCCTCCACATTCATGTGGTTCACTGTGGCCTTCTCGCCGTTGGTTGGCTTCAGTACTTTCCTCTCCGGACAGTTGTCAGCATAGTGTCCCTTCTGTTTACACTTGAAGCACGTCACCTCACTCAGATCCTTCTTCACAAAGCTGCGATCACGGTTGCGGTCATGTCCACCGTGTCCTCCAGAGTGGTGAGAGTGTCCTCCCTTGTGGCTGTGGTGGCTTCTCCTATGGTTGTCATGACGATGTCCATCGCCTCCATGGTGGTGGCGGTCATGGCTCCCATGGTCACTCCCTCCATGCTTGGAGTATCCATCATATGAAGTGCGAGACTTGTGATGTGAACCAGAGTGATGATTGTTGTTATTTCTCTTGCGGCTTTCCACCTGCTTGTGCTTCCCTTCCAAGATCCTGGCCTTGTCCATAAGCTCCTGGAAAGTGGGGCAATAAACCACCAGTAGCTGTACTGAAAGCTCGTCACTGAGGCCATCCAGGAATCTCCCCTCCTTTTTGCATCAGTGTCAACATCCTCAGGTGCATAACGGGACATGTTGTTGAACTCCTCAATGTACTCGGCCACGGTGCGATTGGTTTGGCGCAAGTTGCGGAACTCCTTCCTCTTCAGGCTCAGAACTCCTGAAGACACGTGGTTGGTCCTGAAACCTTCCTCAAACATTGCCCAAGTCACAGTATCCAGCGGGTGGGTGATCTGAAATGTGTCCCACCAAGAAGCGGCTGGTCCCTCCAGTAGGTGAGCAACAAACCTCACCTTCTCAGCATCAGTGCATCCAACAGTTACTAGATCCTTGTTGACTGAACGCAACCAGTCGAGAGCAACCATTGGTTCCGTTGCAGTAGAGAACTTAGCTGGCCTTAACCTCAGAAATCTGGTGAGAGCATCTCCCTGAGGCTGATTGTTTCCATTGTTGTTGTTCTGATTTGCCATGAACTGAGTCAGCACTTGGGTCAGCTGTGCCTGAGCTTCCATGAGCTGCTCCAACTCAGTGGGTTGACGGCGGGGAGGCATCTGCGGTTCAGCACAGGTAAGTTTAGAAAGAATCAACTACGATAATAGAATTCTACCCATGCATATGATCAAGCAACAACAAACAATAGCAGACAATCACAAGCAAGAAACACATCAACAAACAAGCGATCCAGCATCATCCCAGGGGTTATCCTAACAGTATATAACTACTGAAATAGTTTTGCAAGAGTTGGCATTGGTTAACTAAACAGTTGATCAACTAAACAACAAAAACAGCAATCTGCCAGAACAGTCCAGCAGCGTTCGCGAATTTTTCCGCCTGACTTAAACTCGTCATAAAAATTAGCTGATTTTTGCACATATAGTACAGAGAGTTTCGCATCATCCCAATTTTTTTCAGATTTTTCAGAGTTACCAGAAAAATATGAAAAATCGCGCAGTACTGCTGTATCAGCAGAAAACTACAGCCAAAATAACACAGATGATAACCAAATTGCCATAACTCTTTCATAAAATTCGCACAAATAATTCCTGGGATATTGGAGTACACAAATAAGCAACTAAACACTCTTAAACTAACACGAACTAAGCTTCACAACGATCGAGACTAATCCTAACGAGTTTGCCTAACGAGGACTAATTGGTGGACTTCTATCTACTTCTTGAAGAGGTTGCAGTAGGTCCTTGCTGTCATGCGTTGACGCTTCGGCTCGCGGTATAACCATGGCGGCGGAGTGTACACCTCTCCTGAATCATCACTTGAGATCTCAAACTCCACCTCTTCTGGATCCTCCTCTTCTTCACTCTCAGCTGCAACTGCAACAGCTTCATCTCCTCCACCATCATCGTCTCCATCATCATCATCCTCGTCCTCATCATCATCATCGTCTCCACTGTCATCATCATCCCCATTGTTGCCATCATCTCCATTGTCATCATCAGAGGGTGGATTTAGCTGTGCTTGGAGAGCGGCAATCTGGGCTGTCATAGCTTCAATAGTTTGATCCCTTTCCTGGACGGTCCCCTGCAACTGTTGTATGTTCTGGGTGTTCTCCTGCACAGTACCATGAAGATGAGCTATGGTTGCATCTCTGGCTATCAGGGCATTCTCCAGAACTCCCGCGGCTTCATGCAAGGTGTCAATCTCCTGTCCTTGGACCACCATACCATTGCTAGCAAAGCCTGCAATCTCCTTTATCATCATCACCTTCTCAGCTAGAACTCCATTCTCCTTTTCCATGTCCTCTATGTGCCTCCGACGGGGCGGCATGTTGTTCCTGTCGCCCGGGGAAACCACAACGTGCCCATCTTCATCACGCCTCCCATAGTCACGGTAGGGTGAATCTGCTGGCAGTAGGTGTCAGACATTATGGCACTGGCGAGACAGGGCTTCATGTATGGCCAAGTTGATACCAAGTCCTCAGTTGCAGTATGTCTTGGTGTAGATCAAGTGCACGGGGTTTGGCAAGGCGGCATCTCTGAATATGAAGGTAGTGATCTCCCATGCATCCTTTCCATATCCATAGGTGTACAGCCTTCTTCCTTTGAACATGGGCAGTGGCAATCCCAATGACTGCGAGAGCTGAGCTAACTGCCTTGCAAAGGGCCTTGGTGACTCCATGGTGGCATACTCAGTCCTGACTTCTCCCATCTAACAAGTAAAAGAGGAAAGTGTGAGAATAGCATATGGTAAGAATTTACGAGGGTGAAAGGCATAAGATGAAAGACAGAGTTAATATAGGCTTTAATAATTCTATGGCTTCCTAATCCAATCCTAGGTCACGATCCTATAGTCGACACACGGGCTCTGATACCATCCTGTAACACCCCGGTTCTGAAAAGACCGTGGCTTCTATGTGACATGCCAATCCCTGGATCGGTTCACTGGCCCACATAGAATAAGATGAATAACATGGCAAAATATCCGTGTATCATAAATAACGAAGATCCGGAGTACCATTATTACAATAAAATCTTAGCTCAAGGCTAGCTCAAATTATTCAGGTAGCAACATAAATAAAGCAAATCCTCCATTCTTCAAATTGCCCACAAGTGAACAAGTGCCGATTGGAGTACCGTGGCCTATATCGATTAATCAGAATCGGAATAACCTGCAACATGAAACATAGCAGCCCCGAAGGGTCAATACATGGAATGTATGGCAAGTAGAGATAGTAATGGAGACAATAGTACTAACATCTACATGCATATTTGGCAAGTGGAGCTGTGTCTGGCTTGCATTTGCAAATACATTTGTCCTACTTTCATAAACAGTTTTTGATTTTCTTTGAAAAGATCCCAATTAAGTTAACCCAACAATATTAAAAACAATTAAGAAATTAGAATGAGCGAGAAACATGTCATGGAATCAATATCAAGCAACTCAGTTGTCCATAACCGGGGACACAGCTAATCGATTAGATTATACATCCTGCAGGGGTTAGTACACTTTACCCATGTGACTTGACCAGCCCATCTCGTACCATCACTCTCATTTTGGGTGGTGGTAGGGAGAAGTCCAAGAAGAGACTGTTCGGGAAGTAGCACCCCAATCCCGACGCGCACCGGTCCGACCTACCAAAATTCTACATCTCTGGATACGAGGGTTCGAGTTACCACAACCTACTAAGTCCAACCAACCGCCCATTCCATTATTGGCACATGGTTGTACACGTAAGCTACACAATAAAGAAGCCAATCATTCTCTCTTGATACCTGGGTGCCTTTCCGCAATGAAACCACCAAAAATTATCAATACCATCACACCCAGGAGATTCATTGATTAAGTGTTTTTAGTTTTTGCAAACCAACTCTTTTAGAAAACAACTTTCAGTGATGTAACCCAGCCCTCGTTCATCATAGCATGGCTAAGCACATCTACCAACGATGGTTCATCTACAAGGAAAGCCCTACCACATAATAGGACATAGCATAGCGATAGTATCATCCTACACATGCGTCTACAAAATACACGACAATGCATAGAAAATAGTAGGACAATATCATGAACAAAATAGCATCTACTTGCCTTGGTTGTAGCGGTCGAAAGAACAATCCACATACGAGCAAGCGTTGCACTCGTCACAATCTACACGGCACAATTGCAATCATAAACAAACAATCCACAAGCATATGCAACAAAGATGATGCATGAAGGTATGCAAGGCAAGTGAATTGGTGCTATAGCTGCACCACATAATCCTAATCAATAATACTACTGATTGCATGCATGGAAAATAGTTTTAGCGCAAGGAAAACTATTATGCAAAAAGTAATGCTCAAAACTGGAGCTAGAACTCAAATAATTCACTACCGGTAGTATACTGTTTGTAAAATCTTGGGAAAATTCTACCGCATAGGCATCGCTGAATAGAAACAGTACCAATTGGAATTACTCAAAAAGGAATTATAAAACTCCCCGAGTAATTAAAACACTGCAGAAAGCCACTAGACAGTTTCTGCAGAAGTTTTTACAGTAAGCCTATCTTTTTAATTCACGATGAGATTCCCCTCGTTCCACTGAATCCAGGGCATATGAAATGCGATTTTTGGAGCTACGGATCTTTTTCTACGAATTTATTACTCCTAAAAGGCCACTAACTAGTTTGATTAAACTATACTAAACCTTGCTGCAAAAGTCTGAACCAAAGGTACAGCGAGATTCTACACGACTCACTGAATCTACACATATTTTATTTGTAATTTTTGGCCAAGCGGTTTAATTTCTACGCAATTTACAAGTTTCTACCGAAATCTGTCAACTAAAAGGATTAACGAAAATAACCAGTCAACTGTGTCTGTTGACTGGTCAACGCATCTGCTGACTGGGCGCTGACTGGGCGTCTGACTAGTCAACGCCTGAGTGTGACCGGTCAACGAACGATCTGAGCCGCTGATCTGAAACTGACGGTGGCTGCAGGCTTACCGGAAGCAAACGACGAAACAGACTCCGGACGGTGCGGCGATCGGTTCCGGCGACGACGGTTACCTGCGCGAGAGGGGGACGATCAGCGCACGGTTCGAGATTAGACAACGCGGCGCGCAAGACGGCGTGCGTGTGTGCGTACGTGCGTAGACGCGCGCGTATGTGCGCGCGTGCGAGGCGCAGCAGCAGCAGCAGCTAGCGCAGCGCGCGCGGGGCGGCTCGGCAGCGACGCGGCGCGCGAGCAGCGGCAGCGCGCAGCGCAGGCAGCAGCTTGCAGCGCAACAGCGTGGAGGCGGCGATGGCGGCGGGGTTGGCGCGGCTCGGGGGCGCGGGTGCGCTGCGAGGTGGTGGGGCAAGAGAGAGGCGGCAGCGCGGCGCAGTACCTGGTGGCGGGGATGAAGGGCGACGGCAGCGGCGATCGCGGCAGGTGGCGGCGGCGCGATCCAGGAACCGAGGCGGCGGGGGCGATCCCGAGGTGGGGCGGTCGCGCGGGGAGGCGAGGCGATCGGGGGCAGGCGGGGTCGGTGGGCACGGGTCCCGAGTCTGGGGTGGGTCCCCTTAAGTGGGCCCTCTCGCGGAAACCTAAACTGATTCGGCGCGGAGTTGGTTTCGGACTCGGAAATCGGCTCGGAAATTCGGACCGTTTTCCGATCTAATAAACAAACGGCCGTAATTTCTCCGTACGAGCTCCGAATCGAGCGATTCTTGCTCCTACGGTTTTGTACAGTCGAGGGGAACAATCTAGGTTCAAGGTTTGAGCGAAACCACTAGGCTACAGGGGTGGACTACACAAGTCCTACTAAAGCCTCCCGCAGGAGCCTCGTAGTAAAAATAGAATAGCGTTTTGAACATAGCGTTTTGCCGTACCTTTTCACTCGACGGTTTTGGTATGGAAAAGCATGATGCAATGATATGAATGATATGCAAGACCAAATCTAAAATTTGGGATGTGACACATTGAGTGAATGGTAATCTATGCATAACCTTTGACTTCTATCTTTCTTCTCAACAAATAGAACTGGTGCACCCCAAGATGAAGAACTTGGTTGAATAATTCCCTTCTGCAATTGTTCTCCACGCTGTTTCTTGATTTATTTCAACTCATCCAATGACATCTTGTAGGGTCTCTTTGCTATTGGTCCTAATCCTGGCAGTAAGTCAATCCGAAACTCTACATCTCTATCTGGTGCCATTCCTGGATATTCCTCCGGAAACACATATGGATACTCTCTCACAATTAGCACACTGTATATGCTAACCCCCTTAAGAGAATTTAACTTACTCCCTTTAGATTCAAAATTAGACTTGCACCTAATCCGTTTTTTATCCGGGGTTGTGAGTGTGACAGTACGATTGGCATAATCTAGTACTCCTTCATACTTAGTCATCGAATCCGTTCCCATAATAACATCCAATCCTTGTGAATCTAGGATTATCAAACTAATTGGAAACTTATACTTCCCAAATTCTATCACTAGATCATGACATCCAAAGTTCACTATCATCTCTCCACCAGAAGAGCTTACTTTTATAGGACACCCAATAGTTTCATTTGGAAGTCCATTTTTATCAACAAATGCTCTTGATATGAATGAATGCGATGCACCAGTATAAAAAATAACAAGTGCTGGAAAAGAATTGAACTTGAACTTACCAGCCACAGCATCAGACTCTTCAAATATTTCTTCTGCATTGATGTGGTTCACTTGTCCCTTATGGAAACGGTTGGGCTTGTTTGCTCCTTCAACTTTCTTTTCTGGACATTCATTTGAATAATTCCCCATCTTCTTACACTTGAAACACTCAACTTGACTGAGATCTTTCTTTAAAGGCTGACTTCCATTACCACTTCCACTGTGGTGGCTCTTGTGTCCACTCTTGTGGTTCTTATACTTGTCATTGTCATGGATACGATGATGCTTGTTGTCATGGTGACGGTTGTGGTTGTGGTGGCTGTTGTACTTCCCATGCTTGTGGAATCTAGAACTTCCACTATCATCATTATGGGAACGCTTGTGAGACGATCCCGAGCTGTGCTTATCAAAGTTATGTTTCATCTTCCTGCCCTCAACCTGTTTCATCTTGTTTTCCAAGATGGTGGCCTTATCGCAAAGTGATTGATATGTTGGGACATAGGCAACATATAGTTGCAGGTTCAACTCATCATTAAGTCCCTCAAGGAACTTCTCCTTCCTTTTAGCATCTGTATCAACCTCATCCGGTGCATAGCGCGCCAGATTATTGAACTCCTAAATATACTCAGCAACACTGCCGTGACGCTGTTTCAGATTGTGGAACTCTTTCTTATTCAAGTTCATCACTCCGGATGAGATTTGGGCAGTGCATAAACCATCTTCAAAGATATCCCATGCCACATCCTCAAGGGGAGTGGTGATCTAAAAGTTATCCCACCAGGTAGCTGCCGGTCCTTCGAGCAGGTGTGCTGCGAATATGAACTTTTCTTCATCTGTGCAGCCCATAGTGACTAAGTCCTTGTTCACAGAACGTAACCAGTCATTGGATACCATCGGATCAGTTGTTCCTGAGAACTTAGCTGGCCTCAACCTCAAAAATATGGTAAGCATGTCAAATGCTGGTGGATTGTTGTTGTTGTTGTTGTTGTTGTTGTTGTTGTTGTTGTTGTTGTTGTTGTTGTTGTTGTTGTTGTTGTTGTTGTTGTTGTTGTTGTTGTTGTTGTTGTTGTTCTGATTCTGATTTTGGTTCTGGATGAACTGAGTCATCATATGCATCAGTTGATCTTGAGCTGTCATCAACTGCTGCATCTCGGGGGTGACGTTATTATTGTTGCTTGGGTTGGGGTTGGCACGACGGGGAGGCATCTTTGGTTCCAATAAGGATAAGGAATGAGATAACCCATAGATTCTTAACATGCACAATACATCAAAAAACAACCATCACAATAACCAAGCTCAAAATAACATAGAGTTTGAACAAAGTAAACAACAAGTTTTAGGGAAAAATTAAACACACCATAGCAAGCCATCCACATGTTAGATGGTCATTGCGACTCAATAATCAAGGTACGATAGATAAAAGATAGTCGAGTAGTCTACACTACTCCTCCATGTCGACCTCCACGTCAACAAGTGTAAGTTCGGATGTCTCCATGGTTGTCTTGTACTCCACGACACTAGTGGTCAAGGCCTCGATCTTCACACACAGAGCTCTCTTCTGGGAGCGAAGCCTCTAAATCGCTCCTTGCTGGGTCTAGAGATCGAAGTCCTTGGCCTCTATCTCAGCCTTCATGTCCTTGATCTTCTTTGTTTCTGTCTTGGACTCTTTTCTCCTGATTCTTGAACTTCTTGTCCTGGCTCACGAATCCTGAGTCCATCTCCTTGACAATCTCGTCTTGCTCCGTGAAGAGCTTGTCCTTCTCCCTCAACTGGACCTGGAGCTCGTCATTTCTAAGCATGACGTTGGTCCTATCGGTGTTGAGGTGTCTAATAAGTCCCTCGAGGTCCTGGATGTACAGATGAACTGGCTCAATCGTCTCTCTAGTAGCGTCATCGTACACTACAGCCTCACCCTGCTCGTCACGTCTCCTGAACGGGTGAAAGTATTGTCCCCTGAGCTCAATGGAGTGTCGTCCAACAAGGCATCCAAGTAACTCATGCATGCCTACATCTAATCCCTTCTCCTTGTCATCATGCATCAGCTTGAAGGTGATCTCCTCCGTGGGTGGCTCCGTCGGGCGTCCTGGCTGTGTGACTCTAAAGCCCCAAAGGTCCTTCCTCTCTGGTAAGCTGGAGTGCCTTGATACTAGGAAGTGGGAGGCTGAGCACACTAGTGAGCTCCACAAGACGAGAACCGAAACAAGTTCCCTTGAACTCCTCGGCAGTGCTGATAACAATGTTAGGAATCTATTGTATAAGGTAGAGAAAGATTAGTATCAATACATGTAGAGAAAATTCATAAGACAACAAAAACACAAAGAACAATTTCAATAATAAACACACAAGTCATGGCATACAAAAATCCAATACAAACACTAATGTTCAACATAACTTAGACAAATTTTGTCAAAACACGATAAGTGTGGTGATCCAACTAGTGGGGTACATTACAAATCTCACTCATATGCTAAGTATATGATATCCTCCCTAAGACGTTTTATGGCGGTCTCTAAGTCTTGGGTGTACTTCTTCTCCTTTTCAAGGTCATTTCTAGTGTTGAGCATTCTACACTTGAGTCTTTCACCAAGCTCCTTGATAGCATTCCAAGCTGCATTTCTTGCAGTCAAAGAATGTTGTATACATTTATGAGTTGGTTCCCATGTAGAATCCCGACTCTTTGTGGTTGTCTCCCTTATTTTTGTACAAGTGAAATTGCACCCACCAATATTATTCTCCTTCATCCATTACTGGAAATCCTTTGTACACGGCCTCACCATGTATCCCCAAGCTAACCATAAGAGTTTTGAGTGCTTTGGGAAAATTTGTCTCACATTCTAAAGTCATGGGCATGAGTGGTCCCTTCTTGACGGCTTCGTTGATGGCGGCCATCTACAAATAGAGATGAGAAAGAACATTAGGAAAGGTTTACGAGAAGAAAAATACAAGTGTGGAATTTGCAAAGAGTTGCGTTTTTCCTTAGTGGATTTCTTAGTCTAATCCAACCTAGGGTCATAATCCTACAGGCAACACAGTGCTCTGATACCATCTGTAAGACCCCACATTTATCAGGCAAAGGTCCATGTGATTGCAATGCTAGTCCCTGGATCAAATGCTAGCATCCACAGTTTAAGATGAAGTACACAAATACAAAGGTCTTTATTACATCGTCATTCCAGAGGTAAACATAGTCTTTTTACAACTCCATAGCCAATGGCTAGTACAAGAGTTCAAAACATAAGTAGAATAAAGTAATGTCTTCATCTTCATGTGCCATAGGCAAGCATGTTGAGTGTAGACTCATAACCCTAATCCTCATCAGAGTAACCTCCAACATCATAAGTTATAGCCACAGTGGGTCAATACATTTGGAATTCTATTGTCAAGTGATACCATAGTGGAATAGTAGTATCTAACATCTATATGAATTTGGCTAAGTGTAGCTTAGGCTTTCTTTGCTCAAAATAGTTTTTTCCTAAAAGTGTTAAACACTAAGTTTTTGTTTGACAAAAATTCCCAAGGAACCACCAATAGACATTGGTGAACCTTTAACCCTTGTTCAACCACAAGTTTTTAACTTAAAAGTTGGAATGAGGAGATCCTTGATTGCTTCAATGTCTTGATGCTCAAATTGTCCATTGTCGGGGACACGACTAAGTACTTAGATTTTACTCTCTTGAGAGGTGGTGCACTTTCCCCACAAGACTCGACATGCATCGAGACAAGATCTTTCAGAAGCCTTCCCTTAGACCAAATGGACGTGTTCCAACCTTTCACCCTACCACCATATGTCCATCTGGCTAAGTTATTGCAACCTATATGATCAAGGCGGAGCCCATATGCCATGTGGTTGCACTAGAAGCTTCTAAACACTAAGTATCTCAAATCCCTTTGTTCCTGGGTGGCTTTCCACAAGTGAGATACACCAGGGAGGCCATAGAAATGGGCCCTGAGTAACCACTCAACACAAACCATTCTTTCCATTCCACCCAGGTGATTCATTCATTTAGTTGTTTTATTAAGCAAAAACATAAGTCAAAGACTTAGCAAAATTTCCATAGAATGTTTATATTCCACCCTTGTTTGCTACTAGATAGGATAATCATGATAACAATACAAGTAACTTAACTTAGATAAAATTCTACGAAGACTATAACTACTAGGATTTCCCATAGCATAGCATATAGTTGCTTAGCAAAAATTTCATGCAAGTATTATACAAAATATCACTAGTGCATAGTCAAAATAATGGGACAAATACATGAAGCACCACTTTCCTTGGTAGTTGGGGGAGTAGAAACAACCTTCACAATCACAATCACCACTAGCACCAAAATCTAACCATAAAATTATAGCACCAAATTCACATTCAAATAATCAAGCAAAAATATTATGAATGCATGCAAATGCAATGAAATGAATTACACACTAATCCAATCAAGTAAAATATTACTAAACACCAAAACTAACTAATTTATAGTCTAAATAAACTTGAACTTGCTTTAAAATGATTTTCTAAATGTTTTATATAGTCAAAATAAGCCTATATTTGTATTTGTAAATAAATCAAATTTTACAGAATAAAAATAAAAATCCAATCCCATAGTAGTGTATGATTTATTTTTCGGATTCCAATGATATATTATTCGCAAAATTTGACCAAACTGAATAAAAGTTATGAATTTTACAAGTTTGAATCTCTAATAGATATAAAAACAGATTTTAAATCGAAACCCTAGCCACGTGGCTGAATCTGATTAGTTGATAACGGTTCAGTTGGATCAATCATCCAGAGTCATATGATTTAAGTGACAACGCACGGCTCCGATCAAATAAAAATGCTTCGTTTAAGTGATCTATCGTGGCCACTTGATCTGGATCTAACGACTCATGATGCTCTGACCAAGAACTGGCAGCGCGCGAGGCTACAGCGGCGGCGGCGGTACTGGCGGTGGCGTTCCGGCGAGGCTAGGGGTTTAGGGGGAACGTGGAGATGCTTACCGGGCTCGCGTGACGATGGTGAAGCTCAACGTGGTCTTTGCTTGGACATGGGCGCACTGGCATGGCCGGAAAACCTCGTCGGAGATTGTATCCGCGTTGGGTGTTCACTGCCGGAGACGAAGACGACGTTCTACGGCGCAATAAGATAAACAAAAGGCATTAGGGTATGCATAGAGGCACGGCGAACATAGTCGTAAGGATTAGGGGTCAAGGGGAGGTCTGGATTAACCGTGATTGTTCACCGGAGTCGAGCGTCGCTTCGGTCATTCGCGGGGCTCGACGGAGACGATGACCTAGGGTGATTCAGAGCAAACAAAAGGTGTGAGAAGATGCGCACCGGTCTGGCAAGGAAGCTCGTATGAACGAGAGGTGAAGGGGAGCACGGGGCTCACCGGAATAGGTCACTGGAGCTGTTCAGTTCTGCGGCAGTGCAAGCAGGAATTCGCGGAGCCTGGTGGCGCTTGGGGCTTACTGTGTTGGGGGAAATGGTCGCGAGGAGGAGGGGGTTAAGTAGCCGGAGCTGGGGGGAGTTATTCGGCGAATCAACGAGAATTTACTCGTGCATTCATCGGCAGTAACAACGAGGAAACAACTATGGAGCTGGTCGCGGGCGCGAGATTTTGGGGAAGAAGGGTTTGCTGGTGCGGGTCCACGGGCAGTGACTGCGGGGTAGAGTGGGTGCGGGTGAGAGAGTGGGGGAAGGGGGAAATGGCTGGGTGGGTTCGTGGGATGCTTCTGGTGCTGGGCCGGATTGGTGGCGCCGGCCTTTTTCTTTTTTCCTTTCTCTTTTTCTTTTTCTAATTTGATTTTCAGGAAACAATTTCAAACCAAATTCAAATGGGTTTGGTTTCAAAACACATCTAGATTTTTGTAGTGTAAACCTTGCACTTATTTGTGTATAAAACACTACTGTTTAGTCCAAAGCACTTTGTCACTTTGAAAAATAAAATAAAACCATGCCTTATTTGTATATAGATAATAGGCATAATAATGGTTTTATTTGGAATTTTGTTTTGAATTTTTTTGTGTAAGACAAGGATGCTATGATTGCATGAATGGAATGCAAAGTTTTACAAATGATTTTTGGGACGTTGCATAGGATCTAATCTGGACCAAAGAAAACAGATCCAACGGTCGAGAACGGAACCAAGTGCTCACCTGGCAGTGGCGACATCAGCGAGCAGTGGCGATGCAGGTGGCGGTCAGCAGTGGCGGCGCTTCGATGGTCAACAACAACGTCGGTGTGGTCGATGGTGTTTATCTCCCTGTAGCGATCCTCCTCGTCCCTCTCCTTCCCGAATGACGGCAAGCGGAGGCTGCTCCTCCACGGCTTCCGCGAACTCCAGCGAGGAACTGGCGGCGATCTGCAGCGAGCTGGAGGGGGAAAAGTGTACGGGGTGAATCAGTGGATCGATACAAGCATGATGGAGGAAATAAGGAGCAATGGGGGTGCTCGGAACCATTGGCGGAGGCGGATTCCTGAGGGTCGACAATGGCGTGGCGTTACGAGCTAGGTTTTCTGAGCGATTTTCGAGTGGAAAGTGGTGGCGGGAGCGGAGTATTTATGGGGGGTACACATGTGCGAGGGGAAAGGGTTCGACCAAATCACAAACGAATTTCGGAAATCCCGTGGCGGTGCTCGTCGTGATTGTCGAGGACTCCGGTCGGCGGAGGACGACGGCGTGGGCCCCACGCGTCAGTGAGAGAGGGCTGGCGGGCTACCGCGGTGGAAGCAATTGGCTGGCCTGCTGTGGCTGGCGGCTACGCGCTGTTGCGCGGGGTGGGGGTGGGCGGTAGGTAGCTAGGCGGGCTGGGCTAGGTGGGTCACGCGGCAGGGTTGGCCGGGGTAGGTTAGTTAGTTTATTTTTTTGTTCTTTTTCTTTTCACATTTTCTAGTTATTTGATTTCCCCATAACTTTCACATATAACCTCCAAATGAACTCAAACTTGTTTCTACAATTTTCTAAATCAAGTGGATCATTCTAGGCTAATACTTGGTAATACTTGATGTCTTTGCATTACTGGGTTTTTATATACCATTTTAGTTCCCTTTAGGAAAGGAGTGGTATATACTATTTAGGGTTTTAGATCTTTATTTTAACTTGAGATTCAAGATGCCAAGATGGAGTGCAATGATCATGAATGGCATGGAATGCAAAATCTTTTCTAGTCCCAATTTCTAAAATCTTGGGATGTGACAGACTAGCCCCCTTAAGATCAATCTCATCCCGAGATTCGGAATGGCTAGCAAGGTTTAGGAGGTGTCCGCGAGGCTAACCCCCTTAAGACAATTTATCTTGGTATCTCCAATGGATCATTTCACTATATCTAATTTTTATTTATTCTAGGTGTGTGCATAATATACATCTATCAGACCTTGATTCTTAACCATTCAATCCATGGTAGTATTACATTTAAACCAATGATTCCAATATAGATGAGCTAGTGGGAAAAACTGTGTGCATCCAAACCTTGGGGTTTAATGGTGGCATGACGATTTCCTATCCATGGATACCTTAGTTTAGATGCATGTGATGCACTAGCATTGAAAATTACGAGTGCGAAGCATGAATTGACCAGGGACTTACTAGTTATGACTCTTGGCTTGTCGAATACTTCCTTGGCATGCACATGGTTCACAGTCGCCTTCTCAGTTGGGTTTGTCTCGGTTCCATCATTTTCTTCCAGACAATAATTAGCATAATGTCCCATCTTCTTGCACTTGAAGCATTCCACATTGCTAAGATCTCAATTTCCGTTGCGGTGATGGCTATTGCCTCTGTTGTGGCTGTGTCCATTTCCTCCATTGTGGTTGTGCCCATTTCCTCCATCCTTGTGATGTCTAGACTTTCCACTACCATCATGGTGGGTACGCTTATGGTGTGGTCCTAAATTGTGATCATTGTACTTCCGCTTGCGTCTTTCCACTTGCTTGTGCTTTCCCTCCAGAATTTTGGCCTTGTCCATCCTCTCTTGGAATGTGGGGAAGTAGACTACAGATAGTTGCAGCGAGAGCTCATCACTAAGGCCATCCAGAAAACTCTCTCGCCTCTTAGCATCAATGTCCACATCCTCAGGTGCATAGCGTGACAGATTATTGAATTCCTCTATATATTCCGCCAACCTGCGATTGGTTTGATGTAGGTTGTGAAACTCCTTCGTTTTCATACTCAAGACTACGGAAGAGACATGGTTGGTCTTGAAACCTTCCTCAAACATGGCCTAGGTAACAGTATCCAAGGGGTGGGTGATCTGAAAGGTATCCCACCAGGAAGCAGCTGGTCCCTCCAGTAAGTGAGCAACAAAACTTACCTTTTCAGCATCAGTACATCCAATAGTCACCAGATCTTTGTTCACAGAGTGCAGCCAATCAAGAGCGATCATTGGTTCAGGTGCAGTAGAGAACTTTGCTGGCCTCAGCCTTAGAAACCTTGCAAGAGCATCACCATGGGGCTGGTTGTTTCCGTTATTGTTGTTCTTGTCGTTGTTGTTGTTGTTGTTGTTGTTGTTGTTGTTGTTGTTGTTGTTCTGGGCAGCCATGAATTGGGTTATCACCTATGCTAGTCGTGTCTGCGCTGCCATCAGTTGTTCCATCTTAGTGGGTTGACGGCAAGGCTGCATCTATTGGGTAACATAGTTATAGATAGAAAGACTAGAGAAGTAATACTACCCATCTGTTCTGGTAGATTAGCAAGTTTCGAACCATACCCTAAAATTTCAGCTTAATCCGAGTTACCAATTAAAAATTAATATCGTCTAGTAAAATCTGTCAGGTAGAAAACTACAATGAAAATTACCACGAATTTTGATATATAACTTCTATTAATTCATTATCATATCTCTTGAAAACTCCTGGAACTATTACACAAGCTATTATATGATCGATTGCTAAATCTATCGAAATCCTAATGTAGGCTACTTGGTGCATATATCCCTCTCCTAGAAGTGACTTAGAATTACGTAGCCTTGGTGTACTTGCGCTTCTTCTTCCTACAAGAGGTTGGGGTGTATTATGAATCCTCATCACTTCGGGCTTCAAACTCCCTCTCCATGGGTTCTTCTTATACCGCGTTGGCTCCAGTCTCATCACCACCTTCGTCATTGACTCCATCATCATTGTTGGGATGGTTGAGTTGAGCTCGGAGACAAGAGATGATGGCATCCCGGTGCTTAATTATGTCTTTCTTTGTCCTAATGATGGCCCGGGCTTGTTAGTACTTCTGCATCATGCTTTGTAGCGACTCTTCCATCCGGGCGGCTTGTATCTCCAAGTCCTCCATTTGCTTTGAGAAGGATCTCATCTCATTCCTGTCCCAAGCGCCACCACGGCGTCTCCATCTCCATTGCGCTTCCCGAACTCAAGGAAGACTAAATTCTCATTTAACTATTGTTGGTCAATATTGCACATACGAGAGAAAGCCTCCTGCATGTAGATATCCAATCCTCCTTCCCAGGTGTGGTAGAATCCTCCATAGCATAATTCTTCGGAGTCCTCCACCGATGGACCCCGAGCGATGATAGTG
This sequence comes from Avena sativa, assembly GCA_916181665.1. Classification (NCBI taxonomy): domain Eukaryota; kingdom Viridiplantae; phylum Streptophyta; class Magnoliopsida; order Poales; family Poaceae; genus Avena; species Avena sativa. Next base: position 48,989,646 of record OV702279.1, on the reverse strand, counting down.
CGGATCTCCATGCATTCATATCCACTGTCTTGGGGGTTCATCCTTCTTCCTTTGAACATGGGCAAGGGCGAGCATAGTGTGAGTGCAAGCCTTCCCAATTGCTTTCCAAAGATCCTATCAAACTTCTCTCCGGCATACTCCACATGAGTGAACCCTCCCATCTAGACATGTAAGGGAAAGAGAAAGATTAGCATGGATAAGGAATACAAGAAATAATAACATAAGGAAGAATAGAAAGTGTATAATAATTCTAATAAATTTCTAGGTCACGATCCTACAGTCAACACACGTGCTCTGATACCATCTCTAATACTACAGCCTGAAAAGACCGTAGCTCTATGCAACACGCCAATCCCTGGATCATTTCATTGGCTTACATAGACCTTAAAGATGAATAGAAAAAAATATCCGTGCATCATAAATAACGAAATGATCCAAAGTATTCAATTATTACAATAATGCTTAGCACACAGGCTAGCTCAAATAGTTTAATAGCGAACAAAAGCATAAGTCTAAGGTAGTCCCATATTCAATTTCCCACAAGCGAACAAATGTTGAGTGGAGTTTCGCAACCTAATATATCATTCGTAATAAGAATAAAACAACCTGCAACATAAACGTAGCACCCCCGAAGGGTCAATACTTGCAATGTATGGTAAGTAGAGCTATGTAGAGAGACAATAAACCTAGCAGCTACATGCTTATTTGGCTAGGTCGAAACTTGTCTATATTGCTTGCATAAACACTTTTATCCTACTTTCATTAGCAATTTTAGATTTTCTTTTAAAAGATCCCAATTAATTAACCCAACAATATTTGGTACTTTAGGATAATTGGAATAAACGAGAAACATGTCATGAAATCAATATCAAACAACGTAGATGTCCATAACCGGGGACACGACTATGTACTTAGATTAGACACCCTATAGGGGTTGGTACACTTTACCCATGTGACTTGGCCAGCCCAGCTCGTACCACTACTTTCATATTGTGTGATGATTGAAAGAAGTCCAAGATGAGACCGTTCGGGAAGTAGCTATCCAAACCAGACACGCACCGTACCAACCTACCAAAAATTCTACATCTCTGGCTACATGGGTTCGAGTTACCATAACCTACTAAGTCCAACCATCCGCCCATTTTATTATTGGCACATGGTTGTACTACACGTAAGCTACCAAATAAAGAAGCCAATCATTTTTTATAAATACCTGGGTTCCTTTCCGCAATGATACCACTAAAAAATATCAATCCCATCAAACCCAGGGAGTTTATTAATTAAGTTGTTTTAGTTTTCTCAAAACAATGCTATCAGCAACAGCTATCGTATGATGTATCCCAGCCCTCGTCTATCACAGCATGGCTAAGCACATCTAGACACACATTCGTTCATCTACAAGGAAAGCCTACCAAGGTATATAGGACATAGCATATCGATAGTACTTTCCTACACATGTATCTACAAAATACACTACACACGCATAGAAAAATAGTAGGACAATTCATGAAAAAAATAGCATCTACTTGCGTTGGTTGCAGCTGAAGTCGTTCAAGAACTCGTTTCAATCATACATGTTGCACTCCTCGCAATCTGTCGATCAAACAATTGCGTACAACATAAACAACCATACAATCATAAACACATGCACAAATGCATGCATGGAAATTTAATATGTCTCAATGGTTGTATTTGGTTCTCTAAAAAATACTGAAGTACATGATGCATGCAAGAGACCAATTAATGCAATAGTGTATTTGTTCATAAATGTTTGCCATGATTGATGTTTTAACAGATCCACTATAACATCTGTTCTCATTATCAAATTAAAATTGGATCTTGGGTGTAATGAATAGGGGACATTAATACGAACCAGTAGGCATTGGAGTCACCCTAATCGGAGTTATAGATATTTTCCTATGATTTAATTAGTATTTAATAGAGTTTATTTCATTTAAGTAGTTTGTGCAGTCAAGATTTAAATCTAAATACAGATCTGTAACCTACACAAGATTTCAAAACCAGGGACGTACTATTCATATTTTTCGGAGTTACCGATAATTTACTATGGATTTAATACTCTAATATACCATTAAAACTAATTAAATCATTACGGTAACTAAATACAACAAGTATTAGATCTAACATGGTATTATTAAATTACACTAAAATACCTTCAATTTGATATATTATACTTAATTTTTGGACTAAGTTAGATCTATTTGTTGCAATTTTATTTATTTAAAATTGGTTTTATTGCGTTAGCGCCGAGTCAGCGCTGACTGGGATAAGTGGCTGGCCATGTGGCGCGATATAAGGGGGCGATACCGGTTCAGCATAGGATCTAATCTGAAAAAAAAAACAGATTAGATGGTCGAGAACATAACCAAGTGCTCACCTGGCAGTGGCGACTTCGGCGAGCGATGGCGATGCAGGCGGCGGCGCTCCGGTGGTTAACGGTGACGTCGGTGTGGTCGACGGTGTTCAGCTCCTCGCGGCGATCCTCCTCTTCATCTAGTCGGCGTCTCTATCCCTCCCAAATGACGGCAAGCGGCGGCTGCTCCTTCGAGGCTTCCGCGAACTCCGGCGAGGAATTGTCGGTGATCTGCAGCGAGCGGGAGGGGGAAAAGTGTATGGGGTGAATCGGTGGGTCAAGACGAGCATGATAGAGGAATGAAGGAGAACGGGGGGGGGGTGCTCAGAACCATCGGCGGAGGCGGCTTCCCGAGGGTTGGCAATGGCGTGGCGGTGGCGAGATTGAAACCTAGCTCGGCTAGATTTTCCAAGCGATTTTCGAGGGGAAAAGTGGCGGCAGGGCCGGAGTATTTATGGGGGGGGGGGGTAAGCGTGCGCGAGGGGAAAGGGTTCGGCCGAATCGGAACCAATTTGAGGCGATCCCGTGGTTGTCAACACTCGGATTTTTAATCCCAGATGCCTGTTATGCCATACATCGCAATCCCAGGATTACCATTTTTGCGAGACATAACAGATTGGGTATAACAGTACATCATCCATTACAAACCATACATAAGGTATTACAACAAATAAAGGATCTCATGATCCAGTCTTAATACAATCATAGCAGTGGAATAACGTAATAATAATGGTAGCATGGGCGAAGCTCCATCTTCATGGTCATAGGCAATGCTGACGATGGGAGATGATCCTAGTTGTCGTAACCTTCCTGCTGTCCATCCTCCTGATACTCCTCTTCATAGTCTGGCCACGGGAATAGCCAGGGACAAAGCCATGAGTACTCTTTAAGTACTTGCAAACTAATACTAACAAGTGCGGTGGTTTGGAGTAGGATACTAAGTTCTAGGGTTGTTTTGCAAAAAACCAGATTTATCTCTACTAAGTTCAGAGGCAAAGAAAGCTAGTTGAAAGTTTTATAACACCTAAGTGGGAACTTGAATTTCATATCACAGCCCTATTGTGGTCAAGTCAAAATCACCAATCATTTCACAAGTCATTTTGAAAACATCTGACGACGGAAAAGTATGGCCACTCCCACTTTCCATAACCGCAGACGCGGCTATTCGAATAGTTTGACACTCTGCAGAGGTGGTACACTTTCACCACAACATTCGATACATCCGTCAGGAACTATCCTGAATTCACCATACTCAATATGCAGATAATCAATCCTAGCCATTCAATTACAGGCCCTAGTATGGGCACCTCTCTTGTGAGTTTGGCCTCCCAACCATGACCAACTGTCATCTTGGGAACTGCACAGGTGGACAATCTTCACAAGGTAGCCTCATCTCAAACCTTGGCTGCAAGGGAACCCATACTAAGGTATATAAATTTCCTGTCAAGCCCTACCCAAATTTCGGGTATTGTGGATGTACGGTAAAATTGGAATGGTATCGCATCCAGACATTCATCAGTTTTAAAAAGGGCTAAGGCTCATGCCTTACATTTTCATCATCAAAATCATCTGGTGTTCAAGAACACATGTCAAAACATTTCAGTAGAATGACTCATCATTCTAAGGTTTTCATAACCATTTTCACCAAGTATTCCCATCTAAAGTGACCAAGTTTAATGCTTAGCACTAGCATCTACAAGTGGGGGATAAACACTAGTGAGGGTTGGTAAACAGGTGTATCTTATCTAAGTTCAATCTCATGCCTCAGGATGACATCAAGATTATCTAACTTAGGCCAAGTTTTATGATCTTTATGCTACCTTCAGATATCTTTCTAAATTCTACCAGTTATTAAGTAACCTTAACTAGAAAGCATTGATAAAGAAATAAAATACAAAGCTAGCAAGTAAAACTAGGATTTGGTATCCTCAAGTGGGTATAAGCTTGCTAAGTTGCAAGTGTTAGCTTGCTCAGTTATTAGCTTGCCATGTGCAGAGCAGTGGTTGAAGTTCTCCTCGGCTTCTTCCTCATAGTATCCTCCTTCCTCCTCGTATCCTTGGTCGGTACTAGCGTCTATAAATAAATACGAGGTACACAATCACCAAAAAATTACTTAACTAGTTCTATTCATCACACCAAGGTTTTCACTAGATGATCTAGTATCATCACAAGCATTACAATCATTAAGGAAAATAGTTTTAATTCCCTTTATTTTAGCAAAGTAATTTCTACTCACTGAAAAACTACTTAAGGTTTAATATTCTCCAACTAAAACACGGGATCATGTTGAAACATGTCATCACCACATATTTCAGTACATGGGAATGCGATTTAAAGTGGTGTCACAATTTAATAAGGATTAACCTTTTTATTTTAATTAAATAAAGTGGTTAGAATGGCCTATGAGGAATTATTTTATTGCTTGACTATTATTTCTACAAGTAAACCTATATATTTTTATATATTCTGAAAGGTATTGTTAAATGTGATTTTTGAGAGTTGGAATCAACTCAAAACCTTTCATGGTTGAATTTTGAAAAATGTTTGAATGCAGAAAAGCTTCTGCCTTGTTATTTATACTATAGGTGATCTATAAATCCACTAGGTTTGAATGCAATGGGCTTGGATTAATAATTCCAGTACCTTTCTAACAAAATTGGTTTCATGCAATTTGGTTCAGTGAATCGAGCTAGGTTGATTTTTGAATTTGGGTACAGAACTGAGTTTGAAACTAAAAGAATAAACCTAAATTTGAATTATTGGGTCGTGTGGGATGTTAACTGGGCCGGCCCACGGTGCACAGCGCACGCGCGGGTGGGTTTAAGTGAACGACCCCACCAGTCAGCGAGACAGAGGGGTGCGAAGCGGTATGGGGCGATCTAGGCCATATAATCAAACTCTAATCCTACGGCTGTGGTTCATCGTCCACGTCGGGAAACGCTGGCGAGATAGAACCATAGCGCGGACAGTGGGGGTTTATGGGGGCTCACCGGGGCTCAGGCGAGGGTCAGGGACGAGGGTGAACGACGAAGTCGACAACGGCGAATCTACTGGTACCGGCGGCTTCTTCTGGGCGGCTCCAATCGCTAGCTCCTTCCTTCCTCCTTCGCGGCAGACTCCGGCCAAATTCCGGGGATGTGCTGCTTGCCTTGCTCCGGGAGTGAGGTGGGGTGAGTCCGAGAGAGAGGGGAGTGAGATGGTGTGAAGAATTCATGCTGGGGTGGCTCTATTTATAGTGCAGCGAGGAGACCGAAGGGCGCGGGCGGAGCTCGTCGTGGTCGTCGCCACATCGAGATAAAGGCATGGGCGACAATAGGGGCAGTGCTATTCTCCCTGGCGAAGCTCAACAGCATGGTCACGCGGCATGGGGCGATGCACAACGGTCGGAACGCGTCGACGCTCTGGACGGGTCCGACGGCATTTTTAATGGCGCACATCGTCTACGGTGCGTGTGGTGGCGAACGGGCATGTCTGGGGTATTCCTGGGGTGGTGGCGATCCTGCTTGCAAGCGGTAGGGGCGGCGCGCGATCTGTGAGAGTGTGTCGCGGGCGGCACTATGTCACGCTCTTGGCATGCTCGCAGAGAGACTGGGCATGCTCAGGCAGTGTGGTCCAGGGGCTGGCAGTGCTCGAGGCTTAGACATGGGGTTGCGGTGGAAGGTGTTGAGTGTCCCAGACAAGGTTGGCGAGGCTAGAGAAGCTTCTAGCTTGCTGGCGACATTGGGGTGGCAAGGGTGCTCTCGGCATGCTTGCCCTTGATGGCATGGTATACTTTACAGTGAGCTAGAGGGATTAAAGAAGTTAGATGATCTACTGAGAGTGTAGTGTGAGCTAGATAGGGGACAAGTTAGGCCAAAATTACTACTCACTATAGTGTTCAATGTTTGTTGGTTTGGTGTCTACAAGGTGTTTGATGAAATGGCCGCAAGAGATTCAAATTTTAATATTTTATACAAACTTGGTGGGTGTGATAGTTACATACTAGGGATTCTCTGGTTAGTTGGATTGGTCAAGGTGCACTGGTTTGGTTGGGTTTTGAAAAATGGTGATCTTCACATATGAAATATATTCAATTTTGAATTGTCATTTGAATCAAGTTGCCAAATGTTTCTGTAAGTTTGAAAGGTGGGCTTTGATTAAATTTTACTTGGTCTAGCAAGGGGTGAAAATAAATGGAAATGTTTCTGTTTGAAATCTTGGACTAGAAACAATCAAAGTGGCCTAGTGAGCAAGATTGGCAAAAATGACCATTTGCTTTATTTGTTTTGTTTTTGATTTTTCTCCTGATTTGTTTCTGCTTGTAAATGTTTTAGATGATGTTATTTTCATCTTTAAACCATTCCTTTCCATTTAGATCAATCACACAAGTCCATTCATGAATTCATACAATCATCACATTCACACATGCATTCATATGGTTTAATTAACAAAAGCTTTTGTTAACCCCAAATTAGGTCCCTCCTTAAACAAAATCTCGTCCTTAGATTTGAGAAAGAAGAAAGAAGAAAACTAGGATTTAAAGAGATCGAGAAACTCCGTCTTGATGTAGTCTTATCGCTCCCAGGTAGCTTCTTCTTCAGTGTGGTTACTCCACTGAATCTTGAGAAACTTGATTATTCGGGTCCTGGTGGTTCTGAAAGCTTCCTACAATTTACGGATGGGTACTTCGGGATACGTCAGGTCATTGTTGATCTCGATGGTCCGGCGATCAATGTTCTTGAAAACTTCAGTCTTCTCCGGGACTTCAAGGCATTTGCGAAGTAACGATATATAAAACACATTATGCACTGATGACATCTCTTCTGGCAGTTCTAGTTGATACGATACTTCTCCTCGATGATTCAGAATCTTGAAAGGTCCGATATATCTGTGGGATAAATTTCCTTTGAGCTGGAAACGTTGCATTCCTTTCAAAGGCGACACTTTGAGATACACAAAATCTCCAATATTGAAAGCAATGTCTCGACGTCTCTTGTCGGCATAACTCTTCTATCTTGATTGGGTGGTCTTGAGGTGCTCACGGATCTTGTGAACTTTCTCTTCTGCTTCTCGTAGGATGTCGGGTCCGAAAATCTGACTCTCTCCTACTTCTGACCAATTCAAAGGGGTGCGACACTTCCTTCCATACATGAATTCAAATGGGGTCATTTGTAAACTAGCTTGATAACTGTTGTTGTAAGAAAATTCTGCGAAAGGCAGACCGTCTTCCCATTTAGATGCATACTCTAGCACACATGCTCTCAACATATCTTCGAGTATTTGATTTACTTGCTCCGTTTGTCCATCATTTTGAGGGTGATAAGCTGTGCTGAAATCTAGTCTAGTTCCTAGTCCTTCTTGGACTTTCTTCCAGAATCTCGAGGTATACTGAGTTCCTCGATTTGACACAATGTTCTTGGTGACTCCGTGCAAACTGCAATTCTAGCGATGTATAACTCCGCTTGCTTTGAGCTCTGGTAAGTGGTCTTGACTGGTAAGACATGGACTACCTTGGACAGTCTATCAACTATGACCCAAATAGAGTCATTTCCCCTACTATAACTAGGCAATCCGGTGATAAAGTCCATTCCAACTGAATCCCATTTCCATTTTGGAATCTGTAGTGGTTGCAACAGTCCTGTGGGTCTTTGATGTCCCGCCTTAAGTCTCTGACAAATATCACACTTGGCGATATAGCTTCCGATTTCTCTCTTCATCTTATGCCACCAAAATTGCTCCTTCAAATCCTGATACATCTTTGTTCCTCCGGGCTGGATAGAATAAAGAGTATCATGGGCCTCTTTCAAAATGGCTTGCTTCAACTCCTTCTTCATCCTCGGTGAATTCGGGTACTTTGCCTGTACCGATATGATGTTTTATTGTGTCAATACTAGCATTTCCTTTCTGCGCCTCCTTGATCTGACTGATCAAAGTGGGTTCAAGTTCTATGCTAGCCAAAAATCCTTCACTTACTAATTCCATTCTAAAATCTTCCATCTCCTTGTGCAAACTTGGTTTCTCCTTCAGAATCATAGAGTTCAAGCGGCACGGCAATCTTCTAAGGGAATCTGCTACCACTTTGGCTTTACCTGGGTGATAGTGAATGTCCAAATCATAGTCCTTCATTAGCTCTATCGATCTTCTCTGCCTCATATCCAGCTCCTTCTGAGTGAATATATACTTCAGACTCTTGTGATCCGAATAAATCTCACAATGGTTTCCCATGAGATAATGCCTCCATGTCTTCAGGGCTAGAACTACGGCTGCTAGTTCAAGGTCATGGGTAGGATAATTCTGTTCATGCTGCTTCAGTTATCAGGATAGATAAGATATAACTTTGCCTTATTGCATTAACGCACATCCGAGACCGATCTTGGAGGCATCACAATACACATCAAAGGGCTTCGTAATATCCGACATGATCAATATTGGGGCTGAAATCAATCTCCCCTTGAGTTCTTGAAAACTCGCTTCACACTTGTCCATCCATTCGAACTTCTTATCCTTGTTAAACAATTGGGTCATGGGTCTGGCGATACTCGAGAATCTTTCTACGAACTTGCGGTAATATCCCGGTAATCCGAGAAATGCACGAACTTGGGTTTAAGTGGTTGGGGCTTGCCAATCTTCCACATCTTTCACCTTTGCAGGGTCAACAACAATTCCTCCGGCTGATACTATATGTCCGAGGAATCCTACCTCCTGTAACCAGAATTCACATTTGATAAACTTGGCATACAAATGATGCTCCCTAAGGGTTCCAAGGATGGTTCTTAGGTGTAGCTCATGTTCTTATTCTGATTTGGAATAGATCAGAATGTCATCGATGAAAACCACGACAAACTTATCCAGGAAGTCAATAAAAATCTTATTCATGAGATTCATGAAATAAGCGGGGGCATTGGTTAATCCAAAAGACATGACAATATACTCGTATAATCCATATCTGGTGGTAAAGGAAGTCTTTGGAATATCCTCTGCGCGAATCTTCAGTTGATGATAACCAGTTCTAAGATCAATCTTAGAAAATACTTTGGCATTAGTCAACTAGTCAAACATGTCTTCTATCTTTGGCAGTGGGTACTTGTTATTGATGGTGACATCATTTAACTTCCGATAATCTGTACACAAATGGTTACCTCCATATTTCCTGTCCACAAACAAAATAGGTGATCTCCATGGCGACGCACTTGGTTGGATCAATCCTATCTCCAACATAACATCTAGTTGCTTCTTCAGCTCCACTAGTTCCGATGGGTTCATACTATAAGGTCTCTGAGCTATGGGTCCGGTTCCAGGGATTAGTTCAATGATAAACTCGATATCCTGATCTGGGGGCATACGGGGCAAAACATCTGGAAATACATCGGGGTATTCATAGAATATTCTGACTTGGACAATGGTTGGATGGGATAGACTCTTGTTGCATTTTAATTGACAGGGAATGGTTTTAGATACATGCTCGACTGATATTACGGCTGTACTAGTCATGGTTATGGCTTTCTTGGCACAGTCGATTAATCCTTTATGTTTCGACATCCAATCCATTCTAGTACTACTTCCAAACCATTAGTTCCAAGTACTATTAGATTAGCATAGAAATCTATGACATGGATTCGGATAGGTATGGCCTTGCAAATTTTTCTAGCTTTGGTGGTTGATCCATGTATTTGAACTATCATAACATGCTTCAATTTGGTGGGTTGAATCTAACTAGTGCATGCAAATTCCTTAGTAACAAACGAGTGCGATGCTCCAGAATCAAACAACACACTTGCAAGTACTGAGTTAACAAAAAACATACCCAGCACGACATCTGGCCCTTCTTGGGCTTCTTCAGCATGCATGAGAAACAGACAACCGTTGCGATTGAGCGGATTCCCTGGTGCAAACCTTCTTCCACGCTGAACATGACGCTACTGCTGAGCTGGGGCATTTGCATTGGGGGCTGCGACAATCTTCTTGGGCACTCATTGGAATAGTGACCCTTGGTTCCACATTCATAACAAGTCACCTAAGACTTGTCCTTTGCTCCAACAGGCATATCATTGCTTCCAGTCCTTGGGGCAGTGTTGGTGTTGGTGGCGGCATTGTTGTTGTTGAACTTAGGCGGTGCACGGTTGAAATTGCTGGGGTTGACGGGGTTGTTGTGATTTCCTCCGGGCCTTGGGTTTCCACGGTTGGGATAGGTCGTATAGTTCATCGGGGGTCTATTGGTTCTTGGGGCAAATCCTGGAGATGGTTTGGGGTGATACTTTGGTGTATGATGGGTTCCTGGTTGATGCATCATGCGACGCTTGCGATTCTGATTGGCTTGGTTGATCTTGCCTTCCATTTGAAAGGCAGAGTCCACTAAGGCTTCAATATCAGCAAACGGGATATTGACTAACACTGTCTGCATGTCATCATGCAGACCATTCAGGAATCTCTCTGTCTTCTTGGCTTCAGTGTCTACTTATCCAGTGGATACCTAGACAATGATAAAATTTGTCACGGTACTCAACTACTATCATCCTTCCTTGCTTCAGTTCCCTAAATTCATCTCTCATCCTCTTGATCAAACCCGGTGGTACATGGGTCTACTGAACTTGAGTTTGAATTCTTCCCAAGTCATCATCTGTCCTACAGTCATGGCACGAACGCTGTTCCACCATGCTCTTGCATCTCCGGACAGATAGTGGGTGGCAAATAGTACCTTCTCGTTAGCTTCCACTCCTGCAACTTCTAGGTTGTTCTCCATGGTTTGCAGCCAATCATCTGCATCGAGGGGCTCTGCCGACTTAGTGAAGATGGGTGGGTTGGTGTTTTGGAAATTCTTGAGCTTGGATCCATGGTTGTCCATATTTCCATGGCCTTGGTAGTTGTTGGCCATCTGAGCTATATGTTGAAGGGTGGCTAAGTTGGCTTGCCGTTCGGCTCTTTCAGGTTCGCGGTCCGAAAGCAACATTTGCAAGATTTGCAACATCGGATCCGGGAATGAAGTGCTTCCTCCGCGAGGCATCTGAAGATTGAGATAGATCATAAGAAAAGAGGGAAATTTCTAAGGTTTAGGGTTTTGCGTTTGAAAAGTTTTCAAAGTTTGACTCAGATTTCTCTAGCCACTTGCTTCTCATTCATTCATTCATAGCACACCATACAAACAGACACCACAACAAAGGAAAACAGATGGTTTTAAGAACCATTCTATGAAACTACGATACAGTGGGACCGGATACAACTCACTAACGCTAGTGCTCAAGTTCTACTACTCCTTGGAGTCAGTGTCCTCATCATCAATGAAGGCAAAGTCATCCTCATCGGAGAAGAAGTCCATGGCCTGATCCTCCAGAAAGTCATCATCGTCACTGAGATAGGAGTAGCGGTCTCCACGAAGGTCTTCCCCTGCATTCTCCCTCTCCTCCAGCTGCATATCCCTCTCGTGGACAGTCTCCTCCAACTCTGTGATCCTGTGGCGAAGACGGGCAATGATGCTCTCCTTCTTGTCGAGCTGACGGCGACGAGACTGGCGACCCTTCACGATCATGGCAATAGTCTAATCCTTCTTGGCGGTGATGGCGTATTTGTGGTTGGCGTAGGAGTGGGCATTGTCTAACTCCTTCTGACGATCATACATCATGAAGCTGAGGTGGTCCAGTTGAGTCTTCAGTTCATGGTGATATGGGGCCTCCAGTGGCTGTCCCATAACATCACGCCTTGTATAGAACTCAAAGCGGGTACCCTTGATCTGATTGATACTCTGCCCACATAGACGGGGAAGAGCTTCCTGCATGGCCCTGGCAAGTCGATCGAGCTAGTTGTTCTCTCTCAAGGTGATCTGAATTCCCTCTGAGGTGTGGGCTTCAATTTTTCCTCGGAGACTTGGAACAACTAGCCATTGCAACTCCTCTCCTTCCTGATCGTTGAGCTGAGCTCCAAAGAACTCGGGTTGCGGACGCTCCAGCATTTCCGAAAGCTGGTCCTAGTCTCGCTTAAAGATGAGGTCTCCTCCATTCCCTAACTGATAAAACTTGCTGTACTTCACGTCCATCTATAAGAATATAGGATGAATAAGTTAGTAGAGTGATCAAGTGAGTCAAATTTTAAGTAAGTTTTGCAACAATTTTTGCGGAACATGACTTTTCACGAAAGAATCCAGGTGATAAAAATGAGAATAGGTTTTCATAAATACTCATTTCCTTGGTTTTGAAACTAAGTGTTTGATTCAAACGTCCATTCTAAACTAGGGTCGCCTATGGTCAAGATGGCTCTGATACCAACTTGTCAACACCCGGATTTTTAATCCCAGATGCCTGTTATGCCATACATCGCAATCCCAGGATTACCATTTTTGCGAGACATAATAGATTGTATATCACAGTACATCATCCATTACAAACCATACATAAGGTCTTACAACAAATAAAGGATCTCATGATCCAGTCTTAATACAATCATAGTAGAGGAATATCGTAATAATAACGGTAGCATGGGCGAAGCTCCATATTCATGGTCACAGGCAATGCTGACGATGGGAGATGATCCTAGTTTTTGTAACCTTCCTGCTGTCCATCCTCCTGATACTCCTCTTCATAGTCTGGCCACGGGAATAGCCAGGGACAAAGCCATGAGTACTCTTTAAGTACTCGCAAACTAATACTAACAAATGCGATGGTTTGGAGTAGGATACTAAGATCTAGGGTTGTTTTGCAAAAAGCCAGATTTATCTCTACTGAGTTCAGAAGCAAAGAAAGCTAGTTGAAAGTTTTATAACACCTAAGTGGGAACTTGAATTTCATGTCACAACCCTGTTGTGGTCAAGTCAAAATCAGGAATCATTTCACAAGGCATTTTGAAAACATCTGATGACGGAACAGTATGGCCACTCCAACTGTCCATAACCGCGGACACGGCTATTCGAATAGTTTGACACTCTGCAAAGGTGATACACGTTCACCATAACATTTGATACATCCGTCAGGAATAATCCTGAATTCACCATACTCAGTATGCGGATAATCAATCCTAACCTTTCAATTACATGCCCTAGTATGGGCACCTCTCCTGTGAGTTTGGCCTCCCAACCATGACCAACTATCATCTTGGGAACTGCACAGGTGGACAATCTTCACAAGGTAGCCTCAGCTCAAACCTTGGCTGCAAGGGAACCCGTACTAAGGTATATAAATTTCTAGTCAGGCCCTACCCAAATTCCGGGTATTCTGGTTGTACGGGAAAATTGGAATGGTATTGCATCCAGACAACCATCAGTTTTAAAAAGGTCTAAGGCTCATGCCTTACATTTTCATCATCAAAATCATCTGGTGTTCAAGAACACATGTCAAAACATTTTAGTAGAATCACTCGTCATTCTAAGGTTTTCATAACAATTTTCACCAAGTATTCCCATCTAAAGTGATCAATTTTTATGCTTAGCACTAGCATCTACAAGTGGGGGATAAACACTAATGAGGGTTGGTAAATAGGTGTATCTTATCTAAGTTCAATCTCAAGCCTCGGGATGACATAAATATTATCTAACTTAGGCCAAGTTTTATGCTATTTATGATACCTTGAGATATCTTTATAATGTCTACCAGTTATCAAGTAACCTTAACTAGAAAGCTTTGATAAAGAAATAAAATACTAAGCTTGCAAGTAAAACTAGGATTTGGTATCCTCAAGTGGGTATAAGCTTGCTAATTAAGTTGCAAGTGTTAGCTTGCTCGGTTAATATCTTGCCTTGTGCAGAGCAGTGGTTCAAGTTCTCCTCGACTTCTTCCTCGTAGTATCCTCCTTCCTCCTCATATCCTTGGTCGGTACCAGCGTCTATAAATAAATACGAGGTACACAATCACCAAACAATACTTAACTACTTCTATTCATCAGACCAAGGTTTTCACTAGATGATCTAGTATCATCACAAGAATTACAATCATTAAGGCAAATAGTTTTAATTCCCTTCATTTTAGCAAAGTAATTTATACTCATTGAAAAACTACTTAAGGTTTAATGTTCTCCAACTAAAACATGGGATCATGTTGACACATATCATCAGCACATATTTTAGTACATGGGAATGTGATTTAAAGTGTTGTCACAATTTCATAAGGTTTAACCTTTTTATTTTAATTAAATAAAGTGGTTAGTATGTCCTATGAGGCATTCTTTAATTGCTTGACAATTATTTATGCAAGTAAACTTATATATTTTTATATATTCTAAAGGTATTGTTAAATGTGATTTTTGAGAGTTGGAATCAACTCAAAAGCTTTCATGGTTGAATTTTGAAAAATGTTTTAATGCAGAAAAGCTTCTGCCTTGTTAATTTTACTATAGGTGATCTACAAATCCATTTGCGAGCTTGGATTAATAATTCCAGTACCTTTCTAACAAAATTGGTTTCATGCAATTTGGTTTAGTGAATCGAGCTGGGTTGATTTTTGAATCTGGGTACAGAACTGAGTTTGAAACTAAAACAATAAACCTAAATTTGAATTAATGGGTCGCGTTGGATGTTCACTGGGCCGACCCACAGTGCACAGCGCACGCGCGGATGGGTTTAAGTGAATGACGCCACCAGTCAGCGAGACAGAGGGGTGCGAAGCTGTATGGGGCGATCTAGGTCGTGCGATCAAACTCTAATCCTACGACTGTGGTTCATCATACACGTCGGGAAACGCCGGCGAGACAGAACCCTAGCACGGCCATTGGAGGTCTACGGGGGCTCACCGAGGCTCAGGCGAGGGTCTGTGACATGGGCGAACAACGAAGTCTACAACGGCGAACCTCCTGGTACCGGCGACTTCTCCTGGGGCGGCTCCAATCGCTGGCTCCTTCCTTCCTCCTCCGTGGCAGACTCCGGCCAAATTCCAGTGATGTGCTGCTCGCCTTGCTCCGGGAGTGAGGTGGGGTGATTCTGAGAGAGAGGGGAGTGAGATGGTCTGAAGAATTCGTGCTAGGGTGGCCTCTATTTATAGTGCAGTGAGGGGACCGAAGGGCGCGGGCGGAGCTCGTCGTGGTCGTCGGCACAACAAGCTAAAAGCATGGGCGACGATGGGGGTTGGTGCTGTGCTCCTTGGCGAAGCTCAACGGCATGGTCACGTGGCGTGGGGCGGTGTGAAATGGTCGGAACGCGTCGACGCTCTGGGCGGGTCCGACGGCAGTTTTAATGGCACACAGCGTCTACGGTCCGCGCGACGGTGAACGGGCATGTCTGGGGTGTTCCTGGGGTGGTGGCGATCCTGCTTGCATGCGGCAAGGGCGGCGCGCGCTTTGTGGGAGTGTGTCGCGGGTGGCACTCTGGCGCGCTCTCGTCATGTTCGCAGAGAGGCTCGGCATGCTCGGGCAGTGTGGTCCTAGGGCTGGCAGTGCTCGAGGCTTGGACAGGGGGTGGCGGTGGACGGTGGTGAGTGTCCCAGACAAGTTTGGCGAGGCTAGAGAAGCTTCTAGATGGCTGGCGACATTGGGGTGGCAAGGGTGCTCTTGGCATGCTTGCCATTGATGGCATGGTCTTCTTTATAGTGAGCTAGAGGGATTAAACAAGTTAGATGATCTACTGAGAGTGTAGTGTGATCTAGATAGTGGACAAGTTAGGCCAAAATTACTGCTCACTATAGTGTTCAATGTTTGTTGGTTTTGTGTCTGCAAGGTGTTTGATGAAATGGTCGCAAAAGATTCAAATTTGAATTTTTGATTCAAACTTGGTGGGTGTGATAGTTACATACTAGGGAGTCTCTGGTTAGTTGGATTTGTCAAGGTGCACTGGTTTGGTTGGGTTTTGAAAAATGGTAATCTTCACATATGATATAGATTCAATTTTGAATTGTCAGTTGAATCAAGTTGCCAAATGTTTCTATAAGTTTGAAAGGTGGGCTTTGATTTACTTTTACTTGGTCTAGCAAGGGATGAAAAGAAATGGAAATGTTGAAATTGACGACTGTCTACGCACAACCAGTTGGAACCCCCAAGACCAAGGTGTGAAGCAGCAAGCATCAAGTTTTCGCTCAGTTGAGACCGAGGTTATCGAACCAGAAGGAGGAAGGAAATGTCACACAGGTGTTGCAAGTAACGCGGAGACCTGCACAACACAAACTCAAGACTTTGCCCCAACGAACAGTGAGGTTGTCAAGCTCACCAGTTTGCTGTAACAAACGATTAAACGTATGGTGTGGAAGGTAATGGTTTGCAGCAAGTAAACAAGTAACAATGGAACATGTATCAATGGTAAAGATTGGACCGGGGTCCATAGTTCACTATAGGTGCTCTCCATAGATAAACAACATGGCATGAAGGGTAAACAAATTACAGCGGGGCAATTGACAGGAATTGAGCAAGGCATAACAATGCAATTACTAGTCAGAAAGATCCTATGAGATTCGATTGGGTAATACAGGAAGATACATAACCGCCATCCAACTTCATCTATGACTAGAAGTCCACCTTCAGGTTATCATCTGAACTCCCTCCAGTATTAAGTTTCAAGCAACAAAAAACTGCTTTAAGCAACGTGTGTAAGGTAAATAGTCCACATGTTCCATGAACAAGAGACCGTTGTTTTCTCCCTAGTAGCAACATCACATCTACAACCAAAGAGATTATTGTCAGTTCCCTTGGAAACTAGAGGCATGAACCCACTCTCGAGCATAAATACTCCCCCTTGGCGTCACTAGCAACTACTTGGCCAAGATAGCTACTAACAACGGAGAACATGCAAGATCACAAACAACACAAACATGATAGAATCATTAAGACAAAACCATTAATCAAACCAACATAATAATCTCAATATCCATCGGATCCCCGCAAATACAACATGCATGATTACAAATAGATTAGATCTTGATCATGAATGGAGCTCACAAGATCTATACATGAAAGCACAAAGGAGGAGATACAACCATCGCCAAGCTTAACTCCTGCTTGTCCTCGAGTAGGTAAGTGATAAAAGAATAATTTTTGAGGTGACATGCACCCTCACAGTAAAGATCCAACCATTTGCAAGCATTGAAAGCTGGGATCAAAGAACTCTAAACATGTGCATGAAAGATGGAGTTCTAACAATAGGACATAGTAACTATGCATGCAACATGCTAAGCTACAAACAAATATTATGAATAGCATGCATTGAAAAACGTTTGTTTGTTTCACATCTAGGAAATAGAGCATAGTGGCAATCAGCTTGTCCCTCATAGAGTAGCAATTAAATGCATAGGACACCTGCAAAGTTAACAAGGGTGATTATAAACAAGTAGCACAAGAACAAGTAATAACACAATATGCATCAATTAATATGCTTTGGAACACTGCACATAGAATGACAACTATGCTCTCTTAATGGTGCATAAAGGTAGAAGGTGGAAACTCAATAATGGTGGAAGAAAGGCCTTTTTGTAAAGGAAGCAGGGATTACATGTTTCAAAAAGATCTTCCAAAAATTATGGTACTTGTTAGCTTTTAGCCCTCATTTCCCCTATCATAATCATCTTGAAGTGGTTTAAGGTTAAAGTGGCAAAGCTGGAGTATATGCTTGACAAATTATAAGTTGGCAATATCAAGTCCCTTGAATACGAGGGCCACACCTCATGCATACTCAACTTTGGGTCCAGGTAAGTTCTTGTCACTGTAAGTATTTGCATATCATTGAGAACCGCCAATGGGGTACCCCTTGCACATGGTATAGGAGCTTTCCCATAACAAAAATGACAAGGAAAGCAGACAATGGGAATCTCAGCAATATTTTTATTTACCATATGCATAGCTTTTTATTGAGGATGCTTCATAGATAGATCATTATGGTGATGTTGCAAGTTTCCACCATGATTAGGCATGGCTTAGGCTATCGGCCCATGCATTTCTCTAACACAGGATACAAACTCCATGGACTTACAAGTTCCCTCTTTATTTCACACCGGTGACATCCATAGACAAAAGAACATGATATCAGCTGAGTACAACAAGGTACCATTACAATGTTGAAAATGTTCCCCGTGACAGCACGGTTCAGCTAATTCCAACTTATAAGTGCAATCATATACAACAAAGTTGTCACAATGGTTCAAGTTATTAGGGGCAAAGAATAAAGTGTGCCATCAAGTTCGTGAGGGCTTTAATCACTAAGTTTTCACATAACAAAATAGTTTTTAATTGGAAAATAGTTGAAAACAAGAATATACTTGGAATGGTGAAACACACCATGAATAGGATTTTATTGTGGACACTTTGGAATAACTTGGTTTCTTGGGAGTTGGAGGCATGAGTAGAACTTACTCATACAAGTGGAGGCTAGCAAAAGACTGGGAGCAACCAACTAAGAGAGCAATAATGGCCATAATCATGCAGTGCAACAAAGCATACTAATCAAAGCAAAGAGTGGTACTACAAGTCAAGGACTAAATGATCATAGAGGCTAATGGTGTCTTGTCATAGTCATAACATGGTGCGATCATGTGCCAAGTCAACCCAAGCAAAACATCAAAGGAGAATACCACAATACTAAGCTTTTGTATGCTAAAACAACACATACTTTATTCAAGGCACACTAAGCAATCCCATTTGTTTGGACCAGACATGGTACAGCAATAATCACTAAGAATAATGCTAAAACAACACCTAGCATGTTATGCTGAAGTCTAAGTCACAGTCAATGCAAGCTCCTCTTGCACTTCAAGCAAGAACTTACTACTCCTTTCCAAACACCAAGAAAACTTATTTGTAAAACAACACAGCGAGAATGGGGGTCCAAACTACTTAAGAAAACTAAAAAAACTAAGAAAAGCAAACAAAAACTAAGACGCTCCAAGAACAACACAACTATGCATGAAATAATAAAAACGAAGTGTCTAGACAGACCTGAGCTTTTTATTGATGAGGAAGGGGATGCCTTGGGCATCCCCAAGCTTTGATGCTTGTACCTCTTGGATATTTCTTGGGGTGACACCATGGTGGCATCCCCAAGCTTGAGCTTTTTTCCATTCTTCATCTCATTGCATCATTCTCTCTCTACACCTGAAATTTCTCCTTCATACGAAACTTCACACAATCTTCATTAGCAACGTTAGTGTATTCAAAAGATATTAGACCACTGGAAAATCTTTGGAACAGCAAGGCTTTTCACTAAAAACACAAGCTACTGTAGTAGCTCCTTCAAAAATCTCAATTTACCTGAAGAGAACTCAAAAAGGAATCAATAAGAAGCAAATGCAAATAGTGGCAGAAATCTGTCAAAATAGACCAGCAGGTAAAAACCGGTTTTTTTTGAACATCTTCTGTTGCTCAAATCAAAAAGTGTTGAACTAATGAAAGTTAGGTAACATACTAGGGGATTTATTCGTACATTTTGAGCTCAATCCGAGTTACAGAGCCTCCTCACGAATTTTTTTGATGGAGGATGGAAATCTGTTTCGGGACAGCAACTCCCTAAATCTTACTTCCCTCTCATTAGACGTCATTCTTGGCACAAAAATAAAACAAAAAGGATAAGGAGAGGTCATTACTGAACTAATAACTTCCAAGACTCAAGGAAACTCTTGGTTTATCTCCCAAAAAGTACTTTTCTTTAACGCCTTTAAGTTAGGCATAAGAAGCAAGAAGAATCAAGTATTTTTAAATGAAGAATTGCCCCTCTTGTTCCTTTCTTTCTTACCTTTCTTTTTATCTTTAGGGAAAATATGATTGCTTACCGAAGGAGAAAAGTGCATAATTCCTTTTCCCACATCTATTACAGCTCCAAGGTGCTTCAGTAGGGATCTTCCAAGTGGTATCTGTCCCTTGCCTACACATTCAATAACAAGATAATCAGTAGTCACCATTTTCCCTGAGATTTTTGTAAACACACCTTCAGCTATTCCAATGGGTAATATAGTGGCGTTGTTGGTAAGAGAGATTTCCTATCCTCCTTCAATAAGCCCCCAAAGACTCACGGAATCAAAAATATCTTTAGGCATGAGACAAAATTCAAACATGATATCACAACAAGCATCAAAAAGTGTAGTGTTTATTGAGACTTTGATTGTGGTAAACCACTTTGAAGGCTCAGAATTTATGGGAACATAATCATGGTAAGCCCTAAGAGTGTGATAGCAACTATTCATAGCAGCAATACTGGTCTCAAGAGCGTTCAACCTAGCAAAAATATTTGTGAAAGAGGAATCAGGCATGCCAGGTGTACCATAGATCATGATTAATTTCCTCATGGCATCAAAAGCTTCATCCTCAGTACATAGCAAAAAATCTTTCTCATCCACAGCATCCAAAGCATATCTATAACGAAGAGCAATACCGCGGTAGAAACTATCAATAACCAAGCTAAGGCTTACCTCAGGCTCAGTTTCCCTCTGGAAAGCAGATATCCTAGACCAAGCTTCTTTAAAACTTTCTTCACTTTTTTGCTTAAAAGTGGAGATTTCTACCATAGGGGAAATAAAGGTTGGTCCAAAACCTGACATGGCAGGAACTATTTTTTTGAGTATTTTTAAAAAGAGGCAAACAAAACCAAGCAAAAGAAACAAAGCAAACTAAAAGCAAAGTAAAGAGAAAGGAAGTGAAGGACTCCCTTTGTGAGTACGTCCTTGGCCTCCCCGGCAACGGCGCCAGAAAAGCTTGACGACTATCTAAGCAGAGCCTGTTGGGAACCCCAAGAGCAAGGTGTGAAGAAGCAAGCAGCAAGTTTTCCCTCAGTTGAGACCGAGTTTATCGAACCAGGAGGAGGAAGGAAACGTGACATAGGTGTTGCAAGCAACGCGGAGACCTGCACAACACAAACTCAAGACTTTTCCCCAACGAACATTGAGGATGTCAAGCTCACCGTTTGTTATAACAAAGGATTAAACATATGGTGTGGAAGGTAATGGTTTGCAGCAAGTAAACAAGTAACAGTGAAGATGTATCAATGGTAAAGATTGGACAAGGGTCCATAGTTCACTAGAGGTACTCTCCTTAGATAAACAACATGGCATGAAGGGTAAACAAATTACAGCGGTGCAATTGACAGGAACCGAGCAAGGCATAACAATGCAATAACTAGTCAGAAAGATCCTATGAGATTCGATTGGGCAATACAACAAGATACATAGACCGCCATCCAACTTCATCTATGACTAGAAGTCCACCTTCAGGTTATCATCCGAACCCCCTCTAGTATTAAGTTGCAAGCAACAGACAACTGCTTTAAGCAAAGTGTGTAAGGTAAACAGTCCACACGTTCCATGAACAAGAGACCGTTGTTTTATCCCTAGTAGCAACAGAACATCTACAACCGAAGAGATTATTGTCACTTCCCTTGGAAACTGGAGGCATGAACCCACTATCGAGCAGAAATACTCCCTCTTGGAGTCACTAGCAACTACTTGGCCAAGATAGCTACTAACAACGGAGAGCATGCAAGATCACAAAAAACACAGACATGATAGAATCATAAAGACAAAACCATTAATCAAACCAACATAATAATCTCAATATCCTTCGTATCCCCGCAAACACAACATGCATGATTACAAATAGATTAGATCTTGATCATGAACGGAGCTCACAAGATCTATACATGAAAGCACAAAGGAGGAGATACAACCATATAGCTACTACATGGACCCATAGTCCAAGGTGGAACTACTCACGCATCATAATGGAGAGAAGGTCTCCGGGATGATCTCCCCTCTAGCAGGGTGTCGAGAAGAACTTCAGATCCTAGCCTGATCTAGGGACGATGGTGGCGGCGGCTATAGAAAGTTTCGTGGATTTCTAATCGGGTCCTCAGGTTTTCTGCATCAGGGGCTTCTTATAGGCGAAGGGGGAGACCGAGGAGGCGGCCAGGGACTGCAAACCCTATCCAGACGCGGGGTTGGGCCCACCCGTGCCTGGGGTGGGTCTAGCCCCCCTGGCTGGCCCCTCCGGCTCTCCTATGGACTTCTTGTTCCCCACGGAAAGTAATTGACTTTGTCCTTTGTCCCGTCCAATTCCGAGAATATTTATTTACTAACTTTTCTAAAACCAAAAACAGCAGAAAACAGACATCTGGCACTATTGCAACTTGTTAATAGGTTAGTACCAGAAAACATGTAAAAAGCACCTCAAAGTGTGGACAAGTAAAGCAAAGTAGATACAAAACAAGCATGGAGCATCAAAATTTATAGATACGTTTCCAATGTATCAGAAATCTTGGACTAGAAACACTCAAAGTGGCCTAGTGAGCAAGATTGGCAAATGACCATTTGCTTTATTTGTTTTCTTTTTGATTTTCTCCTGATTTGTTTCTGCTTGGAAATGTTTTAGATGATGTTATTTTCATCTTTAAACCATTCCTTGGCATTTAGATCAATCACACAAGTCCATTCATGCATTCATACAATCATAACATTCACACATGCATTCATATGGTTTAATTAAAAAAAGTTTTTGTTAAACCCAAATTTGGTGATTGGAATTTGATAATCATGATCAATATTTTTGGGGTGTTACAGTGGCGGTGCTCATCGTGTTCGTTGCAGACTCCGATTAGGGGAGGACGACGATGTGGGACGCACACGTCAGAGGGAGAGAAGGCGTGGCTGGCGGCCGCGGTGGAAGGAATGGGCCGGCCTACTGCGGCTGGCGGCTACGCGCTGCTACGCGGGGTGGGGGTGGGCGATTGGTAGCTAGGCAGGCTGGGCTAGGTGGGCCGTGCGGCTGGGGTGGCCGGGGTAGGTTAGTTAGTTTATTTTTATTTTTTTCCTTTCCCATTTTCTATTTATTTGATTTCCCCATAACTTTCACACATAACCTCCAAATGAACTCAAACTTATTTCTAAATTTTCTAAATTCAAGTGGATCATTCTAGGCTAATAATTGGTAATATTGGATGTCTTTGCATTAGTGGGTTTTTATATACCATTTTAATTCCCTTTAGGAAAGGAGTGGTATATACTATTTAGGTTTTTAGATCTTTATTTCAATTTGAGATATTTCTAGATGCCAAAATGGAGTGCAATGATCATCAATGGCATGCAATGCAAAATCTTTTCTAGTACCAATTTCTAAAATCTTGGGATGTGGCAGACGGAGACCTCACCTTACGCGCGACCCACACACACGCGAAAGGTGAAGAACACTTCAGAAAAGGTGTTGTAGCCGGAGGAATTGCACATGCCACCTGTAGCTCCGAAGCAGAGCTAGGACCCCAGCTCCACCACAAAAACAGGTTTCAACATTTGTTTCATTGTAGCAACTTGGGTTAACGACTCAGAGTTGAGAGGTGAGTGTGGGAATGTGATAGAAAGAGGGGACGGTGGGAGGAGAGGGTAACCCTCTATCCTCTTTATTATTACTCCCTCAGTCCCAAGGCTTAAGGCCTTTTTTTGAAAAGTCAAGCTATGAAAACGAAGTTTTTAGTGCCCTTTGTGCTAAATGTATGGACCTCGATGCAATTTTACCTTCTTTTAGGTCCTTTATGTAAAATTTACTCCCACCGCCCGTGTAAAATTTTAACCTAAAAGTAAGTGGTAAATCTAAATGAATTTAATCTTAGTTATCAATGAGTATGAACATTTTTGGATTTTGAGACGAACGACCGAGGTCATGGCCATATGTACATCATACTTTATGTCAATGATGATCCCATATCCAAGAATTGCAAGACCCCAAATTGAGCCATATGTTGAAAATTATCAAAGAGGAAGTAGTATGACGACTATTGCTCGATGAGGTGCTTTTCCGAGAAGTACGGACCCGTCTGTTTTACTTGCCTAATTTTATGGTGCTTCCTTCTATATGTATGGACGTCAATGCAATTTTCCCATTTTAGGTCCTTCATATAAAATGTACTCACCTGTTCCACGTAAAATTTTAACCTAAAAGTGAGTGGTAAAATCTAAACGAATTTAATCTTAATTTTCAATGAGTATGAACATTTTCGGATTTCGAGCCGGACAACCAAGGTCATGGCCACATATAAGGGGATGTTTGGTTGTACTTATTTATGCCGTTTTTCTTTTGGCTTATAAGCCACAAAAGCACCTAAAATATGTGCTTTTCATTTTGGATTTTGGCTTATATCATTATACTACTATGTCTAGTTAAAAGCCAAAAGCAAAAGACAAAAGCACCTACTTCGGTGATTTTGTGAATTATAATCCAAACTCCAAAAGAAAGATTTAAGCCTAACCAAACATAACCTAAATCATATTTTCTGTCGATGATGATCCCATATCCAGGAATTTGCATGCCATCGATTTTGGCCATATTTTGAAAACAATCTAAGAGGATGTAGTATGAAGTGTATTGCTCGATGAGGTGCTTTCTCGAGAAGGAGTCGACCCGACTGGTTTTCTTGGTTAATTTTATGGTTCTTCGTGCAAGATGTATATGGATCTCGATGTAACTTTCCCTTTTCAGGGCCCTATTTGTAAATGTATGACCTCGATTTAATTTTCCATTTTTAGGTCCTCAGTGTAAAATGTACTCCCATCGACCGTGTAAAATTTGGTATATTTTGAAAACAAACAAAGAGGAAGTAGTATGAAGAGTATGGCTTGAGATGAGGTGCTTTCTCAATAAGGAGCCGACCCGACTATTTTCCTTGCTTAATTTTATGGTGCCTCCTGCTAGATGTATATGGACTTCGATGTAATTTTCTAATTTTTTGGGCCCTATTTGGTAGACGTATGGACCTCGATGTAATTTTACCCTTTTTAGATCCTTGGTGTAAAATATACTCCCAAAGCCCGTGTAAGATTTTAACCTAAAGGTTATGGTAAAATCTAAATGAATTTAGGCTTTGTTGTCAATGAGTATGAAAAGTTTTTGATTTCGAGACAAACGACCGAGGTCATGGCCATATGTACATCATACTTTATGTCGATGATAATCCCCAGATGCAAGAATTACATAACGTCAAATTGAGATATATTTTGAAAACAATCAAAGTGGAAGTAGTATGACAAGTAGGGCTCAATGAGGTGCTTTTTTGAGAAGGAGTCGACCTTTCTGTTTTCCTTGCTTAATTGTATGGTGCTTCGTGACAGATGTATGGACCTCGATGCAATTTTCCCTTTTTTAGGTCCTTGATGTAAAATATACTCACCCGGTCCAAGTAAAATTTTAACCTAAAATTGAATGGTAAAATATAAACAAATTTAATCTTAGTTGTCAACGAGTGTGAGAATTTTTTGGATTTCAAGCCAAACGACCAAGGTCATGGCCATATGTAAATCATATTTTCTGTCCATGATGATCCCATATCCAAGAATTTGCATGACACCAAATTTGGCCATATTTTGAAAACAATCGAAGATGAAGTAGTATGACGAGTATGGCTCGGTGTGGTGCTTTTTCGAGAAGGAGCCGACCCGTCTATTTTCCTTTCTTAATTTTATGGTGATTTGTGCCAGATGTATGGACCTCGATGCAATTTTTCCTTTTTAGGTACTTGATGTAGAACGTACTCACCCGATCGAAGTAAAATTTTAACCTGAAAGTGAATGGTAAAATCTAAACGAATTTAATCTTAGTTGTCAATGAGTATGAACATTCTTGGATTTCAAGATGAATGACTAAGGTCATGGCCATATCTACATCTTATTTTCTATTGATGACGATCCCATATCCAAGAATTTGCATGTCGCCGAATTTGTCCATATTTTGAAACCAATCAAAGAGGAAGTAGTATGAAGAGTATGGCTCGACGAGATGCTTTCCGGAGAAGGATCCGACCCGACTATTTTCCTGTGTTAATTTTATGGTGCTCCATGCTAGATGTATATTGACCTCGATGTAATTTTCTCTTTTTAGGGACCTATGTGTAAATTTATGGACATTGATTTAATTTTACCCTTTTTAGGTCCTTGGTGTAAAATGTACTCCTACCCCTCGTTTAAATTTTTTCCATATTTTGAAAACATTCGAAGAGGAAGTAGTATGAAGACTATGGCTTGATGATGAGCTTTCTCGAGAAGGAGCCGACCCGACTGTTTTCGTTTCTTAATTTTATGGTGCCTCGTGCTAGATGTATATGGACCTCAATATAATTTTCCATTTTTAGGGCCCTTTTTATAGATGTATTGACCTCGATGTAATTTTCCCTATTTTTAGTTTCTTGGTGTAAAATGTACTCCCACTGCCTGTGTAATATTTTAATCTTAAAGTAAGTGGTGGTAAAATCTTGTCATGGTAAACAATATTGCCACTAGGAGTTTCCATTGTTAAAAAAACTAGGAGGGAGAAGGGACCAGAAGTATAGAGGAGGTGGTAGAGAGAATGATTTGAAGGCGGTGTGATGTTAGAGCAAAACTGCGATAAGTTTCTGACACAAGGTATAGGTACAATGAGTAGTAGTAAATTTCAGGGGGGTGGGAGGATATTCAAAAGATCAACATTTGTGGTACTAGTACTACTCCTACTTTTAATAATTGGTGGACAAGGGATGGGTTGATCCTTCTACGCCCATCGCATTGGATGCACACTATTTATGTCCCTTTTTTTTGCAGGGAACCATTTCTGGCCAACTTTCCTAGTCCAAACTTCTCCACCTCCATTAATTCCCTTTCACACGAAAAGGAAGCACAAAGCACTCCCGGAGCAAGCTCGTTTGAAAGTGAGGAGTGATCTTTTTTCGTGTAGCAAGTAGTACACCCTACTTCCCAAAGAATTTAAGCCGATTTGTCATTATTATGTAAAAATTGAACTAACACTAAGGGGTAGATAGCTCTTAAAGTTCTAGAATGATTTTGATGATATCCACCACGCAATCAATGTACCAAAAACCAAAGAGATTATTGAAAGATTAAATTTTCCATTTTTTTGCCCTTGATGTAAAATGTACTCCCACCGCCCGTGTAAAATTTTAACCTAAAAGTAAGTGGTAAAATCTAAACAAATTTAACCTTAGTTGTCAATGAGTATGAACATTTTTGGATTTTGAGCAAAACAACCAAAGTCGTGGCCATATGTACATCATACTTCATGTCGATGACGATCCCATTTCTAAAACTTTGCATGCCGCCCAATTTTTCCATATTTTGAAAACAATCGAATATGATGTAGTATGAAGACTATGGCTTGACGAGGTGCTTTCTCGAGAACGAGCCGACCCAAATGTTTTCCTTACTTAATTTTATAGTGCCTCATGCTAGATGTATGGACCTCGATGTAATTTTCCCTTTTTATGTCCCTTTGTGGAAAATGTATGGACCTCGAGGTAATTTCTCTTTATTAGGTCCTTGGTGCAAAATGTACGCCCAACGCCCGTATAAAATTTTAACCTAAAAATAAGTGGTAAAATCTAAAAGAATTTAAGCTTAATTATAAATGAGTATGGATACTTTTGGATTTCGAGATGAACGACCAAGGTCATGGCCATATGTACATCATACTTTATGTCAATAGTGATCCCATATCCAAGAATTTGCATGCCGCCAAATTAATTTGTCCATATTTTGAAAATAATCGAAGAAGAATGAGTATGAAGAGTATGGCTTGATGAGGTGCTTTCTTGATAAGGATCTGACACAACTGTTTTCCTTGCTTAATTTTATGGTGTTTCGTGTTATAATATTATGGACCTCTGTGTAATTTTCCCTTTTTAGGTCCGTTTGTAGTAATTGTATGGACCTCGATGTAATTTTCCCTTTTTAGGCCCTTGATGTAAAATGTACTCACACTGCCCTTATAAAATTTTAACCTAAAAGTAAATGGTAAAATCTAAACGAATTTAACCTTAGTTGTCAACAAATATATATGAACATTTTGGAATTCGAGCCAAACAACCAAGGTTATGGCCATATGTACATCATACTTTATGTCGATGCTGATCCCATATCTAAGAATTTGTATACCGCCAAATTTGTCCATATTTTGAAAACAATCAAATGGGAAGTAGTATGAAGAGTATGGCTCAATGATCTACTCTCTCTCAAGAAGGAGCCGACCCGACTATTTTCCTTACTTAATTTTATGGTGCTTCATGCTAGATGTATGAACTTCAATGTAATTTTCCCCTTTTTAGATCCCTTTGTGGTAAATGTATGGACCTCGATGTAATTTTCCTTTTTTAGGCCCTTGATATAAAATATACTCCCACCTCCCATGTAAAACTTTAACATAAAATTCAGTGGTAAAATCTAAATGAATTTAAGATTAGTTGTCAATAAATATGAATATTTTTGGATTTCGAGTCGAACGACCAAGGTCATGGCCATAAATCCATCATACTTTAGGTCGATGACGATCCCACATACAAGAATTTTCATGCCTCAAAATTAATTTGTCACTATTTTGAAAACAATCGAAGAGGAAGTAGTATGAAGAGTATGGATCGATGAGGTTCTTTCTCGAGAAGGAGCCGACCCCAATGTTTTCCTTGGTTAATTTTATGGTGCTTTGTGCTATATGTATATGAACCTTGATGTAATTGTACCCTTTTAGGGCATTATGTGTAAATGTATGGACCTCGATTTAATTTTCCCTTTTTTAGGTCCTCGGTGTAAAATGTACTCCCACCGCCCGTGTTAAATTTGGCCATATTTTGAAAACAATCGAATAGGAAGTAGTATGAAGATTATGGCTTGATGAGGTGCTTTGTCGAGAAGGAGCCGACCCGACTATTTTCCTTGCTTAATATTATGCTGCCTCATGTTACATGTATATGGACCTCAATTTAATTTTCCCCTTTTTAGGCCCCATTTTGGTAGATGTAGGGACCATGATGTAATTTTCAATTTTTTAGGTCCTGGTGTATAATGTACTCCCACCGCTCGTGTAATATTTTAACCTAAAAGTAAGTGGTAAAATCTAAAAGAATTTAAGCTTAGTTGTCAACGAGTATGAATATTTTTGGATTTCGAGCCGAACGATCGAGTTCATGGCCATATGTACATCATACTTTATGTCGATGATGATCCCATATCAAAGAATTGCATGACGCTAAATTAAGCCATATATTGAAAGTAATCCAAGAGGAAGTAGTATGACGAGTATGGCTCGATGAGGTGCTTTTTCGAGAAGGAGTCGACCAGTCTATTTTCCTTTCTTAATTTTATGGTGCTTCATACTAGATGTATGGACTTCGATGCAATTTTCCCACTTTTTAGGTACTTGATGTAAAATGTACTCACCCAGTTCGTGTAAAATTTTAACCTAAAAGCGAGTGGTAAAATCTAAACAAATTTAATCTTAGTTGTCAACAAGTATGAACATTTGAGGATCTCAGGACAAATGACCAAGGTCATGGCCATATGTAAATCACACTACTAGGAAAAGGCTAATTCGTGGAGCACCTATTTTGTCCATCCGTGGCACACTAGGGGTGCGCCACAAAGCGCACGCTGCAGCTAACTTTTAGTCGTGGCGCACTAGGTGGTGCGCCATGCTTCTGAAAAGATAACCATGGCGCACTAGGTGCTGTGCGCTACACATATGAAAAGCTAGACGTGGCGCACTAGGTGTTGTGCGCCACGGATTGAAATTTCAAAATTCAAAAAAGTGGGAGATCTGGATCTCGTTGGTGTCGTTGCCGTCAGTGTCATCGCTCGTCGGTGTCACTACCGTCGCCTCCTCCTTGCAGTAAGAATGAGGAGGAGGAGAGAGCCCGCCGTCACCGTCGGAACTATAAAGAGGAGGAGGTGGAGGAGGAGGAGGAGGAGGAGAGAGCCCGCCGTCGCCATCGTCGTTGTCACTGCAAGGAGGAGGAGGAGGACGAGGAGAGAGCCCGCCGTCTCCATCGTTGTTGTCACTACAAGGAGGAGGAGGAAAAGGAAAAGTAGAAGGGAGGAAAAGAAAAGGATAGAAGGGGGAGGGAAGAGAAGAGGGGTAGCTAGGCAGGGTGGTTATTCAAATTTTGAATCCCGCCCAACTTACTCGTAGCACACTAGGTGGTGGTGCGCTACGGGTAAGTTGCCCTGTAATTTTTTTTCTACAGGAAAAAAACGGTCTTTTGAGCGTAACTTTTTACTCTTTTCGAATTTTGAAAATCTAAATAATCGCTAAACGACCGAAAACTCGTTCTCGTCATTTTGGTATATTTTACGTTTTTCGACATCGTATGCCAAAGTTACGGATATTTTACCGTGGCATGACTTTTTTTAGCAGAAAAAGTCGAAATTATTTTTTGTTAATTTTCCTAGGAACTAGACCACATTACCTACCTAAGTATGAAATGATTTTATTTATTGGAGTGTTTATCATTTTATTTTATTTTTTGCAAAGCCTAAAAAGGCGATCCAAGGGGGGGAAGGGGTGGAGTTGGTGCAGGCCACTTAGTCCTAGGGCACTAGGGCAGAGTGCCCTAAGATGTATATGGACCTCGATGTAATTTTCCCCTTTTTAGGGCCATATTTGTAAATGTATGGACCTCGATTTAATTTTCCCTTTTTAGGTCCACACTCTAAAATATACTCCCACCGCCCGTGTAAAATTTGGTCATATTTTGAAAACAATTGAAGAGGAAGTAGAATGAAGAGGAAAATAGTCGGGTCGGCTCCTTCTCGAGAAACAACCTCATATTTTCTCGAGAAACAACCTCATATACAACCTCATATTTTCTCGAGAAATAACCTCATATACATCATACTTTATGTCGATGATAATCCCATATCCAAGAACTACATGATGCCAAATTGAGCCATATTTTATAAAACAATGGAATAGGAAGTAGTATGACGAGTATGGCACGATGAGGTGCTTTTTCGAGGAGTCGACCCGTCTGTTTTACTTGCTTAATTGTACGGTTCTTCATGCCAGATGTATGGACCTCGATGCAATTTTCCATTTTTTAGGTCCTTCATGTAAAATGTACTCATCCTGTCGGAGTAAAATTTTAACCTAAAAGTGAATGGTAAAATCTAAACGAATTTAATCTTAGTTGTCAATGAGTATGAACATTTTTGGGTTTCAAGTCGAACAACCAAGGTCATGGCCATATGTAAATCATATTTTCTGTCGATGGTGATCCTATATCCAAGAATTTTTATGTCGCCGAATTTGTCCATATTTTGAAAACAATCAAAGAGGAAGTAGTATGAAGAGTATGGCTCGATGAGGTGCTTTCTCGAGAAGAACCGACCCATCTATTTTCATTTATTAATTATATGGTGCTTCGTGCTATAGTATTATGTTCCTTGGTGTAATTTCCCTTTTTAGGTACCTTAGTGGTAAATGTATGGACCTCGATCTAATTTTCCCTTTTTAGGGGATTGATGTAAAATGTACTCACACCGCCCGTGTAAAATTTTAACCTAAAAGTAAGTGGTAAAATCTAAACGAATTTAATCATAGTTGTCAACGAGTATGACCATTTTTGGATTTCGAGCCGAACGACCAAGTTCATGGTCATATGTACATCATAATTTATGTCGATGATGATCCCATATCCAAGAATTTGCATGCCGCCAAATTTGTCCATATTTTGAAAACAATCGAAACTAAAGTAGTATGAAGAGTATGGCTCGATGAGCTAATCTCTCAATAAGGAGTCAACCGAACTATTTTTTTTGCTTAATTTTATGGTGCTTCGTGCGATATGTATGGACTTTGGTGTAATTTTCCCTTTTTAGGTCCTTCATGTAATATGTAGTCACCCAGTTCATGATGTTCCCATATTTGGGAGTAGATGGGTGAATCTTGGCATGGTAAACGGTGTTGCCACTAGGAGTTTCCAACCGTTAGGAAAAGGAAAAAAAATTAGGGGACACGAGTGTATTTTATGTAAAGCAAGTAGGAAGAATATGTATCTGTAGAAAAAAGAGTGAGAAGAGAGACTATGAGAAAAGAAAGGCAGCTCGAGATAGAAGCAAAGAGGAGGAGTTTTATTTTAAACAGGAAGAGGAGGAGTTGAATGCGGTGTAGTAAGTATTAGAGAAAAGCTGTGATGCCTTCCTGACACGGGGACATGGTAAAGTGAACTACTCGTACTATTGGTATGGACTAGTAGTACTATTATATATGCACGCAAAACAAATTGTGTTTTATCTCTCCTTCACTTCCTCACCATCCCCATACCCCGGCCGACTCATCTCTCCCTCGTCCAAAACATGGCTTTGCGCATGTGTGTGGACCCTCCTTGTGTCGGCGGCTCCGTGCGAGTATCTCTCTCATCTGCGTCCTACATTAGTGTGCATAAGAAGGAATCATTTTGGGGCTTGACAGCAAAAAGTAGTACTCCTACTACTGCTTAGCAGTTCAAAATTACCCGGTTTTGAAATTTTCACTTCCTTCCCAAACATCCGGAGGGATGGTTATTTAAAAGATAGTGGTGCACAAGGGATTATTTTACGGAGTACGAGTAAATGCGATAGATTGATCTTAAAATTTTCCAAAAATCTTTCTAAGCTACCGGGAGTTTCTAAAAAATTATAGTTCTTAGCTATGAAAGAATTTGGCATGGTGGAGTTACCATAATTGGTATAATTACATGGGTGTATCTTGGCATGATGAACAATATTGATACTATTTTTCTAAAAAAAATATTGCCACTAGGAGTTTCCTCCTATTGAAAAAAAATCTCAAAGCTATAAGAGACGGAGAGCATGCAGGAGGCAGCACGAGAGCAGTGAAGAGTAGGATTTGAAGGTTGTGTAATGTCAGAGCAAAACTGTGATGGGTTCCTAACACGAGGTTCATGACACATACGTACGATGATGAGTAATAAGTAAATAAATTATGTTTTCTCTCTCCTTCACTTCCTCATCATCATCCCCACACTCCGGCCGGCTGATCTCTCCCTCGTCCAAAACGTGGGGCTACGCACGTGCGTCGACTTGCCTTGTCCTTCCATTTCACACCCTACGCGACCTGCAGCATGCTGGTTCAAAAGTGAAAAGTGTTTTTTGTGCGAAGCAAGTAAGTACAGTAGTACGGTATGGCTCAGCTGCTCGCGGAAAAAGAAGCGGATGAAACTACTTTTCTTTGCTTAATTTTAGTGTTCTTTGTGCTAAATGTTTGGACCTCTATGTATTTTTCTATTATGTGAGGTCTTCTATGTAAATTGTAGTCCCACCGACCATGCCAAATTTTTACTACAAGTAAGCTCGGCAGATTACACTTAAAATTTTCCAAAAAACTTTTGAAGCTAACTAGGAATTTAGTACATCGAAAGCCACCGAAAGTTCTGAAAAATTAAAGTTCTTGCTATGCATCCGCATACCGACAATGTTGACATGGTTTTGTTAACATTTAAAATAACAAGTACAATATTTTTTGTGTGGTGTTCTCTTATTAATTATTCTTTGGTTTCAGCTCAAATTAAATGACGAAGGTCATGCCCTTATCGACATCATATGTTTATTTAGGATAGAGTTCTGACATCTGCTATATTGGATGCATCATGTTGTACTAATCCGTTTTGCTAGCAGGAGTTCCCTAATATCGAGAAAAAGTTTATGATAAGTATTTTGTCTATAAATAATGTACGAAGTCTACGACTCGAAATGGTACACTCTAGTTTCAGACAGAGTGGACGAGTATGCTCTTACACGCTATTCTCAAGTTCCTTGAGTTTTCAAGCTTCTTATTATTAATGAAACCCCGCCCACTTAAATTACTCAATTTATTAAGATTACCAATTTTCTAAGTGACAAGAATGTTTTTCAATTTATAGGATCAGGAAAAAAAATTCAATTTTCTAAGTGGCAAACTCAGGCTTTGAAAAAATCGAATGTAAAAAAAATTCAATTTGCATCTACAAAAATTTGATCTTGATTCAAAATCAATAAAAAAACAATGAAAAAACATCACACACGACGTCCTCTGACTTGTACTATTTATCGTCAACGATGATAATCATGAGAACTCACAACTTTTTAAAAAACAAACTCCTTCAAAATATGTCCTGCCATTTTTGAAAATTCTTGGGCTTCTAGCCAAATGACAAGGGTAAATATCTATACTTTGTGGTATTATTTAATCCATACTTTGTAGGTGGGTGCATCTTGGCCTGGTGAACCAAAATGCTGCTAAATAATGGGAGTTTCTGAGTTTTATGAACAAAAAACCATTTTGGATTTTAGAAATGAAAATAATTAACGTTTTCCTTTGAATTATAGAAATTCATATCTACATCATATACTTTATGTTGATGATCTCATATCTAAGAATTTTCATGTCGCAAATTTTTGCCATATGTTGAAAACAATCAAAGAGGAAGTAGTATGAAGAGTATGGCTCGATTAGTTACGTGCTCTCTCGACAAGGAGCCGAACCCGACTATTTTCCCTATTTAATTTTAGGGTTCTCCATCCTAAATGTACGGACCTTGATGTGATTTTTACCTTTTTAGGTCCCTAATGTAAAAATTACTCGTATCGTCTGTGCAAAATTCGAACCTAAAAGTAAGTGGTAAATTTTAAACGAAATTAAGCTTAGTTGTCAGAATGAGTATCAACATTCTTGGATTTTAAGCCGAACGACCAAGGTCATGGAGTTATCTATATCATACTTTATTTTGATGATCCCTTATCCAAGAATTTGCATTCTTCCATATTTGTCCATATTTTTAAAACTATCGAAGAGGAATTAATATGAAGAGTATGGCTCAATCAGCTGCAGCTCTCTCGAGAAGGAGCCGAACCCGACTGTTTGCCCTGCTTAATTTTAGGGTGATTCATGCTAAATGTACGAACCTCTATGTGATTTTCCCTTGTTTAGGTGTTTGATGTAAAACATACTCCCATCGTTCATGTAAAATTCGAACCAAAAAGTAAGTGGTAAATTTTAAGAAAATTTAAGCTTAGTTGTCATAATGAGTGTGAACATCATGGATTTCAAGCCGAATGACCAACGTCATGGTGTTATCTACATCATACTTTATGTTGATGATCTCATATCCAAGAATTTGCATGCCGCAAAATTTGGTCATATTTTGAAAAATATCAAAGAGGAAGTAGTATGAAGAGTCTGGCTCAGTCAGCTGCTCTCTCGAGAATGCGTCAAACCCGACTATTTTATTGTTTGCTTAATTTTAGGATGCTTCGTGTGAAATGTATGGACCTCAATATAATTTCCTTTTTTAAGAACTTGATGTAAATGTACTCCTACCGTCTAAGTAAGTGGTAAAATTTAAACGATTTTAAGCATAGTTGTCAATAAGTATGAACATTCTTGGATTTCTCGTCGAACAACCAACAAGGTCATGGCCATATCTACATCATAGTTTATGTTGATGATCCCATATCCAAGAATTTTCATGCCGCCAAATTTGGTCATATTTTGAAAACAATTGAAGAGGCAGTAGTATGAAGAGTATGGGTTGATCAACTCCTCTCTCGACAAGGAGCCGAACCCGACTATTTTCCCTATTTAATTTTAGGGTGCTCCATCCTAAATGTACGGACCTTGATGTGATTTTTACCTTTTTAGGTCCCCGATGTAAAAATTACTCGTATCGTCTGTGCAAAATTCGAACCTAAAAGTAACTGGTAAATTTTAAACGAAATTAAGCTTAGTTGTCAGAATGAGTATCAACATTCTTGGATTTTAAGCCGAACGACCAAGGTCATGGAGTTATCTATATCATACTTTATTTTGATGATCCCATATCCAAGAATTTGCATTCTTCCATATTTGTCCATATTTTTAAAACTATCGAAGAGGAAGTAGTATGAAGAGTATGGCTCAATCAGCTGCAGCTCTCTCGAGAAGGAGCCGAACCCGACTGTTTGCCCTGTTTAATTTTAGGGTGATTCATGCTAAATGTATGAACCTCTATGTGATTTTCCCTTGTTTAGGTGTTTGATGTAAAACATACTCCCATCGTTCATGTAAAATTCGAACCAAAAAGTAAGTGGTAAATTTTAAGAAAATTTAAGCTTAGTTGTCATAATGAGTGTGAACATCATGGATTTCAAGCCGAATGACCAACGTCATGGTGTTATCTACATCATACTTTATGTTGATGATCTCATATCCAAGAATTTGCATGCCGCAAAATTTGGTCATATTTTGAAAAATATCAAAGAGGAAGTAGTATGAAGAGTCTGGCTCAGTCAGCTGATCTCTCGAGAATGCGTCAAACCCGACTATTTTATTGTTTTCTTAATTTTAGGATGCTTCGTGTGAAATGTATGGACCTCAATATAATTTCCTTTTTTAAGAACTTGATGTAAATGTACTCCTACCGTCTAAGTAAGTGGTAAAATTTAAACGATTTTAAGCATAGTTGTCAATAAGTATGAACATTCTTGGATTTCTCGCCGAACAACCAACAAGGTCATGGCCATATCTACATCATAGTTTATGTTGATGATCCCATATCCAAGAATTTTCATGCCGCCAAATTTGGTCATATTTTGAAAACAATTGAAGAGGAAGTAGTATGAAGAGTATGGGTTGATCAACTCCTCTCTCGACAAGGAGCCGAACCCGACTATTTTCCCTATTTAATTTTAGGGTGCTCCATCCTAAATGTACGGACCTTGATGTGATTTTTACCTTTTTAGGTCCCCGATGTAAAAATTACTCGTATCGTCTGTGCGAAATTCGAACCTAAAATTAGGTGGTAAATTTTAAACGAAATTAAGCTTAGTTGTCAGAATGAGTATCAACATTCTTGGATTTTAAGCCGAACGACCAAGGTCATGGAGTTATCTATATCATACTTTATTTTGATGATCCCATATCCAAGAATTTGCATTCTTCCATATTTGTCCATATTTTTAAAACTATCGAAGAGGAAGTAGTATGAAGAGTATGGCTCAATCAGCTGCAGCTCTCTCGAGAAGGAGCCGAACCCGACTGTTTGCCCTGCTTAATTTTAGGGTGATTCATGCTAAATGTACGAACCTCTATGTGATTTTCCCTTGTTTAGGTGTTTGATGTAAAACATACTCCCATCGTTCATGTAAAATTCGAACCAAAAAGTAAGTGGTAAATTTTAAGAAAATTTAAGCTTAGTTGTGATAATGAGTGTGAACATCATGGATTTCAAGCCGAATGACCAACGTCATGGTGTTATCTACATCA
Source organism: Avena sativa (assembly GCA_916181665.1). Classification (NCBI taxonomy): domain Eukaryota; kingdom Viridiplantae; phylum Streptophyta; class Magnoliopsida; order Poales; family Poaceae; genus Avena; species Avena sativa. Next base: position 48,952,400 of record OV702279.1, on the reverse strand, counting down.
TACTTTATGTTGATGATCTCATATCCAACAATTTGCATGCCGCAAAATTTGGTCATATTTTGAAAACTATCAAAGAGGAAGTAGTATGAAGAGTCTGGCTCAGTCAGCTGCTCTCTCGAGAATGCGTCAAACCCGACTATTTTATTGTTTGCTTAATTTTAGGATGCTTCGTGTGAAATGTATGGACCTCAATATAATTTACTTTTTTAAGAACTTGATGTAAATGTACTCCTACCGTCTAAGTAAGTGGTAAAATTTAAACGATTTTAAGCATAGTTGTCAATAAGTATGAACATTCTTGGATTTCTCGCCGAACGACCAACAAGGTCATGGCCATATCTACATCATAGTTTATGTTGATGATCCCATATTCAAGAATTTTCATGCCGCCAAATTTGGTCATATTTTGAAAACAATTGAAGAGGAAGTAGTATGAAGAGTATGGGTTGATCAACTCCTCTCTCGACAAGGAGCCGAACCCGACTATTTTCCCTATTTAATTTTAGGGTGCTCCATCCTAAATGTACGGACCTTGATGTGATTTTTACCTTTTTAGGTCCCCGATGTAAAAATTACTCGTATCGTCTGTGCAAAATTCGAACCTAAAATTAAGTGGTAAATTTTAAACGAAATTAAGCTTAGTTGTCAGAATGAGTATCAACATTCTTGGATTTTAAGCCGAACGACCAAGGTCATGGAGTTATCTATATCATACTTTATTTTGATGATCCCATATCCAAGAATTTGCATTCTTCCATATTTGTCCATATTTTTAAAACTATCGAAGAGGAAGTAGTATGAAGAGTATGGCTCAATCAGCTGCAGCTCTCTCGAGAAGGAGCCGAACCCGACTGTTTGCCCTGCTTAATTTTAGGGTGATTCATGCTAAATGTACGAACCTCTATGTGATTTTCCCTTGTTTAGGTGTTTGATGTAAAACATACTCCCATCGTTCATGTAAAATTCGAACCAAAAAGTAAGTGGTAAATTTTAAGAAAATTTAAGCTTAGTTGTGATAATGAGTGTGAACATCATGGATTTCAAGCCGAATGACCAACGTCATGGTGTTATCTACATCATACTTTATGTTGATGATCTCATATCCAAGAATTTGCATGCCGCAAAATTTGGTCATATTTTGAAAACTATCAAAGAGGAAGTAGTATGAAGAGTCTGGCTCAGTCAGCTGCTCTCTCGAGAATGCGTCAAACCCGACTATTTTATTGTTTGCTTAATTTTAGGATGCTTCGTGTGAAATGTATGGACCTCAATATAATTTACTTTTTTAAGAACTTGATGTAAATGTACTCCTACCGTCTAAGTAAGTGGTAAAATTTAAACGATTTTAAGCATAGTTGTCAATAAGTATCAACATTCTTGGATTTCTCGCCGAATGACCAACAAGGTCATGGCCATATCTACATCATAGTTTATGTTGATGATCCCATATTCAAGAATTTTCATGGCGCCAAATTTGGTCATATTTTGAAAACAATTGAAGAGGAAGTAGTATGAAGAGTATGGGTTGATCAACTCCTCTCTCGACAAGGAGCCGAACCCGACTATTTTCCCTATTTAATTTTAGGGTGCTCCATCCTAAATGTACGGACCTTGATGTGATTTTTACCTTTTTAGGTCCCTGATGTAAAAATTACTCGTATCGTCTGTGCAAAATTCAAACCTAAAAGTAAGTGGTAAATTTTAAACGAAATTAAGCTTAGTTGTCAGAATGAGTATCAACATTCTTGGATTTTAAGCCGAACGACCAAGGTCATGGAGTTATCTATATCATACTTTATTTTGATGATCCCATATCCAAGAATTTGCATTCTTCCATATTTGTCCATATTTTTAAAACTATCGAAGAGGAAGTAGTATGAAGAGTATGGCTCAATCAGCTGCAGCTCTCTCGAGAAGGAGTCGACCCGACTGTTTGCCCTGCTTAATTTTAGGGTGATTTATGCTAAATGTACGAACGTCTATGTGATTTTCCCTTGTTTATGTGTTTGATGTAAAACATACTCCCATCGTTCATGTAAAATTCGAACCAAAAAGTAAGTGGTAAATTTTAAGAAAATTTAAGCTTAGTTGTCACAATGAGTGTGAACATCATGGATTTCAAGCCGAATGACCAACGTCATGGTGTTATCTACATCATACTTTATGTTGATGATCTCATATCCAAGAAATTTGGTCATATTTTGAAAACTATCAAAGAGGAAGTAGTATGAAGAGTCTGGCTCAGTCAGCTGCTCTCTCGAGAATGCGTCAAACCCGACTATTTTATTGTTTGCTTAATTTTAGGATGCTTCGTGTGAAATGTATGGACCTCAATATAATTTCCTTTTTTAAGAACTTGATGTAAATGTACTCCTACCGTCTAAGTAAGTGGTAAAATTTAAACGATTTTAAGCATAGTTGTCAATAAGTATGAACATTCTTGGATTTCTCGCCGAACGACCAACAAGGTCATGGCCATATCTACATCATAGTTTATGTTGATCATCCCATATCCAAGAATTTTCATGCCGCCAAATTTGGTCATATTTGGAAAACAATTGAAGAGGAAGTAGTATGAAGAGTATGGGTTGATCAACTCCTCTCTCGAGAAGGAGCCGAACTCGACTATTTTCCTTGCTTAATTGGATGGTACTTTATGCTAAATGTATGGACCTCGATGTGATTTTCCCTTGTTTATGTCCTTGATGTAAAATGTACTCCCACCGTTAGTGTAAAATTTTAACTAGAGGAGTACAAGTAAATGCTATATATTCATCTTAAAATTTTGCAAAAATCATTCTAAGCTAACTAGGAATTCAGTACATCAAAACCACCGATAGTTTCTGAAAATTTGAAGTTCTTAGCTATCCAAGAACTTGGTGTGGTGGAGTTACCATACTTGGTAGAAGTACATGGGTGCCTCTTGGCATGGTGAACAATATTGCCACTATTTTCCTCAAACAAAAATTTAGCCACAAGGAGTTTCCCCTATTGAAAGAAAAATATGGGAGCAAGAAGAGCCGGAGAGCATGCAGGAGGTAGTGCGAGAGTAGCGAAGAGTAGGATTTGAAGGCCGCGTTATCAGGGCCGGCTCTAACCCATGGCAGGGTTGTGCCATGACCAAGGGCCCAGGCCAGATGGGGCCCATTTTTTTAGCGCTAAACTACAAGGGACCAGAAAAAATTAGCCAGGAGGAGGTCGATCTACGATCAGCTTCGACGCGGAAGGCGGAACCAAACCGAAACGTTGCCCTGCGCCCCGGCCGCCCCTGCCTGCCGCGATCGCGAAGTCTCTCTGACTCTCTCACGCCTCGCGGAACCAAAACGGCAAAACCGAAACGACGCGGTTTCCTCTCTCTCTCTCGCCTCGCGGCTCGCGCTCGCGGTTTCGACGTTTCGTCACCACGTCGCAGACACGCAGACGCAGCCACGCAGGACGCACGGCACAGCGCTCGCGGCCACTCCCAACGCCAGCGCCCCAGCCCAGCGGCTTTCTCTGCCGCGCTGCCTGCGGGCTGCGGCCTGCCTCTGCCTGCTGGTGCTGGCTGCTGGCTGCGCGCCCTGCTGCCCTCTGTAACTTAGATCATCGACAGAATGTAAGTTTATCTGTCTATGTCTAATTCCTTCTTATCATTCCTGATTTAATTCTTCTAATTAATCTCTCGATTTGGTGTTATGATCTTTGATATAAATTTCATCACAATCTTTGATAGGTGTTACGATGGGGAAGCAATTGTTGGGTGCTTCGAAAAAGAAGAAAAGAAAGAGAGAGAATCAGCTTATTGATTCCCAAAGAGGTGCTTTAAATAAGTTTTTTCAAACAAAAAGTAGTGCTGATGTCAATAATAATAATCAAAGGCAAGAATCTGATATCGGAGAAGATGATGAGAATAATTCAAATGCACGAAGAAGCTTTTTACGAAGCACCGAAGCTTAATTGTCGATGAACTAATTGGAGGCTAGGTTATTTTGAGGTATTCACTAGCATGGAATACTTGTTATATTTTCCTACCATTTTTATATTTTCTATCTAAATATCACAATGCTTTAGTGCTTGACAATTATTTATATACATCTCGACTGTGAATGTGTGGTTATATGCTTTTAAATATTTTCAAGTGAAATTAGCACATATATCATCTATATATCTAATTATACGTACATATATATATATATTATATTTAGGGGCCCTTTTATCGACTTCGCCCAAGGGCCTCGAAAAATATAGAGCCGGACTTGCGCGTTATGTTAGAGCAAAGCTGCGATAGGTTACTAACACGAGTTATAGGATACATACGTACGTTGATGGGTAATAAGTAAAAAAATTGTTTTCTCTCTCCTTCACTTCCTCATCAACATCCCCATATCCCGGTCGGCTGATCTCTCCCTCGTCCAATACGTGGAGCTATGCACATGCATCGACTTTCCTTGTCCTTCCATTTCACACCCTGCAGGACCCGTTGCATGCTGGTTTAAAAGTGAAGAGTTTTTTTTTGTGTGAAGCAAGTACAATAGTATGGTATGGCTCAGCTGCTCGCTGGAGAAGGAGCAAACCAAACTGCTTTTTTTCCCTTAATTTAGGGGCCATTATGCTAAATGTCTGGACCTCTATGTAATTTTATATTATTTGAGGTATTCAATGCAAAGTGTACTCCCACTGACCATGTCAATTTTTTACTACAATTAAGATCGATAGATTGCTCTTCAAAATTTTCAAATAACTTTTGAAGCTAACCAGGAATTCAGTACATCGAAATCCACGGAAAGTTCTGAAAAAATCAAATTCTTGTTGTGCATCCGTATCCAGACAAAGTTGACATGGGTTTTGTAACATTCAAATAAATTATAAAAAGAAAAATATTTTTTGTGTGGCATTCTATTATTAATTATTCTCTGGTTTTAACTCAAACTAAACGATGGAGGTCATGCCCGTATCGACATCGTATGTTTATTGAGGATAGAGTTTCAACATCTGCTATATTGGGTGCATCTTGTTGTACTAATCTGTTTTGCTAGCAGGAGTTCCCAAATATCAGGAAAAAGTTTATGACAATTTTCCGTACGACATGAGTGTTTTGTCTATAAAGAATTTAGAAAGTCTGTGATTCGAAATACTACACTCTAGTTTCAGACAGAGTGGAAGACCATGCTCTTACTCCTGATTCCCAAGTTCCTTGAGTTTTCAAGCTTCTTCTTATTAGGAAATCCCCACCCACTTAAATTACTCAATTTATTAAGATACCAATTTTCTAAGTGACAAGAATGCTTTTCAATTTATAGGTTTAGGAAAAAATTAAATTTTATAAGTGTCAAACTCAGGCTTCAAAAAAATCGAATGTAAAAAATTCAATTTAGATCTAGAAAATTTTGACCTTTATTTGAAATCAATAAAAAACAAATGAAAAACATCGCATGACGTCCTCTAAATTGTACTACTTGCCGTCAAATATGATAATCATGAGAATTCACAACTTTCAAAAAAACAAACTCCTTCAAAATATTTCCTTCCATGTATGAACATTATCAGGCTTCAGGCCGAAAATATAGGGTTAATGGCCATACTCTGTGGTAATGTTTGATCCCATACTTTTTAGGTGGATGCATCTTGGCATGGTGAACAAAAATGGTGCTAAATAATGGGAGTTTCCATGTTTTATGAAAAAAAGCATTTTGGAATTTAGAAATGAAAATAATTTGTGTTTTCGTTTAAATTAAGGAAAGTCATATCTACATCATATACTTGACATATGTTGATGATATCATATCCAAGAATTTGCATGCCGCCAAAATTTGACATATGTTGAAAACAATTGAAGAGGAAGTAATATGAAGAGTATGGCTCGATCAGTTGCATACTCTCTCGAGAAGGAGCTGAACCCTATTGTTTTCCCTGCTTAATTTTAGGGTTCTTCATGCTAAATGTATGAACCTCGATGTGATTTTACCTTTTTTTAGGTCCTTAATGTAAAACGTACTCCCATCGTTCATGTAAAATTCGAACCTAAAATCAAGTGGTAAATTTTAAAAGAATTTAAGCTTAGTTGTCACAATGAGTGTGAACATTCTTGGATTCCAAGACGAATGACCATGGTCATGGAGTTATCTACATCATACTTTATGTTTATGATCCCATATCCAAAAAAATTAATGTTGCCAAATTTGGCCATATTTTGAAAACTATCGAAGAGGAAGTAGTATGAAGAGTATGACTCGATCAGATGCTCTCTCGAGAATGTGCCAAACCAGACTGTTTTCTTTTTGCTTAATTTTAGTGTTCTTCGTGCTAGAAGTATGGATTTCGATGTCATTTTCCATTTTTAGGTGTTTGATGTAAAATATACTCCCACCATCCGTGTAACATTTGAACCAAAAAGTAAGTTGTTCAATTTAAACGAAAGAAGCTTAGTTGTCAATCAGTATGAACATTATTGGGTTTCAAGAAGAACGACCAATTACATGGCCATATCTACATCATACTTTATGTTGATGATATCATATCCAAGAATATGCATGCCGCTAATTTTGGCCATATTTTGAAAAAAATCAAAGAGGAAGTAGTATGAAGACTATGGATCGATTAACTGCTATCTCGGGAAGGAGTCGATCCAACTATTTTCCTTGCTTAATTTTAGGGTTCTTCGTGCACAATGTATGGACCTTGATGTAATTTTCCTTTTTTAGGAACTTGATGTAAAATATACTCACATCATCTAGTAAGTGGTAAAATTTAAACAAATTTAAGCATAATTTTCAATGAGTATGAACATTCTTGGATTTCCAACCTAACGACCAAGGTCATGGACATATATATATATATCACAATTTATGTTGATGTTCCCATATCCAAGAATTTCCATGCCGCCAAATTTGGCCATATTTTGTAAACAATTGAAGAGGAAGTAGTATGAAGAGTATGGCTCGATCAGCTCCTCTCTCGAGAAGGAGTCGAACCCGATTGTTTTCCTTGCTTAATTGGAGGGTCCTTTTTTCTAAATGTATGGACCTTGATGTTATTTTACCTTGTTTATGTCCTAGATGTAAAATGTACTCCAACCGTCAGTATAAAATTTTAACTACAGGAGTACAAGTAAATGTGATAGATTGATCTTAAATTTTTCCAAAAATCTTTTTAAGCTAAGTAGGAATTCAGTACATCAAAACCACCGAGAGTTTCTGAAAAATTCAAGTTCTTAGCTATGCAAGAACTTGGCGTGGAGGAGTTACCATACTTGGTAGAAGTACATGGGTGCCTCTTGTCATGGTGAACAATATTTCCACTATTTTACTCAATAAAAATACAATATTGCCACAAGGAGTTTCGCCCTGTTGAAAAAAATCTGGGAGCGTGAAGAGATAGAGAGCACGTAGGAGGCACCGCGAGAGCAGCGAGGAGGAGGATTTTGAAGTATGTGTGATGTCCGAGCAAAGCTGCGATTGGTTCCTGACACGAGGTACGGGTATAGTTAGTACTAGTAAATTTTAGGACCTTTACTATACATGCACGCAAAAAAATTGTGTTTTCTGGCGTCGAGCACTTCTAACTTTTCTTTCTGGCACGGTGTCATTTGCCTTGCGATTATGCCCTAGATACCGACAGGAAAAAAAATTAACCCCTTAAACATGGGGTTAGCATTGTGGGCTAGAGCGTTTAAGAAATAGATCTAATTTTCTGTTATTATTATGAAGGGAATATGCCCTGAGAGGCAATAATAAAGTGTTTATTATGTGTATTCCAAGTATATGATAGATGTTTATTTTGCATGCTATAATTGTATTAATACGGAAACGTTAATACATGTGTGTTTAATAAACAAACAGAAAGTTCCTAGTTATGCCTCTCTCATAAACCAGCTCGTTGATTAACAAGATGATCAAGGTTTCCTGATCATGGACATTGGATGTTGTTAATAACGGGATCACAACATTAGTGTAATGGTGTGATGAACATTCATCCGAAGTATAGCATTACGATCAAAGTCATTGAGTTTATATTGCTATAACAACTTACGAAGTGATCCTAATCCTTAGACCATGAGATCATGTCAATCACTAACACCGAAAGAGTTTCTTGATAACATCAAACGTCACACCGTAACAGGGTGATTATAAAGATGGATTCAGAACTAATAAAGTGTTATGTTGAGGCTCATGGATCGAGAGTGGAATTTGTTCATCCCGATGACGGATAGATATACTCTGGGCCCTTTCGGTGATATCACATTGATTAGCTTGCAAGCAAGTGATTTGATCACTAGAATGTTATATCACAGGAACGAGAAAATAGTGCATGTCGGTAACGAGATCAAACTAGGTATGGAGATACCGATGATCGAATCTCGGACATGTAATATATCGTGAAACAAAGGGATTAAGATACTAGCGTAAAAGGTTCCGACGATCACAAGAAAGTCATCGTTGAATGTGTGGGAGTCAGTATGGGTCTCCAGATCCCGCTTCTGATTATTGATCCGAGAGGGGTCTCGATCATGTCCGCATTATTCACGAACCGTAGGGTGACACACTTAAGAGACACCGACATCCAATTGGAGCAAATGTTTCATGCCGAAAGAATGAACAAGCGCAGGAATTTATTTCACTAGATACCGAAACAGGTTTTCGGGTGAAATTGCATAAAGTGGTTATGCATGTGAAATAGAATTCTAGCAAGGGGTTATTTGTGAATGTTTGTCATTAAAGTAATTGACAAAATTCTGAATAAAATAAAAGAGTTTTATTTAATGAGAGTTTGCATTAAATTTGGTGGAAATTTAATGGGAATTTGAGTGGACTTTTGAGTGGAGGGATTTTAAAGGGCATTTTGTGAGTGGAGTGTCCACCCACATGAATTAAGGAGGGGAGGGGGCAGCCCCCATGGCCGGCGGCCACCCCCTTGGGTGCCCCCCCTCCTCACTTGTCTCTCACACCTCCTCATGAAGGATCTCTCTCCCCCTCTAGAATTTATTCCCCATGGTCTCGGACTAGCGAGATACATGTTCCCGGTGGCTATTCGGCAAGAAAGAGTTGTGCTTCCGCTGCATCGCTGGAGCGAGGAGGCGGAGGTTTCTCGGTGCCTCGAACGTGTGTGCGAGCACGGATGCGCTGATGATTTGCGGCGCTAGGACTTCCTCTCGATCTTGAGATCGGCAAGAGATCGTCTACATCAACCACGAGTTGAACTCGTTAAGCTTTGTCGGTCTTCAAGGGTATGTTCTCTACGGATATACATCCGCCCGTTGTTTGTATCTAGTAGATAGATCTTGGTATATAGTTCACATCGTAGGAAAATTTTTGTTTTCTATGCTGCGAACCCTACATATTATTCCTTTTTGCATAAGCGTCTAGGTTAACTTCCGCATTTGGACATGCCTTGTCACGAGGACGGAGGAGTCGATCTAACAACCGCAGGAGAACCGGCGGCTGCCCCCACCCCATATTTTATTTTGGTGAGATACCCCCCGCCCCTCATTGTCCTCCTCTTCCACTCCGGCCTCTTGTGTATGATCATAGCCATTCTCCACCCTTGCAAAAAGGTAGAAACCGCCAACCATCACCACAAATATTCTACAGTTCTCTTCCCCGGAACGACATCTGGTAGTGTTCGTCCATCTGGAGCGATGAAACGTAAGATATCAGAGCGCTACATCCAGGCAATGGGATTTTTCAACCTCCACTACAGACCGCTGAGCAACATCACCAGTTGCGTCGATCTTCTGAGCACCGCTAGCCTGGCTCGCGGCATGTTTGGCATGCGTCGAGGGATTGTGGAAGATCCTGCTCTTCCGTTTGGTTCACCCACCCTACTTCACTCTGACCCATAGACATGGCCAGTCGACCATGACGAGATGGTAAAAAGCATTTTTGCATTATTTTTGTAGGATTCGAATCCTTCCGTCCTATGCCTAAATCATGTAGTAATTGGAACATCTACTTGAGCTCCAACTCTCATCGTGTGTGTATCATCAAGACATGGCATTCATGTAGGTAGTTTTCCTATGTTTTACAATCCCTTGTTTTTCACCGCCAAACCTGCACATGTGACATTCTTGTGTTCTCAATCATCTCTCATCCGTACTGAAAAGACAAGAATTACCAGGATTGTTGATACGCGTAATGGAAGGTGTATTGGCCAATCAAGTCTGTTGTACCATACCAACATTTAGGAACCAACGAAGGGTAGATTTAGGAATCTGTGCAATTGCATGCATTCATCTGTAAAAATGTGGGTAATTTTTTGCCAAATAAAAACCTTAAAGTGATCAAAGTTTCTTTCACTCTTTAAGTTTGGCAACAGCCTTGGAGAATGATCGTTATAAACTTTGACATGATCTTTATTGGTTAGTGTGTTTTGGGAAAGGAATTTGAATTCAAACTTGAGAGTTAGATTTATATTTTAAAGATTAAGATTATGTTTGAGTAAATATTATTTACTCAAGAAATAATATTTAGTAACTCAAACTTTAAATAACAAAACACAATCAAGTAAATGAATATTTATTCCATATATTTATTCAATGAATAAGTTACAAAATGTAACTTACGAAGTTGATAAAGAAACAATAAATAGTAACCAGAAACTGTATGTAAAATTGACAATTAAATAAATGAATAATTATTTCATATAATCATTTCATCCATCAGTCACAAAATGTAACTTACAAAATTAATAAAGAATCTTTACAAGCGTAAAATTACAAGAAGAGGAAAGTACATTATGATTTAACTAATACATCTTTATTACAAAAGAATAAAATAAAGCTTACAAAAGAATAAAATAAAGATTACAAATGAACTATTCTATAAAAAAAGAAAACCTATTCTAATCTTGAATCTTCAAGTCTTGTACCTGCAAAACAAAGAACAAACAAAAAGAAAGAAAATAAATGTTAAGTTATTTTTACTCTTAGTAGTGAACAGTGAGATGAACTGTTCCACTTATTATCATTGAGTAAATCTTTAGGGGCAAGTTTCACCAATATGAAAGAACTAAACATTTCATAATTAATAAGCCATAAACTAAATGATTCCAATCAGTAAGAGGGGCATGTTTCACCAGGCAGATAGATGTAATCAGATAAAAAGGTAGATCATTCCCCTGAGCATATCCATAAGGATGCAGTAGGCACACAAGCAGCTTACACACCTAAATGCATGGTGTGTGCTGTCAAACACAACCACAACTGCCCACACAATCAAAACTGCCGTGGGCAAGCACCACAACACCATTTCCTTGCTCATACACATCAAGCACCAACAGCCTAGCCACAGCCAAACCAAACCAAACCAACCACACACCAGATCATCCCAGTACTCATTAAGATGGTGACACAAGGAGGGGTGGATCAGGTGGATAGCAAGGACAAGGCCAAGCTAACAAGAACCAGAAGGTGGATAGCAAGATCAAGGACAAGCTTCCAGGAGTTGGAAGTAGTAGGCGCAGCATCAGGAGAAGAACAAGATCTGGCTAGCAGCACAAGATAGCAAGATCAAGTCACCTGATCAACCAGCAACCACAACAACAACCAACTGTTGTGGTGAGTTATATGAAACCATCACATGATCTGTTTATCATATCTATATAGTGATGCATGTGTTGTTACATATTTAACTTCTCAGTATTCACCCAAGTGAGGTCAATCCATCCTAGAATATTTTGAATACAAAAGCTATAAGGAAACTTTACAAATCAAAACAGGATCTCAGAACAACCTCATTGATCCTGGCTATTGAACTGTATCTCATAGTCCAAGAATAAATAAAGCCAAGATTTGGAATTCAAGGCACATCTCTTAAAAAAAAGAGTAACACCTTAGAATCCCTAGATCTTATGGATCCATACAATTTAGGCAGCACATCAATCATTTTCCCAACTATGACTCAAGAATTAGTAGCTGGTATTAATACCAGAACATTTCTACTAGGGAAAATAACTTCGGAAACTAGTTCCTATGCCTCAGACCAACATCATAGGCAAAGAGTTTAAAAGAAGCTTTCAACTTATGTTTGCCATTTACCAATTTCAAGCACTGGCAGAGTTAAGCTCAGTAATAGAACCCAACCACTTGTGTGCCACTCTATGATGGTGTCACAAGGACAAGTTCTAAAAGCCAAGCACAATCATTACTTAGCTTTCACAAATAAAAAGGGCAAGCCACTAAATATCATTTTTCTGGAATCATATACCAGAAATTAGCATTAAGTTTATCTATATATCTTCAGAACATCACTAGAATAAAATGATTAATCTCAGTCTGGATATAACCATACAAGCCACAATTATAGATGAAGTGAACAATCACTGACATAACTACTATCAGTACCAATATTTTGACAATAGCAAGATCCCAAGTCAATAGAATCCACAAGTAATGATTCCAGAGTAACACTATCATTTGAACCATATCAAGTTAACCACTGGAATTAGTCTGTTAAGCCACTAGCATCATAAAAATTAGCTGTAGACAGTGATCAACATAATCACCAAACTTAAGGATCATCACTACTAGATCCAATTCATCATAATATCAATAGAGGGATAAACCCTAATCAGGACATGAACTCTAATTAGGACATGAACTCTAATCAGGACATGAACCCTAATAAGGATATGACCCCTAAATAGGGATAGCCATTAGAAACACATAGGATAGGGAGGCAAAGTACAGAGAGAACGATGGGAAGAGAAAGAAACTTACTGGAGGTTATAGTTGTGGTCGAGAAGAGAAATCAGAAGGGGTCGACGAGCACGGCGGCACGGGGAGCACCCCAAGGGGCGCTGCAACCCGCACCAAGCCAAGGCGGCGACCACAACAACCCTGGAGGGCGAGCAGCACAACCACAGCACCACGGGCACGGCGGTGGAGGCAGTACCAGCACCACCCCAAACCCTAGGTTTCGGGACGGAGCCGCCCTGGCCACAGGAGAGCCCCAAATGCAAATCGAAATGGAACAGATGAAGGAGCAGGGTCAGCAACCACACCATGCATCACGGAGGCAGCCGGAGAGGAACACGGCGGCGTGAATCGCCCGGCCGTGGTATCAGCGACCACAGGGTCGAGGAAGAAGGAGAGAGGGAACGGGAGAGAAGGACAGGGAGAGTGGGCTGAGAGGGCTAACCCTTCGGGGAGCCTTTTGGTCTTGAACACTTGGGCCAAAATTTCCCAATAAGCCCAACAACCTAAAGAAAGTTTTAATAATTAAGAAAATACCAAAATACCCCTAAACTTAAATAAATTCTAGAAAATAAAATAAAAAAACTAAAAATTATAAATAAAATATTTTTGGGTTCACAATAATCCAATCTATCTAAATAAATTAGGAAATAAATTTTTAAGCATATAATTTTTATCAAGAATTTTATAATATATGAATTTCTTATGGAATTTTACAAAATTAAAGAAAGAAGATAAAAATAAATAAAAATCACTTTTATTATATATTAGTGTTGTAGTATTTTAGAAAAATACTAAATAAATGTTTAATATCATAAAAAGAAATTCTTGTATTTAAATGATATTTCTTAAAAGAATTATTAAATAAATAAAAATAAAATAAAATAAAATAAAATAAAATAAAAATACAATATTCAATAAATATTAAAAGTTCATATTTATAAATCCTTTACTACTTAATGGATTTTTTTGTAACTAAAATAATGGGTAGAACACACAAAATAAATAATGCATTACATTACTTTGCATAATCGTTTTGCATCTTTAAATATTGTCCTTACCAGGCAATAATGATGTTTTGTAGACATAGAAGCTCAAGATCCAGTGCAAGCATCCGATTTCACTACCTTGCAATCACAAGGCAAGTTCATCACTTGCTCATGTCCTTTGAAGAGTCTTTATCAAAGTATTTTCAAATTGTGTGTTATCATCTATACTCCAAAGAAAGAAAATATTATTTTATCAAATAAATAAATCTTAGTTATCATCCTAAGTGATGATATAATGGAGCAATAGAACTTAGGTTTATATTTGCAACAATGGTGATCAATTAGGGACTTAATAACCCATGACATCAGTGATTCTAGCGCCGTATTACACGTTAACCATGAGATTTGGAATGGGACAGAGAAGTCAGTTGTATCTTCTCCCTCTCGCATGTAGCCGGATGTGCAGGTCGTGGCTGTTATCACTCGTAGCGTGCATATTAATTGGTAATTCGTAGAGGATATGTAGCATATGGGTGGGAACCCTCATCGTCCCACGATAGTTCTGGCATCTAACGGTCTATACAAACCATTACCGTAATTCAATGTGTGGGAATGGTGTACACCAAGGAGGCATGCGAGGTCACGAAGGGGGCAGTGATAGGCTTGGATCACCTACTGGGCCCCACATCATGGAATTGTGGATGGGAAAGTATGCCCGGTTGTGCAACAAGGAGTTTATCTCTCATGGGTAAAGTAATGCACCTATGTAAAGTGTAAGAACTGTAACTTGTTACTCCCTGTTCCGGGAAGGAGCTACGAACGCGGCAGGAAAGGAACTCCATGAAAGTTCTAGTGAACATGTGAAGGCTGATGGTCATAGAATTTCATAATAAAATCAATCTTTGAAGAAAGATTCACAAAAACTGCATAGTGCTAAGGACTTATAGTCCGAGGTGGTAGATAGAGCATCAAACTTCCCACCTTGTGTATAATGAACTTGCTGGGCAACACTGTTACTCACCCTTTCCTTTGATCCCTTTCTTAGACTTTGAAAATACCGAAGACACGCCTATGTATGCAGCCGAATGCCAAGAAAATGTGTTCTACGAGGAGACTGACCTGTTAGGAGGTTTTGACGGAGTGGATTACGAAATCCGCTATGGAGTAGATGGCAACGAGTCAAACTAGTGCTCTAGTTAGAAGTAACCGACGGAGCCAAGCAGCATGAACCATATAGAATAAGCTATTGAGCTCAACTCTTAGTTAGAGTTGTTACTTTTAAATTCCGCTAAAAACTTTATATTTTGGTTTGTAAGTTGAATCTTTTCGAATTCTTGAACTTCTGGTATTGTAATAATAATAATGTGTGTATGTTTGTAATATGGACCCGCAATGTTTCTCTTGTACCACTCTAAGGGATGTGATATTTACAGAACGGTGTTTTGTGGATGTCATATCAATGACTATAGTGGTATGCTGGGTCACCGCAGTTGTTATTAGAGCAAATTGCTTTAACCTTAGGTTGGAAACCTTGTAAAGGGTATTACCTGTAGGAGTGTGTAGCAACGATAAAGAATTATCTAAAAGAAATATAATGGGTATTCGAATGAGAATATTCCATTATATGTTTTAGTGCGATAATTCTTTTTTATGATGCAATATATTATTGCTTATTAATAAAAATATTTTTTCATACAGAGTTATGGCACCAAAGTTTCCAAAACAGACTTTTGGTAAGGAAAGAGGAGACTCTCCATGATTACCAAGGATCATTCACGGACCAACTTCGTCAACTCTTAAAGATTTTTAGTTGTCCAACTAGAATTCCAGTGAACACCATAACCTATTGTGATGGTTAGATGTTATCCAAGTATCGTGTGAGTATCCAACTCCTAGAGGATCTTGGATTATATCACGATCTACCTATAGGTGAAGGTAGGAGTCACTTACCAGCATATCATGTTGCTATTGTGGAGGCGATAGCTAATATCCGGGAGCATAAAGACAAGGAGCTAGAATGTAGCACATTTTCTGTGATTACTCATGATTCTATAGACTCGGAGCCTATACCGGATCATCTTACTTTGGTTAAGAAGTATACTAAGTTAGCTTCCAAGTTTATGGATAGATACCGAACACTTGTTGCGTATTTTTATAAGACACATCAAGTTATTTTCGAAGATAAAAATGACATGTTAGAGGATATAACTGATCCGGAAAAGAGGAACCAGTTAGCATTCTAGTTGGAGAAGGAAGCAAGTAGTAGTACAAAACCCATCTTTAAGGATATACCTATAGATCCTGAATATTTTACACCATATCCTTATTCACTAAGGCCTGAACCTATATATGATCCTACTTTAGATATGAAGTATGCAGTACCACAGGGTTCAGAGGACGGTTCTGATTCAGAACTTCCTATTGAGAATTCTGATGGTTGGAGAATGGGGTCATTCGAAGGATCCTAGGGACACTAGATGTCCATAGATAGTTCTGACAGAAATATTGGACAATCTAGCTGGATGGGTGCAATAATTAACCCTAGTAACAGTAGTAGAAATACCAAGTTCATAGATAATCGGGATGAAGAAGAAGATCCTGATGAGAGTGTGTTTGAATTATCAACACCTTCTCAAAACCCAAGTGGGTGATAATGTTGAACATGTTTCTGAAGACTTTTCAGTTGAGCTGGAGGGAGTCAATGCGCTGAGGTTGAGTAATGACTCAAGTCTTGACACTTCAGATACTCAGTATGTTCCTTCTAGAAGGCCATTTGTTCCACAAACTGTGCGACGAACATCATGTCGTCACGGTTGGACATCAGGCATGTATGATGAGCGTAGTAGTTACTAGAAGCAGGCGACTATTTAGAAAGTATCGGGTACCATGTATTGTAATCCTAGAAAAAAGATGTAGCTAGATAAATAAGGTAGTGTTGTGATTAAACCTATAGGGTGACACGAGTGTAGAAACAGAATCTGAGCAGCAACGAATGGAACGTGAGGCTAAGGAGAAGGCCGATGCAGATGAACGAAATCAGGGAACATTACCACCACCAATGTCACATCCCAAATTTTTGATTTGGTCTTGCATATCATTCATATCATTGCATCATGCTTTTCCATGCAAAACCATCGATTGAAATGAATCGACAAAACGCTATTTCCAAAACCCTGATCTATTTTGCTACGAGGCTCCTGCGGGAGGCTTTTGTAGGACTAGCGTTGTCCACCCTTTTATCCTAGCGTTTTCGCTCAACCCTTGGCCCTAGATTGTTCCCCTCGACTTTACGAAACCATAGGAGCAAGAATCACTCGATTCGGAGCTCGTACGGAAAAGTTGCGGCCGTTTTAGTGAATCGTCGGAAAACGGTCCGAATTTCCGGACCAATTTCCGAGTCCGAAACCAACTCCGCGCCGAATCAGTTTAGGTTTCAGCGAGAGGGCCCACTTAAGGGGACCCACCCCGGCCTCGGAACCGTGCCCTCGCCCTGCCCGTGATCGAGCCTCCCCTGCTCCTCTCGATCGCCGCGCCGCCTCTCCCCTCGGGATCCGCGAGCCGCCGCCGCCTCCTCCCGCGGCCGCCGCCCGCGCCACCCGCAGTTGTCGCTGTCCCCAGGTGCGCCCCGCCGCCGATCGCACCCGCCTCGCCGCCAGCGCCCGCGCCTGCGCTGCACCCCTCCGCCGAGCCGCCAGCTCCGCCGCCCCGCAGCACGCCCGCGCCTCGCCGCCCTTCACCCGCGCGCCGACCCCGCCGAGCCGCGCGCCCAAGCCGCCGCCTTGCAGCTGCTGCTGCGTGCCTCGCCGCCAGCGCGCGCGCGCTGCTGCGCCGCGCGCACACACGCACGCACACACGCGCTGCCCGCTGCCGCTTGCCGCGCTGCGCGCTAACGCGCCTTCGCGCGCGTCTACCCACACGCGCACACATGCATGCGTGCCGCCATCGCCGCCACACGCGCCGTCGCCGTGTTGTTGACCACCTTGACCGTGTGCTGACCGTTTACATCCGCGCAGGAAACACCACCGTCGCCGGAACCGATCGCTGCACCGTCCGGAACCCGCCGCCGTCCGTTTCATCGTTCGTTCCCGGTAAGCCTGCAGCCACCGTCAGATCTCAGGTCAGCGGTTCAGATCGTTCGTTGACCAGTCAGACCCAGGCGTTAACTAGTCAGACGCTCAGTCAGCGCCCAGTCAGCAGAAGCTTTGACCAGTCAACAGACACAGTTGACTGGTTAATTTTCGTTAATTCTTTTAGTTGACAGATTTCAGTAGAAACTTGTAAAATGTGTAGAAATTAAACCGCTTGGCCAAAAATTGCAAATAAAATATGTGTAGATTCAGTGAGTCGTGTAGAATCTCTCTGTACCTTTGGTTCAGGCTTCAACAGCAAGGTTTAGTACAGTTTAATCAAACTAGCTAGTGGCCTTTTCGGAGTAATAAATTCGTAGAAAAGATCCGTAGCTCCAAAAATCGGGTATGATATGTCCCTGGATTCACTGGAACGAGGGGAATCTCATCGTGAATTAAAAAGATAGGCTTACAGTGAAAACTTCTGCAGAAACTGTCTAGTGGCTTCTGCAGTGTTTTAATTACTCGGGGAGTTTTATAATTCCTTTTTGAGTAATTCCAGTTGGTACTGTTTCTAATCAGCGATGCCTATGCGGTGGATTTTTTCCCAAGATTTTACAAACAGTATTCTACCGGTAGCGAATTATTTAAGTTCTAGCTCTAGTTTTGAGCATTACTTTTACTTAATAGTTTTCCTTGCGCTAAAACTATTTTCCATGCATGCAATCAGTAGTATTATAGATTAGGATTATGTGGTTCAGCTGTAACACCAATTCACTTGCCTTGCATACCCTCATGCATCATCTTTGTTGCATATGCTTGTGGATTGTTTGTTTATGATTGCAATTATATCGTGTAGATTGTGACGAGTGCAACGCTTGCTCGTGTGTGGATTGTTCTTCCGACCGCTACAACCAAGGCAAGTAGATGCTACTTTGTTCATGATATCGTCCTACTATTTTTAATGCATTGTCGTGTATTTTGTAGTTGCATGTGTAGGATGATACTATCGCTATGCTATGTCCTATTATGTGGTAGGACCCTCCTTGTAGATGAACCACCGTTGGTAGATGTGCTTAGCCATGCTATGTTGAACGAGGGCTGGGTTACATCATTGAGACTTGTTTCTAAAAGTATTGGTTTGTGAAAACTAAAACAACTTAATCAATGAATCTCCTGGGTGTGATGGTATTGATAATTTTTGGTGGTTTCATTGCGGAAAGGCACCCAGGTATCGAGAGAAATTGATTGGCTTCTTTATTGTGTAGCTTACGTGTACAACCATGTGCCAATAATGGAATGGGCGGTTGGTTGGACTTAGTAGGTTGTGGTAACTCGAACCCGCGTATCCAGAGATGTAGAATTTTGGTAGGTTGGACCGGTGCGCGTCGGGATTGAGGAGCTACTTCCCGAACAGTCTCTTCTTGGTCTTCTCCCTATCATCACCCAAAATGAGAGTGATGGTACGAGCTGGGCTGGCCAAGTCACATGGGTAAAGTGTACTAACCTCTGCAGGGTGTATAATCTAATCGATTAGCCGTGTCCCTGGTTATGGACAACTGAGTTGCTTGATATTGATTCCATGACATGTTTCTCGCTCATTCTAATTTCATAATTGTTTTAACATTGTTGGGTTAACTTAATTGGGATCTTTTTAAACAAAATCAAAACTGTTTATGAAAGTAGGAAAAATATATTTGCAAATGCAAGCCAGACACAGCTCCAATTGCCAAATATGCATGTAGATGTTAGTACTATTGTCTCCTTTACTAGCTCTACTTGCCATACATTCCATGTATTGACCCTTCGGGGCTGCTACGTTTCATGTTGCAGGTTATTCCGATTCTGATTAATCGATTTAGGCCACGGTACTCCACTCGGCACTTGTTCACTTGTGGGTAATTTGAAGAATGGAGGATTTACTTTGTTTATGTTGCTACCTGAATAATTTGAGCTAGCTTTGGGCTAAGCTTTTATTGTAATAATGGTACTCTGGATCTTCGTTATCTATGATACACGGATATTTTGCTATGTTATTCATCTTACTCTATTGTGGGCCAATGAACCGATCCAGGGATTGGCATGTCACATAGAGGCCACGGTCTTTTCAGAACCGGGGTGTTACAACCAATGAGGCCGTTAATGGAGCAGAACTTTATGCAGTGTATGCAAATGATGCAAGAAAACCAAAACAAGTTCATGGAAGAGCTGCTAGGACGAGATGAGAATCAGAGAGCACCTGAAGGTGGAGGAGTGAGTCTTTCTGACTTCCAGAATGCAAGGCCGTTACCTTTTGCATCAGCCCCAGAACCAATGGATGTAGAATATTGGCCAGCAGATACATAAAGAAAGCTGAAGACTGTAGGTTGTAATAATGAGGAAAAACTAAGGTATGCAACTCATCTTCTAACTGGACCTGGAGCATCATGGTGGGAAAATCAGTTAGCCATGCAACAGCCAGGAAGGGATTATACTTGGGAAGAGTTCACAGAGATTCCGTGAATATCATGTTCCGGAAAGTGTTATGGAGTTGAAGCGAACAGAATTTGAGGAGCTTCAGCAGGGATCTAATAGTGTCATGAAGTATATTAGGGAGTTTATCCAACTGTCTCGTTATGCTGAGGAAGAAGTCAATACTGAAGAAAAGAGGAAGAAGTGTTTCCTGTGTGGGTTAAATCCATTTGTGAGGATGCAGTTAAGGCTGGATAATAAGAAAACCTATCAACAGTTGCTGGATGCAGCCATCACTTTTGAAGATGACTACAAGAATGTCCAAGAGGATAGGAGGAAGAGAGCCAAGAAGGAAACTAAGAGGATTCGGGCATGTAAACCTAAACCCAATCTGGAGTTCAAACCTCGGAACAGAGCCTATAGCAACAATAACAATAGCAAGGGAAATGGTGGAAACCATTCCAATCCCAGGAGGAATGTTATCTGTAACAATTGTGGAATTCCACGGCATTTCCAGAGAGAATGCAAAAAGCCAATAGTTATCTTTTACGGTTGTGGCCAGAAGGGTCATATCAAGCCCGACTGTCCGAGCAAACCACCAGGTGGTTAGCCTACCAAGGGTGGAGGACAAGCCAGTGGAGGAAATGGATAGCCCAATCGAGGAGGAAATAATGTCAAGAACAACAATGGCAAGAGGAACAAACCTACCGAGAAGCTTAATTGCGCAACCCTAGAGGAGGTGGACAACTCAGAGCATGCACTGATAGGTACTCTCAATATCCTTACCAATCCCGGCAAAGTTCTATTTGATACTGGTGCAACTACTTCATTCATTTCTGAATAATTCTGTGATAAATTCAGGATTAGAAGGGAAACGTTAGAAAATCCTATGAACGTAGTTACAGAAGGGGAAATGTGATTGTACGCCACATTAAACAAGATCAGGTTATATCGATCTGTGGTTGTACATACTTTGCGGACCTTTATGTGATTACTTTGAAGGGAATTGCAGTAGTGCTGGGGATGGACTGGATGACTGAACATGGGGCTCAGATAAATTGTGAGGAGAAAACCGTCTCAATCAAAACTCCAAGTGGAGCAAGAATAGTTTATCAAGCAGATAGGCACACTCATATCATGGTGGATCTTCAGTTGAACTCAATGAAGGAGGTCAAGTTGGAAGATATTCCTGTAGTAAATGAGTTTCAAGATGTTTTCCCGCAGAGCTACCTGGAATGCCACCAGATCGGGAAATAGAATTCACTATTGATCTAATTCCAGGTAGAACACCAATAGCTCAAGCACCATACAAGATGGGACCAAAATAATTAAAAGAACTCAAGGAGCAAATTGATGAGTTAGAGAGAAAAGGATTTATTCAGGAAAGTGTATCCCCATGGGGAACACCGGTGATCTTTGTGGATAAAAGGGATGGTGGAAAAAGGATGTGTGGGGACTACAGAAATCTGAACAATGTTACCATAAAGAATAAGTATCCCTTACCGAGAATTCAAGATCTGTTTGACCAAGTGAAAGGAGCTGGAGTATTTTCTATGATCGATCTAAGATCTGGATACCATCAGATAAAAATCAAACCAGAGGATGTTCCAAACACAGCATTTTCTCAAGATATGGACACCATAAGTATCTTGTAGTACCATTTGGTTTGACCAATGCACCAACAATATTCATGAACCTGATGAACAAAATCTTTATGCCATATTTGGATAAGTTTGTCATAGTCTTCATTGATGATATTCTGATATATTCTAAGGACAAGGAAGAGCATGCTGATCATTTGAGAATAACATTGCAGACTCTAAGAGAACATAAACTTTATGCTAAGTTCAGTAAGCGTGAATTATGGTTAGATGAGGTAGAATTCCTCGATCATGTGATCAGTAAAGATGGAATTGCTGTAAATCCATCCAAAGTTCAATCAGTACTAGAATTGATTACACCAACCAATGTGAAACAAATTCAAGTTTTCTTGGGGATGGCTGGTTATTATCAGAGATTCATTAAAGGTTTCTCCAAAATAGCTGGACCAATGACCAATTTTTTAAGGAAGAATACACCATTCAATTGGGATGAGAAGTGTGAAGCAAGTTTTCAGGAGTTAAAGACCAGGTTAACTACCGCTCCAATTCTAGCAGTTCCAGAAAGAGGGAAAGACTTTAAAGTATACTGTGATGCATCTAAAGAAGGTTTAGGTTGTGTGTTAATGCAATATAATAAAGTGATTTCTTACGGATCAAGACAACTGAAACCACATGAAGTCAACTATCCAAATCATTATTTAGAATTAGCAGCAGTAGTCTTTGCTATGAAGGCATGGAGGCATTTTCTTTATGGAGCTAGATGTGAGTAATACACTTACCATAAAAGGCTCAAATATTTCTTTACCCAAAAGGAATTGAATATGAGACAAAAGCGTTGGTTGGAACTAATCAAAGATTATGATTTAACAATAAACTATACCCCGGGAAAAGCAAATGTTGTAGAGGATGCTTTAAGTCGTAAAAGTGCAGATATTCAACCTAGCAATCGGACCTACCAAAAGAGTTACAGATGGACTTGGAAAGGTTAGAACTTCAATTTATTAGAACAAAGACTCTTGGAGGATTAGCTACTATGCAGGTAGTTGCAGAGCAGGATAGTGATCTTAAACACGAAATTTTTAGACATCAAGCAGAAGATCCTTTCATTGCTGAAGAAATTCGGAGGATATCTCAAAGGCAAACATCAATTTTTAGCCTAGGAGATTATGAGTCTTTGTGGTTTCAAGACTGTATTTGTGTTCCAGATGTGACTGAGATTCGTGATGACATACTCAGAGAAGCACATGAAACACCATATTCTATACATCCAGGAAGTACTAAGATGTACATGGATCTGAAAGAATTATTCTGGTGGAATAATATGAAAAGAGACATTGCAAAATATGTATCAGACTGCCATACTTTCCAAAGGGTGAAGGCTGAACATCAAAGTCTAGCAGGGCCATTGCAACCTTTGGAAATTCCCGAATGGAAATGGGAGGAAATTGGTATGGACTTCATCACAGGATTGCCCATGACACCTAAACGAAAGGATATGATATGGGTAATTGTTGATAGACTCACTAAAAGTGCACATTTTATTCTGGTAAATCAGAAGGATAATGCCGAGAAGTTAGTGGAAGTTTACATCAAAGAGATCGTAAGTAAGCACGGAGTGCCTAGGAAGATCGTAACTGATAGGGGATCAGTGTTCACTTCGGCATTTTGGAAGAAATTACAAAAGCACTTGGTTCAAAGTTAGATTTTAGCACAACTTATCATCAAGAAACAAGGGGTCAAAGGAAAGAACCAATCAAATACTGGAGGACATGTTAAGGGCTTGTGCATTAGATTTTGGAGGTTCATGGGAAGATCATCAACCGTTGGCATAATTTTCTTACAATAATAGCTATCAGAGTAGTCTGAAGGCAGCTCCATATCAAGTATTGTATGGAAGGAAGTGTTGATCACCAATATGTTGGTATGAGCCTAGATATAGCAAAGAATTTGCGCCAGACTATATCGAAGAAAGACAATATATCATTGATATAATCAAGGACAGATTGAAAATAGCTCAAAGTAGGCAGAAAAGTTATGCTGATCAAAGTCGAATATCATGGCATCCTGAAGTAAGACCAATGAAAGGAGTTAAAAGGTCCAGGGTTAAAGGAAAATTGAGTCCAAGATATATAGGGCCATTCAAAATACTGAGTCAGAGTAGGACTATAGCTTATGCTTTAGAGTTACCCGCAAGATTGGCACAAGTTCATAATATTTTCCATGTGTCACATCTCCGGAAATGCCTGAAAATTCTTGATGATGCAATCACACATCAAGAGATAGAATTACAAGCAGACCTGACCTATGATGAAAAACCCTGTAAAATTTTGGAATAAAACTGGAAAGGTTGAGGAACAGAGCAATCAAGTACTGCAAAGTACAGTGGGAACATCATCCCGAAAGAGAAGTCACCTGGGAGAAAGAAGATGATTTAAGCAAAGCCTATCCAGAACTGTTCAGGTACACTTCAACAAACTCTGGGACGAAGTTTAATTTAAGGGGGGAAGTCTGTAACATCCCAGCATTTAGGAACCAAAGAAGGGTAGATTTAGGAATCTGTGCAATTCCATGCATTCATCTGTAAAAGTATGGGTAAATTTTTCACCAAATAAAAACCTTAAAGTGATAAAATTTTCTTTCACTCTTTAATTTTGGGAACAGCCTTGGAGAATGATCGTTATAAACTTTGACATGATCTTTATTGGTTAGTGTGTTTTGGGAAAGGAATTTGAATTCAAACTTGAGAGTTGGATTTATATTTTAAAATATTAAGATTATGTTTGAGTAAATATTATTTAATCAAGAAATAATATTTAGTAACTCAAACTTTAAATAACAGAACACAATCGAGTAAATGAATATTTATTCCATATATTTATTCAATGAATAAGTTACAAATGTAACTTATGAAGTTGTTAAAGAAACATTAAATAGTAACCAGAAACTATGTAAAATTGACAATTAAATAAATGAATATTTATTTCATATAATCATTTCATCAATAAGTCACAAAATGTAACTTACAAAATTAATAAAGAATCTTTACAAGAGTAAAATTACAAAAAGATGAAAGTACATTATGATTTAACTAATACATCTTTATTACAAAATAATAAAATAAAGCTTACAAAAGAATAAAATAAAGATTACAAATGACCTATTCTATAAAAATAAAACCTATTCTCATCTTGAATCTTCAAGTCTTGTACCTGGAAAACAAAGAACGGACAAAAAGAAAGAAAATAAAGGTTAAGTTATTTTTACTCTCAGTAGTGAACAATGAGATGCACTGTTCCACTTATCATCATTGAGTAAATCTTTAGGGGCAAGTTTCACCAATATGAAAGAACTAAATCTTTCATAATTAATAAGCCATTAACCAAATGATTCCAATCAGTAAGAGGGGCAAGTTTCACCAGGCAGATAGATGTAATCAAATAAAAAGGTAGATCATTCCCCTGAGCATATCCATAAGGATGCAGTAGGCACACAAGAAGCTTACACACCTAAATGCATGGTGTGTGCTGTCAAACACAACCACAACTGCCCACACAATCAAAACAGCCGTGGGCAAGCACCACAACACCATTTCCTTGCTCATACACATCAAGCACCAACAGCCTAGCCACAGCCAAACCAAACCAAACCAACCACACACCAGATCATCCCAGTACTCATTAAGATGGTGACACAAGGAGGGGTGGATCAGGTGGATAGCAAGGACAAGGCCAAGCTAACAAGAACCAGAAGGTGGATAGCAAGATCAAGGACAAGCTTCCAGGAGTTGGAAGTAGTAGGCGCAACATCAGGAGAAGAACAAGATCTGGCTAGCAGCACAAGATAGCAAGATCAAGTCACCTGATCAACCAGCAACCACAACAACAACCAACTGTTGTGGTGAGTTATGTGAAACCATCACATGATCTGTTTATCATATCTATATAGTGATGCATGTGTTGTTCCATATTTAACTTCTCAGTATTCACCCAAGTGAGGTCAATCCATCCTAGAAGATTTTGAATACAAAAGCTATAAGGAAACTTTACAAATCAAAACAGGATCTCAGAACAACCTCATTGATCCTGGCTATTGAACTGTATCTCATAGTCCAAGAATAAATAAAGCCAAGATTTGGAATTCAAGGCACATCTCTTAAAAAAAAGAGTAACACCTTAGAATCCCTAGATCTTATGGATCCATACGATTTAGGCAGCACATCAATCATTTTCCCAACTATGACTCAAGAATTAGTAGCTGGTATTAATACCAGAACATTTCTACGAGGGAAAATAACTTCGGAAACTAGTTCCTATGCCTCAGACCAACATCATAGGCAGAGAGTTTAAAAGAAGCTTTCAACTTATGTTTTCCATTTACCAATTTCAAGCACTGGCAGAGTTAAGCTCAGTAATAGAACCCAACCACTTGTGTGCCACTCTATGATGGTGTCACAAGGACAAGTTCTAAAAGCCAAGCACAATCATTACATAGCTTTCACAAATAAAAAGGGCAAGCCACTAAATATCATTTTTCTGGAATCATATACCAGAAATTAGCATTAAGTTTATCTATATATCTTCAGAAAATCACTAGAATAAAATGATTAATCTCAGTCTAGATATAACCATACAAGCCACAATTATAGATGAAGTGAACAATCACTGACATAACTACTATCAGTACCAATATTTTGACAATAGCAAGATCCCAAGTCAATAGAATCCACAAGTAATGATTCCAGAGTAACACTATCATTTGAACCATATCAAGTTAACCACTGGAATTAGTCTGTTAAGCCACTAGCATCATAAAAATTAGCTGTAGACAGTGATCAACATAATCACCAAACTTAAGGATCATCACTACTAGATCCAATTCATCATAATATCAATAGAGGGATAAACCCTAATCAGGACATGAACTCTAATTAGGACATGAACTCTAAGCAGGACATGAACCCTAATAAGGATATGACCCCTAAACAGGGATAGCCACTAGAAACACATAGGATAGGGAGGCAAAGTACAGAGAGAACGATGGGAAGAGAAAGAAACTTACTGGAGGTTATAGTTGTGGTCGAGAAGAGAAATCAGAAGGGGTCGACGAGCACGGCGGCACGGGGAGCACCCCAAGGGGCGCTGCAACCCGCACCAAGCCAAGGCGGCGACCACAACAACCCTGGAGGGCGAGCAGCACAACCACAGCACCACGGGCACGGCGGTGGAGGCAGTACCAGCACCACCCCAAACCCTAGGTTTCGGGACGGAGCCGCCCTGGCCACAGGAGAGCCCCAAATGCAAATCGAAATGGAACAGATGAAGGAGCAGGGTCAGCAACCACACCATGCATCACGGAGGCAGCCGGAGAGGAACACGGCGGCGTGAATCGCCCGGCCGTGGTATCAGCGACCACAGGGTCGAGGAAGAAGGAGAGAGGGAACGGGAGAGAAGGACAGGGATAGTGGGCTGAGAGGGCTAACCCTTCGGGGAGCCTTTTGGTCTTGAACACTTGGGCCAAAATTTCCCAATGAGCCCAACAACCTAAAGAAAGTTTTAATAATTAAGAAAATACCAAAATACCCCTAAACTTAAATAAATTCTAGAAAATAAAATAAAAAAAAACTAAAAATTATAAATAAAATATCTTTGGATTCACAATAATCCAATCTATCTAAATAAATTAGGAAATAAATTTTTAAGCATATAATTTTTATCAAGAATTTTATAATATATGAATTTCTTATGGAATTTTACAAAATTAAAGAAAGAAGATAAAAATAAATAAAAATCACTTTTATTATATATTAGTGTTGTAGTATTTTAGAAAAATACTAAATAAATGTTTAATATCATAAAAAGAAATTCTTGTATTTAAATGATATTTCTTAAAAGAATTATTAAATAAATAAAAATAAAATAAAATAAAATTAGGGACTTAGGTTTCTATTTGCAACAATGATAATCAATTAGGGACTTAATAACCCATGACATCAGTGATTCTAGCACCGTATATTATGCGTTAACCATGAGATTTGGAATGGGACAAAGAAGTCAGCTGCATCTTCTTCCTCTTGCTTGTAGCCAGATGCGCAGGTCGTGGCAGTTATCACTCGTAGCGTGCATATTAATTGGTAATACGTAGAGGATATGCAGCATATGGGTGGGAACCCTCATCGTCCCATGATAGTTCTGGCATCTAACGGTCTATACAAACCATTGCCGTAATTCAATGTGTGGGCATGGTGTACACCAAGGAGGCATGCGAGGTTGCGAAGGGGGCAGTGATTGGCTTGGATCACCTACTGGGCCCCACATCATGGAATTGTGGACGGGAAAGTACGCCCGGTTGTGCAACAAGGAGTTGATATCTCATGGGTAAAGTAACGCACCTCTCCATAGTGTAAGAACTATAACTTGTTAATCCATGTTTCGGGAAGGAGCTAGAAAAGCGGCAGGAAAGGAACTCCATGAAATTTCTGGTCAACCTGTGAAGGCTGATGGTCATAGATTTTCATAATAAAATCAATCTTTGAATAAAGATTCACAAAAACTGCATAGTACCAAGGACTTATAGTCCGAGGTGGTACATAGAGCATCAAACTTCCCACCTTGCATATAATGAACTTGTTGGGTAACGCTGTTACTCACCCTTTCCTTTGATCCCTTGCTTAGACTCTGAATATCGTGAAGACACGCCTATGTATGTAGCCGAATGCCAAGAATATGTGTTCTACGAGGAGCCTGACCTGTCAGAGGTGTTGAATGAGTGGATTACGAAGTCCGCTATGGAGTAGATGGCAGCGAGTCAAACTAGTTCTCTAGTTAGTAGTAACCGACGGAGCCGAGCAGCATGAACCATATAGAATAAGATGTTGAGCTCAACTCTTAGTTGGAGTTGTTACTTTTAAATTCCATTGAAAAACTTTATATTTTGGTTTCTAATTTGAATATTTTCGAACTCTTGAACTTCTGGTATTGTAATAATAATAATGTTTGTATGTTTGTAATATGGACCCGAAATGTTTCTGTTGTACCACTCTGAGGGATGTGATATTTACGGAACGGTGTTCTTTGGATGTCATATCAATGACTATAGTGTAGTACATATGGAGTGGTATGCTGGGTCTGTCCTTGTATTTCATATTTCATGTGTTTTACAAACAAAAGTATTATGTAAAAAGTTGACTATTTGGTTTACATGAAAACAAAAACATATGATTCCTTATAAACATGGTCAAATCAAAGTCAAACCTCAGGCAAGAGTATATTTATGATGTTATTGTGTCTCTTGGGACCTCATTCCTTTGAACCAAACGATTGAATAGTGCCACCACCATAGAAAAAATTCATATTCCTACACTTTTTCTTCAATCCAACCAAGTCCTTTTTCCTCAGTGCATCTGTTTGCATGAATGATTTATTCATCACGATTTCGGCAAAGATAGCTCGCCACTTTCCCCTTTGTGTAACACCTTGCATGCCCCTAGATATGAAGAAAATCTATTGCAGGGTATTGACGCATTGATGATGCCACTAGACAATCCAATAGTAGAAACATTTGTACCAGTTGATGATGACATACCAGGAACTTGGGACGAAGATGGATATGAAAACAAGGGTCACTGGGTTGGTGCTAGAGGAGAGTGGATTGCGATGGCAAAGCACCAGGGGCGCTGGTACCTCCAAAACGTCTACAATATGGCACATATCGAGCTGCCACCTATGCAGGGTGTTGATATTCATCGATGCAGTGGCCAGGTTTTCCTCGGCCCCCCATGCACTTACAACTACAAGCAAGCGAGTATCAAGCTGCTAAAGATACAGATAAAAAGCATACCGTACAGATTTGACAACCAATGGTACTACAGGGCGATGGCGGTGTTTGACAAATTCATTGCTACCATAGATTTTCCTTATGACAGGGACTAGACTATCCTTTAGATTGCACCAGCAAAGTATGTCGATGCCATTGCGGTAACTATAGCCACTAGTCATATTGACTGCGTATACACGGTGACAGTTCTGCGAGGAGATGTTCTGGTCTAGGAACTGACCAAGTGGAGTGAGTGTCATTATATACAAGTAAAATTTATAAATTACTTATAACTCCATTGTTAGTGATTCTTTTTCTAACTGAAATGCACACACAGGTATACTTGTAGGTCCCCATTGTAACATCCCAATTTCAGCAACCCTGATATTTTGTCAAAAAGCCAAAAATCAGGGGGAACAAAACATTTTCTTATTAAGTGTTGCAATGCTTGCTTACTTGTTTGCTTGTGTTCATGCAACTGATTGTGTATTAGGTGAAATATTTATTATATCAACACTATTTGACAAAAAAAAATTCAAAAGAAATGTCTTGGCTCATCTTTAATATTCTCAAATGTTTTGCCATTTCAACTTGAGCCAAGATGACCTTTCCACAACAACATATTTTACTAGTTCTATTAACAAAAATATGGAGACCTATATATAATCTCCTAAGTTTGATCTCATCCCTAGCCACTAAAGAAATAATACAATTCCTAATAGATCATCCTAAGTTTGATCTAATCCCTAGCCACTAAAGTGACCATCTCATCTCCTAATCAGATCAATCCATGCATAATCCCTTTTGATAATTTCCAACTCATTGAAGACCCAATCTAAGCATGGATCCTATCTAAATAGTTAACACTTCAACATCATCTCCCTGATCATGAGTTTGGAAACTATCTCTCTCTGAATCATCTACACTTGTAATCTAGTGTAAAACCCTAAATCTGCCAAATTTGGCAAAGTCTGGAATCTTTAACTAGATTCAATCTTTGGAACTCTACCTACTCCAACCTGTGTACATTCTTGAAAATGTACTTGAACAATCTTGTAGTACATCATTAGTAGTACCGAATCCCACTCTTGCACTTGGATAAACCCTTCTGGTTCCCACTCATCCATGATGGTTTGTAGACATCATGGTAATATTTTTCTGCAAATCTAGTCAAGATGCCTACTTTGGTAGAAGCTCACATCCTTATGATATCACCCCTTGACCAAATCTTGGCATGTTTATGATCTACTAACCATGGTATATCACCCCACCCTTCACTTGTTTCCAGTGGAGCCATGTGCTTCTTAAACCCTCATGGTTTATGAGGCATCATGACAATCCTGCTATGGCACCGTAAATACAACCTAGCCCAACTCTTGGGACCATGATCACCTAAATAACTTGGTATATCCATCCATATATCACTTGTAGCAAGGTGATCTCTGAGCCCCCTAATCCAACCTTGTTTAGGAGGCATAAAAATATCTTTGCCGTAGATCCTTCAACATCTAGTTTCCTTCCATTTTCTATGAAGATATTCAAACCCAAGGTTGGTTATGATAGATAAAGTATGTTGAGATGATATATCTTGGATATGATCATTTACCAAATATTCCCACTAATTATTTGGATCCCAAAACTTTTTAAATTCCTTTATTTCCTAAATCCTCAAAACCTTCTATATAAAGGAAATTTTATTTTTCCCCAAATAACCTTGCCAAGTCAAGGAACATTTGATGCCTATATATCATATACTATCTTCCCATCACAAAAATAAATATTTTTGACATGCCCTAATATTTATTTTTGGCCTTTTTCTTAAATGGAAGAAATAAGAAATAATAGCTTAAAAATACTTTTTCCTCAAAATAAATTCCAAGAAAAATCTCCGATGTGTGGTATGGTATTTAGGACCATATCACATCAAAAACCCACCTTGTCCAATGTAAAAATACTAGATTAGCTTCTACAAACCACTCCTGCACTTTTTAAATAAATGATTTTAAGTGCATTAAAAATCATTTGAAAAATCTCAAATAATTCTTGGAGGTGTCTCTTGACCATATCTAGCTACGAGCATCTTTACCTCATCTTACCAAGATAAAATTTATAACTTTCCTTCATGATCATTAATATGACTAAATTGGAACTTTGATCAAGACATGAACCATTCCAACTCAAACCATACCCAAATTTGCCCAATACATCTCTCCAAATTTGATCAAGACATGAACCATTCCAGCAAGGAAATGTAGCCCTTGTCTTGTAGCTCTTGGAGATAGTATATGGGAGATGTTTGGCCCTCATGCCTTGTCTTGCAAATATCTCCACACCAGGACAATCCCCTCCATTTTTGCACCTTCTATGGACCACACATGCCTCTCCACCGCCCATGGGACCCAATGAGCAGCCCTAGACTTTCCCTAGCTCCTCCATAGGCCATGTCCACCATGGACCCTTGCTCCTCAGGTAAAAAGGCTAGAGGCCACCCCAATACCCCTCCTCCACCCCATTTGCTTCCCCACCTCTCACCAACCACCCCCACAGCACCCACACCCTCGCCCTTGCTCTACCCTTATCAAGGGGAGGAGAGCAAGGAGCCTCGTCCTTCTCCAAGATTAGGCCGGTGAGCCCTCTCCTCTGCTCCCCTACCGCTGCATGGAAGCTTGTTGAGCTCCCCTAGCCCCGCTAAATCTAACCCGACTCCTCTCCTTGCTCAGCACGACCTATGCAGGCGTAGCCGTCGACCACCGACGAGTTCCCTCACGTTCTCCCTCGCACAAGCTCGTCCCTGTCGTCAACACTGCCCTTGCAGCCCCTCGTCGGAACCATAGGCGTGCGCCGCGTCCACTCTACCGCCTCCCCGCTGCCTACAAGCTCTCAGGTGAGCGGCCCGCAACCCCCTTCCCGACCTAGGGTTCACGTGCATCCTCGCGCGAGGACAGAGGAGGAAGACGGCCCCAGGTCGTCGATCCCTGCAAGATCCAACAGCCCCGAGGCTCCTATACGCCTTGGCGGGTCACCCTCACTGACTGGCGGGCCCTTCCTTTCAGTACCTCAAAACTAGGCTCCTGCGCGTAGCACGGCCCCGGGTGGGCCGATTTCCCCTGGGCGGCCCATTTTCCCTTCAGATCTATCCCTTGACCAAGTGCTCCTTTATTCTTTTGCCGAGATCCAGACAAATTAGCTGTTTGGTTTCAATACAAATGAAACTGGAAACTAACCAAATCGTGTCAAATATTATTTTTGCAAAGACCCACATGTTTTGTTAAACATGTAGTACCCTTGTTTATACCACAACTTATCTAGATTAAATAAGATAAATCAATTTCCTAAATGCCCCTTTTCAGCAAATAAATACTTTATATAAGTTAAACATCCCCAAATTATATAAACCCTATTTGTACAGAAAGGCATTAGTGATGCGTTTGATGTCACCCTGGACCTACATTCACTGGCTTCCTAATCTGCCTCTGGTAAAAATAAAAAAAATAGGCCAAAGTTGCCCTTAGGAATTTCTCTGGGTCAAACTAAAATAGGCACTGACCTAATTCCAACTATCATGAAACATTCATACAAACATATATCAACACCCAGGAGACCACAATTTATTATGCCTTTATTTAATTTTGGTGAATTAATCTTTTCTATGTATAATTATATCACCAATAAGTTCACCGCAGTAGTTCTATAAATCCAAAAAGGTTGATTCCAATTCCTACAGAAAGTTATTTCAAATACCTAACAAGTTTCTTTGGAATCATAGCAAAGGCTCTTGTATATTTAATCTGGTTAAAAAGACAAAAACCTTCTAGTACTAAATTTGGGATTTTCTCGAGGGCATTGTTGTAATTATTTAGGGATGATTCCAACTCCCCTTGATTCAGTACATCAAACTCTACCTAATAGCCCAAGGAAATAATTTTTGGAACTCCAGAACTGTTCTAGTGAATTATTTCCTAAAACTAGAAATTTATTCACTTTAAAAATCACTATAAATCAATGGTAATTGATAAAATAGTGAAACCACTTTTGTTGGTTTCATTTTATCAATACTAGCTGGTGGTACCATTTTTACAATGTTATCATATAGAAATTCACCTTGGTCTCAAAACCCTCTCATATCCAAGTTCTAGATAATGACTCACCATGGAAAATGTTTCCAAGACCCAATTCCAATCTTTCTAAATCCATTGTTCCTAAAGCCTACTGAATTATAATGTGTAAAACTTGTTTGTTTGCTATATTATATGGTGCTTGTAGGTCTTGTGTTGATTGTTCCCTTGTTTGTTTGCATGTGTGGTCCCTGACGATGATAGTTGCAATTGGCTGACGATGAGAAGAGGAGATATTATTATTAATAGTATTCTTGGTTATCTAAAGAAGAAGTCCAGAGACATATATGCCATACTGTTGATCCTAGGCAAGCCACATTCTTGCTCATAATACATTGTCCTACTGTTTTTCTCATGCATGTTTTATCTATTGTATAGGAAACTGCATTGTTTTACTTATGATGATTTTCTATATCTGGTAGTGGCTTGGAACCTCCAGCTAATACCTTTTGTACTACTAAGTACGAACCCCTCGATGACACCTATTCGCCCCTAGTATTATAGATGGTGTTTTAACACCATAACCCCTTGGAGACCCCATTTTAGCCAAATTAAGAGTATAGGATGGGAAGACCCCAAAAAAAGGTTTATAAAAATGTTTTATGAGAAAACCTTGGTGAGCTTTGACCTAAAAAGAGAGTTTGAGAAATGAAAAAGGTTTTGGTTTTATAAAAAGTTTGGATGAAAGATGGAGGAAAAATGTTACAAAAATGCTCCCGGTTCTTTGTAGTTTTTCCAAAATAATTAACCTGTGCAAACACATTACTTTGGAATGGGACAGGGCTGGAAGTTTTTCTATTCTGGTATAGGTGCCTTAC
Source organism: Avena sativa (assembly GCA_916181665.1). Classification (NCBI taxonomy): domain Eukaryota; kingdom Viridiplantae; phylum Streptophyta; class Magnoliopsida; order Poales; family Poaceae; genus Avena; species Avena sativa. The sequence continues at coordinate 48,917,880 of OV702279.1, read as the reverse complement.
ATTACTACAGGGGCAATCAATCCCTGGAGGGTGGGCCTTGCTCCATTTCAACGGTCCATGCGCAGCATCGATCGGGAGGAGTAACTAAGGGTGTACGGACCTCCACACGATACTATGAGCCCCTCAATTAAAGCGCACACCCGTCAAGGTGCAAAAAACGCTCCGGTTGGCTTGGGAACTATATAGGGCATCCCATTTTTTATGGAATTAACACTCATAGTGTAGGCCCTTATATTGGAGTAGGCATCCGGAAGGTCTTAATCAGTTATTCGACCCATGATCGGTGTAGATCAGGGAAGTGTAATCGGATGGTGTGGGTAAACTGCACAACCTTTGCAGAGTGTAAAACTATTCGAATAGTCAAGTACTCGGTCATGAACGGTTGGGAAGGCTGCTGTAGTGATGGTTATGATTTCAAAAAGGACTTCGTAAAAAGCAATGGCTTGAAAATGTTTTGACCATGAGATGGTCAGAAAAAGGGAGGAAAGGAGTTTGGTCATGAGATGACCGGAAGGGAATGCAAATGGGTGACCCAATCCTAGTGTTTCCTAAACACTTTTCAAAAAGGTTTCCAAATGTTTTACAAAAGTTTTTCAACCAATATATAGAGATATGTTATATCTACAAGAGAAACTAATTTATAAAAGAACCTCTTATGGAGTCATCCTACCACAGCCATACTGTATATCCTTTATTCTTGATCTTTTAAGGTGGTTTGCGAGTACATTCAATGTACTCACCGGCATTGTCCTTGGCTATTTACTTGGCCAGATTTTTAGAAGGTCGAGGAACGATGAGAAGCTGACGTCTATGCAAGCTAGGCCGTCTCCCATTCAGTCGCCTGTGGGTTAAGGCATGACGTGGGCTCTGCGATTGAAGACTTACTCTATTGATGTTGTATCGCCATAATCGAATTAATGTAAGTACCTGTACTTGTTAATTATTGATGTTGTAATGATACTTGTCGGTTATGCTCACGGCTCACAGATCATGGGACCATGAACTGCAAGCATAACGGGGATTCTTGGATCGTAAATCCGAGGTCCCACAGACTTGGTATTAGAGCCATCATGATTGTAGGAGACCTTTAGTTAGTATGGACGTTAGACAGGACAACCCCTAATTCCGAAAACACCGACTTTCAAAAACTACTTTCTCAAAAGCTTTTCAAAAGATTTCCTATCTTATCTTCTCTGATGGAGCTACCAACAACAAAATAAACTACAATATCGCCCTACCAACGGAATCCTCTCATTGCCACCAAATAGATCAAGTATGACATCGACGACAATAGATAGAAAGACAAAAGTCAAGACCCCCGTAACGCCCGTACTTAGGATTAGCATCCTGAAGGTAGGATTCCCCTTATGGCGTATAGTCACCCCCTTAGTACCTATGGTACGCCTTGTTCTGCTTGCCATGTTCTTGAATTAATGATGCTTGGAATGTGTTGGTTATCTGCCTCAGAGCATCCGATCCTAAAGCTTAGACCACCTTAAAGGTGTATCCCGACACCAACACCCCTAATCCTGTAACTGAAACCTCTCCTTAGCAGGATGGCCTCATAAAGAAATCCACGACAACCCCTACTCGTGCATTAGTTCTAATCGCCCCAAAAGGGCAACGACCAAATCAACCCTCTACTGGATCAACGGGAATTCCTCACCACAACACAAACACCCCAAAAATCCTGAAGATAAGGATGCGTGAAGACAGTGAGTCTACTTCGTTGTCGATCCAAAGCAACACAAGGAGTTCAAAGGAAGATAACCTCTTTGAAGCTAAATACCACTATCGCGACTGAAGACTTAGAACAAGCGTCGCTAACCACGAAACCTAACCAGAGTTAACCCTTTCGGCTTCATTAGGTAACCAACATAGCAAGGTAGGCACAATAAGGAGTCACTCGAAGAACTCAACTCCAGCGTCACACCAATGCTCCAAGACGAAGGATCTACCACCGCCTCAAGAACCCCAAGTAAAGCTCTAAGGTGGAAAGACGCGTCTTTCCACTCAATACTAGAAGACCGCCTACGAGAAGATAATGCAGGAAGATCTCCAAGCACCAACTCGAGAGTCATCAGAGGAGCTGAAAACAGACCTCATCAACCATCTTCAAAAGTATGCTCGATCCTCCCAACACCCGCGACGCTCAGAATTCGAGATGACAAGACTACCTGACGCTGCCAATACCGCTCTCCAAAGAATAGAAAGTAAGCCAAAGCATCGAGATTCTGTGAAGATGTCACGAAGCCCTCCTCTACTATCTCTGCTAAAGACTCACCTAAAAGATCTCCGACTCTGCTAACCCTGAGACTCAAAATGAAGAGTTGTCCTTCTATGAGTATCAAACCATCCTTCGATCATCACCCCCAGAAGATCCATCCGTCGGAGCAGCCCCCGGAGAAGGCATGACCCTCACTTTCACTGCCGAAGAGCGGAATAATTCCCCACACCCCCAAGGAACTACATTAAACAAAGTTGATACCAAACCCAGGACAGCGACAAGATGCAAGAACACAGTTCGCTAGTATGCAAGTCTGAGGTCCCCTCCTTTTTGTTTTACCCGCGACGTTGCATCAGACCCAAACCCGCAATGACCTCTTTATAAAGGACCTCTTTACTATACCTCCAACCTCCAATGACATCCTTCAACCTATTGAACCCCTAAATAGCTCAGAACGAACTACCCAGAAGCTAGTAGACGCCCTTTCTGATAGACCTCCTACCTCAATAAGTAGCATCTACAAGGACGACTGAAGATCGCCAATCCCGCACGAGAAGCACCGGATTATCCCAACTTTATCCTAAAACTCCAATAAAGAAGGTGTCGTGGTATTGTCGACGAGTACGCCATGGAGGAGTCCTAACAGTGTGTGTTTAGAGACATGGGGGAAGGCGGACGGTTGACGGGTACGAGGTTACACAGCTTACCCAGGTTCAGATCCCACAACGGTGGCGGAATCCTACACCTGCTATAAATCACTATAAGGGTAATACGCCGAGTTACAGGGATTGGTTCGCTCTGCGAGGTGACTAGAGAGTCTAAGTTATCGTGCCCTAAAGGCTCCCATAGGCCCGACATATATAGTCATCAGGTCCTAGGGTTACAGGGAAAAGTCCTTAGTGGGACAGGTTACAGAGTCCTACACTGCTTGTATCTAGTCTAGCGTGTCTTGCACTCCAAGGCTCCAGGTACGTCGGTGACTCCTCCGTAGCCTTCCTTTATCCGGCATGGGCCTCCCTTCTAGATCCATCTAACTGGGCCGCGCAGCAGGCCATGGGCCATGCTACCAACTGTGGGCCACCCGGGTTATCCGGATAGGAGACATGCTATGAAGATATCCATATAGCATATTCCCAACAGTAACCCCCGGAGAACTCTGAGATCTTGCGCCCTCTTTCCTCTTTAGGTTGAATGCTCCATCCAGATAGATGTCGGCAAATCATAAAGCAATATCTTGTAGTCCTCCCAAGAACCCTGCAATGTTTTCTCCGTCTTCAACTTGTAAGTCAGAGAATTGCTGAATATTCTATTGTACTCTTCCATAGCCGGACTGGATCCGTCCATGCCGGAATATGTTGGAGATATGCCCTAGAGGCAATAATAAATGTAGTTATTATTATATCTTTGTGTTTATGATAAATGTTTACATTCATGCTATAATAGTATTAACAGGGAAACATTAATACTTGTGTGATTTGTAAACTTAATTTGAAGTCCCTAGTATAGCCTCTATACTTCACTAGCTTGTTGGTTGATAAATGATTATGGTTTCCCTATCATGAACATTGAGATGTTATCAACAAAAAGATCATATCGTTAGGAGAATGATATGGTGGACATACTCCTATAGATAAGCGTAGCATAAAGATCAAGTCATTTCAATAGTTCAATTGCTATATGCTTTCTGATACATAGTAACCTAATTCCTTCGACCATGAGATCATGCATATCGCCTTTACCGGATGGATGCTTTGATGACATCAAACACCACACCGTAACTGGGTGGCTATAAAGATGGCATTGAGTGTTCGGAAAGTATTGGTTGAGACACATGGATCAAGAGTGGGATTTGTCCATCCATATGACGGATAGATATTCTCTGGGCCCTCTCGGTGAAATGTCATCCAATTTGCTTGCAAGCATGTGACTGGCTCACAAGGGATCACATATCACGGGAACGAGAAAAGAGTACTTATCAGTAACGAGGTTGAACTAGGTATGCAGAGATACCGACGATCATAACCTCGGATAAGTAACATATCGTGAGACAAAGGGAAATTGGTATCGTATGTAAGTGGTTCTTTCGATCGCAAAGTAATCGTAGAAATATGTGGGAGCCAGATGAATTTCCAGATTCCTCTATTGGTTATTGTTCGGAGAAGTGTCTCGATCATGTCCGCATAATTCACGAACCGTAGGGAGACACACTTAAGGATTCGACGTTGTTTTGAGTAGTTATGGTATTATGAGAAAGAGACCGAATGTTGTTCGGAGTCTTGGATGGGATCCGGGATATCACGAGGTGATCCGAAATGGTCCGGAGAATAAGATTCATATAAGGAAAGTCCTGTTTCGGAGTTCGGGAATGATTCCGGTGTTTTCATCGGGAATGTTCTAGAAGGTTCCGGATTGTCCGGCACTCCGGGGGGAGGGTACATGAGTGTGTCATTGAATGATTGCATCATGTACTAAGTGTTCTTGCTGTTCCAAAAACATGAAAGTCAAATTGCCAGTTTGAAAGTCAAACGGCTAAAACAGGAAACTGTGGGAAACAGGAAACTGTGGGAAACAAGCAAGAGGAGTTGGAACCAACTTGGAGGAGGAGTCCCACTCCTCCAGGCCGGCGCCCAGCCCTAGGCCGAGTTGGGGAGGGACTCCCTCCCTCCCCTGGCGCGCCAAGGCCCCTCCACCCATAAAAGGAGGGGCAGGGCTCCTCCTTGAGACACACAAGTTTCCACCTCTAATCTCAGGTTTAGAGCCGTTTGGTTTAGAGCTTCTAATTGCTTTAGCCTGCGGTTTAGAGCCTTCTAATTGGTGTGTCTAAACCCTAGACCACTAATAGCCCTCTCTCATAATCCACCATACTCGCTCCGGCTTAAGGCGAAGCCCTGCGGGATCTCCCCTCTACTTCCGGTACCACGCCGTTGTGCTGCCGGAATCGCGAGGAGAGTGCTACAACCTCCGCTGCCTGCTGGAACAAGGGAGAGTAAGGTCTTCGTCGTGTACGGAACGTGTGACCGACTGCGGGAGCGCTGCCGGAACGCAGCGCCGGAAGGATCGTCTACACGATCTTGAGATCGGGAAGAGTATGACTACATCACCCACGAGAATCCGCTCTCGTTAAACACTTTGGAATCTTCGAGGGTAAGTTATTCCATCGACTCGTTGCTACAATCTAGTAGATAGATCTTGGCTTGTTTGTTTGTATGCGATAGAAAATTTTTGTTTTCCATGCTACGAACCCCTACAGTGGTATCAGAGCCATGTCTATATGTAGATCTGTTGCACGAGTAGAACACAATGGTCATTGTGGGCGTTGATGCTTTTATTGTCAATTGCTTCTTGTGTACTTTGCATCTTGCGGTATGTTGGGATGAAGCGGCCCGGGCTAACCTTACATGACATCGTTCATGAGACTTGCTCCACGCTTGACATGCAACTTGTATTGCATAAGTGGCTTTGCGGGTGCCTGTTTCTCCTAGCATAGTTAAGATCCAATTTACAACGGGTGATCAATAATGATAGTATCAATGTTGTGGTTCTTGTTCGTAAGTTATAACGACACTTATTGAAAGCCCCAAACCACGTAAAATATGCAAAGAAAGTAGAGGCGTCTAACTTTGTTTTGCAGGGGTGTGCAGTGATGTGATATGGCCATGATTGTGATTATATTTGATGTATGCAATGTTCCTTATTGTAAGTTGGAAACCGGCAGGAGCCATATGGTTGTCTTTAATTTATGTTAAGACCCGCGTGTCTATTCAAAGTAGTTGTAATAGTTGAAGCTGGTGGACGACAACCATGGAGAAGCGTCATTGACCTTGATGCAATGCCGGTGATGATGGAGATCATGTTCGTGCTTGAAGATGGAGATCAGAAGCACAAAGAAGAAAGGCCATATCATATCACATATTATGAATTGCATGTGATGTTAATCCTTTATGCATCTTGTATTGCTTAGTAGACGACGGTAGCATTATAAGATGATCCCTCATGCACATGAATTTCAAGTTCGAAAGTGTTCACCCTTAGTATGCACCGTTGCTAATGCTTGTTGTTTCGAAGCACCACGTGATGATCGGGTGTGTTAGATTCCGCAAGTGTATACAACGTAAGCAAGCCAGATTTGCTTATGCGGTAGCTAAGGTTTGATCTTGACGAGCCTAGCATGTACAGACATGGTCTCAGGAACACGGATCACCGAAAGGTAAAGCATGAATCATGTAGTAGATATGATGAACATGATGATTGTTCGCCATTTAAACTATATCAACTCTCGTCATGATCGGTGTTGGTATAGTGGATTTGGTTTGTGTGATCACTAAAACAATGTGAGGGATATTGTTTTGAGTGGGAGTTCACCTAGTTTAATTTTTTTTATTAATTTGAACTCAATTTGTCATAAACTTAGTCTAAACTATTGCAAATATGTTGTAGATCAATGGCATCCCCTACCATCAATTTTAATGCGTTCCTAGAGAAAGAAAAGTTGAAAAAACAATGGAAGCAACTTCGCGGATTGGTTCCGCAATTTGAGGATTGTCCTCACAGCTGGTAATTTGACCTATGTGCTGGATGCACCGCTGGGTGACCCACCTGCAGCTGATGCTCCCGATGAAGTAAAGAATGTTTACCTCGCTCGGAAGAATCAGTACTCCATAGTTCAGTGTGCTATCTTGTATGGTTTGGAATCGGAGCTTCAGAAAAGGTTTGAGGATTCAGACCCATATGATATTGTCGAGGATCTCAAATTGATTTTTGAGACTCATGAGGCAATTGAAAGTTATGAGGCTTCTGAAAAGTTCTTTAACTGCAAGATGGAAGAAGGCAGCTCCGTCAGTGAGCATGTGCTTAAGATGTCTGGGCACGCAAACAAACTTCAAATCTTGGGTATAGTGATTCCTAATGCTTTGGGGATTTACCGTGTCCTCCAATCACTACCACCAAGTTACAAGAACTTTGTGATGAACTACAACATGCAGAACATGAACAAGACGTTGCCAGAACTCTTTGCCATGTTGAAATCTGCAGAAGTGGAGATCAAGAAAGAGCACCAAGTGTTGTTGGTCAATAAGACCACCAAATTCAAGAAAGGCAAGTCTAAGCAAAAGGGACACTTCAAGAAGGGTGGTAAGAAAGTTACCACGCCGGCGAAGAAGACCAAGGCTGGACCTAAGCCTGATACTGAGTGCTTTTACTGCAAGGGAGAAGGTCACTGGAAGCGGAATTGCCCAAAGTACTTGGCGGATTTGAAGAACGGCAACATCAAGAAGAAAGGTATATCTGATATACATGTTATTGATGTGTATCTCACTAGTATTCGTAGTAGTGCCTGGGTATTTGATACTGGTTCGGTTGCTCATATTTGTAACTCGAAACAGGTGCTGCAGAATAAACGGAAGCTAGCGAAGAATGAGGTGACGATGCGCGTGGGAAACGGATCAAAGGTTAATGTGATCGCGGTCGGCACGCTACCTCTTCATCTACCATCGGGATTAGTTTTATACTTAAATAATTGTTATTTGGTGCCTGCGTTGAGCATGAACATTATATCGGGATCTTGTTTATTGCGAGATGGTTACTTGTTTAAGTCCGAGAATAATGGTTGTTCGATTTATATGATTAATATGTTTTATGCACATGCACCTTTGATAGATGGTCTATTCTTATTGAATCTCGATAGTGGAAATACACATATCAACAATATTGAGGCTAAACGTTTGAAATCAAGCGATAATTCGACCTATATGTGGCACTGTCGTCTTGGTCACATCGGAGTGAAACGTATGAAGAAACTCCATTCCGATGGACTTCTTGAATCACTTGATTTTGAATCACTTGATAGATGCGAAGCATGTCTGATGGGAAAAATGACTAAGACTCCATTTTCTGGTATGATGGAGCGAGCTACGGACTTATTGGAAATTACACATACCGATGTGTGTGGTCCAATGAGTGTAGCATCGCGCGGTGGTTATCGTTATGTTCTTACCTTCACGGATGATTTGAGTAGATATGGGTATATCTATTTCATGAAACAAAAGTCCGAAACTTTCGAGAAGTTTAAGGATTTTCAAAGTGAGGTAGAGAATCAACGTAACAAGAAGATTAAGTTTCTACGTTCTGATCGTGGAGGTGAATATCTAAGTTACGAGTTTGGCGAGCATTTAAAGAAGTGCGGAATACTTTCACAATTGACACCGCCGGGAACACCACAGCGTAATGGTGTGTCCGAACGTCGTAATCGAACTCTCTTAGATATGGTTCGTTCTATGATGTCACTTACAGATTTACCGCTATCATTTTGGGGTTATGCATTAGAAACAGCCGCATTCACTTTAAATAGGGCACCGTCTAAATCCGTTGAAACGACACCGTATGAATTGTGGTTTGGGAAGAAACCTAAATTGTCGTTCCTTAAAGTTTGGGGATGCGAAGCCTATGTAAAGAAGTTACAGCCGGACAAGCTTGAACCCAAAGCGGAAAAATGCGTCTTCATAGGATACCCGAAGGAAACTATTGGGTATACCTTCTATCATAGATCCGAAGGCAAAGTCTTCGTTGCCAAGAATGGATCCTTTCTAGAGAAGGAATTTCTCTCGAAAGAAGTGACTGGAAGGAAAGTAGAACTCGACGAGGTTGTCGAACCTTCTCTCGAAATTGCGAGTAGCGCAGCACCGGAAGAAGTTCCTGTGGTGCCTGCACCAATTAGAGAGGAAGCTAATGATGATGATCATGAAACTTCGGTTGAAGTTGCTACAGAGCCTCGGAGATCAACGAGAACTCGTACCACTCCAGATTGGTATGATCCCGTTATGAGTGTCATGTTGGTGGACAACACCGATGACCCCGAGACATATGAGGAAGCGATGATGAGCCCAGATTCCAATAAATGGCAAGAAGCCATGAAATCCGAGATTGGATCCATGTACGAAAACCAAGTATGGACTTTGGTGGACTTACCGGATGGCCGAAAGGCTGTCGAGAACAAATGGATTTTCAAGAAGAAAACAGATGCTGATGGTAATGTTACTGTCTATAAAGCTCGACTTGTCGCAAAAGGGTTTCGACAAATTCAAGGAGTTGACTACGATGAGACTTTCTCACCAGTAGCGAAGCTAAAGTCTGTAAGGATTATGTTAGCAATCGCTGCATATTATGATTATGAGATATGGCAGATGGATGTCAAAACAGCATTCCTCAATGGAGATATTGATGAAGAGTTGTATATGATGCAACCCAAAGGTTTTGTCGATCCTAAAGATGCTAACAAGGTATGCAAACTTCAAAGGTCCATCTATGGATTGAAGCAAGCATCCCGAAGTTGGAATCAACGTTTTCATAAGGTAATCAAAAGTTTTGGTTTTGTACAAACGTATGGAGAAGCTTGTATTTACAAGAAAGTGAGTGGGAGCTCTGTAGCATTCTTAATACTATATGTGGATGACATATTGATTGATTGGGAATGATGTAGACCTTCTTAATAGTGTCAAGGAATATTTGAATAATAGTTTTTCAATGAAGGATCTTGGCGAAGCAGCTTACATATTAGGCATAAAGATTTATAGAGATAGATCGAAACGCCAAATATCATTGTCACAGAGTACATATTTGGACAAAGTTCTAAAGAGGTTTGGAATGGAAGAAAGCAAGAAAGGGTTCTTACCCATGTTGCCCAATACGACCTTGAGTAAAACTCAAAGTCCGACATCGGCAGAAGATAGAGAAAGGATGAGTAAGACACCCTATGCCTCAGCCATAGGATCTCTAATGTATGCCATGCTGTGTACTAGACCCGACATTGCATATGTTGTTAGTTTAACTAGCAGATATCAAAGTGATCCAGGAGTGGATCATTGGACAGCGGTCAAAAAACATCCTTAAGTACTTGAGAAGAACTAAGGATATGGTTCTTTCTTATGGAGGTGATGAACAGCTCATTGTTAATGGTTACACCGATGCTAGTTGGAACACCGATCCGGATGATTCTAAATCACAATCTGGATACGTATTTATTTTGAATGGTGCAGCAGTTAGCTGGAGGAGTGCAAAGCAAAGCGTTGTGGCGAGATCTTCAACTGAATCGGAATACATGGCTGCTTCGGAGGCTTCACAAGAAGCGATATGGATGAAAGAGTTCATTACAGAGCTGGGTGTGGTTCCTAGTGCGCTGGACCCAATGTCTATCTACTGTGATAACATGGGAGCCATAGCCAATGCGCAAGAACCAATGTCACACAAGAAGCTGAAGCATATCAAGCTACGTTTTCACGCTATTCGAGAACATATCCAGGATGGGGATATAAAGATTTGCAAAGTACACACAGATCTGAATGTGGCGGATCCGTTGACTAAACCTCTCCCGAGGGCAAAACATGACCAACACCAAACTGCCATGGGTGTTCGGTATATTACCATGTAATCTAGATTAGATGATTCTAGTGCAAGTGGGAGACTGTTGGAGATATGCCCTAGAGGCAATAATAAATGTAGTTATTATTATATCTTTGTGTTTATGATAAATGTTTACATTCATGCTATAATAGTATTAACAGGGAAACATTAATACTTGTGTGATTTGTAAACTTAATTTGAAGTCCCTAGTATAGCCTCTATACTTCACTAGCTTGTTGGTTGATAAATGATTGTGGTTTCCCTATCATGAACATTGATATGTTATCAACAACAAGATCATATCGTTAGGAGAATGATATGGTGGACATACTCCTATAGATAAGCGTAGCATAAAGATCAAGTCATTTCAATAGTTCAATTGCTATATGCTTTCTGATACATAGTAACCTAATTCCTTCGACCATGAGATCATGCATATCGCCTTTACCGGATGGATGCTTTGATGACATCAAACACCACACCGTAACTGGGTGGCTATAAAGATGGCATTGAGTGTTCGGAAAGTATTGGTTGAGACACATGGATCAAGAGTGGGATTTGTCCATCCATATGACGGATAGATATTCTCTGGGCCCTCTCGGTGAAATGTCATCCAATTAGCTTGCAAGCATGTGACTGGCTCACAAGGGATCACATATCACGGGAACGAGAAAAGAGTACTTATCAGTAACGAGGTTGAACTAGGTATGCAGAGATACCGACGATCATAACCTCGGATAAGTAACATATCGTGAGACAAAGGGAAATTGGTATCGTATGTAAGTGGTTCTTTCGATCGCAAAGTAATCGTAGAAATATGTGGGAGCCATATGAATTTCCAGATTCCTCTATTGGTTATTGTTCGGAGAAGTGTCTCGATCATGTCCGCATAATTCACGAACCGTAGGGAGACACACTTAAGGATTCGATGTTGTTTTGAGTAGTTATGGTATTATGAGAAAGAGACCGAATGTTGTTCGGAGTCTTGGATGGGATCCGGGATATCACGAGGTGATCCGGAATGGTCCGGAGAATAAGATTCATATAAGGAAAGTCCCGTTTCGGAGTTCGGGAATGATTCCGGTGTTTTCATCGGGAATGTTCTAGAAGGTTCCGGATTGTCCGGCACTCCGGGGGGGAGGGTACATGAGTGTGTCATTGAATGATTGCATCATGTACTAAGTGTTCTTGCTGTTCCAAAAACATGAAAGTCAAATTGCCAGTTTGAAAGTCAAACGGCTAAAACAGGAAACTGTGGGAAACAGGAAACTGTGGGAAACAAGCAAGAGGAGTTGGAACCAACTTGGAGGAGGAGTCCCACTCCTCCAGGCCGGCGCCCAGCCCTAGGCCGAGTTGGGGAGGGACTCCCTCCCTCCCCTGGCGCGCCAAGGCCCCTCCACCCATAAAAGGAGGGGCAGGGCTCCTCCTTGAGACACACAAGTTTCCACCTCTAATCTCAGGTTTAGAGCCGTTTGGTTTAGAGCTTCTAATTGCTTTAGCCTGCGGTTTAGAGCCTTCTAATTGGTGTGTCTAAACCCTAGACCACTAATAGCCCTCTCTCATAATCCACCATACTCTCTCCGGCTTAAGGCGAAGCCCTGCGGGATCTCCCCTCTACTTCCGGTACCACGCCGTTGTGCTGCCGGAATCGCGAGGAGAGTGCTACAACCTCCGCTGCCTGCTGGGACAAGGGAGAGGAAGGTCTTCGTCGAGTACCGAACGTGTGACCGACTGCGGGAGCGCTGCCGGAACACAGCGCCGGAAGGATCGTCTACACGATCTTGAGATCGGGAAGAGTACGACTACATCACCCACGAGAATCCGCTCTCGTTAAACACTTTGGAATCTTCGAGGGTAAGTTATTCCATCGACTCGTTGCTACAATCTATTAGATAGATCTTGGCTTGTTTGTTTGTATGCGATAGAAATTTTTTGTTTTCCATGCTACGAACCCCTACAGAATATTCCGATGTGGGCTCATCTGCAAGTGACAGCTAGGACGACGTATACATAGGTTAGAGACGCCTTGTCTCTCACCCATGCAGAGAACACAATCATGTCCATTTTTCCCGCGCGAGATATACGAACTGTTGGCGGCGACGGTTGGGAACGTGGCACAATTTCCATGCATGCGCCCGCACATGTCGTCCACGCGCTGACCATTCGATCGTCTTGCACGAATCTTGACGCCAGGGGTTATAAATTATAACTGCGGTGGATTTTTACTTTTCACCTCATTCTCCTCCTGCGTCATATTCTTCCTCCAGTGAGCACCTTCTCGAGCTCTTCGCGCGGACGCAAAAAACCCTAGCCTCCCCATCCTTCCAGTCACCACTTCCTTTTCCCTAATGGCAAGCAGTAGCTCTGCTCCCTCCATGGCAGCGTCAGGCGATGCTATGGTGAAGCTAGCGAACACCATCCATGTTCCCCTAGAGGGCCTGGTGCTGCCCAAATCCTTGGTGGTGGAATCCACCGGCGGCGACCAAAATCCAGTGGCGCTAGAGCTGCTGGAAGAGGAAAGCGATTCCCATAAAGGGGACTAGCGCGGCCCAGACATCACGGACCACGACATCAAGGAACTGCTCGTCGAGGGCTACCTCACTGCGATGGAGGGGCTCGGCTGGCGGGCGGCGCCGGCCAGCGAGGTCACCCCTTCTCCCCAAGCCGGAGAGAAGGTGTACCTCAAAGCCCAATTGGTACGTGGCGTTTCCTTGCCCATCTCTAATTTATTTCTAGTTGTCCTTAGCCATTACCGAGTACAGCCTCATAACCTCTCCCCCAATAGCATCCTCGCGCTTAGAAACTACGCGGCGCTCTGTGAGGGTTACTTAGGGATTAGGCCTAGGCTAGATCTCTTTATTTATTTCTTCACCGTCAAGAGGGAAGATGGAGCCGGCAAGGACGAGCTCAGGAACTGTGGGACAATTAGTTTTAAGATCCAGCCTGGCCGGCGGTTCCCCGATATCGTCGACCATGAATCTTGCAAGAACTGGCAACGGACGTACTTTTACGGCCCAGACATCCCTCTAGCTGGCCGAGAAGAAACATATCCGGACTTCATCGATGGAGCCACTGCCGAAGCCCTGACATGGAGGTCCCAAGCCACCTTTCCCTCCGACAAAGAAGCCTCCCGCGCCATTAGGCGGATAGAGTGATACGTAGACACAGGTCTGACCGGGTTGGACCTAGCCATGTGCTGGTTCGTCAGGTGGATCCAGCCTCTACAGCACCACTCCAAGCTGATGAACGAGTACTCTAAGGAGAGGAAGGATAGCCTTCGCATCTCCGAGGATAACTTATCGAGTGACTCCGTCAAGCTTCGCCTCAAAGACATCGTCAAGGTGAAAGACAGGAAGCGTGGCTTCACCGTCACCTATGACATGTTCATGGAGGGCAAGTGCCCAGAGGTACCTGTTTATTTTCCGTGTATGATATATACTTCAGTTCTTCCGTCTAACTATTACCATCTCATATAACACTTTTGGGATTTCACTTAATAGCTTAGCGGTCTAAAGGAGGATAGCATGGATGTGCAAATCTATGACCCAAAGATGAAGGAAGTCAGCGTCCTGTCTGACAATGATGTCCCACTAGCGCGAAAGCGGAAGAGCTCCACCTCTAACGCTGCCGACGGAGGCAAGAAGAAGAAGATGGAGGGTGGAGCCTCCAAGAAGTCCACTCCCGCCCTGGAGGCGGAGAAAAGCAATATTACCGGGATTCCTTTTGCCAAAGCACCCTCTGTTGTGTAAGCCTCTTTCTCTCCGACATTTGTCCTGTACTTATACTTTTTGCACATTTTAGGAAGAAGGCCAGTACTAGTTTGAAGAAGACCTCGAAAACTTTGGGGGATTCTAGAAATATTAAAGATATGTTGCATTGTGACATGTCTCCCCATGCATCTACCGCCATCGCTCCCGTCACTCCCAGCGTCCAGCCTACACCCTCTCCGACAAGTTCACATGCCAAGGATGCATCTGGCCCTTCCTCCATGGAAGTGGACTCAAGTGCCTCCACGGAACTTGCCGTTGTCGGCGAGCAGGCAACGCAAGGAAGCACCGCAACTCGAATGGCTGAAGCTCCGGCTAAGGATGCCATCTATAGTGGTAAGGCGGTGGTGGTGGGTGGAACGTCTGCTGAAGGCGGCACCTCCGCACCCAAGACAACCATAGAATTCCCGAAGATAGTCTTCCCGGCCCTCACCAAGTATCTCCTCTTTGGTTCCTGGTGCAGTGACGACATCTCAAAACTGCGGTCTTGAGGAGCTTCTCCGACAAGCGGATATCTTGCGAGGAAACAGCTTTTCCTTCGGCAAGTTGCTTGCTGAGAGCGCTACCAACCTCAAGATCATCGCACTTGTAAGTTTTATTTGCCCTTTTTCATTTCATATGAGTATCCCACTGTAGCACCCGAGGATTTAGATGGAAAACAATAGGTCTTTGCGTCTAAATTCTCTAAGAGTGACTAAGTTAGAAAACTTCTCACTGTAGGCCCCAAGTATTTAGTTTGAATGAATTATTCTGACTAGATACTTTCAGAGTAGCATACGCAGTGTTTGTAAATTTCGATACTGTAGCCCCCAAGTCTCTAGTTGTAACTAAATTAGTTCCGACTAGATACTTAAAGAAAGACTAAGAATATGACTGAGTTAAAAAACTTTATACTGTCTCCCCCAAGCTTCTAGTTGAAAACTGAATTAGTTCCGACTAGATGCCTAAAGAAAGACCAAGCATATTGCCAAGTTAAAAAACTCTCACTGTAGCCTCCAATCCTCTAGGTGGATAGTTATCCGGCTAAATGCTCCAAGTAGACTAAACAACTTTAAATTTTCTTTCCATAGAATGAGAATGCTCAGAGAGGCGTGGCCAACGAGAAGTTCCAGAAGATGTGTGCATATTTGGAAGCCGAAAAGGGTAAAACTGCCTTCTTGAAGGATCAAATCACCTAGAGCAAGAGTCTGTTTTTCCTTTCGTTTTCGTACTCCAACTCGGTCTTGTGCCAACATTCCCCGAGTACTCACCATGTACTGTTCTTTCTCCGACTTGCAGAAGCTATTGACAAGGCCAATGACATTGTGGAGCAATCCAAGCATATTCAGTTGCTGGATAGCGAAAACAAGATCCTTAAGCAGGAGAGGAAGGATATGCTGAAGATGCATGAAGACTCCATGAAGGTCGTACAGGAATATGCTAACACGGAGATGAACTGCTTGACGGAGGAGATCGCAATGCTGAAAGAGCAGAAGAAAGCTGCCGATGAGCAAAATCAGCGCAATCTTGAAGCATACAAGATCCTTCGACAAGAATGGGACTCCATGGCGGATGTCCTCCAGCAGGCTGAGATTAGCATCTTCAGTAAGTGATTCTCCTTCTTGTACTTCTGTAAGTTAGATATTCTGAATTTTTTGTATTGTTGAACTCATGCATTCCTTTGTCGGAATTTTGCAGCTCCTATTGGTTTGACCTAGTCGCCTCCTCCGCCAAAAGAATTCATGGTCCTTGCCCGCAACTTTATCAACACCACCATCAAGCAGGCGAAGGAGATAAACAAGCACCTCCAGATCAAAATCAAAGCGGTGGATTCCGTGATGAAGTTCTCGGAGATCTTGCGCCAAGCCCCCGAGCGTATTGTAAGCTGTAAATCTTCATGTACTCGGGATGGCGCAAGGATGGCGCTTTCAATGGTCAAGGCACACTATGAAAATGCCGACATCGACATGGTGACCTCCGGTATTCCCGACGTGGACGACGATGGCCAAAAAATAGATCACAAAGCTATCTTGGCGTCACTCACAGGTTTTCATACCAGAGTCTCCGAGTTGGTCGACCTTAATGTCTTCGTGCCCATGGAGACTAATGACGGTGACAACCAAAGCTCCTTCGAGTCCCTCAATACCTCCGACTTCGAGGAGGATGGCTCTCATGCTGCTGATGATGCTGCATCCAAGTCACCTGCACCGGAGGAATGAAAAAACAATATGTAATATTTGTTTCCTCTAGAATTTGTATGCGGAAAAAACTACTTCTTAACTTAAGGCGGAAAAACAATGGTTGTATTTCCCTGCTACTTAAGCACTGGTTGCAGCATGTATATATTTTTTAAGCAAGTGTTGGCTTATCCATTACTTTGGTTTTTATGCTTGACCTTTCATGAGTCGGAAGACTCGTTGTCAGAACTATGCGCTTAGGCCATGATGCCCAATGGCACCGTTAATAACCTAAGCACAAAATCACCGACAATAAGTGCCAAAAGTCATTACTCTAGAATCCACATAAAAACAACAAAGAACGTGTAGATCAAAAAATTTAAGCTAACGCCCGTAGGCGGAATTTTCACAACTGCAAATGCAAAGCTTGCGCATAAAGGTTTTATACGATCCAAAAATGAACACTAAAGGAGGTAAAAGACTCAGAAATATGAGTGAACCAGAGAGCTTTATTTCATTGATCATATAAGCGGTACACAATAGATAAAATATGCTAAGTGTAGAAAGGAAGTAGTTGTGCTATGTTCCATGGTCGATCAAGCTCCGGGTAGTCATCATCCGGGTCACGTTACACTTATGATCCTTGTTGGGTGTATCCTTCAGCTCACGATTGTCAACGAGGTAGTAAGACCCATTGAGCAACGCCTTGCTTATGATGAACGGTCCTTCCCATGGCAGGTATAATTTGTGTGACTTCTTCTGCTTAAGTCGGAGCACCAGGTCCCCCTCTTTGAACGAGCGATGCTGAACGCGGCGAGTATGGTAGCTGCATATCTTCTGCTTGTAGATGGCAGATCTTTTGCATGCCAAAACGCGCTCCTCCTCGAGAAGGTCCACATCTATGGATCGAGATTCTTCAGCCTCATCTTCATCGTAGGCGGCAACTCTTGGCACATCGTGAAGAATGTCGGAAGGTAGGATGGCTTCTACTCCATATACCATGAAGTAAGGGGTGTAACCGGTGGATCTATTGGGTGTAGTTCGTAAACTCCACAGGACAGATGGTAATTCCTCCGCCCAAGCTCCAGCCGCTCTATGCAGCAGTGCTTCTAGACGTGGCTTGATTCCCTGCAGAATTAATCCATTGGCTCGCTCAACCTGACCATTGTACTGTGGATGTGCCATAGATGCAAGGTCAAGTCGAATGCCCTTCTCCAAACAATAAACTTCCACTTCTCTGAGTGACAAGTTGCTGCCGTTGTTGGTGATATTGCTATGTGGGAGACCAAATCTCACCACTAGATCCCGGAAAAACCTAAGGGCAGTTGCCCCATCGAGCTTTCTAATGGGTTTAGCTTCTATCCATTTGCTGAATTTACCAACTGCTACTAGAAGATGCGTAAACCCACATGGTGCCGCCTGTAACAGACCAACCATATCCAGCCCCTAGACTGGAAACGGCCAAGTTATTGGTATTTTTCGCAATTCTTCAGCTAGAACATGTGGTTGTTAGGCATAATACTGACATCCCATGCATGTATCAACCAGCTTGTCGGCGTCTGCCTTCACGGTTAGCTAGTAGAATCCTTGCCGGAAGGCTTTAGCGATAAAAGATCGAGGAGCGGCGTGATGCCCGCAATCTGCGAGATGGATTTCGCGAAGGATTTCAATACCTTCTTGCAGGGAAACACACTTAAGGTATACACTAGTGGTGCTTCTTTTGTAGAGTTGTCCATTGATTATGGTATAGCCCTTTGCTCGACGTACTATTTGTCGTTTTTCGACTTCGTTGTCGGGCAAAGTTCTGCGAGATATTCCATGAACGGTTGTGTCCAAGCCGGAGGGATCTTTATCACTGTGTGAATAAAAGATTCAACTCTATCCGGGTTGTCTACGTCTGCTCCCTTCATCGATGGTGTCTGTAAATGCTCTAGGAAAACGCTAGGAGGAATTCGTTTATGCCCTAACCCAAGTTTTGATAGCAGGTCAGCCGCCTCATTTTGCTCCCTAGGTACATACTTGACCTTGTAGCCGAAGAATCTCTTGGCTATCTCGTCCACTTCGTCTCGATATGCCGCCATCATAGGGTTCCGGGCGTTCCAGGTGCCAACCACCTGCTGGGCAACCAAGTCGGAATCTCCATAGCAAACTATGCAATTGATGCCAATATCCTTGGCTACTCGTAGTCCGTGAATGAGTGCTTCATACTCCGCCATGTTGTTTGTAGCCTCGAAGTGGATCTGTAGAACGTAGTGTAGCTTCTCCCCGGTTGGTGACTGTAGCAGTACACCAGCCCCCGAGCCGTTGAGTATCTTTGATCCGTCAAAGTGCGTCACCCAATATTCTGGCTCCGGCATTGGGGTAGCATCTGGCCTCTCCGTCCAATCTGCGATGAAATCCGCCAATACTTGTTACTTGATAGCGTTACGTCTCTTGCAGATGATCTCGAAGGCGGCAAGTTCAATGCCCCACTTCGCGACCCTTCCTATAGCGTCGCTGTTGTTGATAATGTCGGACAGTGGAGTCTTGCTTACCACTGTGATAGGGTGCTCCTAGTAGTAGTGTTGTAGCTTCCGAGAAGCAAGGAACACTCCATAAGCTATCTTTTGGTAGTGCGGGTAACGCTGCTTGGACTCCGTCAAGACCTCGCTTACGTAGTAAACTGGTCGTTGAACTCCATGCTCATAGCCTGGTTCTTTCCGCTCTACCATGACGATGATGCTGATTACCCGGTTGGTGGACGCCATGTAAATTAACATGGGCTCACCAGGCTCGGGTGGTGCAAGGATAGGCGCTGAGGAAAGTATCTCCTTGAGCTGCTTCAATGGTGCATCTTCCTTATCAGTCCACGTGAATTTGTCTGCCTTTTTCAGCAACTTGTATAGTGGCAGAGCCTTCTCTCCAAGTCGGCTGACAAACCGACTAACTGCTGCAACGCAACCTGTTAGCCGTTGTATGTCCTTTAGGCATGTCGGACGGTTTATGTTTAAGATGGCCTTGATTTTCTCCGGGTTGACCTCGATTCCACGCTGGGAAACGATAAAGCGCAACAATTTGCCGACTGGGACCCCGAAGAAGCACCTCGATTCCATGCTGGGAAACGATAAAGCGCAACAGTTTATGTTTAAAATGGGAAATATCATCATACATTATTGCCTCTAGGGCATATTCCCAACAGTCTCCCACTTGCACTATAGTCAATCTTCCGACATCACATGTCTAGGCATCTAATGCCCATAGCTCTTAGGTGCGCCTCATGCTTTGGTTGTGGTAGCGACTTTCTCAACGGATCCGCAATATTTGCATCTGTGTGTAGCTTGCATAACATGATATCACCATGATCCACGAACTGGCGAATCAGGTGGTACCACTGAGTATGTGCTTGTTCTTCTGGTGTTGTCTAGGTTCCTTGGCTTATGCAATAGCACCATTCTTGTCACAATACACGTCTAACGGATTGGGCGATCCCTGAACCACACTAAGATACATGAGGAAATTCCTCCTCCAAATAGCTTCCTTTGCTGCCTCCGAGGCAGCAATATACTCAGCATGTGTTGTAGATGCAGACACAGTCTCTTGTTTGGAACTCTTCTAGCTCACAGCCCCTCCGTTTATCACAAACACATACCCGGATTGCAAACGAGAATCATCAGAGTCGGTAAGATAACTCGCATCTGTGTAACCCTTTACACTGAGTTCATCTTCATCTCCATAAACCAAAAACATATCCCTAGTCCTTCTCAAGTACTTCAGGATATTTTTAGCCGTTGTCCAATGGATTTCTCCGGGATCAGCCTGGTATCTGCTCACGACACTTAGAGCATATGAAACATCCATTCTAGTACAAATCATGGCATACATGATGGATCCGACTCTAGAAGCATACAGAATCACACTCATCCGACTTTTCTCATCAGTTTTCAAAGAACAATGAGTCTTGCTAAGTTTTATACCATGGGACATCGGTAAGAACCCCTTCTTAGACGATTCCATGTTGAACTTATTCAACACTTTGTCCTAATAAGTACTCTGACTCAATCCAATGAGACGTCTTGATCTATCTCTATAGATTCGTATTCCGATATTATATGTTGGCTCACCCAAGTCTTTCATTGATAAACTCCTTTCCAATGATTCCTCGGTTTCTTGCAACATCTGGACATCATTTCCAATAAATTATATGTCATCCACATATAAGATCAGAAATTTTACTTTGTTCCCACTATACTTCTTGTAAACAAGAATCTTGATCACTCTTGATAAAGCCAAATGATTTGACTACCTCATCAACGTGAATATTCCAACTCCGTGATGCTTGCTTCAACCCATAAATGGATTTCTGAAGTTTGCACACTTTGTCAGCATTATCTGGATCGACAAAAACCTCGAGTTGTATCATATACACGTCCTCGCTTAAATTTCCATTAAGGAAAGCCGTTTTGACATCCATGTGACATTTCTCATTGTCAAAATAGGCTGCTATAGCTAACATGATCCAGACTGGCTTAAGCATTGATACGGGCGAGAAAGTCTCGTCGTAGTCAACTCCTTGAACCTGTCATAATCCCTTCGCGACAAGCCGTTCTTTATAGACGAAAACATTTTCATCCATATCAGTTTTCTTCTTAAAGACCCATTTGCACTCAACGGGTATTGCACCGTCTGGCAGATCAACCAAGTTCCAAACTTGATTTTCATCCATGGACTTTAACTTGGATCTCATGGATCTAAGCCATGACTCAAAATTAGATCCCACTATAGCTTCCAAATAATTTGCCGGCTCATCACTGTCTAACAGTAATACATCACGGACACTTCGTAATCTTGCCGATCTTCATAGTACAGGTGATGCTGTCGGCTCAACTACCACGATAGGCTCAACCTCCAAGGTTTTTGCCGACTCGCTACTAGCCAGTTCTTCTCCAATTTCTTTGAGCTGCACTCTGCTCCCACTGACTCCCCGACTGAGAAACTCTTTCTCAAGGAAGACACCGTTCCTAGCGACAAACACTTTGCCCTCTTCTCGTTTGTAGAAGTAGTAACCCAAGGTTTCCCTCAGATACCCCATGAAAATACACTTACCCAACTTGGTCGTAAGCTTGTCCGGCTGAAGTCGCTTGACAAATTCTTCACAACCCCAAATCTTAAGAAAAGACAAACTCGTCTTTTTGCCTATCCACATCTCATACGGCATGTTCTCTACCGACTTTGATGGTACTTTGTTTAGTGTGAACGTTGCTATTTCTAGACAATAACCCTAATATGATAAAGGCAGATCTGTCTGACTCATCACCGATCGTACCATGTCCAACAAGGTCTGATTCCGACTTTCCGACACACCGATCCTCTGCAGCGTTCCCGACGGAGTAGGTTGGGGAACTATTCCCCAACTCTTCATATGGTCATCAAACTCGTGGCTCATGTACTCGCCTCGTCGGTCCGATCGAAGAAACTTTATTTTCTTGCGGAGTTGATTATGTACTTCATTCTGGAATTCTTTGAACTTTTCTAAGGATTCCGACTTATATTTCATCAATTAGATATATCCATACATACTCAAATCATCAGTGAAGGTAATGAAGTATTCATAACCACCTCTAGCTGTCGTGCTCATTGGTCCACATTTATCACTATGTACTAGTCCCAACAAGTCGGACGCCCTTTCACAACTCTTTGCAAAAGGTGTCTTGGTCATTTTGCCGAGTAGGCAAGATTCGCATGTCTCGAATGACTCCAAGTCAAATGAAGTTAGGAGTCCATCATCACGGAGCTTATTCATGAGTTTCCGACTTATATGACCAAGCCGACAGTGCCAAAAGTAAGTCATATTCAGATCATTTGGTTTCAACCTTTTAACATTTATGTTATAAACTGACTCACCATCAAGATTCAATATAAATAAGCCGTCCCGGACGGGTGCACATCCGTGAAACATATCATTCAAATATAAAGAACAACCATTATTCTTAATATTCAACTCATTGCTGTGTCTCATCAAACATGAAGCAGAAATAATGTTTCTACTTGGCACTAGAACATAATAACAATTATTTGGTTCCATAATGAATCAGGAGGGTAAATGAAGTTGCATCGTGTAGACTTCCAACACAGAGACTCTCGCTTTGGTTCCGACTCGAATATCAAACTCGTCTCTTGCTATGCTCTTGTTCTTACCAATCCCTGCAACGAGTTGCAGTTGTGAATAACTGATCCGGTATCATATACCCAAGAACTATTAGGTGCATCAGCAAGATAAATGTCTATAACATTACAAACAAGTGTACCTGAGTCGGAAGTCATACCTCCACCCTTTGCATTGTTGGATAAATACTAGTTGCAGTTCCTCTTCCAGTGGCCATCCGCCTTGCAATAAAAGCAAGTGGATCCGGCTGAAGGAGATGGCTTAGTCCCTGAGGAAGCACTTGGGACCAGGTCCTAAGCCTACTTTCCTACCGACTTAGCCTTCTTCTTAGTCCAAGAACTCTTCTTGAAGTTATCCTTATTATGCACCATCAACACTTGAATGGCACCCTTCTTGAGATCTGCCTCTGCCTGCTTGAGCATCCCATGCAATTCAGTGAGCTTATTATCCATACCATGCATGTGGTAGTTCGAAATGAACTGACCATACGCACTAGGAAGAGAGTTCAGAATTATATCTGTAGCGAACTCTTCACTAATGGGGTAGCCAAGCCTCTCCATAGACTGCACGTAACCAACCATTTGAATCACATGCGGACTCAGTGGATCACCATCCTTAAGCATGCAACTCAGCAAAGCCTGAGAGACTTGATACCTCTCAGTCTTCGCCTGAGCCTAGAAAATACTTTTAAGGCTTTCGATCATCTCGTAGGCCTCAACATTTGCGAACTGCTTCTGCAAGTCCAATTCCATGTGAGCAAGCATAAGACATATAATATCATGGACTCATCCTTAGCCTGACGGTAGGCATTGGTGGCAGCGATAGTCGCATTCTCATTCGGCTCATCTGGAAGTGGGTTGTCTAGGACATGGTCCTTCTTTTCTTGTTTGGTAACTACTCTTAGATTTCGATACCAGTTGGTAAAATTAGTGTCACTTAGTTTATCTTTCTCAAGAATGGTTCTCAAAGAAAAACCGGATATCTGAGAGTGACTGTTACTTGGTGCGATGATCTACAAAAGAAATGTGCAAAACACTTAAGACATGTATTCATAAAATATAAAGAAAATTAAACACTTTAATATTTATGCTCCCACTAGAACCAACATCCCTCTGATGGTTACTTAGTGATTCGGGATCCTAGATAAGCAAGTCGGCTAGTGAGCTTTAGCATCACCGCTAGCCGCCAAGTGATCTAGGTAGACAACTCCTTGTCAATCGTATCTCATATGACTCCTAATGGTTGGGTGGCATCACATGCCCCGGCTCCCGTCCGACTTTTCGTCGAGTCCCACAACTATTGTGATAGACCCGTCTAGCTTACCGAGTGTTTCCGCTGTAAGAGTCCGACTCGAACCCACCTAGTTGGAAAGAATTGGAAGCACCTCAATTTTATGAGCCCGCTACCAAAAATGTCCGACTTGTGATGGTGCAAACACTGGTGGGAAAACCGACTAGACCTTCTTTGAGGGATGAAATTTTACCGACTATCTAATAGAGGTAAAACAGAGACATATCAATAACACAAAATAAAGCAATTATAATGTGAAATGGTATGGCTCTCTTCATGGCGATCTTCATCTCCACAAAGCCTGTAATATGACTCGTGCCATCTCTTGTCACTTGTCGTCTTACAGTAACATCCCAAAAATATTAAACTTGCATCATCAAATGCTAATCATCAAAATTAGGGTTAATAAACACTTTCTGAACTAAAAATATGAAAGCATTCATATGTGTGTATATTCCAAATTTGGATTTTTTTGAATTGCCATGGTTCTGTGTTTATTTGCTTGTAAAATGATTCTTAGGTGAAATAAACATCATCTAAGCAATCCCCAAACTTTTCTGAAAGACAAACAACTCAAAATGAACAAAGGAAGTGAATGGTCATTTTTGCCAAATTAACTCTCATGCCTACTTTGGCTATCCCTAGTTTTCAAAACCTAACAGAAACATTTGTGGATCTTTTCACCCCTTGTTAGTACTCATAAGATGGTACCAAGGCCCACTTTGTGATCATCCAAAAACATTCAAATACTATGTTTAAATGATAGTTTAAAATTTAATCTATCTCATATGGGAAGATCCCACTATTTCAAAAACCACTCAAACAAGCTCAATTTTAAAAACCCAAGCACCCACAGAATCCTCAGCACATGCCTAGCACACCCACCAAAAATCTTTTCAAAATTCAAAAGTAAGTTTCTTGCGGCCATTTCATCAAAGACTTGGCAGGCAAATTTAAACCAAATCAAATTCACTGTTTTTAATAGTGTTTTGGCCTAACTTCTTCCCTCTCTAGCTAACAGCAACCATCTAGTAGATCATCTAGCTTAATTCTAAACCTCTAGCACCACTGTAAGCTTGCCTTGCCATCAATGGTGATCAGGCCGAGCCTCACCATGCCACCCAAAGGTGGACAACAAGCTAGAGGATGAACTAGCTGCGCCCACCTTGTCTGGGAGGTAGCCAGCACCTCACCGTCGCCCACTGTCCCCTCCCCAAGCCTGTGCAAGCCGTGGACCACCAGGAATGCCGCGCGCCCAGTGCCACTGCGACATGCCAAGCCCGCACCAGAGCGCCGCACCTGGCACGCATGCACACGCCGCCCCTCGACCATAGCCCGTGCCCACCGCTTCGCAGGAACATGCCAGACACCCCCATTCGCCGCCCCGTGCCTCACAGCCACCGCTCGCCGACGAAGACGCCGCCTATGCCGCGTAGAGCACTGCATGTTCCCGACCGATTGCCACCGCCCCTAAGCACGCATTTAAGCTCCAGAGCATCAACAGGAGACCACGCGTCGATCGCCAACCTCAGCCATGCCACTAGAAGCCCGTAGCCATGTCGCCACCGTCGCCTGCCCATCCCTCTCGGTCTCGCCGTCAAGCCTATAAAAGGAGGCCACCCCCAGCTGTTTGAAGCATGCCATTCCACTCCCCTCACCTCACTGAGCGTTCCATCCTCTAGCCGGAGCACGAGGAGCAGCAGCTCGCCATAATTGCGCCGGAGTAGGCCGCCTCTGGAGAAGAAGGGGACCGTTGATTTCGACCACCCCCGGAGCTGCCTCAACCGTCCCTGAGCTCGCCGTCGACCACTTGTTCGTTTGCCCGCCTCGCCGTCGTCACTGGAGCCCTGGTATGCCCCCTATGCACCCCCACTGAGCCGCTAGGGTTCGAGGTCGCCGGTGACATGTTCATCGTCAACGACGATCCCCAGCCGTCGATCTCCCTTCTAATCCAACGAACCACATAGCCCCGTACCGCTTAGCGCATTATGAGCCACTGACTGGTGGAACCCCCTGTCAGCTGAGCCCCGCGCTGCGGAGTGACACTAGGCCGGCCCATTAACCTCTCCCGTGTGACCCAACCGTTTGAATATAGATTTTTCTATTTTAATTCAAACACAGTTTTGTAAATAGATTCAAAATTCAGCCCAGCTCGATTCAGTGAACCAAAATGCATGAAATTAATCTTGTTAGAAAGATACTGAAATGCTTAATCCAAGCCCATTGGATTCAAATCATTTGGATCTGTAGATGAACCTTGGTAAAAATAACAAGTCAGAAGCTTTTCTGCATTCAAACATTTTTTTCAAAATTCAACCGTAATAGCTTTTGAGTTGATTCCAACTCTCAAAAATCACATTGGCCCATAGGCATTCAACTTACAGAAATAATGTTCAAATAACAAAAGAATGCCCCATAGGCATTTCTAGTCAATTTATTTATTTAAAATAAAAAGGTTAAACCTTATTAAATTGTGACACCACTTTAAATCACATTCCCATGTACTGAAATATGCGGTGATGACATGGGTCAACATGATCCCATGTTTGAGTTGGAGAATATTAAATCTTAAGTAGTTTTTCAATGAGTAGAAATTACTTTTCTCAAAATTAAAATAAACAAGACAAATGCTTTAATCTTGTAATGATAAGTGATGATGCTAGATCACCTATAGTACACCCTTGTGTGATGAGTGAAAATAGTTAAGTATTGTTTGGTGATTGTGTACCTCGTATTTATTTATAGACGCTAGTACCAACCAAGGATACGAGGAGGAAGGAGGATACTACGAGGATGAAGCCGAGGAGAACTTCAACCACTACTCTGCTCAAGGCAAGCCTAATACTACTAGTTGATTTGTCAAGCTAATCCTTGCAAGATACCCTACTTATGCAAGCTAATACTTGCTTGTTACCATGCCAACTATATGCCTTAAGCATATGTGGTCCTACCCACTTGATAACCCAATCATAGTTTTACTTTCAAGCTTTATACTTTATTTCTTTATCAAAGATTTCTCTTAGAGTTTACTTAAGTGACTTGTAGATTCTACGAAGATAATTGAAGGTTGCATAAAGAGCATTAAATTTGGCCATGTAGATAACTGATGTCATCCTAAGGCATGAGATTGAACTTAATTAATGTCCACTTGTTTACCACCCCTCATTAGTACTCAACCCCACTTGTAGATGCTAGTGCTAAGCATAAAACTTGATCAACTTTAGATGGGAATACTTGGTGAAAATGGTTATGAAAACCTTGGAATGATGAGTCATTCTGCTGAAATGTTTTGACATGTGTTTCCGAACACCAGATGATTTTGATGTGAAAATGTTGAGGCATGAGCCTTAGCCCTTTATAAAACTGATGGTTGTCTGGATGCGATACCATTACAATTTTACCGTACAACCACAATACCCGAAAATTGGGTAGGGCTTGACTGGAAATTTATATACCTTAGTATGGGTTCCCTCACGGCCAAGGTCTGAGCTGAGGCTACCTTGTGAAGATTGTCCACCTCTGCAGTACCCAAGATAACAGTTGGTCATCGTTGGGAGGCCAAACTCACAGGAGAGGTGCCTGTACTAGGGCATGTAATTCAAAGGTTAGGATTGATTATCCGCATACTGAGTATGGTGAATTCAGGATTTGTTCCTGACGAATGTGTCGAATGTTTTGGTGAAAGTGTACAATTTCTGCAGAGTGTCAAACTATTCGAATAGCCGCGTCCGCGGTTATGGATAGTTGGAGTGGCCAGACTGTTCCCCCGTCAGATATTTTCAAAATGACTTGTGAAATGAATTGAGACGTTGAGTTGACCACAACAGAGTTGTGATATGAAATTCAAGTTCGCACTTAGGTGTTATAAAATTTCAACTAGCTTTCTTTGCTTCTAAAATTAGTAGAGGTAAATCTGGCTTTTTGCAAAACAACCCTGGAGCTTAGTGTCCTACTACAAAAACCCCCTTAACTTGTGAGTATTAGTTTGCGAGTACTTAAAGAGTACTCATGGCTTTGTCCCTGGCTATTACCGTGGCTAGACTATGAAGAGGAGTACCAGGATGATGGACCCCAGGAAGGTTACGACAACTAGGATCATCTCCCATCATCAGCATTGCCTGTGACCCCGAAGATGGAGCTTCGCCTACGCTATCTTTACTATTACGTTTTTCCCATGCTTGAGTTGTATTAAGAACTAGATCATGAGATCCTTATTTGTGTAAGACCTTATGTATGGTTTGTAATGGATGATGTACTGTGATATCCAAATTTGTTATGTCTCACAAAAATTGTAATCCTAGGATTGCGATGTATGGCATAACATGCATCTGGGATTAAAAATCTGTGTGTTGACAAGTTGGTATCAGATCCATCCTGACCATTGGAGACCCTAGTTAGATTGGACGTTTAAATTAAAAACTTAGTTTCAAAACCAAAGGAAGCAAGTATTTACAAAAACTTATTCTCATTCTTATCACTTGGATTCTTTCATGAAAATTCATGCTCCTCAAAAATTCTTGCAAAATACATAAAATTTGACACACTTGATCCCTCTACTAACTTACTCATCCCATATTCTTATAGATGTAGTTGAAGTACAACAAGTTTTATTAGTTGGGGAATGGAGGAGACCTCATCTTTGAGCGGGACTTGGACCAGCTTTCGGAACTTCTGGAGCATCCGCACCCCGAGTTCTTCGGAGGTCAGCTCAATGATCAGGAAGGAGAAGATAGGCAGTGGCTAGTTGTTGCAAGTCTCCGAGGAAAGATTGAACCTCCCACTGCAGAGGGAATTCAGTTCACCTTAAGAGAGAACAAGTGGCTCGATGGACTTGCCAGGGCCATGCAGGAATCTCTTGCCCGTCTATGTGGGCAGAGTATCAACCAGATCAAGGGTACCCGCTTTGAGTTTTGTCCAAGGCGTAATGCTATGGGACAGCCACTGGAAGCCCCACGAGATGAAGACTTAGTTGGAACACCTTAGCTTCATGATGTATGATCGTCAGCAGGAACTAGACAATGCCCGTGACTACTCCAACCACAAGTCCGCCATCATCAAGACGAAGGATCAGACCATCGCCATGCTAGTGAAGGACCGCAAGTCTCGTCGCCGTCAGCTTGACAAGAAGGATCTCATCATTGCCCGTCTTCTCCACCGTATCTCGGATTTGGAGGAGACCATCCACGAGAGAGACATGCAGTTGGAGGAAAGGGAGAATGCAAGAGAAGATCTTCGTGGAGATCCCTACTCTTATCTCAGCCATGATGATGACTTTCTGGAGGATCAGGCCATGGACTTCTTCACCGATGAGGAGGATTTCGCCTTCATCGATGACGATGAGGATGATGATTACACCGACTCCAAGGAATAGTAGCACTTGAGCACTAGCGTAGTGAGTTATATTCGGTCCCACTGTATCGTAGTTTCCAGAATGGTTCTTAAAACCATCTGTTTTTCCTTTGTTGTGGTGTGTGTTGTATCGTGTGCTATGAATGAATGAATGTAAAGAAAGTTGCTAGAAAATCTGATTCAAACTTTAAAAACTTTTCAAAGTCCCTGAACCTTAGAAATTTCCCTCTTTTCTCATGATCTATCTCAATCTTCAGATGCCTCGCGGAGGAAGTGGTTCATCCCCGGACCCGATGTTGCAGATCCTGCAATTGCTGGTTTCTGACCGCAAATCTGAAAGAGCCGAACGTCAAGCCAACTTAGCCACCCTTCTGCAGATAGCTCAACTGGCCCACAATAATCAAGGTCAAGGAAATCAGGACAACCATGGATCTAAGCTCAAGAATTTCCAGAACACCAACCCACCTGTTTTCACTAAGTCGGAAGAACCCCTAGATGTAGATGATTGGCTGCAAACTATGGAAAACAACCTGGAAGTCGCCGGAGTGGAAGCTAACGAGAAAGTTCTGTTCGCCACCTACAATCTAGCTGGAGATGCAAGAGCATGGTGGAACAGCATTCGTGCAATGACCGGAGGACAGATGATTACCTGGGAGGAATTCAAGGTTAAGTTCAGCAGAACCCATGTGCGACCGGGTTTTATCAAGAGGTTGAGAGATGAATTCAGAGAACTGAAGCAAGGAAGGATGACCATAGTGGAATACCGTGAAAAATTCTTGTCATTAGCTAGGTATGCCACGGATGAGATCGACACTGAAGCGAAGAAGAAAGAAAGATTCTTGAATGGTCTGCACAATGAGGTGCATACGGTATTGGTCAATATCCCCTTTGCTGATATTGAAGCCCTCGTCGAATCTGCCATTCAGATGGAAGGAAAGATCAACCA
Source organism: Avena sativa (assembly GCA_916181665.1). Lineage (NCBI taxonomy): Eukaryota > Viridiplantae > Streptophyta > Magnoliopsida > Poales > Poaceae > Avena > Avena sativa. The sequence continues at coordinate 48,887,609 of OV702279.1, read as the reverse complement.
AGCCAATGAGAACCGCAAGCGCCGCATGATGCATCAGCCAGGAACCCATCATACCCCAAAGTATCGCCCCAACCCTACTCCAGGATTTGCCCTGAGAACCAACAGACCCCCGATGAATCGTCTAACCTATCCCAACCGTGGCAACCCAAGGCCCGGAGGAAATCACAACAACCCCGGAAACTCTAGCAATTTCAACCATGCACCACCCAAATTCAACAACAACAATGCTGCCGCCAACACCAACACTGCCCCGATGACTGGAAGCAATGTTGTGCCTGTTGCAACAAAGGACAAGTCGCAACTGACTTGTTATGACTGTGGAAATAAGGGTCACTACTCCAATGATTGTCCCAAGAAGAATGCCACAGCCCCCAATGCAAGTGCCCCAGCTCAGTAGCAGCATCGTGTTCAGCCCGGAAGAAGGTTTGCCCCAGGGAATTCGCTCAACCACAACGGCCGTCTTTTTCTCATGCATGCTGAAGAAGCCCAGGAAGCGCCAGATGTCGTGCTGGGTATGTTTTCTGTTAATTCAGTACTTGCAAAAGTGTTGTTTGTTTCTAGTGCATCGCACTCATTTTTCACCGAAGAATTTGCATGCACTAGTAAGATTCAACCAACCAAACTGAAGCATGTTATGATTGTTCAAATCCCTGGTTCAACCACCAAAGCTAGGAAAATTTGCAAAGCCGTCCCTATCCGAATCCATGGCATAGATTTTTATGCAAATCTGATAGTACTCAGAACTAAAGGTTTGGAAGTAGTACTAGGAATGGATTGGATGTCCAAACATAAAGGATTGATTGACTGCGCCAAGAAAGCCATAACCATGACCAGTACAGCTGGAGTATCAGTCGAGCATGTATCTGAAACCTTACCTCGTCAATTCAAGTGCAACAAGAGTATAGCCCAACCTACCATTGACCAAGTCTGGATAGTCTGTGAATACCCTGATGTATTTCCAGATGTTTTGCCCGGTATGCCCCCAGATCGGGATATCTAGTTTATCATTGAACTAATCCCCGGAACAGGACCCATAGCCCAGAGACCATATAGTATGAACCCATCTGAACTAGCGGAACTAAAGAAGCAGCTGGATGCCATGCTGGAAATTGGATTGATTCAAGCAAGTGCGTCACCATGGAGATCACCTGTCTTGTTCGTGGACAAGAAATATGGAGGTAACCGTTTGTGTACGGATTATCGGAAGTTGAATGATGTCACTATCAAAAACAAATACCCGTTACCCAAGATAGAAGATTTGTTTGATCAGTTGACCGGTGCCAAAGTGTTTTCTAAGATTGATCTTTGAACTGGCTATCATCAACTCAAGATTCACACAGAGGATATCCCCAAGACTGCCTTTACCACCAGATATATGGATTATACGAGTATACCGTCATGTCTTTTGGATTAACCAATGCCCCCGCTTATTTCATGAATCTCATGAATAAGATTTTTATGGAATTCCTGGATAAGTTTGTCGTTGTTTTCATCGATGACATTCTGATTTATTCCAAATTAGAAGAAGAACATGAGCTACACCTAAGGACCATTCTTGGAACCCTTAGAGAGCATCAATTGTATGCCAAGTTTAGCAAATTTGAATTCTGGTTATAGGAGGTAGGATTCCTCGGTCACATTTTATCAGCCGGAGGAATTGCCGTTGACCCTGCAAAGGCAAAAGATGTCGAAGATTGGCAAGCCCCAACGACCCAAACCGAAGTTCGTGCATTTCTCGGATTAGCGGGATACTACCGCAAGTTCGTTTAAGGATTCTCGAGTATCGCCAGACCCATGACCCAATTGCTGAAGAAGGACAAGAAGTTTGAATGGACGGACAAATGTGAAGCGAGTTTTCAAGAACTCAAGAGGAGATTGATTTCAGCCCCAATCTTAATCATGCCGGATATCACGAACCCCTTTGACGTGTATTGTGACACATCCAAGATCGGTCTCGGATGTGTGCTAATGCAAGAAGGAAAAGTTATATCCTATCTATCCCGACAACTGAAACAACATGATAAAAACTACCCAACCCATGACCTCGAGCTCGCAGTCGTAGTTCTAGCCCTGAAGACATGGAAGCATTATTCGATGGGAAACCGTTGTGAGATCTATTCGGATCACAAGAGCCTGAAGTATATATTCACTCGGAAGGAGCTGAATATGAGACAGAGAAGATGGACTGAGCTAATCAAGGATTGCGATCTGGACATTCACTATCACCGCGGTAAAGCCAATGTGGTAGCAGATTACCGTGCCCGCTTGAACTCCATGATTTTGAAGGAGCAAACAAGTCTGCACAAAGAGATGGAAGATTTCCGAATGGAATTAGTGAGTGAAGGATTTTTGGCTAGCATAGAACTTCAACCCACTTTGATCAGCCAGATCAAGGAGGCGTAGAAAGGAAATGCTAGTATCGACGGAATCAAGCGTCGTATCGGTATAGGCAAGGTACCTGGATTCATCGAAGACGAAGAAGGAGTTCTGTGGTACAAAGGATGCCTTTGTGTACCAGCAGATTCTGAGTTGAAAGAAGTTATTCTGAAGGAAGCTCATGATACTCTTTATTCTATCCACCCCGGAGGAACGAAGATGTATCAAGATTTGAAAGAGCAATTTTGGTGGCATAAGATGAAGAGAGAAATCGGAAGCTATATCGCCAAGTTTGATATATGTCAGCGAGTCAAGGCGGGACATCAAAGACCCGCTCGATTGTTGCAACCATTGCAGATTCGGGAACGGAAATGGGATTCCGTTGGAATGGACTTTATCACCGGATTGCCTACTTCTAGTAGCGGAAATGACTCTATCTGGGTCATAGTGGACAGATTGTCCAAAGTCTCCCATTTCTTACCAGTCAAGTCCACATTCAGAGTTCGAAGCTAGCGGAGTTATACATCGCTAGAATCGTCAGTTTGCACGGAGTCCCCAAGAACATCATATCAGATCGAGGAACTCAGTTTACCTCAAGATTCTGGAAGAAAGTCCAAGAAGGTTTAGGAACCCGACTAGATTTCAGCACTGCTTATCACCCTCGGACCGACCGAAAAACGGAGCGAGTAAATCAAATACTCGAAGATATGTTGAGAGCATGTGTGCTAGAGTATGGATCTAAATGGGAAGACTGTCTGCCGTTCGCAGAATTTTCATACAACAACAGTTATCAAGCTAGTTTGCAAATGGCCCCGTTTGAATTCATGTATGGAAGGAAGTGTCGCACCCCTTTGAACTGGTCGAAAGTAGGAGAGAGTCAGATTTTCGGACCCGACATCCTACGAGAAGCAGAAGAGAAAGTTCACAAGATTCGTGAGCACCTCAAGACGGCTCAGTCAAGGCAGAAGAGTTACGCCGACAAGAGACATCGAGACCTCGCCTTCAACATCGGAGATTTCGTGTATCTGAAAGTGTCTCCCTTGAAGGGAATGCAGCGTTTCCAGCTCAAGGGAAAGTAGCCCCCAGATATATCGACCCCTTCAAGATTCTGAACCGTCTAGGAGAAGTGTCGTATCAATTGGAACTGCCACATAGCCAATTCTAGATTGGAGCCACATGCACATCAATGGGGGGCCTGCCATAGGTTCATCACTTAACTACACAGAATCTGAAGATAGGGAGCAAATGATCGATGCGCCAATGTGGTTCATGCCAACCCTGCCTCGAGCTTTCTGAAGTTTGCCCAATATGCAGAAAAGCATATTATCAGCACTCGCAACATAATTTCTATGGCTAGTAGTAGTCACCATGCAATTTACAATGCTACATATGTACTACTTTCATATTGTATTGTAGTATCTACACTTGCAACATCATATCCAGTATTTCCTATAGGTACCATTTAATATACTTTCGTATTTATGTGTTTGATGTTTCCCTATGCAAGCACTCACGCTCCCGTTGCCAATTTTCTACAATAGGTCTAGTAGTGCTGTTTTGGCGACCGTTCGATTTTCTTATAGGTGGATATTGCGGAGAAATGCGAATCTTTGCTTTGTACATAGCATACGTCTGCCATCGTTGTATTTATTCCCTCACCACCCCCAGCCCTAGCCCCAGCTCCATATCTCGCTCACACGCACTCCTTGTCTCTCTACTTTTATCGCCATTGCTCTTCGCTCCATTGACGACCACCACTACCACAACTTACTCATTTTAAGTGGATCGGCGGCAGGCGGCGGGCCCTGCAACCTCATCTAAAGATAGGTGTGGCACTACTACCTGCTTCTTTCTCTAGCTGGAATGCTAACTGCTTCCTCCTTTCTGGATCAATTAGATCCTCTAGCATGTCATTTTTGTCTTCGACAATCACTTGATGAGTCTTATAAAAAGACGAAACGAGTGTTCGGTATCTATCCATAAACTTGGAAGCTAACTTAGGATGCTTCTTAACCAAAGTAAGATGATCCGGTATAGGCTCCGAGTCTATAGAATCATGAGGTATCACAGAGAATGTGCTACCTTCTAACTCCTTAGTTTTCTGCTCCCGGATATTAGCTATCGCCTCCACAACAGCAACATGATAGGATGCTAAATTACTCCTACATTCTCCTATGGGAAGATCGTGATATAATCCAAGATTTTCAGGAAGTTGGATACTCACACGATACTTGGATAAAATCCGGCCATTAAGGTAAGTGATAGTGTTCACTGGAATTCTAGTTGGACAATTAAATATCTTTAAAAGTTGACGAAGTTGGTCTGTAAATGATCCTTGATAATCATCAAGAGTCTCCTCTTTCCTTACCAAAGTTTGTTTTGGAAACTTTGGTGCCATGTCTCTGTATATCCGAAAAAATATTTTTTATTAGTATCCAATGATATATTGCATCATAGCAAAGAATCATCGCACTAAAATATATAACGGAATATTCTCATTTGAATACCCATTATATTACTTTTAGAGAATTATTTATAGTTTCCAAATCTCCTACAGGTAATACCCTTTACTAGGTTTCCAACCTAAGGTCAAAGCAATTTTCTCTGATACCAACTGCGGTGACCCAGCATACCACTGCATGTGTAGTACACTATAGTCATTGACATGACATCCACAGAACACCATTCCGTAAATATCACATCCCTCAGAGTGGTACAACAGAAACATTGCGGGTCCATATTACAAAAGTACACACATTATTATTATTACAATACCGGAACTTCAAGTCTTACAAAAGATCCAACTTACAAACCAAAATATAAAGTGTTCAGCGGAAATTTAAAAGTAGCAACTCCGACTAGGAGTGGGGCTCAACAGCTTATTCTATAGAGCTTATGCTGCTCGGCTCTGTTAGTTACTACTAACTAGACCCTTAAGTGGACTCGTTCTCATCGACCCCGTAGAGGATCTCGTAGTCCACGCCTTCAACTCCTCCGGATAGATCAGGTTCATCGTAGAACATGTCTTCTTGGCATTCGGCTGCATACATTTGCACGTCTTCGGGATCCTCAGAGTCTAAGCAAGGGATCAAAGGAAAGGATGAGTAACAGCGTTACCCAACAAGTTCATTATATGCAAGGTAGGAAGTTTGATGCTCTAACTACCACCTCGGATTATAAATCCTTGGCACTACGCAGTTTTTGTAAATCTTTCTTCAAAGGTTGATTTTATTCCGAAAAACTATGACAATCAGCCTTCACAGGTTGACCAGAACTTTCATGGAATTCCTTTCCTGCCGCGTTCGTAGCTCCTTCCTGGAATAGGGAGTAACAAGTTATAGTTCTTACACTGTGCAGAGGTGCGTTACTTTACCCATGAGAGATCAACTCCTTGTTGCACAACCGAGCGTACTTTCCCGTCCACAATTCCATGATGTGGGGCCCAGTAGTTGGTCCAAGCCAATCACTTCCCCCTTCGCGACCCTGCATGCCTCCTTGGTGTACACCAAGCCCACATAATGAATTACGGCAAAGGTTTGTACAAACCGTTAGATGCCAGAACTATCGTGGGACGATGAGGGTTCCCACCCATATGCTGCATATCCTCTACGAATTACCAATTAATATGCACGCTACAAGGATAACAGCCATGACCTGCACATCCGGCTTCATGCAAGAGGAAGAAGATACAACTGACTTATTTGTCCCATTCCAAATCTCATGGCTAACGCATAATATACGGCGCTAGAATCACTGATGTCAGGGGTTATTAAGTCCCTATTTGATCATTATTGTTGCAATTAGAACTCTAAGTTCTATTGCTCCATTATATCACCACTTAGGATGATATCTATGATTTCTTTGTCTATGAAAATAATATTTTCTTTCTTTTATAGCATATATGATAACACACAATTTGCAAACATTTTTATAAAGATTCTTCAAAGTACATAAGCAAGTGATGAACTTGCCTTGTGATGGCAAGGTAGTGAAGTCTGATGCTTGCACTGGACCTTGAGCTTCTAGTTCTACAAAAACATCATTATTGCCCGATAAGGACAATATTTAAAGAAGCAAAATGATTATGCAAGTAATGTAATGCATTATGCATTTTCCCTATATATTGTGCCTTCTAATAAAGCATTTATAAATGTTATTTTTATATATAGTGCACTTGTTGAATCATTTCCCTTTTTATTTGACTTTTATTGATTTAATAATTCTTTTAGGAATTATTAATTGTACATTAAAATTTATTATTAAATATTTATTTAGTATTTTTCAAAAATACTATAGTATTAATAAATAATAAAGTGATTTTTATTTATTTTTATCACTTTTCAATAATTTTGTAAAATTCCATAAGGAATATATAAATTACAAAATTCTTATAAAAGTTTAAGTGTTCAAAACTTTATATTTTATTTTATTTGAACAGAGTGGATTATTGTGAATCCAAAAATATTTTATTTATAATTTATTGAGGTCAGGGGTATTTTGGTCTTTTCCAATTGATAAAAAAGATTTATTAAATAACTTGGGATGGCCCCTTGGCCTTATTTGGCCAGTGTGGCCCAATAGGGCAGAGTCAAAACATTTCCCCGAGGGGATTTTGGCCCACTCAGCCCACTCTCTTCCTCCTCTCTCCCTCGACCCTATCCTCTCCTCCTCTGACTCGACCCCGTGGCCGGCGATGCCGCCACCATCGATTCCCCCCGCTGCCGGCCATTCTGGCCGCCGCCGTGGTGCGAGTTGAGGTTGTCGACGACGCTCGTTCGTTCTATCCACTTGGATTTGTCTCTGGGGATTTCCCGTGGCCAGTTCCAACCCATTCCCGAACCCTAGGGTTCGGAAGAGATGTTGTCGCCGCCACCACAATCCCTCCAGCGGTGGTGTGCTGGTCTCGTGCGCTGCTGCGGCCGCTGCCGTGGCAGGTGCAGGTTGCAGCGCCCCTCTGGGTGCTCCCTGTGCCGCCGCGGTTTGTCGGCCCATTGCTTCCTCTTAGATTTTTCAGCGAGGACCTCAAGTAAGTTGTTTTTGTGGTGCTAGTCCATGCTACTGCCATGATTCTCTCTATGTATCCAGTGGCTTTCATGTCGAGTGACTATATGCTAATTGGGTTAATCTCTGGATTAGGGTTCTTGCTCTGATTAGGGTTCATCACCCCTTGTGGATCATATCTATGATGTGTTAGATCTAGTGTTGATTATATCTGATCATGGTAAGTGATTGCCTGCTGTGGTTAATAATTGGTAGTGGATTTAATGATGCTAGTTGCCTGTCAGATTTATTATAGTGGTAATCCACTATGATTCATGCTAATGTTTCAATGGAATCCTTGATTGGATTATGCTGTTGATCTGAGAGTTTATTCTACTGTCAGAATGCTCATACTGACAGTAGTTTCTTTCAGTGGTTGCTTACTGTAATTATAATGTTAGCTTGTATAAGATTATACACACTGAATCAAATCATTACATGTAATGATTTTTGTGGATGTATGAATTTAAGATTGATTCCTGGCACTTGGCTTCAGGAAAATGATATGTAATGGTTTGTCCCTTTTCCTGTGGGAACTAAGCAAAGATGATTTTAGCCCATTAAGAACTTGTCCTTGTGATACCATTGTATTCTGGCACACAAGTGATTGGGTTTTTCTTTCTGGCTTAGCTTGATCATGCTTGTGATTTAAACTGATAAGATGATATGAAAGTTTTCTTATCTTGACTGCCTATGATGTTGGTATGAGGCTCTAGGATTTAATTCCTAGTTAGTTGGGCAATAGTTTTTTGAAACTTATAGGATTAGAGGTGCTACTCTCTCTCTCTCTAAGAGATGTGCCCTAATCTGTTAAGATCAAATGAAAATGATCTAAGTTGCACAAATAATACTGAACCCAGTGATGCTGGTTTGAGGGTTTAGTGCTTGTGGTTTGAGCTTGATTTCATATCCTTATACTTGAAATCTCTAGGATAGATGCACACCTCTTGGGTGATTATTGAGATATTATCTCATAAAACAACACATGCTTTTATATACATAATGTGATGAAATCATGTGATGGTTTTATGAGGCTCACCACAGATTCTGATGTGGATGTAGTAGATTGATGATGATCTTGATCTTGATCTGGATCTTGATCTGCTTTTGCTGAGCTCCTAAGCTTTCCTGCTCCTCCTAGCTCCTGGGCTTGACCTTGCTGTCCACCAGATCCATCCCCCTCCTTATGTCACCATCCTGGTGATGTTTGGGTTGATCTGGGTGGCTGGTTTTGGTAGTTGTTCTTGTTTTGGTTGTTGTTCACCCTGGTTGTGCTGGTGTGTTGTGTAGTGGAGTGATGCACTGATGTGCTCCTCCACGACTGTGTTGTGGTTTTGTGATGCTGGCTATGCTTGTGTGGTCGACAGCACACCATCTGCATGCTTGTGTGTGTGCAGCTTGTGTGCCTGCTATGCACATGTGGATAGGTTCAGATAGTTTGAACTTACTATTACCAATCTACTTTTACCCTGGCTGGTGAATTTGTCCCTTTTGGTTGTCATTTGCATTCTGGCTTTGAATTTATGAAAGATGAAATCTTTCATATTGGTGAAACTTGCCCCTTTTTTAACATTTCTCAATGACGAGTTTGTCAAGTGCACCTCACTGACATATCTGAGAGAAATATACTAACACTAATCCTATTCTGTTTCCTATTTAATCTTTGTTTTGCAGGTACAAATATGAGAATGAAGATTTAGTATAGTTTTAGATATAGAATAATTAGTAGATATACAAATGTAACTTTCTTGTTTTTTTGTAATTTTTATTTTATAATTATTGTAATCTTTATTTTATTCTTTTTATAATAACAATTATTTATTTATTAATAAAGAATATTCTTTTTCTTTATTCTTTTTGTAAATGGTGAAGTTTTGAATAACTTCAGTAAGTTCATTCTTTGTAACTTGTTTATGTATATGAAATTCATTTCATATACAATATTGTTTTTAGATAAGGTTTAAGTTATAATACTTTTCTCTTAATTAATTTAAGACTCAAATCTTATATCAAAATCATTTAAATTATAAAACACTTAAGTTTTACAAATCCAAACTCATTTCAAAACACACACAATTCCTTTAAGATCATATAAAATTTTATAGAAATCCTCCTTTAAGACTAAACCTACTCTCAAAGTAAGAAAGAAACATTGATCACTCAAGGTTTTTATTTGGCGAACATTTTACCCACATTTTCACAAATGAATGCATGCAACAATACATATTCCTAAATCTACCCTTCGTTAGGTCCTAAATACAGGGATGTTACACTCAGCACAACCTCTTAGTATAAAAGGGTGTGATACTTTAAGGTAGAACAGAAAGAAGCTAATCAATGCCTCTTGATCTGTGGATTACAACACTTTGATCTGGTCCTAGATATGACGAGGTACTGGAGTTTGTTTCTCCTAGACATTCTGAAATGGTTTGTCTTGATGGACCACAAGAGTATCTTGCTTCGGAAGACACCGATGCACATTTACTACTTGACTACCAACTGGCAGACAAAGGTCGGAAAACAACAAGGGGAAATGAACATTCTCAGGATAAAATCCCGAGATGTGGATGCATAGATTAACAATATTCCAAAAACCAATGCAGAGAAGGGGTAAAGTGTGGCAGAGTCACGAGTATAGATGCGAGACTCTCGAGGAGTACTCTTATCGTGATCTATTTGGTTCCATTAAAGAACATCTACCAGGGCATGTGGTAGGGGAGGTCCTTAGTTGTCACAATTCAGTCGCGACAAATACCACAAGCTTGAAGGCTAAGATTGTAATACCAACCATGCTGAGGTAATGTTTGAACATTAGCAATAGGGTTCAAAGGAATGGATCTTGGTGTAAAGGTCAACTTCACGTACAAGATTCACAACACCAGAATCCAGCACAATCAGGGATCTTCGGTTCAAGTCCAAGGGTTAAAAACCAAGAAATAAGTAACTACTACTTGAGTGACATGGCATACACTACAAGATAATAATCACGAGGTAGCTTCCAAGAGAAGAGACAACTTCTGAAGTACTCAAAAAAATAAAAAGGAGGCACACGAGGCGAAAGGAAACCTCGAAGCCTAGAGCAGAACACTGTGGATCCAACAATATAATATTGCGATTCCAAAAGATAGAGAGATCATGATAGAAAGTAATCTCTCGGATGAACACGAGCAAAGGGGAACAAGGAATTCACAACACACGCAACTCTAGAGAACTCAACACTAGGTTAACTAGTTAAGAAATGACATGCCCAAAAGGCACCTAAGATTTGAAAGACTAGAAGAGATATCAAAACTTTTCAAACATCAACACCAGATAAGATAACTCAGAGTTAGAGTGAAACTGCATAAGGAGAAAAAGAAGCATACTATAGTTTTCGCAAATACTTTTCAGGTTTTAAAATAGTTTTCACAAACACTAGACTCAACATCGAACAATAGCAAGGTTTTCCTACGGTCGGCACTGCTCTGATACCAAGACCTGTGACACCCCTGGGATCAGGGCTAAACAAATCCCAGACCTCTGTCTGACATAATCTTAACCTTGAGCTCGAGGATATCCACTGAAGAATAGATAACATAGAAGTGACCCTACGACACATAATTTATTACAGCAAGCTCATAACTGAGCATAGAACCAAATTATTACAAGCAGAGATCATGACCACAAACATCAAACAACGGAAGGCAAATTATGATATTAAGTATAGCAAACTTAACAAATGGCCTAAGAGGCCTAAAGCATAACGATGACGTCCCAGCCCATAGATTCCAGGCTGCCGGCCGGGAACCCCAAGCTACTTGTCGATGTCGATGTAGTACGGAACTCGTGTTCAGGGGAACACTTACTCTGCCAAAAGTATCAACAAAGCAAGGGTGAGTACAGGGTGTACTCCGCAAGACTTATGGTTGGTGGAGTTGTTTTGCATAAATCCATCTTTGTTTGTAAAACAAGAGAGAGGAGAAGCTCTTCTATTCAAAGTATTTTAAAAGGGGATAAGAGAGCAACATCTCCGAAATATTGATCATCATCTTTTGATATCCACCAAGTCATCATCAAACCCTAACTAGGATCACCCCCTCATACCCATGAGGAAGCAACCTTAAGCACATGTTGATCTGCCAAGTTTTACGATTAGGTTATAGTTCTCTATGATCTTGAGTCCGGTCGCCAAGTCGTTCATAACTGTGAACACGACTTTTCAAAAAGATTATTACCCTGCAGGGGTGTACAATTTTACCCACACGTACCATACGATTCTTAATGCTAGATCATTATCCCTCTTCCTTGGAAGGCCGGCAGAGAGTGGTTGACCACGACCTTTACCTTGTTTTCACCGAGACCACGAGTCACACAATAAGTATGGTTCCGCCGTAATGGGTCAAATCTCGAAGCTGGTACTTAAAGATGTGAGGCGAGGTTGGTTCACCAGGGGCTCCATCGACCCCAAGCAACCCGGTCCACGCTTCCCTACCTGTTATGAATGCACCTCCTTCTTTCGAAAATGTTTTCAATGCGTATGTCGAATGGAACACCCGAACTATGTGACTCATGGAATCTACTAGGCAAGTTAGTTATTCATGAGATTATCCAGGACCGGTGTGGTTGTACGCTCGTGTTGGTTCCAAAGGCACGAACTCAGGTCCTAGTGGGGGCGAGCATGGGACTAGAAAAACCACATCCCACCGTGGCCTCCCATACAAACCTTAGCATGTTTAATATCATATCACTGATCTCATCTCATCACGTTCTCCTGTCATACTAGATTATCTGCATCTGATACATCATCTGGATGATCGAGACTCAACAACTATGCATGGCTAAGCAGGACATAAATAAGCTCTAGCAGTGCACACAAGCCAACCTAGTTATGCTAGGAGTAGTGGATCAGGTAATATAAGTTCAAAGGGAGTAATGCAACAGATAGGATACTCTATCTATCGATAAAAGACCACAGTAGAATCGTATGCAACATGGTAGGAATTGAAATGCTTTCGAAATCATAGGATTATATCATGGTGGGGCTATGCTTGCCTTTGCCAGTTGATAACAGATAAGTAGATCTTTAGGAGCCTTGTACTTGACTTGATTATAGTTGGTCAAGTATTGCTCGTCGATCTTCGAACGTCGACGGTGTTGATCTCTGGCTTCGATCTCGATCTCGTATTCTACCGGGAAGAACCAAATCACCAGAAAGAAAGGGAAAACATTCAACACATGGCATCGATGCAATGCTCGAGCAATAATGATGATATGACAAGTTAAGTTGTATTGAAAAGTAACCCTAAGACATGCTCGACAATTTAATCAGAGTTCCAAGGAGTATAAACCCTAACTCGGGGAAATTCCAGAAGCATATGAGAGGGGTTACTATGTTATTCTAATTATACTTGTCATTTAAGTTGTTGAACAATGCATGATTATAGCTCTAATAGATAGTTATCATTTTTTGAACATTTTCATATATTATCCATATTTTTATGATTTAAAATGAATTAGATATTGAGTTTACAACTTTTATTCATTTTCTAAAATTATTAAACTAACTTAAATTGATTTATTGCGCCAGGATGACATCAGCACATGCAACAAATACTTTCTACACCATTGTAGAACCTAGCCATAGTGGCTGACGTGTGGGACCAAAGCCACATCAGCAGCCACACACGCAAAGTGGGGTCAGCCACTCACGCCAGAGAGGCTGACGGGTGGGGCTTGGTCCACGTTGGCAAACCACGTAGGCTCCATGCGGGCTCGCTGGCGAACACTACAGACGGCGGTGGTTGGTGGAGCTAGGGGCGAGCGGGCTAGCGCAGATGCACGCATTCGACTTAGCTCAATGCGGGCTACCTAATAGGGGCGGCGCCGCCACGGGAGGGTCGTCGGAGCTTGTCCAGCAACAAGGCCGAGCGGCGGAGCACGACGGTGATTGATGCAAGCAAGAAACAGAGAGGGAGGGGGCCAACAAAGTGGTCCAGGAGGTCGGACGGCGTCGGCAACATCGTCGAAGGCGGCGGCCGGAGGCGGGAATGACGACATCGATGGCGGCGATTACGGGCGGCCCTCCTCGATTCCTTTGATGGGGAAGTAGAGGGAGACGAGGTGGAGCTCCTAGGATGCTCAGCGGGGCTCGGGGTGGCCGGGAGCGACGGGGCACCGGTGACATCCACAAGCTAGGGTTCGGCTTCGCACGAGAGAGGAGAGAGGGAGGTCGGGGAAGAGAGGGGGAGTGGATGAGGATGGCCAGGGAGTCACGACGGTGATCTTATCCTCCCCCTGGGAGCGATGGACGACGGGGAGTAGGCGGCAGGGATCGACGGCGGCGCTGCCGACACGGTGCATCTTGCCGACGACGAGGAAGACGACAGGGTGTCGATGCAAAGTGGTACGGGCCCGGGTGGGCTGACTTGGGCTGGTGCTGGGCTGCTGGAAGCTGCTGGCTGGCGACAGGGAAGGAAGGAAAGAGAGATGGGTTGCTGGGCTGCGGCCTGGTTCTGGCTTGTTGGCTCTCTTTTTTTTACCAGAATCTTTTTCTTTTTCCTATTTTATATTTCTCTTTGGTAATTTCATTTTCAAATCTGTTTTATATATTTCAAAAATACCAGAAGGTTTTATAAAACTAGTAAGATATTGTGGGGCCCTCTTATTCCCTTTGGGCTCCACTCATCTTTGTACTTTACCAATATTTCAAAACCATTTGAATTGATTTTCGAATAGAGAGGGGTGTTACATCGACCGATCGAGTGCAGAATATGCTCTCTCTTTCCTTTTGCAGAATATGCTCTCTCTTTCATCGTCTGCATTTTTGAATCTATCATTTCTTTTGGCAATTGTCTATACTGCTGAATCAGTCACTTTGAAATGTTGCTGAATCAATCAAGTGCTGCTGAATATGAACTGGGAATTTGATAATGTTTTTCTGGTCTTATTCCGTTCTACCTAATTTGTCAAATCCTACTTACTAAAGTATTTTCTATAACTAATACTGATGTACTAGTACTTGTTTAGATAAAGTGCAGTAGTTAGTCTTGATTTTGTTTTGAAACATGGCCTTGTCTCAATCTAGATGAGACTTGGGCATCTTGGGTTGCATCGGGGTCACACAGGCATTGAAGTGAGAAGAAGGTACTCAAAGTAGACTCGATCGTCGGTTTTGCATGCTCCAATGGTCGAGTGTGTTTGGAGAAAAGGGAAAACTGATCAGGTGACATGTTTTTAAGAGCTGAAATATGAACTATTTCTCTCTATACTGCTATTGTATTTCAGTGTATGTATTGCTGAATAGCTCACTTTGAAATGTTGCTGAATTGGTCAAGTGTTCCTGAATGTGAACTGCAAAACTAGTTCTCTCTATACTGTTAATTTTTCTATCTTATTTTGTACTGTCGAGTTTATATAAATATCTACCAAAAAGAATTATTGATTTCTTTCCCTCCCTTTCTGAGGTCTATGTTTCGAATCCGGCCGAGCCACAGAAAAATGAAATTTTTATATACCAGGAGAAGAAATCTAGCTTATTCGGCCCCTCTTTAGCCTAGATCATTTTAATTCGGCCTTTTAGGGGTATGTGGACAGCTGACCACAGCCCAGAGAAATTTGAGAAAGGAGACCATGGATAATAGGCTATGGAGTATAGCCCATGCAGAGTAGCCCATGTAGAATAGCCAAACTATTTTTAATTCGGCCTTTTGGGCATTGCCCCACACCTCTCAATTTTTTTAAAGAAAATCTGCCTGCAGTTTTTAGTATATTTTGAGAGCGCCTACAGTTTTTAGTTTAGCTGCAAAGAGACAAATCCATAAGTTATTATAGTGATGTTTAACTGTTCTATTATATTAGCTCTTTATTTTGTAGTGGCAAGGCACCTAGTTCACCGCTGGTGAGGTCTCGAGTTCGAATCCTAGGCAATTTTTGTTCATATCGAGTTATCTTTTTTTACTCTTAGGATGATATCAGGGACCCGGATAAACTACTACTAGCAATGTTGCCAAGTTCAGGACGGCGGACTCGACCCAAAAAAAAGTCCAACATATATACACATGTTTAATTCAAATAGAGGTTGACATGTGGGACCCATCATAGAGATGTTTAATTCAGATAGAGGATGACATGTGGGACCCAACATAGACATGTTTCCTAGATAGAGAAGTCTGATATGTGGGACCCAGCATAGACATGTTTCCTGTATATAGAAGGCTGACATGTGGGACCCAGCATCAGAGTATAACATTTTTTGTACTCGATAAGGCTGACATCTGGGACCCAGATAAACTGATGCCGCATCATAGACACGTTTCCCCGCAAAAACATCTTCCAATGTTGCCAAGGTCATAACGGCGGACTCAACACGAAAAAACAGTCCAACATATACATGCTACTTGCAAATAGAGGCTCACATCTCGGACCTAGCATAGAAACGATTCCTGCATAGAGGTTGCTGACATCTGGGACACAGCTATGGACCAAAGTCAGAATAACGGAGGCGGACAAAAAGAAGTCCATCATAGCATGTTTCATTTATGAAGGGGATGACATGTGGGACCCACCAGATAGACCTTATTATAGGTCTGCATCGAGCAACTTTGCCAGTTCAAATAAGGGAGGCGCGAGCGAGAAAAAATCCAACATGTAGATGTTTCTTCTAAATGAGATGCTGACATTGTTGGAATTATGCCCTAGAGGCAATAATAAAGATGTTATTATTATAATTCTTGTTCATGATAAAGTTTATATTCCATGCTAGATTTGTATTAAGCGGAAACTTTGATACTTGTGTGGTTTATGAACAACACTGTGTCCCTAGTACGCCTCTATGGACTAGCTCATTGATTAATGATGGTTAAGTTTTCCTAACCATGGACATGAGTTGTCAATTAATAGTGAGATCATGTCATTGGGAGAATGATGTGATGGACAGACCCAAATCAAGCAGAGCAATTAGATCGTGTCATCGTGTTCATCTTTGCGAAGCTTTTTCTTATGTCAAATATTGTAGTCCTTAGACCATGAGATAATGCAACTCCCTGGTATCGGAAGAAAGATTTGAGGTCATCAAACGTCATTCTACGAGAGGGTGATCATAAAGGTGTCTCTCAGGTAATCGGAAAGTACTTGTTGGGTTGTATGTATTGAGCTGGTATTTGTCCCTCCCAAGTCGGAGAGATATACTTCGGGCCCACTCGGTAATCGATATCAACACCGCTTGCAAGCACGTGGTTAAGGAGTTAATCACAAAGTGATATCGGATTACAGAATGAGTAAAGTACTTGCTGTGAACGAGATTGAACTAGGTATGCCGATACCAACGATCGAATCTCGGGCAAGTAAAATATCGCGTGACGAAGGGAATATAAATATGGGATTAACTGAATCCTGGCATCGTGGTTCATCCGATATGATCATCTATGAATATTTGGGAGTCAATATGGGTTTCCAGACCCTGCTGTTGATTATTGATAGAAGATCATGTCTGCATGTTGTCGGACCCGTAGGGTCACACACTTAACGTGCCTTGACGCTAGGATAGAATGGATAATTGGTTTATGAGTTTTTGTTCAGAGTCTCGGATGAGATCCAGGACATCACGAGAGGTTCCGGAATGGTCCGGAGAATAAGATTTATAAAAAGGAAAGCAGTTTTTGGATTTCAGAATTTTTTCGGAATGTTTGGTATTGTACCGGAAGGTTCTAGAAACTTCCGGAGTGGGACCAACGTCGCCCCACTTGTTGGAGGAGGGCGTGGGCCTACGAGGGAGTGCCCTGGTCGCATTGGGCCAGGGGCAAAAGGCCCCAGAGGCCCAGCCGGCCAAAACCCTAGGGGAAACCCTAGGGGATCTTCTAGAGGGGGGGGGGAGACTTGCCCCCCACTCCACCCTTGTGGCCACCGGCCCTAGGGCTTGTAGGAGGGGCAAAGGGGGCCGGCCATCCCTCTATATAAATATAGAAGGGGCACACCCTCCTCCCACCCCTCCTTGAACACTAGCCGCCTACCTGCTGCCCTCCAGATCTCTCTCTCCCGACTGTGCGTAGGCGAAGCCCTGCCGCAGAAACTCTCCACCTTTGGACCATGCCGTCGTGCTGTAGAACCAATCTATATCTCCACCCCATTTGCTAGACCAAGGAAGGAGGATACGTCGCAGTGCCGCACGTGTGCATCTCTCGGAGGCGTCGCCACTTGCGGCGTTGGATCAGATCAAATCGCGAGGAGGGGAAGGCTAGTACGACTACGTCAACCACGTTCTGTTGAACGTTCTGCTGTGCGATTTCTTCAATGGTATGAAGATCTCATCTATCCCTCTCGTTGATTGCATCTCCTAGATTAGATCTTGTTTTTCCCGTTCGCATCCGTAGAATTTTTTTGATTTACTATGCTGCAAAACCCTTCAGTGGTATCAGAGCTAGATCTATGCGTAGATGTGTTTCACGAGTAGAACGCAACATGCTTGTTATGGGCGTTGATGTTTTCTGTTGCAAGCCTCTTGTTGTGTACTTCTTATGACGCGGCATAGTGAGATGGAAGCGGTCTAGGCCAACTTTACGCGACCTTGTTCGCGAGACCGGCTCCGCACTTGACGTGTGGCTTGTTCCACACATGCGGCTGGTGGATGCCAGTTTATCTCACTATAGTTGTCATGGGATTTACACCGGATGTTGGCAACCATAATATCACCGTTTTGGCTTTTCGTAGGTAAGAATTGTTCTTAGCTTGTTACTACCATAAGCCACGTAAAACATGCAAAAACAAAGTAGAGGCGTCTAACTTGTTTTTGCAGGGAGTGTTTCTGTGATATGGTATGGCCCAAGATTTGATGTGTATGTTGTATGCAATGATCATGTTTTGCAATATTTCATGACTTGCATGTCGATGAGTACACAACCGGCAGGATCCATATGGTTGTCTTTATAATTGTGTATGACCTGTGTGTCAACTTCTTATACGCCATGTAATAGCTTTACTTTATCGCTAAGTAGTTAGCAATAGTTGTAGTTGTTATTCGTGGTGGAGGCAATCATGGTGGAGTGATGGAGATCATCCTGTCACGCACAAGATGGAGATCATTGCTCGGAGATTGGCTATACCATGTCACATAAAATTATATGCATGTGATGTTTATCCTTTTATGTATCTTATTATGCTTAGATCGCGACGGTAGCATTATAAGATGATTCCTCACTTAAATATCAAGATAAAATTGTGTTCTCCCCATGTATGCACCGTTGCGAAAGTTCGTCGTGTTCAAGCATCTCGTGATGATCGGGTGCTATAAACTCTACGTTCACATACAATGGGTGCAAGCCAGTTTGCACACGCGGAAATACTTGGGTTTAACTTGACGATCCTAGCATGTACAAACAATGGCCTCGGAACACACGAACCGAAAGGTTAAGCATGAGTCATATGAATGATATGATCGACACTTTGTTGTCCACCATTGAAACCACATCTCTTCTCGTGAAGATCGGATTAGGTGTGGTGAATTGGGATCATGTTCACTAAACAACTTAAGGGATGTTGAATTTAGTGGGAGTTTAGCTAGTAATTTGATTAAGTTGAACTAGTTATCATGAACATAGTCTAAATGGTACTTGCAAATTTTGTAGATCAAATGGCTAAGTCCAACTTCAACTTCAACGTTTTTTCCGAGAAAGAAAAGCTTAAGAACAATGGGTCTAACTTCACCAACTGGTTCCGCAATCTGAGAATCATTCTCGCTGGCGGACAAAAGGACTATGTCCTTGAGAAAGCGCTAGGTGACGCCCCTGCTATAGATGCGCCGGCTGATGAAAAAGCTGTTTATCAGTCGCGCAAATATGATTATGGTGTGATTAAGAGCACCATGTTGTTTGCTATGGAATCGGACCTTCAAAATTGTTTTGAGGAGTTCGCCGGGCCTTTGGAGTTTCTTGAGGAACTGAAAACCATGTTTCAGACTCAGGCCCGTTCTGAGAGATATGAGATCTCTGAGAAATTCTTT
This sequence comes from Avena sativa, assembly GCA_916181665.1. NCBI lineage: Eukaryota > Viridiplantae > Streptophyta > Magnoliopsida > Poales > Poaceae > Avena > Avena sativa. The sequence goes on along the minus strand of OV702279.1, from coordinate 48,868,222 downwards.
AACTGCAAGATGGAGGAAGGGAGTTCTGTTAGTGAGCACGCCATTCAGATGTCGGGCTACACTCAACGTCTTGAGCAACTGGACTGCAAGATTCCAGAAGAGCTCAAGATTTACAGAGTTCTGCAATCACTCCCTCCTAGCTACAAAGGTTTTGTAGTTACTCATAATCAGATTGGTTCCACTGATACTATCACTGAGCTCTTCGCTAAGCTGAAGGTTGCGGAGGTGGACATCAAGAAAGATAATCATGTGTTGATGGTCAACAAGCCCCCCAGCTTTAAGAAAGGTAAGGGTGCTAAGAAGTCCTTCAAGAAAGGCAGCGGCAAGCGCGTTGCCCCTGCTCAGAAGAAGCTCAAGTCTGGACCTAAGCCGGACACTCAGTGCTTCTATTGCAAGGACAAGGGTCACTGGAAGCGCAACTGTCCAAAGTACTTAGCAGACAAGAAGGCTGGCACCATTAAAGGTATATTTGATATACATGTTATTGATGTTTACCTTACTAGCGCTCGTTGTAGTGCCTGAGTATTTGATACTGGTTCAATTGCTAATATTTGTATCTCGAAACAGGAGCTACGGATAGACGGTGGCTAGCAAGGGATGAGGTGACGATGCGCGTTGGCAACGGAACAAGAGTTGATGTGATGGCCGTCGGCATGCTCTCCTTAGTTTTACCTTCGGGATTAGTTTTAAACCTTAATAAATGTTATTATGTGCCTGTGTTGAGCATGAACATTATATCTGGATCGTGTTTATTGCAAGACGGTTATTCATTTAAATCGGAGAATAATGGTTGTTCTATTTATATGAATATCATCTTTTATTGTCATGCACCTGCTATGAATGGTTTATTTCTTCTGAATCTCTAAATCAATGAAACACATATCCATAACATTGAGGCTAAGAGATGCAAAGTAGATAGTGATAATTCAACTTATTTGTGGCACTACCGTCTAGGTCATATTGGTGTAAAACGCATGAAGAAACTCCATTCTGATGGACTTTTGGAGTCTCTTGATTTTGAATCATTTGACACGTGCAAGCCGTGCCTCATGGGCTAGATGATCAAAACCCCGTTCTCCGGTATAATGGAGCGAGCAACGGACTTGTTGGAAATCATCCGTACCGATGTATGCGGACCAATGAGTGTTTCGACGCGCAGTGGATATCGCTATTTTATCACTTCTACTGATGACTTAAGTAGATATGGGTATATCTATTTAATGAAACATAAATCTGAAACATTTGAAAAGTTCAAAGAATTTCAGAACGAAGTGGAAAACCATCGTAACAGGAAAATTAAATTTCTACGATCCGATCGTGGAGGTGAATATTTGAGTTATGATTTTCTCACGCATCTTGAAGCAAGCGGAATCGTTTCGCAACTCACGCCACCCGGAACACCATGGCGCAATGGTGTGTCTGAACGCCGAAATCGAACTCTATTAGATATGGTGTGATCGATGATGTCTCTTACAGATTTTCCGTTATCATTTTGGGGTTATGCATTAGAAACCGCTGCATTCACTTTAAATAGGGAACCATCTAAATCCGTCGAGACGACACCGTATGAACTATGGTTTGGTGCTAAACCTAAGTTGTCGTTTCTTAAAGTTTGGGGATGCGAAGCTTACGTCAAGAAGTAGATATGGATAACCTAAGGAAACGATTGGGTATACCTTCTACCATAGATCAGAAGGCAAAGTGTTTGTCGCAAAGAACGGATCCTTTCTTGAGAAGGAGTTTCTCTCGAAAGAAGTGAGTGGGAGGAAAGTAGAGCTAGACGATGTTATTGAACCTTCTCTTGAGTTGGAGAGTAGCGCAGCACCGGAAATTGTTCCAGTGCCGTCTGCATCAACAATAGAGGAAGCTAATGGAGAGGATCATGAAGCTTCGGACGATGCTACTACTGAATGTCGTAGGTCGACAAGGTCACGTGCCCCTCCTGAGTGGTACGGCAACCCTGTCTTAACAGTCTTGTTGGTAGACAACAGTGAACCTGCGAACTATGAGGAAGCAATGATGAGCCCATACTCTGAGAAATGGCTAGAGGCCATGAAATCCGAATTGGGATCCATGAGCGAAAACCAAGTATGGACTTTGGTGGACCCTCCTAGCGACCGAAAGGCCATTGGGTGCAAATGGATTTTCAAAAGGAAAATGGACGCATATGGTAATGTTACTGTCTATAAAGCACGGCTTGTCGCGAAAGGTTTTCGACAAGTTCAAGGTGTTGACTACGATGAGACTTTTTCTCCCGTAGCGATGTATCAATTCGGATTTTATTAGCAATTGCTATGTTTCATGATTATGAAATATGGCAGATGGATGTCAAGACTGCGTTCCTCAATGGCAACATTGATGAAGAGTTGTATATGATGCAACCTGAAGGTTTTGTCGATCCTAAGGATGCTGATAAGGTGTGAAAACTTCGGCGTTCCATTTATGGACTGAAGCAAGCATCTCGGAGTTGGAACCTTCGTTTTGATCAAGTGATCAAGAGCTTTGGATTTGTTCCAAATTGCTACGAAGCATGTATCTACAAGAAAGTGACTGGGAGCTCAGTGACATTTCTAGTACTATATGTGGATGACATATTGATTATTGGAAATGACATTGGTATGCTTAACGATGTGAAGAGTTATTTGAATAAATGTTTTTCAATGAAAGACCTAGGAGAAGCTGCTTATATATTAGGCATCAAAATCTATAGAGATAGACAAAGACGCCTAATAGGTTTAAGCCAAAGTACATACCTAGACAAAGTTCTGAAATGGTTCAGAATGGATAAGGCAAAGAAAGGTTCAGTGCCCATGTTGTCAGGTAAGATATTGAGCAAGGCTCAATGTCCAGCTACGGTAAACGATAGAGAAACCATGAGCAAAGTGCCATATGCCTCGGTCATAGGTTCTATCATGTATGCCATGCTGTGTACTGGACCGGATGTGTCCAATGATCTTAGTTTGACGAGCAGATACCAAAGTGATCCAGGAGTGGAACACTGGACAATCGTAAAGAACATCCTAAAGTATTTAAATAGGACTAAAGAAATGTTCTTGGTCTATGGAGGTGATGAGCAGCTCGTCGTAAAAGGTTACGTCGACGCTAGTTTTGACATCGACCCGGATGATTCTAAATCTCAGACAGGATACGTTTATATTTTGAATGGAGGAGCTGTGATCTGGAGAAGCTGCAAGCAAAGTGTGATCGCGGGATCTACAGTAGAATCGGAAAACATGGCTGCTACAGAAGCATCAAGTGAAGGAGTTTGGATCAGGAACTTCATCATTGAGCTTGGTGTGGTTCCAAGTGCCTTGGACCCACTTGAGATATTGTGTGACAACACTGGCGCCATAGCACTGGCTAAGGAACCAAGATATCATCAAAAGACCAAGCATATCAACCGCCGGTTCCATATAATTCGAGATTATATAACAGGTGGAGATCTGAAGATTAGCAAAGTACATACGGATCGGAATGTCGCAGATCCGTTGACTAAACCTCTTCCACGAGCAAAGCATGATCAGCACCTTAATGCCATGGGTGTTAGATTGTTGCCAGATGTAAACTAGATTATTGACTCTAGTGCAAGTGGGAGACTGTTGGAATTATGCCCTAGAGGCAATAATAAAGATGTTATTATTATAATTCTTGTTCATGATAAAGTTTATATTCCATGCTAGAATTGTATTAAGCGGAAATTTTGATACTTGTGTGGTTTATGAACAACACCGTGTCCCTAGTACACCTCTATGGACTAGCTCATTGATTAATCATGGTTAAGGTTTCCTAACCATAGACATGAGTTGTCAATTAATAATGAGATCATATCATTGGGAGAATGATGTGATGTACATACACAAATCAAGCAGAGCAATTAGATCGTGTCATCGTGTTCATCTTTGTGAAGCTTTTTCTTATGTCAAATATTGTATTCCTTAGACCATGAGATAATGCAACTCCCTGGTATCGGAAGAAACCTTTGAGGTCATCAAACGTCATTCTATGAGAGGGTGATCATAAAGGTATCTCTTAGGTGATCGGAAAGTACTTGTTGGGTTGTATGTATCGAGATGGGATTTGTCCCTCCCAAGTCGGAGAGATATACTTCGGGCCCACTCGGTAATCGATATCAACACCGCTTGCAAGCACGCGGTTAAGGAGTTAATCACAAAGTGATATCGGATTACGGAATGAGTAAAGTACTTGCTGTGAACGAGATTGAACTAGGTATGCCGATACCAACGATCGAATCTCAGGCAAGTAAAATATCGCGTGACGAAGGGAATATAAATATGGGATTAACTGAATCCTGGCATCGTGGTTCATCCGATATGATCATCGATGAATATGTGGGAGTCAATATGGGTTTCCAGACCCCGTTGTTGATTATTGATAGAAGATCATGTCTGCATGTTCTCGAACCTGTAGGGTCACACGCTTAACGTACCTCGACGCTAGGATAGAATGGATAATTGGTTTTATGAGTTTTTGTTAGGAGTCTCAGATGAGATCCAGGACATCACGAGAGGTTCTGGAATGGTCTGGAGAATAAGATTCATATAAAGGAAAGCAGTTTTTGGATTTCGGAATTGTTTCGGAATGTTTGGTATTGTACCGGAAGGTTCTATAAGCTTCCGGAGTGGGACCAACATGGCCCCACTTGTCGGAGGGGGGCATGGGCCTATGAGGAAGTTCCCTGGCTGCATTGGGCCAGGGGCACAAGGCCTCATAGGCCCAGCCGGCCAAAACCCTAGGGGAAAACCTAGGGGATCTTCTAGAAGGGGGGGAAGACTTGCAGAGGAGGGGCAAAGGGGGCCGGCCAGCCCTCTATATAAAGAGTGCAGGGGCGCACCCTCCTCCTTTGCACCACGCCGCCTACCGGCTGCCCTCCATATCTCTCTCTCTCCCGACTGCACGTAGGAGAAGCCCTGTCGCAGAAACTATCCACCTTTACACCACGCCGTCGTGCTCTAGATCCAATCTATCTCTCCACCCCACTTGCTGGACCAAGGAAGGAGGAGAAGTCGTGGTGCCGTACGTGTGCATCTCTCGGAGGCGTTGCCACTTATGGCGTTGGATCAGATCGAATCGCGAGGAGGAGAAGGCTAGTACGACTACATCAACCACGTTCTGTTGAACGTTCCGCTGTGCGATTTCTTCAAGGGTATGAAGATATCATCTATCCCTCTCGTTGATTGCATATCCTAGATTAGATCTTGGCTTTCCCATTCACATCCGTAGATTTTTTTTGATTTACTATGCTGCAAAACCCTTCAGACATCTGGGACCCAACAGCTTGACTAAACGGCAGGTTCATCGAGCAATGCTATCTAGTTTCAAAAAGGGTAGCACTAGAGAAGAAAATTTATGTGAGGATGACATAGGGGACCTACCAGGCTGAATAAACGGCTAATGCAGCGAGCAACGCTATCAAGTTAAAATGGAGGAATGAGCCATGGAAAAAATCCATGATGCAGATGTTTCTTCTAATGTGAGGATGACACGTGGGGCCCAGCTACGAGATTAACGGTAAACGCATAAACAGAGAGGCTGGCATGTGGGATCCATCAGCGAGACCATATATAGGTGTTGCATCGAGCAATGTTGCCAAGTTCAAAACTGGGAGTCGCAAGCGAGGAAAAAGTCCAACATGCAGACGTTTGTTCTAATGAGATGCTGACATGTGGGACCAAGCTGTGTAACCAAACGGCAGATTGGCTGAGCAATGCTATAAAGTTAACATGAAGGAGAGCCCGAGGGCAAAAAATCCATCATACACACGTTTCATCTAATGAGAGGAATACATGTGGGCCTAGCTGTGTGATTAAACGGTAGATGCATCTAGCAGCGCAATCAAGTTCAGAATAGGGTAGGAGAGAAGGAAAAAATTCCAACATACACACGATTCTTCTAATGAGAGGCTGTCATGTGGGACCCAACAACACAACTAATGACAGATAGATCGAGCAACGTTATTGAGTTCAAATTAGGGAACCACGAGCAAAGGAAAAAAATCATCATGCACATGTTTTTTCTAATGTGAGGATAACATGTGGGGCCCAGCTGCGTGATTAAATTAGATGCATCTAGCAGCGCTATCAAGTTCGGAATAGGGTAGGGGCAGCGAAGGAAAAAATTCCATCATACACACTATTCTTTTAATGAGAGGCTGGCATGTGGGACCCAGCATCGTGATTAAAGACAAATAGATCGAGCAACATTATCGAGTTCATATCAGGGAGGCACAAGCCGAGGAAAAAATCCATCATGCACACATTTCTTCTAGTGTGAGGATGACACGTGGGACCCAGCAGCCTAATTAAACGAATGATGCGTCGAGCGACCCTATCAAGTTTGACACAGGGAAGGGAAAAATTCCATCATACACACGATTTCTCTAATGTGAGGGAGACATGCGGGACCTAGTAACCTGAATAAACGGAAGAGGCTTCAAACAACGTTATCGAGTTCAAATCAGGGAGGCGCGACCAAAAAGTTTGGTCCGCTAGAGTCAGTGACGTCTAGGACCCACACTCAAAAAAGTACTTTGGCGAGTCAACATATCGCGAGGAAGCGGTGTAACACCCTCGGATCGGTCCTATGCAAGTTTTAGCGATTCCCTCCAAACCCGCATAAAAACGATTCAAAGGTGCCCACCAGGCACTTGTGTGCGGGTGGAAACTGAAGTAATATCATTACAGATTATTCCACGATGGAACCCACAGAACATATATATACAACACGACTCTATGAGTCAAGAATACAGATATACAGTACAAATATCCAAATCACCTTGAAAACGATACAACATCCGAGTACGAATAAAATGCAAATTGTCTATGAGCCCTGAAGAATGACCAATGGCGTCCATAACCCTGCCCAGGCCAAGCCGGAAGGGTAACCCTGCTAACGACGTCGTTCTCAAACCTGCTAAACAAAAGGGGTGCCAACAAAGGGCAAAAGAAAAAGAGAGCGGTCAATACTGAGGCCAGTACACGGCGAGTCTTAGAATTCGGTGGTCCTCGCCTACATAGGTATGGTGAACTGAAGCGGCATCGCAGCATTGCACTAAACAACCTATAGAGACTCGATACAACTGTCGGCTATCAAAGAGGGATAAGAAGGACCTATTCGGAACCAAGCTAATACTACCACCAAACATACCCATCCTAGTATTTCACCCTCGAGACCAAATGAGGAAGTCTTGCCAAGCAAAACTCACACGATTGGCAGTTTTATTCATTCTTTCTGTGGTGGTTATCCAACTTACTAGTCATATCAGATACAAGTCAAATTATAACAGTAAACTTTAGTTATAGTTGTCTATGATCAAGAACTTTGCGCCAAATTTTCCATAACAAAGGACATGGATTTTCGAAAAGATTAAACCCTACAGGGGTGCACCAAAGTTTCCACACACACCTACACCCTTGCTGTCAGATCAGGTAGGTACAAGATCACAAAACATACACCCAGCAGTATGTCGACGGGGTTTCAGACACGACGTTTCCTAGACCCAATGGAAGCACATGGGGGCCACCCCACTAGCTACCCGAAATGAAGTTGACCTGCTCCGAAATGGACCCAGTGGTTTGCATCAATGGCTGTAAATGACTGGGAACCCGAAAGTGTGACTGGGCTTGTCGATATCGCAAAAAAACTGTACATTTTTTCCTAAACAGTACAGGCGCTCCACGTGAAATAGTAAATAAAGTAGTAAAGCATGGAATAAGTACAAGATAGTAATAACGCCGTAAACTAGTTTGTGTCCCCAGTATATTACTTTGAAATCAGGTACTAAATCGATGGGGGTGACCACACACCCCACCTGTGGTTAGCGCGCTCGATCTCGGAACATGTGTCAAGAAGTCGGGGTCCTACGGGACACCAGTGAGCGTTTAAAAACCAAATATTGTCTATTACCCATCGGTGCCTCTACATTATTTACCTACTTTCAATATTAGTTATTAAATGGTAATTAAAGTCATGATCATCTCCACCATTAAACATGTGCCAACCACCCAACAACGGTGGAATATCGACGATGCGAAGCAGCACCTGAGCAAGCGACTATGACTCACAAGGCCGACTATCTACCAAACAACAGGTAATAGGAGGTGTCCATGTTAATATAGAGGTGTTGCGCCTAGTTGATGTAGGTGTGCTTCGTCGGGAAACCCCAAGAGCAAGGTGTGATGTAGCACAGCAGCAAGTCTTCCCTCAGTAAGAAACCGAGGTTATCGAACCAGTAGGAGGAAGGAAACGTCACACAAGTGTTGCATGCAACGTGGAAACCTGCACAACACAAACTCAAGACTTTGCCCCAACGAACAGTGAGGTTGTCAATCTCACCGGTTGCGGTAACAAAGGATTAACTGTATGGTGTGGAAGGTGATGATGGTTTGCATCAAGTAAACAGTGGAAGATGTATCAATGTTAAAGATTGGACCGGGGTCCATATTTCACTAGAGGTCCTCTCCGTAGATAAATAACATGGCATGAAGGGTAAACAAATTACATAAGCGAAATTGACTGGAACTGAGAAAGGCATAACAATGCAATACTAGACAAAAAGATCCTATGAGATTCGATTGGGCAATACAACAATATACATAGACCGCCATCCAACTGCATCTATGACTAGAAGTCCACCTTGAGGTTATCATCCGAACCCCCTCCAGTATTAAGTTGCAAGCAACAGACAACTCCTTTAAGCAAAGTGTGTAAGGTAGACAATCCACTTGTCCCATGAACAAGAGACCGTTGTTTTCTCCCTAGTGGAAACAGAAAATCTACAACCGAAGAGATTTCTGTCAATTCCCTTGGAAACTAGAGGCATGAACCCACTATCGAGCATAAATACCCCCTCTTGGAGTCACTAGCAACTAGTTGGACAAGATAGCTACTAACAACGGAGAGCATGTAAGATCACAAACAACACAGACATGATAGAATCAATTAGACAAAACCATTAATCAATCTGATATAGTAATATCAATATCCATCGGATCCCCGCAAATACAACATGCATGATTACAAATAGATTAGATCTTGATCATGAACGGAGCTCACAAGGTCTATACATGAAAGCACAAGGAGGAGATACAACCATCTAGCTACTACATGGACCCGTAGTCCAAGGTGGAACTACTCACGCTTCATACCGGAGGCTGGCATGATGAAGAAGAAGGCCTCCGAGATGATCTCCCCTCTGGCAAGATGCTTGGAAGAACTTAAGATCCCCCCCGATCTAGGGGCGACGGTGGCGGTGGCTACAGAAGGTTTCATGGAGTTTTGATCGGGTCCTAGGGTTTTTGCATCGGGGGCTTCTTATAGGCGAATGGGCAATCCAGGGGGGGCCACCAGGGGGGCCACACCCTGCCCAGGCGCGGGCCAGGCTTGGCCGCACCTAGGGGGTCTGGCCGCCCCGTGGCACCCCTCCGTCTCGTCTTCTGGCTTCGTGTCACCCACGGTAAAATATTGACTTTGGATTTTGTCCCGTCCAATTCCGAGAATATTGATTTTATGCCGTTCTGGAACCAAAAACAGAAGAAAACAAGTAACTGGCACTATGGCAACTTGTTAATAGGTTAGTTCCAGAAAAAAGATATAAAAACACCTCAAAGTGTAGACAAAGCAGATCAAAGTAGATACTAAACAAGATATTGAACATCAAAAATTACTAATACGTTTCCGACGTATCAAGTATCCCCAAGCTTAACTCCTTCTCGTCCTCGAGTAGGTAAGTGATAAAAGAATAATTTTTTAGGTGACATGTACCATAAAAACCAAGATCAAACCATTTGCAAGCATTGAAATCTGGGATCAAAGAACTCTAAACATGTTCATGAAAGATGGAGTTCTAACAATAAGACAAAGTAACTATGCATGCAACATGAAAGGTTACAAAAAAATATCATGAATAACGTGCATTGAAAAACTTTTGTTTGTTTCACATACAGAGAACATGGCATAGTGGCATTCATCTTGTCCCTCGTGGAGTAGCAAATAGATGCATAAGACACCTTCAAATTTCATAAGAGTCACTAGATACAAATAGCACAAGAACAAGTAATATTACAATATGCATCAATCAATAAGTTTTGGGACACTGCACATAGAACTAAGAATGGCAACTATGCTCTCTTAATGGTGCCTAAAGGATAGAAGGTGGGGACTCAATATAATAGTGGAAGAAAGGCCCTTCACAAAGGGAAGAAGGGATTTCAAGTTTCAAAAAGAGCTTCCAAAAATTATGGTACTAGATAGCTTTCAGCCCTCATTGCCCCTATCATAAGCATCTTGAAGTGATTAACGTTAAAGTGAACAAACTATGGAGTATATGTTTGACAAAGTATAAGTTGGCAATCTCAAGTCCCTTGAATACGAGGGCCACACATCATGCTACTCAACTTCAGTCACCTGTAAGTTCTTGTCATAGTAAGTACATGTGTACCATAGAGAACCGCCAAAGGGGTACCCCTTTCACATGGTACAGGAGCTATCCCATAAGCAAAACGACAAGGCAAGATAACAATGAGCATCTCAGCGATCTTTTTATTTACTATGTGCATATCTTTTTATTGAGGATGCTTCATAGAATGCTCATTATGGTGATGCTGCAAGTTTCCACCATGATTAGGCATGGCTTAGGCTAGCGGCCCAGGAGTTTCTCTAACACAAAATACATAACTCCATGGACTTACAAGCTCCCTCTTTATTTGTCACCGGTGACATCCATAGACAAAAGAGCATGATATCAACTGTGTACAAAGTACAATGTCAACACCCGGATTTTTAATCCCAGATGCCTGTTATGCCATACATCGCAATCCCAGGATTACCATTTTTGCGAGACATAACAGAATTGGATACCATAGTACATCATCCATTACAAACCATACATAAGTTCTTACACAAATAGGGATCTCATGATCCAGTTCTTAATACAACATCAAGCAGCGGAGTACATAATAATAACGGTAGCGTAGGCGAAGCTCCATCTTCGGGGTCACAGGCAATGCTAACGATGGGAGATGATCCTAGTTGTCGTAACCTTCCTGGGGTTCATCCTCCAGGTACTCCTCTTCATAGTCTGGCCACGGGAATAGCCAGGGACAAAGCCATGAGTACTCTTTACGTACTCGCAAACTAATACTAACAAGTGGAAGGGGTTTTTGATAATAGGACACTAGGCTCTAGGGTTGTTTTGCAAGAAGCCAGATTTACATCTACTGAGTTTAGAAGCAACGAATGCTAGTTGAAGTTTTATAACACCTAAGTAGGATCTTGTAACTCGCATCACAACTCTGTTGTGGTCAAGTCAAAGTCTCACATACTTTCACAAATCATTTTGAAAAGTCAAAGTCTCGCATCCAACTGTCCATAAGCGCGGACATGGCTATTCGAATAGTTTGACACTCCGCAGAGATTGTACACTTTCACCACGACATTCGATACATCCGTCAGGAAAAAATCCTGAATTCACCATACTCATTATGCGGATAATCAATCCTAACCTTTCAATTACACGCCCTAGTATAAGTACCTCTCCAGTGAGTTTAGCCTCCCAACCATGACCAACTGTCATCTTGGGTACTCCACAGGTGGACAATCTTCACAAGGTAGACTCAGCTCAGACCTTGGCCGTGAGGGAACTAATACTAAGGTATATAAGTTTCCAGTCAAGCCTACCCAATTCTCGGGTATTGTGATTGTACGATAAAATTGGAATGGTATCGCATCCAGACAACCATCAGTTTTATAAAGGGCTAAGGCTCATGCCTCAACATTTTCATCACCATAAATCATCTGGTGTTCGGAAACACATGTCCAGAACATCTTAGTAGAATGATCCATCATTCTAAGGTTTTCATAACCATTTTCACCAAGTATTCCCATCTAAAGTTGATCAGGTTTTATGCTTAGCACTAGCATCTACAAGTGGGAGTAAGTACTAATGAGGGGTGGTAAACAAGTGGAGTTTCAACTAAGTCCAATCTCATGCCTTAGGATGACATCAAGATTATCTATCTTAGGCCAAATTTTATGATCTTTATGCAACCTCAAAATATCTTTCTAGTATCTACAATTCACTGAAGTAAACTCTAAGTAAAAGCTTTGATAAAGAAATAAAGTAGAGGGATTGCAAATAAAACTAGGATTGGTTTATCAAGTGGATATGATCACATATGCTTAAGGCATATAGTTGACATAGTAGCAAGTAAGTATTAGCTTGTCCAATTGCAAGTATAAGCTTGCCCATTCAGCTAGTAGTATTAGGTTTGCAAGGTTAACTTGTATAGTAAGGCTTGCTAAAGTAGAGTATCTTGCAAGTGTTAGCTTGCACATTCAACTGGTAGCATTAGGCTTTCCTTGTGCAGAGCAGTGGTTGAAGTTCTCCTCGGCTTCTTCTTCATAGAATCCTCCTTCCTCCTCGTATTCTTGGTCGGTACTAGCGTCTATAAATAAATACGATGTACACAATCACCAAACAATACTTAACTACTTGCAATCATCACACCAAAGGGTCCTATAGATGATCTAGCATCATCACTAACATTACAAGATTAAAGCTTGGTTTAATTCCTTTTATTTTTATAAAAGTAATTTCTACTCATTGAAAAACTACTTAAGATTTAGTATTCTCCAAACCAAACATGGGATCATGTTGACACATGTCATCACCACATATTTTAGTCCATGGGAATGTGATTTAGAGTGGTGCCACAATTTAATAAGGTTTTACCCTTTTATTTTTAATTAAATAAAGTGACTAGAAATGCCTATGTAGCATTCTTTTATTACTTGAACATTATTTCTGTAAGTAAACCTATATATTTTTATATATTCTGAAAGTTATGGTTAAGTGTGATTTTTGAGAGTTGGAATCAACTCAAAAGCTATTATGGTTTAAATTTGAAAAATGTTTGAATGCAGAAAAGCTTCTGCCTTGTTATTTTTACCAAGGATGATCTACAGATCCAAATGACTTGAATCCAACGGGCTTGGATTCAGCATTCCCAGACCTTTCTAACAAAATTGGTTTCATTCAATTTGGTTCACTGAATCGATCTGGGTTGATTTTTGAATCTAGGTGCAGAAGTGTGTTTGAAATAAAATGGAAAAGGTTAATTTCAAATGACTGGGCTGCGCGGGAAGCGATACTGGGCCGGCCTGCTAAGCATAGCGCTTACGCGGGCTGGTTAAGTGGCTGTCCCCACGCGTCAGTGAGACGAGGGGGTGCGAAGCGGTATGGGGCGATGTGGGGCATTCGATCTGGTTCTAATCCAACGACTGAGGGTCATTGTCGACGTTGGGCAACGCCGGCGAGACAGAAACCTAGCGCGGCCAGTGGGGGTCGTTGGGGGCTCACCGGGGTTCAGGCGAGGGTCGGCGAGGCGGGCGAACGACAAAGTCGACGGCGGTGAACCTCCTGGTACCAGCAGCTTCTCCTGGGGCGGCTCCAATCGCTCGCCCCCTTCTTCTGCAGCAGCGGCAGACTCCGGTGAAATTCCGGCGAAGTGCTGCTCGCCTTGCTCCGGGAACGGGGTGGCACGATCAGTGAGGAGAGGGGAGTGAGATAGTGTGCTCAATTCGGCTGGGGGTGGCCTCTATTTATAGTCGCGACGATGAGACCGAACGGGATGGGCAGGCGACGGTGGCGACATGGCTACGGGCGGCTAGAGGCATGGTCGGCGGTTGCGATCGCTTGGTGGTCTCCTGGAGATGCTCTACGACTTTAATGCGCATGTAGGGGCGGTGCGGTTTGGTCTGTAACGCGCGACGCTCTGCGCGGCAGAGGCGGCGTCTTCGACGGTGAGCGGTGCCAGTGCGTCATAGGGCGGCGAACGGTGATGTCTGGCGGTCTCCTGGGTCAGTGGTGATCATGTATGCACGCGGCGAGGGCGGGGCGCGGTCTGTGGGCGTCGGTCGAGTGTGGCGCTCTGGCGCATGATCGGCATGGTTGCTGGCGAGCTGGGCGCGGTTCATGCATGTGGTCCAGGGTTTGGCAACGCTCGCGGCTAGGACAGGGAGTGGCGGTGGACGGTGGGCTGCCTCCCAAAAAAGGTTGGCACAGCTAAATCTCCTTCTAGCTTGCTGTCTCCACTGGGGTGGCATGGTGAGCTTCGGCTGTTCACCATTGATGTCATTGCCCAGCTTACAGTGAGTCTAGTGCTTGGTTTAACTTGCTAGATGATCTACTGAGATGTTTGTGATCTAGATAGGGGACAAGTTAGGCTTCAATCACTGCTCACAATAGTGTTTAAGATTTTGATGATTTGTGTCTGGCAAGTGTTTGATGAAATGGCCGCAAGAATTCAAGTTTTGAATTTTTGAAAAGATTTTTGGTGGGTGTGCTAGGTTGGTGCTGGTGAGTCTGCAGATGCTTGGGTTTTGAAAGTTGAGCTTGTTTGAGTGGTTTTTGAAAAAGTGGGATCTTCCCATATGATAAAGATTCAATTTTGAACTGTCCTTTAAACTATGGATTTGAGTGTTTCTGGATGATCACAAAGTGGGCCTTGATACTTTGTTATGAGTACAATCAAGGGGTGCAAAGATCCAGAAAAGTTTCTGTTAAGTTCTGAAAGTTTGAGATAACCAAAGTAGGCATGGGAGTTAAATTGGTCAAAATGACCATTCCCTTATTTTATTTGTTTTGATTTACTTGTCTTTGAGAAAAGTTTGGGAATTGTTTAGATGATGTTTATTTCACCTAAGCATCCATTTACAAGCAAAGGAACACACAAACAAGTTGGTTCAAAAGGATTCAAAATGAAATGCATACTCACATGCATGCATTCATATTTTTATTTTAGAAAAGTTTTTGTTAACCCTAATTTTGATGATTAGAGTTTAATGATCCAAGTTTAGTATTTTTGGGATGTTACAAACCTTCCCCCCTTAAACAAAATATCGTCCCGAGATTTGAAAAAGGACGAAAAAGAGTACCTAGGATTTGAAGAGATCGGGAAACTCTCTCCTGATGTGATCTTCGCGCTCCCAGGTAGCTTCCTCTTCTGTGTGGTTGCTCCACTGAATCTTGAGAAACTTGATGCTTCGGGTTCGGGTAGTTCTGAAAGCTTCTTCCAAAATATGGATCGGTACTTCGGGATAGGTCAGGTCATCGTTGATCTCTATGGTCCGGTGATCGATATTCTTGAACACTTCGGTCTTCTCTGGGACTTCGAGACACTTGCGAAGTAATGAGATATGGAACACATTGTGCACAGCTGACATCTCTTTGGGTAGTTCCAATTGATATGACACTTCTCCTCGACGGTTCAGAATATTTAAGGGTCCGATATATCTGGGGGCTAACTTTGCCTTGAGTTGGAAACGCTGCATTCCCTTCAATGGCGACACTTTCAGATAAACAAAATCTCCGATATTGAAAGCGAGGTCTCGACGTCTCCTGTCGGCGTAACTCTTCTGTCTTGACTGGGCTGTCTTGAGGTGCTCACGAATTTTGTGAACTTTCTCGTTGGCTTCCACTCTGGCGACTTCTTGGTTATTTTCCATGGTTTGCAACCAATCCTCGGCGTCTAGGGGTTCTTCGGACTTAGTGAAAACAGGTGGGTTGGTATTCTGCAAGTTCTTGAGCTTAGATCCATGGTTGTCCTGATTTTCGTGGCCTTGGTTGTTGTGGGCTAGCTGAGCTATCTGTTGCAGGGTGGCTAGGTTGGCTTGACGTTCCGCTCTTTCAGCTTCGCGGTCAGAGGTCAACATTTGCAGGATCTGCAACATCGGGTCCGGGGATGAACCACTTCCTCCGCGTGGCATCTGAAGATTGAGATAGATCATGAGAAAAGAGGGAAATTTCTAAGGTTCTGGGATTTTGAAAAGTTTTTAAAGTTTGGGTCAGATTTTTCTAGCAACTCGCTTTTCATTCATTCATTCATTCATTCATAGCACATGATACAACACACACCACAACAAGAAAAACAGATGGTTTTAAGAACCATTCTGAAAACTACGATACAGTGGGACCGAATACTACTCACTACGCTAGTGCTCAAGTGGTACTACTCCTCGGAATCTGTGGCTTCATCATCCTCATCATCATCGATGAAGGCGAAATCATCCTCATCGGTGAAGAAGTCCATAGCCTGATCCTCCAGAAAATCATCGTCATCGCTGAGATAGGAGTAGGGGTCTCCACGAAGATCCTCTCCGGCATTCTCCGTTTCCTCCAACTGCATGTCTCTCTCGTGGACGGTCTCCTCCAAAGATGAGATACGGTGGCGAAGACGGGCAATGATGCGCTCCTTCTTGTCGAGCTTACGGCGGTGATACTTGCGATCCTTTGCTAGCATGGCGATGGTTTGATCCTTCGTCTTGATGATGGAAGACTTGTGGTTGGAGTAGTCACGACAGTTATCCAACTCCTGCTGATGATCGTACATCATGAAGCTGAGGTGGTCTAATTGGGTCTTCAGCTCAGGGTGGTATGGGCCTTCCAGTGGTTGTCCATTAGCATCACGCCTTGGGCAAAACTCAAAGCGGGTTCCCTTGATCTGATTGATGCTCTGCCCACACAGACGGGAAAGAGCTTCCTGCATGGCCCTGGCAAGTCCATCGAGCCAGTTGTTATCTCTTAAGGTAAACTGAATTCCCTTAGCAGTGGGAGGTTCAATCTTTCCTCGGAGACTTGCAACAATTAGCCACTGCAGATCTTCTCCTCCTTGATCATTGAGATGAGCTCCGAAGAACTCGGGGTGCGGACGCTCCAGAAGTTCCGAAAGCTGGTCCAAATCCCTCTCAAAGATAAGGTCTCCTCCATTCCCCAACTGTTAAACTTGTTGTACTTCACGTCCATCTATAAGATTATAGGATGAGTAAGTTAGTAGAGTGATTAAGTGTGTCAATATTTTATGTATTTTGCAAGAGTTTTTGAGGAACATGAATTTTCATGAAAGAATCAAAGGGATAAGAATGAGAATAAGTTTTTGTAAATATTTGTTTTCTTTGGTTTTGAAACTAAGTTTTTGATTCAACGTCCAGTCTAACTAGGGTCTCCTATGGTCAGGATGGCTCTGATACCAACTTGTCAACACCCGGATTTTTAATCCCAGATGCCTGTTATGCCATACATCGCAATCCCAGGATTACCATTTTTGCGAGACATAACAGAATTGGATACCATAGTACACCATCCATTACAAACCATACATAAGTTCTTACACAAATAGGGATCTCATGATCCAGTTCTTAATACAAATTCAAGCAGCAGAATACGTAATAATAGCGGTAGTGTAGGCGAAGCTCCATCTTCGAGGTCACAGGCAATGCTGACGATGGGAGATGATCCTAGTTGTCGTAACCTTCTTGGGGTCCATCCTCCAGGTACTCCTCTTCATAGTCTGGCCACGGGAATATCCAGGGACAAAGCCATGAGTACTCTTTAAGTACTCGCAAAATAATACTAACAAGTGGAAGGGGTTTTTGATAATAGGACACTAGGCTCTAGGGTTGTTTTGCAAGAAGCCAGATTTACATCTACTAAGTTTAGAAGCAACGAATGCTAGTTGACGTTTTATAACACCTAAGTAGGATCTTGTAACTCGCGTCACAACTCTGTTGTGGTCAAGTCAAAGTCTCACTTCCTTTCACAAATAATTTTGAAATTTCTGACGGGGGAACAGTATGGCCACTCCAACTGTCCATAACCGCGGACGCGGCTATTCGAATAGTTTGACACTCTGCAGAGATTGTACACTTTCACCACAACATTCGATACAGCCGTTAGGAACAAATCCTGAATTCACCATACTCAGTATGCGAATAATCAATCCTAACCTTTCAATTACACGCCCTAGTATAAGCACCTCTCCTGTGAGTTTGGCCTCCCAACCATGACCAACTGTCATCTTAGGTACTGCACAGGTGGACAATCTTCACAAGGTAGCCTCAGCTCAGACCTTGGCCGTGAGGGAACTAATACTAAGGTATATAAGTTTCCAGTCAAGCCCTACCCAATTCTCGGGTATTGCGGTTGTACGATAAAATTGGAATGGTATCGCATCCAAACAACCATCATTTTTATAAAGGGCTAAGGCTCGTGCCTCAACATTTGCATCACCATAAATCATCTGGTGTTCGGAAACACATGTCCAAAACATCTCAGTAGAATGATCCATCATTCTAAGGTTTTCATAACCATTTTCACCAAGTATTCCCATCTAAAGTTGATCAAGTTTTATGCTTAGCACTAGCATCTACAAGTGCGGTGAGTACTAATGAGGGGTGTTAAACTAGTGGAGTTTCAGCTAAGTACCACCTCATGCCTTAGGATGATATCAAGGTTTTCTAGCTTAGGCCAAATTTTATGCTCTTTATGCAACCTTGAAGTATCTTCCTAGAATCTACAAGTTATTTCAGTAAACTCTAAGTAAAAGCTTTGATAAAGAAAATAAAGTAGAGGGCTTGCAAATAAAACTAGGATTGGTTTATCAAGTGGATATGATCACATATGCTTAAGGCATATAGTTGACATAGTAGCAAGTAAGTATTAGCTTGTCCAATTGCAAGTATAAGCTTGCCCATTCAGCTAGTAGTATTAGGCTTGCAAGGTTAACTTGTATAGTAAGGCTTGCTAAAGTAGAGTATCTTGCAAGTGTTAGCTTGCACATTCAACTAGTAGCATTAGGCTTTCCTTGTGCAGAGCAGTGGTTGAAGTTCTCCTCGCCTTCTTCTTCGTAGAATCCTCCTTCCTCCTCGTATCCTTGGTCGGTACTAGCATCTATAAATAAATACGATGTACACAATCACCAAACAATACTTAACTACTTGCAATCATCACACCAAAGGGTCCTATAGATGATCTAGCATCATCAGTAACATTACAAGATTAAAGCTTGGTTTAATTCCTTTTATTTTTAGAAAAGTAATTTCTACTCATTGAAAAACTACTTAAGATTTAATATTCTCCAAACCAAACATGGGATCATGTTGACACATGTCATCACCACATATTTTAGTCCATGGGAATGTGATTTAGAGTGGTGTCACAATTTAATAAGGTTTTACCCTTTTATTTTTAATTAAATAAAGTGACTAGAAATGCCTATGTAGCATTCTTTTATTACTTGAACATTATTTCTGTAAGTAAACCTATATATTTTTATATATTCTGAAAGTTATGGTTAAGTGTGATTTTTGAGAGTTGGAATCAACTCAAAAGCTATTATGGTTTAAATTTGAAAAATGTTTGAATGCAGAAAAGCTTCTGCCTTGTTATTTTTACCAAGGATGATCTACAGATCCAAATGACTTGAATCCAACGGTCTTGGATTCAGCATTCCCAGTCCTTTCTAACAAAATTGGTTTCATTCAATTTGGTTCACTGAATCGATCTGGGTTGATTTTTGAATCTAGGTGCAGAAGTGTATTTGAAATAAAATGGAAAAGGTTAATTTCAAATGACTGGGCTGGTTAAGTGGCTGTCCCCACGCGTTAGTGATACGAGGGGGTGCGAAGCGGTATGGGGCGATGTGGGGCGTTCTATCTGGTTCTAATCCAACGGCTAAGGGTCATCCTCGACGTTGGGCAACGCTGGCAAGACAGAAACCTAGCGCGGCCAGTGGGGGTCGTTGGGGGCTCACCGGGGTTCAGGCGAGGGTCAGCGACGCGGGCGAATGACGAAGTCGACGACGGCGAACCTCCTGGTACCGGTAGCTTCTCCTGGGGCGGCTCCAATCGCTGCCCCCCTTCTTCTCCAGCAGCCGCAGACTCCGGTGAAATTCCGGCGAAGTGCTGCTCGCCTTGCTCCGGGACCGGGGTGGCACGATCAGTGAGGAGAGGGGAGTGAGATGGTGTGCTCAATTCGGCTGGGGGTGGCCTCTATTTATAGTCGCGACGATGAGACCGAACGGGATGGGCAGGCGACAGTGGCGACATGGCTATGGGCGGCTAGAGGCATGGTCGGCGGTGGCGATCGCTTGGTGGTCTCCTGGCGATGCTCATGTAGGGGCGGTGCGGTTTGGTCTGGAACGTGCGACGCTCTACGCGGCAGAGGCAGTATCTTCGATGGTTAGCGGTGGCTGTGCGTCATGGGGTGGCGAACGGTGATGTCTGGCGGTCTCTTGGGTCAGTGGCGATCATGTATGCACGCGGCGAGGGCGGCGCGCGGTCTGTGGGCGTCGGTCGAGTGTGGCGCTCTGGCACATGCTTGGCATTGTTGCTGGCGAGCTGGCCGCGGTTCATGCGTGTGGTCTAGGGTTTGGCAACGCTCGCGGATGGGACAGGGTGTGGCGATGGACGGTGGGCTGCCTCCCAGACAAGGTTGGCACGGCTAAATCTCCTTCTATCTTGATGTCTCCACTGGGGTGGCATAGTGAGCTTCGATTGTTCACCATTGATGTCATTGCCCAGATTACAATGAGTCTAGTGCTTGGTTTAACTTGCTAGATGATCTACTGAGATAGTTGTGAGCTAGAGAGAGGACAAGTTAGGCTTCAATCACTGCTCACAATAGTGTTTAAGATTTTGATGATTTGTGTCTACCAAGTGTTTGATGAAATGGCCGCAAAAATTCAAGTTTTGAATTTTTGAAAAGATTTTTGGTGGGTGTGCTAGGTTGGTGCTGGTGAGTCTGCAGATGCTTTGGTTTTGAAAGTTGAGCTTGTTTGAGTGGTTTTTGAAAAAGTGCGATCTTCCCATATGATAAAGATTCAATTTTGAACTGTCCTTTAAACTATGCATTTGAATGTTTCTGGATGATCACAAAGTGGGCCTTGATACTTTGTTATGAGTACAATCAAGGGGTGCAAAGATCCAGAAAAGTTTCTATTAAGTTCTGAAAGTTTGAGACAGCCAAAGTAGGCATGGGAGTTAAATTGGTCAAAATGACCATTCCCTTATTTTATTTGTTTTGATTTACTTGTCTTTGAGAAAAGTTTGGGAATTGTTTAGATGATGTTTATTTCACCTAAGCATCCATTTACAAGCAAAGGAACACAAAAACAAGTTGGTTCAAAAGGATTCAAAATGAAATGCATACTGACATGCATGCATTCATATTTTTTTTTTAGAAAAGTTTTTGTTAACCCTAATTTTGATGATTATTGTTTGATGATCCAAGTTTAGTATTTTTGGGATGTTACATACAAGTGCAATTTTGAAAACGTTCCCCATGACAGCATGGTTCTGCTAATTCCAACGTATAAGTGTAAGCATATACAACATAGATGACACAATTCTTCAAGTTTATTAGGGGCAAAGAATATAAAGTGTGCCATCAAGTTTGTGAGGGCTTTAATCACTAAGTTTTCACATAACAAAATACTTTTTAATTGGAAGATAGCTGAAAACAAGAATATACTTGGAATGGTGTAACACACCATGCATAGGAATTTATAGTAGACACTTTGGAATAACATGGTTTCTTGGGAGTTGGAAGCATGAGTAGAACTTCCTCATACAAGTGGAGGCTAGCAAAAGACTGGGAGTAACCAACTAAGAGAGCAATAATGGCCATAATCATGCAGAGCAAACAAACATTACTAATCAGAGCATAGAGCGGTACTACCAGTCAAGGACTAAATGCAATCCTAATTGTTTGGAACAAAACATGCTACATAAATAATCACTAAGCATAAGGTCAAAACAACAGCTAGCATGTCATGCTAAACTCTAAGTCACAGTCAATGCAAGCTCCTGTTGCACTTTCAAGCAAGAACTTTCTACTCCTTTCCAACACCAATTGACTTATTTGAAAAAACACAACGAGAACGGGGGTCTAAACAACTTTATTAAAGCAAAATAAACAAACTAATCAAAGCAAAATAAAAATAAGACACTCCAAGAACAACACAACAGTGCATGAAACAATAAAAATGAACTGTCTAGACAGACCTGAACTTTTTATTGATGAAGAAGGAGATGCCTTGGGCATCCCCAAGCTTTGACGCTTGTACCTCTTGGATATTTCTTGGGGTGACATCGGGGTGGCATCCCCAAGCTTGAGAATTTATACATTCTTCACCTCATTACATCATTCTCTCTCTACACCTGAAATTTTTCCTTCGTACAAAACTTTACACAATCTTCATTAGCAACATTAGTGTATTCAAAAGATAATAGACCTTTGGGTTTAGCTTTGGAACAGAAAAACTTTTCACTAAAAACACAAGATACTGTAGAAACTTCTTCAAAAAGATCAATTCCCCAAAAGAGAACTAAAAAAGGAATCAATAAGAAGCAAATGCAAATAATGACAGAAATCTGTCAAAATAGACCAACAGGTAGAAACTGATTTTTGAGAAAATCGTCTGTTGCTCAAATAAAAAAGTGTTGAACTACGAATGTTAGCTAACATACTGGGGGATGTATTCGTAAATTTTCAGCTCCATCCGACTTACATAGACTCCTCACGAATTTTTATGGTGGAGGACAGAAATCTGTTTCGGGACAGCAACTCCCCAAATCTTACTTCACTCTCATTAGAGGTCATTCTTGGCACAAAAAGCAAAGCAAAAAAGGATAAGGAGAGTTCATTACTAAAGTAGTAAGTTCCAGGACACAAGGAAACTCTTGGGTTATCTCCCAACAAGTACTTTTCTCTAACGCCTTTAAGTTAGGCACAAGAAGCAAGAAATCAAGTATTTTCAAATGAGGAATTGTTACTCCTATTGCTCCTTCCTTTCTTACCTTTATTCTTCTCTTTAGGGAAAATATTATTGCTTACTAGAGGATAAAAATACATAATTCCTTTTCCCACATCTATTATTGCTCTAAAGTGTTTCAGTAGGGATCTTACAAGTGTAATCTGTCCTTTGCCTACACATTCAATAACAAGATAATCAGTAGACACCATTTTCCCTGAGATTTTTGTAAACACACCTTTAGCTATTCCAATGGGTATTAAAGTGGAATTATTAGTAAGAGAGATTTCCTCTCCTCCTTTAGAAAGCCCCCAAAGACTCAAAGACTCATAAATATCTTTAGGCATAAGGGAAAATTCAGACATGATATCACAACGAGCATCAAAAGTTGCACTATTTATATTGACTTTGATTGTGGGAAACCACTTTGAAGGCTCAGAATTCATTGGAACATAATTATGGTACTCCCAAAGTGTGTGATAACAACTGTTCAGAGCAGCAGTACTTGACTCAAGAGTGTTCAACTTAGCAAAAATATTTATGAAAGAGGAATCAGACTTGCCAGGTGTATTATAAATTATAATCAATTTCTTTATGGCATAAAAAGCTTCATCCTCAGTATATTGAAAAATATCTTTCCCAACCACAACATCCAAAGCATATCTATAACAAAGAGCAATACCACGGTAGAAACTATTGATAACCAAGCTAAGACTCATCTTAGGCTCAGTTTCCCTTTGTAAAGCAGAGATTATAGACCAAGCTTCTTTAAAACTCTCTTCACCTTTTTTCTTGAAAGCAAAGATCTCTTCCATAGGTGTCAGGGAGATAGGACCAAAACCAGACATGGTAGCAACTAGGTCAGGAACTAATTTTTGTGTGCTTTTCAATAGAGAAAGCAAACCAAGCTGGACTTTTTTTTGGAGTTCTTGCTAAAAAGAGGCAAAAAAAACCAAGCAAAATAAACTAAGCAAACTAAAAACAAAGTAAAGAGAAAGGTTGAGGTAGGTGCGCTTCGATTGGGAAATACAACAATATACATGGACCGCCATCCAACTACATCTATGACTAGAATTCCACCTTCAGGTTATCATCCAAAGCCCCTCCAGTATTAAGTTGCAAGCAACAGACAACTGCTTTAAGAAAAGTGTGTAAGGTAAAAAATCCACTTGTTCCATGAACAAGAGACCGCTGTTTTCTCCCTAGTGGAAACAACACATCTACAACCGAAGATATTTCTGTCACTTCCCTTGGAAGCTAGAGGCATGAACCCACTATTGAGCATAAATACCCCCTCTTGGAGTCACTAGAAACTACTTGGACAAGATAGCTACTAACAACGGAGAGCATGCAAGATCACAAACAACACAGACATGATAGAATCAAATAGACAAAACCATTAATCAATCTAACATAGTAATCTCAATATCCATCGGATCCCCGCAAACACAACATGCATGATTACAAATAGATTAGATCTTGATCATGAATGGATCTCACAAAATCTATACATGAAAGCACAAGGAGGAGATACAACCATCTAGCTACTACATGGAACCGTAGTCCAAGTGTAACATCCCAAAAATACTAAGCATGGATCATCAAACTCTAATCAACAAAATTAGGGTTAACAAAAACTTTTCCAATTAAAAGTATGAAAGCATTCATATGTGTGTGTATTGAAATTTGGATTCTATTGAATTGCCATGATTATGTGTTTCTTTGCTTGTAAAATGATTCTTAGGTGAAATAAACATCATCTAAAAAATCCCCAATCTTTTCCCAAAGACAAACAAGTCAAAACAAATAAATTAAGTGAATGGTCACTTTGGCCAATTTAACTCCCATGCCTACTTTGACTATCCCTAACTTTCAGAACTTAACAGAAACATGTATGGATCTTTGCACCCCTTGATAGTACTCATAACAAGGTACGGAGGCCCACTTTTTGATCATCCAGAAACATTCAAATGCTTAGTTTAAATGATAGTTTAAAATTGAATCTATTTCATGTGGGAAGATCCCACTATTTCAAAAACACTCAAACCAACTCAATTTTCAAAACCCAAGCATCCACATACTCCCCAGTACATGCCTAGCACACCCACCAAAAATCTTTTCAAAATTCTAAACTTAAGTTCATGCGGCCATTTCATCAAACAGGTTGCAGATGCAAATCAAACAAAATCAAAACACTATGTTGAGCAGTGTTTTGGGCCTAACTTGTTCCCTCTCTGGACAGCACTAGCCTTAGTAGATCATCTAACAACCTTAACTAATCACTAGCACCACTGTAAGCTGGCCATTGTCATCAATGGTGAGAAGGCCGAGAGCACCATTGCCACCCCATGGTCTACAGCAAGCTACGAGCAAAACTAGCCTCGCCAACCTTGTCTGGGAGCAAGCTAGCACCCCACCGCCACTCCCTGACCCAGCCGCGAGCAATGCCAGCCACTGGACCACACGCCCAGGCCATGCCAACCTTCTCTGCGAGCATGCCGAGAGCACGCCAGAGCGTCACCCTTGACACACACCCACAGACCGTGCGCCGCCGTCGCCGCATGCACACGTGATCACCAACACCCCAGCAACCCCGCAGAAACGCCCGTTCGCCGCCGCGCGGACCACGCGCGCTGTGCGCCATCAAAACTTCCATCGGACCAGCGCAGAGCACCGCAGTGTTCCGACCGATCAGCACCGCCCCACGCCTCGCCACCACGCCGTTGAGCTTTGCCAGGGAGCACAGCATCGCCCCCTACCATCTCCCACGCCGATAGCCCTCTGTGCCGTCGACCACGACGAGCTCAGCTTGTGCCCGCCGGTCCCCTCTCGCCACTATAAATAGAGGCATCCCCCGCTCGAATTCTACACACCATTCTACTCCCCTCTCACCCAGAAACACCCCACCTCATTCCCGGAGCAAGGCGAGCGGCGCATCACCGGAATTTCACCGGAGTCCGCCGCTGCTGGAGAAGAAGGAAGCCATCGATTGGAGCCGTCCCAGGAGGAGCTACCGGTACCAGGAGGATCGCAGTCGTCGACTTCGTAGTTCGCCAGCATCGCCGACCCTCGCCTGAGCCCCGGTGAGCCTCCCACGACCCCCACTGAGCTGCTAGGGTTCGAGCTCGCCGGTGACTTGTTCATCGTTGACGACGAACCTCAGCCGTCAATCTTCATTCTAATCCAACGCACCACATCGCCCCATACCGCTTCGCGTTTAAAGAGCCAATGACCAGTAGACACCCCCTGTCAGTTGCGCCCCGCGCTGCGGAGTGACACTGGGCCGGCCCGTTAACCTTTCCCACGCAGCCCAGTCATTTGAATTTAGCTTTTTCCATTTTAATTCAAACATAGTTCTGTACCTAGTTTCAAAAATCAAACCAGCTCGATTCAGTGAACCAAATTACATGAAACCAATTTTGTTAGAAAGGTACTGAAATTATTAATCCAAGACCGTTGGATTCAAATCATTTGGATCTATATATCGCCCTTGGTAAAAATAACAAGTCAGAAGCTTTTCTGCATTCAAACATTTTTCAAATTTCAACCATAATAGCTTTTGAGTTGATTCCAACTCCCAAAAATCACATTTGATCATACCTTTGAGAATATACAAAAACATATGGGTTTACTTGCAGAAATAATGTCCAAGTAATAAAAGAATGCCACATAGGAATTTCTAGTCACTTTATTTAATTGAAATAAAAGGTTAAACCTTATTAAATTGTGACACCACTTTAATTCACATTCCCATGGACTGAAATATGTGGTGATGACATGTGTCAACATGATCCCATGTTTGAGTTGGAGAACATTAAATATTAAGTAGTGTTTCAATGAGTAGAAATTACTTTTCTAAACAAATGAATAACTAAGACAAATGCTTTATTCTTGTGATATTAGTGATGATGCTAGATCATCTATATAACACTTTTGTGTGATGATTGAAATTAGTTAAGTAGTGTTTGGTGATTGTGTACCTCGTATTTATTTATAGACGCTAGTACCGGCCAAGGATATGAGGAGGAAGGAGGATACTACAAAGAAGAAGCCGAGGAGAACTTCAACCACTGCTCTGCACAAGGCAAGCCTTACTAACCAAGTTGACCCATGCAAGCTAACTGTAACACCCTCAGAATTGGCCCTATGCAAGTTTCAGCCATTCCCGCCAGACCCGCATAGAAATGATTCAAAGGTGCCCACCAGGCACTTGCGTGCGGGTGGAAAACGAAGTAATATCATTGCACAATAGTCCATGATGGAACCCACAGAAAGATATATACAACAACGACTCCATGAGGCAAGAATACAGATATACAATACAAAGATCCAAATCACCTTTAAAATGATACAGCGTCCGAGTACGGACAAGATGCATATTGAGCTAAGAGCCCTGAAGAATAACCAATGGCCTCCATAACCCTGCCCAGGCCAAGCCGGAAGGGTAACCCTGCTAACGACGTCGATCTCAAAACCTGCTTAAACAAAAGGGGTGCCGACAAAGGGCAAAGTAAAAAGAGAGCGGTCAGTACTGAGGCCAGTACACGGCGAGACTAGAATTCGGCGGTCCTCGCCTACATAGGTATGCTGGACTGAAGCGGCAGCGCAGCATGCACTAAACAACCTATAGAGACTCGATACAACTGTCGGCTATCAGAGAGGGATAAGAAAGACCTATTCGAAACCATTTTGATACTACCACCAAACATACCCATCCTGGTATTTCCCCCTCGAGACCAAACGAGGAAGTCAACCGAGGAACTCACACAGTTGGCAGTTTTATTTACTCAGTTATCGTTGCAGCAATTACTAGTCAGGTGTAGATAGTCATCCTGATATAATAAGCAGTTGGCACTTTTAGTTAACCATTCCGTTGTAGTTGCGACACTTACTAGTCAGATACAATTAGCATGAGATATCCCAAACCCAGCAGTTGTTGGTAATTTTATTTAGCCATTCCGTTGTAGTGAAGCTGATTACTAGTCATATCGGATACAAGTCAAATTATAATAGTAAACTTTAGTTATAGTTGTCTATGATCGAGAACTGTGCTCCAAGTCGTCCATAACCGCGGACACGGCTTCTCGAAAAGATTTAACCCTGCAGGGGTGCACCAAAGTTTCCACACGCACCTACACCCTTGTTGTCCTTCAGGTAGGTACAAGATCACAAAACATACACCCAATGGTATGTCGACGGGGTTTCGGACACGACGTTTCCCAGACCCAAAGCAAGCACATGGGGGCCACCCCACTAAGCTACCCGCAACGAAGTCGGCCGGCTCCTAGACGGACCCAGAGGTTTGTGCCAATGGATGTAAACGATTAGGAGCCCGAAAATGTGACTGGGCTTGTCGATACCGCGAAAACATTCCACATTTGTTCCTAAACAGTACAGGAGCTCCACGCGCAATCGTAAATAAAGCAGTAAAGCATGGCATAAGTGCAAGATAGTAATAAAGCCCCAAACTATTTTGTGGCCCCCGGTACAGTAATTTGAAATCAGGTACTAATCGATGGGGGGGTGCCCACACACCCCACCTGTGGTTAGCGCGCTCGATCTCGGAACAGGTGTCAAGAACTCGGGGTCCTACGGGACACAAGTGGACGGTTAAAAACCAAATATTGTCTATTACCCACCGGTGCCTCTGCATTATTTACCTACTTTCAATTTTAGTTATTAAACAGTAATTAAATCCATGACCATCTCCAACATTAAACATGCGGCATTACTCCAACAACTGTGGTACTTGACGACACGTAACAGCACTTGAGCAAGCGACTACGACACGCAAGTCCAACTATGTACCAAACAACAGGTAATAGGATGTGTCCAAGGCGATATAAGGCTGCAAGGGATATCACGGGTAAGAAAACTAGAGCATCGCATCACAGATAGTAATAGATCAACAGGAGGAAGTAAAGACCAGAAATGTAAAATAGGTAGAAAGGGGGAGAATGCTCGCCTGGAAAACATTGCCGAAGGTTCATCCGAGGATCGGTCGGCACTCACATCAACTCATCAGCCTAATCCGTGAAGAAGCAAAACACTAGAAGAAACACCGGATGCACTATTTAATACTACGACAAAAGATCGGGCATGATGCATTTATGATGTATGACATGGCAAAGATGCGATGCAATTAGGCCATATTAATCGGAACCGGGGTCCCGACAATTAAGTATATGGTTATAGTTGTTCTAGATACCCCGCAATTTAAATGTTGTCTTGACAAGGAAAAATATAGCATCGGTTCACTACACAAATTTAAATGGAGCAATTATAAGACTAGAAAAGCTCGCATATGGTCTTCATATTTAATTTAGGTGAATCGGCATAAGGCCCCCAAACCACACAATATGTATGCGACATGAACAATTAAATGCAACAAGTACTATCATTTATAAAATATGGGTCACGAAAAAGAGGGTCACACATGACGGATCGACGATCTTGGGGTCCCGAGGGTCGGGGGTTCGACGGGGTTCATGTCCGGGGCTTCGGATCCGTGGTTCGGGTCTTCGGTCTCCGAGGAGAAGATCTTGTCATTCCGAGGAATCGGGGTTCGGCGGATCGGTCTTCGGTCCGTGTAGGAGAACTCGCCGGGTCCATGACGAAGATCGACCTTCGGGTTTAGGGGTCTTGTGCAACTTGTCGGGGTAGAACTTGGCGTCATTCTAACCTTAGAAGATCTTGGCGACATCGCGATGGGGTTGCCACGGTAGATGCTTCAGAGGAACAGACCATCACATGCAGGACAAAGAACAGTGCTTGGCCGCAGAACATAGACTACCTGCATACTACAGGGATGTCCCTGTGGCCTCCACCCGCGGGTCACAGGGGTTGCAACACAAAGCTTCCTAGGATGCTAGCCACGCTGGCTGCACGGCAGGGAGCTCGCAAGGGCGAAGCTTGGTCCAGAGGAGGAGGCGACGGGACAGGGGTGCCCGAGTGCGTCGAGGAGGCGGGTTGCGCTGGCGAGCCTTGCAGGGGAGGCCAGAGGTACTCGGGGCGGCAGGGCTACGACCAGAGCGCATGCTCGCTAGGGGAAGGGAGGGCGACGGCGGGCGCGAGGGAGTTGCGGTAGAGGGCATCGGGTTTCGGCGAGGCGAAGGCGGGCTCCTGGCCTGCGCCTGGGGTCGACAACGCACGACCGCGGGACCTGCTGACGGAGGCGGGAGGAGGGTCGTGGCCTCCGGGCGGCGCTGGTTCGGAGGAGGGTGGGGCTGAGAGCGGTGCGGCGGCCGACGAGGGAGGCCGGGGCGTGGGGCCGAACGCGGCAGCAGGACGCCTGCAGAGGTGAGGGCGGAGGGGAGATGACGACATCGGCCAGGAGGCGGGCTCGCCGGAAAAGCAGAGCAGCAGGGCGGCCTACGGGGAAGACAGAGAGGAGGTCACGGCCGACGCTGGGGGGAGGACCAGAGGGAAGGCGCGGGCTCAGGAAATAGGGTGAAGAGGGGTGGCCAAAGGCGGCGGCGGTGCTCGAGAATGGGGAGATGGCGACGACGTGGGAAAGGGGTGGGGATCGCGGCAAGGGTCTGTGGGGTGGGGCCGGGTACAGGAGCGGGGTTTGGTCGCAGTGGGTGTCGCGTGCGTACGCGTTGTGTGGTGTGCTGGGTGTGTTGCAGCGTGGAAGGGTGGGGAGTAGAGGGTGTGTTGACTGTTAGGTTAAGGGTTTCGATGGGACCAGGGTTGTAGGTGGGCTTCCGGCCGTGCTGGGCTTGACCTGGCCGGCTGGGAGGTCTGCCTCCTTTTTTTATATAAAACATTTATTTTATTTGTTTGTTTGTTTTATTTTTTAAAAAATAATTTTTTAAATACTTTTTAGACAAATAAAATAATCCGGAAGAAACCGCAGGTTTTGTATTTGAATAAAGAGGGATATTTGTAGAAAACAAAATAGGGCTTTTTTGGAAAATAGTTTTAGGCAAAGCATGCATGATGATGTCATGATGATGCACAACATACAAACAACCGCGATTTTCTAGTATTGTTTTTACCCGGGGTGCTACACTAACACTTGCAAGATATTCTACTTTAGCAAGCCTTACTAACCAAGTTGACCCATGCAAGCTAACACTTGCAAGATATTCTACTTTAGCAAGCCTAATACTACTAGTTTATTTGGCAAGCTAGCACTTGCAATTATGAAAGTTAGATAACCTATGCAATGCACTAAGAATGCTTGGTTAGACATAGTCCGATGATACCCAATCCTAGTTTTACTTGCAAGCTTTATACTTTATTTCTTTATCAAAGCTTTCTCTTAGAGTTTACTTAACTGGATTGTAGATTCTAGGAAGATAATTGAAGGTTGCATAAAGAGCATTCAATTTGGCCTAAGCTGGATAATCTTGATGTCATCCTCAGGCATGAGATTGAACTCAATTAATCCCCACTTGTTTACCAACCCTCATTAGTACTTACCCCTCTTGTAGATGCTAGTGCTAAGCATAAAACTTGATCAACTTTAGATGGGAATACTTGGTGAAAATGGTTATGAAAACCTTGGAATGATGAGTCATTCTACTGAAATGTTTTGACATGTGTTTCCGAACACCAGATGATTTTGATGATGAAAATGTTGAGGCATGAGCCTTAGCCCTTTACAAAACTCATGGTTGTCTGGATGCGATACCATTCCAATTTTACCATACAACCACAATACCCGAAAATTGGGTAGGGCTTGACTGGAAACTTATAAACCTTAGTGTGGGTTCCCTCACGGCCAAGGTCTGAGCTGAGGCTACCTTGTGAAGATTGTCCACCTGTGCAGTACCCAAGATGACAGTTGGTCATGGTTGGGAGGCCAAACTCACAGGAGAGGTTCCTATACAAGGGCATGTAATCGAAAGGTTAGGATTGATTATCCGCATACTGAGTATGGTGAATTCAGGATTTGTTCTTGACGAATGTATCGAATGTTGTGGTGAAAGTGTACAATCTCTGTAGAGTGTCAAACTATTTGAATAGCCACGTCTGCGGCTATGGACAGTTGGAGTGGCCATACTGTTTCCTCATCGGATGTTTTCAAAATGAATTGTGAAATGAATTGAGACTTTGACTTGACCACAACAGAGTTGTGATATGAAATGCAAGTTCCCACTTAGGTGTTACAAAACTTCAACTAGTTTTTCTTTGCTTCTTAACTTAGTAGAGGTAAATCTAGATTTTTGCAAAACAACCCTAGAGCTTAGTGTCCTACTACAAAAACCCCTTCATTTGTTAGTATTAGTTTGCGAGTACTTCAAGAGTACTCATGGCTTTGTCCCTGGATATTCCCGTGGCCAGACGATGAAGAGGAGTGCCAGGAGGATGGACCCCAGGAAGGTTACGACAACTAGGATCCTCTCCCATCGTCAGCATTGCCTGTGACCCCGAAGATGGAGCTTCTCCTACGCTACCTTTATTATTACGTATTTCCGCTGCTTGAGTTGTATTAAGAACAGGATCATGATATCCTTATTTGTGTAACACTACTAGGAAAACGGCTATAGGTAATCCACAATTCTGTGGCGCACTTGCTAGTGGTGCCCCACGGGTAAAATAGGCGTGGCGCACTGCCCACAGGTGCCTTACGGCTAACTGTCATAAGCGTGGCGCACATGGGGGTGGTGCGCAATGGCTATGTGTGGGCCAGGGCACATATGGCCACAACACACATACCCGTAGCGCACTAGGTCAAGGTGCGCTACGGATGTGTCACTTATCCGTAGGGCACCTTGACCTAGTGCGCTACGGGCATGTTTGCTGCAGCAGATGGGTCAACTTAGCTGTAGGGCACTCTGCCCTAGTGCCCTACGGCTAAGTGGCATGCACCAACTCCACCCCTAGTGGATCGCCTTCTTAGGTTTTGCAAAAAATAAAAGAAAATAATAAACACTTCAAAAAAATAAAATCCTTTCATCTTTAGGTAGGTAATGTGGTATAGTTTCTAGGAAAATTAACAAATATGAGTTTCCACTTTTTCTGCAAAAAAAAGTCATGCCACGGTAAAATGGCTGTAACTTTTGCATACGATGTCGAAAAAATCGTATAATATACCAAAATGACGAGAACGAGATTTCGCATCCGCTCGCAACCACCTCCGGTCGTTTAGCGATTATTTAGATTTTCAAAATTCGAAAAGAGTAAAAAGTTACAGTCAAAAGACTGTTTTTTCCTGCAGAAAAAAAAAGATGGCAACTTACCCGTAGCTCACCACTACCTAGTGCGCTACGAGTAAGTTGGGCGGGATTCAAAATTTGAATCACCCCACCCCGCCCACCTACCCCTTTTCTTTCTCTCTCCCCTTCTCTCCTTTTCCTCCCTTCTCCTTTCCTTCTTCTTCTCCTCCTTCTCATTTTCCTTCTCCTCCTTCTCTTTCTCCTTCTCATTTTCCTCCTCCTCCTCCTTCTCTTTCTCCTTCTCCTTCTTCTCCTCTTCCTCCTCCTTGCAGTGAAGATGGTGACGGCGGCCTCCTCCTTGCAGTTCCGATGAGGAGGCGGCGGGCTCCTTCTTCTCCTCCTCTTCCTCCTCCTCCTTGTAGTTCCGACGACACCGAGGCCTCCTCTTCTTCTTCTCCTCCTCCTCTTCTCCTCCTCCTCTTCTTCCTCCTCTTCTTCTTCTCCTCCTCCTCCTCTTCTTCTACTCCTCTTCCTCCTCTTCTTCTCCTCCTCCTCCTTGCAGTTCCGACGACGACAAGGTGACGACGAGGAGGCGACGACAACGACGACCTGCACCGACGCGCGACGTCACTGACGACGAGATCCAGATCTGTCGCTTTTTTTTGAATTTTGAAATTTATATCAGTGGCGCACAGCATGTAGTGCACCATGGTTATCGTTTCATACGCGTGGCGCACCTGGACTACTTTCCGTGGAGCAATGGCATGTGCGCCACGCCTATCTCGACACAACCGTGGCGCACCAGGCGTTTTCCTAGTAGTGTAAGACCTTATGTAAGGTTTGTAATGGATGATGTACTGTGATATCCAAATCTGTTATGTCTCGCAAAAATGGTAATCCTGGGATTGCGATGTATGGCATAACAGGCATCTGGGATGAAAAATCCGGGTGTTGACAAGTTGGTATCAGAGCAATCCTGACCATAGGATACCTTAGTTAGACTGGCCATTTGAATCAAAAACTTAGTTTCAAAACCAAAGGAAGCAAATATTTACAAAAACTTATTCCCATTCTTATCACCTTGTTTCTTTCATAAAAATCCATGTTCCTCAAAAAAACTCTTGCAAAATACCTAAAATTTGACACACTTGATCACTCTACTAACTTACTCATCCTATATTCTTATAGATGGACGTGAGGTACAGCAAGTTTTATCAGTTGGGGAATGGAGGAGACCTCATCTTTGAGCGGGATTTGGACCAGCTTTCAGAACTTCTGGAGCGTCCTCACCCCGAGTTCTTTGGCGCTCAGATCAATGATCAAGGAGGAGAATATCTGCAGTGGCTAATTGTTGCAAGTCTCCGAGGAAAGATTGAACCTCCCACTGCCAAGGGAATTTAGTTCACCTTAAGAGAAAAAAACTGGCTCGATGGACTTGCTAGGGCCATGCAAGAAGCTCTTGCACGTCTGTGTGGGAAGAGTATCAATCAGATCAAGGGTACCCGCTTTGAGTTTTGCCCAAGGCGTGATGCTATGGGATAGCCACTGGAAGCCCCATACCACCCCGAGCTGAAGACTCAGTTTGACCACCTTAGCTTCATGATGTATGATCGCCAGCAGGAATTGGATCATTGCCATGACTACTCCAACCACAAGTCCGCCATCATCAAGACGAAGGATCAGACCATCGCCATGCTAGCGAAGGATCACAAGTCTCGCCGCCGTCAGCTCGACAAGAAGGAGCGCATCATTGCCCGCCTTCGCCACCGTATCTCGGATTTGGAGGAGACCATCCACGAGAGAGACATGCAGTTGGAGGAAAGGGAGAATGCCGGAGAGGATCTTCGTGGAGACCCCTACTCCTATCTCAGCGATGACGATGATTTTCTGGCGGATCAGGCTATGGACTTCTTCACCGATGAGGATGATTTCTCCTTCATCGATGACGGTGAGGATGATGAGGATGATGAGTACACCGACTCCAAGGAGTAGTAGCACTTGAGCACTAGCGTAGTGAGTCGTATTCGGTCCCACTGTATCGTAGTTTCCAGAATGGTTCTTAAAACCATCTGCTTTTCTTGTTTTGTGGTGTGTGTTTGTATCGTGTGCTATGAATGAATGAATGAAAAGAAGGTTGCTAGAAAATCTGAGTCAAACTTTAAAAACTTTTCAAAGTCCCCGAACCTTAGAAATTTCCCTCTTTTCTCATGATCTATCTCAATATTCAGATGCCACGCGGACGAAGTGGTTCATTCCCAGACCCGATGTTGCAGATCCTGCAAATGTTGGTTTCTGACCGCGAAGCTGAAAGAGCTAAACGTCAATCCAACTTAGCCACCCTTCAGCACATAGCTCAGATGGCCAACAACAACCAAGGCCACGGAAATCAGGACAACCATGGATCTAAGCTCAAGAATTTCCAGAACACCAACCCACCTGTTTTCACTAAGTCAGAAGAGCCCTTAGACGTCGATGATTGGCTGCAAACCATGAAAAATAACCTAAAAGTCACCGGAGTGGAAGCTAACGAGAAAGCTCTGTTTGCCCCCCACTATCTAGCCGGAGATGCCAGAGCATGGTGGAACAGCGTTCGTGCAATGACCGGAGGACAGATGATGACCTGGGAGGAATTCAAGGTCAAGTTCAGCAGAACCCATGTGCCACCGGGTTTGATCAAGAGAATGACAGATGAGTTCAGAGAACTGAAGCAAGTAAGGATGACCGCAGTGGAATACCATGACAAATTCTTGTCATTAGCTAGGTATGCCCCAGATGAGATCGACACTGAAGCCAAGAAGAAGGAGAGATTCTTGAATGGACTGCATGATGAGATGCAGACGGTGTTAGTCAATATCCCTTTTGCTGATATTGAAGCCCTTGTCGACTCTGCCATCCAGATGGAAGGAAAGATCAACCAAGCCAACGAGAACCACAAGCGTCGCATGATGCATCAGCCAGGAACCCATTATACCCCAAAGTATCGCCCTAACCCATCTCCAGGATTTGCCCCGAGAACCAACAGACGACTGATGAACCGTCCTACCTATCACAACCGTGGAAACCCAAGGCCCGGAGGAAACCCCAACAACCCCGGCAACTCTGGGAATTTCAACCGTGCCACCCAAGTTCAACAACAACAATGCTGTCGCCAACACCAACACTGCCCCTAGGACTGGAAGCAATGTTGTGCCTGTTGCAGCAAAGGACAAGTCGCAAGTGACTTGTTATGACTGCGGAAATAAGGGTCACTACTCCAACGAGTGCCCCAACAAGAAGAATGCC
Organism: Avena sativa; assembly: GCA_916181665.1. NCBI lineage: Eukaryota > Viridiplantae > Streptophyta > Magnoliopsida > Poales > Poaceae > Avena > Avena sativa. Next base: position 48,832,230 of record OV702279.1, on the reverse strand, counting down.
GCAACCCCCAATGCAAATTCCCCAGCTCAGTAGCAGCGTCGTGTTCAGCCTGGAAGAAGGTTTGCCCCAGGGAATTCGCTCAACCGCAACGGCCGTCTTTTTCTCATGCATGCTGAAGAAGCTCAGGAAGCGCCAGACGTTGTACTGGGTATGTTTTCTGTTAATTCAGTACTTGCTAGAGTGTTGTTTGATTCTGGTGCATCGCATTCATTTGTCACCGAAGAATTTGCATGCACTAGTAAGATTCAACCAACCAAACTGAAGCATGTTATGACTGTTCAAATCCCCGGTTCAACCACCAAAACTAGGAAAATTTGCAAAGTCGTCCCTATCCGAATCGATGGCATAGATTTTTATGCTAATCTGATAGTACTCGAAACTAAAGGTTTGGAAGTAGTACTAGGAATGGATTGGATGGCCAAACATAAAGGATTAATCGACTGTGCCAAGAAAGCCATAACCATGACCAGTACAGCCGGAATATCAGTCGAGCATGTATCTAAAACCTTACCTCGTCAATTCAAGTGCAACAAGAGTATAGCCCAACCTACCATTGACCAAGTCCGGATAGTCTGTGAATACCCCGATGTATTTCCAGATGTTTTGCCCGGTATGCCCCCAGATCGGGATATCGAGTTTATCATTGAACTAATCCCTGGAACTAGACCCATAGCCCAGAGACCATATAGTATGAACCCGTCTGAACTAGCAGAACTGAAGAAGCAACTAGATGCCATGTTGGAAATTGGATTGATTCAACCAACTGCGTCACCTTGGAGATCCCCTGTCTTGTTTGTGGACTAGAAGGATGGAGGTAACCGTTTGTGTATGGATTATCAGAAGTTGAATGATGTCACTATCAAGAACAAGTACCCATTGCCCAAGATAGAAGATTTGTTTGATTAGTTGACCGGTGCCAAAGTGTTTTCTAAGATTGATCTTAGAACAGGCTATCATCAACTCAAGATTCGCGCAGAGGATATTCCCAAGACTGCCTTTACCACCAGATATGGATTATACGAGTATACTGTCATGTATTTTGGATTAACCAATGCCCCCGCTTATTTCATGAATCTCATGATTAAGATTTTTATGGACTTCCTGGATAAGTTTGTCGTTGTTTTCATCGACGACATTCTAATTTATTCCAAATCAGAAGAAGAACATGAGCTACACCTAAGGACCATTCTTGGAACCCTTAGAGAGCATCAGTTGTATGCCAAGTTTAGCAAATGTGAATTCTGGTTACAGGAGGTAGGATTCCTCGGTCACATTGTATCAGCCGGAGGAATTGCCGTTGACCCTGCGAAAGTGAAAGATGTCGAAGATTGGCAAGCCCCAACCACTCAAACCCAAGTTCGTGCATTTCTCGGATTGGCGGGATACTACCGCAAGTTCGTAGACGGTTTCTCAAGTATCGCCAGACCCATGACCCAATTGCTGAATAAGGACAAGAAGTTTGAATGGACGGACAAATGTGAAGTGAGTTTTCAAGAACTCAAGAGGAGATTGATTTCGGCCCCAATATTAATCATGCCGGATATCACGAAGCCATTTGACGTGTATTGTGATGCATCCAAGATCGGTCTCGGATGTGTGCTAATGCAAGAAGGCAAAGTTATATCTTATCTATCTCGACAACTGAAACAACATGAGCAAAATTATCGAACCCATGACCTCGAACTCGCAGCCGTAGTTCTAGCCCTGAAGACATGGAGGCATTACATGATGGGAAATCGCTGTCACATTTATTCGGATCACAAGAGCCTAAAGTATATATTCACTCAGAAGGAGCTGAATATGAGACAGATAAGATGGATTGAGCTAATCAATGATTACGACATGGACATTCACTATCACCCCGGTAGAGCCAAAGTGGTAGCGGATGCCCTTAGCAGATTGTCGTGCTGCTTGAACTCCATGATTTTGAAGGAGCAACCAAGTTTGCACAAAGAGATGGAAGATTTTCGAATGGAATTAGTGAGTGAAGGATTTTTGGCTAGCATAGAATTTCAACCCACTTTGATCAGCCAGATCAAAGAGGCGCAGAAAGGAAATGCTAGTATCGACGGAATCAAGCGTCGTATTGGTACATGCAAAGTACCCGGATTCACCGAAGACGAAGAAGGAGTTATGTGGTACATAGGACGCCTTTGTGTACCAGCAGATTCTGAGTTGAAAGAAGTTATTCTGAAGGAAGCTCATGATACTCTTTATTCTATCCACCCCGGAGGAACAAAGATGTATCAAGATTTGAAAGAGCAATTTTGGTGGCATAAGATGAAGAGAGAAATCGGAAGCTATATCGCCAAGTGTGATATATGTCAGCGATTCAAGGCGGGACATCAAAGACCCGCAGGATTGTTGCAACCATTGCAGATTCCAGAATGGAAATAGGATTCCGTTGGAATGGACTTTATCACCGGATTGCCTACTTCTAGTAGGGGAAATGACTCTATCTGGGTCATAGTTGACAGGTTGTCCAAAGTCGCCCATTTCTTACCCGTCAAGACCACATATCAGAGTTCGAAGCTAGCGGAGTCATACATCGCTAGAATCGTCAGTTTGCACGGAGTCCCCAAGAACATCGTAACGGATCGAGGAACTCAGTTTACCTCGAGATTCTGGAAGAAAGTCCAAGAAGGTTTAGGAACCCGACTAGATTTCAGCACAGCTTATCACCCTCAGACCGATGGACAAACGGAGCGAGTAAATCAAATACTCGAAGATATGCTGAGAGCATGTGTGTTAAAGTATGGATCTAAATGGGAAGACTGTCTGTCGTTCGCAGAATTTTCTTACAACAACTGTTATCAAGCTAGTTTGCAAATGGCCCCATTTGAATTCATGTACGGAAGAAAGTGTCGCACCCCTTTGAACTGGTCGGAAGTAGGAGAGAGTCAGATTTTCGGACCCGATATCCTACGAGAAGCACCTCAAGACCGCCCAGTCCCGGCAAAAGAGTTACGCCGACAAGAGATGTCGAGACCTCGCCTTCAACATCGGAGATTTTGTGTATCTGAAAGTGTCGCCATTGAAAGGAATGCAGCGTTTCCAACTCAAGGGAAAGTTAGCCCCCAGATATATCGGCCCCTTCAAGATTCTAAACCGTCGAGGAGAAGTGTCGTATCAATTGGAACTACCCAAAGAGATGTCAGCCATGCATAATGTGTTCCATATCTCATTACTTCGCAAGTTCCTCGAAGTCCCGGAGAAGACTAAATTGTTCAAGATTATTGATCATCGGACCATAGAAATCAACGATGACCTGACCTACCCCGAAGTACCAATCCGTATTTTGGAAGAAGCTTTCAGAACTACCAGAACCCGAAGCATCAAGTTTCTCAAGATTCAGTGGAGAAACCACACAGAAGAAGAAGCTACATGGGAGCGCAAACATCACATCAGGACAAAGTTTCCCGATCTCTTCAAATCCTAGGTAATCTTTTTCGTCCTTTTTTAAATCTCGGGACGAGATTTTGTTTAAGGGGGGAAGGTTTGTAACATCCCAAAACTACTAAGGATGGATCATCAAACTCTAATCAACAAAATTAGGGTTAACAAAAACTTTTCCAATTAAAAGTATGAAAGGATTCATATGTGTGTGTATTTAAATTTGGATTCTTATGAATTGCCATGATTATGTGTTTCTTTGATTGTAAAATTATTCTTAGGTGAAATAAACATCATCTAAACAATCCCCAAACTTTTCCCAAAGACAAACAAGTCAAAACAAATAAATTAAGTGAATAGTCACTTTGGCCAATTTAACTCCCATGCCTACTTTGGCTATCCCTAACTTTCAGAACTTAACAGAAACATGTATCAATCTTTGCACCCCTTGATAGTACTCATAACAAGGTAGCAATGCCCACTTTTTGATCATCCAGAAACATTCAAATGCTTATTTTAAATGACAGTTTAAAATTGAATCTATTTCATATGGGAAGATCCCACTATTTCAAAAACCACTCAAACCAACTCACTTTTCAAAACCCAAGCATCCACAGACTCCCCATTACATGCCTATCACACCCACCAAAAATCTTTTCAAAATTCAAAACTTAAGTTCATGCGTCCATTTCATCAAACAGGTTGCAGATGCAAATCAAACAAAATCAAAACACTATGTTGAGCAGTGTTTTGGGCCTAACTTGTTCCCTCTCTGGACACCACTAGCCTTAGTAGATCATCTAACAACCTTAACTAATCACTAGCACCACTGTAAGCTGGCCATTGTCATCAATGGTGAGCAGGCCGAGAGCACCATTGCCACCCCATGGTCGACAGCAAGCTACAAGCAACACTAGCCTTGCCAACCTTGTTTGGGAGCAAGCTAGCACCCCACCGCCACTCCTTGTCCCAACCGCGAGCAAGGCCAGCCACTGGACCACACGCCCAGGCCATGCCAACCTTCTCTGCGAGCATGCCGAGAGCGCGCCAGAGCGTCACTCTCAACACACGCCCACAGACTGCGCGCCACCCTCGCCGCGTGCACACGTGATCACCAACACCCCAGCAACCCCGCAGACACGCCCGTTCGCCGCCGCGCGGACCATGCGCGCTGTGCGCCATCAAAACTTCCGTCGGACCAGCGTAGAGCACCGTAGTGTTCCGACCGATCAGCACCGCCCCACGCCTCGCCACCACGCCGTTGAGCTTCGCCAGGGAGCACAACACCTCCCCCTACCGTCGCCCACGCCGATAGCCCTCTGTGCCGTCAACCACGATGAGCTCAGCTTGCGCCCATCGGTCCCCTCTCGCCACTATAAATACAGGCATCCCCCGCTCGAATTTTTCACACCATTCTACTCCCCTCTCACCCAGAACCACCCCACCTCATTCTCGGAGCAAGGCGAGCAGCGCATCGCCGGAATTTCACCGGAGTCTGCCGCTGCTGGAGAAGAAGGAAGCCAGCGATTGGAGCCGCCCCAGGAGGAGCTGTCGATACCAGGAGGATCGCCGTCGTCGACTTTGTCGTTCGCCCGTATCGCCGACCCTTGCCTGAGCCCCGGTGAGCCTCCCACGACCCCCACTGAGCTGCTAGGGTTCGAGCTCGCCGGTGACTTGTTCATCGTTGACGACGACCCTCGGCCATCGATCTTCATTCTAATCCAATGCACCACATTGCCCCGTATCGCTTCGCGTTTAAAGAGCCACTGACCAGTAGACCCCCCTGTCAGTTGCACCCCACGCTGAAGAGTGACACTGGGCCGGCCTGTTAACCTTTCCCGCGCAGCCCAGTCATTTGAATTTAGCTTTTTCTATTTTAATTCAAACATAGTTCTGTACCTAGTTTCAAAAATCAACCTATCTCGATTCAGTGAACCAAATTACATGAAACCAATTTTTTGAGAAAGGTACTGAAATTTTAATCCAAGACCGTTGGATTAAAATCATTTGGATCTATATATCACCCTTGGTAAAAATAACAAGTCAGAAGCTTTTCTTCATTCAAACATTTTTTAAATTTCAACCATAATAGCTTTTGAGTTGATTCAAACTCTCAAAAATCACATTTGATCATACCTTTCCGAATATATAAAAACATATGGGTTTACTTACAAAAATAATGTCCAAGTAATAAAAGAATGCCACATAGGCATTTCTAGTCACTTTATTTAATTGAAATAAAAGGTTAAACCTTATTAAATTGTGACACCACTTTAAATCACATTCCTATGGACTGAAATATGTGGTGATGACATGTGTCAACATGATCCCATGCTTGAGTTGGAGAATATTAAATCTTAAGTAGTTTTTCAATGAGTAGAAATTACTTTTCTAAACAAATGAATAACTAAGACAAATGCTTTATTCTTGTGATATTAGTGATGATGCTAGAACATCTATAAAACACTTTTGTGTGATGATTGAAAGTAGTTAAGTATTTTTTGGTGATTGTGTACCTCGTATTTATTTATAGACGCTAGTACCGACCAAGGATACGAGGAGGAAGGAGGATACTACGAAGAAGAAGCCGAGGAGAACTTCAACCACTGCTGCGCACAAGGCAAGCCCTACTAACCAAGTTGACCCATGCAAGCTAACACTTGCAAGATATTCTACTTTAGCAAGCCTAGTACTACTAGTTGATTTGGCAAGCTAGAACTTGCAATTATGAAAGTTAGATAACCTATGCAATGCACTAAGAATGCTTGGTTAGACATAGTCTGATGATACCCAATCCTAGTTTTACTTGCAATCTTTATACTTTATTTCTTTATCAAAGCTTTCTCTTAGAGTTTACTTAAGTGGCTTGTAGATTCTAGGAAGATAATTGAAGGTTGCATAAAGAGCATTAAATTTGGCCTAAGCTAGATAATCTTGATGTCATCCTAAGGCATGAGATTGAACTCAATTAATCCCCACTTGTTTACCACCCCTCATTAGTACTTACCCCACTTGTAGATGCTAGTGCTAAGCATAAAACTTGATCAACTTTAGATGGGAATACTTGGTGAAAATGGTTATGAAAACCTTGGAATGATGAGTCATTCTACTGAAATGTTTTGACATGTGTTTCCAAACACAATATGATTTTGATGATGAAAATGTTTGGCATGAGCCTTAGCCCTTTACAAAACTGATGGTTGTCTGGATGCGATACCATTCCAATTTTACCGTACAACCACAATACCCGAAAATTGGGTAGGGCTTGACTAGAAACTTATATACCTTAGTGTGGGTTCCCTCATGGCCAAGGTCTGAGCTGAGGCTACCTTGTGAAGATTGTCCACCTGTGCAGTACCCAAGATGACAGTTGGTCATGGTTGGGAGGCCAAACTCACAGGAGAGGTGCCTATACTAGGGCGTGTAAACGAAAGGTTAGGATTGATTATCCGCATACTGAGTATGGTGAATTCAGGATTTGTTCCTGACGGATGTATCGAATGTTGTGGTGAAAGTGTACAATCTCACAGAGTGTCAAACTATTCGAATAGCCGCGTCCGCGGTTATGGATAGTTGGAGTGGCCATACTGTTTCCCCGTCAGATGTTTTCAAAATGAATTGTGAAATGAATTGAGACTTTGACTTGACCACAACAGAGTTGTGATATGAAATGAAAGTTCCCACTTAGGTGTTACAACACTTCAACTAGTTTTTCTTTGCTTCTGAACTTAGTACAGGTAAATCTAGCTTTTTGCAAAACAACCCTAGAGCTTAGTTTCCTACTACAAAAACCCCTTCACTTGTTAGTATTAGTTTGCGAGTACTTCAAGAGTACTCGTGGCTTTGTCCCTGGCTATTCCCGTGGCCATACTATGAAGAGGAGTGCCAGGAGGATGGACCCCAGGAAGGTTACGACAACTAGGATCCTCTCCCATCGTCAGCATTGCCTATGACCCCGAAGATGGAGCTTCGCATACGCTACCTTTATTATTACGTATTTCCGCTGCTTGAGTTGTATTAAGAACTGGATCATGAGATCCTTATTTGTGTAAGACCTTATGTATGGTTTGTAATGGATGATGTACTGTGATATCCAAATCTATTATGTCTCACAAAAATGGTAATCCTGGGATTGCGATGTATGGCATAACATGCATCTGGGATTAAAAATCCGGGTGTTAACACCAAGGTGGAACTACTCACGATTCATACCGGAGGCTGGCATGATGAAGAAGAAGAAGGCCTCCGAGATGATCTAAACTCCGGAAGGATGCCGGGAAGAACTTCAGATCGCCCCCGATCTAGGGGCGATGGTGGCGGCGGCTACAGAAGGTTTCGTGGAGTTCTGATTGGGTCCTAAGATTTCTGCATCGGGGGCTTCTTATAGTCGAAGGGGCGAGCCAGGGGGGCCACACCCTGCTCAGGAACGGGCCAGGCTTCGGCGCTCCTAGGTGGTCTGGCCGCCTTGTGGAGCCCCTCCGTCTTGTCTTCTAGCTTCATGTCACCGACGGTAAAATATTGACTTTGGGTTTTGTCTCGTCCAATTCCAAGAATATTGATTTTCTTCCTTTCAGGAACCAAAAACAGAAGAAAACATGCAACTAGCACTGTGGCAACTTGTTAATAGGTGAGTTCCAGAAAAGATATAAAAACACCTCAAAGTGTAGACAAAGCAGAGCAAAGTAGATACTAAACAAGCGTGGAACATCAAAAATTACAGATACGTTTCGAACGTATCAAGAGGCTGTAGGGAAGTATAAAGGGGTACAGAATCTATAGCATCGCAACACAGATAGCAATAGATCAACACGAGGAAATAGAGACTATAAAGACAAAATAGGTAGAAAGGGGGAGAATGCTCGCCTGAAAACACTTCCGAAGATTAATCCGAAGAATGGGCGTCACTCGCATCAACTCATCGGCCGTTGTCGGATTATCGACAAGTACACCATAGGCGGTCCTGGTGGCGTTGAGAAGGTGGGTGTGAGACGTCGGATGTTCCGGGAACGGTGGACACAAGTTTACCCAGGTTCAGATCCGACTACGGTGATCAGATCCTACTACTGCTAGCTATCCAGTAATATATCAGCGAGAGCCGGAGGTTACAGTGGATTACAAGAGAGGTTCGCTTGTGCGAGTTATGGTTGTAGTTATTTCCCTAAAGGCTCCCATAGAGATGTTTTATATAGTCACCAAGACCTAGGATTATAGGAGAGAACTATCCGGCTACGTTACAGAGTCAGTAACTAGATATAGCTTGGACTACAAGTAATACTACAGGCCTAAGTCGGTAACTCTTTTGGGCCTTGTCATAGCCGGAACTGGATCCTCCTCTTTCTTGACTCGGCCGCCCGTGAAGCAAAGATTTAACCCGTTGGTGGGCCACCCTGGTCAGTGAGTCCTGTGGGTATACCAGCAAAGTATATCCCCAACAGTAGCCCCCGGAAGTCTCCAAGAACCAAAGTCGAATAAATCGTCTAGCTTGATGGTTTCTTCGTCTTAAGAATCTTGAAGGGTTCCTGAAAACTTCTTTCCAAAATGTAGGATTCCGAGTCATCTGAGTCGGATATGTTCTGTTCTAACCTTAGTCTTTTTCTTTGCTCAGTTTGAAACATGAGCCGGATTTTAAACAACGGCGTGTTGTCTGAAAACTTTTTAGACCAGGTCCTGTCACTGACAGGAGTCTCGTCAACACGATTGTTGGTGGGTCCGCTCCCTACGGAACAGAGCACCATTTTAATGTTCAAGAGAGAATCGAGGAGGCGGAGGATTCGCGAGGAAGCCACCTCCTTCACTCCTGTACGTGTGGCATAAATTGCGCGATTGAAGAACAAATCTTGGTGCAGAGGTAAATAAAAGAGAGAGGAAACCCTTCTCCCCCAGATTCATCTCTCCACCATTTCACTTATTGCCTCCTCGTACTCCTCGAGCCCTCCACATCCATTCTGATACATGCACCGTGAGAGAAAACCCCAATTGCCACCAGTCCTAGCGAGATGGAAGGGCCATCCAGCTCAGGTGCGGCGGCGGCGGGACTCACGACGGCAGACGAGAGGAAAGTGCGGGGCCTTTGGGTTCCCAGCGCCATGGACAACACAGAGCAACAAGTTATGGAGGACGAAGGCTACATCATCACCAGCATGTGGCAAAGCGGCGCTGGAGAGGCTGTCCTCGCACCGCGTGAAGGCGAACACGTCCTTTTTGGTACGCACGTCGACCGTGGTCTCAGCCTGCCACCATCGGATTTCTTCACCAAAGTTCTTCAGTACTATGGTGTGCAGCTCCATAATCTCCCTCCCAACACTCTTCTAGAACTTATCACTCATGCAGCTTTGAGCGAAGGGTTTCTTGGCATTTGACCATTATAAACCTTTTCTGGTACTACTATGGTACCCAGAAGAATTCCATCAGTGCTGGTGTTCCTTACACCACTGGCACTCTTAGCTTACTTAGGATAAATCGAGTTTATCTTAGGATTCATGCTAGTGAATCTATAAAATGTTGGGCCGGAAATTTCTTCTATCACAAGGATATTCCGGCTCCTGAAAAGGAGGAAGGTCTTCCGGCCTTCGTCGACGGTGCTGCTCCCCACCAAGAGTCATGGGATGCGGAAGCGCCAGAAGTTTCTGAGTACTTGATCCTTGCCAAGAGGCGAATCAAGTTCTTGGTTAAGAACAAGGGGCTCCGTGGATCGGACTTGATCTACTACTAGCTAGATCGTCGGATTCATCCGCTACAGTTTCACGGAGACCGCTTGATGCACAAAGTCACCAAAGACCGAAAGGACAGCCAGTGGGTCAGTCCAACTCGCACAGCTGCGAAGGACTACAAGACCTGAATGTAGTACCTGATCAAGGAGCGGGTGGAGAAGAGAATCCTCGAAGTCTCCATGAAGATGTACACATCCGACCGTCCTCTGATCCTGGTAAATGTTTCTACTTGTTTTGAGCTTATTTGCTCTTTTCCTCCTCATAATCCGACTTCTCTCTTACCGATGTTTATTTATACTTATCAGCTTAAGGATCTTGCCGAGTCCAAGATTTCCCCCATCAAGGGTTATGAATCGGAGGAGACGGAGGACGACGAGGTGAAGGAAGTTCCTTCCTCCGCTTCCAGGAAGAGCAAGGCCAAGGAAGTTGTTGTCACTGCTGGGATCCAAATGTTGCCAGTAGTTAAAAAGTATGTACCTTGTCAATACTTGTATTACCTTTGATAAGTTTATTTCTTTCTGAAGCACACCTGCTATTGATTTACGTTTTTTAGAGAAAAACTTGTTTTGAAGAGAAAAGTGAAGCCAGACAGCAAGCCGGGCAAGCCACTACGTCAACAGAAGCTTGTCATCTACCCAGCCATGCCACCGCGAACTCCAACCAGTGCCCCGTCATCAGCACCAGAGGTTTCCGCCTCTCCTGATGTTGGTTCTACCGTCCCCGAAGCCAGCACCACCTCCAAAGCCCTGGTTACCGTTGGTAGCCAGGCAACTAACAAGGGTGAACTCGTCAAGGGTAATGATCCCATGGTAATGTCTACAGGACAATTGGACAAAGTGGCCAGCTTTGCTGTCTCCGTCTTAAAGCGGAAGAAGAAGGAGGAGATTCTCAAGATGGCTCAGTCTAGTCTCAAGAAACAAGTCCTCACTCCAGAGGCAGCGAGCCAGGAGACAGAGGACATGAAGCTAGTCAGCCTCCTGGACCAAATTTTGGTCCAGGATGCGAAGATTGAGTCTGGCGAACTCCCAGCAATGGATGTTCCCTCCTCCCTCTGTCTTGCCGAGAAAGTGTTTCATAAAACTAAAATCGGATTTGAGAAGTTGCACCTGGAACACATTGTAAGTTTTCGATTCTTATTTGCAGTATTTTATTATCATATCCTCTTGCCCCCAAGCATAAAGTCGGATAAACATCTTTGAATCCGAGTTGATGCTTATAGGATGCAAAAGAACGATGTAGTGTAGCCCCCAAGGCTCGTGCTGTATTTTTACTTAGTTAAATTTGCAGCCCGAGTCTTAGTAGCCGTCTGACGGTATTCCGTCTCTAAACTTATAGAAAATTGCATCTTCCAACCAGGAATTGCTCAAGAATATATGCAATAAACGAAAGGAAATTAAGGCCTTGCGCCATGAGAATTCAAAGCTAAAAGTTGACAAAGATGAAGTAGAAGGTAAACTTTTCTAACTCCCTGTTTCTCACTTAGTTACTATCATAGGCAAACTTGTTCTGTCCGACTAATATTTTTTCCCTTTGCAGAATTGTTGTGCAATTCTAGCAAGATGGTGGAGCAATCCGAGAACATCAAGGTCTTGGAGATGGAGAATGATGGGATCCGGGACGAGCTTGAGAACCTTAAGACTGAATCGGAGAAATCCGTAAATGTCATCCTGGAGTCAATCAACATGGAGACCGAGAGGCCCGGGAAGCTACTAGCACTCCGAGACAAACAATTATATGATCTCAAGAAGGACTTTTATAGCCAGAGGGATCTAGCCCAGGCCACAGAGAATGAACTACATAGCTCGTGAGAGGAGCGTGATCAGTGGAACCATTCCATGCTAGGTAAGATTTTTGACTTTCTTTATTCGATTGATTTTTCGACTTTCTTTTAGTCAGTTTTGATTTATGGTTCTGTAACATCCCAAAAATATTGAACAATCATTATCCAATTCAAATCACCAAAATTAGGGTTAACAAAAACTTACAGAAACATTTGGCAACTTGATTCAAATGACAATTCAAAATTGAATCTTTAATATATGGGAAGATCACCCATTTGCAAAAACCAACCAAACCAGTACCCCTTGACCTTTCCAACTAACCAGAGACTACCTAAGATGTGCGTAGTACACTCACCAAGTTTGAATCAAAAATTCAAATTTGAATCTTTTTCGGCCATTTCATCAAACACCTTGCAAACACAAATCAAACAAAGCACCAAACACTATAGTGAGCAGTATTTGGCCTAACTTGTTCCCTATCTAGCTCACACTACACCCTCAGTAGATCATCCAACTAAATTAACCCCTCTAGCTCACTGTAAAACCGACCACACCATCAATGGCAAGCATGCCAAGAGCACCCTTGCCACCCCAATGTCGCTAGCCAGCTAGGAGCAGCTCTAGCCTCGCCAACCTTGTCTGGGACACTGACCACTGTCCATCGCCACCCCCTGTCCAAGACTCGAGCCTTGCCATCCACTGAACCTTGTCTGGGACACTGACCACACGGAACGCTCGCGCGCAATGTCTCTGCGAGCATGCCGAGAGCGCCACCCTCGACACACGCCCACATACCGTGCACCACCCTCGCCACGTGCCAGCATGATCGCCACCATCCCAGGAGACCTCCAAACAACCCCGTTTGCCATTGCGCGAACCTTAGCCGTTGTGCGCCATTAAAACAGCCGTCGGACCAGCCCATAGCATCGACGTGTTCGGACCGTCTTGCACCGCCCCACGCCACGTAACCACGCTGTTGAGCTTTGCTAGGGAGCACAACACCACCCCCTACCGCCGCCCATGCTTTAGCTCGCTGTGCCGACGACACCGACGAGCTCAGCCCACGCCCTTCGGTCCCCTCGCTGCACTATAAATAGAGGCCACCGCCGCTCAATTTCTTCACGCCATCTCACTCCCCTCTCTCTCAATAACCACCCCCACTCATTCCCGGAGCAAGGCGAGCAGCACATCGCCGGAATTTGGCTGGAGTCTACCGCGGAGGAGGAAGAAAGGAGCCGTTGATTGGAGCCGCCCCAGGAGAAGCCGCCAGTACTAGAAGGTTTGCCATCGTCGACTTCGTCATTCGCCCACATCGCCGACCCTCGCCTAAGCCCCGGTGAGCCCCCGTAGACCCCCACTGGCCGCGCTAGGGTTCTGTCTCGCCGGCGTTGCCCGATGGAGATGATAGGTCGTGGCTGTTGGATTAGATTTTGATCGCACGGTCTAGATCACACCGTACCGCTTCGCACACCTTGTCTCGCTGACTGGTGGGGTCATTCACTTAAACCCACCCCCGCGTCCGCTGTGCACCGTGGGCCGGCCTAGTTAACATCCTGCGCAACCTAGTTAGTTTGAATTTATATTTTCCAATTTAGTTTTAAACAAATTATGTACCTAGATTCAAAAATTAACCCGGGTTGATTCACTGAACCAAATTGCATGAAACCAATTTTGTTAGGAAGGTACTGAAATTCTTAATCCAAGCTTGTTGGATTCAAACCATTTAGAATTGTAGATCACCTATGGTAAAAATAACACGGCAGAAGCTTTTATGCATTCAAACATTTTTCAAAATTCAACCACAAAGCTTTTGAGTTGATTCCAACTCTCAAAAATCACATTTAACTAGACCTTTTTTGAATATATAAAAATATATATGTTTACTTGCAGAAATATTGGACAAGCAATAAAAGAATGCCCCATAGACCATTCTAGTCACTTTATTTAATTCAAATAAAAAGGTTAAACCTTATTAAATTGTGACACCACTTTAAATCACAATCCCAAGTACTGAAATATGTGGTGATGACATGTGTCAACATGATCCCTTGTTTTAGTAGGAGAATATTAAATCTTAAAGTAGTTTTTCAATGAGTAGAAATTACTTTTCTAAATAAAAGAGAATAAAACTTTTGCCTTAATCTTTGTGATGCTTGTGATGATCCTAGATCATCTAGTGAAAACCTTAGAATAAATAAAAGTAGTTAAGTATTGTTTGGTGATTGTGTACCTCGTATTTTTTATAGACGCTAGTACCGACCAAGAATACAAAGAGGAAGGAGAATACTAGAGGAAGCCGAGGTGAACTTCAACCACTGCTCTACACAAGGCAAGATACTATCTAAGCAAGCTAACACTTGAAACTTAGCAAGCTTATACTACTATCTTAGCAAGAAAAACCATGCAAGTTCTACGTGCAAGCTTACACCACTTGATACCCAAATCCTAGTTATATTTGCAAGCTTTATCAAAGCTTTCTATTGGAGTATACTTAGTGGCTTGTAGAATTTAGAAAGATATCTGAAGGTAGCATAAAGAGCATAAAACATAGCCTAAGTTAGATAAATCTTGATGTCATCCTGAGGCATGATATTGTACTTAGATAAGATACACTTTTTTACCACCCCTCATTAGTATTTACCCCCACTTGTAGACGCTAGTGCTAAGCATAAAACTTGATCAACTTTAGATTGGAATACTTGGTGAAAATGGTTATGAAAACCTTAGAATGATGAGTCATTCTACTGAAATGTTTTGACATGTGTTATTGAACACCAGATGGTTTTGATGATGAAAATGTTAAGGCATGATCCTTAGCCCTTTTTAAAACTGATAGTTGTCTGGATGTGATACCATTCCAATTTTACCGTACAACCACAATACCCGAAAATTGGGTAGGGCTTGACTGGAAATTTATATACCTTAGTATGGGTTCCCTTGTGGCCAAGGTTTGAGCTGAGGCTACCTTGTGAAGATTGTCCACCTATGCAGTTCCTAAGATGACAGTTGGTCATGGTTGGGAGGTCAAACTCACAGGAGAGGTGCCTATACTAGGGCGTGTAATTGAAAGGTTAGGATTGATTATCCGCATACTAAGTATGGTGAATTAAGGATTGTTCCTGACGGATGTATCGAATATTGTGGTGAAAGTGTACAATCTGTGTAGAGTGTCAAACTATCCGAATAGCCGTGTTCGCGGTTATGGCCAGTTGGAATGTCCATACTGTTCCATCGTCAGCTGTTTTCAAAATGACTTGTGAAATGATTTGTGACTTGACTTGACCACAACAGGGTTGTGATACGAAATTCAAGTTCCCACTTATGTGTTATAAAAACTTTCAACTAGCTTTCTTTGCTTCTGAACTTAGTATAGGTAAATCTGGCTTTTTGCAAAAACAACCTAGAGCTTAGTATTTTCATACTCAAAAACCACTTCACTTGTTAGTATTAGTTTGCGAGTACTTAAAGAGTACTCATGGCTTTGTCCCTGGCTATTCCCGTGGCCAGACTATGAAGAGGAGTATCAGGAGGATGGACAACAGGAAGGTTACGACAACTAGGATCATCTCCCATCGTCAGCATTGCATGTGACCATGAAGATGGAGCTTCGCGCATGCTACCATTATTACTACGTTATTCTGCTGCTATGATTGTATTAATATTGGATCATGAGATCCTTTATTTGTTGTAAGACCTTATGCATGGTTTGTAATGGATGATGCACTATGATATCCAGTATGTTATGTCTCGCAAAAATGGTAATCCTGGGATTGCGATGTATGGCATAACAGGCATCTGGGATTAAAAATTCGGGTGTTGACAAGTTGGTATCAGAGCCATCCTGACCATAGGATACCCTAGTTTAGAATGGACGTTGGGATCAAAAAAATTAGTTTTGAAAACCAAGGAAGTGAGTATTTATAAAAACTTATTATCTTTCTTACCACTTAGACTCTTTCATGAAAATTCATGTTCCTCAGAAATTCTTGCAAACTTACTTAAAATTTGACACACTTGATCACTCTACTAACTTACTCATCCTACCTTATTATAGAGGGTCGTGAAGTATAACAAGTTTTATCAGTTGGGGAATGGAGGAGACATCATCTTTGAGCGTGACTTGGACCAGCTGTTGGAAATGCTGGAGCATCCGCACCACGAGTTCTTTGGAGCTCAGCTCAACGATTAGGAAGGAGAGGAATTGCAATGGCTAGATGATGCAAGTCTCCGAGGAAAGATTGAAGCCTCCACCTCAAAGGGAATTTAGTTCACCTTGAGAGAGAATAGCTGGCTCGATGAACTTGCTAGGGAAATGCAGGAAGCTCTTGCCCGTCTATGTGGACAGAGTATCATTCATATCAAGGGTACCCGCTTTGAGTTCTATCCAAGTTGTGATGTTATGGGACAGCCACTGGAGGCCCCATATCACCATGAGCTGAAGACTCAATTGGACCACCTCAGCTTCATGATGTATGACCGTTAGAAGGAGTTGGACAATGCCCGCTCCTACGCCAAACGCAAGTGCGCCATCGCCGCCAAGAAGGATCAGACCATTGCCATGCTAGTGAAGGATCGCCAGTCTCGTCGTCGTCATCTCGACAAGAAGGAGCGCATAATTGCCCGTCTTTGCCATAGGATCACATATTTGGAGGAGTCTGTCCACAAGAGAGACATGCAGCTCGAGGAGAGGGAGAATGCAGGGGAAGACCTTCGTGGATACCCCTACTCCTATCTCAGTGACAATGATGACTTTCTGGAGGATCAGGCCATGGACTTCTTCACCGATGAGGATGACTTCGCCTTCATTGATGAGGATGATGAGGACACTGATTACAAGGAGTAGTATCACTTGAGCACTAGCGTTAGTGAGTTGTATCCGGTCCCACTATATCGTAGTTTCCCACAATGGTTCTTAAAACCATCTATTTTTATTTGTTGTGGTGTGTGTTTGTATCATGTGCTATGAATGAATGAAAAGCAAGTTTCTAGAAAAACCTGAGTCAAACTTTGAAAAAAATTCAAATGCAAAACCCTGAGCCTTAGAAATTTCCCACTTTTCTCATGATTTATCTCAATCTTCAGATGCCTCGCGGAGGAAGCAGTTCATCCCCGGACCCGATGTTGCAATTCTTGCAAATGTTGGTTTCAGACCGCGAAGCCGAGATATCCGAACGTCAAGCCTACTTAGCCACCCTTTAGCAGATAGCTCAGATGGCCAATAACAATCAAGGCCATGGAAATCAGGACAACCATGGATCCAATCTCAAGAACTTCTAGAACACCAATCCACCTATTTTCACTAAGTCTGAAGAGCCCCTAGATGCAGGTGCTTGGCTGCAAACCATGGAGAAAAACCTATAAGTTGCAGGAGTGGAAGCCAACGAGAAAGTACTGTTCGCTAACCGCTATCTGGCCGGAGATGCAAGAGCATGGTGGAACAACGTTCGTGCCATGAATGGAGGTCAGATGATGACTTGGGAATAGTTCAAAATCAAGTTCAGCAGAACCCATGTGCCACCGGGTTTGATCGAAAGGATGAGAGATGAATTCAGAGAACTGAAGCACGGGAGAATGACGGTAGTTGAGTACCGTGACAAATTTTTGTCATTTTCTAGGTATGCCCCTGATGAGATAGACACTAAAGCCAAGAAGAAGGAGAGATTCCTGAATGGTCTGCACGATGAGATGCAGACAGTGTTAGTTAATATCCCATATGATGATATTGAAGCCCTAGTGGACTCTGCCATTTAGATAGAAGGCAAGATCAACCAAGCTAATGAGAACCGCAAGCGTCACATGATGCATCAACCAGGAACCCATCATACCCCAAAGTATCGCCCCAACCCATCTCCAGGATTTGCCACAAGAACCAACAGACCCTCGGTGAACCGTCCCCAGCAACAACCCCGACAACCCAAGGCCCGGAGGAAACGACAACAACCCCGACAACCCCTTCAATTTCAACTGTGTACCACCTAAGTTCAACAACAAAAATGTCGCCACCAACACCAACACTGCCCCGAGGACTTGAAGCAATGTTGTGCCTGTTGCAGCAAAGGACAAGTCTCAGCTGACTTGTTATGAATGTGGAACCAAGGGTCACTATTCCAATGAGTGCCCCAAGAAGATTGCCGCAACCCCCAATGCAAATGCTCGAGCTTAGCAGCAACATCGTGTTCAGCCCGGAAGGAGGTTTGTCCCAGGGAATTCGCTCAACCGCAATGGCCGTCTCTTTCTCATGCATGCTGAAGAAGCCCAAGAAGCATAGATGTCGTTCTG
This sequence comes from Avena sativa, assembly GCA_916181665.1. Classification (NCBI taxonomy): domain Eukaryota; kingdom Viridiplantae; phylum Streptophyta; class Magnoliopsida; order Poales; family Poaceae; genus Avena; species Avena sativa. The sequence goes on along the minus strand of OV702279.1, from coordinate 48,814,067 downwards.
GGTATGTTTTCTGCACTCAGTACTTGCTAGAGTATTGTTTGATTCTGGAGCATCGCACTTGTTTGTTACCAAAGAATTTGCATGCACTAGTAAGATTCAACCCACCAAACTGAAGCATGTTATGATAGTTCAAATACCTGGTTCAACCACCAAAGCTAGATAAATTTTCAAGACCGTACCTATCCGAATCCATGGCTTGGATAGATTTTATGCTAATCTAATAGTACTTGGGACAACAGGTTTGGAAGTAGTACTAGGAATGGATTGGATGTCGAAACATAAAGGATTAATCGACTGTGCCAAGCAATCCATAACCATGACCAGTACAGCCGGAATATCAGTCAAGCATGTATTTGAAACCTTGCCCCATCAATTCAAATGCAACAAGAGTATAGCCCAACCAACCATTGACCAAGTCAGAATATTCTGTGAATACCCCAATGTATTTCCAGATGTTTTGCCCAGTATGCCCATAGATCGGGATATCAAGTTTATGATTGAACTAATCCCTAGAACTGGACCCATAGCCCAGAGACCATATAGTATGAACCCGTCTGAATTAGAGGTGATGAAGAAGAAAATGGATGCTATGCTGGAGATAGGATTGATCCAACCAAGTTCGTCGCCATGGAGATCACTTGTTTTATTTGTGGATAAGAAAGATGGAGGTAACCGTTTGTGTATAGATTATTGGAAGTTAAATGATGTCACCATCAAGAAAAAGTACCCACTGCCAAAGATAGAATACATGTTTGACCAGTTGACCGGTGCCAACGTGTTTTCTAAGATTGATCTTAGAACTGGTTATCATCAACTCAAGATTCGCGCAGAGGATATTCCAAAAGACTGCCTTTACCACACGATATGGATTATACGAGTATATTGTCATGTCTTTTGGATTAAACAATGCACCCGCTTATTTCATGAACCTCATGAATAAGATTTTTATGGACTTCCTGGATAAGTTTGTCGTTGTTTTCATCGATGACATTCTGATCTATTCCAAATCAGAAGAAGATCATGAGCTACACCTAAGGACCATCCTTGGAACCCTTAGGGAGCATCAGCTATATGCCAAGTTTAGAAAATGTGAATTCTAGTTATAGGAGGTAGGATTGCTCGAACATATCATATCAGCCGGAGGAATTGCCGTTGACCCTGCAAAGGTGAAGGATGTTGAAGATTGGCAAGCCCTAACCACTCAAACCCAAGTTCGTGCATTTCTCAGATTAGCGGGATATTACCGCAAGTTCATCGAAGGATTCTCGAGTACCGCATGACCCATGAACCAATTGCTGAAGAAGGAAAAGAAGTTCGAACGGACGGACAAATGTGAAGCGAATTTTCAGGAACTCAATAGGAGATTGATTTCAGCCCCAATCTTTATCATGCCAGATATTACGAAGCCCTTTGATGTGTATTGTGATGCATCCAAGATCGGTCTCGGATGTGTGTTAATGCAAGAAGGAAAAGTTATATCATATCTATGCGACAACTGAAGTAGCATGAACAGATCTATCCTACCCATGACCTTGAACTAGCAGCCATAGTTCTAGCCCTGAAAACATGGAGGCATTACCTGATGGGAAACCGTTGTGAGATTTATTAGGATCACAAGAGCCTGAAGTATATATTCACTCAGAAGGAGTTGAATATGAGGCAGATAAGATGGATCGAGCTAATCAAGGACTATGATCTGTACATTCATTATCACCCCGGTAAAGCCAATGTGGTAGCAGATGCCCTTAGCAGATTGTCGTGCTGCTTGAACTCCATGATTCTGACGGTGCAACCAAGTTGTACAAGGATATGGAAGATTTTAGAATAGAATTAGTAAGTGAAGGAATTTTGGCTAGCATAGAACTTCAACCCACTTTGATCAGTCAGATCAAGGAGGCGCATAAAGGAAATGCTAGTATCGATGGAATCAAACATCGCATCAGTACAGGGAAAGTACCTGCATTCATCGAAGATGAAGAAGGAGTTTTGTGGTACAAAGGACGTCTCTATGTACCAGCAGATTCAGAGTTGAAGGAAATTATTTTGAAAGATGCCCATGATACTCTTTATTCTTTCCACCCCAGAGGGACAAAGATGTATCAAGATTTGAAGGAACAATTTTGGTGGCATAAGATGAAGAGAGAAATCGAAAGCTACATCACCAAGTGTGATATTTGTCAGAGAGTCAAGGCGGTTCAGCAGAGACCCGCAGGACTGTTGCAACCACTGCAAATTCCGGAATGGAAATGGGATTCGGTCGGAGTGGACTGTATCACCGGATTGCCTACTTCTAGTAGGGTAAATGACTCTATTTGGGTCATAGTTGATAGACTGTCCAAAGTTGCCTATTTCTTACCAGTCAAGACCACTTACCAAGCTCGAAGCTAGCGGAGTTATACATCGCTAGAATCGTTAGTTTGTACGGAGTCCCCAAGAACATTGTATCAGATCGAGGAACTCAGTTTACCTCGAGATTTTGGAAAAAAGTACAAGAAGGATTGGGAACCCGACTGGATTTAAGCAAAGCTTATCACCCTCAGACCGATGGACAAACGGAGCGAGTAAATCAAATACTCGAAGATATGTCGAGAGCATGTGTGTTAGAGTATGGATCTAAATGGGAAGACTGTCTACCTTTCGTAGAATTTTCGTACAACAACAGTTATCAAGCTAGTTTTCAAATGGCCCCATTTGAATTCATGTATGGAAGGAAGTGTCGCACCCCTTTTAATTGGTCGGAAGTAGGAGAGAGTCAGATTTTTGGACCCGACATCCTACGAGAAGTAGAAGAGAAAGGTCACAAGATCCGTGAGCACCTCAAGACCTCCCAGTCAAGACAAAAGAGTTATGCTGACAAAAGACGCCGAGACCTCGCTTTCAATATCGGAGATTTTGTGTATCTCAAAGTGCCGCCTTTGAAGGGAATGCATCATTTCCATCTCAAAGGAAAGTTAGGCCCCATATATATCGGGCCCTTGAAGATTTTGAATCATCGAGGAGAAGTATCGTATCACCTAGAACTGCTAGAGGAGATGTCAGCAGTGCATAATGTGTTCCATATCTCATTACTTCACAGATGCCTTGAAGTCCCAGAGAAGACCAAAGTCTTCAAGAAAATTGATCACCGCACCATAGAGATCAATGATGACCTGACGTATCCTGAAGTACCCATCTGTATTTTGGAGGAAGGTTTCAGAACCACCAGGACCCGAAGCATCAAGTTTCTCAATATTCAGTGGAGTAACCACACTGAAGAAGAAGCTACCTGGGAGCGAGAACATCACATCAAGACGGAGTTTCCCGATCTTTTTAAATCCTAGTTTTCTTCTTTCTTCTTTCTCAAATCTCGGGACAAGATTTTGTTTCAGGAGGGAAGGTTTGTAACATCCCAAAAATATTGAACAATGATTATCCAATTCAAATCACCAAAATTAGGGTTAACAAAAACTTTTGTTAATTAAATCATATGAATGCATGTGTGTATGTGATGATTATATGAATGCATGAATGGAATTGTGTGATTGATCTAAATAGCAAGGAATGGTTTAAAGATGAAAACAACATCATCTAAAACATTTCCAAGGAGAAACAAATCAATAGAAAATAATAAACAAACCGAATAAAGCGAATGGTCATTTTTGCCAATCTTGCTCACTAGGCCACTTTGAGTGTTCCTAGTCCAAGATTTCAAGCAGGAACATTTCCATTTATTTTCACCCCTTGCTAGAACAAGTAAAAGTGAACCCAAACCCACCTTTCAAACTTATAGAAACATTTGGCAACTTGATTCAAATGACAATTCAAAATTGAATCGTTAACATATATGGGAAGATCACCCATTTTCAAAAACCAACCAAACCAGTACCCCTTGACCTTTCCAACTAACCAGATACTACCTAAGATGTTCCCAGTACACTCACCAAGTTTGAATCAAAAATTCTAATTTGAATCTTGTCACATCCCAAAATTTTCCAAATTTTGAAATGTGAAAAATAAATAAACAAAAGAAATGATTGTTGTAATTTAGGGTGAAAAGAATCTTTTTGTGTCTAAAAGGAAACATCAAAACCCTTCTTGAACAAATTTGAATAAATGGGAATTCAACAAATTTCAATCAAGTGAAATGCATTCATCAATGAATGTATCTTGAAATTTAAACTTGGGAAAATAAACCAAAACACTAAAACCCTAATGGAAGTAAATCATTTCCAAGATCTCTCTAAGACTATGGATTTGATCCATATAAAAATTCAGCAACAAACATTTTAAAATGATCAAGAATGATAAATAAAAATATTATGAAACCATAATTGTTTTCATTTAATTTGGAGCCATGGATAAAAACTTATGAATATAATAGGATAAGAGGAATTAAATTCCAGAGCCAATAAAAGCTCCTAGCTAAAATCCATGCCAAATCTTGAGCAAAATAATACTAAAAGGATTTAAAAAGATAAACAAATATTAAATAAAATTATACAAATTGGGATCACCAATTTTTGATCTTTAAATAAAAAGATATGGATTTTATAAGGCAAATGAAGAAATAAATAAATAAGGAATATTTAAAAGCCAAATTAACTCTTGACCAAACAAATGATGTGAAAGATTATTTATTAATAAAAGGAGTAAAGGATTATTTAAATAAACTCATAAGGATTTATTAATATCCAATTTTACTTAAATAAAGACAATTCCCAATGAACATTAAATCATATTAAAGTATTTTAAATAATAATTCAAAGTGAATTATTTGCACTAAAGAATAAATAAAACCTACTGAAAAAGGTTTGGTAAAAATTAGAATTCAAATGGAGTTTGAAAACATATTTAAATCTTATTTAAAATAAAGACAAATGTCTATTTTAAATGAATAATGTACCCTAAAAGAATAAAATAAATATTCTAAAATGGACATTAGAATATATTAATAAATAGTATTAAAAATATTCTCAAAGTTTGGAAAAGTTTTGAATTGAAATATGTGTTTGAAACATTTGAATAAATTCAAAACAGAATAAAAGAAACCGAAAAAGAGAAAGATTCAGAATAAAAAAAAGGAAACAAACCTAACCCAGAAACAAGGCCCATTCCAGCCCAACTAACTAGCCCATCTTCCCTCCCCCACGAACCATTTTTCTCACTTGTATCCTCACCCGCATGGTCACTGAATAGAAGACCCCACATAACCCCCACTCACCTCGCTGATGAACGGGACCCACTGGCCACCTCATCGTCATCAACCTCGCGCGACCGTTCCCCCCCCCACACACCTCACCGTTCCTGCCTTGAATTCACGGCATGAATTCGTGTCAAAGCGCGATTAATACTCGACCGCGATCACGCACAATAAACCGCCTCTCCCTCCTCCTCATTTTCCCCCAGATGTCGTCCACTCTCTGCCCCGAGCTGCCCCAATTGCCCGCTGCAAACCTCCTGCTCCGACGAGATTTTCCGGTGAAATCCGGCGTCGTCCTACCTCCCCTTGCCCTCTGGACTCCACGAGCATGCTCGCCACCACCTCATGCACATGCAGTGCCTCCCACTTGCCCGCGCATGCCCCAGGAGCTCGCCTCGGTCTGCCTCTGAGCATCGCCGCCCTCTGCCAAATCTCTAGTGAGTCTTAGCCCTCAACCTCGCGCGCGCCTCGAGATGCGACTTACGCCATCTGGTTCGCCTGCTTTCTGTGGATCTCCAGGTGCGCTCCAATAAACCATGTGTGTCCTACAAGCTTGCCTCTGTCTTCAACAGAGAGTCCCCGTCGCCAGGAGCTACTCCGGCGAGCAATCCCTGACACCACTATGCGCCCCTTGGACTACTATGACCACGTCGAGCTTCTCCGCACCCCTGTGAACCATCTGAGCTACTCCATCCTCTCTCTTGCTTCCTGTATCGTCGGAACCACCATTAGCCGAGCGTCGCCGCCACGCGCTGCCGTCGAGCGCCGCCAGTTCCTAGCAGTTGCGCTGGTAGCCGTTAGATCTGAAACGCCTGGCTAGGATTAGATCTTAGATTGAAGGGGCATCGTGTTCTCTGTGCCGCACGAATCTTATTTAGATCCAACGATCCATAGAGCGCAATCCGCACGAACCGGTACGCACCAGTTAGAAGAAGACACGTGGCCAGTGTTTGTTTTAAAAACAGAAATTTGATCTATTAGATGATAGGATTTGTAAAATTAAAAACTTTAAATCTACATGTCCAAATTTTGCAAACTTTATATCATTGGAATCAGGAAAAAGAATTCTACCAAACCAGGCCCTTTGTTTAATGATTTTCTTCTGTAATATTGGTTGTTTTTGCAGAAACATGTGTAGGCCTAATTTGAGTATAAAAATTATTCTAAAAATGATTTTATAGTAAAATCTTTTGTAAAGGGTTTTTTTTAACCTACTGTCCATAAAAACCAACTTGTAGATTTAAAAGTATATTTTGTGATGCTAAGGAATAAATCTTTGAATAAAAGCATTTCTAGTTAAAATAAAAATGTTGTTTATGTTTTAAAAATTCTTTTTGAGTAAAACCTTTGGGAAATGATTTGATTTAAACTCCCTGACCCTAAGCACCAAGTTTTGGGATTTAAAAATATATTTGATGAACCCTAGTAAATTATTACTTTGCTAAAGGCAATTCTAGCAAATAAAAATATTGCTTTGATTTAAAAATGGATTTAGGTGAAACCTTTTTGCAAATGGATTAATATTAAATACTTTGACCATAAACAAAAACATTTGTGTTTAAAAATATATTTGGCTAACACTACAAAATATTAATTTGATTTAAATCATTTTTAGCAAAACAAAAATGATTTAAATGGCCATTTTCACCAACTCGAATTTAACTGGTTTTACCAATTTTGTAAATGACCAATAGGAGATTTAAAATGTTTAGAGCCTACTATAAACCACTTTTCCAAATAAAACAATCTTTTTGCATGCTTGTATGCATTGCTTGATTTTATTGTTTTATGTGGTGAATTGCTTGAATGCTAGTGCGGTGACCCAGCATACTACTGCATGTGTAGTATACTATACTCGTTGACATGACATCCATAGAACACCGTTCCGTAAATATCACATCCCTTAGAGTGGTACAACAGAAACATTGCGGGTCCATATTACAAAAGTACACACATTATTATTATTACAAACCGGAAGTTCAAGGCTTCCAAAAGATTCAACTTACAAACCAAAATATAAAGTGTTTCAGCGGAATTTAGAAGTAACAACTCCGACTAGGAGTTGAGCTCAGCAGCTTATTCTATAGAATTCATGTTGCTCGGCTCCGTTGGTTACTACTAACTAGGGATACTTAGTTGGACTCGTTATCATCGACACCATAGCGGATCTCGTATTCCACTCCTTTAACACCTCCGGATAGATCGGGTTCCTCGTAGAACACATCTTCTTGACTTCGACTACATACATTGGCACGTCTTCGGGATCCTCAGAGTCTAAGCAAGGGATCAAAGGAAAGAATGAGTAACAACGTTACCCAACAAGTTCATTATATGCAAGTTGGGAAGTTTTATGCTCTAACTACCACCTCGGATTATAAATCCTTGGCACTATGCAATTTTTGTAAATCTTTCTTCAAAGATTGATTTTATTCTGAAAAACTATGACAATCAGCCTTCATAGGTTGACCAGAACTTTCATTGAGTTCCTTTCCTGCCGTGTTCGCAGCTCCTTCCTGGAACAGGGAGTAACAAGTTACAATTCTTATACTTTGCAGAGGTGCGTTACTTTGCCCATGAGAGATCAACTCCTTGTTGCACAACCGGGCTTACTTTCCCGTCCACAATTCCATGATGTGGGGCCTAGTAGTTGGTCCAAGCCAATCACTGCCCCCTTCACGACCTCGCATGCCTCCTTGGTGTACACCATGCCCTCATAATGAATTACGGCAATGGTTTGTACAAACCGTTAGATGCCAGAACTATCGTGAGACGATGAGGGTTCCCACCCATATGATTCATTTCCTCTATGAATTACCAATTAATATGCATGCTACGAGGATAACAGCCATGACCTGCAACATCCGGCTTCATGCGAGAGGAAGAAGATACAGCTGACTTCTCTATCCCATTCCAAATCTCATGGCTAACGCGTAATATACGGTGCTAGAATCACTGATGTCAAGGGTTATTAAGTCGCTACTTGATCATCATTGTTGCAAATATAACCCTAAGTTCTATTTCTCCATTATATAACCACTTAGGATGATATCTGTGATTTCTTTATTCGTGAAAATAATATTTTCTTTCTTTTATAGCATATATGATAACACACAATTTGCAAATACTTTGATAAAGACTCTTCAAAGGACATGAGCAAGTGATGAACTTGCCTTGTGATGGCAAGGTAGTGAAGTCTGATGCTTTCACTGGACCTTGAGCTTCTTTGTCTACAAAAACATCATTATTGCCTGGTAAGGACAATATTTAAAGAAACAAAATGATTATGGAAGTAATGTAATGCATCATTTAACTTGATATGCATTCACCCCATTATTATAAAAAGTTTCTTTTAATAATAAAGGATTTATAAATATTACTTTTTAATATTTATAACATATATTGAATTATTTTATTTTATTTCCCTTTTACTTGACTTTTATTGATTTAATAATTCTTTTAGGAATTATCACTTAAACATCAATTTTTTTTGTTAAATATTTATTTAGTATTTTTCAAAAATACTACAATACTAATATATAATGAAAGTGATTTTTATTTATTTTTATCATCTTTCAATAATTTTGTAAAATTCTAGAAGGAATATATAAATTACAAAATTCTTAATAAAATTTAAATCTCTGAAATTTTATATCTTATTTTATTTGGATGGTGTGGATTATTGTGAATCAAAAATATTTTATTTATAATTTTTGGACTTTTATTTTATTTTCTAGAATTTAATTAAGTTTAGGGGTATTTTGGTCTTTTCCTATTTATTAAAACAGGCATTAAAGATTTCTTTTGGGCTGGCCCAATCTTATTGGGACCTGGTGGCCCATTAGTCATAATCAAAATTATCCACCCCGATGGGTCTAGCGCAACTCAGCCCACTCCTGACCGCCTCTCTCCCTCGAGCTCATCCTCTCCTCCTCTAGCCTCGACCCCGTGGTTGGTGATGTCGCCGCTAGCGATTCCCGTCGTTGTGGGTTGTTCTGGTCGCCGCCGTGGTGCAACAGGAAGTTGTCGATGTTGCTCGTCCTTTCTATCCAACTGGATTTGGGTATGGGGCTTTCCTGCGACGGATCGATGCCGTCCTGAACCCTAGGGTTTGGGGGTTGGTGTGGATCCTGGTGCTGCTGACGCCGTCGTGCGTCGTGGTGATGTTCCTCGCCTCTGTGCGTGTTCATGGTCGCTGCTGTGGCACCGTATGGGTTGCAGCGCCCCTCCTGGGGTGCTCCCCGTGCCGCCATGGACATCGGCCCCTCTACTTCTTCTTCTAGTCTCGAGCGAGGACATTTGGTGAGTTCTTTTCCTCTCCCCTTGTTCTCTCTGTGCTCACTCATCCCATGCTGGATGTTGGCAATGATCTCTCTGGTGACTGTCTTGTCCTGATTAGGATGGTTTATTTCATTTAGGGTTCTTATCATGTGATTGATCATGTACTAGATGAATTAGATCATGTCTGGATGAATTAGATCATATCTGGATGAATTAGATCATGTCTGGATGGTCTGTAAGCATGCTAAATGGTTATTAGCCTGAGGCTTGTTGCTTGAGATGAGCTAGAATGGTTCTGATGGCTTATTAGATGCTTTTATGCTTGGATTGCACATGATTCAGATGGTATAGTTGCTTTGAAATCAATGCTTGGTAAATTCTGTCATTGGATAACCTTCCACTGTCATTTCTTGGTTTATAACCATGATTATGGTGTGATGAAACCATTGTCTTAGTGCAACAGTACAGATAAACATTGGAATGTTTTTTAATTATGATTCCTGACAGGAAAATGTTTAGTAGATTGATTTGTTGAACCTGTGATGATTATGGAGTAAGGTTGTGATGTTGATCTTGTTTTGCTGAGCTCCTGAGCTTGACCTTGAGCTAGCCTGCTCCTCCTAGCTCCTGGACTTGATATTGCTGTCCACCTGATCCTTCCCCCTCCTTATGTTACCATCCTGGTGATGAGATCTGGGGTTTTGGTTGGTTTGGTTGCTGGCTGTTGTGCTTGGTTAGCTGCTGGCTAAGCTAGCTGTTCTTGTGTGCATGTAGTGAAGAGATGCACTAGTGCCTCTCCACGGCTGTGCTGCTGGTTTTGGTGTGTTGGAGCTGTGTTGTGAGGCTGACAACACAACACATGCATTTAGTTGTGTGTCCTGTTTGTGTGCATGCTGTGCACTTGTGGATATGTTCAGAATTTTGCAACTTACTGTTATGTGGTTAATTTTACCTGGCTGGTGAAACTTGCCCCTCTTGGCTGTCATTTTATCGTTTGGCTTGAAATTTATGAAAGATAGATTCTTTCATATTGGTGAAACTTGCCCCTTTTTTATAAATTTCTCAATGATGAACTTGTTCAGTGCACCTTACTGACATGACTGAGAGAAAAACAATCCTAACTCTAACCTTGTTATCTTTTTATTAGTGTTTATCTTGCAGGTACAGATTTGAAGTGAAGATTTTAGTTTAGGTTTAGTTATAGAACAATCCAATGTAATCTTCTTTATACTTTTGTAATTTTCCTTTTATTATTTTGTAATCTTCATTTTATTCTTCTATAATAAGATTATATATTTTCAATAAAGAATATTCTTTTTCTTATTTATTTTCTTTGGTGAAGTGTGTGTATGATTTCAATAAGTTAGAATTTTGTAACTTATTCATAAAATAAAATATGAAAGAAGTTTTCTTTAAATAAAGTTTTGAGTTATAATAATTAACTCTTAATTAAATCAAGATTCAAACCTTATTCCTAATTCATTTGAATTATAATTCAAACACTCAAGTTTAAAATTCAAATTCATTTTAAAACACATAATTCCTCAAAGATCATATCAAAGTCTATAGCAATCATCCTTTAAGACTAAACCTAATCTTAAAGTATGAAAGAAACCTTGATCACTTTAGGTTTTTATTTGGCGAAAATTTTACCCACATTTTCACAGATGAATGCATGCAACATTCCAATTTCCTAAATATACCCTTCGTTAGTTCCTAAATGCTGGGATGTTATAGACTTCCCCCCTTAAATTAAACTTCGTCCTGAAGTTTGTGGAGATGTACCTGAATAGTTCTGGATAGGCTTTTCTTAAATCCTCTTCTTTCTCCCACGTGGCTTCCCTTTCAGGGTGATGTTCCCACTATATCTTGCAATATTTGATTGCTCTGTTCCTTAATCTTTTCCAGTTTTCTTCCAGAATCTTATAGGGTTTTTCAATATAGGTCAGGTCTTCTTGTAGTTCTATTTCTTGGTGTGTGATTGCATCCTCTGGAACGTTCAAACATTTACAAAGTTGTGACACATGGAAAACATTATGCACTTGAGCTAATCTTGATGGTAACTCTAAATCATAAGCTATAATTCTATTTTGACTCAGTATCTTGAATGGTCCGATATATCTTGGACTCAATTTTCCTTTAACTCCAAACCTTTTCACCCCTTTCATTGGACTTACTGTCAAATAGACCATATGTACCACTTCTGGATGCCATGATCTTCGACTTTGATCCGCATAACTTTTCTTCCTGCTTTGGTCTAATTTCAGTCTATCCCTGATCTTATCAATGATATCTTGTCTTTCCTTGATATAATCTGGCACAAATTCTTTGCTGCTTCCAGGCTCATACCAACATATTGCTGATCTACACTTCCTTCCATACAAAACTTGGTATGGGGCTGCCTTTAGACTACTCTGATAGCTATTGTTATAAGAAAATTCTGCCAATGGTAGATGATCTTCCCATGTTCCTCCAAAATCTAGTGCACAAGCTCTTAACATGTCTTCTAGTATTTTATTTGTTCTTTTAGTTTGCCCTCCTGTCTCAGGATGATATGTTGTGCTGAAGTCTAACTTTGAACCAAGTGCTTCATGCAATTGTTTCCAAAATGCTTAAGTAAACACTCATCCTCTATCAGTTACGATCTTTTTGGGTACTCCATGCTTACTTACTATATCTTTGACATATACTTCAACTAACTTCTCGGCATTATCTTTTTGATTCACTGGAATAAAATGTGCACTCTTAGTGAGTCTGTCCACAATTACCCATATCATATCCTTCCTTTTTGGTGTCATGGACAATTACCCATATCATATCATTTCCTCCCACTTCCATTCAGGAATTTCCAAGGGTTGTAATGGTCCAGCTAGACTTTGATGTTCAGCTTTCACTCTTTGTAAAGTATGGCATTCAGATACATATTTTGCAATGTCCCTTTTCATGTTATTCCACCAGAATAGTTCTTTCAAATCCATATACATCTTGGTACTCCCTGGATGTATAGAATATGGTGTTTCATGTGCTTCTCTGAGTATGACATCTCTAATCTCAGTAACATCTGGAACACAAAGACGGTCTTGAAACCATAGGTACTCATATTCTCCAAGGCGAAAAACTGATTTTTGCCCTTGAGATATCCTCCGAATTTCCTCAGCAATAAAAGGACCTTCTTCTTGATGTCTAAAAATTTCTTGCTTAAGATCATTGTCCCGCTCTGCACCTACCTGCATAGTAGCTAATCCTCCAAGAACCTCAGTTCTAATGAATTTAAGTTCTAATCTTTCCAAGTCCATTTGTAACTCTTTTGGTAACTCCCGATTGTTAGGCTGAATATCTGCACTCTTTCTGCTTAAAGCATCAGCTACAACATTAGCTTTTCCTGGAGTATAGTTGATTGTTAAATCCTAATCCTTGATTAGTTCCAACCAACTCTTCTATCTCATATTCAATTCCTTTTGAGTGAATAAATATTTGAGACTTTTATGGTCAGTGTATAACTCACATCTGGCTCCATAAAGAAAATGCCTCCATCCTTTTAACGCAAAAAATACTGCTGCTAACTCTAAATCATGAGTTGGATAGTTGACTTCATGTGGTTTCAGTTGTCTTGAACCATAAGCAATCACTTTCCGATCCTGCATTAATACACAACCCAAACCTTCTTTAGACGCATCACAATATACGATGAAGTCCTTCCCTGTTTTAGGAACTGCTAAGATTGGAGCTATAGTTAATCTAGTATTCAACTCTTGAAAACTTGCTTCACATTTCTCATCCCACTTGAATGGTGTATTCTTCCTTAATAATTTGGTCATTGGTCTGGCTATTTTGGAGAAACCTTCAATGAATCTCCAATAATAACCATCCATTCATAAGAAACCTCCAATCTACTTCACATTGGTCGGTGCAGTCCACTCTAGTACTGACTGAACTTTAGATGGATTTACAGCAATTCCATCCTGACTGATCACATGACCGAGGAATTCTACCTCATCAAGCCAAAATTCACACTTACTGAACTTAGCATAGAGTTTGTGTTCTCTTAAAGTCTGCAATGCTATTCTCAAATGATTAGCATGCTCTTCCTTATCCTCGGAATATATCAGAATATCATCAATAAATACTATGACGAACTTGCACTACTAGGAAAACGCTCGTTAGTGGCGCACGTGGAAAAGCCATCCGTGGCGCACTAGCAGTGCACCACTAGCCTTGCGCCACTAGCCTTGCGCCACTAGCCTTGCGCTGCAGATATCTCCTAGCTGTGGTGCATGCCTGGTGCGCCACGGTTGTGTCGATATATGCATGGCGCACATGCCAGTGCGCCACGGAAAGTTGTCCAGGTGCACTAAGGAACTTATCTTTTGTGGCGCATGTGGCAGTGCGCCACTAGCCTGCGCAGGTGCGCTTTAGACACTGTGCGCCACAGAAGTTGTGTCATGTGCGCCACGGGTGTTTTTTTTGTTTTTTTTAATTTCAGAGCCAGGTGATATACAATACAGATTATATACAATATTACAGGCAAATAGACACACAGATATAAGATATACAGTTATATATATACACAATTCGTAAAACAAGATTGAAACAAATACATATAGATAAGTCCCATAGATGAATACATAAGTTATATATTTTTTCGATCAAGTTACAAAGTAGTTGGTGACATGCGAATACATGTGTCTCGAACAAATTAGAGCTCGGAAGCTCGCCGAGACATCTAAACTAGCTAGACACAAACGCGGGATAAACAACCAAAGACGATAAGCATGATCACCGCAACGAAGGTGTAGGTCTTCATCCGGTTCCTCGTCCTAACTCCCGTTAGATAGCGCGTGTATCTAGATTCTGCCTCCGCCATAGTGTTGTACCCTTTGTAGCTATTGCCGCTGAAACGGTGCACCTGTTTCCGGCAGTCTTCCCAATCATAACCCGTCCCTTGTACACGACATACCACGTCATCTACAAGTTGATAATAATAATTAACCGGTGATTGAAATAACATATATAATTGTCACATCCCAAAAATTTTCAAATTTTGAAATGTGAAAAATAAATAAACAAATTAAACAATTGTTGAAATTTAGGGTGAGAAGAATCTTTTGATTCCAATTGGAAACATCCAAACCTATTTTGATCAAATAAAATCATAAAGGGATTGAAAAAGATAAACAAATAATAAATAAAGTTATAATATTTGGAATAACTACTTTTCGATCTTTAAATAAAAAGATATGGTTTTTATAAAGCAAAGGTAGAAATATAAATAAGGATTATTTAAAAAAAAGCCAAATTAATCTTGGCCAAGCATTTAAAATAAAATAATTCTATTTGATAAAAAGAGTAAAGGTTTATTTAAATAAAACCATGAGGATTTATTAATATCCAATTTTGTTTAAGTAAAGGCTTTTCTATTTTAAATAAACACTAAAAGTATTTTAAATAAGATTTCCAAGTTTTTTGTTTTTCAAATGAAACCTACTGAATTGGTTTTGATATTATTTAGATTTCAAATAGAGATTTAAAATAAATTAGATCCTATTTGAAATAAGACTAAGGTCTATTTATTTAATTATTAATAGATCCTAAAAGAATAAAAGAATTATTTTATTTTGGACTTTGGATTATGTTGTTAAACAGAATTAAAATTTACCCAAAGTTTGGTGGTGGTTTGATTTGAATTGGAGTTTGAATTATTTGTTTGAAAATCAAAACAGAAATTCCAAATAGAAAAAGAAAAAGCTTTCAGTATAAAAAAAATGAAACAAACTCAACCCACTAGCAAGGCCCAGTCCAGCCCAGCAGCTAGCCCATTTTCCCTCCCCACAGTGAAACGTTTTTCGATGAGTAACACACCCGCGCAGTCACAGACAAGTGGACCCCACGCCCACTCCCTCTCTCTCACTGACGACACAGCCCCACTGTCGCGTCATCGTCATCAACCCCGCGCCAGCCGTTTTTCCCCTTACTCAACGGTGTTCTGCCGCGATTAATCCCCTTGATTACGTGTTGATGGCCGGAGTAAACTCAGAAGTGACCACGCTCGTTAAAGCGCCTCGCCCTCCTCTCTCTTTTCCCCCAAGCGCCATCCCCTCTCTGCCTCCAGGCTGCGTCAATCGCGAGATCGAACTCACTGTCCCCGACGAACTTCTCCGGCGAAATTCCGGCGACTCCGATCGCCTCTCCACTCCTAGAGCATACGATCTTGATCTCCAGTCCCGTGCGCACCTGCCCGTGTGCTCCATTCGCTCGCGCGCTCTCCAAATCGTCGGCTTCGTCATCACCTGAGCACCGCCGCGTCTGTCCCTTCTCCGACGAACTCCCTAGGTAGCCTCCGTCCATCCCCTTCACTCTCGTTGACACGCGTGTGATCCCCGGCGCTGTGCGCATCTAATGACCACCTTATTTCGTCTCAGCGCGCCCCATAGCGTCACCTCCGATGACATCAGAGCGTGCCCGACGCCAACGACGACTCTGGCGAGGAATTGACAGCAACTCCGAGTGCCCCTTCGTCCACTTCAACCACCTTGAGCTTCAGCACGTCACGGTGAGTTCTGTAATGGTCTTCCCCCTGTCCTACGCTTCCTAGCTTCGCCGGAACCCTCCTGCCCGAGCGCGCCGACGCCGCCAGCCGCCGCTAGCGCCGCCAGTTACTGGATGAGCTGCTATGAGCCGTTAGATCGTCATCCAGTGGCTGCGATATAACAACTTAACGAAGGGGTATCAGTCGATCTACACCGTGTGATCTAAATGAGATCCTATGGTCTGTAACAGTCGATCCAACCTAATCGTTTTCAACCAATAGGAAACAACCACGTGGACAAGGTTTTGTTAAAAACAGATAATAGAATCTATTTGAATTGCAAACTTGTAAAATTCATAACTTTAGTTCTACACGTCCAAATTTTGCAAATTTTATATCAATGGATTCAGCAGAACAATTACTTTGCAACCATGCACTTTGTTTAATGTTTTGCTTCTGAAAAATTGGTTGAAATTGAAGAAACATGTGTAGGCATAATTTGAATATAAAAATTGTGTTACATATATTTTTTAGATGAAATCTTTGCAAAATGGTTTGTTGTGAACCTACTGACCTTAGGAACCAACTTATGGATTTAAAAATGTATTTTGTGAAGATAAGGAATAAATATTTGAATTAGCTCATTTCTAGTCAAATAAAAATATTGGTTATGACTTAGAAATGATTTTTGAGTGAAACCTTTGGGAAATGATTTGATTCAAACCTTCTGACCCTAAACACCAAGTTTTGAGAATTAAAAATATATTTGGTGAACCCTTTAAAGAATATTGCTTTGCTAAAAGCATTTTCAACCACATAAAATATTGATTTGATTTAAAAATGGTTTATAGATAAAACCTTTTGCAAATGGTTTTACCACTATAGTAAATGACCACTTTGAACTTTATAATGTTTAGAGCCTAGTAGAAACCACTTTTGCACATAAAACTATCTTTTGCATGCTTGCATGCATGACCTTGTTTTTGTTATTTTATGTGTGATAAATTGTTTGAATGTTAGTTGAATTTGTGTTTGCTTGATTGAATTGAAGTGAAGTTAGAAGAGTGTGATATTTGAAAGATCAAGAAGTGAACCATCATTCTCTACTAAAGGCAAGTGACACTATCATCCAAGTACTACTATTTTCATTACACTTAGTGGATTTTTGAAACATGCATGATAAGGACTACTATATTTATGCTATGCTAAATCCTATTAGGATATCATTATATCTCCCTTAGTGGAAACAATGTAGTTGTAGTATGCTTAGCCCTGGTATATATTGGGATGGGATACATGATATGATTATATGAAGAGTTGAAAAGACATATGTTTTATATGATAAAACAAGTACTCAATGAACCACCTGGGTGGACAAGGATACTCAAGTTTGGACAAGGTGGCAACAAAAGGAACCATGTTTATATGGCTATCTCTTTTTGTGTGTGCACTAGAAGAAACCACCCACGGACTTAGAGATTGAACATGTTTCTCGTACAGTGTCTTACGTGTACAGCCACATGCTAAATGGGCTCTGGCTTAGTCAACTACATAGTGGAAGACCCATGCATTGGCATCTTCATGTTAACTAGAATTGTGTAAGGGAAATTATCCCTACATTGGTGCCTGGTTGACAAGCTAGCATTGTGTATTGGGAGGACTTCTATGGAAAGACTTTCTCACATTCTCGATCTGCCAGTACTCCATTTTGGTGAGTACTTATCCAGCGGCCACTGGTGGCAACAAGACGAGATTGTGTCATGTGGGTAAAGTGTACAACTTCTGCAGAAGATCAAAATTCTAAGTACTTCGCCGTGTCCCCGGTTATGGACAATACTGAGCAACTAAGGCCTGAAGCTATGGAAGATCTCTACATTCCAATTTCTCAAAGTAAAACTTGATGGTGTCAACAAGGGATTTGAAGCACTTGGAGTTTTCCAAGCAGTTCAGAAAGATTTGACAAAAGATCAAAACTATTTTGAAAAGATAGGACAAAACTATATTTCTTTCTGCAAATGAGCCTAAACCCTACCTAGACAAATATGCATGTAATGATAGGATCCACTTATTTCTACATAGTAGTGAAACTTGCCAATACAATTCAAATGTATTGACCTTGTGGCTGCAACTTATTATGTTGCAGGTTTGTTTGATGTTAGTGAAGTTTGTTGAATTGGATTACAAGTCTACAACCAACATGATTGCCTGTGGCACTTTGAAGATGAAGGACCCCAAGCTATTGTTATATTCTGCTGCAATGTAATGAGATAGCCAAATGAGCTATGTAAGATGTAATAAATTATTTTATTGCTAGTTATAAAGTTGCATTATGACCTTTGTTTCTTGATATTACATCTTAACTGTGGATGCTAGCTATTGATCCAGGGACTAGCATTGTAAACACAGGGATCTCTACCTTATTAAAAGTTGGGAACCTTACAAATGGTATCAGAGCACTGTGTTGCCTGTAGGATTGCAACCCTAGGATTGGACAAAACCCCTTAGAAAAAATAGGAGTTGTATTTGTTCCAAAAACTTATTTACAAACAATCTTGTAAACTTTTTACTCAACCTTTTGGTTTTGATTCTACATCTTTTCCTTTTCAACTTGATGGACAAAAGCCTTCACCATGACCAATGACTTCAACTTTAGTCTCACCAAATATTTCAACTTAGACATCACTAAGGACTACAAGTGAGAACCAAGAGACATTAGATTGCCTACCAAAGACATTGATATCAAGTTAGAGTATGGATCATATTGACCTATGAGGTATGACTATACTAGGTTGATTATTTCAAGAAAACTTGTTTTTTCCTTCAACTCATGAGTTAAGCTCATAAGTTGTTAAGTGGATAGTTGCTTGTTGATTGATTGATTGTTTGGTTGAACTTGGATGTTTTGAGTTGTGTGTTAGAACTTATTAAAAACCTATCCATCATTACTTATCCCTATCAAACCAACAGATGCCTCCCCGTCGTGCCAACCCCAACAAAACAACAACATCACTCCTGAGATGCAGCAGATGATGACAGCTCAGACCCAACTGATGCAGGAGATGACCACATTCATATAGAATCAGAACAACAACAACAACAACAACAACAACAATAACAATCAGAATAATCCTCCAGCACTTGACATGCTTACCAAGTTTCTGAAACTTAGCCCTGCAAGGTTCCCTGGAACAACTGATCCAATGGAATCCAATGACTGGTTACGTTCAGTGAACAAAGACTTAGTGACTGTTGGCTGCACCGATGAAGAAAAAGTTAGGTTTGCAGCATTTCTACTTGACGGACCAGCAGCAACATGGTGGGACAACTTTCAGATCACCACTCCCCTTGAAGATGTGACTTGGGCTATTTTTGAGGATGGTTTTCGTACAACTCACATCTCACCTGGAGTGATGTACTTGAAGAAAAAGGAGTTTCACAATCTGAAACAGCGTCACCTCAGTGTGGCTGAGTATATTGAAGAATTCAACAATCTGGCACGATATGCACCGGGTGAAGTTGACACAGATGCTAAGAGAAAGGAGAAATTTCTTGAAGGACTTAATGATGAGTTGAACCTGCAACTAGCTATTGCCTATGTCCCAACTTATCAATCACTCTGTGACAAAGCCACCATCTTGGAAAACAAGATGAATCAAGTTGAGAACAGAAAGAGGAAGCATAAACTCAAGTATCACTCAGGATCATCACAAAAGAAGCATTCATTCAAAAAGAGCAAGGAAGATTCTGAACCACATCAGTATCACCACAACAACAATGGAAGTGATAAAAATGAGAATGATACTGACAATGGAGATGACCTTGGTCAGAACCAACATGACACTTTTAGGAAGAAAGATATTAGCCAGTTGCAGTGCTATAATTGTAAGGAACTTGGACACTATGCATCAGACTGTCCTGAGAAGAAAAAGAAAAAGGATGCTAGAAGAGCCAATGGAGATGACTCCAATGTGACCCAGAAAGGACATGTGAACCACATTGACATGGATGGAAACTTTGAAGAGATAGAAGAAGTGGATGTCAGAAACTAGTTAACTCAGTTGAGTCAAATAAGGATTCCTTGTCTGGATATTAAGTGTTGAACCCATAGTCAAGTGAACCATCAATGTAATCCTATGAGACTTTATTTTAAGGGTGCTAGTACCCTAGTTGCCTTGAACACAACTTGTAACCCTAGCCTTCCCAAATATCGGGAAGAGATTTCTTTTAAGGGTGGTAGCCTATCACATCCCAAAATTTTCCAAATTTTCAAATGTGAAAAATAAATAAACAAATTAAACAATTGTTGAAATTTAGGGTGAGAAGAAACTTTTTGATTCCAATTGGAAACATCCAAACCTATTTTGATCAAATAAAATCCTAAAGGGATTTAAAAAGATAAACAAATAATAAATAAAGTTATAATAGTTGGAATCACTATTTTTGGATCTTTAAATAAAAAGATATGGTTTTTATAAAACAAAGGTAGAAATATAAATAAGGATTATTTAAAAAAAGCAAAATTAATCTTGGCCAAGCATTTAAAATACAATATTTCTATTTGATAAAAAGAGTAAAGGTTTATTTAAATAAAACCATGAGGATTTATTAATATCCAATTTTGTTTAAGTAAAGGCTTTTCTATTTTAAATAAACACTAAAAACTTGTTAAAGTATTTTAAATAAGATTTCCAAGTGTTCTGTTTTTCAAATGAAATCTACTAAATTGGTTTTGATATTATTTAGATTTCAAATAGAGATTTAAAATAAATTAGATCCTATTTGAAATAAAGACTAAGGTCTATTTATTTAATTATTAATAGATCCTAAAAGAATAAAAGAATTATTTTATTTTGGACTTTGGATTATGTTGTTAAACAGAATTAAAATTTACCCAAAGTTTGGTGGTGGTTTGATTTGAATTGGAGTTTGAATTATTTGTTTGAAAATCAAAAAAGAAATTCCAAATAGAAAAATAAAAAGCTTTCAGTATAAAAAAAATGAAACAAACTCAACCCACTAGCAAGGCCCAGTCCAGCCCAATAGCTAGCCCATTTTCCCTCCCCGCAGTGAACCGTTTTTCACTGAGTAACACACCCGCGCAGTCACAGACAAGTGGACCCCATGCCCACTCCCTCTCTCTCACTGACGATACAGCCCCACTGCCGCGTCATCGTCATGAACCCCGCGCCAGCCGTTTTTCCCCTTTCTCAACGGTGTTCTGCCGCGATTAATCCCCTTGATTACGCGTTGATGGCCGGAGTAAACTAACCAGTGACCAAGATCGTTAAAGCACCTCTCCCTCCTCTCTTTTCCCCCAGGCGCCATCCCCTCTCTGCCTCCAGGCTGCGTCAATCGCGAGCTTGAACTCACTGTCCCCGACGAACTTCTCTGGCGAAATTCTGGCGACTCCGACCGCCTCTCCAGTCCTAGAGCATACTAGCTTGCTCTCCAGTCCCGTGCACACCTGCCCGTGTGCTCCATTCGCTCGCGCGCGCTCCAAATCGTCGGCTTCGTCATCACCTGAGCACCGTCGGATCTGTCCGTTCTCCAACGAACTCCCCAGGTAGCCTCCGTCCATCCCCTTCACTCTCGTTGACACGCATGTGATCCCCGGCGCTGTGAGCATCTAATGACCACCTTATTTCGTCTCAGCGCACCCCGTAGCGTCGCCTCCGACGACATCAGAGCGTGCCCGACGCCAACGACGACTCCGGCGAGGAATTGCCAGCAACTCCGAGCGCCCCTTCGTCCACTTCAACCACCTTGAGCTTCAGCACGTCACTTCGAGTTCGGTAATGGTCTTCCCCCTCTCCTACGCTTCCTAGCTTCACCGGAAACCTCCTGCCCGAGCGCGTCGCCGCCGCCAGCCGCCGCTAGCGCCGCCAGTTACTGGACGAGCTGCTATGAGCCGTTAGATCGTCATCCAGTGGCTGCGATATAACAACTTAACGAAGGGGTATCAGTCGATCTACACCGTGTGATCTAAATGAGATCCTACGGTCTGTAACAGTCGATCCAACCAAATCATTTTCAACCAATAGGAAACATCCACGTGGACAATGTTTTGTTAAAAACAGAAAATAGAAAATCTATTTGAATTGCAAACTTGTAAAATTCATAACTTTAGTTCTACACGTCCAAATTTTGCAAATTTTATATCAATGGATTCAGCAGAACAAGTACTTTGCAACCATGTGCTTTGTTTAATGTTTTTATTCTGAAAAATTGGTTGAAATTGCAGAAACATGTGTAGGCATAATTTGAATATAAATATTATGTTACATATATTTTTGAGATGAAATCTTTCCAAAATGGTTTTTTGTGAACATACTGACCTTAGGAACCAACTAATGGATTTAAAAATGTATTTTGTGAAGATAAGGAATAAATATTTGAATTAGCTCATTTCTAGTCAAATAAAAATATTGGTTATGACTTAGAAATGATTTTTGAGTGAAACCTTTGGGAAATGATTTGATTCAAACCTTCTGACCCTAAACACCAAGTTTTGAGGATTAAAAATATATTTGGTGAACCCTTTAAAGAATATTGCTTTGCTAAAAGAATTTTCAACCACATAAAATATTGATTTGATTTAAAAATGGTTTATAGATAAAACCTTTTGCAAATGGTTTTACCACTTTAGTAAATGACCACTTTGAACTTTATAATGTTTAGAGCCTAGTAGAAACCACTTTTGCAAATAAAACTATCTTTTGCATGCTTGCATGCATGACCTTGTTTTTGTTATTTTATGTGTGATAAATTGTTTGAATGTTAGTTGAATTTGTGTTTGCTTGATTGAATTGTAGTGAAGTTAGAAGAGTGTGATATTTGCAAGATCAAGAAGTGAACCATCATTCTCTACTAAAGGCAAGTGACACTATCATCCAAGTCCTACTATTTTCATTACACTTAGTGGATTTTTGAAACATGCATGATAAGGACTACTATATTTTATGCTATGCTAAATCCTATTAGGATATCATTATATCTCCCTTAGTGGAAACAATGTAGTTGTAGTATGCTTAGCCCTGGTATATATTGGGATGGGATACATGATATGATTATATGAAGAGTTGAAAAGACATATGTTTTATATGATAAAACAAGTACTCAATGAACCACCTGGGTGGACAAGGATACTCAAGTTTGGACAAGGTGGCAACAAAAGGAACCATGTTTATATGGCTATCTCTTTTTGTGTGTGCACTAGAAGAAACCACCCAGGGACTTAGAGATTGAACATGTTTCTCGTACAGTGGCTTACGTGTACAGCCACATGCTAAATGGGCTCTGGCTTAGTCAACTACATAGTGGAAGACCCATGCATTGGCATCTTCAGGTTAACTAGAATTGTGCAAGGGAAATTATCCCTACATTGGTGCCTGGTTGACAAGCTAGCATTGTGTATGGGAGGACTTCTATGGAAAGACTTTGTCACATTCTCGATCTGCCAGTACTCCATTTTGGTGAGTACTTATCCAGCGGCCACTGGTGGAAACAAGATGAGATTTTGTCATGTGGGTAAAGTGTACAACTTCTGCAGAAGATCAAAATTCTAAGTACTTCGCCATGTCCCCGGTTATGGACAATACTGAGCAACTAAGGCCTGAAGCTATGGAAGATCTCGACATTCCAATTTCTCAAAGTAAAACTTGATGGTGTCAACAAGGGATTTGAAGCACTTGGAGTTTCCCAAGCAGTTCAGAAAGATTTGACAAAAGATCAAAACTATTTTGAAAAGATAGGACAAAACTATATTGCTTTTTGCAAATGAGCCTAAACCCTACCTAGCCAAATATGCATGTAATGATAGGATCCACTTATTTCTACATAGTAGTGAAACTTGCCAATACAATACAAATGTATTGACCTTGTGGCTGCAACTTATTATGTTGCAGGTTTGTTTGATGTTAGTGAAGTTTGTTGAATAGGATTACAAGTCTACAACCAACATGATTGCCTGTGGCACTTTGAACATGAAGGACCCCATGCTATTGTTATATTCTGCTGCAATGTAATGAGATAGCCAAATGAGCTATGTAAGATGTAATAAATTATTTTATTCCTGGTTATAAAGTTGCATTATGACCTTTCTTTCTTGATATTACATGTTAACTGTGGATGCTAGCTATTGATCCAGGGACTAGCATTGTAAACACAGGGATCTATACCTTATTAAAGGTTGGTAACCTTACAATAGTTAAAGTCGCATATGAAGATAGACTTATAGAAAGTACTCCTAAATCGAAAAGACCAAACTTAAAGTGCATGCCTCATATATAACTAGGTTGTTCGACACTGGAATATGCTACGATGGAACTGTCCGCCAAGTAGGATGCACAACACCTGGACCTGTGCATAGCACAAGGCGGACAATCCCATCGCAGCACATTCACATATATAGTGTGCCACGACATTTCAATAATCGGTTTCTCAAAAAAGGCCAAAGTAACTCAAAACTCATGCCTCATATATAACTAGGTCGTTGGACACATGAATATGCTATGACGGAACAGTTAGCCAAGTAAGATGCACAACACCTGGACTTGTGCATATCACAAGGCTAACTATCCCGTCATAGCACATTCACATATATAGTGTGCCACGACATTTCAATCATCGGCATTATTATCGAAAAAGACCAAAGTAACTCGAAAAGAATGCCTCATATATATATACATAGGTCGTTGGACAAAGGAATATGCTACGATGGAACTGTGAGCCAAGTAGGATGCACAAGACCTGGACTTGTGCATATCACAAGGCTCACAATCCCGGCGTAGCACATTCACATATATATTGTGCCACGACATTTCAATCATTGGCATTATTATCTAAAAAGACCAAAGTAAATCAAAAAGAATGCCTCATATATATACATAGGTCGTTGGACACAGGAATATGCTACGACGGAACAGTGAGCCAAGTAGGATGCACAAGACCTAGACTTGTGCATATCACAAGGCTAACAATCCCGTCGTAGCACATTCACATATATAGTGTGCCACGACATTTCAATCATTGGAACTATTGTTGAAAAAAGACTAATAAAGTAAGGAAAAAAGAAGGACCAAAGTGAGAAAATGACCAAAGAGTAAGCAAAAAAACCAAGCATTTATTGATATATAATAATAATAAGCAAAAGAAGTAACCGATGATTCATAAACCTAATAAGATAAGTAGTAGCATGTACACTTGTCCACACACACACACAAAGGTCATCTATAGTTTGGAACTACAACTAGGCCAACATCAAGCCTTCTGGCTTGGCTTAGGGAACGGGAGGACGCCTTGTCTCGTCATGAACTTCCTATAGTCACCCTGCATCTCTAGGCGATCTTCTATGTCACGGTTATTCGGGATATTTCCTCCGTAGAAGATCCCCCCCGAAGTCATGACATCACGAAAGATGATTGCCCCAAACTGCTACTGGATGCGATACATCTCTTGTCTAATATCTGAATCAGTGATCTTGGCATTTGCTTCGGCCCACTGTTTGAGATGATCTGGCAGCGTAGAATTCTGCTGGTCTAGTAGGAACGCCATTACGTGATGGAGTGCATAGTAGGCTTCCTTCTTACTGCTTTCCGGCTGATTCACGCAGGGGAACTCCATTACGTGGTTGAAGACGTGCCTGCCAAACTTTACCTTAGTACGCACGAAGGTGGTGCCTTCCGTCGAGGCGTATCCAGTGAGAGCATCATCCAGATCTTCCTTGATCTTGTCGTAGTTTTTCTTCTTTTCTAGACTCCCTGAGTCGAAATACGTGGCGTGGGGATGCTTCGGCGATAGGGAGATGAGCGTGTAGTGTTCATCTCTGCGCAAAAAATTCAAATGGAATATGTTGGAAAAAGAATGCTGATAATCTAATAAAGTCAATCGACGGTGGCGAGTGAATAATGACTTACTCGGGAAAGTAAGGCACGAGAATGTATTCCTTTGTCTTGTTCGCCATGAAGATTCTTTTTAGGTACGAGTCCACGATACATCGTTCAACGGGGGAACCCAAGCAGCCGTCATGCATTTAGTAGGGGTCCACTATAGCGACGCCGGGTGAGTTCTCTCTAATGATCTGCATGGCCAGGCTGAGAGAAAACAGGCGGACCATGGTATAGTGCAGCCGGTATAGGTGGAACATATTGAAGATGTCGTCGAACCGCAGGAAGAACAGATCTGCAGGGGCATTGTCGACGAAGCCCAAGCTTGGTGGCACCTTAACCACGAATACCGGGTGCGAGGGATCTTTCTCCGCTAGAAGGTGTCTCTCTATCGTCAGCACGCCGTCATGCACACTCTGCATTTCCGAACTGGCGAGCCTCCGCAAATTCTTAGGTAGCATGGTGTAACACCCTCATAATCGGCCCTATGCAAGTTTTAGCGAAGCCCGCCAAACCCGCATAGAAACGATTCAAAGGTGCCCACTAGGCACTTTCGTGCGGGTGGAAAACGAAGTAATATCATTACACAACAGTCCTTGATGGGACCCATAGAACAGATATATATACAACAGTGACTCAAGGAGTCAAGAATACAGATATACAGTACAAATATCCAAATCACCTTGAAAACGATACAGCGTCCGAGTACGGACAAGAAGAAAATTGAGCTAAGAGCCCTGAAGAATAACCAATGGCGTCCATAACCCTGCCCAGGCCAAGCCGGAAGGGTAACCCTGCTAACGACGTCGACCTCAAAACCTTCTTAAACAAAAGGGGTGCCGACAAAGGGCAAAGGAAAAAGAGAGAGCGGTCAGTACTGAGGCCAGTACACGGCGAGACTAGAATTTGGCGGTCCTCGCCTACATAGGTATGGTGGACTGAGCGGCAGCGCGGCATGCACTAAACCACCTATAGAGACTCGATATAACTGTCGGCTATCAGAGAGGGATAAGAAAGACCTATCCGGATCCAACCTGATACTACCACCAAACATACCCATCCCGGTGTTTCCCCCTCGAGACCAAACGAGGAAGTCAACCGAGGAACTCACACCGTTGGCAGTTTTATTTATTCAGTTATCGTTGCAGCAATTACTAGTCAGGTATAGATAGTCATCCTGATAGAATAAGCAGTGGGCAATTTTAGGTAACCATTCCGTTGTAGTTGCAACACTTACTAGTCAGATACAGTTGGCATGAGATATCCCCCAACCCAGCAGTTGTTGGTACTTTTATTTAGCCATTCCGTTACAGTGAAGCTGATTACTAGTCATATCGGATACAAGTCAAATTATAGCAGTAAACTTTAGTTATAGTTGTCTATGATCGAGAACTGTGCTCCAAGTCGTCCATAACCGCGGACACGGCTTTTCGAAAAGATTTAACCCTGCAGGGGTGCACCAAAGTATCCACACGCACTTCGACCCTTTTTGCCAGATCAGTTAACATACACCCATCGGTATGTCGGCGGGGCCTAAGTCATGACGTTTCCCAGACCCAAAGCAAGTACATGGGGGCCACCCCACTAAGCTACCCGCAACGAAGTTGGCCGGCTCCGGAACGGACCCAGGGTTTGCGTCAGTGGTTGTAAACGACTGGGAACCCGAAAGTGTGACTGGGCTTGTCGATACCGCGAAAACACTCCGCTTACCTAAACAGTATAGGTGCTCCTCGCACAATCTTAAATAAAGCAATAAAGCATGGCATAAGTACATGATAGTAATAAAGCTCCAAACTACTTTGTGGCCCCCAGTTCAATACTTTGAAATCAGGTACTAATCGATGGGGGTGCCCATACACCCCACCTGTGGTTAGCGCGCTCGATCTCGGAACAGGTGTCAAGAACTCGGGGTCCTACGGGACACCAGTGAGCGGTTAAAATCCAAATATTGTCTATTACCCACCGGTGCCTCTGCATTTACCTACTTCAATTTTAGTTATTAAACAATAATTAAAGCCATGATCATCTCCAACATTAACATACGGCGATACTCCAACAACTGTGGTACTGGACGATACGCAACAGCACTTGAGCAAGTGACTACGACGCGCAAGTCCAACTATCTACCAAACAACAGGTAATAGGATGTGTCCAAGGCAATATAAGGCT
The DNA here is from genome assembly GCA_916181665.1 of Avena sativa. Taxonomy (NCBI): domain Eukaryota; kingdom Viridiplantae; phylum Streptophyta; class Magnoliopsida; order Poales; family Poaceae; genus Avena; species Avena sativa. The sequence goes on along the minus strand of OV702279.1, from coordinate 48,786,031 downwards.
GCACGGGATATCACGGGTACGAAAACTAGAGCATCGCAACACAGATAGCAATAGATCAACAGGAGGGAATAAATACTATAAAAGTAAGATAGGTAGAAAGGGGGAGAATGCTTGCCTGAAAACATTGCCGAAGGTTCATCCGAAGATCGGGTCGACACTCACATCAACTCATCGGCCTAATCCGTGAAGAAGCAAAGCACTAGAAGAAACACCGGATGGACTATTTAATACTACGGTAGAAAATCGGGCATGATGCACGTATGATGTATGACATGGCAAAGGTGCGATGCATTAAGGCAATATTAAGCGGAAACCGGGGTCCCGACATTTATTATTAGGTTCGAGTTATTTATCTACCCCGCACTTTAAATGTTGGATTAGCAAGACCAAACATGGCTTCGGTTCACTATGCCAATTTAAATGAAGTCCGGAATAAGACAAACATATCCCGCATATAGACTCCATATTTAATTATGCGGTGAATCGGCATAATGCCCCCAACCCACAGACAGGTATGCATGCATGAACAAATTAATATGCGACAGTTTTATATCTAGCATTTATAAAATAGGGGCTCGGGAAAGGTTCACACATGGCCGTCGAAGACCTTGGGGTTCGACGAGGGTTCGAGTTCGAGCTCGTCAGGATCAATCTTGGGGGTCTTCGGATTGATCTTGCGGTTTCCGTGACAGAGGTCTTGGCACCCGTGTCTGAGGAGTTGATGTTCTCGGTCCAGTTCCTTCACATCTTTTACCGATGGTCTTGTGTCATAGAACAAATACTTGTAGATAAATTGTGGAAGTCCGGTGTTGACCGAGCAAGGAGGTTCGAGCACACGACTTGGAGGGCCACGCGACGATGAACGCATCCTGGCTTGGTTCTTTCTCGGACATGCGTGCAGAAAACAACACACAGAATTAACAAAAGGAAACACATCTCTGGACACGACAAGGTACGCAAGTGCATCGAGTCCGAGGCAAGTGCAGGAGGGTGTAGCTGCTGGGTCAACCTGGTACTTGGCGGCAGGAAGCACCCAGGAGGAAGATGTGTCAGAGGTCACCGGCGGTCATAGGAAGCAGAGCACCAAGACGTGGTACTGGAGGCCGGCAGGAGCTCCAGGGTCGCCAGGAGGAACTTGGGCGAAAGCACACTGCCGACGAGTGGCGTGTCGACGTACGGGGCTTGGGAGGACGCCCAGGGGGACGGCGGCATGGCGATGCGGAAGCTCGAGGAGGCCGTGGTGGCGGTCCTTGGCGGGCGAGCTTGGGGTGGCGCCAGGGGAAGGAGGGAGGCGCACGGCGGCTTGCGCTGAGGCAGGGCGACCGACGACGGGGGGGCTCCCGGGCGGCAGCACGCTCGATGGTTGGAGGAGAGAAGCAGAGCGGCGGTGGCGCGTATCCACGACGAGCTGGGCGCGGTACGGCCGGAAAGGGGCGAGGGAGGAGCAGCCTCGGGGAGCCGCTGGCCGCTGGAGAGGAGCTCGACGGATGAGGCCCGGGGTAGGGCGGAAGAAGGCCGACGACGGTGCTGCTCGACCCGGGCGACGGACGAAGGACAGGGTGGAGGCGGCGACTCCAGGCGGCCGGCTCACGGAAGATCGGAGAGACGAGCGCGGCTAGAGGCGCTGGGCTCGAGCGGACGGCAGAGGGCGGCGGTCCGACGGAGAGGAGGAGACCTGGGGCGGCGGTCATCGAGGTGGAGATCGACGGGAGAGGCGGGGGTAGGTGGGGAACGTGGGGCTGGGGCGCGCGTGGGAGGCGTGTCCAGGTGGGGACGGTCGGGCTGGCTAGGGTGAGGCGGCGCTGGCGGGTGAGGTGGCGGCTGGTGGTTGGCTGGAGAGAGGGCCAGGATAATGTGGCGCAACGGGATAGGTTGGGGTGAGGTGGAGGGGGCTGGGTAGATTAGGTTGGGGTAGGAAAAGGGTTTAGGTAGTCTGGTTTTGCACTGGGGGTGGTCGACTGGGTCGGATCGGCCCGGTACGGCTGCCCCTAAAAATAAAGTAAATATTTTATTATTTTAAAACGGGGCTTTTGAAATCCATTGGTAGACGAAACAAAATAATCCGGAGACCCGGGTTTTGGATTTTGAAATAAAGGCGGGGTATTTAGAAAACAAAACATGCTTTTCGAAAATAGTTTCAGACAATCAAATGCATGATGATGACGATGCTCAAATGCAATGTGGCATGATGACATGAGCATGGGGTCATGATGATGCAATGCACAAAAATAACGCGATTTTCTGGTAGTGGTTTTTGCGGGGCACCACAATTCGACACCACTAACAATGGATCTCGCCCTCGAGATCCGCCTCATGGTACCGAGAAGAAGGGCGGCGATCTGAATCTTCTCGCATCATGTAGATCCTCGCGACACCACTAACAAGAGGTCGTTGTCCGTGATCATCGAGGGAACACGCCGGGAACAAAAGGTCGAAGGTAGAGGTATCAACAATTAAAGCCACCTCTAACTCCGATAGAAAGAGAGAATCGATGCATTCTCATCCACTTCAATGTACACAAGCGAATAGAGTGAGTAGTCGGCATGGGGGCCAATCCATCACGCACCCAAACTATTACTCTGCACAATCAGTAGAAAAGCGTGCAACCATTCTCGGAATCAGACTGAAGATCTCGACAATCGAGGTTCAGAAACAAAGGAGTGATGTAGACTCTGCATCGGATCTGGCGTAGATGATGTCGTCGCGTCGGAAAACACCGAAAGGCACAAACAAGGAACAAAGAATGGTACCACAGTAGACGGATTCCTTAGACAGCGTGAACACCGGATGGTAGAACACCGTTATCAAAGGAGGAAGCGAAACCCTGAAGGTACGACGGAACCCAACCACGAGAAATCCTGGACTTGAAGAAAGGTAAGAGAGTCGATTCATAACATGCAGAGGTAAGAGGAGAGCAGCAGAGGGGTAAGGAGTAAAATCAGACCTAATCAGAACTATCCAACCGATTTTGCAAAAATAGTTTTGACACTCTGCTTCGGCCGTTAGCTAGGTTATCCAACAGGATGGACTTGTGGGGTATCGCAACTGCTGAGCTCTGATACCACTCTGTAACACCCTCAGAATCGGCCCTATGCAAGTTTTAGCGAAGCCCGCCAAACCCGCATAGAAACGATTCAAAGGTGCCCACTAGGCACTTCCGTGCGGGTGGAAAACGAAGTAATATCATTACACAACAGTCCTCGATGGGACCCACATAACAGATATATATACAACAGCGACTCAAGGAGTCAAGAATACAGATATACAGTACAAAGATCCAAATCACCTTGAAAACGATACAGCGTCCGAGTACGGACAAGATGCAAATTGAGCTAAGAGCCCTGAAGAATAACCAATGGCGTCCATAACCCTGCCCAGGCCAAGCCGGAAGGGTAACCCTGCTAACGACGTCGACCTCAAAACTTGCTTAAACAAAAGGGGTGCCGACAAAGGGCAAAGGAAAAAGAGAGAGCGGTCAGTACTGAGGCCAGTACACGGCGAGACTAGAATTCGGCGGTCCTCGCCTACATAGGTATGGTGGACTGAGCGGCAGCACGGCATGCACTAAACCACCTATAGAGACTCGATATAACTGTCGGCTATCAGAGAGGGATAAGAAAGACCTATCCTGATCCAACCTGATACTACCACCAAACATACCCATCCTGGTGTTTCCCCCTCGAGACCAAACGAGGAAGTCAACCGAGGAACTCACACCGTTGGCAGTTTTATTTATTCAGTTATCGTTGCAGCAATTACTAGTCAGGTATAGATAGTCATCCTGATAGAATAAGCAGTGGGCACTTTTAGGTAACCATTCCGTTGTAGTTGCAACACTTACTAGTCAGATACAATTGGCATGAGATATCCCCCAACCCAGCAGTTGTTGGTACTTTTATTTAGCCATTCCGTTACAGTGAAGCTGATTACTAGTCATATCGGATACAAGTCAAATTATAGCAGTAAACTTTAGTTATAGTTGTCTATGATCGAGAACTGTGCTCCAAGTCGTCCATAACCGCGGACACGTCTTTTCGAAAAGATTTAACCCTGCAGGGGTGCACCAAAGTATCCACACGCACTTCGACCCTTTTTGCCAGATTAGTTAACATACACCCATCGGTATGTCGGCGGGGCCTAAGTCATGACGTTTCCCAGACCCAAAGCAAGTACATGGGGGCCACCCCACTAAGCTACCCGCAACGAAGTTGGCCGGCTCCGGAACGGACCCAGGGTTTGCGTCAGTGGCTGTAAACGACTGGGAACCCGAAAGTGTGACTGGGCTTGTCGATACCGCGAAAACACTCCGCTTACCTAAACAGTACAGGTGCTCCTCGCACAATATTAAATAAAGCAGTAAAGCATGGCATAAGTACAGGATAGTAATAAAGCTCCAAACTACTTTGTGGCCCCCAGTTCAATACTTTGAAATCAGGTACTAATCGATGGGGGTGCCCATACACCCCACCTGTGGTTAGCGCGCTCGATCTCGGAACAGGTGTCAAGAACTCGGGGTCCTACGGGACACCAGTGAGCGGTTAAAATCCAAATATTGTCTATTACCCACCGGTGCCTCTGCATTTACCTACTTCAATTTTAGTTATTAAACAATAATTAAAGCCATGATCATCTCCAACATTAACATACGGCGATACTCCAACAACTGTGGTACTGGACGACACGCAACAACACTTGAGCAAGCGACTACGACGCGCAAGTCCAACTATCTACCAAACAACAGGTAATAGGATGTGTCCAAGGCAATATAAGGCTGCACGGGATATCACGGGTACAAAAACTAGAGCATCGCAACACAGATAGCAATAGATCAACAGGAGGGAATAAATACTATAAAAGTAAGATAGGTAGAAAGGGGGAGAATGCTCGCCTGAAAACATTGCCGAAGGTTCATCCGAAGATCGGGTCGACACTCACATCAACTCATCGGCCTAATCCGTGAAGAAGCAAAGCACTAGAAGAAACACCGGATGGACTATTTAATACTACGGTAGAAAATCGGGCATGATGCATGTATGATGTATGACATGGCAAAGGTGCGATGCATTAAGGAAATATTAAGTGGAAACCAGGGTCCCGACATTTATTATTAAGTTCGAGTTATTTATCTACCCGGCAAATTAAATGTTGGATTAGCAAGACCAAACATGGCTTCGGTTCACTATGCCAATTTAAATGAAGTCCGGAATAAGACAAAGATATCCCGCATATAGACTCCATATTTAATTATGCGGTGAATCGGCATAATGCCCCCAACCCACAGACAGGTATGCATGCATGAACAAATTAATATGCGACAGTTTTATATCTAGCATTTATAAAATAGGGGCTCGGGAAAGGTTCACACATGGCCATCGAAGACCTTGGGGTTCGACGAGGGTTCGAGTTCGAGCTCGTCAGGATCAATCTTGGGGGTCTTCGGATTGATCTTGCGGTTTTCGTGACAGAGGTCTTGGCACCCGTGTCTGAGGAGTTGATGTTCTCGGTCCAGGTCCTTCACATCTTTTACCGATGGTCTTGTGTCATAGAACAAATACTTGTAGATAAACCGTGGAAGTCCGGTGTTGACCGAGCAAGGAGGTTCGAGCACACGACTTGGAGGGTCATGCGACGATGAACGCATCCTGGCTTGGTTCTTTCTCGGACATGCGTGCAGGAAACAACACACAGAATTAACAAAAGGAAACACGTCTCTGGACACGACAAGGTACGCAAGTGCATCGAGTCTGAGGCAAGTGCAGGAGGGTGTAGCTGCTGGGTCAACCTGGTACTTGGCGGTAGGAAGCACCCAGGAGGAAGATGTGTCAGAGGTCACCGGCGGTCATAGGAAGCAGAGCACCAAGACGTGGTACTGGAGGCCGGCAGGAGCTCCAGGGTCGCCAGGAGGAACTTGGGCGAAAGCACACTGCCGACGAGTGGCGTGTCGACGTAAGGGGCTTGGGAGGACGCCCAGGGGGACGGCGGCATGGCGATGCGGAAGCTCGAGGAGGCCGTGGTGGCGGTCCTTGGCGGGCGAGCTTGGGGTGGCGCCAGGGAAGGAGGGAGGCGCGCGGCGGCTTGCGCTGAGGTAGGGCGACCGACGACGGGGGGGCTCCCGGGCGGCAGCACGCTCGATGGTTGGAGGAGAGAAGCAGAGCGGCGGTGGCGCGTCTCCGCGACGAGCTGGGCGCGGTACGGCCGGAAAGGGGCAAGGGAGGAGCATCCTCGGGGAGCCGCTGGCCGCTGGAGAGGAGCTCGACGGATGAGGCCCGGGGTAGGGCGGAAGAAGGCCGACGACGGTGCTGCTCGACCCGGGCGATGGACGAAGGACAGGGTAGAGGCGGCGACTCCAGGCGGCCGGCTCACGGAAGATCGGAGAGACGAGCGCGGCTAGAGGCGCTGGGCTCGAGCGGACGGCGGAGGGCGGCGGTCCGACGGAAAGGAGGAGACCTGGGGCGGCGGTCATCGAGGTGGAGATCGACGGGAGAGGCGGGGGTAGGTGGGGAACTGGGGGCTGGGGCGCGCGTGGGAGGCGTGTCCAGGTGGGGACGGTCGGGCTGGATAGGGTGAGGTGGCGCTGGCGGGTGAGGTGGCGGCTGGTGGTTGGCTGGAGAGAGGGCCAGGCTGATGTGGCGCAACGGGATAGGTTGGGGTGAGGTGGAGGGGGCTGGGTAGATTAGGTTGGGGTAGGAAAAGGGTTTAGGTAGTCTCGTTTTGCACTGGGGGTGGTCGACTGGGTCGGATCGGCCCAGTACGGCTGCCCCTAAAAATAAAGTAAATATTTTATTATTTTAAAACGGGGCTTTTGAAATCCATTGGTAGACGAAATAAAATAATCCGGAGACCCGGGTTTTGGATTTTGAAATAAAGGCGGGGTATTTAGAAAACAAAATATGCTTTTCGAAAATAGTTTCAGACAATCAAATGCATGATGATGACGATGCTCAAATGCAATGTGGCATGATGACATGAGCATGGGGTCATGATGATGCAATGCACAAAAATAACGCGATTTTCTGGTAGTGGTTTTTGCGGGGCGCCACACATGGGCTCACCCGCCACATGAATCCTCCACATAATACCCTCGGGTCTTGGTGGCCCGTCCCGAAACCTGATCGGATTCGAAGTTGATGCCACCGGCTGGCTCGAGCTGCTAGATTTTATTTTCCTGCCCTTTTTTTCTTTTGGCGAGCGGGAAGGCACCGCAATCTGAGCACTGGCCGCCCTATGTAGTGTGTCAGGGCTTAGAATAAAGGGCCGGTTGGTTGTATCAGCTGGCTCTGTAAAGGCACAAGCTGGAGGCATCTCCTGAGAACCAAACAGACGCTTGGTGATAGTGGGTTTCTCTGTGGGGCCACCATCTAGGTCTTTGTTGCTAAACTGAGTGTTGAAGAAGTGATCATTCTAGTCTTCTTCGTCCTTGGTAGGATCCGGGGCCATGTGCATATCATCAGCATGATCATCCGACACACCGCGTGGAGGTGACGGCGAGGGCGTTAATGGGGCCTTGCCACCGCTTGTCGCTGGCACGACAGGCGATGCTGTTGTCTGTGGCGTGATGTCCCCCGCTGTCCCCAAATGGATCATGCTCTTTGGCCATTGCAATAATAAGCCGAAGCAACTTCTGAGGACATCCGGTTCTTCTTCATCCGCTCCTGGGGGTTGAATGGGAGGTTCCAGGTCGTCGCAGCCCCTTAGCACCCGACTAATTTTAACCATGTGCACGCTATCTGGCATCGGCCTTGAGTGGAACATGCGCTGCAAGGGTTGAATGATGGTACCCTTGGCAACATCCCTCCGCTCGTTGTTCACGTAGCATATGAGAGTACAAGGAACATCCGTCTGCGAAAAACATGTACGGCGTAGTCAGAGATGCCATAAGAGTAATAGATGGCGTGAAATGCGGTAAAGAAATTTGTTTATCATGATGGCGTCGAGATCGTCTAATGTCGAGGCACCGCATATGGCGACGGGCGTGCAAGAGACGGAGGGGCTGCTTGATGGCGCGGTGCTAGCCGCCAGTGTATTCTCCCTACCGGGTGCTTGGAGCTCCGGTGCCGCCGCGACGATGGTAGGGGGCCACCAACATGTCCGGCGCCCGCGGTGATGGCAGGGGGAGTCACCAACACTTGCGGTGCCACGGTACTAGTGGGCGGAGTCACGAACACGTAGTTCGCCTGATTCGTCGACGCGGCGTTGTTCGAGTGGCTGCCAACCATGCTTGGAATCGGGCACAGCCCTACTCGACCACCGGCACTCCAGTTCGCTATTGACTCCACCAAGGTAGGCAGGATGGACGTGAGGGTGATTGCCAGGTTATCTTGGACGATCTGCGGGATCCGCGCCACTTGTTCCTTAAGTTCTTGAACCTCGCGGTTTTCCTCCTAAGTCCTTCCCGACGGCGCCACACGCGTCCTCGGCGGTGGACCAAAATGATCCACCCAATTCTTACCCCCGAAGCCGGCCAGACGGCCAGCCGACGACGGCTTCTTCGTAACCGGCTCTATTTTCTTGGCCCAGTTCATCGCCCTGTTAAAAGGGTTATCCCATCGGGTGGCCACCGTCGACCCCTGGGATGAGGAACCCTGGGATCCATGACTAGCAACAATTTCCTCCTCCTGCAGAAGAAGGAACAGTGAATCGTTTAGAAACTAGACTTCATCGATTAGAATGCAATCGAGTTGATCCGCGGTAATTAGATTACTTACCACAATTTCCTCGAATTCCTTCACCGCAGGATCCGCGGTGAGTTGTTTGGTTTTTGGGTCCACATGGTAACGGGCCCTGATGAAGTTTCGAATCTGCCCGGGCTCGAATTTCGCAAAGGGGTTTTCTATCCCCTTAGATCTATAATCTTCGTACTCCTTATTACATTTGGCCTCCGCGGTTCTGTATCCACCAGATCCGAGATGGTGATGACCTATATTCATCGCCTGCAGCACCTTTCCCCGGTTACTATTAGCTAGGGCTCTTTCGGATTCACACCTCTCCTTAAACTCCCGAAACTGATCTTCGGTGATCTGCGGGTCAATCTTCTTGGTTTATAACCATGATTATGGTGTGATGAAACCACTGTCTTAGTGCTGTTGGCTTGGGAATTAATATGTGGTTTGAGATCGTCATGATCTCAAACAGTACAGATAAACATTGGAATGTTTTTTAATTATGATTCCTGAAAGGAAAATGATTAGTAGATTGATTTATTGAACCTATGATGATTGGATGTTTATCTTGACTCATCTAGAATTTTTCTTGTGACACCATCTTGGTATGGCACACAAGATTGATTCTAATTCATTGATTGGGTTGGTTTAAGCTTAAGACAAGCTTGGCTTCATAAGATAAATAGAAATGTTCTTCTTTGAAATCCCTGAGACCAATGATGTTGGTCTGAGGCTTAGGGGTTTAGGCCTTATCTAGTTGATTCATACAGATAGTCCTGGTAGTGGTACCAGCTATTGTTTTTTAATCAAAGCTTGGTAAGAATGATAGTAAGCTTGATCATTATCTGGATCCAAAGGATTAGTTTCTAATGCTCTACCCTTACTCTAGGGATGTGCCTAGAAATTAGATCTTAGCTATATTTATTCTTGAATTGTAATATATATCTTGACAACCAGAGCAATGATGTTGTTGTGAGCTCTGGTTGGATCCTTGTACTTTGTTGTTTGCTTTTAGAGTTTAAAATCTCTATGATGGATTCACCCCACTTGGGTGATTTATGAGAGTTTGTTTCATAAAACAACACATGATTATGTCTAGATAATATGATTAGATCATGTGAGGGTTTTATGATGCTCACCACAAAATCTGATGATTGTGGAGTAAGGTTGTGATGTTGATCTTGTTTTGCTGAGCTCTTGAGCTTGACCTTGATCTAGCCTGCTCCTCCTAGCTCCTGGACTTGATATTGATGTCCACCTGATCCTTCCCCCTCCTTATGTTACCATCCTGGTGATGAGATCTGGGGTTTTGGTTGGTTTGGTTGCTGGCTGTTGTGCTTGGTTAGCTGTTGGCTAAGCTAGCTGTTCTTGCGTGCATGTAGTGAAGAGATGCACTAGTGCCTCTCCACGTCTGTGCTGCGGGTTTTGGTGTGTTGGAGTTGTGTTGTGAGGCTGACAACACAACACATGCATTTAGTTGTGTGTCATGTTTGTGTGCTTGCTGTGCACTTGTGGATATGTTCAGAATTTTGCAACTTACTGTTATCTGGTTACTTTTACCTGGCTGGTGAAACTTGCCCCTCTTGGCTGTCATTTGATCGTTTGGCATGAAATTTATGAAAGATAGATTCTTTCATATTGGTGAAACTTGCCCCTTTTTTATAAATTTCTCAATGATGAACTTGTCCACTGCACCTCACTGATATGACTGAGAGAAAAACAATCCTAACTCTAACCTTGTTATTGTTTTATTAGTGTTTATCTTGCAGGTACAGATTTTAAGTGAAGATTTTAGTTTAGATTTAGTTATAGAACAATCCAATGTAATCTTATTTATACTTTTGTAATTTTCCTTTTATTATTTTGTAATCTTCATTTTATTCTTCTGTAAAAAGATTATATAATTTTCAATAAAGAATATTCTTTTTCTTATTTATTTGCTTTGGTGAAGTGTGTGTATGATTACAATAAGTTAGAATTTTGTAACTTATTCATAAAATAAAATATGAAAGAAGTTTTCATATCCTTAATTATTTTCTTTAAATAAAGTTTTGAGATATAATAATTAACTCTTAATTAAATCAAGATTCAAACCTTATTCCTAATTCATTTGAATTATAATTCAAACACTCAAGTTTAAAATTCAAATTCATTTTAAAACACATAATTCCTCAAAGATCATATCAAAGTCTATAGCAATCATCCTTTAAGACTAAACCTAATCTTAAAGTATGAAAGAAACCTTGATCACTTCAGGTTTTTATTTGGCGAAAATTTTACCCACATTTTCACAGATGAATGCATGCAACATTCCAATTTCCTAAATATACCCTTCATTAGTTCCTAAATGCTAGGATGTTATAGACTTTCCCCCTTAAATTAAACTTTGTCCCGAAGTTTGTGGAGATGTACCTGAATAGTTCTGGATAGGCTTTTCTTAAATCCTCTTCTTTCTCCCACGTGGCTTCCCTTTCAGGGTGATGTTCCCACTGTATCTTGCAATATTTGATTGCTCTGTTCCTTAATCTTTTCCAGTTTTCTTCCAGAATCTTACAGGGTTTTTCAATATAGGTCAGGTGTTCTTGTAGTTCTATTTCTTGGTGTGTGATTGCATCCTCTGGAACGTTCAAACATTTACGAAGTTGTGACACATGGAAAACATTATGCACTTGAGCTAATCTTGATGGTAACTCTAAAGCATAAGCTATAGTTCTATTTTGACTCAGTATCTTGAATGGTCCGATATATCTTGGACTCAATTTTCCTTTAACTCCAAACCTTTTCACCCCTTTAATTGGACTTACTTTCAAATAGACCATATGTCCCACTTCTAGATGCCATGATCTTCGACTTTGATCCGCATAACTTTTCTTCCTGCTTTGGGCTAATTTCAGTCTATCCCTGATCTTATCAATCATATCTTGTCTTTCCTTGATATAATCTGGCACAAATTCTTTGCTGCTTCCAGGATCATACCAACATATTGCTGATCTACACTTCCTTCCATACAAAACTTGGTATGGGGCTGACTTTAGACTACTCTGATAGCTATTGTTATAAGAAAATTCTGCCAATGGTAGATGATCTTCCCATGTTCCTCCAAAATCTAGTGCACAAGCTCTTAACATGTATTCTAGTATTTTATTTGTTCTTTCAGTTTGCCCTCCTGTCTCAGGATGATATGTTGTGCTGAAGTCTAACTTTGAACCAAGTGCTTCATGCAATTGTTTCCAAAATGCTTAAGTAAACACTCATCCTCTATCAGTTACGATCTTTTTGGGTACTCCATGCTTACTTACTATCTCTTTGACATATACTTCAACTAACTTCTCGGCATTATCTTTTTGATTCATTGGAATAAAATGTGCACTCTTAGTGAGTCTGTCCACAATTAGCCATATCATATCCTTCCTTTTTGGTGTCATGGGAAATCCTGTGATGAAGTCCATACCTATTTCCTCCCACTTCCATTCAGGAATTTCCAAGGGTTGTAATGGTCCAGCTAGACTTTGATGTTCAGCTTTCACTCTTTGTAAAGTATGGCATTCAGATACATATTTTGCAATTTCCCTTTTCATGTTATTCCACCAGAATAGTTATTTCAAATCCATATACATCTTGGTACTCCCTGGATGTATAGAATATGGTGTTTCATGTGCTTCTCTGAGTATGACATCTCTAATCTCAGTAACATCTGGAACACAAAGACGGTCTTGAAACCATAGGTACTCATATTCTCCAAGGCGAAAAACTGATTTTTGCCCTTGAGATATCCTCCGAATTTCCTCAGCAATAAAAGGATCTTCATCTTGATGTCTAAAAATTTCTTGCTTAAGATCATTGTCCCGCTCTGCAACTACCTGCATAGTAGCTAATCCTCCAAGAACCTCAGTTCTAATGAATTTAAGTTCTAATCTTTCCAAGTCCATTTGTAACTCTTTTGGTAACTCCCGATTGTTAGGCTGAATATCTGCACTCTTTCAGCTTAAAGCATCAGCTACAACATTAGCTTTTCCTGGAGTATAGTTGATTGTTAAATCCTAATCCTTGATTAGTTCCAACCAACTCTTCTGTCTCATATTCAATTCCTTTTGAGTGAATAAATATTTGAGACTTTTATGGTCAGTGTATAACTCACATCTGGCTCCATAAAGAAAACGCCTCCATCCTTTTAACACAAAAACTACTGCTGCTAACTCTAAATCATGAGTTGGATAGTTGACTTCATGTGGTTTCAGTTTTCTTGAACCATAAGCAATCACTTTCCGATCCTGCATTAATACACAACCCAAACCTTCTTTAGATGCATCACAATATACGATGAAGTCCTTCCCTGTTTCAGGAACTGCTATGATTGGAGCTATAGTTAATCTAGTATTCAACTCTTGAAAACTTTCTTCACATTTCTCATCCCACTTGAATGGTGTATTCTTCCTTAATAATTTGGTCATTGGTCTGGCTATTTTGGAGAAACCTTCAATGAATCTCCAATAATAACCAGCCATTCATAAGAAACCTCCAATCTGCTTCACATTGGTCGGTGCAGTCCACTCTAGTACTAACTGAACTTTAGATGGATTTACAGAAATTCCATCCTTACTGATCACATGACCGAGGAATTCTACCTCATCAAGCCAAAATTCACACTTACTAAACTTAGCATAGAGTTTGTGTTCTCTTAAAGTCTGCAATGTTATTCTCAAATGATCAGCATGCTCTTCCTTATCCTCGTAATATATCGGAATATCATCAATAAATACTATGACGAACTTGCACTACTAGGAAAACGCTCATTAGTGGCGCACATGGAAAAGCCATCCGTGGCGCACTAGCAGTGCGCCACTAGCCTTGCGCTGCAGATATCTCCTAGCTGTGGTGCATGCCTGGTGCGCCACGGTTGTGTCGAGATAGGCATGGCGCACATGCCAGTGCGCCACGGAAAGTTGTCCAGGTGCACTACAGAACTTATCTTTTGTGGAGCATGTGGTAGTGCGCCACTAGCCTGCGCAGGTGCGCTTTAGACACTGTGCGCCACAGAAGCTGTGTCATGTGCGCCACGGGTGTTTTTTTTGTTTTTTTTTTGAATTTCAGAGCTAGGTGATATACAATACAGATTATATACAATATTACAGGCAGATAGACACACAGATATAAGATATAAAGTTATATATATACACAATTTGCAAAACAAGATTGAAACAAATACATATAGATAAGTCCCATAGATGAATACATAAGTTATACATTGTTTCGATCAAGTTACAAATTAGTTGGTGACATGCGAATACATGTGTCTCGAACAAATTAGAGCTCGGAAGCTCGCCTAGACATCTGAACTAGCTAGACACAAACGCAGGATAAACAACCAAAGACGATAAGCATGATCACCGCAATGAAGGTGTAGGTCTTCATCCGGTTCCTCTTCCTAACTCCCGCTAGATAGCGCGTGTATCTAGATTCTGCCTCCGCCATAGTGTTGTACCCTTTGTAGCTATTTCCGCTGAAACGGTGCACCTGTTTCCGGCAGTCTTCCCAATCATAACCCGTCCCTTGTACACGACGTACCACGTCATCTACAAGTTGATAATAATAATTAACCGGTGATTGACAAAAACATGTATAATTGTCACATCCCAAAAATTTTCAAATTTTGAAATGTGAAAAATAAATAAACAAATTAAACAATTGTTGAAATTTAGGGTGAGAAGAAACTTTTTGATTCCAATTGGAAACATCTAAACCTATTTTGATCAAATAAAATCATAAAGGGATTTAAAAAGATAAACACATAATAAATAAAGTTATAATAGTCGGAATCACTATTTTTGGATCTTTAAATAAAAAGATATGGTTTTTATAAAGCAAAGGTAGAAATATAAATAAGGATTATTTAAAAAAAAGCCAAATTAATCTTGGCCAAGCATTTAAAATAAAATATTTCTATTTGATAAAAAGAGTAAAGGTTTATTTAAATAAAACCATGAGGATTTATTAATATCCAATTTTGTTTAAGTAAAGGCTTTTCTATTTTAAATAAACACTAAAAACTTGTTAAATTATTTTAAATAACATTTCCAAGTGTTTTGTTTTTCAAATGAAACCTACTGAATTGGTTTTGATATTATTTAGATTTCAAATAGAGATTTAAAATAAATTAGATCCTATTTGAAATAAAGACTAAGGTCTATTTATTTAATTATCCTAAAAGAATAAAAGAATTATTTTATTTTGGACTTTGGATTATGTTGTTAAACAGAATTAAAATTTACCCAAAGTTTGGTGGTGGTTTTATTTGAATTGGAGTTTGAATTATTTGTTTGAAAATCAAAACATAAATTCCAAATAGAAAAATAAAAAGCTTTCAGTATAAAAAAAATGAAACAAACTCAACCCACTAGCAAGGCCCAGTCCAGTCCAGCAGCTAGCCCATTTTCCCTCCCCGGAGTGAACCGTTTTTCACTGAGTAACACACCCACGCAGTCACATACAAGTGGACCCCACGCCCACTCCCTCTCTCTCACTCATGACACAGCCCGACTGCCGGGTCATCTTCATCAACCCCGCGCCAGCCGTTTTTCCCCTTACTCAGCTGTGTTCTGCCGCGATTAATCCCCTTGATTACGCGTTGATGGCCGGAGTAAACTCACCAGTGACCACGCTCGTTAAAGCGCCTCGCCCTCCTCTCTCTTTTCCCCCAAGCGCCATCCCCTCTCTGCCTCCAGGCTGCTTCAATCGCGAGCTCGAACTCACTGTCCCCGACGAACTTCTCCGGCGAAATTCCGGCGACTCCGACCGCCTCTCCACTCCCAGAGCATACGATCTTGCTCTCCAGTCCCGTGCGCACCTTCCCGTGTGCTCCATTCCCTCGAGCGCGCTCCAAATCGTTGGCTTCGTCATCACCTGAGCACCGCCGCGTCTGTCCCTTCTCCGACAACTCCCCAGGTAGCCTCCGTCCATCCCCTTCACTCTCGTTGACACGCGTGTGATCCCCGACACTGCGCGCATCTAATGACCACCTTATTTCGTCTCAGCGCGCCCCATAGCGTCACCTCCGACGACATCAGAGCGTGCCCGACGCCAACGACGACTCCGGCGAGGAATTGCCAGCAACTCCGAGCTCCCCTTCGTCCACTTCAACCACCTTGAGCTTCAGCACGTCACGGCGAGTTCGGTAATGGTCTTCCCCCTCTCCTACGCTTCCTAGCTTCGCCGGAAACCTCTTGCCCGAGCGGCATCGCTGCCGCAAGCCGCCGCTAGCGCCGCCAGTTACTGGACGAGCTGCTATGAGCCGTTAGATCGTCATCCAGTGGCTGCGATATAACAACTTAACGAAGGGGTATCAGTCGATCTACACCGTGTGATCTAAATGAGATCCTACGGTCTATAACAATCGATCCAAACGAATCATTTGCAACCAATAGGAAACATCTACGTGGACAAGGTTTTGTTAAAAACAGAAAATAGAATCTATTTGAATTGCAGACTTGTAAAATTCATAACTTTAGTTCTACACGTCCAAATTTTGCAAATTTTATATCAATGGATTCAGCAGAACAAGTACTTTGCAACCATGCACTTTTTTTAATGTTTTGCTTCTGAAAAATTGGTTGAAATTGCAGAAACATGTGTAGGCATAATTTGAATATAAAAATTATGTTACATATATTTTTGAGATGAAATCTTTGCAAAATGGTTTGTTGTGAACCTACTATCCTTAGGAACCAACTTATGGATTTAAAAATGTATTTTGTGAAGATAAGGAATAAATATTTGAATTAGCTCATTTCTAGTCAAATAAAAATATTGGTTATGAGTTAGAAATGATTTTTGAGTGAAACCTTTGGGAAATGATTTGATTCAAACCTTCTGACCCTAAACACCAAGTTTTGAGAATTAAAAATATATTTGGTGAACCCTTTAAAGAATATTGCTTTGCTAAAAGCATTTTCAACCACATAAAATATTGATTTGATTTAAAAATGGTTTATAGATAAAACCTTTTGCAAATGGTTTTACCACTTTAGTAAATGACCACTTTGAACTTTATAATGTTTAGAGCGTAGTAGAAACCACTTTTGCAAATAAAACTATCTTTTGCATGCTTGCATGCATGACCTTGTTTTTGTTATTTTATGTGTGATAAATTGTTTGAATGTTAGTTGAATTTGTGTTTGCTTGATTGAATTGTAGTGAAGTTAGAAGAGTGTGATATTTGCAAGATCAAGAAGTGAACCATCATTCTCTACTAAAGGCAAGTGACACTATCATCCAAGTCCTACTATTTTCATTACACTTAGTGGATTTTTGAAACATGCATGATAAGGACTACTATATTTTATGCTATGCTAAATCCTATTAGGATATCATTATATCTCCCTTAGTGGAAACAATGTAGTTGTTGTATGCTTAGCCCTGCTATATATTGGGATGGGATACATGATATGATTATATGAAGAGTTGAAATGACATATGTTTTATATGATAAAACAAGTACTCAATGAACCACCTGGGTGGACAAGGATACTCAAGTTTGGATAAGGTGGCAACAAAAGGAACCATGTTTATATGGCTATCTCTTTTTGTGTGTGCACTAGAAGAAACCACCCAGGGACTTAGAGATTGAACATGTTCTTGAACCTCGTGGTTTTCCTCCTAAGTCCTTCCCGACGGCGCCACACGCGTCCTCGGCGGTGGACCAGAATGATCCACCCAATTCTTACCCCCGAGGCCGGCCAGACGGCCAGCCGACGACGGCTTCTTCGTAACCGGCTCTATTTTCTTGGTCGGTTCATCGCCCTGTTAAAAGGGTTATCCCATCGGGTGGCCGTCATCGACCCCTGGGATGAGGAACCCTGGGATCCATGACTAGCAACTATTTCCTCCTCCTGCAGAAGAAGTAACAGTGAATCATTTAGAAACTAGACTTCATCGATTAGAATGCAATCGAGTTGATCCGCGGTAATTAGATTACTTACCACAATTTCCTCGAATTCCTTCACTGCAGGATCCGCGGTGAGTTGTTTGGTTTTTGGGTCCACATGGTAACGGGCCCTGATGAAGTTTCGAATCTGCCCGGGTTCGAATTTCGCAAAGGGGTTTTCTATCCCCTTAGATCAATAATTTCCGTCCTCCTTATTCCATTTGGCCTCCGCGGTTCTGTATCCACCAGATCCGAGATGGTGATGACCTATATTCATCGCCTGCAGCACCTTTCCCCGATTACTATTGGCCAGGGCTCTTTCGGATTCACACCTCTCCTTAAACTCCCGAAACTGATCTTCGGTGATCTGCGGGTCAATCTTCTGGATCTCCTCGAGACTTTTGCCTTCTTTATAGATCTTCTTCTTTATCCGGGTTCTCCAGATGGCCAGGGCGGTGCTCATCTTTGTGAGGGCGGATTTTTTTACTTCGTTCCCATGATAATTTGTGTCCTGATACTCATCGAGGCACTTGTATCTTACATGCCGCTTCTCGAAGAGGAGTGTGCGCAAGTGGCCATTATCTTTATGCCGGACATTCTCGGTGTTGATCTAGATGTATGTCCGGGTGATCGCCGCCACTTTCCCACCGTACCCTCTGACGATAAGTTCGGGCTCCAAAGGAACCCCTATTGGGCTCACTTCGGTAATTTCCTCCCTGATGGTGCCGACCGTGTTCGGGCGTCATTCCTTTGGCTTCTTCTTCTTAGGAGGATTGCTACCAGTCCCTGTGCCCTCGCCGCCATCAGTGGTTTCATCACCCGTCGTTCCTTCGGCTTCTTCCTCCGCGTCTTCCATCTCATCATCCTCGCTATCCGAAGGATGGTATTCTTCATCGTCTTCTAGCCGCTGGGCCGCCTCCCAGAATGTCAATTGTTTATTCGGAGGTCTGAGTTCTCCTTTAGCGCTAATGCGCTTAGAACATCCAGCCTCGTCGTTGTCACACGTCTTTTCACTAATAAAAAACAAATAATTGGTTAAATGCACGGAAAAATCCGGCATGACCTTTGCTAATTTTCTTAAACTAGGAGTGCCCGATTTCTGCCGAAACGGAAGTTAATCAACATTCCGGCAAAAATCGGGACTCATTTCATACAAGAACCTGCATACACGACATAATAAAGTGCTTCGTACAAGCACAAGCACAATTTCAAGTGCTACAACAATAACAAAAATGGTAATACACCATAACCAAGTGCTTCTGATCATAACCAAGTGCTAGAGTCCAAACAACTATCTCAGAACTTAACTAATGCTTGATGATATCAAATGACAACATGCAAATGACGACAACAAGCAAATACAACATGACATCTCAGAACTTAGCAAATGACAGCATGCAAATGATGACAGCAAGCAAACCACAAATCTTGTTGGCTTACAAATGACCAGATGCATATTTGCAAGCAAACCACAACAAGCAAACCATAACTAAAATGTACAAACTGTCATGCTACAACTCTAAACCTGATGCATATTTGCAAGGATATGAGGGAGCAAAACTGAACCATATTTGCAATGATGCAGAACAGATTCATTAGATCAAAATATATCACCTATGTATGCAGATTGTTACTGTTTTTATACTGTTTTTATATCACCTGTCATTTACTTGTTTTTATATTTTTTTAAATCACCCATGCACTACAGATTGTTAGCATTGCAATGTCATTAACAGGCATGAATTATAAATAAGTGCGAGAAGACATTGTGAATTTCAGATCATCAGTTTATAACTAAAGGTTGTCACTGCCATGCGATCTAAGATGCAATGAAGCTCAATATTCTAGCTGGACTGATACAACTCAAGTATCAAAGACTAATCACAATTGGGTTTCAGCAACCAAGATCCATATGGATTTGAGAACTAAAACAAAAGAAATATTTGGTTCCCACTAACAAGAGCTGACTGAATTGGAAGGTGAATAAAAGATGGCAGTAAAAAAATAGTTATGGTTATACAAGCCTACAACTATTAGTAGCCAAAATATCACTTGTCATGTTGATTTTTTGGAAGGCAGTAAAAGAGCATACTAGTGCAGTATCTTAGACTGAGATTGACAATTTGTAGAGGAGCTATCTAATCTAATCTAATCTATCTACACAACAACATATTTATGCATAATCCGAACCCTAACCATGGCCTAATCTGTAGAGAGGGGAGAGCTTCCACTAATCTGCAGAAGGCTTCCACTAACCATGACCCAACCCTAATCTGAACCCATACCATGACCCAGCCCTAATTTGTAGAGAGCTTCCACTAATTTGAACCCTAACCATGGCCTGTAGAGAGAGGGGAGAGAGGGAGAGAGGGGAGGGGCGACGCTCACCTCTGAGATGAGGACGACGATGGCGGGTGGACGACGATGGCGGGCGGGTGGGCAGACGACGATGGCTGGTGGGCGGATGAGGGTTCCTCCACGGACTCCTCCTCCTCGGACGCACACGGGCCTCCTCCTCCTCGGATCGAGCTAAGCGCGCGGGCCTCCTCCTCGAGCGGCAACTGTTGGGGAGGAGGCGGATCGAGAGCGCGGCGGCACAGGGCTCGAGCTCGGGCTTGATTGAGATGGTGTCTGAGATGGCATGAGAGGCGGACGTGGTGCGGTTGACCAGCCGTGCCCAGATAGGCGTAGCGCACTTGGGCATAGTGCGCTATGGATATCTATAGCACACTTGCGCATAGTGCGCTACGCCTATCGGCTTTTATAGACTGTATAAGACGGCTGTAGATCCACTGTATAACAACTACACTAGCCTATCCCACTGGTTTCGCCCTTAGCTCTATTCTCAATTTATGAGCACCCAGGTTTGAATCCTGGTGTCCACCTTTTTTTTCAAAAATACTTTTAAATGTTCCACAAAATGCCCAAAAGTGGTGATATATGCCATAGAAGTTTTGTTTTGTTTTTAAAATACTTTTAAATATTCCAAAAATGCCCAAAAGTGATAATATATGTCATAAAAGTGGTACAAATATGATTCAAAGTATAACTAAATTTCATAATAATTTGTCCATCTGACACGGAACATCGGCACCTTTTCTCCATAGTAGTCGAGCTCCCAGATCTCCTCGATTCTTCCGTAGAATATCTCCTTCACGTTGTCATCAGTGTAGAATTCCAACGTTACGCCTGAGTTCTGATAATCACACTTGTTGTCCTTTTCCTCCATGTAGAATGTGTAGCCGTTGATATCATACGCCTGATAGGTCACCAGGTTTTGCATCGGTCCCTGCGACAAGGTGAATATGATCTTTTCCGAGTAAGAAGAATGCGATCGCGGGGGATTATCAACGAGCGTCTTCCTAAACCAACGCGCGATATCTGAGTTGTGCTCTTTGATTAACCTTTTGTGTTGTACCCAAGGATCGACCAGTTCTAAATGTTGTAGCGCGACGAGGTTTTCTCGATCAAAGTCCGCGCGTCAAAAATCGAAGTCTGCATGCAGTATGCGACGACCCTCTCGGTGACCAGATCCGTCGAGCTTGCCAAGGTGCCTGTTGATGGGAAGACCAACAGGGTTCTCGATGTCTAGATAATTCATGCACAAAGAGATGCACTCTTCGTCCAGAAAGCCCTTGGCTATGCTTCCATCTGGACGGGACCTGTTGCGAACGTATCCTTTGATGTGTCCGTTCATCCTTTCGAACGCCATCATGATGTGGAGGAACATCGGCCCGAGTTGGACGATGTCCTCCACGACATGGACCACCAGATGCACCATAATGTCGAAGAATGCGGGCGGTAAGTAGACCTCAAGCTCGCATAGTATCACCACGATCTCCTCATGTAGCCTCCCGAGCTGATTCACGCCAATCAACTTCCTAGAGATGACGTCGAAAAACTTGCAGAGGCTAAATAACCTTTCACGGATGTGCTCGTCCATTATCCCTCTTAGTGCAACCAGAAGTACCTGCGTCATTAGCACGACACAGTCGTGAGACTTCATGCCACTGAACCTCTGCTTTGCCTCGTCTAGGTATCTGCTTATCTTGCCCGCGTATCCATAAGGAAATTTGACTCCTAGAAGGCACTTGAAAAACTGTTTGATCTCATCCTGGCTTAGAGTGAAGCAAGAAGGAGGGCAGTAATATTCGTTCTTCTTGAAATTTTTACTCTTCCGACGACCTTATGTCGTCTCCGACTCATGATCATCGTCATCTTCCTGATCATTAGGAGTAGTGCGTCCTCCGTGAAGCTCCTTCCGGATACCCCTGAATATCAGTTCATGCCTTGCTTTCGGACCATCTTTCGTCCTATCTGGCATGTTGATTATGGTGGCGACCAGACTCTCGCACACGTTTTTCGTGATATGCATGATGTCAAGGCTATGAGGCATGCAGAGAAACTTCCAGTATGGCAACTCCTAGAAAATATACATTGTTTTCCATACCTTCATCAGCGGTTTGTCTTGCTGCCTCTTTCGCTTCTTTCCAGGCTTAGGACAATCTTTCCAGTTTTTCAACAACTCTTCCACTTCTTCGCTGCTCCTACGCTCTGGATTCCTCGGGTCTCGAATTTGCCATCGAACAGGTCTCCATGTTTTCTCCATGGATCATTCTTGTCGAGCCACCTCCGGTGCGCCATGAACACGGTTTTCGAAGACCCTGGATCTTTCTCTAGTTGGAGATAGCTTGTGTTATCCATGCACCTAACGCATGCGCAAAATCCTTGGATAACCTGCCCCCAGATATACCCGAAACCTGGATAGTCTTGCACCGTAGTGACCAACGCGGCTCTCATAGTGAAATAATCTTGTGCGATGGCGTCATAAGTATTGGCTCCAGATTCCCATAACGTGTCTAGATCCTCTTTCAACAGCCCGAGATACAGATTGATGTCGGTACCAGGTTGTTTCTGCCCTTGAATTAGCATACTCATTTGTATGTACTTCTTCTTCATGCACAACCATGGAGGGAGGTTGTACATCCATACAAACACGGGCCAAGTGATGTGCATGCTGCTCTGGCTACCGAACGGATTGAGTCCATCGGTGCTCGCACCAAGCCTGATGTTCCTTGAATCTCCACCGAATTCTGGTAATTCGAGGTCCAATGCTTTCCACTGGCTAGCTTCTGAAGGGTGCGTCAGCAGCTCATCCTTTTCGGGGTCATCGTCATCTCATGGCTTCTTCCTTTCCGCATGCCATCGCATTAGCTTCGCTTCCTTAGGGTCCGGGAAATAGCGTTGCAGACGAGGAGTGATAGGAAAGTACCATACCACTTTTCGAGGTGCTTTCTTCCCTTTCTTGTATCGACTCACGCCGCACACCGGACATGTGGTTTTCTCCGCGTCCTCGCCCCGATAAATGATGCAATCGTTGATGCATACTTGATATCTAACGTACGGTAGATCGAGAGGACAGACGATTTTCTTGGCGTCCTCGATACTAGTTGGACACGTGTTCCCCTCCGGGAGACGATCGTGCCAGAATGCCATCATATCGTCGAAGCTTGCGTCGCTCAATTTGTGTTTTTCCTTCATCTCCATAGCCTTGAGCGTTACATTCAACCGGGTATCATCGGGCCTGCATCCTTCATACAATGGAGTAACCGCGTCTTTCTCAAGTTGCGCAAACTTGGCTTTCTCTCTAGCGGCAGCCCTGGCGTTACTCGTCTGCTTGAGAAGCAGCTCTTGCACATAAGGGTCCCGCACCCAGCCTGACGTTGTTCCATCGTTGTCTGCTCCTCCGGCATCTAGATCATCATCATCCCGGTCTACTTCCGCACCTTCACCATCTGCAGGAGACTCTTCATCATCTCGCCCGTTTTCGCCATGATGATCATCGTCATGTTGCCCACCTTCACCGTATCCATCATCTTCGTCATCGCTTATCCAACGATTGTATCCATCCATGAAACCATGGCGAAGTAGGTGCGCCTGTAGATTCCCAGAATCTGGGTCGATCACCCAGTTGAGTTTGCATCTTCTGCATGGACATCTTATCTCCGTCTTGTTATTTCGTATCATGTCGGCCGTCACACATTTCAAAAATCTAGCCACAATGCCTTCGCTCATTATGACCACCATTTTTGCCTGCACGGTGTACACGGGACAGTTAGAAGTCTATTAGAACCATATAATGAATGCATGCATGCAATGGTCACTAGAAAATTTCGGCATGACCTATCAAAAATTAGGACCTTTGCGAAATGCCAAAGTCTTGCCAAAATGGAAATGAATCAACATTTTGGCAAAACAAATGGCAAATTGTTCACACACAAACACAAGAGAGATAGAGATACCGATCCATACACACATGAACATATCATTATCCTCTCCATACACACATGCATGCATATGAGCATCGATACTCTACATATATATACACACACATGACCATCGATCCTCTCCATACACACATCATGAGCATCAATAATCTACATACATATGAGCATATCATCCATATACACATGAACACATCCTTACATGGACAACTTATCGAGATGAGAGACCGAGATTGCGAGAAGATGGAAAGGAGCGGTGCGCGTGAGACGAGAGAAGGAGATGAGAGACCGAAGAGCTTCCTCTAATACATATGTAACATCCAAGGCAAGTTCCACATGCTAAAAATGGTGAATGAGTGGAGAAATTGAGGTGGGAAGGAGAAGGATCCCAACTAGATCTAAGGAGGAAGAAGAAGGGGAAAGTGAAGTGTGGGGTGGTGGATGATCACATGATCACATGTGCACATGCATGGTCGACACATCCGTGGCGCACATGGCCCTAGTGCGCCAAATGGAAAAATCACATCCGTGGCGCACATGCCAGAGTGCGCCACGGATGTTTCTGCCCATTTAAAGAACAGAGGGGCCTTCACTTAGGAATAGCGCACGACATGCATGTGCGCCACGGTTAACCGTAACAACCGTAACGCACCTCCCCCATGTGCGCTACGGGTATGCAGCATGCGTCCAGCAGGGCCCTGGCCCACACATATCTGTGGGGCACTATGAACATGTGCGCCACGGTTGTTCTAGTTACTAGTAGGGCACTGCCCACAGGTGAGCAACGCCTGTTTTATCCGTGGGGCGCTTCAACCATGTGAGCCACGTATGTGCTGATTACCTATAGCCGTTTTCCTAGTAGTGTTGTCCAAATATGGCATGAAGATCTTGTTCATCAGATTCATGAATATTGCCGGTGCATTGGTCAATCCAAATGGCACTACTAGATACTCATGGTGTCCATATCTTGAGACAAATGCTGTCTTTGGAACATCTTCCGGTTCGATTTTTATTTGATGGTATCCAGATCTTAAATCGATCTTTCAAAATACCCCAGCTCCTTTCACTTGATCAAACAAATCTTGAATTCTTGGTAAAGGATACTTATTCTTGATAGTAACGTTGTTTAGGTTTCTATAATCACCACACATCCGTCTTCCACCATCTCTCTTATCCACAAATATTACTGGTGTTCCCCATGGAGATACACTTTCCTGAAAATGAATCCTTTTCCGGCTAACTCATCAATTTGCTACTTGAGTTCTTTTAACTCTTTGGGTCCCATTTTATATGGTGCTTGAGCTATTGGTGTTGTACCAGGAATTAGATCAATATTAAACTCTATCTCCCTCGTCTGGTGGCATATCTGGTAGCTCTGCTGGAAAAACATCTTGAAATTCATTTACTATGGGAATCTCTTCCAATTTGACCTCTTTCATTGAGTTCAACTACAGATCCACCATGATATGATTGTGCTTATCTGCTTGGTAAACTATCCTTGCTCCACTTGGAGTTTTCATTGAGACAGTTTTCTCCTCACAATTTATCTGAGCTCCCTGTTCCATCATCCAATCCATCCCCAACACTACTGCAATTCCCTTCAAAGGAATCACATAAAGGTCTGTGAAATATGTACAACCGCAGATCGAGATAACCTGATCTTGTTTTATGTGGCGTACAATCACATTCCCTCCTGCCGTAACTATGGTCATAGGACTTTCTAACGTTACCCTTCTAATCCCAAACTTATCAAAAAATTCTTCAAAAATGAATGAAGTAGTTGCACCAGTATCAAATAGAACTTTGCCGGGATTGGTAAGGATATTGAGAGTACCTATCACTGCATGCTCCGAATTATCCACCTCCTCAAGGGTTGCACAGTTAAGTTTCCCGGTGGGTCGGTTCCTCTTGTTATTGTTGTTCTTGCCATTATTTACTCCTTTATTGGGTTGTCCATGTCCTCCACTGGCTTGTCCTCCTCCCTTAGTAGGCCAACCTTATGGTGGTTTGCTCGGAAAATCGGGCTTGATATGCCCCTTCTGACCACAGCCATAACAAATTACTACATGCTTTTTGCATTTCCTCTGGAAATGCCTTGGAATTCCACAATTGTTACAAATAACATTCCTTCTCGGATTGGATTTATTTCCACCACTGCCCTTGTTATTATTATTGTTACCATAATTCCTATTCTGAGGTTTGAACTCCAGGTTTGGTTTAGGTTTGCTTGCCTGAATTCTCTTGGTTTCCTTCTTGGCTCTCTTCCTCCGGTCCTCTTGGACATTCTTATAATCATCTTCAAAAGTAATGGCTGCATCCAACAACTGCTGATAAGTTTGCTTATTGGCTAACCTTATCTGCATCTTCACAAATGGATTTAATCCATGCAGGAAATGCGTCTTCCGCTTCTCTTCAGTGTTGAAATCCTACTTAGCATAGCAAGACAGTTGACTGAAGTCCCGGATGTACTTCATGACAATAGTATATCCTTGCTGAAGCTCCTCAAATTCTCTCCGCTTCAACTCCATAACACTTTCCGGAACATGATATTCACGGAATCTCTGCTTGAACTCTTCCCAGGTAAACTCCCTTCACGGTTGTTGCATAGCCAACTGATTTTCCAACAATGATGCTGCAGGTCCAATCAGAAGATGAGTTGCATACCTCAACTTCTCCTCATCATTGCACCCTAAAGTTTTCAGCTTCCTTTCAGTATCTGCTAGCCAATCTTCTGCATCCATTGGTTCAGGATCTGATGCAAAAGGTAACGGCCTTGCATTCTGGAAATCAGATAGACTCACTCCTCCACCTTCAGGTGCCCTCTGATTTGCTCGCCCCAACAACTCTTCCATAAACTTGTTCTGGGTCTCTTGCATCATTTGCATGCATTGCATAAAGTTCTGTTCCATTAACGGCCTAATTGGTGGTGGTGGTGGTAATGCTCCTTTATTTGCTGCATCTGCATCGGCCTTCTCCTTGGCCTCTCGCTTCATCCGCTGCTGCTCAGTTTCCATTTCTACACCCGTATCCATGACCCTCTAGTCCTGCAACATAAAGCGAATACTCATAATTACATCATGCACATGTGTTCTGAGCTCGACTTTACGCACAGAACTAGTCACACAATGAAGATCCAAAGAAAATCCAAATATGCATTTCACATATGATACATACTATAATAATACAAATTCATTACAACATATACCACATAGGTATAATCACAAAACTACCTTATTCATCTCACTATCTTATTTCTTGGAGTACAAGACACAGTACTTAATATCACTAACTAATTGCCTCCTTCTAGTAGTAACTACGCTCATCGTACATGCCTAATGTCCAACTGTGATGACGTGTTGTTTGCCGCACAGTCTGTGGAACATATGGCCTTCCAGAAGGAACATACTCTGTATCTGAAGTGACATGACTCGAGTCATTACTCAACCTGAGCGCATCGACTCCCTCCAGCTCAGCTGAAAAGTCTTCAGAAACATATTCAACATTATCTCCAGCCTGCATCTCCTGAGCTTCATTTCTTGAGTTGTCAACAGGATACACAGATCCTGCTGCTTCCCAGGTGCTCTCTTGGACAAGATAATTAAACACTGGATAATATATATTCCCTGGGTTTTGAGAAGATGTTGATGATTCAAACACTCTCTCCTTAGGATCTTCTTCTTCATCCTGATTATCTATTGACATGGTATTTCTACTACTATTATTAGGGTTCATCCTTGCACCCATCCAACTAGATTGTCCAACATTTCTGTCAGAACCATCTGTGGACATATGGTGTTCATGAGATCCATTATATGATCCCATTCTCCAACCATCCGAATTCTCAATAGGAAGTTATGAGTCAGAACAATCCTCTGAGCCCTATGGTACTACATACCTCATATCCATAGTAGGATCATGTTGTAACATCCCAAAAATATTAAACTTGGATCATCAAATGCTAATCATCAAAATTAGGGTTAACAAAAACTTTACCAACTAAAAATATGAAAGCATTCATTTGAATTTCCATGGTTCTGTGTTTCTTTTCTTGTAAAATGATTCTTAGGTGAAATAAACATCATCTAAACAATCCCCAAACTTTTCTCAAAGACAAACAACTCAAAATAAACAAATGAAGTGAATGGTCATTTTTCCCAAATTAACTCTCATGCCTACTTTGTCTATCCCTAGTTTCCAAAACTTAACAGAAACATTTGTGGATCTTTGCACCCCTTGTTAGTACTCATAATAAGGTACCTAGGCCCACTTTGTGATCATCCAAAAACATTCAAATACTATGTTTAAATGACAGTTTCAAATTGAATCTATCTCATATGGGAAGATCCCACTATTTCAAAAACCACTCAAACAAGCTCAATTTTCAAAACCCAAGCACCCACAGAATCCTCAGCACATGCCTAGCACACCCACCAAAAATCTTTTCAAAATTCAAAAGTAAGTTTCTTTCGGCCATTTCATCAAACACTTGGCAGGAAAATTTAAAACAAATCAAATTCACTGTTTTTAATAGTGTTTTAGCCTAACTTGTTCCCTCTCTAGCTAACATCAATCATCTAGTAGATCATCTAGCTTAATTGTAAACCTCTAGCACCACTGTAAGCTTGCCTTGCCATCAATGGTGAGCAGGCCGAGCCTCACCATGCCACCCCAAGGTCGACAGCAAGCTAGAGGAAGAACTAGCTGCGCCCACCTTGTCTGGGTGGTAGCCAGCACCTCACCGCCACCCACTGTCCCCTCCCAAGCCAGTGCAAGCCGTGGACCACCAGGAACACCGCGCTCCCAGTGCCACTGCGACATGCCGAGCCCTCCCTATAGCGCCACACCCGGCACGCATGCACACGCCTCCCCTCAACCACAGCCCGTGCCCACCGCTTCGCCCTGATCCCAGGAACACGCCAGACACCCCCGTTCGCCGCCCCATGCCTCACAGCCATCGCTCGCCGTCGAAGACGCCGCCTCTACCGCGTAGAGCACCGCACGTTCCCGACCGATTGCCACCGCCCCTAAGCACGCATTTAAGCTCTGGAGCATCGCCAGGAGACCGCGCGTCGATCGCCAACCTCAGCCATGCCGCTAGCAGCCCGTAGCCATGTCGCCACCATCGCCTGCCCATCCCTCTTGGTATCGCCGTCGAGCCTATAAAAGGAGGCCACCCCCAGCCATTTGAAGCACACCATTCCACTCCCCTCACCTCACTGATCGTTCAACCCTCTAGCCGGAGCACAAGGAGCAGCAGCTCGCCGGAATTGCGTCGGAGCAGGCCGCCTCTGGAGAAAAGGGGGCCGTTGATTTCGACCACCCGTGGAGCTGCCTCGACCGTCCCTGAGCTCGCCGTCGACCACTTGTTCGTTTGCCCACCTCGCCGTGTTTGCTGGAGCCCTGGTATGCCCCCTATGCACCCCCACTGAGCGGCTAGGGTTCGAGCTCGCCGGTGACATGTTCATCGTCCACGACGATCCCCAGCCGTCGATCTCCGTTCTAATCCAACGAACCACACATCCCCGTACCGCTTCGCGCGTTCTGAGCCACTGACTGGCGGAATGACACTAGGTCGGTGTAACACCGCGGTTCTGAAAAGACCGAGGCTTCTATGTGACATGCCAATCCCTGGATCGGTTCATTGGCCCACAATAGAATGAGATGAATAACATAGCAAAATATCCGTGTATCATGAATAACGAAGATCCAGAGTACCATTATTACAATAAAAGCTTAGCTCAAGGCTAGCTCAAATTATTCAGGTAGCAACATAAATAAAGTAAATCCTCCATTCTTCAAATTGCCCACAAGTGAACAAGTGCCGAGTGGAGTACCGTGGCCTATATCGATTACTCAGAATCGGAATAACCTGCAACATGAAACGTAGCAGCCCCGAAGGGTCAATACATGGAATGTATGGCAAGTAGAGCTAGTAATGGAGACAATAGTACTAACATCTACATGCATATTTGGCAAGTGGAGCTGTGTCTGGCTTGTATTTGCAAATACATTTGTCCTACTTTCATAAACAGTTTTTGATTTTCTTTGAAAAGATCCCAATTAAGTTAACCCAACAATGTTAAAGCAATTATGAAATTATAATGAGCGAGAAACATGTCATGGAATCAATATCAAGCAACTCAGATGTCCATAACCGGGGACACGGCTAATCGATTAGATTATACACCCTGCAGGGGTTAGTACACTTTACCCATGTGACTTGGCCAGCCCAGCTCGTACCATCACTCTCATTTTGGGTGATGATAGGGAGAAGTCCAAGAAGAGACCGTTCGGGAAGTAGCTCCCCAATCCCGACGCGCACCGGTCCAACCTACCAAAATTCTACATCTCTGGATACGCGGGTTCGAGTTACCACAACCTACTGAGTCCAACCAACCGCCCATTTCATTATTGGCACATGGTTGTACACGTAAGCTACAAAATAAAGAAGCCAATCATTTTCTCTCGATACCTGGGTGCCTTTCCGCAATGATACCACCAAAAATTATCAATCCCATCACACCCAGGAGATTCATTGATTAAGTTGTTTTAGTTTTCACAAACCAACACATTTAGAAACAACTTTTAGTGATGTAACTCAGCCCTCGTTCATCATAGCATGGCTAAGCACATCTACCAACGGTGGTTCATCTACAGGGAAAGCCCTACCACATAATAGGTCATAGCATAGCGATAGTAATATCCTACACATGCATCTACAAAATACACGACAATGCATTGAAAATAGTAGGACAACATCATGAACAAGGTAGCATCTACTTGCCTTGGTTGTAGCGGTCAGAAGAACAATCCACACACGAGCAAGCGTTGCACTCATCACAATCTACACGATACAATTGGAATCATAAACAAACCATCCACAAACATATGCAATAAAGATGATGCATGAATGCATGCATGACAAGTGGGGTGACGGTACAGCAACACCACATAATCCTATTCAATAGAGCTACTGATTGCATGCATGGAAAATAGTTTTAGCGCAAGGAAAACTAATATGCAAAATATAATACTCAATTCTAGAGCTAGAACCCAATTAATTCACTACCGGTAGTATATTGTTTGTAAAATCTTGGAAAAATTCTACAGTATAGGCATTTCTAATTAGAAACAGTACCAACTGGAATTACTCAAAAAGGAATTATAAAACTCCCCGAGTAATTAAAACACTGCAGAAAGCCACTAGACAGTTTCTGCAGAAGTTTTCACCGTAAGCCTATCCTTTTAATTCACGATGAGATTTCCCTCGTTCCACTGAATCCAGGGACATATCATACGCGATTTTTGGAGCTACGGATCTTTTTCTACGAATTAATTACTCCAAAAAGGCCATTAACTCATTTGATTAAACTGTACTTAATCTTGCTGCAAAAGTGTGAAACAGTGGTACATCAAGATTCTACACGACTCACTGAATCTACACATATTTTATTTGCAATTTTTAGCCCAGCGGTTTAATTTCTACGCAATTTACAAGTTTCTACCGAAATCTGCCAACTAAAACGATTAAAGTAATTACCTAGTCAACTGTGTCTGTTGACTGGTCAACGCGGCTGCTGATTGGGCGTCTGACTAGTCAACGCCTGGGTACTGACTGGTCAACGGCGATCTGGACCGTTGATCTGAGATCTAATGGCGGCTGCGGACTCACCGGGAACGAACGGCGGCGATCTCGGGACGGTGGCGGCGATCGGCTCCGGCGACGACGTTTTTCCTGCGCGGAAGGGAGACGGTCAACGCGTGGATCGAGACAGTCAACGCGGCGCGAGGCGGCGACGTGCACGCAGCGGGCGACGGCGCGAGGCGCGCGTGCACATGGGCGAGCGCGAGCGGCTGCGCGCGGAAGGCGGCTGCAGCGGAGCAGCAGCAGCAGCAGCGGCAGCAGCGCGGCGTGGCGGCGCGAGCTGGCGGTGCGGCAGGCGGGTAGGCGGCTGCGGTGGCGTGCAGCAGCAGCGCGCGAGCGGGCGCAGGCGCGGAGCGGCGGGCGCGGGCAGGCGCGGTCGCGCGCGCGGGGCGGCTCGGAGGCGGTGGGGCGACGCGGCGGCGGGGTGCGTCGCGAGGCGGGCGAGCGCGCGCAACTGGCGGTGTGGCGCGCGGGCGCGGCTGTGCAGGCGGCGGGGGCAGTGGCGCACTCACCTGGTGGCGGCGGCGATCGGAGGCCGAGGGCGGCGGCGCGCGGAGATCAAGGCGCGGGGCGCGGGGTTCGAGGCGGGGGCGGGGTGCGGGAATCGAGGCAGGCGGCGGTGGCCTCTTAAGTGGGGCCCCCTTGCGGGGTCCTACGCGGACACGGGCCGCGGTTGGAGGTGAACACGGTGAAGTCGGGCCGATTTTCGATATTTTTAATAAAACGGCCGTAACTTTTCCATACGAGCTCCGAATTGGGCGATTCTTGCTCCTACGGTTTTGAAAAATCGAGGGGAACAACCTAGGGTCAAGGGTTGAGTGAAACCACTAGGCTACAAGGGTGGACTACACTAGTCCTACTAAAGCCTCCCGCAGGAGCCTCGTAGTAAAATAGAATAGGGTTTTGAAAATAGCGTTTCGCCGATTCTTTTCAATCGACGGTTTTGCATGGAAAAGTATGATGCAATGATATGAATGATATGCAGAACCAAATATAAAATTTGGGATGTGGCATCCGGCCCATTAACCTCTCCCGCGTGACCCAACCGTTTGAATTTAGATTTTTCTATTTTAATTCAAACACAGTTCTGTACATATATTCAAAATTCAAACAATCTCGATTCAGTAAACCAAAATGCATGAAATTAATTTTGTTAGAAAGATACTGAAATGCATAATCCAAGCCTGTTGGATTCAAATCATTTGGATCTGTAGATCAACCTTGGTAAAAATAACAAGTCAAGCTTTTCTGGATTCAAACATTTTTGTAAATTGAACCATAATAGCTTTTGATTTGATTCCAACTCTCAAAAATCACATTTGATCATACCTTTCAGAATATATAAAAACAATTGTGTTTACTTACAGAAATAATGTTCAAGTAAAAAAAGAATGCCCCATAGGCATTTAGAGTCACTTTATTTATTTAAAATAAAAAGGTTAAAACTTATTAAATTGTGACACCACTTTAAATCACATTCCCATGTACGGAAATATGTGGTGATGACATGTGTCAACATGATCCCATGTTTGAGTTGGAGAATATTAAATCTTAAGTAGTTTTTCAATGAGTAGAAATTACATTTCTCAAAATTAAAATAAACAAGACAAATGCTTTAATCTTGTAGTGATAAGTGATGATGCTAGATCACCTATAGTACACCCTTGTGTGATGAGTGAAAATAGTTAAGTATTGTTTGGTGATTGTGTACCTTGTATTTATTTATAGACGC
Organism: Avena sativa; assembly: GCA_916181665.1. Classification (NCBI taxonomy): domain Eukaryota; kingdom Viridiplantae; phylum Streptophyta; class Magnoliopsida; order Poales; family Poaceae; genus Avena; species Avena sativa. The sequence goes on along the minus strand of OV702279.1, from coordinate 48,752,790 downwards.
TAGTACCGACCAAGGATACGAGGAGGAAGGATGATACTACGAGGAGGAAGCCGAGGAGAACTTCAACCACTGCTCTGCTCAAGTCAAGCCTAATACTACTAGTTGATTTGGAAAGCTAACCCTTACAAGATACCCTACTTATGCAAGGTAAGACTTGCTTGTTACTATGCCAACTATAGGCCTTAAGCATATGTGATCCTACCCACTTGATAACCCAATCCTAGTTTTACTTGCAAGCTTTATACTTTATTTCTTTATCAAAGCTTTCTCTTAGAGTTTACTTAAGTGACTTGTATATTCTAGGAAGATAATTGAAGGTTGCATAAAGAGCATTAAATTTGGCCTAAGTAGATAACTGATGTCATCCTAAGGCATGAGATTGAACTTAATTAATCTCCACTTGATTACCACCCCTCATTAGTATTTAACCCCACTTGTAGATGCTAGTGCTAAGCATAAAACTTGATCAACTTTAGATGGAAATACTTGGTGAAAATGGTTTTGAAAACCTTGGAATGATCAGTCATTCTACTGAAATGTTTTGACATGTGTTTCCGAACACCAAATGATTTTGATGATGAAAATGTTGAGGCATGAGCCTTAGCCCTTTATAAAACTGATGGTTTTCTGGATGCGATACCATTCCAATTTTACCGTACAACCACAATACCCGAAGATTGGGTAGGGCTTGGCTGGAAACTTATATACCTTAGTATGGGTTCCCTCATGGCCAAGGTCTGAGCTGAGGCTACCTTGTGAAGATTGTCCACCTGTGCAGTACCCAAGATGACAGTTGGTCATGGTTGGGAGGCCAAACTCACAGGAGAGATGCCTATACTAGGTCGTGTAATTGAAATGTTAGGATTGATTATCCGCATACTTAGTATGGTGAAATTCAGGATTTGTTCCTGACGGATGTATCGAATGTTGTGGTGAAAGTGTACAATCTCTGTAGAGTGTCAAACTATTCGAATAGCCGCGTCAACGGTTATGGACTGTTGGAGTGGCCATACTATTCCCCCGTCAGATGTTTTCAAAATGACTTGTGAAATGAATTGAGACGTTGACTTGAACACAACAGAGTTGTGATATGAAATTCAAGTTCCCACTTAGGTGTTATAAAATTTCAACTAGCTTTCTTTGCTCCTGAACTTAGTAGAGGTAAATCTGGATTTTTGCAAAACAACCCTAGAGCTTAGCGTCCTACTACAAAAACCCCCTTAACTTGTTAGTATTAGTTTGCGAGTACTTAAAGAGTACTCATGGCTTTGTCCCTGGCTATTCCCTTGGCCAGACTATGAAGAGGAGTACCAGGATGATGGACCACAAGAAGGTTACGACAACTAGGATCATCTAACATCGTCAGCATTGCCTGTGACCACGAAGATGGAGCTTCGCCTATGCTACCTTTATTATTACGTTATTCTGCTGCTTGAGTTGTATTAAAAACTGGATCATGAGATCCTTATTTGTGTAAGACCTTATGTATGGTTTGTAATAGATGATGTACTGTGATATCCAAATTTGTTATGTCTCGCAAAAATGGTAATCCTGGGATTGCGATGTATGGCATAACATGCATCTGGGATTAAAAATCTGGGTGTTGACACATGTATAGGTTCAGGTCTTGGTGAATAAGGATATGGTATAAAAGATTCAGGATCTATAGGTATATCCTTAAAGATAGGTGTTGCACTACTACTTGCTTCCTTCTCTAACTGGAATGCTAACTGCTTCCTCCTTTCCGAATCAATTAGATCCTCTAACATATCATTTTTGTCTTCAACAATCACTTCATGATTCTTATAAAAAGACACAACGAGTGTTCGATATCTATCCATAAAATTGGAAGCTAACTTAGGATGCTTCTTAACCAAAGTAAGATGATCCGGTATAGGCTCTGAGTCTATAGAATCATGAGGTATCACAGAGAATGTGCTACCTTCTAACTCCTTGGTTTTCTGCTCCCGGATATTAGCTATCGCCTCCACAACAACAACATGATTTGCTGCTAAATGACTCCTACCTTATCCTATAGGTAGATCGTGATATAATCCAAGCTTCTCTGGAAGTTGTATACTCACACGATACTTGGATAACATCCGGCCATCAAGGTAAGTGATAGTGTTCACTGGAATTCTAGTTGGACAACTAAAGAGATTTAAAAGTTGGCGAAGTTGGTCTGTGAATGATCCTTGATAATCATTAAGAGTCTCCTCTTTCCTTACCAAAGTCTGTTTTGGAAACTTTGGTGCCATATCTCTGTATATCAGAAAAATAATTTTGATCAGTATCCAATGATATATTGCATCATAACAAAGAATTATCAAACTAAAATATATAACGGAATATTCTCATTTGAATACCCATTATATTACTTTTAGAGAATTCTTTATCGTTGCTAAACTTTCCTACAGGTGATACCCTTTACTAGGTTTCCAACCTAAGGTCAAAGCAATTTTCTCTGATACCAACTGCGGTGACCCAGCATACCACTGCATGTGTTGTACACTATAGTCGTTGACATGACATCCACAAAACACCGTTCCGTAAATATCACATCCCTCAAAGTGGTACAACAGAAACATTGTGGGTCCATATTACAAAAGTACACACATTATTATAATTACAATACCGGAAGTTCAAGGCTTCCAAAAGATTCAACTTATAAACCAAAATATAAAGTGTTTCAGTGGAATTTAAAAGTAACAACTCCGACTAGGAGTTGAGCTCAGCAGCTTATTCTATAGAGTTCATGCTGCTCGACTCCATTGGTTAATACTAACTAGGGATACTTAGTTGGACTCGTTATCATCGACACCGTAGCGGATCTCGTAATCCACTCCTTCAACACCTCCGGACAGATCGGGTTCCTCGTAAAACACATCTTCTTGACATTCAGCTGCATACATTGGCACGTCTTCGGGATCCTCAAAGTCTAAGCAAGGGATCAAAGGAAAGAATGAGTAATAGCGTTACCCAACAAGTTCATTATATGCAAGGTGGGAAGTTTGATGCTCTAATTACCACCTCGGATTATAAATCCTTGGCACTATGCAATTTTTGTAAATCTTTCTTAAAAGATTGATTTTATTCTAAAAAACTATGACGATCAGCCTTCACAGGTTAACCAGAACTTTCATGGAGTTCCTTTCCTGCCGCGTTCGCAGCTCCTTCCCGGAACAGGGAGTAACAAGTTACAATTCTTACACTCTGCAGAGGTGCGTTACTTTACCTATGAGAGATCAACTCCTTGTTGCACAACCGGGCGTACTTTCCCGTCCACAATTCCATGATGTGGGGCCCAGTAGTTGTTCCAAGCTAATCACTGCCCCCTTCGCGACCTTGCATGCCTCCTTGGTGTATACCATGCCCACATAATGAATTACGGCAATGGTTTGTACAAACCGTTAGATGCCAGAACTATCGTGGGACGATGAGGGTTCCCACCCATATGCTACATATCCTCTACGAATTACCAATTAATATGTACGCTACGAGGATAACAGCCACGACCTGCACATCCGGCTTCATGTGAGAGGAAGAAGATACAGCTGACTTCTCTATACCATTCCAAATCTCATGGTTAACGCGTAATATACGGTTCTAGAATCACTTATGTCAGGGGTTATTAAGTCCCTACTTGATCATCATTGTTGCAAATAGAACCGTAAGTTCTATTGCTCCATTATATCACCACTTAGGATGATATCTATGATTTCTTTATTTGTGAAAATAATATTTTCTTTCTTTTATAGCATATATGATAACACACAATTTGCAAATACTTTGATAAAGACTCTTCAAAGGACATGAGGAAGTGATGAACTTGCCTTGTGATGGCAAGGTAGTGAAGTCTGATGCTTGCACTGGACCTTGAGCTTCTATGTCTACAAAAACATCATCATTGCCCGGTAAGGACAATATTTAAAGAAGCAAAATGATTATGCAAGTAATGTAATGCATCATTGAACTTGATATGCATTCACCCAATTATTATAAAAAGTTTCTTTTAATAATAAAGGATTTATAAATATTACTTTTTAATATTTATAACATATATTGAATTATTTTATTTTATTTCCCTTTTACTTGACTTTTATTGATTTAATAATTCTTTTAGGAATTATCACTTAAACATCAAAAATTGTTATTAAATATTTATTTAGTATTTTTCAAAAATACTACAATACTAATATATAATGAAGTGATTTTTATTTATTTTTATCATCTTTAAATAATTTTGTAAAATTCCACAAGGAATATATAAATTACAAAATTCTTAATAAAATTTAAATGTCTGAAAATTTATATCTTATTTTATTTGGATAGTGTGGATTATTGTGAATCCAAAAATATTTTATTTATAATTTTTGGACTTTTTTTATTTTCTAGAATTTAATTAAGTTCAGGGGTGTTTTGGTCTTTTCCTATTTATTAAAACAGGCCTTAAAGATTTCTTTTGGGTTGGACCAATCTTATTGGGCCCTGGTGTCCCATTAGTCATAATCAAAATTAGCCACCCCGAAGGGTCTGGCGCAACTCAGCCCACTCCTCACTGCCTCTCTCCCTCGAGCTCATCCTCTCCTCCTCTGGCCTCGACCCCGTGGTCGGTGATGTCGCCGCCGGCGATTCCTGCCGCCGTGGGCTGTTCTGGTCGCCGCCGTGGTGCAACAAGAGGTTGTCGATGACGCTTGTCCTTTCTATCCAACTGTATTTGGGTATGGGGCTCTCCTGCGACGGGTCGATGCTGTCCAGAACCCTAGGGTTTGGGGTTTGGCGTGGATCCTGGTTATGCTGCCGCCGTCGTGCGTCGTGGTGATGTTCCTCACCTCTATGCGTTTTCATGGTCGCTGCCGTGGGGCCGTATCGGTTGCAGCGCCCCTCCTGGGGTGCTTCCCGTGCCGCCATGGACGTCGGCCCCTCTGCTTCCTCTTCTAGTCTGCAGCGAGGACGTTTGGTGAGTTCTTTTCCTCTCCCCTTGTGCTCTCTGTGCTCACTCAACCCATGCTGGATGTTGGCAATGATCTCTCTGGTGACTGTCTTGTCCTGATTATGATGGTTTATTTCATTTAGGGTTCTTATCATGTGATTGATCATGTACTGAATGAATTAGATCATGTCTGGATGAATTAGATCATATCTGGATGAATTAGATCATGTCTAGATGGTATGTAAGCATGCTAAATGGTTATTAGCCTGAGGCTTGTTGCTTGAGATGAACTAGAATGGTTCTGCTGGCTTATTAGATGCTTTTATGCTTGGATTGCATATGATTCAGATGGTATAGTTGCTTTGAAACCAATGCTTGGTAAAGTGAGTGATTGGATAACCTTCCACTGTCATTTCTTGGTTTATAACCATGATTATGGTGTGATGAAACCACTGTATTAGTGATGTTGGCTTGGGAATTAATATGTGGTTATGATCTCAAATAGTACAGATAAACATTGGAATATTTTTTAATTATGATTCCTGACAGGAAAATGATTAGTAGATTGATTTGTTGAACCTGTGATGATTGGATGTTTATCCTGACTCATCTGGAATTTTTCTTGTGACACCATCTTGGTATGGCACACAAGATTGATTCTAATACATTGATTGGGTTGGTTTAAGCTTAAGACAAGCTTGGCTTCATAAGATAAATAGAAATGTTCTTCTTTGAAATCCCTATAACCAATGATGTTGGTCTGAGGCTTAGGGGTTTAGGCCTCATCTAGTTGATTCATATAGATAGTCCTGGTAGTGGTACCATCTATTGTTTTTGAATCAAAGCTTGGTAAGGATGATAGTAAGCTTGATCATTATCTGGATTCAAAGGATTAGTTTCTAAGGTGCTACCCTTACTCTAGGGATGTGCCTAGTGAAAGGATACAGATGTCGCCTAGAGGGGGGGGTGAATAGGCGATTAAAACTTTTCCTAGAGTGGCATAACAAAGGCGGAATAAAACTAGTGTTTACTTTGTAAAGCACAACCTAGAAACAACTAAGGTTTACCTATGTGCACCAACAACTTATGCTAAGCAATACAAGCAACAAAGTGATAGCAAGATATATATTACTTCAAGCACGAAGGCTATCACAATGTAAGGTGCATAAGTAAAGAGCTCGGGTATAGAGATAACCGAGGCACGCGGGGACACCGATATTTTACCGAGTTCCTCCCAACATGGAGTACGTCTCGTTTGGAGAGGGGGTGGTATCAAACCACCAACGCCACAAAAGGCCTCCCTTATTCTCTGGTGAATCTCACCCCAATGGGATCGATCCACGCTTCCACTATCGGTGCACTTGTCGGCGGCAACCGGAACCTCTCACAAGTTTGGGGCACAACTCCACAACTTAATTGGAGGCTCCCAACAAATGCCACAAAAGGCCACAATGCCACCAAGGCCACAAAACCGTCTAGGGTTCCAAGAACCCAAGAGGGACAAGCTCCAATGAGCAATTCAAACCAAATCCTCCAAAGAGAACTCAAACCGATGCACCAAATGCAAATGGCAAGAACACCACAAAGATGCCCAAATCCCTCACTCTCAAGTTCCAACAAAGCTACTAAAGCTATTGGGGGAACAAGAGAGGAGGAATCAAAGAGAGACACAAAATCCCCCAAAATCTAGATCCCCAAAGATGCACTCACAAAGAGATGAATCGGTTTGGTCAAAACGTGGGGCTAGATCTCCTCTCTCTTCCACTCAAATATGGGAAAGAATCATCGGAGGGAAAAGATTAGGCAAGCTTCAAGATCTAGAGCAAGTGTGGACAAAGTTTAGCCTAACAGATAATAGAGGAGCTATCTAAACTGAAAAAGGACAAAGCCTTAAATAGGGCCCCAAAAAAACTAGCCGTTGGGCAATTTTTCTGGACGGTCCGGTAGTACCGGATGCGACCGGTACTACCGCACCTGGGCCAACCGAAGCAAAACAAACAAATCAAATCGGGTCAACTTGGACGAGAACAGAGCAAGCGAGGCAGCGGGCGCTGGCCCACGCGGGCGCATGTGCGCGGGGCAGCAGCAACAGCAGCGTGGCAGCAAGCGCGTGCATGCGAGGCAGAGCGCGCAGCGCATGGCAGCAGGCGCGCACGCGTGCAAGGGAGCACAGCAACAGCTCGCGGGCCCAGCTGAGCGGGGCCAGGCGGGGCGAGCGTGCGCTGTGCGCATGCGGCGGCAGCGGCGCAGCACAGTCAGAGCGGGGCCCAGCGCCAGGCAGAGCAGCGCGCGCGGCAAAAGCAACCTGCGCGAGCGGGACAGCGGGCGAGCGCGCACGCGGGGCCACCGCGGGTCAACGCCAGCACAGCGGCGCAGCAGCGGGTCGACGCAGGAGCGCGATGCGAGGAAGACGCGAGCGAGCAGATTGGATCTAGAAAATAACTGGGCATTTTTCTGGGCCAGCCGGTAGTACCGGCCCACCCGGGCGGTACTACCGGGCCGGTCCGGTAGGACCGGAAAGAGGTACCGGGCCAGACAGAAAAAGGGCTGTGCGCGCCAGGCCCGAGCGCTACTGGGCTGCGGTAGTACCGCTCGGCCCAGTTTTTCTTTTTCTTTTTCATTTAAAACGGCAAATATTCAAACGGTCATAACTTTTAAACGGTAGCTCCGATTGACCCGATTCCAATTGCGTTGGATAGAGGACAACAAGGGCTTCCCATTAAAAGGTGGAAATATTGGTTATCACCAAGTGAGGAAGTATAAAGTAGAATAATGTGATATACCTCACTTGGTGAGAAACCGAAAAGCCACATAAATCAAAATCGCAACAAGATACAAATGGGAGATCCGATTTTGATGAACAAGAGCTTGTTATGGAGATTACCACAAGCTATATATCCTCACATGGGAAAGACCAAATAACAACCAAATACGATGATGCAAGTATGCAAAGGTTTGAGCTCTCTCCGAATGATGTGACCGAATTACTCATACGAGAGCCCCTCTTGATAGTACGGCTATCTATCCTAAACCCGGTCTCCTACACACAACAAGAGACCGGCAAAAGGTAAAAACCTATCAAGATTATACCTTTGCCTTGAGCATTCCACTTGAGCTCGATGTAGACGGTCTTGCCCTTCTCAAGATGGAACGCCTTTCTTAATTCCTCATCATCGACCTCGCATATTGAGCTTGCCCAACATATCTTCTTTGCATTTCATCGACCTTGAAGCCAACACATGCTCCAAGCGATGCCAATGGACAAATACTACAAGTATAACTTAATACACACATTAGTCCATAAAGATTGTCATTAATTACCAAAACCACACATGGGGGCCCAACATGTTCTTTCAATCTCCCCCATTTTGGTAATTGATGACAATCCCTTTAAGAGGGTTTATATAAGGAATATTAATGAATAAAATGGTAATATCAATATCAAATACTACAAAAGTATGTGATATTGGTACCACCACCATATATAGAGCAAACTCCCCCACAATCTATGCATGTGTGATGAACTTGAATTTCATTGCATATATTGCCAATCATTATCATTGGTGGAGTTTCCTCTATATATACCACATGCTAAGCGACAACAAGAATGCAAGAGCATGAGAGGAAAATGCACAAGAACACTCAATGCATAAACCAACTTCCCTTAAACCCTATAAAACTTCTCCCCCATTGGCATCGATTGCCGAAATGGGTGACAAGTTCTAGAAGGCAAATATAGTATTAATTCCTCCAAAGGTGTGCCTTCGCACATATCCAAGGATGAATACTTGGGAGGGAGTTAGAACTATATAGAGGACCCTAAGATTGCAAAAATAAAGTCAAATGATGCAAGCAACTATAAGGTCCGACAAACCAATTTGAAAACAACAAATGAGTCCAAATGGAAACAACAAGATATTATGATATGAGCAAAAGAGTGTTTTAAATAACAAATAGAGAAGCTCCCCAAGGTTTGTGCACAATTCAAAATAAATGTATTGGAATACATAATGCACAAATATGGAATCCTTGCTCCCCCATAAGCATTTAAAACACAACAAATGTGAAAGAATGCAAATGAGTATTATTAAATGAATTAGATGAGCTCCCCAAAGAGAATGCACCAATTATGATAATTGCATTTGGTAACGAGGTGCATAGTCATGGACTCCTCACTCATCCAAATTCATTTAACAATACAAGACATGAAAGAACAAATATGAGTGTCCGAAGATGCAAACAAGAGGAACAAGCACTCATAGGAAAATAAATTTGGAAGCCACCGAAGAATCAAAAGGAATAGAAAGGTGGTCTCCAAGGATTAAAAATCAACTAAAATTATCTTCTCATATGTGTATATGTATCTAAGTGGAAAATATCACAAAGACATATTCCAAAGAAGAAAAATGCACACATCAAGAAGATTATACAAGAAAGCACATGAAAGGCAAAAATGAAGTCATAACATATATCAATAAGATTTTTGCTTCAAAGCATGGCCAAAGGCTCACATATATCTTATTGTACATAATGGACTTCAAACACAAACAAACTACATATATTACAACTATCACCAAGGGAAAAGTTGAAAGTTGAAATATATGAAGAAAGGCAACAAGTATCATAAGAGAAAATATACTAGCAAAATCTCACTATTGCATATGAGAGAAGTTGAGGAGATGATAGGCAATAAAATTGCTAGATTGATATATTTGGGATTGGAGGATCATATGCATGATTTTGTATAGTCCCAACTATATGTACTCATCTCAACTTATACACATTTACAATAGAGAGTTCTCTTAAAGCCATGGATAGAACTACAACAATTACAAATACATGAATTCATGCTAGAAGGCAACCGACAAACGGTTGGAAACAAGATATATGAGCATGAGAAAGAGATACTTGTTACCGAGATATAATTGGTAGGATGTAGAGTATATGAATTCGTTGATCATCCTATAGCTTGACTCAACTTTTCATGTACGCACCACTTCTTCAAAATTGAAAGACAAGCATCCAATATATCTCCAATGTACCTAAAACACAATTAAGTACAAAATGGTCCCTAAACTTATTGGGTCCAAAGTAGTTAGAGAAACTACAATACATAGGAGAGACTCCACATAATTATGTGCACATTGATATGAAATTGAATTTCATGCACAACTTAGCCGATGGGAATTGGTGGAGTTTCCCCTATATATTGGATCAAAGAAAGCAAGCATTCCATAATATAATCATATAGTAAATATGCATGCATGAAGCTTTCAAGAACCAAAAAGGAGATACAATTTGAACAAAATACCAAGTAAATCGAGATTGCACACACAAGAGTGTGACATGACAAACGATGTCCAAATTGTATCAACGAACCAATTCAACACATGAAAGATCACAATTTCAACAAATGAACTAGGCATAATCCAAGGAGCAAAAGATAGATAGAAATAAAAATGCTCAAGGATTTATCTCATTCTAAAATGGTCAAATCAAGAAACAAGGAATGAGACAAAACCAACTCCCAAAAAGAGCAAGGTTCCAACAACAAACCAAACTCCCCAAACTTCACATGATGGCACAAGTACCAAAATGAAAAGATTGAGGTTCCAAGCACATAAATCACGATATGGATCAAAACAAAGAAGCATAAATATGAGTGTTCTAAATAATATAGGATAGCTCCCCCATGGATAGTGCATTTTGTAGGATTTTCCTTTTAAATGCAAAATGCACACAAATGGGATCATCACTAGTACCTATAATAAGTAAAACACAAGAGGATATCAATAAAATAAGAAGATCCACAAGAAGCAAGGAAGGCTTGGGAGACAACACAAAACATTTTCTTGGCCAAATATAGGATAAAATTAAGCAAGGGCCAAAGTGAATATGATCAATAAATTCTACCATAAGTTGGGTACTCATTGTCCAAGGACAAGAAATAGAATAATTTTCCCAAGGTAGCTTGCATGTATATCCAAGATCATAGTCACAACAAGAAGCATATAACTAAATATAAGAAATTGAGCATGATACTTCGAACAAGATTCTTGGTAGCTTCCCCAAGTCACACAATCACTAGTGAATAGAGTAACTTGAAGCAAATGGTTTCCATGAGGATATATATATCTAAATATGAGGAAACGCATACCAAGAAACACTCTCATATACAAGATCCAAAATAAGATCAATAAAGCCATTCATGCAAATAGGAACTTGTATGAGCCAATGTGTCACATAGGCGCTAGATAATTATCAATATCAATTCTAAGTGACATAACCTCGAATATTCACATTTTCTAGGATTGTAATATGCACTAAGCATAAGACTCCCCCATAATGTGATACTACCATAAAAACAACACGAGGCAAAAGGATACAAATAGAGGTAATTAATGGACATTATATAACTTAAATTTCTCATGAGAATTATACCACATAGAGACTAGACAAGAATCCAATATAAATACTAGGTGGTAATCCTCATGTACACACATTTTTAGGATTGTGGAATGCCTAAGCATAACACTCCCCCAAAATAGGATAATCCATTAATTTCTCACAAGAGCCAAATAGGATACCAAATATAACCAAGCAAGGCTCAAACACAAGAAACACACATACATGGTGTGCCACCTAATCATACACAAATAATATTGATTTCAAGATAATTAAGTGGATAGCACAACATGTACAAAAACATGGAAGATACAAAACCAACACATGCACAAAGGGGCGAGTAACTTTCAATGTAAAGAGTTTAGCATATGTTACCGCAAGGAGGAACATTGTAAATATAATATAATCAAGATAATCAAAATGGCTTGGCTTGACAATAATAATTGATGAAGATCCCTCAATTCTTCATAATGTAGCCAAGACTCCAATGCCCTCCAAAACACACCTATTGATCAAGTTTTGGTTTGTTGGTCCCCAACCAAGTTGGGTCCTAAGAGGTTAGTCACAATAGGTTTGGCAACCCAAATGGTTCTTTTCTTGACACCACATTGAGCACCAACAAATTTGGCAAACACATTGCCAACCTCATCCTTCCAAAGAGAATAAGCATCATCAATAATGATAGGGTTGGATGAGGAGATACCGAGAGTGCATGAGGAAGAAATATGCCCCTTTTCACGGCATATGTAGCAAGTTCTACTCTTGCCATCTTTCTTCTTAGGAGAAGCCACAACTCGAGGAAGAGCTTGAGTAGTCCTCTTAGGAAGAGGCCCATTAATGACTTGAGGTGGAGCTTGAGGCCGCTTCCCTTGTTGCTTAACACTAAGAGGCTTTTTCTTCAATGGGAAAGATCTAACATGGTGCCCTTCTTCCTTGCACTTGAAGCAAACAATGTTGGCCGGATTCTTGACTTGATCTTGGCCATTCTTCTTGTTGTCCTTGTGCTTCAACTTGATAGTGGACTTGTTCTTGACATTAGATTTGAATCCAAGCCCACTCTTGTCATTGGGGGATTTTTGCATACTCAAGATTTTGTTGAGTGTGACCTTCCCTTGTTGACCCTTTTTCAAGTCATTCTTCAAAGAAGTGACTTGAGCCTTGAGCTCTTTGATTTCCTCTACATGGTTAGTTTCAATACAAGTACTAGAGGAAGTAGATGCTACATTGTTAGAGCAACAAGGCATGGAATGTAATTCATCACGAGATATAGCATGGTTGTGAGAGGATGAATTACAAGGACTAGCACATGGCAATATAACATTTGGAGTAGATATAGTGCTAATGTCCACATGAGGCCCACTAGATGTTACCTTTGACATGATGGCCTCATGAGCCAACTTTAGCCTACCATGGGAGACTAGGAGATCCTCATGCGAGCTTGAGATCTTAACATGGCTTTCTTCTAATTTCCCATAGTTGCTAGTTAGCAAAGCAAGTTGAGCCTTTAGCTCAACATTCTCCTTCAAAATAGATGCTTCACAAGAAATAGAGTTAGTAGCACAAGCATCATTACTAATAGCAAGAGGTGAGGGCAACTTGTCAAGCTCTTTTGAATATGAGGCTTTAAGTTGCTCATGTGACTCGGTGAGTTTGATGAGCTCACCCTTTATGACCCTAGAGCCATTTTTGAGGTGCTCAAAATCCTCAACAAGTTTAGCATAAGCAACTTCAAGTTCATCATTTTTAATCTTGAAGGAGTTAGCCACCGCAAGTTCTCTGTCATGGTATTCCTTTACTCTAGATAATTCTAGAGTAAAAGTCTCCTCAAGAGATTCTTTGGTGGTTTGTTCTTCTTCAAGGGAGTCCTTTACTTGAGCAAGTTCATTAGCATATTCACGCTCAAGTGCAAACTTTTCATCAATTATGTTATCTTGCTCCTCAATAAGATCATTGCCTTCTATAGCATAATTCAAGATTTCAAGAAGGTTGGAGGAAGCAATTTATTTTTGTAGAGAGCACTATAGACAACCTCTCCCATTTTCTTAATAGAGGTAATATCATACTTACCTCTATAAACATCATTATCATTCTCAACCTCATCATCATCATCATGAGATACAATGGGATTCAAAGAGGTTACCTTTGTTCCCTTAGCCATAAGGCACATGTGAGAACCGGAGGAAGGTGATGATGAGATTGCACTTGAAGCTCTCTTCAAGACCTTTTCTTGGCCCATAGAATCTTCATTTTCCTCTACATGGTTAGCAACACAAGCACTAGAGGAAATAGAAGCATTTTTATCATGGCAACAAGACAACATGAGCATATCACCATGAGATTTGTTCAAGTCATTTCTACATGATATGCAAGGACTATTAACACAAGCATGTAAGAATTTTGTAGTGCTAGAAGTGTTAAAGTCCAAAGATAGATCATTGCAACTCGATAGGGATGAGGGATTACAAATAGTAAGCACACTATCCAAATTGCAATTTCTATCACCACTCACCATATCATTACCTTGTGAAGAGTCACATGTTGGTGAAGTGGTAGAGGATGAGAACTCATCTCGACCGGAAGTGGAAGCAACACAATCATCCTCAATAATGTTGGACACAACATATTTATCTTGAAGTTTTGTCCATAACTCATGAGCGCTCCAAAAAGGAATGATTGAAGATGTAACTACATAGCTCAAAGCATTAACAAGCACATTAGAAGCTTGAGTATCGAGATATAAGTTTTTCTCGTCCTCACAAGATAGATTTTTGAAATCCATAGGAGGAGAAAAACCTATATCTACAATATGCTCCAAATTTGGGTCCATGTCCCGAAAATGAATAAGCATACGATTTTTCCATATATCATAGTTTGTGCCATCGAATGTGAGCATGTCATTGTGCACTAATCCTCTAGCCAACATCTTTACTCTCAAGGAGGTGAAGCCTAAAATGAGAGACCGGGCTCTGATACCAATTGAAAGGATACGGATGTCGCCTAGAGGGGGGGTGAATAGGCGATTAAAACTTTTCCTAGAGTGGCTTAACAAAGGCGTAATAAAACTAGTGTTTACTTTGTAAAGCACAACCTAGAAACAACTAAGGTTTACCTATGTGCACCAACAACTTATGCTAAGCAATACAAGCAACAAAGTGATAGCAAGATATATATTACTTCAAGCACGAAGGCTATCACAATGTAAGGTGCATAAGTAAAGAGCTCGGGTATAGAGATAACCGAGGCACGTGGGGACACTGATATTTTACCGAGTTCCTCCCAACATGGAGTACGTCTCGTTTGGAGAGGGGGTGGTATCAAACCACCAACGCCACAAAAGGCCTCCCTTATTCTCCGGTGAATCTCACCCCAATGGGATCGATCCACGCTTCCACTATCGGTGCACTTGTCGGTGGCAACCGGAACCTCTCACAAGTTTGGGGCACAACTCCACAACTTAATTGGAGGCTCCCAACAAATGCCACAAAAGGCCACAATGCCACCAAGGCCACAAAACCGTCTAGGGTTCCAAGAACCCAAGAGGGACAAGCTCCAATGAGCAATTCAAACCAAATCCTCCAAAGAGAACTCAAACCGATGCACCAAATGCAAATGGCAAGAACACCACAAAGATGCCCAAATCCCTCACTCTCAAGTTCCAACAAAGCTACTAAAGCTATTGGGGGAACAAGAGAGGAGGAATCAAAGAGAGACACAAAATCCCCCAAAATCTAGATCCCCAAAGATGCACTCACAAAGAGATGAATCGGTTAGGTCAAAACGTGGGGCTAGATCTCCTCTCTCTTCCACTCAAATATGGGCAAGAATCATCGGAGGGAAAAGATTAGGCAAGCTTCAAGATCTAGAGCAAGTGTGGACAAAGTTTAGCCTAACAGATAATAGAGGAGCTATCTAAACTGAAAAAAGACAAAGCCTTAAATAGGGCCCCCAAAAAACTAGCCGTTGGGCAATTTTTCTGGACGGTCCGGTAGTACCGGATGCGACCGGTACTACCGCACCTGGGCCAACCGAAGCAAAACAAACAAATCAAATCAGGTCAACTTGGACGAGAACAGAGCAAGCGAGGCAGCGGGCGCTGGCCCACGCGGGCGCATGTGCGCGGGGCAGCAGCAACAGCAGCGTGGCAGCAAGCGCGTGCATGCGAGGTAGAGCGCGCAGCGCATGGCGGCAGGCGCGCACGCGTGCAAGGGAGCACAGCAGCAGCTCGCGGGCCCAGCTGAGCGGGGCCAGGCGGGGCGAGCGCGCACTGTGCGCATGCGGCGGCAGCGGCGCAGCACAGTCAGAGCGGGGCCCAGCGCCAGGCAGAGCAGCGCGCGCGGCAAAAGCAACCTGCGCGAGCGGGACAGCGGGCGAGCGCGCACGCGGGGCCACCGCGGGTCAACGCCAGCATAGCGGCGCAGCAGCGGGTCGACGCAGGCGCGCGATGCGAGGAAGACGCGAGCGAGCAGATTGGACCCGGGCGGTACTACCGGGCCGGTCCGGTAGGACCGGAAAGAGGTACCGGGCCAGACAGAAAAAGGGCTGCGCGCGCCAGGCCCGAGCGGTACTAGGCTGCGGTAATACCGTTCGGCCCAGTTTTTCTTTTTCTTTTTCATTTAAAACGGCAAATATTCAAACGGTCATAACTTTTAAACGGTAGCTCCGATTGACCCGATTCCAATTGCGTTGGATAGAGGACAACAAGCGCTTCCCATTAAAAGGTGGAAATATTGATTATCACCAAGTGAGGAAGTATCAAGTAGAATAATGTGATATACCTCACTTGGTGAGAAACCGAAAAGCCGCATAAATCAAAATCGCAACAAGATACAAATGGGAGATCCGATTTTGATGAACAAGAGCTTGTTATGGAGATTACCACAAGCTATATATCCTCACATGGGAAAGACCAAATAACAACCAAATACGATGATGCAAGTATGCAAAGGTTTGAGCTCTCTCCGAACGATGTGACCGAATTACTCATACGAGAGCCCCTCTTGATAGTACGGCTATCTATCCTAAACCCGGTCTCCTACACACAACAAGAGACCGGCAAAAGGGAAAAACCTATCAAGATTATACCTTTGCCTTGAGCATTCCACTTGAGCTCGATGTAGACGGTCTTGCCCTTCTCAAGATGGAACGCCTTTCTTAATTCCTCATCATCGACCTCGCATATTGAGCTTGCCCAACATATCTTCTTTGCATTTCATCGACCTTGAAGCCAACACATGCTCCAAGCGATGCCAATAGACAAATACTACAAGTATAACTTAATACACACATTAGTCCATAAAGATTGTCATTAATTACCAAAACCACACATGGGGGCCCAACATGTTCTTTCACCTAGAAAATAGATCTTAGCTATATTTATGCTTGAATTGTAATATATAGCTTGACAACCAGAGCAATGATGTTGTTCTGAGCTTTGGTTGGATCCTTGTACTTTGCTGTTTTCTTTTAGAGTTTAAAATCTCTATGATGGATTCACCCCACTTGGGTGATTTCTGAGAGTTTGTTTCATAAAACAACACATGCTTTTGTCTAGATAATATGATTAGATCATGTGAGGGTTGTATGATACACACCACAAAATCTGATGATTGTGGAGTAAAGTGGTGATGTTGATCTTGTATTGCTGAGCTCCTGAGCTTGACCTTGAGCTAGCCTGCTCCTCCTAGCTCCTGGACTTGATCTTGCTGTCCACCTGATCCTTACCCCTCCTTATGTTACCATCCTGGTGATGAGATATGGGGTTTTGGTTTCTTTGCTTGCTGGCTGTTGTGCTTGGTTAGCTGCTGGCTAAGCTGGTTGTTCTTGTGTGTGTGCAGTGAAGAGATGCACTAGTGCCTCTCCACGATTGTGCTACTGGTTTTGGTGTGTTGGAGCTGTGCTGTGAGGCTAACAACACAGCACATGCATTTAGTTGTGTGTCATGCTTGTC
This sequence comes from Avena sativa, assembly GCA_916181665.1. Classification (NCBI taxonomy): domain Eukaryota; kingdom Viridiplantae; phylum Streptophyta; class Magnoliopsida; order Poales; family Poaceae; genus Avena; species Avena sativa. Next base: position 48,735,505 of record OV702279.1, on the reverse strand, counting down.
TGCTTGCTGTGCACTATTGGATATGTTTAGAATTTTGAAACTTACTTTTATCTGGTTACTTTTACCTGGCTGGTGAAACTTGCCCCTCTTGGCTGTCATTTGATCCTTTGGCTTGAAATTTATGAAAGATAGATTCTTTCATATTGTTGAAACTTTCCCCTTTTTATAAATTTCTCAATGATGAACTTGTTTAGTGCACCTCACTGACATGACTGAGAGAAAAAAATCCTAACTCTAACCTTGTTATTGTTTTATTAGTGTTTATCTTGAAGGTACAGATTTGAAGTGAAGATTTTAGTTTAGGTTTAGTTATAGAACAATCCAATGTAATCTTCTTTATACTTTTGTAATTTTCCTTGTATTATTTTGTAATCTTCATTTTATTCTTCTGTTATAATATTATATAATTTTCAATAAAGAATATTCTTATTCTTATTTATTTTCTTAGGTGAAGTGTGTGGATGATTTCAATAAGTTACAATTTTGTAACTTATTCATAAAATAAAAATATGAAAGAAGTTTTCATATCCTTAATTGTTTTCTTTAAATAAAGTTTTGAGTTATAATAATTAACTCTTAATTAAATCAAGTTTCAACCCTTATTCCTAATTCATTTGAATTATAATTCAAACACACAAGTTTAAAATTCAAATTCATTTTAAAACACATAATTCCTCAAAGATCATATCAAAGTCTAGAAATCATCCTTTAAGACTAAACCTAATCTTAAAGTATGAAAGAAACCTTGATCACTTAAGGTTTTTATTTGGCAAAAAATTTACCCACATGTTCACAGATGAATGCATGCAACATTAAAATTTCCTAAATCTACCATTCATTAGTTCCTAAATGCTGGGATGTTACAGCTAGTTTGAATATGTGCTTGCTTGGTTTAATTGTAGTGAAATTTGAAGAGTGTGATTGTTGCAAGATCAAGGAGTGAACCAATATTCTCTACTAAAAAGGCAAGTGACACTATCATCCATGTCCTACTATTTTCATTACACTTAGTGATATTTTTGTAGTATGCATGATAGGGCTACTATGTTACTATGCTATGCTATGTCCTATTAGGAAATCCTTTATATCTTCCTTAGTGAAAACATCATAGTTGTAGTATGCTTAGCCCTGCTATAGACTTGGGATGGAATACATGATATGATTATATGAAGTGTTGGAAAAATATATGTTTTATATAATAAAACAAGTACTCAATGAACAACCTGGGTGGAATGTGGAGACTCAATTATGGACAAGGTGGCAACAAAGGGAACCATGTTTATATGGCTATCTTTTAGTTTGTGCACTAGAAGAAAACCACCCAGGGACTTAGAGATTGAACATGTTTCTCGTACAGTGGTTTCCGTGTATAGCCACATGCTAAATGGGCTCCGGCTTAGTCAATTACATAGTGGAAGACCCTTGCATTGGCACCTACTCAGGTTAATCAGATTCATGTATTGTAAATATATCCTTACATTGGTGCATGGTAGACAATATAGCATCATCTATTGGGAGGACTTCTATGGAAAGACTTTGTCACATTCTCGATCTGCCGGTACTCCATTTGGTGTGTACTTATCCAGCGGCCACTGGTGGCGTCAAGACGAGATTGTGTCTTGTGGGTAAAGTGTAAAACTTCTACATAAGATCAAATTCTAAGTACTTAGTCGTGTCCCCGGTTATGGAAAACTCTGAGCAACTAAGGCCTTAAGCCATGGAAGATCTCGACATTCCAATTTCTCAAAGTAAAACTTGATGGTGCCAACAAGGGATTAGAAGCACTTGGAGGTTTTCCAAGGAGTTCAGAAAGATTGTAAAAGGATCAAAACTATTTTGAAAAGATAGGATAAAAGTATATTGCTTTCTGCAAATGAGCCTAAACCCTACTTAGCCAAATATGCATACATTGATAGGATCCAACTTATTTACAGATAGTTGTGAAATTCTCCAATACAATTCAAATATATTGACCCTTGTGGTTGTAACTTATAATGTTGCAGGTTTGTTTGATGTTAGTGAAGTGTGTTGAATAGGATTACAAGTTTACAACCAACATGATTGCCTGTAGCACTCTGAAGATGAAGGACTCCGTGCTATAGTTATATCTGCTGCATTGTAATGAGATATCCAAATGAGCTATGTAAGATGAAAAGAATTATTTTATTCCTGGTTATAAAGTTGTATTATGACGTTTGTTTCTTGATATTACATCTTAAACTGTGGATGCTAGCTATTGATCCAGGGACTAGCATTGTAAGGGATCTCTACCTTATTAAAGGTTGGGACCTTTACAGATGGTATCAGAGCACTATGTTGCCTGTAGGATTGTAGCCCTAGGATTGGACAAAACCCCTTAGAAAAATAGGAGTTGTATTTGTTCCAAAACTTATTTACAAACAATCTTGTAAACTCTTTCCTCAACATTTTGGTTTTGATTCTACATGTCTTCCTTTTCAACTTGATGGATAAAGCCTCCACCATGACCAATGACTTCAACTTTCGTTTCACCAAGGACTTCAACTTACACATAACTAAGGACTACAAGTGAGAACCAAGAGACATTAGATTGCCTACCAAAAACATTGATATCATGTTAGTGTATGGATCATATTGCCTATGAGGCATGACTATACTAGGTTGATTGTTTCAAGAAAACTTGTTGTTTCCTTCAACTCATGAGTTAAGCTCATAAGTTGTTAAGTGAATATTTGCTTGTTGATTCTTTGATTGAATTTGATTATTTTGGGTTGTGTGTTAGAACAACTTTAGATCTATCTATCATTACTTATCCCTATCAAACCAACAGATGCGTCCCTGTCGTGCCAACCCCAACCAAAACAACAACAACAACAACATCACTCCCGAGATGCAGAAGTTGATGACATCTCAAGCTCAACTGATGCAGATGATGACGCAGTTTGTGCAAAATCAGAATCAGAACAACAATAACAACAACAACAACAATCAGAATAATCCTCCAGCACTTTACATGCTCACTAGATTTCTGAAACTAAGGCTTGCAAGGTTCTCTGGCACAACTGATCCAATGGTAGCCAATGACTGGTTACGTTCGGTGAACAAGGACTTAGTGACTGTTGGCTGCACCGACGAGGAAAAAGATAGGTTTGCAGCATATCTGCTCGAAGGGCCAGCAGCAACATGGTGGGACAACTTTCAGATCACCACTCCCCTTGAGGATGTGACTTGGGCTATTTTGAAGGATGGTTTCCGTACAGCTCACATCTCATCCAGAGTGATGAACTTGAATAAAAAGGAGTTCCACAACCTGAAGCAGCGTCACCTCAGTGTGGCTGAGTTCATTGAAGAGTTCAACAATCTGGCACGCTATGCACCGGATGAAGTTGATATAGATGCTAAGAGGAAAGATAAATTCCTCGAAGGACTTAATGATGAGTTGAACCTGCTGCTGTCTGTTGCTTATGTCCCAACTTATCAATCACTTTGTGACAAAGCCACCATCTTGGAAAACAACATGAATGAAGTTGAGAACAAAAAGAGGAAGCATGAACTAAAGTATCACTCAGGATCATCACAAAAGAAGCTTTCATTCAAAAAGAGCAATGAAGATTCTGGACCATCAACAACAATGGAAGTGATAATAATGGAAATGATACTGACAATGGAGATGACCTTGGTCAGAACCATCATGGCAATCCTAGGAAGAAAGACATTAGCCAGTTGTAGTGCTATAATTGTAAGGAACTTGGACACTATGCATCAGACTGTACTGAGAAGAAAAAGAAAAAGAATGCTAGAAACTCCAATGAAAGCAATTCTAATGTGGCCCAGAAAGTACATGTGAACCACATCGACATGTATGGAACCCTTTAAGAATTAGATGATGTGGATGGCAGGAAATAGTTAAATCAGTTGAATCAAATAAGGATTCCTTGTTTGGATATCAATTATTGAACCCATAGTCAAGTGAACCATCAATGTAACCCTATAAGACTTTCTTTTAAGGGTGGTAGTACTCTAGTTGTCTTCAAGCCAACTTGTAACCTCTAGCCTTCCCAAATCTCGGGACGAGATTTCTTTTAAGGGTGGTAGCCTGTCACATCCCAAAATTTTCCAAATTTTGAAATGTGAAAAATAAATAAACAAAATAAATGATTGTTAAAATTTAGGGTGAAAAGAAACTTTTTGTTTCTAAAAGGAAACATCAAAAGCCTTCTTGAATTTTTTTGAATAAAAGGGAATTCAACAAATTTCAATCAAGTGAAATGCATTCATCAATGAATGTATCTTGAAATTTAAACTTCGGAAAATAAACCAAAACCCTAAAACCCTAATGGAAGTAAATCATTTCCAAGATCTATCTAAGACTATGGATTTGATCCATATAAAAATTCATCAACAAACATTTTAAAATGATCAAGAATGATAAATAAAAATATTATAAAACCATAATTGGTTTCATTTAATTTGGAGCCATGGATAAAAACTTATGACTATAATAGTATAAGAGGAATTAAATTCCAAAGCCAATAAAAGCACCTAGCTAAAATCCATGCCAAATCTTGAGCAAAATAATCCTAAAAGTATTTAAAAAGATAAACAAATATTAAATAAAATTATACAAATTGGAATCACCAATTTTGGATCTTTAAATAAAAATATATGGATTTTATAAGGCAAAGAAGAAATAAATAAATAAGGAATATTTAAAAGCCAAATTAAATCTTGACCAAACAAATGATATGAAAGTTTATTGATTAATAAAAGGAGTAAAGGATTATTTAAATAAAATCATAAGGATTGATTAATATCCAATTTTACTTAAATAAAGAAAATTCCCAATGAACATTAAATCATATTAATGTATTTTAAATAATAATTCAAAGTGAATTATTTGCACTAAAGAATAAATAAAACCTACTGAAAAAGGTTTGGTAAAAATTGGAATTCAAATGGAGTTTGAAAACATATTTAAATATTATTTAAAATAAAGACAAATGCCTATTTTAAATGAATAATGTACCCGAAAATAATAAAAGAAATATTCTAAAATGGACTTTAGAATATATTAATAAACAGTATTAAAAATATTCTCAAAGTTTGGAAAAGTTTTGAATTGAAATATGTGTTTGAAACATTTGAATAAATTCAAAACAGAATAAAAGAAACAGAAAAAGAAAAAGATTCAGAATAAAAAAAGGGAAACAAACCCAGCCCAGAAACAAAGACCCAGTCCAGCCAAACTAACTAGCCCATCTTCCCTCCCCCACGAACCGTTTTTCTCACTCGTGTCCTCACCCGCACGGTCACTGAACAAAAGACCCCACCTAACCCCCACTCACCTCGCTGACAAATAGGACCCACTGGCCACCTCATCGTGATCAAGCTCGCGCGACCGTTTCCTCCTGCCTTGAATCTTTGGCATGAATTCGCATCTATGCACGATTAATACTCGACCGCGATCACACACAATAAACCGCCTCGCCCTCCTCCTCATTTTCCCCCAGACGCCGTCCACTCTCTACCACCGGGCTGCCCCAACTGCCCACTGCAAACCTCCTGCTCCGACGAGCTTTTCTGGCGAAATCCGGCATCGTCCGACCTCCCCTTGCCCTCTGGACTCCACAAGCGTTCTCGCCACCACCTCACGCACATGCCAGTGCCTCCCACTCACCCGCACGTGCCCCAGGATCTCGCCTCGGTCTGCCTCTGAGCATCGCCGCCCTCTACCGAATCTCCTGTGAGTCTTAGCCCTCAACCTCGTTCGTGCCTCGAGATGCGACTTACGCCATCTGGTTTGCCTTATTTCTGTGCATCTCCAGGTGCCCTCCAACAAACCCCGTGTGCCCTACAAGCTCGCCTCCGTCTTCAACAAAGAGTCCCCGTCACCAGGAGCTACTCCGGTGAGCAATCCCTGACACCACCGTGCGCCCCTTGGACTACTACGAACACGTCGAGCTTCTCTGCACCCCTGCGAACCATGTAAGCTACTCCATCCTCTCTCTTGCTTCATGTATCCCCGGAACCGACGTTAGCCGAGCGTCGCCGCCGCGTGCTGCCGTCGAGCGCCGCCAGTTCCTGGCAGTTGTGCTGGTAGCCGTTAGATCTGAAACGCCTGGCTAGGATTAGATCTTAGATCGAAGGGGTATCTTGTGCTCTGTGCCGCACGATCTTATTTAGATCCAACTATCCACAGAGCGCAATCCGCACGAACCGGTACGCACCAGTTAGAAGCAGACACGTGGCTAGTGTTTGTTTTAAAAATAGAAATTTGATCTATTAGATGATAGGATTTGTAAAATTCATAACCTTAAATCTACATGTCCAAATTTTGCAAACTTTATATCATTGGAATCAGGAAAAAGAATTCTACCCAACCATGCCCTTTTTAAATTATTTTCTTCTGTAATATTGGTTGTTTTTTCAGAAACTTGTGTAGGCCTAATTTGAGTATAAAAATTATTCTAAAAATGATTTTAGAGTAAAATATTTTGTAAAGGGTTTGTTTTGAACCTACTGACCATAAAAACCAACTTGTAGATTTAAATGTATATTTTGTGATGCTAAGGAATAAATCTTTGAATAAAAGCATTTCTAGTTAAAATAAAAATGTTTTTTATGTTTTAAAAATTCTTTTTGAGTAAAATCTTTGGGAAATGATTTGATTTAAACTCCCTGACCCTAAACACCAAGTTTTGGGATTTAAAAATATATTTGATGAACCCTAGTAAATTATTACTTTGTTAAAGGAAATTCTAGCAAATAAAAATATTGCTTTGATTTAAAAATGGATTTTAGGTGAAACCTCTTTGCAAATGGATTAATATTAAATACTTTGACCATAAACACAAACATTTGTGTTTAAAAATATATTTGGCTAACAATACAAAATATTACTTTGATTTAAATCATTTTTAGCAAAACAAAAATGATTTAAATGGCCATTTTCACCAACTTGAATTTAAGTGGTTTTACCACTTTTGTAAATGACCAATAGGAGATTTAAAATGTTTAGAGCCTACTAGAAACCACTTTTACAAATAAACAATCTTTCATGCATTGCTTTAAAATGGCCATTTTCCAAATGCTTGCATGCATTGCTTGATTTATTGTTTTATGTGGTCAATTGTTTGAATGTTAGTTTGAATATGTGCTTGCTTGATTGTATTTTAGTGAATTTTGAAGAGTGTGATTTTTGCAAGATCAAGGAGTGAACCAATATTCTCTGCTAAAAAGGCAAGTGACACTATCATCCATGTCCTACTATTTTCATTACACTTAGTGATATTTTTGTAGTATGCATGATAGGGCTACTATGTTACTATGCTATGCTATGTCCTATTAGGAAATCCTTTATATCTTCCTTAGTGAAAACATCATAGTTGTAGTATGCTTAGCCCTGCTATAGACTTGGGATGGAATACATGATATGATTATATGAAGTGTTGGAAAAATATATGTTTTATATAATAAAACAAGTACTCAATGAACCACTTGGGTGGAATGTGGAGACTCAATTATGGACAAGGTGGCAACAAAGGGAACCATGTTTAAATGGCTATATTTTTGTTTGTGCACTAGAAGAAAACCACCTAGGGACTTAGAGATTGAACATGTTTCTCGTACAATGGCTTCCGTGTACAGCCACATGCTAAATGGGCTCTGGCTTAGTCAATTACATAGTGGAAGACCCTTGCATTGGCACCTAATCAGGTTAACCGGATTCAAGTATTGGAAATATATCCTTACATTGGTGCCTGGTAGACAAGCTAGCATCATGTATTGGGAGGACTTCTATGGAAAGACTTTGTCACATTCTCGATCTGCCGGTACTCCATTTGGTGTGTACTTATCCAGCGGCCACTGGTGGCATCAAGAAGAGATTGTGTCATGTGGGTAAAGTGTACAACTTTTGCAGAAGATCAAATTCTAAGTACTTAGCCGTGTCCCCGGTTATGGACAACTCTGAGCAACTAAGGCCTGAAGCTATGGAATATCTCGACATTCCAATTTCTCAAAGTAAAACTTGATGGTGTCAACAAGGGATTAGAAGCACTTGGATTTTTTCCAAGGATTTCAGAAAGATTGTAAAAAGATCAAAACTATTTTAAAAAGATAGGATAAAACTATATTGCTTTCTGTAAATGAGCGTAAACCCTACTTAGCCAAATATGCATACATTGATAGGATCCAACTTATTTCCACATAGTAGTGAAACTTGCCAATACAATTCAAATGTATTGACCCTTGTGGCTGTAACTTATAATGTTGCAGGTTTGTTTGATGTTAGTGAAGTGTGTTGAATAGGATTACAAGTCTACAACCAACATGATTGCCAGTGGCACTCTGAAGATGAAGGACTCCATGCTATAGTTATATCTGCTGCATTGTAATGAGATAGACAAATGAGCTATGTAAGATGTAAAGAATTATTTTATTCCTGGTTATAAAGTTGTATTATGACCTTTGTTTCTTGATGTTACATCTTAAACTGTGGATGCTAGCTATTGATCCAGGGACTAGCATTGTAAACACAAGGATCTCTACCTTATTAAAGGTTGGGACCTTTACAAATCTCTTTCGTCCATTTCATTAAACACCTTGCAAACACAAATCAAACAAAGCACCAAACACTATAGTGAGCAGTATTTGGCCTAACTTGTTCCCTTCTAGCTCACTCTATACCCTTAGTAGATCATCCAACTAAATTAACCCCTCTAGCTCACTGTAAAACCGACCACACCATCAATGGCAAGCATACCGAGAGCACCCTTGCCACCCCAATGTCCCCAGCTAGCTAGGAGCATCTCTAGCCTCGCCAACCTTGTCTAGGACACTGACCACCATCCACCGCCACCCCCTGTCCAAGACTCGAGCCTTGCCAGCCACTGGACCACACAGAACGCTCGCGCCCAATGTCTCTGTCAGCATGCCGAGAGCGCGCCAGAGCGCCACCCTTGACACACGCCCACAGAACGCGCGCCGCCCTCACTGCATCGCCACCATCCGAGGAGACCGCCAAACAACCCCGTTCGCCGTCACGCGACCCGTAGCCGCTGTGCGCCATTAAAATATCCGTCGGACCCGCCTAGAACATCGACATGTTCCGACCGTCTCGCACCGCCCCACGCCGAGCTTCGCCAGTGTCAACACCGAGATTTTTAATCCCAGATGCCTGTTATGCCATACATCGCAATCACAGGATTACCATTTTTGTGAGACATAACAGATTTGTATATCACAGAACATCATCCATTACAAACCATACATAAGGTCTTACACAAATAAGGATCTAATGATCCAGTTCTTAATACAACTCAAGCAGCGGAATAACGTAATAATAAAGGCAGCGTAGGCGAAGCTCCATCTTCGGGGTCAAACGTAATGCTGACGATGGGAGATGATCCTAGTTGTCGTAACCTTCCTGGGGTCCATCATCCTGCTACTCCTCTTCATAGTCTGGCCACGGGAATAGCCAGGGACAAAGCCATGAGTACTCTTTAAGTACTCGCAAACTAATACTAACAAGTGAAGGGGTTTTTGTAGTAGGACACTAAGCTCTAGGGTTGTTTTGCCAAAAAGCCAGATGTACCTCTACTAAGTTCAGAAGAAAAGAAAGCTAGTTGAAGTTTTATAACACCTAAGTGGGAACTTGAATTTCATATCACAACTCTATTGTGGTCAAGTCAAAATCTCAATTCATTTCACAAGTCATTTTGAAAACATCTCACGGGGGAACAGTATGGCCACTCCAACCGTCCATAACCGCGGACGCGGCTATTCGAATAGTTTGACACTCTGCAGAGATTGTACACTTTCACCACAACATTCGATATATCCGTCAGGAACAAATCCTGAATTCACCATACTCAGTATGCGGATAATCAATCCTAACCTTTCAATTACACGCCCTAGTATAGGCACCTCTCCTGTGAGTTTGGCCTCCCAACCATGACCAACTGTCATCTTGGGTACTGCACAGGTGGAAAATCTTCACAAGGTAGCCTCAGCTCAGACCTTGGCCGTGAGGGAACCCATACTAAAGTATATAAGTTTTCAGTCAAGCCCTACCCAATTTCCGGGTATTGTGGTTGTACGGTAAAATTGGAATGGTATCGCATCCAGACAACCATCAGTTTTATAAAGGGCTAAGGCTCATGCCATAACATTTTCATCACCAAAATCATCTGGTGTTCGGAAACACATGTCAAAACATTTCAGTAGAATGACTCATCATTCCAAGGTTTTCATAACCCTTTTCACCAAGTATTCCCATCTAAAGTTGATCAAGTCTTATGCGTAGCACTAGCATATACAGGTGGGATAAGTACTAATGAGGGGTGGTAATCAAGTGGAGTTTAACTAAGTTCAATCTCATGCCTTAGGATGACATCAAGATTATCTATCTTAGGCCAAATTTAATGCTGTTTATGCAACCTTCAATGATCTTCCTAGAATCTAAAAGTTACTTAAGTAAACTCTAAGTAATAGCTAAGATAAAGAAATAAAGTATAAAGCTTGCAAGTAAAACTAGGATTGGGTTATCAAGTGGGTATGATCACAGATGCTTAAGGCATATGGTTGGTATGGTAACAAGCAAGTATTAGCTTGCATAGGTCCACTTGATTAGTAAGGCTTGCTAAAGTAGAGTATCTTGCAAGTGTTAGGTTGCTCAATCAACTAGTAGTATTAGGATTGCCTTGTGCAGAGCAGTGGTTGAAGTTCTCCTCGGCTTCTTCTTCGTAGTATCCTCCTTCCTCCTCATATCCTTGGTCGGTACTAGCGTCTATAAATAAGTACGAGGTACACAATCACCAAACAATACTTAACTATTTTCAATCATCACACAAAGGTGTTCTAAAGATGATCTAGCATCATCACTAACATTACAAGAATAAAGCATTTGTCTTATTTATTTTAATTTGAGAAAGGTAATTTCTACTTGAACATAATTTCTGTAAGTATACCCAAATGTTTTTATATATTCTAAAAGGTATGATAAATTGTGATTTTCGAGAGTTGGAATCAACTCAAAGCTATTATGGTTGAAATTTGAAAAATGTTTGAATATAGAAAAGATTCGGACTTGTTAGTTTTACCAAGGGTGATCTACAGATCCAAATGATTTGAATCCAACGGGGTTGGATTAAGCATTTCAGTACCTTTCTAACAAAACTGGTTTCATGTAATTTGGTTCACTAAATCGAGCTGGGTTGATTTTTGAATATAGGTACAGAACTATGTTTGAATTAGAATGGAAAAAAGCTAAATTCAAACGGCTGGGCTGCACGGGAAAGGTTAATGGGCTGTCCCAGTGTCACTCCGCAGCGCGGGGCTCAGCTGATAGGAGGGTCTACCGGTCAGTGGCTCATAATACGCGAAGCGGTACGGGGCGATGTGGTGCGTTGGATTAGAAGTGAGATCAATGGTTGTGGGTCGTCGTCGACGATGAGCATGTCACCGGCGAGCTCGAACCCTAGCAGCTCGGTGGGGGTGCATAGGGGGCATACCGGGGCTCCAGTGACGACGGCGAGGCGGGCAAACGACAAAGTCGACGACGGCGAACTCAGGGATGGTCGCGGCAGCTCCGAGCATGGTCAAAATGAACGGCTCCCTTCTTCTCCAGAGGGGGCCTGCTCCGGCACATTTCCGGCGAGCTGCTGCTCCTCATGCTCCGGCTAAGGGATGGAATGATCAGTGAGGTGAGGAGAGTAAGATGGTGTGAAGAAATCAAGCGGGGGTCGTCTCCTTTTATAGGCTCGACGGCGATACCGAGAGGGATGGGCAGGCGACGGTGGTGACACGGCTACGGGCGGCTAGAGGCATGGCCGAGGTTCGCGATCGACGGGCGGTCTTCTGGCGATGCTCTAGAGCTTAAATGCGCGTGTAGGGGCGGTGGCAAATGGCCGGGAACGCGTGATGCTCTGTGAGGCAGAGGCGGCGAACTCTGCGGCGAGGGCTTGAGGTGGTCGGGTTGCGTGGGAACGACGCGTGCACTGGTCTGCGCATCGGCATGGTCGATAGCTGCGCGGGAGCGGCGTTCCTAGCGGTTCTGGTCTCTGTCTTCGAGCTAGGGCTGGTCGAGAGGGGGCGGTGAGGAATGGGCTGCATGCTAGACAAGGTTGGCATGGCTAGTTCTTCTCCTAGCTTGCTGTCCACACTGGGGTGACATGTTGAGGCTCGGCCTGATCACCATTGATGGCATGGGCAAGCTCACAGTGGTGCTAGAGGTTAGCCAAGGTTGCTGGATGATCTATTAAGGATAGTTGCATCCAGAGAGGGGACAAGGTTGGCCCAAAACACTGCTCAACATAGCGTTTTTGATTTGGTTGATTTGCATCTGCAACCTGTTTGATGAAATGGCCGCATGAATTTCAGTTTTGAATTTTGAAAACATTTTTGGTGGGTGTGCTAGGCATGTGTTGAGGATTATGTGGATGCTTGGGTTTTGAAAATTGAGTTGGTTTGAGTGGTTTTTGAAATAGTGGGATCTTCCCAGATGAGATAGATTCAATTTTAAACTATGATTTAAACTTAGCATTTGAATGTTTTTGGATGATCACAAAGTGGTCCATAGTGCCTTATTATGAGTATTGACAAGGGGTGAAAATTAGAGATTGCCAAAGTAGGCATGGGAGTTAATTTGGCCAAAGTGACCATTCACTTAATTTATTTGTTTTGACTTGTTTGTCTTTGGGAAAAGTTTGTGAATTGTTTAGATGATGTTTATTTCACCTAAGAATCATTTTACAAGAAAAGAAACACAGAATCATGGCAATTCAAAAGAATTCAAACTTTAATACACACGCATACGAATGCTTTCATAATTTTAATTGGAAAAGTTGATGATCCAATTTCAATAGCTTTGGGATGTTACAGCCAGGGAGCACAACACCGCCCCTACCGTCGCCCATGCCTTTAGCTCGCTGTGCCGATGACACCAACGAGCTCAGCCCGCGCCCTTCGGTCCCCTCGCTGCACTATAAATAGAGGCCACTCCCGCTCAATTTCTTCACACCGTCTCACTCCCCTCTCTCTCAGAACCACCCCCACTCATTCCCGGAGCAAGGCGAGCAGCACATCACCGGAAATTTGGCCAGAGTATGCCACGGAGGAGGAAGAAAGGAGCCATTGATTGGAGCCGCCCCAGGAGAAGCCGCCGTTACCAGGAGGTTCACCGTCGTCGAATTCGTCATTCGTCCCTATCGCCGACCCTCGCCTGAGCCCTGGTGAGCCCCTGTAGACCCTCACTGGACGCTCTAGGGTTCTGTCTCGCCGGCGTTGCCCGACAGAGGCGATAGGTCGTGGCCGTTGGATTAGATATTGATTGCATGGTCTAGATCACACCATATCGCTTCGCACCTCCCTGTCTTGCTGACTGGTGGGGTCATTAAATTAAACCCACCCGCACATGCGTTGTGCACCGTGGGCTGGCCCAGTTAACATCCCGCGCAACCCAGTTAGTTTGAATTTATATTTTCCAATTTAGTTTCAAACCTAGTTTTGTACCTAGATTCAAAAATCAATCCAGGCCGATTCACTAAACCAAATTGTATGAAACCAATTTTGTTTGAAAGGTACTGGAATTCTTAATCCAAGACCGTTGGATTCAAACCATTTAGAACTGTAGATCACCTATGGTAAAAATAACAAGCCAGTTAGTTTTCTGCATTCAAATTTTTTTCAAAATTCAACCACAAAGGCTTTTGAGTTTATTCCAACTCTCAAAAATCACATTTAACTAGAACTTTCTGAATATGTAAAAATATCTAGGTTTACTTGTAGAATTTGGACAAGCAATAAAAGAATGCCCCATAGGCCATTCTAGTCACTTTATTTAATTCAAATAAAAAGGTTAAACCTTATTAAATTGTGACACCACTTTAAATCACATTCCCAAGTACTGAAATATGTGGTGATGACATGTGTCAACATGATCCTATGTTTTAGTTGGAGAATATTAAATCTTAAACTAGTTTTTCAATGAGTAGAAATTACTTTTCTAAAATAAAAGAGAATAAAACTTTTGCCTTAATCTTTGTGATGCTTGTGATGATCCTAGATCATCTAGTGAAAACCTTAGTGTGATAAGTAAAACTAGTTAAGTATTGTTTGGTGATTGTGTACCTCGTATTTATTTATAGACGCTAGTACCGACCAAGGATATGAGGAGGAAGGAGAATACTACGAAGAGGAAGCCGAGGAGAACTTCTACCACTGCTCTGCACAAGGCAAGCTACTATCTAAGCAAGCTAACACTTGCAACACCAGATGGATTTGATGAGTCATTCTACTGAAATGTTTTGACATGTGTTCTTGAACACCAGATGGTTTTGATGATGAAAATGTTAAGTCATGAGCCTTAGCCCTTTTTAAAAATGATGGTTGTCTGGATGCGATACCATTCCAATTTTTTCGTACAACCACAATACCCGAAAATTGGGTAGGGCTTGACTGGAAATTTATATACCTTATTATGGGTTCCCTTGCAGCCAAGGTTTGAGCCGAGGCTACCTTGTGAAGATTGTCCACCTGTGCAGTTCCCAGATGACAGTTGGTCATGGTTGGGAGGCCAAACTCACAGGAGAGGTGCCTATACTAGGGTGTGTAATTTAAAGGTTAGGATTGATTATCCGCATACTAAGTATGGTGAATTCAGGATTGTTCCTAAAGGATGTATCGAATATTGTGGTGAAAGTGTACCACCTCTGTAGAGTGTCAAACTATTCGAATAGCCGCGTCTGTAGTTATGGATAGTTGGAGTGGCCATACTGTTCCATCGTCAGATGTTTTCAAAATAACTTGTGAAATGATTTGTGACTTGACTTGACCACAACAGGGTTGTGATATGAAATTCACGTTCCCACTTAGGTGTTATAAAAACTTTCAACTAGCTTTCTTTGCTTCTGAACTTAGTAGAGGTAAATCTATATTTTTGCAAAACAACCTAGTGCTTAGTATTTTCCTACTCAAAAACCACTTCACTTGTTAGTATTAGTTTGCGAGTACTTAAAGAGTACTCATGTCTTTGTGCCTGGCTATTCCCGTGGTCAGACTATGAAGAGTAGTATCAAGAGGCCGAATAGCAGGAAGGTTATGACAACTAGGATCATCTCCCATCGTCAGCATTGTCTGTCACCATGAAGACCTTATGTATGGTTTGTAATGGATGATGTACTGTGATATCCAATCTATTATGTCTCGCAAAAATGGTAATCCTGGGATTGCGATGTATGGAATAACAGGCAAGTGGGATTTAAAATCTTGGTGTTGACAGGTTCTTTCCCAGATCCTCTAAACCTTTACGACTCTCCTTCCTCCGAATCTCGCCTCGAGCACATAAAGCTCATCGGAGATATTCTTTTCGACTTCCGCCAGACTCTTGAAGAGGCTGCGAGTCGGTCAGACTTTTCGACTTGCACAAAATGACAGTGCACGAGGTGAGGTACAAGGCTAAGGAGATTCCAAAGCTAATCGAAGACTGGAAGATATCCTACGCTCGGACTGCTGCTCAGACCGCCCTTACCTTGGTGATGAGCCACCATAGCGATATGGAGATCTGGCACGTCACCAAAGGTATCGCCGATGAGGATGATGAGGTTAACCCACAGGACATCAAGTCTATCCAAGATTCCTACGCAGGGTATGTTTGCCGTGTGGTGGAGATGCCAAATTATACGACTCCATTCTTTGAATCCATCGATGTGCCTCCCCTCACTACAAGAGCCGGAATATAGCCTAGCTGAATCAGCTTCCGAGTCTCAGGTCCAGGGCGACGACAATGTCGACTCTAGCGCTCGACGCTATTCATCACCACCACCTGAGTCTACAGCATAAAAATTTATAATGCATTATTCTGAATTTTGGCATGTAATGATGGAAACAATATTTTGCTTTTGAGTATGTGCCGGTCTGTAAAAACTTAATGCTTTACTATCATAGCACTTTGTGTGTATATATTTTATGAGTGTGCTTGAAAATTTCTTAAGCACTTTTTTTATGTTTAAAACTATCGTTTTATCTGGCTTTCTTCGTCGTCCCTTTCATGAGCCGGCCAACCTTTATCACGAAAACTTTGCCAAGCAATGGAGCTCAATTGCTAAACCAGTTTAAACTCGAAAACAAAGCCGGCTTCCAGTACCAAAAATTCATTACTCGGAAGATACCCGCGTCTGAACAATTAGATGAAAAACCAAAGTATAGACAATAAATTGAATTTTTTACCCTAAGGTAAAAAAATTAGATATTAAAAAATTATAACCAGAACGAACATGAGCATAAAGTACTTTCAAGAATTCTGGGATTTTTGAAAATGACATGCTCATTTGGAAATAAGATGATAAAAAACTTCTCAAAGATAACATATGAGGAAACCAATACTTTATTTCACTTTGAATATGTACATATATGATTACAAGGAAATATAACTAAGAATAGAAGGGAAGTAGCTATGCAATATTCCATGGTCAGTCTATCTCATCCAGGTCCGTACTACCGCCATCTCTGTTTCTCTTCCGATTATCTGGTCTTTCCTTGACTGGTCTCATATCTGTTAAATAATATGACCCATTATGCAGAACTCTGCCGATCATAAAAGGTCCTTCCCAAATCAGGGAAAGTTTGTGCTTTCTTTTTTTCTCAAGTCAGAGAACCAAACCGCCCTTCCTAAAAGAACGGTTATGTACTCTTTGACTATGATACTTGCTCATCTTCTGCTGATAGGCTGTAGATCTCTCCTCAGCAACGACACAGACTTCTTTGATTATATCGAGATCATCTTGTTGAGAAACTTCTGCATCTTCTTCGATATACGCTTTAACTCTAGGAGACTGATGAATTAGATCGCTTGGAAGAACTGCTTCCTCACCATAGACCAAGAAGAAAGGAGTATATCTGGTTGACCTGTTAGGAGTTGTACGCAAGCTCCATGTCACAGATGGTAATTCCTTCGCCCCAAGCCCCCGCGACACGACGAAGTGGTGCCTCGAGACGAGGTCGGAGTCCTTGTAAAATAAGACCATTAGTTATTTCGACTTGTCCATTAGCCTGTGGATGCACAAATGATGCAATATCGAGTCTGATCCCTTGTTCCTCGCAGAATTCGGCAAGTTCCCTCATGGAAAACTTACTCCTGTTGTGAGTGATTATACTGTGCGGATATCCGAATCGGATGAGCATGTCCTCGACGAACTTTCTAGCTGTGGCTCCATCTCAACTTGTTATGTGTTTATCCTCAATCCACTTTGTAAATTTATCCACCATCACTAGTAGGTGAGTAAAACGACATTTTTCTGTGCGAAACGGCCCTACCATATCAAGCCCCCTGACCGCAAATGGACATGTAATAGGGATTGTTCGCAGCTGATCATCCAGAACGTGTACCTGACGGGCGTACTTTTGGCAGCCTTTGCACGTTTCTACCAGTCTATCAGCATCCTCCTTAGCTGTAAGCCAAAAGAATCCGTGTCTAAAAGCTTTTGCCACTAAAGATTTGGCTGCAGTGTGGTGACCACACTCTCCTTCGTGGATTTCTTGCAAGATTTCCACTCCTTCTTCCGGAGAAATACATCGCTGAAAACCCCAGAAACACTCCGCTTGTAGAGCTCACCATTTATTATTGTGTAGGCTTTTGCTCGTCGGATGATCTACCGGCTCAAGACTTCGTCTTTGGGTAATTTTCTGTCTATCAGGAAATCCAGATAGGGTTTTGTCCAGCTGGGAATTATAGCCAGAACTGCTATTAAAGGTGAGTCGGACTTCATCGGATAGTCCTCATCAACTCCAATGATGGAGGCGACATTTAAATGCTCTAAAAAGCGTCATATGGGAATTGTTTCCACGTAGATCCTATCCTTGATAGAGCATTTGCTTCCTCATTTTCTGATCAAGGGATATGTTGAACTTCAAAACCCTCGAACGATTTAGATAATTCATACATGATGGCTTTGAAGGTCGTCTTGTGTTTGTTTGCATTGCAGATATCGGATACTTGCTGAGCAACTAAATCCGAGTCTCCATAACACATGAGTCTTGTTACGCCAATGTTTTTGGCCATGCATATTCCATGTAACATTGCTTCATACTCGAGAATATTATTGGTTGTCGTGAAGTGTATTTGTAACACATCGAACAACTTGTCTCCTTGGGGTGACTTGGGCACCACGCCAGCCCCCGAGCCTCCTCGTGCTTTTGATCCGTCAAAAATGAAGGGTCCAAAATTCCGAGTTTGGAAGACTTGTATTTTCGGCCGTCTTCGTCCAATCAACGATGCAATCGGCAAGTATCTGGGACTTTGTTGGGGATATGCTATATGGGTATCCTTATAGCATGTCTCCTATCCGGATAACCCGGGTGGTCCATAGTTGGTAGCATGGCCCATGGCCTGCTGGGCGGCCCAGTTAGATGGATCCATAAGGGAGGCCCATTCCGGATAAAGGAAGGCTACGGTGGAGTCACCAGCGTACCCGGATCCTTGGAGTACAAGACACGCTTGACTAATAATAAATGGTGTAGGACTCTGTAACCTGTCCGGGTAGGACTTTTCCCTGTAACCCTAGGACCTGGCGACTATATAAGTCGGGCCTATGGGAGACTTTAGGGTACAACCTGAGACGACAATCTCATACAACCTACTATTTATTCACATACACCTCGCAAAGTGAACCTATCTCTGTAACTCGGCGTATTGCCATTATAGTGATTTATAGCAGGAGTAGGATTCCGCCACCATTGTGGGATCTGAACCTGGTTAAGCTGTGTTACCTCATACCCATCAACCGACCGCCTTCCCCCACGTCTCTTAACACGCACTGTGATGACCCCTCCATGGTGTACTCGTCGACAATACCACGACAGTTGGCGCCCACCGTGGGGCAAGAGGCTCTTCAGGCTCTCCAGCGCGCGAGGACCAAGATCTTCGCGGGAATCGGCAAAACCGTAGCCATCGGTCACGTTCTCTTCTCCAGCAACGTTCCGATCGTCCCTCCCGACGAGTTTTGGATCCTGGCGAAGAAGAACCCTACACGGTGTTCGATCGTCCCTATCGGAGATATCCACCTCTTCATCGGTGAAACCGACTCGGGCACTAGTTCCCTAGGAGTTGGAGGAGCATCAAGACCCGCACGGCCGCCTACGGGCAGGATACGTTCGCAGAAGGATCGATGTCAGATCTCTCTTCGGAGTTTGTCGGCAAAGATCAGAAAAATTTAAGGCCCACCCAAACCGCCCCTGTGTAGGATATAAAGGTGGAAGATCACTGCAAGTCCGCCGGCTTCGTCCGTGCGTATGGATAGCAGAAATCCAAGTTTGTCGGCATGGTTACCATCTTCGATCTGGCGCGTTGCATTCAGAGAGAGGTCGAAAACCCCCGCGATTACCTTACCAGGTGGCTCCGTATACGGGCCGACCTGGAACATTACCCCAATGATGATGCCATGTATCACTTTGTGGAAGGACTGGACCATGGCACGCTTCTCCGGCATTCTCTAAGGCGGCAACAAGCTTTAGGATGCCTCACCTTCGAAAGCATGGTGAACACCGTCAACAGCTACGCGGAGGCCGAGGGGCATCTCAGGCGGATCTTGTGCTCATTGGCGGAGCGCCGATGCCTCAGCAAGCGCCACCACCGCCTCTGGCCGCCATCGCCGCAGTTGCACCACCACCTCCAGTCATCGTCGCTGCTATCGCACATCCACCCCCGTCATCGAGGAAGTCCTAGCGCCCTCCGACTCTATGATTGCGCGCTATATGCCGACTTCAGTGCAGATTCAGAGGAGATAGACATCAGTCCAGAAGAGCTAGACTCCGCCATGCAGGAGGTGGAAGAGGAGTACACGCGCAACAAGCAAGCCAACAACGCCTTCACGTATCGAGAAGTGTTCATCACCATCGGGACAGCGATGGATGAAGATCATCCCGGACGAGCTCCGCCTACAGCTCTGGACAAAGGGAAGGGACAAACTGTTGCTGCTGACAATGATCGCGCAAAGGTCATGCCCCCTCCGCCTAACCTAGTGCAACAGCCGCAGGAACTCGGCACCGGTCCGAGCAATAACTGCACCACAAACTTTCCACCTCCGGCATCTACGTCTGGTGCTGCCCAAGATACTCTAGCTGATAGAGTGATGTACGGCAATCTCCTCGTCGAGCCACTACCATAGCTCATATCCGGAACGTCGTCCTTGCTCCGCGATGGCCTGCGCTTCCTCCAGCTGCTGCTGGCGCTTCTTGGCAATCTCCTCGTCGGCCTTCATTGCTCTAGTAGGTGATGCCCACTCCTCTCCTCAACCTCGCCGTCGCCAAGACCCTTCTCGAGAAGGATATATCGCCTGAGGCGGTGGACCAGGTCTATGACCTAGTGGCCAAGGCGGTAAAACAATAGGAAAAGGCCACCTCTCAGAGGCTTGAGTTTGACCCAGTGTTCTGCCAGTCTAGCCAGCTTAAGCCGCCAAGGGACAAATCTCCTCTTGATGTCGGGTCCCAAACGGGTTCATCAGAACGAAGATGGAGGGATGCGCGCAACAGGAAGGATGCTATCCCCATATCCTTCGACCATGGAGAAAAGGCCCAACCTCGTCGCCCATCGCCACCGCCCCGCTCCCCCACATAGCGAAGACCTCAAGGCTCACTATCGTACGGATATGCCCCCACCAAGGCAGAGTGACATCGTCATCCGCAAAAAGAGGAGCAGACCCGTCATGACGAAGAGCGCAACCAGGGACACAAGAGCAGGTCGCGCCATGACCATCCTTGTCCGACAAGAAATCGCGATAGGAGTGAGGCGTCGCAGGAGGATAATAGCAAGAAGGCTAACCCACCGCCACCTTCGCCTCCGTCGCCACCTAGCAGTCACCATGGCAGAGGTGGCCCGCGTCATTCACGTAGCCTATCCCCTGTTGACAAGAAGAAAAGAAACCCGGAGCCATACGATGCAGGTTTGTGGATCGATAAGATCCACGAGGCCCGGGAAGGAACATATCTAGGACCACGTTGCTTTGGACCTGAGATACGGTCCACAACTTAGCCCAAAGGTTTCTGGATTAACAAGACCATCAAGCCCTATGATGGCACCGCTAAGCCAGCAACATGGTTGTAGGATTACGGCAATGCGGTAGAGATCGCCAGGGGTAACCCCAATTTTGTCGTCATGTACCTCCCATTGATGTTGGCGGGCATAGCCCGTCAATGGATTGACGACTTGCCGGAGAAATCCATATGCAATTGGTTGGACATGCAAGAAGGGTTCACCAAGAACTTCGAGGGTACATACAAACGTCCTTGCACTATTGGCGATCTACAGCGGTGCGTGCAAGAGAAGGACGAGACATATCGCGCCTACCTCTCCTGCTGGCTGGATATGAAAAATTCCTGCGTAGGAGTGCACGCTCAGACCGCCATGGCCGCCTGCATCGATGGGTTGGAAAGGGGCACGTTGCTCCGACATAAGCTGAAGTGCTTGCAGGATAATCACCAGCTTGACTTGAACCAGATGATTCAGTTGGCTAGTGAGTTCGCAGCTGCCGACGATGATGCTTGCGGCTCTCTGCCGGCAACGGCCATTCCAACTCAAGCTCAGAGGAACAGCAGCACAAAGCGGAAAACCGCTCTAGAAGAAAAGCGAACTCCCGACATGGTTGCCATGACCTTTGCAGGATGAGGTGATGGCGGACAACGTGGCCGAGGACGGGGAGCTGGTCGTGGGCAGCAACGAGGAAGTGAAACTACCTCGGCAGCGCTCCGCGTTCCCCAAACCTATGAAGAGTACCGCAATATGCCATGCCTCGTACACCTCGATGTCAATGACAATGCCACCCATACCAATCGACACTGCAAGTTCATCAACGACCTCAAGGAGGACCCGGAGTCCAGCTACAAGCGAAGTCGGAAGAACAGACCGCGAGGCAAGGGCAAGGGGAAGAAGAAGGAAGAGGAGTCCAAGGATTCATGTGACATGGACGAGGATGTTGACCCCAAGCACGCCGCCAAGAGTGATGGCAAGGGCAAGAATCCCTTCGAGAAGAAGGCGGTGGTTTTCCACACTTTCCTTGGCACCCCCACCGTCCGACAACAGAAGACCTCTATGAGGATACTGATGGCCACTCTACCCCCAGTTCCCCAGTACCTGCGCTGGTCGGAGATTCCAATTACTTGGGACATGAAGGATCACCCAGACCACATCCCTACGGAGAACCAATACGCCATGGTCATCAACCCTTTGATTGACGGCAACGAGTTCACCAAATGTATGGTGGATATTGGAAGCAGCATCAACATCATGTACCTGGATACACTGCAGAAGATGAACTTGACGGAGTCAAACCTAAGGCGGACCAACACCATCTTCCACGGTGTAGTTCCTGGTCGGGAGGCTCAGTCCCTTGGGTGCATCACACTTCAGGTTGCCTTTGGCGATGTTAATAATTACCGCCAAGAGCGCATGACCTTTGAGGTGGTCCCCTTCAAGAGTGTGTACCACGTCATATTCGGCCGCGACATATTCCACACCTTCATGGCCAAGCCATGCTTCATCTACAACAACCTCAAGATACCCGGACCAATCGATGTCATCACCATATCCGGAAGCTTTGCCAAAGCTAGGGACTGCGAGATTAATGAAGCAGCATACGCGAAAGCTGTCCTCTACAGCGATGAATTCAAGGAGATCCAGATCAAGGTCGATGACTCAGAGATGCCCGCGTCGAAGAAACAGATTTCCGACTCCGCTCCAGCATTCAAGGCCACCATCGAGACAAGGCCGGTGGAACTTGTGGTAGGCGATGCCTCCAAGAACACCGCCATTGGGACGAACCTGGATCCCAAATAGGAAAGAGCGCTCGTCGAGTTCCTCCGTGAGAATAGGGACATCTTTGCCTCGCAACCCGCCGACATGAAAGGTGTACCTAGGGAACTTGCCGAGCACAGCATAAACATTGATCCAAAATGCAAACCAGTGAAGCAACCTCTACGAAGCTTTGGATATGAGAAGAGACACGCCATAGCCAAAGAGATAGCTAGGTTACTTAAGGCTAGTTTTATCCGAGAAGTCCTTCACACCCAATGGGTGGCCAATCCTGTACTTGTCCCCAAAAAGGGAACCAAAGAATTAATAATGTGTGTCGATTACACCAGCTTGAACAAAGCATGCCCGAAAGATCCGTTTTCTTTGCCTCGCATTGACCAGGTCATTGACTCGACGTCTGGCTCGAAACTTTTGTGTTTTCTCGATGCATACTCAGGATACCACCAGATCAAGATGTGGAAGTCGGACCAATTGGCCACTTTGTTCACTACTCCATATGACACGTTTTACTATGTTACGATGCCCTTTGGGCTGAAAAACACAGGTGCTACGTACCAGCGGAGAATGCAACGTTGCCTACACGATCAAATTGGTCAGAACGTTCATGCCTATGTGGACGATATAGCGGTGATGTCTAAAAAGTCAAATTATTTAATCTCCGACTTAAAAGAAACCTTTGATAATCTCCGGAAATACAACATGATGCTTAACCCTAAGAAGTCTTCGGGGTTCCAGCCGGCAAATTGTTGGGCTTCATCGTTTCCCAGCGTGGAATCGAGGTTAACCCGGAGAAAATCAAGGCCATATTAAACATAAACCGACCGATATGCCTAAAGGACATTCAACGACTAATAGGTTGTGTTGCAGCAGTTAGTCGGTTCGTCAACCGACTTGGAGAGAAGGCTCTGCCGCTGTACAAGTTGTTGAAGAAGGCGGACAAATTCACGTGGACGGACGAAGTAGATGCAGCATTGAAGTAGCTCAAGGAGATTCTTTCCTCATTGCCCATCCTTGGAGCACCCAAGCCTGGAGTGCCCATGTTAATTTACATGGCGGCAACCAACCGGGTAATCAGCATCGTCATCGTGGTAGAGCGGAAGGAACCAGGCTATGAGCACGGAGTTCAACGACCAGTTTACTATGTAAGCGAGGTCTTGACGGAGTCAAAGCAGCGTTACCCGCACTACTAGAAGATAGATTATGGAGTATTCCTTGCTTCTCGGAAGCTGAGGCATTACTTTGAGGAGCACCCAATCACAGTGGTGAGAAAGACTCCACTGTCCGACATTATCAACAACAGTGACGCTATGGGAAGGGTCGCGAAGTGGGGCATTGAACTTGCCGCCCTCGAGATCACCTATAAAAGACGCGACGCTATCAAGTCACAAGCCTTTGTGGATTTTATAGGTGATGCCAGTTGCCAGATGCTACTCCGTTGCCTGAACCAGAATACTAGGTGATGCACTTTGACGGATCAAAGCTGCTCAACGGCTCGGGGGCTGGTGTACTGCTACAGTCACCATCTGGGTACAAGATACACTACGTTCTTCAGATCCACTTCGAGGCTACAAACAACATGGCGACGTATGAAGCACTCATTCACGGATTACGCGTAGCCAAGGATATTGGCATCAAGCGTGCTATGGAGATTCCGACTTGTTTACCCAGCAGGTGGCTGGCACCTGGAATGCGCTGAACCCTATGATGGCGGCATATCGAGACGAAGTGGACAAGATAGCCAAGAGCTTCTTGGGCTACGAGGTCAAGTATGTACCTAGGGAGCAAACCGAGGCAGCTGATCTGCTGTCTAATCTTGGATCAGGGCGCAAACGAATTCCTCCAGGAGTTTTCCTAGAGCATATGCGGACACCATCTGTGAAGGGAGCAGACATCGACAACCTGGATAGAGTTGACTCTTTCGTCCACATGGTGGCAAAGGTCCCTCCGGCTTGGACAAAACTGTTCATGGATTATCTCGAACACGGAACTTTGCTTGACGACGAGGTCAAAAGACGGCAAATAGTACGTCGAGCAAAGGGCTATACCATAATCAATGGACAGCTCTACAAAAGGAGCACTACTGGTGTATACCTTAAGTGTGTTTCCCAGCAAGAAGGTATTGAAATCCTACGTGAAATCCATCTCGGAGATTGCGGGCATCACGCCGCTCCTCGATCGTTGGTCGCAAAAGTCTTCTGGCAAGGATTCTATTGGCTGACCGCGAAGGCGGACGCCGACAAGCTGGTTGAGACATGCATGGGATGTCGGTATTATGCCCGACAACCACATGTTCCTGCTGAAGAATTGCGGACAATACCAATAACTTGGCCGTTTGCATTCTAGGGGCTAGACATGGTGGGACCGTTACAAAAAGCACCATGTGGGTTTACGCATCTGCTAGTAGCAATTGATAAATTCACTAAATGGATAGAAGCTAAACCCATTAGAAAGCTTGATGGGGCAACTGCCCTCAGGTTTGTCCAGGATCTAGTGGTGAGATTTGGTCTACCACATAGCATTATCACCGACAATGGTAGCAACTTATCACTCAGAGAAGTGGAGGCATATTGTTGGGAGAAGGGCATCTAACTTGAATTTGCATCTATGGCACATCCACAATCCAATGGTCAGGTTTAGCGAGCAAATGGATTAATTCTGCAGGGAATAAAGCCACGTCTTGAGGCACCATTGCATAGAGAAGCTGGAGCCTGGGCGGAAGAATTGCCATCTGTGATGTGGAGTTTACGAACTACACCTAACAGATCTACCGGCTACACCCCTCACTTCATGGTATATGGAGCAGAAGCCATCCTACCTTCTGACATACTTCACGATGCACCAAGGGTTGCCGCCTACGATGAAGAAGACGCTGAAGAATCCAGACGCCTCGATGTGGGCCTTCTCGAGGAGGAGTGTGTTTTGGCATCCCAAAGATCCGCCATCTACCAGCAGAAGCTACACAGCTACCATAGTCGCCGCGTTAGTCATCGCTCGTTTAAAGAGGGGATCTGGTGCTCCGACTTAAGTAGAAGAAGTCACACAAATTATCCCCACCATGGGAAGGACCGTTCATCATAAGAAAGGCGCTACTCAATGGGTCTTACTACCTCGTTGACAATCGTGAACTGAAGGATAGACCCAACGAGGATCATAAGTGTAAGCGACGTGACCTGGATGATGAATACCTGGAGCTTGATCGGCCATGGAACATAGCACAGCTACATCCTTTGTACACTTAACATTTTTTATCTAATTGTATACCTCTTATATGATAAATGAAGTAAATCTCTTCTGTTCACTCATATTTCTGAGTCTTTTAACTCCTTTAGTGTTCATTTTTGGATCATATTAAACTTTTATGCACAAGCTTTGCGATTGCACTTGTGAAAATTCCGCCTACGGGCGTTAGCTTAAGTTTTCTGGTCTACACGTTCTTTGTTGTTTTTATGTGGATTCTGGAGTAGTGACTTTCGGCACTTATTGTCGGCGATTTTGTGCATCGGTTATTGACGGTGCCATTGGGAATCATTGCCTGAGTGCATGGTTCCGACAACGAGTCTTTCGACTCACGAAAATTCAAGCATAAGAACCAAAGTAATGGATAAGCCAGCACTTGCTTAAAAAATATATACATGCTGGAACTAGTTCTTAAGTAACAGGACATACACAATTGTTTTCCGCCTTAAGTTAACACGTAGTTTTTTCCGCATAACATGTTACATAGGAAACAAATATTACAAGTTATTTCTTATTCCTCTGGCGCAGGCGACTTGGAAGCAACATCATCGGCAACAGGAGAGTCACCCTCGAAGTTGGCAGTGTTGAGGGACTCGGTGGAGCTTTGGTTGCCGCCATCGATGGTTTTCAGTGGCACGAAGACGTTAATGTTGACCATCTCAGCGACACTGGTGTCATAACCCGTTAGTGACGCCAAGATAGATTCGTGGTTTATCTTTTGGCCTTCGTCATCTATGTCGGGGATACCAGAGGTTACCGTGTCGATGTCAGCATTCTTGTAGTGTGTCTTGACCATGGACAACGTCATCCTTGCACCGGCCCATGCACATGAAGCTTTGCAGCTTGCGATACACTCGAGGGCTCGACGCAGAATCTCCGAGAACTTCGCCACAGAGTCCGATGCCTTGATATTGATCTAGAGGGGCTTGGCAATCTCTTTGGCCTGTGCGATGGCAGTGCTGATGAAGTTGCCAGCAAGGACCATGCATTCCTCTGGAGGAGGAGGCGACCGGGTTAAACCCATAGGAGCTGCGAATTCCCGACAAAGGAGCGCATGAGTTCAAAAAGTTAGAGTATCTAGACTACAGAAAACCAAGACGGAGAATCACTTACTGAAGATGATGGCCTCAGCCTGAGAGTCTCCGCCATGGAGTCCCGTTCTTGTTGGAGGAGCTTGTACGCTTCATGATGGCGTTAATTTTTCTCATCAGCAGCTTTCTTCTTCTCTTTTAGGATAGCGATTTCCTCCTTCAAGCGGTTCATCTCCTCGTTGACGGAGTCCTGCAGGATCTTGTTTTTGCTATCCAGCTGCTAAATGTGCTTGGATTGCTCGACAATGTCCTTAACCTTGGAAATGGTTTTTGCAAGTCGGAGAAACACCAGTACACAGTGAGTACTCGGAGAATACAAAAGATTAAGTTGGAATACGAACAAGAAAGGGAAAACATATGCTTGCTCTTGATGATCTGTTCCTTCAAGAAGGCAGTTTTACCCTTTTCAGCTTCCAAGTCCGCGCGCATCTTTTGGTACTTGTCGTTGGCCATGCCCCTCCGAGCATTCTCATTCTATGGAAAGAAGAAAGTTAACCGTTGTTTGGTCTACTTAAAGCATCTAACTGGAAAGTTTCCACCTAGACGCTCGGGGGCTACAGCGAGAGTTTTTAACTTAGTAATATGCTTAGTCTTTCTTTAAGCGTCTAGTCAGAACTAATTCAGTTTTCGATTAGAATCTTGGGAGCTACAGCATAAAGTTTTTAACTCAGATGTATGCTTAGTTTCTCTTTAAGCATCTAGTCAGAACTAATTCAGTTACAACTAGAAGCTTGGGGGCTACAGTATCGAAATTTATAAACACTGCATATGCTACTCTTACAGCATCTAGTCGGAATAATTCATTCCACCCATATGATTGGGGCTACAGTGACAAGTTTTCTAGCTTAGTCACTCTTAGAGCATTTAGACGCAAAGACTTATGGTTTTCCGTCTAAATCTTTAGGGGCTACAGTGGGATATTTATATGAAATGCAAAAAGGAAAATATAACTTACAAGTGCAATGATCTTGAGGTTGGTAGCACTCTCAGCCAGCAGCTTGGCAAAGGATACACTATTTCCTTGCAAGATTTCTGCTTGCTAGAGAAGCTCCTCAAGACCTCACGTTGGAGATGTCAGCACCGCACCAGGAAACAGAGAAGTGCTACCCAGCGTAAGTACTGGATAGAATATCTTTGGAAACCCTATGGTTTTCTTGGGTGCGGGGGCGCCGCCTTCGGCAGATGTACCACCTTCCATCACCACCTTACCACTACCGATGGCATCGTTATCCGGAGCTTCAGCCATTTGGTTTACGGCACTCTCTTGTGTCGGTAGCTTCAAGCCTGTTCGCCGACAACAGCAAGCTCGGTAGAGGCACCTGAGTCCACTTCCATGGCGGAAGGGTCAGCTGCTTCCTTGGCTTGAGAGCTTGTCGGAGCGGACGAAGGCTTGACGATGGGAGTGATAGGGGCGATGGCGGCAGATGCGTCGCGATGCAGCATATCCTTGATGGTTCAAGAAGCCCCCGAAGTTTTGGAGGTCTTCTTCAAGCTGGTCGTGGCTTTCTTCCTGAAACGTGCAAAATGCATAAGTATGGGAACAAGACAGACAAATGGACAATGTCGGAGAGAAATAAGCTTACACAAGAGGGGATGATTTAGCAAAAGGAATCCCAGTAACCTTTCTTTTCTCCGCCTCTAGGGCGGCGGTAGTCTTCTTGGAGGCTCCACCCTCCGTTTTCTTCTTCTTGTCTCCGTCGGCAGGGTCAGAGGTGGAGCTCTTCCGCTTTCGCGCCAACGGAGCATCGTCGTCAGACACGACGGTGAATTCCTTCATCTTTGGATCATAGATTTGAGGAGCCATGCTGTCCTCATCTATGTCGCTGAGCTGTTAAGTGAAGAACCACCATGTTAGATGAGATGGTAATGGCTAGACGGAAGAACTTGAGTATATGTCATACATGGAAAATAAACAGTTACCTTTGGGAACTTGCTCTCTACGAACATGTCGTAGGTGATGGCGAAGCCACGCTTCTTGTCCTTCACCTTGACAATGTCCTTGAGGCGAAGCTTGATGGAGTCGCTCGAGAAATTATCCTCGGAGATGCGGAGGCTATCCCTTCTATCGTTGGAATACTCGTGCATCAGCTTCAAGCGGTGCTGCAGAGGCTGGATCCGCCTAATGAACCACCACATGGCTAGGTCCAATCCGGTCAAACCCGTCTCTACGAACTACTCTATCCGCTTATAGTGCGGGAAGCGTCGATGTCGGAGGGAAGGGAGGCCTCGGATCTCCATGTCGAGGCTTCGACGGCTGCTCCATCGACAAAGTCCGGGTACATGACTTCTCGGCCAGCCAGAGGGATATCTGGGCCATAGAAGTACGTCCGCTGCCAATTCTTGCAGGATTCGTGTCCGACGATTTCAGGGAAGCGCCGGCCAGGTCGGATCTTGAAGCTAATGGTGCCACAATTTCTATGTTCGCCCTTGCTGGCTCCGGCTTCGTGCTTGACGGTGTAGAAATATATGAAGATATCTAGCCTAGGCCTAATCCCTAGATAACCCTCGCAAAGAGCCACGTAGTTGCTAAGCGCTAAGATGCTATTGCGGGAGAGGTTCTGTGGCTGTACTCGGTAATGATTCAGTATAGCAAGGAAGAAGTTCGAGATGGGCAGGGAGACGCCGTGTACCATATGTGCTTTGAGGTACACCTTTTCTCCGGCTTGGGGAGAAGGTGTGACCTCGCCGGCCGGTGCCGCCCGCCAGCCGAGCCCCTCCGTCGCAGGGAGGTAGCCCTCGTTGATCAGATCTTTGATGTCGCGGTCCCTGATATCCGAACCGCGCCAGTCGCCCTTGTGTGAATTGTACTCCTCCTCCAGCAGCTCTAGCGCCGCTGAACTATGGTCGCCGCCGGTGGTTTCGACCACCGCGGACTTGGGAATGACCAAGCCTTCTGGGGGCACGACGATGGACCTCGCCGGCTTCACCTGATACCGCCATGGAAGGGGAGGAGCTGCTACTGGCCATTGGATGCGTTCAGAGTGCGAGGCGCGGAAAGCTCGAGGAGACGCTTGCCTGAGGAAGAAGAAGATGCAGGGGAGAATGAGGTGAAAAAGTAAATTTTCCACCGCAGTTACTATTTATGGTCTCCGGCATCAAGATTCATGCAGCTTGATCGAATGGTTGCCGCGTAGACGACATGTGCGGAGACGTGCACAGAAATTTCGCCACGTACCAACCGTTGCCGCCAACGGTTCGTATCGCTCGCACGAGAAAAGTGGACATGATTGCGTTATTTGCATGTGTGAGTTACAAGGCATTGCTGACCTATGTCTACGTCGCCCTAGCTGTCATAGGCAGATGAACCATCACATCAGAAGATTCCGGCATGGACGGATCCAGTCTGGCTACGGAAGAGTACGATGGAAGATTCAGCAATTCTCCGACTTACGAATTGAAGACGGAGAAAACCTTGCAGGGTTCTTTGGGAGGACTACAAGATGTTTCTTGATGATTTGCCGAAATTCATCTAGACGGAGCATTCAACGTGAAGGGGCAATACGGCGCAAGATCTCAGAGTTCTCTGGGGGCTACTGTTGGGGATATTCTATATGGGTATCCTCATAGCATGTCTCCAATCCGGATAACCCGGGTGGCCCACAGTTGGTACCATGGCCCATGGCCTGCTGGGCGGCCCAGTTAGATGGATCCAGAAGGGAGGCCCATGCCGGATAAAGGAAGGATACGGTGGAGTCACCAACGTACCCGGAGCCTTGGAGTACAAGAGACGCTAGACTAGTAATAGACGGTGTAGGACTCTGTAACCTGTCCGGCTAGGACTTTTCCCTGTAACCCTAGGACCTGGCGACTATATAAGTCAGGCCTATGGGAGCCTTTAGGGCACAACCTAAGACGACAATCTCAGACAACCTAGTATCGATTCACATACACCTCGCACAGCGAACCTATCTCTGTAACTCGGTGTATTGCCATTATAGTGATTTATAGCAGGAGTAGGATTCCGCCACCGTTGTGGGATCTGAACCTAGGTAAGCTGTGTTACCTCGTACCCGTCAACCGTCCGCCTTCCCCCACGTCTCTAAACACGCACTGTGATGACCCCTCCATGGCGTACTAGTCGGCAATACCACGACAGACTTGATTGTTGTACGCGGGTTGTACTCGATGTCAAAAGCTGCAAGCTATATTCCCCACTTTGCGACACGTCTTGTGGAATCGCGGTTGTTGATTATATCTCGTAGGGGAGCAGTATTCACCACTGTGATCTTGTGCTCTTGGATGTAGTGTCGTAGCTTTCTGGATGCAAATAACACTCCATAGGCTAGCTTTTGATGGTGTGGATACCGTTGTTTCGACTTTGTCAAAACCTCGCTCAGGTAATAAGTTGTACGCTGCACCTTGTGATCATGGCCTTCCTCCTCACGCTCCACTACTGTTACTACACTTATGACTTTGTTAGTCGCTGCACTGTATAGTAACATAGGATCCTGAGGATCTAGCGCTGCGATAACTAGTGGGTTTGAAAGTAGGTATTTCAAACTTTGTAGGGAAGCTTCGTCTTCCTGGGTACAAACAGATTTGTCGGTTTTCTTCAAGATCTTGTATAAAGGTGCGGCTCTTTCTCCGAGCCGGCTGATGAACCGACTCACTACTGCAATGCAGCTAGTGAGACATTGCACGTCCTTCAGTCGAGTCAGCCTAGCAATGTTTAGTATAGCCTTAATTTTGTCCCGGCTCACCTCTATGCCTCTTTCAGACACGATTAAACCTAACAATTTTCTGGCTGTAATTCCAAAGAAACACTTCCTCAGATTTAGCATCATATTGAATTTTCGTAGGCTAGCAAATGTTTCCTCCAAGTCAGAAATTAAAATTTCCCTCTTTTTGGACATAACTGCTATGTCATCTACGTATACATGGACGTTGCGTCCGATTTGGTCATTAAGACAACATTGCATAGTACGTTGATATGTTGCTCCTGCGTTCTTTAAGCCGAAAGACATAGTTTTTTATAAGAAGGTTCCGAAAAGAGAGACGAAAGATGTCTTGATTTGATCTGATTCTTTCATTGGTATTTGGTGATATCCGGAATATGCATCGAGAAAACAGAGTAATTCTGACCCTGTCGTTGAGTCGATAACTTGATCGATTCTTGGCAGAGGGAACGGGTCTTTAGGACATGATTTGTTCAAAGCGGTATATTCAACACACATCCTTAATTCAATAGTGTCCTTTTTAGGGACGAGTACAAGATTTGCCACCCAATCTGTATAGATGACCTCTGTTATGAATCCGGCTAATTCTAGTCTAGCTAATTCCTTGGCTATTGCTTTGCGCTTCTCATCACCAATCTGTTGTAAGGAATGTTTGATGGTTTTAGCGCCAGGGTACACATTAAGAGAGTGCCCGGCAAGTTACCTAGGTACTCCGGTCATGTCAGAAGGCTGCCATGCGAAGATATCACTATTAGCTTTGAGGTACTCGACGAGCGCGCTTTCCTATGTGCAGTCTAAGCCTACCCCTATGTTCATCATCTTGGAGGGATCATCTTCCTTCAGCGATGTTTTCTTTGTCTCTTTCGATGACTTGAAATGCATGCTTGGCTTCAGCGCCTCATTCTTCATAGTGGGCATCTCGGACGGATCGATGGTCTTCTTGATCTCCTGGTACTCCTGGGCGTGTAGCACGGCTTCTGCAAAGGCAGCAGATCCTTCGTCACACTCTCGCGCTTTCCTCGGATTTCCTCGGATGGTGATGACGCCCTTTGGACATGGAGGTTTTATCATATTGTAAATGTAACAGGGACGAGCCATGAATGCCCAGTAAGCCGGACGCCCGAAGATGGCGTGGTAAGCACTTTTGAACGGTACCACCTCGAAAGAGAGTGGCTCGGTCCGGTAATTATTGTAACAACCCAAGTTTGTAAAATGTAATTAGTACCTTAAGCATTGCATGCATATGTTAAATCAATAAGGTAATGCATGTGAGCAAGTTTTTGAACAATGCAAACCCTAAACCATAGTTTTCTCTTTCTCATAAATCCATTCAAAGTGGTTTGAATTTGAAAATTACAAAAATAATGGAGCCCAAATGGATTACAAGGGCCCCCATGTGTTTCAAATAATATTTTAAACCTTCTGGTATTTTTAAAATACCAAAAATAGTTTACAAGTAAAATCTAAAAGAGAAAATACGAAAACAAAAAAAGAAAAAGAAAAATAGCTTTACAAAAAAAGAGCAGCAGCAGCCAATGGGCCGTGGCCCATCTCTACTCTTCCCTCTCCCTACCACCCGCGCGCTGCGGCCAGCAGCCCAGCTTGGCCCACCCGAGGCCCAGGAGCCAGCCTTGTACCACTTCGCATCGCGCCGTCTTCGTCGACGACAAAGCTTTGCTTCGCTGTCGCCGGCGATGACGTCCGCCACCGTTCCGCGCGCCAAGATTCGCGCCACCGACGGTGCCGACGCCTACAAGACCACCTGGCCACTGTAGTGGAGAACCCTAACCCTCTTTCTCCCCCTCGCGTGCGTTCTCTCCCTCTCTGGATGAACCCTATCGGAGCCTGGCCGCTGTCTTGAGCCGCCCCGAGCCAAGCGAGCAAACCCACGAGCTTCGCCTCGCTGCCCTCTACCTCCCCGCAGAAGGAATTGAAGATGGGCACCCAGAATCATCGTCATCAACCTCGTCTTCTCCACGGCTGGCAGGAGCTCTGTCGCTCGATTCCGTCGTCTCCGACCCCGGCTACCCTCCTCGACCCCTCCACTCACTACTAGGAAACATGTTGTTCGTGGCGCACCTGAAAATCCCATCCGTGGCCCACTAGTGGTGCGCCACCATCCCTGTGCTACGGCTAAAATATAGCCATAGCGCACTGCCTGGTGCGCTACGGTTAACTGGACACATCTATAGCGCACCTGCCAGTGCGCCACGGCTAGAAACGATAGTGCGCTTCCACTATGTTCTCTCTGGCGCATACGGCAGTGCGCCACTGATGTTATTCATGTGTGCTTTAGATCACGTTTGCCACTAAAGCCATGCCATGTGCGCCACGGGCAATATTTTTGTTTTTTTTATTCTGATCCAGATGATATTCTATACAGATTATATACAATATTTAAGGCAGATATACACAGACAGATATAAGATATATAGTTATATATATGAATACACAATTTTCAAAACAAGATTGAATCAAATACATATATATACGTCCCATACATGAATACATAGTATAAGTTACATTGTTTCGATCAAGTTACAAAGTAGTCGGTGACATGGAAATACATGTGTCTCGAACAAGTTAGAGCTTGGAAGCTCGCCTAGACATCTAAACTAGAAACAAGGGCGGGATAAACAACCAAAGATGATAAGCATCACCGCGACGAAGGTGTAGGTCTTCATCCGGTTCGTCGTCCTAACTCCCGCTAGATAGCGCGCGTATCTAGATTCCGCCTCCTCTATAGTGTTGTACCCTTTGTAGCTATTGCCGCTGCAACGGTGCACCTGTCTCCGGTAGTCTTCCCAATCATCGTAGACTTCGGGAACCCGTCCCTTGTACACTGCGTACCACATCATCTACAAGTTTGCAATAATAATTAACCGGTGATTGAAAAAACATGTACAATTAAAGTCGCATATGAAGATACACTTATAGAAAGTACTCCCAACTCAAATAGACCAAAGTAACTCAAAAAGCATGCCTCATATATAACTAGGTCGTTGGACACAGGAATATGCTACGATGGAACTGTCCGCCAAGTAGGATGCACAATGGTGCGCCTAGTTGGTGTAGGTGCGCTTCGTTGGGAAACCCCAAGCTCAAGGTGTGATGCAACACAACAGCAAGTCTTCCCTCAGTAAGAAACCGAGGTTATCGAACCAGTAGGACGAAGGAAACGTCACAAAAGTGTTGCAAGCAACGAGGAAACCTGCACAACACAAACTCAAGACTTTGGCCCAATGAACAGTGAGGTTGTCAATCTCATCGGTTGATGTAACAATGGATTAACTGTATGGTGTGGAAGGTGATGATGGTTTTCAGCAAGTAAATAGTGGGAGATGTATCAATGGTAAATATTGTAACGGGGTCCATAGTTCACTAGAGGTGCTCTCCTTTGATAAACAAAATGGCATGAAGGGTAAACAAATTACAGCAGGGCAATTGACAGGAACTGAGCAAGGCATAACAATGCAATACTAGACAAAAAGATCCTATGAGATTCGATTGGGCAATACAACAATATACATAGACCGCCATCCAACTGCATATATGACTAGAAGTCCACCTTCAGGTTATCATCCGAACCCTCTCCAATATTAAGTTGCAAGCAACAGACAACTGCTTTAAGCAAAGTGTGTAAGGTAAACATCCACTTGTTCCATGAACAAGAGACCGTTGTTTTGTCCCTAGTGGAAACAACACATCTACAACCGAAGAGATTTCTGCCACTTCCCTTGGAAACTAGAGGCATGAACCCACTATTGAGCATAAACACCCCCTCTTGGAGTCACTAGCAACTACTTGGCCAAGATAGCTACTAACAACGGAGAGCATGCAAGATCACAAATAACACGGACATGATAGAATCAAATAGACAAAACCATTAACCAATCTAACATAGTAATCTCAATATCTATCGGATCCCCGCAAACACAACATGCATGATTACAAATATATTAGATCTTGATCATGAACGGAGCTCACAAGATCTATATACGAAAGCACGCAGAGGTGATACAACCATTTAGCTACTACATGGACCCGTAGTCCAAGGTGGAGCTACTCACGCTTCATACCGGAGGCTGACATGATGAAGAAGAAGGCCTTTGGGATGATCTCCCCTCCGGCAGGGTACCAGGAAGAACTTCAGATCCCCCGATATAGGGACGATGGTGGCGGCGGCTATAGAAGGTTTCGTGTAGTTTTGATCGGGTTCCTAGTGTTTCTGCATCGGGGGCTTCTTATAGGCGAAGGGGCGAACCATGGGGGCCACCAGGGGGGCCACACCCTGCCTAGAC
Organism: Avena sativa; assembly: GCA_916181665.1. Taxonomy (NCBI): domain Eukaryota; kingdom Viridiplantae; phylum Streptophyta; class Magnoliopsida; order Poales; family Poaceae; genus Avena; species Avena sativa. The sequence goes on along the minus strand of OV702279.1, from coordinate 48,699,420 downwards.
GCGGGCCAGTCTTGGCCGCTCCTAGGGGGGTCTGGCGGCCCTGTGGCGCCCCTCAGTCTCATCGTCTGGCTTCGTGTCGCCCACGGTAAAATATTGACTTTGGCTTTTGTCCTGTCCAATTCCGAGAATATTGATTTTGTGCCTTTCTGGAACCAAAAACAAAAGAAAACAGGCAACTCACACTGTGGCAACTTGTTAATAGGTTAGTTCCAGAAAAGATATAAAAACTCCTCAAAGTGTAGTCAAAGCAAAGCAAAGTAGATACTAAACAAGCATGGAACATCAAAAATTATAGATACGTTTCCGACGTATCAAGCATCCCCAAGCTTAACTCATGATCGTCCTCGAGTAGGTATGTGATAAAAGAAATTTTTTTGAGGTGACATGCACCATAAAAACCAAGATCAAACCATTTGGAAGCATTTAAAGCTGGGATCAAAGAACTGTAAACATGTGCATGAAATATGGAGTTCTAACAATAAGACAAAATAACTATGCATGCAACATGAAAGCCCACAAACAAAGATCATGAATAACATGCATTGAAAAACGTTTGTTTGTTTCACATACAGAGAACATGGAATAGTGGCATTCAGCTTATCCCTCATGGAGTAGCGAATAGATGCACAGGACACCGTCAAAGTTCATAAGAGTGACTAGATACAAATAGCACAAAAACAAGTAATATCACAATATGCATCAATTAATAAGTTTTGTGACACTGCAGATAGAACTAAGAATGGCAACTATGCTCTCTTAATGGTTCCTAAAGGATAGAAGGTGGGGACTCAATACAATAGTGGAAGAAAGTCCCTTCATAAAGGGAAGCAGGGATTTCAAGTTTCAAAAAGATCTTCCAAAAATTATGGTACTTGTTAGCTTTTAGCCCTCATTGCACCTATCATAAGCATCTTGAAGTGACTAAGGTTAAAGTGAACAAACTATGGAGTATATGCTTGACAAAGTATAAGTTGGCAATCTCAAGTCCCTTGAATACGAGGGCCACACCTCATGCTACTCAACTTCAGTCACTTGTTAGTTCTTGTCATAGTAAGTATATGTGTATCATAGAGAACCGCCAACGGGGTACCCCTTGCACATGGTACAGGAGCTATCCCATAACCAAAATGACAAGGCAAGCAGACAATGAGCATATCAGCAATCTTTTTATTTACTATGTGCATAGCTTTTTATTGAGGATGCTTCACAGAATTATCATTATGGTGATGCTGCAAGTTTCCACCATGATAAGGCATGGCTTAGGCTAGCGGCCCAGGCGTTTCTCTAACACAAAATACATAACTCCATGGACTTACAAGCTCCCTCTTTATTTCACACCGGTGACATCCATAGACAAAAGAGCATGATATCAACTGTGTACAAAGTACAAGTGCAATGTTGAAAACATTCCCCATGACAACATCGTTCTGCTAATTCCAACGTATAAGTGCAAGTATATACAACATAGATGACACAATGGTTCAACTTTATTAGGGGCAAATAATATAAAGTGTGTCGTCAAGTTTGTGAGGGCTTTAATCACTAAGTTTTCACATAACAAAATACTTTTTAATTGGAAGATAGCTAAAAACAATAATATACTTGGAATGGTGTATCACACCATGCATAGGAATTTATAGTGGAGACTTTAGAATACTTGGTTTCTTGGGAGTTGGAAGCATGAGTATAACTTACTCATACAAGTGGAGGCTAGCAAAAGACTGGGAGCAACCAACTAAGAGAGCAATAATGGCGATAATCATGTAGAGCGACCAAACATTACTAATCAAAGCGTAGAATAGTACTACAAGTCAAGGACTAAATGATCATAGAGGCTATCGTGACTTGTTCATATTCATAACATGGTGTGAGCATGTGCCAAGTTAACCCAAATAAAACATCAAAGGAGAAAACCACTATACTATGATTTTGCATGCTAAAACAACGCATGATTCTTTCAAGGCACACTACGAAATCCCAAATTTTTGGAAAAAAACATGCTACAAAAATAATCACTAATCATAAGGTCAAAACAACAACTAGCATGTCATGCTAAAGTCTAAGTCACAGTCAATGCAAGCTCCTCTATCACTTTCAAGCAATAACTTTCTACTCCTATCCAACATCAATTGACTTATTTGAAACAGCACGGCGAGAACGGGGGTCCAAACTACTTTATTAAAGCAAAATAAGAAAACTAAGCAAACCAAAAGAAACTAAGAAGCTCCAAGAACAACAAAATAGTACATGAAACAATAAAAATGAAGTATCTAGACACACCTGAGCTTTTTATTGATGAAAAAGGGATGCCTTGGGCATCCCCAAGCTTTGACACTTGTACCTCTTAGATATTTCTTGGGGTGAAACCGGGGTGGCATCCCTAAGCTTGAGCTTTTGTCCATTCTTCATCTCATTACATCATTCTCTCTCTACACCTGAAATTTTTCCTTCATACAAAACTTCACACAATCTTCATTAGCAACATTAGTGTATTCAAAAGATAATAGACCTTTGGGTTTAGCTTTGGAACATCAAAACTCTTAAATAAAAACACAAGATACTGTAGCAACTCCTTCAAAAAGCTCAATTCCCCAAAACAGAACTCAAAAAGGAATCAATAAGAAGCAAATGCAAATAATGGCAGAAATCTGTCAAAACAGACAAGCAGGTAGAAACCTATTTTTTCGAAACTCTTCTGTTGCTCAAATCAAAAAGTGTTGAACTAACGAAAGTTATATAACATAATGGGGCATTTATTAATAAATTTTCACCTCAATCCGACTTACAGATACTCCTCACGAATGTTTAAGGTGGAGGACAGAAATCTGTTTTGGGACAACAACTCCCCAAATATTAATTCCCTCTCATTATAGGTCATTCTTGGCACAAAAAGCAAACAAAAAGGATAAGAAGAGGCCATTACTGAAGTAATAACTTCCAAGACTCAAGGAAACTCTTCGGTTATCTCCCAACAAGTACTTTTCTTTAACTCCTTTAAGTTAGGCTTGATAGCTTGAGAAGATGCTCACATAAGAAATATGAATTGGAGTAAAAGAGAGCATCAAGAAGCAAATTTAAAACACATTTAAGTCTAACCTTCTTCCTATGCATCGGAATCTTGTACACAAATAAATTCACAAAGAACAAAGTAACAATCATAGGAAGATAAAACAAGAGTAACTTCAAGACTTTCAGCACATAGAGAGGTGTTTGAGTACCATGAAAACTTATACAACCATATTTTACTCCCTCATAATAATTTTCAGGAGCCTCATGAATAAACTCAACAATATAGCTATCAAATAAAGCACATAGAGAGGTGTTTCAAATATAGCTATAAACTCAACAATATAGCTATCAACAATATAGCTATCAAATAATAATTTTCAGGAGCCTCATGATCTACAAACACATAATTTCTATCAAGCTCAAAAATAGTGGGATTAAAACCTTCATAGGTTTTAATCAAAGTAGATATTTCAAAAGGATCCACAGGAACATAACATTCATCCTCCTTTGGTAAGCATGGGGGACAATCAAATAATGTAAGGGATAAAGAGTTACTCTCATTATAAGGTAGGCATGGGTAGATCCATTTTTCCTCCTTTTGTTCATCACTATCCTCCTCTTTTTCGTCTAATGAGCTTCTGATTTCAACAATTTCTTCTTCCATCGGCTCCTGCAAGGCACTAGTCTCTTCCATTTGTGGAAAGCATATATTAAATATTAAATAATATAGCCATTTGTTTCCTTGTAATTATCAAAGAAAAATTTAAGTATCTCATAAACCTCATATTCATAAGGTGCATCATCAGTATTTTCAAGCAAACTAGCAAGTTCAAATGCACCCTTGAAAGTAATAAAATTTTAAATTTGTTCCACATCATAAAAGGCATAATTTCCCTAAACATAAGAAGATATGGTAACAATATCATTATACTCACATTTAAAAGGAAGGTGTTTATACCTCCTACAGCAACAAGACTTATCAAAGCAATAAGTAACATTATAAGTAGAGAACACGTCTCTAGCAATAGTATTCAACTTATCAATTTGTTCCCATAAGTGTTTACCTTTTTGTGACAAATGGTGTTCCTTATAATAATACTTTTGTTCTTCCATGAACCCACCTTGCCAATAAGAACTAGTTTCAAAGAAACCATCCATTTATAGAAAGCATGACCAAGCAAGGCAATAACAGACCAGCAACTAGAACAGGGACTAAGTTTTTGGTCTTTTGAATAGAGAAAGCAAACTAAACTAGACTATTTTTTTAGAGTTTTTGATAAAAATAGGCAAACAAAACCAAGCAAAAGAAACTAAGCAAAACAAAAACAAAGTAAAGAGAAAGGTTGAGGAAGACTCCCCTTGGGAAGACGACCTTAGCCTCCCCGACAACGGCGCTAGAAAACTTGTTGGTGCGCCTAGTTGATGTAGGTGCGCTTCGCCGTGAAACCCCAAGATCAAGGTGTAGCACAGCAACAAGTCTTCCCTCAGTTAAAAACCGAGGTTATCGAACCAGTAGGAGGAAGGAAACGTCACAAAAGTGTTGCAAGCAACGTGGAAACCTACACAACACAAACTCAAGACTTTGCCCCAACGAACAGTGAGGTTGTCAATCTCACCAGTTGATGTAACAAAGGATTAACTGTATGGTGTGGGAGGTGATGATGGTTTTCAGAAAGGAAAAAGTATAAGATGTATCAATGGTAAAGATTGTACCGGGGTTCATAGTTCACTAGAGGTGCTCTCCTTAGATAAACAACATGGCATGAAGGGTAAACAAATTACAGCAGGGCAATTGACAGGAACTGAGCAAGGCATAACAATGCAATACTAGACAAAAAGATCCTATGAGATTCGATTGGGCAATACAATATACATAGACCGCCATCCAACTGCATCTATGAATATAAGTCCACCTTCAGGTTATCATCCGAACCCCCTCTAGTATTAAGTTGCAAGCAGCAGATAACTGCTTTAAGAAAAGTGTGTAAGGTAAACAATCCACGTGTTCCATGAACATGAGACCATTGTTTTCTCCCTAGTGGCAACATCACATCTACAACCGAAGAGATTTCTGCCACTTCCCTTGGAAACTAGAGGCATGAACCCACTATCGAGCATACATACCCCCTCTTGGAGTTACTAGCAACTACTTGGCCAAGATACCTACTAACAACGGAGAGCATGCAAGATCACAAATGACAAAGACATGATAGAATCAAATAGACAAAACCATTAATCAATCTAACATAGTAATCTCAATATACATCAGATCCCCGTAAACACAACATGCATGATTACAAATATATTAGATCTTGATCATGAACGGACCTCACAAGATCTATACATGAAAGCACAAGGAGGTGATACAACCATATAGCTAATACATGGACCCGTAGTCCAAGGTGGAGCTACTCACGCTTCATACCGGTGGCTGGCATGATGAAGAAGAAGGCCTTCGGGATGATCTCCCCTCCGGCAAGGTACTAGGAAGAACTTCAGATCCCCCGATCTAGGGACGATGGTGGCAGCGGCTACATAAGGTTTCGTGGAGTTTTTATCGGGTGCCTAGTGTTTCTGCATTGGGGGCTTCTTATAGGCGAAGGGGCGAGCCATGGGGGCCACCAGGGGGGCCACACCTTGCCTAGATGCGGGCCAGGCTTGGCCGCGCCTAGGAGGGGCCTGGCGGCCCTATGGCCCCCCTCAGTCTCGTCTTCTGGCTTCGTGTCTCCCACGGTAAAATATTGACTGGCTTTTGTCCTGTCCAATTCCAAAAATATTGATTTTCTTCCTTTCTGGAACCAAAAACAAAAGAAAACAAGCAACTAACACTGTGGAAACTTGTTAATAGGTTAGTTCCAGAAAAGATATAAAAACTCCTCAAAGTGTAGTCAAAGCAAAGAAAAGTAGATACTAAATAAGCATGGAACATCAAAAATTATAGATACGTTTCAGACGTATCAAGCATCCCCAAGAATAACTCCTGCTCGTCCTCGAGTAGGTAAGTGATAAAATAATAATTTTTGAGGTGACATGCACCATCAAAACCAAGATCAAACCATTTGCAAGCATTTAAAGTTGGGATCAAAGAACTCTAAACATGTGCATGAAATATGGAGTTCTAACAATAAGACAAAGTAACTATGCATGCAACATGAAAGGTGTCACATCCCAAATTTTAGATTTGGTTCTGCATATCATTCATATCATTGCATCATACTCTTCCATGCAAAACCATCAATTGAAAAGATTCGGCAAAACACTATTTTCTAAACCCCACTCTATTTTACTACGAGGCTCCTACGGGAGGCTTTAGTAGGACTTGTGTTGTCCACCCTTGTAGCCTAGTGGTTTCTCTCATCCCTTGACCCTAGGTTGTTCCCCTCGATTTTACAACAATTTAGGAACAAGAATCGCCCAATTCGGAGCTCGTACGGAAAAGTTACGGAGGTTTTACTAATTGCAAAAAGGAAAAAGAAAAGGGATCAAAAAAAAAGAGGGCGCCCAGCCTGCTGGGCCGCGCTGGCCCAGCCGGCCTGCACCGCACAGCCCGCGCGACGGATAGTCCGCCGCCGCCCCGTATCCGACTAGGACCCCGCGTGGGGCCCACATAAGCGGACCCCACCCGCGCGTCCTCTCCCCCACGCGCCCGGACCCCGCCGCCCTGCCTCGATCTCCGTGCCACCGCCGCCTCGGTAAGTGCGCCGCCGCCCGCACCCCGCCGCCGCGCGTCGCCGCCTGCAGCCGCCGCGCGCGCAGCGCCGCCGCCTGCTGCCGCCCGCCACGCGCCGCCGCCGCCGCCCGCAGCCTGCGCCGCTGCGTTGACCGCCACCGTTCCGCGCGCTAACCGCCCCTCTCCGTGCAGGACCCGCTGAACCGCCGCCGTCCCGCCGCTAACCGCCGCCGTTCCGAGCCGCCGGAGCACCGCCGCCGGTAAGCCGCCGCCACCTTTCCTCGGCCGTCGGATCTAAGATCTGCGGCCCAGATCGACCAAAGACCGCGCGGTTGACTAGTCAACGTCCAGTCAACCCGCGCTGAGTCAGCGCTGAGTCAGCAGGGAATATTCCCTCTTGATTTAAATCGTTTTAGAAATTGCAAATTTTCGTAGAAACTTGTAAATTGCGTAGAAATGAATCCGCTGGGCCAAAATTTGCAAATAAAATATGTGTAGATTTAGCAAGTCGTGTAGAATCTTGCTGTACCATAGTTTCACACTTTTGCAGCAAGATTTAGTACAGTTTAATCAATTGAGTTAATGGCCTTTTTGGAGTAATTAATTCATAGAAAAAGATCTGTAACTCCAAAAATTGCGTATAATATGTCCCTGGATTCAGTAGAACGAGGGGAATCTCATCGTGAATTAAAAGGATAGGCTTACAGTAAAAACTTCTGCAGAAACTGTCTTTCTGTAGTGTTTTAATTATTCAGGGAGTTTCATAACTCCTTTTTGAGTAATTCCAATTGGTACTGTTTCTAGATAGCAATGCCTATACTGTAGAATTTTCCCAAGATTTTACAAACAGTATACTACCGGTAGTGAATTAATTGGGTTCTAGCTCTAGTTTTGAGTATTATATTTTGCATAATAGTTTTCCTTGTGCTAAAACTATTTTCCATGCATGCAATCAGTACCTCTACTGATTACTATTATGTGGTGTTGCTGTAGCGTCACCCCACTTGTCATGCATGCATTCATGCATCATCTTTGTTGCATATGTTTGTGGATTGTTTGTTTATGATTGCAATTGTATCGTGTAGATTGTGACGAGTGCAACGCTTGCTCGTGTGTGGATTGTTCTTCCGACCGCTACAACCAAGGCAAGTAGATGCTACTTTGTTCATGATATTGTCCTACTATTTTTAATGCATTGTCGTGTATTTTGTAGATGCATGTGTAGGATGATACTATCGCTATGCTATGTCCTATTATGTGGTAGGGCCTTCCTTTTAGATGAACCACCGTTGGTAGATGTGCTTAGCCATGCTATGTTGAACGAGGGCTGGGTTACATCACTGAGACTTGTTTCTAAAAGTATTGGTTTGTGAAAACTAAAACAACTTAATCAATGAATCTCCTGGGTGTGATGGTATTGATAATTTTTGGTGGTTTCATTGCGGAAAGGCACCCAGGTATCGAGAGAAATTGATTGGCTTCTTTATTTTGTAGCTTACGTGTACAACCATGTGCCAATAATGAAATGGGCGGTTGGTTGGACTTAGTAGGTTATGGTGACTCGAACCCGCGTATCCAGAGATGTAGAATTTTGGTAGGTTGGACCGGTGCGCGTCGGGATTGGGGAGCTACTTCCCGAACAGTCTTTTCTTGGACTTCTCCCTATCATCACCCAAAATGAGAGTGATGGTACGAGCTGGGCTGGCCAAGTCACATGGGTAAAGTGTACTAACCCCTGCAGGGTGTATAATCTAATCGATTAGCCGTGTCCCCGGTTATGGACAACTGAGTTGCTTGATATTGATTCCATCACATGTTTCTCGCTCATTCTAATTTCATAATTGTTTTAATATTGTTAGGTTAACTTAATTGGGATCTTTTCAAAGAAAATCAAAAACTGTTTATGAAAGTAGGACAAAGGTATTTGCAAATGCAAGCCAAACACAACTCCACTTGCCAAATATGCATGTAGATGTTATTACTATTGTCTCCATTTACTAGCTCTACTTGCCATACATTCCATGTATTGACCCTTCGGGGCTGCTACGTTTTATGTTGCAGGATATTCTGATTCTGAGTAATCGATATAGGCCACGGTACTCCACTCGGCACTTGTTCACTTGTGGGCAATTTGAAGAATGGAGGATTTACTTTATTTATGTTGCTACCTGAATAATTTGAGCTAGCCTTGAGCTAAGCTTTTATTGTAATAATGGTACTCTGGATCTTTGTTATTTATGATGCACGGATATTTTGCTATGTTATTCATCTTATTCTATTGTGGGCCAATGAACCGATCCAAGGATTGGCATGTCACATAGAAGCCACGGTCTTTTCAGAACCACGGTGTTACAAGATGGTATCAGAGCCCGTGTGTCGACTGTAGGATCGTGACCTAGGATTGGATTAGGAAGCCATAGATTTATTAAAACCTATATTAACTCTGTCTTTCATCTTATGCCTCTCACTCTCGTAAATTCTTATCATATGCTATTCTCACACTTTCCTCTTTAATTGATAGATGGGAGAAGTCAGGACTGAGTATGCCACCATGGAGTCACCAAGGCCCTTTGCAAGGCAGTTAGCACAGCTCTCGCAGTCATTGGGATTGCCACTGCCCATGTTCAAGGGAAGAAGGCTGTACACCTATGGATATGGTGAGGATGCATGGGAGAACACCACCTTCATATTCAGGGATGCCGCCTTGCCAAACCCTGTGCACCTGATCTACACCAAGACATACTGCAAGTGGGGACTTGGAATCAACTTGGCCATACATGAATCCCTGTCTCGCCAGTGCCATCATGTCCGACACTTGCTGCCAGCAGATTCACCCTACCGTGACTATGGGAGGCGTGATGAAGATGGGCACATTGTGGTTACCCCGGGCGACAGGAACAATATGCCGCCCCGTCGGATGCACATAGAGGACATGGAAAGGTAGAATTGAGCTCTAGCTGAGAAAGTGATGATGATAAAGGAGATTGCAGATTTTGCTAGCAATGATATGGTGGTCCAAGGACAGGAGATTGACACCTTGCATGAAGCCGTGGGAGTTCTGGAGAATGCCCTGATAGCCAGAGATGCAACCATAGCTCATCTTCATGGTAATGTGCAGGAGAACACCCAGAACATACAACAGTTGCAAGGGACCGTCCAGGAAAGGGATCAAACTATTGAAGCTATGACAGCCCAGATTGCCGCCCTCCAAGCACAGCTGAATCCACCCTCTGATGATGACAATGGATAAGATGGCAACAATGGGGATGATGATGACACTGGGAACGATGATGATGATGATGAGGACGAGGATGATGATGATGGAGACAATGATGGTGGAGGAGATTAAGCTGTTGCAGTTGCAGCTGAAAGTGAAGAAGAAGAGGAGGATCCAGAAGAGGTGGAGTTTGAGATCTCAAGATTAATCTCCACTATACCCCTCGTCTTCTAATTCCTTCCATTCGACCAAGGAATTCTCTATAATAATTCGCAAATCCAAATCTGCTAATTGTTCTCTAATAGCCCGGAGATATTCATTTTCCTGAAGAGGCAGATAAGGTATTAGGTGGCTGTTTGATACCACCAGAAATAAAAAAAAATATTCTAAGGAATCAAAAAAAAAGAAAAATTGGGTCTATGTTCAACGAAAAAAAATTTCAAGAGCAAGGAAAAGTATTTTGTTTTCGTTCGCCCTGCAGTCGCATATGAAATGGACGAAAGGAGAAATTTAGCAACACTTTTCCCACAAGATCTCTTGGAAGAAGAAGATAATCTCCAACTTCGACTTGTCGATTTTATTTCTCATGAAAATAGCAAGTTAACTCAAAGAATTTATCACAAATCTGATAAAGGGCTTTTAAAATTAGTGGTAGAGTAATGCCGTGCTAAGACGTAAGTCATCGGTTCGAATCTGATGGAATACTTTTCTACTAAAATTCATTCACTTTTTTCTTTGTTTTTGAAACTTTCTCTATTTTTTATGACATATGTATATGTTTTTGTGCTTTGAAAACTCGCTCAAACTTAAGTAAACGATCGGTTGGCACTTTCCTTGCGAGTTTCCTTAGCACACTTTTCTTCTTATTTATCCTAGGGATATAGTTTACTAGTTTGAAACTTGTCATAAATAAGGTTATTCCCCGCCTACCTTTACTTTATTTTGAATCCTTTGTTTATTCAGAATGGAAAGATTCTGAATTCAGTTAACGACGAGATCGAGATACTTTTTTTAGAAATATGGACTAATGGAAGTTTAACCCCTAAAGAAGCGCTTTATGAGGCTTCTCGTAATTTGATTGATTTATTCCTCCCTTTTCTACACGCGTAGGAAGAGGGAACGAGTTTCGAAGAAAATAAAAACAGGTTTACTCCGCCCCTTTTTACTTTCGAGCCCATGATATAAACAAATTGGGTGGATCCTCCACCCGTTTAGCTAAGAAAGAATAGATACAAAGGTGGATAATGGATCGATATGAAGATCATGAGCTGCCCCATAATGAAACCGCCAGTAGTCGCGAATATCTCCTTCTTCCCTAATCCAAGATTGGAGAAAGAAGATCTAAGAGGGACCTATGGGGAATGTGGTCAGAAATCCATAATAGAGTCCGACCACAACGACCGAATTAATTATCCTCCTCGAGAAACTTAGACTACTAAATAAAAAAGATTTGAAAATCTTGGCATGGGTCTCCTTTTATTAGATTTATTAGATTTATTAGATTTGTTGCTAAAATATCGGTATTAAGCCCGAAACTGCCAGCGGATGTCCAGTGAGCTAAAAAAACAAAAGAATGGGTTACATTTTTCATATGCTCTCCTCTTATAGATAGGACAAACAAAGAACAAAGTTTTTCGATCACTTACTTCGCTCGCCGTTTTTTGATCGGTTTTTTTAATGCAAATAGATTCAATCTAGTAATTTATTTTAGATTAAGTCTTAGGTCTTCTTTGACCTGTGAAAGACCTCCTTTGTTGTTTATCCATAGAGTAGTAGTATACGCGATACTTTCTTCCTTTTTTGATTCTCTTGAAGTGTCCTTCCTTCCTACAGCTGATAGGGAAAAATCGTTGTTTTTACGATCCCTATGTAGAAAGCCTTTTTTTCTAGTATTTACTAGAAAATTTGATCCTCTCTTTTTTTCTTTCTATAGTGGAGATTCCAAATAGCGAGAATTAGGATTCTTGATCCCTCTCAATCTCTCTTTCAATTCGAGGATCCAGAAAGGTGTTTTCATAGTCATCTCCGAATATTTTCGATTTCATTTTTCTATGATATGTCTTTCTATATGAAAATTGGTTATTTACGATGTACGATGATCCCTAGGACGCTTTTTATTAATATTTTATTCCTTCTTTTATCTAGTTTCTTGTTCCGAGAAAAACGGTTAAACCGAAACCCTTTTAGGAAAGAAAAAAATCCATATACAAAAAGAAGGAGTATGGGATGGGTAGTGGGAATAGAACCTGCAACCCCATGACTCAGAAGAAGTGTACACTCCGCCGCCATGGTTAAACCGTGGACCGAAGCACCAACGCATGAGTGCAAGTACCTACCGTAACCTCTTCAAGAAGTAGATAGAAGTCCACCAATTAGTCCTCGTTAGGTAAAATCGTTAGGATTAGTCTCGATCGATGTGAAACTTAGTCACGGCTAGTTTAAGAGTGTTTAGTTGCCTATTTGTGTACTCCAATATCCCAGGAATTATTTGTGCAAATTTTATGAAAGAGTTATGGCAAGTTTGGTTACTATGTGTGTTATTTTTGCTTCAGTTTTCTGCTGATACAGCAGTACTGTATGATTTTTCATATTTTTCTGGTAACTGGGAAAAATCTGAAAAAAATAGGGCTGGTGCGAAACTCTCTGTACTGTATGTGCACAAATCAGCTAAATTTTCTGACGAGTCTAAGTCAGGTAGAAAAATTCGTGAACGCTGCTGGACTGTTCTGGCAGATTGCTGTTTTTGCTGTTTAGTTGATCAACTGTTTAGTTAACCATTGCCAACTCTTGTAAAACTATTTCAGTAGGTATATACTGCTAGGATAACCCCTGGGATGTTGCTTGATCACTTGTTTGTTGATGTGTTGCTTGCTTGTGATTGTCTGCCATTGCTTGTTGTTGTTTGATCATAATGCATGGGTAGAATCCTATTATCGTAGTTGATTCTCTCTAAACTTACCTGTGCTGAACCGCAGATGCCTCCCCGCCGTCAACCCACTGAGTTGGAGCAGATCATGGCAGCTCAGGCACAGCTGACCCAAGTTATGACTCAGTTCATGGAAGCTCAGAACAACAACAACAACAATGGAAACAACCAGCCACAGGGAGATGCCCTCACCAGATTTCTGAGGCTAAGGCCAGCTAAGTTCTCTACTGCAGCGGAACCAATGGTAGCTCTCGACTGGTTGCGTTCAATCAACAAGGATCTAGTAACTGTTGGATGCACTGATGCTGAGAAGGTGAGGTTTGCCGCTCACCTACTGGAGGGACCAGCCGCTTCTTGGTGGGACACCTTTCAGATCACCCACCCGCTGGACGCCGTGACTTGGGAAATGTTTGAGGAAGGTTTTAGGACCAACCATGTGTCTTCAGGAGTTCTGAACCTGAAGAGGAAGGAGTTCCGCAACTTGCGCCAAACCAATCGCACCGTGGCTGAGTACATTGAGGAGTTCAACAACCTGTCCCGTTATGCACCTGAGGATGTTGACACTGATGCAAAAAGGAGGGAGAGATTCCTGGATGGCCTCAGTGATGAGCTTTCAGTGCATCTACTGGTGGTTTATTGCCCCACTTTCCAGGAGCTTATGGACAAGGCCAGGATCTTGGAAGGTAAGCACAAGCAGGTGGAGAACCGCAAGAGGAAGAGTAACAATCACCACTCTGGTTCACACCACAAGATGGACACTCCAAGCATGGAGGGAGTGACTATGGGAGCCATGATCGCAACCGCCATGGAGGCGATGGGCATCGCCATGACAACCACAAGAGCAACCACCACAGCCACAAGGGAGGACACTCTCACCACTCTGGAGGACACGGTGGACATGACCGCAACCGCGATCGCAGCTTTGTGAAGAAGGATCTGAGTGAGGTGACATGCTTCAAGTGTAAAAAGAAGGGACACTATGCTGACAACTGTCCGGAGAGGAAAGGACTGAAGCCAACCAACAATGAGAAGGCCACAGTGAACCACATGAATGTGGAGGAGATTCCAGATGAGCCTGACCTTGTGATTGGTAAGTTTCCAATCAACACTCACCCTGCACTTATACTTTTCGATACTGGTGCATCGCATTCATTCATATCAAGGGCATTTGTGGATAAGTATAAGTTACCTACTGAGTCTATGAAAGGGTCTATTAGAGTGAGTTCACCTGGAGGAGATATGATAGCTAGCGCGGCATGCCGCGACTTAACCGTGAGGATTGGAGCACACAACTTCATTGCACATCTAGTAGTGTTGGAATCACAGGGGTTGGATGTTATTCTGGGTATGGATTGGATGTCTATGCATGAGGGACACATAGATTGTGCACAGCGAGCTGTTTCACTCAAAACCCCGGATGGTAAGAGAATTAGATTCAAGTCGACAGTGCGACCGGGAAGGTGCAAGTTGAATTCTCTTAAGGGGGTTAGCATGGATACTGTACCGGTGATCAGGGATTACCCCGACGTGTTTCCGGAAGAGCTGCCAGGAATGCCACCTGACAGGGAAGTAGAGTTTCTCATCGACCTGATGCCGGGAACAGGACCTATAGCAAAGATACCATATAAGATAGATGTGGATGAGCTGAAGGAAATAAAGAAGCAGCTGACAGAGCAGTTGGACAAGGGATTCATTCAGCCTAGTTCGTCGTCATGGGGAGCACCTGTTCTGTTTGTGGAGAAGAAAGACAGCAGCAAGAGATTAGTGGTGGACTATCGCTCGCTGAATGAAGTAACTATCAAGAACAAATACCCCCTGCCGAACATAAATGATTTGTTTGATCAACTGGAAGGAGCAAAGGTGTTCAGCAAGATTGATCTGCGATCAGGCTACTTCCAATTGAAGATCCGGGAGGAGGACGTACCAAAAACCGCCTTCACCACTAGGTACGGTTTATATGAGTATACAGTTATGTCTTTTGGACTAACGAATGCCCCGGCATATTTCATGACCATGATGAACAAGGTATTTATGGAGTACTTGGACAAGTTCGTGGTGGTGTTTATTGATGACATACTGATATATTCCAAGGATGATGATGAGCATGAGAAGCATCTGCGACTGATTATGGAGAAGCTGAGGGAACACAAGCTGTATGCCAAATTCAGCAAGTGTGAATTCTGGCTTAACACTGTTGGGTTTCTTGGACACGTAGTGTCAGGAGAAGGAGTCGCTGTTGATCCAAGCAAAGTGACTGCAGTAACTGAGTGGGAAGCACCCAAGAATGCGGGAGAGATTCGAGGCTTTTTGGGATTTGCTGGATACTACAGGAGGTTCATTGAAAACTTTTCCAAGATTGCTAAGACGATGACTGAACTTCTGAAGAAGGAGAGGAAGTTCGAATGGACGGATGTGAGTGATGCTATCTTTCAGGAACTGAAGCGTCGACTAGTGACTGCGCCTGTTCTATGTTTACCTGATCTTCAGAAGGATTTCCAAGTGTACTGTGATGCTTCTCGACAGGGACTTGGGAGTGTGCTGATGCAAGATGGGAGAGTGGTGTCATATGCCTCGCGGCAACTCAAACACCATGAGCGGAATTACCCCACACACGACTTGGAGTTAGCTTCAGTGGTTCATGCGCTCAAGGTATGGAGGCATTACTTAATGGGAAAACACTGTGATGTGTACACCGACCACAAGAGCCTGAAGTACATATTTACACAGAAGGAACTGAACATGAGGCAAAGGAGATGGTTGAAACTTATCAAGGACTATGATATGAATCTACAATACCACCCAGGAAAGGCCAATGTAGTGGCAGATGCTCTGAGCCAGAAGGTTTATGCCAATGGATTGACAATTGGTGAATTGCCTGAGGATTTGTGCAAGTAGTTCAAGGACCTTAGACTGGAGGTAGTATCTGAAGGATACTTGGCAACAATGGAAGTCCAACCAACGCTACAGGACAGAATCAGGAAAGCTCAAATGGGAGACAAAGAGATAGATGAAGTTAAGGAAAAGATGAAGGAGGGTCGAGCAAGGGAATTCCGCGAGGATGAGCAAGGAACCTTGTGGTATGGAGATCGTTTGGCGTTCCCAACGATCCAGAGATAAGGAAATTGATTCTGCAGGAAGCTCATGACTCGCCGTATTCCATACATCCCGGCAATACGAAGATGTATATGGACCTAAAGGACAGATTCTGGTGGAACAATATGAAAGGAGACATCGCAGAGCATATTGCCTTATGTGATGTATGTAGCCGAGTGAAAGCGGAACACCAGAAGCCAGCAGGATTGCTACAGCCATTGCCCATGCCGGATTGGAAGTGGGATAGAGTGGGAATGGATTTTATCACAGGATTGCCCAGGACCAGGTCAGGATATGACTCCATTTGGTTAGTGGTCGACCATTTGACTAAGGTAGCCCACTTTATATCGGTAAAGACGACCTATACGAGTGCAAAGTTGGCCAAGATTTACATGGATAGGATTGTGTGCCTACATGGAGTTCCCAAGAGTATCATATCTGATAGAGGCACCCAATTTACCTCGCACTTCTGGCGCCAGCTGCACGAGTCACTTGGTACTAGATTGGAGTTTAGCACAGCGTTTCACCCACAGACTGATGGACAGACCGAGAGGGTGAATCAGATTTTGGAAGACATGCTGAGAGCTTGTGCTTTGGCTCATGGTTCTAGTTGGGATGCGAATTTGCCTTATGCTGAGTTTTCCTACAACAACATCTATCAAACCAGCATCAAGAAGTCACCGTTCGATGTGTTATATGGGAGACGGTGCCGGACACCATTGCTATGGGATGGAGTAGGAGAACGTCAGTTGTTCGGGCCTGATTTGATAAAGGATGCTGAGGAGAAGGTCGCCTTGATTAGGGACAGGCTGAAGGTAGCACAATCAAGGCAGAAGAGCTACGCTGACGCCAAGCACAAGGAAGTGGTGTATGAGATAGGCGATAGAGCATACCTCAGAGTGTCGCCACTTCGTGGAATCAAGAGATTTGGAATTAAGGGTAAGCTGGCACCTCGATTTATTGGACTGTATCGGGTCTTAGCACGCAAAGGATAAGTTGCTTATCAGTTGGAGTTGCCAGAGGCTCTGACCGCTGTTCATAATGTGTTCCACGTATCCCAGCTGAAGAAGTGCCATCCGGAGATGGTGGATACACCATTGAGAGACACTGTATCGCTAGAGGAGGTTCAGCTTGAGAACGACTTGACCTATGAGGAGAAACCGGTCAAGATTCTGGAGACAGCAGAGAGGACTACCCGTACCAAGACGATCAGGTTTTGCAAGGTGCAGTGGAGCCACCACACCGAAGAGGAAGCCACTTGGGAGCGTGAGGATGACATCCGAGAGGACTACCCACACCTATTTGCTAGCCGCGCCGAATCTCGGGGACGAGATTCATCTTAAGGGGGTTAGTCTTGTCACATCCCAAATTTTAGATTTGGTTCTGCATATCATTCATATCATTGCATCATACTCTTCCATGCAAAACCATCGATTAAAAATATTCAGCAAAACACTATTTTCTAAACCCCACTCTATTTTACTACGAGGCTCCTGCGGGAGGCTTTAGTAGGACTTGTGTTGTCCACCCTTGTAGCCTAGTGGTTTCTCTCATCCCTTGACCCTAGGTTGTTCCCCTCGATTTTACAAAAATTTAGGAACAAGAATCACCCAATTCGGAGCTCGTACGGAAAAGTTACGGAGGTTTTACTAATTGCAAAAAGGAAAAAGAAAGGGGATCAAAAAAAAAAAAGAGGGCGCCAGCCTGCTGGGCCGCGCCGGCCCAGCCGGCCAGCACCGCGCAGCCCGCGCGGCGGATAGTCCGCCGCCGCCCCGTATCCAACTAGGACCCCGCGTGGGGCCCACATAAGCGGACCCCACCCGCGCGTCCTCTCCCCCACGCGCCCGGACCCCGCCGCCCTGCCTCGATCTCCGCGCCGCTGCCGCCTGCACGCTGCCGCCGCGCCGCCGCCCGCACCCCGCCGCCGCGCGCCGCCGCTGCCTGCGCCGCCTGCCGCCGTCGCGCGCGCAGCGCCGCCGCCACGCGCCGCTCCGCGCCGTCCCGCGCCACCGCCCGCAGCCTGCGCCGCCGTCGCTTTGACCGCCACCGTTCCGCGCGCTGACCGCCCCTCTCCGTGCAGGACCCGCTGAACCACCGCCGTCCCGCCGCCAACCGCCGCCGTTCCGAGCCGCCGGAGCACCGCCGCCTTTCCTTGGCCGTCGGATCTAAGATCTGCGGCCCAGATCGACCGAAGACCGTGCGGTTAACTAGTCAACGGCCAGTCAACCCGCGCTGAGTCAGCGCTGAGTCAGCAGGGAATATTCCCTCTTGATTTAAATCGTTTTAGAAATTGCAGATTTCCATAGAAACTTGTAAATTGCGTAGAAATTAATCCGCTGGGCCAAAATTTGCAAATAAAATATGTGTAGATTCAGCAAGTCGTGTAGAATCTTTCTGTACCATAGTTTCACACTTTTGCAGCAAGAGTTAGTACAGTTTAATCAATTGAGTTAATGGCCTTTTTGGAGTAATTAATTCGTAGAAAAAGATCTGTAACTCCAAAAATTGCGTATAATATGTCCCTGGATTCAGTAGAACGAGGGGAATCTCATCATGAATTAAAAGGATAGGCTTACAGTAAAAACTTCTGCAGAAACTGTCTAGTGGCTTTCTGCAGTGTTTTAATTATTCAGGGAGTTTCATAACTCCTTTTTGAGTAATTCCAATTGGTACTGTTTCTAGATAGCAATGCCTATACTGTAGAATTTTCCCAAGATTTTACAAATAGTATACTACCGGTAGTGAATTAATTGGGTTATAGCTCTAGTTTTGAGTATTATATTTTGCATAATAGTTTTCCTTGCGCTAAAACTCTTTTCCATGCATGCAATCAGTACCTCTACTGATTACTATTATGTGGTGTTGCTGTAGCGTCACCCCACTTGTCATGCATGCATTCATGCATCATCTTTGTTGCATATGTTTGTGGATTGTTTGTTTATGATTGCAATTGTATCGTGTAGATTGTGACGAGTGCAACGCTTGCTCGTGTGTGGATTGTTCTTCCGACCGCTACAACCAAGGCAAGTAGATGCTACTTTGTTCATGATATTGTCCTACTATTTTCAATGCATTGTCGTGTATTTTGTAGATGCATGTGTAGGATGATACTATCGCTATGCTATGTCCTATTATATGGTAGGGCCTTCCTTGTAGATGAACCACCGTTGGTAGATGTTCTTAGCCATGCTATGTTGAACCAGGGCTGGGTTACATCACTGAAACTTGTTTCTAAAAGTATTGGTTTGTGAAAACTAAAACAACTTAATCAATAAATCTCCTGGGTGTGATGGTATTGATAATTTTTGGTGGTTTCATTGCGGAAAGGCACCCAGGTATCGAGAGAAATTGATTGGCTTCTTTATTTTGTAGCTTACGTGTACAACCATGTGCCAATAATGAAATGGGCGGTTGGTTGGACTTAGTAGGTTGTGGTGACTCGAACCCACGTATCCAGAGATGTAGAGTTTTGGTAGGTTGGACCGGTGCGCGTCGGGATTGGGGAGCTACTTCCCGAACAGTCTCTTCTTGGACTTCTCCCTATCATCACCCAAAATGAGAGCGATGGTACGAGCTGGGCTGGCCAAGTCACATGGGTAAAGTGTACTAACCCCTGCAGGGTGTATAATCTAATCGATTAGCCGTGTCCCCGGTTATGGACAACTGAGTTGCTTGATATTGATTCCATGACATGTTTCTCGCTCATTCTAATTTCATAATTGTTTTAATATTGTTTGGTTAACTTAATTGGGATCTTTTCAAAGAAAATCAAAAACTGTTTATGAAAGTAGGACAAAGGTATTTGCAAATGCAAGCCAGACACAGCTCCACTTGCCAAATATGCATGTAGATGTTAGTACTATTGTCTCCATTTACTAGCTCTACTTGCCATACATTCCATGTATTGACCCTTCGGGGCTGCTACATTTCATGTTGCAGGATATTCTGATTCTGAGTAATCGATATAGGCCACGGTACTCCACTCGGCACTTGTTCACTTGTGGGCAATTTGAAGAATGGAGGATTTACTTTATTTATGTTTCTACCTGAATAATTTGAGCTAGCCTTGAGCTAAGCTTTTATTGTAATAATGGTACTCTGGATCTTCGTTATTTATGATGCACGAATATTTTGCTATGTTATTCATCTTATTCTATTGTGGGCCAATGAACCGATCCAGGGATTGGCATGTCACATAGAAGCCATGGTCTTTTCAGAACCGCGGTGTTACAAAAGGCCACAAACAAAGATCATGAATAACATGCATTGGAAAACGTTTGTTTGTTTCACATACAGAGAACATGTCATAGTGGCATTCAGCTTATCCCTCATGGAGTAGCGAATAGATGCATATGACACCGTCAAAGTTCATAAGAGTGACTAGATACAAATAGCACAAAAACATGTAATATCACAATATGCATCAATCAATATGTTTTCTGACACTGCACATAGAACTAAGAATGACAACTATTCTCTCTTAATGGTGCCTAAAGGATAGAAGGTGGGGACTCAATACAATAGTGGAAGAAAGGCACTTCATAAAGGGAAGCAGGGATTTCAAGCTTCAAAAAGAGCTTCAAAAAATTATGGTACTTGTTAGCTTTCATCCCTCATTGCCCCTATCATAAGCATCTTGAAGTGATTAAGGTTAAAGTGAACAAACTATGGAGTATATGCTTGACAAAGTATAAGTTGACAATATCAAGTCCTTTGAATACGAGGGCCACACCTCATGCTACTCAACTTCAGTCACTTATTAGTTCTTTTCATAGTAAGTACATGTGTATCATAGAGAACCGCCAACGGGGTACCCCTTGCACATGGTACAGGAGCTATCCCATAACCAAAATGAAAAGGCAAGCAGACAATGAGCATCTCAGCAATCTTTTTATTTACTATGTGCATAGCTTTTTATTGAGGATGCTTCACAGAATTCTCATTATGGTGATGCTGCAAGTTTCCACCATGATTAGGCATGGCTTAGGCTAGTGTCCTAGGCGTTTCTCTAACACAAAATACATAACTCCATGGACTTACAAGCTCCCTCTTTATTTCACACCAGTGACATCCATAGAAAAAAGAGCATGATATCAACTGTGTACAAAGTAAAAGTGCAATGTTGAAAACATTCCCCATGACAGCATCGTTCTGCTAATTCCAACGTATAAGTGCAAGCATATACAACATAGATGACACAATGGTTCAAGTTTATTAGGGGCAAAGAATATAAAGTGTGCCGCCAAGTTTGTGAGGGCTTTAATCACTAAGTTTTCACATAACAAAATACTTTTTAATTGGAAGATAGATGAAAACAAGAATATACTTGGAATGGTGTATCACACCATGCATAGGAATTTATAGTGTACACTTTGGAATAACTTGGTTTCTTGGGAGTTGGAAGCATGAGTATAACTTACTCATACAAGTGGAGGCTAGCAAAATACTGGGAGCAACCAACTAAGAGATCAATAATGTCAATAATCATGCAGAGCGACAAAACATTACTAATAAAAGCATGGAATAGTACTACAAGTCAAGGACTAAATGATCATAGAGGCTATGGATACTTATTCATAGTAATAACATGGTGTGAGCATGTGCCAAGTTAACCCAAACAAAACATAAAAGGAGAAAACCACTATACTATGCTTTTGCATGCTAAAACAACACATGATTTTTTCAAGGCACACTACGAAATCCCAATTGTTTGGAACAAAACATGCTACAGAAATAATCACTAAGCACAAGGTCAAAACAACACCTAGCTTGTCATTCTAAAGTCTTAGTCACAGTCAATGCAAGCTCCTCTGGCACTTTCAAGCAATAACTTTCTACTCTTATCCAACACCAATTGACTTATTTGAAACAACACAGCGAGAACGGGGGTCCAAACTACTTTATTCAAGAAAAATAAGAAAACTAAGCAAACCAAAAGAAAACTAAGATGCTCCAAGAACAACAAAATAGTGCATGAAACAATAAAAATGAAGTGTCTAGACACATCTGAGTTTTTTATTGATGAATAAGGGGATGCCTTGGGCATCCCCAAGCTTTGACGCTTGTACCTCTTGGATATTTCTTGGGGTGAAAGAGGGGTGGCATCCCTAAGATTGAGCTTTTGTACATTCTTCATCTCATTACATCATTCTCTCTCTACAACTGAAATTTTTCCTTCATACAAAACTTCACACAATCTTCATTAGCAACATTAGTGTATTCAAAAGATAATAGACCTTTGGGTTTAGCTTTGGAACAACAAAACTTTTAACTAAAAACACAAGCTGCTGTAGCAACTCCTTCAAAAAGCTCAATTCCCCAAAATAGAACTCAAAAAGGAATCAATAAGAAGCAAGCAAATAATGGCAGAAATCTGTCAAAATAGACAAGCAGGTAGAAACCGATTTTTTCGAAACTCTTCTCTTTCTCAAAACAAAAAGTGTTGAACTAACAAAAGTTATATAACATGGGCATTTATTCGTAAATTTTCAGCTCAATCCGACTTACAGAGACTCCTCACGAATGTTTAAGATGGAGGACAGAAATCTGTTTCGGGACAGCAACTCCCCAAATATTACTTCCCTCTCATTAGAGGTCATTCTTGGCACAAAAAGAAAACAAAAAGGATAAGGAGAGGCCATTACTTAAGTAATAACTTCCAAGACTCAAGGAAATTCTTGGGTTATCTCCCAACAAGTACTTTTCTTTAACTCCTTTAAGTTAGGCTTGATAGCTTGAGAAGATGCTAACATAAGAAATATGAATTGAAGTAAAAGAGAGCATCAAGAAGCAAATTTAAAACACATTTAAGTCTAACCCTCTTCCTATGCATCGGAATCTTGTACACAAATAAATTCACAAAGAACAAAGTGACAAGCATAGGAAGATAAAACAATAGTAACTTCAAGACTTTCAGCACATAGAGAGGTGTTTCAGTACCATGAAAACTTATACAACCATATTTTTCTCTCTCATAATAATTTTCAGGAGCCTCATGAATAAACTCAATAATATGGATATAAATTAAAGCATGCTTTTAATGATCTACAAACACATAATTTCTATCAAGCTCAAAAATAGTGGGAGGTTTTAATCAAAGTAGATATTTCAAAAGAATCCACAGGACCATAACATTCATCCTCCTTTGGTAAGCATGGGGGACAATCAAATAATGTAAGGGATAAAGAGTTATTATCATTATAAGGTAGGCATGGGTAGATCCATTTTTCCTCCTTTTGTTCATCACTCTCCTCCTCTTTTTCGTCTAATGAGCTTCCGGTTTCAACAATTTCTTCTTCCATAGGCTCCTGCAAGGCACTAGTCTCTTCCATTTGTGGAAAGCATCTATTAAATATTCAATAATATAGCCATTTTCTTCCTTGTAATTATCAAAGAAAAATTTAAGTATCTCATAAACCTCATATTCATAAGGTGCATCATCAGTATTTTCAAGAAAACTAGCAAGTTCAAATGCACCCTTGAAAGTAATAAAATTTTCAATTTGTTCCACATCATAAAAGTCATAATTTACCTTAACATCAGAAGACAGGGTAACATTATCATTATACTCACATTGAAAAGGAATATGTTTATACCTCCTACAGCAACAAGACTTATCAAAGCAATAAGTAACATTATAAGTAGAGCACACGTCTCTAGCAATAGTATTCAACTTATCAATTTGTTCCCATAAGTGTTTACCTTTTTGTGACATATGGTGTTCCTTATAATAATACTTTTGTTCTTCCATGAACCGACCTTGCCAATAAGAACTAGTTTCAAAGAAACCATCCATTTATAGAAAGCATGACCAAGCAAGGCAATAACAGACCAACAACTAGAGCAGGGACTAATTTATTTATCTTTTTGAATAGACACAGAAAACCAAACTAAGCAAAACCAAGCAAAAGGAACTAAGAAAAAAAAACAAAGTAAATAGAAAGGTTGAGGAAGACTCCCCTTGGGAAGACGTCCTTAGCCTCCCTGGCAACGGTGCTAGAAAACTTGTTGGTGCGCCTAGTTGATGTAGGTGCGCTTCGTCGTGAAACCCCAAGAGCAAGGTGTGATGTAGCACAATAGCAAGGAACCGAGGTTATAGAACTAGTAGGAGGAAGGAAACGTCACACAAGTGTTGCAAGCAACATGTAAACCTGCACAATACAAACTCAAGACTTTGCCCCAACGAAAAGTGAGGTTTTCAATCTCACCGGTTGCTATAACAAAGGATTAATTGTATGGTGTGGAGGGTGATGATGGTTTGCAACAAGTAAACAGTGGAAGATGTATCAATGTTAAAGATTGGATCGGGTTCCATAGTTCACTAGAGGTTCTCTCCTTAGATAAAAAACATGGCATGAAGGGTAAACAAATTATAGCAGGGCATTTGACAGGAACTGAGCAAGGAATAACAATTCAATACTAGACAAAAAGATCCTATGAGATTCGATTGGGCAATACAACAATATACATAGACCGCCATCCAACTGCATCTATGACTAGAAGTCCACCTTTAGGTTATCATCCGAAACCCCTCTAGTATTAAGTTGCAAGCAACAGACAACTTCTTTAAGAAAAGTGTGTAAGGTAAACAATCCACATGTTCCATGAACAAGAGACCGTTGTTTTCTCCCTAGTGGCAACAACACATCTACAACCGAAGAGATTTCCGTCACTTCCCTTGGAAACTACAGGCATGAACCCACTTTCGAGCATAAATACCCCCTCTTGGAGTCACTAGCAACTACTTGGCAAATATAGATACTAACAACGGAGAGCATGCAAGATCACAAACAATATAGACAAGATAGAATCAAATAGATAAAACCATTAATCAATCTGACATAGTAATCTCAATATCCATCGGATCCCCGCAAACATAACATGCATGATTACAAATAGATTAGATCTTGATCATGAACGGAGCTCACAAGATCTATACATGAAAGCACAAGGAGGAGATACAACCATCTAGCTACTACATGGACCCGTAGTCCAAGGTGGAACTACTCACGCTTCATACCGTAGGCTGGAATGATGAAGAAGAAGACCTCCGGGATGATCTCCCCTCCAGCAGGGTGCCGGGAAGAACTTTAGATCCCCCCTGATCTAGGGACGATGGTGGAATTTTGATCGGATGCCTAGTGTTTCTGCATCGGAGGCTTTTTATAGGCGAAGGGGCGAGCCAGGGGGGGCACCAGGGGGACCACACCCTGCCCAGGAGCAGGCCAGGCTTGGCCGCGCCTACGGGGGTCTGGCCGCCCTATGGCGCCCCTCCTTCTAATCTTCTGGCTTCGTGTCGCCATGGTAAAATATTGACTTTGGATTTTGTCCCGTCCTATTCCGAGAATATTGATTTTCTGCCTTTCTGGAACCAAAAAACAGAAGAAAACAGGCAACTGGCACTATGGCAACTTGTTAATAGGTTAGTTCCAGAAAAGATATAAAAACACCTTAAAGTGTAGACAAAGCAAAGCAAAGTAGATACTAAATAATCATGCAACATCCAAAATTATAGATACGTTTCCGACGTATCACACAACACCTGGACATGTGCATATCACAAGGCTCACTATCGCGTCGTAGCACATTCACATATATAGTATGTACCACGACATTTTAATCATCGGCATTCTCGAAAAAAGACTAAATTAAGGAAAAAAGAAGGACCAAAGTAAGCAAAGGACCAAAGAGTAAGCATAAAACCAAGCATTGATTCATATATAATAATAATAAGCAAAAGAAGTAAGCGATGATTCATAAACCTAATAAGCTAAGTAGTAGCATGTACTTGTCCACACACACAAAGGTCATCTATATTTGGAACTACAACTAGGCCAACATCAAGACTTCTGGCTCGGCTCAGGGAACGGGAGGACGCATTGTCTCGTCATGAACTTCCTGTAGTCACCCTGTATCTCTAGGCGATCTTCTATGTCATGGTTATTCAGGAGATTTCCTCCATAGAAGACCCCCCTAAAGTCATGACATCACGAAACATGATTGCCCCAAACTTCTTCTGGATGCGATACATCTCTTGTCTAATATCTGAATTAGTGATCTTGGCCTTGGCTTCGGCCAACTGTTTGAGATGAGCTGGCAGCGTAGAATTCTGTTGGTCTAGTAGTAACGCCCTCATGTGATAGAGTGCATAGTAGGCTTCCTTCTTACTGCCTTCCGGCTGCTTCACGCATGGGAACTCCATTACGTGGATGAAGACGTGCCTGTCGAACTTGACCTTCTTACGCATGAAGGTGGTGCCTTTCGTCGAGGCATAGCCAGTGAGAGCATCATCCAGAACTTCCTTGATCTTTTTGTAGTTTTTCTTCTTTTATACACACCGAGTCGAAATACATGGCATGCGAATGCTTCGGCGATAAGGAGATGAGTGTGCTGTTGGGAATATGCCCTAGAGGCAATCATGTATGATGAGATTTCCCATTGTATTCATAAAGATATAAAGTTGTCCTTGTATAAACATATGGTGTGTATCATTGAATATGTGATTCGATTGTGGAACTATGCATTCATGTTGTTTGTACTAAATATCCTTGGTCATTGAGGTTGTGCTGGACAAAAAATTTAGACCAATGTGAAAGTCGGCTTGATGACTCGGTTCCAGTTGTCATGGGAATGGTGATGCCATTCCGACTTACAAAGATTCGGCTAAAGAGTTTAGCGAGTCGGATTGACCCATATTGAGGTACAACGAACAAGTTGTCATTTGTATATCTCAATCAATGTAATCCTTAGACCTGAGGTTGTTGCATAGTCCGAATTGAGGATCACCGACTTAGGTTCTGTCAAACGCTGATCCATAACTGGTCAGTTATAAAGGCAGGGTTTGGGTCGACTGAGAATCAAGCTGCATGATGTGAATAACCAAGATGGGATTTTGCCCCTCCACTCGGAGAGATATTCTCTGGGCCCTCTTGGAAGATATGATTCGGAAAGCATGGCCATGCACGACTCGGTTAAGTGTTAACTGAGGCGGTCGACTAAGAGTTAGTCGGGTGAATCGCTTATCTCGGATCGAGAAGAGAGTCGGACTATTTAAGGGATGACAATTATTCCCCTATAGTCTGAAAAGGTATATCGTGAGGAAAAAGGGACTCGGACGCAAGTCACATTGGAAAGGCAAGTCGTCATGACTCTTTGGTACTTGGGAGTCGGCAAGTTCTGCTAGGAGCCGCTGCCGACTGATCGATTGTGAGTCGGACTCCAATCGTGTCCGAGTAGCCATGAGCCTACCGGGTCACACACTTAAGAGTGGGAGCAAGTTCGGATTGGATCTGAACTGGAAATCTAGTTGGGTTGGACCCGAGCCTGATTTGGACTGAGTCAGTGAGTCGGACTCACGGGGACTAATATTATATGGGATTTAGTGAATGGGCCGCGCGAGCAGAGCCCACGTTCACTCCCTATTTATAGTGGAGCACCGTAACCCAGAAAGGTTAATTGTTGTTCGGTTAGGTCATTCCATGCGTTGGAAACCCTAGCTCCACATTAGTCCTGCCGTCGTACCGAACCTAGCAGTTCGCCACCGGTGCTCCTCCTTGAACGTGTGGATACCAGCAGAGGTGCTGTACGATCAGCACCAGGACGATCGGATCGCAAAGGACTGCACTGCATCAACTGACACGCTTCATCAGTAATCCGCAACTACGCGTCTATTGGTAAACATTGTGGCCTTCTACCTCAGCTGGATCTTGGGATCACCACGATAGAGGAAAAAGTTTTATTTTATCTCTGCGTGGCCCAATAGTGGTATCAGAGCGATAGCTTCTGGTTTTAGGCTCGAGATCTCGCATATGTGATATGCGGTTGGCTGTAGATGAGATCTATGTGCTATTTTGGTGGTCGATCTATGAGATAGATCGGTTTTGCACAATGTTGATTGGATCAACTGTACTCGGGGAATGGTAGATCTGATTTCCGTGATCATACTGCTGAGGTCATGGAACGACATACCCCTACCGGTCGGCTTCCGCAATCGGGGTAGACTCTGACATGTAAATCCATATGCGGTGATCGAAGATCAAAATTTTTGATCGAATCAGAACAATGGTCGGAATCCATGTCCCCATCGTAGATGAGATCTACGTTTTCCGAAAAAAATCGTCGGGACCGCCGGCTTCGCCTTGTCGTTGTGCCTTAGATGTCGTTGCGAGTTTCACAACGCCGGTAGATATTGTATCTATGCATAACTTGTTTTTGCAGGAAGTTGTGAATGGTATGGTTCATGTGCATGTGTTCTATGTGTGTAATCCATACGTGATCTGCGAATCACGGTTTTTGTCGGCCGGCTGGAGCCTAGGTGCTGTCATTTTATTGTATAACGACCTGCGTGTCAGATTCTCTATGTAATTTACTTTACTAAGCTAGTGTAGCTGTTTGGAGAATCTGGATGACATGCAAGGCGATGTACATGTCAGCGATATGGAGTAAGACGGCAAGTGACAAGAGTTGGCACGAGTCGGATTATAGGCTTTATGGAGATGGAGGTCACCATGAAGAGGGCCATACCATTTCACATTATAATTGCTTTATTCTGTGTTGTTGTTATGTCTCTGTTTTACCTCTATTAGATAGTCGGTAAAATTTAATCCCTCAAAGAAGGTCTAGTCGGTTTTCCCACCAGTGTTTGCACCATCACAACTCGGACATTTTTGGTAGTGGGCTCATAAAATTGAGGTGCTGCCAATTCTTTCCGACTAGGTGGGTTCGAGTCGGACTCTTTCTGCGGAAACACTCGGTAAGCTAGACGGCTCTATCACAACGGTTGTGGGGTTCGGGGAAAAGTCGGATGGTAGCCGTGGCATGTGATGCCACCCGTCCAACAGGAGTCGTATGAGATACGATTGACAAGGAGTTTTCTACCTAGATCACTTGGTGGATAGCGGTGATGCTAAATCTCACTAGCCGACTTTCTTACTTAGGGTCCTGAATCACTAAGTAACCATCAGAGGGGTGTTGGTTCTAGTGGGAGCATAAAATATTAAAATATTTAATATGTTGCTCTTTTATGAATACATGTCTTAACTGTTTTGCATATTTTCTGTTGTAGATCATGGCACCAAGTAGCAGTCACTCTCAGATATCCGGTTTTGCATTGAGAACTATCCTTGAGAAAGATAAACTGAACGACACTAATTTTACCAACTGGTATCGAAATCTGAGAATTGTTTTTCTCCAAGTGTTTAATTTTACCAACTGGTATCGAAATCTGAGATAAGATATGAAGAGCATGAACTAGAAGCACTCCTATCTTTGGAGAAACCCAATAAGAAGAAAGACAAAAGCCAAGTGCAATGTTGTCATTGCAAAGAGATGGGACACTATGCCAGTAAATGTCCAAAGAAGAAGAAAAAGTATAAGGAGATTAGCCAAGTATGGTGCAACAACAACAAAGAGTTAGGCCATTATGTGTCAACTTGTCCATAGAAGATACATGAAGAACTCAATCTTATCACATGTTAAAATTGTGGTAACCAAGGACATTATGCAAGCAATTGCCCAGAAAAGATGAAGCACAAGATAAAGCCTATGAAGGATCTCAGCCTTGTCACATGTTTCAAGTGTGGAAACAAAGGACACTATGCAGATGTTTGCCCGGAGAGATTTCAACAAGATCCCAAGAAAGCCAAGATGTAATCTAGTTTGAAATTTTTTAAGGGTGGTAGTACCCTAGATGCTTTGAGCCAACTTGTAACCCCTAGCCTCCCCAAATCTCGGGACGAGATTTATTTTAAGGGTGGTAGCCTATCACATCCCAAGATTTTCCAAATCTTGTAATGTGAAAAATAAATAATTGTTGAAATTTAGGGTGAAAAGAAACTTTTGTTTCTAAATGGAAACTTAAAATAACATCTTGAACAAACTTTGGTTAACATTTGAATACAACTAAATTCAAATCAAGTGGAATGCATTCCTCATAAAATGCATCTTGAAATTTAAACACTTGGAGAATAAACCAAAACCCTAAAACCCTAATGGAAGAAAATCATTTCCAAGCTATCTCTAAACCTAAGGATTTGATCCATATAATAGTTTTCAAACAAACATTTCAAAATTATCAAGAATGATAAATAGAAATATTATAAAACCATATAAATTGGTTTCACTTAATTTGGAGCCATAGATAAAATCTTATGAATTTAATAAGATAAGGAAATTGAATTCCCAAAACTAATAAAGCAACCATCTAGAAATCCATACCAAATGGTGAGAAAATAATCCTAAAGATATTTAAAAGGATAAATAAATATTAAATAATATTTTACAAATTGGAATCACCAAGTTTGGATCTATAAATAAAAAGATATGGATTTTATAAGGTAAGGAAATAATTATATAATGAGGAATATTTAAAGGCCAAATCAAATCTTGACCTAGTCCATAAGCAAATGGAATGAATATAATCCCAATCCAAATAAAATAAATGGATAAAAAATATTCCAAATAAAATAAAATGACTTTGACCAAATCCTATTATATTGGATAAAGATAAAATCCCTATTAGAAATAATTAATTAAATCATGGGAAAATAATATTTGGAATTTACCCAAGTGGAAGAAAAGTTGTTTAATTTACTTAAATAAGATCAAAGAAATTTCCAAATAAAATTTATGGAATTAAAACTATATTTAATTTCATTGGAATAAAGACAAGTACCCAATTTAAAATAATTAATAAATCATATTAAAATTATTCCAAATAATTCAAAGTGAATTATTTTGACATCCTTATAATTGAATAAGAACTTACTGAAAAGATTTTGTGGAAAAATGAAATTTAAATAAAGATTAAAAATGTATTTTATCTTATTTGATTTTAAAGTAAGGGCTTGTTTTAAATAATTTAAAGACCCTAAAAAGAATAAAAGATTTATTCTAATTATGACTTCAGAATGTATTACTAATCAGTGTTTGATTATTCACAAAATTTGGCAAAGGTTTGAATTCAAATGATTGTTTGAATTGATTAATCAAAATCAAAACAAAATATTAGAAATGGAAAAGGAAAAACAATCAGAACAAAAAAAATGAAAAAGAAACAGCCCAACCCAGCTAACCCACTAAAGCCCAGCAGCCCATCTCTCCACCCCCCGGAGCGAACCGTTTTCCACCCGCGAAGCGACCCA
Source organism: Avena sativa (assembly GCA_916181665.1). NCBI lineage: Eukaryota > Viridiplantae > Streptophyta > Magnoliopsida > Poales > Poaceae > Avena > Avena sativa. Next base: position 48,668,365 of record OV702279.1, on the reverse strand, counting down.
CACACTGGATGACTTCCAGGACCCACCTCTTCTCTCTCTCACTCGCTGACACCAGGCCCCACTGCCACCTCACCATCGTCTCCACCCTGCGACCATTTCTTCACCGTTTCTGCATTGATCTCGCGGGAGTAAATCACATCAATGAAGAGAGTAATTCCTATCATCAATCACGCTTGATAAATCCCCTCTCTCTTCTCCCTCTTTCCCCTCAAACCCCGCTGCCAGAGAGCCACCAGGACGCCTCGATTTTACCCTGCACCGCCGCGGACTCCGGCGAGCATTTTCATCGATTCCGGCGAACTGTAACCACCCCTCGCCTCGCACTGCAGACTCACTTGCTCCCCATATCCTGGCGAACCTCCCCGTAGCGCTAGCTCGCCCCCGCGCGCTCCACAGCATCGGCAACGACGACAACCTCTCGCATCCGCCGTCTGCCTCTACTCCGACGAGCCCTACAGGTAGTCTCCAACCGTGCCTCCACTCCTCTTTGATGCTCCGATACTCTCCACTCATCTATGCATCTAACCATGCAATTTTCTTGCTCTCTCGTGCACCGTAGAGTCGCCTTCGTCGACGACTGACTACACCCAACGGTTCCACGAACTACGGCGAGCAATAGCCAGTATCATCGTGCGCCCCTGACGCTGAAACGACCACGTTGAGCTTCTGCAACCCCCTGCGAACCTGGTGAGCCAGCTCTCCTCCTCCCTTGCTTCCTGATCCTCCAGAACCGCCTCTAGCAGATCCGCGCCGCCGCTCGTCGCTGGATTGCGCCGCCAATCTTTGGTCAGAGCACCGCAGCCATCAGATCTCGATCGCACGGCTAGGATAGGTTGACTTAAACGAACGGGTATGGATAATTCTGTGCCACACTATCGTCATTATATCCAACGCCCCACATCGCTTGATCCATGCGAACTGGTACCAGCAAATAACAACACGAAACGTGGCCTGGAATCTGTTTTAAAAACAGAAACTTGTCTATTAGATAACCAAATTTGTAAATTGCGTAACTTTCAAACCACATGTCCAAATTTTGCAAATTTTATATCAATGGAATCAGCAAGACAAATCCTACCCAACCATGCCCTTTGTTTAGTAATTGCTTCTGTTAAATTGTTTGTTTTTGCAGAAACTTGTGTAGGCATATTTAGAATATAAAATTTGTTCTAAAATGATTTTTGAGATAAAATCTTTGGCAAATGGTTTGTTTTGAACCTACTGACCATAGAAATCAATTTGTGGTTTCAAAAATATATTTGGTGAAGCAAAAGAATAAACCTTTGATTTAAACCATTTCTAGTCAAATAAAAATATTGTTTATTTGTTAAAAATGCTTTTTGAAGAAAACCTTTGGGAAATGTTTTGGAATAAACTCTTTGACCCCAAGCACGAAGTTTTATGATTTAAAAATGTATTTGGTAAACCCTATAAAGATTGCAACTTTGATAAAGGCATTTTCAACCACATAAAATAATGATTTGGTTTGAAAATGGTTTATATGTAAAATCTTTTGCAAATAGTTTTGCCACTTTATAAAATGACCAATAAGTGTTTTATAATGTTTATAACCTATTATAAACCACTTTTGTAAATAAAACAAAGATTGACATGCTTGCATGCATTGTTTTGTTTCTATTATTTTATGTGATGTTGCTTGAATGGTAGATTGAAATGTTGCTTGCTTGATTTAATTGTAGTGATTTGAAGAGTGTGAATATTGCAAAGATCAAGGAGTGAACTTATATTCTCTACCAAAAAGGCAAGTGATGCTTCATACTTTTGTCCCATTATTTTCACTATGCATTAGTGATATTTCTAAGTAGGACTTGCATGGAATTTTGCTAACTGTAAACTATGCCATGGGAAATCCTAGTAGATGAAACCTTAGTAGAATTCTCCTAAGTTAAGATTCCTACTACTATCATGCTTATCTTAGCTAGTAGAAAACAAGGGTGGATTATATTCATACTATGGAATATTTCTAAGTCAAGGACTTGTTTTTTGTTTAATAAAACATCTAAGTGAATGAATCAGCTGGGTGGAATGGAAGGAATGGTTTGTGTTGAGTGGTTCACAAGGCCCATTTCTATGGTTTACCTTGTGTATCTCACTTGTGGATGGCCACCCAGGAACAAAGAGATTTGACATGTCAAATGTTGAGAAGCTTCAAGTGCAGCCACTTGGCATTATGGGCTCTGCCTGGATCATATAGGTTGCAATAACTTAGCCAAATGGACAGTTGGTGGTAGGGGAATGATAGGTTGGAACGCGTCCATTCTGGTCTAAGGGAAGGCTTCTGAAAGATCTTGTCTTGGTGAAACCAAATCTTGTGGGGAAAGTGCACCACCTCTGCATAGTGTAAAATCTAAGTACTTAGCCATTTCTCTGGTAAAGGACAATTTGAGCATCAAGACATGGAAGCTATCAAGAATCTCCTCATCCAAATTTCTAAGTTAAAAACTTGTGGTTGAACAAGGGTTGAAGGATCACCAATTTCTATTGGGAGATGCCCTGGGTGTTTTTGTCAAGCAAAAACTTAGTGTTTTCAAATGATAAGGAAAAACTATTTTGAGCAAAGCAATCCTAAGCTCCACTTAGCCAAATGCATATAGATGATAGACTCCACTATACTACCTTAGTATCACTTGCCAATACAATTCAAATGTATTGACCCTTGTTGCTGTAACTTATTATGTTGCAGGTTTGTTTGATGTTAGTGAAGTTTATTGATTAGGATTACAAGTCTACGACCAACATGACTGCCTGTGGCACTTTGAAGATGAAGGACCCCATGCTATTGTTATATTCTGCTGCATTGTAATGAGATAGCCAAATGAGCTATGTAAGATGTAATAAATTATTTTATTCCTGGTTATAAAGTTGTATTATGACCTTTGTTTCTTGATATTACATCTTAACTGTGGATGCTAGCTATTGATCCAGGGACTAGCATTGTAAACACAGGGATCCTCTCTTTACAAAGGAGGGATATTACATAGGTAAGCGTGGCCGGGAACAAGAGATGCCCAGCATCCGTAATCTTGAACCCTGCGCACATCATTAGGGACCGGCTTCGGGACTCGACCCGTCACGGTGGCATCTCCCTAGTGCGTGACTCATGGTCTCGGCGAAAGCAAGGTAAAGGTCGTGGTCAACCACTCTCTGTCGGCCTTCCAAGGAAGAGGGCTAATGTACTGGCATTAAGAATCGGTTGGCGCATGTGGGTAAAGTTGTACACCCCTGCAGGGTTAAATCTTTTCAAAAATTTGTGTGCACGGTTATGGACGAACTTGGAGACCAGATTCAAAGATCATAGAGAACTTGAACCTAATCGTAAAACTTGGCAAGATAAGTAATGTATGCTTAAGGATGGTTCCTCTTGGGTACGAGGGGGTGATCCTAGATGAGGTTCGATGATGATGACTTGGTGGATATCAAAAGATGGTGATCAATACTTTGGAGATGTTGCTTTCTTATCCCCTTTTAAAACACTCTGATTAGACGAGCTTCTTCTCCCTCTTGTTTTACAAAACAAAGATGGATTTATGCAAAACAACTCCACCAGCCATAATTCTTGCGGAGTACACCCTGTACTCACCCCTTGCTTCGTTGATATTTTTGCAGCAGAGTATGTGTTAGCATAGAAGATGAATTTTTTACGGCATCAACATCGACGAGTAGTTTGGAGTTCCCGGCCAGCAGCCTGGAATCTATGGAATGGGACGTCATCTTTATGCTTCAGGCCTCTTAGGCCATTTGTTAAGTTTTCTATACTTAATAGCATAATTTGCCTTCCATTGTTTGATGTTTGTGGTCAGTGACCTTTGCTTGTAATATTTTGGTTCTTCGCTCAGATATGGGCTTGCTGTAATAATTTTTGTGTCGTAGGGTCACTAATGTGTTACCGATTCTTCACTGGGTATTCTCGAGCTCAAGGTTAAGCTTATTTTAGACGGAGGTCTGGGATTTGTTTAGCCTTGATCCCGGGGGTGTCACAATTATGGAACTGAATAATTTTTATTATGTTCCAGTGCTCAATCGAAACATTATTTCTGCTTCATGTTTGATGAGGCAAGGCTATGAGTCGAATATCAAGAATAATGGTTGTTCTTTGTATTTGAATGATATGTTTCACGGCTTTGCACCCGTCCAGGACTGGTTATTTATTTTGAATCTTGATGGTGAGTCGGTTTATAACATAAATGTTAAAAGGTTGAAACCAAATTATCTGAATATGACTTACTTTTGGCACTTTCGGCTTGGTCATATAAGTTGGAAACGCATGAAGAAGCTCCATGATGATGGACTCCTAACTTCGTTCAACTTGGAGTCGTTCGAGACATGCGAATCTTGCCTACTCGGCAAAATGACCAAAACACCTTTTGCAAAGAGTTGCGAAAGGGCGTCCGACTTGTTGGGACTAGTACATAGTGATGTATGTGGACCAATAAGTACGACAGCCAAGGGTGGTTATGAGTACTTCATTACCTTCACTGATGATTTGAGTAGGTATGGATATATCTACTTGATGAAACATAAGTCGGAAGCCTTTGAAAAGTTCAAAGAATTCCAGAATGAAGCACAGAATCAACTCGGCAAGAAAATAAAGTTTCTTCGGTCGGACCGAGGAGGCAAGTACATGAGCCATGAGTTTGATGACCATCTGAAAAGTTGTGGAATAGTTCCTCAACTTACTCCGCCAGGAACGCCACAAAGGAATGGTGTTTCAGAAAGGCGGAATCGGACCTTGTTCGACATGGTACGGTCAATGATGAGTCGGACAGATTTGCCTTTATCATTTTGGGGTTATTGTCTAGAAACAGCGGCGTTCACACTAAACAGAGTACCATCAAAATCGGTAGAGAAGACACCGCATGAGATGTGGACAGGCAAAAAGCTGAGTTTGTCTTTTCTTAAGATTTGGGGTTGTGAAGCATTTGTCAAGCGAATCCAGTCGGACAAGCTTACGGCCAAGTCGGATAAGTGTATTTTCGTTGGGTATCCGAGGGAAACCTTGGGTTACTACTTCGATAACCGAGAAGAGGGCAAAGTGTTTGTCTCTCGGAACAGTGTCTTCCTTGAGAAAGAGTTTCTCAGTCGGGGAGTAAGTGGGAGAACGGTCCAGCTCGAAGAAATTCGAGAGGAACCGGCTAGTAGCGAGTCGGCAAAAACCTTGGAGGTTGAGCCGGTCGTGGTAGCTGAGCCGGCAGCAGCACCTATACGACGAAGATCGGCTAGATTACGAAGTGTTCGTGATGTGTTACTGTTAGACAGTGATGAGCCGAAAAATTATTCGGAAGCGATGGTGGGATCTGATTCCGAGTCATGGCTTGGAGCCATGAGATCCGAGTTAAAGTCCATGGATGAAAATCAAGTTTGGAACTTGGTTGATCTGCCAGGCGGTGCAAGACCCGTCGAGTGCAAATGGGTATTTAAGAAGAAAACTGGTATGGATGGAAATGTTTCCGTCTATAAAGCACGTCTTGTCGCGAAGGGGTTCCGACAATTTCAAGGAGTTGATTATGCTATAGCAGCCTATTGCGACTATGAGATATGGCAGATGGATGTCAAAACGGCTTTCCTTAATGGAAATTTAACCGAGGACGTGTATATGATACAGCCCAAGGGTTTTGTCAATACGGCTAATGCTGAAAAGGTGTGCAAACTTCAGAAATCCATTTATGGGTTGAAGCAAGCATCTCGGAGTTGGATTATTCGCTTTGATGAGGTAGTCAAATCGTTTGGCTTCATCAAGAGTGATCATGATTCTTGTTTATACAAGAAGTTTAGTGGGAGCAAAGTAAGCTTTCTAATCTTATATGTGGATGACATATTACTGATTGGAAATGATGTCCAGATGTTGCAAGAAACCAAGGAATCATTGGAAAGGAGTTTCTCAATGAAAGACTTGGGTGAGGCAACATACATCCTCGGAATCTGGATCTATAGAGATAGATCAAGGAGGATCATTGGATTGAGTCAGAGTACTTATTTGGACAAAGTTTTGAAGAAGTTCAACATGGAATCGTCTAAGAAGGGGTTCTTACCGATGTCCCATGGTGTAAAACTTAGCAAGACTCAGTGTCCTTCGACAACTGATGAGCGAAGTCGGATGAGTGCGATTCTGTATGCTTCTGCAGTCAGATCCATCATGTATGCCATGATTTGTACTAGGCCGGAGTGTTGTGAGCAGATACCAGGCTGATCCTGGAGAAATCCACTGGACAACGGCTAAAAATATCCTAATGTACTTAAGAAGGACTAAGGATATGTTTTTGGTTTATGGTGGTGAAGATGAACTCAGTGTAAAGGGTTACATGGATGCGAGTTATATTACCGACTCTGATGATTCTTGTTCGCAATCCGGATACGTGTTTATTATAAATGGAGGTGCTGTGAGCTAGAAGAGTTACAAGCAAGAGACTGTGTCTACATCTACAACAGAGGCTGAGTATATTGCTGCCTCGGAGGCAGCAAAGGAAGCTGTTTGGATGAGGAATTTCCTCATGGATCTTGGTGTGGTTCAGGGCTCGTCCAATCCGTTGGACGTGTATTGTGACAACAATGGTGCTATTGCACAAGCCAAGGAACCTAGACAACACCAGAAGAACAAGCACAGACTCATGCGGTACCACCTGATTCGGCAGTTCGTGGATCATGGTGATATCAAGTTATGGAAGGTACACACGGGTGCAAATATTGCGGATCCGTTGATAAAGCCGTTACCATAGCCAAAGCATGAGGCGCACCTGAGAGCCATGGGCATTAGATGCTTAGACATGTGATGTCAGAAGATTGACTCTAGTGAAAGTGGGAGACTGTTGGGAATATGCCCTAGAGGCAATCATGTATGATGAGATTTCCCATTGTATTCATAAAGATATAAAGTTGTCCTTGTATAAACATCTGATGTGTATCATTGAATATGTGATTCGGTTGTGGAACTATGCATTCATGTTTTTGTACTAAATGTCCTTGGTCATTGAGGTTGTGCTGTACACAAAATTTAGACCAATGTGAAACTCGGCTTGATGACTCGATTCCACTTGTCATGGGCATGGTGATGCCATTCCAAATTACACAGACTCGGCTAAAGAGTTTAGCGAGTCGGATTGACCCATATTGAGGTACAACGAACAAGTTGCCATTTGTATATCTCAATCAGTGTAATCCTTAGACCTGAGGTTGTTGCATAGTTCGAGTTGAGGATCATCGACTTAGGTTTTATCAAACGCTGATCCGTAACTGGTCAGTTATAAAGGCAGGGTTCGGGTCGACTGAGAATCAAGATGCATGATGTGAATAACCAAGATGTGATTTTGCCCCTCCACTCGGAGAGATATTCTCTGTACCCTCTCGGAAGATATGATTTAGAAAGCATGGCCATGCACGACTCGGTTAAGTGTTAACCGAGGCGGTCGACTAAGAGTTAGTCGGGTGAATCACTTATCTCAGATCGAGAAGAGAGTCGGAATTTTTAAGGGATGACAATTATTCGCCTATAGTCTGACAAGGTATATCGTGAGGCAAAAGGGACTCAGACGCAAGTCACATTAGAAAGGCAAGTCATCATGACTCTATGGTACTTGGGAGTCAGCACGTTCTGCTACGATCCGCTGTCGACTAATCGATTGTGAGTCGGACTCCAATCGTGTCCGAGTAGCCATGAGCTTGCCGGGTCACACACTTAAGAGCGGGAGCAAGTTCGGATTGGATATGAACTAGAAATCTAGTTGGGTTGGACCCAAGCCTGATTTGGACTGAGTCAGTGAGTCGGACTCACATGGACTAATATTATACGGGCTTTAGTGAATGGGCCGCGCGAGCAGAGCCCACGTTCACTCCCTATATATAGTGGAGCACCGTAACCCGGAAAGGTTAATCGTTGTTCGGTTATGTCATTCCATGCGTTGGAAACCCTAGCTCCATAGTAGTCCTGCCGTCGTACCAAACCTAGCAGTTCGCCGCCGGTGCTCCTCCTTGCACGTGTGTATACCAGCAGAGGTGCTGTACGATCAGGACCAGGACGATCGGATCGCAAAGGACTGCACTGCATCAACTGACGCACTTCATCAGTAATCCTCAATTGTGCGTCTAGTGGTAAACCTCTTGGCCTTCTACCTCAGCTGGATCTTGGGATCACCACGATAGAGGAAAATGTTTTATTTTATCTCTGTGTGGCCCAACATGTGCAGTGTTCATCTCTGCGCAAAAAAATTGAAATGGAATGTGTTGGAAAAACAATGATGATAATCTAATAAATCCAATCAATGGTCGCGAGTGAATAATGACTTACTCGGGAAAGTAAGGCACGAGACTGTATTCCTTTGTCTTGTTTTCCACAAAGATTCCTTTTAGGTACGAGGCCACAAATCGTCGTTCAACGGCGCTTCCCAAGCAGCCGTCATGCATGTAATATGGGTGCACTACCGCGATGCCCGGGGTGTTCTCTCTAATGATCTGCATGGCCAGGCTGAGAGAAAATAGGCGGACCATGGTATAGTGCAACGGGTATAGGTGGAACATATTGAAGATGTTATCAAACCGCAGGAAGAACAGATCTTCGGCGGCATTGTCGACGAAGCCCAAGCCTGATGGCACCTTAACCACGAATATGGGTGCGAGGGATCTTTCTCCGCCATAAGGCATCTCTCTACCGTCATGCACACTCTTCAATTCCGAACTGGCTACCCTCCACAAATTATTAGGTAGCATGGAATCACCAGCCACATGAATCCTCCACATAATACCCTCGGGTCTTGGTGGCCTGTCCTGAAACCTGATCGGATTCGCAGTTGACGCCACTAGCTGGCTCGAGCTGCTAGATTTTCTTTTCCTGGCATTTTTTCCTTTTGGAGAGCGGGGAGACACCGCAATCTGAGCACCGTCCGCCCTATGTAGTGTGTTAGGGCTATGAATAAAGGGTCGGTTGGTTGTATCAGCTGGCTCGGTGAAGGCACAAGCTGGAGGCGTCTCCTGAGAACCAATCAGACGCTCGGTGATAGTGGGTTTCTCTATGGGGCCACCAGCTAGGTCTTCGTTGCAAAACTGAGTGTTGAAGAACCGACCATCGAAGTCTTCATCGTCCTCGGCCGGATCCTGCACCATGTGCTTATCATCAACATGATCATCCGACCCACCGCGTGGAGGTGACGACAAGGGAGGTAAGGGGGCCTTGCCGCCACTTGTCGCTGGCACGATAGGCGGTGCTGTTGTTTGTGGCATGATGGACCCCGCCGTCCCCAAACAAAGCATTCTCTTCGGCCATTGCAAGAATAAGCCGAAGCAACTTCTCAGGATAGCCGGCTCTTCTTCATCCGCTCCTGGGGGTTGAATGCGAGGTTCCAAGTCGTCGGAGCCCCTTAGAACCCTACTAATTTTAACCCTGTGCATGATATTTGGCATCAACCTTGAGTGGAACATGCGCTGCAAGGGTTGAACGATGGTACCCTTGGTAACATCCCTCAGCTCGTTGTTCAAGTAGCATCAGAGAGTGCAAGCAACATCCGTCTGCGGAAAACATGTACGACGTCAAAGAGATGTCATAAGAGTAATAGATGGCGTGAAAGGCGGTAAAGCAATTTGTTTACCGTGATGGCTTCGAGATCGGCTAATGTCGAGGAACCGCATATGACGACGGACGTGCAAGAGACGGAGGGGCTGCTTGATGGCGTGGTGCCGGCCGCCGGTGTATTCTACCTACCGGGTGCTTGGAGCTCCGGTGCCGCCAAGACGATGGCAGGGGGAGTCACCAACATGTCCGGCGCCACGGTGATGGTAGGGGGAGTCACCAACACTTCCGGCGCCACGATGCTAGCGGGCGGAGTCACGAACACATAATTCACTTGATTCGTCAGCACCGCGTTCTTTGGTGGCTGCTGACCATGCTTGGAATCGGGCACGCCCCTTGTCGACCACCCGCACTCCAGTTCGCTATTGACTCCACCAAGGTAGGAAGGATGGACATGAGGGTGATTGCTAGGTTGTCTTGTACGATCTGCGGGATCCGCGCCACTTTTTCCTTAAGTTCTTGAACCACACGGTTTTCCTCCTCGCTCCTTCCCGACGGTGCCACATTCCTCGTCCTTTTTGGGTCATCGTCATCTCCTGGCTTCTTGCTTTCCGCATGCCATCGCATGAGCGTCGCTTCCTTAGGGTCCACGATATAGCGCTACAGACGAGGAGTGATAGGAAAGTACCATACCACTTTTTGAGGTGCTTTCTTCCCTTTATTGTATCGACTCACGCCGCACACTAGACATGTGGTTTTCTCCGTGTCCTCGCCCCGATAAATGATGCAATCGTTGATGCATACGTGGTATCTAACGTACGGTAGATCGAGAGGACAAACGATTTTCTTGGCATCCTCGATACTAGTTGGACATGTGTTCCCCTCCGGGAGACGATCGTGCCAGAATGCCATCATATCGTTGAAGCATGGGTCGGTCAATTTGTGTTTTTCCTTCATGTCCATAGCCTTGAGCTTAACATTCAACCAGGTATCATCGGGCCTGCATCCTTCATACAATGGAGTAACCGCGTCTTTCTCAAGTCGCGCAAGATTGGATTTCTCTCTAGCGGCAGCCCTGGCGTTACTCGTCTGCTTGAGAAGCAGCTCTTGGACATAAGGGTCCTACACCCTGTCTGACGTTGTTCCATCGACGTCTGCTCCTTTGGCATCTAGATCATCATCATCTCGGTCAGCTTCCGCACCTTCACTATCTCTAGGAGACTCTTCATCATCTCGCATGTCCTCGCCATGATGATCATCGTCATGTTGCCCACCTTCACCGTCTCCATCGTCTTCATCATCCCTTATCCAACGAGTGTATCCATCCATGAAACCATGGCGGAGCAGGTGCGCCTGCAGATGCCAGAAATCTGGGTCGATCAACTAGTTGAGTTTGCATCTTCTGCACATACATCTTATCTCCGTCTTGTTATTTCGTATCATGTCGGCCGTTGCACATTTCAAAAATCTAGCCACAATGCCTTTGCTCATTATGCGGACCATGGTTTCCTGCGCTGTAACTACCTCGGTGAATTACGCTCCTAGTTACAAGCCTGGATGAGCGGAAATGGTTGAAATAGTACGGTGGGGCCCAAATGCCACTCACAGGTAGACCTTTCGGCCGTCCCAACCATTTCCAAACATCGGCACAAGAACGGGCGGCGTAATCGGCAGGCGAAGGGATCAACTACATACACAAATGAGTATGTATGCAAGCCACCATACAACAGTACATCAGAGCCATTCCATCTAAAAGAAATAGAAATATTGCAACGCCATACGGCAAGATCCAAATATCCTAGATAGATATAATAGTTTAGGATATCTCCTCATACATCAAACGTCAGAGTATCAGGCTGAAGCGGCAAACAAGATCCGAGTACGGATAAGAAGCAAATCGGCATAAGATGCCCCATAAATAAACACATCCCGCCCACATATCTCACGGATCCCCGTTCCCGGAATCTCTACACCGAATGATCGTTTCCCACATCGTCCGTCTCTTCCACCCAGTATCCATCTCGAGAGTGTACCTGTTCATCTGAATCAAATAATTTATCGTGTGAGACCCTAGGGGTACTCAGCAAGTCTTTATGCCTCTAAAGGGGACACAACCTGGGGTGACGCAATTGCAGCAAAAGATAATACCTAACAGTTCTATAGATACTCGCTAACCACCCGCCTAACCAAAGATAGACGGATGTCCGTGAATTAATGACAACAGTTATAACAGTAATATTAACAGATCCATCCTCCTCCTCGCTTACCAACGAGGAAGCAGACGAACAACCCCCCCATCCGTTGGCATTTTTATTATCCATTCCATGAGTATTGCACTATTTACTAGTCAGTTACTTAGTCAAATTAAAAGCGGTACTTTAGTTATACTTGTCTATGATCGAGAAACTGTGCTCCAAGTCGTCCATAACCGCGGACACGGCTTTCAGAAAGTTTTACCCTGCAGGGGTGCACAAATAGCAACACACACTCGATCAACCTCGGAAAAACCAAATCAAAACCCAACGAGGCAGTCACGACAAAGCAATCACAAGATTCAGAAATATTTCAGGGGGCCACCCCATTGAGTACACCCGCAATGAAGTTAGCCGACTCCGAGACGGACTCAAGGTTTGCGCCAGTGGCTGTAAACGACTGGGAACCCGAAAATGTGACTGGGCTTGTCGATACCGCGAAAACACTTCGCTGACCTAAACAGTACAGGTGCAGTACCTCGCACAATTTTAAATAAAGCAGTAAAGCATGGCATAAGTACAGGATAGTAAATAAAACCCCAAACTAGTTTGTGGCCCCAAGAAATAAGAATGAATCAAGCTCTGGCTCAGGGGGGTCCTATAATCCTCCCGGATGTGGATAGCGCGAATATTCAAGGAACAGGAATCAAGTACTCGGGGTCCTACGGGACACAAGTGAGCATGAAAAACCAAATAGCAGATATTGCTCACCGGTGCCACTTTCATTAGTTATTCCATACTACTCAGGTTAAGTTTTTTAGGTACCTCGTTATCCATCAGACACTCACATACCCTACTCATGCTGTTCTACGACTCGCATGGCTCAAACAACTCCTGTAGTAATGGCTCATGGGATGGAGGAACAAGCTTCGGTGGGGTTTAAAAGTAAAGGCTATGCAGTACTTGGGATTCAGGTTAATGCAATCGCGACTCGATGATGCAAGAATAAGATAGAGGCAATAGGTACTGTATGTATAAAAGCATGTGGTAGTGCTTGCCTGGCAGCTCAGTTGAAGCGAGAGAAGGATCTGGGTAGTGCTCCTGGGTTTCTTGATATATCCCCTGCTCAGCGTCTATTCGAAGAAGAACCAAACAAACAAGGGCCAACATAAATAAAGTGCGCAAGCATAAGAATAAAATGCGACAAGCAAACAATCATGCCATGATGAATGATGCACAATTTGCATGGCCATAAAGTAGCATGGCATGGGTGAGGTGTAGATTACAAGAAATAAACATTTTATGGGGTTTTAATCATATTTTAAACTCAAATAAGTTGCTGTAATCTTTATATTTATATGATGCATGCTGCAATTCAGAACATGGAATGCATAAACAGAAAGGTCTCGTCGAGCTAATCATTTTAGACATATCATTTGTTAAATTTGGAGTTATAAAACAAAAGTTATTAATTAATTAATGCAAAAGGGCATTTTAATGTAATTTAAATCAACTTGAAAATTAAAGTATTCAAAATATATTTTGGATAGCATATTTGACTTCCTCACATTTTTCTGATCTCAAAACGTATATTATTTGTATTATTTGGAATTATGAATTTAAATTTATTTTAAAGTCAAAATTAGTCAAATGGAGTCAAAGTCAAAGGTTTGACTAGTTTGAATTAGTTCTGAAAATATTTGACTAAAGATTTGAATTAACATTCAAAAACAAAACATATTTCATATAGAGTTTGAATTCAAATTCCAAATCATTTGAAAGTTATGAATTAGTTAAATTTAAACAGAATAAAAACAAAATTCAATTTGAATTCAGAAAAAAAAGGTTCTCTGGACTTTTGTTACTCGCTGGCTTTCTACCCAAGGAGGATGACAGGCGGGCCAGGGGCAGAGCAGGGCCACGCACGCGCGCGGCCGGCCGGTGGGCGACACGTGGGCGATACAGGGGAGTGCGGGTTAGAAAGAGAAAGCTCAAGGGGGGTTTTTGCAAAACCATCAAGATCTGACGGGAAGAACTGAACTTCGATTGGCAAAACAAGCTAGCTGAACCAAGTTTTGGAGAGACGATGGCGAGCAAACCACCGGGATTTTTGGGACGCCGTAAAAACCAAAGTTGTAGAAGGGACATAGTCCTATGACTTTAGTGTTTAGGTTCTCTCCATCGGAGGACTCTATGCGTCGGGAATCAAAGAGGAACAGAGGGGAAAACACGTGGAAAAACTGACGAAACTGCACTTTGAAAATCACAGCAACATAGTGAAATTGGACAAACTTCGTCAGAAGAGTCTGAGAGATACCGACCACCGTTTCGCGTGATTCCTTTTGTAATGGACAAAGGGGACAATCTACTCTGTTTTTGCTCAGGGAGTTTCTTCGTAGGAAGACTACATCATCTGGGATCTGGCGAGGAAGAGGTGAGAGCAAGCTGCGCGTGCTGTTCGCGGGCGCGCGCGGCAGGGAGGCAGGGTGCCGAGCGGGGCGAAGGACAGAGAAGCTGAAGGGTATAGGGATAAGGGGTGGAGGAGGTACCAGGGAAGTGGAGGGGAGCTCACCCAGGCGTGATGTGGTCCTTGCCAAGGCCGAGGCCAGAGAAGAAGTAGACGGGACAGTGTCCACGCGCGCACGCGTCCTTGGCGCCCTCCATGTCGCTGCATCCGTGCGTGCTTGGATGAGCTGTTGGGTTGACGAGGACGACGACGACGACATGTTGGTACTCCAGGTTCGCTCCCGGCTACGAGAAGGTCCAGCATGCCCACCCGAAGTTCCTGGTCGAGGTGGCAAGACACGCCAGCCGCAGGTCACCGACGAGGTAGAAAGCAGGAGCTAGGGTTCTAGCCTGGCCATAGCGACGACAGAAGGGAAAGAAGATGGGGAGACGGCGATCTTGCAGGAGATGGGGAAAGTGGTTGATGAGGATAGATATGCCTTGTTTCTTGCTTTTGCAAAAGGGTAGGAAGGATGGCTTCGGTAGGTGGAGGCTTCTCTCTCACCCTTTCTTCAAGGCTTAAAGAGGAAAGAGAGGGGTCCAGGGGAGAGGGCCAGGTCGTGGTGATGCTGGTGGGGCCGGCGTGAGGAAGAGAGGAGAGAGGGATAGGGTTTTTAGAGATAAAGGTGGAAAGTCCCACACATGGCTTGCATGGATGGGGGATGGTGTAGGGTTTGACATGAACCAAACAAGATCAAGCATGAAGAGGAGCAGAGAGAGGGATGGGAGATGAGAGATAGAGGATGATCCACTCAAGAATTCAAATAAAAACAAAGGAGGACCAAAACTGGAGAACGTTGCATGGCCCATGCAGAATAATTAATGCCATGCTTATTCTTGTGAAAACAATATTAATAACATGGCATTATTCCTATGCATTGCCAAAAAGTGGAATGAAGCAAAGCAAAAGAATTGAATGAAAGTTCCAAGTGGAGTAGATGGAGATGATCATATTTGATTATAATTGGAACTTGCTAGTGTGTATATTCCACTAGATGTTTTATAGTCCCAAAAATATCCCAACATGAGCATGGATCCATGATAATCCATATGAAAGCTAGTACAAAGGAGCATTACTCATAATGCATGCAAAGGTGGCTCCACATATCAATAATGTGAAAACACAGGATGCTAGATGAGAGCATGTGGAAATAGAATTGGATCCATCCCAACCCACATGAGCTAGAGGTAAAACCCAATAAAGTGCAAAGCTCATATTTAGTTGGATGGTGGAATTATAAGGTGGTGGCAGAGAAAGGTGATGGAGTTGAATAAAAGATATGCCCTCAACCCAACTTGGGCATTTAAACAATATATCAAGATCCAAATACAATATCAAGAGGCAAATACAATTTACAATGCATATGAGAGAAGAACCAAAACAAAAGGGTTTTATATGATGCTCAAATGCAAGGTGGCATGATGACATGAGCATGATAGGATTAAGATGCAACAATTATATGTAGGAAGTAGCCATTATATAGACTAGGCTAGTAGCATTGCAATTGTTAGACAATTGGGATGCTACATGCGCGGTGTACGCGGTACAATTAGAAGTTTATTAGAACCACATAATCAATGCATGCATGCAATGTTCGATAGAAAATTTCAGCATGACCTATCCTAAAATAAGGACCTTTGCGAAATGCCAAAGTCTTGCCAAAATGGAAACGAATCAACATTTTGGCAAAACAAATGGCAACTCATTCACACACAAACACAAGAGAGAGACTGATCCATACACATGACCACATCATCCTCTCCATACACACATGAGCATCGATCCTCTCCGTATACACACACATGAGCATCGATCCTCTACATACATATGAGCATATAATCCATATACACATGAACACATCCTTACATCGACAACTTACCAAGATGAGAAACTGATCGAGAAGATGGAAAGGAGAGGTGCGAGACCGAGAGGATGGCGTGTCCGGAAGGAGAGCTTCCTCTGTTATGTATGTAGCATCCAAGGTAAGTTCTACATGCTAAAAGTGGTGAATGAGTGGAGCAATTTAGGTGGGAAGGAGGAGGATCCTGACTAGATCTAAGAGGAAGAATGAGGGTAAAGTTAAGTGTGGGTGATGTAGGGGATAGTCACATGTGCAAAGTGGAGCTGCCAATAAGTGGTCGACACATCTGTGGCGCACATGGCCCTAGTGCGCCACATGCATTAATCACAACCATGTGGCACATGCTGTCGGGGGGATAACCCGCGGTAGGGTCATAAGGGGTAAAACATTGCCCATCCTGGCTCATGCCGAATCCAAGATGTATGTCGGCCCGTATAAGACAACTTTGTTTACCTTGGAGGAAGTAATGAGCTGAGTCTCACGAGGGAAGTCCGAGTAAGAAAGGACGTGTGGAAGCTTTCCGAGTAAGATTCAGGAGGGACCATGGTAAAGCATGGTCAAAAGAGAAAGGAAACGCCAGGTGACACAAAGAGAGCCGGGTGACACCCAAAGCAAGGGCTGACGTACAAAGTTACCCTATGACGCCAAAAGAGCTGGAGGCTACTTATGAAAAGACCGTTAGATGGATGGATTTGTGGACTGGGTCAAGGGCTCAGGGCTAGCCCATGACCCGGCCCTCACAGTAAGGACCAAGATCCAAAAAGTAACCCTAGGACCCAAGGGGACGTAACCTAGCTGGCCATCGCTTATATAAGGAGGGGCATAGCTAGGGTGCAGCACCCCGGGTAAATCCAGTAATAGAAAATCGTTGTTGTTTTTATTATGTGCATCATCATGCATCTCTTTGCCTGAAACTATTTTACTAAAAGCCTTTTTTCATATTCTACAAATGTCCCTCTCTTTATTCAAATACGAAACCTCGGTCTTTTCTGGATCTTGTATTTATCTAAAAATATGTTTCAAAATGTTTTGTTTTATAAAAATAATAAAATAATTTTTGTCAGGGAGGCAGTCCAGCCGGCCAGCCCAAAGGCCCAACCGGCCAGACCACCTACTACCCAAAATAAAATCCTGCAAACCCTAGACCCTCTAAACTAATCCCACTTATCCGTGTCACCGCCGCCACATCCTGGACGCACACCACCACGCACAAACGCGACGCACGCCAGCAGCACGCACACAACACACCTTCACACCCCATCTGTCCCATGTGGACCCCACCCCCGCGGGTTCCTTTCTCTCTCCCTTCACCCCGCAACCCCATCTTCCTCGACGCCCACCTAGCCCGCAACCCCAGAGCACCGCCGTCACTAGTTCCCTCCTCCCTGGCGCTCCCGCGACCACCCTCTGCTGCCTTCGCCCGCGATCCCCGCCTCCCTCTATGGTCGTTGCTGTCAGCTTCCCTCCCGGGCCTCCTCGCCCTTGCCGCCAGACGACGCCCTCTGCCTCTCCCGGTTCTGCGCGCCTCTCCTCCGCTCGCTGCCCCGGCTCTACTCCCTCCTCTTGTGATGCCCTCCGGTCGGGAGCAGCTCGGCGAGCCAGCGCCGCTGCCGCTCCCTGACGTCCTCCGGCCACCGCCCACGTCCGTACGCACGCAAAGCCACCGCCGTTCTCCTCACCATCATTGACCTCGCGCCGGCCTCCCCCTCCTCAACCTCGTCACCCTGCATCCTTTACACCCCACGACCGAGGCCGCGCCACCCCGGCCCCGAGCTTGCCGTCGACCTATCGTCGATCTCGCCTGCTCGCGTCACCGGCCAGGACCTCCTCCTCATCGTGCCCCGCCATCGGCTGCTCGCCCGGCCGCTCCAGCGCCAGTGCACCCGCCCGTCCCTGTGGACCTGTCCCCGCAGTGCCTCCCCGCCAGGTTCGCCGCCGCGCGGTGCTTCCTGCAAGCTCGTGTGCCCCGCGAAGCCATGGCCGGTGTCTCTCCTCGTGGGGCCCTTGCTCCACCAGCTCCCTATCGTCTCTGCCCAAAGCCATGCCCCGCCCGTTCTCTAGCCGCCCATTGCTGGCAACCGCCGCCGTTCTGGCCCGCGTATGTTGACCCCGATGGGATCCCAAGCTTCGTCGCCCCTGTTCTCATGCTTCCTGAGGCCGAGCTCGCCTCCTCGTTTCCCCAAGGCCATCCCCTGCTCGTGATGTCCTTGCCGAGAAGGATGCTCAAGCATGCCAAGCTGAATTGTGTGTAACATACTAGCACTCAAGATTGACCAATCGGCTCAAAATTCCGACAAGATCTCCGCCATGGAAAACCCGAGACCGATCCCGAACCTGACGCCGCGCCAAGTCCTCCTACCCGGATCCGACACCCCGAGACCGTCATGAGAAGGTGGAACGCCAAGGCCCTCGACACGACACGCCGAACCCGTCGAACCCTCGAAAACCCAAGATCACCGAGTTCCCCATGTGTGACCCTTTTCTTGAGACCTTTATTTTTATAATAGATAATATATAATATATACTTGTTGCATATAAAATGTTCATGATGCATACATGTTTGTGGTTTGGGGGCATTATGCCGATTCACCTCATAATGAAATATGGGGTCCATATGCGGGCAAATCTAGTCTTATATTGGCCCCATTTAAATTTGTGTAGCGAACCAGTGCTATCTTTTGCCTTGTTAATGCAACATTTAAATTGGGGGTATCTAAACAACATGAACTTAATAATTAATTGTCGGGACCCCGGTTCCGCTTAATATTGCCTAATTGCATCGCATCTTTTCCATGCCATACATCATACATGCATCATGCTCGATCTTTTGTCGTAGTATTAAATAGTGCATCCGGTGTTTCTTCTAGTGTTTTACTTCTTCACGGATTAGGCCGATGAGTTGATGCGAGAGTCGACTCGATCTTCGGATGAACCTTCGGCAATGTTTTCTAGGCGAGCATTCTCCCCCTTTCTACCTGTTTTACATTTATAGTCTTTATTTCCTCCTGTTGATCTATTGCTATATGTGTTGCGATGCTATAGATTCCGAACCCCGTTGTATTTCCCTGCAGCCCTTATATTGCCATGGACACATCCTATTACCTGTTGTTTGGTAGATAGTCGGTCTTGCAAGTCGTAGTTGCTTGCGCAGGTGATGTGTCGCGCCGTCGATCTTCCACAGTTGTTGGAGTAATGCCGCATTTTTAATGTTGGAGATGATCATGGCTTTAATTATTGTTTAATAAATAAAATTGAAGTAGGTAAATAATGTAGAGGCACATGTAGGAAATAGATGTTATTTGGTTTTTAACCGTCCACTTGTGTCCCGTAGGACTCCGAGTACTTGATACCTGTTCTTTGAATATTCGCACTATGCGCATGTGGGACCATGAATCCCCCTAACCCTAGCTTGAGTCATATTTAATTTCTTGGGGCCACAAGTAGTTTGGGGCTTTATTACTATCATGTACTTATGCCATGCTTTACTGCTTTATTTACTATTACGCGTGGAGTGCGTGTACTGTTTAGGAACAAATGTGGAATGTTTTCGCGGTATCGACAAGCCTAGTCACACTTTCGGGTTCCCAGTCATTTACAGCCATTGGCACAAACATCTGGGTCCGTCTCGGAGCCGACCAACTTCGTCGCGGGTAGCTTGGTGGGGTGGCCCCCTGAAATCAAATATGAATCTTGTGAATGTTCTGTCATGATGCCTTGTTGGGTTTTCATTTGGTTTTTTCCGAGGTTGGTCGTGCGTGTGTTGCTATTTGAGCCCCCTGTAGGGTAAAACTTTCTGAAAGCCGTGTCCACGGTTATGGACGACTTGGAGCACAGTATCTCGATCATAGACAACTATAACTAAAGTAGTGCTATAAATTTGACTTTATAATGACTAGTAATCAACTTCACTATAATGGAATGGCTAAATAAAAGTACCAACAACTGCTGGTTTTGGGATGCCTCATGCTGTCGTGGTATTGCACGGCAGATGCTACTGGGGGTAGCTTATGTAGAGGGAGCAAGGCGACGTAGGAGAACCCGGGAGCGAGATTGGCACACGATGTACCCAGGTTCACGTCCTCTCGGTGGAGGATCGCTACGTCCTGCTGTCAATCCAGTATATGATCATAGATTGGTTTACATGGGAGCCGCCGTAGGCGGAGGGAGAGACTAGATCTAATCTATTGTGAGAGAGGATACCCCGTGGGGGTGCCCCTGGTGGCTTTATATATGCAGCCAGTTAGGGTTTACAAGTATTTGGTGGGCTTTGTATTGGAGTCGCCATCTTGGGCCTCCAGTCGGCACCACTCGCCTGGGTCCAGTATGCGCTAGTCGCCATATTCGGCGAGTCGACCCGCTCTGGGCTTGGCTTCAGTCCGCATCCAGCTAGCGACTCCTCTTCGTGGGTATACCCCTATTGGTATTCCCCCATCAGTAGTCCCCGAGCGCGTTGTCGATTCGACGCGGTCTTGAGACAAGGAGCGGAGAGTCTTGACGATGGGCCGTGGCGAATCGGCGACGAGCTCCTGAATAGAGAAAAGAACCGTGAAGCAGGAGGCGGTCGGCGTGGGCCAGTCGGTGATGGCTAGTTGGCGAAAGACGCAGGGTGTCGGTGAAGCCACCAGTTATTGTGAGTCCCCGAACGTGGAGCGTGCCAAGTCCTCGTGCGCAGCGAGTGGAGAGATCGAGCGACTGGCGAGTGGCGCTGTCTGTAGCGCGCCGAGTCCCCGAGCGCGTTGAGTACGCGAGAGCGAGTCCGCGGTGGCGAATCGACGAGCGCGTTGAGTATGCGAGGGAGAGTCCGCGGTGGCGAGTCCTCGAGCACGTTGAGTACGCGAGGGCGAGTCCGCGGTGGCGAGTCGATGAAGGCAAGCCGCGGTTGTGGAACCACGCGTACACGCAATATGCCTAGGAGTAGTCCCCGAGGCTCGAGTTGGCTTGTAGAGGCGACTTGAGGCTCTTTAGAGATGCATATTCTGAAAATGAGTAGTGGTTGTTGTCGAGCATGGAGAGTGACGAGGTCGAGCGACCGGCGAGCGCCGAGCCCCCGAGCGCGGCGAGCGGCGAGGTCGAGCGACCGGCGAGCGCTGAGCCCTCGAGCGCGGCGAGTGGCGAGGTCGAGCGACCGGCGAGCGCCGAGTTCCCGAGCGTGGTGAGTCTGTGATGATTGCGAGCCCGCTAGGAGAGAGTCCCCGAGTGTGGCGAGTCCGCGATGATTGAGAGTCCGCGAGGGTAGAGTCCCCTTGTGTGGCGAGTCCACGATGATTGCGAGTCCGCGAGGAGAGAGTCCCCGAGTGTGGCGAGTCCGCGAGGGGAGAGTCCCCGAGTGTGGCGAGTCCGCGATGATTGCGAGTCCGCGAGGGGAGAGTCCCCGAGTGTGGCGAGTCCGCGATGATTGCGAGTCTGCGAGGGGAGAGTCTCTGAGTGTGGCGAGTCCGCGATGATTGCGAGTCCGCGAGGAGAGAGTCCCCGAGTGTGGCGAGTCCGCGATGATTGCGAGTCCGTGAGGGGAGAGTCCCCGAGTGTGGAGAGTCCGCGATGATTGCGAGTCCGCGAGGGGAGAGTCCCCGAGTGTGGCGAGTCCGCGATGATGTTGATTGCGCTGTTTTGTTAGAGAGTCTCTCGTCTTGGCCCGGGGGCCAGTCGCATGGCGAATCCAAAGATGGCTCTCGACTTGGCGTTCTTCCTGGACGATCCGAGGCTCGGGTTGCGAGTCCTCGTCCGCAGTACTTGGCCGTGCGAGTCGCACTGTCTAAGGTTGAGGAGGACATGGTGCTGTTTGCGTAGCACTGCCATTTGTCTTGGCCCGGAAGGCCAGTCGAGCAAGGCGACTCCAATGATGGCTCTCGGTTAGCGTTTTTCGTGGACGATCCGAGGCTCGGTTTGCGAGTCCTCGTCCGCACTACTTGGCCATTGCGAGTCGCTCTTTCAAAGGTTGACAAAGGCGAATTGATTTTTCCCGGGGGGAAGAGACGCCCAGTGGTGAGTCCATACAACGTGGCAAACGACCCTATCTGGCGACTCGGACGATGAAGGTCCCTTAGCAGGCGTGGCGTACGCATTTGTCGTAGTGGACAGGGTCGCACGACGTTTAGCCGAAAAAAGTCGACGCGGCGGACACGGGGTCGACGCGGCGGACAGAGGTCGCGCTATGGCGAAGTCGACGCGGCGGACACGGGGTCGACGCGGCGGACGGAGGTCGCGCTATGGCGAAGTCGACGCGGCGGACACGGGGTCGACGCGGCGGACAGAGGTCGCGCTATGGCGAAGTCGACGCAGCGGACACGGGGTCGACGCGGCGGACAGAGATCGCGCTATGGCGAAGTCGACGCGGCGGACACAGGGTCGACGCGGCGGACAGAGGTTGCTATTGGCGAAGTCGACGCGGCGCACAGAGGTCGCGCTATGGCGAAGTCGACGCGGCGGACACGGGGTCGACGCGGCGCACAGAGGTCGCGCTATGGCGAAGTCGACGCGGCGGACACGGGGTCGACGCGGCGGACAGAGGTCGCGCTATGGCGAAGTCGACGCGGTGGACATGGGGTCGACGCGGCGGACAGAGCTCGCGCTATGGCGATGTCGACGACGGTGGGGCCGCAAGGGCGAGGTCGTGATGGCGATCCCGCGACTGGCGAGTCTCCGAGCGTAGCAAGTTCGCGTATATGCGTGTCCGCGTTTAAGCAAGTTCCGGAGCATGGCGAGTCGGCGAGCCGGTAGATTGAAGAATCGGCGATGGACGAGGCAAGTCTTCAGCGTGTAGAGCCGGATCTGCCGCAGCGTAAACAAGGCTCTCTAATTTCAAGCCGGTCACCAAGGCCGCCCGCAGCAGTGACGTGTCCACCTGCTCTAGGAAACAGCGACCATTGGTGTACGTAGTAGCACGATCGCCACTCAGCCAGAGAATCACTCGTCCACTTTCCAGGCCATGCGTACAGGAATTTGCAAACAAAGATTAAATCTGAATAAAATAATCAAGGAATAATATAGATTAAATTAAAAACTAGACGTATAGGACCGATTGGTGTAGGCCCATCCTCAGGCGCATGTGAGTTTCCAGATTGACATGTCTACGTGCGTGTGCTTGGCGGCTGAATCAAAACCGATCTGGGAAGAAAAATCGACCGTCGCATGATGTCCATGAAGAAATCCAGTGCGCTGATGCAGATGATCCTGTTGATGGCGAGGGATCCCGCCCGGATTATCACCCTCCAAGCGTCACTAACCCCACGGTGGGCGCCAACTGTCGTGGTATTGCACGGCAGATGCTACTGGGGGTAGCTTACGTAGAGGGAGCAAGGCGACGTAGGAGAATCCGGGAGCGAGATTGACACACGTTGTACCCAGGTTCACGTCCCCTCGGTGGAGGATCGCTATGTCCTGCTGTCAATCCAGTATATGATCATAGATTGGTTGACATGGGAGCCGCCGTAGGCGGAGGGAGAGACTAGATCTAATCTATTGTGAGAGAGGATACCCCGTGGGGGTGCCCCTGGTGGCTTTATATATGCAGCCAGTTAGGGTTTACAAGTATTTGGTGGGCTTTGTATTGGAGTCGCCATCTTGGGCCTCCAGTCGGCACCACTCGCCTGGGTCCAGTATACGCCAGTCGCCGTATTCGGCGAGTCGACCCGCTTTGGGCTTGGCTTCAGTCCGCATCCAGCTAGCGACTCCTCTTCGTGGGTATACCCCGATTGGTATTCCCCCATCACATGCTATATGTATCTGACTAGTAAGTATTGCTACTACAATGGAATGGTTAACTAAAACTGCCCACTGTTTATAATATCAGGATGACTCATGCTATCTATATCTGACTAGTAATTGCCGTAACTATAACGGAATGAATAAAATTGCCAACTGTTTAAGTTCCTCGGTTGACTTCCTCGTTTGGTCTCGAGGGGAAATAACAGGATGGGTATGCTTGGTGATAGTTTCAGGTTGGACCCGAATAGGTATTTCTTATCCCTATCTGATAGCCGCTAGTTGTATTGAGTCTCTATAGGTTGTTTAGTGCATGCTGCGCTGCCGCTTCAGTCCACCATACCTATGTAGGCGAGGACCGCCGAATTCTAGTCTCGCCGTGTACTGGCCTTAGTACTGACCGCTTTCTTTTTTCTTTTCCCTTTGTCGACACCCGTTTTGTTTAAGCAGGTTTTGAGATCGACGTTGTTAGCAGGGTTACCCTTCCGGCTTGGCTTGGGAAGGGTTATGGATGCCATTGGTTATTCTTCAGGGCTCTTAGCTCAATTTGCATCTTGTCCGTACTCGGACACTGTATCGTTTTAAAGGTGATATGGATCTTTGTATTGTATATCTATATTTTTGACTCTTTGAGTCATTGTTGTATATATCTGTTCTGTGGGTTCCATCGTGGAATATTGTGTAATGATATTACTTTGTTTTCCACCCGCACGAAAGTGCTTGGTGGGCACCTTTGAATCGTTTCTATGCGGGTTTGGCGGGAATCGCTAAAACTTGCATAGGGCTGATTCCGAGGGTGTTACATAGGGTTTAGGAGGTTGGACCAAGTAGGAAACTAGTGTCCTGAGGCTATGTGTCAACACCCGGATTTTTAATCCCAGATGCCTGTTATGCCATACATCGCAATCCCAGGATTACCATTTTTGCGAGACATAACAGAATTGGATACCATAGTACATCATCCATTACAAACTATACATAGGTTCTTACACAAATAGGGATCTCATGATCCAGTTCTTAATACAACATCAATCAGCGGAATACATAATAATAACGGTAGCGTAGGCGAAGCTCCATCTTCGAGGTCACAGGCAATGCTGACGATGGGAGATGATCGTAGTTGTCGTAACCTTCTTGGGGTCCATCCTCAAGGTACTCCTCTTCATAGTTTGGCCATCGGAATAGCCAGGGACAAATCCATGAGTACTCTTTAAGTACTCGCAAACTAATACTAACAGGTAAAGGTTTTTTTGGATAATAGGACACTAGGCTCTAGGGTTGTTTTGCAAAAGCCAGATTTATCTCTACTAAGTCTAGAAGCAAATGAATGCTAGTCACAATTTTATAACACCTAAGTGGGAACTTGTATTTCATATCACAACCCTGTTGTGGTCAAGTCAAAGTCTCAATCCATTTCACAGGTCATTTTGAAAAGTCTGACAGGGGAACAGTATGGCCACTCCAACTGTCCA
Organism: Avena sativa; assembly: GCA_916181665.1. Lineage (NCBI taxonomy): Eukaryota > Viridiplantae > Streptophyta > Magnoliopsida > Poales > Poaceae > Avena > Avena sativa. Next base: position 48,643,119 of record OV702279.1, on the reverse strand, counting down.
TAACCGCGGACGCGGCTATTCGAATAGTTTGACACTCTGCAGAGATTGTACACTTTCACCACAACATTCGATACATCCGTCAGGAACAAATCCTGAATTCACCATACTCAGTATGCGGATAATCAATCCTAACCTTTCAATTACACGCCCTAGTATAAGCACCTCTCCTGTGAGTTTGGCCTCCCAACCATGACCAACTGTCATCTTGGGTACTGCACAGGTGGAAAATCTTCACAAGGTAGCCTCAGCTCAGACCTTGGCCGTGAGGGAACTAATACTAAGGTATATAAGTTTCCAGTCAAGCCCTACCCAATCTTCGGGTATTGTGGTTGTACGATAAAATTGGAATGGTATCGCATCCAGACAATCATCAGTTTTAAAACTCAATAATTTAATCACCAAAATCATAAGGTGTTCGGAAACACATGTCCAAAACATTTCAATAGAATGATCCATCATTCCAAGGTTTTCATAACCATTTTTCCACCAAGTATTCCCATCTAAAGTTGCTCAAGTTTTATGCTTAGCACTAGCATCTATAGGTGGGGGTAAGCAATAATGAGGGGTGGTAAACTAGTGGAGTTCTAACTAAGTTTAATCTCATGCCTTAAGATGACATCAAGATTATCTAGCTTAGGCCAAACTTTATTCTCTTTATGCAACCTTCAAATATTCTTATAGTATCTACCATTTATTTTAGTAAACTCTAAGTAAGAGTTTTGATAAAGAAATAAAGTAATAGACTTGCAAATAAAACTAGGATGGTTTATCAAGTGGTATAAGCTTGCTAAGTTAATAGCTTGCATAGGTCAATTGATGTAGTAAGGCTTGCTAAATTTCAAGTGTTAACTTGCACATTCACTAGTAGTATTAGGCTTGTTAAAGTAGAGTATCTTGCAAGTTTTAGCTTGAATAGGTATAGTATCAGCTTGCAAGTTTTATCTTGCCTTGTGCAGAGCAGTGGTTGAAGTTCTCCTCGGCTTCTTCTTCGTAGAATCCTCCTTCCTCCTCGTATCCTTGGTTAGTACTATCGTCTATGAATAAATACGAGGTACACAATCACCAAACAATACTTAACTACTTGCAATCATCACACACAAGGGTCCTATAGATGATCTAACATCATCACTAACATTACAAGATTAAAGCTTGGTTTAATTCCTTTTATTTTTAGAAAGGTAATTTCTACTCATTGAAAAACTACTTAAGATTTAATATTCTCCAAACCAAATATGGGATCATGTTGACACATGTCATCACCACATATTTTAGTCCATGGGCATATGATTTAAAGTGGTGTCACAATTTAATAAGGTTTTACCCTTTTATTTTAATTAATTAAAGTGGCTAGAAATGCCTATGTAGCATTCTTGTATTACTTGAACATTATTTCTAAAGGTAAACCTATATATTTTTATATATTCTGAAAGGTATGGTTAAATGTGATTTTTAAGAGTTGGAATCAACTCAAAAGCTATTATGGTTTAAATTTGAAAAATGTTTGAATGCAGAAAAGCTTATGCCTTGTTATTTTTACCATGGGTGATATATAGATCCAAATGACTTGAATCCAACGGGCTTGGATTCAGCATTCTCAGGCCTTTCTAACAAAATTGGTTTCATTCAATTTGGTGCAATGAATCAATCTGGGTTGATTTTTGAAGTTGGGTACAGAAGTGAGTTTGAAATAAAATAGAAAAGGTTTAATTCAAATCACTAGGCTGCGTGGGAAAAGTTAACGGGCCGGCCTGCTAAGCGCAGTGCTCCCGCGGGCTGCTTAAGTGGGTGTCCCCACTCGTCAGTGAGACAGGGAGGGGCGAAGCGGTACGGGGAAATGTGGATCGTTCGATCTAGTTCGAATCCAACTGCTGAGAGTCATCGTCGATGTTGAGCAACGCCGGCGAGAAAGAAACCTAGCGCGGCCAGTGAGGGGTGCTGGGGGCTCACCGGGGTGCAGGCAAGGGTTGGCGAGGTAGGCGAACGACGAAGTCGACGACGGTGAACTCAGGGGTGGTCGCGGCAGCTCCTGGGGTGGACGAAATCGATGGCGCCCTTCTTCTCCAGAGGCGGCGGGCTCCGATGAAATTCCGGCGAGGTGGTGCTCGCCTTGCTCCGGGAACGGTGTGGCACGATCAGTGAGGAGAGGGGAGTGAGATGGTGTGAATAAATCGACTAGGGGTGGCCTCTATTTATAGTCGAGCGAGGGGACCGACGGGGCGCACGGTGAGCTCGTCGGGGGCGATGTTACAGGCGGCTATTGGCATGGGCGAAGGTAGGGGCTGTGCGGTGTTCCCTGGCGATGCTCAACGACATGGTTTTGAGGCGTGGGGCGGCGCGGCTTGGTCTGGAACATGCGACGCTCTACGCGGCAGAGGTGGCGTCTTCGACAGCGAGCGGTGGCTATGCGTCACGGGGCGGCGAACGAGGATGTCTGGCGGTCTCCTGGGTCGGTGGTGATCGTGTGTGCACGCGGTAAGGGCGGCGCGCGGTCTGTGGGTGCTGGTCGAGGGTGGCGCTCTGGTGCACGCTCGGCATGGTTGCTGGCGAGGTTGGCATGGTTCGTGCGTGTGGTCCAGGGCTTGGCCACGCTCGCGGCTAGGATAGGGAGTGGCGGTGGATGGTGGGCTGCCTCCCAGACATGCTGGCTAGGCTTGCTTCTCTTCCTAGCTTGCTGTCGACATGGGGGTGACATGGGTGTGCTCGGCTGTTCACCATTGATGGCAATGCCAAGCTTATAGTGATGCTAAGGGTTAGTTTAGGTTGTTAGATGATCTACTAAGGCTAGTGGTGCCCAGAGAGGGAACAAGTTAGGCTTCAATCACTGCTCACTATAGTGTTTATGATTTTGATGATTTGTGTCTGCAACCTGTTTGATGAAATGGCCGCATGAAATCAAGTTTTGAATTTTGAAAAGATTTTTGGTGGGTTTTCTAGATTGGTGCTGGTGAGTCTGCAGATGCTTGGGTTTTGAAAGTTGAGCTTGTTTGAGTGGTTTTTGAAAAAGTGGGATCTTCCCATATGATAAAGATTCAATTTTGAATTGTCATTTAAACTATGCATTTGAAAGTTTCTGGATGATCACAAAGTGGGCCTTGATACATTGTTATGAGTACATTCAAGGGGTGCAAAGATCCAGAAATTTTTCCATTAGGTTCTGAAAGTTTGAGACAGCCAAAGTAGGCATGGGAGTTAAATTGGTCAAAATGACCATTCCTTTATTTTATTGGTTTTGATTTATTTGTCTTCAGGAAAAGTTTGGGAAATGTTTTAGATGATGTTTATTTCACCTAAGAAACATTTTACAAGCAAAGGAACACACAAACAAGGTGGTTCAAAAGAATTTCAAATTCAATGCATACAGATATGCATGCCTTCATAATTTTAATTAGAAAAGTTTTTGTTAACCCTAAATTTGATGATTAGAGTTTGATGATTCTAGTTTAATATTTTTGGGATGTTACACTATGCACAAACAACTCTAGGACCACTTGTAAACTTCTTGGATCAATACAAATCCTAAGTGTGGAGAGTTCATCTTGTTCTTTGTGCGCGGCTAGACCGTGCACTCCCTCCCCAGTTACCAGAAGCATCCATTCGGCCCCCAACTTAAGCCTACCCATGGCATCTGCCGTGACACCACCACGATAGTTGGTGCCCACCGTGGGGTAGAAGCAGGCGCTTGCTGGAGTTTTCATCTGGATGGGCAACATCATCGCCAAGACAGGCAAATGCATCTACTCCGGCCTCATCAGAGGTTCGGGGCACTCAACTTCGTCAGCGACAACGCAGGCTGCTTCGGGACAAAGCCGTTCCCAAGGGGTGTTCACTTCATCAAGTTCGGCGAGCACCAGGTCTACGTCGTGGTGCGCGTGGAGCGCGCATACCCAGAGTGCGTCATCCTGGCGCCGGATCCACCTGTGGTTCCTGCCACAGGAAAGCTTCATCAACTCGTCTCCATCAAGGTAATGATGACAACTCCAAAGCCCTTGCACCCCCCAACACCTCCAGTAGCCCCTGTGGTGAATGAGAATGCTGAGGGAGGAAATCCAGAAGAAACGCCAAGGGCAGCGAGAACAACAAAAGCACCACTGGAGAAGCCAGAGAACATAGCTAGGAGTAAGAGAGCCAAAGAGTTACAAGAAGCGATAGAAAAACTAGCAGAGCCAGTAGCGCCAGCGTCTGATCCGGCGCGTGTTTAGGCCGAGTTAGAGGAGGCCAGGATAAAAGTCTTGGAGAAGGCGAAGGAGTTAGCACAATTATAGCAGGATGTGGATATCACGATCCGAGAACTCAACTCGGCAAATAGAGTCAAGGGCGCTAAGACCCGGCTCGATGCAGAAAGGTTAAGGGGAAGGAACGTGAACGAAGAGCTGGCAGACTCAACATCTAAGTTAACACCAGAAAACAGCAAAAAAACAGACGTGCGGTCGGCATACAACACGGAAGCAGCAAATCTGAGAGCCGCAGATGTGGCAATGGCCGAGTTACCCCATCTGACGGGTGATGCAAAGAGAAAACAACAGGAACGAGTCAATGAATTGGTGAGAGCTGCATGGGTGTTGAATGAAGCATACTATAGGGCAAATCCAGGTGTAGCTAGAAGGTCGCAGCTGGTTCACTCGAGAACTCCAATCCTGGTGAGATCAGCGGGCCATACAACTTCCTCACCAGGAGAGGCGCCGAGACAGAAAAGAAAAGAGTGTAGATTCTAGAAGGAATAAACAGATGGTTGCTTATGACCTGACAATGAACCAAGCAATCCCGGCCCGTGCGTAGGGAACAAGAAGAAATGTCGCTCAGGGAAATGAGAACCAAGAAAATGCTGGCCGAGAGAGGCAAGTAGGACAAAGAAATGACAATGGAGGGTAGAACTTTTCACCTTAGCCTAGGCGTGGAACTCACTCGGCGGGAGGGGGAAACCCAGCTCCAAATCCTCCCCTAGCTCAACCCAAAAGGAGACAGCAAAGCACGAGAAAAGCAGTGCAGCAACCTGCAGACCCAAACGCCAACAGATACAATGATGTTTACTCCGCAATGGTAAATCATGGGTATGAATTTCCGGATCAAGTGTATCAAGCATTGGGAGCAAGACTCGGAGGCATAAATCTCCAGCATGATGCTGCAAGGTTAAATCTCGACAGGATAAAAATGAGAGAACTAATTGCATCGCAAGGTCCACAGGGTCCACCATGTTTTGGACCAAGGATCATGAAAGAGCCGTCAGTGCCAAACTTTCAGCTCGCCAAAGGAACAAAGACCTACGACGGAAGCACAAAGACAGAAGACTGGCTCATAGATTATGGAACTACGGTAAAAGTCGAGCAGGGAAATCTGAGATGGGCAGTGCGGTACGTACCGCAAATGCTAGAAGGACCAACAAGGGTGTGGCTGAATAATTTGCCACCCAAAAGCATCAATAGCTGGATTGATTTTCAGGAAGCTTTTGTGAGAAATTTCACAAGCACGTACAAGAGGCCGAATCGCCCACAATAGCTAGCTATGTGCAAGCAAAGGCTGAATGAAATAAACAGGAAATTCCTCACAAGGTGGTGCACGATGCGCAACTCTTGTGAAGGGGTTATTGAATCTCAGGTTTGCACAAGGATGCAGGCACGAAAGTGTACTGTGGAAAAATGTTACAGAGAGATATGCCGGCAAGCTTGGCAGAAACAATAAGGATTGCGACTCATACGCGTTAGGATATCCGACTCAGCCTCTGCTTATGTCGGCAGATGGCATGACTGAGACTTAGATCTATGACACAGCCGGGTCACATATGCGTGAAGAAAGGGCCGAGTATAGAAGCAAGAGAAGAGATGAAAGACCAGACTACATGTATTGTTCGACTCAAGTCGCAGTCATAAGTCAGGATCATCCAGATGCTAGAAGTAGCCAACATCAAAGGACAAATGGGCAACAACAATGGGTACCAAAGAATGATGGCAAAAAGCCATATGAGCAGAGAAAACCATATCAAGACAGGCAGAAATATACTTATGAAATGATGTTGGATCAACCGGGTAAATTACACACACCAAGTCCGAGCAAGCCGGCGAATCACACGACAAGACAATGTACTTAGTTTCAGAACGGAGACAGAGTGGACTCACCGACTCAGCAGCTACCACCACCTCCCCCCCCACCGCTCACATGAGGAAATGCTCAAGCTGTTGGAGCCGAGCATATATATGAGAACATGCAATCAAGATATCACAACCAAGAAAGAAGAGGCTATGCACCAAGTGCATAACCCAAGAGGTGGTGATGCTCATGTCGGCCATGGAACCAGAAACGAGTATAGAGAGCATCACCAGAGCAATGTCATATTTGTCATAGAGCCAAATGAAAAGAAAAGCCAACAGAGACGGATGACGGAAGTGAACGCCACAATGCCGGCAATACCAAAATACATGCATTGGTCTAAACATGAGATAACTTGGAGCATAAAGGATCACCCCAAGATCATGCCAACACCAGGAGGTTATGATCTTGTCTTGGATCCGACGTTCATGGGCCCTGATATCAATGTGAAGTTCTCCAAGGTGCCGATAGACGATGGTAGTAGCATCAATACCATTTATAAGGATGCCTTGCTCAAGTTAGGCATCACTATGAACATGTTGGAGCCGACTAAGACAACTTTCCATGGTATTGTGCTGGGACTGTCATGTGAGCCAATTGGTAAGATCTGGGTTGATGTCTTATTCGGCAATAGAGGAAAGTGTCGTACGGAAGCCATAGAGTTCGAGGTGGTAGACCTAGTTAGCTTATACCATGCCTTACTCGGCAGGCCGGTGATGGCAAAGTTTATGGCTACTCCTCACATTGCTTACTTAAAGGTGAAGCTGCTAGGTCCATGCGAAGTTATCACGGTTGAGGGTGATTAGAAGAGATATATTGCATGTGCCTCAGACGGATGTTCGCTAGACGAGTCACTGGTCATAGCGTAGGAAAAGCAGCAAATGATGGAAGTTGCAGCACTGGCCAAGGCAGCACAAATGTCTATGTCGGCGCTCACTAACCCGCATGGCAGTGTATCTTCCCAAGCCACCAAGGAAACAAAGAATATACAGGTTGATGAGTCCTTCCCAGAGCGCACAGTTACCATTGGTGCTGGGCTATCTGACAAATAGGAAAGCAAGCTCAACAGCTTCCTCCGTTAGAATCGGGATATCTTTGCATGGTCCACACACGACCTGCAAGGAGTTTCGAGGGAGCTGGCTGAGAACTCTCTTCATGTAAGGCCAGATGCAAAGCCGGTGAAGCAATCCCTCCACCGCTTCGCCGAAGATAGGAGGAAAGCGATAGCCGCCGAGATAGCCAGGCTCTTGGCTGCCAGATTTATCATGGAAGTACTACATCCAGATTGGCTATCAAATCCAGTTGAAAGAGAAGTGATTTTTGTGTTTATAACAACACACATGTCGGACTAATTATTTACCAAGTGTACGACAGGTTTTATCAAGAAATAACTTGGATCTTTCATCCCAAAAAGGGTCCCCTGCTGATCCTGCATTTTTGCCTCTGTGGTGTCCGGTAGTACCGGAAAATCAACCGGTACTACCGCACAGGGCTGAAAGTACCGGAACTGCCCAAAATCTTTTGTCCTCCACGGTACCGAAAAGCGGTAGTACCACATTCTGTTATCGGACAAGACAGAAGGTGTGGGCGAGTTCGCCAAACGCCTTTGTCTTCACCGGTACGAAAAAGCGGTAGTACCGCTCTTTAGTACCTAACACGACAGAAGGTTTTGGCAAGTTTGGCAAATGCCACTGCCCTCCCTGGTACCAAAATGCGGTACTACTGCACGGGTCCGTTAGTTCCATGCCCCATGGCCAGGGAGTCTGGGGATAGTTTGCCTATATGGCGCATCTTCGGTACCTGACCGGTAGTACCGGTGTTTTCCGGTACTACCGCTTGGAGTTTCGGTAGTACCACTGGATTAAATGCTCAACGGTCAGATCTGCACCAACGACTATAAATGAACCCTTCACCTACCTTGAGAGGTTGCTCGTCTCACTCAAGAACACCACCTCCATTTCATCCACCAAATCGCCAAGACCTCTTCACTCAACCATCCAAAGTCGTTGATCTTTGGAGAATCGAAGGAGGAGCCCTTGATCTATTGCTTCACCAAGAGAGATCTTCATTTCCCCCTCATTCACTTGAGGGCCCCTTGCTCTAGTGATTCTTTGGAAACTCTTATTCTAGATTTGGTTCTTACAAGTTTGTCTTTCATTGTTTGATAGCTTGCTTGTATTCGGAAGCCTCCAATTAAGTTGTGGATGTGTGCCTCGAACTAGTTGTAAAGGTGCCGAATTCCATGTTGAAGGTTGCCAATATAGTGGAAGAGGTGAATCGAACCCATTGGGGTGAGGTTCATCGGAGAACAAGGGAGGCCTTTCATGGCATAGGTGGTTTGATACAACCCCCTCTCCAAACATAGACGTACTTCCCCTTAAAAGGAAGGAACTACGGGAAACAAATCCACGTGTCTCTGTGTCCATCACTTTGGTTACTTCTATCCTTTACCACACTTTACTTCACTTTTTCTTGCTTAGTGTTGTGCTAGTTGATACTCGTTTGACATATAGGTAAATTCACCTTAGTTGCATAATCTAGAGAATTTACCTGTCTTGTCAAACCATAATTTGAAAAAAGAAGAAAATTTGAAGTACCCCCTCTAGGTGCCCATACGATCCTTTAAATTTGTATCAGAGCCTCGGCTCTTTATTCAGGCTTTACTTCCTAAGAGTATATGGGTAGCAACGATGGGGAAGGTGGTGGTGATCCTACCTCGGTGACCATGGACGATCTCAAAAACTTGGAAACAAGATTGAGCTCCACCATGGTCAACGAGATCAAAAAATACTTGAGAAACTTATTAAATATAAAGATGGCTCATCATCCCCTTCTCCTCAAGAGGATCCTCCATCAGTATTACCTAAGGTGAATGCGCCGGTATCACCCGAGGTTATGGTGGTGGGGGGTAATTAAGACAACACTAATTCCTCCACAAAAAGGGATGGTGGGAAGGGAGAGCACCATCAATCTCATGCATGGTACTCCCCCGACCCTCCAATTCCTCACCCTCATATAAACAATAGAGGAGACCCACCAAAGCTAGATGCATCTACTTTTGTTCAATGGTAATCTCTAATGAAATCTCATGTGCACAGCTCTTGTATTGAGTTATGGAACATCATTGAACAAGGACTCTTTATTGGGGATCCCAACAACTTGACAAGAAGAGAAGTTGTCAATAGTCAACTCAATGCCACCGCCTTGCACATGATACAAAAAGTATTGGGTACAAAAGATTACCCACACATTGAGCACCTCAACACTGCCAAGGAAGCTTGGGATTCTCTCACTGAGTTGTATATTGGGAATGAGAGCATGAGAAGGAACTGGTATGATACACTAAGCAATGAAGTAGAAGGCTTCTATATGAAGGAAGATGAAGATCATGAAGACATGTATCGTAGGCTCAAATCCACCGCCACCGCTTTTAGAAATGTGGGTGCCTCAGATGTGGATGATTCTTGGATAAAAAGGAAATATGTAAGTGCACTCATGCCATTTGAGCACACCGACTTGAAGAGCCTATTAGGAAGACACAAATACCACCTCATGACCTCCAATGAAGTTACGTAAGAGATGGCCTCTTTCAAGGTTGCCACCAAGAATGCCAAAGATGTCCGTGCTCAAGCCCTTGGAATGAGCAATGTTTTCAACCTTGCATTGAAGGCCAAATTTGTGGAACATAGGGATGTAGATGATAGTGATAAAGGCCTATCCCTGAGCCACCCCGATGATGTCAAGATGTTTCATGGTCAATATATGGCCTTCTATGCAAACAACTACTATAAGAACCCCGCCAAGGCCAAGATGGAAATGCTACGAAGAAGCAACCCCAGTGGACAAAGAGGCAATATCCCGAAATTGAGAACTTGTTACAATTGTGGCGACTGAAATCACTTTATGGCCAGTTGTCCCTTTGATAGAAGAGAAGATCATGGTGGAAACCTCATGCCAAAGAAAACTTCCAAAGCTCCTTACAATAAACCCTTCATCAAGAAGAATCCAATCAATAAGAAGAAGGGCAAAATTGTATTAATCACTCATGAAGAATTATCCTCCAACAATGAAGATGATGAAGATGAGGAAGAGGAAACAACAAGTGGTGTGGCTTCTCTAGCCACTACTTCTACTCCGACATCCTCCCTCTTCGATTCTCCAAATGAGAATACTCCCAACAAGAATGTCACTTGCCTTATGGCAAGTGGAACGGAGGTATCCTCATCATCTCACTCCACTCCCTTAGCTAATGATGAAATTGATGATGAGATGTCTCTTGAAGTAAAAACGGAATTAATTGCTTTAGATGAGTTGGGAACATCTTAGATCAACTTTCCCACACACAAGAGCTTCTTGATGTAAGATGTAAAATTGGGAGAGAACACGTGATTGAGATAGAAGCCCTAAATAATGATCTAGAAGAAGAATGTCACATCCGAAAATTTACCAAATTTTGAAATGTGAAAAATAAATAAAAAAATAAATAATTGTTGAATTTTACGGTGAAAAGTAACTTTTTGCTTCTAAATGGAAACATCAAAACCCTTTTGGAACAAATTTGAATGAAAAAGGATTCCAACAAAATCTCAATCAAGTGAAATGCATTCCTCAATGAATGTATCTTGAAATTTAAAGACTTGGGAAAATAAACCAAAACCCTAAAACCCTAATGGATGAAAGTCATTTCCAAGATCTCTCTAAGGACTATGGATTTGATACATATAAAAATTTAGCAAAAAAATTTTATAAATGATCAAAAATAATAAACAAAAATATAATAAAACCATAGGAATTTGTTTCATTTAATTTGGAGCCATGGATAAAAACTTATGAATTTAATAAGGTAAAAGGAATTAATTTCCAAGGCTAATAAAGCTCCTAACTAAAATCGATGCCGAACTATGAGCAAAATAATCCTAAAAAGATTTAAAAAGATAAACCAACATTAAATAAAATTATACAAATTGGAATCACCAATTTTGGATATGTAAAAATAAAGATATGGATTTTATAAGACAAAGAAGGAAATAAGTAAATAAGGAATATTTAAAAGCCAAATTAAATCTTGGCCAAATAAATGGAATGAAAAGTTATTGAATAGTAAAAAGGAGTAAAAGATTATTTAAATGAAATCATACGGATTAAACCATACTCACTTTTATTTAAATAAAGACAAATTTCCTAAACTAAATAATAAATCAAAAGGAAAATCATTTAGAAGACCATTTAAATCTTGAATTAAATCCATAAGCAAATGGAATAAAGATAATCCAAATAAAATAAAGGATAAAGATTATTCAAATAAAATTATATGCGCTTTAACCAAATTCAATTTATTTAAATAAAGACAAAATCCTTAATATAAATGATTAAGTAAATCATGGGAAAAATAATTCAAATTGCCAAATGGATTAGAAGTTAACTAATTAACTTAAAAGAATAAAATAAGAATTAAATAGAATCATATGGTTTGGAACCATATTAAAATTATGCAAATAAAGACAAATTTCTAATAAATATTAAACCCTAAGAGAATATTTGAAATATTCCAAAGTGAGTTAATTAATAAATTCATAAATAATTTAAAACCTGCTGAAAAGGTTTGATGAAAATTTGAAATCAAATGAAGCTTAAATCAAATGGTTTGAATAAAAACAGAAAACATGAAAAGAAATAATAGTAAAATACTAAAGCTATATGTGTATTTATTAAAATAAAAGATATTGAAAGTATTCTAATTTGAATACTATACTGAGTGGTATTTCATTAAAAATTAACTGAAAAGGGGTTAGCCAAATTTGAATAAAATTTGAGTACCATTGAGAAATGAAGATATAAAAGAAAAAGAGTAAAGAACAAAAAAATAGAGCTTACAGCAGCAACCCAACCATAGCCCACGACCACGGCCCATTCCCCTTCTAAATGGCCCACCCGGAAGCCCTCTCTCACCTTCCTGTAAAAAAATGCTGGCAGCCCGACCCACCCGCAGCACCTGGTCGCCTTTGAACTCTAGCCAGAGAAGCACATCGCGCGTCCATTACCAGCGCTTGATTCTCGGCCTAAATTCTCTCTAACGCGATCTTAATTACAAAATCCGTCAGGTCCCTCTTAATTCCCTCTGGCTCCTCCTCATTTCCCCTCAACAACCACCGCTAACGAGCCACTGGGCACCTCGAATTCGAGCTCAATGTATCTCCTACTCCGACAAAGTCCAGCGCCAAATTTTGGTGAAAAGGACACACCCGCACTACCATTTCTCTGTTGAATCTCCCTAGTTTTCTGTCGCGCGTCTCCCTGACTCCTTCGTTTGGTTTCTTGTGCCCAGGTGTTTGACGTTGACATCATCTGCAAGCACCGCCGCAAGCGCAACTCCGGCGACCACTAGGAACCGCTCCAGGAAGCAAATCTCAACCGCTCCAACACCATCGACTTTGCCTAGATCTGTTGTGCATCGTTTTCGTCTCCATCGTCTTCGGGAACCACTAGAGCGTCGCCTTCTTCCACATCCCGAGCGTCGCCTCCGTCCTCACCATCGCCGTGACCTGAGCTGCAAGGTGAGCAAGCACCCTCTATTCCTTATCCTTCGATCTTACTTCGACGGAAACGATTAGAACTAGCCGAGCCTAGCTGAGCCACACGCCGTGAGCCAAGCCGCCAGCCTAGTTCGAGTCTTGATGAATCTGCACCATTAGTTTTATGTAAATCATATGACCCACACCAGCTATCCGCACTAAACCGGTATCGACCAATAAAAATCGGCCACGTTACCTATCATGATGGAAATAAGGGTTTTCTAATTACAAAATAAATAGAATTAGTTGTCAACTTCAAAAATTCATATAAAATCAACCATAAGTCCAAATATAACAAATAATATGTCCCTGGATTCAAAAAAACGTGAACTTTGCAACAGTGTCCTTAGTTTAGTATTTTCCCTCTAGAAATTAGTTGTTTTTGAAGAAACATTTCTAGCCCTATTTTGAGGATAAAAACTATTCTAGAAATGATTTTTGAGTAAAATCTTTTGCAAATGGTTTGTTTTGAACTTACTGACCATAAAAACCAACTTTTGGATTTAAAAGTAAATTTGGTGACACTAAGGAATTATTCCTTTGATTAAAATCATTTCTAGTAGAACAAAAATGATTTAAATGGCCCATATTCACTAACTTGATTTAAATGGTTTTTCCACTTGTATAAATGACCAATAGGTGTTTTTAAATGTTTATAATCTATTCAGAAACCACTTTTTCAAATAAAACAATCCTTTGCATGCTTGCATGCATTGCTTTGTTTTTATTATTTTATGTGATGATTTGTTTGAATGCTAGTTTGAATTTGTTCCTTGATTGAATTGTAGTGAACTTTGAAGAGTGTGAAAATTGCAAGATCAAGGAGTGAACCTATATTGTCTACCAAAAATGCAAGTGGTGATTCATACATTTTGTCCTATTATTTTCACTAAGCACTAGTGATATTTTGAGTAGGACTTGCATGGAATTTTTACTAAGTATGCTATGTCTTGGGAAATCCTAGTAGATGATTCCTTAGTAGAATTTTCCCTAAGTTAAGATCCTTACTACTATCATGCTTAGCCTATCTAGTAGAAAACAAGGGTGGATTATGTACACATGCTATGGAAAATTTTGCTAAGTCTTTTGACTTATGTTTTTGCTTCATAAAACTACTAAGTGATTGAATCACCTAGGTGGAATGGTGAGAATGGGATATGTTGAGTGGTTACACAAGTCCAGTTTACTAGGGAAAACTTGTGTATCACAAGTCCAGCAAACTGGGGAAAACTTGTGTATCACACTTGTGGAAAGCCACCCAGGAACAAAGAGATTTGAGATGTCAAATGTTGAGAAGCTTCTAGTGAAACCACATGGCATTATGGGCTCTGCCTGGATCATATAGGTTGAAATAACTTAGCCACCTCTCGAGAGAAGGTTGTAGGGGTGATAGGATGAAGCGCGTCCATTTGGTCTAAGGGAAGGATTTTGAAAGATCTCGTCTCGATGCATGTCGAGTCTTGTGGGGAAAGTGCACCACCTCTCGAGAGAGTAAAATTTAAGTACTTAGCCGTGTCCTCGGCAATGGAAGCTATCAAGGATCTCCTCAACCCAATTTCTAAGTTAAAAACTTGTGGTTGAACAAGGGTTAAAGGATCTTCAATTTTTAATTGGTAGATTCCTTGGGTGATTTTGACAAACAAAAAACTTAGTGTTTTCAACTGAAAAGGAAAACCTTATTTTGAGCAAAGCAAGCCTAAGCTCCACTTAGCCAAATGCATATATATGTTAGAAACCACTACTCTACCATAGTATCACTTTCCAATACAATTCAAATGTATTGACCCTTGTGGCTGTAACTTATTATGTTGCAGGTTTGTTTGATGTTAGTGAAGTGTGTTGAATAGGATTACAAGTATACAACCAACATGATTGCCTGTGGCACTTTTAATATGAAGTACTCCATGCTACTTAGTTATATTTGTTCCATTGTAATGAGATAGCCAAATGAGCTATGTAAGATGTAATGAATTATTCTATTCCTGGTTATAAAGTTGTATTATGACCTTTGTTTCTTGATATTACATCTTAAACTGTGGATGCTAGCTATTGATCTAGGGACTAGCATTGTAAACACAGGGATCTCTACCTTATCAGGTTGGGACCTCTACAAAGAACAAGAGACTAGGATGTCTCTTGAACTAAAACTTGAAGGGTTTGATGGGGCCAATGACGTAATTGTTAATAGACTCATCAAGGAACGTGATCACGCTATTGCTATATTTAAAAGGGCTAAAAAAGGATGTTAGACCCCTCCTTTATAAAGGAAAGGATCCCTGTGATTGCAATGCTAGTCCCTGGATCAATGCTAGCATCCACAGTTTAAGATGAAGTACACAGATACAAAGGTCGTTTATTACATTCATTCCAGAGATAAAACATAGTCTTTTACAACTCATGGCCATAGGCCTAATACAAGAGTTTAAGGAATAAGCAAATAAATACAAGTCTTCATCTTCATGTGCCACAGGCAAGCATGTTGAGTGTAGACTCATGACTCCTATTCATCATCGGAGTAACCTGCAACATCACAAGTTACAGCCACAGAGGGTCAATACTTTGGAATAGTATTGGCAAGTGATACCTTAGTGTATTTTAAGTTGACTATATTACTATATGCATTTTGGCTAAGTGTAGCTTGGCTTGCTTTGCTTGGAAATAGTTTTTACCTATTAGTTGAAATCACTAAGTTTTTCTTTGTCAAAACATTCCCAAGGAACCACCAATAGACATTGGGGTCCTTCACCCTTGTTCACCCATAAATTTTACTTAGAAGTTGGAGTGATGAGATTCTTGTAGCTTCCATGTCTTGTTGCTCAAAGTGTCCATTGCCTTGGACTAGGCTAAGTACTTAGGTTTTCCATCTGCAGAGGTTGTGCACTTTACCCACCAGACTTGGTTTCCCAAGACAGGACCTTTCAGAAGCCTTTCCTTAGTCAAATGGACGCGTTCCAACCTATCATCCCATCTACCACCAACTGTCCAAAAGACTAAGTTCTAGCAACCTATATGATCAAGGCAGAGCCCATATTGCCAAGTGGTTGCACTGTAAGCTTTCTCAACACTTGGCCTCCAAATCCCTTTGTGCCTGGGTGGCTTACCACAAGTGAGATACACAACCCAAGTCCATGGCCTTTGTGTAACCACTCAACATAACCCATTCTTTCCATTCCACCCAGGAGGTTCATTTGACTTAGTTGTTTTATTAGAAAAGCATAAGTCTCTTGACTTAGAAATATTTTCATCATGATAAGTATAGTTGTTCACCACCCTTGTTTTCTAAGTAGCTAGGCTAAGCATGTTGTGATAACTTAACTTAGGAAAATTCCCTAGCAATTCTACTATTCTACTCTACTTAGGATTTCCCAACTTAGCACTAGACAAAATAGCATGCAATACTTAGAAAAATATCTAATGCTAATACAAAACAAAGGATAGAAATATTCATGAAAATATCACTTGCCTTGGTAGTGGGGAGAGTAGCACTCTTCACAATCACAATCACTAGCAAGATCTACACAGAAATTATAGCATACAATTACACTCAATTATATTCAATCAAAAAATAATATGAATGCATGCATGCAAGAGTTTACCAAATGGTGATTTTTGAAAATTCTACCAAGCATGCACATGTTTACAGAAACTTAACAAGTCACAAGTTTGCCAACTAAACTTATTTGGCATTAAAACAATTTACCAAAATAAATCTATACTTAAAATAGCCTTAAAACATGTTCCACAAATAAAGTCATTTTAACTGTTACTATTTGATAAATAAATTGGATATTCAGAAAGGTCTTGTTTCACTGAATCCAACGGTATAAAGTTTGTAAAATTCTAACGTGGCATTCAAAAGTTATAGCTGTTTAAAGTTTGGATCAAAATCTGATTTAAATTTCTGTTTTTGAATTCATCCTAGCCACGCGTCGCAACCTTACTGGTGCGTACCGCTTCGCGCGGATCGGCAGTCGCAGGCCGTAGGATCTAACTTAGATCTAACGATCCAGATGAGCCCGTACCTCTTTGGCCTAGATCTATCCTAGCCCCACGATGCAGATCCAACGGACCAAACCATCAAGTCACGAACGGGCGGCGCTGGCGGCGTTGACTGGCGGCGGCGCGTCAGACTACGGTGGCGCCAGCGTTCTAGATCGTCCGCAAGGGGAAGAAGGGGCTTACCAGGTTCGCCGGAGGCTGCTGAAGCTCGACGTGGTACTGGCTTGCGGAGGGGCGCTCGGAGATGGGCTCTAGATCTCGTCGGAGTTGCGTCTGGCGTCGGGTGGATGTTGTCGGAGTCGTTGCCGAGGTTCTGCGTCACCCTAACACGAACCAGCGGGTTTAGGAGATGCGCAGGACAATTGCGAACACGCTCGGGTGAATAAGAAAGCGAGGGGCGCACGGGACTTACTGAGATTGGTCGCCGGAGTTGGGGTGGTCGTCGGGTGCTTACGGCGTCAAGCGAACACGGCGACCTGGGGCAGTACAGGATGCTCTGTTGTGGTTAGGAGGTGCGCGAGAGGATTACGAAGTGTCTCGAACAATCCAGAGGGGAAGGGGCGCACGGAGCTCACCTGAATCGATCGCCGGAGTTGCTCTGTCTGCGGTGGTTTTGAGCGAGTCGTGGGCAGCCTGGGGGCGTGAGTGTGGAATTGACTGGGGGAAAATGACTGCGAGGAGGTGGGGATCTTATAGCCGGTGCCTCGACAGGAAACGCCCGTGTTTTAATGCCCAATTAAGCCGCGCCATTACCGGCAGTCACTGCAGCTGCGACGTGGTCGCGGGCGCAGTTTGGGGAAGACGATGACAGCGTGGATAGGGCCCGCTCGTCAGTGATGTGTGTGAAATGAGGGTGGGGTTCGTCTGTCAGCGGCTAAACGTGTGCGCTTGCGCGTGAGAGAAGAAAAAGAAATCCCCGGGTGGGCTAGTTGGGCTCGATCTTCTATTGGGCCAGATACCTGGCGCTCGGCCCTTTTCCTTTGTTTAGTCCTTTTTCTTTTCTAATTCGATTTTCTGATTAGGTTTTCAAATAGTTTTCAAAATAATTTGAATTCAAATCTTTCTGAGGTTTTGCAGGGGTGAATTGGTCTCAGAAATAAGTCAAAGCTCATGGGGTTACCTTGCAAAGGCTTGATCAGACTTGGATTTCAAACAAACAGAGATTTTGCACTATTTTGCAAATGTTTGAAACAGAGGTTTTGAAATTATTTATAATTTGAAAATTTTGGTTAAACCTTTACACCTAATCTTTCCAATAGTGGGGCAAGCAAACAAGTTCCTTAACATTTAAGTTTCAAAAGGTGATGGCCTAATGAGTGAATTTTACTCACATAAAATCATAGCACAAGCTTATGTTTTTGAGAAGAACCCTAAATGATGATGAATGCTTAGATGATATGAATGAGTTTTGGAATATGAATTTAGGGATGTTACAAATCTAACCCCCTTAAGATGAATCTCGCCCTCGAGATTCGGATTGGCTAGCAAATAGGTGAGGGTGGTCTTTCCGAAGATCATCTTCTGTTTCCCATGTTGCTTCCTCTTCGGAGTGATGATTCCATTGCACTTTGCAAAACTTGATAGTTTTTGTCCTTGTGACTCTTTATGCGGTCTCAAGAATCTTGACAGGCTTTTCTTCATAGGTGAGGTCACTTTCTAGCTGAACTTCGTCCAATGGTATAGTATCCTTCAGAGAAGATTCTTCCATCTCTGGGTGACATTTCTTAAGCTGACTCACATGAAACACATTATGGACAGCTGACAGAGATTCAGGCAATTCAACTTCATATGCAACTTCTCCCTTGCGACTTAGAATCTTGAATGGCCCAACATATCTTGGTGCCAACTTTCCTTTGACTCCAAATCTTTTCACTCCACGAAGTGGGGATACTCTAAGATAAGCTCTATCTCCAACTTCGTAGGTGACTTCTCTACGCTTAGAATCCGCGTAGCTTTTCTGTCGGGACTGTGCTATCTTCAACCTGTCCTTAACCAATTTGACTTTCTCTTCGGCGTCTTTGATGAGATCAGGTCCAAATAAACTTCTTTCTCCCACACCATTCCATAACAATGGGGTGGTACACTTCCTTCCGTAGAGTAACTCAAATGGTGCCATTCCAATACTAGATTGATGACTGTTATTGTAAGAGAACTCTGCGTAGGGCAGACTTTCATCCCAACTTGCTCCATAGTCTAAGGCACATGCTCTCAACATGTCTTCAAGAATTTGGTTAGTTCTTTCCGTTTGTCCATCAGTTTGAGGGTGAAAAGCAGTGCTGAATTCCAACCTCGTACCTAAGGATTCATGAAGCTGTCTCCAAAAGTGAGAAGTGAACTGAGTTCCTCTATCCGACACAATACTCTTGGGCACGCCGTGAAGGCATACAATTCTGCTCATATAGATTTTTGCTAACTTGGCACTTGTATAAGTTGTCTTCACGGGTATAAAATGAGCCACTTTAGTTAGGCGATCCACTACCACCCATATGGAATCATACCCTGACCTAGTCCTTGGTAATCCGGTAATGAAATACATACCAATATTTTCCCACTTCCATTCAGGAATAGGCAGTGGTTGAAGCAAACCCGCTGGTTTCTGATGCTCCGCTTTTACTCTGCTACACACATCACACAAAGCAATATGCTCGGCGATGTCCCTTTTTAGATTGTTCCACCAAAATCTTTCTTTCATATCCATGTACATCTTGGTGTTTCCCGGGTGAATAGAATTACGGAGAGTTGTGACCCTCTTGTAAGATCAGTTTCCGTAACTCCGGGTCTTGTGGAACACATATACGTTTCCCGTGCCATAAAGTACCTTGTTCGTCTATATGGAAACTCTTAGCTTTCCCTAGACTAATATTCCCCTTGATCTTTTCAATTTCCTTATCAGTCTTCTAAGCTTCTCGGATCTTGTCCAACAAAGTGGGTTGAACATCCAAAGACATGAGATGTCCTTCAGGCACAACCTCCAATCTGAGTTCTTTGAATTGCTTACACAAGTCATCTGGCAATTCTCCTTTGGTAAGGCCATTTACAAACGTCTTACGACTTAGAGCATCTGCTACTACATTTGCTTTACCGGGGTGGTATTGCAAACTTAAATCGTAATCCTTGATAAGTTCTAGCCATCTCCTTTGCCTCATGTTGATTTCCTTCTGGGTGAAGATATACTTCAAACTCTTATGATCGGTGAACACTTCACATCGCTTTCCCAAAAGGTAATGCCTCCATGTTTTGAGTGCATGGACGACAGAGGCTAACTCCAAATCATGAGTAGGATAGTTTACTTCATGAGTTTTGAGTTGTCTCGAAGCATAGGCTACGACTTTACCATCTTGCATAAGTACGGCACCCAAACCTTGATGATACGCGTCACAATATACTTGGAAATCCTTTTCCAAATCTGGCAGACATAGCACTGGTGCTGTTACAAGTCTCTTCTTCAATTCTTGGAAGCTGACTTCACAACCTTCAGACCAAGCAAATTTCTTGTCCTTTTTTAACAATTCTGTCATTGGCTTAGCAACTTTTGAGAAATTCTCAATGAATCTTCTGTAGTAACCTGCTAAGCCAAGGAAACTACGAACTTCTTTTACATTCTTGGGAAATTCCCATTCTGTCACAGCTGAAACTTTAGCAGGATCAACTGCCACACCATCCTTTGTCATAACATGACCAAGAAAACCAACTTCCTCTAACCAGAACTCACACTTGCTGAATTTGGCATAAAGTTTATGTTCTCTTAACTTTTCAAGTATCAAGCGTAAGTGTCTGTCATGTTCTTCCTTGCTCTTGGAGTAGACTAAGATGTCATCGATGAAAACGACAACAAACTTGTCAAGGAATTCCATGAACACCTTGTTCATCATATTCATGAAGTATGCTGGAGCGTTGGTTAAACCAAAAGGCATCACTGTGTATTCATACAATCCATACCTTGTGGTGAAAGCTGTCTTAGGTATGTCTTGCTCTCTTATTTTGAGTTGAAAATAACCTGACCGAAGGTCAATCTTCGAGAACACACATGCTCCTTCTAACTGATCAAACAAGTCGTTGATTCTTGGCAAAGGATATTTGTTTTTGATGGTTACCTCATTGAGAGAACGGTAGTCAATGAATAATCTTTGTGTTCTATCCTTCTTCTCTACGAACAATACTGGGGCTCCCCAAGATGAAGAACTTGGTTGAATAAACCCTTTCTGCAACTGTTCTCCTAGTTGCTTCTTGAGCTCTTTTAGTTCATCAACTAACATTTTGTATGGTCTCTTAGCTATTGGTCCAGAACCTGGTACCAAATCTATCAGAAACTCCACATCTCTATCCAGTGGCATTCCTGGTAACTCTTCCGGAAATACATCCGGATACTCACACACAATTGGCACACTGTCCATGCTAACCCCCTTAAGAGAATTCAGCTTACTTCCCTTGGATTCAAAGTTAGATCTGAATTTTATTCTTTTTCCTTCTGGGGTTGTGAGTGTAACTGTACGATTGGCACAATCTAGTATTCCCTCATGCTTAGCCATCCAATCCATTCCTAAAATCACATCCAATCCTTGGGAATTTAGGATTATTAGGTTCACTGGAAACTTATGTTTTCCAAACTCTATGACTAAGTCATGGCAACCTGAGTTTACTATCATTTCTCCACCCGGAGAACTTACTCTTATAGGACACCCAATGGTTTCTACCGGCAGTTCATTTCTTTCAACAAATGCCTTTGATATGAATGAATGAGATGCACCGGTATCAAAGAGTACAAATGCTGAAATTGAATTGAGTTTGAACTTACCAGCAACGGCATCAGGCTCCTCATAGACCTCCTCCACATTGATGTGGTTAACCTGTCCTTTCTGAAAAGGATTTGGCTTGTTGGGTCCCTCAACTTTCTTCTCATGGCACTCATTAGCATAATGCCCCAACTTCTTGCACTTGAAGCACTCAACCTGACTGATGTCTTTTTTTGCAGGCTGATTTCCACTTCCACTACCATTTCCACTATAGTGGCTCTTATGTCCACCCTTGTGGTTCTTGTACTTGTCATTGTCATGACTGCGATGATGCTTGTTGTCATGACGGTTGTGGTTGTGGTGCTTGTTGAATTTCCCATGCTTATGGGATCCTGAGCTGCCACTGTCATCATAGTGAGATTGTTTGTGAGACGATCCTGAGCTGTGCTTGTCGGAGTGTTTCCTCTTTCGACTCTCGACTTGCTTCATTTTACTCTCCAAAATAGCAGCCTTGTCACACAAAGACTGATAAGTTGGAACATATGCCACAGACAGCTGCAGATTCAGCTCATCATTCAAGCCTTCCAGAAACTTTTCCTTTCTTTTGGCATCCGTGTCAACTTCATCCGGTGCATAGCGCGCCAGATTGTTGAACTCTTCTATGTATTCAGCAACGCTGCGGTGGCGCTGCTTCAGGTTGTGAAACTCCTTCTTTTTCAGACTCATCATTCCTGATGAGATATGAGCAGTGCGAAAGCCATCTTCAAAGATAGCCCAAGTTACCTCATCTAAAGGAGTGGTAATTTGGAAGTTGTCCCACCATGTGGCGGCCGGTCCTTCCAACAGATGTGCTGCGAACCTGACTTTTTCAGCATCCATGCAGCCCACAGTCACTAAATCTTTGTTCACAGAACGTAGCCAGTCATTGGCCACCATGGGATCAGTCGTCCCTGAAAACTTTGCTGGCCTCAAACGCAGAAATCTGGTGAGCATATCAAAACCCGGAGGGTTGTTGTTGTTGTTGTTATTGTTGTTGTTGTTATTGGGGTTGTTGTTGTTGTTATTCTGGTTTTGAATGAATGTCGTCATCATCTGCATAAGCTGTGTTTGCGCATTCATCATTTGTTGCATTTCCGGGGTGATGTTGTTGGGGTTGGGGTTTGCGCGACGGGGAGGCATCTGTGGTTTGTTCAAATAGATAAGAATGAGGTACCCATAGATGTTTTATGCACAATACATCATAAGCAAAACACATAACAAGCAACATAAGAATAAAAGTTCAACAACTACATAATAAGCTCATGAAGTAAAACACACAAGTGGCAAGCCATCCACATGTCGGATGGTCCAATAATAAGTTCACAATAACAAGTACGAATATGAAAGATAAACCAGTAGTCAAGTCTACTCATCAGCATCAATCTCCTCCTCGACGAAGGTAAGACCTGCGTTCTCCATCGCGGTCTTGTTCTCCTCAATCGTAGTGGTCAAGGAATCGACCTTGGCCTTGAGAGCCCTTTTCTATGAGCGAAGCCTCTCAATAACCATCTGCTGCTGCTCAAGCTCGAAATCCTTGGAATTCAGCTCCTCGGTCATGTCCCGGATCTTCTTGTTCCTATCCTGGACGCGTTTCTCCTGACTCTTGAACTTGCGGTCCTGGGCCTCGAACTTTGTCTCCATTTCCTTGATCATCTCATCCTGCTGCGCAAAAAGCTTGTCCTTCTCGCGAAGCTGCACCTGAAGCTCGTCATTGCCGAGCATGACGTTTGTCCTGTCCGTGTCTACGTGCCTGAGAAGAGTCTCTAAGTCCTGGAGGTAGAGACATATCTGCTCTGCCGCGTCCCTCGAGTCGTCCTCAAAGTCGATGGACTCTCCATCAACATCACGTCTTCCGAAGACGTGGAAGTGAGTGCCCCTAACCTGTCGGGAGTGACGGCCTAACAGACGTCCTATCAGGTCCTTCATGACTACCTCCATGCCTCTCTCCCTGTCGTCGTGCATCAGCTTGAAGACGATGGCCTCCGTAGTGGGTTCTGTCTGGCGTCCGGGCTGGTTCACCTTGAAGCCCCAGAGGTCCTTCCTCTCGAACTTGGTGAGTGGATACACCGTGATGGAGGGAAGAGGGAGATCGAGCAAAGTGGTAAGCTCAATGATACGGGGACCAAAACGGGTAACCTGGAGCTCCTCAACGGTGCTAATGGTAATAGGCATCTATTTATAAGATTGAAAAAGTTAGAACAACACAATTTAAGATAATCAAGACAAAAATTCATACAAACATCACACAAGTCATGCATACATAAGTCCATTACATCAATCAAGATTCAAACTTATTTAAGGTATCATTTTTGGAAAATAAGGTGATAAGTGGTGGTCCAACTAACGAAGTGTGCTCACAATCCTATCTCACTGGATCTGGTGGCTATCACAATGTTCCTTGAGGCAATCCACCTATCTTGTTCACACGATTCCATCACTAAGTCTATTATATCTCCCCTTAACTCTTGGTTGGTGGCTTCCAACTCTTGGGTAAGTTCCTTATCTTTCTCTAAGTATCTTTGGAGGTTAAGCATTCTGCACTTGACTCTAGCACTTAGTTCTTTGATAGTCTTCCAAGCTGCATCTCTGGCTGACTCAAAGAATGTTGTGTGCATCACAGTGTTGGTGTACATGCAGAATCCTCTTTCTTTGTGGTTGTCTTCCTTATTTTTGTACAAGTGAAGTTGCACCCACCAATACTCCACTCCTTCATCCATCACTGGAAAGCCTTTGTATAAAGCTGCTCCATGTGCTTCCATTGCCACCATGAGGTCCTTGAGAACCTTGGGAAACTCAGTTTCACACTCCAAGGTCATGGTCATGAGTGGTCCTTTCTTCACGGCTTCGTTGATGGAGTTCATCTACAAATGGAGTTGAGAATGAAAATATTAGAAAAGTTTTACGAGAAGAATAGACAAGTGTAGAAGTAGTTGAAAACTTTTCCTTAGTGGTTTTCCAATCCTAGGGTCATAATCCTACAGGCAACACAGTGCTCTGATACCATCTGTTAGACCCCTCCTTATAAAGGAAAGGATCCCTGTGATTGCAATGCTAGTCCCTGGATCAATGCTAGCATCCACAGTTTAAGATGAACTACACAGATACAAAGGTTGTTTATTACATTCATTCCAGAGATAAAACATAGTCTTTTACAACTCATGGCCATAGGCCTAATACAAGAGTTTAAGGAATAAGCAAATAAACACAAGTCTTCATCTTCATGTGCCACAGGCAAGCATGTTGAGTGTAGACTCATGACTCCTATTCATCATCGGAGTAACCTGCAACATCACAAGTTACAGCCACAGAGGGTCAATACTTTGGAATAGTATTGGCAAGTGATACCTTAGTGTATTTTAAGTTGACTATATTACTATATGCATTTTGGCTAAGTGTAGCTTGGCTTGCTTTGCTTGAAAATAGGTTTTACCTATTAGTTGAAATCACTAAGTTTTTCTTTGTCAAAACATTCCCAAGGAACCACCAATAGACATTGGGGTCCTTCACCCTTGTTCACCCATAAATTTTACTTAGAAGTTGGAGTGATGAGATTCTTGTAGCTTCCATGTCTTGTTGCCCAAAGTGTCCATTGCCTTGGACTAGGCTAAGTACTTAGGTTTTCCATCTGCAGAGGTTGTGCACTTTCTCCACCAGACTTGGTTTCCCAAGACAGGACCTTTCAGAAGCCTTTCCTTAGTCAAATGGACGCGTTCCAACCTATCATCCCATCTACCACCAACTGTCCAAAAGACTAAGTTCTAGCAACCTATATGATCAAGGCAGAGCCCATATTGCCAAGTGGTTGCACTGTAAGCTTTCTCAACACTTGGCCTCCAAATCCCTTTGTGCCTGGGTGGCTTACCACAAGTGAGATACACAACCCAAGTCCATGGCCTTTGTGTAACCACTCAACATAACCCATTCTTTCCATTCCACCCAGGAGGTTCATTTGACTTAGTTGTTTTATTAGAAAAGCATAAGTCTCTTGACTTAGAAATATTTTCATCATGATAAGTATAGTTGTTCACCACCCTTGTTTGCTAAGTAGCTAGGCTAAGCATGTTGTGATAACTTAACTTAGGAAAATTCCCTAGCAATTCTACTATTCTACTCTACTTAGGATTTCCCAACTTAGCACTAGACAAAATAGCATGCAATACTTAGAAAAATATCTAATGCTAATACAAAACATAGGATAGAAATATTCATGAAAATATCACTTGCCTTGGTAGTGGGGAGAGTAGCACTCTTCACAATCACAATCACTATCAAGATCTACATAGAAATTATAGCATACAATTACACTCAATTATATTCAATCAAAAAATAATATGAATGCATGCATGCAAGAGTTTACCAAATGGTGATTTTTGAAAATTCTACCAAGCATGCACATGTTTACAGAAACTTAACAAGTCACAAGTTTTCCAACTAAACTTATTTGGCATTAAAACAATTTACCAAAATAAATCTATACTTAAAATAGCCTTAAAACATGTTCCACAAATAAAGTCATTTTAACTGTTACTATTTGATAAATAAATTGGATATTCAGAAAGGTCTTGTTTCACTGAATCCAACGGTATAAAGTTTGTAAAATTCTAACGTGGCATTCAAAAGTTATAGCTGTTTAAAGTTTGGATCAAAATCTGATTTAAATTTCTGTTTTTGAATTCATCCTAGCCACGCGTCGCAACCTTACTGGTGCGTACCGCTTCGCGCGGATCGGCAGTCGCAGGCCGTAGGATCTAACTTAGATCTAACGATCTAGATGCGCGCGTACCTCTTCGGCCTAGATCTATCCTAGCCCCACGATGCAGATCCAACGGACCAAACCATCAAGTCACGAACGGGCGGCGCTGGCGGCGTTGACTAGCGGCGGCGCGTCAGACTACGGTGGCACCGGCGTTCTAGATCGTCCGCAAGGGGAAGAAGGGGCTTACCAGGTTCGCCGGAGGCTGCTGAAGCTCGACGTGGTACTGGCTTGCGGAGGGGCGCTCGGAGATGGGCTCTAGATCTCGTCGGAGTTGCGTCTGGCGTCGGGTGGATGTTTTCGGAGTCGTTGCCGAGGTTCTGCGTCTCCCTAACATGAACCAGCAGGTTTAGGAGATGCGCAGGACAATTGCGAACACGCTCGGGTGAATAAGAAAGCAAGGGTCGCACGGGACTTACTGAGATTGGTCGCCGGAGTTGGGGTGGTCGTCGGGTGCTTACGGCGTTAAGCGAACACGGCGACCTGGGGCAGTACAGGATGCTCTGTTGTGGTTAGGAGGTGCGCGAGAGGATTACGAAGTGTCTCGAACAATCCAGAGGGGAAGGGGCGCACGGAGCTCACCTGAATCGATCGCCGGAGTTGCTCTTTCTGCGGTGGTTTTGAGCGAGTCGTGGGCAGCCTGGGGGCGTGAGTGTGGAATTGACTGGGGGAAAATGACTGCGAGGAGGTGGGGATCTTATAGCCGGTGCCTTGACAGGAAACGTCCGTGTTTTAATGCCCAATTAAGCCGCGCCATTACCGGCAGTCACTGCAGCTGCGACGTGGTCGCGGGCGCAGTTTGGGGAAGACGATGACAGCGTGGATAGGGCCCGCTCGTCAGTGATGTGTGTGAAATGAGGGTGGGGTTCGTCTGTCAGCGGCTGAACGTGTGCTCTTGCGCGTGAGAGAATAAAAAGAAATCCCCGGGTGGGCTAGTTGGGCTCGATCTTCTGTTGGGCCAGATACCTGGCGCTCGGCCCTTTTCCTTTGTTTAGTCCTTTTTCTTTTCTAATTCGATTTTCTTATTAGGTTTTCAAATAGTTTTCAAAATAATTTGAATTCAAATCTTTCTGAGGTTTTGCAGGGGTGAATTGGTCTCAGAAATAAGTCAAAGCTCATGGGGTTACCTTGCAAAGGCTTGATCAGACTTGGATTTCAAACAAACAGAGATTTTGCACTATTTTGCAAATGTTTGAAACAGAGGTTTTGAAATTATTTATAATTTGAAAATTTTGGTTAAACCTTTACACCTAATCTTTCCAATAGTGGGGCAAGCAAACAAGTTCCTTAACATTTAAGTTTCAAAAGGTGATGGCCTAATGAGTGAATTTTACTCACATGAAATCATAGCACAAGCTTCTGTTTTTTAGAAGAACCCTAAATGATGATGAATGCTTAGATGATATGAATGAGTTTTGGAATATGAATTTAGGTATGTTACAAAGGACAAGATTGAGTTTGGAGTGGTTCATGAAAAACTTTTCGAGGAATTTAGTTTACTTAACAAGGCTCACAAGGCATTGGAAAGTGAACTCTTATCACTCACACAGTCCCATGAAAAGCTTCAAAATCAATTGACCAATATTCCTTCACCTAGTAATTTCATTCCCTCTAGTAGTACAACTATTCTTGAAGAAAATGCTAGGTTGAAGGGGGAGCTAGCTAAGGCTACATTTCCAAAAGTTAACAAGTCCATTGATGACCTCTTGAGTAAGCAAAGGTCAAATGGTGAGAAAGGGGGCATTGGTTTTGTCTCCAAAGCCAAGAAGAAGAACAACAAGAAGAAGAAGGCCAAGCCTGCACAAGAGAAAAAC
This sequence comes from Avena sativa, assembly GCA_916181665.1. Lineage (NCBI taxonomy): Eukaryota > Viridiplantae > Streptophyta > Magnoliopsida > Poales > Poaceae > Avena > Avena sativa. Next base: position 48,615,128 of record OV702279.1, on the reverse strand, counting down.
AAGGCCATTGTAGATAGTAAGACCATAAGTGGTAAAACTATGTCTCATGATGATTTTCGGGAAGTGTTAACCCTCACTATGCTCTAATGCATGATTATTATGGTGATGTGTATGCACAATATGTTGACCCATATGATGGTTATATTGCTTGGTCCATTTGGGTCCCCAAGACCCTTGTTGCTAACAAAAGAGGAACCATTGAAAAATTGGTACCTAAAAAATATCTCGATCTTTTGTAGACATATGCTTCCGGAGGGTCAAAATGGGTGCTTGATAGTGGTTGCACAAGTCATATGACCGGAAGCTCTTCTAATGTCAAGGATTTAAGGCCACATGATGATCAAATATCTATGACATATGCAGAAAAGTCAAAGTCTAAGGTAATGGGTTTTGGAAAGGTGGTGGTTGCCCACGACATTACACTCGTGGACGTCATGATTGTTGAGACCCTTGGTTACAATTTACTTTCAGTCTGTGCTCTTGGAAAGATGGGTTTTGCCATCTTTATTGATGATGATATTGTGGTCCTCATGTGGAGCAAGTCTCTCAAGGTCGTTTTCATTGGGTACGTCAAAAGTTACTTGTATGTGGTGGACTTTTTGGGGCGAACCACTACAAGTGCGATGTGCTTATTTGGATAGGCCGATGTGGGTTAGTTATGGCATCGCCGACTAGCCCATGTCAATATGAGAACTTTGCAAAGTCTCCAGAAGGAGGGCCATATTGTTGGAATAAAAGAAGATGTTTCCTTTGACAAAGACCATTTTTGCAGGGCTTGTGTTCAAGGAAAGATGCATGATGCCCCCACAATCCAAAGAACCGCATCAAGTCAACAAGGATCTTGGAGCTCCTTCATGTGGATCTCTTTGGTCCTCCATCTCATACAAGTCTTGGTGGGAAGAAATATTGTTTGGTGATTGTTGATGAATTTTCAAGATACTCATTGGTATATTTCTTCAAGTTGAAAAGTGAGACCCAAAAGACCTTCATCGACTTCATCAACTTGGTTCAACATCAATACAATGTCCCCGTGTTGATAATAAGAAGAGACAATGGCACCGAGTTCAAGAACTACACATTGAATGACTTTCTTAGTGATGAGGGGATAAAACACCAATATTCCGCTGCATATACTCCTCAACAAAATGGTGTAGACGAGAGGAAGAACCGGACTCTTATTGAGATGGCAAGGACCATGTTGGTGGATTTTAAATATCCATACAACTTCTGGGCCGAAGCCATCTCCACCGCTTTCCATGCATCAAACCGGCTCTACCTTCGCAAAGAAGTGAACAAGACTCCATATGAAATACTTACCGGTAACAAGCCCAACATATCTTACTTTCGGGTGTTCGGTTGTAAGTGTTTATATTTCATAAAAGGTGTTCATTTGTCCAAATTCGAGCCTAAAGCATTAGAGGGTATTTTTGTTGGATATGGTCTCGAATCTCGCACTTATAGAATCTATGACAAGCTCTCCAGAGCCATCATAGAATCTTGTATTGTGACCTTCGAAGAATATGATGGTCCCCAAGGGGGGCGTGTTGATGCTTGTGATCCAGATGATGAAATACCTCAGGATGCCATAGGAAGAATGGGTGTGGGATATATCCACCCCGTTGAGGAACCCCTTATGGCGGATCGAGAAGAACTATGCACTACTCAAGTGGAGCCCTCATCTTCACAACATCAACAAGCTCCATCCACCGAGGAGGACAATGACCCAAGCCAAAGACTAGTTGTGAACCCTCAACATGTTGATCAAGGTGACATCTCTACTGAGGAGGATCTTCAGTCATCATTCTCCAGATTGTCAAGTGCTTCCAAGTCAATTACACAAGGAAGATCCATACAAAAAGCTTTGCGACAAGCCCAAATCAATTCTAGAAGTGTGTCTGATCAAGACAAAGGTCAATCTTTGCCTCTTAATGAAAAGAATGATTCCGGTGATGATCAAGGTCAAGTTGATGGTAAAGAAGAGGACCAAAATGATGAAGAGGTTCCTCCAAGAAACAACAAGGATATCCACACTCGTCGTGAAGCTAGAACAGATAGGATGTTGGAATTAAGAGATCACTCTCTAGAAAACATGGTTTGTGACCTAAGGAGAGGCATTTCCACAAGAGCACAATTGAAGAGGTTTAGTGAACACCAAGCACACATCTCCATGATTGAACCAAAGAAAGTGTGGGAAGCTCTTAAATATTTGGATTGGTTGGAAGCAATGCACAAAGAGCTCAACAACTTTGAGAGAAACAAAGTATGGAAGTTAGTTGAGGAGCCAAAGGATTGCCGCAATGTTATAGGCACCAAGTGGATATTCAAGAACAAGCAAGATGAGCATGGAATTATAGTATTGAACAAGGCAAGATTGGTTGCACAAGGGTTCTCAAATTGAAGGCATTAATGATGGAGAGACATATGCACCCGTGGCTCGCCTTGAGTCCATCCGTATCCTTCTTGCTTATGCGGCACATCATAACTTTAAGTTGCAACAAATGGATGTAGAAATTGCATTTCTTAATGGTCCATTAGATGAGTTGGTATAAGTAAAGCAACCGCCGGGATTTGAGGATCCCAACTTTCGAAACCATGTCTACAAACTTGATAAGGCGCTCTATGGGCTCAAACAAGCCCCACACACGTGGTATGAGCACCTTAGAGAGTTGTTGTTTAACCGTGGGTTTGGGGTTGGGAAAATCGATCCCACTCTTTTTACTAAGAAGGTCAATGGGGAGCTGTTTGTATGCCAAATATATGTTGATGATATTATCTTTGGCTCATGTAACAAATCTTTTAATGATGAATTCTCAAAGCTTATGACTAGTAGGTTCCGGATGTCTATGATGGGGGAGTTAAGGGTATTCCTTGGTTTTGAGATCAAGGAAGTTAGAGGAGGGAAATTCTTCAACCAAGCCAAGTATACTCAAGATATGCTCAAAAGATTCAATATGAAATAGTTAAAGGGAGCTCCTACTCCCATGGCTACGAAGACTAATCTAGAACAAAATCCAAATGGTAAAAATGTGGATCAAAAGGTATATCGGTCTATGATTGGTTGTTTGCTTTACCTTTGTGCATCTAGACTCGATATTGTGTTGAGTGTAGGTGTGCATGCAAGATATCAAGCGGCTCCTAAAGAAAGCCATTTGATGGCGGTCAAGAGAATCTTTCAATATTTGGTTCATACCCCACATTATGGTCTTTGGTATCCTCGAGGGTCAACATTTGCTCTTTGTGGATACACAAATTCGGATTGGGATGGTGATAAGGATGATAGAAAATCAACATCCGGGACTTGCCAATTCCTTGGTAGGTCCTTGGTATGTTGGTCTTCTAAGAAGCAAAATTGTGTATCTCTCTCCACCGCCGAAGCCGAGTATGTGGCAGCTGCTAGTGCTTGCACTCAATTACTATGGATGAGGCAAACTTTAAAGGAATACGGTGTCCATTGTGACAAAGTGCCTCTTCTATGTGACAATAAAAGTTCTATGAAGATTTCCCACAACCCAAGGACAAAACATATTGAGATTCGCCATCACTTCATTAGAGATCATGTTGCTCGAGGTGATATTGATCTATCTTATGTGTCAACCAAATACCAACTTTCCGACATCTTCACGAAGCCACTCGATGAAGCAAGGTTTTGTTATTTGAGGAATGAACTAAATATCATAAATTCAAGTAGCTTGACTTGATCACCTTGCATACTCACCTATGTCTTGACTCTTATTGGGTTTAGGTGCAGGCATGGATATAGGGGGAGTGCGGTCCTAATTAATTGGACTATCCCTCACCCATTATGCCCAAAGAGATAAAAATCATTACTCTTAATATCATTGTGTGATATGTGAGCTTAAATGATGAGTTTCGGTAATGGACCCAAGATATATCTTCGTGGTGCCAAGACGAGTATACTCAAACATGGTGGCCTAGGCCACCGCCTTCTTACATTCGAGAGGTTGGTGCTTACTCGTGTTTGTCATTTGTTGAGTTGTTTTTGCCCTTTGGATCATGCACTCTCATTTGGTTCTTGATATGTTTTCCCTATTTTAGAGTGCATGTGTCTGTATCAGTGTGACTCTCTTAACCTAAGTCCTTCTTACCCTTCTACAAACCCCATCTACTCTGCACAAGAACTTCCCCATTTATTCCTGGCATTATGTTCTAGTGGAACCAGTACTACCGGGCAAGGGAGCAGTACTACCGGACAGGGTCAGTTTCCAGGTCGTTTCCTGGAAACTTCCCAGGTTCGGTACTAACGGTCCTTTACGCGGTACTACCGGTAAGCGGCACTACCAGGTTTCTGCGCGGCAGTACTGCTCAGCGGCACTACCGTCCACACCCCGGTACTACCGTCTCCACTCCGAACCGCCACTGTCGTCGGATCCCCGCCCTCTCCTCCCTCTACCGGATCCACACCGGATCTGGCCTCCTCGCGGGATCCTCCTCGATCTCAACCACCATGGACAGCGATACTACCGCTCTCTTCTTTCTCTCTCGTGTTTTCTCCATTGAATCTAGGGAGACTTTGATTCTTGGTTAAAACAGTTGTTCTTGAGGGTGTACCATGTGTATATTACCAGATAGTACTTCTTTCCCGAAGGAATCCTCGTTTTGGATAGTGTTGTTGCCAATCTATGGATTGGTTCTACCGGATCTAGCCTGTAGCCACATGACCGGTATTACCGGAAAATTTTCCGGTACTACCGACCATGACTGACAACAAAAGTTTCCCTAAACTTGAATTTCGTCATGGAACTTCTTTCGTTTCAGGTTCTTGTGCCCTTATCCCTCTGCTATCTCCCTCTTTCTATCACAGGTGCAGGGAGTTCCCGGGGTTCACGCAAATGGTCCAAAGCTCATCATGAAATCGAGGACTATGAGTCAGAGTCCGAGTCCGAGTCAGAGACCGAGGAAGAGATCATGCCTTAACCTAGCAACCGTCTGAAGCTGAAATCCAATCGGGGCCGACGTGGAAGGGGTATTAAGCAAAGTGCTGGCCATGGTAGTGGTCCTCCCCCTCCTCCCCCCTCGAGTCATCGCAAGAGTTAGAGTTCTGGGACATCTGGGATAAAGCTGTTGTCTGATTTGTCTGAGGTTGAGTTCCATGCCTTGCGGTCCGTCAACCCATATGTTGTTGCTCTCTCTCATGCTAGGGAAAATAGCATGTTTTACACAGACTTCCAAGAGCGTGTATACTTTGAGGTTCTTATGAAGGTTGAAAAGATTGTGGTCCCGCAGAAGTGGATTGAGATGAATCATATGAAGAAACACATGAACTACTTCGGTGAAGCTCTTGAGCTCTACACAAACATTGGTTTTCTTCCCATTATGCAGTTCCGTCTTGACTATGACCCCATGATCATTACTCAGTTTTATGCCACCACTCATTTATGAAAGAACCAGGCTCGGACTATCACCTAGATGACGGAGGGTATTGTCGAGCAAGCAACTTTGGATGAGTTTTCGGCAATTCTTGGGTATGAGGACCGTGGCAAGGACACTCCAGTTGGCTACCGATGTCACAACAATGATCATCCCATGAAGAAAGATGTTCTTGATCCACTGTACATCTGGGGGCACAATATTACTGGTAAGATCAAGGGGCTTCTCCCCACTTATGATATATAGCACCGTATCTTCCGTGAGACCATTGCCCCCGAGCTGGTAATGTTAATGAGATGCATGGGTTCATGGTGGATATTATGATCACCACTTATCACAACCGTGATTCCGGCCACCCTCTTGATGTGATGGATGTCATTTGGAATGAGATGGTTTGTGCTACTTACACTCAGAGGGTGCCTCCTTTTGATCCATACATAATCGATATCATCCTTAGCAAGTGCCCATCAATTGCCAGAGACATTTTTTCTCAACGCCTTGTTACTCACTGGTACAAGTCTCTGTTGATCAAGACCCATCCTAAACCTCGCAATGCAGATGGCCAACTAGTTGATGAGGATGGGAACCCACTTGAGGAGGGGTCTAGTGATGAAGATGATGCATGTGATGCTGATTTTGTGGTCTCACACGGCAAGCATGCCCAACCATCATGGGCAAAGAGGATTGAGGCTAAGCTCAAGAAGGTGTTTTGCTTCCAAGTTGACAATCAGAAGCGCATGTATGAAGCTGATGACCCACAAGTATAGGGGGTGTATCGTAGTACTTTTGATAAATAGGAGTGTCGATCCCAACGAGGAGCAGAAGGTGCTGAACAGTGGTATGGAGCAGGAAATCCCTATGAATACCTAGCAAACGGATTTTTAGTGGTTTTATGATAAGGCAACAAAAGAAGGAGTAAGTAATAAAGACAACGAACAAATGGACCAAGTGGCCCAATCCTTTCTTAGCAAAGGACAAGCCGGTGAAAATACTTATAAGGACCAAACGTTCTCGAGGACACGTGGGAATTCTGTCAAGTGCTTTCGCTTCATATAGCTGAGTACTCTTGTTTGGTGTTGTATGTGTTGTGTGGGTGAACCTGTGCTAATGTACCGACCTTACTTGGACTAATACATACTTGTGATTAAACCCCCTGCAAACATCCGTAACTACATGAAAGTAATTATGATATTCCCAGAATTTATATTAAGATGTTACTAGAAGCATGCATCATCCTTGCACCATTGCATCATACAAATTAAAGTTACATCAAAAAAACCCTATCACCAAACCCTAGCAAACCCTAATAAAAACTCCTCTATCTGAGCAAGAAGGGGGTTTCTATTCTTAGCCTTCCTAAAGCTTTGTAAAAATAATATTTTCTGGTTCTCTGATGACCACCTCATTATTAAAAAAATTTAGAGACTGGTTTCATTATTTTTGGACTTGCCTTGCAAAAGTTATTGAAGACAAGATAAAACAGAAATTGCTAAAAGAATAAAGAAGAAAAAACTTAAAGCCTAACCTAGCTGGGCCGGCCGCACTAACCCTACCGCGCGTGTCGCCTAACCTAGCGAGCCCGCAGCGCGCAGCCCGCCAGCACCACGTACAGCCGCCAGCGCTAGCCTGCAGCCTCTAACCCGCTGACCGCCCGGGCCCGCCTGTCATCTCCTACCTCCTTGCGGAAATCGGGCGAACCCATGTGCAGAACGAACTCCGGCCGAATCGGAGAGGACCCCATGACCCCTTCGCCAAGATTCTTCGGCCATATAAACCCCGCGCCCCCGCTGCCAAAATCCCTAACCTAATTTCAACTCTCGCCACCAGGCCGCCGATTTCGAGCTCGCTTCCGATCTCGCCGGAGTAAGGAGACGCCGAGATCCGGGGCAGTGGATTTCGAGCCCCTTCTCCGTTGTTTCCCATTCTCCCGTGACCACCTCGTTCGAATTTCTCTTCTCACAATCTTTCCCCTTGTCTCTCGCAGCACCGCGACCGCAATTTCTTGCTGGAGCATCGCTGGGGATGGAGAGGGTCGGCGGAGCTCTGCCGACGGACGAGGAAGCGAGGAGTGTCGCCGAGATCGCGAGCGTGACCGTGAGAACCTTCTGGATGCTGTCGACCAACTCGCCGCCTCGGGAACCCGCTAGTACGTCGCCGATCATCGCCACCGACCGCACCGCCGCCACACGCCGTCGTTGTCCCGTCAACACCGCCGTGTGGTAAGCAGCGTCAACCGCACCCGTTAGATCTGCCGTCAGCGGTGTAGATTAGAATCTTTAAACCGAAGGGGTACCGACCACTTAGGTCTCACCGTGTGGCACGCTTGCGTTAGCGCGCCGTGTCAGCTCCACGTCTCCTAGCTAGGCGAATCAGAGGCCACCACTTGTCGTGGATATTATAGGGTTAGTGTTAAATTGGAAAATTATATTTAAATCTTGCAAAATTCATAAAAATTCAACCACTTGGCCAAAAATTGCGAATGATATTCCATTGGATTCACAGAATTGTGTAGAACACAGATCTGAATTAATTTTGCGAGTTTGCAGTAGTATTTTCTGTGTAGAATTTAATCTCTAGTTTGGAGAATTTAATTCATAGAAAAATAATTAGAACTCCGTTTAGTTGATTTTTGTTTTGTTGGCTTTGTTTTTACAATGCCTACTGACTAAAATTATAAAATATTACTTAGGATATTTAGATCTGTTTCGGGTCTAATTAGATGGTTGGATCTCCTTATGAGACTAAAAATTAAAGTAATGATCCAAATTAATTAAAATCTGTGGGAAACTAATACTAACAACATCCCCAACACACTAGAAACCCAAGAAGGATACCTTGGTCAAATTAGAACACAATCTTGCATATTACCATGTTGCATGCATGCATATTATTTCTGTGGCATTATTTTGTGCAAGTTGTGATTATATCTATGTTTGTGTTTCGTTAGATTGTTCAGAGTGCGCTGAGGAGTACTATTGTGTAGAGTGCTGCTCGGATCAAGGCAGGTTACACCACATGTTCATATTTTTGTCCCATATTTATTCTATGCATGTGATCCTCAAAATTCCGTAGTATGCATGTATAGTATGTTCTAGTAGAATTTTCTTAGTATTATTTTGCAAGTGCGATGATTTTTGTAGTATGCCATGAGTAGCTCTGTACTTAGGATTTTTCCGTTCCTCATAGGTTCCCCTGTTTTTGCTAAGTACTGCTTGCTATGCTATATATATAAAGTACCGTTGGGGGGTTCGAAAGACAATGAATTTTTTTAAGTATAAAGGATATCTTGAGCAATCTTTTCTTCTCAAATCCACTTCAAAACAAAACTATGTTTTCTTCTGGGCGGAATGGTTGTCGGGACAACGAGTGAGATTTTGGTGGAGGATGGCCACCCAGGAATCAAAGAAGTCTGCCATGTTTTAGAATTCAGAAGCTTCCAGTGCAACCACAATACATATGGGCTCTGTCTTGGCCTAGTACTTAGTGGGAAACCTCACCGGGGTACCAATATTTGGAGGTTCTTGGAACGGTTGGATCTAGCTGGTAGAGGGTATACTAAGGGAAAGCCTCGCCATGGTCTTGTCTGTAAAAGGACTTGATCGTGGATTGTGGGTAAAGTGCACAAACTCTCGAGAGTATTTCAGTCTGATCGACCAACGGTGTTCATGGAAACAGAACAACATTAAGCATCTGAAGGATGGAGCCTCTGAAGGATGTTCCTCTCTCTCTCTCTCTCTCTCTCTCTCTCTCTCTCTCTCTCTCTCTCTCTCTTTCAAAACTTAAAGTTTTCTAAAAACCCAAGGCATGAGTCATATCGCTATTGGGTGGGTTTTGGGAATTTGGTGAGTAATATCCAAGTGTTAGGTTGTTTGGACACTTGGTGAGTAATATCCTCGTGTGCCATTCGACCATATAATACCTAAGCAAATGTTTACAAAGTAGGGAAATTCTCTCTCCTTTTCCATACTTAAGAAAATTAACTTTGAGCAAATGAACTCCACAGCCTAAACTAGCCGTGCATGTAGAGTTAGTTTTTTTCTTTCCTCGGTGTAATTTGCCAATACATTCAAAGTATTGACCCAACTTGTTGGCTGCACGTCTTATGTGCAGAATCCGAAGATTGAAAGGTGCGTAGGGATCGCGAGTCGACACTGAACAATCCTGGGGCGTTGATGGACTCAAGCTGTTTTATGTTTCTGCTGTTATTTGAGCTAGCTTAATGCTAAACAAATTTGTAATAAGTTCATACTCTGGATTCCTCGTCTAATAATGACTTTGGTTTTTACATGATATTTATCGGCTGTGAGTGCTAGCTATTGATCTAGGGACTAGAATGTAAATCACAGGGACTTAGGATCTTTATTGATCCAAGGTCACAACAGATGGTATCAGAGCACATCGTTGCCTGTAGGAGGTGACCCTAGGATTGGAACCACCTTTAACTTGTGTTCCTTACTTGCTTTTCTTCTAAGTTATTTTCACGCACTTCTAGTACTTGCTTTCCTCTACTTTTTTAAGCATCTAATATTCATTCCTCTAACTTAAAGATGACGAGCTTGTTCTACGACACTGTCGCGGACATCGAGCCCCTTCTCTTTGGTGGATGCCTCACGAACCTCCTCACGCGTTTGGAACTTCCCCTGCCAACAATCCAGGGAATCCCAATGAAGAAACTCCACAAGGACGGCTGCTGGGGAATCAAAGTCATCCAGCCAGGAGGAGATCGGGGCAAGCGCCCGGAGGAGGACATAGCAATCCACATCATTAGAGACTCCAAGGAGAAGGCCCTTAGCATCAACTTGTAGCAGCTCGTTGGTCGCCTATGTGGACGCCATCAAGAATATCTCCAAGGACACTGTGTCGGCCTTTTTGTAATGCGTTATGAGGAAGGAGTTCCCATGGAGTTGACCTTTGATGAAAGGGCTTCTACCAAGCGCCAAAGGACGCAATATCAAGACTTGGAGTGCCACATCCATGACGTTTAAAAAGGTAGCTCCCTTGAGATGCTAAGGAATGATGAGCTATGCACCCTCATCAAGGAGAAAGAAGAAATAATCAAGAAGCAGGAGGAGGCAATGAAGGCCCAAGAGATGAAGTTCGAGGACCAAGAGAAGAAATTCACTAACCAAGAGAAGAGGGTGATAAATAAGAACAAGAGGATTAGGGAAATCAAGAAGTAAATCGAGGAAACTGATGTGCAGACCGAGGGCCTTTGCCAGATAATCAGTGAAGTGCGTTCTTTCAAGAGGGAATTGGCAAAGCAACTTGAAGTGGCGAAGAAGTCAAGCCTGGTGGAAGAACTCCAGGGCGAGAAGGAGGGACTTCAGGAGCAGCTAGAAGCCACCACCAAGAAACTACAAGATGAAATAAAGGACCTCCAAGAGAAGCTTGAAGCCACCACAAAGGAGATGGAGCTGTACAAGTCAACCCTAGAGCAGGAGGGCTACTCGTTCGAGGACGAGGAAGAGGAAGGCGTGGAAGATGTGTAGAAGTTGGACCACCTTTAAATTCTGTAGTTGAACATTATTCGCGATTGCAATAAATACCAAGACATGTTTGGTTTAGTTAAACTTGGATGATTTCTGTGTTATACTTGTGCTGCTTGTGTCTTGTGTGCCTTGTGTGTTTTCATTAGGGTAGGAGTTTACTACTTAGCCTTTCTATCTATTTCTTAACTTGTTGCTCAAACCCCACAGATGCCGCCAAGACGTGCGAACACCGAAATTCCTCCAGAGATTGCACAACTTTGGCCACTCAGAACCATCTGATCCAACTGATCACTCAGAACATGCAAAACAACAACAACTACAACGCACCACCTCCGCCACCCCACCTCCACCACCACCTCAACAGGATCGCTTGACACGGTTTTTGAGGTTGAACTATTGTTGTATTGCCGACGAGTACGCCATGGAGGGGTCCTCACAGTGCGTGTTTAGAGATGTGGGGTAAGGCGGACGGTTGACGGGTACGAGGTAACACAGCTTACCCAGGTTCAGATCCCACGACGGTGGCGGAATCCTACTCCTGCTATAAATCACTATAAGGGGAGATACGCCGAGTTACAGAGATAGGTTCGCTGTGCGAGGTTGTATGAGATTGTTTGAATCGATGCCCTAAAGGCTCCCATAGGCCCGAATTATATAGTTGCCAGGTCCTAGGGTTACAGGGAAAAGTCCTAGCTAGATAGGTTACAGAGTCCTACACCGTCTATCACTAGTCTTGTGTATCTTGTACTCCAAGGCTCCGGGTACGCTGGTGACTCCATTGTAGCCTTCCTTTATCCGGCATGGGCCTCCCTTCTGGATCCACCTAACTGGGCCGCCCAGCAGGCCATAGGCCATGCTACCGACTATGGGCCACCCGGGTTAGTCGGATAAGAGACATGCTATGAGGATACCCATATAGCATATCCCCAACAGTAGCACCCGGACAACTCCGAGATCTTGAGCCGTCTTGCCTCTTCCCGTGGAATGCTCCGTCTAGATAAATGTCGGCAAATCGTCAAGCAATATCTTGTAGTCCTCCCAAAGAACCCTGCAAAGGTTTCTCCGTCTTCTATGAGTAAGTCGGAGAAATGCTGAATCTTCCATCGTACGGTTCCATAGTCGGATTAAGTCCGTCCATTCCGGAACCTTCGATGGGACAGCTCATCTACCATGTTAGTTATGACGACGTAGGCTGTAGGTCAGCGACGCCTCGTAACTCACACATGCAGAGAACGCAATCATATCCAATTTTCCCGCGCGAGCGATACGAACCGTTGGCGGCGGCGGTTTGGAGACGTGGCGAAATTACCGCGCATGTTCACGAACACGTCGTCTACGCGGCAACCGTCCGATTAGCTGCACAAATCTTGACACAGAGTAAGATAAATAGTAACCGTGGGACACTTGCCACTTTTCACCCCATTCTCTCACGTCATCATCTTCTTCCTCTAGCCGCACGGCTCCTCGAGCCCTCCGCGGAAAACCTCGAAGAAACCCTAGCCTCTCTCTCTGCACCAGTCGTGTCCTCCCAGTCCTCCATGGCCAGTAGCAGCTCCTCCCCATCGATGGCGGCGTCGAGCGAAGCCACGGCGAAGCCGGCGAGCTCCGTCGTCGTGCCCCCAGAGGGCCTGGTCATCCCCGCGTCGGCGGTGATTGAAACCACCGGCGGTGACCACAATCTGGCGGCGCTAGAGCCTCTGGAAGAAGAGCCAGATTCACACAAAGGCGACTGGCGCAGCTCGGACATCACCGGCCGCGACATCCATGAGATGGTCACCGAAGGCTACCTCCCTACGACGGAGGGTTTTTCCTGGCGGGCGGCGCCGACCGGCGAGGTGACACCTTCTCGCTAAGCCGGAGAAAAGGTGTACCTCAAGGCTCAGCTGGTACGAGGAGTTTCTCTGCCCATCTCCCACTTCTTTCTGTCCGTCTTGAACAACTTCAAAGTCCAACCCCATAACCTCTCCCCCAATAGTATCTTAGTGCTTAGCAACTTCACGGCACTTTGTGAGGGTTACCTAGGGATTAATCCTAGGTTAGAATTGTTCGTGTACTTCTTCACCGTCAAACGTGAAACCGGACATAGTAGGTAGGAGCTTAGAAACTGCGGCACCATAAGCTTCAAGATCCGACCTGGCCTGCGGTTCCCTGACATCGTCGGCCACGAGTCGTGCAAAAACTGGCAGCGGACGTAGTTCTACGGCCCCGACATTCCTTTGGCGGGCCAAGAAGTGACGTACCCGGACTTCGTGGATGGAGCCGCCGCTGAAGTTTCCACATGGAGATCCCATGCCTCCCTTCCCTCCGACCTCAATGCTTCTCGCGCAATAAGGCGGATCGAGTGGTTCGTAGAGGTGGGTTTGACCGGCTTGGACCTAGCCATGTGCTGGTTCATCAGGCGAATCCAACCCCCGCAGCACCGCGCGAAGTTCATGCACGAGTACACGGGTGATCGAAAGGATAACCTTCGGATCTCCGTGGATAACTTCTCGAGCGACTCCGTCAAGATCCGTCTGAAGGACATCGTCAAGGTGAAGGATAAGAAGTGCGGATTTTTCACCATCACCTGCGACATGTACGTAGACGGCAAGTGCCCAAAGGTAGGTATTTATTTTCCGTGTATGACATTGCTCTAGTTTCTCCGTCTGGCCAGTGCCATCTTATCTAACACGGTGACTTCTTACTTAACAGCTTAGCGATCTAGATGAGGACAACCTAGCTGCCCAAATCTACGATCCAAAGATGAAGGAAGTCACGGTCGTGTCTGACGACGATGCCCCGTTGGCGCGAAAGCGGAAGAGCTCCACCTCTGATGCTGCCGACGGAGGCAAGAAGAACAAGACGGAGGGTGAAGCCTCCAAAAAGAGTACTGCCGCCCTGGAGGCGGAAATGAAGAAAGCCACCGGGATGTTTGCCAAAGCGCCCCCCCGCCTAGTGTAAGCCTCTCATTCTCCGACATTCTCTTATTTATCTGTCTTTTTCCTGTACTTATGCATTTTGCACGTTTCAGGAAGAAAGCCACAACCAGCCTCAAGAAGTCCTCCAATACTCTTGGGGCTTCTAGAAATATCAAAGATATGCTGCATCGCGACTCCTCCCCCGCCATCGCCCCTGCTACTCCTGCCTTCAAGCCCTCCTCCGCTCCGACAAGCTCCCAAGTCTAGGAGGCACCAGGCCCTTCCGCCATGGAAGTGGATTCTGGTGCCTCTACCGAACTAGCTATTGTCGGCGAGCACGCGACGCAGGAGAGCGCTGCTCTTCAAATGGCTGAAGCTCCGGCTAAGGATGTCATCGGTAGCGGCAAGGAGGTGGTGGGAACTGGTACCTCTGCCGAAGGCGGCGCCTATGCTCCACAGAAACCCTTCGAGTTCCCAAAGATAGTTTACCCGGCGCTCCTGCCGAGTAACACAACTATGGTTCCTGGAGGAGTGTCGTCATCTCCGACGTGCGGTCTTGAGGATCTACTCCGACAAGCAGACATCTTGCGAGGAAATAGCATTTCCTTTGGCAAGCTGCTAGCCGAGAGCGCTACAAACCTCAAGATCATTGCACTTGTAAGTTTTACTTTACCTTTTGCATTTCGTATGAGTATCCCACTGTATCCCCCGAGGATGTAGACGGAAAACCATAGGTTTTGCATCTATATGCTCTAAGAGTGACTAAGTTAGAAAAAACTCTCACTGTAGCCCCCAAGCATTTAGATGGAAGAAATTATTCCGACTAGATGCTGTAAGAGTAGCATACACAGTGTTCATAATTTTTAGTGTTGTATCCCCCAAGCCTCTAGTTGTAACTTTATTAGTTCCGACTAGATGCTTAAAGAAAAACTAAGCATATTCTAAGTTAAAAACTTTATACTGTAGCCCCCAAACTCTTTATAGAGAACTGAATTAGCTCCGACTAAGTGCTTAAAGAAAAGCTAAGCATATTGCTAAGTTAAAAACTCTCGCTGTAGCCACCGAGCATCTAGGTGGGAAATTTCCGACTAGAAGCTCTAAGCAGACCAAACAACGATTTTAACTTTGTATTTGTTTCCACAAAATGAGAATGCTCGGCGGGGCATGGACAACGACAAGTACCAGAAGATGCACGCAGATCTTGAAGCCGAAAAGGGTAAAACTGCCATCTTGAAGGAACAGATCATCAAAAACAAGAGTCTGTTTTCTTTTTGCGCATTTCCGTCTTACTTTTCTGCCCATAATCTCCCAGTACCTAATGTGTACTTTTTTTTATCCGACTTGCAGAACATGTTGCCAAGGCCAAGGACATTGTCGAGCAGTCCAAGCACATCCAGCAGCTGGACAGCGAGAACAAGATCCTGAAGGAGGAGAGGAAGGAGATGCTGAAGATGCACGCGGATTCCATAAAAGCCCTGCAGGATTCCGCCTCCGCGGAGATCAATCGCTTGAAGGAGGAGCTTGCAATCCTAAAGGATCAGAAGCAAGATGCTAATGAGCAAAACCTTCGCCATAACGAGGCGTTTAAGCTCCTCCAACAAGAGAAGGAATCCTTGGCAGACACCGTCTGGCAGGCTAAGGCCAGCATCTTCGGTAAGTGTCCTCTGCCTTGTAGTTCTGTAGTCTGGATACTTAGAATTTATTAAACTTATGCAATCCTTGTCGGAATTTTCAGCGCCCATGGTTTTAACCCGCTCGCCTCCTTCGTACAAGGAATGCATGGTTCTTGCCGGCAAATTCATCAATACCGCCATCGCCCAAGCCAAGGAGATTGCCAAGCCCCTCCAGATTTATATCAAGGCCTCGGACTCCGTGACTAAGTACTCAGAGATTCTGCGCCGAGCCCCCGAGCGTGTCGCGAGCTGGAAAGCTTCATGTGCACGGGCTGGCACAAGGATGGCGCTGTCTATGGTGAAGGCACACTATGAAGATGCCGACATCGACACGGTGACCTCTGGTATCCCGACGTGGATGATGACGGCAAGGAGATCGATCATGAAGCCATCCTGTCATCACTCGCGGGTTATGACACCAGGGTTGCCGAGTTGGTGGACGTTGACGTCTTCGTTCCCAGGAACTTCATCGACAACGTCAACCAAGACTCCTCCGAGCCTCATCACAGCACCGACGTCGAGGGTGATTCTCCGGCTGGCGATGATGCGGACTCCAAGTCTCCTGCGCCCAAAGAATGAAAAACACTTTCTAATTTTTGTTTCACCTCTGGAGTGTGCGCGGGAAAAAAATTGTTGATGAAATCTTCAGGCGGAAAACAATGGTTGTCGTATCCTGCTACTTAAAAATTAAGTTTCAGCGTGTATATATATTTTTTTAAGTAAGTGTTGTCTTATCCATTACTCTGGTTCTTATGCTTGACTTTTCGTGAGTCGGAAGACTCGTTGTTGGAACCATGCGCTTAGGTGATGATGCCTAATGGCACCATCAATAACCTGAGTACAAAATCGCCGACAATAAGTGCCAAAAGTCACTACTCCAGAATCCACATAAAAACGACAAAGAATGTGTAGAAGAGAAAACTTAAGCTAACGCCCGTAGGTGGAATTTTCACAAGTGCAATCGCTAGACTTGTGCATAAAGGTTTTTATATGATCCAAAAATGAACACTAAAGGAGGTAAAAGACTCAGCAATATGAGTGAACCAAAGAGCTTTATTTCAGTTATCATATAAGAGGTACACAATTAGATAAAAAATGCTAAGTGTAGAAAGGACGTAGCTGTGCTATGTTCCATGGCCGATCAAGCTCTAGGTAGTCATCGTCCGTGTCACATCGCTTACGCTTATGATCCTTGTTGAGTCTATCCTTGAGTTCACGATTGTCGACAAGGTAGTAAGACCCATTGAGCAGCGCCTTGCTTATGATGAACGGTCCTTCCCATGGAGGGATAATTTGTGTGACTTCTTCTGCTTAAGTCGGAGTACTAAATCCCCCTCTTTGAACGAGCGATGCCGAACGCAGCGACTATGGTAGCTGCGAAGCTTCTCCTGGTAGATGGCGGATCTTTGGCATGCCAAAACGCGCTCCTCCTTGAGAAGGTCCACATCTAGGCATCTGGATTCTTCAGCGTCATCTTCGTTGTAGGCGGCAACTCTTGGTGCATCGTGGAGGATGTCGGAAGGTAGGATGGCTTCTGCTCCATATACCATGAAGTAAGGGGTGTAGCCGGTGGATCTGTTGGTTGTAGTTATTAAACTCCACATCACAGATGGTAATTCTTCTGCCCAGGCTCCAGCTGCTCTATGTAGCGGTGCCTCAAGACGTGGCTTGATTCCCTGCAGAATTAATCCATTGGCTCGCTCAACTTGACCATTGGACTGTGGGTGTGCCACAAATGCAAGGTCAAGTCAGATGCCTTTGTCCCAGCAATAGGCCTCCACTTCTCCGAGTGACAAGTTGCCTCCGTTGTCGGTGATGATGCTATGCGGGAAACCAAATCTCACCACTAGATCCCGGACAAACCTGAGGGCAGTTGCCCCATCCAGCTTTCTAATGGGTTTAGCGTCTATCCATTTGGTGAATTTGTCAACTGCTACCAGTAGATGCGTAAATCCACACGGTGCCGTCTGTAACGGTCCCACCATGTCTAGCCCCTAGACTGCAAACGGCCATGTTATTGTTATTCTTCGCAATTCTTCAGCAGGAACATGTGGTTGTCGGGCATAATACTGGCATCCCGTGCATGTCTCAACCAGCTTGTCGGCGTCCGCCTTCGCGGTCAGCTAGTAGAATCCTTGCCGGAAGGCTTTCGCGACCAGCGATCGAGGAGCGGCGTGGTGCCCGCAATCTCTGAGATGGATCTCTGGTAGGATTTCCATACCTTCTAGCTGGGAAACGCACTTTAAGTATACACCAGTAGTGCTCCTTTTATAGAGTTTCCCATTGATTATGGTATAACCCTTTGCTCGCCGTACTATTTGCCTTCTTTCGACCTCGTCGTCGGGCAAAGTTCCGTGCTCGAGATACTCCATGAACGGTTTTGTCCAAGCCGGAGGGATCTTTGTCACCATGTTGACGAAAGAGTCAGCTCTATCCGGGTTGTCGATGTCAGCGCCCTTCACGGATGGTGTGCGTAGATTCTCTAGGAAAACTCCTGGAGGAATTTGCTTGCGCCCTGATCCAAGCTTAGACAATAGATCAGCCGCCTCGTTTTGCTCCCTAGGCACATACTTGACTTCGTAGCCCAAGAAGCTTTTCGCTATGTCGTCCACTTCGTCGCGATATGCCGCCATCATAGGGTTCCGTGCATTCCAGGTGCCAGCCACCTGCTAGGCAAGCAAGTCGGAATCTCCACAACAAACTATGCGCTTGATGCCAATATCCTTGGCTACACGTAGTTCGTGAATGAGTGCTTCATACTCTACCATGTTGTTTGTAGCCTCGAAGTGGATCTCAAAACTTAGTGTAGCTTGTCTCCTTTTGGTGACTGTAGCAGTACACCAGCCCCCGAGCCGTTGAGCAACTTTGATCCGTTAAAGTGCATCACCCAGTACTCTGGTTCTGGCAACGGAGTAACATCTGGCATCTCCGTACAATCCGCAATAAAATCCGCCAAAGCTTGTGACTTGATAGCGTCGCATCTCTTGTAGGTGATCTCGAAGGCGGCAAGTTCAATGCCCCACTTCACGACCCTTCCTCTAGGATCGCTGTTATTGATAATGTCGGACAGTGGAGTCTTTCTCACTACTGTGATTGGGTGGTCCTGAAAGTAATGCCTCAGCTTCCGAGAAGCGAGGAATACCCCATAAGCTATCTGTTGGTAGTGCGTGTAACGCTGCTTGGACTCCGTCAAGACCTCGCTTACATAGTAAACTGGTCGTTGAACTCCGTGCTCGTAGCCTGGTTCCTTCCGCTCTACCACGACGACGATGTTAATAACCCGGTTGGTTGTCTCCATATAAATTAACAGGGGCTCTCCAGGCTCGGGTGCTGCAAGGATGGGCGTTGAGGAAAGAATCTCCTTGAGTTGCTTCAATGCTGCATCTGCTTCATCTGTCCATGTGAATTTGTCCGCCTTCTTCAGCAACTTGTACAGCGGCAAAGCCTTCTCTCCAAGTCGGCTGACGAACCGACTAACTGCTGCGACGCAACCTGTTAGTCGTTGAATGTCCTTTAGGCATGTCGGATAGTTTATGTTTAAGATGGCCTTGATTTTCTCCGGGTTGACCTCGATTCCGCGCTGGGAAACGATGAAGCCCAACAATTTGCCGACTGGAACCCCGAAGATGCACTTATTAGGGTTGAGCATCATGTTGTATTTCCGGAGATTATCAAAGGTTTCTTTTAAGTCGTTTGACTTTTTAGACATCACCGTGATATTTTCCATGTAGGCGTGAACATTCCGACCAATTTGATCGTGAAGGCAACGTTACATTGTCCGCTAGTAGGTAGCACCTGCGTTTTTCAGCCCGAAGGGCATCGTGACATAGTAAAACGTGTCGTATGGGGTAGTGAACGAAGTGGCCAATTGGTCCGACTTCCTCACCTTGATCTGGTGGTATCCTGAGTATGCATCGAGAAAACACAAAAGCTCCGAGCCAGCCGTCGATTCAATGACTTGGTCAATGCGAGGCAAAGCAAACGGATCTTTGGGACATGATTTTTTCAGGCCGGTGTAATCAACGCACATTCTTAATTCATTGGTTCCCTTTTTGGGGACAAGTACAGGATTGGCCACCCATCGGGTGTGAAGGAATTCTCGGATAAACCTAGCCTTAAGTAACCTAGCTATCTCTTTGCCAATGGCGCGTCTCTTCTCATCTCCGAAGCATCGTAGAGGTTGTTTCATTGGTTTAAATTTTGGATCTATGTTTAAGCTGTGCTCAGCAAGTTCCCTAGGTACACCTTTCATGTCGGCACGTTGCCAGGCAAAGATGTCCCTATTCTCACGGAGGAACTCGACGAGCGCGCTTTCCTATTTGGGATCCAGGTTCGTCCCAATGGCGACGGTCTTGGAGGCATCGCCTACCACAGTCCCATCGGCTTGGTATCTATGGCGGCCTTGAACGCAGGAGCGGAGTCGGAGATCTTCTTCTTCGACGCGGGCATCTCTGAGTCATTGAACTTGCTCTGGATCTTCTTGAATTCTTCACTGTAGAGGACAACTTCTGTAATGGATGCTTCATTGATCTCGCAGTCCCTTGCCTTGGTAAAGCTTCCGGATACGGTGATGACGCCGTTTGGTCCGGGTATCTTGAGTTTGTTGTAAACGAAGCATGGCTTGGCCATGAACGTGTGGAATATGTCGCGGCCGAATATGACGTAGTACACGCTCTTGAAGGGGACCACCTCAAAGGTCATGCGCTCTTGGCGGTAATTATTAATGTCGCCAAAGGCTACCTGAAGCGTAATGCACCCAAGGGACCAAGCCTCCCGACCAGGAACTACGCCATGGAACACGGTGTTGGTCCGCCTTAGGTTTGCCTCCGTCAAGTTTATCTTTTGCAGTGTATCCAGGTACATGATGTTGATGCTGCTTCCAGTATCCACCATGCACTTGGTGAACTCCACGCCGTCAATCAATGGGTTGATGACCATGGCGTACTGGTTCTCCGTGGGCACAAGGTCTGGGTGGTCCGTCCTGTCCCAAGTGATTGGAACCTCCGACCAGCGCAGGTATTAGGGAACTGGGGGGAGAGTGGCCATCAGGATCCTTAAAGAGGTCTTCTGTTGGTGGACGGTGGGGGTGCCAAGGAAAGTGTGGTAGACTGGGGCCTTCTTTGCGAAGGGATTTTTGCCCTTGTCGTCGCTCTTGGCGGCGTGCTTGGGGTCAACGTCCTCGTCCATGTCACTTGAATCCTTGGACTCCTCTTCCTTCTTCTTCCCCTTGCCCTTGCCTCGCGGTCTGTTCTTCCGACTTTGCTTGTAGCCAGACTCCGGGTCTTCCTTGAGGTTGTTGACGAACTTGCAGTGTCGATTGGTATGGGTGGCCTTGCCGTTGACATCAAGGTGTACGAGGCACGGCATATCGCGGTACTCCTCGTAGGTTTGGGGAACGCGGAGCGGCGCCGAGTTGGTTTCACTTCCTCTTTGCTGCCCGCGGCCTGCTCCCCTTCCTCGGCCATGTTGTCCGCCTTCTCCTCATCCTGCAAAAGTCATAGCGACCATGTCGGTAGATTGCTTTTCTTCTGGAGCGGTTTTCCGCTTTGTACTGATGTTCCTCCGAGCTTGGGTTGGAACGTCCGTTGCCGGCAAAGAGCCACGAGCATCGTCGTCGGTAGCTGCGAACTCACTAGCTAACTGAATCATCTAATTCAAGTCAACATGATGATTGTCCTGCAAGCGCTTTAGCTTTTGCCGGAGTAACGTGCCCCTTTCCAACCCATCAATGAAGGCGTCCATAGCGGTCTGAGCGTGCACTCCTGCGCAGGAATTCTTCATGTCCAGCCAGCGGGAGAGGTAGGCGCGAGATGTCTCGTCTTTCTCTTGCACGCATCGCTGTAGATCGCCCACAGTGCAGGGACGCTTGTATGTACCCTCAAAGTTCTTAGTGAATGCTTCTTGCATATCCCTCCAGTTGTAGATAGATTTATCCGGCAAGTCGTCGATCCATTGACGGGGCGTACCCGCCAACATTAACGGGAGGTACTTAATGGCGACGTTGGGGTTGCCTCCGGCAATCTCCACCGCGCTGCTGTAGTCCTGCAACCATGTGGCGGGCTTGGCGGTGCCTTCATAGGGCTTGATGGTCTTGTCAATCCGGAAACCTTTGGGGTAAGTTGCAGACCGTATTGCAGGTCCAAAGCAACGTGGTCCTAGGTATGGTCCTTCCCGGGCCTCGTGGATCTTATCGATCAGCGAACGTGCATCGTATGGCTCCGGGTTCTTCTTCTTGTTGTCAACCGGGGATGGGCTGCATAAACGACGCGGGCCTCTTCCGCCATGGTGACTGCTTGGCGGCGACGGAGGCGGAGGTGGAGGTGGGTTAGCCTTCTTGCTGTTACCCTCCTGCGACGCCTCACGTCTGTCACGGTTGCTTGTCGGACGCGGAGGGTCGTGGTGCGACCTGCTCTTGTGTCCTTGGTGGCGCTCTTCATCATGACGGGTCTATGCCGCGTTGTCGTGGATGACGATACCACACTGCTTTGGAGGGGGCATATCCGTACGATGGTGAGCCTTGTAATCTTCCTGACATCGGGGGATCGGGGCGGTGGCGATGGGTGGCAAGGTCGGGCTTTTTCTCCATGGTCGGAGGATATAGGGATAGCATCCTTCCTGTTGCGCACATCCCTCCGTCTTTGTTCTGATGAAACCGTCTGTGATCCGACATCCTGAGGAGATCTGTCCCTTGGCGGTTTGTACTGGCTAGACTCTGGGTCAGACTCAAGCCTCTAGGAGGTGGCTTTTTCCTGCTGCTTTACCGCCTTGTCCACTAGGTCATAGAACTGTTCTACTGCCTCAGGCGATCTATCCTGCTCCAGAAGTGGGGTGGGGTGGGCATCACCTGACGGCGAGGTTAAGGAGTGGGGTGGGCATCACCTGCTTTCCTTCACTATCAATGTATGGCTTGGCCTGTGCCGGCTTCGAGGGAGCCCGTCCTAGGTTGCGCCGTACACCAGGATCGTTGATGACGCGAGCTGGAGCTTTCTTAGCCTTCTGCTGCTGCAGCAGAGTCTTGTACTCGTCCTCCATTGCTCTAGCTTTCTCTATGGACTTCTGCGCGTTAAACAGATCTCTATCTAGTTTAGCGCCTTGCTCCACGATGGCTTGCGCTTCCTCCAGCAGCTGTTGGCGCTTCTCGTCAAGCTGGATCATGTTCCGGATATGATCGACGGTTAGTGGCTCGACGAGGAGATTGCCGTACATCACTCTATCAGTTGGAGTAACATGGGCTGCTGCCGACGTGGATGCTGGAGGTGGCAAGTTTGCGGTGTTGTTGTTGCTCGGACCGGTGCCGAGTTCCTGCGGCTGCTGCACTGGATTAGGCGGAGGAGGCATGACCTTTGCGCGATCATTGTCGGCAGCAATAAGTGGACCCTTCCCCTTTTCCAGCGCCATAGGCGGAGCTTTCCCGGGTTGATCTTCATCCATCGCTGTCCCAATGGTGACGAACACACATCGAGACATGACGGTGTTATTAGCTTGCTCGTCGCGCG
Organism: Avena sativa; assembly: GCA_916181665.1. NCBI lineage: Eukaryota > Viridiplantae > Streptophyta > Magnoliopsida > Poales > Poaceae > Avena > Avena sativa. Next base: position 48,592,185 of record OV702279.1, on the reverse strand, counting down.
AGTACTCCTCCTCCATCTCATGCATAGCGGAGTCTAGCTCTTCTGGACTGAAGTCTATTTCCTCTGAATCTGCACTGAAATCACCATAAAGCGCGTCAATGACAGAGTCGGAGGGTGCCTGGACTTCCTCGATGACGGGCGGTGGAAGTGCAACGGCCTCGACGATGACTTGAGGTGGTGGTGCTGCTACGACGATGGCGGCCGGAGGCGGTGGCGGTGGTGGCTGAATCGGATGGGCTCCGTCAATGAGCGTAAGCGCTGTTTGAGCTGCCTCTTCGGCCTCCGCGTAGTTGTTGACGGTGTTCACCATGCCTTCGAAGGTAAGGCGTCCTGACGCTTGTTGCCGTCTTAGAGAGTGTCGGAGAAGCGTGCCATGGTCGAGTCCTTGCACAAAGTGATAGATAGCATCATCATTGGGGTAGTGGGCCAGATCGGCTCGTATACGGAGCCACCTGGCCAGGTAATCGCGGGGGTTTTCTCCCTCTCTTTGAACGTAGCGCGCTAGATCGAAGATGGTAACCACGCCGACGAACTTGGATCTCTGCTGTCCAGACGCACGGATAAAGCCGGCGGATTTGCAGTGATCGTCCACCTTTATATCCTGCACAGGGGCGGTTTGGGTGGGTCTTGAAGTTTTCCGATCTTTGGCGGCACACTCTAAGGAGAGATCCGACATCGATCCTTCCGCGAACGTATCCTGCCCGTAGGCGGTCCGTGCGGGTCTTGATGCTTTCCGATCTTTGCCGGCAAACTCCGAAGAGAGATCCGACATCGATCCTTCTGCGAACGTATCCTGCCCGTAGGCGGTCCGTGCGGGTCTTGATGCTCCTTCGACTCCCAGGGAACTAGTGCCCGAGTCGGTTTCGCCGATGAAGAGGTGGATATCTCCGATAGGAACGATCGAACACTGCGTAGGGTTCGTCTTCGCCGGGATCCAGAAATCGTCAGGAGGGACGATCAGAACGTTGCCGGAGAAGAGAACACGGCCGATGGCTACGGTTTCGCCGATTCCCGCGAAGATCTTGGTCCTCGCCCGCTGAAGAGCCTGAAGCGCCTCTTGCCCCACGGTGGGTGCCAACTGTCATGGTATTGCCGACGAGTACGCCATGGAGGGGTCCTCACAGTGCGTGTTTAGAGACGTGGGGTAAGGCGGACGGTTGACGGGTACGAGGTAACACATCTTACCCAGGTTCAGATCCCACGACGGTGGCGGAATCCTACTCCTGCTATAAATCACTATAAGGGCAGATACGCCGAGTTACAGAGATACGTTCGCTGTGCGAGGTTGTATGAGATTGTCTGAATCGATGCCCTAAAGGCTCCCATAGGCCCGACTTATATAGTCGCCAGGTCCAAAGAAAGCACATGGGGGCCACCCCACTAAGCTACCCGTAACGAAGTCGGCCGGTCTCCAAGACGGACCCAGGGTTTGTGATGACGGCTGTAAACGGCTGGGAAACCGAAAGTGTGACTAGGCTTGTCGATACCGCGAAAACGTGGCACGGGGTTCCAAAACAGTACAAGCGCTTCACGCGCGATAGTAAATAAAGCAGTAAGTCATGGCATAAGTACATGATAGTAATAAAGCCCCAAACTACTTTGTGGCCCCCGGTACAGTACATTGAAATCAGGTACTAATCGATGGGGGTGCCCACACACCCCACCTGTGGTTAGCGCGCTCGATCTCGGAACAGGTGTCAAGAACTCGGGGTCCTACGGGAAACCAGTGAGCGATTAAAATCAAAATATTGTCTATTACCCACCGGTGCCTCTGCATTTACCTACTTCAATTTTAGTTATTAAACGATAATTAAAGCCATGATCATCTCCAACATTAAACAAACGGCAATACTCCAACAACTGTGGTACTTGACGACACGCAACAGCACTTGAGCAAGCGACTACGACACGCAAGTCCAACTATCTACCAAACAACAGGTAATAGGATGTGTCCAAGGCAATATAAGGCTGCAAGGGATTTCCCGGGTACGAAAACTAGAGCATCGCAACATAGATAGCAATAGATCAATAGGAGGAAAAAAAACTTTAAAAGTAAAATAGGTATAAAAGGGGGAGAATGCTCGCCTAAAAACACGGCCGAAGATTCATCCGAAGATCGGGTCGACACTCGCATCAACTCATCGGCCTAATCCGTGAAGAAGCAAATCAATAGAAGAAACAGTGAATACACTATTTAATACTATGGCAGAAGATCGGCCATGATGCATGTATGATGTATGACATGGCAAAGGTGCGATGCAATTAGGCAATATTAATCGGAACCGGGGTCTCGATAATTAATTGTTAGGTTCATGTTGTTTAGATACCCCGCAATTTTAAATGTTGCCTTAAAAAGACAAAACATGGCATCGGTTCGCTACGCAATTTTAAATGAAGACAAACTAAGACTAGATTAGCCCGCATATACGCTCCATATTAATTATGAGGTGAATCGGTATAATGCCCCCAAACCACACAATGTATGCAAGTATGAACAATTTATATGCATAAGATGTATATAACATTTATAAAAATAGGGGCTCGGAGAAGGGTCACACATTGGGGACTTGGCGGTCTTGGTTCAGGGTTCTCAGCGTTCGACACGGATCGGTCTTCGAACTTCGAGGATCGAGGTCTTCGGATTCCGTGAAGGATAGCTTGTAGTTCCAGGAATCTTCGGGTCTCGACCATCGGATCCGGCGACGGGGCTCCGAGGCACTTGTTACAGATCGGTGAAGAACTTGTCGGTGGATCTTCAGATCGGCATCATTGCTCTTCGGTTTATACACGCCCTTGATGATGGACTAGGTAACCCCTGTGGTTCAGTTTCATTGGTTTCGTCTACTAAATGTGTGGACTGATCTTCACTCGATGTCGCACTTGCATCGGTCGAACTTGACAACATCAACATGAAGTGTGCACACGAACAAATTAGGCGCCGGGACCTAGTACACACAAGCACATGAATAAACATGTGCAGACACGATTGACAATTACATGCATCACTGACTAACCGTATGCAAGCAGACATGGGGAACAACCGAGGTTGACAGAAGAGCTCGAAGGGCAGTGTCGTCCGACAGCGAAGGAAGCGCGGTCGAGCACTACAGAAACTGATGCAGCTGCGCTCGGAGGAGAGACACGGCGGCAGCGACCGCAGTACAGGACGAGGCCGACGCGAAGGTGACGCAGGCGGCCGGAGATACGCAGACGCGGAGGGGGCCGCACGGAGAAAGGTGCAGCGGTGGCCGGCGTTGGCGCAGGCAGTGGAGGAGGTAGCGGTCGGCTCCAGGACGGACGGGCTCGACGGCGAGCTGGGAGGCAGAGGACGGTGGCGTCGGGGTAGGCAGAGCCACACGGGTCGGCAGGAGGGCGATAGGGAGGGCCGACGTGAGGCTCCTGGTGGCGGAATCGGGAGGAAGGAGAGGCGAAGGCGGCGGCGCTCGGGAGCTTGCGTACGGGAGGAAGGAGAGGCGCAGGCGGCGCCGCTCGGGAGCTTGCGTACGGGAGGAAGGAGTGGCTCGTGGGGTGGGGGTCGAGCGTGGACAGGTGGGGATCGCGGGAAGGTGGGTCCAGGGTGAGGAGCGGGCAAGCGAGGTGGGCTTGTCCTCCGGGTGCGTGCGTGCGTGGTGAGTGTCGCTGCTGCTAGGGTGTGGCGGCGGCAGGGGTGGGAGTAGGTGGGGTTTGGGTAGGATAGATTAGGGTTAGGGTTTGAGAAGGGTATGTCTAGGTTTAGGTTTTATATGGGGTAGTAGGTGGACTCTGGTTGGGCCGATTGGGCCTGACCGGTGTATGCGTCCCCGATACAAAATAGTTTTAAAAATATTTTTGTAAATAGTTTTAAGAGAAATACAAGATCCGGACAAACCGAAAGTTTTTTATTTGAAATTAAAGGAGGACTAATTTTAGAAAACAACATAGTCTTTTTCAAAATAGATTTAGGAAAAATAATATGCATGATGATGTCATGATGATGCACGGAGATACAGACAGACGATTTCTAGTAGTGGTTTTACCCGGGGTGCTACAATTCGACACCACTCACAATGGATCTCGCCCTCGAGATCCGCCTCATGGTATAGGAAAGAATAGCGACGATCTGAATCTTCTCGCTTCATGTAGATCTTTGCGACACCACTAACAAATATTCTTTCTCCATCTCGAAATTGGCGACACCACCAACAAGGGGTCGTTGCTCACGTTGGTCGAGCGAACACTCCGGAGAGACAATGGCGAAGGTAAATGTATCATGAGGTAAGGCCACCTCTAACTTCCATGGAAGAAGTAAGAATTGCATCGACCCACCATTCAATGTACAAAAGCAAATGATAAGAGTAGTGGTATGGTCGCGACTCCATCCCGCACTCAAAGCATTACTCTGTACATGAATATAAGACTTATGCAACCAACTCTCGGAATTCAGAATGAAGATCTTACAATCGAGGTTTGGAACCAAAAGAATGATTTAAGCTCTTCATCAGATCTGATACAGATGACGTCGTCGTGAAGGAGAACACCGGAGGATACAAAGAAAAATTTTAGTGAAATTTTGGTCCACTGAAAAATACAACAGATGGAAACTTCATAGGATAGCTTGAAGACCGGATGTCGAAGCATCGTTACAAGAGGAAGGAAGCGAAACCCTGAAGGAACGACGGAAACCCAACCACGAGAAATCCTGGACTCACAGAAAAGATAAGAGAGCAGATTCAAAACACGCGAAGGTAAGAAGAGAATAGCAGAGGGGTAAGGATAAAAGCAGACCTAATCAGATCTATCCAACCGATTTTCCAAAATAGTTTTGACACTCCACCACGGCTATTAGCTAGGTTATCCTACAGGCTAGACCAATGGGTATCGTAACTGCTGAGCTCTGATACCACTCTGTAACACCCTCAGAATCGACCCTATGCAAGTCTTAGCGATTTCCGCCAAACCCGCATAGAAACGATTCAAAGGTGCCCACCAGGCACTTTCGTGCAGGTGGAAAACGAAGTAATACCATTACACAATAGTCCATGATGGAACCCACAGAACAGATATATACAACAATGACTCAAAGAGTCAAGAATATAGATACACAATAGAAATATCCAAATCAACTTGAAAATGATACAGCGTCCGACTACGGACAAGATGCAAATGGGGCTAAGAGCCCTGAATAATAACCAATGGCATCCATAACCCTGCCCAGGCCAAGCCGGAAGGGTAACCCTGCTAACGACGTCGATCTCAAACCTGCTTAACAAAAGGGGTGCCGACAAATGGCAAAGGAAAAAGAGAGCGGTCAGTACTGAGGCCAGTACATGGTGAGACTAGAATTCGGCGGTCCTCGCCTACATAGGTATGGTGGACTGAAGCGGCAGCGCAGCATGCACTAGACAACCTATGGAGACTCGATACAACTATCGGCTATCAGAGAGAGATAAGAAAGACCTATTCGAAACCAGCCTGATACTACCACCAAACATACCCATCCTGGTATTTCCCCCCTCGAGACCAAAAGAGGAAGTCAACCGAGGAAACTCACATAGTTGGCAGTTTTATTTATTCAGTTATCATTGCAGCAATTACTAGTTAGGTATAGATAGTCATCCTGATATAATAAGCAGTGGGCACTTTTAGTTAACCATTCCGTTGTAGTTGCAACACTTACTAGTCAGATACAATTAGCATGAGATATCCCAAACCCAACAGTTGTTGGTACTTTTATTTAGCCATTCCGTTGTAGTGAAGCTGATTACTAGTCATATCGGATACAAGTAAAATTATAACAGTAAACTTTAGTTATAGTTGTCCATGATCGAGAAATGTGCTCCAAGTCGTCCATAACCGCGGACACGGCTTCTCGAAAATATTTAACCCTGCAGGGGTGCACCAAAGTTTCCACACGCACCTACACCCTTGTTGTCAGATCAGGTAGGTACAAGATCACAAAACATACACCCAACGGTATGTCGACGGGGTTTCGGACACGACGTTTCCCAGACCCAAAGCAAGCACATGGGGGCCACCCCACTAAGCTACCCGTAACAAAGTCGGCCGGTCTCCAAGACGGACCCAGGGTTTGTGATGACGGCTGTAAACGGCTGGGAAACCGAAAGTGTGACTGGGCTTGTCGATACCGCGAAAACGTGGCACGGGGTTCCAAAATAGTACAAGCGCTTCACGCGCGATAGTAAATAAAGCAGTAAGTCATGGCATAAGTACATGATAGTAATAAAGCCCCAAACTACTTTGTGGCCCCCGGTACAGTACATTGAAATCAGGTACTAATCGATGGGGGTGCCCACACACCCCACCTGTGGTTAGCGCGCTCGATCTCGGAACAGGTGTCAAGAACTCGGGGTCCTATCGGAAACCAGTGAGCGGTTAAAATCAAAATATTGTCTATTACCCACCGGTGCCTCTGCATTTACCTACTTCAATTTTAGTTATTAAACGATAATTAAAGCCATGATCATCTCCAACATTAAACAAACGGCAATACTCCAACAACTGTGGTACTTGACGACACGCAACAGCACTTGAGCAAGCGACTACGACACGCAAGTCCAACTATCTACCAAACAACAGGTAATAGGATGTGTCCAAGGCAATATAAGGCTGCAAGGGATTTCCCGGGTACGAAAACTAGAGCATCGCAACATAGATAGCAATAGATTAATAGGAGGAAAAAAACTATAAAAGTAAAATAGGTATAAAAGGGGGAGAATGCTCGCCTAAAAACACGGCCGAAGATTCATCCGAAGATCGGGTCGACACTCGCATCAACTCATCGGCCTAATCCGTGAAGAAGCAAATCAATAGAAGAAACAGTGAATACACTATTTAATACTATGGCAGAAGATCGGGCATGATGCATGTATGATGTATGACATGGCAAAGGTGCGATGCAATTAGGCAATATTAATCGGAACCGAGGTCCCGATAATTAATTGTTAGGTTCATGTTGTTTAGATAACCCGCAATTTTAAATGTTGCCTTAAAAAGACAAAACATGGCATCGGTTCGCTACGCAATTTTAAATGAAGACAAACTAAGACTAGATTAGCCCGCATATACGCTCCATATTAATTATGAGGTGAATCGGTATAATGCCCCCAAACCACACAATGTATGCAAGTATGAACAATTTATATGCATAAGATGTATATAACATTTATAAAAATAGGGGCTCGGAGAAGGGTCACACATTGGGGACTTGGTGGTCTTGGTTCAGGGTTCTCAGGGTTCGACACAGATCGGTCTTCGAACTTCTAGGATCGAGGTCTTTGGATTCCGTGAAGGAGAGCTTGTAGTTCCAGGAATCTTCGGGTCTCGACCATCGGATTCGGCGACGGGGCTCCGAGGCACTTGTTACGGATCGGTGAAGAACTTGTCGGTGGATCTTCAGATCGGCATCATTGCTCTTCGGTTTATACACGCCCTCGATGGTGGACTAGGTAACCCCTGTGGTTCAGTTTCAATGGTTTCGGCTACTAAATGTGTGGACTGATCTTCACTCGATGTCGCACTTGCATCGGTCGAACTTGACAACATCAACATGAAGTGTGCACACGAACAAATTAGGCGCTGGGACCTAGTACACACAAGCACATGAATAAACATGTGCAGACACGGTTGACAATTACATGCATCACTGACTAACCGTATGCAAGCAGACATGGGGAACAGTCGAGGTCGACGGAAGAGCTCGGAGGGCAGTGTCGTACGGCAGCGAAGGAAGCACGGTCGAGCACTACAGAAACTGATGCAGCTGCGCTCGGAGGAGAGACACGACGACAGCGACCGTAGTACAGAACGAGGCCGACGCGAAGGCGACGCAGGAGGACGGAGATACGCAGACGCGGAGGGGGCCGCACGGAGAAAAGGGCAGCGGTGGCCGGCCTTGCCACAGGCAGCGGAGGAGGTAGCGGCCGGCTCTAGGACGGACGGGCTCGACGGCGAGCTGGGAGGCAGAGGACGGTGGCGTCGGGTAGGGCAGAGCCGCACGGGTCGGCAGGAGGGCGATATGGAGGGCCGACGTGAGGCTCCAGGTGGCGGAATCGGGAGGAAGGAGAGGCGCAGGCGGCGGCGCTCGGGAGCTTGCGTACGGGGGAAGGAGAGGCGCAGGCAGCGGCGCTCGGGAGCTTGTGTACGGGAGGAAGGAGTGGCTCGTGGGGTGGGGGTCGAGCGTGGACAGGTGGGGATCGCGGGGAGGTGGGTCCAGGGTGACGAGCGGGCGAGCGAGGTGGGCTTTCCTCCGGGTGCGTGCGTGCGTGCGTGGTGAGTGTCGCTGCTGCCAGGGTGTGGCGGCGGCGGGGGGAGTAGGTGGGGTTTGGGTAGGATAGATTAGGGTTAGGGTTTGAGAAGGGTATGTCTAGGTTTAGGTTTTATATGGGGTAGTAGGTGGACTCTGGTTGGGCCGATTGGGCCTGACCGGTGTATGCCTCCCCGATACAAAATAGTTTTAATTTAATCATTTTGTTTTAAAAATATTTTTGTAAGTAGTTTTAAGACAAATACAAGATCCGGACAAACCGAAAGTTTTTTATTTGAAATTAGAGGACTAATTTTAGAAAACAGCATAGCCTTTTTCAAAATAGATTTAGGAAAAATAATATGCATGATGATGTCATGATGATGCGCAGAGATATAGACAGACGATTTCTAGTAGTGGTTTTACCCGGGGTGCTACATGCTCGTTTTCGGATGCTCCTGTTTGCGTGCCATCTTACCCTAAATTTTCTGCAGGTGCCAACCTTGTTCCAATGGAGGAGAAGGAGCGCGTTGCAGTTTGGATCAACTGCTTGACCCAACAGGATATGGAAGCCGGAGGCTTTTTCTGGATGGACCGCGACTGGGCCACTGTCCTTGCGACTGTGCAGGATCGCGCTCATCAGGTGTCACGGGTGCTGCGGCAGGTGAAGACTTCACTGGCGTCAATTCTGTATGTCATGTTCCCTCTTGATGAGGCGCCTTCGACTCTATGGGGTTTGTTGGAGAAGTTCGAGACGTAGGTCACGTCAGGGAGTTGGTGCGACACCAGCTAGTTGCGGGGGTGAAGGCCGCCCTTTCCCTCATGCGGCTGCATCGCCCCGATGTTGATCTTGCGGCTGTGGCGGCTGGGCCGCCCCCTCGACCAGATGGTGGCCTATGAGACATGCACCCACACTACACGGCTGTTAGGCAGTATGCCGAAGAGATTTTAGATCTTTTTGAGCATCGGGCGAAGGTGATCCTTCAGAATAGGTAGGCCCTGTAAAAAAAAGATAGATGTAAGACTTGTATGTATTTCGACTGGGCGTGTTGTGCCCTTTGTTGTAATGGTTATTTGTATTAGCACGTGGTGCTTGATTTTATGCATGCCCTTTTCATTAGCCTGACGTGGTCAGCTACTCAGGTTTACATGCGTTATGCTCAGTCGACGAAGTTGTGAGGTGAGGCGGAGCCCCCGAGTGTGTTGCAATAGAAAGTAGTGTAAGAAAAAGGGATAAATTTTCGGGCAAGACACTTAGCTTTTATTCATATCGTAACGAAGAGGTAAATTGTTCAGCTGAGTAGCCTTGGCTGAGTAGCCTTATTGAAATTAAAGATGGATAGCTAGGGGTAGAAGCGTCGCAATTGTGTGATGTTCCATGGGTTGGACTATGCGACTCCAGACTCCACGTGCTTCAGGCAGTAGGCGCCACCTGGGATGACATAGGTGACAACGTAGGGTCGTTCCCAGGGTGACTCGAGCTTCTTCGGCCGCTCTTGCTTGAGTCGTAGGATGAGGTCTCCTTCGACGAATGACCTTGGACGCAGCCAGCGGCTGTGATAGTTGCGGAGCCTCTGCTGGTAGACCGCTGAGCGAGCAGCGACGATGTCGCATGCCTCGTCGAGCGTGTCTACGGTGTCTTCGAGTGCATTCGTCGATTCAGCTTCGCTGTAGGCAACTACCCGTGGGGCCTTATGGCGTACTTCTGTAGGTAACATGGCTTTGGCTCCGTGTACCATGAAGAAGGGCGTGTAGCCAGTTGAGCTGTTTGCCGTTGTGCGCAAGCTCTAGAGGACGAAGGGTAGCTCTTCTGCTCAGGCTCCCGCGAGCCATTCGAGTGGGCTGAGTAGGCATTTATTAATGCTGCCGCCTACGAGTTCATTGGCCTTTTCGACCTTCCCGTTGGTTTGCGGGTGTGCCACGAAGGCAGATGATATGTTGATCCCAAGGACTTCGCAGAAGTCCTGGAATTCTTTGGAGATGAAGTTTGACCCGTTGTCCGTGATGATGCTGTGCGGCATGCTGAACCTGTAGACTACGGAATCGAAGAACCTTACGGCCGTTTTTCCCTTTTGGTTGGTGACAGTCATGGCTTCAATCCACTTGGTGAACTTGTCGACTGGGACCAGGAGTTAGACGTGGCCTCCTTTCGAAGACTTGGGCATTTTGTCGATCATGTCGAGGCCCCATTGGGCGAAGGGCCAGGCCAAGGGTATGGGCCTGAGCTCCAACCCTGGTGCATGTGGTTTATCCGCAAACCTCTGGCAGCAGTTGCACCTCTTGACGATGTCCTTGGCATTGTTCATGGCCGTTGGCTAGTAGAATCTATCTTGTAGATCTTTGGCGACGAGGGCGCGGCTACCCGTGTGATGGCCGCAGATGCCCTCGTGGATGTCTTGGAGGATGGTTTTGCCGTCATCGATGGTGACGCACCTTTGGAGTACACCCGAAATGCTGCGCTTCTACAGCTCATCATTGATGATGGTGAAGGCTTTGGACCAGCGGGATATGCGTCGGGCATCTGTCGGGTCATCGGGCAGTTCTCTGTTTATCAGGTACCAAAGGTACGGTTGCGTCCATGCTTCTTCAATTGCCATGACCGGCATTAGGTTGACCAACGCGACCTCCGTGTCGAGCTTTTCGGGTCCTTCCTGTCCTTCGGGTAGCGCAACCCCCGAGTGCTCTGCCTCTTCGGGTGATCCCTTGGGGAATTTCCTTTTGATGGAAGGCGCGCAGATTTGATCGAGTAACACACCTAGTGGCACCCATACGCAGGTGGAGTCGATGTTGGCGAGTCTATCGGCTTCTTCGTTGCTTTCTCTTCCAACGTGCCGAAGCTCGCAGTCGTCAAAGTCTCCTTCGAGTGAGTTGTAGAGCGCGCGATACGCGATTATGTTAGCGGCATGAGCGTCGTACTCGTTCATCGTCTGCTGGACGACGAGGTTTGAGTCACCATAGATGACTAGGCGCGTTGCGCCGCAGATCTTGGCCATCTTCATGCCGTGGATGAGAGCCACGTATTCGGCTTCGTTGTTGGAGGCTCGAAATTTCATCCGGAGGACGTATTTCATTTTGTCGCCTTGCGGGGACGTCAGTATGACGCCGGCTCCTGCTCCAGCTTCGCGCTTGGAGCCGTCAAAGTGCATCGTCCATGATTGTGTCATATCCGGGGTGTCCGGCAGCTGTAGCTCCATCTAGTGGACTTGAGATTTGATCGCATGGCGCTTCTCATAGACTATGTCTAGAGGGTACAGCTCGATGCCCCACAGGGCTACGCGTCATGTAGCTTCTGGGTTGTTTAGGATGTTGTTTAGTGGCGCCTCGTTGACGACTATCATCTGATGCTCCTAGAAGTAGTGGCTCAGCCGACGAGCCTTCATGAACACGCCGTAGGCGAGTTTCTGGTAGTGAGGGTACCTCCGTTTTGTTGGTGTTAATACCTCGCTGAGGTAGTAGATTGGGCGTTGGACCCCATGGGTCTTACTGTCTTCGGGTCGTTGGACCATGAGCACGGTGCTTACCACCTGATATGTGGCTGCTATGTATAGCAGTAGAGCCTCACGTTCCTTTGGTGTGACCAGGACGGGTGAGGTGGAGAGCAGCCGCTTCAGATCTTCAAATGCGTCATCTGCTTCAAGTGTCCACTCAAATTTTTCTGCTTTGCGTAGCAGCTAGTAGAAAGGCAGGGCCTTCTCACCCATGCGGCTGATGAATCTGCTCAACTCCGCAATGCGCCCAGCTAGCTGTTGGACACCTTTGAGGTTCTTCAGCTTCTCCATGGCCAGTATGGCCCGGATTTTCTTCGGGTTCGCCTCAATCCCTCGCTGAGAGATGAGATAGCCAAGCAGTTGGCCAGATGGGACGCTGAAGGGGCACTTTTCTGGTTTCAGCTTGATCTTGTAGTGATCGAGATTGTTGAACGTCTCGTGGAGATCGTCGATCAGTGTCTTGGCCTCCCTTGTTTTGACTATTATGTCATCGACATAGACTTTTATGTTGTGGCCGATCTGGCTCTTCAGGCATGCCTGCACGCACCGCTGGTACGTGGCACCTGCGTTCTTCAGCCCGAAGGGCATTGTTTTGTAGCAGAATACTCCGAACGGCGTGATGAACGCCGTTTTCTCCTGATCTTCGACCTTCAGTTGAATCTGATTGTAGCCTGAGTAGGCATCGAGGAAGGAGAGTTTCTCGCATCCTGCAGTCGTATCGATGATCTGATCGATCCTAGGGAGAGGGAAGTGCTCCTTCGGGCAGTGCTTATTGAGCGATGTGAAGTCCACGCACATCCGTAGGATGTCCATGTCCTTTTTAGGGACCAACACAGTGTTGGCAAGCCACTCGCTCTCCTTGATCTCCCGGATGAAGTTGGCGTCGAGTAGTCTGTTGACTTCGACTCCGAAGGCTTTGGCCCATGGCTCGGACAATCGTTGGATGGACTGTTTGACGGGCTTGGCATCTGGAAACACATTCAGTGCGTGCTTGGTGAATTCCCTGGGAACTCCTGGCATGTCCGCAGGACACCAGGCGAAGATTTCCCAGCGCTCACGGAGGAATTCGACGAGCGCGCTTCCTATGCAGTGCTGAGGTCGTTGGCGATCAGCGCCTTCTTGGAGGCATCCGTCGGGTGGACTTGCACGTTTTTGGTGTTGACTGTTGAGTAGAATGACATGTTGGGTGCGTTTTTCCTCGAGACTGGGGGTGCCCCATTGTCTGTCACCTCCCGGAGCCTTGTGAGTTCCTCCTGCATGCCGAACGATTGGGATATTATGTTGAAGTCTCTGTCGCAGTGGACGGATCGAGTGAAGCTGCCCTGAAACGTGATGATGCCCCTAGGCCCTGGAATCTTGAGTAGTAGGTACGCATAGTGCGGTACTGCCAGGAACCTTGCGAATGCTACGCGCCCGAGGATGGCATGGTATTTTGATGGCCAGTCCACCACTTCGAACTCGAGCTGCTCACACCGAAAGTTTTCGGGTTTGCCCAAGATGACATCGAGCCATATTTTTCCCAAGGGAAATATGCCCTTCCCTAGGACTATGCCGTGGAACATTGTGTCGGATTGTTCTAGACTGCACAGCAGGATCCGCATTGCTGCTAAGGTGCTAGCAAACATCAGGTTGATGCCGCTGCCGCCATCCATGAAGACACGGCTCATCTCAAACCCTCCGATCTGCGCCTCAAGCAACAGGGCAGCATGACCTGGGCGAGGGATCTGACGGGGTGATCTGAATGACTGAATGTGATGCAGGACTCTGAACCGCTGAGGTACTCAAGGATGGTCGATGGAGCGGTCACAGCCAGGATGACTTGGCGGGTGATCTTCTTTTGCACCCTGTTTGTTGGGCGCCCATTTTGGATCATCAGGGACCCTTTTGGATCTTCTTTTGTACCCGTTTACGCCGTTGTTTTGCATGGGCACGATCGCATGATTAGAAAGTCCCACGGGTGGTGGTGGAGGAGCTCCGTGGGCAATGTCGCCTGGTGCAGGTGCGTGTACGAACCCAGGGTTCGGGATCTGCTGTCTCATCTGGGCGAAGCCCTCGCTGAGTTTCTGGAACTCGCGGCAGTCTTTGAGCATGTGGTTGTCCTTCTTTTTGCCATCCCGCTTGTCGATGTAGAAGTGGATGGTGCATGGGCCCGACAACTTGTCATATGCCGAAGGTTCGTCGTCACGACCGCAGCGTTGCCACGTTTGCGTTCGGCGTCATCCATCGCGGAAGTTGCTTCCACGATATTCGCCGCTGCTGCGGTTGTTTTCATTGTGGCGCTCGGTGTAGCCATCCGCAACCATGTCGGGTCCGTCGCGGTCATCGTAGACACGCGATCTTCGCTTGATATGGTGCTCAAGTCTACGGCTATAGTCATCTTCCTCGTTTGAATGTTCTCGGTGGATGGAGTCCTCGCCATCTGCCCACCTGTTGGTGATGTCCATGAGGTGGTCGAGTGTGTTGGGCTGGATGCGCCAAAGTTCTTATTTGAAGTCCGGGCGTTTGACGCCATCTTTGAAGGCGTTTGACGCCACATTTGATGTTGGACCAGCGTAGTATGTACGAGAGTGGATACGCCCATTCGTTGAGTGCAGGCCCGCAGTTCCTCGATCGAGGCTGGCCTCTTGCTGGTACCCTTAAAGTTTTGGATGAAATTGTACGCCAGTTCCTCCCAGCTTCGGATGGAACCCGAGGACAGGCTGCTGAGCCAGATCCGGGTTGCGCCTGTCAGCTGCAGCTGAAAGCATCGCAGGGCAGTGCTTTTGTTTCCACCGTGCAGCTTGACAGACGACAGGTGGTCGCTGAGCCATGCCTTAGGGTCCTGCGTAGCGTCGAACTTCAGAGTGTCTGAAGGGAGTTTGAAATTTCTCGGCATCCGTGTTTGCCGAACAGATCTGCTAAAGCATCGAGCTCCTCAGAGTTCTCCGTCATCATCCTCTTTGGATTTATGTGAGCACGCGCGTTTGGCGCGTGCCTTTTAGACCTTGCGCTAAGCGAGATCGCTTCGAATGTCGTAGTAGCGGCTCCGACGTCACGGACTCTTGCGCGTCATGGTAGAGCATGCTCGTCTTCCTCCTCTTCGTCTGAGGGCATGGGCTGCGGTTGAATCTGACCGTAGCCTTCTTCTTTGGCTCTGTAGGAGCTTCCTCGTTGAGCGCAGCTCCAACGAGTCCAAGTCCGGCTAGTGCGGACTTATGCATGGCCCTCTTTGGGTCCCCCACCGGAGGTGGATGGGACGCGAGATATGTGGTGGCTGCCCTGATCGCAGCTTGCGGCGTCTTCGGGATGACGTTGCCGTTGGTGTCCATCCTCCATGAAGGACGTGTTGAGGGTTCGAGTCACCTCGCAACATGCAGTGGGATCCATGTTATCCGTGCGAGAGCGATGCTTGTTGGCTTGATTGCCGTGCAAGTTAGAGCTGCCAGCAGACTTCGAGGCCGCTTGCTTGCGTTTATCGAGTACCTCTTGCCAGCAGACTTCGAGGCCGCCAGCTTTTTATGCTCTTCGATGGGGAGCAGGTGGTATGCCATCAGTAGGTCCCGTGAAGCATCCACAGGTAGGAATTTGTTGCCTACCACGGCTTCGCGTGCCTGGTTTCATCCTTCCTCGCTGAGGTGAATTCTTCGATGGGCATTGGGGTCGTCCTCGTTGGGTGGGAGGGATGGTTGCTTCCTGTTTTCTCCGTTTCTACCCTGTGGGTTGGGTGGTGGCACATGGGCACTCAAATATGGTGGTTGTTCCACGTCGCTTTGGATGAACACGGCGCACTGCTAGCGCTTGCGGATTGGATCGCTGCTGCCATAGCTTTCGAATCCGGAACCATAGGTTCCTTCATCCGATGGGGGGTCGCACAGATCTCAGTTGCAGCTGCTGCTGTCCTATGACTCATATGTCAACGTTGACGTGCGTAGCATGCTAGGACGCGGGGCCCACGAGGCCGTCCCGATCAATGGCAGTGGCACCCGCTCTGGGAGGCGGAGATTGCCGGTCTGTCCCACCTGGAAGCAGAAGTTCCCGAACAGAATTTTGAGTCTGTAACCTACGGGCTCAAGGTCCTTCATGTTGGCTGGCGAGTGGGCGGTGAAGTCGAAAAGGCCGAAGAGGATATGTCTCTTTGTCGCCGAGGAGTTGTAGATCGCTTTGGTCGGGACCGTCATGATCGCACAATCAGCGACCCCGGTTCCCACAGACGGTGCCAATTGACAAGGTTTCGACTCGTCAATGCCCATTGTTATGAGCTAGGGTTTTGGAGAAGATGGGGGTGCTGGAGATCGCGGAACGGTTAACACACAAGCAACCAGGGGACACAAGATTTACCTAGGTTCAGGTCCCCGGAAGGAAACCCTACTTCTGCTTGTCTACTCTTGATTACGGCAAAACCGAAGGTTACAAGGGCGCTCAGATGCAATCTGGCGTGGAGGTGTGTATGCGGTGGAAAAAGGATGCCCTCCTCGCCGTGCCCTCCTAGCCTTTATATAGAGTTAGGTAGGACTCGGGCACAGATCGATTCGGTTACAAGTTTAGGGTTTGCCCCTTTGAATATTCTATATGTTCTAGTCTTGCTCTTCAAGGATCCGAAGATGTCATGGGCTTGCGCCACCCGAAAATCTCCACAGGCCGTGTATATTCTTGTGGGCCTTCCTTGGGCTGCACCAGGTATGCTAATGTCATGTACCCGTAGGGTATAACCATGTCAGCTGTTATGGAGTGGAGTTGGAGAACGTAGTCTGTTTGGACCTGAATTGATCAAGGATGCCGAGGAAAAGGTACGACAAATTCAAGATAGGCTAAAGGTAGCCCAATCCCGACAAAAGAGCTATGATGAATCCAAGCGCAGAGATGTTACTTATAAAGTAGAGGACCGTGCGTACCTCCGAGTTTCACCACTACGAGGAGTTAAGAGGTTTGGAATCAAGGGTAAGTTAGCCCCACGATACATAGGGCCATATAAGGTTTTGTCCCGTAGAGGAGAAGTAGCTTATCAGCTGGATTTACCAGAAGGACTGACTGTTCATGATGTGTTTCATATGTCCCAACTAAAGAAGTGCCACCCAGAAATGTCCGAAATACCACTAAGAGATAAAGTTCCCCTAGATGAGGTCCAATTGGAAAATGATCTAACCTATGAGGAAAAGACCATCAAAATACTGGAAACAGCCGAAAGGGTTACCCGTACCAAGACTATCAGATTCTGCAAGGTTCAATGGAACCACCATTCCGAGGAAGAAGCCACATGGGAACGTGAAGGGGATTTGAGGGTGGAACACCCACACCTATTTGCTAGCCAACCCAAATCTCGAGGACGAGATTCTTCTTAAGGGGGGTAGGTTTGTAACACACCAGAACTTATATTAAGATGTTATTAGAAGCATGCATCATCCTTGCACCATTGCATCATACAAATTAATGTTACATAAAAAAAACCCTATCACCAAACCCTAGCAAACCCTAATAAAAACTACTCTATATGAGAAAGAAGGGGGATTCTATGCTTAGCCTTCCTAAAGCTTTGTAAAAATATTTTTTTCTGGTTCTCTGATGACCACCTCATTATTACAAAAATTTAGAGACTAGTTTCATTATTTTTGGACTTGCTCTGCAAAAGTTATTGAAGAAAAGATAAAAAACAAATTTCTAAAAGAATAAATAAGAAAAAACTTAAATCCTAACCTAGCTGGGCCGGCCGCACTAACCCTACCGTGCGCGCGTCGCCTAACCTAGCCAGCGCGCAGTACGCAGCCCGCTAGCACTGCGTACAGCCGCCAGCGCCAGCCCACAGCCGCTAACCCGCTGACCGCCCGGGCCCGCATGTCATATCCTACCTCCCGGCGGAAATCGGGTGAACCCGTGTGCATAAAAAACTCCGGCCGGATCAGGGAGGCCCCCATGACCCCTTCGCCAAGAATCCTCGGCCATATAAACCCCGCACCCCCGCCGCCAAAATCCCTAACCTAATTTCAACTCTCGCCACCAGGCCGCCGATTTTGAGCTCGCTTTCGATCTCGCCGGAGTCAGGACACACCGATCTCGGGGGAAGTGGATTCTGAGCCCCTTATCTGTTGTTTCCCCTTCTCCGTGACCCCCTCATTCGACTTTCTCTTCTCACAATCTTTCCCCTTGTCTCTCATAGCACCGCGCCCGCAATTGCTCGCCGGAGCATCGCCGGGGACGGAGAGGGTCGGCGGAGCTCTGCCGACGGACGAGGAAGCGAGGAGCATCGCCGAGATCGCGAGGGTGACCTTGAGAACCTGCTGGACGCCGCCGACCACCTCGCCACCTCGGGAACCCGCTAGTACATCGCCGAGCATCGCCACCGACCGCATCGCTGCCACACGCCACCGTCGTCACGTCAACACCGCCGCCTGGTAAGCAGCTTCAACCGCACGCGTTAGATCTGTCGTCAACGGTGTAGATTAGAATCTTTAAACAGAAGGGGTACCGACCACTTAGGTCTCGCCGCGTGGAACGCTTGCGTCAGCGCGCCACATCAGCTCCGCGTCGCCTAGCTGGGCCAGTCAGAGGCCGACACTTATCGTGGATATGTTAGGGTTAGGGTTAAATTGGCAGATTATATTTAAATCTTGCAAAATTCATAGAAATTCAACCACTTGGCCAAAAATTGCGTATGATATATTTTTCGAGTTTGCAGTAGTATTTTCTGTGTAGAATTTAATCTCTAGTTTGGAGTATTTAGTTCATAGAAAAATAATTAGGAATCCGTTTTAGTTGATTCTTGTTGCTTTGGCTTTGTTTTTATAATGCCTACTGACTAAAATTATAAAATCTTGCTTAGGATCTTTAGATCTGTTTCGGGGATGATTAGATGGTTGGATCTCCTTATGAGCCTAACAAAAGTAATGATCCCAATTAATTAAAATCTGTGGGAAACTAATACTAACAACATCCCCAACACATTAGCAACCCAAGAAGGATACCTTGGTCAAATTAGAACACAATCTTGCATATTACCATGTTGCATGCATGCATATTATTTCTATGGCATTTTTTTGTGCAAGTTGTCATTATATCTATATTTGCATTTCGTTAGATTGTTCGGAGTGCGCTGAGGAGTACTATTGTGTAGAGTGCTGCTCGGATCAAGGAAAGTTACACCATTTGTTCATATTTTTGTCCCAGATTTGTTCTATGCATGTGATCCTCAAAATTCTGTAGTATGCATGTGTAGGATGTTCTAGTAGAATTTTCTTAGTATTATTTTGCAAGTGCGATGATTTTTGTAGTATGCCATGAGTAGGTTTGTACTTAGGATTTTTCTCTTCCTAATAGGTTCCCCTGTTTTTGCTAAGTACTGCTTGCTATGCTATATATATAAAGTACTGTTGGGCGGTTCGAAAGACAATGAATTTTTGTAAGTATAAATGCTCTCATGAGCAATCGTTTCTTATCAAATCCACTTCAAAACAAAACTAAGTTTTCTTCTGGGTGGAATGGTTGTTGAGACAACGAGTGAGATTTTGGTGGAGGACGACCGCCCAGGAATCAAAGAAGTCTGCCATGTTTTAGAATTCAGAAGCTTCCAGTGCAATCACAATACAGATGGGCTCTGTCTTGGCCTAGTACTTAGTGGGAAACCTCAACGGGGTTCCAACATTTGGAGGTTCTTGGCACGGTTGGATCCAGCTGGTAGAGGGGCTACTAAGGGAAAGCCTCGCCATGGTCTTGTCTGTAAAAGGACTTGATCGTGGATTGTGGGTAAAGTGCACAAACTCTCCAGAGTATTGCAATCTGATCGATCGGCCGTGTTCACGGAAATAGAACAACATTGAGCATCTGAAGGATGGAGCCTCTGAAGGATCTTCCTCTTCCTCTCTCTCTCTCTCTCTCTCTCTCTCTCTCTCTCTCTCTGTCTCTCTCTCTTTCAAAACTTAAAGTTTTCTAAAAACCCAAGGCGTGAGTCATATCGCTATTGGCTGGGTTTCTGGAACTTGGTGAGTAAAATCCCAGTGTTAGGTTGTTTGGACACTTGGTGAGTAATATCCTCGTGTGCCATTCGACCATATAATACCTAAGAAAATGTTTACAAAGTAGGGAAATTCTCTCTCCTTTTCCATACTTAAGAAAATTATCTTTGAGCAAATGAACTCCATAGCCTAAACTAGCCTTGCATGTAGAGTTAGTTTTTTTCTTTCCTTGGTGTAATTTGCCAATACATTAAAAGTATTAACCCAACTTGTTGGCTGCACGTCTTATATGCAGAATCCGAGGAATGAAAGGTGCGTAGGGATCACGAGTATACACTCAACAAGCCTGGGGCATTGATGGACTCAAGTTGTTTTATGTTTCCGCTGTTATTTGAGCTAGCTTAATGCTAAGAAAATTTATAATAAGTTCATACTCTGGATTCCTCGTGTAATAATGCCTTTGTGTTTTACATGATTTTCATCGACTGTGAGTGCTAGCTATTGATCCAGGGACTTGCATGTAAATCACAGGGACTTAGGATCTTTATTGATTCAAGGTCACAGCAAAATCTAACCACAACCTTAAACGCTGAGATCCTACACTTCCTTGTGCAAAGGTGTCCTAACGGGGGTCCAGGTTTCTATCACTCCAGCAACCCCACAATTAGTATCCAAATACACAATGCATTCCCCTAGGACCATAAATGGTGAAGTATCATGTAGTCGATGTTCAGACGACACCACTAGAAGAATAGCACCACAACTTACATACTAAACCATTGAATAATAACTCAACACAAATCCACTAATAACAACATGACTTCTCCCATGTCCTCAAGAACTAAACGAACTACTCACGAGACATCATATGGATCAAGATCAAAGATGATATGATAATGGATAACAATCTGAAAATAAACAATAATCCAATGGTTCCACTCACATGCATCAACTACAATAGTAATTAACACCGGGAAAGTTTCCCCTAAGAACTAAAGCATTATCCAACACAATTGTTACAGCGGGACAGAGTGGTGATGATGGTTCTGGTGGAGATGATGATGTGGATGATCATGATGATGATCCCGATGAAGCCCAGCTTGATGAAGGTGTTGATGGTGATGATCTTCCCTCTCTGGGAAGGAATTCCCTCGGCAGAAATCTATCTGTTGGAGAGATCTTTCTCTCTCGGTGTTTTCCTCCACCTAGAGGCGGCGGAAATCTATCTGTGGTTGCTCCCCGAGACTTAGGGTTCCATAGGTAAGATATAGGCGAAGGCGCGGAGTCGGAGGCCAGGCAGGTGGGCCCGCGCCTAGGGGGTGTGGGCCCCCTACGGCCCCTCTTCGCTCCTCCTTCTGGCTTCCTTCGTCTTCTGGTAAAATAATTTGTTTCCATATTTTTCTGGTATTTTTCTGATATTCACGAAATTGCACCGAAACGCCTTCTTTTCCATCAGAATCCAGACTCCAGCAGTCCATCCTCCATGAATCATCCAACATGCATAAACAGATGAAAATCCATAAGTAATACCTCATAATAAGACAAATATCAATGAATAGAGGTTAATTATGATATAGAAAGGTGATGCAAGTTGGGCGTATCATACAAAGCGGTTGCTCGTCAGAAACAATTGATGGAAGCTCAAGGATTGACCGTCTCCAAGGACTTCGAGAACAACGACATCACTCCTGAAGACCAATGGATCTCCAAACACAGCCACTTGGATGATGATGTCACCTCCTCTTTCCGTGCTCCGCCAACTCATGAGGATGCCTCGGATGATGATGACGCATGATATCCGAGACGTTAGTATTACTCTTGTCCCTTTTTGGCGTCTTGATGCCAAAGGGGCATAAGTTGCACATTAGGCATACGAGATTTGTATTGGAAAGTCACAGGCTCGTTCTTGCCATTGATCTTTACTCGCTTGTGAACTTTATTTGCTCTTTGCCTCTTATTATGTTTGGATCTTATGTACTAACTATTTGTGATATGAGACTATGTGATTATCTTATGGATCCATCATTTGTGTGCTATGGTTATCCTCATATGGATCCATCTTATGTGATGTGTGATGATATTGTCTATTCAAATAATGTCTATTCATTGTAAATATGTCTCTCATCACACTTTTTTGTGCAAAGGTATGTGTTGTAAGTATAGTTAGTTTGTAAAATAGAGGGGGGGCTTGATTCTACTTATCTAGGGGGAGCCCCATCTCTATTTTTCAAAACCTTGTTTGTCATCACAATATTTTCATGCAAAATGTGTGTTGTCATCAAACACCAAGAAGGGGGATATTGAAAGAGCAGTTCCTATCCTAAGTGATTTTGGTGTTTATAACAACACACATGTCGAACTAATTATTTGCCAAGTGTACCATAGGTTTTATCAAGAAATAACTTGTCTCTTTCCTCCCAAAAAGGGTCCCCTGCTGATCCTGCATTTTTGCCTCTGTGGTGTCCGGTCGTACCAGAAAATCAACCGGTACTACCGCACAGGGCCGGCAGTACCGGAGATTGCTACTGGACCAGGCAGTGGGTTTGGGAAAACTGCCCAAAAGCTTCTGTCCTCCACGGTACCGAAAAGAGGTAGTGCCGCATTCTGATACCGGACAAGAGAAAAGGTGTGGGCGAGTTCGCCAAACGCCTCTGCGTTCACCTGTACCAAAAAGCGGTAGTATCGCTCTTTAGTACCTAACACGATAGAAGGTTTTGGCAAGTTTGGAAAATGCCACTTCCCTCCCCGGTACCAAAATGCGGTACTACGACACGGGTCCGGTAGTACCGTGGCCCATGGCCGGTAGTACCGCTTTGCGATAGCACCACATTCTGGTACCGTGGGAGTCTGGGGCTGGTTTGCCTATATGGCGCATCTTCGGTACGTGACCGGTAGTACCGGTGTTTTCCGGTACCACCGCTTGGAGTTCCGGTAGTACCACTGCAATAAATGCTCAACGGTCAGATCTGCACCAAGGACTATAAATGCACCCTTCACCTACCTTGAGAGGTTCCTCGTCTCACTCAAGAACACCACATATATTTGAGCCACCAAATCACAAAGATCTCTTCACTCAACCATCCAAAGTCGTTGATCTTTGGAGAATCGAAGGAGGAGACCTTTATCTTTTTCTTCACAAAGAGAGATCTTAATTTCCTTCCCATTCACTTGAGGGTCCCTTGCTCTAGTTTTTCTTTGGAAACTCTAGTTCTAGATTTGGTTCTTACAAGTTTGTCTTTGATTGTTTGACAGCTTGCTTGTATTCGGGAGCCTCCAATTAAGTTGTTAATGTGTGCCTTGAACTAGTTGTAAAGGTGCCGGCTTCCACCTTGAAGGTTTCCGATATAGTGGAAGAGGTGAATCGAAACCATTGGGGTGAGGTTCATTGGAGAACAAGGGAGGCCTTTCATGGCGTAGCTGGTTTGATACCACCCCCTCTCCAAGCGTATACATACTTCCCCTCAAAAGGAAGGAACTACGAGAAACAAATCCTCGTGTCTCCGTGTCCATCACTTTGGTTACTTCTATCCTTTACCGCACTTGACTTCACTTGTTCTTGCTTAGTGTTGTGCTAGTTGATACATGTTTGACATATAGGTAAATTCACCTTAATTTACCTTTCTTGTCAAACCCGATTTTGAAAAGGAAGAAAATTTGAAGTAGAACCTATTCACCCCCCCCCTCTAGGTGCCCATATGATCCTTTCACTAGTCTTGGTCGAAAAGAAGAAGTATGATCCAAATTTGGCAGTGGTGTGGCGCATGTGTATTGACTACATGAACCTCAATAAGGTGTGTCCAAAAGATCCATTCCCCTGCCTTGGATCGATCATGTCATTTAATATACTGTCGGGTGTGAGTTGTTGTCATTTGTGGATGCTTACTCTGGTTCCACCAGATACCACTGAATCCGGATGATCAAATAAAGACAGCTTTTATCACCCCGTACGAGGATTAATACTATTGTACCATGCCATTTGGATTAAAAAATGCAGGTGCAACATACCAAACATGCATGCAAGAATGCTTGGAAGATCAACTGGACAAAAAATTTCAAGTATACGTCGATGGTAATAAAAAGCAATCAAATTCATTCTCTAACCGAGGACTTGCGTCAAACATTCGCAAATTTAAGAAAATTCCGGATGAAACTTTACCCGGAAAAATGCACGTTTGGTGTCCCGGCTAGAAAGTTACTCAGATTTCTTGTGTCTAGCCGAGGAATTGAGGCTAACCCAACAAAGATTAGGGACATCGAAAGAATGGATTTGCCAAAAACCCTCAACTATGTCCAGAAATTTACAGGATGCTTGGCCTCGTTGAGTAGGTTTGTGAGTCGGCTAGGCAAAGAAGCCTTATATTGTATCAACTAATGAAGAAATCAGATAAATTTGCATGGACACAGCAAGATGATAGAGCTTTCCATGAACTCAAAAAGATGTTGGCAACAACACCAATATTAGCCTCACCATTATCCGAAGTGCCAATGCTGCTCTATGTCGCGGCAAACAATAGAGTTGTTAGTGCAGTGATAGTGGTAGAGCGCGAAGAAGAGGGAAAATCAGTCCAAAGGCCAGTTTATTACTTGAGCGAAGTGCTCTCTACATCAAAGCAAAACTACCCCCATTACGAAAAAATGACATATGGGGTGTATATGGAAGCAAAGAAGCTGAAGCACTATTTCCATGAACACCCAATCCGGGATGCAAGGAACCTATCTCGGATATATTGGGAAGCAAAGATGACAGTGGCCGAGTGGCAAAATGGGCCATAGAGCTAGCACCATACACTCCGCAATATGACAGGCGAGATGTAATAAAATCTCAAGCTATAGCGGATTTCTTCCTGGATTGGATGGAAATTCAATATGAACCACCACTGCCAGACCCGAATTACTGGAGGATGCACTTTGACGGATCCAAGACAAAGATGGGTCTGGGTGCCGAGATAGTACTTACCTCACCCAAGAAGGATCAACTCAAATACGTGTTGCAAATCCACTTCGCTGCATCCAATAATGTAGCAGAGTATGAAACACTTGTCCATGTGATAAAAGTGGCCAAGGAGATTGGCATCAAAAGGATCATGTGCTTTTGTGACTCAGATTTGGTTATCCAGCAATTGTCTGGGCATTGGGACACATTGGATGCCAATATGGCACTTTATCGTTTTCATGTGCAACTGATTTTGGGATACTTTGACGGGTGTGAATTTCATCATATACCCAGAGCAGAGAATGAGGCAGCTGATGTATTATCCATGTTAGCCTCATCTCAGCAAGCAATCCTTCCAGGAGTAGCGTTGGAACATCTCAAAAACCCATCGATCAAGCCATCACCAAAATCCGAGTCAATTAGGCTCATCCTGGCAAGCCGGGAGTCAGACGCTGTGCCAATGGACATTGATACATGGGCAGGGTCGAGTAACTCGGGGACTGTCCCGCCCAACCCAAGGGCTGCCGAAAAACACTCGGGGACTCCTCAGGTCATGTCGGCAGAACATATGTCGGCTGAGCTAATGGAAATTGATGGAGGGACAGATCCGGCACTGGTGATACCAGCCTGGGCGCAACCAATATTCAACTACTTTAGGGATAGAACTTTGCCTGGTGATGAGATATTGGCAAGGCAAATAGAAAGAAGAGCAAAATCAATACAATAATCAACAAGGAGTTGTACAAAAGGAGTGTGACGAGCGTATTACAATGTTGCATAAGTACATAGAAAGGTCAAGAAATACTGTTGGATATTCATCAAGGGTAATGTGGGCACCATGCCTCTCAAGAACATTCGTAGCCAAGGCATTCCGACATGGATTCTACTGGCCAAGTGCGCTGGCAGAGGCGCAAGACCTAGTGAGGAAATGCAACAGATGCCAACGTTATGCATCAAAGTCACATTTACCAACGTCTGAGTTAAAAACTATACCAATCACCTGTCCATTCGCATTATGGTGCCTGGATATGGTAGGACCATTCAGACTAGCGAGGGGAGGCATGACTCACATACTAGTAATGGTTGACAAGTTTACCAAATGGATAGAAGTGAAGCCCATTAAAAGATTAGATGGAAAAACAGTTGTCACATTCTTAAAAGACACAATCCTGAGATATGGTCACCCTCACAGCTTGATCACAGACAATGGCACAAACTTTTCTGAAGGATATTTCGCTCGATTCTGTGGGAAAAATCGAATAAGACTTGACATAGCGTTAGTCGCTCATCCAGAATTAAATGGACAAGTTGAACGAGATAACGACGTAGTTCTATCCGGGATAAAAGCCCACCAAATGGAACCACTCTGGAGATCACATGGTTGCTGGATCAGTGAACTACCCTTAGTGCTGTGGAGTTTAAGAATAACTCCGAATCGATCAACAGGCTATACGCCCATTTTCCTTGTGTATGGGGCAGAAGCAGTTTTGCCTGCCGACATAGAACATGACTCGCCAAGAGTGTGGCAATAATCAGAAGACGAGGTAAAAGAGGCCCGAGAAGATGGAGTTGACTTACTCGAAGAAGCAAGAGAATTGGCATTATCCAGATCTGCCATATACCAACAAAGTCTCCGGCGCTATCATAGCCTGAAATTTCAACCTCGTGTTTTCCGAGAAGGGGATATGGTGCTCAGACTAGTGCAACGCACAGCTGGGATGCCTAAACTATCACCCCCGTGGGAAGGACCATTCATTGTAAGTAAAGCATTGCACAATGATTCATATTACCTAATAGATGCTCGTGAAGCACAAAAGAACAAGGCGGACAGATCGGGTGATGAGACCAAAAGGACATGGACTGTGGCACTGTTGTGTCCTTTCTACACTTAGGATAAGCAGTGTATGTGTCTCTCAAACTCTCATATGTCGGATACTTATGCCGGCTATGTGCTAATAATAAAACGGTATGACTCGAAAAAACGACTTGGGGACTGCCCCTTGTGTTTATTCTTGAAAATTCTATGTCGGTTGGCGTTGACACTTAAACTTATCTCAGAATAAGTAATGTTTACGCGTATAGAATCAACTCTTCGACTATGCTGTTGTCCAAAAACACGGCTTCATGGCAAGCAACAGGAAAAGATCAACGACGAGTAAACAGGAACACCGGATAAGTAAAGGGAGAAACGCGAGTCGGCTCTATGTATTCTTTTAACTAACCCATTGCAGGATATATCAGCTTGCATGTCAAATGATTGTAGGTCAAGTTGTCTAGTTTCATATCTGTTAACTGAGTCCTTAGAACTTTGAGACTCTAATGTTGAACGCAAAAAAAGGTAGATAAGAGCCAAATTCAAGGACCAGGAAAACGACAAATGAAACTCGGGGACTTGCCCTAGGATTATCTGCTTTCAAGCAAAATAAAAGTTTAAGCCTTAGCAAAAGGTACACACCCAAAAATAAGTGTAGAATATATAACATATGCACCCGGCATACCAAGGATCTCATCAGAATCAAGTGTTTTTGATATAACCAGCTTAAGAAACAGCTGGACTCGAGGGAGCATTCTTGGGGCTGGAGCTGGGAGTGCCTTCAGGAGCACTGGCCGGATCATCTACATCTGTCGAGTCTGCCACGTCTGACTTGGTGGCTTCACTGTCGGCATCATCATCGTCGGCTATCTCGGCAAGAGGCTCAGCAAGGTCGAGAAAGCTGGGACCATCGCACCAGGTGTGCACCATAACATATTCCACCATTGCATAAGCTCGCTCTTGGCGTTTCTTGATGAGCTCAGGCTCGTGGATCCACTTACCTTCGGCCCTCATATGCTGGAGAACATCAAGGTTGATATCCTCATACCATGAGAGCACAAAAGCAAGGGCCTTGTCCGCCGCGGCACGACCAGCCGACTCGCGCCACTGATCCAGCCTTTCCTCAGTGAGAAGCAACTTGGCAGCCAAGGGCTCAACGATCGTGGGCACATCCTCATCCGGCCAGAGCATCCTAAATGGATGGATTGCCGACTTAAGCAAGTCGACTCTGCATGACTTTAATGTGGTCACACACTCTGACAGCGCTACCAAATGCTCATCGATGGTGATCTCGCCGTCAGCTGGAACCCCAGATTCAGCCCGCACCTTTTTCACTGCCCTTAAGGCGAACATGTCAGCCTCAGAGAAGTTCTCTACAAACACAAAGGACCATCAAAAACAATGGAAAAAGGGGCAAAGAGTAAGAATAGAAGTACAGTGAAAAGAGTAAGAACTCACTACCGAGAAATGAGTTTATCGCACCGACCTTGTTCTGCCAGATCTTAGCCTTGGCTTGAAGAGCTTCCAGGTCTTGATGCACCGCTTTAACTGCTAACTCGGCCTCCTTGAGCAGCTGGTTAGTGTTTTCAACGCTGGCACCATGCTGGCCAGCCTTCTTGGCAAGTTCTTTGCGCAGGCCCTTCAACTCGAACTTGTGCTTTTGCTCCATATCTGTCATCTGCTGCTTCAGCCAGGTCACCTCGTCTTGCTCCTTCTGGAGTTCTACTTGGTTCTTATCTTCTTATTCAGAACATGCGACTCATCTGTAACAACAAAGCATCTCGGATTTGCCAAGATAAAAATGGAAAATTAGTGAATACTCAGCAGACATAGAGTTTCTAAGGAAAAGGGAATTACTTTCGGCGTCGCTGAGTTATTTATGCAGCACATCTATGGTGGATTGGGCAAAAGCTGTGAAAAGACAACGAGGGAGATTCAAGAGGATGAAACAAAGATATATCTATCAAGTAAAAGCAAGCCGAAGAAAAAGTACCTTGGCCCTCCGCCTCATCTCTTAGATCTTGGTGAGCGAGCTCAAGTTTTCGATACTCCTAGATGAGAGCTTAATGCACCTTGGTACGCTCGTTATGTGTGAGCTACACAAGAAAGACCCAATTAGAAGATGTATGCACATGGTTGAGCTTACACCCGAGTAAATGCATTACTCGGCGGTGACCTCGAAGACTAGGGATCAAAAATTCGACATGCAGACTTGGAAGGAGGAAATAAAGGATAGGTTCTAACTCCGAGCTTACAGCCGAATAATTTTCTTACTTGTGAGTAACCTCAGGGACTAGGGAACATGTATAATATAAAAATACTTAGTACGCAAAAGAGTAAAGAAATTACATACCTCATTCACTTGATCTACTTTGGCCATCAGTGCAATGGCCTGTTGAGTCATCTCAGAAACAGCCTTGGGGCCAAGCTTCAGATTCTGGCTAGAACTGGAGCTCACTTCTTGTTCACCAGCTGCATTCCAGGCAACTTCATAGCGCTCTGCGGAACCAAGGCCTTGCCCGCTGAACGTCCAAGTTAGGACTTTCCCTTTATTCAGGCTAGTCCCCACCTCGGCACACGTAGCAGTGGCACTGGTATGCAAGGCACTAGCTTTGGAAACGCTGCCAGACCCGGCAACGGCAGACTCGCCCAACTGACCTGCTGGAGTGGATATCGTTGTTGATGGTGTGGGCTGAATCTGTGGAGCGAGCCTGGGGCATGGACCAAGTTCAATTGCTTGGTTGCAGATGGCTTGCTAGGAACGGAAGGAACTTGGCCTTGAGTAGCAGGACGGGTCATGCCTTTATCCAAGAAGGCAGAAGGAGCAGGTCTGGGACTAGTGGAGGATACATGAGACGACTGATCAGGCTCAACAACAGAAGGAGGGTCATCAACTAGATCAATTGGAAAACTGATAACAGGAGAGCTGACAACAGGGGTTTTCTCGGCGCCAATATTGTTGGCACCATGTTCAAGGTTTTGATCAGAGAGAGCAACTGGAAAGGGTTCCTGGATCTCCTATGTCAGACGCACCGCTGGATCGGCCTCACTCTGAGACTCATGAGCCTCAGTAGTGGGGGCAGTGACCCGAACGGGGCTCTGCACGATGGAATCGGTATGAGGAGGAGAATCGGTCCTTGACAGGGAGGAAACCATGCTAGGCACAGCTCGGTTGGAGGACATAGCAGCGCTAAAGATAAAAACAGAAGTCTATAAGAGAACAGACATAGAACAGAAAAAGAAAATGAAAGGTAACGGGCAGCTAAAGTTACCCAGAGACGGCCGGGTCACGTGGAGTGCGATGAGCGACTCGGCGCATAGTAGTCTTGCGAGAAGACGTGGCTATAGGAGCGGCAGGATCGAGTCGACGCTTCTTAGAGGGTTGAGTGTTGGAGGAGGCCCCGCGCCGCTTACTCGATTTGGCAGTAGGGAGTTTGCCGAATCCGCCCACAGCGAGAGGGGGATCCTCATGTACGTAGCCAGATGCATGAGTAAATAAAATTCTCAATGGGACAAGTCAGAAAGTTAAGGTCAACGGACAAGTACCTCCAAGACTTCACAGTCCACATCATCATCATCAGACCAATCTCGCAAAGGATTTCGAGTAAAGGTCTTACCCGAAGTAGAAGCAGCGGCAGCATGAAGGATCGGCATAAAGCACTCCAGGTCGAACTCAACCTCATTAGTGTCCGAGCGATCATCAAAATAACCTCTAGGAGGGACGATACAATCATCAACCTGGTGAACGAGATTCTGTGAAAGACAAACAGAATGAGATCAATAAAGAAACAAAAAAGCGAGTAAATGCAAGAAAGGTTATGTCGGAAGCGATTCAATGACTCGGATGCTTACCTACAGGACAGGCCTATCTCGGCTGAAAGGGGGTAGCTCCAGGCCCAGTTTTCCGCTAAGTTCAACTTGAAAATCGAGCTGACTCGGCGGGCCACTGAGTCATTGGTGAGATCTAGAGTGGAATGCCGGGTAGGATCTCGCGGGCCGCTCATGAAGCACGTCTTGAGGCTTCTTGCCTAGATGGGGCTGACTCGGCATGCAATGAACGCACACACGAGGTCCTCGGAAGCGAGTAGCCTCTCGATGATCCCGTGAGCCTCGTTCACAGCCAGATTCTTGCCGCGCGGGTCATGATTCCATAGATCCTTGCTGGGAACCTCATACTTGAAGGGGGGAAGCCGGATGTAGTCATTGGACCCATTGTTCTTGACATAGAAAAAGGTTCTATCCCACTTCTTACAAGAGTCAATGCTAGTGACCCGAGGAAAGATCGAGTCCCTCCTGGGCATGATCCTAGCAGCACCACACCTGTTGGGCCTCTTCTCAACGCGGGGAACGCCGGGATCAGGCACAATCTAGATCCAAAAATAAAAATACTTGGCCCAAAGAAGAACAGTGGGCCAGATACCAAGTTATCCCTCGCAGGCAGAGATGAAGCAAGAAAGAGAGCCAATGGCGTTGGCAGGCAGATGATGAGTTTGCAGTTGTAAGGTGGAGAGGAAATACATATAAATTGCTAACTGTAAGAGTGAAACCATGCTCAAAGTGCGAGAGGAAAACCACTCTCTCGTTGGGCTCGGGCTTGGGAACAATCTCACCTAGGGGGAGGCGACAATCAACCTCGAGCGGAATGCGCCTGGTGGAGCGCAGCCACTCAAGTTCCTCCACCATGACCTCAGAGCCCTCCCAGCCGCCGCGCTCGCCAATGGCCTCATGCTCCTCCACCTCCTCACCGGCATCGCGGGCGTCCATAATGTCATGCGATTCGGGCTCTTCCGCCGTTGGAAGTGGCCTGGAGATGCAAGGACCCGTCGGAGAATTGAAAGGGGAAGAAGAGAATCGCTGGAGAGGAGCAGCAGGAGAGAGGAACTGCGAGGAGGCAATTGAGGATTGGGAGGCACGAGGAAGAAGAAGAGGGCAAGGGGGAAACTGAACAGGCAAAGGTAGTTAAGTTCCCCGCACCCCTACTTAAGGAGAGAAAAAACTAGGCGTGAGATCCTTTTGCATCGTGTGGCCACGGTGTTGCCGTGTATTTTGCTGAGCAAGCAAATGAGCGAGCGCCACATGTAGGTAATACACGGAGAATCCAGAGCCACGTCACGCAACACAGGACACGAGACGCTGAGTGATGGGACTGCCACAGTGACGGGGAGTTACTGCGCCGCCGTCACTGTGAAGTCAGGATTTGAAACAAAATTTGAGGCAAGCAATCATTATTACAACCTGTCAGTGACAAAGACGAGCCTAGAATGACTCGGCAGCGTCGAAAGTGACTCGGCACGACGCAAAAAATGACCCAGAAAGTCAAAGATGAGATTCGAAAGAGGCAAGACGAACTCGGCAAAGATCGAGGTTGCGTCAAACAGTGCGTCCCAAGCAATAAATGCTGAGAGAAAGAAAAGTTCCAAGCACATTAAAGGAACCTAGAGACGCCTAACAGCAAAAACTACTAGGCCTCACAAGCTTTGGGGACTAATGTCGGGGAGATAACCCCCGATAGGTTCATAAGGAGTAAAACATTGCCCAGCCTGGCTCATGCCTTAGGCCGGGTAACAACTGTCGGGTATGAAGGTCGTCTGCGGCCGACATAAGAATTATGTCGACCCATATAAGACAACTTTGTTTACCTTGCAGGAAGTAACGAGCCGAGTCTCAGGAGGGAAGGCCGAGTCAGAAAGGACATGTGTGTGGCGCCCCGCAAAAACCACTACTAGAAAATCGCGTTGTTTTTGTGCATTGCATCGTCATGATCGCATGCTCATGTCATCATGCCACCTTGCATTTGAGCATCGTCATGTCATTGTGCATTTGTTTGTCTAAAACTATTTTCAAAACGCCTAGTTTTGTTTTCCAATATCCCCGTCGTTATTTCAAATCCAAACCCGGGTCTATCCGGAATATTTTGTTTTGTCTACCAACGAATTACAAACGCCTTATTTTTAATAAATAAAATATTTAAATTATTTTTGGGAGGCAGCCAGCCAGGCCCGAAAGCCCAGCCGGCCACCTCCAGATAAAATCCTACCTAACCAGCCTACCCAAAATATTTTCCTACCTAATCCTAATCTACCCATCACCCTCCACATCACCCCGGCCAATCACCTGCCGCCACCTCACCACTCCCTTCCTCCTGACCAATCCCCTCTCTCCACCTCGCCGAACCCCCTCCACCTCATCTCTCTTCCCTCACTCCATCCACTCGGCTCTTGACACCTAACCACCCCTGGCCCACTCTCCAACCGGCCCCCTCCCGCTCCATTTGGCCCCACCTCCCCCCGCCGCCTCTCTCCCGTTCCCACCTACCCTGCACCCACCCCAGTCCCGCTCCTGGCCCACCTCGACGCGCCCCCGTCGCTCGCATCCTCCCTCTCTCTGCTAACCGCCGCCGCCAGCGTCGCTCCCCGCGACCGTCTCTCTCCCGGCCGCCGCCTCCCGCTCATGTCCCCGAGCCCGACGCTGCTGGCCCCTCCCCGGATCGGCTCACCCGGGCGTCGCCCCTCCCAGACGAGCCTCCTCCGCACTCCTGCACCTCCCTGCAAACTCCTTCCCCAACGGCAGCACCGCCGCCGGCCCC
The DNA here is from genome assembly GCA_916181665.1 of Avena sativa. Classification (NCBI taxonomy): domain Eukaryota; kingdom Viridiplantae; phylum Streptophyta; class Magnoliopsida; order Poales; family Poaceae; genus Avena; species Avena sativa. Next base: position 48,559,201 of record OV702279.1, on the reverse strand, counting down.
CTCGCCACCCCCCTCCCCCGTCGAGCTCTCCCTGCCCCAATCGCTCGCATGCGCGCCTCCCTTGCTCGGCTCCCTCCTCCTCGAGCCGGCGTTGCTTGGTCGCGCCGCCTCTGTCCCTCATCCCTGTTCCGGCCATCGCGACCCTGGCGTCGCGCGAGCGCCCTGCTGCGGCCTCCTCTGCTCCTCGCCGGTCTTCGGCCGCCTCTTCATGCTCGTCCCCGGCCAGCAAGCGCCGGTCGCTACCGTTCGCGCCCCTCCCGTCGACCACACCCGCGAGGTTCCTGTCGTCGTGCCCTGCGTTCCCGCTCGACCTCCGGCCGGCCGACCCCATCCGCCTCCTGTTGTTTTTCCAAGTTGAGGAAGTTGTTCCGGGTGGTACTGCTGCAGGCCTTTCAAACACAAGACCGATCACTCGACCAAGTTCCCCCGATCCCCAGCCCCGGAACTTGAAGATCTTATACTCGGATCCGAAGCCCTGACCCTGAGGATGCGAAGTCCGATCCCGCCAAGACCGATCCCGGCGCGCCCGAACCCTGTCGAACACCAAGACCCTCGGAATCGCCAAGTTCTTCCTCCCGGATCCGAAGAAGCCGAGACCCGGGACACCAAGATCTCCGCCGTGAAACGACAAGACCGACGACTTGACCCGACGACCGCGGATGCGACAAGATCGTCTCTCGGACGCCAAGTTCTTCTTCCCGAATGCCAAGACCGATCTCATCGAACCGAACCTTGCCTTCCCGTCGGACCCTGAGACCGATCCATCGAACCCCAAGCTCGCCGAACCCTAATGTGTGACCCCTTTCTCGAGCCCTATTTTATAAATGTAATATCAAATTGTTGCATATTAAATTGTTCATCTCGCATGCATATCATGTGGGTTGGGGCATTATGCCGATTCACCTTATAATTAAATATGGAGGCCATATGCCGGCTAATCTAGTCTCATATTGGCCCCATTTAAATTTGTGTAGCAAACCGATGCCATGTTTTGTCTTGTTAATACAACATTTAAATTGCAGGGTATCTAAATAACTCGAACCTGATAATTAATTGCCGGGACCTCTGTTCCGCTTAATCTTGCCTAATTGCACCGCACCTTTGCCATGTCATACATCATACATGCATCATGCCCGATCTTCTGCCGTAGTATTAAATAGTGCATCCGGTGTTTCTTCTAGTGCTTTGCTTCTTCACGGATTAGGCCGATGAGTTGATGCGAGTGACGCCCGTTCTTCGGATGAACCTTCGGCAATGTTCTTCAGGCGAGCACCTCCCCCTTTTCTACCTATCTTACTTTTATAGTATTTATTCCCTCCTGTTGATCTATTGCTATCTGTGTTGCGGTGCTCTAGTTTTCGTACTCGTGATATCCGTTGCAGCCTTATATTGCCTTGGACACATCCTATTACCTGTTGTGTGGTAGATAGTTGGACCTGCGCGTCGTAGTCGCTTGCTCAAGTGCTGTTGCGTGTCATCAAGTACCAAAGTTGTTGAAGTATTGCCGCATGTTTAATGTTGGAGATGAACAAGACTTTCATTATTGTTTAATAACTAAAATTGAAGTAGGTAAATGCAGAGGCACAGGTGGGCAATAGATGTTATTTGGTTGTTAACCGTCCACTTGTGTCCCGTAGGACCCCGAGTTCTTGACACCTGTTCCGAGATCGAGCGCGCTAACCACATGTGGGGTGTATGGGCACCCCCATCGATTTAGTACCTGATTCCAAGTACTGTACTGGGGGCCACAATTAGGTTGGGGCTTTATTACTATCCTATACTTATGCCATGCTTTACTACTTTATTTACGATTGTGCGAGGAGCACCTGTACTGTTTAAGATCGTGACACGTTTTCGCTGTATCGACAAGCCCAGTCACACTTTCGGGTTCCCAGTCGTTTACAGCCGTCCACACAAACCCTGGGTCCGTTTCGGAGCCGGCCAACTTCGTTGCGGGTAGCTTAGTGGGGTGGCCCCCTGTGCTTGCTTTGGGTCTGGGAAACGTCATGTCCGAAACCCCGTCGACATACCGTTGGGTGTATGTTTTTTGATCTTGTACCTACCTGATCTGACAACAAGGGTGTAGGTGCGTGTGGGAACTTTGGTGCACCCCTGCAGGGTTAAATCTTTTCGAGAAGCCGTGTCCGCGGTTATGGACGACTTGGAGCACAGTTCTTGATCATAGACAACTATAACTAAAGTTTACTGTTATCATTTGACTTGTATCCGATATGACTAGTAATCAGCTTCACTGCAACGGAATGGCTAAATAAAAGTACCAACAACTGCTGGGTTTGGGATATCTCATGCTAATTATATCTGACTAGTAAGTGTTGCAACTACAACGGAATGGTTAACTAAAACTGCCCACTGCTTATTATATCAGGATGACTCATGCTATCTTTATTTGACTAGTAATTGCCGCAACTATAACGGAATGAATAAAACTGCCAACGGTGTGAGTTCCTTGGTTGACTTCCTCGTTTGGTCTCGAGGGGGAAATACCAGGATGGGTATGTTTGGTGGTAGTATCAGGATGGTTCCGAATAGGACTTTCTTATCCCTCTCTGGTAGCCGACAGTTATATCAAGTCTCTATAGGTTGTTTAGTGCATGCTACGCTGCCGCTTCAGTCCACCATACCTATGTAGGCGAGGACCGCCGAATTCTAGCCTCGCCGTGTACTCGCCTCAGTACTGACGCTCCTCTTTTTCCTTTGCCCTTTGTCGGCACCCCTTTTTGTTTAAGCAGGTTTTGAGATCGACGTCGTTAGCAGGGTTACCCTTCCGGCTTGGCCTGGCCAGGGTTATGGAGGCCATTGGTTATTCTTCAGGGCTCTTAGCTCAATTTGCATCTTGTCCATACTCGGACGCTATATCGTTTTAAAGGTGATTTGGATCTTTGTATGTATATCTGTATTCTTGACTCTTTGAGTCGCTGTTGTATATATATGTTTTGTGGGTTCCATCGAGGACTATTGTGTAATGATATTACTTTGTTTTCCACCCGCACGCAAGTGCCTGGTGGGCACCTTTGAATCGTTTCTATGCGGGTTTGGCGGGAAGCGCTGAAACTTGCATAGGGCCGATTCTGAGGGTGTTACAGAGTGGTATCAGAGCTCAGCAGTTGCGATACCCCACAAGTCCAGCCTGTAGGATAACCTAGCTAACGGCCGAAGTAGAGTGTCAAAACTATTTTTGAAAAATCGGTTGGATAGTTCTGATTAGGTCTGATTTTACTCCTTACCCCTCTGCTGCTCTCCTCTCACCTCTGCGTGTTTTGAATCCACTCTCTTCTCTCTCTTCAAGTCCAGGACTTCTCGTGGTTGGGTTTTCCATCGTACCTTCAGGGTTTCGCTTCCTCCTTTGGTAACGGTGTTGCTACATCTGGTCTTCATGCTATCCTAGGAATCCTTCGTCTGATGGACTTCTCTTTGTTCCTTCTCGTGCCTTCCGGTGTTTTCCGACGCGACGAGATCATCTACGCCAGATCCGATGCAGAGTCTGCATCACTCCTTTGTTTCTGAACCTCGATTGTCGAGATCTTCAGTCTGACTCCGAGAATGGCTGCACGCTTTTCTACTGATTGTGCGGACTAATAGTTTGGGTGCGTGATGGATTGGCCCCCATGCCGACTACCCTTTCTATTCGCTCTTGTACATTGAAGTGGGATAGGCCGCATCTGTTCCCTCCTTCTATCGAAGTTAGAGGTGGCTTTATTTGTTGATACCTCTACCTTCGACCTTTTGTTCCCGGAGTGTTCCCTCGACGATCACGGACAACGACCTCTTGTTAGTGGTGTCGCGAGGATCTACACGATGCGAGAAGATTCCGATCGCCGCCCTTCTTCCCGGTACCATGAGGCGGATCTCGAGGGCGAGATCCATTGTTAGTGGTGTCGAATTGTGGCACCCCGCAAAAACCACTACTAGAAAATCACGTTGTTTTTGTGCATTGCATCGTCATGATCGCATGCTCATGTCATCATGCCACCTTGCATTTGAGCATCGTCATGTCATTGTGCATTTGTTTGTCTAAAACTATTTTCAAAACGCCTAGTTTTGTTTTCCAATATCCCCGTCGTTATTTCAAATCCAAACCCGGGTCTATCCGGAATATTTTGTTTTGTCTACCAACGAATTACAAACGCCTTATTTTTAATAAATAAAATATTTAAATTATTTTTGGGAGGCAGCCAGCCAGGCCCGAAAGCCCAGCCGGCCACCTCCAGATAAAATCCTACCTAACCAGCCTACCCAAAATATTTTCCTACCTAATCCTAATCTACCCATCACCCTCCACATCACCCCGGCCAATCACCTATCGCCACCTCACCACTCCCTTCCCCCTGACCAATCCCCTCTCTCCACCTCGCCGAACCCCCTCCACCTCATCTCTCTTCCCTCACTCCATCCACTCGGCTCTTGCCACCTAACCACCCCTGGCCCACTCTCCAACCGGCCCCCTCCTGCTCCCTTTGGCCCCACCTCCCCCCGCCGCCTCTCTCCCGTGCCCACCTACCCCGCACCCACCCCAGTCCCGCTCCTGGCCCACCTCGACGCGCCCCCGTCGCTCGCATCCTCCCTCTCTCTGCTAACCGCCGCCGCCAGCGTCGCTCCCCGCGACCGTCTCTCTCCCGGCCGCCGCCTCCCGCTCATGTCCCCGAGCCCGACGCTGCTGGCCCCTCCCCGGATCGGCTCACCCGGGCGTCGCCCCTCCCAGACGAGCCTCCTCCGCACTCCTGCACCTCCCTGCAAGCTCCCTCCCCAACGGCAGCACCGCCGCCGGCCCCCTCGCCACCCCCCTCCCCCGTCGAGCTCTCCCTGCCCCAATCGCTCGCATGCGCGCCTCCCTTGCTCGGCTCCCTCCTCCTCGAGCCGGCGTTGCTTGGTCGCGCCGCCTCTGTCCCTCATCCCTGTTCCGGCCGTCGCGTCCCTGGCGTCGCGCGAGTGCCCTGCTATGGCCTCCTCTGCTCCTCGCCGGTCTTCGGCCGCCTCTTCACGCTCGTCCCCGGCCAGCAACCGCCGGTCGCTACCGTTCGCGCCCACCTCGTGGTCCCCTGATGGTCGCCCCTGCGAGCCCCCACTGCGGCTTCTCCTCCGAGCTCCTGTAGGTGCCGCTTGCGCTGAGCCCCTCCCGTCGACCACACCCGCGAGGTTCCTGTCGTCGTGCCCTGCATTCCCGCTCGACCTCCAGCCGGCCGACCCCATCCGCCTCCTGTTGTTTTTCCAAGTTGAGGAAGTGGTTTCGGGTGGTACTGCTGCAGGCCTTTCAAACACAAGACCGATCACTCGACCAAGTTCCCCCGATCCCCAGCCCTGGAACTCGAAGATCTTATACTCGGATCCGAAGCCCTGACCCCGAGGATGCGAAGTCCGATCCCGCCAAGACCGATCCCGGCGCGCCCGAACCCCGTCGAACACCAAGACCCTCGGAATCGCCAAGTTCTTCCTCCCGGATCCGAAGACGCCGAGACCCGGGACACCAAGATCTCCGCCGTGAAACGACAAGACCGACGACACGACCCGATGACCGCGGATGCGACAAGATCGTCTCTCGGACGCCAAGTTCTTCTTCCCGAATGCCAAGACCGATCTCATCGAACCGAACCTTGCCTTCCCGTCGGACCCTGAGACCGATCCATCGAACCCCAAGCTCGCCAAACCCTAATGTGTGACCCCTTTATCGAGCCCTATTTTATAAATGTAATATCAAATTGTTGCATATTAAATTGTTCATATCGCATGCATATCATGTGGGTTGGGGCATTATGCCGATTCACCTTATAATTAAATATGGAGGCCATATGCCGGCTAATCTAGTCTCATATTGGCCCCATTTAAATTTGTGTAGCAAACCGATGCCATGTTTTGTCTTGTTAATACAACATTTAAATTGCAGGGTATCTAAATAACTCGAACCTGATAATTAATTGTCGGGACCTCGGTTCCGCTTAATCTTGCCTAATTGCACCGCACCTTTGCCATGTCATACATCATACATGCATCATGCCCGATCTTCTGCCGTAGTATTAAATAGTGCATCCGGTGTTTCTTCTAGTGCTTTGCTTTTTCACGGATTAGGCCGATGAGTTGATGCGAGTGACGCCCGTTCTTCGGATGAACCTTCGGCAATGTTCTTCAGGCGAGCACCTCCCCCTTTTCTACCTATCTTACTTTTATAGTATTTATTCCCTCCTGTTGATCTATTGCTATCTGTGTTGCGGTGCTCTAGTTTTCGTACCCGTGATATCCGTTGCAGCCTTATATTGCCTTGGACACATCCTATTACCTGTTGTGTGGTAGATAGTTGGACCTGCGCGTCGTAGTCTCTTGCTCAAGTGTTGTTGCGTGTCGTCAACTACCACAGTTGTTGGAGTATTGCCGCATGTTTAATGTTGGAGATGAACAAGACTTTCATTATTGTTTAATAACTAAAATTGAAGTAGGTAAATGCAGAGGCACAGGTGGGAAATCGATGTTATTTGGTTGTTAACCGTCCACTTGTGTCCCGTAGGACCCCGAGTTCTTGACACCTGTTCTGAGATCGAGCGCGCTAACCACATGTGGGGTGTATGGGCACCCCCATCGATTTAGTACCTGATTCCAAGTACTGTACTGTTTATTTTGGGGCTTTATTACTATCCTGTACTTATGCCATGATTTACTGCTTTATTTACGATTGTGCGAGGAGCACCTGTACTGTTCAGGATCGTGACACGTTTTCGCTGTATCGACAAGCCCAGTCACACTTTCGGGTTCCCAGTCGTTTACAGCCGTCCACACAAACCCTGGGTCCGTTTCGGAGCCAGCCAACTTCGTTGCGGGTAGCTTAGTGGGGTGGCCCCCTGTGCTTGCTTTGGGTCTGGGAAACGTCGTGTCCGAAACCCCGTCGACATACCGTTGGGTGTATGTTTTGTGATCTTGTACCTACCTGATCTGACAACAAGGGTGTAGGTGCGTGTGGGAACTTTGGTGCACCCCTGCAGGGTTAAATCTTTTTGAGAAGCCGTGTCCGCGGTTATGGACGACTTGGAGCACAGTTCTTGATCATAGACAACTATAACTAAAGTTTACTGTTATAATTTGACTTGTGTCCGATATGACTAGTAATCAGCTTCACTGCAACGGAATGGCTAAATAAAAGTACCAACAACTGCTGGGTTTGGGATATCTCATGCTAATTATATCTGACTAGTAAGTGTTGCAACTACAACGGAATGGTTAACTAAAACTGCCCACTGCTTATTATATCAGGATGACTCATGCCATCTTTATTTGACTAGTAATTGCCGCAACTATAACGGAATGAATAAAACTGCCAACGGTGTGAGTTCCTCGGTTGACTTCCTCGTTTGGTCTCGAGGGGGAAATACCAGGATGGGTATGTTTGGTGGTAGTATCAGGATGGTTCCGAATAGGACTTTCTTATCCCTCTCTGGTAGCCGACAGTTATATCGAGTCTCTATAGGTTGTTTAGTGCATTCTATGCTGCCGCTTCAGTCCACCATACCTATGTAGGCGAGGACCGCCGAATTCTAGCCTCGCCGTGTACTGGCCTAAGTACTGACGCTCCTCTTTTTCCTTTGCCCTTTGTCGGCACCCCTTTTTGTTTAAGCAGGTTTTGAGATCGACGTCGTTAGCAGGGTTACCCTTCCGGCTTGGCCTAGGCAGGGTTATGGACGCCATTGGTTATTCTTCAGGGCTCTTAGCTCAATTTGCATCTTGTCCGTACTCGGACGCTATATCGTTTTAAAGGTGATTTGGATCTTTGTATGTATATCTGTATTCTTGACTCTTTGAGTCGCTGTTGTATATATATGTTTTGTGGGTTCCATCAAGGACTATTGTGTAATGATATTACTTCGTTTTCGACCCGCACGCAAGTGCCTGGTGGGCACCTTTGAATCGTTTCTATGCGGGTTTGGCGGGAAGCGCTAAAACTTGCATAGGGCCGATTCTGAGGGTGTTACAATGTGGCAGCTTTCCGAGTATGATTCAGGAGGGACCATGGTAAAGCATGGTCAGAGGAGAAGGGAGACGTCGGGTGACACAAAAAGAGCCAGGTGACGCCCAAAGCAAGGGCTGACATACAAAGTTACCGTACGACGCCAAAAGAGCTGGAGGCTACGTATGAGAAGACCGTTAGCTGGATGGCTTTGTGGACTGGGTCAAAGGATCAGGGCTAGCCTATGACTCGGCCCACACAGTAAGGACCAAGATCCAAACAGTAACCCTAGGACCCAAGGGGATGTAACCTAGCTGGCCATCGCCTAAATAAGGAGGGGCATAGCTAGGGTTTAGGAGGTTGGACCAAGTAGGAAATAGTGCCCTGAGGCTATGCACAAAAAGCTCTAGGAGCACTTGTAAACTTCTTGGATCAATACAAATCCTAAGTGTGGATATTTCATCTTGTTCTTCGTGCGCGGCTAGACCGTGCACTCCCTTCCCGGTTGACATGGTTATACCCCACGGGTACACAACATTGGCATACCTAGTCCATCCCAAGGAAGGCCCACGACAAGATACGCGGCCAGTGAGGATTTCGGTTGGCCCAATCCCATGGCGCCTTCAGATCCTTGGAGAACAAGACTAGAATAGAAAGGAATTTCAAAGGGGACAAAACCTAATCTGTAACCGACTCAACCTACGCTCGGGACCTGCCTATCTATATAAAGGCTAGGAGGGCACAACGAGGAGGGCCTCAACTCATCTCATATGCACCACACGCCAGATTGCATATGTGCACCCCTGTAACCTTCGGTTCTGCCGTAATCAAGAGCAGACAAGCATGAGTAGGGTTTTCGCTATGGGGGCCTAAACCAGGGTAAACCTCGTGTCCCGTGTTGCTTGTATGTTAACTGTTCTGCTATCTCCAGCATCCCCATCTTCTCCAAGACCCAAGTCCATAACAATGGGCATTGACGAGATCGAACCTCGTCAATTGGCGCTGTCTGTGGGAACTGGGGGCACTGATTGTGTGATCGTGACGGTCCCATCCAAACCAATCTACAACTCATCGGCAATGAAGAGTCATCTCTTCTTCGGCACCTTCGACTTCACCGCCCACTCGCCAGCCACCATGAGGGATTTCGAGCCCGTCGGCGACGGGCTCGCGATTCTGTTCGGGAGTTTCTGCTTCCAGGTGGGGAAGACCGGCACCCTTCGCCTCCCAGAGCGAGTTCCACCACCATCCATCAGTCCCGCTTCGTGGGTCCCACCCATCGGGATGTTACGCACGTCGACACTGACAGACGAGTCATATGACAGCATTGGCGACAACTCATATCTGTGCGGCCCTCCCTCAGATGAAGGAACCTACGGTTCCGGATTCGAAAGCTGCAGCAGCAGCAACCCAATCCGCGGGCGTTACCTATGCTCCGTGGTCATCTAGGACGAATCGGAACTGCCACCAGGTTCGAGTGCACCCAACCCACCACCAAATCCACTGCCCAACTCGCAGGCTGGGAACGGAAGAAACGGGGGAGAACCACCCCTCATGCCCAATGAAGGCGAAGGTACCGCCTACTATAAGATCAACCTCAACAAGGATGGTTGGCGCCAGGCACGTGAAGCTGTGGAAGGCAACATCATCCTACCTGTAAATGCTTCACGGGACCTGCTGATGGCATACCACCTCCTCCTCATCAGGGAGCATAACCGACAGGTGAAGATGATGGAGGAGCTTGACAAACGCAAGCAGGCGGCTTCGGACTCTAGCGTGCGACGACCTGCGCTCTCCGCCGCTGGTGGATCCAGCTCGCATGGTAACAACACCAACAAGCATCGCTCCCGCATGGAGCACATGGACCCCGCCGCACGCCGCGACGTCATGAGGGCCCTCAACACGTCCTTCATGTCGATGGACGTGAATGGCAACGTTATGCCGAAGACGCCGCAGGCTGTGATCATGGCAGCCACCTTGTACCTCGCGTCCCATCCACCTCCGGTGGGTGACCCGAAGAGCGCCATGCATAAGTCCGATCTAGCCGGTGTCGGACTCGTCGGAGTTGCGCTCCACGAATAAGCTCCCGCGGAGCCGAAGAAAAAAGGTACGGTCAAGTTCACCCATAGCCCTAGACCCTCATCCGACGAGGACGAACACAATCTGCCACGACGTCGCAAGAGCCCACAACTACGACGCTCGAAATGATCTCGCCCAGCACAAGGTCGACAAGGCACGCGCCAAACACGCGTGTTCAACCGAATCCAACGAGGATGACGACGGAGAGCTGTGCGAAGCCAGATGCTACAGCAGATCCGTTTGACGAACAAGGATGCCAAAAAATTTCAAGCTCCCTTCGGACACTCCAAAGTTCGACGGTACGCAGGACTCGAAGGCTTGGATCAGCGACCACCTCTCATCCGTCAAGCTGCACGGCGGAAACAGGAACACCGCCCTACAGTGCCTTGAGATGCAGCTGATAGGTGTAGCCCGAATCTGGCTCTGCGGCCTATCTTTCGGCTCCATCCGAAGCTGGGAAGATCTGTCATATAGCTTCATCCACAACTTCAAGGGTACCAGCAAGAGGCCAGCCTCGATCGAGGAACTGCGCTCCTGCACCGAACATACCAGCAAGTCCATTCGCTCGTACATCCTACGCTGGTCCCACATCAAGAACTCTGCCGTGCACATCTCCGAGGAAACGACAATCAATGCCTTCAAGGATGGTTTCAAGCGCCCGGACTTCAAAGAAGAACTTGAGCGCGTCAAGCCCAAGACACTCGACCACCTCATGGACATCGCCAACAGGTGGGCAGAAGGCGAGGATTCCCTCCACCGAATGCATTCGGATGACGAGGATGACTACGGACGCAGGCGTGAACGCCCCTACAAACAAAGATCGCGCGTCTATGACGATCGTGACGGAGTCGACATGGTTGCGGCTGGCTACGCCGACCAACGCAACGATGGAAAACGCAGCAGCGGCTACCGTGGAGGCAACTTCCGTGATGGAGGGCGACCTACACAAACATGGCAGCATCGCAGCTGTGACGACGAGCCCTCGGAATACAACAAGTTGTCTGGTCCTTGCACCATCCACTTCTACATCGACAAGCAAGATGGAAAAAGGAAAGCCAGCCACATGCTAAAGGACTGTCGCGAGTTCCAGAAACTAAGCGAGGTTCTCACCCAAATGCGATGCCAGATCATGAACCCTAGATTTGGGCCTGCACCTGCACCAGGTGACCTCGCCCATGGAGATCCTCCACCACCACCCGTTGGACCGTCGAATCCAGCGATCGCACCTGCACCAAACAATGGTACATAAGGATATCCACCGCCAAAGGGGTCCCTGATGATTCATATGGGATGACCAACCAATAGGGTGCAAAATAAGATCACCCGCCAAGTGAGCTTGGCGGTTGCATCTCCACCATCCATCCCTAAGTACCTCAGTGGCTCGGAGTCCTGCATCACGTTCAACCGTTCGGACAACCCACGCCAGATCCCTCGCCCAGGACATGCTGCCCGGGTGCTCGAGGCGCATATTGGAGGGTTCGAAACGAGCCACATCTTCATGGATGGGGCCAGCGGCATCAACCTAATGTTCGCCAGCACCCTCGGAGCGATGCGGATCCCGCTGTGCAGCCTGGAACAATCTGACACGACGTTCCATGGCATAGTCCCATGGAAGGTCATATATCCCTTGGGAAAGATATGGCTCGACGTCTTCTTCGGCCAGCCTGAAAATTTCACGCGCGAGCGGCTGGAGTTCGAAGTGGTGGACTAGCCATCACAGTACCACGCCATCCTCGGGCGCGTGGGATTCGCAAGATTCCTGGCAGTACCGCACTACGCATACCTGCTGCTCAAGATGCCACGGCCTAGAGGTGTCATCACCATCCAAGGAAGCTTCACCCGATCATACCACTGCGATAGAGACTTAAATAGAATCTCACAGTCGTTCGGCATGCAGGTAGAGCTCATGAGGCTCTGAGAGGTGACAGACAACGGGGCACCCCCAGTCTCTAGGAAATACGCACCCGATATATCGTTCGACTCCACGGTCAACACGAAAAATGTGTAGGTCCACCCAACGGATGCCTCCAAGACGACGCTGATCGCCAACGACCTCAGCCCCGCAAAGGAAAGCGCGCTCATCAAATTCCTCCGTGAGCGCTGGGAAATCTTTGCCTGGTGTCCCGCTGACATGCCAGTAGTTCCCAGGGAATTTGCCGAGCATGCACTCAATGTGTTCCCCGATGCAAAGCCAGTCAAGCAGTCGATCTGACGACTGTCCGAACCAACAGTTGAAGCTGTTGGAATCAAACTCAACAGATTGCTCGATGCCAACTTCATTCGAGTAATTAACGAGAGCTAGTCGCTAGACAATACTGTGCTGGTCCCCAAGAAGGACACGGACATCCTGCGGATGTGCGTAGACTTTACATCGCTCAACAAGTACTGTCCCAAGGTCCACTTCTCTCTACAAGGATAGACCGGATCATCGATTCGACTGCATAGATGTGAGAAACTCTCCTTCCTCGACAACTACTCAGGATACAATAAGATTCGACTAAAGGTCGAAGACTAGGAGATAACGGTGTTCATCACGCTCTTCGGGGTGTTCTGCTACAACACCATGCCCTTCGGGCTGAAGAACCCAGGCACCACGTACCAGAGGTGCATGCAGGAGTGTCTGAAAAACCAGATCGTTCGCAACATCCAAGTCTATGTCGACGACATAGTCATCAAGACCAGGGACGATCTCCGTGAGACGTTCGATAACCTTGATCACTACAAGATCAAGATGAACCCAGAAAAGTGCGCCTTCAGCGTCCCATCTGGCCAACTACTCGGCTACTTCATCTCCCAACGGGGGATCGAGGCGAATCCGAAGAAAATCCGGGGCATACTGACCTTGGAGAAGCCGAAGAACCTCAAAGGTGTCCAGCAACTAGATGGACGCATCGCGGCGCTGAGCAGATTCATCAGTCGCATGGGCGAGAAGTCGTTTCCCTTTTACTAGCTGCTGCACAAGGCGAACAAGTTCGAGTGTACACCCGAAGAAGACGACGCATTCAAGGACCTCAAGCGGCTGCTCTCCACCTCGCATGTCCTGGTCACACCAAAGGAGCGAGAGCCTCTGCTGCTATACATCGCAGCTACGCATCAGGTGGTAAGCACCGTACTCGTGGTTGAACGACCCGAATATGGCAAGACCCATGGGGTCCAACGTCCAATCTACTACCTCGGCGAGGTACTGACACCAACAAAGCAGAGGTATCCTCACTACCAGAACCTCGCCTACGGCGTATTCATGATGGCTCATCAACTGAGCCACTACTTCCAGGAGTACCAGATAATGGTCGTCAACGAGGCACCACTATCCAACATCCTGAACAACCCCAAAGTCACGGGACGGGTAGCCCTGTGGGGCATCGAGCTATCCCCTCTAGACATAGTCTATGAGCGGCGCAAGGCCATCAAATCTCAAGTCCTCCCTGACTTCCTCGTCCACTGATGGAACTCCAGCTGCCAGACACTCTGGACATGACGCAATCATGGATGATGCACTTCGACGGCTCCAAATGTGAGGCTGGATCAGGAGCTAGCGTCATACTGACGTCTCCTCAGGGCAACAAGATGAAACACGTCCTTCGAATGAAATTTTGCGCCTCCAACAACGAGGCCGAAAACGAGGCCCTCATCCATGGAATGCGGATGGCCAATATCTGCGGCGCAATGGGCCTAGTCATATACGGTGACTCGAACCTTGTCATCCAGCAGACGATGAACGAGTGCGACGCTCACAGCGCCAACATAATCGCATACCGCGCGCTCTATAACTCACTCAAAGGAGACTTCGAAAGCTGCGAACTTCGGCACATCGGAAGACAAAGCAATGAAGAAGCCGATAGGCTCACCAACATCGGCTCCACCTGCGCACGGGTGCCACCAGGTGTGTTCCTCGAAACATCTGTGTACCCTCCACCAAAAGGAAGTTCCCCAAGGGATCACCCGAAGAAGCATAACACTCGGGGGCTGCGCCACCCGAAGGACAGGTAGGGCCCAAAAATCTTGACACCGAGGCTGAGCTAGTCAGCCTGATGCAGGTCATTGCGATTAAGGAGATGTGGATGCAACCGTACCTTCGGTACCTGATAAACAAGAAACTTTCAGATGACCCGACAGATGCCCGACGCATATCTCGCCGATCCAAAGCGTTCACCCTCCACAATGGCGAGCTGTACAAGTGCAGGATTTCGGGTGTGCTCCAAAGGTGAGTCACCATCGGTGACGGCAAAACCATCCTCCAAGACATCCATGAGGGCATCTGCGGCCATCATGCAGGCAGCCGCGCCCTGGTCGCCAAAGCTCTACGAGATGGATTCTACTGGCCAACGGCCATGAACGATGCTAAGGACATCGTCCAAAGATGCAACGCATGTCAGAGGTACGCGGACAAGCCAAACGCACCAGGATCGGAGCTAAGGCCCATACCACTGGCCTGGCCCTTCGCCTAATGGGGCCTCGACATGATCGACAAACTGCCCAAATCTTCGAAAGGAGGCCACGTTTTCCTCCTGGTCACAGTTAACAAGTTCATCAAGTGAATCGAGGCCATGCCCGTCACCAACCAAAGCGGAAAAACTTCCGTAAAGTTCTTCGAGTCCATAATCTACAGGTTCGGTGTGCGACACAACATCATCACTGACAACGGCTCGAACTTCATCTCAAAAGAGTTCCAAGAATTCTGTGAGGGCCTTGGCATCAACATATCGTACGCCTCCGTGGAGCACCCGCAGACCAATGGGTAGGTCGAAAAGGCCAACGACCTCATAGGCAACGGCATCAAGAAACACCTGCTCTTCCCACTTGAACGGCTTGCGGGAGCCTGGGCAGAAGAGCTACCCTCCATCCTCTAGAGTCTGCGTACAAAGCCGAACAACTCAACTTGCTTCACACCGTTCTTCATGGTGGATGGATCTAAAGCCGTAGTACCTGTTGAGGTAGGCCACAAGGCCCCACGGGTCATCGCCTATATCCAAGCCGAGTCAACAACCGCACTCGAGGATGCCGTCGACACACTCGACCAGGCACACAACATCGCCGCGGCTCGCTCAGCGGTCTACCACCAGAGCCTCCGCAACAACCACAGTCGTCGGCTGCGTCCAAGGTCCTTCGTCGAAGGAGACCTCGTCCTATGACTCAAGCAAGAGCGTCCAAAGAAGCTCGAGTCACCCTAGGAAGGGCCCTACATCGTCATAGAAGTCATCCCAGTCAGCGCCTACCGCCTCATGGACATCGCATCCGGAGTCGAATACTGCAACCCCTGGAACGTCGCACGTCTGCGACGCTTCTACCCCTAGCTACCGCTTTACTTTCCATAAGGCTACTCAGCCAAGGGTACTCAGCCGAATAATGTACCTCCTCATTACAATATGAATAAAATCTAAGTCCCTTGGCCAAAATTTCTTTTTCTTTGCATTACTTTTTGCTATAATACGCTCGGGGGCTACACCTCACCTCACGACCTCGTCGACTAGGAACAATGCATAAAACCTTATTAGCTGACCACGTCAGGCTAACAAAAAGGACATGCACACAAGTAAACATCACGTGCTACTATATACAAACTTTACAAAGGGCACTATGAGCCCACTCGAAAATTACAAGTTTTACATCACGTTTTCTTTATAGGAACTACCTATTTTGGAGAATCACATTCGCCCGATGCTTGAACAAATCTACTATCTCCTCAGCATGTTGCGCCATAGCAGCATAATGAGGACGCATATCCCAAAGGGTGCCATCTGGCCGAAGGGGTGGCCCAGTCACCACCTCCGCAAGGTTGATATCACGACGATGCAGCCGAACAAGGGACAATCCAGCCTTCACCCCGGCGACTAGCTGACGCCGCACCAACTCCTTGGCATGGCCCATGTTCCGAAATTTCACCAGCAGACCCAAAAGGTTGGAAGGTGCCTCATCCAAGGAAAAATGGCGGCCCAAGTGGACGCCAGAAAAATCCTCGTGTGCTTCAGCACCCGAGAAACCTGGTGCATGCGATCTTACACCGTCGCAAGGACGATGGCTTGGTTGCGGTCCATCCAGAAGAAGCTCCCATCCTCCAGGTCCTATTGCATCAGGCAATTCATCTGAACAGCGACTCGCTCTTTCTCTTCCTACGGAACGAGATTCACACCTGTAGAACACACACACTAAGAAAAATGCAGAGCTCCACTCAAAAGAACAACAATTAGAAAAGACTCACATTGCAGTTGCTCGCTCATCTGCCACAGTTCCCCCATCAAGAACTCCTCCCTGGAAGTGGCTCGCTCAGCCTTTGACTTCCACACATCCGCGTGGCCTCGAATGCCAAGGATATCCTTCTCCAAACTGAGGACACGGTCGCGTAGAAAAACCAGCTGCAACGCATCATCCAAAGATGGACGCGGCTCAAGAGTATTCGGAGTGAAAATGGGAACATCACCCGAAGGACCCTAGAGACAAGCAAATCAAGATATGAACATCACAAACATCGCTGGTAATAGATCGAAACATAATTTATATACATCAAGGCCACCCTGTGGCATAAGTGGGGATTGTTCGTTAGCAAAAGATGGCATTACAAAGGCAAAACGATAAAACTATAATAGCTACAGCACTTGGGCTTAGGCACCCACATTTGGAGTGGCCTTAGAGCCAGATTGCCTGCTTTTGGCCTCCTCCTGCTTCTTCGCCGCATACTCCGCCAGCATATCAATGAGTTTCGGACCGTAACGCTTACAGCGAGAGGCGAAGAGGGTGAATGCTACCTCTGAACTATCTGCAGCCATCGGCATCTGGGGGGTTACGTGCGGCAGGTCTAGCTCCGTTTTGGACGCCATCGCCAATGCCATGGAGGCACCGATGCCCTTCTGCTTGTGCTTGTACACTGCCGGAGCATCCTCTGACAGAGCATCCTCAAGAGCATCGACATCCTCAAGGGTAGCGCCTTTGGGGACGACCTCCTTGTAGAAGCGCCGGAGAACTTCCTTGGCCTTCGCCAAGGAGCCAGCAGCAGTGCCGCAACAATCTTCGATCGTTGCGGTAGCGTCGGCTAGAGCATCTCCATGCTCCAGCACACGACGATTGCCTGAAGCATCTGAAAAAAAGAAAAAAGACACTCGAATAAAAACAAGGCAAGACTCAGTCGAAAAACAACACACCCAAAGAGCCAACATAAACTCACCAGAGAAGGAATTGGCTACAGCCATAAGCCTATCCACCATCTCTTCTCGCGAGCAGTCACCGCATAAGCGAGCTTCTCCTCGCGATCAGCAGCCTCCTTCTGCAGGCGCTCCTGGGCTTTAGCAGCGTCAGCTACCTCCTTCTGTAGGCGCTCTTTCACCTCTACAGCATTTGCAGCTTTATTCTCCGCTCGACCGAGGCTCTTTTCGAGAGTGTCCAATCGTCGGAGAGCTACATTGTTTTCATCGGCAAACATCAAGAACCAAATGACCAAAAGAAGCAAAACCCAAAGAGACAGCCGAACTACAAAAGGGTGAGAAAACCGTGCAACTTGAAGATGCAGCATGCTGGCCTCCAGCGCCAGGTGTTGCTGGATAAGGAGGTTAGCGCTCTGCACAAAAGGCTGCAAAAGAAACAGAAGCAATGGACTAAGAAAATATCAGAAAAGGGCTCGGGGCTACGCCCCGCAAGAGGAAACAACCAATAGGTCACCCAAAAAGGGCTCGGGGGCTCCCCCAAAGAGATAAAGCATAAAAAACTTACGTGTTTCGTCGGGGACTCCGAAGTTCCGCGTGCAGTCTTCTGAGTTACGACTAACCGAGTCTCTCTCTTAGAGAGGTTCGGGGCATCGTCCTCAGTGTTTGCCACCACCCGAGGGGAAGGAGATGTCATTTTCGACACCCCTATAGCTTCTTGAGCGCCCTCACTGAGGGGCTCCTCCGAAGAATGACTGCAAGAGAAAAATATGATCAAGGCAACAACCCACACAGCTGACAGAAAACAATTTAGGCGGAGTCACTTACGAATCAATATCCGACAAATTGAAGCTAGGTGTCGCCTTCTCCTTCTTCTTTTCTTGTCCAGTGGCTGCGGTGCCATCGCTCGAATGGGCACAACAGGGATAGGTGCGGAAGAAGCACCATCATCCTCGCCATGGCGCTCGAGGAAGGCCGAACCCGTTAGAGTTGGAGGAGTAGATACATCCGAAGACTTGCTCCGGGAGCACTTTTGGGTCTGCTCCTCACTCACATTAGGAGCATCCGGAGTAGGCGACTGAGCTGGGGGAAGCTCAGACTTGGAGTCAACCTCCTCATTGTCTGGCACCTCCCTAAATTTCTCAGGCAAAGGAGGCATGGACCCCGTGACCTGGAGGCGCTACAAAGCAAAAGGAAAAGAGAAAGAACATAAGTAACTATAGTAAACAGCAAACACCCGCAAAACCGCTACGCGCACGAACATGCATCACCTGAGAAACCCCTTTATTGGTGCAAAGAGGGGGGTCAACGACCTCCCCGGAAGGTCCTCAACAGCCTTGAACTTCAGCAGGGGACAAAGGGCCCTATCAAAGTCACCAAAAGATAACTCTTCGGATGAAACCCTCGTCAGATCGCTAGGGCCAGCGTAGAGGAACATCGGGTGCGCTCGTGCCTGAAGCGGCTGCACCCGGGACTTGAGGAAGGTGTGGATGATGTCGACATCGTTGACCTCCTTGCCTGGCACCAGCTGAAGAGCCTCCACCCACTGGTAGAGCCTCTCCACCACCGTAGTTTCACCCTCCAAGATGTGGTTCTTCCACGATCTCTTCAGGAGGATATCCTTCTTTGAGTCGAAGGGGGCAAACCCATATTGCTGACCATCCAGTTTAGCATTGCGGATGTAAAACCACTTCCGGTGCCACTGCTGGACTGACTCGCAAATAGAAAAGGAGAAGAATTGGATGAAAGGATGAACAAAGATGATACAGCCGCCAAGCGGATAGAGTCCGCCGGTGCCAGATTTCCTATTCACGGAATAGAGCTTCCGGAAGAGGCCAAAGTGTGGCTTGATGCCAAGCCAGCACTCGCAAAGTGTTATGAACCAAGCAACATTGAGAAGAGAATTGGGAGACAGATGGTGTATCTGAATCCCATACAAAAAAAGGAGTCCACGTACGAAATCATGGACAGGAAGAGAGAGGCGGCGAAGAACGAAGGCAATGAACATCACCCAAAACCCTACGGGTGGGCGGGGAATTACATCATCGCCAGGAAGCTGGACGTCCTCCTTGTCATGCGGGATAAACCCCGCGTCGCGCAGCTTGTGCAGATCAATATCGCGCACATCCGTGCACCTGCACCCGTCGTCGGTGATACGAGTGGCAGCAGCAACCTTCTTGCCACCAGAGGCGGCGCTCGAGCTAGCTCCAGCAGTGGTATTCTTCGACTTGCCCATTGTGCGGCGTCGAGGGTGGCGATGCACGCGAAGAAAAGAAGAGGGAAACGAACGGAGAACCTCCAGTGCACACGGCGAGAAAGGCAGTGCTCGTGAAAATGGAGGTAATGGCGAGAAAGCAAATGGCAAAGGGTAAAACAGAATCACTGTTTATCCACGGTATTAAAGGACGAAGACGACGTACACGAGCCGTTGATCCAGATGCCCTAGCGCGCAAGCAAGATCCAACCCTACACGTGTCAGCACAGAAACGAACCGTCGCCAGCACGCCGTCCACTACGCACGGAAACCAAGGAGACGCCATAATTCTCGCCATGTTCACGCATGACTAATCAATTCCAACTCAGGCGGTGGGACCCACTATCGTCCTGTCGCGTCATCTCTATTGCCAAAGACGGTTGAGATCACCAATCGTCACAAATGTCGTCATCAAGACTAAGCTAGCAACGGCTGGAAACTTTCGACTGAACAAATCAAGTACACACTCGAATCTATGATTCGAGCAACTACTCGGGGGCTACTCCTATCAGGAGTACTGGCCGCGCACCTAATACATGATTTTGGTATTGCATCTCACAACTATCTTCGAGTCCTACGTTGAGTCTACGACTCCACTAAGGACTCTGGGGCTACTCCCATAGCGAGGATTGGTCAAGCATTCGAAAAAATTGTGTCCTTCGGACCTTAAGTTAAAAATAACTGAACACTCGGGGGCTACGATTCGACTGAACACTTGGGGGCTACTGACATGGTTATACCCCACGGGTACACAACATTTGCATACCTAGTCCGGCCCAATGAAGGCCCACGACAAGATACACGGCCTGTGATGATTTTAGGTGGCCCAAGCCCATGGCGCCTTCGGATCCTTGGAGAAGAAGACTAGAATAGATAGAATTTCAAAGGGGACAAACCCTAATATGTAACCGACTCGAGCTATGCCCGGGACCTGCCTATCTATATAAAGTCTAGGAGGGCATGGCGAGGAGGGCCTCAACTCACCTCATATGCACCTCATGCTAGATTGCATCTGCGCACACCTGTAACCTTCGGTTTCGCCGTAGTCAAGAGCAAACAAGCAGGAGTAGGGTTTTCCCTCCATGGGCCTGAACCTGGGTAAACCTCGTGTCCCTATGTTGCTTGTCTGTTAACCATTCCGTGATATCCAGTATCCCCATATTCTCCAAAACCCATGTCCATAACAATGGGCATTGACGAGATCGAACCTCGTCACCAGTTACCACAATCGTCCATTTGGCCCCCAAGTTAAGCCTACCCATGGCATCTGTCGTGACACCACCACGACACATGCCAGGAGTGCGCCACGGATGTGTTTGCCCATTACAGAGCAGAGGGGCATTAACTTAGGCGTAGGGCATGGGCCTCATGTGCGCCACGGCTATCCCTAACAACCGTAGCGCACATATACCATGTGCACTACGGGTATGTGGCATGCGTCCTGCAGGCCCCTGCCCCACACATATCCGTGGCGCACTATCACCATGTGCGCCATGGTTGTTCAAGTTACTAGTAGGGCACTGCCCACAGGTGAGCCACACCTGTTTTACCCATGGGGCCCTTCAACCACGTGAGCCACGGATGTGTGGATTACCTATATCCCTTTTCCTAGTAGTGACTGCCTCCGTGGTGAGCACGCAATCCTCCTGGAATCCTCCATTTCTTCCCTCTCGCGTTGTATCACTATCCCGACGAACAACTGTCGCCGCCGCCGCTGTTCGCCGTCGCAGTTGTCGCTCTAGTGACGATATCGAGGCGGCGCCGCCACTATATTGCTCGCCACGACCTCCTCTTTCCAGCAAGACCAACCGCGCACCCCCAGAAGCAGCCAATCGCCCGCCCCACTCTCGATCTGAGAAGATCCACCATTGATGACGTCATAGTGACATCACCATGATGCAGTAAATATTTTATGATTGTTTAAATGTTTTCTGAAAATCATTTCTGGAAATAAATAAACCAGGTGGGCCTAGGCTGTCAGGTTTTGTCGGGGGGATAACCCCCGGTAGGGTCACAAGGGGTGAAGCACAACCCAACTTCCCTTGCTCTGAGTAAAGAAATAACCAGGATGAGTGAGAACGGCCGGGTTAGAGAATCATATGCGGCCGACATAGAATGTGTCGGCCCGTATAATACAAAGTTGTTAGTCTTGAAGGAACCAACGAGCCGAGTCTTCTGAGGAAGGGCCGAGTCAGATAGGACGCGTGGCACCTTTCCGAGTGAGGTTCAGGAGGGACCATGGTAAAGTGTGGTCAAAAGAGAAGGGCGACGCCCGGTGACACAAAAAGGAGCCGGGTGACGCCCAAAGCAAGAGCTAACGTACAAAGTAACTGCGTGACGCCAAAAGTAACATGAGGCAACGTACGAGAAGACCGTTAGCTGTGTAACTTTGTGGACTAGGCCATTGGGCTTTGAGCAAGCCCATGACCCAGCCCGCATAGTAGGTACCAATATCCAAACAGTAACCCTAGAACCCAAAGGGGTGAAACCTAGCTAGCACCACCTATATATGGAGGGGCATAGCAGTAGTAGAAGGAGGTTGGGCGAAGTAGGGAACTGGTGCCTTGTACTCTAGTTGATACATCTCAAGGAGAACTTATAAACAAGGAGGATCAATAAAATTCCTATGTGTGGAGAGTTCATCTTGTTCTTCGTGCATGGCTAGACCGTGCACTCCCTCCCCGGTGACCGCAAGCACCCATTCGGCCCCTAACTTAAGCCTACCCATGGCATATGCCGTGACACCACCATGACAGTTGGCGCCCACCGTGGGGCAGAAGCAGGTGCTTGATGAAGTCTTCATCCGGACAGGCAACATCATCGCCAAGACCGGCGAGCGCGTCTACTCCGGCCTCATCCAGAGGTTTAGAGCGCTCAACTTTGTCAGCGACAATGCGGGGTGTTTTGGGACCAAGTCGTTCCCTAGGGGCGGTCACTTCATCAAGTTTGGCAAGCACCAGGTCTATGTTGCCGTGCGCGTGGAGCGCGCATATCCGGAGCACATCGTTCTGGCACCGGATCCGCCAACGGCTCCTGTCGCTGGGAAACTTCATCAACTCATCTCCGTTGAGGTAATGATGACAGCTCCTAACCCAGCGGTTCCACCGATAGTCCCAATAGTGATTGATAATGCTGAGGGAGGAAATCATGAAGAAACACCAAAGGCCGCGAGAATAGCAAAGGCATCGCTAGAAAAGCCAGAAAACATAGCTATGAGTAAGAGGGCTAAAGAGCTGCAGGATGCGATAGATAAGTTGGCAGAGCCAGTTGCGCAAGCAACTGATCTGGCACGTGTGCATGCCGAGTTAGAGGAGGCCAGGATAAAGGTTCTGGAGAAAGCCAAGGAGTTAGAAAAGTTACAGCAAGATGTGAATATCACAATCCGAGAGCTCAACTGGGCAAATCGAGTGAAGGGCGCAGATACTCGGCTTGATGTGACAAGGTTAAGAGAAAGAAACCTCAATGAGGAGCTGGCGGATGCAACGTCAAAAATAACACCAGAGAACAGCAACGAAATAGCTATGCGGCCAACATACAATACAACAGCAGCTAACCTGCAAGCCGCAGAAGCAGCAATGGCAGAATTACCCCACTTGAAGGGAGAAGCAAAGAAAAGACAACAAGAACGAGTCAATGAACTGGTAAGAGCAGCTAGCATGCTGAATGAACCATACTACAGAGCGAATCCCGGTATAGCAGGGAGGTCACAACTGGTTCACTCGGCGACTCCTGTCCCGGCGAGATCGGCAGATCACACGACGTCCTCACCCGGAGCGGCGCCAATATGTAGAAAAGAAAAGATTGTGGATTCAGGGAGAAACAAGCAGATGATCACTTATGACCCGACAATAGCTCAGGGAAACCCAGCACATGCAGAGGGAACTAGAAGGAATAATGCTCAAGGAAATGAGAACCAGGAAAATGCAGGCCAGGAAAGGCAAGCAGGGCAAAGGAATGACAATGGAGGGCAAAATTTTGCGCCTCAACCTAGGCGTGGAACTCACTCGGCAGGAGGAGGAAATCCAGCACCGAATAATGCTCCATCTCAACCCGAAAGAAGACAGCAAAGTGCGGGAAAAGAAGTACAACAGCCTGCTGACCTGAACACGAACAGATACAATGACGGTTACTCAGCGATCATGTATACCAGCCAATGGGAGCCAGACTCGGAGGAAGAAACCTTCAGCCGGATGATGCAAGGCTGAAGCTTGACCGAATAAAAATGGCAGAGATAATCGAGTCGCAAGGTCCACAGGGTCCACCATGCTTTGGCCCGAGGATCATGAAGGAGCCTCCTGTACCAAATTTCCAGCTGGCCAGAGGAACAAAAACTTATGATGGAAACACAAAGC
This sequence comes from Avena sativa, assembly GCA_916181665.1. Classification (NCBI taxonomy): domain Eukaryota; kingdom Viridiplantae; phylum Streptophyta; class Magnoliopsida; order Poales; family Poaceae; genus Avena; species Avena sativa. The sequence continues at coordinate 48,535,441 of OV702279.1, read as the reverse complement.
CAGAAGATTGGCTCATAGATTATGAAACTGCTGTGAAAATAGCGCAAGGAAATTTGAGATGGGCAGTACGGTATGTACCACAAATGCTAGAAGTACCAGCACGGGTATGGCTCAACAATTTGCCACCTAGAAGCATCAACATCTAGATCGATTTTTAGGACGCCTTTGTGAGCAATTTCACCAGCACCTACAAGAGGTCGAATCGCCCACAACAGTTGGCAATGTGCAAGCAAAGTCCGAATGAGATAGACAGGGAGTTCCTCACAAGATGGTGCATAATGCGCTACTCTTGTGAAGGGTAATCGAGTCACAAGCAATCGCTCGGTTTGCACAAGGGTGCAGACATGGAAGTGTCTTGTGGCAAAGGTTACAGAGGGATATGCTGGCAAGTTTGGCAGAAACAATAAGAATTGCTGATTCGTATGCGTTAGGAGATCCGACTCAGGCACTGTTCATGTCGGCAGACGGGATGACTGAGACTCAGATCTATGATGCTGCCGGATCGCAAAGGCGCCAGGAAAGAGCCTAATATAGAAGCAAAAGAAGAGATGAAAGGCCAGATTACAGATATGGTTTGACTCAGGTTGCGGCAGTGAGCCAGGATCATCCAGATGCTGGAAATAGCCAACATCAAAGGACAAGTGGACAACAACAGTGGATACCGAAGAATGATGGAAAAAAGCCATATGAACAAAGAAAGCAGTGTCAGGACAGACAGAAATACCTATGAGATGATGCTGGACTAGCCGTGTAAATTTCACACGCCTAGTCCGAGTAAGCCAGCAAATCACACAACAAGACAATGCACTTGGTTTCATAAAGGAGATAGAGTGGATTCGCCGAATAAGCAACTACCACCACCTCCCCCTCCACCACTCACTAGAGGAAATGCTCGAGTTGTTGGAACTGATAGTATATATGAAAACAGACAGCCTAGGTACCATAATCAAGAAAGAAGGGAAGCTGTGCACCAGGTGGACAACCCAAGAGGTGACGACGCTCATGTCGGCCATGGAACTAGAAATGAGTACAGAGAACATCACTAGAGCTATGTTGTTTTTATCATAGAGCCGAATAACAAAAAGAGTTAGCAGATACGGATGATGGAAGTGAATGCCACAATGTCGGCAATTCCAAAGTACATGCATTGGTCTGAGCAAGAAATAACTTGAAGCATAAAGGATCGCCCCAAGATCATGCCAACCCCAGGAGGATATGCTTTGGTCCTAGATCCAACGTTCATGGGCCCTGATATCAATGTGAAATTTTCCAAGGTACTGATCGACGATGGCAGTAGCATCAACATCATGTACAAGGATACCATGCTCAAATTAGGCATTACCATTAACATGCTGGAGCTAACTAAGACAACTTTCCATGGCATTGTGCTGGGATTATCCTGTGAGCCAATTGGCAAAATCTGGGTCGATGTCTTATTCGGCAACAGAGAAAATTGTCGAACTAAAGCCATAGAGTTCGAGGTTGTTGATTTGGTTAGCTCGTATCACGCCTTACTCGGCAGGCTGGCTATGGCAAAGTTTATGGCCACTCCTCGCATCGCTTACTTGAAGATGAAACTGCCAGGCCATGTGGGGTGATTACAGTTGAGGGAGACTACAAAAGGTCCATTGCTTGTGCCTCAGCCGGATCTTCATTGGCCGAATCACTGGTCATAGCGCAGGAAAATCATCAAATGTTGGAAGTGGCAGCACTGTCCAAAGCAGCACAGATGTCTATGCCGGCACTCACTAATCTGCATGGCAATGTATCATTTCAAGATACCAAAGAAACCAAGAAGGTACAGGTGGATGAGACTTTCCTAGAGCGTACAGTCACCATTGGGGCTGGCCTCACTGACAAATAGGAAAGCGAGCTCACCAGCTTCCTCCGTGAGAATCGGGACATCTTTGCATGGTCCACAAACAATTTTCAAGGAGTTCTGAGGGAGCTAGCTGAGCACTCTCTTCATGTAAGGCCAGATGCCAAGACGGTGAAGCAACCCCTCTGCCGCTTCGCCGAAGATAGGAGGAAGTTAGTAGCTGCCGAGATTGCCAGACTCTTAGCTGCTGGATTCATCATGGAAGTACTACACCCGGATTGGTTGTCAAATCCAGTCTTGGTCGAGAAGAAAAAATATGACCCGAACATGGCAGTGGTATGGCGCATGTGTATTGATTACACGAACATGAATAAGGCGTGTCCAAAAGATCCATTTTCCCTGCCATGGATCGATCAGGTCATAGATTCTACTGCTGGGTGTGAGTTGTTGTCATTTGTGGACGCGTATTTTGGATTCCATTAGATACCACTGAATCCGAATGATCAAATAAAGACAGCTTTTATCACCCCGTACATGGGTTATTGCTATCGTACCATGCCATTCAGATTGATAAATGCAGGTGCAACATATCAAAGATGCATGCAAAAATGCTTGCAAGATCAATTGGACAAAAAATTTCAAGTATACGTCGATGACGTGGTGATAAAAACTAAGAAAAGTCCTACTCTAATTGAGGACATGCGTCAAACATTCGCAAACTTGAGAAGATTCCGGATGAAACTTAACCCGGAAAAATGCACATTTGGTGTCCCGGCTGGCAAGTTACTCGGATTTCTTGTATCCAGCCGAGGATTGAGGCTAACCCGACAAAATCAGGGCCATCGGAAGAATGGAATTGCCAAAAACCCTCAACAATGTCCAGGAGTTCACAGGACGCCTGGCTTCCTTGAGTAGATTTATTAGTCGGCTAGGTGAAAAAGCCCTACCGCTATATCAACTGATGAAAAAATCAGACAAGTTCACATGGAGACAGCAAGCTGATAGCGCTTTCCAAGAATTAAAGAAATTGTTGGGAACATCACCAATATTAGCATCACCACCGTCCAAAGAGACAATGTTTCTCTATATCGCCGGAACCAACAGAGTTGTAAGTGCAGTAATAGCAGTTGAATGCAAAGAAGAGGGCAAATCGATCCAAAGGCCATTTTATAACTTGAGCGAAGTGCTCTATGTATCAAAGCAGAATTACTCTCATTATCAGAAAATGACATATGGGGTATATATGGCAGCGAAGAAGCTGAAGCACTATTTTCAAGAACACCCAATCCGGGTCAAATGTGAGGCTCCTATCTCGGATATATTAGGCAGCAAACATGCTAGTGGCCGAGTAGAAAAATGGGCCATAGAGCTAGCACCTTACACTCCACAATATGATAGGCGAGATGCAATTAAATCTCAAGCCGTGGCAGCCTTCTTTGTCGACTGGATGGAAATGCAATATGAACCAACGTTGCCAGATCCAAACTATTGGAAAATCCACTTTGACGGATCCAAGACAAAAATGGGTTTAGGCGCCGGGATAGTGCTCACATCTCCAAAGAGAGATCATCTCAAGTATGTGTTACAGATCCATTTCGCAGCATCCAATAATGTTGCCGAGTATGAAGCACTAGTACATGGCATCAAAGTGGCCAAGGAGATTGGCATCAAAAGGATCATGTGTTTTGGTGACTTAAATTTGGTGATCCAGCAAGTATCTGGACATTGGGACGCATTGGATGCAAACATGGCACTATATCGTTTCCATGTGCAGCAAATATCAGGATACTTCGACGAGTGTGAATTCCACCACGTCCCAAGAGCAGAGAATGAAGTAGCAGATGTACTATCCAAACTAGGTTCATCTCGGCAAGCAATACCACCAGGAATAGCATTGGAACACCTTAGGAAACCATCGATCAAGCCGTCACCAGAGTCCGAGTCAATATTCATCCCGGAAACACAAGAGTCAGATGTTGTGCCAATGGATATTAACTCAAGGGAAGTTTTGAGTCACTCGGGGACTGATCTGTTCACCTCAGGGATAGCCGAGTCACACTCGAGGACTCCTCAGATCATGTCGACAGAACATATGTCGGCTGAGTCAATGGAAATTGATGGGGAAGTAGATCCGGAACCATTAATACCAACATGGGCACAACCAATATTCAACTACTTAAAAGATGGAACCTTGCCAAATGATGAGATAATAGCAAGTCAAACAGAAATAAGAGAAAAAGCATACACCATAATCAACAAGGAGCTATACAAGAGAAGCGTGAAGAGTGTACTGCAGCGTTTCATTAGCTCAGAGCAAGGCCAAGCGATTTTATTGGATATTCACCAAGGAGAATGTGGACATCATGCGTCATCAAGGGCACTGGTGGCCAAGGCATTCCAACATGGATTTTATTGGCCAAGTGCGCTCGCAGAGGCGCAAGAGCTAGTTGGAAAATTCAATGGTTGCCAGCATTATGCATCCAAGTCACATTTACCAGCGTCTGAATTAAATACTATACCAATCACTTGGCCATTCGTTGTATGGTGCCTAGATATGGTAGGACCATTCAAACCAGCAAGGGGAGGCATGACTCATATATTGGTGATGATCGATAAGTTCACTAAATGGATAGAAGTAAAGCCCATCAAGAAACTGGACAGTAAAACAACTGTCACATTCTTAAGGGACATAATCCTAAGATATGGTTACCCACACAGTATAATAACAGATAATGGCACAAACTTTGCTAAAGGAGCTTTTGCTCGATTCTGTGGAAAAAACCGAATAAGACTCGATGTAGCGTTAGTCGCTCATCCAGAATCAAATGGACAAGTTGAACGAGCTAACGGCTTAGTCCTATCCGGAATAAAACCCCGCTTGATGGAACCACTCCAGAGATCACCTGGTTGTTGGATAGAGGAACTACCCTCAATGCTATGGAGTCTAAGGAAACTTCGAATCGGTCAATAGGCTATACGCCATTTTTCCTTGTGTATGGGGCAGAAGAGTTTTTCCTGCCGACATAGAGTATGACTCGCCAAGAGTAAGGAAATACTCGGAAGCCGAGGTAAAGGAGACCCGAGAAGATGGAGTTGACTTACTCGAAGAAGCAAGGGAACTGGCATTATCCAGATCCACTATATATCAGCAAAATCTCTAACGCTACCATATCCAGAAAGTTCAACCTCGTGTTTTTCGAGAAGGGGATATGGTGCTAAGGCTAGTGCAGTGCACAGCTGGAATGCATAAATTATCACCCCCATGTGAAGGTCCATTCATTGTAAGCAAAACATTGCACAATCATTCATATTGTCTCATAGATGCTCGTGAAGCGCAAAAGAACAAGGCGGACAGATCAGGAGATGAGACCAAAAGGCCATGGAATGTGATACTTCTTCGTCCCTTATACACTTAGGAGAAGCAATGCATGTATCAATCGAACTCTCATATGTCGGACATTTGTGCCAGCTATGTGCTGATAATAAAATGGTATCACTCGAAAAACTGACTCGAGGACTGCCCCTTATGTTTTCGCTTTCAATTATTTTATGTCGGATGGCGTGACACCCAAAACTTATCTCGGAACAAGTAGTGTTACTCAGAAAGAATCAACTCTTCGACTAATTGTTGTCCGAAAACACGGCTTCATGGCAAGCAAGAGGAACGGATGCATGACGAGTAAACACGAACGCCGGATAAGTACAAGGAGAAACATGAGTCGACCCTATGTCTTTGTCTAACCCACTGTAGAAAATTATTGTGTGTTGAATGATCCTTGGCCAAGTGACCTAGGTTTCATACCCGCTAACTATATCTTTAGTACTTTGAGACTCTAATGTCGAACGCCAAAAAAGGTAGACATGAGCCAAAGTCAAGGAAAGGTGAAACGACAAAATGAGACTCGGGGACTTGCCCTTGGATGATTCACACTCAGAGCATGCCAAGATATTTAAAGCCTTATCAAAAGGCACATAACCAAACATAAGTGGAGTGTATATTACATTTGTACCCGGCATACCGGGGATCTCATCAAAAGTTCAAGTACTTGTCCTATTAAATCTAAGAAGCAGCAGGACTCGGAGGATGAGCCTTGGAGCTAGGAGAATCGCTTGGAGCATCTGCCGAGTTAGGGGCGTCAGTAGCGGAGTTTTCGGGATCATCTGACTCGGTGGCCTCGCTGTCGGCACCCTCTTCATTAGCAACTTTGACAAGTGGGTCTCTGAGGTTGACGAAGTAGGCCCGGCGCACCAAGCGTGTACCATGGTGTACTTGATCATGGCATAGGCTTGCTCCTGGCATCTCTTGATCAACTAAGGATCATTCAGCCACTTGCTGCCTCCCCTTATGCGAGCAAGAACATCAAGATTGATGTCCTCGTACCATGAAAGCACGAAGGAGAGGGCCTTGTCCGCTGCAGCTCGGCCGGACGACTCGCGCCACTGATCTAGTCTCTCTTCGGTGAGGAGCAGCCTTTTAGCAAGGGGCTCGACGAGCGTGGGTGCATCTTCATCCGGCCAGAGAATGTGAAATGCATGAATAGCCGATTTAAGAAAGTCCACACTACAAGACTTGAGGGTCTTGACGCGCTTTGACACCACTTCGAGATGCTCGTCAATGGTCACCTCGCCATCAGCTGGAGCGCCAGATTCGGCTCTAATTTTCTTCATAGCCCGAATGGCGAACATGTTGGCCTGAGGAAAATGCTCTGCGAGCAAAAAGAGAATGTTAGCAAAGTAACAAAAATAGATGAAAAAAGGTCAAGAGCGAAAAGCACAATGCAAAAAGAGTAAGAACTCACTATCGAGAAAAGAGTTGATGACGCCGAGCTTGTTGTGCAAGTCTTGGCCTTGGCTTGGAGGGCGTCGAGGTCCATGTTTGCCGACTCAACCGCCGACTCGGCCTCCTTAAGCAGCTCCCTGGTTTTCTCGGCGCTGATGGCATGTTGGCCATCTTTCTCGGCAAGATCTTTCTCGGCGCTGAGTTCTTTTGCTCCATCTCGGCCATCCGTTTCTTCAGCCGAGTCACCTTGTCTCGCTCCTTTTGGAGTTCGGCTTGGTTCTTCCCTGCTTATTCGGAACAAACTACTCGTCAGCAGCGACAGAAATATCTTGACCTACCAAGATAATAAGGCAAGAAAGTGGCATGAACACAAAACAGCGCGAGGAAGGCAAAAAACTTACTCTCCGTCTCGCTAATCTGCAAGTGGAGCACCTCGATGGTGGACTGGGAAGAGGCTGTGGGAAAAGAGCGAGAAATACTAAGAAAATGAATGGAAGGAAGATACACCCAATAAACATATGGCGAGTAATAAATTTACCTTGGCCTTGGGTGTCAGTTTGCAGCTTTTCATAAGCAAGTTCAAGCTTGCGATGCTCCAGGAGGAGAGCTTGATGCACCTTGGTGCGCTCATTATGCGTGAGCTGGAAAGGAAGAAAGACAGTGAATAAATGGAAAAGTCAAGCTCCCAGCCGGATAAAGAGTGACTCCTATCTAAGAGCTTACAACCGAATAAGTTTCTCATTCGGCAGTAACCTCGGGGACTAGGGATCGAAAGTCTAACATGTGAGCTTGGCCTAATGAAATGAAAGGCTAACTTATTGCTTGGAGCTTACAGCCGAGAAAGTTCCTCACTCGGTAGTAATCTCGGGGACTAGGTGATATGTATGACAGAAATACTCATCGACACAAAAGAGTAGAAGAATCATTTACCTTGTTCACTTCATCCGTGCGAGCCATTAAGGCGATGGATTGCTGGGTCATATCAGAGATGGCCTTGGGGCCTAGCTTCAGTTTTTTGCCAGCACGGGTGCTGACATCCTGCTCGCCAGCTGCGTTCCATGCCACAGCATAAGGCTCAGGAGAACCAAGACCATTCCCGCTGAGCTTCCGAGTGAGAACTTGCCCTTTCTTCAGGGTAGTTCCCACAGTGGCGCGGGTTGCAGCGGCACTAGTATGAAGGGAAATAACTTTAGAGCCATCACCTGACCCGACAACCGCTGATCCGCTCGGTTTACCCATTGGGATGAGCATTGTTGTTGGGGTCGTGGGCCGGATCTGAGGAGTAGTACCCGGAGCGCAGACCAAAGTTTTCTGCTTGGTGGTGGTATTGCCGGATGAGGGGCGAGCCGGACTAGGAGGCTTAGGATGGGTCTAGCTCTTTGACAGAAAAGGAGAGTGAGCCGGACTAGGCGGCTTAGGAGGCTTCTGAAAGGTCCTGTCTTGGTGAAAATCAAGTCTTGTGGGGAAAGTGCACAACCTCTGCATATGGAAGAATCTAAGTACTTAGCCATGTCCCTGGTATTGGACAACTTGAGCATCAAGACATGGAAGATATCAAGAATCTCCTCATCCCAATTTTCTAAGTTAAAACTTGTGGTTGAACAAGGGTGAAGGTTCACCAATTTCTATTGGTGATTCCTTGGGAAAGTTTTGTCAAAGAAAAACTTAGTGTTTCCAACTAATAGGTAAAACATATTTTTGAGCAAAGCAAGCCTAAGCTACACTTAGACAAATTCATATAGTATTTAGAAGTTAATATTCTACTAAGGTATCACTTTCCAATAATATTCCAATGTATTGACCCACTATGGTTGTAACTTGTGATGTTGCAGGTTATTCTGATGATGATTAGGGGTTATGAGTCTACACTTAACATGCTTGTCTGTGGCACATGAAGATGAAGACTTATTTATATTGTTATGGTTAAACTCTTGTATTAGGCCTATGGCCATGGAGTTGTAAAAGACTATGTTTGTCTCTGGAATGATATGTAATAATGACCTTTGTTTCTGCGTACTTCATCTTAAACTGTGGATGCTAGCATTGATCCAGGGACTAGCATTGCAATCACAGGGATCCTTACCTTTAAAAGGGAGGGATCTTACACTATTTCCCTAAGCTATCATAATACATTGTCAAGGAACTTAAAACCTTAGCTTAGATAAGGAAACCTCGATACCTGTGGCGGCACCCCCGGGATCAGGGCTAAACAAATCCCAGACATGTGTCTGGCATAAGCTTAACCTTGAGCTCGAGGATATACAGTGAAGTATCGGTAACACATCAGTGACCCTACAACACAAAAATTATTACAACAAGCTCATAACTGAGCTTAGAGCCAAATTATTACAAGAAGAGGTCACTGACCACAAACATCAAACAACGAAAGGAAAATTATGCTATTAAGTATAGCAAACTTAATAAATGGCCTAAGAGTCCTGAAGCATAATGAAGACGTCCTAGCCCGTAGATTCCAGGCTGCTGGCCGGGAACCCCAAGCTACTCGTTGATGTCGATGTAGTACCAAACTGATCTTCAAGGAACACTTATTCTGCCAAAAGTATCAACAAAGCAAGGGTGAGTACAGGGTGTACTCCGCAAGACTTGTGCCTGGTGGAGTTGTTTTGCATAAAGCCATCTTTGTTTTCAAAACAAGAGGGAGAAGAAGCTCGTCTAATCAGAATATTTTAAAAGGGAATAAGAGAGCGACATCTCCGAAATATATTGATCATCATATTTGATATCCACCAAATCATCATCATCATATGATCCCTATCTAGGATCTGTTGGCAATATGCCCTAGAGGCAATCATGTATGATGATATTTCCCATTGTATTCATAAATATATAAAGTTGTCCTTGCATAAACATCTGATGTGTATCATTGAATATGTGATTCGGTTGTGGAACTATGCATTCATGTTGTTTGTACTAAATGTCCTTGGTCATTGAGGTTGTGCTGGACACACAACTTAGACCAATGTGAAAGTCGGCTTGATGACTCGGTTCCACTTGTCATGGGCATGGTGATGCCATTCTGACTTACACAGACTCGGCTAAAGAGTTTAGCGAGTCGGATTGACCCATATTGAGGTACAACGAACAAGTTGTCATTTGTATATCTTAATCAATGTAATCCTTAGACCTGAGGTTATTGCATAGTCCGAGTTGAGGATCACCGACTTAGGTTCTATCAAACGCTGATCCGTAACTGGGCAGTTATAAAGGCAGAGTTCGGGTCGACTGAGAATCAAGCCGCGTGATGTGAATAACCAAGATGGGATTTTGCCCCTCCACTCGGAGAGATATTCTCTGGGCCCTCTCGGAAGATATGATTCGGAAAGCATGGCCATGCACGACTCGATTAAGTGTTAACCGAGGCGGTCGATTAAGAGTTAGTCGGGTGAATCAATTATCTCAGATCGAGAAGAGAGTCGGACTATTTAAGGGATGACAATTATTCGCCTATAGTCTGACAAGGTATATCGTGAGGTAAAAGGGACTAGAACGCAAGTCGCATTGGAAAGGCAAGTCGTCATGACTCATTGGTACTTGGGAGTCGGCACGTTCTGCTAGGAGCCGCTGCCGACTAATCAATTGTGATTCGGACTCCAATCTTGTCCGAGTAACCAAGATCCTGTCGGGTCACACACTTAAGAGCGGGAGGAAGTTCGGATTGGATCTGAACCAGAAATCTGGCCGGGTTGGACCTGAGCCGGATTAGGACTGAGTCAGTGAGTTGGACTTGCGGTGACTAGTGTTATATGGGCTTTAGTGAATGGGCCACGAGAGTGGATCCCATGTCCACTCCCTATATATAATGGAGCACACCAACCCTAAAGGGTTAATCGTTGTTCGGTTAGGTCATTCCATGTGTTGGAAACCCTAGCTCCACAGTAGTCCTGCCGTCGATAGGAACCTAGCAGTTCACCGCCGGTGCTCCTCCTTGTACGCGTCGATACCAGCAGAGGTGTTGTACGATCAGCACCAGGACGATCGGATCGTAAAGGACTGCACTGCATCAACTGACGCGCTTCATCAGTAATCCACAACTGCGCGTCTAGTGGTAAACCTCGTGGCCTTCTACCTCAGCTAGATCTTGGGATCACCACGTTAGAGGAAAAGTTTTGTTTTATCTCTGCGTGGCCCAACAACATCACCCCCTCATACCCATGAGGAAGCATCCTTAAGCACACGTTGATCTGCCAAGTTTTACGATTAGGTTCAAGTTCTCTATGATCTTAGAATCTGGTCACAAAGCGTTCATAACCGTGAACACGTATTTTCAAAAATATTTAACCCTGCAGGGGTGTACAACTTTACCCACACATACCAACCGACTCTTAATGCCAACGTTTTAGCCCTCTTCCTTGGAAGGCCGGTAGAGGGTGGTTGGCCCCGACCTTTACCTTTCTTTCGCCGAGACCATGAATCACGCAATAAGGATGGTTCTGCCGTAACGGGTCAAGTCCCGAAGCCGGTCCTTAAAGATGTGAGGCGAGGTTGGTTCACCAGGGGTTCCATCGACCCCAAGAAACCCGGTCCATGCTTCCCTACCTGTTATGAATGCACCTTCACCCGCCAAATCTTTCAAAAGGTTTTCTATGCATATGTCAAATGGAACGCCCAAACTATGTGACTCATGGAATCTACTAGGCAAGTTAATCAGGCGAGGGGTTCCCAAGCCCCGTGTGGTTGTACGCTTATCTCAGTTCCAAAGGCAAGAACTCAGGTCCTAGTGGTGGCGAGCATGAGACTAGAAAAACCACATCCCACTATGGCCTCCCATACAAGCCTTATTATGTTTAATCTCATATCACCTTTGATCTCATCTCATCACGTTCTCCTGTCATACTAGATTCTCTGCATATGATACATCATCTGAATGAACCAGCTTTGACAGCTATGCATGGCTAAGCAATACACAGATATAAGCTCTAGCATTGCACACAAGCCAAACCTAGTTATGCTAGGAGAAGTGGATCAGGTAATATAAACTCAAAGGGAATAATGCGATAGATAGGATACTCTATCTATCGATAAAAGACCATAGTAGAATCGTATGCATCATGGCAGGAATTGAAATGCTTTTGAAATCATAGGATTATATCATGGTGGGGCTATGCTTGTCTTTGCCAGTAGATAACAGATAAACAGATCTTCGGAGGCCTTGTATTTGACTTGTTACAGTTGGTCAAGTATTGTTCATTGATCTTCGAACTTCGAAGGTGTTGATCTCGGCCTTCAATCTTGATCTTTATCTCGATATCGTATTCTACCGGAGAAGAACCAAACACCAGAAATAAAGGGGAAACAATCAACACATGGCATTGATGCAATGCTCAAGAAAGTATGATGATATGTCAAGTTAAGTAGTGTTGAAATGAAACCCTAAAACATGCTCGACAGTTTAATCGGGGTTCCGAGGGGTGAAAACCCTAACTCGGGGAAACTACGGATGTATACAAGAGGGGTTGCTTTGTTCTTCTAATTAAACTTGTCTTTGAAGTTGCTTAAGAATGCATGATTATAGCTCTAATAGATAGTTCTCACTTTTCTAAACATTTTGATATATTATACATATTTTTCTGACATATAAATAATTAGTTATTGAATTTACAATATTTATATCAATTTCTGGGTTTATTAAACCATTTTAAACAGGTTTAGTGCGTCAGCACGGCCGAGAATCTATGGGCTGGGACGTCATCGTTATGCTTCAGGACTCTTAGGCCATTTGTTAAGTTTGCTATACTTAATAACATAATTTGCCTTCTGTTGTTTGATGTTTGTGGTCAGTGACCTCTGCTTGTAATAATTTGGTTCTTTGCTCAGTTAGGAGCTTGCTATAATAAAAAAAATGTCGTAGGGTCACTGCCGTGTTACCAATTCTTCACTGGATATCCTCGAGCTCAAGGTTAAGCTTATGTCAGACGGAGGTCTGGGATTTGTTTAGCCCTGATCCCTGGGGTGTCACAATACCCCTTAGGTGCATGTGGGTTTGACGATGTGCCTTCGTCAGGGAATTCCGAACCCTCTTAAATCGATGTGGCACTTAGGGTTATTGTGTAGTCTCTAATCTTACATGTCATACATATTGTTTGCGCATTGCATTATGCCATGTATTGATTGCCGCCTTCCTTTACGGTATTGGTTCTTCATGATAGGATCCGATCCCGAGGATGAAGTCAATGACACCGAAGATCCATACATGTCTACTTAAGGACAAGGCAAGCGTAGCCTCTCATTCTGAACCTATGTTTTACAAAGTATTTACTTTCTTGCTATGATGCACATGATTCCAATGTGGTCTTTTGTCAATAGCTAGTGTTACCTATCTGCTGCACAGTTTTCCCTTTTGGTAGCCTTATACTCCTGATCCACTTCTCCTAGCATACCTAGGTCTGGCATCTGAGCATTCCTAGAGCTTTTGCGACTATCAGCTTAGCCATGCTTAATAGTAACGTTTGATACATTCAGATGCTGATTCGAAGGTGCCAAAGAATCTAGAAATGTAGGAGGTGGAGGTATCATCGATGGAGATAAATAAATATGCTAAGAATTTTATTGGAGGCCACGTTGGGTGTGGTTTTTATAGTCCCATGCTCGCCACCATTAGGACCCGAGTTCTTGCCTCTTGAACCAAGACGAGCGTACAACCACACGGGGTATGAACAACCCCTCGATTAACTAAGTTGCCCAGTAGATTCCATGAGTCACATAGTTTGGGCTTTCCATTTGGCATACGCATTGAAAACATTTTCGAAAGAGGGGGTGAAGGAGGTGCATCATAACAGGTAGGGAAGCATGGCCACGATTGCTTGGGGTGGATGGAGCCCCTGGTAAACCAACCTCGCCTCACATATTTAGGGACCGGATTCGGGACATGACCCATTACGGCGGAACCATCCCTAGGGCGTGACTCATGGTCTCGGCGAAAGCAAGGTAAAGGTCGTGGTCAACCACCCTCTGCCGGCCTTCCAAGGAAGAGGGCTAATAATTTGGCACTAATAGTCGGTTGGTACGTGTGGGTAAAGTTGTACACCCCTGCAGGGTATTAATATTTTCAAAAATGTGTGTTCACGGTTATGAACAACTTGGGAATGTACGTGATGATCATACAGAACTATAACCTAAATTAAAACTTGATGATCCACGTGTGCTTAAGGATGCTTCCTCTGGGTCGAGGAGGTTCTGATGAAGCTGGTGGTTATCGAGATATGCTGATCAAGATGAAGAAGTCGTTATCTTATCTCTTTTACAAGTCTCTGAGTACACGAGCATGTTCTCTCTCTTTTTTACAAATAAAGATCGCTTTATGCAAAAATAAATCCAGAGAAAGCCTTTCTAGCCAGAGCATGTAGAATCTAGGTTATCTAACTCTTGCGGGGTACATTCTCGTACTTAGCCTTGCGCCATTGTTTTTTTTCTACAAATGATCTATTTGCATATAAAGGTGGCTTCTACGTTGACATTGACGAGTAGTTGGGGGGTCCCAGGTAGTAGCCTGAGGACTATGGGGTGGACGTCGCTTCTGTTTATGGCCTCCCGTTAATGTTGGAGGGTATGGCCCGTCAATGGATAGATGACTTGCCGGAGAAATCTATCTACAACTAGTTGGACATGCAAGAAGTGTTCACCAAAAACTTTGAGGGTACATACAAGCGTCCCTGCACTGTGGGCGATCAACAGCGGTGCGTTCAAGAGAAAGACGAGACATCTCGCGCCTACCTCTCCCGCTGGCTGGACATGAAGAATTCCTGCACAGGAGTGCACGCCCAGACCGCCATGTCCGCCTTCATCGATGGATTGGAAAGGGGCACGTTACTCCGACATAAGCTAAAGAGCTTGCAGGACAATCATGAGCTTGACTTGAATCAGATGATTCAGTTAGCTAGTGAGTTCGCAGCTGCCGACGACGATGCTCGTGGCTCTTTGCCGGCAACGGCCGTGCCAACCCAAGCTCGGAGGAACAGCAGTACAAAGCGGAAAACCGCTCCAGAAGAAAAGCAATCTACCGACATGGTCGCCATGACTTTTGCAGGATGAGGAGAAGGCGGACAACATGGCCGAGGAAGGGGAGAAGGCCGTGGGCAGCAGCGAGGAAGTGAAACCAACTCGACGCCGCTCCGCGTTCCCCAAACCTACGAAGAGTACCGCGATATGCCGTGCCTCGTACACCTCGATGTCAACGGCAAGGCCACCCATACCAATCGACACTACAAGTTCGTCAACGACCTCAAGGAAGACCCGGAGTCCGGTTACAAGCAAAGTCGGAAGAACAGACCACGAGGCAAGGGCAAGGGGAAGAAGAAGGAGGAGGAGTCCAAGGATTCAAGTGACATGGACGAGGACGTTGACCCCAAGCACGCCACCAAGAGTGACGACAAGGGCAAGAACCCCTTCGCAAGAAGAAGGCCCCAGTCTACCACACTTTCCTTGGCACCCCCACCGTCCGACAACAGAAGACCTCTCTAAGGATCCTGATGGCGACTCTCCCCCTAGTCCCCCAATACCTGCGCTGGTCGGAGGTTCCAATCACTTGGGATAGGACGGGCCACCCAGACCTTGTGCCCACGGAGAACCAATACGCCATGGTCATCAACCCATTGATTGACGGCGTAGAGTTCACCAAGTACATGGTGGATAGTGGAAGCAGCATCAACATCATGTACCTGGATACACCGCAGAAGATGAACTTGACAGAGGCAAACCTAAGGCGGACCAACACCGTGTTCCATGGCGTAGTTCCTGGACGAGAGGCTCGGTCCCTTGGGTGCATTACACTTTAGGTAGCCTTTGGCGATGCTAATAATTACCGCCAAGAGCGCATGACCTTTGAGGTGGTCCCCTTCAAGAGCGTGTACCACGTCATATTCGGCCGCGACATATTCCACACGTTCATGGCCAAGCCATGCTTCGTCTACAACAAACTCAAGATACCCGGACCAAACGGTGTCATCACCGTATCCGGAAGCTTTACCAAGGCAAGGGACTGCAAGATCAATGAAGCAGCCGTTGCAGAAGCTGTCCTCTACAGCGAAGAATTCAAGGAGATCCAGAGCAAGGTCAATGACTCAGAGATGCCCGCGTCGAAGAAGCAGATCTCCGACTCCGCTCCTGCGTTCAAGGCCGCCATCGAGAACAAGCCGGTGGAACTTGTGGTAGGCGATGCCTCCAAGACCGTCGCCATTGGGACGAACCTGGATCCCAAATAGGAAAGCGCGCTCGTCGAGTTCCTCCGTGAGAATAGGGACATCTTTGCCTGGCAACCTGCCGACATGAAAGGTGTACCTAGGGAACTTTCCGAGCACAGCTTAAACATAGATCCAAAATGTAAATCAGTGAAACAACATCTACGATGCTTCGGAGATGAGAAGAGACGCGCCATTGGCAAAGAGATAGCTAGGTTACTTAAGGCTGAGTTCATCTGAGAAGTCCTTCACACCCGATGGGTGGCCAATCCTGTACTTGTCCCAAAACGGGAACCAATGAATTAAGAATGTGCGTTGATTACACCGGCTTGAACAAAGCATGTCCCAAAGATCCGTTTGCTTTGCCTCGCATTGACCAAGTCATTGACTCGACGGCTGGCTCGGAACTTTTGTGTTTTCTCGATGCATACTCAGGATACCACCAGATCAAGATGAGGAAGTCGGACCAATTGGCCACTTCGTTCACTACCCCATACATCACATTTTGCTATTTCATGATGCCCTTTGGGCTGAAAAACGCAGGTGCCACCTACCAGCGGACAATGCAACATTGCATTCACGACCAAATTGGTCGGAACGTTCACGCCTATGTGGACGATATCGCGGTGATGTCTAAAAAGTAAAATGACTTAATCTCTGACTTAAAAGAAACCTTTGATAATCTCCGGAAATACAACATGATGCTCAACCCTAAGAAGTGCGTCTTCGGGGTTCCAGCCGGAAAACTGTTGGGCTTCATCGTTTCCCAGCGCGGAATCGAGGTCAACCCGGAGAAAAATCAAGGCCATCTTAAACATAAACCGTCCGACATGCCTAAAGGACATCCAACGACTAACAGGTTGTGTTGCAGCAGTTAGTCAGTTCATCAGCCGACTTGGAGAGAAGGCTCTGCCGCTGTACAAGTTGCTGAAGAAGGCGGACAAATTCACGTGGACGGACGAGGCAGATGCAGCATTGAAGCAGCTCATGGAGATTCTTTCCTCAGCGCCCATCCTTGCAGCACCCGATCCTGGTGAGCCCCTATTAATTTACATGGCGGCAACCAACCGGGTTATCAGCATCGTCGTCGTGGTAGAGCGGAAGGAACCAGGCCATGAGCACGGAGTTCAACGACCAGTTTACTACGTAAGCGAGGTCTTGACGGAGTCCAAGCAGCGTTACCCGCACTACCAAAAGATAGCTTATGGAGTATTCCTTGCTTCACGGAAGCTGAGGCATTACTTTCAGGAGCACCCAATCACAGTAGTGATCAAGACTCCACTGTCCGACATTATCAACAACAGCGACGCTACAGGAAGGGTCGCGAACTGGGGCATTGAACTTGCCGCCTTCGAGATCACCTACAAAATACGCGACGCTATCAAGTCACAAGCCTTGGCGGATTTTATCGCAGATTGGACGGAGATGCCGGATGCCACTCCGTTGCCGGAACCAGAGTACTGGGTGATGCACTTTGACGGATCAAAGCTGCTCAACGGCTCGGGGGATGGTGTATTGCTACAGTCACCAAAAGGAGACAAGCTACACTACGTTCTGCAGATCCACTTCGAGGCTACAAACAACATGGCGGAGTATGAAGAACTCATTCACGGATTGCGTGTAGCCAAGGATATTGGCATCAAGCGCATAGTTTGCTATGGAGATTCCGACTTGGTTGCCCAGCAGGTGGCTGGCACCTGGAATGCGCGGAACCCTATGATGGCGGCATATCGCGACGAAGTGGATGAGATAGCCAAGAGCTTCTTGGGCTACGAAGTCAAGTATGTGCCTAGGGAGCAAAACGAGGCGACTGATATATTGTCTAAACTTGGATCAGGGCGCAAGCAAATTCTGCCAGGAGTTTTCCTAGAGCATCTACGTACACCATCCGTGAAGGGGGCCGACATCAACAACCTGGATAGAGTTGATTCTTTCATCAACATCGTGACAAAGACCCCTCCGACTTGGACAAAACCGTTCATGGAATATCTCAAACACGGAACTTTGCCCGACGATGAGTTCGAAAGACGGCAGATAGTACGACGAGCAAAGGGTTATACCATAATCAATGGGAAACTCTACAAAAGGAGAACTACTAGTGTATACCTAAAGTGTGTTTCCCAGCTAGAAGGTATGGAAATCCTACGCGAAATCCATCTCGAAGATTGCGGGCATCACGCCGCTCCTCGATCGTTGGTCGTGAAAGCCTTCCGGCAAGGATTCTACTGGATTACTGCGAAGGCGGACGCCGACAAGCTGGTTGAAACATGCACAGGATGCCAGTACTATGCCCGACAACCACATGTCCCTGCTGAAGAATTGCGAACAATACCAATAACTTGGCCGTTTGCAGTCTGGGGGCTAGACATGGTTGGACCGTTACAAACGGCACCGTGTGGATTTACGCATCTGCTTGTAGCAGTTGACAAATTCACCAAATGGATAGAAGCTAAACCCATTAGAAAGCTTGATGGGGCAACTGCCCTTAGGTTTGTCCGGGATCTAGTGGTGAGAATTGGTCTCACCACCGATAATGGAAGCAACTTGTCACTCGGAGAAGTGGAGGCCTATTGCTGGGACAAAGGCATACGACTTGACCTTGCGTCTGTGGCACACCCACAATCCAATGGTCAAGTTGAGCAAGCCAATGGATTAATTCTGCCGGGAATCAAGCCACGTCTTGAGCACCGCTACATAGCGCAGCTGGAGCCTGGGCGGAAGAATTGCCATCTGTTCTGTGGAGTTTACGAACTACACCTAAGAAATCCACCGGCTACACCCCTTACTTTATGGTATATGGAGCAGAAGCCATCCTACCCTCCGACATCCTCCATGATGCACCAAGAGTTGCCTCCTACGACGAAGATGACACTGAAGAATCCAGACGCCTTGATGTGGACCTTCTCGAGGAGGAGCGCGTTTTGGCATGCCAAAGATCCGCCATCTACCAGCAGAAGCTACGCAGCTACCATAGTCGCCGTGTCCGTCATCGCTCATTTAAAGAGGGGGATTTAGTACTCCGACTTAAGCAGAAGAAGTCACACAAATTATCCCCGCCATGAGAAGGACCGTTCATCATAAGCAAGGCGCTGCTCAATGGGTCTTACTACCTTGTCGACAATCGTGAGCTCAAGGATAGACCCAATGAGGATCATAAGCGTAAGCGACGTGACCCGGATGATGACTACCCGGAGCTTGATCGGCCATGGAACATAGCACAGCTACGTCCTTTCTACACTTAGCATTTTTTATCTAATCGTGTACCTCTTATATGATCAATGAAATAAAGCTCTTTGGTTCACTCATATTGCTGAGTCTTTTACCTCCTTTAGTATTCATTTTTGGATCATATAAACCTTTATGCACAAGCTTTGCGATTGCACTTGTGAAAATTCTGCCTACGGGCGTTAGCTTAAGTTTTCTGGTCTACACGTTCTTTGTTGTTTTTATGTGGATTCTGGAGTATTGACTTTTGGCACTTATTGTCGGTGATTTTGTGATAAGGTTATTGACGGTGCCATTGGGCATCATCACCTAAGTGCATGGTTCCGACAACGAGTCTTCCGACTCACGAAAAGTCAAGCATAAAAACCAAAGTAATGGATAAGCCAGCACTTGCTTAAAAAATATATACATGCTGGGCATTAATTCTTAAGTAGCAGGATACGACAAACACTGTTTTCCGCCTTAAGATTACATCACCAAGTTTTTTTTCAATGCACACTCCATAGGTGAAACAAGGATTACAAAGTGTTTTTCACTCCTTGGGTGCAGGGGACTTGGAGGCCGCATCATCACCAGCCGGAGATTCACACTCAGCGTCACCACTATGAGGATACTTGGAGGATTCAGGGTTGGCGTTGTCAATGAAGTTCCTGGGCACGAAGACGTCGACATCCACCAACTCGGCAACCCTGGTGTCATAGCCCGCGAGTGATGACAGGATGGCTTCGTGATCGATCTCCTTGCCGTCATCATCCACGTCGGGGATACCAGATGTCACCGTGTCGATGTCGGCACCTTCATAGTATGCCTTCACCATGGACAACGCCATCCTTGCGCCAACCCGTGCACATGAAGCTTTCTAGCTTGCGACACGCTCGGGGGCTTGGCGCAGAATCTCCGAGTACTTCACCATGGAGTTGGAGGCCTTGATATAAATTTGGAGGGGCTTGGCAATCTCCTTGGCTTGGGTGATGGCGGTATTGATGAAGTTGCCGGCAAGAATCATTCATTCCTTGTTCGAAGGAGGCGAGCGGGTTAAGCCCATAGGCGCTGAAAATTCCGACAAGAATTGCATGAATTCAATAAATTCTAAGTATCCGGACTACAGAGCTACAAGGCAGAGGACACTTACTGAAGATGCTGGCCTTGTTGGAGGAGCTTAAACTCCTCGCTATGGCAGCTTGCTTCTGATCCTTTAGGATCGCAAGCTCCTCCTTCAAGCGATTGATCTCCGCGGAGGCGGAGTCCTGCAGGGCTTTCATGGAATCCACATGCATCTTCAGCATTTGTTCCCTCTCCTTCTTAAGGATCTTGTTCTCGCTGTCCAGCTGCTGGATGTGCTTGGACTGCTCGACAATATCCTTGGCCTTGGCTACATGCTCTACAAGTCGGAGAAAACAAAGTACATACTGAGTACTTGAAGAAGGAAGGCACAAAAGTAAGACAGAAGCGCGCAAAAAGAAAACAGACTCTTGTTTTTGATGATCTGTTCCTTCAAGATGGCGGTTTTACCCTTTTCAACTTCAAGGTCAGCGTGCATCTTCTGGTACTTATCGTTGGCCATGCCCCTACGAGCATTCTCGTTCTGTGGAAACAAACACAAAGTCAAGCCGTTGTTTAGTCCGCTTAGAGCCTCTAGTCGGAAATTTTCCACTTAGATGCTCAGGGGCTACAGCGAGAGTTTTTAACTTAGCAATATGCTTAGCTTTTCTTTAAGCATCTAGTCGGAGCTAATTCAGTTCTCAACTAGAAGCTTGGGGGCTACAATATAAAGTTTTAACTCGGAAAATGCTTAGTTTCTATTTAAGTATCTAGTCGGAACTAATTCAGTTACAACTAGAGGCTTGGGGGCTACAACACTTAAAATTATGAACACTGTGTATGCTACTCTTAAAGCATCTAGTCGGAATAATTCATTCCATCTAAATGCTTGGGGGCTACAGTGAGAGTTCTTCTAACTTAGTCACTCTTAGAGCATAAAGATGTAAAACCAATGGTTTTCCGTCTACATCCTCGGGGGCTACAGTGGGATACTCATATGAAATACAAAAGGTAAAGTAAAACTTACAAGTGCGATGATCTTGAGGTTTGTAGCACTCTCGGCCATCAGCTTGCCAAAGGAAACGATGTTGCTTTGCAAGATGTCTGCTTGACGGAGTAGCTCCTCAAGACCGCACGTCGGAGATGACGACACTCCTCTAGGAACCATAGTTGTGCTACCCGGCGTAAGCACCGGGAAAATAATCTTCGGCAATTCAAAGGGTTTCTAGGAGTAGAGGCGCCACCTTCGGCAGAGGTACCAGCACCCACCACCGCCTTGCCGCTACCGATGGCATCCTTAGCCGGAGCTTCAGCCATTTGAAGAGCAGTGCTCTCTTGCGTCGCCTGCTCGCCGACAATTCCGAGTTCGGTAGAGGCGCCAGAATCCACTTCCATGGCGGAAGGGCCTGGTGCCTCTTGGGCTTGAGAGCTTGTTGGAGCGGAGGAGGGCTTGACGGCAGGAGTAGCAGGAGTAGCAAGGGCAATGGCGGGGCAAGAGTCGCGATGCAACATATCTTTAATATTTCTAGAAGCCCCAAGATTCTTGGAGGACTTCTTGAGGCTGGTTGTGGCTTTCTTCCTGAAACATGCAAAATGCATAAGTACAGGAATAAGACAGATAAATAAGACAATGTCGGAGAATACGAAGCTTACACTAGGGGGGCGCTTTGGCAAACATCCCAGTGGCTTTCTTCTTTTCCGCCTCCAGGGCTGCAGTACTCTTTTTGGAGGCTCCACCCTCCGTCTTCTTTTTCTTGCCTCCGTCGGCAGCATCAGAGGTGGAGCTCTTCCGCTTTCGTGCCAATGGGGCATCATCGTCGGACACGACCGTGACTTCCTTCATCTTGGGATCATAGATTTGGGCGGCCAGGTTGCCCTCCTCTAGATTGCTAAGGCTGTTAAGTAAGAAATCATCGTGTTAGACAAAATGATATTGGCAATACGGAAAAACTGGAGCAATGTCATACACGGAAAATAAATACCTACCTTTGGGCACTTCCCGTCTACGAACATGTCGTAGGTAAGGGTGAAGCCACGCTTCTTGTCCTTCACCTTGACGATGTCCTTAAGGCGGAACTTGACGGAGTCGCTCGAGAAGTTGTCCTCGGAGATCCGGAGGGTATCCCTTCGG
Source organism: Avena sativa (assembly GCA_916181665.1). NCBI lineage: Eukaryota > Viridiplantae > Streptophyta > Magnoliopsida > Poales > Poaceae > Avena > Avena sativa. Next base: position 48,513,251 of record OV702279.1, on the reverse strand, counting down.
TCGCCGGTGTACTCGTGCATAAGCTTCGTACGGTGCTGCAGAGGTTGGATCCGCCTGATGAACCAGCACATGGCTAGGTCCAAGCCGGTCAGACCCATCTCAACAAACCACTCGATCCGCCTTATTGCGCGAGAAGCGTTGAGGTCGGAGGGAAGGGAGGCATGGGACCGCCATGTGGGGACTTCGGCGGCGGCTCCATCCACGAAGTCCGGATACTTTGCTTCTCGGCCCGCCAAAGGAATGTCGGGGCCGTAGAAGTACGTCCACTGCCAATTTTTGCACGACTCGTGGCCGACGATGTCGGGGAACCGCCGGCCAGGTCGGATCTTGAAGCTTATGGTGCCGCAGTTTCTAAGCTCCTCCCTAATGTGTCCGGCTTCACGTTTGACGGTGAAGAAGTAGACAAACAAATCTAACCTAGGCCTAATCCCTAGGTAACCCTCACAAAGTGCCGTGAAGTTGCTAAGCACTAAGATACTATTGGGGGAGAGGTTGTGGGGTTGGACCTTGAAGTGATTCAAGACGGACAGGAAAAAGTGGGAGATGGGCAGAGAAACGCCGCGTACCAATTGCGCCTTGAGGTATACCTTCTCTCCGGCTTGGGGAGAAGGGGTCACCTCGCCGGCCGGCGCCGCCCGCCAGGCGAGCCCCTCCGTCGCGGGGAGGTAACCCTCATCAATCATCTCTTGGATGTCGCGGCCGGTGATGTCCGAGCCGCGCCAGTCGCCTTTGTGCGAGTCTGGCTCCTCTTCCAGGTGCTCCAGCGCCGCCAGATTGTGGTCGCCGCCGGTGGTTTCTATCACCGCCGATGCGGGGATGACCAGAACCTCTGGGGGCACGACGATGGAGCTCGCCGGCTTTGTCGCGGCTTCGCTCGATGCCGCCATTGATGGGGATGAGCTGCTACTAGCCATGGAGGAAATAAAGAACGCGACTGGTGCAGTCAAGAGGCTAGGGTTTCTCGAGGTTTTCGTGGAGAGCTCGAGGAGGCGCCCAGCTGGAGGAAGAAGATGATGACGCGAGAGAATAGGGTGAAAAAGTGGCAAGTGTCCCACGGTTACTATTTATTTTACTCTGCATCAAGATTTGTGCAGCTAATCGGACGGTTGCCGCGTAGACGACGTGTTCGTGAACATGCGCGGTAATTTCTCCACGTCTCCAACCACCGCCGCCAACGGTTCGTATCGCTCGCGCGGGAAAAACGGATATGATTACGTTCTCTGCATGTGTAAGTTACGAGTCGTCGTTGACCTACAGCCTACGTCGTCATAACTGACATGGTAGATGAGCCGCCCATCGAAGATTCCGACATGGATGGATTTAATCCGACAACAGGAGCGTCTGATGGAAGAATCAGCGTTTCTCCGAATTACTTATAGAAGACGGAGAAAACCTTTGTAGGGTTCTTTGGGAGGACTACAAGATATTGCTTGACGATTTGCCGACATTCATCTAGACGGAGCATTCCACGGGAAGAGGCAAGACGGCGCAAGATCTCGGAGTTCTCCAGGGGCTACTGTTGGGGATATGCTATATGGGTATTCTCATAGCATGTCTCTTATCCGACTAACTCGGGTGGCCCATAGTCGGTAGCATGGCCTATGGCCTGCTGCGCGGCCCAGTTAGGTGGATCCAGAAGGGTGGCCCATGCCGGATAAAGGAAGGCTATGGTGGAGTCACCAGCGTACCCGGAGCCTTGGAGTGCAAGATACACAAGACTAGTAATAGACGGTGTAGAACTTTGTAACCTGTCCGGCTAGGACTTTTCCCTGTAACCCTAGGATCTGACGACTATATAAGTCGGGCCTATGGGAGCCTTTAGGGTATCGTTTTACACACACCTCGCAGAGCGAACCTATCTCTGTAACTCGGCGTATTGCCATTATAGTGATTTATAGCAGGAGTAGGATTCCGCCACCGTTGTGGGATCTGAACCTGGGTAAGCTGTGTTACCTCATACCCGTCAACCGTCCGCCTTACCCCACGTCTCTAAACATGCACTGTGAGGACCCCTCCATGGCGTACTCGTCGGAAATACCACGACACTTCTCAACACTTGACATATCAAATCTCTTTGTTCCTGGGTGGCTTTCCACAAGTGTGATACACAAGGTTCACCAGTTCACTGGCCTTGTGTAACCACTCAACATATCCCATTCATACCATTCCACCCAGGTGATTTATTCACATAGTTGTTTTATTAAGAAAAACACAAGTGATAGACATAGGAATATTTCCATAGTATGAATATTCCACCCTTGTTTTCTACTAGCTAGGCTAAGCATGATAGTAGCAAGAATCTAAACTTAGGGAAAAATCTACTAAGGCATCATGTAATAGGATTTCCCAAGGTATAACATACATATACTTAGTAAAAATTCCATGCAAGTCCTACTCAAAATATCACTAATGCATAGTGAAAATAATAGGACAAAGATGTATGAAGCACCACTTGCCTTTTTAGTAGAGAATCTAGGTTCATTCCTTGATCTTGCAATTGTCAAACTCTTCAAAGTTCACTACAATTCAATCAAGCAAGGCACAAATTCAAAACTAGCATTCAAACAATTCACCACATAAAATGCATGGAAGCATGAAAAAGATTGTTTTATTTGAAAATGTTTTTCTAAAAAGGTTTAACATTTCAAAACACCTACTGGTCATTTATATAAGTGGCAAAACCATGTAAAAACAAGTTAGTGAAAATAGGCCATTTTAAATCATTTTTGTTCTGCTAGAAATGATTATATTCAAAGGGATAATTTTCTAGTGTTAGCCAAATTTGTTTTTAAACAAAAATGTTAGTGTTTGTGGTCAAAGTGTTTAAAACAAATCTATTTGCAAAAGGATTTATTCAAAAATCATTTTTAAATCATAGCAACATTTTTGTTTTACTATAAATTCTTTTATTCAAAGGAGTAATTTTCTAGTGTTAATCAAATATGTTTTTAAATCCAAAAGTTAGTGTTTAGGGTCAGAGAGTTCAAATCAACCCATTTGCAAAATATTTTATTCAAAAAGAATTTTACAATATTTTTTATAACCAAAATAGCCTTACAAATGTTTCTGCAAAAACACCTAATTTTCATAAGCAAAATACTAAACTAAGGGCACTATTGCAAAGTTCACATTTTCTTGATTCCAATTATATAAATTTTTTAATTTTTGGACATGTAGATAAAAATTCATGATTTTTGCAAGTTTATAGATTCAAAACCATTTTCGGGATTTTTAATCAAAAAGAACTGCCACGCGTCTTAATTCTATTAGTTGGTACCGTTTCGTGAGGGTCGCGCTACACAGAGCATTTTTTTTAAATAGGATCGCATGGCTCAGAGCGCTCGATACCGTTTCGATTACAAATCTAATCCTATCCACCAGATCATCATCTAATGGTCCAGATCGCTTTGACCACTATCTGGCGGCGTCGCTTCGGTGAATACAGGAAGCGAGGAAGGGAAAGGAAGGGCTCACTGTGTTCTTTGGGTCGCGGTGAAGCTCAAGGTCGTTGTGGGAAGGCCAGGGGCTCACAATGATGGTGTAGATTGCTCGTCGGAGTAGGTGTTACTGTCGGGCACACACTGTTGTCGACGGAGGCGAAGATACAAAGCACGCTAGGACAAATGAACGGTGTTGTTAGACGCGTAGGAGAGTGGTGAGTACAGGAGCATCAATGAGAGGGGGAGGCGCAGTCAGAGTTTACCATTAGAGGTCGCCCGAGTCAAGGTAGTCCATGGTCGCGCTCAGACGATGACGAAGACGAGCTTCTAGGGCGCGCGCATGCAAGCGGTGAGCGCTGGTAGGTGCAGGTGACGCTGCCGAGCAAGCTCGTGTGATCTAGGAGGTAGGAGGGGGTCGAGGCTCGCCAGAATTCGATGGGGAACTTGTCGGAGGCAGTGGGTTCGAGCAAAAATTGATGCAGCCTAGGGGCATTCGTGGCATAGGGCTTGATGGGAAATGGGGAGGAGAGGGAGGCTCTTTAACATGCGTGATCACTGGGAAGAATTAGCGCACCTATTACGTGAATTAACGCGGAGGAGGAACATGAGGAAATGGTCCGGAGGAATTGGGGGAATAACTGGTCGTTGGGACGATGATGACGTGGTCGGTGGGACCTGGTTGTCAGCGAGGTGAGGGGGGGTATGATGGGGTCTCGCGGCCAGTGAGATGAGTGGTTATTTCGTGGGTGAGAAAATGTTTCGCGGGGAGAGAGAGGTGGGCTGAGCTGGGCCTGCTGGGCTTTGCTAGGCTAGGCCAAGTTAGTGGGTTGGTATGTTTTTCAATTTTTCTTCCCTGATTCTTTTTCCAATTCCATTTTCTATTTTGATTTTATTAAAATGATTCAAACACTCATTTGTTTTCAAATCTTTCCCAAATTTTCAGTAGGTTTTTATACTATTTAACAATGTATTTTAAAGTCCATTTTACAATATTTCTTATATTCACTTAGGGTTTAATTTATTTAAATGAGGCTTGTGTCTTTATTCAAACCATTGATTCAAGCTTCCATTTGAATTCAAATTTCACCAAACCTTCTCAGTACGTTTAAACTTATTTAATAATGTATTTAAATAATCAATTTTAGAATGTTTCCTATATACTCTTATGGTTTATTATTTATTTAAATTACACATTTTGTCTTATTTAAATGAATTTTAATATGGTTCCAGACCATATAATTTTATTTAATTATTATTTTATTCTTTTTTACATTAATTAGATAACTTTTAACCCACTTTGGCAATTTCAATTATTTTTCTCATGATTTTTTTAATCATTTATTATTAGGAATTTTTTCTTCATTTAAAATTGAAAATGGTTTAAGGCCCATATAGTTTTATTTAAATAATCTTTATTCCTTTATTTTTATTTGGATTATCTTGATTCCATTTGCTTATGGATTTGGCCAAGATTAAATTTGACTTTTAAATATTCCCTATTTATTTATTTCTTTATTTGTCTTATAAAATCCATATCTTTTTATTTATAGATCCAAAATTGGTGATTCCAATTTGTATAATTTTATTTAATATTTGTTTATATTTTTAAATACTTTTAGGATTATTTTGCTCACAATTTGGTATTGATTTTAGCTAGGAGCTTTATTAGCTTTGGAAGTTAATTCCTTTTATCTTAAATTCATAAGTTTTTATCCATGGCTCCAAATTAAGTGAAACCAATTTCCATGGTTTTATAATATTTTTGTTTATCATTTTTGATCATTTAGAAATGTTTGTTGACAAATTTTTATATGGAACAAATCCATAGTCTTAGAGAGATCTTGGAAATGATTTTCTTCCATTAAGATTTGGGATTTTGGTTTAACTTTTCCAAGTGTTTAAATTTCAAGATACATTCATTGATGAATGCATTTAACTTGATTGAAATTTTGTCGGATGCCCTTTTCATTCAAAGTTTTTTCAAGAAGGGTTTTGATGCTTCCATTTAGAAGCAAAAAGTTTCTTTTCACCCTAAATTTCAACAATTGTTTCTTTTGTTTATTTATTTTTCACATTTCAAAATTTGGAAAATTTTGGGATGTGACTAGCTACCACCCTTAAAAGGAATCTCGTTGCGAGATTCGGAAAGTATAGGGGTTACAAGTTGGCTTCAAGACAACTAGGGTACTACCACCCTTCAAATATTTTCAACTAGATCACATCATGGCTTACTTGAGGTCTTGATGTAACTTCTCTGGACAGTTGTTTGCATAATGTCCTAGCTCTTTGCATTTGTGGCACATCACTTGGATGATATCTCTTTTTATCTTTGGCATCACTATTTCTTGTTTGTTTCCTTGGCTCTTATTCTTTTCTGGACATTCATTGGCATAGTGTCCCATCTCTTTGCAATTGTAACATTACACTTGGCTAATATCCTTCTTCTTCTTCGGTTTCTTCAAAGCTAGGAGTTCTTTTAGTTCATGCTCTTCATATTTAACCTCAAAGGTGGGAAAACTTCCTCGGTTCCTTGAACGATTCCTAGGATAACGTCCATATTTCCTCTTTTGTCCACCATGGTGAGTCATAATGTATGGAGGTGCAAACTGAGATTTGCCTTTGTCTTCATCCTTCTTGGTAGAAGTTGTTCCTTCGTGGAGTTTTCCAAACATTTTATGTTTTCCATCTTGTTTCATCTGTTGAACTATAGGATAGATGGGCATTGGATAGGGACATAATTATTTCCTTCACATAGGAAACAAGAAACATGAGATGTGGGGCATTTTCTAGTTGGATGTTTCTCTTCACAATTAGGGCATTGGTCCACATGCTCCTTATAAGTGTGTCCTATGTCTCCACAAATTTTGTAAGCTTGAGTTCCTTCTATAATATCATCCTTGATATCATTGTTGTCACAATCACTTTGGGAAAGGTTGTTTCTCATGTTGATCATTTCATTGGTCCTCCTTTGCGACATTTGAGATTGGGTTTCCAAGAACTTTTGCATGGCTAGGTCTAACTCAATGTTGTTGTCTAAAAACTGAGTTGTCACTTGATTCAGTTGGGCTTGGGTTGCTAGCAGTTGTTCTCTCATGTGTATCTCTTGGTTGTTGTTGTCACCATCCTTGATGTTGGAGTTGTGGTTTCTTGGAGAAGTCATCTATTTGGGTTGGATTGGGATTAGATTAGGCAAATTATTTCTAGAGAAAGAATCATACTCACACACAAAAATCACATAAAGCAATGCGCAAGGAATCACAATCAAACATTCCACTCAATCAACAAGTTTCAAGCATATTTTAGGCAACAAAATATTTTGCTACACCACATAAGTTGGTGTGATTGATATAAACTAAACACTAGTATGGTAGTCCTAGGTTTCACTTGAGATCATCCCATTCTTCTTAGTTGTTTCTTCCTGAACAAGATCATGGTATCCTTGGAAAAATTCTTGCATCTTTGTTACAAAGCTTCAAAGGTGATGGTGGTTCCTTCTAAGTTGTGTTTCCTTAGTCTCGAAGTCTTGGGTAATATTTATTGTCTCACTTGTAGTCCGTAGTGATTTCCAAGTTGAAGTCCTTGGTGAAAATCTTAAGTTGAATTCATTGGTGATGTTGATTTCTTTGCTCATGTTGAGGTTTTGTCCATCAAGTTGAAAAGGAAGAGATGTAGAATTAAAACCTAAAAGGTTGAGGAAAGGGTATACAAGATTGTTTGTAAATAAATTTGGAACAAATACAACTCCTATTTTTCTAAAGGGGTTTTGTCCAATCCTAGGGTTATAATCCTACAGGAAACACAGTGCTCGGATACCATCTATAGAGGTCCCAACCTGATAAGGTAGAGATCCCTGTGTTTACAATGCTAGTCCCTAGATCAATAGCTAGCATCCACAGTTTAAGATGTAATATCAAGAAACAAAGGTCATATTACAACTTATAACCAGGAATAAAATAATTCATTACATCTTACATAGCTCATTTGGCTATCTCCTTACAATGCAGCAGAAATAACTATATAGCATGGAGTCCTTCATCTTCAAAGTGTCACGGGCAATCATGTTGCTTGTAGACTTGTAATCCTATTCAACACACTTCACTAACATCAAACAAACTTGCAACATAATAAGTTATAGCCACAAGGGTCAATACATTTGAATTGTATTGGCAAGTGATACTATGGTAGAATAGTGGTATCTATCATCTATATGCACTTCGCTAAGTGGAGCTTAGGCTTGCTTTGCTCAAAATAAGGTTTTCCTTATTAGTTGAAAACACTAAGTTTTTGTTTCACAAATCACCCAAGGAGCAACCAATAGAACTGGTTAACCTTTAACCCTTGTTCAACCACAAGCTTTTAACTTAGAAATTGGGATGAGGAGATCCTTGATTGCTTCAATGTCTTGATGCTCAAATTGTCCATTGTCGGGGACATGACTAAGTACTTAGATTTTACTCTCTCGAGAGGTGGTGCACTTTCCCCACAAGACTCGACATGCATCGAGACAAGATATTTTAGAAGCCTTCCCTTAAACCAAATGGACGCGTTCCAACCTATCACCCTACCACCTTCTGTCCATCTGGCTAAGTTATTGCAACCTATATGATCCAGGCAGAGCCCATATTGCCATGTGGCTGCACTAGAATCTTCTCAACACTTGACATCTCAAATTTCTTTGTTCCTGGGTGTCTTTCCACAAGTGTGATATACAAGGTTCACCAGTTCACTGGACTTGTGTAACCACTCAACATATCCCATTCATACCATTCCACCCAGGTGATTCATTCACATAGTTATTTTATTAAGCAAAACACAAGTCATAGACTTAGAAATATTTCCATAGTATGAATATTCCACCATTGTTTTCTACTAGCTAGGCTAAGCATGATAGTAGCAAGAATCTGAACTTAGGGAAAAATCTACTAAGGCATCATCTAATAGGATTTACCAAGGTATAGCATACATATACTTAGTAAAAATTCCATGCAAGTCCTACTCAAAATATCACTAATGCATAGTGAAAATAATAGGACAAAGATGTATGAAGCACCACTTGCCTTTTTAGTAGAGAATCTAGGTTCACTCCTTGATCTTGCAATTGTCACACTCTTCAAAGTTCACTACAATTCAATCAAGCAAGGCACAAATTCAAAACTAGCATTCAAACAATTCACCATATAAAATAATAAAAACAAAGCAATGCATGCAAGCGTGCAAAAGATTGTCTTATTTGAAAAGGTGTTTTCTAACAAGGTTTAACATTTCAAAACACCTACTGGTAATTTATAAAAGTGGAAAAACCATTTTAAAACAAGTTAGTGAAAATAGGCCATTTTAAATCATTTTTGTTTTGCTATAAATAATTTTATTGAATGGGATAATTTTCTAGTGTTAGCCAAATTTGTTTTTAAACAGAAATGTTAGTGTTTGTGGTCAAAGTGTTTAAAACAAATCTATTGGCAAAAGGATTTACTCAAAAATCATTTTAAAATCATAACAACATTTTTGTTTTACTAGAAATGCTTTTATTCAAAGGAATAATTTTCTAGTGTAAATCAAATATGTTTTTAAATCAAAAGTTAGTGTTTAGGGTCAGAGAGTTCAAATCAACCCTGTTGCAAAATATTTTACTCAAAAAGCATTTTTAGAATAATTTTTATAACCAAAATAGCCTTACAAATGTTTTTGCAAAAACACCTAATTTTTCAGAATCAAAATACTAATCTAAGGGAACTGTTGCAAAGTTCACATTTTCTTGATTCAAATGATATAAAATTTGTAATTTTTGGACGTGTAGATCAAAAGTCATGATTTTTCCAAGTTTATACATTCAAAACCATTTTCTGGATTTTTATACAGAAAGAACTGCCACGCGTCTTAATTCTATTAGTTGGTACCGTTTCGTGAGGATCGCGCTACACAGAGCGTTGGATTTAAATAGGATCGCATGGCTCGGTGCGCTCGATACTGTTTCGATTACAAATCTAATCCTATCCACCAGATCATCATCTAATGGTCCAGATCGCTTTGGCCACTATCTGGCGGCGCTAGCCGGCGACTGCGCCGGCCGCGCATCGGGCAGTGACACTCCGGTGAATACAGGAAGCGAGGAAGGGAAAAGAAGGGCTCACCGTGTTCGCTGGGTCGCGGTGAAGCTCAAGGTAATCGTGGGAAGGCCAGGGTCTCACGATGTTAGTGTAGATTGCTCGTCGGAGTAGGTGTTACCGTTGGGCACACACTGTTGTTGACGGAGGCGAAGATACAAAGAACGCTAGGACAAATGAACGGTGCCGTTAGACGCGTAGGAGAGTGGTGAGTACAGGAGCATCAATGAGAGGGGGAGGCGCAGTCGGATTTTACCAGTAGAGGTCACCGGAGTCAAGGTAGTCCACGGTGGCGCTCAGACGATGACGAAGCCAATCTTCTAGGGCGCGCGCGTGCAAGCGATGAGGTCTGGTAGGTGCATATGACGCTGGCGAGCAAGATAGTGTGATCTAGGAGGTAGGAGGGGGTCGGGGCTCGCCGGAATTCGATGGGGAACTCGTCGGAGGTAGTGGGTTCGAGCAGAAATTGATGCAGCCAAGGGGCGTTCATGGCATGGGGCTTGAGGGGAAATGGGGAGGAGAGGGAGGCTCTTTAACGTGCGTGATCACTGGGCGAATTAACACGGAGGAGGAACAGCAGGAAACGGCTAGGAGGAATTGGGGGAAGAACTGGTCGTGGGGACGATGATGACGTGGTCGGTGGGACCTGGTTGTCAGCGAGGTGAGGGCGGTACGGTGGGGTCTCGCGGTAAGTGAGATGAGAGGTTATTTCGCGGGTGAGAAAACGTTTCCCGGGGAGAGAGAGGTGGGCTGCGCTGGGCCTGCTGGGCTTTGCTGGGCTAGTCCAAGTTAGTGGGTCGGTCTGTTTTTCAATTTTTCTTCCCCGATTCTTTTTCTTTTTCCAATTGCATTTTCTGTTTTGATTTTATTCAAATGATTCAAACACTCATTTGTTTTCAAATCTTTCCCAAATTTTCAGTAGGTATTTATACTATTTAACAATTTATTTTAAAGTCCATTTTAGAATATTTCTTATATTCTCTTAGGGTTTAATATTTATTTAAATGAGGCTTGTGTCTTTATTCAAACCATTGATTCAAGCTGCCATTTGAATTCAAATTTCACCAAACCTTTTCAGTAGGTTTAAACTTATTTAATAATGTATTTAAATAATCCATTTTAGAGTATTTCCTATATTCTCTTATGGTATATTATTTATTTAAATTAGGAATTTTGTCTTATTTAAATGAATTTGAATATGGTTCCAAACAATATAATTTTATTTAATTATTCTTTTTAAGTTAATTAGATAACTTTTAACCCACTTTGGCAATTTCAATTATTTTTCTCATGATTTGTTTAATCATTTATTATTATGAATGTTGTCTTCATTTAAAATGGTTTTAGGCCAATATAGTTTTATTTAAATAACTTTATTCCTTTATTTTTATTTGGATTATCTTGATTCCATTTGCTTATGGATTTGGCCAAGATTAAATTTGACTTTTAAATATTCCTTATTGATTTCTTTCTTTCTTTGTCTTATAAAATCCATATCTTTTTATTTAAAGATCCAAAATTGGTGATTCCAATTTGTATAATTTTATTTAATATTTGTTTATCTTTTTAAATCCTTTTAGGATTACTTTGCTCAGAATTTGGTATTGATTTTAACTAGGAGCTTTATTAGCTTTGGAAATTAATTCCTTTTATCTTATTAAATTCATAAGTTTTTATCCATGGCTCCAAATTAAGTGAAACCAATTTCCATGGTTTTATAAATTTCAAGATACATTCATTGATGAATGCATTTCACTTGATTGAAATTTTGTTGGATGCCCTTTTCATTCAAATTTTGTTCAAGAAGGGTTTTGATGTTTTCATTTAGAAGCAAAAAGTATCTTTTCACCCTAAATTTCAACAATTGTTTCTTTTGTTTATTTATTTTTCACATTTCAAAATTTGGAAAATTTTGGGATGTGACAGCGAGGCTAGAGCTGCTCATAGCTTGTTGTCGACAATGGGGTGGCAAGTTGGGCTCGACATGTTCACCATTGATGACAATGTCAAGCTTACAATGAGCTAGGGCTAGTTAAATTAGTTTGATCATCTACTGAGAGGGTGTTGTGAGCTAGAGGGGAGACAATTTAGGCACAAACACTGCTCACTATAGTGTTTGATGTTTTGTTTGATTTGTGTTTAAAAGGTGTTTGATGAAATTGCCGAAAGAGATTTGAATTTGAATTTTTTAATGAAAATTGGTGGGTGTACTAGTCACATACTAGGTACTCTCTGGTTAGTTGGTTTTGTCAAGGTGCACTGGTTTGGTTGGTTTTTTAGAATTGGTGATCTTCACATATGATATAGATTCAATTTTGAAATGTCATTTGAATCAAGTTTCCAAATGTTTCTTTGAGTTTGAAAGGTGGGCTTGGGTTCACTTTTACTTGCGCTAGCAAGGGGTGAAAATAATTGGAATTGTTTCTATTTGAAATCTTGGACAATTAACACTCAAAGTGGTCTAGTGAGCAAGATTGGAAAAAATGACCATTAGCTCATTTTGTTTGTTTTTTAATTTCTCTTCATTTGTTTCTCCTTGGATTTGATTTATATGATGTTGTTTTCATATTTAAACCATTCCTTGCTAATCACAACAATCACACAAGTCCATTCCTGCATTCGTACAATCATCACATACACACATGCATTCATATGATTTTAATTAACAAAAGTTTTTGTTAACCCTAATTTTGGTGATTGGAAATTGATAACCCTTGATCAATATTTTTGGGATGTTACAAACCTTACCTCCTTAAACAAAATCTCGTCCTGAGATTTGAGAAAGAATAAAAAGAAAACTAGGATTTAAAGAGATCGGGAAACTCCGTCTTGATGTAATCCTATCGTTCCCAGGTAGCTTCTTCTTTAGTGTGGTTACTCCACTGAATCTTGAGAAACTTGATGCTTCGGGTCCTGGTGGTTCAGAAAGCTTCCTCCAAAATACGGATGGGTACTTCAGGATATGTCAGGTCATCGTTGATCTCTATGGTTTGGTGATCAATATTCTTGAATACTTCAGTCTTCTCCGGGACTTCTAGGCATTTGCGAAGTAACGATATATGGAACACATGATGCACGGCTGACATATCCTTTGGCAGTTCCAGATGATATGATACTTCTCCTCGACGATTCAAAATCTTGAAGGGTCCGATATATCTAGGTGCTAACTTTCCTCTGAGCTGGAAAGGTTTCATTCCTTTCAAAGGTGACACTTTGAGATACACAAAATATTCGCTATTGAAGACAAGGTCTCGATGTCTCTTGTCGGCATAACTCTTCTGTATGGATTGGGAGGTCTTGAGGTGCTCACGAATCTTGTGAACTTTCTCTTCTGCTTCCCGTAGGATGTCGGGTCCGAAAATCTGACTCTCTCCTACTTCCGACCAATTCGAAGGGGTACGGCACTTCCTTCCATACATGAATTCAAATGGGGCCATTTGCAAACTAGCTTGATAACTGTTGTTGTACGAAAATTCTGCGAAAGGCAGACAATCTTCCCATTTAGATCCATACTCTAGCACACAGGCTCTCAACATATCTTCGAGTATTTTATTTACTCGCTCCGTTTTTTCATTAGTCTAAGGGTGATAAGTTGTGCTAAAATCTAGTCGGGTTCTTAATCCTTCTTGGACTTTCTTCCAAAATCTCGAGGTAAACTGAGTTCCTCGATCTGACACGACATTCTTGGGAACTCCATGCAAAATGACGATTCTAGCATTATACACCTCTGCTAGTTTCGAACTCTGGTAGGTGGTCTTGAATGGTAAGAAATGGGCGACCTTGGACAATCTATCAACTATGACCCAGATAGAGTCATTTCCCCTACTAGATGTAGACAAACCGGTGATAAAATCCATTCCAACTGAATCCCATTTCCATTCTAGAATCTATAATGGTTGCAACACTCATGCGGGTCTATGATGTCCCGCCTTGACTCTTTGACAGATATCACACTTGGCTATGTAGCTTTCGATTTCACTCTTCATCTTATGCCAGCAAAATTGCTCCTTCAAATCCTCATACATCTTCGTTCCTCCAGGGTCGATAGAATAAAGGGTATGATGGGCCTCTTTCAAAATAGCTTGCTTCAACTCAGAATCTGCTGGTACACAGAGACGTCATTTATACCACAAAACTCCTTCATCTTCGATGAATCCGGGTACTTTGCCTTTACCGATACGACGTTTGATTCCGTCGATACTAGCATTTCCTTTTTGTGCCTCCTTGATCTGACTGATCAAAGTGGGTTGAAGTTCTATGCGAGCCAAAAATCCTTCACTTACTAATTCCATTCTAAAATCTTCCAACTACTTGTGCAAACTTGGTTCCTCCTTCAGAATCATTGAGTGCAAGCGACACGGCAATCTGCTAAGGGCATCTGCTACCACATTGGCTTTACCCGGGTGATAGTGAATTTCGAGATCATAGTCCTTGATTAGCTCTATCCATCTTATTTGCCTCATATTCAGCTCCTTCTGAGTGAAAATGTACTTCAGGCTTTTGTGATCTGAATAAATCTCACAATGGTTTCCCATAAGGTAATGCCTCCATGTCTTCAAGGCTAAGACTACGACTGCTAGTTCAAGGTCATGGGTAGGATAAATCTGCTCATGCTGCTTCAGTTGTCGGGATAGATATGATATTACTTTTCCTTCTTGCATAAGAACACATCCGAGACCGATCTTGGATGCGTCATAATACACATCAAAAGGCTTCGTGAGATCCGGCATGATCAAGATTGGGGCTGAGATCAGTCTCTTCTTAAGTTCTTGAAAACATGTTTCACATTTTTCCGTCCATTCAAACTTCTTAATCTTCTTCAACAATTGGGTCATGGGTCTGGCGATACTCGAGAATCCTTCTACGAACTTGCGGTAAGATCCTGCTAATCCGAGAAATGCACTAACTTGGGTTTGAGTGGTTGGGGCTTGACAATCTTCAACATCCTTCACCTTTGCAGGGTCAACGGCAATTCCTCCGACTGACACAATATGTCCAAGGAATCCTACCTCCTGTAACGAGAATTCACATTTGCTAAACTTGGCATAAGGTTGTTTCTCTCTAAGGGTTCCAAGGATGGTCCTTAGGTGTAGCTCATGTTCTTCTTCTGATTTGGAATAGATCAGAATGTCATCGATGAAAATAACGACAAACTTATCCAGGAAGTCCATAAAAATCTTATTCATGGGGTTCATCAAATAAGTGGGGGCATTGGTTAATCCAAAAGACATGGCAGTATACTCATACAATCCATATCTAGTGGTGAAGGCAGTCTTCGGAATATCCTCTGCGTGAATCTTGAGTTGATATTTACCAGTTCTAAGATCAATCTTAGAAAATACTTTAGCACCGGTCAACTGGTCAAACAGGTCTTCTATCTTTGGCAGTAGGTACTTTTTCTTGATGGTGACATCATTCAACTTCCGATAATCCGTACACAAACGGTTACCTCCATCCTTCTTGTCCACAAATAAGACATGTGATCTGCATGGCGACGCACTTGGTTGGATCAATCCTATCTCCAGCATAGCATCCAGTTGCTTCTTCAGCTCCACTAATTCAGACGGGTTCATACTACATGGTCTCTGGGCTATGGGTCTGGTTCTAGGGATTAGTTCAATGATAAACTCGATATCCCGATATGGGGGCATACCAGGCAAAACATCTGGAAATACATCGGGGTATTCACAGACTACAATGACTTGGTCAATGGTTGGTTGCGCTAGACTCTTGTTGCACTTGAATTGACGGGGCAAGGTTTCAGATACATGTTCTACTGATATTCCGGCTCTACTGGTCATGGTTATGGCTTTCTTGGCACAGTCCATTAATCCTTTATGTTTTGACATCCAATCCATTCCTAGTACTACTTCCAAACCTTTAGTTCCAAGTACTATTAGATTAGCATAAAAATCTATGCCATGGATTCGAATAGTTACGGCCTTGCAAATTTGTCTAGCTTTGGTGGTTGAACCAGGTATTTGAACTATAATAACATGCTTCAATTTTGTTGGTTGAATCTTACTAGTGCATGCAAATTCTTCAGTAACAAACGAGTGCGATGCTCCAGAATCAAACAACACTCTTGCAAGTACTAAGTTAACAGAAAACATACCCAGGACGACATCTGGCGCTTCTTGGGCTTCTTCTGCATTCATGAGAAACAGACGGCCGTTGCGATTGAGCGAATTTCCTGGGGAAAATCTCCTTCCAGGCTGAACACGACGTTGCAGCTGAGCTGGGGCATTCACATTGGGGGGCTGCTGCAATATTCTCGGGGCACTCATTGGAATAGTGACCCTTGGTTCCACATTCATAACAAGTCACTTGAGACTTGTCCTTTGTTGCAACAGGCACAACATTGCTTCTAGTTCTCGGGGCAGTATTGGTGTTGGTGGCGACATTGTTGTTGTTGATCTTGGGCGGTGCACGATTGAAATTGCTAGCGTTGCCAGGGTTGTTGTTGTGGTTTCCTCCGGGCCTTGGGTTTCCACGGTTGGGATAGGTTGGATGGTTCATCAGGGGTCTATTGGTTCTTGGGGAAAATCCTATAGACGGGTTGGGGCGATACTTTGGGGTATGGTGGGTTTCTGGTTGATTCATCATTCTACGCTTGCGGTTCTCATTGGCTTGGTTGATCTTGCCTTCCATCTGAATGGAAGAATCCACTAAGGCTTCAATGTCAACAAATGAAATGTTGACTAACACTGTTTGCATCTCAGCATGCAGACCATTCAGGAATCTCTCTTTTTTCTTGTCTTCAGTGTCAAACTCATCAGGTGCATACCTAGCCAATGACAAAAATTTGTCAAGGTACTCAACTACTATCATCCTCCCTTGCTTCAGTTCTCTGAATTCATCTCTCATCCTCTTGATGAAACCTGGTGGCACATGGGTTCTGCAGAACTTGAGTTTGAATTCATCCCAAGTCATCATTTGTCCTCCATTCATGGCGCGAACGCTGTTCCACCAAGCTCTTGCATCTCCTGCCTGATAGTGGGTGGAAAACAGTACTTTCTTATTGGCTTCCACTCCTGCAACTTCTAAGTTGTTTTCCATGGTTTGTCGCCAATCATCTGCATCTAGGGGATCTTCAGACTTAGTAAAAATGGGTGGGTTGATGTTCTGAAAGTTCTTGAACTTTGTTCCATGGTTGTCTTGGTTTCCATGGCCTTGATTGTTGTTGGCCATCTGAGCTAGTGTTGAAGGGTGGCTAAGTTGGCTTTCGTTCGGCTCTTTCAGCTTCGCGGTCCGAAACCAACATTTGCAAGATCTGCAACATTGGGTCCGGGGACGAAGTGCTTCCTCCGCGAGGCATATGAAGATTGATATAGATCATGAGAAAAGAGGGAAATTTCTAAGCTTCGAGGTTTGTTTTTGAAATTTTTTTGAAGTTTGGCTCAGATTTTTCTAGCAAGTTGCTTTGCATTCATTCATTCATAGCATACGATACAAACACACACCACAACAAGGAAAACAGATGGTTTTAAGAACCATTCTGGGAAACTACGATACAGTGGGACCGGATACAAGTCACTAACGCTAGTGCTGAAGTGCTATTACTCCTCGGAATCGTTGTCCTCATCTTCCTCATCATCATCATCATCAATGAAGGCGATGTCGTCCTCATCTATGAAGAAGTCCATGCCTTGATCCTCCAGAAAGTCATCATCGTCACTGAGATAAGAGTAGGGATCTTCACGGATGTCCTCCCCTACATTCTCCCTCTCCTCAAGATGCATGTCCCTCTCGTGGATGGTCTCCTCCAACTCTATGATCATGTGGTGAAGGCGGGCAATGATGCGCTCCTTCTTGTCGAGCTGATGGCGACGAGACTGGCGATCCTTCACTAGCATGGAAATGGTCTGATCCTTCTAGACAGCGATGGCATAGTTGTGGTTGGCGTCGGAGCGGGCATTGTCCAACTCTTTCTGCCGGTCATACATCATGAAACTGAGGTGGTCCACTTGATTCTTCAGCTCAGGGTGGTATGGTGCCTCCAATGGCTATTCCATATCATCACGCCTTGGGAAGAACTCAAAGTGGTTACCCTTGATCTGATTGATACTCTGCCCACACAGACGGGCGAGAGATTCTTGCATTTCCCTGGCAAGTCCGTCGATCTAGTTATTCTCTCTAATGGTGAACTGAATTCCCTCTGAGGTGGGGGCTTCAATCTTTCCTTGTAGACTTGCAACAATAAGCTAGTGTAGTTCCTCTCCTTCCTGATCGTTGAGCTGAGCTCCGAAGAACTCAGGGTGCGGGCGCTCCAGAAGTTCCGAAAGCTGGTCTAGGTCACGCTCAAAGATGAGATCTCCTCCATTTCCCAACTGATAGAACTTGCTATACTTCACGTCCATCTATAAGAATATAGGATGAGTAAGTTAGTAGAGTGATCCAGTGTGTAAAATTTTATGTAAGTGTGCAAGAATTCTTGAGGAACATGAATTTTCATGAAAGAATCTATGTGATAAGAATGAGAATAAGTTTTCGTAAATACTGACTTCCTTGGTTTTGAAACTAAGTTTTTGATTAAACATCCATTTTAAACTAGGGTCTCCTATGGTCAGGATGGCTCTGATACCAACTTGTCAACACCGGATTTTTAATCCCAGATGCTTGTTATTCCATACATCGCAATCCCAGGATTACCATTTTTGCGAGACATAACAGATTGGATATCACAGTACATCATCCATTACAAACCATACATAAGGTCTTACAACAAATAAAGGATCTCATGATCTGGTGTTATTACAAATCAAGCAGCGGAATAATAACGGTAGCGCGGGCAAGACTCCATCTTCATAGTCACAGGCAATGCTGACGATGGGAGATGATCCTAGTTGTCGTAAACTTCCTCCGGTCCATCCTCCTGATAGTCCTCTTCATAGTCTGGCCACGGGAATAGCCAGGGACAAATCCATTAGTACTCTTTAAGTACTCGCAAACTAATACTAACTAGTGAAGTAGTTTTTGAGTAGGAATACTAAGCTCTAGGTTGTTTTGCAAAAAGTCAGATTTATCTCTAACTGGGTTCAGAAGCAAACAAAGCTAGCTGAAAGTTTTATAACACCTAAGTGGGAACTTGAGTTTCATATCACAAGCCTGTTGTGGTCAAGTCAAAGTCATTTTGAAAACATCTGACGACAGAACAATATGGCCACTCCAACTGTCCATAACCGCGGACGCGGCTATTCAAATAGTTTGACACTCTGCAGAGGTGGTACACTTTTACCACAATATTCGATACATCTATCAGGAACAATCCTAGATTCACCATACTCATTATGCGGATAATCAATCCTAACCTTTCAATTACACGCCCTAGTATAGGCATGTAGAGGTCCCAACCTTTAATAAGGGAGAGATCCATGTGTTTACAATGCTAGTCCCTGGATCAATAGCTAGCATCCACAGTTAAGATGTAATATCAAGAAACAAAGGTCACAATACAACTTTATAACCAGGAATAAAATAATTCATTACATCTTACATAGCTCGTTTGGCTATCTCATTACAATGAAGCAGAAATAACTATATAGCATGGAGTCCTTCATCTTCAAAGTGCCACAGGCAATCATGTTTGTTGTAGACTTGTAATCCTATTTAACACATTTCACTGACATCAAACAAACTTGCAACATAATAAGTTACAGCCACAAGGGTCAATACATTTGAATTGTATTGGAAAGCTTCACTACTATGTGGAAATAAGTTGGATCCTATCAATATATGCATATATGGCTAAGTAGAGTTTAGGCCCATTTGTAGAAAGCAATATAATTTTGTCCTAACTTTTCAAAATAGTTTTTGATCTCTTTGACAATCTTTCTGAACTCCTTGGAAACCTCCAAGTGCTTCGAATCCGTTGTTGACACCATCAAGTTTTACTTTGAGGAATTGGAATGTTGAGATCTTCCATAGCTTCAGGCCTTAGTTGCTCAGAGTTGTCCGTAACCGGGGACACGGCTAAGTACATAGAATTTTGATCTTCTGAAGAAGTTGTACACTTTACCCACATGACACAATCTCGTCTTGACGCCACCAGTGGCCGCTGGATAAGTACACACCAAATGGAGTACCGGCAGATCGAGAATGTGACAATGTCTTTCCATAGAAGTCCTCCCAATACACAATGCTAGATTGTCTACCAGGCACCAATGTAAGGATATATTTCCAATACATGATTCTAGTTAACCTGAAGAGGTGCCAATGCAAGGGTCTTCCACTATGTAGTTGACTAAGCCAGAGCCCATTTAGCATGTGGCTGTACACGGAAGCCACTGTACGAGAAACATGTTCAATCTCTAAGTCCCTGGGTGGTTTTCTTATAGTGCACATACAAAAAGATAGCCATATAAACATGGTTCCCTTTGTTGCCACCTTCTCCAAAAGTGAGTATCCTCTTTCCACCCAGGTGGTTCATTGAGTACTTGTTTTATTATATAAAACATATATTTTTCCAACACTTCATATATAATCATGGTATGGTATTCCACCCCAAATATATAGAAGGGCTAAGCATACTACAACTACAATGTTTTCACTAAGGAAGAATAAGGGTATCTTAGATATAGCATAGCATAGAAATATAGTAGTCCTATCATGCATACTACAAAAATCCACTAAGTGTAATGAAAATAGTAGGACATGGATGATAGTGTCACTTGCCTTAGTAATTGGTGGTGTTGGTACACTCTTCGCAATAACACACTTGACAATCAACACAATCTATCAAGCAAAACAACTAAGACAAAACATACACAAGATCAACACTAATGGCAACACAAAAATCATTATAAAGTATGCAAACATGCAAGATGGCAATTTTTATTGTACAAATTTTTATAACAAGGTTCTAAACATTACTAAGTGATTTATGAACATTTTATATTTTCAAGATTAAAAATGCAACCATTTGTGCAATTGTAGCAATTAGCAACATTTTCTAAAGTTGGAAAGGCCATTCTCACTAAATAATTGCCACGGTCTTATTTATACTAGAATAAAATTATATTTTTGTCTTACTGTATAGAGGGTTCAAATTACAACCATTTGCAAAAGTATTCACTTAAAAATAATTTACACAACAATTTTTATACTCAAAATACTCCACAAATGGTTCTGTATAAAACATGATTTTAAAATACTCACAAATAACTAATTATTGCTCCACTGTGTTCTACTCGTTTTTGTGAATCCATAGACATATTATTTGCTAAATTTGGATATACAGAACTAAAGATACAATTTTTATGGTGAAAATGACCAATTAAACCATTTAATTTATAAATTAAATTTTTGTACAGAGAATAAGTAATATTATTTCACAAATGGATTCTACAGAATCTCAGATTTTCAAGGATACCAAATTTATAATTTTTGGACTTCTAAATCTTTTTCTATGAATTATACGAGTTCGTACTAAAATCTGGAAAAGTCAAACTCGAGAATTGACTGAAATTGACTTTGATCGATCTGACTGAGTTGACTGTTGACTATGCTCATGTCATGATGATGTCAGATTTGACTACAGAGAAAGTTGCTCGGATGGAAAAACTTTCTACATGAAAGTTGTAGATAACAACTAGATCTATCTACTGTTCAAAGTAAATTGTGTTTGGAGCAACGAGGTGGGCGTAAAATGGATTATACCTTCTAAGATCTGAATCTTTGACCGTGTTTTTCTCTCTGCTCGATAAACGAAACAAGGTGAAACCAGCAGGAATGGAACCGTCTTGACGAGGGGAACAACTTCCGTCTTCAAGCCACCGCGATCCTAGGTCGTCTTGAAGGTCTATTTGGGTGGAGAAGATTGCGGAAAATTTTGCATGAAAATGGGGCTAAGATGAGTTGAAACCTTGTGAACTTTCCTGGAGTGGGGTTTATATAGGATGGGGGTGGGGGTTGGATTAAAGGAGATTAAAGAGGGAGAGGAATTAGGGGATATTTAGTGCAATTTAGGAGGACAATTGAGAGTCATTTAGGAGCATTAGATACAAAGACGAAGTGCTCCCTGGTACAAGTTCGTGTATGTACGTGGCCTCCTGGTGGCCTCTTGGCCGATCGGCCTGGTTGGGCCGGCCCATTTTGGCTGGCCTGACCGGCCATTTTTTTTGTTTTATATTTTTTTTATTTCTTAATTCTATCATAACTTTTGATTTAGAGCTTTGAATTTATTGATTCAAATTTCTGTGGGTTCGTAAATTCATGGGCAATATTTTAAATCATAAATTTTATATACTTGGAAATATTTAATTTTATCAATTATTAATTAGTCAATTATTGTATGATTGCATTTGTGCGATATTGGCCTAGTTGCAGGACAATATATTTGGAATGACTTGGATTCTTTCCTTATTTGAACTTGATTCGATTTAGTTCCACTTTACATGGATAACTATGAATTAAAGTTTGAAAATATGAGAGGATAATTTTATAAAATCTTAAAATAGCTCACATAAGCTATGGTGCTTATTTTAAAACGAGACTCTTTGCTTTTATTTTTGGTTCAAAACAAAACAAAGGTTGTTTAAAAAATGTAAATGAAGTAGTTGAGATGTATAGATGGTTTTTGGTTGAGAACATTTCTCAAGATTAAAAATAGATTTTCAAATATAGGAAGTTTGTGAAAAAGATTTTGAAGGGGAACCTTGCAAATTATAATTTTGAAGTAGAGGAGATATATGGATAATCTTGATGCTTTGATCTTAGCGTTTTTGTTAAATGCTATTTTTATTTTAAGGAGTACCTTTATTTGGGGGAAAACTTTTGTAATAGTTTAAAAGGTTTTAATGTATCCAATTAGAAGCAAAAAGTTTCTTTTCCCCATAAATTTCAACAATTGTTTCTTTTGTTTATTTATTTTTCACATTTCAAAATTTAGAAAATTTTGGGATGTGACAGGCTACCACCCTTAAAATAAATCTCGTCCCGAGATTTGGGAAGGCTAGAGGTTACAAGTTGGATTCAAAACAACTAGGGTACTACCACCCTTAAAAAGGTTTTCAACTAGATTACATTTTGGCTTACTTGGGATCTTGATGTAACTTTTCTGGGCACTTGTTTGCATAATGGCCTAGCTCTTTGCATTTGAAACACATCACTTGGCTAATATCCTTATTTTCCTTTGGTATCATTGCTTCTTGTTTGTTTCCTTGGTTCTTCTTCTTTTTGGGTCTCTCCAAAGCTAGGAGTTCTTCTAGTTCATGCTCTTCATATCTCACCTGAAAGGTGGGAAATCTTTCGCTCTTCTTGGGGCAGTCACTAGAGATATGACCTTCTTCTCCACAAGAGTAGCAACACTTGGTGGTTACTTTGGACTTGGCTCTATGAAGCATGGTTCTGACTTTGCCTTCATCCTTCTTGGTAGAAGTTGTTCCTTCATGGAGTTTTCCAAACATTTGATGCATTCCATCTTGCTTCATTTGTTGAACTATAGGATAGATGGGGCATTGGATAGGGACAAGATTATTTCCTTCACATAGGAAACAAGTCACTTGGGATGTGGGGCATTGTTTAGTTGGATGTTTCTCTTCACAATTAGGGCATTGATCCTCATGGTCTTTGGAAGTGTGTTCCATGTCTCCACAAATATTGCAAGCTTGAGTTCCTTCTATAATATCATCCTTGACATCATCGTTGTCACAAACTCCTTGGGAAGAGTTGTTTATCATGTTGATCATTTGATTGGTCATCCTTTGCAATAATTGAGATTGGGTTTCCAAAAACTTTTGCAAGGTTGGGTCTAACTCATTGTTGTTGGATAAAAATTGTGTTGTCACTTGATTCAACTGGGCTTGAGTTGCTAGAAGTAGTTCTCTCATGTGCATGTCTTGGTTATTATTGTCACCATGCTTGATATTGGAGTTTCTTGGAGAAGTCATCTATTTGGGTTGGATTGGGATTAGAATAGGCAAAAGATTTATAGAGGAAGAATTCTAATCACACACAACAATTCACACAAATAATGTGCAAGCAATCACAAACAAACATTTCACTCAAACAACAAGATTCAAGCATATTTTTAGGCAACAAGACATTTTTGCTACACCACATAAGTTGTTGTGATCAATATATGATTTAAACTAATCTCTAGTATGGTGGTCCAACTATAGGTTTCACTTGATATCATTCCATTCTTCTTGGTTATTTCTTAATGAATAATATCGTGGTGTTCTTGGAAAAATTCTTGCATCTTGGTCACAAGATTCAAAGGTGATGATGATTTCTTCTAAGTTGTGTTTCCTTAGTCTTTAAGTCTTGAGTTACATTCTTGTCTCACTTGTAGTCCTTAGTGATGTCCAAGTTGAAGTCCTTGGTGAAACTAAAGTTGAAGTCATTGGTGATATTGAAGTCATTGGTCAAGTTGAAGTCTTTTCTCATGTTGAGGATTTTGTCCAACAAGTTGAAAAGGAAGAGATGTAGATTCAAAACCAAAAAGGTTGAGGAAAGAGTTTACAAGATTGTTTGTAAATAAGTTTTGAACAAATACAACTCCTATTTTTCTAAGGGGTTTTGTCCAATCCTAGGGTTACAATCCTACAGGCAACACGGTGCTCTGATACCATCTATACAGGTCCCAACCTTTAATAAGGGAGAGATCCATGTGTTTACAATGCTAGTCCCTGGATCAATAGCTAGCATCCACAGTTAAGATGTAATATCAAGAAACAAAGGTCACAATACAACTTTATAACCAGGAATAAAATAATTCATTACATCTTACATAGCTCGTTTGGCTATCTCATTACAATGAAGCAGAAATAACTATATAGCATGGAGTCCTTCATCTTCAAAGTGCCACAGGCAATCATGTTTGTTGTAGACTTGTAATCCTATTTAACACACTTCACTGACATCAAACAAACTTGCAACATAATAAGTTACAGCCAAAAGGGTCAATACATTTGAATTGTATTGGCAAGCTTCACTACTATGTGGAAATAAGTTGGATCCTATCAATATATGCATATATGGCTAAGTAGAGTTTAGGCCCATTTGTAGAAAGCAATATAATTTTGTCCTAACTTTTCAAAATAGTTTTTGATCTCTTTGACAATCTTTCTGAACTCCTTGGAAACCTCCAAGTGCTTCGAATCCGTTGTTGACACCATCAAGTTTTACTTTGAGGAATTGGAATGTTGAGATCTTCCATAGCTTCAGGCCTTAGTTGCTCAGAGTTGTCCGTAACCGGGGACACGGCTAAGTACTTAGAATTTTGATCTTCTGCAGAAGTTGTACACTTTACCCACATGACACAATCTCGTCTTGACGCCACCAGTGGCTGCTAGCTAAGTACACACCAAATGGAGTACTGGCAGATAGAGAATGTGACAAAGTCTTTCCATAGAAGTCCTCCCAATACACAATGCTAGATTTTCTACCAGGCACCAATGTAAGGATATGTTTCCAATACATGATTCTAGTTAACCTAAAGAGGTGCCAATGCAAGGGTCTTCCACTATGTAGTTGACTAAGCCAGAGCCCATTTAGCATGTGGTTGTACATGGATGCCACTGTATGAGAAACATGTTCAATCTCTAAGTCCCTGGGTGGTTTTCTTCTAGTGCACATACAAAAAGATAACCATATAAACATGTTTCCCTTTGTTGGCACCTTGTCCAAAAGTGAGTAACCTCTTTCCACCCAGGTGGTTCATTGAGTACTTGTTTTATTATATAAAACATATATTTTTCCAACACTTCATATATAATCATGGTATGGTTTTCCACCCCAAATATATAGCAGGTCTAAGCATACTACAACTACAATGTTTTCACTAAGGAAGAATAAGGGTATCTTAATAGGATATAGAATAGCATAGAAATATAGTAGGCCTATCATGCATACTACAAAAATGCACTAAGTGTAATGAAAATAGTAGGACATGGATGATAGTGTCACTTGCCTTAGTAGTTGGTGGTGTTGGTACACTCTTCACAATAACACACTTCACAATCAACACAGTCTATCAAGCAAAACAACCAAGACAAAACATACACAAAATCAACACTAATGGCAACACAAAAATCATGCAAAGTATGCAAGCATGCAAGATGGCAATTTTTATTGTACAAATTTTTATAACAAGGTTCTAAACATTACTAAGTGATTTATGAACCTTTTATATTTTCAAGATTACAAATGCAACCATTTGTGCAATTGTAGCAATTAGCAACATTTTCTAACAGTTGGAAAGGTCATTCTCACTAAATAATTGCGACGGTCTTATTTATACTAGAATAAAATTATATTTTCATCTTACTGTATAGAGGGTTCAAATTACAACCATTTGCAAAAGTATTCACTTAAAAATAATTTACACAACAATTTTTATACTCAAAATACCCCACAAATGGTTCTGTATAAAACATGATTTTAACAGATTCAAAAATACCGAATTATGGCTCCACTATGTTCTACTCGTTTTTGTGAATCCATAGACATATTATTTGCTAAATTTGGATATACAGAACAAAAAATAATATTTTTATGGTGAAAATGACCAATTAAACCATTTAATTAATAAATCAAATTTTTGTACAGAGAATAAGTAATATTATTTCAGAAATGTATTCTAAAGAATCTCAGCTTTTCATGGATACCAAATTTATAATTTTTGGACTTCGAAATCTTTTTCTATGAATTATACGAGTTCGTACTAAAATCTGGAAAAGTCAAACTCGAGAATTGACTGAAATTGAGTTTGACCGATCTGACTGAGTTGATTGTTAACTATGCTGATGTCATGATGATGTCAGATTTGACTACAGAAAAAGTGGCTGGGATGCAAAAACTTTCTACATGAAAGTTGTAGATAACAACTAGATCTATCTATTGTTTAAAGGAAATTGTGTTTGGAGCAACGAGGTGGGCGTAAAATGGATTATACCTTCTAAAATATGAATGTTTGACCGCGTTTTTCTCTCTGCTCGATGAACGAAACAAGGTGAAACCAGCGGGAATGGAACCATCTTGACGAGGGGAACAACTTCCGTCTTCAAGCCACTGCGATCCAAGGTCGTCTTGAAGGTCTATTTGGGTGGAGAAGATTGGGGAAAATTTTGGACGGAAATGGGGCTAAGATGAGTTGAAAACTTGTGAAATTTCCTAGAGTGGGGTTTATATAGGAGGGGGTGGGGGCTAGATGAAAGGAGATTAAAGAGGCAGATGAATTAGGGGGTATTTAGTGCAATTTAGGAGAGCAATTGAGAGTCATTTAGGAGCATTAGATACAAAGACTAAGTGCTCCCTGCTACAAGTTCGTGTATTTACGTGGCCTCCTGGTGGCCTCTTGGCCGATCGTCCTGGTTGGACCGGCCCATTTTGGCTGGCCTGGCCGACCATTTTTTTTTGTTTTATATTTTTTGTCTTAATTCTATCATAACTTTTGATTTAGAGCTCCGAATTTATTGATTGAAATTTCTGTGGGTTCGTAAATTCATGGGCAATATTTTAGAACATAAATTTTATATATTTGGAAATATTTAATTATGTCAATTATTAATTAGTTAATTATTGTATGGTTGCATGTGTGCGATATTGGCCTAGTTGCAGGACAATATATTTGGAATGACTTGGATTCTTTCCTTATTTGAACTTGATTCGATTTAGTTCCACTTTACATGGATAAATATGAAATAAAGTTTGAAAATATGAGAGGATAATTTTATAAAATCTTAAAATAGCTCACATAAGCTATGGTGCTTATTTTAAAACGAGACTCTTTGCTTTTATTTTTGGTTCAAAACAAAACAAAGGTTGTATAAAAAATGTAAATGCAGTAGTTGAGATGTATAGATGGTTTTTGGTTGAGAACATTCCTCAAGATTAAAAATAGATTTTCAAATACAGGAAGTTTGTGAAAAAGATTTTGAAGGGGAACCTTGCAAATTATAATTTTGAACTAGAGGAGATATATGGATAATCTTGATGCTTTGATCTTAGGGTTTTTGTTAAATGCTATTTTTATTTTAAGGAGTACCTTTATTTGGGGGAAAAATTTTGCAATAGTTTAAAAGGTTTTAATGTTTCCAATTAGAAGCAGAAAGTTTCCTTTCCCCATAAATTTCAACAATTGTTTCTTTTGTTTATTTATTTTTCACATTTCAAAATTTGGAAAATTTTGGATGTGACAAGGCACCTCTCCTATGAGTTTGGCCTCCCAACCATGATCATCTCTCATCTTGGGAACTGCACAGGTGGACAATCTTCACAAGGTAGCCTCATCTCAAACCTTGGCCACAAGGGAACCCATACTAAGGTATATAAACTTCTAGTCAAGCCCTACCCAAATTTCAGTTATTGTGATTGTACGGTAAAATTGGAATGGTATCGCATCCAGACAACCATCAGTTTTTATAAAGTGCTAAGGCTCATGCCTCAACATTTTCATCATCAAAATCATCTTGTGTTCAAGAACACATGTCAAAACATTGTTAGTAGAATGACTCATCATTCTAAGGTTTTCATAACCATTTTCACCAAGTATTCCCATCTAAAGTGATCAAGTTTTATGCTTAGCACTAGCATCTACAAGTGGGGCTAAACACTAACGAGGGGTGATAATTAAGTGTGACTTATCTAAGTTCAATCTCATGCCTCGGGATGACATCAAGATTTATCTAACTTAGGCCAAGTTTTATGCTCTTTATGCTACCTTTAAATCTTTCCACAGTCTACAAGTTAGTAAGTAAACTCAAATAGAAAGCTTTGATAAAGAAATAAAATAACTAAGCTTGCAAGTAAAACTGGGATTGGGTATCATCCATTTGTATAATTAAGGCATGCCTATCTTATAGTGTAAGCTTGCAAGTAATACTTGCATGGTTTCGCTTAGATTGTTAAGATAGTAGCATTCCCTATGCAGAGCAGTGGTTGAAGTTCTGGTCGGCTTCTTCCTCGTAGTATTCTCCTTCCTCCTCGTATCCTTGGTCGGTACTAGCGTCTATAAATAAATACGAGGTACATAATCACCAAACAATTCTTAACTACTTCTATTTACAGACAAAGTTTCACACTAGATGATCTAGCATCATCACTATTATCAAAAGGATTAAGGCAATAGTTTTATTCATTTTATTTTAGAAAAGTAATTTCTACTCATTAAAAAACTAGTTAAGATTTAATAATCTCCAACTAAAACATGGGATCATGTTGACACATGTCATCACCACATATTTTAGTACTTGGGAAGGTGATTTAAAGTGGTGTCACAATTTAATAAGGTTTAACCTTTTTATTTTATTAAATAAAGTGACTAGAAATGCCTATGGGCCATTCTTTTATTACTTGTCCAATATTTCTGCAAGTAAACCTAGATATTTTTATATATTCATAAAGGACTTGTCAAATGTGATTTTTGAGAGTTGGAATCAACCCAAAAGCTTTTATGGTTGAATTTTGAAAAATGTTTGAATGCAGAAAAGTCTCTGCCTTGTTAATTTTACAATAGGTTATCTACAATTCCAAATGATTTGAATCCACAGTTTTGGATTAAGAATTCCAGTACCTTTCTAGCAAAATTAGTTCAATACAATTTGGTTCAGTGAATCGATCTGGGTTGATTTTTGAATCTAGAGACAGAACTATGTTTAAAACTAAATGGAAAAACCTAGATTCAAACTACTGGGTCACGCGGGAAGTTAACTAGGCCGGCCCATGGCGCACAGCGCGCGCGGGGGTGGGTTTAAGTGGTTGTCCCCACCAGTCATCAAGACAGAGGGTGCGAAGGGGTACGGGGCAATTTAGACCGTGCGAGTAACATCTAATCCAACGACTGGGGCTTATCGTCTCCATCGGTCAGCACCGGCGAGACTGAACCCTAGCACAGCCATTTGGGGTCTGTGGGGGCTCACCGGGGCGCAGGCGATAGTCGGCGATGGAGGCGAACGACGAAGTCGACAATGGCGATCCTCCTGGTACTGGTGTCTCCTCCTAGGGCGGCTCCAATTGACGGCTCCTCTTCTCCTCCTCCATGACAGACTCTGGCGAAATTCCGGCGACCTGCTGCTCGCCTTGCTCCGGGGATGAGTGGGTGTGATCAGTGAGAGGTGGGGAGTGAGATGGTGTGCTGAAATTGAACGGGGGAGGCCACTGTTTATAGTGCAGCAAGGGGACCGAAGGGCGCGGGTGGAGCTCGTCGTGGTCGTCTACACAATGAGCTAACGGCATGGCTAGGGTAGGGGACACTGCTGTGTTCCCTGGTGATGCCCAACGACATGGTGGCGAGGCGTGGGGCGGTGCGAATTGGTCGGAACGCTGCGATGCTCTGGGCGGGTCCGACGGAGGTTTTAATGGCGCACGGGCTCTCCTAGTCGCGCGGCGACGAACGGGCATGTCTTGGCGGTTCCTGGGGAGGTGGTGATCAAGCATGCAAGCGGCAAGGGCGGTGCGCGGTCTGTTCTCGCGTGTCGAGCGCGGCGCTCTGGCGCGCTCTCGTCATGGCACAGAGGCATAGGGCGCGGCGGTTCTAGGGTGGTCCAGGGGCTGGCAGTGCTTGGGCATTCGAAACTGGGTGGCGGTGGAAGGTGGTCTGTGTCCCAGACAAGGTTAGCAAGGCTAGAGCTGCTGATAGCCTTCTGTCGACAATGGGGTAGCAAGTTGGGCTCGGCATGCTCACCATTGATGACAATGTCAAGCTTACAGTGAGCTAGGGCTAGTTAAATTAGTTTTATCATCTACTAAGAGGGTGCTATGAGCTAGAGGGGAGACAATTTAGGCACAAACACTACTCACTATAGTGTTTGATATTTTGTTTGATTTGTGTTTACAAGGTGTTTGATGAAATGGCCGAAAGAGATTTGAATTTGAATTTTTTTATGAAAACTGGTGGGTGTACTAGTCACATACTAGGTAGTCTCTGGTTAGTTGGTTTTGTCAAGGTGCACTGGTTTGGTTGGTTTTTGAGAATTAGTGATCTTCACATATGATATAGATTCAATTTTGAAATGTCATTTGAATCAAGTTGCCAAATGTTTCTGTGAGTTTGAAAGGTGGGCTTGGGTTCACTTTTACTTGGGCTAGCAAGGGGTGAAAATAATTGATATTGTATCTGTTTGAAATCTTGGACTAGAAACACTCAAAGTGGTCTAGTGAGCAAGATTGGCAAAAATGACCATTAGCTCATTTTGTTTGTTTTTGAATTTCTCTTGATTTGTTTCTGCTTGGATTTGATTTAGATGATCTTGTTTTCATCTTTAAACCATTTTTTGCTAATCACAACAATCACACAAGTCCATTCCTACATTCATACAATCATCACATACACACATGCATTCATATGATTTTAATTAACAAAAGTTTTTGTTAACCCTAATTTTGGTGATTGGAAATTGATAACCTTTGATCAATATTTTCGGGATGTTACACGGTGTTTTTCCAGGTCCTCAGCCCTTTTCTCCAGCGCATCCGGAGTAATATCCAAAGCCATTGGGATTGTTATGGTGAGAGCATCTCCGTAAATTTCACGTGCACCCTTAGTGACAACATTTCTATCCACGGGAGGGTCGATAGGCATGGTATTAATCGGATATCCGTCCTGATTCTCCATCTCGATCTATTCATCAACTTTTTCTTTGTTGGTTTCTTCGATGTCCGGCTCTGTCGGTGTCGGATTCTTGTTCTTCTTTTTCTTTGACCGCCTAGTAGCCTTAACGTGCATACCGATGGCAAAGACCTCTTTTGGTCCGGAACCGGGGGATAAACTTCCGTCAGTACTTTCTGTAGTAGTTGGCTTCTGGACCTCGGATGAATCTCCAGTGTCCATGTCATCTTGCGAGGTGTAGTATTCATCCATGCTGTCATACGGACTTAGAGGTGTCTCCGGCTCACCTTGCGCTGGTTTGGAGGTGTAACCTTCTTCATACTACTCCATCTCCTTCTCGAAGTCTTGAAGTTCCTGCAAGGTTAATGACTCCTGAGGGGAACCAGGTAAGTCGGCGTTTCTTCGATTGCATCAATAACTGAATTGTTTTTTGGATCTAGCATCGATAGAATCGGATCCAGAGCTTACGTGGTATACGAAGTAGTGCTTCTTCTTTATCTTGTGCTTCAAGAGTACTTTTTATGCTACGACATCGGTAGGGCCGGATCCATAGCGGATATTTTCCTCATCCGTTTATCCAATCTCGACGGGAAGATCAGATCCGGATTTTTCCTCTGCTGCTTCTTCTACTACTAGAGTGGGCTGGGTGGGTTCGATTTTTTCTGGGATCTTGAACTCTTCAGACTCTGCGGACTAAGCAGATTCGGATTTTTCTTCCGCCGTGGTCATCACCTCAAGGGTGGATTGGGCGGGTTAAGCGAAACCGAGGTAAATATCGACCTCGCCAATAGGCATGATCGTATAGGTTGTCACGGTCTTGCTAGCCGGAATCCAAGTCTCATCGAGAAGGACGAGAGGGACATCACTGGCATAGACCATGCGGCCCATGGCGATTGTTTCTCCGATTCCTAGACGCGCAGACTCCGCCTGGAACGAAGCTCCAAAAGTCACCTGCCCCATGGTGTGGGCCAATTGTAGTCGGATTGTCGACAAGTACGCCATAGGTCGTCCTGACGGCATTGAGAAGGTGGGGTGTGAGACGTTGGATGTTCCGGGAACGGTGAACACAAGTTTACCCAGGTTTAGATCCGACTGTGGTGATCGGATCCTACTCCTACTAGCAACCCAGTAATATATTGGCGAGAGCTGGATGTTATAACGGATTACAAGAGAGGTTCACTTGTGCAACATATGTTGTGGTTATTACCCTAAAGTCTCCCATAGGGCTGGTTTATGTAGTCACCAGGACCTAGGGTTATAGGAGAGACCTATTCGGCTACGTTACAGAGTCGGTAACTAGAAATAGCTTGGACTACAAGTAATACTACAGGACTAAGTCAGTAACTCTTTTGGGCCTTGATGTAGCCGGAACTGGCTCATCCTCTTTCTTTGACTAGGACGCCCGTGAAGCAAAGCTCTAACTCGTTGGTGGGCCACCCTGGTCAGTGAGTCCTGTGGGTATACCCGGAAAGTATATCCCCAACATCGGCTTAATCCGCGAAGAAGCAATGCACTAAAAGCAACACCAGATCACTATTTAATACTACGACATGGCATCACTAAAAGTATATTCCCAACATCGGCATGATGCATGTATGATGCATGACATGGCAAAAATGTGATGCGACTAGGCAATATTAAGCGGAACCGGGTCCCAACATTTAATTAGGTGGTTTATGTTGTTTAGATACCCCGCATTTTAAATGTTGGCTTAACAAGGCAAATCATGGAGGTTTGCTACACAAATTAAAATCGGGCCAATATAAGACTAGAAAAGCATGCATATGATCTCCATATTTAATTATGCGGTGAATCGACATAATGCCCCCAAACCACACAATATGTATGCGACATGAATAATTATATGCAACAGGTAGATATTATATATTATGAAAAAATATGGGGCTCAGAAAAGGGGTCACACATCGGATCGATGGTCTTGGTTCAGGGTCCGACGGGTTTCAGGCTCGGCGAGATCTGTCTTCATATCCCAGAGGGAGAACTTGGCGTTCTTGGGGTCTGGCTTCCATGTAGGCGGCCTTCGGTTCTGGGGATATTTGGGTCGAGGGTCCCTGCATCCATGAAGAAGATCATGTCCATGGTCTTCGGGCCATGGTGCCCATGAAGGAGAACTTGTGTGTCTACTTGGCATCCTTCGGGTATAGGTTTATCGGTACATCGATGCGGATCTTGGCGGTCTTCGGGTGGTATCATACTATCTTCCCACGGTCACCATATTGCATCTTCACCTCACCAACGCAAGTCCAGGGAGCCGAAGGAATCGCCCCAGGGACGCATCAGCTAGGCAGAACCTGCGACATGGCCACACGCGCTTGGGGGTCGGAGAAGAGGCCTTGGTTAGAAGTCGTACATCACCACCACACGTACCGCACCATCTGGCCTGCACACCGGGTTCTGCAAGAGGTCGCGGAGATAAAGGGGACGCGGCTTGCGGCTAGCGGCAGGGGCATTGCAGGGCCGATGGGAGGTGGCCAACTTGAGGAGCATCATGGACTGCGCGAGGCGGCAGGACTCAGGCGATGAAGGTGTCCTGGGGCGGCGGAGCCCGCAGAACTTGGCAGAGGAGGTTGGCGCTTCGCGAGGTGGGGTCGCGGGGCGCATGGACAAGGAGGGCGGCCAATGGAGAGCTGATGAAGGGGTGGTTGCGGCCTGGGAAGGTGAGGCCAGCACAGGGGACGGCGTCAGAGCCAGAGGGATAGGGGGAGGTGCTCGGGGCCGCGGGGACAGTGTCAGGCGGCCATAGAGGGGCACTGGCCGCGAGGAAGAGGAGGGGAACGACACGCGTGGCGCTGCCTATGCTAGAGGCAGAGGAGGAGAGGGTTAGATGGGGCACCGATGGTTGGAGTGGGTGAGGCGGCGCCGGGGATTGAGGTGGTGGCGGCGGGGATGTTGTAGGGTGGGTTTGGTGGCGAGGAGGAGAGAGCCTAGATCGCCGGGTGGGGCCAGTCACGAGCGACGTGCGGGAGTAGGGTCACGAACATGCGAGGAGCGCGTTACATGGTGGGTTCCTGGGTGTGTCGAGTCCAGGGGCGGCGTTGGTGAGTGCAGGTTGGTCTGGGCAAGCGGAATGGATGAGGCGGGGTGGTTCGCGTCGAGTGTGTTGCATGGTGTGCATGTGTGTGTTATCCTGGGGTGTGGTTCGTTGGTGGACTGGGTGTGGTATTGGGATTGGGGCATGAGTGCGTCGTGTTTGTGCTTGCTAGGCGCATGTTGGGTGGGTGTGTTGCTGCGGGTTAGGGTAAGGTGCACTTCGCTTGTGGTTAGGTAGCTGGCAGCAGTGGGTGAGGTAAAAAGGGTAGGGCAGGAGGGGTAGTTTAGGAAGGTTTTAGGCTTAGGGTTTCCTTAGGATTGAGGGGTGGTAGGTGGCTGTGGGTTGGGATTTTGGGCCTGGCCTGCGGCTGCCTCCCCCGATAAAATAGTTTTACTTTATATTTGTATAGTTTTATTTTAAAGACTTTTTGTAAATGATTTTTGGACAAAACAAAATATCCGGAAAAGATCGAGATTTCAATTTGAAATAGAGAAGGGGATAATTATAAAACAACATAGGATTTTGGGAAATAGTTTTAGGCAAATACATGCATGATGATGTCATGATGATGCGCAACATACAAATAATCGCGATTTTCTAGTAGTGGTTTTATCCGGGGTGCTACAAGAGGAAATCTTACTTCTACCATGCGCCTGTCGAGCTTCCTCCATGTTTTTAGGGGTTTCGTCATAGTAGAGGGGCGCAAAACTGGAAAAAAAGTTTTGCATCGGCCACGGTCGAGCCAAGATTTTTGTCGCGAAAGATGTGCCTTCTATGACGACCGACAGGCCCATTCGTTGTGGAAAGAAACATTTCTTGTAGTGTTAGGAGAATGATGTTATGGACACACACATAGTAAGCATATCATAAGGTCAAGTCATTAAAGTTCGTTTGGCTACAAGCTGTCAAATACATAGTAACCTAATCCGTCACCGGATGAGTTCTTTGATGACATAAAAAGCCACTTCCGTAACTGGGTGGTTATAAAGGTGGCATTGGTATTCTGAAAGTATGAATTGAAGCACATGGATCAAGAGTGGGATTTGTCCATCCATATGACAAATAGATATACCCTGGGCCCTCTTGGTGGAATGTCATCCAATTTGCTTGCAAGCATGTGACTAGGTCAGAAGGGATGTCATATCACGGAACAAGTAAAGAGTACTTATCGGTAACGAGGTTGAACTAGGTATGGAGATACCGACGATCGAACCTCGGATAAGTAAAGTATCGTGCGACAAAGGGAATCTGTATCGTATGTGAATGGTTCATTCGATCACGAAGACATTGTTGAATATGTGGGAGCCATTATAGATCTCCAGATCCCAATATTGGTTATTGACCAGAGAGGTGTCTCGATCATGTCTGCATACTTCGTGAACCGTAGGGTGACACACTTATGGTTCGATGTTGTTTAAGTAGATATGGAATATGAGTTGGATATAGAATGTTCTTCGGAGTCTCGGATTGGATCCGTAATGGTCCGGAGAATAAGATTCATATAAGGAAAGTCATTTTCCAGGGTTTGAAAATGTTTTCGGTATTTTGACCAGAAGCTTCTAGAATGTTCTAGAGGGACCGCCAGTGGACCCACTATAGGGTTCGCAGCATAGAAAACAAAAAATTTCCTACGACGGGAACAACTAAGTACCAAGATCTATCTACTAGATACAATAAACGGGTGGATATACATCCATAAAGAACATACCTTTGTAGACCCAAAAGTTTAACGAGGTTTTACTCGTGGACGATGTAAACGAGCGCTTGTCGATCTCAAGATCGAGAAGAAGTCCAGCGCCGCAAATCAGCAGCGCATCTGTGCTCACACACACGTTCAAGCCACCGAATAACCTCCGCCTCCTCGCTCCAGCGATGCATCGGAAGCAACAACTCTTTCCAAATGAAAAGCCACTAGGAACATGTATCTCGCTAGTCCGAGACCATGGGGGATAAACTAGAGGGGGAGAGAGATCCTTCACGAGGAGGTGTGAGTGTGATAGGGGAGAGGGGTCCTTGTTATAGGAGGAGGGGGCACCCCAAGGGGTGTGTCCGGTCCCATGCGGACTTCCCCCACCCCTTCCTCCATTCATGTGGGTGGAGCTCCCACTAACAAAATGCTCCTTCATTTCTCCACTCAAAATCCCACTCAAAAATCCCATTAAATTTCCACCAAATTTAATGTAATCTCTCTTTAAATAAAACTCTTTTTATTTATTTATTCATAATTTTGTCAATTACATTAATTAACAAACATTCACATAAAACCCCTTGCTAGTATTCTATTTCAAATGCAGAAACAATTTTAGCAATTTCACCCGAAACAATTCTGGTGTCTAGTGAAATAATTCCTGCGCTTTAGAATTCTTTCGTCTAGAACATATTTCTTCCAAATAGTGTTGGTGTATCTTAAGTGTGTTACCCTACGGTTCGTGAATAAAGTGGACATGATCGAGACCCCTCTCGGATCAATAATCAGAAGCGGGACCTGGAGATCCATATTGACTCCCACACATTCAACGATGACTCCTTGTGATCGTGAGAACCTTTTATGCTAGTAACTTAATCCATTTGTCTTGTGATATATTACATGTCCGAGATTCGATCATCGGTATCTCCATACCTAGTTTGATCTCGTTACCGACATGTATTCTCTCGTTCTCGAGATATAACATTCTAGTGATCACATCACTTGCTTGCAAGCTAACTAATGTGATATCACCGAGAGGGCCTAGAGTATATCTATTCTTCATAGGGATGGAAAAATTCCACTCTTGATCCATGAGCCTCTACATAAAACCTTTTTAGCACCGAACCCACCTTTATAGTCACCCTGTTACGGTGTGACGTTTGATGTTATCAAGATACTCTTCCAGTGTTAGTTATTGACATGATCTCATGGTCTAAGGACTAGGATTACTTCGTATGATGTTATAGCAATATAGAAACAATGACTTTGATCGTAAGGTATACTTCGGATGGATGTTCATCACATCATTCAAATAATGTTGTGACCTTGTTATTAACAACATCCAATGTCCATAATCAGGAAAACTTTGATCATCTTGTTAACCAACGAGCTACTTTATAAGAGAGGCATAACTAGGAACATTCTATTTGTTTATTAAACACACATGTATTAACGGTTTCGTATTAATACAATTATAGAATGCAAAATAAACATCTATGATATACTTGGAATATACATATTAACAACTTTAGTATCGCCAGGACTCCAACACCGCTTCGGTCCCGACTTTGTCGTCTTCTTCACTCACGATATCAAGCTGCTGCGTGCCTAAGCGTGCGCCGTCGATCTCCGTCGTGCAGCGATTCCCGACACCACCCTTGGACAAATGGATAAGAATGGCCGTCTCCTCCTCTCTCTCCCCATACCCATTTCTTTCCATCTCATGCTCTCTGTCGATTTCCCTCAAATCACCGAAACCCTAGCTCGCTAGTCGTCTTCGCTTCCGGTCATATTCCCAGGCCGCCCCACCCCTCGTCGTCTAGCCTAGAAGCTCCGTTGTGCCCAAATCTGTCTCCCCGCCAAAGCAATCGAGCCCGGGCGGCATCACCATTATCGGCGCTCTCGACCTTATCCGGCCTCACCATCATGCCCTCGAGCACCATGGTAATCCAATGGTCCTTCCAGACCTCCCCTTCTTCCCTCTTCCACCCTGTATCTCCTTTCGTCGTTGACCAGTGTCCGCTGCCGCATGAGCTCGTCGCCGGCCATGGTCCAGTGACCATTTCCGGGCGGCTCCACCACCCGCTGGTTTGGCTCAGCCTGCTGCGTCCAACATGACCATCCCCATATGCCCGTGCCTGCCCAAACGTCATCCCTGTCATCCATCTGAGAATCACCGTCGCGATGACATCACGCCAACGCGATGCTGACGTCTCCTTGGACCCTTTGACATGTTCACTGCCACCGTGGAGGCTGACATGGGCATATGACCCACTGGTCAGTGACTCGGGCTGGTTCAGCCCCGGTGTAAAACAACCCCCACCTCTGTGCTTATGTCAGCCCGAGGTAATATTTAGGTTTAAATAATTTTAGAAATTATTATAACTTTGTAAATTCAATAACTAATTTATTATAAGTCAGAAAAATGTATATAATATATCAAAATGTTCAGAAAAATGAGATCTATCTATTTAAGCTATCATCATGCATTGTTAAACAACTTACATGACAAGTTTAATTAGAGAACAAAAGGAACCCTCTCATAAGCTTCCAGAGTTTCCCCGAGTTAGGGTTTGCACCCCTCGGAACCCCGATTAAACTACCGAGCATGTCTTAGGGTTACATTTCAGTACAATTCAACTTGTCCTATTATCATCCTAGTTTGACCATTGTATCAATACCATGTGTTGATTGTTTTCCTTTCTTTCCGATGTTTGGTTTTTCTTCGGTAGAATACGATATCGGAATCGAGATCAAGTCCAAGACCGAAGACCGAGATCAACACCGTCGAATCTCGAAGAAAAATAATTGACCAACTGTTACCAAGTCAAGTACAAGACGTACGAAGATCTTCTTATCGATTATCAACAGGCAAAGGCAAGCGAAACCCCACACGTGATATAATCCTATGATTTCAAAGTATTTCAATTCTTGTCATGTGCATACGATTCTAAAGTCTATTATCGATAGATAGAGTATACTATATGTTGCACTACTCCCTTTGAGATTATATTAGCTGATCCACTTCTCCTAGCAGAACTAGGTTTCTCTTGTGTGCACTGCTAGAGCTTATATCCATGTCTTGCTTAGCCATGCATAGTTGTCAGTGCTGGTTCATCCAGCTGATGTATCAGATGAAAAGAATCTAGTATCATACGATAACATGATGAGATGAGATCAGAGGTGATATCAGATTAAATATGTTAGGGCTTGTATGTGAGGCTATGGTGGTATGTGGTTTTTCTATTCCCGTGCTCGCCACCCTTAGGACCCGAGGTTCTTTCCTCTTGAACCAAGATGAGCATACAGCCACACGGGGCTTAGGAAACCCCTTGATCCCAACTTTCCTAGTTTGATCCATGAGTCCATAGTTTGAGATTTGGATTTGGCATTTGCATTTTGTATGGGTTGAAGGTGGTGCATCATATATGATGTGGCCGGGTGAAGGGTGCATGACACTAAACTGGATCCCGGTACACAGAGTCGAGGACCGCCTAGGAGTATGGCCAACTACCACATTCGGGAGCCCTTCTGGTGACTCATGGATTAGGCAAAAGTAAGGGAAGTGTTTCGGTTGACCACCCTCTATCAGCACACCAAGGAAGTGTGTCAAGTGACGCTAAGAGTCAGTCGGCGCGTGTGGGTAAAGTTGTACACCCCTGCAGGGTAATAATATTTTCGAAAATCCGTGTCCATGGTTATGGGCGACTTGGGAATGGACGTGGGATCATAGATAATAATAACCTACTTGTAAAACTTGGCAAGTAAAGTGTGCTTAAGGATGTTTCCTCATGGGTACGAGGAGGTGATCCTAGTTGAGGTTCGATGATGATTTGGTGGATATCAAAGATGATGATCAGTACTTTGGAGATGTCGCTTTGTTATCCCCTTTTAAAACACTCTGATTAGATGAGCTTCTTCTTCCTCTTGTTTTATAAACAAAGATGGCTTTATGCAAAACAACTCCACTAGCCATAAGTCTTGCGGAGTACACCCTGTAATCACCCTTGCTTCGTTGATACTTTTGCAGCGGAGTAAATGTCACCATAGAAGATGAGTTTGTTACGACATCGACATCGACGAGTAGCTTGCGGTTCTCGGTCGGCAACCTGGAATCCGTGGATTGGGACGTCATCGTTATTCTTCAGGCCTCTTAGGCCATTTATTAAGTTTGCTATACTTAATAGCATAATTTTCCTTCCATTGTTTGATGTTTGTGGTTAGTGACCTCTGCTTATAATATTTTGGTTCTTTGCTCAGTTATGAGCTTGCTGTAATAAGTTTTTTGTCGTAGGGTCACTATTGTGTTACCAATTCTTCATTGGATATCCTCGAGCTCAAGGTTAAGCTTATGTCAGAGGGAGGTCTGGGATTTTTTTAGCCCTGATCCCGGGGGTGTCACAGGTTTTGGTATCAGTGTAGTACCAACTATAGGAAAGCCTTTTTATTAGTTGATGTTGAGTCTAGTACTTGTGAAAACTATTTGAAAGCTGAAAATTATTTGCGAAAACTCTAGTATGCTTGTTTTTATTCTTATCCAGTTTCGCTCTAATTCTGGGTCATCTTATCTTGTGTTGATTTTGGAAAAGTTTTACTATCCCATCTCGTCTTTCAAAGCTTAGATGCCTTCCAGGCATGTCGTTTCACAACCAATTGACCTAGTGTAGAGTTCTCTAGAGTCTGGTGTGTGTGTGTGTTCCTTGTTTCCCTTGTTCTATTTCAGCTGAGAGATTTCTTTCCATCATGATCTCTCTATAATATGGTCCCACAACA
The DNA here is from genome assembly GCA_916181665.1 of Avena sativa. Taxonomy (NCBI): domain Eukaryota; kingdom Viridiplantae; phylum Streptophyta; class Magnoliopsida; order Poales; family Poaceae; genus Avena; species Avena sativa. Next base: position 48,472,645 of record OV702279.1, on the reverse strand, counting down.
TCATGTTCATGGTCCCATACTATTCTGCTCCTGGTATCGAAGTTTCCTATTGCCTTGTGTGCCTCCTTTTATTTGCTTGGGTACTTCAGAAGTCATTTCCTCTCTTGGAAGCTACCTCATGATTATTATCTTGCAGTGTACTCTTTGTCACTCAAATAGTAGTTATTCCTTTCTTTGGGTTTTACCCTTGGACTTGAACCGAAGGTCCCGGATTGTGCTGGATTCTGGTGTTGTGAATCTTGTACATGAAGTTTACATTTAAGACAAGATCCATTCCTTTGACCCCTGTTGTTAATGTACACACATTACCTCAGGATGGCTAGTAATTTACTCTAGCCTTCAAGCTTGTGGATATTGTTGCCATTGAACAGTGACGATAAAGGACTTCTCCTACCACTAGCTATGGCAGATGTTATTTAATGGAACCAAATAGATCACGACAAGGGTACTCCTCGAGAGTCTCACATCTATATTCATGACTTTGCCAAACCTCTATTTTCTGCATTGGTCTTCAGAAGGTTGTTGACTTATGCATACACATCTTGGGAATCTGTGCTAAGCGTGTTATTCCTTTCTTGTTCTTTTCCGACGTTTGTCTACCAGTTGGTAGCCAAATAGTAAACATGCATTGGTGTCTTTTAATGCAAGATACTCTTGTGGTTCGTCATGAAAAACCAGTTCGGGATGTCAGGAAAAACAAACTCCAGTACCTCGTCATTTCTAGGACCAGTTTAAAGTGTTGTAATCCGCAAATCTAGAGGATTTGATTAGCTTCTATATGTTCCACCTCAAAGTATCACACCCATTTTATACTAAGAGATCGTGTTGAGATTCATGACCCCTTATTGAAGTGATGCTTTTACACATAATTACCCACCCTTCCTCGAGCTTTCGTGCTCGTGAATGATGTGTGTGCGTAATAATGTGGTCATCTAAAGATTATTAGCAATTTTCATTGCTTTGAACTCAAAGGAAATTTGTATCATTCTTAGCATGATTGGTTAATCCTATCACTAAGCAAAGGATGATTGTGCTACCAAGTCTGTTATTATGGTACACTCTCTCCGGTCAAACAATTAGGCTCGTGCCGAAGCTCTAAAACTATGTCATCTTGACTTACTAAGCAAGTTTCCTCTTGAACTAAGTGACATATCGGTGGTTTGTGATATTCTGGATGTCTTGCTAGAAGTATCGCCATGTTTCTACATGACCGTGTTGTCAAGTTCTTAAGCAAGAAAGTTCTCTGAACTTCTCTTTCTCCAAGGATCTGTACTGGATACCCCTGAACAAGTTGGTTGGTTGGTTGAGTTTAAATAACAACATGGGGAGTTGTAAGACGAAAAGTTCTATTCAACTTCGTCCCTCCATAAAGGGATGTCTAGTCGTGTTCATGTTGAAGAAAGATAGTATTTCCTTTGTGGATATGTTATCTTCCCCGCCTTTTGTTTGATTTGGGTTATCGTCAAATCGAACTCAGTTCCAAGTATTATCTTGATGATGTTTCTTCTCGTGATGTTTCACCAAAGTACATCTTCATGTATTTGGTCTGACCAATAGTTTACCTTGTTTATACAACATATGAGTCCATCTTCTTGGAGTGTCTCAATAAGTTTGTTATTGAGCCCATCGATGACATCCTTATCTTCTCCGTGTTACATGCGATTCATATGGAACATTTGTCATTAATGTTGGAAACTTTTGAGAACCATCTTTGTGTCATCTCGAAGTATGTGCTCTGGATGTTAGAAGTAACCCTCTCTAGTTCATCTGCAATTGTTGAAAGATGTCGCCATGGATTAAAGTTGTAGAGGTCCCAACCCAATAAGTTAGGTTCCTCCTGTGTTTTACAATGCTAGTCCCTGGATCAATAGCTAGCATCCACAGTTAAGATGTAATATCAAGAAACAAAGGTCATAATATAACTTTATAACCAGGAATAACATAAGTTTATTACATCAAACATAGCTCATTTGGCTATTACATTACATTGCAGCGGAATAATTATAGTCATGGGTCCTTCATCTTCAAAGTGCCACAGGCAGATGTTGGTTGTAGACTTTGTAGTCATAGTCAATCAAACAATCTTCATTTAAAAACAATCAACCTGCAACATTTTAAGTTACAGCCACAAGGGTCAATACATTTTGAATTGTATTGGCAAGCTTCACTTTTATGTATATTATGAGTGGATCCTATCATTATATGCATATTTGGCTAAGTAGAGTTTAAGGCTTATTTGCATAAAGCATTGTTTTATCCTATATTTTCAAAAAGGGTTTTAAAGTTCTTTGTCAAATTTCTTTTCCAAGTTCCTTGAACTCCTTGGTAGAAACTCAAGTTTTCAAATCCTTGTCAAATCTCTTGAGCACCTTGGTAACCCCAAGTGCAACAAGTTTAACAAAATCTCTTTGATTTCCTTGGTAGACACACAAGGGCATCAAGTTTTTATATTAGAAGTTGGAATGTCGAGATCTCCCATAGTTCAAACTTTAGTTGCTCAGTATTGTCCATAACCGGGGACACGGCTAAGTACTTAGATTTTATTTACTTCTGCAGAAGGAGTACACTTTACCCACATGACACAATCCCATCTTGTTGCCACCAGTGGCCTACTGGATTAGTGCTCACCAAGATGGAGTACTGGCAGATTGAGAATGTGACGAAGTCTTTCCAGAAGGTCCTCCCATACATCATTGCTAGCTTTGTCTTCAGCCCCCATGAAGCATTCCAGATCCCCATGTCCAGTAACTAAAGACAATGTATGGGTCTTCCTAATGTAATTGACTAAGCCAGAGCCATAATAGCATGTGGTTGCACACGAAAGCCACAATTGGAGAAGCATGTTTGATCTCTAAGTTTCCTAGGTGGTTTTCTTTTGGAGCACAACACAAAGTGATTGCCATAGACATGGTTCCCTTTTGTTGCCACCTTCTCCAAAACTTAAAGTATCCTCCACCTAGGTGGTTCATTGAGTCCTTGTTTTATTATGTAAAACACAAGTCCTTTTCTCAACCTTTGTAAAATCTCAACATGTATCTCTTTTTCAAATTATAGCATATAGCATGGCTAAGCATGTACAACTTCAATATTTTCACTAAGGAGTGTATAGGGAATCCTATTAGGATTTAGCATAGCATAAGTACAGAAATATCTTTTCATGCATGTTTTCAAAATCCACTAAGTATAATGAAAGTAGTAGGGCTTTTGTATGATAGTGTAACTTGCCTTTTTGGAAGGAAATGGTGGTTCACTCCTTGATCTTGCTAGTTTCACACTTTGCTAATTTCACTACAATCAATCAAGCAAAACACAAAATCAACTAACATTCCAAATCAAGTCAAACAATCAATCTCACACACCTAAAGCAAATGGAATCTAAGTCATGCAAAGGTGGGTTCTTTTGTAAGGTTGGTCTCTACTAGGTTTTTAAACTTTGTAAGGTCCAAATTGGTCATTTACCAAAATGGCAAAGTCATTTGTAAAGAGGGTCTCTATTAGATTCCTAAACTTTGTAAGATCCATATTGGTCATCTACCAAAGTGGCAAAGTTGTTTGTAAATGGGTTTTATCTCAAGACCATTTTTAAAATTCATTCATCATTTTATGTGGTGAAAATTATTCTTATCAAAGCAAAACTTTAGGTTTTTCACCAAGTGAGTTGCCCTTGGCAAGGCTTGGTGTTTTGGGTCAGTAAGTTTGGTTCAAAACATTTCCTTAAAGTTTTCTTTTCATAAACATTTTTATAACAAAAACCATTCTTTTTATTTGGCTAGAAAATGACTAAGTCAAGTAATCTAACCTAAATCTTACAAAAATCATTTCTAACACCAAGGGTTGGTTCTTAGGGTCAGTAAGATCACAACAAACCATTTTGCAAAGGTTTTAATCCAAAAATCATTTTTAAACAATTTTTCTAATCTAAACAAGCTCACAAAAGGATCTGCAATTTCACACAAGCTAACAGATACTATTTTCGAAACTAAGGCCATGGTTGGCTAGGGCTTGTTCTCCTGAATCCAACGACATAAAATTTGTAAAATTTGGACGTGTGGATCCAAAGATATAAGGGTTTGAAGTTTGCAAAAGTTTCTGTTTTTCAAATCTGTTTTTAAACCAAATAGGTGACACGTGGCGTGTTCTTACTGGTCGATACCGGTTCGCTGGGATTGCGGCTGTGGGGCGTTGGATCTAGTTAGATCGAGTGGCCCAGAGGACATACCCCTTCGACGATAAGTGATCTAATCGTGGCCGCTAAATCTGAATCGAACGGTACTGGCGACTCTGACCTAAAGTGGGCGGCGCTGTCGGCGGTGCTCTGGCGGCAGCGCTCCGGTGGGGTGGTCGCCGGTGACTCAGGATGCAAGGAAGAAGAGGAGAAGGCTCACCGAGATCGCAGGGTCGTGGTGACGCTCGTCGTGCTGTTGGCTTGACAAGGGGAGCTCGGGTACTGCGGCAATTGCTCGCCGGAGTGGAGGTCGGCGTCGGGTGGTCTCAGTCGTGGTCGATGACGTCGCTACAATTCACGAGAAGGCCAACCGAGGTTATGGTTAGACGCAGGAGTTCACGGGGGTGCTGTGAGCGTGAACAAGAAGGAGAGGGGCGGTCTGGTTTACCGGGGAGTCGTCGTCGGAGCAGAAGCAGACGGCGGCGGTAATGGAAGTTGTCGTTGGCGAGGCTCAGGGGCGTCCGCGGTCGAACTGGTGGTACGGGGAGGTGTGTCTGGGAGTGGGGAAGCTTGCTAGGGCGCTCTCGAAGGCAGGGGTGGCGTGTACTAGCTGGGATTGGAGATGGAAGCTCGTCGGAGCAGCGGCGGTGCAGGAGTCATTGGCGACAGCCTAGGGGCGAAGAGGGAGTGGCGACAGAGGAAAAAGGAGGGGAAGGTGCTGGCGCTTAAGTACACAAGGTCAGAGGCGGGATTAACGCAGCCATTATGAAGAATTAAGCGCGCGGATTGAACAGGGAACGGCAGCGCGGTTTGGGGAAGAAGGGGTCGCGCGGGTGAGGACGACGAAACAGGAGCGGTGGGGTCCACCTGTCAGTGGGAAAACGAAATGAGGGAAGGGTCCACTGGTCATACACTGTACGGGTCAGAAGCGAGGTGCGAATCGTTTTCCTGCGGGGTGATGAAACTGGGCTGGTGCTGGGCTTCCTGGGCTGGGCAGCTGGGCCAGGTCGTTTGCTCTATTTTTTGTTTCTGTCTAAATCTTTTTCTATTTCTAAATCTATTTTTCTGTTTTGAATTTCATCCAACTAAGCATTCAAATAATTCAAACAATTCAAACCATTGTAATGGGTTTTTGGTTCTGTTTATCACCATAAACCAAATCTCAAAATAATATTTTAAATCTTTCTAGGTTCCATTTATTAATTTAAATAAAATGGACCATGGTTTATTATTAGAATAGGGTTTGATATTAATAAAATCCCCATTTGAAATCCAAATATTTTCAAAACTCAAACAGTAGGTTTTATTTGGAAATAAAGAATATTTGGAAAATTTGTTTAAAACAAAATAACCTTTTATTTTAGGATCCATTAATAATTAAATAAAATGGGCTTTAGTTATTAAATACTTGGAAAAACTTGTTTTAAAACAAAATAACATTTTATTTTAATGTCCATTATTAATTAATATAATAGACTTTCATTTATTAAATCCAAAGCTTGGTCAATGTTTTAATTTGGCTTTATAAAATAATCTTTATTTATAAATCCATCTTTTCTTTTGAATACCAAATCTTTTATTAAGAGATCCAAAATAGTATTTTAAATATTTTTATTTTCCTTTAATAAAAGTTTATCTTTTTAAATCTCTTTAGAATTTATTTGATTCAAATTGGTTTGAGGTTCCATTTGAATTCAAAAAGTTTCTTCTGGCTCTGAAAGTCAAACAAAGTTTTGTTTTATTCATTTATTTTCACATTACAAGATTTGGAAAATCTTGGGATGTGACAGGCTACCACCCTTAAAATAAATCTCGTCCCGAGATTTGGGGAGGCTAGGGTTACAAGCAGGTTCAAAACAACTAGGGTACTACCACCCTTAAAAATCTTCAAACAAAAATTACATATTGGCCTTCTTGGGTCCTGGAAAACTTCTCTAAGCAAACTTTTGCTTTATTTCTACACTTGATTCATGGGCCAAGGTTGAGTTTCTCCATAGGCTTGTTCAACTTGTTTTTCATCCTTTTTGGACAGTTGCTTGCATAATGTCCTGGATTCTTGCAGTTGAAACAATGAATGTCCTTGAGTTCTTTGCGTTGCTCTTGTGGGCAAGTTGCTACATAGTGGCCTGGTTCTTTGCAGTTGTTGCACCACACTTGGTCAATCTCTTTATTCTTCTTGTTTTCTGGGCATCCACTGGAGTAGTGTCCCATTTCTTTACACTTACGACATTGTACAAGGCTCATGTCTTGCTTGGGCTTCTTGATTTTCTTTGATCCTTTGAATTGGGTTGTCTTGTTTAGATGTAGGAGTGGTCCTTTTCCTTTGGTAGACTTGGATCCTTCTTGTTTTCTTTGTTCCACCATGGCATAGATAGGACATTGGTTAGGGGTATGATCACTTCCTTCACAAAGGTAGCAAGTAGCTTGAGAGGTGGGACATTGTCCAACAGGATGATCTTCTTCACAATTGGGGCATTGTCCTTCATGCTCCTTGGAAGTATGATCCTTGTCTCCACAAATAATGCAAGCTGGGGCTCCATCTAGAACAACATTCTTGTCATCCTTGTTATCATAAACTCTTTTGGGATAGTTTTCTTCCATGCTGATCATTTGATTAGTCACCTTAAGCATCAGTTGGGATTGTTCCTCCAAAAACCTTTGTAGAGCTGGATCTTTATCACTATTGTTGACTATGAATTGAGCTGTCAGTTGGTTCAACTGGTGTTGGGTTGCTATGAGCTCTTTCATGCTATCAGCTTGGTTGGTGTTGGTGTCATCAACCTTGATGTTGGAGTTCTTTGGAGTAGTCATCTGTTTGGGTTGAAGGGAGGTTAGAATAGGCAAGATTTTTCTAAGGACTCAATTCTAATCACACACATCACAATTCACACAAACAATGTGCATGCAATCACAAACAATCATTTCACTTAAACAACAAAGTTCAAGCACATACTTAGGCAACAAAATATTTTTGTTACACCATATAAGTTGGTGTGTTTGACTTAACTATAAATGGTGGTCCAACTACATGGTTCACTTGTGATCTTTCCTTCCCTCATGATTCTTCTTACTTGAGACCATGGTTTCCTTGAGGAAAAACTCTTGGTTACAATACTTCAAAGTTGTTGATGGCTTCTTCTTATTTTGCATTCCCTCAGTCTCTAAATCTTGAGCAAGATTTCCTTGTTTCACTTGTGGTCCTTAGTAGTTTCCAAGTTGGAAGTCCTTGGTGAACATGCTGAAGATGTTGAAGTCATTAGAGTTGAAGATGTTGAAGTCATTAGAGTTGAAGATGTTTGAAGAAGTCCTTTGCATATGATGAAGTCTTTGGTCTTGGGGTAGGTTTTCCATCAAGTTGATGTAGAAGAGATGTAGAGTTGAGACCAAAATGATTGAGGAAAGAGTTTACAAGTGTTTTTATAAATAAGTTTTGGAACAAAATACAACTCCTATTTTTCTAAGGTTTTTTTTTTGTCCAATCCTAGGGTTTACAAATCCTACAGGCAACACAATGCTCTGATACCATCTGTAGAGGTCCCAACCCAATAAGTTAGGTTCCTCCTGTGTTTTACAATGCTAGTCCCTGGATCAATAGCTAGCATCCACAGTTAAGATGTAATATCAAGAAACAAAGGTCATAATATAACTTTATAACCAGGAATAACATAAGTTTATTACATCAAACATAGCTCATTTGGCTATTACATTACATTGCAGTGGAATAATTATAGTCATGGGTCCTTCATCTTCAAAGTGCCACAGGCAGATGTTGGTTGTAGACTTTGTAGTCCTAGTCAATCAAACAATCTTCATTTAAAAACAATCAACCTGCAACATTTTAAGTTACAGCCACAAGGGTCAATACATTTTGAATTGTATTGGCAAGCTTCACTTTTATGTATATTATGAGTGGATCCTATCATTATATGCATATTTGGCTAAGTAGAGTTTAAGGCTTATTTGCATAAAGCATTGTTTTATCCTATCTTTTCAAAAAGGGTTTTAAAGTTCTTTGTCAAATTTCTTTTCCAAGTTCCTTGAACTCCTTGGTAGAAACTCAAGTGTTCAAATCCTTGTCAAGTCTCTTGAGCACCTTGGTAACCCCAAGTGCAACAAGTTTAACAAAATCTCTTTGAATTCCTTGGTAGACACACAAGGGCATCAAGTTTTTATATTAGAAGTTGGAATGTCGAGATCTCCCATAGTTCAAACTTTAGTTGCTCAGTATTGTCCATAACCGGGGACACGGCTAAGTACTTAGATTTTATTTACTTCTGCAGAAGGAGTACACTTTACCCACATGACACAATCCCATCTTGTTGCCACCAGTGGCCTACTGGATTAGTGCTCACCAAGATGGAGTACTGGCAGATTGAGAATGTGACGAAGTCTTTCCAAAAGGTCCTCCCATACATCATTGCTAGCTTTGTCTTCAGCCCCCATGAAGCATTCTAGATCCCCATGTCCAGTAACTAAAGACAATGTATGGGTCTTCCTAATGTAATTGACTAAGCCAGAGCCATAATAGCATGTGGTTGCACACGAAAGCCACAATTGGAGAAGCATGTTTGATCTCTAAGTTTCCTAGGTGGTTTTCTTTTGGAGCACAACACAAAGTGATTGCCATAGACATGGTTCCCTTTTGTTGCCACCTTCTCCAAAACTTAAAGTATCCTCCACCTAGGTGGTTCATTGAGTCCTTGTTTTATTATGTAAAACACAAGTCCTTTTCTCAACCTTTGTAAAATCTCAACATGTATCTCTTTTTCAAATTATAGCATATAGCATGGCTAAGCATGTTCAACTTCAATATTTTCACTAAGGAGTGTATAGGGAATCCTATTAGGATTTAGCATAGCATAAGTACAGAAATATCTTTTCATGCATGTTTTCAAAATCCACTAAGTATAATGAAAGTAGTAGGGCTTTTGTATGATAGTGTAACTTGCCTTTTTGGAAGGAAATGGTGGTTCACTCCTTGATCTTGCTAGTTTCACACTTTGCTAATTTCACTACAATCAATCAAGCAAAACACAAAATCAACTAACATTCCAAATCAAGTCAAACAATCAATCTCACACACCTAAAGCAAATGGAATCTAAGTCATGCAAAGGTGGGTTCTTTTGTAAGGTTGGTCTCTACTAGGTTTTTAAACTTTGTAAGGTCCAAATTGGTCATTTACCAAAATGGCAAAGTCATTTGTAAAGAGGGTCTCTATTAGATTCCTAAACTTTGTAAGATCCATATTGGTCATCTACCAAAGTGGCAAAGTTGTTTGTAAATGGGTTTTATCTCAAGACCATTTTTAAAATTCATTCATCATTTTATGTGGTGAAAATTATTCTTATCAAAGCAAAACTTTAGGTTTTTCACCAAGTGAGTTGCCCTTGGCAAGGCTTGGTGTTTTGGGTCAGTAAGTTTGGTTCAAAACATTTCCTTAAAGTTTTCTTTTCATAAACATTTTTATAACAAAAACCATTCTTTTTATTTGGCTAGAAAATGACTAAGTCAAGTAATCTAACCTAAATCTTACAAAAATCATTTCTAACACCAAGGGTTGGTTCTTAGGGTCAGTAAGATCACAACAAACCATTTTGCAAAGGTTTTAATCCAAAAATCATTTTTAAACAATTTTTCTAATCTAAACAAGCTCACAAAAGGATCTGCAATTTCACACAAGCTAACAGATACTATTTTCGAAACTAAGGCCATGGTTGGCTAGGGCTTGTTCTCCTGAATCCAACGACATAAAATTTGTAAAATTTGGACGTGTGGATTCAAAGATATAAGGGTTTGAAGTTTGCAAAAGTTTCTGTTTTTCAAATCTGTTTTTAAACCAAATAGGTGACACGTGGCGTGTTCTTACTGGTCGATACCGGTTCGCTGGGATCGCGGCTGTGGGGCGTTGGATCTAGTTAGATCGAGTGGCCCAGAGGACATACCCCTTCGACGATAAGTGATCTAAAGTGGGCGGCTCTGTCGGCGGTGCTCTGGCGGCAGCGCTCCGGTGGGGTGGTCGCCGGTGACTCAGGATGCAAGGAAGAAGAGGAGAAGGCTCACCGAGATCGCAGGGTCGTGGTGACGCTTGTCGTGCTGTTGGCTTGACAAGGGGAGCTCGGGTACTGCGGCAATTGCTCGCCGGAGTGGAGGTCGGCGTCGGGTGGTCTCAGTCGTGGTCGATGACGTCGCTACAATTCACGAGAAGGCCAACCGAGTTTATGGTTAGACGCAGGAGTTCACGGGGGTGCTGTGAGCGTGAACGAGAAGGAGAGGGGCGGTCTGGTTTACCGGGGAGTCGTCGTCGGAGCAGAAGCAGACGGCGGCGGTAATGGAAGTTGTCGTTGGCGAGGCTCAGGGGCGTCCGCGGTCGAACTGGTGGTACGGGGAGGTGTGTCTGGGAGTGGGGAAGCTTGCTAGGGCGCTCTCGAAGGCAGGGGTGGCGTGTACTAGCTGGGATTGGAGATGGAAGCTCGTCGGAGCAGCGGCGGTGCAGGAGTCATTGGCGACAGCCTAGGGGCGAAGAGGGAGTGGCGACAGAGGAAAAAGGAGGGGAAGGTGCTGGCGCTTAAGTACACAAGGTCAGAGGCGGGATTAACGCAACCATTATGAAGAATTAAGCGCGCGGATTGATGACAGGGAACGGCAGCGTGGTTTGGGGAAGAAGGGGTCGCGCGGGTGAGGACGACGAACAGGAGCGGTGGGGTCCACCTGTCAGTGGGAAAACGAAATGAGGGAAGGGTCCACTGGTCATACACTGTACGGGTCAGAAGCGAGGTGCGAATCGTTTTCCTGCGGGGTGATGAAACTGGGCTGGTGCTGGGCTTCCTGGGCTGGGCAGCTGGGCCAGGTCGTTTGCTCTATTTTTTTTTCTGTCTAAATCTTTTTCTATTTCTAAATCTATTTTTCTGTTTTGAATTTCATCCAACTATTCAAGCATTCAAATAATTCAAACAATTCAAACCATTGTAATGGGTTTTTGGTTCTGTTTATCACCATAAACCAAATCTCAAAATAATATTTTAAATCTTTTTAGGTTCCATTTATTAATTTAAATAAAATGGACCATGGTTTATTATTAGAATAGGGTTTGATATTAATAAAATCCCCATTTGAAATCCAAATATTTTCAAAACTCAAACAATAGGTTTTATTTGGAAATAAAGAATATTTGGAAAATTTGTTTAAAACAAAATAACCTTTTATTTTAGGATCCATTAATAATTAAATAAAATGGGCTTTAGTTATTAAATACTTGGAAACTTGTTTTAAAACAAAATAACATTTTATTTTAATGTCCATTATTAATTAATATAATAGACTTTCATTTATTAAATCCAAAGCTTGGTCAATGTTTTAATTTGGCTTTATAAAATAATCTTTATTTATAAATCCATCTTTTCTTTTGAATACCAAATCTTTTATTAAGAGATCCAAAATAGTATTTTAAATATTTTTATTTTCCTTTAATAAAAGTTTATCTTTTTAAATATCTTTAGAATTTATTTGATTCAAATTGGTTTGAGGTTCCATTTGAATTCAAAAAGTTTCTTCTGGCTCTGAAAATCAAACAAAGTTTTGTTTTATTCATTTATTTTCGCATTACAAGATTTGGAAAATCTTGGGATGTGACAAAAGTAGAGTTAACTTTGCTTCCTCGGAAATCATTTCAAGTTAGTCAAGCATGTGCGAAGAATTCTTGATATGGTAGGTTGTTATCGTCATAATTCGAGAAGATCCTCTAAGCACACCAAGACACTAACTGATTTTTCATGGAAGATAAGAAGTTCTACAAACTTCGGTATCCTCCTAATGTTGTCCAACAAGGATACAATTGTATTTAGTTGCAGACAATTCATGTAGGTGAAATTGTCATTGATAACTTGTTAATACATGGGTTTTGCAACCTAGATCATCTTTTGGAGCTTGACACTGTGTTCCATGTCTTGAAAATCTAACTAGTAACTTTACCTCTAGTAAATGTTGCAAACTTTCTATTCGGACATGCTAAATCTGAAACATCTTTCCAACTAACCAAAGCTGAATCTCAAGCAGCAATGATGGTTGGTGTTATTCAATGTTTTGACATAGGTTTGTTTGTAAATCTGGCAAGATTTGTGCAGTGGTTGACACAAATAGACGGAAGACCTATTGCCATATTCCTTGAATCAACAATAACAACTGATACATAGTAAACATATCTATAATTTTTTATGATCCATGCTTGCTTTGTATCAACTTTCTTATGTTTTGTCTACACTTTGAGGTATTTTTATACATTTTCTGGAACTAACCTATTGACAAGATGCCACAGTGCCAGTTTCCAGTTTTCTGCTTTTTTTGGTTTCCGAAAAGCTAGTAAAGAAATATTCTCTGAATTGGATGGGACAAAAGCCAAAGTCAATATTTTACCAGAAGGAACACGGAGTCCAGAGGGGAGAGATACCACGAGGCGGCCACACCCTATGGCGGCGTGGCCAAGGGGGGAGCCAGCCCTAGGTATGGACCCTTTGGGTGCCCACCGACCTTGCCCCTTTGCCTATAAATGTACCCCGATGCAGAAACCCTAGGCACCATAACAAATCTCCACGAAACGGTCTGTAGCCGCCACCATCTCCATCCCTAGATCGGGGGATCCGAAGCTCTTCTCGGCACCCTGCCGGAGGGGATAGATCATCCCGAAGGCCTTCTTCATCACCATGACAACCTCTGTAGTGATGTGTGAGTAGTTCACCCTTGGACTATGGGTCCATACAGTAGCTAGATGGTTGTTTCTCCTCCTTTGTGCTATCAAGATTAGATCTTGTGAGCTCCGTTCATGGTTAAGATCATCTATTTGTAATCATACATGTTGTGTTTGCGGGGATCCGATGGATATTGAGATACTATGTGAGATTGATTATTGATTCTATCATGTCTATGTTATTTTTCATCTTGCATTCTCTCCGTTGTTAGTAGCTATCTTGACCAAGTAGATGCTTGTAACTCCAAGAGGGAGTATTTATGCTCGATAGTAGGTTCATGCCTCTAGTAATCTAGGAGACTGACAGAAACTTCTAAGGTTGTAGATGTGTTGTTGATACTAGGGAGAAAACAACAATCCTTTGTCCAAGGGCAATTGTATTGTTTACTTTACACACATTTCTTAATGAAATTATATGTTGCTTGCAACTTAATACTGGAAGGGGTTCGGATGATAACCTGAAGGTAGATTATTAGTCATAGATGTAGTTGGATTACAGTCTATGTATGATGTTGTAATGCCCAAACAAATCTCGTACGAATCAAGATGTCTAGTATATGCATTGTTATGCTTTCTCAATCTGCCAATTGCCCCGCTGTAATTTGTTCATCCAACATGCTATCTATCTTAAGGAGAACACCTCTAGTGAACTGTGGACCCCGTTACATTCCTTTATCATTGATATACCATCTATTGTTTATTGTTTAATGTTTACTTTCTACAAGCAAATAACTATCTTCCACACTATACGTTTAATCCTTTGTTTTAAGAAAATTGGTGAGATTCACAACCTCACTATAAGTTGGGGCAAAGTTATGTGCTTGTGTTGTGCAGGTTCCAAGTTGCTAGAACTCCTTGGAGTTGTTTACTTACTCCTACTGGTTCGATAACCTTGGATTCATAACAGAGGGAAACTTTTTGTTGTGCTCATCATACCTTCCTGTTGGCGTGTTGGAGATATGCCCTAGAGGCAATAATAAATGTAGTTATTATTATATATTTATGTTTATGATAAATGTTTACATTCATGCTATAACAGTATTAACCGGAAACATTTATACTCGTGTGATTTGTAAACTAAATTAGAGTCCCTAGTAAAGCCTCTTTATAATACTAGCTTGTTGGTTAATAGATGATTATGGTTTCCTGATCATGAACATTGAGATGTTGTTAATAACAAAATCATATCATTAGGAGAATGGTATGATGGACATACTCCTATAGACAAGCGTAGGATAAAGATCAAGTCATTTTAATAGTTCAATTGCTATAAGCTTTCTTATACATAGTAACCTAATTCCTTCGACAAGGAGATCATGTTTATCACCATCACCGGAAGGATGCTTTGATGACATCAAACACCACACCGTAAGTGGGTGGCTATAAAGGTGGCATTGAGTATTCAGAAAGTATGGGTTGAGACACATGAATCAAGAGTGGGATTTGTCCATCCATATGACGGATAGATATACTCTGGGCCCTCTCGGTGGAATGTCATTGTAAGGTTCCCAACCTTTAATAAGGTAGAGATCCCTGTGTTTACAATGCTAGTCCCTGGATCAATAGATAGCACCCACAGTTAAGATGTAATATCAAGAAACAAAGGTCATAATACAACTTTATAACTAGGAATAAAATAATTCATTACATCTCACATAGCTCATTTGGCTATCACATTACATTGTAGCAGAATATCTATAAGCATGGGGTCCTTCATCTTCAAAGTGCCACAGGCAGTCATGTTGGTTGTAGACTTGTAATCCTAATCAATAAACTTCACTAATCATCAAAAAAACCTGCAACATAATAAGTTGCAGCCACAAGGGTCAATACATTTGAATTGTATTGGCAAGTTTCACTACTATGTAGAAATAAGTGGATCCTATCATTTACATGCATATTTGGCTAAGTAGGGTTTAGGCTCATTTGCATAAAGCAATATAGTTTTATCCTATATTTTCAAAATAGATTTTGTTCTTTGTCAAATCTTTTTGAACTTCTTGGAAAACTCCAAGTGCTTCTAATCCCTTGTTGTCACCATCAAGTTTTACTTTGAGAAATTGGAATGTCGAGATCTTCCATAGCTTCAGGCCTTAGTTGCTCAGAATTGTCCATAACCGGGGACACGGCTAAGTACTTAGAATTTGATCTTCTGCAGACTTGTACACTTTACCCACATAACACAATCTCATCTTGATGCCACCAGTGGCCGCTGGATAAGTACTCACCAAGATGGAGTACTGGCAGATTGAGAATGTGACAAATTCTTTCCATAGGAGTCCTCCCAATACACAATGCTAGCTTGTCTTCCAGGCACCAATGTAGGGTTCCAAGTTCCCTAGCACAAATCTAGTTAACTTGAAGATGCCAATGCATGGGTCTTCCACTATGTAGTTGACTAAGCCAGAGCCCATTTAGCATGTGGCTGTACACGGAAGCCACTGTACGAGAAACATGTTCAGTCTCTAAGTCCCTGGGTGGTTTTCTTCTAGTGCATAACAAAAAGAGATTGCCATATAAACATGGTTCCTTTTGTTGCCACCTTGTCCAACCTTGAGTATCCTTGTCCACCCAGGTGGTTCATTGAGTACTTGTTTTATTATATAAAACATAAGTCTTTTCAATACTTCATATAATCATAACATGTATCCCATTCCAAATATATATAGCTGGGCTAAGCATACTACAACTACATTGTTTCCACTAAGGAATGTATAAGGGTATCCTATTAGGATTTTAGCATAGCATAAAATATAGTAAACCTTATCATGCATGTTTCAAAAATCCACTAAGTATAATGAAAATAGTAGGACTTGGATGATAGTTTCACTTGCCTTTTTGGTAGAGAATGTTGGTTCACTTCTTGATCTTTCTAATATCACACTCTTGTAACTTCACTACAAATCAATCAAGCAAACATAGATTCAACTAGCATTCCAACCAATATTCAAACAATTTATTACACATAAAATAATAGAAACAAGGTCATGCATGCAAGCATGCAAAAGATAGTTTTATTTGCAAAGGTGGTTTATACTAGGCTCTAAACATTGTAAAGTTCAAAGTGGTCATTTTCTAAAGTGTTAAAACCATTTGCAAAAGGTTTTATCTATAAACCATTTCTAAACCAATTCATTATTTTATGTGTTTGAAAATGCTTTTATCAAAGCAATCATTTTGTATTGTTCATCAAATAAGTTGTTAATTCACAAAACTTGGTGTTTAGGGTCAGAAGGTTTGAATCAAATCATTTCCCAAAGGTTTTACTCAAAAATCATTTCCAAAACAAAATCAATATTTTTTATTTGACTAGAAATGATCTAATTCAAGTATCTATTCCTAAACTTTACAAAATTCATTTTTAAAACCATGAGTTGGTTCCTAGGGTCATTAAGTTCACAACAAACCATTTTGCAAAGATTTCACATTAAAATTTTATCTAGAACAATTTTTATATTCAAAATAAGCCTACACATGTTTCTGCAATTTCAACCAATTTTCCAGAAGCAAATCATTAAACAAATTGCATGGTTGCAAAGTAATTGTTCTACTGATTCCATTGATATAAAATTTGCAAATTTTGGACATGTGGATCAAAAGTTATGCAATTTACAACTTTGCAATTCAATCTGATTCAAAATTCTGTTTTAAACTAACTAGTGCCACGCAGCGTGATACTATTGGCTGGTACCGCTTCGTGCGGATCGGCCTCCGTGGATCGTTGGATCTAACTTAAAACGAATGGATCAGATGGGCACGTACCCCTTCGTCTAGTTCTAATCTCTGCCGCAGGATCAACATCTAACGGACACAGCTCCTCTGACCATGGTTGGGCGGTGCTAGCGGCGGCTGGCGGTGCACGCTCGGGATGCGGCAGTGCCGGCGGTACAGGAAGAAAGGGTAGAAGCGGAGGTTCTCACCGTGCTCGCGAGGTCGAGGTGAAGCTCAAGGTGGCGCTGGCTTGGCGAGGGGTGCTCAGGGACGGCGACGATTGCTCGTCGGAGTGGGTGGCGGCGTCAGGCGGCTCTGGAGGTCGTCGAGGGCGACGCTGCAGTTCACCCCAAGGCAAAACAAAGGCGTGGTTAGACGCAGGCGAGTGTGGTGAGTGCAGGAGTGTCATCAGGAAGGAGAGGGGAGGACGGCTGCTTATGGGAATACTTCGCTGGAGCGTTAGCAAACGGCGGTGGCGCTCAGATGATGTCGAAGCCGATGCTGTGGGGCACTCTTGGGCGAGTTCGAGGCACTGGAAGATGCGCCTGGGGGTGGAGAACAAACTCGTGTGCAGTGGGAGGCGAGAGGTGGCGGAATGTGGCCGGAATTGCTCGCGTAGCTCGTCGGAGACGGCGGTGGTTGAGCTCAAAATCGGGGCAGCCTAGGGGCAGAGGGGAGGCGCTGTTTGGGGGGAAAGGTAGAGGAGGCGTGGGCGGTTTTGTACGCGTGGTCAGGGGCGAGAATAACGCCGGCAGTAACTCGCATTCATCGCCGCATTCAAAGGCAGCAACGACGAGAAAGAACGGTCGCGAGGGAGACGATGCTGAGGTGCCGTGGGGTCGTGTTGTCAGCGAAAGAGAGAGAGTGGGAGTGGGTCCTCTGCGTCAGTGACTGTGTGGGTTCTTTTCCGGGTGAAAACGTTTCGCGCGTGGGGGGGTTTAGTTGGGCTAGAGCTGGGCTGCTGGGCCTGCTTAGTTGGGTTGCTGTTTGTTTCATTTTTTTTGTACTGAATCTTTTTTCCTTTTTCAATTGATTTTCTGTTTTGATTTTCAAACAAACAATTCAAACAAAAAATAAATTCAAACTTCCACCAAACTTTGTATCCTTTTTAGTTCTGATTAACAACACAAATCCAAGTCCAAAATAAAATAATACTTTTATTCGTTAAGATCTATTTAATAATTAAATAAAATAGACCTTAGTTATTAATTCAAATAGGATTTGTTTTATTAAAATCTCCATTTGAAATCTAAATAATACCAAAATCATTTCAGTAGGTTTTATTTGAAAATATAAAACACTTGGAAAACTTATTTAAAATAAATTAATAAGTTTTAGTGTTTATTTAAAATGGAAAAGCCTTTACTTAAATAAAATTGGATATTAAATCCTCATTATTTTATTTTATTAAACCTTTACTCTTTTTATCAAATAGGAATGTTTTATTTCAAAAGCTTGGCCAAGATTTTTAATTTGGCTTTAAGAAATAATCTTTATTTATAAATTCTACTTTTCTTTTGAAAACCATATCTTTTTATTTAAAGGTCCAAAATAGTAATTCCAATTATTAAAACTTTCTTTATTAATTGTTTATCTTTTTAAATCCCTTTAGGATCTTATTTGATCCAAATAGGTTTGAAAGTTTCCAATTGGATTCAAAAAGTTTCTTCTCACCCTGAATTTAAACAAAGTTTTATTTTGTTTATTTATTTTTCACATTTCAAAATTTGGAAAATTTTGGGATGTGACAGGCTACCACCCTTAAAATAAATCTCGTCCCAAGATTTGGGAAGGCTAAAGGTTACAAGTTGGATTCAAGGCAACTAGGGTACTACCACCCTTAAAATAAAGTCTCATAGGGTTACATTAATGGTTCACTTGACTATGGGTTCAACACTTAATATCTAGACAAGGAATCCTTATTTGACTCTTTTGAGTTAACTAGTTTCTAACATCCAATTCTTCTATCTCTTCAAAGTTTCCATCCATATCAATGTGGTTCACATGTCCTTTCTGGGTCACGTTGGAGTCATTTCCATTGGCTCTTCTAGCATCCTTATTCTTTTTCTTCTCAGGACAGTCTGATGCATAGTGTCCAAGTTCCTTGCAGTTATAGCACTACAACTGGCTAATGTCTTTCTTCCTGAAAGTGTCTTGTTGATTCTGATCAGGGTCATCTCCATTGTCATTATCATTTCCATTATTCTCACTTCCATTGTTGTTGTGGTGATCTTGATGTGGTTCAGAATCTTCATTGCTCTTTTTGAATGAAGGCTTCTTCTTTGATGATCCTGAATGATTCTTGAGTTTATGCTTCCTCTTTCTATTATCAACTTGATTCATCTTGTTCTCCAAAATGGTGGCTTTGTCACATAGTGATTGATAAGTTGGGACATAGGCAACAACTAGCTGCAGGTTCAACTCATCATTAAGTCCTTCAAGAAATTTTTCTTTTCTCTTAGCATCTGTATCAACTTCATTTGGTGCATAGCGTGCTAGATTGTTGAATTCTTCAATATACTCAGCCACACTGAGGTGACGTTGCTTCAGATTGTGAAACTCCTTTTTCTTCAAGTACATTACTCCAGGTGAGATGTGGGTTGTTCTGAATCCATCCTCAAAAATAGCCCAAGTTACATCTTCAATGGGAGTAGTGATTTGAAAGTTGTCCCACCATGTTGCTGCTGGTCCTTCAAGCAGAAATGCTGCAAACCTGACTTTTTATTCATCGGTGCAGCCAACAGTCACTAAGTTTTGTTCACTGAACGTAACCAATCATCAGCTTCCATTGGATCAATTGTTCCAGAGAATCTTGTAGGCCTAAGTTTCAGAAACTTGTTGAGCATATCAAGTGCTGGAGGATTATTCTGATTGTTGTTGTTGTTGTTCTGATTCTGTATGAGTGTGGTCATCTGTTGCATCAACTATGTCTGAGCTGCCATCATCTGCTGCATCTCAGGGGTGATGTTGTTCTTTTGGTTGGGGTTGGCACGACGAGGAGGCATCTGTTGGTTTGATAGGGATAAGTATTGGTGGATAGGCTTTTAAGAAGTTTTAACACACAACTCAAAAACAACCAAGTTCAATCAAACAATCAAACCATCAAACAATCAACAAGCAAATATCCACTTAACAACTTATGAGCTTAACTCATGAGTTTAAGGAAACAACAAGTTTTCTTGAAAATAATAACTTAGTATAATCATACCTCATAGGACAATATGATCCATACTCTAACTTGGTATCAATGTCTTTGGTAGGCAATTCTAATGTCTCTTGGTTTTTCACTTGTAGTCCTTAGTGATATCTAAGGTTGAGGTCCTTGGTGAAATGTTGAAGATGTTGAAGTCATTAGAGTTGAAGATGTTGAAGTCATTAGAGTTGAAGATATTCTTAGCTCATGGTGAAGTCTTTGGCCATGGGGTAGGTTTTGTCCATCAAGTTGAAATAGAGAGATGTAGAGTCAAAACCAAAAAGGTTGAGGAAAGAGTTTACAAGATTGTTTATAAATAAGTTTTTGGAACAAAAACAACTCCTATTTTTCTAAGGGGTTTTGTCCAATCCTAGGGTTACAAATCCTACAGGCAACACAGTGCTCTGATACCATCTGTAAGGTTCCCAACCTTTAATAAGGTAGAGATCCCTGTGTTTACAATGCTAGTCCCTAGATCAATAGCTAGCACCCACAGTTAAGATGTAATATCAAGAAACAAAGGTCATAATACAACTTTATAACCAGGAATAAAATAATTCATTACATCTTACATAGCTCATTTGGCTATCACATTACATTGCAGCAGAATATCTATAAGCATGGGGTCCTTCATCTTCAAAGTGCCACAGGCAGTCATGTTGGTTGTAGACTTGTAATCCTAATCAATAAACTTCACTAATCATCAAAAAAATCTGCAACATAATAAGTTGCAGCCACAAGGGTCAATACATTTGAATTGTATTGGCAAGTTTCACTACTATGTAGAAATAAGTGGATCCTATCATTTACATGCATATTTGGCTAAGTAGGGTTTAGGCTCATTTGCATCAAGCAATATAGTTTTATCCTATCTTTTCAAAATATATTTTGTTCTTTGTCAAATCTTTTTGAACTTCTTGGAAAACTCCAAGTGCTTCTAATCCCTTGTTGTCACCATCAAGTTTTACTTTGAGAAATTGGAATGTCGAGATCTTCCATAGCTTCAGGCCTTAGTTGCTCAGAATTGTCCATAACCGGGGACACGGCTAAGTACTTAGAATTTGATCTTCTGCAGAAGTTGTACACTTTACCCACATAACACAATCTCATCTTGATGCCACCAGTGGCCGCTGGATAAGTACTCACCAAGATGGAGTACTGGCAGATTGAGAATGTGACAAATTCTTTCCATAGGAGTCCTCCCAATACACAATGCTAGCTTGTCTTCCAGGCACCAATGTAGGGTTCCAAGTTCCCTAGCACAAATCTAGTTAACTTAAAGATTCCAATGCATGGGTCTTCCACTATGTAGTTGACTAAGCCAGAGCCCATTTAGCATGTGGCTGTACACGGAAGCCACTGTACGAGAAACATGTTCAGTCTCTAAGTCCCTGGGTGGTTTTCTTCTAGTGCACAACAAAAAGAGATTGCCATATAAACATGGTTCCTTTTGTTGCCACCTTGTCCAACCTTGAGTATCCTTGTCCAGCCAGGTGGTTCATTGAGTACTTGTTTTATTATATAAAACATAAGTCTTTTCAATACTTCATATAATCATAACATGTATCCCATCCCAAATATATATAGCTGGGCTAAGCATACTACAACTACATTGTTTCCACTAAGGAATATATAAGGGTATCCTATTAGGATTTTAGCATAGCATACAATATAGTAAACCTTATCTTGCATGTTTCAAAAATCCACTAAGTATAATGAAAATAGTAGGACTTTGATGATAGTGTCACTTGCCTTTTTGGTAGAGAATGTTGGTTCACTTCTTGATCTTGCTAATATCACACTCTTCTAACTTCACTACAAATCAAACCAGAAAACATAGATTCAACTAGCATTCCAACCAATATTCAAACAATTTATCACACATAAAATAATAGAAACAAGGTCATGCATGCAAGCATGCAAAAGATAGTTTTATTTGCAAAGGTGGTTTCTAATAGGATCTAAACATTTTAAAGTTCAAAGTGGTCATTTTCTAAAGTGGTAAAACCATTTGCAAAAGGTTTTATCTATAAACCATTTCTAAACCAATTCATTATTTTATGTGTTTGAAAATGCTTTTATCAAAGAAATAATTTTGTATTGTTCATCAAATAAGTTGTTAATTCACAAAACTTGGTGTTTAGGGTCAGAAGGTTTGAATCAAATCATTTCCCAAAGGTTTTACTCAAAAATCATTTCCAAAACAAAATCAATATTTTTTATTTGAATAGAAATGAGCTAATTCAAGTATCTATTCCTAAACTTTACAAAATTAATTTTTAAAACCATGAGTTGGTTCCTAGGGTCAGTAAGTTCACAACAAACCATTTTGCAAAGATTTCACATTAAAATTTTATCTAGAACAATTTTTATATTCAAAATAAGCCTACACATGTTTCTGCAATTTCAACCAATTTTCCAGAAGCAAATCATTAAACAAATTGCATGGTTGCAAAGTAATTGTTCTACTGATTCCATTGATATAAAATTTGCAAATTTTGGACGTGTGGATCAAAAGTTATGCAATTGACAAGTTTGCAATTCAATCTGATTCAAAATTCTGTTTTAAACTAACTAGTGCCACACAGTGTGATACTATTGGCTGGTACCGCTTCGTGCGGATCGGCCTCCGTGGATCGTTGGATCTAACTTAAAACGAATGGATCAGATGGGCGCGTACCCCTTCATCTAGTTCTAATCTCTGCCGCAGGATCAACATCTAACGGACACAACTCCTCTGACCATGGTTGGGCGGCGCTAGCGGCGGCTGGCGGCACACGCTCGGGATGCGGCGGTGCCGGCGGTACAGGAAGCAAGGGAAGAAGCGGAGGTTCTCACCGTGCTCGCGAGGTCGAGGTGAAGCTCAAGGTGGCGCTGGCTTGGCGAGGGGTGCTGAGGGACGGCGACGATTGCTCGTCGGAGTGGGTGGCGGCGTCAGGCGGCTCTGGAGGTCGTCGAGGGCGATGCTGCAGTTCACCCCAAGGCAAAACAAAGGCGTGGTTAGACGCAGGCGAGTGTGGCGAGTGCAGGAGTGTCATCGGGAAGGAGAGGGGAGGACGGCTGCTTACGGGAATACTTCGCCGGAGCGTCAGCAGACGGCGGTGGCGCTCAGATGATGTCGAAGCCGAGGCTGTGGGGCACTCGCGGGCGAGTTCGAGGCACTGGAAGATGCGCCTGGGGGTCGAGAACAAACTCGTGTGTAGTGGGAGGCGAGAGGTGGCAGAATGTGGCCAGAATTGCTCGCGTAGCTCGTCAGAGACGGCGGTGGTTGAGCTCAAAATCAGGGCAGCCTAGGGGCAGAGGGGAGGCGCTGTTTGGGGGAAAAGGTAGAGGAGGCGTGGGCGGTTTTGTACGCATGGTCAGGGGAGAGAATAATGCAGGCAGTAACTCGCATTCATCGCCACATTCAAAGGCAGCAATAGCGAGGAAGAATGGTCGCGAGGGAGACGATGCTGAGGTGGCGTGGGGTCGTGCTGTCAGCGAAAGAGAGAGAGTGGAAGTGGGTCCTCTGCGTCAGTGACTGTGTGGGTTCTTTTCCGGGTGAAAATGTTTCGCGCGTGGGGGGGTTTAGTTGGGCTAGAGCTGGGCTGCTGGGCCTGCTTAGTTGGGTTGCTGTTTGTTTCATTTTTTTTGTACTGAATCTTTTTTCCTTTTCCAATTGATTTTCTGTTTTGATTTTCAAACAAACAATTCAAACAACAAATAAATTCAAACTTCCACCAAACTTTGTATCCTTTTTAGTTCTGTTTAACAACACAAATCCAAGTCCAAAATAAAATAATACTTTTATTCTTTTAAGATCTATTTAATAATTAAATAAAATAGACTTAGTTATTAATTCAAATAGGATTTGTTTTATTAAAATCTCCATTTGAAATCTAAATAACACCAAAATCATTTCATTAGGTTTTATTTGAAAATATAAAACACTTGGAAAACTTATTTAAAATAAATTAATAAGTTTTAGTGTTTATTTAAAATGGAAAAGCCTTTACTTAAATAAAATTGGATATTAAATCCTCATTATTTTATTTAATTAAACCTTTACTCTTTTTATCAAATAGGAATGTTTTATTTCAAAAGCTTGGCCAAGATTTTTAATTTGGCTTTAAGAAATAATCTTTATTTATAAATTCTACTTTGCTTTTGAAAACCATATCTTTTTATTTAAAGGTCCAAAATAGTAATTCCAATTATTAAAACTTTCTTTATTAATTGTTTATATTTTTAAATCCCTTTAGGATTTTATTTGATCCAAATAGGTTTGAAAGTTTCCAATTGGATTCAAAAAGTTTCTTGTCACCCTGAATTTAAACAAAGTTTTATTTTGTTTATTTATTTTTCACATTTTAAAATTTGGAAAATTTTGGGATGTGACAGTCATCCAATTAGCTTGCAAGCATGTGACTGTCTCACAAGGGATCACATATCACGGGAACGAGAAAAGAGTAATTATCAGTAATGAGGTTGAACTAGGTATGCAGAGATACCGATAATCAAAACCTCGGATAAGTAAACTATCGTGAGACAAAGGGAAGTTGGTATCGTATGTAAGTGGTTCATTCGATCGCAAAGTAATCATAGAAATATGTGGGAGCCATATGAATTTCCAGATTCCTCTATTGGTTATTGATCGGAGAAGTGTCTCGATCATGTCCGCATAATTCACGAACCGTAGGGAGACACACTTAAGGATTCGATGTCGTTGAGTAGTTATGGAATGATCATAAAGAGACTGAATGTTGTTCGGAGTCTCGGATGGGATCCGGGATATCACGAAGAGATCCGGAATGGTCCGGAGAATAAGATTCACATAAGTAAAGTCCTGTTTCGGAGTTCGGGAATGATTCTGGTGTTTTCATCAGGAATGTTCTAGAAGGGTATGGAAGGTTCGGCACTCCGGATGGGGAAGGGTACATGAATGTGTCATGACAATGTGGAATGGTTGCATCATGTACGAGGTCACTTTGCTGGGAAAAATAAAGAGAGAAATCAAATCCTAGTTTGAAAGTCAAACGCCAATTTGAAAAAGTCAAATCTCAAGTTTGCTTGTTGGAGGGAGAGTAGGAAACCTACTTGGGGAGGAAGTCCCCTACCTCCACCTGCCGGCCAAGCAGGCCGAGTTGGGGGAGGACTTCCTCCTCCCAAGCGTCCACCCTCCACCTATATAAGGAGGGGTAGGGCGCCCCCTACCGCTCACACCCAAAAACCCTAGCCCCAAGCCGCTGGCCTCCTCCAAGTCGCCACCGCCTAGGGCCTCCTCTAACTCGGCGAGTTAGGGTTTCCCCAAACCCTAGCCGCCGGCCAAGCCCTCCCCTTGGTACCCTCTAAACCCTAGATCACCAAGGCCTCTCTCATAGTCCACCATAATCGCTCCGGCTTAAGGCGTAGCCCTGTGAGATTTCCCCTCTACTTCCGACACCATGCTGTCGTTCTGCCGAAATCGCGAGGAGAGTTCTACAACCTACGCTACCTGCTGGAACAAGGGAGAGGAAGGTCTTCATCGAGTACCGAACGTGTGACCGACTGCGAAAGCGCTGCCGGAACGCAGCGCCGGAAGGATCGTCTACGCGATCTTGAGATCGGCAAGAGTACGACTACATCACCCACGAGAATCTTCTCTCGTTAACCGCTTTGGAATCTTCGAGGGTGAGTTCCTCTATCGACTCGTTGCTACAATATAGTAGATAGATCTTGGCTTGTTTGTTTGCATGCGGTAGAAAATTTTTGTTTTCCATGCTACGAACCCCTACAGTGGTATCAGAGCCGTGTCTATATGTAGATCTGTTGCACGAGTAGAACACAATGGTCATTGTGGGCGGTGGTGCTTTTATTATCAATTTCTTTTTGTGTACTTTGCATCTTGAGGTATGATGGGATGAAGCGGCCCGGGCTAACCTTATATGGCATCGTTCATGGGACTTGCTCCATGCTCAACATGCAACTTGTATTGCATAAGTGGCTTTGTGGGTGTCTGTCTCTCCCATTATAGTAAATATCCAATTTACAACAGGCACTTGATAGTTCAAACATCAACGTTGTGGTTCTTGTTCGTAAGTTAGATCGACACTTATTGAAAGCCCCAAACCACGTAAAATATGCAAAGAAAATTAGAGGCATCTAACTTTGTTTTGCAGGGGTGTGCTGTGATGTGATATGGCCATGATTGTGATTATATATGATGTATGCAATGTCCCTTATTGTAAGTTGGCAACCGGCATGAGCCATATGATTGTCTTTAAATTTCGTTAAGACCCGCATGTTTATTCAAAGTAGTTGTAATAGTTGAAGCTGGTGGACGACAACCATGAAGCGGCGCCATTGACCTTGACGCCATAACGGTGATGATGGATATCATGTTCGCGCTTGAAGATGGAGATCGGAAGCACAAGAAGAAAGGCCATATCATATCACATATTATGAATTGCATGTGATGTTAATCCTTTATGCATCTTGTATTTCTTAGTTAACGATGGTAGCATTATAAGATGATCCCTCAAGCACACAAATTTCAAGTTTTAAAGTGTTCATCCTTAGTAAGCACCGTTGCTAAAGCTCGTTGTTTCGAAGCACCACGTGATGATCGGGTGTGTTAGATTCTGTGAGTATATACAACGTGAGCAATCCAGATTTTCTCATGCGGAAGCTAAGGTTTGATCTTGACGAGCCTAGCATGTACAGAAATGGTCTCGGAACACGGATCACCGAAAGGTAAAGCATGAGTCATATAGTAGATATGATGAACATGTTGATTGTTCGCCACTGAAGCTACATCAACTCTCGTGATGATCGGTTTGGTGTGGTGGATTTGGTTCGTGTGATCACTAAAACAATGTGAGGGATATTGTTTTGAGTGGGAGTTCATCTAGATTAATTTAACTATTAATTAGAACTCAATTTGTCATAAACTTAGTCTAAACTATTGAAAATATGTTGTAGATCAATGGCAGCCCCTACCATCAATTTTAATGCGTTCCTAGGGAAAGAAAAGTTGAAAAACAATGGAAGTAACTTCACGGATTGGTTCCGCAATTTGAGGATTGTCCTCAATGCTGGTAACTATGTGCTGGATGCACCGCTGGGTGACCCGCATGCAGCTACTGCTATTGATGAAGTAAAGAATGTTTACCTCACTCGGAAGATACTCCACAGTTCAGTGTGCTATCTTGTATGGTTTGGAATCGGAGCTTCAGAAAAGGTTTGAGAACCATGACCCACATGATATTGTCCGTGAACTCAAAATGATATTTGAGGCTCACACGGCAGTTGAGAGTTATCAGGCTTATGAAAAGTTCTTTAACTACAAGATGGAAGAGGGCAGCTCCGTCAGTGAGCATGTGCTTAAGATGTCTGGGCACGCAAACAAACTCCAAAGCTTGGGCATAGTGATTCCTAATTCTTTGGGGATTCACCGTGTCCTCCAATCACTGCCACCAATTTACAAGAACTTTGTGATGAACTACAATATGGAAAACATGGACAAGACGTTGCCAGAACTCTTCTCCATGTTGAAATCTGCAGAAGTGGAGATCAAGAAAGAGCACCAAGTGTTGTTGGTCAATAAGACCACCAAATTCAAGAAAGGAAAGTCTAAGAAAAACGGAAACTTTAAGAAGGGCGATAAGAATGTTGTTGCGCCGGCGAAGAAGACCAAGGCTGGACCTAAGCCTGATACTGAGTGTTTTTACTGCAAGGGAGAGGGTCACTGGAATCGGAATTGCCCAAAGTACTTGGAGGATTTGAAGAACGGCAACATCAAGAAGAAAGGTATATCCGATATACATGTTATTGATGTGTATCTCACTAGTACTCTTAGTAGTGCCTGGTTATTTGATACCGGATCGGTTGCTGATATTTGTAACTCGAAACAGGTGCTGCAGAATAAACGGAAGCTAGCGAAGAACAAGGTGACGATGCGCGTTGGAAATGGATCAAAGGTTGATGTGATCGCGGTCGGCACGCTACCTCTTCATCTACC
Source organism: Avena sativa (assembly GCA_916181665.1). Classification (NCBI taxonomy): domain Eukaryota; kingdom Viridiplantae; phylum Streptophyta; class Magnoliopsida; order Poales; family Poaceae; genus Avena; species Avena sativa. Next base: position 48,444,857 of record OV702279.1, on the reverse strand, counting down.
ATCGGGATTAGTTTTATACTTAAATAATTGTTATTTGGTGCCTGCGTTGAGCATGAACATTATCTCCGGATCATGTTTATTGCGAGACGGTTACTTGTTTAAGTCCGAGAATAATGGTTGTTCGATTTATATGAGTAATATGTTTTATGCACATGCACCTTTGATAGATGGTCTATTATTATTGAATCTCGATAGTGGAAATACACATATTAATAACATTGAAGCTAAACGTTTGAAATTGAGCGATAACACGACATATGTGTGGAACTATCGTCTTGGTCACATTGGAGTGAAGCGTATGAAGAAACTCCATTCCGATGGACTTCTTGAATCACTTGATTTCGAATCACTTGAAAGATGCAAAGCATGTCTGATGGGTAAAATGACTAAGACTCCATTTTCTGGTATGATCGAGCGAGCTACGGACTTATTGGAAATCATACATACCGATGTATGTGGCCCAATGAGTGTAGCATCGTGCGGTGGTTATCGTTATGTTCTTACCTTCACAGATGACTTGAGTACATATGGGTATATCTATTTCATGAAACATAAGTCCGAAACTTTCGAGAAGTTTAAGGAATTTCAAAGTGAGGTGGAGAATCAACGTAACAAGAAGATTAAATTTCTACGATCTGATCATGGAGGTGAATATCTAAGTTACGAGTTTGGCGAGCATTTAAAGAAATGCGGAATACTTTCACAATTGACACCGCCGGGAACACCAAAGCGTAATGGTGTGTCCGAGCGTCATAATCGAACTCTCTTAGATATGGTTCGTTCTATGATGTCACTTACAGATTTACCGCTATCGTTTTGGGGTTATGCATTAGAAACAGCCGCATTCACTTTAAATAGGGCACCATCTAAATCCGTTGAAACGACAACTTATGAATTATGGTTTGGGAAGAAACCTAAATTGTCGTTCCTTAAATTTTGGGGATGCGAAGCCTATGTAAAGAAGTTACAGCCGGACAAGCTTGAACCCAAAGCGGAAAAATGCGTTTTCATAGGATACCCGAAGGAAACTATTGGGTATACCTTCTATCATAGATCCGAGGGCAAAATCTTCGTTGCCAAGAATGGTTCCTTTCTAGAGAAGGAGTTTCTCTCGAAAGAAGTGACTGGAAGAAAAGTAGAACTCGACGAGGTTGTTGAACCTTCTCTCGAACTTGTGAGTAGCGCAGCACCGGAAGGGGTTCCTGTGGCGCCTACACCAATAAGACAGGAAGCTAATGATGATGATCATGATACTTCGGTTGAAGTTACTGCAGAGCCTCGCAGGTCAACGATAAATCGTACCACTCTTGATTGGTATGATCCCGTTATGAGTGTCATGTTGGTGGATAACACCGATGACCCTGCGACATATGAGGAAGCGATGATGAGCCCAGATTTCAATAAATGGCAAGAAGCCATGAAATCCGAGATTGGATCCATGTACGAAAACCAAGTATGGAATTTGGTGGACTTACCGGATGGCCGGAAGGCTGTAGAGAACAAATGGATTTTCAAGAAGAAAAGAGATGCTGATGGTCAAGTTACTGTCTATAAAGATCGACTTGTCGCAAAAGGGTTTCGACAAATTCAAGGAGTTGACTACGATGAGAGTTTCTCACCAGTAGCGAAGCTAAAGTATGTGAGGATTATGTTAGCAATCGCTGCATATTACGATTATGAGATATGGCAGATGGATGTCAAAACGACGTTCCTAAATGGAGACATTGATGAAGAGTTGTACATGATGAAACCCAAAGGTTTTGTCGATCCTAAAGATGCTAACAAGGTGTGCAAACTTCAACGGTCCATATATGGATTGAAGCAAGTATCCCGAAGTTGGAATCATTGTTTTGATAAGGTAATCAAAAGTTTTGGTTTTATACAAACTTATGGAGAAGCTTGTATTTACAAGAAAGTGAGTGGGAGCTGTGTAGTATTCTTAATACTATATGTAGATGACATATTGTTGATTGGGAATGATGTAGACCTTCTTAATAGTGTCAAGGATTATTTGAATAATAGTTTTTCAACGAAAGATCTTGGCGAAGCAGCTTACATATTAGGCATAAATATTTATAGAGATAGATCGAGACGCCTAATATCATTGTCACAAAGTACATATTTGGACAAAGTTCTCAAGAGGTTTGGAATGGAAGATAGAAAGAAAGGGTTCTTGCCCATGTTTCCCAATACGACCTTGAGTAAAACTCAAAGTCCTGCAATGGCAGAAGATAGAGAAAGGATGAGTAAGACTCCCTATGCCTCAGCCATAGGATCTCTAATGTATGCCATGCTATGTACTAGACTCGACATTGCATATGCTGTTAGTTTGACTAGCAGATATCAAAGTGATCCAGGAGTGGATCATTGGACAGCGGTCAAAAACATCCTTAAGTACTTGAGAAGAACTAAGAATATGGTTGTTTCTTACGGAGGTGATGAACAACTCTTTGTTAATGGTTACACCGATGCTAGTTAGAACACCGATCCGTCTCAATATGGATACGTATTTGTGCAGCAGTTAGCTGGAGGAGTGCAAAGCAAAACATTGTGGCGAGATCTTCAACTGAATCGGAATACATAGCTGCTTCGGAGGCTTCAGAAGAAGCGATATGGATGAAGGAGTTCATTACAGAGCTCGGTGTGGTTCCAAGTGCGCTGGACCCAATGTCTATCTACTGTGATAACAAGGGCGCCATTGCCAATGCGCAAGAACCAAGGTCACACAAGAAGCCGAAGCACATCAAGCTACGTTTTCACGCTATTTGAGAACATGTCCAAGATGGTGACATAAAGATTTGCAAAGTACACACAGATCTGAATGTGGCAGATCCGTTGACTAAACCTCTCCCGAGGGCAAAACATGACCAACACCAAACTACCATGGGTGTTCGGTATATTACCATGTAATCTAGATTAGTTGACTCTAGTGCAAGTGGGAGACTGTTGGAGATATGCCCTATAGGAAATAATAAATGTAGTTATTATTATATCTTTGTGTTTATGATAAATGTTTACAATCATGCTATAACAGTATTAACCGAAAACATTAATACTTTTGTGATTTGTAAACTAAATTAGAGTCCCTGGTAAAGCCTCTTTATAATACTAGCTTGTTGGTTAATAGATGATTATGGTTTCCTGATCATGAACATTGAGATGTTGTTAACAACAAGATCATATCATTAGGAGAATGGTATGATGAACATACTCCTATAGATAAGCGTAGCATAAAGATCAAGTCATTTTAATAGTTCAATTGCTATAAGCTTTCTGATACATAGTAACCTAATTCCTTCGACCATGAGATCATGCTTATCACCATCACCGAAAGGATGCTTTGATGACATCAAACACCACACCGTAACTGGGTGGCTATAAAGGTGGCATTGAGTATTCGCAAAGTATGGGTTGAGACACATGAATCAAGAGTGGGATTTTCCATCCATATGACGGATAGATATACTCTGTGCCTTCTCGGTGGAATGTCATCCAATTAGCTTGCAAGCGTGTGACTGGCTCACAAAGAATCACATATCACGGGAACAAGAAAAGAGTACTTATCAGTAACGAGGTTGAACTAGGTATGCAGAGATACCGACGATCAAAACCTCAGATAAGTAAACTATCGTGAGAGAAAGGGAAATTTGTATCGTATGTAAGTGGTTCATTCGATCGCAAAGTAATCGTAGAAATATGTGGGAGCCATATGAATTTCCAGATTCCTCTATTGGTTATTGATCGGAGAAGTGTCTCGATCATGTACGCATAATACACGAACCGTAGGGAGACACACTTAAATTCGATGTTGTTGAGTAGTTATGGAATGATGAGAAAGAGACCGAATGTTGTTAGGAGTCTCGGGATATCACGAGGAGATCCGGAATGGTCCGGAGAATAAGATTCATATAAGGAAAGTCCTGTTTCGGAGTTCGGGAATGATTACTGTGTTTTCACCAGGAATGTTCTAGAAGGGTCTGGAAGGTCCGGCACTCCGGAGGGGCAAGGGTACATGAATGTGTCATGACAATGTGGAATGTTTACATCATGTACTAGGTCACTTTGCTGGGCAAAATAAAGAGAGAAATCAAATCCTAGTTTGAAAGTCAAACGCCAATTTGAAAAAGTCAAATCTCAAGTTTGCTTGTTGGTGGGAGAGTAGGAAACCTACTTGGGGAGGAAGTCCCCTCCCTCCACCCGCCGGCCAAGGAGGCCGAGTTGGGGGAGGACTCCCTCCTCCCAACCGGCCACCCTCCACCTATATAAGGAGGGATAGGGCGCCCCCTACCCCTCACACCCAAAAACCCTAGCCCCAAGCCGCCGGCCTCCTCCAAGTCGCTGCCGCCTAGGGCCTCCTCTAACTCGGCGAGTTAGGGTTTCCCCAAACCCTAGCCTCCGGCCAAGCCCTCCCCTTGGTGCCCTCTAAACAATAGATCACCAAGGTCTCTCTCATAGTCCACCATACTCGCTCCGGCTTAAGGAGAAGCCCTGCGAGATTTCCCCTCTACTTCCGACACCACGTCGTCGGGCTGCCGGAATCGCGAGGAGAGTGCTACAACCTCCGCTTCCTGCTGGAACAAGGGAGAGGAAGGTCTTCATCGAGTACCGAACGTGTGACCGACTGCGGAAGCGCTGCCGGAACGCAGCGCTGGAAGGATCGTCTATGCGATCTTGAGATCGGCAAGAGTACGACTACATCACCCAGAAGAATCTGCTCTCGTTAACCGCTTTGGAATCTTCGAGGGTGAGTTATTCCATCGACTCGTTGCTACAATCTAGTAGATAGATGTTGGATTGTTTGTTTGCATGCGGTAGAAATTTTTTGTTTTCCATGCTACGAACCCCTACATGGGGTTCCCAACAAGCTCTAAATATCTGAGCCATCAAGCACTTTTCTGGCGCTGTTGTCTAGGAGTTAAGGACAGCTTCAATCTCTTCCTCCTCGTCACTCACTTTTTGGGGAGAAAGAAGATTCTTGCAAGGGAGTCTCTCACAACCAATATCTTTACTTTGTTTTTGTTTTGCTTAGTTATTTTGGTTTGTTTCTTTTTATCAAAAACACAAAAAAATTAGTTTTACTGTTTTGTTTCTTTCTTATAAAAACACAAAAAATTACTTCTTCCTTTAGTTGATTACCTTGTTCTTAGCTCGCCATGTTAATCCCTAAGTTCACCCTGAAAGACCTTTCAATAGGTAGTGGCTCTATAATTGGAAAATATAATATTGAAGAATTATTTAATCATGTTAGCAAGCATGAGGATATTGAGGATAGATCCTTAGCAGAACATGCTCCAAATTATGAAATTTCTGCAGCTTCTTTAGTTCACATGTTGGAGGGTAGGTTTGTTAACCTTAACCCCATGATGCAAGTAATGTTTCTTAAACTTAAAGATATTGAGGATACTGAAGAGAGAGATTTTATTCTAGAAACTTGTCAGGGGGATAACCCCCGGTAGGGTCATAAGGGGTAAAACATTGCCCAGCTTGGCTTAGGCCGAGTCACAGAAACCACTGGCCAGGATACTAAGGCCAGGATACGAAGCCTATGTGAGGTCGACATAAGAAGTATGTCGGCCCGCATAGGACAAAGGAGTTTACCCTGCAGGTAGCGATGTGACAATGTCTTTCCATAGAAGTCCTCCCAATACACAATGCTAGCTTGTCTACCAGGCACCAATGTAAGGATATATTTCCAATACATGATTCTAGTTAACCTGAAGAGGTGCCAATGCAAGGGTCTTCCACTATGTAGTTGACTAAGCCAGAGCCCATTTAGCATGTGGCTGTACACGGAAGCCACTGTACGAGAAACATGTTCAATCTCTAAGTCCCTGGGTGGTTTTCTTATAGTGCACATACAAAAAGATAGCCATATAAACATGGTTCCCTTTGTTGCCACCTTCTCCAAAAGTGAGTATCCTCTTTCCACCCAGGTGGTTCATTGAGTACTTGTTTTATTATATAAAACATATATTTTTCCAACACTTCATATATAATCATGGTATGGTATTCCACCCCAAATATATAGAAGGGCTAAGCATACTACAACTACAATGTTTTCACTAAGGAAGAATAAGGGTATCTTAATAGGATATAGCATAGCATAGAAATATAGTAGTCCTATCATGCATACTACAGAAATCCACTAAGTGTAATGAAAATAGTAGGACATGGATGATAGTGTCACTTGCCTTAGTATTTGGTGGTGTTGGTACACTCTTTGCAATAACACACTTGACAATCAACACAATCTATCAAGCAAAACAACCAAGACAAAACATACACAAGATCAACACTAATGGCAACACAAAAATCATGCAAAGTATGCAAACATGCAAGATGGCAATTTATATTGTACAAATTTTTATAACAAGGTTCTAAACATTACTAAGTGATTTATGAACATTTTATATTTTCAAGATTACAAATGCAACCATTTGTGCAATTGTAGCAATTAGCAACATTTTCTAAAGTTGGAAAGGACATTCTCACTAAATAATTGCCACGGTCTTATTTATACTAGAATAAAATTATATTTTTGTCTTACTGTATAGAGGGATCAAATTACAACCATTTGCAAAAGTATTCACTTAAAAATAATTTACACAAAAAAATTTATACTCAAAATACTCCACAAATGGTTCTGTATAAAACACGATTTTAACATACTCAAAATTACCGAATTATGGCTCCACTGTGTTCTACTCGTTTTTGTGAATCCATAGACATATTATTTGCTAAATTTGGATATACAGAACTAAAGATACAATTTTTATGGTAAAAATGACCAATTAAACCATTTAATTTATAAATTAAATTTTTGTATAGCGAATAAGTAATATTATTTCACAAATGGATTCTACAGAATCTCAGCTTTTCAGGGATACCAAATTTATAATTTTTGGACTTCTAAATCTTTTTCTATGAATTATACGAGTTCGTACTAAAATCTGGAAAAGTCAAACTCGAGAATTGACTGAAATTGACTTTGATAGATCTGACTGACTTGACTGTTGACTACGCTCATGTCATGATGATGTCAGATTTGACTACAGAGAAAGTTGCTCGGATGGAAAAACTTTCTACATGAAAGTTGTAGATAATAACTAGATCTATCTACTGTTCAAAGTAAATTGTGTTTGGAGCAACGAGGTGGGCGTAAAATGGATTATACCTTCTAAGATCTGAATCTTTGACCGCGTTTTTCTCTCTTCTCGATGAACGAAACAAGGTGAAACCAGCAGGAATGGAACCGTCTTGACGAGGGGAACAACTTCCGTCTTCAATCCACCGCGATCCTAGGTCGTCTTGAAGGTCTTTTTGGGTGGAGAAGATTGGGGAAAATTTTGCACAAAAATGGGGCTAAGATGAGTTGAAAACTTGTGAAATTTCCTGGAGTGGGGTTTATATAGGAGGGGGGTGGGGGCTGTATTAAAGGAGATAAAGAGGGAGAGGAATTAGGGGATATTTAGTGCAATTTAGGAGGGCAATTTAGAGTCATTTAGGAGCATTAGATACAAAGACCAAGTGCTCCCTGGTACAAGTTCCTGTATGTACGTGGCCTCCTGGTGGCCTCTTGGCCGATCGGCCTGGTTGGGCCGGCCCATTTTGGCTGGCCTGACCAGCCATTTTTTTTGTTTTATATTTTTTTTATTTCTTAATTCTATCATAACATTTGATTTAGAGCTTCGAATTTATTGATTCAAATTTCTGTGGGTTCGTAAATTCATGGGCAATATTTTAAATCATAAATTTTATATACTTGGAAATATTTAATTTTCTCAATTATTAATTAGTCAATTATTGTACGATTGCATGTGTGCGATATTGGCCTAGTTGCAGGACAATATATTTGGAATGACTTGGATTCTTTCCTTATTTGAACTTGATTCGATTTAGTTCCACTTTACATGGATAACTATGAATTAAAGTTTGAAAATATGAGAGGATAATTTTATAAAATCTTAAAATAGCTCACATAAGCTATGGTTCTTATTTTAAAACGAGACTCTTTGCTTTTATTTTTGGTTCAAAACAAAACAAAGGTTGTTTAAAAAATGTAAATGAAGTAGTTGAGATATATAGAAGGTTTTTGGTTGAGAACATTTCTCAAGATTAAAAATAGATTTTCAAATATAGGAAGTTTGTGAAAAAGATTTTGAAGGGGAACCTTGCAAATTATAATTTTGAAGTAGAGGAGATATATGGATAATCTTGATGCTTTGATCTTAGGGTTTTTGTTAAATGCTATTTTTATTTTAAGGAGTACCTTTATTTGGGGGAAAACTTTTGTAATACTTTAAAAGGTTTTAATGTATCCAATTAGAAGCAAAAAGTTTCTTTTCCCCATAAATTTCAACAATTGTTTCTTTTGTTTATTTATTTTTCACATTTCAAAATTTGGAAAATTTTCTGATGTGACAGGCTACCATCCTTAAAAGAAATCTCGTCCCGAGATTTGGGAAGGCTAGAGGTTACAAGTTGGCTTCAAAACAACTAGGGTACTACCACCCCTAAAAAGGTTTTCAACTAGATTACATCTTGGCTTACTTGGGATCTTGATGTAACTTTTCTGGGCACTTGTTGGCATAATGGCCTAGCTCTTTGCATTTGAAACACATCACTTGGCTAATATCCTTCTTTTCCTTTGGCATCATTGCTTCTTGTTTGTTTCCTTGGTTCTTCTTCTTTTTGGGTCTCTCCAAAGCTAGGAGTTCTTCTAGTTCATGCTCTTCATATCTCACCTCAAAGGTGGGAAATCTTTCTCTCTTCTTGGGGCAGTCACTAGAGATATGACCTTCTTCTCCACAAGAGTAGCAAAACTTGGTGGTTACTTTGTATTTGGCTCTATGAAGCATGGTTTTGACTTTGCCTTCATCCTTCTTGGTAGAAGTTGTTCCTTCATGGAGTTTTCCAAACATTTGATGCATTCCATCTTGCTTCATTTGTTGAACTATAGGATAGATGGCGCATTGAATAGGGACAAGATTATTTCCTTCACATAGGAAACAAGTCACTTGGGATGTGGGGCATTGTTTAGTTGGATGTTTCTCTTCACAATTAGGGCATTGATCCTCATGGTCTTTGGAAGTGTGTTCCATGTCTCCACAAATATTGCAAGCTTGAGTTCCTTCTATAATATCATCCTTGACATCATCGTTGTCACAAACTCCTTGGGAAGAGTTGTTTATCATGTTGATCATTTGATTGGTCATCCTTTGCAATAATTGAGATTGGGTTTCCAAAAACTTTTGCAAGGTTGGGTCTAACTCATTGTTGTTGGATAAAAATTGTGTTGTCACTTGATTCAACTGGGCTTGAGTTGCTAGAAGTTGTTCTCTCATGTGCATCTCTTGGTTATTGTTGTCACCATCCTTGATATTGGAGTTTCTTGGAGAAGTCATCTGTTTGGGTTGGATTGGGATTAGAATAGGCAAAAGATTTATAGAGGAAGAATTCTAATCACACACAACAATTCACACAAACAATGTGCAAGCAATCACAAACAAACATTTCACTCAAACAACAAGATTCAAGCATATTTTTAGGCAACAAGACATTTTTGCTACACCACATAAGTTATTGTGATCAATATATGATTTAAACTAATCTCTAGTATGGTGGTCCAACTATAGGTTTCACTTGATATCATTCCATTCTTCTTGGTTATTTCTTCATGAATAAGATCATGGTGTCCTTGGAAAAATTCTTGCATCTTGGTCACAAGATTCAAAGGTGATGATGATTTCTTCTAAGTTGTGTTTCCTTAGTCTTTAAGTCTTGAGTTACATTCTTTTCTCACTTGTAGTCCTTAGTGATGTCCAAGTTGAAGTCCTTGGTGAAACTAAAGTTGAAGTCATTGGTGATATTGAAGTCATTGGTCAAGTTGAAGTCTTTGCTCATGTTGAGGATTTTGTCCAACAAGTTGAAAAGGAAGAGATGTAGATTCAAAACCAAAAAGGTTGAGGAAAGAGTTTACAAGATTGTTTGTAAATAAGTTTTGAACAAATACAACTCCTATTTTTCTAAGGGGTTTTGTCCAATCCTAGGGTTACGATCCTACAGGCAACACGGTGCTCTGATACCATCTATAGAGGTCCCAACCTTTAATAAGGAAGAGATCCATGTGTTTACAATGCTAGTCCCTGGATCAATAGCTAGCATCCACAGTTAAGATGTAATATCAAGAAACAAAGGTCATAATACAACTTTATAACCAGGAATAAAATAATTCATTACATCTTACATAGCTCGTTTGGATATCTCATTACAATGCAGCAGAAATAACTATATAGCATGGAGTCCTTCATCTTCAAAGTGCCACAGGCAATCATCTTTGTTGTAGACTTCTAATCCTATTTAACACACTTCACTGACATCAAACAAACCTGCAACATAATAAGTTACAGCCACAAGGGTCAATACATTTGAATTGTATTGGCAAGTTTCACTACTATGTGGAAATAAGTTGGATCCTATCAATATATGCATATTTGGCTAAGTAGAGTTTAGGACCATTTGTAGAAAGCAATATAATTTTGTCCTAACTTTTCAAAATAATTTTTGATCTTTTGACAATCTTTCTGAACTCCTTGGAAACCTCAGTGCTTCGAATCCCTTGTTGACACCATCAAGTTTTACTTTGAGAAATTGTAATGTCGAGATCTTCCATAGCTTCAGGCCTTAGTTGCTCAGAGTTGTCCGTAACCGGGGACACGGCTAAGTACTTAGAATTTTGATATTCTGCAGAAGTTGTACACTTTATCCACATGACACAATCTCGTCTTGACGCCACCAGTGGCCGCTAGATAAGTACACACCAAATGGAGTACTGGCAGATCGAGAATGTGAAAAAGTCTTTCCATAGAAGTCCTCCCAATACACAATGCTAGATTGTCTACCAGGCACCAATGTAAGGATATGTTTCCAATACATGATTCTAGTCAACCTGAAGAGGTGCCAATGCAAGGGTCTTCCACTATGTAGTTTACTAAGCCAGAGCCCATTTAGCATGTGGCTGTACACGGATGCCACTGTACGAGAAACATGTTCAATCTCTAAGTCCCTAGGTGGTTTTATTCTAGTGCACATACAAAAAGATAGCCATATAAACATGTTTCCCTTTGTTGGCACCTTGTCCAAAAGTGAGTATCCTCTTTCCACCCAGGTGGTTCATTGAGTACTTGTTTTATTATATAAAACATATATTTTTCCAACACTTCATATAAAATCATGGTATGGTATTCCACCCATAATATATAGCAGGTCTAAGCATACTATAACTACAATGTTTTCACTAAGGAAGAATAAGGGTATCTTAATAGGATATAGAATAGCATAGAAATATAGTAGTCCTATCATGCATAGAATAAGTGTAATGAAAATAGTAGGACATGTATGATAGTGTCACTTCCCTTAGTAGTTGGTGGTGTTGGTACACTCTTCGCAATAACACACTTGACAATCAACACAGTCTATCAAGCAAAACAACCAAGACAAAACATACACAAGATCAACACTAATGGCAACACAAAAATCATGCAAAGTATGCAAACATGCAAGATGGCAATTTTTATTGTACAAATTTTTATAACAAGGTTCTAAACATTACTAAGTGATTTATGAACATTTTATATTTTCAAGATTACAAATGCAACCATTTGTGCAATTGTAGCAATTAGCAACATTTTCTAACAGTTGGAAAGGTCATTCTCACTAAATAATTGCCACGGTCTTATTTATACTAGAATAAAATTATATTTTCATCTTACTGTATAGAGGGTTCAAATTACAACCACTTGCAAAAGTATTCACTTAAAAATAATTTACACAACAATTTTTATACTCAAAATACTCCACGAATGGTTCTGTATAAAACATGATTTTAACAGATTCAAACCGAATTATGGCTCCACTGTGTTCTACTCATTTTTGTGACTCCATAGACATATTATTTGCTAAATTTGGATATACAGAACAAAAAATAATATTTTTATGGTGAAAATGACCAATTAAACCATTTAATTTATAAATCAAAATTTTGTACAGAGAATAAGTAATATTATTTCAGAAATGGATTCTACAGAATCTCAGGTTTTCAGGGATACCAAATTTATAATTTTGGGACTTCTAAATCTTTTTCTATAAATTATATGAGTTCGTACTAAAATCTGGAAAAGTCAAACTCGAGAATTAACTGAAATTGAGTTTGACCGATCTGACTGAGTTGACTGTTAACTATGCTGATGTCATGATGATATCAGATTTGACTACAGAAAAAGTGGCTGGGATGCAAAAACTTTCTACATGAAAGTTGTAGATAACAACTAGATCTATCTATTGTTCAAAGAAAATTGTGTTTGGAGCAACGAGGTGGGCGTAAAATGGATTATACCTTCTAAAATATGAATGTTTGATCGTGTTTTTCTCTCTGCTCGATGAATGAAACGAGGTGAAACCAGCGGGAATGGAACCGTCTTGACGAGGGGAACAACTTCCGTCTTCAAGCCACTGCGATCCAAGGTCGTCTTGAAGGTCTATTTGGGTGGAGAAGATTGGGGAAAATTTTGGACGAAAATGGGGCTAAGATGAGTTGAAAACTTGTGAACTTTCCTAGAGTGGGGTTTATATAGGAGGGGGTGGGGGCTAGATGAAAGGAGATTAAAGAGGGAGATGAATTAGGGGGTATTTAGTGCAATTTAGAAGAGCAATTGAGAGTCATTTAGGAGCATTAGATACAAAGACTAAGTGCTCCCTGCTACAAGTTCGTGTATTTACGTGGACTCCTGGTGGCCTCTTGGCCGATCGGCCTGGTTGGACCGGCCCATTTTGGCTGGCCTGGCCGACCATTTTTTTTGTTTTATATTTTTTTTCTTAAATCTATCATAACTTTTGATTTAGAGCTCCGAATTTATTGATTCAAATTTCTGTGGGTTCGTAAATTCATGGGCAATATTTTAGAACATAAATTTTATATATTTGGAAATATTAAATTTTGTCAATTATTAATTAGTCAATTATTGTACGATTGCATGTGTGCGATATTGGCCTAGTTGCAGGACAATATATTTGGAATGACTTGTATTATTTCCTTATTTGAACTTGATTCGATTTAGTTCCACTTTACATGGATAACTATGAATTAAAGTTTGAAAATAGGAGAGGATAATTTTATAAAATCTTAAAATAGCTCACATAAGCTATGGTGCTTATTTTAAAACGAGACTCTTTGCTTTTATTTTTGGTTCAAAACAAAACAAAGGTTGTTTAAAAAATGTAAATGCAGTAGTTGAGATGTATAGATGGTTTTTGGTTGAGAACATTCCTCAAGATTAAAAATAGATTTTCAAATACAGGAAGTTTGTGAAAAAGATTTTGAAGGGGAACCTTGCAAATTATAATTTTGAAGTAGAGGAGATATATGGATAATCTTGATGCTTTGATCTTAGGGTTTTTGTTAAATGCTATTTTTATTTTAAGGAGTACCTTTATTGGGGGAAAACTTTTGCAATAGTTTAAAAGGTTTTAATGTTTCCAATTAGAAGCAGAAAGTTTCTTTTCCCCATAAATTTCAACAATTGTTTCTTTTGTTTATTTATTTTTCACATTTCAAAATTTGGAAAATTTTGGGATGTGACAAGGCACCTCTCCTATGAGTTTGGCCTCCCAACCATGACCATCTCTCATCTTGGGAACTGCACAGGTGGACAATCTTCACAAGGTAGCCTCATCTCAAACCTTGGCCACAAGGGAACCCATACTAAGGTATATAAACTTCTAGTCAAGCCCTACCCAAATTTCAGTTATTGTGGTTGTACGGTAAAATTGGAATGGTATCACATCCAGAAAACCATTAGTTTTTATAAAGTGCTAAGGCTCATGCCTCAACATTTTCATCATCAAAATCATCTTGTGTTCAAGAACACATGTCAAAACATTGTTAGTAGAATGACTCATCATTCTAAGGTTTTCATAACCATTTTCACCAAGTATTCCCATCTAAAGTGATCAAGTTTGATGCTTAGCACTAGCATCTACAAGTGGGGCTAAACACTAATGAGGGGTGATAATTAAGTGTGACTTATCTAAGTTCAATCTCATGCCTCAGGATGACATCAAGATTTATCTAACTTAGGCCAAGTTTTATGCTCTTTATGCTACCTTTAAATCTTTCCACAGTCTACAAGTCACTAAGTAAACTCAAATAGAAAGCTTTGATAAAGAATAAAATAACTAAGCTTGCAAGTAAAACTGGGATTGGGTATCATCCATTTGTATAATTAAGGCATGCCTAATGCATTGCATAGATTATCTTATAGGTGTAAGCTTGCAAGTAATACTTGCATGGTTTAGCTTAGCTTGTTAAGATAGTAGCTTTCCTTGTGCAGAGAAGTGGTTGAAGTTCTGGTCGGCTTCTTCCTCGTAGTATTCTCCTTCCTCCTCGTATCCTTGGTCGGTAGTAGCGTCTATAAATAAATACGAGGTACACAATCACCAAACAATTCTTAACTACTTCTATTTACAGACAAAGGTTCACACTAGATGATCTAGCATCATCACTATTATCACAAGGATTAAGGCAATAGTTTTATTTATTTTATTTTAGAAAAGTAATTTCTACTCATTAAAAAACTAGTTAAGATTTAATAATCTCCAAATAAAACATGGGATCATTTTGACACATGTCATCACCACATATTTTAGTACTTGGGAAGGTGATTTAAAGTGGTGTCACAATTTAATAAGGTTTAACCTTTTTATTTTATTAAATAAAGTGACTAGAAATGCCTATGGGGCATTCTTTTATTACTTGTCCAATATTTCTGCAAGTAAACCTAGATATTTTTATATATTCATAAAGGACTTGTCAAATGTGATTTTTGAGAGTTGGAATCAACCCAAAAGCTTTTATGGTTGAATTTTGAAAAATGTTTGAATGCAGAAAAGTCTCTGCCTTGTTAATTTTACAATAGGTTATCTACAATTCCAAATGATTTGAATCCACAGTTTTGGATTAAGAATTCCAGTACCTTTCTAGCAAAATTAGTTACATACAATTTGGTTCAGTGAATCGATCTGGGTTGATTTTTGAATCTAGAGACAGAACTATGTTTGAAACTAAATGGAAAAACCTAGATTCAAACTACTAGGTCACGCGGGAAGTTAACTAGGCCGGCCCATGGCGCACAGCGCGCGCGGGGGTGGGTTTAAGTGGTTGTCCCCACCAGTCATCAAGACAGAGGGTGCGAAGGGGTACGGGGAAATTTAGACCGTGCGAGTAACATCTAATCCAACGACTGGGGCTTATCGTCTCCATAGGTCAGCACCGGCGAGACTGAACCCTAGCACGGCCATTTGGGGTCTGTGGGGCTCACCGGGGCGCAGGCGATGGTCGGCGATGGAGGCGAACGACGAAGTCGACAATGGCGATCCTCCTGGTACTGGTGTCTCCTCCTAGGGCGGCTCCAATTGACGGCTCCTCTTCTCCTCCTCCATGACAGACTCTGGCGAAATTCCGGCGACCTGCTGCTCGCCTTGCTCTGGGGATGAGTGGGCGTGATCAGTGAGAGGTGGGGAGTGAGATGGTGTGCTGAAATTGAACGGGGGAGGCCACTGTTTATAGTGCAGCAAGGGGACCGAAGGGCGCGGGTGGAGCTCGTCGTGGTCGTCTACACAATGAGCTAACGGCATGGCTGGGGTAGGGGACACTGCTGTGTTCCCTGGTGATGCCCAACGACATGGTGGCGAGGCGTGGGGCGGTGCGAATTGGTCGGAACGCTGCGATGCTCTGGGCGGGTCCGACGGAGGTTTTAATGGCGCACGGGCTCTCCTAGTCGCGCGGCGACGAACGGGCATGTCTTGGCGGTTCCTGGGGAGGTGGTGATCAAGCATGCAAGCGGCAAGGGCGGTGCGCGGTCTGTTCTCGCGTGTCGAGCGCGGCGCTCTGGCGCGCTCTCGTCATGGCACAGAGGCATAGGGCGCGGCGGTTCTAGGGTGGTCCAGGGGCTGGCAGTGCTTGGGCATTCGAAAGTGGGTGGCGGTGGAAGGTGGTCTGTGTCCCAGACAAGGTTAGCGAGGCTAGAGCTGCTGATAGCCTTCTATCGACAATGGGGTAGCAAGTTGGGCTCGGCATGCTCACCATTGATGACAATGTCAAGCTTACAGTGAGCTAGGGCTAGTTAAATTAGTTTTATCATCTACTAAGAGGGTGCTATGAGCTAGAGGGGAGACAATTTAGGCACAAACACTACTCACTATAGTGTTTGATATTTTGTTTGATTTGTGTTTACAAGGTGTTTGATGAAATGGCCGAAAGAGATTTGAATTTGAATTTTTTTATGAAAACTGGTGGGTGTACTAGTCACATACTAGGTAGTCTCTGGTTAGTTGGTTTTGTCAAGGTGCACTGGTTTGGTTGGTTTTTGAGAATTAGTGATCTTCACATATGATATAGATTCAATTTTGAAATGTCATTTGAATCAAGTTGCCAAATGTTTCTGTGAGTTTGAAAGGTGGGCTTGGGTTCACTTTTACTTGGGCTAGCAAGGGGTGAAAATAATTGATATTGTATCTGTTTGAAATCTTGGACTAGAAACACTCAAAGTGGTCTAGTGAGCAAGATTGGAAAAAATGACCATTAGCTCATTTTGTTTGTTTTTGAATTTCTCTTGATTTGTTTCTGCTTGGATTTGATTTAGATGATCTTGTTTTCATCTTTAAACCATTTTTTGCTAATCACAACAATCACACAAGTCCATTCCTGCATTCATACAATCATCACATACACACATGCATTCATATGATTTTAATTAACAAAAGTTTTTGTTAACCCTAATTTTGGTGATTGGAAATTGATAACCTTTGATCAATATTTTCGGGATGTTACACGGTGTTTTTCCAGGTCCTCAGCCCTTTTCTCCAGCGCATCCGGAGTAATATCCAAAGCCGTTGGGATTGTTATGGTGAGAGCATCTCCGTAAATTTCACGTGCACCCTTAGTGACAACATTTCTATCCACGGGAGGGTCGATAGGCATGGTATTAATCGGATATCCGTCCTGATTCTCCATCTCGATCTATTCATCAACTTTTTCTTTGTTGGTTTCTTCGATGTCCGGCTCTGTCGGTGTCGGATTCTTGTTCTTCTTTTTCTTTGACCGCCTAGTAGCCTTAACGTGCATACCGATGGCAAAGACCTCTTTTGGTCCGGAACCGGGGGATAAACTTCCGTCAGTACTTTCTGTAGTAGTTGGCTTCTGGACCTCGGATGAATCTCTAGTGTCCATGTCATCTTGCGAGGTGTAGTATTCATCCATGCTGTCATACGGACTTAGAGGTGTCTCCGGCTCACCTTGCGCTGGTTTGGAGGTGTAACCTTCTTCATACTACTCCATCTCCTTCTCGAAGTCTTGAAGTTCCTGCAAGGTTAATGACTCCTGAGGGGAAGCAGGTAAGTCGGCGTTTCTTCGATTGCATCAATAACTGAATTGTTTTTTGGATCTAGCATCGATAGAATCGGATCCAGAGCTTACGTGGTATACGAAGTAGTGCTTCTTCTTTATCTTGTGCTTCAAGAGTACTTTTTATGCTACGACATCGGTAGGGCCGGATCCATAGCGGATATTTTCCTCATCCGTTTATCCAATCTCGACGGGAAGATCAGATCCGGATTTTTCCTCTGCTGCTTCTTCCACTACTAGAGTGGGCTGGGTGGGTTCGATTTTTTCTGGGATCTTGAACTCTTCAGCCTCTGCGGACTAAGCATATTCGGATTTTTCTTCCGCCGTGGTCATCACCTCAAGGGTGGATTGGGCGGGTTCAGCGAAACCGAGGTAAATATCGACCTCGCCAATAGGCATGATCGTATAGGTTGTCACGGTCTTGCTAGCCGGAATCCAAGTCTCATCGAGAAGGACGAGAGGGACATCACTGGCATAGACCATGCGGCCCATGGCGATTGTTTCTCCGATTCCTAGACGCGCAGACTCCGCCTGGAACGAAGCTCCAAAAGTCACCCGCCCCATGGTGTGGGCCAATTGTCATCGGATTGTCGACAAGTACGCCATAGGTGGTCCTGACGGCATTGAGAAGGTGGGGTGTGAGACGTCGGATGTTCCGGGAACGGTGAAAACAAGTTTACCCAGGTTTAGATCCGACTGTGGTGATCGGATCCTACTCCTACTAGCAACCCAGTAATATATCGGCGAGAGCTGGATGTTATAGCAGATTACAAGAGAGGTTCTCTTGTGCGACATATGTTTGTGGTTATTACCCTAAAGTCTCCCATAGGGCTGGTTTATGTAGTCACCAGGACCTAGGGTTATAGAAGAGACCTATCCGGCTACGTTATAGAGTCGGTAACTAGATATAGCTTGGACTACAAGTAATACTACAGGACTAAGTCGGTAACTCTTCTGGGCCTTGTCATAGCCGGAACTGGCTCGTCCTCTTTCTTTGACTAGGACGCCCGTGAAGAAAAGCTCTATCTCGTTGGTGGGCCACTCTGGTCAGTGAGTCCTGTGGGTATACCCGGAAAGTATATCCCCAACATCGGCTTAATCCGCGAAGAAGCAATGCACTAAAAGAAACACCAGATGCACTATTTAATACTACGATAGAAGATCGCGCATGATGCATGTATGATGCATGACATGGCAAAGATGCGATGCGACTAGGCAATATTAAGCGGAACCGGGTCCCAACATTTAATTAGGTGGTTTATGTTGTTTAGATACCCCGCATTTTAAATGTTGGCTTAACAAGGAAAATCATGGAGGTTTGCTACACAAATTTAAATCGGGCCAATATAAGACTAGAAAAGCATGCATATGATCTCCATATTTAATTATGAGGTGAATCGGCAATAATGCTCCCAAACCACACAATATGTATGCGACATGAACAATTATATGCAACAGGTAGATATTATATATTATGAAAAAATATGGGGCTCAGAAAAGGGGTCACACATCAGATCGATGGTCTTGGTTCGGGGTCCGACGGGGTTCAGGCTCGGCGAGATCAGTCTTCATATCCCAGAGGGAGAACTTGGCGTTCTTGGGGTCCGTCTTCCATGTAGGCGGCCTTCGCTTCTGGGGATGTTTGGTTCGGCCCTGCATCCAAGAAGAAGATCATGTCCATGGTCTTCAGGCCATGGTGCCCATGAAGCAGAACTTGTGTGTCTACTTGGCATTCTTCGGGTAAAGGTTTATCGGTACGTCGATGCGGATCTTGGCGGTCTTCGGGTGGTATCATACTATCTTCCCACGGTCACCATATTGCATCTTCACCTCACCAACGCAATTCCAGGGAGCCGAAGGAATCGCCCTAGGGACGCATCAGCTAGGCAGAACCCGCGACATGGCCACACGCGCTTGGGGGTCGGAGAAGAGGCCTTGGTTAGCAGTCATACATCACCACCACACGTACCGCACCATCTGGCCTGCACACCGGGTTCTGCAAGAGGTCGCGGAGATAAAGGGGACGCGGCTTGCGGCTAGTGGCAGGGGCATTGCAGGGCCGATGGGAGGTGGCCAAATTGAGGAGCATCATGGACTGTGCGAGGCGGCAGCGTCCAGAGGCGGCAGGACTCAGGCGATGAAGGTGTCCTGGGGCGGCGGAGCCCGCAGAACTTGGCAGAGGAGGTTGGCGCTTCGCGAGGTGGGGTCGCGGGGCGCATGGCAAGGAGGGCGGCCGATGGAGAGCTGATGCAGGGGTGGTTGCGGCCTGGGAAGGCGAGGCCGACACAGGGGACGGCGTCAGAGCCAGAGGGATAGGGGAGGTGCTCGGGGCCGCGGGGACAGTGTCGGGCGGCCATAGAGGGGCACTGGCCGCGAGGAAGAGGAGGGGAACGGAACGCGCGGCGCTGCCTGCGCTAGAGGCAGAGGAGGAGAGGGTTAGATGGGGCACCGATGGTTGGAGTGGGTGAGGAGGCGCCGGGGAGGGAGGTGGTGGCGGCGGGGATGTTGTAGGGTGGGTTTGGTGGCGAGGAGGAGAGATCCTAGATCGCCGGGTGGGGCCAGTCACGAGCGACGTGCGGGAGTAGGGTCACGAACATGCGAGGAGCGCTATACGTGGTGGGTTCCTGGGTGTGTCGAGTCCAGGGCGGCGTTGGTGAGTGCAGGTGGGTCTGGGCAAGCGGAATGGATGAGGCGAGGTGGTTCGCGTCGAGTGTGTTGCATGGTGTGCATGTGTGTGTTATCCTGGGGTGTGGTTCGTTGGTGGACCGGGTGTGGTATTGGGATTGGGGCATGAGTGCGTCGTGTTTGTGCTTGCTAGGCGCGTGTTGGGTGGGTGTGTTGCTGCGGGTTAGGGTAAGGTGCACTTCGCTTGTGGTTAGGTAGCTGGCAGAAGTGGGTGAGGTAAAAAGGGTAGGGCAGGAGGGGTAGTTTAGGAAGGTTTTAGGCTTAGGGTTTCCTTAGGATTGAGGGGTGGTAGGTGGCTGTGGGCTGGGATTTTGGGCCTGGCCTGCGGCTTCCTCCCCCGATAAAATAGTTTTACTTTATATTTTTATAGTTTTATTTTAAAGACTTTTTGTAAATGATTTTTGGACAAAACAAAATATCTAGAAAAGATCGAGATTTCAATTTGAAATAGAGAAGGGGATAATTAGAAAACAACATAGGATTTTGGGAAATAGTTTTAGGCAAATACATGCATGATGATGTCATGATGATGCGCAACATACAAATAATCACGATTTTCTAGTAGTGGTTTTATCCGGGGTGCTACAAGAGGAAATCTTACTTCTACCATGCGCCTGTTGAGCTTCCTCTATGTTTTTAGGGGTTTCGTCGTAGTAGAGGGGCGCAAAACTAGAAAAAAAGTTTTGCATCGGCCACGGTCGAGCCAAGATTTTTGTCGCGGAAGACGTGCCTTCTACAACGACCGACAGGCCCATTCGTTGTGGAAAGAAACATTTCTTGTAGTGTTAGGAGAATGATGTTATGGACACACACACATAGTAAGCATATCATAAGGTCAAGTCATTAAAGTTCGTTTGGCTACAAGCTGTCAAATACATAGTAACCTAATCTGTCACCGGATGAGTTCTTTGATGACATCAAAAGCCACTTCCGTAACTGGGTGGTTATAAAGGTGGCATTGGTATTCTGAAAGTATGAATTGAAGCACATGGATCAAGAGTGGGATTTGTCCATCCATATGACAAATAGATATACCCTGGGCCCTCTTGGTGGAATGTCATCCAATTGGCTTGCAAGCATGTGACTAGGTCAGAAGGGATGTCATATCACGGAACGAGTAAAGAGTACTTATCGGTAACGAGGTTGAACTAGGTATGGAGATACCGACGATCGAACCTCGGATAAGTAAAGTATCGTGCGACAAAGGGAATCTGTATCGTATGTGAATGGTTCATTCGATCACGAAGACATTGTTGAATATGTGGGAGCCATTATGGATCTCCAGATCCCACTATTGGTTATTGACCGGAGAGGTGTCTCGATCATGTCTGCATAGTTCGCGAACCGTAGGGTGAGACACTTATGGTTCGATGTTGTTTAAGTAGATATGGAACATGAGTTGGAGATAGAATGTTCTTCGGAGTCTCGGATTGGATCCGGAATGGTCCAGAGAATAAGATTCATATAAGGAAAGTCATTTTCCAGGGTTTGAAAATGTTTTCGGTATTTTGACCGGAAGCTTCTTGAATGTTCTAGAGGGACCGCCAGTGGACCCACTATAGGGTTCGCAGCATAGAAAACAAAAAATTTCCTACGACGGGAACAACTATGTACCAAGATCTATCTACTAGATACAATCAACGGGTGGATATACATCCATAGAGAACATACCTTTGTAGACCCACAAAGTTTAACGAGGTTTTACTCGTGGACGATGTAAACGAGCGCTTGTCGATCTCAAGATCGAGAAGAAGTCCAGCGCCGCAGCGCATCTATGCTCGCACACACGTTCAAGCCACCAAATAACCTCTGCCTCCTCGCTCCAGCGATGCATCAGAAGCAACAACTCTTTCCAAATTAAAAGCCACTAGGAACATGTATCTCGCTAGTCCGAGACCATGGGGGATAAACTAGAGGGGGAGAGAGATCCTTCACGAGGAGGTGTGAGTGTGATAGGGGAGAGGGGGCCTTTTTATAGGAGGAGGGGGGCACCCCAAGGGGTGTGGCCGGTTCCATGCGGACTTCCCCCACCCCTTCCTCCATTCATGTGGGTGGAGCTCCCACTAACAAAATGCTCCTTCATTTCTCCACTCAAAATCCCACTCAAAAATCCCATTAAATTTCCACCAAATTTAATGTAATCTCTCTTTAAATAAAACTCCTTTTATTTATTTATTCAGAATTTTGTCAATTACATTAATTAACAAAAATTCACATAAAACCCCTTGCTAGTATTCTATTTCAAATGCAGAAACAATTTTAGCATTTTCACCCGAAACAATTCTGGTGTCTAGTGAAATAATTCCTGCGCTTTAGAATTCTTTCGTCTAGAACATATTTCTTCCAAATAGTGTTGGTGTATCTTAAGTGTGTTACCCTACGGTTCGTGAATAAAGTGGACATGATCGAGACCCCTCTCGGATCAATAATCAGAAGCGGGACCTGGAGATCCATATTGACTCCCACACATTCAACGATGACTCCTTGTGATCGTGAGAACCTTTTATGCTATTAACTTAATCCCTTTGTCTCGTGATATATTACATGTCCGAGATTCGATCATCGGTATCTCCATACCTAGTTTGATCTCGTTACCGACATGTATTCTGTTCTCGTTCCCGTGATATAACATTCTAGTGATCACATCACTTTCTTGCAAGCTAACGAATGTGATATCACCGAGAGGGCCTAGAGTATATCTATTCTTCATAGGGATGGAAAAATTCCACTCTTGATCCATGAGCCTCTACATAAAACCTTTGTAGCACCGAACCCACCTTTATAGTCACCCTGTTACGGTGTGACGTTTGATGTTATCAAGATACTCTTCCAGTGTTAGTTATTGACATGATCTCATGGTCTAAGGACTAGGGTTACTTCATATGATGTTATAGCAATATAAAAACAATGACTTTGATCGTAAGGTATACTTCGGATGGATGTTCATCACATCATTCAAATAATGTTGTGACCTCGTTATTAACAACATCCAATGTCCATGATCAGGAAACCTTTGATCATCTTTTTAACCAACGAGCTAGTTTATAAGAGAGGCATAACTAGGAACTTTCTATTTGATTATTAAACACACATGTATTAACGTTTCCGTATTAATACAATTATAGAATGCAAAATAAACATCTATGATATACTTGGAATATACATAATAACAACTTTAGTATCGCCAGGAGTCCAACACCGCTTCGGTCCCCACTTTGTCGTCTTCTTCCCTCACGATATCAAGCTGCTGCGTGCCCAAGCGTGCGCCGTCGATCTCCGCCGTGCAGCGATTCCCGCCACCTCCCTTGGACAAATGGATAAGAATGGCCGTCTCCTCCTCTCTCTCCCCATACCCATTTCTTTCCATCTCATGCTCTCTATCGATTTCCTTCAAATCGCAGAAACCCTAGCTCGCTAGTCGTCTTCGCTTCCGGTCATATTCCAGGCCGCCCCACCCCTCGTCGTCTAGCCTAGAAGCTCCGTTGTGCCCAACTCTGTCTCCCCACCAAAGCAATCGAGCCCGGGCGGCATCACCATTATCGGCGCTCTCGACCTTATCCGGCCTCACCATCATGCCCTCGAGCACCATGGTAATCCAATGGTCCTTCCAGAGCTCCCCTTCTTCCCTCTTCCACCCTGTATCTCCTTGTCGTCGTTGACCAGTGTCCGCCGCCGCGTGAGCTCGTCGCCGGCCATGGTCCGGTGACCATTTCCGGGCGGCTCCACCACCCGCTGGTTTGGCTCAGCCTGCTACATCCAACACGACCATCCCCGTATGCCCGTGCCTGCCCAAACGCCGTCTCTGTCATCCATCTGAGAATCACCGTCGCGATGACATCACGCCAATGCGATGCTGACATCGCCTTGGACCCTTTGACCTGTTCACTGCCACCATGGAGGCTGACATGGGCATATGGCCCACTGGTCAGTGACTGGGGCTGGTTCAGCCCCGGTGTAAAACAACCCTCACCTCTGTGCTTATGTCAGCCCGAGGTAATATTTATGTTTAAATAATTTTAGAAATTATTATAAATTTGTAAATTCAATAACTAATTCATTATAAGTCAGAAAAATGTATATAATATATCAAAATGTTCAGAAAAATGAGATCTATCTATTTAAGCTATCATCATGCATTGTTAAACAACTTACATGACAAGTTTAATTAGAGAACAAAAGGAACCCTCTCATAAGCTTCCGGAGTTTCCCCGATTTAGGGTTTGCACCCCTCGGAACCCAGATTAAACTACCGAGCATGTCTTAGGGTTACATTTCAGTACAATTCAACTTGTCATATTATCATCCTAGTTTGACCATTGTATCAAGACCATGTGTTGATTGTTTCCCTTTCTTTCCGATGTTTGGTTTTTCTTCGGTAGAATAAGATATCGGAACCGAGATCAAGTCCAAGACTGAAGACCGAGATCAACACCGTCGAATCTCGAAGAAAAATACTTGACCAACTGTTACCAAGTCAAGTACAAGACGTACGAAGATCTTCTTATCAATTATTAACAGGCAAAGGCAAGCAAAACCCCACACGTGATATAATCCTATGATTTCAAAGTATTTCAATTCCTGTCATGTGCATACGATTCTAAAGTCTTTTATTGATAGATAGAGTATACTATATGTTGCATTACTCCCTTTGAGATTATATTAGCTGATCCACTGCTCCTAGCAGAACTAGGTTTCTCTTGTGTGCACTGCTAGAGCTTATATCCGTGTCTTGCTTAGCCATGCATAGTTGTCAGTGGTGGTTCATCCAGCTGATGTATCAGATGAAAAGAATCTAGTATCATACGAGAACATGATGAGATGAGATTAGAGGTGATATCAGATTAAATATGCTAGGGCTTGTATGTGAGGCTATGGTGGGATGTGGTTTTTCTATTCCCATGCTCGCCACCCTTAGGACCTGAGGTTCTTTCCTCTTGAACCAAGATGAGCATACAGCCACACGGGGCTTAGGAAATCCCTTGATCCCAACTTGCCTAGTTTGATCCATGAGTCCATAGTTTGAGATTTGGATTTGGCATTTGCATTTTGGATGGGTTGAAGGTGGTGCATCATATATGATGTGGTCGGGTGAAGGGTGCATGACACTAAACTGAATCCTGATACACAGAGTCGAGGATCACCTAGGAGTATGGCCAACTACCACAGTCGGGAGCCCTTCTGGTGACTCATGGATTAGGCAAAAGTAAGGGAAGTGTTTTGGTCGACCACCCTCTATAAGCACACCAAGGAAGTGTGTCATGTGACGCTAAGAGTCAGTCGGCGCGTGTGGGTAAAGTTGTACACCCCTGCAGGGTAATAATATTTTCGAAAATCCGTGTCCATGGTTATGGACGACTTGGGAATGGACGTGGGATCATAAATAATAATAACCTACTTGTAAAACTTGGCAAGTAAAGTGTGCTTAAGGATGTTTCCTCATGGGTACGAGGAGGTGATCCTAGTTGAGGTTCGATGATGATTTGGTGCATATCAAAGATGATGATCAATACTTTGGAGATGTCGCTTTGTTATCCCCTTTTAAAACACTCTGATTAGATGAGCTTCTTCTTCCTCTTGTTTTATAAACAAAGATGGCTTTATGCAAAACAACTCCACTAGCCATAAGTCTTGCGGAGTACACCCTGTAATCACCCTTGCTTCGTTGATACTTTTGTAGCGGAGTAAATGTTACCATAGAAGATGAGTTTGTTACGACATCGACATTGACGAGTAGCTTGCGGTTCTCGGTCGGCAACCTGGAATCTGTGGATTGGGACGTCATCGTTATGCTTCAGGCCTCTTAGGCCATTTGTTAAGTTTGCTATACTTAATAGCATAATTTTCCTTCCGTTGTTTGATGTTTGTGGTTAGTGATCTCTGCTTATAATATTTTGGTTCTTTGCTCAGTTATGAGCTTGCTGTAATAAGTTTTTTGTCGTAGGGTCACTATTGTGTTACCAATTCTTCATTGGATATCCTCGAGCTCAAGGTTAAGCTTATGTTAGAGGGAGGTCTGGGATTTTTTTAGCCCTGATCCCGGGGGTGTCACAGGTTTTGGTATCAGAGTAGTACCAACTATAGGAAAGCCTTTTTATTAGTTGATGTTGAGTCTAGTACTTGTGAAAACTATTTGAAAGCTGAAAATTATTTGTGAAAACTCTAGTATGCTTGTTTTTATTCTTATCCAGTTTTTCTCTAATTCTGGGTCATCTTATCTTGTGTTGATTTTGGAAATTTTTTACTATCCCATCTCGTCTTTCAAAGCTTAGATGCCTTTCCAGGCATGTCGTTTCACAACCAATTGACCTAGTGTAGAGTTCTCTAGAGTCTGGTGTGTGTGTGTGTTCCTTGTTTCCCTTGTTCTATTTCAGCTGAGAGATTTATTTCCATCATGATCTCTCTATAATATGGGCCCACAACATCATGTTCATGGTCCCATACTATTATGCTCCTGGTATCGAAGTTTCCTATTGCCTCGTGTGCCTCCTTTTATTTGCTTGGGTACTTCAGAAGTCATTTCCTCTCTTGGAAGCTACCTCATGATTATTATCTCGCAGTGTACTCTTTGTCACTCAAATAGTAGTTATTCCTTTCTTTGGGTTTTACCCTTGGACTTGAACCAAAGGTCCTGGATTGTGCTGGATTTTGGTGTTGTGAATCTTGTACATGAAGTTGACATTTAAGCCAAGATCCATTCCTTTGACCCCTGTTGTTAATTTACACACATACCTCAGGATGGCTAGTAATTTACTCTAGCCGTCAAGCTTGTGGATATTGTTGCCATTGAACAGTGACGATAAAGGACTTCTCCTACCACTAGCTATGGCAGATGTTATTTAATGTAACCAAATATATCACGACAAGGGTACTCCTCGAGAGTCTCACATCTATATTTGTGACTTTGCCAAACCTCTATTTTCTGCATTGATCTTCGGAAGGTTGTTGACTTATGCATCCACATCTTGGGAATCTATGCTAAGCGTGTTATTCCTTCCTTGTTCTTTTCCGATGTTTGTCTACCAGTTGGTAGCCAAATAGTAAACGTGCATTGGTGTCTTTTAATGCAAGATACTCTTGTCGTCCGTCATGACAAACCAGTTCGGGATGTCAGGAAAAACAAACTCCAGTACCTCGTCATTTCTAGGACCAGTTTAAAGTGTTGTAATTCGCAAATCTAGAGGAGTTGATTAGCTTCTATATGTTCCACCTCAAAGTATCACACCCTTTTTATACTAAGAGATCGTGTTGAGATTCATGACCCCTTATTGAAGTGATGCTTTTACACATAATTACCCACCCTTCCTCGAGCTTTCGTGCTCGTGAATGATGTGTGTGCATAATAATGTGATCATCTAAAGATTATTAGCAATTTTCATTGCTTTGAACTCAAATGAAATTTGTATCATTCTTAGCGTGATTGGTTAATCCTATCACTAAGCAAAGGATGATTGTGCTACCAAGTCTGTTATTCTGGTACACTCTCTCCGGTCAAACAATTAGGCTCGTGCCGAAGCTCTAAAACTATGTCATCTTGACTTACTAAGCAAGTTTCCTCTTGAACTAAGTGACATATCGGTGGTTCGTGATATTCTGGATGTCTTGCTAGAAGTATCGCCATTTTGCTACATAACCGTGTTGTCAAGTTCTTGAGCAAGAAAGTTCTCTGAACTTATCTTTCTCCAAGGATCTGTACTGGATACCCCTGAACAAGTTGGTTGGTTGAGTTTAAATAACAACATGGAGAGTTGTAAGACGAAAAGTTCTATTCAACTTCGTCCCTCCATAAAGGGATGTCTAGTCGTGTTCATGTTGAAGATAGATAGTATTTCCTTTGTGGATATGTTATCTTCCCCGCCTTTGGTTTGATTTGGGTTATCGTCAAATCGAAATCAGTTCCAAGTATTATCTTGATGATGTTTCTTCTCGTGATGTTTCACCAAAGTACATCTTCATGTATTTGGTCTGACCAATAGTTTACCTTGTTTATACAACATATGAGTCCATCTTCTTGGAGTCTCTCAATAAGTTTGTTATTGAGCCCATCGATGACATCCTTATCTTCTCCGTGTTACATGCGATTCACATGGAACATTTGGCATTAATGTTGGAAACTTTTGAGAACCATCTTTGTGTCATCTCGAAGTATGTGTTCTGGATGTTAGAAGTAACCCTCTCTAGTTCATGTGCAAATGTTGAAAGATGTCGCCATGGATTGAAGTAGAGTTAACTTTGCTTCCTTGGGAATCATTTCAAGTTAGTCAAGCATGTGCGAAGAATTCTTGATATGGTAGGTTGTTATCTTCATAATTCGAGCTGATCCTCTAAGCACACCAAGACACTAACTGATTTTTCATGGAAGATAAGAAGTTCTACAAACTTCGGTATCCTCCTAATGTTGTCCAACAAGGATACAGTTGTATTTAGTTGGAAACAATTCATGCAGGTGAAATTGTCATTGATAACTTGTTAATACCTGGGTTTTGCAACCTAGATCATCTTTTGGAGCTTGACACTGTGTTCCATGTCTTGAAAATCTATCTAGTAACTTTACCTCTAGTAAATGTTGCAAACTTTCTATTCACACATGCTGAATCTGAAACATCTTTCCAACTAACCAAAGCTGAATCTCAAGCAGCAATGATGGTTGGTGTTATTCAATGTTTTGACATAGGTTTGTTTGTAAATCTGGCAAGATTTGTGCAGTGGTTGACACAAATAGATGGAAGACCTATTGCCATATTCCTTGAATCAACAATAACAACTGATACATAGTAAACATATCTATAATTTTTTATGATCCATGCTTGTTTTGTATCAACTTTCTTATGTTTTGTCTACACTTTGAGGTATTTTTATACATTTTCTGGAACTAACCTATTGACAAGATGCCACAGTGCCAGTTTCCTATTTTCTGCTTTTTTTGGTTTCCGAAAAGCTAGTAAAGAAATATTCTCTGAATTGGATGGGACAAAAGCCAAAGTCAATATTTTACCAGAAGGAACACGGAGTCCGGAGGGGAGATATGCCACGAGGCGGCCACACCCTATGGTGGCGCGGCCAAGGGGGGCGCCAGCCCTAGGTGTGGACCCTTTGGGTGCCCACCGACCTTGCCACTTTGCCTATAAAAGTACCCCGATGCAGAAACCCTAGGCACAATAACAAATCTCCACGAAACGGTCTGTAGCCGCCACCATCTCCATCCCTAGATCGGGGGATCCGAAGCTCTTCCCGGCACCCTGTCGGAGGGGAGAGATCATCCCGAAGGCCTTCTTCATCACCATGCCAACCTCCGTAGTGATGTGTGAGTAGTTCACCCTTGGACTATGGGTCCATACAATAGCTAGATGGTTGTTTCTCCTCCTTTGTGCTATCAAGATTAGATCTTGTGAGCTCCGTTCATGGTTAAGATCATCTATTTGTAATCATACATGTTGTGTTTGCGGGGATCCGATGGATATTGAGATACTATGTGAGATTCATTACTGATTCTATCATGTCTATGTTATTTGTCATCTTGCATTCTCTCCATTGTTAGTAGCTATCTTGGCCAAGTAGATGCTCGTAACTCCAAGAGGGAGTATTTATGCTCAATAGTAGGTTCATGCCTCTAGTAATCTAGGAGACTGACAGAAACTTCTAAGGTTGTAGATGTGTTGTTGATACTAGGGAGAAAACAACAATCCTTTATCCAAGGGAAATTGTATTGTTTACTTTACACACATTTCTTAATGAAATTATATGTTGCTTGCAACTTAATACTAGAAGGGGTTCGGATGATAACCTGAAGTATATTATTAGTCATAGATGTAGTTGGATTACAGTCTATGTATTATGTTGTAATGACCAAACAAATCTCGTACGCATCAAAATGTCTAGTATATGCATTGTTATGCTTTCTCAATCTGCCAATTGCCCCGCTGTAATTTGTTCATCCAACATGCTATCTATCTTAAGGAGAACACCTCTAGTGAACTGTGGACCCCGGTACATTCCTTTATCATTGATATACCATCTATTGTTTATTGTTTAATGTTTACTTTCTACAAGCAAATAACTATATTCCACACTATACGTTTAATCCTTTGTTTTAAGAAAATTGGTGAGATTCACAACCTCACTATAAGTTGGGGCAAAGTTATGTTCTTGTGTTGTGCAGGTTCCAAGTTGCTAGCAACTCCTTGGAGTTGTTTCCTTACTCCTACTGGTTCGATAACCTTGGATTCATAACCGAGGGAAACTTTTTGTTGTGCTCATCATACCTTCCTATTGGGGTGTTGGAGATATGCCCTAGAGGAAATAATAAATGTAGTTATTATTATATCTTTGTGTTTATGATAAATGTTTACATTCATGCTATAACAGTATTAACCGGAAACATTTATACTTGTGTGATTTGTAAACTAAATTAGAGTCCCTAGTAAAGCCTCTTTATAATACTAGCTTGTTGGTTAATAGATGATTATGGTTTCCTGATCATGAACATTGAGATGTTGTTAACAACAAGATCATATCATTAGGAGAATGGTATGATGGACATACTCCTATAGACAAGCGTATCATAAAGATCAAGTCATTTCAATAGTTCAATTGATATAAGCTTTCTGATACATGGTAACCTAATTCCTTCAAAAATGAGATCATGTTTATCACCATCACTGGAAGGATGCTTTGATGACATCAAACACCACACCATAACTGGGTGGCTATAAAGGTGGCATTGAGTATTAGGAAAGTATGGGTTGAGACACATGAATCAATAGTGGGATTTGTCCATTCATATGACGGATAGATATACTCTGGGCCCTCTCGGTGGAATGTCATCCAATTAGCTTGCAAGCATGTGACTGGCTCACAAGGTATCACATATCACGGGAACGAGAAAAGAGTACTTATCAGTAATGAGGTTGAACTAGGTATGCAGAGATACCGATAATCAAAACCTCGGATAAGTAAACTATCGTGAGACAAAGGGAAATTGGTATCGTATTTAAGTGGTTCATTCGATCGCAAAGTAATCATAGAAATATGTGGGAGCCATATGAATGTCCAGATTCCTCTATTGGTTATTGATCGGATAAGTGTCTCGATCATGTCCGCATAATTCACGAACCGTAGGGAGACACACTTAAGGATTCGATGTTGTTGAGTAGTTATGGAATGATGAGAAAGAAACCTAATGTTGTTCGGAGTCTCGGATGGGATCCGGGATATCACGAGGAGATCCGGAATGGTCCGTAGAATAAGGAAAGTCCTGTTTCGGAGTTCAGGAATGATTCTGGTGTTTTCACCAGGAATGTTCTAGAAGGGTCTGGAAGGTCCGGCACTCCGGGGGGGGAAGGGTACATGAATGTGTCATGACAATGTTGAATGGTTGCATCATGTACTAGGTCACTTTGCTGGGCAAAATAAAGAGAGAAATCAAATCCTAGTTTGAAAGTCAAATGCCAATTTGAAAAAGTCAAATCTCAAGTTTGCTTGTTGGTGGGAGAGTAGGAAACCTACTTGGGGAGGAAGTCCCCTCCCTCCACCTGCCGGCCAAGGAGGCTGAGTTGGGGGAGGACTTCCTCCTCCCAACCGTCCACCCTCCACCTATATAAGGAGGGGTAGGGCGCCCCCTACCGCTCACACCCAAAAACCCTAGCCCCAAGCCGCCGGCCTCCTCCAAGTCGCTGCCGCCTAGGGCCTCCTCTAACTCGGCGAGTTAGGGTTTCCCCAAACCCTAGCCGCAGGCCAAGCCCTCCCCTTGGTACCCCTAAACCCTAGATCACCAAGGCCTCTCTCATAGTCCACCATACTCGCTCCGGCTTAAGGCGAAGCCCTGTGAGATTTCCCCTCTACTTTCGACACCACGCCGTCGTTCTGCCGGAATCGCGAGGAGAGTGCTACAACCTCCGCTACCTGCTGGAACAAGGGAGAGGAAGGTCTTCATCGAGTACCGAACGTGTGACCGACTGCGGAAGCGCTGCCGGAACGCAGCGCCGGAAGGATCGTCTACGCGATCTTGAGATCGGCAAGAGTACGACTACATCACCCACGAGAATCTGCTCTCGTTAACCGCTTTGGAATCTTCGAGGGTGAGTTAATCTATCGACTCGTTGCTACAATATAGTAGATAGATCTTGGCTTGTTTGTTTGCATGCGGTAGAAATTTTTTGGTTTCCACGCTACGAACCCCAATAGTGGTATAAGAGCCGTGTCTATATGTAGATCTGTTGCACGAGTAGAACACAATGGTCATTGTGGGCGGTGGTGCTTTTATTATCAATTTCTTTTTGTGTACTTTGCAGCTTGAGGTATGATCGGATGAAGTGGCCCGGGCTAACCTTACATGACATTGTTCATGAGACTTGCTCCACGCTCAACATGCAACTTGCATTGCATAAGTGGCTTTGTGGGTGTCTGTCTCTCCCATTATAGTAAAGATCCAATTTACAACAGGCACTTGATAGTTCAAACATCAACATTGTGGTTCTTGTTCGTAAGTTAGATCGACACTTATTGAAAGCCCCAAACCACGTAAAATATGCAAAGAAAATTATAGGTGTCTAACTTTGTTTTGAAGGGGTGTGCTATGATGTGATATGGCCATGATTGTGATTATATATGATGTATGCAATGTCCATTATTGTAAGTTGGCAACCGGCATGAGCCATATGGTTGTCTTTAAATTATGTTAAGACCCGCATGTTTATTCAAAGTAGTTGTAATAGTTGAAGCTAGTGGACGACAACCATGAAGTGGCGCCATTGACCTTGACGCCATACCCGTGATGATGGAGACCATGTTCGTGCTTGAAGATGGAGATCGGAAGCACAAGAAGAAAGGCCATATCATATCACATATTATGAATTGCATGTGATGTTAATCCTTTATGCATCTTGTATTGCTTAGTTAACGACGGTAGCATTATAAGATGATCCCTCAAGCACACAAATTTCAAGTTTTAAAGTGTTCATCCTTAGTAAGCACCGTTGCTAAAGCTCGTTGTTTCGAAGCACCACGTGATGATCGGGTGTGTTAGATTCTGCGACTATATACAACGTGAGCAAGCCAGATTTTATCATGCGGAAGCTAAGGTTTGATCTTAACGAGCCTAGCATGTACAGACATGGTCTCGGAACGCGGATCACCGAAAGTTAAAGCATGAGACATATAGTAGATATGATGAACATGTTGATTGTTCGCCACTGAAGCTACATCAACTCTCGTGATGATCGGTTTGGTGTGGTGGATTTGGTTCGTGTGATCACTAAAACAATGTGAGGGATATTGTTTTGAGTGGGAGTTCATCTAGATTAATTTAACTATTAATTAGAACTCAATTTGTCATAAACTTAGTCTAAACTATTGCAAATATGTTGTAGATCAATGGCGGCCCCTACCATCAATTTTAATGCGTTCCCAGGGAAAGAAAAGTTGAAAACAATGGAAGCAACTTCACGGATTGGTTCCGCAATTTGAGGATTGTCCTCAGTGCTGGTAATTTGACCTATGTGCTGGATGCACCGCTGGGTGACCCGCATGCAGCTACTGCTACCGATGAAGTAAAGAATGTTTACCTCACTCGGAAGATACTCCACAGTTCAGTGTGCTATCTTGTATGGTTTGGAATCGGAGCTTCAGAAAAGGTTTGAGAACCATGACCCACATGATATTGTCCGTGAACTCAAAATGATATTTGAGGCTCACACGGTAGTTGAGAGTTATGAGGCTTATGAAAAGTTCTTTAACTACAAGATGGAAGAGGGCAGCTCCGTCAGTGAGCATGTGCTTAAGATGTCTGGGCACGCAAACAAACTCCAAAGCTTGGGTATAGTGATTCCTAATTCTTTGGGGATTCACCGTGTCCTCCAATCACTGCCACCAAGTTACAAGAACTTTGTGATGAACTACAATATGCAAAACATGGACAATACATTGCCAGAACTCTTCTCCATGTTGAAATCTGCAGAAGTGGAGATCAAGAAAGAGCACCAAGTGTTGTTGGTCAATAAGACCAGCAAATTCAAGAAATGAAAGTCTAAGCAAAAGGGAAACTTCAAGAAGGGCGATAAGAATGTTGTTGCGGCCGGCGAAGAAGACCAAGGCTGGACCTAAGCCTGATACTGAGTGTTTTTACTGCAAGGGAGAGGGTCACTGGAATCGGAATTGCCCAAAGTACTTGGCGGATTTGAAGAACGGCAACATCAAGAAGAAAGGTATATCCGATATACATGTTATTGATGTGTATCTCACTAATACTCGTAGTAGTGCCTGGGTATTTGATACTGGTTCGGTTGCTCATATTTGTAACTCGAAACAGGCGCTGCAGAATAAACGGAAGCTAGTGAAGAACGAGGTGACGATGCGCGTTGGAAATGGATCAAAGGTTGATGTGATCGCGGTCGGCACGCTACCTCTTCATCTACCATCGGGATTAGTTTTATACTTAAATATTTGTTATTTGGTGCCTGCGTTGAGCATGAACATTATATCTGGATCATGGTTATTGCGAGACGGTTACTTGTTTAAGTCCGAGAATAATGGTTGTTCGATTTAGATGAGTAATATGTTTTATGCACATGCACCTTTGATAGATGATCTATTCTTATTGAATCTCGATAGTGTAAATACACATATTAATAACATTGAAGCTAAACGTTTGAAATTGAGCGATAACACGACATATGTGTGGCACTATCGTCTTGGTCACATTGGAGTGAAGCGTATGAAGAAACTCCATTCCGATGGACTTCTTGAATCACTTGATTTCGAATCACTTGAAAGATGCAAAGCATGTCTGATGGGTAAAATGACTAAGACTCCATTTTCTGGTATGATCGAGCGAGCTACAGACTTATTGGAAATCATACATACCGATGTATGTGGCCCAATGAGTGTAGCATCGCGCGGTGGTTATCGTTATGTTCTTACCTTCACGGATGACTTGACTCGATATGGGTATATATATTTCATGAAACATAAGTCCGAAACTTTCGAGAAGTTTAAGGAATTTCAAAGTGAGGTGGAGAATCAACGTAACAAGAAGATTAAATTTCTACGATCTGATCATGGAGGTGAATATCTAAGTTACGAGTTTGGTGAGCATTTAAAGAAATGCGGAATACTTTCACAATTGACACCGCCGGGAACACCACAGCGTAATGGTGTGTCCGAACGTCGTAATCGAACTCTCTTAGATATGGTTCGTTCTATGATGTCACTTACAGATTTACCGCTATCGTTTTGGGGTTATGCATTAGAAACAGCCGCATTCACTTTAAATAGGGCACCATCTAAATCCGTTGAAACGACAACGTATGAATTATGGTTTGGGAAGAAACCTAAATTGGCGTTCCTTAAAGTTTGGGCATGCGAAGCCTATGTAAAGAAGTTACAGCCGGACAAGCTTGAACCCAAAGCGGAAAAATGCGTCTTCATAGTATACCCGAAGGAAACTATTGGGTATACCTTCTATCATAGATCCGAGGGAAAAATCTTCGTTGCCAAGAATGGATCCTTTCTAGAGAAGGAGTTTCTCTCGAAAGAAGTGACTGGAAGAAAAGTAGAACTCGACGAGGTTGTTGAACCTTCTCTCGAACTTGCGAGTAGCGCAGCACCGGAAGTGGTTCCTGTGGCGCCTACACCAATAAGAGAGGAAGCTAATGATGATGATCATGAAACTTCGGTTGAAGTTACTGCAGAGCCTCGCAGGTCAACGAGAAATCGTACCACTCCTGATTGGTATGATCCCGTTATGAGTGTCATGTTGGTGGACAACACCGATGACCCTGCGACATATGAGGAAGCGATGATGAGCCCAGATTCCAATAAATGGCAAGAAGCCATGAAATCCGAGATTGGATCCATGTACGAAAACCAAGTTTGGACTTTGGTGGACTTACCGGATGGCTGGAAGGTTGTCGAGAACAAATGGATTTTCAAGAAGAAAACAGATGCTGATGGTAATGTTACTGTCTATAAAGCTCGACTTGTCGCAAAAGGGTTTCGACAAATTCAAGGAGTTGACTATGATGAGAGTTTCTCACCAGTAGCGAAGCTAAAGTCTGTGAGGATTATGTTAGGAATCGCTGCATATTAAGATTATGAGATATGGCAGATGGATGTCAAAACGACGTTCCTCAGTGGAGACATTGATGAAGCGTTGTATATGATGCAACCCAAAGGTTTTGTCGATCCTAAAGATGCTAACAAGGTGTGCAAACTTCAACGGTCCATATATGGATTGAAGCAAGCATCCCGAAGTTGGAATCAATGTTTTGATAAGGTAATCAAAAGTTTTGGTTTTATACAAACTTATGGAGAAGCTTGTATTTACAAGAAAGTGAGTGGGAGCTCTGTAGTATTCTTAATACTATATGTAGATGACATATTGTTGATTGGGAATGATGTAGACCTTCTTAATAGTGTCAAGGAATATTTGAATAATAGTTTTTCAATGAAAGATCTTGGCGAAGAAGCTTACATATTAGGCATAAAGATTTATAGAGATAGATCGAGACGCCTAATATCATTGTCACAAAGTACATATTTGGACAAAGTTATAAAGAGGTTTGGAATGGAAGATAGCAAGAAAGGGTTCTTGCCCATGTTTCCCAATACGACCTTGAGTAAAACTCAAAGTCCTGCAACGGCAGAAGATAGAGAAAGGATGAGTAAGACTCCCTATGCCTCAGCCATAGGATCTCTAATGTATGCCATGCTATGTACTAGACCCGACCTTGCATATGCTGTTAGTTTGACTAGCAGATATCAAAGTGATCCAGGAGTGGATCATTGGACAGCGGTCAAAAACATCCTTAAGTACTTGAGAAGAACTAAGAATATGGTTGTTTCTTATGGAGGTGATGAAAAACTCTTAGTTAATGGTTACACCGATGCTAGTTAGAACACCGATCCGTCTCAATCTGGATACGTATTTACGTTGAATGGTGCAGCAGTTAGCTGGAGGAGTGCAAAGCAAAACAATGTGGCGAGATCTTCAACTGAATCGGAATACATAGCAGCTTCGGAGGCTTCACAAGAAGCGATATAGATGAAGGAGTTCATTACAGAGCTCGGTGTGGTTCCAAGTGCGCTGGACCCAATGTCTATCTACTGTGATAACATGGGCGCCATTGCCAATGCGCAAGAACCAAGGTCACACAAGAAGCTGAAGCACATCAAGCTACGTTTTCACCCTATTCGAGAACATGTCCAAGATGGTGACATAAAGATTTGCAAAGTACACACAGATCTGAATGTGGCGGATCCGTTGACTAAACCTCTCCCGAGGGCAAAACATGACCAACACCAAACTACCATGGGTGTTCGGTATATTAACATGTAATCTAGATTAGTTGACTCTAGTGCAAGTGGGAGACTGTTGGAGATATGCCCTAGAGGCAATAAGAAATGTAGTTATTATTATATCTTTGTGTTTATGATAAATTTTTACAATCATGCTATAACAGTATTAACCGAAAACATTAATACTTGTGTGATTTTTAAACTAAATTAGAGTCCCTAGTAAAGCCTCTTTATAATACTAGCTTTTTGGTTAATAGATGATTATGGTTTCCTGATCATGAACATTGAGATGTTGTTAACAACAAGATCATATCATTAGGAGAATGGTATGATGAACATACTCCTATAGATAAGCGTAGCATAAAGATCAAGTCATTTTAATAGTTCAATTGCTATAAGCTTTCTGATACATAGTAACCTAATTCCTTCGACCATGAGATCATGCTTATCACCATCACCGAGAGGATGCTTTGATGACATCAAACACCACACCGTAACTGGGTGGCTATAAAGGTGGCATTGAGTATTCGCAAAGTATGGGTTGAGACACATGAATCAAGAGTGGGATTTGTCCATCCATATGACGGATAGATATACTCTGGGCCCTCTCGGTGGAATGTCATCCAATTAGCTTTCAAGCATGTGACTGGCTCACAAGGGATCACATATCACGGGAACGAGAAAATAGTACTTATCAGTAACAAGGTTGAACTAGGTATGCAGAGATACCGACGATCAAAACCTCAGATAAGTAAACTATCGTGAGAGAAAGGGAAATTGGTATCGTATGTAAGTGGTTCATTCGATCGCAAAGTAATCGTAGAAATATGTGGGTGCCATATGAATTTCCAGATTCCTCTATTGGTTATTGATCAGAGAAGTGTCTGGATCATGTACGCATAATTCACGAACCTTAGGGAGACACACTTAAGGATTCGATGTTGTTGAGTAGTTATGGAATGATGATAAATAGACCGAATGTTGTTAGGATTCTCGGATGGGATCCGGGATATCACGAGGAGATCCGAAATGGTTCGGAGAATAAGATTCATATAAGGAAAGTCCTGTTTCGGAGTTCGGGAATAATTACTGTGTTTTCACCAGGAATGTTCTAGAAGGGTCTGGAAGGTCCGGCACTCCGGAGGGGGAAGGGTACATGAATGTGTCATGACAATGTGGAATTTTTACATCATGTACTAGGTCACTTTGCTGGGCAAAATAAAGAGAGAAATCAAATCCTAGTTTGAAAGTCAAACGCCAAATTGAAGAAGTCAAATCTCAAGTTTGCTTGATGGAGGGAGAGTAGGAAACCTACTTGGGGAGGAAGTCCCCTCCCTCCACCCGTCGGCCAAGGAGGCCGAGTTGGGGGAGGACTCCCTCCTCCCAACCGGCCACCCTCCACCTATATAAGGAGGGGTAGGGTGCCCCCTACCCCTCACACCCAAAAACCCTAGCCCCAAGCCGCCGGCCTCCTCCAAGTCGTTGCCGCCTAGGGCCCCCTCTAACTCGGCGAGTTAGGGTTTCCCCAAACCCTAGCCGCCGGCCAAGCCCTCCCCTTGGTGCCCTCTAAACCCTAGATCACCAAGGTCTCTCTCATAGTCCACCATACTCGCTCCGGCTTAAGGAGAAGCCCTACGAGATTTCCCCTCTACTTCTGACACCATGTCGTCGTGCTACCGGAATCGCGAGGAGAGTGCTACAACCTCCGCTGCCTACTGGAACAAGGGAGAGGAAGGTCTTCATCGAGTACCGAACATGTGACCGACTGCGGAAGGGCTGCCGGAACGCTGTGCTGGAAGGATCGTCTATGCGATCTTGAGATCGGCAAGAGTACGACTACATCACCCACGAGAATCTGCTCTCGATAATAGCTTTGGAATATTCGAGGGTGAGTTCCTCTATCGACTCGTTGCTACAATCTAGTAGATAGATCTTGGATTGTTTGTTTGCATGCGGTAGAAATTTTTTGTTTTCCATGCTACGAACCCCTACATGGGGTTCCCAACGAGCTCTAAATATCTGAGCCATCAAGCACTTTTCTGGCGCCGTTGTCGAGGAGTTAAGGACAGCTTCAATCTCTTCCTCCTCGTCAATCACTTTTTAGGGAGAAAGAAGATTCTTGCAAGGGAGTCTCTCACAACCAATATCTTTACTTTTTTTTGTTTTGCTTAGTTATTTTGCTTTGTTTGTTTTTATCAAAAACACAAAAAAATTTAGTTTTACTGGTTTGTTTCTTTCTTATAAAAACACAAAAAATTACTTCTTCCTTTAGTTGATTACCTTGTTCTTAGCTCGCCATGTTGATCCCTAAGTTCACCCTGAAAGACCTTTCAATAGGTAGTGGCTCTATAATTGGAAAATATAATATTGAAGAATTATTTAATCATGTTAGCAAGCATGAGGATATTGAGGATAGATCCTTAGCAGAACATGCTCCAAATTATGAAATTTCTGCAGCTTCTTTAGTTCACATGTTGGAGGGTAGGTTTTTTAACCTTAACCCCATGATGCAAGTAATGTTTCTTACTTAAAGATATTGAGGATACTGAAGAGAGAGATTTTATTCTAGAAACTTGTCAGGGGGATAACCCCCGGTAGGGTCATAAGGGGTAAAACATTGCCCAGATTGGCTTAGGCCGAGTCACAGAAACCACTGGCCAGGATACTAAGGCCAGGATACGAAGCCTATGTGAGGCCGACATAAGAAGTAAGTCGGCCCGCATAGGACAAAGGAGTTTACCCTGGAGGTAGCGATGAGACGGATCTAGCCAGGGAAGGCCGAGTCGAGAAGGACGCGTGGAGGCTTTCCGAGTACGATCCAGGAGGGACCATGGTAAAGTATGGTCAAAAGATAAGGGCGGCGCCGGTTGACATAAAAAGGAGCCGGGTGACGCCAAAAGAAAGGGCTGACGTACCAAAGCACTGTATGACGCCAAAGGGCTGGAGTTTACGTATGGGAAGACAGTTGGATATACGGCTATGTGGACTGGGTCAAGGGCTTAGGGCTAGCCCATGACCCAGCACGTATAGTAAGGACAAAGATCCAAATAGTAACCCTAGGGCCCAAAGTTGTAACCTAGCTACCTGTCACATCCCAAGATTTTCCAAATCTTGTAATGTGAAAATAAATGAATAAAAT
This sequence comes from Avena sativa, assembly GCA_916181665.1. Classification (NCBI taxonomy): domain Eukaryota; kingdom Viridiplantae; phylum Streptophyta; class Magnoliopsida; order Poales; family Poaceae; genus Avena; species Avena sativa. The sequence continues at coordinate 48,404,286 of OV702279.1, read as the reverse complement.
AAAACTTTGTTTGATTTTCAGAGCCAGAAGAAACTTTTTGAATTCAATTGGAACTTCAAACCCATTTGAATTAAATAAAATCCCAAAGGGATTCATAAAGATAAACATTTAATAAAGGAAATTAAAAATGTTTTGGAATTACTATTTTGGATCTTTTAAAATAAAAGATTTGGTATTCAAAAGAAAAGATGGATTTAAATAAAGATTATTTTATAAAGCCAAATTAAACCTTGGCCAAGCTTTGGAATTAAAAAAACATTTTATTCTAAATAAAATTAGCAAAGGTTTATTTAAAATAAATTAATAAGGATTTAATATCCAAGTTTTATTAATAAAGGGTCTATCATTTATAAACCATCAAAAACTTATTTGTTTAATTTAATAAAGTTTTCCAAGTACTTTAGATTCTCAGATAAAACCTACTAAAGTGTTTTGGCTTTATTTTAGATTTTAAAATAAATATTCTCAATAAAACAAACCCAAGTTGATTTAATAATGAAAGTCCATGTTATTTAATTAATAATGGACTCTAAAATAAAATGTTATTTTGTTTTAAAAACAAGTTTACAAGTATTTAATATTTCCAAATAAAACCTACTGATTTGGTTTTGAAAATATTTAGGTTTCAAATAAAGATTTTATTAATAGAATCAAACTCTATTTAATGGACCCTAAAATAAGAGGTTATTTTGTTTTAAACAAATTTTCCAAATATTCTTTATTTCCAAATAAACCTACTGATTTAGATTTGAAAGTGTTTGGATTTTAAATGAAGATTATATTAATTAAAACAAACCCTATATTATTAAATAACTAAAATATCCATTTATTTAAATTAAAGAATGGATCTTAAAAAGAATAAAATTATTATTTTGTTTTGAGATTTGGATTATGTTGAAAAATAGAACCAAATTCAAAGTAAAGTTGAGTGTTTGTTTGAATTAATTTGAGTGTTGTTTGAATGTGTGAATAATTGTTTGAAATTCAAAACAGAAAAGAATTAGAAAAGGAAAAATAAAGCAGACATAAAAAAATAGTGCAAAGGCCCAGCCCACTAAGCCAATCCAGCCCAGACTTCTCCCCTCCCCCGAAGCGTTTCTTTTCTTACTCAGAAACCTACTCAGACAGAGACTGACCGGTGGCCCCCTCTTCTCCCTCTCTCTCACTCGCAGACAAGACGACCCCACACCACTGTTCTTCTCTCTCACCCGCCGCTGACCGAGCCTTCCCCCTCGCTGCCGTTGCTGCCTTCAAACCGCGGATTCAATTCGCCTTAACACGACCGTCGTTACTCGAGTTGATCACGCAGACGTAAACGCCCGTGTCTCCTCTATATTTCCCCTCTGACACCTCGCGCTCGCACGCCCCAAACCGCCCCAATTTCTCTCTGCACCGCCGCAGCTCCGACCACCGTCCACCCTCGATTCCGGCCGAGCCACACCCCCTCCAGACTCCACAAGCGCACAAGCACACTCACCACTTCCTGGCACATCTCCCAGTACCCCCTGTTCGACCGCGGGCGCCCCAGAACGACGGCTACGACGAGCTTCCGAACACCTCCGCGTTTGCAACCTCTCCGACGGCCTCCCCCGGTAAGCCTCGACCGCCCCGCGCCCCCTCGTTCACGCACACAGCATTGCCTTAACCTCACGCATCTGACCGCGCCTCCGTTTTGCCTTAGGGTGATCTCCAGTGACGTCCTCGACCTCGACCAGAGCCGCCCGTCGCCAGTAGCAACTCCGGCAAGGAATTACGACTTTCCCCGTGCGCCCCTCCCCCAACCGGTAGCACGTTGAGCATCAGCGTTGCATTACGAGCCTGGTGAGCATCCTTCCCCTCTTTTTCGCGTCCTGTTTTGCTAGCGCCGCCGCCAACTAGCCGTTCCGCCGCTCGCCGTCGACCTAGCACCGCCAGTCCTTGGCCAGGCAGCAGGAGCCGTCCGATGTCGATCGGATGGATAAAATAGAACCACTTACCGAAGGGGTATGCGTCAATCTGCGCCGCACATTTTCAGTTAGATCCAACGCACCCCAGGAGCCGATCCGGCCGAACCGGTATCGACCAGTAAGAACACGCCGCGTGTCACCTAATTCGTTTTAAAAGAAATTTGAAAATAGATTTAATTGCAAACTTCAAACCCTTATAACTTGAGATCTACACGTCCAAAAATTGCAAATTTTATGTCGTTGGATTCAGGAGAGCAAGACCTAAACAACCATGGCCTTAGTTTGGAAAATAGTATCTGTTTATTTGCTTGTTTTTGCAGATTCTTTTGTGAGCTTGTTTAGAGTATAAAAATTGTTTAAAATTGAATTTAAAGACAAAACCTTTGCAAAATGATTTGTAGTGACCTTACTGACCTTAGGAACCAACCCATGGGTTTGGAAATGAAAATTGGAAATATTAAGAATGGATTAATTAAATTAGCCTAATTCTAGCCAAATAAAGATAATGGTTTTATTATGAAAAAGATTTTTGGAATAAAACTTTGAGAAAATATGTTGAGTCAAAGCTACTGACCCAAAACAACCAATCTTGAGAGAGTTAGAAACTTTTGGTGAAAACTTAAAAGGTTTTAGATTTAATAAAACTATTTTCCACCACATAAAATGTTGAATGGATTTTAAAATAGATTTTGAGCCAAACTCTCTAACTAATGACTTTGCCACATTGGTAAATGACCAATTTGGACCTTACAAAGTTTATAAGCCTAGTGGAGACCTTCCCTGTAAATAAAACCATCTTAAGCATGTTTCCAAACATGACTTAGAATCCATGCTTTGTGTGTGTGAAATGTAGTTTGTATATTGGTTTGGAATGCTACTTGATACTATGATTGCTTGATTGACTTGTAGTGAAATTAGCAAAGAGTGAGTCTAGCAAGATCAAGAAGTAAACTCTCATTCCCTACCAAAAAGGCAAGTTACACTATCATACAAAAGTCCTACTATTTTCATTACATACTTAGTGGATTTTGAAAATATACATGAAAAGATATTTCTGTACTTATGCAATGCTAAATCCTAGTAGGATTCCCTAAACATTCCTTAGTGAAAATATTGAAGTTGTACATGCTTAGCCATGCTATATGCAACAATTTGAAAAAAGAGATACATGTTGAGATTTTACAAAGATTGAGAAAAGGACTTGTGTTTTACATAATAAAACAAGGACTCAATGAACCACCTAGGTGGAGGATACTTTAAGTTTTGGAGAAGGTGGCAACAAAAGGGAACCATGTCTATGGAAATCACTTTGTGTTGTGCTCCAAAAGAAAACCACCTAGGAAACTTAGAGATCAAACATGCTTCTCCAATTGTGGCTTTCGTGTGCAACCACATGCTATTATGGCTCTGGCTTAGTCAATTACATTAGGAAGACCCATACATTGTCTTTAGTTACTGGACATGGGGATCTGGAATGCTTCATGGGGGCTGAAGACAAAGCTAGCAATGATGTATGGGAGGACCTTTTGGAAAGACTTCGTCACATTCTCAATCTGCCAGTACTCCATCTTGGTGAGCACTAATCCAGTAGGCCACTGGTGGCAAAAGGATGGGATTGTGACATGTGGGTAAAGTGTACTCCTTCTGCAGAAGATAATAAAATCTAAGTACTTAGCCGTGTCCCCGGTTATGGACAATACTGAGCAACTAAAGTATGAACTATGGGAGATCTCGACATTCCAACTTCTAATATAAAAACTTGATGCACTTGGGGGTACCAAGGAATTCAAAGAGATTTTGTAAAGCTTGTTGCACTTGGGGTTACCAAGGTGCTCAAGAGCATGATGTACTTGGGGTTACCAAGGAACTCATGAGTTTTGATAAAACTTGTTGCACTTGGGGTTACCAAGGTGCTCAAGAGATTTTGACAAGGATTTGAACACTTGAGTTTCTACCAAGGAGTTCAAGGAACTTGGAAAAGAAATTTGACAAAGGACTTTAAAACCCTTTTTGAAAAGATAGGATAAAATATTGCTTTATGCAAATAAGCCTTAAACTCTACTTAGCCAAATATGCATATAATGATAGGATCCACTCTTATTATACATAAAAGTGAAGCTTGCCAATACAATTCAAAATGTATTGACCCTTGTGGCTGTAACTTGTAATGTTGCAGGTTGATTGTTTTTTTAAAATGAAGATTGTTTGATTGACTAGGACTACAAAGTCTACAACCAACATCTTCCTGTGGCACTTTGAAGATGATGGACCCATACTTATAGTTATTCCGCTGCAAATGTAATGTAATAGCCAAATGAGCTATGTTTGATGTAATAAACTTATGTTATTCCTGGTTATAAATTTATATTATGACCTTTGTATCTTGATATTACATCTTAACTGTGGATTCTAGCTATTGATCCAGGGACTAGCATTGTAAACACAGGAGGAACCTACCTTATTAAAAGGTTGGGACCCCTACACTACCCCATCGCCTATATAAGGAGGGGCATAGCTAGGGTTTAGGGAGGTTGGACCAAGTAGTGAACTAGTTCCTCGAGGCTATGCTTGAACAGCTCAAGGAGCACTTGTAAACATCTTGAAGCAATAAGAGTCTTAAGACGAAGAGTTCTTCGTGTTCATCATGCACGGCTAGACCGTGCACTCCCTCCCCGGTTAACTCAAGCGTCCATTCGGCCCTCAACTTAAGCCTACACATGGCATCTGTCGTGACACCACCACGAAAGTTGGCGCCCACCATGGGGCCGAAGTAGGCGCTTGCTGGAGTTTTCATCCGGACGGGCAACATCATCGCCACAACGGGCGAGAGTGTCTACTCCGGCCTCATCTAGAGGTTTGTAGCGCTCAATTCGTCAGCGACAATGCGGGCTGCTAAGGGACCAAGCCGTTCCGAAGGGGCGGTTGCTTCATCAAGTTCGGCGAGGACCAAGTCTACATCGTGGTGCACGTCCTCTTGGCGCTGGATCCATCTACGGTTCACGCCACGGGAAAGCTCCATCAGCTCGTCTCTTCCGAGGTAATGATGACTGCTCCTGATCCATCGCATCCCCCAGCACCTCTAGTAGCTCCTGTAGTAAATGAAAATGTTGAGTAATAAAACCTGGATGCAACGCCAAGAGCAGTGAGAACTGCGAAGGCACCGCTGGAGAAGCCAGAGAACATAGCTAGGAGTAAAAGAGCCAAAGAGTTGCAGGAAGCAATAGAAAATTTAGCAGAGCTAGTGGCATCAGCGGCTGACCCGACGCGCATGCAAGCCGAGTTAGAGGAAAGCAGGAAAAAAGTGTTGGAAAAGGCTAAGGAATTAACCTAGCTGCAGCAGGATATCGACATCATGATCCGAGAATATAACTCGGCAAACCGAGTCAAGGGCGCTAAGACCTGGCTCAAATCAACAAGAATAAGAGGAAGGAACCTAAATGAAGAGTTGGCAGATGCTACCTCCAAAATAACCCAGAGTGTAGAAACGAGACTGCCATTCGGCCGACATACAATACGGTGACAGCAAACTTGAGATCCGCAGAAGCAGCAATGGCCGAGCTACCCCACTTGACGGGTGAAGCAAAGAAAAAGCAACAAGAATGAGGAAATGAGTTGGTAAGAGCAGCGGGAAAGCTGAATGAAGCATACTACAGGGCAAATCCGGGTATAGCTGGGAGGTCCCAGCTTGTTCACTCAATAACCCCAATCCTGGCCAGGTCTGCAGGGCATACAACTTCCTCACTAGGAGTTGCGCCGATACAGAGAAAGGAAAAAAAGTGTGGACTCGGGAAAAAACAAACAGATGGTTTCCTATGATTCGGTAGTGGCTCAAGGAAACCCGGCCCATGATCAAGGCACAAGGAGGAATGCTGGTCAAGGGAACTAGAACCAAGAAAATGCCGACCGAGAAAATAAAGGTGGACAAAGAAATGATAATGGAGTCTAGAACTTTGCACCTCAGCCTAGGCGTGGAACTCACTCGGCAGGAGGAGGAAATCCAGCTCCAAATCCTCCAACAGCCCAACCTAAAAAAAGAAAACAAAGTGCGGGACGTGCAGTGGAGCAAGTCGCAAATCCGAATGCAAACAGGTACAATGATGGTTACTCGGCAATGGTAAATGACGGGTATGAACTGCCGGATCATGTGTACCAAGCTATGGGATCAAGTCTAGGAGGCAGAAACTTCCAACCAGATGATGCAAGACTAAATGTCGACCGAATAAAGATGGCATAGCTTGTCGAGTCACAAGGTCCATTAGGTCCACCATGTTTGGGCCCAAGGATCATGAGAGAGCCGCCAGTGCCAAACTTTCATCTGGAAAGAGGAACAAAGACGTATGATGGAAGCACCAAGCCAGAGGATTGGCTGATTGATTACGGAACTTCGACAAAAATCACACAGGGTAATCTAAGATGGGCAGTGAGATACGTGCCACAGATGTTAGAAGGACCAGCGCGGTTATGGCTCAATAACTTGCCACCAACAAGCATCAATAGCTGGATTGATTTCCATGAAGCTTTTGTGAGTAATTTCACAAGAACCTACAAGAGGCCGAATCGCCCACAGCAGCTGGCTATGTGCAAACAGAGACCAAATGAAACAGAAAGCAAATTTCTTAGTAGATGGTGCACCATGCGCAATTCTTGTGAAGGAGTAATTGAATCTCAGGCCATTGTATGGTTTGCACAAGGATGTAGGCACGGAAGTGTGCTATGGCAAAGATTACAAAGGGATATGCCGACAAGCTTAGCCAAAACGATAAGGATTGTCGACTGATATGCATTAGGAGATCCGACTCAGCCTCTGCTTATGTCGGTAGACGGGATCACTGAGACTCAGATCTATGATGAAACCGAGTCACGAAGGCACCATGAAAGAGGCGAGTACAGGAGCAAACGACGAGATGAGAGGCCATATTATGACTCGAGTTGCAGCCATGAGTCAAGATCACCCTGCTGCTGGAAGCAGCCAGCGTCAAAGGACAAGTGGGAAACAGCAATGGATACCAAAAAAAGATGGAAAAAAGCCATATGAATAGAGAAAGCCATATCAAGAAAGGACAAAATACACTTATGAAATGATGTTGGATCAGCCATGCAAGTTTCACACGCCAAGTCCGAGTAAGCCGACAAATCACACAACTAGACAATGCACCTGGTTCCAGAAGGGTGACAGAGTAGACTCGCCAACTCAGCAACTACCACCACCTCCCCCACCACCACTTATAGGAGTAAATGCTCAAGTTGTTGGAACAGAGCATAGATACGAGAACCGACAGCCGAGATATCATAACCAAGAGAGAAGAGAGGTTGTGCATAAAGTGCATGACCGAAGAAATGATGGCGCTCATGTCGGCCATGGGACATACACGAGTACAGAGAGCATCACCAGAGCTATGTTGTGTTTGTTACAAAGCCAACCGATAAGAAAAACCAGTAGAGACGGATGATGGAAGTAAACGCCACAATGCCAGCAATACCAAAATACATGCACTGGTCTGAGTAGGAAATAATTTGGAGCATAAAGGATAACCCCAAGATCATGCCGACACCAAGAGGATATGCTCTGGTGCTGGATCCAACTTTCATGGGACCAGATATGAATGTGAAGTTCTCCAAGGTACTGATAGACGATGGTAGTAGCATCAATATCATGTACAAGGATACTATGCTCAAGCTGGGCATCACCATGAACATGCTGGAGCCTACTAAGACAACTTTCCATGGCATTGTGCCGGGATTGTCATGTGAGCCAATTGGGAAGATCTGGGTTGATGTCTTATTTGCCAACAAGGAGAACCGTCACACTGAAGCCATAGAGTTTGAGGTGGCAGACCTTGTCAGCTCGTATCATGTGTTACTCGGCAGACCAACTATGGCAAAGTTTATGGCCACTCCTCACATTGCTTATCTAAAGATGAAGCTGCCAGGTCCATGTGGACTTATCACAGTTGAAGGTGAATACAAGCTATCTATCGCATGTGCCTCAGCCGGATCTTTGCTAGCCGAGTCACTGGTGATAGTGCAGGAAAAGAAGCAAATGATGGAAGTTGTAGCACTGGATAAGGCGGCACAGATGTCTATGTCGGCACTCACCAACCTGCATGGCAGTGTGTCTTTACAAACTACCAAGGAGACAAAAAAGATACAGATTGACGAGGCCTTCCCGGAGAGCACAGTGACTATTGGCGCCGGGTTATCTAACAAATAGGAAAGCGAGCTCACCAACTTCCTCCGTGAGAATGGGGACATCTTTGTATGGTCCACACAGGATTTGCAGGGAGTTCCGAGGGAGTTGGCTGAGCACTCTCTTCATGTAAGGCTAGATGCCAAGCCGGTGAAGCAACCCCTCCACCACTTCGTCGAAGATAGGAGGAAAGCAAGAGCTACCGATATAGCTAAGCTCTTGGCTGCCGGGTTTATCATGGAAGTACTGCATCCAGATTGGTTGCTGAATCTAGTCCGGGTCGAGAAGAAAAAGGATGACCCGAACATGGTAGGGGTGTGGCGCATGTGTATTGACTACACAAACCTCAATAAGGCATGTCCAAAAGATCCATTTCCAGTGCCACAGATCGATCAAGTCATTGACTCTACTACCGGGTGTGAGTTGTTGTCATTCGTGGATGCATATTCTGGTTTCCATCAGATACCACTGAATCCGAGTGATCAAATAAAGATAGTCATTATCACCCTGTATGGGGCTTATTCCTATCGTACTATGCCGTTTGGATTAAGAAATGCAGGCGCATATCAAAGATGTGACACCCCCAAGATCAGGGCTAAACAAATCCCAGACCTCTGTCTGACATAAGATTAACCTTGAGCTCGAGAATATCCAGTGAAGAATCGATAACACAGCAGTGACCCTACGACACAAAAATTATTATAGCGAGCTCATAACTAAGTAGATAACCAAATTATTACCAGCAGAGGTCACTGACCACAAACATCAAACAACGGAAGGCAAATTATGCTGTTTAGTATAGCAAACTTAACAAATGGCCTAAGAGGCCTGAAGCATAATGATGACGTACCAGCCCATAGATTCCAGGCTATCGGCCGGGAACCCCAAGCTACTCATCGGTGTAGATGTAGTATGGAACTCGTCTTCAAGGGAACACATACTCTGCCAAAAGTATGAACAAAAGAAGCGTGAGTATAGGGTGTACTTCGCAAGACTTATGGCTGGTGGAGTTGTTTTGCATAAAGCCATCTTTGTTTATAAAACAAGAGAGAGAAGAAGCTCGTCTAATCAGAGTATTTTGAAAGGGGATAAGATAACGACATCTCCGAAGTATTGATCATCTTCTTTATATCCACCAACTCATCATCATCTGAACCCTAACTAGGATCACCCCCTCGTACCCATGAGGAAGCATCCTTAAACACACGTTGATCTACGAAGTTTTACGATTAGGTTAAAGTTCTCTATGATCTTAGAGTTCGGTCACCAAGCGTTCATAACCGTGAACATGGATTTTCGAAAAGATTATTACCCTGCAGGGGTGTACAACTTTACCCACGCATACCAACCGACTATTAATGCCACTTTACACACTTCCTTCGTGAGCTGGCAGAGGGTGTGGTTGGCCACGACCTTTACCTTGCTTTTGCCGAGACCATGAGTCACGCAATAAGGATGGTTCCGCCGTAATGGGTCAAATCCCGAAGCCGGTCCTTAAAGATGTGAGGCGAGGTTGGTTTTCCAGGGGCTCCATCAACCCCAAGCAACCCGGTCCACGCTTCCCTACTTGTTATGAATGCACCTCCTTCACCGCCTTCGAGAAGATCCAGAATGCATGTCGAATGGAACGCCCGAACTATGTGACTCATGGAATCTACTAGGAAAGTTAGTTAGTCATGAGGTTGTCTAGGCCCCGTGTGGTTGTAGACTCGTCTTGGTTCCAAAGGCAAGAACTCGGGTCCTAGCGGTGGCGAGCATGGGACTAGAAAAACCACATCCCACCATGGAATCCCATACAAGCCTTAGCATATTTAATCTGATATCACCTTTGATCTCATCTCATCATGTTCTCCTGTCATACTAGATTCTTTGCATCTGATACATCATCTGGATGGACCAAACTTAACAGCTATGCATGGCTAAGCAGGACACATATATTAGCTCTAGAAGTGCACACAAGCCAAACCTAGTTATGGTAGGAGCAGTGGATCAGGTAATATAAGCTCAAAGGGAATATGCAACAGATAGGATACTCTATCTAGTGATAAAAGACCACGGTAGAATCGTATTCATAATGGCAGGAAGTGAAATGCTTTCGAAATCATAGGATTATATCATGGTGGGGCTATGCTTGCCTTTGCCTGTTGATAACCAATAAGCAGGTCTTTGGGAACCTTGTACTTTACTTGGTTACAGTTGGTCAAGTATTGTTCATCGATCTTCGAACTTCGACGGTGTTGTCCTCGGTCTTCGATCTCGATATCGTATTCTACCAGGAAGAACCAAATCACTGGAAATAAAGGGGAAACAATCAACACATGTCATCGATGCAACGCTCAAACAAGGATGATGATATGACAAGTTGAATTCTTTGAAATAAACCCCAAAAGCATGATCGACAATTTAATCAGGGTTCCGAGGGGTGCAAACTCTAACTCGGAGAAACTCCAGATGTATATCAGAGGGGTTGGTTTGTTCATCTAATTAAACTTGTCATGTAAGTTGATTATAAATGCATGATTATAGTGTAATTAGATAGATCTCATTTTTTTGAACATTTTGATATATTATTGGTATTTTTATGATTTACAGATTAAAAGTTATTGCATTTACAAGCTTTATTCAATTTCTGGAATTTCTGGAAAAGGTTAAAAGGTTTTATCACGCAAGAATGACGTCAGCACAGGTTGGGGGTTGTTTTTCACCACAGCTAAGCTAGCCACAGAGACTGATAGGTAGGGCCGAGGCCACGTCAGTTTCCACCGTGGCGGTCAGCCGTCAAAGAGGGTAGACAGACCCACGCGACTACGTCAGCATGACGCAGGCGTGACGTCACGTTGCCGGACACCTACAGATGGTCATCGACGCCTGTCTTCCCGAGCACGCGTGCACAAGCTGAGCAAATGGTTCGAACCGTATGGACGCGGGGAGCGATATCCTGGCGGTGCCGCTCCATTTGGGTTACCGGAGCGCATGCAGCAACTATGCCCGACTGCAGTAGGCAGCGCGCGGCGCGGGATCAAACCAGAGCGAGAGAGGAGAAATAGTGGGGTCCAGGAGGACCGGAGGCTCACCACGAGGCGGATGGAGGGGTCGGCGAGGAGCGAGGTGGCCATAATCGATGGCGAGCGCGACGGCCGGAGTCGGGGAAGGAGGTGGCGATTGGGGCTTCTGGGGCCACTTCGGCTTGCTCCGCTTGGTAGGAAGAACGAGTCCACCATGGCGGTCTCAACGGTGGCCACAGCTCGGACTGGGGAGGTCGGAAACAGCGACAACGAGCGGCTCCTGCGGTGGTTAGGCTTTGACCAGAGGGAAAATCGAGAGAGGGAGGTCGCGAGAGAATGCAAGAGGGGATATGGACGAGGCAGAGGCGTCGTGGCATTCTTATACACACTCAAGAGCTCGAGGGGCGGTGGGGATCAGGCGGCGGAGATCGACGGCGAAGCCGACGACAGCGAGCTGCTTCCCATCATACGCGAGGAAGAAGAAAAGAAAGAGACGCCGAAGGGGTATCGGGCTGCTTAGGCCATGCTGGGCTAGCTGCGGGTACTCCGCGTTGGACGGCAGATAGAGAGAAGGGTGGAGTGGGCTAGCCTGGTTAGCTGGGTTACTCATTTTTTCTGTAAAAACTATTTTTCCATTTTATGTTTGCAAATCTGTTTTGTATATTAAATTTATAAACTGTTTTTAATACTTTTAAAATACCAGGGAGTTTTATAAAATATATGAAATTATTGTAGGGGCCCTTTTAGTCCAATTAGGCTCCAAACATTTTGGATTTTTCAAATATTTCCGATACCACATTTCTAAATGGATTTCAAAGAGAGGGAGATATTAGGGTTTTAGGGTTTTGTGTATTTCTCTTTGCATGAGTTTTTATAATATGATGGTCATGATGCACAATCAAACCCTAATATAAGGATAACTAAAAACTGGGGTGTTACAAAAGATGCATGCAAAAATGCTTACAAGATAAACTTGACAAAAATGTTCAAGTATACGTTGATGACGTGGTAATAAAAACCAAACAAAGTCATACTATAATCGAGGACTTGCGTCAAACATTCGCAAACTTAAGAAGATTTCGGATGAAACTAAACCAGGAAAAATGCATCTTTGGTGTCCCGGCTAGAAAATTACTCCGATTCCTTGTATCCAGCCGAGGAATTGAGGCTAACTCGACAAAGATCGGGGCCATCAAAAGAATGGAATTGCCGAAAACCCTCAATGATGTGCAGAAGTTTATAGGGTGCCTGGCCTCATTGAGTAGGTTTGTAAGTTGGCTAGGCAAAAAGCCATACCACTATATCTACTGATGAAAAAATCAGATAAATTTACAAGCACACAACAAGATGATAGCGCCCTCCGCTATCAATATTATCCTCACCAATATTATCCTCATCGCTATCAAGAGAGCCAATGCTGCTCTATGTCACAGCAACTAATAGAGTTGTCAGCGTAGTAATAGTGGTCGAGCGCGAAGAAGAGGGCAAATCAGTCCAAAGACCAGTTTATTACTTGAGCGAAGTTCTCTCTACATAAAAATAGAACTATCGCCATTATCAAAACATGACATATGGGGTGTATATGGAAGCAAAGAAGCTGAAGCACTATTTTCAAGAACACCCAATCCGGGTAATATGCGAGGCACCTATCTCGGACATATTAGGCAATAAAGATGCCAGTGGCCGAGTGGCAAAATGGGCCATAGATCTAGCACCATATACTCCACAATACGATAGGCGAGATGCAATTAAATCTCAAGCTGTGGCAGATTTTTTCATGGACTGGATGGAAGTGCAGTATGAGCCACCATTGCCAGACGCGAATTACTGGAGAATGCACTTTGACGGATCCAAGACAAAAATGGGCCTGGTTGCCGGCATAGTTCTTACTTCACCTAAGAAGGACCAGCTCAAATATGTGTTGCAAATCCACTTCGCTGCATCCAATAATGTTGCTGAGTATGAAGCACTTGTCCATGGGATAAAAGTGGCCAAGGAAATTGGCATCAAAAGGATCATGTGCTTTGGCGACTTAGACTTGGTTATTCAACAAGTATCTGGCGACTGGGACGCACTAGATGCAAATATGGCACTCTATTGTTTCCATGTGCAGCATATTTCCGGATACTTTGATGGGTGTGAATTTCATCACATACCCAGAGGAGAAAATGAGGCAGCTGATGTGTTATCCAAGTAAGGCTCATCTCGGAAAGCAATCCTGCCAGGGGTAGCATTGGAACATCTCAGGAAGCCATCAATCAAGCCATCACCCGAGTCCGAGTCAATCTTAATCCCGGCAAGCCAGGAGTCGGATGCTGTACCGATGGACATTGATGCAGGGGCAAGTTCGAGTGACCCGGGGACTGTTCCACCTATCCCGGGGACTGCCAAATCACACTCGGGGACTTGTCAGGTTATGTCGGTAGAAACTATGTCGGCTGGACCAATGTAAATTGATGGGGAAACAAATCCATCGCCAGTGATACCAATCTGGGCACAGCGAATATGCAATTACTTAAAGGATGGAACTTTGCCTAATGATGAGATATTGGCAAGACAAACAGAAAGAAGAGCAAAAGAATACACCATAATTAACAAGGAGTTGTACAAGAGGAGTGTGACAAGTGTGTTACAACATTGCATAAGTCTAGAGCAAGGCCAAGATATACTGTTGGATATTAACCAAGGAGAATGTGGGCATCATGCCTCGTCAAGATCATTGGTAGCCAAGGCATTCTGACATGGATTCTATTGGACAAGTGCACTGGTGGAAGCACAAGATTTAGTGAGAAAATGCAACGGGTGCCAACGGTACACAGCAAAATCACATTTGCCTGCATCAGAATTAAAGACTATACCAATCACTTGGCCATTTGCGGTATGGTTCCTGGATATGGTGGGGCCATTCAAACCAACACGGGGCAGCATGACCCACATAGTATTCATGGTTGACAAGTTCACAAAATGGATAAAAGTGAAGCCCATCAAGAAACTTGATGGAAAAACAGTTGTCACATTCCTAAAGGATATAATCCTAAGATATGGTCATCCGCATAGCATGATCACAGACAATGGCACAAACTTTTCCGAAGGAGCTTTTGCTCGATTTTGCAAGGAAAGTCGAATAAGACTCGATGTAGCGTCAGTGGACCACCTAGAATCAAATGGACAAGTTGAACGAGCTAATGGCTTAGTTCTATCCGGGATAAAACCTCGGATATTGGAACCACTCCAAAGATCACCTGGTTGTTGGATAGAGGAATTACCCTCAGTGTTGTGGAGCTTAAGAACAACTCCAAATCACTCAACAGGCTATACGTCGTTCTTCCTTGTGTATGGGGCAGAAGCAGTCTTGCTTGCCAACATAGAACATGACTCGCCAAGAGTAAGGCAATACTCGAAAGCTGAGGTAAAAGAGGCTCGAGAAGATGGAGTTTATCTACTCGAGGAAGCTACAGAACTGGCATTGTCTAGATCAGCCATTTACCAACAAAACCTCTGGCGCAATCATAGCCATAAAGTCCAACCTCGTGTATTCCGAGAAGGGGATTTAGTGCTCGGACTAGTGCAACGCATAGCTGGGATGCACAAATTATCACCCCCATGGGAAGGACCATTCATTGTAAGCAAAGCGTTGCACAATGATTCATATTATCTGATAGATGCTCACGAAGCACAAAATAACAAGGTGGACAGATCGGGTGATGAAACCAAAAGGCCATGGAATGTGGCATTGCTTCATCCTTTATACACTTAGGGAGAGCAATGTATGTATCTCTCAGACTCTCATATGTCAGACACTTATGCCGGCTATGTGCTGATAATAAAATGTTATGACTCGAAAAACTGACTCGGGGACTCCCCCTCATGTTTATTCTTACTTATTTTATGTCGACTAGCATTATCGCCTAAACTTATCTCGGATTAGTAATGTATACATGTATGAGGTCAACTCTTCGACTATGCTGTTGTCCAAAAACACGGCTTCATGGCAAGCAAGAGAAAAAGACCAAGGATGGGTAAACATGAACATCACATAAACAAAGGAAAAACGCGAGGCGACCCTATGTATACTTATAATTAGCCCATTGCAGGATGTGTCGGCTTATATGTTGAATGACCTTAGGTCAAGTTGCCTAGTTTCATACCCGCTAACTTAATCCTTTGAACTTTGAGACTCTAATGTCGAACGCCAAAAAAGGTAGACAAGAGCCAAATTCAAGTATAAGGAAAACGGGAAATGAAACTCGGGGACTTTCCCAGAGTGATTTGCTTTTAAGAAAAATAAAAGTTTAAGCCTTCATAAAGGCACACACACACACCCAAAAGAGCGGCAATATTTCTTACATATGCACCCTGCATACCGGGGATCTCATGAGATTTAAGTGTTTTTCCTTAACCAGCCTAAGATGCAGCTAGAATCGAAGGGGCATCGGTGGGCTTGGAGCTAGGAGCATCATCAGGGTCTGCCGAGTCGTGTACATCGGCCAAGTTTACCACATCTAACTCGGTAGCCTCACTATCGGCAGTGACATCTTCGGCGGTCTCAGCAGCAGGCTCGACGACATCGAGAAATCTTAGCCCGTCGCACAAAGCGTGCACCAAAGCATACTCCACCATTGTGTAGGCTCGCTCTTGGCGCCTTTTGATAAGCTCCGGGTCATGGATCCACTTGCCTTCATCCCTCATGTGCTGAAGAACATCAAGATTGATGTCCTCATACCACGAGAGCATGAAGGCCAAGGCCTTGTCTGCGGCAACACGACCAGCTGACTCGCGCCATTCATCAAGCCTTTCCTCGACGAGTAAGAGCTTAGCAGCCAGGGGTTCAACGAGCCAGGCGAGTCTTCATCCGGCCAGAGCGCCCTGAATTCATGGATGGCTGACTTAAGTAAGTCGACACCACATGACTTCAAAGTAGTCACGCGCTCTGTGACAGCAGCCAGATGCTTGTCAATGGTGACTTCGCCATCTGCTGGGCCGCTAGATTCGGATCGCACTTTCTTCATGGATCTCAAGGCGAACATGTCGGCCTCAGGAAAGTTCTCTACAAAAAGAAAGGTGGTCATCAAAAAACGGCGAAAGGGATAAAAATTAAGGACAAGAGCACAGTGAAAAGGGTAAGAACTCACTACCGGTGAAAGAGTTGATCATGCCAAACTTGGTCTGCCAGATCTTTGCCTTGGCCTAGAGGGAATCTAAATCTTGGTGATCCGACTCCACCGCTGATTCGGCCTCCTTAACCAACTGGTTTGTCTTCTCGGCTCTAGCGGCGTAGTTCCCATCTTTCTCGGCAAGCTCTTGGCGCAGACCCTCCAACTCAGACTTGTGCTTCTGCTTCATGTCCGCCATCTGTTGTTTAAGCCGAGTCACCTCGTCTCGCTCCTTCTGGAGCTCGACTTGGTGCTGACCTTCTTAGTCAGAAAGTGTGTTTCATCAATACTGGCAAATGTATCTCGGCACAACTAAGACAAAAACGGAAGAATAAAGGAAACACAAATGCTGGGTAGTTACAAAATTCCTAAGAAGAATGGCATTACTTTCAGCGTCATTGATTTGCTTGTGCAGCGTGTCGATGGTGGATTGGGCAGAAGCTGTGGAAAGAATAACGAGAAAAAGTCAAGATAACAAAATAAAAAATATTGGTCAGTGAAAAGAAAGCCGAGTAAGAGAATATACCTTGGCCCTGAGCATCAGCCTTCAGGTTCTTATGAGCAGCCTCGAGTTTTTGATACTCCCATAGCAGAGCTTGGTGCACCTTGGTATGTTGATTGTGCATGAGCTGCAGGAAAGAGAGTTAATCAGAGAATTCTCAGTAGGTCAAATAATTCTATCCTGGCAGAAAGTAAAAAAGATATGTTCATGTTTTGAGCTTACAGCCGAGTAACTATGTTACTCGGTAGTAACCTCAGAGACTAGGGAATATGTACGAATATGAAAATACTCAGAACACAAAAGAGTAATGCAAACGCGTACCTCACTCGATCTACTTGGGCCATAAGTGTGATGGCCTGCTGGGTCATCTCAGAAATAGTCTTGGGGCCCAATTGTAGCTGCTGACCAGGACCCGAGTATAAGAACCCACCTTTATAAAGGTAAAGGTCCCTGTGATTGCAATGCTAGTCCCTGGATCAAATGCTAGCATCCACGGTTTAAGATGAAGTACACAGAAACAAAGGTCATTATTACATCGTCATTCCATAGATAACATAGTCTTTTACAACTCCTTAGGCATAGGCTAGAACAAGAGTTTAACTTAACAACATAAATAAAAGTCCTCATCTTCATGTGCCACAGGCAAGCATGTTGAGTGTAGACTCATAACCCTAATCCTCATCGGAGTAACCTGCAACATAACAAGTTACATCAACAGTGGGTCAATACATTGGAATAGTATTGGCAAGTGATACCTTAGTAGAATAATAGTATCTAGCTTCTACATGAATTTGGCTAAGTGTAGCTTAGGCTTGCTTTGCTCAAAATAGGTTTTACCTATCAGTTGGAAAACAATAAGTTTTTGTTTGGCAAAAACTCCCAAGGAACCACCAATAGACATTGGTGAACCTTTACCCTTGTTCAACCACAAGTTTTTAACTTAGAATTTGGGATGAGGAGATTCTTGATAGCTTCCATGTCTTGATACTCAATTGTCCGTTGCCGGGGACATGGCTAAGTACTTAGATTCTTCCTTATGCAGAGGTGGTGCACTTTCCCCACAAGACTCGGCATGCATCGAGACAAGATCTTTCAGAAGCCTTCCCTTAGACCAGAATGGACGCCTTCCAAACCTATCACCCCCTACGGCCAACTGTCCATTTGTCTAAGTTATTGCAACCTATATGATCCAGGCAGAGCCCATATTGCCAAGTGGCTGCACTAGAAGCTTCTTAACATATGGCATCTCAATTCCCTTTGTTCCTGGGTGGCATTCCACAAGTGAGATACACAGGGTAGGCCATTGAAAAATGGGCCCTAGTAACCACTCAACAAAAATCCAACCATGCAATTACCATTCCACCCAGGTGTTTCATTCACTTAGTTGTTTTATTAATAAAAACACAAGTCAAAGACTTAGCAATATTTTTCCATAGCATGTATATAATCCACCCTTGGTTGCCAATAGCTAGGATAAGCATGGTATTAGCAAGTATCTTAACTTAGAGAAAATTCTAACAATTCTACAACTACTACGATTTCCCAAGCATAGCATATAGATACTTAGCAAAATAATTATCATGCAAGCCCTATACAAAATATCACTAATGCATAGTCAAAATATTGGGACAAAAATATGAAGCACCACTTGCCTTGGTAGTTGGGGGAGTAGCAACAATCCTCACAATCACAATCACCACTAGCACCAAAATCTACACATAAAATGATAGCTCCAAATTTATATTCCAAACAATTCAAGCAAAAATATTTGAATGCATGCAAATGCCATGTGATGATTTTTCTAAACTGTAAGGTTCCCAACCTTTAATAAGGTAGAGATCCCTGTGTTTACAATGCTAGTCCCTGGATCAATAGCTAGCATCCACAGTAAAGATGTAATATCAGGATACAAAGGTCATAATACAACTTTATAACCAGGAATAAAATAAATTATTACATCTTACATAGCTCATTTGGCTATCTCATTACAATGCAGCAGAATATAACAATAGCATGGGGTCCTTCATCTTCAAAGTGCCACAGGCAGTTATGTTGGTTGTAGACTTGTAATCCTAATCAATAAACATCACTAACATCAAACAAACCTGCAACATAATAAGTTGCAGCCACAAGGGTCAATACATTTGAATTGTATTGGCAAGTTTCACTACTATGTAGAAGTAAGAGGATCCTATCATTACATGCATATTTGGCTAAGTGGGGTTTAGGCTCATTTGCAGAAAGCAATATAGTTTTATCCTATCTTTTCAAAAATAGTTTTGATCTTTTGTCAAATCTTTCTAAACTTCTTGGAAAACTCCAAGTGCTTCAAATCCCTTGTAGTCACCATCAAATTTTACTGTGAGAAATTGGAATGTCGAGATCTTCCATAGCTTCAGGCCTTAGTTGCTTAGTTGTTGTCCATAACCGGGGACACGGCTAAGTACTTAGAATTTGATCTTCTGCAGAAGTTGTACACTTTACCCACATGACACAATTTCGTCTTGACGCCACCAGTGGCCGCTGGATAAGTACTCACCAAAATGGAGTACTGGCAGATCGAGAATGTGACAAAGTCTTTCCATAGTAGTCCTCCCAATACACAATGCTAGCTTGTCAACCAGGCACCAATGTAGGGATGAAATTTCCCTTACACAATTCTAGTTAACCTGAAGATGCCAATGCATGGGTCTTCCACTATGTAGTTGACTAAGCCAGAGCCCATTTAGCATGTGGCTGTACACGGAAGCCACTGTACGAGAAACATGTTCAATCTCTAAGTCCCTGGGTGGTTTTCTTCTAGTGCACATACAAAAAGAGACAGCCATATAAACATGGTTAATTTTGTTGCCACCTTGTCCAACCTTGAGTATCCTTGTCCACCCAGGTGGTTCATTGAGTACTTGTTTTATTATATAAAACTTATATATTTTCAACTCTTCATATAATCATAACATGTATCCCATCCCAAATATATAGCAGGGCTAAGCATACTACAACTACAATGTTTCCACTAAGGAATATATAAGGGTATCCTATTAGGATTTAGCATAGTATAAATTATAGTAGTCCTTTCCATGCATGTTACAAAAATCCACTAAGTGCAATGAAAATAGTAGGACTTGGATGATAGTGTCACTTGCCGTTTTAGTAGAGAATTATGGTTTACTACTTGATCTTGCAAATATCTCACTCTTTTAACTTCACTACAATTCAATCAAACAAACACAATTTCAACTAGCATTCAAACCATTTCTCACACATAAAATAACAAAAACAAGGTCATGCATGCAAGCATGCAAAAGATAGTGTTATTTGTAAAAGTGGTTTCTACTAGGCTCTAAACATTTTAAAGCTCAAAGTGGTCATTTACTAAAGTGGTAAAACTATTTGCAAAGGGTTTTATCTCATAAACAAATTTTATACAAAAGTGATATTTTATGTTTGTTAGAATTGTATTTTTGCAAGGCAATAACTTTATAGGGTTCATAAAATATGTTTTTAAGTCACTAACTTGGTGTTTAGGGTTAGAAGGTTTGAATCAAATCATTTCCCAAAGGTTTTACTCAAAAATCATTTCTAAACCAAAAACATTATTTTTATTTGACTAGAAATGTGCTAATTCAAATATTTACTCCTTAACTTCACAAAATACATTTTTAAATCCATAGGTTGGTTCCTAGGGTCAGTAGGTTCTCAAAAAATCATTTTGCAAAGATTTCATATTAAAAATATATCTAGAACAATTTTTATATTCGAAATAAGCCTACACATGTTTCTGCAATTTCAACCAGTTTTACAGAAGCAAAACATTAAACAAAGTGCATGGTTTCAAATTACTTGTTCTACTGATTCCATTGATATGAAATTTGCAAAATTTGGACGTGTAGAACTAAAGTTATGAATTTTACAAGTTTGCATATCAAATAGATTCTAATTTCTGTTTTAAACAAAACCTTGTCCACGTGGCTCGATTCTATTGGCCGGTACCGTTTCGTTTGGATCGAGCTGTTCTGACCGCAGGATATTATTTAGATTGCACGGTGCAGATCGAGTGATACCCCTTCGTCTAAGTTCTAATCGCAGCCACTGGATCGATATCTAACGGTCGCAGTGCGGTTGACCACTGTCTGGCGGCGCTAGCGGCGGCTGGCGGCGGCGCACGATCTGGCTACGGCGGAGCCGGCGATACAGGACGCAAGGGAAGGAGGGAAGTAGCACACCGTGCTCGCAAGGAGATGCTGAAGCTCAACGTGTGGTCGGCTTGGCGAGGGGCGCTCAGGAACGGAGGGGATTGCTCGCCGGAGTGTGCAGCAGCGTTGGACGGCTCTGTTCGTCATAGGGGGCGAGGCTGCAGCTCGCCCTAAGGCAAACGGGAGGGGGCATGCGTACGAGCGTGGTGATCACAGGAGTGTCATCTAGAGGGACAGGGGTGGTCTGGGCTTACCAGGGGGACTCGCCGGAGAAACGGCCGAAGTCGGTGGCGCTTGGGTGTGGTCGTTGCCGATGATTTGGAGCGCACGCGAGCGAGTGGAGCACATGGGCAGATGCGCAAGGGACTGGAGAGCAAGCTCGTATGCTCTGGGAGTGGAGAGGAGGTCGAAGTCGTCAGAATTTCGCCGGAGAAGCTCGTCGGGGACAGTGGGTTCGAGCTCGAAATTAGAGCATCCCCGTGGCAGAGAGTGGCTGGATTTTGGGGGGAAAGAGAGAGGGGAGCGTGGCGTTTATATGTGCGTGTTTACTGGCGTGAATTGATCACTCCATCAATCGGAATTAAGTCTCGAATCAAGACGCAGAAAACGATCGCGAGGTGAGGGCGAGGTTGTCGCGGGTGGAAACGATGAACAGCTTTGTGGGGTCCGACGGTCAGCGAGAGAGGGAGTAGGGAGATGGGGTCCATGCATCGGTGACTCAGCAGGTAAAGACTCTGGTGCGAAGCGTTTTCCGCGGGAGAGAAGGAGTGGGCTGGTGTTGGGCTTAGTGGGCTGGCCAGATGGGTTGGGTATGTTTCATTTTTTTATACAGAATGCTTTTTCTTTTTCTATTTGAATTTCTATTTTTATTTTCAAACAAATAATTCAAACAAAAAATCAATTCAAACCACCACCAAACTTTGTATTGATTTTAATTCTGTTTAACATCATAATCCAAAGTCCAAAGATAGAATAATTCTTTTATTCTTTAAGGATCTATTAATAATTAAATAAATAGACCTTAGTCTTTAATTCAAATTAGGATTTAATTATTTAAAAATTCTATTTGAAATCTAAATAATACCAAAACCTTTTCAGTAGGTTTTATTTGAAAAACAAAACACTTGAAAATCTTATTTATAATAAATTAACAAGTTTTAGTGTTTATTTAAAATGGAAAAGCCTTTACTTTAATAAAATTGGATATTAATAAATCGTCATTATTTTATTTAAATAAACCTTTACTCTTTTGATCAATCAAAATATTTTATTTCAAAAAGCTTGGCCAAGATTAAATTTGACTCTTTAAAATAATCCTTATTTATATTCCTACCTTTGCTTTATAAAAACCATATCTTTTTATTTAAAGATCCAAAAATAGTAATTCCAACTATCATAACTTTATTTATTATTTGTTTATCTTTTTAAATCCCTTTAGGATTTTATTTGATCAAAATAGGTTTTCATGTTTCCATTTGGAATCAAAAATTTCTTCTCACCCTAAATTTCAACAAAATTATATTTTGTTTATTTTTTGTCACATTTCAAAATTTGGAAAATTTTGGGATGTGACAGGCTACCACCCTTAAAATAAATCTCGTCCCGTGATTTGGGAAGGCTAGGGGTTACAAGTTGGCTTCAAGGCAACTAGTGTACTACCACCCTTAAAATAAAGTCTCATAGGGTTACATTGATGGTTCACTTGACTATGGGTTCAACACTTAATATCCAGACAAGGAATCCTTATTTGACTCAACTGAGTTAACTAGTTCCTGACATCCACTTCTTCTATCTCTTCAAAGTTCCCATCCATGTCAATGTGGTTCACATGTCCTTTCTGGGTCACATTGGAGTCATATCCATTGGCTTTTCTAGCATCCTTTTTCTTTTTCTTCTTAGGACAGTCTGATGCATAGTGTCCAAGTTCCTTACAATTATAGCACTGCAACTGTCTAATGTCTTTCTTCTTGAAAGTGTCATGTTGGTTATGACCAAGGTCATCTCCATTGCCAGTATCATTTCCATTATTATCACTTCCATTGTTGTTGTGGTGATACTGATGTGGTTCAGAATCTTCCTTGCTCTTTTTGAATGAATGTTTCTTTTGTGATGATCCTGAGTGATTCTTGAGTTATGCTTCCTCTTTCTGTTCTCAATTTGATTCATCTTGTTTTCCAAAATGGTGGCTTTGACAAAGAGTGATTGATAAGTTGGGACATAGGCAACAGCTAGTTGCAGGTTCAACTCATCATTAAGTCCTTCAAGTAATTTCTCCTTTCTATTAGAATCTGTATCAACTTCATCCGATGCATAGCGTGCCAGATTGTTGAATTCTTCAATATACTCAGCCACACTGAGGTGACGCTGTTTCAGATTGTGAAACTCCTTTTTCTTCAAGTACATCACTCCAGGTGAGATGTGAGTTGTACGGAAACCATCCTCAAAAATAGCCCAAGTCACATCCTCAAGGGGAGTGGTGATCTGAAAGTTGTCCCACCATGTTGCTGCTGGTCCTTCAAGTAGAAATGTTGCAAACCTAACTTTTTCTTCGTCGGTGCAGCCAACAATCACTAAGTCCTTATTCACCGAACGTAACCAATCATCGACTACCATTGGGTCAGTTGTTCCATAGAACCTTGCAGGCCTAAGTTTCAGAAACTTGGTGAGCATATCATGTGCTGGAGGATTATTCTGATTGTTGTTGTTGTTGTTGTTCTGATTCTGTATGAATGTGGTCATCTCCTGCATCAGTTGTGTCTGAGCTGTCATCATCTGCTGCATCTCAGGAGTGATGTTGTTGTTTTGGTTAGGGTTGGCACGACGGGGAGGCATCTGTTAGTTTGATAGGGATGAGTATTGGTGGATAGGTTTTTAAGAAGTTCTAACACGCATCTCAAAAAAACCAAGTTCAATCAAACAATCAAACAATCAACAAGCAACCATCCACTTAACAACTTATGAGCTTAACTCATGAGTTGAAGGAGACAGCAAGTTTTCTTGAAATAAATAACTTAGTGTAGTCAAACCTCACAGGTCAATATGATCCATACACTAACATGATATCAATGTTTTTGGTAGGCAAACTAATGTCTCTTGGTTTTCACTTGTAGTCCTTAGTGATGTCTAAGTTGAAATCTTTGGTGGAACAAGAGTGGGAGTCATTGGTCATGGTGAAGGCTTTGTCCATCAAGTTGAAAAGGGAGAGGTGTAGAATCAAAACCAAAAGGTTGAGGAAAGAGTTTACAAGACTATTTGTAAATAAGCTTTTGGAACAAACACAACTCCTATTTCTCTAAGGGGTTTTGTCCAATCCTAGGGTTACAATCCTACAGGCAAAACAGTGCTCTGATACCATCTGTAAGGTTCCCAACCTTTAATAAGGTAGAGATCCCTATGTTTAAAATGCTAGTCCCTGGATCAATAGCTAGCATCCACAGTAAAGATGTAATATCAGGATACAAAGGTCATAATACAACTTTATAACCAGGAATAAAATAAATTATTACATCTTACATAGCTCATTTGGTTATCTCATTACAATGCAACAGAATATAACAATAGCATGGGGTCCTTCATCTTCAAAGTGCCACAGGCAGTCATGTTGGTTGTAGACTTGTAATCCTAATCAATAAACTTCACTAACATCAAAAAAACCTGCAACATAATAAGTTGCAGCCACAAGGGTCAATACATTTGAATTGTATTGGCAAGTTTCACTACTCTGTAGAAGTAAGTGGATCCTATCATTACATGCATATTTGGCTAAGTGGGGTTTAGGCTCATTTGCAGAAAGCAATATAGTTTTATCCTATCTTTTCAAAAATAGTTTTGATCTTTTGTCAAATCTTTCTGAACTTCTTGGAAAACTCCAAGTGCTTCAAATCCCTTGTTGTCACCATCAAATTTTACTTTGAGAAATTGGAATGTCGAGATCTTCCATAGCTTCAGGCCTTACTTGCTCAGTTGTTGTCCATAACCGGGGACACGGCTAAGTACTTAGAATTTGATCTTCTGTAGAAGTTGTACACTTTACCCACATGACACAATTTCGTCTTGACGCCACCAGTGGCCGCTGGATAAGTACTCACCAAAATGGAGTACTGGCAGATCGAGAATGTGACAAAGTCTTTCCATAGTAGTCCTCCCAATACACAATGCTAGCTTGTCAACCAGGCACCAATGTAGGGATGAAATTTCCCTTACACAATTCTAGTTAACCTGAAGATGCCAATGCATGGGTCTTCCACTATGTAGTTGACTAAGCCAGAGCCAATTTAGCATGTGGATGTACACGGAAGCCACTGTACGAGAAACATGTTCAATCTATAAGTCCCTGGGTGGTTTTCTTCTAGTGCACATACAAAAAGAGACAGCCATATAAACATGGTTAATTTTGTTGCCACCTTGTCCAACCTTGAGTATCCTTGTCCACCCAGGTGGTTCATTGAGTACTTGTTTTATTATATAAAACTTATATCTTTTCAACTCTTCATATAATCAGAACATGTATCCCATCCCAAATATATAGCAGGGCTAAGCATACTACAACTACAATGTTTCCACTAAGGAATATATAAGGGTATCCTATTAGGATTTAGCATAGTATAAATTATAGTAGTCCTTTCCATGCATGTTACAAAAATCCAATAAGTGTAATGAAAATAGTAGGACATGGATGATAGTGTCACTTGCCTTTTAGTAGAGAATGATGGTTCACTACTTGATCTTGAAAATATCACGTTCTTCTAACTTCACTACAATTCAATCAAACAAACACAATTTCAACTAGCATTCAAACCATTTCTCACACATAAAATAACAAAAACAAGGTCATGCATGCAAGCATTCAAAAGATAGTTTTATTTGTAAAAGTGGTTTATACTAGGCTCTAAACATTTTAAAGCTCAAAGTGGTCATTTACTAAAGTGGTAAAACTATTTGCCAAGGGTTTTATCTCATAAACAAATTTTATACCAAAGTGATATTTTATGTTTGTTAGAATTGTCTTTTTGCAAGGCAATAACTTTATAGGGTTCATAAAATATGTTTTTTATGTCACTAACTTGGTGTTTAGGGTTAGAAGGTTTGAATCAAATCATTTCCCAAAGGTTTTACTCAAAAATCATTTCTAAACCAAAAACATTATTTTTATTTGACTAGAAATGTGCTAATTCAAATATTTACTCCTTAACTTCACAAAATACATTTTTAAATCCATAGGTTGGTTCCTAGGGTCAGTAGGTTCTCAAAAAATCATTTTGCAAAGATTTCATATTAAAAATATATCTAGAACAATTTTTATATTCAAAATAAGCCTACACATGTTTATGCAATTTCAACCAATTTTACAGAAGCAAAACATCAAACAAAGTGCATGGTTTCAAATTAATTGTTCTACTGATTCCATTGATATGAAATTTGCAAAATTTGGACGTGTAGAACTAAAGTTATGAATTTTACAAGTTTGCATATCAAATAGATTCTAATTTCTGTTTTAAACAAAACCTTGTCCACGTGGCTCGATTCTATTGGCCGGTACCGTTTCGTTTGGATCGAGCTGTTCTGACCGCAGGATATTATTTAGATTGCACGGTGCAGATCGAGTGATACCCCTTCGTCTAAGTTCTAATCACAGCCACTGGATCGATATCTAACGGTCGCAGTGCGGTTGACCACTGCCTGGCGGCACTAGCGGCGGCTGGCGGCGGCGCACGCTCTGGCTACGGCGGAGCCGGCGATACAGGACGCAAGGGAAGGAGGGAAGTAGCACACCGTGCTCGCAAGGAGATGCTGAAGCTCAACGTGTGGTCGGCTTGGCGAGGGGCGCTCAGGAACGGAGGGGATTGCTCGCCGGAGTGTGCAGCGGCGTCGGACAGCTCTGTTCGTCATAGGGGGCGAGGCTGCAGGTCGCCCTAAGGCAAACGGGAGGGGGCGTTAGATGCGTACGAGCGTGGTGATCACAGGAGTGTCATCTAGAGGGACAGGGGTGGTCTGGGCTTACCGGGGGACTCGCCCGAGAAACGGCCGAAGTCGGTGGCGCTCGGGTGTGGTCGTTGCCGACGATTTGGAGCGCACGCGAGCGAGTGGAGCACACGGGCAGATGCGCAAGGGACTGGAGAGCAAGATCGTATGCTATGGGAGTGGAGAGTTGGTCGAAGTCGTCGGAATTTGGCCGGAGAAGCTCGTCGGGGACAGTGGGTTCGAGATCGAAATTAGAGCAGCCCGGTGGCAGAGAGTGGCTGGAGTTTGGGGGAAAGAGAGGAGGGGAGCGTGGCGTTTATGTGTGCGTGTTTACTGGCGTGAATTGATCACTCCATCAATTGGAATTAAGCCTCGAATCAAGACGCAGAAAACGGTCGCGAGGTGAGGGCGAGGTCGTCGCGGGTGGAAACGATGAACAGCTCTGTGGGGTCCGACGGTCAGCGAGAGAGGGAGTGGGGAGATGGGGTCCATGCATCAGTGACTCAGCGGTTAAAGACTCTGGTGCGAAGCGTTTTCCGCGGGAGAGAAGGAGTGGGCTGGTGTTGGGCTTAGAGGGCTGGCCAGATGGGTTGGGTCTGTTTCATTTTTTTATACAGAATGCTTTTTCTTTTTCTATTTGAATTTCTGTTTTGATTTTCAAACAAATAATTCAAACAACAAATCAAATCAAACCACCACCAAACTTTGTATTGATTTTAATTCTGTTTAACATCATAATCCAAAGTCCAAAAATAGAATAATTCTTTTATTCTTTTAGGATCTATTAATAATTAAATAAATAGACCTTAGTCTTTAATTCAAATTAGGATTTAATTTATTTAAAAATTCTATTTGAAATCTAAATAATATCAAAACCTTTTTAGTAGGTTTTATTTGAAAAACAAAACACTTGACAATCTTATTTAAAATAAATTAACAAGTTTTAGTGTTTATTTAAAATGGAAAAGCCTTTACTTTAATAAAATTGGATATTAATAAATCCTCATTATTTTATTTAAATAAACCTTTACTCTTTTGATCAATCAAAATATTTTATTTCAAAAAGCTTGGCCAAGATTAAATTTGACTCTTTAAAATAATCCTTATTTATATTCCTACCTTTGCTTTATAAAAACCATATCTTTTTATTTAAAGATCCAAAAATAGTAATTCCAACTATCATAACTTTATTTATTATTTTTTTATCTTTTTAAATCCCTTTAGGATTTTATTTGGAATCAAAAATTTCTTCTCACCCTAAATTTCAACAAAATTTTATTTTGTTTATTTTTTTCACATTTCAAAATTTGGAAAATTTTGGGATGTGACATAAACTAAACAAGACAAGTAAAACAGTACTGAACATTAAACTAAACATTTATACACCAATTAAACTTAATTTGGCTTTTAAAACATTTTCCAAAAAATTTATATACACAAAATAGGTCTACAAATGTATCTGCATAAAATTCTATTTTAACAGAAGCAAATCACAAATCCAAGCCTACATATGTGTAGGATTTATTTTTGTGATTCCAATGATATATTATTTGTATGTTTTGGACAAACAGAACAAAAGTTATTGAATTTACAAGTTTGAATAACTAATAGATTCAAAATAAGATTTTAAATTAAAAACCCAGACACGTGGGCGTGTCTGATTGGCCCGTACCGGTTTGGTTGGATCGATCATCCAGAGCCGTTGGATTTAAGTGACAGTGTACGGCTAGATCTGTCGATACCGCTTCGAATAAGTGATATAATCTTACCCCTTAGATCTAGATCTAACACCGCTAACTACTCTGACCATAGATGGGCGGCGCGAATGGGTGTTGGCAGCGGCGGCGCTACTGGCGACGGTGCTCCGGCAATTCCAGAGAGGGCTAGGGATGGTGGTGATGCTTACCAGCGTCGCAAGGATGCGAGGATGATCAAGGTGGCTTCGGCTTGGACGGGGGCAAGTTGCTGTGGCCATGGGGGCTCATCGGAGTTGCAGTCAGAGTCGGGTTCGTGTGGACGGCGACGTTGGTGACGTTCTGGATCGCCCTAGCACAAGCCAAGAGCATCAGTGCGTGCACAAGGATCAGGCAAACACGATAGGGTCAGAGAGAAGGCAAGGGGCGGTCGGGTTTTACCTAAATTGCTCGACGGAGTTGAGAGGCGGCTCTGTCGTTTGCAGAGGTGGACGGGGACGGAGACCTGGGTCACGAGAAGGCAAACCAGAGGCGTAAGAGGATGCACAAGGACATGGCGAACTCGACAGGGTCAAGCAAAAGGTAAGCGGCGCTCGGGACTCACTGGAATCAGACACCAGAATTGCTCGGTGCTGCGGCGGTGCAAGCGAGAATTCGTGGAGCCTGGCGGCACTTCTTGCTGGCTGTGTTGGGGGAAATGGCCGTGAGGGACAGGGGATTAAGTAGCCAGGGCAGGGGCTAGGATTGCGCACGAAATCAACGGGAATTACTCGAATTAAACTGCGGTAGTGAAGGGGGGAAGAAACGGCGGAGGGCCAGGTCGTGGGCAGGGTTTGGGGACGATTATGACGGGGCACGTGGGACCGGGGCGTCAGTGAGAGGGGGGTGCTCGTGCGGGTGAGGAACAGAGAGGGGTGGGGGTTTTTCGGGGTGGGCTTGCTAGGCTGGCTTGCTGGGCCGCGGGTGGGTTGGGCTAGTTAGCTAGTTAGGTTTATTTTTTTCTCCTTTTCACCTTTTCTTTTTCTGTTTTGACTTTCTGATTTGAATTTGAATGAGTGTTTCAAATATGTTTCAATTTGAATTTCTTCTAGAATTTTGTTCAGTATTTCTTGTGTCCAAGCATGTGTAAAACATCCATTTATATTCAAAATCATTTTGAGTTTGAAATTAAATATAAAACCATGCCCTTAATTTAATATTTATAATAGGCATATAAATGGTTTTAAATTTGAATTGTTTTGAAAACTTTTGTGTGGGCTTTGTATTTACTTTCCAATTAATACTGATCAAATACCAATAATATTTAGAAAGTAAAATATAAACCTTGCCTCACTTGAATAAGTAATAGGCAAAAATATGGTTTCTTATGTTTGAAAATTCATTTGAAAAAGATAAAATGCTTATGAATGCATGAATGCTATGCAAGCTTTAAAAATCATGATTTTTTTTGGATGTTACACCGAGCTTGACTCTTGGTCGCTTGCAGCGTTCCAGTCCAAGGAAAAACGCTCGACGGAGCCAATGCTCTAGCCGCTAAGCGTTCGAGTAAGGACTTACCCCTTTTCAGGGTAGCCCCCACTCTGGCATGGGTGGCAGCAACGCTGGCGTGCAAAGTGCTGGCCTTTGGAATGCTGCCAGATACGGCAGCCGCAGATTCACCCAACTGACCCGTTGAAGCAGGTGCCTTTGTTGATAGTGTTGGCCTAATCTGCGGTGCCGAGCCAGGAGCAAAGACCATAGTCTGCTACTTGGAACCCGTCGTCTTCATAGGCGCAGTCCGAGTCTGGCCTTGTGGAGCAGGCCAGGTCTTGCTCTTGGTGGTTGGAGATGAAGGAGCGGGTCTGGCACTAGGTTGAGAAGATAGGGGAGCCGAATGAGCAGACTCAACAACAGGCTGGGGACTAGAAACTAGATTCACTGGTTGATCGATAACAGGAGGAGACATAGTAGGAGTGTTCTAGGTGGACTCGGCACCGATGCTGCTGGCGCCAGGTCCCAGGTTTGGGTCAACAAATGAAACAAGAGAAGGAGGCCGAGTCTCCTTTGACGAACACATTGTCGGGTCGGCCTTAGGCTGAGGCCTGGAAGCCTCAACTGAGGGGGAAGAGACCCGAACAGGGCTCTGCGGATCTGGAGCAGCGCGGGTAGGGGAGACAGGTTTCGAGATAGGGGAGGCCATGCTGGAAGATGACTGGTTTGCAGACAAGGAGAGCTCAAAATAAAAGCAGAAACCTATAAGGAAACAACCACAGAAAATAAATATGTGTGGTAATAGGCAGTGAAAAGTTACCCGGAAATCGTCGGGTCGCGCGGGGCGCGTCGACCAACCCGGCGTGGATCCTTGCGAAGCTGCAAAGACGTGGCTTCAGGGGCCGCGGCAGTCTCGACCCGGTGTCTCTTGGAGGGCTGAGTGCTGGAGTAGGTCCCACGCCGCTTACTCAGCTTGGCGACAGGGATTTTGCCGTAACCACCGGTAGAAAGAGGAGGATCCTCGTGAACCTGGTCAGCTGCATAAGTAAATGCAAAGCTCAATGGGACATGCCGAAAGATTAAGACAAAGGAAAAGTACCTCCAGGACCTCACAATCTTCATCGTCATCATCTAACCAATCCCATAAAGGATTTTGAGTGAAATTCTTACACGGAGCTAGAGCGGCAGCGGAGTGCAGGATGGGCATAAAGCACTCCAAATCAAACTCGGCCTCGTCGTTGTCTGAGCGATCCTCGAAGTAACAGCTGGGAGGGACAGTACTATCGTCAGCCTGGTGCACAAGATTCTACAAAAGGCAAAGAAAACAAAGTCAATTCAAGAAACAAATGACAAGTAGTTGCCGGGTAAATATGTCATCAGAACAGAATTACTCGCAACCTTACCCAGGGGATGGGTCTATCTCGACTAAACGGAATGCAAATCCAAGCCCAGTCCTCCGCCAAGTTCAGTTTGAAAATGGAGATGACTCGGCAGGCCACGGAATCGTTGGTTGAGCTCTAGAGTGGAGTGCCGAGTGGGGTCACGAGAACCACTCATAAAACAGATATTGTGGCACCGTGCCTGAATGGGGCTAACCCGAAAAGAGATAAAGGTGCACATCAGGTCCCCCTCAGTAAGGTTAAACCCCTCCTTCGAGTTAAGGAGCCGCTCAATAACGGCGTGAGCCTCATTCACCACCGGGTTCCGATCCCACGGGTCAAGTTTGCAAAGCTCCTTGCTGGCAACTTCATCCTTGAAGGGGGAGATGGATGTAATCATTGGACCCACTATTCTTGACATAGAAAAAGGTCCTATGCCACTTCTTGCAAGTGTTGATGCCAGTAATGCGGGGAAAAACAGAGTCCCTCCTGGGTGTGATGCTAGCAGCACCACACCGCATAGGCCTCTTCTTAGAAGAGGGAACGTCGGGATCAAGAACAACCTGGATCTGGAAGTTAAAATATTTGGCCCAAAGAAGAACAGTGGGCCAAAGACCGAGAAATCCCTCGCATGTAAAGATAAAGCAAGAAAGGGAGCCAATGGCATTGGCAGGAAGATGATGGTTTTGCAGATGGAAAGTAGACAGAAAAGACTTGAAGAATTTGCTAACAGGAAGAGCAAAGCCGCGCTCGAAGTGAGAAAGGAAAACCACCCGTTCGTTGGGCTCGGGTTTAGGAGCAATCTCACCTAAAGGGAGGCGACAATCGACCTCAAGAGGGATGCGCCTGGTGGAGCGCAGCCACTCGATCTCCTCCATAGTAACCTCCGAGCCCTCCCAAGCACCGCGCTCGCCGGCGGTCTCATGCTCCTCCACCTCCTCGCCGTCGTCGCGCGCATCCATGATTTCTCGTGGCTCGAGCCCTCCCTCCATCGGAAGAGGCCTAGAATGCCAATGACCCATCGAGGAATTGGAGGAAGGAGGAGGGAATTGCTAGACCGGTGGAGCAAGAAGGAAGAAGAACAAAGAGGCAGTTGCAGATTGGGAGGCGCAAGGAAGAAGAAGACTTGGGGGAAAACTGAAGCAGCGGGGGAGGTTAAGTTCCCCACACCCCTACTTAAGGGGAGTAAAAACCCCAGGTGTGGGATCCCTTTGCGTTGTATGGCCGCTGTGTGGACATCTACCCAGCCGAGTAAACGCGTCAGCGGGTGCCACGTGTACATGATACACGGAAAATCCGGAGCCACGTCATGCTGCGCAAGACACGAGGCGTTGAGCGATGGGACTGCCACAGCGACGGGAGTAACTGCGCCGCCGTCACTATGAAGTCAGGATTTGAGACAAAATTTGAGGCAAGCAATCATGATTACAACCTGTCAGTGGCTAAGGGAAATATAAAAGGCCTAGAGTGACTTAGCAAAGCTAGAAATGACTTGGCACAGGTGAAGAAGACCACACAAAGTCAAACATGAGACTCAGAAAGAGCAAGATAGACTCAGCAAAGATCAAGGTTGCGCCGAATAAACCGTCATGTATGAGAAAAACAAAGTGAAAAGAGAAGTTCCAAGTACGTTAAAGGAACCTGGAGATGCCTAATAGCAAAAACTGCAAGGCCTCACCAGCTTCGGGGACTAATGTCGGGGGCTAACCCCCGGTAGGGCCATAAGGGGTAAAACACTGCCCATCTTGGCTTAGGACGAGTCAAAGAAACCACTGCCAGGATACTAAGGCCAGGATATGAAGCCTATGTGAGGCCGACATAAGAAGTATGTCAGCCCGCATAGGACAAAGCTGTTTACCCTGCAGGTAGCGACGAGTCGGATCTAGCCAGGGAAGGCCGAGTCGAGAAGGACGCATGGAGGCTTTCCGATTAAGATCCAGGAGGGACCATGGTAAAGTATGGTCAAAATATAAGGGCGACGCCAGGTGACATAAAAAGGAGCCGGGTGACGCCAAAAGCAAGAGCTAACGTACCAAAGAACCGTATGACGCCAAAGGGCTGGAGTTTACATACGGGAAGACCGTTGGATACACAGCTTTGTGGACTGGGTCAAGGGCTTAGGGCTAGCCCATGACCCGGCCCGTATAGTAAGGACAAAGATCCAAACAGTAACCCTAGGGCCCAAGGTTGTAATGTAGCTACCCCATCGCCTATATAAGGAGAGGCATAGCTAGGGTTTAGGGAGGTTGGACCAAGTAGTGAACTAGTGCCCCGAGGCTATGCTTGAACAGCTCAAGGAGCACTTGTAAACATCTTGGAGCAATAAGAGTATTAACACGAAGAGTTGTTCATGTTCATCGTGCACGTCTAGACCGTGCACTCCCTCCCCGGTTACCTCAAGCGTCCATTCTACCCCCAACTTAAGCCTACCCATGGCATCTGCCGTGACACCACCACGACAAAACTTTGCTTAAAAATTCAATGATGTTGCCAAAGAAGCTAGAAAGGTCTTTGATCGTTTTAATATGCTAGGCTCATGTGTAGATGTTATGGGTACACTAGGAAAGCTGGACAAAACCAAACCCAAAAATGGAGAGGAAATTAAAATACCAATACCTTTTAAACTTGTAGTCATGCATGAAGCCCTAGAAATGAATTTTGATTGGATTGTTCCTGAAAACCCGTTTGATGAAAATAGTGAACCCAAGAGTATTGAGATGTAACAACCCAAGTTTGTAATAATGTAATTAGTACTTAAGCATTGCATGCACGTGTTTAAATCAACAAAGTATATGCGTGAGAGCAAGAATTTGAACAATGCAAACCCTAAAACCTATTTTCCTTCCTCTCTTTGAAACATATTAAAAATGGTTTTGCTATTTTGAATAACCCAAAATATAAGGAGCCCAAATTGTCTCAAGGGCCCCGGCATGTTTTCTAAAGTATTTTAAACCTCTGGTAATTTGCAAATGGTTCCAAACAGATTTGAAATAGAAAATACAAACAGGAAATGGAAAACAGAAAAATAAAAGAGTTTGGAAAAAAGAGAGCAGCAGCAGCAACAGTATCCAGGCCCAGCCCAGTTCGCCTCTCTCCCTCTCCCCTTCTCTCCCAGTCGCCCTGCGCAGCAAACCGCAGCCCAGCACGGACCGTTTGCAGCCCACCACCGTCCCATACGCCTTTGCTACTCTTTCATGTCGTCTTCCTCGCTGATGGCAGGTAGCTCGTTGTCGCCGCCGCAGCCGCCCAATACCGCCCCATCGATGCGATGTGTGCCGCCGCTCTGGAGCAAGGATAAGAACCAGCACTACACGCCTGACATGGTTATACCCTGCGGGTACATGACTTCAGCATATCTGGTCCAGCCCAAGGAAGGCCCACAGCAAACATACGCTGGCCCATGAAGATTTTCGGGTGGCCAAGGCCCATGACGTCTTCGGATCCTTGGAGAGCAAGACTAGAGGAGATAGGAAATTCAAAGGGGTAAAACCCTAGAACTTGTAACCGACTAGGACTATGCCCGGGACCTGCCTAAGTCTATATAAAGGCCAGGAGGGTACGTCCTAGATCTCTCGACTCACACTTTCGCACACGCATCCACGACAGATCGAATCTGCGCACCCTGTAACCTTCGGGTCCGCCGTAATCAAAGAGCAGACAAGCAGGAGTAGGGTTTTCCCTCCGGGGGCCTGAACCTGGGTAAATCTCGTGTCCCCTGGTTGCTTGTCTGTTAACCGTGCCACGATCTCCAGCATCCCCATCTTCTCCAAAACCCAAGTCCATAACAATGGGCATTGACGAGATTAAACCTCGTCAATTGGCGCCGTCTGTGGGAACTGGGGCTGCTGATTGTGCGGTCGTGACGGTTCCGACCCGATCGATCTACAACTCCGCGGCGACGGAGAATCACCTCCTCTTCGGCGCTTTCGACTTCACCGCCCACTCGCCGGCTACCATGAAGGATTTCGAGCCCATAGGCGACGGACTCAAAATCTTGTTCGGGAGCTTCTGCTTCCAGGTGGGACAAACCGGCACCCTCCGCCTCCCTGAGCGGGTGCCCGTGCCGTCAATCAGGCCCGCTTCATGGGCTCCACACCCCGTGCTATGCACGTCACCATCAACAGATGAGTTCTACAGCAGCAGCTGCTGCAACTCCGATCTATGTGATCCACCTTCGGATGAAGGGACCTACGGTTCCGGATCCGAAAGCTGCGGCAGCAGCCAACCAATCTGCAGGCGCTATCTATGCGCCGCAGTCATCCAAACCGACGAGGAAACGCCTAACCCGCCGCCCAACCCCAATCCGCAGGACAGAAACGGCGAAAACGGTGGGAACGGAAGAAGTCGGTCCCCCCCACCCAATGGGGAAAACAGTGGCACCCTCATCCAACTTAGCAAAGAAGGATGGGTCGAAGCACGCCGCGCCGTCGCAGGCGAAATAGTCCTACCTCTGGACTCCCCGCGTGATTTGTTGAGGGCATACCACTATCTCCTCATCGAGGAGCACAAGAAACAAGTCAAGATGCAGGAGACGCTCGACAAACGCAAGCAAGCAGCCTCCGAGTCCAGTGCACAACGAGCTGCGCTCTCCGCCGCGGCACCCGGCTCTAGCACAAACGGAAACCAGGGAAACAAGCACCGCTCTCGGGTGGAAAACATGGACCCGAAGGAGCGGCGTGACGTGACCCGAACTCTCCACACATCGTTCATGGATATGGACGCTGACGGCAACATCATCCCGAAGACGCCACAAGCTGCGATCATGGCAGCCACTGCGTATCTCGCGGCTCACCCACCTCCGGAGGGGGACCCGAAAAGGGCCATGCATAGGTCCGCACTCACCGGACTAGGACTAATCGGAGCTGCGCTCCACGAAGACACTCCCGCGGAACCAAAGAAAAAAGCTCCGGCCAGGCGCGACCAGAGTCCCACCCCCTCATCCGAAGAGGAAGAGGAGTGCGATCTTCCTCGAAGGAAGAAGAGCTCGCACCGCCATAAAAGCGACTACGACGCCAGAGACAAGCTTACACAGCGCAAGATCGATAAAGCACGCGCTAAACGCACATGCTCGTCTGAATCTGAGATGGATGAAGACGAAGGAGAACTCTGCGGGGCTCGATGCTTCAACAGATCCGTTCGGCGAACACAGATGCCATGCAACTTCAAGCTTCCTTCGAATACTCTGAAGTTCAACGGCACGCAAGATCCAAAGTCCTGGCTCAGTGACCATCTGTCATCCGTCAAACTTCACGGAGGCAACAAAGAAACCGCCATGCAATGCCTTCAGCTGCAGCTAACAGGCGCGGCGCGGGTTGGCTTAGCAGCCTATCATCAGGATCCATCCAAAGCTGGGAGGAGCTCGCTTACAGCTTCATCCGAAACTTCAAAGGCACCAGCAAGAGGCCCGCCTCAATCGAAGAGTTGCGAGCCTGCACTCAGAGAACGGGTGAATCTATTCGCTCGTACATACTACGCTGGTCTACAACCAAGAACTCCGCAGCACACATCTCCGAAGAAAGGGCCATGGACGCCTTCAGGGACGGTGTCAAGCGCCCAGACTTCAAGGAGAAACTTGGACGTGTAAATCCCAAAACACTCGACCAGCTCATGGAAATCGCCAACAGTTGGGCAGACGGCGAAGATTGCATCCAGCGGGCGCAATCAGATGAGGAGGACGACTACGGCCGAAGACGCGAACGCCGCAGCAAGAGGAGATCGCGTGTCTACGAGGACCGCGACGGACCCGACATGGTCGCAGCCGGCTACGCCGACCGCTGTAATGACAACAGCCGCAACAGCAGAGGATACCGCAGCGGAAACTTCCGCGACAACGGACGACCAACGCAGTCGTGGCAACGCCGCGACCGCGACAACGGACCCTCAGCATTCGACAAACTTTCGGGTCCATGCACCATCCACTTCTACATCGACAAATAGGATGGCAAAAAGAAAGCTAGCCACATGCTCAAGGACTGTCGCGAGTTCCAGAAACTCAGCGAAGGCATGGTGCAGATGAGGCAACAAGCTCCAATCCCTGCGTTCGGAAACGCACCTGCGCCAGGTGAAATAGCACACGGAGCTCCTCCACCGCCGCCTATTGGAGGCCCAAACCAACCAGTCATACCAGCGCAAAACAACGTCGGGGTCGCATACCCCCCACCAAAGGGAGCACTAAATATGATCCAGAAGGGACGCCCCACCAACAGGGTGCAGAAGAAAATCACCCGACAAATCAACTTGGCCGTGGCAACTCCGCCTGCAATCCCTGAGTACCTCAGCGGATCGGAGTCCTGCATCACATTCACTCGCGCGGATCACCCTTGCCAGATCCCTCGCCCAGGTCATGCTGCCCTGGTGCTGGAGGCGCAGATCGGAGGCTTCGAGATGAGTCGCGTCTTCATGGACGGCGGCAGTGGCATCAACCTAATGTTCGCAAGCACTCTAGCAGCTATGCGGATCCCTCAATGTAACCTGGAACAATCAGACACAACGTTCCACGGCATTGTCCCAGGGAAGGGCATCTTCCCCCTGGGCAAAATAGGGCTCGACGTCATCTTCGGGAAGCCGGACAACTTTCGGCAGGAGCGCCTAGAATTCGAAGTGGTGGACTGGCCGTCGCAATACCATGCCATCCTGGGATGTGTAGCATTCGCAAGGTTCCTAGCCGTCCCACACTACGCATACCTACTACTCAAGATTCCAGGACCAAGGGGCGTCATCACAGTCCACGGCAGCTTCACCCGATCGGACCAATGCGACAGGGATTTCAACAAAATCTCCCAGTCCTTCGGCATGCAAGACGAGCTCGTAAGGCTCCGCGAGGTGACGGACAATGGGCTACCTCCAGTCACAAGGCAGAACGCACCCGACATGTCCTTCGACTCCACCGTCAACACCAAGAAAGTGCAGGTCCATCCGACAGACGCCTCCAAGACGGCGCTGATCGCCAACGACCTCAGCACCGCATAGGAAGGCGCGCTCGTCGAATTCCTCCGTGAGCGTTGGGAAATCTTCGCCTGGTGTCCTGCGGACATGCCAGTAGTTCCCAGGGAATTCGTCGAGCACGCACTCAATGTCTTCCCAGACACCAAGCCAGTCAAGCAGTCTATCCGAAGACTGTCGGAGCCACGAGCCGAAGCTATCGGCAAAGAGATCAACAGATTACTCGCAGCAGACTTCATCCGGGAAATCAAGGAAAGCGAGTGGCTGGCAAATACGGTGATGGTCCCGAAGAAGGACACGGACATCCTGCGGATGTGCGTGGACTTCACGTCACTAAATAAACACTGCCCAAAGGACCACTTCCCTCTTCCTCGGATCGACCAGATCATCGATTCGACTGCAGGCTGTGAGAAGCTCTCCTTCCTCGATGCCTACTCAGGCTATAACCAGATTCGAATCAAGGTCGAAGATCAAGAAAAAACGGCGTTCATCACACCGTTCGGAGTATTCTGCTACAACACAATGCCCTTCGGGCTAAAGAACGCGGGTGCCACGTACCAGCGATGCATGCAGGCCTGCCTCAAGGACCAGATCGGTCGCAACGTCCAAGTCTATGTCGACGACATAGTCATAAAAACAAGGAGGCAAGAACACTTATCGACGATCTCCGCGAGACGTTCGACAACCTTGATCGCTACAGGATCAAGCTCAATCCAGAAAAATGCACCTTCGGCGTCCCCTCGGGTCAGCTGCTTGGATACTTCATCTCTCAACGAGGGATCGAGGTGAACCCGAAGAAAATCAAAGCCATCATGACAATGGAGAAGTCGAAAAACCTCAAGGGCGTTCAGCAGCTCGCAGGACGAGTAGCGGCACTGAGCAGGTTCATCAGCCGCATGGGCGAAAAGGCCCTATCATTCTACCAGCTGCTGCGCAAGGCAGACAAGTTCGAGTGGACACCAGAAGCCAACGACGCATTCGAAAGCCTCAAGCGGCTCCTCTCCACCTCGCCTGTTTTGGTCACGCCAAAGGAGCGCGAGCCCCTGCTGCTGTACATAGCAGCCACACACCAGGTGGTCAGCACGGTACTCGTGGTCGAACGACCCGAAGAAGGCAAGACCCACGGGGTCCAACGCCCAATTTACTACCTCAGCGAGGTTCTCACTCCAACGAAACAGCGGTACCCGCACTACCAGAAGCTAGCCTACGGCGTGTTCATGACGGCTCGACGACTGAGCCACTACTTCCAGGAGCATCAGGTGATGGTCGTCAATGAGGCACCCCTAAACAGCATCCTGAATAACCCAGAGGCCATAGGACGCGTGGCCCTGTGGGGCATCAAACTATCACCCTTGGACATCGTCTACGAGAAGCGACATGCAATAAAATCTCAAGTCCTCCCGGACTTCCTGTTGCATTGGATGGAGCTGCAGCTGCCAGACACCCCAGACATGTCGCAGTCCTGGACAATGCACTTCGACGGCTCCAAGCGCGAAGCCGGAGTAGGGGCAGGGGTCATACTGACCTCCGTGCAAGGTGATAAGATGAAGTACGTTCTTCGTATGAAATTCAGAGCCTCCAATAACGAGGCCGAATACGAAGCCCTCATCCATGGCATGAAGATGGCAAAAATATGTGGCGCAACGCGCGTGGTCATCTACGGTGACTCCAACCTTGTCGTACAGCAGACGATGAATGAGTGTGACGCACACGCCAAAAACATGATCGCGTACCGCGCGCTATACAACGCACTCGAAGGAGAATTCGACGGCTGCAAACTTCGGCACGTTGGAAGAGAGAGCAACGAGGAGGCCGATAGACTCGCCAACATCGGTTCCACTTGTGCAAAGGTACCACCAGGTGTGTTCCTCGAACAGATCTGCGTGCCATCCATCAAGCGGAAATTCCCCAAGGGATCACCCGAAGAAGCAGAACACTCGGGGGCTACGCTACCCGAAGGTCAGGAAGGACCCGAAAAGTTAGATACCGAAGTTGCCATTGTCAACCTGATGCAGGTCATGGCAGTCGAAGAAACCTGGACACGTCCATACCTCCAGTTCCTGATAAACGGAGAATTGCCAGACAGCCCGACAGATGCCCGGCGCGTATCTCGTCGGTCAAAAGCTTTCACCATCATCAACGGCGAGCTGTACAAACGCAGCATTACGGGTGTACTACAACGGTGCGTCACCATCAACGACGGCAAGGCCATACTCCAAGATATCCACGAGGGCATCTGCGGCCACCACGCAGGTAGCCGCTCCCTCGTCGCCAAAGCTCTGCGAGCAGGATTCTACTGGCCAACGGCCATGAGCGACGCGAAGGACATCGTCCGAAGATGCAATGGGTTCCAACGGTTCGCCGACAAACCGCACGCACCTGGGTCCGAACTTCGACCCATACCCATAGCCTAGCCTCGAAAGGAGGAAACGTCTTCCTCCTGGTCGCAGTCAACAAATTCACCAAGTGGATCGAGGCCATGCCAGTCACCAACCAGAAGGGCTAAACCGCCATCAAGTTCTTCGAATCCATTGTCTACAGGTTTGGTGTACCGCACAGCATCATCACCGACAACGGATGAAACTTCATCTCTGAAGAATTCCAGGACTTCTGCGAAGGCCTTGGGATCAATATCATGTATGCCTCAGTGGCACACCCGCAAACAAACGGGCAAGTGGAAAAGGCCAATGGCCTAATCGGCGTTGGCATCAAGAAACGCCTCATGAGCTCACTCGAGCATAAAGCTGGAAACTGGACGAAAGAGCTACCGTCTGTCCTGTGGAGCTTACGTACTACGCCAAACAGCTCCACCGGCTACACACCATTCTTCATGGTGCACGGAGCTGAGGCTGTGCTACCAGCCGAAGCACGCCACCAGGCTCCACGAGTCGTCGCTTACAGCGAAGCCGAGTCCACGGTTGCACTCGAAGACGCCGTCGACACACTCGACGAAGCACGGGATATAGCAGCAGCTCGATCAGCGGTGTACCAGCAGAGTCTCCGCAACTATCACAGCCGCCGGCTGCGCCCAAGGTCCTTCGTCGAAGGAGACCTCGTCTTGCAACTCAAGCAAAAGCGACCGAACAAACTCGATTCACCATGGGAAGGACCCTATGTCATCACCGAAGTCATCCCAGGTGGCGCCTATCGCCTCAAGCACGTGGAGTCTGGAGTCGCATACTCCAACCCATGGAACGTCTCGCACCTGCGACGATTCTACCCGTAGCAACCTACCCCCCTTTTTACTTTCAATAAGGCTTTCAGCCAAGGCTACTCAGCCGAACCATGTACCTCCTCCATTACGATATAAATAAAGCTAAGTGTCTCGCCCCCAACCTTCGGTTGACCATTTTCTGCAACTTTACTACATGCTACATATGCACTTGGGGGCTCCCCCCACCTCACGATTTCATCGACTGAGGACCAAACGTGTACACCTGAGTAGCTG
The DNA here is from genome assembly GCA_916181665.1 of Avena sativa. Lineage (NCBI taxonomy): Eukaryota > Viridiplantae > Streptophyta > Magnoliopsida > Poales > Poaceae > Avena > Avena sativa. The sequence continues at coordinate 48,362,406 of OV702279.1, read as the reverse complement.
ACTACGTCAGGCAAACGAAAAGGACACGTACTCCATCAAAGCACTGCGTGCTCACAAACAAGCAAACCTTTACAACAAAGGGCACAGAAATGCCCAGCCGCAATATACAAATTTTACATCTATCTGTTTATTTTCAGGTCTTACCTATTCTGAAGAATAACCTGAGCACGCTGCTCAAACAAATCTACAATCTGTTCGGCATACTGCCTTACAGCCGCGTAATGCGGACGCATGTTCCACTCGCCACCATCTGGTCGATGAGGTGGCCTAGTCGCCACAGCAGCCAAATCTACGTCAGGGCGGTGCACCCTCACAAGAGACAAGGCGGCCTTCACCCCTGCGACGAGCTGCTGCCGCACCAGCTCCTTGACATTGCTGGCACTCCGAAACTTCGTCAGAAGACCTGCAAGGGTCGTTGGCACGGCATACAGCGGAAACATGACGTGCAGCACCGAGGAAAGCGATGTCTGCACCTGGCGGAGCACCCGCGAAACCTGGTAGACACGATCTTGCACCGTCGCCAGAACCATGGCGCGATCACGATCCATCCAGAAGAAGCGGCCGGCCTCCATGTCTTGTTGAGTCAAGCAATTGACTCGAACAGCGATACGCTCCTTTTCCTCTCTCGGAGCAAGATTGGCACCTGTGATAACCGCACAAAACAAGAATAAGGCCAGCAGGCTCACCCGAAGAACTGAGGTACAGCCCGAAAGAAGGATCAACTTACATTGCAACTGCTCGGACAGCCGACCCAGCTCCGCCATCAAATACTCCTCTCTGGCTGCACCACAGTCTGCCTTGGATTTCCAAACGTCGGCGCGACCGCGTAACCCAAGCAAATCCCTCTCCAAGCTGCGCACGCGATCTCGAAGAAAAGCGAGCTGCGAGGAATCATCCAATGATGGTTGCAAGGGCCTTTCGGATGAAGTGTCAACTGGGTCAGCACCCGAAGGAACCTATAGCAGCAGAAAAAAGAAGGCACACAGACATTCAGCCAAGGATAGAGCACAACTCGGAGGAATTCATTAAAATATATAAGGCCACTACGTGGCACAAGGATGGTACTATAAAAGATATTTACAACAAAAATAGACTACAAACTACCCTACGTCTACTATGCCTAAGGCGGAGGACACTGAGTCGCCTCAGAACCAGACTGCCTAGCTTTGGCCTCGCCCTGCTGCCGCAGCGCGTACTCAGACAGCAAGTCAATGAGCTTGGGCCCATATCGTCTGCAGCGAGCGTAGTAGGCGGCGAAGGCTACCTCGGATCCATCTACAGCCGTCGGCATCCGAGAAGTAATCTGGGGCAGGTCCAGCTCTGCCCCAGCCGCCATGGCCATCGCCAGCCTGACGGACGCGCCAATGCCCTTCTGCTTGCGCTTGTACGCTGCAGGCGCTTCGGCTGACAGAGCCTCTGCCAGAGCGTTCACATCATCCAGAGTTGCGCCTTCGGGAAGAGCTCCTGGTAGAAGCGACCAAGGACCTCCTTCGCCCTGGCAAGGGAGTTGACGACGGTGCTGCAGCGGTCTTCGACCGCCACAGTGGCATCATCTAGAGCACTCCCGTTCTCCAGAGCACCGCGGTCGAACTCGATGCCTGCGGCATCTGAGACAAAAAGAAGAAAAACATGAAGAAAGGCAGCATAAAAAGAAGATCCATAGAAAAAGAAACAAGTCCACAAGCTTGTACTCACCCGAAATGGCCTTGGCAGCAGCCATGAGCCTATCTGCCACCCCTCTTTCACGAGCAGCAGCAACGGTGGCCAGCTTCTCCTCATGATCCGCGGCCTCCTGCTGCAGACGCTCCTTCGCTTCGGCTGCTTTCGTCAGCTCCAGCTCAAGGCGCTCTCTCGCACCAGCGGCGGCTTCGGCCTTCTGCTTCGATTGGACAAGGCTCTTTTTAAGAGCGTCGACCTCACGGAGAGATTCGTTATGCTCCTCTGCATTTACAACAAAGCAAGTGTCAAAGACCAGGACCAAGATAAACAAGAGAAGTACTAAAAGGCAGACGAATACCTTGAAGCTGCCGCAATTTCGCCTCCAGCGTCAGGCGTTCCTCCACCAGCCGTTTGGCCTCTTGGACAAAAGGCTGCAGAAAAAGGCAATAACAGTAAGCACAGGACTTGGGGGCTACGCCCAAAACAAAGAAGCAAAAACAACATCAGCACACGAAGACGCTCGGGGGCTCCCCCCGTGACATGAAGCAGAAAAACTTACGTGCTCCGAAGGCGAACCCGCAGGCCCGCCTGCGAAATTCTGAGGCGCAACCACCAGACTCTCCTGCACAGGAGGATCCGGAGCGGCGCCACCCGAAGTCGCCACCGTCTGAGGAGGAGGCGACGCAATGTTCGACTCCCCCATCATCTCTCGCGCACCATCACTGGAGTCGTGGAGGATTGCCTGCATACGAAGCCAATCAACACAGGTGCACACATCATAAAGAGAAAAGGACAACAGTACAACAAGAAAACTTATGAGCCCAGTGCGCTAAGGTCGAAGATAGGAGAAGCCCTTCGGGCCCTCTTCTCCTCTTTCTTCTCTTCCTTCTTCTCCTCCTTCTTTTCTTCCTTCTTCCGCTTTGCTGGCGGGTGCGGCGCAACAGCCAGCACAGGAATGGCAGGAAGGGGAGAGGAAGAACCCCCATGAACATCATCATGACGCTCAAGGCCCAGAGGATTTCTGGGAGTCGGAGGAGTCGAAGCATCCGAAGACTCGCTCGAGCTCCGTGATCGCTTGCGCGTATGGTCCTCACTCGACTCGTCGGCATCCTCCGCCGGAGATCGCGCCGATGGAAGCTCGGACACGGAATCCACCACTTCATTATCCGGGGCATTCGGATACCTTTTGGGCAATGGTGCTGTCAATCCCGATACTTTGAAGCTCTACAAGATGAGAAGAAACTTTGTTAGCAAACAAAGGAAACACATACACACCCAACAAAAAGGGGGAGCACTACATGCACAAATCTACACCTTCGGCACGGCCAACGTCGAAGAGAAGGGAGGAGTCAGCGACTTCCCCGGGAGTTCTTCATCGGCCTTGAACTTCAGCAGCACGCGAAGATCCTTGTCAAGATTCCCCTCGGAGATTTTCTCACTCGAAACCCTCGTCGGATCACGGCGGCTAGAATAAAGAAACATTGGGTGCGCCCTCGCTTGGAGAGGCTGAACCCGATGCTCAAGAAACGTTCGGATGATGTCCACGCCGTTCACCTCCTTCTCAGGAATCAGTTGGAGACCCTCCACCCGACGGTAAAGGGCCTCTATCTCCTCCACCTCACCGTCCAAGATTTGGTTTTTCCAAGACCTTTTCTTCTCAATCTTTTGGGAGGGGTCAAAGGGAACGAGACCAAAATCTTGCCCAGGCAATACGGAGTCACGGATGTAAAACCATTTCCTCCGCCAGTACTGGACAGATTCGGACATGGAAAAAGAAAAGAATTGCACATTGGGACTGAGGGAGATGATGAAACCCCCGATGGGATACACACCATCCGAACCAGACTGCCTCTTCACGGAATAAAGCTTCCGGAAGAGGCCAAAGTGCGGCCCAATGCCAAGCCAACACTCGCAAAGAGTGATGAAACACGCAATGTGGAGAAGAGAGTTGGGAGACAGATGATGGAGTTGAACCCCATAGAAAAAGAGCAGTCCACGGAGGAAGTCGTGGACCGGAAAAGAAAACCCGCGAATCACGAAGGCAACAAACATAACCCGGTACCCAGATGGGGGACGGGGGATTGCCTCATTGCCAGGGAGTTTCACGGCCGTCGTATCTTGCGGGATCAGGCCCCGCTCGCGCAGCTTGCGGAGATCGCTCTCCCGCGTCTCTGATCGCCGCCAGCCACCATCGATGACGCGAGCAGTGGTGGTGCCCTTCTTGCCTCCGGCGGCGCTGGTCCCAACCGCAGATGAGGACTTCTTTGTTTTCCCCATGGCGCTACGGCGGTGGTGGCGTTGCCAACGAAGAAAGACAAAGGAAATGTGGAGGAAACTCTCAGCGCGCAGAAAGAATAGCTCAAGAACGAGGGGGCAGTGAATAGATGAACTGCTGCCGTGAAAAACAAACCACGATTTCACCAGGGATTATAACAGCGAAGACGACGCACGCTGGCCGTCCATCGAGAAGACCTAATGCCAACGGTAGATCTGGCCGTACACGTGTCAGCACCAAAACGAACCGTCGTTACCACGCCGTCCACTACGCGCGGAAATCGAGGAGACTCCGTAATCATCTCCACGCCGTGCGTGACCAGTCAATTCAAAGTCAGCCAGTGGGACCCACGCTTCGTCCAGTCAAGTCATCTCTGGCTTAGCAGACGCTTGTGGTCATCGATCGTAAGCACTGACGTCATCAAAAGCTATACTAGCACCACTTCGGCTCCATAGCTAAGAGTACTCACTCGAATCTACGATTCGACTAAATACTTAGGGGCTACTCCTATCAGGAGCGCTGGCCGCGCACCCGACAGAACAAATAATGCCAAATTACTTCTTCGAGTCCTACGTTGAGTCTACGACTCCACTACGGACTCGGGGGCTACTCCCATAGGGAGGATGGATTTAATCATCCGAAAATTTTCGAGTCCTTCGGACTTAACGACTGAACTAATGCTTGAACTAAAGTCTCCGTTCGAGTCTGCGACTCGAACAGACACTTGGGGGCTACTCCCATAGGGAGCGCTGGTCGCGCACCCTATGAAATCTTCGACTGCGATCTTTCGGATCAGCACGCAAAAACTTTTCGGCAACTCTGCCCCAACAAAATGCTAAGTGAGTGACAATCTCCTTGGCCACCCGAAGCACCTCCGAGGTGATAAATGATCGGATGATGTGTCTGCGACGCAAAGAGAAGACCTGCAGATATCATCTGATGGCCTGGCAACACACCTGACTGCGCTCTGCTAGTATGAATCCGTACCAGCAGGTACGATGAAAAATCCCGACGGACGCGTTGGGTACACCAATTAAATCACTGGAATTCCACTCCTGTAAGTCCTCCGCGGCCTGAGTCGAATTACGCCAGCATATGTTCCAGATCCGGGTTGAGGGACCCGAACCTGAAGAAGATCTTGTTGTTTCGTCCTAAGACAGTTAACTGACCCTGATCCGTCGGGTAAGTCAGGCACACGCATCAACAATCCCTACACACATATACTATTAACATATAGTTGAACCCGAAAGATGGAAGAGTCCTCAGCCGAATCTGCAATTCGACTGATCACTCGGGGGCTACTGACATGGTTATACCCTGCGGGTACATGACTTCAGCATATCTGGTCCAGCCCAAGGAAGGCCCACAGCAAACATACGCTGGCCCATGAAGATTTTCGGGTGGCCAAGGCCCATGACGTCTTCGGATCCTTGGAGAGCAAGACTAGAGGAGATAGGAAATTCAAAGGGGTAAAACCCTAGAACTTGTAACCGACTAGGAATATGCCCGGGACCTGCCTAAGTCTATATAAAGGCCAGGAGGGTACGTCCTAGATCTCTCGACTCATACTTTCGCACACGCATCCACGCCAGATCGAATCTGTGCACCCTGTAACCTTCGGTTCCGCCGTAATAAAAGAGCAGACAAGCAGGAGTAGGGTTTTCCCTCCGGGGGCTTGAACCTGGGTAAATCTCGTGTCCCCTGGTTGCTTGTCTGTTAACCGTGCCACGATCTTCAGCATCCCCATCTTCTCCAAAACCCAAGTCCATAACAATGGGCATTGACGAGATTAAACCTCGTCAACGCCTCTCCCCTTCTCTGATCATATCCTCTGCCCGCGCGCTCTCTCTCACTCTCTGTAGCGAGCCCCGAAACCCTAGCTTGTATAACTCATCGGCGCCCTGCCGTTCCCGGCCTCCCGTCGACCATCCGATGATGCCAGGAGCTCCGTCTTGGTCCCCTGCTTCGACCCGCCAAAGGAATCAAGCCTGGCGCTCTGAATCGTCGCTAACCTCGCCGTCTTACTCGACCCCGACGAAGCTCGCCGCCATCGATTAGCTCACCTCTGACCTCGCCTGGCCTCCTCGAGACCTCCTCTGCAACCGTGGTGAGCATGAGGTCCCCCTAGACCACCCCGTTGGCCCTTCCCTCTCTGGTCCGTCCTCGTGTCGACCACCACTGTGCGCCATTGCTCAGCCTCGCTGCCAACCACGCTCCAACGACCCTCCCATAGTGGCTCCGCCCCTATTAGGTAGCCCGCAACAAGTTGAGTTGAATACGCGCGTCCTCGCTAGCCAGTTCGCCCCCTAGCGCCGCCCCTATTGCCGTTTGGGAGGATCACCGCCGGTGTGACGTCGTGCTGACGTCAACATGACGCCAGCGCGCGGTCATATTGGTCAAACCGGCCCCCTGTCCCACTTTGCTTGCGTGGCTGCCGATGTGGCTTTGGCCCCACACGTCAGTCACTGTGGCTAGGTTCTGCATCGTTGTAAAAAGTATCTAATGCGTGTGATGATATCAGCATGACGTAGTAAATTTTTGAAATTGATTAAATAATTCCAAAAAATGTTATAAAACTTGTAAAATTCATAAATAATTCATATTTAATCAGAAAAATATGAAAAATATATCAAAATGTTTAGAAAAATAAGAGATATCTGTCTAAACAATGATCATACATTGTCAAGCAACTTTAAACCCTAGTTTAGTTGGAAGAACATCGACACCGCTCATATACATGCGGGTTCGATGATGCACCTTCGGCAGGGCATTCCGAACCCTCTTAAATCGATGTTGCACTTAGGGTTACTGCATAGTCTCTACTCTGACATGTCATACATATTGTTTGTGCATTGCATTATGCCATGTCTTGAATTGTCGCCTTTCTTTCCGGTATTGGTTCTTCGCGATAAGATCTGAGCCCGACGCTGATTTCAACAACACCGAAAATCCATACCTGTCTACTGACGGACAAGGCAAGCGTAGCCTCTCATTCTGAACCTACTTTTACAAATTATATTAATTTCTCGCTATGTTGCACACGATTCCAATGTGGTCTTTTGTTAGTAGCTAGTGTTACCTATCTGTCGCACAGTTTCCCTTTTGTAGCCTTATACTCCTGATCCACTGCTCCTAGCATACCTAGGTCTGGCATTTGAGCATCGCTAGATCTTTTGCTACCAACAGCTTCGCTATGCATAGTAACAATGTCTGATCTATCTTAATGATGAATCAGAGATGCCCCGGTGAATCTAGAAAGGTAGGTGATGGTGACATCATCGAAGGAGCGAACTAAACATGCCAAGGCTTGTATGGGAGGCCACATTGGGTGTGGTTTTTGTAGTCCCATGCTCGTCACCACTAGGAACTGAGTTCTTGCCTTTGGAACCGAGACGAGCGTACAACCACACGGGGCCTGGAAAACCCCACGAGCAACTAACTTGCCTACTAGATTCCATGAGTCACATAGTTCGGGCTTTCCATTTGGCATACGCATTGAAAACGTTTTCGAAAGAGGAGGTGATGGAGGAGCATCATAACAGGTATGGAAGCATGGTCACGGTTGCTTGGGGTGGATGGATCCCCTAGTAAACCAACCTCGCCTTACATCTTTAGTGACCGGCTTCGGGACTTGACCCATTACGGTAGAACCATCCATAGGGCGTGACTCATGGTCTCGGCGAAAGAAAGGTAAAGCTCGTGGTCAACCACCCTCTGCCGGCCTTCCAAAGAAGAGGGCTAATAATATTTGGCATTAAGAGATGGTTGGTACGTGTGTGTAAAGTTGTACACCCCTATAGGGTATTAATCTTTCCAAAAAGCCATGTTCACGGTTATGAACGCTTGGTGACCAGATTCTAAGATCATAGATAACATTAACCACTATAAAAATTGTTGACCCACGTGTGCTTAAGGGTGCTTCCTCTGGGTCGAGGGGGTGATTCTAGATAGGAGGTTCTGATGAAGTTGATGGTTACCAAGATATGATGAACAAGATGAAGAAGTCATTATCTTAACCCTTTTAAAAGATTATGAATAGATGAGCATCTTCTATCTCTTGTTTATAAATAAATATTGCTTTATGCAAAAGTAAATCCAGAGAAAGCCTTTCTAGCCAGAGCATGTAGACACTAGGTTATCTAAGTCTTGTGGAGTACATTCTCGTACTCATCCTTGCGCCATTGTTGTTTTTCTATAGATGATATAGTTGCGACTGAAGGTGGCTTCTACATTGACATCTATGAGTAGTTGGGGGTCCTAGGTAGCAGCCTGAGGACTATGGGATGGACGTCGCTTCTGTGTATGGCCTCTTAGGCCCTTTGCTAAGTTGTTGTGTAGAACAACATAATTTTCTTTCGCTACGTGATGTAATGTTGGGTCTATGACCTCTGGTTTGTAATAACTCTAATATCGTACTCTATTAAGAGTTTAAACTTATGCTATTGAATCCCTGAGTTATGTAATGTTACCGAATCATACCGTGATCTTCCGTGCTTAGAGTTGAGCTTATCTTAGATGGTGATCTAAGTTTAGTTTAACCCTAATCCCAGGGGTGCTACATGAGAGAGGATCCTCTAGAACTTATTTAGATGAGATACCATGCCTTGTTCAAGAAATTTATGGTATTGATATTTATTCTTCTTCATTCGAAAATACTTGATTCTTGCTTTCCATGCCTAACTTAAAGGCGTTAAAGAAAAGTACTATAGGGAGATAACCCAAATTTATTTTCAGTAAGTTTTTCTTTTGTTCAGTCTTCGAAGTTGTTACTTATTTAATAACCTCTTATTATCCTTTTTGTGTGGTTTTTGTGCCAAGAATAAACTCTAATGAGAGAGAAGTAAGATTTGGGGAAGTTGCTGTCCCGAAACAGATTTCTATGCTCCACTGTGAAAATTTGTGAAAATTCCCAGTATGTCGGATTGAGATGTAATTTATTGAGCATATGCCCCAGCTTATTATCTAACTTCCGTTAGTTCAACACTTTTCTATTTGAGCAACAGAAGGTATTCGAACAAATCATTTTTTACCTACTGGTATGTTTTGACAGATTTCTGTCATTATTTGCATTTGCCTCTTATCGTTTTTTTTTAGTTCTCTTTGATCACTAGAGCTTTTAAAAGGAATTGCTATAATAGATTGTGTTTTCACGAAAGTTTTACTTGTGTTTAAAGTGAACCCAAAGGCTTATTATCTTGAATATGCTAAAATTGCTAATGAAGATTGTGTGAAGTTTTGTATGAAGGAAATTTTCAAGTGTAGGGGAAGAATGATGTGTTGAGATGAATTATGGACAAAAGCTCAAGATTGGGGATGCCACCCGTGTCACCCCAAGAAATATTCAACAGGTACAAGCGTCAAAGCTTGGGGATGCCCAAGGAATCCCCCTCTTCGTCAATAAAAATCTCAGGTCTCTTTCTAGATACTTCATTTTTATCGCTTCATGCACTTTTGTATTGTTCTTGGAGTGCCTTTGTTTTTGTTTTTAGTTTTATTTTGTTTGGTTTTCTGAATAAATTAGTTGGACCGCCGCATTCGTATTTTATTTCAAATAAGTCGGTTGGTGTTGGAAAAGAGTTGGAAGCTTCATGCTTAAGTGGTACAAAAGGGAGCTTGTTTTGACTATGGCTTAGACTTTATCATGTCATGTTAGGTGTTTATTTTACCATATGCTTAGTGATTATTTCTGTAGCATGACTTGTTCCAAACAATTGATATTGCTTAATGTGCCTTGTAAGAATCATGAGTTGTTTTAGCATACAAAAGCATAATATTGTGGTATTCTCCTTTGATGCTTTATTTGGCTTGACTTGGCACATGCTTACACCATGTTAAGACTATGAATCAGTCACCTTAGCCTCTATGATCATTTATTTTTTGACTTGTGATATCACTCTATGCTTTAATTAATAATTAGAGAGCGCTCTTCATGATTATGGCCATTATTGCTCTCTTAGTTGGTCGCTCCCAGTCTTTTGCTAGCGTCTACTTGTACTGAGTATGAGCTCTACTCGTGCATCCAACTCCCAAGAAACCAAGTTATTCCAAAGAGTCCACTATAAATTCCTATGCATGGTGTGTTACACCATTCCAAGTATATTCATGTTTTTATCTATCTTCCAAATAAAACTTGTTATGTAAAAATTTGTGATTAAAGCTCTCACAAACTTGATGGCACACTTTACTTTCTTGCACTTAATAAACTTGAACAATTGTGTCATCTATGTTGCTTATATGCGTGAAAATTATAAGATGGGAGTTAGCAGAACCATGCTGTCATGGGGAACGCTTTCAACACCTATACATATTATCCAGTTGATATCATGATCCTTTGTTTATGGATGTCGGCGGTGTGAAATAAAAGGGGATCTTGTAAGTCCATGGAGTATTATATATGTGTTAGAGAAACGCCTGGGTGGCTAGCCTAATCCATGCCTAATCATGGTGGAAACTTGCAGTATAACCATAGTGAGCAATCTATGAAGCATCTTCAGAAAAAATATAGAAAAAAAGGACCATGCTCATGGTAAATAAAAAGATCACTGAGATGCTCATTGTCTGTTGCCTTGTCATTTTGATATGGGATAGCTCTTGTGTCATGGGGCAAGGGGCACCCCATTGGCGGTTCTCTATGATACACATATACTTACAATGACAAGAACTTGCTTCTGACTATAGCTGAGTAGCATGAGGAACGGCCCTCGTACTCAAGGTACATGAGATTTCCAACTTATGATCTGTTAAGCATATACTTCACATTTGTTTCACTTTAACCTTAATCACTTAAAGATGCTTATGATAGGGCAATGAGAGATGAAAGCTAAAAAGTACCATAATCTTTGGAAGCTCTTTATGAATCTTTAAATCCCTGCTTCCCATTGTGAAGGGCCTTTCTTTTTACTTTTATGTTGAGTCTCCATCTTCTATCTTTATGCACCAATTAAGAGAGCATAGTTGTCATTCTTAGTTCAATGTGCATTGTCCCAAAACTTATTGATTGATTCATAATGTTGATATTGCTTTTTCTTAAATTATTGGTATTCACCCTTATGAACTTTGAAGGTGTCCTATGCATTTATGTTTTGCTATACCATGAAGGACAAGCTGAATACCACTTTTGCTATGTTTTCTATATGTGAAACAACCAAACGTCTTTCAATGCATTGTTATTCATGATCTTTTGTTTGTACCTTTTCATGTTATAACTTAGTTGCTATGTCTTATTGTTAGAACTACATCTTTCATGCTCATGTTTAGAGTACTTTGATCCCAGCTATCAATGCTTTACAAATATTTTGATCAAAATTGTGATAGCATGTCACCTCAAAAATTATTCTTTTTATCACTTACCTACTCGAGGACGTGCAGGAGTTAAGCTTGGGGATGCTTGATACGTCGTAAACGTATCTAAAAAAAATTTATGCTCCATGCTTGTTTTTTATCAACTTTATTATGTTTTGTCTACACTTTGAGGTATTTTTATACATTTACCGGAACTAACCTATTGACAAGATGCTGCAGTGCTAGTTGGGTATTCTCTGTTATTTTTGGTTTCAGAAAAGCTAGTAAAGAAATATTCTCGGAATTGGACGGGACAAAAGCCAAAGTCAATATTTTACCAGAAGGAACACGGAGTATGGAGTGCAGCCGAAGTGGGGCCATGAGGCGTCCACGCCCTATCATGGCACGGCCAGGGGCGCCAGCCCTAGGTGTGGGACCCTCAGGCGCCCACTGACCTTGCCCCTTCGCCTATAAAATTACCCCGATGTAGAAACCATAGGCACGTCTGTAGCCCCTGCCATCTCCATCCCTAGATCGAGGGGATCCGAAGCTCTTACCGGCACCCTGCTGGAGGGGAGAGATCATCCTAGAGGCCTTCTTCATCACCATGCCAGCCTCCGGAGTGATGCATGATTAGTTCACCCTTGGACTATGGGTCCATATAGTAGCTAGATGGTTGTTTCTCCTCCTTTGTGCTATCATGTTTAGATCTTGTGAGCTCCATTCATGATCAAGATCATATATTTGTAATCATACATGTTGTTTTGCGGGGATCCAATGGATATTGAGATACTATGTCAGACTGATTATTGATTCTATCATGTCTATGTTATTTGTGATCTTGCATGCTCTCCGTTGCTAGTAGCTATCTTGGACAAGTAGATGCTTGTAACTCCAAGAGGGAGTATTTATGCTCGATAGTAGGTTCATGCCTCTAGTAATATGGGAGAATGATAGAAACTTCTAAGGTTGTAGATGTGCTATTGCTACTAGGGAGAAAACAACAATCGTTTGTCCAAGGGCAATTGTATTGTTTACTTTACACACATTGCTTAATGCAATTATCTGTTGCTTGCAACTTAATACTGGAAGGGGTTCGGATGATAACCTGAAGGTGGATTGTTAGTCATATATGCAGTTGGATTACGGTCTATGTATTATGTTGTAATGCCCAAACAAATCTCGTAGGAATCAAGATGTCTAGTATATGCATTGTTATGCTTTCTCAATCTGACAATTGCCCTGCTATAATTTGTTCATCCAACATGTTATCTATCTTAAGGAGAACACCTTTAGTGAACAGTGGACCCCGTTCCATTCCTTTATCATTGATATACCATCTATTGTTTATTGTTTAATGTTTACTTTTTACAAGCAAATCACTATCTTCCACACTATACGTTTAATCCTTTTATTTTAGCAAACCGGTGAGATTGACAACCTCACTGTAAGTTGGGGCAAAGTTCTGTGGTTGTGTTGTGCAGCTTCCAAGTTGCTAGCAACACCTTGGAGTTGTTTCCTTACTCCTACTCGTTCGATAACCTTGGTTTCATAATTGAGGTAAACTTGTTGTTGTGCTCATCATAACTTCCTCTTGGGGTTCCCAGCGAGCTCTACATATATGAGCCATCAACAACCACTCTTCATAAGGCTTATTTTATGACTTATTATAGGAGTTGGGATTATGGTTTCCTTTGTATCCGAAGTCCGACCTTTAATTGATTTCTGCTTTCTCGAACAATAAGGATAACGTTTAAAGTAGTGTTGCTAAATGTCTCTCGGTCGATCATCCAGACCCTTTTATGCTGGCAAGCATCATGTTATGCCAGGTACTTGGAGTCTGAGAATGAAGTTTCTTTCTTCTCGTGTCATCGGGAATATTTTTATCTATTCATCTTGGTTGTGCAAAGTGATATCGAGATATTTGGCAAAGATTTTGATAGTCCTGGATGAATAAATAGTTTCCTTCCCGATTTCTTAATCATGTTCGAAGAGCGACCATGATTTTGCTAATCAATAGTTTCTGTTGTTACATGATCCTTGTGGCTCTTACGAGTCCTCTCCACAAAACACCTTTCTGTCTTAGCCTTCTATTGAATGAAAGAGTGACCCTTCTGTGTCAAAAAATAGTTCAACAGCTTGGTTTTGCTGATCCATATCTTTGTAACCATGAAATATCTATCTAAGTTATTTAGTAGAGATTCAACTTCGAAGTATGTGTTCTTTTCACATCTGTTGGAAGTCTCCTTTCCTCAGAAGTCAAAACTCTACTGCAAGTTCCATGGTATGACTCCTTATGAAGACCAGTTATCTGTCACCTAGAAACCTTATCCTTTTGTTTCCTCCTTTACCTTGGCATGTTTCATGTCGTTGGTTCTAGAGATGTTTATGAAATATCTATCCATGAGTTAACCATGAGATACTCAGTTTGTGGTTCCATGTCTTTCCCTCTCTTCCTTAGTATGAGCAATAACATAAAATATTATGAAGCGCTTCATTCATTCAATAATGGTGGCATGGATCAACCTCTTCGAGAAGATCGTTGAAGTTTAGTGTAACCATGTTCCTTCTATCTTCCTACCTAGGAATCTCGGGACAAGATTCTTTTAAGGGGGATGGAATTGTAACAACCCTAGTTCTACTAATAGTAAATAGGGTTTGTTTGTGCATTCATGAGCACCATAGATTAAAATGTGCATTAAATAAGTAAAGTATAACCCTACTTTCCATCCCTATTTGAAAAATATTCGAAAAGGTTTTGAAAACTACAAAAAATTATGGAACCCAAAATGGTTACAAGGGTCCCTGCAATATTTGAATATTTGTAAAAGTTCTAGTATTTTGAAATGTATCAAAACAGATTTGAAATTTAAATATCAAAGAGAAAAAGGATTTCAGAAGAAGAAAAGCTTTTGGAAAATAAAAACAAAGCAAGAGCAGAACCAGGCCGGCCCAATTCTTTCCCTCCTCTCTAACCGTCGCTCAGCGCACAGCCAGCATCCTAGCATCCGGCCCATGCCAGCCTGCCAGGAGTCCAATACCGCTTCGGCCCCGACTTCGTCGTCTTCTTCCCTCACGACAGCAAGCTGCTACGTGCCCGAGCGCGCACCATCGATCTCCGTCGCGCAGCGATTCCCGCTGCCGCCCTTGGACAAATGGATAAGAACGGTCGTCTCCTCCTCTCTCCCCTCATACCTATTTCTTTCCATCTCGTGCTCTCTGTCGATTTCCCCCAAATCACCGAACCCTAGCTCGCTAGTCATCTTTCCTTCCGGTCATTCCAGGCCGCCCCACCCCTTGTCGTCTATCCCAGAAGCTCCGACGTTCCCAACTATGTCTCCCCACCAAAGCAATCGAGCCCGGGTGGCGTCACCCGACTGCATGGTCTTCGTCTTCCTCGTCTCTGTCCGCTGCTTGTCGACACCATTACCGGCGCTCTCGACCTTGTCCGGCCTCACTGTCAAGCCCTCAAGATCATGGTAAGCCAGTCATCCTTCCAGACCTCCCCTTCTTACCTCTTCCACCTTGTATCTCCTTGTCATTGTCGACCAGCGTCCGCTGCCGTGTGAGCTTGTCGTCGGACATAGTCTGGTGACCATTTCCAGGTGGATCCACCACCCGCTGGTTCAGCTCGGCCTGCTGCGTTGAACGCGACCATCCCTGTATGCCCGCGTGTGCCAAACGATGTCCCGTCGTCCATATGAGAATCACCGTTGTGATGACGTCACGCCGACGCGGTGCTGACGTCGCCTTGGACCCTTTGACCTGTTGACTGCCACCGTGGAGGCTGACGTGGGCATATGGCCCATTGGTCAGTGACTGGGGCTGGTTTCAGCCCCGGTGTAAAACAACCCCCACCTATGTGCTGATGTCAGCCTAAGGTAATATTTAGGTTTAAATAATTTCATAAATTATTATAAACTTGTAAACTCAATGACTAATTCAATATAAGTCAAATAAATGTATATAATATATCAAAATGTTTAGAAAAATGAGATATATCTATTTAAGCTATCATCATGCATTGTTAAACAACTTACATAACAAGTTTAATTAGATAACAAAATGAACCCTCTCATAATCTTCCGGAGTTTCCCCGAGTTAGGGTTTGCACCCCTCGGAACCCCGATTAAACTATTGAGCATGTCTTAGGGTTACATTTTAGTACAATTCAATTGACATATCATCATCCTTGTTTGAGCATTGCATCGATGCCATGTGTTGATTGTTTCCCTTACTTTCCGGTGTTTGGTATTTCTCCAGTAGAATACGATATCGGAATCGAGATCAAGTCCAAGAATGAAGACCGAGATCAACACCGTCGAAGCTTGAAGAACAATACGTGACCAACTTTAACCAAGTCAAGTACAAGATGTCCAAAGATTTGCTTATCGATTATCAATAGGCAAAGGCAAGCGAAACCCCACACATGATATAATCCTATGATTTCAAAGTATTTGAATTCTTGTCATGTGCATACGATTCTAAAGTTCTTTATCAATACATAGAGTATCCTATCTGTTGCATTACTCCTTTTGATCTTATATTACCTGATCCACTGCTCCTAGCAGAACTAGGTTTGTCTTGTGTGCACTACTAGATCTTATATCCGTGTCTTGCTTAGCCATGCATAGTTGTCAGTGCTGGTTCATCCAGCTTATGTATCAGATGCAAATAATCTAGTATGACAGGAGAACATGATGAGATGAGATCAGAGGTGATATGAGATTAAATATGCTAAGGCTTGTATGGGAGGCCATGGTGGGATGTGGTTTTTGTAGTCCCATGCTCGCCACCCTTAGGACCCGAGGTTCTTGCCTCTTGAACCAAGATGAGCGTATAGCCACACGGGGCTTAGGAAACCCCTTGACCCCAACTTGCCTAGTTTGATCCATGAGTCTGTAGTTTGAGATTTGGAGTTGGCATCTGCGTTTTGGATGGGTTGAAGATGGTGCATCATATAGGACATGGTCGGGTGAAGGGTGCATGACACTGAACTAGAACCCAGTACACAGATTCGAGGACCTCCTGGGAGTGTGGCCAACTATTGCAGTCGGGAGCCCTTATGGTGACTCATGGATTAGGCAAAAGTAAGAGAAAGGTTTCGGTCGACCACCCTCTGTCAGCACACCAAGGAAGTGTGTCAAGTGACGCTAAGAGTTGGTTGGCGCGTGTGGGTAAAGTTGTACAACCCTGCAGGGTAATAATATTTTCAAAAATCTGTGTCCATGGTTATGGACGACTTGGGAATGGACATGGGATCATAGAGAAGAATAACCTAATCGTAAAACTTGGCAAGTAAAGTGTGCTTAAGGATGCTTCCTCATGGGTACGAGGGGGTGATCCTAGTTGAGGTTCGATGATGATTTGGTGGATATAAAATATCATGATCAATACTTTGGAGATGTCTCTCTCTTGTCCCCTTTTAAAACACTCTGATTAGACGAGCTTCTTCTTCCTCTTGTTTTAGAAACAAAGATGGCTTTATGCAAAACAACTCCACCAGTCATAAGTCTTGTGGAGTACACCATGTACTCACCCTTGCTTCGTTGATACTTTGCAGTAGAGTAAATGTTAGCATAGAAGATGAGTTTGTTACGGCATCGACATCGACGAGTAGCTTGGTGTTCCCGGTCAGTAGCCTGGAATCTATGGATTGGGACATCATCGTTATGCTTTGTCAACACCCGGAATTTTAATCCCAGATGCCTGTTATGCCATACATCGCAATCCCAGGATTACCATTTTTGCGAGACATAACAGAATTGGATACCATAGTGCATCATCCATTACAAACCGTACATAAGTTCTTACAAAAATAGGGATCTCATGATCTAGTTCTTAATACAACTTAGAGCAGCGGAATACGTAATAATAACGGTGGCGTAGGCGAAGCTCCATCTTCGGGGTCACAGGCAATGCTGACGATGGGAGATGACCCTAGATGTCGTAACCTTCCTGGGGTCCATCCTCTAGGTACTCCTCTTCATAGTCTGGCCACGGGAATAGCTAGGGACAAAGCCATGAGTACTCTTTAAGTACTCTCAAACTAATAATAACAAGTGAAAGGGTTTTTGGTAATAGGACATTAGGCTCTAGGGTTATTTTGCAAAAGCCAGATTTATCTCTACTAAGTTTAGAAGCAACGAATGCTAGTTGAAATTTTATAACACCTAAGTGGGAACTTGTATCTCACATCACAGCCCTATTGTGGTCAAGTCAAAGTCTCAATTCATTTCACAAGTTCTTTTAAAACATCTGACGGGGGAACAGTATGGCCACTCCAACTGTCCATAAACGCGCACGCGGCTATTCGAATAGTTTGACACTCTGCAGAGATTGTACACTTTCACCACAACATTCGATACATCCGTCAGGAACAAATCCTGAATTCACCATACTCAGTATGCGGATAATCAATCCTAACCTTTCAATTACACGCCCTAGTATAAGCACATCTCCTGTGAGTTTGGCCTCCCAACCATGACCAACTGCACAGGTGGACAATCTTCACAAGGTAGCCTCAGCTCAGACCTTGGCCATGAGGGAACTAATACTAAGGTATATAAGTTTCCAGTCAAGCCCTACCCGATCTTCGGGTATTGTGGTTGTACGATAAAATTGGAATGGTATCGCATCCAGACAACCATCGGTTTTATAAAGGGCTAAGGCTCATGCCTCATCATTTTCATCACCAAAATCATCAAGTGTTCGGAAACACATGTGCAAAACATTTCAATAGAATGATCCATCATTCCAAGGTTTTCATAACCATCTTTCCATCAAGTATTCCCATCTAAAGTTGATCAAGTTTTATGCTTAGCACTAGCATCTACAAGTGGGGGTAAGCACTAATGAGGGGTGGTAAGATAGTGGAGTTTAACTAAGTTTAATCTTATGCCTTAGGATGACATCAAGATTATCTAGCTTAGGCCAAATTTTATGATCTTTATGCAACCTTCAATTATCTTTCTAATATCTACAATTTACTTAAGTAAGCTCTAAGTACTAGCTTTGATAAAGAAATAAAGTATAAAGCTTGTAAGTAAAACTAGGATTGGTTTATCAAGTGTATATGATCACATATGCTTAAGGCATATAGTGGTCATGGTAACAAGCAAGTATTAGCTTGCATAAGTATCAGTATAAGCCTGCATTAGTAGGGTATCTTGCAAGTGTTAGCTTGCATTGGTCAACTTGATTAGTAAAGCTTGCATTAGTAGGGTATCTTGCAAGTGTTAGCTTGCATTGGTCAACTTGATTAGTAAAGCTTGCTAAGTTAATAGCTTGCAAGTATTGTCTTGCCTTGTGCAGAGCAGTGGTTGAAGTTCTCCTCGGCTTCTTCTTCGTAGAATCCTCCTTCCTCCTCGTATCCTTGGTCGGTACTAGCGTCTATGAATAAATACGAGGTACACAATCACCAAACAATACTTAACTACTTGCAATCATCACACAAAAAGGGTCCTATAGATGATCTAACATCATCTCTAACATTACAAGATTAAGGCTTGGTTTAATACCTTTGATTTTTAGAAAAGTAATTTCTACTCATTGAAAAAATACTTAAGATTTAATACTCTCCAAACCAAACATGGTATCATGTTGACACATGTCATCACCACATATTTTAGTCCATGGGAATGTGATTTAAAGTGGTGTCACAATTTAATAAGGTTTTACCCTTTTATTTTAATTAAATAAAGTGACTAGAAATGCCTATGGGGCATTCTTTTATTACTTGAACATTATTTCTGTAAGTAATCCTATATATTTTTATATATTATGAAAGGTATGGTTAAATGTGATTTTTGAGATTTGGAATCAACTCAAAAGCTATTATGGTTTAAATTTGAAAAATGTTTGAATGCAGAAAAGCTTCTTCCTTGTTATTTTTACCATGGATGATCTATGGATCCAAATGACTTGAATCCAACGGACTTGAATTCAGCACTTCCAGACCTTTCTAACAAAATTAGTTTCATTCGATTTGGTGCACTGAATCGACCTGGGTTGATTTTTGAAACTGGGTACAGAAGTGTGTTTGAAATAAAATGGAAAAGGTTAAATTCAAATAGATGGGCTGCGCGGGAAGCGATACTGGGCCGGCCTGCTAAGCACAGCGCTTACGTGGGATGGTTAAGTGGATGTACCCACGCGTCAGTGAGACGAGGGGGTGCGAAGCGGTATGGGGCGATGTGGTGCGTTCGATCTGGTTCTAATCCAACGGCTGAGAGTCATCGTCGACGTTGGGCAACACCGGCGAGATAGAAACCTAGCGCGGCCAGTGGGGGTCGTTGGGGGCTCACCAGGGTTCAGGCGAGGGTTAGCGATGCGGGCGAACGACGAAGTCGACGACGGCGAACCTCCTGGTACCGGCAGCTTCTCCTGGGGCGGCTCCAATCGCGGGCTCCCTTCTTCTCCAATAGCGGCGGGCTACGGTGAAATTCTGGCGAAGTGCTGCTCGCCTTGCTCCGGGAACGGGGTGGCACGATCAGTGAGGAGAGGGGAGTTAGATGGTGTGCTCAATTCGGCTGGGGGTAGCCTCTATTTATAGTCTCAATGACGAGACCGAACGTCATGGGCAGGCGACGGTGGCGACATGGCTATGGGCTGCTAGAGGCATGACCGGCGGTGGCGATCGATCGGTGGTCTCCTGGCGATGCTCTACGGCTTTAATGCGCATGTAGGGGCGATGGAAAATGGTCTGGAACGCTCGACGTTCTGCGCGGCAGAGGCGGCATCTTCGACGGAGAGCTGTGGCTGTGCGGCATGGGGCGGCGAACGGGGATGTCAGGTGGTCTCCTGGGACGGTGGTGATCATGTATGCACGCGGCGAGGGCGGCGCGCAGTCTGTGGGCGTGTGTCGAGGGTGGCGCTCTGGCGCATGCTTGGCATGGTTGACAGAGGCACGGGCGCGGCGTTCCTGGGTGCTCTGGTCGGTGTCTTCGAGGCAGGGCTGGTCGAGAGGGGGCGGTGAGGCATGGGCTTGCTCCCAGACATGCTGGCTAGGCTTGGTGCTTCTCCTAGGTTGTTGTCTACACTGGGTGGCATGGGTGGCTTCGGCTGTTCACCATTGATGACATTGCCAAGCTCACAGTGGTGCTAGTGATTAGTTAAGATTGTTAGATGATCTACTAAGGCTAGTGGTGTCCAGAGAGGGAACAAGTTAGGCTCAATTCACTGCTCAAAATAGTGTTTTGATTTTGTTAGATTTGTATCTGCAAGGTGTTTGATGAAATGGCCGCATGAATTCAAGTTTTGAATTTTGAAAAGATTTTTGGTGGGTGTGCTAGGTTGGTGCTGGTGAGTCTGCAGATGCTTGGGATTTGAAAGTTGAGCTTGTTTGAGTGGTTTTTGAAAAAGTGGGATCTTCTCATATGATAAAGATTCAATTTTGAACTGTCATTTATAGTATGCATTTGAAAGTTTCTGGATGATCACAAAGTGGGCCTTGATACTTTGTTATGATTACAATCAAGGGGTGCAATGATCCAGAAAAGTTTCTGTTAGGTTCTGAAATTTTGAGACAGCCAAAGTAGGCATGGGAGTTAAATTGGTCAAAATGACCATTCACTCATTTAGCATTGTTTTGATTTATTTGTCTTTGAGAAAAGTTTGGGAATTGTTTAGATGATGTTTATTTCACCCAAGAATCCATTTACAAGCAAAGGAACACACAAACAAGGTGGTTCAAAAGAATTCCAAATGAAATGCATATACCATGCATGCTTTCATATTTTTATTTTGAAAAGTTTTTGTTAACCCTAATTTTGATGATTAGAGTTTGATGATCCAAGTTTAGTATTTTTGGGATGTTACAAACCTTCCCCCCTTAAACAAAATCTCGTCCCGAGATTTGAAAAAGGACGAAAAAGATTACCTAGGATTTGAGGAGATCGGTAAACTCTGTCCTGATGTGATCTTCGTGCTCCCAGGTAGCTTCCTCTTCTATGTGGTTGCTCCACTGAATCTTGAGAAACTTGATGCTTCGGGTTCGGGTAGTTCGAAAAGCTTCTTCCAAAATACGGATAGGTACTTCGGGATAGGTCAGGTCATCGTTGATCTCTATGGTCCGATGATCGATATTTTTGAACACCTCGGTCTTCTCTGGGACTTCGAGACACTTGCGAACTAACGAGATATGGAACACATTGTGCACGGCTGACATCTCTTCGGGCAGTTCCAATTGATACGACACTTCTCCTCGACGGTTCAGAATCTTGAAGGGTCCGATATATCTGGGGGCTAACTTTCCTTTCAGTTGGAAATGCTGCATTCCCTTCAATGGCGACACCTTTAGATAAACAAAATCTCCTATGTTGAAGGCGAGGTCTCGACGTCTCTTGTCGGTGTAACTCTTCTGTCTGGACTGGGCGGTCTTAAGGTGCTCACGAATCTTGTGAACCTTCTCTTCTGCTTCTCGTAGGATGTCGGGTCCGAAAATCTGACTCTCTCCTACTTCTGACCAGTTCAAAGGGGTAAGACACTTCCTTCCGTACATGAATTCAAATGGGGCCATTTGCAAACTGGCTTGATAACTGTTATTGTATGAAAATTCTGCAAACGGCAGACAGTCTTCCCACATGGATCCATATTATAACACGCATGCTCTCAGCATATCTTCGAGTACTTGGTTTACTCGCTCCGTTTGTCCATCGGTCTGAGGGTGATATGCGGTACTGAAATCTAGGAGGGTTCCTAAACCTTCTTGGACTTTCTTCCAGAATCTCGAGGTAAACTGAGTTCCTCGATCCAATACGATGTTCTTGGGGACTCCATGCAAACTAACTATTCTAGTGATGTACAACTCTGCTAGCTTCGAACTCTGATATGTGGTATTGACGGGCAAGAAATGAGCGACTTTGGACAATCTGTCCACTATGACCCAGATAGAGTCATTTCCCCTACTAGAAGTAGGCAGTCTAGTGATAAAGTCCATTCCAACGGAATCGCATTTCCATTCCAGAATCTGCAATGGTTGCAACAATCCAGCGGGTCTTTGATGTCCGGCCTTGACTCGCTGACATATATCACACTTGGCGATATAGCTTCCGATTTCTCTCTTCATCTTATGCCACCAAAATTGCTCTTTTAAATCTTGATACATCTTAGTTCCTCCGGGATGGATAGAATAAAGATTATCATGAGCCTCCTTCATAATAACTTCTTTCAACTCAGAATCTGCTGGTACACAAAGGCGTCCTTTGTACCACAGAACTCCTTCTTCGTCTTCGGTGAATCCGGGTACTTTGCCTGTACCGATACGATGCTTGATACCGTCAATACTAGAATTTACTTTCTGCGCCTCTTTAATCTAACTGATCAAAGTGGGATGGAGTTCTATGCTAGCCAAAAATCCTTTACTTACTAATTCCATTCGAAAATCTTCCATCTCTTTGTGCAAGCTTGGTTGCTCCTTCAAGATCATGGAGTTCAAGCGGCACGGCAATCTTCTAAGGGCATCGTCCACCACATTGGCTTTACCAGGGTGATAGTGAATGTCCAGATCGTAATCCTTGATTAGCTCAATCCATCTTCTATGTCTCATATTCAGCTCCTTGTGAGTGAATATATACTTCAGACTCTTGTGATCCGTATAGATCTCACAACGGTTTCCCATCAGGTAATGTCTCCATGTCTTCAGGGCTAGAACTACGGCTGCGAGTTCGAGGTCATGGGTTGGGTAATTTTGCTCATGTTTCTTCAGTTGTCGAGATAGATAAGATATAACTTTGCCTTCTTGCATTAGCACACATCCGAGACCGATCTTGGATGCGTCACAATACACATCGAAGGGCTTCGTGATATCCGGCATGATTAAGATTGGGGTGAAATTAATCTCCTCTTGAGTTCTTGAAAACTATCTTCACATTTGTCGGTCCATTCAAACTTCTTGTCCTTCTTCATCAATTTTGTCATGGGTCTAGAGATACTCGAGAATCCTTCTACGAACTTGCGGTAATATCCCGCCAAACCGACAAATGCACGAACTTGGATTTGAGTGGTTGGGGCTTGCCAATCCTCAACATCTTTCACTTTGGCAGGGTCAACGGCAATTCCTCTGACTGATACAATGTGACCGAGGAATCCTACCTCCTGTAACCAGAATTCACATTTGCTAAACTTTGCATACAACTGATGCTCTCTAAGGGTTCCAAGAATGGTCCTTAGGTGTAGCTCATGTTCTTCTTATGATTTGGAATAAATCAGAATGTCATCGATGAACACAACGACAAACTTATCCAGGAAGTCCATAAAAATCTTATTCATGAAATAAGCAGGGGCATTGGTTAATCCAAAGGACATAACGGTATACTCGTATAATCCATATCGGGTGGTAAAGGCAGTCTTGGGAATATCATCTGCACGAATCTTGAGTTGATGATAGCCAGTCCTAAGATCAATCTTAGAAAACACTTTGGCACCGTTCAACTGATCAAACAAATCTTCTATCTTGGGCAAGGGGTATTTGTTCTTGATAGTGACATTATTCAATTTCCGATAATCCGTACACAAACAGTTACCTCCATCCTTCTTGTCCACAAACAAGACAGGTGACCTCCATGGTGACGCACTTGGTTGAATCAATCCAATTTCTAGCATGGCATCCAGTTGCTTCTTCAGTTGTGCTAGCTCAGACGGGTTCATACTATAGGGTCTCTAGGCTATGGGTCCGGTTCCAGGGATTAGTTCAATGATAAACTCGATATCCCGATATGGGGGCATACCGGGCAAAACATCTGGAAATACATCGGGGTATTCACAGACTATCCGGACTTCGTCAATGGTAGGTTGGGCTATACTCTTGTTGCATTTGAATTGACGAGGTAAGGTTTCAGATATATGCTCGACTGATATTACGGCGGTACTGGTCATGGTTATGGCTTTCTTGGCACAATCAATCAATCCTTTATGTTTGGACATCCAATCCATTCCTAGTACTACTTCCAAACCTTTAGTTCCAAGTACTATCAGATTTTCATAAAAATCTATGCCATGGATTCGGATAGGGATGGCTTTGCAAATTTGCCTAGCCTTGGTGGTTGATCCGGGAATTTGAACAATCATAACATGCTTCAGTTTGGTTGGTTGAATTTTACTAGTGCATGCAAATTCTTCGGTGACAAATGAGTGCGATGCACCAGAATCAAACAACACTCGTGCAAGTACTGAATTAACAGAAAACATACCCAGCACCATGTCTGGCACTTCCTGAACTTCTTCAGCATGCATGAGGAAAAGATGGCTATTGCGGTTGAGCGAGTTCCCTAGGGCAAATCTCCTTCCTGGCTGAACACGACGCTGTTGCTGAGCTGGGGCATTGGCATTGGGTGCTGCGGCATTCTTCTTGTTGGGGCACTCGTTGGAATAGTGGCCTTTATTTCCACAGTCATAACAAGTCACTTGCGACTTGTCCTTTGCTGCTACAGGCACAGCATTGCTTCCAGTTCTCGGGGCAGTGTTGGTGTTGGCGGTAGCATTGTTGTTGTTGAACTTGGGTGGGGCACGGTTGAAATTGCTAGAGTTGCCGGGATTGTTGTGATTTCCTCCGGGCCTAGGGTTTCCACGGTTGGGATAGGTCGGACGGTTCATCGGGGGTCTGTTGGTTCTTGGGGAAAATCCAGGAGATGGGTTAGGGTGATACTTTGTGGTCTGATGGGTTCCTGGTTGATGCATCATGCGACGCTTGCGGTTCTCATTGGCTTGGTTGATCTTTCCTTCCATTTGGATGGCCGAGTCGACAAGGAATTCAATATCATCAAAGGGGATATTGACTAACACTGTCTTCATCTCATCGTGCAGACCATTCAGGAATCTTCCTTTCTTCTTGGCTTCAGTGTCGATCTCATCCGGGGCATACCAAGCTAATGACAAGAATTTGTCACGGTATTCCACTATAGTCATCCGTCCTTGCTTCAGTTCTCTGAACTCGTCTCTCATTCTCTTGATCAAACCTGGTGGCACATGGGTTCTGCTAAACTTGACCTTGAATTCCTCCCAGGCCATCATCTGGCCTCTGGTCATTGCGCGAACACTGTTCCACCATGCCCTGGCATCTCCGGCTAGATAGTGGGTGGCGAACAGAACTTTCTCGTTGGCTTCCACTCTGGCGACTTCTAGGTTATTTTCCATGGTTTGCAGCCTATCATCGGCATCTAGGGGTTCTTCTGACTTAGTGAAAACAGGTGGGTTGGTATTCTGGAAATTCTTGAGCTTAGATCCATGGTTGTCCTGATTTCCGTGGCCTTGGTTGTTGTGGGCAAGCTAGGCTATCTGTTGCAGTGTGGCTAGTTTGGCTTGACGTTCCGCTCTTTCAGCTTCGCGGTCAGAAGTCAACATTTACAGAATCTGCAACATTGGATCCGGGGATGAACCACTTCCTCCGCGTGGCATCTGAAGATTGAGATAGATCGTGAGAAAAGAGGAACATTTCTAAGGTTGAGGGTCTTTGAAAAGTTTTTAAAGTTTGACTCAGATTTTCTAGCAACTTGCTTTTCATTCATTCATAGCACACAGTACAACACACACCACAACAAATAAAAACAGATGGTTTTAAGAACCATTCTGGAAACTACGATACAGTGGGACCGAATACTACTCACTACTCTAGTGCTCAAGTGCTACTACTCCTCGGAATCTAAGGCTTCATCATCCTCATTGTCATCGATGAAGGCGAAATCATCCTCATCGGTGAAGAAATCCATGGCCTGATCATCCAGAAAATCATCATCATCGCTAAGGTAGGAGTAGGGGTCTCCGCGAAGATCCTCTCCGGCATTCTCCCTTTCCTCTAACTGCATGTCTCTCTCGTGGATGGTCTCCTCCAAAGACGAGATACGGTGGCGAAGACGGGCAATAATGCGCTCCTTCTTGTCGAGCTGATGGCAGCGAGACTTGCGATCCTTTGCAAGCATGGCGATGGTTTGGTCCTTCGTCTTGATGATGGCAGACTTGTGGTTGGAGTAGTCACGGCAGTTATCCAGCTCCTGCTGACGATCGTACATCGTGAAGCTAAGGTGGTCCACTTGGGTCTTCAGCTCAGGGTGATATGGGGCTTCCAGTGGTTGTCCGTTTGCATCACGCCTTGGGCAAAACTCAAAGCGAGTACCCTTGATCTGGTTGATACTCTGCCCACACAGACGGGAAAGAGCTTCCTGCATGGCCCTGGCAAGTCCATCGAGCCAGTTGTTCTCTCTTAAGGTAAACTGAATTCCTTCCGCAGTGGTAGGTTCAATCTTTCCTCGGAGACTTGCAACAATTAGCCACTGCAAATCTTCTCCTCCTTGATCATTGAGCTGAGCTCCAAAGAACTCGGGGTGCGGACGCTCCAGAAGTTCCGAAAGCTGGTCCAAATCCCTCTCAAAGATAAGGTCTCCTCCATTCCCCAACTGATAAAACTTGATGTACTTCACGTCCATCTATAAGAATATAGGATGAGTAAGTTAGTAGAGTGATCAAGTGTTTAAAAATTTTATGTATTTTGCAAGAGTTTTTGAGGAACATGAATTTTCATGAAAGAATCAAAGGGATAAGAATGAGAATAAGTTTTTGTAAATATTTGTTTTATTTGGTTTTGAAACTAAGTTTTTGATTCAAACGTCCAGTCTAACTAGGGTCTCCTATGGTCAGGATGGCTCTGATACCAACTTGTCAACACCCGGATTTTTAATCCTAGATGCCTGTTATGCCATACATCGCAATCCCAGGATTACCATTTTTGCGAGACATAACAGAATTGGATACCATAGTACATCATCCATTACAAACTGTACATAAGTTCTTACACAAAAAGGGATCTCATGATCCAGTTCTTAATACAACTTCGAGCAGCGGAATACGTAATAATAACGGTGGCATAGGCGAAGCTCCATCTTCGGGGTCACAGGCAATGCTGACGATGGGAGATGATCCTAGTTGTCGTAACCTTCCCGGGGTCCATCCTCCAAGTACTCCTCTTCATAGTCTGGCCATGGGAATAGCCAGGGACAAAGCCATGAGTACTCTTTAAGTACTCGCAAACTAATACTAACAAGTGAAAGGGGTTTTTGGTAATAGGACACT
Source organism: Avena sativa (assembly GCA_916181665.1). Classification (NCBI taxonomy): domain Eukaryota; kingdom Viridiplantae; phylum Streptophyta; class Magnoliopsida; order Poales; family Poaceae; genus Avena; species Avena sativa. The sequence continues at coordinate 48,335,129 of OV702279.1, read as the reverse complement.
AGGCTCTAGGGTTATTTTGCAAAAGCCAGATTTATCTCTACTAAGTTTAGAAGCAACGAATGCTAGTTAAAATTTTATAACACCTAAGTGGGAACTTGTCTCTCATATCACAACCCTGTTGTGGTCAAGTCAAAGTCAATTCATTTCACAAGTTCTTTTAAAACATCTGACGGGGGAACAGTATGGCCACTCCAACTGTCCATAACCGCGCACGCGGTTATTCGAATAGTTTGACACTCTGCAGAGATTGTACACTTTCACCACAACATTCGATACATCCTTCAGGAACAAATCCTGAATTCACCATACTCAGTATGCGGATAATCAATCCTAACCTTTCAATCACACGCCCTAGTATAAGCACCTCTCCTCTGAGTTTGGCCTCCCAACCATGACCAACTGTCATCTTGGGTACTGCACAGGTGGAAAATCTTCACAAGGCAGCCTCAGCTCAGACCTTGGCCGTGAGGTAACTAATACTAAGGTATATAAGTTTCCAGTCAAGCCCTACCCAATCTTCGGGTATTGTGGTTGTACGATAAAATTGGAATGGTATCGCATCCAGACAACCATAAGTTTTATAAAGGGCTAAGTCTCATGCCTCATCATTTTCATCACCAAAATCATCAAGTGTTCGGAAACACATGTCCAAAACATTTCAATAGAATGATCCATCATTCCAAGGTTTTCATAACCATTTTTCCATCAAGTATTCCCATCTAAAGTTGATCAAGTTTTATGCTTAGCACTAGCATCTACAAGTGGGGGTAAGCACTAATGAGGGGTGGTAAGCTAGTGGAGTTTAACTAAGTTTAATCTTATTCCTTATGATGACATCAAGATTATCTAGCTTAGGACAAATTTTATGCTCTTTATGCAACCTTCAATTATCTTTCTAATATCTACAATTTACTTAAGTAAGCCCTAAGTACTAGCTTTGATAAAGAAACAAAGTATAAAGCTTGTAAGTAAAACTAGGATTGGTTTATCATGTGTATATGATCACATATGCTTAAGGCATATAGTGGTCATGGTAACAAGCAAGTATTAGCTTGCATAAGTATCAGTATAAGCTTGCATTAGTAGGGTATCTTGCAAGTGTTAGCTTGCATTGGTCAACTTCATTAGTAAAGCTTGCATTAGTTGGGTATCTTGCAAGTGTTAGCTTGCATTGGTCAACTTTATTAGTAAAGCTTGCTAAGTTAATAGCTTGCAAGTATTGGCTTGCCTTGTGCAGAGCAGTGGTTGAAGTTCTCCTCGGCTTCTTCTCCGTAGAATCCTCCTTCCTCCTCGTATCCTTGGTCGGTACTAGCGTCTATGAATAAATATGAGGTACACAATCACCAAACAATACTTAACTACTTGCAATCATCACACAAAAAGGGTCATATAGATGATCTAACATCATCTCTAACATTACAAGATTAAGGCTTGGTTTAATTCCTTTTATTTTTAGAAAAGTAATTTCTACTCATTGAAAAACTACTTAAGATTTAATATTCTCCAAACCAAACAAGGGATCATGTTGACACATGTCATCACCACATATTTTAGTCCATGGGAATGTGATTTAAAGTGGTGTCACAATTTAATAAGGTTTTACCCTTTTATTTTAATTAAATAAAGTGACTAGAAATGCCTATGGGGCATTCTTTTATTACTTGAACATTATTTCTGTAAGTAATCCTATATATTTTTATATATTATGAAAGGTAGGTTAAATGTGATTTTTGAGAGTTGGAATCAACTCAAAAGCTATTATGGTTTAAACTTGAAAAATGTTTGAATGCAGAAAAGCTTCTGCCTTGTTATTTTTACAATGGATGATCTATAGATCCAAATGACTTGAATCCAACGGGCTTGGATTCAGCACTTCCATACCTTTCTATCAAAATTAGTTTCATTCGATTTGGTGCACGAATCGACCTGGGTTGATTTTTGAAACTGGGTAGAGAAGTGTGTTTGAAATAAAATGGAAAAGGTTAAATTCAAATAGCTGGGCAGCGCGGGAAGCGATACTGGGCCGGCCTGCTAAGCACAGCGCTTACGTGGGATGATTAAGTGGATGTACCCACGCGTCAGTGAGACGAGGGGGTGCGAAGCGGTATGGGGCGATGTGGTGCGTTCGATCTGGTTCTAATCCAACGGCTGAAAGGCATCGTCGACGTTGGGCAATGCCGGCGAGACAGAAACCTAGCGCGGCCAGTGGGGGTCGTTGGGGGCTCACCGGGGTTCAGGCAAGGGTCAGCGATACGGGCGAACGACGAAGTCGACGACGGTGAACCTCCTGGTACCGGCAGCTTCTCCTAGGGCGGCTCCAATCGCGGGCTCCCTTCTTCTCCAGTAGCGGCGGGATCCGGTGAAATTCCGGCGAAGTGCTGCTCTCCTTGCTCCGGGAACGGGGTGGAACAATCAGTGAGGCGAGGGGAGTGAGATGGTGTGCTCAATTCGGCTATGGGTGGCCTCTATTTATACTCTCGACGAAGAGACTGACGGCATGGGCAGGCGACGGTGGAGACATGGCTACGGGCTGCTAGAGGCATGGCCGGCGGTGGCGATCGATCGGTGGTCTCCTGGCGATGCTCTACGGATTTAATGCGCATGTAGGGGCGGTGGCAAACGGTCTGGAACGCTCGACGTTCTGCGCCGCAGAGGCGGCGTCTTTGACGGCGAGCGGTGGCTGTGCGGCTTGGGGCGGTGAACGGGGATGTCTGGCGGTCTCCTGGGACGGTGGTGATCATGTATGCACGCGGCAAGGGCGGCGCGCGGTCTGTGGGCATGTGTCGAGGGTGGCGCTCTGGCGCATGCTCGGCATGGTTGACAAAGGCACGGCGCGGTGTTCCTGGGTGCTCTGGTCGGTGTCTTCGAGGAAGGTCTGGTCGAGAGGGGGCGGTGAGGCATGGGCTTGCTCCCAGACATGCTGGCTAGGCTTGGTGCTTCTCCTAGCTTGCTGTCTACACTGGGGTGGCATGGGTGGCTTCGACTGTTCACCATTGATGACATTTCCAAGCTCACAGTGGTGCTAGTGATTAGTTAAGATTGTTAGATGATCTACTAAGGCTAGTGGTGTCCAGAGAGGGAACAAGTTAGGCTCAATTCACTGCTCAAAACAGTGTTTTGATTTTGTTAGATTTGTATCTGCAAGGTGTTTGATGAAATGGCCGCATGAATTCAAGTTTTGGATTTTGAAAAGATTTTTGGTGGGTGTGCTAGGTTGGTGCTGGTGAGTCTGCAGATGCTTGGGTTTTGAAAGTTGAGCTTGTTTGAGTGGTTTTTGAAAAAGTGGGATCTTCTCATATGATAAAGATTCAGTTTTGAACTATCATTTAAACTATGCATTTGAAAGTTTCTGGATGATCACAAAGTGGGCCTTGATACTTTGCTATGAGTACAATCAAGGGGTGCAAAGATCCAGAAAATTTTTTGTTAGGTTCTGAAAGTTTGAGACAGCCAAAGTAGGCATGGGAGTTAAATTGGTCAAAATGACCATTCACTCATTTAGCTTTGTTTTGATTTATTTGTCTTTGAGAAAAGTTTGGGAATTGTTTAGATGATGTTTATTTCACCCAAGAATCCATTTACGAGCAAAGGAACACACAAACAAGGTGGTTCAAAAGAATTCCAAATGAAATGCATACACCATGCATGTTTTCGTATTTTTTTTAGAAAAGTTTTTGTTAACCCTAATTTTGATTATTAGAGTTTGATGATCCAAGTTTAGTATTTTTGGGATGTTACATGCTTCAGGCCTCTTAGGACATTTGTTAAGTTTGCTATACTTAATAGCATAATTTTCCTTCCGTTGTTCGATGCTTATGGCCAGTGACCTCTGCTTGTAATATTTTGGTTCTTCGCTCAGTTATGAGCTTGCTGGAATAAATTTTGTGTCATAGGGTCACTGTTGTGTTACCGATTCAGTTAAGCTTATGTCAGACGGAGTTTTGGGATTTTTTAGTCCTGATCCTAGGGGTGTCACACTCGAACAGGGAAAGGAAGGTATTCATCGACTCTGTACGTGTGACCGAGTGTGGAAGTGCTGCCGGAACGTGGTGCCGGAAGTATCGTCTATGCGATCTTGAGATCGGCAAGTGATCGACTACATCAACCAAGAGAATTTGATCTCATTAAACTCTTTGGATCTATGAGGGTTAGTTCCCTTCAATCTCGTTGCATCGATCTTGTGGATTGGATCTTAGCTTTGCCATAGATTAGATCTTGGTTTTATGTGTTCTTGCGATAGAAATTTTTTGTTTTCCATGCAACCTAAATTCCGCATAGGAACTAACGCTCGTCGAATTCCTCTATGAGAGCTTGGAAATCTTCACCTCGTGTCCTGCGGACATGCCAGGAGATTCCAGGGAATTCGCCGAGCACGCACTCAATGTCTAGTCGGATGCAAGACCGGTGAAGTAGATGATGCATCGACTTTCCGAAGGCAGAGCTAAAGCAATTGGCACCGAAGTTAATAGACTCATCTATGCTAACTTCATAAGGGAGATCCAAGAAAGCACATGGGTAGCTAACCCCATGCTGGTCCCTAAGAACAACACGGACATCCTGCGGATGTGTCTAGACTTTACGGCGCTTAATAAGCATTGCCCAAAGGACCATTTCCCCTTGCCATGGATCGATCAAATCATCAACTCCACCGCAGGATGCGAGCGGCTCTCGTTTCTCGATGCCTACTCTGGCTACCACCAGATTCGACTGAAGGTCGAGGATCAAGAAAAGACGACATTCATCACGCTGTTCGGTATCAGGAACGCAAGCGCGGCCTATCAAAGGTGTATGCAAGCATTCCTGAAGAGCCAAATTGGTTGCAACAACCAAGTCTATGTCGATGGCATAGTGGTCAAGACCAAGGAAAGCCGAACACTGATCGACGATCTCCGCGAGACATTCCATAACCTTGACCGCTACAGGATCAAGCTCAACCCGGAAAAGTGTGCCTTTGGCATCCCATCCGGGCAATTACTCAGATACTTCATCTCCGAAAGAGGCATCAAGGCCAACCCGAAAAAAAATCAAGGCTATACTAGCCATGGAGAAGACAAAGAACGTCAAAGGAGTCTAGCAACTAGCTAGGCGAATCGCGGCGCTCAGCAAGTTCATCAGCAGCATGGGTGAAAATTCTCTCCCCTTGTACCAATTGCTCCGCAGGGCCGACAAATTCGAGTGGCCGGATGAAGCTTATGAGGCATTCGGAGACCTCAAACACCTACTTTCTACATCCCCCGTACAGGTGACGCCAACGGAGTGAGAGCCCATGCTGCTCTATACTGCCACAACGCATCAAGTGGCCAGCATGGCCCTTGTGGTCGAACGACCGGAAGACGGCAAAACCCACGGCGTACATCGCCCAATCTATTACCTCAGTGAGGTACTGACGCCTACAAAGAAAAGGTACCCCCATTACCAAAAGCTTGCCTACGGCGTATTCATGACTGCACATCGACTGCTACACTACTTCCAAAAGCATCAAATCATGGTCGTCAACGACGCACCACTATCACACATCCTCAATAACCCCGAAGCTATGGGGCGAGTAGCCATATGGGGCATAGAGCTATCCCTGCGGGACATCATCTACGATCATTTCACCGTGATCAAGTCGCAGGTGCTTCCGGACTTATTCATCCACTGGATGGAGCTCCAGCTCAAGGATACTCTAGACATGTCCCAGCTCTGGACGATGCAATTTGACGGATCCAAACGCGACGCCGGAGCCAGAGTAATCTTGACATCCCCCCAAGGGGACAAGATGAGTTACGTGTTGTGGATGAAGTTCCGCGCATCTAACAACGAGGCCGAATACTAGGCACTGCTCCATGGCATGCGGATGGACAAAGTATGCGGCGCCAAATGGTTGGTCATCTACGGTGACTCCAGTATCATCATCCAGTAGACGATGAACCAATGAGACGCCGTCAGCGAAAACATGATTGCCTACCACGACCTCAACAACACACTCGAAGGAGACTTTGAAGGATGCGAGCTCCGGCATGTGGGCTAGGAAAGCAACTAAGAGGTCCACAAGCTCGCCAACATCGACTCCACTTGCACCTCGGTACCACCGGGCGTGTTCCTCGAATAGATCTACGAATTCTCCATCAAGTGCAAAACTCCCAAAGACACAGCTGAAGTTGCGGGACACTCGGGGGTACGCCACCCGTAAAACACGGAGGCACCCGAAGAGCTAGAGGCGAACGTCGAACTGGTGCAGGTCCTGGCAATCGAACAAACATGGACCAACCATATGTCAGGTACCTACTAATAAAGCAACTACCCGAAGACCCGACGGATGCAAGGCATATCGCTCTCTGATCAAAAGCCTTCACTATCATCAACAGCGAGTTGTACAAGAGCAGCATCACCTGGGTACTCCATCGATGCGTCAACAACAGTGACAGGAAGAGCATCCTCCTCGACATCCACGAAGGCATCTGCGGCCACCACGCCGGCAGTCACGCCCTAGTCGCCAAGGCTATACAAGCTGGCTTCTACTGGCCAACCACGATGCGTGATGCCAAGGACATCATCGAGAAGTGCAACCGCCTACCAAAGGTTTGTAGACAAACTACACGCACCAAGTTCAGAGCTACGGCCCATCCCGCTGGCCTGGCCCTTTGCTGAATGGGGACTCGACATGGTCGGCAAGCTGCAGAAATCCTCACCCATAGGACATGTCTTCCATCCCATTGTCTATAGTTTCGGGGTGCCTCATAGCATCATAACTGACAACAGGAAGAACTTCACATCGAAGGAGTTTCGAGACTTTTGCGAAGTACTTGGCATCAACGTCACGTACGCCTCTGTGGAGCATCCGCAGACCAACGGGAAGTTCGAAAAGGCCAACGGCCTCATCTGCAACGGAATCAAGAAGTGATTGTTGCGCCGACTCGAGCGATTGGTGGGATCATGGGTAGATGAGTTACCAATGGTTCTTTGGAGCCTGCGCACAACACCGAATAGCGCACCGGCTACACGCCCTTCTTCATGGTGAACGGAGCCAAAGCAATGTTACCCGCCGAGGTATGCCACAAGGCCCCACAGTTCATTGCTTACAGCAAGGCCGAGTCAACGGCCGCACTCGAGGATGCCGTCGACACATTGGATGAAGCCCACGACATTGTCGTGGCCCGTTCGATGGTGTACCAGCAAAGTCTCCACAACTACCATAATAGACGTCTATGCCCAAGGTAATTCATCGAAGGAGACCTCATCCTGCAACTCAAGAAAAAAGGGCACCTGAAGCTAGAGTCACCTTGGGAAGGACCCTACATGGTCACCGAAGTAATCCCAGGTGGCGCCTACCGCCTCAAGGACGTCGAGTCTAGAGTATCATACTCCAACCCCTGGAACGTTGCACAATTGCGACGCTTCTACCCTTAGTCGTATTTACTTTTAATAAGTCTATTCAACCAGGCTACTCATCCAAAACTTGTATCCCCTACTATGCGATGAATAAAAGTTAAGTTCCTTATCCAACATATTTTTCTCCCTTATGTATATTTGCATTCCTAAAATACGCTCGGGGGATGCGCCTCACCCTACAACTTCATTGACTGTTACAATAATGCATCACCCAAAGTAGCTGACCACGTCAGGCTAATGAAAAGGACATGCAAAAATCAACAACAACAAGTACTACATGCAAATACATCTTTACAAACTTTACAAGGGCACAAAAATCGCAATCAAAACTATACAGACTTTACATTACTTTGTACAAAACATGCAAGACTCAATTACACTAAAGCACAACGTTCGTCTGATCATCGAAGAAGTCCACGATGTCCCTAGAACAGCGAGCCACTATAGCTTAGTGCGAATGCATGTTCCAGACCATGCCATCCGGTGGCGCAGGTGGCCCCGTCGCTATTCCCGCCAAATCCATGTCTCGACAATGCAGTCGAACAAGCTCTAGAGCTGCCTTCGCACCAGCAACAAGTTGTTGGTGCACAAGATCCTTCACGGCATCTACGCTTTAGAACTTCCCTAGCAGCCCCATGAAACTGGATGGAGACGCATCCAGGGGAAACATGGCAGACCAGATAGACACGAGTGACGACCTCGCACGCTTCAACACCTCAAGCACCTGGTGGACACGATCCTGAACCGTTGCGACCACAGTCGCTCGATCATGATCCATCAAGAAGAAACCTCCGGCCTCTAACTCTTGTTGGGTGAGGCAATTGAGCCTAATAGCAACGCCCTCCTTCTCTTCCTACGGAAGAAGATTAACAACTACAAAAAGAGCAGCATCTCAGAAGCCGCAGAGATCGGTCCTAGCCGAAAAACAAACTAAATACATCCACAATGACTTACATTGAAGTTGGTCGCCGATCTGCCGAAATTCGTCAAGAAGATACTCCTCTCTCGCAATGGCCTTCTCCGTCTTGGACTTCCAAACATTCGCATGGCCACGGATGATAAGGACATCCTTCTCTAGGCTTCGTATGCAGTCACGCAGTAAAGGAAACTACGATGCCTCACTTGTCATTGGACGGGCAAGATCCAAGGCAGATGTTGTGGCCACGGAGTCAGCATTCGAAGGGCCCTAAGAGGCGCACAAGTGACAAAGCATAAGGACAGGCACAATCAATAGTAATAAACGGAAATACATATATTCACATCAAAATAACCACCACATGGTAGCATCAAGGTCATCAAGTACATGAAATTACAAGCGCCACGGCAAAGGTAGGCTAAAAACTATAAAAACAACTATGCAGCAGAAGCACCCCATGGGGCAGCAGCATCTGGAGCAACTTCGGACTCCGAGGCCCTCGCCTTGGCCGCTCGCTGCTGCTCTAACGCATAGGTGGCTAGAACGTCAATGAGACGAGGATCAAAGTTCTTGTACCGGGTGCCAAAGGAAGCAAAGGCTACCCCAGTGCCATCCGCCACCACAGGCATCTTGAAGGTGACCTAGTTCAGGTTTAGCTGCGCGATAGCCGCCATTGCCATTGCCAGGCCTAGGGTAGCGCCCACGCCCTTCTGGGTCTTTTTGTAATCTGCAGGCGCATCACCTGCCAGGGCCTTTGCCAAGGAGTCGACGTCATCGAGGGTGACGCCCTTCGGAAAGATCTCCCAGTAGAAGTGGGCAAGGACTTCCTTGGCCTTGCCCAGCGTCTCGATGGTAGATCTGCAATGGTCTTCGACCGCCACAACCGCATCCTCCATGGGCTCCCCATGCTCCAAGACATCGTGGTCAAACGCCATGCCGGTGGCATCTATGGGCACGTCAAAGAAGTTTCGGGCCAAGCAAGAGAAATGCATCAAGAAGCTCAGGCAAAAGAAAAAGTATGGTAACACACCAGACAACGCTTTGGAGGCAGCCATAAGTTGCTTTGCCATTGCCATCTCCCAAGATGCAGCAGCAGCTGCAAGTTGTTTTTGCGCTCCTGGGCGTCCTACTTGCAGCGCTCAAGGGCCTCAACGACATCTTTTGCCTTAGTCTCCGCCTGGCTATGCCTCTTTTCGAGTGCATTCAGCTTACGAAGAGCCTCATTGTTCTCATCTGAGAAAATCAAAAAGTAAAAAAAGATCAAAAAACAAAACTCATCATCGGTACCCGAGGGAAGCGAGCAAAAGTGTACACACCTTGGAGCTGCTGAAAGCTTTCCTCCAAGCTGAGGTATTGTTGCCCGAGGCGGTTGATGTTGCGGGTGAAGGAATGCAGCAAACAAATAACAAACCAGGTAAATAAAGGACTCGGGGACTCGCCCGCTTCAAATGGATAAGTACTTACATGGCCACCCGAAGACTCTGAAGGGGCATCTTGCGTCTTCCGGGTAACGACCGCGCGAGTCCTTGGCTTCGAGGAGCTCGAAATGATGTCACCGGAGTTGGCCGGTATCTTCGGGGAAGAGGTTTCAGGCTCTGCATGCAACATCTTCAAATCCACGGCTACCTCTTCAGTCTCATCCTTTACAAATTCATCTAAAGAGGAACCCCTAATACAACAAGAGTGAGCAAGTCACTCAAAGCATCAAGATGATTAAAAGTTAAGCACAATCAAAAACATAGAAGCCTCCGATACTTATGAAGGGATATGAGAGAGGTTGAAGACCGGTGTTTCCTTCTTCTTCTTGGCCTGCGGCTGAGGGGCCACGGCCCGGATGGGCACCGTGGGAATGGGGGAGGCAGCACCTTCATCCCTATAGTGTTGCCATAGGAAGGCAGACCTTTTCAGCGACAGCGGCGTTGTGGGATCCGAGCTTTCGCTCCGGGCTCTCTTGCAAGAGTTCCTTTCGCTATGCTTGGGGGCTTCCGCGGTTGCCGAGTGCGCAGGAGGGACCATGGAGTCAGATTCCGTGTCCACGCCATCTAGCGTAGTTGTGTACTTCTCAAGAAGGGGAGGCATCATGCTCTCCACTTTAAGTTCCTACGGAACACAGAAGACTCACGTCAAAACAAAGGACGACAGATAGAAACAACAGATAATGCATTATGTGCAAGTGAGAAACTTACCTAAGGAACCTCCTTCCTCGTGGTAAAAGGGGCAGTCATCGACTTTCCCGGTAGATCCTCATCGGCCCTGAAGCACAACAGGGTTCGAAACCCTCGGTCGAGGTCAGTTGAGGACATCTCACCATCCAACAATTTTTGTTGGGTCACTGGTGCCAGAGTAGAGGAACATCGGGTACGCCCTCGCTTGGAGGGGCTGCACCTGACGCTTGAGGAGCATCCGGATGATGTTGATGCCGAAGACCTCCTTGCCTCGGACCAGATGGAGCGCCACCACCCACTTGTACAGATTCTCCACCACTTTGGTCTCACCCTCCATAATGTCGTTAGACCACGAATGTTTTTGGATAACCACCTTGCTGGCGTCGAAGGAGCCAATCCATATTGCTGCCTGGCGAGCTTGGAGTCGTGAAGATAGAACCACTTGTTCCTTCATCCTTGGACGGATTCACATAGGTGGAAGGTGAAGAATTGGATGTTGGGGAGGATGGATATCCCACACCCGCCTAGAGCATAAACGCCGCCAGTGCCAGACTTCCTCTTCAGGGAATAGAGCTTCCTGAAGAGGCCAAAGTGCGGCTGGATTCCAAGCCATCACTCGCATAGCGTGATCAAGCATGCAATATGCAAAAGGGAATTGGGTGACAACTGATGAAGTTGCAGCCTGTAAAGAAAAAGGAGCCCACAAAGAAATTCATGGGCAGGAAGAGAAAGCATGTGGATGACAAATGCGTAAAACATAACCCGGAAACCTTTGGGTGGGTACGGAGTTACCTCAGAGCTAATAAGAATGGTGTCGCCCTTCTCCTGTGAGATCACGCCGGATTCACGTAGGCAGCGCAATTCCACCTCCCTCATCATCGACCGCCGCCAGCTACCATCAGTGATGCGGCCGACGGTGATGACTTTCTTGGCAGCGCCAGCGGTGCTCATCCCAGCGGTACAAGAAGCAGACCTTTTCGGCTTGCCCATCTAGCTAGCATGGAGCGCGATGTGATGGGCGCAAAGGAAAGATTAGGGGAAAACTAGTGCACATCACGTACAAGATCTGGGAATGGAGAAGGCAGATAGACAGAGGAACAAGAGAGAAAATGGCAAGGGGAAAAACTACCACGGTCCCTCGCAGTGTAAAACGACGAAGATGACGAAGCAGAACGATTGATCTATTTACCCTAACACGTGTCCTTCATCTTGACATAGACGTGGCGCGCACCGCCCGAATCGTCGCGAGCACGCCATCCACTACGCGCGGAAATTTAGGAGACATTAATTATCGCGTAAACTGTGTGTGTCTAGTCAAATCCTGGTATAAAAGTGGAACCCACAATCGTCTCGTCACATCGTCTCTGCTACCGCAGACAGTTGAGCCCACCGAGCGTCAGCAATGACGTCAGCAAAGGTGAAGGTCAGCAAAGGTGAAGGCCAGCAACGGCTCTATCCTTTTGACTCCAAATTAAAAGTACTTATTCAAGTGTGCGACTCAACCAACTAATCGGGGGCTAATCCTATCAGGATCGTTGGTCGCGCACCTGAAAATTTGATGAGGTACCTGGGTTAGTCGAAGAAATTCCTACAAGCTTCGATTCCTTCTTCAAGTCTACGACTCCATTACGGACTCAGGGAGATACTCCCATTGGGAGCGCTGGTCGCACATTCGAAATAGTGCTGGCATTAAAGGAGTTTTCCAAGGTCATCCGAAGAACTTCCAGATCGCTGCAGCGTACAACTAATGATTATAAGTCTCTGCTCGAGTCTGTGACTCTAACAGACACTCGGGGGATACTCCCATAGGGAGTGCTGGTCGCGCACCCTACGAATTACATAATTGAAATCCTTCGGATCCTTCACGATTACAAAAAAAGCGTACATCTCATTTAGCAACTCTGCTCAAAAATAGCACAAAGAGAGGCAACGTCTCCTTAGTCACCCGAAATGCCTCCACGGTGATAAACTTTCGGATGTTGTGTCTATGGCGCAAAGGTAAGACCTATAGATACTTCTGATGGTCTGGCAACGCACCCGACTGCGCTCTGCTAATAATATTCCGTGTCATAAGGCACGACGAAAAATCCCGACGGGCGTGTTGGGTACATAACTTAAAACACTAGAATTCGACTCATGTAAGACCTCCGCGGCCTCGGTCGAATTATGCCAGCAATTTTCTGGATTCGATTCTGGGGACTCGAGTCTGAAGTAGATCATGTTGTTTTGTCCAAAGACAGTGAACTAACCCTGATCCGTCGGGCGAGTCAGTCACGCGTAGCAACAATCCCTATGAACCATCATATTGACTCGAAACTTGTTCGGGTGAAAGCACTCAAAAGAAATTAGAGTCTCCAGTCAAATCTACGATTCGACTGAACAGTCGGGGACTACTGACATGGGTATTCCTTACGGGTGCCTAACGTTAGCCTACCCGGTACCAGCTTGGCAGAGGCCCACATAATCACCCGCTATGGATGGCAAATCCCAGGAAGATTTTAGGTCATCCAGGCCCATGAAGGATGCGACTCCTTGGAGAACACGACCAAGCTGTAGATAGAATTTCAAAGGGTCAAACCCTAACTTGTAACCGACTCAACATAATCCCAAGACATGTCCTACCCCTATAAAGGCCAGGAGGGCACGGCGAGGAGGACAATCGAACCCTAGCATACACCACGCCAGATCCAATATGCGCACCCCTATAACCTTTGGCATTGCCATCAATCAAGAATAGACAAGCAGTACTAGGGTTTTCCCTCCAAGGGCCTGATCCTGGGTAAACCTCGTGTTCCCGTGTTGAGAATATGTTAGCCGTTCCACGATCTCCAGCGTCCCCTCCTTATCCAAAACCCAATTCGGTAACAATGCGCATTAACGAGTCAACCCCTCGTCAACTACACACCAGCCATGTCGACTTCACTTTTTCCGTGTTAACTATGCTTGGGGGCTCCTTCATCTCCAACAACCTGCTAGAGTCTTCCACTGCAGCAACCTGCTACTATCTTTGGTTGTGCCAAATTGTTGCCGTCATCGGCTTCAACCCCTACCATGTTGACTCCAGTACACCGTATCGGCTCTCGAACGCCGCCTCGGTCATATTGACCACATCGACCCTACACTCGGGGGATGCGCCCACTCCGCCGCACGACCCGTGACCTCCATCGCCTCCAATGACCCAATGTGCTCTTCAGCTGCGGCGACCCGCTGTGGCCTTCGAATCTGGTGACCCGATGCGGTCTTCAACTGTTGTGGCCTGTTACAATCTCCAGATGCGGCAAATCATCATCACCACGCGATTCTGGTCTGCCGCGTCGACTAGGTCCACCTCGTTACCTGCTGCCACGTCAGTTATATGTCCACTGCACAACTGTCAGCCGCCACGTTGAATACTCGTCTGGTGTCGATCTCTGGAGATCCGCTACGATCTTCGGCTCCAACAACTCGGGGGCTCCCTCCACTTTGGCGACTGATACCTTCAATCTAGATTACGGATGTAGTATAGTTCTTTTTCCCTAGTAGACCTAGGTTTATCGAATCCTCAGGAAGCATAAAGCAAAGTGAGATTACTTTAACGGACCTTCGGGAGTTTTAGAATTCCTTTTGTGTTTTCACCAGACCAAGAGTTTGCGATCTTTTTGTTGTTGTTGACAATGGGGAGAGATAGGGCCTCGGGCCTTTGGTTTCACCAGTAGTTGTGCAAAACATCTGATGGGAATAAAAGATAATAATAAAGTATACATGTAATTGTTAGAGCAAGATAATTATATGTGGGTAGTGCATCCATAACTGTTATCGCCTCCACAACCACTTATAGAAATAACCTACTAGTCTCATACATAGAAGAAAGAGAACTAATGATACGCATAGTGATGTCACCGTTTAATCCCAAGTAAACCCCTCACATACAGCCGTACTACCCCATCTGTCACTAGGGTTCCCAACCTGCAGATCAGTCATCTCTCACACTCCCTGTACCTGGATCAATCCTCGAGGTCTTGGGTACCTGACAAGTCCTTGGATTGAGGCAAGACAGGGTACAATAATTATCATGTCATACAAACTAACACATGATCCCATCTATGATAACGAAATCCACAAAAAGCTACATGGCTAGGCCGAAGACCTTAGCCTAAGGAGAATTACTCACACATAGAGATGAAATCAACAATCATAAACATTGTAATAGAGATCATAAGATAGCAAATAGTCTTACAATGTTGCCAATTGGAGAAGAGATCTACTATTACTAGTGGTGGAATATGGCTATGGTGGTAGAGAAGGGTTTGGAGATTAGATCTAGATCTATTCCTCCGGCGTGGCGGCTTCTAGTGGCAGGGAGAGTTGTGGTCAGAAAAGAAGCATTGTTTCTCTTCGCTTGAAGCCTCTTTAAATACGTGTAACTTCACGAAAGTTGTTTTGTTTGACCTAATGGAGTTGATGGAAACTATACGGCCGGAACTATACGGCTAGAATAAATTTCCCGCCGCATAGTTGGTCGTTAAGTCTTTTGGATCCACTTCACGGCTCCTAGTTTCTTTGATGTGTTGGAAATGCCGTATCTTTGACATTTATGTTTTGATTCCCATCATCATACGTCATTATCTGCGTAGGGGAAAATAGCAAGAAAGTATTGCATACCCATTTGATTATTAGGCATTAGGCAGGGTTTAGAGAAATATTTCATCAAATATATGAATAATATCCAATTTAAATGTGAGTGGATATGGCTATATTTCACAGCCATCAACCTCCCCAAGCTTAAACTTGATCGTCCTCAAGCAAGAAAACCAAAATCAAAAAGGAACTCAACATTTAAACTAAAATAACGAGATGATGATCTTACTCATGATTGGTAGTTTCATATTTCCTCCACTTTATTAATCTGAAAAACTTTAGCATAGATAGAGTAATGGCAAGCATATCATATGGGTTTCATGAATCCTTATAATGTAGCAAAATTATTGTAAGAATGGATGATTCAAATGAGTAAACTTTATTCCATGTCATGTAATCAACTCATAAGCTTGCCTTTGAACAATAAAGTATAATTATGTAGAATTGAGAGTGTGAGAGTTCGTCCTGAAAATCATATACACTAAAGTATCTCAATTCTCCCACATCAATTAATCAAGACTTTTCAAGCACTACTTTTCTATTCATTGTCCTTTAAGAATTTTAGTTCTTAAGTAATTGAGAGCATGTCAAAATTTTCATTAGTTTATCGGGATATGATGGACACTCATGGCATCACTACGGTTTTTGTTCCTTTTGCATAATGATTACTCATATCAGCCAGAGGAGTGATTCCATCATTTTTACAGCTGCCTAAGAGTGCCAAGAATCTTACCCATTATAGCATTGCTGCTACAAATGTTTAATCAACTCATAGCCGAAATCTAGGAGTTTCCTCCATGAAGATCATTCGTAGGCTAGCGGAGTTGTTGGCATCCCATGAAGTTTGACACGCATAAAGCTATATCATTCTTATGATTCACGAGTCAAACTTTGGCATGCTCACAAAAACCGCTAAACATTTATTCAATTGAACAAATCCTTTCAAAGAGAGCTATCAAGTAAATCATTATTTTCTATGGTGTTGACTGTCCCTAGGAATAAGCTTTCAACACTAAACACTACAACACACAAGTCTTCAATTGTGAGAATTTTTATTATTTCAATTGTTTAGAAAATTTTTAGACAAGACTTGGTTAACTACAAGATATAGAACAAAACATACTCAACTAAATACCCATGCAAAACAAAAAAAAATTACTACAATATAGAGACTCACTCCATCGACATAACATCTTAACATTTCTAATGACTAGCATGGGTTTCTCAAACTTCAACAGTGGGGAGGCATAAGGAATACCTCTCATGTTTGGTTCCACTTCTCTCTTCCCTTTTGATTTGTTTCTTGGAAACTCGAATTCAATCACTCTCCTGCAAATACATGATAACCTCGAGGAAAAAAGAAAAGAAAGAGGGAAAAGAAACATAAACAAAGAAATATTTTTGTGGTTTTCTGAGAAGGGGAATTAAAGAATAGAAAATTGGCGGCAAAGCTCGACTTGAAAATCTCGAAAACAAAATAAAATAACTAAAGATAAAGTGTTGGGGAAACGAACATGAGTGCTTATAAACTCAAATAAATAATAACCTCAAAAATAAAATAAAGCAAATGAACGCCAAATAAAAATATTTTTCGGAATGGGGAACTTCTTGATCCTCCTCTTGGTCCTCATCCTCATTCGGAATCTCCTCCTCATGGTGATGTTGATCAACCTGCAAGTCATAAAGCACGTGTCCTTCCTTGATAGAGAAAAGACCATTAGGCAAAGGAGCAGGGTAGAGACGTCCAGCTCCAGCAATATGCAGATAATAAACACCACCTCTCCTAGTGAGTATTCCACAAGCCCTTGAAGTAGAGAAACCAACATGTTGCTCACCTAGCACCGGTTGCAACTCACCTAGGTCGATGCCCAGGGCATTGGCAAGCACGGTGATGACACCTCCACAAGTGATTGGTCCTTGGCTTTGGGACGATTGGTACTCCAAGTAGCGCACAAGAATTGCGCCCAAGTGGAGTGACAAGTTGTCATAGTTGAAAGAAGCTTTTGCAAGGACTAAGATGCCCTCCTCATTGAGTCTTGTAAACTCATTACGCGCATGCAAGGTGTTAGCAATAACATAGAACAAATAGCGAATAACAAGATGTTGAATATTTTTCCCTTTTCTTACTCTAGAAGTAAAGCTTATTCTATTATAGCAGAGTTCATGGGAAGGTTCTATGCTAGTAAAAGATGCACGCAGAGAATTAGGGTCGTTGTTGGGTAAACCAAAAAAAATTCACCATTCATCAAGTGATAATGAATATTTGTTGTTCATAAGTCGGAAAGAAATCATATCCTCTGCATGCCATGTTTTAACGTTGATTTTCAAATGTAGAGGTCCCAACCTGATAAGGTAGAGATCCCTATGTTTACAATGCTAGTCCCTGGATCAATATATATCATCCACAGTTTAAGATGTAATATCAAGAAACAAAGGTCATAATACAACTTTATAACCAGGAATAAAATAATTTATTACATCTTACATAGCTCATTTGTCTATCTTATTACAATGCAGCATAAATATCTATATAGCATGGAGTCCTTCATCTTCAAAGTGCCACAGGAAATCATGTTGGTTGTAGACTTGTAATCCTATTCAACACACTTCACTAATATCAAACAAACTTGCAACATAATAAGTTACAGCCACAAGGGTCAATACATTTGAATTGTATTGGCAAGTGATACTATGGTAAAATAGTGGTGTCTATCATCTATATGCATTTGGCTAAGTGGAGCTTAGGCTTGCTTTGCTCAAAAAATAATTTCCTTATCATTTGAAAACACTAAGTTTTTGTTTGTCAAAATCACCCAAGGCATCTACCAATAAAAATTGGTGATCCTTTAACCCTTGTTCAACCACAATATTTTAACTTAGAAATTGGGTTGAGGAGATCCTTGATATCTTCCATGTCTTGATGCTCAAATTGTCCATTATCGGGGACACGACTAAGTACTTAGATTTTACTCTCTCGAGAGGTGGTGCACTTTCCCCACAAGACTCGACATGCATCGAGACAAGATCTGTCAGAAGCCTTCCCTTAGACCAAATGGACGCGTTCCATCCTATCACCCCCTACCACCTTATGCCCATCTGGCTAAGTTATTGCAACCTGTATGATCCTGGCAGAGCCCATATACCATGTGGTTGCACTAGAAGCTTTTCAACACTTGACATCTCAAATCTCTTTGTTCCTGGGTGGCTTTCCACAAGTGATATACACAAGTTTTCACCAGTTTACTGGCCTTGTGTAACCACTCAACATAAATACATTCACACCATTCCACCCAGGTGATTCATTCACATAGTTGTTTTATTAAACAAAACATAAGTCATAGACTTAGAAATATTTCATAGCATGAATATTATCCACCCTTGTTTTCTACTAGCTAGGCTAATCATAATAGTAGCAAGAATCTTATATTAGGGAAAATCTACTAAGGCATCATCTACTAGGATTTCCCAAGGCATAGCATACTTGGTAAAAATTCCATGCAACTCCTACTCAAAATATCACTAATGCATAGTCAAAATAATAGGACAAAATGTATGAAGCACCACTTGCCTTTTTGGTAGAGAAACTAGCATTCACTCCTTGATCTTGCAATTGTCACACTCTTCAAAGTTCACTACAATTCAATCAAGCAAGGAACGAATTCAATCTAGCATTCAAACAATTCATCACATAAAATAAATAAAACAAGGCAATGCATGCAAGCATGCAAAAGTTTTTTCTATTGAAAAAGTGGTTTCTAATAAGGTTACAAACATTTTGAAACACCTATTGACCATTTATAAAAGTGGCAAAATCATTTAAAATCAAGTTAGTGAAAATGATCCATTTAAATCATTTTTGTTTTGCTAGAAATGATTTTAATCCAGGGAATAATTTCTAGTGTTAGCCAAGTATGTTTTTAGACATAAATGTTAGTGTTTATGGTCAAAGTGTTTAAAACTAATCCATTTTCAAAATGTTTCACTGAAAAATTCATTTTTAAATCCTAGCAACATTTTGTTTTATTAGAAATGCTTTTTATTCAAAGGAATAATTCCGTAGTGTTAATCAAATATATTTTTAATTTCAAAAGTTAGTGTTTAGGGTCAGAGAGTTCAAATAAAACCATTTGCAAATGGTTTTACACAAAAAGCATTTTTAAATCATAGCAAACATTTTTGTTTTACTAGAAATGCCTTTATTCAAGCTTGTATGGAAGAACTTTGCTGAATTCTCCTACAACAACAGTTATTAGTCCAGTATAGAAATGGCACCTTTCTAGTTCTTATATGGAAGAACTTGTCATACTCCTTTGAACTGGTCAGAAACCGGTGAAAGAAAGTTCTTTGGTCCGAATATGATCCAGGAAGTAGAAGATCAAGTTCGTATTATTCGAGATCGTTTGAAAACTGCTCATTCTCGCCAGAAAATCTATCATGATCGTCACCATCAACATGTTGAATATGAAGTTGGTGATCAGGATTATCTTCGGTTCACCCCTTTAAAGGGTGTCCATCGTTTCGGCATCAAGGTCAAACTAGCTCCTCTCTATGTTGGTCCTTTTTGTGTTGTTTCCAGGCAAGGTAACCTCGCATACAAATTGGAGCTTCCTGCAAACTTTCCTGAGGTGCATGATGTTTTTCATGTGTCCCAACTCAAGCGTTGCTTCAAAGACCTGTTTGTGGTGCTGATCACCAAACTCTTGATCTCCAGAAGGATATTACTTATCATGAGTATCCTGTTCGTATCCTTGATGAAACCGAGCGCAAGACTCGTCGTCAAAACATCAAGTTCCTGAAAGTTCAGTGGTCTCATCACTCTGAGGATGAAACAACCTGGGAACGAGAAGATCGTCTACGATCTGAGTATCCTGCCTTCTTTTCTAAAACTTAGGAATCTCGGGACGAGATTCTTGTAAGGGGGTAGAGCTGTAACAGCCCAAGTTTGTGATATATATAACTAGTACTTAAGCATTGCATGGATGTGTTAAATTTAATAAAGTATGCATGTGAGCAAGTTTTTGAATAATGCAAACCCTAAACCCTAATTTCCCTCTCTATATGAAACACATTCAAATGGTTTTGAATATTTTTGAAAACTACCAAAACATTGGAGCCCAAATGGACTAAAAGGGCGCCTGCAATATTTTATATATCTTACAAAGTCCCTGGTATTTTTGAAATATACAAAATAGATTTCAAATGAAAATTACAAAGAGAGAAACAAAATCAGAAAAAGAAAACAGTTTCTGGAAAATAAAACAGAGCAGCAGCCAAACCAGGCCAGCCCAGACCCTCTCCTTTCCCTACTCGCCACTCACGCGCAGCAGCCAGAGCCCAGCCGCGGCCCACCTTGGCCCACTTGTCCCATACCCTTTTGTCCAATCTATCCGCGCCGTTAAGCTCGGGAAGCTTCTACATGTCGAGAGCACCGCCGCTCGCCGGCACCAAGATCCTTGTCGCCACTGTTCGCTGCCTACAAGACCCCCTGGACTCGCGAGGTACCCTAGCTGTGCCCAGTTTCTCTTCCCCCACGCTCGCTCCATCTCTCTGTCGAGCTCCCCGAAACCCTAGCTTTCAGACCTTGCCGGTGCCCCGCCATTCCCGGCCTCCCCTCGACCATCTGACGGTGCCAGGAGCTCCGCCTCGGTCCCCAGCTTCGACCCGCCAAAGGAATCAAGCCCCAGCGCTTTGAATCGTCGCCAACCTTGTCGTCTTCCTCGACCCCGACGAAGCTCGCCGCCGTCGATTAGCTCGCCTCCGACCTCGCCTGGCCTCCCCGAGCTTCCTAACGCATCAAGGGTGAGCTCACAGTCCTCCCGGTGACCCTCGTTTGCCTGCGTGTCGTCTGTAGCCGTAGGTCGCCGTTGCTCTGACGCCACCGCCGCTGCTCCTCGCCGTGCTTGCTTCTCCGATGACCCAAAAAGGGTGGCACCGCCTCTATCGTGTTCGTGTCGCTCCGCTGATTCGAACGCGCGCTCACTCGGTCCCTAGATCAGCCCCTAGCACCGTCCCTCGCCGTCAGCCTACGTGTCTCTGGTGAGCCCATGTGGCATCGACGTGGAGCCGCGTGGCTTGCCCACGTGGCCTGACCCCACCCGTCAGCCTCTGGGGCTAGGCTCTGCCCTAGTGAAAGTCAGCCCCACCCTTGCGCCGACCCCACCTGGCCAACGTGGATGCATACGTGGCCCAGGGCCCAGCAGTTAGTGTCACTGGCTAGCTCAGGCTCGTGTGAGAAAAGGTATTAGATGCGTGTGATGATGTCAGCATGACACAATAAATGTTTTTAATTGACTAAATAATTTCAAAAAATGAATAAATATTGGAAATCCAATAACTTATTTTTAATTCAGAAAAATATGTATAATATACCAAAATGTTCAGAAAAATAAGATCTTTACAATAGCAATATAATCATACATTGTTAACCAACTTTCATGACAAGTTTAATTATAAGAATCAATTGAACCCCATAGGTGATTTCGAGGATCCCTTGTTCTAGGGTTTGGACCTCTTGGACCCCGTTTAAACTATCCAATCATGATCTAGGGTTCATTTCAACACTACTTAACTTGTCATGTCATACATATTGTTTGCGCATTGCATTATGCCATGTCTTGATTGTTGTCTTTATTTCCGGTGTTGGTTCTTCGCGATAGGATCCGAGCCCGAGGCTGAAGTCAATGACACCGAAGATCCATATATGTCTACTGACGGACAAGGCAAGCGTAGTCTCTCATTCTGAACCTACTTTTACAAAGTATACTACTTTATCGCTATGATGCACATGATTCCAAATGTGGTCTTTTGTCAGTAGCTAGTGTTACCTATCTGCTGCATAGTTTCCCTTTTGTAGCATTATACTCCTGACCCACTGCTCCTAGCATACCTAGGTCTGGCATGTGAGTGTTGCTAGAGATTTTGCGACCGACAGCTTAGCCATGCTTAATAGTACCGTCCGATACATTCGGATGATGATTCGAAGGTGCCAAAGAATCTAGAAAGGTAGGAGGTGGAGGTATCATCGATGGAGATAACTGAATATGCTAAGGCTTGTATGGGAGGCCACATTGGGTGTGGTTTTTGTAGTCCAATGCTCGCCACCATTAGGAACCGAGTTCTTGCCTCTTGAACCAAGACGAGTGTACAACCACACGGGGCCATGGGAACCCCTCTATCGACTAACTTGCCTAGTAGATTCCATGAGTCACATAGTTCGGGTTTTCCATTTGGCATACGCATTGAAAACGTTTTGGAAATGAGGAGGTGAAGGAGGTGCATCATAAAAGGTAGGTAAGCGTGGCCGAGGTTGCTTGGGGTCGATGGGGCCCCTGGTGAACCAACCTCGCCTCGACCGGCTTCGGGACTTGACCCGTTACGGCGGAACCATCCTTAGGGCGTGACTCATGATCTCGGCGAAAGCAAGGTAAAGGTCGTGGTCAACCACCCTCTGCCGGCCTTCCAAGGAAGAGTGCTAATAATTTGGCATTAAGAGTCGGTTGGTACGTGTGGGTAATGTTGTACACCCCTGCAGGGTATTAATCTTTTCGAAAAGCCGTGTTCACGGTTATGAACAACTTGGGAACGGACGTGATGATTATAGAGAACTATAACCTAAGTAAAACTTGTTGATCCACATATGATTAAGGATGCTTCCTCTGGGTCGAGGGGGTGATCCTAGATAGGAGGTTCTGATGAAGCTGGTGGTTACCAAGAGATGATAAACAAGATGAAGAAGTCGTTATCTTATCCCTTTTAAAAGATTCTGAGTAGACGAGCCTCTTCTCTCTCTCTCTTGTTTACAAATAAAGATTGTTTTATGCAAAATTAAATTCAGAGAAAGCCTTTCTAGCTAGAGCATGTAGATACTAGGTTATCTAAGTCTTGCGGAGTACATTCTCATACTCAGCCTTGCGCCGTTGTTGTTTTTCTGAGATGATCAAATTACGACTGAAGGTGGCTTCTATGTTGATATCGACGAGTAGTTGGGGGTCCCAGGTATCAGCCTGAGGACTATGGGATAGACGTCGCTTCTGTTTATGGACTCTTAGGCCCTTTGCTAAGTTGTTGTGTAGAACAACATATTTTGCTTTCGCTGTGCGATGTAATGTTGGGTCTTCGACCTCTGGTTTGTAATAACTCTAATATCGTACTCTGTTAAGAGTTTAAACTTATTTCGTTGAATCTCTGAGTTTTGTAATGTTACCGAATCTTACTGTGATCTTCCGTCCTTAGAGTTGAGCTTATCTTAGATGGTGATCTGAGGTTAGTTTAACCCTAATCCCGGGGGGAGGGGTGCTACAGTTATCATGAATGCAATGCTTCTGAATGAAGGCGCACTGGTTCGTTTCAACCATGGCTACCAACCGCGGGGCTAACCTCGAAGCCAGAACCTTTGCCCCCATCTTGGCGAAGATATGGATGAGGCTAATTTGCCTATAGTCACCGAGGAAGGCCGCATCGCCGTGCTTGGGCAGTAGTATGACCAGGGCCTGGTTGAGGCCCTAGAACCCGCGTCCCTTCATGGAGTACAATTTAGTGAAGGCAGTCATTAAGTCCACCTTCACTACCCCCAACAGCACTGTAGGAACTCCGCCATGAATCCGTTCGGGCCAGGCGGCTTGCCATGAGGCAGTCGCTTTATCACCTTCCATACCTCATCCTCCGTGAAGGGTGCCTCCAGGTTCGACAAGTCCTTGGGGATGGAACCAAGGAAGTCACGATCCAAGGAGAATTACCGCTCTGCCGTCGTGCCCAATAGGTTCTGAAAGTGAGAGTACGACGCCTCTGCCATTGGCATCATGGTCCACCATGACTGCGCCATCGACCTACAAGCTCTGAACCACGTTCTTGTGTCGGCGGTAGGAAGCGTGTTGGTGAAAGAAGGCCGTGTTGGTGTTCCCCTCACTCAGCCACTTGATCTTGGCCCTCTGGCGGGCCATGGTACGCTCGAGCGAAGCAAGCCCGAGGTAGGTCCGCTTCAGCATGCGCGGAGGACGCGCTCATCCGATGATAGCTATCTAGACTCCGTGGCCACGTTGAAAAAGACTTTGGTGCCATTTCTCCAAAAGATCTTGAAATATTTTTCTTATTACACAACCAACTATTACAATATGTGCTTTCTACAAACAATTTTGTAAAATAGACCTAGATACCCTCATCTCATACACGAGCAAATCTGGCCAACGGGCCGTCCCGGCACGGCCCAGGTACGGCACGCCCTAAACGGGCCAGGCCCGGCACGATACGTGGCGGCCCGTGGAGCTCGCGTGCGGACCGTGTCGGCACGGGGGTCTCGACCCCAGGCCCGGGCACGACATAGAGGCCAGACGGGTCGGCCCGTGGCACGTGGGCATGTTGGCCTTTTTTGCTGGTCCGTAAAATTACCATACAATAAAGGCCGAGTCTTCCATATGACACGAAAGTTTCTATGGCCTAGTGGTAGAAGGAACGGAGGGAGGGGGTTACATCGCGGGTTTAAACCCCAGGGTCACACCTTTTTGCATATTTATCCCTATATTGTCACTGTATGCAAGTTTGACTGGCCGTGCCGGTCCGCCCGCATGCTTGAGTCCGGCCCGGGCACGCGCCAGCGTCTCACGGGCCTGTACAGGCACGGCATGTCACAGACCGGGTGGTGCCCATGCCGTGCTTCCTTCGCGGGCCACGGGCTAGCCCGCTAGAGCCCGGCCCGATGGCCAGGTTTGTACACGAGACCCTTTAAAAAAAAAAAGCCATCGCCACCAGACAGATACGTTGTTCACAGCCATATATTTTTACGGTACACCTACAGCCACAATTCAACATTCCCCTATCTGTCACCTTGTTTAGAAATTGATCAAATGCTGTACGTTAGTCCTTAGATCTGCCATTGATCATACACCACATGTTATTGCAGTCTTCTCAACCAAAATTTCCGCTAGCAATCCCGGTGTTGTCTCCCAAATCCTACGACTTAATTCTGGCCATCCGTTGCGGATGATGATGCTCGCTGGGAGCGCACGGTCCTGTCGCCACCCACTCTCCCTCCAAGGTATGCGTAATTTATCATCCATGTTCCTCTTTTTCTTGGCCTGACTGAAGTTCTTCGATTGGACCTGCCCTGAAGCTTGCAGTTAAGCTGTCCCCGCTGTAAATTCCACACCAATTTCCACCCGCTTTGTGTGTGTACTGTGTTGAGCGCGCGTGCTGTAGTATGCCAATCAGAGAGGATTGGGATGAAATCCACACCGAGCAGTTATTTTCTGATTACCCTGGAATCTCCCTTGCGTGTTCTTGGCATTTATCTTTCTTTTTCTGTCATATGAATATGTCTTTGATCGTCATATTGATATCCTTACATTGGCAGATCATGTTTGATCAGGTTGGAGATGCCAGATCTCAGCTGTATCCTGCAAACATCTACGTTCTGCCTCACGCAATGTAAGTATTACTTACACCTGACCGTAAAAAAAGTTCAGTTAATTCCTCATGTTGTATCTGTGACAACCAGACCTTGTGTGATATTTATTGAAGGTGACCAGAATATCTGCAGCAAAGAATAATGCGGGGAAACGGAGACGCTCCCGTAATAAGTCCAAAGATCCATCATTGGTTGGTGAAGAAGCTTCTTCAAGCAACGGCCAAGATCCCGCTAGCATCCTTGAGGTCAATGGAGATGTTACTAGTGATGAGATAAAAACTGCAGGTGCCCCAAGGAGTGCTGTGCTTCAGTCTTGCACCCTCACATCTGCCTTGCTGCTTGCCATTGGTCTCGTGCTTCGTGAGGTAAACATTGTTTCTGCAGTGGTTGCAGAGCTAGTTTTTTTTTAACACAATTTCAGCTATTGAAAACACAAGCCATTCTAAAGCATGTACAGTATAATTTCGTACGCTGTAAGATGGCAGGACATCCAAGTAACCTAAATGTCCTACTGTTTGTTTTTCAGGCATCACATATTGCGTCTTCAAATGGATGGCCATTCGCTGACCCTACGGTTGTATCATGTAAGTGGTTTGCTCCTTGTTCTCTTGCAAAATGAATCAGATATCATGTAATGGCCTGAATGTCTACAAGCAAACAAATCTAGTGATCTTCTGCAGTCAATTCTGAAACTTGGCATCTCGAGTTGGTCGCTGGACTAGTAATTCTGATATCCTCTACCAGATACATTCTACTACAGACATGGCCAGATTTCAGAGATTCCAGTGAAGCTGCAAATACACAGGTATGTCCAACCTTTTTAATAGTCTCATATTCTTACTAGTGCCTTGGTTAAGATGCAAATTTTCCTGAACGTGCCCTAAATGCATGTCATTTTGTATTAGGGGAAATCACCAAGATGGCACCAACCTTACAAGAGAAACCTAAACCAAAACCAAAACAAGCAAGCAAAAGGCAGAAACTGAAAACTGTATTCCTAATGAACACCATAAGATGCAATATTTAAGTCTTTCCTCTTTTTTTCAAATAGGGGAGTAACCCCAGCCTCTGCATCAAAGTGATGCATACGGCTCTTTATTTCATTATTAAGAGAAATTAGTACAAATTATTACAAGATCACGGGTAGCACACATGAAGTTCTGTGCAATGAGAAGTTGAGAACCATTCCAAAGAAAATTAGCCAATACAGTTGCTCAATAATCTTATCATCTGGAGTGTTATCTTCAAGAAGCTACCTTTGGAGTGTATTCAATTAGCCACTCTAATTATTTATACGGGAAGCAGTTTTAATGATATACATTTTCACATACATCATCGATGTTCTTTCTATGAACTAAGTGCAAACTGAGAATAACGGATTACCCCAGAGCTGGTCTCTTCATTGTTTTACCACAATTTGTACAGATTTATGTAAACAGAAAAATAAATATTGCTTGTAATTACCACTCTTTTTCTGATGTCATTGTTAACTTAACTCGCCCTGGCAAACTTACTCAGTACTATTAGCCAGTCCAAGTCCCATTGCTATAACACTAGCTTTTTTTTGAACTTGCTACAACACTAACGTTAGATGATTTTATTCTTGCCCACTAGATCCTTACTTCCCTGGAGCCTCTGGATTACATCGTGGTTGCTTGTCTCCCTGGAATAAGTGAGGTAAACATATACGTTTCTCTACAATTTTATTCCAGATTTTTTCTTGAAAATAAATCTTCATGTTTACTTCGATATACCAGGAGTTCTTTTTTCGAGGGGCATTGATGCCAGTTTTTGGATTGAACTGGATAAGTGCCCTAGCAGCCGGTGCCTTTTTCGGTGTTCTTCACTTGGGCAACGGCAGGAGATACTCATTCGCAATCTGGTATCAGCATTTCCCTGCCGTATTTTTGTCATTTCGAATGTCTAGAATTGAAAGCAAAATAGTACAAGGACCATAGGTCGCTTCACAGTTCTTAAAACATGCCAGTTACCACCTAAATTGTTCGTGTATGTTCTTACAAATAAATATTTTTTGTATTTCCAGGGCAACATTTGTTGGCCTTGCCTATGGCTTAGCAACCATAGCTTCCTCAAGCATCATAGTCCCAATGGCATCTCACTCCATAAATAATATTATCGGAGGCTTGCTATGGCGCTTCACCAACAACTCAGAAAGAGAAATGTAGATTGGACCTTAGTACGTCTTTGAAAAAGTTTTCATTTGCAAGTTTTTCGTGTAGTTTTGTACTGGCATAAGCCGTTTAGTTTTTACTGTACTTGCTAGTTATTTTCAGTCACTGCATGTATTATCTGTGGATAATTAGTCTTCGGTTAATTTGGGGGTGAAGTAAGATATTGATCTCTATTTCCCTTCTGTCATATTATCTTCCATGCCTTTTGAGCTGCTCCTGCTGATATACTCTGGCTTGCTATACTGAAACTGAAACCATTCGGTCTGGCATTGTCAGATTCAGAAATCAAAACTGTTGCTTCAAAGTAACAAACGCAGTGTGTTGTCTGAAAAGTAACATACAGAATAACTGGAAAATGAAAGGTTTCCTGGAGATTCTATGTAATTGAAACTGAGCCACTCTGGTGTAATTGTCACAAAATCATGCGGAGACAACACACCGAAATATCTCATGCTCTGTTCCCGAGATGGAGGAAGTGAAGACACATTCTGATACTGTCCATGGACTTGAAATTATTTGCAGCACTTCTCACAGACAGGTGGAAACCTGTGAATGTTGCAGTAGCAGCAGGCCACTCTGCAGTAGTTGTTGCAACCTATACATATTATCAGTTCATTGCTGTCATTTCTGCACTTATCCTGTTCATAGCTGTAAATGTTATCATGAAAACTCTACAAGTACTATTAAGGCAATACAGAGCACTATCTTCGGATTGCCAAAAAGCATGGTAAAGCTTTACATAAGCTACATAAAGCATCATGACGAGCGAGTGTTAGCAGATTACCACTTATAACAATGTATCGAGACTTGATAGTAGAGGTAGCTGCAGGCAAAGATGGTGGCAGAGAAAGAAACCCAATGGAGCGTAGAAGGCAAGCAATGAGAACTATCCCCATCAAAATGGTCTTGTCACCTGCAGTAGCAGACATGTTGAGCTCTTGGTTGGTTCAGCAACAGCAGGCTTAAGATGATATCTATATATGTGTTTAAGCTATGGTTGTTCAGTGTCCTTTTGGGGCAGGTGAGGTTTAGGAAGGAAGGAAGGAACACCAGTAACTCCTTCCGTTTGCTAAGCCTAGAGTAGATTCTTGTGAAAAGCTTTGAATACTTGTGCCAAGTAGAGTTGTTAATTGTTGCAAGTAAGGTGTGTTAGAGTATTTTTTATTTTAATCGACCACATTAATATTGCAGGTGGTATGCATGCATCAACGGACTGATTAGTGGCGAGATTAACTCAGCTAGAAAGTACAAATGCCAAAAACTCCAACGTAATGTCAATTGCTAGTGTGCAGAGTGCTACTTAATTAAGATCTCACTGAACATACTTTTTTTTCATACAACTCTCATGAGCCGGGTTCTATTATCAGCAGATAACAGAACAAAAGTCTTACAACGGCAGAATTAAAACAAGGTTCAACAGAAACCAAAGTCTCAAATCACCAAAGGGATCAACCCAACTACGCCATAGAATTGTTTACAGAGTACAGACCAGCCACTAGTCCCGAGTGATATCCACATCTTCATCCTCATAGCCATTCTTGACTGTCAGTGTTGAAGCGCGGCGCGCCATGTCATGTACCTGGATGGCCATGCTCTGCAGCCGATCAGCACCATCCACCATCATGTCTCGATCCCGCTCATTCTGAAGACTTGCCCAGTAACAAAGGAAGGCACACATGTAACATATTAATCCCAAAGGGAAAGAAATAAACTTTCCTTCAAAACATGCACGATTTCTAGTTTTTCATAAAGCCTAGCAAAGAGCAGCGATGCATATAATGTGAAAGTTAAATCCAAAGGAAAGAAATTTCACAATCCATCAAAAATATTGAGTAAAACAAGATGGTCTAGATTGCGCTCCAATAACATTTGCAATAGAACTCCACATATAAACATCAGCAGGGCATGTGAAGAATAAGTGATTTATAGATTCATCCAAGGGGTAAAAGCAACAAACATAACTACCAACCCACTTTCTTATTTTCAGGTTGTCTTTAGTAGCAATTGCATTATGCCAGTTTAGCCAGAGCCAAAATTTGATTTTCAAAGGCAACCAAGCTTTCCACAGATGTCTAAAGGATCTATCAGGACCAACATCAGCCAACTTGTTATACAAAGATTTAAAAGAGAAAATACCAGACTTAGTATACTTCCTTTTAGGTTAGCTCATCATTCAATCTAAGTAAGGAGAGCATGTTCCTAAGTTCTTGCCAATGAGAAGGTAATATGGGCGACAACCATCTTCTAAAGGAAAAGAACCGTCCCAGATCATTCATCTCTCTAACAGTGCTAGTTTGTTGATTACAAACCTCATATATCTCAGGGGATTTCTCACAAAGGGAGAAATTTCCAACCCCATGGTCATGCCAAAAATCAGACTCTATGTCCCCACCTACTTCCATTTTCCTCCCAACAAGGTAAATTTGTCTAATCTTCATTAGATCTTTCCAGGCAGAATCATTTTACTTCACCTTAACCCTCCGGATACCATGAGTTATCCCATATTTTGCTTTAACAATTCTTTGCCACGACCCATCTTCCACTTTCAACTTCCACTACCATTTACACATAAGGAAAATAGTAAATAACTTCAGATTTTTAATACCCAAACCCCCTTTATTTCTTGGTGTACAGATTAAGGACCACTTAACCATATAGTATTTTTTTTCTTATCACTTGAACCTTCCCAAAAGAATCTCCTAATGATTTTAGTATATTCCTCCAGATTGGTATCAACCATTAGATATATAGACATATGGTAAATAAGTAAGCTACTCAAAGAAGACTAGATCAAAGTAAGTCTCCCACCAATTGAGGATGATATTTTCTACCCATCCATCTAACTTTCTCTTGAGTTTATCAGCCAAAGGCTGCAAATCAACATGTAACCTAGTGGCACAAACAGGGATACCAAGATATTTCATGGGCCAATTACTAAGTTGACAACCAAACATATGAACATACATCAGCCCTTTCTCACTATCCTCTAAAACCATCATGAGTTCACTCTTGTTAAAGTTAATTTTAAGACCTGACATGGCCTCAAACATATACATAATTAGTTTTGTATGGATTAGCTGCGCCACATCATCTTGAATCAGCATAATAGTATCATCATCATATTGCTCACTAAATAAGGAACCAAACCCGTCACCAAACCAGCAGATTGTGCCTAAATAACCATTTTAGCCAATCCTTTCGCGGACAAATTAAAAAGGAAGGGAGATAAGGTATCACCATGTCTAATCCCTCTATGTCTACCAAAATATTTTCCTCTCTTATTATTAATCTTGACACATAAAGTACTATTCTTTACTACCACATCTACAAGCTTACACTAAAAATCACTAAACCCTTTCTGAGAGACACACTTCAACAAGTAATCGCAGTCAACTTTATGAAGGGAATATGCCCGAGAGGCAATAATAAGGTGGTTATTATCTTATTCCTTGTTTATGATAAATGTTTATTTATCATGCTATAATTGTATTAATCGGAAACGTTAATACATGTGTGTTTTATAAACAAATAAAGAGTTCCTAGTTATGCCTCTCATATAAACTAGTTCGTTGATTTACATGATGATCAAGGTTTCCTGATCATGGACATTGGATGTTGTTAATAACGAGATCACAACATTGGTGGAATGATGTGATGAACATTCATCTAAAGTATAGTAATACGATCAAAGTCATTATGTTTAAATTACTATAACATCAATACAAAGTAACTTTAGTCCTTACACCATGAGATCATGTCAATCACTAACATATGAAGAGTGTCTTGATAACATCAAACGTCATACCGTAACAGGGTGACTATAAAGGTGGGTTCAGATACCCTGATAGTGTTATGTAGAGGCTCATGGATCAAGAGTGGGATTTTTCCATCCCGATGAATGAGAGATATACTCCGGGCCCTCTTGGTGATATTACATTGATATAGCTTGCAAGCGAGTGATGGAGATCACTAGAATGTTATATCACGGGAACAAGAAAAGAGTACATATTGATAACGATATCAAACTAGTATAGGGATACTGATGACCGAATCTCGGACATGTAAAATATCACGAGACAAAAGGATTCGGTTACAAGTGCAAAAGGTTCACACGATCACTAGAATTCATCATTGAATGTGTGGGAGTCAGTACGGATATCCAGGTCCCGCTGCTGATTATTGATCGGAGAGGGATCTCGATCATGTCTGCATTATTCGCGAACCGTAGGGTGACACACTTAGGGAATAACGACACCATTTGGATCAAATGAGCTGCCAGAAAAAGAATATCAAAGCGCTGGAATTATTTCAATAGACACCGGAATTGTTTCGGATGAAATTGCTGAAACTGGTTCTGCAAGTGAAATTCAAATAAAGTGAGGGGTTATATGTGAATGTTTGTTAATTAATGTAATTGAAAAAATTCTGAATAAATAAATAAAAGGAGTTTTATTTAATGAGAGATTAAATTAAATTTGGTCGAAATTTAATGGGATTTGAGTGAGATTTTGAGTGGAGGAAATGGAGAGCCATTTGTGTGAGTGGGAGATCCACTCACATGAATGAGGGAGAGGTAGAGGCACCCACCTTGGCCATGGCTTGTGGGCTTCCCCCTCCTCCTATAAAAGGATCCCCTCCTCTCACTTCTCACTAACACTTTCTCGTGAAGGATCTACCTCCCCTCTAGAATTTCTCCATGGTCTCGGATCAGCGAGATACATGTTTTTGGTGGCTTTTTCTGGAGTAAGGATTTGCTACTTCCGCTGCTTTGCTGGAGAGAGGACTCGGAGGTTGTCGGGGTACATGGACGTGTGTGCGATCACGGATGCACCACTGCTTTGCGGTGCTAGACTTGCTAGTGCTGGACAGGCTGTAATTCATCACGATCTTGAGATCGACAAGTGAACGACTACATCCACGAGAACCAATCTCGTAACGCTTTGTCAGTCTTCGAGGGTAAGTTCTCTATGGATGTATATCCACTCATTACTTGTATCTAGGTAGATAGATCTTGGTGCTCAGTTGTTAATATCGTAGGAAATTTTTGTTTTCTATGTTGCAAACCCAACACTTTATTGTAAGATTTTTAAAATAATTCCTGGCTCTTTTTCATTCTGGATTCATGCAAGATCGCATAAAGTGACATCACCCCATCCATTATGTTTCTCCCTTTTATAAAAGCAGTTTGACAACCTGAGATTATTTTTTCCATAAAGGGTTCAATCCTAATTGTCATGACTTTGGTAATTGATTTGTAAAGAACTTGAAGTAAACAGATAGGCCTATATTTAGAGATAACATCAGCATCTAGAGTTTTTTGCAGGAGAATAATCATGCCAAAATTAATTCTAAACAACTCAAGGTTACCAGAATGCAGGTCAGTAAACATAGATATAATATCATTTTTAACTATTGGCCAACAGGATTTATAAGACTCAACATGCACACCATCAGGACCAGAAGCTTTATACCTAACCATAATGTCAAGGGAATTCATAACTTCTTCTTCAGAGAAGGGACTGTCTAACTAGGCATTATCACATGCACATAACTTTTCATTATCAGATCAAATATCAGGGTCCGACCCCAACTGATTCCCTTCTCCTTTTCCAAAAGACATTTTATAATACTCAGTAGCATGAGATAGGAGATCAGAGGCCCCTGAATCAAACTATCATTGTTTTTAGAGAGTACATTACATTTTCCTTTTTCTACCATTAGCAGTTCTGTGAAAATAAGCATTTTTATTATCCCCCTGCAAGAGCCATTTCACACTTGATCTACTGAACCAAAACTTGTCCTCCTCCTCATACATTTGCATTAACATGAACTGGATAAAACCCTTCCTCTTAAATTGACTACTAGATAGTAAACATCTTCCTCCAACTTTTCTAAGAGATCTAATTCCAACATGAGCTCTCTCTTCTCTTTAATAAACTAGCCCCTCAAATTAATCGCCCAACCTTTCAAGCTATTTTTTACATCCTTCAACTTCTGTTGGACCACACTAATGCTTTCCTGCACACTGATAGAGGAATGCTAGGTAGCTTTAACACTATCCTGAAACTCCGGATGAGATAGCCATGTCTTCTCAAACCTGAATTCCCTAGCTTTAATCTCCACACTTTCACAAGTATCAACCACCAAGGGGGTGTGATCAAACATGACTCTTTGGATTTTCTTAACTTGGGTCAAATGAAACATACTCTACCAAGCAAAGTTAACCAAAACCCTATCCAATCTTTCAAAGGTAAGAACTTTTTGATTATTAGACCAAGTATATTAGCTACCAGAAAAATTAATTCCCCAGCATAAGTGTTGATGATAGAATTAAAAACATCATAAAAGTTGGGAAAATTCCTAGGTTTATTCTTTTCACTAGCAAAATGAATGATATTAAAATCCCCTCCTATTAGGGATGGGATAGAAAGATCATTACAAATACTAGCAAACTCAGTAAGAAACAACTCTTTATCCTCAACTTGAGCATATCCATAAATAATAATTAGGAACAACTCCCTTAACAACTTATTATCAAACACTCTAGCTTTAACAAAATATCTATTTGTGATCACTTTATAGACTTTAAATCTTGAGGATTTAAGTCCACACATAATCCCACCAGACCTGCCCACAGAGGGGGACCAGAGACAGGTAAAGCGATCAAACTTTCTACAAACTAAAATAACCATCTTTTTTCATAGTTTCCTATGGCCTAATAAAGTGAAAATCAAACTCACTAATAAGATCTCTGAGACAAAAAGCAAAACCTTCCTTCCCTACCCCTCCATGATTCATTATTAAACCTATCATGAGTATGTTACCTTCATTATCTCTTGCATTAATATGCTCCATAGCTCTAGCCATGCAGAATATCACATAGAGGGTGATTCTTCTCAGCCTAGCATGAAGACCTAGTGCCACCAAGGGGCACACCACCAATTTTTTTAATGATACTATTCTTCTTTCTCATTCATTTCTTGGATTTTTAGAAACCACTGGAGTAAAATACTCATCATCTATATCAACATAATCTTGCCTATCACTATCATTACCATCAACATCATCAATTACCTCTACACTAACAACCCTGCTATTATCTAAGTTTTCTGCCACAAAAGTCTACACTATAACAGGAAAGCAATCTTTCTTATTTGCCAAACAACTTCTAGAATTTTCCAAATCTTATAGCAACTTAACATTAGCAAGAGGTAGAGTTTTTACATCAATACCGATCTCTAAAGATCTTTCCACAATTTCATTGTCACTTAACACAAAAAAAGAATTAGCAGATTGGATAAGTTTATTACCTTCATTATCTCTTGCATTAATATGCTCCATAGCACTAGCCAGGGCATGCATGTTGGCAGTTCCAGTAGCTTGAATCCTCATGCTGGTCCTAGTAGGCAGCGGGCTGTTCAGGCATTGGAATAGTTGGCATGGAGGGCCTAACTATATGAGAAGATATCACATATTACACAAAGTTAGAAGGCATTTCAATAATGTTGATGATAGAGGATTGAACAATACGTGGCTATGACAGATCCTTAGACACACCATCACTCTTTGCAAAAATGTTTTTGCTGGATTCTAGCTCACTACCTTGGGGAGATTCCACCATAGGGTCCAAGTTTTCTCTAGGTAACCTAGAAAAGTGCTGCCTCCATTCATACCTCTTATCACTATTTGTTTCCACCAGCTACTTGTGGAATTCTTCATAAGAAAGTTCACTTTTCAAGGGTTCATCAGGATATTCAAACACCCCAGCTGCTAGAATCCTGGGCCTCTTAATGGACTCTACATACTTGGAGTAATAATCCACAACAGGTGGTGGCTTAATAGCAGTACTAGAAGAAGCATTGTCCTCATTTCCAAAGGAAGTAGGAAGAAGGACATGTTGTCTCAATTTTTGTTCCATAGAAGGGGCATCATCATCACTATCAACCTCATCAACATTCTCATTGATATCTTTCCTTTTTCCCAACTTATTACTCACTGGACATGCATGTAAAAGGACTCCCTTTGAAACTGGCATGGTCATTTTTTGCTGCTTACTTGGGAGAATTCATGATTTCTATGAGCTTTGACATCGGCCAGATGTTTCATGCTGATACTAGATCATAAACTCTCATCATAAATTTATTTGAATATGTTGCGACCCGGGGGAGCAAACCCTTCCCACCGCCGGCGGCCTCCCCTCATCGCCCCATCTCTACCGCCACTACCACCAGCCTTTGCCACAGTGGTGGCAGCCCGTCCGCCCCAAAGGTGGCGGTCGGGAGGCCCGAGCAAGTGGGCGGAAAGACCTCGCGTGACTATGGCATCTCGGCAGGCATGGTCGCGCAACAGAGATCTGGTGCAGGAGCGGCGGCGGGCATCTGCGCGTGTGGCAGGCTTTGGCCAGGGTGTCGTCTAGGTGCTGGTGGGGGTTGGCGGGGGCGTCCGGTCCATCCAGATCTAGCGCCTACGCGTTGACCCTGCCCGAGGAGGCCAGGACGGGGGCGGCCTTGGGACGCCATGGTGGCGATGCTAAGGCCAGGACAATGCCCCTCGACCGTGGGAAGCCATCGGTGGTGGTTGGTCTGCAACTCCGATGACGGCTTGGTCGTCTGGACGGAGAAGAGGATGTCGGGGCAGCGGCCCTGGGTTTTTGCGGTGGTTCGTTTGTATGGGTGGCGCGCTGCGGCCCTACTCCGGTGGGGGCATCACGTTTGGTGGTGGCAACAGTGGTGGCGGTGTGTCGTGATTGAGGATGGCAGCGCGGCGACCGAGGTGGTGGTGTGGCTCCCCTGGCTGCGTGGGTGGAAGGGGCAGCGCCGACATGCGAAAGCCAGGGCGGCAGCCAAGGACTATGGAGGCCTCCCTCATCTCCAGCGAGGCATGGGAGGCATGACGTCGGTGGGGGTTGGGCTGAAACCATGAAGGCCGGAGCGCCGGCTCCGGATCGAGGTGGTGGAGATGTTCTACCTTTGCCGCGCGGGCGGCGGGGCATGATTCTGTTGGCGGGGGCTTTGGCTCTTTCACCGGTGGCCGTGCACACTAGGAGGCTTGAACCGTCTTCGTGATGGTTCCTTGGAGGAGGTGGTCGGGGTCTCCGGACGAAAGTCTTGCCCGAGTAGTTCAGTGCCAACAATGGCGGCGTCCATAGGCACTGTTTTTCCCTTTTGGGGCATTGTCGAGGAGTCCTAACACCTCTCTGTTCCACCATTCTAGGGTGAAAACCCAAATATGGCTTGTCAGGTTGGATGACGGTGGCGTCTTGGACGTTGTCACCCTCCTTGGAGGCGTCATTTTTCGGAGTGGGGGCGCCGATCTCAGTTTTGCTAGTGCTGCTGGTTGAGTCGGCGTCTTTAGGTTGTTTCGGCATGCGAGTGCCGCTGGCGTGTTCTCTGTGGCCTTCCTCTCGCCATGAAGCTTGGGAGGCCTAGCCGTTCTCCTTCGGCTCTAACTTCCTCTCTAGGTACGTGGACCAGGTTTTCCATGGTGCTCTTCGTTGTTGTTGTGCTGGTGTCGTTCGACGGAGCTCTAGACCTAGTCTTGCTAGGTAGTGTAGCCTTGTGTGGTTTTTGTCGTGCTGTTTTGGGATCTTTTTCTTATTCGGTTCCCCTTTAACCGCACACGTATCGGATTTCGGAAGTTTGGCCAGTTTCTTTTTCAAACTGGCTATTTCTTTTCTTCTATATAAAAGGCAGAGTGCTGGTTGCTCCAAAAAGTAAACATGTTACCCGGGCAAGGGATATCAAACAATAAACTGTAAGTTGCTTAATATTTGAACACTATCTTCCAACCACATCATCGTAGTCGCCTTATATTTCCATCTCATTCCAACCTTATGCCATGAATTCTGTTTGAAATTTCCCATACTACTACAAATTGATCATGTACTCTCTAGACAATGCACGAATGGTTGCATAACTTTGATCAGTCAACGTTGTGTGCATGATGGCCCCTAGGGCCTCGCTCCCGCCGACCTCCGCTCCGACAGTTCCCTTGCCAGGGTTTGCAGGTCGCCACCGCCGGTGCTGCTGCCACCGGAGCCCTCTCCCATCTTTCCATATGGTAGTTGGAGTAGCGCCTGCTGGTGTTGGTGTTGCTGCTGCAAGGCCTAGTGGGACTGCGTCGGCGGGTTGAAGAGCAATGGCATATCGTCGCTACATGCCGGGATGTAGGACGACCACGGCAGGTCGGAGGTGGAGAGCATGGTGGTTATTGGTACGTGAGGCGCCTGCAGCGAGAAAGGCGGCGGCGATGACAGCCCTAGCGAGGCGAGGTGGGCTTGCATGTGGGCGAGCCCGGCCTGGAGGTTGGCCACCTGGAGGAGATCGTTCAATCAATCATGACATGCACCAAGGAAGTTGGCGAGTTAGATCAGATAATTGAAATGGATGAAAATTAATCTCGCATTATATATTTCTAGATGTGCAAATGGAGTATGATTGAATGAAGCAGCAGATACATGAATGAATAGCTAGGGCCTAATTTCCTTCTTGGTCTTATCACAAAAATGCAACATAACAACCAGATTTATGGCGATGTCATACATTTGCAGATTATGTAGTATGAAGAACTAAAGGCGAGGGAACAAAATTAAAGGGCTAGTAGATATTTGAACTAATGGTAAGGAGATGTGTAGAAAGACACACGCACGCACGCACGTCCAAAACCCCAAAACCAAAACCGACAGGATTGATATACGTACCTGTTGCTGGAGGGCAGAGATGTGGGTGACGCAGCCGTGGACAGGGTCGCGGAGGCGCGCCTGTGCCTCATAGCAGAAGGTGACCACGGCGTCGAGACGCTTGTGGGGAGGGATCTGAAGGAGGAGTTTAGATACGTTGCTGGCGCCAAACACCCTGTGCACTGCCGAGAAGTGCGTCGCCCCATGCTCGGAGTCGAAATAGGGCGCGAAAATTCAACCGGCCAAGCACCTGCGCCGCAGGAACTTGCACGCCCCACACGGCCGTCCACCAGCACCGCTGCCTCCACCTGCACCACTCATCTTTCAAGGAAATGAGCGAGCTACCTAGCTCGTTGTTTCTTACAGGGGGTTAGTTTCTTACAGCTGAGAAAGACTTACTTCACAGGGAGGTTATTAGCTGGAATGAGGATTGATATGGGTTGTTTGTCCCATTGCTGGAGGGTGGTGTCCACATATATATATAGTGCTAGTCATTAATAGTTTCTAATTTTGTGTTGCTAATCCTTGCGGCCTATCTGCTGGGGTTTTTCTATACGCGCTTATTTGGGCGCTGTTTTATTGATGACGAGCTAGACTTTACAACCCAAACAAGTAGCTAGGGTTTCGCATATTGATCAGAAATGCTATCATGCCACGTGTATAATGCTAGAGAAGACATCGTTGCCCTTATCCTCTATATCATCGAGAATGTAATTAATACAAGTAATACAATGCACTACTAATAATTAATGAGTATTAATTAAGTTTTAACAAGAAATTAATTATGGAACTAGAAGATAAGCTTCTCTTAATTCCCAATAAATCATGTTTGCCTCAGTTAAGGGAAGGTATTCTATGTCCTCTTTGTTCCAACTAAGCAAAAATCTAAACATGGTCAATGGTGAACCCAGGAATTTAAAATGGGGTATGTATAGTGATAAAATATCCAACACAACATACGAGTCATGAAAGTTCACGATAGCATCAATGAAGCTAGAAATTGTTCTTAGTGGCGGCAACGTTTCATTATGTTAGAAAAAAACATAGAAACATATATATTTGTTGTCACAAATTGAGCACATACGAGAACCCCGAGTGTCGCTATCCTCTACCAAGTCTCAACCAAACTAAATCAACCAGTGAACTAATGCAAATTGTTGCCTACATTTGATCAATGCTTGACATCCTCGAAAAATTAAAAGGCGAGAAAAATATGAACACTCACAATGCAATCAACATTGCTACCATCGCCGTCGAGCCATGGAGCATGCACACACAGTTGTGCTTGCCGGCTGTGGGCACCACCATCACCTTGCCTGGTTGTCAGCCAATTATGAGCGCCCGAGGAGGCGAGACTGCATCTTTCATTGACGCCACACGTTGATCTTCTGGTTAGAAGTCGGCCTGCCGGGGACAGAATGGATTGTGGTAGGGCAAGAGCGCTCCGCATCGGAGCTCGGCTCGCTTTGGATCTTGCAACCGATAAGGTTAGCGTCACTGCCTAGCGGCCTGGTGGAGAAATGACTAGTATTGAAGGTTGGATGGCCTTTTTTTCCCTGTATTCCTACGTCTCTTCCATGTGTTAGCTTTAGTACATGCCGCCGACACATTTTCCCCAAGGCGCGCATACTCTCGCCTCTCACCTCCTTTTCGTCGTTTCTCTCTTCCTTATCCAATACTATAAATTAAATATGCTTCCGTAATATTCAGTTTCAAGCGAGTTTCAAGCCTTTGGGTTAGTGCAAAACGTACTTATGTGAACCCAGTTTAACTGGTGATGGACGAAATTGAGGGCATTGATTCACACGCATATTATGATCCTTGGACGAAGTAATGAAGTTATATCTTATACTTTGTTAAAAATATTGTTTTCTCAAAAACATAACAAACTCTCAATAGGTGGAACACATTTTGATTTTTTAGTGCATATAAACATGGTACATTTTGTTATCAATGATATAATCTTATTTGACGATATTGTTGACCGCGGCACAACCATAAGGGATGATTATCTAGAGGGGGAGAACGATCTTACCATAAATACCGTTTGTTATAGGATAGGATACACAGTGT
Organism: Avena sativa; assembly: GCA_916181665.1. Lineage (NCBI taxonomy): Eukaryota > Viridiplantae > Streptophyta > Magnoliopsida > Poales > Poaceae > Avena > Avena sativa. Next base: position 48,294,715 of record OV702279.1, on the reverse strand, counting down.
ATTGCTTCTTGTGAGGGCAAGCTAGGATATTTATGTCGATGGAAAAAATCATGTTGTGAACAATATGTCTTATGTGTAATCCAATGATGATATCACTTTATATTTCTGTTAGCTATATGTATAAAATATTATGAAACGATGGATCCCTTCACAAAATGGTCATTTGTATGTATGTCTACAAGTCTATAAATCGTTATTTTGCAATCAATTAGCATACAAATATTGTCTCCAGGCCTTGAAGACATTAGACAATTCCTATTGAATCACAGCTGGCAGTTGTTACAACCAAACGACTTTCATTTTTTACACAGTTGTCAGCTCATATCAGATTTGTCACAACTGATTTTTAAAAATCTACAGCTCAAAAAATACACCCATAATTAGGCTAGCTTGATCAGATTTCAAACCAAGTAGATTTCATGCATACGGATAATGAGTGTGGGCTGCTGCAAGATTAATAGAGAGGGACGAAGAACGACATACACAACTTTTGGACAAACTAAGACTATCACGAATGGAAACATTTGATTAACTTGTAGTACTTCCTCTGTTCGGAAATAGGAAATAAGTGACATGTGAATATAGATAAATTCAAGTCACTTATTTTCAGACGAAGTAAGTAATAGAGATGTGACATAATTTATTTAGTTTTCCTCTTATATTTTGTTGTCTGTAGCTTAAATAATTCTTTCTTTTGCTGTTGTTGCTTGGAACAGAGCGGCTGAAAACAACCAAGTCGTGAGCTCTGTTGTAAGAATGGGTATTGATCTCCAAGGAGGAACCCCCTTCCGGCCTACTAGGCGTCTACGTTGATGAACTCAAGTCAAGTCAATCATGGGTCAACAAGGACCCCGGTCATGACATGGTCAAAAGGTTAAATATATCTACAAGACATAGAAGATAAAATCAAAGATGAAGCCATGAAGCAAGAAGCCCATCAGGTGGAGAACTAGTTGGACTAGTTAACCATGGGCTAAGGCTCATATCCTCTTTCATCCACATCCTTCATGGGCTAGTTTTGAGATACTAGCGCATGGCTTAATAGATTGATAGGATACACATACCAACAAGTTACAACTTTTTTTCCTGGTCTCATCTTCAAAGGAACTTCAGATTATGCGTGCTTGTCCTAAAGAAGTATGAGGATGGGCGGCCGACCAGAAAGTTATTTTCGGGTGCTCACGAGTGAGTACAAAGTGCGCAGAAAAGATGAGTGTTGGTCTATAGGCCTAAACTAGAGATCCTAGAAAGCTGCCAGGGGTGACAGCCGCCACGCTTGGGGTGGCTGGGATGTTACAAGTGGTATCAGAGATGATCTTCGTGGTTACACGGACGTGTGCGAGTCAGGGGAGTGGTTGTGAAACATGGCGTGTGTGGTCCAGAGTGGACACGACATGACACATATACCGGCACTGGACACACAAACATGGCTAAGAGAGGACTTTCCTGGCTTGTGGTTGATCGATGAGGGCGTCGATATTCTAAGGTTTGGTGTATGTGAGATCCTGGCGCATGGCTTAATAGGATTGATAGGATACCTATACCAACAAGTTGCAACTTTTTTTCCGGTGCTCATCTTCAAAGTAACTCTAGGTTAGGCGTGCTTGGCATGGAGCAATTTGAGGATGGGTGACTGACCGAGAGGTTGTTCACGGGTGCGCACGAGTGAGAACAAAGTACGCAGAAAAGATAAGTGTGGGTCTGTGGGGCTAGTTTAGAGATAGCCACCGCGCCCAGGGTGGCCGGGGTGTTACACTAGTGGACCAAGCTTTACCATTGTACCCCCACCTACCACCATAAAGGATAACCTTAGTCTGTGGGGCTAATTCATTCTCGATTCAATACAAGAGGGGAGGGGTTAGATATCCACTTGGACTCTAGTTTCGGACCTCAAGATCCATGTACAACTCTGGCGACATTTTGCGGGGCCTTGACTTTCCGGGAAGCCTTGTTCGAACCGGGTGAAAGGGCATGTGTGCCCCATACGTGGTTTTGGTAATTAATGACAATATCTATGGACTAATGTTTGTATTGAGTTGTACACGTAGGGATTGTACATAGGAAATGCTTAAACCATGTGTTTGCTTCAAGGTTGAAATAATAATAAATCAAATAAGAACAAGTGATGACCAATGAGATATTCAAGAGAAGATCCAAAGTGTGGCCATGTGAGAGTTGAGCCTATTGCAAGCATGTCTTGAAGAATGAGAAGGTTGAGTGAGTCGTCATGTTTATCTTCAAGACACGATCATCATTATGAAGTAATGGATTAATGAAGATGTGCTTAAGTGAGGCCTTTCCATATTGATTATGGGGAATAACTATGTGATTCTTCACCAAGAAAGTGAAACCAAGCGTAATGAAGAAAGGTATTCCAACTTAAAGTGGATAAGATAGTCATCATCTTGCTCAAGTAGAAGCAGGCGCAATCAAGAAAGGTCTTCCAACTTGAAGTGGACAAGATAGCCATCATTTAGCTCAAGTTGAATGCGCAAGTCAAAGATATTATCTTGATAGGTTTTATGTTTTACCGGTCAGTGTTGATTGAGATACCGGGTTATAGGATAAGTAGTCGTACTATTGATGGTTGTGAAAATACTCATCTTTCTCCTCATTTAAATCGTATTTTTAGTCAAATAATTGGCCAAGAATCTCTCTAACCTTGCTACTAATGACTAATTATTGCAAATATGTGCAATCCTTTGTTTTAAATTGTGTTGTACAGGAAATCACACTTTTAAAGTGAAACCAGGAGCATTTATTGAAGATTATGATGTTCCCTACTTAGGCAAGGAAACCAGGGTCGAAAAGAAAGCTCCAGAAGGTTTGACGACCTGCCTTACGAGCAAGGCCCACCCGTACGATCCACCCGTACCATGTGGTAGCGGCTATATATTTCGTGAAAGCTCCTATATATATCGAGACTCCATGTGTCGTGTAGAGAGCTGCCATTCTCAGATTGCATCACAACACCATCGAAGGAGATCCACCACCATAGTTCATCATCTCTACCCTACATCCACTCCATAGCCATAGCCATCATCTTGCACTTGAGATCTCCTTGTGAATTGGAGACCATTGTACGAATATTTGATTTCAATATAATTATTTTGCACAATGTTTTCTATCCTTGATATTATTATTATGAGTGAGTAGGTGTGGGTTAGGGTGAAACCTCGCAGCGATTATGTGCATATAGTACATGGGAATATTATGTGGTGATTGAATAGAGATATGTATCTTTGTATTTTTGTCTCTTGTCTCGATCCATGGACTTGTAGGTATCCAAGATCCCAGTGATTTGATAATGGCTTGAGGTGAGATGAGTGGTGCACGAAGACTTCATGTGAAACCCAGTGACAACAAGGGGAGTACGGTCTTCGTTTAGGTATCTACTTGGGAGTAACAACAACATCACTTCTTAAGGCTTTGATATGTATTTTACTTAATAACTGTTATAGCTCGGTGCTTCGTGGTATAATAGTTGGATCAAAAGACTATTGCTATGCATGTGGCTCATAGGGACTTTAGTGTATTAGGATGTGCTGCCCATAACCCTATCTATATTGGATTATTTCACACATAAATGTGCTTATTATTATTATCTTTATCCCATATAAATATGTGCAGTTGCAGGTGAATCTTCAACTCTGGCCTATTTCCATCCATTGCAACAATCAATTATTCAAACTAAACTAGAAAGGTCCGATAAACATCAGTTAAATCGAATAAAAAAGTCTTGTAAATGTGATTCATATTTTTTCATACGGAAACTGTTTAACAAGGTTCGATTAAATCTAGGTATACTAGGGAAAAATCTACTATGCTGCATCCGTGAATTTGGATCGAAGGTATCAACTATCAAGAGGGCTCTCGAGTGAGTAACTTGATCGCATCGTTCGAAGAGAGCTCAAACCTTTGCATATTTGGCATCATCTTTCTTGGTTGTTATTTGGATTTTACACATGTGAGGATTTATATCTTGTGGTTATCTTCATAACAAGCTCAGGTTCATCAAAAACGGATTTCGAACAAAAACCTATTGCATTTTTTTTATATTGGAGGTTTTTCTAGTTCCTGTTTTATAGAGAGGTCAAACCTTTCATCATTTGGTTATATCTTCTTTCTCCGGACTATGATTTTTATCTGCATGGTCTTGTAGATCTTGTTATCCTCTTTGAAACTAGCATAAGATAATCAAAATCAGAGCCCGAATGCAAAAATTATAGTTGTTTTCGTATTAATGTTTTTCCAGTTTTGCCATGGCTGGAATGTTCGGTATGAACACACCAGACACTCTGGTGTCGCGCAGAAATATCCGATTTGAGTCGTGTGGTGACACCTTGCGGTACCCCAATCTGTAAACTAGCCGGAATATCCATCCATGCGTTTCGGGGATCAAACAGTTGGATTTTGGAGGACATATATAAGGGGACCTTCTTCACCAATTGTTCCCCAGCCTTTCTTGCAAGTTTCCCCCTCCATTGTTGACCTTCTTGAGCTTGATGTCTATCAATCCCTCTAATTATTCTTGCATATTTTTTAGGGAAAAGAGAAGGGAATCTAGATCTATATTTCCACCAATCAATTTCTCATCTAAGTGAGGGGAACCTATTGGATCTAGATCTTAGAGTAATTTGGTGTTTCTCTTCTTTGTTATTTCTCTCTTACTCCCTGATAACTGGGTTCCTGCGTCCAACAATAGGGTTATTGAAGTACTTATAGCAGCAAATATTTATTAAAAAGTTTATCCCAAGGAATCTTCACAAATGGAAACAACACAGCCCCGCAGCCAAGTTGTCAGTGTGACCACATTCACACCCAAAACGGTGTTTGAAAATAGTATACTCTATAGGTTTATAGGATAACGGTAACTGAGAGAGGTTTAAAGTAACTAACAATAAAGAACTAAATGAGAACAAAGTAAACCAGAATTGGAAGGAAACCAAAGGTCTTATATATAGAATTGATTAGAGTAAAGGCAGTGTCTAGGCTTTCGGTCTCACTAGTACTAGAGGGGCAACTATGTAGCCATCTATTGGATTACACAAGATACAACTTTAGATAAATAAATGATCCCCAATGTTTTCGGGTTGTCACGCATGTGTACTACATACAGCCTTTTGTCGTTGTCACTCACGCAATTCAGTAATGCACTCCATACCAAAGCATCACATGAACTCATCTATCTCCCCCTTGTCACTAGAAGAGAGAATAATATAATAGATCAAAACACAAAGTCTAGGGTTGCACACTAGATCATACCTTACCCTAGAACCGAATCAATCACTCAAACATAGATGAATAATAACACAAGGGGTAATCCATGGAGGTCATCATGTTGAATCTTAGAAATAGTAAATACAAGAGAGGGAGATGGAGGCGTTGATGGATGTGGAGATGGTGATGAAGCCGGTGCTCGGCGTGGTGGTAGTGGTGATGGTGATGGCCTCTGATGGGGATGTGCCTACCGGGGTATACCCAGCAGGACGTTTCCGACTGGCCCAGGAACAGGCGAGTGGGCCTGCAAGGCGGCGACTGGATCAAGGCCCGGTGTGGATCCAAGCGACTAGAAGCTAAAGGCCCAGGCGAGTAGATAGGCCCAGTCGAGTTAGGTTAAACGATTACCGAAGCCTTAACTGATTCGGTTGAGATATGTAAACCCTAGGGGAGGTGAGCCTATATAAACCTCCCGATAGGGCGAGTAGAGATACGTTCCATCATACACCCAAGCGACTCGCCGCCTAGCCGTCGAGCTCGCCCATTGTACCACCATCATAATACAATCTAGCAGGAGTAGGTCTTTACCCTATGGGGGGCCGAACCTGGGTAAAACCCTGAGTCTCTGCCCTCATCTCGCACCGCAGATGGCTGGCCGCCCTTGCCCCTCGTTCTACTACTCGCTGCCGATTGCAGCATCTGCCGTGACCATTCCCACGACAGTGGAGCCCACCGTGGGGCCTGGCCGGTGTTCTGCGGCGAGATCCAATCTGCCCATCAACGAGACGGTCGCCACCGGCCGCATGATAGCGATCCGCGAGATGCTCCAAATCTTGCCGAGCAGCTACGTCTCGGCGGCGCGACCCGTCACACACAGCGTGATCCTGCCGGTCGGCACGATCAGCCTCTTCGTCGGCCTCACCGACGTCATCGTCTCGGAGGAATCGGCTTGCATCCGCGAGTCGCCGCCACGCGATCGGCTCTCCGAGAGCCAGATCCGCACGATCCATCGCCTCGCCTCCGAGTACAACTCGGCCCACAGTAACGCGGCCGAAAACTCAGTGGCCGCAGAAGACGCGGCCCTCAACGACGACGCCGACTCGGCGACCCCGGCGTCACCCGCCGGATCCATCACCGCGGCTTCACCCGCGGGCTCCATCACCCAGGTCTCCAACATGGGAGACTTCGAGGACCCCTCCATCCTCGGGATCTTCGACTTCGACTCCGGGTCGGAAAATTCCGCCGACCTCCGCGACGGAACCGGTCGCCAGGCCGCGACCTACATGGCGACCGGCACCGAACCGCCGGAGGACCCCTTCTCCACCCCAATCCCTCCTAACGCCATGGCGATGGAGGTCGAGGAACTCCGCCTGAAACTGGCGGAGGCAGTGCGCAAGGAGCAAGCCGAGCGCGAAAAATTTCGCCTCGAGCAGGTGATGGCGCAGGAGCTATCGCGCTACCACCAGCAGCGAATCAGGTCGCGCCTGAACACCACCGTCCAGGGGCGCGCCCTGAACTTCGACGATGAAAATGACCCGGCCCGCGTGGCCGAGCGCGCGATCTGCGAAAACGACCCACCAGGAGGAAGCGCCCGGCCCCCGCCAGGGTCGACGGCGATGGGCGCCCCACCTCCACCCAACCGCACACCCCCCAGGGACCAGCCGCGGATAGTAGTCTCCTCACGGGAGCGAGACGCAAACGGCCTCCCACTGTTCTCCACCCCGATGGACAACCTCGTGGCGGGCCGAGCAGCAGCCGACAACATCACGGCCACCGGCGACGGTGCCCTACAGATCCAGTATGTCAGGGCCCTGCTCGCAAAGGCCGTCGAGCAGCAAAACGCAGGAGCCGACTCACAGGGTCGAGTGTACTCGCGTTCTTCGGGAAGCAGAGCAGCCTCGAGCGGCCGCCCAATGGCGGCGAACACCCTCAACTGCCCGCCACCAGAGCCACTACAGCTCCAACACCGACCCGCGGACGCGAAACTCTCCACCAACGACCCTAGGCCAGCGACCAACTTCGTCGCCGCCAACGGTCAACCCATCGACGCCCGCACCCACATCATCAACAACCAAAGCTAGCGCGCACGCCAGCCCGACGACCTGCGACACACCCTAACCAATCGCCGCGACGGCGAGCCAATGGGGTCGCTAAGTCGACTCGGCCCCAAGTGCTTCGGACCGATGATCCAAGGCGAGAAGTACCCGCCGAACTTCAAAGCGCCCAAGGAGATAGAAAAGTACGACCCCTCGTACGACCCCGCCGTCTGGCTCGATACATACCTCATGGCGATGGGGATCGCGGGCCACACCGACCTGCTAGCCGCCCGTTACCTCCCCCTGATGATGGAGGGGACGTGCAGACAGTGGATCAACACCCTCCCCCAGGATAGCATCGACTCCTGGGAGGAGATGCGCGACGCCTTCGTCAGACACTTCGAGTGCTCCTACACCCGCGCCACCACCATCGAGGACCTGGAGCGATGTGTCCAGGGACCCCGCGAGTCGACCCGCAACTGGGTCCAGCGGTGGCAAGAACTCTGGTACAACGCGGTCGGCATCCACCCGGACACCGCGATCCATTGCTTCAAGACCTCGTGCCGCTACGAGCCTTTGGTTGCCAAGCTCAAGCGACATTCTCGCACACTCGACAACATACCGGACCTCCTCGAGATCGCCAAACGGTATGCGGAGGAAGATCCAAACCAGGAAACCGACGATGAGTCGGGAGGTCAACGCCGCACGAGCGGCAACGACAGCGGACGGCAGTCCGACCTACGCTACAACAACACTCGCCTCACTAGCAAGCGCCGCAGTGACGGGCGAGTCGACTTCGTTGCCAACGCTGGGCACGCACAACGCGAGCCCAAAAGCTTCCGTCGCGACGGAGGACAACGCCGTGACGGCGGCAACTACAAGGCCAAGCCAAGGGTCGACCTTGCGGCCCTCCTTAACCAACCTTGTGCGTTTCATAGCAGGGAAGGAAAACCCGCAACACACACGACCGCCGACTGCCACACCCTCAGGGAGATCGAGAAGGCACGGTGAGCAAGGGAGGACCCCGACAACAACCCGCCAAACGGCGGAAAGTTCGGCAACGTGGCCGGCTCGCTCCATACCTTCACAGGCTTCAACACGAAGCGCGAGAAGAAGGTCATCACCCGTGCCGTCTCCGTCAACGCGGTGGCCCAGGTGGACGTTCCTTAGTTCCTCAACTGGTCGGAGCAGCCCATCACCTGGAGCCGCCAGGACCACTCGCCGCGCATTGAGCACCCAGGCCGAGTCGCCCTGGTGGTCAAGCCAAAGGTGGGCGACTACTGGCTCCCCAAGACATTGATGGACGGCGGCAGCTCCATCAACATCCTGTACCTGGACACCTTCAGGCGGCTGCGGCTCCCGCAGTCGATGATCGAGACAACCCACACCACGTTCCACGGCATCGTCCCCGGTCGGAAGGCGTACCCGATCGTCAAGGTCACGCTGCCAGTCACCTTCGGCACACCAGCAAACTTCTGCACCGAGCGGATCGTCTTTGAGATGGTGCCCTTCGACAGCCCCTACCACTGCGTCCTGGGGCGCCAGGCATTCGCCAAGTTCATGGCAGCGCCACACTACGCGTACAACGCGATGAAGCTCCCCGGGCCGTGCGGCGTCATCACCATCAACGGAGACCCCGACATGGCCACCGAGTGCGAGGCCAAAGGAGCCGAACTCGCCGATGCCGTCATCACGGCAGAAACCAACCACGCCGATGAGCTCGCCAAGTACGCGAGCGGGGTCAACAACGACGACCCCACCATACTCAAGAATCCCAACTCGGAGGGCGCAAACACCTCAACCTTCGAGGCAACGACGCACACCCGCACCGTCGTGCTGGTCCCAGGCGACTCCAGCCAGACAGTGACGATCGGGACGGGCATGATCCCAGCCTAGGAAGGCGCGCTCATCGAGTTCCTCCGTGAGTACAGGGACATCTTCGCATGGAAACCCTCTGACATGCCTGGTGTCCCTAGGGAGCTCGCTGAGCACAAGCTAAACGCCGACCCCAAAGTGCGACCCGTCAAACAGTCGCTGCAGCCCTTCAATGAAGAGCGCCGCCGAGCCATCGCCGAGGAGGTGCAGCGTCTACTCGCTGCCGGCTTCATCCGGCCAATCAAGTACTCCAAGTGGCTGGCAAACCTAGTACTGGTCGAGAAGAAGAACGGGACCTGGAGGATGTGTATCGACTACACAAACTTGAACAACGCCTGCCCAAAGGAGCAGTTCGTCCTCCCGCGGATCGACCAAATAATCGATTCCACCGCGGGCTCGGAGTCGCTATGTTTCCTCGACGCCTACTCTGGGTACAACCAGATCAAAATGGCTGTCAAGGACGAGGAGAAGACGGCGTTCATCACGCCATTCGGAGCCTTCTGCTACACCGCCATGACCTTCGGCCTCAAGAACGCCGGGGCGACCTACCAACGGTGCATGCAAGAGTGCCTCGCGAGCCAAATTGGCCGCAACATCCACGTCAACATCGATGACGTGGTCGTAAAGTCCGCTCGCCAGGGTGACCTACTCGCCGACCTGGCGGAAACGTTCGCCAACTTGCGAAAATACAAGATAAAGCATAACCCAGGCAAATGCACCTTCGGTGTACCAACAGGACAACTACTAGGGTACGTCGTCTCCAAGCGAGGGATCGAGGAGAACCCCACCAAGATCGACACGATCGCCCGACTCGGCAAACCCGAGTGCCTGCGCGACGTCCAGAAGCTGGCCGGGCGAGTAGCGGCTCTCAGTCGCTTCATCCCCCGTCTGGGCGAAAAGGCGATGCCCCTATACCGCCTGATGCGCAAGAACCCCACCTTCCAGTGGGACAAGGAGGCGGATGACGCGCTTCGTGACCTCAAGAAGGTGCTACTCGCCGCCCCCACCGACAAAGAACCCATGCTGGTTTACGTCGCGGCTTCCGAGCGCGTCGTCATCGCCATCATGGTCGTCGAGCGACCGGAGGAAGGAAAGGAGCGCCTAGTACAGCGACCGGTGTACTACATCAGCGAGGTCCTCACCGAGTCGCGCCAGCGATACCCGCAGTACCAGAAGCTGGTATACGCGGTCTTCAGAGCACAGCGGCGCCTGCCGCACTACTTCCAGGAGCACCCGATCACGGTCGTCTCCTTAGCGCCGTTGCAGGACATCATCCGCAACCGCGAGGCGACCGGGCGGGTCGCCAAGTGGGCCGTCGAGATCGGCGTCCACAACATCAAATACGAGCCACGAAAAGGGATCAAGTCGCAGGCCCTAGCGGACTTCATCGCCGACTGGGAAGAGGCCCAGCAGCCAGAGAAGCTGCCATACCTCCATTACTGGAGCCTGCACTTCGACAGCTCCAAGAACGCGGACGGCGCAGGCGCAGGGATCGTGCTAACTTCACCGAAGGGCGACAAGCTCCGCTACGTCCTCTGCCTCGACATCACACCCTGCACCAACAACATGGCCGAGTACGAGGCCTTACTCCACGGCATGCGAGCTGCCAGGGAGATGAACGTCAACCGCCTACGCTGCTACGGAGACTCCGACCTCGTCGCTGGGCAAGTCGCTGGCACCTGCGGCGCCGTCTCCCCCACCATGGCGGCGTACCACCAAGCAGTGGACAAGCTGGGCGGACACTTCGCAGGCTACTCTGTCGAGTGGATTGACAGGCGGAAGAACGAGGAGGCCGATGCACTCTCTCGCATTGGGTCGGCTCGACTCGCACCACCCGCCGGCGTCTTCCTCGACACAATCACCAAGCCATCAGTCTCTCCCCCGAGGGAGATCGACATCGGAGTCCCGTTACAACCGGAGGCAGCCCTGGTCGCACTCGTCACCGAGCCAGACGACTGGACCAAGCCCTACGTCGCCTACCTGGAGGCCGGTACCTTTCCGGCAGACGAGACGGACGCTCGGATGATCGCACGCCAATGCAAGTCCTACACCATCATCGACGGCGAGCTCCACAAGCGCAGCGTCACCGGCGTGTTCCAACGCTGCGTCCAACCCGCCGAAGGACGCAAGATCCTCCACGACATCCACTCCGGCGACTGCGGCCACCACGTCGGCGCCCGCTCTCTGGTCGCCAAGGCTATGCGGCATGGCTTTTACTGGCCCACCGCACACGCCGATGCCGTCGACATTGTCCAGCGGTGCGCCGGGTGCCAGAAGTACGCCAACCAGACGCACGTGCCGAGCTCAGCGCTCAAGACAATCCCCATCACCTGCCATTCGCCGTATGGGGCATGGACATGGTAGGCCCCTTCAAAAAGGCTCCCTACGGCTACACCCACCTCCTGGTCGCGGTCGACAAATTCACAAAGTGGGTGGAGGCCAAGCCAGTCCGGAAATGCGATGGGAATACCGCCACTAAATTCCTACGCGAGCTCATATATCTCTACGGGTTCCCAAACAGCATCATCACGGGCAACGGCACCAACTTCGCCAAAGGAGCCATGGCCGAATTCTGCGAGGAACACCACATCCGGCTCGACCTCGCATCAGTCGCCCACCCGGAATCCAACGTCCAGGCGGAATCGGCCAATCAAAGCATCCTCCACGGCCTGAAGCCGCGACTCCAAGTACCACTCGAGCACACTGCCGGGTGCTGGGTTGAGGAGCTACCCTCCGTCATCTAGGGCATCCGCACCTCGGTCAACAGGTCGACAGGATTCACCCCCTTCTTCATGGTGTACGGCGCCGGGGCAGTCATGCCCACCGACCTTGAGCACGACTCGCCAAGGGTCTTCCACTACACGGAGGCTGCGAACGAACTCGCATGACAGGATGGAGTCGATCAACACGACGAGGCACGCGACCTAGCTCGCTCGCGCACCGCCATCTACCAACAAGGACTCCGCCGCTACCACAGCCGGCGGGTGAAAACTCGCACCTTCCAAGAAGGCGACCTGGTGTTGCGCCTCATCCAGGACAAGAAGGGCATGCACAAGCTTTCCCCTCCGTGGGAGGGACCATTAGCCATCGGGCGCGTACTCGGCAACGATGCCTACTACCTCATCGACGTTCGCGGGGACGGCAAACTCGACGTCAAGCGACCATGGAATGTAAACCTCCTATGGAAGTTCTATTCCTAGAACTCCACATGTGTACTCTCCAGTCGCTATGAAATAAAAAGAATTGGTTACCGCAAATTGCGCCTACTCTCCGTGTCTTGTGCCACTCGCACTCGTAATAACAGCGTCAAGCTAACCGCAGAAGTCAACCTTTGGTAAAGCGATCGGCACGGCCAAGTAGTGCGATGCAAGAGAACTGGGTCACCTCAGGTCTTGCATCGTCCACGAAAAAGCCTACCCGGAGCCCCATTGGAGTCGCCTAGCCCTACTGGCTCTACAAGCCAAGACAACTGCCTTTGCTTCTCACAGCGACGACGATCCTCCGCATCCTCGACATAGCGACTCGAACGGCCACATACCATGCTCGGGGACTGACGAACAGTTCAGCGCGAGCGGCTCGGGAAAACGCCAAGTATGAGAGCATGCCCTGGACTCGCAACGCGACTGACCCAACGGGCCAGGCAGGAGTGATGCGCTCAAACTAATGCGCCAAGTCCTCACCCACCCTCGAGTCGCGCCTAGAACAACCAAGTACCACGCTCGGGGACTCAGCCACCCGACCTCGTTCGCGCAAGGGAAAACGGTGAAGTACAGAGCACTCAAGGGAGTCGCCTTGCGACTGGCTCTTCGAGTCTGGGCGAGTCGACCACAATAACAAAACATTCAAAAACCACAAACACATCACACACGAGGTAAACCCCACAAAAGGGCGGACGCGCTCGGGGACTCATTCAAACCTCAATCGGAAAACACATGACAAGTCACAAAACAAACACGATATCTCATTAATAGCATGTTGCAATCATCTCCGAATACAAAATATGCCCAAACGGCAGATCTGCTACTAACGCCCCAGGGCAAACTACTCTATTCCACAGGCTTCGACGACGACTCGCCAGCACCCTTGCGATTGTGGATGAACGGCGTGTACGGGTTTGACGGGTACGTCGTCAGCTCACCCGCCATCGCCGCACGAAAGGGCTGCTCGACCTTGAAGTCCCGGTGCTGTGGCTCGGGGTCGTTGGGCGCGACGACCGTTTCTTGGTAAGGAAGGAGGTCGCCCATCGCCCAGACGCTCTCAGAGTACACCGCGACGCGACCCGTCAACTTGAGCACCTCGGAGATCTCCACCTCGCCAGTCGACGACGGGTAGCCACTCGTCACATCGTCCAGATCGAAATCTTCTGGAAAATGAGCAAGCCCAAGGCTACGCGCCGTCGTCGCTCCACGCCGGAACGCCGATCGCGTCATGAACTCAACGACCGACGACGCCTTCTCCAAGTACTTCCACACCTCGACGAGGTCGCTGGGAATTACTTCCGTGGGCGATATCTCCTGGTGGTAGGCTCGGATGCATGTCGCCGACAACGTCGCCGAGTCGACGAGCGTGGCCACACATTGCCGCGCGTCGAATGAGCTCGCCTCTTCCGCGCTATCAAGGATGCGACCTGCGGATAGAAGATAACAGTGAGTACATTGGATATTAAGAAAATACACATGCAATAGGTAAGGGCAGACAAACTCACCAATCAAGGGGCGGGAGAGATCCGTGATGAAGCTCTGAAGAGAAGTATAGTCATCCTGAAGCCCAGCAACAAGGGCGTCAGAAACTTTACGCTCTTCCGCGGCGGCCGTAATGGCGGCCTTGGCTCGGCCATCCGCCGAACTCGCCTCCTCTTTCGCCTCCCTCAGCTCGCGCTCGAGGTCGGCGATCCGCTTCTCAGCCGAGCTCAACGCCGATTGAGCCGCTGCCAACTCACCCGCGGGGACAAGTCCCTGGCGAGCCTCCTCTGCCTTCGCGGCAACTGCCTGAAGCCCCTTATTCGCCTCTTGGACGGTGGTCAGTTCCTTCTCCGCGCGGTGTTTCGCTGCCAATCGGTCAGCTGACTCACGTTGCAGACCCTGCACACAATTCAAACAGTTAACCAAAGCGAAATCCTAAGTGCCCACCCGCTGAAATTCAGCGAGTGCGCACTCGGGGACTGGCAATCAAGAAATCCTAAGTGCCCACCCGCTGAAATTCAGCGAGTGTGCACTCGGGGACTGGCAATCAACAAATCCTAAGTGCCCAACAGCTGAAATTCAGCGAGTGCGCACTCGGGGACCGGCAATCAACAAATCCTAAGTGCCCACCCGCTGAAATTCAGCGAGTGTGCACTCGGGGACTGTACGCGAAAAATAACAACAAGACACTAAAAGAATCAGACCGCTGCAACCCACCGACCTGATCCTCGGGGACTGGACATACCTGGATGGCTGCGCCATGCATGCCGTGAAGTTGTATCGCATACACGGACGCGAGGAGAGCCGGCGTGTGCCCACGACGCTGTTCGACCTCCGCGTCGGCGACCCCAGGTGCACGGCTCGAGGGCGAGGTCCCACTCGCTGTAGCCGATCTGGCCATGAAGCGCGGGAACGTGGCGATGGAGGCACCGACACCAAAGGAGGCCGGTTCGGTCACCCCAGGCGAGGGAGCACCCTCCTTCGTGGGTACGGCCGCCTCCATTGCGGGCTCATTCGGCGCGACCGCCGTGTCGTCGGAGATCGTGACGACATCGTCGCCCTTGGCCTTCTTGGCGCCATCCGCAGGGACGACGACTTCGTCCGCCTTCCTCTTGTGGGAAGGATCCTCCTTGCTGACAACGGGTGGCGCCTTAGCCACGGTCGGCTGGCCTATCTTCTTCGCTCCGGTCCTGTAAATCGATCATGTGAGCAACATAATTCAAGCTGCTATGAAAGACAAAAGTAGGTGAGCGATCTCACTTGGCGACTGGAATGAAGCGTAGCCCCGTGCGGATGCCGGCCGGCTTCTCCAGTTCGGGGCCCAGTCGGCGGCTGATGCCCATCTCCAGGACATCGCGTGCCCAAGACACGGACGGCTTCTTCGTCGTCGAGGCCGCAATGGGAGCTTCTGGGACATCTTCGGCAGAAGTTTCCCTGCGAGGTGAAGCCGCCGCGGCCGGAGCGGCCCCTAGCCCAGAGACTGGGGCGAATGGCGGAGGCATCGAGGCCAGTGGCACCTCGACAGTGGCCGTGTCCAGCGCGGCTGCCGTCGGCGGCGCCTCGTCCTTGGCCGGGCTAGGGGCGTCGGAGCTGCTCGCCGAGTGCGGTGGCGAGGCCGGCCTCATCGGCTTCGTCTTCTTCTTCGGAGGAGCCTTCGCCTCCTTCTCCTTCTTCTTCTTCTTCTTCTTCTTCTTCGACGGAGTAGCCTGGCGGCACGAGGTGTTCTCCGGAAGTTTGTCATCGTCGTCATGACGCTCGAGGCTTTTACTCGCCTCAAGCTCACGCTGACGCTGCCCACGGGTCTTGCGGACCAGCGGGGCGACCTCCTCCTCGGATTCGTCATCGCCGTTGCTCTCGTCGCTCTCGGTGTCGCCCTTGGCGGGAGGCGACTCGCCCATGTCCTGGACGGACGAGCTTGAGTTTTCGTCATCTGAAGGTGGGAGCCATCCTTCCACCACTTGGAATAGCTGCAATAAGCACAAGATGAAATTAGAATGACCGCGACTGCATAAATTGCGACTGCGAACGATGCGAGGTGACTTACCGTTGGGGCTGGATGCTTTGCGGTGTAGTGGGCGACCCCAGCCTTTGCGTCCAGGTACACCGCCTGGGTGATCTTCTTCAGTGCTGGGGTGTAGTCTTCGAGCTTCCACTCGGCTAGGCAGGACTTCGTCGAGTCCTCCCGGCCCGTGTATTGGTACATGTAGTGGTCGCGCCGAGCCAGAGGGACGAGCCGCCGCCCGAGCCAGCAGTTGTATAAGTTGATCGTCTGGAGGCCCTTCTTCTTCAGACCGCGGATGGTTTGAAGCATTTCATCCACGACCATCCGCTGGTCGCTGGGGAGCTTGCCGACTTGAAGTCGGCGCGGTTTGGACTGGTTGGCAGAATATCGTGGGATCGCCGTCTCACCCTCCTGGGTCGCCTCGGCAACGTAGAACCAAGATTTCTTCCAGTCGCTCGCCGCCTTGGCGGGCAGCATCAAGTCAAAGAATGAAGACTTCGACTTCAGCTGGAATGTTGGCCGCCCGCGGCAAGCATTTGGCCGCTCGCTTCCTCGCGGCTGATCCGTCCGTGGAACAGATCTTGCCATAGAGGGAAGTAGGGCCGGCAGCCCAAGTAGCACTCGCAGAACGCCACGAAGATGGCGAGCTGCTCGATGCTGTGTGGACCCAGGTCCGATGGTTGGATCCCGTAGTAGGCGCAGAAGCGCCGGAAGAACAGGGACGTGGGGAATCCTAGCCCCCGTTCTAGGTGGCTGGTGAAGCAGATGAATTCCCCCTCGCGCGGGTTCGGGGTCACCTCTCCGGCTGCGGGGATGCGCCAACAGCCGGCGCGCCGGATCCCGGCCTCCTCAAAGGAAGCCAGTTGTGCCCTCGTACACTTAGATCTACCCCAAGGTTCGGTGGAGAGGGCCATGGCGGAAGGATTTGTGGGGGGTCAGAGGATTTCGGGTCGGCTGGATCGCGATGCGAAGGAAGGTGATAGTGCGCGCAATCGGAGGAAATGGCGAGAAGATGGTTCTCTGATCGCCTGCCATTCCCCTTATATAGCGGTTGTTACCCGCCAAATCAGGGAGCCGTTACTACGCGGTGATTACGCCAAAAGTTACCGTTGGATTACCCCAACGGCTAGTTTGACCACGTTTAATGGTCCAACTTCAGCCACTCGGCTCGCCGACCCGATCACTATGACAGTGTTTCGCCGACTCGACTCGCCAAAGCTGCGACCAGGATGACTAGTTTTCTCCTTTATACAGGAGCCCGCCGACGATTCGACTGGATGTCTACTCTGAAGCCGTATACTCCGACTGCCAACAGCCACCTACGCCTAAGCGACGACGGCCTCGGGGACTACTGATGGGGATGTGCCTACCGGGGTATACCCAGCAGGACGTTTCCGACTGGCCCAGGAACTGGCGAGTGGGCCTGCAAGGCGGCGACTGTATCAAGGCCCGGTGTGGATCCAAGCGACTGGAAGCTGAAGGCCCAGGCGAGTAGATAGGCCCAGTCGAGTTAGGTTAAACGATTACCGAAGCCTTAACTGATTCGGTTGAGATATGTAAACCCTAGGGAAGGTGAGTCTATATAAACCTCCCAACAGGGCGTGTAGAAATACGTTCCATCGTACACCCAAGCGACTCACCGCCTATCCGTCGAGCTCGCCCATTGTACCACCATCATAATACAATCTAGCAGGAGTAGGTCTTTACCCTCCGGGGGGCCGAACCTGGGTAAAACCCTGAGTCTCCGCCCTCATCTCGCACCGCAGATGGCTGGCCGCCCTTGCCCCTCGTTCTACTACTCGCTGCCGATTGCAGCATCTGCCGTGACCATTCCCACGACAGCCTCCTTCTCCTCTTTTTCTTGCTTTGATGGTGTGGAGGTGTATCAAGATCTAGATATTAGAGGTGTGTCAGCTAGGGAGGCGACACGGCGGCAGGGCTTCGCCATGGATGTCTATGGAGAGATGCCTTCTCCCTTTGCTCTCACTTCTTGATATAGTACTAGGGGAGTCTGTCCTAGCCCCTCCCACGTTGCTTATGACCTATGGAAGGTCTAGGAACAAACATGTACGGATTATGTGAAGAAACACATCTAGAAAGGCCTTTTCTGTGCGTCCAGACCCGCGGTATGGGCGGGCGGTATGACTGTACCATCTATACCGCATGTCATTAAGTTTGCATATGTTTTCGTATTTTGGCCACCATTTCTTCGTACAAACCTGATTTGGGTGTTCTTTGGCTCGTTGGATTCATATGTAGAAGGGCTACAACACCATGGCCTTGGATATTCATTTGAAGTTGATGGAAAATCCACCTTTTCCACCCCTTAAATGGCTAAGTATGGTGCTTGTGGCTCCTCCATACTACATCCTCTTAGCTCCTCTTTCCTTGCTTTATCCATAATCCATCACAACACCTACACATAAGTCAAAGAGAAGAAAAAACAATAAAATCCTAATAAAAACTAATAGTTGTGCAACACTTATATGAAAATGGATGAGAACTAGTAATCATGCATAATAGGCATAGTTGTAGCTAGATATCGCATGAAAAGAGTGACAATATGAATAATGTATGTGCTTAAATATGCATCATATTTGCACACACCACATCCCCAAGATAAACGTTGCTCGTCCTCAAGCATGACAGTTGATAAAATAATGCTATCATCTAGCTTACAAAAAAGATTGAAGTCTTATATCATTATTTTTCCTGCAAGCTCAAAGTAAGATGTAACTTCCATATGATGTAAATTACAACTTCTATGCCCCATGTCAAAAGTAATTCTTACTTGAAAGCAAACTTTTGATCCTCCTATTGCGCCTTTTATATTTTGTATCCTCACTTTTGTAAAGTAAAAACTTAGAAATTAAAAGTGATAGATCATGTCATAAGAAGCATATCATTAGAGTGTCTCATTAGAAACCCACATCAATAAATCATGGCTATCAAACACTTCTGTTCCATTCTTTGCCTTTCTAGAGCTTTAATCCTTTAGTAACGAGATCATACCATGAGTGCTAATTCTGTTACCCATCATAGCATTGCTTCTACAGATGTTTAATCAACTCATAGCCAAAATGTAGAGGTTTCCCCCATAAGGATCGCTCATAGGCCAACAGAGTTATTAGCATCTCAAGGTGTGCAAAGGTGTTATAGACATGCGTTAAGCAATATCAATTTTTTTCATTTTTTAATTAACAAGTAAATTTTTGTCATGCATCTCAAACATAGCTGAACATTAGCTCCTTCAAAGAAATCCTATCAAGAGTGTTATCAAGTCGATCATTAAACCTATGAAGTTGAGTATCTATAAGGATATACTCTTAAGACAATTAAACATCATCTAGGAAATTATTTAGAGGCTTCATCAATATACTTTTAATCATGTCAAGTGTAGAAATCATGTCAATCTATTCTAGAGGATCACAAGAGTTTCTCAAGATGGATAAATATTTGAACATAGTGCATCAAAGCTCTAATTCAACTCTTATGAAACCTGACAAAAGCAAGTGCATCCCTTATATAAATATGAAACATATCTTACCTAAGAAAGCATTAAAAAGCAGCATGATACGTCGAACAAGAACATTGCACAAGACTCTACACATATAAAAGTAATTTCCCCAAGCTATAACTTCGCAAGAACCAAACTTTAATAGATTACCACAAGAAAATAGAAAATACAGTTATCAAAAGAGAGTGTGCAAAGTTATTACCTCCCCAAGTTTGAATAAAGAAAGGGTGACTTTATCTTTAAGGTATGAATAACCTCTGTTTGGATGGACATGGACCTTTGGTTCAACGAATACTTCCTTTGTTAAAGCATTCAGTTGAAACAACCAAGTGGCTTATGCAAGTATTTACATGGTTGACACAAACTATGCACATCAAAGCATCGCCCAAGGTTCAAGTCTCTATGAAAATAGAATATGAAATAAAAAGCAAACGATGGTTCTTGTTTGTACACCCAACCGGGAAAAGAAAAATAAAAATAAGTATGAAACACTGCAGAGAATTATATGCTAGCGAGTTTCAAAGATAGATAAAAGAAAATAAAGTACTCTCACATATGCTCAAGTTCTTCTTTTTTGTGTTGTCGAAGAAGTCGGTATGACCCGGTGGTATGGCCAGGTGCACCCATACGGGTGGTCGTTAAAACTTATGGAAGTTTTTCTAGTTTTCTAAGCTGTGAAACAAGGTACGGGCGTATAGTACGAATAGACGCATCCGGACCGGTGCTCGATAAACTCTATGTTAACTTTGAGAAAACTTTCTCTTCCAGTTGCTCGCTTTATGGAGGCAGTACGGACGCATGGGACGGTCGTCTCCGGCCATACCACTGCTTGTTAAACATCTAGGACATGTGAAACAACTCAATTTCTTTGAGAATTTTCCTAAGAACCATAAATATTATTCTAGCATCCCAACAAAGCATAAAATATCCTTGGAGAGAATTTTAAACTAGGATAAGCAACACATAATTAGATAAACAAAAAATTCTACCTTTTGAAAGTTAGTCCCAAGCAAACTCTAATAGCAAATCATGCAACAATACAAGTGCCAATGCAACATGAATACAACTAAACTCAAGACACAAAATTGAGAAAGACACCTACGAACTTTTGACTTGTCTATCAAGAAGATCTCAATTTAAAGCCATAGAGCTAGGTTACAAGTTTTGATTATTAGGCATAATTTTCATAATTAATTCCAGAAAATAAATCATGACAGCAATAGCTACAATCACGTGAATCGCTAACTGTAATATTCCAAAAATCATGATTTGTTAAAGTTTGCATTTCATTCATGCATTCATAGCATTTGGTCTGCACAAAATTTTCCAAACAAAATTTCAAATAAGAAACCATGTTATGCCTATTATTTTATACAAATAAGGCAATGGTTTTATTTTTATTTTTCAAAGTATGAGAGTGATTTTAATTGATCAGTGATGTTTTAAAATGGATGCAAGGCTTGCACAAAAAATTTCAAAACAAAATTCAAAATAAAACCATTTATATGCCTAAATATATATATATATCAATAAAGGCATGGTTTTATTTTATTTTTCAAAGTGTCAAAGTGAATTTGACTATACAATAGTGTTTTATACAAATTTAGGTGCAAATATTTCACTGCAAAAAAATCCAGAAGTAATTTGAATTTAAACCCATTTGATTTTAATTTGATTTTGTTTCCTGAAAATCAAATTAGAAAAAGAAAAAGAGTAAAAAAAGAAAAAGGTTGGTGCCACCGTTTCAGCCCAGCAGCAGAAGCAGCTCGCGAAGCCCACCCGGCCACCTCCCCCTCTCCTCTCTCTCTCTCACGCGCGCAACCCTACCCGCGGTCACTGATGCGCTGGCCCCGCACGCCACGCCAGCATCGTCCCCAAATCACGCCCGCGACCACATCGCCGCTGCCGTTGTCGCCGTTGATGGTGTGGCGTAATTGGCCTTGATTTCACAGGCGTTTCTTGTCGAGCCGATGCATACTTAAACCCCTACTCCCCACGGCCATTTCCCCTCACTCAGCACACCCTCTCCGCCACCAGGCTGCCGGCAATTCGCATCGCAACGCCGTTGCCCGACCAACTCCGGTGAGCTATTCCGGCTAACTCCGGCCACCCCTTGCCCTCTGTTGCATACTTTCGTACTCCCCTTGCTTGTGCGCTTCACCTCATGCCCCTATTTTGTCTGCTCGTGACCCAAGTCATCGTCTTCGTCGAGCTCCGCGAACGAAAGAAGCGCCACTCAACTCCGGTGAGGAATCATGGTAAAACCAGACCACCCCTTGACCCCTGGTTCTTACGATTGTGTTTGCCTTGCCTCTGTGCATCTCTTAATACCTTCTGTTCATCTTATTGCGCCGTAGAACGTCGCCTCCATCTCCAACAGTGAACACCCGACGCGAGAGCGAACTCCGACAAGGTTCTCCGGCCAGCACATCACGCCCCCGTCCACACCAGTGAGACTTTGAGCATCAGCCTGACCTCGCGAGTCTGGTAAGCGTCTCCGCCAACCCCAGCCCCTTCCGTAGCCACCGGAACTCCACTGGCACTGCGCCGCCGCCGCGTCGCCGTCGCCAGCGCCGCTAGGGTTTAGATTAGATATAGAGCGAACCGTTTTCTTTAGATCTAGTACGTTGGATCTAACTTGATCTAACGACGCGGAAGCGTGATACTGCGCGAAGCGGTACCGTCCAATCAGAGCACGCCACGTGTTTGTGCTTTGTTTAAATAAAATCCAGTAAAGGTTTTAGAATGTTTAAACTTGTAAAATTCATAACTTTTGATCTGTTTATCCAAAAAATGCATATAATATATCAATGGATTCAAAAAAATAAATACTACACTTCTATGGGCTTAGTTGTGTATTTTGCTTCTGTAAAAAATGGAATTTTATGAAGAGACAATTATAGGCCTATTTTGACTATATAAATTATTTAGAAAATGATTTTAAAACAAATTCAAGTTTATTTAGGATATAAATAGTTGGTTTTGTGTTCAGTACTGTTTAACTTGTCTTGTTTAGTTTAGAAAAATCATCACATGGCATTTGCATACATTCATATATTTTTTCTTGATTATTTTGAATGTAAATTTGGTGCTATCATTTTATGTGTAGATTTTGGTGCTAGTGGTGATTGTGATTGTGAGGATTGTTGCTACTTCCCAAACTACCAAGGCAAGTGGTGCTTTATGTATTTGTCCCATTGTTTTGACTATGCACTAGTGGTATTTTGAATAGGGATTGCATGAAATTTTGCTAAATATCGATATGCTATGCTATGGGAAATCCTAGTAGTTGTAGTCTTGGCAGAATTTTCTCTAAGTTAAGATACTTGTTATATTATCATGCTTAGCATAGCTAGTAGCAAACAAGGGTGGATTATATACATGCTATGGAAATTTTGTTAAGTTTTTGACTTGTGTTTTTGCCTAATAAAACAACTAAGTGAATGAACCACCTGGGTGGAATGGTATGTTTGGGTTATGTTGAGTGGTTACACAAGGCCCATATCTATGGTCTACCTTGTGTATCACACTTGTGGAAAGCCTCCTAGGAACAAAGGGATTTGAGATACTTAGTGTTTAGAAGCTTCTAGTGCAACCACATGTCATATGGGCTCTGTCTTGATCATATAGGTTGCAATAACTTAGCTAGATGGACAGATGGTGGTAGGGTGATAGGTTGGAACGCGTCCATTTGTTCTAAGGGAAGGCTTCTGAAATATCTCGTCTCGATGCATGTCGAGTCTTGTGGGGAAAGTGCACCACCTCTCAAGAAGGAAAAATCTAAGTACTTAGCCGTGTCCCCGACAACGGACAATATGAGCATCAAGACATTCAAGCTATCAAGGATCTCCTAATCCCAAATTATAAGTTAAAAAATTTATGGTTGAACAAGGGTAAAGGTTCACCAATGTCTATTGGTGGTTCCTTGGGAGTTTTTGTCAAACAAAAACTTAGTGTTTTCAACTGATAGGCAAAACCTATTTTGAGCAAACCAAGCCTAAGATACACTTAGCCAAATTCATATAGAAGCTAGAAACTATTATTCTACTAAGTTATCACTTGCCAATACTATTCCAATGTATTGACCCACAGTGGCTATAACTTGTGATGTTCCAGGTTACTCTGCTGAGGATTAGGGTTATGAGTCTACACTCAACATGTTTGCCTGTGGCACATGAAGATGAAGACTTTACTTTATTTACTTAAGTTTGAAGTCTTGTACTAGCCTACGGCTATGGATTTTTAAAAGACTATGTTATCTCTGGAATGACGATGTAATAAAGACCTTTGTATCTGTGTACTTCATCTTAAACTATGGATGCTAGCATTTGATCCAGGTACTAGCATTGCAATCACAGGGACCTTTACCTTTACAAATGTGGGTCTTACAGATGGTATCAGAGCACTGTTACCTGTAGGATTATGACCCTAGGTTGGATTAGACTAAGAAACCACTAAGGAAAACTACAACACTTTGTAAAATTCCACACTTGTATTTTTCTTCTCGTAAAATTTTCTAATCTTCTTTCTCATCTCTATTTGTAGATGGACTCCATCAACGAAGCCGTCAAGAAGGTACCACTCATGACCATGACCTTGGAGTGTGAGACGGAGTTTCCCAAAGCACTCAAGAACCTTATGGTTACCATGGGGATACATGGTGCAGCTGTGTACAAGGGATTCCCTGTGATGGATGAAGGAGAAGAGTACTGGTGGGTGCAACTTCACTTGTACAAAAACAAGGAAGACAACCACAAAAAGTCGGGATTCTGCATGGTCACCAACTCTGAAATGCACACAACATTCTTTGACTCTGCAAGAAATGCATCTTGGAATGCCATCAAGGAGCTTGGTGATAGGCTCAACTGTAGAATTCTCAACACTCAAAATGACCTTAGACAGGAAAAGAATCATACCCAAGACATAGAGGCTGCCAACCAACGTTTAAGAGAAGACATCATAGACTTAGCATTAGAATCTTGTGAACAACATCGACAGATTGCCTCTAGGGATGCCCTGATAGCAATCCTGTCAAGTGAGTGAGAATTGTAACGTACTCCGTTAGTTGGACCACCACACTTGTCGTATTTTCACAAAATATTGTCTAAGTTATGTTGAACCCCAGTGTTGTGATAAAGTTGTATGCCATGACTCGTATATTGTATGGATGATGTATGCTTTGTTTCCATTCCACTGTCTTCTTTCTTCTACTTGTGTTGTCCTAATATTTTTCTATCTTACCTTAGATGACTAGATTTGAGATCAGCACTGCCGAGGAGTTCAATGGAACTCGTTTTGGTTCACGTATCGTGCAGTTTACTAGTGTGCTCAACCTCCCACTTCCTAGTATCAAGGCATTTCAGCTCACCAAGTTTGAGAGGAAGGATCTTTGGGGTTTTAGAGTCTCGCAGCCGGGACGATAGACGGAGACACTCACAGAGGAGATTTCCTTCAAGCTGATGCACGATGACAAGGATATGGGTCTAGATGTAGTCATGCAGGAGCTACTTGGACGCCTCTACGAACGCCACACCACCGAGCTTAGAGGCCTATACTTCCACCCGTTCAGGAGACGTGACGAGGAGGGAGAGGCATTGGTGTATGAGGGTGCTACTAGAGAGACGATTGAGCCAGTTCGTCTCTACCTCCACGACCTAGAGGGCCTTATTAGACACCTTGACACCGATAGGACCAACGTCATGCTTAGAAATGACGAGCTCCAGGTTCAGTTGAGGGAGAAGGACAAGCTCTTCGCGGAGCTAGACGAGATCATCAAGGAGATGGACGTCAGATTCGAGAGCCAGGACAAGAAGTTCAAGAATCAGGAGAAGAGAGTCCAAGATAGAAACACGAAGATCAAGGACATGAAGGCTGAGATAGAGGCCAAGGACTTCGAGCTCGAGACCCAGCAGGGAGTGATTAAGAGGCTTCGCTCACAGAAGAGGGCCCTCAGGGCAAAGATCGAGGCCTTGACCACTAGTGTAGAGGAGTGCAAGGCCACCATGGAGAATGCAGGTCTTGCTCTTGTTGACGTGGAGGTCGACATGGAGGAGTAGTGTAGTCTACTCGACTATCTTTTATCTATCATACTTTGTTTATTGAGTCGCAATGACCATCCAACATGTGGATGGCTTGCTATGGTGTGTTTACTCTTCCAAACACCTGTTGTTTACTTTGTTCAAACTCTATGTTATTTTGAGCTTGGTTATTGTGATTGTTACTATGTGGTGTATTGTGCATGTTAAGCATCTATGGGTATCTCATTTCTTATCCTTATTGAACCACAAATGCCTCCCCGTCGTGCCAACCCCAACCCAAACAACAACAATAACGTCATCCCCGAGATGCAGCAGTTGATGACAGCTCAAACTCAACTGATGCAAATGATGACTCAATTCATCCAGATCCAAAATTAGAATCAGATCAACAACAACAACAATAACAACAACAACAATCAGAACAATCCTCCAGCATTTGACATGCTCACCAAATTTTTGAGACTGAGGCCTGCAAAGTTCTCGGCAACCACTGATCCAATGGTAGCCAATGACTGGTTACATTCAGTAAACAAGGACTTGGTCACTGTTGGCTGCACTGACGAGGAAAAATTCAGGTTTGCAGCACATCTGCTCAAAGGACCAGCAACAACATGGTGGGACAACTTTCAGATCACCACTCCCCTTGAGGATGTGACTTGGGCTATTTTTGAGGATGGTTTCTGTATAGCTCACATCTCATCCGGAGTGATGAACTTGAAGAAGGAGTTCCACAACATGAAACAGCGTCAGCGTAGTGTGACTGAGTACATCGAGGAGTTCAACAATATGGCGTGCTATGCACCGGATGAAGTTGATACTGATGCTAAGAGGAAAGAGAAGTTCCTTGAAGGACTTAATGATGAGTTGAACCTGCAGCTGTCTGTTTCCTATGTCCCAACATATCAATCACTTTGTGACAAGGCCACCATCTTGGAAAACAAGATGAAACAAGTTGAGGGCAGGAAAAGGAAACATAGCTTTGATAAGCATAGCTCGGGATCGTCTCATAAGCGTTCTCATCATGATGATAGTGGGAGTTCTGGATTCCACAAGAATGTGAAGTACAACAGCCACCACAACCACCAACGTCACCATGACAACAAGCATCATCGCAGTCATGACAATGACAGGTATAAGAACCACAAGGGTGGACACAAGAGCCACCACAGTGGAAGTGGAAATGGAAGTCAGCCTGTAAAGAAAGATCTCAGTCAGGCCGAGTGTTTCAAGTGTAATAAGATGGGACACTATGCAAATGAGTGTCCAGGAAAGAAAGTTGAAGGTTCCAACGAGCCCAATCCCTTTCAAAAGGGACAAGTGAACCACATTAATGTGGAAGAAATATATGAAGAGTCTGATGTTGTGGCTGGTATGTTCAAGCTGAATTATTTTATAGCACTTGTTCTTTTTGATACTAGTGCATCGCATTCATTCATATCAAGAGCATTTGTTGATAAAAATGGACTTCCAACTGAAACTATTGGGTGTCCTATAAAAGTAAGCTCTCCCGGTGGAGAGATGATAGTGAACTTTGGATGTCATGATCTAGTGATAGAATTTGGGAAGTATAAGTTTCCCATTAATTTGATAATCCTAGATTCCCAAGGATTGGATGTTATTTTGGGAATGGATTGGATGACCAAGTATGAAGGAGTACTAGATTGTGCCAATCGTACTATCACACTCAGTACCCCAGAAAATAAACGGATTAGGTTCAAGTCCAACTTTGAATCTAAAGGGAGTAAGCTAAATTCTCTTAAGGGGGTTAGCATAGACAGTGTGCTAATTGTGAGAGAGTATCCGGACGTGTTTCTGGAGGAATTTCCTGGAATGCCACCAGATAGAGATGTTGAGTTCCTGATTGACTCACTGCCAGGATCAGGACCAATAGCAAAGAGGCCCTACAAGATGTCAGTTGATGAGTTGAAAGAACTGAAGAAACAACTTGGAGAACAGTTGTAGAAAGGATTCATTCAACCAAGTTCTTCATCTTGGGGTGCACCAGTTTTGTTTGTCGAAAAGAAAGATAGAAGCCAAAGGTTATGCATAGATTACTGTTCACTCAATGAGGTGACTATCAAGAACAAATACCCTTTACCTAGAATCAATGATCTGTTTGATCAGCTAGAAGGAGCCCGTGTGTTCTCAAAGATTGATCTCTGATCAGGCTACTTTCAGCTAAAGATCAAGGAGCAAGACATACCTAAGACTGCTTTCACCACTAGGTATGGTTTGTATGAGTACACCATGACGCCATTTGGTTTGACAAATGCACCAGCCTATTTCATGAATATGATGAACAAAGTATTCATGGAGTTTCTTGAAAATTTTGTTGTCGTGTTCATCGACGACATTTTGATCTACTCCAAGAGGAAAGAAGAGCATGAAGAGCATTTACGTTTGATACTTGAGAAGCTCAGGGAGCACAAGTTGTATGCCAAGTTCAGTAAGTGTGAATTCTGGCTGAATGAAGTTAGATTTCTCGGACATATTGTGTCGGGAGATGGTATAGCCGTCGATCCCGCAAAGGTGTTAGATGTAACTGAATGGGAATCTCCCAAGTTAGTGAAAGAAGTTCATAGTTTCCTTGGCTTGGCAGGATACTATAGAAGGTTCATTGAGAATTTCTCAAAGGTAGCTAAGCCAATGACATAATTACTCAAGAAAGAAAAGAAGTTTAATTGGACTGAAGGATGTGAACTCAGTTTCCAAGAATTGAAGAAGAGACTAGTGACAGCACCAATCTTATGTCTGCCAGATTTGGTAAAGGATTTCCAAGTATATTGTATTGCATCTCACCAAGGATTAGGTGGAGTCTTGATGCAAGAAGGGAAAGTTGTGGCTTATGCCTTAAGACAACTCAAAACTCATGAAGTGAATTATCCTACTCATGACTTAGAGTTAGCCTCTGTTGTCCATGCACTCAAAACATGGAGGCATTATATTTTGGGAAAACGATGTGAACTATTCACAGATCACAAGAGTTTGAAGTATATCTTCACTCAGAAAGAAATCAACATGATAAAAAGAACATGGCTAGAACTCATCAAGGACTATGACTTGAGTTTGCAATACCATCCCAATAAAGCAAATGTTGTAGCACATGCTTTAAGCCGTAAGGTTTATGTGAATGGCCTTACTAAGGGAGAATTGCCAGATGATCTGTGTACCCAATTAAAAGATCTTAGATTGGAGATAGTGCCGGAAGGACATCTCATGTCATTGGATGTTCAACCCACATTGTTGGACAGGATCAAGGAAGCTCAAAAGATGGACAAGGAAATTGATGAGATCAAAGGAATAATGAAAAAAGGGAAAGCTAAAGGTTTCCATGAAGACGAACAGGGTACTTTATGGTATGGAAAATGTATCTGTATTACGCAAGATCCGGAACTTCGGAAACTGATTCTGCAAGAAGCACACAACTCACCATATTCCATTCACCCGGGTAACACCAAAATGTACATGGACATGAAGGATAGATTCTGGTGGAATAATCTCAAGAGGGACATCGCAGAACATGTTGCATTGTGTGATGTGTGTAGTTGAGTGAAAGCGGAACATCAGAATCTGGCAGGATTACTACAACCACTACCTATTCCTGATTGGAAATGGGACAAGATTGGTATGTATTTCATCACCGGACTGCCAAGGACTAGATCAGGATATGATTCTATCTGGGTTGTTGTAGATCGCCTAACTAAGGTGGCTCATTTCATACCCGTAAAGACCACATATACAAGTGCTAAGTTAGCCAAAATCTATATGAACAACATTATATGTCTGCATGGAGTACCCAAGAGTATTGTGTCTGATAGAGGAACTCAATTCACTTCACATTTTTGGCGACAATTACACGAGTCATTGGGAACAAGATTGGAGTTTAGCACAGCTTTTCACCCCCAAACTCATGGACAGACAGAAAGAATCAATCAGATTCTGGAGGATATGTTGAGGGCATGTGCCCTAGACTATGGTTCTAGTTGGGATGAAAGTCTGCCTTACGCAGAATTCTCTTACAATAACAACTATCAAGCCAGTATTGAGATGGCACCGTTTGAGTTTCTCTATGGAAGGAAGTGTACTACACCATTGCTATGGAGTGGTGTAGGAGAAAGAAATTTGTTCGGACCAGAACTGATTAAGGAAGCTAAATAGAAAGTCAGATTAGTAAAGGACAAATTGAAGATAGCACAGTCCCGACAGAAAAGCTAGGCGGATTCAAAGCGTAGAAAGGTCACCTATGAAGTAGATGATAGAGCCTATCTTAGAGTCTCACCACTCCATGGTGTGAAGAGATTTGGGATCAAAGGAAAGTTGGCTCCAAGGTATATTGGACCATTCAAGATTTTGAGCCACAAAGGAGAAGTGGCCTATGAGATTGAATTGCTTGAATCACTGTCTACCGTTCACAATGTGTTTCACGTAAGTCAGTTGAAGAAATGCCATCCAGAGATGGAAGAAACTTCTTTGAAGGATACTATGCCTTTGGAAGAGGTTCATCTAGAGAGTGATCTCACCTATGAGGAGAAACCTATCAAGATTCTTGAGACTGCAGAAAGAGTTACTCGAACCAAGACTATCAAATTCTGTAAAGTTCAGTGGAATCATCATTCCGAAGAGGAAGCAACTTGGGAAAGAGAAGATGCCCTTCAAAAAGATCACCCTCACCTATTTGCTAGCCAATCCGAATCTCGAGGGCGAGATTCATCTTAAGGGGGTGAGATTTGTAACATCCCAAAAATCATGATTTGTTAAAGTTTGCATTTCATTCATGCATCCATAGCATTTGGTCTGCACAAAATTTTCCAAACAAAATTTCAAATAAGAAACCATGTTATGCCTATTATTTTATGCAAATAAGGCAATGGTTTTATTATTATTTTTCAAATTATGAGAGTGCTTTTAATTCATCAGCGATGTTTTAAAATGGATGCAAGGCTTGCAATATTTTTTTCAAAATAAAACCATTTATATGCCTAAATATATATATATATATCAATAAAGGCATGGTTTTATTTTATTTTTCAAAGTGTCAAAGTGAATTTGACTATACAGTAGTGTTTTATACACAATTAGGAGAAAATGTTTCACTGCAAAAAAATCCAGAAGTAATTTGAATTTAAACCCATTTGGTTTTGATTTGATTTTATTTCCTGAAAATCAAATTAGAAAAAGAAAAAGAGTAAAGAAAAGGAAAAAGGCCGACGCCACCATTTCAGCCCAGCAGCAGAAGCAGCCAACCCGGCCACCTCCCCCTCTCCTCTCTCTCTCTCTCACGTGAGAAGCACTACCCGCGTTCAATGATGCGCTAGCCCCGCACGCCACACCAGCATCTTCCCCAAATCACGCCCGTGACCACATCGCCGCTGCCGTTGTCGCCGTTGATGGAGCGACGTAATTGGCCTTGATTTCATAGGCGTTTCTTGTCGAGACGCTTCCTACTTAAACCCCTATGCCCCACGGCCATTTCCCCTCACTCAGCACATCCTCTCCACCACCAGGTTGTTGGCAATTCGCATCGCAACGCTGCTGCCCGACCAACTCTGGTGAGCTATTCCGGCTAACTCCGGCCACCCCTTGCCCACTGTTGCATACTGTCGTACTCCCCTTGCTTGTGCGCTTCACCTCATGCCCCTATTTTTTCTGCTCGTGACCAAGGTTTTCGTCTCCGTCGAGCTCCCCGAACGACAGAAGCGTCGTTCAACTCCGGTGAGGAATCATGGTAAAACCAGACCGCCCCTTGACCCCTGGTTCTTACTACTGTGTTCGCCTTTCCTCTGTGCATCTCCTAATACCTTCCGTTCATATTATTGTTCCGTAGAATGTTGCCTCCGTCTCCGGCAGTGAACACCCGATGCGAGAGCGAACTCCGACGAGGTTCTCCGGCCAGCACAATGCACCCCGGATTTACGGTCCGAGAATACCCGTTATGCATATAATCCATGCTCCCATGATCAGTGAGCCGTGAGCATAACCGACAAGTATCATTACATCATCCATACATTAACGAATACAAAACTTACAAGGAGGCCTTTATGGCGATTACAACACAACTAGTGGAAGTCTTCAGCGCGGAGCCCGTTCCATAACCTATAGGAAACTGACTGGGAGGACGGCCTAGCTCGCATGAACGTCAACACCTTCGTCGCTTCATATCATCTGCAAACTGGCCAAGTAAATAGCCAGGGACAATGCCGGTGAGTACATTGAATGTACTCGCAAACCACCGAGATAAGGGTACGAAGAACATGCATATTTGGCTATGGCGAGAAAGCTCTATACTATAGTTGTTTTCGAAAGACCTAACATTGGCATCTCTATATCTTTGTTGAAAAAGAGTTTTTGGAAATCATGTCTCCTTTTTGAAAATTTGGACATCTCCACATCCTTGTTAAAAAGTCTTAGAAAACATTTTGTTGTAAAACCCTTTTTAAAACCTTATCGACCATCTTTGGTCAAAACCAATTTCATTCTTATCTTTCCTCGTGACCAAGTCACATCCATTATCTTATCTCAACTTAACCGAAGGGTACTCCTAGCTCTTGCCATTCCAACCGTCCTTGTCCATGGACATGGCTATTCGAATAGATCCCACTCTGCAGAGGTTGTGCACTTTACCCACAAGAATCAATACATCCGCCGGGATACAACCACGACCTGCTACACAAAGTAGACAGGGGTTCGGATAATCAAACTTGAACTTTTCACTTGTCGATCCCTAGCAACGGCGGCTTTTCCTTTAGGTTTATCTCTCCGGTACGAGTATGGGGTCCCCGACCCTGGTCCTTCCTTCCGTAACGACCCCTATCTCTAGACCGAAGTCTGGCAGATAGCAATAGTGACAATTCTTCCATCCGTACTACCTAAAAGCATACCGTCCGCGAGAGACCCAATTGTTGCACTGGTACCTGCCCATGGCAGCCCAGATTTCAGGGGATTTCTCCCCTTTAGCGAGTAAGAGCAGCCCCGGCTAAAGAACACAGACTACGAGCTAAGCCCCAGCGACTGGGCTAATGTGGTTGCACAGATAAAATTGTTACGGACATTGGCTTAGAACATCCCTTCCTTTCTCTTGCTTGACTTTCTCTTCATTCTCCTTAGATTCTCTTTTGGTAAAACTTCCAATCAGAAATGATGCCTATTTCCAATGGTTTTAATTTGAAAACCTTGTGTAGGGTAAAAACCCAAAATTGTTTTATCATTGAAAATCCGTGGGTTCCAAGAGGGAAGATGCTAATCATCTTAGTCTCGTTCTAAGGGGTAAAGATAGGTGTAAATAGGGTAGGTGTCTAAGGGACACTCAATCATAACTTGGAGGAGCCAAGTTACTCACGTCTTTTTATTTGAAACTAACCATGTCTGTAAACATGCAATTTCTAAACGATATATAAAACAGTTGATAAATGGAAATATGTCAATATACGAGTTCAGGAATGGTGGCTCGCCTGCGACCAACGAGAAGTACCTTGACGGCTTAGATAACCAGATATCCAATAATAATAACAAGGGAAATATCCCGATCCTTCTTCTTGGCGTCACACAATCGCAACTATCGTCGTTATCGAGCATACATGCAAGCAAACCATACATCAATCAATACAAACATTCAAGCATCAAACCATACAGCAAGTAAGGGATAACTACATGATATACATCAGTAGGATGTTGGAGGATTGAAGTGATTGGATTGGAAGGGGATTTGGAGGCATTAGGGAAAAAGATCCCTTTGGATTCATGGTCTAGGAACTACCTAAGGGAGGGTTTTTTGACCAAGGGCTTGATCTGTATGATACCATTGTATAAAAATGATACCATCATATAGGTTTTGATAAAATGAAGCCAACAAAACTGGTTTCACTATTTTATTATTTTCCCTTGATTTGTAATAGATTTTATAGTGGATAAAACTCTAGTTTAAAAAAATAATTGACCAAAACTTTTCTGGAGTTCCAAAATTTATTTACTTGGGTTAAAAGGTAGTGTTTGATGGACTGAATCTAGAGGAGTTGGAATCTCCTCAAAACAATTAATAGAATGCCCTTGAGAAATTCCCAAAGCAGCACTGGACCAGATTTGTCTTTTTCATTGGATTTATTTTACAGAAGATTTTTACTTGATTCCAAGGACACATGCTGGATACTGTGAGTACCTTTTTGCAGAAATTGGAATCAACCTTTTTGTAGTTATATAGTTATTGTGGTGATTTTGCTAGTGAATAACCCATGCATAGAAAGGTTTAATTCCCTAAAATTTATCAGTGGCTCCTAAAATTATGTGCTTCTGGAGTTAGTAGTATATGGTTAGGTGTGTCTACTAAGAGTTGGAATTAGGTCCAAACCTCATTTGGTTTTACCTAGAGAAAATCCTAAAGTCCAAAAAGGCTCTATTTTGTTATTTTTGCTATTTTTGAAATAGGAAGCAAAACATGGTGGGGTCAGAGGGGTATGAGAGGTATGGTCAATACCTCTCTTTACCAATTTGAAAATCTCCATTTTGACTTACCAAACTCTCTGGAGAAATTAGTTAGTGTTCTGGACAGATCTGGGGGGAACATTTATCATATTTATTGTATATATCCTTTTGGCCACGTGGTTGTTCCTGATTCGTCTATACCGCTTCGCTCGGATCGACAGACACAGACCGCAGGATCCAATCTTGATCGCACGGCACAGATCGCTCGATACCCCTTCGCTCACTTTCTTTCCTAGCCGCTGGATGATGATCTAACGGCTCACAGGAGGTTGACCAAAAGCTGGCGGCGCCGACGGCGACGACTGGCGGCGCACGCTCTGTCCGAGGTGGTCTGGCCGTTCTAGGAAGCGAGAGAAGAGGAGGAGAGGCTCGCCGTGATCGCAGGGTCGTGGGGAAGCTCGACGTGGTTTCGAGGAGACGAGGGGCGCACTGGGGTGGTACTAATCGCTCGCCGGAGTTCGCTCGGCGTCGGGCGCGTTCAGGCGTCGCTGGGGATGTTGCTACAAAGCACGGGAGAGGGAACAGAGGTTGTGGTTAGCTTCGTACGCGGTTCACTGACAAGTGAGCATCAACGAGAGGAAAGGGGGTGGTCTGGCTTACCGGGGGAGAGGTCGTCGGAGAAAACCAGACGGTGGCGGCGGCGGTTGTTGTCGTTGCCGATGTTCTGGAGCGCCCGCGGGTGAATGGAAAGCGCCGGGAGAAGCGCCAGGGCTAGGAGAGTATGTGAGTGTGCTTAAGGAGGCGAGGGGTGGCAGGACACGGCCGGAATTCTCGCCGGAGCGTCGTCGGACAGTGGTGGTGTTTGAGCAAAATTCGACAGCCTGGGGGCGTGCCGAGTAGGGGTGTCTGGGGGAAACGGAAGAGGGGAGGCAGGCGCTTTTACCTTGCGTGCTGGCTGGGCGAATTAACGCGGCAATTAACGGGGATTGAAGGAGCTTTCAACGGCAGTAACGGCGACATGGTTTGGGGGGAGGAAGAAGTCGCGGCGAAGAAGATGACCACGTGGCTATGGGGTCCACTGGCAGGGAGAGAGAAGAAAAGAAAACGAGGTCCACCAGTCGGTGTCTCTGCGGGTGCGGCTTTAGGTAGAAAACGTTTCGCAGAGGGGAAGTGTAGGTGGGCTGCGAATGGGCTTATTGGGCTTGGCCGGTTGGGCTAAGTCCAATTCCATTTTTTTCTTTCAAATTGTTTTTCCTTTTCTGTTCCTATTTTCTGTTTTGAAAATCAAACAACCAATCAAACAATCAAAACAATTCAAACAATCACCATACTTTTCATTTGAATTTGGTTCTGTTTAACACATAAACAAAAGTCCAAAATAATATAATTTTATTCTTTTAGGATCTTTTTAATAATTAAATAAAATAGACCTTTAATTATTAATTCAAATAGGTTTTGATTTATTTAATAAAATCTCCATTTGAAGACTAAATATTTTCAAAACCAAATCAGTAGGTTTTATTTGAAAATAAAAGATATTTGGAAAACTTGTTTAAAATAAAATAACATTTTTATTTTAGGGTCCATAAATAATTAAATAAAATGGACCTTAGTTATTAAATCAAATAGGATTTGTTTTATTAAAATCTTTATTTTGAAATATAAAATAAAACCAAAACACTTTAGTAGGTTTTATTTGAGAATATAAAATACTTGGAAAACTTATTTAAAATAAATGGATAAGTTTTAGTGTTTATTAAAAAATGGGGAAAAGCCTTTACTTAAATAAAATTGGATATTAAATCCTTATTATTTTATTTAAATAAACCTTTACTATTTTAATCAAAACAAAACATTTTATTTCAAAATATTGGCCAAGGTTTAATTTGGCTCTATAAAATAATCTTTATTTATAAATCCTCCTTTTCTTTTGAAATCCAAGTCTTTTATTAAAAGAACCAAAATAGTTTTTTTCCAAATATTTTTTTAACTTTATTGTTTATTTATCTTTTTAAATCCCTTTAGGATTTTATTTGATCCAAATAGGTTTTGAAAGTTTCCAAATGGTTTCAAAAGTTTCTTCTCACCCTGAAAATCAACAAAGTTTTATTTTATTCATTTATTTTTCACATTACAAGATTTGGAAAATCTTGGGATGTGACAACTTTGCTGGCCTCAGTCTTAAGAACCTAGTAAGCATGTCAAAACCCGGTGGGTTATTCTGATTGTTGTTGTTGTTATTGTTGTTATTGTTGTTGTTGTTGTTGTTCTGATTCTGGATGAACGTAGTCATCATTTGCATCAGCTGAGTCTGAGCTGTCATCATTTGCTGCATCTCAGGAGTGATGTTGTTGCTGTTGGGGTTGGGATTGGCACGTCGGGGAGGCATCTGTGGTTTGTTCAATAGAGATAAGAATGAGATACCCACAGATGCTAACATGCACAATACATCACATAAACAATCACCAAACATGCATCATAATAATAAAAGTTCAACAACATAGACAACAAGTTTGCAAGGTAAACACACCAATACCAAGCCATCCACATGTTGAATGGTCATTGCGACTCAATAATCAAAGACATGATAAATAAAGGTAAATGAGTAGTCATCACTACTCCTCGACATCAACCTCCTCATCCACAAATGTAAGACCTGCATTCTCCATAGAGGTCTTGTATTCCTCGACATTGGTGGTCAAGGTCTCTACTTCGGCTTTGAGAGCCCTCTTCTGTGAACGAAGCCTCTCAATCACGGTCTGCTGATGCTCGAGCTCGAAGTCCTTGGACTCTAGTTCTGCAGTCATGTCTCGAATCCTCTTGTTCCTATCTTGGACTCGCTTCTCTTGACTCTTGAACTTTCTGTCCTGACTCTCAAACTTGGCCTCCATCTCTTTGACTATCTCATCTTGCTCCGCGAAGAGCTTGTCCTTCTCACGAAGCTGCACCTGGAGTTCGTCATTGCGAATCATTATGTTGGTCCTATCAGTGTCTATGTGCCTAAGAAGAACCTCTAAGTCCTGGAGGTATAGGCGAATCGGCTCTGCCGTCTCTCTCGAAGTATCCTCAAAGTCAATGGCCTCACCATCATCATCACGTCTACCAAAGGTGTGGAAGTGAGTACCCCTAACCTCTCGAGAGTGTCTCCCTAGTAAACGTCCAATCAAATCCTGCATGACCACCTCAAGGCATCTCTCCTTGTCATCATGCATGAGCTTGAAGATGATGGCCTCCGTGGATGGCTCAGTCTGGCATCCTGGCTGATTAACCTTGAAGCCCCAAAGGTCTTTCCTCTCAAACTTGGTGAGGGGAAGCATCATGATAGTAGGAAGAGGGAGATTGAGCAGACTAGTGAGCTCAATAATACGGGGGCCAAAACGAGTTCCCTTGAACTCTTCAGCCGTGCTGATAGTAAAATTAGGCATCTATTTATAAGATAGAATAAGTTAGTATCAACACAATTTAAGACAATTCACAAGACAAGGCATCACATGCATAACTTTGGAAATCAAAACAGACAAGTCATGGCATACCTAACACAAGCAACCTAGTTTTAATATAACTTAGTCAAATTTTGGAAATGTAGTGATGAGTGTGGTGGTCCAACTAATAAGGCTCCATTCTTATTTCACTTTCTAATCTAAAGGCTAACAATGTATCCTTCTATCAAAGAGATGAGAAAAGAAGATTAGAAAAGTTTACTAGAAGAATAAGACAAGTGTGGAAGTTGTTGAAAATTTTTCCTTAGTGGTTTCCAATCCTAGGGTCATAATCCTACAGGCAACACAGTGCTCTGATACCATCTGTAATATCCCTCCCTTTATAAAGGTAAGGATCCTTGTGATTGCAATGCTAGTCCCTGGATCAATGCTAGCATCCACAGTTTAAGATGAAATACATAGAAACAAAGGTCATTATTACATATCATTCCAGAGACAAACATAGTCTTTTACAAACTCCATGGACACAAGCCTAATACAAGAGTTCAAATATATAATAAGATAAATAAGTCTTCATCTTCATGTGCCATAGGAAAGCATATTGAGTGTAGACTCATGACTCCTAATCATCACCAGAATATCCTGCAACATCACAAGTTACAACCACAGTGGGTCAATACATTGGAATAGTATTGGCAAGTGATACCTTAGTAGAATATCGGTGGACTAAATACTATATGCATTTTTGGCTAAGTGTAGCTTAGGCTTGCTTTGCAAAAAATAGGTTTTGCCTATTAGTTGAAAACACTAAGTTTTTCTATGTCAAAAACTTTCCCAAGGAACCTCCAATATACATTGGGGTCCTTCACCCTTGTTCAACCACAAGTTTTTACTTAGAAATTGGGATGAGGAGATTCTTGATAGCTTCCATGTGTTGATGCTCAAGTTGTCCAATACCAGGGACATGGCTAAGTACTTAGATTCTTCCATCTGTAGAGGTTGTGCACTTTCCCCACAAGACTTGATTTTCACCAAGACAGGACCTTTCAGAAGCCTTCCCTTAGACCAAATGGACGCGTTCCAACCTATCATCCCACTACCACCAACTGTCCAAATGGCTAAGTTATTGCAACCTATGTGATCTAGGCAGAGCCCATATTGCCATGTGGCTGCACTAGAAGCTTCTTAACATTTGGCCTCTCAAATCCCTTTGTTCCTGGGTGGCTTTCCACAAGTGATATACACAAGGTAAACCATAGAAATGGGCCTTGTGTAACCACTCAACATAGCCCATTCTTTCCATTCCACCAGGTGTTTCATTCACTTAGTTGTTTTATTAAACAAAAACATAGTCCAAAGACATAGAATATTTATTCATAGCATGAATATAACCACCCTTGGTTGCTACTAGCTAGGATAAGCATGGCATTGATAAGACTTAGAAATATTTCTAGCAATTCTACAACTACTAGGATTTCCCAAGCATAGCATATAGATCAAAAATATCCATGCAAGACTAGCAAAATATTTCTAATGCATATTTGAAAAACATAGGAATAAAATCATGAAGCATCACTTGCCTTGGTAGTTTGGGGAGTAGCTACAATCCTCACAATCACAATCACTATTTGCACCAAAATCTACACATAAAATGATAGCACCAAATCACATACAAAATAAATACAAGCAAAAATATATGGATGCATGCAATATGATATGTGATGATTTTCTATACTCAACAAGACAAGTGCACAATACTGATTCATAAACAAGTTCAAAACTTGCCAAACAACCTTTATTTGAACATTAAAACATTTCCGAAATAATTGTTATACACAAAATAGGCCTATATATGTTTCTGTAAAAACAACCATTTTAACATAGGCAAAACATTAAACACATTGCATAGATGGAAAGGATTTTCTCTCCTGATTCCATTGATATAAAATTTGTCAAATTTTTACGTGGGAATCAAAAGTTATGAATTAAACAAGTTTTAATATCTAATAGATCAAATTCAAACTTTTAAAACCAAACTCGTGCCACGCGGCGCTTTCTAACTGGCTGGTACCGCTTCGCGCTGGATTGCGTTCGCGCACCGTCAGATCAACTTAAAATCTAACGCCTCAGTTCTAACCATACCCCTTCGCCTATCTTCTAATCTCCACCACTGGATCTAGATCCAGTGGATCTAAATGCTTTGACCAAAACCCGGCGGGGCAAATGGCTAGGACGGCGGCGACGGCTCTGCTGGCGATGGATCGGTGAATCTAGCGAGGGCTGGGGGCGGTGGTGATGCTTACCAGACTCGTACGAGCACGAGGAAGCTCAACGTTGTCGTCATGGAAACGGGGGCGTGCTGCTGTTGTCGTGGGAGCTCGTCGGAGTCAGGGCGGCGTCGGGCTTAGGTGGATGGCGACGTTGGCGACGCTCTGATCCGCCCTAACACAAACGAAAGGCATCAGCGCGTGCGTATCGTTCAGGCGAACAAGATGGGGTCAAGGGAAAAGCACGGGGCGGTCGTACTCACTGGAATTCCTTGCCGAAGTTGGAGACGGCGTCGGGAAGTTGCGGTGCTTGACGAAGTCGATGCTCTGGTGTGAAATAGGGCGAACGATGAACGTCAGAAGATGCGCAAAGAGATAACGGACAAGCTTGCATGAACTAGAGAGCGAGGCATGCACGAAGCTTACCACAATCGGTCGCCGGAGTCTGTCGGTACCGCGTTGGTGTGAGGGAAACTTCTAGCAGCCTGGTGGCGCTCTGTGCTTGGGGTTTGGGGGAAAATGGAGAGGGGGTAGAGGGGGTTTAAGTAGCAAGGACGCGGGTGTGATTTACTCAAGCATTGAACGGGAATTGAAGCCTCGAATTAAACAGGAAACGCCCGGTGTAATTTTGGGATGAACTGGTCGCTGGGGGTGGAGACGACGACTGCCATGTGGGCCGCGGTTGTCAGCGAGAGAAAGAAAGAGGGGATGAGCCCAGGCGATCAGTGACTCTGTGGGTACGGCTGTGAGTGAGAGAGAGAGAGGCAAAAACCCCGGGTGGGCTTAGTGGGCTGGTTTCACTGTTGGGCTAGATTAGTAGCGCCGGCCTTTTCTTATTTCTTTATTCCTTTTCTTTTTCTATTTGAATTTCCAAGAAATATTTTCAAATGATTTCAAAACCATTTGAATTCAAACTTTTTCTGGATTTTTGTAGAGTGTAACACTCATGTTTCTGGGTATAAAATCATGTGGTCTCTCTGTATTATCTTGGTCCTTTTGATCAAACAAAATAAACAGTGACATAGCACTTGATTTGAACAAGCTTTGAAAATGGTTTTAAATCCATATTTTTTTTGTAATTTTTGGTTTAAGCACTAGCAATCAATCAAAACAATCTGAGAGCAACAAGGTTTGGTTTTGAAACAAATAATCTCCCATTGGAGAGTAGCATTTGATTAATGTTTGATCACATAAAATCATAGCTCCCAAGTTCTGTTTTCTTTCAAAATGAGTTTGAATTGATCCCTAAATGGTATGCATGCATGCATAATATGAAATCTTTGAAAACCTGATTTTAGGAATGTTACACAAAGAGACCATACAAGATGTCAGTAGATGAATTGAAAGAACTCAAGAAACAACTTGGAGAACAGTTGCAGAAAGGATTTATTCAACCAAGTTCTTCATCTTGGGGAGCACAAGTTTTGTTTGTGGAAAAGAAAGATAGAAGTCAAAGGTTATGCATAGATTACCGTTCACTTAATGAGGTGACTATCAAGAACAAATACCCTTTGCCTAGAATCAATGACTTGTTTGATTAGCTAGAAGGAGCATGTGTGTTCTCAAAGATTGACCTCCGATCAGGATACTTTCAGCTTAAGGTAAGGGAACAAGACATACCTAAGACAACTTTCACCACTAGGTATGGATTGTATGAATACACCGTGATGCCATTTGGTTTGACCAATGCACCAGCCTATTTCATGAATATGATGAACAAGGTGTTCATGAAATTCCTGGACAAATTTGTTATCGTTTTCATTGATGACATTTTGATCTATTCCAAGAGCAAAGAAGAGCATGAAGGACATTTGCGTTTAATACTTGAGAAGCTTAGAGAGCATAAGCTGTATGCCAAATTCAGCAAGTGTGAGTTTTGGTTGAATGAAGTTGGATTTCTTGGACACGTTGTGTCAGGAGATGGTGTAGCAGTTGATCCTGCTAAAGTTTGAGCTGTAACTGAATGGGAATCTCCTAAGTCAGTAAAAGAGGTTCGTAGTTTCCTTGGCTTGGCAGGATACTACAGAAGGTTCATTGAGAATTTCTCCAAGATAGCTAAACCAATGACAGAGTTACTAAAGAAAGACAAGAAATTTTTTCTTGGTCTGAAGGATGTAAACTCAGTTTCCAAGAGTTGAAGAAGAGACTAGTGACAACACCAGTCTTATGTCTGCCAGATTTGGAGAAGGATTTCCAAGTGTATTGTGATGCATCTCATCATGGATTACGTGCGGTACTTATGCAAGAAGGGAAAGTTGTGGCTTATGCCTCGAGACAACTCAAAACTCATGAGGTAAATTACCCTACTCATGATTTAGAGTTAGCTTCTGTTGTCCATGCACTTAAAACATGGAGACACTATCTTTTGGGAAAACGATGTGAAGTGTTCACAGATCACAAAAGTTTGAAGTATATTTTCACCCAGAAAGAAATTAACATGAGACAAAGAAGATGGCTAGAACTCATCAAGGACTATGACTTGAGTTTGCAATACCACCCCGGTAAAGCAAATGTTGTAGCGGATGCTCTAAGCCGTAAGGTTTTTGTGAATGGCCTTACTAAGGGAGAATTGCCGGATGATCTGTGTACCCAATTTAGAGATCTCAGATTGGAGATTGTGCTTGAGGGACATCTCATGTCCTTGGATGTTCAACCCACTTTGTTGGACAAGATCAAAGAAGCCCAAAAGACAGATAAGGAAATTGAAGATATTAAGGAAAAGATTGGCAAGGGAAAAGCCAAAGGATTCCATGAAGATGAACAAGGTACTTTATGGCATGGAAAACATATCTGTGTTCCACAAGATCCGGAACTTAGGAAACTGATTTTACAAGAAGCACACAACTCACCGTATTCCATTCATCCGGGTAACACCAAAATGTACATGGATATGAAAGAAAGATTTTGGTGGAATAATCTCAAGAAAGACATCGCCGAACATATTTCTTTGTGTGATGTGTGTAGCAGACTGAAAGCGGAACACCAGAAACCAGCAGGATTGTTACAACCACTACCCATTCCTGATTGGAAGTGGGACAAGATTGGTATGGATTTCATTACTGGATTGCCAAGGACCCGGTCAGGATATGATTCTATTCGGGTAGTAGTGGATCGCCTAACTAAAGTAGCTCATTTCATACCCGTGAAGACAACTTATACAAGTGCTAAGTTAACCAAGATCTATGTGAGTAGAATTGTATGTCTACATGGAGTACCCAAGAGTATTGTGTCTGATAGGGGAACTCAATTCACTTCTCATTTTTGGAGGCAACTACATGAGTCA
Source organism: Avena sativa (assembly GCA_916181665.1). Classification (NCBI taxonomy): domain Eukaryota; kingdom Viridiplantae; phylum Streptophyta; class Magnoliopsida; order Poales; family Poaceae; genus Avena; species Avena sativa. Next base: position 48,251,940 of record OV702279.1, on the reverse strand, counting down.
TTGGGAACAAGGTTGGAATTCAGCACTGCTTTTCACCCTTAAACTGATGGACAAACAGAAAGGACCAACCAGATTCTTGAAGATATGTTGAGGGCATGTGCCCTAGACTATGGATCCAGTTGGGATGAAATTCTGCCTTACGCAGAATTCTCTTACAATAACATCTATCAAGCCAGTATTGAGATGGCACCATTTGAGTTTCTCTATGGGAGAAAGTGTACCACCCCATTGCTATGGAATGGGGTGGGAGAAAGAAGTTTGTTCGGACCAGAACTAATCAAAGAGGCTGAAGAGAAAGTCAAGCTAGTTAAGGACAGGTTGAAGATAGCACAGTCCCGACAGAAGAGCTACGCAGATCCTAAGCGTAGAGAAGTCACCTATGAAGTGGGTGATAGACCTTATCTTAGAGTGTCACCACTTCGTGGAGTGAAGAGATTTGGAGTCAAAGGAAAATTGGCCCCAAGATATGTTGGACCATTCAAGATTCTGAGTCGTAAAGGAGAAGTAGCTTATGAGATTGAATTGCCAGAATCATTGTCTGCCATCCACAATGTGTTTCATGTGAGTCAGCTTAAGAAATGCCATCCAGAAATGGAGGAGACTTCTTTGAAGGATACTATACCTTTGGAAGAGGTTCAATTGGAGAGTGACCTCACTTATGAGGAGAAACCTATCAAGATTCTTGAGACTGCAGAAAGAGTTACTCGGACTAAGACTATCAAATTCTGCAAAGTTCAATGGAACCATCATTCCAAAGAAGAAGCAACATGGGAAAGAGAAGATGATCTTCGAAAAGACCACCCTCACCTATTTGCTAGTCAACCCGAATCTCGAGGGCGAGATTCACCTTAAGGGGGTTAGATTTGTAACATCCCTAAAATCATGTTTTCAAAGATTGCATATCATCCATGCATGCATATCATTTAGGGACCAGATAACAAACTCATTTCAAGTAATCAGAAGCACTAAGTGCTAATACTTTATGTAGACAAAGCATTGATCCAAGGCTACTCTCCAATGAGAGATTTTTTTTAAACCAAGCCTTGCTTGCTCTCATGTTGTTTTGGTTGAATGTTGGAGTTTGGATAAAAATCTACAAAACAAATATGGTTTTGAAACCCTCTTCAAAATTTATTCAAATCAAGTTCTATGGCACTGATTATTTTGGTTATTCAAAGGGACCAAGCAAGTACAGAAAGACCACTTGGTTTTAGGGCCAAAATTATGAAGGTTACACTTTACAAAAATCCAGAAAGGATTTGAATTCATTTACTTTTGGCTTTGTTTGAATTGGATTCCTGGAAAATCAAACAGAAAATAGAAAAAGAGATAGAATTAGAAAAGGGCCAGCGCCAGACTTTAGGCCCATCAGCAAACGCAGCCCAGCAAGCCCACCCGGGGATTTTCCCTCCTTATCTCACGCGGCACAGACCCACCCCGCAATCACTGATCAGTGGACCCTCTCCACGTCAGCTCCTTCCCCAAATTCCGCGCGCAGACGCTGTCGCCGCCCGTTTCTTCCCCCTTCACTGCCGTGATTTTAATCCACTTAATTGGCGATGAATGCGTGCATAATCTCTACCCCTACTCCGGCTATAAGATCCCCTCCCCTCTCCGCTCATTTCCCCCCACACTGCACACTCTCCTCGCCACCAGGCTGCCGACAATTCGAGTTGCACCGCCGCTGTACCGAGAGACTCCGGCGAGCCATCACGGTGAGTATCGAGCGCCCCTTGCCTTCTGGTCTACGCGAGTTGCTTCGCAATCATCTCGCGCATCTTCTCATGCTTTCATTTCATCCTGAATCGCCCTAGGTCGTCGCCCTCGTCGACATCTGGAAATGGCCGAAGCTTGACTCAACTTCGACGAGCCATTCCGGTGAGCCCTGTGTTCCCCTCTGCCTCTGGTTCACGCAATCATGTTCGCCAGTGCCTCGCGCATCCGTTAACGTTCTCCATTTGAATCCTTGTGCCCCAGGACGTCGTCTTCGACTTCGACAGTGAGCACCCTACGCTTAGACGAACTCCGACAAGCTCCTGCTGCCGTGTCCGAGCGCCCCGACCCTGTCCGTCTGCAAGTTCAGCATCTCCACGTTCCCGCGGTCTCGGTAAGCACACGTCCGACCCCCTGTCACATCCCAAAATTTTCCAAATTTTGAAATGTGAAAAATTAAATAAACAAAATAAAACTTTGTTGAAATTTAGGGTGAGAAGAAACTTTTTGATTCTAATTGGGAAACATCCAAAACCTATTTTGATCAAATAAAATCCTAAAGGGATTTAAAAAGTTAAATAAACAATAAAGTTAAAATATTTGGAATCACTATTTTTGGATCTTTTAATAAAAAGATTTTTTTCAAAAGAAAAGGTAGAATTATAAATAAGGATTATTTTATAGAGCCAAATTAAATCTTGGCCAAGCTTTTGAAATGAAATATTTCTATTTGATAAAAAGAGTACAAGGTTTAATTAAATAAAATAATGAGGATTTATTAATATCCAATTTTATTTAAGTAAAGGCTTTTCCATTTTAATTGAACTCTAAAACTTGTTATTTTATTTTAAATAAGTTCTCCAAGTGTTTTATTTATTCAAATAAAACCTACTGAAATGATTTTGGTATCATTTAGGTTTCAAATAGAATTTTTAAATAAATAAAATTCTATTTGAATTAATGACTAAGGTCTATTTATTTAATTATTAAATAGATCCTCAAAGAACAAAAGCATTATTTTATTTGGACTTTGAATTATGTTGTTAAACAGAACTAAAAATTATACAAAGTTCAGGTTTGAATTCATTTGAGTGTTTGAATTGTTTGAATAAAACCAAAACAGAAAATCAAATGGAAAAAGAAAAAGCAATCTGTATAAAAAAAGAAACAGACCCAGCCCAGCAAACAAGCCCAGCAACAGCTCAGCAACGCAGCCCACCAGCTCTCCCAACTACGAATCGTTTTTCACTGAGAATTCAACCCGCAGAGAAGCTGACGAGTGGACCCATCTCCCACTCTCTCTCCCTCGCTGACAGACAGGTCCCACAGCGCCAGCACATCGTCTTCAACCTGCGACATGTCCTCCTCGCTGTTTCTGGCAGTAACTCCGGCGTTGAATTCGCGTTGATGGCGGCTTTAACTCCTCCGGCGACCATGCGTGCATAAACGCCCCTCTCCGCTCTCTCTTTCCCCCCACACAGCACCCCCCCTCTACCACCAGGCTGCAGGAATTTTGAGCTCGAAACCTTCTGCTCCGACGAGGTTCCTGGCCAATTCCGGCGCCGTCCAGCCGCCCCTCGACTCCCTCTGCACACGAACTTGTTTTCCACCTCCAGGCGCACCTGCCCGTGTGTACCATTCACTCCCGCGCGCTCTGGAAGCTCGGCTTCGTCGACCTCAACTCGCCACCGCCGTCTGCCATTGCTCCGTCGAGCTTCCCAGGTGAACTCCGTCCTCCCCTCTCCTTCCCGATGATACTCCCGTACTCCCCAGGACAGTATGCATCTGACCACGTCCTTTCTTTGCCTCGGCGCAACCTGCAGCTTCACCTCCACCAGCAAACAGAGCCGCCCGTCGTCAGTAGCTACTCCGGCGAGGAATTGCCGCCGTTCCTGTGCGCCCCTTGGACAGCTGCGACCACCTCGAGCTTCACCTCGACCACACGAACACGGTGAGCTGTTTCCCCTCTTCCTTTGCTTCCTGGAATCGCCGCGACGCCACCGTCTGAGCGTGCACCGCCGCTCGCCGCCGCGCAGCGCTGCCAGTGTTTGACCACGCGTCCGTGTCCGTTAGATCAGAATCCATTGGCTGAGATTAGAACTAGATGAAGTGGTATGAGTTGATCAGCGTCGTTCGTTTTAAGTTAGATCCTGCGGTCCAGAGAGGCCGATCCGCACGAAGCGGTACCGGCCAATTAGATTACGCCGCGTGGCACTGGTTTTGTTTAAAATAGAATTTTGAATCTGATTGATATGCAAACTTGTAAAATTCATAACTTAAAATCTACATGTCCAAATTTTGCAAATTTTATATCAATAGAATCAGTAGAACAAGTACTTTGCAACCATGCAATTTGTTTAATGATTTGGTTCTGGTAAATTGGTTGAATTTGCAGAAACTTGTGTAGACTTATTTTGAATATAAAAATTGTTCTAGATAAAATTTTAATGTGAAATCTTTGCAAAATGGTTTTTTGTGAACCTACTGACCTTAGGAACCAACTCATGGGTTTAAAAATGAATTTTGTGAAGTTTAGGAATAAATACTTGAATTAGCTCATTTCTAGTCAAATAAAAAAAATTGATTTTGATATGGAAATGATTTTTGAGTAAAACCTTTGGGAAATGTTTTGATTCAAACCTTCTGACCCTAAACACCAAGTTTTGTGAATTAACAACTTATTTGATGAACAATATAAAATTATTGCTTTGATAAAAGCATTTTCAACCACATAAAATATTGATTTGATTTAGAAATGGTCTATAGATAAAACCTTTTGCAAATGGTTTTACCACTTTAGAAAATGACCACTTTGAACTTTATAATGTTTAGATCTTAGTAGAAACCACCTTTGCAAATAAAGCTATCCTTTGCATGCTTGCATGCATGACCTTGTTTCTATTATTTTATGTGTGATAAATTGTTTGAATATTGGTTGGAATGCTAGTTGAATTATGTTTGCTTGATTGAATTGTAGTGGAATTAGAAGAGTGTGATATTTGCAAGATCAAGAAGTGAACCAACATTATCTACTAAAAAGGCAAGTGACACTATCATCCAAGTCCTACTATTTTCATTGCACTTAGTGGATTTTTTTGTAACATGCATGGAAAGGTTTACTAAATTTTATGCTATGCTAAATCCTAATAGGATACCCTTATATATTTCTTAGTGGAAACATTGTAGTTGTAGTATGCTTAGCCCTGCTATATATTGGGATGGGATACATGTTATGATTATATGAAGAGTTAAAAAGACTTATGTTTTATATAATAAAACAAGTACTCAATGAACCACCTGGGTGGACAAGGATACTCAAGGTTGGACAAGGTGGCAACAAAAGGAACCATGTTTATATGGCTATCTCTTTTTGTATGTGCACTAGAAGAAAACCACCCAGGGACTTAGAGATTGAACATGTTTCTCGTACAGTGGCTTCTGTGTACAGCCACATGCTAAATGGGCTCTGGCTTAGTCAACTACATAGTGGAAGACCCATGCATTGGCATCTTCAGGTTAAATAGATTTGTGTAAGGGAACTTGAAACCCTACATTGGTGCCTGGTAGACAAGCTAGCATTGTGTATTGGGAGGACTCATATGGAAAGACTTTGTCACATTCTCAATCTGCTAGTACTCCATCTTGGTGAGTACTTATCCAGCGGCCACTGGTGGCATCAAGATGAGATTGTGTCATGTGGGTAAAGTGTACAACTTTTGCAGAAGATCAAAATTCTAAGTACTTAGCCGTGTCCCCGGTTATGGACAACACTGAGCAACTATGGCCTGAAGCTATGGAAGATCTCGACATTCCAATTTCTCAAAGTAAAACTTGATGGTAACAACAAGGGATTTTGAAGCACTTGGAGTTTTCCAAGAAGTTCAGAAAGATTTGACAAAGATCAAAACTATTTTGAAAAGATAGGACAAAACTATATTGCTTTCTGCAAATGAGCCTAAACCCTACTTAGCCAAATATGCATGTAATGATAGGATCCACTTATTTCTACATAGTAGTGAAACTTGCCAATACAATTCAAATGTATTGACCTTTGTGGCTGCAACTTATTATGTTGCAGGTTTGTTTAATGTTAGTGAAGTTTGTTGAATAGGATTACAAGTCTACAACCAACATGATTGCCTGGGGCACTTTGAAGATGAAGGACCCCATGCTTTATTGATATTTTGCTGCAATGTAATGTGATAGCCAAATGAGCTATGTAAGATGTAATGAATTATTTTATTCCTGGTTATAAAGTTGTATTATGACCTTTGTATCTTGATATTACATCTTAACTGTGGATGCTAGCTATTGATCCAGGGACTAGCATTGTAAACATAGGGATCTCTACCTTATTAAAGGTTGGGAACCTTACACCCCCTGCCCCTCTGGTTTTGCCGGAACATCGCCGGCAGACGCGCAGCCGCTGTAGCAACCATTCGCGTTGCCACTCTTTGGTTAAAGGAGCACACGCCGTTAGATCTGTATCGAAGGGTTTAGATTAGATCTGGAGCGAACCGTTTTCTTTAGATCTGGCGCGTTGGATCTAACTTGATCCGACGGAGCAGAAGCGTGATCCTGAGTGAAGTGGTATTGTCCAATCAGGAAGCGCCGCGTGGCTAGGATTTGAATTTAAAAATTTGGATTTAGATCTATTAGATGTCAAACTTGTTTAATTCATAACTTTTGGTCCCCACGTCCAAATTTGACAAATTTTATATCATTGGAATCAGGAGAAAAAAACTTTCTGTTTATGCAATGTGTTTAATGTTTTGCCTCTGTTAAAATGGTTGTTTTTGCAGAAACATTTGTAGGCATAATTTGATTATAGTAATTATTTGGAAAATGTTTTGTTATTCAAATAGAGTTTATTTAGCTTGTTTTGTACTTGTTTATGATTCAGTAATGTGCACTTGTCTTGTTTGGTGTAGAAAATCATCACATGGCATATTGCATACATTCATGTATTTTTTCTTGTATAAATTGTGTATGTGGTTTTGTGCCATTATTTTATGTGTAGATTTTGGTGCAAATAGTGATTGTGATTGTGAGGATTGTTTCTACTCCCCAAACTACCAAGGCAAGTGGTGCTTCATGATTTATTTCTATGTTTTCAACTATGCACTAGAAATATTTTGCTAGACTTGCATGAATATTTTTTGATCTATATGCTATGCTTGGGAAATCCTAGTAGTTGTAGAATTGCTAGAAATTTATAAGTTAAGATGCTTATCTATGCCATGCTTAGCCTAGATAGTAGCAACCAAGGGTGGTTATATATTCATCCTATGAGTAAATATTTCTAAGTCTTTGGACTATGTTTTTGCTTAATAAAACAACTAAGTGAATGAAACACCTGGGTGGAATGGAAAGAATGGGTTATGTTGAGTGGTTACACAAGGCCCATTTCTATGGCTTACCTTGTGTATCTCACTTGTGGAAAGCCACCCAGGAACAAAGGGATTTGAGAGGCCAAATGTTAAGAAGCTTCTAGTGCAGCCACATGGCATTATGGGCTCTGCCTGGATCATATAGGTTGCAATAACTTAGCCATTTGGACAGTTGGTGGTATTGGGATGATAGGTTGGAGCGCGTCCATTTGGTCTAAGGGAAGCTTCTGAAAGGTCCTGTCTTGGTGAAAATCAAGTCTTATGGGGAAAGTGCACAACCTCTACAAATGGAAGAATCTAAGTACTTAGCCATGTCCCTAGTATTGGACAACTTGAGCATCAAGACATGGAAGCTATCAAGAATCTCCTCATCCCAATTTCTAAGTTAAAACTTGTGGGTGAACAAGGGTGAAGGTTCACCAATTTCCATTGGTGTTTCCTTGGGAAGGTTTTGTCAAAGAAAAACTTAGTGTTTTTAACTAATTGGTAAAACCTATTTTGAGCAAAGCAATCCTAAGCTACACTTAGCTAAAATGCATATAGTATCTAGTCTACCAATATTCTACTAAGGTATCACTTGCCAATACTATTCCAATGTATTGACCCACTGTGGTTGTAACTTGTGATGTTGCAAGTTATTATGATGATGATTAGGGGTTATGAGTCTACACTCAACATGCTTGCCTGTGGCACATGAAGATGAAGAATTATTTATCCTATTATATATTTGAACTCTTGTAATAGGCCTGTGGCCATGGAGTTTGTAAAATACTATGTTTGTCTCTAGAATGATATGTAATAATGACCTTTGTTTCTGTGTACTTCATCTTAAACTGTGGATGCTAGCATTGATCTAGGGACTAGCATTGCAATCACAGGGATCCTTACCTTTATAAAGGGAGGGATCTTACAATTACCTTCCACACCATACAGTTAATCCTTTGTTACAGCAACCGGTGAGATTGACAACCTCACTGTTCGTTGGGGCAAAGTCTTGAGTTTGTGTTGTTCAGGTCTCCAAGTTGCTTGCAACACCTTTGAGACGTTGCATTCCTCCTATTGGTTCGATAACATTGGTTTCTTACTGAGGGAAGACTTGCTGCTGTGCTCTTCACATCTTGATCTTGGGGTTTCCCGACGAAGCGCTCTCATGCGTCATCAACAAGTTTTTTGGCGCCGTTGCCGGGGAGGCTAAGGATGTCTTCACAAGGGGAGTCCTTCTCAACCTTTCTCTTTACTTTGTTTTTGTTTTGCTTAGTTTCTTTTGCTTGGTTTTGTTTGACTCTTTTTTATCAAAAACTAAGAAAAAAAATTAGTTTGGTTTGCTTTCCCTTATCAAAAAAACAAAAAAATTAGTTTATGCTCTAGTTGCTGCTGTTGGCTTGCTCCACTTTTGCCAAAATAAACTCTGCTAACAACACCAAGTTATGTGACTTAACTAGCACAAACAACAATGATTCCTAAGCACTCCTATTTCTCCACCTGCTCCTGATGCTACCTTTTATGAAATTAAGCCTGCTTTGTTGAATCTTGTGATGAGAGAGCAATTTTTTGGTGCTAGTTTTGATGATGCTACTGCCCATCTCAATAACTTTGTTGAACTTTGTGAGAAGCAAAAATATAAGGATGTAGATGGGGATATTATTAAGCTCAAGTTGTTTCCTTCCTCCTTGAGAGGAAAAGCTAAAGAATGGTTGCTATCCTTGCCTAGAAATAGTATTGATTCTTGGATTAAGTGCAAAGATGCTTTTATTGGAAAGTACTACCCTCCTGCTAAGATTGTATCTATGAGAAGTGATATTATGAAATTTAAACAACTTGATAATGAACATGTTGCTCAATCTTGGGAAAGAATGAAAATCTTTGGTTAAGAATTGTCCCATTCATGGACTTACTGCTTGGATGATTATCCAGACTTTTTATGCAGGTTTGAACTTCTCTTCAAGAAACCTATTGGATTCAGCTGCTGGAGGTACCTTTATGACCATCCTCTTGGGTGCTGCAATAAAACTCCTTGATAATATGATGGTTAATTATTCTGAATGGCACACTAAGAGAGCTCCACATGGTAAGAAGGTAAATTATGTTGAAGAAAACTCCTGTTTGAGTGATAAGATTGATGTTATCATGTCTATGATTGTTAAGGATAAAGCTCCTTTAGATCCAAATAATGTTCCCTTAGCCTCTTTGGTTTTTCAATAAGAGCAAGTTGATGTGAACTTAATTAGAAACAATAATAACAATGCCTATAGGAATAATTTTGGTAGTAACAACAATTATATGCCTTATCCTCCTAATAATGGCAATACCTATGGAAAGTCCTACAACAATACTAGAAGTGCCCCCTCTGAACTTGAAGTCATGCTCAAAGACTTTATTAGTAAACAAACCACTTTCAACAAGACTATGGAGGAAAAGCTTTTGAATGTAGAGAAAAATATTTCCTCTTTGTCTGAAGCACAGTCCTATTTGATTAATAAAATGGCTGCTAAACCTAAAACCATGGAAAGTACCTTTGCTGCTACTCATGCCATACAAGTTACTATTGATGAAAATGTTAGACTGTTAGCCCAACTTCATGCTAAGTGGGAAATGGAAGCTGAAATTGCTAGAAACAATAGTGTGTGCACCATCACCACCACCAATATGGATGCCACTAAACCACAAGAAGTCCCTATTCCTCCTCCTACAATGCCTAAGCCCAATGAGTCTACTACTAGTGATGCTAAGTTTGATTTTGATCTTGATGGTTGCAATATTTCTGAAGTGATTATGTTCCTACAAAAGCTTGCTAGAAGTCCTGATGCTAGTGATATGCATGTAGCTTTCACCAAACACATTACAGATGCTCTTGTTAAAATTAAGGAAGAGAAGTTGAAACACAAAGCTTCTATCCCTAAAAAAGTAGAAGATACTTGGGAACCCATTATTAATATGCAAGTGAATGACTTTGATCTCAAAGCTTCAGGTGACCTTGGTTCTAGTGTCTCTATTATGCCTAGAAAGATTTATGAAATGCTTGATTTGCCACCTTTGGAAGATTGTTATTTGGATGTCCCACTTAATGATAATGCTAAGAAGAAACTCATGGGGAGTTTTAATGATGTTCTCATTATGGTTAACAATGCTTATGTCCCTGTTGGTTTCTATGTTTTGGATATTGAATACAATGCTTCCTGTCCTATTACTTTGGGAAGACCTTTTCTTAAAACTGTTGGTTCCATCATTGATATGAAAGAAAGCACCATTAAATATCAATTTCCTTTCAAGAAAGGTATTGAACACTTCCCTATGAGGAGAGATAAGTTGCTTTTTGCTCCTCCTTTGAAAGCAAGGTTTGATGTTAATGCTTCTTCATTTGAAAATACTTGATTCTTGCTTCTTCTGCCTAACTTAAAGGCGTTAAATAAAATTACTTGTTGGGAGATAACCCAACAGTTTTCTTGAGTCTTGGAAGTTATTAATTTAGTAATGACCTCTCCTTATCCTTTTTGTTAGCTTTTTGTGCCAAGAATGACCTCTAATGAGAGGGAAGTAAGATTTGGGGAGTTTATGTCCCAAAACAGATTTTTGTGCTCTACCATAAATATTTGTGAGGAATCTATGTAAGTCGGATTGAGCTGGTATTTTACTAATAAATAACCCAGTCTGTTAGCTAACTTTCGTTAGGTCAACACTTTTTGATTTAAGCAACAGAATGTCTTCAAAAAAATCGGTTTCTACCTGCTGGTCTGTTTTGAGAGATTTCTGCCATTATTTGAATTTGCTTCTTATTGATTCCTTTTTGGGTTGTTTTTGGGAAATTGAGCTTTTTGAGGGAATTGATGTAGTAGCTTGTGTTTTTAGTGAAATTTTTGTTGTTCTAAAGCTAAACCCAAGGGTCTATTATCTTTTGAATACACTAATGTTGCTAATGAAGATTGTGTGAAGTTCTGTATGAAGGAAAAATTTTAGGTGTAGAGAGAGAATGATGTAATGAGATGAAGAATGGACAAAATCTCAAGCTTGGGGATGCCACCCCAAGAAATATTCAAGAGGTACAAGCGTCAAAGCTTGGGGATGCCCAATGCATCCCCTTCTTCATCAATAAATAGCTCAGGTCTTTCTAGACACTTTGTTTTTATTGTTTCATGCACTGTTGTGTTGTTCTTGGAGCATCTTAGTTTTCGTTTGATTTGCTTAGTTTTCTTATTTTGATTGAATAAAGTAGTTTTGGACCCCCGTTCTCGCTGTGTTGTTTCAAATAAGTTGATTGGCGTTGGAAAGGAGTAGAAAGTTCTTGCTTGAAATAGTGCAAGAGGAGCTTGCTTTGACTGTGACTTAGACTTTAGCATGTCATGCTTGGTGTTGTTTTGACCTTTTGCTTAGTGATTATTGCTCTAGCATGACTTGTTCCAAACAATTGGGATTTCTTAGTGTGCCTTGAAAGAATCATGCGTTGTTTTAGCATACAAAAGCATAGTATTAGGGTATTCTCCTTTGATGCTTTGTTTGGGTTTACTTGGCACATGCTCACACCATGTTATGACTATGAACAAGTCACCATAGCCTCTATGATAATTTAGTCCTTGACTTGTAGTAACACTTTATGCTATGATTAGTAATGTTTTGTCGCTCTGCATGATTATGGCCATTATTGCTCTCTTAGTTGGTGGCTCCCAGTCTTTTGCTAGCCTCCACTTGTATGAGTAAGCTCTACTTATGCATCCAACTCCCAAGAAACCAAGTTATTCCAAAGTGTCCACTATTTTAAAGGTCCCAACCTAATAAGGTATATATCCCTGTGTTTACAATGCTAGTCCTTGGATCAATAGCTAGAATCCATAGTTTAAGATGTAATATCAAGAAACAAAGGTCATAATACAACTTTATAACCAGGAATAAAATAATTCATTACATCTTACATAGCTCATATGGCTATCTTATTACAATGCAGCAGAAATAACTATATAGCATGGAGTCCTTCATCTTCAAAGTGCCACAGGCAATCATGTTGGTTGAAGACTTGTAATCCTATTCAACACACTTCACTAACATCAAACAAATCTGCAACATAATAAGTTACAGCCACAAGGGTCAATACATTTGAATTGTATTGGCAAGTGATACTATGGTAGAATAGTGGTATCTATCATCTATATGCATTTGGCTAAGTGGAGCTTAGGCTTGCTTTGCTCAAAATAAGGTTTTCCTTATTACTTGACAACACTAAGTTTTTGTTTGTGAAAAATCACCCAAGGCATCTACCAATAAAATTGTTGATCCTTTAACCCTTGTTCAACCAAAAACTTTTAACTTAGAAATTGGGATGAGGAGATCCTTGATAGCTTCCATGTCTTGATGCTCAAATTGTCCATTGTCGGGGACACAGTTAAGTACTTGGATTTTACTCTCTCGAGAGGTGGTGCACTTTCCCCACAAGACTCAACATGTATTGAGACAATATCTTTCAGAAGCCTTCCCTTAGACCAAATGGACGCGTTCCAAACCTATCACCCCCTACCACCTTTTGTCCATCTCGCTAAGTTATTGCAACCTATATGATCCAGGCAGATCCCATATGCCATGTGGCTACACTAGAAGCTTCTGAACATTTGACATCTCAAATTTCTTTGTTCCTGGGTGGATTTCCACAAGTGAAATACACCAGGTATTTCCCTTGGGTAACCACTCAACACAACCCATTCTTTCCATTCCACCCAGGTGATTCATTCACATAGTTGTTTTATTAAGCAAAAACATAAGTCATAGACTTAGAAATATTTCATAGCATGAATATAATCCACCCTTGTTTTCTACTAGCTAAGCTAATCATACTAGTAGCAAGAATCTTAACTTAGGGAAAATTCTACTAAGGCATCATCTACTAGGATTTCCCAAGGCATAACATACTTAGTAAAAAAAATTCCATGCAAGTCCTACTCAAAATATCACTAATGCATAGTAAAAATAATAGGACAAAATGTATGAAGCACCACTTGCCTTTTTGGTAGAGAATATAGGTTCACCCCTTGATATTGCAATTTTCACACTCTTCAAACTTCACTACAATTCAATGAAGCAAGGCACAAATTCAAAACTAACATTCACTCAATTCACCACATAAAATAAAGAAAACAAAACAATGCATGCAAGCATGCAAATGTTGTTTTATTTCGAAAAGGTGGTTTCTAATAGGCTATAAACATTTTAAAACACCTATTGGTCATTTATACAAGTGGCAAAACCATTTAAAATCAAGTTAGTGAAAATGGGCCATTTAAATCATTTTTGTTTTGCTAGAAATGATTTTATTCTAAGGAATGATTTCTAGTGTTAGCCAAATATGTTTTTTAAACACAAATGTTAGTGTTTATGGTCAAAGTGTTTAAAACAAATCCTTTTGCAAAAGGTTTCACTCAAAAATCGTTTTGAAATCATAGCAACATTTTGTTTTACTAGAAATGCTTTTAATCAAAGTAATAATTTTCTAGGGTTAATCAAATATACTTTTGAATCCAAAAGTTAGTGTTTAGGGTCAGAGAGAATCAAACCATTTATAAAAGGTTTTACTCAAAAAGCATTTTTAAAATCATAGTAACATTTTTGTTTTACTAGAAATGCTTTTATTCAAAGTAATAATTTTCTAATGTTAACAAAATATATTTCTAAACCCAAAAGTTTGTGTTTCTGGTCATTAGGTTCAAAACAAATCATTTGCAAAAGATTTTACCTAAAAATCATTTTTAGAATAATTTTTATACTCAATATAGGTCTAGAAAAGTTTCTGCCAAAAAACCTAATTTTCCGGAAGCAAAAGACTAAACTAAGGGAATGGTTCAAAAGGTTTCTTTTTCCTGATTCCAATGATATAAATTTGTAAATTTTGGATGTGTTGATCAAAAGTTATGAATTTTACAAATTCATTCATCTAATAGATTCTTTTCTGTTTTTAAAACAAAGGTTAGGCCACGTGGCATGTTCCTACTGGTGCGTACCGCTTCGTTCGGATTGAGCAATGCTGGCTGTTAGATCTAAATAACAACACATGGCACAGATCAATGCATACCTCTTCGATTAGTCATCTATTCCTAGCCAGTAGATCAAGATCTAAGGGTCCATAGCACCTTGACCATGGACTGGTGGCGCTGGGCAGCGGTGAGCGGCGGTGGCGCTCAGGAGATGGTGTTCCGGCGACTATAGGAAGCAAGGAAAGAAACGGAGGGCATTACCAGATTCGCAAGGTCGCGCTGATACTCGACGTGGTCATCGCAGGGCAGGGGAGCACGCGGCTACTAGCGATTGCTCGCCGGAGATGGTCCTGGCGACGGGCACGCTCTGCTGTGGTCAAAGGCAAGGTTACAAGCCACAGAAAAGCAAAAGGAGAGGTGCGTTAGATGCGCAAGAGAGATGTGATCACACGTGCATCATCGAGGAAGAAGGGGCGGTCAGGATTTACCGAGGGAGGTCACTGGAGTTGACGCAGATAGCGGTGGCGCTTGGGCGAGGTCGTTCCTGACGCTCTGGGGCTCACACGGGCTAGTTGTGGTTGCTGGTAGATGCGTACATGCTTGCTGGTCAGGCTCATGGAAGATAGGGGTAGGGAGTTGGCCGGAGTTTGTCGGAATCGGCACTGCAGCTCGTCAGAGTAGAAGGGGTTTCGAGCAGCAATTGGGGCAGCCCTGGGGCGGAGAGGAGATGGCGAGTGAGGGGAAAGAGAGAGGAGAGGGGAGCGCTTTATCATGCATGATCACTGGGCGGAATTAGCACGGCTATTACGCGAATTTACAACGGGGAATCAATATCAGAAACGGCAAGGGGAATAGGGGAGAACTAGTCGCGCGGGGGTGGGTGAGAACAACGATGCTGAGGTGGCATGGGTCCACCCGGTCAGTGAGGCGAGGGGTACGGGTTTTAGTAAAAATGAACGGGCTCGCGGGGGAGAGAGAGGTGGGCTGTAGGTGGGCTCGTTGGACCAGGGAGCTGGGTAAGGTTAGTGGGTTGGACTGTTTTCTATTTTTTCTTTCTGTCTTCTTTTTCTTTTTCTGTTTCTAATTCCTGTTTTGATTTGATTCACATGTTTTGAACAATTATTTGAATTCAAATATTTATCAAACCTTTTCCAAACTTTCAGTAGGTTTTTATATTGTTTAAATAGTGTGTTTAAATAATCCATTTTAGAATATTTCTTATATTCTCTTAGTGTTTAATATTTATTTAAAAATAGACATTTGCCTTTATTTAAATAAGATTTAAATATGTTTCCAATCCATATTATTTTATTCAAATGATTTAAACTTCTATTTTAAATTCAAATGTTTCTCAAACCGTTTCAGTAGGTTTTATTTATTCATTAGTGTGTTTAAATAATTCACTTTGAATTATTTTCAAATATTTTAATATGATTTAATATTTATTTAAATGAAGCTTTTGTCTTTATGTAAATGAATTTGAATATGGTTCAAAACCATATAATTCTATTTAATTAATCCTTTATTCTTTTTAAGTTAATTGGATAACTTCTAATCCATTTGGCAATTTGAATTATTTTTCCCATGATTTAATTAATCATTTATTTTAGGGATTTTGTCTTCATTCAAATCAAGTATGGTTCAAGTCCATATAAATTTATTCAAGTAATCTTTATTCCTTTGTTTTATTTGGATTACCTTTATTCCATTTGCTCATGGATTTAATTCAAGTTTTAAATTGTCTTCTAAATAATTTTCTTGGGATTTATTATTTAGTTTAGGCAATTTGTCTTTATTTAAATAAAATTGAATATGGTTCAATTCATATAACTTTATTTAAATAAACTTTTATTCCTTTTTATCATTCAGTAAACTTTCATTTGTTTATGGATTTGGTCAAGATTTTATTTGACCTTTAAGTATTCCTTTTTTATTATTTCTTTCTTTATCTTATAAAATCCATATCTTTTTATTTATAGATCCAAACTTGGTGATTCCAATTTGTATGATTTTATTTAATATTTGTTTATCTTTTTAAATCCTTTTGGGATTATTTTTCACACAATTTGGTATGGATTTTAGCTAGGATATTTATTAGCTTTGGAAATTATTTCCTTTTATATTATTAAATTCATAAGTTTTTATCTATGGCTCCAAATTAAATGAAACCAATTTCCATGTTTTTATAATATTTTTCTTTATATTTTTTGATCATTTAAAAATGTTTTTTGCCAAATTTTTATATGGAACAAATCCATAGTTTTAGAGAGATCTTGGAAATGGTTTCTTTCATTAGGGTTTTAGGGTTTTGGTTTAACTTTTCCAAGTGTTTAAATTTCAAGATACATTCATTGATGAATGCATTTCACTTGATTGAAATTTTGTTGGATGCCCTTTTATTAAAATTTGTTCAAGAAGGGTTTTGATGTTTCAATTTTAGAAGAAAAAAGTTTCTTTTAACCCTAAATTTCTACAATTAATTCTTTTGTTTAATTATTTTTCACATTTCAAAATTTGGAAAATTTTGGGATGTGACAACTATAAATTCCTATGAATGGTGTGTTACACCATTCCAAGTATATTACTGTTTTCATATATCTTCCAATTAAAAAGTATTTTGTTATGTGAAAACTTAGTGATTAAAGCTCTCAGAAACTTGATGGCACACTTTATTTTTCTTTCCCCTAATAAACTTGAACCATTGTGTCATCTATGTTGTATATGCTTGCACTTATACGTTGGAATTATCAGAACCGTGCTATCACGGGGAACACTTTCAACATTGCACCTGTACTTTGTACATAGTTGATATCATGCCCTTTTGTCTATGGATGTCGTCGGTGTGAAATGAAAGGGGAGCTTGTAAGTCCATGGAGTTATTTATGTGTGTTAGAGAAACGCCTGTCCCGCTAGTCTAAGCCATGCCTAATCATGGTGGAAACTTGCAGCATCACCATAATGACATCTATGAAGCTTTCTTCTTATAAAAAAAGAGACATATTGAGAAAAGAGGAAAGAGAGAAAAAAAGCACCATATTCTCATGGTAAATAAGAAGATTGCTGAGATGCTCATTGTCTGCTTGCCTTGTAATTTTGGTTATGGGATAGCTCCAGTACCATATGAAAGGGGTACCCCATTGGCGGTTCTCTATGATACACATGTACTTACTATGACAAGAACTTACAACTTTCTAAAGTTGAGTAGCATGAGGAGCGGCCCTCGTATTCAAGGGACATGAGATTGCCAAATTATACTTTGTCAAGCATATACTCCATAGTTTGTTCACTTTAAACTTAATCACTTCAAGATGCTTATGATAGGGGCAATGATGGCTGAAATCTAACAAGTACCATAATTTCTGGAAGCTCTTTTTGAAACTTCAAAACCCTGCTTCCCTTTATGATGGGCCTTTATTCCACTATTATACTGAGTCTCGACCTTCTACCTTTAGGCACCAGTTAAGAGAACATAGTTGCCATTCTTAGTTTTATGTGCATTGTCCCAAAACTTACTGATTGATGCATATTGTTGATATTGCTTGTTCTTGTGCTATTTGTATCTAGTCACTCTTATGAACTTTGAAGGTGTCCTATGCATCTATTTGCTACTCTATGAGGGACAAGCTGATTGCCACTATGCCATGTTTTCTGTATGTGAAAAAAAACATTTTTCAATGCATGTTATTCACGATATTTGTTTGTAGCCTTACATGTTGCATGCATAGTTACTTTGTCTTATTGTTAGAACTCCATCTTTCATGCTCATGTTAGGAGTTCTTTGATCCCAGCCTTCAATGCTCGCAAATGGTTTGATCTTGATTTTGATGGTGCATGTCACCTCAAAAATTATTCTTTTATCACTCACCTACTCGAGGAAGAGCAGGAGTTAAGCTTGGGGATGCTTGATACGTCAGAAACGTATCTAATTTTTTTGATGTTTCATGCTTTTTTAGTATCTACTTTGCTTTGCTTTGTCTACACTTTGAGGTGTTTTTATATGTTTTCTCGTACTAACCTATTAACAAGATGCCATAGTGCCAGTTGCCTGTTTTCTTCTGTTTTTGGTTCCAGAAAGGCAAGAAAATCAATATTCTCAGAATTGGATGGGACAAAAGCCAAAGTCAATACGGAGGAAGGCCTCAAGGGGGCCACACCCCCTGGCCGCGCGGGTGGGCCCACCCCACACATGGGGGAGGGGTGCAGCCGCCTCGGGCACCCCCTCGGCCTCCCTCTTCGCCTATAATAAGCCTCTGATACCTAAACCCTAAGGACCTGATCAATATTCCACGAAACCTTCTGTAGCCGCCGCCACCATCGTCCCCAGATTGGGGGTATCTGAAGCTCTTCCCGGCACCCTCCCGGAGGGGAGATCATCCCGGAGGCCTTCTTCTTCATCATGCCAGCCTCCATTATGAAGCGTGAGTAGTTCCACCTTGGACTACGGGTCCATGTAGTAGCTAGATGGTTGTATCTCCTCCTTTGTGCTTTCATGTCTAGATCTTGAGAGGTCCGTTCATGATCATGATCTCATCTATTTGTAATCATGGATGTTGTGTTTGCGGGGATCCAATGGATATTGAGATTACTATGTCAGATTGATTAATGGTTTTGTCTTATTGATTCTATCATGTCTGTGTTATTTGTGATCTTGCATGCTCTCCGTTGTTAGTAGCTATCTTGGCCAAGTAGTTGCTAGTGACTCCAAGAGGGATTATTTATGCTCGATAGTGGGTTCATGCCTCTATTTAATCTAAGGGAAGTGACAGAAATCTCTAAGGTTGTAGATGTGTTGTTGCCACTTGGGAGAAAACAACGGTCTCTTGTTCATGGAACAAGTGGATTGTTTACCTTACACACTTTGCTTAAAGCAGTTGTCTGTTGCTGGCAACTTAATACTGGAGGGGGTTCGGATGATAACCCAAAGGTGGACTTCTAGCCATAGATGCAGTTGGATGCATTCTATATCTTGTTGTATTGCACAATCGAATCTCATAGGATCATGATGTCTAGTATTGCATTGTTATGCCTTGCTCAGTCCTGTCAATTGCCATGCTGTAATTTGTTTACCCATCATGCCATGTTTTTTTATCTAAGGAGAACACCTCTAGTAAACTACGAACCCCGGTCCAATCTTTACCATTGATACATCTTCCACTATTACTGTTTATTTTTTGCAAAACACTATTACCTTCCACACCATACAGTTAATCCTTTGTTACATGAACCGTTGAGATTGACAACTTCACTGTTTGTTGGGGAAAAGTCTTGAGTTTGTGTTGTGCAAGTGTCTAAGTTGCTTGCAACACCTTTTAGGAATTTCCTTCCTCCTACTGGTTCAATAAACTCGGATCTTACTGAGGGAAGACTTGCTGTTGTGGTCTTCACACCTTTCTCTTGGGGTTTCCCGACGAAGCGCTCTCAGGCACCATCAATCTCATGAGCTTGTTCGACTACAGAACGATTGTTAACCCCTGTAATTATGAAAGTTCTCTATGATGTATAACTCACTGCTAGCATATGCTACACCGAACTTAGCGTTCAGTGCCTCCTAAAGATACTTTCCATCTTTGATGTGCATGCACACATCAAACAGCTTGTTATCAAGAACACTCGGAACGCATCCCACAAAGGGAAGATTGGTTTCCTTAAATTTGTTCTGAACCTCGTCAGATGTAGTTTCTTCAGGCAAACCTTCACTAGCCTCGAATACTTTCAGATCTTGCAGCCACATAGTGGTCTTATACTTCAAATCTCTTAAAATGAACACTGGTAAATTTCTACGGCTTCATTGCATCGGCCAAGTGTCCCATGTTTAACTCAGGAAATTTCCTATAATAAGGTTTTTCTATTGTTGGATTATTAGGCATAATTTCCACAATTAATCCCAGAATATAAATCATGACATGAATAGCTACAATCAGGTGAATCACTAACACACTAGTTATATTGATTAATAGGAACAGTAGTAGAGTATACGCACTAATAGCCATAATAAAGCAACATATCAGATCATGGTATATGTACTTATTGGTTGTCGATGAAGTTGTTGTTGGTGCAGCATTTGTTGTAGCCTATCAAAGAAGTCGGCGTTGAAGACGACATGCACCGAGGTCCGACTTGACGACCAGGAAGACATGCCATGATGACAAACTTGAGCAATCGCGTGGAGTGCTTCCCAAAAACCTTATTTGCCCTCTCTCGTACATGATCACAAAGGCGAATGGTTCCGGAGACCTGATCTCCCGATTGCTGATGCACGTTGGCAAGATGGATGGAGTAGACTACGGTGGCAGCGCAAGCAGAGAGGCTGGAAAAACCCTAGATTGGTTCGGTGTTTTGCGTTGTGGAAGCCACACAGGCATTTTGTAACATCCCAATTTCAGCAACCCTGATTTAATGTCCAAAAAGGCAAAAATCAGGGGGAACAAAAACTTTTTCTTGCATTGAGTGCTTACTTGTTTGCTTGTGCTCAAGCAACTGCTTCTGTATTAGTTGTGTACTCCTCATCTCAACACTAGCTTACAAAAACTATTTTACAAAAGAGATGTCTTGGCTCATCTTTCATATTCTCAAATGTTCAGGCATTTTAAAAACCTAAGCCAAGCTGACTTTGACACAACCAAATACTTTTCTAGTCTCTATTAATAAAACTATGGAGACATATATATTAACTCCTTATGTTTTCAAGACAGAACCTTCAACTACTCTTATCCCTAGATTTTCCAAACCTTATTAAAAACCTTTTCATCTCCATCTTGGTAGAGATACCAGGATGGTACTTATCCTACTTCAAAGCATAACCCCTTTCAACATTCCCACCCTTAACTCAATCTAGGCTTGATGGTAACCCTAGTACTAGTTGGAGAAGTAATAAGATGAATTGCCTTGATCTGCTGGTTGATGAATTGCCTTGATCTGTTGTCTGAAGAATTGCCTTGATCTGTTGATTGCCTTGTTTGCTTAGGAACTAGAGTGAGCTAATCTAGTATCTCATCCATTAGGACCCAATCCTTGCTTGTGATCATCAATCCCAAAGTAGGCATCTCAGTCTGGATCTATCCTAAACCACTGAGGTAACCACCTTCCCTCATGCTCAGATCAATCCAAGGATAATCCCTCTGGATGGTTTCCAACTTAGTGGAGACCCAATCCAAGGCAATTTTATCTCCTACTCATCCATGATGGTTTTGTAGTCAAGATAATAATCTTTTCTGCAAATCTTATCATCTTGCCTACTTTGGCAGAAGCTCACATCTATATGCCACCTCCCCTTGACCAACTCTTTGAATTGTTGTGATCTACTAACCATGGACTATCAATCCCCACTTAACTTGTTTCCATTGGAGCCTTGTGCTTCCTAAACCCACCTGGTTTAGGAGGCTAACTAATGTATTTGTTATGGCAGCCTTATTTTCAACAAAGTTTGTCATCACTCCAAAACCACCTCAATCCAACCAAGCCCAATTTTTGCTTCCATGATAATCTATATGACATGGTTTGTCCCCCATATACCCCTTGTACCAAGGTGAGCTCTGAGCTCCCTAATCCAACCCTGTTTAGGTGGCATCAAATTAACTAAACCCTATATCATCCCCGAATCTAGTTTCCATCATATTCACCACTTTTCTTCCAAACCAAGGTGAACCTTGATTCCCACATCAAGTTTTCATCATCTAACTAGGATATAAGCATCCTCAAATAATTCCCACAATTATTTGGATTATTAAACTATTTAATTTCCTTTAGCTACCAATTTCTCAAAATCCTTGTCTATTAAGGCAAGTTTGTTTTTATCGAAATCACTTTGCCAACTCAATGTATATTTGAGTTCTCCATATAATATCACATATCTCAAACTAAAAGATAAATATTTTGAGATCCTTTATTATTTCTTTTTGCCCTTTTTCTTAAATGGCAGAAACAAGAAATAATCCTCTAAAAATACTTTTCCATCTCAATAAATTCCAATAAAATGTTCCAAGGTGTGTTATGGTGTGTAGGACCATATCACATCAAAAACCAAGCTTGCCCAAGGTAAAACTATCAAATAAGCTTCTATAAACTACTTCTTGACTTTTTGAATATTGGAGTTTAAGTGACCCTTTAATCATCAGAAAAATCCCTGATAAATCTTGGAGGTGTACAAGGACCATATCATTCTACCAGTACCCTTTCCCCATCTTGGACAATGTAGTTTTGTGGAATTCTCTTACAACCCAAGTTTTGATCAAATTTGGCAAACTAGTCAAATCTTGATTCAAACCAACTCCAATCATCACCCAACCTTGTCAACCACTACACCCCAGCAACCATGACCACCTTGGTCGACCAGCACTGTAGCAGAATAGTACCTAGCCCCTCTTTGTCCCCTAGTTCTTGTAAGAGAGAGAGAGAGCATCCTATCTTGCCAAAATCTTTGTAATAAAAATGGTAGACAACACCCCACCCCCACTCTGCTCCAGGCACGACCCCTTTGACCACATCTCCCCCGCCAGCACCACCCCTAGCCCCCAATGGGAAGCTCCCTCCCCATGTCCATTTTGGACATTTCACCGATGCCCATTATACTTGGCAATAAATGGGGCTAAGGGCCAGAGAACACCTCTCCTGCCCCTCATTTGCCCCCATCACTCCCCCACTCCTCCCTAGAGCTCCCACTCCCCTCTCCCCAGCTCTGCTCTTCTCAAAGGTGAAGGAGAGAGAAGCATCGGCCATGGCAAAGAAAAGCTAGCCCCGAGCTCCACCCCTTCTTCCTCCCTCTCTGCATGTCACTCCATTATAATCCCCTTTCTCCCATGATTCTAACCCTACCCCTATCCTGCTCCAGGGAGGCCTCTCGACGCCTCCCTAATGAAGCCCAATGTGCTCCTCCTCGGCCACCGTCGTGCAAGAACTTCCCCGGCGTCAAGACCCCTCCTACCGCCCATCCCCGGAGTAGTCGCCATCGACCGCGTCGCCTCGTCACCACGACCTTCCCCGAGCCCCTGGTGAGCTTCCCCGCCTCTCCCTGACCTCCCATAGGGTTTCCTCCCTCCCTCGCTGTCCCTGGGAAGGAGACGACGCCCGGCCATCGGATCTCCTCTAATCCAACGGCCCGGGGTTGCCCTTACCCCTTCGCTGGGCAGGCCAACCGCTGGGCCACGGCCAGCTGCACGCCGCCTGCGAGCGAGCGTTGCACCTGGGCCGATCTGGCTTTTCTGGCCCAGTAACCACCAGATCTAGCCCATAGGACCTGAGCCCCTTTTTCCTTTTCTTTTAAATTTCAGATATGATATTAGCACTTTGGTTTAAATCTAAATAAAAAGGTAAAAGCCTACAAAACCCCTAGATCTAAAATTCCTCAAGTGCCTGGATGATTTCCCTAACATGCAGACCTAGATCTGGACCAAAATCTTGTCTAAATTAATTCTGATAAATCACACACAAGGATCTGTCTAGAACACTAAAGATTTTCTCCAGCAAAATTGGTTTATCCAGATAGAGTAAATCCAATGGCTATTGAAAGGTATAAGCCATACCTTTCATAACCCACTGGCCCACCTTGTTTTGCTTCCGAGATTGACCTTGGCAAAAATAACAAAAACAGAACCTTTCTGCCTTTAGGAAATTCCGTAGGTCAAACCAAATGAGGTTTGGACCTAATTCCAACTTTCTTTGAGCACACATACCCCTACCTTTCATAATCAAGCAGCTCATATTTTTATGTGCATGGTTTAATCACTAATAAAAAACACTACAGTACCTCTGTAACTCCAAAAGGGATCATTCCAATTTATACAGAAAGGTATTCTCAGTACCTAACATGTGTCCTTAGAATCAACTACAAAGCGTATATAGATTAAATCTTATGAAAAAGACAAATCCCAGCCAGTAATGCCTTTGGGAATTTCTCAAGGGCATTCTGGTAATTGCATTGAGGAGATTCCAACTCCTCTTGATTCATTTCACCAAATACTACTTAATCACCCAACGAAATAATTTTTGGGACTCCAGAACAATTCTGGTGAATTATTTCCTTAAACTAGAGTTTTAACCACTATAAAATCCATTATAAATCAAGGGAAAATGATAAAATAGTGAAACCACTTTTGTTGGCTTCATCTTATCAAAACCTAGCTGATGGTATAATTTTTATACAATGATATCATACAGATCAAATCCTTGATTGAGAATCCCTCCCTTAAATAATTCCTAGACTCCATTTCAGAATGGATTCTTTCCCTATTGCCTCCAATCCTTTGGCCAATCTTATCCACCAACCTCCAACATCCCACTGGTGTATATCTTGTAGTTACCCTTTACTTGTTGTAAGGTTTGATTCTTGTATGCATGTATTGATTGATGTATTGTTTGTTGCATGTGTGCTCGATAAATGGCGATAGTTGCAATTATGTGATGCCGAGAAGAAGGAAGGATCGGGAGAGTCTCTTATTATTTATTATTGGTTATCTGGATATCTAACGCCACCACGGGACATCTTGATGGTCTCAGTTAAGACACCTTCTTGCTCATATGCATTGTCCTATTATTTTAACTATGCATGTTTATCTACTCATTTATGCAAATTGCATTATTTTTCCTATAATATGATTTATATGGGGAATGTTTGGCTCTTCCAAATTGTTCACCCCTTAGTACCATTAGATACAACCTATATGTGTAACTCCCACCTTACCTTAGTAAGGTAGATGGTGTTTAACACCATAACCCCTTGGAGACCCGTTTTTAGCCTAAACAAAATTGTAGGATGGAAAGACCCCGGGAAAAATACTTACAAAATGTTTTATGAGAAAACCTTGGTGAGGCTTGGCGTACCAACTGGTTTTGGAAAATGGGAAATGTTTTGTTATTCTAAAAAGGTGGACAAAATATGGAGGAAAAATGTTTACGAAAATACGCCCGGCTGTACAGTTCCTAATGCTTGAGCAATTAACCTGTGCAACCACATTACTCTGTAATGGGACGGGCCTGGGCTGGAAGTTTGTCTAATCTGGTATAGGTATCTCAAACTAATACGGGGAAGAACAAATTCCCAGAGGCTGGGCATTCCCCTGTAAAGGCCAATGTGTAATATCGGTCTGGGGTTGGTAAATACCGTCTATATAGCAGCCAGACGGTACTATGAGCCCTTCATTGAAAGCGCACACCCTGAGGGGTGCAAAACACGCTCCGGTTGGCTAGTGAACTATATAGGGCGTCCCGGTTTTGAGGGGATTAACCTCATAGGGTAGACACTTTTACCGGAGAGGGCATTCAGAACGTCTTGACCGGTTATTCGACCCACGATCGGTGTAGATCAGGGACGGGTAATCGGATGGTGTGGGTACAGTGTACAATCTCTGGAGTGTAAATCTATTCGAATAGTCGAGTCCTCAGTCATGTACGGTTGTGATGGCTACTGTATGGGGGTGATGGTTTTGTTTTCAAAAAGGATTTCGGAAAAAGCAATGGCTCGAAAATGTTTTGACCATGGGATGGTCGGGAAAACGGAGGAAGGAATTTGGTCATGGGATGATCATAAGGAAAAACAAATGGGTGACCCAAATCCTAGTGTTTTCTAAAAACTTTTCAAAAAGGTTTCCAAAATGTTTTACAAAAGTTTTTCAACAAAGATATAGAGACACGCTATATCTACAAGACAAACTAGTTTATAAAAGAACCTATCTTGGAGCCATCCTACCACAGCCATATTGCATATCCGTTATTATTGTTCTCTTAAGGTGGGTTTGCGAGTACATTCAAAGTACTCACCGACATTGTCCCTGGCTATTTACTTGGCTATATTGCTGATGTTCAGGAGAAACGAAGGTGTTGACGTCTATGCGAGCTAGGTCGTCTTCCCAGTCAGTTGCCTGTAGGTTAAGGCACGGGCTCTGCGCTGAAGATTTCCGCTACTTGTGATGTAATCGCCATAATGGCCCCTTGGTAAGTTTTGTATTTGTTACTTTATGGATGATGTAATGATACTAGTCGGTTATGATCATGGCTCACTGATCATGGGAACGTGAATTGTATGCATAACAGGTATTCTCGGACCGTAAATCCGGGGTGCCACAGACCTGGTATCAGAGCCATCCTGACTGTAGGAGACCTTAGTTAGCATGGACGTTAGACAGGACAACCCTATTTCTGAAAAACCCGCTTTCGAAAACTATCAAAAGCTTTTCAAAATATTTCTTATCTTACCTTCTCCGATTTAAAAGAATCAAAAATGAATTACTCTATATCTAGTCTACCTCAAAATGTCCCGTTCTCAAAAACAAAGTCCGACCTGGAGACTACGAAGACGGAGGTCCCGGAATGAAGAGAAACCAAGACAAGCAAAACAAAGGAGCTACCAACGATGAAAGACACTACAAGATCGCCCTACGAACGGAGTCCTTCATAGCCCCCAAATTAATCAACTACGGCACCGATGACAACCAATGGTAAGACAGAAGCTAAGAAAACCGTATCGTCCGTACTTAGGATAAATAACCCCAAGATAGGATTCCCCTAATGGTGCGTAGTCACCCCTTAGTATCTATGGTACGCTCTTCATGCTTGTTATATGGTTGTGTGATGCCTGAAATATGTTGCTTGTCTGCCTTGGATCCCTCGATCCTATTGTATGAACACCTTGTAGGAGTATCTCGATGCTAACTTCCGCAACCCCTAGCTAGAAACTCTCCTCAGCAGGATGGCCGCATAAAGAAATCCCTGACAACTCCTGCTCATGCCTTAGTTCTAATCGCCCCAAAGGAGCAACGACCTAGTCAGCTCTCCGCCAAATCAACGGGAAGTCCTCACCATAAAACAAACACCCAGGATTACGGAAGATAAGGAGGCCCAAGGGCAACAAGTCTACTCCGTCATCAAACCAAATCAACACCAAGAGTTCAAGTAAAGACAACCCATCTGAAGCCAAAATGCCCCCACCCCGACGAAGGACCAAGAAGAAGCATCACTAACCATTAAAACAGCCTCGAGTGGCAAGGTAGTCACCATAAGGCGCCCCACGAAGACCACAACTCCAGTATCACGCCGATGCTCCAAGACGAAGGATCTACCCCCCACCCAACCTCGACGACCCCAAGTAAATCTCTAAGGTGGAAAGACTGCGTATTTCCACACAAAGCCGGAAGACCGCTTACGAGGAGATACTCTAGGAATATCTCCAATCCAAGAACTTGCTCCAAACCCCACCCTAAGAATCGTCAGAGCAACCGAACACATACATCATCAACAACCTCCATAAGTATGCTCGATCCTCCCTAATAACCGAGACGTTCAGATTTAAGATGACAAGACTACCCAACGCTGTCACTACTACTCCCCAAGGAGTAGAAAGAAACCCAAGACATCAAGTTTCCTAGAGGACATCGTGAAGTCCCTTCTCTGCTTCTGCTATTAACGACCCACCAAAGAACACCTCCAAATCTGCAAACCTCAAGACGGAGAATGAAGAATTGTCCCCTTCCCGAGTATCAACCCCTCTTCAAGTCACCACCCCTGGAAGATCCACTTGTCGGAGCAAGACCTCAGAAAAAGGCATGACCCTCGCTTCCGAAGAGCTGAAGGCCCCTCAGACCCCTAGTAAATATAGTAACCAAAGATGTTACCCAACCCAAGGACGGCTACAAGATTCAAGGAGCACTCTCGACCTAGTCCTTCGTACCCTACCAACTTACTCCACTAACCTCTAGCAAGTTATGGATCGTCTCGAAACCTGCTCAGTTAGGCGTCAAGTACCTTCACTAGTGGTCGGCTCAAAACAACTGAATTCTCGATGAACCCTGTTGGATGGTAGACAAGATAGGGCCCTTTCTTGCATGTTTTATCCACGATGCTGCATCAGACCCAAACCCCCATAGTTTTGCTCTAAGGGGGAAAGACTGCGTCTTTCCCGCCCAAAAACCCTATAGACCCCTGGAAATCGACCCCTAGTATCACTAAGTGACAACCACCCCTCCAACTCCAAAGGATCGACCCTGTAAGAAGGATGACGTTCGGCATATCTCCAGAATCAGAAGATACTTCAAGAAAGTCCTCCACTCCAAGTTCGCTCGTCAAGCCAATATCCCGGTGTATCAAGACCTTGAAGATATAAAGTCAACCACGAGGCGAAGGAATGAATAAGATTCAACCCGCCATCTCGCCCCAATAAGGAAGTACCCCGTCGACTCTAAACCTACCTAGACTTGTCCTAAGGGGAAAAAACTCCGCCTTTTCCACTTGTTTCATCTGAAACCACCCGATCCAAAGACCCACAGCTCCGGTCCGTAACTAACCACGTCGGCTCTTTGCAAAACTTATTAGTGCCTAATAATTTCCACCGCTGAAATTGTTAAGCGGATGTTATCACCCCAACCCTACTCCTCCCCAATCTCGGGACGAGATTATTTTAAGGGGGAAAGGTCTGTAACATCCCAATTTTAGCAACCCTGTTTTAATGTCCAAAAAGGCAAAAATCAGGGGGAACAAAAACTTTTTCTTGAATTAAGTGCTTACTTGTTTGCTTGTGCTCAAGCAACTGCTTGTGGATTAGTTGTGTACTCCTCATCTAAACACTAGCTTACAAAAACTATTTTACAAAAGAGATGTCTTGGCTCATCTTTCGTATTCTCAAATGTTCTGGCATTTTAAAAACCTGAGCCAAGCTGACTTTGACACAACCAAATACTTTACTAGTCTCTATTAATAAAACTATGGAGACACATATATTAACTCATTATGTTTTCAAGACAGAACCTTCAACTACTCTTATCCCTAGATTTTCCAAACCTTATTAAAAACCTTTTCATCTCCATCTTGGTAGAGATACCAGGATGGTACTTATCCTACTTCAAAGCACAACCCCTTTCAACATTCCCATCCTTACCTCAAGCTAGGCTTGATGGTAACCCTATTACTAGTTGGATAAGTAATAAGATGAATTGCCTTGATCTTCTGGTTGATGAATTGCCTTGATCGGCTGTTTGATGAATTGCCTTGATCTGCTGATTGCGTTGTTTGCTTAGGAACTAGAGTGAGCTAATCTAGTAGCTCATCCATTAGGACCCAATCCTTGATTGTGATCATCAATACTAAAGCAGGCATCCCAGTCTGGATCTATCCTAAGCCACTGAGGTAACCACCTTCCCTCATGCTCAGATCAATCCAAGGATAATCCCTCTGGATGGTTTCTAACTTAGTGGAGACCCAATCCAAGCATGAGTCCCCTCTTTGCAATATATACCCCAACATTAACCCCCCTTGACGAGAAGGATAAACTCTTGTCACCCTCTCAATTGTTTCCCTCTTGCACTCTCAGCAAAATCACCAAATCTGCCAAAAATGACTAAGTCTGGATTTCTTATCTGGATATCATTTTTGGAGCTCTACCTTTTCCAACCTATGTGCATTCTTGGGAATGTAATTGAACCATCTTGTAGCACATCATTAGTACTACCAAAGCCCACTCTTGCCCTTGGCTAAGCCATTTTAACTCCCACTCATCCATGATGGTTTTGTAGTCAAGATAATAATCTTTTCTGCAAATCTTATCATCTTGCCTACTTTGGTAGAAGCTCACATCTATATGCCACCTCCCCTTGACCAAATATTTGCATTGTTGTGATCTACTAACCATGGACTATCAATCCCCATTTAACTTGTTTCCATTGGAGCCTTGTGCTTCCTAGACCCACCTGGTTTAGGAGGCTAACTAATGTATTTGTTATGGCAGCCTTATTTTCAACAAAGTTTGTCATCACTCCAAAACCACCTCAAATCGAACCAAGCCCTACTTTTGCTTCCATGATAATATATATGACATGGTATGTCCCCCATATACCCCTTGTACCAAGGTGAGCTCTGATCTCCCTAATCTAACCCTGTGTAGGTGGCATCAAATTAACTAAACCCTAGATCCTCCCCGAATCTAGTTTCCATCATATTCACCACTTTTATTCCAAAACAAGGTGAAACTTGATTCCCACATCAAGTTTTCATCATCTAACTTGGATATAATCATCCTCAAATAATTCCCACAATTATTTGGATTATTAAACTATTTAATTTCCTTTAGCTACCAATTTCTCAAAATCCGTGTCTATTAAGGCAAGTTTGTTTTTCTCCAAATCACTTTGCCAAATCAATGTATATTTGAGTTCTCCATATCATATCACATCTCTCAAACTCAAAGATAAATATTTTTGAGATCCTTTATTATTTCTTTTTTCCCTTTTCTTAAATGGCAGAAACAAGAAATAATCCTCTAAAAATACTTTTCCATCTCAATAAATTCCAATAAAATGTTCCAAGGTGTGTTATGGTGTGTAGGACCATATCACATCAAAAACCAAGCTTGCCCAAGGTAAAACTATCAAATAAGCATCTAGAAACTACTTCTAGAGTTTTTGAATATTGGAGTTTAAGTGACCCTTTAATCATCAGAAAAATCCCAGATAAATATTGGAGGTGTACAAGGACCATATCATTTTACCAGTACCATTTCGCCATCTTGGACAATGTAGTTTTGTGGACATAAAATTTGGAAAACTAGTCAAATCTTGATTCAAAACAACTCCAATCATCACCAAACCTTGTCAAGCACTACACCCCAGCAACCATGACCACCCTGGTCGACCAGCACTGTAGCACAACAGTACCTAGCCCCTCTTTGTCCCCTAGTGCTTGTAAGAGAGAGAGAGAGCATCTTATCTTGCCAAAATCTTTGTAATAAAAAGGGTAGCCAACACCCCACCCCCTCTCGGCTCCAGGCACGACACCTTTGACCACAGCACCACCCCAGCACCACCCCTAGCCCCCAATGAGAAGCTCCCTCCCCATGACCATTTTGGTAATTTCACCCATGCCCATTATACTTTGCAATAAAAGGGGCTAAAGGCCAGAGCACACCTATCCTTCCCCTCATTTGCCCCTATCACTACCCCACTCCTCCCCAGAGCTCCCACTCCCCTCTCCCCAGCTCTGATCTGCTCAAAGGTGAAGGAGAGAGAAGCCTCGGCCATGGCAAAGAAAAGCTAGCCCCGAGCTCCAACCATTCTCCCTCCCTCTCTGCATGTCACTCAATTATAATCCCCTTGCTCCCCTGCTTCTAACCCTACCCCTATCCCGCTCCAGGGACGCCTCTGGACACCTCCCCGATGATGCCCGACGTGCTCCTCCTCGGCCACCGTCGTCCAAGCACTTCCCCGGAGTCAAGACCCCTCCTACTGCCCATCCCCGGAGTAGTCGCCGTGGACCTCGTTGCCTTGTCACCTCCCCGAACTTCCCCGAGCCCCTAGTGAGCTTACCCGCCTCTCCCTGACATCCCCTAGGATTTCCTCCCTCCCTCGCTATGGCTGGGAAGGAGACGACGCCCGGCCATCGGATCTCCTCTAATCTAACGGCCCGGAGTCACCCTTACCCCTTTGCTGGGCAGTCCAGCCGCTGGGCTACGGCCAGCTGCGTGCCGCCTGCGAGCGAGCATTGCACCTGGGCTGATCTAGCTCTTATGGCCCAGTAACCACCAGATCTATCCCATAGGCCCCGAGCCCCTTTTTCCTTTTCTTTTAAATTTCATATATGACATTAGCACTTTGGTTTAAATCCAAATAAAAAAGGTAAAAGCCTGCAAAACGCCTATATCTAAAATTCCTCAAGTGCCTGGATGATTTCTCTAACATGCAGACCCAGATCTGGACCAAAATCTTGTCTAAATTAATTCTGATAAATCACACACAAGGATCTGTCTAGAACACTAATGATTTTCTCCAGCAAAATTGGTTTATGCAAATAGAGTAAATCCAATTGCTATTGAAAGGTATAAGCCATACCTTTCATAACCCACCGGCCCATCTTGTTTTGCTTCCTAGATTGCCCTTGGCAAAAATAACTAAAGCAGAACCTTTCTAGCTTGAGGAAATTCTCTAGGTCAAACCAAATGAGCTTTGGACCTAATTCCAACTTTCCTTGAGCACACATATCCCTAGATTTCATAATCCAGCAGCTCATATTTTTATGAGGCTCTGTTTAATTTTAGTGAATTAAACTCTTCTATGCATGGTTTAATGACTAATAAAAGACTACAGTAGCTCTGTAACTACAAAAGGGTTCATTCCAATTTCTACAGAAAGGTGTTGTCAGTACGTAACATGTGTCCTTGGAATCAACTACAAAGCTTCTATATACTCAATCTTATGAAAAAGACAAATCCCAGCTAGTACTGCCTTTGGGAATTTCTCAAGGGCATTCTGGTAATTTTATTGAGGATATTCCAACTCCTCTTGATTCAATTCACCAAATAATACTTAATCACCCAAGAAAATAATTTTTGGAGCTCCAGAACAGTTCTGGTGAATTATTTCCTTAAACTAGAGTTTTAACCACTATAAAACCCATTATAAATCACGGGAAAATGATAAAATAGTGAAACCACTTTTGTTGGATTCATCTTATCAAAAACTAGCTGATGGTATCATTTTATACAATGGTATCATATAGATCAAATCCTTTATTGAGAATCCCGCCCTTAAATAATTCCTAGACTCCATTTCCAAATGGATTCTTTCCCTAATGCCTCCAATCCTTTGGCCAATCTTATCCACCAACCTCCAACATCCCACTGGTGTATATCTTGTAGTTACCCTTTATTTGCAGTATGGTTTGATGCTTGTATGCGTGTATTGATTGATGTTTTGTTCGTTGCATGTGTGCTCGATAAATGGCGATAGTTGCGATTGCGTGATGCCGAGAAGAAGGAAGGATCGGGAGAGTCTCTTATTATCTATTATTGGTTATCTAGATATCTAACGCCACCACGGGACATCTCGCTGTTCTCAGGCAAGCCACCTTCTTGCTCATATGCCTTGTCCTATTATTTTAACTATGCATATTTATCTACTCATTTATGCAAATTGCATTGTTTTTCCTATAATATGATTTATATGGGGAATGTTTGGATCTTCCAAATTGTTCACCCCTTAGTACCATTAGGTATAACCTATATGTGTAACTCCTACCTTCCCTTAATAAGGTAGATGGTGTTTAACACCATAACCCCTTGGAGACTCGTTTTTAGCCTAAACAAAAGTGTAGGATGGGAAGACCCCGGGAAAAAGACTTACAAAATGTTTTATGAGAAAACCTTGGTGAGGCTTAGCCTACCAAGTGGTTTTGGAAAATGGGAAATGTTTTGTTTTTCTAAAAAGGTGGACAAAAGATTGAGGAAAAATGTTTATGAAAACACGCCCGACTTTACATTCCTAATGCTTGAGCAATTAACCCGTGCAACCACATTACTCTGGAATGGGACGGGGCTGGGCTGGAAGTTTGTCTAATCCGATATAGGTGTCTCAAACTACGATGGGGAAGAACAAATTCCCAGAGGTTGGGCCTTCCCCTGTAAAGGCCCATGTGTAATATCAGTCTGGGTTGGTAAATACCGTCTATATAGCATCCAGACGGTACTATGACCCCCTCATTGAAAGCGCACACCCTGACGGGTGCAAAACACGCTCTGGTTGGCTAGTGAACTATATAGGGCGTCCCGGTTTTGTGGGGATTAACCTCATAGGGTAGACACTTGTACCGGAGAGGGCATTTAGAAGGTCTTGACTGGTTATTCGACCCACGATCGGTGTAGATCAGGGATGGGTAATAGGATGGTGTGGGTACAGTGTACAACCTCTGCAGCGTGTAAATCTATTCGAATAGTCGAGTCCTAGGTCATGGACGGTTGTGATGGCTACTGTATGGGGGTGATGGTTTTGTTTTCAAAAAGGATTCCGGAAAAAGCAATGGCTCAAAAATGTTTTGACAATGGGATGGTCGGGAAAACGTAGGAAGGAGTTTGGTCATGGGATGATCAGAAGGAAAAACAAATGGGTGACCCAAATCCTAGTGTTTTCTAAAAACTTTTCAAAAAGGTTTCCAAAATGTTTTACAGAAGTTTTTCAACAAAGATATAGGGACACGCTATATCTACAAGAGAAACTAGTTTATAAAAGAACCTATCTTGGAGCCATCATACCACAGCCATATTGCATATCCGTTATTATTGTTATCTTAAGGTGGGTTTGCGAGTACATTCAAAGTACTCACCGGCATTGTCCCTCGCTATTTACTTGGCCAGATTGCAGATGTTAAGGAGAAACGAAGGTTTTGACGTCTATGCGAGCTAGGCCGTCTTCCCAGTCAGTTGTCTGTAGGTTAAGGCACGGGCTCTGCGCTAAAGATTTTCACTACTTGTGATGGAATCGCCATAATGGCCCCTTGGTAAGTTTTTGTATTCGTTACTTTATGGATGATGTAATGATACTAGTCGGTTATGCTCATGGCTCACTGATCATGGGAACGTGAATTGTATGCATAACGGGTATTCTCGGACCGTAAATCCGGGGTGCCACACATTTATATAGGGCGGCTCGGAAAACCCCGTAAAGGACACGGTGTGGACCAAGCCCACGTCACACACGTTCGGGTCGGTTATAGATATCCCACGATCAAAGAGTGTGACATCCCAAAAATACTAAACTTGGATCATCAAACTCTAATCATCAAATTTAGGATTAACAAAAACTTTTCTAAATAAACATATGAAAGCATGCATGTGTGTATGCATTCCAATTTTGATTTCTTTTGAACCACCTTGTTTGTGTGTTTATTTGCTTGTAAAATGTTGCTTAGGTGAAATAAACATCATCTAAACATTTCCCAAAGACAAATAAATCAAAACAAAGCTAAATGAGTGAATGGTCATTTTGACCAATTTAACTCCCATGCCTACTTTGGCTGTCTCAAACTTTCAGAACCTAACAGAAACTTTTCTGGATCTTTGCACCCCTTGATTGTACTCATAACAAAGTATCAAGGCCCACTTTGTGATCATCCAAAAACATTTAAATTCATAGTTTAAATGACAGTTCAAAATTGAATCTTTATCATATGGGAAGATCCCACTTTTTCAAAAACCACTCAAACAAGCTCAACTTTCAAAACCCAAGCATCTGCAGACTCACCAGCACCAACCTAGCACACCCACCAAAAATCTTTTCAAAATTCAAAACTTGAATTCTTGTAGCTATTTCATCAAACAGCTTGCTGATTCAAATCAAACAAAATCCAAATACTATTTGGAGCAGTGATTTGAGCCTAACTTATTCCCTCTCTGGTTGCAACTAGGCTTTACTAGATCATCTAGCTCAAGTGCAAACCTCTAGCATCACTATAAGCTTGGCAATGCCATCTATGGTGAGCAGGCCGAGTGCACACTTGTCACCCCCATGTCGACAGCAAGCTAGGAGAAGAACCAAGCCTAGCCAACATGTATGGGAGCAAGCCAACACCCCACCGCCACTCCCTGTCCAGCGCTTGAACCCTGCAAGCCACTGGACCACACACACGGACCATGCCAAGCTCGCCAGCAACCATGCCGAGAGCGCGCCCCGTGAGAAACGCTCGACCAACGCCCACAGACCGCGCGCCGCCCTCGCCGCGTGCATACGTGATCACCACCATCCTAGTAACCCCGCAGACACGCTCGTTCGCTGCCGCGCGGACCACGCGCGTTGTGCGCCATTAAATATTCCGTCGGGCACGCGCAGAGCACCGTCGCGTTCCGAACAAACCACACCGACCCATGTCTCGCCATCGTGTCGTTGAGCATCGCCAGGGAGCACCGCATCGCCCCCTACCGTCGCCCACGCCGATAGCCGTCTGTACCGTCGACCACGACGAGCTCACCTTGCGCCCCTTCGGTCCCCTCGCTCC
Organism: Avena sativa; assembly: GCA_916181665.1. Classification (NCBI taxonomy): domain Eukaryota; kingdom Viridiplantae; phylum Streptophyta; class Magnoliopsida; order Poales; family Poaceae; genus Avena; species Avena sativa. The sequence goes on along the minus strand of OV702279.1, from coordinate 48,216,152 downwards.
ACTATAAATAGAGGCCACCCTCAGCCGAATTGAGCACACCATCTCACTCCCCTCTCCTCACTGATCGTGCCACCCCATTCCCGGAGCAAGGAGAGAAGCGCATCGCCAGAATTTCACCGGAGCCCGCCGCTACTGGAGAAGAAGGGAGCCATCGATTGGAGCCGCCCCAGGAGAAGCTGCCGGTACCAGGAGGTTCGCCGTCGTCGACTTTGTCGTTCGCCCGCCTCTCCGTCCCTGGCCTGAACCCCGGTGAGCCCCCAACGACCCCCACTGGCCGCGCTAGGTTTCTGTCTCGCCGGCGTTGCCCAACGTCGACGATAACTCTCAGCCATTGGATTAGAACCAGATCGAACGCACCACATCGCCCCATACCGCTTCGCACCCCCTCGTCTCACTGACGCGTAAGTGCTGTGCTTAGCAGGCCGGCCCAGTATCGCTTCCCGCGCAGCCCAGCTATTTGAATTTAACCTTTTCCATTTTATTTCAAACACACTTCTGTACCCATTTTCAAAAATCAACCCATATCGATTCAGTGCACCAAATGAAATGAAACTAATTTTGTTAGAAAGGTCTAGAAGTGCTGAATCCAAGCCCGTTGGATTCAAGTCATTTGGATCTATAGATCATCCATGGTAAAAATAACAAGGCATGAGCTTTTCTGCATTCAAACATTTTTCAAATTTAAACCATAATAGCTTTTGAGTTGATTCCAACTCTCAAAAATCACATTTAACCATACCTTTCAGAATATATAAAAATATATAGGTTTACTTACAGAAATAATGTTCAAGTAATAAAAGAATGCCCCATAGGCATTTCTAGTCACTTTATTTAATTAAAATAAAAGGGTAAAACCTAATTAAATTGTGACACCACTTTAAATCATATTCCCATGGACTAAAATATGTGGTGATGACATGTGTCAACATGATCCCATGTTTGGTTTGGAGAATATTAAATCTTAAGTAGTTTTTCAATGAGTAGAAATTACTTTTCTAAAAATGAAAAGAATTAAACCAAGCCTTAATCTTGTAATGTTAGAGATGATGTTAGATCATCTATAGGACCCTTTTTGTGTGATGATTGCAAGTAGTTAAGTATTGTTTGGTGATTATGTATATCGTATTTATTCATAGACGCTAGTACCGACCAAGGATACGAGGAGGAAGGAGGATTCTACGAAGAAGAAGCCGAGGAGAACTTCAACCACTGCTCTGCACAAGGCAATCTAACACTTGCAAGATACTCTACTTTAGCAAGCCTTACTATACAAGTTAACCTTGCAAGCCTAATACTACTAGTTGAATGTGCAGGCTAATACTTGCAATCATGAGAGTTAAATAACCTATGAAATGCACTAAGCATGCTTGGTTAGATACATTGGATGATACCCAATCCTAGTTTTACTTGCAAGCTTATTACTTTATTTCTTTATCAAAGCTAGTACTTAGAGCTTACTTAAGTGAATTGTAGATATTAGAAAGATAATTTAAGGTTGCATAAAGAGCATAAAATTTGGCCTAAGCTAGATAATCTTTATGTCATCCTAAGGTATGAGATTGAACTTAGTTAAACTCCACTAGTTTACCACCCCTCCTTAGTACTTACCCCAACTTGTAGACGCTAGTGCTAAGCATAAAACTTGATCAACATTAGATGGGAATACTTGGTTAAAATGGTTATGAAAACCTTGGAATGATGGATCATTCTATTGAAATGTTTTGGACATGTGTTTCCGAACACCTGATGATTTTGGTGATGAAAATGTTGAGGCATGAGCCTTAGCCCTTTATAAAACTGATGGTTGTCTGGATGCGATACCATTCCAATTTTATCGTACAACCACAATACCCGAAGATTGGGTCGGGCTTGACTGGAAACTTATATACCTTAGTATTAGTTCCCTCACGGCCAAGGTCTGAGCTGAGGCTACCTTGTGAAGATTGTACACCTGTGCAGTACCCAAGATGACAGTTAGTCATGGTTGGGAGGCCAAACTCACAGGAGAGGTGCTTATACTAGGGCGTGTAATTGAAAGGTTAGGATTGATTATCCACATACTGAGTATGGTGAATTCAGGATTTGTTCCTGACGGATGTATCGAATGTTGTGGTGAAAGTGTACAATCTCTGCAGAGTGTCAAACTATTCGAATAGCCGCGTCCGCGGTTATGGACAGTTGGAGTGGCCATATTGTTCCCCCGTTAGATGTTTTCAAAATACTTGTGAAATGAATTGAGACTTTGACTTGACCACAATAGGGTTGTGATATGAAATACAAGTTCCCACTTAGGTGTTATAAAACTTCAACTAGCATTCGTTGCTTCTGATAAATCTGGCTTTTGCAAAATAACCCTAGAGCCGAGTGTCCTATTACCAAAAACCCCTTTCACTTGTTAGTATTAGTTTGCGAGTACTTAAAGAGTACTCATGGCTTTGTCCCTGGCTATTCCCATGGCCAGACTATGAAGAGGAGTACCTGGAGGATGGACCCTAGGAAGGTTATGACAACTAGGATCATCTCCCATTGTCAACATTGCCTGTGACCCCGAAGATGGAGCTTCGCCTACGGTACCGTTATTATTACGTATCCCGCTGCTTGAAGTTGTATTAAGACTGGATCATGAGATCCCTATTTGTGTAAGACCTTATGTATGGTTTGTAATGGATGATGTACTGTGGTATCCAATTCTATTATGTTTCGGAAAAATGGTAATCCTGGGATTGCGATGTATGGCATAACAGGCATCTGGGATTAAAAATCCGGGTGTTGACAAAGAGCGACCCGAGTCCACTAACTATTGACACATTTGTCTAACCGCACATATTTTCCTAGGCAGCAAAATAAGGCTTGGCTCAATGAGATCCCAGCGACCCATGGCGCGTGCGCGTCGTGACGAGACGAGCGGGCGAGCAGTGGTGTCGTCGTCGGAGGAGCACATGTGTAGCTCTCTTATTGTCACTCACTTACAAAGTGGTGCAACACTCCACCTTATAAGGTGGTCCAACTCTCCTTCAACTTCCCATGTGGGACTAATCTTTATATCCCACTAATCTTGCCACACACATGTGAGATTCCACTAACTTGGTGTCACATCCCAAAATTTTGCAAATTTTGAAATGTGAAAAATGAACAAACAAGAGCAATAAATGATGAAATTTAGGGGGAAAATAAACTTTTTGTTTCTAAATGGAAACATCAAAACCTTACTTGAACAGAAATTTGAATGAGAAAGTAACAAATAAATTTTCAAACAGATCAAATGCATTCATGCATGGAATGTATCTTGATATTGAGCACTTGGAAAAGATAAACCAAAAACCTAAACCCTAATAAGAGTAATGATCATCAAGATCACTACAAGACTATGGCTATATTCCATATAAAAATTTAGCAACATAATTCCTAAATAATCAATAATGGTAAACAACAATATTACAAAACCATGGGAATTGTTTTCACTCTATTTTTAGCCATAGATAAAATATATGATTTATATAAGACAAGAAGAAAAATAAATAAGACATATTACAAAGTCAATTTAAGCCATGGCTAAAATCCATAAGTGAATGGAATAAAAGTATATTTAAATAATTTAAAAAGATAAATGTTTATTTAATAAAATTGTATGGGCCTATAACATATTCAAATTTTATTAAATAAATGCCAATGTACCATCGTCAAATTTTGAAATGAATAATAATTTATAAAAATATTTGAAATTCTCTAATTGGAATAAATAACCAACTTATATTTTGTATAAAATCTTCTGAAAAGGTTTGGTGAAGATTTGAAATCAAATCGGAGTTTGAATCAATTGATTTGAATAGAAACAGAAAAAGAAAAAGGAATAAAAAGAAAAAACCCACCAGCTAAACCAAATCGGCCCAACACCCCCAGCCCAAAAAGCCCACCCAGCGCTCCCCCTCTCCCCCGCAGGTTCTTTTCTCACCGCCCCCTCTCTACACCCCCTCACTGTCAATCCGGCCCCACCTCCCACGTCGTCATCGTCTTCAAGCGAGCGCTGAGCCTGCTTCCCCCTTCTCTGTCGTTTCCTCTCGAGTAAATTCAAGTAAATTGCGCTTGATTCTCGTATTAACTCCCTCCCCCGACCCCATCTTATTAACCCCCACTACCTCCTCTATGTTTCCCATCACGCCACACCACCAGAGAGCCACCAGGCAGCAAGTATTTTTGCTCGAACTACCGCGGCCACCGACGAGCAACGATGATGACTCCGGTGAGTACTGAGTACCCCACGTCCTCTTTTCTGTCCAGTAGCCTTCATCATCCTCGGGCGCATCCTCTAACTCGCTCTATTCATTGTATCATTCCCTATAGCCTTGGCTTCTTATCCGTTGGCAAAGCACCGACGGCGGACAAACTCTGGCGAGGAATCTAGGTCAAAGCCGTGTGCCCCTGCCTTGACCAAGACCACCCCTGAGCTCGCCTTGACCCCGTGACTCAGTAACGCCCTAGTGCCCTTCCCCTTACCACCTAGAACCATCGGACCGACGTCACCCGACGCGCCGTCGCCGCACATCGCTGCCAGCGCCGCACGTTTGTGGCCAAGCGTTGAGATCCATTGGATCTGCAACCTAGTGATGACCCACAAGTATAGGGGATCGCAACAGTCTTCGCGGGTAGTATTACCCAATTTACTGATTCGACACAAGGTGAGCCAAAGAATACTTGCAAGCCTTAACAACTGAGTTGTTAGTTCAGCTTCACCTGGAAATAGTTCTAGCTCACAGATGTTTATCAGTAGCAACAGTTTGTACTAGCAACAACAAAGCAACAGCAACAGTGAAACAGTAGCAATAGTAACAGTAACGGTAACTAAACAATCCTAGGCATGTTCTCCAAATATAGGATTCGAGTGCGGTAGGCATAGGGATGGATGGACGGACGTTGCATGGACGAGTCTAAACATGTAACTTCAAGATCTAGGGCATTGCAGATAAATAATAACAAGCATCCAAGTACTAAACAATCCTAGGCATGTGCTCCAAATATATTCATACATGCTCGTAATGAGAACTTGCACAACATCTTCTGTCCAGCCAGCCTGTGGCAGTGGGGCCTCTAGGAAACTACTAGCAATTAAGGTGCTCCTTTTAATAGAGCACCGGATCAAAGCATTAACACTCCGTGAACACATGTGATCCTCACACCATAGCCATCCCCTCCGGTTGTCCCCATTATTGTCACTTTGCGACCTTTGGATCCGGACAATGACATGTGTACACAACTTGCCGATAAGATCACAAACAATACTATCATAATGATTCAATAATAAGTTCAGATATGAGATCATGGCACTCGGGCCCTAGTGACAAGCATTAATCACAACAAGTTGCAAAAAAGTCAAATAGCACTAATAGAGATACTAGGCACTATGCCCTAATAGATCTTATTCTATTACATGATAGAACTCATCCAATCCCTACCATCCCCAAGCCTACATCGGGGGATCACTCACTCATGGATGAGGGAAACATCGGTGGTTGATGGAGATGCGTTGGTGATGATGATGGCGATGATCCTCTCCAAATTCCCCGTCCCGGTAGGGTGCCAGAACGGAGTTTCTGGATCCGAATCTCGGTGTCTGCTGGCGGCGATGGAGCAGAACTCTTTCTGGAAAACTATCAAACCCCCCTCGGTTTTTATGTTGAAAGGAAACTGATAGGCGCAGAGGGAGGCTGAGGAGGTGCCTGGGGTGGCTGCACCCCCTCCAGGCGCGACCAGTGGTGGGCCCACGCCTGGGGTGGGTGTGGGCCCCCCAGGCCTCCTCTCCGTCTCGTCTTCTGGCTCCGTGGATCTTCTGGTGAAATATAATTTTTGGCATATTTTCCAGGATTTTTCCTGATAGTTGATTTTTGCACAAAAACAAGACACCAAGGTAATTCTGCTGAAAACAGCGTCAATCCGTGTTAGTTGTATCCAAATCACACAAGTTTAGAGGAGAAACAATAGCAAAGTGTTCGAGAAAGTAGATACATTTTGGACGTATCAACTCCCCCCAAGCTTAGCTTATTGCTTGTCCTCAAGCAATTCAGTTGAAAACTGAGTGCGATAAAAGAACTTTCACGAACACTTTGCTTCATATGATGTATATATTCTCAGCACATGAGTAGATTCTTAGACAATTCATAATAAGGAGTATGCAACTAAGTCTACTGAATAGTCATTGCAAGCTATGAAGAGAAACCAACTCAATAATAATAAGTAGCATGAAACATAAACATAAGCAACATTGCAATGCTCATAGTAAGGTATGATAGAGTGGTATCTCGCTTGCCTTTGTTTGAAGAGCACAATATAAATGCCAAGGCACCTCTGAAGTTCAAGTGAAAACTAGAGGTAAAGATATCAGAGATACAAGCATCAAAGTCATGACATAATTAACCAATAATAACTATGCTCTCAAGAAGGTGCTCATAGAATAAGTGGTGACTCAACAAAATTGTGAAAATGGTTTTGAAAGGTTTGAAAGGCTTCCCAATGCTAAAAGGAAGGTACTCATTAGCTTTGAGCTCTCATTGCCGCTATCATAGGAATCTTCATGTGGTTAAGGTGAAAGTGAGGTTCACTCTGAATCATATGCTTGACAGATCATAAACTGGAAATCCCAAGTCCCTTGAGTACGAGGGTCGCTTCGCATGATACTCAACTTTGGTCACCTGAAAGTTCTTGCCATTATAAATACATGCATATCATCGAGAACCACCAACGTGGTACCCCTTGCACATGGTACAGGAGCTTTCCCATAACCAAAATGACAAGGCAAGCACACAATGAGCATCTCAGCAATCTTTTTATTTACCATATGCATAGCTTTTTATTGAGGATGCTTCATAGATGCTCATTATGGTGATGCTACAAGTTTCCACCATGATTAGACATGGCTTAGCATAGCGGCCCAGGCGTTTCTCTAACACAATGTATAAACTCCATGAACTAACAAGCTCCCCTTTTATTTCACATCATTGACATTCGTAAGCAAAAGAGCAAAGTATTCCTCGTGACAGGACGGTTCTGTTGACTCCCAGCATATAATAAGCAAGCATATAACTTTCATGGACTAGTAACAATGGTTCAGAATTATTAAGCGCGAGGAATAAAGTGTGCCATCAAGTTCATTGTAACATCCCAGCATTAGATCCTAGAAATAAGATGAACCCAGATGTGTGCATTGAATTCATGCATAGAAAATCTGGATAATTTTCGCGCTTTTGAACAAAACTTGTCAAAGTGATTGAAGCTTCTCTTAACTTGATAGAATTGAAGCAGATCATCAAGTTGACTGCGATTAGTTTCAATATGACCTTTGCTAAAACCTTATTTGGGTAAACATGATTTGCTCTAAGGGTAGATCAGATATAATAAAAATGTTACTCATAATACATTGCTTTAGTGATTAATATATGATCCTTAAGGGATCATTGTAAGGGTCCCAACCTTTATATAAGGTAGAGTCCCCTGTGTTAATGCTATTCCCTGGATCAATAGCTAGCATCCACAGTTAAGATGTAATATCAAGAAACAAAGGTCATAATATAACTTTATAACCAGGAATAACATAATTTTATTACATCTTACATAGCTCATTTGGCTATTACATTACATTGCAGCGGAATAACTATAAGCATGGGGTCCTTCATCTTCAAAGTGCCACATGCAAACATGTTGGTTGTAGACTTTGTAATCCTAATCAATCAATCTTCACTAAAATCAATCAAACAAGCAACATTACAAGTTATAGCCACAAGGGTCAATACATTTGAATTGTATTGGCAAGTTTCACTACTATGTAGAATATAAGTGGATCTTATCATTACATGCATATTTGGCTAAGTAGGGTTTTAGGCTTATTTGCAGAAAGCAATAATTTATCCTATCTTTTCAAAATGGTTTTGTTCCTTTGTCAAATATTTTTGAACTCCTTGGTAAATCCCCAAGTGTCTTTGTCAAGATCTCTTGAATTCCTTGGTACCCCCAAGTACTTCAAGTTTTCATCAAAATCTCTTGAGCTCCTTGGTAAATCCCCAAGTGCATCAAGTTTTATCAAAATCTCTTGAGCACCTTGGTACCCCCAAGTGCATCAAGTCTTTTGTTGTCACTTAAAAGTTTTTCTTTTAGAAATTGGAATGTCGAGATTTCCCATAGCTTCAAGCTTTAGTTGCTCAGTATTGTCCATAACCGGGGACACGGCTAAGTACTTAGATTTTATTATCTTCTGCAGAAGTTGTACACTTTACCCACATGTCACACTCTCATCTTGTTGCCACCAGTGGCCGCTGGATAAGTACTCATCAAGATGGACTACTGGCAGATTGAGAATGTGACGAAGTCTTTCCAAAGGGTCCTCCCATACACCATTGCTAGCTTGTCTTCAGTACCCATGTAGGATTCCAAGTTCCTCATTTTCAGTAACCTGAAGACAATGCATGGGTCTTCCCAATGTAGTTGACTAAGCCAGAGCCATAAGTAGCATGTGGTTGTACACGAAAGCCACAATTGGAGAAACATGTTCAATCTCTAAGTTTCCTGGGTGGTTTTCTTTTGGAGCTCAACACAAAGAGATTGCCATAGACATGGTTCCTTTTGTTGCCACCTTCTCCAAAACTCAAAGTATCCTTGTCCACCCAGGTGGTTCATTGAGTCCTTGTTTTATTATATAAAACACAAGTCTTTTCTCAACTTCAAAACTAAATCTCAACATGTATCTCTTTTCAAAATATAGCATGGCTAAGCATGTAAAAACTACATTGTTTTCACTAAGGAATGTATAGGGTATCCTAATAGGATTTAGCATAGCATAAGTATAGAAATTCTTTTCATGCATGTTTCAAAATCCACTAAGTATAATGAAAATAGTAGGACTTTAGATGATAGTGTCACTTGCCTTTTTGGTAGGGAATGATGGTTCACTTCTTGATCTTGCTAGTTTCACACTTTTCTAACTTCACTACAAATCAATCAAGCAAACACAAAATCAACTTGCATTCCAACCAATATTCAATCAATACATCACACACATAAAATCATAGGAACTAAGTCATGCATGCAAGCATGCATAAGATAGTTTTATTTGCAAAGATGGTTTCTACTAGGCTCTAAACTTTGTAAGGTTCAAAAGTGGTCATTTTCTAAAGTGGCAAAGTCATTTGCAAAAGGGTTTTATCCATAAATCCAATCATTATTTCATGTGGTGGAAATTTTTTTATCAAAGCAACAACTTTATGTTGTTCACCAAATAAGTTGTTGTTTCTCAAAACTTGGTGTTTAGGGTCAGTACCAATCATTTTCCCAAAGTTTTTACTCCAAAGTCATTTCCATAACAAAATCAATGTTTTTATTTAACTAGGAATGGGATAAATCAAGTTTTCATTCCTATCTTTCACAAAATCCATTTTTAAAACCATGGGTTGGTTCCTAGGGTCAGTAGGTTCACAACAAACCAATTTGCAAAGGTTTCAACCCTAAAAACATTTTGGAATAATTTTTCTAACGTAAACAAGCATACAAATGTTTCTGCAAAAACAAACATTTTACCAGAGGCTTTTTACTAAACAAATTGCATGGTTGTCTAGGTATTGTTCCACTGATTCCATTGATATAAAGTTTGTAATTTTTGGACGTGTGGATCAAAACTTACAAGGGTTTCAAATCTGCATCTAAATCAGATTCAAAAATTTCTTTTAAATCACAGACTGGCCACGCGTCGTGTTCTTATTGGGCGATACCGCTTCGTGCGGATTAGCCTCTCGGGTTCGTTGGATCTAAACAGATCGCATAGCGTGGGTTGTCTCATACCGCTTCGCTCAGTTCTAATCTCAGCCACGCGATATCGATCTAACGGCTACCATCTAAGTGCCACTAACTGGCGGCGCTGCGCGGCAGCAGACGGCGGCGGCGCTCGGCCAGCGGCGGCGTGGCGACTACAGGAAGCAAAGAAGGAAGTGGAGATGCTTACCGTGCTTAGGGAATCGTGGCGATGCTCAACGTGGTCGCGAGGAGGCGAGGGGCGCACTGGAGCGGGTTTAATCGCTCGCCGGAGTGGAGGACGACGTCGGGTTCGTCTGGTGGTCGTCGTGGGCGGTGCTGTGGTTCACTCCGAGGCAAAACAAGGATGCGGTTAGAAGCACAAGACCAAGGCGAAGCAGTGTGCGTGAAGGAGAGGGAGCGGGGTGGTCGGTTCTTACCAGGGAAGTTCGCCGGAGTTGCTTGCAGACGCGACGGCGCTCAGAGCTTGTCGAAGACGATGTTCTGGGGCGCCCGCGGGTGAACGGATGACACGAGGAGGTGCGTCTGGGAGTGGGGAACATGGCGGTGTGTTCAGGAAGGCAAGGGGTGGCGAGGTTCGGCCGGAATCGAGGAGGAATGGTGGTCGGAGCAGTGGCGTTGTGAGCTCGAATTGAGGCAGCCTAGGGGCTCTCGTGCTGCGGTGTTTGAGGGGAAAGGAGGAGAAGGCGCAGGCGATTAAAAGGACGTGGTCGCAGGGGGAGTAATGGCCGTTAACAGCGTGAATTGATCGTCGGAGTAAAGACAGGAAACAGCGAGGAGGGATTAGCGCGGGGTGAAGACGATGAACAGGAGAGGTGGGACATTGCTGTCAGCGAGAAAGTGAGAGGGAAGGAGGTCCACCAGTCAGCGTCTGCGCGGGTCAGTTAACAGGTGCGAATCGTTTTCCTCGGAAGAGAGGGAGTGGGCTGGTACTGGGCCTTGTTGGGCTGGCTCAGTTGGGTCAGGTCCGTTTTCATTTTTTTCTTTCTGAATGTTTTATTCTTTTCTAATTCTGTTTTCTGTTTTGAAATTCAAACAACCATTCAAGTATTCAAATTAATTCAAACTTTCACCAAACTTTTAATGAGTTTTGGTTCTGTTTAACAACATAATCCAAATCCCAAATACAAAATAATATTTTTATTTTAGGATCCATTATTAATTAAATAAATAGACCTTGTTTATTAAATCAAAAAAATAGGATTTGATTTATTTAAAATTCCATTTGAAACTAAATATTTTCAAAACCAAATCAGTAGGTTTTGTTTGAGAATAAAGAATGCTTGGAAAACTTGTTTAAAATCAATAAATAAGTTTTGATGTTTAATTAAAATAATAAAACCTTTATTTTTAATAAACTTGGATATTAAATCCTTATTATTTTATTTAAATAAACCTTTACTATTTTTATCCAATAGAAATATTTTTATTTCAAAGGCTTGGCCAGGTTTTAGTTTGGCTTTATAAAATAATCCTTATTTAAATTTCTTCCTTTTCATTTTAAAATCAAATCTTTTATTAAAAGATTCAAAATAGTAATTCCAAATATTTTATCCTTATAGTTTATTTATCTTTTTAAATCCCTTTAGGATTTTATTTGATCCAAAATAGGTTTGAAAGTTTTCCAATTGGATTCAAAAAGTTTCTTCTCACCCTGAAAATCAACAAAGTTTTATTTTATTCATTTATTTTTCACATTACAAGATTTGGAAAATCTTGGGATGTGACAATCATATCATACTATTCATCATAAGTTAAGATTACAACTAATGTAATATAAATGCATTGACTAATCCTGACCTATTTTATTCTTATCTATTCTTACTATGGGTACCATAGTAATACTTAACTTTAACTCTTTGATAAGATTGAGTTGGAAAGAGACTAAGTCAAGATCATTCCCTATATATCTTTCTTTCATATCAATGTTTATGGAACTTATTTTAATATCTGCTGTTCATCAATGTTGAGTAATCCACCATTCATTCACAAATTCTTTAACTATCAATTCTTGATCCTATCATAACATCTACTTAAATCTTTTAAAGAGGGCATAGTCCATGAATAACCTTAAATCCAATATGAGATACTAAGAAGATAATTTAAAAACAATTGAAAAGTAGTATTGATAAAGCCTTGTTTAGCCAACTAATAACTTAAGCTATAAATGATTAAAGGATTATATTGATCATGCCTTACTCACCAGGATGGTCTACCTATATCTAGTATAAAAGGTATTGATAGGTAAAACCTGATTAAAACCCTGGGAGAGATAAGTTATCCTAGAGTAGTCATTTCAAGAAACATAAATATAATGTAGGGTTGGAGTGTGAGTTATTGGAGTAAAGTAAATGTAGGATGATATTATAACATCAAAGCTAGTTTAGCATAGGGTTATGGAAGGAGTGTTATTCATCTTAAAGGATAGTAAGCCTTAGAGAAAGATAGTTGGATACATACATACATCTAATGAAAAAATATTAGTGATGGATAGTTAAGGAATATTATGAGTGGAGTTTGAAAGAAATACTTGTTGGATTGATGATTATCAACAGTAGAGTAGTAAGTATAACCAAGCAAGGATATGAGAAAACTATGAAATACTTTAGTATCAAACTCATTGGATTCATCCATGAGTTTAGAAGAATAAAAGGTGAATAAGAACATTCTTGTGAAGTAAAGCTCATCATACTAACTATGATGGTGGATAGGAAGAAATATTATATCTAGGAAAGGAATTCTTTAATTAAAGTTCAAGGATGGTGAAGAATGGAAAGATAGACATTCCTGTTAAACAACCAACTCTAAATCTTAAAACAAGTATAGTGTCCATTCAGGGAATTGATTCATCATCCTATATTAATATCACTTTATATGAATATTTTCCTATAACAAATCACATAAGAACATCTGTGCCTATTCCAACCATCATAAGTATATGTGCTTAGGAGTATCTTTATGAATTTCTTTCTATAAAACATTCTAAATATAACTTTCTAGTCCTAAAGGTGATGTCATCAAATATCACAAACAGAATACAATATGCTTAGTTATTAAACCTTTACTCACATCAATAAGGGAACATAAGTAAAAAATAAGAATCCTAAACTTCCTTGTTCGTCATAATAGAGTCTATACATTGCCATTTTCCAAGTTAATGGAAGTAGTAATAACCATATTAATTTCTTTTATATTTCATACATTAAATAATGATATACAATCATTAGATACATAAAAATTTCTATTCAAACTATGAGTCAACTAGAGTTAAGTTTTATAAACAAATAAGAATACATAATTTAATAAATCCATGATTAAAAGAGGAAAGAAAAATAATAAGAAAAGCTTCTACAAAATATTAAAAGGGGCTCATATTAAGAAAATAAAAGAAATATAAAAAGATTATATAATCAAAGTTCATAAATGATACTAAAGATATTTTAGTGTTACTACAATCATTTAGCAAATAAATTCTAAAAGGAGAATTCAAATCAAAGAAGGAAAATTCAAATCTGAAAAGTAAAACAGAAAATAGAAAAATAAAAAACAAATAAAAAACAAAACCTGGTCGTAGCCCAAACTCCTACCTGTTTACCTGCCGCCCAGGTGCAGCCCACAAAGGCCCAGCAACCAGCCCAGCTTGTTTCCATCTGTGACTGACAAGTGGGACCAAAGAAGGACCACGGGTTGAGATGAAAGAATCGCCAGGGGGTTTTCCACAAAAGTTATATCGTCGTCATCCTCACGCACACAGACAGCTCGCTGGAGGAGCTCATCGCCGCCCGATGCCGTCGTCATCATCAGCCGTGCGTCAAGATGCTCGCTGTTGTTCCACAGGGGGATAAGAAGGCCACCGCGACACCCTGCCTCAATCCCTATCCATAATCCCTCCTTATCCTCTCTGATTCAAATGGGGCCAAAACCCTAGCTCACCGGAGCCACACCTCGCCGTCGAACCACATCTCCCCACTCTCTTCCAAGTAGCCATGGATAAGCCCCGTCCTCCGTAGATCCTCTAAGTGGAATCTTGCATCAAGGGGAGCACTCGAGAGGGTGAATTTTGCCGTTCCTCTTCGCGGCAGTTCGTCGGAATCCTCGTTGGGGAACTCGTTTCCGACCACGCATGTCCTCGCCGACCTCTCTATCATCATCAGGGTGAGTTCCTGAACACTCCACTATTCCTAAATCGTTGTATCTTGTTGTTAGACGTCGTCGCACCTTCTGTCACCGTCGGCCATCATCGGAGCTCGTCGGAGCTAAGGCTCTGATGACTATTTCCGAGTGGCGCCGCCACTTTAAGGTTCAGCGAGTTGCGCTGATTCGAACTAGGTTAATTTCGTTTGCTAGGGCGCAGTAGATCGTCGCCAGCGACCAACCACTGACGATGGTGGTGATGCTGACGCCATAGCTACATCACCTTTACGCCACCCTGGACCCAGTACCCTGTTTGACCTAGTCTTTGTCTCATGTGGCATGTGACATGGCCTAGGGCCCATATGTCATTGACTGGGGGTAGCCAACCAGTCGGTAACAAATGCATTTTCTTTAACCTGAGAGCTGAGGTGGACATAGGCCCACTGGTCAGTGACTCAGGCTAGGTGTGGGTGCGGTGTAAAAAGTATTTCCTATTTAAGAAATAAATAAAATGTTATAAACCTAATTATTAATATTCTAGAAATCAAATAAATGATTAAATCTTGTTTAATTCATAACATTTAATTTATAATTCAGAAAAATTTGTATAATATATGAAAAATTGTAGAAAAATAAAATCTACCACTTAAAATTATTATCAAATATTATTATGATGATTATTTAAATAAATATTATTTAATAAAGGTTTTATAAGTAATAAAACTTTGATAATTCATATGTTAATAATGGTAAATGTTAATAATATAAATAAAATACCAAAAATCTTAGAAAAATAAAAATTATAATTTAAAACCATAATCAAGTATTATTATTTCACTTAATTAAATATTTATTATTTATTAAGTATTTATAAAGTAATAAATATTGTCAAAATCATATCTTATTATATTAAATCATAAAAATTAGTGTAATATACCAAAATGAGCACAAAAATAATATCTACATGTTAAAAATATAATATTCTACTTTTGAGTTAATTAAAAATTTAAATATTTTAAAACCTCAAATTTGAACTTAATTACTTAGTTTAAAATTCATATAAGGGCAAATAAAATTTGTTAATATTTCTAAAATTAGTGAATCAGGTCTAATAAATAAGTATTATTCTTGAATATTACTAATAAATCATAATCATTCAAAACATTAGAAATACTATTATATTGAATTATCCTTCTAATAAATGAATAAACTATCTTCCAAAAAGACCTTTGATAATTATAAAATCTTCCAGAATGATATATCAAGCAAAAACAATCTTATAATAAGACTAAATCTAAAGATAATTCATGAGTAGTCACTAGTAATATTCATTTATTCGCAAACCATAACCATAACTTTATAAGGAAACAGGAAACCTTGTTTCACTACAAAACTAAGAGACCACTACTTAAATAGAAGAATAACCATTCTTAAGTAACCTTAAGGAAACATTACCAGGTACACAAGATACAAATGTTATAAACATTATACTTTCAAACTATCTTTGTTTTAAAGTTAACTTTAGTCTACAAGAATCTAAATATAACGCTACAAGATTTGTTATATGTTTCATAGTTAACTTTGGTCTAAGTTAGTTAAATGATTAAGCATCTCAAGCCAAAACTATTCAAGCAAACACAAATAACATCGAATACCACTAACTAACCACAAAGATTGTTTAAACCTTAGAAAAAGAATTTTTCTTCAAAAGTTATTTGTTTTTTCACTTCAGACAATATATGCCAAATAAACAAGATCACATTACTTCATACTTCACTCATATACCTAGGAGCAATAACAGTTAAGATATTTATAAGTGACTCTACTTATAAAGTAAAGTTTGGAGATAAACTATTAAAGTGTAAACAATTTTAAATAACATTTCATAGATTTATATTTTATTGATACCAAAAATATGTGTTGTTCACACACACTCACAAGCCTTAATAAGAAGCACAAGTATGAAACTTATCTAAAAAGGACAACACATTCTAAAGTAATCATTTTCCAAATCCAAACCCTAGAACAACATTATTCACGGGATTCACGTTTATAATGTGCATCACATTACTTATACATAAGAGCATATTGCTTATTTAAACATTAGTCCTTACCGGGCCAATGATGTTGATTTCAGATATTGGATATTATATTATCTTGAAGACCATGAGTGCATAATCTTGCAATCACAAAAGGCAAGTTCACACTTGCTCATGTACTTTGTTTATTTTCTATAAAGTATTTTACAAATCCAGTGTTTTCATCACCTGCATTTGAAAAAGATCAGAAAACACTATTTTCGATAATAATGTGAGGTATTGGTTACTGATCCAGGGTGATCAGTTAATCTATTAAATCTGACAGTTGGAATACCATTGTTCAAAAATATATCACCTAGGACTTAATAACCAATGTCTCCAGTGATTCTTGCACCGTATATTACGCATTGACCATGAGATTTAGAATGGGACGGAGAGGTCAGTTGTATCTTCTTCCTCTCGCATGAAGCCGGATGTGCAGGTCGTGGATGTTATCCTTGTAGTGTGCATATTAATTGGTAATTCGTAGAGGATATGCACCATATGGGTGGGAACCCTCATCGTCCCACGATAGTTCTGGCATCTAACGGTTTGTACAAACCATTGACGTAATACAATATGTGGGCATGGTGTACACCAAGGAGGCATGCGAGGTAACGAAGGGGGCAGTGATTGGCTTGGATCATCTTCTGGGCCCCACATCATGGAATTGTGGACGGGAATAAGCTGCCCGGTTGTGCAACAAAGAGTTGATCTCTCATGGGTAAAGTAACACACCTCTACAGAGTGTAATAAATGTAACTCGTTACTCCCTGTTCCGGGAAGGAGCTGCGAACGCGGCGGGAAAGGAACTCCATGAAAGTTCTGGTAAACCCGTGAAGGCTGACGGACATAGTTTTTAGAATAATAGTAACCTTTGAAGAAATGTTTATGAAAACTTGCATTGCCTACGACCTACGGTCTATGGCTATAGTTATAGTGCATCAAACACTCCTTTTCTAGTGAACTTGTTGAGTACGCTCATACTCAAAGTATCTTCTTAACCCTTTCTAGATTCTGAAGCCATTAAGATGATGTCTACACCAAAATTTTGCTCTAGGAATCATCAAAAGATAAAGCTCTTCAATGAAGTCAAGGAAGTCAACATATACATCAACTCAAGTGAAGAAGAAGTTACTGATTAGATAGAAATATAATCTCTAGCCAACGAACCTAATTTTATAGTGTATTTCAATAGCAGCAATGCCAATCCCTTATTTAAAATACTAGTTTTAATAGTATAATAGTTCTTGCGTTGTTTATCTCTGATTCTTCTCTGTAAGAAGTTCTTTCTCTCTCTTTAACCTAGAGTGTTCTCTTGACCTTGTGTAAAGAGCGAGTTGTAACCTTTAGCCATGTATTGGACCCGCTGTGTTTCTGTTGTGCCATTCTGAGGGATGTAATACTAGTGAAAGGTGTTTCATTCGTGTTATGTCAATGACTATAGTATACTACATCATGCAGTGGTATGCTGGGTCACCGCAGTTGGTATCAGAGCATATGCTTTGACCTTAGGTTGGAAACCTATTAAATGGGTAGAACCTGTAGGACACATCCTAGCAATAATAAAGAGTTCTCTAGTGATATGAGGAATATTCACTTGAGAATAATCCTGTTATGTTACTAGTGTGATAATTCTTTAGTATGATTGCAAATTCGATCATTACCCAAGAGTTTTAACTCTATTTTACTGATGATAAATTTTTATCTACAGTTCCACATGGCACCTCGATATCCACCTCAGAATGTTCAAGTGATGAACAAGACGTTGAATGACTACGGGGGGGATTGGACAGATAATCTCCGACAACTTCTATGGAGTTTGGATTGTGAATCGAGACTTTTGGTCAAGATTTACAGTTACTATGATGGGCAAGTATTAGCTAAATACCGTGGCATGATCATGTTACCCAAAAAGTTAGGACTTAAGGGAGAAATGCCATAAGGAGAGGCAAGGTGCATGGCATCTGCATATCAGATTGCCGTAGCAGCAGCCATAACCATGATCCAAGAACAAAAATCCCAAGCTCTAGAAGGTAGTACTCATACCATTATACCACATGAAACCTCAAACTTAGAGCATGAGTTAGATCACTCTACCCTAGTCCAAGCTGAACCTACTCTAGCTATAGAGTATATGGATCATTATCGGTCTTTGCTAAACAATTATCATAACAATCACCAAGTCTTAGTCCAGGAACTGGATATGGTCATTGAGGATTTTACTGATCCTGATAAAGCAATGGCTCGTAGGAATAAGTTAGATAAAGAAGCTAGGCATCCTAAATACATACCTTTAGGAGAAGTGTATGAGGAAACTAAGTTTGATGACCCAAACTCGGAAAATTATGCCTATTACCAAAATGACTTCAAGACACCTGAAGACCTATGGACCAAATATAACTCCGAACAACAGGAATGGAATAAAGTTATTCACAAAAACCCTGAACCAAACAAGTATGGATGGGAAGTAGAATCTCAAGGTGGAACCATAGGAAATGCTATAACTTGTGATACAAGTATTGAAGAAGGTATCAACTATAACCATAGAGAGCCTTACGGACCATATGGGGTTAATACTAATCCAATCGACTTAGAAGAGTATTCCGATAGCTACTACACCAATATATATGACTGGATCCAAGAAAAAGCTAAGGAACCAACTTACTATGAGGAAGCGTTGACGGAAAACCCGGAATATTCTATCGAGGATTACGCCAACTCTAGTCATTTTTCAATGACTAATCTTAGTCTCGGTACTTCTAATCAAGAATACGCACCTCCTGGATGCTCCTATGCTCCAGAAGGCAGTCGTAGGACTTCACGTCATCATGGACGGAACTCTAGGAAGCACTAGAGGAAGATGAATGTATGAAAGGAATGACATCCCAAGGGATGAGGGCTTGAATAATGTATATAGAGGGTAATTCGTATTGTAGTTTGAAAGGTTTGCCGAAATAAGTGAGGGTATACTCACAAGAACAAGAAGTTCTTGTAAGATAGTTGTGTAAATAGGTGAGGAGCAAACCATTGGGACATCTAGTACATTTGTAAATTATTTAAAACCTATGTATAATACATGGTATATGTTTTGTTGTTTATCGACTTTTGGATCTTCTTGAATCTTCTTGATTGACTAGATCTATACATGAAGTTAATTAGGTGTGCAAATGCATGATGCAACACCCAGTTATTACTTGATGTCATGGATCTAGATAGGAACGGGAATTCATGTAAGGAAGTGACGAGTTTCAAAGATCAATAGTAAGACTTACTTGAAGGAGGAAGCAAGATATAAATATTATTAACACGATTTGGAGAATAGATAAAACATAGACTATTCTTAGTCAGATTCAAGAAGGAAGTTTGGTGTATAAGATGTATGGAGCCAGAAGATATAATAAACTTAAAGCTCATTCAAAGTAGGTAAGACGCTAAGAAGCTAATGAAATAGTTGTACCAAGTTCATGAAAGTATCATGAATAAGTACAAAGAAGATGTCTTGGAACCAAAAGGGTATTCAAGATCTGACAATTCAGAGAGATTGCCAGTAGTAGGTTGGAAACTGTAAGGTAAAACCTACCACCCAGAATGATCCGTCGTTGGTACTTAATCCATAGTCGGCATTCTGATCCACAGTTGCTATCTTGTTCACAGTCAGTGTTGGTTGAGATAATTAACCAGATCATATTATGTAAGGTTCCCAACCTTTCATAAGGTAGAGATCCCTGTGTTTACAATGCTAGTCCCTGGATCAATAGCTAGCATCCACAGTTAAGATGTAATATCAAGAAACAAAGGTCATAATACAACTTTATAACCAGGAATAAAATAATTTATTACATCTTACATAGCTCATTTGGCTATCTTATTACAATGCAGCAGAATATAACAATAGCATGGAGTCCTTCATTTTCAAAGTGCCACAGGCAGTCATGTTGCTTGTATACTTGTAATCCTAATCATTAAACTTCACTAACATTAAACAAACCTGCAACATAATAAGTTATAGCCACAAGGGTCAATACATTTGAATTGTATTGGCAAGTGATACTATGGTAGTATAGTGGAGTCTATCATCTATATGCATTTGGCTAAGTGGAGCTTAGGCTTGCTTTGCTCAAAATAGATTTTCCTTATCATTTGGAAAACACTAAGTTTTTGTTTGACAAAATCACCCAAGGCATCTCCCAATAGAAATTGGTGATCCTTCAACCCTTGTTCAACCACAAGTTTTTAACTTAGAAATTTGGATGATGAGATTCTTGATAGCTTCCATGTCTTGATGCTCAAATTGTCCTTTGCCAGGGACATGGCTAAGTACTTACATTTTACACTCTACAGAGGTGGTGCACTTTCCCCACAAGACTTGGTTTCACCAAGACAAGATCTTTCTGAAGCCTTCCCTTAGACTAGAATGGACGCGCTCCAACCTATCAAACCCCTACCACCAACTGTCCATTTGGCTAAGTTATTGCAACCTATATGATCCAGGCAGAGCCCATAATGCCAAGTGGCTGCACTTGAAGCTTCTCAGCATTTGACATCTCAAATCTCTTTGTTTCTGGGTGGCCATCCACAAGTGAGATACACAAGGTAAACCATAGAAATGGGCCTTATGTAACCACTCAACACAAACCATTCCTTCCATTCGACCCAGGTGATTCATTCACTAAGTTGTCTTATTAAACAAAACACAAGTCCTTGACTTAGAAATATTCCATAGCATGAATATATTCCACCCTTGTTTTCTACTAGCTAAGCTAAGCATGATAGTAGTAGGAATCTTAACTTAGAAAATTTCTACTAAGTTTTCATCTACTAGGATTTCCCATGGCATAGTTTATACTTAGCAAAATTCCATGCAAGTCCTACTTAGAAATATCACTAATGCATAGTGAAAATAATGGGACAAAAGTATGAAGCATCACTTTCCTTTTTGGTAGAGAATATAAGTTCACTCCTTGATCTTGCAATATTCACACTTCTTCAAATTCCACTACAATTCAATCAAGCAAGCAAGAATTCAATCCACCATTCAAGCAAACAACACATAAAATAATAGAAACAAAGCAATGCATGCAAGCATGCAAAAGGTTGTTATATTTGGAAAAGTGGTTTCTAACATGTTATAAACTTTCTAAAACACCTATTGGTCATTTTATATAAGGGGCAAAATCATTTGCAAAAGATTTTGCTTATAAACCATTTTAAACCAAGTCAATATTTTATGTGGTTCAAAATGTCTTTAACAAAGTAATAATCTATAGGGTTCTTCAAAATATATTTTTAAATCATAAAACATTGTGTTTAGGGTCAGAGAGTTTAAACCAAAACATTTCCCAAAGGTTTCCAAAAAGGCATTTTTAATAAATAAACATTATTTTTATTTGGCTAGTAATGTTCTAAATCAAAGATTTATTCTTTTGCTTCACAAAATATGTTTTTGAAACCACAGGTTGGTTTAGATGGTCAATAGGTTCAAACAATCCAATTTCCCAAAGGTTTTATCACAAAAATAATTTTAGAATGAATTTTATATTCTAAATATTCCTACACAAGTTTCTGCAAAAACAATCATTTTAGCAGAAGCAATTTACTAAACAAAGTGCATGGTTGGAAAGTACTTGTCTTGCTGATTCCATTTATATAAAATTTGAAAAATTTGGACGTGTGGATTAAAAGTTATGAATTTTACAAAATCAAACAACTAATAAACAAGTTTCTGTTTTAAATCAAAAGGGTGGCCACGTGTCTGCTTCTTATTGGGTCATACCAGTTCAGTTGGATCGACAGAGGACAGCTGTTGGATTTAAGTGAGATCGCACGGCATAGAATCGAACTTACCCCTTCGAGTTAAATCTAATCGCACTCATCAGATCAAGATCCAACGGTTGTTGCTTGTTTGACCAAAGATGGGCGGCGCGCGATGGTGGCTGGCGGAGGCGCGGCTCTGGCGGTGAGCTTGCCGGTGATTTAGCAAGCGCGAGAGAGGGAGATGATGCTCACTGGGTTCGTCTCGTCGTGCTCAAGATCAAGGTTGTCGTTGTTGGTCGAGGGGCGCACAGATTCGACTGGGATTCCTCGCCGGAGTAGCTTGCTGGCATGGGCACACACGGTCGTGGTCGAAGGCGAGCGTCTGGGTCATAATTGATCAAGTAAACGCGTCAGGAGGGTGCACAAGGTTCTCCATATTGTGAAAGAACTCACCAGAGGGAAAGGGGTGCGCTGGTTTGTCGGCCACTGCTCGTCGGAGTTGAGGCAGACCGTGGCGGCGCTCAGTCGAGGTTGTCTCCGATGCTCTGGGTCACGAGAAGGCATGCGGTTGGGGTTAATGGGTGCGCACTGTGATAGTGAACAAGCGAGCGTGTACTGGAGAGGATGGGGTGGCGTGTACTCACCGGAATCGTCGCCGGAGTGTGTCGGAGGCAGTGGCGGTGTGTGGACAAATTCGAGCAGCCTAGGGGCAGTGAGGAGGCGATGTTTGGGGGGAATGAAAGAGGAGGAGGAGGCGTTTAATACAGCATGGTCACGGCAAGGAATAAACGCGGCATTAAGGAGGATTGATCGCGAGTAATCGGCGGCAGAAACGGCCAAAGGCGTGGTCTTCGCGTGGGTGGAGACGATGGTCTGGCAGGTGGGGGCCTGGCGTCAGCGAGTGAGAGAGAGGGGAGGTGTGAAGGGAATATGCCCGAGAGGCAATAATAAAGTGGTTATTATCGTATTCCTTGTTTATGATAAATGTTTATTTTGCATGCTATAATTGTATTAATACGGAAACGTTAATACATGTGTGTTTAATAAACAAACAGAAAGTTCCTAGTTATGCCTCTCTCATAAACTAGCTCGTTGATTAACAAGATGATCATGGTTTCCTGATCATGGACATTGGATGTTGTTAATAACGGGATCACAACATTAGTGTAATGGTGTGATGAACATTCATCCGAAGTATAGCATTACGATCAAATTCATTGAGTTTATATTTCTATAACAACTTACGAAGTGATCCTAATCCTTAGACCATGAGATCATGTCAATCACTAACACCGGAAGAGTTTCTTGATAACATCAAACGTCACACCGTAACAGGGTGATTATAAAGATGGATTCAGAACTAATAAAGTGTTATGTTGAGGCCCATGGATCGAGAGTGGAATTTGTTCATCCCGATGACGGATAGATATACTCTGGGCCCTCTCGGTGATATCACATTGGTTAGCTTGCAAGCAAGTGATTTGATCACTAGAATGTTATATCACGGGAACGAGAAAAGAGTGCATGTCAGTAACGAGATCAAACTAGGTATGGAGATACCGATGATCGAATCTCGGACATGTAATATATCGCGAAACAAAAGGATTAAGATACTAGCTTAAAAGGTTCCGACGATCACAAGAAAGTCATCGTTGAATGTGTGGGAGTCAGTATGGGTCTCCAGATCCCGCTTCTGATTATTGATCCGAGAGGGGTCTCGATCATGTCCGCATTATTCACGAACCGTAGGGTGACACACTTAAGAGACACCGACAGCCAATTGGAGCAAAAGTTTCATGCCGAAAGAATGAACAAGCGTAGGAATTTATTTCAATAGATACCGAAACAGGCTTTTGGGTGAAATTGCATAAAGTGGTTATGCATGTGAAATAGAATTCTAGCAAGGGGTTATTTGTGAATGTTTGTCATTAAAGTAATTGACAAAATTCTGAATAAATTAAAAGAGTTTTATTTAATGAGAGTTTGCATTAAATTTGGTGGAAATGTAATGGGAATTTGAGTGGGTTTTTGAGTGGAGAAAATTGAAGGGCCATTTTGTGAGTGGAGTGTCCACCCACATGAATGAGGGAGAGGTGGGGGCACCCTCCATGGCCGGCGGCCATGCCCCCTTTGGTCTGCCCCCCCTCACCTATATAAGGAGCCCCTCCTCTCACTTCTCACTTACACCTCCTCGTGAAGGATCTCTCTCCCCCTCTAGAATTTATCCCCCATGGTCTCGGACTAGCGAGATACATGTTCCCGGTGGCTTTTTGGCAAGAAAGTGTTGTGCTTCCGCTGCATCGTTGGAGTGAGGAGGCGGAGGTTGCTCGGTGCCTCGAACGTGTGTGCGAGCACGGATGCGCTGCTGATTTGCGGCGCTAGGACTTCCTCTCGATCTTGAGATCGGCAATAGATCGTCTACATCAACCACGAGTTTGGACTCGTTAAGCTTTGTCGGTCTTCAAGGGTATGTTCTCTACGGATGTACATCCGCCCGTTGTTTGTATCTAGTAGATAGATCTTGGTACATAGTTGTTCCCATCGTAGGAAATATTTGTTTTCTATGCTGCGAACCCTACAGTGGTATCAGAGCCTGATCTATGCGTAGATACTTTGCACGGGTAGTACACATATGAGTATGTGGGCGATGATGATCATTTTATTGCTTCTTAGTTGTACTTTGGATATTGGTGGCATAGTGGGATGAAACGGCCCGGACAAACTTTACATGTCCTCGCACATGAGACCTGTTCCACGCTTGACATGCAACTAGTTTTGCATAAGTGGCTAGCGGGTGTCTGTCTCTCCTACTATAGTTAATATCTAATTTGCAACGAGTTTTCAACAATTTGGTTATCGTCGTTGTGGTTCATGTTCGTAGGTAAGAACGGTTCTATCTTCGAAAGCCCTAAGCCACGTAAAACTTGCAATGGATAAATTAGAGGCGTCTAGTTTAGATTGTTGTTGGGCTAGTGTTATGATATGGTGATGTTGTAAGTAGAAGTATAAGATGATACTCTTTCAACACACATAACGTGTAGGTTCCATAGACCTTGGCCTTACACATAGAGGTATGATAGAGATCATACCACGATGCACATGATGGAGATCAAGTGCGGGAACCATATCATTTCACTTATTAACATGTGATGTTTATTGCATCTTATATTGCTTGTTTGGCGTTTTATTAGCATAATAAGATGATCCCTCATTTAGATATCAAGATAATAATGTGTTCTTCCTTAAGTATGCACCGACAATGTTTCGTCGCTTCAAGGCATCACGTGATGATCGGGTGTACTTGAATCCACGAGCATATCTCGGGTGTAAGACAGTTACACACGCGAATACTAAGGTTCTTAATTAGCGATCCTAGCATGTACAGACATGGCCTCAGAACACGGACCGAAAGGTTAAGCATGAGTCATATGTTTTGATATGATGACCATATGGATGCTCGCCTTTGAAGCTACACCGACTCACGTGATGATCGGACTTGTTGTAGTGGATTTGGTTCATGTAATCACCAAAAAGACACGAGGGATGTCGTTTTTGAGTGGGAGTTCATTTCTAATTTGGATTAGTAGAACTCAATTTATCATAAATTAAATCAAAGTGAATTTGCATAATTTGTTGTAGTCATTGGCATTCGTTCACCACCTTATGCATAGTTGTAATTGAGATAATAGAACTATAGAATTCTGGATATATACTTTACGAACTAGTATCGTATTGTGTTGAGTGTCAATCTAAAGTTTAAAGTCCTATACCAAACTTTCAGCAAACTCTATTTACTCCGTGAAATTTAATAGTTTGTATTAAATCGAGAGTAACAATTCCAGTGTTAGTATCTTAACTATCATGTTTTGCCTCCATGATTCTTGATTGTTTTAATATCAAGTTTATCTAGGAGCTGAAAGAATTGTTTCAGAAACCATCATGTGTGGCAGATATAACGATATCTGATACAATGTTTTGGTTGCAAAATGATAGAGTATAATATATGTTCTCATATTGGATGAGAATTTACGAAGGTTGGAGATGCTAGACATCCTAATCATCCAAAAGGGTTTTGGAAAGTAATGGTATACTCACGATTCGCCTTTATAAGCTACAGTAGCTTGATCATGAAAGTTGTCATGATAAGGATGCATAGAAGATGTATGTAAAGTGTTTACTACACTAAAAGATTACTAAAGAATGGATTTTGAAAGAATACCGATCATTTGATGATGGTGATCTACTTCAAAGTGCAAGTCCAAAGGGATTATTATTTGAATATACACGCTTTGGACTATGTGTCATGTATATGGCGCCACTTTTGATGTTGATAGATTCTTTTAAAAAGGAAAAGGAAATGCTGAAAGAGAATCTATAAAATATATTTGGCAAAAAATAAAAAATTGGAAATATCCAATTTAGGTATATATATGATATACATGTTATGGTTGTATTCTTTGCTTGTTAAACAATGTGGTTCTTGGGTATTGGATACCGAATTGGTTGGTATGAAATTTCATACGGAACAACACAATTCATGAACCACAATGGCCTAAGTAACTAGCAAGAGAATATGTGATGATGTTCATCGAAAACAAACAAACCGTTGTTTGTATTTCTCGTTGACATCAAAGCTTGACTTCAAGATTTGTTTTAATAATTGTTATTTGAATCAGGTATTATGAGAACAAAGGTTGTTCAAATAATTACCGTATTCCATATAAGATGGATGATTTATAAATCTAGTTGGAGAAATCACATCCATAAAACCTAATGCTAAAATGTCGCAAGATAAATGATTGAAAGATCACTTATGAAGTGACATCGCTGTTTAAATTATATCGGAAAGAAAACATGAAGAAAATATCCATATTCATGGATTTTTGGAGTCTTTGATTTTATCAAGTGACGCTTGTGAGACTTTCCACGTGATAATTAAAACTTCGTTCAAAGCCCAAAGAAGAACGAACGACTAAATTATTAGAATTTATACATATTGATGTATGTAGTCCATTATGTGTAGTCGTAAGCGATGGGTTTCAACTTCATATGCTCTCTCCGGAAATTTGAGTGAATATTCAATTAATGAGAAAGAAGTATGAAATATTTGAAAAACGTTTCAAAGACTTTCAAGATGAAGTGGAAAATCATTGTAACAAGAAAATAAATGGTTTATAATTTTATCATAAGGGATTTGTTTGAGTTACAAGTGTAACAAGAAAATAAATGAATTATGATTTTATCATAAAGGGATTTATTTGAGTTGCAAGTTTAGAAAAACACCTAGATTTACATATCCCGAAACACCATAGGAATATGGAGTGTTTGAGATTTGTAATGAAACCTTGTTTGACATCGTTGGATCAAATGTGTTATTTATAAAACTGCCATTATGTTTTAAAATATTAAAGCTTTAGAGACTACCGCTTTTTCACTGAAAAGAGCTCCATCTTGATCCGTTGAAATGACACCATGGAAGTTATGGTTTGGGGTAAAACCCAAGTTGTCATTTCCTAAATTTTGGTATGCTAAACATAAGTAAGATGTTTACAACCGAAGTCGGATGAGCATGTCTTTGTAGGTTATTTCGAATAACAATTGGTTATTCCTCCATAACACCAAGGACAAAAGGGTTTGTCGCTTGAAATGTGAAGTTTCTTGAAAAAGAATTTTCGCAAAAGTTAAGTGGGAGGACAATAGAACTTTGATAAGGTTAACGAACCTTAGCTAAATATGCTGAGTTGCGCTGCGCCGGAAAACGTTCCGGAGGCTTCCTTAACGCTCATAGCTTATGTGCCTCAAAGGTTGTGGTCATGGAGATCTAAGTTCCTATTGAACCAAGTAGGTCGGATAAACAATCAAATACTAATATTTGAGAGTAAATCATTATTGTTTGACAATGATGAACCGACTATATGTAAAGAAGCGATGATGGGCCCTAACTCGGTCAAATGGCTTAAAGCCATAAAATCCGTGATAGTTCCATACACGTGAAATCAAGTTTTGAACTTGGAAGACCCTCTGGAAAGGTGTAAAAACCTATCGGTCGTATTTGGATCTATAAAGAAACAGACATGGATGTTTCACATCTATGAAATAGTCGACATGTCGTAAAGTATTTTACGACAATATTCAAGGAGTTGACTATGACAAGATTTGATCTTTCATAGCGATATTTAGTCTGGACGGATTAAAGTAGCAACCACTACGTATAATTTGTTATATGGTAGATGAATAAACAAAACAAAGTTCTTCTAATAAAATGGTTACCTAGGACGTGTACATGACACGATCCAAAGGGTTTTGTTAATTCAAAGGATGCTAAAAAGTGCATGAAAACTTCAATGGTTGAAGTAAGCATCGTGGAGTTGGAATCTTCACCGTGATGAAAAAGAGTTTTCATCAGGAGACGATGAATATGCTTGCATTTGCAAGAAATTAAGTGGGAGCGCTAAGACATATTTCTAATACATTATGTGGAGGACATCTTGTTGATTGGAAATGATGTATATTTTATCGACAAAGGTTAAGAATTTCATTTCGATGAAATACTTAGGCAAAACCCGAATATTTAGCGTGAATGTCTATAGTGGATAGACTGTGACGCCAATATGGTTGTGCCAAACGTACATATATGAGATATTGAAGGAGTTCAATATAGAAACAACAAGAAACGATTCTTGTCGCATGGAAAGGAATTGAATCAAGATTCAAGTGTATCGACACTTGATAAGTGAAACAAGATTCAAGTACTTTGACACTTGATGAGTGAAATCACGAGAATGTTTTGATCAATCATACCATGATATGTACACATCCAGATATGTCCTATGCTCTAAGTGTTATGAGCATATACCAGAATGAATCATAAAATGATCATTGGACGATAGTGAGGATATTCTTATGATCTTTTTGAAAGAACTAAGAATATATTTTTGTAGAGGTGAGAAACAATTACAAATAGTTCATTGTAAAGCGTTACATTGATACTAGGTTTGTCACAAGATACAAATTAAGTTTATCTCAATTTAAACTATGGGTGGCACAATGTAATGGAAAGAATATTCCATGATGGATTTGGATGAAATCCATAGTTAAGACATTGTGACAAATACTACAACAAAAAGGCTAAGTATATGACTGCAATAGTAGCAGCAAAGGAGGGCATTTGTGTCAAGTAGTTTGTTTTTAAACTAAGGTGTGGTTCACAACGGGCTAACACTAAAGATATATTGTATGACAATAGTATCGACATGTTTTAACCCCAAGGAACTAAAGGTCTCACCAAAAGACCAAATTTATACAATGCCATCTCATTGGAGAATGAGTGATGCGTGGAGACGCAAAGTGTCACATCCCAAGATTTTCCAAATCTTGTAATGTGAAAATAAATGAATAAAATAAAACTTTGTTTGATTTTCAGAGCCAGAAGAAACTTTTTGAATTCAATTGGAACTTCAAACCCATTTGAATCAAATAAAATCCTAAAGGGATTTAAAAACATAAAACAATTAACAAAGGAAAATAAAATATTTTTGGAAATACTATTTGGATCTTTTAATAAAAGATTTGGTGTTCAAAAGAAAAGATGGATTTATAAATAAAGATTATTTTATAAAGCCAAATTAAAACCTTGGACAAACTTTTGAATTAAAACATTTTGTTTTGATTAAAAATAGCAAAGGTTTAATTAAATAAAATAATAAGGAATTAATATCCAAATTTAGTTCAAATAAAAGATTTTACCATTTTAATTGAAAACATCAAAACTACTTAAATTATTTAAATTATGGTTTCCAAGCATTTTATAATCACAAATAAAACCTACTGGAATGTTTTGACTTTGTTTTAGATTTCAAAAATAAATATTTTAAATAAAATAAGTCCTAATTGATTTAATAATGAAAATCTATTATATTTAATTAATAATGGACTCTAAAATAAAAGGTTATTTTGTTTTAAACAAATTTCCAAGTATTCTTTATTTCCAAATAAAACCTACTGATTTTTTTTGTTTTGAAAGGATTTGGAGTTCAAATGAAGATTTTATTAATAAACCAAACCCTATTTTAATAATGAACCATGAACCATTTCACTTAATTAATAAATGGAACCTAAAAAGGTTTAAAACATTATTTATTTTATTTTGGTTTTTGATTCATGTTACTGAACAGAACTAATTTCAATATTACAAAGTTTGGTTGTTGTTTGATTTGATTTGGACATTGTTTGTTTGTTTGAAAAATTCAAAACAGAAAAAGAATTAGAAAAGGAAAAAGAAAGCAGACAGAAAAAAATAAGAAAAAGGATCTGGCCCAACTGCCCCAGCCCAACAGCCCACTCGCAGCCCACCTCCTCTTATTTCCCGAACCGTTTTTCTCACCCAGTCTCGCACCCGCTAAGCAGCTGACGGGTGGACCTCCCTCACACTCATTTTCCCCACTGACGACTGGACCCATTTTCCTGTTCATCCTCCTTCTTCCTCGCGGTAACAGCGGCCCCTTCTCCTCGACCGTTTCTGGTGACAATTGCGAGCATCAATTGACGTTAAGGCGGCAGTTAATCGCTCCTGCGACCGCGCATTCTTAAGCACCTCCCTCTCCACGACATTTTCCCCCAGACCACTCCTCCTCTCTGCCCCTAGGCTGTCGCCAATCTCTTCTGCACCGTCGCCGTCTCCGACGAGCTTAGCTCTCAATTTCGGCCACACACTGCCTCCCCTTGCTTCATCGACCAAGCACGCACGCTCCCCATCCCCTGGCGCTTCTGTCCGTGCCCTCTGTTCAACCGCGGGCGCCCCAGCGCGTCGGCTACGACGATCTTCCGAACGCCGCCGCGTCTTCAACCTCTCCGACGACCTTCCCCGGTAAGCCTCGACCGCCCCGCGCCCTCTCGTTCACGCACACAGCTCTGCCTTGATCTTACAATTCTAACCGTGCCCTCGTTTTGCTTCGGGGTGAACCACAGAGTCGACCTCGACCACGACCACGCGCAACCGACGCCAGACCTAACTCCGGCGAGCAATTGCCGCAGTACCCGAGCGCCCCTTATCAAGCCAACAGCACGTTGAGCATCGCCGCGACCTCCTGAACCCGGTGAGCATCCTCTCCCCCTTCCTTGATTCCTGTATCGCCGGCACCGCCGCGAAGCAGAGTCGCCGCCGCCAGTCGCCGTCACCAGCGCCGCCACTCGATGACTAACGTGCTATGCACCGTAGGATGTAGATCCAAGCGCTGCGATTAGATCACTTACCACGAAGAGGTACGCGTCCTGTGCCGCACGATTTGATTAGATCCAAAGGCTGTAAACGCGCGATCCAACCGAACCGGTATCGACCAATGAAACGACGACGCGTGGCCAGTATTAAAACTAAAAACAGATTTGAATCAGAATTTTTTGTAAACTTCAAACCTCTGTAACTTTCAAACCACACGTCCAAAAATTACAAATTTTATGTCGTTGGATTCAGGAGAGCAAGACCTAAACAACAATGGCCTTAGTTTAGAAAATAGTATCTGTTAGCTTGCTTGATTTTGCAGAATCTTTTGAGAGCTTGTTTAGAGTAGAAAAATTGTTTAAAATTGATTTTTGGATTAAATCTTTTGCAAATTAGTTTATTGTGAACCTACTGACCCTAGGAACCAACCCATGGTTTTGAAAATGAATTTGGAAAAGATTAGAATGGATTAATTGGTTTAGTCCATTTCTAGCTAAATAAAACTATTGATTTGCTTATGAAAATGATTTTGAGTAAAGAACTTTGGAGAAAATGTTTTGGACCAAACCTACTGACCATAGATACCAAGTTTTGAGAAACAACAACTTATTTAGTGAAACCACATAAGGTTGTGGTATTGAGAATAATAATTTTCACCACTTAAAATGATGAAAGGATTTAAAAATGGATTTTGAACAAAACCCTCTTGCTAATGACTTTGCCATTTTGGTAAATGACCAATTTGGACCTTACAAAGTTTATAAACCAAGTGGAGACCATCCTTACAATAGAACCATCCTTTGCATACTATTGCATGACTTAGATTCCATTGCTTTGTGAGTGTGAAATTGTTTGTTTGACCTTGTTTTGGAATGTTAGTTGATTTTGTGTTTGCTTGATTGACTTGTAGTGAATTTAGCAAAGTGTGAGACTAGCAAGATCAAGGAGTGAACCACCATTCTCTACCAAAAAGGCAAGTTACACTACCATACAAAAGTCCTACTATTTTCATTATACTTAGTGGATTTTGAATACATGCATGAAAAGATATTTTATACTTATGCTATGCTAAATCCTAATAGGATTCCCTACACATTCCTTAGTGAAAATATTGTAGTTGTTACATGCTTAGCCATGCTATATTTTGAAAAGAGATACATGTTGAGATTTTGCAAAGTTGAGAAAAGGACTTGTGTTTTATATAATAAAACAAGGACTCAATGAACCACCTAGGTGGAGGATACTTTAAGTTTTGGAGAAGGTGGCAACAAAAGGGAACCATGTCAATGGCAATCACTTTGTGTTGTGCTCCAAATAAAAACCACCTAGGAAACTTAGAGATTGAACATGTTTCTCCAATTGTGGCTTTCGTGTGCAACCACATGCTATTATCGCTCTGGCTTAGTCAACTACATTAGGAAGACCCGTACATTGTCTTTAGTTACCGGACATGGGGATCTGGAATGCTTCATGGGGGCTGAAGACAAGCTAGCAATGATGTATGGGAGGACCTTTTGGAAAGACTTCGTCGCATTCTCAATCTGCCAGTACTCCATCTTGGTGAGCACTAATCCAGTAGGCCACTGGTGGCAACAAGATGGGATTGTGACATGTGGGTAAAGTGTACTCCTTCTGCAGAAGATAATAAAATCTAAGTACTTAGCCGTGTCCCTGGTTATGGACAATACTGAGCAACTAAAGTTTGAACTATGGGAGATCTCGACATTCCAATTTCTAATATAAAAACTTGATGCACTTGGGGGTACCAAGGAATTCAAAGATATTTTGTTAAGCTTGATGCACTTGGGGTTACCAAGGTGCTCAAGAGCATGATGTACTTGGGGTTACCAAGGAACTCATGAGATTTTGATAAAACTTGTTGCACTTGGAGTTACCAAGTAGCTCAAGAGATTTTTTTGACAAGGACTTGAACACTTGAGTTTCTACCAAGGAGTTCAAGGAACTTGGAAAAGAGATTTGACAAAGGACCAAAAAACCATTTTTGAAAAGATAGGATAAAATATTGCTTTATGCAAATAAGCCTTAAACTCTACTTAGCCAAATATGCATGTAATGATAGGATCCACTCATATTATACATAGTAGTGAAACTTGCCAATACAATTCAAATGTATTGACCCTTGTGGCTGTAACTTGTAATGTTGCAGGTTTGATTGATTTTAGTCAAGATTGATTGATTAGGATTACAAAGTCTACAACCAACATCTGCCTGTGACACTTTGAAGATGAAGGACCCATGCTTATAGTTATTCCGCTGCAATGTAATGTAATAGCCAAATGAGCTATGTAAGATGTAATAAAATTATGTTATTTCTGGTTATAAAGTTATATTATGACCTTTTTTTCTTGATATTACATCTTAACTGTGGATGCTAGCTATTGATCCAGGGACTAGCATTGTAAAACACAGGGGGAATCTACCTTATTAGGTTGAGACCTCTACACAAAGACATGCAAATACACACGGACCTGAAAGCGTCAGATCCGTAGATTATGTTAACCACTTGCAGTTGCGTATATAGAACACCAGAAAGTCAAATGTGTTCAATATGCAAAGTTTTCAAACTAGATTATTGTCTCTAGTGCAAGTGGGAAACTGAAGGGAATATGCCCGAAAGGCAATAATAAAGTGGTTATTATCGTATTCCTTGTTTATGATAAATGTTTATTTTGCATGCTATAATTGTATTAATACGGAAACGTTAATACATGTGTGTTTAATAAACAAACAGAAAGTTCCTAGTTATGCCTCTCTCATAAACTAGCTCGTTGATTAACAAGATGATCATGGTTTCCTGATCATGGACATTGGATGTTGTTAATAACGGGATCACAACATTAGTGTAATGGTGTGATGAACATTCATCCGAAGTATAGCATTACGATCAAATTCATTGAGTTTATATTGCTATAACAACTTACGAAGTGATACTAATCCTTAGACCATGAGATCATGTCAATCACTAACACCGGAAGAGTTTCTTGATAACATCAAACGTCACACCGTAACAGGGTGATTATAAAGATGGATTCAGAACTAATAAAGTGTTATGTTGAGGCCCATGGATCGAGAGTGGAATTTGTTCATCCCGATGACGGATAGATATACTCTGGGCCCTCTCGGTGATATCACATTGGTTAGCTTGCAAGCAAGTGATTTGATCACTAGAATGTTATATCACGGGAACGAGAAAAGAGTGCATGTCAGTAACGAGATCAAACTAGGTATGGAGATACCGATGATCGAATCTCGGACATGTAATATATCGCGAAACAAAAGGATTAAGATAATAGCTTAAAAGGTTCCGACGATCACAAGAAAGTCATCGTTGAATGTGTGGGAGTCAGTATGGGTCTCCATATCCCGCTTCTGATTATTGATCCGAGAGGGGTCTCGATCATGTCCGCATTATTCACGAACCGTAGGGTGACACACTTAAGAGACACCGACAGCCAATTGGAGCAAAAGTTTCATGCCGAAAGAATGAACAAGCGCAGGAATTTATTTCAATAGATACCGAAACAGGCTTTTGGGTGAAATTGCATAAAGTGGTTATGCATGTGAAATAGAATTCTAGCAAGGGTTTATTTGTGAATGTTTGTCATTAAAGTAATTGACAAAATTCTGAATAAATTAAAAGAGTTTTATTTAATGAGAGTTTGCATTAAATTTGGTGGAAATGTAATGGGAATTTGAGTGGGTTTTTGAGTGGAGAAAATTGAAGGGCCATTTTGTGAGTGGAGTGTCCACCCACATGAATGAGGGAGAGGTGGGGGCACCCTCCATGGCCGGCGGCCATGCCCCCTTTGGTCTGCCCCCCCCCCCTCACCTATATAAGGAGCCCCTCCTCTCACTTCTCACTTACACCTCCTCGTGAAGGATCTCTCTCCCCCTCTAGAATTTATCCCCCATGGTCTCGGACTAGCGAGATACATGTTCCCGGTGGCTTTTTGGCAAGAAAGAGTTGTGCTTCCGCTGCATCGCTGGAGTGAGGAGGCGGAGGTTGCTCGGTGCCTCGAACGTGTGTGCGAGCACGGATGCACTGCTGATTTGCGGCGCTAGGACTTCCTCTCGATCTTGAGATCGGCAAGAGATCGTCTACATCAACCACGAGTTTGGACTCATTAAGCTTTGTCGGTCTTCAAGGGTATGTTCTCTACGGATGTACATCCGCCCGTTGTTTGTATCTAGTAGATAGATCTTGGTACATAGTTGTTCCCATCGTAGGAAATATTTGTTTTCTATGCTGCGAACCCTATAGTGGTATCAGAGCCGGATCTATGCGTAGATACTTTGCACGAGTAGTACACATATGAGTATGTGGGCGATGATGATCATTTTATTGCTTCTTAGTTGTACTTTGTATATTGGTGGCATAGTGGGATGAAGCAGCCCGGACAAACTTTACATGTCCTCGCACATGAGACCTGTTCCACGCTTGACATGCAACTAGTTTTGCATAAGTGGCTAGCGGGTGTCTGTCTCTCCTACTATAGTTAATATCTAATTTGCAACGATTTGTCAACAATTTGTTTATCCTCGTTGTGGTTCATGTTCATAGGTAAGAACGGTTCTATCTTCGAAAGCCCTAAGACACGTAAAACTTGCAATGGATAAATTAGAGGCGTCTAGTTTAGATTGTTGCTGGGCTAGTGTTATGATATGGTGATGTTGTAAGTAGAAGTATAAGATGATACTCTTTCAACACACATAACATGTAGGTTCCATAGACCTTGGCCTTACACATAGAGGTATGATAGAGATCATACCACGATGCACATGATGGAGATCAAGTGCGGGAACCATATCATTTCACTTATTAACATGTGATGTTTATTGCATCTTATATTGCTTGTTTGGCATTTTATTAGCATAATAAGATGATCCCTCATTTAGAGATCAAGATAAGAATGTGTTCTTCCTTAAGTATGCATCGACAATGTTTCGTCGCTTCAAGGCATCACGGGATGATCGGGTGCACTTGAATCCACGAGCATATCTCGGGTGTAAGACAGTTACACACGTGAATACTAAGGTTCTTACTTGGCGAGCCTAGCATGTACAGACATGGCCTCGGAACACGGACCGAAAGGTTAAGCATGAGTCATTTGTTTTGATATGATGACCATATGGATGCTCGCCTTTGAAGCTACACCGACTCACGTGATGATCGGACTTGGTGTAGTGGATTTGGTTCATGTAATCACCAAAAAGACACGAGGGATGTCGTTTTTGAGTGGGAGTTCATTTCTAATTTGGATTAGTAGAACTCAATTTATCATAAATTAAATCAAAGTGAATTTGCATAATTTGTTGTAGTCATTGGCATTCGTTCACCACCTTATGCATAGTTGTAATTGAGATAATAGAACTATAGAATTCTGGATATATACTTTACGAACTGGTATCGTATTGTGTTGAGTGTCAATCTAAAGTTTAAAGTCCTATTGCAAACTTTCAGCAAACTCTATTTACTCCGTGAAATTTAATAGTTGGTATTAAATCGAGAGTAACAATTCCAGTGTTAGTATCTTAAGTATCATGTTTTGCCTCCATGATTCTTGATTGTTTTAATATCAAGTTTATCTAGGAGCTGAAAGAATTGTTTCAGAAACCATCATGTGTGGCAGATATAACGATATCTGATACAATGTTTTGGTTGCAAAATGATAGAGTATAATATATGTTCTCATATTGGATGACAATTTACGAAGGTTGGAGATGCTAGACATCCTAATCATCCAAAAGGGTTTTGGAAAGTAATGTTATACTCACGATTCGCCTTTATAATCTACAGTAGCTTGATCATGAAAGTCGTCATGATAAGGATGAATAGAAGATGTATGTAAAGTGTTTACTACACTAAAAGATTACTAAAGAATGGATTTTGAAAGAATACCGATCATTTGATGATGGTGATCTAATTCAAAGTGCAAGTCCAAAGGTATTATTATTTGAATATACACGCTTTGGACTATGTGTCATGTATATGGCGCCACTTTTGATGTTGATAGATTATTTTAAAAAGGAAAAGGAAATGCTGAAAGAGAATCTATAAAATATATTTGGCAGAAAAGAAAAGATTGGAAATATCCAATTTAGGCATATATATGATATACATGTTATGGTTGTATTCTTTGCTTGTTAAACAATGTGGTTCTTGGGTATTGGATACCGAATTGGTTGGTATGAAATTTCATACGGAACAACACAATTCATGAACCACAATGGCCTAAGTAACTAGCAAGAGAATATGTGATGATGTTCATCAAAAACAAACAAACCATTGTTTGTATTTCTCGTTGACATCAAAGCTTGACTTCAAGATTTGTTTTAATAATTGTTATTTGAATCAGGTATTATGAGAACAAAGTTTGTTCAAATAATTACCTTATTCCATATAAGATGGATGATTTATAAATCTAGTTGGAGAAATCACATCCATAAAACCTAATGCTAAAATGTCGCAAGATAAATGATTGAAAGATCACTTACAAAGTGACATCGCTGTTTAAATTATATCAGAAAGAAAACATGAAGAATCTCCATATTCATGGATTTTTTGAGTCTTTGATTTGATCAAGTGACGCTTGTGAGACTTTCCACGTGATAATTAAAACTTCGTTCAAAGGCCAAAGAAGAACGAATGACTAAATTATTGGAATTTATACATATTGATGTATGTAGTCCATTATGCGTAGTCGTAAGCGATGGGTTTCAACTTCACATGCTCTCTCCGGAAATTTGAGTGAATATTCACTTAATGAGAAAGAAGTATGAAATATTTGAAAAACATTTCAAAGACTTTCAAGATGAAGTGGAAAATCATTGTAACAAGAAAATAAATGGTTTATAATTTTATCATAAGGGATTTGTTTGAGTTACAAGTGTAACAAGAAAATAAATGAATTATGATTTTATCATAAAGGGATTTATTTGAGTTGCAAGTTTAGCAAAACACCTAGATTTACATATCCCGAAACACCATAGGAATATGGAGTGTTTGAGATTTGTAATGAAACCTTGTTTGACATGGTTGGATCAAAGGTGTTATTTATAAAACTGCCATTATGTTTTAAAACATTAAAGCTTTAGAGACTACCGCTTTTTCACTGAAAAGAGCTCCATCTTGATCTATTGAAATGACACCATGGAAGTTATGGTTTGGGGTAAAACCCAAGTTCTCATTTCTTAAATTTTGGTATGCTAAACATAAGTAAGATGTTTACAACCGAAGTCGGATGAGCATGTCTTTGTAGGTTATTTCGAATAACAATTGGTTATTCCTCCATAACACCAAGGACAAAAGGGTTTGTCGCTTGAAATGTGAAGTTTCTTGAAAAAGGAATTTTTCGCAAAAGTTAAGTGGGACGATAATAGAACTTTGATAAGGTTAACGAACCTTAGCTAAATGTGTTGAGTTGCGCAGCGCCGGAAAACGTTCCGGAGGCTGCCATAATGCTCATAGCTTATGTGCCTCAAAGGTTGTGGTCATGGAGATCTAAGTTCCTATTGAACCAAGTAGGTCGGATAAACAATCAAATACTAAGATTTGAGAGTAAATCATTATTGTTTGACAATGATGAACCGACTATATGCAAAGAAGCGATGATGGGCCCTGACTCCGTCAAATGGCTTGAAGCCATAAAATCCGTGATAGTTCCATACACGTGAAATCAAGTTTTGAACTTGGAAGACCCTCTGGAAAGGTGTAAAAACCTATCGGTCGTATTTGGATCTATAAAGAAACAGACATGGATGTTTCACATCTATGAAATAGTCGACATGTCGAAAAGTATTTTACGACAATGTTCAAGGAGTTGACTATGACAAGATTTGATCTTTCATAGCGATATTTAGTCTGGACGGATTAAAGTAGCAACCACTACGTATAATTTGTTATATGGTAGATGAATAAACAAAACAAAGTTCTTCTAATAGAATGGTTACCTAGGACGTGTACATGACACGATCCAAGGGGTTTTTTTAATTCAAAGGATGCTAAAAAGTGCATGAAAACTTCAATGGTTGAAGTAAGCATCGTGGAGTTGGAATCTTCACCGTGATGAAAAAGAGTTTTCATCAGGAGACGATGAAGATGCTTGCATTTGCAAGTAATTAAGTGGGAGCGCTAAGACATATTTCTAATACATTATGTGGAGGACATCTTGTTGATTAGAAATGATGTATATTTTATTGACAAAGGTTAAGAATTTCATTTTGATGAAATACTTAGGCAAAACCCGAATATTTAGCGCGAATGTCTATAGTGGATAGACTGTGACGCCAATATGGTTGTGCCAAACGTCATATATGAGATATTGAAGGAGTTCAATATAGAAACAACAAGAAACTGTTCTTGTCGCATGGAAAGGAATTGAATCAAGATTCAAGTGTATCGACACTTGATAAGTGAAACAAGATTCAAGTGCTTTGACACTTGATGAGTGAAATCACGAGAATGTTTTGATCAATCATACCATGATATGTACACATCTAGATATGTCCTATGCTCTAAGTGTTATGAGCATATACCAGAATGAATCATAAAATGATCATTGGACGATAGTGAGGATATTCTTATGATCTTTTTGAAAGAACTAAGAATATATTTGTGTAGAGGTGACAAACAATTACAAATAGTTCATTGTAAAGCGTTACATTGATACTAGGTTTGTCACAAGATATAAATTAAGTTTATCTCAACTTAAATTATGGGTGGCACAATGTAATGGAAAGAAGATTCCATGATGGATTTGGATGAAATCCATAGTTAAGACATTGTGACAAATACTACAACAAAAAGGCTAAGTATATGACTGCTATAGTAGCATCAAAGGAGGGCATTTGTGTCAAGTAGTTTGTTATCAAACTAAGGTGTGGTTCACAATGGGCTAACACTAAAGAAATATTGTATGACAATAGTATCGACATGTTTTAACCCCAAGGAACTAAAGGTCTCACCAAAAGACCAAATTTATACAATTCCATCTCATTGGAGAATGAGTGATGCGTGGAGACGCAAAGACATGAAAATACACACGGACCTGAAAGCGTCAGATCCATAGATTATGTTAACCACTTGCAGTTGCGTATATAAAACACCAGAAATCCATATGTGTTCAATATGCAAAGCTTTCAAACTTGATTATTGTCTCTAGTGCAAGTGGGAGACTGAAGGGAATATTCCCGAGAGGCAATAATAAAGTGGTTATTATCGTATTCCTTGTTTATGATAAATGTTTATTTTGCATGATATAATTGTATTAATACGGAAACGTTAATACATGTGTGTTTAAGAAACAAACAGAAAGTTCCTATTTATTCCTCTCTCATAAACTAGATCGTTGATTAACAAGATGATCATGGTTTCCTGATCATGGACATTGGATGTTGTTAATAACAGGATCACAACATTAGTGTAATGGTGTGATGAACATTCATCCGAAGTATAGCATTTCGATCAAATTCATTGAGTTTATATTACTATAACAACTTACGAAGTGATCCTAATCCTTAGACCATGAGATCATGTCAATCACTAACACCGGAAGAGTTTCTTGATAACATCAAACGTCACACCGTAACAGGGTGATTATAAAGATGGATTCAGAACTAATAAAGTGTTATGTTGAGGCCCATGGATCGAGAGTGGAATTTGTTCATCCCGATGACGGATAGATATACTCTGGACCCTCTCGGTGAGATCACATTGGTTAGCTTGCAAGCAAGTGATTTGATCACTAGAATGTTATATCACGGGAACGAGAAAAGAGTGCATGTCAGTAACGAGATCAAACTAGGTATGGAGATACCGATGATCGAATCTTGGACATGTAATATATCACGAAACAAAAGGATTAAGATACTAGCTTAAAAGGTTCCGACGATCACAAGAAAGTCATCGTTGAATGTGCGGGAGTCAGTATGGGTCTCCAGATCCCGCTTCTGATTATTGATCCGACAGGGGTCTCGATCATGTCCGAATTATTCACGAACCGTAGGGTGACACACTTAAGAGACACCGACATCCAATTGGAGCAAAAGGTTCATGCCTAAAGAATGAACAAGCGCAGAAATTTATTTCACTAGATACAGAAACAGGCTTTCGGGTGAAATTGCATAAAGTGGTTATGCATGTGAAAAAGAATTATAGAAAGGGGTTATTTGTGAATGTTTGTCATTAAAGTAATTCACAAAATTATGAATAAAATAAAAGAGGTTTAATTTAATGGGTTTTTGCATTAAATTTGGTGGAAATTTAATGGGAATTTGAGTGGAGAAAATTGAAGGGCCATTTTGTGAGTGGAGTGTCCACCCACATGAATGAGGGAGAGGTGGGGGCACCCTCCATGGCCGGCGGCCATGCCCCCTTTGGGCTGCCCCCTCCCCTATATAAGGAGCCCCTCCTCTCACTTCTCACTTACACCTCCTCGTGAAGGATCTATCTCCCCCTCTAGAATTTATCCCCCATGGTCTCGGACTAGCGAGATACATGTTCCCGGTGGATTTTCGGCAAGAAAGAGTTGTGCTTCCGCTGCATCGCTGGAGCGAGGAGGCGGAGGTTGCTCGGTGCCTCGAATGTGTGTGCGAGCACGGATGCGCTGCTGATTTGCGGTGCTAGGACTTCCTCTCGATCTTGAGATCGGCAAGAGATCGTCTACATCAACCACGAGTTTGGAATCGTTAAGCTTTGTCGGTCTTCAAGGGTATGTTCTCTACGTATGTACATTCGCCCGTTGTTTGTATCTAGTAGATAGATCTTGGTACATAGTTGTTCCCATCGTAGGAAATTTTTGTTTTCTATGCTGCGAACCCTACAAGGTGGGGTCCAGCGGTCGGTAAGGGGGTGGGTTTTCTCTGCGGTGAGAAAGGGAACGGTTCCTGGGGTGAGGGAGTGGGCTGGACTGGGCCTGGATGGGCTTTGCTGGCTGGGCTGCTTTCTATTCCCTTTTTTTATCTTTTTCTTTTTCTTTTTCTATTTCTATTATTTTGTTTTGATTTTGATTAATCAATTCAAAAAACTTTTCAATTTCAAACTTCAACCAAACCTTGAGTATATT
Source organism: Avena sativa (assembly GCA_916181665.1). Taxonomy (NCBI): domain Eukaryota; kingdom Viridiplantae; phylum Streptophyta; class Magnoliopsida; order Poales; family Poaceae; genus Avena; species Avena sativa. The sequence continues at coordinate 48,174,093 of OV702279.1, read as the reverse complement.
CAAATACTGTTTAATAGTTCATTTTAGAGTCAAATTTAGAATAATTCATTTATTCTTTTTAGGGTATAATAATTATTTAAAATAGGCCCTTGCATTAATTTAAATAAGATTTATTATTGTTTCAAAAACTCCATTTGAAAACTAAATCTTTCCAAATCCTTTCAGTAGGTTTTATCTATTTATTCGGGTGTCAAAAAATTCACCTTGAATTATTTGGAATGTTTTTAATGTGATTTATTAATCATTCTTATTGGATATTTGTCTTTATTCAAATAGAATAGGATTTGGTTAATGCCACTTTATTTTATTTGGAAAATTCTTTATCCATTTATTTTATTTGGATTTGGATTATATTTATTCCATTTGCTTATGGATTAGGTCAAGAGTTAATTTAGTCTTTCAATATTCCTCATTTAATATTTCTATTTTTATCTTATAAAATCCATATCTTTTTATTTAAAGATCCAAACTTGGTGATTTCAATTGGTAAAATCTTATTTAATATTTGTTTATCCTTTTAAATATCTTTAGTATTATTTGCTCACCATTTGGTATGCATTTCTAGATAGGTGTTTTATTAGCTTTGGAAATTCAATTCCCTTATCTTATTAATTTCATAAGGTTTTATCTATGGTTCCAAATTGAATGAAACCAATTCATATGGTTTTATAATATTTCTATTTGTCATTCTTGATCATTTATAAATGTTTGTTGACAAATTTTTATCTGGATCAAATCCATGGTCTTAGAGATAACTTGGAAAAGTTTTTCTTCCATTAGGGTTTTAGGGTTTTGGTTTATTTTCCAAGTGTTTAAATTTCAAGATGCATTTATGAAGAAAGCATTTCACTTGTTTTGAATTTAGTTGGATTCAAACTTTACTCAAAGTTTGTTCAAGATGAGTTTTTAAGTTTCCATTTGGAATCAGAAAGTTTCTTTTCACCCTAAATTTCAACAATTATTTATTTTGTTTATTTATTTTTCACATTACAAAATTTGGAAAATTTTGGGATGTGACATCTTAATGGTTGCATAAAGAGCATAAAATTTGGCCTAAGTTAAGTAAGAACTAAGGAAGTATAAAAATTTAAGGTGATCGTCTTTCAAGATGCTTCGCAAAGTCAGACTTATCCCAATGAAAATGTCCAGTAGTAAGTACGACATATAGTGCTGAAAGATTTGCTTCGTAGATCCACAACTATGTGGATACACCGTACAATCTTTCATCAGACCCTAATTTGGTAAAGTATAAACTGAAGAGATGCAACATTCTAGTTATTAAGCCAATAAATGATTTATATACAATTTAAAGACTATTAGTAAACCCTAAGGAGGAGACATTATGAATGAAAGTTGAAGAAGTACTAGTGGTAATAATGAAAGATTATTTAAAAAACTTAGGAAGGTATACGCTTGAAGGTAATAAAATGATAAATTTAACCGACCAATTCTAAAAGAAACAACTCTTAAGTAACCCTTAAAAAGTAATAGAGAACACCCAACTGGACAAGTATTAAGAATAAAAATTCCAATGGGTATGGACGAAATGAGTTCAAATCCAATCTTGGAAGGAGTACTAGTATCAACTATACTATGACATGAATAGAAATATAGTCTTTTGACCACAAACATGGGCATATAGAAACTTAAAACTTGTTTTAAGGAGACCCTCTAGACTGTACTTAAAATAGTAACAAAGTTTGAGGATTAATAAAAAGAATTGGATTAGGATATCTAATCAGGGTATGGAATACTACAATTAATTCCATTTAAGGTCATTATCACATCCCAAGATTTTCCAAATCTTGTTATGTGAAAAATAAAATAAAAAAAATAAATTTTTGTTGAAAATTAGGGTGAAAAGAAACTTTTGTTTCTAAAAGGAAACTTAAAATCCCATCTTGAACAAACTTTGGTTAAAGTTTGAATTCAACAAAATCCAAATCAAGAGAAATACATTCCTCAATGAATGTATCTGGAAATTTAAACACTTGGAAAATAAATCCAAAACCCTAAACCCTAATGGAATAAAATCATTTCCAAGTTATCTCCAAATCCATGGATTTGATCCATGTAAAAATTGATCAACAAACATTCACAAATGATCAAGAAAGACAAATGGAAATATTATAAAACCATATAAATTAGTTTCACTCAATTTGGAACCATAAATAAAATCTTATGAATCTAATAAGTTAAGGAATTAAATTCCCAAAGCTAATAAAGCACCTATTTGGAAACCCATATCAAATGGTGAGCAAATAATCCTAAAGATCTTTAAAAGGATAAATAAATATCAAACAAGATTTTACAAATTGGAATCACCAAGTTTGGATCTCTAAATAAAAATAATAAGGTTTTTATAAGAAAAGAAAGAAATATTAAATAAAGAATATTTAAATACCAAACCAAATCTTGGCCAAATCCATAAACAAGTGGAATGAATTTAATCCAAATCCAAATAAAAATATTGGATAAAGAATTGCCAAAGTAAAATAAAATGGCATAAACCAAATCCTATTGGAATAAAGACAAATCCAAATTTTAAATGATTAATAAATCTTATTAAAAAAATTCCAAATAATTGAAGATGAATTATTTGACACCCTTTTAAGTAAACAAAACTTACTGAAAGGTTTTGAAAGAATTTAGAAATCAAATGGAAATAAAAACATTATTAAATCCTATTTTGATTTGAAACAAGGTCCTTTTTTTATTAATTAAAAAGTACCCAAAAAGAATAAAATAAATTTCCAAAATTAACATCAGAATGTGCTACCAATCAATATTTAAACCTACCCAAATTTTGGAAAAAGTTTGAATTCAAATAAGTGTTTGAATTAGTTGTTCAAAATCAAAACAGATAAAAGAAATAGAAAAAGAAAAACAGAAACAGAACAAAAAAAAGGAATCAAGCCGACCCAGCCCAGCTAAGCCCACCTGGCCCAGTCCAGCCCACTCCCTCTCTCACATGCAGAAAACGATTCGCACCCGCATTTGAACCCACGAGGCCGCTGACAGATGGACCCCATCGCACCCCTTCTCTCTCTCGCTGACACCGGCCCCCACTGCCACCTCACCATATTCTCCACCCACGCGAGGACCGCGCCCTCTCCCGGCCGTTTCCTGCCGTTAACTCCTCGGAGTAAATTACCGGTAAATGCTCGACGTTTAATCCCCGGGACCACGCCAGTTAAATCACCTCCCTCTCCTCTTTCATTCCCCTCAAACCCCGCTGCCAGCGAGCCACCAAGCTGCTCCCATTTTGCGTTGCACTACCGCTGTCTCCGGCGAGCTCACCGAGCGATTCCGGCAGCCTCGCGCCACCCCTTGCCTCCCCAAGCACGTAGGCAAGTTCCCCAGACCCTGGCGCATATCTCTATGGCCTCAGCTCGCCCGCGAGTGCCCTGTAGCATCGACTCCGTCTTCGACTGAACGACGCCGCCGTCCGCTCCAACTCCGACGAGCTCCACAGGTAGCCTCTGACCGCACTGCCCTCTCTCTTTGATGCTCCCATGCTCCCTACTCTCCCACGCGTCTAATAGTATCATCTGCCCCCTCTCCTGTGCCCTACAGCGACGTCCCCGATGATGACAGCGCATGCCCGTCGCCAGACACCACTCCGGCGAGGAATCCCCGTAGCTCCAGCGCGCCCCTCAAAAACGGGAAGCACCTCGAGAACCCCCACGCCTCGGCGAACTCGGTGAGCCTCCTCCCTATCCTCCTCGCTTCCTTCATCGCCAAATCCGTCGCCAACTGACCACGCGCCGCCACCTGCCGCCGCCAGCGCCGCTGCCAAATGGTCAAGGCAATAGAGTCCATAGGATCCAGATCTGACGGATGAGATTAGAACAAGAACGAAGGGGTACGCTCGCCTCTGTGCCGCACGATCCAAGTTAGATCCAACGTCTGCCATCGCACGATCCAACCGAAGCGGTATGGGCGAATAGAATTAAGACACGTGGCTCTGTCGATTTGAATTAAAACAGATTTGATCTATTAGATATGTGATTTTGTAAATTGCATAACTTTTAATCTACACGTCCAAATTTTGCAAACTTTATATCAATGGATTCAGAAAAACAAGTCCTAGCCAACCATGCGCGTTGTTTAGTAAAAAGCTTCTGGTAAAATGTTTGTTTTTGCAGAAACTTATGTATGCTTGTTTAGGTTATAAAAATTATTCTAAAATGATTTTGAGGATAAAATCTTTGGCAAATGATTTGTTTTGAACCTACTAACCCTAGGAAACAAATTGTGGTTTCAAAAATGTATTTGGTGAAACAAAAGAATGAATACTGGATTTAAACCAATTCTAGTCAAATAAAAATATGGTTTAATTATTAAAAATGGTTTTGGAAGAAAACCTTTGAGAAATGTTTTGGAAATAAACTCTCTGACCCTAAACACAATATTTTATGGTTTGAAAACATATTTTGTGAACCCTATAGATTAATGCCTTATTGAAAACATTTTTACACCACATAAAATGATACCTTGTTTTAAAAAAAGGGTTTATAAAGTGAAACCTATTGCAAATGACTTTGCCACTTTATAAAATAACCAATAGGTGTTTCCAAATGTTTATGAACCATTAGAAACCACTTCTCCAAATAAAACAATCTCTTGCATGCATTATTTTTGTTTTATTATTTTATGTGATGAATTGCTAGAATGGTAGATTGAACTTGTGCCTTGCTTGATTGAATTGTAGTGACTTAAAGAGTGTGATTGTAGCAAGGAAAAGGAGTGAAATTATACTCTACCAAAAAGGCAAGTGATGCTACATACTTTTGTCCCATTATTTTCACTATGCATTAGTGGTATTTCTAAGTAAGACTTGCATGGAATTTTGCTAAGTATAAACCATGCTATGGGAAAACAAAGTAGATGAAACCTTAGTAAAATTTTCCTAAGTTAAGATTCCTACTACTATCATGCTTAGCTTAGCTAATAGAAAACAAGGGTGGAATATATATTCATGCTATGGAAAATTTCTAAATCTGAGGACTTGTGTTTTGTTTAATAAAACAACTAAGTGAATGAAACACCTGGGTGGAAAGGAAAGAATGGTTTGTGTTGATTGGTTACACAAGGCCAGGGGACTAGTGAACCTTGTGTATCTCACTTGTGGATGGCCACCCAGGAACAAAGAGATTTGATATGTCAAATGTTGAGAAGCTTCAAGTGCAGCCACTTGGCATTATGGGCTCTGCCTGGATCATATAGGTTGCAATAACTTAGCCAAATGGACAGTTGGTGGTAGGGGTTTGATAGGTTGGAGCGCGTCCATTTTGGTCTAAGGGAAGGCTTCTGAAAGATCTTGTCTTGGTGAAACCAAGTCTTGTGGGGAAAGTGCACCACCTCTGCAGAGTGTAAAATCTAAGTACTTAGCCATGTCCCTGGCAAAGGAAAATTTGAGCATCAAGACATGGAAGCTATCAAGAATCTCATCATCCAAATTTCTAAGTTAAAACTTCTGGATTGAACAAGGGTTAAAGGATCTTCAATCTTTGATTGGTAGATGCCTTGGGTAATTTTTGCCAAACAAAACTTAGTGTTTTCAACTGATAAGAAAATCTATTTTTGAGCAATGCAAGCCTAAGCTCCACTTAGCCAAATGCATATAGATGACAGATACTACTATTATACCATAGTATCACTTGCCAATACAATTTCAAATGTATTGACCCTTGTGGCTGTAACTTGTTATGTTGCAGGATTGTTTGATTTAGTGAAGTGTGTTGATTAGGATTACAAAGCCTACAACCAACATGTCTGCCTGTGGCACTTTGAAGATGAAGGGCCCCATGTTTATAGATATTCTGCTGCAATGTAATGTAATAGCCAAATGAGCTATGTAAAATGTAATAACTTATTTTATTCCTAGTTATAAAGTTGTATTATGACCTTTGTTTCTTGATATTACATCTTAACTGTGGATGCTAGCTATTGATCCAGGGACTAGCATTGTAAACACAGGGATCTCTACCTTATTAAAGGTTGGGAACCTTACAGATGGTATCAGAGCATTGTGTTGCCTGTAGGATTGTAACCCTAGGATTGGACAAAACCCCTTAGAAAAAAATAGGAGTTATGTTTGTTCCAAAACTTATTTACAAACAATCTTGTGAACTCTTTCCTCAAACCATTTTGGTTTTGATTCTACATCCCTTCTATTTCAAACTTGATGGATAAAGCCTACCCCTTGGCCAAAGACTTCACCATGTGCAAAGGATTTCTTCAACTCTAATGACTTCAACATCTTCAGCATTTAAACCAAGGACTTCAATCTTGGATATCACTAAGGACTACAAGTGTGACAAGAAATGTTTCTCAAGATTTGAAGACTAAGGAAACACAACTTAGAAGGAACCATGATCACCTTTGAAGTTTTGTGACCAAGGATTTTCTCAAGAATAAAAGATCTCATTCAAGAAGAATCAACAAAGAAGGATGGAAAGATCACAAGTGAACCATATAGATGGACCACCATATTTTGTTTAAGTCAAACCCACCAACTTATGTGGTGTAACAAAAATATTTTTGATTGCCTAAGAATATGCTTGGAAACTTGTGTTTGGAAGGAGTGTTTGTTTGTGATTGCTTGCACATTTTTGGTGTGAATTGTGATGTGTGTGATTAGAATTATTTCCCTTAGAAATACTTTGCCTATTCTAATCCCAATCCAACCCAAACAGATGACTTCTCCAAGAGACTCCAACATCAAGGATGGTGACAACAACAACAACAACCAAGAGGATAACATGAGAGAACTTATAGCAACCCAAAACCAGTTGAACCAAATGACAGCTCAATTCATAGCCAACACCAGTGGGGAAGATCCAACCATGCAAAAGTTTTTGGAAACCCAAGCCCAATTGTTGCATAAGGTGACATATCAAATGATCAACATGGAAGGCAACTCTTCCCAAGGAGCTAATGACAACAAGGATGACAAAGATGTTATTCTAGAAGGAACCCAAGCTTGCAATATTTGTGGATACAAGGACCACACTTCCAAGGAGCATGGAGATCAATGCCCCAATTGTGAAGAGAAACATCCAATTGACCAATGCCCCACATCTCAAGCTACATGTTACCTATGTGAAGGAAACAATCATATCCCTATCGAATGCCCCATTTATTCCATAGTTGAACAAAGGAAACAAGGTGGAGTGCAACAACTGATTGCAGACTATCAAGCCAAGTCTACCAAGAAGGATGAGGACAAAGGAAAATCTCCACTTGTACCCCCATGCAATATGACCCAATTTAAAGGACCAAAGAAGAGGCATATGAATTATCCAAGGAGCAATAGAAGGTCAAAGAAACCAGTAGACATTCCTACCTATGAGATAACATATGAAGATCATGAACTAGAAGCACTCCTAGCTTTGGGGAAACCCAAGAAAAAGAAGGACAAAAGCCATGTGCAATGTAATCATTGTAAAGAAATGGGACATTATGCCAGTGAATGTCCAGAGAAGCAGAAGTATAAGGATATTAGCCAAGTATGGTGCAACAACTGCAAAGTTCTAGGCCATTATGTAGCAACTTGTCCACTGAAGATACGTGATGAACTCAATATTATCACATGTTACAATTGTGGTAACCAAGGACATTATGCAAGCAACTGTCCAGAAAAGATGAAGCACAAGATAAACAAGCATATGAAGGATCTCAGCCTTGTCACATGTTTCAAGTGTGGAAACAAAGGACACTATGCAGATGTTTGTCCAGAGAGATTTCAACAGGATTCCAAGAAGGCCAATATGTAACTTAGTTGGGAAATTTTTAAGGGTGGTAGTACCCTAGATGCTTTGAGCCAACTTGTAACCCTAGCCTCCCCAAATCTCGGGACGAGATTTATTTTAAGGGTGGTAGCCTGTCACATCCCAAGATTTTCTAAATCTTGTTATGTGAAAAATAAAATAAACAAAATAAATTTTTGTTGAAAATCAGGGTGAAAAGAAACTTTTGTTTCTAAAAGGAAACTTAAAATCCCATCTTGAACAAACTTTGGTTAAAGTTTGAATTCAACAAAACCCAAATCAAGAGAAATACATTCCTCAATGAATGTATCTGGAAATTTAAACACTTGGAAAATAAATCCAAAACCCTAAACCCTAATGGACTAAAATCATTTCCATGTTATCTCCAAATCCATGGATTTGATCCATGTAAAAATTGATCAACAAACATTCACAAATGATCAACAAAGACAAATGGAAATATTATAAAACAATATAAATTGGTTTCACTCAATTTGGAACCATAAATAAAATCTTATGAATCTAATAAGATAAGGAATTAAATTCCCAAAGCTAATAAAGCACCTATCTGGAAACCCATACCAAATGGTGAGCAAATAATCCTAAAGATCTTTAAAATGATAAATAAATATCAAACAAGATTTTACAAATTGGAATCACCAAGTTTGGATCTCTAAATAAAAAAATAAGGTTTTTATAAGAAAAGAAAGAAATATTAAATAAAGAATATTTAAAGACCAAACCAAATCTTGGCCAAATCCATAAACAAGTGGAATGAATTTAATCCAAATCCAAATAAAAATATTGGATAAAGAATTGCCAAAGTAAAATAAAATGGCATAAACCAAATCCTATTGGAATAAAGACAAATCCAAATTTTAAATGATTAATAAATCTTACTAAAAACTTTTCCAAATAATTCAAGATGAATTATTTGACACCCTTTTAAGTAAACAAAACTTACTGAAAGGTTTTGAAAGAATTTAGAAATCAAATGGAAATAAAAACATTATTAAATCCTATTTTGATTTGAAACAAGGGCCTTTTTTATTAATTAAAAAGACCCCAAAAAGAATAAAATAAATTTCCAAAATTAACATCAGAATGTTCTACCAATCAATATTTAAACCTACCCAAATTTTGGCAAAAGTTTGAATTCAAATAAGTGTTTGAATTAGTTGTTCAAAATCAAAACAGATAAAAGAAATATAAAAAGAAAAACAGAAACAGAACAAAAAAAAGGAATCAAGCCGACCCAGCCCAGCTAAGCCCACCTGGCCCAGTCCAGCCCACTCCCTCTCTCACCCGTAGAAAACGATTTGCACCCGCATTTGAACCCACGAGGCCGCTGACAGATGGACCCTATCGCACCCCTTCTCTCTCTCGCTGACACCGGCCCCCACTGCCACCTCACCATCTTCTCCACCCACGCGAGGACCGCGCCCTCCCCCGGCCGTTTCCTGCCGTTAACTCCTCGGAGTAAATTACCGGTAAATGCTCGACGTTTAATCCCCGCGACCACGCCAGTTAAATCACCTCCCTCGCCTCTTTCATTCCACTCAAACCCTGCTGCCAGTGAGCCACCAGGCTGCTCCCATTTTGCGTTGTTCTACCGCTGTCTCCGGCGAGCTCACCGAGCGATTCCGGCAGCCTCGCACCACCCCTTGCCTCCCCAAGCACGCAGGCAAGTTCCCCAGACCCTGGCGCATCTCTCTGTGGCCTCAGCTCGCCCGCGAGTGCCCTGTAGCATCGACTCCGTCTTCGACTGAACGACGCCGCCGTCCGCTCCAACTCCGACGAGCTCCACAGGTAGCCTCTGACCGCACTGCCCTCTCTCTTTGATGCTCCCATGCTCCCTACTCTCCCACGCGTCTAATAGTATCATCTGCCCCCTCTCCCGTGCTCTACAGCGACGTCCCCGACAATGACAGCGCATACCCGTCGCCCGACACCACTCCGGCGAGGAATCCCCGTAGCTCCAGCGCGCCCCTCAAAAACGGGAAGCACCTCGAGCACCCCCACGCCTCGGCGAACTCGGTGAGCCTCCTCCCTCTCCTCCTCGCTTTCTGCATCGCCAAATCCATCGCCGACTGACCACGCGCCGCCACCTGCCACTGCCAAATGGTCAAGGCAATAGAGTCCATAGGATCTAGATCTGACGGATGAGATTAGAACAAGAACAAAGGGGTACGCTCGCCTCTGTGCCGCACGATCCAACATAGATCCAACGGCTGCCATCGCACGATCCAACCGAAGCGGTATGGGCGAATAGAATTAGGACATGTGGCTCTGTCGATTTGAATTAAAACAGATTTGATCTATTAGATATGTGATTTTGTAAATTGCAAAACTTTTAATCTACACGTCCAAATTTTGCAAACTTTATATCAATGGATTCAGAAAAACAAGCCCTAGCCAACCATGCACTTTGTTTAGTAAAAAGCTTCGGTAAAATGTTTGTTTTTGCAGAAACTTATGTATGCTTGTTTAGGTTATAAAAATTATTCTAAAATGATTTTGAGGATAAAATCTTTGGCAAATGATTTGTTTTGAACCTACTGACCCTAGGAAACAAATTGTGGTTTCAAAAATGTATTTGGTGAAGCAAAAGAATGAATCTTGGATTTAAACCAATTCTAGTCAAATAAAAATATGGTTTAATTATTAAAAATGGTTTTGGAAGGAAACCTTTGAGAAATGTTTTGGAAATAAACTATCTGACCCTAAACACAAGATTTTATGGTTTGAAAACATATTTTGTGAACCCTATAGATTAATGCCTTATTGAAAACATTTTTACACCACATAAAATGATACCTTGTTTAAAAAAAAGGGTTTATAAAATGAAACCTATTGCAAATGACTTTGCCACTTTATAAAATAACCAATAGGTGTTTCCAAATGTTTATGAACCATTAGAAACCACTTCTCCAAATAAAACAATCTCTTGCATGCATTATTTTTGTTTTATTATTTTATGTGATGAATTACTAGAATGGTAGATTGAACTTGTGCCTTGCTTGATTGAATTGTAGTGACTTGAAGAGTGTGATTCTAGCAAGGACAAGGAGTGAACTTATACTCTACCAAAAAGGCAAGTGATGCTACATACTTTTGTCCCATTATTTTCACTATGCATTAGTGGTATTTCTAAGTAAGACTTGCATGGAATTTTGCTAAGTATAAACCATGCTATGGGAAAACCCTAGTAGATGAAACCTTAGTAAATTTTCCTAAGTTAAGATTCCTACTACTATCATGCTTAGCTTAGCTAATAGAAAACAAGGGTGGAATATATATTCATGCTATGGAAAATTTCTAAATCTGAGGACTTATGTTTTGTTTAATAAAACAACTAAGTGAATGAAACACCTGGGTGGAATGGAAAGAATGGTTTGCGTTGAGTGGTTACACAAGGCCAGGGGACTGGTGAACCTTGTGTATCTCACTTGTTGATGGCCACCCAGGAACAAAGAGATTTGAGAAGTCAAATGTTGAGAAGCTTCAAGTGCAGCCACTTGGCATTATGGGCTCTGCCTGGATCATATAGGTTGCAATAACTTATCCAAATGGGCAGTTGGTGGTAGGGGTTTGATAGGTTGGAGCGCGTCCATTTTGGTCTAAGGGAAGGCTTCTGAAAGATCTTGTCTTGGTGAAACCAAGTCTTGTGGGGAAAGTGCACCACCTCTGCAGAGTGTAAAATCTAAGTACTTAGCCATGTCCCTGGCAAAGGACAATTTGAGCATCAAGACATGGAAGCTATCAAGAATCTCATCATCCAAATTTCTAAGTTAAAACTTGTGGATTGAACAAGGGTTAAAGGATCTTCAATCTTTGATTGGTAGATGCCTTGGGTGATTTTTGCCAAACAAAACTTAGTGTTTTCAACTGATAAGAAAATCTATTTTTGAGCAATGCAAGCCTAAGCTCCACTTAGCCAAATGCATATAGATGACAGATACTACTATTCTACCATAGTATCACTTGCCAATACAATTTCAAATGTATTGACCCTTGTGGCTGTAACTTGTTATGTTGCAGGATTTTTGATTTAGTGAAGTGTGTTGATTAGGATTACAAAGCCTACAACCAACATGTCTGCCTGTGGCACTTTGAAGATGAAGGACCCCATGTTTATAGATATTCTGCTGCAATGTAATGTAATAGCCAAATGAGCTATGTAAAATGTAATAACTTATTTTATTCCTGGTTATAAAGTTGTATTATGACCTTTGTTTCTTGATATTACATCTTAACTGTGGATGCTAGCTATTGATCCAGGGACTAGCATTGTAAACACAGGGATCTCTACCTTATTAAAGGTTGGGAACCTTACAGTCATCATGGAGTGGAGAAATGTAGCAACCACTACAAGACAATTCCCTTACTCCGAAACATGAGAGTTGGCGAACTTCAAGGACGAATTTTATTTTAAGGGGGAGAGTCTGTAACATCCCAGCATTAGAGCCTAGAAATAAGCTGAACCCAGATGTGTGCATTGCATTCATGCATAGAAAATCTAGATAATTTTCGCGCTTTTGAACAAAACTTGTCAAAGTGATTGAAGCTTCTCTTAACTTGATAGAATTGAAGCAGATCATCAAGTTGACTGCAATAAGTTTCAATATGACCTTTGCTAAAACCTTATTTGGGTAAACATGATTTGATCTAAGGGTAGATCAGATATAATAAAAATGTTACTCATAATACATTTCTTTAATGATTAATATATGATCCTTAAGGGATCATATCATACTATTCATCATAACAACCTATGAATACTAAGTTAAGATTACAACTAAAGTAATATCAATGCAATGACTAATCCTGACCTGTTTTATTCTTATCTATTCTTACTATGGGTACCATAGTAATACTTAACTTTAACTCTTTGATAATATTGAGTTGGAAAGAGACTAAGTCAAGATCATTCCCTATATATCTTTCTTTCATATCAATGTTTATGGAACTTATTTTAATATTTGCAGTTCATCAATGTTGAGTAATCCACCATTGATTCACAAATTCTTTAACTATCAATTATTGATCCTATCATAACATCTACTTAAATCTTTTAAAGAGGGCATAGTCCATGAATAACCTTAAATCCAATATGAGATACTAAGAAGATAATTTCAAAACAATTGAAAAGTAGTATTGATAAAGCCTTGTTTAGCCAACTAAGAACTTAAGCTATAAATGATTAAAGGATTATATTGATCATGTCTTACTCACCAGGATGGTATACCTATATATAGTATAAAAGGTATTGATGGGTAAAACCTGATTGAAACCCTGGGAGAGATAAGTTATCCTAGAGTAGTCATTACAAGCTACATAAATATAATGTAGGGTTGGAGTATGAGTTATTGGAGTAAAGTAAATGTAGGATGATATTATAACATCAAAGCTAGTTTAGCATAGGGTTATGGAAGGAGTGTTATTCATCTTAAAGGATAGTAAGCCTTAGAGAAAGACAGTTGGATACATACATACATCTTATGAAGAAATAGTAGTGATGGATATTTAAGGACTATTATGAGTGGAGTTTGAAAGAAATACTAGTTGGATTGATGATTATCAACAGGAGAGTAGTAAGTATAACCAAGCAAGGATATGAGAAAACTATGAAATACTTTAGTATCAAACACATCGGATTCATCCATGAGTTTAGAAGAATAAAAGGTGAATAAGAACATTCTTGTGAAGTAAATATCATCATACTAACTATGGTGATGGATAGGAATAAGTATTATATCTAGGAAAGGAATTCTTTAATTAAAGGTCAAGGATGGTGAAGAATGGAAAGATAGAAATTCTTGTTAAACAACCAACTCTAAATCTTAAAGCAAGTATAGTGTCCATTCAGGGAATTGATTCATCATCCTATGTTAATATCACTTTATAGGAATATTTTCCTATAACAAATCACATAAGCACATCTCTGCCAATTCCAACCATCATAATTATATGTGCTTAGGAATATCTTTATCAATTTCTTTCTATAAAACATTCTAAATATAACTTTCTAGTCCTAAAGGTGATGTCATCAAATATCGCAAACATAATACAATATGCTTAGTTATGAAACCTTTACTCACATCAATAAGGGAATATAAGTAAAAAATAAGAATCCTAAACTTCCTTGTTCATCATAATAGAGTCTATACATTGCCATATTCCAAGTTAATGGAAGTAGTAATAACCATATTAATTTCTTTTATATTTCATACATTAAATAATGATATACAATCATTAGATACATAAAAATTTCTATTCAAACTATGAGTCAACTAGAGTTTAGTTTTATAAAAAAATAAGAATACATCATTTAATAAATCCATGATTAAAAGAGGAAAGAAACATAATAAGAAAAGCTTCTACTAAATATTAAAAGGGGCTCATATTAAGGAAATAAAAGAAATATAAAAAGATTATATAAACAAAGTTCATAAATGATACGAAAGATATTTTAGTGTTACTACAATCATTCATCAAATAAATTCTAAAAGGAGAATTCAAATCAAAGAAGGAAAATTCAAATATGAAAAGGAAAACATAAAATATAAAAATGGAAAACAAATAAAAAACAAAACCTGGACGTAGCCCAAACTCCTACCTGTTTACCTGCCGCCCAGGTGCAGCCCACAAAGGCCCAGCAACCAGCCCAGCTCGTTTCCATCTGTGACTGACAAGTGGGACCAAAGAAGGACCGCGGGTTGAGCTGAAAGAATCGCCAGGGGGTTTTCCGGAAAAGTTACGTCGTCATCATCCTCACGCACACAGACAGCTCGCTGGAAGAGCTCGCCGCCGCCCGATGCCGTCGTCGTCAGCCGTGCGTCAAGATGCTCGTCGTCGTTCCAAAGGGGGATAAGAAGGCCACCGCGACGCCCTGCCTCAATCCCTATCCACAATCCCTCCTTATCCTCTCTGATTCAAATGGGGCTGAAACCCTAGCTCGCCGGAGCCACACCTCGCCATCGAACCACATCTCCCCACTCTCTTCAATGTAGCCATGGAGAAGCCCCATCCTCCGTAGATCCTCTGAGTAGAATCTTGCATCAAGGGGAGCACTGGAGAGGGTGAATTTTGTCGTTCCTCTTCACGGCAGTTCGTCGGAATCCTCGTCGGGGAACTCGTTTCCGACCACGCCTGCCCTCGCCGAACTCTCTATCATCATTAGGGTGAGTTTCTGAACACTCCACTATTCCTAAATCATTGTATCTCATTGTTAAACGTCGCCGCACCTCCTGTCACCATCGGCCATTGTCAGAGCTCGTCAGAGCTGAGGCTCCAATGACTATTTCCAAGCGGCACCGCCACTTTAAGGTTCAGCGAGTTACGCTGATTCGAGCTAGGTTAATTTCGTTTGCTAGGTCGGTAGATCGTCACTGGCGACCAACTATTGACGGTGGTGGTGATGCTAATGCCATAGCTAAATCAACCTACACCACCCTGGACCCAGTACCCTATTTGACCTGGTCTTTGTCTCACGTGGCATGTGACATGGCCTAGGGCCCATATGTCATTGACTAGGGGTAGCCAACCAGTTGGTAACAAATGCATTTTCTTTAACCTGAGAGCTGAGGTGGACATAAGCCCACTGCTCAGTGACTCAGGCTAGGTGTGGGTGCGGTGTAAAAAGTATTTCCTATTTAAGAAATAAATAAAATGTTATAAACCTAATTATTAATATTCCAGAAATCAAATAAATTATGATGATTATTTAAATAAATATTATTTAATAAAGGTTTTATAAGTAATAAAACTTTGATAATTCATATGTTAACAATGGTAAATGTTAATAATATAAATAAAATACCAAAAATATTAGAAAAATAAAAATTATAATTTAAAACCATAATCAGGTATTATTATTTCACTTAATTAAATATTTATTATTTATTAAGTATTTATAAAGTAATAAATATTGTCAAAATCATATCTTATTATTTTAAATCACTAAAATAATTGTAATATACCAAAATGAGCACGAAAATAATATCTACATGTTAAAAATATAATATTCTACTTTTGAGTTAATTAAAATTTTAAATATTTTAATTACTCAAATTTAAACTTAATTACTTAGTTTAAAATTCATATAAGGGAAAATAAAATTTGTTAATATTTCTAAAATTAGTCAATCAAGTCTAATAAATAAGTATTATTCTTGAATATTACTAATAAATCTTAATCATTCAAAACATTAGAAATACAATTATATTGAATTATCCTTCTAATAAAGGAATAAACTATATTCCAAAAGACCTTTGATAATTATAAAATCTTCCAGAATGATATATCAATCAAAAACAATCTTATAATAAGACTAAATCTAAAGATAATTCATGAGTAGTCACTAGTAATATTCATTTATTTGCAAACCATAACCATAACTTTATAAGGAAACAGGAAACCTTGTTTCACTACAAAACTAAGAGACCACTACTTAAATATAAGAATAACCATTCTTAAGTAACCTTAAGGAAACATTACCAGGTACACAAGATACAAATGTTATAAACATTATACTTTCAAACTATATTTGTTTTAAAGTTAGCTTTAGTCTACAAGAATCTAAATATAACCCTACAAACATTGTTATATGTTTTATAGTTAACTTTGGTCTAAGTTAGTTAAGTGATTAAGCATCTCAAGCCAAAACTATTCAAGCAAACACAAATAACATCGACTACCACTAACTAACCACAAAGATTGTGTAAACCTTAGAAAAATAATTTTTCTTCAAAAGTTATTCGTTTTGCCACTTCAGACAATATATGACAAATAAATAAGATCACATTACTTCATACTTCACTCATATACCTAGGAGCAATAACACTTAAGCTATTTATAAGCGACTCTGCTTATAAAGTAAAGTTTGGAGATAAACTATTAAAGTGTAAACAATTTTAAATAGCATTTCTTAGATATATATTTTATTGCTACCAAAAATATGTATTGTTCACACACACTCACAAGCCTTAATAAGAAGTGCAAGTATGAAACTTATCTAAAAAGGACAACACATTCTAAAGTAATCATTTCCGAAATCCAAACCCTAGAACAACATTATTCCCGGGATTCGCGTTTATAACGTGCATCACATTACTTATACATAAGAGCATATTGCTTCTTTAAACATTAGTCCTTACCGAACCAATGATGCTGATTTTCAGATATTGGATCTTATATTATCTTGAAGACCGTGAGTGCATAATCTTGCAATCACAAAAGGCAAGTTCACACTTGCTCATGTCCTTTGTTTATTTTCTCTAAAGTATTTTAAAAATCCAGTGTTGTCATCACCTGCATTTGAAAAAGATCAGAAAACACTACTTTCGATAATAATGTAAGCTATTGGTTACTGATCTAGGGTGATCAGTTAATGTATTAAATCTGATAGTTGGAATACCACTGTTCAAAACTATATCACCTAGGACTTAATAACTAATGTCGCCAGTGATTCTTGCGCCGTATATTACGCGTTGACCATGATATTTGGAATGGGACGGAGAAGTCAGCTGTATCTTCTTGCTCTCGCATGAAGCCGGATGTGCAGGTCGTGGCTGTTATCCTCGTAGCGTGCATATTAATTGGTAATTCATAGATGATATGCAGCATATGGGTGGGAACCCTCATCGTCCCACGATAGTTCTGGCATCTAACGGTTTGTACAAAACATTGTCATAATCCAATATGTGGGCATGGTGTACACCAAGGAGGCATGCGAGGTCGCGAAGGGGGCAGTGATTGGCTTGGATCATCTTCTGGGCCCCACATCATGGAATTGTGGACGGGAATAAGTTGCCCGATTGTGCAACAAAGAGTTTATCTTTCATGGGTAAAGTAACGCACCTCTGCAGAGTGTAGGAATTGTAACTTGTTACTCCCTGTTCTGGGAAGGAGCTGCGAACACGGTGGGAAGGTAACTCCATGAAAGTTTTGGTAAACCCGTGAAGGCTGACGGACATAGTTTTTTAGAATAAAAGCAACCTTTGAAGAAATGTTTATGAAAACTTGCATTGCCTACAACCTACGGTCTGTGGCTATAGTTATAGTGCATCAAACACTCCTTTTCTAGTGAACCTGTTGAGTACACTCGTACTCAAAGTATCTTATTAACCCTTGCTAGATTCTGAAGCCATTAAGACGATGTCTACACCAAAATATTGCTCCAGGAATCATCAAAAGCTAAAGCTCTTCAATGAAGTCAAGGAAGTCAACATATACATCAACTCAAGTGAAGACGAAGTTACTGATTAGATAGAAATATAATCTCTAGCCAAAGAACCTAATTCTGTAGTGTATTGCAATAGCAGTAGTGCCAATCCCTTAGTTAAAATACTAGTTTTAATAGTATAATAGTTCTTGCGTTGTTTATCTTTGATTCTTCTCCGTAAGAAGTTCTTTCTCTCTCTTTAACTTGGAGTGTTCTCTTGATCTTGTGTAAAGAGAGAGTTGTAACCTTTAGCCATGTATTGGACCCGCTGTGTTTCTGTTGTGCCATTCTGAGGGATGTAATACTAGTGAAAGGTGTTTCATTGATGTTATGTCAACGACTATAGTATACTACATCATGTAGTGGTATGCTAGGTCACCGCATTAATGAGAGCTTTACTAACTAACTTTCTCAAAACAGAGAAACATTTTTATTTTGGAAGAAAACATGGCATATATAAAATATGCACTGAAGTAGCAAATGATGCTAATAGGTAGGTACGATGGACACAGATGGCAATATTGGTTTTGATGAGTTGGAAGCACAGGTAGAGCACATACTCAGTGCAAGTGAAGGCTAGCAATAGAGAGGGAGCGACAAATGAGAGAGAAATAGCTGTCATAATCATGCTTGCAACAAAACAGGACTAATTATGGCATGAAAGTGATGCAAGAACTCTGAGGCAAGATAAATCATCAAGGCTTACTGACTATTGATTAGTCATATGCATGCGTGAGCATGTGCCAAGTTGATTCATATGAACGGTCAGAGGAGGATACCACAATATCATACCAAAATATGAATAAAACAATGCAAGCAGACATTCATATGACATGCTTCAAACTATTAGCAAGCTGGAGCTAATCACAGACAAGCATGAACTACTAAGCATCCATAATGACATACACCTTACACAAACGGACTAAGCATGCTCACAATGATGAGTATATGTACAAAAATGAAACAAATAGAGTTCGTTACCAGCCTCTTACCACACCTCAAGTTGTCTTAATCTTCATTATTGCCCTTCACTTGTGTGACTTGAATAATTAACATGAAACCCAAAATCCACTAAGGACGGCTGAACCCTGCAAAGAACTCAGTAAACCGAAGAAGAACAACAAATATTTTTGGTGTTTTCAAATTTTTTAGAAACAAGCAAACAAAGAAAAACTAAACAAAAACAAAGAAAAATCTTTTTGGATTTTTCTTTTAAGGCAAACCATAGCAAAGGAACAAAGAAACAAACCAAGAGAAACAAAGAAAATATTTTTGGGTTTTTAGAAAGAAGCAACAAAAACCAAAAATAAATCAAAACAATGGATGTACAAAGAACCGACCGAACATGATATATATGTGAGTGTGATGTCGGTGTACCTCCCCCCAAGCTTAGACTTTTGGCCTAAGTGGGGCTCAATAGCATGGGTAGTACCCCATGCTGGTGGGTCATCATAGGAATGATCATAGTTAGGCGCTTGTGATGAAGAAGAAGACGCGCCCCAATCAAATGAGGGATGCTGGTATGAAGCCTCTCCTAAGTTGGAGGGCTGAATCGAATTTTCTTCGGCATCCTATTCAACATTATCCTCTTGCTAGGAGAGTTCCCCCACATAAATGTCAACCTCCTCCTACGTAAGCGACCATCCTTGCCTGTTATCAAAGTTAAACAAACCAGGTGCATGCAAATAAACTATTTTCTCAGTCCTACCCTTTCTCCGGCCGTGCTGGGCAAAAGATAATTCATATGGAAAACTTCTCACATTATCCTCCAAGGAAACAAAACCATGCTGAATCATGGATTCAATATCAAGCCTCTCTATGGGGAACTGAAAATTTGAATAATGAGGATCTAACCCATGGAAAGCTAGCAACCTAGAAGCAATGAGACCTCCACAAATTCCACCCTTCTCATGGTTGGTGGTGAGACAGTGAGCTATCAGTGCACCCAAACTATAAGACCTATTCCTATTCAGAGCAGCTGCAATAAAAGTTAGATCAAAAGAGGACAACTTCCTAGCAATCTTCCTAGCAAGAACACACTTGGTAATGAAATAGGCAAAGTATCTAATAGCTGGGAGCTGAATGTTACGAATCTTACCACTTTCCTTTGAGAAGTCGAAACCTTGGCAAATCTCAGCATATAAATCCATAAGTGCCTTGGGCCTCTCCTTGATCTTCTCGCAAGATCCCCACTGAGGTACTCTAATTGCTGCACAGAAATCAGCAAAAGGTAGGTCAGCAAGTATATTATATATTTTGTAATGGACCATGGGATTAGAAATAGACCAAGTGAACCGGAATTATTGCACAAAATCCATGGTTAGATTAACATATTGGAATGGTTCACCTTCAACAAAGTGTTCCAACCCTGCATTTGTAACCATAGTTTGGAAATCTTGGAGGATCCCCGCAGCTCTCATAAATTCATGGCATGGATATATGGAAGTAAAAACTACCTCCTCATGATGAAACTTCATTGGCATGCACCATCAAGTCATATTGATTCAGTGGATAAGCACTCATCTTCCTTTCTGAAATTTTTAGAAAACCATCAAACCAAGTGATTTCTAAGTTGATAAATGATGAGCAACTACTATAGGAACTTGCTAGAGGACTACACATGCATCAAAACAAAGTTTCTCAGCATAGAACAAGCATGTAAGCTCAAACAACCTGACACCTATAGCAGCAAAATACTCAAGATACAATCTACCAATCACAAATCTAATTGGACAAGTGGAGGAGGCACATACCAAGGAGCAATCCCTCCAAAAATCAGCACTTGAGATGGGCTGAACAAGGAGATCGAAAATCGCGAGAAATAACAGCAAGAACTCGATCTTGAGAAAGTTTTCCGGTGTATTTTGGGAGAGAGAAAGAAGATGGCTTTGAGGAGGCAGCCTGGAGGGCCCCAGGTGGGCCAGACCCCCTAGGCGTCGCCACCTGGTAGGCCGCGCCTACCATGTGTGTGGGGGGCTGGGGTGGCCCCCTGGGTCACCTCAGGTGCCTCTCTACCCTTTTGTAGAGGAAAAATTTATTTTGAATTTTCTGGGTTTTTTCGGGAAACTTTATTTTTGGCAAATTTTTAGGTTATGAAAATTGATTTTCTCGCAGAAACAGTTTTTTCATAAGAAGCAAAAGAAAACCAAAAGCCAAAATACAAGAGCTCTAAGAAACTCAAACAAGCAAACAACTAGCACAAGTAAATCTAAAGCAAAGACTAGGAAGGAGAAAAGTAAAAGAAAGCAAGTATAACCATAGTGGAAACATTATTTTGTTCATTAAAATCCTTTTGTTAACAAAGTTGATCAAGTCTTGTTACCAAAACAATCTTATATGAAACAAAACTTTGCATTCCACAAGGTGATCATGTTACCTCATACTTGATAGCAATGGTCCCAATCATAATAGTTTCAAAATTTTCTTGTGGAATGGGACAATATATTTCTCCAACCTTTATGCTCTCAATATTTTCGATGTAATTCAGGCAATAGCTCTTAGCAACCTTCTTGGGGATATAAACAGTGTGCTCTTTGTCATAAATATTGAATGTTACTTTTCCTTGATTGCAATTGATGACATCACCTGTAGTATTAAGAAAAGGTCTCCCAAGAATAATAGACATATTATCATCTTCAGGCATTTCAAGCACACCAAAATCAGTTAAAACCAAGGAATTATGAGCCACTTGAACAGGAACATCCTCACATATACCAACATGAATAGTAGTTGACTTATCAGCCATTTGCAATGATATATCAGTTGGTATCAACTTTTCTAGCTGGAGTCTCTTGTAGAGAGAAAAAGGCATAACACTAACTCGAGCTCCTAAATCACATAAAGAAGTTCTAACATAATTATTCTTAATGGAGCAAGGGATAGTTGGTATACCTGGATCACCAAGTTTCTTTGGAACCTTACCATTGAAGGAATAATTAGAAAGCAAAGTAGAAATCTCCTCATTAGGAATCTTCCTTTTATTAGAGACAATATCCTTCATATACTTTGAATAAGGAGGCAACTTAATAGCATCAGTCAAAGGAATTTGCAAGAATAAAGGTTTCATCCACTCACAAAACTTGTTGTTGTAGTGTTCTTCCTCATTTGACTTGTGTTTATTACCTGGAAAAGGCATAGATTTCTCCACCCAAGGTTCTCTCTTTACCATGTTTATTAGCAATAAAATCTTCCTTTGTGTACCTAGTGTTCTTAGTGTGCTTCTCAGGTTCTTCCTCACCTTCCTCCTTACCAGGAGACTCATTTTTATCATTACTACTCTCAGTTTCATCATCAGAGACAGATATACTATTAGGATCTACAGCAGGTTGAAGTGGTTCCTCCACTACTTTATGTTTCTTTTTCCTCCTCTTACGAGGACTACCACTATCTTCACCTTGTTGAGAATCCTGCTCAATTCTTTTAGGGTGTCCTTTAGGATATAAAGGGTCTTGAGTAGCTATACCAATCCTAGTTCTAATTCCATAATCATGTTTATCTCCTGAAGCATTAACTAGAATATACTTTTGCACCTTAGCAAGTTGATAAAGTTGGGTTTGAACTATTTGAAAGTGTTTACAAAGAATTTTAATATCATTAGAAGTTCTTTCCACAATATCTTTCAACTCATGGATAGCTCTAGAGTTTTCCAACAAATGATTTTGAACTTGTTTATTAAAAAACCCTTGTTTAACACTAAATGTGTCAAGTTCCTCTAAGCATTGATCAGGAGGCTTATCACAGGGAATATCACCTTCATCAACGTGTTGGAGAGAGTGTATCTCAATAGTAGATGAGTGGGGAATTGGCTTACATAATTCTTCTATAGGAGGTAGATTCTTCACATCTTCAGCTCTAATACCTTTCTCATTTAGACACTTCTTAGATTCCTTCATCACTTCACCATTTAGTGCAATAACTCCCATGTTCTTTGTTATTGTTGTTGGAACTGGTTCAGGCATAACTGGTTCAGGAGTAATAGGCTCATGTGCATTCAGCTCAGTTGAAGTCCAATCTTCATAATTTTTTGTAACATCCCAAAAATATTAAACATGGATCATCAATTGCTAATCATCAAATGTAGGGTTAACAAAAACTTTCCAATCTAAAAATATGAGAGCATTCATAGGTATGTGTATTTAAAATTAGAATTCTTTTGAATTGACATGGATCTGTGTTTCATTGCTTGTAAAATGATTATTAGGTGAAATAAACATCATCTAAATCATTCCCAAACTTCTCGCAAAGACAAACAACTCAAAATGAACAAATAAAGTGAATGGTCACTTTGGCCAAATTAACTCCCATGCCTACTTTGGCTATTCCAAGCACTCAAAACTTAACAGAAACATTTTTGGATCTTTACACCCCTTGTTAGTACTCATAATGAGGTACCAAGGCCCACTTTGTGATCTTCCAAAAACATTCAAATGCTATGTTTAAATGACAGTTTAAAATTGAATCTATCTCATATGGGAAGATCCCACTATTTCAAAAACCACTCAAACAAGCTCAATTTTCAAAACCCAAGCACCCACAGAGTCTCCAGCACATGCCTAGCACACCCACCAAAAATCTTTTCAAAATTCAAAAAGAAGTTTCTTGCGGCCATTTCATCAAACACTTGGCAGACAAATTTAAACCAAATCAAATTCACTGTTTTTAATAGTGTTTTGGCCTAACTTGTTCCCTCTCTAGCTCACAACAACCATTTAGTAGATCATCTAGCTTAATTGGAAACCCCTAGCCTCACTGTGAGCTGGCCATTGTCATCAATGGTGAGCAGGCCGAGCCTCACCATGCCACCCCAGTGTGGACAGCAAGCTAGAGGAAGAACTAGCTGCGCCCACCTTGTCTAGCATGCTGCCCATGCCTCACCGCCCCCTCTCGACCAGCCCTAGCTCGAAGACAGAGACCAGAACCGCCAGGAACGCCGTGCCCATGCCACTGCCGACCATGCCGACGCGCACCATAGTGCACGCGCCGTTCCCACTCAACGCGACCACCTCGAGCCCTTGCCGCCCGCCAGCATGAACCCCACTGTCCCAGGAGACCACTAGACACGCTCGTTTCCTCGCCCGTACCCTGTAGCCACCGCACGCCGCGGAGTTCGCCGCCGGTACCGCGCAGAGCACCGCACGTTCCAGATCGATTTCCACCGCCCCTAAGCGTGCATTCAAGTCTTAGAGCATCGCCAGGAGACCGTGCGTCGATCACCATCCTCAGCCATGCCGCTAGCAGCCTGTAGCCATGTCGCCACCGTCGCCTGCCCATCCCTCTCGTCCTCGCCGTCGAGCCTATAAAAGGAAGCCACCCCAAGCCATTTGAAGCACACAATTCCACTCCCCTCACCTCACTGATCGTTCCACCCTCTATCCGGAGCACGAGGAGCAGCAGCTCGCCGGAATTGCACCGGAGCAGGCCGCCTCTGGAGGATAAGGGGCCACTGATTTCGACCACCCCTGGAGCTGCCTCGGCTATCCCTGATCTCGCCGTCGACCACTCGTTCGTTTGCCAGCCTCGCTGTCTTCGCTGGAGCCCTGGTATGCCCCCTTTGCACCCCCACTGAGCCGCTAGGGTTCGAGCTCACCGGTGACAGCTTTGTCGTCAACGACAATCACCAGTGATCGATCTCCCTTCTAATCCAACGACCCACATAGCCCCGTACCGCTTTGCGCGTTATGAGCCGCTGACTGGTAGACCCCCCTGTCAGCTAAGCCCCGCGCTGCGGAGTGACACTGGGCCGGCCCATTAACCTCTCCCGCGCAACCCAACCGTTTGAATTTAGATTTTTCTATTTTAATTCAAACACAGTTCTATACATAGATTAAAAAAGCAACCCAGCTCGATCCAATCAACCAAATTGCATGAAACCAATTTTGTTAGAAAGGTACTGAAATGCTTAATCCAAGCCCGTTGGATTCAAATCATTTGGATCTATAGATCAACCTTGGTAAAAATATCAAGTCAGAAGCTTTTCTGCATTCAAACATTTTTCAAAATTCAACCATAAGATCTTTTGAGTTGATTCCAACTCTTAAAAATCACATTTGATCATACCTTTCAGAATATATAAAAACATATGGGTTTACTTACAGAAATAATGTTCAAGTAATAAAAGAATGCCACATAGGAATTTCTAGTCACTTTATTTATTTAAAATAAAAAGGTTAAACCTTATTAAATTGTGACACCACTTTAAATCACATTCCCATGTACTGAAATATGTGGTGATGACATGTGTCAACATGATCCCATGTTCGAGTTAGAGAATATTAAATCTTAAGTAGTTTTTTTTAATGAGTAGAAATTACTTTTCTCACATTAAAATAAATAAGACAAATTCTTTAATCTTGTAATGGTAAGTGATGATGCTAGATCATCTATAGTACACCTTTGTATGATGATTGAAACTAGTTAAGTATTGTTTGGTGATTTTGTACCCCGTATTTATTTATAGACGCTAGTACCGACCAAGGATACGAGGAGGAAGGAGGATACTACGAGGAAGAAGCCGAGGAGAACTTTAACAACTGCTCTGCACAAGGCAAGCTAACACTTGCAACCTAGCAAGTTTATACCACTATCTTAGCAAGCCAAACCATGCAAGTTTGTAACAACCCTAGTTTTACTAAATAGTAATTAGGAAATGTTTGTGCATTCATGAGCATCATTATCATTGCTAAAGGAAATTTCATTAAAGAAAAGGTTCCTAAAATCCTAAACCCTAGCTTCCCTCTCTATTTGGAACACATTCAAAATTGTTTTAAATGTTTTGAAAGTACAAAGATATGGAGCCCAAACAGTAACCAGGGCCCCTACAATGTTTGAAATGTTTACAAAGTTTTGCTTTTTTTCAAAATAACATAAAACCGATTTGTATTTGAAAAATACAAAGAGAAAAGGAAAAACGGAAAAATAAAAGCTTTTGGAAAATAAAAACAGAGCCAGAAACCTTTCTAGCCTGGCCCATCTCTCTCCTTTCTCTCCCCGCCGCTCAGCACGCAGCCAGCAGCCGCGGCCCAGCCCCGGCCCAATACCGCTTCGCCCATGCCCCTGTCTTCTTCCCCGCCGGCAGCAACCTTCTGCGTGTCGTCGGCGCCGCCGTCGATTCCCGCCGCCTTCTCCCAGCCTCTCGCCGAGCTCCGGGGTGGATAAGATCTCCACGACGATGTTGCCCTCGCCCGTATCCATTTCTCCTCTCCTAGCGACCCCTCTCGCATTTCTCTCCTATGTCCGACGAACCCTAGTCGCAGCTCGTCGCTGCACCCGACCGCCCTAGGCCCAGCTGAGACCACCATCGATACCGCCATGATCGACTCCCTCATCCGCCTGACTCGCGTGAGCCAGCGCGCCCCCAGAAGCCCCAATCGACACGTCCACCCCGATCTCCGGTCACCACCGCCACCGTCGATTCCGGCCACCCCGCGTCTCGCCGTCACCTCCGTTCGCTTCCTGGTGATCTCCTGGTCGTCATGGTCCTCTCTACTCGCCCCCTCTTGCTCTCTGTCGTCGGCACCACAACCACCTGCATGCCCCGCCGCAGTTTGTCGTCGCCGGTGCCTCTCCGGTGACCATTCTGAGGTGGCGCCACCGCTATTAGGTTTGCCCTGCTCTGCTAGTTCGAACTAGGTACTCCCTGCAGCCCAGCTTGCCGTCCTCCGCCATCCCTGGTCGTCGCCGATGCGCTTGCCGGCGAGCCCATGTGGCGCCACCGTGGCGTCGATGTGGCGTCGCGAGGCAGTGACGTGGGCGCTGACTAAGTCATGCCTGCGTGGCTAGTTGATGAGCCCCGACCCCACATGTCTGTGACTGGGGCTAGACCCAGCCCCAGTAAGAAACACCCGACCCCCCTGTGCTGACGTCAGTGTGACGCATTAAAGGTTTTAATTAGTTAAATAATTCCAGAAAATGAATAAAAATTATAAAATCAATAACTTTTATTCTGTAATTCAGAAAAATAAAAATAATATATCAAAATGTTCAGAAAAATGAACTCTATCTAATTACACTATAATCATGCATTGATAATCAACTTAGATGACGATTTTAATTAGATAAGAAAATGCACCCTCCCATATCCATTCGGGGTTTCTTCGAATTAGGGTTTGGACCCCTCGGACCCCGATTAAAATGACCAAGCATGTTTAGGGTTTCAATTTCAATAACTTTTAACTTGTCATATCATCATCCTTGATTGAGCATTGCATCGATGCCATGTGTTGATTGTTTCCTTCCTTTCTAGTGTTTGGTTCTTCTCCGGTAGAATACGATATCAAAATCGAGATCGAGTCCAAGACTGAAGATCAAGATCAAGATCATCGAAGGTCATCGACGAACAATGCCAACAAGATGAACCCTGGAGAGCTATATCCTTGTAGTTGTCGAACAAGTCAATATGATGAATCTGAAGATCTGTATTGGGTATCAATAGGCAAAGGCAAGTTAAACCCCACACATGATATGATCCTATGCTTTCAAGCATTTTAAATTCCTGCCATGTGCATACGATTCCAAATTATTTTATCGATAGATAGAGTAATCCTATCTGATGCATGTTTCCTTTGAACCTATATTCCCTGATCCACTGCTCCTAGCATAACTAGGGTTTGGCTTTTTGATCGCTGCTAAAGCTACTTTATCTGTTCTGCTTAGCCGTGCTTTAGTAGTTCTACTGATTCACCTGGTTGATGGTTCCGAGCTTCGAATGAACCTAGTTGGATAGGAGAACGTGGTATGACAGGTGAAGTAAGTTAAACATGCTAAGGCTTGTATGGGAGGCCACGAGGGTTGTGGTTTTTGTAGTACCATACTTGCCACCCTTAGGACCCGAGGTTCTTGCCCCTTGAACCAAGACGAGCGTACAGCCACACAGGGTTTTATGGCGACCCCCTTGACCCCAACTTTCCTAGTCTGATCCATGAGTCCGTAGTTTGAAGATTTATTCGGCACCCGCATGGAAAAAGGTTTTGGAAAATGGTGCAAGCATATAGGACGTGGCCGGGTGAAAGATGCTCGGCATTAAACTGGATCCCGGTACACAGAGTCGAGGACTGCCTAGGAGTATGGCCAACTACCACAGCCGGGAGCCCTTCTGGTGACTCATGGATTAGGCAAAAGTAAGGGAAAGTTTTCGGTCGGGCACCCTCTGTCAGCACACCAAGGAAGTGTGTCAAGTGACGCTAAGAGTCGGTCGGCGCATGTGGGTAAACTTGTACACCCCTGCAGGGTATTAATCTTTTTGAAAAGCTGTGTCCATGGTTATGGACAACCTAGGAATGGACGTGGGATCATAGAGAACTTGAACATATTCATAAAACTTTGCAAGTCAAGATAAAGTGTGCTTAAGGATGCTTCCTCTTGGGTAAGAGGGGGTGATCCTCAATGAGGTTCGATGATGACTTGGTGGATATCAAAATATGATAATCAATACCTTGGAGATGTCGCTTTCTTATCCCCTTTTAAAACACTCTGATTAGACGAGCTTCTTCTCCCTCTTGTCTTACAAAACAAAGATGGCTTTATGCAAAACAGCTCCACCAGCCATAAGTCTTGCGGAGTACACCCTGTACTCACCCTTGCTTCATTGATATTTTTGCAGCAAAGTACGTGTTACCATAGAAGATGAATTCTTTATGACATCGACATCGACGAGTAGTTTGGAGTTCCCGGACAACAGCTTGGAATCTATGGAATTGGACGTCATCGTTATGCTTCAGGCCTCTTAGGCCATTTGTTAAGTTTGATATACTTAATAGCATAATTTGCCTTCCGTTGTTTGATGTTTGTGGTCAGTGACCTCTGCTTGTAATATTTTGGTTCTTCGCTCAGATATGGGCTTGCTGTAATATTTTTTGTGTCGTAGGGTCACTGATGTGTTACCGATTCTTCACTGGATATTCTCGAGCTCAAGGTTAAGCTTATTTCAGATGGAGGTCTGGGATTTGTTTAGCCTTGATCCCAGGGGTGTCACAAAGTTCTACTTCCAAGCTTATACCACTTGATAAACCATCCTAGTTTTACTTACAAGCTTTCTACTTTATTTCTTTATCAAAGCTTTTCTTAGAGTTTACTTAATGACTTGTAGATTCTAGAAAGATAACTGAAGGTTGCATAAAGAGCATTAAATTTGGCCTAAGTAGATAATCTTGATGTGATCCTAAGGCATAAGATTGAACTTAATCTCCACTTGCTTACCGCCCCTCATTAGTACTTACCCCCACTTGTAGATGCTAGTGCTAAGCATAAAACTCGATCAACTTTAGATGGGAATACTTGGTGGAAATGGTTATGAAATCCTTAGAATGATGAGTCATTCTACTAAAATGTTTTGACATGTGTTCTCGAACACCAGCTGATTTTGATGATGAAAATGTTGAGGCATGAGCCTTAGCCCTTGATAAAACTGATGGTTGTCTGGATGCGATACCATTCCAATTTTACCGTCAACCACAATACCCAAAAATTGGGTAGGGCTTGACTGGAAATTTGTATACCTTAGTATGGGTTCCCTCACGGCCAAGGTCTGAGCTGAGGCTACCTTGTGAAGATTGTCCACCTGTGAAGTACCCAAGATGACAGTTGGTCATGGTTGGAAGGCAAAACTCACAGGAGAGGTGCCTATACTAGGGCATGTAATGGAAAGGTTAGGATTGATTATCCGCATACTGAGTATGGTGAATATCAGGATTTGTTCCTGACGAATGTATCAAATGTTGTGGTGAAAGTGTACAATCTCTATAGAGTGTCAAACTATTCGAATAGCCACGTCCGCGGTTATGGACAGTTGGAGTGGCCATACTGTTCCCCCGTCAGATGTTTTCAAAATGACTTATGAAATGAATGGATACTTTGACTTGACCACAACAGAGTTGTGATATGAAATTCAAGTTCCCATTTAGATGTTATAAAACTTCAACTAGTTTTCTTTGCTTCTGAACTTAGTAGAGGTAAATATGGCTTTTTGCAAAACAACCCTAGAGCTTAGTGTCCTACTACAAAAAAAACCCTTAACTTGTGAGTATTTAGTTGCGAGTACTTAAAGATTACTCATGGCTTTGTCCCTGGCTATTCCCGTGGCCAGACTATGTAGAGGAGTACCAGGATGATGGACCGCAGGAAGGTTACGACAACTAGGATCATCTCCCATCGTCAGCATTGCCTGTGACCCCGAAGATGGAGCTTCGCCTACGCTATCTTTACTATTACGTTATTCCGCTGCTTGAGTTGGATTTAGAACTGGATCATGAGATCCTTATTTGTGTAAGACCTTATGTATGGTTGTAATGGATGATGTACTGTGATATCCAAATCTGTTATGTATCGCAAAAATGGTAATCCTGCGATTGTGATGTATGGCATAACAGGCATCTGGGATTAAAAATTCGGGTGTTGACAAGTTGGTATCAGAGCCATCCTGACCATAGGAGACCCTAGTTAGACTAGACGTTGAATCAAAAACTTAGTTTCAAAACCCAAGGAAGTGAGTATTTACAAAAACTTATTCCCATTCTTATCACTTTGATTCTTTCATGAAAATTCATGTTCCTCAAAAACTCTTGCAAAACACATACAATTTGACACACTTGATCACTCTACTAACTTACTCATCCTATATTCTTATAGATGTACGTGAAGTACACCAAGTTTTATCAGTTGGGGAATGGAGGTGAACTTATCTTTGAGCGTGACCTGGACCAGCTTTCGGAACTTCTGGAGCGTCCACACCCCGAGTTCTTCGGAGCTCAGCTCAATGATCAAGGAGGAGAAGATCTGCAGTGGCTAGTTGTTGCATGTCTCAGAGGAAAGATTGAACCTCCCACTGTAGAGGGAATTCAGTTCACCTTAAGAGAGAACAACTGGCTCGATGGACTTGCCAGGGCCATGCAGGAAGCTCTTGCCCGTCTCTGCGGACAGAGTATCAATCAGATCAAGGGTACCCGCTTTGAGTTTTATCCAAGGCGTGATGCTATGGGTCAGCCACTGGAAGCCCCACATCACCCCGAGCTGAAGACTCAGTTGGACCACCTCAGTTTCATGATGTATGATCGTCAGCAGGAACTGGACAATGCCCGTGACTACTCAAATCACAAGTCCTCCATCGTCAAGACGAAGGATCAGACCATCGCCATGCTAGTGAAGGATTGCAAGTCTCGTTGCCGTCATCTCGACAAGAAGGAACGCATCATTGCCCATCTTCGCCACTGTATCACGGATTTGGAGGAGACCATCCACGAGAGAGACATGAAGTTGGAGGAAAGGGAGAACGCCGGAGAAGATCTTCATGGAGATCCCTACTCCTATCTCAGCGATGATGATGACTTTCTGGAGGATCAGGCCATGGACTTCTTCACCGATGAGGAGGATTTCGCCTTCATCGATGACGACGATGATGATGAGGATGATGATTACACCCACTCCGAGGAGTAGTAGCACTTGAGCACTAGCGTTAGTGAGCTTTATTCGGTCCCACTATATCGTAGTTTCCAGAATGGTTCTTAAAACCATCTGTTTTCCTTTGTTGTGGTGTGTGTTGTATCGTGTGCTATGAATGAATGAATGAAAATAAAGTTGCTGGAAAATTTGAGTCAAACTTTAAAAACTTTTCCAAGTCCCTGAACCTTAGAAATTTCCCTCTTTTCTCATGATCTATCTCAATCTTCAGATGCCTCGCGGAGGAAGTGGTTCATCCCCGAACCCGATGTTGCAGATCTTGCAAATATTGGTTTCTGACCGCGAAGCTGAAAGAGAAGAACGTCAAGACAACTTAGCCACCCTTCAGCACATAGCTCAGATGGCCAACAACAATCAAGGCCAAGGAAATCAGGACAACCATGGATCTAAGCTCAAGAATTTCCAGAACACCAACCCGCCTGTTTTCACTAAGTCAGAAGAGCCCCTAGATGCAGATGATTGGCTGCAAACCATGGAAAACAACCTGGAAGTCGCCGGAGTGGAAGCTAACGAGAAAGTTCTATTCTCCACCCACTATCTAGCCGGAGATGCAAGACCATGGTGGAATAGTGTTCGTGCAATGACCGGAGGACAGATGCTGACCTGGGATGAATTAAAGGTCAAATTTAGAAGAACCCATGTGCCACTGGGTTTGATCAAAAGGATGAGAGATGAATTCAGGGAACTGAAGCAAGGAAGGATGACCGTGGTGGGATACCGTGACAAATTCTTGTCATTATCTAGGTATGCCCCGGATGATATCGACACTGAAGCCAAGAAGAAAGAGAGATTCTTGAATGGTCTACACGATGAGATGCAGACGGTGTTGGTCAATATCCCCATTGCTGATATTGAAGCCCTCGTCGAATCTGCCATTCAGATGGAAGGAAAGATCAACCAAGCCAATGAGAACCGCAAGCACCGCATGATGCATCAGCTAGGAACCCATCATACCCCAAAGTATCGCCCCAACCCATCTCTAGGATCTGCCCCGAGAACCAACAAACCCCCGATGAACCGTCCAACCTATCCTAACCGTGGAAACCCAAGGCCCGGAGGGAACCACAACAACCCCAGCAACTCTGGCAATTTCAACCGTGCACCACCCAAGTTCAACAACAACAATGCTACCGCCAACACCAACACTGCCCCGAGGACTGGAAGCAATGTTGTGCCTGTTTCAGCAAAGGACAAGTCGCAAGTGACTTGTTATGACTGTGGAAATAAGGGTCACTACTCCAATGAGTGCCCCAAGAAGAATGCCGCAGCCCCCAATGCAAATGCCTCAGCTCAGCAACAACGTCGTGTGCAGCCTGGAAGAAGGTTTACCCCAGGGAACTCACTCAACCGCAACGGCCGTCTTTTTCTCATGCATGCTGAAGAAGCCGAGGAAGCGCCAGATGTCGTACTGGGTATGTTTTCTGTTAATTCAGTACTTGCTAGAGTGTTGTTTGATTCTGGTGCATCGCACTCATTTGTCACCGAAGAATTTGCATTCACTAGTAAGATTCAACCGACCAAACTGAAGCATGTTATGATTGTTCAAATCCCCGGTTCGACCACCAAAGCTAGGCAAATTTGCAAAGCCATCCCTATCTGAATCCATGGCATAGATTTTTATGCTAATCTGATAGTACTCGGAACTAAAGGTTTGGAAGTAGTACTAGGAATAGATTGGATGTCCAAACATAAAGGATTAATTTACTGTGCCAAGAAAGCCATAACCATGACCAGTACAGCCGGAATATCAATTGAGCATATATCTGAAACTTTACCTCGTCAATTCAAGTACAACAAGAGTATATCCCAACCTACCATTGACCAAGTCAGGATAGTCTGTGAATACCCCGATGTATTTCCAGATGTTTTGCCCGGTATGCCCCTAGATCGGGATATCGAGTTTATCATTGAACTAATCCCTGGAACGGGACCCATAGCCCAGAGACCATATAGTATGAACCCGTCTGAACTAGCAGAACTGAAGAAGCCACTGGATGCCATGCTGGAAATTGGATTGATTCAACCAAGTGCGTCACCATGGATATCACATGTCTTGTTTATGGACAAGAAGGATGGAGGTAACCTTCTGTGTACGGATTATCGGAAGTTGAATGATGTCACTATCAAAAACAAGTACCCATTGACAAAGATAGAAGATTTGTTTGACCAGTTGACCGGTGCCAAGGTGTTTTCTAAGATTGATCTTAGAACTGGCTATCATCAACTCAAGATTCGCGCAGAGGATATTCCAAAGACTTCCTTTACCACCAGATATGGATTATACGAGTATACTGTCATGTCTTTTGGATTAACCAATGCCCCCGCTTATTTCATGAATCTCATGAATAAGATTTTTATGGACTTCCTAGATAAGTTTGTCATTGTTTTCATTGATGACATTCTGATTTATTCCAAATCAGAAGAAGAACATGAGCTACACATAAGGTCCATTCTTGGAACCCTTAGAGAGCATCAGTTGTAGGCCAAGTTTAGCAAATGTGAATTCTGGTTATAGGAGGTAGGATTTCTCGGATATATTGTATCAGCCGGAGGAATTGCTGTTGACCCGGCAAAGGTGAAATATGTCGAAGATTGGCAAGCCCCAACCACTCAAACCCAAGTTCGTGCATTTCTCGGATTGGCGGGATACTACCGCAAGTTCGTAGAAGGATTCTCGAGTATGGATAAACCCATGACCCAATTGCTGAAGAAGGACAAGAAATTTGAATGGACGGATAAATGTGAAGCGAGTTTTCAAGAACTCAAGAGAAGATTGATTTCAGCCCCAATCTTAATCATGTCGGATATCACGAAGCCCTTTGACGTGTATTGTGACACATCCAAGATCGGTCTTGGATGTGTGCTAATGCAGGAAGGCAAAGTTATATCCTATCTATCTTGACAACTGAAACAACATGAACAAAACTATCCAACCCATGACCTCGAGCTCACAGCCGTAATTATAGCCCTGAAGACATGGAGGCATTACCTGATGGGAAACCATTGTGAGATTTATTTGGATCACAAGAGCCTGAAGTATATATTCACTCAGAAGGAGCTGAATATGAGACAGAGAAGATGGATTGAGCTAATCAAGGATTACGACCTGGACATTCACTATCACCCCGGTAAAGCCAACATGGTAGCAGATGCCCTTAGCAGATTTCCGTGCCGCTTGAACTCCATAATTTTGAAGGAGCAACCAAGACTGCACAAAGAGATGGAAGATTTCCGAATGGAACTAGTGAGTGAAGGATTTTTGTCTAGCATAGAACTTCAACCCACTTTGATCAGCCAGATCAAAGAGGCATAGAAAGGAAATGCTAGTATCGACGGAATCAAGCGTCGTATCGATACAAGCAAAGTACCCGGATTTACCGAAGACGAAGAAAGAGTTCTGTGGTACAAAGGACGTCTTTGTGTACCAGCAGATTCAGAGTTAAAAGAAGTTATTCTGAAGGAAGCTCATGATACTCTTTATTCTATCCACCCCGGAGGAACGAAGATGTATCAGGATTTGAAGGAACAATTTTGGTGGCATAAGATGAAGAGAGAAATCGGAAGCTATATCGCCAAGTGTGATATATGTCAGAGAGTCAAGGCGGGACATCAAAGACTCGTAGGATTGTTGCAACCATTGCAGATTCCAGAATGGAAAGGGATTCCGTTGGAATGGACTTTATCACCAGATTGCCTACTTATAGTAGGGGAAATGACTCTATCTGGGTCATAGTTGACAGATTGTCCAAAGTTGCCCATTTCTTACCAGCCAAGACCACATATCAGAGTTCGAAGCTAGCGGAGTTATATATCGCTAGAAACATCAGTTTGCACGGAGTCCCCAAGAACATCGTATCGGATCGAGGAACTCAGTTCACCTCGAGATTCTGGAAGAAAGTCCAAGAAGGTTTAGGAACCCGACTAGATTTCGGCACAACTTATCACCCTCCGACCGATGGACAAACGGAGCGAGTAAATCAAATACTCGAAGATATGTTGAGAGCATGTGTGTTAGAGTATGGATCTAAATGGGAAGACTATCTGCCGTTCGCAGAATTTTCTTACAACAACAGTTATCAAGCTAGTTTGCAAATGGCCCCATTTGAATTCATGTATGGAAGGAAGTGTCGCACCCCTTTGAACTGGTCGGAAGTAGGAGAGAGTCAGATTTTTGGACCCGACATCCTACGAGAAGCAAAAGAGAAAGTTCACAAGATTCGTGAGCACCTCAAGACCGCCCAGTCAAGACAGAAGAGTTACGCCGACAAGAGACGTCGAGACCTTGCTTTTAATATCGGAGATTTTGTGTATCTGAAACTGTCACCATTAAAGGGAATGCAGCGTTTCCAACTGAAAGGAAAGTTAGCCTCCAGATATATCGGCCCCTTCAAGATTTTGAACCGTTGAGGAGAAGTGTCGTATCAATTGGAACTGCCAGAAGAAATGTCAGCCGTGCATAATGTGTTCCATATCTCATTACTTTGCAAGTTCCCAAAAGTTCCGGAGAAGACTACAGTCTTCAAGAACATTGATCACCGGACCATAGAGATCAACGATGACCTGACCTATCCTGAAGTACCCATCCGTATTTTGTAAGAAGCTTTCAGAACTACCTGAACCCGAAGCATCAAGTTTCTCAAGATTTAGTGGAGCAACCACACGGAAGAGGAAGCTACCTGGGAGCGTGAGATCATATCAGGACGGAGTATCCCGATATCTTCAAATCCTAGGCAATCTTTTTCGTCCTTTTTCAAATCTCGGGACGAGATTTTGTTTAAGGGTGGAAGGTTTGTAACATCCCAAAAATATTAAACATGGATCATCAATTGCTAATCATCAAATTTAGGGTTAACAAAAACTTTCCTATCTAAAAATATGAGAGCATTCATAGGTATGTGTATTTAAAATTAGAATTCTTTTGAATTGCCATGGTTCTGTGTTTCATTGCTTGTAAAATGATTCTTAGGTGAAATAAACATCATCTAAATCATTCCCAAACTTTTCACAAAGACAAACAACTCAAAATGAACAAATAAAGTGAATGGTCACTTTGGCCAAATTAACTCCCATGCCTACTTTAGCTATTCCAAGCACTCAAAACTTAACAGAAACATTAGTGGATCTTTGCACCCCTTGTTAGTACTCATAATGAGGTACCTAGGCCCACTTTGTGATCTTCCAAAAACATTCAAATGCTATGTTTAAATGACAGTTTAAAATTGAATCTATCTCATATGGGAAGATCCCACTATTTAAAAAACCACTCAAACAAGCTCAATTTTCAAAACCCAAGCACCCATAGAGTCTCCAGCACATGCCTAGCACACCCACCAAAAATATTTTCAAAATTCAAAAAGAAGTTTCTTGCGGCCATTTCATCAAACACTTGGCAGGCAAATTTAAACCAAATCAAATTCACTGTTTTTAATAGTGTTTTGGCCTAACTTGTTCCCTCTCTAGCTCACAGCAACCATTTAGTAGATCATCTAGCTTAATTGGAAACCCCTAGCCTTACTATGAGCTGGCCATTGTGATCAATGGTGAGCAGGCCGAGCCTCACCATGCCACCCCAGTGTGGACAGCAAGCTAGAGGAAGAACTAGCTGCGCCCACCTTTTCTAGCATGCTGACCATGCCTCACCGCCCCCTCTCGACCAGCCCTAGCTCGAATATAGAGACCAGAACCGCCAGGAACGTCGTGCCCGCGCCGTTGTCGACCATGCCAGTGCACCATAGTGCACGCGCCGTTCCCACTCAACGCGACCACCTCGAGCCCTTGCCGCCCGCCAGCATGAACCCCACCATCCCAGGAGACAACTAGACACTCCCATTTCCTTGCCCGTACCCCGTAGCCACCGCACGCCGCGAAGTTTGCCGTCGGTACCGCGCAGAGCACCGCACGTTCCCGACCGATTGCCACCGCCCCTAAACGCGCATTCAAGTCCTAGAGCATCGCCAGGAGACCGCGCGTTGATCGCCAACCTCAGCCATGCCGCTAGCAGCCCGTAGCCATGTCGCCACCGTCGCCTGCCCATTCCTCTCAGCCTCGCCATCGAGCCTATAAAAGGAAGCCACCCCTAGCCATTTGAAGAACACCATTCCACTCCCCTCACCTCACTGATCGTTCCACCCTCTAGCCGGAGCACAAGGAGCAGCAGCTCGCCGGAATTGCACCGGAGCAGGCCGCCTCTGGAGGAGAAGGGGGCCATTGATGACCACCCCTGGAGCTGCCTCGATCGTCCCTGAGCTCGTTGTCGACCACTCGTTCGTTTGCCCGCCTCACCGTCATCGTTGGAGCCCTGGTATGCCCCCTATGCACCCCCACTGAGCCGCTAGGGTTCGAGCTCTCTGGTGACAGGTTCGTCGTCAACGACAACCCCCAGCCGTTGATCTCCCTTCTAATCCAACGACCCACATAGCCCCGTACCGCTTCGCGCGTTATGAGCCACTGACTGGTAGACCCCCTGTCAGCTGAGCCCCGCGCTGCGGAGTGACACTGGGCCGGCCCATTAACCTCTCCCGCGCAACCCAACCGTTTGAATTTAGATTTTTCTATTTTAAGTCAAACACAGTTTTGTACATAGATTAAAAAAGCAACCCAACGCGATCCAATGAACCAAATTGCATGAAACCAATTTTGTTAGAAAGGTACTGAAATGCTTAATCCAAGCCCATTGGATTCAAATCATTTGGATCTGTAGATCAACCTTGGTAAAAATAACAAATCAGAAGCTTTTCTGCATTCAAACATTTTTCAAAATTCAACCATAAGAGCTTTTGAGTTGATTCCAACTCTCAAAAATCACATTTGATCATACCTTTCAGAATATATAAAAAAATATGGGTTTACTTACAGAAATAATGTTCAAGTAATAAAAGAATGCCACATAGGCATTTCTAGTCACTTTATTTATTTAAAATAAAAAGGTTAAACCTTATTAAATTGTGACACCATTTTAAATCACATTCCCATGTACTGAAATATGTGGTGATGACATGTGTCAACATGATCCCATGTTTGAGTTGGAGAATATTAAATATTAAGTAGTTTTTTTTCAATGAGTAGAAATTACTTTTCTCACATTAAAATAAATAAGACAAATGCTTTAATCTTGTAATGATAGGTGATGATGCTAGATCATCTATAGTACACCTTTGTGTGATGATTGAAACTAGTTAAGTATTGTTTGGTGATTGTGTACCCCGTATTTATTTATAGACGCTAGTACCAATAAAGGATATGAGGAGGAAGGAGGATACTGTGAGGAACAAGCCGAGGAGAACTTCAACCACTACTCTGCACAAGGAAAGCTAACACTTGCAACCTAGCAAGTTTATACCGCTATCTTAGCAAGCCAAACCATGCAATTTCTACTTGCAAGCTTATACCACTTGATAAACCATCCTAGTTTTACTTACAAGATTTCTACTTTATTTCTTTATCAAAGGTTTTCTTAGAGTTTACTTAAGTAACTTGTAGATTCTAGAAAGATAACAAAAGGTTGCATCAAGAGCATTAAATTTGGCCTAAGTAGATAATCTTGATGTCATCCTAAGGCATGAGATTGAACTTAATCTCCACTTGCTTACCACCCCTCATTAGTACTTACCCCCACTTGTAGATGCTAGTGCTAAGCATAAAACTTGATCAAGTTTAGATGGGAATACTTGGTGGAAATGGTTATGAAAACCTTAGAATGATGAGTCATTCTACTGAAATGTTTTGACATGTGTTCTCGAACACCAGATGATTTTGATGATGAAAATTTTGAGGCATGAGCCTTAGCCCTTGATAAAACTGATGGTTGTCTGGATGCGATACAATTCCAATTTTACCGTACAACCACAATACCCAAAAATTGGGTAGGTCTTGAATGGAAATTTATATACCTTAGTATGGGTTCCCTCGCGGCCAAGGTCTGAGCTGAGGCTACCTTGTGAAGATTGTCCACCTGTGTAGTACCCAAGATGACAGTTGCTCATGGTTGGGAGGCCAAACTCACAAGAGAGGTGCCTATACTAGGGCATGTAATGGAAAGGTTAGGATTGATTATCCGCATACTGAGTATGGTGAATATCAGGATTTGTTCCTGACGGATGTATCGAATGTTGTGGTGAAAGTGTACAATCTCTGTAGAGTGTCAAACTATTCGAATAGCCGCGTCCGCGGTTATGGACAGTTGGAGTGGCCATACTGTTCCCCCGTTAGATGTTTTCAAAATGACTTATGAAATGAATGGATACTTTGACTTGACCACAACAGAGTTGTGATATGAAATTCAAGTTCCCATTTAGATGTTATAAAACTTCAACTAGTTTTCTTTGCTTTTGAACTTAGTAGAGGTAAATCTGGATTTTTGCAAAACAACCATAGAGCTTAGTGTCCTACTACAAAAAAAACCTTAACTTGTGAGTATTTACTTCTGACTACTTAAAGAGTACTCATTGATTTGTCCCTGGCTATTCCCGTGGCCAGACTATGAAGAGGAGTACCAGGATGATGGACCGCAAGAAGGTTACGACAACTAGGATCATCTCCCATCATCAGCATTGCATGTGACCTCGAAGATGGAGCTTCGCCTACGCTATCTTTACTATTACATTATTCCGCTGCTTGAGTTGTATTAAGAACTGGATCATGAGATCCTTATTTGTGTAAGACCTTATGTATGGTTGTAATGGATGATGTGCTGTGATATCCAAATCTATTATGTCTCGCAAAAATGGTAATCCTGGGATTGCGATATATGGCATAATAGGCATCTGGGATTAAAAATCCGGGTGTTGATATTTTTGCTTATTTTAGCCATTAATTATTCAGCATCTGTAGGAGTTCTTTTCCTGAAAACACAATCAACAAAGCTATCTAGGTATGTCCTAGAATCATTAGTTAGTCCATTATAATAAATATCAATATGTTCATTCTTAGGTAATGGACATCCAGGATGTGCATGAATCAAGGCACAGAACCTTGTCCATGACTCAGGAAATTTCTCTTCTTCTCCCTGTTTAAAATCAAAAAGTCTCTGCAAAGCAGCATGTCTAGCACTGGGAGGAAAATATTTCTGGAAGAAAGAAGCAATCAGGGCTATCAATGGAAACAGGAGGTAATCTATTAAACCAAGCCCTAGCTTCTCCTTTTAGTGAAAAAGGGAAGATCTTAGTAACAAAGTACTTGCGCATCTTAAAATAATCAGAGAACAAAGGACTCATAGTAGAAAGCTCATTCATATGAGCCACATCACTCTCATTTTCAGTCCCACAAAAAGGTTCTTTCTCAACAATATCTAAATAAGATAAATCAAGAGAGAAATCATAATCTTCATCTTTAATATCTATGGGAGAGGTGGCAAACTTAGGATCAGAGGACATCTTAGGCACAATAGTACGTCTAGCAAGGAGACTCTTAATAGCACTAGTACCATGTGTGTTTCGGCACTCTTCAAAAAAATCATCAGTGAACTCAATGTAACCATCATTAATATGATAACTCTCACTAGCCTCAGGTGAGCTAACAGGTGTAACAGTGTCTTCAGTAGGAGTTTTGGTATTTCCTAGACTAGCCATAGTAGCATCTAGGAAAGGACCTAATGAACCACTCGCATCAAGCAAAGTAGAAGTAACATCATGAGCATCAAAAGCAGTTTCAGACTCAGCAGTAGTAGCAGTGTGTGTAGCATGTGTATGTGGTGGTGGTGTGACAAGCTTACTTATAACAGACGGTGAATCAAGAGCAACAGAGGTGTTTAGTACTGTACCTCTTCTTGTAGTGGATGGTAAAATAGGGAACTTTCCATCACGATACTTCCCCATGATGAAAGGAGTAGCAGTGAACAATAATAGATCCAAGTGAACTTACAAATAAAGCTATGATCCCCGACAACGGCGCCAGAAAATAGCCTTGATGACCCACAAGTATAGGGGATCGCAACAGTCTTCATGGGTAGTATTACCCAATTTATTGATTCGACAGAAGGGGAGCCAAAGAATACTTGCAAGCCTTAACAACTGAGTTGTCAGTTCAGCTGCAACTGGAAATAGTTCTTGCTCATAGAAGTTTATCAGTAGCAACAGTTTGTAGTAGAAACGACAAAGCAATAGCAACAACAACAGCAATAGTGAAACAGTAGCAATAGTAACAGTAACGGTAACAGCAAGATTCGAGTGCGGTAGGCATAGGGATGGATGGACGGGCGTTGCATGGACGAGTCTAAACATGTAACTTCAAGATCTAGGGCATTGTAGATAAATAATAACAAGCATCCAAGTACTAAAAAATCCTAGGCATGTGCTCCAAATATAGTCATACGTGCTCGCAATGAGAACTTGCACAACATATTCTATCCAGCCAGCCTATGGCAGCGGGGCCTCTAGGGAACTACTGGAAATTAAGGTGCTCCTTTTAATAGAGCACCGAAGCAAATCATTAACACTCTGTGAAAACATGTGATCCTCACACCACAGCCATCCCCTCCGGTTGCCCCAATTATTGTCACTTTGGGGCCTTTGGATCCGGACAATGATATGTGTAGAGAACTTGCAAATAAGATGACAAACAATACTATCATAATGATTCAATAATAAGTTCAGATCTGAGATCATGGCACTCGGGCCCTAGTGACAAGCATTAAGCACAACAAGTTGCAACAAAGTCAAATAGCACTAATAGAGATACTAGGCACTATGCCCTAACAGATATTATTCTATTACATGATAGAACTCATCTAATCCCTACCATCCCCAAGCCTACAGCGGGGGATTACTCAATCATGGATGAGGGGAAACATCGGTGGTTGATGGAGATGCGTTGGTGATGACGATGGCGATGATCCTCTCCAAATTCCCCATCCCGGAAGGGTTCCAGAACGGAGTTTCTGGATCCGAATCTTGGCTTCTGGTGGCGGCGGCGGAGCGGAACTCTTTTTAGAAAACTATCAAACCCCCCTCGGTTTTTAGGTCAAAAGGCAACTTATAGGCGCAGATGGAGGCCGAGGAGGTGCCTGGGGTGGCTGCACCCCCTCCAGGCGCGGCCAGTGGTGGGCCCACGCCTGGGGTGGGTGTGGACCCCCCAGGCCTCCTCTCCGTCTTGCCTTCTGGCTCCGTGGATCTTCTGGTGAAATATAATATTTGGCATATTTTTCGGGATTTTTCCTGATAGTTGATTTTCTGCACAAAAACAAGACACCAAGGTAATTCTGCTGAAAACAGCGTCAGTCCGTGTTAGTTGTATCCAAATCACATAAGTTTAGAGGAGAAACAACAGCAAAGTGTTCGAGAAAGTAGATACGTTTTGGACGTATCACCTAAGGTCTGAGATTAGATCGTTAAGCGAAGAGGTATCAGTTGATCTGGCCCGTGCGACTTCACTTAGATCCAACGGCCTGCGATGCTGATCCAGCCGAAGCGGTACCAGCCAGTAGGATTGTGCCACATGGATAGAGTTTTTAGATAAAATCTAGATTTGGTTTATTAGATGTTTAAACTTAGAAAATTCTTAACTTTTGATCCACAATTCAGAAAAATGCAAATTTGGTGTCTATGGATTCATAAAAATGTGAACTACACTATAGTGACCTCCTTTTGTCCAAAACTGATTTTTAGGCAGAACCTTTTATGGAGTATTTTGAGTATAAAAATTGTTGTGAAAAATATTTTTTAGTGAATCCTTTTGCAAATGGTTGTAGATTTAACCCTATGACCATAAACACTAACATTTGAAATTAAAATATAATTTGTTGGCAATAGAAAATATCCCTTTGAATAAAACTTTTCTAGTAAAAGAAAAATAATTTAAAAATAACTAAATTGCACTAACTTGGTTCCAATTGGAATTCCACCTTTTTAGAAGGACCAGTAGATGTTTTTAGTGATCAAAACTTTGCTATAACAATTTCTCAAATAAAATGATCTTGTTGCATGCTTGTATGCATTCCATTATATTGTTTTGTTATTTTGTGTTTCTAGTTTTGAGTGTGTGATTTTTGCTTGATTGTATTGTTGTAGACTTTGAGGAGTGTGCTATAGCAAGATCAAGGA
The DNA here is from genome assembly GCA_916181665.1 of Avena sativa. Lineage (NCBI taxonomy): Eukaryota > Viridiplantae > Streptophyta > Magnoliopsida > Poales > Poaceae > Avena > Avena sativa. The sequence continues at coordinate 48,130,609 of OV702279.1, read as the reverse complement.
GAGTACCTAAATATTCTACTATAAAGGCAAGTGATACTTTGGCCATCAAAAGTCCTATCTTTTCAATTTGCATTAGTAATGTTTTTGTAGTGTGCATGATAGGACTATTATTTATATTACTATGCTATGTTAATCCTATAGTATCTACCTTGGTAGTATCTCCTAAATATAGGAGACATCGTAAGATTAGATTGCTTAGTCTTGCTATATAGATATCTAGGTGGAAATCATGATATGATGTATTATGAAAATATGAGTATTTTTGGATTAATGAAAACAACTGATGTTAATGAAACACCTGGGTGGAAATGGGACTTGTATGGATTGTATTGAGTGGTTACCCACGACCCATTTCTATGGTTTACCTGGGTGTATCTCACTTGTGGATGGCCACCCAGGAACAAATATATTGGAGACATTATTGTCGCGAAAGCTTCCAGTGCAGCCCCATGGCATATGGGATCTGCCTTGACCAACTAAGTTGCAACAACTTAGCTAGATGGACAGAAGGTGGTAGTGATGATAGGATGGAATGCATCCGTGGTGGTATGAGGGATTTCTTCTGAAAAGTCTCGTCTCGATGCATGTCGAGTCTTGTGGGGAAAGTGCACCACCTCTCGAGAGGGTAAAACTAAGTACTTAGTCGTGTCCCCGGTTATGGACAATTTTTGAGCATCAAGACAACAAAGCAGAATCAAGAATCTGATCATTCTAATTTATCTAAGATAAAACTTGTTGGGTGAACAAGGGAAGCATCTGGAGGGTATCCAAAGTGCCATGTTTGATGAAGTGTTAATGAAAAAGAGGAAAACTATTTTACAAAGGATATGGAAAAGTTACTTTATGCAAAGGCCAGCCAAAACTCCACTTAGCCATACATTCATGTAGATGTTAGGTTCTTTATATCAATATGGTATCACTTGCCAATACAATTGAAATATATTGACCCTTGTGGTTGTAACCTATCATGTTGCAAGATTACTTGATGATAGTGAAGTTTGATGAGTAGGGATTACGAGTCTGCAACCAACATGTTTGCATGTGGCACATGAAGATGAAGGACTCCATGCTTTATAGTTATATCTGCTGCTTTGTAGTAAGTTAGCCATATGATCTATGTAAGTTGTAATGAATTATTTTATTCCTGGATATGCGATGTAATATGACCTTTGTTTCTTGATATTACATCTTAACTGTGGGTGCTAGCTATTTGATCCAGGGACTAGCACCGTAAACACAGAGACTTGTACCTTATTGGGTTAGGTCCTCTACACATGGGCCAAATCACATATGGGCTTCCACACACATGGGTTTTGAGATTTAGGGAAAATATGAAATCACACATGGGTCTAATGATTTAGCCCATTATTTCTAACAACAAGCACCATCTAGTCGGAGACGAACCCTCTTGCGGTGCATCGACATCATATAAATAAATATCTATTCGCATTTTTGCAAGAATTTATGCACAATGTGTGGTGAGCATGTAATCTTATTTTTATGCCATGAGAAGGTTAAGGATTTATGATCAATCTTTGAATCTTGACCTTGGTTACCATTTTGAGGGTACAGTTTATAATATTCTTCTAGAGCCAGTAGTTTGTCTTGTGGCAATGGACTTTCCCGCACCACATTAGTAAAACAAAGGGCATAGCAAACATATATGAAAGGCATACAAGGTTTCATATTTGGTTCATCATTACTAGTATTCCACAAAAGAGTATTTAGACAAACACTACTAGAATCATCACAAAATCTTTAGGGCAATCATCAAGATTTCTAGAATCATATAAGACCTCGTCAGCACTAGAGGCATATGCATCATAAGGTATAGAATAAGGATCTGGATAAGGTTTGAGAGCGGGATAAATTTATTGCAATTCTTCCAATTCTTCTTATTCTTCTTTCTTTATGATTTCTTGATCTATTCCATTCATAAGGGTTACCCACCCTAATCTAGCCTCATATTCCCTGCGTGTATACTTATTTTCAGACTCAATTAATTCATGATCCTCCTTACCTATTTCTTGGGAGCTTGTCGCGGGTATGAGATGTTCAGCACATGGCTTCTTGGTTTTAGGATTCTTCGTTTTACCCTTCTTTCCTGCCTCAATAGTACAACAAGTGGAAGATATGGGACTAACAATAGAGGGTTCTTGTCCATTGTTAGTTATAGTAGTTTTAATATGATTAAAATGATTATATAAAGGGCATGGCTTTATAAAGAACATTTCTAACTCTGTGCCACCATAAGGAATCTCTCCTCTACTGTTTTCATCTTTCAAAAAATCATTGACCAAACTTTCAAGATTAGTAGGGAGAGGTTTATCCTCATGCACAATATCAACATGTCATTGATGAAAATAATTCTCCATTATTCAAAAGCTTCCAAGCTTCATCCACGATTTTGCTAAGGAAAGAACCATTAGACGTCATGTCTAACTTATGTTTAGAATAAGGATTTAAGCCCCCATAAAATATTTTCAACAAAAACAAAGCATCTAAATTATGAGGTTGAAAATCATGCAACAAGGTTAAGAACCTATTATAGGCTGGAAATAAATCTTCACTTCTGCTTTGTTGAAAATTCATGATATCAAACCTCCGGTCATAAATTTTCTTTTCTAAAAAACAGTACTAGAGAAAAGTATCGTAGATACCTTGCCATGATTTAAAGCATCCACAGGTCATGACTATAACTATTCTTGGGCTTTTCCTTTCAATGATAACTGACATAACATTAATTTTATCTCATCATCTGTCCAAATAGCCAACCTCATCGTAGAACACAATTCAGTGAAGTTCTCAATATGCTCGTATGGATCGTTCACTAGATATCTCGCAAAAGCTTCACTTTTGATGATATGTATTAGTTTAGGATTAATTTCTACACTATGACAGTGGGTTGAGTAATAGGTTGTAGAGGTCCCAACCTTTAATAAGGTAGAGATCCCTGTGTTTACAATTCTAGTCCTTGGATCAATAGCTAGCATCCACAGTTAAGATGTAATATCAAGATACAAAGGTCATAATACAACTTTATAACCAGGAATAACATAATTTATTACATCTTACATAACTCATTTGGCTATTACATTACATTGCAGCAGAATATCTATAAGCATGGGGTCCTTCATCTTAAAAGTGCCACAGACAGACATGTTGGTTGTAGACTTGTAACCCTAATCATTAAACTTCACTAATATCAAACAAACCTGCAACATAACAAGTTACATCCACATGGGTCAATACATTTGAATTGTATTGGCAAGTGATACTATGGTAGTATAGTGGAGTCTGTCATCTATATGCATTTGGCTAAGTGGAGCTTAGGCTTGCATTGCTCAAAAATAGATTTTCTTATCAGTTGAAAACACTAAGTTTTGTTTGGCAAAAATCACCCAAGGCATCTACCAATCAAAGATTGAAGATCCTTTAACCCTTGTTCAATCCACAAGTTTTAACTTAGAAATTTGGATGATGAGATTCTTGATAGCTTCCATGTCTTGATGCTCAAATTGTCCTTTGCCAGGGACATGGCTAAGTACTTAGATTTTACACTCTGCAGAGGTGGTGCACTTTCCCCACAAGACTTGGTTTCACCAAGACAAGATCTTTCAGAAGCCTTCCCTTAGACCAGAATGGACGCGTTACAACCTATCAAACCCCTACCACCAACTGTCCATTTGGCTAAGTTCTTGCAACCTATATGATCCAGGAAGAGCCCATATTGCCAAGTGGTTGCACTTGAAGCTTCTCAACATTTGACATCTCAAATCTCTTTGTTCCTGGGTGGCCATCCACAAGTGAGATACACAAGGTTCACCAGTCCCCTGGCCTTGTGTAACCACTCAACACAAACCATTCCTTCCATTCCACCCAGGTGTTTCATTCACTTAGTTGTTTTATTAAACAAAACACAAGTCCTCAGACTTAGAAATTTTCCATAGCATGAATATATATTCCACCCTTGTTTTCTATTAGCTAAGCTAAGCATGATAGTAGTACGAATCTTAACTTAGGAAAATTTTACTAAGGTTTCATCTACTAGGTTTTCCCATAGCATGGTTTATACTTAGCAAAATTCCATGCAATTCTTACTTAGAAATATCACTAATGCATAGTGAAAATAATGGGACAAAAGTATGAAGCATCACTTGCCTTTTTGGTAGAGGGTATAAGTTCACTTCCTTCTTCTTTGCAGTGTTCACTCACTTCAAATCACTACAATTCAATCAAGCAAACAATATTTCAATCTACCATTCAAGCAATTCATCACATAAAATGATACAATCAAAGTAATGCATGCAAGCATGCAATAGGTTGTTTTATTTGTAAAAGTGGTTTCTAGTAGGTTGCAAACATTTGGAAACACCTATTGGTCATTTTATAAAGTGGCAAAGTCATTTGCAATAGGTTTCACTTTATAAACCCCTTTTAAAACAAGGTATCATTTTATGTGGTGTAAAAATGTTTTCAATAAGGCATTAATCTATAGGGTTCACAAAATATGTTTTCAAACCATAAAATCTTGTGTTTAGGGTCAGAGAGTTTATTTCCAAAACATTTCTCAAAGGTTTTCTTCCAAAACCATTTTTAATAAATAAATCATATTTTTATTTGACTAGAAATGGTTTAAATCCAAGATTCATTCTTTTGTTTCACCAAATACATTTTTGATACCACAAAGTGTTTCCTATGGTCAGTAGGTTCAAAACTCACCATTTGCAAAAGATTTTATCCCCAAAATCATTTTGGAATAATTTTTATATCCTAAACAAGCATACATAAGTTTCTGCAAAAACAAACATTTTAACAGAATCTTTTTACTAAACAAAAGGCATGGTTGGCTAGGGCTTGTCTTGCTTATTCCATTGATATAAAGTTTGAAAAATTTGGACGTGTGGTTTGAAAGTTATGGATTTTTCAAATTTGAACTTCCAATAGGAAAGTTTCTGTTTTTAAAACAAAGTCTGAGCCACGTGGCTGTTTCTCATTGGACGATAACGGTTCGTGTGGATCAAGAATTGCGAGGCGTTGGATTAAAATGAGATCGTGCGGCACAGTTCAGTGCTTACCCTTTCGCTTAAGTGACTCTGTCTATGCCACAGGATCAAGATCCAATGGATGCTACTTGTTTGACCAAATATGGGCGGCGCGCGACGGTGGCTGGCGGTGGCGCGGCTCTGGCGGTGAGGTTGTCGGCGATTTAGAAAGTGCAAGAGAGGGAGATGATGCTCATTGGGTTCATCTCGTCATGCTGAAGCTTGAGGTGGTCGTCGTAGCTGAAGGGGCGCACGGAGCTGCTGTCAATCGCTCACCGGAGTCTGCACAGCGTCGGGCACGCTCTGGTCGACGTTGGGGGCGGGCTACAAGGCACAGGAGATCCAGATAAGGGGTCCGTTAGACGCGCGAGGGAGAGTAGAACCTGCGTGTGTCAATGAGAGGGAAGGGGCGGACGGAAGCTACCTGGGGCACTCGCCGGAGTTTCAAGCCGAAGACGATGGCGAGTGGCGTTGAGGTTGCCGACGCTAGGGAGCTTGCGCGGTTGAGCTAGGAGTGCTGGGAGATGTGCCCGAATTTGTGGGTCAAGCTCGTGTGGTCGAGGGGGCGAGGGGCGGCAGGGTCTGGCCGGAATCGACAGAAGCACTCGCCGGAGACAGTGGCGGTGTATCGCGAAATTAGGCAGCCTGGGGGCGCACTAGGGTGGGGGATTGAGGGGGAAACAGAGAGGAGGGGGAGGCGGTTAAGTAGGCGTGGTCGCGGGGCGGGGTTATTGCGCCATTAATCGAGAATTAAGCTCGCGAAATCAACGCAGAAACGGCGACGAGGGCGTGGTCTTCGCGGGGAGGAAGAAGACTGGGCGGTGGGGTCAGGTTGACAGTGAGATAGAGAGGGGTGAGGTGGGGCCTACTTGTCGGCGACTAAGTAGGTCAGGTCCGTGGTGAGAAAACGTTTCGGTGAGAGGGTTTCCGGGGTGGGCTCTTGCTGGGCCAGATGGGCTTTGCTGGCTGGGTTGCTTCTTTCATTTTTTTGTACTGCTTCTGTTTTTCTTTTTCCTTTTCTTTTTATTCTGTTTTGGTTTGGTTTAATCAATTCAAACCTCAATTTGATTTCAAAACCTTGCCAGATTTTGTGTAGATTCAAATACTGAATAGTATTGTATTCTGATATCAATTTTTGAATAAAACCTTATTCATTTTGGGGCCTTTTATTTATTCAAAATAGGCTCTAGTTTTTAATTAGATAGGATTTAATATTAATTTTAAACCTCCATTTAAATTCTTTAAACTTTCCAATTCCTTTCAGTAGGTTTTTATTTGTTTAGTTGGTTCAAATAATTCATCTTGAATTATTTGGAAAGTATTTTAATATGATTTATGTAACACCCTCAGAATCGGACCTATGCAAGTTTTAGCGAAACCCGCCAAACCCTTATGTTTAGTTGGTTCAAATGATTAATATGATTTATTAATCATTTAAGATTGGGTATTTTTTTTAATTCCAATGGAATTTAATATAGTTTTAATTCCCAAATTTTTATTTGGAGGTTTTATTTTATTTAAGTTGGTTAAACAACTTTTATTCCACTTGGGTAAATTCCAATATCATTTTCTCATGTATTCTTATTTAGAGATTTGTCTTTATTAAGATAGGGATAGAATGGTTATTGCCATTTTATTTTATTTGGAATATTCTTTATCCTTTTATTTTATTTGGATTGGGATTATAATCATTCCATTTGCTTAATAGATTTGGCCAAGATTTGATTTGGTCTTTAAATATTCTTTATTTAATTATTCTTTCTTTTCTTATAAAATCCATATCTTTTTATTTAGAGATCCAAACTTGGTGATTCCAATTTGTGAAATCTTGTTTGATATTTACTTATCCTTTTAAATCCCTTTAGGATCAATTGCTCAACATTTGGTATGGGTTTCTAGATAGTTTCTTTATTAGCTTTGGGAAATCAATTTCTTATCTTGTTAAAGTCATAAGATTTTATTTATGGTTCCAAATTGAGTGAAACCAATTTATATGGCTTTATTATTTCTATTTGTCTTTCTTGATCATTTGTGAATGTTTGTTGACAAATTTTTATATGGATCAAATCCATAGGCTTGGAGATAACTTTGGAAATGATTTTATTTCCATTAGGGTTTTAGGGCTTGGATTTATTTTTCCAAGTGTTTAAATTTCCAGATACATTCATTGAGGAATGCAATTCCCTTGATTTGGATTTTGTTGAGTTCAAACTTTTACCAAAGTTTGTTCAAGATGGGATTTTAAATTTCCTTTTTGAAACAAAAAGTTTCTTTTCACCCTGATTTTCAACAAAATTTTATTTTGTTTATTTTATTTTTCACATTAAAAGATTTGGAAAATCTTGGGATGTGACATAGGTGAACATGAATAATCGCTATTTGAAGTACCATACTTTCCAAGATCCTTTTGTGCCATAGTTCCCACCTTTTTGTATTTTAAGACAAATAACAAGACTAGCAATAAAATATTAACTAATTTTTTTGTTCTTTTCAAATGAATAAAAGTAGTAAGATAATAGAAACAAACAAAAATAAACTATGTGCGAGTGGGAAGGAAATAACCAAACAATCCCCCCCCCCCCCCCGCAACGGTGCCAATTTGATGACTCTGTTCAGGCGTCCAACAATAGGGTTATTGCAGTAGTTGTAGAAGAAAATATTTATTAGAAAGTTCATGCCAAGTAAGATTCACAAATGGAAACAACACATCCCCGCAGCTATGTTGTCAGTGTGACCATGTTCGCACCCAAAACGGTGGTTGGAAACAGTCTACTCTATAGTTTGCTAGGATAACGGTAACTGAGAGAGGTTTAAATTAACCAATAATAAAGAACAAAATGAGAATAAAGTAAACCATAACTAAAAGTAAACAAAGGGGTTGTAGATGTAGAATTGACTAGAGTAAAGGTGGTGTCTAGGATTTCAGTCTCACTAGTACTAGAAGCGCAACTGTGTAGCCATATATTGGAATTACACAATTTACATCATTAGATAAATAGACGATCCCCAATGATTTCGGGTTGTCACACGTGTGTACTACATAGATTCTCATGTTTTTTCACTCGTGCAAGTCAATAATACACTCCAAATCAAAGGATCACATGAACTCATCTATCTCCTCCTTTTCACTAGAAGAGAGTGTAATATAATAGATCAAGTCACAAATTCTAGGGTTTCATACTAGATCATACCATACTCTAGGACCAAATCATCACTCTAACATAGATGAATAATAACAAAAGGGGTAACCATGGAGGTCATCATCGCATTCAATCTTACAAATACTAAATACAAGAGAGAGGGAGATGGAGGCGTCGATGGATATGGAGATGCTGATGAAGCCGGTGCTTGGTTCATTAGTGGTGATGGTGATGGACTCCTTATCCTCTTATTCTTTCTTGGATGGTGTGGAGGTGTAGATGAATATCTACATCTTGGAGGTGTGGCCGCTATGAGGGTGACATGGTGGCAGGGATCCACCGTGGATGTCTATTTAGAGGGGTTCCTTCTCCTTTTGCTCCTCATCTCTGTATATATGCCTAGGGGAGTCTCTCCTACCCCCTCCCACATTGCCTATGATCTAAGTAAGGTCTATATGAGATCCCGGATTTATAGTCCGAGAATTCCTCATTATACCTACAATTCACGTTCCCATGATCAGTGAGCCGTGAGCATAACCGACAGTAACATTACAACATCCATAAGTTAATGAAGTAGAAGACGTACATAGTTTCCCTTAGGGAGGTACAACATTAGAAGCAGACCATCCTCGAACGTAGAGCCCATGTCATGCCTTAACCTACATGTGACTAACTGGGAAGATGACCTAGCTCGCATAGATGTCGACATCTCCATTTCTCCTCGGGCTTCTGAAAGTCTGGCCAAGTAAATAGCCAGGGACAAAGCCGGTGAGTACTTTGAATGTACTCGCAAACCACCGAGATAAGGTAAACAAGGAAAATGAAATTTGGCAGTGGTGAGATGACTCTATCCTACAGTTGTTTTGAAAAGTTTAGTTCCATATAGAAGATATGGCATCTCAATATCTTTGTTGAAAAAGAGTTTTTGAAAACATGCCTCATTTTTGAAAATCAGGATATCTTCATACCCTTGTTAAAAATAACTTTATAAAACATTTTTAGAGTAAAACCCTTTTTGAAAACTCTTCAACCATTCATGTTCAAAACAAAACCTTAATTTCGTACTTTCTATTCTTTCTCAAATTCATCCATATGGTACTCCTAGAAATCACCTTTTCAATCGTCCTTGACAGTGGACACGTCTATTCGAATAGATTATACTCTGTAGAGTTTGTGCACTTTATCCACAAGAATCAATACATCCGTCGAGATTCAACCATGGCTCATTACTCAAAGTAAATGGAGGTTCGGATAATCAAACCTAACCTTTAATTTTTCATCCCTAGCAAACACATCTTTCCCTTTTGGATTTGTTCTCCCCGACAATGAGTATGTCGCACTTCTGGGCCATAGTCCTTCCTCCCGTACACGCGTATACCCAAACCACAACTTGCCCTATACCTTAATTTGGTGACTCCACTTTCTTCCATACTCATAAGTCATATAGAAAGACCTTTTATGTGCATCTAGACCCATGGTACGGGCGGGCAGTACGACCGTACCGGCCCGTACTGCAGGTCGTTGCGCTTGTAGATGCTTTTCGTATTTTGGCAGCCATTTCTTTATACGAACTTTGATTTGGGTGTTCTTTGTCTCGTTGGATTCATGTAGACTAGGGCTACAACACCATGTCAGTGGATCTTAATTTGGAGTTGATAGAAAAATCCACTTTTCTATCCCTCAAATGGCTAAGTCTGGTGTCTGCATCTCCTTTATAATGTATCCTCTTAGCTCCTCTTGCCTTGCTTTATCCATAATCCATTAAAACACCTACACACAATTCAAAGACAAGAAAAAGTAAAAAAATCCTAATAAAAACTAATATTTGTGCAACACTCATATGAAAATGGATGAGAACAAGTAATCATGCATAATAGGCATAGTTGTAGCTAGACATAGCATGAAATAAGTGACAATATGAAAAATCTATGTGCTTGAATATGCATCATATTTGCGTTCATCATTCCCCTATAAGTTTTGTACCTTTGTTGGAATTTATGTCCGATCTTCCTGCTAAGTGAGATCATGGACGTAAAGTGCACCTGTCTCCCTCCTATCGGCCCAAACTCCAGCCCAAACACTAAGTAGACTAGGACTACAAAGGCTGAGGAGGACCCACATCACATGGCCAACCCCCGGGCCATTTTTCCTTTTCATTTTATAGGTTTTCGAGAATTTTTCAGAGAGGCCCTCAATTCAAAAATAATTCAAGGAAAGGACCCAGAACGTCCATATTTTCACAAAAGGGACCCTTAACTTCGCAGTTTTGCATACATGTCCCTAGAGCCCACATATCTTCCGCATTTTGGTACACAACATGTGTGCGCGTACAATTCCTCTGACATAGGCACGTACTACCTCTTGCCTGATTGAGTGGACATGGTACCACTCAGGGTGCAACATTGTAGAGGTCCCAACCTGATAAGGTAGAGATCCCTATGTTTACAATGGTAGTCCCTGGATCAATAGCTAGCATCCATAGTTTAAGATGTAATATCAAGAAACAAAGGTCATATTACAACTTTATAACCAGGAATAAAATAATTCATTACATCTTACATAGCTCATATGGCTATCTCATTACAATGCAGCAGAAAAAACTATATAGCATGGAGTCCTTCATCTTCAAAGTGCCACAGGCAATCATGTTGGTTGTAGACTTGTAATCCTATTCAACACACTTCATTAACATCAAACAAACCTGCAACATAATAAGTTACAGCCACAAGGGTCAATACATTTGAATTGTATTGGCAAGTGATACTATGGTAGAATAGTAGTATCTATCATCTATATGCATTTGGCTAAGTGGAGCTTAGGCTTGCTTAGGTCAAAATAGATTTTTCTTATCATTTGAAAACACTAAGTTTTTGTTTGTCAAAATCACCCAAGGAACAACCAATAGAATTGGTTAAACTTTAACCCTTGTTCAACCACAAGTGTTAAACTTAGAAATTGGGATGAGGAGATCCTTGATAGCTTCCATGTCTTCATGCTCAAATTGTCCATTGCCGGGGAAACGGTAAGTACTTATATTTTACTCTCTCTAGAGGTGGTGCACTTTCCCCACAAGACTCAACATGCATCGAGACAAGATATTTCAGAAGACTTCCCTTAGATCAAATGGACGCGTTCCATCCTATCACCCCCTACCACCTTCTGTCCATCTGGCTAAGTTATTGCAACCTATATGATCCAGGCAGAGCCCATATACCATGTGGTTGCACTAGAAGCTTCTAAACACTAAGTATCTCAAATCCCTGTGTTCCTGGGTGGCTTCCCACAAGTGAGATATACCAGGTATTGCCCCTGGGTAACCACTCAACACAATCCATTCATTCCATTCCACCCAGGTAATTCATTCACATAGTTGTTTTATTAAACAAAAACATAAGTCAAAAGACTTAGTAAAATTTCCATAGCATGTGTATATAATCCACCCTTGTTTACTACTAGCTAGGCTAAGCATGATATCAACAAGTATCTTAGAGAATATTTCTACCAAGACTACAACTACTAGGATTTCCCATAGCATAGCATATAGATACTTAGCAAAAATTTCATGCAAGCCCTATACAAAATATCACTAGTGCATAGTCAAAATAATGGGATAAATACATGAAAGCACCACTTGCCTTTTTGGTAGAGAATATAGGTTCACTCCTTGATCTTTTATTTGAAAAGTGGTTTCTAATAGGCTATAAACATTTAAAAAACACCTATTGGTCATTTTTAAATGTTTTTAACCATTTGTTTGTATTCAAATTTCCAGAACTTTTTCTGTAGGTTTTTATACTGTTTAACAATGTATTTTAAAGTCCTATTTTAAAATATTTTCTTATATTCTCTTAGGGTTTAATATTTATTTAAATTAGACATTTGTCTTTATTTAAATAAGATTTTAAATATGTTTCCAATTCATCTTATTTTATTCAAATGATTTAAACATCTATTTAAATTCAAATGTTTCTCAAACCTTTTCAGTAAGATTGTACTTCTTAGTAATGTGTTTGAAATTCCATTTTAGATTATTTCAAATATTCTTTTATGGTTTAATATTTATTTAAATGGGGTTTGTGTCTTTATTCAAACCATTGATTCAAGCTTCCATTTGAATTCAAATTTCACCAAATCTTTTTAGTAGGTTTTAAAACATTTAGGAGTTGATTAGTTGGCCCACCTTGGAAAATATTCAAATATTTTCTCATGATTTATTATTTATTTTAGTTAAGCCTTTTGTCTTTATTTGCATAATTTTAATATGGTTTCAAACCATATAATTCTATTTAATTAATCCTTTATTCTTTTTAAGTTAATTGGATAACTTTTAATCCACTTTGGCAATTTCAGTTATTACTTTATCATGCTTTAATTAATCATTTACATTAGGAATTTTGTCTTTATTTAAATAATATTTATTCCTTTATAAGTTTTTATTCAAATAATATTTATTCCTTTATTTTATTTGTATTATCTTTATTCCATTTGCTCATGGATTTAATTCAAGTTTTAAATTGTCTTCTAAATAATTTTCTTGGGATTTATTATTTAGTTTAGGCAATTTGTCTTTATTTAAATAAAATAGAATATGGTTAAAAGCCCATATGATTTTATTTAAATAATCTTTTATTCCTTTTCATTATTCAATAAACTTTCATTTGTTTATGGATTTGGCCAAGATTTAATTTGGCTTTTAAATATTTTTGATTTATTTCTTTCTTTCTTCGTCTTATAAAATCCATATCTTTTTATTTATAGATCCAAAATTGGTGATTCCAATTTGTATAATTTTATTTAATATTTGTTTATCTTTTTAAATACCTTTAGGATTAATTTTCTCACAATTTGCTACGGATTTTAGCTAGGGGCTTTATTAGCTTTGGAAACTATTTCCTTTTATCTTATCATATTCATACGTTTTTATTCATGGCTCCAAATTAAGTGAAACCAGTTTCTATGGCTTTATAATATTTTTATTTATCATTTTTTATCCTTTATAAATGTTTGTTGTTGAATTTTTATATGGATCAAATCCATAGTCTTAGAGAGATCTTGGAAATGATTTTCTTCCATTAGGGTTTTAGTTTATTTTTCCCAAGTGTTTAAATTCAAGATTCTTTCCATGCATAAAATGCATTTGATCTTTGGAAGTGTTTTATTTCATTATGATTTGGGGTTTTGGTTTAACTTTTCCAAGTGTTTAAATTTCAAGATACATTCATTGATGAATGCATTTCACTTGATTGAAATTTTGTTGGATGCCCTTTTCATTCAAATTTTGTTCAAGAAGGGTTTTAATGTTTCCATTTAGAAGCAAAAAGTTTCTTTTCACCCTAATTTTCAACAATTAATTCTTTTGTTTATTTATTTTTCACATTTCAAAATTTGGAAAATTTTGGGATGTGACAGGCTACCACCCTTAAAAGAAATCTCGTCCCGAGATTTGGGAAGGCTAGAGGTTACAAGTTGGCTTCAAGACAACTAGAGGGCTGCCACCCTTAAAAGATTTCCAAGTAGATTACAATTTTGCTTACTTGGGGTCTTAATGTAACTTCTCTGGACAGTTGTTTGCATAATGGCCTAGCTCTTTGCATTTGAAACATGTGACAGTGTCGATGTCTCTCATAGGTTTGCTTGTCTTGTATTTCTCCTTTTCTGGACAATGTGATGCATGATGGCCTAGTTCCTTGCATTTGTGGCACATCACTTGGCTAATATCCTTCTTTCATCTTTGGTATCACTTCCTCTTGTTTGTTTCCTTGGTTCTTCTTCTTTTCTAGACATTTATTGGCATAGTGTCCCATCTCTTTGCAATTGTAACATTACACCTGGCTAATGTCTTGCTTGTTGGGATTAGGGCATTTCTTCTTTTTGGGTCTCTCCAAAGCTATGAGGGCTCTTTGTTCTCTTCATAATTCACCTCAAAGGTGGGAAATCTTTCTCTCTTCTTGGGGCAGTCACTAGAGATGTGACCTTCTTGTCCACATGAGTAACAACACTTTATGGTCACTTTGGGTGTGGCCTTATGAGGCACGGTTCTGACTTTGTCTTTATCCTTCTTGGTTGAAGTTGTTCCCTTATGGAGGTTTCCAAACATTTGATGCATTCCATCTTGTTTAATTTGTTGAACTATAGGATAGATGGGGCATTAGATAGGGACATGATTATTTCCTTCACATAGGAAACAAGTAACTTGGGATGTGGGGCATTGTTTAGTTAGATGTTTCTCTTCACAATTAGGGCATTGGTCCACACGCTCTTTATAAGTGTGTCCTATGTCTCCACAAATATTGCAAGCTTGAGTTCCTTCTATAATATCATCCTTGATATCATTATTGTCACAATCACTTTGGGAAAGGTTGCTTATCATGTTGATCATTTGGTTGTTCATCCTTTGCAACAATTGGGATTGGGTTTCCAAGAACTTTTGCATGGCTGGATCTAACTCATTGTGGTCGGCTAAAAAGTGAGTTGTCACTTGATTCAACTGGGCTTGGGTTGCTATCAGTTGTTCTCTCATGTACATCTCTTGGTTGTTGTTTTCACCATCCTTGATGTTGGAGTTTCTTGGAGAAGTCATCTATTTGGTTTGGATTGGGATTAGAATAGGCAAAAAAAAATTCTAGAGGAGAATTCTACTCATACAGAACAATTCACACAAGAAATGTGCAAGCAATCAGAATCATGCATTCCACTCAAACAACAAGGTTCAAGCACATTTTTGGCAACAAGATATTTTTGCTACACCACCTAAGTTGGTGTGATCAAAAAATCGATCTAAACTAAACACTAGTATGGTGGTCCAACTATGGTTATCACTTGAGATCAATCCATTCTTCTTAGTTGTTTCTTCATGAACAAGATCATTTTATCCTTGGAAAAATTCTTGCATCTTGGTCACAAAGCTTCAAAGGTGATGATAGTTCCTTCTAGGTCTTGTTTCCTTAGTCTTCAAGCCTTGAGTAATATTTCTTGTCTCACTTGAAGTCCTTGGTGATGTTCAAGTTGAAGTCCTTGGTGAAACTAAAGTTGAAGTCATTGGTGATGTTTAATTCCTTTGCTCATGTTGGAGTTTTGTCCATCAAGTTGAAAAGAGGGGAGATGTAGAATCAAAACCAAAAGGGTTGAGGAAAGAGTTTACAAGATTGTTTGTAAATAAGTATGGAACAAATTCAACTCCTATTTTTTTCTAAGGGGTTTTGTCCAATCCTAGGGTTACAATCCTACAGGAAACACAGTGCTCTGATACCATCTATAGAGGTACCAACCTGATAAGGTAGAGATCCCTGTGTTTACAATGCTAGTCCCTGGATCAATAGCTAGCATCCAGAGTTTAAGATGTAATATCAAGAAACAAAGGTCATATTACAACTTTATAACCAGGAATAAAATAATTCATTACATCTTACATAGCTCATATGGCTATCTCATTACAATGCAGCAAAAAAATCTATATAGCATGGAGTCCTTCATCTTAAAAGTGCCACGGGCAATCATGTTGGTTGCAGACTTGTAATCCTATTCAACACACTTCACTAACATCAAACAAACCTGCAACATAATAAGTTACAACCACAAGGGTCAATACATTTGAATTGTATCGGCAAGTGATCCAATGGTAGAATAGTAGTATCTATCATCTATATGCATTTGGCTAAGTGGAGCTTAGGCTTGCTTTGCTCAAAATAGATTTTTTCTTATCATTTGAAAACACCAAGTTTTTGTTTGTTAAAATCACCCAAGGAACAACCAATAGGATTGGTTAACCTTTAACCCTTGTTCAACCACAAGTTTTAAACTTATAAATTGGGATGAGGAGACCCTTGATAGCTTCCATGTCTTGATGCTCAAATTGTCCATTGCCGGGGACACGGCTAAGTACTTATATTTTACTCTCTCGAGAGGTGGTGCACTTTCCCCACAAGACTCGACATGCTTCAAAACAACATCTTTCAGAAGCCTTCCCTTATACCAAATGGACGTGTTCCATTCTATCACCCCTACCACCTTTTGTCCATCTGGCTAAGTTATTGCAACCTATATGATCCAGGCAGAGCCCATATACCATGTGCTTGCACTAGAAGCTTCTAAACACTAAGTATCTCAAATCCCTTTGTTCCTGGGTGGCTTCCCACAAGTGAGATACACCAGGTATTTCCCCTGGGTAACCACTCAACATAATCCATTCATTCCATTCCACCTAGGTGATTCATTCACATAGTTGTTTTATTAAACAAAAACAAAAGTCAAAAGACTTAGTAAAATTTCCATAGCATGTGTATATAATCCACCCTTGTTTGCTACTAGCTAGGCTAAGCCTGATGTCAACAAGTATATTAACTTAGAGAATATTTCTACCAAGACTACAACTACTAGGATTTCCCATAGCATAGCATATAGATACTTAGCAAAAATTTCATGCAAGCCCTATACAAAATATCACTAGTGCATAGTCAAAATAATGGGATAAATACATGAAATCACCACTTGCCTTTTTGGTAGAGAATATAGGTTCACTCCTTGATATTGCAATTGTCACACTCTTCAAATTTCACTACAATTCAATCAAGCAAGGCACAAATTCAATTCTAGCATTCAAACAATTCACCACATAAAATAATAAAAACAAAGAAATGTATGCAAGCATGCAAAAGATTGTTTTATTTGAAAAGTGGTTTCTAATAGGCTATAAACATTTAAAAACACCTATTGGTCATTTATAAAAGTGGCAAAACCATTTAATATCAAGTTAGTGAAAATGGCCATTTAAATCATTTTTGTTTTGCTAGAAATGATTTAAATCAAACTAATAATTTCTAGTGTTAGCCAAATTTGTTTTTAAACCCAAATGTTAGTGTTTATGGTCAAAGTGTTTAAAAAAGTCCTTTTTCAAAAAAGGTTTCACTCAAAAATCATTTTCGAATCAAGGCAACATTTTGTTTTACTAGAAATGCTTTTTATTCAAAGGAATAATTCCTTAGTGTCAAAAAATATAATTTTAAATCCAAAAGTTAGTTTTATGGTCATTAGGTTCAAAACAAATCATTTGCAAAATATTTTACCCAAAAATCATTTTAGAATAATTTTTATAACCAAAATAGGCTTACAAATGTTTCTACAAAAACACCTAAATTTCCAGAAGCGAAATACTAAACTAAGGGCATGGTTGCAAATGTTTCATTTTCTTGATTCCAATGATATAAAATTTGTAATTTTTGGACGTGTAAAACAAAAGTTATGAATTTTACAAAATCTAACATCTAATAGATCATTTCTGTTTTTTTTAAAAGACAGTCCACGCGTCACAATCTCATTGGCTGTTACCGGTTCATGAGGATCGAGCAGAAAAAGCCATTGGATATAATGGGCATCGCACGACACAGATCAACTAAAAATGTTTCGCCTAAGATCTAATCTACACCAAACGATCAAGATCTAACGGACAGCAGCAGGTGACCACAATCTGGCGGCGCTAGCAATGGTGAGCAGCATTTAGGCGGTGGCGTTCAGGCTAATACAGGAAGCAAGGGAGAGGGGAAGAAGCTCACCGGGTTCGCTAGGTCGTGCTGATGCTCAACTTTGTCGTTGCAGGATCAATTAAGCCTTTTGTCTTTATTTGCATAATTTGAATATGGTTTCAAACCATATAATTCTATTTAATTAATCCTTTATTCTTTTTAATTTAATTGGATAACTTTTAATCCACTTTGGCAATTTCAGTTATTACTTTATCATGATTTAATTAATCATTTACATTAGGAATTTTGTCTTTATTTAAATCAAATATGGTTCAAGTCCATATAAGTTTTTATTCAAATAATCTTTATTCCTTTATTTTATTTGGATTATATTTATTCCATTTTCTCATGGATTTAATTCAAGTTTTAAATTGTCTTCTAAATAATTTTCTTGGGATTTATTATTTAGTTTAGGCAATTTGTCTTTATTTAAATAAAATAGAATATGGTTAAAAGCCCATATGATTTTATTTAAATAATCTTTTATTCCTTTTTATTATTCAATAAACTTTCATTTGTTTATGGATTTGGCCAAGATTTAATTTGGCTTTTAAATATTTCTTATTTATTTATTTATTTCTCTTATAAAATCCATATCTTTTTATTTATCGATCCAAAATTGGTGATTCCAATTTGTATAATTTTATTTAATATTTGTTTATATTTTTAAATCCCTTTAGGATTAATTTGCTCACAGTTTGGTATGGATTTTAGCTAGGGGCTTTATTAGCTTTGGAAACTATTTCCTTTTATCTTATCATAATCATACGTTTTTATCCATGGCTCCAAATTAAGTGAAACCAATTTCTATGGCTTTATAATATTTTTATTTATCATTTTTTATCCTTTATAAATGTTTGTTGTTGAATTTTTATATGGATCAAATCCATAGTCTTAGAGAGATCTTGGAAATGATTTTCTTCCATTAGGGTTTTAGTTTATTTTTCCCAAGTGTTTAAATTCAAGATTCTTTCCATGCATAAAATGCATTTGATCTTTGGAAGTGTTTTCTTTCATTATGATTTGGGGTTTTGGTTTAACTTTTCCAAGTGTTTAAATTTCAAGATACATTCATTGATGAATGCATTTCACTTGATTGAAATTTTGTTGGATGCCCTTTTCATTCAAATTTTGTTTAAGAAGGGTTTTGATGTTTCCATTTAGAAGAAAAAAGTTTCTTTTCACCCTAATTTTCAAAAATTAATTCTCTTGTTTATTTATTTTTCACATTTCAAAATTTGGAAAATTGTGGGATGTGAGAAACATGGTCTCATATGTGCTTTGAGGCCGCTCATCAATGTTGCTTGTTGCACCCATGCCAATCTGGCCAGTTGTGTTGTTTGCCCAAGCCTGGCACTTCAAGATCTACCTTGGTAATCATGCTAACATAGAGGCCCACATATACCAAGATCTTTGCTACCGAAGCTCAATGCAACCCATTGTTGTCCGTTGGCACTTCTTGACCTGTTCATCGCCAAGTTCTGCTAAGTGAACAAGAACCCAAAGACCGCCGCTGCCCGATCCATCCAAGTGGGCCATCAATAACCCTACATGATCCTGAAGGTCGCCAACATGGAATCGAGCATCACCACACCCTAATATCATCTCCATGGGCTCGCACCAAAGATCTTATTCATGGACATCGAAGACAATTACTTCCCTACATCCGAAGACCGAATTAGAGGATCCTCGAACCAAAGCTCTCCGAATCAAAACATGTGAACCTAAACCACCACTATTTTTATAATATGACATGTACCTTGTTGCATATTAAATCATTCATGATTGCATACATATCAGCTTGTGCTTTTAGGTTAAATAGAAATTCACCTAAATTAAATATGGAGTGTATATGTGAGATGTTGGTGTCTCATTTTGACCCCATTTAATATTGTGTAACTCACTAATTCCATATCTTGTCATGCTAATAAGCATTTAATTTTTGGGGGTAGCTAAACTTGATTCTCTAATTAATTTTTGGGATTACTATTATGCTTAATTTTCATCAATAAGTCCTAGCCTGACCTTATAGTCACAAAACTACCTCTGATTGGCTCGGATTTTGATCATTAGGTCCCTAAGTGATCATAAAGTTATCAAATGGCTTTGGATTAGACAAAAATTTCGTCAATAGGTCCGCTCATGACTATGTAGTCATAAAATGGCTCTCATTGTCCCGGGTTTTCATCATTTGGTCCCCAAGTGACCTTAAAATTATCAAATGGCTTCAGACTGTTGTGAATTTTATAAACAGGTACCCATGTGAGATCCCCGCTAACCATAGTCATACAATGGCCATTGATTAGCCCGATTTTTCATCATTAGGTCCCCAAGTGGCCATAAAATTATCAAATGGTGCCGGATTAGCCAAAAAATCGTTAATAGGTCCGCTCATGACTATGTAGTCATAAAATGGCTCTCATTGTCCCAGGTTTTCATCATTTGGTCCCCAAGTTACCTTAAAATTATCAAATGGCTTTAGACTATCCCTCATTTGCCCCGATTCTCATCATTAGGTCCTCAAGTAACCATAAAATTATCAAATGACCCTAAATTGGCCTGAATTTTCTCAAATGCATCCCCAAGTGGCCGATGTATTGCAAAATGGCCTGGTTGCGCCCGAACATTTGGAAATTGTGAATAACCCCATGTGTTCATACATGGACCCAAATACCTTCACATTCACTATCCAATTTTCACAACTTTATAAAAAATCTTAGCTCCTTGCACCGCAAAACATTGCTCCTTACATATTTTTGCAAAAAGACATCCATATACTCTATTATCCAAAAAGAACCCCGCTCAACAAGTCTCCTTTGCGGAAATACACTTAGGTATTCTTCATTATGACGAAAAAACATACATGTTCCAGTGGAATGGTGTGGAGAGAAATCTCTTACAGGACAAGGAGATGAAACCTACCAAGCATCCACTAAATGGTTGACAAAGTTCTATCCTCTCCTTGCTGAAATGGGAAACCCTTAGAAGGAAGGAATCTCCATCCGGCATAAGACTAAAGTCCCTTGATGATCAATATGAAGTTCAAGCTCAAGAATTTTCACCTACACCCATATAGACAGGTCTCGTGACTATAGATCACGGGGACTCTTTTTCTAAGAATGGGTATTGCCCTACAAATAGGACCCGCAACCTACTAGGCGCCTACATAGACAAAATTCAATCCAAGAAAGTCAATTATGGGTCAACAAGGACCCTGAGTTTTGACATGGTAAACATGTCAAAGATATCTATAAAGACATAAAAGATAAAGTCAAAGATGAATCCATGAACCAAGAAGAACATCAAGTAGATAGGTAGTTAGATTAGTCAACCATGGGCTAAGGCCCATATCCTCTCTCATCCACATCCCTCATGGGATAGTGGAACAAACTTTACCATTATATCTCTCCCACCTACCATCATGTAGGGTAACCTTGGCCATTTGTAGAGGACCCCTTCCCAATATAAACTTCAAAGGGGGAGGTAGGAGTTCAATTCATTCATTTCCCATTTAATACAAGAGGGGAGAGGGCTAAAGCTCCACTTGAGTTCTAGTTTTGGACCCGACGATCCATGTCCAACTTGGACCGACATTGTGTGGAACCTTGACTTTGCCTCATAAATCAATGTTCGGACCGGGGTCCATGCTCAAACCCTATGACTCTCTCCTAATGTAGGACTAAGCCGCTACCCAACGAGACGGCCTAACCTACTCAAAAACATCATTGTATTAATTCTTGCATAATATACAACGATATTTTCTATAATGCCAACGTACACACACTAATTTTTATTTACCATTACTTGATAATTACCCGCTAAACATGGGGCTCAAGGCACCCCTATCCATTTTTTGTCCGATTTGGACGACATGCTTCTTTGCCATCGATTCAGTTGGTGCCATCATATCTAGAACGAATGGTGGATGTTGGGTTCAAGGCACATCGCTCCTCACCTATGGGAAGTCACCCGAGGTCAGCCTGCCTCGCGTATCCCAGGCTCTGACCTGCTAATAACTGATGGGGTTCGTTGCAGAGAAAACAAAAAAATTCCTATGGTTGCAACTGCCAAGATCGAATCATGGAGATACTATGTAACAATTACAAATGGACTCACCCTCAAAGACCGTTAGCAGGATAACATTCCCGCAAACAAATGTGGTTGATGTATATGTACACGACCATCCTCGAGGACATGCAGACAATCCGCACCACAAACGGGCAACGCCTCCATAATCGGTCGCACGTGTGGTGTGCTGATGACTCCCGAACCCTCGCTCCAGCCGGGCAGCGGAAGTAGCGGATCCCCGGGAACTCCAACAAGGCTAACAAGAGGCTAACAAGGCTAAGTAGCGGATCCCCGGGAACTCCATGGTTGAGGTGGTGGAGGGGAAGATCTTGAGCATGGCTTATCCTAAGCACCTTTTCTAGTGGCAATGAACAAGGCTAACAAGAGGGATAAGATTCCAACCAAAGGGCATATGAGAGAATGGGAAAGTGAGTGTGAGAGAGAGGGAGGTCTCCACCTCCTTTTATAGGGGGGACGGGGGCAAGCCCCTCCCTTAGCCGGCAGCCAATAGGGTGCCCCTCCCCTCCTCTCACTCATGTGGGTGGAGTCTCTACTCGCATAAGTTCAATCTCCACTTTCTCCCATTTATTCTCTACTAAAAAACCAAAGGTATTTCCATTAAAGCACTTTAATTATCTTATTTGAATGCAAATCAATTTAATGAACAATTCATTTAATGAGTACTTCATTTAATAAACACTTCATTTAATGAACACATTAACATTTTGATCCCTTGCTTTGTTTTGATACCCCGAAACCACTTCGGCAGATTTGACAGAACAAATTCTTGCGATGTCCATTATATTCCCATGTGTTTCCTATCTTCTCAATTGCGTCGACTAACCTTAAGTGTGTCTACCTATGGGTTCAAGAACTATGTAGACATGCTCGATACTCTCTTCGATCAATACTCATTAGCAGGACCTAGAGATCCATAATGACTCCCACTAGTTCCACAAAGATCCGATAATCGTCTGGACCTCTTTCACTTTAATCAAATTCCTTTTGTCTCGCGATATTTTACTTGTACGAGATACGATCACTTGTATCATCCGTACCTTGTTTAATCCCGTTCCCGACAATTAATATTTTTCTCATTTTCTTGATATAACATTCTAGTGATCAAATCACTTGCTTGCAAGCTATGTCAATTTGATATCACCGAGAGGGCCCTAAGTATATCTCTTCGTCATCTGGATGGAAAAATCCCACTCTTGATCCACCAAGCATGAACTAACACTTTCCAAGTACCTAACGACACCTTTATAATCACCTTGTTACGGTGTGACATTTGATGGAATCAAAGTACTCTTCCGGTGAAAGTGATTGATGTGATCTCATGGTCTAAGGACATTGATTTACTACGAATGTGTTAGAAATATAAACTTGAGGAACTGATCGTATTGCTAAATCTACTGCAGGTTACTGGTAACCTCCAAGTGCAGGGATCACCATAGTACCTCTCAATGTGGAAGTAGGGTATCGATCCGCAGGAGCAAGAAGGAAAATATATCTATTCTTTACAACTAGAGTGTCACAAGTTTTAGTTGATTATGCACTAAACAAGTTAAGGAACAAGATGGTTGATTTAATAGATGCAAATTTAATGTAACAAAACAAGAATCTAAAAGTGTCCCAAACCTCTTCAATGCAAGAGGACAAGACAAGGGTTTTCTATTATGGGAACAATGTGCATGGGTTCATGGGTTCACTTAATCCTCTCTTCTCCATCTATGGTGATTATCATGTTATAGATAGTAAGGGTACACACAATTTCAATGTTTTAATGGTACTTTTATGGTGGCTACATGTCGTAAAACACATAGGTGAAAGAAGTACTTCTTTGTGTTTCTAGGTCACCCTTGCAATATGTCCAGCATTTGGTTTTTTGTCACACCACACATCATACTTCTCCCTTTTTACCCCTAGATAAAGGATGTTGGGCTGAATTCATGTCACTCAATACGTATGACGCTGTCACTCGGCCACCCATTACCTACATACATCATACTTCTTAATGGAAAACATTCCAACACTAGTGCAATGATTCATATGTTGTGAGTATTATCACATCTCTCTCATCTACCTCCACTTGGTGGTGTCAATCACCTCATGATATGGATAAACAAGGCATTATGTATAGATTTAAACCATTACATGCATCATAGAATATCCCCAAAGTATGACAAACCATACAAGATCCAACACAACGGTAAATGAATAACAAGTACTATCTCATAACACAATATCCACCATAGGAATTACATAGATAGATACATACTCATGCAAGGCACATCATATGGACTTCAACAATGATCATACATGAGAGAATAGATCAAGTTACCACCATAAACCCAAAGTACAGGGGGTGGACTACTCCCCTCTCATCATGCAGAGAGATGAGGAGGAATTAGTGAAGGAGGAGAGGCGGCCGGAGGCGATTCTGGCAGTGGTTCCCCCTCCAATCTTCCTCCAACTATGGCCAGCACACTTTGTGTTCTTGGTGTTTTCTATCCCCCCTCCTCTTTGTCGAGGATGGCCGCCCCAGGGTATATATAGTCATTTTTAGGTCAAAACAATTTGGTGCCCGATAGATTGAGGTGAATCGGACGGCTGATGGTGCTAGTTAGCACTTCGTTGGAAACCCCAAGAGCAAGCTGTGATCAGCACAGCAGCAAGTCTTCCCTCAGTAGAGACCGAGGTTATCGAACCAAAGGAGGAAGGAAATGTCACACAGGTGTTGCAAGCAATGCGGAGACCTGCACAACACAAACTCAACACTTTGCCCCAACGAATCAGCGAGGTT
This sequence comes from Avena sativa, assembly GCA_916181665.1. Lineage (NCBI taxonomy): Eukaryota > Viridiplantae > Streptophyta > Magnoliopsida > Poales > Poaceae > Avena > Avena sativa. Next base: position 48,106,032 of record OV702279.1, on the reverse strand, counting down.
GTCAAGCTCACCGGTTTGCTGTAACAAAGGATTAAACGTATGGTGTGGAAGGTAATGGTTTGCAGCAAGTAAACAAGTAATAGTGGAATATGTATCAATGGTAAAGATTGGACCGGGGTCCATAGTTCACTAGAGGTGCTCTCCTTAGATAAACAACATGGCATGAAGGGTAAACAAATTACAGCAGGGCAATTGACAGGAATTGAGCAAGTCATAACAATGCAATTACTAGTCAGAAAGATCCTATGATATTCGATTGGGAAATACAACAAGATACATAGACCGCCATCCAACTGCATCTATGACTAGAAGTCCACCTTCAGGTTATCATCCGAACCCCCTCCAGTATTAAGTTGCAAGCAACGGAAAACTTCTTTAAGCAAAGTGTGTAAGGTAAACAGTCCACATGTTCCATGAACAAGAGACTGTTGTTTTCTCCCTAGTAGCAACAGCACATCTACAACCGATGATATTTATGTCACTTCCCTTGGAAACTAGAGGCATGAACCCACTATCGAGCATAAATACCCCCTCTTGGAGGCACTAGCAACTACTTGGCCAAGATAGCTATAACAACGGAGATCATGCAAGATCACAAAAAACACAGACATGATAGAATCATAAAGACAAAACCATTAATCAAACCAACATAATAATCTCAATATCCATCGGATCCCCGCAAACACAACATGCATGATTACAAATAGATTAGATCTTGATCATGAACGGAGCTCACAAGATCTATACATGAAAGAACAAAGGAGGAGATACAACCATCTAGCTACTACATGGACCCATAGTCCAAGGTGGAACTACACACGCATCATACCGGAGAGAAGGCCTCCGAGATGATCTCCCCTCCGGCAGGGTGCCAGGAAGAACTTCAGATCCCATCTGTCACATCCCAAGATTTTCCAAATCTTGTAATGTGAAAAATAAATGAATAAAATAAAACTTTGTTGATTTTCAGGGTGAGAAGAAACTTTTGAATCCAATTGGAAACTTTCAAAACCTATTTGGATCAAATAAAATCCTAAAGGGATTTAAAAAGATAAATAAACAATAAAGTTAAAATATTTGAAATTACTATTTTTGAATCTTTTAATAAAAAGATTTGGTGTTCAAATGAAAAGGTAGAAATATAAATAAGGATTATTTTATAGAGCCAAATTAAACCTTGGCCAAGCTTTTGAAATAAAACATTTTGTTTTGATCAAAAGAATAAAGATTTATTTAAAGAAAATAATAGGGATTTATTAATACCCAATTTTGTTAAAGTAAAGACTTTCCCTTTTTAATAAAACATTAAAACTTATTAATTTATTTTAAATAAGTTTCCAAGTATTTTATATTCTCAAATAAAACCTACTGAAGTGTTTTGATTTTATTTTTAGATTTCAAATGGAGTTCTAAATAAAACAAATCCTATTTGAATTAATAACTAAGGACTATTTATTTAATTATTAAATAGATCCTAAAAAGAATAAAAAATATTATTATTTTGTGTTGGACTTTGGTTTATGTTAAACAGAACCAAAACTCAATACAAGTGTGGTGAATGTTTGATTTGATTTGAATGTTTAAATTGTTGATTGAATTTCAAAACAGGAAATCAAATTAGAAAAAGGAAAAGATTCAGAAAAAAAAATGCAAAGGACACAGCCCAGCCGGCCAGCCCAACAAGCCCAACAGCAAGCCCAGTTTCCCTCCCCCTCTCTGCAAATCGTTTTTCACTCTTTCTCGCACCCACAGAGCGACAGAAAGGTGGACCCTATTTCCCTTTTCCCTCTCTCGCTGCCAGACGACCCCACCACCAGCTCACTCTCTTCTTCCTCGCGCAGACCCCGCCCTGAGCGTTGCTGCCATTTACGCCGGCGATGAATACGCGTTGAATATGCCCTTGAATCCTCCCAGTAACCGCACACATTTAAACGCCCGCGTCTTACCTCCCTTTCCCCCCAGATAGCTCTCTCCCTCTGCCTCCAGGCTGCGACTATTTCGCCTCGCATCGCCACTGCTCCGGCGAGTTCCGCGAACAATTCCGGTGAGTACACGCCGCCCCCTCCTCTCTAGTTCACGCTCACTGGACCTCCGTCACTTTGCGCATCCACAGACCCCAGCCACACTACCTCTGGTGACCCAGAGCGTCGGCAACCACCTCGACTGAGCGCCGCCGCGTCTGCTTCTCTCTCTGGCGAGTTTTCCTGGTAAGTCTAGACCACCCCGAGCCCTCTCAATCACGCACGCATCATCACCATGTCTTTGCGCGTCTGACCATGCACTCCGTTTGCTCCCTCGTGACCCGTAGCGCCGTCCCCGACGACGACAGAGCGTGGCCGTCGTCAGACGCAACTCCGGCGAGAAATCCCGCTGGAACCAGAACGCCCCTTGACGAGCTGACCGTACCTTGAGCATCAGAGCGTCACCATGATCACTGTAAGCACCGCCCCTTCTCTCTTTGCTTCCTGCATCACCAGTACCGCCACCGTCTGAGCGTCACCGCCGCTAGCAGCCGCGCAGCGCCGCCAGTTCTTGGCAAGTTGATAAGAGCCGTTCGATTTAGATCGTAGTGACATGATAGAACCACTTAACGGCGAAGGGGTACGCGATCTGAACAGCGTGATCTGTTTAGATCCAACGCCTCACGCTGCTGATCCGGTCGAAGCGGTACCGCCCAATGAGAACACGCCGCGTGGCACTAGTTGTTTTAAAACAGAGTTTGAAATCAGATTGATTTGCAAATTTGTAAACCTTGTAACTTTTGATCCACACGTCCAAAAATTACAAACTTTATATCAATGGAATCAATGGAACAAGCCCTAGCCAACCATGCAATTTGTTTAGTAAAAAGTTTCTGTTAGATTGTTTGTTTTTGCAGAAACATTGTATGCTTGATTAGGTTATAAAAATTGTTCCAAAATGTTTTTAGGGTTAAATTCTTTGCAAATTGGTTTGTTGTGAACCTACTGACCTTAGGAACCAACTTATGGATTTAAAAATGTATTTTGTGAAGGTTAGGAATAAAAACTTGAATTAGCTCTTTTCTAGTCAAATAAAAGTATTGATTTTGTTATGGAAATGCTTTTTGAACAAAAACCTTTGGAAAATGTTTTGATTCAAAGCTACTGACCCCAAACATCAAGTTTTGTGAACTAACAACTTATTTGGTGAACAATATAAAATTGTTGCTTTGCTAAAAACATTTTCCACCACATAAAATAATGTTTGGATTTAAAAATGGTTTATAGATAAAACCCTTTTGCAAATGACTTTACCACTTTAGAAAATTACTACTTTGAGCCTTACAATGTTTAGAGCCTAGTAGAAACCACCTTTGCAAATAAAACTACATTTTGCATGCTTGCATGCATGACTTGTTTTCTATTATTTTATGTGTGATGTTTTGTTTGTTTGATTATGGGTTGGAATGCTAGTTGATTTTGTGTTTGCTTGATTGACTTGTAGTGAAGTTAGAAGAGTGTGAGATTAGCAAGATCAAGAAGTGAACCAACAACCCCTACCAAAAAGGCAAGTGACACTATCATCCAAAGTCCTATTATTTTCATTATACTTAGTGGATTTTTGAAACATGCATGAAAAGGATTTCTATACTATATGGTATGCTAAATCCTAATAGGATACCCTTATACATTCCTTAGTGAAAACAGTGTAGATGTAAAATGCTTAGCCATGCTACATATTTTGAGAAGAGATACATGTTGAGATTTTATAAAGTTGAGAAAAGACTTGTGTTTTTATATAATAAAACAAGTACTCAATGAACCACCTGGGTGGACAAGGATAATCAAGTTTTGGACAAGGTGGAAACAAGAGGAACCATGTTTATATGGCAATCTCTTTTTGTTGTGCACCGGATGAAAACCACCCAGGGACTTAGAGATTGAACATGTTTCTCCAACAGTGGCTTCCGTGTACAGCCACATGCTATTATGGCTCTGGCTTAGTCAACTACATTGGGAAGACCCATGCATTGGTCTTCAGGTTAACTGAAAATGAGGGAACTCGGAACCCTACATGGGTGCCTGAAGACAAGCTAGCATGGTGTATGGGAGGACCCTATGGAAAGACTTCGTCACATTCTCAATCTGCCAGTACTCCATCTTGGTGAGTACTTATCCAGCGGCCACTGGTGGCAACAAGATGAGAGTGTGTCATGTGGGTAAACTGTACAACTTCTGCAGAAGATAATAAAAATCTAAGTACTTAGCCGTGTCCCCGGTTATGGACAATACTGAGCAACTAAAGGCCTGGAGCTATGGGAAATCTCGACATTCCAATTTCTAAAAGAAAAACTTTTAAGTGACAACAAAATGCTTGAAGCACTTGGGGTGTACCAAGGAGCTCAAGAGATTTGATAAAAACTTGAAGCACTTGGGGATTTACCAAGGAGCTCAAGAGAATTTTGATAAAAACTTGAAGCACTTGGGGATTTACCAAGGAGCTCAAGAGATTTTAACAAAGACTTGAAACACTTGGGGTTTTACCAAGGAGTTCAGAAAGATTTGACAAAAGATCAAAACTATTTTGAAAAGATAGGATAAATTATTGCTTTCTGCAAATGAGCCTAAAACCCTACTTAGCCAAATATGCATGTAATGATAGGATCCACTTATATTCTACATAGTAGTGAAGCTTGTCAATACAATTCAAATGTATTGACCCTTGTGGCTGTAACTTGTAATGTTGCAGGTTTGATTGATATTAGTGAAGTTGATTGATTAGGATTACAAAGTCTACAACCAACATGTTTGCCTGTGGCACTTTGAAGATGAAGGACCCCATGCTTATAGATATTCTGCTGCAATGTAATGTAATGGCCAAATGAGCTATGTAAGATGTAATAAAATTATGTTATTCCTGGTTATAAAGTTATATTATGACCTTTGTTCCTTGATATTACATCTTAACTGTGGATGCTAGCTATTGATCCAGGGACTAGCATTGTAAACACAGGGATCTCTACCTTATTAAAGGTTGGGACCTCTACAGATGGTATCAGAGCATTGTGTTGCCTGTAGGATTTGTAAACCTAGGATTGGACAAAATCCTTAGAAGAATAGGAGTTGTATTTGTTCCAAAACTTATTTACAAACAATCTTGTAAACTCTTTCCTCAACCATTTTGGTTTCAACTCTACATCTCTTCTACTTCAACTTGATGGAAGAACCTACACCATGGCCAAAGACTTCACCATGTGCAAAGGACTTCATCAACTCTAATGACTTCAACTTCTTCAACTCTAATGACTTCAACATCTTCAACTTTAATGACTTTAACATCTTCAGCATATTCACCAAGGACTTCAACCTTGGATATCACTAAGGACAAGTGAGACAAGAAATCTTGCTCAAGATTTGGAGACTAAGGAAACACAACTTAGAAAGAACCCTCATCACCTTTGAAGTTTTGTGACCAAGAATTTTCCTAAGGAAACCATGATTTCATGCAAGAAGAATCAACCAAGAAGGATGGAAAGATCACAAGTGAACCATATAGATGGACCGCCATATTTTAGTTAAGACAAACCCACCAACTTATGTGGTGTAACAAAAGTATTTTTGGTTGCCTAAGTATATGCTTGAACTTTGTTGTTTGAGTGAAATGTTTGGCTTGAGATTGCTTGCACATTGCTTGAGTGAATTGTGATGTGTGTGATTAGAATTATTTCCTTAGAAATATCTTGCCTATTCTAATCTCCATTCAACCCAAACAGATGACTACTCCAAGAGACTCCAACATCAAGGTTGATGACAACAACAACAACAACCAAGAGGACAGCATGAAAGGACTCATAGCAACCCAAAACCAGTTGAACCAAATGATAGCTCAATTCATAGCCAACACCAGTGGGGAAGATCCAACCCTGCAAGGATTTTTGGAAAACCAAGCCCAAATGTTGCATAAGGTGACAGATCAAATGCTCAACATGGAAAGCAACTTTTCCAAAGGAGTTTGTGACAACAAGGATGGCAAAGATGTTATTCTTAAAGGAACCAAAGCTTGTAACATTTGTGGAGACAAGGATCACACTTCCAAGGAGCATGGAAATCAATGCCCCAATTGTGAAGAGAAACATCCAGTTGGCCAATGCCCCACATCTCAAGTGACTTGTTACCTATGTGAAGGAAACAATCATGTCCCTATCCAATGCCCCATCTATTCCATAGTTGAACAAAGGAAACAAGGTGGAGTGCAACAAATGATTGCAAACTATCAAGAAGGATCCAAGTCCACCAAGAAGAATGAGGACAAAGGAAAAGCTCCACTTATACATCCATGCAATACAACACAATTTAAAGGACCAAAGAAGAGGCATATGAATTATCCAAAGAGCAATAGAAGGTCCAAGAAACAAGTAGACATTCCTACCTACAAGATAACATATGAGCAACATGAACTAGATGCACTCCTAGCTTTGGAGAAGCCCAAAAATAAAAAGAAGGACAAAAGCCATGTGCAATGTCATCATTGTAAAGAAATGGGACACTATTCCAGTGAATGTCCAGAGAAACAGAAGTATAAAGAGATTGGCCAAGTATGGTGCAACAACTGCAAAGAGCTAGGCCATTATGCAGCAACTTGTCCACAAGAGACACGTGAAGAACTCAAACTTATTGCATGTTTCAATTGCAAAGAACCAGGACATTATGCAAGCAATTGTCCAGAAAAGATGAAGAACAAGATAAACAAGCCTATGCAGGATCTCAGCCTTGTCACCTGTCTCAAGTGTGGAAACAAAGGACACTATGCAGATGTTTGCCCAGAGAAGTTTCCCCAAGATCCCAAGCAAACCAAGATGTAATTTAGTTGAAAAAATTTTAAGGGTGGTAGTACCCTAGTTTTTTTGAGCCTACTTGTAACCCTAGCCTTCCCAAATCTCGGGACGAGATTTATTTTAAGGGTGGTAGCCTGTCACATCCCAAGATTTTCCAAATCTTGTAATGTGAAAAATAAATGAATAAAATAAAACTTTGTTGATTTTCAGGGTGAGAAGAAACTTTTGAATCCAATTGGAAACTTTCAAAACCTATTTGGATCAAATAAAATCCTAAAGGGATTTAAAAAGATAAATAAACAATAAAGTTAAAATATTTGAAATTACTATTTTTGAATCTTTTAATAAAAAGATTTGGTGTTCAAATGAAAAGGTAGGAATATAAATAAGGATTATTTTATAGAGCCAAATTAAACCTTGGCCAAGCTTTTGAAATAAAACATTTTGTTTTGATCAAAAGAATAAAGATTTATTTAAAGAAAATAATAGGGATTTATTAATACCCAATTTTGTTAAAGTAAAGACTTTCCCTTTTTAATAAAACATTAAAACTTATTAATTTATTTTAAATAAGTTTTCCAAGTATTTTATATTCTCAAATAAAACCTACTGAAGTGTTTTGATTTTATTTTTAGATTTCAAATGGAGTTTTAAATAAAACAAAACCTGTTTGAATTAATAACTAAGGACTATTTATTTAATTATTAAATAGATCCTAAAAAGAATAAAAAATATTATTATTTTGTGTTGGACTTTGGTTTATGTTAAACAGAACCAAAACTCAATACAAGTGTGGTGAATGTTTGATTTGATTTGAATGTTTTAATTGTTGATTGAATTTCAAAACAGGAAATCAAATTAGAAAAAGGAAAAGATTCAGAACAAAAAAAATGCAAAGGACACAGCCCAGCCGGCCAGCCCAACAAGCCCAACAGCAAGCCCAGTTTCCCTCCCCCTCTCTGCAAATCGTTTTTCACTCTTTCTCGCACCCACAGAGCGACAGACAGGTGGACCCTATTTCCCTTTTCCCTCTCTCGCTGCCAGACGACCCCACCACCAGCTCACTCTCTTCTTCCTCGCGCAGACCCCGCCCTGACCGTTGCTGCCATTTACACCGGTGATGAATACGCGTTGAATACGCCCTTGAATCCTCCTAGTAACCGCACACATTTAAACGCCCGCGTCTTACCTCCCTTTCCCCCCAGACAGCTCTCTCCCTCTACCTCCAGGCTGCGACTATTTCGCCTCGCATCGCCACTGCTCCGGCGAGTTCCGCGAACAATTCCGGTGAGTACACGCCGCCCCTCCTCTCTAGTTCATGCTCATTGGACCTCCATCACTTTGCGCATCCACTGACCCCAGCCACACTACCTCTGGTGACCCAGAGCGTCGGCAACCACCTCGACTGAGCACCGCCGCGTCTGCTTCTCTCTCCGGCGAGTTTTCCTGGTAAGTCTAGACCACCCCGAGCCCTCTCAATCACGCACGCATCATCACCATGTCCCTGCGCATCTGACCATGCACTCCGTTTGCTCCCTCGTGACCCGTAGCGCCGTCCCCGACGACGACAGAGCATGGCCGTCGTCAGACGCAACTCCGGCGAGAAATCCCGCTGGAACCAGAACGCCCCTTGACGAGTTGACCGTACCTTGAGCATCAGAGCGTCACCATGATCATTGTAAGCACCGCCCCTTCTCTCTTTGCTTCCTGCATCGCCAGTACCGCCACCGTCTGAGCGTCGCCGCCGCTAGCCGCCGCGCAGCGCCGCCAGTTCTTGGCAAGTTGATAAGAGCCGTTCGATTTAGATCGTAGTGACATGATAGAACCACTTAACGGCGAAGGAGTACGCGATCTGAACCTCGTGATCTATTTAGATCCAACGCCTCACGCTGCTGATCCGGCCGAAGCGGTACCGCCCAATGAGAACACGCTGCGTGGCACTAGTTGTTTTAAAACAGAGTTTGAAATCAGATTGATTTGCAAATTTGTAAACCTTGTAACTTTTGATCCACACGTCCAAAAATTACAAACTTTATATCAATGGAATCAGTGGAACAAGCCCTAGCCAACCATGCAATTTGTTTAGTAAAAAGTTTCTGTTAGATTGTTTGTTTTTGCAGAAACATTGTATGCTTGATTAGGTTATAAAAATTGTTCCAAAATGTTTTTAGGGTTAAATTCTTTGCAAATTGGTTTGTTGTGAACCTACTGACCTTAGGAACCAACTTATGGATTTAAAAATGTATTTTGTGAAGGTTAGGAATAAAAACTTGAATTAGCTCTTTTCTAGTCAAATAAAAGTATTGATTTTGTTATGGAAATGCTTTTTGAACAAAAACCTTTGGAAAATGTTTTGATTCAAAGCTACTGACCCCAAACATCAAGTTTTGCGAACTAACAACTTATTTGGTGAACAATATAAAATTGTTGCTTTGCTAAAAACATTTTCCACCACATAAAATAATGTTTGGATTTAAAAATGGTTTATAGATAAAACCCTTTTGCAAATGACTTTACCACTTTAGAAAATTACTACTTTGAGCCTTACAATGTTTAGAGCCTAGTAGAAACCACCTTTGCAAATAAAACTACATTTTGCATGCTTGCATGCATGACTTGTTTTCTATTATTTTATGTGTGATGTTTTGCTTGTTTGATTATGGGTTGGAATGCTAGTTGATTTTGTGTTTGCTTGATTGACTTGTAGTGAAGTTAGAAGAGTGTGAGATTAGCAAGATCAAGAAGTGAACCAACAACCCCTACCAAAAAGGCAAGTGACACTATCATCCAAAGTCCTACTATTTTCATTATACTTAGTGGATTTTTGAAACATGCATGAAAAGGATTTCTATACTATATGGTATGCTAAATCCTAATAGGATACCCTTATACATTCCTTAGTGAAAACAGTGTAGATGTAAAATGCTTAGCCATGCTACATATTTTGAGAAGAGATACATGTTGAGATTTTATAAAGTTGAGAAAAGACTTGTGTTTTTATATAATAAAACAAGTACTCAATGAACCACCTGGGTGGACAAGGATAATCAAGTTTTGGACAAGGTGGAAACAAGAGGAACCATGTTTATATGGCAATCTCTTTTTGTTGTGCACCGGATGAAAACCACCCAGGGACTTAGAGATTGAACATGTTTCTCCAACAGTGGCTTCCGTGTACAGCCACATGCTATTATGGCTCTGGCTTAGTCAACTACATTGGGAAGACCCATGCATTGGTCTTCAGGTTAACTGAAAATGAGGGAACTCGGAACCCTACATGGGTGCCTGAAGACAAGCTAGCATGGTGTATGGGAGGACCCTATGGAAAGACTTCGTCACATTCTCAATCTGCCAGTACTCCATCTTGGTGAGTACTTATCCAGCGGCCACTGGTGGCAACAAGATGAGAGTGTGTCATGTGGGTAAACTGTACAACTTCTGCAGAAGATAATAAAAATCTAAGTACTTAGCCGTGTCCCCGGTTATGGACAATACTGAGCAACTAAAGGCCTGGAGCTATGGGAAATCTCGACATTCCAATTTCTAAAAGAAAAACTTTTAAGTGACAACAAAATGCTTGAAGCACTTGGGGTGTACCAAGGAGCTCAAGAGATTTGATAAAAACTTGAAGCACTTGGGGATTTACCAAGGAGCTCAAGAGAATTTTGATAAAAACTTGAAGCACTTGGGGATTTACCAAGGAGCTCAAGAGATTTTAACAAAGACTTGAAACACTTGGGGTTTTACCAAGGAGTTCAGAAAGATTTGACAAAAGATCAAAACTATTTTGAAAAGATAGGATAAATTATTGCTTTCTGCAAATGAGCCTAAAACCCTACTTAGCCAAATATGCATGTAATGATAGGATCCACTTATATTCTACATAGTAGTGAAGCTTGTCAATACAATTCAAATGTATTGACCCTTGTGGCTGTAACTTGTAATGTTGCAGGTTTGATTGATATTAGTGAAGTTGATTGATTAGGATTACAAAGTCTACAACCAACATGTTTGCCTGTGGCACTTTGAAGATGAAGGACCCCATGCTTATAGATATTCTGCTGCAATGTAATGTAATGGCCAAATGAGCTATGTAAGATGTAATAAAATTATGTTATTCCTGGTTATAAAGTTATATTATGACCTTTGTTCCTTGATATTACATCTTAACTGTGGATGCTAGCTATTGATCCAGGGACTAGCATTGTAAACACAGGGATCTCTACCTTATTAAAGGTTGGGACCTCTACAGATGGTATCAGAGCATTGTGTTGCCTGTAGGATTTGTAAACCTAGGATTGGACAAAATCCTTAGAAGAATAGGAGTTGTATTTGTTCCAAAACTTATTTACAAACAATCTTGTAAACTCTTTCCTCAACCATTTTGGTTTCAACTCTACATCTCTTCTACTTCAACTTGATGGAAGAACCTACACCATGGCCAAAGACTTCACCATGTGCAAAGGACTTCATCAACTCTAATGACTTCAACTTCTTCAACTCTAATGACTTCAACATCTTCAACTTTAATGACTTTAACATCTTTAGCATATTCACCAAGGACTTCAACCTTGGATATCACTAAGGACAAGTGAGACAAGAAATCTTGCTCAAGATTTGGAGACTAAGGAAACACAACTTAGAAAGAACCCTCATCACATTTGAAGTTTTGTGACCAAGAATTTTCCTAAGGAAACCATGATTTCATGCAAGAAGAATCAACCAAGAAGGATGGAAAGATCACAAGTGAACCATATAGATGGACCGCCATATTTTAGTTAAGACAAACCCACCAACTTATGTGGTGTAACAAAAGTATTTTTGGTTGCCTAAGTATATGCTTGAACTTTGTTGTTTGAGTGAAATGTTTGGCTTGAGATTTCTTGCACATTGCTTGAGTGAATTGTGATGTGTGTGATTAGAATTATTTCCTTAGAAATATCTTGCCTATTCTAATCTCCATTCAACCCAAACAGATGACTACTCCAAGAGACTCCAACATCAAGGTTGATGACAACAACAACAACCAAGAGGACAGCATGAAAGGACTCATAGCAACCCAAAACCAGTTGAACCAAATGATAGCTCAATTCATAGCCAACACCAGTGGGGAAGATCCAACCCTGCAAGGATTTTTGGAAAACCAAGCCCAAATGTTGCATAAGGTGACAGATCAAATGCTCAACATGGAAAGCAACTTTTCCAAAGGAGTTTGTGACAACAAGGATGGCAAAGATGTTATTCTTAAAGGAACCAAAGCTTGTAACATTTGTGGAGACAAGGATCACACTTCCAAGGAGCATGGAAATCAATACCCCAATTGTGAAGAGAAACATCCAGGTTGCCAATGCCCCACATCTCAAGTGACTTGTTACCTATGTGAAGGAAACAATCATGTCCCTATCCAATGCCCCATCTATTCCATAGTTGAACAAAGGAAACAAGGTGGAGTGCAACAAATGATTGCAAACTATCAAGAAGGATCCAAGTCCACCAAGAAGAATGAGGACAAAGGAAAAGCTCCACTTATACCTCCATGCAATACAACACAATTTAAAGGACCAAAGAAGAGGCATATGAATTATCCAAAGAGCAATAGAAGGTCCAATAAACAAGTAGACATTCCTACCTACAAGATAACATATGAGCAACATGAACTAGATGCACTCCTAGCTTTGGAGAAGCCCAAAAATAAAAAGAAGGACAAAAGCCATGTGCAATGTCATCATTGTAAAGAAATGGGACACTATTCCAGTGAATGTCCAGAGAAACAGAAGTATAAAGAGATTGGCCAAGTATGGTGCAACAACTGCAAAGAGCTAGGCCATTATGCAGCAACTTGTCCACAAGAGACACGTGAAGAACTCAAACTTATTGCATGTTTCAATTGCAAAGAACCAGGACATTATGCAAGCAATTGTCCAGAAAAGATGAAGAACAAGATAAACAAGCCTATGCAGGATCTCAACCTTGTCACCTGTCTCAAGTGTGGAAACAAAGGACACTATGCAGATGTTTGCCCAGAGAAGTTTCCCCAAGATCCCAAGCAAACCAAGATGTAATTTAGTTGAAAAAATTTTAAGGGTGGTAGTACCCTAGTTGTTTTGAGCCTACTTGTAACCCTAGCCTTCCCAAATCTCGGGACGAGATTTATTTTAAGGGTGGTAGCCTGTCACATCCCAAGATTTTCCAAATCTTGTAATGTGAAAAATAAATGAATAAAATAAAACTTTGTTGATTTTCAGGGTGAGAAGAAACTTTTGAATCCAATTGGAAACTTTCAAAACCTATTTGGATCAAATAAGATCCTAAAGGGATTTAAAAAGATAAATAAACAATAAAGTTAAAATATTTGAAATTACTATTTATGAATCTTTTAATAAAAAGATTTGGTGTTCAAATGAAAAGGTAGGAATATAAATAAGGATTATTTTATAGAGCCAAATTAAACCTTGGCCAAGATTTTGAAATAAAACATTTTGTTTTGATCAAAAGAATAAAGATTTATTTAAAGAAAATAATAGGGATTTATTAATACCCAATTTTGTTAAAGTAAAGACTTTCCCTTTTTAATAAAACATTAAAACTTATTAATTTATTTTAAATAAGTTTTCCAAGTATTTTATATTCTCAAATAAAACCTACTGAAGTGTTTTGATTTTATTTTTAGATTTCAAATGGAGTTTTAAATAAAACAAATCCTGTTTGAATTAATAACTAAGGACTATTTATTTAATTATTAAATAGATCCTAAAAAGAATAAAAAATATTAAAGGTTGGGACCTCTACACCATCGATCTAGCGACGATAGTGGCGGCTACAGACGGTTTCATGGAGATTTGATCGGGTACTTAGGGTTTCTGCATCGGGAGCTTCTTATAGGAGAAGGGGGAGGCCGAGGCGGTGGCCAGAGGGGCCACACCCCTCCCAGGCACGGGACAGGGCCCACCCGTGCCTAGGGGGGTCTGGTTGCCCTGGCTTGTGTCTCCGTCTCGTCTTCTAGATTCTTGTTCCCCACGGAAAGTTATTGACTTTGACGTTTGTCCTGTCCAATTCCAAGAATATTTCTTTACTAACTTTTCTGAAACCAAAAACAGCAGAAAACAGGCAACTAGCACTGTGCCAACTTTTTAATAGGTTAGTACTAGAAAACATGTAAAAAGCACCTCAAAGTGTATAAAAGAAAAGCAAAGTAGATACTAAACAATCATGGAGCATCAAAAATTATAGATACGTTTCCGACATATCAACGGCCGAGGGGCAAAACACCCAAGAGGGCACGCCCCTCCCCCCTTGTTGGGCGCACCCTCTAGGATTTCTCCCAACCAGTTGGGATCCTGGTGTCCTCCTTTGTCTTGCTAGGTGCGTCTCGAAATTTTTGAATTGTGTCCTCTGACCTTGCCCTTTTTGGATTCCCGTAGCTCCTAGAATCGCAAAAGTATCAGCAGAAGGTGTTTTCTGCCAAACAGAGCTATAACCAAAATAAAGGGGATTATTGGTAAATCCCCCAAAACAATGTAAAACATGGATATAACATTATATATGATGCAAATATATGGGTAAACATGTCAACAAACTACAAAGTTCATGTATGTGTAGGGGTTCGTAGCATGGAAAAAAATTTCTACTGCATGCACACAAACAAGCCAAGATCTATCTACTAGATTGTAGCAACGAGTCGATTAGAGTACTCACCCTCAAAGATTCCAAAGCGGTTAATGAGAGCACTCATGGATGATGTAGTCGTACACTTGCCGATCTTAAGATCACGTAGACGATCCTTCCGGCGCTGCATTCCGACAGCGCTTCCGTAGTCGTTCACACGTTTGGTACTCGATGAAGACCTTCCTCTCCCTTGTTCCAGCAGGCAGCGGAGGTTGTAGTTCTCCCCTCGTGATTCCGGCAGCACGACGGCATGGTGTCGGAAGTAGAGGGAAAATCCTGCAGGGCTTCGCCTAAGCTGGAGCAGGTTATGGTGGATCTAGGGTTTCCTGCGATCTAGGTTTAGAGGGCCAGAGAGGAGGAGGTGGAGTCGGCAGCGGCGCGGCGGTGGCGGCAGCAAGCGGCGGCGGCGGCTGCGACGCTGGGGGCGGCGGCCTGGCGGGGAGGGATGGTTGTGTGGTCTTGGGGCACCCCTCCCCTCTATTTATGAAAGGGAGGGCAGCTTGGGAGAGGGGAGTTTGAATCCTTCCCCAACTCCCTCTCCTAGTTGGCTTGTGGTGGAGGGAAAGAAGGATTCTTTCCTTCCTCCACTAGGATACATTGTCCTAGTTTGACTTTTCAAACTTTCCTTTTGACTTTCGTTTTGGAGCTTTATTTCTTTCTTGCAAATGCCCAACCAAGTGACCTAGGACATGATTCAATCATTCCACTTATCCATGACACATTTCGGTCCGGTGAACCTTCTAGACCCTTCTAGAACCTCTCCGATGAAATCATCGGAATCATTTCCGAACTCCGGAATTGGACTTTCCTTATATGAACCTTATTGTCTAGACCATTCCGGATCTCCTTGTGATATCTCGGATCTCATTCGACACTCCGAACAACATTTGGTCTCCCTAGTTACATTCCATATCTACTAAACAACATCGAATCATTAAGTGTGTCTCCCTACGGTTCGTGAATTATGCGGACATGACCGAGACACTCCTCCAATCAATAACCAATAGAGGAATCTGGAAATTCATATGGATCCCACATATTTCTACAATTAATTTGCGATCGAATGAACCACTTACATACTATACCAATTTCCCTTTGTCTTGCGATAGTTTACTTATCAAAGGTTTGATCGTCGGTATCTCTGCATACCTAGTTCAACCTTGTTACCGATAAGTACTCTTTTCTCGTTCCCGTGATATGTGATCTCTTGTGAGCCAGTCACATGCTTGAAAGCTAATTGGATGACATTCCACCGAGAGGGCCCAGAGTATATCTATCCGTCATATAGATGGACAAATCCCACTCTTGATCCATGTGCTTCAACACATACTTTCTGAACACTCAATGCCACCATTATAGCCACCCAGTTACGGTGTGGTGTTTGATGTCATCAAAGCATCCTTTCGGTGATTGTGATTAGCATGATCTCATGGTCGAAGGAATCAGGTTACTATGTATCAGAAAGCTTATAGCAAATGAACTATTGAAATGACTTGGTCTTTATGCTACGCTTATCTATAGGAGTATGTCCATCATACCATTCGCCTAATGATATGATCTTGTTATTAACAACATCTCTATGTTCATGATCCGGAAACCATGATCATCTATTAACCAACAAGCTAGTATTACAAAGAGACTTTACCAGGGACACTAATTTAGTTTACAGATCACACAAGTACTAATGTTTCCGGTTAATACTATTATAGCATGAATGTAAACATTTATCATAAACACAAAGATATAATAATAACTATTTTTATTATTTCCTCTAGGGCATATCTCCAAGAGTCTCCCACTAGCACTAAAGTCAACTAATCTAGATTACACGGTAATATACCGAACACCCATAGAGGTTTGGTCTTGGTCATGTTTTTCCCTCGGGAGAGGTTTAGTCAACGGATCTGCCACATTCAGATTTGTGTGTACTTTGCAAATCTTTATGTCACCATCTTGGACATGCTCTCGAATAGCGTGAAAATGTAGCTTGATATGCTTCAACTTCTTGTGTGACCTTGGTTCTTGCGCATTGGCTATGGCGCCCATGTTATCACAATAGATAGACATTGGGTCCAGCGCACTGGGAACCACACTGAGCTCTATAATGAACTACTTCATCCATATCTCTTCTTGTGAAGCCTCCGAAGCAGCTATGTATTCTGATACAGTTAAAGATCTCGCCACAACGCTTTGCTTTGCACTCCTCCAGCTAACTGCTGCACCATTCAAAGTAAATACGTATCCAGATTGAGATTTAGAATCATCCAGATCGGTGTTCCAACTAGCATCGGTGTAACCATTAACAACAAGTTGTTCATCACCTCCGTAAGAAATAACCATATCCTTAGTTCTTCTCAAGTACTTAAGGATGTTTTGACCGCTGTCCAATGATCCACTCCTAGATCACTTTGATATCTACTAGCTAAACTAACAACATATGTAATGTCGGGTCTAGTACATAGCATGGTATACATGATAGATCCTATGGCTGAGGCATAGGGAGTCTTACTCATCCTTTCTCTATCTTCTGCCATAGCAGGACTTTGAGTTTTACTCAAGGTCGTATTGGGCAACATGGGCAAGAACCCTTTCTTGCTATCTTCCATTCCAAACCTGTTTAGAACTTTGTCCAAATATGTACTCTGTGACAATGATATTAGGCATCTCGATCTATCTCTATAAATCTTTATGCCTAATATGTAAGCTGCTTCGCCAAGATCTTTCATTGAAAAACTATTATTCAAATAATCCTTGACACTATTAAGAAGGTCCACATCATTCCCAATCAATAATATGTCATCTACATATAGTATTAATAATGCTACAGAGCTCCAACTCACTTTCTTGTAAATACAAGCTTCTCCATAAGTTTGTATAAAACCAAAACTTTTGATCACCTTATCAAAACGTTGATTCCAACTCCAGGATGCTTGCTTCAATCCAAAAATGGACCGTTGAAGTTTTCATACCTTGTTAGCATCTTTAGGTGTCACATCCCAAAATTTTCCAAATTTTGAAATGTGAAAAATAAATAAACAAAAGAATTAATTGTTGAAATTTAGGGTGAAAATAAACTTCTTATTTCTAAATGGAAACATCAACACCCTTCTTGAACAAAATTTGAATAAAATGGAATCCAAAAACTTTCAATCAAATGGAATGCATTCATCAATGAATGTATCTTGAAATTTAAACACTTGGAAAAGTTAAACCAAAACCCTAAAACCCTAATGGAAGAAAATCATTTCCAAGATCTCTCTAAGACTATGGATTTGATCCATATAAAAAAATTAGCAACAAACATTTATAAATGATCAAAAATGATAAACAAAAATATTATAAACCCATAGAAATTGGTTTCATTTAATTTGGAGCCATGGATAAAAACTTATGAATCTAATAAGATAAAAGTGAATTAATTTCCAAGGCTAATAAAGCTCCTAACTAAATCCATGCCAAAATTATGAACAAAGTAATCCTAAAAGGATTTAAAAAGATAAATAATATATACAAATTGGAATCAAAAATTTTGGATCTATAAATAAAAAGATATGGATTTTATAATAAAAGGAAAGAAAGAAAATAAATAAGGAATATTTAAAAGACAAATTAAATCTTGGACAAATCCATAAACAAATGAAAGTTTATTGAATAATAAAAAGGAGTAAAAGAATATTTAAATAAAATCATAAGGATAGAACAATATCCAATTTTATTTAAATAAAAACAAATTTCCTGAACTAAATAATAAATCACAATAAAATTATTTAGAAGACAATTTAAAACTTGAATTAAATCCATAAGCAAATGGAATAAAGATAATCCAAATAAAATAAAGGAATAAAGATTAATCAATTAAAGGACATTAACCAAATTCAATTATATTTTAATGGAGACAAAATCCCTAATGTAAATGATTAATTAAATCATGAGAAAAAAATAAATTGGAATTTGCCCAAGTGGAATAAATGTTACTTAATTAACTTAAAAGGAATAAAAGAATTATTTGAATAAAATTTATATGTGTTTAAAACCATATTGGATTTTATTTGAATAAAGACAAATGCCCAAATTAACTGAATATTGAATCATATTAAAAGATATTATTTACACTAATGAATAAATAAAACCTACTGGAAAAGGTTTGACAAAAATTGGAATTCAAATAAAAGTTTGAAACATTTAAATAAAATAATATGGGTTGGAAACATATTTAAATCTTATTTAAATAAAGACAAGTGTCTATTTGAATAGATAATAAACCATAAAAGAATATAAGAAAATATTGAAAAATGGATTCTAAAATATATTATTAAAACATACTTAAAGTTGGGAAAAGTTTGAATTCAAACAAGTGTTTGAATCATTTGAATCAAATCAAAACAGAAAATCAAAATAGAAAAGGAAAAAGAAACAGAAAAGAAAAAATGAAACAGACCCCAGCCCAGCTTGGCCCAACTAAATCCCACCCGGCAGCCCACCTCTCTCCCCCTCCCTGAATCGTTTTTCTCACCCGCAAACGCACCCGCGCAGTTGCTAACCGCCGGACCCCACCGTACCCCCTTCTCACTCGCTGACAACGCAGCCCCACTGGCAGATCGTCGTCTCCACCCCCGCAGACCTTTCTTCCCCAAATTTTGTTGCCCGTTTCTACCTTGATTCCGCGCGTCAATTCGCATCAATGCCGCGAGTAAGTTGCCCCAGCGACCACGCACAATAAAATGCATGTCTTCCCTCTCCCTTTTCCCCTAGACGCCATTCCCTCTTCGCCTCCAGGATGTTCTGATTCAAGCCAAACCCACCACTGCCCTGACGAGCTACTCCGGCCAAATTCCGGCAACTCCGGCCACCTCTCCACTCCCAGTACCCACTAACTTGCTCCCCATATCCCTACGCACCTCCCAGTAGCACTAGCTCACTCGCTCGCGTCCTAGAACATTGGCAACGTCTTCACCCGTGCGCCACCGACAACCCCGCAACTCCGGTAAGCCCTAGAACTCGACCCCGTGTGCGCCTCGACCAGTGAATCATGACTTTTTGTTTGCCTATGTCTTATGAATCTCCAGGTGCTCACCAATCACTCGCGCGTGACCTACAGCCTCGCCTCCGACGACTCCCGAACGTGCCGACGCTAGGAGCATCTCCTGCGAGGAATCCCCGTCGCGTCCGTGCGCCCCTTAGCAAGCTACGGCCACGTTGAGCATCACAACGATTCCACGAACCTGGTGAGCCACTCATTTTCCTCCCTCGCTTCCTGTAGTCGCCAGAACACCGTGAGCAGAGCGCCGCCGCCGCGCGTTCGACGCCAGCGCCGCCCATCTATGGTTGGCGTGCTGTGAACCATTGGATGATGATCCAGTGGATGCGATAGGTTATTTAATCGAAGGGGTATCACGTACTGTGTTCTGTGTGATTTAAGTTAGATCCAACGATCCATAGAGCGCGATCCAGCCGAACCGGTACGCGCCAGTTAGGTTCTGCCACGTGGCCTGCCTGATCTTTTAAAACAGAAATTGGACCTATTAGATGATTGAATTTGAAAAATTCATATCTCTAGATCTACACGTACAAATTTTGCAAATTTTATATCACTGGATTCAGATAAATGCAAACTTTCCAACCATGCCCTTAGTTTAGTATTTTGTTTCTGTAAAAGTAGATGGTTTTGCAAAAACATGTTTAGGCCTATTTTGGTTATAAAATTTATTCTAAAAATCTTTTTAGGGTAAAATCTTTTGCAAATGGTTTGTTTTGAACCTACTTACCATAAAACCAACCTTTGGATTTAAAAGTATATTTTGTCACACTTAGGAATTATTCCTTGAATAAAAGCATCTCTAGTAAAACAAAAATTGTTGATTATGTTATAAAAATAATTTTTGAGTAAAAACTTTTGCAAATGGTTTTATTTAAACCCTCTTACCCTAAACACTAAGTTTCGGATTTAAAAATATATTTGATTAACCCTAGAAAATTATTACTTTGTTTAAAGGCATTTCTAGTAAAATAAAATGTTGCCTTTATTTAAAAATGGTTTTTAATGAAACCTTTTGAAAATAAATTTGATTTAAACAACTTGACCATAAACACTAACAATTGTGTTTAAAAATATATTTGGCAAACACTAGAAATTATTACTTTGAATTAAATCATTTCTAGCAAAACAAAAATGATTTAAATGGCCATTTTCACTTACTTGATTTTAAATGGTTTTTCCACGTTTATAAATGACCAATAGGTGTTTTAAAATGTTTATAACCTATTAGAAACCACCTTTCCAAATAAAACAATCTTTTTGCATGCTTGCATGCATTTCCTTGTTTTTATTATTTTATGTGATGAATTGTTTGAATGCTAGTTTTAATTTGTGTCTTGATTGAATTGTAGTGAACTTTGAAGAGTGTGACAATTCCAAGATCAAGGAGTGAATCTAGTTTCTCTACCAAAAAGGCAAGTGGTGCTTCATACTTTTGTCCCATTATTTTAACTATGCATTAGTGATATTTTGAGTAGGACTTGCATGGAATTTTCTAAGTATAAACTATGCCTTGGGAAATCCTAGTAGATGATGCATTAGTAGAATTTTCCCTAAGTTAAGATTCTTGCTACTATTATGCTTAGCCTAGCTAGTAGAAAAAAAGGGTGGATTATATTCATGCTATGACATATTTCTCAGTCTATGACTTGTGTTTTGTTAATAAAACAACTATGTGAATGAATCACCTGGGTAGAATGGAATGAAAGGTTTGTGTTGAGTGGTTACACAAGTCCAGTATACTGGGGAAAACTTGGGCATAACCAAGTCCAGTATACTGGGGAAAACTTGGTATCACACTTGTGGAAAGCCACCCAGGAACAAAGAGATTTGAGATGTCAAATGTTGAGAAGCTTTAAGTGCAGCCACATGGCAATATGAGCTCTGCCTGGATCATATAGGTTGCAATAACTTAGCCAGATGCACAGTTGGTGGTAGGGGTGATAGGTTTGGAGCGCGTCCATTTTGGTCTAAGGGAAGGCTTCTAAAAGATCTTGTCTCGATGCATGTCGAGTCTTGTGGGGAAAGTGCACCACCTCTCGAGAGAGTAAAATCTAAGTACTTAGCCGTGTCCCCGGCAATGGACAATTTGAGCATCAAGACATGGAAGCTATCAAGGATCTCCTCATCCCAATTTCTAAGTTAAAAACTTGTGGTTGAACAAGGGTTAAAGGTTAACCCATTTTATTGGTTGTTCCTTGGGTGATTTTGACAAATAAAAACTTAGTGTTTTCAAATGATAAGGAAAATCTATTTTCAGTAAAGAAAGCCTAAGCTCCACTTAGCCAAATGCATATAGATGATAGACTCCACTATACTACCATAGTATCACTTGCCAATACAATTCAAATGTATTGACCCTTGTGGCTGTAACTTATTATGTTGTAGGTTTTTTTGATGTTAGTGAAGTGTGTTGAATAGGATTACAAGTCTACAACCAACATGATTGCCTGTGGCACTTTTAAGATGAAGGACTCCATGCTATATAGATATTCTGCTGCATTGTAATGTGATAGCCAAATGAGCTATGTAAGATGTAATGAATCATTTTATTCCTGGTTATAAAGTTGTACTATGACCTTTGTTTCTAGATATTACATCTTAAACTTTGGGTTGTACCATATACAACTCTTCATCAATGTCTCCATTGAGGAACGCCATTTTGACATCCATCTGCCATATCTCATAATCATAATATGAAGCTATTGCTAAAAGAATCCTCACAGACTTTAGCTTTGCTACTGGTGAGAAATTCTCATCATAGTCAACTCCTTGAATTTTTCGAAACCCTTTTGCGATAAGTCGAGCTTTATAGACAGTAACATTGCCATCAACATCTGTTTTCTTCTTGAAAATCCATTTGTTCTCGACAGCCTTCTGGCCATCCGGTAAGTCCAACAAAGTCCATACTTAGTTTTCGTACATGGATCCAATCTCGGATTTCATGGCTTCTTGCCATTTATTGGAATCTGGGCTCATCATTGCTTCCTCATATGTCGTCGGGTCATCGGTAGTCCACCAACATGACACTCATAGCGGGATCATACCAATCAGGAGTGGTACGAGTTCTTGTTGACCTGCGAGGTTCCATAGTAAATTCAAGCGAAGTTTCATGATCAACATCATTAACTTCCTCTCTTGTTGGTGTAGGCGCCACAGGAACTACTTACGGTGTGGCGTACTCTCAAGTCCGAGAGAAGGTTCAACAACCTCGTCGAGTTCTACTTTCCTTCCAGTCACTTCTTTCGAGAGAAACTCCTTCTCTAGAAAGGATCCATTCTTGGCAACGAAGATTTTGCCTTGGATCTATGATAGAACGTATACCCAATAATTTCCTTCGGGTATCCTATGAAGACGCATTTTTCCGCTTTGGGTTCAAGCTTGTCGGGCTGTAACTTCTTTACATAAGCTTCGCAACCCCAAACTTTAAGGAACGACAATTTAAGTTTCTTCCCAAACCATAATTCATACGGTGTCATTTCAACGAATTTAGTGGTGCCCTATTTAAAGTGAATGTGGCTGTTTGTAATGCATAACCCCAAAATGATAGCAGTAAATCTATAAGTGACATCATAGAACGAACCATATCTAAGAGAGTTCGATTACGACGTTCGGACACACCATTACGTTGTGGTGTTCCCGGCGGTGTCAATTTTGAAAGTATTCCGCATTTCTTCAAATGCTCGCCAAACTCATAACTTAGATATTCACCTCCACGGTCAGATCGTAGAAACTTAATCTTCTTGTTACGTTGATTCTCTACTTCACTTTGAAATTCCTTAAACTTCTCGAAAGTTTCGGATTTATGTTTCATGAAATAGATATACTCATAACTACTCAAGTCATCCGTGAAAGTAAGAACATAATGATAACCACCGCGTGATTCTACACTCATTGGACCACACACATCGATATGTATGATTTCCAATAATTTCGTAGCTCGCTCCATCTTACCAGAGAATGGAGTCTTAGTCATTTTACCCATTAGACATGCTTCGCATTTTTCAAGTGATTCGAAATAAAGTGATTCAAGAAGTCCATCGAAATGGAGTTTCTTCATGCGCTTCACTCCAATGTGACCAAGACGACAGTGCCACATATAAGTCGAGTTATCGTTCAATTTCAAACATTTAGCTTCAATGTTATTAATCTGTGTATTACTACAATCGACATTCAATAAGAATAGACCATCTATCAAAGGTACATGTGCATAAAACATATTACTCATATAAATCGAACAACCATTATTCTCGTACTTAAACAAGTAACCGTCTCGCAATAAACATGATCCGGATATAATGTTCATGCTCAACACAGGCACCAAATAACAATTATTTAAGTATAAATCTAATCCCGATGGTAGATGAAGAGGTAGCATGCCGACCGCAATCACATCAACCTTTGATCCATTTCTAACGCGCATCATCACCTCGTCCTTCGCTAGTTTCCGTATATTCTGCAGCACCTGTTTCGAGTTAAAAATATGAGCAACCGAACCAGTATCAAATACCCAGGAACTACTACGACTACTAGTGAGATACACATCAATAACATGTATATCCGATATACCTTTATTCTTGATGTTGTCGTTCTTCAAATCCGCCAAGTACTTAGGGCAATTCCGCTTCTAGTGACCTTCTCCCTTGCAGTAAAAGCACTCAGTTTCAGGCTTAGGCCCAGCCTTGGTCTTCCTCGCCGGTGTGGTAACTTTCTTACAGCCCTTCTTGAAGTTTCCCTTTTTCTTAGACTTGCCTTGGTTATTGAATTTGGTGGTCTTATTGACCATCAACACTTGGTTCTCTTTCTTAATCTCCACTTTCGCAGACATTAACATGGAGAAGAGTTCAGGCAATGACTTGTCTAAGTTTTGCATATTGTAGTTCATCACAAAGTTCTAGTAACTTGGTGGTAGTGATTGGAGGACACAGTGAATCCCCAAAGCATTAGGAATCACTATACCCAAGATTTGGAGTTACTTGCGTGCCTAGACATCTTAAGCACTTGCTCACTGACGGAGCTGCCCTCTTCCATCTTGCAGTTAAAGAACTTTTCAGAAGCCTCACAACTCTCAAATGTCGCGTGAGCCTCAAATATCATTTTGAGTTCACGGACAATATCATGTGGGTCATGGTTCTCAAACCTTTTTTGAAGCTCCGATTCCAAACCATACAACATAGCACATTGAACTGTGGAGTACTGATTCTTTCGAGCAAGGAAAACATTCTTTACATCATCGGTACCATCAGCTACAGGTGGGTCACCTAGCGGTGCATCCAGCACATAGGTCAAATTACCAGCATTGAGGACAATCCTCAAGTTGCAGAACCAATCCACGAAGTTGCTTCCATTGTTTTTCAACTTTTCTTTCTCTAGGAATGCATTAAAATTGATGGTAGGGGCCGCCATTGATCTACAACATATTTGCAATAGTTTAGACTAAGTTTATGACAAATTGAGTTCTAATTAATAGTTAAATTAATCTAGGTGAACTCCCACTCAAAACAATATCCCTCACATTGTTTTAGTGATCACACGAACCAAATCCACCACATCAAAACCGATCATCACGAGAGATGATGTAGCTTCAATGGCGAACAATCAACATGTTCATCATATCTTCTATATCTCATGCTTTACCTTTCGGTGATCCGTGTTCCAAGACCATGTATGTACATGATAGGATCGTCAAGATCAAACCTTAGCTTCCGCATGAGCAAATCTAGCTTGCTCCCATTGTATACACTCGCATAATCTAACACACTCGATCATCATGTCGTTCTTCGAAACAACGATCTTTAGCAACAGTGCCTACTAAGGATGAACACTTTATAACTTGATATTTTGTGAGAGGGATCATCTTATAATGCTACCGTCGCGAACTAAGAAATACAAGATGCATAAAAGGATTAACATCACATGCAATTCATAATATGTGATATGATATGGCCTTTCTGCTTGTGCTTCCAATCTCCATCTTCAAGCACAAACATGATCTCCATCATCACCAGCGCGGCGTCAAGGTCAATGGCACCGTTCCATGGTTGTCGTCCACCAGAATCAACTATTAAAACTACTTTGATTAATAGACACGCAGGTCTTAACGAAATTAAAAGACAACCATAAGGCTCCTACCGGTTGCGACTTATAATAAAGAACATTGCATACATCATATATAATCACAATCATGGCCATATCACATCACAGCACACCCCTGCAAAACAAAGTTAGATGCCTCTAATTTTCTTTGCATATTTTACGTGGTTTGAGGCTTTCAATAAGTGTCGTTCTAACTTACGAACAAGAACCACAACGTTGATGCTTGAACTATCAAGTGCCCATTGTAAATTGAATCTATACTATGATGGGAGAGACAGACACCCGCAAAGCCACTTATGCAATATAAGTTGCATGTTAAGCGTGGAGCAAGTCTCATGAACGATGCCATGTAAGGTTATGCCAGGCTGCTTCATCCCATCACACCGCAAGATGCAAAGTACACAAAAAGCAATTGATAATAAAAGCACCACCGCCCACAATGACCATTGTGTTCTACTTGTGCAACAGCACACAAACAAGCCAAGATCTATCTACTAGATTGTAGCAATGAGTCGATTAGAGTAATCACCCTCGAAGATTCCAAAGCGGTTAACGAGAGCAGATTCTCGTGGATGATGTAGTCGTACACTTTCCGATCTCAAGATCGCGTAGACGATCCTTCCAGCACTGCGTTCCGACAGCGCATCCGCAGTCGGTCACACGTTCGGTACTCGATGAAGACCTTCCTCTCCCTTGTTCCAGCATGCAGCGGAGGTTGTAGTTCTCCCCTCGAGATTCTGGCAGCACGACAGCGTGGTGTCGGAAGTAGAGGGAAAATCATGTAGGGCTTCGCCTAAGCCAGAGAAGGTTATGGTGGATCTAGAGTTTCCGATCTAGGTTTA
The DNA here is from genome assembly GCA_916181665.1 of Avena sativa. NCBI lineage: Eukaryota > Viridiplantae > Streptophyta > Magnoliopsida > Poales > Poaceae > Avena > Avena sativa. Next base: position 48,079,598 of record OV702279.1, on the reverse strand, counting down.
GAGGGCCGGAGAGGAGGAGGTGGAGTCGGCGGCGGCTGGAGACGGCAGCAAGCGGCGGCGGCTGCGGCGCTGGGGGGCGGCGGCTTGGTGGGGAGGGCTGGTTGTGTGGTCTTGGGGCACCCCCTCCCCTCTATTTATGAGAGGGAGGGCATCTTGGGAGAGGGGAGTTTGAGTCCTTCCCCAACTCCCTCTCCTAGTTGGCTTGTGGTGGAGGGAAAGAAGGATTCTTTCCTTCCTCCACTAGGATACATTGTTCCAGTTTGACTTTTCAAACTTGCCTTTTGACTTTCAATTTGGAGCTTTATTTCTTTCTTGCAGATGCCCAACCAAGTGACCTAGAACATGATTCAATCATTCCACTTATCCATGACACATTCATGTACTCTTTCCCTTTCGGTCCGGTGAACCTTCTAGACCCTTCTATAACCTCTCCGATGAAATCATTGGAATCATTCCCGAACTCCGGAATTAGACTTTCCTTATATGAATCTTATTCTCTGGACCATTCCGGATCTCCTCGTGATATCCCGGATCCCATCTGAGACTCCAAACAACATTCGGTCTCCCTACTTACATTCCATATCTACTAAACAACATCGAATCCTTAAGTGTGTCTCCCTACGGTTCGTGAATTATGCGGACATGACCAAGACACTTCTCCAATTAATAACAAATAGAGGAATATGGAAATTCATATTGCTCCCACATATTTGTACGATTACTTTGCGATCGAATGAACCAGTTACATACGATACCAATTTCCCTTTGTCTCGCGATAGTTTACTTATCCAAGGTTGGATCGTCGGTATCTCTGCATACCTAGTTCAACCTCGTTATAGATAAGTACTCTTTTCTCGTTCTCGTGATATGTGATCCCTTGTGAGCCAGTCACATGCTTGCAAGCTAATTGGATGACATTCCACTGAGAGGGCCCAGAGTATATCTATCTGTCATGTGGATGGACAAATCCCACTCTTGATCCATGTGCCTCAACACATACTTTCTAAACACTCAATGCCACCTTTATAGCCACCTAGTTATGGTGTGGTGTTTGATGCCATCAAAGCATCCTTCCGGTGATGGTGATTAGCATGATCTCATGGTCGAAGGAATCAGGTTACTATGTATCAGAAATCTTATAGCAAACAAAATTTAAATGACTTGATCTTTATGCTACGCTTATCTATAGGAGTATGTCCATCATACCATTCTCCTAATGATATGATCTTGTTGTTAACAACATCTCTATGTTCATGATCCAGAAACCATGATCATATATTAACCAACAAGCTAGTATTACAAAGAGACTTTACCAGGGACACTAATTTAGTTTACAAATCACACAAGTATTAATGTTTCCGGTTAATACTATTATAGCATGAATGTAAACATTTATCATAAACACAAAGATATAATAATAACTACTTTTATTATTGCCTCTAGGGAATATCTCCAATAGTATGCATTTTTCATGCATCAGTGACTTGTTCATCATATCATTCTCTAATGATATGACCCTGTTATTAACAACATCCAATGTTCATGATCATGAAACCTTTGATCATCTATTAATCAACAAGCTAGTATAAAGAGAGGCTTTACTAGGAACCTTTTTGTTTATATTAATGTTTCCTATTAACACAATTATAGCATGAAAAATAAACATATATTATAAACATGGAATAGCATAATAACCACTTTATTATTACCTCTCGGGCATATTCCTTTCAGTCTCCAACTTGCACTAGAGTTAATAATCTAGTTTACATAGTCATAAATCTAACAGCCATGGAGTTCTGGTGTTGATCATGTTTTTCCCTTGGTAGATCTTTAGTCAACGGATCTGCAACATTCAGATTAGTATCTACTTTGCAAATATATCTACATTGTCATCCAGAACATGTTCCTGGATGGAGTTAAACCGGCACTTTATATGATTGGAATTCTTGTGAGACCTTGGTTCCTTAGCATTGGCTATGGCACCATTGTTGTCACAATAGATGACCATAGAATCCAAAGCACTTGGAACCACACCTAGTTTATAAATGAACTCCTTCATCCAAACTTCTCCTGCCACTGCTTCTAAAGCAGAGATATATTCCACCTCCATTGTAGATCTCTCTATCACTGGTTGCTTGGAGCTCTTCCAACTCACTGTTGCATCATTCATCAAAAATACATATCCGTATTGTGACCTAGAGTCATCTGGATAGGTGTCGAAGCTAGCATCGGCGTAACACCTTGCGACGAGCTCTTCTTCACCACCATATACGAGAAACATGTTTTTAGTTCTTCTCAAGTACTTAAAAACATTATTAACTGTCTTCCAGTGTTCCAAACTTGGATCAGATTGGTACCTGCTCGTCAAACTAACAACATGTGACACATATGGCCTTGTACATAGCATATCATACATAATAGAACCTATGGCTGAAGCATAGGGGACATGATCCATCATTTTTCTATCTATTGTTGTAGCTGGACTTTGAGTCTTACTCAAAACCATTCCTTGCAACATTGGTAAGAACCCCTTCTTACTTCTATCCATTTTGAACTTCTTCAAAATCTTGTCAAGGTATGTACTCTATGACAATCCTATTAAGAATCTTGATCTATATCTATAGATCTTGATGCCTAATATGTATGCAGCTTCACCAAGATCTTTCATCGAAAAATTACTATTTAAGTTATCCTTTACGCTTTTCAAAAGTTCTATGTCATTTACAATCAAAAATATGTCATCCACATATAATATTAGAAATGCAATAGAGTTCCCACTCACTTTCTTGTAAATATAAGCTTCTCTGATGGTTTGGACAAATCTAAAACATTTGATTACTTCATCAAATCGTAGATTCAACTTCGGTATGCTTGCTTCAATCCATAGATGGATCACTGAAGTTTAAATACCTTGTGAGCATCCTTAGGATCGACAAAACCTTTGGGTTGCATCATATACAACTCTTCCTCAATGTTTCTATTAAGGAACGTTGTCTTGACATCCATCTTCCACATTTCATAATCAAAAATTGCAGAAATTGCTAACATAATCCTAACAGACGTTAGCATCTCTACCAGTGAGAAGCCTCATCGTGGTCAACTCCTTGAATTTGTCAAAACCCCTTCATGACAAGTCGTGCTTTATAGAAGGCCACATTATAGTTAGCATCTGTTTTCTTTTTGAAAAATCCATTTATTCTCAAAGGCCTTTCGGTCGCGAGGTAAGTCTACCAAAGTCCAAACTTGGTATTCATACATGGATTTCATCTCGGATTGCATGGCATCTATCCATTTGTTGGAATCCGGGCTCATCATCACTTCATCAAACGTTGCAGGGTCATCGCTTCCATCTATCATGAAAAATTTAGGACTAGATCTTTGTACAGTTCTGGAGCTATACGTATCTTGCCTGACCTGCGAGGTTTGATAGTACTCTATATCATAGTTTCACAGGGAGGAGGATCCTCCTCATCATTTCTTTCTTACATTGGTGGAGTCAACACTGGAACAATTATGGTGCTACGCTACTCGCCACTTATGGAAGAGAAGGTTCAATAACCTCATTGAGTTCTACCTTCCTACTACTCACACCTTTCGAGAGAACTATTTTTCTAGAAAGGATCCATTCTTGGCGACAAACACTCTACCTTCGAATCGGTGATAGAATGTGTACCCAATTGTTTCTTTTGGGTATCCTATGAAGACGCATTTTTCCTCTTCGGGTTTGAGCTAAGCATCGCATCCCCAAACTTTTAAAAATGACAGCTTAGGTTTGCTACCAAACCATAATTCATACAGTGTCATTTCAACAGATTTCGATGGTACCCTATTTAAAGTGAATGCAGCTCTCTAATGCATGACCCCAAAATGATAGTGGCAAATCGTTAAGGGACATCATAGATCGTACCATATCTAATAATATGGCATTCGTATACACCATTATGTTGTGGTGTTCTGGTGGGAGTGAGTTGTGAAAAAATTCCACATTGTCTCATGTGTGTGCCAAACTCGTAACTAAGATATTGTACTCCATGATCATATCGTAGAAACTTGATCTTTTGGTTACGATGATTTTCTACTTAACTCTGAAATTCTTTGAACTTTTCAAATATGGATCTATAAATTCTTTGAACCTTCTTGAACAAACTTTGAATGAAAAAGGACTCTAACAAAATTTCAACCAAGTGAAATGCAGTCATCAATGAATGTATCTTGAATTCAAACACTTGGAAAACTAAACCAAAAACCCTAAAACCCTAATGGAAGAAAATCATTTCCAAGATCTCTCTAAGACTATGGATTCGTTCCATATAAAAATTCAGCAAAATACACTTATAAATGATCAAAAATGATAAACAAAATTATTGTAAAACCATATAAATTGGTTTCATTTAATTTGGAGCCATGGATATAAACTTATGAATTTAATAAGATAAAAGTAAATAAATTTCCAAGGATAATAAAGATCCTAGCTAAAAGTCCATACAAATTGTGAGCAAATTAATCTTAAAGGGATTCAAAAAGATAAAAAAAGATAAAATAAAGTTATACAAATTGGAATCACCAATTTTGGATCTATAAATAAAAAGATATGGATTTTATAAGACAAAGAAAGAAAGAAATAAATAAGGAATATTTAAAAGACAAATTAAATCTTGGCCAAATCCATAAACAAATGGAAGATGTTGGATAATAAAAAGGAGAAAAAGATTATTTAAATAAAATCATAAGGATTGATCAATATTCAAATTTATTTAAATAAAGACAGATGGCCTAAACAAATCCCAAGAAAATTATTTAGAAGACAATTTAAACCTTGAAATTAAGTCCATAAGCAAATGGAACAAAGATAATCCAAATCCAAATAAAATAAAGGGATAAAGAATATTCAAATAAAAGGATATGAGATTAAACCATATTCTAATTATATTGAAATGAAGACAAAATCCCTAATGTAAATGATTAATTAAATCATGAGAAAATAATTAGAATTTGCCCAGGTGGAATAAAAGTTATCTAACTAACTTAAAAGGAATAAAATAATTTTTTGAAAAAAATTTATATGGGTTTAAAACCATATTTGATTTTATTGGAATTAAGACAAATGCGTAATTTAAATAAATATTAAATCATGTTAAAATATTTTAAATAATTCAAAGTGAATTATTTAACACACTAATGAATAAATAAAACCTAATTAAAAAGGTTTGGTAAAATTTGGAATTCAAATAGAAGTTTGAAAACATATTTAAAATCTTAATTAAATAAAGACAAGTGTCTAATTTAAATAATTAATAAACCATAAAAGAATAAAAGAAATTATTCTAAAATGGACTTTAACTACATAGTTAAAACAGATTAAAAACCTACTGAAAGTTTGGTCAAAACTTGAAGATTAAATCATTTGTTTGAATTTCAAACAGAATTCAGAAATGGAAAAGGAAAAATAAAACAGAAGAAAAAATATAGAAAAGAAAACAGCCCAGAAACCCCAGCCCAACTAAGCAGGCCCAACTAGCCTAGCAGCCCACCTCTCTCTTCCCCGCGAACCGTTTTTATCACCCGCGATCTAACCCCCACACTCACTGACCAGCGACCCCACCGAACCTCCCCCACCTCGCTGACCACCAGGTCCCACCGCCAAATCACCATCGTCTTCAACCCACGCGACCCGTTCCCTCTCACCTCACTTCTGTTTTTGTTTTGATTCCGCCGCGTTAATTCGCATCAATGGCTCAGTAATTCTCGCCCACAACCTCGCCCTCTTAAATTCCCACGTCCCCTCTCTCTGTCCCCTCACTCGTCGCTCCCTCTCTGCCCCTAGGTTGCTCCTGAAAGAACATTTATTAATCCCTAGTGTTTTGTGTGTTAGATAACAATACCAAGGATCTTTTAATGTGTGTTGAAGTGTTGCAGCTCAGAACTCTGCCTTTGGGGGCGGATAATCCGGCCCCACCAGGGGCGGATAATCCGCCCCTCCCTCTGCCCAAGCAAGTGCAAGCCCCAGAAGGGGGGCGGAATTTTGGCCGGATTCTCCGGCCCCGCCGGATAATCCGCCCTCAGGGGGGGCGGATAATCCGCCCCTCCTGCTCATCGCCAAGGCGCAAGCCCCAGAGAGGGGGCGGAGTTTTGGCCGGAGTTTCCGGCTAGGCTGGATAATCCGCCCCTCAGGGGGGGCGGATTATCCGCCCCCCAAGATCTTCTCCAAGTTTCACCAAGGCGCAAGCCCCAGAGAGGGGGCGGAGTTTCCCCCGGAGAATCCGCCCTTGGGGCGGAGTTTTCCCGGGGGGCGGATAATCCGCCCCAAGTGGGGGCGGATAATCCGCCCCCAAAGTTGTGCAACGGCCAGATCTGGGGAGGGGGTATTTAAGCCAGCCTTCCCCCTCCTGCCAGAACTCTTGATTCATCTCGAAAAAGAACAGATCAGATCTGAAAGCTTCATACAAGAGTGCTCCACCTAGATCCACCCAAAGGCCCCATCCCTTGGGGAATCAAAGGAGGAGAACTCGATCTTCATCATCAGCAATCAAGCGCTTCATCTCCTCTCCATTCATTTGGAGAACCTACGATCTAGTATTTCTTGCAAATATCTAGATCCTTGTTTTTGTTTATATTGATAAACCTTGTTCTTGTGGCAGCTTGTTGTCATCCCGGGAGCCCCCAATTCGGTTGTGGGTGTGTGCCCCGATAGTGTTGTAAAAGGCACCGGTTCCCGCCTCGAAGGGATCCAATAGTGGAGAAGGTGGATCAGGCCTCTCGTGGCGAGATCCATCGGAGAATAGGGTGAGGCCTATTGTGGTGTGGTGGTCTTAGAACCGCCCACCCCTCCAACGCAGATGTACTTCCCTTAACAAGGAAGGAACTGCGGTAAAACAAATCCCTGTGTCTCCGCGTGCTCCACTACGGTTTCCTCGCTCCCCTTTTACGTGCTTAGTAGTTAGGTCTACATATAGGAAAATTCTCGTAGTTGCATATCTAGAGAATTTACTTTGTGTCAAGACTAAAATTGAAAAGTATTAAAAATTGGTTAGCACATATTCACCCCCCCCTCTAGGTGCCCATACGATCCATTTCAATTGGTATCAGAGCCTCGGCTCTTATTTCGGGCTTAACAGCCTAAGAGAAGTATGGGTTCCAAGGGAGATGGGAGTGATGCTCCGGAGGTAGTCACCATGAACGATCTCAAGACGTTGGAAACAACCTTGGTGAGTTCTATGGAGGCTAAGATGGAAGAGATGCGTCAATTGATAATGCGTCTCTCCACATCCGCAGCATCACCTCCATCTAACTCTGAGGATACCACTCCGCAATCCAAGGAAACGGGTAAAATTGTTTCCAAAGATAACGAAGTGGTAGGTGATGATACAAGTAAGAGCTCCTCCTCGAAAAAGGATAGCGGTAAGGATGGATACAATGAGGTTTCTCATGTGTATTCCCCTGATCCGCCTATTCCTCACCCACATATACATAATAGGGGTGATCCACCCAAACTGTCAGCTTCTACTTTCTCTCAATGGCAATTTTTGATGAAATCTCATGTGTGCAGTTCCTCCATAGAGTTGTGGAAGATCATCGAAAATGGTCTTCACGTTGGAAATCCTAACAATCTCACAAGGAGAGAAGTGGTCGATAGCCAACTCAATGCTACGGCTCTACACATGATACAGCTTGGTGTGGGAGATAAAGACATGCCACACATTCAGCATCTTAGCACAACTAAAGAAGCTTGGGATGCTCTCACCGAGCTCTTCATCGGAAATGAAAGTATGAGAAGGAATAGATATGATGCCTTGAGCAATGAAGCTGAAGGATTTTATATGCTGGATGGAGAAGACCACGAGGACATTTATAGGAGGCTCAAGGCATTAGCCACAACCTTCAGAAACCACGGTGCAGCTCATGTTGATGATGCTTAGATCAAGCGCAAGTATGTCAGTGCTCTTATGCCATTTGATCCCACAGATTTGAAAAGTCTCCAAGGTAGGCATAATTATCACCTCATGTCATCCAATGAGGTAATGCAAGAAATGGCCGCCTTCAAAGTGGCTGCCAAGAATGCTGAAGATGCTCGTGCTCGAGCTATGGGGATGCAAAAGGGGATCAACATGGCCTTGAAGACTAGTGTGTTTGATCATGATGAATATGCGGTAGAAGGTCTGGACTGTCCCGAGGATATAAAAAGGATCCACGGGCAATACTTGGCTCTTTATGCAAGAAACTTTTGGAAAGATCCAGCCAAGGCTAAAGCTGAACTAGATCGCAAGAGTGGAGCTTATGGAAGAAAAGAAAATGGTCCTAAGCTGAGAACATGCTTCAATTGTGGTGACCAGCTGCACTTCGTGGCTGAGTGCCCATATCAAAGTAGAGAGGATAATGGGGGAAGACTCATTTTCAAGGACAAATCAAAAGCTCCACGTAAGAAACAATTTGTAAAGAAGAATACTCCTTTCAAAAAGCAACAAAAGATTGTTCTAGTGGCTCAAGAAGAATATTCATCGGGGAGTGAAGATGAGGACGATGACGATAGCTCTCAAGAGGTGGCTGCTATAGCCACTACATCTACATCAACATCTCTCTTCGACTCTCCGAACGAAAACAGCATCATCAAGAATGCTACTTGCCTCATGGCAAGAAGCTCCGAGGGCTATGCTTCCGGTGGGTCGAAATGGGTGATGGATAGTGGTTGCACTAGTCATATGACTGGAAGCAAGGAGATCATCACGGAGATGCGTCCAAATCTTGATAATATCACAGTCTCCTATGGTGATAAGTCTAAATCTCAGGTATTGGGTCTTGGCAAGGTTGTGGTTGCCCACGATATCTCTCTCGTGGACGTCATGCTTGTTGAGACCCTTGGCTACAATCTTCTTTCTGTTCGTGCCCTTAGCAAGATGGGTTTTGCTGTTTTTATCGATGATGATTTGGTGGTACTCTTATGGAGCAAGTCTCTAAAGGTCGCTTTCGTTGGATACGTCGAAAATGACCTGTATGTGGTGGACTTCTCGGGGAAAACCACTTCGGGTCCGATGTGTTTATTCGGAAAGGCCGACGTGGGCTGGCTATGGCATCGCCGTTTAGCCCATGTCAACATGAGAACTTTGCAAAGTCTCCAAAAGGGTGTCCACATCCTTGGACTAAAAGACAATGTCTCTTTTGCCAAAGATCGTGTTTGCAGGGCGTGTGTTGAAGGGAAAATGCATGATTCTTCCCACAAGAGGAAAACTATTGTGTCATCAAAGAGGATCTTGGAATTACTCCATGTGGATTTATTTGGTCCTCCTTCTCATGCAAGTCTTGGTGGGAAGAAATATTGCTTGCTCATCGTCGATGATTACTCAAGATACACATGGGTATATTTTTTCAAGCTGAAAAGTGAGACTCAACAAACTGTCATCGACTTTGCCAATGAAGTTCAACGTCAACACAATGTTCCCATCTTGGCAATTAGAAGTGACAACGGCACAGAATTCAAGAACTACACTTTAAACGAGTTTCTTAGCGAAGAGGGGATTAGACACCAATATTCCGCTGCGTACACCCCTCAACAAAATGGTGTAGCCGAGAGGAAGAACCGGACTTTGATGGATATGGCAAGATCTATGCTAGCTGAATTCAAGTCTCCTTATAATTTTTGGGCTGAAGCCATATCCACTGCTTGTCACTCATCAAACCGGCTCTACCTTCGGAAGATCTTGGACAAGACCCCATATGAAATACTTACCGGCAACAAACCCAACATCTCATACTTCAGGGTATTCGGGTGTAAGTGTTTCTTTCTTATTAAAGGTGTCCGTTTGTCAAAGTTTGAATCCAAGGCTTTAGAAGGTATTTTTGTTGGTTACGGTGCCGAATCCCACACTTATAGAGTCTACAACAAGCTCACTGGGATTGTTGTAGAGTCTTGTAGTGTGGAGTTCGATGAAAATAACGGCTCCTTTGTAGGGAAAGTTGATGTTTGTGATGCAGATGTTGAAATACCCCAAGATGCCATAAGAAGAATGGGCGTGGGATTTTTCCGCCCCATTGAGGAACCCCTTGTGGCGGATCGGGAAGGACAATGCTCCACACATGTGGAGCCCTCATCTACACAAGATCAACAAGCTCCTACTGTTGAAGACAATCCTGCACCAACACCACAATCTGCTGAAGATCATCTGTTCACTGGACAAGCTGGTAGTCCCAGGCCGGACTATCCGCCCCCTCCAAGGGGCGGACAATCTGCCCCTGGCACTCCATCTCGTACCAGGGGATCCGAGGGAGAAATCAACATCTCTGAAACTCCCAGGCCGGATTCTCCGGCCCCAAGGGGCGGAGTATCCGGCCCTGGGTCTCCAACTCCAGTCAGGCTTTCTCAGGAAGATGGCTCTGGTACTTCACCTCCCAGGCCGGATAGTCCGGCCCCTCCAAGGGGCGGATTATCCGGGCCTGAAGAAAATGTTCAGCAACAATCTTCTGGCAGTACCGGTGATCAAGATCAAGGGCAAGGCAGTAATCAAGACAAGGATACAACATTTGAATCCACTCCTCCTAGAAACAATAAGGACATTGAGGCTCGTCGCAAGGCTCGTGCTGATCGCAACCTTGAACTAAGAGGTCACACTCTTGACAAGGTTGTTGGTGATCTACGACGAAGGGTATCCACTCGAAGAGAGCTAGCTAGCTTCTGTGATCATCAAGCTCACATTTCCATGGTTGAACCAAAGAAGGTTTTTGATGCTCTTGAAGACCCCGATTGGGTTGTTGCAATGCATGAAGAATTAAACAACTTCGAACGCAACAAAGTTTGGAAGCTCGTAGAAAAGCCAAAGGATTGCCACAATGTTATCGGCACCAAGTGGATCTTCAAGAACAAACATGATGAAAATGGCATTGTTGTGAGGAATAAAGCACGACTCGTGGCTCAAGGATTCTCTCAAGTAGAAGGAATTGATTTTGGCGAGACTTACGCTCCTGTGGCTCGCCTTGAGTCCATCCGTATCCTTCTTGCATATGCAGCCCCTCATAATTTTAAATTACAGCAAATCGATGTTAAGAGCGCTTTCCTTAATGGTCCTCTACATGAGTTAGTATACGTCAAGCAGCCCCCGGGGTTTGAGGACCCTAAATTTCCGAACCATGTCTACAAACTCGATAAGGCGCTCTATGGCCTTAAACAAGCCCCACGTGCGTGGTATGAGCACCTTAAAGAGCTTTTGCTAGACCGTGGATTCGAAGTTGGGCAAATCGATCCCACTCTTTTTACTAAGAAGGTCAATGGGGAGCTTTTTGTATGCCAACTCTATGTAGATGACATTATTTTTGGCTCTACTAACCAAGCTTTTAACGATGAATTTTCAAAGCTTATGACTGACAGGTTTGAGATGTCCATGATGGGTGAGCTCAGGTTCTTTCTTGGATTTGAAATCAAACAACTTAGAGAGGGAACCTTTATTAATCAAGCTAAATACATCCAAGACATGCTCAAAAGGTTCAAGATGACGGATCTCAATGGTGTTGCTACCCCAATGCAAACAAAGTGTCATCTTGAGCTCAATCCCAAGGGTAAAGATGTGGATCAAAAGGTATACCGATCCATGATCGGCTCTCTCCTTTACCTCTGCGCATCTAGGCCCGATATCGTGTTAAGTGTAGGAGTGTGTGCAAGGTACCAAGCCGCTCCTAAACAAAGCCACTTAGTGGCAGTCAAGCGAATCTTCCGATATTTGGTTCATTCCCCAAATTTTGGGTTATGGTATCCCAAGGGTTCAAGTTTCTCTCTATGTGGTTACACTGATTCAGATTGGGCTGGTGACAAAGATGATAGGAAATCAACCTCTGGTGCATGCCAATTCTTGGGCAGGTCTCTAGTGTGTTGGTCATCAAAGAAACAGAATTGTATTTCACTCTCAACCGCCGAAGCTGAATATGTTGCTGCTGTAAGTGCTTGCACTCAATTGTTATGGATGAGGCAAACTTTAAAGGAATATGGTGTCAATTGTGACAAAGTGCCTCTTTTATGCGACAATGAAAGTGCTATCAAAATTGCTTACAATCCCGTGCAGCATACGAGAACAAAACATATAGAGATTCGCAACCACTTTATTCGGGATCATGTTGCTCGTGGAGATATTGCTCTATCCTTTGTGAGCATGAAGAATCAACTTGCTGATATTTTCACGAAGCCCCTCGATGAAGCAAGATTTTGTTATTTGCGGAATGAGCTAAATATCATAGATTCAAGGAGCTTGGCTTGACTACCCTCGCACACTCACTTACTCTTATTCATGTATTTGGTTTAGATGCGGGCATAGACATAGGGGGAGTGTGGCTCTAATTGATTGGGCCAACCCTCCCCCCATAATGCCGAAAGCAAGTAAAATCATTTCCCTTAATATCATTTTGTGATATGTGGGTCATCGATGAGCATTGGTTTTGCACTCAAGATACATCTTCGCGGTGTCATGCCATGCGCTCCAACATGGTGGCTTCGGCCACCGCCCCCTTCCTCAAGAAGAGTTGGTTTTTTCATGGGTCTCGTTGGATTTTCTTGCATATCTCTTGTTCCTATGGAAAACACACTCCAATTTGGCTTTTGATTGATTTGATTCTTGCAAATTTGGGTGTGTAGTACCATCTCAGTTTGTTGCTTAGGGGCGTTAGCATCGCTCTTCTTCCTTTTTGGCGTTTCGATGCCAAAGGGGGAGAAGTAGTTTTATTAGGTCTCGTGGATTTGCAAGGGTTGGGCACAAGCTCTTCGATTTTAGTCGTTTTTATTTGCTTGCTTGTGCCTTTTCTAGCGTGAACTTGTTTGCTATTTGTGGTTGTTTGTGTAAGACTATGTCGTACTCCACTATGTTTGGTATTCATGGAATTCTGGATTTATCTATCATGGACCCCATGGAATTCTGGAATTATGGAGCATATTTGATGGCATATGGATTCACGGGATTATCTATGTATGCCTTGGCTATATTCTCATTCCGGTGGTATGACATTTTTTCCCAAACCTTAAAGTAGTGTGTGTATTTGTATTCAAATGCAAATCTTAAATATGCACACATCTAGGGGGAGCGTCTTTCATTATCTAAGGTGGCATTTGCCGGTTTTATTGCAAATCCTAGTATTGTCATCTAACACCAAAAAGGGGGAGATTGAAAGAACATTTCTTAATCCCTAGTGTTTTGTGTGTTAGATAACAATACCAAGGATCTTTTAATGTGTGTTGAAGTGTTGCAGCTCAGAACTCTGCCTTTGGGGGCAGATAATCCGGCCCCACCAGGGGCGGATAATCCGCCCCTCCCTCTTCCCAAGCAAGCGCAAGCCCCAGAAGGGGGGCGGAATTTTGGCCGGATTCTCCGGCCCCGCCGGATAATCCGCCCCTCAGGGGGGCGGATAATCCGCCCCTCCTGCTCATCGCCAAGGCGCAAGCCCCAGAGAGGGGGTGGAGTTTTGGCCGGACTTTCCGGCTAGGCCGGATAATCCGCCCCTCAGGGGGGCCGGATTATCCGCCCCCCAAGATCTTCTCCAGGTTTCACCAAGGCGCAAGCCCCAGAGAGGGGGCGGAGTTTCCCCCGGAGAATCCGCCCTTGGGGTAGAGTTTTCCCGGGGGGCGGATAATCCGCCCCAAGTGGGGGGCGGATAATCCGCCCCCAAAGTTGTGCAACGGCCAGATCTGGGGAGGGGGTATTTAAGCCAGCCTTCCCCCTCCTGCCAGAACTCTTGATTCATCTCGAAAAAAAACAGATCAGATCTGAAAGCTTCATACAAGAGTGCTCCACCTAGATCCACCCAAAGGCCCCATCCCTTGGGGAATCAAAGGAGGAGAACTCGATCTTCATCATCAGCAATCAAGCGCTTCATCTCCTCTCCATTCATTTGGAGAACCTACGATCTAGTATTTCTTGCAAATATCTAGATCCTCGTTTTTGTTTATATTGATAAACCTTGTTCTTGTGGCAGCTTGTTGTCATCCCGGGAGCCCCCAATTCGGTTGTGGGTGTGTGCCCCGATAGTGTTGTAAAAGGCACCGGTTCCCGCCTCGAAGGGATCCAATAGTGGAGAAGGTGGATCAGGCCTCTCGTGGCGAGATCCATCGGAGAATAGGGTGAGGCCTATTGTGGTGTGGTGGTCTTAGAACCGCCCACCCCTCCAACGCAGATGTACTTCCCTTAACAAGGAAGGAACTGCGGTAAAACAAATCCCTGTGTCTCCGCGTGCTCCACTACGGTTTCCTTGCTCCCCTTTTACGTGCTTAGTAGTTAGGTCTACATATAGGAAAATTCTCGTAGTTGCATATCTAGAGAATTTACTTTGTGTCAAGCCTAAAATTGAAAAAGTATTAAAAATTGGTTAGCACCTATTCACCCCCCCCCCTCTAGGTGCCCATACGATCCATTTCAGCTCCAATTCATCCTCACACCGCACTGTCTCCGACGAGCTTCTCCGCCGATTCCGGCCAGCCCTCACCACCCCACTGCCCCTAACTCCCACGAGCATGATCACCAGCGTCTCCCACATCTTCCAGTATCTCTCGCTTGCACGCGCGCGCCCCAGATACTCTTCTTCGTCTTTGACAGAGCGCCACCGCCTACTGCTCCAACTCCGGCGACCCCTACTAGTAAAACCCGACCGAGCCTCTCTCTCTCAGTGATACTCATGTACTCACCATCGTATTTTGCATCTAACGAGCCCTTTACCTCTCCTTCCCGAGCCATGTAGCCTCGTCTTCAACCACAGCAGAGCGCACTCGACGCCGACGGCAACACCGGCGAGCAATCGCTAGCAGCACCGTGCGCCCCTGTCCCTGCGGCGACCACGTCCAGAATCAGCGCGACCCTGCGAGTCTGGTAACTCCCTCCGTTGACCCTCTTGCTTCCTATTTTGCCAGCAACGTCACCGCCCGAGCGTCGCCAGCGCCACCAGTCCGTGGTCAAAGCGATGCTGCCCATTAGATTTTAATCGCGTGGCTAGAAACAGATCACTTAAATGAATTGTTACGCTCAATTTGAGCCGTGCGATGCCCTTTAGATCCAACGCTCTGTATCAGTCGATCCGTGTGAACCGTTATCAACCAGTTAGATCAAGCCACGTGGCATGTCTTTTGTTTTAATAACAGAAACTTTTCTATTAGATGAATGATTTTGTAAAATTCATAACTATTGTTCTGCTTGGCCAAATTTTACAAATTTTATATCAATGGATTCATAAAAATGTAAAATTTGCAACCATGCCCTTAGTTTAGTATTTTCCTTCTGGAAAATTGAGTGTTTTTAAGAAACATTATTAGGCCTATTTTGAGTATAAAAATTATTCTAGAAATGATTTTTGAGTAAAATATTTTGCAAATGGTTTGTTTTGAACCTAATGACCATAAAAAACAACTTTTGGTTTCGAAATTATATTTTGGGACACTAAGGAATTATTCCTTTGAATAAAAAGCATTTCTAGTAAAATAAAAATATTGCTTTCATTTAAAAATGATTTTTGAGTGAAACCTTTTGAAAATGGATTTGATTTAAACACTTTGACCATAAACACTAATATTTGTGTCTAAAATATATTTGGCAAACACTAGAAATTATTACGTTGATTTAAATAATTTCTAGCAAAACAAAAATGATTTAAATGGCCATTTTCACTAACTTGATTTTAAATGGTTTTGCCACTTTTATAAATGAACAATAGGTGTTTTAAAATGTTTATAGCCTATTAGAAACCACCCTTCCAAATAAAACAATATTTTGCATGCTTGCATGCATTGCTTTGTTTTTATTATCTTCTGTGATGAATTGTTTGAATGCTAGTTTGAATATGTGCTTGCTTGATTGAATTGTAGTGAAAATTGAAGAGTGTGACTATTTCAAGATCAAGGAGTGAATTTAGTTTCACTACCAAAAAGGAAAGTGGTGCTTCATACATTTTGTCCTATTATTTTCACTATGCATTAGTGATATTTTGAGTAGGACTTGCATGGAATTTTACTAAGTATGTTAGGCCTTGGGAAATCTTAGTAGATGATTCCTTAATATTTTCCCTAAGTTAAGATTCTTTCTACTATTATGCTTAGCCTAGCTAGTAGAAAACAAGGGTGGATTATGTTCATGCTATGAAATATTTCTAAGTCTATGACTTGTGGTTTGTTTAATAAAACAACTATGTGAATGAATCACCTAGGTGGAACGGTGTGAATGGTTTGTGTTGAGTGGTTACCTAGGGCCCATATTCATGGCCTACCTTAGTGTATCTCACTTGTGGAAAGCCACCCAGGAACAAAGAGATTTGATATGTCAAATGTTGAGAAGCTTCAAGTGCATCCACATGGCATTATGGGCTCTGCCTGGATCATATAGGTTGCAATAACTTAGCCAGATGGACAGTAGGTGGTAGGGGGTGATAGGATGGAGTGCGTCCAGTTGGTCTAAGGGAAGGCTTCTAAAAGATCTTGTCTCGATGCATGTCGAGTCTTGTGGGGAAAGTGCACCACCTCTCGAGAGAGTAAAATCTAAGTACGTAGTCGTGTCCTCGGCAAAGGAAAATTTGAGCATAAAGACATGGAAGCTATCAAGGATCTCTCATCCCAATTTCTAAGTTAAAAACTTGTGGTTGAACAAGGGTTAAAGGATCACCAATATCTATTGGTAGATGCCTTGGGTGATTTTGACAAACAAAAACTTAGTGTTTTCAAATTATAAGGAAAACCTTATTTTGATCAAAGCAGGCCTAAGCTCCACTTATCCAAATGCATATAGATGATAGATACCACTATTCTACCATAGTATCACTTTCCAATACAATTCAAATGTGTTGACCCTTGTGGCTGTAATTTATTATGTTGCAGGTTTGTTTGATGTTAGTGAAGTATGTTGAATAGGATTACAAGTCTACAACCAACATGATTGCCTGTGGCACTTTGAAGATGAAGGACTCCATGATATATAGTTATTTCTGCTGCATTGTAATGAGATAGCCAAATGAGCTATGTAAGATATAATGAATTATTTTATTCTGGTTATAAAGTTGTATTATGACCTTTGTTTCTTGATATTACATCTTAAACTGTGGATGCTAGCTATTGATCTAGGGACTAGCATTGTAAACACAGGGATCTCTATCTTATCAGGTTGGGACCTCTACAACGGAGTTCTAGTCATATTTCCCATAAGGCAAGGTTCACATGTTTGATTCATAATCAAGTGATTCTATTAGTCCATCGGAATGGAGCTTTTTCATGCGCTTAACACCAATATGACCCAAACGGAAATACCACATATATGCAGCAATATCATCATTCAACTTAATTCTTTTGGAATTCACACTACGAATATGTGTACTATTAATATCAAGATTCAAAACAAACAAACCATTCAACATAGGTGCATGACCATAAAATATGTTATTCATATAAAAGGAATAACCATTGTTCTCGGATACAAATGAATAACTGTCTTGCATTAAACATGATCCAGCCATGATGTTCATGCTCAACGCAGGCACAAAATAACAAATATTTAGGTTTATTGTCAATCTCGCTGGTAGATGAAGTGGCAGAGTCCCGATGGCAATCACATCAACCTTCGATCCATTGCCTACGCACATCATCACTTCATCCTTTGCTAGTGGTCGACTATTCTTTAGTCCCCGTTTTGAGTTACATATTTTAGCAACCGAATCGGTATAAAATACCCAAGTGCTACTTCGACTACTAGTAAGGTACACATCAATAACATGTATATCACATATACCTTTGTTCACTTTCCCGGCTTTCTTATCTGCCAAGTACTTTGGGAAGTTCCGGTTCCAGTGACCAGCCTCCTTGCATTAATAGCACTTAGTATCGGTCTTATGGCCTCCCTTGGTGTTCTTCTCAGGTGCATCAACAGACTTCCCGTCCTTCTTGAATCTACCCTTGGGCTTGCCTTTCTTGCCTCTTTTCTTGAAACCGGTGGTCTTATTTACCATCAACACTTGATGGTCCTTTTTGATGTCTACCTCGGCAGTCTTAAGCATAGGTATCAGTTTAGTGAGCGACTTGTTTGCACCATTCATCTTGTAGTTAATTGCAAAACCTTTGTAACTCGGTGGCAGCGATTGTAGAACCCTATCTGTCATGAGATTAGCTAGAATCTCACATCTCGGTGTCTCAAGACATTGAGCATATCACGTGTAACAACCCAGCATTAGAGATTAGAAATAAGCTAAGCTCAGATGTGTGCATAGAAAATCTGAATAATTTTCGTGCTTTTGAACAAAACTTGTCAAAGTGATTGAAGCTTCGCTCAACTTGATGGAATTTAAGTAGATCATCAAGTTGATTGCGATAAGTTTCAATACGACCTTTGCTAAAATATTATTTTTGGGCAAAGATGATTTGATCTAAGAGTAGATAAAATATAATTAAATAGTTCCACAACACATTACTTAAGGATGAATATTAATAATCGTCTAAGATTAAATCAAGGTATTCTTTACAACAAACTCTGAATAATAAAATCAAGTATATAACCCAAGTGAAGAAACTCAATAACTAAACCTTGATATACTTGCTTACCATAGTTCATATTACCATGATCATCATGGTAGTTCCTAAACCCTAATTTCTTATCACAAATAGAGTAGAAATGGATTCAAGTCAATACCATCCTTATTATCATATTAGTAGATGCCATTCCTATTGAACCAAGTTCTAGAGTTTGTTGATCATCAATGTTGAGTGCTCAAGTCTTGACCTAGAAATTGTTGAGCTTTAGCCCTTGACCTATTATACTGACCTGCCAAAAGCTTTAAAGTGAATAAATAAGGAGAAAGGAACTAGTTATGGTAGAGTGTGTCATCATCATTGGGATGAGATCCTTAGTGGAGATCAAACCATTTGATGTTGGAGGAGTTAACTTACTCTTGAGTTAACTAGAAGAAGTATATAAACCTAAGAGTTAAACTAGTAATTAAGAAGTTACAAGAAAGCTAGTAATGATAGAGAATCTAAGAATAATTTTGTTAAGACAAGAAAGTACAACCATATGATAAGATTCATGAGCAAGATAAACTCTATAAAAAAACTAGGTGTAGTACAATCTTAATACTTAGTGGAGGATATATTTTTACTAGACAAATAGAAGTCTAAGTTTAGTGTACTTAATGGATAGTAGTCATTATTACCAATTCACTTGAGGGTAAATGACTAGGTGTTGAAGAATTGATATTGGTATACCAAGCTATACTAAACCTTATGCCATTAGATCATCCTAGCTCGATCATGATAAATCAAGCTAGCGTGTGATGAAGTATAGAATCTAAGTTGAATGGAGTAATTGGATATGGTAATGTTAACCAAGCCAATACAAGAACAATCTTGTATTGTGGGAGTAGTACCATACCTCTTTCATAGGATTGATACCAATGATGATTTAGTGAGAAGTGTAACCTTGCAATCCTTAGAAATAAATGATAGAAGAATGTTAAAGGAGTGGATTGATGAAGTTAGAAGTAACTACATTGATGGATTCATCAAGGGTAGCTAAGAACTAGAAGTTATATACTAGAGGGATTGGATATTGAGTAATGTTGAAGTGACATGACCATGTCATCATATAATGATAGTGATGGTGGAGATACATGATTGTCTTATTTAGGAAACTGTAATCTTTATGAATAAGATGAGAGATTTATACATATTCTATCTAGGAAAGGAATTCCTTAAACCAAAGTCAAGCTTAGTGAAGTATTAAAGATAGGAATCCCTGAGAATCTTTAATCAAGAATATGTCAAGTCATGAAAAGTTACATGTCTAGGTCATCATACTAAAACCTAATGTTAAGTTACTAGATAATTATTATGAACACAGTTTATTATAAACCATATCAGAAGGTTAGATGCCATGTTATTATAGTTTTGGACATCATCCATAAATATTCCAGATTCCTAAAACTGATTTCTATAACCAGAATAAAGAAGGATTATGGGTATGAGGAATACTCTAGGAATCATAAGAAATACATGGAAATAGAAACCCTCACAATGTAGCAACTATTGTATGGTATGTGAGTCATACTTATCACCTAAGTACCATTTACTACAAATTATTACATGATAAATTCATATCTAAAGTTTAAATCACATAAAGTGGTGGTGAGTCACTATAGTAAATGCTAAACTGGATTCACACTAGTATGTCAAGTGAGATCATCATTATTAATAACTTTGCAATAAAAATTATTTATAAAACTTCACCACATCCCACCTATAAACTATTTATGGCAATAATCTCTATTTTTAAATGGTCACAAGAATGTTTTATAGAAATTCTAAACATTAAAACCAAGTGTATGTTGAGTATAATAAATCACCAAAACTTGAGGATTATGAAAATTATAAACCACCATATATATTAATTATTATATAGTGTTATATACATAAGAATATTGTATGACTATAATTAATCATCTTAAAATTATGTAACTACAATTATAGAAGTGAATATAACATCATTTTTATAAGATCTTTATATAATAAGTAAATTCCTAAATCCCTAATTCTTATTTGCTCTACCTAATAAATAACCTCTCATATGTTTATGGATTAAAAATTAGAAATAGTGTAACTAAATGAAATACATTATTATAATACAAATTATTTAATAATCCAACATACATTTTCATATAATGGCAATTGTCTAAAGAAGAAGTTCTATAAGAAATATTCAAAACCATTATTTAAATTGTAAATAGAAAAGAAAACAGAATTAGAAACGGAAAAGAAAAGAGGGAAGCAAACAGCACCAGCCCACGGCCCATCCCTAAAGCTCTATCTGCTGCCTAGCACTGCCACCTGATACGTCGTAAACGTATCTATAATTTTTGATGTTCCATGCTTGTTTAGTATCTACTTTGTTTTTCTTTATCTACACTTTGAGGTATTTTTATATATTTTCTGGGACTAACCTATTAACAAGATGCCACAGTGCCAATTGCCTGTTTTCTGTTGTTTTTGGTTCTAGAAAAGTCAAAAAATCAATATTCTCGTAATTGGACGGGACAAAAGCCAAAGTCAATATTTTACCATGGGGAACACGGAGCCTGAAGACAAGATGGAGAAGGGACGCGAGGGGGCCACACACCCTGGCCCGCGACTAGGGGGTGTGGCCGCCTCGGGCACCCCCTCGGCCTCCCTCTTCTTCTATAATAATCCCCCGATACCTAAACCCTAAGTACCCGATCAATCTTCCACGAAACAGTTTGTAGCCTCCGCCATCATCGTCCCGGAGGCCTTGTTCATCACCATGCCAGCCTCCAGTATGAAGCGTGAGTAGTTCCACCTTGGACTACGGGTCCATGTAGTAGCTAGATGGTTGTTTCTCTACCTTTGTGCTACCATGTTTAGATCTTGTGAGCTCCGTTCATGATCAAGATCATCTATTTGTAATCATGCATGTTGTGTTTGTGGGGATCCGATGGATATTGAGATTACTATGTCAGATTGGTTAATGATTCTATCTTATTGATTCTATCATGTCTGTGTTGTTTGTGATCTTGCATGCTCTCCGTTTCTAGTAGCTATCTTGGCCAAGTAGATGCTAGTGACTCCAAGAGGGGGTATTTATGATCGATAGTGGGTTCATGCCTCTATTTAATCTGGGGAAGTTACAGAAATCTGTAAGGTTGTATATGTGTTATTGCTACTATGACAAGATTTGATCTTTCATAGCGATATTTAGTCTGGACGGATTAAAGTAGCAACCACTACATATAATTTGGTATATGGTAGATGAATAAACAAAACAAAGTTCTTCTAATAGAATGGTTACCTAGGATGTGTACATGACATGATCCAAAGGGTTTTGTTAATTCAAAGGATGCTAAAAAGGGCATGCAAACTTCAATGGTTGAAGTAAGCATCGCGGAGTTGGAATCTACACCGTGATGAAAAGGAGTTTTCATCAGGAGACGATGAAGATGCTTGCATTTGCAAGAAATTAAGTGGGAGCGCTAAGACATATTTCTAATACTTTATGTGGAGGACATCTTGTTGATTAGAAATGATGTATGTTTTATTGACAAAGGTTAAGGATTTCATTTCGATGAAAGACTTAGGCAAAACCCGAATATTTAGCATGAATGTCTATAGTGGATAGACAGTTACGCCAATATGGTTGTGCCAAACATACATATATGAGATATTGAAGGAGTTCAATATAGAAATGACAAGAAGCGGTTCTTGTCGCATGGAAAGGAATTGAATCAAGATTCAAGTATATCGACATTTGATAAGTGAAACAAGATTCAAGTGCTTTGACACTTGATGAGTGAAATCACAAGAATGTTTTGATCAATCATACCATGATATGTACACATATAGATATGTCCTATACTCTAAGTGTTATGAGCATATACCAGAATGAATCATAAAATGATCATTGGACAATAGTAAGGATATTCTTATGATCTTCTGTAAGAACTAAGAATATATTTGTGTAGAGGTGATAAACAATTACAAATAGTTCATTGTAAAGTGTTACATTGATACTAGTTTTGTCACAAGATACAAATTAAGTTTATCTCAATTTAAACTATGGGTGGCACAATGTAATGGAAAGGGGATTCCATGATGGATTTGGATGAAATCCATAGTTAAGACATTGTGACGAATACTACAACAATAAGGCTAAGTATATGACTGCTATAGTAGCAACAAAGGAGGGCATTTGTGTCAAGTAGTTTGTTATCAAACTAAGGTGTGGTTCGCAATGGGCTAACACTAAAGATATATTGTATGACAATAGTATCGACATGATTTAACCCCAAGGAACTAAAGGTCTCACCAAAAGACCAAATTTATACAATGTCATCTCATTGGAGAATGAGTGATAAAGACGCAAAGACATGCAAATACACAAGGACCTGAAGTGTCAGATTCGTAGACTATGTTAACCACTTGCAATTGCGTATATGGAACACAAGAAAGCCATAGGTGTTTAATACGCAAAATTTTCAAACTAGATTATTGTCTCTAGTGCAAGTGGGAGACTGAAGGGAATATGCTCGAGAGTCAATAATAAAGTGGTTATTATCGTATTCCTTATTTATGATAAATGTTTATTTTGCATGCTATAATTGTATTAATATGGAAACATTAATACATGTGTGTTTAATAAACAAAAAGGAAGTTCCTAGTTATGCCTCTCTTATAAACTAGCTCGTTGATTAACAAGATGATCAAAGGTTTCCTGATCATGGACATTGGATGTTGTTAATAACGAGGTCACAACATTAGTGTAATGATGTGATGAACATTCATCCGAAGTATAGCATTACGATCAAAGTCATTGAGATATTGCTATAACAACTTACAAAGTGATTCTAATCCTTAGACCATGAGATCATGTTAATCACTAACACCGGAAGAGTTTCTTGTTGACATCAAACGTCACACCATAACTGGGTGATTATAAAGATGGCTTAAAGTGTTATGTTGAGACTCATGGATCGAGAGTAGAATTTGTTCATCCCAATGACAGATAGATATGCTCTGGGCCCTCTCGGTGATATCACATTGATTAGCTTGCAAGCAAGTGATTTGATCACTAGAATGTTATATCACGGGAATGATAAAAGAGTGCATGTCGGTAACTAGATCAAACTAGGTATGGAGATACCGATGATCAAATCTCGGACATGTAATATATTGTGAAACAAAGGGATTAAGATACTAGCATAAAAGGTTCTGACGATCACAAGAAAGTCATCGTTGAATGTGTGGGAGTCAGTATGGATCTCCAGGTCCCGCTTCTGATTATTGATCGGAGAAGGGTCTCGATCATGTCTGCATTATTCGTGAACCATAGGGTGGCACACTTAAGGGACACTGACATCCAATTGGAGCAAAAGTTTCATGCCGGAAAGAATAACAAGCGCAGGAATTTATTTCACTAGACACCAAAACTGTTTCGGTTGAAATTCCTTAAACTAGTTCTACATGTGAAATTGAATACTAGCAAGGGGTTTTATGTGAATGTTTGTTAATTAAAGTAATTAAAAAAATTCTGAATAAATAAATTAAAGAGTTTTATTTAAATGAGAGCTTGCATTAAATTTGGTGGAAATTTAATGCATGTCAGTGGATTTTTGAGTGGAGGCTCTTATATGGGAGTGGAGGATTTTCATTTTGAGTGGGAGCTCCACCCACATGAATGTGGGAGAGGTGGGGGCAGCCCCCATGGCTGGGTGCCATGCCCCTTGGGTGCCCCCCTCTCCCCTATAAAAGGCCCCCCTCTCATCCTCTCAAAGTACACCTCCTCACGAAGGATCTCTCTCCCCCCTTTAGAATTTCCCCATGGTCTCGGATCAGCGAGATACATGTTCCCGGTGGCTTTTTCTGGAAGGATTTGTTGCTTCCGCTGCTTCGCTGGAGCGAAGGCGTGGAGGTTGTCAGGGTACCCGTACGTGTGTGCGATCACGGATGCACCACTGCTTTGCGGTGCTGGACTTGATGGTGCTAGACTGGCTGGACCAGATGGACTTCATCACGATCTTGAGATCGGCAAGCGTTCGTCTTCATCATTCACGAGTACAACCTCATTAACGCTATTCGGTCTTCGAGGGTATGTATTATATGGATGTATATCCACCCGTTTCTTGTATCTAGTAGATAGATCTTGGTACTTAGATGTTCCCATCGTAGGAAAATTTTTGTTTTCTATGCTTTGAACCCTACAGTTTTGCCTTGCTCTGTCCTGTCAATTGCCCCGCTGTAATTTGTTTACCCAGCATGTTATGTTGTTTATCTTAAGGAGAACACCTCTAGTGAACTGTGGACCCCGGTCCAATCTTTACCATTGATACATCTTCCACTGTTACTGTTTACTTTCTGCAAGCCACCATTACCTTCCACACCATATAGTTAATCCGTTGTTTTCAGCAAACCGGTGAGATTGACAAACTCACTTTTCGTTGGGGCGAAGTCTTGAGTTTGTGTTGTGCAGGTTTCCAGTTGCTAGCAACACCTTTGAGTCATTTCCTTCCTCCTACTAGTTCGATAACCTTGGTTTCTTACTTAGGGAAAAACTTGTTGATGTACTCATCATACCTTCCTCTTGGGTTTTGCAACGAAGCTCTACAATGATCTAAGCCGCATCAAGCCTTTTTCTGGCGCCGTTGCTGGGGAGGCTAAGGACGGCTTCACAAGGGGAGTCCTTCAAAACATTTCTCTTTACTTTGTTTTTTTTGTTCTGCTTAGTTTCTTTTCCCTTGTTTTGTTTGCCTATTTTTATCAAAAATCACAAAAAATTAGTTTCGTTTGGTTTGCTTTCTCTTATCAAAAACACAAAAAAATAGTTCCTACTCTAGTTGCTGCTGCTGTTGGTTTTCTCCACTTCTGCAAAAATGAACTCTGCTGAGAACACCAAGTTGTGTGACTTCACTAGCATAAACAACAATGATTTCCTAAGTACACCTATTGCTCCACCTGCTCCCGATGCTACCTGTTATGAAATTAAGCCTACTTTGTTGAATCTTGTGATGAAAGAGCAATTTTCTGGTGCTAGTTCTGATGATGTTGCTGCCCACCTCAATAACTTTGTTGAACTTTGTGAGATGCAAAAATATAAGGATGTAGATGGAGATATTATTAAGCTCAAATTGTTTCCTTTCTCCTTGAGAGGAAAAGCTAAAGAATGGTTGCTATCCTTGCCTAGAAATAGTATTGGTTCTTGGATTAAGTGCAAAGATGCTTTTATTGGAAAATAATATCCCCTGCTAAGATTATATCTATGATAAGTGAAATAATGAAATTCAACTTGATAATGAACATGTTGCTCAAGCTTGGGAAAGAATGAAATCTTTGGTTAAGAATTGTCCCACTCATGGAATGACTGCTTGGATGATTATCCAGACTTTTTATGCAGGTCTAAACTTCTCTTCAAGAGATCTGTTGGATTCAGCTGCTGGAGGTACCTTTATGACCATTACTTTGGGTCTAAACTTCTCTTCAAGAGAGCTCCACATGGTTAGAAGTTCAATTATGTTGAAGAAACCTACTCTTTGAGTGATAAGATTGATGTTATCATGGCTATGCTTGTTAATGGAAAAGCTCATATAGATCGAAATAATGTTCCCTTAGCTTCTATGGTTGCTCAAGAAGAGCAAGTTGATGTGAACTTCATTAGAAACAACAATTTCAGCAACAATGCGTATAGGAATAATTTTGGTAGTAACAATAATTATAGGCCTTATCCTCCTAATAATGGTAATACCTATGGAAACTCCTACAACAATACTAGAAGTGCTCCCTCTGAACTTGAAGTCATGCTCAAAGACTTTATTAGTAAACAAACTACTTTCAACAAAACTATGGAGGAAAAACTTTTGAATGTTGATAAAAATATTTCCTCTTTGTCTGAAGCTCAGTCCTCTTTGATTAAAAAAATGGCTGCTAAACCTGAAACCCTAGAAAGTACCTTTGCTGCTACTCATGCCATACAAGTTTCTATTGATGAAAATGTTACACTGTGAGCTTAACTACATGCTAAGTGGGAAAGAGAAGCTGAAATTGCTAGAAACAATAGTGTTTGCACTATTACCACCACCAATATGGATACCACCAAACCACAAGAAGTCCTTATTCTTCCTACCATAATGCCTAAACCCAATGAGTCTACTACCAGTGATGCTAAGTTTGATTTTGATCTTGATGGTTGCAATATTTCTGAAGTGATTATGTTCCTACAAAAGCTTGCTAGAAGTCGAGATGCTAGTGATTTGAATGTGGCTTTCACAAAACACATTACAGATGCTCTTATTAAAATTATGGAAGAAAAGTTGAAACACAAAGCCTCTATTCCTAGGAAAGTAGAAGATAGTTGGGAACCCATTATTAATGTGCAAGTGAATGACTTTGATCTCAAATCTTCATGTGACATCGGTTCTAGTGCCTCTATTATGCCTAGAAAGATTTATGAAATGCTTTATTTGCCACCTTTGGAAGATTGCTATTTGGAT
The DNA here is from genome assembly GCA_916181665.1 of Avena sativa. Classification (NCBI taxonomy): domain Eukaryota; kingdom Viridiplantae; phylum Streptophyta; class Magnoliopsida; order Poales; family Poaceae; genus Avena; species Avena sativa. Next base: position 48,052,631 of record OV702279.1, on the reverse strand, counting down.
GTACCACTTAATGATAATTCTAAAAAGAAACTCATGGGGAGTGTTAATGATGTTATTATTATGGTTAACAATTCTTATGTCCCTATTTGATTTCTATGTTTTGAATGTTGAATACAGTGCTTCTTGTCCTATTACTTTGGAAGACCTTTTCTTAGAACTATTGGTGCCATTATTGATATGAAAGAAGGCACCATTAAATATCAATTTCCATTCAAGAAAGGTATTGAACACTTCCCTATGAGGAGATAGAAGTTGACTTTTGCTCCTCCTTTGAAAGCAAGGTTTGATCTTAATGCTTCTTCACTTGAAAATACTTGATTCTTGCTTCTTGTGTCTAACTTAAAGGCGTTAAAGAAAAGTATTTCTTGGGAGATAACCCAATAGTTTTCTTGAGTCTTGGAAGTTATTACTTCAGTAATAACCACTCCTTATCCTTTTTATTTGACTTTTTTGCCAAGAATAACCTCTAATTAGAGGGAAGTAAGATTTGGGGAGTTGATGATCCGAAACATATTTTTGTGCTCCACTGTAAAAATTCGTGTAAAATCTTTGTAAGTCGGATTTAGTTGTAGTTTTCAGAATAAATCCCCCAGGTTTTTAGCTAACTTTTGTTAGTTCAACACTTTTTGATTTGAGTAACAGAAGGACTTCAAAAAAGCATTTTGTACCTGCTAGTCTGTTTTGACAGATTTCCACCATTATTTGCATTTGCTTCTTAATGATTCGTTTTTGGGTTTTTTTGTGAAATTGAGATTTTTGAGGGAATTGCTACAGTATCTTGTGTCTTTAGTGAAAGTTTTGATATTTTAAAACTAAACCCCAAAGGTCTATTATCTTTTTAATGCACTAATGTTGCTAATGAAGATTGTGTGAAGTTTTGTATGAAGGAAAATTTTCAGGTGTAGAGGAAAGAATGATGTAATGAGATGAAGAATGAACAAAAGCTCAAGCTTGAGGATTCCACCCCATGTCACCCCAAGAAATATTCAAGAGGTACAAGCGTCAAACCTTGGGGATGCCCAAGGCATCCCCTTCTTCATCAATAAAAATCTCAGGTCTTTCTAGACACTTCATTTTTATTGCTTCATGCATAGTTGTGTTGTTATTGGAACGTCTTAGTTTTCGTTTTTGGTTTTTTTTTCTTAGTTTGCTTGAAAAAAGTAGTTTGTACCCCCGTTCTCGCTGTGTTGTTTCAAATAAATTGATTGGTGTTGGAAAGGAGTAGAAAGTACTTGCTTAGTAGTACAAGAAGGAGCTTGCTTTGACTATGACTTAGACTTTATCATGTCATGCTAGATGTTTTTTTGACCTTATGCTTAGTGATTATTGATGTAGCATGACTTGTACCAAACAATTAGGATTGCTTAATGTGCCTTGAAAGAATCATGTGTTGTTTTAGCATACAAAAGCATAGTATTATGGTATTCTCCTTTGATGCTTTATTTGGGTTGACTTGGCACATGCTCACACCATGTTACGACTATGAAACAGTCACCATGGCCTCTATGATCATTTATTTTTTGACTTGTGGTACCACTTTATGCTTTGATTAGTAATGTTTTGTCGCTCTACATGATTATGGCCATTATTGCTCTCTTAGTTGGTTGCTCCCAGTCTTTTGCTAGCCTCCACTTGTATGAGTAAGCTCTACTCATGCATCCAACTCCCAAGAAACCAAGTTATTCCAAAGTATCCACTATAAATTCCTATGCATGGTGTGTTACACAATTCCAAGTATATTCTTGTTTTATCTATCTTCCAAATTAAACTTGTTATGTGAACGTTAGTGATTAAAGCTCTCACAAACTTGATGGCACACTTTATTTTTCTTGCCCCTAATAAACTTGAACCATTGTGTCATGTATGTTGTATATGCTTGCACTTATACGTTGGAATTAGCAGAACCATGTTGTCATGGGGAACGCTTTCAACATTGCACTTGTACATTGTACCTAGTTGATATCATGCTCTTTTGGTTATGGATGTCATCGATGTGAAATGAAAGGGGAGATTGTAAGTCCATGGAGTCATGTATGTGTGTTAGATAAACGCCTGGGCTGCTAGCCTAAGCCATGCCTAATCATGGTGGAAACTTGCAGCATCACCATAGTGAGCAATCATGAAGCATTCTTCTTATAAAAAAAGAGATTGAGATTGAGAAAAATACAAAAAAATATATGAGAAAATAGGAAAGAGATAAAAAAAGCACCATTTTCCCATGGTAAATAAGAAGATTGCTGAGATGCTCATTGTCTGCTTTCCTTGTCATTTTGATTATGGGATAGGTCCTGTATCATGTGCAAGGGGTACCCCATTGGAGGTTCTCTATGATACACATGTACTTAATATGACAAGAACTTACCGGTGAATAAAGTTGAGTAGCATGAGGAGCGACCCTCGTACTAAAGGGACATGAGATTGCCAACTTATACTTTGTCAAGCATATACTCCATAGTTTGTTCACTTTAACCTTAATCACTTCAAGATGCTTATGATAGGGGCAATGAGAGCTGAAATCTAACAAATACCATAATTTTTGGAATCTCTTTATGAGACTTGAAATCCCTTCTTCCCTTTATGAAGGGCCTTTCTTCCACTATTATATTGAGTATCCACCTTCTATCCTTAGGCACCAATTAAGAGAGCATAGTTTCCATTCTTAGTTCTGTGTGCATTGTCCCAAAACTTATTGATTGATTAATATTGTTGATATTGCTTGTTCTTGAACTATTTGTATCTAGTCACTCTTATGAACTTTGAAGGTGTCCTATGCATTTATTTGCTACTCCATGAGGGACAAGCTGAATGCCACTATGCTATGTTATTTATATGTGACACAAACAGACGTCTTTCAATGCATTGTTATTCATGATCTTTGTTTGTAACCTTTCATGTTGCATGCATATTTACTTTGTCTTATTGTTAGAACTTTTTATTTCATGCTCATGTTTAGAGTACTTTGATCCCAGCTTTCAATGCTTGCAAATGGTTTGATCTTGATTTTGATGGTGCATGTCACCTCTAAAATTATTATTTTTATCACTTACCTACTCGAGGACGAGCAGGAGTTAAGCTTGGGGATGCTTCATACGTCGTAAACGTATCTATAATTTTTTATGTTCCATGCTTGTTTAGTATCTACTTTGCTTTTCTTTGTCTACACTTTGAGGTATCTTTATATATTTTCTGGGACTAACCTATTAACAAGATTCCACAGTGTCAATTGCCTATTTTCTGTTGTTTTTGGTTCCAGAAAAATCAGAAAATCAATATTCTCAGAATAGGACGGGACAAAAGCCAAATTCAATATTTTACCGTGGGGAACACGGAGCCAGAATACAACACGGATAAGGGCCGCGAGGGGGACACACCCCCTGGCCGTGCGGCCAGGCCTGGCCCGTGCCTGGGGGTGTGGCCGCCTCGGGCACCCCCTCGTCCTCCCTCTTCGCCTATAAGAAGCCCCCGATACCTAAACCCTAAGTACCCGATCAATCTTCCACGAAAAAGTCTATAGCCGCCACCACCATCGTCCCTAGATCGGGGGATATGAAGCTCTTCACGGCACCCTGTCGGAGGGGAGAGATCATCCCGGAGGCCTTCTTCATCACCATGCCAGCCTCCGGTATTAAGCATGAGTAGTTCCACCTTGGACTACGGGTCCATCTAGTAGCTAGATGGTTGTTTCTCCACCTTTGTGCTACCATGTTTAGATCTTGTGAGCTCTGTTCATGATGAAGATCATCTATTTGTAATCATGCATGTTGTGTTTGCGGGGATCCGATGGATATTGATATTACTATGTCAGATTGGTTAATGATTCTATCTTATTGATTCTATCATGTCTGTGTTGTTTGTGATCTTGCATGCTATCCGTTTCTAGTAGCTATCTTGGCCAAGTAGATGCTAGTGACTCCAAGAGGGAGTATTTATGCTCGATAGTGGGTTCATGCCTCTATTTAATCTGGGGAAGTGACAGAAATCTCTAAGGTTGTAGATGTGCTATTGCTACTAGGGACAAAACAACGATATCTTGTTCATGTAACAAGTGTATTGTTTACTTTACACACTTTGCTTAAAGAAGTTATCTGTTGCTTGAAACTTAATACTGGAGGGCGTTCGGAGGTTAAAGAGGTGGATTACTAGTCATAGATGCAGTTGGATGGAGGTCTATGTATATTGTTGTAATGCCCAATCAAATCTCATAGGAGCATGAATGTCTAGTATTGCATTGTTATGCCTTGCTCTGTCCTATCAATTACCCCGCTGTAATTTGTTTACCCAGCATGTTATGTTGTTTATCTTAAGGAGAACACCTCTAGTGAACTATGGACCCTGGTCCAATCTTTACCATTGATACATCTTCCACTGTTACTGTTTACTTTCTGCAAGCCAACATTACCTTCCACACCATACAGTTAATCCTTTGTTTTCAGAAAATCGGTGAGATTGAAAACCTCACTGTTTGTTGGGGCACAGTCTTGAGTTTGTGTTGTTCAGGTTTCTAGTTGCTAGAAACACCTTTGAGTCGTTTCCTTCCTCCTACTGGTTCGATAACCTTGGTTTCTTACTGAGGGAAAAACTTGTCGTTGTACTCATCATACCTTGCTCTTGGGGTTTCCCAATGAAGCACTATACTGATCTGCGCCGCATCATTGACCTAGTGTTACATGTGCCTAGACCATTAGGATATGGTGCATTCCAAGTACCCCCTCCCGGGATGGTGGACCTTCCAGAACATTCTAGAAGGTTCTGGTCAAAAAACCGAAAACATTTCTGAACCCCAGAAATTTACTTTCCTTCTATGAATCTTATTCTCCGGACCATTCTGGATCTCCTCGTGATGTCCTGGATCCAATCCAAGACTCCGAACAACATTCGGTATCCAAATCACATTCCATATCTACTCAAATAACATCGAATCCTTAAGTGTGTCTCCCTACGGTTCGTGAACTATGCAGACATGATCGAGACACCTCTCCGAACAATAGCATTAGTGGGATCTGGAAATAAATTATGGCTTCCACATATTTATACGATGACTTCGTGATCGAATGAACCATTTACATACGATACCGATTCCCTTTTTTGCGTGATACTTTACTTATCCGAGGTTTGATCATCGGTATCACTATACCTAGTTCAACCTTGTTACCGATAAGTACTCTTTAATCATTCCATGATATGACATCCCTTGTGACCTAGTCACATGCTTGCAAGCCAATTAGATGACATTCCATCGACAGGGCCCAGAGTATATCTATCTGTCATATGGATAGACAAATGCCACTCTTTATCCATGTGCCTCAACACATACTTTCGGAATACCTAATGCCACCTTTATAACCACCTAGTTACGGTAGTGGTGTTTGATGCCATCAAAGTATCCATCTGGTGATGGTGATTAACATGATCTCATGGTCGAAGGATTAGGTTACTATGTATTTGAAAGCTTATAGCAAAAAAAACTCTAAATGACTTGATCTTATGCTATGATAACTATAGGAGTGTGTCCATCACATCATTATCCTAATGATATGACCTTGTTATTAATAACATACAATTTCCATGATAAGGAAACCTTGATCATCTATTAACCAATAAGCTAGTTTAACAAGAGGCTTACTAGGGACTCTTTTATGTTTACAAAACACATAAGTATTAATGTTTCCAGTTAATACAAATATAGCATGTTATGCAAACATTTATCATAAACACAAAGATATAATAATAACCATTTTATTATTGCCTCTTGGGCATATCTCCAACATATACAGCGGGAATAAAAATTTAGGCCGTATAGTTGCAGTCGTATAGATATTAATGCCTTCGTCAAATTTATTTTCCAGGGTACCGCAAACTTAACGAGCAACTATATGGTGGGAATAAAAATCTCAGCCATATAGTTCCGACCATATAGTTTGCACCGCTAGGAAAAACCCTACAAAAAATTGAAGAAACCCTAAAATACAGCCGCCAGACCAACTATATGGCGGGAATAAATATTCCGGCCGTATAGTTTGTGCGACCATAGAAACTCCACGGGAAGGTACCCCTAACACCAAAATTTCAATCCTTTCTCTCTTTTCTACCTCCAAACTCTGTCAACACCTTAAGAGATCTTTATCTATACTCAATCTCGTTCGATTTCCTTGCACACTAGTGATCTACGATATGTTTCTCCTCCGATCCTCCAATTACTTTTTTTGCAAATACATCTCCGATCTGTTGTCATTATCAATCTAGGGTGAGACCTATTTTAAACTAATTGCCATGTTATCTTGCCTAGATTATTATTTTGAGGAGATCCTTTAGTGTGGTATGATGAGGAATATGTTATGTTTATTACTACTAGATCAAAAAGTTTTATTTTTGTCTTTCTTATTATTTTAGATGAGGAACACAAGGAGCCAATCGTGTGCGCGTGCCACCGCGAGTTCTTCTCGGGATGCTGCTGCAGCCCAGGACTGCATGGGGATACGGTTTAGGGATGAGCTCCAACGTGATCGTTTCAACAAGATCAAGAACCGATAAGTGAAGACAACCAAGTGGGATTGTCCCATTATATTGAATCAACTCGGTATTTCTAATGACTTCAATTTACTTTGCAATATAGATGGCTTGCAAAACTTTGTATTCCAAGATGCGCCTACTTATCGCCGGTTAACTCTTGAATTTTTAAGTTCTTTGAAAAGCACCGTTAAAACATGGCAAGGAGAGGACATGATTTCTTTCCTACTTGTGAACAATAACTATACATTATGACTTGATGAATGGTGTAATTATTTTAATTTACCAAACAATGATGTTAATGCTTTACGTGCATCTTTTGCTGGCATGCGCCCTTCCCCGAATTATTATTATTATAGAATGAGTTTCACCTGTAGATTCAACAAGGGGAAGAATACTCAACATCCTACTATTCGCTATTTGTTCTATGTTATTTCTAACACCTTGTAGGAACAAAATGAGTTTACAAGACTCAATGAGGAGGACATCGTGGTCCTTGCCAAAGCTGCTTTCAACAACAACAACTTGTCACTCAACTTGGGTGCAATTCTTGTGCGCTACTTGGAGCACCAATCCTCCCAAATCCAAGGGCCAATCACATGTGGAAGCGTCATCACCCTGCTTTCCATTGCCTTGAGCATCGACCTTGGTGAGTTGCAACCATTGCTAGGTGAGAGACGTGTTGCTTTCTCTACTTTAAAAGCTTACGAAATTCTCACTAGGAGAGGTGGTAGTTATTACTTGCATATTGCTGGAGCTAGGCGTCTCTACCCCGCTCCTTTTCCTAATGCTCTTTTCTCTATCGAGGAAGGAAGTTTGCTATATAATTTGCAGTTTGAACAACACCAACCCGAGGAGGAGATTCCGGATGAGGATGAAGACCAAGAAGAGGAGCAAGAAGTTCCTGAACAAGAGGAGCAGCCACCAAACCGGTTCGCTACATATCAAGATTTCTAAGAACTTGTAGGAACTATGGAGGGGATGCATGATCTCGCCCTGAACCTCCGAGAAACCACTAGTAATTTATCAACTCAATTTGCAAACTGGAGCCACAACTTTTCCCGCCACCACAATGATTTGAAGGGCTTGCAAAATCCTAAGTTTGGTGAAGTCTCCCCATTATCTTTATTTGGCATTTGTTTTTAAATATTTCGAGGAATGCTTTTAGTTTGAGTTTATAAGCACTCATGTTGGTTTCCAAAACACTTTATATTTAGTCATTTTTATTTGTTTTCAAGATTTTATAGCCGATCTTTGTCGCTAATTTTCTATTCTTTAACTCCCTCTCTTAAAAACAACAAAAATATGTTTCCATTTATCTTTATTTTCCCTCTTCCTTTTTCTATTCTCCTCGTGGTTCTCGCATATTTGCAGGAGAGTGATTGACTTCGAGTTTCCAAGAAATGAATAAAAGGGGAAGAGAGAAGTGGAACCAATCATGAGAGGTATGCCTTATGACTCCCCACTTTTGAAGTCTGAGAAACCCATGCTAGTTGGTAGTAAATGTTAAGATATTATATTGGTGGAGTGAGTCTTTATATTGGAGTAAAATTTTATTTAGTTGAGTATGTTTTGTCTAGATCTTGTAGTTAACCAAGTCTTGCCTAAAAATTTGCTAAAAAATTATAATAAGAAAAATTAACACAATTGAAGGCTTGGGTGTTGTAGTGTTTAGTCTTGAAAGATTATTCCTAAAGACACTCAACACCATGGAAAATAATGATTGACTTGATAGCTCTATTTGAAAGGATTTGTTCAATATAATTAAAGTTTGACTTATGAATCATAAGAATGATATAGCTTTATGCGTGTCAAACTTCATGGGATGCCAACTACTCCGCTAGCCTACGAACGATCTTCATGGGGGGAAACTCCTAGATTTTGGCTATGAGTTGATTAAATAGTTGTAGCAGCAATGCTATAATGGGTAAGATTCTTGGCATCCTCATGTAGATGTGTTCATGATGGAACCACTCCTCTGGCTGATATGAGTAATCATTATGCAAAGGGAACAAAAACCTTGGTAATGCCACGAGTGTCCATCACAGTCCGATAAACTAATTAATTTTTTGGCATGCTCTCAGTTACTTAAGAACTGAAATTCTTGAAGGACAATGAATAGAAAAGTAGTGCTTGAAAAGTCTTGACTTATTGATGTGGGATAATTAAGATGCTTTAGTGTATATTCTTTTCATGACAAACTCTCGCACTCTCAATTTTACATGATTATACTTTATTGCTCAAAGGTAAGCTTATGAGTTGATTACATGACATGTAATAGAGTTTACTCATTTGAATCATCCACGCTAACAATAATCTTGCTTATCAATAAGGATTCATTAAAACCCGTATGATATGCTTGCCATTACTCTATCTATGCTGAGTTTTTCAGATTAATTAAGTGGAGGAAACATGAAACTACCTATCATGAGTAAGATCATCATCTCGTTATTTCAGTTTAAATGCTGAGTTCCTTTTTTATTTTGGTTTTCTTGCTCGAGGACGATCAATTTTAAGCTTGGGGAGCTTGATGGCTGTGAAATATAGCCATCCAAATCCACATTTAAACTAGATATTATTCATACTTTTGATGAAATATCTCTCTAAATCCTGCCACTAATGCCTAATGATCAAAGGTTTATGCAATCATGTCTTTCCATTTTTCCCTATGCATAAAATAATGTTTGATGATGGGAATCACAACATTAAAGTCAAAGATACGAGATTTCCAACAACCCAAAGAAACCTGGGGTCGTGAAGAGGAAACATGGGCTTTAACGACCAACTATACAGCGGGAATATTTTTCTGGCCGTACAGTTCCGGCCATATACTTTCCACCAACACTGCAATGTCAAACAGAAGAACTTTCATGAAGGGACCCCTATATAAAGAGACCTATTGCAACGAGAAACGGGAGGAGAACACGAAAACACAACACCGAAGAGCCGATGGAGGAATAGATCTAGATCCAATCCCACAAACCCTTCTCCACCACCATAGTAATAGTCCACCACTCGTAATAGTCGATCTCATCTCCAATTGGCGACATTGTAATACTATTACTATCGATCTCATGATTTCCAATACAATGTTTATGATTGTTGATCTCATCTCTATGTGTGAGTAATTCTCCTTGGGATAAGGGCTTCAGCCTAGCCATGTAGTTTGTGCACGATATTTATCATAGGTGGGATCGTGTATTAGTTTGTATGACATGATGATTATTGTATCCTCTCTTGCCTCAATCTAAAGGACTTGTTAGGTACCCAAGACCCCGAGGATTGATCCAGGTATAGGGAGTATGAGTAATGACTAATCTGCAGGATGGGAACTGATACGCCAAATTTCCATCACCATCTATATCATAATTTACCTCTATTCATTGGTATTTGTCTTATTATGAGGTATTACCTATGGCTTTTCATCTGTTTATGCATGTTGGACGATTCTTGGAGGATGGACTGCCAGAGTCTGGATTCTGATGGAAAAGAATGCGTTTTGGTGCAATTTCGCAAAGATCAAAAAAATACCAGAAAAATATGGAAACATATTATTTTACCAGAAGACGAAGGAAGGCAGAAGGAGGGACAGAGATGGGCCTCAGGGGGCCCACACCCCCCTAGGCACGGGATCACCTGACCCCGTGCCTAGGGCATGTGTGGCCCACCGGCCCGGCCTCCGACTCTGCCCATTCGCCTATATCTTCCCTTCGAAACCCTAAGGCTCGGGGAGCAATGACAAATAGATTTCTGCCGCCTCTGGGGGTGGAAAACACCGAGAGAGAAAGATCTCTCCAGTAGACAGATTTCTGCCGAGGGAATTCCTTCCTGGAGAGGGGAGACCATCGCCATCAACACCGTCATCAAGCTAGGCTTCATTGGGATCATCACCATCATCATCCACACCATCATCTCCACCAGCACCATCATCACCACTCCGTCCCGCTGTAACAATTGTGTTGGATATTGCTTTAGTTCATTAGGGGAAACCTTCCCGGTGTTGATTACTATTGTAGTTGATGCTTGTGAGTGGACCATTGGATTATTGTTTATGTTCAGATTTTTATCCATTACCATATCATCTTTGATCTTGATCCATATGATGTCTTGTGAGTAGTTAGTCTAGTTCTTGAGGACATGGGATAAGTCATGTTGTTAGTAGTGAATCTGTGATGAGTTATTATTCAATGGTTTAGTATTTAAGTTGTGGTGCTACTCTTCTAGTGGTGTCATGTGAACGTCGACTACATGACACTTCACCATTTATGGTCCTAGGGGGATGCATTGTGTATTTGGCTACTAATCGTGGGGTTGCCGAAGTGACAGAAACCTAAACCCCTGTTAGGACACCTTTGCACAAGGGAGTGTAGGATCTCAAAGTTTAAGGTTGTGGTTAGATTTATATCTTAATTACTTTCCTGTAGTTATAGATGCTTGCATGGGGTTTAATCACAAGTATGTATTAGTCCTAGGAAGGGCGGTATGTTAGCACAGGTTCACCCACATAACACTTACAAACACCAGAGAAGAGTACTCAGCTATTTGAAGAGAAAGCACATGACAGAATTCACATGTGTCCTCGAAAACGTTTGGTCCTTATAAGTATTTCCACTGTCTTGTCCTTTGCTAATAAAGGATTCGGCCACTTGCTCCATTTGTTTGTTACTTCTGTTACTTGCTCTTTGTTTTTTTGTCTTGTCAGAAAACCACTAAAAATCCGTTTGCTAAGTATTCACAGGGATTTCCTTCCCCATACCACTGTTCAGCACCTTCTGCTCCTCGTTGGGATCGACACTCCTATTTTTCGAAAGTACTACGATACACCCCCTATACTTGTGGGTCATCAAGACTATTTTCTGGAGCCATTGCCGGGGAGGCCAAGGACGTCTTCACTAGGGGAGTCCTTCACTTCCTTTCTCTTTACTTTGTTTTTAGTTAGTTTGTTTCTTTTGCTTGGTTTTGTTTGCCTCTTTCCAAAAAACCCAAAAAAAATAGTTCCTGCTCTAGTTACCACCTTGCTCTAGCTCACCATGTTGCTCCCCAAGTTCGCCCTGAAAGATCTTGCAATAAGTAGTGGCTCCATAATTGCGAAAGATAATACTAAAGAATTCTTTAATTATGTTAGTAAGCATGAGGATATTGAGGATAAATCTATAGCAGATCTTGCTCCTAATTATGAGATTGCTGCAGCTTCTTTAGTTCATATGTTGGAGGCTAGGTTTGTTAGCCTTAACCCCTTCATACAATTCTTGTTCCTAAAACTTAAAGAAGAAAAGAATGTTGAAAAGAGAGAATTAATCCTTGAAACTTTATCAAAAGAATTTCATGATGTTGCTAGGGAAGACAAAAAGGTATTTGAGCGTTTCAATATGCTAGGCTCAAGTGTAGATGTTGTGGGCATTTCTGATAAAACTAAGCCTAGAGAAGAATTTAAGATACCCATACCCTTTAAGCTTGTTGGAATGCATGAAGCCTTTGAAAAGAATTTTGATTGGATTTCTCCTAAAAATATTTTTGATTAAGGTAGTAGACCAAAGAGAGATGATAAGGGATCCTCCAAAACCCATTTGGATGAGATACCTTTCATAGTTGAAGACTTTGCAAGTATGGATGTTAATGCTTCCTCATTTGAAAATACTTGATTCTTCTTGCTTCTTGTGCCTAACTTAAAGGCATTAAAGAAAAGTACTTGTTGGGAGATAACCCCAAGAGTTTCCTTGAGTCTTGGAAGTTAGTACTTCAGAAATGACCTCTCCTTATCCTTTTTGTTTGCTTTTTGTGCCAAGAATGACCTCTAATTAGAGGGAAGTAAGACTTGGGGAGTTGCTGTCCCGAAACAGATATCTGTCCTCCACCAAAAAAATCGTGAGGAGTCTCGCTAACTCGGATTGATCTCAAAGTTTACGAATAAATCCCCCAGTATGTTAGATAACTTTCGTTAGTTCAACACTTTTTGATTTGAGGAACATAAGATGTTTGAAAAAATCGGTTTCTACCTGCTGGTCTGTTTTGACAGATTTCTGCCATTATTTGCATTTTCTTCTTATTGATTCCTTTTTGAGTTCTCTTTAGGTGAATTGAGCTTTTTTAAGGATTTACTACAGTAGCTTGTGTTTTTAGTGAAAATATTTTCTGTTCCAAAGCTTTGCCAGAGGTCTAATATCTTTCGAATACACTAATGTTGCTAATGAGGATTGTATGAAGTTTTGTATGAAGGAAAAATTTCAGGTGTAGAGAGAGAATGATGCAATGAGATGAATAATGGACAAAATCTCAAGCTTGGGGATTCCACCATGGTGTCACCCCAAGAAATATCCAAGAGGTACAAGCGTCAAAGCTTGGGGGTGCCCAAGGCATCCCCTTCTTCATCAATAAAAAGCTCAGGTCTGTCTAGACACTTCGTTTTTATTGTTTCATTCACAGTTGTGTTGTTCTTGGAGCATCTTAGTTTTCGTTTGCTTTGCTTAGGTTGTTTAGTTTGCTTGAATAAATTAGTTTGGACCCCCATTCTCGTTGTGATGTTTTGCAAATAAGTTTGCTTGGTGTTTGGAAAGGAGTAGTAAGTTCTTGCTTGAAGTGCAAGAGGAGCTTGCATTGACTGTGACTTAGACTTTAGCATGACATGCTAGGTGTTGTTTTGACATTATACTTAGTGATTATTGTTGTAGCATGTCTTGTTCCAAGTCATTGGGATTGATTAGTGTACCTTGAAGAAATTATGCGTTGTTTTAGCATGCAAAAATCTTAGTATTGTGGTATTCTCCTTTGATGCTTTGCTTGGGTTGACTTGGCACATGCTCACACCATGTTATGACTATGACAAGTCACCATTAGCCTATATGATCATTTAGTCCTTGACTTGTAGTACCACTCTTTGCTTTGATTAGTATGCTTTGTTGCACTATGTGGCACCCCCGGATTTACGGTCCGAGAATAACCGTTATGCCTGCAATTCACGTTCCCATGATCAGTGAGCTGTGAGCATAACCGACAAGTATCATTACAACATCCATAATTAACGAATACAAGTACTTACATTTATGCCCTTATGGTGATACAACATCAATAGCGGAAGTCTTCAAGCGTAGAGCCCATGTCATGCCTTAACCTACAGGCGACTGACTGGGAAGACGGCCTAGCTCGCATAGACGTCATCAGCTCCTTCATTTCTCTCGATCATCTGAAATTCTAGCCAAGTAGATAGCTAGGGACAATGCTGGTGAGTACTTTGAATGTACTCGCAAACCACCTTAAGAGAACAATAATAACTTATATGCATTATGGCTGTAGTAGGGTGGCTCCAGGAGAGGTTCTTTTATAAACTAGTTTATCTTGTAGATATAGCATGTCTCTATATCTTTGTTAAAACACTTTTTTAAAACATTTTGGAAACCTTTTTGAAAAGTTTTTAAGAAAACACTAGGATTGGGTAACCCATTTGTTTTTCCTTCCGGTCATCTCATGACCAAACTCCTTCCTCCATTTTTCCCGACCATCCCGTGGTCAAAACATTTTCAAGCCATTGCTTTTCCGAAGTCCTTTTTGAAAATCAAAACCATCACCGTTGTACAGTCGCCAGCACAACCGTCCATGACCGAGTACTCGGCTATTCGAATAGATTTACACTCTGCAGAGGTTATACACTGTACCCACACCATCCGATTACCCGTCCCTGATCCACAACGATCGTGGGTCGAATAACCGGTCAAGACCTTCCGAATGCCCTCTCCGATACAAGTGCCTAACCTATGAGGTTAACCCCCTCAACACCGGGACGCCCTATATAGTAACCAGCCAACCGGAGCGCGTTTTGCACCTCAACGGGTGGACGCTTTCAATGAGGGGTTCATAGTATCGCGCGGAGGCCCGTAGACCCTTTGTTCCTTCTCCCGGTCGATGTTACGCATGGAACGTTAGACAGAGAAGGCCCACCCTCCGGGGATTGTTTTCCCCTGTAGTAGTGTGAGGCACCTATACCATATTAGTAAAACTTCCAGCCCAGCCCCGTCCCATTCCAGAGTAATGTGGTTGCACGGGTTAATTGCGCTAGCTTCAAAACTGGCCAGCCCGGCTGTTTTCGTAAACAGTTTTCCTCCATCTCTTGTCCACCTTTTTGTAAGGCAAAACCTTTATCATTTCTAAACCACTTGGTAGGCCAAGCCTCACCAAGGTTTTCGCATAAAACATTTTTTAAGTCCTTTTTCGGGGTCTTCCCATCCTACACTTTTGTTTAGGCTAAAACAGGGTCTCCAAGGGGTTATGATGTTAAACACCATCTACCATACTAAGGAAAGGTAGGTATTATACGAATGGGTTGTACCTAATGGTACTAAGGTATAATTATTTGGAGGAGCCAAAAATTCCCCACATAAAGTATACCATAGTAAAAACAAATGCACTTTGCATAAATGAGTAGATAACACATGCATAAATAAAATAATAGTACAAGGTGTATGTGCAAGAAGGTGGCTTGCTTGTGACTAGATAAATGTCGCGTGACTTCTTTTAGAAACCAAGAATACCAAATACAATAATAACAAGAATACCCCAATGCCTCCTTCTTCTTGGGGTCACATAATCGCAACTATCGCCGTTATCGAGCAACATGCAAGCAAACAATACCACAATCAATACAAGGCATACATCCATCAAACCATACAGCAACAAAAGGATAAATACATGATAAACATCAGTAGGGTGTTGGAGGTAGGATTTGATTGGATTGGGAGAGGGTTTGGAGGCATTGGGAAAAAGGATCCCTCTGGATTTCTAGCCTTGGAATTACCTAAGAGAGGGGTTTTTGACCAAGGGCTTGATTTGTAGGATACCATTGTATAAAAATGATACCATCGGTTAAGTATTGATAAAATGAAGCCAACAAAAGTGGTTTCACTATTTTATCAATTACCAAACATTTATAAGGGATTTTATAGTGATTAAAATTCTAGTTTTAGGAAATAATTCACCAGAACTGTTCTGAGTTCCAAAAATTATTTCCTTGGATGGTTAGGTATTACCTAGTGGACTGATTCAGAAGGAGTTGGATTTACCCCCAAAAAATTACCAGAATGCCCTTGAGAAATTCTCAAAGACATTACTGGATGGGATTTGTCTTTTCATCATATTTAAAATACAGAAGCTTTTTAGTTGATTCCAAGGACACTTGGTAGGTACTGGGAATACCTTTCTATAAAAATTGGAATCCACCATTTTGGAGTTACAGAGCTACTGCGGTGATTTTACTACTGAATAAACCATGCACAGAGTAGTTTAATTCACCAAAATTCAATAAAATTTCAATAATTCTTGGGCTCCTGGTTTTGGTACTTATTGATATAGAGGTTTACTCGGAGTTGGAATTAGGTCAAAAACTCACTTGTTTTGACCTAGGGAATTTTCTAAAGTCAAAAAATGCTCTGTTATTGTTATTTTTGCTACAGGTAATATAGGAAGCAATTGGTTATGGGGCTAGTGGGAAATGAAAGGTATGGATTATACGTCCCTATAAAATTTGTTTTTAGGTCATTGGGATTAGTAAAACTCTCTGGAGACAATTATTAGTGAAAGTAATAGGCTTGGCTACTTTACTTTCTATGATTTATCTCTTCAGTAAATTGGTCCAAAACTAATTCTGAAGGTTAGAGTGGAGGCTTAGGTACTTGTTAAAATTATTCACTAAATTTTAGTTAGGGCATTTCCTTTTTTATTTCGATTTAAACTAATAGGGCAATTTTTGGATTTGGGGAAAAGAATAAAAGAAACAGAGGGTCGGGCGCCTGGGCCAGATCTGTGGGCAGATGGGCCGCCAGAGGGGAACTCGGCCCGCCCGGGCTACGCGCGTGCGCGGGGGATAGTCGGAGGCCGGCCCGTTAGCGGGACCAGGACGAAGGGGTAAGGAGGCTCCTGAGCCGTCCGATTAGGGCGGATCCGACGGCCCAGGGCCGTCTTCCAGCTCGTATCTCGGCGGCGGGGGACCTAACCCTAGGCGACAGCAGGGAGCGACGGGAGCGCTTACCAGAGGGCTCGAGGGAGGCTGGGAGGCGGCAGAGGCGACACGGCGCACCGTGGGGAGTCCGGTGATGGGAGGCAGCGTGGGGCTCGATGTTGAAAGCTTGCTCGCGCGAGTGCATCTGCGGGGAGCGCTCGGGAGTTCGCCGGAGCACCGCCTAGGAGCTGTCCTGGGCCAAAAATATGGGCAAGGTCAGGTAGAGGAGGAGGAGGGGGTCACTGCAGGGTGTCATGCAGAGGGAGGGAGAAAGAGGAGGGGAGGTATGCTTGGTTCTTGTCCATGTCCAAGAGGGCCTTTCCTCTCTTCTCCTGGCCAGAGACGGAGCAAGGGATCCTAGGCGTGGTAAGTGGGGGTGAGGGAGTGAAATGAGGGGAAGAGGCGAGCTGGGAGGGCCTCTAGTCTTATAAACCATTGGTCAATGGTTTACCATGGCATATGTCCATGGGAGAAGGGGGAAGGGAAAAACCAGGGGCTGGTTTGCTGTGGGCTGTGGGAGAGAGGGTAGAGAGGTTTTCTGGTCGTGCAGAAGGGGTGGAGTGGTTGGGTGCAGCAGCAGCAGCAAGAGTTTTAAAAGGCTTGAAGTGAAATGACCCTTGACTCTCTCATAAACAAACACAAAGGACAAGAGGAAAGGTGGTGGGGTACTGTAGTGGTACAGTGGTGTCGACCAGGGCAGTGATGGGTGCTGGAGTGAAGTGTTTAACAAGATTTGATGGGGTTTGCCTAATGTTTTGATTAGTTTGCCATATTTGATCAAAACTTGGGTTATGAATGAAGTCCAAAAATTTACATTGGCCAAGATGGGGAAAGGGTACTGGAAGTTATATATGGTGATTGTGTATCACCAGGGATTATTTGGGATTTTTAAGATGATTAAAAGTCCACTTAATCTCATTTATCCAAAAAGTGCAGAAATGAATTATAGGATCTAATGTGATATTTTTACATTAGTCAAGGTTGGTTTTTGATGTGAAATGGTTCTGAATACCATATTACACATTGGAGAATTTATTTGGAATTTATTGAGATGGAAAAGTATTTTTAAGGGATTATTTCTTGTTTCTACCATTCAAGAAAAAGGGAAAAAAGAAATAATAAAGAGTCTCAAAAATATTTATTTTTGAGTCTGGAAGGTGGGGTATGATATATATAACTCAATTGTGCATTGAGTTGGCAAGGTGGTTTGGAGAAAAACAAACTTTCCTTTAAAGACAAGGATTTGAGAATTGGGTAAATAAAGGGAATAAAATAGTTTAATGATCCAAATAACTATGGGAAATTATTTGGGGATGCTTATATTCAAGGTAGGTGATGTAACTTGATGTATGCATCAAAGTCAACCTTGAGTTTGGAAGAATTGTGGTGAAAAGGAAAGAAACTAGATTTTGGGGGAATCTAGTGTTTTGTTATTTTGATGCCACCTAAACAGGGTTGGATTAGGGAGCTCAGAGCTCACCTTGGTACAAGGGGTATCTGGATAGATAAATAAAGTTATATATATGATCATGGAAGCAATAGTTGGGCTTGGTTGCATTTGAGGTGGTCTAGGAGAGATGATAAACTTTGTTGAAAATAAGGCTGCCATAGCAGATACATCAAGTAGCCTCCTATACCATGTGGGTTTAAGAAGCACAGGGCTCCAACAGAAACAAGTGAAGTGGGGGTTGATAGACCATGCTTAGTAGATCATATTCATGCAAAGATTTGGTCAAGGGGAGGTAGCATATAGATGTGAGCTTCTGCCAGAGTAGGCAAGATGATAAGATTTGCAGGAAAGATTATTATCTTGGCTACAAAACCATCATGGATGAGTGGGAATTAGAATGTCCTAGTCAAGGGCAATAGTATGCTTTGGTAGTACTAAATATGTACTACAATATGGTTCAAGTACATTCTCAATAATGCACATAAGTTGGAAGAGGTAGAGCTCCAAAGTTTGTATCTAGATAAGAAATCCAGACTTAAGCCATTTGGCAGGTTTAGGGTTTTAGACTAGAGTGCAGGTGTAGATGATTTTGAGAGGACGCTAAGTTCCAAACTCATGATCAAGGGGATTATGTTGAGGTTTTAACTAAGTAGATGGGATCCATGCTTAGATTGGGTCTTCACTGAGTTGGAGCTATTAGAAGGGATTATCCCTGGATTGATCTGATTAGGAGGGGAGATGATCACCTTAGTGGCTTGGGATATATCCATACTTGGATGCTTGATATGAGATTTATGATCACAAGCATAGATTGGGTCCTAAGGTATGAGCTACTAGATTATCTCTCTCTCTCTCTAGTTCCTAAGAAAACAAGGCAATCAGCAGATCAGGGCAATTCATCAGACAGCAGATCAAGGCAATTCATCCTATCCAACTTACCATCTACTACTAGGGTTACCATCAAGCCTAGCTTGAGGTAGGGGTGGGTATTTTGAATTGGTTTTTCTTTGAAGTAAGATAAGTACCATCTTGGTATCTCTACCAAGATTGAGATGAAAAGGTTTTAGTAAAGGTTTTGGAAAACCTAGGGGTAAGAGTAGCTAGGAGTTCTATCTTGAAAACATAAGGAGATTATATATAGGTCTCCATAGTTTTGTTAATAGAAACTTAGTAAAGTATTTTGTTTTATCAAAGCCATCTTGGCTCAGGTTTTGAAATGCCAAAATATTTTAGAATATGAAAGATGAGCCAAGACATCTCTTTTGTAAAATAGCTTTTGTCAACTAGTGTTGAGATAAGAAGTATAGCTACAATTAGTTGCAAGAAGACAAGCAAACAAGTAAACAAACATTGTACATGTGACCAGAAAAAGTTTTTGTTCCCCCTGATTTTTGCCTTTTTTACAACAATTCAGGGTTGCTAAAATTGGGATGTTACACACTACATGATTATGGCCATTATTGCTCTCTTAGTTGGTTGCTCCCAGTTTTTTGCTAGCCTCCACTTGTATGAGTGAGCTCTACTCATGCCTCCAACTCCCAAGAAACCAAGTTATTCCAAAGTGTCCACTATAAACTCCTATTCATGGTGTGTTACACCATTCCAAGTATATTCTTGTTTTCAGCTATCTTCCAATTAAAAACTATTTTGTTATGTGAAAACTTAGTGATTAAAGCCCTCACAAACTTGATGGCACACTTTATATTCTTTGCACCTATTAAACTTGAACCATTGT
Organism: Avena sativa; assembly: GCA_916181665.1. Taxonomy (NCBI): domain Eukaryota; kingdom Viridiplantae; phylum Streptophyta; class Magnoliopsida; order Poales; family Poaceae; genus Avena; species Avena sativa. The sequence continues at coordinate 48,032,954 of OV702279.1, read as the reverse complement.
GACAACTTTGTTGTATATGCTTGCACTTATAACTTGGAATTAGCAGAACCGTGCTGTCACGGGGAACGTTTTCAACATTGCACTTGTACTCTGTACTCAGTTGATATCATTTTCTTTTGTCTATGGATGTCACCGGTGTGAAATAAAGAGGGAACTTGTAAGTCCATGGAGTTTGTATCCTGTGTTATAGAAACGCCTGGGACGCTAGCCTAAGCCATGCCTAATCATGGTGGAAACTTGCAGCATCACCATAGTGAGCTATCTATGAAGCATCCTCAATAAAAATCTATGCATATGGTAAATAAAAAGATTGCTGAGAGGCGCATTGTCTGCTTGCCTTGTCATTTTGGTTATGGGAAAGCTCATGTACCATGTGCAAGGGGTACCCCATTGGCGGTTCTCAATGATATGCAAATACTTACAATGACAATAACTTACCTGTACCCAAAGTTGAGTATGCATGAGGTGTGGCCCTCATATTCAAGGGACTTGAGATTGCCAACTTATACTTCATCAAGCATATACTCCAGCTTTGCCACTTTAACCTTAACCACTTCAAGATGCTTATGATAGGGGCAATGAGGGCTGAAAGCTAACAAGCACCATAATCTTTTGGAAGCTCTTTATGACTTGTAATCCCTGCTACCCTCTAAGAAGGGACCTTTCTCCTAGTTGCTAGTTGAGTCAGTAAACCTACTTCCTCTCTATCTCTAGCAAGCTTTTGAGTTGTTGTGTTTCAAGCATTCATATGGTGATTTATTGAATCATGTTCTCTATCTTCCTTGTTTGCACAAAACTCTTATCTATTGAGTATTACTTTGAAAGCCTTCACTTGTGAAAAACCTTTTTGAGCAAAGAGTGTTCCGGTTTTGAAACTTCTACAAAAAGATTTTGTGAAACTGTTTGCCAGATGTTCTCTGACCAAGAACAAGTTTTCCAATTCCAATTATGATTTACCTTTATGCATCTCTATTGTGACTACTTTACTTGGTTGCAAGTGAAGTTATATAATGGTGAGTTGCTCTCTTCTATGAGTTGTGAAATGGTAAGTGTGATGCTTCTTGTTCGTATTCTTTTATCGACACTTCACTCCATAAACCTGTGGACATGTTTACTGAGCTCAGTTTTCGCTTGGGGACAAGCGAAGTCTAAGCTTGGGGGAGTTAATATGCCCAATTTGCATCACCATTCTATATCATAATTTACCTTTATTCATTAATATTTGTCTTATTATGAGGTATTACTTATGGATTTTCATCTGTTTATGCATGTTGGATGATTTTTGGAAGATGGACTGCCGGAGTCTGGATTCTGATGGAAAAGAAGGCGTTTCGATGCAATTTCGCAAAGATCAGAAAAATATGGAAACGTATTATTTTACCAAAAGACGAAGGAAGCCAGAAGGAGGGACGGAGATGGGCCTCAGGGGGCCCACACCCCCTAGGCGCGGGCCCACCTGACCCCGTGCCTAGGGCAGGTGTGGCCCACTCGCCCGGCCTCCGACTCCGCCCCTTCGCCTATATCTTCCCTTCGAAACCCTAAGGCTCGGGAGCAACGACAGATAGATTTTCGCCGCCTCTGGGGGGCGAAAAACACCGAGAGAGAAAGATCTCTCTGGCAGACAGATTTCTGTCGGGGGAATTCCTTCCCGGAGAGGGGAGTGTTAGGCCATGCAAAGATAAAACAAAACTTTTTCCTCTAAAGTGGTGATCCCAAGATCTAGCCGAGGTAGAAGGCCACGAGGTTTACCACTAGACGCGCAGTTGCGGATTACTGATGAAGCGCGTCAGTTGATGCAGTGCAGTCCTTTGCGATCCGATCGTCCTGGTGCTGATCGTACAACACCTATGCTGGTATCCACACGTGCAAGGAGGAGCACCGGCGGCGAACTGCTAGGTTCGATACGACGGCAGGACTGCTGTGGAGTTAGGGTTTCCAACACATGGAATGACCTAACCGAACAACGATTAACCTTTCTGGGTTACGGTGCTCCACTATATATAGGGAGTGAACGTGAGCTCTGATCGCGCGGCCCATTCACTAAAGCCCATATAATATTAGTCCTTGTGAGTCCGACTCACTGACTCAGTCCAAATCAGGCTCGGGTCCCACTACTAGGAAAACAGCTATAGGTAATCAGCACATCCGTGGCTCACATGGTTGAAGTGCCCCACGGCTAAAACAGGCGTGGATCACCTGTGCAAAGTGCCCTACTAGCAACTAGAACAACAGTGGCGCACATGGTCGTAGTGCGCCACAGATATGTGTGGGCCAGGGCCCTGCTGGCCGCATGCCGCATACCCGTAGCGCACATAGGGGAGGTGCGCTACGGTTGTTAGGGATATCCGTAGCGCACATGTGGAAAGTGCGCTACGCCTATGTGAAGCCCCCTCTGCTCCTTAAATGGGCAGAAACATCCGTGGCGCACTCTGGCATGTGCGCCGCGGATGTGATTTTTCCATGTGGCGCACTATGGCCATGTGCGCCACGGATGTGTCGACCATGCATGTGCACAACATGTGATCATGTGATCATCCACCACCCCACACTTCACTTTCCCCTTCTTCTTACTCCTTAGATCTAGTCGGGATCCTTCTCCTTCCCACCTCAATTTCTCCACTCATTCACCATTTTTAGCATGTGGAACTTGCCTTGGATGTTACATATGTAATAGAGGAAGCTCTTCGGTCTCTCGCATCTCCTTCTCCGGTCTCGCGCGCACCTCTCCTTTCCATCTTCTCGCGGTCTCGGTCTCTCATCTCGGTAAGTTGTCCATGTAAGGATGTGTTCATTTGTATATGGATGATATGCTCATATGTATGTATATGATTGATGCTCATGATGTGTGTATGGAGAGGATCGATGGTCATGTGTGTGTATATATATGGAGAGTATCGATGCTCATATGCATGTGTGTATGGAGAGGATAATGATATGTTCATGTGTGTATGGATCGGTCTCTCTTTCTTGTGTTTGTGTGTGAACAAGTTGCCATTTGTTTTGCCAAAATGTTGATTCATTTCCATTTTGGCAAGACTTTGGCATTTCGCAAAGGTCCTAATTTTAGGATAGGTCATGCCGGAATTTTCTATCGACCATTGCATGCATGCATTCATTATGTGGTTCTAATAGACTTCTAATTGTACTATCTACACCGTGTAGGCAAAAATGGTCCGCATAATGAGCGAAGGCATTGTGGCTAGATTTTTGAAATGTGCGACGGCCGACATGATACGAAATAACAAGACGGATATAAGATGTCCGTGCAGAAGATACAAACTCAACTGGGTGATCGACCCAGATTCCGCGAATCTGCAGGCAAACCTGCTCCGCCATGGTTTCATGGATGGATACACTCGTTGGATAAGCGATGACGAAGACGATGGAGACGGTGAAGGTTGGCAACATGACGATGATCATCACGGCGAGGACCGGCGAGATGATGAAGAGTCTCCTGGTGAAGGTGCAGAAGCAGACCGGGAGGATGATGATCTAGATGCCGGAGGAGCAGACGACGATGGAACAATGTCAGGCTAGGTGTGGTACCCTTATGTGCAAGAGCTGCTTCTCAAGCAGTCAATTAACGCCAGGGCTGCCGCTAGAGAGAAATCCAAGCTTGCGCAACTTGAGAGAGACGCGGTTACTCCATTGTATGAAGGATGCAGGCCTGATGATACCCGGTTCAATGTAACGCTCAAGGCTATGGACATGAAGGCAAAACACAAATTGAGCGGCGCAAGCTTCTATGATATGATGGCATTCTGGAACGATCGTCTCCCGGAGGGGAACACGTGTCCAACTAGTATCTAGGACGCCAAGAAAATCGGTTGTCCTCTCGATCTACCGCACGTTAGATATCACGTATGCATCAACGATTGCATCATTTATCGGGGCGAGGACGTGGAGAAAACCACATGTTCGGTGTGCGGTGTGAGTCGATACAAGAAAGGCAAGAAAGCACCTCAAAAAGTGGTATGGTACTTTCCTATCACTCCTCGTCTACAGCGCTATTTCGCGGACCCTAAGGAAGCGAAGCTCATGCGATGGCATGCCGAAAGGAAGAAGCCAGGAGATGACGATGACCCCGAAAAGGATGAGCTGCTGACGCACCCTTCAGATGCTAGCTAGTGGAAAGCATTGGACCTTGAAGTCCCAGAATTCGGTGGAGATTCGAGCAACATCAGGCTTGGTGCAAGCACCGATGGACTCAATCCGTTCGGTAGCCAGAGCAGCATGCACAACACTTGGCCCGTGTTTGTATGGATGTACAACCTCCCTCCATGGTTGTGCATGAAGAAGAAGTACATACAAATGAGTATGCTAATTCAAGGGACGAAACAACCTGGTACCGACATCGATCTGTATCTCAGGCTATTGAAAGAGGAGCTATCCACGTTATGGGAATCTGGAGCCAATACTTACGACGCCGTCGCACAAGATTATTTCACTATGAGAGCCGCGTTGGTCACTACGGTGCAAGACTATCCAGGTTGCGGGTATATCTCAGGGCAGGTTATCCAAGGATTATGTGCATGCGTTAGGTGCATGGATAACACAAGCTATCTCCAACTAGAGAAAGATCCAGGGTCTTCGAAAACCGTGTTCATGGCGCACCGGAGGTGGCTTGGCAAGAATTATCCATGGAGAAAACGTGGAGACCTGTTCGATGGCAAATCCGAGACCCGAGGAATCCCAGAGCATAGGAGCAGCGAAGAACTGGAAGAGTTGCTGAAAACTGGAAAGATTGTCCTAAGCCTAGAAATAAGCGAAAGAGGCAGCAAAACAAGCCGCTGATGAAGGTATGGAAAACAAGGTCTGTTTTCTGGGAGTTGCCATGCTGGAAGTTTCTCTGCACGCCTCATAGCCTCGACATCATGCATATCACAAAAAACGTGTGCGAGAGTCTGGTCGCCACCATAATCAACATGCCAGATAGGACGAAAGATGGTCCGAAAGCAAGGCACGACCTGATATTCATGGGTATCTGAAAGGAGCTTCACGGAGGACGCACTACTCCTGATGATTAGGAAGATGACGATGATCATGAGTCGGAGACGACACAAGGTCGTCGAAAGGGTAGAAAGTTCAAGAAGAACGAATATTACTGCCCTCCTTCTTGATTCAATCTAAGCCAGGATGAGATCAAACAGTTTTTCAAGTGCCTTCTAGGAGTCAAATTTCCTTACGGATACGCGGGCAAGATAAGTAGATACCTAGACGAGGCGAAGCAGAGGTTCAGTGGCATGAAGTCTCACGACTGTGTCATGCTAATGACGCAGGTACTTCCGGTTGCACTAAGAGGGATAATGGACGAGCACGTCCGTGAAACGTTATTTGGCCTCTGCAAGTTTTTCGACGTCATCTCTAGGAAGTCGATTGGCGTGAATCAGCTCGGAAGGCTACAGGAGGAGATCGTGGTGATACTATGCAAGCTTGAGGTCTACTTCCCGCACGCATTCTTCGACATTATGGTGCATCTGTTGGTCCATGTCGTGGAGGACATCGTCCAACTCGGGCCGATGTTCCACCGCAGCATGATGGCGTTCGAAAGGATGAACGGACACATCAAAGGATACGTTCGCAACAGGTCCCGTCCAGATGGAAGCATAGCCAAGGGCTTTCTGGCCGAAGAGTACATCTCTTTCTGCATGAATTCTGGCGGAGAAAGATCCCTCACACCCGGTATTCTTGGTTAAGGTGCCACCAGGCTTGGGCTTCGTCGACAATGCCCCTGCGGAACTGTTATTCCTATGGTTCGGCGACATCTTCAATATGTTCCACCTATACTCGTTGCACTATACCATGGTCCGCCTGTTTTCTCTCAGCCTGGCCATGCAGATCATTAGAGAGAACACACCGGGCATCGCTATAGTGGACCCCTACTACATGCGTGACGGCTGCTTGGGTTCCCCCGCTGAACGATGTATCATGTCCTCGTACCTAAAAAGAATCCTCGTGGAAAACAAGACAAAGGAATACATTCTCGTGCCTTACTTTCCCGAGTAAGTCGTTATTCACTCGCCAATGTCGATTGGCTTTATTAGATTATCATCATTCTTTTTCCAACACATTCCATTTGAATTTTCTGTGCAGAGATGAACACTGCACGCTCATCTCCTTATCACCAAAGCATTCCCACGCCACGTATTTCGACTCGGGGAGTCTAGAAAAGAAGAAAAACTATGACAAGATCAAGGAAGTTCTGGATGATGCTCTCACTGGCTATGCCTCGACGGAAGGCACCACCTTCGTGCGTACGAAGGTCAAGTTTGGCAAGCACGTCTTCAACCACGTAACTGAGTTCCCCTACGTGAAGCAGCCGGAAAACAGTAAGAAGGAAGCCTACTACGCACTCCATCACATGAGGGTTTTCCTACTAGACTAGCAGAATTCTACGCTGCCAGATCATCTCAAACAGTGGGCCAAAGCAAAGGCCAAGATCACTGATTCAGATATTAGACAAGAGATGTATCGCATCCAGCAGCAGTTTGGGGCAATCATCTTTCGTGATGTCATGACTTTGGAGGGATCTTCTACGGAGGAAATATCCCGAATAACCGTAACATAGAAGATCGCCTAGAGATGCAGGGTGACTATAGGAAGTTCATGACGAGACAAGGCGTCCTACCGTTCCCTAAGCCGAGCCAGAAGGCTTGATGTTGGCCTAGTTGTAGTTACAAACTATAGATGACCTTTGTGTGTGTGGACAAGTGTACATGCTACTACTTATCTTATTAGGTTTATGAATCATTGCTTACTTCTTTTCCTTATTATTATTATATATCAATCAATGCTTGGTTTTTTTGCTTACTCTTTGGTCCTTATTTTTTCCTTACTTTACTAGTCTTTTTTCAAGAATAATGTCGATGATTGAAATGTTGTGGCATACTATATATGTGAATGTGCTACGACGGGATTGTGAGCCTTGTGATATGCACAAGTCCAGGTCTTGTGCATCCTACTTGGCTCACGGTTCCGTCATAGCATATTGCTATGTCCAACGACCTATGTATATATATGAGGCATTCTTTTTGATTTACTTTGGTCTTTTTCGAGAATAATGCCAATGATTGAAATGTCGTGGCACAATATATATGTGAATGTGCTATGACGGGATTGTGAGCCTTGTGATATGCACAAGTCCAGGTGTTCTGCATCCTACTTGGCTCACAGTTCCATCGTAGTATATTCCTATGTCCAATGATCTATGTATATATATGAGGCATCCTTTTCGAGTTACTTTGGTCTTTTTCGAGAATAATATCGATGATTGAAATGTCGTGGCACACTATATATGTGAATGTGCTGTGATGGGATTGTAAGCCTTGTGTTATGCACAAGTACAGATGTTGTGCATCCTACTTGGCTTACGGTTCCATCATAGCATATTCCTGTGTCCAACGACCTAGCTAGTTATATATGAGGCATTCTTTTTGAGTTACTTTGGTATTTTTCAAGAATAATTCCGATTATTGAAATTTCGTGGCACACTATATATGTGAATGTGCTGCGATGGGATTGTCCGCCTTGTGCTATGCATAGGTCCAGGTGTTGTGCATCCTACTTGGCGGACAGTTCCATCATAGCATATTCCTGTGTCCAACGACCTAGTTATATATGAGGCATGCTTTTTGAGTTTGGTCTTTTCGATTTAGGAGTACTTTCTATAAGTGTATATTCATATGCGACTTTAATTATACATGTTTTTTTTCAATCACCGGTTAATTATTATTGTCAACTTGTAGATGACGTGGTACGTCGTGTACAAGGGACGGGTTCCCAGAGTCTACGATGATTGGGAAGACTGCCGGAGACAGGTGCACCGTTTCAGCGGCAATAGCTACAAAGGGTACAACACTATGGCGGAGGCGGAAGCTAGATACACGTGCTATCTAGCGGGAGGTAGGACGAGGAACCGGATGAAGACCTACACCTTCATCGCGGTGATCACGCTTATCGTCTTTGGTTGTTTATCCCGCGTTTGTGTCTAGCTAGTTTAGATGTCTAGGTGAGCTTCCGACCTCTAACTTGTTCGAGACACATGTATTCGCATGTCACCAACTACTTTGTAACTTGATCGAAACAATGTAACTTATACTATGTATTCATGTATGAGACTTATCTATATGTATTTGTTTCAATCTTGTTTTGCGAATTGTGTATTTATATATATAACTATATATCTTATATCTGTGTGTATATCTTCCTGTAATATTGTATATAATATGTATTGTATATCATCTGGCTCTGAAATTAAAAAAAGACACCCGTGGTGCACATGTCCTAGCTTTTGTGGCGCACTACAACTAAAGCGCACCTGTGCAGCTTAGTGGCGCACTGCAACGTGCGCCACAGAAGATCCAAAGCGTAGTGCACCTTCCCACATAGCTGTGGCGCACTAGCAGGTGCGCTACGCCTATCTTGACATAACCGTGGCGCACCAGGCAGTGCGCCACGGCTAGGAGATAGTCGTAGCGCGAGGCCCGTGGCGCACCCCTAGTGCGCCACAGATGATGTTTACAGGTGTGCCACAAACAACCTATTTCCTAGTAGTGTCCAACCCAACCAGATTTCCAGTTCAGATCCAATCCAAACTTGCTCCCGCTCTTAAGTGTGTGATCCCGCAGGCTCATGGATACTTGGACACGATTAGAGTCCGACTCTCAATCTATCAGTCGGCAGCGGCTCCTAGTAGAACATGTCGACTCCCAAGTACCAAAGAGTCATGACGACTTGCCTTTCCAATGTGACTTGCGTCCTAGTCCCTTTTGCCTCACGATATACCTTGTCAGACTATAGGCGAATAATTGTCATCCCTTAAATAGTCCGACTCTCTTCTCGATCCGAGATAAGTGATTCACTCGACTAACTCTTAGTCGATCGCCTCGGTTCACTTAACCGAGTCGTGCATGGCCATTCTTTCCGAATCATATCATCCGAGAGGGCCCAGAGAATATCTCTCCAAGTGGAGGGGAAAAATCCCATCTTGGTTATTCACATCACGCAGCTTGATTCTCAGTCGACCTGAACTCTGCCTTTATAACTGCCCAGTTACGGATCAGCGTTTGACAGAACCTAAGTCGGTGATCCTCAACTCGGATTATGCAATAACCTCAGGTCTAAGGTTTACATTGATTGAGATATACAAATGACAACTTGTTCGTTGTACCTCAATATGGGTCAATCCGACTCGCTAAACTCTTTAGCTGAATCTGTGTAAGTCGGAATAGCATCACCATGCCCATGATAAGTGGAACCGAGTCATCAAGCCGACTTTCACTGGTCTAAGTTGTTTGTCCAGCACAACCTCGATGACCAAGGACATTTAGTACAAACAACATGAATGTATAGTTCCACAACTGAATCACATATTCAATGATACACATCAGATGTTTATACAAGGACAACTTTGTATCTTTATGAATACAATGGGATACATGATTGCCTCTAGGGCATATTCCCAACAGGGAGACCGTCGCCATCAACACCGTCATCAAGCTAGGCTTCATCAGGATCATCATCATCATCATCCACACCATCATCTCCACCATCACCATCATCACCACACCGTCCCAATGTAACAATTGTGTTGGATATTGCTTTAGTTCATTAGGGGAAACCTTCCCGGTGTTGATTACTATTGTAGTTGATGCTTGTGAGTGGAACCATTGGATTATTGTTTATTTTTAGATTGTTATCCATTACCATATCATCTTTGATCTTGATCCATATGATGTCTTGTGATTAGTTCGTCTTGTTCTTGAGGACATGGGAGAAGTCATGTTTTTAGTAGTGAATCTATGATGAGTTATTATTCAATGGTTTAGTATTTAAGTTGTGGTTCTATTCTTCTAGTGGTGTCATGTGAACGTCGACTACATGACACTTCACCATTTATGGGCCTAGGGGGATGCATTGTGTATTTGGCTACTAATCGTGGGGTTGCCGGAGTGACAGAAACCTAAACCCCCGTTAGGACACCTTTGCACAAGGGAGTGTTGGATCTCAGAGTTTAAGGTTGTGGTTAGATTTATACTTAATTACTTTCCTGTAGTTATGGATGTTTGCAGGGGGTTTAATCACAAGTATGTATTAGTCCTAGGAAGGGCGGTATGTTAGCATAGGTTCACCCACACAACACTTACAAACACCAAAGAAGAGTACTCAGCTATTTGAAGCAAAAGCACGTGACAGAATTCCCATGTGTCCTTGAGAACGTTTGGTCCTTATAAGTATTTCCACCGGATTGTCCTTTGCTAAGAAAGGATTGGGCCACTTGCTCCATTTGTTCGTTACTTCTGTTACTTGCTCCTTGTTTTGTTGCCTTGTCAGAAAACCACTAAAAATCTGTTTGCTAAGTATTCACAGGGATTTCCTGCCCCATACCACTGTTCAGCACCTTCTGCTCCTCGTTGGTATCGACACTCCTATTTATCGAAAGTACTATGATACACCCCCTATACTTGTGGGTCATCAGGAACCCCAGTGATAGAAAGGGTAGTACGGCTGTATGTGAGAGATTTACTTGGGATTAACGATGATGTCACTGTGCATATCAGTAGTTATGTTTCTTCTATGGACGAGACTAATAGGATATTGCTATAAGCGGTTGCGGAGGCAATAGCAGTTATGGATGCACTGCCCACATATAATTATCTTGCTCTAATGATTACATGCGTACTTGATACGTCCAATTTGCATCACCATTCTATATCATAATTTGCCTCTATTCCTTGATATATTTCATATTAAGAGGTGATACTTATGTCTTTTCATCTGTTTTTGCATGTTGGATGATTCTTGGAGGATGAACTGCCGGAGTCAGGATTCTGATGGAAAAAGAGGTGTTTTGATGCAATTTCGTGAAGATCAGAAAACTATGAAAAAACTATTTTCCCAGAAGACGAAGAATACCAGAAGGGGAGGCAGAGTTGGGCCACAGGGGGCCCACACCCCCCAGGCGCGGGCAACCCTAGGCCGCGCCTACAGGGGGTGTGGCCCACCTCTAGCTCTGCCCTCTCGCCTATATATTCTCCTCGAAACCCTAATACATGGGGAGCAACCGCAGAAAGATTCCGCTGCCTCTATGGGGCGGAAAACACCGAGAGAGAAAGAGCTCTCCGGCAGACAGATTTCTGTCGGGGAAATTCCATCCCAGAGAGGGGAGATCATCGCCATCAACACCGTCATCAAGCTAGACTTCATCGGGATCATCATCATCATCCACACCATCATCTCCACCAGCACCATCATCACCACTCCATCCCGTTGTAACAATTTGTAAGATCCCACCTTTATAAAGGTAAAGATCCCTGTGGTTGCCATGTGTGGCATCCCGCAATGCCACTACTAGAAAATCGCGTTGTTTTTGTGCATTGCACCATCATGACCGCATGCTCATGTCATCATGCCACATTGCATTTGAGCATCGTCATCGTCTTGCATTTGCTTGCGTCAAACTAATTTTCGGAAAACCCAAATTGTTTTCTAACACGCCCCATCTTCATTCAAACACGCAAACCCGGGTCGCCGGAATATTTTGTTTTGACTAAATATGTTTTGCAAACGGTCCGTTTAAATAAATAAAATATTACATTATTTTTAGCGGGGCAGTCGAACGGGCCGAATGACCCGAACGACCACCCCAGAAAAATACAAACGGCCCACCCCATTAATCCTACAGCTACCAACCTATCTACCCACACACCCCCTCCACCTCACCCCACCCAATAGACCGCTGCCACCTCACCCTCTCCTCTCCCCCCACCAACCAGAAACTGCCACCTCAGCTCCTCTCTCTCCTAAACCCACCCCCACCCTGCCAGCACACCCACACACCCAACACACTCACGCACGCACACGCCCAGCCGACAGCCCCCTGGCCACCGGCCCCGCGCCTGGCCCCACCCCGTCCCCCACCTGCCCCTGTTTCTCTTCCCCGCAGCGCCTCCTCTCCCCTGCTAGCTCCCTCCGCGCGCAGCACACAGCAGCGCCCCGGCCCCGACCACCTCCCTCCCTCCTTCCCTCTCTCTGGCGCCCGCCGGCGACCCTCGCCTCCCTCCTCTTCTCCTCCCTTTCCCCGGCGCGGTCGCCGCCGAGCTCGCCTCCCGCTCCCACGGCCGCCCGCCAACCGCCGCTCTCCTCCCATCGGCGCGCCACCCTCCCCGCAAGCAACCGCCGCCGCCGCTCCCGAGACCCTCTCCATCACCGACGCTCCCTCCGCGGCCGCGCGACCCGCTCTCCTCTCGGTGCCGCTGCCGCTCCGCCCCGACCCCTGCCGCTCCGCCTCCACCCCAGCGTGCGCCGGCCGCCCTCAAGCGCCTCCGTCGAGCCTGCCCCGAGCAGCCGCCCGTCTCCGGCTCCCGCCTCCGCGCTCGGCCACGCGTTCCCGAGCCGCGGTCCCCCCTCGCCGCCGGTCCTCTCCTCGCCCGCCTCCGCGCTCCCTGCTCGCGTCCGCCTTGCCTGCGCCGCCCCTCCCGCCGGCGACCTCCGAGCCCAGCCGTCGCCCTGCTCGCTGCCGGCCGCCCGACCCCGACCCCCTGCTTCGTTCCCTGACGACCACTGCCACCAGGCGGGCCCCTCCACCGAGCCACTCCTCTGCGGGTTCCCTGTTTGGTTGCGCACGGCCGGAGACCCGATGTCACGCTCGGCCCTGCATCAACAAGTTCGACCTCCAACACCGTCTAACGACGATAACATGATGTTCTGGAGAGATGTTCGCTCGCGGCGTCATCGACCCAAGATCTACCGCACGGATCTTCGAGACCTCGTCAAGACCTACGACGTCGGAACCCTAGAAGATCTGTTCTGGTGAGCAAGGTTATACATGAAGGACACCAAGGAGCTAAGTGTGGTCACCTTCATGGAATGCAAGATCTTCTCGACATCAGGGCCTCCGATATGATACCAACAAGATCTATCGCCGGACGCCAAGTACTCCGTCATGGATCCGATTGAAGCAAACCCGAAGACGGTAGATGCGACAAGTTCTTCACCCCGGATGCCGAGACCGACGCGATGGCGCGGACCCAACAAGACCCCCGCAACGGCAAGACCGACCCCGTGGGACCCGACAAGACCTTCGCGACGACAAGAACGGCGTCGACCGGAAGAATCCGACGCGCCCCGACACCGACCCAAGTCCTGCTTCCCGGACGCGACAAGAACTACCCCCGATACCCGAGAACGATCCCGGAGTCCGAGAACGCTTCCGTCGAACCCCGAACCCTGAGACCGACCCCGAACCCCGGAACCCCAAGTTCGTCGAGACCCCCTAATATGTGAACCCCTTTCCGAGAACCCTATTTTATAAATGATCAACTATATGAATTGTTGCATATTTAATCATTCATCTTGCATACACATTCATGTGGTTTGGGGGCCTTATGCCGATTCACCTAATAATTAAATATGGGGCCCATATGCGGGCAAATCTAGCCTTATATTGGCCTCATCTAGACTTGTGTAGCGAACCGGTGCCATATTTTGTCTTGCTAATGCAACATTTAATTTGCGGGGGTTCTAAACAACTCGAACCATTTAATTAATTGCCGGGACCCCCGGTTCCGCTTAATATGACCTAATTGCATCGCACCTCTGCCATGTCATACGTCATGCATGCATCATGCCGATCTTCTGTTGTTGTATTAAATAGCGCATCCGGTGTTTATTCTAGTGTTTTGCTTCTTCGCGGATAAGGCCGTTGAGTTGATGTGAGCTTCGCCCCGATCTTCGATTGAACCTTCGACAATGTTTTTCAGGCGAGCATCTCCCCCTTTCTACCTATCTTACTTTTATAGTATTTATTCCCTCCTGTTGATCTATTGCTATCTGTGTTGCGATGCTGTAGTTTCCGTACCTGGATATACCGTGCATCCCTATATTGCCTTGGACACATCCTATTACCTGTTGTTTGGTAGATAGTTGGACTTGCGCGTCGTAGTCGCTTGCTCAAGTGCTGTTGCGTGTCGTCAAGTGCCACAGTTGTTGATGTATTGCTGCATGTTGATGTTGGATATGATCATGGTTTTACTTATCGTTCACTTTAATTCCTGTTTAACAACTAAAATTGAAGTAAGCAGAGGCATCGGTGGGTGATAGAAAATATTTGGTTTCCGAACGCCCACTTGTGTCCCGTAGGACCCCGAGTACTTGATACCTGTTCCTTGATTTATCGCGCTATCCACATCTGGGAGGTATATGGGACCCCCCTGAGCCAGAGCTTGATTCAGTCTTATTTCTTGGGGCCACAAACTAGTTTGAGGTTTTATTTACGATCCTGTACTTATGCCATGCTACTGCTTATATAAATTGTGCGAGGAGCACACTGTACTGTTTAGGTAAGCGGAGTGTTTTCGCGGTATCGACAAGCCCAGCCACACTTTCGGGTTCCCAGTCGTTTACAGCCATTGTCGCAAACCTTGAGTCCGTCTCGGAGCTTGCTTACTTCGTTGCGGGTCTACTCAATGGGGTGGCCCCCTGAAATATTTCTGAATCCTGTGATTGCTTTGTCGTGAAAGCCTCGTTGGGTTTTGATTTGGTTTTTCCGAGGTTGATCGAGTGTGTGTTGCTATTGGTGCACCCCGGCCGGGTAAAACTTTCTGAAAGCCGTGTCCGCGGTTATGGACGACTTGGAGCACAGTATCTCGACCATAGACAAGCATAACTAAAGTTTATTGCTATAAATTAGACTTTATAATGACTAGTAATCAGCTTCACTATAATGGAATGGCTAATTAATACTGTCCACAATTGCTTGTTTAGAGTGTCGCTTGCGACCATTGTACCTGACTAGTAAGTATTGCAACTACAACGGAATGGCTGAATAAAAGTATCAACAACTGCTGGGTTTTGGGTTTATCTCATGCTATCTGTATCTGATTAGTAATTGTTGCAACTACAACGGAAGGATTAACTAAAAGTGCCCACTGCTTATTTTATCAGGATGATTATCTATACCTGACTAGTAATTGCTGCAACGATAACCGAACAAATAAAATTGCCAACTGTGTGAGTTCCTCGGTTGACTTCCTCGTTTGGTCTCGAGGGGGAAACACCAGGATGGGTATGTTTGGTGTTCGCTTCAGGTTGGATCCGAATAGGTCATTCTTCCCCCTCTCCGATAACCGCCAGTTGTATCGAGTCTCTATAGGTTGTTCAGTGCATGCTGCCGCTGCCGCTCAGTCCACCATACCTATGTAGGCGAGGACCGCCGAATTCTAGTCTCGCCGTGTACTGGCCTCAGTACTGACGCTCCTCTTTTTCCTTTGCCCTTTGTCGGCACCCCTTTTGTTTAAGCAGGTTTTGAGATCGACGCCGTTAGCAGGGTTACCCTTCCGGCTTGGCCTGGGCAGGGTTATGGACGCCATTGGTTATTCTTCAGGGCTCTTAGCCCCATTTGCATCTTGTCCGTAGTCGGGCGCTGTATCATTTTCAAGGTGATTTGGATCTTTGTATATTATATCTGTATTCTTGACTCATGGAGTCGCTGTTATATATCTATTCTGTGGGTCCCATCGAGGACTGTTGTGTAATGTTATTACTTCGTTTTCCACCCGCACGAAAGTGCCTGGTGGGCACCTTTGAATCGTTTCTATGCGGGTTTGGCGGGTTTCGCTAAAACTTGCATAGGTCCGATTCTGAGGGTGTTACACCATGCTAGTCCCTGGATCAAATGCTAGCATCCATAGTTTAAGATGAAGTACACAGAAACAAAGGTCATTATTACATCGTCATTCCAGAGATAACATAGTCTTTTACAACTCCATAGCCATAGGCTAGTACAAGAGTTTAACTTAACAATATAAAATTAGAAGTCTTCATCTTCATGTGCCACAGGCAAGCATGTTGAGTGTAGACTCATAACCCCTAATCATCATCAGAGTAACCTGCAACATCACAGGTTACAGCCACAGTGGGTCAATACATTGGAATAGTATTGGCAAGTGATACCTTAGTAGAATATTAGCATCTAGTTAGTACATGAATTTGGCTAAGTGTAGCTTAGGCTTGCTTTGCTCAAAATAAGTTTTACCTATCAGTTGAAAACACTAAGTTTTTGTTTGGAAAAAAACTCCCAAGGAACCACCAATATATATTGGTGAACCTTCACCGTTGTTCAACCACAAGTTTTAACTTAGAAAATTGGGATGAGGAGATTCTTGATAGCTTCCATGTCTTGATGCTCAAATTGTCCATTACCGGGGACACGGCTAAGTACTTAGTTTCTTCCTTCTGCAGAGGTGGTGCACTTTCCCCACAAGACTTGGTTTCACCAACACAGGACCTTTCAGAAGCCTTCCCTTAGACCAAAATGGACGCGCTCCAAACCTATCATCCCCTACCACCAACTGTCCATTTGGCTAAGTTATTGCAACCTATATGATCTTGTTAGAGCCCATAATACCATGTGGATGCACTAGAAGCTTCTTAACATTTGGCATCTCAAATCCCTTTGTTCCTGGGTGGCAATCCACAAGTAAAATACACAAGGTAAACCATAGAAATGGGCCTTGTGTAACCACTCAACCAAAAACCACCAAGCAATTACCATTCCACTCAGGTGTTTCATTCACTTAGTTGTTTTATTAAGCAGAAACATAAGTCAAAGACTTAGCAATATTTTTCCATAGCATATATAAATTCCACCCTTGGTTGCTACTAGCTAGGCTAAGCATGGCAATAGCAAGTATCTTAACTTAGAGAAAAATTCTAACAATTCTACAACTACTAGGATTTTCCAAGCATAACATATAGACACTTAGCAAAATATTCATGTAATCCCTATACAAAATATTTCTAATGCATAGTCAAAATATTCGGACAAAAAATATGAATCACCACTTGCCTTGGTAGTTGGGGGAGTAGCAACAATCCTCACAACCACAATCACCACTAGCACCAAAATCTACACATAAAATGATAGCACCAAATTCACATATCAAAATAAACAAGCAAAAATATATGAATGCATGCAAATGCCATGTGATTATTTTCTAAATCAAATAAGACAAGTGGAACAGTACTAAATCATAAACAAAACAATTATACACTAAATAAAATTAATTTGGCCCTTAGAACATTTTACCTATAATTTTTATATACAAAATAAGATTATAAATGTCTCTGCAAAAAAAACCCATTTTACAGATGCAATTTATTAAACAAAGTGCATAATTGGATAGAATTCTTTCTCCTGATTCCAATGATATAAAATTTCAAAATTTGAATGTGTGGATCAAAAGTTATGAATTTTGCAAGTTTGAACAACTAATAGATCTAATTCCAGATTTTAAATCAAAACACAGGCCACGCGGCGCTGTCTGATTGGTCGATACCGTTTCGCGCGGATCATGCTCGCGGGCCTTTGGATTAAAATGCTTCGCATGGCTCAAATCTAACTTACCTCTTCGCTTAAGTGATCTATTCCTACACGCCCGATCTAGATCTAACGGCCCACATCAAACGAACCAAAAGTCAGCGGCGCTGTGACGGTGGTTGGCGGCGGCGCGGTCAGACGGTGATGTCGATGGCGTTATAGGAAGCGATAAGGGCAGTAGGGTAGCTCACCATGCTCGCGTGACGATGCTGATGCTCAAGGTGGTCTTCATTGGTGGAGGGGCGCTCGGAGTCGTCAGGGATTGCTCGCTGGAGTTTGTGAAGGTGTCGGGCACGGCTGTTCGTCTACGTTGTCGAGGATGTAGATCATGCCAGAGAGAAATAAGCAGTGCGTTACATGCGGGAAGCGATGGTCATGCGAGTATCAAAGAGAGGGCAAGGCGCTCTCGGAACTAATCAGAACAGCTCGCCGGAGTTGAGTGCTTCGTCGGGCTCGCGCAGTCGTCGACGTTGGCGACGTTCGGGGTTGTCCTAGCACACAGCAGTGGTGTTAAACGACGCGTAAGGATGCATGGAACGTGCTAGCAAGACTAGGAGGCAAGGGACAGAGAGGGCTTACCGGAATTTGCCGCCAGAGGTCGTCGGTACTGCGGTGGTTTGAGCTCAAATGCGAGCAGCCTGGTAGCGGAGCGAGCGAGGGAAGTGAGGAGAAAGATGCGGGGTGGGGAGGGGGTTTTGTATCCGGAGCTGGGGCGAGGATCGCGCACGTAATCGTCGGCAATAACTCGATTTTATGGCGCGACAGTGATGGCGGAGGAAACAGCCGGCGACGTGGTCGTGGGCGTGAATTGAGGAAGAAGGAGGTGAGCTGGCGAGGGTCTACCGATCAGTGACTGTCTGGGTAGCGTGGGTGCGGTGGAAAAACAGAGGGAGGGGAAAACCCGGGTGGGTTATTTTTGCTACTGGGCCGAAAGTGTGGCGCCGGCCTGTTTCTAATTCTTTTATCTTTTTACTTTTCTGTTTTGATTTTCTAGAATCATTTTCAAATGGTTTTCAAATGAATTTGAATTCAACATTTTTCTGGATCTTTATAGGATGGAACAAGCACTTATTTGAGTAATTAACACTCTTGTTCACTCAAATCTAAATGGGCCCAATGGAATTTTAAAATAAACAAAGCCTCTACCAAATATTTAATAAGGACATAAGAATGGTTTTAAATTCATATTTTGTTTTGAAAAACTTTGCCCAAGATTTTGAAAAAAAACAATCCTAAATTCAAATCTTACTGGTTAAAACAATTAATCTTATACTAGATAGTAGGAGTGGGCCATTGCCTTGTTTACATAAAATAATAATCCTCCAAATGCTTCTGTTTTTTAAATGACATTGAAAATGATCCTAAAATGATTATGAATGCATGGATGATATGCAAACTTTGAAATCATGATTTTGGGGATGTTACACAATTGTGTTGAATCTTGCATAGTTATTAGGGGAAACTTTACAGGTGTTGATTACTGTTGTAGTTAATGCTTATGAGTGGAACCATTGAATTATTGTTTATATTCAGATTGTTATCCATTATCATATCATCTCTGATCTTGATCCATATGATGTCTCGTGAGTAGTTCGTTTAGTTCTTGAGGACATGGGAGAAGTCATGTTGTTAGTAGTGGAATTGTGTTGAAGTATTATTCAATGGTTTAATATTTAAGTTGTGGTGCTATTCTTCTAGTGGTGTCATGTGAACGTCGACTAAATTATACTTCACCATTTATGGGCCTAGGGGAATGCATTGTGTGTTTGGATACTAATTGTGGGGTTACCGGAGTGACAGAAACCTGAACCCCAGTTAGGTCACTATTGCGCAAGGGAGTGTAGGATCTCAGAGTTTAAGGCTATGGTTAGGTTTATGTCTTAATTGCTTTCTTGTAGTTGTGGATGCTTGCAAGGGGTTTAATCACAAGTATGTATTAGTACAAGTAAGGTTGGTACATTAGCACAGGTTCACCCACACAACACTTATAAAACCAAAGAAGACTACTCAGCTATATGAAGCGAAAGCACTTGACAGTATTCCCATGTGTCCTTGAGAACGTTTGGTCCTCATTAGTATTTCCACCGGCTTGTCCTTTGTTAAGAAAGGATTGGGCCACTTGCTGCAATTATTTGTTGTCTTTATGTCACATACCAAATTTAGATTTGGTTCTGCATATCATTCATATCATTTCATCATGCTTTTCCATACAAAACCGTCGATCGAAGTGAATCGGCGAAACGCTATTTTCGAAACCCTATTCTATTTTGCTACGAGGCTCCTACGGGAGGCTTTAGGAGAACTAGTGTTTCCACCCTTGTAGCTTAGTGGTTTCGCTCAACCTTTGACCCTAGATTGTCCCCCTCGATTTTACAAAACCGTAGGAGCAAGAATCGCTCGATTCGGAGCTCGTATGAAAAAGTTATCGCCGTTTTATGAAACATCGGAAAAACGGTCCGAATTTCGGGCCGATTTCCGAGTCCGAAACCAACTCCGCGCCGAATCGGAGTGGGACCCCGCGAGAGGGCCCCACATAAGAGGCCACCCCGGCCTCGGGAACCGCACCCCACCCCGCCGCCTCCCTGTCGCGATCGCCCGCCCCCTCCTCGTTCCGCGCGCCCGCGCCGCCCTCGGGAACCGCCCGCGATCGCCGCCTCCCTCCGGGCTCCACGCCGCCGCCGGCCAGGTACAGCGCCCCGCCGCCGCGCCGCCTCCATCTCGCCGCCGCGCCGCCTCGGCCGCTGCCCCGCCGCCAGCATGCAGCCGCCGCCGCCGCATACAGCCGCCGCCGCCTTGCATCGCGCGCCGCGCCGCTCCGCGCCTGGCCGCTGCCGCCTTGCTGCTGCGCCGCCTCGCTGCTGCGCGCTAGCGCACCCTCGCGCGCGCTGTCCCGCACGCACGCGCCGTCCTGCGCGCCGCGTTGACGATCTCAAACCACGCGCTGATCGTTTCCCCTCACGCGCAGGAAACGCCGTCGCCGGAATCGATCGCCGCGACGTCCGGAACTCGCTGCCGTCCGCTTCGCCGTTCGTTCCCGGTAAGCCAGCAGCCACCGTCAGATCTCAGATCAGTGGTTCAGATCAGCCGTTGACTGGTCAGACTCAGGCGTTGACTAGTCAGACGCTCAGTCAGCGCCCAGTCAGCAGCCACGTTGACCAGTCAACAGACACAGTTGACTGGTTAATTTCGTTAATCGTTTTAGTTGACAGATTTCGGTAGAATCTTGTAAATTGCGTAGAAATTAAACCGCTTGGCCAAAAATTGCAAATAAAATATGTGTAGATTCAGTGAGTCGTGTAGAATCTCGCTGTACCTTTGGTTCAGACTTTTCCAGCAAGGTTTAGTACAGTTTAATCAAATGATTTAATGGCCTTTTCGGAGTAATTAATTCGTAGAAAAAGATCCGTAGCTCCAAAAATCGCGTATAATATGTCCCTGGATTCAGTGGAACGAGGGGAATCTCATCAGGAATTAAAAAGATAGGCTTACAAAAAAACTTCTGCAGAAACTGTCTAGTGGATTTCTGCAGTGTTTTAATTACTCGGGGAATTTTATAATTCCTTTTTGAGTAATTCCAGTTGGTGCTGTTTCTATTTAGCGATGCCTATGCGGTAAAATTTTTCCAAGATTTTACAAACAGTATACTATCGGTAGTGAATTATTTGAGTTCTAGCTCTAGTTTTGAGCATTACTTTTTGCGAAATAGTTTTCCTAGCGCTAAAACTATTTTCCATGCATGCAATCAGAAATATTATTGATTAGGATTATGTGGTGCAGCTGTAGCACCAATTCACTTGCCTTGCATACCTTCATGCATCATTTTTGTTGCATATGCTTGTGGATTGTTTGTTTATGATTGCAATTGTATCGTGTAGATTGTGACGAGTGCAACGCTTGCTCGTGTGTGGATTGTTCTTCTGACCGCTACAACCAAGGCAAGTAGATGCTACTTTGTTCATGATATCGTCCTACTATTTTCAATGCATTGTCGTGTATTTTGTAGTTGCATGTGTAGGATGATACTATCGCTATGCTATGACCTATTATGTGGTAGGGCTTTCCTTGTAGATGAACCACCGTTGGTAGATGTGCTTAGCCATGCTATGTTGAACGAGGGCTGGGTTACATCATTAAGACTTGTTTCTAAAAGTATTGGTTTGTGAAAACTAAAACAACTTAATCAATGAATCTCCTGGGTGTCATGGGATTGATAATTTTTGGTGGTTTATTGCGGAAAGGCACCCAGGTATCGAGAGAAATTGATTGGCTTCTTTATTGTGTAGCTTACGTGTACAACCATGTGCCAATACTGGAACGGGCGGTTGGTTGGACTTAGTAGGTTGTGGTAACTCGAACCCGCGTATCCAGAGATGTAGAATTTTGGTAGGTTGGACCGGTGCGCGTCGGGATTGAGGAGCTACTTCCCGAACAGTCTCTTCTTGGACTTCTCCCTATCATCACCCAAAATGAGAGTGATGGTACGAGCTTGGCTGGCCAAGTCACATGGGTAAAGTGTACTAACCCCTGCAGGGTGTATAATCTAATCGATTAGCCGTGTCCCCGGTTATGGACAACTGAGTTGCTTGATATTGATTCCATGACATGTTTCTCGCTCATTCTAATTTCTTAATTGCTTTAACATTGTTGGGTTAACTTAATTGGGATCTTTTCAAAGAAAATCAAAAACTGTTTATGAAAGTAGGACAAATGTATTTGCAAATGCAAGCCAAACACAGCTCCACTTGCCAAATATGCATGTAGATGTTAGTACTATTGTCTCCTTTACTAGCTCTACTTGCCATACATTCCATGTATTGACCCTTCGGGGCTGCTACGTTTCATGTTGCAGGTTATTCCGATTCCGATTAATCGATATAGGCCACGGTACTCCACTCGGCACTTGTTCACTTGTGGGCAATTTCAAGAATGGAGGATTTACTTTATTTATGTTGCTACCTGAATAATTTGAGCTAGCTTTGGGCTAAGCTTTTATTGTAATAATGGTACTCTGGATCTTCGTTATTCATGATACACGGATATTTTGCTATGTTATTCATCTTATTCTATTGTGGGCCAATGAACCGATCCAGGGATTAGCATGTCACATAGAAGCCACGGTCTTTTCAAAACCGCGGTGTTACAGGATGGTATCAGAGCCCGTGGTATCAGACCTTCATATTCAGAGATGCCGCCTTGCCAAACCACGTGCACTTGATCTACACCAAGACATACTGCAACTGGGGACTTGGAATCAACTTGGCCATACATGAAGCCCTGTCTCGCCAGTGCCATAATGTCCGACACCTACTGCCAGCAGATTCACCCTACCGTGACTATGGGAGGCGTGATGAAGATTGGCACATTGTGGTTACCCCGGGCGACAGGAACAACATGCCGCCCCGTCGGAGGCACATAGAGGACATGGAAAAGGAGAATGGAGCTCTAGCTGATAAAGGAGATTGCAGACTTTGCTAGCAATGGTATGGTAGTCCAAGGACAGGAGATTGACACCCTGGATGAAGCTGTGGGAGTTCTGGAGAATGCCCTGATATCCAGAGATGCAACCATAGCTCATCTTCATGGTACTGTGCAGGAGAACACCCAGAACATACAACAGTTGCAAGGGACCGTCTAGGAAAGGGATCAAACTATTGAAGCTATGACAGCCCAGATTGCCGCTCTCCAAGCACAGCTAAATCCACCCTCTGATGATGACAATGGAGATGATGGCAACAATGGGGATGATGATGACAGTGGAGACGATGAGGAGGAGGAGGACGAGGATGATGATGATGGAGACAATGATGGTGGAGGAGATGAAGCTGTTGCAGTTGCAGCTGAGAGTGAAGAAGAAGAGGAGGATCCAGAAGAGGTGGAGTTTGAGATCTCAAGTGATGATTCAGGAGAGGTGTACACTCCGCCGCCATGGTTGTACCGCGAGCCGAAGCGCCAACGCATGACAGCAAGGACCTACCTCAACCTCTTCAAGAAATAGATAGAAGTCCACCAATTAGTCCTCGTTAGGCGAATTCGTTAGGATTAGTCCCGATAGATGTGAAGCTTAGTTCGTGTTAGTTTAAGAGTGTTTAGTTGCTTATTTGTGTACTCCAATATCCCAGGAATTATTTGTGCGAATCTTATTAAAGAGTTATGGCAAGTTTGGTTACTATCTGTGTTATTTTCGCTGCAGTTTTTCTGCTGATACAGCAGTACTGCGCGATTTTTCATATTTTTCTGGTAACTCGGAAAAATCTGAAAAAATTGGGCTGATGCGAAACTCCCTGTACTATATGTGCAAAAATCAGCTAAATTTTCTGACGAGTTTAAGTCAAGCGGAAAAATTCGTGAACACTGCTGGACTGTTCTGACAGATTGTTGTTTTTGTTGTTTAGTTGATCTACTATTTAGTTAACCTTTGCCAACTCTTGTAAAACTATTTTAGTAGGTATATACTGCTAGGATAACCCCTGGGATGTTGCTGGATCACTTGTTTGTTGATGTGTTGCTTGCTTGTGATTGTCTGCTATTGTTTGTTGTTGTTTGATCACATGCATGGGTAGAATCCTATTACCGTAGTTGATTCTGTCTAAACTTACCTGTGCTAAACCGCAGATGCCTCCCCGCCGTCACCCCACTGAGTTGGAGCAGCTCATGGCAGCTCAGGCACAGCTGACCCAAGTGATGACTCAGTTCATGGCAAATCAGAACAACAACAATAATGGAAACAATCAGCCTCAGGGAGATGCTCTCACCAGATTTCTGAGGTTAAGGCCAGCTAAGTTCTCTACTGCAACGGAACCAATGGTTGCTCTCGACTGGTTGTGTTCAGTCAACAAGGATCTGGTAACTGTCGGGTGCACTGATGCTGAGAAGGTGAGGTTTGCCGCTCACCTACTGCAGGGACCAGCCGCTTCTTGGTGGGACACTTTTCAGATCACCCACCCGCTGGATACTGTGACTTGGGCAATGTTTGAGGAAGGTTTCAGGACCAACCACGTGTCTTCAGGAGTTTTGAGCCTGAAGAGGAAGGAGTTCCGCAACTTGCGCCAAACCAATCGCACCGTGGCTGAGTACATTGAGGAGTTCAACAACCTGTCCCGTTATGCACCTGAGGATGTTGACACTGATGCGAAAAGGAGGGAGAGATTCCTGGATGGCCTCAGTGATGAGCTTTCAGTACAGCTACTGGTGGTTTACTGCCCCACTTTCCAGGATCTTATGGACAAGGCCAGGATCTTGGAAGGGAAGCACAAGCAGGTGGAAAGCCGCAAGAGAAAGAACAACAATCACCACTCTGGTTCACATCACAAGTCTCGCACTTCATATGATGGATACTCCAAGCATGGAGGGAGTGACCATGGGAGCCATGATCGCCACCACCATGGAGGCGATGGGCATCGTCATGACAACCATAGGAGCACCCACCACAGCCACAAGGGAGGACACTCTCACCACTCTGGAGGACACGGTGGACATGACCGCAACCGTGATCACAGCTTTGTGAAGAAGGATCTGAGTGAGGTGACATGCTTCAAGTGTAAACAGAAGGGACACTATGCTGACAACTGTCCGGAGAGGAAAGGACTGAAGTCAACCAACAACGAGAAGGCCACAGTGAACCACATGAATGTGGAGGAGATTCCAGATGAGCCTGACCTTGTGATTGGTAAGTTTCCAATCAACACTTACCCTGCACTTATACTTTTCGATACTGGTGCATCGCATTCATTCATATCAAGGGCATTTGTGGATAAGTATAAGTTACCTACTGAGTCTATGAAAAGGTCTATTAGAGTGAGTTCACCTGGAGGAGATATGATAGCCAGCGCGGGATGCCGCGATTTAACTGTGAGGATTAGAACACACAACTTCAGTGCACACTTGGTAGTGTTGGAATCACAGGGTTTAGACGTTATTCTGGGTATGGATTGGATGTCTATGCATGGGGGACACATAGATTGTGCACAGCGAGCTGTTTCACTCAAAACCCCGGATGGTAAGAGGATTAGATTCAAGTCGGCTGTACGATCGGGAAGGTGTAAGTTGAATTCTCTTAAGGGGGTTAGCATGGATACTGTGCCAGTGATTAGGGATTACCCCGACGTGTTTCCGGAAGAGCTGCCAGGAATGCCACCTGACAGGGAAGTAGAGTTTCTTATCGACCTGATGCCGGGAACAGGACCAATAGCAAAGAAACCATATAAGATAGATGTGGATGAGCTGAAGGAATTGAAGAAGCAGTTGAAGGAGCAGCTGGAAAAGGGATTCATTCAGCCTAGTTCGTCGTCATGGGGAGAACCTGTTCTGTTTGTGGAGAAGAAAGACAGCAGCAAGAGATTAGTGGTGGACTATCGCTCGCTGAATGAAGTAACCATCAAGAAAAAGTACCCTCTGCCGAACATAAATGATTTGTTTGATCAACTGGAAGGAGCGAAGGTGTTCAGCAAGATTGATCTGCGATCAGGCTACTTCCAATTGAAGATCCGGGAGGAGGACGTACCAAAAACCGCCTTCACCACTAGGTATGGTTTATATGAGTATACAGTTATGTATTTTGGACTAACGAATGCCCCAGCATACTTCATGACCATGATGAACAAGGTATTTATGGAGTACTTGGACAAGTTCGTGGTGGTGTTCATTGATGATATACTGATATATTCCAAGGATGATGCTGAGCATGAGAAGCATCTGCGACTGATTATGGAGAAGCTGAGGGAACACAAGCTGTATGCCAAATTCAACAAGTGTGAATTCTGGCTTAACACCGTTGGGTTTCTTGGACACGTAGTGTCAGGAGAAGGAGTCGCTGTTGATCCAAGCAAAGTGACTGTAGTGACTGAGTGGGAAGCGCCCAAGAATGCGGGAGAGATTCGAAGCTTTTTGGGACTTGCTGGATATTACAGGAGGTTCATTGAAAACTTTTCCAAGATTGCTAAGCCGATGACGGAACTTCTGAAGAAGGAGAGGAAGTTTGAATGGTCAGACGTATGTGAAGACAGCTTTCAGGAACTGAAGCGTCGACTAGTGACCGCCCCAGTTCTATGTTTACCAGATCTCCAGAAGGATTTCCAAGTGTACTGTGATGCTTCTCGACAGGGACTTGGGAGTGTGCTGATGCAAGATGGGAGAGTGGTGTCATATGCCTCGCGACAACTCAAGCACCATGAGCGAAATTACCCCACACACGACTTGGAGTTAGCGTCAGTGGTTCATGCGCTCAAGGTATGGAGACATTACTTAATGGGAAAACACTGTGATGTATACACCGACCACAAGAGCCTGAAGTACATATTTACACAGAAGGAACTGAACATGAGGCAAAGGAGATGGTTGGAACTTATCAAGGACTATGATCTGAATTTGCAATACCACCCAGGAAAGGCCAATGTAGTAGCAGATGCTCTGAGACGGAAGGTTTATGCCAATGGATTGACAATTGGTGAATTGCCCGAAGATTTGTGCAAGCAATTCAAGGACCTTAGGCTGGAGGTAGTATCTGAAGGATACTTGGCAACAATGGAAGTCCAACCAACGCTACAGGACAGAATTAAGAAGGCTCAAGTGGGAGACAAGGAAATAGAGGAGATAAAGGAAAAGATGAAGGAGAATCGGGAAAAGGACATTCGCGAGGATGAGCATGGTACCTTGTGGTATGGAGATAGTTTGTGTGTGCCCAGCGACCCGGAGATAAGGGAGTTGATTCTGCAGGAGGCTCATAACTCGCCATACTCCATACATCTGGGCAACACAAAGATGTATATGGATTTGAAGAGCAGATTTTGGTGGAACAACATGAAGGGAGATATCGCCAAGCATATTGCCCTATGTGATGTGTGCATCCGAGTGAAGGCGGAACACCAGAAGCCAGCAGGACTGCTACAGCCATTGCCTGTGCCGGATTGGAAGTGGGATAGAGTGGGAATGGACTTTATCACAGGATTGCCCAGGACCAGGTCAGGATGTGACTCTATTTGGGTAGTGGTCGACCATTTGACCAAGGTAGCCCACTTTATACCGGTAAACACGACCTATACGAGTGCAAAGTTGGCTAAGATTTACATGGACAGGATTGTGTGCCTACACGGAGTTCCCAAGAGTATCGTATC
The DNA here is from genome assembly GCA_916181665.1 of Avena sativa. NCBI lineage: Eukaryota > Viridiplantae > Streptophyta > Magnoliopsida > Poales > Poaceae > Avena > Avena sativa. Next base: position 48,005,468 of record OV702279.1, on the reverse strand, counting down.
TGACAGAGGCACCCAATTTACCTCACACTTCTGGCGCCAGCTGCCCGAGTCACTTGGGACTAGATTGGAGTTTAGCACAGCGTTTCACCCACAGACTGATGGACAGACCGAGAGGGTGAATCAGATTTTGGAGGACATGCTGAGAGCTTGCGCCTTGGCTCATGGCTCTAGTTGGGATGATAATTTGCCGTATGCGGAGTTTTCCTACAACAACAGCTATCAAACCAGCATCAAGACGTCACCGTTCGATGTGCTATATGGGAAACGGTGCCGGACACCATTGCTATGGGATGGAGTAGGAGAACGTCAGTTGTTTGGACCTGATTTGATCAAGGACGCTGAGGAGAAGGTCGCCTTGATTAGGGACAGACTGAAGGTAGCACAATCAAGGCAGAAGAGCTACGCTGACGCCAAGCGCAAGGAAGTGGTGTATGAGATAGGTGATAGAGCATACCTCAGAGTGTCGCCACTTCGCGGAATTAAGAGATTTGGAATTAAGGGTAAGCTGGCACCTCGATTTATTGGACCGTACAGGGTCTTAGCACGCAAAGGAGAAGTTGCTTATCAGTTGGAGTTGCCAGAAGCTCTGTCCGCTGTTCACAATGTGTTCCACGTGTCCCAGCTGAAGAAGTGCCATCCGGAGATGATGGATACACCATTGAGAGACACTGTACCGCTAGAGGAGGTTCAGCTTGAGAATGATTTGACTTATGAGGAGAAACCGGTTAAAATTCTAGAGACAGCAGAGAGGATTACCCGTACCAAGACGATCAGGTTTTGCAAGGTGCAGTGGAGCCACCACACCGAAGAGGAAGCCACTTGGGAGCGTGAGGATGACATCCGAGAGGACTACCCACACCTATTTGCTAGCCGTGCCGAATCTCGAGGACGAGATTCATCTTAAGGGGGTTAGTCTTGTCACATCCCAAATTTTAGATTTGGTTCCGCATATCATTCATATCATTGCATCATGCTTTTCCATACAAAACCGTCGATCGAAGTGAATCGGCGAAACGCTATTTTCAAAACCCTATTCTATTTTGCTACGAGGCTCCTACGGGAGGCTTTAGGAGAACTAGTGTTGCCACCCTTGTAGCTTAGTGGTTTCGCTCAACCTTTGACCCTAGATTGTCCCCCTCGATTTTACAAAACTGTAGGAGCAATAATCGCTCGATTCGGAGCTCGTACGGAAAAGTTATCGCCGTTTTATGAAACATCGGAAAAACGGTCCGAATTTCGGGCCGATTTCCGAGTCCGAAACCAACTCCGCGCCGAATCGGAGTGGGACCCCGCGAGAAAGCCCCACATAAGAGGCCACCCCGGCCTCGGGAACCGCACCCCACCACGCTGCCTCCCTGCCGCGATCGCCCGCCCCCTCCTCGTTCCGCGCGCCCGCGCCGCCCTCGGGAACCGCCCGCGATCGCCGCCTCCCTCCGGGCTCCACGCCGCCGCCGGCCGCCAGGGCTCCGCCGCCGCCGGCCAGGTACAGCGCCCCGCCACGGCGCCGCCTCCATCTCGCCGCCACGCCGCCTCGGCCGCTGCCCCGCCGCCAGCATGCAGCCGCTGCCGCCTTGCTGTTGCGCCGCCTCGCTGCTGCGCGCGCTAACCCGCACGCACGCACGCGCCGTCCTGCGCGCCGCGTTGACAATCTCAAACCACGCGCTGATCGTTTCCCCTCTCGCGCAGGAAATGCCGTCGCCGGAATCGATCGCCGCGCCGTCCGGAACTCGCCGCCGTCCGCTTCGCCGTTCGTTCCCGGTAAGCCAGCAGCCACCGTCAGATCTCAGATCAGCGATTCAGATCAGCCGTTGACCGGTCAGACTCAGGCGTTGACTAGTCAGACGCCCAGTCAGCGCCCAGTCAGCAGCCGCGTTGACCAGTCAACAGACACAGTTGACTGGTTAATTTCGTTAATCGTTTTAGTTGATAGATTTCGGTAGAATCTTGTAAATTGCGTAGAAATTAAACCGCTTGGCAAAAAATTGCAAATACAATATGTGTAGATTCAGTGAGTCGTGTAGAATCTCGCTGTACCTTTGGTTCAGACTTTTGCAGCAAGGTTTAGTACAGTTTAATCAAATGAGTTAATGGCCTTTTCGGAGTAATTAATTCGTAGAAAAAGATCCGTAGCTCCAAAAATCGCGTATGATATGTCCCTGGATTCAGTGGAACGAGGGGAATCTCATCGTGAATTAAAAAGATAGGCTTACAGTAAAAACTTCTGCAAAAACTGTCTAGTGGCTTTCTGCAGTGTTTTAATTACTCGGGGAGTTTTATAATTCCTTTTTGAGTAATTCCAGTTGGTGTTGTTTCTATTCAGCGATGCCTATGCGGTAGAATTTTTCCAAGATTTTACAAACAGTATACTATCGGTAGTGAATTATTTGAGTTCTAGCTCTAGTTTTGAGCATTACTTTTTGCGAAATAGTTTTCCTAGCGCTAAAACTATTTTCCATGCATGCAATCAGCAATATTATTGATTAGGATTATGTGGTGCAGCTGTAGCACCAATTCACTTGCCTTGCATACCTTCATGCATCATTTTTGTTGCATATGCTTGTGGATTGTCTGTTTATGATTGCAATTGTATCGTGTAGATTGTGACGAGTGCAACGCTTGCTCGTGTGTGGATTGTTCTTCCGACCGCTACAACCAAGGAAAGTAGATGCTACTTTGTTCATGATATCGTCCTACTATTTTCAATGCATTGTCGTGTATTTTGTAGTTGCATGTGTAGGATGATACTATCGCTATGCTATGACCTATTATGTGGTAGGGCTTTCCTTGTAGATGAACCACCGTTGGTAGATGTGCTTACACATGGGTAAAGTGTACTAACCCCTGCAGGGTGTATAATCTAATCGATTAGCCGTGTCCCCGGTTATGGACAACTGAGTTGCTTGATATTGATTCCATGACATGTTTCTCGCTCATTCTAATTTCTTAATTGCTTTAACATTGTTGGGTTAACTTAATTGGGATCTTTTCAAAGAAAATCAAAAACTGTTTATGAAAGTAGGACAAATGTATTTGCAAATGCAAGCCAGACACAGCTCCACTTGCCAAATATGCATGTAGATGTTAGTACTATTGTCTCCTTTACTAGCTCTACTTGCCATACATTCCATGTATTGACCCTTCGGGGCTGCTACGTTTCATGTTGCAGGTTATTCCGATTTCGATTAATCGATATAGGCCACGGTACTCCACTCGGCACTTGTTCACTTGTGGGCAATTTGAAGAATGGAGGATTTACTTTATTTATGTTGCTACCTGAATAATTTGAGCTAGCTTTGGGCTAAGCTTTTATTGTAATAATGGTACTCTGGATCTTCGTTATTCATGATACACGGATATTTTGCTATGTTATTCATCTTATTCTATTGTGGGCCAATGAACCGATCCAGGGATTGGCATGTCACATAGAAGCCACGGTCTTTTCAGAACCGCGGTGTTACACTTTATTACTTGCACTTTATTTCCTTGCTTTATCAGAAAACCCCTAAAAATCCGTTTGCTAAGTATTTACAGAGATTTCCTGCTCCATACCACTAGTTAACACCTTCTGCTCCTCATTGGGATCGACACTCCTATTTATCGAAAGTACTAGATACATCCCCTATACTTGTGGGTCATCAAGACTATTTTCTAGCGTCGTTGCCGGGGAGTGAAGCGCTATTGAAGAGTGGAACTGGTAAAGGAAACTTCTACTATGAGTATTGCTTTTTATTTCTATTTGTTACTTTGTTTCCAATATGGATAACCCACTTGGTTTTCTATTTGGGAAAACTACTACCACTGTTAGGGTAGTAGATGAACCACTGATGCGTGCACCCAGTGTTGACATGGGACACTTCGTTGGAACCCCAAGAGCAAGGTGTGATGAGCACAGCAGCAAGTTTCCCTTAGTAGAGACCGAGGTTATCGAACCTGAAGGAGGAAGGAAACGTCCCAAAGGTGTTGCAAGCAACATGGAAACCTGCACAACAAAAACTCAAGACTTTGTCCCAACAAATCATTGAGGTTGTCAAGCTCACGGGTTTGCTGTAACAAAGGATTAAACGTATGGTGTGGAAGGTAATGGTTTGCAGCAAGTAAACAAGTAACAGTGGAAGATGTATCAATGGTAAAGATTGGACCGGGGTCCATAGTTGACTAGAGGTGCTCTCCTTAGATAAACAACATGGAATGAAGGGTAAAGAAATTACAGCAGGGCAATTGACAGGAACTGAGCAAGGCATAACAATGCAATTACTAGTCAGAAAGATCCTATGAGATTCGATTGGGCAATAAAACAAGATACATAGACCGCCATCCAACTGCATCTATGACTAGAAGTCCACCTTCAGGTTATCATCCAAACCCCGTTCAGTATTAAGTTGCAAGTAACAGACAACTGCTTTAAGAAAATTGCTCTCTCATCACAAGATTCAACAAAGCAGGCTTAATTTCATAAAAGGTAGCATCAGGAGCAGGTGGAGCAATAGGTGTGCTAAGGAAATCATTGTTATTGGTGCTAGTGAAGTCACACAACTTGGTGTTCTCAGCAGAGTTCATTTTGGCAAAGGTGGGCAAGCCAAAAACAGCAGCAGCTAGAGCAGGAACTAATTTTTTTGTGTTTTTTTTGAAAAGAGGAAAACAAAACAAACAAAACAAACTAAAAACAAAGTAAAGAGAAAGGAAGTGAAGGACTCCCCTAGTGAAGACGTCCTTAGCCTCCCGGCAATGGCGCCAGAAATCTTGATGCGTGCACCCAGTGTTGATGTGGGACACTTCGTTGGAACCCCAAGAGCAAGGTGTGATGAGCACAACATCAAGTTTCCCTCAGTAGAGACCGAGGTTATCGAACCTGAAGTAGGAAGGAAACGTCCCAAAGGTGTTTCAAGCAACGTGGAAACCTGCACAACACAAACTCAAGACTTTGTCCCAACGAATCAATGAGGTTGTCAAGCTCACCGGTTTGCTGTATCAAAGGATTAAACATATGGTGTGGAAGGTAATAGTTTGCAGCAAGTAAACAAGTAACAGTGGAAGATGTATCAATGGTAAAGATTGGACCGGGGTCCATAGTTCACTAGAGGTGCTCCCCTTAGATAAACAACATGGCATGAAGGGTAAACAAATTACAGCAGGGCAATTGACAGGAACTGAGCAAGGCATAACAATGCAATTACTAGTCAGAAAGAACCTATGAGATTCGATTGGGCAATACAACAAGATACATAGACCGCCATCCAATTGCATCTATGACTAGAAGTCCACCTTCAGGTTATCATCTGATCCCCCTCCAGTATTAAGTTGCAAGAAATAGACAACTGCTTTAAGCAAAGTGTGTAAGGTAAACAGTCCACATGTTCCATGAACAAGAGACCGTTGTTTTCTCCCTAGTAGCAACAGCACATCTACAACCGAAGAGATTTCTGTCACTTCCCTTGGAAACTAGAGGCATGAACCCACTATCGATCATAAATACCCCCTCTTGGAGTCACTAGCAACTACTTGGCCAAGATAGCTACTAACAAAGGAGAGCATGCGAGATCACAAACAACACAGACATGATAGAATCATAAAGACAAAACCATTAATCAAACCAACATAATAATCTCAATATCCATTGGATACTCGCAAACACAATATGCATGATTACAAATAGATTAGATCTTGATCATTAATGGAGCTCACAAGATCTATACATGAAAGCACAAGGAGGAGATACAACCATCTAGCTACTACATGGACCCATAGTCCAAGTGGAACTACTCACGCCTCATACTGGAGAGAAGGCCTCCGGGATGATCTCCCCTCCGGCAGGGTGCCGGGAAGAACTTCAGATCCCCCGATCTAGGGATTATGGTGGCGGCTGCTATAGACGGTTTCGTGGAGATTTGATCGGGTGCTTAGGGTTTCTGCATCAGGGGCTTCTTATAGGCGAAGGGGAAGGCCGAGGCGGCGGCCAGGGGCCCCACACCCCTCCCAGGCGCGGGGCAGAGCCCACCCATGCCTAGGGGGTCTGGGCGCCCTAGCCCCCCTCTCCGACTCCCCTATGGACTTCTTGTTCCCCACGGAAAGTAATTGACTTTGGCTTTTGTCCCATCCAATTCCGAGAATATTTCTTTACTAACTTTTCTGAAACCAAAAATAGCAAAAAATAGGCATCTGGCACTGTGGAAACTTGTAATAGGTTAGTACTAGAAAACATGTAAAAAGCACCTCAAAGTGTAGACAAGAAAAGCAAAGTAGATACTAAACAAGCATGGAGCATCAAAAATTATAGATACATTTCCGACGTATCAACATCCCCAAGCTTAACTCCTGCTCGTCCTCGAGTAGGTAAGTGATAAAAAGAATAATTTTTGAGGTGACATGCACCCTCACAATAAAGATCCAACCATTTGCAAGCATTGAAAGCTGGGATCAAAGAACTATAAACATGTGCATGAAAGATGGAGTTCTAACAATAGGACAAAGTAACTCTGCATGCAACATGAAAGGCTACAAAAAAGATCATGAATAATATGCATTGAAAAACATTTGTTTGTTTCACATGCAGAAAACATAGCATAGTGGCAATCAGCTTGTCCCTCGTAGATTAGCAATATAAATGCATAGGACACCTTCAAAGTTCAAAAGGGTGACTAGAAACAAATAGCACAAGAACAAGTAATATCACAATATGCATCAATCAATAAGCTTTGGAACACTACACACAGAATGACAACTATGCTCTCTTAATGGTGCCTAAAGGTAGAAGGTGGAGACTCAATAATGGTGGAAGAAAGGCCTTTTTGTAAAGGAAGTAGGGATTTCAAGTTTCAAAAAGAGCTTCCAAAATTTATGGTACTTGTTAGCTTTTAGCCCTCATTGCCCCTATCATAAGCATCTTGAAGTGATTAAGGTTAAAGTGACAAAGATGGAGTATATGTTTGATAAAGTATAAGTTGGCAATCTCAAGTCCCTTGAATACGAGGGCCACACCTCATGCATACTCAACTTCAGTCATAGGTAAGTTCTTGTCATTGTAAGTATTTTCATATCACTGAGAACCGCCAACGGGGTACCCCTTGCACATGGTACAGGAGCTATCCCATAACCAAAATGACAAGGCACGCAGACAATGAGCATCTCGGCAATCTTCTTATTAACCATGGGAATATGGTGCTTTTTTCTCTCTTTCCTCTTTTCTCAATGTGTCTCTTTTTTTATAAGAAGAATGCTTCATAGATGTCACTATGGTGATGCTGCAAGTTTCCACCATGATTAGGCATGGCTTAGGCTAGCGGCCCAGACGTTTCTCTAACACAGGATACAAACTCCATGGACTTACAAGTTCCCTCTTTATTTCACACCGGTGACATCCATATATAAAAGAGCATGATATCAACTGAGTACAAAGTACAAGTGCAATGTTGAAAACGTTCCCCGTGACACCACGGTTCTGTTAATTCCAACGTATAAGTGCAAGCATATACAACATAGATGTCACAATGGTTCAAGTTTATTAGGGGCAAAGAATATAAAGTGTGTCATCAAGTTCGTGAGGGCTTTAATCACTAAGTTCTCACATAACAAAATTGTTTTTAATTGGAAGATAGCCGAAAACAAGAATATACTTGGAATGGTGTAACACACCATGCATAGGAGTTTATAGTGGACACTTTGGAATAACTTGGTTTCTTGGGATTTGGAAGCATGAGTAGAACTTACTCATACAAGTGGAGGCTAGCAAAAGACTAGGAGCAACCAACTAAGAGAGCATAATGGCCATAATCATGCAGTGCAGCAAAGCATACTAATCAAAGCAAAGAGTGGTACTACAAGTCAAGGCCTAAATGATCATAGAGTCTAATGGTGACTTGTCATAGTCATAACATGGTGTGAGCATGTGCCAGGTCAACCCAAGCAAAGCATCAAAGGAGAATACCGCAATACTATGCTTTTGCATGCTAAAACAACGCATAATTTCTTCAAGGCACACTAAGCAATCCCAATTGTTCGGAACAATACATGCTACAGCAATAATCACTAAGCATGATGCCAAAACAACACCTAGCATGTCATGCTAAAGTCTAGGTCACAGTCAGTGGAAGCTCCTCTTGCACTTCAAGCAAGAACTTACTACTCCTTTCCAACACCAAGAAACTTATTTACAAAACAACACAGCAGAACAGGGGTCCAAACTACTTTATTCAAGCAAACTAAACAACCTAAGCAAAGCAACGAAAACTAAGACACTCCAAGAACAACACAACTGTGCATGAAACAATAAAAACGAAGTGTCTAGACAGACCTAAGCTTTTTATTGATGAAGAAGGAGATGCCTTGGGCATCCCCAAGCTTTGACGCTTGTACCTCTTGGATATTTATTGGGGTGACACCGGGGTGGCATCCCCAAGCTTGAGCTTTTGTCCATTCTTCATCTCATTGCATCATTCTCTCTCTACACCTGAAATTTTTCCTTCATACAAAACTTCACACAATCTTCATTAGCAACATTAGTTTATTCAAAAGATATTAGACCTCTGGCAAAGCTTTGAAACAGCAAGGATTTTCACTAAAAACACAAGATACTGTAGTAACACCTTCAAAAATCTTAATTCACCTAAAGAGAACTCAAAAAGGAATCAATAAGAAGCAAATGCAAATAATGGCAGAAATCTGTCAAAACAGACCAGTAGGTAGAAACCAATTTTTTTCGAACATCATCTGTTGCTCAAATCAAAAAGTGTTAAACTAACTAAAGTTATCTAACATACTGGTGGATTTATTCGTAAACTTTGAGCTCAATCCGAGTTATAGAGACTCCTCACAAATTTTTTTGGTGGAGGACAGAAATCTGTTTCGGGACAGCAACTCCCCAAATCTTACTTCCCTCTCATTAGAGGTCATTCCTGGCACAAAAGGCAAACAAAAAGGATAAGGAGAGGTCATTACTGAAGTAATAACTTCCAAGACTCAAGGAAACTCTTGGGTTTATCTCCCAACAAGTACTTTTCTTTAACGCCTTTAAGTTAGGCACAAGAAGCAAGAAAAAACAAGTATTTTCAAATGAGGAAGCATTAACATCAAATCTTGCTTTCAAAGGAGGATCAAAAAGCAACCTCTCTCTCCTCATAGGGAAGTGTTCAATACCTTTCTTGAATGGAAAATGATATTTAATGGTGCCTTATTTCATATCAATGATGGCACCAACTGTTCTAAGAAAAGGTATTCCCAAAGTAATAGGACAAGAAGCATTGTATTCAACATCCAAAACATAGAAATCAATAGGGACATAAGAATTGTTAACCATAATGAGAACATCATTAATAATCCCCATGAGTTTCTTCTTAGCATTATTATTGAGTGGGACATCTAAATAAAAATCTTCCAATGGTGCCAAATCAAGCATTTCATAAATCTTTCTAGGCTTAATAGAGACACTAGAACCATGATCACATGAAGCTTTGAGATCAAATTCATTCACTTTCATATTAATAATGGGTTCCCAACTATCTTCTACTTTCCTAGGAATAGAAGATTTGTGTTTTAGCTTCTCTTCCTTAATCTTAACAAGAGCATTTGTAATGTGTTTGGTAAAGGCAACATGCATATCACTAGCATCAGTACTTCTAGCAAGCTTTTGCAAGAACATAATCACTTCAGAAATATTGCAACCATCAATATCAAAGTCAAACTTAGCATCACTAGTAATAGGCTCAATAGGCTTAGGCATAGTAGGAGGAGGAATAGGGACTACTTATGGTTTAGTGGTGATGGTGCACACACTATTGTTTTTATCAATTTCAGCTTCCCTTTCCCACTTAGCATGAAGTTGAGCTAACAGCCTAACATTTTCATCAATAGTAACTTGTATGGCATGAGCAGTAGCAAAGATATTTTCCATAGTTTCAGGTTTAGCAGCCATTTTATTAACCAAGGAAGTTTGAGCTTTAGACAAAGAGGATATATTTTTCTCAACAGTTAAAAGCTTTTCCTCTATAGTCTTATTGAAAGTGGTTTGTTTACTAATAAATTCTTTGAGCATGACTTCAAGTTCAGAGGGGGCACCTCTAGCATTATTGTAAGAGCTTCCATAAGAATTGCCATTATTAGGAGGATAAGGCATATAATTGTTGTTACTACCAAAATTATTCCTATAGGCATTGTTGTTTCTAATGAAGTTCACATCAACTTGCTCTTCTTGAGCAACCAAAGAGGCTAAGGGAACACTATTAGGATCTAGAGGAGCTTTCCCAATAACAAGCATAGCCATAATAACATTAATCTTTTCACTCAAAGAGGAAGTTTCCTCAACAGAATTTACCTTCTTACCATCTGGAGCTCTCTCAACATTCCATTAAGAGTAGCTAACCATCATATTATCAAGGAGCCTTGTTGCAGCACCCAAAGTGAGGCCCATGAAGGTGCCTCCAGTGGCTGAATCCAACAGATTTCTTGAGGAGAAGTTCAAACCTGCATAAAAGTCTGGATAATCATCCAAGCAGTGAGTCCATGAGTAGGGAAATTCTTAACCAAAGACTTCATTCTTTCCCAAGCTGGAGCAACATGTTCACTATAAAGTTGTTTAAATTTCATAATGTCACTTCTCATAGATATAATCTTAGCAGGAGGATAGTACTTTCCAATAAAAGCATCTTTGCACTTAGTGCAAGAATCAATACTATTTTTAGGCAAGGATATCAACCAATCTTTAGCTTTTCCTCTCAAGGAGAAAGGAAAAGCTTGAGCTTAATAATATCTCCATCTACATCCTTATACTTTTGCATCTCACAAAGTTCAACAAAGCTATTCAGATGGGCGGCAGGATCATCAGAACCAGCACCAGAAAATTGCTCTCTCATCACAAGATTCAACAAAGCAGGCTTAATTTCATAAAAGGTAGCATCAGGAGCAGGTGGAGCAATAGGTGTGCTAAGGAAATCATTGTTATTGGTGCTAGTGAAGTCACACAACTTGGTGTTCTCAGCAGAGTTCATTTTGGCAAAGGTGGGCAAGCCAAAAACAGCAGCAGCTAGAGCAGGAACTAATTTTTTTGTGTTTTTTTTGAAAAGAGGAAAACAAAACAAACAAAACAAACTAAAAACAAATTAAAGAGAAAGGAAGTGAAGGACTCCCCTAGTGAATACGTCCTTAGCCTCCCGGCAATGGCGCCAGAAATCTTGATGCGTGCACCCAGTGTTGATGTGGGACACTTCGTTGGAACCCCAAGAGCAAGGTGTGATGAGCACAACATCAAGTTTCCCTCAGTAGAGACCGAGGTTATCGAACCTGAAGTAGGAAGGAAACGTCCCAAAGGTGTTGCAAGCAACATGGAAACCTGCACAACACAAACTCAAGACTTTGTCCCAACGAATCAATGAGGTTGTCAAGCTCACCGGTTTGCTGTATCAAAGGATTAAACATATGGTGTGGAAGGTAATAGTTTGCAGCAAGTAAACAAGTAACAGTGGAAGATGTATCAATGGTAAAGATTGGACCGGGGTCCATAGTTCACTAGAGGTGCTCCCCTTAGATAAACAACATGGCATGAAGGGTAAACAAATTACAGCAGGGCAATTGACAGGAACTGAGCAAGGCATAACAATGCAATTACTAGTCAGAAAGAACCTATGAGATTCGATTGGGCAATACAACAAGATACATAGACCGCCATCCAATTGCATCTATGACTAGAAGTCCACCTTCAGGTTATCATCTGATCCCCCTCCAGTATTAAGTTGCAAGAAATAGACAACTGCTTTAAGCAAAGTGTGTAAGGTAAACAGTCCACATGTTCCATGAACAAGAGACCGTTGTTTTCTCCCTAGTAGCAACAGCACATATACAACCGAAGAGATTTCTGTCACTTCCCTTGGAAACTAGATGCATGAACCCACTATCGATCATAAATACCCCCTCTTGGAGTCACTAGCAACTACTTGGCCAAGATAGCTACTAACAAAGGAGAGCATGCGAGATCACAAACAACACAGACATGATAGAATCATAAATACAAAACCATTAATCAAACCAACATAATAATCTCAATATCCATTGGATACCCGCAAACACAATATGCATGATTACAAATAGATTAGATCTTGATCGTTAACGGAGCTCACAAGATCTATACATGAAAGCACAAGGAGGAGATACAACCATCTAGCTACTACATGGACCCATAGTCCAAGTGGAACTACTCACGCCTCATACTGGAGAGAAGGCCTCCGGGATGATCTCCCCTCCGGCAGGGTGCCGGGAAGAACTTCAGATCCCCCCCGGATCTAGGGACGATGGTGTTGGCGGCTATAGACGGTTTCATGGAGATTTGATAGGGTTCTTAGGGTTTCTGCATCGGGGGCTTCTTATAGGCGAAGGGGGAGGCCGAGGCGGCGGCCAGGGGCCCCACACCCCTCCCATGCGTGGGGCAGGGCCCACCCGCGCCTAGGGGGGTCTGGGCGCCCTAGCCCGCCTCTCCGGCTCCCCTCTGGACTTCTTGTTCCCCACGGAAAGTAATTGACTTTAGCTTTTGTCCCGTCCAATTTTGAGAATATTTCTTTACTAACTTTTCTAAAACCAAAAACAGTAGAAAACAGGCATTTGGCACTGTGGCAACTTGTTAATAGGTTAGTACTAGAAAACATGTAAAAAGCACCTCAAAGTGTAGACAAGCAAAGCAAAGTAGATACTAAACAAGTATGGAGCATCAAAAATTATACATATGTTTCGGACCGTATCAACCACCGCCTGTTGAGATAGATCCTTTTAAGATACCTACAAGTATTGTTGATCGTGCTATGGATAATTATTATTTAGGGGATGGAATTGTCCATCCTGGTGATCACTTTATTTTATCCATGAATTATGCGGGTTGTTTAAGTGTGCAGGTATCACAACTGAACAGGTGAAGAAGAAGTTACTCTATATATCATTGAAAGGAAGAGCTGAAGAATGGTATAAGCTGCTGAAGAATGGACAATCCATGGAATGGGAGGAAATAGTACCTCTATTTTATTCTAAATTATATCCTCCCAATGAGATTCATAAGGATAGGAATCTAATATATAACTTTTGGCCTCGTGATGGAGAGAGTACAGCTCAAGCTTGGGGGATATTGAAGTTACTAATGCTTAAATGTCCTATTCATGAACTCCCTAACAACATTATTATCAATAACTTTTATGCAAGGCTTTCTCTTCATGATAAAGATTTACTAGATACTTCTTATGCTGGATCATCCACACGTATGAAGGAAGAAGCTAAATGGGATCTCCTAGACCATATTCAAGAGAGCACTAAAGCATGGGAGAATGACAAAGGAAGAAAGTCAGGTATAAACTATGATTATGAATGCATTAAATCCTTTATGGGAACTGATGACTTCCGTGATATTAGTACTGACTATGGTCTTGATTCTCAAAGTATTGCCAATTGTTTTAAGGCCTTTGCCTCTTACATAGAAATTCCTAAAAATAAGTGGAATAAGTACCATGCACCTTATAAAGATGTTGTTAATCATGTTCCTTCTAGAAATACCGAAGTTTGTACCATTAATCATACTTTTCCTGAACCTTATGTTGAGAAAACACCTTTCCTAGATAAGTTAAAGGAGTATTCTATGATAATTAGTGCGAATAACAAAGGTACAAAGAAAACTGTGGAACCTGATGAGCAAATAAACATTGAACCTGTAGTAACCATTGAGAAAGATCTTGTCACTAAAAACGTAGAAGTTGGGCACATTGTCTTCTGTGAAGACGCTTCTAATATTGTCTCTATTCCTAGTAAAGCTAGGAAAACTAGTGTCCATTGAGAATTCGTGATCATTGCTATTATGGTTTATGTGACATTGGTGCCAGTTCTAGTGCTATTCGTTATGAGATTTACAGGGAAATTATGCATAAAATTGGTCCTTGTGAGCTTGAGGACATTGATGTGGTTATTCACCTTGCTAATAAGGAAACCATTTGCCCTATTGATATTGTAAGATATGTGGAAGTCATTTGCGGTAAGATTAAGTATCCTGCTAATTTTCTAGTGCTTGGTTCAGCAGCTAGTAAAACTTGTCCTATCATTTTTGGTAGATCTTTCTTGAGCACTTGTGGAGCTATTATAGATTGTAAGAAGGAGAAAGTTTTAACTAAGTTTGATGGAGATTCTTATGAGTTTAACTTTTCCAAATTTGCTAAAGCTCCTTATGAAAATAGCTTGCCTAATGAAGATTTCAGGGTGGAACAACTTGCTTCTATTGATCCAGTTTATGACCTTGGACCTCTTTTTGATGATTGTAAGTATGCTCATTCTGATGGTAAAGTTGTTTCTTATGACAGTTATATTGTCAACTTTATTCAAAGTGCTACTGAAATTTATTATGAGAGAGGGAAACATGGTTTTATGCATCTCAATAATATTAAGTTTCCCTGTTTTATGTTGAAAGCTTTGAAGTTGCATTTGTTTTGTCTTCCTATGCTAGTGGCCTTTTGTTTCAAATAATTTGTTTTCTCATGAGACTCCTTTGCATAGGAAGTGGGTTAGACTCAAATGTGTTGGATATTTGCTTCTTGATGCTCTCTTTCACTTCAAATCTATATCTCCTATGTGAGAATCTTTGAAATTCTCAAGCCTAACTTAAAGGCAATAAAGAAAAGTACTTCTTGGGAGATAACCCAATAGTTTTGTTGAGTCTTGGAAGTTATTACCTTAGTAATAATTGCTCCTTTTCCTTTTTGTTTTGGTTTTTGTGTCAAGATCACCTACTTTTGAGAAGTAGAGGAGTTGTGAAAAGTGGCTGTCCTAGGACAGATTTTTGTGCTGCATTATAAAAATTGGTGAAGGATCTCAGTGCTTCGGATGGAGCTGTAATTTGTATTGCTTGCTCCCCAAGTTTTTATCCAACTTTCATTAGTTTTGCACTTTTTGATTTGAGCAATAGAAGTTTTTCGAAACAATCAATCTTTACTTCTGGGTCTGTTTTGACAGATTTCTGCCATCATTTGCATTTGCCTCTTAAACCAATTTCCTTTCGGATTCTTTTGGGTTTTTGGAAGGAGTTGCTTCAATAGCTTTTGTTTTGATGGATTTCAGTTGAAGTGTGTGGGGTTTATTGTATTTGCATACACTAATGTTGCCAATGAGTTTGTGTAAAGCCTTGTATGAAAGGAATTTTTAGGAGATGGAGAGAAGGAATCTGCAGAGTCCGTCTTTGAATAGGTAAAAGTGTTGCAAACTGAAGGTTCGTCAAAACCTTATCTTTTTATATTTTCATGTTTTTATTACATACGGAAGGTTACAAGATGAAACAAAGGAGGAAACGGAGCGCAGGTGGGCCACACCCACCAGTGGCGTGGGCCCTAGCTGGCCGCGCCACGAGGGGGTGTGAGCTCCTTGGAGTCCGTCTCTGCCTCGTTTTCACACAGAACTTTCCTTATGCAGTGAAACTTCGTAATATATAACCCCCCGGATCCTCTAAGGTTCGTATATCGTGTTCTCGTCGTGTTTTCGATTCGATCTGTTTCTTTCAGGAAATCTTCTCAAGTTTAGAGCACCATGGTCTCTGCCAACGACAAAGGCAAGAAGCCCATGGAAGATGATCCTCAAAACCCCAACGAGGAGGAGATCTTGGTTGGGGATGAAGAAGACATGAAGGAGGACGAGCATCCGGACACCCGCGCTACCGTTGCAAGCATTGGAGTGGTGGCAAACCCTACCAAGCTTAGGAGGATAGCACAAATGTCTACAGGAGGGAAAACTCCGCGTCATATCCTCGCTCCATGGTCACTTCCTTCACGCACCAAGAACCCCTTCCATACTCTTATACATGAGAAATAATACCAAAAGGTGCCCCAAGGGAGGTTGCCCTATGTTTGGGATCTGCCTCATTCTAACCATGCAGGGAAGGAACACACTAAGAAGGAAGAGTGGGGAAAGAATAACAAGGACTGGGATTCTTGGTCTGACATGATCATGAACCGCACTGAGCATAATTCGGAATTGATTCGTACTCTAACCTTCGAGATTGAGGATTTGAGGGAACTGATTTAAGATCTTATCAAGAGAACACCACCACCACCAAAGGAGTAATTCGTCATCAGGTTTGGCATTCCCTTGGCTTGTTCCAAGCTTGGGGGAGTGCCGCGGTATCACATCATTGTCTTTTATCTTTTTACCTTTTTAGTAGATTCATATCTTGGGTAGAGAAGTTATCTTATAGGTTGGTTTGTATATGGAAGTATCTCTCCTTTAGTTGGTTATCTATGTATCCCTTTGTAACATCCCAAAAATACTAAACTTGGATCATCAAACTCTAAGCATCAAAATTAGGGTTAACAAAAACTTTTCTAAATAAAATTAAGAATGCATGCATATGAGTATGCATTGAATTTGAAATTCTTTTGAACCACCTTGTTTGTGTGTTTCTTTGCTTGTAAAATGTTTCTTAGGTGAAATAAACATCATCTAAAACATTTCCCACACTTTTCCCAAAGACAAATAAAGCAAAACAAATAAAATAAAGGAATGGTCACTTTGACCAATTTAACTCCCATGCCTACTTTGGTTGTCTCAAACTTTCAGAACCTAATAGAAACTTTTCTGGATCTTTGCACCCCTTGAATGTACTCATAACAAAGTATCAAGGCCCACTTTGTGATCATCCAGAAACTTTCAAATGCATAGTTTAAATGACAATTCAAAATTGAATCTTTATCATATGGGAAGATACCACTTTTTCAAAAACCACCCCAACAAGCTCAACTTTCAAAACCCAAGCATCTGCAGACTCACCAGAACCAATCTAGCACACCCACCAAAAATCTTTTCAAAATTCAAAACTTGATTTCATGCGGCCATTTCATTAAACAGGTTGTAGACACAAATCATACAAAATCTAAACACTATAGTGAGCAGTGATTGAAGCCTAACTTGTTCCCTCTCTAGCTCACAACCATCTCAGTAGATCATCTAGCAAGTTAAACCAAGCACTAGCCCCACTGTAAGCTTGGCATTGCCATCAATGGTGAACATCAGAGTGCATCCTTGCCACCCCAGTGTAGACAGCAAGCTAGGAGGAGAAACAAGCCTAGCCAGCATGTTTGGGAGGCAGCCCACCGTCCACCGCCACTCCCTGTCCACCGCTCGAACCTTGCCAACCCCTGGACCACACGCACGGACCGCGCCCAAACCGCCAGCGACCATGCCGAGCGTGCGCCAGAGCGCCACCCTCGACCGAAGCCCACAGACCGCGCGCCGCCCTCACCGCGCGCATACACGATCGCCACCAACCCAGGAGACCGCCAGACATCCTCGTTCGCCGCCCCATGCCGCACAGCCACCGCTCTCCGTTGAAGACGCCGCCTCTGCCGCATAGAGGTCGCGTGTTCCAGACCAAGCCGCACCGCCCCACGCCTCGAAACCATGTCGTTGAGCATTGCCAGGGAACACCGCACCGCCCCCTACCTTCGCCCATGCCAATAGCCGCCTGTACCATCGCCCCCGACGAGCTCACCGTGCGCCCCAACGGTCCCCTCGCTCGACTATAAATAGAGGCCACCCCCGCTCGAATTCTTCACACCATTCTATTCCCCTCTCAACACTGATCGTGCCACACCATTCCCGGAGCAAGGCGAGCAACACTTCGCCGGAATTTCACCGGAGCCTGCCGCCTCTGGAGAAGAAGGGAGCCATCGATTTCGTCCACCCCAGGAGCTGCCGCGACCACCCCTGAGTTCGCCGTCGTCGACTTCGTCGTTCGCCCGCCTCGCCGACCCTCTCCTGCACCCCGGTGAGCCCCCAGCACCCCTCACTGGCCGCGCTAGGTTTCTTTCTCGCCGGCGTTGCCTCGCGTTGACGATGACTCTCAGCAGTTGGATTAGAACTAGATCGAACGATCCACATTGCCACGTACCGCTTCGCACCGCTATTCGCGTCGCAACGCTATTCGCTGGTACCGGTTCGGTCGGACCGGCTCTGCGGCGCGTTGGATCTAAACAGATCGTGCGGCACAGGATGCGTACCCTTTCAAAGTTAAGTGATCTAATCGTGTCTCTTCGATCTAAATCGGACGGCTCCTATCCACTAGCCAAGAATCGGCGACGCTCGACGGTGGCGCGCGGCGGCGGCGCTCTGGCTACGGCGTAGCAGCGAGAACAGGAAGCGAGAGGAGAGAAGGAGAGGCTCACCGTGATCGCAGAGGCCTGGGGAAGCTCAACGTACGGTCGGCTCGGCAAGGTGCGCTCAGGGACAGCAGCAATTGCTCGCCGGAGTTTGCAACGGCGTCTGGCGGCTCTTGTTGACGACGGGGCAACGCTGCAGTTCACCTCAAGGCAAATGGACGGTACGGTTAGACGCGGACTGAACTGGAGATGATGTGAGCATCAATAGGAAGGCTAGGGGCGGTCGAGGCTTACCGGAGGAGCTCGACGGAGACGAGACAGACGGCAGCGACGCTCTGTGTCGTGCTTGTCGACGCTAGGGGACGCGCGCGGGCGAGTGGAGCACACGGGCAGGTGCGCCAGGGACTAGAGAGCAAGCTTGCGTGCAGAGGGAGGTGAGGCGCGGCTGCGGTTTGTCGGAATTCACTGGATAAGCTCGCCGGAACAGCGGCGGTGCAGGGCCAATTCGAGGCAGCCTGGTGGCTCTCTGGCTACGGGCTTTGAGGGGAAATGAGGGGGAGAGGTGGGCGCTTATGTACGCGTGGTCAGGGGCGAGATTAACGCGGCCATTACTCGTGAATTTATGCGCGGATTGAATGACAGAGAACGGCAGCGAGGTTTGGAGAGAAGGGGTCGTGGCGGGTGGAAACGATGACAGTGTTGTGGGGCCTTCCTAGCAGTGAGGGGGAGAGAGAGGGGATTGGGGCCACCAGTCAGTGTCTCCGCGGGTCGTTTCGAGTGTGAGAGAAAATGCTTCGGGGAGGAAAGAGGAGCTGGGATGGCACTGGGCCTTGTTGGGCTGCTGGGTTGGGTCGACCAAATCCTTATTTTTTTCTTCCTGAAACCTTTTTATTTTTCTATTCTAATTTCTGTTTTGAAATTCAAACAAACAAACAATACTCAAATCAATTCAAACAATCACCATACTTTGTAACTTTGAATTTGGTTATGTTCAGTAACATAAACCAAAATTCCAAAACCAAAATAATAATTTTAATCTTTTTAGGATCCATTCATCAATTAAATAAAATGGACCATAGTTTATTAATCAAATAGGGTTTGATTTATTTAATAAAATTTCCATTTGAAAACTAAATATTTTCAAAACCAAACAGTAGGTTTTATTTGAAAATATAAAATACTTGGAAAACTTATTTTAAATAAATAAATAAGTTTAGATGTTTTGGAAATAGTAAAACCTTTATTAATAAAACTTGGATATTAAATCCTTATTACTTTATTTAAATAAACCTTTACTATTTTATCAAAACAAAATGTTTTATTTCAAAAGCTTGGCCAAGGTTTAATTTGGCTCTTTATAAATAATTCTTATTTATAAAACTTCCATTTCTTTTGAAAAACAAATCCTTTTATTTATAAGATCCAAAATAGTAATCCCAAAATATTCTATTTTCCTTTATTAAATGTTTATCTTTTTAAATCTCTTTAGGATTTTATTTGATCCAAATTGGTTTGAAGATTTCCAATTGGATTCAAAAAGTTTCTTCTCACTCTGAAAATCAAACAAAGTTTTATTTTATTCATTTATTTTTAACATTACAAGATTTGGAAAATCTTGGGATGTGACAGGCTACCACCCTTAAAATAAATCTCGTCCGAGATTTGGGAAAGCTAGGGTTACAAGTAGGCTCAAAACAACTAGGGTACTACCACCCTTAAAATAAAATTTCAAACAAAATTACATATTGGCCTTCTTGGGATCCTGGGGAATCTTCTTTGGGCAAACATTTGCATTGTGTCCTTTATTTCCATACTTGACTCAAGGGCCAAGGTTGAGTTTCTCCATAGGCTTGTTCAACTTGTTCTTCATCTTTTCTGGATAGTTGCTTGCATAATGTCCTGGGTTCTTGCAATTGAAACAGTTGATGTCTTTGAGTTCTTTACGTAGCTCTTGTGGACAAGTTGCTACATAGCGGCCTAGTTCTTTGCAGTTATTGCACACCACTTGGCTAATTTCTTCTGGTTCTCTGGGCATTCACTGGAATAGTGTCCCATTTCCTTACACTTATGACATTGCACATGGCTTTTGTCTTTCTTTTGCTTCTTGGGTTTCTTTGGTCCTTTGAATTGGGTTGTTTTGTTTGGAGGTATAAGTGGACCTTTTCCTTTGTCATCAACCTTCTTGGTAGACTTGGATCCTTCTTGATGGTTTGAAATCATTTGTTGCACTCCACCTTGTTTCCTTTGTTCCACAATGGAGTAGATGGGTCATTGGATAGGAACATGGTTGTTTCCTTCACATAGGTAGCAAGTAGCTTGAGAGGTGGGACATTGTCCAACAGGATGTTTCTCTTCACATTTGGGGCATTGATCTCCATGCTCCTTGGAAGTATGATCCTTGTCTTCACAAATAATGCAAGCTGGGGCTCCATCTAGAATAACATTTCTGTCATCCCTGTTGTCACAAACTCTTTTGGGATAGCTTTCTTCCATTTTGATCATTTGATCAGTCACCTTAAGCATCAGTTGGCCTTGAGTTTCCAAAAATCCTTGTAAGGTTGGATCTTCTCCACTGGTGTTGGCTATGAATTGAGCTGTCACTTGGTTCAACTGATTCTGGGTTGCTATGAGCTCTTTCATGATGTCCTCTTGGTTGGTGTTGGTGTCATCAATCTTGATGTTGGAGTCTCTTGGAGTAGTCATCTGTTCGGGTTGAAGGGAGATTAGAATAGGCAAGATATTTCTAAGGAATTATTTCTAATCACACTCATCACAATTCACACAACAAGGTGCATTCAATCACAAACAACTTTTCCACTCAAACAACAAAGTTCAAGCACATACTTGGCAATCAAAAATACTTTTGTTACACCACATAAATTGGTGTGTTTGACTTAACTAAAATATGGTGATCCATCTATATGGTTCACTTGTGATCTTTCCATTCTTCTTGGTTGATTCTTCTTGCATGAGATCATGGTTTCCTTGAGAAAGACTCTTGGTTACAAATACTTCAAAGTTGTTGATAGCTCCTTCTTATTTTGCATTCCCTTAGTCTCCAAATCTTGAGCAAGATTTCCTTGTTTCACTTGTAGTCCTTAGTGGTATCCAAGTTGGAAGTCCTTGGTGAACATGCTGAAGATGTTGAAGTCATTAGAGTTGAAGAAGTTGAAGTCATTAGAGTTGAAGAAGTTGAAGTCATTAGAGTTGAAGAAGTTGAAGAAGTCCTTTGCACATTGTGTAGTCTTTGGCCATGGGTAGGTTTTTCCATCAAGTTGAAGTAGAAGAGATGTAGAGTTGAAACCAAAATGGTTGAGGAAAGAGTTTACAAGTGTTTTTTTAAATAAGTTTTTGGAACAAGTACAACTCCTATTTTTCTAAGGGTTTTTGTCCAATCCTAGGTTTACAAATCCTACAGGCAACACAATGCTCTGATACCATCTGTAGAGGGAGTGTCCCAACCTTTACACAATATAAGGTGGAGTCCCCTGTGTTTACAATGCTAGTCCCTGGATCAATAGTGTCACATCCCAAGATTTTCCAAATCTTGTAATGTGAAAAATAAATGAATAAAATAAAACTTTGTTGATTTTCAGGGTGAGAAGAAACTTTTTGAATCCAATTGGGAACTTTCAAAACCTATTTGGATCAAATAAAATCCTAAAGGGATTTAAAAAGTTAAAAAACAATAAACTTCAAAACATTTAAAAATTACTATTTTGGATCTTTTAATAAAAAAATTTGGTTTTCAAAAGAAAAGGTGGATTTATAAATAAAGATTATTTTATAAAGCCAAATTAAACCTTTGCCAAGTTTTTGAAATAAAATGTTTTGTTTTGATAAAAATAGTAAAGGTTTATTTAAATAAAATAATAAGGATTTAATATCCAATTTTATTTAAGTAAAGGCTTGTCCCATTTTAAATAAACACTAAAACTTATTTATTTATTTTAAAATAAGTTTTCCAAGTATTTTATATTCTCAAATAAAACCTACTTTAGTGTTTTGGTTTTTATTTTAGTTTTCAAATAAAGTTTTTAATAAAACAAATCCTATTTGATTTAATGACTAAAGGCCCATTTTATTTAATTATTAATGGACCCTAAAATTAAAAATGTTATTTTGTTTTAAACAAGTTTTCCAAATATCTTCTATTTTCAAATAAAACCTACTGATTTGGTTTTGAAAATATTTGGATTTCAAATGGAGATTTTATTAAATAAATCAAACCCTATTTGATTAAATAACTAAAGGTCCATTTTATTTAATTAATGAATGGATCCTAAAAAGAATAAAAATATTATTTTATTTTAGGATTTGGTTTATGTTGATAAACAGAACCAAAAACTCATTACAAGTTTGAATTGTTTGAATTGTTTGAATGTTTGAAAAGTTGATTGAAATTCAAAACAGAAATTGATTTGGAAAAAGAAAAAGGTTTCAGACAAAAAAATGTGAATTGGACCTGACCCAGCTGAGCCAGCCCAATAAGCCCACTCGCAGCCCAGTTTCTCTCCCTCCCGAAGAAAACGGTTGGCACCAACTTACTGACCCACGCAGACGATGACAAGTGGACCCCGTTCCCTCTCCTCTCTCTCACGCTGACAAA
Source organism: Avena sativa (assembly GCA_916181665.1). Lineage (NCBI taxonomy): Eukaryota > Viridiplantae > Streptophyta > Magnoliopsida > Poales > Poaceae > Avena > Avena sativa. Next base: position 47,982,770 of record OV702279.1, on the reverse strand, counting down.
GGACCCCACCCTCCTGCTCATCGTTTCCACCCGCCGCTAACCACGTCGCGGCCGTTGCTTCCATTGAAAGCTCGCGATCAATTCGCCATAATACCGCGCCTTAATCTCGCTGCGACCACGCACGATAAATCGTCTCCCCCTCCTCTCCACTTCCCCTCTGTCGCCCCACCTCGACACGCCCCCAGGCTGCCAAATTCTGCTCAAACACCGCCACTGTCTGACGATGCTCCGGTGAGGATTCCGGCCAGCACACGCCACCTCTTCCCTCCTCGAGCACGCAGCTGTGATCAGCATCCCCCAGCGGACCTTTCTGCAGCCGCAGCTCACTCGCGCGCGCCCCTGAGCGTCGACAGCGACAACAACCGCCGCCGTGTCTGGTTCATCTCCGACGAGCCCCACAGGTAGTTTCCGACCACCCCGCGCCCTCTCCTTCACGCACACATCGTCGCCATAGCTTTGCGCGTCTGACCCTGTCTCCCATTTGTCCTAGCGTGCATCGTAGCCCCGTCTCCGACGACGCCCGAGCGAACCCGACGCCAGCAGGAACTCCGGCGAGCAATCAAGCCCGCTCCAGTGCGCCCCTCGCCAAGACAGCAACACGTTGGGCTTCACCAGACTTCTGCGATCACTGTGAGCATCTCCCCACCTTCCTTTGCTTCCTGCTTCGCCAGCGCCGCCACCATCTGGCTGCACCGCCGCTCGCCGTTGACCTTGCGCCTCAGTTCTTGGCTATTAGATAGGAGACGTCCGATCTCGATCTGATGGATAGGATAGAAAGTAAGCGAATGGGTACGCATGCTTCTAAGACGCATGATTCAACTTGATCCAACGCGCCAGAATAGCCGATCCGAGTGAAGCGGTACCGGCGAATGAGAATAGGACGCGTGGCCAGTTTCTGTTTAAAACAGATTTTGAAATCAGATTTAAATGCCATTTTGAAACCCTTGTAACTTTTAAACCACACGTCCAAATTTTGCAAACTTTATATCATTGGAATCAGTGAGACAAGCCCTAGCCAACCATGCCATTTGTTTAGTAAAATGCTTCTGGAAAAATGGTTGTTTTTGCAGAAACTTTTGTATGCTTGTTAAGGATGTGAAAATTGTTTAAAAATGAATTTGGGGATAAAATCTTTTGCAAATGGTGTGATTTGAACCTACTAACATTAGGAAACACTTTGTGGATTCAAAAATTAATTTGGTGAAACAAAATAATGATTCTTTGATTTAAAACCATTTCTAGTCAAATAGAAATGTGGTTTATTTATTAAAAATTGTTTTGGAAGAAAACCTTTGGAAAATGTTTTGTTTTAAACTCTCTGACCCAAACACCAAGTTTTATGGTTTGAAAACTTATTTGGTGAACCTTGGAGATTAATGCCTTAGTAAAAATATTTCTACACCACATAAAATGATACTTTGTTTTAAAAATGGTTTATAAAGTGAAACCTTTTGCAAATGACTTTGCCACTTTATAAAATGACCATTAGGTGTTTTCAAATGTTTATGACCCATTAGGAACCACTTTTTCAAGTAAAACAAAGCTTGGCATGCTTGCATGCATTACTTTGCCTTGTTCATTTTATGTGTTGTTTTGCTTGATTGGTAGATTGAGTATGTGCCTTGCTTGATTGAATTGTAGTGACTTGAAGAATGTGATTGTATAAAGGACAAGGAGTGAACCTATACTCTACCAAAAAGGCAAGTGATGCTTCATACTTTTTGTCCCATTACTTTCACTATGCATTAGTGATTTTCTCTAAGTAAACTTGCATGGAATTTTTGCTAAGTATAAACCTTACTATAGGAAAACCTAGTAGATGAAACTTTAGTAGAAATCTTCCTAAGTTATGGTTCCTATTACTATCATGCTTAGCTTAGCTAATAGAAAACAAGGGTGGAAATATATTCACACTATGGAAAAATTTCTAAGTCTGAAGACTTGTGTTTTCGTTTAATAAAACAACTAAGTTAATGAATCACCTGGGTGGAATGGTAATTGCTTGGTGGATTTTGGTTGAGTGGTTCACAAGGCCCATGTTTATGGTTTACCTTGTGTATATCACTTGTGGATGGACACCCAGGAACAAAGGGATTTGAGATGTCAAATGTTGAGAAGCTTCAAGTGCAGCCACTTGGCATTATGGGCTCTGCCTAGATCATATAGGTTGCAAGAACTTAGCCATATGGACAGTTGGTGGTAGTGTTTTATAGGTTGGAGCGCGTCCATTTTGGTCTAAGGGAAGGCTTCTGAAAGATCTTGTCTTGGGAAACCAAGTCTTGTGGGGAAAGTGCACCACCTCTGCAGAGTGTAAAATCTAAGTACTTAGCCATGTCCCTGGTAAAGGACAATTTGAGCATCAAGACATGGAAGCAATCAAGAATCTCATCATTCAAATTTCTAAGTTAAAAACTTGTGGTTTGAACAAGGGTTAAAGGATCTTCAAACTTTGTTTGAGAAAAATGTTTTTGTCAAGCAAAAACTTAGTGTTTTCAAAATGATAAGGAAAATCTATTTTGAGCAATGCAAGCCTCAACTCCACTTAGCCAAATGCATATAGATGATAGACTCCACTATACTACCATAGTATCACTTGCCAATACAATTCAAATGTATTGACCCTTGTGGCTGTAACCTGTAATGTTGCAGGTTTGATTGTTTTTAGTGAAGATTGATTGATTAGGATTACAAAGTCTACAACCAACATGTCTGCCTATGGCACTTTGAAGATGAAGGACCCCATGCTTATAGATTTTCTGCTGCAATGTAATGTAATAGCCAAATGAGCTATGTTTGATGTAATAAAATTATGTTATTCCTGGTTATAAAGTTATATTATGACCTTTATTTCTTGATATTACATCTTAACTGTGGATGCTAGCTATTGATCCAGGGACTAGCATTCTAAACACAGGGGACTCCACCTTATATTGTTAAAAGGTTGGGACACTCCCTTTACAGATGGTATCAGAGCATTGTGTTGCCTGTAGGATTTGTAAACCCTAGGATTGGACAAAAACCCTTAGAAAGATAGGAGTTGTATTTGTTCCAAAACTTATTTACAAACAATCTTGTAAACTCTTTCCTCAACCATTTTGGTTTCAACTCTACATCTCATCTATTTCAAACTTGATGGAAAAACCTACCCCATGACCAAAGATTTCACCATGTGCAAAGGAATTCATCAACTCTAATGACTTCAACTTCTTCAAATGACTTCAACTTCTTCAACTCTAATGACTTCAACATCTTCAGCATATTCACCAAGGACTTCCAACTTGGATACCACTAAGGACTACAAGTGAAACAAGGAAAATCTTACTCAAGATTTGGAGACTAAGGGAATGCAAAAATTAGAAGTAATTCACTTCACTTGAAGTATTGTAACCAAGAGTTTTTATCAAGGAAACCATGAACTCATGTAAGAAGAATCAACCAAGAAGGATGGAAAGATCACAAGTGAACCATATAGATGGACCAACATACTTTATTAAGTCAAACCCACCAACTTATGTGGTGTAACAAAAATATTTTGTTGCCTAAGTATGTGCTTGAACTTTGTTGTTTGAGTGAAAAGTTTGTTTGCGATTGCTTGCACATTGCTTGTGTGAATTGTGATGTGTGTGATTAGAATTATTTCCTTAGAAATATCTTGCCTATTCTAATCCCAATCCAACCCAAACAGATGACTTCCCCAAGAAACTCCAACATCAAGGATGGTAACAACAACAACCAAGAGGACAACATGAAAGAACTTATAGCAACCCAAAATCAGTTGAGCCAAGAGACAACTCAGCTTTTAGCCAACAACAATGGACTAGACCCAGCCATACAAAGGATTTTGAAACTTCAATCCCAATTGTTGCAAGGATTGGCTACTCAAATGATCAACATGGGAGAAAACTTTTCCCAAGGAGCTACTGACAACAAGGATGACAAAGATGTTATTCTAGAAGGAACCAAAGCTTGCAATATTTGTGGGGACAGGGATCACACTTCCAAGGAGCATGGAGATCAATGCCCCAATTGTGAAAAGAAACATCCAACTAATCAATGCCCCACATCTCAAGTGACTTGTTTCCTATGTGAAGGAAATGATCATGCCCCTATTCAATGCCCCATCTATCCTATAGTTCAACAAATGAAGCAAGATGGAATGCATCAAATGTTTGGAAACCTCCATAAGGGAACAACTTCTAGCAAGATGGATGAAGGCAAAGTCAGAACCATGCCAAATAAGTCCAAATCCAAAGTGACCACAAAGTGTTGCTACTCTTGTGAAGAAGAAGGTCATATATCTAGTAACTGCCCGAAGAAGAGAGAAAGATTTCCCACCTTTGAGGTGAGGTATGAAGAGCATGAACTAGAAGAACTCTTAGCTTTGGAGAGACCCAAAAAGAAGAAGAAAGACAAAAGCCAGTTGCAATGTTACAATTGCAAAGAGATGGGACACTATGCCAGTGAATGCCCAGGAAAGGAGAAGAGCCAAGAAGACAAACAAAAGCTAGTGAAACCCAAGATGAGGAAGGATATTAGCCAAGTGATGTGCAAACACTGCAAAGAGTTAGGACATTATGCATCATATTGTCCAGAGAAGCCACCTCAAGACCTCAAACTTATCACATGTTTCAAATGCAAGGAGCTAGGCCACTATGCAAACCTCTGTCCAGGAAAGTTACACCAAGATCCCAAGCAAGCCAATATGTAAATTTAGTTGGAAAATTGTTAAGGGTGGTAGTACCCTAGATGCTTCTGAGCCAACTTGTAACCCTAGCCTCCCCAAATATCGGGACGAGATTTATTTTAAGGGTGGTAGCCTGTCACATCCCAAGATTTTCCAAATCTTGTAATGTGAAAAATAAATGAATAAAATAAAACTTTGTTGATTTTCAGGGTGAGAAGAAACTTTTTGAATCCAATTGGGAACTTTCAAAACCTATTTGGATCAAATAAAATCCTAAAGGGATTTAAAAAGTTAAAAAAACAATAAACTTCAAAACATTTAAAAATTACTATTTTGGATCTTTTAATAAAAAGATTTGGTTTTCAAAAGAAAAGGTGGATTTATAAATAAAGATTATTTTATAAAGCCAAATTAAACCTTTGCCAAGTTTTTGAAATAAAATGTTTTGACAAAAATAGTAAAGGTTTATTTAAATAAAATAATAAGGATTTAATATCCAATTTTATTTAAGTAAAGGCTTTTCCCATTTTAAATAAACACTAAAACTTATTTATTTATTTTAAAATAAGTTTTCCAAGTATTTTATATTCTCAAATAAAACCTACTTTAGTGTTTTGGTTTTTATTTTAGTTTTCAAATAAAGTTTTTAATAAAACAAATCCTATTTGATTTAATGACTAAAGGCCCATTTTATTTAATTATTAATGGACCCTAAAATTAAAAATGTTATTTTGTTTTAAACAAGTTTTCCAAATATCTTCTATTTTCAAATAAAACCTACTGATTTGGTTTTGAAAATATTTGATTTCAAATGGAGATTTTATTAAATAAATCAAACCCTATTTGATTAAATAACTAAAGGTCCATTTTATTTAATTAATGAATGGATCCTAAAAAGAATAAAAATATTATTTTATTTTAGGATTTGGTTTATGTTGATAAACAGAACCAAAAACTCATTACAAGTTTGAATTATTTGAATTGTTTGAATGTTTGAAAAGTTGATTGAAATTCAAAACAGAAATTGATTTGGAAAAAGAAAAAGGTTTCAGACAGAAAAAAATGTGAATTGGACCTGACCCAGCTGAGCCAGCCCAATAAGCCCACTCGCAGCCCAGTTTCTCTCCCTCCCGAAGAAAACGGTTGGCACCAACTTACTGACCCACGCAGACGATGACAAGTGGACCCCGTTCCCTCTCCTCTCTCTCACGCTGACAAAGGACCCCACCCTCCTGCTCATCGTTTCCACCCGCCGCTGACCACGCCGCGGCCGTTGCTGCCATTAAAAGCTCGCGATCCATTCGCCATAATACCGCGCCTTAATCTCGCTGCGACCACGCACGATAAATCGTCTCCCCCTCCTCTCCACTTCCCCTCTGTCGCCCCACCTCGACACGCCCCCTAGGCTGCCAAATTCTGCTCAAACACCGCCACTGTCCGACGATGCTCCGGCGAGGATTCCGGCCTGCACACGCCACCTCTTGCCTCCTCGAGCACGCAGCTGTGATCAGCATCCCCCAGCGGACCTTTCTGCAGCCGCAGCTCACTCGCGCGTGCCCCTGAGCGTCGACAGCGACAACAACCGCCGCCGCCGTGTCTGGTTCATCTCCGACGAGCCCCACAGGTAGTTTCCGACCACCCCGCGCCCTCTCCTTCACGCACACATCGTCGCCATAGCTTTGCGCGTCTGACCCTGTCTCCCATTTGTCCTAGCGTGCATCGTAGCCCCGTCTCCGACGACGCCCGAGCGAACCCGACACCAGCAGGAACTCCGGCGAGCAATCAAGCCCGCTCCAGTGCGCCCCTCGCCAAGACAGCAACATGTTGGGCTTCACCAGACTTCTGCGATCACTGTGAGCATCTCCCCACCTTCCTTTGCTTCCTGCTTCGCCAGCGCCGCCACCATCTGGCCGCACCGCCGCTCGCCGTTGACCTTGCGCCGCCAGTTCTTGGCTATTAGATAGGAGCCGTCCGATCTCGATCTGATGGATAGGATAGAAAGTAAGCGAATGGGTACGCACGCTTCTGAGCCACATGATTCAACTTGATCCAACGCGCCAGAATAGCCGATCCGAGTGAAGCGGTACCGACGAATGAGAATAGGACGCGTGGTCAGTTTTTGTTTAAAACAGATTTTGAAATCAGATTTAAATGCCATTTTGAAACCCTTGTAACTTTTAAACCACACGTCCAAATTTTGCAAACTTTATATCATTGGAATCAGTGAGACAAGCCCTAGCCAACCATGCCATTTGTTTAGTAAAATGCTTCTGGAAAAATGGTTGTTTTTGCAGAAACTTTTGTATGCTTGTTAAGGATGTGAAAATTGTTTAAAAATGAATTTGGGGATAAAATCTTTTGCAAATGGTGTGATTTGAACCTACTAACATTAGGAAACACTTTGTGGATTCAAAAATTAATTTGGTGAAACAAAATAATGATTCTTTGATTTAAAACCATTTCTAGTCAAATAGAAATGTGGTTTATTTATTAAAAATGGTTTTGGAAGAAAACCTTTGGAAAATGTTTTGTTTTAAACTCTCTGACCCAAACACCAAGTTTTATGGTTTGAAAACTTATTTGGTGAACCTTGGAGATTAATGCCTTAGTAAAAATATTTCTACACCACATAAAATGATACTTTGTTTTAAAAATGGTTTATAAAGTGAAACCTTTTGCAAATGACTTTGCCACTTTATAAAATGACCATTAGGTGTTTTCAAATGTTTATGACCCATTAGGAACCACTTTTTCAAGTAAAACAAAGCTTGGCATGATTGCATGCATTACTTTGACTTTGTCATTTTATGTGTTGTTTTGCTTGATTGGTAGATTGAGTATGTGCCTTGCTTGATTGAATTGTAGTGACTTGAAGAATGTGATTGTAGCAACGACAAGGAGTGAACCTATACTCTACCAAAAAGTCAAGTGATGCTTCATACTTTTTGTCCCATTACTTTCACTATGCATTAGTGATTTTCTCTAAGTAAACTTGCATGGAATTTTTGCTAAGTATAAACCTTACTATAGGAAAACCTAGTAGATGAAACTTTAGTAGAAATCTTCCTAAGTTATGATTCCTATTACTATCATGCTTAGCTTAGCTAATAGAAAACAAGGGTGGAAATATATTCACACTATGGAAAAATTTCTAAGTCTGAAGACTTGTGTTTTTGTTTAATAAAACAACTAAGTTAATGAATCACCTGGGTGGAATGGTAATTGCTTGGTGGATTTTGGTTGAGTGGTTCACAAGGCCCATGTTTATGGTTTACCTTGTGTATCTCACTTGTGGATGGCCACCCAGGAACAAAGGGATTTGAGATGTCAAATGTTGAGAAGCTTCAAGTGCAGCCACTTGGCATTATGGGCTCTGCCTAGATCATATAGGTTGCAAGAACTTAGCCATATGGACAGTTGGTGGTAGTGTTTGATAGGTTGGAGCGCGTCCATTTTGGTCTAAGGGAAGGCTTCTGAAAGATCTTGTCTTGGGAAACCAAGTCTTGTGGGGAAAGTGCACCACCTCTGCAGAGTGTAAAATCTAAGTACTTAGCCATGTCCCTGGTAAAGGACAATTTGAGCATCAAGACATGGAAGCAATCAAGAATCTCATCATTCAAATTTCTAAGTTAAAAACTTGTGGTTTGAACAAGGGTTAAAGGATCTTCAAACTTTGTTTGAGAAAAATGTTTTTGTCAAGCAAAAACTTAGTGTTTTCAAAATGATAAGGAAAATCTATTTTGAGCAATGCAAGCCTCAACTCCACTTAGCCAAATGCATATAGATGATAGACTCCACTATACTACCATAGTATCACTTGCCAATACAATTCAAATGTATTGACCCTTGTGGCTGTAACTTGTAATGTTGCAGGTTTGATTGTTTTTAGTGAAGATTGATTAATTAGGATTACAAAGTCTATAACCAACATGTCTGCCTGTGGCACTTTAAAGATGAAGGACCCCATGCTTATAGATTTTCTGCTGCAATGTAATGTAATAGCCAAATGAGCTATGTTTGATGTAATAAAATTATGTTATTCCTGGTTATAAAGTTATATTATGACCTTTGTTTCTTGATATTACATCTTAACTGTGGATGCTAGCTATTGATCCAGGGACTAGCATTGTAAACACAGGGGACTCCACCTTATATTGTTAAAAGGTTGGGACACTCCCTCTACAAATAGCTAGCATCCACAGTTAAGATGTAATATCAAGAAACAAAGGTCATAATATAGCTTTATAACCAGGAATAACATAATTTTATTACATCATACATAGCTCATTTGGCTATTACATTACATTGCAGCGGAATAACTATAATCATGGGGTCCTTCATCTTCAAAGTGCCACAGGCAGATGTTGGTTGTAGACTTTGTAATCCTAATCAATCAATCTTCACTAAAAATCAATCAAACTGCAACATTACAAGTTACAGCCACAAGGGTCAATACATTTGAATTGTATTGGCAAGTTTCACTACTATGTGGAATATAAGTGGATCCTAACACTACATGCATTTTTGGCTAAGTAGGGTTTAAGGCTCATTTGCATAAGCAAAATTTATCCTATCTTTTCAAAATGGTTTTAGTCCTTTCTCAAATCTCCTTTTCAAAATTCCTTGAACTCCTTGGTAAAAACTCAAGTGTTCAAGTCCTTGTCAAAAATCCCTTGAGCTCCTTGGTACCCCCAAGTGCATCAAGTTTTATCAAAATCTCTTGAGTTCCTTGGTACCCCCAAGTACATCAAGTTTTATCAAAATCTCTTGAGTTCCTTGGTACCCCCAAGTACATCAAGTTTTATCAAAATCTCTTGAGCTCCTTGGTAACCCCAAGTGCATCAAGTTTTAAAAAGTTTTCTTTTAGAAATTGGAATGTCGAGATTTCCCATAGCTTCAAACTTTAGTTGCTCAGTATTGTCCATAACCGGGGACACAGCTAAGTACTTAGATTTTATTATCTTCTGCAGAAGTAGTACACTTTACCCACATGTCACAATCCCATCTTTTTGCCACCAGTGGCCACTGGATTAGTGCTCACCAAGATGGAGTACCGGCAGATTGAGAATGTGACGAAGTCTTTCCAGAGGGTCCTCCCATACACCATTGCTAGCTTGTCTTCAAGTACCCATGAAGGATTCCAGGTCCTCATGTCCAGTAGCCTGAAGACAATGTATGGGTCTTCCCAATGTAGTTGACTAAGCCAGAGCCATAATAGCATGTGGTTGCACACGAAAGCCACAATTGGAGAAACATGTTCAATCTCTAAGTTTCCTGGGTGGTTTCCTTGGAGCACAACACAAAGAGATTGCCATAGACATGGTTCCTTTTGTTGCCACCTTCTCCAAAACTCAAAGTATCCTTGGCCACCCAGGTGGTTCATTGAGTCCTTGTTTTATTATATAAATTCACAAGTCATTTTCTCAACTTCATAAAATCTCAACATGTATCTCTTTTCAAAATATAGCATGGCTAAGCATGTAACAACTACATTGTTTTCACTAAGGAATGTATAGGGAATCCTATTAGGATTTGGCATAGCATAAGTATAGAAATTCTTTTCATGCATGTTTTCAAAATCCACTAAGTATAATGAAAATAGTAGGACTTTAGATGATAGTGTAACTTGCCTTTTTGGTAGGGAATGGTGGTTCACTTATTGATCTTGCTAGTCTCACACTTTTCTAACTTCACTACAATCAATCAAGCAAACACAATATCAACTAGCATTCCAAACCAATAATCAATCAAACAATTTCACACACACAAAACATTGAGATCTAAGTCATGCATGCAAGCATGCAAAAGGTGGTTCTATTTGCAAAGATGGTATCTACTAGGTTTCTAAACTTTGTAAGGTTCAAGGTGGTCATTTTCCAAGTGGCAAAGTTATTTGCAAAAGGGTTTTGTCCAAAAATCATTTTTAAATCCATTCATCATTTTATGTGGTGGAAAATATTTTTATCAAATCAAAACTTTTAAGTCTTTCACCAAATGAGTTGCTAAATCTCAAAACTTGGTGTTTTAGGGTCAGTAGGTTTGTTTCAAATCATTTCCCCAAAGTTTCCTTTCCAAAAACATTTTCTTAACAAAACCAATAATTTTATTTGGCTAGAAATGGGCTAAGTCAATTAGTCCATTCTAAATTTCACTAAATTCATTTTTGAAACCATGGATTGGTTCCTAGGATCAGTAAGTTCACCACAAATCAATTTGCAAAGATGTTAACCCTAAAAATATTTTTGAACAATTTTTCTAATCTAAACAAGCACACAATTGTTTCTGCAAAAACAAACAATCTAACAGATACTATTTACTAAACAAATTCCATGGTTGGCTAGAGCTTGTTCCACTGATTCCAACGGTATAAAGTTTGTAATTTTTGGACGTGTGGATCAAAAGTTATAGGGTTTTCAAAATCATATTCTAAACAGATTCAAACTTCTGTTTTAAATAAGAACTGGCCACGCGTCGCAACGCTATTCGCTGGTACCGGTTCGGTCGGATCGGCTCTGCGGCGCGTTGGATCTAAACAGATCGTGCGGCACAGGACGCGTACCCTTTCAAAGTTAAGTGATCTAATCGTGTCTCTTCGATCTAAATCGGATGGCTCCTATCCACTAGCCAAGAATCGGCGGCGCTCGACGGTGGCGCGCGGCGGCGGCGCTCTGGCTACGGCGTAGCGGCGAGAATGGGAAGCGAGAGGAGAGGAGGAGAGGCTCACCGTGATCGCAGAGGCCTGGGGAAGCTCAACGTACGGTCGGCTCGGCAAGGTGCGCTCAGGGACAGCAGCAATTGCTCGCCGGAGTTTGCAACGGCGTCTGGCGGCTCTTGTTGACGACGGGGCGACGCTGCAGTTCACCTCAAGGCAAATGGACGGTACGGTTAGACGCGGACTGAACTGGAGATGATGTGAGCATCAATAGGAAGGCTAGGGGCGGTCGAGGCTTACCGAAGGAGCTCGATGGAGACGAGACAGACGGCGGCGACGCTCTGTGTCGTGCTTGTCGATGCTAGGGGACGCGCGCGGGCGAGTGGAGCACACGGGCAGGTGCGCCAGGGACTGGAGAGCAAGCTTGCGTGCAGAGGGAGGTGAGGCGCGGCTGCGGTTTGTCGGAATTCACCAGAGAAGCTCGCCGGAACAGCGGCGGTGCAGGGCCAATTCGAGGCAGCCTGGTGGCTCTCTGGCTACGAGCTTTGAGGGGAAATGAGGGGGAGAGGTGGGCGCTTATGTACGCGTGGTCAGGGGCGAGATTAACGCGGCCATTACTCGTGAATTTACGCGCGGATTGAATGACAGAGAACGGCAGCGAGGTTTGGGGAGAAGGGGTCGTGGCGGGTGGAAACGATGACAGTGTTGTGGGGCCTTCCTGGCAGTGAGGGAGAGAGAGAGACGGGATTGGGGCCACCAGTCAGTGTCTCCGCGGGTCGTTTCGAGTGTGAGAGAAAACGCTTCGGGGAGGAAAGAGGAGCTGGGCTGGCACTGTGCCTTGTTGGGCTGCTGGGTTGGGTCGACCAAATCCTTATTTTTTTTCTTCCTGAAACCTTTTTCTTTTTCTATTCTAATTTCTGTTTTGAAATTCAAACAAACAAACAATACTCAAATCAATTCAAACAATCACCATACTTTGTAACTTTGAATTTGGTTCCGTTCAGTAACATAAACCAAAATTCCAAAACCAAAATAATAATTTTAATCTTTTTAGGATCCATTCATTAATTAAATAAAATGGACCATAGTTTATTAATCAAATAGGGTTTGATTTATTTAATAAAATCTCCATTTGAAAACTAAATATTTTCAAAACCAAACAGTAGGTTTTATTTGAAAATATAAAATACTTGGAAAACTTATTTTAAATAAATAAATAAGTTTTGATGTTTTGGAAATAGTAAAACCTTTATTAATAAAACTTGGATATTAAATCCTTATTACTTTATTTAAATAAACCTTTACTATTTTATCAAAACAAAATGTTTTATTTCAAAAGCTTGTCCAAGGTTTAATTTGGCTCTTTGTAAATAATTCTTATTTATAAAACTTTCATTTCTTTTGAAAACCAAATCCTTTTATTTATAAGATCCAAAATAGTAATCCCAAAATATTTTATTTTCCTTTATTAAATGTTTATCTTTTTAAATCTCTTTAGGATTTTATTTGATACAAATTGGTTTGAAGATTTCCAATTGGATTCAAAAAGTTTCTTCTCACTCTGAAAATCAAACAAAATTTTATTTTATTCATTTATTTTTCACATTACAAGATTTGGAAAATCTTGGGATGTGACACCGCGCAGCCCAGTTATTTGAATTAAACCTTTTCCATTTTATTTCAAACTCACTTCTACACCCAACTTCAAAAATCAACCCAGATCGATTCAGTGCACCAAATTGAATGAAACCAATTTTGTTAGAAAGGTCTGAGAATGCTGAATCCAAGCCCGTTGGATTCAAGTCATTTGGATCTATGGATCACCCATGGTAAAAATAACAAGGCAGAAGCTTTTCTGCATTCAAACATTTTTCAAATTTAAACCATAATAGCTTTTGAGTTGATTCCAACTCTAAAAAATCACATTTAACCATACCTTTCAGAATATATAAAAATATATAGGTTTACTTGCAGAAATAATGTTCAAGCAATAAAAGAATGCTACATAGGCATTTCTAGCCACTTTAATTAATTAAAATAAAAGGGTAAAACCTTATTAAATTGTGACACCACTTTAAATCACATTCCCATGGACTACAATATGTGGTGATGACATGTGTCAACATGATCCCATGTTTGGTTTGGAGAATATTAAATCTTAAGTAGTTTTTCAATGAGTAGAAATTACTTTTCTAAAAATAAAAGGAATTAAACCAAGCTTTAATCTTGTAATGTTAGTGATGATGTTAGATCATCTATAGGACCCTTGTGTGTGATGATTGCAAGTAGTTAAGTATTGTTTGGTGATTGTGTACCTCGTATTTATTCATAGACGATAGTACCGACCAAGGATACGAGGAGGAAGGAGGATTCTACGAGGAAGAAGCCGAGGAGAACTTCAACCACTGCTCTGCACAAGGCAAGCCTAATACTACTAGTGAATGTGCAAGATAACACTTGCAAGATACTTTACCTATGAAAGCTTTACTACCTAAGTGGACCAATGCAAGCCAATACTTGCAAGCTATTAACCTTGCAAGCTAACACTTGCAAAATACTCTACTGATGCCACAAACCCCTACTTGTTACTATGCCCACTATATGCCTTAAGCATATGTGATCATATCCCCTTGATAAACCAATCCTAGTTTTATTTACAAGCTTTATTACTTTATCAAAGCTCCTACTTAGAGCTTACTTAAGTAAATTGTAGATTCTAGAAGGATACTTGAAGGTTGCATAAAGAGTATAAAATTTGGCCTAAGCTAGATAATCTTGATGTCATCCTAAGGCATGAGATTGAACTTAGTCACAACTCCACTAGTTACCACCCCTCATTGAGTACTTACCCCACTTGTAGATGCTAGTGCTAAGCATAAAACCTGATCAACTTTAGATGGGAATACTTGGTGGAAAAATGGTTATGAAAACCTTGGAATGATGGATCATTCTATTGAAATGTTTTGGACATGTGTTTCCGGACACCTGATGATTTTTAGTGATGAAAATGTTGAGGCATGAGCCTTAGCCCTTTATAAAACTGATGGTTGTCTGGATGCGATACCATTCCAATTTTATCGTACAACCACAATACCCGAATATTGGGTAGGGCTTGACTGGAAACTTATATACCTTAGTATTAGTTCCCTCACGGCCAAGGTCTGAGCTGAGGCTACCTTGTGAAGATTGTCCACCTGTGCAGTACCCAAGATGACAGTTGGTCATGGTTGGGAGGCCAAACTCATAGGAGAGGTGCTTATACTAGGGAGTGTAATTGAAAGGTTAGGATTGATTATTCGCATACTGAGTATGGTGGATTCAGGATTTGTTCCTAACGGATGTATCGAATGTTGTGGTGAAAGTGTACAATCTCTGCAGAGTGTCAAACTATTCGAATAGTCGCGTCCGCGGTTATGGACAGTTGGAGTGGCCATACTGTTCCCCCGTCAGACTTTTTACAAAATGACTTGTGAAATGGATTGAGACTTTGACTTGACCACAACAGGGTTGTGATATGAAATACAAGTTCCCACTTAGGAGTTATAAAATTGTGACTAGCATTCATTTGCTTCTAGACTTAGTAGAGATAAATCTGGCTTTTGCAAAATAACCCTAGAGCCTAGTGTCCTATTACCAAAAACCCCTTTTACTTGTTAGTATTAGTTTGCGAGTACTTAAAGAGTACTCATGGCTTTGTCCCTGGCTATTCCCATGGCCAGACTATGAAGAGGAGTACCTGGAGGATGGACCCCAGGAAGGTTACGACAACTAGGATCATCCCCCATCGTCAGCATTGCCTGTGACCCCGAAGATGGAGCTTCGCCTACGCTACCGTTATTATTACGTATTCCGCTGCTTGATGTTGTATTAAGAACTGGATCATGAGATCCCTATTTGTGTAAGAACTTATGTATCGTTTGTAATGGATGATGTACTATGGTATCCAATTCTGTTATGTCTCGCAAAAATGGTAATCCTGGGATTGCGATGTATGGCATAACAGGCATCTGGGATTAAAAATCCGGGTGTTGACACCCTTAGTGTGAGTGCCTTTATGGAATATTAATGAGGAGTCTCATCTTTTACTTTTTGCACTTCTTGTTTTAGTTTACAATCTCTATTATATTATTGATCTTGTTGATCAGTATTGGTATCACTTTGGGAGCATCAATTAGATCTAAATTGGTTTTGCCAAACCGAGCTCTGGTCAGCAGCAACACTTTTTGATATTTGAAAGGAAAAAGCTTAAAGGTATTTTGTATCATTTATTTTCTTTCATGATTGGCTCATAAGCTTAGTATTCTTTATTTAAGATCTTTTGTGTCTTCAAGGAAGATTGCATGTTTGAATTTATTACTTGTATGCTTACTTGTTTCCTTCAACTCTTTTGCTTGCTACCCATCCTTGCTAGCCAAAAACCTGTTTTGATAAGGCATACTTCTCATGCATCCAACCCCTTTGAACCAAAACATGTGCCATTTGTGTCCACCATATCTACCTATTAGAATTATTGCTATTCCAAGTAAATTCTCAAGCTTCATCTATCTTTCGAATTAAAAATTATTTTATTATGTGAAAACTAGTCAGTAAATCTCTCACGAACTTGATGGCACACCTTATTTTCTTGCCCCTAATAAAATTGAACCATTGTGTCATCGAAGTTGTATATGCTTACACCTATACGTTGGAATTAGCAGAACCTTGCTATCACGGGGAACGCTTTCAACGTTGCACTTGTACATTGTACATAGTTGATATCATGCTCTTTTGTTTGTGGATGTCGTCGGTGTGAAATAAAAGGGGAGCTTGTAAGTCCATGGAGTTATGTATGTGTGTTAGAGAAACGCCTGGGCCGCTAGCCTAATCCATGCCTAATCATGGTGGAAACTTGCAAAACAACTATAGTGAGAAATCTATGAAGCATCCTCAATAAAAACCTATGAAAATATCAAATAAAAAGATCGTTGAGATGCTCACTGTCTGCTTGCCTTGTCATTTTGATTATGGGATAGCTCCTGCATCATGTGCAAGGGGTACCCCGTTGGCGGTTCTTTATGATACACATGTACTTACTATGACAAGAACTTACCGGTAACTAAAGTTGAGTAGCATGAGGAGCGGGCCTCGTACTCAAAGGACATGAGATTGCCAACTTATATTTCATCAAGCATATACTCCATATTTGTTCACTTTAACCTTAATCACCTCAAGATGCTTATGATAGGGGCAATGAGAGCTCAAAGCTAGTAAGTATCATAATATTTTGAAAGATCTTTATGAACTTGAAATCCTTGCTTACCTCTATGAAGGGCCCTTTCTCCTACTTCTAAGTTGAGTCAGTGAACCTATTCCTCTCTATCTCCAGCAAGCATTTGAGTTGTTGTGTTTCAAGCATTCATATGATGATTTATTAAATCATGTTCTTTATCTTCCTTGTTTGCACAAGAATCTTATCTAATGAGTATTACTTTTAAAGCTATCATTATGAAAAACCTTTTATGTCTGAGCAAAGAGTACTCTTGTTGTAAAACTTCTACAAAAGCTTAATTTGAAAATTGTTTGCCAACTGTTCTCTGACCATGAACAAAGTTTGCCAATCCCAATTATGATTTATCTTTATGCATCTCTATTGTGACTCCTATACTTGTTGCAAGCTAAGTTATATAATGGTAAGTTTCTTTCTTTTATGAGTTGTGTATTGGTAAGTGTGATGCTTCTTGTCCGTATTCTTTTTATCGACACTTCACTCCATAAACCTGTGGACATGTTTACTAAGCTCAGTTTTCGCTTGGGGACAAGCGAAGGTCTAAGCTTGGGGGGAGTTGATACGTCCACTTTGCATCACCATTCTATATCATAATTTGCCTCTATTCATTGATATATTTCATATCAAAGAGGTGATACTTATGTCTTTTCATCTGTTTTTGCATGTTGGATGATTCTTGGAGGATGAACTGCCGGAGTCAGGATTCTGATGGAAAAAGAGGTGTTTTGATACAATTTCGCGAAGATCAGAAAAATACCAGAAAAACTATGGAAAATCCTATTTTCCCAGAAGACGAAGAATTCCAGAAGGGGAGGCGGAGTTGGGACATAGGGGGCCCACACCCCCCAGGCGCGGGCCACCCTAGTCCGCGCCTATAGGGGGTGTGGACCGCCTGGCCCACCTATGGCTCCACCCTCTCGCCTATATCTTCTCCTCGAAACCCTAATACACGGGGAGCGACCACAGAAAGATTCCGCCGCCTCTACGGGGCGAAAAACACTAAGAGAGAAAGAGCTCTCCGGTAGACAGATTTCTGCCGGGAAAATTCCTTCCCGGAGAGGGGAGATCGTCGCCATCAACACCGTCATCAAGCTAGACTTCATCGGGATCATCATCTCCACCAACACCATCATCACCACTCCATCCCGTGGTAACAATTGTGTTGAATCTTGCGTAGTTCTTAGGGGAAACTTTCCCGGTGTTGATTACTATTGTAGTTGATGCTTGTGATTGGAACCATTAAATTATTGTTTATGTTTAGATTGTTATCCATTATCGTATCATCTCTGATCTTGATCCATATGATGTCTCGTGAGTGGTTCGTTTAGTTCTTGAGGACATGGGAGAAGTCATGTTGTTAGTAGTGGAATTGTGTTGAGGTATGATTCAATGGTTTAATATTTAAGTTATGGTTCTATTCTTCTAGTGGTGTCATGTGAACGTCGACTACATGATACTTCACCATTTATGGGCCTAGGGGAATGCATTGTGTATTTGGATACTAATTGTGGGGTTGCCGGAGTGATAGAAACATGAACCCCCATTAGGACACCATTGCGCAAGCGAGTGTAGGATCTCAGAGTTTAAGGTTGTGGTTAGGTTTATATCTTAATTGCTTTCTTGTAGTTTCGGATGCTTGCAAGGGGTTTAATCACAAGTATGTATTAGTCCAAGTAAGGTCAGTACATTAGCACAGGTTCACCGACACAACACTTATAAAACCAAAGAAGACTACTCAGCTATATGAAGCGAAAGCACTTGACAGTATTCCCATGTGTCCTCGAGAACATTTGGTCCTCATTAGTATTTCCACCGGCTTGTCCTTTGCTAAGAAAGGATTGGGCCACTTGCTGCAATTATTTGTTGTCTTTATTATTTGTACTTTATTTCCTTGCTTTATCAGAAAACCCCTAAAAATCTGTTTGCTAAGTATTTACAGAGATTTCCTGCTCCATACCACTAGTCAACACCTTCTGCTCCTCGTTGGGATCGACACTCCTATTTATCAAAAGTACTACGATATAGCCCCTATACTTGTGGGTCATCAGTACTTTATTATTATCTGTTATTCCCATCAGATGTTTTGCACGGCTACAGGTAAAACTGAACGCCCCAGGCCCTCTCTCTCCATCATCGACAACAACAAAAGATCGCAAACTCTTGGTCCGGTAAAACACTAAAAGAATTCTAAAACTCCCGAAGATCCGTTAAAGTAACTTCACCAAGCTTTTTTGCTTCTCGAGGATTCGATAACCTAGGTATACTAGGGAAAATGAGCTATACTACATCCGTAATCCGGATCGAAGGTATCAGTAATCCAGCAAGCATATAATGTCGTACACATTCCTAGCATATCAAAACACTCATGGCAAATCATTTTGAGACTCAAATGAATGGCTCAAATACTAGTGGGTAGAATCTGTCTAGATTTTCAGCAGCAGAAAAACTAATTATTTCAATCACCTAGACATGTCAGGAATTTTAGCCAATTTTGTGCATATATAGAAAGAAAAGTTGTAACTATAGTTCAAAGATGAACGCAATCGGAGTTACAGAACAGTCTAGGGAATTTTTCTAGTAAACAACGTTTGTGCAGGAATTTGCTACTATGCATATATGTTTCAACCTTAACATCCAAAATGGGTAAAAGATGGTACTTTATTTTTGGAAAATGTAAACTTAATCTAAACAACCTATTCTAATATATATAATAAAGTTCATAAACTAAAAAGTCAAGCAAAAGCATGGTTGCCCACAAACATACCAAAGATAACATGAGCATAAAGCTAAAACATGAGTTTAAACTGAGATGCCTGGGCATCCCCAAGATTGTGTTTTTGCTAGTTCTTGTCCTCTACTTCTTTATCATCACATCATGTTACTCATCTCAAACAAATATATATTTTCATCTTCATGATACTTCAATGCCTAAAAAATGGTTAGTTCTCCAAACAAATGATATAATAGTTTCTCCCATGATGCAAACTATAGTAATTACTGGGAAACCATTTTATTCAAGAAGCTAATATATTACAAAAGAGACACTCTTTTTATTTTGCTTTTTACTATGGGAAATGTTTTAGTGATATAGGCTTTGTAATGGTTCCATTGGCATGAACAACACATGCTCAAGGTCGACCCCAACTTCTCATTGCTCATCGTTCTCATTTACTTCTCCAAATTTTATTTTTGTTGCTTAAATATTAAACTAACCTTATTGTGAATAGAAGATGGGTAGCTATTCCATTCTTCCTCCAATTGTTCCTTTTTCTCTTTTATCTCCTTTTCTTTGGGATGCGTGGGAATCCCCAAGCTTACGCTTTTGTCATCTTCTTCATTGACACTTTTAACATGATTTCTTGCATTTAAAACATTTGTGAATAAGGGAATATTCAAGCTTTAAAAATATTTGAGTAACATATCATCCAAATATTTGTTACCCTTGTAAAAAGGTTCTAGAACATCATACACTATCTAATTATTTGGGTTTTATTTTTATAAAAAGGTACTAAAAGTAAACTATCAATGCAAGCAAGAATAGAAGCCTAGCGCTACGCTCCTTGGCAATGGTCCCAGAAAACTATCTTGATAACCCCCAAGTGCAATGGATCACCATAGTACAATTCGATAAGTATTTGAGTTTCGCACCCATGAGGAGCTGAAGGTAAACTATCTATTCTCTAAATCCCTATAACCCACTTATATGGCCTTATACGCAAAGCTAGGAACTATAGTGTGTGTGGTTGTTTTTTGGTACTAACTAGAAAATAGTAAAGTTTTTGGAAGCAAATATTGCAAGTAAATGGAGCTAGTAAAGTGGAGGTGGATAACCCAAGGGATAAAGTGCTTAGGCAAAATTGCTATTTCATTTGGTTGGTTGTCACAATTAGTGAAGTACAAAGATAGTCTTTTTATTATTTCTTCTAAGGAGGATCCATGAATAGGTGCAGCCATATACATGAGCAAATACACCCCTGGTGATTGATCCCAAGGCCAATTAAGAGCAAACAACGAAATTATTAAGGCATAAATTCCAACCACCGCATTTAGGTCTAAGGTCCCCATGATAATACCCCCGTTAATTAACCATGAATTAATACAACATGTATCTCTAAGATTTGGGATTCGGTTTCTGTCAAACTCCGGACATCCCTCATCCTATCAACATGCAACGGTGACAACCTTGTGCATCCTCCAACATATGTATTCACTCATATGTTAGTACAACAAGATCATCATAGAAGATAACATATACTTGTATGCAACCAACAACAAACTATATCACAATTGCCATAAACAAGTCACTACCAAACATCCACATAGAGATACAATAGATCATGGGAAAACAATATATTGCATCATACATCATGTTTGCTAAGAGATTACAACAAGAGATGATGGAGAGTTTTTGTAGATGGTGATGGGGATGAGTCTCCCCATGGGGGAGAGGCCGCTGCCCTAGGGGGAGGCCCCTTGCCCCTTCTTCTTCCTTGGCCATGGTGCTGATCTTGAGGAGCTTATCCCCCTCCTTGGCAGCTGCAGAGGAAGAGGATTTCGTGGCTATGGGTGGATGCCTCCAAAAATAGGGTTTCCCATTAATATATAGAGGTGGAGATGCAATATAGGCCATGGGATGGATGCCCGTTTGATCCAACGACTCTTGGGCACCTTTAGAACCTTCCTAGAGCTCCCCTCTGTCCTTTGGGAGCTCCTTGGATCGTGACTTGGTCGAATCGATCAAGTATGGGAAGAGTTGAATTCAATCACGTCACAAACTCTCGGAATCCCAAAATTGCTTATGTACCCTTTAGAAATCCGGGCTAAAAGTCGTGTCCGTACTCAGATTGAGGAAAATTTATTTCTAGGATCATCAACATAAAATTCCCCACAACTTTCATGTTTTGACTTTTTCAAGTTGACGTCAACTTCATGGGCTGTTGTGGCAATCTTCAAAAACTTTTCAGCAGGGACATATTTCACAAAACTTCAAATTTCACCATAATGACCGATTTCCTTTCATATTCACGTATTTCCTACATAACAAAGTACGAAAAAGAACTTGTGTACTTTTACAACTATTAGTAGGTTAGTCCCAATAAATATAATAAAGTTGAAAGATAATAGGAATTTTGGCACAATAAACTACAAAATTCATTGATGCATTTTACATGCATCACCTGCATCACCCTAGTTCAAAGTCACTACTCTCCAGTTCGGCAGCCGACAATGGTGGTTTGGCAGCACGGGCTCCTACCAATCCTTACTTTTCGGCTCCCTGCTGCCTTTTCTCTTTCCTATCCGGCGAACAGCCTGCTGTGTTTCGACATGTGACTATGCGAGGCAAGTAACATGGAGAGTGCATAATTTTTTCAAGACTAGCTAAATGCCCACGCATTGCTAAGGAACCAGCAAAAGAAAAATTGAAAATTGACTTGGGGCTTCCTCCGCAAGGCGATGCACTTGTTGTATCATGTTGTTGCCTTTTCAAACTCCAATGTATCTATGTTTGAGTTGTTATAGGTTTAGTTAAATATTTAAGCTAATTTTCATTAATGGAAATTAGTTTTTATTCCTAACCAAGTAAGTTTTAAAAAACACAGAATACATATCAAAAGGCACATATCCATGATAAAGATTGCATTTTAACATAAAAAAGGAGCTAACATATGCGATTTATAATATTTAAAAGTTTCTCATTATAAAAGGACACATAGATGATAGAATGAGAATGAACACTATCAGATTTTTGCTTTATTCATAGTTATTATGATTCAAATTCTTTGTACGAACTTCAGATTAGAACTTTGTTTGCGAATGCATATTAAGTAAAATATTATATGGAGCTCCATTCAAATCCTTCCAATCCTAATTCAGTAGTATACCAAATTACTCACAAACTCGGTTTAACCTAAGACCAATGCACTGGGTCGGATCGATCATGCGTTGTTTTCTTTTCTTGATGAGGTATCATGCATATTTTTCGTGCATAATTTTGACATTTTTTTCTTGGTTAATTTTGACATCAAAAACTATTTTTCTACAACCCTATTTCTATGGTTAAAACTATCCCTCTTTTATTTCACATTAAAATCTTATTTTATTCTTATTTATCTTGTCTAAAAACTATTTAAAATTGGTTTTAATGAAAATAGAAAAAAATAAACAGGAACAACAGCCCAGCCGACCACGCCAACACTAGGCTTAGCCGCCCTGATCACCACCCCACCAAAACCCTAAGGGCCACCTATCACCTAGCCACTCACGCACACCACTTAGTACGATGCTGGGGCGTAGCGTCGCGTACCCGATTAACGTTTTGGGCCGACCCGGTTCGTATTTTCTGTCTTTTTTTTCTTCCCTTTTTTTCTTATTTTATGTTTTTTATTTTGTTTCTCTTTTTTGTTTTTGTTTATTTTTATATTAAATTTTGTTTTATGTAGTTTTTAAAATTTGTTTCATGGCATTACAAAATATGTTCATCATTTTTAAAACCTTATTTATGACTTTGAAAATTGTTCATGACATTGCAAAATTGTTCATGATTTTTCTAGAATCGTTCATGATTTTTAAAAATTGTTCATGATACTAAAAAATTCCTCATAATTTTCCCAAAATTGGTTCATGTTTTTTTTTAAATTATGAAATTGAAATATTCTTCATGATTTTACAAAAACCGGTTCATGATTTTGAAAAATTGTTCATAATATTAAAATTTGTCATGGTTTTTCAACAATTGGTTCATGATTTTGAAAAAAAATTCATGAAATTGAAAATTTGTTCAATAAATTTGTAATATTGTTCATGATTTTGAAAATTTGTTCATGATATTAAAAATTTTGTTCATGGTTTTTCAACATTTGGTTCGTGATTTTGAAAATTGTTAATGACATTGAAAATATGTTCATTATTTTTTTTAAATTGTTCATGATTTTAAAAACTTGTTCACGATTTTGAAAATTTGTTCATGGTTTGAAACATTGTTATATGAGATTTTCAAACTAACTAATAAGCTTGCACGTGCACACACGAATCGTTCTGTCTGAAATCTAGATAAGTATCTTTTTTATATAGCTATTGAATCATCATTTTTTGTGACCTTTATGTTGCGAAGATTTTGATGGGTGCGGTCAACTTTTTCCAATGCAATTTTTTTGAAATAAGTCAAAAGACTTGCCATTTTCATTGATAAAAAAGAAGTTTAAGAGATGTCATTACAAACCAAAGCCTGGCTAAAGGCCAGACATATCACACAAGTAGGGATGAAAACGGAGCGAAAATAGACGAAACTAAGTGGTGCCATATTTGTTTTTATATTTTTATGCGGAAGCAGAAACGAATACATAAACCTCGGAAACAAAAACAGAAGCAGATATTATCAAAAAAGACATGGACTAAATACAGTGCAGACGCGGAACAATCCAGATTTTACCAGGAACCAAGAGAACTCTGAAATCATGTAACAGATCTCTAGCGTTTGAGAAACCAACAAAGTGGAAGCCTACTCGAATGCGTGAAGAGATTACATGGTCGCCGGTTCTAGGATCAGCAACTTTTTAAGTTTGGTTTGACAAGGTCATGTAATGGGTCTGTTAGATTTGTCCATGCACATCAACCCTAAAACAGAAATTCCATATTAGACGGAAACGGGAACTCCGTTTTTGTGTCTGTTCCACCGGAAAACGTTGTTCCGTTTTTGTTTTTGTTTCCGCCAAACCAATTTCATTTCCATTTTCATTTTACAAAATTATGTTTTCATTTCCGTATTTTCACTCTGTTTCTGTTTTTCCGCGGAAAAGTCGGAAACTTTCCGCTCCACTTTCATCCCTACACACAAGGATACTCTCATGGCATCACGTGTGGAAGGAACTGCTTAACAAGACCCTTCCTATGAATCAAAAGTAAGTGAATTCATCCTGCAGGAACATAGAAAAGTTCTACGGTACAAAAGTTGATTTCATTATAATGGGACGACTAAGGCATCTTCTAGCAGAGCTAATCGTTTCCTTCCCTTGTCCATCTGTAGCTCCTGAGCCTGTAACTAAAAGTCAGTGTGTGATTGTTGGCGAACATTCCGTTCCAGGTTTCGTAGTCACATTCACATTAACTGAAAAGTTGTCGAGCGGTAGGTTCTTACAGGTGGTTTCACCCTGCAGACAAAGCCGATTATGTTTAAGTACTCAAATTAATATTGATCCATAGGAAGACCTATTGAATAAATTTAAAAGATTTCTAGTTAACTCACAGGCAGTTTCATAACATGTATTTCTGAACGGACAGCTAGCCAACTTTTCTAGCATACAATAATTTTTATCCTAGTTTAAATAACAGAAAACAATCAAGAGAATTCATTAATAATATAAAATGCGTCTAGTACATCATATATGTAGTTCTTTCGGGTTTTGTTCTCTCATGTCGAAACCGATATGTCACATGTGCCATTCGATAGTGAGTATTGTTAACATGCCTGGTATAATCAGAGACCTTTCACAATTAATTTGTGCCATAATAAACTACCAAACCCAATAAATGGATAAATAAGCATTCCATTTCGTCTACAAAAGAGTTTGGCATCTATCAATAAGAGAAGTTGAATAAACAAATATTTTAGAGATAAACCCACATATAGATAGATTTGCAAATCTAAAAGATATAAGCTGAACCTGAATTTACATTGTGCATGTTCGTCAAATTCCATGAGCGCCGAGGATTCATGCTGAAATCAGTCTTACCTTTGCACAATTTTCAACATCTTAGTTTAGTTCATAAGCTTCTACAGATTTCAGAAATCTTAAGATGCATCAGAATAAAGAAAGAGAACAAATCAGGATAGGGAACAAGAATCACGATAGCTAGGTTTTTAGTAAAAATGCTATAATGGTAAACTGTTTGCTAGCACATATACTCGTTATGCAACCAAATTTTGTAGGTGCAAAATAGGTACTGAAAGTAGCAAGTTGTTTGCTAAATATATAATGCTTCAGGAATTTGGCTGCAGCTTTATAAAAAGTAAGAAACAATATGTTCATCCTTTTCTATCTGTTCTCTTCTTCACAATGTAAACTCTACCAATATGATCCATGAGACATGCCGTCGCACTTTGGACTCGAATAAGAGCATCAGATTTGCACAACTTTTCGATGTAGAAAAAGAGAGAGGAAACTTGTGGACCAAAGATTTAATGAATCCAAGGTAAAAGGTACTCATTTGGGGCCTTTCTCTGTCTATAAGTTCTTCCGTAAACTACAACCAGAAACAGGTGATCGATCAAGTAATGTTACGATCCCTATGATGCTGTAGAGACCATTGCTTATACATATCAAACACGACATGTATGCATGGTAGTGGCTTATGGAGACAACATAAGAAAATATATCCAAATGCCCTAAGGTACGTCATAATTTTATTACCATCACCATCATGCTGTAGAGATCGAACGCCTGCCCACAACGAGATTGGACCTGGCCTTGCCGCCGGCTTTTGCAGTTCATCGGCTGGTCCATCTTGCTTTGACTGTTGAGTGGAACAACTGAAATCCACAACAGGCAACCAAATACAATGCAATTGCACAAATTCAAAATTTGTAACACGTAATGTGTGCATAATAAGAATACATAGGGAGTATGGCTCGGAAAGAGAACAGGAATCTGCACAGCATCCCGCTCTTTGTGACGACCCGTGCAGGTGTGACACTCTTGCAGAGGTGAGTGCAAACCTAGCACGCACTCTACATAGAGTGTAGCGCGAAATCGATCTGTGGAGAGAAAGACGCGAGAAGATGTTGAAGCGGAGGATCTGGATCATGTTCGCCCAAGTTGTAGAGCAGTGGCGACGTCCATGTCGATTCATCCACACGTTGTTCATGGTGGCAGGGGCGCCTGGGAAGGGAGCGCACCGTAGGTGAGGAGCGCATCAGGGCGGGGCGAGGTGATGAGCATGCCGGCAGCGTCGGGGAGCACACCAGAGCAGGACGATGCATCGCATGCTGGTGGCGGAGGTTGCCTAGTGGCACGACGCAGCGGTCGCAGGACGACTCTTCTTTTTGTTTCTTTTTGCGATATAAGGGCCGCGGGGCTGAATTTTTCCTCTGTCCGGTGGAGTGCGTTCGCTTCCTGCTAATTGCTAAATACACGTTGTGCAAAGAATATGATTAATTCTGGCGGTTAGACTTACTTAAATAGGATGATCTAGTGGTGGTCATTCTGGTATGTGAATTTAACGGGGTGTATTTAAGAAAGATAAAGTTTGCTTGTTTAATAGTAGTATAGAAAATTGTTCGTGATATTTTAATAATTTTTTATAAAAAAACAAGTTCAAACAAATACAAAATTGCTCTCAAAAAAGGTTCACGAATTCGAGAAATATGTTCATAATATTCTAAAGAATATTAACAACTTCAAAAAATATGATGATACAAAAATGTTCATGTTCTAATTAAACTACTCCCTCCGACCCATATTAGTTGACTTAAAATTGTCTTTTTACGAATGTATCTGACACTAAAACTTGTCTAGTTATATTCGTATCTAGACAAATGTAATAAGTCGAGTAATATGGAAATACTTGCTTTGATTCAGTTTATTAGGCACACACATAGTTTAAGAACAACTTTGACCATTAGTTTTGATCAACAAATTTTACATAATATATCATAAAAATTATACCATTGGATTCATCTTTAAAATTACTTTCCAATGATATATTTTTTGAGACATATATTGCATATTTTATTAGTCAAAATTGATAGTCATTTTTTTAAACTACGTGACTGGAAGAAGCAACAACTTTCTGTCGGCCGAGTCCAGCGTGAGGGGCTATCCAATGGTATATTTTTTGAGACATATATTACATATTTTATTAGTCAAAATTGATAGTCATTTTTTTAAACTACGTGACTGGAAGAAGCAACAACTTTCTGTCGGCCGAGTCCGGGGCGAAAAAACTGGGTGCTCAATTTTTATGTACTATATGCCCAATTTTTAAATTTGAGCGAAATTAAGCATTTTTATGTACTACATGTCCAATTTTTTTTTTGTATCCAGAGGGTCATGAATTGAAAATACACGACCTATTAATAAACTCATATTCCACCTTTACTCGCAACTAAATTTGTACAACAATAATGTATAATCTTCTAGTAATAGGTGAATCAAAAGATCATCTTACAAAAGTTACATAGGGAGTAGATTTAACCTCGAATGTAGAACGCTAGCGATAATGTCTAGATTGGTGTACCTTTAAAACTGGGTGCTCTCGGTCATGTAAAATCAATTATGGACTCAACAACTTGGGGGATGCGACGGCAGGAGTTCTGATCTGGCCTCTCGATGATCTATCTCCTCCTCCTAGCGTCCGCCAGCTCGTGGCAGCGGCAACGATCCAGCAAACGGCGGCAGCCGCGCCACCCTAATAATTCAATCTGATCTACTAGGTCAGGCAAAGAGATAAATGATAGGACCAGGACCCGAATGTAGCAGGAAGTAGCATCGGTCGACCGAATCAAACGTGTTAGTGAAAAACTGTAACGAACTATACCACGATAGGACCAGGACCTTAACGAAATGAAAGGAAAAAAAGGCCGGCCCATCCGAGCGTCCGCTTCAGGCGGCGCTATCGATTGATGCGAAGCCCTATCGCTACGCTGTCTACCCACGCGCCGCCGCGCTCGACTCGCCTCTCCGCGCCTCCTCTCTCTCGACCAGCGCCGCCAAGTCCTCGCGGCCGTCGCCTCCTTGACCTGCTCGTGCGCCAGCGCAGAACAGCCCGACAGAACGTCTAGTTCGGTAGTAATCGAGCCCGGACAGTATTATAGGCGCACTGATCTGCGAGCTTAGCTGGGCCGGAATCCGGAAGGGGCGCAATTTTGGGCTGCGTTGGTGGTCGCTGCGCTAAGGGCAAAGCCTTCCAGGCATCTCGACCTCCCCGCGCCCGCCGCCCTTCCTCTCCTTCCAGCCGCCCCCGTCCAGCCCCTCTCGCCGCCGTCCAAACCCCCTCGTCCCCGACGCCCAATCCTTTTCAACGCCACGCCGCCGGCCGCCTCTCCCGCATCCGACCTCCACGCTAGCGTACAAGAGCTAAGCTTCGTTGCCGATGGGGAAGCTGAAGCCTGTCTCTGCAACCGCTACTCCTCGAGGTATGAAACCTTAGTTTACGCGAAGCTTCGAATTTCTTCCTTACTTGCTCAGTTGTTTATTCCCCCTCCTGATGCTATGCTATCGTGTGGTTTCAGGTCAGAAGAGGCGCCGTGAGAAGCCCAGTAGTCCAACGCTTGACGGTGGTCTCCCTGACTCTCCAGGTTCGGTTTTTTGTCACCGTGTTTATCGTCTACGCTTTCTCTCGGGATGATAATGGCTATATATAACCGAATTAGAGTAGTCCCTTCTTCGTTCTCGACACTTTATTGCTTCATACAGCAATGTAATGCAACCTGTTACTTTTCTTACTGGACTTAATTACTTGACCATGCAGCTGGAATCATAGCAGCGGAGGCTCCTCGGCGTGGGAAACAATCCAATGGGAGCTCTCAAGACCGGCATCATACTGATGAAGATGGCTTAACAGATGTTTCCAGTGAGGATGAAGGAGATGACATGATAATAAGCAATAAAAAAGACGCTTATCATGAAATGGAGGCATCATGGTTGGTGCTATTCACGTATTCTGTTTATTCACTCTCTTGGAGGCACCGTGACTGTTAACTAAATGGACAAGTACTATATTACTTTTTGCATGATCAGTCATTCAGTTTTTGGTTATATTATTTTGCTATGTCCCTATCTTTGTCATAACTTGGTTTCAGAATGCTTGCTTAATGTCATCTCTACTGTATCATTTCTCACAGCAATAATGAGATCAAATTAAAAGTCAATCAGAGATCATTTTACATGCTTGAAATAATTTATGATACTGATTACTAGAAGTTGGAACTCAATGTATTCTTGTATTGGTTTCAGAAGTTGAACAGAATATTTATTCAGACCATTTCCATTCTGTTTTCTTTCATTATACATGATCTTTACATGTAACTCGTTCTAACAGCACCCTCTTTTCCACGTTTTAGTTCATTTCAGCGTCATGTTAGTCATGTACTAGCAAATGATGAAGTCACTGCATTACTGAAACGAAAGAGTAAATATAAATGGGAGATGCCTGCAGTGGACATTCCAAAATCCAAATGGGTTGGAACAGGTGAAAAAATCCAGGTACTTTATGGATTTACATCATGATGAGTTAATTGATTAATTCACATGTTAACTCGGGTATTGTGAATCTTATGCCCTCTAAGTACTTCGGAAGTCATGTTTTATGTGATAGTATAATTTTATCTTACGCCCTTGATAGCGCTATAGGTATTTGAACTCCTTGAAATGTGGGTTACTGAACTTTTGAGCCCTTGATAGTGTTATAGGTATTTGTTCTCTAATAAAAATATACCAGTATGTTTATTCGGAGTCCCAAGGTTTCATGTTTATCACCTTATGACCTATATTCATTTTGTAACTTATTCGGGAGAAGTTACTATGGTGCATTTATCTTTATCACATCCATCCACATGTTTTCTGGTTACTTAGAGTAATCTTCAAATGGTATGTGAAGTGTGCTTCTTCAAAGGGCAAGACGTGCAGAAACATTAGTGTCTGCTCCTCTGTGCTTGCGTACTTGATCCATTGCATTAGTTATCAAACTACTAAAATGCTCAGCTCAAAAAAAGAAAAAAAACTACTCAAATGCTTTGCACAGAGTTATTCAACTTCTTCATTACTACCGCGGGGATGCTTTTCTGTATAATAAATAGTTCAAGAGATTCTCATTGCTTTGTTCTTTCAGGGAGCTCCTGATGATCCTTTTGTTGATGTCAAAGGAAAGCTGAGGGACCACTGGCAAAACACCCTCTCTGATAACTTGGATTCTAGATTGAGGTTCTTCTCACTTTGTGAGTACTCACTGCTGATTATCTTTCTTTTAGTGCCCTGTTTCACAAATGACATGACTTAGTAAGACATTAAAGCTGCTCAATTTAGCATTGGTCCCTTGTAAAACCACTTGCCTTCACTAGCTATCAGCTACTCAATAGTGCTGCTTTTGAGGAATATAATAGAGCTATTTTTTCTACAGTTAGCAAAGGTCTATTGCTAACTAATTTTGCAGCACAGCCCAGCAAAAGAAATTGGCCATAAATTTAGATGGATCAGGACTTACACCTCTAAATTCCACATGATCAAATACTTCTTTTGCATGTTTGTGTGTGGCTACCTGGTAACTCTAAACTTCTCTCCAAAGCGAAGTAAGAAACTGTATTTGTTTCCCAAAAAAGCCAACAGGAGCTTCCACCCATTCTATAAGTAGGGAAAAGTAGAAATTCTAAGGCCCTTTAAGGCTCTCAAGCTGATTCAGATGTGGACTTCTCATTTATTATGTTGTCTCCACTTGATCTGAAGAGCAGAAACTATTTGTCATGTGCCCGTCTTAGTAATTTTGGCATATAGAGACAAAAAATACCTTTTCTGGTTCCCCTAGCCTATAGATTCTGTTGTGCACGTCTGTTTCAGATCTATATTCTTGCTATTTTGAATAAATAATTGTCACCAATATGGTTTTAGCATACAAAGATATGTGCTCCATTCTTTCCTTATAATTAAGTAAATCTATACCTAATAATAAAGTACGAAGTGTTTCTTATGGGTTCCGGTTTTTTGGATGGTTTTACCCTCTCAGCAAAGCCTAAATTATCCTCAGTGCCACCGGTTATATGGAAATAATAATGGTTGAAAAAGAAAAAACAACCCCGCACGGTCCGCCCGCGATGGATATCGCTACCATGCGGGTCTCGCTACCGGTTGCGGTGAAGAAGAGAAGGTCCTCGGCCTCCTTGCAGGTCCGCCCGCGATGGATCTCGCTACCGGTTGCGGTAAAGAAGAGAAGGTCCTCGGCCTCCTTGCAGGCCGCAGAAGAGGAGCATGTGCGCCGGCGTCCCATGCTCGAGGCACTGAAGCACACCCATCTGATTTGCGTACATAGCTCATAAATTGTTTAGTGACCTTCAAAATTGGAGCAGATTCCCCTTTGTACTAATTGGAGCCAATAGCCTTGGCGTGCCGCAGTCAAGTCTTGGCAGGCGACTCCAACGACTAGAGCGAGCTGTGTATGCAGACTGACCAGATGTCCGCCCCGGAGGTTCCTCTAAAAGCAGGAACCGAGCATCCCTCCAATGCTAGCTATCTTACCTACTGTATCAAGGTTTTGCCAAACTTGTGCAAGAATTCTTGACAAGTTTATTTTGGCAACAATCGGTTTGATTTTGGATCAGAAATCACAAGCTGAATGAAGGGACAAACAATGACCACTGTTTATCTATGAAGACACGATACTTATCATTATCAATATATATAGGATCATCACTTATCTTCGACACTTCCAAATTAATGGGTGTGACGGACATTACACTCAGTCTCATAGATGGGCTCTGACCACTCCACATGGCATACTCATTGGCACCACCAACCGCCGCAACATCTTGGACCCCGCACTCTGGCTCCTTCGATGCGGAGATCAACATTGGCGTGCCCTACAAGGTGGGCCGCCTCAAGATCAACCGCTTCGGCTAGCTAACAAGGAGTCAAGGAGATGTAGCTTATTTTAACGATGAGTTTCAGCATATGCACTTAGGTGAATGCTTTAGGGTACCGAGCAAAATTATAACGAAAAATCTGCAACATTTTAGCTTTTGTGAGTTTCAAATGCTTACATGATTACAACATAAGGCAATGAACATAGCCAAACAAGGAAACACCCAATTTTCAAGATGAACTGTTTACGCACCTATAATCCTTCATGTAAAATGTTTTGTAAAATAAATAGGGAACATATGGATTAGAGCCAACTCGGTAGTGGGTAGTGGTCAGGTCGGCTACACACACCGATTGTATCAGTGTAAGAGCCGGAGCCGGTCGGTAGTGGCTGTAGGGAGATAAGGGCATCACCTACTACCGGGAATGTACTGGCTGTCGTAGGAGATACAAGCAACACCGTGGTAGTAGGAAATACAAGCAACACCGGTGTTACAAGAGGTAGTTGATAATAAAGTTTAACCCGTAGCAACGCACGGGCATTTTTGCTAGTTTAAGATAAATTATGGCTTTCCATGTCATGTTTTGCTGGCTAAAATGATGTATGGTGGCTCTCTCGGTCACTTACAGTAAGTGTAATTCTAATCCTAATTGTTTATCACAGGTAATAGCTATCATGACATAATGCATTGTAATAAGAAGCCATTTTACCTTAAGGGTAGTAAGGTGGATTCCAGTACTATGGATGCATATATTATGCATGCTGTAAGTTTCAAAATCCCTGTTTTATAACATTATTACTGTACACCCTCCGTCCCAAAAAGGATGTCGCAGATTTGTCTACATTTGCATGTATCTATACACTAAAACGCGTCAAGATATATGCGAATCTAGACTAATTTGCGGCATTTTTTTTGGGACGGAGGGAGTACCTGTTATGGTGCTCACTAATGTGCAATGTTATCGCAATGGCAGTTGAGTCATGTTCAGAGAACAAGAGATGTTGTCATTAAAAATGACGCAAAGCTTAGGAATGCTGCTAACATAGATATTCTGGATGACAACTCATACCGTGATCAGGGTTTTACACGTCCAAAGGTATTGTCACATAGTCAAAACATTTGAACAAACAGTATCTCACATTATCTTGCATAGATGCGTATGGTGCTACAGATAGTTGCTTGAATATTAGTTGCACCATCGAATCACGTAAATGCTATTATTTTTTTGTTAAAGAGTAAATGTTACATGCCAGTAGATTTCTAACATGCTGCCACTTCATTTATACAAGTATTTTTGTTGTCTATTTATATGTTGAACTTATTGCTCTCTTTTGGTATTATTATCATGGCCCCAGGTTCTTTTCTTGTTACCTCTCAAAAGTATTGCACGGCGTGTAGTGAAGAGATTAATCCAATTATCTCCACTGACACAAAAGGTACACCTTTACTTCTGTGGTTGCTCTTACAGGCAAAATTTATATATCAGGTTCAAATCTGCAGATCATTATGTATATAATTTGCGATTGCTGTTTTAGCAATTATTTTTCTATGGTGCTAAGAATAGAGAATTCTTTCATTTATAGGATACTGCCATGGGACTATTCAAAAAAGAGTTTGATGATTCAGATGATGAAGAGGAGACTGAAAATAGTTCAAAACCCGCAGATTTTAACCTTCTTTTTGCTGGGGATGTTGAAGATCACTTTCTTTTTGGGATAAAATATACAAAGTAAGTGTGCTAGATCATTAATAATTCCTCATAATAATTTTCTGGTTGTGGAGACAAGTGCGTCCACAGCCTACCTTGTACTCTCCACTTTTTTTTTTCAATGGCTTAATTTACAACGTCAAATACATACCCCCTCCGTCGGAAATAAATGACTTGCGTTTGTCTAGATTGGCATGTATCTATACACTAAAACGTGTCTAGATACATAATCACTTATTTTCGGACGGAGGGAGTATATTATTCCCTCCGTTCCATAATACAAGATGTTATTACAACCAACATAGGAGCATCTTGTAGAACGTTGCAAGATCTTCTGTGTGCTGAGATTACTCTTTGATATTCTGCATTACGAGATCTTATGCCTTTAGCAAACATATGCCCTTAAATTCATTATTGCTAGCACACTGATATTTTGGTATTTTCTTAGGACTTTATGTTCACATGCTGGCATGCACAAGGATTCTTAAAAGTTGATGCTTTAACCAATCTTTTTGCAGGAAATCTGTTAAGCTATACAGTAACTTCTATGCTTCTGATATCATAGTGGCATCTCCTTTAGCGCTTAAACTTGTAAGTACTCTTCACCAAAGGTTTTCTTCGTAGACTCAACTAATCATGATCACTTATGCATCCAGCAGCTGTATGTTGTTATTGTTCTGCGGACACCTCATAGTTTACTGTCCTAATTAGCACTGCACAATATAAAAACACACTCCCTCTATTCCTTTTTATCAGGTGCATTTGTTTTTAGGTAATTCTGAATTATTAGGTGTATTTCCTTTTTTATCCCAGTTGATGCCGATTCTACCCCTCTTGAATTGGAATGATCTTTGATTAGCCACCGGTAATTACTTTATACTACTCTAATCAACGGCGTAACTAGGGGTATTTTCGTCCCAAATTATCCTCAAATCAGTCCCTTTGGTCACCTTGCATGAAAACTACACCTAATAAAATGGAACAGAGGGAGAATGGAACAGCTAGAAAATACTATCCTACTTTTGCACAAACACCTGATGGGTTCAGTCCCTTGAGGTCCCAACGGTGTGAGGTACATGTCAACATGATGTTGGATTTGCCGATCCACTGAGTATGCTACTCCATTGTACGAAATAAAACAGGATCTGTTTTGTTATTATTCGATCATTAGGCACCAGTTTCATTTGTAATAGAAACAAGATCTTGTTGTGCCCTCACATTACTTTGCTTCCAAATCCATATCATCTCTGATTTATTACTCTGATTAAATGTGCACAGTCTTGCTGAAGTATCAGTGTTCTCTACCTTATTATGTCTGTCTGATATCAGAAAATAGATGGAGGTGAAGATATCAAGAAAAAGGGACATGCAAAGGAAAATGATTCTGATTTCCTGTCATCGATTGAAGTTAGTTCCACTCTAATTCATATACAATTTTCTATTTACTACTATCAATAGCACTATATACTATTTCATTTATGTAAACCATTATTATATGTAAATCGTCTATGGTCGCATGGAAACAATGATTAAATATCTTATTGGTTGTCGAGATTTCATCCTGAAAATTACAAGTATTTTGCCATCATTTTTGGGGGGAAATATAAATTTCGAACTAGACATCTATAGGACCCTTTGTCTAGTTGAAGTTATGATAAGTTAACTAATGCTTCCAGAAAGGAACAC
The DNA here is from genome assembly GCA_916181665.1 of Avena sativa. Lineage (NCBI taxonomy): Eukaryota > Viridiplantae > Streptophyta > Magnoliopsida > Poales > Poaceae > Avena > Avena sativa. The sequence goes on along the minus strand of OV702279.1, from coordinate 47,947,209 downwards.
ACACAGTTCTGTTGTTCTTATTTTCGACAAGGTCTAAACTATCAGTATATTTGTTCTGTGCAGATAGTGGTGGTTGATCATGCAGATGTGATATCTATGCAGGTTAACCTCCAACTCTAATACTTTGCTGTACTTTTTTGTGGATGCCTGCTGGTAGAAATGACTGTTATCTATGAATGTAGAATTGGTCACATCTCCATGCTGTTCTTGAACAACTAAATCAATTGCCATCAAAAGAACATGTAGCCAATGTGATGCGGATTAGGCCATGGTAATTCTTTTTTGATATTTATTTACGCCATGCTCTAAGGCCGTACTATCTATAAGTCGTCAACATATTGTATTGTGAATAGCAAAACAACATGGAATTTGTTCTTGATTTTGATGTTTATGAGGTCAATTATATGCTTTTTATGTTTTCATTTATTTTCCTAAGGTACCTGGATCAGCATGCACGTTACTATCGGCAAACAATAATCCTAAGCTCGTATCTTACACCAGGTATGGAATTTCACCTGGAACTGTGACCATCATTTTGACTCATATTTTTCTAGTCTTCAGCTTATACCATCCAATTGGATTTTCGATATCAAATACTAGTTCTTGTTTTAGTCATGATCAGCATTTATTTACTTAATCACTATTATTTTTTTGCTAGTTGCCTATGTGTTCACTTGAGTTATGCCTGGTACTTTAGTATTTAAATTGCTCGCATTAGTTGCTGTGCATGTGCACCATCATACTTTGGTTGCTAATATATTCTATTCGCTTGTGCGACATAAGTACACCTTCTATATTTACATCTATAATCTGCTTGTTTATTTATTAATAACATATTTATGTTTCAATTCTTTGCCTGCTGTGCAGAAATGAATGCTTTATTCAATGGATTATGCTTAAATTATGAGGGAAAGGTATGCAGCATGCTGGAAGTCACTAATTGATCCATTTGCAGTGTTGGGCTCATGTTTCGAACATGCTGGAACTCACTCAACTTTTTTTAGGTTAAGCTGGTGACTGAGTTTACAGGTGTTCTTCCCAAAATACAGCTTGACATACGGCAGGTCAGTTAATTCCTTGTGTATCTTCATGCTCCGTTGAATCGTTACAAATTTGCTTTGCCGATATGTCCATCCGAACAAAACTTTGATGCCAGGGATCCAGGGTTGTTCCTTAGATTCTGTTACAAATTTTGGATGGACACACTCAACAGACTCGTATCTTCGTGCTAACAGTACTTATTAAATGACATGTTTGTCATTGTCCAATCACTACACAGGTGTATGAACGGTTTGATGCATCTTCTGTTGGTGAATCCGACGATGCTCGCTTTGATTATTTCTGCACAAGGGTGAGTCATTTTGTGCTTGTATTGCATCTTGATAATGCATTATGGAATTTAGCACACTCAGCTCATTTTCAAAACTATTACTCGTCTTTACAGTACATAATTTAGAGAAAATTCCTTATTTGACACTACTTCCCAATATGTTTCCTTATTTGACACCGAATTTTTTTCAGTTCCTTATTTGACCACTTGAGTAAATTTTTTGCCTCGTATGCCACTACTGTCGATTCCGTCAAAAGGTTCCGTTAAATGGTTTCCAGCTGGACGCAAATGCCCCTGGTCGTGGGTGCGTGCGTGTTAGACCGACCAGATCCTGCCTCTGTAACTGGCACGCACGACCAGTCCTCTCTCGCGCGAGTCACGACCCATCCCCGCCCCTATCTCTTTCCCTTCTCTCCCTGGATCCCTAGCGGCGGCGCAGTGCTGGTGGCCATCTAGCTGCTGCTGCGGCGGCGGTGGCAGGATACCGAGGGGCCATAGACCAAGGCGCGTCTGCTGCTGGTGGAGCAAGCACGGCGGCAGGTGCAGCCACGGGCGTTGCGGAGGGCGGCCAAGGTGGGGACCCCGAGGGAAGATCGGCAGCGGACGGGCATGGCGCCGCGGATGGTGGGATTGGCGTGGAGGCGGGCTCTGCTGCGGGTGTGGGCTTGACCGAGGTGCGGGCTCGACTGCAGGTTCTGCATGGACGAACGGCTGATTCCTGATCAATCCGAGGATTTAAGATCACGTCGACGCAAAAACTCGCGTTGAGCGCTAAGCTTATTTTTCTTCCTGCGCGAGTACTGCTAGCGTCCCAGATAAACGCCTTTGAGTTGCGTGACCCAGCCGCTTCCGTTTATAAGTAAACAATAATCATTATTTTTGGCTACTTAAACGCTTACTTAAGAGGCTGGGGTTGTACATGCCCTTATGGGTGAATCTGAATGCTTATTACAGCTATTGGAACTTGTTTGTGATATATATATATTTTATGAACTGTATATCTCTATGAACTACGTACGGATATAGCTTCCAATTACAGAGGAGGTTCTCTCCAATTTTTAAATTTTTGGAATTAACATTCAAATTATCATTCTTGGCCTCAAAGGACTATTTCTTTTGTTGCCATATATTTGCAAATAACGACATGCACTGTCTGCTTCTCAAGTGCACATGCCTTGATTAATTGTTTTCATCACATGTACAACAATATTTCATCTAATTGTGTCACATTATGTATCAAGGGTAAAAGCGTCTTTGTAGGTACCAAGTTAACCCCGTTAGCTCTCAAAATGCACTAAAGTGTCGTATAAGGCAAAAAATTTACACAAGTGGTCAAATAAGGAAGTGAAAAAAATTCGGTGTCAAATAAGGAATCATATTGGGAAGTAGTGTCAAATAAGGAATTTTCTCAATAATTTATGTGGCAACTGTATGTAAACTATTATACAAGGATATAACCAACCTAAATTCTTATCTGGACTTGGTGCTATGTCCGACTAATATGTCCTTGAATCTAGCTACTACATGCATGCTATCGGGTTGACTACATATTGTCAAAAAAGTTGTGTTGAATTGTAATGTTATTGAATTTTGGAAGTCTTGTAAGATTGATTGGTCTTTGTATTACGATATATATACATGTTTTCTGTTTCATGCAATATCTGACTAAATGTTTATACAAGAGGATGTATGTATTTGATTTGCTCTGTGCTCGGTTCATATTTGTGACCAATACTAATATTTATATCTGGCAATGACTCTGAGATAAAAATGTGATATAAATACGGAACAAGCAATATCCTTCTGCATCTGCTTTGATTTTACCCAGATTCACAGGGTAACAAAATTCAACCCAATCACCCAAATTTAGTGCTCTGTCACTATCAAAACTTGGACATGGGAATTCCATAATGTGACAATTGTACGGAAGAGTGTGTACCTACTCTGTAATTTAACAACAAGCTCGGACAGAAGAAGCTGGGGCATGTGGTAGTACACAGAAGTACTAAGCCCACATGTGACTCACATAAGTTCTTTCAGTGTTAGGTGCTGCGTACAACTAGGGAGTCATACAGTTTTTGTTTGGCACCTTTAGTCTCGACTCTTGATTGTTAGAAATATGGAATAGTACTAAAATAAGTTGTGGTCCCAATATATGTACTCTATTATTGACTCTTTGTGATTTATTATTACAGGTATACCCAAAGATTCAGGCATCAGATGAGGTATTGTTCTTCCATACTCCTGATATCTCCAATGTTGTCATGTAACTTGAATTTCGTACTTCTCGAAGTTGGTAGGTGTATTAGTTTGAATTGTCAACCTGTAGGAGTTAACACTGGTAACTAAAGTGTTGATGGGTGGAAGAGTTCAAGAAAACCATGGGTTGCATCTGATAGCACACGATATCTTGGATTTATGCAACTAAACATATTATTTTGTAGCAGTGGGATGTACACATCGTCACCACATGGAGTTCACTTCATGTTATTATTACCAAGGAAAGTTCTACAACAGTATTTGTCAGAAATGAATCAGAACTTTGAACGTTTTGCAATAAATTTTGTTTGTAGATGTGCTAGACATGTCTGGAAATGATTTGGTGTTAGAGTAAAAAGTACATTATCTGACAATTCTTCATCTGGATTCCCATAATGATTCGTCAGTTGCTATTTTTGAATATAGTAGTTTGGAGATATCATATGCAAGTTTTATCGAATTGTTTAATGCAATATGCAGGGTGGAGTGTTGCTGTTTGTCAGTTCCTATTATGAATATATTAGGATGAGCAATTTCTTAAAATCTCAGGACGCGTCGTTCTGTAGAATTGGAGAGTAAGTGTACCTTCCTTTGTCTGCTAACTTAATTTTTTTGTTCAACTGAACTGCTTCTGCTCCCAGTCTTCGTTTTTATTGAGAATCTGTGTTTGGTACTATGCATATAGTAACTGTATATGTGCTCATATATTAGGGCTACGTCACAACCGGATATATCTCGTGCAAGACTCTGGTTTTTTGAGGGCCAGAAGAAGATCTTGCTATATAGCGAGAGATCTCATTTCTTTCACAGATACAAGGTCATACCGTCTAAAAGGCCCTTGAGGATTGTTATATGATGTGCTCTTCCTGTGGTTTCACAAGCATGCACTTGATTGTCCATTTGTTTAATGTTTAAACTCTTACCATTTAATATGCAGATCAGAGGAGGTGATCATTTGATTGTCTACTCATTGCCAGGGAGAAAAGATTTCTATCCAGAGGTATTGACTACATTGTTGTTGTATGCATTATGCACTATGTATGAAGTTGTCCTGTTAAAAAGTCTAAAAAGATCCCCTTGGACCCTGTGGTTTCGTTTTCTTTCAGCTTGTAAATATCCTTGGCGAATCAGAAAATACGAAGTGCAATGTACTTTTTTCTCCTCTGGATATTCTTAAGGTGAGAGATGTACAGCTACTACTGAAGCAAAAGTATAATCTAGACCGTTGTAAAGCATTTTAGACCATGTCATGTAGATTGTGTTGGATCATATTGCATAGTTCATCTTATTAAGTTTAATGCACCAACCAGTAAAACCAAAAGTCTGAACTGATGTTGAATGTTGGGCAATCCACATGTACTTCAACACATCCATCATTTTATACTGTGACAAAATTATTCGAGATTGTACCCATAGCTTGGCCTTATGTCACGTTTCGTTTTTGTACTGTCGTGCTAAATACAGTTTAGTTGTATTCAAACATTTTTGTTGACCGGGCTATCTTGCAAATTTGCAGTTGGAACGAATTGTTGGAACATCTTCTGCACGGAGGCTGATTTCTTCTGACAAGAGCATGTTTGTGTTCTGCTAATGAATGTACGAACGTTTGATAGCCTACAACTTTGAAATATGAGTTGAGATTGTATTGCTGGCTAGGAAGCTGTCACTGTGCGCGCTAAACAGAAATCCATTTTGTATTTATTTTTTGAAAACAAGGCAAAAGACTTGCCATTTCATTAAAAAAAGGAGAGGTTTAAGATGTTTTACAAACCAACAATCTTGACCAAAGTCAAGCCAAAAACAAAATGTCTACTCTCGTGATATCATAATACTAAAGTCCTTAGCAACGACTAAGCTTCAAAGGGCCACTTCTTTAATTTTGGTTACAAGCATGTTGGAAGAAGAGGCATTGTTTCAAAAGATGTCAAGCGTTTTTTTCCTTTCATATTTCCCAAGACACCAACATCGCAAGGGAGATCATGGCCTTCCTTCATTGTCTTCTCTTGTGGATTTCTTTCTCCACCATTCTTCAACACTTTTCATGGTTTGCCAATTATTTGGGTCAATGTCATGAAGCCTGAGCCAAGACTTGATGGCAATCCAAATGCGGGTAGTGAATCCAAGACTTGATGGCAATCCAAATGCGGCTAGTGAATCAACACTTGAATAGAAGATGCGCCGCGGTTGGCAATCCAAATACGGGTAGTGAATTGACACTTGAATAGAAGATGCGCCGCGGTCTCTTGTACTTGGTTGCAAAGCTTGCATCGTCCACAATTAGACCAATGTCTCTTCTCTAGCCTATCTGCTGTCCAAACTCTATTTTGTAGGATCAACCAAGCGAAAATTTTACATTTTGAAGGCGCCCATGGTTTCCACACCAATGAAGGCATGATAGAGTTAGTTTGTCCCAAGAATTGCATATTGTAAGCCGACTTGGAGGAGTAGCACCCTCGTTAGCTTCCATGTAATAGAGTCCGGAGTGTTTGCGTCCAAATGCACCGATTGTAACCTTTTCCAAAGGTTTGAGAATTGTACAATATGGTCTATGAATAGTCCACCTTGGGTATTAATTTGGGTTACCCACGAGTTGTCTCCCAAAGCTTTGTTGACGGTGCATCTTTTCCGTTTTGAGCAATCAAAGATGAGGAGGGCGATGTCTTTGGGTCTTGCGCCGTTTAGCCATTAAGCGTGCCAAAAAATAGCTTTTCCCATCCTCATTGCCTACATTTGTGGCCGTCGCGAAGAGGTTGGCGTCTTGAGAAGTGCAAGGCGTTCCAAGCCCAATCCATGGTTTATCCTCGACGCTCCATTCATGACATAACCATCTCATGCGAAGCACAGAGGCAAACTTGGGGAGGTTGAGGATTCTGAGCCCTCCAAAATCTTTAGGCTTGCACACGGTCCTCCAATTAACTTTGCATTTTCCCCGATTACTTTCTCACAAGCTGCCCATAGGAAAGCTCTTCGGATACTATCAATCTTCAAGAGGACTTCTATCGGGATTTGGAGCACGGTGATGAAGTATATGACAACACTAGTAAGCACAACTTCACGAGCTTTGCGCGACCATCAATAGTGATATGCTTCCCACGCCACGACACAAGTTTGTTGGCCACCTTGTCTTCTAACTATTGGAAGTGTATTCTCCTTAGTCTTGTAACCGATAGAGGCAATCCAAGATATTTTATTGGGAAGGATGTGCGAGAGGCCGGGAAAGCTTGAAGAATATTGTCAAGATCAATGCCCGCACACCTTATGGGAGTGACTTGGCTTTTAGAGCAATTTGTTGCAAGCCCGGTGATGTCACCGAAGTGATGCAAAGTGGAGGCGAGGAAATTTATGTCGTCTTTAATTGGAGATATAAAGATGGTGGCATCGTCCGCATAGAGAGATGTCCGGAGCATGGGGGGCCCTCCGACGGAGCTTATGAAGATGTCCTTGTGATGCAACCCAACACATGGCACCCACCATTGGTCCACATCATGCAACAACAACCAAACCCACAAAGGTGAATTCGTTTCATATCTCGCCCTCCTTTGGTTATCACGTGAATGAGATCTTACTTAAGACAAGTGTCAATGCTATGACCAGGCCCATGACCATGACGCCAAGAGGAGATGACAAGAATACCCCTGGAACTAAGACACCGAGGCATGGAAGAAAAGGCGGAAGAAGGCTTCCGGCGCCAGGTTCAGCGCCGCTAGAATCCACACCAAAAAGTCCGGCGACAAACCCGGCGAACCAGATGCTGCGCCGAAACTTCCGGCGAACAAACCGGCCACCCGCTGAAACCATCCTCTGTATGACCTTCCGACGACTGACCGAAACAACCGGCGCCCGCCAAAAATATCGGCGCCAATTCCGGCGATGTCGGACTTACCGCTGGAACTCCCAGTATGCGCGTCGTAAAGGATTTGATGCCCAGAATATTCCCTCCTACCTACCCCTTCGCCCCTAATACTATAAATAGCCCCCTTGTGGCTCATATCTAGTTGGAGTTGATGACGAATGAAGGCTTGTTCCTAACCCTAGATGGGAACCCCTCTCTATAGTTAATCTATGAGTTGTACAAGGCCTTGGAGTTCGGTGTTCGTCTCCAAGTCGTCAAGATCCTCCGCAAGTGTTTGGTATCTCCTCGTCAAGGATTCTAGTAGTGACAGGTCTCTCCCCTTTGGGATTCTACTTGGTTGCTACTCTCTCCTTTGATTTGGATTCTATCATCCGCTTGTCGATCTCTCCTTTGGTGATTCTACCTCACGGTCTCTCGTCGAGGATTCTATTGGATTGGTTGTTCAAACCAACGGGAAAATTGAATCGGTTTGTGTTTGCGTGTGTTTGTATCTTTACCTTGCATTTGCGTTGCGTTCATCATGTTCATCAGGTTTATCCTTACTCCCTGCCTCAAATCCGTGAAGATCGGGCCACCATAGGGTCAATCCCATAAGGGATCCCATATCAACTCGTATCAGCAGCTTTTGGTTGCCACTGATTTGACTATGTTCCTTAATTTCCACCATAAATTCGAAAATACCAAAAATATTTCCCAAATTGCTTTTGGATCGATCTCTCGATTTGGTGAGTTTTTTGTGGTTTTGGTTAATAGATCTGTTGCTTCGAGTGTCGATCTACATTCCTTGACCTATCCCCTAGCCCAATTTCGATGGATTTTTGACAAATTTCTCTATTTGAATTTTTGGAGTTTGTCACGAACAATTTTAGCCAAGCATTCTGGCGAACCGGTTCTATCATCAAAAATTCTGGCGAGAATTCCGGCACCGCCAAAATCTCCACCGGAATTACCGGCGCCAGAACCGGCATCGCCGGCTGTTGTGCCAAAAAACTACCAGGCCCCAAATTTTGACCATTTCCTTTTGTGTTTGTTCGTGTCCCGCGTGCGTATCACCAAAACTAACAACAAGCTTCCGCACCATATGTACATACCGCGCTCTTCGACATCGCAACACCCGAGCATCTTCCCCAACATTGGTAGCAAGTCGTCAACAATACCGAAGATATAACTTGCACCACCCTTGTATAGCCCTTTCTTCCTTTGTGTGATACCTAACATATCAAGAGTAGCTCATTTTGTGTTTGCCGAAGCATTATGCGCTTGCTCTTGCAAAGTGATAGTGCATAGGCAATAGCAAAAATTGACTCCATAGCATAGAAGTAAAAGAGATATAAAAAAGAAAAAGAAAAAGAAAGATACCAATACAAAAGAGAGTCCAAAGCTTCTAAGCAAGAGTGCGAGTTAGAGCAAGGCAAGCGTGCAAATCTGTTGCTTCTCAATCTTGCTGCAAACTAGCTACAGTCTCTCCTTGTGTTGGCACGACCTCGAGCTTAGTCGTCGTTAGGACATTTTATACTTATTTTCATAGTCATGCTAACCCCCCTCGTCTCCATGTGTGTGTTTTCCCATGTTTTTGTAGATCGTATCCTTTTTGCTTTTGATCTTTGGTTCTTTACCACCTTTAACAATAACCTTTTCGCTTGGTTGTTCCATTTTCTATCCACCTTCCTAACCTACCACCATAGGCCTTTGTGAGTGTGTCTTGTGTATCCGCTATTCGTTTTGCTCTTGGCAAGAACACTATTTCTAATTTTTTACTCTGGTGAGGCAAGGTAGAAATTACCATTCCGTTGATATCACCCTCTATATCAAGTGTATTTGTGCATAATGTCTAGGGGAAGCGGAGCTAGTGGAGATAGCAACTTCAACAACCAAGACAGTTTTGCCACGCGCCACAACTTATGGGCGCAACGCCAAGAATTTGTAGGGTTTCGTAGCATGGAAAACAAAAAATTTCAATCGCATACAAACAAACAAGCCAAGATCTATCTACTAGATAGTAGCAACGAGTCGATGGAATAACTCACCCTCGAAGATTCCAAAGTGTTTAACGAGAGCGGATTCTCGTGGGTGATGTAGTCATACTCTTCCCGGTCTCAAGATCGCGTAGACGATCCTTCCGGCGCTGCGTTCCGGCAGCGCTCCCGTAGTCGGTCACACGTTCGGTACTCGACGAAGACCTTCCTCTCCCTTGTTCCAGCAGGCAGCGGAGGTTGTAGCACTCTCCTCGCGATTCCGGCAGCACAACGGCGTGGTACCGGAAGTAGAGGGGAGATCTCGCAGGGCTTTGCCTTAAGCCGGAGCGAGTATGGTGGAGTATGAGAGAGTCTCTCGACGATCTAGGGTTTAGACACGCCGAGGAGGAGGCTTGGCCGGCGGCTAGGGTTAGCTAGGCGGCGACGGTTTGCCCTAGGGCCGGCGGCGGCTATGGAGGCGGCGGCGGCTTGGGGCTAGGGTTTAGAGGTAGGGAACTTGTGTGTTTAGGAGGGGAGCCCTGCCCCTCCTCTTATAGGTGGAGGGAGGCGCGCCAGGGGAAGGGAGTCCCTCCCCAACTCGGACCCAAGGTGGGCCGGCGGTGGAGGTGGAGGGACTCCTCCCCAACTCGGATTCCACCTCCCCTCCACTTCCCAAAATTAGCCGTTTGACTTTCAAATTGGCGTTTGACTTTTCAAACAAGGATTTGATTAAATCCTCTATTTTGTTCAGCGATGACACTTAGTACATGATGCAATCATACCAACTTGATATAACACATTCATGTACCCTTCCCCTCCGGAGTGTCGGACATTCCGGAACCTTCTAGAACATTCCCGATGAAAACACCAGAACCATTCCCCAACTCTCAAACATGACTTTCCTTATATGAATCTTATTCTCCAGACCATTCCGGATCTCCTCGTGATATCCAGAATCCCATTCGAGACTCCGAACAACATTCGGACTCTTTCTCATCATTCCATAAATACTCAAACAACGTCGAATCCTTAAGTGTGTCTCCCTACGGTTCGTGAATTATGCGGACATGATCGAGACACTTCTCCGAACAATAACCAATAGAGGAATCTGGAAATTCATATGTCTCCCACATATTTCTACGATTACTTTGCGATCGAATGAACCACTTACATACGATACCAATTTCCCTTTGTCTCACGATAGTTTACTTATCCGAGGTTATGATCGTCGGTATCTCTGCATACCTAGTTCAACCTCGTTACTGATAAGTACTCTTTTCTCGTTCCCGTGATATGTGATCCCTTGTGAGCCAGTCACATGCTTGCAAGCTAATTGGATGAAATTTCACCGAGAGGGCCCAGAGTATATCTATCCGTCATATGGATGGACAAATCCCACTCTTGATCCATGTGTCTCAACCAATACTTTCCGAACACTCAATGCCACCTTTATAGCCACCCAGTTACGGTGTGGTGTTTGATGTCATCAAAGCATCCATCCGGTAAAGGTGATATGCATGATCTCATGGTCGAAGGAATTAGGTTACTATGTATCAGAAAGCATATAGCAATTGAACTATTAAAATGACTTGATCTTTATGCTACGCTTATCTATAGGAGTATGTCCACCATATCATTCTCCTAATGATATGATCTTGTTGTTAATAACATCTCAATGTTCATGATAGGGAAACCACAATCATATATTAACCAACAAGCTAGTGATGTATAGAGGCTTTACTAGGGACTTCAATTTTAGTTTACAAATCACACAAGTATTAATGTTTCCTTGTTAATACTATTATAGCATGAATGTAAACATTTATCATAAACACAAAGATATAATAATAACTATATTTATTATTGCCTCTAGGGCATATCTCCAACAGTCTCCCACTTGCACTAGAGTCATCTAATCTAGATTACATGGTAATATACCGAACACCCATGGCAGTTTGGTGCTGGTCATGTTTTGCCCTCGGGAGAGGTTTAGTCAACGGATCCGCCACATTCATATCTGTGTGTACTTTGCCCCATCTTGGACATGTTCTCGAATAGCGTGAAAACGTAGCTTGATGTGCTTCAGCTTCTTGTGTGACCTTGGTTCTTGCGCATTGGCTATGGCGCCCATGTTATCATAGTAGATAGACATTGGGTCCAGCGCACTAGGAACCACACCCAGCTCTGTAATGAACTCTTTCATCCATATCGCTTCTTGTGAAGCCTCCGAAGCAGCCATGTATTCCGATTCAGTTGAAGATCTTGCCACAACGCTTTGCTTTGCACTCCTCTAGCTAACTGCTGCACCATTCAAAATAAATACGTATCCAGATTGTGATTTAGAATCATCCGGATCGGTGTTCTAACTAGCATCGGTGTAAACATTAACAACGAGCTGTTCATCACCTCCATAAGAAAGAACCATATCCTTCGTTCTTCTCAAGTACTTAAGGATGTTTTTGACCGCTGTCCAATGATCCACTCCTGGATCACTTTGATATCTGCTAGTTAAACTAACAGCATATGCAATGTCGGGTCTAGTACATAGCATGGCATACATTAGAGATCCTATGGCTGAGGCATAGGGAGTCTTACTCATCCTTTCTCTATCTTATGCCGATGTCGGACTTTGAGTTTTACTCAAGGTCGTATTGGGCAACATGGGCAAGAACCCTTTCTTGCTATCTTCCATTCCAAACCTATTTAGAACTTTGTCCAAATATGTACTTTGTGAAAATGATATTAGGCGTCTCGATCTGTCTCTATAAATCTTTATGCCTAATATGTAAGCTGCTTCACCAAGATCCTTCATTGAAAAACTATTATTCAAATATTCCTTGACACTATTAAGAAGGTCTACATCATTCCCAATCAACAATATGTCATCTACATATAGTATTAAGAATGCTACAGAGCTCCCACTCACTTTCTTGTAAATACAAGCTTCTCCATAAGTTTGTATAAAACCAAAACTTTTTGATCACCTTATCAAAACGTTGATTCCAACTTCGGGATGCTTGCTTCAATCCATAGATGGACCGTTGAAGTTTGCATACCTTGTTAACATCTTTAGGATCGACAAAACCTTTGGGTTGCATCATATACAACTCTTCATCAATGTCACCATTGAGGAATGTTGTTTTGACATCCATCTGTCATATCTCATAATATGCAGCGATTGCTAACATAATCCTCACAGACTTTAGCTTCGCTACAGGTGAGAAAGTCTCATCGTAGTCAACTCCTTGAATTTGTCGAAACCCCTTTGCGACAAGTCGAGCTTTATAGACAGTAACATTACCATCAGCATCTGTTTTCTTCTTGAAAATCCATTTGTTCTCGACAGCCTTCCGGCCATCCGGTAAGTCCACCAAAGTCCATACTTGGTTTTCGTACATGGATTCAATCTCGGATTTCATGGCTTCTTGCCATTTATTGGAATCTGGGCTCATCATCGCTTCCTCATATGTCACAGGGTCATCGGTGTTGTCCACCAACATGACACTCATAACGGGATCATACCAATCAGGAGTGGTACGAGTTCTCGTTGACCTGCGAGGCTCTGTAGCAACTACAACCGAAGTTTCATGATCATCATCATTAGCTTCCTCTCTTATTGGTGCAGGCACCACAAGAACTTCTTCCGGTGCTGCGCTACTCGCAATTTCGAGAGAAGGTTCGACAACCTCGTCGAGTTCTACTTTCCTTCCAGTCACTTCTTTCGAGAGAAATTCCTTCTCTAGAAAGGATCCATTCTTGGCAACGAAGATTTTGCCTTCGGATCTATGATAGAAGGTATACCCAATAGTTTCCTTCGGGTATCCTATGAAGACGCATTTTTCCGCTTTGGGTTCAAGCTTGTCCGGCTGTAACTTCTTTACATAGGCTTCGCAACCCCAAACTTTAAGGAACGACAATCTAGGTTTCTTCCCAAACCATAATTCATATAGTGTCGTTTCAACGGATTTAGATGGTGCCCTATTTAAAGTGAATGCGGCTGTTTCTAATGCATAACCCCAAAATGATAGCGGTAAATCTGTAAGTGACATCATAGAACGAACCATATCTAAGAGAGTTCGATTACGACGTTCGGACACACCATTACGCTATGGTGTTCCCGGCGGTGTCAATTGTGAAAGTATTCCGCATTTCTTCAAATGCTCGCCAAACTCGTAACTTAGATATTCACCTCCACGATCAGAACGTAGAAATTTAATCTTCTTGTTACGTTGATTCTCTACCTCACTTTGAAATTCCTTAAACTTCTCGAAAGTTTCGGACTTATTTTTCATGAAATAGATATACCCATATCTACTCAAGTCATCCGTGAAGGTAAGAACATAACGATAACCACCGCGCGATGCTACACTCATTGGACCACACACATCGGTATGTATGATTTCCAATAAGTCCGTAGCTCGCTCAATCATACCAGAAAATGGAGTCTTAGTCATTTTACCCATCAGACATGCTTCGCATCTTTCAAGTGATTCGAAATCAAGTGATTCAAGAAGTCCATCGGAATGGAGTTTCTTCATACGCTTCACTCCAATGTGACCAAGACGACAGTGCCACATATAGGTCGAGTTATCGCTCGATTTCAAATGTTTAGCCTCAATGTTATTAATATGTGTATTTCCACTATCGAGATTCATTAAGAATAGACCATCTATCAAAGGTGCATGTGCATAAAACATATTACTCATATAAATCGAACAACCATTATTCTCGGACTTAAACAAGTAACCGTCTCGCAATAAACAAGATCCCGATATAATGTTCATGCTTAACGCAGGCACCAAATAACAATTATTTAAGTATAAAACTAATCCCGATGGTAGATGAAGGGGTAGCGTGCCGACCGCGATCACATCAACTTTTGATCCGTTTCCCACGCGCATCGTCACCTTGTTATTCGCTAGCTTTCGTTTATTCTGCAGCACCTGTTTCGAGTTACAAATATGAGCAACCGAACCAGTATCAAATACCCAGGCACTACTACGAGTACTAGTGAGATACACATCAATAACATGTATATCGGATATACTTTTCTTCTTGATGTTGCCGTTCTTCAAATCCGCCAAGTACTTTGGGCAATTCCGCTTCCAGTGACCTTCTCCCTTGCAGTAAAAGCACTCAGTATCAGGCTTAGGTCTAGCCCTGGTCTTCTTCGTCGGCGCGGTAACTTTCTTACCACCCTTCTTGAAGTGTCCCTTTTGCTTAGACTTGCCTTTCTTGAATTTGGTGGTCTTATTGACCATCAACACTTGGTGCTCTTTCTTGATCTCCACTTCTGCAGATTTCAACATAGCAAACAGTTCTGGCAACTGCTTGTTCATGTTTTGCATATTGTAGTTCATCACAAAGTTCTTGTAACTTGGTGGTAGTGATTGGAGGACACGGTAAATCCCCAAAGCATTAGGAATCACTATACCCAAGCTTTGAAGTTTGTTTGCGTGCCCAGACATCTTAAGCACATGCTCACTGACGGAGCTGCCCTCTTCCATCTTGCAGTTAAAGAACTTTTCAGAAGCCTCATAGCTTTCAATTGCCGCATGAGTCTCAAAGATCAATTTGAGATCCTCGACAATATCATATGGGTCTGAATTTTCAAACCTTTTCTGAAGCTCCGATTCTAAACCATACAAGATAGCACACTGAACTGTGGAGTACTGAGTCTTCCGAGCGAGGTAAACATTCTTTACTTCATCGGCAGCATCAGCTGCAGGTGGGTCACCCAGCGGTGCATCCAGCACATAGGTCAAATTACCAGCTGTGAGGACAATCCTCAAATTGCGGAACCAATCCGCGAAGTTGCTTCCATTGTTTTTCAACTTTTCTTTCTCTAGGAACGCATTAAAATTGATGGTAGGGGCTGCCATTGATCTACAACATATTTGCAATAGTTTAGACTAAGTTTATGACAAATTGAGTTCAAATTAATAATAAAATTAATCTAGGTGAACTCCCACTCAAAACAATATCCCTCACATTGTTTTAGTGATCACACGAACCAAATCCACCATATCAACACCGATCATCATGAGAGTTGATATAGTTTCAATGGCGAACAATCGACATGTTCATTATATCTACTATATGATTCATGCTTTACCTTTCGGTGATCCGTGTTTCGAGACCATGTCTGTACATGCTAGGCTCGTCAAGATCAAACCTTAGTTTCCGCATGAGCAAATCTGGCTTGCTCACGTTGTATACACTTGAGGAATCTAACACACCCGATCATCACGTGGTGCTTCGAAACAACAAGCTTTAGCAACGGTGCTAACTAAGGGTGAACACTTTATGACTTGAAATTCATGTGCATGAGGGATCATCTTATAATGCTACCGTCGTATACTAAGCAATATAAGATGCATAACGGATTAACATCACATGCTATTCATAATATGTGATATGATATGGCCTTTTCTTCTTTGTGCTTCCGATCTCCATCTTCAAGCACGAACATGATCTCCATCATCACTGGCATTGCATCAAGGTCAATGACGCTTCTCCATGGTTGTCGTCCACCGGCTTCAACTATTACAACTACTTTGAATAGACACGCGGGTCTTAACATAAATTAAAGACAACCATATGGCTCCTGCCGGTTGCCAACTTACAATAAGGAACATTGCATACATCAAATATAATCACAATCATGGCCATATCACATCACTGCACACCCCTGCAAAACAAAGTTAGACGCCTCTACTTTCTTTGCATGTTTTACGTGGTTTGGGGCTTTCAATAAGTGTCGTTCTAACTTACGAACATGAACCACAACATTGATACTAGTATTGTTAATCACCCGTTGTAAATTGGATCTTAACTATGCTAGGAGAAACAGGCAGCCGAGAAGCCACTTATGCAATACAAGTTGCATGTCAAGCGTGGAGCAAGTCTCATGAACGATGTCATGTAAGGTTAGCCCGGGCCGCTTCATCCCAACATCCCGCAAGATGCAAAGTACACAAGAAGTAATCGACAATAAAAGCATCAACGCCCACAATGACCATTGTGTTCTACTCGTGCAACAGATCTACATATAGACACGGCTCTGATACCACTGTAGGGTTTCGTAGCATGGAAAACAAAAGTTTTCTATCGCATACAAACAAACAAGCCAAGATCTATCTACTAGATAGTAGCAACGAGTCGATGGAATAACTCACCCTCGAAGATTCCAAAGTGTTTAACGAGAGTGGATTCTCGTGGGTGATGTAGTCATACTCTTCCCGATCTCAAGATCGCGTAGACGATCCTTCCGGCGCTGCGTTCCGGCAGCGCTCCCGCAGTCGGTCACACGTTCGGTACTCGACGAAGACCTTCCTCTCCCATGTTCCAGCAGGCAGCGGAGGTTGTAGCACTCTCCTCGCGATTCCGGCAGCACAACGGCGTGGTACCGGAAGTAGAGGGGAGATCTCGCAGGGCTTCGCCTTAGACCGGAGCGAGTATGGTGGAGTATGAGAGAGTCCCTCGACGATCTAGGGTTTAGACACGCCGAGGAGGAGGCTTGGCCGGCGGCTAGGGTTAGCTAGGCGGCAGCGGCGGTTTGCCCTAGGGCCGGCGGCGGCTATGGAGGCGGCGGCGGCTTGGGGCTAGGGTTTAGAGGTAGGGAACTTGTGTGTTTAGGAGGGGAGCCCTGCCCCTCCTCTTATAGGTGGAGGGAGGCGCGCCAGGGGAGGGGAGCCCTCCCCAACTCGGACCCAAGGTGGGCTGGCGGTGGAGGTGGAGGGACTCCTCCCCAACTCGGATTCCACCTCCCCTCCACTTCCCAAAATTAGTCGTTTGACTTTCAAATTGGCGTTTGACTTTTCAAATAAGGATTTGATTAAATCCTCTATTTTGTTCAGCGATGACACTTAGTACATGATGCAATCATACCAACTTGATATAACACATTCATGTACCCTTCCCCTCTGGAGTGTCGGACATTTCGGAACCTTCTAGAACATTCCCGATGAAAACACAGGAACCATTCCCCAACTCTGAAACAGGACTTTCCTTATATGAATCTTATTCTACGGACCATTCCGGATCTCCTCGTGATATCCCAAATCCCATTCGAGACTCCGAACAACATTCGGACTCTTTCTCATCATTCCATAACTACTCAAACAACGTCGAATCCTTAAGTGTGTCTCCCTACGGTTCGTGAATTATGCGGACATGATCGAGACACTTCTCCGAACAATAACCAATAGAGGAATCTGGAAATTCATATGGCTCCCACATATTTCTACGATTACTTTGCGATCGAATGAACCACTTACATACGATACCAATTTCCCTTTGTCTCACGATAGTTTACTTATCCGAGGTTATGATCGTCGGTATCTCTGCATACCTAGTTCAACCTCGTTACTGATAAGTACTCTTTTCTCGTTCCCGTGATATGTGATCCCTTGTGAGCCAGTCACATGCTTGCAAGCTAATTGGATGACATTTCACCGAGAGGGCCCAGAGTATATCTATCCGTCATATGGATGGACAAATCCCACTCTTGATCCATGTGTCTCAACCAATACTTTCCGAACACTCAATGCCACCTTTATAGCCACCCAATTACGGTGTGGTGTTTGCTGTCATCAAAGCATCCATCCGGTAAAGGTGATATGCATGATCTCATGGTCGAAGGAATTAGGTTACTATGTATCAGAAAGCATATAGCAATTGAACTATTAAAATGACTTGATCTTTATGCTACGCTTATCTATAGGAGTATGTCCACCATATCATTCTCCTAATGATACGATCTTGTTGTTAATAACATCTCAATGTTCATGATAGGGAAACCACAATCATATATTAACCAACAAGCTAGTGATGTATAGAGGCTTTACTAGGGACTTTAATTTTAGTTTACAAATCACACAAGTATTAATGTTTCCTTGTTAATACTATTATAGCATGAATGTAAACATTTATCATAAACACAAAGATATAATAATAACTATATTTATTATTGCCTCTAGGGCATATCTCCAACAGAATTCAATACCCAATTCAAGCTACTTGAGCACTGTCTCGATGATATTTTTCAAGAATTGGAGTACCGTGAGCGGCAATATCAAGCGGAGCACAATGCGCAATTCCATGCTCTCCACCAAGCTATTGCCAATCTTGGCAACCGACATGGTCACCGTTCAAGCTCGTCAAGTACATTTTGCATGCACTCCTCAAGTCGACATGGCGAGTCTTTAAGGTCAAACTCCCGCCGTGGAGAACCCCACCACCACAGTAGGGACCAGCAAGCTCGTCATCGTCATGCTCAAGCGGTGGACCCAAATTCTCCTCAACCTCAACAACAACGCCAAGAGCATGGTCCACCACCACAACAAGCAATCATCGAAGTGCAACGCCAACGGGAACATCATGATGAAGACAACCGCAATGATAGGCGTCGCCATCCTCCTCATGACCACCATATGCCTCTTCCAAAAAAATCAAGCACCTGCATGGGATACAAGCGATGATGATGCGGATGCGCGCCAAGCTCTGCGCAATAATCGGCATGCCCAACACCACCACTGACACCGACAAGCTATGAATACAAACGATGTCGAGCAAAGGCGACGAAGGGACTTCGAGCATCATGAAGATCCTCCCTGTAACATCCCTAAAATCATGTTTTTAAGGATTGCATATCATCCATGCATGCATATCATTTAGGAACCAAATATCAAACTCATTTCAAGTAATCAGAAGCACTAAGTGCTATTATTTTATGTAGACAAAGCATTGAATCAATGCTACTCTACAATGAGAAATTATTTGTTTTAACCAAGCTTTGCTTGCTCTCTTGTTGTTTTGGTTGAATGTTAGTGCTTGGACCAAAATTTAAAAAACAGATATGGTTTTAAAACCATTTTCAAAACTTATTCAAATCAAGTGCTTTAGCACTATTTATTTTGTTTAATCAAAGGGACCAAGCTAGTACGGAGAGACCACATGGTTTTATGCCCAAAAATATGAGTGTTACACTCTACAAAAATCCAGAAAAGATTTGAATTCAAATTGCATTTGAATTCATTTGAAAATGAATCCAGAAAATCAAAACAGAAATAGAAAAGGAGTAAAGAAAAGAAAAAGGGCCAGCGTTGCCAATCTGGCCCAACACTGGATCCAGCCCACCCGGGGTTTCCCTCTCCCTCTGTTTCTCACCCACACGAGCACCCCCTCTCTCGCTGACGCCCCGGACCCACCTCCACGTCACCCCTTCGTCCCTAAATCACGCCCACGACCAGCTCCGCCGCGGCCGTTTCTTCCCGACGATCTCGCGCTTGATTACGCGTTACTGCAGGCATAACTCCCTATCTCGCCCCGGCTACTTAAACCCCTCCTCACTCCACTCCATTCCCCTCACTCACCAACCACAGAGCGCCGCTAGGCTGTCCACAATCGAGCTCGCGCCGCCGCTGTACCGAACCACTCCGGCGAGCCATCACGGTGAGTTCCGAGCCCGCCTTGCTTTCTGGTTCACGCGAGCTGCTTCGCAATCATCTTACGCTTCTTCTGACACCTTTGGTTCAACTTGTACTGCCCCAGGTCGTCGAATCCGTCGAGCACCACAAACTCCCGACGCCGTCTCCAACTCCGACAAGAAATTTTGGTGAGGTTCGACCACCCCGTGCCTTCCCCTTGACCCTATCATGTTCGCCTGAACGATGTGCACACGCTGATGCCTTCCGTTTGTGTTAGGGCGGATCAGAACATCGCCAACATCGCCGTCCACCTAAGCCCGACGCTGTCCCCGACTCCGACGAGCTCCCACGGCCACAACAACTTGCCCTGTCCACGCCAACAACATCTGGAGCTTCCTCGCAACCTTGCGACGCCGGTAAGCTTCACCACTGCCCCCATCCCTCGCTAGAATCGCCGCACCATCGTCGGCAGAGCCGTCGCCGCCGCTGTGCCCATGAGCGCCGCCGATTTAGAGTCCGAGAGATTTGATCCACTGGATCTAGATCCAGTGGTTTAGATTAGAAGCCAGGCGAAGAGGTACGGGCAGATCTGAGCCGCTGGTTTTAAGTAGATCTGACGGTGCGCAAGAGCGATCCAGCGCGAAGCGGTACCATCCAATCAGAGCGCGCCGCGTGGCCAGTTCTTAGATTTAAAATCAGATTTTATATCTATTAGATGTTTAAACTTGTTTAATTCATAACTTTTGATTCCCACGCCCAAATTTGACAAATTTTATATCAATGGAATCAGGAGAGAAAGACCTTTCTGTTTATGCAATGTGTTTAATGTTTTGCCTCTGTTAAAATGATTGTTTTTGCAGAAACATTTGTAGGCATATTTTGTGCATAGTAATTATTTGAAAAATGTTTAATTGATCAAATAAAGTTTATTTGGCA
Source organism: Avena sativa (assembly GCA_916181665.1). Lineage (NCBI taxonomy): Eukaryota > Viridiplantae > Streptophyta > Magnoliopsida > Poales > Poaceae > Avena > Avena sativa. The sequence goes on along the minus strand of OV702279.1, from coordinate 47,926,446 downwards.
AGTTTTGTACTTGTTTATGTTTCAGTACTGTGCACTTGTCTTGTTTGGTGTAGAAAATCATCACATGGAATTTTGCATACATTCATATAGTTTTGCTTGTATATATTGTTTATGTGATTTTGTGCCATCATTTTATGTGTAGATTTTGGTGCAAGTAGTGATTGTGATTGTGGAGATTGTTGCTACTCCCCAAACTACCAAGGCAAGTGGTGCTTCATTCATGATTTTATTCCTATGTTTTTTAACTATGCACTAGAAATATTTTGCTAGACTTGCATGAATATTTTGGTCTATATGCTATGCTTGGGAAACTCTAGTAGTTATAGAATTGCTAGAAATTTCTAAGTTAAGATACTTGTCTATGCCATGCTTAGCCTAGCTAGTAGCAACCAAGGGTGGTTATATATTCATGCTATGAGAAAATATTTCTAAGTCTTTGGACTTATGTTTTTGCTTAATAAAACAACTAAGTGAATGAAACACCTGGGTGAAATGAAAGGATTGGTTTATGTTGAGTGGTTACACAAGGCCCATTTCTATGGATTACCTTGTGTATCTCACTTGTGGAAAGCCACCCATGAACAAAGGGATTTGAGAAGCCAAATGTTAAGAAGCTTCTAGTGCAACCACATGGCATTATGGGCTCTGCCTGGATCATATAGGTTGCAATAACTTAGCCATTTGGACAGTTGGTGGTAGTGGGATGATAGGTTGGAGCGCGTCCATTTGGTCTAAGGGAAGGCTTCTGAAAGGTCATGTCTTGGTGAAAATCAAGTCTTGTGGGGAAAGTGCACAACCTTTGCAGATGGAAGAATCTAAGTACTTAGCCATGTCCCTGGTATTGGACAACTTGAGCATCAAGACATGGAAGCTATCAAGAATCTCCTCATCCAAATTTCTAAGTTAAAACTTGTGGGTGAACAAGGGTGAAGGTTCACCAATTTCTATTGGTGTTTCCTTGGGAAAGTTTTGTCAAAGAAAAACTTAGTGTTTTCAACTGATATGTAAAACCTATTTTGAGCAAAGCAAGCCTAAGCTACACTTAGCCAAAAATGCATATAGTATCTAGTCTACCAATATTCTACTAAGGTATCACGTGCCAATACTATTCCAATGTATTGACCCACTGTGGCTGTAACTTGTGATGTTGCAGGTTATTCTGATGAGGATTAGGGGTTATGAGTCTACACTCAACATGCTTGCCTGTGGCACATGAAGATGAAGACTTATTTATCTTATCATATATTTGAACTCTTGTATTAGGCCTGTGGCCATGGAGTTTGTAAAAGACTATGTTTGTCTCTGGAATGATATGTAATAATGACCTTTGTTTCTGTGTACTTCATCTTAAACTGTGGATGCTAGCATTGATCCAGGGACTAGCATTGCAATCACAGGGATCCTTACCTTTATAAAGGGAGGGATCTTATAGATGGTATCAGAGCACTGTGTTTCCTATAGGATTATGACCCTAGGATTGGAAACCACTAAGGAAAAATGTTAACAACTTCCACACTTGTCTTTTCTTCTCGTAAACTTTTCTAATCTTCTTTATTAAATCTTTTTGTAGATGAACTTCATCAACGAAGCCGTGAGGAAGGGACCACTCATGACTATGACTTTGGAATGTGAGACAGAATTTCCCAAGGCTCTCAAGGACCTCATGGTTGCCATGGGAATACATGGTGCAGCTGTGTACAAAGGTTTTCCTGTGATGGATGAAGGAGTTGAATACTGGTGGGTGCAACTTCACTTGTATAAAAACAAGGAAGACAACCACAAGGACTCAGGATTCTGCATGGTCACCAACTCATTGATGCACACTACATTCTTTGAATCAGCAAGGGATGCAGCTTGGAAGGCCATCAAAGAACTTGGTGATAGAATCAAGTGCAGAATGCTAAACACCCAGAATGACCTTAGGGAAGAGAAGAAGCATACCCAAGAGTTAGAGGCTACCAACCAACGTTTTAAGAGGACATCATATACTTAGCCATTGAGTCATGTGATCAGGATCGACAGATTGCCTCTAGGGATGCCCTGTTAGCCAACTTGGCAAGTGAGATGGAATTGTAACGTACTTCGTTAGTTGGACCACCACACTTATCATTTTTATTTCCCAAATGTTGTTTAAAATAAGTTGAACCTTGTTTGTTTGTAATGGATCCATGTATGCCATGACTTGTGTGTTTTGATTTCCAAAGTTATGCATGTGATGCCTTGTCTTGTGATTTATCTTTAATTGTGTTGATTCTAACTTTTTCTATCTTATAAAATAGATGCCTAATGTTACCATCAGCACGACTGAAGAGTTCAAGGGAACTCGTTTTGGCACTCGTATTATTGAGCTCACTAGTTTGCTCAATCTCCCACTTCCTACCATCATGATGCTTCCCCTCACCAAGTTTGAGAGGAAAGACCTTTGGGGCTTCAAGGTTAATCAGCCAGGACGCCAGACTGAGCCTACCATGGAGGCAATCATATTCAAGCTCATGCATGATGATAAGGAGAGAGGCCTAGAGGTAGTCATGCAGGATTTGCTTGGACGTTTACTAGGGAGACACTCTCGAGAGATTAGAGGTACTCACTTCCACGCCTTCGGTAGACGTGATGAGGATGGTGAGGCCATTGACTTCGAGGATGCTTCGAGAGAGACGGCAGAGCCGATTCGTTTATACCTCCAGGACTTAGAGGTTCTTCTTAGGTACCTAGATACTGATAGGACCAACGTCATGCTTAGCAATGACGAACTCCAGGTGCAGCTTCGTGAGAACGACAAGCTCTTCGCGGAGCAAGATGAGATAGTCAAAGAAATGGAGGCCAAGTTTGAGAGTCAGGATAGAAAGTTCAAGAGTCAAGAGAAGAGAGTCCAAGATAGGAACAAGAGGATTCGTGACATGACTGCAGAACTAGAGGCCAAGGACTTCGAGCTCGAGCATCAGCAAGGTGTGATTGAGAGGATTCGTGCACAGAAGAGGGCTCTCAAAGCCAAAGTAGAGACCTTGACCACCAATGTCGAGGAATACAAGACCGCTATGGAGAATGCAGGTCTTACACTTGTTGATGAGGAGGTTGATGCAGAGGAGTAGGGATGACTACTCATTTACCATTTATTTACCATACTTTTGATTATTGAGTCGCAATGACCATCCAACATGTGGATGGCTTGCTATTGGTGTGTTTACTTTTCCAAAAACTTGTTGTCTATGTTGTTGAACTTTTACTACGATGATGCATGATTGTGGTTTGTTATGTGATGTATTGTGCATGTTAGCATCTATGGGTATCTCATTCTTATCCTTATTGAAAACCACAGATGCCTTCCCGACGTGCCAATCCCAACCCCAACAACAACAACATCACCCCTGAGATGCAGCAGATGATGACAGCTCAGACTCAGTTGATGCAAATGATGACCATGTTCATCCAGAATCAGAACAACAACAACAACAACAACAACAACAACAACAACAACAACAACAACAACAACAACAACAACAATCAGAACAACCCACCGGGTTTTGACATGCTTACCAGGTTCTTAAGACTGGGGCCAGCAAAGTTCTCAGGAACTACTGATCCTATGGTGGCCAATGACTGGCTACGTTCTGTGAACAAGGACTTGGTAACTGTTGGCTGTACTGATGAAGAGAAGGTCAGATTTGCAGCACACTTGTTGGAAGGACTAGCAGCCACTTGGTGGGATAACTTCCAAATCACCACTCCCATTGCGGATGTGACATGGGCTATCTTTGAAGATGGTTTTCGTACCGCTCACATCTCATTCGGAGTGATGAGTCTGAAGAAAAAGGAATTCCATAACTTGAAGCAGCGCCACCGCAGCGTGGCTGAGTATATTGAGGAGTTCAACAATCTGGCGCGTTATGCACCGGATGAAGTTGACACTGATGCTAAGAGGAAAGAAAAGTTCCTTGAATGATTGAACGATGAACTGAACCTGCAGCTATCTGTGGCCTATGTTCCCACTTATCAGTCTCTTTGTGACAAGGCTGCTATTTTGGAGAGCAAGATGAAACAGGTTGAAAGCAGGAAGAGGAAGCACTCTGACAAGCACAGCTCGGGATCGTCTCACAAGCGTTCCCATTATGATGACAGTGGGAATTCTGGATCCCACAAGCATGGGAAGTACAACAAGCACCACAACCACAACCGTCATCATGACAACAAGCACCATCGTAGTCATGACAATGACAAGTACAAGAATCACAAGAGTGGATATAAGAGCCACCACAATGGAAGTGGAAGTGGTAGTGGAAACTAGCCTGTCAAGAAGGATCTTAGTCAGGTTGAATGCTTCAAGTGCAAGAAAATGGGGCATTATGCAAATGAATGCCCAGAAAAGAAAGTTGAAGGACCCAACAAGCCCAACCCTTTTCAAAAGGGACAAGTGAACCACATCAATGTGGAGGAAATCTATGAGGAACCTGATGCTATGGCTGGTAAGTTCAAACTCAATTCTATTCCAGCACTTGTTCTTTTTGATACTGGTGCATTGCATTCATTCATATCAAAAGCATTTGTTGATAGAAATGGGTTTCTAACGGAAAACATTGGGTGTCCAATAAAAGTAAGTTTTCCTGGTGGAGACATGATAGTAAGTCTTGGATGCCGGGATCTAGTGATAGAGTTTGGAAAACATAAGTTTCCAGTGAGTCTAATAATCCTAGATTCCCAAGGACTGGATGTAATTTTGGGAATGGATTGGATGACCAAGTATGAAGGAGTACTAGATTGTGCCAAACATACTGTTGCACTCACCACCCCGGAAAAGAAACGGATTAGATTCAAGTCTAACTTTGAATCAAAAGGGAGTAAGCTAAATTGTCTTAAGGGGGTTAGCATAGACAGTGTGCCTATTGTGAGTGAATATCCTGATGTGTTTCCGGAAGAATTGCCGGGAATGCCTCCAGATAGAGATGTGGAATTTCTTATTGATTTGCTACCAGGATCTGGACCAATAGCAAAGAGACCGTACAAGATGTCAGTGGATGAATTGAAATAACTCAAGAAGCAACTTGGAGAATAGTTGCAGAAAGGATTTATCCAACCAAGTTCTTCATCTTGGGGAGCACCAGTTTTGTTCGGGGAAAAGAAAGATAGAAGTCAAAGGTTATGCATAGATTACCGTTCACTCAATGAGGTGACTATCAAGAACAAGTATCCTTTGCCAAGAATCAATGACTTGTTTGATCAGTTAGAAGGAGCTTGTGTGTTCTCAAAGATTGATCTCCGATCAGGTTATTTACAGCTCAAGATAAGGGAACAAGACATACCTAAGACAACTTTTACCACAAGGTATGGATTGTATGAGTATACCATGATGCCATTTGGTTTGACCAATGCACCAGCATACTTCATGAATATGATGAACAAGGTGCTCATGGAGTTCCTTGACAAGTTTGTTGTCGTATTCATCGATGAAATTTTAATCTACTCCAAGAGCAAAGAAGAGCATGAAGGACATTTGCGTTTGATACTTGAGAAACTTAGAGAGCATAAGCTATATGCCAAATTCAGCAAGTGTGAGTTTTGGTTGAATGAAGTTGGATTTCTTGGACACGTTGTGTCAGGAGATGGTGTAGCAGTTGATCCTGCTAAAGTTTCAGCCGTAACTGAATGGGAATCTCCTAAGTCAGTGAAAGAGGTTCATAGTTTCCTTGGCTTGGCAGGATACTACCGAAGATTTATCGAGAATTTTTCCAAGGTAGCTAAGCCTATGACAGAGTTGCTAAAGAAAGACAAGAAATTTGCTTGGTCTGAAGGCTGTGAACTTAGTTTTCAAGAATTGAAGAAGAGACTAGTGACAGCACCTGTTTTATGTTTGCCAGATTTGGAGAAAGATTTCCAAGTATATTGTGATGCATCTCATCATGGATTAGGTGCAGTACTTATGCAAGAAGGGAAAGTTGTGGCTTATGCCTCGAGACAACTCAAAACTCATGAAGTAAACTACCCTACTCATGATTTAGAGTTAGCCTCTGTTGTCCATGCACTTAAAACATGGAGACACTATCTTTTGGGAAAACGTTGTGAAGTGTTCACATATCACAAGAGTTTGAAATATATCTTCACCCAGAAAGAAATTAACATGAGACAAAGAAGATGACTAGAACTCATCAAAGACTATGACTTGAGTCTGCAATACCACCCCGGTAAAGCAAATGTTGTAGCGGATGCTCTAAGCTGTAAATTTTTTATGAATGGCCTTACTAAGGGAGAATAGCCAGATGATCTGTGTGCCCAATTCAGAAATCTCAGATTGGAGATTGTGCCTGAGGGACATCTCATGTCTTTGGATGTTCAACCCACTTTGTTGGACAAGATCAAAGAAGCCCAGAAGACAGATAAGGAAATTGAAGAGATTAAGGAAAAGATTGGCAAGGGAAAAGCCAAAGGATTCCATGAAGACGAACAGGGTACTTTATGACATGGAAAACGTATCTGTGTTCCACAAGATCCGGAGCTTCGGAAACTGATATTACAAGAAGCACACAACTCATCATATTCCATTCATCCGGGTAACACCAAAATGTACATGGATATGAAAGAAATATTTTGGTGGAATAATCTCAAGAAGGACATCGCCGAACATATTGGTTTGTGTGATGTATGTAGTAGAGTGAAAGCGGAACATCAGAAACCAGTAGGATTGTTACAACCACTACCTATTCCTGATTGGAAGTGGGACAAGATTGGCATGGATTTCATCACCGGATTGCCAAGAACCAGGTCAGGATATGACTCTATTTGGGTAGTAGTGGATCGCCTAACTAAAGTGGCTCATTTCATACCCGTGAAGACAACCTATACAAGTGCTAAGTTAGCCAAGATCTATATGAGTAGAATTGTATGTCTACATGGAGTACCCAAGAGTATTGTGTCTGATAGGGGAACTCAATTCACTTCTCATTTTTGGAGGCAACTACATGAGTCATTGGGAACGAGGTTGGAATTCAGCACTGCTTTTCACCCTCAAACTGATGGACAAACAGAAAGGACCAATCAGATTCTTGAAGATATGTTGAGAGCATGTGCTCTAGACTATGGAGCCAGTTGGGATGAAAGTCTGCCTTACGCAGAATTCTCTTACAATAACAGCTATCAAGATAGTATTGAGATGGCACCATTTGAGTTTCTCTATGGGAGAAAGTGTACCACCCCATTGCTATGGAATGGTGTGGGAGAAAGAAGTTTGTTCGGACCAGAACTAATCAAAGAGGCTGAAGAGAAAGTCAAGATAGTTAAGGACAGATTGAAGATAGCACAGTCCCGACAAAAGAGCTACGCAGATCCTAAGCGTAGAGAAGTCACCTATGAAGTGGGTGATAGAGCTTATCTTAGAGTGTCACCACTTCGTGGAGTGAAGAGGTTTGGAGTCAAAGGAAAATTGGCCCCAAGATATGTTGGACCATTCAAGATTCTGAGTCGTAAAGGAGAAGTAGCTTATGAGATTGAACTGCCAGAATCATTGTCTGCCGTTCACAATGTGTTTCATGTGAGTCAGCTTAAGAAATGCCATCCAGAAATGGAAGAGACTTCTTTAAAGGATATTATACCTTTGGAAGAGGTTCAATTGGAGAGTGATCTCACTTATGAGGAGAAGCCTATCAAGATTCTTGAGACTGCAGAAAGAGTTACTCGGACTAAGACTATCAAATTCTGCAAAGTTCAATGGAACCATCACTCCGAAGAAGAAGCAACATGGGAAAGAGAAGATGATCTTCGGAAAGACCACCCTCACCTATTTTCTAGCCAACCCGAATCTCAAGGGCGAGATTCACCTTAAGGGGGTTAGATTTGTAACATACCTAAAATCATGTTTTCAAGGATTGCATATCATCCATGCATGCATATCATTTAGGAACCAAATATCAAACTCATTTCAAGTAATCAGAAGCACTAAGTGCTATTATTTTATGTACACAAAGCATTGAACCAATGCTACTCTCCAATGAGAAATTATTTGTTTTAACCAAGATTTGCTTGCTGTCTTGTTGTTTTGGTTGAATGTTAGTGGTTGGACCAAAATTTAAAAAACAGATATGGTTTTAAAACCATTTTCAAAACTTATTCAAATCAAGTGCTTTAGCACTGTTTATTTTGTTTAATCAAAGGGACCAAGCTAGTACAGAGAGACCACATGGTTTTATGCCCAAAAATATGAGTGTTACACTCTACAAAAATCCAGAAAAGATTTGAATTCAAATTGCATTTGAATTCATTTGAAAATGAATCCAGAAAATAAAAAACAGAAATAGAAAAGGAGTAAAGAAAAGAAAAAGGGCCAGCGTTGCCAATCTGGCCCAACACTGGATCCAGCCCAACAACCAGCCCACCTGGGGTTTCCCTCTCCCTCTGTTTCTCACCCACGCGAGCACCCCCTCTCTCGCTGACACCCCGGACCCACCTCCACGTCACCCCTTCGTCCCTAAATCACGCCCACGACCAGCTCCGCCGCGGCCGTTTCTTCCCGACGATCTCGCGCTTGATTACGCATTACTGCAGGCATAACTCCCTATCTCGCCCCGGCTACTTAAACCCCTCCTCACTCCGCTCCATTCCCCTCACTCACCAACCACAGAGCGCCGCTAGGCTGTCCACAATCGAGCTCGCGCCGCCGCTGTCCTGAACCACTCCGGCGAGCCATCACGGTGAGTTCCGAGCACGCCTTGCTTTCTGGTTCACGCGAGCTGCTTCGCAATCATCTTACGCTTCTTCTGACACCTTTGGTTCAACTTGTACTGCCCCAGGTCGTCGAATCCGTCGAGCACCACAAACTCCCGACGCCGTCTCCAACTCCGACAAGAAATTTTGGTGAGGTTCGACCGCCCCGTGCCTTCCCCTTGACCCTATCATGTTTGCCTGAACGATGTGCACACGCTGATGCCTTCCGTTTGTGTTAGGGCGGATCAGAACGTCGCCAACATCGCTGTCCACCTAAGCCCGACGCTGTCCCCGACTCCGACGAGCTCCCACGGCCACAACAGCTTGCCCTGTCCACGCCAACAACATCTGGAGCTTCCTCGCAACCTTGCGACGCCGGTAAGCTTCACCACTGCCCCCATCCCTCGCTAGAATCGCCGCACCATCGCCGGCAGAGCCGTCGCAGCTGTGCCCATGAGCGCCGCCGATTTAGAGTCCGAGAGATTTGATCCACTGGATCTAGATCCAGTGGTTTAGATTAGAAGCCAGGCGAAGAGGTACGGGCAGATCTGAGCCGCTGGTTTTAAGTAGATCTGACGGTGCGCAAGAGCGATCCAGCGCGAAGCGGTACCATCCAATCAGAGCGCGCCGCGTGGCCAGTTCTTAGATTTAAAATCAGATTTTATATCTATTAGATGTTTAAACTTGTTTAATTCATAACTTTTGATTCCCACGCCCAAAATTGACAAATTTTATATCAATGGAATCAGGAGAGAAAGACCTTTCTGTTTATGCAATGTGTTTAATGTTTTGCCTCTGTTAAAATGATTGTTTTTGCAGAAACATTTGTAGGCATATTTTGTGCATAGTAATTATTTGAAAAATGTTTAATTGATCAAATAAAGTTTATTTGGCAAGTTTTGTACTTGTTTATGTTTCAGTACTGTGCACTTGTCTTGTTTGGTGTAGAAAATCATCACATGGAATTTTGCATACATTCATATAGTTTTGCTTGTATATATTGTTTATGTGATTTTGTGCCATCATTTTATGTGTAGATTTTGGTGCAAGTAGTGATTGTGATTGTGGAGATTGTTGCTACTCCCCAAACTACCAAGGCAAGTGGTGCTTCATTCATGATTTTATTCCTATGTTTTTTAACTATGCACTAGAAATATTTTGCTAGACTTGCATGAATATTTTGGTCTATATGCTATGCTTGGGAAACTCTAGTAGTTATAGAATTGCTAGAAATTTCTAAGTTAAGATACTTGTCTATGCCATGCTTAGCCTAGCTAGTAGCAACCAAGGGTGGTTATATATTCATGCTATGAGAAAATATTTCTAAGTCTTTGGACTTATGTTTTTGCTTAATAAAACAACTAAGTGAATGAAACACCTGGGTGAAATGAAAGGATTGGTTTATGTTGAGTGGTTACACAAGGCCCATTTCTATGGATTACCTTGTGTATCTCACTTGTGGAAAGCCACCCATGAACAAAGGGATTTGAGAAGCCAAATGTTAAGAAGCTTCTAGTGCAACCACATGGCATTATGGGCTCTGCCTGGATCATATAGGTTGCAATAACTTAGCCATTTGGACAGTTGGTGGTAGTGGGATGATAGGTTGGAGCGCGTCCATTTGGTCTAAGGGAAGGCTTCTGAAAGGTCATGTCTTGGTGAAAATCAAGTCTTGTGGGGAAAGTGCACAACCTTTGCAGATGGAAGAATCTAAGTACTTAGCCATGTCCCTGGTATTGGACAACTTGAGCATCAAGACATGGAAGCTATCAAGAATCTCCTCATCCAAATTTCTAAGTTAAAACTTGTGGGTGAACAAGGGTGAAGGTTCACCAATTTCTATTGGTGTTTCCTTGGGAAAGTTTTGTCAAAGAAAAACTTAGTGTTTTCAACTGATATGTAAAACCTATTTTGAGCAAAGCAAGCCTAAGCTACACTTAGCCAAAAATGCATATAGTATCTAGTCTACCAATATTCTACTAAGGTATCACGTGCCAATACTATTCCAATGTATTGACCCACTGTGGCTGTAACTTGTGATGTTGCAGGTTATTCTGATGAGGATTAGGGGTTATGAGTCTACACTCAACATGCTTGCCTGTGGCACATGAAGATGAAGACTTATTTATCTTATCATATATTTGAACTCTTGTATTAGGCCTGTGGCCATGGAGTTTGTAAAAGACTATGTTTGTCTCTGGAATGATATGTAATAATGACCTTTGTTTCTGTGTACTTCATCTTAAACTGTGGATGCTAGCATTGATCCACAGGGATCCTTACCTTTAAAAAGGGAGGGATCTTACACTCCCCTACAACCGCCTCTAGGCAAGATCAAGATCCTCCTCCACCGCCTCCACACCCACCAAGTGATGCAAGTATGCACCATGAACGTCAAAACAACCACCATGAGCATGATGATGGAAAATTTGGGAAGATCAAATTCGTTATGCCCAGATTCAAAGGAGAAGAAAATGTCGATGCATATCTTGAACGGGAGCTCAAAGTTGACAAGATATTCCGAGTCCACAATTTTTCTGAAGAAAAGAAAGTTGCAATGGCATCTCTTGAGTTTGAGGGCTACGCCAATGTTTGGTGGGAAGACTACCAAGGCAATCGTGAGAAGTTAGAGAAACCACCGGACACCACTTGGACCGAGATGAAGAACATGTATGCAAGATTTGTCCCCGAGCACTATCGCCAAGACCTCTTCGACAAGCTACAAAACTTGAAGCAAGGCACAAAGAAAATTGAGGAGTTATACAAGGAAATGTAAATGACTATGATGAGATCCGATGTGAAGGAGCTTGAGGAGAAAACGATAGCACGGTTCCTCAATGGTTTGAGCCGCCCAATACACAAAATAGTCAATTTCCAACCTTACAAGACTCTAGTGAACTTCCTACACCAAGACACCAAGGCTGAGCGCCACGTGTAAAAGGAAAATGCTTATGAGAAGCAAAGGGCGGACTTCGCTTCAATCAACGTGAATGCCCCCTCCAAGCCAACAAACCAAGCACCAAGCTCTTCCAAGCAAACCAAGAAACCTATGGCATCCTCCTCCAACACAACAATGGATAGTCAAGTAGTTTGCTACAAGTGTGGAGGAAAGGGCCACAAGTCTTATGAGTGCATCAACACAAGAGTCATGCTAATAGATGAGAATGGCGCAACTTACTCTGTGAGTGAAGAGGAATATGACGCTTTGACTCAATCCGCTATCATAAAGGATGTCGCAATGCAAGATGAGGACACACTCTTATGTGAACATGATCCAAGTCCCTCACTTGTCATCGCCCAAGTATTGATAACCAACTCCATTCCAAGAAAGGACCAACGTCTCAACAACTTCCAAACCCGAGCCGGAATTGATGGCAAGTCCATAATAGTTATAATTGATAGAGGAAGTTTTCACAACCTTGTGAGCATCGAACTTTGTGAGAAACTCAAGTTACCATACATGGAGCACCCTCATCCATATCATGTAAAATGGCTTGATGACAATGGCACCATCCAAATCAAACACAAGGTCAACGTCTCCTTCAAGATTGGCCCCTACCAAGACACCGTCGAGTGTGATGTCGTGCCAATGACCGTGTTTCACATGCTTCTTGGAATACCATGGCAATAATACAAGGGCGCCCTACATGATGATACCTCCAACCAATACTCCTTCAAGTGTAATGACAAGACGTTTGTGCTACAACCTATGACGCCAAGCCAAGTTATCGCTTCCAACATGACGTCGTTGCCCAAGATAAAGCAAGCTAAGGACCCTTGTGAGAAGAGTGGTGAGAGAGCGAACCACCAACACGTTGGTGAGTTCCACAAGCCTCAAATGAGTGAAAAAATTATGAGTGTCGCGTCACCTGCCACCCAAAGTGAGAAGAGTGATTTGAGTGTGACCCATACTAACAGTCCAACATACAACTCTCTCTCTTTGTTATCGGTTTTGCAAGGTACACAACATCAACAACCACCTACAAGGAACACACTACAAGATCTCCAACCACACCTTGATGATAAGCTCAACTTCAAGATCTTCAACCAATTTGAGCAAAGCTACGACACTGGAGATCCAACCGCATACAAGATCAAGACCATGGGTACACTTCTCTCCTTCCATGATGATAGAACTTTGTCAAGGATGACTCGTTTTCAAGCGGGGGGAGATAATGCATCCCAACACATATCATCCACCATTGGTCCACATCATGCTACACCAACCAAACCCACAAAGGTGAATTTATTCCATATCTCGCCCTCCTTTGGTTATCATGTGAATGGGATCCTACTCGAGACAAGTGCCAATGATATGACTAGGCCCATGACCATGACGCCAAGAGGAGATGACAAGAAGACCCCTGGAACCAAGACCCCCAAGAAAGAGGCATGGAAGAGAAGACAAAAGAAGGTTTCTGGCGCCAGGTCCAGCACCGTCGGAATCCATGCCAGAAAGTTCGGCGATAAACCCGGCGAACCGGACACCGTGCCGGAACTTCCGGCGAACAAACCGACGAACTGGCCACCCTGCCGAAACCATCCTCTGTATGACCTTCTGACGGCTGACCGAAACATCCGGCGCCCGTCAGAAATATCGGTGCCAATTCTGACGACGACGGACTTATCGTCGGAACTCCCAGTCTGCGCACTAAAGGGTTTTATGCCTAGAATATTCCCTCCTACCTACCACTTTGCCCTAGTACTATAAATAGCCCCCTTGTGCCTCAGATCTAGTTGGAGTTGATGATGAATGATGGCTTGTGCCTAACCCTAGATGGGAACCCCTATCTATAGTTAATCTATGAGTTGTACAAGGCCTTGGAGTTCGGTGTTCGTCTCCAAGTCGTCAAGATCCTCCCCAAGTGGTTGGTATCTCCTCGTCAAGGATTCTAGTAGTGCTAGGTCTCTCCCCTTTGGGATTCTACTTGTTTGTTACTCTCTCCTTTGATTTGGATTCTATCATTCGCTTGCCGATATCTCTTTTGGTGATTCTACCTCATGGTCTCTCGCCGAGGATTCTATTGGATTGGTTGTTCGAACAAATAGGAGCAAATCGAGTCGGGTTGTGTTTGTGTGTGTTTGTGTCTTTACCTTGCATTTGTGTTGCGTTCATTGTGTTCATCGGTTTTCCCCTCACTCCCCGCCTAAAATCCGTGAAGATCGGGCCACCATAGGGTCAATCCCACAAGGGATCCCATATCACCTTGGCTAGTGGCTTTCTGGAGAATGTGGTGTAGAGGGTCAATGGAAAGCACAAAAAGGAGCGGGGAGAGGGGGTCTCCTTGCCTAAGACATCTTCATGCTTGATTGAGTCACCAGAGATGCCATTAAGAAGCACCCTTGACGAGGAGGAAGAGAGGAGTGTCGCGATCCAATCATAGAACTTGGTTGGGAAGCCCAAATGGTGAAGCACATCCATCAAATAGTCCCAACGAACAGAGTCAAAAGCCTTTTTAATGTCAAGTTTCAAGAGGAGAATTGGCTTTCTTAATTTATGGAACTTCCTCGCCATGCTTTTCACATAAAGGAAATTATCATGGATGCTTCTTTTCTTTATGAAGGCACTTTAAGAATTGGAGACAAGCTTGTTCATGTGGGGGGCAAGTCTAGCGGCCGTCATCTTGGAGATTAGCTTTATAATGGCATGGATGATGCTAATTGGGCAGAAGTCGGTGACCTCCTCGGCTCCCTATTTTTTGGGAATGAGATCAGTGTTGGAGCAGTTGAGCCAATGGAGATGGTTGTTGCAGAGGTCTGAGAATCGATGAATCAGCGCCATGATATCCCCTTTGATTATGTTCCAACAAGTCTTGAAGAAAGCACTGGTATACCCATCCGGCCCTAGAGCTTTTGTTGGAGATATGCCCAAGAGGTAATAATAAAGTGGTTATTATCATATCTTCAGGTTTATGATAAATGTTTACATCCCATGATATAATTTATTAACCAAAAACATTAATACTTGTGTGTTTTGTAAACATAAAAGAGTCGATAGTAAGCCTCTTGTTAAGCTAGCCTGTTGATTAATAGATGATCATGGTTTCCTGATCATGGAAATTGGATGTTATTAACAAAAAGGTCATATCATTAGAAGAATGATGTGATGGACACACTCCTATAGTAAGCATAGCATAAGATCAAGTCATTAAAGTTCGTTTGCTACAAAGCTTTTAAATACATAGTAACCTAATCCTTCGAACATGAGATCATGTTAATCACCATCACCATATGGATGCTTTGATGACATAAAACGCCACTTTGTAACTGGGTGGTTATAAAGGTGGCATTATGTATTCTAAAAGTATGCATTGAAGCACATGGATCAAGAGTGGAATTTGTCCATCCATATGAAGAATAGATATACTCTGGGCCCTCTCGGTGGGATGTCATCCAATTGGCCTACAAGCATGTGACTAGGTCGCAAGGGATGTCATATCACAGAACGAGTAAAGAGTACTTATCGGTAACGAGGTTGAACTAGGTATAGAGATACCGACGATCAAACCTCGGATAAGTAAAGTACCACATGACAAAGGGAATCGATAACGTATGTAAATGGTTCATTCTATCATGAAGTCATCATAGAAATATATGGGAGCCATTATGGATTTCCAGATTCCACAATTGGTTATTGATCGGAGAGGTGTCTCGATCATGTCTGCATAGTTCACGAACTATTGGGAGACACACTTAAGGATTTGATGTTGTTTGAGTAGATATGGAATGTGAGTTGGAGAAAGAATGTTGTTTGGAGTCTCGGATTGGATCTAGGACATCATGAGGAGATCCAGAATGGTCCAGAGAATAAGATTCATATAAGGAAAGTGGTTTTCCGAGGTTTGGAAATGTTTTCGGTGTTTTGACCGAAAGCTTCTAGAATGTTCTGGAAGGTCCACCACCCCGGGAGGGGGTCACTTGGGATGTAGCATGCCCTAGGGGCTGGCCACACCAAACCCTAAAGGGTCAATTCGGCCAAGACTAGTAAAACGGGTCAAACCCTAGTTTGAATAGTCAAATCCTACTTTGAAAAGTCAAACTCTAGTTTTTGGTAAGAAGGAAGACTTGTTGGAAAAGGTTTCAACCTGTTATCTTAATGGCCGAGTTAGGGAGGGATTCAACCTGGGCTGGGAACACCCTTGGCCGCCCCCACCTTTATAAGGAGTGGTGGGGGCGCACCCCAAGGAACCCCTTGTCCAAGGCGCCCAAGTCCCTTACCCTCTAAACCCTAGGCACCTAAACCCTAGCCGCCTACTACCCCTCTCTCCTCCACCACACTGCGACGGCTTAGGCGAAGCCCTGCAGAAACCTCTCCTCCACCACCACCACCACACCGTCGTGTTGTTGGGATTCCTAGGAGATCTACAACCTCTGCTGCCCTGCTGGAACAAGGGAGAGGAAGGTCTTCATCGACTACTGTACGTGTGACCGACTGCGGAAGCGCTGCCGGAACATGGCGCCGGAAGGATCGTCTACACGATCTTGAGATCGGCAAGTGATGGACTACATCAACCACGAGAATCTGATCTCGTTAAACGCTTTAGATCTACAAGGGTTAGTTCTCTACAATCTCGTTGCACCGATCTCGTAGATTAGATCTTGGCTTTGCCATAGATTAGATCTTGGTTTTGTGTGTTCATGCGATAGAATTTTTTTGTTTTCCATGCTATGAACCTTACATCTTTATCACGAGCCGTATTTTCCACCATGGTCTTTACCTCGTCTTCCGTGAATGGGGCACTAAGTCCACTAAGGTCACAATTGTGGAGTTGGGATCGCATCCCAATTGATGTTTTTGGTGCATGGATGTCCTCTTTTGATAACATTCTTGAAATTATTATGGGTGATGCCCTTATTTTGGTCATGCTACCTTACCCATCCGTTATTGTGCTTGAGGCGGAGGATGTGATTCTTGCGCCTCCATCCATTGACACGAAGGTGGAAGAACCTCGTGCTGGTATCTCCTTCCTTGAGGATAGTGACCTAGATGCTTGTCTTCTCCTTGTCCTCTCAAGGGCCGCCAAGGAAACAATCCTTTTCTTTAGCCTTGATCTAAGGTCTCTCTCGTCATTGCTTAGATCTCTACACTCTTGCGCCACATCCAAACGTAGTATAATCTCAAGAGCCATGTGGAGATCAACTTTTGCTTTGGAGAAAAGGATTTTGCTCAAAACCTTCAACTTCTTGCCGGTGTTTTTAAGATTATGGTATAGGCGTGGCAAGGTTCCCAGTGGACAATATCCTCGTTCCACTCTTTACTCACCACTTCCATGAAGCCCAACATTTTGGTCTAAAAGTTTTCGAAGCGGAATAGTTTAGGTTTCTTCGGCCCACTATCGCTTGAAACTAGTGGGTAATGGTCGGACAAGGAAGATGAGAGGGCGTGGAGTATGTGGTTGGAGAAGGTGATGTCCCAATCCTTATTGCAAAATAACGTGTCAAGCTTGCTCATCGTTGGGTCTTGTTCATTGCTCCAAGTAAATTTTTGGTTTTGGAGGTGAATCTCCTTAAGATCATAAGCATTAAAGGCATTTCTGAACCACACAATTTGGCTTATATTGGCATTTGCTTTGTTCTTATCTCTTGCTATACATATTTGGTTGAAGTCACAACTAACAAGCCATCGCGATCCATTGATTGGTTTGGTCGCCACCAATTCTGCGAAGAAGGCATCCTTGAGGTTCGCCTCTAGTTGGCCCGTAGACCGAAGTTAACTTGAAAGTGACTCCAGTTCCGATGATGGTGAACGAGGACGAGAGGGAGTAGTCTCCAACCATGACATTGCCAACATGAACTTCAGCGTCATCCCATAACATTAAAATTCCTCCCTTGGTACCATCCGCAGGCTTGTAGGCGAATTGTCTTAGCTTTTGACCGCCTAGTTGAGCGGCAATGAAAGAGTAAATATGTTGCAGTTTCATTTCTTGTAATAAAACGATATGGCAAAAGGAGGAGGCAACCAGCTCCCCAACAACATCATGCCGCTTGGAGCAATTAAGGCCTCGAGGGTTCCAGCTAATACAAGATATATTCTTCTCTAACTTTGGAACACAAGCATACGTTAAGTACAGAGCAGCCTTAGCTGAAGCGAAGTTTCATAGCAGCCCTTGCCAGGGTCAACATCAACAACTTGGATAAGGTTGCAAACAGGCATACAAGACGAACTAGAGACTCTGACCTGCAGGCCTCGAGCAACAGAAGAAAACTGAGGGAAATAAAACAGGGGCTTGCTAATGAGATCTTCTAACATGGTGCACTCAACTACATCTTGGGCTTCTAGTCTCATCTGGTCTAGGCGTCGGTCTCCACCGCCATGTCTCCGGCTTGATCAATAGATGATGCTCCTCCATGGGCCACCAAAGCAGCCTTGACAGCCGTCGCGAAGCCGTGGTCAATGTGGAACAAGGCATGCAGGGCTGCGATGGCAATGTCAGGAAGGTGAGCGTCGAACATCTGGATGAATTTTGCAATGGCAGCTTCCATAACCTGGTCTCCTTCTCCCACTATCCCAAGACGCTGACAGAGCACCTGTTCAACAAGCTTTGCCATGGGAAGCTTTCTCTCCTTGGCCTTGAGCCTTGGGCTGGATCACTGGATAGGGAAGCCGGCGAACCTAGTGACGCCGTCTAGTGTCTTCCTTATATTCTTCGGAGGCCTTGGTGGAGTTGAGCCTGGAGCCTGTAGCAAGGGGGCAATGACAGGGACAAACAAAGGCGTAGTGGCATCATCAGTTAACATCTCAACATTGGTACTGAGCGCAGACATTGCAGGAACATGTACCGGTGTCTCCGGCTCGTCCATGATCAGCTGGAGGGTTCCTTCCCAACATCGGAAATAGTCAGCATTGTCGCTGGGGCAGACCTGAGCTGAGCGGCGCTCGACTCATCAGAGAAGCAAGGGGGCGAATCCAGGGGCGATGCCATCACGGACAGAGGCAGCGTTGCCGGGGAGGGGCGCAATATGGTTGGCAGAGAGGAGCTCGATGGCATGAAGAGGCGGGTTGGCATTGGGCCGGTCAGCGGAAATGGGGGCAGAGGAGGCATGACGTACAACTCCGACTAAACCCGCGGCCTGAAGCAGGGTGTTGAAACCCAGCTCCTCGTCGAGGGTGTCATGCATGGGAGGAGGACCTCACCCGCAGAGTAAGCAACCAGAGTGCAAGGAGATCCAGGCGGTGGTCTGCCCTAACATGGCGTCCGTGACACTGAGAGGCGTGAGGAGGATCCGCCCCTCACCCACGAGCCAGCGACGGAGACCTCCAGCAGCGTCTAGTCCCAACAGCGAGGCTCATGAAGGTGTCAACGATAGTCCTGGCGTGGCGGCGACTGTCATTGCGACCGTATCTATCATCCCTATTGCTGCCTGTGTAGCGATCTTCTTGCCAGTCATCACAACGTTCATCTTGACAGCCATCAGCACGCTTGTCCGCCAACCGGGAGCGGCTGCAAAATATGCACTGATGCCAAGAGCGGTCATCACGGTAGCCTCACCTATCATCATCATCATCTCGCCTCCTATCACGACCATCATCACGCCGGTGCCTATCATGGTCGTCGTTTCGCCTGGCTGGGGTCTTGGTGCGCTCCGTCATCTGCCTTTCTCCATCAATTACTCCCAACACCCAATCAAAGCGATGAGAGTAGTGCGGTCTCTGCGGCACCACTCCATTGCAGTCAGGTGAGAAAATCCTCATGCATATCAAGGCGAATCAACACCCTTTTCACCGGGACATGCACCCTATGTATGGGGCATAAGGAGTTTCCCCTGCAACAGTAACCCACTGAACCTTCGGGAGAGCAGAAGGGTTGGCCATCCATGCCCACAAAATCAAATCGGTGGCATATTCCTTCATCAGAGTTGCGATGTTGAAGTAGTCTAGAACCGTGTCTAGGCCTAGAACCCTCTCCATGGCTCCTTCTTCCAGCCATGCTTGCAGTGACATACCTTCGACACACAGATGGACATGCTGGAACATGTCAACCTACTCAGCATGTGACTCTCTCTCTAGTTGGCTGCATGAATGTCGAGGTCGCCATGTGGGAAGAGCCTAGGACCTCAGTGATGAGGTCGCAATGGTGCTTGTGGTCGAAGGTGGCCAGGAAGTCTTCTGTGAAGTGAAGCACCACTTGAATGAGATCCTTGTGGATGCGGGCTCGGTCAGCAAGCGCGGCCCCTGATCTCCTCAGCACTGACAGCAGGCTGGTTCTTGCCGAGACAAACCACGACCGCTTGATTCACCAGCCGCGCCGCCTACGCGAGCATCGTCGGCGTGGAGGGGATGGTGACATGCCCCTCGACCGACCTAAGTGAGGGGTCACCAGCGCGAGGCATGCCCTTGGAAGGGGGAGACGAGCAGCCTGTCGAAGCTTTAGTTGGAGGAGAGGTTGACGAGGGAGACCGAGGAGACACAGTAGAGGCCAAATTCAAAGGAGAGGCCGAGCGCGCACCGGGAGAGGTCGAGGACGAGGCCGTGCCAGGAGATGTAGAGGAGCCGTTGGCCTTGCACTCACGAGCAATGTGACGCCAGCCATGACAACAAGAGCAACGGGGTCCCAACACTCAGCAGCGGGGTGGCCCTTCCCAAGGCAGCGGTGGAACTTCCTGTTCCGAGGCTTGACGAACGGGCGATGCTGCAGAGCTTTGAGGGGCTGGATTTTATGGTGCAGTATTGGATGATGCTGGTTGGGACGCAAGGAGCACCACCATAATGGAGGCCTAAGTGATATCCTCTCTTCCCCCGGGCTAGATCCTTCGTTATACTCCCTCCGTCCCGGTTTAAAGGACACAATTTGCAATTCTCTGGGCCCTAGGTGTCATCTAATTGGTCCATTTAATAGTATAAAGTAGAACATGCATAAGGAGAAAAAAATTAGGAAAGTGTTCACATTTGTTTACACATGTGCATGCAAGCATTTTATTGCTTTCACACAGGAGTAATTACAGAGATTAAATGCTTTTGTGTCTAAATATTTTGAGATTGCATGGTTTGCAAATTGTGTCCTTTAAACCGGGACGGAGGGAGTAATTGTTGGGAGAGATTGAATGCCCTCCAGGAGCAATGAAGGCTGGCGAGCATTGACCACAAATTGTCCCCTTTGAAGAAGGAATAGAGCTTGCACGAGTGGCGCACTCCACCTCAGAAATGACAGTAGCGGCATTGAAGGCCGGGGAACCCACCACGAACTTGAGGCATGGCCTTGGGGCGCCATTAATGACGCATACATGGGGAGGTAACTGCAACCAGCTGGAAAGAAACAAATCGTACCTTGCGAGAGCACCCCTCAGTCACTGCAGACCCTGCGCCAGACTGCAGACCCTCTTTTCCTCCGAATCCGGGACGTAGGTCGAACCAGAACGGGTGGATCTTGGCGGTGAGAGATCTGGATCCAACACATCTTCCAGCTGGAGGAAGAGCAGCAGTGCCAGGTCTCTGTCCAGGAAACACAGGGAGAAGAAGCCTGACAGGCAGACCGGAGTCGGGGGCGAGGATGGGCATCGGGGCGGCGGTGGCTGGATAGTAGCGCCGGCGGTCGCAGGCGCCGGTGCGGCGCGTCGCGAGAGCTCCTCGCTTTCCATTATTTTCTTAGTTAATTCGGTGTCGTCCTGGCAGTTTTTCTATGTAAAACTCTTCTGGTGGATTATATACTGGTTTAGTGCCGTTATATTTGCTTGTTCATTATTAATGCTCTGCAACAGTTCTCTCGTTTGTTTTGGGGAAATCTTGTACTGCCGATTTTTTTAGAGGTGTCAAGATATAGATGCAAAAATGGGTGCTTGATTGATCTTGTGTACCGTTGGGTTGGGGCAGCAAGAACCTATTAAATATTTACTTCTATTAGTGAAAATAGAAAGATATTAGGAGATTGGTTGGGTTACTTTTGGATAAAGCTGGACTTACAGTCGACTTAAGTATTTCGGAGGAAAAGATTCCATTGTAAAGTTGTTAACAACACAGATCGACTGGGAGTATATTTGAAGATCTATTGCTTGCTAGCGAGAAACATGTTTAGGATTCGAATATAGTCCAAGCCATCATAGGAGTTCAGAATAGGAAAGCTAGCGCTACAGAATACATGGCCGAAGTCTCTAGTCAAGCACCACCGTTTCCTTGTTGACGTGGTCCTTATATAGCTGGCTAGTCCCATGAGGAAAAGTCATCAACGATCCCAATCCTTGATGGAATATCATGTGCTCTCTTTCCTTGCTCGCTTCTCCCTCTGTGCCACTGCTTGCAGATAGTCATCGTTAAAACTCTCCCTCCCTTGAGAGCCGTCTTGTCCCCAAGCCGGTGCACGAGGAAAACGACGCTTCAGATCATAGTAGTCCTCCCAAGTGGCCAATGCTTCAGGTTGTCCGGACCATTGAATCAGTGCTTGGCTTACGGCAGTAGGTCCTTGTTGCCGCAGGCGACGCTGGAGAATGCGTGTAGGAACTTGTAGCATATCAAGGGGAGAAGGCAGACGAGATTGTACCTGAACATTAGCACCAACAACCTTTTTTCAGTTGGGAGACGTGGATCACTGGATGAATTCGACTGCTCTTAGGCAAGGCAAGTCGATAGGCAACTTCTCCCCCTCGTTCCACAACCTCGTACAGACCATAGTACTTGAAGAGTAATTTGTGGTGTGCACGGGGAGCCACGGATGATTGCACATATGGTTGGATCTTGAGAAAGACAAGATCACCAAAAAGAAATGATCTCTCAGTACGATTTTTATCTGCCTAGTGTTTCATATGCTGTCTCACATGTTCCAAATGCTGACGAAGCAGATCTTGTATTAACTGTCGCTCTGTCAACCAAGTTTGTAGATCAGGGACTGAGCAAGTACTGTCAGCAATAATGCCAAACTGTCGAGGAGCACACCCATATAGCACTTCAAAAGGAGAAGTACCCAAGGCTGAATGCAGGCTGGTATTGTACCAGTACTAGAGAGGGACAACCACTAAATCCATTTGGTGGGACATGCATGAGCAAAGCATCTGAGATAATCCTCGAGACATTGGTTGACGCGCTCGGTTTGACATCAGTTTCGGGGTGATATGAGGATCTCATCTTCAGATTCATACCAGTAGAAGCAAACAACTGCTGCCAAAACAAACTGTTGAAAATACGATCACGATCCGAGATGATTTGCTCAGGTGGACCATGAAGCTTATATACACTGTCCACGAAAATAGCCACCACTCCAGTAGCCGAGAAGGGATGTGACAAAGGCAAAAGGTGGGAATATCTAATGAGCTTGTACACAACAACTAATATATAGTTGTATCTGCCAGATCGAGGAAGACCTTCGATGAAATCTATGGATATCACTTGCCAAGCTGCATGAGGAACTGGCAAAGGCTGAAGAAGGCCAGGATATTTAGCATGATCCGGCTTAGCTTGTTGACAAATTGTGCACTGGCGGACAAACTCATGAGCAGTTTTAGCCATGCCTTCGATCGACGGAGGGTAACAGGAATACCGGAATGGCCTCCAATTGGGCTGGCATGTAATTCACAAATGATTTGCTATTATAACTGAATGTTAGCCGGAATCCAGATACGACCTTTATTGTGCAAAATTCCTTCATGCAATGTGTAAGAATCATTGGGCTCCTTGCTGATGGCTAATCATTGCAGCAGCTGTCGAGCCGTAGCATCCTGCTGATATGCATCAACAATGGCCAGGATGCATGCAGGCTGAGCCCGGGATATAGCAAAACTTTCTAAATCTGGATGGGGCAACGGGACAGAGCGTCGGCGACTTTATTTTTAGAGCCTTTCTTATATGCAATTCGATACTAAAAACCCATTAGTTTAGAAAAGACTTCATGCTTCCACGTTTTGTGAAGACGTTGATCAGTCAGATGTGCTAGAGTAGCATGATCAGTTTTGATGAGGAACTCACTATGTTGCAGATAAGCTCTCCATTGTTGCACAACTAACAAAATAGCCATATACTCTTTTTCATAAGTTGATAGGCCACGTGTCCTTGGACCTAATGCCTTACTCACAAATGCCAGTGGATGATCATTTTGTAGCAGCACTGCACCGATTCCATGATCACACACATCAGTTTCTAGAACAAAAGGAGACGAGAAATCTGGCAATGCCAACAGGAGCTGTGGCTAAAGAATTCTTCAAAGTACAAAAATCCAACTCTGTTTCTGAAGTCCAAATGAAAGGAATGTTCTTCCATAGCAAATTTTTTAGAGGACTGTAATCGACGCATAGTTGCGCACGAACTTCATGTAATAGCTAGCAAGCCCCAGAAAACTTATAAGCTATTTCACATCCATTGGAGTAGGCCAGTCTTTGACAACTGATATCTTTGATTCATCAGTAGAAACTCATGTTGAAGAAATCACATGGCCTAAGTAATGTACACTGGATTGTGCAAATTCACACTTAGAAAGTTTCACCTTCCACTGATTAGTTGCCAATAAGCGCATAACTGATTGGATATGCACAATATGATCATCAAGTGTTCTACTGTAGACAACGATATCATCGAAAAAGAATAACACACACTTGCGCAATAGAGGTGCTAGGGTACGATTCATCTCAGCCTAAAATGTAGCAGGAGCACCTGTGAGGCCAAACGCCATGACGGTGAACTCATAGTGGCCATGATAAGTATGGAAAGCTGTTTTATACTCATCTCCTTCGATTAAACGTATTTGATGGTAACCAGCTCGTAAATAAAGTTTGGAAAAATATCTTGCACCATGTAACTCATCCAACAACTCATTTATGACGGGCAGAGGGTACTTGATTTTGACAGTGAGAGCATTAAGATGCCTGTAGTATACACAGGGATGCCATGTATGATCTTTTTTCTTGACCATAATTAGTGGAGAAGCAAAACTACTGTTGCTAGGTCTGGTCACACTTGTCTTGAGCATATTTGCAATCTGCTTTTCAACTTCATTTTATAATTCTGGGGAAAACCTATAAGGTCTGATCTGTACCGGTTTTGCTCCAGCAATTAGAGGAATAGAATGATAAACTGCATGGATGTGGTGACAATCCTTCAGGTTCAGAGAAGACATTAGCAAATGAGTCCAACAGAGATTGTACTGCATGAGGTATAACATCTAGTGTTGCGGTGGCACTCTGAATTAACTGGATTTTGACCATAGTGCAGGCAAATTCTTCAGTAGTTCCTCCTTGCAAACAGATCCAAGATCCTTGAAATTGGAAAGCTACCCACTTCTGATGCCGGTCTACTAACTGAGGGCTGTGACTGGATAAACAATCCACCCCGACTATGCCATCATACCCTTGAAGAGGTAATATTTTTAAAGATGAACAAAATTCATTGTTACCACAACTCCATTTGCAGTTGGGAATGCAAGAAGTACAACTGAAAATACCACCTCCAGCTACCTTAACATGACATGGATGAGAAAGTTACACATGTCCTCCCACAAGCTGGGCCAATTTATCACTGAGAAAAGAATTGTCACTGCCAGAATCTAGCAAAAATGTAGCGGCATGCCCTTGCACTTGACAATTCAAAACAATTGAGTGTTCAAGAGGAGTATCAACAGAGCCATCTGCTGCAGTATGCATTAATTCCATATCAACTGGTTGTTGCTGTTCTAGGGTATCACTGTCATTATTCTCAAGAAATTCCACCATTTCTTGCACTACATGGAGTTGAACAGTAGCCTTGCACTTGTGATCTCTTGCCCAACGTTCACCATAAGTGAAACACAAGCCTTTTGCATGCCTGTAATTCTTCAGAACTAATAACTTATCATCAGTAGACCAAGGCTGCTCCTAGTGATGTACATGTACATGCAAACGTTTCTCTTCCGCAACTTTGGTGTGTGTCTGCAAACCAACGTACCGACGACGTTGATATTGTGTTAAATTTAGAGGAGTAAATCTATCGCCCACTTCCTCCTGCATGAAGAAAATAGTGTACGCAGTATCCAGATCTTGTGGTAATTGAACAACAACTAAAAGACGAATGGAAGGTTTTAAACCCTCCATAAAACGAGAAATATAATGTAGGAGATCATTATTACTTTTATATGAAGCTAACTGATGTATCAACTTAGCAAATTGTGTCACATATGCATCTACCATGCTAGTTTGAACCAGCTTATAGAGGCGACGGATTAAAGACTGATGCTCATTTCTACCAAATCTGTGCACAACTTCGTGACAAAATTCAGACCAAGTGAATTTGCGGATCGATGACTGAATTGCTGACAGCTAATGAGCCGCAGGTCAGATGAATTGCATAGAAGCTAATTTGACCCACAGACGCGGTGAGGTATCGTATAGCTCAAAATAATCCTCACAACGAATTTTCCATAGTTTAGGATTTCCCATCAAATTTTGGCATGTTGACTTTAGGAGTGCGACCGCGAGGTGGGGAATCAAGAAATTCATCCATGACATCAAAGGAACGCGGAGCGCGAACTAAGTTATGAGTCGGTCTGGTACCTTGTGCCGGAGGCGGTATGTAAGGACCAGCGGCCCTTACTCCCGGCCTCCGTGGAATCGAAGCACCATGGCGCCCATTCGGGCCGTTCTCCGTGTTGCCCGCCGAAGTCTAGGTGTAGGGGTCTGGATCATCGGAGGCGGCAAGACCAATCTAAGCACGGAGATCCTCCATGTTGTGATTGAGCATGGTCTCCACTCCATCGGCGTACACACGAATGTCATCAACGGACTTGGAGATGGTGGAGTGGACGGACTGTTGGAGATATGCCCAAGAGGCAATAATAAAATAGTTATTATTATATCTTTCTGTTCATGATAATGTTTATATCTCATGCTATAATTGTATTAACGGGAAACATTAATACTTGTGTGTTCTGTAAACATAAAAGAGTCCCTAGTAAGCCTCTTGTTGAACTAGCTTATTGATTAATAGATGATCATGGTTTCCTGATCGTGGACATTAGATGTTATTAATAATAAGATCATGTCATTAGGAGAATGATGTCATGGACACACTACTATATTTAGCATAGCGTAAGATCAAGTCATTTAGAGTTCGTTTGCTACAAGCTTTCAAATATATAGTAACCTAATCCTTCGACCATGAGATCATGTTAATCACCATCACCGGATGGATACTTTGATGACGTCAAACACTACTTTGTAACTGGGTGGTTATAAAGGTGGCATTAGGTATTCTGAAAGTATGTGTTAAAGAACATGGATCAAGAGTGGGATTTGTCCATCCATATGACAGATAGATATACTCTGGGCCCTCTCGGTGGAATGGCATCCAATTGGCTTGCAAGCATATGACTAGGTCACAAGGGATGTCATATCACGGAATGAGTAAAGAGTACTTATCAGTAATGAGATTGAACTAGGTATAGAGATACCGACGCTTAAACATTGGATAAGTAAAGTATCGCATGACAAAGGGAATCAATATCGTATGTAAATGGTTCATTCGATAACGAAGTCATCGTAGAAATATGTGGGAGTCATTATAGATTTCCAGATCCCACTACTGGGTATTGATCGGAGAGGTGTCTCGATCATGTCTACATAGTTCACGAACCGTAGGGAGACACACTTAAGGCTTCGATGTTGTTTCAGTATATATGGAATGTGAGTTAGATACCGTATGTTGTTCGGAGTCTTGGATTGGATCCAGGACATCTCGAGGATATCCGAAATGGTCCGGAGAATAAGATTCATATAAGGAAAGTCAATTTCCGGGGTTCGGAAATGTTTTTGGTATTTTGACCGGAAGCTTCTAGAATGTTCTTGAAGATCCACCACCCCGGGAGGGGGTACTTGGAATGCACCATACCCTGATGGGCTAGGCGCATGGTACCCTAGGTCAACTCGGTCAAGGACTAGGAAGATATAAACAAACTCTAGTTTGAAAAGTCAAATCCTAGTTTGAAAAAAGTCAAATCCTAGTTAGGGAAGGAAAGGGAAACCTTGAGGGACAAGTTCTCCCTCTCCCTTCCTTGCCGCCGGCCTAGAGGAGTTGGGGATGGACTCGGCCAGGGGTGAGAACCCTGGCCGCAGCCCCCACCCATATAAGGAGGGGTGAGGGAGCCCCATAGACCCTCACCCCAAACCCTAGCCGTCGGCGCCTCCCCTCTCTCCTCCATACACTGCTCCGGCTTAGGCAAAGACCTGCAGTAATATCTTCTCTTCCACCACCACCACCACACCGTCGTGCTATTGGGATTTCGAAGAGATCCACAACCTCCGCTGCCCTGCTGGAACAAGGGAGAGGAATGTCTTCATCGACTACCATACGTGTGACAGACTGCAGACGCGCTGCCAGAACGTGGCGCCGGAAGGATCGTCTACGCGATCTTGAGATCGGCAAGTGATCGAATACATCAACCACGAGATTCGAATCTCGTTAAACGCTTTGGATCTCCGAGGGTTAGTTCTCTACAATATCGTTGCAACGATCTCGTATAATAGATCTTGGTTTTGTGTGTTCCCGTGATAGATTTTTTTTTGTTTTCCATGTTGTGAACCCTACAGTGGTATCAGAGCCATCTCTATGCGTAGATCTATTGCACGAGTAGAACACAATGGTTTTGTGGGTGTTGATGCTTTTGTTGTCGCTTGATTTTTGTGTACTTTGCATCTTGCGGGATGGTGGGATGAAGCGGCCCGGGCTAACCTTACATGTCATCGTACATGAGACTTGCTCCACGCTCAATGTGCAACTTGCATTGCACAAGTGAATTTGCGGGTGTCTGTCTCTCCCACCATAGTGAAGATTCAATTGACAACGGGCACTTGACAATACGTGTATAAACATTGTGGTTCATGTTCGTAAGTTAGAACGATTCTTATTCGAAAGCCCCAGCCACATAAAACATGCAAAGAAAATTAGAGGCGTCTAACTTGTTTTTGCAGGGCTTGTGTTGTGATGTGATATGGCCATGATGTGATTGTGATTATATGTGATGTATGCAATGATCCTTATTGTAAGTTGGCAACCAGAAGGATACTTATGGTTGTCTTTAAATTTTGTTTAAGACCTGCGTGTCTATTCATCAAAGTAGTTGTAATAGTTGCTGCTGGTGGTGATGATGGATATCATGTTCGTGCTTTGGAGATGGATATCAAAGGCACAAGAAGAAAGACCATATCATATCACATATTATGAATTGCATGTGATGTTAATCCTTTTTTATGCATCTTGTATTGCTTAGATTGCGACAGTAGCATTATAAGATGATCCCTCTCACTAAATATAAAGTAATAAAGTGTTCGTGCTTAGTAGGCACCGTTTCTAAGACTCGTCGTTTCGAAGAACCACGTGATGATCGCGTGTGATAGATTCTACGTGTGCATACAATGGTTGCAAGCCATTTGTACATGCGGATACTAAGGTTAACCTTGACGAGCCTAGCATGTATAGACATGGTTTCGGAACACGAAATACCGAAAGGTAAAGCATGAGTCATATAATTGATATGATGAACATGTTGATTGTTCGCTTTTGAAGCTACATCATCTCTCGTGATGATCGGAGTTAGTGTAGTGGATTTGGTTCGTGTGATCACTAAAACAATGTGAGGGATGTTGTTTTGAGTGGGAGTTCACCCAGTTAATTTAAGAATTAAATATGAACTCAATTTATCATAAACTTAGTCTAAACTCTTTGTAAATATGTTGTAGATCATGGCAGCCCCTACCATCAATTTTAATGCGTTCCTAGAGAAATAAAAGTTGAAAAACAATGGAAGCAACTTCGCAGACTGGTTCCGCAATTTGAGGATTGTCCTTAATTTTGGTTAGTTGACCTATGTGTTGGATGCACCGCTGGGTGACCCGCCTGCAGATGATGCTACCGATGAGGTGAAAAATGTTTTCCTCACTCGGAAGAATCAATACTTCATAGTTCAGTGTGCCATCTTGTATGGTTTGGAATTGAAGCTTCAGAAGCACTTTGAGAACCGCGACCCTCATGTTATTATCAATGAGAGCAAAATGATATTTGAGACTCATGCGGCCATGGAAAGCTATGAAGCTTCCGAGAAGTTCTTTAACTGCAAGATGGAAGAGGGCGGCTCTGTTAGCGAGCATGTGCTTAAGATGTCTGGGCACGCGAATAAACTCGTAGATTTGGGAAAAACGATTCCTAATGCGTTGGGTATTCATCGTGTCCTCCAATCACTGCCACATAGTTACAAGAACTTTGTGATGAACTACAACATGCAGCGCATGGACAATTAGTTGCCTGAACTCTTCTCCATGTTAAAATCTGCGGGAGTGAAGATCAAGAAAGAGCATCAAGTGTTGATGGTTAATAAGACCACCAATTTCAAGAAGCAAGGAAAGCCTAAGAAGAAGGGTAACTTTAAGAAGGGCGGCAAGAAAGCTGCTACGCCTACCAATAAGCCCAAGGCTGGTCCTAAGCCTGATACTGAGTGCTTTTATTGCAAGGGCGAATTGCCCCAAGTACCTGGCAGATCTGAAGAACGACAACATCAAGAAGAAAGGTATATTTGATATACATGTTATTGATGTGTATCTTACTAGTAGTCATAGTAGTGCCTGGGTATTTGATACTGGTTCGGTTGCTCATATTTGTAACTCGAAACAGGTGATGCAGATTAACAAAGACTAGCGAGAGACGAGGTGACGATGCACGTTGGAAATGGCTCCAAGGTTGATGTGATCATTGTTGGCACGTTCCCTGTTCATCTACAGTCGGGATTAGTTTTAAGTCTAAATAATTGTTATTTGGTGCCTGCGTTAAGCATGAACATTATATCTGGATCTTGTTTATTGCGATACGGTTACTCGTTTAAGTCCGAGAATAATGGTTGTTCGATTTATATGAGTAATATCTTGTATGGTCATGCGCCTTTGATAGATGGTCTATTCTTATTGAATCTCAATAGTAGTGATACATATGTTCATAATATAGATGCTAAATGAATGAAATTGAATGATAATTTCACATATATGTGGCACTGCCGTCTTGGTCACATTGGAGTGAAGCGCATGAAGAACCTCCATTCCGATGGACTCATTGAATCACTTGAAAGATGTGAAGCATGTATGATGGGAAAAATTACTAAGACACCATTCTCTAGAATAATGGAGCGAACTACAGACTTATTAGAGATCATACATACATATGTGTGCAGTCCAATGAGTGTGGCATCGCGCGATTGATATCGTTATGTTCTTACTTTCACGGATGACTTTAGTAGATATGGGTATATCTACTTTATAAAACATAAGTCCGAAACTTTCGAGAAGTTTAAGGAATTCCAAAGTGAAGTAGAAAATCAACATAACAAGAAGATCAAGTTTCTGCGATCTGATCGTGGAGGTGAGTATCTAAGTTACGAGTTTGGCATGCATTTAAAGAAATGCGAAATACTTTCACAATTGACACCGCCGGGATCACCATAACATAATGGTGTGTCCGAATGTTGTAATCGAACTCTCTTAGACATGGTTCATTCTATGATGTCTCTTACAGATTTACCGTTATCATTTTGGGGTTATGCATTAGAAATAGCCACATTCACTTTAAATAGGGCACCATCTGAATCCGTTGAAACGACACCGTATGAATTGTGGTTTGGGAAGAAACCTAAGTTGTCATTCCTTAAAGTTTGGCGTTGCGAAGCTTATGTAAAAAAGTTACATCCCGACAATCTTGAACCCAAAGAACAAAAATGCGTCTTCATAGGATACCCTAAAGAAACAATTGGGAATACCTTCTATCATAGATCCGAAGGCAAAGTTTTTGTTGCCAAGAATGGATCCTTTCTCGAGAAGGAGTTTCTCTCGAAAGAAGTGACTGGAAGGAAAGTAGAACTTGATGAGATTGTTGAACCTTCTCTCGGATTTGAGAGTAGCACAGCACCGGAAGATGTTCCTGTGCCGCCTACACCAATTAGAGAGGAAGCTAATGATAATGATCATGGAACTTCGAACGAAGTTACTATGGAACCTCCCAGGTCAATGAAGGTTCGTGGACAACACCGACGACCCTGCGATGTATGAGGAAGCAATGATGAGCCCAGATTCCAACAAATGGCATGAAGCCATGAAATTCGAGATTGGATCCATGTACGAAAACCAAGTGTGGACTTCGGTGGACTTACGGGATGGCCGCAAGGCTATCGAGAACAAATGGATTTTCAAGCAGAAAACAAATGCTGATGGTAACGTAACCATCTATAAAGCTCGACTTGTCGCGAAAGGGTTCCGATAAATTCAAGGAGTTGACTACGATGAGACTTTCTCACTGGTAGCGAAGCTAAAGTCTGTGAGGATTTTGCTAGCGATCGCTGCATATTACGATTATGAGATATGGCAGATGGATGTCAAAACAACGTTCCTCAATGGTGACATTGAAGAAAAGTTGTATATGGTACAACCCAAAGGTTTTGTTGATCCTAAAGATGCTAACAAGGTATGCAAACTTCAACGGTCCATTTATGGATTGAAGCAAGCATCCTGGGGATGGAATCAACGTTTTGATAAGGTGATCAAAAGCTTTGGATTTATACAAACTTATGGAGAAGCTTCTATTTACAAGAAAGTGAGTGGGATCTCTGTAGCATTCCTAGTACTATATGTAGATGACATATTGTTGATTGGTAATGATATAGAACTTCTTAAGTGTCAAAGACTATTTGAATAATAGTTTTTCAATGAAGGATTTTGGTGAAGCTGCATACATTTTAGGCATCAAGATTTATAA
The DNA here is from genome assembly GCA_916181665.1 of Avena sativa. Taxonomy (NCBI): domain Eukaryota; kingdom Viridiplantae; phylum Streptophyta; class Magnoliopsida; order Poales; family Poaceae; genus Avena; species Avena sativa. The sequence goes on along the minus strand of OV702279.1, from coordinate 47,894,087 downwards.
AGATAGATCAAGACGCTTAATAGCGCTTTCAAAAGATACATATTTGGACAAGGTTCTAAAGAAGTTTGGAATGGAAGAAAGCAAGAAAGGGTTCTTGCCCATGTTGCCCACTACGACCTTGAGTAAAACTCAAAGTCTAGCTACGACAGAAGATAGAGAGAGGATGAGAAAAACTCCCCATGCCTCAGCCATAGGTTGTATCATGTATTCCATTCTATGTACAAGACCAGATATTTCATATGTTGTTAGTTTGACTAGAAAATATCAAAGTGATACTAGAGTAGATCACTGGATAGCGGTAAAAAATATCCTAAAGTACTTAAGAAGGACTAAGGATATGGTCCTTTCTTATGGATGTAACGAAGAGCTCGTTGTAAACGGTTACACTGATGCTAGTTGTAACACCGATTCAGATGACTCCAAGTCACAGTCTGGATACATATTTACTTTGAATGGTGCAGCAGTGAGCTGGAGGAATACTAAGCAAAGCGTTGTGGCGAGATCTTCAACTGAATCGGAATACATAGCTACTTCGGAGGCTTCACATGAGGCGATATGGATGAATGAGTTTATTACGGAGCTTGGTGTGGTTCCTAGTGCGTTGGAACCAATGGCCATCTAGTGTGACAACATGGGTGCCATAGCCAATGCATAGGAGCCAAGGTTACACAATAAGCTGAAGCATATCAAGCTACGTTTTCATGCTATTCGCGAGCATGTCCAAGATGGTGACATAAAAATTTGCAAAGTACACACAGATCCGAATATGGCATACCCGTTGACTAAACCTCTCCCTACGGAAAAACATGACCAACATCAGAACGCCATGGGTGTTAGGTACATCACAATGTAATATAGATTATTGACTCTGGTGCAAGTGGAATACTATTGGAGATATGCCCAAGAGGCAATAATAAAACAATTATTATTATATATTTGTGTTTATGATAAATGTTTTTTTACATCTCATGCTATAATTGTAGTAACCGGAAACATTAATACTTGTGTGTTTTGTAAACATAAAACAGTCCCTAGTAAGCCTCTTGTTGAACTAGTTTGTTGATTAAAGATGATCATGGTTTCCTGATCATGGACATTAGATGTTATTAATAACAAGGTCATGTCATTAGGAGAATGATGTGATGGACACACTCCTATAGTTAGCGTAGCGTAAGATCAAGTCATTTAGAGTTTGTTTGCTACAAGCTTTCAAATACATAGTAACCTAATCCTTCGACCATGAGATCATGTTAATCACCATCACTAGATGGATACTTTGATGACATCAAACACTACTTCGTAACTGAGTGTTAAAGGTGGACTTAGGTATTCTGAAAGTATGTGTTGAAGCACATGGATCAAGAGTGGGATTTGTCCATCCATATGACGGATAGATATACTCTAGGCCCTCTCGGTGGAATGTCGTCCAATTTGCTTACAAGCATGTGACTAGGTCACAAGGGATGTCATATCACAGAACAAGTAAAGAGTACTTATCAGTAACGAGGTTGAACTAGGTATAGAGATACCGACAATCAAACTCAGATAAGTAAAGTATCGCACGACAAAAGGAATCAGTATCGTATGTAAATGGTTCATTCGATCACGAAGTCATCATAGAAATATGTGGGAGCCATTATGGATTTGCAGATCCCACTATTGGTTATTGATCGGAGAGGTGTCTCGATCATGTCTGCATAGTTCACGAACCGTAGGGAGACACACTTAAGGATTTGATGTTGTTAGAGTAGATATGGAATGTGAGTTGGAGGTTGAATGTTGTTCGGAGTCTCGGATTGGATCCAGGACATCACAAGGAGATCCGAAATGGTCCGGAGAATAAGATTCATATAAGGAAAGTCAATTTTCGGGGTTCGGAAATGATTTCGGTGTTTTGACCAGAAGCTTCTAGAATATTCTGGTAGGTCCACCACCCCGGGACGGGGTACTTGGAATGCACCATACCCTGATGGGCTAAGAGCATGGTACCCTAGGCCAACTCGGCCAAGGACTAGAAAGAGAGAAACAAACTCTAGTTTGAAAAGTCAAATCCTAGTTGGAAAAAGTCAAATCCTAGTTAGGAAAGGAAAGGGAAACCTTGAGGGACAAGTTCTCCCTCTCCCCTTCCTTGCCGTCGGCCTAGAAGAGTTGGGGAAGGACTCGGCCAGGGGTGGGAACCCTAGCCGCAGCCCCCCACCCATATAAGGAGGGGTGAGGGCGCCCCGTAGACCCTCACCCCAAATTAAACCCTAGACGCCGACACCTCCCCTCTCTCCTCCATACACACTGCTCCGGCTTAGGCGAAGCCCTACAATAATCTCTTCTCCTCTATCACCACCACCACACCGTTGTGCTGTTGGGATTCCGAGGAGATCTACAACCTCAGCTGTCCTGCTGGAACAAGGGAGAGGAAAGTCTTCATCGACTACCGTACGTGTGACCGACTGCGGAAGCGCTGCCGGAACGTGGAGCCGGAAGGATCATCTACACGATCTTGAGATCAGCAAGTGATCGACTACATCAACCACGAGATCTGAATCTCGTTAAACGCTTTGTACCTTCGAGGGTTAGTTTTCTGCAATCTCGTAGAATAGATCTTGGTTTTGTGTGTTCCCGTGATAGAATTTTTTTATTTTTCATGCAACGAACCCTACACGGACTCCATGGAGCGCGCCACCACCGTGTCTACCGATTGCGCGATGAATTGCCGAGCTCGTGCTTAGCAGCCTCATGACGCATTGTGGCCGCTGTCGACGGCGTATCGTAGACGGCGCGTTGCTCCTGAGAGATATTTTCCATGGCGAGGGCTCGTTGACGATCCGCTGCCTTGCGAAAGCGAGTCTCCAGCGCGGAGAATTAGGATCCGGAGATTTGTGTGGTGGGGAGGAAAATTTTGGCTCTGAGTACCAAATTGTTAACAACACAGATCGACTGGGAGTATATTTGAGGATCTATTGCTTGCTAGAGAGAAACATGTTCAAGATTCGAATACAGTCCAAGTCATCAAAAGAGTTTAGAATAGGAAATCTAGCGCTACAGAATACATGGCCGAAGCCTCTAGTGAATCACCACCGTTTCCTTGTCGACGTGGTCCTTATATAGCTGGCCAGTCCTGTGAGGACAAGTCATCAACGAACCCAATCCTTGCTGGCATAGCGTGTGCTCTCCTTCCTTGCTCGCTTCTCCATCTGTGCCACTGCTTACGGATTGTCATCGTTAACAGAAGTGTTTCAATTAAACATGTTCCTTCCAGATAGATAGTTCATGTTGCTGTTAGTTGCTGCATGGTAACTTTATATTTACGCAATCTGTGTGTAATCTACACAAGCGGGGATCATTTGTAAAGTTGTATTATGCTTTCTTTTTACAATTCCATCATTTGTGACGTTTCTGGAAATCTGAAAAGCGCCCGCGCGTTTTCTCTGTCCAAGAGCGCGTGAAACCGTCAGCAGCAAATTACTCGCTCTGTTTTAAAATATAAATGTTTTAATCTGTGAAGAAAGTGTATCTAGATAATATGTAGATTCACTCTAAACACGAGTAAACCTATATATTAAAAGTAGTCTAGATACTTTTATTTCATAAAACTAAAACATTTTATATTTTGAAACGGAGGGAGTACATATAGAGCCGACATAGATGATACTCCCTCCGTTCACAATATAAGCCAAACTACTTTAGTTTGTTAAAAAGGCTTACATTATGTTTTAGTTTGCTAAAAAGGTTTGCATTATGGAATGGAGGTAGTATTAGCCAAGAATCTAAATTACTCCCTGTCTCTTGGATGTCGGAGATTTGTCTAGATTCACATATATCTAGATGCGGTTGTGTATAGATACATGTGAATCTAGACAACATCTAATCGAAACGAAGGAACTACACTCGTTTTCACATCTAATCCGATATGGAGGGAGTACAATCGTTTTCACGCGCATTCTTTTAACATTTTTTTAAAAGAAACTATGTATCACAAGATGCGATTTTGCAGTATAAACTTGCTTTCCTCTCTCAAATCGACTATCTTACCACTTAAGGTATGTATATGCAAAAAGAAAATGGTGCTACAGTAGAAAACTTGAAGTAAATAAATATGATGCTTGTTCGTCATCTAAAAATTTGCAATGTTATCATAGAAGCTATTTCCTCCGTTTAGAAATATTATAAGTTTTAATTTTGTGAATCAAATATATCTAAACACTTTTTAGTATATAGGTTCACTCTAAAAAGTAACTTGCATTTCATCACTCAGTTAGTTTTATGAAAAGAGTGCGTGCATTTTTTTTAGATTATAGTGCGTGCATTCTGGAAAACAATTTTTTGTTCAAAAAAAAAATAGTTTGCGGTAACATTGCTTTTGTAGAATAGAAAGGAATGTTGAGAATTATTTTGGCAAAAAGCAAGTTTATAGTATTGAGAGCTATTGCTTTGTAAAATGGACCGTCAAGTTGAGAATATTTTGAAAATCAACTTTATGTCATGAAAAGGCAAAACATTGCTTTTGTACTCCCTCCGTACAAATTTTGGATAAATCTATATACTAAATAGTGTCTAGATTAATTCAAATTTTGATAAATTTAAGACATCTATTTTAGGATCGACAAAGTTGAGATCTGTTTTGGTTGAAAGCAGGTTTTTATAGTTGCCTGCTTATCCGGTCATCATAATGGCGATTAAAGCAACCTTTGGGGAGACTCGTTCGTACCTTTGAAAAAAGCAAATTTGTTGTAAGTTTGTATCATGAAAAGCAATCTTTGAGAGAAAAACATGTTTATACTACAAAACTTGCCTTTTCTTCTTTTATAGGAATAAACTTGCCTTTTCATTATAAAGTTTCTTTTAAAAAACATTCATACGGAACATGTTTATATATCGCAGCGGTGAAAAACATTGTTTTTGAATGCTTGATTTTGATTTTTAATAATTTGGAATATGTTTGCGTAGCGATGACGTCGCCTAGACGCCTAGGGCGTGTTTGGTAGGTTGGCCGAGGCCCAGTCATGCCCTGTGGAGAAGAGGTTGGGCTGATTGATTGTCTGCCTGGCCTCCCGTTGTTGTCAACATAGACTTTAAAGCACTTTCGCGTAGGTCCGCTGGGAACTGCCAAGTCGGCAGTTTCCGTGGAACCAGACCCGTTGCACCGCGAAAGGCCTCCACTGCACGTGTGAAGAAAGCGAGGGGGGACTTTGTGTCCCTTCCGGAACATGTGCCATAAAATCCCCCCACCACCCCACCACCCCTCACTCTCTCACTCCCCTTGTCTCACTCTCATTCTTCCTGTCACAACATCTCGTTGGTTGCACTACCGCCGACCCATCCTTTGCGAAGGCGCAAGGAGGAAAACGAGGACGATAACCACGACCGTGACCAGAACATCCACCGCAACCTCGACCTTGAACTGACGGCCCTGTCAACATCCCCGTGCACTCCGACATCGACTGCGTCCTCGGAAACTTGTCAATGTCGGTAACCGCTCATCTCACACTTACGTAGGTTTGGCCTTCTTGGATCCGTGAGTAGATGACGCGTACATGAGTTCTGCCTAACATGCAGTGTCAATCTTCTTAGATGAATGTTCTTCCTAAGTGCCTAGGGTTCAAAGTATTGAGGATTAGGATTATGGCTAGATTTGGGCAATTTTCTGACAGATTGTTGGCTTCTTCTTGTATGCCTTATCGATTAAACAACTTCTGATCGACCGAGTACATCTAGGGTTTCAGTTTTTTCCAATCAGACTATGATGTACTGTTCATGTTTGTGCATTTTCTTTGAATGGGTTTTTTTGTTCGTCTTCCGATTGCTAGATCCCTATATGCAGTAAGTTTTGTCCCTATAGATTACGATTGTAGTGAGTCACATGGAGTAAAATTTCTTGTAAGGCCAATGATTAAAATGTACCGTGATATATCATTTTTTAAGGACAGGTTACCAAACCTGGTGCTATATATAAGGCCCTAGATTCGCTGACTCCATCCCTAAAAAATGTATGAGGCCCTCATTTCTTGGTTGTTGGGTTTTTTCTTTGGCCGATGGTTATGCAAGTAGGCATGGATGTCCATGAGGTAATCTACATTTACCAAGTGTCATGTACAATCTCTAAATAGTTTCTTCTTGCCATTTGTTAAATGTCTAATTATCTCATGAGTACTGTGTGCAAAGTTTTATGTTACGAGGCCTTCAATTTCAGTTGTTAGTGTTATGTGTGGCCTATGATTATGCTTGATGTGTGTGTGGAAGATCCCCAATTGATTCAGTGTATGAGGCAATATTTTTTCGTTCTTCATTTTCTGCAATGGCCTATGATGACAAATAATGTACAAGCCCCTTAAATATATGGATTGCAAGGGATGATCCTACCCCTAGTGTGGAACTCCTATGGAGATGATTCGGGATCTTAGAATAGCTACTCTTTTCCCAAGTGGATTCTAGTATGCAAGTGCTAATCTTCACTATTAAGGTTCTAGTAGTATCAATCCTCCTCCATGTTCTACTGGTTGTTATTCTTCATTGCTAGGGTTTTATTGGATCGGTGGACCAACGGTTAAGAAAGAATCGTTTCAATTAGAGTGGGTGTTGGCCTGTCTTTCGAGTTTCGGAGGTTGCTCGATTGGGGGTTTATTGCCAAGATCGATTCTGCGGGTTTGCCTCACTATTTACCTCCATGTGTGTGTATGTCATCTTTGCCATGTTCTTCGCGTATTTCTCCTTTCCCCTTGAATTCCCGTAAAATCCCACGAATTCGTGAACATCGTACCTCTCGTTGAATGCAACAAGACGTATCAGTGGTGGACCACATTGCTGCTTCCCCAAGTGGCAATGTCCCTGATGGAGGCGACGATGGCCACGTATGGAGGTCTATCAGTGTGAGCGGAGAAGATGGACTCGATCGCGTCTTGGCACGTGTTCTTGGGGTGCATACTATAAATGTCAAGGGCTCATATGTAATTTCTTTTCTTTTGGGGATCCTTTCCAAAATTGTACCCCCATGTTGAATTAATGCAGTCTCTAACTCCTTCAAGACCTCTCTTGTTCAAAAAAGAGTATAGACCCTAGGTTGTGAGCAAATTTTTATGGGTGAAGTCACCACTATCACATGACATCGTTCCAAGTCATCGTTGACTCCCTCGATTCAAAACTAGAGCGTCAAGTTGGGGCCCTAGCCCTCTCTCTTTCTTATATTGAATGAATGGCGAGTAAATGAACGAATCAACCCTCCACCCCTTAGGGGTTTATACAGAAGAGGAGTCCTTACAAATGAAAGACTATCTTAGGTAGGAGGGGTACAATGGTAAAAAATTATCCACCAACCCATGAGGGATGTTGATGAGAAAGGAGATTAGCCTTAGTCCATGATTGACTAATCCAATTAGACCTCCACCTTGTACTTCTTGTTCCATGGTTTCAATTTTTACTTTATTTTTTACCTCTTATTTTGATATTTTATTTTTTTACCATAAGCATGATGGGAGGTCTTTGTATGACAATTCATAAAGTATTTCACTATTTTGTTGTAATATATTCATGTATTTTATGCCATAAAAACAACGAACATTTAGCTAGTATTAATATATAAGAGTACAATATTTAAAATATTTTAAAATGTACTTTCATATTGTAATCTTTACTTGTATCATGGTCCTCCCCTGTATGGTAAGACACCTAACCGAGATGATTTTGATAGGAAAGGTTGCTATTTTCATGCGCTTAGGGTTTAGATGTCGCCTATGATGTTATTTGCTTTGATTGATGGATGTTTCGTACGTACCATGGGGTCGATCGAGGAACTACGGTTTGGGCTGGGTTCTGGGGAGGATTAACCAAAACAAGTGTTTACTTCTAAATTGCATACTATATATGACAAAAAGTTAGTGAATTTATGCATCCATTCTTCTCACAGGAGATTGTAACAGCTATTTACTATTGAAATCAACCATGGCGGCTATTTTGTGGACACTGGCAGTAAAAGAAGCTATGTTAGTGGATATTCCATCTCGTTTGATCAGGTTAACAGTGTGACATGGTCATCTCTGATGATTGAAAATATTGTTGAAGAAATTGTCTATGAGATGTCAGGTAGAATCAAAGTGCATTACTGTGTACCTCATAGTTTGTGGAAAATGGGCATTATTTTCTGAAACTGTACCTGGACCATGATGACAGTTTGATGGCCAAAGAAAGGGAAGCAGTAAAAAGTAGAAAGACGATATGCTTTCTAGACAAGATTCATAGTTTGTTGAAGAAAAAGCACAAGTCCTATTACAAGCTCTTGGGCGTAACACTCTAAATTCAGAAGATTGGGTTAGTTAGTGGGAGAGCAAGGAAGAGGAGGTGTGATTCTACTGTTATTTCTTTGGATGATGATAAGGATAGTGATGATGAGCAATAATCTGAATTTGACCTATATCATGCTATAATTGTATTGATAGGGAAGCATCAATACACATGTGATATACAAACAAATAGTAGTTTCTGGTGAAACTCTAGTCACTGGTTCATTGGTCAATGGATGATTAAAGGTTTCCTGATCATGAAGGTGCCTCGGTCCTTAATTGACAATGAGGTCATTTCATTGGGGAATGATGTAGGGGTTCGTAGCATGGAAAACAAAAAAATTCTACTGCATGGACACAAACAAGCTAAGATCTATCTACTAGATTGTAGCAACGAGTCGATAGAAGAACTCACCCTCGAAGATTCCAAAGCGGTTAACGAGAGCAGATTCTCGTGGGTGATGTAGTCGTACTCTTGCCGATCTCAAGCTCGCGTAGACGATCCTTCCGGCGCTGAGTTCCGGCAGCGCTTCCGCAGTGGGTCACACGTTCGGTACTCGATGAAGACCTTCCTCTCCCTTGTTCCAGCAGGCAGCGGAGGTTGTAGCACTCTCCTCGTGATTCCGGCAGCACGACTGCGTGGTGTCGGAAGTAGAGGGGAGATCTCGCAGGGCTTCGCCTTAAGGTGGAGCGAGTATGGTGGAGTATGAGAGAGGCCTTGGCGATCTACGGTTTAGAGGGCACCAAGGGGAGGGTGTGGCCGGCGGCTAGGGCTTGGGGAAGCCCCAAATCGCCGACTTGAGAGGAGCCCTAGGCGGCGGCAGCACTTGGAGGTGGTGTCGGCGCTTGGAGCTAGGGTTTTTGGGGTGAGGGTAGGGGGCGCCCTACCCCTCCTTTTATAGGTGGGAGAGAGGCAGTTGGGAGGAGGGAGTCCTCCTCCAACTCCTCCTCCTTGGCCGGCGGGTGGAGGGAGTAGGACTTCCTCCCTAAGTAGGTTTCCTACTCTCCCTTCACCAAGCAAACTTCAGATTTGACTTTTCAAATTGGCGTTTGACTTTCAAACTAGGATTTGATTTCTCTCATCATATTGCCCAGCCAAGTGACCTGGTACATGATGCAACCATTCCACATTTTCATGACACATCCATGTACCCTTCCCCCTCTGGAGTGCCGGACCTTCCAGACCCTTCTAGAACATTTCTGGTGAAAACACTGGAATCATTTCCGAACTCCGAAACATGACTTTCCTTATATGAATCTTATTCTCCGGACCATTTCGGATCTCCTCGTGATATCCTGGATCCCATCCGAGACTCCGAACAACATTTGGTCTCTTACTCACCATTCCATAACTACTCAACATCATTGAATCCTTAAGAGTGTCTCCCTACGGTTCGTGAATTATATGGCTCCCACAATAGAGGAATCTGGAAACCAATAGAGGACATCATTGAATTATATGGCTCCCACAATAGAGGACATGACCGAGACACTTCTCCGATCAATAACCAATAGAGGAATCTGGAAATTCATATGGCTCCCACATATTTCTACGATTACTTTGCGATCGAATGAACCCCTTACATACGATACCAATTTCCCTTTGTCTCACGATAGTTTACTTATCCGAGGTTTTGATCGTCGGTATCTCTGAATACCTAGTTCAACCTCGTTACCGATAAGTACTCTTTTATCGTTCCCGTGATATGTGATCCCTTGTGAGCCAGTCACATGATTGCAAGCTAATTGGATGACATTCCACTGAGAGGGCCCAGAGTATATCTATCCGTCATATGGATGGACAAATCCCACTCTTGATCCATGTGCATCAACCCATACTTTCCAAACACTCAATGCCACCTTTATAACCACCCAGTTACGGTGTGGTGTTTGATGTCATCAAAGCATCCTTCCGGTGATGGTGATTAGCATGATCTCATGGTCGAAGGAACTAGGTTACTATGTATCAGAAAGCTTATAGCAAACTAACTATTAAAATGACTTGATCTTTATGCTACGCTTATCTATAGGAGTATGTCCATCATACCATTCTCCTAATGATATGATCTTGTTGTTAACAACATCTCAATGTTCATGATCGGGAAACCACAATCATCTATTAACCAATAAGCTAGTATTAGAAAGAGGCTTTACTAGGGACTCTTATTTATTTTACAAATCACACAAGTATTAATGTTTCCGGTTAATACTATTATATCATGAATGTAAACATTTATCATAACCACAAAGATATAATAATAACTACTTTTATTATTGCCTCTAGGGCATATCTCCAACAGTCTCCCACTTGCACTAGAGTCAACTAATCTAGATTACATGGTAATATACCGAACACCCATGGCAGTTTGGTGTTGGTCATGTTTTGCCCTCGGGAGAGGTTTAGTCAACGGATCCGCCACATTCAGATCTGTGTGTACTTTGCAAATCTTTATGTCACCATCTTGGACATGCTCTCGAATAGCGTGAAAATGTAGCTTGATGTGCTTCAGCTTCTTGTGTGACCTTGGTTCTTGCACATTGGCTATGGCGCCCATGTTATCACAATAGATAGACATTGGGTCCAGTGCACTTGGAACCACACCAAGCTCTGTAATGAACTCCTTCATCATATCGCTTCTTGTGAAGCCTCCGAAGCAGCTATGTATTCCGATTTAGTTGAAGATCTCGCCACAAAGCTTTGCTTTGCACTCCTCCAGCTAACTGCTGCACCATTCAAAGTAAATACGTATCCAGATTGAGATTTAGAATCATCTGGATCGGTGTTCCAACTAGCATCGGTGTAACCATTAACAACGAGCTGTTCATCACCTCCATAAGAAAGAACCATATCCTTAGTTCTTCTTAAGTACTTAAGGATGTTTTTGACCGCTGTCCAATGATCCACTCCTGGATCACTTTGATATCTGCTAGTCAAACTAACAGCATATGCAATGTCGGGTCTAGTACATAGCATGGCATACATTAGAGATCCTATGGCTGAGGCATAGGGAGTCTTACTCATCCTTTCTCTATCTTCTGCCGTTGGAGGACTTTGAGTTTTACTCAAGGTCGTATTGGGCAACATGGGCAAGAACCCTTTCTTGCTATCTTCCATTCCAAACCTCTTTAGAACTTTGTCCAAATATGTACTTTGTGACAATGATATTAGGAGCCTTGATCTATCTCTAGAAATCTTTATGCCTAATATGTAAGCTGCTTCGCCAAGATCTTTCATTGAAAAACTATTATTCAAATTAATCCTTGACACTATTAAGAAGGTCTACATCATTCCCAATCAACAATATGTCATCTACATATAGTATTAAGAATGCTATAGAGCTCCCACTCACTTTCTTGTAAATACAAGCTTCTCCATAAGTTTGTATAAAACCAAAACTTTTGATCACCTTATCAAAACGTTGATTCCAACTTCGGGATGCTTGCTTCAATGCATATATGGACCGTTGAAGTTTGCATACCTTGTTAGCATCTTTAGGATCGACAAAACCTTTGGATTGCATCATATACAACTCTTCATCAATGTCTCCATTGAGGAACACCGTTTTGACATCCATCTGCCATATCTCATAATCATAATATGCAGCGATTGCTCACATAATCCTCACAGACTTTAGCTTCGCTACTAGTGAGAAAGTCTCATCGTAGTCAACTCCTTGAATTTGTCAAAACCCTTTTGCGACAAGTCGAGCTTTATAGACAGTAACATTACCATCAGCATCTGTTTTCTTCTTGAAAATCCATTTGTTCTCGCCAGCCTTCCGGCCATCCGGTAAGTCCACCAAAGTCCATACTTGGTTTTCGTACATGGATCCAATCTCGGATTTCATGGCTTCTTGCCATTTATTGGAATCTGGGCTCATCATTGCTTCCTCATATGTTGCAGGGTCATCGGTGTTGTCCACCAACATCACACTCATAACGGGATCATACCAATCAGGAGTGGTACGATTTCTCATCGACCTGCGAGGTTCTGTAGTAACTTCAACCAAAGTTTCATGATCAACATCATTAGCTTCCTCTCTTATTGGTGTAGGCGCCACAGGAACCACTTCCGGTGCTGCGCTACTCGCAAGTTCAAGAGAAGGTTCGACAACCTCGTCGAGTTCTACTTTCCTTCTAGTCACTTCTTTCGAGAGAAATTCCTTCTCTAGAAAGGATCCATTCTTGGCAACGAAGATTTTGCCCTCGGATCTATGATAGATGGTATACCCAATAGTTTCCTTCGGGTATCCTATGAAGACGTATTTTTCCGCTTTGGGTTCAAGCTTGTCCGGCTATAACTTCTTTACATAGGCTTCGCAACCCCAAACTTTAAGGAACGACAATTTAGGTTTCTTCCCAAACCATAATTCATACAGTGTCGTTTCAACGGATTTAGATGGTGCCCTATTTAAAGTGAATGCGGCTGTTTCTAATGCATAACCCCAAAATGATAGCGGTAAATCTGTAAGTGACATCATAGAACGAACCATATCTAAGAGAGTTCAATTACGATGTTCGGACACACCATTAAGCTGTGGTGTTCCTGGCGGTGTCAATTGTGAAAGTATTCCGCATTTCTTCAAATGCTCGCCAAACTCGTAACTCAGATATTCACCTCCACGATCAGATCGTAGAAATTTAATCTTCTTGTTACGTTGATTCTCTACCTCACTTTGAAATTCCTTAAACTTCTCGAAAGTTTCGCACTTATGTTTCATGAAATAGATATACCCGTATCTACTCAAGTCATCTGTGAAGGTAAGAACATAACGATAACCACCGTGCGATGCTACACTCATTGGGCCACACACATCGATATGTATGATTTCCAATAAGTCCGTAGCTCGCTCCATCATACCAGAAAATGGAGTCTTAGTCATTTTACCCATCAGACATGCTTCGCATCTTTCAAGTGATTCGAAATCAAGTGATTCAAGAAGTCCATCGGAATGGAGTTTCTTCATACGCTTCACTCCAATGTGACCAAGACGACAGTGCCACATATAGGTCGAGTTATCGCTCAATTCAAACGTTTAGCTTCAATGTTATTAATGTGTGTATTTCCACTATCGAGATTCAATAAAAACAGACCATCTATCAAAGGTGCATGTGCATAAAACATATTACTCATATAAATCGAACAACCATTATTATCGGACTTAAACAAGTAACCGTCTCGCAATAAACATGATCCAGATATAATGTTCATGCTCAACGCAGGCACCAAATAACAATTATTTAAGTATAAAACTAATCCCAATGGTAGATGAAGAGGTAGCGTGCCGACCGCGATCACATCAGCCTTTGATCCATTTCCAACGCGCATCGTCACCTCGTTCTTCGCTAGCTTCCGTTTATCCTGCAGCACCTGTTTCGAGTTACAAATATGAGCAACCGAACCAGTATCAAATACCCAGGCACTACTACAAGTACTAGTGAGATACACATCAATAACATGTATATCGGATATACCTTTCTTCTTGATGTTGCCGTTCTTCAAATCCGCCAAGTACTTTGGGAAATTCCGCTTCCAGTGACCCTCTCCCTTGCAGTAAAAGCACTTAGTATCAGGTTTAGGCCCAGCCTTGGTCTTCTTCGTCGGCGCGGTAACTTTCTTACCGCCCTTCTTGAAGTTTCCCTTTTGCTTAGACTTGCCTTGCTTCTTGAATTTGGTGGTCTTATTGACCAACAACACTTGGTGCTCTTTCTTGATCTCCACTTCTGCAGATTTCAACATGGAGAAGAGTTCTGGCAACGTCTTGTCCATGTTTTGCATATTGTAGTTCATCACAAAGTTCTTGTAACTTGGTGGTAGTGATTGGAGGACACGGTGAATCCCCAAAGAATTAGGAATCACTATACCCAAGCTTTGGAGTTTGTTTGCATGCTTAGACATCTTAAGCACGTGCTCACTGATGGAGCTGCCCTCTTCCATCTTGCAGTTAAAGAACTTTTCAGAAACCTCATAACTCTCAACTGCCGTGTGAGCCTCAAATATCATTTTGAGTTCACGGACAATATCATGTGGTTCATGGTTCTCAAACCTTTTCTGAAGCTCCGATTCCAAACCATACAAGATAACACTGAACTGTGGAGTACTGATTCTTCCGAGTGAGGTAAACATTCTTTACTTCATCGGTAGCAGTAGCTTCAGGCGGGTCACCCAGCGGTGCATCCAACACATAGGTCAAATTACCAGCATTGAGTACAATCCTCAAATTGCGGAACCAATCCGCGAAGTTGCTTCCATTGTTTTTCAACTTTTCTTTCTCTAGGAACGCATTAGAATTGATGGTAGGGGCTGCCATTGATCTACAACATATTTTCAATAGTTTAGACTAAGTTTATGACAAATTGAGTTCTAATTAATAGTTAATTAATCTAGGTGAACTCCCACTCAAAAAAATATCCCTCAAATTGTTTTAGTGATCACACGAACCAAATCCACCACATCAAAACCGATCATCACGAGAGTTGATGTAGCTTCAATGGCGAACAATCAACATGTTCATCATATCTACTATATGACTCATGCTTTAACTTTCGGTGATCCGTGTTCCGAGACCATGTCTGTACATGCTAGACTCGTCAAGATCAAACCTTAGCTTCCGCATGAGCAAATCTAGCTTGCTCCCATTGTATACACTCGCAGAATCTAACACACCCGATCATCACGTGGTGCTTCAAAACAACGAGCTTTAGCAACGGTGCTTACTAAGGATGAACACTTTAAAACTTGAAATTGTGTGTTAGAGGGATCATCTTATAATGCTACCGTCGCAAACTAAGCAATACAAGATGCATAAAGGATTAACATCACATGCAATTCATAATATGTGATATGATATGGCCTTTCTTCTTGTGCTTCCGATCTCCATCTTCAAGCACAAACATGATCTCCATCATCACCGGTATGGCGTCAAGGTCAATGGCGCCGTTTCATGGTTGTCGTCCACCAGCTTCAACTATTTCAATTACTTTGAATAGACACGCAGGTCTTAAAGGAATTTAAAAGACAACCATATGGCTCCTGCCGGTTGCCATCTTACAATAAGGAACATTGCATACATCATATATAATCACAATCATGGCCATATCACATCACAGCACACCCCTGCAAAACAGAGTTAGACGTCTCTAATTTTCTTTGCATATTTTACGTGGTTTGGGGATTTCAATAAGTGTCGTTCTAACTCACGAAAAAAACCACAACGTTGATGTTTGAACTATCAAGTGCCCATTGTAAATTGAATCTATACTATAATGGGAGAGACAGACACCGGCAAAGCCACTTATGCAATACAAGTTGCATGTTGAGCGTGGAGCAAGTCTCATGAACGATGTCATGTAAGGTTAGCCCGGGCCGCTTCATCCCATCATACCGCAAGATGCAAAGTACACAAAAAGCAATTGATAATAATAGAACCACCGCCCACAATGACCATTGTGTTCTACTCGTGCAACAGATCTACATATAGACACGGCTCTGATACCACTGTAGGGGTTCGTAGCATGGAAAACAAAAAAATTCTACCGCATGCACACAAACAAGCCAAGATCTATCTACTAGATTGTAGCAACGAGTCGATAGAATAACTCACCCTCGAAGATTCCAAAGCGGTTAACGAGAGCAGATTCTCGTGGGTGATGTAGTCGTACTCTTGTCGATCTCAAGATCGCGTAGACGATCCTTCCGGCGCTGCGTTCCGGTAGCGCTTCCGCAGTCGGTCACACGTTCGGTACTCGATGAAGACCTTCCTATCCCTTGTTTCAGCAGACATCGGAGGTTGTAGCACTCTCCTTGTGATTCCGGCAGCACGATGGCGTGGTGTCGGAAGTAGAGGGGAGATCTCGCAGGGCTTCACCTTAAGCCGGAGCGAGTATGGTGGAGTATGAGAGAGGCCTTGGCGATCTATGGTTTAGAGGGCACCAAGGGGAGGGTGTGGCCGGCGGCTAGGGCTTGGGGAAGCCCCAATTTGCCGACTTGGGAGGAGCCCTAGGCGGCGACAGCACACTTGGAGGTGGTGTCGGCGCTTGGAGCTAGGGTTTTTGGGGTGAGGGTAGGGGGTGCCCTACCCCTCCTTTTATAGGTGGGAGAGAGGCGGTTGGGAGGAGGGAGTCCTCCTCCAACTCCTCCTCCTTGGCCGGTGGGTGGAGGGAGTAGGACTTCCTCTCTAAGTAGGTTTCCTACTCTCCCTACACCAAGCAAACTTCAGATTTGACTTTTCAAATTGGTGTTTGACTTTCAAACTAGAATTTGATTTCTCTCATCATATTTACCAGCCAAGTGACCTGTTACATGATGCAACCATTCCACATTGTCATGACACATCCATGTACCCTTCCCCCTCCGGAGTGCCGGACCTTCTAGACCATTCTAGAACATTCGTGGTGAAAACACCGGAATCATTTCCGAACTCTGAAACAGGACTTTCCTTATATGAATCTTATTCTCCGGACCATTCCGGATCTCCTCGAGATATCCCGGATCCCATCCGAGACTCCGAACAACATTCGGTCTCTTACTCATCATTCCATAACTACTCAACAACATCGAATCCTTAAGTGTGTCTACCTACGGTTCGTGAATTATCCGGACATGACCGAGACACTTCTCCGATCAATAACCAATAGAGGAATCTGGAAATTCATATGGCTCCCACATATTTCTACGATTACTTTGCGATCGAATGAACCCCTTACATACGATACCAATTTCCCTTTGTCTCACAATAGTTTACTTATCCGAGGTTTTGATCGTCGGTATCTCTGCATACCTAGTTCAACCTCGTTACCGATAAGTACTCTTTTCTCATTCCCGTGATATGTGATCCCTTGTGAGCCAGTCACATGCTTGCAAGCTAACTGTATGACATTCCACCGAGAGGGCCTAGAGTATATCTATCCATCATATGGATGGACAAATCCCACTCTTGATCCATGTGCCTCAACCCATACTTTCCAAACACTCAATGCCACCTTTATAACCACCTAGTTACGGTGTGGTGTTTGATGTCATCAAAGTATCCTTCCGGTGATGGTGATTAGCATGATCTCATGGTCGAAGGAATTAGGTTACTATGTATCAGAAAGCTTATAGCAAACAAACTTTTAAAATGACTTGATCTTTATGCTACACTTATCTATAGGAATATGTCCATCATACCATTCTCCTAATGATATGATCTTGTTGTTAACAACATCTCAATGTTCATGATCGGGAAATCACAATCATCTATTAACCAACAAGCTAGTATTAGAAAGAGGCTTTACTAGGGACTCTTATTTAGTTTACAAATCACACAAGTATTAATGTTTCCAGTTAATACTATTATAGCATTAATGTAAACATTTATCATAAATACAAAGATATAATAATAACTACTTTATTATTGCCTCTAGGGCATATCTCCAACAAATGAGATGGTGAACATACCCTATCTATAGCATCATATCACGATCATGTCACGAAGTTCAGGTTATGATGTCTAGGAAACATATTGACTCTTTCCTTAGACTGTGAGACCATATCAAATCACTGTCACCCGAGGATGCCTTGGTGGCACATAACGTCACTCAGTGAAATGGTGATCATAAAGGTGACGTTGGGTATCCGGAGGAACAGGTTGAGGAGACTACGTCAAGAGAAGGATTTATCCATCCGCGTGGCGGAAGATAGTCTTGGGTCCACTCGGATAAGTTATATCCATAAGCTGCGCAGCGTGTGACTAGGTCATGGGGATATCACTTATCGGATCAGGTACAGAAGGTATTGTCGGTAATAGGGTTGAACACTAACATGGGGATGTCACTTGATAAAAACCTCGGATAATACAGATAGAGACAAAATGAATAATAAATAGTGTTTATGGTTCAACGACAAATATCGTTGAGTACACAGGTGGTCATTATGGACATCCAGGCCCCGATGTTGATCATTGGTCATATAGGAGTGTTAGCCATGTCTGTAGTATTCTTGAACTATTGTCTAGCACGCTTAAGGGTTTTACGAAGCATGGATATCGTTAATGGCTAGTTTGAATCACTGAAGATATGATTAGAGAGAGACTAGAAAAGTTCTCGGAGATCCGAAGGTGTTCGGAGAAAGAATAAGGAAAAAGACCGGAAAAGGTTTTTGGATAAATGGTTATTCTAATATGTTTACTATATATTAATTATAAATGAATATATTGTAAAAGAATATTTAAATAAAGATTTATGAAAGCCGTCCTAAAAGTTAGGCAAAATCCTAGAGGGATTTTACCCTAAAAGGAAACAGACAAAAAAGGAAAAAAGGAAACAGCAGAGGGACTGATTTGAACCATCCCAAATGGGAGATAGATTAAGAGGGACATGCGGGGGATGTAGCCGCTACCCTCTGCCATCACGGGCCACTTATCCCCGGCCAAGGGAGCCGACCCGGGTGCCGCCGCTGCTGTCTGCCGCGCGAGCAGGCGCGCTAGCGGGCCGGACCACCCGGGCTAGTGTTAGCCGCGGCCGGTGCCGTCTGCCTCGCGGGCTGCTGGGCGCATGCACGGCCCACCCGACTTGCCCCACCGCTGCGCCACCGCCTCTTCTGCTGGGCTGACGCGCGGGTGGGATTTGGCCCACCCGGCTGGCTGGTTTAGTATGCCCCTTTTTCTTATTGTTTTTAGTCCTACATGGAGACCTAAAGGTGGAGGGACCCCCTCCCTCAATCTATATAAAGAGGCGCCCACGGGAGGATTAAACCACACCAATTTCCACCTGGAAATCAATGAAAGGCCTCTGTTGCCTCTCTCTCTCTCTATCTCTCGACTGTGGCCCCTTTGTCTGGATTGTGAGAGCAAGGAGTTCTTCATCACTGAGCGCCGTCTCTCTGCGGGATTCAGAGCCGGGATATCTACTTCCACAATCTCGGCTGGATCAGGAAGAAGCGGGGGTCGTCATCAAGCATCATACTGATACGTCGGAAACGTATCTATAATTTTTGATGTTCCATGCTTGTTTAGTATCTACTTTGCTTTGCTTTGTTTACACTTTGAGGTGTTTTTATATGTTTTCTGGTACTAACCTATTAACAAGATGCCACAGTGCCAGTTGCCTGTTTTCTTCTGTTTTTGGTTCTAGAAAGGCAGAAAATCAATATTCTTAGAATTGGACGGGACAAAAGCCAAAGTCAATATTTTACCGTGGGGAACATGGAGCCAGAAGATGAGACAGAGGAGGGCCTCGAGGGGGCCACACCCCTGGCCGCGTGGCCAGGCTTGGCCCGCGCCTAGGAGGGGGTGCAGCCGCCTCGGGCATCCCCTCGGCCTCCCTCTTCGCCTATAAGAAGCCCCCGATGCCTAAACCCTAAGTACCCGATCAATATTACACGAAACCGTCTGTAGCTGCCGCCATCATCGTCCCTAGATCGGGGGGGGGGGGGATATGAAGCTCTTCCCGGCACCCTGCCGAAGGGGAGATCATCCCGGAGGCCTTCTTCTTCATCATTCCAGCCTCCGGTATGAAGCGTCAGTAGTTCCACCTTGGATTACAGGTCCATGTAGTAGCTAGATGGTTGTATCTCCTCCTTTGTGCTTTCATGTCTAGATCTTGTGAGCTCCGTTCATGATCAAGATCTCATCTATTTGTAATCATGCATGTTGTGTTTGCGGGGATCCGATGGATATTGAGATTACTATGTCAGATTGATTAATGGTTTTGTCTTATTGATTCTATCATGTCTGTGTTGTTTGTGATCTTGCATGCTCTCTGTTATTAGTAGCTATCTTGGCCAAGTAGTTGCTAGTGACTCCAAGAGGGGGTATTTATGCTCAATAGTGGGTTCATGCCTCTATTTAATCTAAGGCAAGTGACAGAAATTTCTAAGGTTGTAGATGTGCTATTGCCACTAGGGAGAAAACAACGGTCCCTTGTTCATGGAACAAGTGGATTGTTTACCTTACACACTTTGCTTAAAGCAGTTGTATGTTGCTTGCAACTTAATACTGGAGGGGGTTCGGATGATAACCCAAAGGTGGACTTCTAGTCATAGATGCATTTGGATGGCGGTCTATGTATCTTGTTGTATTACCTAATCGAATCTCATAGGATCATGAATGTCTAGTATTGCATTATTATGCCTTGCTCTGTCGTGTCAATTGCCCTGCTGTAGTTTGTTTACTCAGCATGCCATGTTTGTGTATCTAAGGAGAACGCCTCTAGTGAACTATGGACCCCGGTCCAATATTTACCATTTATACATCTTCGACTGTTACTGTTTACTTGTTGCAAACCACCATTACCTTCCACACCATACAATTAATCCTTTGTTACAGCAAACTGGTGAGATTGACAACCTCACTGTTCGTTGGGGCAAAGTCTTGAGTTTATGTTGTGAAGGTATCCAAGTTGCTAGCAACACCTTTGAGTCATTTCCTTCCTCCTACTGGTTCGATAACCTCGGTTTCTTACTGAGGGAAAACTTGCTGCTGTGCTCATCATACCTTCCTCTTGGGGTCTCCCAACGAAGTGTTCATGCACTCATCACGTACGTGTGTGACTCCCTATGGTGGTACCGTTCTTTCGATACTAGGAGTTTTCATGGAGCCGCAAGGACATCGTGACCTCGAGGTTAGCGTCAGGGCGACTTCATCATCCACGTTCCTCGTGATACGTTAACCACGTTCAGCCTTAAAAGGTATGAATATCGTATATCTCTCCCATTACTACATTACTAGTAGATAGATCATGGGCTTCCGGGGTTTGCCGTGTAATAAATTTTCTGATTTTCTGCACCGAACCCCTACAGTGGTATCAGATCCGATATATGCGTAGCAATACTAGTATGGGTAGAACACACGAGTTGTGACGTGTGGGCATCGACTTTATGATTTTTACCCTCCCACGTGTACTTGTTTATATCGCGGTATTGATTAATAAAGCGGCCTGGACCGACCTTACGCGTACTGTTATGCAAGACTGGTTCCACGCTCGACATACGGTTTGTTCCGTATAAATGGCTAGCGGGTGTATGTCTCTATTTCAATAGTTGATATAACATTTACAAAGGAGGGTCTTGAGAGGGGGTTAGTAGAGATAATCATTTAATCGGTGTTGTGGTTGAAGTTCGTAGATAAGAAACAGTTCTTATGCGAAAGCCCATACAACCACGTAAAACTTGCAAAAGATAAAGTAGAAGCATCTAACTTTGTTTTGCAGGGGGCGTTGTGATGTGATATGGTCATAGTCAAGGTAAAGTAGTTTATTTTATATTGCTAAGTAGTAGTAACGGTCATCATCGTGATGGTGGACTATGAAGTGGGAGGCACTAGGGCCATGGCGCAAGACCCGAAGGCGCCGGCACCCAGGTACCCAACCCCGGAGCGTCGTTTCCCTGGAACCAGATCCGAGGTGCCAAGATGGAGATCACAACGCAAAGACCTTATCGCATCGCACTTACATTTGATGTATGATTATTGTGTGTATCTTATTATATGCTTAGTATTAGATACTCGACGGTAGCATTAATAAGATGGTCCCTAAAAAAATGAATTCCAATGATAGTGTTCCCCTTGTGTGTGCACCACCAAGAAAGTTCTTTGGTATGAGGCAGTCTGTGATGATCAGTGTCACACATATCTACATTCACATACAGTTGGTGTAAGAAAGGTTACACTGCAATACACACAAGTTAGAGTTGATAAGCCTAGCATGTGTAGACATGGCCTCGGAACACGGATGATCGAAAGATCGAGTGTGAGTCACATGGATGATGTGATCGACGTGTAGCGTCCACCTTTGCAACTATGTTGCCATTCGTGACGATCAGGGGTGATGTAGTGAATAAGGATTGTGTAATCACTAAGACATTTGTTAGGGATAATGTTTTTAGTGGAGTTGATTGAACTCATAATTTCATAAACTTAGTCTAAAACCCTTGCAAAATTTAGCTATAGAAAAATGGTTCACCGTGAGGACGCCTTTGACATCACCGAGTGGTTAGCCGCCGAGAAACTCAAGTTATAGGATCCAACCTCCCGGATTGGCTGACACATCTCAATGACCTCCTCATCAAGAACAATTTGGCCATGTACATTCGCCCTGTGATGGATATGGATGAGCCAGAATTAGAAGAACAAAAAACCCCATAGATGCGGGAATACCACGTCTTTTGTTAGGAGAGATCCACATTCATACAAGAGTTGATTTGCAAAGGCATGGTAGATGAACTGCATGATCTCGTAGGTGATCTTGAACCAGATGTGATGATAGAACACCTGAGGGCAGAGTTCATATCCCATGTGGGCATGTGGAAGTACGAGCTATTCAAGAACTTCCTATCCATAAAGATGGAGGAGAACACTTGTCTGAATAGTCACTTGGACCACATGCTTGATGCGCACATTAGACTGGTCCACTTGGTGTACTATTGGATGACGGAATCCTTTGCAATAGTAGTATTGCTTAGGTCACTTCCTCCCAGTTTCAAAGGATACATCCGAACCTACATCACAAGCGGTGATATGGAATGGATGGATTTCTACTATTTCCTGAAACATTTAAGAAACATTAAGGTGGAACAAATGGCTGGATAAGTCGTCGATGACGAAGGTATATATGATATACAAAGTTTATAAATATTATAATCTTGCAAACACTTGTTGCAGTGTTGAAGTATCTGATACTTATTCTGTTTTTTGAAAATAGGTCCTTCTGCATAAGAGTTGGTTGCGAGAGAGGAGGTAACATTGCGTGTTGATGGAAAGCATGATGATGATAGCCGACGACACTCTCCCTCTAGATTTATCATATAGTTCACATTTTTTTGAATAATTATTGTAATCGGTGGTTATGAACCTTCTATAGTGTGTCTTACATTTCATGAGTCGATTATTCATACAAGTTTGTAACAAGTCAGTTGGTCTACTTTTATGAATGATTTATATTTATGTTCATATGTTATTTTCGATTATGTTTTAATTATTCATATTAAAGAAACTAATTGATAATACATGAACAAATGTAAAAGTTACCCAGTTGGCATAATGTGGAAAAAACATCTGGCAACAAACCAAATAATCCATAGTGGCGTTTGTAACAAACCATCGATTGTAAATAGAAAACAGAAACCTAGAATAAAGTAGACCGTCTAGAATTCATGGAAGCTTTTGGATTTATGTGATAAAACCAAAGTATTAATGAATAAGTCCTTGGAAAGTTGTAAGACAAATTTCATGACAAGAACCAAAGAAGGCAAAGCTAGTATTTCTAAAAAATTGGTGCATTCTCAAGAAAGTGTGTTTCTCGACAATGGAGTTAATGAAATAAAAGTAAGATCATGATGAAGGTCTGCGACCATGCATCAGAATGATTGGGAAGCACAAGTGGAAAATGTTCCAGGACACGACTCTTCATGTTATAATGAAAAATGAGTCAATGATTTGATCATTGTAGTTTTCAGTTGTGCCTTTACATAAACTAGTATAATTCACTAATATCCCCTACACATGATTTAAAGATATATGTGAATTAACTATTGCGTTACTGGAATGAGACATACCTCCGAACTACAAGAAAGGTGATGGTAAACTAAAGTAACAATAAATCCTGAAATTAAAGCTTCACTTGAGATCAGAAAGTAAATTTGTTACTGAATCTCGACAAGTAAAGGAGTTACTTGGTATTTCCAAAGGACCGCAAGGTTATAAGAAATAAGTGGGAGTCTTAAAGGAAAAAGCGTGATTCATCAAGAAGGGTCTTGATCGAATTCAAATGAATTTGATTCATACTGCTGAATGTCTGGTGGATTTAGAATCTTGTGAAGAAAGTCTCGAATTGATAATTGATCAAGAGATTTTGAATTGTTCGAGATGTCGAGAAAGTATATGCAATATGCATAAAGCTGAGTGGGAGCTGGGAGTCTTCCAGGATTAATATGTGGTTGACATATTCTTGCTAGGAAGTATTGTTAAGTTGTTAAAACTCACACATGTAAGTGACATATTTTGAGTGGGAGATCAATGGGATTCATTTGTGTATGACACATTATGAATAAATACCAAAAGCCAATAAATAAATAAATGATGATTTATGGGAACATGCGACATTGAAATCTAGGAGATTGAGATATGTCCTATGTGATTATGCTGGAATGAATTCCTAAAAGATTCTAAATGGTTCAGAATATGAATTATTTAGGAAGAGTCCTTAATAATTCTAATGGGTTTAGGAAAGATCATTAAGTGTGGAAGTCCACAATTTAAAGAATAGGATGTTCGGACATCCACTATGTTGTGACATAGGATTCTAAATTGAAATCATGACAAAACACTCAACATAATTTGATCCACATTCTTATTTAAAAGAACAAGTTCGGAAAATGATTAGTGAATCATCAACGGTGATTTAGGATTGTCCACAGTATCTAGAGAGATTTGTAGACATGTTTCCGAATCTGTAAAGACAAAATACTTAAAGAATAAAGTGTTATACTGGAAAGGATATATGTTGAATTTAAGAAGATCGCATTAAAGGTTACCTCAGGCATAGTTGAAGCATGGTGGATGAAACATTCAAAAATTGCATAGGATGCATTTTAAATTGGAAATTTACATTTAATAACACAATATGTGAATACTATCATGTGTTGTATAAGTGTTGGATCTTTGAGAAGAAATTTCTCATAGAGTGTATTCCAAATACTTAGTTCCCATGAGAAAGTCCCCGAGACCTATCTAAAGTCACTACCGGTATCTGGAACATGAATAACCCCATTCTGTTGCTGAAACATGGTACATGCACAAGAATTTATCATGGATATGATAAAAGGTATTATTGTCATACAGGATGACATTAATAAGTTGCAAAGGATACACAAGGAATTAAGTGTTCATTTTTAGA
Organism: Avena sativa; assembly: GCA_916181665.1. NCBI lineage: Eukaryota > Viridiplantae > Streptophyta > Magnoliopsida > Poales > Poaceae > Avena > Avena sativa. Next base: position 47,868,951 of record OV702279.1, on the reverse strand, counting down.
CTTAGAACTCTTCATTGAGCGAGCATAATCAGAAGCACCAAGGAGTGTGGTATTGATGATTGGATAACAAATGTAGCTAGTTTATTTGTACTCTAGTGCAAGTGGGAGACTGAAGGGAATATGCCCTAGAGTCAAATATTAGATGGCATAGTTCATAAAGTTTATGATCAAAGTTTTATATCATGCTATAACTATATTGATAGGGAAACATCAATACACGCGTGATATACAAACAAACAGTATTTGCTGGTGAATCTCTAGTTACTGGTTCATTGGTCAACGAATGATCAAAGGTTTCCTGATCATGAAGGTGTTGGAGATATGCTCAAGAGGCAATAATAAAGTGGTTATTATCATATCTTTATGTTTATGACGAATGTCTACATCCCATGCTATAATTGTATTAACCGGAAACATTAATACTTGCGTGTTTTGTAAACATAAAAGAGTCCCTAGTAAGCCTCTTGTTAAACTAGATGATCATGGTTTCATTATCATGAACATTAGATGTTATTAATAACAAAATCATATCATTAGGAGAATGATGTGATGGACATACTATAGTTAGTAAAGCATAAGATCAAGTCATTTAGAGTTTGTTTGCTACAAGCTTTCAAATACATAGTAACCTAAACCTTCGACCATAAGATCATGATAATCACCATCACCGGATGGATGCTTTGATGACATCACACTTTGTAACTGGGTGCTTATAAAGGTGGCATTAGGTATTCTGAAAGTATGGATTGAAGCGCCACTTCCGGAGAATAAGATTCATATAAGGAAAGTGGTTTTCCGGGGTTCAGAAAAAGTTTTGATGTTTTGACCAGATACTTCTAGAATGTTCTAGAGGAACCACCAGTGGTTCCACCACCTTGGGAGGGGGTCACTCTGATAGTGGCATGCCCTAGGGGCCAGCCGCACCAAAACCTAAAGGGACAATTTGGCCAACACTAGTAAAAGGGTCAAACCCTAGTTTGAATAGTCAAATCCTAGTTGGAAAAGTCAAACTCTAGTTTTTGGTAAGAGGGAAGACTTGGTGGGAAAGGTTCCAACTCTCCCCTTGGTGGTCGAGTTGGGGGGACACGGCCTGGGTTGGGAACCCTTGGCTGGCCGCCCCTACTTATATAATGAGGGGTGGGGGCGCACCTCCCACACCCTTGTACATTGGCGCCTAACCTAGCCGCCCCCTCTCTTATATCTTGTCCACCGTCCTACTCCGGCTTAGGCGAAGCCCTGCAGAAATCTCTCCTCCACCACCACCACCATACCGTCATGTTGTTGGGATTCCGAGGGGATCTACTACCTCCGCTGCCTGCTGGAACTAGGGAGATGAAGGTCTTCATCGACTACCATATGTGTGATCGACTGCGGAAGCGCTGCCAGAATGTGGCGCCAGAAGGATCATCTACACGATCTTGAGATCGGCAAGTGATCGACTGCATCAACCATGAGAATCCGATCTCGTTAAACGCTTTGGATCTACAAGGGTTAGTTCTCTACAATTTCATTGCACCGATCTCATAGATTAGATCTTGGATTTTCCATAGATTGGATCTTAGTTTTATGCGTTCTTGCGATAGAATTTTTTTGTTTTCAATGCAACAAACCCTACAGTGGTATCAAAGCCGAATCTATACGTAAATCTGTTGCACGAGTAGAACACAACGGTTTTGTGAGCGTTGATGCTCTTGTTGTCGCTTGCTTTTCGTGTACTTTTCATCTTGCGACATGGTGGGATGAAGCGGCCTAGGCTAACCTTACATGTCGTCGCACATGAGACTTGTTCCATGCTCAACGTGCAACTTGCATTGCACAAGTGGCTTTGCATGTGCCTATCTCTTCCACCATAGTTAAGATTCAATTTACAATGGGCACTTGACAACACTTGTATCAATGTTGTGGTTCTCTGTAACACCCTCAGATCGGTCCTATGAAAGTTTCAGCGATTCCCGCCAAACCCGCATAGAAACGATTCAAAGGTGCCCACCAGGAACTTGCGTGCAGGTTGAAAACGAAGTAATATAATTATACAATAGTCCATGATAGAACCCACAGAACATATATATATATATATACAACAACGACTCAAAGAGTCAAGAATAAAGATATACAATACAAAGATCCAAATTACCTGGAAAATGATGCAACGTCCGAGTACGGACAAGATGCAAATGGGGCTAAGAGCCCTGAAGAATAACCAATGGCGTCCATAACCCTGCCCAGGCCAAGCCGGAAGGGTAACCCTGCAAACGACGCCGATCTCAAAAACCTGCTACAACAAAAGGGGTGCCGGCAAAGGTCAGAGGAAAAAGAGAGCGGTCAGTACTGAGGCCAGTACACGGCGAGTCTTAGAATTCAGCTGTCCTCACCTACAGAGGTATGGTGGACTGAAGCGGCAGCGCATCATGCACTAAACAACCTATAGAGACTCAAAGCAACTGTCGGCTATCAGAGAAACATGAGAAAGACATATTCGGATTTAGCCTGATACTAGCACCAATCATACCCATCCTGGTATTTCCCCCTCGAGACCAAACGAGGAAGTCATGCCGAGGAAACTCACACAGTTGGCAATTTTATTCATTCTTTCTGTGGTGGTTGTCCAACTTACTAGTCATATCAGATTCAAGTGAAATTATAATAGTGAGCTTTAATTATAGTTGTCTATGATCTAGAGCTGTGCTCCAAGTCGTCCATAACCGCGAACACGGCTTCTCGAAAATATTTAACCCTATAGGGGTGCACAAAAGTTTCCACACGCACCTACACCCTTGTTGTCAGATCAGGTAGGTACAAGATCACAAAACATACACCCAACGGTATGTCGACGGGGTTTCAGACACGATGTTTCCCAAGCCCAAAGCAAGCACATGGGGGTGACCCCACTAAGCTACCCGCAACAAAGTCGGCCGGCTCCGGAACGGACCCAGAGGTTTGTGCCAATGGTTGTAAACGACTGGGAACTCAAAAGTGTGACTGGGCTTGTCGATACCGCGAAAACATTCCGCATTTATTCCTAAACAGTACAGACGCTCCACGCGCAATAGTAAATAAAGCAGTAAAGCATGGCATAAGTACAGGATAGTAATAAAGCTCCAAACTAGTTTGTGCCCCCCGGTACAGTACTTTGAAATCAGGTACTAAATCGATGGGGGTGCGCACACACCCCACCTATGGTTATCACGCTCGATCTTGGAACAGGTGTCAAGAACTCGGGGTCCTACGGGACACTAGTGAGCGGTTAAAAACCAAATATTGTCTATTACCCACCGATTCCTCTGCATTATTTAGCTACTTTCAATTTTAGTTATTAAACGGTAATTAAATCCATGATCATCTCCACCATTAAGCATGTGCCAACCACCCAACAACGGTGGAACATCGACGGCACGAAGCAACACCTAAGCAAGCAACTACGACTCGGAAGGCCGACTATCTACCAAACAACAGGTAATAGGGGGTGTCCAAGGCAATATAGGTTTGCAAGGGATATCACGGGTACGAAAACTACAGCATCGCACCGCAGATAGCAATAGATCAACATGAGGAAATAAAAACTATAAAAGTAAGATAGATAGAAAGGGAGAGAATGCTCGCCTGAAAAACATTGCCGAAGTTTCATAACCGAAGAACTTGTCGAAGCCCACAACACCTCATGGTTTTATTCGGGAAGAAGGAAAACACTAAAAGAAACAAGCGATGCAACAAATATAACTAATGCGGAAGAATCGGTATGTTCATGATATGATACATGACATGGCAAGTTACTAATGCCAACTATGTCAAAAAGGTATTAGGAGCATAGCACATTGATGATATAGCATTCGTGAGTCTTTATTATTAAGAAACAATTAGTTCCTAATTTTATTTATCATGTTCCTTGCATAAAAAATACTGATTATAAAACTGCTCTTAATGCATGATGTAAATGATAACATGGATATCATGGTTGGAGAGGTCTTGTCGCGCTGATCAATTTGGATATATTATTTTCTGAATTTGGATTTACGGATTTAAAGTTATGAATTTATTAAGAAAAAGCATTTCTTAACAATTAAATTATTTCGAAATTTTAAATTGTTTAAATGATATAATAAATAACATATTCACAACCCTCAGGTTTGTCTGATTAAAAAACATATATTAAACATATTATTTGGATTTATAATTTTAAAGCAATATTTAAATCAAACATACTCCCTCTGTCCAAAAAATAGATGTCTTAGATTTGTCAAAATTTGAATGAATCTAGACACTATTTAGTATATAGGTTCATCCAGATTTTGACAAATCTAAGACATTTATTTTAGGATGGAGGGAGTATTAAAGAGGGGTCAAAGTCAAAGGTTTGACTAGATAGAGTCAAATCTGGTCAAATTTGAAAACATGGATGGATTCACATTTGAAAAATATTCCTATTTCGTTTTGCAAATTTTCCCAAATTCCAAACAGATTCAAAGATATGAATTATTTGATACATATTCATTTTCCTGAAATTTCTAATTGATTAGCAAATCCTGTGACTTTTCTCACCCGTGGCTGATCTACCCAAGGTCACCGACAGGTGCGCTAGCGAGTGGAGATGCCACTGCACGCGCGAGCGAACCAGACATCAACAAGTGGCAGAAGGAGGGACCGCGGGTTCAGGCCTAGAAAGCGGAGTGGCTAGATTGCAAAACCTACATGGATGGTTGGGTGATTGGATCTGTTGAACGGAACAGATTTTGCGAAATAGGCCTAGCTGAACTCGACTTCGGAGGAATATTGAGAGCAATCTACTGCATATTTGGCGACGCCGTAAAAATACAAATTGTAGATGGGACGTCAGGTAGAAAATTTGGTGTTTCGATTTTTGCCGTGGAAGGTTTAGAACGACGGGAAAAGGGGGGGGGGGGGGGGGGGGGGGATCAGAGGTGCATGCTACTGATGGGTTGGACAGAATAAGAGCAGAAATGCAGTGATATCATGCGAACTTCGGCGGATGTTGGCGGTGAATCCTTTGGGAATTTGAACAAGACACACAGATTAAAGTTGGAGAGGGGACGCCGGATTACCACTTTGGTTAAGGTGACTTCGCCAGATCTGGGCGGTAGCTTTAGGAAACCTGTCGAAAACAGATGGGTATGCGGCTGTATTCAGACTAACGGAAAAATTCAGAACTGAAACTGCGCACACATAAAACGTCGATCTTCCGGCGAAGAGTGGTGGAGCTTTGGACCTCCGTTTTGGGCATGGCCAGGCTTGATGGAAAGAGGACACACCAGGCTACATAGTGGTGCAAAGATCTAGAGCTGGAGAGATCTGGAGGCGAAGCACGCTTGCAGCGAACGGTGGCAGAAAACAGGGCTGCTGTGCGTGCTGTTGCTGCTGCTGACGGAAAGTTTGAGCAAGATGCTGGACCGGATTGACAGCATACGCACACGATGGAATTCCGGCAACGACGCCGAGATACCGGCAACAACAAGACAAGGGAGAGCGGGAATAGGGAATTGGGACTCACCTTGATCAATTCCCAACAGAAACGGGGGCCGCATACGCACGGAATTAGGGTGTCAAGCGGGGCGGGTTGCGGCACAACTTTTTAACTAATCCTTTATTAATTTTGCTAGATCTTGAGATCTCGTTTTTCTATATTTTCTTTTGTGGGTCATTATGCAGGTGCCGCTTGCCACCCTACACGGGATGACGGCGGACGAAGTGGCTCTCCTTGGGCTCAACAAGGACGATGACGGGGAGGCAGTGCCAAGCAGTTCCGACTCCTTCCTGGCAGGGCGGCTCGACGCGGATGAAGACAGCGACAGAAGCAGCTTCGCTAGGACCGCTCATGCCCATGGTGGCTAGGAGGCGGCGGATACAGAGGTGGGCGTCGATAGCATCCGAGAGGGGAATTGGCGGCACAAGAGCGGAAGGGAGGAAGGCTAGGGTTCAGAGACAACAAGGGGATAAGAAGGAGGCGCGCACGCTTACGCCATGCAGTGGATTGACAAGGATGACGGCGGGCAAACGAGCACCTGCTCCGTCGAGCGCTTGCACAGAGGGGAGACATTGACGGATTCACGGAAAGAGATAATGAACAAGACGGCGTCGTGACGCTTCCAACAAAGGGTATCGGGCCTCCGGGATGGTCTAGGGAAGGACTGCTTCGCTGGGAGGCTTGGTGGGCTGCTGCAGGCCTCACTCCCTAATGATTATTCTCATTTGATTCCTTTTTTTGTCTTGAATTTTTTTTTGGTTGAATTGTTTGCAAAACTTGTAAACAGCTGCTGAATACAAAACATAAGAACAACAGGAAAACTGAAAGTAGTGCAGGGGTGGTTAGATGGTATAGGTTAGAGAGATGAGGGAGATGGGGTGGTGGTGGTAAAGGGTATAGGTGGACTTGTTTCAAAATAAATTACAAGCTCAAGATTGTAGACAACACATCAAAGAAAAGAAGTTAAGAAGAGAGGGTGGGGGGTTACTTGCATGGGCCATTGTAACACCATCAGAATCGGCCCTATGCAAGTTTCAGCGATTCCCGCCAAACCCGCATAGAAACGATTCTGAGGGTGTTAAAGAGTGGTATCAGAGATCAGCAGTTACGATACCCCACTGGTCCAGCCTGTAGGATAACCTAGCTAACGGTCGATGTAGAGTGTAAAAACTATTTTTGAAAATCGGTTCGATAGATCTGATTAGGTCTGCTTTTAGTCCTTACCCCTCTGCTATTCTCCTCTTATCTCTGCGTGTTTTGAATCTTCTCTCCTATATTTTTCTCGAGTCCAGGAATCTCGTGGTTGGGTTTCCGTCGTACCTTCAGGGCTTCGCTTCCTTCCTTTTGTAACGGTGTTTTGGCATCCGATCTTCATGCTACCCGAGGAATCTTATTTTGTTGTATCTTTTAGTGGACCCAAAAATTCACTAAATTTTTTCTTTGTATCTCCGGTGTTTTCCGATACGACGAAGTCATCTACACCACATCTGATGAGAACCTGCATCCCTCCTTTGTTTCCGAACCTCGCTTGTCGAGATCTTCAGTCTGAATTCCGAGAGTTGGTTGCATAATTCTCCTATTCATGCGCAGAGTAATGCTTTGGGTGCGCGATGGACTGATCACCATCCGACTACTCTTATCATTCACTCTTGTATATTGAATCGGTGGATTAAGCGATTTTACTCCTTCCACAGAAGTTAGAGGTGGCCTTATCGTTTGATGTCTCTGCCTTCATCTGTGTTTTGCCGGAGTGTTCACTCGACGAACGTGAGCAACAATCCTTGTTGGTGGTGTCGCCGAATTCAATATGAAGAAAGAATCCTTGTTAGTGGTGTCGTGAAGATCTACACGAAGCGAGAAGATTCAGACCGTCAGCCTTCTTTCCTGCACCATGAGGCGGATCTCGAGGGCGAGATCCATTGTTAGTGGTGTCGAATTGTAGCACCCCGGCAAAACCACCACTAGAAAATCGCGTGTTAAATAATACTTTGTGCATAATCATGACATCATCATGCATATTAATTGCCAAAACTGTTTCGCCAAAAGCCTACTTTGTTTTCTAAATATCTTCTCCTTTAATTCCAAATTTAAAAGCCTAGTCTCACTAGATATTTTATTTGTCAAAAACTGTTTACAAAAGTTGTTTCTATAAAATAAATGAACACATCAAAATAAAATAGTTTTGTAAAACCGGGGAGGCAGTCCAGCCGGCCAGGCTAGAGACCCAACCATCCACACCACCTACTACCCGGCCCATCTAATCCCTAATCCCCAATCCCTATCAAACCCTAGATACAAACCAATCCCCCCACCCTTCCCACCTGCCGCTGCCACTCTCCCCTCGCACCCGCAACGCACACATGCTACAAAAACGCACTTAGATAGACACACCGATGCCCTCCCCGTCACGTTCCCTGGCCCCGCGTGATCCCCGGGCCCCACCCTCTCTTGCGTCGTGCGACGCCCACCCACCCCGCGTTTCTCCCCCCGTTCTTCTCCGTGCCGCCTAACCACCCGATCGATCCTCCGCCGCCACCCCCTTCCCCCTGCATCCCTGACCCTGCCGCCAGGGGCTTCTCTCCTCGCCGTCGCAGGCACCCCCACCGCGGCGCGCGCCCTCGAGCTTCACCGCCACGGCCTCCAGCACCATCTCTCCGTTCCAGCCTCCCCCCGATGCCACCCTCCTAGACCCCGCTGCCTCCTCTCCTCCGGCCATCGTCCACCGTCCGGGACACGCATCGCCGCCCCTCTCGAGCCTCGTCGTGCCTCTCCCTCCTCAAGCTCTGCAATCGGCCGCAGCCAGGAGCCCCTAGCCACGTGCGTGCTACTGTCCCTCCCCGCGAGCTCCCCTCGTCGCCCTTCCTCGACAGCCTTCCTCTGCCCTGCGATCCAGCGCCGCCCCATGGGCACCTCCTCTACCGGCGCTCCGTGCAAGCTCGCCAGCGCTGCTCTGTCGGGACCGTCCTCCGCTCTCTGTTTGACCATGGCCAACACCCTGTTGGCCCTTGTTATCGTTGATACGTCAGTGTAAACCAGGTGAAGCTCGCGTCCGTGCGTGTATGCGCTGGTGTTTTTGTGCTGTTGTATCAAGGCAGTGTCCTCACCCCTCGCTCACAGTACCAGACCTTTGTCTATATCCCATCGACGCTATCAAGACCCCCGCACCGAGTATAAGTGCATCCGAAGACCACCGGTGCCGAACCAAGCACGACATCGTCACCGAAGTGCCGCTACTGGAGAACCACCGACGTGAACTGTCATTATGTCAAGATCTCCCGAAGACCGATCCCTCGAACCCTCGGAACCCCAAGGTCACTGATCCAATGTGTGATCCCCTTTTCGAGCCCCGTAATTTTATAATATATGATATCTACTTGTTGCATTTTATTGTTCATGCTTGCACACATATCATGTAGTTGGGGGGTTTTCTATCGATTCACCTCATAATTAAATATGGAGGCCATATGCGGGCGAATCTAGTCTAATATTGGCTCCATTTAAATTGTGTAGCGAACCGGTGATATATTTTTCCATGTTAAGAAAACATTTAAATTTCGGGGTACCTAAATGACATGAACCTATTAATTAATTGTCGGGACCCCGGTTCCGCTTAATATTGCCTAACTGCATCGCAGCTTTGCCATGTCAGACATCATACATGCATCATTCCCGATCTTCTGCCGTAGTATTAAATAGTGCATCCGATGTTTTTTCTAGTGTTTTGCTTCTTCACGGATTAGGCCGATGAGTTGATGCGAGTGTCGACCCGATCTTCGGATGAATCTTCGACAATATTTTCAGGCGAGCAATCTCCCCCTTTCTACCTATCTTACTTTTATAGTATTTATTCCCTCATGTTGATCTATTGCTATGTGTGTTGTGATGCTATAGATTACGTACCCCGCTATACTTCCCTGCAGCCCTTATATTGCCATGGACACATCCTATTACCTGTTGTTTGGTAGATAGCCGGCCTTGCGAGTCGTAGTTGCTTGCGCATGTGATGTGTCGCTTCGTCGATCTTCCACAGTTGTTGGAGTAATGCCGCATGTTTAATGTTGGATAAGATCATGGCTTTAATTACTGTTTAATAACTAAAATTGAAGTAGGTAAATAATGCAGCGGCACAGGTGGACAATAGATGTTATTTGGTTTTTAACCGTCCACTTGTGTCCCATAGGACCCCGAATACTTCATACCTGTTCTTTGAATATTCGCACTATCCACATGTGGGACCATGAATCCCCCTAACCCTAGCTTGAGTCATATTTAATTCCTTGGGGCCACAAGTAGTTTGGGGCTTTATTGCTATCCTGTACTTATGCCATGCTTTACTGCTTTATTTACTATTGCGCGTGGAGCGCCTGTACTGTTTAGGAACAAATGTGGAATGTTTTCGCGGTATCGACAAGCCCAATCACACTTTCGGGTTCCCAGTCGTTTACAGCCATTGGCACAAACCTCTGGGTCCGTCTCGGAGCCGGCCAACTTCGTCGCGGGTAGCTTGGTGGGGTGGCGCCCTAAAAATCAAATATCAATCTTGCGAATGTTCTGTCGTGATGACTCATTGGGTTTTTATTTGGTTCTTTCCGAGGTTGATCGTGCGTGTGTTGCTATTTGTGCCCCCCCTTCAGGGTAAAAATTTCTGAAAGCCGTGTCCGTGGTTATGGACGACTTGGAGCACAGTATCTCGATCATAGACAACTATAACTAAAGTAGTGCTATAAATTTGACTTTATAATGACTAGTAATCAGCTTCAGTACAACGGAATGGCTAAATAAATTTACCAACAACTGCTGGTTTTGGGATGCCTCATGCTATATGTATCTGACTAGTAAGTACTGCAACTACAACGGAATGGTTAACTAAAACCGCCCACTGTTTATAATATCAGGATGACTCATGCTATCTATATCTGATTAGTAATTGCCGCAACTATAACAGAATGAATAAAACTGCCAACTATGTGAGTTCCTCGGTTGACTTCCTTGTTTGGTCTCGAGGGGGAAATACCAGGATGGGTCCGAATAGGTCTTTCTTATACCTATGTGATAGTCGCCAGTTGTATTGAGTCTCTATAGGTTGTTTAGTGCATGCTGCGCTGCTGCTTCAGTCCACCATACCTATGTAGGCGAGGACCGCCGAATTCTAGTCTCGCCGTGTACTGGCCTCAGTATGACCGCTCTCTTTTTCCTTTGCCCTTTGTCGGCACCCCTTTTGTTTAAGCAGGTTTTGAGATCGACGTTGTTAGCAGGGATACCCTTCCGGCTTGGCCTGGGCAGGGTTATGGACGCCGTTGGTTATTCTTCAGGGCTCTTAGCCCCATTTGCATTTTGTCCGTAGTCGGACGTTGTATCGTTTTCAAGGTGATTTGGATCTTTGTATTGTATATCTGTATTCTTGACTCATGGAGTCGTTGTTGTATATATCGGTTCTGTGGGGTTCCATCATGGACTATTGTGTAATGGTATTACTTCATTTTCCACCCGCACGAAAGTGCCTGGTGGGCACCTTTGAATCGTTTCTATGCGGGTTTGGCGGGAATCGCTGAAACTTGCATAGGGCCGATTCTGAGGGTGTTACAACCATGCAAAGAAAAAGTCCAAGAGATCAAATGCAGGTCAGATAAGATCCATAACCTTCATATGTGAGCTAGATTTCAAACTACCAAAAGTTAACAATGCACCCATATAAAGTATGGTTGGAATGTAGATAGGTGGTATCAAGTGAAAAGAAAAGGATGTCAAGCTAGAAGATGGAATGAAAGGAAGAGATATTCCCTCAGAACAATTAGGGCATTTGCGCTAGATCCAAAACCCAACTACAAAGTATCAAGAGGCAAATGCAATATATCAAGAAGCAAATACAAGTGATACAATCTATATAATGCATATGAGATAAGAACCAAATAGAGCGGTTTTTATATGATGCTCAAATGTAAAGTGGCATGGTAACATGATCATGATATAATGATAATGCAATGAATGGTATGTAGGAAGTAGCAATATAGACTAGGCAAGTAGCATCATAATTGTTAGACAATTGGGATTATACATTCTTGTTCGTAGGTAAGAACGGTTCTAACATGAAAGCCGCAAGCCACGTAAAACATGCAAAAAAAATTAGAGGCGTCTAACTTGTTTTTGCAGGGCATGTGATGTGATGTGATATTGCCATGATGTGATTGTGATTATAGTTGATGTATGCAACGATCCTTATTATAATATGGCAACCGGCAGGAGCCTGATGTTTGTCTTTAAATTTGTGAAGACATGCGTGTCTATTCATCATGCAATAGCTTTATTCCAAGTAGTTGTAATAGTTGTTGTTGGTGATGTACAACCATGAAGCAGAGCCATGGACCTTGACACCATGCTAGTGATGATGGAGATCATGTTCGTGCTTTGGAGATGGAGATCAAAGGCACAAGAAGAAACGCAATATAATATCACATATTATGAATTGCATGTGATGTTAATCCTTTTTATGCATCTTGTATTGCTTAGATCGCGACGATAGCATTATAAGATGATCCCTCTCACTAAATATTAAGTAATAAAGTTTTCATCCTTAGTAGGCACCGTTGATAAGACTCGTCATTTGGAAGCATCACGTGATGATTGGGTGTGATAGATTCTACGTGTGCATACAACGGGTGCAAGCCAGATTTGCATATGCGGATACTAAGGTTAACCTTGACAAGTCTAGCATGTACGTACATGGTCTCAGAACACGGAATACCGAAAGGTAAAGCATGAGTCATATCGATGATATGATGAACATGTTGATTATTCGCCTTTGAAGCTACATCATCTCTCGTGATAATCGGACTTGGTGTAGTGGATTTGGTTCGTGTAATCACTAAGGCAACATGAGGGATATTGTTTTGAGTGGGAGTTCAAAAGTAATATGATTAAATGTTGAACACAATTTATCATAAATTAAATCAAAGTGAATTTGCATAATTGTTGTAGTCATTGGCATCTATTCACCACTTTACGCTTAGTTATAATTGAGATTATAGAACTATAGAATTCTGGATAGTTACTTTATGAACTGGTATCGTATTGTTTTGAGTGTTAATCTAAAGTTTAAAAGTCCTATTGCAAACTTCCAGCAAACTCCGTTTACTCCATGAAGTTTAATAATTAGTATTAAATTAAGAGTAATAATACTAGTGTTAGTATCTAAGAATCATGTTTGCCTCCCTGATCCTTGATATTCAAAAGGTTGATTTAGTACCAAGGTTATCTAGGAACTGAAAGGACTGTTTCCGAAACCATCATGTGTGGAAGATAATGCGATATCTGAAACAATGTTTTGGTTGCAACATGATAGAGTATAATATGGCAAAACTTATGTTCTCATATTTGATGAGAATTTGCAAAAGTTGGATACGCTAGTCGTCCTAATCCTCCAAAAGGTTTTGGAAAGCAACATTATACTCGCCATTCACCGTTATAAGCTAAAGTAGCTTGATCATGAAAATTTTCATGATAAGGATGAATGAAAGATGTAGGTAAAATGTTTACTACACTAAAATATTACTAAATAATGGAATTCAAAAGAATGTCAAACATTTGATGATGGTGATCTACTTCAAAGTGGAAGTCCAAAGACATTAGTATTTGACTATACACGCTTTGGACCATGTGTCATATGTATGGCGTAACTGTTGATGTTGATAGATTCTTTTAAAATGGAAAAGGAAATGATGAAAGAGAATCTCAGAAATATTTGGAATAAAAGAAAAGACTAGAATTGTCCATCATAGGTATATAGATGATATACATGTTATGGTTGTATTCTTTGCTTGTTAAACAATGTGGTTCTTTGGTATTGGATACCGAATTTGTTGGTGTGAATTGTCATACGGAACAACATAATTCATGAACTACAATGGCCTAAGTAACTAGCAAGTGTATATGTGATGATGTTCATCGAAAACAAACAAAGTGTTGTTGTGTTTCTTGTTGACATAAAAGCTTACCTTCAAGATTTGTTTTAATAATTGTTATTTTGATAAGAAATTATGAGAACAAAAGGTTGTTCAAATAATTTCTGTATTCCATAATAGATGGATGATATACAAGTCTAGTTGGAGAAATCATATCCATAAACCTAAAGCTAAAAATGTCGCAAGACAAATGATTGAAAGATCACTTACGAAGGGACATCACCGTTTAAATTATATTGGAAAGATAACATGAAGGAACTCCATGTTGATGGAATTTTGGAGTATTCTGATTTTGATCAAATGACACTTGTGAGACTTTCCTAGAGATAACTGAAACTCTTTTCATAGGACAAAGGGAACAGATGACTAACTTATTGGAATTTGTACATATTGATGTATGTAGTCCATTATGTGTAGTCGTGAGTGATGGATTTCAGCTTCATATGCTTTCTCCGAAAATTTGAGTGAATATATGTGTATATTTACTTATTGAGGAAGAAGTATGAAACATTTGAAAATGTTCAAAGACTTTCAAGATGAAGTGGAAAATCATTGTTACAAGAAAATAAAAGAGTTTATGATTGGATCATAAAGGAAGATATTTGAGTTACAAGTTTAGCAAAACACCTAAGATTTGAGGAATCATTCCATGGATTTGCATTTCCTGAAACACCATAGAGTATGGAGTGTTCGAGATATGTAATGAAACCTTGTTTGACATGGTAAGATCAAAGGTTTCCTTTATAAAACTGCCATTATATTTTAAAGATTAAAGCCTTTTGATGGGGATATGCCTACCAGGGTATACCCAGCAGGACGTTTCCGACCGGCCCAGGCGCCTGCGAGTGGGCCTACGGTAACGATGACTAGATCAAGACCTGGCGTGGACTCAAGCGACTGGAAGCTGAAGGCCCAGGAGCGTAGCTAGGCCCAGTCGGATTAGGTTAAACGATTGCTGAAACCTTAACTGATTCGGTTGAGATTTGTAAACCCTAGGAGGGTGAGTATATATAAACCTCCCTAGAGGGCGTGTAGAGGATACGTTCCATCATCCACCCAAGCGACTCGCTGCCTAGCCGCCGAGCTCGCCCCATTGTACTTCCACCATAATACAATCTAGCAGGAGTAGGTCTTTACCCTCCGGGGGGCAGAACCTGGGTAAATCCTTGTGTCTCTGCCCTCATCTCGCACCGCAGATGGCTGGCCGCCCTTGCCCCATGTTCTACTACTCGCTGCCGATTGCAGCATCTGCCGTGGTCATTCCCACGATAGTGGCGCCCACCGTGGGGCCTGGCCGGTCTGGCCAGTGTTCTGCGGCGAGATCCAATCTGCCCATCAATGAGTCGATCGTCACCGGCCGCATGATAGTGATCGACGAGATGCTCCAAATCTTACCGAGCAGCTACGTCCCGGCGGCGCGACTAGTCACACATAGCATGATCCTGCCGGTCGGCACGATCAGTCTCTTCGTCGGCCTCACCGACGTCATCGTCTCGGAGGACTCGGCTCGCATCCGCGAGTCGCCGCCACGCGACCAGCTCTCCGAGAGTCAGGTCCGCATGATCCACCGCCTCGCCTCCGAGTACAATTCAGCCCACATCGACGTGGCTGAAACCACCGTGGCCGCGGAAGAAGCGACCCTCAACGACGACGCCGACTCGGCGACCCTGGCGTCACTCGCCGGATCCATCATCGCCGCGTCGCCCGCGGGCTCCATCACCCATGTCTCCAACGCCGGAGACTTCGAGGATCCCTCCATCCTTGGGATCTTCGACTTCGACTCCGGGTCGGAGAACTCCGCCGATCTCCGCGACGGGACCGGTCGCCACGCCGCGACCTACATGGCGACTGGCGCGGACCCTCCGGAGGATACATTCTCCACCCCGATCCCTCCCAACACAACGGCAACGGAGGTCGAGGAACTCCGCCTGAAGCTGGCGGAAGCAGTCCGCAAGGAGCAAGCCGAGCGCGAAAAATTTCGCCTCGAGCAGGTGACGGCGCAGGAGCTATCACGCTACCACCAACAACGAATCAGGTTGCGCCTGAACCCCACCGTCCAGGGGCGCACCCTGAACTTCGACGACGAGAGCGACCCGGCCCGCGCGGCCGAGCGCGCGATCTGCAAGAATGCGTCGGCAGGAGGAAGCGCCCGACCCCCACCAGGGTCGACGACGAATGGCGCACCACCTCCACCCAACCGTGCACCCCCTAGGGACCAGCCGCGGATCATGGTCTCCTCACGGGAACGAGACGCGAACGGCCTACCACTGTTCTCCACCCCGATGGACAACCTCGTCGCGGGCCGAGCAGCAGTCGACAACATCGCGGCCACCAGTGACGGCGCCCTACAGATCCAATACGTCAAGGCTTTGCTCGCAAAGGCGGTTGAGCAACAAAACGCAGGCGTCGACTCACAGGGTCGGATGTACTCGCGTTCATCGGGCAACAGAGCGGCCTCAAGCGGCCGCCCCATGGCAGCAAACACCCTCAACTGCCCGCCACCCGAACCACTGCAGCTCCAACACCGACCCGCGAACGCGGCACTCTCCACCAACGACCCCTATCCGGCGACCAACTTCGTCGCCGCCAACGGTCAGCCCGTCGACGCCCGCACGCACATCATCAACAACCAGAGCTGGCGCGCACGCCAGCCCGACGACCTGCGGCATACCCTAACCAACCGCCGCGACGACGAGCCAAGGGGGTCGCTAAGCTGACTTAGGCCCCGATGCTTCGGACCGATGATCCGAGGCGAAAGATACCCGGCGAACTTCAAAGCGCCGAAGGAAATAGAGAAGTACGACCCCTCGTACGATCCCTCTGTGTGGCTGAATACGTACCTCATGGCAATGGGGATCGCCGGCCACACCGATCTACTAGCCGCCCGCTACCTCCCCCTGATGATGGAGGGGGCGTGCAGGCAGTGGATCAACACTCTCCCCGCGGATAGCATCGACTCCTGGGAAGAGATGCGCGACGCCTTCGTCAGGCACTTCGAGGGTTCATACACCCGCGCCACCACCATCGAGGACCTGGAACGATGTGTCCAGGGACCTCGCGAGTCAACCCGCAGCTGGGTCCAGCGGTGGCAAGAACTGTGGTACAACGCGGTCGGCATCCACCCAGACACCGCAATCCACTGCTTCAAGACCTCGTGCCTCTACGAGGCCCTGGTTGCCAAGCTCAAACGAGCATACCGCACACTCGACAACATACCGGATCTCCTGGAGATCGCCAAAAGGTACGCGGAGGAAGACCCAAATCAAGAAACCGACGACGAGTCGGGAGGACAACGCCGCACGAGTGGCAACGACAACGGACGACGATCCGATCTATGCTACAGCAACACTCGCCTCACCGGCAAGTGCCGCAGTGACGGGCGAGTCGACTTCGTCTCCAACGCTGGGTACGCGCAGCGCGATCCCAAGAGCTTCCGCTGCGACGGGGGGCAACGCCGCGATGGCGGCAACTACAAGGCGAAGCCAAGGTTCGACCCCGCGGCCCTCCTTAACCAACCTTGTGTATTTCACAGCAGGGAAGGAAAGCCCGCCACGCACACGACCACCGACTGCCACTCTCTCAAGGAGATCGAGAAGGCACGACGAGCGCAGGAAGACCCCGACAACAACCCGCCAAACGGCGGAAAATTCGGCAGCGTGGCCGGCTCGCTCCACACCTTCACAGGCTTCACCACGAAGCGCGAGAAGAAGGTCATCGCCCGCGCCGTCTCCATCAACGCGGTGGCCCAGGTGGACGTTCCCCAGTTCCTCAACTGGTCGGAGCAACCAATCACTTGGAGTCGCCAGGACCACTCGCCACGCATCGAGTACCCAGGCCGAGTCGCCCTGGTGGTCAAGCCCAAGGTGGGAGACTACTGGCTCCCCAAGACATTGATGGACGACGACAGCTCCATCAACATCCTATACCTGGACACCTTCAGGCGACTGCGGCTCCCACAGTCGATGGTCGAGACGACCTACACCACGTTCCACGGCATCGTCCCCGGTCGGAAGGCGTACCCGATCGGCAAGGTCACGCTGCCAGTCACCTTCGGCACACCGGAAAACTTCCGCACCGAGCGGATCGTCTTCGAACTGGTGCCCTTCGACAGCCCCTACCACTGCGTCCTGGGGCGCCAGGCGTTCGCCAAGTTCATGGCGGCGCCCCACTACGCGTACAACGCGATGAAGCTCCCCGGACCACGTGGCGTCATCACCATCCACGGCGACCCCGACATGGCCGCCGAGTGCAAGGCCAAAGGAGCCGAACTCGCCGACGCCGTCATCGCCGCCGAGTGCGAGGCCAAAGGATCCGAACTCGCCGACGAGCTCGCCAAATACGCGAGCGGGGTCAACAACGACGACCCCACTATACTCAAGAAGCCCAACTCGGAGGGCGGCAACACCTCAGCCTTCAAGGCAACGGCGCATACCCGCACCGTCGAGCTGGTCCCAGGCGACTCCAGCCAGACGGCGACGACCGGGACGGGTATGAGCCCAGCATAGGAAGGCGCGCTCATCGAGTTCCTCTATGAGAACAGGGACATCTTCGCATGGAAGCCCTCTAACATGCCTGGTGTCCCTAGGGAACTCGCTGAGCACAAACTCAACGCCGACCCCAAAGTGCGACCTGTCAAGCAGTCGCTACGGCCCTTCAATGAAGAGCGCCGCCGAGCCATCGCCGAGGAGGTGTAGCGTCTACTCGCTGCAGGCTTCATCCGGCCAATCAAATACTCCAAGTGCCTGGCAAACCCAGTCCTGGTCGAGAAGAAAAATGGGACCTGGAGGATGTGTATCGATTATACAAACTTAAACAGCGCCTGCCCGAAGGAGCAATTCGTCCTCCCGCGGATCGACCAAATAATCGATTCCACCGCGGGCTCGGAGTCACTATGCTTCCTCGACGCCTACTCTGGGTACAACCAGATCAAAATGGCCGTTGAGGACGAAGAGAAGACGGCGTTCATCACGCCATTCGGAGCCTTTTGCTACACTGCCATGACCTTCGGCCTCAAGAACGCCGGGGCGACCTACCAGCGGTGTATGCAGGAGTGCCTTGCGAGCCAAATTGGCCGCAATATCCACGTCTACATCGACGACGTGGTAGTGAAGTCTGCTCATCAGGGCGACCTACTCGCCGACCTGGCGGAAACATTCGCCAACCTGCGGAAATACAAGATAAAACTATACCCAGGCAAATGCACCTTCAGTGTACCAGCAGGGCAGCTACTGGGATACGTCGTCTCCAAGCGCGGGATCGAGGCGAATCCCACCAAGATCGACACGATCGCTCGACTCGGCAAAGCCGAGTGCCTGCGCGACGTCTAGAAGCTGGCCGGGCGAGTCGCGGCTCTCAGTCGCTTCATCCCCCGATTGGGCGAAAAGGCGATGCCCCTATACCGCCTGATGCGCAAGAACCCCACCTTCCAGTGGGACAAGGAGGCGGACGAGGCGCTCCGCGACCTCAAGAAGGTGCTACTCGTAGCACCGCTACTCGCCTCCCCCGTCGACAAGGAACCCATGCTGGTCTACGTCACGGCTTCCGTGCGCGTCGTCAGCGCCGTCATGGTCGTCGAGCGACCAGAGGAAGGAAAGGAGCATCCAGTGCAGCGACCAGTGTACTATATCAGCGAGGTCCTCACCGAGTCGCGCCAGCGATACCCGCAATACCAGAAAGTGGTATACGCGGTCTTCAGAGCACAGCGGCGACTGCCACACTACTTCCAGAAGCACCCGATAACGGTCGTCTCCTCAGCACCGTTGCAGGACATCATCCGCAACCGCGAGGCGATCGGGCGAGTCGCCAAGTGGGCCGTCGAAATCGGCATCCACAAAATCAAGTACGAGCCGCGCAAAGCGATCAAGTCGCAGGCTCTCGCGGACTTCATCGCCGACTGGGAGGAGGCCGAGCAGCCCGAAAAGCTGCCATACCTCCACTACTGGAGTTTACACTTCGACAGCTCCAAGAATGCGGACGGTGAAGGAGCAGGGATCGTGCTAACCTCTCCGAAGGGCGACAAGCTACGCTACGTCCTCTACCTCGACTTCACCCCCTGCACCAACAACATGGCCGAGTACGAGGCACTACTCCATGGCATGCGAGCCGCCAAGGAGATGAATGTCAACCGCCTACGCTGCTACGGAGACTCCGACCTCGTAGCTGGGCAAGTCGCTGGCACCTGCGACGCCGTCTCCCCCACCATGGCAGCATACCGCCAAGCAGTGGACAAGCTGGGCAGACACTTCGCAGGCTATTCCATCGAGTGGATCGACATGAGGAATAACGAGGAAGCCGATGCACTCTCTCGCATCGGCTCGGCTCGACTCGCACCACCCGCCGGCGTCTTCCTCGACACCATCACCAAGCCTTTCGTCTCTCCCCCAAGGGAGATCGACATCGGAGTCCCGCTGCAACTAGAGGCAACCCTGGTCGCACTCATCGCCGAGCCAGAGGACTGGACTACGCCGTACATCGCCTACCTGGAGGGAGGCACCTTGCCAGTAGACGAAACAGACGCCCGGATGATAGCACGCCGCTGCAAATCCTTCTTCATCATTGACGGCGAGCTCCACAAGCGCAGCGTGACCGGCGTGTTCCAACGCTGCGTCCAACCCGCTGAAGGACGCAAAATCCTCCATGACATCCACTCTGGCGACTGCGGCCACCACGCCGGCGCCCGCTCTCTGGTCGCAAAGGCTATGCGACACGGTTTCTACTGGCCTACCGCACACGCAGACGCTGTCGACATTGTCCAGCGGTGCGCCGGGTGCCATAAGTACGCCAACCAGACCAACATACCGAGCTCGGCGCTCAAGAAAATCCCCATCACCTGGCCGTTCGCCGTGTGGGGTATGGACATGGTAGGCCCTTTCAAAAAGGCCCCCTCCGGCTTCACCCACCTCCTGGTCGCAGTCGACAAATTCATAAAATGGGTGGAGGCCAAGCCAGTCCGGAAATGCGACGGGAAGACCGCCACCAAGTTCCTACACGAGCTCATCTATCGCTACGGGTTCCCAAACAGCATCATCACGGACAACGGCATCAACTTCGCCAAAGGAGCCATGGCCGAGTTCTGCGAAGAACATCACATCCGACTAGACCTCGCCTCAGTCGCTCACCCGGAGTCCAACGGCCAGGCGGAACGGGCCAACCAGAGCATCCTCCATGGCCTGAAGCCACGGCTTCAAGTACCACACGAGCGCACCGCCGGGTGCTGGGTCAAGGAGCTACCCTCCATCATCTGGGGCATCCGCACCTCCGTCAACAGGTCGACAGGGTTCACCCCCTTCTTCATGGTGTATGGTGCCGAGGCAGTCATGCCCACCGACCTAGAGCACGACTCACCTAGGGTTGTCCACTACACGGAGGCCGCAAACGAACTCGCACGCCAGGATGGAGTCGACCAACTCGATGAGGCACGCGACCTAGCCCGCTCCCGCACCGCCATCTACCAACAAGGGCTCCGCCGCTACCATAGCCGGCGAGTAAGGACTCGCACGTTCCAGGAAGGCGATCTGGTGCTACGCCTCATCCAGGACAAGAAGGGCATGCACAAGCTATCCCCCCTTGGGAGGGACCATTCACCATCGGGTGATTCCTCGGCAACGACGCCTACTACCTCATCGACGTCCGAGGAGACGGGAAACTCGACGTCAAGCGATCGTGGAATGTAAACTTACTACGGAAATTCTACTCCTAGAATTCCATACATGTACTCTCCACCTGCTATGAAATAAAATAGATCGGTTACCGCAAATTGCGTCTACTCTCCTTGCCTTGTGCCACTCGCACTCGTAATAACAGCGTCAAGCTAACCATAGAAGTCAACCTCTGGTATAGCGACCGACACGGCCAATTAGTGCGTTCCGAGGGCACTGGGTTACCCCAGGATTCGTAACGTCCACGAAAAACGCCAACCCGGAGCACCATTGGACTCGCCTAGCTCGACTGGCTTAACGAGCCAAGACAACTGCCCTCGTTCCTCACAGCGACCAAGTTCCTCCGCACCCTCGGCACAGCGACTCGAACGGCCAAGTACCACGCTCGGGGACTGACGACCAGTCGAGCACGAGCGACTAGGGAAAAACGCCAAGTATGAGAGCGTGCCCAAGACTCGCCATGCGACTGACCTTACGATTCAAGAAGGAGTGACGCGCTTACTCTAACGCGCTTAGTCCTCACCCACCCTGGAGCTTCGACTAGAACCACCAAGTACCACGCTCGGGGACTCGGCCACCCGACCTCGTTCGTGCAAGGGAAAATGGTCAAGTAAAGAGCACTCACGGGAGTCGCCCTGCGACTGGCTTTCCGAGCTCGGGCGAGTCGACCTCAATAAAAAAACAACTGACAAAACATTCAAAACCACAAACACATAACAAACGAGGTAAACCCCATAAAAGGGCGGACGCGCTCGGGGACTCGTCCAGTCAGCAATCAAAATCACGAAACAATTCACAAAATAACACGAAGTTTCATTACAGCAGAACAACGTCGTTCCAAAATACAAAGTTGAGTCCAATGGCGAATCGCTACTAACGCCCCAGGGCACAGTGTTTCTACTCTGCAGGTTTCTACGACGACTCGCCGCCACCCCTGCGGTTGCGAATGAAGGGCGTGTACGGGTTCGACGGGTATGTCGTCAACTCACCCGCCATCGCTGCACGGAAGGGATGCTCGACCTTGAAGTCCTGATGCTGCGGCTCAGGATCGTTGGGGGCGACAGTCGTCTCCTGATAGGGGAGGAGGTCGACCATCGCCCAGACGCGATCGGAGTACACCGCGGCCCGGTCCGTCAGCTTCAGCACCTCGGCGATCTCCACCGAGCCCGTCGATGAGGGGTAGCCAATCGTCACGTCGTCAATATCGAAGTCCTCCGGGAAGTGGGCAAGCCCAAGGCTGAGAGCTGTCGCCGCCCCGCGCCGGAATGCCGACCGCGTCATGAACTCGACGACTGACGGCGCCTTCTCCAAATACCGCCATACTTCGACGAGGTCATTGGGAATCACTTCCGTAGGCGATATCTCCTGAAGATATGCCTGAATGCAAGCCGCGGACAACATGGCCGAGTCGACCAGAGTGGTCACACACTGCTGCGCGTCGTACGACTGCGCCTCCTCCGAGCTGTCGATAATCCGACCTGTGGACAGAGGGCGGCAGTGAGTATAACAACGATTACACAATGCAACTACTACAAGCAGAGGCAGAAAGTTTACCAATTAAAGGATGGCAGAGGCCCGTGATGAAGCTTTGAAGCGCGGAGAAGTCGTTCTGTAGCCCAACAACGAGGGCGTTAGAGACCTTTCGCTCTTCAGCGACAGCCGTAACAGAAGCTTTTGCTCGCCAATCTGCTGAGTTCGCCTCCGCCTTCGCTTCCTTGAGCTCGCGCTCCAGATCAGCGATCCGCTTCTCAGCCGTACTCAACGCAGACTGAGCCGCCGTTAGCTCACCCGCCAGGACAAGGCCCTGACGGACCTCCTCTGCCTTGGCAGCGATTGCGTGGAGTCCCTTGTTCGTTTCTTGGACGGCAACAAGTTCCTTCTCCGTGCAACACTTCGCAGCAAGCCGATCCACCGACTCACGCTGCAAGCCCTGCGCACAAATCAAATAGTCAACAACAATAGAATCCTAAGTGCCCACCCGCTGAAATTCAGCGACTAGACACTCGGGGACTGGAGATCAAAAAATCCTAAGTGCCCACGCGCTGAAATTCAGCAACTAGGCACTCGGGGACTGGAGATCAAAAAATCCTAAGTGCCCACGCGCTGAAATTCAGTGACTAGGCACTCGGGGACTGGAGATTAAAAAAATCCTAAGTGCCCACCCGCTGAAATTCAGCGACTAGGCACTCGGGGCTGGGTGCTACAAATAAAAACAAACACTAATAGAATCTGACCACTGAAATTCAGTGGCCCGATCCTCGGGGACTGGACATACCTGGATGGCTGCGCCCAACATGCCATGGAGCTGTAGCGCGTCCACAGATGCGAGAAGAGCCGGAGTGTGTCCGTGATGCTGCTCGACCTCCGTTTCGGCGACCCCAGGCGTGTGGCTCGATGGCGCTGTACCACTTGTTGTAGCCGCTTTGGCCATAAAGCGGGGGAAGGTCGCAGAGGATGCTCCAGCGCCACTAGGAGCCGGCTCGTCCATTCCAGGCGAGGAAACAGCCTCCTTGGTCATCAAGGCCACCTCCTCCGCAGTCGGAAGATCACTCGGAGCAACCGTCGTGTCATCAGAGACTGTGACGACATCGTCGCCCTTCGCCTTCTTAGCACTGTCTGCGGGGACAGCGGCTTCATCAGCTTTCCTCTTCCGTGAGGGGTCCTCCTCGGTGACGACTGGCGGCACCTTGGCCACGGAAGGGTGGCCGATCTTCTTAACTCCAGTCCTGTGAAACAATGATATGAGCAAAAATGTCCGAGTACAACGGAAGGCAAGCAGATGAACAAAACTTACTTGGCGACTAGTATGAATCGCAGTCCCGTGCGGATACTGGCCGGCTTCTCCAGCTCGGGACCCAGCTTCCGACTGAGGCCCATTTCGAGCACGTCGTGTGCCCAAGACACGGAGGGCCTCTTCGAAGACGAGGCCGCGGCAGGAGCCTCCGTGACAACGCCTGCGGGAGCTCTCCTGGGAGGCGAAGCCGCTGCGGCTGGAATAGCCCCCAACCCAGAGACCGGGGCAAACAGGGGTGGAAGCGAGGCCAGAGGTACCTCATCCAGGAGGGCAGCGGCTTCCGGTGTTGCCGTCGTGTGCGCCGCTTCACCCTTAGCTGAGCTGCTCGCGTCAGAACTAGTCGCAGAGCGAGGCGGAGACGCCTGCTTTGCCGGCTTCGTCTTCCCCCTTGGCGGAGCCTTCACTTCCTTCTTCTTCTTCTTCTTCTTCTTCTTCTTCTTCGACGGCGTAGCCTCACGATGCAAGGTATGCTCGGGGAGCTCATCGTCGTCGTCGTCGTGACATTCGAGGCTCTTACTCGCCTCGAGCTCGCGCTGGTGCTGCCCACGAGTTTTGCGAACCATCGGGGCGGCGTCCTCCACGGGCTCATCTTCGTCATCATCATCGTCATCACCCGCGTCGCTCCCGACGTCGCCTCTGGCGGGTGGCGACTCGCTCCTGTCCCGAACGGACGAGCTCGAGTTTTTGTCATCTGCGGGTGGGAGCCATCCTCCCACTACTTGGAATAGCTACAATAAAAATGAAACAACGTCAGCATAACCGCGACTGCATCATCTGC
Organism: Avena sativa; assembly: GCA_916181665.1. Taxonomy (NCBI): domain Eukaryota; kingdom Viridiplantae; phylum Streptophyta; class Magnoliopsida; order Poales; family Poaceae; genus Avena; species Avena sativa. The sequence goes on along the minus strand of OV702279.1, from coordinate 47,844,287 downwards.
GACTGCGAATGGCAACTTACCGTCGGAGCTGGGCGCCTTGCGGTATAGGGTGCGACCCCGGCCTTCGCGTCCAGGTACGCTGCCTGGGTGATCTTCTTCAGAGCCAGGATGTAGTCCTCGAGCTTCCACTCGACGAGGCAAGATTTTGTCGGGTCGTCCCTACCCGCGTACTCGTACATGTAATGGTCGCGGTGGGCCAAAGGCACGAGCCGCCGCCCGAGCCAACAGTTGTAAAGATTGATGGTTTGGAGGCCCTTCTTCTTCAGGCCGCGGATGGTTTGCAACATTTAGTCGACAACCATCCGCTGGTCCAGCGGGAGCTTGCCGGCCTGGAGCCGACGCGGTTCGGGCCGGTTGGCGGAGTACCTTGGAAGCGCCACCTCGCCATCTGGAGTCGCCTCGGTGACGTAGAACCAAGATTTCTTCCACTCGCTTGCCGCCTTGGCCGACAGCATCAGGTCGAAGAAGGACGCCTTCGACTTCAGCTGAAACGTCAGGCCACCCGCCGCCAGCATCGGGCCGCCTGATTCTTCGCGACTAATCCTCCCATGGAATAGATCTTGCCATAGGGGAAGTAGGGCCTGCATCCCAGATAGCACTCGCAGAACGCCACAAAAATGGCGAGCTGCTCGATGCTATGTGGGCCCATGTCCGACGGCTGGATCCCATAGAAGGCGCAGAAGCGCCGGAAGAAGAGAGATGTGGGAAACCCCAGCCCCTGTTCCAGGTGGCTGGGGAAGAAAACGTGACATGGTTATACCCCACGGGTACATGATCTCAGCATACCTGGTCCAGCCAAAGGAAGGCCCACGGCAATTACACGCCGGCCCATGAAGATTTTCGGGTGGCCAAGGCCCATGAAGCTTTCGAATCCTTGGAGAGCAAGACTAGAGTAGATAGGAAATTCAAAGGGGTAAAACCCTAGAACCTGTAACCGACTAGGTCTACGCCCGGGACCTGCCTGAGTCTATATAAAGGCTAGGAGGGAACGACCTAGATCTTCTCCTCATAATTTCGCATACACACCTCCACGCCAGATTGCATCTGCGCACCACTGTAACCTTCGGTTCCACCATAATCAAGAGCAGACAAGCAGGAGTAGGGTTTTCCCTCCGGGGGCCTGAACCTGGGTAAACCTTGTGTCCCCGTGTTGCTTGTTTGCTAACCGTTCCACGATCTCCAGCATCCCCATCTTCTCCAAAACCCAAGTCCATAACAATGGGCATTGATGAGATCAAACCTTGTCAATTGGCGCCGTCTATGGGAAGTGGGGGCGCTGATTGTGCGATCGTGATGGTCCCCACCCGATCGATCTACAATTCTGCGGCGACGGAGAGTCACCTCCTCTTCGGCGCTTTCGACTTCACCGCCCACTCACCGGCCACCATGAAGGACTTCGAGCCCGTAGGCGACGGACTCGAGATCCTGTTCGGGAGCTTCTGCTTCCAGGTGGGGCAAACTGGCACCCTCCGCCTCCCTGAGCGGGTGCCCCTACCATCAATCAGGCCCGCTTCATGGACCCCACACCCTGTGCTACGCACAACATCATCAACAGATGATTCCTACGACAGCAGCAGCTGCAACTCCGATCTGTGCGATCCGCCATCGAATGAAGGGACCTACGGTTCAATGCGCCGTAGTCATAAAGGCTGACGGGGATCAGCAAACACCCAACCCGCCGCCCAACCCGACACCTAATTCGCCAGATCAAAACGGCGGGAATAGAAGAAGCCAGTCCCCCCCACCTCACGATGTCATCGGCTGAGGATAACACGTGTACACCTAAGTAGCTGACAACGTCAGGCTAACGAAAAGGACACGTACTCAAATAAACGCACTGCGTGCTCAAACAAACCTTCATAACAAAGGGCACAACATGCCCAGTCGAAATATAGAAATTTTACATCTATCTCTTTTACAGGTACTACCTATTCTGAAGAATAACTTGAGCACGCTGCTCAAACAAATCTACGACCTGCTCGGCATACTGCCTTACAGCCTCATAATGCGGACGCATATCCCACTCGCCACCATTCGACCGAAGAGGTGGCCCAGCAGCTACAACAGACAGATCTACATCAGGATGATGCAGCCTAACAAGGGACAACGCAGCCTTCACCCCTGCGACGAGCTACTGCCTCACCAATTCCTGGACACGAGTCACGCTCCGAAATCTAGACAGAAGACCGGACAAGGTTGTTGGCACAGCATCCAGGGGAAACATCACATGCAGAACCGACGAGAGTGAAGTCTGCACTTGACGAAGCACCCGCAATACTTGGTGAACGCGATCCTGCACCGTTGCTAGAGCCATGGCTCGGTCGCGATCCATCCAGAAGAACCCGCCAGCTTCCATGTCCTGTTGAGTCAAACAATTGACCCAAACAACAACCCGCTCTTTCTCCTCCCTTGGATCAAGGTTAGCACCTGCGATACTCGCACAAAAGTAAGATGCAAGGCCAGCATATACATCCGAAGAAACGAGCAGTAGCTCGAAAAACTTACACTGAAGCTGTTCAGACAGTCGAAGCAGTTCCGCCATCAAGTACTCCTCTCTGGTCACACCGCGATCTGCCTTGGACTTCCAAACGTCAGCATGGCCACGCATCCCAAGCAACTCCTTTTCGAGACTACGAGCACGGTCTCGAAGGAAAGCAAGATGCGACGAATCATCCAAGGATGGCCGCAGCCGCGCGGCAGGCGAGGCGTCAATGGTATCAGCACCCGAAGGACCCTAGAGCAGCAGAAAGGAAAAGACATGAACACTCAGACAAAAGAGAACACATCTCAACAGATTTCATTAAGTGCATAAAAGGCCACTACGTGGCACAAGGATTTGATCATCAACATAATTACAACAAAAGAAAACTAAAGCTATCCTATAGCTACAACACCTAAGATGCGACACCCTGAGTAGCCTCGGAGCCGGACTGCCTCGCCTTGGCTTCCCCCTGCTGCCGTAGTGCATACTCGGCCAGCAGATAAATCAGCTTTGGCCCATATCGCTTACAGCGAGCAGAATTGGTAGCGAAGGCTACCTCGGATCCATCCGTAGTCGTCGGCATCCGGGAGGTGATCTGGGGAAGGTCCAGCTCTGCTCCAGCCGCCAAAGCCATCGCCAGCCCGACAGATGCGCCGATGCCCTTCTGCTTGCGCTTGTACGCAGCAGGCGCTTCGGCTGATAGTGCCTCCGCCAGGGCGTCAACATCATCAAGGGCCGCGCCCTTGGGTAAAAGCTCCTTGTAGAAGCGGCCAAGGACCTCCTTAGCCTTGGCGAGTGAGCTAATGACGGTGCTGCAGCGATCTTCGACCGCCGCAGTAGCATCATCTAGAGCACTCCCGTGCTCCAGAGCACCGCGGTCAAACTCGATGTCCGCGGCATCTGAGACAATAAAGAGAAGCAATGTGCAACAACTCCGCAGAAGAAAAACAAGAAAATGCAAGTGAAGATACTCACCCGAAACAGCCTTGGCAGCCGCCATGAGCTTGCCTGCCACCTCTCTTTCACGCGCAGCCGCAACAGTAGCAAGCTGCTCCTCGCGGTCCGTGGCCTCCTGCTGCAGGCGCTCCTTAGCCTCGGCTGCAATAGCCAACTCCAGCTCAAGGCGCTCCTTCTCACCAACGGCGACCTCGGCCTTCTTCTCCGCTTGACCGAGGCTCTTTTTGAGAGCATCGATCTCACGAAGGGAGGTGTTATGCTCCTCTGCATCCAAAAAATACAGGCGTCAGATAACAGGACAAGAATACACGAAGAAGCAAACATCAAAGGCATAACAGTACCTTGAAGCTGTTTAAGGCTGGCTTCCAGCACCAGGTGCTCCTGCACCACTCGCTTGGCATCCTGCACAAAAGGCTGCAAGAAGAAGACCTACAAGTCAGAAAAAGGACTCGGGGGCTACGCCCAACAGAAAAGAACAGAAGCAAAACACGCACACGAAAACGCTCGGGGGCTACCCCCGAGACTCGAAGAACAAAACAAGAAAACTCTTTTACAAACGCTCGGGGGCTCCCCCCGTGGCAGGAGACTTACATGATCCGACAGCGACGTCGAATGTCCGCTAGCAAAATTCTGAGGCGCAACCACCTGAACCTTCTGCGTAGGAGGGTTCGGAGCAGCGCCCTCAGAAGATGCCACCGTCTGAGGAGGAGGAGACACAACTTTCGACTCCCCCATCATCTCTCGAGCACCATCACTAGAGGAATCGTTGGAAGAGTGCCTGCACAAGGACAAATTAGCACAAGCACAAAGTCAACAACACAGAAAAAGAAGTACAGAGGAAACTTACGAGTCCAGCGAGCTCAGGCTGAAGACAGGAGGGGTCCTTCGGATCCTCTTCTCCTCTTTCTTCTCTTCCTTCTTCTCTTCCTTCTTCTCTTACTTCTTCCACTTCGCTGGCGGGTGCGGCGCTACAGCCCGCACGGGAAGAGCAGGAATAGGAGAGGAAGAGCCTCCATGCCCGTCACTATGACGCTCAAGACACGAAGGGTTCCTAGGAGTCGGAGGATTCGAAGCATACGAAGACTCGCTGGAGCTACGCGCTCGTTTGCGCGTGTGGTCCTCGCTCGACTCGTTGGCATCTTCAGCCGGAGATCGCGCCGATGGCAGCTCGGACATGGAATCCACCACATCATTATCCGGAGCATCCGGATATGCTTCGGGTAACGGAGGCAACATACCCGGCACTTTGAAGCTCTGCACAAGAGAAGAACAAGTTGTTAGCAAACACACACAAATACAATGAAGTCGAAAAATAGCGCTACACGCACAGATCTACACCTGTGGAACAGGAAGCGAAGAAGAAAACAGAGGAGTCAGCGACTTCCCCGGGATATCCTCTCCAGCCTTGAACTTCAGCAGCAAGCGAAGGGCCCTGTCGAGATCTCCCTGGGAGAATTTCTCAGCCGAAACCCTCGTCGGATCACGCCGTCCAGCATAAAGGAACATCGGGTGCGCCCTAGCCTGGAGTGGCTGCACCCGACGCTCAAGAAAGGTGCGGATGATATCCACACCATTCACTTCCTTCTCCGGAATCAACTGGAGATCCTCCACCCGACGATAGAGAGCCTCTATCTCCGCCACCTCGCCATCCAAGACCTTGTTTTTCCAAGACCTTTTCGGCTCAATCTTTTGGGAGGGGTCGAAAGGAACAAGACCAAAATCTTTCCCAGGAACTACGGAGTCGCGGATATAAAACCATCGCCTCCGCCAGTACTGGACAGATTCAGACATGGAAAAATAAAAGAAAAGCAGATTGGGCTTGAGGGAGATGATGCAACCCCCAATGGGATAAACACCATCCGAACCAGATTGCCTCTTCACAGAATAAAGTTTCCGGAAGAGGCCAAAGTGCGGCTCAATACCGAGCCAGCACTCGCAGAAAGTGATAAAATGGGCAATGTGAAGAAGAGAATTGGGGGAAAGATGGTGCAATTGGACACCGTACAGAAAAAGCAGTCAACGAAGGAAGTTGTGGACTGGGAAGGAAAATCCATGCAAGACAAAGGCAAAGAACATAACCCGATACCCAACGGGGGAACGGGGGATTACCTCATTGCCTGGGAGTTTAACGGCCTCCCTATCCTGCGGGATCAGGCCCCGCTCGCGAAGCCTGCAGAGATCACTCTCCCGTGTCTCCGATCGCCGCCAGCCACCGTCGGTGACACGGGTAGCGGCGGCACTTTTCTTCCCTCCAGCGGCGCTGGTACCAACCGCAGACGATTACTTCTTTGCCTTCCCCATCGCGGTACGGCGGCGCCGGTGGCGAGAGCGCAGAATGGAAGATGGAAATGTGAAGGAATATTCCAGCGCGCAGCAAGAGATATCAGAACGCAAGGAAGCAGTGAAAGCAAGAACAGACGCGGTGAAAACAAACTAAAGTTTCCCCAAGGATTATAACGACGAGGACGACGCACGGCAGCAGTCCATCAAGAAGACCTAACGCCAACGGCAGGATCTGGCCATACACGTGTCAGCATCACAACGAACCGTCGCTAACACGCCGTCCACTACACACGGAAATCGAGGTGACGCCGTAATTATCTCCACGCCGCGTGTGACCGGTCAATTCAAGGTCAGACAGTGGGACCCACGTTCGTCCAGTCAAGTCATCTCTGGCGCAGCAGACACTTGAGGTCATCGATCGTCAGCACTGACGTCATCAAAAGCTACACTAGCAGCATCTACAATTGTTTCGACTTCAAAGCTAAGAGTACTCACTCGAATCTACGATTCGACCAATTACTCGGGGGCTAGTCCTATCAGGAGCACTGGCCGCGCACCCGAAAGATAAATAGAAATGAACTATTACTTCGAGTCCTCCGTCGAGTCTATGACTCCACTACGGACTCGGGGGCTACTCCCATAGGGAGGACGGATTTAATCATCCGAATTTTTTTGTGTCCTACGGACTTACAACTGAACAACGTCTGAATTAAAGTCTCCGCTCGAGTCTACGACTCGAACAGACACTTGGGGGCTACTCCCATAGGGAGCGCTGGTCGCGCACCCTATGAATTTTTCGACCGCGATCAGTATAGAAAAACTTTTCGGCAACTCTGCCCCAACTAAACGTTAATTGAGCAACATTCTCCTTGACCACCCGAAACACCTCCGCGGTGATAAACATTCGGATGCTGTGTCTGCGACACAAAGATAAGACCTACAGATATCATCTGATGGCATGGCAACGCACACGACTGCGCTCTGCTAGTAAAAACCCGTGCTAACAGGTGCGATGAAAAATCCTAATGGACGCGTTGGGTACATCAATTAAATTGACTGGAATTCCACTCCTGTAAGTCCTCCACGGCCTGAGTCAAATTACGCCAGCATATGTTCCGGGTTCGAGTTGAGGGACTCCAACCTGAAGAAGATCGTGTTGTTTCGTCCTAAGACAGTTAACTGACCCTGATCCGTCGGGAGAGTCAGGCACACGCATCAACAATCCCTGCACATGAACTATTGAAATACATAGCTGCACCCGAAAGATTGCAGAGTCCTCAGCCGAATCTACGATTCGACTGAATACTCGGGGGCTACTGAAATTGTTATACCCCACGAGTACATGATCTCAGCATACCTGGTCCAGCCCAAGGAAGGCCCACGGCAATTACACGCCGGCCCATGAAGATTTTCGGGTGGCCAAGGCCCATGACGCTTTCGGATCCTTGCAGAGCAAGACTAGAGTAGATAGGAAATTCAAAGGGGTAAAACCCTAGAACCTGTAACCGACTAGGTCTATGCCCGGGACCTGCCTGAGTCTATATAAAGGCTAGGAGGGCACGACCTAGATCTTCTCCTCATACTTTCGCATACACACCTCCACGCCAGATTGCATCTGCGCACCACTGTAACCTTCGGTTCCACCATAATCAAGAGCAGACAAGCAAGAGTAGGGTTTTCCCTCTGGGGGCCTGAACCTGGGTAAACCTTGTGTCCCCGTGTTGCTTGTTTGCTAACCGTTCCACGATGTCCAGCATCCCCATCTTCTCCAAAACCCAAGTCCACAACAATGGGCATTGATGAGATCAAACCTCGTCAAAACGAATTCTCCCTCGCGCGGGTCCGGAGTCACCTCTCTGGCCGCGGGGATGCGCCACCTGCCGGCGCGCAGGATCCCGGCTTCCTCGAACGACACCAATAGCGCCCTGGTGCACTTGGATCGGCCCCATGGTTCGGTGGAGGGGGCCATTGGTTGGAAGATTTGTGGAGGTCGGGGCTCTCTGGATCGGTTGGATCGCGATGCGGAGTGGAAACGGAGATGGGCGAGCTCGGAGGAAAGATGAAGGAGTGTTTCCTCGCTCGCCCGTCATTCCCCTTATATAGCGGTTGTTACCCGCCAATTTTGGGGGCCGTTACTACGCGGTGATTACGCCGAAAGTTACCGTTGGAATACCCCAACGGATAGTTTGACCTCACTTGACGGTCCAACTTCATCCACTCGACTCGTCACTCCGCGCGACTTGATTATTCGCCGACCCGATCGCTACAACAGCGACTGAATATTCGCCGACCCGTTCGCCGAGCTGCGACTAAATCGGTCGCCGTTAGTGCGACTAGAATAACTGGTTTTTCCTTTATTCAGGAGTCCGCCGCCGATTCGACTGGGCGTCCGCATTGGAGCCGAATACACCGACTTCCAGCGACCACCTGCGACCAATCAACGACGGACTCGGGGACTACTGATGGGGATATGCCTACCGGGGTATACCCAGCAGGACGTTTCCGACCGGCCCAGGCGCCTGCGAGTGGGCCTATGGTAACGGCGACTGGATCAAGACCTGGCGTGGACTCAAGCGACTAGAAGCTGAAGGCCCAGGAGCGTAGCTAGGCCCAGTCAGATTAGGTTAAAAGATTGCTGAAACCTTAACTGATTCGGTTGAGATTTGTAAGCCCTAGGGGGGTGAGTCTATATAAACCTCCCTAGAGGGCGTGTAGAGGATACGTTCCATCATCCACCCAAGCGACTCGCTGCCTGGCCGCCCTTGCCCCATGTTCTACTACTCGCTGCCGATTGCAGCATCTGCCGTGGTCATTCCCACGACACCTTTAGAGACTACCGCTTTTACAATGAAAAGAGCTCCATCATGATCCATTGAAATGACACCATATAAGTTGTGGTTTGGGTTAAAACATAAGTTGTCCTTTCTTAAATTTTGGTATGCTAGGCATAAGTAAAATGTTTACAACCAAAGTCGGATAAGCATGTGTTTGTATATTATTTCGAATAACCGTTGGGTATTCCTCCATAACAACGAAGAAAAAAGTGTTTGTCGCTTAGAACGTCAAGTTTCTTTAGAAGGAATTTTTTGTGAGAAGTTAAGTGGGAGGACAATAGAACTTTGATAAGGTTATTAAACGTTAGCTAATATGTGCTGAGTTGTGCAGCGCAGGAAAGTGTCCCGGAGGTAGCAACAATGCTCATGGCTCACCTGCCTCAAAGGTTGTGGTCATGGAGGTCTAAGTTCCTATTGAACCAAGTAGGTCGGGTAAACAATCAAATACCAAGATTTGAGAGTTAAATCATTATTGTTTGACAATGATAAACCGACTACATGGAAAGACGCGATGATGGGCCCTAACTCTGTTAAATGGCTTGAAGCCATGAAATCTGTGATATTTCCATACATGAAAAATTAAGTTTTTAAACTTGGAAGACCCTCCGAAAAGGTGTAAGACCTATCGATCATATTTGGATCTATAAATAGAAATGAATGTTTTCACATCTATGAAATTTTCAACAACATTTAAGAAGTTAGCTATGAAAATATTTGATCTTTCATAGCGATATTTAGTCTGGACGGATTAATGTAGCAACCACTACATATAATTTTCTTATATGGTAGTTGAACAAACAAAACAAAGTTCTTCTAATAGAATTTTTACCTAGGACATGTACATGACACGATCCAAAGGGTTTTGTCAATGCAAAGGATGCTAAAATTGCAATGCAAAAACTTCAATGGTTGAAGTAAGCATCGCGGAGTTGGAATCTTCACCGTGATGAAACTGTTAAAAGAGTTTAATTTCATCGGAGACGATGAAGATTCTTGCATTTGCAAGAAATTAAGTGGGAGCACTGAAACATATTTCTAATACATTATATGAAAGACATATTGTTGATTGGAGATGATGTATCTTTTATTGACATAGGTTAAGAATTTCATTTTGATGAAATAGTTAAGCAAAACCCGAATATTTGGCATCAATGTCTATATGGATAGATTGAGACGCTAATATGGTTATGCCAAATGTACATAGATGAGATATTTAATGAGTTCAATATGGAAATAACAAGAAAGGTTTTTGTTGCACGGAAAGGATTGAATCAATATTCAAGTGTAAGGAAACTTGGTAAGTGAGATGAGATCCAAGTGTTTTTGACACTTGGTGAAAGAAATCACAAAGAGTATTTTGATCTAGATATGTCCTATGCTCTAAATGTTATGAGCATATACCAGAATGACTCATAAGATGATCATTGGACGATAGTAAGGAGATTCTTATGATCTTTGGAAGAACTAGGAAGGTTATTTTGGTAGAGGTGACAAATAGATAGATAGTTCATTGTAAAGTGTTACATTGATACTAGTTTTGTCACAAAATACATATTAAGTTTATATCAATTTAAACTATGGGTGGCACAATGTAATGGAAAGAAGATTCCATAACGGATTTGGGTGAGTTCCAAAGTTAAGACATTGTGACAGATACTACAACAAAATGCTAAGTATATGAATGTTATTATAGCAGCAAAAGAGGGCATTTATGTCAAGTAGTTTGAATAGTATCAACATGTTTTTACCCCAAGGAACTAAAGGTCTCACCAAATGACCAAATTTATACAATGCCATCTCATTGGAGAATGAGTGATGCGTAGAGATGTAAAGACATGCAAATACACATGGACCTGAAAGTATCAGATCTGGAGATTATGTTTACGACTAGCAATCGTGTATATACAACACCAGAAAGCCATAGGTGTTGAATGCACAAGTTTTTCCAAACTAGATTATTGACTCTAGTGCAAGTGGGAGACTATTGGAGATATGCCCAAGAGGCAATAATAAAGTGGTTGTTATCATATCCTTATGATTATGATGAATGTTTACATCCCATGCTATAATTGTATTTACTGGAAACATTAATACTTGTGTTTTTGTAAACATAAAAGAGTCCCTAGTAATGCTCTTGTTAAACTAGCTTGTTGATTAATAGATGATCATGGTTTCCCGATCATGAACATTATATGTTATTAATAACAAGATCATATCATTAGGAGAATGATGTGATGGACATACTCCTGTAGTTAGCATAGCATAAGATCAATTCATTTAGAGTTCGTTTGCTACAAGCTTTCAAATACATAGTAACCTAATCCTTCGACCATGAGATCATGTTAATGACCATCACCGGATGGATGCTTTGATGACATCAAACGCCACTTCGTAACTGGGTGGTTATAAAGGTGGCCTTGGGTATTGTGAAAGTATGGATTGAAGCACATGGATCAAGAGTGAGATTTTTCCATCCATATGCCGGATATATATACTCTGGGACCTCTCGGTGAAATGTCATCCAATTGGCTTTCAAGCATGTGACTAGGTCACAAGGGATGTCATATCACGAAACGAGTAAAGATTACTTATCGGTAACGAGGTTGAACTAGGTATAGATATACCGACGATAAAACCTTGGATAAGTAAAGTATCGCGCACAAATGGAATCGGTATCATATGTAAATGGTTCATTTGATCATGAAGTCATTGTAGAAATATGTGGGAGCCATATGGATTTCCAGATCAGAGAGGTGTCTCGATCATGTCTGCATAGTTTACGAACCATAGGGAGACACACTTAAGGATTCGATTTTGTTTAAGTAGATATGGAATATGATTTGGACACTGAATGTTGTTCAGAGTATCGAATTGGATCCAGGACATCACAAGGAGAACCAGAATGGTCCGGAGAATAAGATTCATATAAGGAAATTCGTTTTTCGAGGTTCGGAAAAAGGTTTGGTGTTTTGACCGGATACTTCTAGAATGTTCTAGAGGTACTAGCAGTGGTTCCACCACCCCGGGAGGGGGTCACTCTGATAGTGGCATGCCCTAGGGGCCAGCCGCACCAAACCCTAAAGGGCCAATTCGGAAAACACTAGTAAAAGGGTCAAACCCTAGTTTGAATAGTCAAATCCTAGTTTGAAATGTCAAACTCTAGTTTTTGGTAAGAGGGAAGACTTGGTGGGAAAGGTTCCAACTCTCCCCTTGGTGGCCGAGTTGGGGGGACACGGCCTGGGCTAGGAACCCTTGGGCGGCCGCCCCCACCTATATAATGAGGGGTGGGGGCGCACCCCCCACACACCCCCTTGTACATTGGCGCCTAACCCTAGACACCCCTCTCTTCTCTCTCATCCACCGTCCTGCTCCGGCTTAAGCGAAGCCCTGCAGAAATCTCTCCTCCTCCACCACCACCACCATACCATCGTTTTGTTGGGATTTTGAGGGGATCTACTACCTTCGCTGCCTGCTGGAACAGGGGAGAGGAAGGTCTTCATCGACTACCATACATGTGATCGACTGCGGAAGCGCTGTCAGAATGCAGCGCCAGAAGGATCGTCTACACGATCTTGAGATCGGCAAGTGATTAACTACATCAACCACGAGAATCCAATATCGTTAAAAGCTTTGGATCTATGAGGGTTAGTTCTCTACAATCTCGCACCAATCTCGTAGATTAGATCTTGGATTTTCCATAGATTGGATTTTCGTTTTATACGTTCTTGCGATAGATTTTTTTGTTTTCCATGCAACAAACCCTACAGAAGGTGCCTTGGCCCCTAATTGACAATTAGGTCAATTCATTGGGGAATGAGATGGTGAACATACCCTATCTATAGCATCGTATCACAATCATATCATGAAGTTCATGTTATGATGTATAGGAAACATATTGACTCTTTCCTTAGACCGTGAGACCATATCAAATCACTGTCACCCGAGGATGCTTTGATGCACATAACGTCACTCAGTGAAATGGTGATCATAAAGGTGACGTTGGGTATACGGAGGAACAGGTTGAGGAGACTGCGTCAAGAGTGGGATTTGTCCATCTGCATGGCGGAAGATACTATTGGGCCCACTCTATATCCATAAGCTGCGCAGCGTGTGACTAGGTCACGGGGATATCACTTATCAGATCGAGTAAAAAAGGTACTATCGGTAACGGGGTTGAACACTGACATGGGGATGTCAGTTGATCAAAACCTCGGACAATACATTATCGTAGAGGATAAAGGAATAAAAAACAGTGTTTACGGTTCAACAACAAATATCGTTGAGTACACAGGTGGTCATCATGGAAATCCAGGTCCCGATGTTTATCATTGGTCATAGAGGACTCTTGGCCATGTTTGTAGTATTCTCAAACTGTTGGGTAGCACTCTTAAGGGCATGACGAAGCTTGGAGATCGTTAATGGATAGTTTGAATCACTAAATAAATGAGTAGACAGAGACTAGAAAAGTTCCGGGAGATCCAAAGGTGTTCGGAGAAAGAATAAGGAAAAGGACCGGAAAAGGGTTTTCGGATAAATGGTTATTTGAATATGTTTGTTATATATTAATTATGAATTAATATATTATAAAAGAATATTTAAATAAATATTTATGAAAGGCTTACTAAAAGTTAGGAAAAATCCCAGACGGACTTTACCCTAAAAGGAAACATACGAAAAAGGCAAAAAGGAAACAATAGAGGGACTGGTTTTGAACCAGCCCAAATGGGCGACAGATTAAGCGGGACGCGCGGGGGCAGCAACCGCTACCCTCCATCGTCGCGGGCCGCTCATCCCCGACCCAAGGGAGCCGACCCGGGTGACGCACACGAGCATGCGCACTAGCCTCCGCCGCTGACGTCCGCCTCACGGGCGCTAGACACGCGCGACCCACTAGGATCGCCTTGCCACTGCGCCACCACATCTACTATTGGGCCGACGCACGGGTGGGATTTGGCCCACCCGGCTAGCTGGTTTAGTTTGCCCCTTTTTCTTATTGTTTTTAGTACCACATGGAGACCTAAAGGTGGAGGGACCCACTCCTTCCGCCTATATAAAGAGGTTCCCATAGGAGGATTGAAAGACACCAATTTCCACCTGGAAATCAATAAAAGGCATGTGTTGCCTCTCTCCTCTCTCTCTCTCTCTCTCTCTCTCTCTCTCTCTCTCTCTCTTGCGACCGTGGACCCCTTGTCTGGGCTATGAGAGCAAGGAGTTCTTCACCGTGGAGCGCCGCCGCTCTACGAGATTTGGAGCCGGGAGATCTACTTGCGCAATCTCGGCTAGATCGGGGAGAAGCGGGGTCCTCATCAAGAATCGTACGTGTGTGACATCCTCTAGCGGTACCGTGCTTTTAGTCATGGAGACGCAAGGACATCGTGACCTCGAGTTTGGCATCGGGGCGTCTTCATCATCCATGTTCCTCATGGTACATTTACCGCATTCGGTGTTCAAAGGTATGAATAACATATCTCTCTCCCATTACTGCATTACTAGTAGATGGATCTTGGGCTTCCGAGGTTTGCCGCATAGTAATTTTTTTGATTTTCTGCACTGAACCCCAAAAAAAAGATGATTTGCAAAGAATAATATTGTGAAGAAGAAGACCTATGGCACCCTTTGATGAAAATTTAGATAAGATTCCGTTGGGGATATGCTATATGGGTATCCTCATAGCATGTCTCTTATCCGGATAACCCGGGTGGCCCACAGTTGGTAGCATGGCCCATGGCCTGCTGGGCAGCCTAGTTAGATGGATCCAGAAGGGAGGCTCATGCCGGATAAAGGAAGGCTACGAAGGAGTCACCGATGTACCCGGAGCCTTGGAGTGCAAGACACGTTAGACTGATTGTATACTGTGTAGGACTCTGTAACCTGTCCGGCTAGGACTTTCCCTGTAACCCTAGGACTGTTGGGGTTCGTATCATGGAAAACAAAAAATTTCTACTACATGCATACAAACAAGCCAAGATCTATCTACTAGATTGAAGCAACGAGTCGATTAGAGTACTCACCCTCGAAGATTCCAAAGTGGTTAATGAGAGCAGATTCTCGTGGGTGATGTAGTCGTACACTTGAAGATCTCAAGATCGCGTAGACGATCCTTCCGCTGCTGCATTCTGGCAGCACTTCCGCAGTCAGTCACATGTTTGGTACTCGATGAATACCTTCCTCTCCCTTGTTCCAGCAGGCAGCGGAGGTTGTAGTTCTCCCCTCGCGATTCCGCAGCACGACGACATGGTGTCGGAAGTAGAGGGAAGATCCCGCAGGGCTTCGCCTAAGCCAGTGCAAGTTATGGTGGATCTAGGGTTTCCGGCGATCCAGGTTTAGAAGGACGGAGAGGAGGAGGCGGTGTCGGCGGCGGCAAGAGCGACGGCGACGGGCCGGCGGCGGCGGCAGTGGCAGCGCAAGGGTGGGGAGGGCTGGTGTTGTGTGCTTTGGGTCAGCCCTCCCCTCTATTTATGAGAGGGAGGGGAGCTTGGGAGAGGGGATTAGAATCCATACCCAAACCCAAGTTGGATAGAAGGAAGGACTCTTTCCTTCTTCGACTAGGAAACTATTGTTCCAGTTTGACTTTTCAAACCTCCCTCTTGACTTTCAATTTAGAGCTTTATTTCTCTCTCGCAAATGCCCAACCAAAGTGACCTAGGACATGATCCAATCATTCCACTTAACCATGACACATTCATGGACCATTCCCCTTCCAGTCCGGTGAACCTTCTAGACCCTTCTGGAATCTCTCGATGAAAACATCAAAATCATTTCCGAACTCCGGAATCGAACTTTCCTTATATGAATCTTATTCTCCGGACCATTCTGGATCTCCTCGTGATATCAGGGATCCCATCCGAGACTCCAAACAACATTAGGTTTCCCTACTTACATTCCATATCTACTAAACAACATCGAATCCTTAAGTGTGTCTCCCTATGGTTCGTGAATTATGCGGACATGACTGAGACACTTCTTCGATCAATAACCAATAGAGGAATATGGAAATTCATATGGCTCCCACATATTTCTACGATTACTTTGCGATCGAATGAACCACTTACATACGATACCAATTTCCCTTTGTCTCGCGATAGTTTACTTATCCGAGGTTTGATCATCGTTATCTCTGCATACCTAGTTCAACCTTGTTACCGATAAGTACTCTTTTCTCGTTCTCGTGATATGTGATCGCTTGTGAGCCAGTCACATGCTTGCAAGCTAATTGGATGATATTCCACCGAGAGGGCCCAGAGTATATCTATCCGTCATATGGATGGACAAATCCCACTCTTGATCCATGTGCCTCAACACATACTTTCCGAACACTCAATTCCACCTTTATAGCCACCCAGTTATGGTGTGGTGTTTGATGTCATCAAAGCATACTTCCGGTGATGGTGATTAGCATGATATCATGGTCGAAGGAATTAGGTTACTATGTATCAGAAAGCTTATAGCAAACGAACTATTGAAATGACTTGATCTTTATGCTACGCTTATCTATAGGAGTATGTCCATCACACCATTCTCCTAATGAGATGATCTTGTTGTTAATAACATCTCAATGTTCATGATCGAGAAACCACGATCATCTATTAACCAACAAGCTAGAAACGAGGCTTTACCAGGGACTCTAATTTAGTTTACAAATCACACAAATATTAATGTTTCTGGTTAATATTATTATAGCATGAATGTAAACATTTATCATAAACACAAAGATATAATAATAACCACTTTTATTATTGCCTCTAGGGCATATCTCCAAGTCTCCCACTTGCACTAGAGTCAACTAACCTAGATTACATGGTAATATACCGAACACCCATGGCGGTTTGGTGCTGGTCATGTTTTGCCCTCGGGAGAGGTTTAGTCAACGGATCTGCCACATTCAGATGTGTGTGTACTTTGCAAATCTTTATGTCACCATCTTGGACATTCTCTTGAATAGCGTGAAAACGTAGCTTGATGTGCTTCAGCTTCTTGTGTGACCTTGGTTCTTGCGCATTCGCTATGGCGCCCATGTTATCACAATAGATAGACATTGGGTCCAGCGCACTTGGAACCACACCGAGATCTATAATGAACTCCTTCATCCATATCGCCTCATGTGAAGCCTCGGAAGCAGCTATGTATTCCAATTCAGTTGAAGATCTCGCCACAATGCTTTGCTTTGCACTCCTCCAGCTAACTGGTGCACCATTCAAAGTAAATACGTATCCAGATTGAGATTTAGAATCATCCGGATCGGTGTTCCAACTAGCATCGGTGTAACCATTGACAACAAGTTGTTCATCACCTCCATAAGAAAGAACCATATCCTTAGTTCTTCTCAAGTACATAAGGATGTTTTTGACCGCTGTCCAATGATCCACTCCTGGATCACTTTGATATCTGCTAGTCAAACTAACAACATATGCAATGTCAGGTCTAGTACATAGCATGGCATACATAACAGATCCTATGGGTGAGGCATAGGGAGTTGTACTCATCCTTTCTCTATCTTCTGTCGTTGCAGGACTTTGAGTTTTACTCAAGGTCGTATTGGGCAACATGGGCAAGAACCCTTTCTTGCAATCTTCCATTCCAAACCTCTTTAGAACTTTGTCCAAATATGTACTCTGTGACAATGATATTAGGCATCTCGATCTATCTCTATAAATCTTTATGCCTAATATGTAAGCTGCTTCGCCAAGATCTTTCATTGAAAAACTATTATTCAAATAATCCTTGACACTATTAAGAAGGTCTACATCATTCCCAATCAATAATATGTCATCTACATATAGTATTAAGAATGCTACAGAGCTCCCACTCACTTTCTTGTAAATATAAGCTTCTCCATAAGTTTGTATAAAACCAAAACTTTTGATCACCTTATAAAAACATTGATTCCAACTCTAGGATGCTTGCTTCAATCCATAAATGGACCGTTGAAGTTTTCATACCTTGTTAGCATCTTTTGGATCGACAAAACCTTTGGTTTGTACCATATATAACTCTTCATCAATGTCTCCATTGAGGAACGCAGTTTTGATATCCATCTGCCATATCTCATAATCATAATATGCAGCAATTGCTAATAAAATCCTCACAGACTTTAGCTTCTGTACCGGTGAGAAAGTCTCATCATAGTCATCTCCTTGAATTTGTCGAAACCCTTTTGCGACAAGTCGAGCTTTAAAGACAGTAAGATTACCATCTGCATCTGTTTTCTTCTTGAAAATCCATTTGTTCTCGACAGCCTTCCGGCCATCCGGTAAGTCCACCAAAGTCCATACTTGGTTTTCGTACATGGATCCAATCTCGAATTTCATGGCTTCTTGCCATTTATTGGAATCTGGGCTCATCATCACTTCCTCATATGTCGCAGGGTCATCGGTGTTGTCCACCAACATGACACTCATAACGGGATCATACCAATCAGGAGTGGTACGAGTTCTTGTTGACCTGCGAGGTTCCGTAGTAACTTCAACCGAAGTTTCATGATCAACAACATTAGATTCCTTTCTTATTGGTGTAGGTGCCACAGGAACTACTTCCGGTGTTGCGCTACTCTCAAGTTCGAGAGAAGGTTCAACAACCTCATCGAGTTCTACTTTCCTTCCAGTCACTTCTTTCGAGAGAAACTCCTTCTCTAGAAAGGATCCATTCTTGGCAACGAAGATTTTTCCCTCGGATCTATGATAGAAGTTATACCCAACAGTTTCCTTCGGGTATCCTATGAAGACGCATTTTTCCGCTTTGGGTTCAAGCTTGTCTGGCTGTAACTTCTTTACATAAGCTTCGCAACCCCAAACTTTAAGGAACGACAATTTAGGTTTCTTCCCAAACCATAATTCATATGGTGTCATTTCAACGGATTTAGATGGTGCCCAATTTAAAGTGAATGCGGCTGTTTCTAATGCATAACTCCAAAACGATAGCGGTAAACCTGTAAGTGACGTCGTAGAACGAACCATATCTAAGAGAGTTCGATTACGATGTTCGGACACAACATTAAGTTGTGGTGTTCCCGGCAGTGTCAATTGTGAAAGTATTCCGCGTTTCTTCAAATGGTCGCCAAACTCGTAACTTACATATTCACCTCCACGATCAGATCGTAGAAATTTAACCTTCTTGTTACGTTGATTCTCTACTTCACTTTGAAATTCCTTAAACTTCTCGAAAGTTTCGGATTTATGTTTCATGAAATAGATATACCCATATCTAGTCAAGTCATCCGTGAAGGTAAGAACACAACAATAACCACCGCGCGATGCTACACTCATTGGCCCACACACATAGGTATGTATGATTTCCAATAAGTCCATAGCTCGCTCCATCATACCAGAAAATGGAGTCTTATTCATTTTACCCATCAGACATGCTTCGCATCTTTCAAGTGATTCGAAATCAAGTGATTCAATAAGTCCATCGGAATGGAGTTTCTTCATACGCTTCACTCCAATTTGACCAAGACGACAGTGCCACATATAGGTCGAGTTATCGCTCAATTTCAAATGTTTAGCTTCAATCTTATTAATGTGTGTATTTCTACAATCGAGATACAATAAGAATAGACCATCTATCAAAGGTGCATGTGCATAAAACATATTACTCATATAAATCGAACAACCATTATTCTCGGACTTAAACAAGTAACCGTCTCACAATAAACATGATCCGGATATAATGTTCATGCTCAACGCAGGCAACAAATAACAATTATTTAAGTATAAACTAATCCCGATGGTAGATTAAGAGGTAGCGTGCCGACCGCGATCACATCAACCTTTGATCCATTTCCAACACGCATCGTCACCTTGTTCTTCGCTAGTTTCCGTCTATTCTGCAGCACCTGTTTCGAGTTACAAATATGAGCAACCGAACCAGTATCAAATACCCAGGAACTACTACGAGTACTAGTGAGATACACATCAATAACATGCAT
This sequence comes from Avena sativa, assembly GCA_916181665.1. Lineage (NCBI taxonomy): Eukaryota > Viridiplantae > Streptophyta > Magnoliopsida > Poales > Poaceae > Avena > Avena sativa. The sequence continues at coordinate 47,824,807 of OV702279.1, read as the reverse complement.
ATCAGATATACCTTTCTTCTTCATGTTGCCGTTCTTCAAATACGCCAAGTACTTAGGGCAATTCCGCTTCCAGTGACCCTCTCCCTTGAAGTAAAAGCACTCAGTATCAGGCTTAGGCCCAGCCTTGGTCTTCTTCACCATCTCAGTAACTTTCTTACCGCCCTTCTTGAAGTTTCCCTTTCTCTTAGACTTGCCTTGCTTCTTGAATTTGGTGGTCTTATTGACCATCAACACTTGGTGCTCTTTCTTGATCTCCACTTCCGCAGACTTTAACATGGAGAAGAGTTCGGGCAACGACTTGTCCATGTTTTGCATATTGTAGTTCATCACAAAGTTCTTGTAACTTGGTGGTAGTGATTGGAGGACACGGTGAATCCCCAAAGTATTAGGAATCACTATACCCAAGCTTTGAAGCTTTCTTGCGTGCCCAGATATCTGAAGCACGTGCTCACTGACGGAGCTTCCCTCTTCCATCTTGCAGTTAAAGAACTTTTCAGAAGCCTCATAACTCTCAACTGCCGCGTGAGCCTCAAATATCATTTTGAGTTCACAGACAATATCATGTGGGTCATGGTTCTCAAACCTTTTCCGAAGCTCTGATTCCAAACCATACAAGATAGCACACTGAACTGTGGAGTACTGATTCTTCCGAGCGAGGAAAACATTTTTTACCTGATCGGTAGCATCAGCTGCAGGTGGATCACCTAGTGGTGCATCCAGCACAGAGGTCAAATTACCAGCATTGAGGATAATCCTCAAGTTGCGGAACCAATCCGCGAAGTTGCTTCCATTGTTTTTCAACTTTTCTTTCTCTAGGAACGCATTAAAATTTATGGTAGGCGCCGCCATTGATCTACAACATATATGCAATAGTTTTTAGACTAAGTTTATGAAAAATTGAGTTCTAATTAATAGTTAAATTAATCTAGGTGAACTCCCACTCAAAACAATATCGCTCACATTGTTTTAGTGATCATACGAACCAAATCCACCACATCAAAACCAATCATCACGAGAGTTGATGTAGCTTCAATGGCGAACAATCAACATGTTCATCATATCTACTATATGACTCATGCTTTACCTTTCGGTGATCCGTGTTCCGAGACCATGTCTGTACATGCTAGGATCGTCAAGATCAAACCTTAGCTTCCGCATGAGAAAATCTGGCTTGCTCCCATTGTATACACTCGCAGAATCTAACACACCCGATCATCACGTGGTGCTTCAAAACAATGAGCTTTAGCAACGGTGCTTACTAAGGATGAACACTTTTTAACTTGAAATTTTGTGAGAGGGATCATCTTATAATGCTACTGTCGCGAACTAAGCAATACAAGATGCATAAAAGGATTAACATCACATGCAATTGAAAATATGTGATATGATATGGCCTTTCTTCTTGTGCCTTTGATCTCCATCTCCAAAGCACGAACATGATCTCCATCATCACCGGAGTGGCGTCAAGGTCAATGGCGCCGCTTCATGGTTGTCCTCCACCAGCATCAACTATTACAACTACTTTGAATAATAGACACGCAGGTCTAAACGGAATTAAAAAAGACAACCATATGGCTCCTGCTGGTTGCCGACTTACAATAAGGAACATTGCATACATCATATATAATCACAATCATGGCCATATCACATCACAACACACCCCTTTAAAACAAAGTTAGACGCCTCTAATTTTCTTTGCATATTTTACGTGGTTGGGGCTTTCAGTAAGTGTAGTTCTAACTTATGAATAAGAACCACAACGTTTATACTAGTTTTGTCAATTACCCATTGTAAATTGAATCTTCACTATGTTGGGAGAAAAGGCACCCGCAAAGCCACTTATGCAATACAAGTTGCATGTCAAGCGTGGAGGAAGTCTCATGTACGATGTCATGTAAGGTTAGCCCGGGCCGCTTCATCCCACCATCCTGCAAGATGCAAAGTACACAAGAAGCAATCGACAACAAAAGCATCAATGCCCACAATGACCATTGTGTTCTACTCGTGCAACAGATCTACATATAGACCTGGCTCTGATACCACTGTAGGGGTTCGTAGCATGGAAAACAAAAAAATTCTACCGCATGCATACAAACAAGCCAAGATCTATCTACTAGATTGAAGCAATGAGTCGATTAGAGTACTCACCCTCGAAGATTCCAAAGCGGTTAACGAGAGCAGATTCTCGTGGGTGATGTAGTCGTACACTTGCCGATCTCAAGATCGCGTAGACGATCCTTCCGGCGCTGCGTTCCGGCAACGCTTCCGCAGTCGGTCACATGTTCGGTACTCGATGAAGACCTTCCTCTCCTTTTTTCCAGCAGGCAGCGGAGGTTGTAGTTCTCCCCTCGCGATTCCAGCAGCACGACGGCGTGGTGTCAGAAGTAGAGGGAATATCCCATAGGGATTCGCCTAAGCCGGTGCGAGTTATGGTGGATCTAGGGTTTCCAGTGATCTAGGTTTAGAAGGCCGGAGAGGAGGAGGTGTTAGCGAAGGCTAGGGCGACGGCGATGGGCCGGCGGCGGCTTGGGCGGCGGCGGCAACACATGGGTGGGGAGGGCTGGTGTTGTCTGCTTTGGGGCAGCCCTCCCCCTCTATTTATGAGAGGGAGGATAGCTTGGGAGAGGGGAGTTTGAATCCATACCAAACCCAAGTTGGATAGAAGGAAGGACTCTTTCCTTCTTCCACTAGGAAACTATTGTTCCAGTTTGACTTTTCAAACCTCCCTTTTGACTTTCAATTTAGAGCTTTATTTCTCTCTTGCAAATTCCCAACCAAAGTGACCTAGGACATGATCCAATCATTCCACTTAACCATGACACATTCATGGACCATTCCCCTTCCGGTCCAGTGAACCTTCTAGACCCTTCTAGAACCTCTCCAATGAAAACATCGAAATCATTCCTGAACTCCGGAATCGGACTTCCTTATATGAATCTTATTCTCCGGACCATTCCGAATATCCTCGTGATATTCCGGATCCCATCCGAGACTCCGAACAACATTCGGTTTCCCTACTTACATTCCATATCTACTAAACAACATCGAATCCTTAAGTTTGTCTCCCTACAGTTCGTGAATTATGCGGACATGACCGAGACACTTCTCCGATCAATAACAAATAGAGGAATCTAGAAATTCATATGGCTCCCACATATTTCTATGATTACATTGCGATTGAATGAACCACTTACATACGATACGAATTTCCCTTTGTCTCGCGATAGTTTACTTATCCGAGGTTTGATCATCGATATCTCTGCATACCTAGTTCAACCTTGTTACTGATAAGTACTCTTTTCTCGTTCCCGTGATATGTGATCCCTTGTGAGCCAGTCACATGATTGCAAGCTAATTGGATGATATTCCACCGAGAGGGTCTAGAGTATATCTATCTGTCATATGGATGGACAAATCCCACTCTTGATCCATGTGCCTCAACACATACTTCCCGAACACTGAATGCCACCTTTATAGCCACCCAGTTACGGTGTGGTGTTTGATGTCATCAAAGCATCGTTCCGGTGATGGTGATTAGCATGATCTCATGGTCGAAGGAATTAGGTTACTATGTATCAGAAAGCTTATAGCAAACGAACTATTGAAATGACTTGATCTTTATGCTACGCTTATCTATAGGAGTATGTCCATCACACCATTCTCCTAATGATATGATCTTGTTGTTAATAACATCTCAATGTTCACGATCGAGAAACCACGATCATCAATTAACCAACAAGCTAGTATTATAAAGAGGCTTTACCAGGGATTCTAATTTAGTTTACAAATCACACAAGTATTAATGTTTCTGGTTAATACTATTATAGCATGAATGTAAACATTTATCATAAACACAAAGATATAATAATAACCACTTTTATTATTGCCTCTAGGGCATATCTCCAACAAGGACCTGACGACTATATAAGTCGGGCCTATGGGAGCCTTTAGGGCACCGATTAACTCAAACCTCGCACAGCGAACCAATCCCTGTAACTTGGCGTATTGCTATTATAGTGATTTATAGCAGGAGTAGGATTCCGCCACCGTTGTGGGATCTAAACCTGGGTAAGCTGTGTTACCTCGTACCCGTCAACCGTCCGCCTTACCCCACGTCTCTAAACACGCACTGTGAGGACCCCTCCATGGCGTACTCGTCGGCAATACGACGACAGTTGGCACCCACCATGGGGCAAGAGGCGCTTCAGGCTCTACAGCGGGCGAGATCCAAGATCTTCGCGAGAATCGATGAAACCATAGCCATCGACCACGTTCTATTCTCTGGCAATCTTCCGATCGTCCGTCCTGATGAGTTCTAGATCCTGGCGAAGACGAACCCTACCAGATGCTCGATCGTCCCCATCGGAGACATCCACCTCTTCATCGGCAAAACTGACTTGGGCGCTAGTTCCCTGTGAGTCGGAGGAACTTCAAGACCCGCCCGGACCGCCTACGGGCAGGATATGTTCGCAGAAGGATCGATGTCGGATCTCTCTTCGGAGTTTGCTGACAAAGATATAAAAACTTCAAGGCCCACCCAAACCGCCCCTGTGCAGGATATAACGGTGGAAGATCACTGCAGGTCCGCCGGCTTCGCCCGTGCGTTTGGACAGCAGAGATCCAAGTTCGTCGGAGTGGTGACCATCTTCGATCTGGCGCGCTGCATGCAGAGAGAGGGTGAAAACCCCCGCGATTACCTTGCCAGATGGCTCCGTATACGGGACGATCTGGCACATTACCCCAATGATGATGCCATGTATCACTTTGTGGAAGTACTGGACCAAGGTACACTTCTCTAACATACGCTTAGGCGGCAGCAGGCCTCAGGACACCTTACCTTTGAAGCCATGGTGAACACCGTCAATAACTACGCGGAGGCTGAGGAGGTAGCTCAAAAAGCTCTTGCGCTCCTTGACGGAGCCCCTCCGCTTCAGCCATCGCCACCATCGCCTCCGGTCGTTGTTGCTGCAGCTGCACCACCACCTCAAGTCATCATTGCTCCTGTTGCACCACCACCGCCCGTCATCGAGGAAGCACCGGCACCCTCCGACTCCGTGCTTGATGCGCTCTATGCCGACATCAGCGCTAACTCAGAGGAGATAGATTTCAGCCCGGAGGAGCTAGACTCTGCCTTGCAGGAGATGGAGGAGGACTACAAGCGTGACGAGCAGGCCAACAACGCCGTCATGTCCCGAGAGGTGTTTGTCACCATCGGGACCATGATCGATGAAGATCAACCCGGACGAGCTCCGCCTACAGCGCTAGACAAGGGGAAGGGACCACCTGTTGCCGCCGATAATGACCGCACAGAGGTCATGCCCCCTCCGCCTAACCCAGTGCAGCAGCCGTAGGAACTCGGCACCAGTCCGAGCAACAACAACACCACAAACCCGCCGCCTCCGGCATCTATGTCTGCTGCTTCCCAAGTCACTCCAGCTGATAGAGTGATGTACGACAACCTACTCATCGAGCCCATAACCGTGGCTCCTATTCGGAACGTAGTCCAGCTTGATGAGAAGCGCCAGCAGCTGCTGGAGGAAGCGCAGGTCATCACGGAGCAAGGCGCTAAGCTGGATCGAGATCTGGCCAACGCGCAGAAGTCAATAGAGAAAGCTAGAGCCATGGAGGCCGAGTACAAGACTCAGCTACAATAGCAGAAGGCTAAGAAAGCTCCAGCTCGCGTCATCAACGATCCTGGTGTACGGCGAAACCTGGGATGGGCTCCCTCGAAGCCGGCGCAAGCCAAGCCATACATTGACAGCGAAGGCAGATAGGTGATGCCCACCCCACTTCTCAACCTCGCCGTCACCAAGACCCTTCTGGAGTAGGATAGATCACCCGCAGCTATGGATCAGGTCTATGACCTTGTGGCCAAGGCGGTGAAACATCAGGAAAAGGCCACCTCTTAGAGGCTTGAGTCTAACCCAGCGTTTTGCCAGTCTAGCCAGCCTAGGCCGCCAAGGGACAGATCTCCTCATGATGTCGGGACCCACACGGGTTCATCAGAACGAAGACAGAGGGATGCACGCAACAAGAAGGACGCTATCCCCATATCCTCCGACCATGGAGGTAAGGCTCAACCTCGTCGCCCATCTCCACCGCCCCGCTCTCCTCGACATCACGAAGATCCCAAGACTCACCGTCGTACAGATTTGCCTCCGCCAAGGCAGAGCGACATCATCATCCGCGATAACACGAAGCCGACCCGTCATGATGGGGAGCGCAACCAAGGACACAAGAGCAGGTCACGTCATGACCCTCCGCGTCTGACAAGCAACCGTGACAAGCGTGAGGCATCGCAGGAGGGTAACATCAAGAAGGCTAACCCACTGCCACCTCCGCCTCCGTTGCCCCCTAGCAGCCACCATGGCAGAGGAGGCCTGCGTCGTTCACACATCCCATTCTCTGATGGCAAAAAGAAGAAAAGAAACCCGGAGCCATATGACGCACGTTCACGCTTGGACAAGATTCACGAGGCCCGGGAAGGACAATACTTGGGACCACCTTGCTTTCGACCTGTAATACGGACCGCAACTTACCCCAAGGGTTTCCGGATTGACAAGACCATCAAGACCTATGACGGCACCGCCATGCCAGCTACATGGTTGCTGGATTACGGCAACACGGTGGATATCGCCAGGGGTAAGCCCAGCGTCGCCGTCAAGTACCTCCCATTGATGTTGGCGGGCACGGCCCGACAGTGGATTGATGACTTGCCGGAGAAATCCATCTGCAACTGGTTGGACATGCAAGAAGCATTCACCAAGAACTTCGAGGGTACGTATAAGCATCACTATACTATTGGCGATCTACACCGGTTTGTGCAGGAGAAAGACGAGTCATCTCGCGCCTAACTCTCTTGCTGGCTGGATATGAAGAATTCCTGCGCAGGAGTGCACGCTCAGACCGACATGTCCGCCTTCATCGATGGGTTGGAGAAAGGTACGTTGCTCCTACATAAGTTGAAGCGCTTGCAGGAAAATCACCCGCTAGATCTCAACCAGATGATCCAGCTAGCCAGTGAGTTCGCGGCTGCCGACAACGATGCTCGCGACTCCCTGTCGGCAACAACCGTTCCAACTCAAGCTCGGAGGAACAACAGCACCAAGCGGAAGAGCCTGCCAGAAGAAAAGCAAACCTCCAACATGGTCGCTATGACATTTGCAGGACGAGGTGATGGCGAACAGCGTGGCCGAGGACGGGGAGCTGGTCGTGGGCACCAGCGAGGCAGTGCAACTACCTCGGCAGCGCTCCGCGTTCCCCAAACTGTAGAGGTCCCAACCTGATAAGGTAGAGATCCCTGTGTTTACAATGCTAGTCCCTGGATCGAATAGCTAGCATCCATAGTTTAAGATGTAATATCAAGAAACAAAGGTCATAATACAACTTTATAACCAGGAATAAAATAATTCATTACATCTTACATAGCTCATTTGGCTATCTCATTACAATGCAGCAGAAATAACTATAGCGTGGAGTCTTTCATCCTCAAAGTGCCACATGCAATCATGTTGGTTATAGACTTGTAATCCTAATCAACACACTTCACTAACATCAAACAAACCTGCAACATAATAAGTTACATCCACAAGGGTCAATACATTTGAATTGTATTGGCAAGTGATACTATGGTAGTATAGTGGAGCCTATCATCTATATGCATTTGGCTAAGTGGAGCTTAGGCTTGCTTTGCTCAAAATAGATTTTCCTTATCATTTGAAAATACTAAGTTTTTGCTTGTCAAAAAAAATTACCCAAGGCATCTCACAATAGAAATTGGTGATTCTTCAACCCTTGTTCAACCACAAGTTTTTAACTTAGAAATTGGGATGAGGAGATTCTTGATAGCTTCCATGTCTTGATGCTCAAATTCTCCCAATAAAAGTACTTAGTTTCTTGCTTCTGTAGAGGTGGCGCACTTTCCCCACAAGACTTGATTTTCACCAAGACAGGACCTTTCAGAAGCCTTCCCTTAGACCAAATGGACGCGTTCCAACCTATCACCCACTACCACCAACTGTACAAATGGCTAAGTTATTGCAACCTATATGATCCAGGCAGAGCCCATAATGCCATGTGGCTTCACTAGAAGCTTCTTAACATATGGCATGTCAAATTCCTTTGTTCTTGGGTGGCATTCCACAAGTGATATACACATGGTAAACCATAGAAATGGGCCTTGTGTAACCACTCAACCAAAAATCACCAAGCAATTACCATTCCACCCAGGTGTTTCATTCACTTAGTTGTTTTATTAAGAAAAAACATAAGTCAAAGACTTAAGAATATTTTTCCATAGCATGTATATGTTTCACCCTTGGTTGCTACTAGCTAGGCTAAGCATGGCAATAGCAAGTATCTTAACTTAGAGAAAATTCTAACAATTCTACAACTACTAGGATTTCCCAAGCATAACATATAGATACTTAGCAAAAATATTCATGCAAGCCTATACAAAATATTTCTAATGCATAGTCAAAATACTGGGACAAAAGTATGAAGCACCACTTGCCTTTTTGGTAGAGAATATAAGTTCACTCCTTGATTCTTGCAATAGTCACACTCTTCAAATTCCAATACAATTCAATCATGCAAGCAAATATTCAATCTACCATTCAAGCAATCATCACACAGAATAATAAAAACAAAGCAATGCATGCAAGCATGCCAAAGATTGTTTTATTTGGAAAAGTGGATTCTAATAGGTTATAAACATTTCAAAACACCTATTGGTCATTCATAAAAGTGGCAAAACCATTGGATATCAAGTTAGTGAAAATGGCCATTTTAGGTCATTTTTGTTTTGCTAGAATTGATTTAAATCAAGGTAGTAATTTCTAGTGTTTGCCAAATATATTTTTAAACACAAATGTTAGTGTTTTAAGGTCAAGTGTTTATTATTAAAACCATTTGCAAAAGGTTTTACTTATAAACCATTTTTATACCAAAGCAATATTTTATGTTGTTGGAAATGCCTTTTAGCAAAGTAATAATGTTATAGGGTTCATCAAATATATTTTTAAATCTCAAAACTTGGTGTTTAGGGTCAGAGGGTTTAAATCAATCATTTTCCAAAGGTTTTACTCAAAGAGAATTTTTCAACCATATTCAATATTTTTATTTAGCTAGAAATTTTTTTATTCAAAGATTTATTATTTAGTATCACAAAATATGCTTTTAAATCCAAAAGTTGGTTTCTATGGTCAGTAAGTTCAAAACAAACCAATTACAAAAGATTTTACCCTAAAAATGTTTTTAGAATGAATTTTATACACAAATTATTCCTATACAATTTTCTGCAAAAACAACCAGTTTTACAGAAGCAATTCACTAAACAAAGTGCGTGGTTGGAAAGTACTTGTTTTGCTGGTTCCATTGATATAAAATTTGCAAAATTTGGACGTGTGTATCAAAAGTTATGAATTTTACAAAATCAAATCACTAATAGATCTAATTCTGTTTTTTAATCCTGAGTCTGGCTATGTGTCAGCTTTCTATTGGCGCATACCGTTTCGTGAGGATCGAGCCCTGTGGACCGCTGGATTTAAAGTGATCTGTGTGGTTCAGATTCAATCATACCGGTCCGTGTAAGTTATCTATCCTAGCCAATGGATCAAGATCCAACGCTCTAGATCGATTTGACCACAGATGGGCCCGTTGGGTCAACGGCGAGCAGCGACGCGCTCGGGCTGTGGTGGTACGGTTAAAGCAGGAAGCGAGGAAGACGAAGGAGGGGCTCACCGAGATTGTCGTGGAGTGCTGATTCTCGAGGTGGTTGTTACAGGGATAGGGGAGCACGATGATGTCGTCAATATCTCGCCGGAGTTCGTATCAGTGCCGGACACGCACGGCCATTGTCGGGGGCAACACTACGAACCACGAGAAGACAAGCAGAAGGTGCCGTTAGACACGCAAGAGAGATATGAGTGCAAGAGCGTTAATGAGAGGGAGAGGCGCGGTCAGGGATGACCAGAAGGAGTCGTCGAAGTTGAGGTAGTGGACGGTGGCGAGGAGGCGTCGTCGTTGCCGAGCATCTAAGGCGCGCGTGGGAAAGTGGCGGTTGCAGGAGGATGCGCGTGTCTATGGGGATTAAGCTAGCATGCACTAGGGGGTAGGGGAGGTCAGAGCTCGCCGGAATCGTTACCGGAGCTTGCCGGAGACAGTGAGAGCTCGAGCAAAATTAGGGGCAGCCTCTGGCTCTCGTGGTATGGGGTATGAGGGGAAAGATAGAGGAGGTGCGGGAGAATAAGTGTGCATGGTCAGGGGGCAAGAATCACGCGGCATTGATGCGAATTAAACACGCGAATCAACGGCAGAAACGGGAGAGAGAGGGAGGAAGAACTGGTCGCGATGGGTTGAAGGGATGACTGACAAGTGGGGTCTGTTTGACAGCGAGAGAGAGAAACGGTGGGGACAGGCAATCAGTGACTGTGCGGGTGCGCTGTTGAGTGAAAAGAAAACGGTTCGGGGGGGTTAGTTGGGCTAGATGGGCAAGGTCTGTTCCATTTTTTTTGTTCTGTTTCATTTTTATTTTTCTATTTAGATTTTCTGTTTTGATTTTTATTTAATTGATTTCAAACCTTTTTCTTTTCAGATCTTTTCAAATTTTTCAGTAAGTTTTTAATCTATCTAAACATGTATTTTAAATACCATTTTAGGAATAATTCTTTTATTCTTCTTATGGTTTTATTCTTTATTAAAATAAGCATTTGCCTTTATTCAAATAAGATTAAATATATTTTTAAATTCTTTATTTGAATTCTAATTTTCACTAAACCTTTTCAGTAGGTTTTATTTATTTTAATAGGGTGTCAAATAATTCACTTTGAAGTATTTAAAGTATTTCCATATGTTTTATTAATCATTTTCAATTGGGCAATTGTTTTTATTCCAATAAAATCCAATATGGTTTTAATTCCATAAATTTTATTTAGATGATTTGCTTGATTCCATTTAAGTTAATTAAATAACTTTTATTCCACTTGGGTAAATTCTAATTATTATTCTCCCATGATTTAATTAATCATTCTTATTAGGGATTTGTCTTTAATCAAACAGAATAGAATTTGGTTAAGGCCATTTTATTTTATTTGAATATTCTTTACCCTTTATTTTATTTGGATTTGGATTATCTTTATTCCATTTGCTTATGGATTAGGCCAAGTTTTAATTTGGCTATTAAATATTCCTTATTTATTTATTTCTTCCTTTGCCTTATAAAACCCATATCTTTTTATTTAAAGAGACAAAATTGGTGATTCCAATTTGTAGAATTTTATTTAATATTGGATTATCCTTTTAATCTCTTTAGGATTAATTTGATCACTATTTGGTATGGATTTTAGATAAGAGCCTTATTATCTTTGGAAATTATTTCCTTTCTAACTTATTAAATTCATAAGTTTTTATCCATGGTTCCAAATTGAATGAAATCAATTTATATGGTTTTATAATATTTCTATTTGCCATTCTCGATCATTTAAAAATGCTTGTTGCTAAATTTTTATATGGATCAAATCCATAGTCTTAAAGAGATCTTGGAAATGTTTTTCTTCCACTACGGTTTTAGAGTTTTGGTTTATTTTCCAAGTGTTTAAATTTCAAGATGCATTTATGAAGAATGCATTTCACTTGATTTGAATTTAGTTGGATTCAAATTTTATTCAAAGTTTGTTCAAGATGGGTTTTGATGTTTCCATTTAGAAACAAAAGTTTCTTTTCACCCTATATTTCAACAATTATTTATTTTGTTTATTTATTTTTCACATTTCAAAATTTGGAAAATTTTGGGATGTGACACAAACCTACGAGGAGTACCGTGATATGACATGCCTCGTACACCTCAACGCCAACGGCAAGGCCACTGACACCAATCGCCATTGCAATTTCAACGATATCAAGGTGGACCCGGAGTCCGGCTACAAATGAAGTCAGAAGAATAGACCGCGAGGCAAGGGCAAAGGGAAGAAGAAGGAAGAGGAGTCCAAGGATTCAAGTGACATGGATGAGGATGTTGACCCCAAGCAGGCCGCCAAGAGCGATGGCAAAGGAAAGAACCCCTTCGAGAAGAAGGCGGCCGTTTTCCACACTTTCCTTGGCATCCCCACTGTCCGACAACATAAGACCTCTATGAGGATACTAATGGCCTCTCTACCCCCAGTTCCCCAGTACCTAAGCTGGTCGGAGATTCCAATCACTTGGGACAGGAAGGATCACCCATACCTCATCCCTACGGAGAACCAATACGCCATGGTCATCAACCCCCTGATTGACGGCAATGAGTTCACCAAATGTATGGTGGATAGTGGAAGCAGCATCAACATCATGTACCTGGATACACTGCACAATATGAACTTGACGGAGGCTAACCTAGGGCGGACCAGCACCATCTTCCACGGTATAGTTCCTGGTTGGGAGGCTCGGTCCCTTGGGTGCATCACACTTCAGGTCGCTTTTGGTGATGTTAATAATTACCGCCAATAATGCATGACCTTCGAGGTGGTCCCCTTCAAGAGTGTGTACCACATCATATTCGGCCGCGACATCTTCCACTCCTTCATGGCCAAGACATGCTTTGTCTACAACAAGCTCAAGATACCCATACCAAACGGTATCATCACCGTATCTGGAAGCTTTACCAAGGCAAGGGACTGCGAGATTGGAGAAGCAGCCTTTGCGGAAGCTATCGTCTACAATGAAGAATTCAAGGAGATCCAAAGCAAGGTCGATGCCTCGGAGATGCCGAGGTTGAAGAAGCAGATTTCTGACTCCGCCCCAGCTTTCAAGGCTGCCATCGAAACCAAGCCGGTGGAACTTGTGGTAGGTGATGCCTCCAAGACCACCGCCATTGGGACAAACCTGGATCCCAAATAGGAAAGAGCGCTCGTCGAGTTCCTCCATGAGAATAGGGACATCTTTGCCTGGCAACCTACCGACATGAAAGGTGTACCTAGGGAACTTGCTGAGAACATCTTGAATATTGATCCAAAATGCAAACCGGTGAAACAACCTCTACGACGCTTCGGAGATGAGAAGAGACGCGCCATAGGCAAGGAGATAGCTAGGTTCCTTAAGGCTAGTTTTATCCGAGAAGTCCTTCACACCCGATGGGTGGCCAATCCTATACTTGTCCCCAAAAAGGGAACCAAAGAATTAAGAATGTGCGTTGATTACACCGGCTTGAACAAAGCGTGTCCCAAAGATCCGTTTTCTTTGCCTCGCATTGACCAAGTCATTGACTCGACAGCTGGCTCAGAGCTTTTATGTTTTCTCGATGCATACTCAGGATACCACCAAATTAAGATGAGGAAGGACCAATTGGCCACTTCGTTCACCACACCTTATGGCACGTTTTGCTATGTCACGATGCCTTTTGGGATGAAAAACGCAGGTGCTACGTACCAGCGGACAATGCAGCATTGCCTACACGATAAAATTGGTCGGAACATTCACGCCTTTGTGGGCGATATAGCGGTGATGTCTAAAAAGTCAAACGACCTAATTTCCGAATTAAAAGAAACCTTTGATAATCTCTGAAAATACAACATGATGCTTAACCCTAAGATGTGCGTCTTTGGGGTTCTAGCCGGCAAATTGTTGGGCTTCATCGTTTCCCAACGTGGAATCGAGGTCAACCCAGAGAAGATCAAGGCCATGCTAAACATAAATCGTCTGACATGCCTGAAGGACATACAACGACTAACAGGTTGCGTTGCAGTGATTAGTTGGTTCGTCAGCCGACTTGGAGAGAAGGCTCTGCCGCTATACAAGTTTCTAAAGAAGGCGGACAAATTTACATGGACGAACGAGGCAGATGCAGCACTGAAGCAGCTAAACGAGATACTATCCTCGACGCCTATCCTTGCAGCACCCGAGCATGGGGAGCCTATGTTAATCTACATGGCGGCCACCAACCGGGTAATCAGCATCGTCGTCATGGTAGAGCGGAAAGAACCAGGGCATGACTACGGAGTTCAACGACGAGTTTACTACGTGAGCGAGGTCTTGACGGAGTCCAAGCAGCGTTACCCGCACTACCAAAAGATAGCTTATGGAGTGTTCCTTGCTTCGGAAACTAAGGCACTACCTACAGGAGCACCCTATCACAGTTGTGAGCAAGGCTGCACTGTCCGACATCATCAACAACAGCGATGCTACAGGAAGGGTCGTGAAGTGTGGCATTGAACTTGCCGCCTTCGAGATCACCTACAAGAGATTCCATGCTATCAAGTCACAAGCCTTGGCGGATTTTATCGCAGATTGGATGGAGATGCCAGATGTTACCCCTATGCTGGAGCCAGAATACTGGGTGATGAACTTTGACGGATCAAAGCTACTAAATGGCTCGGAGGCTGGTGTACTGCTACAGTCACCAACTGGGGAGAAGCTACACTACATTCTGTAGATCCACTTAGAGGCTACAAACAACATGGCGGAGTATGAAGCACTCATTCATGGACTACGTGTAGCCAAGGATATTGGCACCAAGCACATAGTTTGCTGTGGAGATTCCGAATTGGTTGCCCAGCAGGTGGCTGGCACCTGGAACGCGCGGAACCCTATGATGGTGGCATATCGAGATGAAGTGGACGAGATAGCCAAGAGTTTCTTGGGCTACGAATTCAAGTATGTACCTAGGGAGCAAAACGAGGCGGCTGTTCTAATGTCTAAGCTTGGATCAGGACGCAAACGAATTCCGCCTGGAATTTTCCTGGAGCATCTACGGACACCATCCGTGAAGGAAGCGGAGATCAACAACCCGGATAGAGTTGTCTCTTTCGTTCACATAGTGACAAAGGTCCCTCCGGCTTGGACACAACCGTTCATGGAATATGTCGTATACGGAAATTTGCCCGACGACGAGGTCGAAAGACGGCAAATATTACGTCGAGCAAAGGGATATACCATAATCAATGGAGAACTCTACAAAATAAGCACCACTGGTATATACCTTAAGTGTGTTTCCCAGCAAGAAGGTATTGAAATCCTACGTGAGATCCATCTCGGAGATTGTGGGCATCACGCTCCTCAATCGTTGGTCTCCAAGGCCTTCTGGCAAGAGTTCTACTGGCTAACCGCGAAGGCGGACGCCGACAAGCTGGTTGAAACGTGCATGGGATGCCAGTATTATGCCCGACAACCCCATGTTCCAACTGAAGAATTGCGAACAATACCAATAACTTGGCCGTTTGCAGTCTGGGGGCTAGACATGGTTGGTCATTACAGACGGCACCATGTGGGTTTACGCATCTGCTTGTAGGAGTGGATAAATTCACCAAATGGATAGAAGCTAAACCCATTAGAAAGCTTGATGGGGAAACTGCCCTTAGGTTTGTCCGGGATCTAGTGGTGAGATTTGGTTTCCCACATAGAATTATCACCGACAACGGCAGCAACTTATCACTCGGAGAAGTGGAAGCCTATTGTTGGGACAAGGGCATCCGACTTGACCTAGCGTCTGTGGCACCCACAGTCCAACGGCCAAGTTGAGCGAGCCAATGGATTAATTCTGCAGGGAATCAAGCCACGTCTAGAAGCACCGCTACATAGAGCAGCTGGAGCCTGGGCGGAAGAATTGCCATCTGTGCTGTGGAGTTTACGAACTACACCCAACAGATCCATCGGCTACACCCCTTACTTCATGGTATATGGAGAAGAAGCCATCCTGCCTTCCGACATCCTTCACGATTCACCAAGAGTTGCCGCCTACGACGAAGATGACTCTGAAGAATCCAGACGCCTAGATGTGGACCTTCTCAAGGAAGAGCGCGTTTTAGCGTGCCAAAGATCTTCCATCTACCAGCATAAGCTACGTATCTACCATAGTCTCCGCGTTTGGCATCGCTCGTTTAAAGAGGAGGATCTGGTGCTCTGACTTAAGCAGAAGAAGTCACACAAATTATCCTCGCCATGGGAAGGACCATTCATCACAAGCAAGGCGCTGCTCAATGGGTCTTACTACCTCGTTGACAATCGTGAACTTGAGGATAGACCCAACGAAGATCATAAGCGTAAGCGACGTGACCCGAATAATGACTACCCGGAGCTTGATCAGCCATGGAACATAGCACAGCTACGTCCTTTTTACACTTAGCATATTTTTTATCTACAGTGTACCTCTTATATGATCAATGAAATAAAGCTCTCTGGTTCACTCATATTTCTAAGTCTTTTACCTCCTTTAGTGTTCATTTTTGGATCTTATAAAACATTTATGCGCAAGATTTGCATTTGCACTTGTGAAAATTCTGCCTACGGGCGTTAGCTTAAGTTTTCTAGTCTACACATTCTTTGTTGTTTTTATGTGGATTCTGGAGTAGTGCCTTTTGGCACTTGTTGTCGGCGATTTTGTGCCTAGGTTTTTGACGGTGCCATTCGGCATCATCACTTAAGCGCATGGTTCCGACTACGAGTCTTCCGAATCACAAAAAGTCAAACATAAGAACCAGAGTAATGGATAAGTCAACATTTTCTTACAAAATAATTACATGCTGGAACTAGTTCTTGAGTAGCAGGAAATTACAACTATTGTTTTTTCCGCCTTAAGTTAACTGAGTAGTTTTTTCCGCATACACAAATTACAGAGGAAACAAATATTACATAGTGTTTTCTCACTGGAGACATGGAAGCAACATCGTCGGCAGCAGGAGAACCATCCTCTTCGAAGTCGGTGGTCTTGAGGGACTCGGAGGAGCTCTAATGATCACCGTCAATGATCTCGAGCGGCACGAAGACATTGTGGTCGACCAACTCGGCAACACTTGTGTCATAGCCCGCGAGCGATGCCCAGATAGCCTTATGGTAAATATTATGGCCTTCATCATCTACGTCGGGAAGACCTGAGGTTACCACGTTGATTTCGACATCTTCATAGTGCACCTTGACCATCGCCAGCGACATCCTCGCACCAGCCCGTGTACATCAATATTTCTAGCTTACGATATGCTCGGGGCTTGGCGCAAGATCTCTGAGAACTTCATCATAGATTCCACCACTTTGATATTGATATGGAGAGGCTTGGCTATCTCCTTGGCCTGCCTGATGGAGGTGCTGATAAAGTTGCCAGCGAGAACCATGCATTCCTTAGGCGGAGGAGGCGATTGGGTTAAACCAATAGGAGCTGCAATTCCAACAAGGGAGCACATGAGTTCAATAGCAAAATTTCAAAGTATCTGACTTAATGAAGTACAAGACGGAGAATCACTTACCAAAGATGCTCGCCTCGGCTTGCTGAAGCGTCTCCACCATGGAGTCCCGTTCTTGTCGGACGATCTTGTATGCTTCAAGATTGCGCTGATTTTGATCATTGGCAGCTTTCTTCTGCTCTTTCAGCATTGCAATCTCCTCCTTCAAGTGGTTCATCTCTGTATTGGCGTACTCCTGCAATGCCTTCATGGAATCCTCATGCATCTTCAAGGTATCAGTCCTCTCCTGCTTAAGGATCTTGTTTTCGCTATCCAGCAACTCAATGTGCTTGGATTGCTCAACAATGTCCTTGGCCTTGGCGAGGGCTTCTGCAAGTCGGAGAAAGAACAATACACAGTGAGTAGTCGGAGAATGACGGCACAAGACCATGTCGGAGTACGAAAACAAAAGGAAAAACAGACTCTTGCTCTTAGTGATCTGTTCCTTCAAGAAGGCAGTTTTACCCTTTTCGGCTTCTAGCTTTGCGCATCTTGTGGAACTTCTCATTGGCGACGTCTCTCCGAGCATTTTCATTCTTTGGAAAGAAGATCAGAACCACTTAGTCTTCTTGGAGCATCTAGCTGGATAACTATCCACCTAGAGGATTGGGGGCTACAGTGAGAGTTTTTAACTCAGAAGTTGCTTAGTCTTTCTTTAAGCATCTAGTTGGAACTAATTCAAGTTTCAACTATAAGCTTGGGGGCTACAGTACGAGTTTTTTAATTCAGAAAGTATGCTTAGTCTTTCTTTAAGCATCTAGTCGGAACTAATTCTGTTTCAACTAGAGGCTTGGGGGCTACAGTATTGAAATTTACAAATACTGCGTATGCTACTCTGAAAGTATCTAGTCGGAACAATTCATTCAAACTAAATACTTAGGAGCTATAGTGCGAAGTTTTCTAGCTTAGTCACTCTTAGAGAATTCATATGTTTCGTTTAAATCCTTGGGGGCTAAAGTGGGATACTCATATGAAATGCAAAAGGCAAATAAAACTTACAAGAGAGATGATCTTGAGGTTGGTAGCGCTCTCAACAAACAACTTGCTGAAGGAAAGGTTATTTCCTCGCAAGATATCTTCTTGTCGGAGAAGCTCATCAAGACCACAGGTCGGAGATGTTGGAGCCGCACAAGGAGCCAAAGTGGAGCTACTCGGCGGGTAGACTATCTTTGGAAGATCTGTGGTTATCCTGGGTGCAGAGGCACCGCCTTCGATAGACGTTCCGCCTACCACCATCGCCTTACTGCTACCGATGGCATCCTTAGCCGGAGCTTCAGCCATTTTGGTTGCGGTGCTTTCTTGCGTAGCCTATTCGCCGGCAACGACTCAATCCGCGGAGGCAGCTGAGTCCACTTCCATGGCAAAAGGGCCAGATGCATCCTTAGCCAGAGAGCTTGTCGGTGCGGAGGCAGGCTGGACGCTGGGAGTGACAGGGGCGATGGCGGGAGATGCTTGGTGGGACACATCACGATGCAGCATGTCTTTCATGTTTTTAGAAGCTATAATACCCCACCTTTATAAAGGTAAAGGTCCCTGTGATTGCAATGCTAGTCCCTGGATCAAATGCTAGCATCCACAGTTTAAGATGAAGTACACAGAAACAAAGGTCATTATTACATCATCATTCCAGAGATAACATAGTCTTTTACAACTCCATAGCCATAGGCTAGTACAAGAGTTTAACTTAACAATATAAATAAAAGTCTTCATATTCATGTGCCACAGGCAAGCATCTTGAGTGTAGACTCATAACCCTAATCCTCACCAGAGTAACCTGCAACATCACAAGTTATAGCCATAGTGGGTCAATACATTGGAATAGTATTGGCAAGTGATACCTTAGTAGAATAATAGTATCTAGCTTCTACATGAATTTGGCTAAGTGTAGCTTAGGATTGCTTTGCTCAAAATAGGGTTTTACCTATCAGTTGAAAACACTAAGTTTTTTTTGGAAAAAACTCCCAAGGAACCACCAATAGACATTGGTGAACCTTTACCCTTGTTCAACCACAAGTTTTTAACTTAGAAATTGGGATGAGGAGATTCTTGATAGCTTCCATGTCATGATGCTCAAATTGTCCATTACCAGGGACACGGCTAAGTACTTAGATTCTTCCTTCTGCAGAGGTGGTGCGCTTTCCCCACAAGACTTGCCTTTCATCAAGACGAGACCTTTCAGAAGCCTTCCCTTAGACCAAATGGACGTGTTCCAACCTATCACCCTACCACCAACTGTCCAAATGGCTAAGTTATTGCAACCTATATGATCAAGGTAGATCCCATATGCCATGTGGTTGCACTAGAAGCTTCTAAACATATGGCATCTCAAATCCCTTTGTTCCTGGGTGGCTTTCCACAAGTGTGATACACAAGGTAGACCATAGATATGGGCCTTGTGTAACCACTCAACATAACCCAAACAACCATTCCACCCAGGTGTTTCATTCACTTAGTTGTTTTATTAAGCAAAAACACAAGTCAAAGACATAGCAATATTTTTCCATAGCACATATATAATCCACCCTTGGTTGCTACTAGCTAGGATAAGCATGGCAATAGCAAGTATCTTAACTTAGCGAAAATTCTAAAAATTCTACAACTACTAGGATTTCCCAAGCATAGCATATAGATACTTAGCAAAAATTATCATGCAAGCCCTATAAAAAATATCACTAATGCATAGTCAAAATATTGGGACAAAAATATGAAGCACCACTTTCCTTGGTTGTTGGGGGAGTAACAACAATCCTCATAGTCACAATCACCACTAGCACCAAAATCTACACATAAAATGATAACACAAAATTCATATTTCAAATAATCAAGCAAAAATATATGAATGCATGCAAATGCCATGTGATGATTTTTTTCTAAACTAACAATACAAGTAAAACAGTACTGAACAAGAAACTAAACAATTATACACCAATTAAACTTGATTTGGCTTTTAAAACATTTTCCAAATAATTTTTATACACAAAATAGGCCTACAAATGTCTCTGCATAAAATTCTATTTTAACAGAAGAAAATTACAAAACTAAGCCTACAGATGTGTAGGATTTATTTTTGTGATTCCAATGATATATTATTTGTATTTTTTGGATAAATAGAACAAAATTTATTGAATTTACAAGTTTAAATAACTAATAGATTCAAAAACATATTTTAATTTAAAAACCCACACACGTGGGCGTCTCTGATTGGCCCATACCGGTTCGGCTGGATTGATCAACGAGGGCCACACGATTTAAATGAAATCGCATGGGCCAGATCTATTCATACCCCTTCGAATAGTGATCTAATCCTGCACGCTAGATCTAGATCCAACGGTGTCCGATCAAACGACCATGGATGGGCGGCGCAAATGGGTGCTAGCGGCGGCGGCGCTACTGTCAACGATGCTCCGGCGATTCCAGAGGGGGCTAGGGGCAATGGCGATGCTTACCAGCATCGCAAGGATGCGAGGAAGCTCAAGGTGGCTTCGGCTTGGACGGGGGCGAGCTGCTGTGGACGTGGGAGCTTGTCGGAGTTGCGGACAACGTCGGGCTCGTGCGGACATCAACGTTGGCGATGTTCTAGACCGTCCTAACACAAACCAAAGGCATCAGTGCGTGCACAACAATCAGGAGAACATGATAGGGTCAGGGAGAAGGCAAGGGGCGGTCGGGTTTTACCTAAATCGCTCGTCGGAGTTGAGCGACGGCTCTGTCGTTTGCAGAGGTGGACGGGGACGTCGACCTGGGTCATGCGTAGGCAAACCAGAGGCGTTAGAAGATGCACAAGGACATGGCGAACTTGACAGGGTCAAGAAAAAATCAAGGGGCGCTCGGAACTCACCGGAATCAGTCGCCGAAGCTGCTCGGTGCTGCGGCGGTGCAAGCGAGAATTCGTGGAGCCTGGCAGCGCTTCTAGCTGGCTATGTTGGGGAAAATGGCCGCGAGGGGGAGGGGATTAAGTAACCAGAGCAGGGGCGGGGATTGCGCACGGAATCAACACCAATTACTCGAATTAAACTGCAGAAGTGAAGGAGGGGGAAGAAACGGCGGAGGGCCAGGTCGTGGGCGGGGTTTGGGGATGATGATGACGTGGCAGGTGGGACCAGAGCGTCAGTGAGAGGGCGGGGGGGGGGGGGGGTGTGCGCGTGGGTGAGAATCAGAGGGAGAGGGGAACCCCGGGTGGGCTGGTTGTTGGGCTAGCTCTATTGCTGGGCCGAAAGGCTAGCGCAGACCCTTTTCCTTTTCTTTATTCCTTTTCTATTTCTGTTTTGATTTTCTGAAATCTTTTTCAAATGCTTTTCAAATGACTTTGAATTCAAATTTCTTTTGGATTTTTGCAGTGAAAACTTTGTACTCAAATGAGTGTAAAACCTTACTATTTAGTCCAAAGAACTTTGACATAAAGGAAAATAAAATAAAACCATGCCTTAATATGATTATAAATGATAGGCATAAAGTGGTTTTTATATTTGAATTTTGTTTTGAGAATTTTGTGCAAGCTTTGCATTCATATTTGAAATATTTCTGATCATAACAAGGTATTCTCATACTTTGAGTGTAAAATAGAACCATTTCCTTTCTAGCATAAAATAATAGGCATAAGAATGGTTTCTCATTTTGAAATCTAATTTGAAAATAACCAAGTGCTTATGAATGCATGAATGATATGCAAACTTTTCAAATTATGATTTTTGGGATGTTACAAAAGCCCCCAAAGTTTTGGAGGTCTTCTTCAAACTAATACTGGCCTTCTTCCTGAAACGTGCATAAAGTATAAGTACAAGAATAAGATGAGTAACTAGACAATGTCGGAGGATGAGAGACTTACACAACTGTGGGTTCTTTGGTGAAAGGGATCCTGGTGATCTTTCTCTTCTCCACCTCCAGGGAGGCAGTAGTCTTCTTGGAGGCTCCACCCTCCGTCTTCTTCTTCTTGCCTCCGTTGGCAGCGTCAGAGGTGGAGCTCTTCCGCTTACGCACCAACGGAGCATCATCGTCGGACACGACGGTGACTTCCTTCATCTTGGGGTCATAGATTTGGACAGACATGTCGTCCTCCTCTAGACTTTTAGCTGTTAAGTGAAATCCCAAAGTGTTAAGGGCTAGATGGAAGAACTAGAGTATATGTCATACACGGAAAATAAACAGGTACCTCTGGGCACTTGCTCTCCTCGAACATGTCATAGGTGATGGTGAAGCCACGCTTCCTATCCTTCACCTTGATGATGTCCTTGAGGCGGAGCTTGATGGAGTCTCTAGAGAAGTTGTCCTCGGAGATGTGGAGGCTATCCTTCCTCTCCTTGGTATATTCATGCATCAACTTCGAGCGATGCTGCAGAGGCTGGATCCGCCTGACGAAGCATCACATGGCCAGGTCCAATCCGGTCAGAACCGTCTCTACGAACCACTCTATCCGCCTTATAGTGCGGGAAGCATCGTTGTCGGAGGGAAGGGAGACCTGGGATCTCCATGTCGAGGCTTCGGCGGCAGCTCCATCGACGAAGTCCAGATACGTTCCATCTTGGCCAACCAGAGGGATATCTGGGCCATAGAAGTACGTCCGTTGCCAGTTCTTATAAGATTCATGGCCGGCGATGTCGGGAAACCGCTGGCCAGGCCGGATCTTAAAACTAATTGTCCCGCAATTCCTGAGCTCGTCCTTGCTCGCTCCGGCTTCCCTAGATAACCCTCAAAAAGCGCCGCGTAATTGCTAAGCGCGAGAATGCTATTGGGGGAAGGTTCTGAGGTTGAACCCGATAATGATTGAGGAAAGAAAGGAAGAAGTTGGAGATGGGTAGGGAAACGCCGCGTACCAACTGAGCTTTGAGGTACACCTTCTCTCTGGCTTGGGGAGAAGGGGTGACCTCGCGGGCCGGTGCCGCCCGCCAGACAAGTCCCTCCATCGTGGGAAGGTAGCCTTCGACAAGAAGTTCCCTGATATCACTATTAGTGATGTCAGAGCCACGCAGATCCCCCTTGTGGGAATCGCTTTCTTCCTCCAGCAGCTCCAGCGCCGTTGGATGGTGGTCGCCGCCGGTGGACTCGACCACCGCGGACTTGGGTAGCAGCAGACCCTCTAGGGGCATGTGGACGTCGCTCGCTGGCTTCGCCGCAGCGTTAGCCACTGGCGCCATGGATGGGTTAGTGCTGCTGCTCGCCATTGGGACGGAAGAGGAGATGGCTGGGGAGATTGGGAGGCTAGGGTTTTTCGCGTGCTTGCGGAGGGCTCGAGGAGATGCTCGCAGGAGGAAGACGATGACGCGGGAGGAGAATGAGGTGAAAGGTAAAAAATCCACCGCAGATATAATTTATAACCTCTGGCATCAAGATTCATGCAAAGTGATCGAATGGTCGGCGCGTGGACGACGTGTGCGAGTGCGTGCGCGGAAATTTCTCCACGTTCCCAACCACCGCCGCCAATGGTTCACATCCTTCTCACGGGAAAAATGGACATGATTGTGTTTTCTGCATGTGTGAGTTACGAGGCGCCGCTGACCTATGTCTACGTCGTTCTAGTTGACACGAGCAGGTGAACCATCACATCGGAATATTCCAGCATGGACGGATCCAGTCTGACTATGAGAAGAGTACGATGGAAGAATCAACATTTCTCTGACTTACAAGTTGAAGACGGAGAATATTGCAGGGTTCTTGGGAGGACTACAAGATAGTGCTGGACGATTTGCCGACATCCATCTAGACGAAGTATTCAACCTGAAGAGGCAAGAAGGCACAAGATCTCAGAGTTCTCCGGGGGCTAGTGTTGGGGATATGCTATATGGGTATCCTCATAGCATGTCTCTTATACGGATAACCCGAGTGGCCCACAGTTTGTAGCATGGCCCATGGCCTGCTGGGTGGCCCAGTTAGATGGATCCAGAAGGGAGGCCAATGACGGATAAAGGAAGGCTACGAAGGAGTCACCGACGTACCCAGAGCCTTGGAGTGCAAAACACGTTAGACTGATTGTATACTGTGTAAGACTCTGTAACCTGTTCTGCTAGGACTTTCCCTATAACCCTAGTACCTGGTGACTATATAAGTCGGGCCTATGGGAGCCTTTAGGGCACCGATTAACTCATACCTCACACAGCAAACCAATCGCTGTAACTTGGCATATTGCCATTATAGTGATTTATAGCAGGAGTAGGATTCTGCCACCGTTGTGGGATCTAAACCTGGGTAAGCTGTGTTACCTCGTACCCATCAACCGTCCGCCTTACCCCACATCTCTAAACATGCACTGTGAGGACCCCTCCATGGCGTACTCGTCGGCAATAGCACGACAGCTTCCTCCAAGATTCAAAACTTCTAGAGAAAAAGATATGCTCAATCCTATCTTCCATGTTGGTCTTTGTTTATCAATCTGTGGAAACGTTGAGGAAAGCAATACAATCCTACTGACGCATCAACATACAAGATATCAAGTTGCTAGTTAATGACAAGAAGAGAGTAAATTCTAAGTGTTCTGTTGGTTGTAGTTGGAACCTGTGGGCGTCATATTCAATCATAAGCAAGAGTTTCATGATCAAGAAGTTTTTTGGTGAGCACAACCACAGTTGTACTAGGACATTTAAGCTTAATGCTTTCACTTCCAATTTCCTAGAAGATAGGTACTTGGAGAGTTCAGAGCTGATCAAGATATGAACATGAAGAAATTCTCTAGGATAATTCAGAAGGATTGGAACATGACTCTAGGAATATCTAAGTTATAGAGGGCTAGGTGGCTGGCCATGAAGGTTATATATGGTGATGAAGAAGCTCAGTACAACCTATTGTGGGACTATGCAAATAAAAGGAGTAACCCTGGTAGTTCATTCTTTGTTTCACTTGATGAAAATTCAAGTTTTAAAAGGGATTACATGTGCTTGGAAGATAGCAAGAGAGGATTTCTTCAAGGATGCAGGCCTGTTATTTTTGTTGATGGTTGTTCCCTCGAGACAAGATATAGAGGCCAATTGTTGACTGCTGTTGGAATGGATCATAATGACTATATATTCCCAATTGCAGTGGAAGAAGTTGAGGTGGAATACACAAGTACTTGTACTTGGTTTCTAGGACAATCTAGGGATTATAAGCACAGAACCATGGACAATTATATTTGACAAGAAAAAAGCGGATTATTAATGCAATCAAAGCAGTATTCTCTAATTCAGAACACAGGTTTTGTGTGTGGCACATGTGGCAAAATTTCTAGCAAAAGTTTAGGGGAGATGTTCTGAAGAACCAACTATGGAGGATACCTAGAAGCGGCACAGTTGCTACATTTGAGGCCAACATGGCATATGTGAAGATACTCAAACCTGAAGTATGGTCTTGGTTATAGGAACTAGATCCCAGGACATGGGTAAGGGCTTTTCAGAGTGACCTACCAAAGTGTGATATCTTGCTGAACAACAATTGTGAGGTTTTTAATAAGTACATTCTTGAAGAAAGAGAGCTACTTGTATTGAGCATGTTTGAGAGAATCAAGTCATAAATAATGAAAATAAACTACGACAAGAAGAATCAAGAGACTAAATGGACATGTCTTGTGTGCCCTAATATAAAGAAAAAGACTAAAACGAATGTTGAATTCCCAAACAATAGCTTTGTTGATGGAGAAGGAGATGGTTTATTTGTAGTGGCTGAAATGTACAACTCAACTCCTATAGACTACTTTGTTGATGTTAAGGGAAAGACTTTCACATGCAACATGTGGAAAAAATGTGGAATACCATGTCCTCATGTAATCTCTGTAGTGAGGAAGGAATGAATTGATCATATCACACTTGCTGACCACTGCTATTCAGTTGAGATGCATCGAAGAGCTTATCCAAACATAGTGTACCCATGCAAGGACAAGACTGAGTGACAAAATATTAATGGGCCAACAATTCTTCTACCAATGTTCCAAAATCATGTTGGCAGACCAACAAAAAATAGGAGGAAGGTACCAGGTGAATTGGATTGCAGAAGAGGAAGAAAAAGATGTCAAAAAGAGGTGTCATTAGGCAATGCAATTATTGTGGAGTTCCAGATCATAATAGGAGTGCCTCCACCTGCAAAACCTGAAGCTTCTCATAAAGTGACTCCTGCATAGAATGTTGAAGACCAAACTAATGTGCCAAATTACTATCACATTGTTCTTGAAAGTATGGCTCATCAGGTAATTCTTACTCCTTTGTGAAATTTATATTTGTCGGGCAACCTTAACAGTTCTGTTATGTAACCTGTCATTATTATGCATACTCCATTTGTGTGGAATATGGAATCCATTCGAACTCCTGAGTCAATGTTCATCTCTAATGCAAGGCATAATGTAGTCAATCAAGGCACGTCTTCATCAACTCAATCAAGTAGTACTATCATACAAGGAGATCTTGCCAAGAGGCTACTAGCCATGCAAACTAAGAAGAGCAAGGCAATGGAAGACATGAAGATAGCTATTTTTGAAGCTAAGTATTCAGCAAGGATCAAGAAGGCAGAGGAAGCAACACTCAAAAGAGTAGAGCTAAAAAAAGAAAGGCTAAGAAAGAAGTACCAAGGGCAGTTCAAATTGCAGAAGCTAAAGAGAGGATAAGACAAGAGGCATAAATCAACAAACGGGCCAAAGCTGAGAATACAAGGATCATATTAGAGGTCAGGAAGGAGATTGACAAGAACAAGAAAGAAGCAGCAGTGAAGAGGATAGCTGATAAGGAGAAGAGGTAATTAGAGAGAGATCAGAGGAATGCTGCGAATAGAGAAACATTGCAACAAGAAGTAAGAGATAGTTCTCAACTCATGGCACACTGAGAGATGCAAAGAGAACTAAATCTAAATCTAATGATGATGCAGATACTTTTGTCTCTCAAATACCAAAGAGAGTCAACATGTTTGATGAATTTAGAATCCTAAGGATCTGTGATCTAGGAATGTACAATGAATAAATCTATGGCTACTGTATTTTGACATGTTAAATAAGTGAACTTGGACATGTGTAATGTGTGAAATTGGAACCATCTCTACTATATTTTGACATGTTAAATTCCCAGAACAAGCACACACACAATGTCACTTTAATCAATGGACTAGGTTACACACCACATAAGAGGTTAGAAGAACAAAACACAAGCCCTGCTATTGATCAAAAGAACATACTACCAGGACCTTCCTAACCTTCTATTGGAGATATACCCAAGAGGCAATAATAAAGTGGTTATTATCATATCTTCATGCTTATGATAATTGTTTACATACCATGCTATAATTGTATTAACAGGAAACATTAATACTTGTGTGATTTGTAAACATAAACGAGTCCCTAGTAAAGCCTATTGCTAAACTAGCTTGTTGGTTAATATATGATCATGATCATGAATATTGAGATTTTATTAACAACAAGGTCATATCATTAGGAGAATGATGTGATGGACATACTCCTATAGTTAAGCGTAGCATAAGATCAAGTCATTTAAATAGTTCACTTGCTATAAGCTTTCAATGCATAGTAACCTAAATCCTTCGACCATGAGATCATTTTAATCACCATCATCGGATGGATGCTTTGATTACATCAAACACCACTTCGTAACTGGATGGTTATAGAGGTGGCATTGAGTGCATAAAGTATGTGTTGAGGCACATGGATCAAGAGTGGGATTAGTCCATCCATATGACGGATAGATATACTCTAGGCCCTCTCGGTGGAATGTCATCCAATTAGCTTGCAAGCACGTGACTGGCTCACAAGGGATCACATATCGCGGGAACGAGAAAAGAGTGCTTATCGGTAACGAGGTTGAACTAGGTACGTAGAGATACCAACGATCAAACCTCAGATAAGTAAAATATCGCGAGACAAAGGGAAATTGGCATCGTATGTAAATGTTCATTCGATCATGAAGTAATCATAGAAATATGTGGGATCCATATGAATTTCTAGATTCCTCTATTGGTTATTGATCGGAGAAGAGTCTCGATCATGTCTGCATAATTCACGAACCATAGGGAGACACACTTAAGGATTCGATGTTGTTTAGTAGATATGGAATGTGAGTAAAGGGACCGAATGTAGTTCAGAGTCTCGGATGGGATCTGGGATATCACGAGGATATCCGGAATGGTCCAGAGAATAAGATTCATATAAGGAAAGTCCAATTCCGGAGTTCGGGAATGGTTCTGGTGTTTTCACCGGAATGTTCTAGAAGGGTCTAGAAGGTTCACCGATCCAGAAATGGAAGGGTACATGAATGTGTCATGACAAAGTGGAATGGTTGCATCATGTCCTAGGTCACTTGGATGGATACTTGGAAGAGATAAATAAAACTATAGTTTGAAAGGCAAAAAGCCGGTTTGAAAAAGTCAAACTGGGACAATGATTTCCAAGTGGAGGGAGAGAAGGAAACCTACCTAAGGGAGGAATCCTCCCTCTCCCTTGCGACGGCCACATGAAGTGGAGTTGGGGGAGGACTCCCTCCCCCTTGGCGCCTCCCCACCTATAAAAGGAGGGGCAGGGCACCCCCTCTACACCACACAACAAACCCTAGGTTAGCCGCCGCCCCCCTCTCTAGCTGCGGCCAATCTAGATCTCCTCTAAACCGCTATCGACTAGCTAAACCCTAGTTGCTAGATACCTATAAACCTCTTCCCTCTAAATCCTAGATCGCCGGGGCTCTCTCTACTCCACCATACCCGCTCCAGCTCAGGCGAAGCCCTACGAGATCACTCCTCTACTTCCGACACCACGCCGTCGTGCTGCCGGAATCGCGTGGAGAGAACTACAACCTCCGCTGCCTGCTGGAACAAGGGACAGGAATGTATTGTGTACTTTGCATCTTGCGGGATGGTGGGATGAAGCATCCCGGGCTAACCTTACATGAAATAGTTCATGAGACTTGTTCCACGCTCGACATGCAACTTGTATTTCATAACTGGCTTGGCGGGTGTCTATCTCTCCCATCATAGTGAAGATTCAATTTACAACGGGCACTTGATAGTTCTTGCATCAACTTTGTGGTTCTTGTTCGTATGTTAGAACGGTACTTATTGGAAAGCCCCAAACCACGTAAAACATGCAAAGATAATTAGAGGCGTCTAATTTGTTTTGCAGAGGTGTGTTGTGATGGGATATGGCCAATATTATAATTATATATGATGTATGCAATGTTCCTTATTGTAAGTCGGCAACCGACAGGAGCCTTATGGTTGTCTTTTAATTTCGTTAAGACCTGCGTGTCTTTTACTCAAAGTAGTTGTAATAGTTGATGCTGGTGGACGACAACCATGGAGCGGTGCCATTTACCTTGACGCCACGCCGGTGATGATGGAGATCATGTTCGTGCTTGAAGATGGAGATCGGAAGCACAAGAAGAAAGGCCATATCATATCACATATTTTGAATTTCATGTGATGTTAATCCTTTTATGCGTCTTATATTGCTTAGATCGCTACGATAGCATTATAAGATGATCCCTATCACAAAATATCAAGTTATAAAGTGTTCGTCCTTAGTAGGTACTGTTGCCAAGACTCATTGTTTCGAAGCACCACGTGATGATCGGGTGTGTTAGATTCTACGAGTGTATACAACGGGAGCAAGCCAGATTTTCTCATGCGAAAACTAAGGTTAAATCTTGACGAGCCTAGCATGTACAGACATGGTCTCGGAACACGGAATACCGAAAGGTAAAGCATGAGTCATATACATGATATGATAAACATGATGATTGTTCGCCTTTGAAACTACATCATGTCTCATGATGATCGTACTTGGTGTAGTGGATTTGGTTCGTGTGATCACTAAAACAATGTGAGGGATATTATTTTGAGTGGGAGTTGTAGAGGTCCCAACCTTTAATAAGGTAGAGATCCCTGTGTTTAAAATGCTAGTCCCTGGATCAATAGCTAGCATGCACAGTTAAGATGTAATATCAAGAAACAAAGGTCATAATACAACTTTATAACCAGGAATAAAATAATTCATTACATCTTACATAGCTCATTTGGCTATCTCATTACAATGCAGCAGAAATAACTATAGCATGGAGTCCCTCATCTTCAAGTGCCACAGGCAATCATGTTGGTTGTAGACTTGTAATCCTAATCAACACACTTCACTAACATCAAACAAACCTGCAACATAATAAGTTACAGCCACAAGGGTCAATACATTTGAATTGTATTGGCAAGTGATACTATGGTATTATAGTGGAGTCTATCATCTATATTGTCAACACCCGGATTTTTCAATCCTAGATGCCTGTTATGCCATACATCGCAATCCCAGGATTACCATTTTTGCGAGACATAACAGAATTGGATACCATAGTACTTCATCCATTACAAACGATACATAAGTTCTTACACAAATAGGGATCTCATGATCCAGTTCTTAATACAACATCAAGCAGCGGAATACGTAATAATAACGGTAGCGTAGGCGAAGCTCCATCTTCGGGGTCACAGGCAATGCTGACGATGGGAGATGATCCTAGTTGTCGTAACCTTCCTGGGGTCCATCTTCCAGGTACTCCTCTTCATAGTCTGGCCATGGGAATAGCCAGGGACAAAGCCATGAGTACTCTTTAAGTACTCGCAAACTAATACTAACAAGTAAAGGGGGTTTTTGGATAATAGGACACTAGGCTCTAGGGTTGTTTTGCAAAAGCCAGATTTATCTCTACTAGGTTCTGAAGCTAGTCATAATTTTATAAATCCTAAGTGGGAACTTGTATTTCAGGTCACAACTCTGTTGTGGTCTGTAACATCCCTAAAATCATGATTTCAAAGTTTGCATATCATTCATGCATGCATATAGAATTGAGATCAATTTCAAACTCATTTCAGAAAACAGAAGCACATAGTGCTATCATTTTATGTGAGCAAACTTAAATCAAATGGCCATCCCCATTTGAGAGCTTGAATGTTTTAAACCAAGATTGTTTGGCTCCCTTGTTGATTGGTTTGAGTGTGGATTTAGAACAAAGTTTTACAAAATAGAAATGGCTTCAAAAACCATATTCAAACATTTGCAAACCTAGTGCAATGTCCCTGTTATTTTGTTTCTCCCAAATATGACCAAGTCTTTTCAAAGTGACCACATGGTCTTATACCTTGTTGTGAGACTGTTGCACACTGCAAAAATCCCAAATAGTTTTGAATACAAATGGAGTTTGAAATTCATTTGAAAACCATTCCTGAAAATCAATTCAGAAAAAGAAAAGGAATAAGGAATTGGAAAAAGGCTGGCGCCAGGAATTGAGCCCAGTAGCAGACTCAGCCCAACTAGCCCACCCGGGCCACCTCTCTTTCTCTCGCATGCGCGGACACACCCAGCAAGTCACTGACGCTAGGACCCCACCCCCTCTCTGTTTCACTCGCTGACCGGTGGACCTCGCCAGCTCACCCCTTCTTCCCCAAAACGCGCCACGACCACGTCGTCGGCCGTTTCCTCCGCCCTTCACTGCCGCGTTGATTCCTCGCTTAAATTCCCTTGATATCGCGCGCGATCTTCGCCCCCGCCTGCCCTACTTAAACCCCCTCTGCCCCCTCTCCATTTCCCCCCAAACTCCGAGCACAAAGCGCCCCCAGGCTACCCGCATTCAACCCCGCACCGCCGCAGACAGAGAGCACTCCGGCGACCGATTCCGGTGAGTTCCGTGCACCCCTCGCCCTCTGGTTCTTGCAGACAGCCTCGCCACTTTCTTGCGCAGCTACTGACACCGCTGGTTCCCTTTATACTGCCCCAGGTCGTCGATTCTGTTCAACACCGCAAGCTCCAAACGACAACCTCGACTCCGGCGACCAAATTCCGTAAGCCCTTTGCGCCCCTTCGCCTCTGATTCACACGAAGTTGTTCGCCACTGTCTTGTGCATCATCTGGTGCCGTTTGTTTGTGCTAGGGAGACCAAGAGCATCACCAACATCGCCGTCTACTCGAACCCGACGCCGCCCGCAACTCCGATGAGCTTCAGCAGCCCCTGCCGTGCGCCCCTTGCCAAGCCACCGTCACGTTGAGCTTCAGCACACCACCGTGGTTCTGGTAAGCCTCTTCCCCCACTCCCACGTGACCTAGAACGCCAGCGCCACCGCTGACAGACGCGCCGCCGCCAGTCGCCGCCGCTAGCGCCGCTCCGTTTTGGTCAGATGATTCGTAGCCGTCAGATCCAGATCCAGCGCGTAGGATTAGTTCACTGATCAAACCGTTAAGTTTAGATCTGAGCCATGCGTGTTAGTTAGATCCAACGGTAGCCGAGCGTGATCCGGTGCGAAGCGGTACGCACCAATAGGAAACATACGCGTGGCTAGGGTTTAGTTTAAAAACAGAATTTGAATCAGATTTGTAATCAAATTTGATTTAACTATAACTTTTGATCCACATGTTAGAATTTGACAAATTTTATACCGTTGGAATCAGGAGAACAAGCCCTTTATGTTTATGAAATGTTTTTAATGTTTAGTTTTTGTTAAAATGACTTTATTTAAAGAAACTTGTTTAGGACTATTTTGAGTATAAGAATTGTTTAGGAAATTGTTTTAGTGTAAAATAAACTTGGTTTAGCAAGTTTTTAACCTGTTATGATTCAGTACTATGCACTTGCTTGGTTGGGTTTTAAAAATCATCACTTAGCATTTTGCATGCATGCATATATTTATGTTTGTATATGAATTGTGTGTGATTTTGTGCTACCATTCTTTGTGTAGACTTTGGTGCTAGTGATTGTGATTGTGAAGAGTGCTACTCTCCCAACTACCAAGGCAAGTGGTACTTCATGAATATGTCTATCCCTATATTTTATACAAGCATTAGAAATATTTTGCTAAGTCTTTCATGTTACTATTTTTGCCAAATGCCATGTTGGGAAATCCTAAGTAGTTGTAGAATTGCTAGGAAATTTTTCTAAGTTAAGTTACTATGCCATGCTTAGCCTAGCTAGTAGCAAACAAGGGTTGGTAAAGTATATACATGCTATGATGAAAATATTTATAAGTCTTTGGACTTAAGATTTCTTAATAAAACAACTAAGTCAATGAATCACCTGGGTGGAAAGGGACTTGATTGGTGGTTTTTGGTTGAGTGGTTACACAAGGCCCATGGATATGGTTTACCTTGTGTATCTCACTTGTGGTATGCCACCCAGGAACAAAGGGATTTTTAGAGGCCAAGTGTTGAGAAGCTTCTAGTGCAGCCACTTGGCAATATGGGCTCTGCCTGGATCACATAAGTTGCTAGAACTTAGCCATTTGGACAGTTGGTGGTAGTGGGAATGATAGGTTGGAGCGCGTCCATTTGGTCTAAGGAAAGGCTTCTGAAAGGTCCTGTCTTGGGAAACCAAGTCTGGTGGGGAAAGTGCACAACCTCTGCAGATGGAAAATCTAAGTACTTAGCCAAGTCCATGGCAATGGACAACTTGAGCATCAAGACATGGAAGCTATCAAGAATATCATCACTCCAACTTCTAAGTAAAACTTGTGGGTGAACAAGGGTGAAGAACCTCAATGTCTATTGATGGTTTCTTGGGAAAAGTTTTGACAAAGAAAAACTTAGTGATTTCAACTAATAGGAAAAACCTATTTTGAGCAAAGCAAGCCAAGCTACACGTAGCCAAAATGCATATAGTGCTATAGTCCACTTAAAATTTACTAAGGTATCACTTGCCAATACTATTCCAAAGTATTGACCCACTGTGGCTGTAACTTGTGATGTTGCAGGTTACTCCGATGAGGATTAGGTGTCATGAGTATACACTCAACATGTTTGCCTGTGGCACATGAAGATGAAGACTTATAATTATTTACTTATTCCAAACTCTTGTATTAGGCCTGTGGCCTTGAGTTGTAAAAACTATGTTTTATCTCTGGAATGGATGTAATAAATGACCTTTGTATCTGTGTACTTCATCTTAAACTGTGGATGCTAGCAATGATCCAGGGACTAGCATTGCAATCACATGGATCCTTTTCCTTTACAAAGGAGGGATCTTACATGGTCAGGTCAAAGTCTCAATTCATTTCACAAGTCATTTTGAAAAGTCTGACGGGGGAACAGTATGGCCACTCCAACTGTCCATAACCGCGGACGCGGCTATTCGAATAGTTTGACACTCTGCAGAGATTGTACACTTTCCCCACAACATTCGATACATCCGTCAGGAACAAATCCTGAACTCACCATACTCAGTATGCGGATAATCAATCCTAACCTTTCAATTACACGCCCTAGTATGAGCACCTCTCCTTCAGCATCTTTAAAAAATCTACCAGTCACTTAAGTAAACTCTAAGTAAGCTTTGATAAAGAAATAAAGTGAGAAGCTTGCTCATAAAACTAGGATTGGTTTATCAAATGGGTAATCTTGCAAGGGTTAGCTTGCATAGGTATATTATCAGCTTGCACATTCACTAGTAGTATTTGGCTTGCTAAAGTAGAGTGTCTTGCAAGTTTCAGCTTGCCGTGTGCAGAGCAGTGGTTGAAGTTCTCCTCGGCTTCTTCTTCGTAGTATCCTCCTTCCTCCTCGTAGCCTTGGTCGGTACTAGCGTCTATGAATAAATATGAGGTACACAATCACCAAACAATACTTAACTACTTGCAATCATCACACACAAGGGTCTTATAGATGATCTAACATCATCTCTAACCTTACAAGGTTAAGGCTTGATTTGATTCTTTTTATTTTTAGAAAAGTAGTTTATACTCATTGAAAACCTACTTAAGATTTAATATTCTCCAAACCAAACATGGGATCATGTTGACACATGTCATCACCACATATTGTAGTTCATGGGAATGTGATTTAAAGTGGTGTCACAATTTAATAAGGTTTTACCCTTTTATTTTAATTAATTAAAGTGGCTAGAAATGCTTATGTAGCATTCTTTTATTACTTGAACATTATTTCTATAAGTAAACCTATATATATTTATATATTCTGAAAGGTATGGTTAATTGTGATTTTTGAGAGTTGGAATCAACTCAAAAGCTTTTATGGTTTAAATTTGAAAAATGTTTGAATGCAGAAAAGCTTTTGCCTTGTTATTTTTACTATGGGTGATCTACAGATCCAAATGACTTGAATCCAATGGGCTTGGATTCAGCATTCACAGACCTTTCCAAAAAAATTGATTTCATCCAATTTGGTGCACTGAATCGATCTGGGTTAATTTTTGAAGTTGGGTACAGAAGTGTGTTTGAATTTAAAAAGAAAAAGGTTTAATTTGCATCGCTGAGCTACACGGGAAAAAGTACTGGGCCGGCCTGCTATGCGCAGTGCTCCCGCGGGCTGCTTAAGTGGGTGTCCCCACTCGTCAGTGACACGGGGCTGGGCGAAGCGGTATGGGGCAACGTGGATCGTTCGATCTAGTTCTAATCCAACGACTAGGGGTCATCGTCGACGCGAGACAACTCCGGCGAGAACGAAACCTAGCGCGGCCAGTGAGGGGTGCTGGGGGCTCACCGGGGTACGGGCGAGGGTCGGCGAGGCGGGCGAACGAAGAAGTCGACGACGGCGAATCTCCTGGTACTGGTGGCTCCTCCTGGGGCGGCTCCAATCGCTGGCTCCCTTCTTCTCCAGAGGCGGCGAGCTCCGGTGAAATTCCGGCGAGGTGGTGCTCGCCTTGCTCTGAGAACGGTGTGGCACAGTTAGTGAGGAGAGGGGAGTGAGATGGTGTGAAGAAATCATGCGGGGGTGGCCTCTATTTATAGTCGAGCAAGGGGACCGTCGGGGCGCACGGTGAGCTCGTCGGGGGCGAGGTTACAGGCGGCTAAAGGCATGGGCAAGGGTAGGGGACGGTGCGGTGTCTCCTGGCGATGCTCAACGACATGGTCTCGAGGCATGGGGCGGTGCGGCTTGGTCTGGAACGGGCGGTGCTCTGCGCGGCAGAGGCGGCGTCTGCGACGGCGGGCGGTGGCTGTATGGCACGGGGCGGCAAACGGGGATGTCTGGCGGTCTCCTGGGTCGGTGGTGATCGTGTGTGCACGCGGTAAGGGCGGCGCGCGGTCTGTGGATGCTGGTAGAGGGTGGCGCTCTGGCGCATGCTCGGCATGGTCTGGGCACGGCTTGTGCGCGTGGTCCAGGGCTTGGCAACGCTCGCGGCTGGGACAGGTAGTGGCGGTGGACGGTGGGCTGCCTCCCAGACAAGGTTGGCACGACTAGTTCTTCCTCTAGCCTGCTGTCCACAATGGGGTGGCAAGGTTGGCTTCGGCTGTTCACCATTGATGGCAATGGCAAGCTCACAGGGGTGCTAGTCCTTAGTTAAACTTCCTAGATGATCTACTGAGCTATGTGTGAGCTAACTAGGGAACAAGTTAGGCCAATTTTACTGCACACTATAGTGTTTGATGTTTGTTTGATTTGTGTCCGCAACCTGTTTGATGAAATGGCCGCATGAAATCAAGTTTTGAATTTTGAAATGAATTTTGGTGGGTTTGCTAGATTGGTGCTGGTGAGTCTGCAAATGCTTGGGTTTTGAAAGTTGAGCTTGTTTGAGTGGTTTTTGAAAAAGTGGGATCTTCCCATATGATAAAGATTCAATTTTGAAATGTCATTTAAACTATGCATTTGAATGTTTTTTGATGATCACAAAGTGGGCCTTGATACCTTGTTATGAGTACATTCAAGGGGTGCAAAGATCCAGAAAAGTTTCTGTTAGGTTTTGAAAGTTTGAGACAGCCAAAGTAGGCATGGGAGTTAAATTGGTCAAAGTGACCATTCACTTCATATATGTGTTTTGATTTACTTGTCTTTAGGAAAAGTGTGGGCAATGTTTTAGATGATGTTTATTTCACCTAAGAAACATTTTACAAGCAATGAAACAAACAAACAAGGTGGGTTTAAAAGAATTCAAAATCAATGCATACACATATGCATACATTCATAATTTTATTTAGAAAAGTTTTTGTTAACCCTAAATGTGAGGATTAGAATTTGATGATCCAAGTTTAGTATTTTTGGGATGTTAAGAACCTTCCCCCCTTAAACAAAATCTCGTCCCGAGATTTGAAAAGGACGAAAAGATTACCTAGGATTTGAAGAGATTTGGAAACTCCGTCCTGATGTGATCTTCGCGCTCCCAGGTAGCTTCCTCTTATGTGTGGTTGCTCCACTGAATCTTGAGAAACTTGATGCTTCGGGTTCGGGTAGTTCGAAAGGCTTCTTCCAAAATACGGATGGGTACTTCGGGATAGGTCAGGTCATCGTTGATCTCTATGGTCTGATGATCGATATTCTTGAACACTTCGGTCTTCTCGGGGACTTCGAGACATTTGCGAAGTAACGAGATATGGAACACATTGTGCACAACTGACATCTCTTCTGGTAGTTCCAATTGATACGATACTTCTCCTCAACGGTTCAGAATTTTGAAAGGTCCGATATATCTGGGGGCTAACTTTCCCTTGAGTTGGAAACGCTTCATTCCCTTCAATGGCGACACTTTCAGATAAACAAAATCTCCTATGTTGAAGGCGAGGTCTCTACGTCTCTTGTCGGCGTAACTCTTCTGTCGGGATTGGGCGGTCTTGAGGTGCTCACGAATCTTGTGAACCTTCTCTTCAGCTTCTTGTAGGATGTCGGGTCCGAAAATCTGACTTTCTCCTACTTCTGACCAGTTCAAGGGGGTGCGACACTTCCTTCCGTACATAAATTCAAATGGGGCCATTTGTAAACTGGCTTGGTAACTATTGTTGTATGAAAATTCTGCAAACGACAGACAGTCTTCCCATTTGGATCCATATTCGAACACACATGCTCTCAGCATATCTTCGAGTATTTGATTTACTCGCTCCGTTTGTCCATCGGTCTGAGGGTGATACGCGGTACTGAATCTAGGCGGGTTCCTAAACCTTCTTGGACTTTCTTCCAGAATCTCGAGGTAAACTGAGTTCCTTGATCCGATACGATGTTCTTGGGGACTCCATGCAAACTAACGATTTTAGCGATGTACAACTCTGCTAGCTTCGAACTCTGATAGGTGGTTTTGACGGGCAAGAAATGGGCGACTTTGGACAATCTGTCCACTATGACCCAAATAGAGTCATTTCCCCTACTTGAAGTAGGTAGTCCAGTGATAAAGTCCATTCCTACAGAATCCCATTTCCATTCCGGAATTTGCAAAGGTTGCAACAATCCAGCGGGTCTTTGATGTCCGGCCTTGACTCGCTGACATATATCACACTTGGCGATATAGCTTCCGATTTCTCTCTTCATCTTATGCCACCAAAATTGCTCTTTCAAATCTTGATACATCTTAGTTCCTCCGGGATGGATAGAATAAAGAGTATCATGAGCCTCCTTCAAAATAACTTCTTTCAACTCAGAATCTCATGGTATACAAAGGCGTCCTTTGTACCACAAAACTCCTTCTTCGTCCTCGGTGAATTCGGGTACTTTGCCTGTACCAATACGACGCTTGATTCCGTCGATACTGGCATTTCCCTTCTGCGCCTCTTTAATCTGACTGATCAAAGTGGGCTGAAGTTCTATGCTAGCCAAAAATCCTTCACTTACTAATTCCATTCGAAAATCTTCCATCTCTTTGTGCAAACTTGGTTGCTCCTTCAAAATCATGGAGTTCAAGCGGCACGGCAATCTGCTAAGGGCATCGGCTACCATGTTGGCTTTACCAGGGTGATAGTGAATGTCCAGGTCGTAATCCTTGATTAGCTCAATCCATCTTCTCTGCCTCATATTCAGCTCCTTCTAGGTGAATATATACTTTAGGCTCTTGTGATCCGAATAAATCTCACAACGGTTTCCCATCAGGTAATGTCTCCATGTCTTCAGGGCTAGAACTATGGTTGCGAGTTCGAGGTCATGGGTTGGGTAATTTTGTTCATGTTGCTTCAATTATCGCGATAGGTAATATATAACTTTGCCTTCTTGCATTAGCACACATCCGAGACCAATCTTGGATGCGTCACAATACACATCGAAGGGCTTCGTGATATCCGGCATGATCAAGATTGGGGCTGAAATCAATCTCCTTTTGAGTTCTTGAAAACTCGCTTCACATTTGTCGGTCCATTCAAACTTCTTGTCCTTCTTCAGCAATTGGGTCATGGGTCTGGCGATACTAGAGAATCCTTCTACAAATTTGCGGTAATATCCCACCAATCCGAGAAAAGCACGAACTTGGGTTTGAGTGGTTGGGGCTTGCCAATCTTCTACATCTTTCACTTTGGCAGAGTCAACGGCAATTCCTCCGGCTGATACAATGTGACCGAGGAATCCTACTTCCTGTAACCAGAATTCACATTTGCTAAACTTTGCATACAGCTGATGCTCTCTAAGGGTTCCAAGAATGGTCCTTAGGTGTAGCTCATGTTCTTCTTCTGATTTGGAATAAATCAGAATGTCATCGACGAAAACAACGACAAACTTATCCAGGAAGTCCATAAAAATCTTATTCATGAGGTTCATGAAATAAGCGGGGGCATTGGTTAATCCGAAAGACATGACTGTATACTCATACAATCCATATCTGGTGGTAAAGGCAGTCTTTGGAATATCCTCTGCACGAATTTTGAGTTGATGATAGCCAGTCCTAAGATCAATCTTAGAAAACACTTTGGCACCGGTCAACTGATCAAACAAATCTTCTATCTTAGGCAAGGGGTACTTGTTCTTGATGGTGACATCATTCAACTTTCAATAATCCATACACAAACGGTTACCTCCATCCTTCTTTTCCACAAATAAGACAGGTGATCTCCATGGGGACGCACTTGGTTGAATCAATCGGATTTCCAGCATGGAATCCAGTTGCTTCTTTAGTTCTTCTAGTTCTGACGGGTTCATACTATAGGGTCTCTGGGCTATGGGTCCGGTTCCGGGGATTAGTTCGATGATAAACTCGATATCCCAATCTGGGGGCATACCGGGCAAAACATCTGGAAATACATCGGGGTATTCGCAGACTATCCGGACTTGGTCAATGGTAGGTTGGGCTATACTCTTGTTACACTTGAATTGGCGAGGTAAGGTTTCAGATATATGCTCGACTGATATTCCGGTGGTACTGGTCATGGTGATGGCTTTATTGGCACAGTCAATCAATCCTTTATGTTTGGACATCCAATCCATTCCTAGTACTACTTCCAAATCTTTAGTTCCGAGTACTATTAGGTTAGCATAAAAATCTATGCCATGGATTCGGATAGGGACGGCCTTGCAAATTTGCCTAGCCTTGGTGGTTGATCCGGGAATTTGTACAATCATCACATGCTTCAGTTTGGTTGGTTGAATTTTACTAGTGCAGGAAAATTCTTCGGTGACAAATGAATGCGATGCACCAGAGTCAAACAACACTCTTGCAAGTACTGAATTAACAGAAAACATACCCAACACGACGTCTGACGCTTCCTGAGCTTCTTCAGCATGCATGAGAAAAAGACGGCCATTGCGGTTGAGTGAATTCCCTGGGGCAAATCTTCTCCCTGGCTGGACACGACGCTGCTGTTGAGCTGGACATTGGCGTTGGTGGCTGTAGCATTCTTCTTGTTGGGGCACTCGTTGGAGTAGTGGCCTTTATTTCCATAGTCATAACAGGTCACTTGTGACTTGTCCTTGGCTGCGATAGGCACATCATTGCTTCCAGTCCTCGGGGTAGTGTTGGGGTTGGCGGTAGCATTGTTGGTGTTGAACTTGGGTGGGGCACGGGTGAAATTGCTAGAGTTGCCGGGGTTGTTGTGATTTCCTCCGGGTCTAGGGTTTCCACGGTTGGTGTAGGTCGGACGGGTCATTGGGGGTCTATTGGTTCTTGGGGCAAATCCTGGAGATGGGTTGGGGCGATACTTTGGGGTCTGATGGGTTCCTGGTTGATGCATCATGCGACGCTTGCAATTCTCATTGGCCTGGATGATCTTTCCTTCCATCTGGATAGCAGAGTCGACAAGGGCTTCAATATCAACAAAGGGGATATTGACTAACATTGTCTGCATCTCATCATGCAGACCATTCAGGAATCTTTCTTTCTTCTTGGCTTCGGTGTCTATCTCGTCCGGGGCATACCTAGATAATGACAAAAATTTGTCACGGTATTCCACTACAGTCATCCTTCCTTGCTTCAACTCTCTGAACTCGTCTCTCATTCTCTTGATCAAACCTGGTGGCACATGGGTTCTGCTGAACTTGACCTTGAATTCCTCCCAGGTCATCATTTGGCCTCCGGTCATGGTGCGAACACTGTTCCACCATGCCCTGGCATCTTCGGCTAGATAATGGGTGGCGAACAGGACTTTCTCGTTGGCTTCCACTCCGGCGACTTCTAGGTTGTTTTCCATGGTTTGGAGCCAATCATCGGCGTCTAAGGGCTCTTCTGACTTGGTGAAAACGGGTGGGTTGGTATTCTGGTAATTCTTGAGCTTAGATCCGTGGTTGTCCTGATTTCCGTGGCCTTGGTTGTTGTGGGCTAGCTGGGCTATCTGTTGCAGAGTGGCTAGGTTGGCTTGACGTTCCGCTCTTTCAGCTTCGCGGTCAGAAGTCAACATTTGCAGGATCTGCAACATCGGGTCCCGGGCTGAACCACTTCCTCCACGTGGCATCTGAAGGTTGATATAGATCATGAGAAAAGAGGGAAATTTCTAAGGTTTTTGGTCTTTGAAAAGTGTTAAATGTTTGATTCAGATTTTTCTAGCAACTTTTTTTTCATTCATTCATTCACTCGATACAACGCACACCACAGCAAGGAAAAACAGATGGTTTTAAGAACCATTCTGGAATCTACGATACAGTGGGACCGACTACTACTCACTACGCTAGTGCTCAAGTGCTACTACTCCTCGAAATCTGTGGCTTCATCATCTTTATCATCATCGATGAAGGCGAAATCATCCTCATCGGTGAAGAAGTCCATGGCCTGATCCTCCAGAAAATCATCGTCATCGCTGAGATAGGAGTAAGGGTCTCCACGAAGATCCTCTCCGGCATTCTCCCTTTCCTCTAACTGCATGTCTCTCTCGTGGATGGTCTCCTCCAGAGATGAGATGCGATGGCGAAGACGGGCAATAATGCGCTCCTTCTATCGAGCTGACGGCGGCGAGACTTGCGATCCTTTGCTAGCATGGCGATGGTCTGGTCCTTCGTCTTGATGATGGCAGACTTGTGGTTGCAATAGTCAAGGCAGTTGTCCAATTCCTGCTGACGATCATACATCATGAAGCTAAGGTGGTCCAATTGAGTATTCAACTCGGGGTGGTATGGGGCTTCCAATGGTTGTCCATTTGCATCACGCCTTGGGTAAAACTAAAAGCGAGTACCCTTGATCTGATTGATGCTCTGCCCACACAGATGGGAAAGAGCTTCCTGCATTGCTCTGGCAAGTCCATCGAGCCAGTTGTTTTCCCTCAAGGTAAACTGAATTCCCTCCGCAGTGGGAGGTTCAATCTTTCCTCGGAGACTTGCAACAATTAGCCACTGCAGATCTTCTCCTCCTTGATCATTGAGCTGAGCTCCGAAGAACTCGGGGTGCGGACGCTCCAGAAGTTCCGAAAGCTGATCCAGATCCCTCTCAAAGATAAGGTCTCCTCCATTCCCAAGTTGGTAAAACTTGCTGTACTTCACGTCCATCTATAAAAATAGAGGATGAGTAGATTAGCAGAGTGATCAAGTGTGTCAAAATTTTATTTATTTTGCAAGAGTTTTTGAGGAACATGAAGTTTTATGAAAGAATTAAAGAGGTAAGAATGAGAATAAGTTTTCGTAAATATTTGTGTTCTTTGGTTTTGAAACTAAGTTTTTGGTTCAACGTCCAATCTAACTAGGGTCTCCTATGGTCAGGATGGCTCTGATACCAACTTGTCAACACCCGGATTTTTCAATCCTAGATGCCTGTTATGCCATACATCGCAATCCCAGGATTACCATTTTTGCGAGACATAACAGAATTGGATACCATAGTACTTCATCCATTACAAACGATACATAAGTTCTTACACAAATAGGGATCTCATGATCCAGTTCTTAATACAACATCAAGCAGCGGAATACGTAATAATAACGGTAGCGTAGGCGAAGCTCCATCTTCGGGGTCACAGGCAATGCTGACAATGGGAGATGATCCTAGTTGTCGTAACCTTCCTGGGGTCCATCTTCCAGGTACTCCTCTTCATAGTCTGGCCATGGGAATAGCCAGGGACAAAGCCATGAGTACTCTTTAAGTACTCGCAAACTAATACTAACACGTAAAGGGGGTTTTTGGATAATAGGACACTAGGCTCTAGGGTTGTTTTGCAAAAGCCAGATTTATCTCTACTAGGTTCTGAAGCTAGTCATAATTTTATAAATCCTAAGTGGGAACTTGTATTTCAGGTCACAACTCTGTTGTGGTCAAGTCAAAGTCTCAATTCATTTCACAAGTCATTTTGAAAAGTCTGACGGGGGAACAGTATGGCCACTCCAACTGTCCATAACCGCCGACGCGGCTATTCGAATAGTTTGACACTCTGTAGAGATTGTACACTTTCCCCACAACATTCGATACATCCGTCAGGAACAAATCCTGAACTCACCATACTCAGTATGTGGATAATCAATCCTAACCTTTCAATTACACGCCCTAGTATGAGCACCTCTCCTGTGAGTTTGGCCTCCCAACCATGACCAGCTATCATATTGGGTACTGCACAGGTGGAAAATCTTCACAAGGTAGCCTCAGCTCAGACCTTGGCCGTGAGGGAACTAATACTAAGGTATATAAGTTTCCAGTCAAGCCCTACCCAAT
This sequence comes from Avena sativa, assembly GCA_916181665.1. NCBI lineage: Eukaryota > Viridiplantae > Streptophyta > Magnoliopsida > Poales > Poaceae > Avena > Avena sativa. Next base: position 47,780,949 of record OV702279.1, on the reverse strand, counting down.
ATTCGGGTATTGTGGTTGTACGCTAAAATTGGAATGGTATCGCATCCAGACAACCATCAGTTTTATAAAGGGCTAAGGCTCATGCCTCAACATTTTTATCACCAGAATCATCAAGTGTTTGGAAACACATGTCCAAAACATTTCAATATAATGATCCATCATTCCAAGGTTTTCATAACCATTTTTCCACCAAGTATTCCCATCTAAAAGTTGATCAAGTTTTATGCTTAGCACTAGCATCTACAGGTGGGGGTAGTACTAATGAGGGGTGGTAACTAGTGGAGTTTCACTAAGTCCAACCTTATATCTTAGACTGATATCAAGGTTTCTAGTTTAGGCCAAATTTTATGCTCTTCATGCAAGCTTCAGCATCTTCCCAAAATCTACGAGTCACTTAAGTAAACTCTAAGTAATCTTTGATAAAGAAATAAAGTGAGAAGCTTGCTCATAAAACTAGGATTGGTTTATCAAATGGGTAATCTTGCAAGGGTTAGCTTGCATAGGTATATTATCAGCTTGCACATTCACTAGTAGTATTTGGCTTGCTAAAGTAGAGTGTCTTGCAAGTTTCAGCTTGCCTTGTGCAGAGCAGTGGTTGAAGTTCTCCTCGGCTTCTTCTTCGTAGTATCCTCCTTCCTCCTCGTAGCCTTGGTCGGTACTAGCGTCTATGAATAAATACGAGGTACACAATCACCAAACAATACTTAACTACTTGCAATCATCACACACAAGGATCTTATAGATGATCTAACATCATCTCTAACCTTACAAGGTTAAGGCTTGATTTGATTCTTTTTATTTTTAGAAAAGTAATTTCTACTCATTGAAAACCTACTTAAGATTTAATATTCTCCAAACCAAACATGGGATCATGTTGACACATGTCATCACCACATATTGTAGTCCATGGTAATGTGATTTAAAGTGGTGTCACAATTTAATAAGGTTTTATCCTTTTATTTTAATTAATTAAAGTGGCTAGAAATGCTTATGTAGCATTCTTTTATTACTTGAACATTATTTTTGTAAGTAAACCTATATATTTTTATATATTCTGAAAGGTATGGTTAATTGTGATTTTTGAGAGTTGGAATCAACTCAAAAGCTTTTATGGTTTAAATTTTAAAAATGTTTGAATGCAGAAAAGCTTCTGCCTTGTTATTTTTACTATGGGTGATCTACAGATCCAAATGACTTGAATCCAACGGGCTTGGATTCAGCATTCACAGACCTTTCCAATAAAATTGGTTTCATCCAATTTGGTGCACTGAATCGATCTGGGTTGATTTTTGAAGTTCGGTACAGAAGTGTGTTTGAATTTAAAAAGAAAAAGGTTTAATTTGAATCGCTTGGCTGTGCGGGAAAAAGTACTAGGCCGGCCTGCTAAGCGCAGTGCTCCCGCGGGCTGCTTAAGTGGGTGTACCCACTCGTCAGTGACACGGGGCTGGGCGAAGCGGTATGGGGCAACGTGGATCGTTCGATCTAGTTCTAATCCAACGACTAGGGGTCATCGTCGACGCGAGACAACTCCGGCGAGAACGAAACCTAGCGCGGCCAGTGAGGGGTGCTGGGGGCTCACCGGGGTACGGGCGAGGGTCGGCGAGGCGGGCGAACGAAGAAGTCGACGACGGCGAATCTCCTGGTACTGGTGGCTCCTCCTGGGGCGGCTCCAATCGCTGGCTCCCTTCTTCTCCAGAGGCGGCGAGCTCCGGTGAAATTCCGGCGAGGTGGTGCTCGCCTTGCTCTGAGAACGGTGTGGCACAGTTAGTGAGGAGAGGGGAGTGAGATGGTGTGAAGAAATCGTGCGGGGGTGGCCTCTATTTATAGTCGAGCAAGGGGACCGTCGGGGCGCACGGTGAGCTCGTCGGGGGCGAGGTTACAGGCGGCTAAAGGCATGGGCAAGGGTAGGGGACGGTGCGGTGTCTCCTGGCGATGCTCAACGACATGGTCTCGAGGCATGGGGCGGTGCGGCTTGGTCTGGAACGGGCGGTGCTCTGCGCGGCAGAGGCGGCGTCTGCGACGGCGGGCGGTGGCTGTATGGCACGGGGCGGCAAACGGGGATGTCTGGCGGTCTCCTGGGTCGGTGGTGATCGTGTGTGCACGCGGTGAGGGCGGCGCGCGGTCTGTGGACGCTGGTCGAGGGTGGCGCTCTGGCGCATGCTCGGCATGGTCTGGGCGCGGCTTGTGCGCGTGGTCCAGGGCTTGGCAACGCTCGCGGCTGGGACAGGTAGTGGCGATGGACGGTGGGCTGCCTCCCAGACAAGGTTGGCACGGCTAGTTCTTCCTCTAGCCTGCTGTCCACAATGGGGTGGCAAGGTTGGCTTCGGCTGTTCACCATTGATGGCAATGGCAAGCTCACAGGGGTGCTAGTCCTTAGTTAAACTTCCTAGATGATCTACTGAGTTGTGTGTGAGCTAACTAGGGAACAAGTTAGGACAATTTTACTGCACACTATAGTGTTTGATGTTTGTTTGATTTGTGTCTGCAACCTGTTTGATGAAATGGCCACATGAAATCAAGTTTTGAATTTTGAAATGAATTTTGGTGGGTTTGCTAGATTGGTGCTGGTGAGTCTGCAGATGCTTGGGTTTTGAAAGTTGAGCTTGTTTGAGTGGTTTTTGAAAAAGTGGGATCTTCCCATATGATAAAGATTCAATTTTGAAATGTCATTTAAACTATGCATTTGAAAGTTTCTGGATGATCACAAAGTGGGCCTTGATACCTTGTTATGAGTACATTCAAGGGGTGCAAAGATCCAGAAAAGTTTCTGTTAGGTTTTGAAAGTTTGAGACAACCAAAGTAGGCATGGGAGTTAAATTGGTCAAAGTGACCATTCACTTCATATATGTGTTTTGATTTACTTGTCTTTAGGAAAAGTGTGGGAAATGTTTTAGATGATGTTTATTTCACCTAAGAAACATTTTACAAGCAATGAAACAAACAAACAAGGTGGGTTTAAAAGAATTCAAAATCAATGCATACACATATGCGTACATTCATAATTTTATTTAGAAAAGTTTTTGTTAACCCTAAATGTGAGGATTAGAATTTGATGATCCAAGTTTAGTATTTTTGGGATGTTACATATATGCATTTGGATAGGTGGATCTTAGGCTTGCTTTGCTCAAAATATATTTTCCTTATCATTTGAAACACTAAGTTTTTGTTTGACAAAATCACCCAAGGCATCCCCCAATAGAAATTGGTGATCCTTCATCCCTTGTTCAACCACAAGTTTTGAACTTAGAAAATTGGGATGAGGAGATTCTTGATAGCTTCGATGTCTTGATGCTCAAATTGTCCTTTTCCAGGGACATGGCTAAGTAGTTAGATTTGTCACTCTGCAGAGGTGGTGCACTTTCCCCACAAGACTTGATTTTCACCAAGACATGACCTTTCAGAAGCCTTCCCTTAGACCAAAATGTACGCGCTCCAAACCTATCAATCCCCTACCACCAACTGTCCATTTGGCTATGTTGTTGCAACCTATATGATCTAGGCAGAGACCATAATGCCACGTGGCTGCACTAGAAGCTTCTTAACATTTGGCATCTCAAATCCCTTTGTTCCTGGGTGGCAATCCACAAGTGAGGTACACAAGGTAAACCATAGAAATGGGCCTTGTGTAACCACTCAACCAAAAACCACCAAGCAATTACCATTCCACCCAGGTGTTTCATTCACTTAGTTGTTTTATTAAGAAAAATCATAAGTCAAAGACTTATCAATATTTTCTATAGCATGTATATATTCCACCCTTGGTTACTACTAGCTAGGCTAAGCATGGCAATAGAAAGTATCTTAACTTCGAGAAAATTCTAACAATTCTACAACTACTAGGATTTCCCAAGCATAGCATATAGATACTTAGCAAAATATTCATGCAAGCCCTATACAAAATATTTCTAACGCATAGTCAAAATATTGGGATAAAAATATGAAGCGCCACTTGCCTTTTTGGTAGATAATATAAGTTCACTCCTTGATCTTGCAATAGTCACACTCTTCAAATGTCACTACAATTCAATCAAGCAAGGCGCAAATTCAAACTACCATTCAAGCAATCAACACATAGAATAATAAAAACAAAGCTATGCATGCAAGCATGCCAAAGTTTGTTTTATTTGGAAAAGTGGTTTCTAATGGGTTATAAACATTTTAAAACACATATTGGTCATTTATAAAAGTGGCAAAACCATTGGATATCAAGTTAGTGAAAATGGCCACTTTAAGTCATTTTTGTTTTGCTAGAAATGGTTTAAATCAAGGAAATATTTTCTAGTGTTTGACAAATACATTTTTAAACACAAATGTTATTGTTTTATGGTCAAGTGTTTATTATTAAAAACATTTGCAAAAGGATTTTACTTATAAACCATTTTTATACCAAAGTAATATTTTATGTTGTTGAAAATGCCTTTTAGCATAGTAATAATTTAAAGGGCTCGTCAAATATATTTTTTAATCTCAAAACTTGGTGTTTTAGGGTCTGAGAGTTTAAATCTAATCATTTTTCAAAGTTTTTACTCAAAAAGCATGTTTAACACATAAGTAATATTTTTGTTTAACTAGAAATGCTTTAATTCAAAGATTTATTCTTTTACTTCACAAAATATGTTTTTGAATCCACAAGTTGGTTTCTATGGTCAGTAGGTTCAAAACAATCCAATTGCCAAAGATTTTAACTTAAAAATATTTCTAGAATAATTTTTATATCCAAATTATGCCTACACAAGTTTCTGCAAAAACAACCAATTTAACAGAAGCAATTTACTAAACAAAGTACATGGTTAGAAAGTTTTTGTTTTGCTGATTCCATTGATATAAAATTTGCAAAATTTGGACGTGTAGATTTAAAGTTATGCAATTTGCAAAATCAAACATCTAATAGATTCTATTCTATTTGTAAAACAAAACCTGAGCCACGTGTTATGTTTTGATTGGTCAAAAACGGTTCGCGAGGATCACGCAGTGTGGATCGTTGGATCTGATGTAAATCGTGCGGCACAGATCAGCGTACCCCTTCGCTTTAAGTGAATCTAACACAGCCATAGGATTTACATTCAACGGCTCACAGCGCATGACCACTAACTGGCGGCGCTAGCGGCGGCGGCGGGTGGCGGCGGCACGCTCAGACGGTGGCGTTCCTGACGATTCAGTAAGCAAGAGAGGGAGAGAGGTAGCTCACCGAGGTCACCGTGGCATGGGGGTGATCGAGGTGGTCTCTGTTGATGGAGGGGCGCACGGTGCTGGCTTGAATCGTTCGTCGGAGTTGCCTTCGGGCTCGGGTGCGGTCTGATGTTGTCGGGGATGATGCTACGGGGCTTGCGAAGACAGGAGGTGAGTATGGTTAGATGCGCAAAGTTGTGGCGAGTGTGCGTGTGTGAAAGAGGAGGAGAGGGGCGGTCAATGCTACCTGGGAAACTTGCCGGAGTCGAGGCAGACGGCGGTGTTGCTCAGACGTGGTCTCTGCCAAGCCTAGGAAACACGCGCGAGTGTGCTGAGGGTGCTGGAAGGTGCAAAGGTCGATGGGGAACAGGCTCGCGTGGTCGAGGGGGCAAGGCGCGGCGAGGAGCGGTCAGAATCGTCGCGGATGTTCGTCGGAGGCAGCAACGGTGCAAGTGGAAATGGGGACGGCCTAGGGGCTCTCTTGCAGCGGTGTCTGAGGGAAAAGGGAGGAGAGAGGGAGGTGGTTAAATGAGTGTGGTCGAAGGGAGTAATCATCGCAGCAATAACGTGTATTGAATTGATTCTGCAACGGCCGATAACGGCGAGGAGGGGGCGTGGTCACCACGGGGTGAGGAAGAAGGGTCTGGCAGGTGGGGCTCAGTGGTCAACGAGAGAGAGAGAGGAGTGGTGGGGTCCAGTCATCATCGACTGCATGGGTAGGTCCTCTGGTGTGAAGCGTTTTCTCGCGGGGAGAGAGGGAGTGGGCTGGTGCTGAGCTGGACTGGGCTAGCTGGGCCTGGTCTGGTTGGGTTGGGTTATTTCATTTTTTTTGTTCTGTTTCTTTTTCTTTTTCCGTTTTGATTTACTGTTTTGAATTTGTTTAAACATTTCAAACAACCATTTGAATTCAAAACCTTGCCAAACTTTATGTAAATTTTCCACACTGATTTAGGCATGCAATTAATGTCCATTTTCAGAATAAATGTTTCATTTACACATGGTTTGTTATTTATTTAAAAAAGAAAATTGTTTTTATTCAAACAAAATTTATTTATATTCTCAAACTCTTTACTTGAATTCTAATTTTCACTAAACCTTTTCAGTATGTTTTATTTACTTAATAAGGTGTTAAATAATTCACTTTGATCTATTATTTAAAATACTTTAATATGTTTTAATGTTCATTTAAATTGGGAAATGTCTTTACCTAAATGAAATTGGATATTAATAAATCCTCATGATTTTATTTAAATAATCCTTTACTCTTTTTATTAAACAAAAATAATAAATAGTCCTTATTTATTATTTCTTCCTTTGCTTATAAAAACCATATCTTTTTATTTAAGGATCCAAAAATGGTGATTCCAACTTGTATAATTTTATTTAATATTTGTTTATCCTTTAAAATCTCTTTAATATTATTTGCTCACCATTTGGTATGGATTTTTAGATAGGTGCTTTATTAGCTTTGGAAATTCAATTTCCTGATCTTACTAAATTCATAAGATTTTATCTATGGTTCCAAATTGAATGAAATCAATTTCTATGGTTTTATAATATTTCCATTTGTCATTCTTGATCATTTATAAATGTTTGTTGACAAATTTTATATGGATCAAATCCTTAGGCTTAGAGGAATCTTGGAAATGATTTTCTCCCATTAGGTTTTTAGAGTTTTGGTTTATTTTCCAAGTGTTTAAATTTCAAGATGCCTTTATGAAGAATGCATTTCACTTGATTTGATTTTAGTTGGATTCAAACCTTATTCAAAGTTTGTTCAAGATGGGTTTTGATGTTTCCATTTGGAATCAAAAAGTTTCTTTTCCCCCCAAATTTCAACAATTATTTATTTTGTTTATTTATTTTTCACATTTCAAAATTTGGAATTTTTTTTGGGATGTGACAGGAGTTCAATATGATTAAAAGTTGAACACTATTTATCATAAATTAAATCAAAGTGAATTTGCATAGTTGTTGTGGTCATTTGCACCTGTTCACCACCTTACACTTAGTTATAATTGAGATAATAGAACTATAGAATTCTGGTTAGTTACTTTACGAACTCGTATCATATTGTTTTGAAGTGTTAATATAAAGTTTAAAAGTCCTATTGCAAACTTTCAGTAAGTTCCGATTACTCTGTGAAGTTTAATAATTTGTATTAAATCAAGAGTAACAATTCTAGTGTTAGTATATTAATATCATGTTTGTCTCAGGATTCTTGATATTTAAAAGATCGTTTTAATATCAAGGTAATCTAGGATCTGAAAGAGTTTTTCAGAAACCATCATGTGTGGAAGATATTCTGATATCTGAACAAAGTTTTGGTTGCAACATGATGGAGTATAATATGGCAAGATTTGTGTTCTCATATTTGATGAGAATTTACAAAAGGTTGGAGACACTAGTCGTCCTAATCCTCCAGAAGGTTTTGGAGAGCAACATTATACTCGTGATTCACCGTTATAAGCTAAAGTAGCTTGATCCTGAATATTAGATGTAGGTAAAATGTTTACTACACTAAAATATTACTAAAGAATGGAATTTGAAAGAACACCAAGCATTTGATGATGGTGATCTACTTCAAGTGCAAGTCCAAATACATTGGTATTTAACTATACATGCTTTGGACAATGTGTCATAAGTATGGTGCCAGTATTGATGTTGATAGATTCTTTAGAAAGGATAAAGAAATGCTGAAAGAGAAATCTAAGAAATATATGGTGGAAAAGAAAAGACTAGAATTGTTCAGCTTAGGTATATAGAAGATATACATGTTATGGATATATTCTTTGCTTGTTAAAAAATGTGGTTTTTAAGTATTGGATACTGAATTTGTTGGTGTGAATCGTCATACGAAACAACACAATTCATGAACTGCAATGGCCTAAGTAACTAGCAAAAGAATATGTGATGATTTTCATTGAGAACAAATAAAGGGTTGTTGTGTTGCTCGTTAATATCAAATCTTGCCTTCAAGATTTGTTTTATTAGGTATTATGAGAACAAAAGGGTTGTTCAAATAATTTCCGTATTCCATGAAAGATGGATGATATACAAGTCTAGTTGGAGAAATCACATCCATAAAGATAATGCTAAAATGTCAAAATACAATTGATCGGAAGATCACTTAAAGAAGTGATATCCCATTTAAATTATAGTGGAAAGAAAACATGAAGAAACCCCATGCTTGATGGAATTTTGGAGTCTTTTGATTTCGATCAAATGACACTTGTGAAACTTTCCTAGAGATAATCAAAACTCCGTCCATAGGCCAAAAGTGAACGAATGACTAGCTTATTGGAACTTGTACATATTGTTGTATGAATTCCATTATGTGTAGTCAAGTGCGATGGATTTCAACTTCATATACTTTCTCCGAAAATTTGAGTGAATATATGAATATTTACTTAATAAGGATGGAGTGTGAAACATTTGAAAAGTTCGAATACTTTCAAGATGAATTGCAAAATCAATGTAACAAGAAAATAAAGAATTTATGATAAGATCATAAAGGAAGATTTTGAGTTACAAGTTTCACATAACACCTAAGATTTGAGGAATCGTTCCATAGATTTATGTTTCCCGAAAACGCCATAGTAGTATGGAGTGACCGAGATATGTAATAAAACCTTGTTTGACATGGTAAGATCAAAGGTGTCATTTATAAAACTGCCATTATATTTTGAAGATTAAAGCTTTAGAGACTACCGCTTTTTCACTGAAAAGAGCTCTATCATGATCCACTGAAATGACACCATATAAAGTTATGGTTTGGGATAAAACCCAAGTTGTCCTTTATTAAACATTGGTATGCTATGCATAAGTAAGATGTTTACAACCAAAGTCGGATGAGCATGTCTTTGTAAGTTATTTCAAATAATCTTTGGATACTCATCCATAACACCAAAGACAAAAGTGTTTGTCACTTAGAACGTCAAACTTTCTTTTAGAAGAATTTTTTCCATGAAAAGTTAAGTGGGAGGACAATAGAAATTTGATAAGGTTAAAATAACCTTAGATATATGTGCAAAGTTGCACAACACCGTAATGTGTTCCAGATACAGAAACAATGCTCATGGCTCATGTGCCTCAAAGGTTGGCCACGGAGGTCTAAGTTCCTGTTGAACAAAGTAGGTCGGTTAAACAATCAAATACCAAGATTTGAGAGTTAGATCATTATTTGAAAATGATGAACCGACTACATGCAATGAAGCGATGATGGGCCCTGACTTCGTTAAATGGCTTGAAGCCATAGAATCCATGATAGTTCCATACATGAGAAATCAAGCTTTGAACTTGAAAGACCCTCTGAAAGGTGTAAAAACCTTACAATCATATTTGGATCTATAAAGAAATAGACAGGGATGTTTCACATCTATGCAATAATCAACATGTCGGGAAAGAGTTCACAACAATGTTCAAGCAGTTGATTATGACAAGATTTCATCTTTCATAATGATACTTAGTCTAGAATGATTAATGTAGCAATCACTACATATAATTTTGTGATGTGGTAGTTGAATAAACAAAACAAGTTCTTCTAATAGAATGGTTACCTAGGACGTGTACTTAACACGGTCCAAAGGGTTTTGTTAATTCAAATGATGCTAAAATAATATGCAAACTTCAATGGTTGAAATAAGCATCGTGGAGTTGGAAGCTTCAGCATGATGAAACTGTTAAAAGAGTTTAATCTCGTCGGAGATGATGAAGATGCTTGCATTTGCAAGAAATTAAGTGGGAGCGCTAAGACATATTTCTAATACATTATGTGGAAGACATATTGTTGATTGGAAATAATGTATATTTTGTTGACACATGTTAAGAATTTCATCTCGATGAAAGACTTAGGCAAAAACCGAATGTTTGGCATCAAAATCTATATGGATAGATTGAGACGCCAATATGGTTGTGCCAAATGTACATAGATGAACGAGTTCAATATGGAAATAACAAGAAATATTCTTGACACACAGAAAGGATTGAATAGAAATTCAAGTGTATTGTAACTACCTCGGTGAATTACGCTCCTAGTTACAAGCCTGGATGAGCGGAAATGGTTGAAATAGTACGGTGGGGCCCAAATGCCACTCACAGGTAGACCTTTCGGCCGTCCCAACCATTTCCAAACATCGGGACAAGAATGGGCGGCGTAATCGGCAGGCGAAGGGATCAACTACATACACAAATGAGTATGTATGCAAGACACCATACAACAGTACATCAGAGCCATTCCATCTAAAAAGAAAGGAAATATAGCAATGCCATACGGCAAGATTCAAATGTCCTAGATAGATATAATAGTTTAGGATATCTCCTCATACCTCAAACATCAGAGTATCAGGCGGAAGCGGCAAACAAGATCCGAGTACGGATAAGAAGCAAATCGGCATAAGATGCCCCATGAATAAACACATCCCGCCCACAGATCTCACGGATCCCCGTTCCCGGAATCTCTACACCGAACGATCGTTGCCCACATCGTCCGCCTCCTCCACCCAGTATCCATCTTGTGAGTGTACCTGTTCATCTGAATCAAATAATTTATCGTGTGAGACCCAAGGGGTACTCAGCAAGTCTTTATGCCTCTAAAGGGGACACAACCTGGGGTGACACATTGCAGCAAAAGATAAACCCTAACAGTTCTATAGATACTTACTAACCATCCGCCTAACCAAAGATAGACGGATGTCCGTGAATTAATGACAACAGTTATAACAGTAATATCACCAGATCCATCCTCCTCCTCGCTTACCAACGAGGAAGCGGACGAACAACCCCCCATCCGTTGGCAATTTTATTAACCATTCCATGAGTGTTGCACTATTTACTAGTCAGTTACTTAGTCAAATTAAGCGGTACTTTAGTTATACTTGTCTATGATCGAGAAACTGTGCTCCAAGTCGTTCATAACCGCGGACACGGCTTTCAGAAAGTTTTACCCTGCAGGGGTGCACAAATAGCAACACACACTCGATCAACCTCGGAAAAACCAAATCAAAACCCAACGAGGCCTTCACGACAAAGAAATCACAGGATTCAGAAATATTTCAGGGGGCCACCCCATTGAGTACACCCGCAACAAAGTTAGCTGACTCCGAGACGGACTCAAGGTTTGCGTCAATGGCTGTAAACGACTGGGAACCCGAAAATGTGACTGGGCTTGTCGATACCACGAAAACACTCCGCTTACCTAAACAGTACAGGTGCTCCTCGCACAATCGTAAATAAAGCAGTAAAGCATGGCATAAGTACAGGATAGTAAATAAAACCTCAAACTAGTTTGTGGCCCCAAGAAATAAGAATGAATCAAGCTCTGGCTCATGGGGGTCCCATAATCCTCCCGGATGTGGATAGCGCGAATATTCAAGGAACAGGAATCAAGTACTCGGGGTCCTACGGGACACAAGTGAGAAGGAAAAACCAAATAGCAGATATTGCTCACCGGTGCCACTTTCATTAGTTATCCCATTACTACTCAGGTTAAGTTGTTTAGGTACCTCGTTATCCATCAGACACTCACATACCCTACACATGCTGTTCTACGACTCGCATGGCTCAAACAACTCCTGTAGTAATGGCTCATGGGATGGAGGAACAAGCTTCGGTGGGGTTTAAAAGTAAAGGCTATGCAATACTTGGGATTCAGTTTAATGCAATCGCGACTCAATGATGCAAGAGTAAGATAGAGGCAATAGGTACTATATATATGCAAGCATGTGGTAGTGCTTGCCTGGCAGCTCAGTTGAAGCGAGAAAAGGATCTGGGTAGTGCTCCTGGTTTTCTTGATATATCCCCTGCTCAGCGTCTATTCAAAGAAGAACCAAACAAACAAGGGCCAACATAAATAAAGTGCACAAGCATAGGAATAAAATGCGACAAGCAAACAATCATGCCATGATGAATGATGCACAATTTGCATGGCAATAAAGTAGCATGGCATGGGTGAGATGTGGAATACGAGAAATAAACATTTTATTGAGTTTTGGGCACATTTTATACCCAAATAAGTTGCTGTACTCTTTATATTTATATGATGCATGCTGCAAAACAGAACATGGAATGCATAAACAGAAAGGTCTCGTCGAGCTGATCATTTTAGACATGTCATTTGTTAAATTTGGAGTTATAAATCAAAAGTTATTAATTAATTAAGGGAGAAGGGCATTTTATTGTAATTTAAATTTACTTGAAATTTTAAGTGTTCAAAATATATTTTGGATAACATATTTGAAATCCTCACATTTTTATGATTTGAAAACATATATTATTTGTATTATTTGAATTCATATTTTAAAAGTTATTTAAATACTGATTTGAATTTGAATTTAAAACAATTTTGAAAAGATTTAATTCGAAACAGAAAACAGAAATCCTTTTGTCACCCAGACCAGACCTAGCCACAGTCACTGACGAGTGGGCCTGACGCTGACTGGGCATAGGACTGGTGGGGTTGAGGACCGCGGGTCAAGGTTATCAGAAGGTGGGTGCCTTTTTACAAAAAGCCCTGAAGAGAGGGACTGCGGGTTGAGTGGACAAAAAGTCTAGGGGGCTTTTTAGAAAACCTCCCGGAGGTTGTCTGACGATACTGAATTCGATTTTGCAAAAACTGCTAGCTGAACTCGATTTTAGGATGAATATGGCGAGCATTTGATTGGGAATTTGAAGGTTATGTAAAAAGAGGAGTTGTAGAGGGGATCAATATCTACAAGTTCCGTGAACAACGTTTCTCCGTCAGAGGTCTTCAACGGCCGGGATCTGGTGAGGATCAGAGGCAAAAACATCATTTTTAACTGAACTTGTCTGACGGGAAAAGTTTCTGCAGGAATAGAGATTCGGTTCGCTCTTCGGACGAAGATGGCGAGAAAAAGATGAGGAATCCCGCAAAACCGGAAACAGCAAAGTTGTAGAGGACAGATAGGGTTACAAGTCTTGTGTTCTACGATTTGCATAAGAGTTACTAGAACTTTCAGATCTGGGCGTTGTTTGCTAGCTCGATACACTGAGGGAAAAATGTCGACTGCTAACTGACATGAGACAGTTCGACAGGGAGAGATGGTGACCTTCGTCTGATGATTTCGAGCAACACAGGGCACCAAAACGAGTGATATTTGAAGCTACTCAAAGAGGAGACATAAGAGAAGAACATCATGGAATGGAATGCGCTGTTCATATACTGGAATTCCGGGAAACTTGACGGGAACAGAGAGTAAAAGAAGAACGTTGCTAACTGTCAAACACAAACTGAAAACGACAGCGAGGCAGTGAAATTGTGCTAACTTCAGCGGATGTTTTCGGGAGCTCCAGAGATCGGAAACGAGTGAGGTCTGCGCCGTTTTAAAGAGAGTTGTACCGAGATTGCAATTTCCTGAAGGTCTTCGACGGAGACGAGCTGTAGCACTCGGGAAAAAATGTGGGAACAGAGGTACTGCGAGTTGCTACTGCTGCGTCTGTCTGCGCGCGGTCCGGCATGCGCGACGAGCGGCATCGAAGCAAGGCGAGACCTTAGAGGTGGGGCAAACAGAGGCTTACCGAGGGGAAGTCGGAGGCGAGGTTGTCACGGTGGCCGGCGTGTACTGTACCGGCACGGCTACGGGAGGCGCCACTGCCCTCCTCCTCCTTGCTCCGGTACGAACAAGCTCTGGGTACAGTGGCACGGTGACGAAGCTGGCAGAAGCTAGGGCGAGGTGATCATGGCGGCTAGGGTTTTGTTCTAGGGAGAGGAGTGGGGCAGAGGGAAGAACAGGGGAAAGTGCATGGCGTCCCGATCTTTCTCAGAGATTTTCCTAGAGTGGTTGAGGTGATAAGGGGGAGAGGGGAGAGGCACATGGGGTGGTGGTGGCTTTTGTGAAAGGTGAGGAGGAGGGTGATCGGGTAGGGCTTCCTTCTCCTTGTTCTTTAGCTAGAGAAGGAAAGAGAGGGGACCAGGGGAGGCTCGGTTGCTGAAACTCGATCCAGGGCTGGCTTGGGGAAGGGTAGATAAGGACGGCGAGGGGACAACTCACGTGGCTTGCTGCTGCTTTGCAAAAGCAAGAGGAGGATGCGGACGGGCACCTGATCGGTGATGGCTCAGGAAGAAGAGAAACAGGAGCAGCCTTGCGAGGTGGTGGGGCCGAACCAGAGGGGATATGGCGTTGGGGTGCTCTCTTAGGCAGGAGTAAGGTAGATAGTGTAGAGGTTTTAGTTTAGCTTTAGGAGGATCAAGTTTGAATAAAAAAATTTGGATGAACAAGGCTAAACAAAGCTAATTCAAATAAGAGGCGCCAACACATGAGGTTTATTATTGCAAGTGACTAAAAGGAATGGAATATGATGACATAGGGTTATAGCAGAAGATATAATGCATACAACAAGTAGAAAGAAAAAGAGGTTAACATAGGAACTAGGTTCCAACAAGGATACAGATGGTAGAAATATAGAGTAGGAATAGAAAAGACCAAAGATTACAAGAAGTAGAACTCAACAAAATGAAATAAGAAGAAAGATAGATAGAGTAGAAGAAAACATAGATGGATGGTATCATCAAGAGAATTGGCATTATCAAGTTAGTGAGATGGAAGGATTTGCAAGAGAGATGCCCTCAACTCATATTGGGCATATAACATTATATCAAAAGCCAAATACAATATATCAAGAAGCAAATATAATTAACAATGCATATGAGAGAAGAACCAAACCAAAAAGGGTTTAATATGATGCTCAAATGCAAGGTGGCATGATGACATGAGCATGATATAATGATGATGCAACAATTATATATATGACGTAGCCATTATATAGACTAGGCTAGTAGCATTGCAATTGTTAGACAATTGGGATGCTACAACTCTCCCCCACTAAACAAGAATCTCGCCCCGAGATTCCTAGGAAAAAGAAAACAACACAAGGAGAGGCGGGTGTTCGAACGAAGGTGACCCTCACGTTCCAAAGTTGATGAACGACGGAATGGTGCGACCACTACACCTTGCAAAACTTGCTAGACTTGTTGCGAGTCTTGCGTTTTGTTTGAGAAACAACGGGTTAGAAGAGTTGAAGGATTGTCGTGAGATAAGAAGTATAGGATGGGCATAGCTCCGGTTTTCTCAAGAACATGATAAAAGACTAGAAGCACTTGTGAAAGAAAAGGAGAAGATGATGTATCATGGATAAAGAAAGACACACCATTAAGATTAAAGATTTACCGATACGAGAGAGGATGAATCTTTGTCTCGCCGGAAGAAAGGAGCTAGATTGGAGAGGTTTTGAACCATTATTACAATAGCATCGTATCTTCTCTCGGATTTGAGAAATGAAGTTCGAAAACAATATTGCCTTCAAACAAAAGAGTCCCTTGATAACAACAGAAAGATTTAGTTAGACATCTTCGGATTAGATTCTTCTTGCGCCGGTAAGAACCAAAGGATCACGCAATTTAGGTGCGCAGATATAACTTCCAGAGATGGATGTGAAGCCAGATCATGGTGGAATCCCGAGAAGCAAAGAATATGGAGGATCTGGAGTTTATTGTAGAGATACTTATTGCTTTCTTTAGCCTTGAGGCTAACGCAATAGATTTGCGGCTGATGGCATCAACCATAATTGGCTTTACCACAGAAAAAGAATTGATGAAACAAAGAGAGAGACAATTTCCTTTAATCTTGTTTGGGGATATCGAGCATCGGTAGAAAGACGAGGATAGAAAAAGGTTTGTGTTTGTTTCCACCAGATAATTGAGGATTTTGCTCCGTGTAGAAAGGATGAGATCACCAACAAGAGATTATTGATTACTTTCTTCGAAAGAGCACTCCGGAAAAACAAGGATGGAAGTAAAAGTATCAAGGGATAAAGGCCACTTCTAACTTCCGTGGAATGAGTGAAATCACATTAATTCACCAATTCAATGTACAAGAGCGAATGATAAGAGTAGTGGTATGGTAGCTACTCCATCCCGCACTCAAAGCATTACTCCGCACATGAATAAGAAAATCATGCAACCCAACTACCGAAACAGACTGAAGGTGTTGGTAAAAACTCATAGAACTTCGTCAGAAACAAGGATAGATGCAAACGATTCATCGGATCCAAGGTAGATAAGGGTGATGATGTTGTCGTCATATCATAAGTAGCCAGCCACCGGAAAGATATGAAGGAAGATCACGGAGACAACTGCAAGATTCAACAGCTACAGAAAGATAGCACCAACTTGAACAGAAGGAATACAAGATCTGGAAGGTCTTCATGGCCTCCGGTGGATTGAGCATAGATGATAGAACGAGAGGGTTTTAAGAGATTACTTAACGAGATTGAGGTGAAAGAACTCCATGTTCTTCTTGAAATGATTGAGAGAGATTTAGCAGCCTTGAGGAAATCTTCAGCGGAACGACGATGATAACTTGCCAACAAGGAAAAACTCCGGATTGGTTGAAGATGGAGGATGGAATTAACAATGGACTTGCTGATTCCAGAGTTGAAGTAATGTATTTAGCAGAAGGACGTGGTCGAGATATGTGACTTCAAAAAGTCAGAATTCTCACTTTGAGACTTTGCACACAGGCATTGCTCACGAAGCTCGAGAGAAAGAGACATAGATGATCTTCCATGTCCTTCCATAGATATCGAATATGCAAGCATATTATCAACATATACCACCATGGATTAGCAAGACATTCCCAGAATACCAAGTTCGAAAAGGCGGGAGAAACAAACAAATGCTCGAAACACTTTCTGAGCTCAACGCTCTTTGAAAGATCAACGTTACGAGCACGGGTTCGTGTTGAAGAAGATGCACTGGAAGAATAGATTATCTGGTCCTTCGGAAGAAAAAGAGATGTCACCTGGTTCACATTGTCGATTGGATCACCGGTTACAAAGATAAAGATATCTTGGATAAGAACCGATGATAGCTCATACCTTAAGCAAAGCTATCAGAGACGAAAAGATGCAATTCCCTCGTATCCAGGAGAATTGTGCAGATATGGGGTTCAAAAGGATGTGCAGCATGATGGACAGATGATAGACCGCCGTAGTGCTTGGAGAAACTCTGGATTGCCAAAGATGCTTGAATATGCATAGATATGATCGCGGTGTACTCAAAATCACAGGAGATAACCGTCACCATTTGGAGGATAGAGTTGATAGCATTTTCCATATTCCACTCCATCATTCAGATCTATATGACACTTATCATGAGTGGAATATAGCTATGCCGAGAACCAAATTACAATCATCAGCATCGGATCGACACATGTTATGTAATTAGCCCAAGAGGATTGGAGATGAAATGAAACTCTAGGATCAAACGCCGGTGACAAAAGAATGAGTTAGCATGGACATGCTGATAAAAGGAAGATAGATAATGTTTCACACACGACTGAAAAGGAGTGTGGCAACACAGATGTATCAAAGAAAATTTTTCCGCATTTTTCGGCATTAAAATACCAATAGATGCGCAAAAACACTTATCAGGTAGCGGTATACCAATAGTTGCTAATCGCTACCTGATGGTTTCACAGAATGTGGAGTTGCTAGAAGGAAGGACTCCCTTAAGAAGATGGCACCGGTTAACAAGGAGTCAGATAGATCGCGCCGGTATTCAAAAGCCTGTCAGTATGGAATGTACCAACAGTTGATAACCAAAGGCAGATAAAGATAAAATGTTGGATACAACAGATAGAAAAGGAATTACACACACACACACACACAC
Organism: Avena sativa; assembly: GCA_916181665.1. NCBI lineage: Eukaryota > Viridiplantae > Streptophyta > Magnoliopsida > Poales > Poaceae > Avena > Avena sativa. The sequence goes on along the minus strand of OV702279.1, from coordinate 47,763,095 downwards.
ATTCTATGGTACTACGGAAACCCAGAACACGTGAATCCTAGTTTGAATTTAGAAGATGATTGAAAACGTTACACTTCCTTACCAGAAAAGGGTGGGTGGGTGGGTAAGAAGAAAAGTGGAAGCAGTCCTACTCTCGCGTTTTGTTTTTCCCTAGTATACATAACTACCAAAAATATTTGCTAGACTGACAACGACCATTTGGCTGAGACCCTGAAGGGCGGGATGGCTCTGATACCAATTGTAACTACCTCGGTGAATTACGCTCCTAGTTACAAGCCTGGATGAGCGGAAATGGTTGAAATAGTACGGTGGGGCCCAAATGCCACTCACAGGTAGACCTTTCGACCGTCCCAACCATTTCCAAACATCGGGACAAGAACGGGCGGCGTAATCGGCAGGCGAAGGGATCAACTACATGCACAAATGAGTATGTATGCAAGACACCATACAACAGTACATCAGAGCCATTCCATCTAAAAAGAAAGGAAATATAGCAACGCCATACGGCAAGATTCAAATGTCCTAGATAGATATAATAGTTTAGGATATCTCCTCATACCTCAAACATCAGAGTATCAGGCAGAAGCGGCAAACAAGATCCGAGTACGGATAAGAAGCAAATCGGCATAAGATGCCCCATGAATAAACACATCCCGCCCACAGATCTCACGGATCCCCGTTCCCGGAATCTCTACACCGAACGATCGTTGCCCACATCGTCCGCCTCCTCCACCCAGTATCCATCTTGTGAGTGTACCTGTTCATCTGAATCAAATAATTTATCGTGTGAGACCCTAGGGGTACTCAGCAAGTCTTTATGCCTCTAAAGGGGACACAACCTGGGGTGACACATTGCAGCAAAAGATAAACCCTAACAGTTCTATAGATACTCGCTAACCATCCGCCTAACCAAAGATAGACGAATGTCCGTGAATTAATGACAACAGTTATAACAGTAATATCACCAGATCCATCCTCCTCCTCGCTTACCAACGAGGAAGCGGACGAACAACCCCCCATCCGTTGGCAATTTTATTAACCATTCCATGAGTGTTGCACTATTTACTAGTCAGTTACTTAGTCAAATTAAGCGGTACTTTAGTTATACTTGTCTATGATCGAGAAACTGTGCTCCAAGTCGTCCATAACCGCGGACACGGCTTTCAGAAAGTTTTACCCTGCAGGGGTGCACAAATAGCAACACACACTCGATCAACCTCGGAAAAACCAAATCAAAACCCAACGAGGCCTTCACGACAAAGCAATCACAGGATTCAGAAATATTTCAGGGGGCCACCCCATTGAGTACACCCGCAACGAAGTTAGCTGACTCCGAGACGGACTCAAGGTTTGCGTCAATGGCTGTAAACGACTGGGAACCCGAAAATGTGACTGGGCTTGTCGATACCGCGAAAACACTCCGCTTACCTAAACAGTACAGGTGCTCCTCGCACAATCGTAAATAAAGCAGTAAAGCATGGCATAAGTACAGGATAGTAAATAAAACCTCAAACTACTTTGTGGCCCCAAGAAATAAGAATGAATCAAGCTCTGTCTCATGGGGGTCCCATAATCCTCCCGGATGTGGATAGCGCGAATATTCAAGGAACAGGAATCAAGTACTCGGGGTCCTACGGGACACAAGTGAGCAGGAAAAACCAAATAGCAGATATTGCTCACCGGTGCCACTTTCATTAGTTATCCCATTACTACTCAGGTTAAGTTGTTTAGGTACCTCGTTATCCATCAGGCACTCACATACCCTACACATGCTGTTCTACGATTCGCATGGCTCAAACAACTCCTGTAGTAATGGCTCATGGGATGGAGGAACAAGCTTCAGTGGGGTTTAAAAGTAAAGGCTATGCAATACTTGGGATTCAGTTTAATGCAATCGCGACTCAATGATGCAAGAGTAAGATAGAGGCAATAGGTACTATATGTATGCAAGCATGTGGTAGTGCTTGCCTGGCAGCTCAGTTGAAGCGAGAAAAGGATCTGGGTAGTGCTCCTGGTTTTCTTGATATATCCCTTGCTCAGCGTCTATTCGAAGAAGAACCAAACAAACAAGGGCCAACATAAATAAAGTGCACAAGCATAGGAATAAAATGCGACAAGCAAACAATCATGCCATGATGAATGATGCACAATTTGCATGGCAATAAAGTAGCATGGCATGGGTGAGATGTGGAATACGAGAAATAAACATTTTATTGAGTTTTGGGCACATTTTATACCCAAATAAGTTGCTGTACTCTTTATATTTATATGATGCATGCTGCAAAACAGAACATGGAATGCATAAACAGAAAGGTCTCGTCGAGCTGATCATTTTAGACATATCATTTGTTAAATTTGGAGTTATAAATCAAAAGTTATTAATTAATTAAGGGAGAAGGGCATTTTATTGTAATTTAAATCAACTTGAAATTTTAAGTGTTCAAAATATATTTTGGATAGCATATTTGAAATCCTCACATTTTTCTGATTTGAAAACATATATTATTTGTATTATTTGAATTCATATTTTAAAAGTTATTTAAATACTGATTTGAATTTAAATTTAAAACAATTTTGAAAAGATTTAATTCGAAACAGAAAACAGAAATCCTTTTGTCACCCAGACCAGACCTAGCCACAGTCACTGACGAGTGGGCCTGACGCTGACTGGGCATAGGACTGGTGGGGTTGAGGACCGCGGGTCAAGGTTATCAGAAGGTGGGTGCCTTTTTACAAAAAGCCCTGAAGAGAGGGACTGCGGGTTGAGTGGACAAAAAGTCTAGGGGGCTTTTTAGAAAACCTCCCGGAGGTTGTCTGACGATACTGAATTCGATTTTGCAAAAACTGCTAGCTGAACTCGATTTTAGGATGAATATGGCGAGCATTTGGTTGGGAATTTGAAGGTTATGTAAAAAGAGGGGTTGTAGAGGGGATCAATATCTACAAGTTCCGTGAACAACGTTTCTCCGTCAGAGGTCTTCAACGGCCGGGATCTGGCGAGGATCAGAGGCAAAAACATCATTTTTAACTGAACTTGTCTGACGGGAAAAGTTTCTGCAGGAACAGAGATTCGGTTCGCTCTTCGGACGAGGATGGCGAGAAAAAGATGAGGAATCCCGCAAAACCGGAAATAGCAAAGTTGTAGAGGACAGATAGGGTTACAAGTCTTGTGTTCTACGATTTGCATAAGAGTTACTAGAACTTTCAGATCTGGGCGTTGTTTGCTAGCTCGATACACTGAGGGAAAAATGTCGACTGCTAACTGACATGAGACAGTTCGACAGGGAGAGATGGTGACCTTCGTCTGATGATTTCGAGCAACACAGGGCACCAAAACGTGTGATATTTGAAGCTACTCAAAGAGGAGACATAAGATAAGAACATCATGGAATGGAATGCGCTGTTCATATACTGGAATTCCGGGAAACTTGACGGGAACAGAGAGTAAAATAAGAACGTTGCTAACTGTCAGACACAAACTGAAAACGACAGCGAGGCAGTGAAATTGTGCTAACTTCAGCGGATGTTTTCGGGAGCTCCAGAGATCGGAAACGAGTGAGGTCTGCGCCGTTTTAAAGAGAGTTGTACCGAGATTGCAATTTCCTGAAGGTCTTCGACGGAGACGAGCTGTAGCACTCGGGAAAAAAATGTGGGAACAGAGGTACTGCGAGTTGCTACTGCTGCGTCTGTCTGCGCGCGGTCCGGCATGCGCGACGAGTGGCATCGAAGCAAGGCGAGACCATAGAGGTGGGGCAAACAGAGGCTTACCAAGGGGAAGTCGGAGGCGAGGTTGTCGCGGTGGCCGGCATGTACTGTACCGGCACGGCTACGGGAGGCGCCACTGCCCTCCTCCTCCTTGCTCCGGTACGAACAAGCTCCGGGTACAGTGGCACGGTGACGAAGCTGGCAGAAGCTAGGGCGAGGTGATCATGGCGGCTAGGGTTTTGTTCTAGGGAGAGGAGTGGGGCAGAGGGAAGAACAGGGGAAAGTGCCTGGCGTCCCGATCTTGCTCTGAGATTTTCCTGGAGTGGTTGAGGTGATATGGGGGAGAGGGGAGAGGCACATGGGGTGGTGGTGGCTTTTGTGAAAGGTGAGGAGGAGGGTGATCGGGTAGGGCTTCCTTCTCCTTGTTCTTTAGCTAGATAAGGAAAGAGAGGGGACCAGGGGAGGCTCGGTTGCTGAAACTCGATCCAGGGCTGGCTTGGGGAAGGGTAGATAAGGACGGCGAGGGGACAACTCACGTGGCTTGCTGCTGCTTTGCAAAAGCAAGAGGAGGATGCGGACGGGCACGTGATCTGTGATGGCTCAGGAAGAAGAGAAACAGGAGCAGCCTTGCGAGGTGGTGGGGCCGAACCAGAGGGGATATGGCGTCGGGGTGCTCTCTTAGGCAGGAGTAAGGTAGATAGTGTAGAGGTTTTAGTTTAGCTTTAGGAGGATCAAGTTTGAATAAAAAAAATTGGATGAACAAGGCTAAACAAAGCTAATTCAAATAAGAGGCGCCAACACATGAGGTTTATTATTGCATGTGACTAAAAGGAATGGAATATGATGACATAGGGTTATAGCAGAAGATATAATGCATACAACAAGTAGAAAGAAAAAGAGGTTAACATAGGAACTAGGTTCCAACAAGGATACATATGGTATAAATATAGAGTAGGAATAGAAAAGACCAAAGATTACAAGAAGTAAAACTCAACAAAATGAAATAAGAAGAAAGATAGATAGAGTAGAAGAAAACATAGATGGATGGTATCATCAAGAGAATTGGCATTATCAAGTTAGTGAGATGGAAGGATTTGCAAGAGAGATGCCCTCAACTCATATTGGGCATATAACATTATATCAAAAGCCAAATACAATATATCAAGAAGCAAATATAATTAACAATGCATATGAGAGAAGAACCAAACCAAAAAGGGTTTAATATGATGCTCAAATGCAAGGTGGCATGATGACATGAGCATGATATAATGATGATGCAACAATTATATATATGAAGTAGCCATTATATAGACTAGTCTAGTAGCATTGCCATTGTTAGACAATTGGGATGCTACATGTATCGACACTTGGTATAAGTGAAACAAAGATTCAAGTATTTTTTATACTTGATGATTGAAATCACAAAGAGAGTTTATCAATCAAACTGTGATATGTACACATTCAGATATGTCCTATACTCTAAATGTATGATCATATGCTAGAATAATTCATAAGATGATCATTGGACGATAGTAAAGATATTCTTATGATCTTTTGGAAGAACTAAGGATATATTATTTTTGTTGAAGTGACAAATAGATGGTTAGTTCATTGTAAAAGTACTACATTGATACTAGTTTTGTGACAAAGTACAAATTAAGTTTATCTCAATCTAAACTAAGGGTGGCACAATATGATGGAAAATAAGTTCCAAAATTGTCACATCCCAAGATTTTCCAAATCTTGTAATGTGAAAATAAATTAATAAAATAAAACTTTATTTGATTTTTAGAGCCAGAAGAAACTTTTTGAATCCAATTGGAACCTCAAACCCATTTGAATTAAATAAAATTATAAAGGGATTTAAAAAGATAAACATCCTAAATAAAGGAAAACAAAATATTTGGGAAATGATATTTTGGATCTTTTAAAATAAAAGGATTTGGTTTTCAAAAGAAAAGGTGGATTCATAAACAAAGATTATTTTATAAAACCAAATTAAACCTTGGCCAAGTATTTAAAATAAAAGGTTTTGTTTTCATTAAAAATAGTAAAGGTTTATTTAAATAAAATGATAAGGAAATAATATCCAAATTTTATTTAATTAAAAGGTTTTACCATTTTAATTAAAACATCAAAACTTATTAAAATTATTTTAAATTAGGTGTTTTAAGTATTTTATATTCTCAAATAAAACCTACTGATTTGGTTTTGAAAATATTTAGGTTTCAAATAAAGATTTTATTAATAAAATCAAACCCTATTTTATTAATAAACCATGGTCCATTTTATTTAATTAATAAATGGAACCTAAAAAGATTTAAAATATTATTTGGTTTTGAAGTTGGTTTATGCTACTGAACAGAACCAAGTCAAATTTACAAAGTTTGGGTGTTGTTTGAATTTATTTGAACCATGTTTGTTTGATAGAGAAATTCAAAACAGAAATTCAGAAATAGAAAAGAAAAGGACACAGAATAAAAAAAATGGAATTGGATCGACCCAACCCAGCAGCCCACTAAGGCCCATCAGACCAGCCCAGCTCCTCACCCGGAAAGAAAACGATTCGCACCTCGTTTCTGACCCGTACAGTGTATGACCAGTGGACCCTTCCCTCATTTCGTTTTCCCACTGACAGGTAGACCCACCGCTGCTGTTCATCGTCCTCACCGCGCGACCCTTTCTTCCCCAAACCTCGCTGCCGTTTGCTGAATTTGAATGCCGCGATCAATTCGTCTTAACGCCGCGCCTTTACCTCGCTTTGGCTGTGCTCGTTAAAACCCCAGCGTCTCCCCCTCCTTTTCCCCCAGGCCACTCCCTCTCTCTGCCCCTAGGCTGTCGCCAATCACTCCTGCACCGCCGCTGCAGCGACGAGCTTCCTCTGTCGATTCCGGCCAAGCCACACCTTCCCGAGCCTCCCTGAGCACGCTAGCAGCTTCCCCACTCCCAGACGCTTCTCCCCGTGCCCTTCCTTCAACCGCGGGCGCCCCGGAGCGTCGGCTTAGACAAGCTCCGACAGCGTCGCCGTCCGTTTCTACTCCGGCGACGACTCTCAGGTGAACCAGACCGCCCAGACCCCTCTCGTTCACGCACACAGCATCACCTTGCTCTTGCGCATCTGAATGTGCTCCTGTTTTGCCTTAGGACGATCTGCAGCGACGACTCCTACCGCCACCCCCGTCTGGCTTAACTCCGACGAGCATTTCTGGTATGCATCTGACCACCCCACGCCTTCTAGTTCACGCACACGACTCTGTCTTGTTCCTGCGCATCTAACCGTGTCGTCATTTTGCTTTGAGGTGATCCACAGCGCCGTCCACGACGACCACCTGACGCGCCCGACGTCGTCCTCTACTCCGGCGGGCAATCGCAGCTGCCCCCGAGCGCCCCTCGTCCGACCAACACCTCCTCGAGCATCGCCGTGACCCCCTGAGCCCGGTGAGCATCTCCCCTTTCTTCCTCAACTCCAGTAGCACCGGCACCGTCGACGACCGACCGCTCCGCCACCAGACGCCGCCGCCAGCGCCGCTGCTTTTTGGCCAAGCGATAGGAACCGTAGGATGCAGATCCACCGGCTTGGATAGAGTGACTAACCGAAGGGGTAAGGATGAACCTGTGCCGCATGATCCACTTTAGATCTAACGTTCCACAGAGCCGATCCGGCCGAACCGGTATCGACCAATGAAACAGCGCCGCGTGTCGCCTATTAGGTTTAAAAACAGTTTTGAAAACAGAAACTTTTGCAAACTTCAAACCCTTGTATCTTTGAATCCACACGTCCAAAAATTATAAATTTTATGTCGTTGGATTCAGGAGAACAAGCCCTAGCCAATTGTGGCCTTAGTTTAGAAAATAGTACCTGTTAACTTGTTTGAATTTGCAGAAACATTTGTGTACTTGTTTATAGGAGAAAAATTGTTTAAAATTGATTTTAGGATTAAAACTTTTGCAAAATGGTTTTTAGTGACCATACTGACCCTAGGAACCAACCCTTGGTGTTAAAAATGATTTTGGTAAAATATAGGTTGAATTATTTAACTTAGCCATTTTCTAACCAAATAAACTCATTGATTTTGTTATGGAAATGTTTTTGCAAGGAAAACTTTGGGAAAATGTTTTGGACCAAACTTACTGACCCAAAACACCAAGCCTTGCCAAGGGCAACTCACTTGGTGAAAAACCTAAAGTTTTGCTTTGATAAGAATAATTTTCACCACATAAAATGGTGAATGAATTTTAAAATGGTCTTGAGATAAAACCCATTTGCAAATGACTTTGCCATTTTGGTAAATGACCAATTTAGAACCTTACAAAGTTATAAACCTAGTAGAGACCATCCTTGCAATAGAACCACCCTTTACATACTTATGCATGACTTAGTTTACTTCTTGCCTTGTGTGTGTGATTTTGTTTGAGTAGTAGTGGTTTTGAATGTTAGTTGATTTGGTGTTTTTCTTGATTAACTTGTAGTGAAATTAGCAAAGTGTGAGACTAGAAAGATCAAGGAGTGAACCCCCATTCCCTACCAAAAGGCAAGTGACACTATCATACAAAAGTCCTACTATTTTCATTATACTTAGTGGATTTTGAAAACATGCATGAAATGATATTTTATACTTATGCTATGCTAAATCCTAATAGGATTCCCTATACACTCCTTAGTGAAAATATTGAAGTTGTACATGCTTAGCCATGCTATGTTTTGAAAAGAGATACATGTTGAGATTTTACAAAGGTTGAGAAAAGGACTTGTGTTTTACATAATAAAACAAGGACTCAATGAACCACCTAGGTGGAGGATACTTTAAGTTTTGGAGAAGGTGGCAACAAAAGGAACCATGTCTATGGCAATCACTTTGTGTTGTGCTCCAAATGAAAACCACCTAGGAAACTTAGAGATTGAACATGTTTCTCCAATTGTGGCTTTCGTGTGCAACCACATGCTATTATGGCTCTGGCTTAGTCAATTACATTAGGAAGACCCATACATTGTCTTTAGTTACCGGACATGGGGATCTGGAATGCTTCATGGGGGCTGAAGACAAAGCTAGCAATGATGTATGGGAGGACCTTTTGGAAAGACTTCGTCACATTCTCAATCTGCCAGTACTCCATCTTGGTGAGCACTAATCCAGTAGGCCACTGGTGGCAACAAGATGGGATTGTGTCATGTGGGTAAAGTGTACTCCTTCTGCAGAAGTTAATAAAATCTAAGTACTTAGCCGTGTCCCCGGTTATGGACAATACTGAGCAACTAAAGTTTGAACTATGGGAGATCTCGACATTCCAACTTCTAATATAAAAACTTGATGCCCTTGTGTGTCTACCAAGGAATTCAAAGAGATGTTGTTAAACTTGTTGCACTTGGGGTTACCAAGGTGCTCAAGAGCATGATGTACTTGGGGTTACCAAGGAACTCATGGGTTTTGATAAAACTTGTTGCACTTGGGTTTACCAAGGTGCTCAAGAGATTTTGACAAGGATTTGAACACTTGAGTTTCTACCAAGGAGTTCAAGGAACTTGGAAAAGAAATTTGACAAAGGACTTTAAAACCCTTTTTGAAAAGATAGGATAAAACAATGCTTTATGCAAATAAGCCTTAAACTCTACTTAGCCAAATATGCATATAATGACAGGATCCACTCTTATTATACAAAAAAGTGAAGCTTGCCAATACAATTCAAAATGTATTGACCCTTGTGGCTGTAACTTGTAATGTTGCAGGTTGATTGTTTTTAAATGAAGATTGTTTGATTGACTAGGACCACAAAGTTTACAACCAACATCTGCCTGTGGCACTTTGAAGATGAAGGACCCATGATTTTATTTATTCCGCTGCAATGTATTGTAATAGCCAAATGAGCTATGTTTGATGTAATAAACTTATATTATTCCTGGTTATAAATTTATATTATGACCTTTGTATCTTGATATTACATCTTAACTGTGGATGCTAGCTATTGATCCAGGGACTAGCATTGTATAACACAGGAGGGATCAATCTTATTAGGTTGGGACCTCTACAGATGGTATTAGAGCATTGTGTTGCCTGTAGGATTTGTAAACCTAGGATTGGACAAAACCCCTTTGAAAAATAGGAGTTGTACTTGTTCCAAAAACTTATTTACAAAAAACACTTGTAAACTCTTTCCTCAACCATTTTGGTTTCAACTCTACATCTCTTCTACTTCAACTTGATGGAAAACCTACCCATGGCCAAAGACTACACCATGTGCAAAGGACTTCTTCAACAACTCCAACTCTAATGACTTCAACATCTTCAACTCTAATGACTTCAACATCTTCAACTCTAATGACTTCAACATCTTCAGCATAATCACCAAGGACTTCCAATATGGATATCACCAAGGACTACAAGTGAAACAAGGAAATCTTGCTTAAGATTTAGAGACTGAGGGAATGCAAAATAAGAAGGAGCCATCAACAACTTTGAAGTATTGTGACCAAGAGTTTTTCTCAAGGAAACCATGATCTCATACAAGAAGAATCAAAAATGATGGAAAGATCACAAGTGAACCATATAGATGGACCACCATATTTTAGTTAAGTCAAAAACCACCAACCTGTGTGGTGTGACAAAAATATTTTTGTTGACTAAGTATGTGCTTGAACCTTGTTTGAGTGAAATGTTTGGTTTGTGTTGCATGCACATTGTTTGTGTGAATTGTGATGTGTGTGATTAGAATTAAGTCCTTAGAAATATCTTGCCTATTCTAACCCCCCTTCAACCCAAACAGATGACTACTCCAAAAGACTCCAAGGTTGATGACATCAACACCAACCAAGCTGACTGCATGAAAGAGCTTATAGCAACCCAACATCAGTTAAACCAACTGACAGCTCAGTTCATAGTCAACAATAGTGATAAAGATCTAGCACTACAAAGGTTTTTGGAGGAACAATCCCAACTGATGCTTAAGGTGACTAATCAAATGATCAGCATGGAAGAAAACTATCCCAAAAGAGTTTATGATAATAAGGATGACAAGAATGTTGTTCTAGATGGAGCCCCAGCTTGCATTATTTGTGGAGACAAGGATCATACTTCCAAGGAGCATGAAGGACAATGCCCCAATTGTGAAGAAGATCATCCTGTTGGACAATGCCCCACCTCTCAAGCTACTTGTTACCTTTGTGAAGGAAGTGATCATACCCCTAACCAATGTCCTATCTACTCCATGGTGGAGCAAAGGAAACAAGAAGGATCCAAGTCTACCAAAGGAAAAGGACCACTTATACCTCCAAACAAGACAACTCAATTCAAAGGAGCAAAGAAACTTAAGAAACAAAAGCAAGACATGAGCCTTGCACAATGTCGTAAATGTAAGGAAATGGGACACTACTCCAGTGGATGCCCAGAGAACAAGAAGAATAAGGAGATTGACCAAGTGTGGTGCAACAACTGCAAAGAACCAGGCCACTATGTAGCAACTTGCCCACAAGAGCAACGCAAAGAACTCAAGGACATTCATTGCTTCAACTGCAAGAATCCAGGACATTATGCAAGCAACTGTCCAGAAAGGATGAAAAACAAGTTGAACAAGCCTATGGAGAAACTCAACCTTGGCCCATGAGTCAAGTATAGAAATAAAGCAAAAATTTGCTTAGAGAAGTTTTCCAGGACCCAAGAAGGCCAATATGTAATTTTTGTTTGAAAATTTTTAAGGGTGGTAGAACCCTAGTTGTTTGAACTTTCTTGTAACCCTAACCTCCCCAAATCTCGGGACGAGATTTATTTTAAGGGTGGTAGCCTGTCACATCCCAAGATTTCCCAAATCTTGTAATGTGAAAATAAATTAATAAAATAAAACTTTATTTGATTTTTAGAGCCAGAAGAAACTTTTTGAATCCAATTGGAACCTCAAACCCATTTGAATTAAATAAAATTCTAAAGGGATTTAAAAAGATAAACATTCTAAATAAAGGAAAACAAAATATTTGGGAAATGATATTTTGGATCTTTTAAAATAAAAGGATTTGGTTTTCAAAAGAAAAGGTGGATTCATAAACAAAGATTATTTTATAAAACCAAATTAAACCTTGGCCAAGTATTTAAAATAAAAGGTTTTGTTTTCATTAAAAATAGTAAAGGTTTATTTAAATAAAATGATAAGGAAATAATATCCAAATTTTATTTAATTAAAAGGTTTTACCATTTTAATTAAAACATCAAAACTTATTAAAATTATTTTAAATTAGGTGTTTTAAGTATTTTATATTCTCAAATAAAACCTACTGATTTGGTTTTGAAAATATTTAGGTTTCAAATAAAGATTTTATTAATAAAATCAAACCCTATTTTATTAATAAACCATGGTCCATTTTATTTAATTAATAAATGGAACCTAAAAAGATTTAAAATATTATTTGGTTTTGAAGTTGGTTTATGCTACTGAACAGAACCAAGTCAAATTTACAAAGTTTGGGTGTTGTTTGAATTTATTTGAACCATGTTTGTTTGATAGAGAAATTCAAAACAGAAATTCAGAAATAGAAAAGAAAAGGACACAGAATAAAAAAAAATGGAATTGGATCGACCCAACCCAGCAGCCCACTAAGGCCCATCAGACCAGCCCAGCTCCTCACCCGGAAAGAAAACGATTCGCACCTCGTTTCTGACCCGTACAGTGTATGACCAGTGGACCCTTCCCTCATTTCGTTTTCCCACTGACAGGTAGACCCACCGCTACTGTTCATCGTCCTCACCGTGCGACCCTTTCTTCCCCAAACCTCGCTGCCGTTTGCTGAATTTGAATGCCGTGATCAATTCGTCTTAACGCCGCGCCTTTACCTCGCTTTGGCTGTGCTCGTTAAAACCCCAACGTCTCCCCCTCCTTTTCCCCCAGGCCACTCCCTCTCTCTGCCCCTAGGCTGTCGCCAATCACTCCTGCACCGCCGCTGCAGCGACGAGCTTCCTCTGTCGATTCCGGCCAAGCCACACCTTCCCGAGCCTCCCTGAGCACGCTAGCAGCTTCCCCACTCCCAGACGCTTCTCCCCGTGCCCTTCCTTCAACCGCGGGCGCCCCGGAGCGTCGGCTTAGACAAGCTCCGACAGCGTCGCCGTCCGTTTCTACTCCGGTGACGACTCTCAGGTGAACCAGACCGCCCAGACCCCTCTCGTTCACGCACACAGCATCACCTTGCTCTTGCGCATCTGAATGTGCTCCTGTTTTGCCTTAGGATGATCTGCAGCGACGACTCCTACCGCCACCGCCGTCTGGCTTAACTCCGACGAGCATTTCTGGTATGCATCTGACCACCCCGCGCCTTCTAGTTCACGCACACGACTCTGTCTTGTTCCTGCGTATCTAACCGTGTCGTCATTTCGCTTTGAGGTGATCCACAGCGCCGTCCACGACGACCACCTGACGCGCCCGACGCCGTCCTCTACTGCGGCGAGCAATCGCAGCTTCCCCCGAGCGCCCCTCGTCCGACCAACACCTCCTCGAGCATCGCCGTGACCCCCCGAGCCCGGTGAGCATCTCCCCTTTCTTCCTCAACTCCAGTAGCACCGGCACCGTCGACGACCGACCGCTCCGCCACCAGACGCCGCCGCCAGCGCCGCTGCTTTTTGGCCAAGCGATAGGAACCGTAGGATGCAGATCCACCGGCTTGGATAGAGTGACTAACCGAAGGGGTAAGGATGAACCTGTGCCGCACAATCCACTTTAGATCTAACGTTCCACAGAGCCGATCCGGCCGAACCGGTATCGACCAATGAAACAGCGCCGCGTGTCGCCTATTAGGTTTAAAAACAGTTTTGAAAACAGAAACTTTTGCAAACTTCAAACCCTTGTATCTTTGAATCCACACGTCCAAAAATTATAAATTTTATGTCGTTGGATTGAGGAGAACAAGCCCTAGCCAATTGTGGCCTTAGTTTAGAAAATAGTACCTGTTAACTTGTTTGAATTTGCAGAAACATTTGTGTACTTGTTTAGAGGAGAAAAATTGTTTAAAATTGATTTTAGGATTAAAACTTTTGCAAAATGGTTTTTAGTGACCATACTGACCCTAGGAACCAACCCTTGGTGTTAAAAATGATTTTGGTAAAATATAGGTTGAATTATTTAACTTAGCCATTTTCTAACCAAATAAACTCATTGATTTTGTTATGGAAATGTTTTTGCAAGGAAAACTTTGGGAAAATGTTTTGGACCAAACTTACTGACCCAAAACACCAAGCCTTGCCAAGGGCAACTCACTTGGTGAAAAACCTAAAGTTTTGCTTTCATAAGAATAATTTTCACCACATAAAATGGTGAATGAATTTTAAAATGGTCTTGAGATAAAACCCATTTGCAAATGACTTTGCCATTTTGGTAAATGACCAATTTAGAACCTTACAAAGTTATAAACCTAGTAGAGACCATCCTTGCAATAGAACCACCCTTTACATACTTATGCATGACTTAGTTTCCTTCTTTCCTTGTGTGTGTGATTTTGTTTGAGTAGTAGTGGTTTTGAATGTTAGTTGATTTGGTGTTTTGCTTGATTAACTTGTAGTGAAATTAGCAAAGTGTGAGACTAGAAAGATCAAGGAGTGAACCCCCATTCCCTACCAAAGGCAAGTGACACTATCATACAAAAGTCCTACTATTTTCATTATACTTAGTGGATTTTGAAAACATGCATGAAAAGATATTTTATACTTATGCTATGCTAAATCCTAATAGGATTCCCTATACACTCCTTAGTGAAAATATTGAAGTTGTACATGCTTAGCCATGCTATGTTTTGAAAAGAGATACATGTTGAGATTTTACAAAGGTTGAGAAAAGGACTTGTGTTTTACATAATAAAACAAGGACTCAATGAACCACCTAGGTGGAGGATACTTTAAGTTTTGGAAAAGGTGGCAACAAAAGGAACCATGTCTATGGCAATCACTTTGTGTTGTGCTCCAAATGAAAACCACCTAGGAAACTTAGAGATTGAACATGTTTCTCCAATTGTGGCTTTCGTGTGCAACCACATGCTATTATGGCTCTGGCTTAGTCAATTACATTAGGAAGACCCATACATTGTCTTTAGTTACCGGACATGGGGATCTGGAATGCTTCATGGGGGCTGAAGACAAAGCTAGCAATGATGTATGGGAGGACCTTTTGGAAAGACTTCGTCACATTCTCAATCTGCCAGTACTCCATCTTGGTGAGCACTAATCCAGTAGGCCACTGGTGGCAACAAGATGGGATTGTGTCATGTGGGTAAAGTGTACTCCTTCTGCAGAAGTTAATAAAATCTAAGTACTTAGCCGTGTCCCAGGTTATGGACAATACTGAGCAACTAAAGTTTGAACTATGGGAGATCTCGACATTCCAACTTATAATATAAAAACTTGATGCCCTTGTGTGTCTACCAAGGAATTCAAAGAGATGTTGTTAAACTTGTTGCACTTGGGGTTACCAAGGTGCTCAAGAGCATGATGTACTTGGGGTTACCAAGGAACTCATGGGTTTTGATAAAACTTGTTGCACTTGGGTTTACCAAGGTGCTCAAGAGATTTTGACAAGGATTTGAACACTTGAGTTTCTACCAAGGAGTTCAAGGAACTTGGAAAAGAAATTTGACAAAGGACTTTAAAACCCTTTTTGAAAAGATAGGATAAAACAATGCTTTATGCAAATAAGCCTTAAACTCTACTTAGCCAAATATGCATATAATGACAGGATCCACTCTTATTATACAAAAAAGTGAAGCTTGCCAATACAATTCAAAATGTATTGACCCTTGTGGCTGTAACTTGTAATGTTGCAGGTTGATTGTTTTTAAATGAAGATTGTTTGATTGACTAGGACCACAAAGTCTACAACCAACATCTGCCTGTGGCACTTTGAAGATGAAGGACCCATGATTTTATTTATTCCGCTGCAATGTATTGTAATAGCCAAATGAGCTATGTTTGATGTAATAAACTTATATTATTCCTGGTTATAAATTTATATTATGACCTTTGTATCTTGATATTACATCTTAACTGTGGATGCTAGCTATTGATCCAGGGACTAGCATTGTATAACACAGGAGGGATCAATCTTATTAGGTTGGGACCTCTACAAAAATGGATTTGGATGAGTTCCAAAGTTAAGACATTGTGATAGATACTACAACAAAAGGCTAAGTATATGACTGCTATTATAGTAGCAAAAGAGGGCATTTGTGTCAAGTAGTTTGTTATCAAACTAGATGTGATTCATAGTGGGATAGTACTATGAACATATATCGTACGACAATATTATCAACATGTTTTAACCCTAAGGAACTAAAGGTCTCACCAAAAGGACCAAATTTATACAAGCCATCCCATTAGAGATGAGTGATGCATAGAGACGCAAAGACATGCAATTACACACGGACCTGAAAGTGTCGGATCCAAAGATCAGTTAACCACTAGCAATCGTGTAAATACAACACTAGTGCAAAGGTTTGAAAGCCATAGGTGTTGAATGCACAAAGGTTTGAAACTAGATTATTGACTCTAGTGCAAGTGGGAGACTGTTGGAGATGTGCCCAATAGGCAATAAAAAGTGTTTATTATCATATCTTCATGCTTATGATAAATGTTTACATACCATGCTATAATTGTATTAACAGGAAACATTAATACTTGTGTGATTTGTAAACATAAAAGAGTCCCTAGTAAAGCCTCTTGTTAAACTAGCTTGTTGGCTAATATATGACCATGGTTTCCTAATCATGAACATTGAGATTTTATTAACAACAAGGTCATATCATTAGGATAATGATGTGATGGATATACTCCTATAATTAAGCATAGCATAATATCAAGTCATTTAAATAGTTCACTTGCTATAAGCTTTCAATACATAGTAACCTAAATCCTTCGACCATGAGATCATTTTAATCACCATCACCGGATGGATGCTTTGATGACATCAAACACCACTTCATAACTAGGTGGTTATAAAGGTGGAATCGAGTGTTCGGAAAGTATGTGTTGAGGGACATGGATGAAGAGTGGGATTTGTCCATCATATGACGCATAGATATACTCTAGGCCCTCTCGGTGGAATGTCATCCAATTAGCTTGCAAGTATGTGAATGGCTCACAAGGGATCACATATCACAAGAACAAGAAAAGAGTGCTTATCGGTAACGAGGTTGAACTAGGTATGCCGAGATACCGACGATCAAACAACGGATAAGTAAAATATCGCGAGACAAAGGGAAATTGGTATCATATGTAAAAGGTTCATTCGATCATGAAGTAATCATAGAAATATGTGGGAGCCATATGAATTTCTAGATTCCTCTATTGGTTATTGATCGGAGAAGAGTCTCGATCATGTCTGCATAATTCACGAACCGTAGGGAGACACACTTAAGGATTCAATGTTGTTTAGTAGATATAGAATGTGAGTAAAGAGACCAAATGTAGTTCGGAGTCTCAGATGGGATACGGGATATCACGAGGATATCAGTAATGGTCCGGAGAATAAGATTCATATATGTAAAGTCCAATTCCGGAGTTCAGGAATGGTTCCGATGTTTTCACCGGAATGTTCTAGAAGGGTCTAGAAGGTTCACCGATCCGTAAGGGGAAGGGTACATGAATGTTTCATGACAAAGTGGAATGGTTGCATCATGTCCTAGGTCACTTGAATGGACACTTGGAAGAGAGAGATCAAACTCTAGTTTGAAAGACAAAAAGGAGGTTTGAAAAAGTCAAACTGGGACAATGATTTCCAAGTGGAGGGAGAGAAGGAAACCTACCTAAGGGAGGAATCCTTCCTCTCCCTTGCGCCGGCCACATGAAGTGGAGTTGGGGGAGGAATCCCTCCCCCTTGGCCCCCTCCCCACCTATAAAAGGAGGGGCAGGGCACCCCCATTACACCACACAACAAACCCTAGGTTGGCCGCCGCCCCCTATCTAGTTGCGGCCAATCTAGATCTCCTCTAAACCGCTACCGACTATCTAAACCCTAGTTGCTAGCATCCTCTACACCTCTGCCCTCTAAATCCCAGATCTCCGGGGCTCTCTCTACTCCACCATACCCGCTCCGGCTCAGGCGAAACCCTGTGGGATCTCCCCTCTTCTTCCGACACCATGCCGTCATGCTGCCGGAATCGCGAGGAGAGGACTATAACCTCCACTGCCTGTTGGAACAAGGGAGAGGAAGGTCTTTATCGAGTACCGTACGTGTGACCAACTGCGGGAGCGCTGCCGGAACGCGGCACCGGAAGGATCATCTATGTGATCTTGAGATCGGCAAGTGAACAACTACATCACCCACGAGAATCTTCTCTCGTTAACCACTTTGGATCTTCGAGGGTTAGTACTCTATCAACTTGTTGCTACAATGTAGTAGATAGATCTTGGCTTGTGTGTGTTCATGCAATAGAATTTTTTTGTTTTCCATGATACGAACCCCTACACCTTCTTCATCACCTTCTTCACAAATCCCACTTCACCTTCTTGGCCTTCTTCACACCTTTTATCTTGTTGATGCAGTATTCTATCTCCTTTTTTATCTTGCACAATGAACTTGATGTCTTGATCTCAAGTTCCATCCTAGTAGGCACTTGTTAATTAGGAAGTGCATGTTCAATACTATATGTATACCAACCTTGGGACATTGCTTATCTAGCTATAGTTGTTGAATGCATGCCATTGACCCTCCTAGGAAACTGCGCCATAATAGGCCGAGCTATAGTAACTGGTACAATAGTTGGTGCAGGAAGAGCCCTCTCTATTGTGTACACTATTCCATACCCAAGCTGCTCCAGGACACTAGCTGCCTCCCTCTCCTCTCTCTCCAACCTTGCTCTGCACTTGTACACAATGCCTTCCATCTCCTCGGTGCAATGTGGAAACCACATATAATAGGTGGTGTTTATAGGTAGGGAGGAGCTATGGATAAGAACACACACAAGTTTCACAGTACAATGTATAATAAGGAAAAAACATAGTAAAATGTTAGCCATCACTTCAAGAATCTATGACACTCATACCCTAAAATGGAATAAAGCTATGTGCCATAAAAGGACAATATCATATACTTCCAAATTAACTTGCATATACAAGACTTGGTTTATTACATACATAACTGGTTAAAAATATAGATAAGTTATCCATTACTATATAGATAACATCTTTACATCCATGAAGACATATAGTTGCTCATGTTGTTCTTCAGAAACAACATGACACAAAGTAGTGCAACAATGATCATCAAAAGAAGCTCCACCTTCTTCTGAACATCTACAAGTGCCTGAATGTTCTTCGCCATCTTCTAGTGGACTATCTTCTTCTCCTTAGCTCAATATGTAGCTATCATTTGCACAAATTGCTTCCTTTTCTTCCTTCCTCATCTACAACTCCTCCCTCCTCTCTTCAGTCGAGCCAATTTCTTCAACGTCCGACTCTTATTCAAGTATGTCATGCTCTATAAGATATCCTATATACTCTAGTTTCGGATTTTAGAAGTTACATCCTTGCTGTCAAATGCAAGGCAAATGCAAATGCAAGTCAAAAATCATCTCTACATTGTTATCTGAATCCAATTCAAGCACTCACACAAATAGCTAGGAAAACTAATTACAGGAAAAGAAGGAACTAACCCCATGATTCTTGCATTTATAGTAGACCCATCCATCGTGTTGAGGCATGATGGAGACGTCGTGAATCACCACCCTGGTGTAGTCAGGGAAGGGAATCATGGGGATGAAGGGGCCACGACGCTGGGCCAAGCTACTGGTAGAGCTAGCGCTAGACATGGATCACAGAGAGCCTCGCGAAGCAGCGCTGACAAAGCAAACCTCGACATGCAACGAGTGGCGGTGGCAGCCCCAGGAGGGGTTAGGGGTTAGGGATGAGGAGGAGGGGTTAGGGATAAGAAGGTGATTTTGCAAAAACAACACCTACGCAGATTCGTATGCATGGTGACCAAAGTGAAGCCTTTGGACAAGTTTAGTGAGAATGAACTATTGTAAGTTGGATCCATAATTGCCACGTCATCGCATACACACGAGAGTACAACTGTACAAATTTTGAATCGTGTCTTGGATAAGGGCATCCCCACCGGCTCGACGCATCGCATCCGAGCGTGTCCGAACTCGTCCGCGGGGACGCGTGGAGCGTGCACGGCGCCCTAGCGGCCCGACCCATCCAGACAAATGCGTCCGGCTCGACCCATTCGTGCATCTAATATGGGCCTCAGTTGCATCGGCCCGGACGCGGATGGACAGAGGTCGTGTCCTCGTAATAACTCGCCCGGGCCCTCTCGCCAGTGGCACAACAGATGCCCTCCTCCCCAAAACCCTCGCACTCCATATCCCACGCCTCGAGCAGGCGCAGTCTTTGTCGCCACCACCTCTCGCTGCCACCGCCGGCCTCATGATATTGAGCGCCATCGCAGGCCACGCGAGTTGCTAAAGTTGTCTAGACGCGCCGCAGGCAATCCCACTGCCCTCGGCCTCCGCCTATGGACTGGATGCGCGACACCCTCCACGTGGCGCATAACCTGCTTCATCATTTTCTTGAGGTACATTCGCCGGTCCTTTCTAGGTTATCCGGCCCGCTGCGGTAGTTGGCATCGCCATTGACGGCCGCATACTTTGCAGATGGGTAGCAGCCGAAGAAGGTCAATGGAGTTCGTCTACAAGAATATCATGGAGTCATCGTCTAAGGAGGAGTCCTACGGTGAGACTGAGATTCTGCTGGCAGCTGCACATATGGTGCACGACCACTACCTTCTGCCGTCGCATAGAGGTGGCTCATCCAAGCGGCACGAAGCCAACCAGTAGTTTGACCGAGAAGAATGACACTTACGCCTTTACAAGGACTATTTCCATCCAACTGATCCAGTCTTTAAAGAGAAGTCATCCCTTCGCCACTATCGGATGTCGAGGGACCTATTCTTGCAAATTCTCAATGAGGTGACGGAGTACGATAACTAATGCAAGGCCAAGTATGATTGCACCGGTAAGATTGGCTTCACCTCTTACCAAAAATGTTCTGCTGCCATTCGGCAGCTTGCATATGGAGTTCCTGGTGACCTCCTCGATGACTACATGTTCATGAGAGAGTCCACATTGAAAGGACATCTACTGTCTTAATCTGTTTTGGTGTTTGTTAACAACTCGTAGATCATTTTACATTATGCTAGTGTCTATAGGTTGATATAATGAAAAGTGAAAAGGACTTTGGCATGTTGAATTATCCCTGCAAAATATACAGGTTTCTAGGAACTCTAGACCAGAGTCTTCGGTCTGACTGGACCGGAGTCTCCAGTGTAGTCCAAAGTTTTCCGTAGAATATATGGAGGGGCCTCCAGAAATCTGCCCAGGACGCACTGCATGGGGGTCCGAAGATCAACCGGAGACGGTCCAGAGTCTCTGATGCAAGCATCAGACCGGAGTCTCCGTTGTACAGGGTTTGGAGTCTTTGAAGAATCTCCGGAGGAGATTTTCCTAGGGCCGATGGGTCATTCATAATGGTGGTCCGGAGCTTAGTCCGGAGATTGGCCGGAGTCTCCGGGGTAAACCAGAGTCTCCGTTTTGCAGTCTGGAGTCTCTGGTCTGACAAGTCGCCCAACAGTTAGAGAGTGGATGCCTATAAATAAGGGGCCGCATCCCCTTCCTCCAGTTTCTCGACCCACTCAAGAACACCACCTCCATTTGAGCCACCAAATCACCAAGATCTCTTTATCCAACCATCCAAAGTCATTGATATTTGGAGAATCGAAGGAGGTGTCGTGGTATTGCCGACGAGTATGCCATGGAGGGGTCCTCACAGTGCGTGTTTAGAGACGTGGGGAGGCGGACGGTTGACGGGTACGAGGTTACACAGCTTACCCAGGTTCAGATCCCACAACGGTGGCGGAATCCTACTCCTTCTATAAATCACTATAAGGGCAATACGCCGAGTTATAGGGATTGGTTCGCTGTGCGATGTGCGTCGTAGTCGACACTAGGTTGTCTAAGATTGTCTGCCCTAAAGGCTCCCATAGGACCGACTTATATAGTCGCCAGGTCCTAGGGTTACAGGGAAAAGTCCTAGCCGGACAGGTTACAGAGTCCTACACTGCCTACAACTAGTCTAGCGTGTCTTGCACTCCAAGGCTCCGGGTACGTCGGTGACTCCTCCGTAGCCCTCCTTTAGTCGACATGGGCCTCCCTTCTGGATCCATCTAACTAGGCCGCCCAGCAGGCCATGGGCCATGCTACCAACTGTGGGCCACCCGGGTTATCCGGATAGAGGACATGCTATGAGGATACCCATATAGCATATCCCCAACAGTAGCCCCCGGAGAACTCCGAGATCTTGCACCGTCTTGCCTCTTCATGTTTAATGCTCCGTCTACATGGATGTCGGCAAATCGTCAAGCAATATCTTGTAGTCCTCCCAAAGAACCCTGCCAGGTTTTCTCCGTCTTCAACTTGTAAGTCGGAGAATTGCTGAATCTTCCATCGTACTCTTTCATAATCGGACTGAATCCGTCCATGACGGAATCTTCCGATGTGATGGTTCGTCTGCTAGTGACATCTAGGGTGACGTAGACATAGGTCATCAATGCCTCGTAACTCACACATGCAGAGAACACAATCATGTCTGTTTTTCCCGCATGAGCGATATGAACAGTTGGCGGCGAAGGTTGGAAACATGGCAAAATTTCCATGCACGCTTCCGCACACGTCGTCCACGCGTCAACCATTCGATCATTTTGCACGAATCTTGATGCCGGAGGTTATAAACTGTAACAACGGTTGAAATTTTACTTTTCACCTCATTCTCCTCTGCATCGTCTTCTTCCTCTAGCGAGCGCCTCCTCGAGCTCTCCGCGCCATTGCGAAAAACCCTAGCTTTTCAACCTTTCTCAGTCACCACCCTAACCTCTCCAATGGCCAGCAGCAGTTCCACCCCTTCCATGGCGGTGTCAGGCGATACCGCGGAAAAGACGGTGAGCACCGTCATCATTCCCCCAGAGGGCCTAGTGATCCCCAAATCTGCGGTGGTCGAAACCACCGGCGGCGACCATAACTCAGTGGCGCTGGAGCTGCTAGAGGAGGAATACAACACCCACAAGGGCGACTGGCGTGGTCAGATATTACGGACCGCGACATCAAAGAGCTAATCATCGAGGGCTACCTCCCTGTGACGGAGGGGCTCGTCTGGCGGGCGTCGCCGACCGGCGAGGTCACTCCTTCTCCCCAAGCAGGATAAAAGGTGTACCTCAAAGCCCAACTGGTACGCGATGTCTCCTTGCCCATCTCCAATTTCTTCCTAGCTGTCCTCAACCATTACCAAGTACAGCCTCAGAACCTCTCCCCCAATAGCACCCTCGCGCTTAGCAACTACTCGGCGCTTTGTGAGGGTTACTTAGGGATTAGCCCTAGGCTAGATCTCTTTATCTACTTCTTTACCATCAAGCAGGAAGCCGGAGCCGGCAAGGACGAGCTCAGGAACTATGGCACCATAAGTTTTAAGATCCGGCCTGGCCGTCGCTTCCTCGACATCGCCGGCCATGAGTCCTGCAAGAACTGGCAACATGTAGGGTTCGCAGCATAGAAAACAAAAAATTTCCTACGATGGGAACTATGTACCAAGATCTATCTACTAGATACAAACAACGGGCGAATGTATATCCATAGAGAACATACCCTTGAAGACCGACAAAGCTTAACGAGTTCAACTCGTGGTTGATGTAGACGATCTCTTGCGATCTCAAGATCGAGAGGAAGTCCTAGCGCCGCAAAGCAGCAGTGCATCCGTGCTCGCACACACGTACAAGACACCAAGCAACCTCCACCCCCTCGCTCCAGCGATGCAGCGGAAGAACAACCCTTTCTTGCTGAATAGCCACCGAGAACATGTATCTCGCTAGTTCGAGACCATGGGGGATAAATTCTAGAGGGGGAGAGAGATCCTTCACGAGGAGGTGTAAGTGAGAAGTGAGGAGAGGGGTGCCTTTTATAGGAGAGGGGGGAACCCCAAGGGGGTGGCCGGCACATGGGGGCTGCCCCCTTGCCCTCCCCTCTTCATGTGGGTGGACACTCCACTCACAAAAATCCATTCAAATCCCTCCACTCAAAATCCCACTCAAACTTGCCATTAAATTTCCACCAAATTTAATGCAAACTCTCATTAAATAAAACTCTTTTATTTTATTCAGAATTTTGTCAATTACTTTAATGACAAACATTCACAAATAACCCCTTGCTAGAATTCTATTTCACATGCATAACCTCTTTATGCAATTTCACCTGAAAACCTGTTTCGATATCTAGTGAAATAAATTCCTGCGCTTGTTTATTCTTTTGGCATGAAACATTTGCTCCAACTGGATGTCAGTGTCCCTTAAGTGTGTCACCCTACGGTTCGCGAATAATGCGGACATGATCGAGACCCTTCTCCGATCAATAATCAGTAGCGGGACCTAGAGATCCATACTGACTCCCACACATTCAACGATGAATTTCCTGTGATCGTCGGAACCTTTTACGCTTGTATCTTAATCCCTTTGTTTCACGATATATTACATGTACGATATTCGATCATTGGTATCTCCATACCTAGTTTGATCTCATTACTGACATGCACTCTTTTCTCGTTCCCGTGATATAACATTCTAGTGATCAAATCACTTGCTTGCAAGCTGACCAATGTGATATCACCGAGAGGGCCCAGAGTATATCTATCCGTCATCGGGATGAACAAATTCCACTCTTGATCCATGATTTTCAACATAACACTTTAGTAGCTTTGAAGCCATCTTTATAATCACCCAGTTACGGTGTGACGTTTGATGTCAACAAGAAACTCTTCCGGTGTTAGTGATTGGCATGATCTCATGGTCTAAGGATTAGGACTACTTTGTAAGTTGTTTATAGCAATATAAACTCAATGACTTTGATCGTAATGCTATAATTCAGATGAATGTTCATCACACCATTACACTAATGTTGTGATCTCGTTATTAACAACATCCAATGTCTATGATTAGGAAACTGTGATCATCTTTTTAATCAACGAACTAGTTTATGAGAGAGGCATAACTAGGAACTTTCTGTATGTTTATTAAACACACATGTATTAACTTTTCCGTATTAATACAATTATAGCATGCAAAATAAACATCTATCATATACTTGGAATACACATAATAAACACTTTATTATTGCCTCTCAGGGCATATTCCCTTCAGTCTCCCACTTGCACTAGAGACAATAATCTAGTTACATAGTGATGTATCTAACATCCATGGAGTTCTGGTGTAGATCATGTTTTTATCTAGGGAGAGTTTTAGTCAATGGATCTGCTACATTGAGATCCGTATGTACTTCACAAATCTTTATATCTCCATCCTTGACATGCTCGCTGATGGAGTGAAACCGGCGCTTAATATGCTAGGAATGCTTGTGAGACCTTGGCTCTTTGGCATTGGCAATGGCACCATTATTGTCACAATATATCACCATTGGGTCCAACGCGTTTGCAACCACACCTAGTTCGGATATGAACTCCTTCATCCAAACTGCTTCCTGAGCCGCTTCTGAAGCAGCAACATATTCGGCCTCCGTTGTTGATCCTGCCACCACAGGTTGTTTGGAGCTCCTCCAACTAACCGCTCCGCCATTCATGAGAAATACGTATCTGGATTGAGACTTAGAGTCATCCGGATCGGTGTCAAAGCTAGCGTCGACATAACACTTAGCGACGATCTCTTCTTCACCTCCGTATATAAGAAACATATCCTTAGTTCTTCGCAAGTACTTAAGGATATTCTTGACCGCTTTCCAGTGTTCCGAACCTGGATCCGATTGGTACCTACTAGTCAAACTAATAGCATGTGCCACATCCGGTCTGGTACATAGCATGGCGTACATTATAGAGCCTATGGCTGAAGCATAGGGGACTTTGTCCATTTTCTCTCTTTCTTCCACCGTAGCCGGACTTTGAGTCTTACTCAATGTCGTGGCTTGTGTCATAGGTAAGAACCCCTTCTTACTATCTTCCATTTTAAACTTCTTTAAAATCTTACCAAGGTATGTACTTTGCGATAGCCCTATTAGGCGCCTAGATCTATCTCTATAGATCTTTATGCCTAATATGTATGACGCTTCACCTAGGTCCTTCATTTAAAATTTGCTATTTAGATAACTTTTAACACTGTTTAAAAGATCTATATCATTTCCGATCAATAATATGTCATCCACATATAATATCAGAAATGCCACATTTCTCCCACTCACTTTCTTGTAAATACAAGCTTCTCCATAAGTTTGGAAAAATCCAAACTCTTTGATCACCTCATCATAGCGGAGATTCCAACTTCGTGATGCTTGCTTCAATCCATAAATGGATCGCTGAAGCTTGCACACCTTGTTAGCATCCTTAGGATCGACAAAACCCTTTGGTTGTATCATATACAACTCTTCTTCAATATTACCATTGAGAAACGCGATTTTGACATCCATCTGCCATATCTCATAATCGAAATATGCAGCAATTGCTAACATAATCCTAACTGACTTTAGCATCGCTACGGGAGAGAATGTCTCATCATAGTCAACTCCTTGAATTTGTCGAAACCCCTTTGCGACAAGTTGAGCTTTATAGACGGTTACATTACCATCAGCATCAGTTTTTCTTTTGAAAATCCATTTGTTCTCCACGGCCTTTCGGTCGTGAGGTAAGTCCACCAAGTTCCAAACTTGATTTTCATACATGGATTCCATCTCGGATTTCATGGCTTCTAACCATTTGTTGGAATCCGGGCTCATCATCGCTTCTTCATATGTCGCAGGGTCATCATTTTCATCAACCATGAAATTCATGACAGGATTTCCGTACAGCTTGGGAGCTGCACGCGTCCTGCTAGACCTGCGAGGTTCAGTAGTACTCTCTTTCGGAGTTTCATGATCATTATCATTAGTTCCTTCTTCAACTGGTGAAGCCAACTCCGGAACAACTTCCGGCGCTGCGCTACTCGCCATACTTTGAAGAGAAGGTTTAATAACCTCTTCGAGTTCTACCTTCCGACTACTCACACCTTTCGTGAGAAACTCTTTCTCTAGAAAGGATCCATTCTTGGCAACAAAACCTTGCCCTCGGATCTGTGATAGAAGGAATGCCCATTTGTTTCCTTAGGATATCCTATGAAGACGCATTTTTCCGCTTTGGGTTCGAGTTTATCCGGTTGAAGTTTCTTCACATAAACATCACATCCCCAAACTTTAAGAAATGACAGCTTAGGTTTGTTTTCAAACCACAATTCATACTTTGTCTTTTCAACGGATTTAGATGGTGCCCGATTTAAAGTGAATGGAGCAGTTTTTAGTGCATAACCCCAAAATAACAACGGCAAGTCCGTCAGAGACATCATAGATCGAACCATATCTAATGTAGTACGATTACAACATTCCAACACACCATTTTGCTGTGGTGTTCCGGCAGGTGTGAGTTGTGAAACAATTCCACACTCTTTCATGTGAGTGCTAAACTCGTAACTTAGATACTCACCTCCACGGTCGGACCGTAGAAATTTGATCTTTCTATTATGATGATTTTCCACTTCATTCTGAAATTCTTTGAACTTTTAAAATGTTTCAGACTTGTGCTTCATGAAGTAGATATAACCGTATCTACTCAAATCATCCGTTAAAGTAACAAAATAACGATATCCACCTCGTGCCAACACACTCATTGGACCACATACATCAGAATGTATGATTTCCAATAAATCTGTCGCCCGTTCCATTGAACCAGAAAGCGGCGTTCTAGTCATCTTGCCCATAAGGCATGGCTCACATCTATCAAATGATTCAAAATCAAGTGATTCCAAAAGTCCATCCGAATGGAGCTTCTTCATGCGTTTAACGCCAATATGACCTAGACGGCAGTGCCACATATATGCGGATATATCATCATTTAGTTTAATCCTTTTAGCATCAACACTATGAATATGTGTAACATTATTATCGAGATCCAATAGAAATAAACCATTCATCATCGGTGCATGACCATAAAAGATTTCATTCATATAAATGGAACAACCATTGTTCTCGGATTTAAATGAATAACCACTTTGCATTAAACACGATCCAGATACAATGTTCATGCTAAGTGCTGGCACCAGATAACAATTCTTCAAGTTTATTACTAATCCCGATGGCAAGTGGAGAGGTAGCATTCCGACGGCGATCACATCAACGCTTGATCCATTGCCGACACGCATCTTGACCTCACCCCTTGCTAGCAGTCGCTTGTTCCGCAGCCCCTGATTCGAGTTACAAATATTAGCAACTAAACCGGTATCAAATACCCAGGTGCTACTGCGAGCACTAGTCAAGTACACATCAATAACATGTATATCATATATACCTTTGTTTGCCTTGCCGGCCTTCTTGTCTGCCAAATACTTGGGGCAGTTGTGCTTCCAGTGGCCAGTCCCCTTACAATAGTAGCAGTCACTATCAGACTTAGGTCCAACTCGGGGTTTCTTTTCAGGCATGGCAACCGGCTTGCCGCCCTTACTTCCCTTCCATTTTCCCTTCTTTTATTTCTTGAAACCAGTGTTCCTATTGATCATCAACACTTGATGTTCCTTTTTGATCTCCGCTTCTGCAGTTTTAAGCATTGACATAAGCTCGGGGAGAGACTTCTTCATGCCTTGCATATTATAGTTCATCACGAAGCTCTTATATCTAGGTGGCAAAGACTGCAGAACACGATGGATGCCTAAGTCAATGGGAATCATTATTCCCAAGGACACAAGCTTATCGGCGTAACCCGACATCTTGAGTACATGCTCACTAACAGAGTTGTGCTCTTCCATCATGCAGCTAAAGAACTTTTCTAAAGCGTTGTAGCTCTCTACAGCAGCATGTGTGTCGAAAATCATTTTCAATCCACCCATTGTATCAAATGCATTGCTGTTTTCGAAACTCTTTCGAAGTTCCGGCTCTAGCCCATACAATATGCCGCAATGAACTAAGTTGTGGTCCTCCTGACGAGTCTGATAGACATTCTTCTCCTGTCAGGGGCATCCTCAAAAGGTAGGGGGGCCTCTAGCACATATTTCTTTTATGCAGCAGAGAGGGGAATCCTCAAATTCATGGCCCATTCGGTAAAGTTGCTACCGTTCGTTGCAAGTTTCTCTTTCTCCATGAACACATTGAAATTAAAAGCAGGTGGTGCCATCTACAACAGAATTTGTAAAGTTTAGAATAAGTTTATGATAGATTGAGTTCAACTAATCCATATTATGAATGAACTCCCACTCAAAAACGACATCCCTCGTGCCTTTTTGGTGATTACATGAACCAAATCCACTACACCAAGTCCGATCATCACGTGAGTCGGTGTAGCTTCAAACGCGAGCATCAAATGGGCATCATATCAACTATATGACTCATGCTTAACCTTTCGGTCCGTGTTCCGAGGCCATGTCTGTACATGCTAGGCTCACCAAGTTAGAACCTTAGTATTCGCGTGTGTAACTGTTTTACACTCGATATATGGTCGTGGATCCAAGAACACCCGATCATCACGTGATGTCTTGGAGCAACGAAAACATAATCGGTGCATACTAAAGGAAGAACACATTTTTATCTTGATATTTAAATGAGGGATCATCTTATTATGCTAACAAAGTGCTAAACAAGCAATATAAGATGCTATCAAACATCACATGTTTATTAGTGAAATGATATGGTTTCCGCATATGATCTCTACATGTGCATCGTGGTATGATCACTATCATACCTTTATGTGTAAATCCAAGGTCTATGGAATTTACACGCTATGTGTGTTGTAAGAGTATCATCTCATACTTCTACTTACACCAGCACCATATCATGACACTAGCCCATCAACAATCTAAACTAGACGCCTCTAATTTATCAATTGCAAGTTTTACGTGGCTTAGGGCTTTAGAAGATAGAACCGTTCTTACCTACGAACATGAACCACAACGAGGATAACCAAATTGTTGACAACTCGTTGCAAAATAGATATTGATTATAGTAGGAGAGACAGACACCCGCTAGCCACTTACGCAAACTAGTTGCATGTCAAGCGTGGAACAGGTCTCATGTGCGAGGACATGTAAAGTTTGTCCGGGCCGCTTCATCCCACTATGACACCAATATCCAAAATTACAAATAAAGAGCAACAACATGATCATCATCGCCCACATACTCATATGTGTACTACCCGTGTAAAGTATCTACGCATAGATCCGGCTCTGATACCACTGTAGGGTTCGCAGCATAGAAAACAAAAAATTTCCTACGATGGGAACTATGTACCAAGATCTATCCATAGAGAACATACCCTTGAAGACCGACAAAGATTAACGAGTTCAACTCGTGGTTGATGTAGACGATCTCTTGCCGATCTCAAGATCGAGAGGAAGTCCTAGCGCCGCAAAGCAGCAGCGCATCCGTGCTCGCACACACGTACAAGACACCAAGCAACCTCCACCTCCTCGCTCCAGCGATGCAACGGAAGCACAACCCTTTCTTGCTGAACAGCCACCGGGAACATGTATCTCGCTAGTCCGAGACCATGGGGGATAAATTCTAAAGGGGGAGAGAGATCCTTCACGAGGAGGTGTAAGTGAGAAGTGAGGAGAGGGGCGTCTTTTATAGGATAGGGGGGAACCCCAAGGGGGTGCCGGCGCATGGGGGCTGCCCCCTTGACCTCCCCTCTTCATGTGGGTGGACACTCCACTCACAAAAATCCATTCAAATCCCTCCACTCAAAATCCCACTCAAACTTGCAATTAAATTTCCACCAAATTTAATGCAAACTCTCATTGGATAAAACTCTTTTATTTTATTCAGAATTTTGTCAATTACTTTAATGACAAAAATTCAAATAACCCCTTGCTAGAATTCTATTTCACATGCATAACCTCTTTATGCAATTTCACCCGAAAACCTGTTTCGGTATCTAGTGAAATAAATTCCTGCGCTTGTTTATTCTTTCGGCATGAAACATTTGATCCAACTGGATGTCAGTGTCCCTTAAGTGTATCACCCTACGGTTCGAGAATAATGCGGACATGATCGAGACCCTTCTCCGATCAATAATCAGTAGCGGGACCTGGCGATCCATACTGACTCCCACACATTCAACGATGAATTTCCTGTGATCGTCGGAACCTTTTACGCTTGTATCTTAATCCCTTTGTTTCACGATATATTACATGTCTGAGATTCGATCATCGGTATCTCCATACCTAGTTTGATCTCGTTACTGACATGCACTCTTTTCTCGTTCCCGTGATATAACATTCTAGTGATCAAATCACTTGCTTGCAAGCTAACCAATGTGATATCACCGAGAGGGCCCAAAGTATATCTATCCGTCATCGGGATGAACTAATTCCAGTCTTGATCCATGATTCTCAACATAACACTTTAGTAGCTTTGAAGCCATCTTTATAATCACCCAGTTATGGTGTGACGTTTGATGTCAACAAGAAACTCTTCCGGTGTTAGTGATTGACATGATCTCATGGTCTAAGGATTAGGACTACTTCGTAAGTTGTTTATAGCAATATAAACTCAATGACTTTGATCGTAATGTTATACTTCGGATGAATGTTCATCACACCATTACACTAATGTTGTGATCTCGTTATTAACAACATCCAATGTGTATGATCAGGAAACTGTGATCATCTTGTTAATCAACGAACTAGTTTATGAGAGAGTCATAACTAGGAACTTTATTTTTGTTTATTAAACACACATGTATTAGCGTTTCCATATTAATACAATTATAGCATGCAGAATAAACATCTATCATATACTTGGAATACACATAATAAACATTTTATTATTGCCTCTTAGGGCATATTCCCTTCACAACAGACGTACTGCTATGGCCCAGATATCCCTCTGGCTGGCCGAGAAGTGACGTACCCGGACTTCGTCGATGGAGCTGTCGTCGAAGCCTCGACATGGAGATCCCAGGCCTCCCTTCCCTCTGACATCGACGCTTCCCACGCTATAAGGCGGATAGAGTGGTTCGTAGAGACGGGTCTGACCGGATTGGACCTGGCCATGTGCTTGTTCGTCAGGCAGATCCAGCCTTTGCAGCATCGCTCGAAGTTGATGCACGAGTATACCAACGAGAGGAAGGATAGCCTCCTCATCTCCGAGGACAACTTCTCGAGCGACTCCGTCAAGATCCATCTCAAGGATGTCGTCAAGGTGAAGGATAAGAAGCGTGGCTCACCATCACCTAAGACATGTTCGTAGAGAGCAAGTGCCCAAAGGTACCCGTTTATTTCCGTGTATGACATATTGTCACATCCCAAGATTTTCCAAATCTTGTAATGTGAAAATAAACGAATAAAATAAAACTTTGTTTGATTTTCAGAGCCAGAAGAAACTTTTTGAATTAAATTGGAAGTTCAAACCCATTTGAATTAAATAAAATCCCAAAGGGAATTAAAGAGTTAAACATTTAATAAAAAGAAATAAAATATTTTGGAATTACTATTTTGTACTTATAATAAAAGGTTTTGAGTTTCAAAAGAAAAAGAGGAGTTTA
Organism: Avena sativa; assembly: GCA_916181665.1. Taxonomy (NCBI): domain Eukaryota; kingdom Viridiplantae; phylum Streptophyta; class Magnoliopsida; order Poales; family Poaceae; genus Avena; species Avena sativa. The sequence goes on along the minus strand of OV702279.1, from coordinate 47,730,834 downwards.
TAAATAAAGATTATTTTAAGCCAAATTAAACCTTGATCAAATTTTGGATTTAAAATGTTTTGTTTTGGTTAAAAATAGCAAAGGTTTAATTAAATAAAATAATAAGGAATTAATATCCAAATTTAAATAAAAAGGTTTTACCAATTTAATTGAAGCATCAAAACTTATTAAAATTATTTAAAATAAGTTTTCCAAGTATTCATTATTTCCAAATAAAACCTACTGAATGGTTTTGGAACTATTTTAGTTTTACAAATAAATACTATAATAAAACAAATCTTGTTTGAAGTAAATGAATAAGTCCTTTTTATTTAATTGATAATGGACCTAAAATAAAATGATATTTTATTTTAGAAAAGTATTTCAAGTATCTTATATTTTCAAATAAAACCTACTGTTTTTATTAAATAAATCAAACCATATTTGATTAAAATAACTTTGGTCTATTTTATTTAATTATCAAATGAGATCCTAAAAAGAATAAAATATTATTTTATTTTGGAATTTAGGTTTATGCTGATAAACAGAACCAAGTTCAAAGTTGTGAAGTGTGGTGATAGTTTGAATATTTGAATAATTGATTGAAATTCAAAACAGAAATCAGAAATAGAAAAAGAAAAAGTTACAGAATAAAAAAAAATGGATTTGAACCCAGCAGCCCACTAAGGCCCAGCAAACCAGCCCAGCTTCCTTCCCGAAGAAAACGATTCGTACTCAACATCTGACCCGCAATGAGACTGACTGGTGGACCTCTCCCCTACTCTTTTCCCAACTGACCAGCGGACCCCACTTCTCCAGCCGTCTCCTTCCTCGCGACAACCACGCTGCCCGTTTCTGCCATTGATGTCGCGCGTTAATTCACAGTAATGCCGCAGTGACTCCGCGCAGCGACCTCGCCCTCTTAAACGCCCACTCTCCTTCTTCATTTCCCCTCTGACTCCTTCCCCAGTCACGCCCCCAGGCCGTCCCAATTTCTCCCCGAGCACCTTCTGTTCCGACGGAATCCCGAGCCGATTCCGGCGACTCGACACCACCTCCTGCCTCCCCAAACACACGAGCACGCTCACCACACCTTGGCGCATCTTTCTATGCCATTCATTCATCCGCGGGTACCCTGCAGCGTCGACAACATCGACGACCCGCAGCACCGCCGTCTGCCATTGCTCCGTCAAGCAATCCAGGTGAACACCGACCACCCCGCGCCTCCTAGATCACGCACTCAGCATCGCCTTGCTCTTGCGCAACTGAACGTGCTCCTGTCTTGCCTTAGGGCGATCTGCAGCGACGACTCCGACCGTCGCCACCGTCTGACTGAACTCCGACGAGCACTTCTGGTAAGCATCTGTCCGCCCTGCTGCCCTCTCGTTCATGCACACATCTCTGCCTTGATCCTACGCTTCTAACCGTGCCCTCGTTTGGCTTCGGGGTGAACCACAGAGTCGACTTCGACCACGACCACGCGCAACCGACGCCAGCAGGAACTCCGGCGAGCAATTAGTTCCACCCCAGTACGCCCCTCACCTCCTCGCAACCACGTCGAGCTTTCCCACGACCCTGCGATCACGGTGAGCCTTCTCCTTCTCTTCCTCGCGTCCAGTATCACCGGCGACCACCTCGCCTGAGCGCTGCCGCCAGAGCGCCGCCGATTAATAGTCAGAGTAGTTAGGACCGTTAGATTTGGATCTGACGTTTAGGAAAGAAAGTGAGCGAAGGGGTATCGAGCAACCAGTGCCGTGCGATCCCACTTAGATCCAACGATCTAGAGAGATCAATCCGACCGAACCGGTATTGTCCAGTAAGAACTTGACGCGTGGCACTAGATCTGTTTAAAAGAAGTTTGAAAACAGATTTAATTGCAAATTTCAAACCCCCATAACTTTGGATCCACACGTCCAAAAATTACAAATTTTATGTCGTTGGATTCAGGAGAGCAAGCCCTAGACAACCATGGCCTTAGTTTAGAAAATAGTATCTGTTTGTTTGCTTGATTTTGCAGATTCTTTTGAGAGCTTGTTTAGAGTAGAAAAATTGTTTAAAATTTATTTTAGGATTAAACCTTTTGCAAAATGGTTTGTAGTGACCTTACTGACCCTAGGAACCAACCCATGGTTTTGGAAATGAAGTTGGAAAAATTTAGAATGGATTAATTGAATTAGTCTAATTCTAGCTAAGTAATGATAATGGTTTTATTTTGAAAAAGGATTTTGGAATAAAAACCTTGGGAAAATATTTTGATTCAAAGCTACTGACCCCAAAACACCAAGTCTTGAGAGTTAGAAACTTTGGGTGAAAACTTAAAGGATTTTAGAATTGATAAAACTAAAATGATGAATGGTTTTAAAAATGGTTTTGGGAAAAACCCTCTAACTAGTGACTCTACCATTTTGGTAAATGACCAATTTGGACCTTACAAAGTTTAGAAACCTAGTGGAGACCAACCTTGCAATAGAACCATCCTTTGCATACTTATGCATGACTTAGATTCCATTGCTTTGTGAGTATGAAATTGTTTGTTTGACTTTGGTTTGGAATGTTAGTTGATTTTGTGTTTGCTTGATTGACTTGTAGTGAATTTAGCAAAGTGTGAGACTAGCAAGATCAAGGAGTGAACCACCATTCCCTACCAAAAAGGCAAGTGACACTACCATCTAAAGTCCTACTATTTTCATTATACTTAGTGGATTTTGAAAACATGCATGAAAATAATTTATACTTATGCTATGCTAAATCCTAATAGGATGCCCTTATATTACTTAGTGAAAACATTGAAGTTGTACATGCTTAGCCATGCTATATTTTGAAAAGAGATGCATGTTGAGATTTTACAAAGTTGAGAAAAGGACTTGTGCTTTATATAATAAAACAAGGACTCAATGAACCACCTAGGTGGAGGATACTTTAAGTTTTGGAGAAGGTGGCAACAAAAGGAACCATGTCTATGGAAATCACTTTGTGTTGGACTCCAAAAGAAAACCACCTAGGAAACTTAGAGATCAAACATGCTTCTCCAAATGTGGCTTTCGTGTGCAACCACATGCTATTATGGCTCTGGCTTAGTCAATTACATTAGGAAGACCCATACATTGTCTTTAGTTACTGGACATGGGGATCTGGAATGCTTCATGGGGGCTGAAGACAAAGCTAGCAATGATGTATGGGAGGACCTTTTGGAAAGACTTCGTCACATTCTCAGTCTGCTAGTACTCCATCTTGGTGAGCACTAATCCAGTAGGCCACTGGTGGCAACAAGATGGGATTGTGACATGTGGGTAAAGTGTACTCCTTCTGCAGAAGATAATAAAATCTAAGTACTTAGCCGTGTCCCCGGTTATGGACAATACTGAGCAACTAAAGTTTGAACCATGGGAGATCTCGACATTCCAACTTCTAATATAAAAACTTGATGCACTTGGGGGTACCAAGGAATTCAAAGAGATTTTGTTAAGCTTGATGCACTTGGGGTTACCAAGGTGCTCAAGAGCATGATACCAAGGAACTCATGAGATTTTGATAAAACTTGTGCACTTGGGGTTACCAAGTAGCTCAAGATATTTTTGACAAGTACTTAAACACTTGAGTTTCTACCAAGGGGTTCAAGGAACTTGGACAAGAAAAGTTGACAAAGGACCAAAACCATTTTTGAAAAGATAGGATAAATGTTGCTTTATGCAAATAAGCCTTAAACTCTACTTAGCCAAATATGCATGTAATGATAGGATCCACTCATATTATACATAGTAGTGAAACTTGCCAATACAATTCAAATGTATTGACCCTTGTGGCTGTAACTTGTAATGTTGCAGGTTTGATTGATTGTAGTGAAGATTGATTTATTAGGATTACAAAGTCTGCAACCAACATCTGCCTGTGGCACTTTGAAGATGAAGGACCCATGACTATAGTTATTCCGCTGCAATGTAATGTAATAGCCAAATGAGCTATGTAAGATGTAATATAAATTATGATATTCCCGGTTATAAAGTTATGTTATGACCTTTGTATCTTGATATTACATCTTAACTGTGGATGCTAGCTATTGATACAGGGACTAGCATTGTAAAACACAGGAGGAATCTACCTTATTGGGTTGAGACCTCTACAGATGGTATCAGAGCATTGTGTTGCCTGTAGGATTTGTAAACCTAGGATTGGACAAAAACCCTTAGAAAAATAGGAGTGTATTTGTTCCAAAAACTTATTTACAAAAACACTTGTAAACTCTTTCCTCAACCATTTTGATTTTAACTCTACACCTCTTCTACTTCAACTTGATGGAAAAACCTACCCACGACCAAAGACTACACCATGTGCAAAAGACTTCTCCAACTTCTTCAACTCTAATGACTTCAACATCTTCAGCGTATTCCCCAAGGACTTCCAACTTGGAAACTACTAAGGACCACAAGAGAAAACAAGGAAATCTTGCACAAGAATTAGAGACTAAGGGAATGCAAAATAAGAAGGAGCCATCAACAACTTTGAAGTATTGTAACCAAGAGTTTTCCAAGGAAACCATGATCTCATACAAGAGGGATCAAACAAAGAAGGATGGAAAGATCACAAGTGAACCATATAGATGGACCACCATATTTTAACTAAGTCAAAACACACCAACTTATGTGGTGTAACAAAAATACTTTGTTGACTAAGTATGTGCTTGGACCTTGTTTGAGTGAAATGTTTGGTTTGTGTTTGCATGCACATTGTTTGTGTGAATGGTGATGTGTGTAGGTAGAAATATTTCCTTAGAAATATATTGCCTATTCTAATCTCCCTTCAACCCAAACAGATGACTACTCCAAAGGATTCCAAGGTTGATGACACCAACACCAACCAAGCTGACAACATGAAAGAGCTCACAGCAACCCAACACCAGTTGAACCAACTGACAGCTCAGTTCATAGTCAACAATTGTGATAAAGATCCAGCACTACAAAGGTTTTTGGAAGAACAATCCCAACTGATGCTTAAGGTGACTAATCAAATGATCAGCATGGAAGAAAACTATCCCAAAGGAGTGTATGATAACAAGGATGACAAGAATGTTATTCTAGATGGAGCCCCAGCTTGCATTATTTGTGGAGACAAGGATCATACTTCCAAGGAGCATGAAGGACAATGCCCCAATTGTGAAGAAGAACATCCTATTGGACAATGCCCTACCTCTCAAGCCACTTGCTACCTATGTGAAGGATGTGATCATACTCCTAACCTATGTCCCATCTATGCCATGGTGGAACAAAGGAAACAAGAAGGATCCAAGTCTACCAAAGGAAAAGGACCACTTATACCTCCAAACAAGACAACCCAATTCAAAGGACTAAAGAAACTTAAGAAACAAAAGCAAGACATGAGCCTTGCACAATGTCGTAATTGTAAGGAAATGGGACACTACTCCAGTGGATGCCCAGAGAACAAGAAGAATAAAGAGATTGACCAAGTGTGGTGCAACAACTGCAAAGAGTTAGGACACTATGTAGCAACTTGTCCACAAGAGCCACGTAAAGAACTCAAAGACATCCATTGTTTCAACTGCAAGAATCCAGGACATTATGCAAGCAACTGTCCAGAGAAGATGAAGAACAAGTTAAACAAGCCTATGGAGAAGCTCAACCTTGGTCCATGAGTCAAGAATGGAAACCAAGGACAGTGCAAAGTTACTTAGAGAAGTTTCCCCAGGATCCCAAGAAGGACAATATGTAATTTTTGTTTGAAAATTTTAAGGGTGGTAGTACCCTAGTTGTTTGAACTTGCTTGTAACCCTAGCCTTCCCAAATCTCGGGACGAGATTTATTTTAAGGGTGGTAGCCTGTCACATCCCAAGATTTTCCAAATCTTGTAATGTGAAAATAAATGTATAAAATAAAACTTTGTTTGATTTTCAGAGCCAGAAGAAACTTTTTGAATTAAATTGGAAGTTCAAACCCATTTGAATTAAATAAAATCCCAAAGGGAATTAAAGAGTTAAACATTTAATAAAAAGAAATTAAAATATTTTGGAATTACTATTTTGTACTTATAATAAAAGGTTTTGAGTTTCAAAAGAAAAAGAGGAGTTTATAAATAAAGATTATTTTAAGCCAAATTAAACCTTGATCAAATTTTGGATTTAAAATGTTTTGTTTTGGTTAAAAATAGCAAAGGTTTAATTAAATAAAATAATAAGGAATTAATATCCAAATTTAAATAAAAAGGTTTTACCAATTTAATTGAAGCATCAAAACTTATTAAAATTATTTAAAATAAGTTTTCCAAGTATTCATTATTTCCAAATAAAACCTACTGAATGGTTTTGGAACTATTTTAGTTTTACAAATAAATACTATAATAAAACAAATCTTGTTTGAAGTAAATGAATAAGGCCTTTTTATTTAATTGATAATGGACCTAAAATAAAATGATATTTTATTTTAAACAAGTATTTCAAGTATCTTATATTTTGAAATAAAACCTACTGTTTTTATTTTGAAAGTATTTGGATTTCAAATGAAGATTTTATTAAATAAATCAAACCATATTTGATTAAAATAACTTTGGTCTATTTTATTTAATTATCAAATGAGATCCTAAAAAGAATAAAATATTATTTTATTTTGGAATTTAGGTTTATGCTGATAAACAGAACCAAGTTCAAAGTTGTGAAGTGTGGTGATAGTTTGAATATTTGAATAATTGATTGAAATTCAAAACAGAAATCAGAAATAGAAAAATAAAAAGTTACAGAATAAAAAAAAATGGATTTGAACCCAGCAGCCCACTAAGGCCCAGCAAACCAGCCCAGCTTCCTTCCCGAAGAAAACGATTCGTACTCAACATCTGACCCGCAATGAGACTGACTGGTGGACCTCTCCCCTACTCTTTTTCCCAACTGACCAGCGGACCCCACTTCTCCAGCCGTCTCCTTCCTCGCGACAACCACGCCGCCCGTTTCTGCCGTTGATGCCGCGCGTTAATTCACAGTAATGCCGCAGTGACTCCGCGCAGCGACCTCGCCCTCTTAAACGCCCACTCTCCTTCTTCATTTCCCCTCTGACTCCTTCCCCAGTCACGCCCCCAGGCCGTCCCAATTTCTCCCCGAGCACCTTCTGTTCCGACGGAATCCCGAGCCGATTCCGGCGACTCGACACCACCTCCTGCCTCCCCAAACACACGAGCACGCTCACCACACCTTGGCGCATCTTTCTATGCCATTCATTCATCCGCGGATACCCTGCAGCGTCGACAACATCGACGACCCGCAGCACCGCCGTCTGCCATTGCTCCGTCAAGCAATCCAGGTGAACACCGACCACCCCGCGCCTCCTAGATCACGCACTCAGCATCGCCTTGCTCTTGCGCAACTGAACGTGCTCCTGTCTTGCCTTAGGGCGATCTGCAGCGACGACTCCGACCATCGCCACCGTCTGACTGAACTCCGACGAGCACTTCTGGTAAGCATCTGTCCGCCCCGCGCCCTCTCGTTCACGCACATAGCTCTGCCTTGATCCTACGCTTCTAACCGTGCCCTCGTTTGGCTTCGGGGTGAACCACAGAGTCGACTTCGACCACGACCACGCGCAACCGACGCCAGCAGGAACTCCGGCGAGCAATTAGTTCCACCCCAGTACGCCCCTCGCCTCCTCGCAACCACGTCGAGATTTCCCACGACCCTGCGATCACGGTGAGCCTTCTCCTTCTCTTCCTTGCGTCCAGTATCACCGGCGACCACCTCGCCTGAGCGCTGCCGCCAGAGCGCCACCGCCAGCGCCGCCGATTAATAGTCAGAGTAGTTAGGACCGTTAGATTTGGATCTGACATTTAGGAAAGAAAGTGAGCGAAGGGGTATCGAGCAACCAGTGCCGTGCGATCCCACTTAGATCCAACGATCTAGAGAGATCAATCCGACCGAACCGGTATTGTCCAGTAAGAACTTGACGCGTGGCACTAGATCTGTTTAAAAGAAGTTTGAAAACATATTTAATTGCAAATTTCAAACCCCCATAACTTTGGATCCACACGTCCAAAAATTACAAATTTTATGTCGTTGGATTCAGGAGAGCAAGCCCTAGACAACCATGGCCTTAGTTTAGAAAATAGTATCTGTTTGTTTGCTTGATTTTGCAGATTCTTTTGAGAGCTTGTTTAGAGTAGAAAAATTGTTTAAAATTGATTTTAGGATTAAACCTTTTGCAAAATGGTTTGTAGTGACCTTACTGACCCTAGGAACCAACCCATGGTTTTGGAAATGAAGTTGGAAAAATTTAGAATGGATTAATTGAATTAGTCTAATTCTAGCTAAGTAATGATAATGGTTTTATTTTGAAAAAGGATTTTGGAATAAAAACCTTGGGAAAATATTTTGATTCAAAGCTACTGACCCCAAAACACCAAGTCTTGAGAGTTAGAAACTTTGGGTGAAAACTTAAAGGATTTTAGAATTGATAAAACTAAAATGATGAATGGTTTTAAAAATGGTTTTGGGAAAAACCCTCTAACTAGTGACTCTACCATTTTGGTAAATGACCAATTTGGACCTTACAAAGTTTAGAAACCTAGTGGAGACCAACCTTGCAATAGAACCATCCTTTGCATACTTATGCATGACTTAGATTCCATTGCTTTGTGAGTATGAAATTGTTTGTTTGACTTTGGTTTGGAATGTTAGTTGATTTTGTGTTTTCTTGATTGACTTGTAGTGAATTTAGCAAAGTGTGAGACTAGCAAGATCAAGGAGTGAACCACCATTCCCTACCAAAAAGGCAAGTGACACTACCATCTAAAGTCCTACTATTTTCATTATACTTAGTGGATTTTGAAAACATGCATGAAAATAATTTATACTTATGCTATGCTAAATCCTAATAGGATGCCCTTATATTACTTAGTGAAAACATTGAAGTTGTACATGCTTAGCCATGCTATATTTTGAAAAGAGATTCATGTTGAGATTTTACAAAGTTGAGAAAAGGACTTGTGTTTTATATAATAAAACAAGGACTCAATGAACCACCTAGGTGGAGGATACTTTAAGTTTTGGAGAAGGTGGCAACAAAAGGAACCATGTCTATGGAAATCACTTTGTGTTGGACTCCAAAAGAAAACCACCTAGGAAACTTAGAGATCAAACATGCTTCTCCAATTGTGGCTTTCGTGTGCAACCACATGCTATTATGGCTCTGGCTTAGTCAATTACATTAGGAAGACCCATACATTGTCTTTAGTTACTGGACATGGGGATCTAGAATGCTTCATGGGGGCTGAAGACAAAGCTAGCAATGATGTATGGGAGGACCTTTTGGAAAGACTTCGTCACATTCTCAGTCTGCCAGTACTCCATCTTGGTGAGCACTAATCCAGTAGGCCACTGGTGGCAACAAGATGGGATTGTGACATGTGGGTAAAGTGTACTCCTTCTGCAGAAGATAATAAAATCTAAGTACTTAGCCGTGTCCCCGGTTATGGACAATACTGAGCAACTAAAGTTTGAACCATGGGAGATCTCAACATTCCAACTTCTAATATAAAAACTTGATGCACTTGGGGGTACCAAGGAATTCAAAGAGATTTTGTTAAGCTTGATGCACTTGGGGTTACCAAGGTGCTCAAGAGCATGATGTACTTGGGGTTACCAAGGAACTCATGAGATTTTGATAAAACTTGTGCACTTGGGGTTACCAAGTAGCTCAAGAGATTTTTGACAAGTACTTAAACACTTGAGTTTCTACCAAGGGGTTCAAGGAACTTGGACAAGAAAAGTTGACAAAGGACCAAAACCATTTTTGAAAAGATAGGATAAATGTTGCTTTATGCAAATAAGCCTTAAACTCTACTTAGCCAAATATGCATGTAATGATAGGATCCACTCATATTATACATAGTAGTGAAACTTGCCAATACAATTCAAATGTATTGACCCTTGTGGCTGTAACTTGTAATGTTGCAGGTTTGATTGATTGTAGTGAAGATTGATTTATTAGGATTACAAAGTCTGCAACCAACATCTGCCTGTGGCACTTTGAAGATGAAGGACCCATGACTATAGTTATTCCGCTGCAATGTAATGTAATAGCCAAATGAGCTATGTAAGATGTAATATAAATTATGATATTCCCGGTTATAAAGTTATGTTATGACCTTTGTATCTTGATATTACATCTTAACTGTGGATGCTAGCTATTGATCCAGGGACTAGCATTGTAAAACACAGGAGGAATCTACCTTATTGGGTTGAGACCTCTACACATATACTCCAGTTCTTCCGTCTAGACATTAACATCTCATCTAACACTGTGGGTTTTCACTTAACAGCTCAGCGATCTAGAGGAGGATAGCATGGCTGTCCAAATCTATGATCCAAAGATGAAGGAAGTCACGGTCGTGTCCGACGATGATGTCCCATTGGCGTGAAAGCGGAAGAGCTCCACCTTTGACGCTGCCGACGGAGGCAGCAAGAAGAAGAAGACGGAGGGTGGAGCCTCCGGGAAGACTACCGCCACCCTGGAGGCAAAGAAAAGAAAGGTTACCGGGATCCCTTTTGCCAAAGCACCCCCTCTTGTGTCAGCTTCTTTCTCTCCGACATTGTCCATTGCTTGTCTTATTCCTGTACTTATACTTTTTGCACGTTTCAGGAAGAAGGCCACTACCAGTTTGAAGAAGACCTCCAAAACTTTGGGGGCTTCTAGAAACATCAAGGATATGTTGCATCATGACGTGTCTCCCCACGCATCTCCCGCCATCGCCCATGTCACTCCTAGCGTCCAGCCTATGTCTGCCCCGACAAGCTCACAGGCCAAAGATGCATCTGGACCTTCCGCCATGGAAGTGGACTCAGGTGCCTCCACGGAGCTGGCCGTTGTCGGCGAACAGGCGACGCAAGATAGTGCCGCAACCCAAATGGCTGAAGCTCCGGCTAAGGATGCCATCGGTAGCGGTAAGGTGGTGATGGAGAGCGGTACGTCTGCCGAAGGTGGCGCCTCCGCACCCAAGAAAACCATAGAGTTCCCGAAGATAGTCTATCCGGTACTTACGCTGGGTAGCTTCGCTGTGGTTCCCGGTGCAACACCGACATCTCCAACTTGCGGTCTTGAGGAGCTTCTCCGGCAAGCAGAAATCTTGCAAGGAAATAGTTTATCCTTCGGCAAGTTGCTTGCTGAGAATGCTACAAACCTCAAGATCATCGCACTTGTAAGTTTTATTTGCCTTTTGCATTTCATATGAGTATCCCACTATAGCCCCCGAGGATTTAGACAAAAAACCGTAGGTCTTTGCATCTGAATGCTCTAAGAGTGCTAAGCTAGAAAACTTCTCACTGTAGCCCCCAAGCATATGGTTTGAATGAATTATTCCTACTAGATGCTTTCAGAGTAGCATACGCAGTGTTTATAAACTTCAATACTGTAGCCCCCAAGCTTCTAGTTGTAACTGAATTAGTTCCGACTAAATGCTTAAAGAAAGACTAAGCATATGACTGATTTAAAACTTTATACTGTAGCCCCCAAGCTTCTAGTTGTAACTGAATCAGTTCCGACTAGATGGTTAAAGAAAGACCAAGCATATTGCTAAGTTAAAAACTCTCACTGTATCCCCCAAGCCTCTAGGTGGATATTTATCCGGCTAGATGCTTCAAGTTGACTAAACAACGTTAAACTTTTTCTTCCATAGAATGAGAATGCTCGGAGGTGCGTGGCCAACAAGAAGTACCAGAAGATGCGCTCTGACTTGGAAGCCGAAAGGGTAAAACTGCCTTCTTGAAGGAACAAATCACCAAGAGCAGGCGTCTATTTTTCCTTTCTTTTTTGTATTCTGACTTGGTCTTGTGCCAATATTCTTCGAGTACTCACTCTGTATTGTTCTTTCTCCAACTTGCAGAAGCCATTTCCAAGGCTAAGGATGTTGTTGAGCAATCCAAGCATATTCAGCAGCTGGATAGCGAAAACAAGATCCTTAAGCAGGAGAGAAAGGACATGCTGAAGATGCATGAAGACTCAATGAGAGTCCTACAAGACTCTGCCAACGAGGAGATGAACCGCTTGAAGGAGGAAATGACGATCCTGAAAGATCAGAAGAAAGCCGTCGATGAGCAAAATCAGCGCCATCTGGATGCGTATAGGATCCTCCGACAAGAACGGGACTCCATGGCAGAAATTCTCCAGCAGGCTGTGATTAGCATCTTCAGTAAGTGATTCTCCGCCTTGTACTTCTATAATCTAGATACTCTGAACTTTTTGTGTTATTGAACTCATGTGCTCCTTTGTCAGAAATTTGCAGCTCCTATGGGGTTAAATAGGTTGCCTCCTCCTCCGAAGGAATGCATGGTCCTTGCCGGCAACTTTATCAACACCGCCATCAAGCAGACCAAGGAGATAGACAAGCCCCTCCAGATTAATATCAAGGCAGTGGACTCTGTGGAAAAGTTCTCGGAGATCCTGCGCCGAACCCCTAAGCGTATCTCAAGCTGGAAAGCTTCGTGTACACGGGCCGGCGCAAGGATGGTGCTATCAATGGTCAAGGCACACTACGAAAATGCCGACATCGACACGGTGACCTCCGGTATCCCCGACGTCGATGAAGGCCAAATGATAGATCACGAGGCTATATTGGCGTCGCTCGCGGGTTTTGACATAAGAGTCGCTGAATTGGTCGACCCTAACGTCTTTGTGCCCATGAGAACCATTGATGGCGGCAACCAAAGCTCCTCCGAGTCCCTAAACACTGCCGACTTCGAGGAAGGTGACTCTCCTGCTGCTGACGATGTTGCGTCCAAGTTTCCCGCGCCAGAGGAATGAACACAATTATATAATATTTGTTTCCTTTGTAATGTGTATGCGGAAAAACTACTTGTTAACTTAAGGCGGAAAACAATGGTTGTTATTTCCTGCTACTCAAGAACTGGTTCCAGCATGTATATATTTTTTAAGCAAGTGCTGGCTTATCCATTACTTTGGCTTTTATGCTTGACCTTTCGTGAGTCAGAAGACTCGTTGTCGGAACTACGCGCTCAGGCGATGATGCCTAATGGCACCATCAAGAACCTAAGCACAAAATAGCCGACAATAAGTGTCAAAAGTCACTACTCGAGAATCCACATAAAAACAACAAAGAACGTGTAGACCAGAAAACTTAAGCTAACGCCCGTAGGTGGAATTTTCACAAGTGCAATCGCAAAGCTTGTGCATAAAGGTTTTATACGATCCAAAAATGAACACTAAAGGAGCTAAAATACTCAGAAATATGAGTGAACCAGAGAGCTTTATTTCATTGATCATATAAGAGGTACACAATAGATAAAAAATGCTAAGTGTAGAAAGGACGTAGCTATGCTATGTTCCATGGCCTATCAAGCTCCGGGTAGTCATCATCCGGGTCATGTCGCTTACGCTTATGATCCTCATTGGGTCTATCCTTTAGTTCACGATTGTCAACGAGGTAGTAAGACCCATTGAGTAGCTCCTTGCTTATGATGAACGGTCCTTCCCATGGCGGGAATAATTTGTGTGACTTCTTATTCTTAAGTTGGAGCACCAAATCCTCCTCTTTAAACGAGCGATGCCGGACACGGCAACTATGGTAGCTGCGTATCTTCTGCTGGTAGATGGCGGATCTTTGGCATGCCAAAACACGCTTCTCCTCGAGAAGGTCCACATCTAGGCGTCTGGATTCTTCAGCATCATTTTCGTTGTAGGCGGAAACTCTTGGTGAATCGTGAAGGTTGTCGGAAGGTAGGATGTCTTCTGCTCCATATACCATGAAGTAAGGGGTGTAGCCGGTGGATTTGTTGGGTGTAGTTCATAAACTCCACAGCACAGATGGCAATTCTGCCGCCCAGGCTCTAGCTGCTCTATGTAGCGGTGCCTCAAGACGTGGCTTGATTCCCTGCAGAATTAATCCATTGGCGCGCTCAACCTGACCATTGGACTGTGGATGTGCCACAGATGCAAGTTCAAGTCGGATGCCCTTCTCCCAACAATAAGCTTCGACTTCTTCGAGTGATAAGTTGCTGCCATTGTCGGTGATAATGCTATGTGGGAGACCAAATCTCACCACTAGATCCCGGACAAACCTAAGGGCAGTTGCCCCATCGAGCTTTCTAATGGGTTTAGCTTCTATCCATTTGGTGAATTTATCAACTGCTACTATCAGATGCATAAACCCACATGGTGCCGTTTGCAACGGAACAACCATGTCCAGCCCCCAGACTGCAAACGGCCAAGTTATTGGTATTGTTCGCAATTCTTCAGCTGGAACATGTGGTTGTCGGGCATAATACTGGCATCCCATGCATGTCTCAACCAGCTTGTCAGCGTCCAACTTCGCGGTCAGCCAGTAGAATCCTTGCCGGAAATCTTTAGCAACCAACGATCGGGAAGCGGCTTGATGCCCGCAATCTCTGAGATGGATTTCACGGAGGATTTCAATATCTTCTTGCTGGGAAATACACTTAAGGTATACACCAGTAGTGCTTCTTTTGTAGAGTTGTCCATTGATTATGGTATAACCCTTTGCTCGACGTACTATTTGCCGTATTTCAACTTTGTCGTCGGGCAAAGTTCCGTGTTCCAGATACTCCATGAACGGTTCAGGGACCTTTGTCACCATGTGAACGAAAGAGTCAACTCTCACCGGGTTGTCTATGTCTGCTCCCTTCACGGATGGTGTCCATAGATGCTCTAGGAAAACTCCAGGCGGAATTTGTTTGCACCCTGATCCAAGCTTAGACAGCAGATCAGCCGCCTCGTTTTGCTCCCTAGGTACATACTTGACCTCGTAGCCCAAGAAGCTCTTGGCTATCTCGTCCACTTCGTCTCGATATGCCGCCAACATAGGGTTCCGCGTGTTCCAGGTGCCAGCCACTTGCTGGGCAACCAAGTTAGAATCTCCATAGCAAACTATGCGCTTGATGCCAATATCCTTGGCTACGCGTAATCCGTGAATGAGTGATTCATACTCCGCTATGTTGTTCGTAGCCTCGAAGTGGATCTGCAGAACATAGTGTAGCTTGTCCCCAGTTGGTGACTGTAGCAGTACACCAGCCCCCGAGCCGTTGAGCAGCTTTGATCCGTCAAAGTGCATCACCCAGTATTCTGGCTCCGGCAATGGGGTAGCATCTGGCATCTCCGTCCAATCTGCGATAAAATCCGCCAAGGCTTGTGACTTGATAGCGTCGTGTCTCTTGTTGGTGATCTCGAAGGTGGCAAGTTCAATGACCCACTTCGCGACCCTTCCTGTAGCGTTGTTGTTGTTGATAATGTCGGACAGTGGAGTCTTGCTCACTACTGTGATGGGGTGCTCCTGGAAATTGTGCCTCAGCTTCCGAGAAGCAAGGAATACTCCATAAGATATCTTTTGGTAGTGCGGGTAACGCTGCTTGGACTCCGTCAAGACCTCGCTTACATAGTAAACTGGTCGTTGAACTCCGTGCTCATAGCCTGGTTCCTTCGGCTCTACCAGGACGACGATGCTGATTACCCGGTTGGTGGCCGCCATGTAAATTAACATGGGCTCTCCAGGCTCGGGCACTGCAAGGATAGGTGCTGAGGAAAGAATCTCCTTGAGCTGCTTCAATGCTGCATCTACTTTGTTCGTCCATGTGAATTTGTCCGCCTTCTTCAGCAACTTGTATAGCGGCAGATCCTTCTCTCCAAGTCAGCTGATGAACCGACTAACTGCTGCAACACAACCTGTTAGACGTTGTATGTCCTTTAGGCATGTCGGACGGTTTATGTTTAGGATGGCCTTGATTTTCTCCGGGTTGACCTCGATTCCGTGCTGGGAAACGAAGAAGCCCAACAATTTGCCGGCTAGAACCCCGAAGACGCACTTCGTAGGGTTAAGCATCATGTTGTATTTCTGAATATTATCAAAGGTTTATTTTAAGTCAGAGATTAAGTCATTTGACTTTTTAAACATCACCGCTATATCGTACACATAGGCGTGAATGTTTCGACCAATTTGATCGTGCAGGCAACGTTGCATTGTCCGCTGGTACGTAGCACCTGCGTTTTTCAGCCCAAAGGGCATCGTGACATAGCAAAACATGTCGTAGGGTGTAGTGAACGAAGTGGCCAATTGGTATGACTTCCTCATATTGATCTGGTGGTATCCTGAGTATGCATCGAGAAAACACAAAAGCTCCGAGCCAGCCTTCGAGTCAATGACTTGGTCAATGCGAGGCAAAGCAAACGGATCTTTGGGACATGCTTTGTTCAAGCCGGTGTAATCAACACACATTCTTAATTCTTTGGTTCCCTTTTTGGGGACAAGGATAGGATTGGCCACCCATTGGGTGTGAAGGACTTTTCGGATAAAACTAGCCTTAAGTAACGTAGCTATCTCTTTGCCTGTGGCGCGTCTCTTCTCATCTCCAAAGCATCGTAGAGGTTGTTTCACTGGTTTACATTTTGGATAAATATTCAGGCTATGCTCGTCAAGTTCCCTAGGTACACCTTTCATGTCGGTAGGTTGCCAAGCAAAGATGTCCCTATTCTCACGGAGGAACTCGACAAGCGCGCTTTCCTATTTGGGATCCAGGTTCGTCCCAATGGCGGTGGTCTTGGAGGCATCGCCTACCACAAGTTCCACCGGCTTGGTCTCGATGGCGGCCTTGAATGCTGGGGCGGAGTCAGAAATCTGCTTCTTCGACACAGGCATCTCTAAGGCATCGACCTTGCTCTGGATCTCCTTGAATTCTTCACTATTGAGGACAGCTTCTGTGTAGGCTGCTTCTCCAATTTCGTAGTCCCTTGCTTTGGTAAAGCTTCCAGATACGGTGATGACACCGTTTGGTACGGGTATCTTGAGTTTGTTGTAGACGAAGAATGGCTTGGCCATGAAGGTGTGGAATATGTTGCGGCCGAATATGACATGGTACACGCTCTTGAAGGGGACCACCTCAAAGCTCATACGCTCTTGGCGGTAATTATTAACATCACCAAAAGCGACCTGAAGCGTGATGCACCCAAGGGACCGAGCCTCCCGACCAGGAACTATGCCATGGAAGATGGTGTTGGTCCGCCTTAGGTTTGCCTCCATCAAGTTTATCTTCTGCAGTGTATCCAGGTACATGATGTTGATGCTGCTTCCACTATCCACCATACAGTTGGTGAACTCATTGCCGTCAATCAGGGGGTTGATGACCATGGCGTATTGGTTCTCCGTAGGGATGAGGTCTGGGTGATCCTTCCTGTCCCAAGTAATTGGAATCTCCGACCAGCAAAGGAACTAGGGAACTGGGGGTAGAGTGGCCATTAGTATCCTCATGGAGGTCTTCTGTTGTCGGACGATGGGGGTGCCAAGGAAAGTGTGGAAAACTGTCGCCTTCTTCTCGAAGGTTTTTTTTGCCTTTGTAGTCTCTCTTGGCGGTGTGATTGGGGTCAACATCCTTGTCCATGTCACTTGAATCCTTGGACTCCTCCTCATTCTTCTTCCCTTTGCCCTTTCCTCGTGGTCTGTTCTTCCGACTTTCGTTGTAGCTAGACTCCGGGGTCCTCCTTGAGGTCGTTAACGAACTTGCAGTGGCGATTGGTGTGGGTGGCCTTGCCGTTGGCATCGAGGTGTACGAGGCAAGGCATATCGCGGTACTCCTCGTAGGTTTGGGGAACGCGGAGCGCTGCCGAGGTAGTTTCAGTTCCTCGCTGTTGCCCCCGGCCTGCTCCCCGTCCTCGGCCACGTGGTCCGCTATCACCTCGACCTACAAAATTCATAGAGACCATGTCGGGGGTTTGCTTTTCTTCAGGCGGGGTATTCCGCTTTGTGCTGTTGTTCCTCCGAGCTTGAGTTGGAATGGCCATTGCGGGCAAAGATCCGCGAGCATCGTCGTCGGCAGCTGCGAACTCACTGGCCAACTGAATCATCTAGTTCAAGTCTAGCTGGTGATTGTCCTGCAAGCGCTTCAGTTTATGTCGGAGCAACATGCCCCTTTCCAACCCATCGATGAAGGCGGCCATGGCGGTCTGAGCATGCACTCCTGCACAGGAATTCTTCATATCCAGCCAGCGGGAGAGGTAGGCGCGAGATGTCTCGTCTTTCTCTTGCACGCACTGCTGTAGATCACCAACAGTGCAGGGACGTTTGTATGTACCCTCGAAGTTCTTGGTTAACGCTTCTTGCATGTCCAAACAGTTGCAGATGGATCTCTCCGGCAAGTCATCAATCCATTGATAGGCCGTGCCCGCCAACATCAATGGGAGGTACCTGACGGCAACGTTGGGGTTACCCCCGGCGATCTCCACCGCATTACCGTAGTCCTGTAACCATGTAGCTGGCTTGGCGGTGCCGTCATAGGGCTTGATGGTCTTGTCAATCTGGAAACCTTTGGGGTAAGTCGCGGACCATATTTTAGGTCCAAAGCAACGTGGTCCTAGGTATGGTCCTTCCCGGGCCTCGTGGATCTTGTCCAGGCGCGAACGTGTATCATATGGCTCCGGGCTTCTTTTCTTCTTCTCTCCATTAGGAGATGGGCTGCGTGAACGACACGGGCCTCCTCCGCCATGGTGGCTCCTAGGTGGCGACGGAGGTGGAGGTGGCGGTGGGTTAGATTTCTTGATGTTACCCTCCTGCGACGCCTAACGCTTGTCGCGGTTGCTTGTTTGACGCGGAGGGTCCTGGCGCGACCTGCTCGTGTGTCCTTGGTTGCGCTCTCCATCATGACAGGTCTGCTCCGCGTTGTCGAAGATGACGATGCTGCTCTGCCTTGGCGGAGGCATATCCATATGATGGTGAGCCTTGGTTTCTTCGCGATGTCGGGGTGAGCGGGGCGGTGGCGATGGGCGACGAGGTTGGGCCTTACCTCCGTGGTTGGAGGATATGGGGATAGCATCCTTCCTGTTGCGCGCATCTCTCCGTCTTTGTTCTGACGAACCCGTCTGAGACCTGACATCAAGAGGAGATCTGTCCCTTGGTGGCTTATGATGGCTAGACTGGCAAAACGCTAGGTCAGACTCAAGCCTCTAAGAGGTGGCCTTTTACTGTTGTTTCACTGCCTTGGCCACTAGGTCATACACCTGGTCCATCGCTTCAGGCGATCTATCCTGCTCCAGAAGGGTCTTGGCGATGGCGAGGTTGAGGAGAGGAGTGGGCATCACCTGTTTGCCTTCATTGTCAATGTATGGCTTGGCTTGGGCCGGCTTCGGGGAGCCCATCCTAGGTTTCGCCGCACACCAGGATCGTTGATGACGCGAGTCGGAGCTTTCTTGTCCTTCTGCTGCTGCAGCAGAGTCTTGTACTTGGCCTCCATTGCTCTAGCTTTCTCTATGGACTTCTGCGCATTGGCCAGATCTCGATCTAGCTTTGCTCCTTGCTCCGCGATGGCCTACGCTTCCTCCAGCATCTGGACTACACTATGAATATGAGCCATGGTCATAGGCTCGACGAGGAGATTGCCATACATCACTCTATCAGCTGGAGTAACTTGGGAAGCAGCAGAGGTAGATGCCGGAGGCGGCAGGTTTGCGGTGTTGTTGTTGCTCCGGCCGATGCCGAGTTCCTATGGATATTGCACTGGGTTAGGCGGAGGGGGCATGTCCTTTGCGCAATAATTGTCGGCAGCAACAAGTGGTCCCTTCCCCTTGTCTAGTGCTGTAGGCGGAGCTCTTCCGGGTTGATCTTCATCCATCGTCGTCCCAATGGTGACGAACACCTCTCGGGACATGACGGTGTTGTTGGCCTGCTCGTCGCACGTGTACTCCTCCTTCATCTCTTCCATGGCAGAGTCTAGCTCCTCCGGGCTGAAATCTATCTCCTCAGAATCTGCACTGAAGTTGGCGTAGAGCGCGTCAATCATAGAGTCGAAGGGTGCCGGGGCTTCCTCGATGACGGGGGTTGGAGGTGCAATAGCCGCGATGATGACTGGAGGTGGTGGCGCAGCTACGGTGATGGCAGCAGGAGGCGATGGTGGCGGTGGATGAATTGGAGGGGCTCCGTCAATGAGCGCAAGAGCTGTCTGAGCTGCCTCTTTGGCCTCCGCGTAGTTCTTAACGGTGTTCACCCTGCTTTCGAAGGTGAAGCCTGCTGCCGCCTTAGAGAATGCCGGAGAAGCGTACCTTGGTCCATTCCTTCCAGAAAGTGATACATGGCATCATCATTGGGGTAATGCGCTAGATCGGCCCGTATACGGAGCCACCTGACGAGGTAATCACCGGGTTTTTCGCCCTCTCTCTGAATGCAATGCGCCAGATCGAAGATGGTAACCGCTCTGACGAACTTGGATCTCTGTTGTCCAGACGCGCGGACGAAGCCGGCGGACTTGCAGCGATCTTCCACCATTATATCCTGCACAGGGGCGGTTTGGGTGGGCCTTGAATTTTTCGATCTTTGCCGGCAAACTCCAAAGAGAGATCTGATATTGATCCTTCCGCGAACGTATCCTTCCCATAGGCGGTCCGTGCGGGTCTTGATGCTCCTCCGACTCCCAGGGAACTAGTGCCCGAGTCGGTTTCACTGATGAAGAGATGGATATCTCCGATGGGGACGATTGAGCACCGCGTAGGGTTCGTCTTCGCCGGGATCCAGAACTCATCGGGAGGGACGATCGGAACGTTGCTGGAGAAGAGAACACGACCGATGGCTACGGTTTCTCCAATTCCCGTGAAGATCTTGGTCCTCGCCCGCTGAAGAGCCTGAAGCACCACTTGCCCCACGGTGGGCGCCAACTGTCGTGGTATTGCCGACGAGTATGCCATGGCGGGGTCCTCATAGTGCGTGTTTAGAGACGTGGGGGAAGGCAGATGGTTGACGGGTACAAGGTTACACATCTTACCTAGGTTGAGATCCCACAACGGTGGTGGAATCCTACTCCTGCTATAAATCACTATAAGGGCAATACGCCGAGCTACAGGGATTGGTTCGCTGTGCAAGGTGCGTCGTAGTCGACACTAGGTTGTCTGAGATTGTCTGCCCTAAAGGCTCCCATAGGCCCGACTTATATAGTCGCCATGTCCTAGGGTTACAGGGAAAAGTCCTAGCCGGACAGGTTACAGAGTCCTACACTGCCTAAAACTAGTCTAGCATGTCTTGCACTCCAAGGCTCCGGGTACGTCGGTGACTCCACCGTAGCCTTCCTTTATCCGGCATGGGCCTCCCTTCTGGATCCATATAACTGGGCCGCCCAGTAGTCCATGGGCTATGCTACCAACTGTGGGCCACCCGGGTTATCCGGATAGAGGACATGCTATGAGGATACCCATATAGCATATCCCCAACAGGAGGAGGCCTTGATTTATAGCTTCACCAAGAGAGATCTTCATTTCCCCCTCATTCACTTGAGAGCCCCTTGCTCTAGTGTTTATTTGGAAACACTAGCTTTTGATTTAGTTCTTACAATCTTGTCTTTGATTGTTTGACAACTTGCTTGTATTCGGGAGCCTCCAATTCAGTTGTGGATGTGTGCGTCGAACTTGTTGTAAAGGTGCCGGCTTCCACCTCGAAGGTTGCCGATATAGTGGAAGAGGTGAATCGAACCCTTTGGGGTGAGGTTCATCGGAGAACAAGGGAGGCGTTTCATGGCGTTGGTGGTTTGAAACCACCCCCTCTCCAAACATAGACGTACTTCCACTCAAAAGGAAGGAATTGCGGGAAACAAATCCTTGTGTCTCCGCATGCTCCACTTGGTTACCTCTATCCTTTACTGAACTTTACTTACCTAGTTCTTGCTTAGTGTTGTGCTAGTTTGACATATAGGTAAATTCACCATAGTTGCATAATCTATAGAATTTACCTTTTGTGTCAAACCCTAATTGGAAAAAGAGTAAAATTTAAAGTAGCACCTATTCACCCCCTCCCTCTAGGTTCCCATACGATCCTTTCAATTGGTATCAGATCCTCGGCTCTTTATTCGGTCTTTACCGCCTAAGAGTAAATGGGTAGCAAGGGGGATGAGGTAGGGGATGAGGCAAGTACCAAGGTGTCCATGATGGACCTCAAGAATTTGGAAACAAGCTTGAGATCCACCTTGGTCAACGAAATCAAACAATTGTGCGACCTAGTCGAGCAACTTGTTAAAGTGAAATTTGCCTCACCTCCTCCCTCTACTCAAGAGGGACTGCCACCACCTCCAAAGGTGAATGCCTCGTCATCACCCGCGGGTGTGGTGGTGGGGGAAATGAAAACACTAATCCCTCCACTGTAATACCTCACCCTTTTAAGGTAAAGGCCCCTGTGATTGCAATGCTAGTCCCTGGATCAAAATGCTAGCATCCACAGTTTAAGATGAAGTACACAGATACAAAGGTCATTATTACACCATAATTCTAGGATTACAGATAGTTCTTACAACTCATTAGCCCAAGGCTAACACATAGAGTTCTTATTACATAGAAAATAAATAAAGTCTTCATCTTCATGTGCCACATGCAAACATGTTGAGTGTAGACTCATAACCCTAGTCACCATCAGAGTAACCTGCAACATAATAAGTTACAGCCATAGAGGGTCAATACATTTTGAATTTTATTGGCAAGTGATAACATTGTTATATAGTAGAGGCTATCAACTACATGAATTTGGCTAAGTGTGGTTTCAGGCTGGCTTTGCACAAAGTAGTTTTGTCCTACTAGTTGAAAACACTAAGTTTTTCTTTACAAAAACTCTAAGGTACCACCAATAGACATTGGTGAACCACCACCCTTGTTCACCCACAAGTTTTAACTTAGATAAATTGGGATGAGGAGATCCTTGATCATTTCAATGTCTTTGATGCTCAAAATGTCCATTACCGGGGACACGGCTAAGTACTTAGGTTTACCCTCTCGAGAGGTGGTGCACTTTCCCCACAAGACTCGACATGCATCAAGATGAGACTTTTCAGAAGCATTCCTTCAGACCACCATGGACGCGTTCCATCCTATCAACCCTACCACCAACTGTCCATCTAGCAGAATTCTTGCAACCTAGTTGGTCAAGGCAGAGCCCATATGCCATGTGGTTGCACTAGAAGCTTGTCAACACTAAACATCTCAAATCTCTTTGTTCCTGGGTGGCCATCCACAAGTGTGATACACAAGGTAAACCATAGACATGGGCCTTATGTAACCACTCAACACAAACCAATCTTTCCATTCCACCCAGGTGATTCATTAACATGTTGTTTTATTAATCAAAAACATAGGAATAAACTTTGCATAGTATCATAACATGAATATTCCACCCTTGCATTCTACTAGCTAGGCTAAGCAAACTAGCATAACATGTCTCTTAACTTAGGGAAAAACTACTAAGACAATATATATAGGATTTACCATAGCATAGCATATACTTAGAAAATCACCATGCAAATCCTACTCAAAATATCACTAGTGCATAGATAAAATAATAGGACAAAAATATGAAGTATCACTTGCCTTGGTAGCTAGGGGAATAGACACAATCCTCACAATCACACTCTCCAAATTCCACAAAATCTACACAACAATATTCAATTCAATATACACACAAAAATAATTATGAATGCATGAAAAATGCAATGAGATGATTTTTCACACTTTTAAATCAAACTTTATAGTACTGAATACAAAACATACATTCTAGAGTCCAAACAAAACAAAAACCACCTAAAAAATAATATTCTAAATAATTTATATAGTCAAAATAAGCCTACAATGCTCCTGCATAAAATCCTATTTTTTCAGAAGAAAATGGCCAAACCAAGGCCATATATGCAAAGGTCTCATTTTTCTGAATCCATAGATATAAAATTTGTAATTTTTGGATAAACAGAACAAAAGTTATTGAATTTACAAGTTTAAATAACTAAATGAAAATCCAGATTTTAAATCTAAAACCTAGCCACGCGGTAGCGTCAGATTGGCGCGTACCGGTTCTGGCAGATCACGCTTGCGAGCCGTAGGATTTAAGTGACAATGCACGGCCCAGATCTAATCATACCGCTTTGCCTAGTCATCTAATCGTGGCCACTAGATCCAGATCCAACGGATCAGACCTGCCAGGCATGCGAATGGCTCTGGCGGCGGTGACGCCACTGGCGGTGACATGCCGTCGAGGTCAGAGGGGTAGGGAGGGTTTGCTGGCGCTTACCAAGGTCACGAGGACGTGGGGATGCTCAACGTGGATGCGGCTGGAGCGGGGGAGCACAGACACATCAGCTATTCCTCGTCGGAGTTCGTTCGCACGTCGGGTGCTCACTGTCGGAGTCGAAGACGATCACCTAGGGTGCAAGAGGAAAAAAGGCTGGCATTAGGAGGCGCACAAGGACATGGCGAATACAGTCACGTGAAATAGGGGTCAAGGGGAGCACGGGGTTTACCGAATTTGTTCACCTGAGTTGAGCCACGCCTCGGGTGTTTGTGAATGGCGACAGGGGCGACGACCTGCGAGACAATTGGACAAGCCACGGGAATTAGTAGATGTGTAAGGTCAAGGGGAACATGCTTGCGTGAACAAGAGGCAGAGGGGCGCACGAGGCTTACCAGAATAGCTCGCCGGAGTGCTACGGTACTGCGGTGGTGCGAGAGTAAATTAGGGGAGCCTGGCGGCGCTCTATCCTGGCTGTGTGAGGGGAAATGGTCACGAGGAGGTGGGGATTAAGTAGCCGGAGAGGGAAAGGAAATCTCGCGCTGATTCAATGGCAATTACGCGAGGACTGATTCGGCAGTGAAGAGAGGAAACGGCCCCGGCGAGCTGGTCCCGCGCGGTGTTTGGGGACGACGGGGTTGACGTGGTGACGGGGCCCAGTGGTGAGCGGGTGGGTGCGCGCGCAGGGTAAAAAACAGAGAGGGGAGAGGGGTTTCCTAGGTGGGTTCGCTGGGCTGTTAATATGGCCTGGACCAGATTGGCTGGTTGAGCACTATTTTTTTTCTCCTTTTCCCTTTTCTATTTTTGATTTGATTTTTCAAATGAGATTTGAATGGACATTTCAAATCCAAATCAAATCAAATCAAATCTTCACCAAACTTTTTTGCTGTGATCCTAGTGTCCAAAATGTGTCAAACACATCTATTCACTCCAAAAACATTTTGGGTCTTGAAAATAAAAATAAAACCATTCCCCATACATATAATATAAAAGGGGTTTAAATATGGTTTTATTAGGGTTTAAGCTTTGAATTTTTTTATGCAAGGTATATGCCATGATGATATGAATGCAACAACATGGTTTTGAATTTGATGAAATTTGGGATGTTACAAATCTAACCCCCTTAAGATGAATCTCGCACTTGAGAGTCGGATTGGCTAGCAAATAGGTGAGGGTGATCCTTCCGAAGCTCATATTCTCTTTCCCAAGTTGCTTCTTCCTCGGTATGATGATTCCACTGTACTTTGCAGAATTTGATAGTCTTGGTATGAGTGACTCTTTCTGCTGTCTCGAGAATCTTGATAGGTTTCTCCTCGTAAGTGAGATCACTCTCTAAATGAACCTCTTCCAATGGTATAGTGTCTTTTAACGAACTTTCTTCCATCCTTGGATGACACTTTTTCAACTCACTTACATGGAACACATTGCGAACTGCTGACAGCGATTCTGGTAGTTCTAACTCATATGCCACTTCTCCTTTGCGGCTCAAAATCTTGAACGGCCCTACATATCTAGGTGCCAATTTCCCTTTGACTCCTAACCTCTTCACACCACGAAGTGGTGAGATTCTAAGATAAGCTCTATCACCTACATCATAGGTGACTTCCCTACGCTTTGGATCTGCATAGCTATTTTACCATTCTGACTTTCTCTTCAGCTTCCTTGATTAGTTTTGGTCCGAATAAACTTCTTTCTCCAACTCCACTCCATAGTAATGGTGTAGTACACTTCCTTCCATAAAGGAATTCAAACGGAGCCATCTATATGCTCGATTGATAGTTTTTATTGTAAAATAATTCTGCGTATGGCAGACTTTCATCCCAACTAGATCCATAGTCTAGCGCACAAGCTCTCAACATATCTTCCAAAATCTGATTGGTTCTTTCTGTCCGTCCATCAGTCTGAGGATGAAATACTGTGTTGAATTCTAGTCTAGTTCCCAATGATTCATGCAAAAGTTTTCAAAAATGCGAAGTGAACTATAACATCCCAATAATCATGAATTGCAAAAGCATGCATTGCATTCATATTGTCATAACATTTAGGGTTGGCACAAAAAATTTCAAAGTTTGTGTAACACCCTCAGAATCGGCCCTATGCAAGTTTCAGCGCTTCCCGCCAAACCCGCATAGAAACGATTCAAAGGTGCCCACCAGGCACTTGCGTGCGGGTGGAAAACGAAGTAATAACATTACACAACAGTCCTCGATGGGACCCACAGAACAGATATATATACAACACGACTCCATGAGTCAAGAATACAGATATACAGAACAAAGATCCAAATCACCTTGAAAACGATAGAGCGTCCAGCTACGGAGAAGATGCAAATGGGGCTAAGAGCCCTGAAGAATAACCAATGGCGTCCATAACCCTGCCCAGGCCAAGCCGGTAGGGTAACCCTGCTAACGACGTCGATCTCAAAACCTGCTTAAACAAAAGGGGTGCCGACAAAGGCAAAGGAAAAAGAGAGAGCGGTCAGTACTGAGGCCAGTACACGGCGAGGCTAGAATTCGGCGGTCCTCGCCTACATAGGTATGGTGGACTGAAGCGGCAGCGCAGCATGCACTAAACAACCTATAGAGACTCAATACAACTGGCGGCTATCAGAGAGGGGTAAGAAAGACCTATTCGGAACCAACCTGATACTACCATCAAACAAACCCATCCTGGTGTTTCCCCCTCGAGACCAAACGAGGAATTCAACCGAGGAACTCACACAGTTGGCAGTTTTATTTATTCAGTTATCGTTGCAGCAATTACTAGTCAAGTATAGATAATCATCCTGATATAATAAGCAGTGGGCAATTTTAGTTAACCATTCCGTTGTAGTTGCAACACTTACTAGTCAGATACAATTAGCATGAGATATCCCAAAACCCAGCAGTTGTTGGTACTTTTATTTAGCCATTCCGTTGCAGTGAAGCTGATTACTAGTCATATCGGATACAAGTCAAATTATAGTAGTAAACTTTAGTTATAGTTGTCTATGATCGAGACCTGTGCTCCAAGTTGTCCATAACCGCGGACACGGCTTCTCGAAAAGATTTAACCCTGCAGGGGTGCACCAAAGTTTCCACACGCACCTACACCCTTGTTGTCGGATCAGGTAGGTACAAGATCACAAAACATACACCCAACGGTATGTCGACGGGGTTTCGGACACGACGTTTCCTAGACCCAAAGCAAGCACGGGGGGGCCACCCCACTAAGTATACCCGCAACGAAGTCGGCCGGTCTCCGAGACGGACTCAGGGTTTGCGTCAATGGCTGTAAACGACTGGGAACCCGAAACTCTCGGGCTTGTCGATACCGCGAAAACACTCCGCTTACCTAAACAGTACAGGTGCAGTACTTCGCACAATTTAAATAAAGCAGTAAAGCATGGCATAAGTACAGAATAGTAATAAAGCCCCAAACTAATTGTGGCCCCCAGTACAATACTTGGAATCAGGTACTAAATCGATGGGGGTGCCCATACACCCTACCTGTGGTTTGCGCGCTCGATCTCGGAACAGGTGTCAAGAACTCAGGGTCCTACGGGACACAAGTGGACGGTTAACAACCAAATAACATCTATTGCCCACCTGTGCCTCTGCTTACCTACTTCAATTTTAGTTATTAAACAATAATTAAAGCCATGATCATCTCCAACATTAAACATGCGGCAATACTCCAACAACTGTGGTACTTGACGACACGCAACAGCACTTGAGCAAGCGAATACGACGCGCAGGTCCAACTATCTACCAAACAACAGGTAATAGGATGTGTCCAAGGCAATATAAGGCTGTAAGGGATATCACGGGTACGAAAACTAGAGCATCGCAACACAGATAGCAATAGATCAAGAGGGGGAATAAATACTATAAAAGTAAGATAGGTAGAAAGGGGAAGATGCTCGCCTGAAAACATTGCCGAAGGTTCATCCAAAGGTTGGGGCGAAGCTCACATCAACTCAACGGCCTTATCCGCGAAGAAGCAAAACACTAGAAGAACACCGGATGCACTATTTAAGATTACGGCAGAAGACCGGGCATGATGCATGTATGATGTATGACATGGCAAAGATGCGATGCAATTAGGCAATATTAAGCGGAACCGGGGTCCCGACAACTAATTAAACGGTTCAAGTTATTTATCTACCCCGCAAATTAAATGTTGGATTAGCAAGACAAAACATGGCTTCGGTTCGCTACACCAATTGAAATGGAGTCCGGAATAAGACAAAGATATCCCGCATATAGACTCGATACTTAATTATGAGATGAACTGGCATAATGCCCCCAAACCACAGACAAGTATGCATGCATGAACAATTTAATATGCATCAGTTGATAATGTCATATTATAAAATAATGGGGTCTCGGATAGGGAATCACATTAGGGTTCGGCGAACTTGGGCTCCGAGGGGTTCGGGGTTGGGTCTCAGGGTCTGGATCTGGGGTTCGGTCTCGGCGGGATCATTCTCGGATAACGGAGTAGATCTCGGCGCATCCGAGAAGAAGAACTTGGTTGGCGTCGGGGGCACATCGGATCCGCCCTGGTCGGTGCAGATCTTGTCGTCACGAAGATCTTGTCGGGACCTCGTATTGGGTCGGTCTTGGCGTCCTGGAAGAAGAACTTGGCGTTCTGCGTCGGTGTCCTTACCGTCCGTGTTCTCGAGCATCCCATCCAGGAAGGAGTACTTGTCGCACATGTGGTCTTCGGGTCCGGGGTCCCAGTCATGGCGTCCCATTGTAGATCTTGTTGATGGTCCAGCAAAAGCCACCGGGTTCGGTCTTGGTTCCATTGTCGATGGCGATCTTGTCGGAACACTTCGAGTGGTGAAGATCTTGAGGTCCCAAGGTGTTCGGGTTCGGTCTCGGCGCCGGGATCGGTCTTCGGACACGAGGCTTCAGGGTTCGACCATCGGATCCATGTCGGCGATCTTGTGGTTTCATCCAATACATGAAGGAGATCTTGGGGTTCCGACGGCCGTTGTCGTTGCCGGTCTCGAGTGGCGTCAACGGTGGACGAACTTGGTGCTTCACAACGGTCTTGTCTTGTTAGTACAATAGCACAACACCCTGCCGTCAAGGTATAGAACAAGGGAACGGGATTGGTAGATGGGGTCGGGAGACTGCTGGACGCGGCGCCTCGGCAAGCGGCAAGGGAGACGTCACAGCGACAGTGCAGAGGCGTTCGGGTCCTGGCCGGTTGCAGGGCGGCGCCGACGGCGGACTGCCGGCAAGAGGAGAAGAGGGCCCGCACGGGGAGCGCTCAGGCTCGGGAGGAGAGGCCCGGGGTCGGAGCGCGAGAGGCAGCGCTGGCGTGGCTTGCTCAGAGAGGCCCTGTGCAGAGGGACGAGGGCGAAGGAGAGGAGCTACAGACGGCTTGGGGAAACAAGGGCGTCGTCGGGCGGCGAGGAGATGAGGGCGCCCTGCGGCCGGAGGAGCTTCGTGGGCGGCGGGGAGATGAGGGCGCCCTGCGGCCGGAGGAGCTTCGTGGGCGGCGGGGTGCACCTGGCTCGGGGGCGAGGAGAGGAAGGCGCCGGAGGTCACACAGGTCGCCGGCGCCGGAGAACGCGGGGCTCGCATGGAGGTGTGCGGCCGCGGGAGGGAGCGAGGGAGGCGGTCGACGGCAGGGCGCGGGTGGCGGCCAGGCGACGATGTCGCTGCCGGCGGCGGTGCCTGGGAAGGAGGAAGAGAGAGCCGCGGGGCAGGAGAGGGAGGACGCGGGGTGGGGCCAAGCGGGAGCGTGCGGGAGTGGTGGTTCGCGGGGGTGGGCGGTTGGTGGAGCTGCGAGGTGGGCCAGGCGGAACAGGGGACGCGTGTGTGCGTTTGTGTGTGTGGGGGTTGGATCGGGTCAGGGGGGCCTGCAGGAGCGTGCGGTGGCGGGGTGGGCCCAGGGAGTTGGTGGGGTCAGGCGGGTGGTGTGGAAGCAGCTGGGTGAGGTGGCAGGTTAGGAGTGGATGGAGGATTGGGCCAGGGTGACGTGTCGGGTGGTGATTGGCCGGGGTGAGGTGGAGGGCTGGATAGGACTAGAGTGGGTAGAGTATTTGGTAGCTTAGGTTTTGGGTGTTCTGGGGTAGGTAGGGTTTTATAATTTATTTTAAAAGCCTTTTGTAAATTGTTTTTAGACAAACTGAGATATCCGGAAGCACCGGTGTTTTGATTTAAAGTAATAGGGAGAAATTAATATAGAAAAACAAAATAGGGCTTTTAGCAAAATAGTTTTAGACAGATAGATGTATGATGATGTCATGATGATGCAATGCACAAAATCAACGCGATTTTCTAGTAGTGGTTTTGCGGGATGCCACAATTCGACACCACTAACAATGGATCTCGCCCTCGAGATCCACCTCATGGTACCGAGAGGAAGGTCGGCGATCTGAATCTTCTCGCTTCGTGTAGATCCTCGAGACACCACTAACAAGAGGTCGTTGTCCGTGATCGTCGAGAGAACAATCCGGGAGCAAAAGGTCGAAGGTAGAGGTATCAACAAATAAAGCCACCTCTAGCTTCGATAGAAGGAGAGAAAAGATGCGGCCTATCCCACTTCAATGTACAAGAGCGAATAGAAAGGGTAGTCGGCATGGGGGCCAATCCATCACGCACCCAAACTATTACTCTGCACAATCAGTAGAAAAGCGTGCAACCATTCTCGGGATCAGACTGAAGATCTTGACAATCGAGGTTCAGAAACAAAGGAGTGATGCAGACTCTGCATCGGATCTGGCGTAGATGATGTCGTCGCGTCGGAAAACACCGGAAGGCACGAGAAGACCAAAGAGAAGTCCACCAGACGAAGGGTTCCTCGGATAGCATGAAGACCAGATGTGGACACACCGTTACCAAAGGAGGAAGCGAAACCCTGAAGGTACGATGGAACCCAACCACGAGAAATCCTGGACTCGGAGAGGGAGAAGAGAGCGGATTCAAAACACGCAGAGGTGAGAGGAGAGCAGCAGAGGGGTAAGGAGTAAAATCAGACCTAATCAGAACTATCCAACCGATTTTTCAAAAATAGTTTTGACACTCTACTTCGGCCGTTAGCTAGGTTATCCTACAGGATGGACTTGTGGGGTATCGCAACTGCTGAGCTCTGATACCACTATGTAACACCCTCAGAATCGGCCCTATGTAAGTTTCAGCGCTTCCCGCCAAACCCGCATAGAAACGATTCAAAGGTGCCCACCAGGCACTTGCGTGCGGGTGGAAAATGAAGTAATAACATTACACAACAGTCCTCGATGGGACCCACAGAACAGATATATATACAACACGACTCCATGAGTCAAGAATACAGATATACAGAACAAAGATCCAAATCACCTTGAAAACGATAGAGCGTCCAGCTACGGACAAGATGCAAATGGGGCTAAGAGCCCTGAAGAATAACCAATGGCGTCCATAACCCTGCCCAGGCCAAGCCGGAAGGGTAACCCTGCTAACAACGTCGATCTCAAAACCTGCTTAAACAAAAGGGGTGCCGACAAAGGCAAAGGAAAAAGAGAGAGCGGTCAGTACTGAGGCCAGTACACGGCGAGGCTAGAATTCGGCGGTCCTCGCCTACATAGGTATGGTGGACTGAAGCGGCAGCGCAGCATGCACTAAACAACCTATAGAGACTCGATACAACTGGCGGCTATCAGAGAGGGGTAAGAAAGACCTATTCGGAACCAACCTGATACTACCATCAAACAAACCCATCCTGGTGTTTCCCCCTCGAGACCAAACGAGGAACTCAACCGAGGAACTCACACAGTTGGCAGTTTTATTTATTCAGTTATTGTTGCAGCAATTACTAGTCAAGTATAGATAATCATCCTGATATAATAAGCAGTGGGCAATTTTAGTTAACCATTCCGTTGTAGTTGCAACACTTACTAGTCAGATACAATTAGCATGAGATATCCCAAAACCCAGCAGTTGTTGGTACTTTTATTTAGCCATTCCGTTGCAGTGAAGCTGATTACTAGTCATATCGGATACAAGTCAAATTATAGCAGTAAACTTTAGTTATAGTTGTCTATGATCGAGACCTGTGCTCCAAGTTGTCCATAACCGCGGACACGGCTTCTCGAAAAGATTTAACCCTGCAGGGGTGCA
Source organism: Avena sativa (assembly GCA_916181665.1). NCBI lineage: Eukaryota > Viridiplantae > Streptophyta > Magnoliopsida > Poales > Poaceae > Avena > Avena sativa. The sequence continues at coordinate 47,698,738 of OV702279.1, read as the reverse complement.
CCAAAGTTTCCACACGCACCTACACCCTTGTTGTCGGATCAGGTAGGTACAAGATCACAAAACATACACCCAACGGTATGTCGACGGGGTTTCGGACATGACGTTTCCTAGACCCAAAGCAAGCACGGGGGGGCACCCCACTAAGTATACCCGCAACGAAGTCGGCCGGTCTCCGAGACGGACTCAGGGTTTGTGTCAATGGCTGTAAACGACTGGGAACCCAAAACTCTCGGGCTTGTCGATACCGCGAAAACACTCCGCTTACCTAAACAGTATAGGTGCAGTACTTCGCACAATTTAAATAAAGCAGTAAAGCATGGCATAAGTACAGAATAGTAATAAAGCCCCAAACTAATTGTGGCCCCCAGTACAGTACTTGGAATCAGGTACTAAATCAATGGGGGTGCCCATACACCCCACCTGTGGTTAGCGCGCTCGATCTCGGAACAGGTGTCAAGAACTCGGGGTCCTACGGGACACAAGTGGACGGTTAACAACCAAATAACATCTATTGCCCACCTGTGCCTCTGCTTACCTACTTCAATTTTAGTTATTAAACAATAATTAAAGCCATGATCATCTCCAACATTAAACATGCGGCAATACTCCAACAACTGTGGTACTTGACGACACGCAACAGCACTTGAGCAAGCGAATACGACGCGCAGGTCCAACTATCTACCAAACAACAGGTAATAGGATGTGTCCAAGGCAATATAAGGCTGTAAGGGATATCACGGGTACAAAAACTAGAGCATCGCAACACAGATAGCAATAGATCAACAGGGGGAATAAATACTATAAAAGTAAGATAGGTAGAAAGGGGAAGATGCTCGCCTGAAAACATTGCCGAAGGTTCATCCAAAGGTCGGGGCAAAGCTCACATCAACTCAACGGCCTTATCCGCGAAGAAGCAAAACACTAGAAGAACACCGGATGCACTATTTAAGATTACGGCAGAAGACCGGGCATGATGCATGTATGATGTATGACATGGCAAAGATGCGATGCAATTAGGCAATATTAAGCGGAACCGGGGTCCCGACAACTAATTAAACGGTTCAAGTTATTTATCTACCCCGCAAATTAAATGTTGGATTAGCAAGACAAAACATGGCTTCGGTTCGCTACACCAATTGAAATGGAGTCCGGAATAAGACAAAGATATCCCGCATATAGACTCCATACTTAATTATGAGATGAACTAGCATAATGCCCCCAAACCACAGACAAGTATGCATGCATGAACAATTTAAGATGCATCAGTTGATAATGTCATATTATAAAATAATGGGGTCTCGGATACGGAATCACATTAGGGTTCGGCGAACTTGGGCTCCGAGGGGTTCGGGGTTGGGTCTCAGGGTCTGGATCTGGGGTTCGGTCTCGGCGGGATCGTTCTCGGATAACGGAGTAGATCTCGGCGCATCCGAGAAGAAGAACTTGGTTGGCGTCGGGGGCACATCGGATCCGCCCTGGTCGGTGTCGATCTTGTCATCACGAAGATCTTGTCGGGACCTCGTATTGGGTCGGTATTGGCGTCCGGGAAGAAGAACTTGGCATTCTGCATCGGTGTCCTTACCGTCCGTGTTCTCGAGCATCGCATCCGGGAAGGAGTACTTGTCGCACATGTGGTCTTCGGGTCCGGGGTCCCAGTCATGGCGTCCCATTGTAGATCTTGTTGATGGTCCAGCAAAAGCCACCGGGTTCGGTCTTGGTTCCATTGTCGATGGCGATCTTGTCGGAACACTTCGAGTGGTGAAGATCTTGAGGTCCCAAGGGGTTCGGGTTCGGTCTCGGCGCCGGGATCGGTCTTCGGACACGAGGCTTCAGGGTTCGACCATCGGATCCATGTCGGCGATCTTGTGGTTTCATCCAATACATGAAGGAGATCTTGGGGTTCCGACGGCCGTTGTTGTTGCCGTCCTCGAGTGGCGTCAACGGTGGACGAACTTGGTGCTTCACAACGGTCTTGTCTTGTTAGTACAATAGCACAACACCTTGCCGTCAAGGTATAGAACAAGGGAATGGGATTGGTAGATGGGGTCGGGAGACTGCCGGACGCGGCGCCTCGGCAAGCGGCAAGGGAGACGTCACAGCGACAGTGCAGAGGCGTTCGGGTCCTGGCCGGTTGCAGGGCGGCGCCGACGGTGTACTGCCGGCAAGAGGAGAAGAGGGCCCGCACGGGGAGCGCTCAGGCTCGGGAGGAGAGGCCCGGGGTCGGCGCGCGAGAGGCAGCGCTGGCGTGGCTTGCTCAGAGAGGCCCTGTGCAGAGGGACGAGGGCGAAGGAGAGGAGCTACAGACGGCTTGGGGAAACGAGGGCGTCGTCGGGCGGCGAGGAGATGAGGGCGCCCTGCGGCCGGAGGAGCTTCGTGGGCGGCGGGGAGATGAGGGCGCCCTGCGGCCGGAGGAGCTTCGTGGGCGGCGGGGTGCACCTGGCTCGGGGGCGAGGAGAGGAAGGCGCCGGAGGTCACACAGGTCGCCGACGCCGGAGAACGCGGGGCTCGCATGGAGGTGTGCGGCCGCGGGAGGGAGCGAGGGAGGCGGTCGACGGCAGGGCGCGGGTGGCGGCCAGGCGACGATGTCGCTGCCGGCAGCGGTGCCTGGGAAGGAGGAAGACAGAGCCGCGGGGCAGGAGAGGGAGGACGCGGGGTGGGGCCAAGCGGGAGCGTGCGGGAGTGGTGGTTCGCGGGGGTGGGCGGTTGGTGGAGCTGCGAGGTGGGCCAGGCGGAACAGGGGATGCGTGTGTGCGTTTGTGTGTGGGGGGGTTGGATCGGGTCAGGGGGGGCCTGCAGGGAGCGTGCGGTGGTGGGGTGGGGCCCAGGGAGTTGGTGGGGTCAGGCGGGTGGTGTGGAAGCAGCTGGGTGAGGTGGCAGGTTAGGAGTGGATGGGGGATTGGGCCAGGGTGACGTGTCGGGTGGTGATTGGCCGGGGTGAGGTGGAGGGCTGGATAGGACTAGAGTGGGTAGAGTATTTGGTAGCTTAGGTTTTGGGTGTTCTGGGGTAGGTAGGGTTTTATAATTTATTTTAAAAGCCTTTTGTAAATTGTTTTTAGACAAACTGAGATATCCGGAAGCACCGGTGTTTTGATTTAAAGTAATAGGGAGAAATTAATATAGAAAAACAAAATAGGGCTTTTAGCAAAATAGTTTTAGACAGATAGATGTATGATGATGTCATGATGATGCAATACACAAAATCAACGCGATTTTCTAGTAGTGGTTTTGCGGGATGCCACAGTTTGAAATAAAAAAACCATTTATATGCCAACTTTACTATTCATATGAGGCATGGTTTTGCTCTTATTTTCAAAGGACCAAACTGTGTTTGTGTAAATAGTAGTGTTTGACACACTTTTGAGTGCAAGGTTCACACTACAAAAATCTAGAAAATATTTGAATTCAAACATGTTTGAAAAAGTTTTGAAAACCATTCCTGAAAAATCAAATAGAAAAAGAAAAGGCTAAAAGAAAAAATAAAACAGGCGCCAGCCTTTCGGCCCAGCACCAGATCTAGACCAACAGCCCACCGGGCCGTTCCCCCCCCCCCCTCTCTCTCACCCGCGCTCACCTTACCCCGCAGCCACTGCCACTAGGCCCGAGCCAACTCAGCTCTTTCTTCCCCAAATCTCGCACGCGACCACGTCATAGCCGGCCGTTTCCTCCTCTTCACTGCCATGATCAATTCCAGTGATTCACCGCGCGATTGACGCACCTGCTCTGGCTATTTAGTCACCACCCCACTGCGGTCTTCCCCCCCCCCCCCCCCCCCAAACACCCATGCCCAATCGCCCCTAGGCTGCTCGCATTTGAGCTCAAACCGCTACTGCCCGACGAACTACGGCGAGGTATTCCAGTGAGGCTCGAGTGCCCCCTTGCCCCTTGTTCATACGGTGTTGTTCCTCTGCCTCTTGTGCATCTTACGACACCACTAGTTCGTCATGTACTAGCCCAAGTCGTCGACTCCGTCAAGCACTGCAAGCACCCGAGGCAACCATCAACTCCGGCGAGCAATCCTGGTATGAATCGCTTGCCCCTTGATCTCCGAACCAAGCCAACTTGTTCGCATGAACCTTGCGCATGTCCTAATACACTTCGTTTGTGCTAGGGTGATCCAGAGCGTCGCCGTCGTCTTCGATAACCCGTCCCCGATGCTATTGAGGATTCCGACGAGATTTTCCGGCCGCATCAACACGCCCCTGTCCAAGCCGAAGCCACCTTGAGCATCCTCGCAACCGAACGACACTGGTAAGCCACTGGACAGCCCCTAGCCCCCTCTGGAATCACCAGAGCATCGCCGGCAGAAGTGCTGCCGCCGCTAGCACCCATTCGCGCCGCCCATCTGTGGTCGCATGCATGAGATTTGGGGAAGAAAGAGCTGAGCTAGCTCGGGCCCAGTGGTAGTGGCTGCGGGGTAAGGTGAGTGCGGGTGAGAGAGAGAGAGGAGGGGGGAATGGCCGGGTGGGCTGTTGGGCTGGATCTGGTGCTGGGCCGAAAGGCTAGCACCTATTTTATTTTTTTCTTTTAGCCTTTTCTTTTTCTGTTTGATTTTTCAGGAATGGTTTTCAAACCTTTTTCAAACTTGTTTGAATTAAAATCTTTTCTAGATTTTTGTAGTGTGACACTTGCACTCAAAAGTGTGTCAAACACTACTGTTTACACAAACACACTTTGGTCCTTTGAAAATAGGAGCAAAACCATGCCTCATATGAATAGTAAAGTGGGCATATAAATGGTTTTGTTTGATTTCAAACTTTGAATTTTTTTGTGTCAACCCTAAATGTTATGAAAATATGAATGCAATGCATTCTTTTGCAATTCATGATTTTTGGGATGTTACAGTTGAGAAGCTTCTAGTGCACCGTTAGATCTAGATCCTAGGGTTTAGATTAGATCGTAGGCCAAAGCGGTATCACCAGATCTGGGCCACAGGATCTGACTTAAATCCAACGGCCCACGTGCGTGATCCACGGGAAGCGGTAAGGGCCAATCAGACATAGCCACGTGTCTGTGTTCTGTTTAAATAAAATCCAGAAAAGGTTTTTGAATGTTTAAACTTATAAAATTCATATCTTCTGTTCTGTTTATCCAAAAAATGCAAATAAGATATCATTGGATTCAGAAAAATGAGCCCTACATTACTGTGGGATTAAATTTGTATTTTTCGTCTGGAAAAAGAGGATTATTTGCAGAACACTTTGTAGCCCTATTTTGACTATATAAAATTTTTATAAAATGGTTTTAAAGTAAATATGAGTTTATTTAGACTTTAGATAGATCACTTTGTGTTCATACTATTTAGTTTGATTTGTTTAGTATAGAAAAGTCATTTCATGGCATTTGCATGCATTCATATTATTTTGCTTGAATATTTGAATGTGAATTTGGTGTTATCATTTTATGTGTAGATTTTGGTGCTAGTGGTGATTGTGAGTGTGAGGATTGTTGCTACTCCCCCAAATACTACCAAGGTAATTGGTGCTTCATGTATTTTTTTCCTATTATTTTGACTATGCACTAGTGATATTTTGAATAGGGCTTGCATGGAATTTTTGCTAAGTATATATATGATATGCCTTGGGAAATCCTAGTAGTTGTAGTCTTGGTAGAATTTTCTCTAAGTCAAGATAATTGTTATGTTATCATGCTTAGCCTATATAGTAGCAAACAAGGGTGGAATATATTCATGCTATGGGAAATATTGCTAAGTCTTTGACTTGTGTTTTGCTTAATAAAATAACTAAGTGAATGAATCACCTGGGTGGAATGGTATGATGGTTTATGTTGAGTGGTTACACAAGGCCCATGTCTATGGTTTGCCTTGTGTATCTCACTTGTGGAAAGCCACCCAGGCACAAAGGGATTTGAGATGTTTAGTGTTGAGGGCTTCTAGTGCAACCACATGGCATATGGGCTCTGCCTTGATCATATAGGTTGCAATAACTTAGCCAGATGGACAGTTGGTGGTAGGGTGATAGGATGGAACGCGTCCATGGTGGTCTAAGGGAAGGCTTCTAAAAGGTCTCGTCTCGATGCATGTCGAGTCTTGTGGAGAAAGTGCACCACCTCTCGAGAGGGTAAAACCTAAGTACTTAGCCATGTCCCCGGCAACGGACAATTTGAGCATCAAAGACATTGAAGCTATCAAGGATCTCCTCATCCCAATTTCTAAGTTAAAAACTTGTGGGTGAACAAGTGTAAAGGTTCACCAATGTCTATTGGTGGTTCCTTGGGAGTTTTTGTCAAGCAAAACTTAGTGTTTTCAACTGATAAGAAAAACCTATTTGAGCAAAGCAAGCCTAAGCTACACTTAGCCAAATTCATATAGATGTTAGAAACTACTATTCTACTATGGTATCACTTGCCAATACTATTCCAAATGTATTGACCCAATGTGGCTGTACCTTACGATGTTACAGGTTACTCTGATGGAGATTAGGGTTGTGAGTCTACACTCAACATGCTTGCCCGTGGCACATGAAGATGAAGACTTGTAGTTATTTACTTTATGTTATAAACTCTTGTATCAAGCCTTTGGCTATTGAGTTGTAAAAGACTAAGTTTATCTCTGGAATGACGATGTAATAAAGACCTTTGTATATGTGTACTTCATCTTAAACTGTGGATGCTAACATTTGATCCAGGTACTAGCATTGCAATCACAGGGGCCTTTACCTTTATAAAGGTGGGGTCTTACATGGACTGAGTTCCTCTATCTGACACAATACTCTTAGGTACTCCATGCAGACACACAATCCTGTTCATATTGATCTTGGCCAATTTAGCACTTGTATAAGTAGTCTCCGCGGGTATGAAATGAGCCACTTTAGTTAAGCGATCCACAACAACCCATATAGAATCGTATCCAGATCTGGTGCTTGGTAGTCCGGTGATAAAATCCATACCAATCTTATCCCACTTACAATCAGGTATTGGTAGTGGTTGCAATAACCCTGCCAGTTTCTGATGCTCCGCCTTCACTCGACTACACACATCACACAAAGCAATGTGTTCCGCGATATCTTTCTTGAGGTTGTTCCACCAAAATCTTTCTTTCACATCCATGTACATTTTGGTGTTACCTGGATGAATAGAATATGGTGAATTGTGTGCTTCTTGCAGAATCAATTTCTGAAGCTCTGGATCTTGTGGAATGCAGATACGCTTTCCATACCATAAAACTCCCTATTCATATTCATGGAATCCTTTCGCCTTTCCTTTACTAATTTTATTCTTAATCTCCTCTATTTCCTTGTCCATCTTTTGGGATTATTTGATCTTATCCAAGAGTGTTGGTTGAACTTCCAAAGACATGAGTGTTGGAGATATGCCCTAGAGGCAATAATAAAAGTGGTTATTATTATATCTTTGTGTTTATGATAAATGTTTACATTCATGCTATAATAGTATTAACCGGAAACATTAATACTTGTGTGATTTGTAAACTAAATTAGAGTCCCTCGTAAAGCCTCTTTATAATACTAGCTTGTTGGTTAATAGATGATCGTGGTTTCTCGATCATGAACATTGAGATGTTATTAAAAACAAGATCATATCATTAGGAGAATGGTATGATGGACATACGCCTATAGATAAGTGTAGCATAAAGATCATGTCATTTCAATAGTTCGTTCACTATAATCTTTCTGATACATAGTAACCTAATTCCTTCGACCATGAGATCATGTTAATCACCATCACCGAAAGGATGCTTTGATGACATCAAACACCGCACCGTAACTGGGTGGCTATAAAGGTGGCATTGAGTGTTCGGAAAGTATGTGTTGAGGCACATGGATCAAGAGTGGGATTTGTCCATCCATATGACGGATAGATATACTCTGGGCCCTCTCGATGGAATGTCATCCAATTAGCTTGCAAGCATGTGACTGGCTCACAAGGGATCACTTATCACGGGAACGAGAAAAGAGTAATTATCGGTAACGAGGTTGAACTAGGTATGCAAAGATACCGACGATCAAACCTCGCATAAGTAACTATCACGAGACAAAGGGAAATCGGTATCGTATGTAAGTGGTTCATTCGATTGCAAAGTAATCGTAGAAATATGTGGGAGCCATATGAATTTCCAGATTCCTCTATTGGTTATTGATCGGAGAAGTGTCTCGGTCATGTTCGCATAATTCACGAACCGTAGGGAGACACACTTAAGGATTCGATGTTGTTTAGTAGATATGGTATGTAAGTAGGGAAACCGAATGTTGTTCGCAGTCTCGGATGGGATCTGGGATCTCACGAGGAGATCCTGAATGTTCCAGAGAATAAGATTCATATAAGGAAATGATTCACGATTCCAGAGTTCGGGAATGATTTCGATGTTTTCATCGAAGAGGTTCTAGAAGGGTCTAGAAGGTTCACCGGACCGGAGGGGGAATGGTCCATGAATGTGTCATGGTTAAGTGGAATGATTGGATAATGTGCTAGGTCACTTCGGTTGGGCATTTGCGAGAGAGAAATAAAGCTCTAAATTGAAAGTCAAAAGGGAGGTTTGAAAAGTCAAACTGGAACAATAGTTTCCTTGTGGAAGAAGGAAAGAGTCCTTCCTTATATCCAACTTGGGTTTGGGTATGGATTCAAACTCCCCTCTCCCAAGCTGCCCTCCCTCTCATAAATAGAGGGGGAGGGCTGCCCCAAAGCACACAACACCACCCCTTCCCACCCGTGCGTCGTCGCCGCCCACGCCGCCGCCGCCGGCCCGTCGTCGTAGGCCTAGCCGCCGCTGACACCTCCTCCTCCTCTTCGGCCTTCTAAACCTAGATTGCTGGAAACCCTAGATCCACCATAACTCGCACCGGCTTAGGCGAAGCCCTACGGGATCTTCCCTCTACTTCCAACACCACGTTGTCGTGCTACTGGAATCGTGAGGGGAGAACTACAACCTTCGCTGCCTGCGGGAACAAGGGAGAGGAAGGTATTCATCGAGTACCGAACGTGTGACCGACTGCGGAAGCGCTGCCGGAACGCAGCGCTGGAAGGATCGTCTAAGCGATCTTGAGATTGACAAGTGTACGACTACATCACCCACGAGAATCTGCTCTCGTTAACAGCTTTGGAATCTTTGAGGGTGAGTACTCTAATCAACTCGTTGCTTCAATCTAGTAGATAGATCTTGGCTTGTTTGTATGCATGCGGTAGAAATTTTTTGTTTTCCATGCTATGAACCCCAACAGTGGTATTATAGCCTTGTCTATATGTAGATCTGTTGCACGAGTAGAACACAATGGTCATTGTGGGCGTTGATGCTTTTGTTGTCGATTGCTTCTTGTGTACTTTGCATCTTGTGGGATGGTGGGATGAAGCGGCTTGGGCTAACCTTACATGACATCGTTCATGAGACTTTCTCTATGATTGACATGCAACTTGTATTGCATAAGTGGCTTTGCGGGTGCCTGTTTCTCCCAACATAGTGAATATTCAATTTACAACGATAACTGACAATACTAGTATCAACATTGTGGTTCTTGTTCGTAAGTTAGAACGACACTTATTGAAAGCCCCAAATCACGTAAAACATGCAAAGAAAATTAGAGGCGTCTAACTTTGTTTTGTAGGGGTGTGATGTGATGTGATATGGCCATGATTGTGATTATATATGATGTATGCAATGTTCCTTATTGTAAGTCGGCAACCGGCAGGAGCCATATGGCTATCTTTTAATTCCGTTAAGACTTGCGTGTCTATTATTCAAACTAGTTGTAATAGTTGATGCCGGTGGATGACAACCATGAAGTGTCGCCATTGACCTTGACGCCATGCCGGTGATGATGGAGATCATGTTCGTGCTTGAAGATGGAGATCGAAAGAACAAGAAGAAAGGCCATATCATATCACATATTTTGAATTGCATGTGATGTTAATCCTTTTATGCATCTTGTATTGCTTAGTTCGCGACGGAAGCATTATAAGATGATCCCTCTCACAAAATTTCAAGTTATAAAGTGTTCATCCTTAGTAAGCACCGTTGCTAAAGCTCGTTGTTTCGAAGCACCATGTGATGATCGGGTGTGTTAGATTCTGCGAGTGTATACAACGGGAGCAAGCCAGAGTTGCTCATGCGGAAGCTAAGGTTTGATCTTGACGAGCCTAGCATGTACAGACATGGTCTCGAAACACGGATCACCGAAAGGTAAAGCATGAGTCATATAGTAGATATGATGAACATGTTGATTGTTGGCCATTGAAGCTACATCAACTCTCGTGATGATCGGTTTTGATTTGGTGGATTTGGTTCGTGTGATCACTAAAACAATGTGAGGGATATTGTTTTGAGTGGGAGTTCACCTAGATTAATTTAACTATTAATTAGAACTCAATTTGTCATAAACTTAGTCTGAACTATTGCATATATGTTGTAGATCATTGGCGGCCACTACCATCAATTTTAATGCGTTCCTAGAGAAAGAAAAGTTGAAAAACAATAGAAGCAACTTCGCGAATTGGTTCCGCAACTTGAGGATTGTCCTCAATGCTGGTAATTTGACCTATGTGCTAGATGCACCGCTGGGTGACCCACCTGCAGCTGATGCTACCGATGAGGTAAAGAATGTTTTCCTCACTCGGAAGAATCAGTACTCCACAGTTCAGTGTACTATCTTGTATAGTTTGGAATTGGAGCTTCAGAAAAGGTTTGAGAACCATGACCCACATGATATTGTCCGTGAACTCAAAATGATATTTGAGGCTCACGCGGTAGTTGAGAGTTATGAGTGTAGAGGTCCCAACCTGATAAGGTAGAGATCCCTGTGTTTACAATGCTAGTCCCTGGATCAATAGATAGCATCCAAAGTTTAAGATGTAATAGCAAGAAACAAAGGTCATAGTACAACTTTATAACCAGGAATAAAATAGTTCATTACATCTTACATAGCTCATTTGGCTATCTCATTACAATGCAGCAGAAATAACTATATAGCATGGAGTCCTTCATCTTCAAAGTGCCACAGGAAATCATGTTGGTTGTAGACCTGTAATCCTATTCAACACACTTCACTAACATCAAACAAACCTGCAACATAATAAGTTACAGCCACAAGAGTCAATACATTTGAATTGTATTGGCAAGTGATACTATGGTAGAATAGTGGTATCTATCATCAATATGCATTTGGCTAAATGGATCTTAGGCTTGCTTTTCTCAAAATAGATTTTCCTTATCATTTGGAAACACTAAGTTTTTATTTGTCAAAATAACCCAAGGAACAACCAATAGAATTGGTTAACCTTTAACCCTTGTTCAACCACAAGCTTTTAACTTAGAAATTGGGATGAGGAGATCCTTGATAGCTTCCATGTCTTGATTGTCAAATTGTCGATTGCCGGGGACACAGCTAAGTACTTAGATTTTACTCTCTCAAGAGGTGGTTCACTTTCCCCACAAGACTCGACATGCATTGAGACAAGATCTTTCAGAAGCCTTCCCTTAGACCAAAATGGACGCGTTCCAAACCTATTACCCCCTAACACCAACTGTCCATCTGGTTAAGTTATTGCAACCTATATGATCCAGGCAGAGCCCATATTGCCATGTGGCTGCACTTGAAGCTTCTCAACATTGGACATCTCACATCTCTTTGTTCCTGGGTGGCTTCCACAAGTGAGATACACTAGGGTAGGCCATAAATATGGGGCCCTGTGTAACCACTCAACATAACTCATTCACACCATTCCACCCAGGTGATTCATTCACATAGTTGTTTTATTAAACAAAACACAAGTCATAGACTTAGAAATATTTCATAGCATGAATATAATCCACCCTTGTTTTCTACTAGCTAAGCTAAGCATGATAGTAGTAGGGATCTTAACTTAGGAAAATTCTACTAAGGCATCATGTACTAGGATTTCCCAAGGCATAGCATACTTAGTAAAATTCCATGCAAGTCCTACTCAAAATATCACTAATGCATAGTGAAAATAATGGGACAAAAGTATGAAGCACCACTTGACTTTTTAGTGGATAATATAGATTCACTCCTTGATCTTTCATTTGTCACACTCTTCAAAGTTCACTACAATTCAATCAAGGCACAAATTCAATCTAGCGTTCACCACATAGAATAAAGAAAACAAAACTATGCATGCAAGCATGCAAAATATTTTTTTATTGTAAAAGTGGTTTCTAATAGGCTATAAACATTTTAAAACACCTACTGGTAATTTATAAACGTGGCAAAACCATTTAAAATCAAGTTAGTGAAAATGGGCCATTTAAATCATTTTTGTTTTGCTAGAAATCATTTAAATCAAAGTAATAATTCCTAGTGTTAGCCAAAATGTTTTTAAACACAAATATTAATAATTAGGGTCAAAGTGTTTTAAAACAAATCCATTTTCAAAAAGGTTTCACTCAAAACCATTTTTTAAATCAAAGCAATAATTTTATTTTAATAGAAATGCCTTTATTCAAAGGAATAATTTCTATGGTTAATCAAATATATTTTTAAATCCAAAACTTAGTGGTTTAGGGTCAGAGAGTTTAAATCAAACCATTTGCAAAAGATTTTACTCAAAAACCATTTTTAAAACATAATCAACAATTTTTGTTTTACTAAAAATGCTTTTATTCAAGGAATAATTCCTTTGTTACACAAAATATACTTTTAAATCCAAAAGTTGGTTTTCATGGTCAGTAGGTTCAAAAAAAAACCATTTACAAAAGATTTTACCATAAAAACATTTTTAGAAAAAATTTTATACACGAAATAAGCCTAGAAATGTTTCTATAAAAACAACCAATTTTACAGAAGCAAAATACTAAAGTAAGGGAATGGTTGCAAAGGTTTCATTTTTCTGAATCCATTAATATAAAATTTGTAAATTTTGGACATGTAGATTAAAAGTTATAAATTTTGGAAGTTTAAACAATCTATAATCATTTCTGGAATTTAATCAAACAGAACATGCCACGTGTCTCATTCTTACTGGCGTGTACCGGTTCGCATAGATCGACTAATGAGGGTTGTTGGATCTAACTAGCATCGCACGGACTAGATCAACAGATACCGCTTCGCTGGCTGTTCTATCCTAGCCAACAGATCATCATCCAACGGTCCAGAACACAACGACCATAGATGGGCAGCGTGGCGACGGTGGACAGCGGCGGCGCGCTCTGCTCACGATGGTTCCAGCGATACAGGAAGCAAGAGAGGGACAAGAAGCTCATCGGGTTCGTCGTGACGCGGGGAAGCTCGAGGTGGTCGACGTCGACAAAGGGGAACATGGAGTCTCTGGCGATTCCTCGCCGAAGTTCATGACAACGTCGAGCTTGTCTATTCATCAAAGGAGGCGAGGATTTAAGGCACGCTAAGACAAACGGAGGGCGTCGTTATATGCGTAAGAGTGTCACGAGCACAGGAGCATCAAAGAGAGGGGAAGGGGAGGTCAGACTTTACCGGGGTAGCTCGTCGGAGAGGGGGCAGAAGATGGTGACGCTCAGTCGTTGATGTTGCCGAGGCTGCAGGGCACGCGCAGGCGAGCTGTGGGTGATGTTGCCGAGGCTGCGGGGCATGCGCGGGCGAGCTGTGGGTGCTGGAAGATGCGTAAGGAGATGGGGACCAGTCTCGTGGGAACTGGGGGCAGTGGGGGTGACGGTGTTCGCCGGAATTTGCCGATGAGCTCGTCGAAGCAGAGGAGGTGTTGGCAAGAAATTCAGGCAACCTAGGGGCAGAGAGGTTGTGGCATCTGAGGGGAAAGAGAGAGGGGGCATGGGCGATTATGATGGCATCGTTGCTGGCGAGATTTACTGAGCCTTCAACGCGAATTTATGCTGGTTAATCGCGGCAGAAACGGCAGGGAGGTGAGGGGCGAGGTCAGCGTGGGGTGGAGACGACGATGAACTGGCTGTGGGGCCTCGCGGTCAGCGAAGTGAGGGGGTGCACGTGGGGTCACCAAGTCAGCGGCTGAGGGGGTCGTTTTGCTGGTAAGAAAAGAACGGCAGAGAGAGGGTACCGGCTGGGCTGGTTGGGCTTTGCTGGGCTGGGGTCTAGGGTAGTGTCAACACCCGGATTTTTAATCCCAGATGCCTGTTATGCCATACATCGCAATCCCAGGATTACCATTTTTGCGAGACAAAACAGAATTGGATACCATAGTACATCATCCATTACAAACCGTACATAAGTTCTTACACAAATAGGGATCTCATGATCCAGTACTTAATACAACATCAAGCAGCGGAATACGTAATAATAACGGTAGCGTAGGCGAAGCTCCATCTTCGGGTCACATGCAATGCTGACGATGGGAGATGATCCTTGTTGTCGCAACCTTCCTGGGGTCCATCCTCCAGGTACTCCTCTTCATAGTCTGGCCATGGGAATAGCCAGGGACAAAGCCATGAGTACTCTTTAAGTACTCGCAAACTAATACTAACAAGAAAAGGGGGGTTTTGATAATAGGACACTAGGTTCTAGGGTTATTTTGCAAAATCCAGATTTATCTCTACTAAGTCTAGAAGCAATGAATGCTAGTCACAATTTTATAACTCCTAAGTGGGAACTTGTATTTCATATCACAACCCTGTTGTGGTCAAGTCAAACTCTCACTTCATTTCACAAGTCATTTTGAAAAGTCTGACGGGGGAACAGTATGGCCACTCCAACTGTCCATAACCGCGGACGCGGCTATTCGAATAGTTTGACACTCTGCAGAGATTGTACACTTTCACCACAACATTCAATACATCTGTTAGGAACAAATCCTGAATTCACCATACTCAGTATGCGGATAATCCATCCTAACCTTTCAATTACACGCCCTAGTATAAGCACCTCTCCTGTGAGTTTGGCCTCCCAACCATGACCAACTGTCATCTTGGGTACTGCACAGGTGGACAATCTTCACAAGGTAGCCTCAGCTCAGACCTTGGACGTGAGGGAACTAATACTAAGGTATATAAGTTTCCAGTCAAGCCCTACCCAATATTCGGGTATTGTGGTTGTATGATAAAATTGGAATTGTATCGCATCCAGACAACCATCAGTTTTATAAAGGGCTAAGACTCATGCCTCAACATTTTCATCACCCAAAATCATCAGGTGTTCGGAAACACATGTCTAAAACATTTCAATAGAATGATCCATCATTCCAAGGTTTTCATAACCATTTTTCCACCAAGTATTCCCATCTAAAGTTTATCAAGTTTTATGCTTAGCACTAGCATCTACAAGTGGGGGTAAGCATTGATGAGGGGTGGTAAACTAGTGGAGTTCTAACTAAGTTCAATCTCATGCCTTAGGATGACGTAAAGATTATCTAGCTTAGGCCAAGTTTAATGCTCTTTATGCAACCTTCACATATCTTTCTAGTATCTACCATTCTCTTAAGTAAACTCTAAGTAAGAGCTTTGATAAAGAAATAAAGTATAAAGCTTGCAATTAAAACTAGGATGGTTTATCAAGTGGTATAAGCTTGCTAAGTTAATAGCTTGCATAGGTCAATTGAGATAGTAAGGATTGCTAAATTGCAAGTGTTAACTTGCACATTCACTAGTATTAGGCTTGCTAAAGTAGAGTATCTTGCAAGTTTTAGCTTGCCTTGTGCAGAGCAGTGGTTGAAGTTCTCCTCGGCTTCTTCTTCGTAGAATCCTCCTTCCTCCTCGTATCCTTGGTCGGTACTATCGTCTTTGAATAAATACGAGGTACACAATCACCAAACAATAGTTAACTACTTGCAATCATCACACACAAGGGTCCTATAGATGATCTAACATCATCACTAACATTACAAGATTAAAGCTTGGTTTAATTCCTTTTATTTTTAAAAAAGTAATTTCTACTCATTGAAAAACTACTTAAGATTTAATATTCTCCAAACCAAACATGGGATCATGTTGACACATGTCATCACCACATATTTGAGTCCATGGGAATTGATTTAAAGTGGTGTCACAATTTAATGAAGTTTTACTCTTTTATTTCAATTAAATAAAGTGACTAGAAATGCCTATGTGGCATTCTTTTATTGCTTGAACATTATTTCTGCAAGTAAACCTATATATTTTTATATATTCTGAAAGGTATGGTTAAATGTGATTTTTGAGAGTTGGAATCAACTCAAAAGCTAGTATGGTTTAAATTTGAAAAATGTTTGAATGCAGAAAAGCTGCTGCCTTGTTATTTTTACCATGGGTGATCTATAGATCCAAATGACTTGAATCCAACGGGCTTGGATTCAGCATTCTCAGGCCTTTCTAACAAAATTAGTTTCATTCAGTTTGGTGCACTGAATAGATCTGGATTGATTTTTGAAACTGGGTACATAAGTGGGTTTGAAATAAAATGGAAAAGGTTTAATTCAAATAACTGGGCTGCGCGAGAAAAGTTAACGGGCCGGCCTGCTAAGCGTAGCGCTTCTGCGGGCTGCTTAAGTGGCTGTCCCCACTCGTCAGTGAGACAGGGGGTGCGAAGCGGTATGGGGCGCTGTGGATCATGCTTTCTAGTTCTAATCCAACGGCTGGGAGTCATCGTCGACGTTGGGCAACGCCGGCGAGAAAGAAACCTAGCGCGGCCAGTGGGGGTTGCTGGGGGCTCACCGGGGTGCATGCGAGGGTCGGCGAGGCGGGCGAACGACGAAGTCGACGACGGCGAACTCAGGGGTGGTCGCGGCATCTCCTGGGGTGGACGAAATCGATGGCGCCCTTCTTCTCCAGAGGCGGCGGGCTCCGATGAAATTCCGGCGATGCGCTGCTCGCCTTGCTCCGGGAATGGTGTGGCACGATCAGTGATGGGAGGGAAGTATAATGGTGTGAAGAATTCGAGCGGGGGTGGCCTCTATTTATAGTCGAGCGAGGGGACCGACGGGGCGCACGGTGAGCTCGTCGGGGGCGATGGTACAGACGGCTATTGGCATGGGCGAACGTAGGGGACGGTGCGGTGTTCCCTGGCGATGCTCAACGATACGGTGGCGAGACGTGGGGTGGTGCGGGTTGGTCTGGAACATGCGACGCTCTGCACGGCAGAGGCGGCGTCTTCGACGGCGAGCGGTGGCTGTACGTCACGGGGCGGCAAACGAGGATGTCTGGCGGTCTCCTGGGTCGGTGGCGATCGTGTATGCGCGCGATGAGGGCGGCGCGCAGTCTGTGGGCTTCGGTCGAGGGTGGCGCTCTGGCGCACGCTCGGCATGGTCGCTGGCGGTCTGGGCGCGGTACGTGCGTGTGGTCCAGGGGTTGGCAAGGTTCGAGCGGTGGACAGGGAGTGGCGGTGGATGGTGGGCTGCCTCCCAGACATGCTGGCTAGGCTTGTTTCTCCTCCTAGCTTGTTGTCGACATGGGGGTGACAATGGTGCATTCGGCCTGCTCACCATTGATGGCATTGCCAAGCTTACAGTGGTGCTAGTGATTAGTTAAGGTTGTTAGATGATCTACTAAGGCTAGTGGTGCCCAGAGAGGGAACAAGTTAGGCTCAAAACACTGCACACTATAGTGTTTTGATTTTGTTTGATTTGTGTCTGCAATGTGTTTGATGAAATGGCCGCATGAAATCAAGTTTTGAATTTTGAAAATATTTTTGGTGGGTGTGCTGGACTGGTGCTGGTGAGTCTGCAGATGCTTGGGTTTTGAAAGTTGAGCTTGTTTGAGTGGTTTTTGAAAAAGTGGGATCTTCCCATATGATAAAGATTCAATTTTGACTTGTCATTTAAACTATGCATTTGAAAGTTTCTGGATGATCACAAAGTGGGCCTTGATACTTTGTTATGAGTACATTCAAGGGGTGCAAAGATCCAGAAAAGTTTCTGTTAGTTTCTGAAAGTTTGAGACAGCCAAAGTAGGCATGGGAGTTAAATTGGTCAAAATGACCATTCCTTTATTTTATTTGTTTTGCTTTATTTGCCTTTGGGAAAAGTGTGGGAAATGTTTTAGATGATGTTTATTTCTCCTAAGAAACATTTTACAAGCAAGGAAACATACAAACAAGGTGGTTCAAAAGAATTTCAAATTCAATGCATACTCATATGCATGCATTCATAATTTTATTTAGAAAAGTTTTGTTTACCCTAATTTTGATGATTAGAGTTTGATGATCCAAGTTTAGTATTTTTGGGATGTTACAAACCTTCCCCCCTTAAACCAAATCTCGTCCCGAGATTAGAAAAAGGATGAAAAGATTACCTAGGATTTGAAGAGATCGGGAAACTCTGTCCTGATGTGATCTTCGCGCTCCCAGGTAGCTTCCTCTTCCGTGTGATTGCTCCACTGAATCTTGAGAAACTTGATGCTTCGGGTTCGGGTGGTTCGAAAAGCTTCTTCCAAAATACGGATGGGTACTTCGGGATAGGTCAGGTCATCGTTGATCTCTATGGTCTGGTGATCGATATTTTTGAACACTTCGGTCTTCTCGGGGACTTCGAGACACTTGCAAAGTAACGAGATATGGAACACATTTTGCACGGCTGACATCTCTTCGGGTAGTTCCAATTGATACGATACTTCTCCTCGACGGTTCAGAATCTTGAAAAGTCCGATATATCTGGGAGCTAACTTTCCTTTGAGTTGGAAACGCTGCATTCCCTTCAATGGCAACACATTCAGATAAACAAAGTCTCCTATGTTGAAGGGGAGGTCTCTACGTCTCTTGTCGGCGTAACTCTTCTGTCTGGATTGGGCGGTCTTGAGGTGCTCACGAATCTTGTGAACCTTCTCTTCTGCTTCTCGTAGGATGTCGGGTCCGAAGATCTGACTCTCTCCTACTTCCGACCAGTTCAAAGGGGTGTGACACTTCCTTTCGTACATGAATTCAAAGGGGGCCATTTGCAAACTGGCTTGATAACTGTTGTTGTATGAAAATTCTGCAAATGACAGACAGTCTTCCCACTTGGATCCATATTCTAACACACATGGTCTCAGCATATCTTCGAGTATTTGATTTACTCGCTCCGTTTGTCCATCGGTCTGAAGGTGATACGCGGTGCTGAAATCTAGACGGGTTCCTAAACCTTCTTGGACTTTCTTCTAGAATCTCGAGGTAAACTGAGTTCCTCGATCCGATACGATGTTTTTGGGGACTCCATGCAAACTAACGATTCTAGCAATGTACAGCTCCGCTAGCTTCGAACTCTGATAGGTGGTCTTGACGGGTAAGAAATGGGCGACTTTGGACAATCTGTCCACTATGACCCAGATAGAGTCATTTCCCCTACTAGAGGTAGGTAGTCCAGTGATAAAGTCCATTCCAATAGAATCCCATTTCCATTCCGGAATCTGCAAGGGTTGCAACAATCCAGCGGGTCTTTGATGTCCTGCCTTGACTCGCTGACATATATCACACTTGGCGATATAGCTTCCTATTTCTCTCTTCATCTTATGCCACCAAAATTGCTCCTTTAAATCTTGATACATCTTAGTTCCTCCGGGATGGATAGAATAAAGAGTATCATGAGCCTCCTTCAAAATAACTTCTTTCAACTCAGAATCTGCTGGTACACAAAGGCGTCCTTTGTACCACAAAACTCCTTCTCCGTCCACGGTGAATCCAGGCACCTTGCCTGTACCGATACGACGCTTGATTCCGTCAATACTAGCATTTCCCTTCTGCGCCTCTTTAATCTGACTGATCAAAGTGGGATGGAGTTCTATGCTAGCCAAAAATCCTTCACTTACTAATTCCATCCGAAAATCTTCCATCTCTTTGTGCAAACTTGGTTGCTCCTTCAAAATCATGGAGTTCAAGCGGCACGGCAATCTGCTAAGGGCATCGGCTACTACATTGGCTTTACCAGGGTGATAGTGAATGTCCAGATCGTAATCCTTGATTAGCTCAATCCATCTTCTTTGCCTCATATTTAGCTTCTTCTGAGTGAATATATACTTCAGGCTCTTGTGATCCGAATAAATATCACAACGGTTTCCCATCAGGTAATGTCTCCATGTTTTCGGGGCTAGAACTACGGCTGCGAGTTCGAGGTCATGGGTTGGGTAATTTTGCTCATGTTGTTTCAGTTGTCGAGATAGATAAGATATAACTTTGCCTTCTTGCATTAGCACACATCCGAGACCAATCTTGGATGCGTCACAATACACATCGAAGGGCTTCGTGATATCCGGCATGATCAAGATTGGGGCTAAAATCAATCTCCTCTTGAGTTCTTGAAAACTTGATTCACACTTGTCTGTCCCTTCAAACTTCTTATCCTTCTTCAGCAATTGGGTCATGGGTCTGGCGATACTAGAGAATCCTTATACGAATTTTCGGTAATATCCCGCCAATCCGAGTAATGCACGAACTTGGGTTTGAATGGTTGGGGCTTGCCAATCTTCTACATCTTTCACTTTTGTAGGGTCCACGGCAATTCCTCTGGCTGATACAATGTGACCGAGGAATCCTACCTCCTGTAACCAGAATTCACACTTGCTAAACTTGGCATACAGCTGATGCTCTCTAAGGGTTCCAAGAATGGTCCTGTCACATCCCAAATTTTTCCAAATTTTGAAATGTGAAAATAAAATAAACAAAAGAAATAATTGTTGAAATTTATGGGGAAAGAAACTTTTTGCTTCTAATTGGAAACATTAAAACCTTTTAAACTATTACAAAAGTTTTCCCCCAAATAAAGGTACTCCATAAAATAAAAATATCATTTAACAAAAACCCTAAGATCAAAGCATCAAGATTATCCATATATCTCCTCTACTTCAAAATTTTAATTTGCAAGGTTCCCCTTCAAAATATTTTTCACAAACTTCCTGTATTTGAAAATCTATTTTTAATCTTGAGGAATGTTCTTGAACAAAAACCATCTATACATCTCAACTACTTCATTTACATTTTTCAAACAACCTTTGTTTTGTTTTGAACCAAAAATAAAAGCAAAGAGTCTCATTTTAAAATAAGCACCATAGCTTATGTGAGCTATTTTAAGATTTTATAAAATTATCCTCTCATATTTTTAAACTTTAATTCATGGTTATCCATGTAAAGTGGAACTAAATCGAATCAAGTTCAAATAAGAAAAGAATCTAAGTCATTCCAAATATATTGCCCTGGAACTAGGCCAATATCGCACACACGCAATCGTATAATAATTGACTAATTAATAATTCAGAAAATTAAATATTTCCAAATATATAAAATTTATGTCCTAAAATGTTGCCCATAAATTTATGAACCCGCAGAAATTTGAATCAATAAATTCGGAGCTCTAAATCAAAAGTTATAAAAGAATTAAGAAATAGGAAAAAATATAAAACGAAAAAAATAGAGAGGCCGGCCAGGCCAGCCAAAATGGGCCGGCCCAACCAGGCCGATTGGCACAGGCGACCAGGCATGCACGCGACCAGGCATGTACAGGAGCATTTGGTCTTCATTTTCTTTGAATCTAATGCTCCTAAATGACTCTCAATTTCCCTCCTAAATTGCACTAAATGTCCTCTAATTTCTCTCCCTCTTTAATCTCCATTAATCCAGCCCCCACCCCCTCCTATATAAACCCCACTTCAGGAAATTTCATAAGTTTTCAACTCATCTTAGCCCCATTTTCGTCCAAAATTCTTCCCAATCTTCTCCACCCAAATCGACCTTCAAAACGACCTCGGATCGTGGTGGCTTGAAGACGGAAGTTGTTCCCCTCGTCAAAACGGTTCCATTCCCGCTGGTTTCACCTCGTTTCGTTCAACGAGCAGAGAGAAAAACAAAGTCATAGATTTAGATCTTAGAAGGTACAATCCATTTTACGCCCACCTCGTTGCTCCAAATTCAATTTCCTTTAAACAGTAGATAAATCTAGTTGTTATCTACAACTTTCATGTAGAAAGTTTTTCCATCCGAGCAACTTTTTCTGTAGTCAAATCTGACATCATCATGACATCAGCGTAGTCAACAGTCAACTTAGTCAGATTAGTCAAAGTCAATTTCAGTCAATTCCCGAGTTTGACTTTTCCAGATTTTAGTATGAACTTGTATAATTCATAGAAAAAGATTTAAAAGTCCAAAAATTGTAAATTTGGTATCCTTGAAAAGCTGAGATTCTGTAGAATCCATTTATGCAGTAATATTACTTATTCTCTGTGCAAAAAATTGATTTATAAATTAAATGGTTTAATTGGTAATTTTCACCATAAAAATTATATCTTTAGTTCTGTATATCCAAATTTAACAAATAATATGTCTATGGATTCACAAAAACGAGTAGAACATAGTGGACCCATAATTCGGTATTTTTGAGTCTGTTAAAATCACGTTTTATACAGAACCATTTGTGGACTATTTTGAGTTTAAAAATTGTTGTGTAAATTATTTTTAAGTGAATCCTTTTGTAGATGGTTGTATATTGAACCCTCTGTACAGTAAGACCAAAATATAATTTTATTCTAGCATAAATAAGATCGCGGAAATTATTTAGTAAGAACATACTTTCCAAGTGTTAGAAAATATTGCTAATTGCTACAATTGCACAAATGGTTGGATTTGTAATCTTGAAAATATAAAATGTTCATAAATCACTTAGTAAATGTTCAGAACCTTGTTATAAAAATTTGTACAATAAAAATTTCCATCTTGCATGTTTGCATACTTTGCATGATTTTTGTGTTGCCATTAGTGTTGATCTTGTGTATGTTTTGTCTTGGTTGTTTTGCTTGATAGATTGTGTTGATTGTCAAGTGTGTTATTGCGAAGAGTGTACCAACACCACCAACTACTAAGGCAAGTGACACTATCATCGAAGTCCTACTATTTTCATTACACTTAGTGGATTTTGAAACATGCATGACAAGGATTACTATATTTTATGCTATGCTAAATCCTAATAGGATACCCTTATATATTCCTTAGTGGAAACAATGTAGTTGTAGTATGCTTAGCCCTGCTATATATTGGGATGGGATACATGTTAAGATTATATGAAGAGTTGAAAAAGATATATGTTTATATAATAAAACAAGTACTCAATGAACCACCTGGGTGGACAAGGATACTCAAGTTTTGTACAAGGTGGCAACAAAAGGAACCATGTTTATATGGCAATCTCTTTTTGTTGTGCACTAGAAGAAAACCACCCAGGGACTTAGAGATTGAACATGTTTCTCGTACAGTGGCTTCCATGTACAGCCACATGCTAAATGGGCTCTGGCTTAGTCAACTACATAGTGGAAGACCCGTGCATTTGCATCTTCAGGTTAACTAGATTTATGCTAGGGAACTTGAAACCCTACATTGGTGCCTGGATGACAAGCTAGCATTGTGTATTGGGAGGACTCCTATGGAAAGACTTTCTCACATTCTCAATCTGTCAGTACTCCATCTTGGTGAGTACTTATCCAGCGGCCACTGGTGGCATCAAGATGAGATTGTGTCATGTGGGTAAAGTGTACAACTTCTGCAGAAGATCAAATTCTAAGTACTTAGCCATGTCCCCGGTTATGGACAACACTGAGCAACTAAGGCCTGAAGCTATGGAAGATATCGACATTCCAATTTCTCAAAGTTAAAAACTTGAGGGTGACAACAAGGGATTATAAGCACTTGGAGTTTTCCAAGAAGTTCAAAAAGATTTGACAAAAGATCAAAACTATTTTGAAAAGATAGGACAAAACTATAATGCTTTCTATAAAGAGCTTAAACCCCACTTAGCCAAATATGCATGTAATGATAGGATCCACATATTTCTACATAGTAGTGAAACTTGCCAATACAATTCAAATGTATTGACCCTTGTGGCTGCAACTTATTATGTTACAGGTTTGTTTGATGTTAGTGAAGTGTGTTGAATAGGATTACAAGTCTATAACCAACATGATTGCCTGTGGCACTTTGAAGATGAAGGACCCCATGCTAATAGATATTCTGCTGCAATGTAATGTGATAGCCAAAAGAGCTATGTAAGATGTAATGAATTATTTTATCCCTGGTTATAAAGTTGTATTATGACCTTTGTTTCTTGATATTACATCTTAACTGTGGATTCTAGCTATTGATCCAGGGACTAGCATTGTAAACACAGGGATCTCTACCTTATTAAAGGTTGGGAACTCTACAGATGGTATCAGAGCATTGTGTTGCCTGTAGAATTTTAACCCTAGGATTGGACAAAAACCCTTAGAAAAATAGGAGTTGAATTTGTTCCAAAACTTATTTACAAACAATCTTGTTAACTCTTTTCTCAACCTTTTTGGTTTTGATTCTACATCTCTCCCTTTTCAAACTTGATGGACAAAGACTTCAACTTGAGCAAAGACTTCACCATCATCAAAGACTTCAACATCAGATTTTCACCAAGGACTTCAACCTAGATATCACTAAGGACTACAAGTGAGATAAGAAGAATACTCAAGACTTGAAGACTAAGGAAACACAACCTAGAAGGAACCATCATCTCCTTTGAAGTTTTATGACCAAGATGCAAGAATTTTTCCAAGGATACCATGAGCTTGTTCAAGAAGAAACAACTAAGAAGAATGGAATGACCTCAAGTGAAACCTATAGATGGAACACCATACTAGCGTTAGATCAATCACACCAACTTATGTGGTGTAGGAAAACAATATTTTGTTGCCTAAAATTATGCTTGAATCTTGTTGTTTGAGTGAATTGCATGTTTGTGATTGCTTACACATTGCTTGTGTAAATTATTGTGTGTGAGTAGAACTCTTCCTATAGAAATCTTTTGCCTATTCTAATCCCAATCCAACCCCAACAGATGACTTCTCCAAGAAACTCCAACATCAAGGACAACAACAACCAAGAGATACACATGCTGTAATCTAGTTGAAAATCTTTTAAGGGTGGTAGCACTCTAGTTGCCTTGAAGCCAAATTGTAACCTCTAGCCTTCCAAAATCTCGGGACGAGATTTATTTTAAGGGTGGTAGTCTGTCTAGTCTGTCACATCCCAAATTTTTCCAAATTTTGAAATGTGAAAATAAAATAAACAAAAGAAATAATTGTTGAAATTTATGGGGAAAGAAACTTTTTGCTTCTAATTGGAAACATTAAAACCTTTTAAACTATTACAAATGTTTTCCCCCAAATAAAGGTACTCCTTAAAATAAAAATATCATTTAACAAAAACCCTAAGATCAAAGCATCAAGATTATCCATATATCTCCTCTACTTCAAAATTTTAATTTGCAAGGTTCCCCTTCAAAATATTTTTCACAAACTTCCTGTATTTGAAAATCTATTTTTAATCTTGAGGAATGTTCTTGACCAAAAACCATCTATACATCTCAACTACTTCATTTACATTTTTCAAACAACCTTTGTTTTGTTTTGAACCAAAAATAAAAGCAAAGAGTCTCGTTTTAAAATAAGCACCATAGCTTATGTGAGCTATTTTAAGATTTTATAAAATTATCCTCTCATATTTTTAAACTTTAATTCATGGTTATCCATGTAAAGTGGAACTAAATCGAATCAAGTTCAAATAAGAAAAGAATCTAAGTCATTCCAAATATATTGCCCTGCAACTAGGCCAATATCGCACACACGCAATCGTATAATAATTGACTAATTAATAATTGAGAAAATTAAATATTTCCAAATATATAAAATTTATGTCCTAAAATGTTGCCCATAAATTTATGAACCCGCAGAAATTTGAATCAATAAATTCGGAGCTCTAAATCAAAATTTATAAAAGAATTAAGAAATAGGAAAAAATATAAAACGAAAAAAATAGAGAGGCCGGCCAGGCCAGCCAAAATGGGCCGGCCCAACCAGGCCGATCGGCACAGGCGACCAGGCATGCCCGCGACCACGCATGTACAGGAGCATTTGGTCTTCATTTTCTTTGAATCTAATGCTCCTAAATGACTCTCAGTTGCCCTCCTAAATTGCACTAAATGTCCCCTAATTTCTCTCCCTCTTTAATCTCCATTAATCCAACCCCCACCCCCTCCTATATAAACCCCACTTCAGGAAATTTCATAAGTTTTCAACTCATCTTAGCCCCATTTTCGTCCAAAATTCTTCCCAATCTTCTCCACCAAAATCGACCTTCAAAACGACCTCGGATCGTGGTGGCTTGAAGACGGAAGTTGTTCCCCTCGTCAAAACGGTTCCATTCCCGCTGGTTTCACCTTGTTTCGTTCAACGAGCAGAGAGAAAAACAAAGTCAAAGATTCAGATCTTAGAAGGTACAATCCATTTTACGCCCACCTCGTTGCTCCAAATTCAATTTCCTTTAAACAGTAGATAAATCTAGTTGTTATCTACAACTTTCATGTAGAAAGTTTTTCCATCTGAGCAACTCTTTCTGAAGTCAAATCTGACATCATCATGACATCAGCGTAGTCAACAGTCAACTTAGTCAGATTAGTCAAAGTCAATTTCAGTCAATTCCCGAGTTTGACTTTTCCAGATTTTAGTATGAACTTGTATAATTCATAGAAAAAGATTTAGAAGTCCAAAAATTGTAAATTTGGTATCCTTGAAAAGCTGAGATTCTGTAGAATCCATTTATGCAGTAATATTACTTATTCTCTGTACGAAAATTTGATTTATAAATTAAATGGTTTAATTGGTAATTTTCACCATAAAAATTATATCTTTAGTTCTGTATATCCAAATTTAACAAATAATATGTCTATGGATTCACAAAAACGAGTAGAACACAATGGACCCATAATTCGGTATTTTTGAGTCTGTTAAAATCATGTTTTATACATAACCATTTGTGGACTATTTTGAGTATAAAAATTGTTGTGTAAATTATTTTTAAGTGAATCCTTTTTTAGATGGTTGTATATTGAACCCTCTGTACAGTAAGACCAAAATATAATTTTATTCTAGTATAAATAAGATCATGGAAATTATTTAGTAAGAACATACTTTCCAAGTGTTAGAAAATATTGCTAATTGCTACAATTGCACAAATGGTTGCATTTGTTATCTTGAAAATAGAAAATGTTCAGAAATCACTTAGTAAATGTTCAGAACCTTGTTATAAAAATTTGTACAATAAAAATTTCCATCTTGCATGTTTGCATACTTTGCATGATTTTTGTGTTGCCATTAGTGTTGATCTTGTGTATGTTTTGTCTTGGTTGTTTTGCTTGATAGATTGTGTTGATTGTCAAGTGTGTTATTGCGAAAAGTGTACCAACACCACCAACTACTAAGGCAAGTGACACTATCATCCAAGTCCTACTATTTTCATTACACTTAGTGGATTTTGAAACATGCATGACAAGGATTACTATATTTTATGCTATGCTAAATCCTAATAGGATACCCTTATATATTCCTTAGTGGAAACAATGTAGTTGTAGTATGCTTAGCCCTGCTATATATTGGGATGGGATACATGTTAAGATTATATAATAAAACAAGTACTCAATGAACCACCTGCGTGGACAAGGATACTCAAGTTTTGTACAAGGTGGCAACAAAAGGAACCATGTTTATATGGCAATCTCTTTTTGTTGTGCACTAGAAGAAAACCACCCAGGGACTTAGAGATTGAACATGTTTCTCGTACAGTGGCTTCCGTGTACAGCCACATGCTAAATGGGCTCTGGCTTAGTCAACTACATAGTGGAAGACCCATGCATTGGCATCTTCAGGTTAACTAGATTTGTGCTAGCGAACTTGAAACCCTACATTGGTGCCTGGATGACAAGCTAGCATTGTGTATTGGGAGGACTCCTATGGAAAGACTTTGTGACATTCTCAATCCGCCAGTACTCCATCTTGGTGAGTACTTATCCAGCGGCCACTGGTGGCATCAAGATGAGATTGTGTCATGTGGGTAAAGTGTACAACTTCTGTAGAAGATCAAATTCTAAGTACTTAGCCGTGTCCCCGGTTATGGACAACACTGAGCAACTAAGGCCTGAAGCTATGGAAGATCTCGACATTCCAATTTCTCAAAGTTAAAAACTTGAGGGTGACAACAAGGGATTAGAAGCACTTGGAGTTTTCCAAGAAGTTCAAAAAGATTTGACAAAAGATCAAAACTATTTTGAAAAGATAGGACAAAACTATAATGCTTTCTGCAAAGAGCTTAAACCCCACTTAGCCAAATATGCATGTAATGATAGGATCCACATATTTCTACATAGTAGTGAAACTTGCCAATACAATTCAAATGTATTGACCCTTATGGCTGCAACTTATGATGTTGCAGGTTTGTTTGATGTTAGTGAAGTGTGTTGAATAGGATTACAAGTCTACAACCAACATGATTGCGTGTGGCACTTTGAAGATGAAGGACCCCATGCTAATAGATATTCTGCTGCAATGTAATGTGGTAGCCAAAAGAGCTATGTAAGATGTAATGAATTATTTTATCCCTGGTTATAAAGTTGTATTATGACCTTTGTTTCTTGATATTAAAGGTTGGGAACTCTACAGGTCCTTAGGTGTAGCTCATGTTCTTCTTCTGATTTGGAATAAATCAGAATGTCATCGATGAAAACAATGACAAACTTATCCAGGAAGTCCATAAAAATCTTATTCATGAGATTCATGAAATAAGCGGGGGCATTGGTTAATCCAAAAGACATGACTGTATACTCATACAATCCATATCTGGTGGTAGAGGAAGTCTTTGGGATATCCTCTGCACGAATTTTGAGTTGATGATAGCATGTTATAAGATCAATCTTAGAAAACACTTTGGCACCGTTCAACTGATCAAATAAATCTTCTATTTTGGTCAAGGGGTACTTGTTCTTGATGGTGACATCATTCAATTTTCGATAATCCGTACATAAACGGTTACCTCCATCCTTCTTGTCCACAAACAAGACAGATGATCTCCATGGTGACGCACTTGGTTGAATCAATCCAATTTCCAGCATGGAATCCAGTTGCTTCTTCAGTTCTGCGAGCTCTGACGGGTTCATACTATATGGTCTCTGGGCTATGGGTCCAGTTCTGGGGATTAGTTCGATGATAAACTCGATATCCCGATCTGGAGGCATACCGGGCAAAACATCTGGAAATATATCGGGGTATTCACAGACTATCTGGACTTGGTCAATGGTAGGCTGGGCAATACTCTTGTTGCATTTGAATTGGCGAGGTAAGGTTTCAGATATATGCTCGATTGATATTCTGGCTGTACTGGTCATGGTTATGGCTTTCTTGGCACAATCAATCAATCCTTTATGTTTGGACATCCAATCCATTCCTAGTACTACTTCCAATCCTTTAGTTCCGAGTACTATCAGATTTTCATAAAAATCTATGCCATGGATTCGGATAGGGACGGCTTTGCAAATTTGCCTACCTTGGTGGTTGATCCGGGAATTTGAACAATCATAACATGCTTCAGTTTGGTTGGTTGAATTTTACTAGTGCATGCAAATTCTTCGGTGACAAATGAGTGCGATGCACCAGAATCAAACAACACTCTTGCAAGTACTGAATTAACAGAAAACATACCTAGCACGACGTCTGGCGCTTCCTGAGCTTCTTCAGCATGCATGAGAAAAATACGGCCATTGCGGTTGAGTGAATTCCCTGGGGCAAATCTTCTTCCTGGCTGAACACGACACTACTGCTGAGCTGGGACATTGGCATTGGGGGCTGTAGCATTCTTCTTGTTGGGGCACTCGTTGGAATAGTGGACTTTATTTCCACAGTCATAACAAGTCACTTGCGACTTGTCCTTGGCTGCTACAGGCACAACATTGCTTCCAGTCCTAGGGGCAGTGTTGGTGTTGGCGATAGCATTGTTGTTGTTGAATTGGGTGGGGCACGATTGAAATTGCTAGAGTTTCCGGGGTTGTTGTGATTTCCTCCGGGCCTAGGGTTTCCACGGTTGGGATAGTTCGAACGGTTCATCGGGGGTCTGTTGGTTCTTGGGGCAAATCCTGGAGATGGGTTGGGGCGATACTTCGGGGTCTGATGGGTTCCTGGTTGATGCATCATGCGACGCTTGCGGTTCTCATTGGCTTGGTTGATCTTTCCTTCCATCTGGATAGCAGAGTCGACAAGGGCTTCAATATCCGCAAAGGGGATATTGACTACCACAGTCTGCATCTCATCATGCAGACCATTCAGGAATCTTTCGTTCTTCTTGGCTTCGGTGTCGATCTCATCCGGGGCATACATAGCTAATGACAAGAATTTGTCACGGTATTCCACTATAGTCATCCTTCCTTGCTTCAGCTCTCTGAACTCGTCTCCCATTCTCTTGATCAAACCCGGTGGCACATGGGTTCTGCTAAACTTGACCTTGAATTCTTCCCAGGTCATTATCTGGCCTCCGGTCATTGCGCGAACACTGTTCCACCATGCCCTGGCATCTCCGGCTAGATAGTGGGTGGCAAACAGAACTTTCTCGTTGGCTTCCACTCCGGCTACTTCTAGGTTATTTTCCATGGTATGCAGCCAATCATCGGCGTCTAGGGGTTCTTCTGACTTAGTGAAAATAGGTGGGTTGGTATTCTGGAAGTTCTTGAGCTTAGATCCGTGGTTGTCTTGATTTCCGTGGCCTTGGTTGTTATGGGAAAGTTGGGCTATCTGTTGCAGTGTGGCTAGGTTGGCTTGACGTTCCACTCTTTCAGCTTCGCGGTCAGAAGTCAACATTTGCAGAATCTGCAACATCGGGTCCGGGGATGAACCACTTCCTCCACGTGGCATCTGAAGATTGAGATAGATCGTGAGAAAAGAGGGAAATTTCTAAGGTTTTGGGTCTTTGGGAAAAAAATTAAAGTTTGACTCAGATTTTTCTAGTAACTTGCTTTTCATTCATTCATTCATTCATAGCACCTGATACAACACACACCACAACAAATAAAAACAGATGGTTTTAAGAACCATTCTAGAAACTACGATACAGTGGGACCGAATACTACTCACTACGCTAGTGCTCAAGTGCTACTACTCCTCGGAATCTGTGGCTTCATCAATCTCATCATCATCGATGAAGGCGAAATCATCCTCATCGGTGAATAAATCCATAGCCTGATCCTCTAGAAAATCATCATCATCGCTGAGATAGGAGTAGGGGTCTCCACGAAGATCCTCTTCGGCATTCTCCCTTTCCTCTAACTGCATGTCTCTCTCGTGGATGGTCTCCTCCAGAGATGAGATGCGGTGGCGAAGACGGGCAATGATGCGCTCCTTCCTGTCGAGCTGACGGCGGCGAGACTTGCGATCCTTTGCTAACATGGAGATGGTCTGATCCTTCGTCTTGATGATGGCAGACTTGTGGTTGCAGTAGTCACGGCAGTTGTCCAACTCCTTCTGACGATCGTACATCATGAAACTAAGGTGGTCCAATTGAGTCTTCAGCTCAGGGTGGTATGGGGCTTCTAGTGGTTGTCCATTAGCATCACGCCTTGGGCAAAACTCAAAGCGAGTACCCTTGATCTGATTGATGCTCTGCCCACACAGACGGGAAAGAGCTTCCTGCATGGCCCTGGCAAGTCCATCGAGCTAGTTGTTCTCTTAAGGTAAACTGAATTCCTTCCGCAGTGGGAGGTTCAATCTTTCCTCGGAGACTTGCAACAATTAGCCACTGTAGATCCTCTCCTCCTTGGTCATTGAGCTGAGCTCCAAAGAACTCGGGGTGCGGACGCTCCAGAAGTTCCGAAATTTGGTCCAAATCCCTCTCAAAGATCAGGTCCCCGACATTCCCCAGTTGGTAAAACTTGCTGTACTTCACGTCCATCTATAAGAATATAGGATGAGTAAGTTAGTAAGTGTGTCAAAATTTTATGTATTTTTGCAAGAGTTTTTGAGGAACATGAATTTTCATGAAAGAATCAAAGGGATAAGAAGGAGAATAAGTTTTTGTAAATATTGGTTTTCTTTGGTTTTGAAACTAAGTTTTTGATTCAACGTCCAGTCTAACTAGGATCTCCTATGGTCAGGATGGCTCTGATACCAACTTGTCAACACCCGGATTTTTAATCCCAGATGCCTGTTATGTCATACATCGCAATCCCAGGATTACCATTTTTGCGAGACATAACAGAATTGGATACCATAGTACATCATCCATTACAAACCGTACATAAGTTCTTACACAAATAGGGATCTCATGATCCAGTTCTTAATACAACA
Organism: Avena sativa; assembly: GCA_916181665.1. Lineage (NCBI taxonomy): Eukaryota > Viridiplantae > Streptophyta > Magnoliopsida > Poales > Poaceae > Avena > Avena sativa. Next base: position 47,666,769 of record OV702279.1, on the reverse strand, counting down.
TCAAGCAGCGGAATACATAATAATAACGGTAGCGTAGGCGAAGCTCCATCTTCGGGTCACAGGCAATGCTGACGATGGGAGATGATCCTAGTTCTCATAACCTTCCTGGGGTCCATCCTCCAGGTACTCCTCTTCATAGTCTGGCCATGGGAATAGCCAGGGACAAAGCCATGAGTACTCTTTAAGTACTCGCAAACTAATACTAACAAGAAAAAGGGGGTTTTGATAATAGGACACTAGGTTCTAGGGTTATTTTGCAAAAGCCAGATTTATCTCTACTAAGTCTAGAAGCAATGAATGCTAGTCACAATTTTATAACTCCTAAGTGGGAACTTGTATTTCATATCACAACCCTGTTGTGGTCAAGTCAAAGTCTCACTTCATTTCACAAGTCATTTTGAAAAATCTGACGGGGGAACAGTATGGCCACTCCAACTGTCCATAACCGCGGACGCGGCTATTCGAATAGTTTGACACTCTGTAGAGATTGTACACTTTCACCACAACATTCGATACATCCATCAGGAACAAATCCTGAATTCACCATACTCAGTATGCGGATAATCCATCCTAACCTTTCAATTACACGCCCTAGTATAAGAACCTCTCCTGTGAGTTTGGCCTCCCAACCATGACCAATTGTCATCTTGGGTACTGCACAGGTGGACAATCTTCACAAGGTAGCCTCATCTCAGACCTTGGCCGTGAGGGAACTAATACTAAGGTATATAAGTTTCCAGTCAAGCCCTACCCAATATTCGGGTATTGTGGTTGTACGATAAAATTGGAATGGTATCGCATCTAGACAACCATCAGTTTTATAAAGGGCTAAGGCTCATGCCTCAACATTTTCATCACCCAAAATCATCAGGTGTTCGGAAACACATCTCTAAAACATTTCAATAGAATGATCCATCATTCCAAGGTTTTCATAACCATTTTTCCACCAAGTATTCCCATCTAAAGTTGATCAAGTTTTATGCTTAGCACTAGCATCTACAAGTGGGGGTAAGCATTGATGAGGGGTGGTAAACTAGTGGAGTTCTAACTAAGTTCAATCTCATGCGTTAGGATGACGTAAAGATCATCTAGCTTAGGCCAAGTTTAATGCTCTTTATGCAACCTTCACATATCTTTCTAGTATCTACCATTCTCTTAAGTAAACTCTAAGTAAGAGCTTTGATAAAGAAATGAAGTATAAAGCTTGCAATTATAACTAGGATGATTTATCAAGTGGTATAAGCTTGCTAAGTTAATAGCTTGCATAGGTCAATTGAGGTAGTAAGGCTTGCTAAATTGCAAGTGTTAACTTGCACATTCACTAGTAGTATTAGGCTTGCTAAAGTAGAGTATCTTGCAAGTTTTAGCTTGCCTTGTGCAGAGCAGTGGTTGAAGTTCTCCTCGGCTTCTTCTTCGTAGAATCCTCCTTCCTCCTCGTATCCTTGGTCGGTACTATCGTCTATGAATAAATACGAGGTACACAATCACCAAACAATACTTAACTACTTGCAATCATCACACACAAGGGTCCTATAGATGATATAACATCATCACTAACATTACAAGATTAAAGCTTGGTTTAATTCGTTTTATTTTTAGAAAAGTAATTTCTACTCATTGAAAAACTACTTAAGATTTAATATTCTCCAAACCAAACATGGGATCATGTTGACACATGTCATCACCACATATTTGAGTCCATGGGAATATGATTTAAAGTGGTGTCACAATTTAATGAAGTTTTACTCTTTAAAGTGACTAGAAATGCCTATGTGGCATTCTTTTATTGCTTGAACATTATTTCTGCAAGTAAACCTATATATTTTTGTATATTCTGAAAGGTATGGTTAGATGTGATTTTTGATAGTTGGAACCAACTCAAAAGCTATTATGGTTTAAATTTGAAAAATGTTTGAATGCAGAAAAGTTGCTGCCTTGTTATTTTTACAATGGGTGATCTATAGATCCAAATTACTTGAATCCAACGGGCTTGGATTCAGCATTCTCAGGCCTTTCTAACAAAATTAGTTTCATTCGATTTGGTGCACTGAATCGATCTGGGTTCATTTTTGAAATTGGGAACAGAAGTGGGTTTGAAATAAAATGGAAAAGGTTTAATTCAAATAACTGGGCTGCGCGGGAAAAGTTAACGGGCCGGCCTGCTAACGTTTAATTCTGCGGGATGCTTAAGTGGCTGTCCCCACTCATCAGTGAGACAGGGGGTGCGAAGCGGTATGGGGCGCTGTGGATCGTGCGATCGTGATGGGAGGGAAGTAGAATGGTGTGAAGAATTTGAGCGGTGGTGGCCTCTATTTATAGTCGAGCGAGGGGACCGACGGGGCGCACGATGAGCTCGTCGGGGGCGATGGTACAGACGGCTATTGTCATGGGCGAAGGTAGGGGACGATGCGGTGTTCCCTGGCGATGCTCAATGATACGGTGGCGAGACGTGGGGTGGTGCGGGTTGGTCTAGAACATGCGACGCTCTGCGCGGCAGAGGAGGCGTCTTCAACGGCGAGCAGTGGCTGTGCGTCACGGGGCGGCGAACGAGGATGTATGGCGGTCTCCTGGGTCGGTGGCGATCGTGTATTCGCGCGGTGAGGGTGGCGCGCGGTCTGTGGGCTTCGGTCGAGGGTGGCGTTCTGGCGCACGCTCGGCATGGTCGCTGGCGGTCTGGGCGCACTTCGTGCGTGTGGTACAGGGGTTGGCAAGGTTTGAGCGGTGGACAGGGAGTGGCGGTGGACGGTGGGCTGCCTCCCAGACATGCTGGCTAGGCTTGTTTCTCCTCCTAGCTTGATGTCCACATGGGGGTGACAATGGTGCATTCGGCCTGCTCACCATTGATGGCATTGCCAAGCTTACAGTGGTGCTAGTGATTAGTTAAGGTTGTTATATGATCTACTAAGGCTAGTGGTGCCCAGAGAGGGAACAAGTTAGGCTCAAAACACTGCACACTATAGTGTTTTGATTTTGTTTGATTTGTGTCTACAATGTGTTTGATGAAATGGCCACATGAAATCAAGTTTTGAATTTTGAAAATATTGGTGGGTGTGCTAGATTGGTGCTGGTGAGTCTACAGATGCTTGGGTTTTGAAAGTTGAGCTTGTTTGAGTTGTTTTTGAAAAAGTGGGATCTTCCCATATGATAAAGATTCAATTTTGAATTGTCATTTAAACTATGCATTTGAAAGTTTCTGGATGATCACAAAGTGGGCCTTGATACTTTGTTATGAGTACATTCAAGGGGTGCAAAGATCCAGAAAAGTTTATGTTAGTTTCTGAAAGTTTGAGACAGCCAAAGTAGGCATGGGAGTTAAATTGGTCAAAATGACCATTCCTTTATTTTATTTGTTTTGCTTTATTTTCCTTTGGGAAAAGTGTGGGAAATGTTTTAGATGATGTTTATTTCTCCTAAGAAACATTTTACAAGCAAGGAAACATACAAACAAGGTGGTTCAAAAGAATTTCAAATTCCATGCATACTCATATGCATGCATTCATAATTTTATTTAGAAAAGTTTTTGTTAACCCTAATTTTGATGATTAGAGTTTGATGATCCAAGTTTAGTATTTTTGGGATGTTACAGGTAGGCCTATTTGGGCTGGAGTCTGTTTCCTTCTTTTCTGTTTATTTTTCCTTTTTCTTTTCTGATTTTCTGTTTTCAAATTCAAACTCTCATTTGAATCCAAATTCCTTTTTCAAATCCTTTCCAATATTCAGTATGTTTTTATTCTGTTTATTTATGTAATTAAATAATCCATTTTAGAATATTTCCTTTTATTCATTTATGGTTTATTATTTATTTATAATAGGCATTTGTCTTTATTTAAATAAGATTTTAAATATATTTTCGAACCTCTATTTGAATTCCAATTTTTACCAAACCTTTTTCAGTAGGTTTTATTTATTCATTAGTGTAAATAATATATTTTAATATGATTTAATATTCATTTGAATTGGGAATTTGTATTTATTCAAATAAAATCAAATATGGTTTTAATCCCATATAAATTTTATTCAAATAATTAATTTATTCTATTTAAGTTAATTAATTAACTTTTATTCCACTTGGCAAATTCCAATTTATTATCTTCTCAAGATTTAATTAATCATTTACATTAGGAATTTTTATCTTCATTTACATATAATTGAGTTTGGTTAATGCCATATAATTTTTATTTGAATATTCCTTATGCCTTTATTTTATTTGGATTATCTTTATTCCATTTGCTTATGGATTTAACTCAAGATTTAAATTGTCTTATAAATAATTTTATTGGGATTTATTATTTAGTTTAGGCAATTTGTCCTTATTTAAATAAAATTGAATATGGTTCAAAGCCCATATAGTTTTATTTAAATAATCTTGTATTTCTTTTTATTATTTAATAACTTCCATTTGTTTATGGATTTGGCCAAGATTTAATTTGGCTTTTTAAATATTCCTTAATTATTTATTTCTTTCTTTGTCTTATAAAATCCATATCTTTTTATTTATAGATCCAAAATTGGTGATTCCAATTTGTATAATTTTATTTAAGATTTGTTTATCTTTTTAAATCCTTTTAGGATTACTTTGTTCATAATTTTGGCATGGATTCTAGATAGGTGCTTTATTACCTTGGAAATTTATTTTACTTTTATCTTAATAAATTCATAAGTTTTTATCCATGGCTCCAAATTAAAGGAAACCAATTTCTATGGCTTTATAATATTTTTGTTTATCATTTTTGATCATTTTAAAATGATTGTTTCTGAATTTTTTATATGGATCAAATCCATAGTCTTTGAGAGATCTTGGAAATGATTTTCTTCCATTAGGAATTTAGGGTTTTGGTTTATTTTTGCAAGTGTTTAAATTTCAAGATACATTCATTGATGAATGCATTTCACTTGATTGAAGTTTTGTTGGATTCCCTTTTCATTCAAATTTTGTTCAAGAAGGGTTTTGATGTTTCCATTTAGAATCAAAAAGTTTCTTTCCACCCTAAATTTCAACAATTATTTCTTATGTTTATTTATTTTTCACATTTCAAAATTTGGAAAATTTTGTGATGTGACAATGAGGCTTCTGAAAAGTTCTTTAACTGCAAGATGGAAGAGGGCAGCTCCGTCAGTGAGCACGTGCTTAATATGTCTGGGCATGCAAGCAAGCTTCAAAGCTTGGGTATAGTGTTTCCTAATGCTTTAGGGATTCACCGTGTCCTCCAATCACTACCACCAAGTTACACGAACTTTGTGATGAACTACAGTATGCAAAACATGGACAAGTCGTTGCCCGAACTCTTCTCCACGTTAAAGTCCGTGGAAGTGGAGATCAAGAAAGAGCACCAAGTGTTGATGGTCAATAAGACCACCAAATTCAAGAAGCAAGGCAAGTCTAAGAAAAAAGGGCAACTTCAAGAAGGGCGGTAATAAGGTTACCGCGCCGGCGAAGAAGACCAAGGCTGGGCCTAAGCCTGATACTTAGTGCTTTTACTGCAAGGGAGGGGGTCACTGGAAGCGGAATTGCCCTAAGTACTTGGAGGATTTGAAGAACGGCAAAATCAAGAAGAAAGGTATATCTGATATACATGTTATTGATGTGTATCTCACTAGTACTCGTAGTAGTGCCTGGGTATTTGATACAAGTTCGGTTGCTCATATTTGTAACTCGAAACAGGTGCTGCAGAATAGACGGAAACTAGCGAAGAACAAGGTGATGATGCGCGTTGGAAATGGATCAAAGGTTGATGTGATCGCGATCGGCATGCTACCTCTTAATCTACCATCGGGATTAGTTTATACTTAAATAATTGTTATTTGGTGCCTGCGTTGTGCATGAACATTATATCCCGATCATGTTTTTTGTGAGACGGTTACTTGTTTAAGTCCGAGAATAATGGTTGTTCGATTTATAAGAGTAATATGTTTTATGCACATGCACCTTTTATAGATGGTCTATTCTTATTGAATCTCGATTGTAGAAATACACACATTAATAACATTGAAGCTAAACGTTTAAAATTGAGCGATAACTCAACCTATATGTGGCACTATCGTCTTGGTCATATTGGAGTGAAGCGTATGAAGAAACTCCATTCCGATGTACTTCTTGAATCACTTGATTTCGAATCACTTGAAAGATGCAAAGCATGTCTGATGGGTAAAATGACTAAGAATCCATTTTCTGGTATGATGGAGCGAGCTACGGATTTATTGGAAATCATACATACCGATGTGTGTGTCCCAATAAGTGTAGCATCGCGCGGTGGTTATCGCTATGTTCTTACCTTCAAGGATGACTTGAGTAGATATGGGTATATCTATTTCATGAAACATAAGTCCAAAACTTTCGAGAAGTTTAAGGAATTTCAAAGTAAAGTAGAGAATCAACATAACAAGAAGATTAAATTTCTATGATCTGATCGTGGAGGTGAATATCTAAGTTACGAGTTTGGCGAGCATTTGAAGAAATGTGGAATACTTTCACAATTGACACCGCCGGGAACACCACAACGTAATGATGTGTCCGAACGTCGTAATCAAACTCCCTTAGATATGGTTCGTTCTATGATGTCACTTACAGATTTACTGCTATCATTTTGGGGTTATGCATTATAAACAGCCGCATTCACTTTAAATAGGGCACCATCTAAATCCGTTGAAACGATACCGTATGAATTATGGTTTGGGAAGAAACCTAAATTATCATTCCTTAAAGTTTGGGGTTGCGAAACTTATGTAAAGAAGTTACAGCTAGACAAGCTTGAACCCAAAGCGGAAAAATACGTCTTCATAGGATACCCGAAGGAAACTATTGGGTATACCTTCTATCACAGATCCGAGGGAAAAATCTTCGCTGCCAAGAATGGATCCTTTCTAGAGAAGGAGTTTCTCTCGAAAGAAGTGACTGGAAGGAAAGTAGAACACGACGAGGTTGTTGAACCATCTCTCGAACTTGAGAGTAGCACAGCACCGGAAGTGGTTCCTGTGGCACCTACACCAATAAGAGAGGAAGCTAATGATGTTGATCATGAAACTTCGGTTGAAGTAACTACGGAACCTCGTAGCTCAATGAGAAATCATACCACTCCTAATTGGTATGATCCTGTTATGAGTGTCATGTTGGTGGACAACACCGATGACCCTGCGACATATGCGGAAGAGATGATGAGCCCAGATTCCAATAAATGGCAAGAAGCCATGAAATCCGAGATTGGAACCATGTACGAAAACCAAGTATGGACTTTGGTGGACTTACCGGATGGCCGGAAGGCTGTCGAGAACAAATGGATTTTCAAGAAGAAACAGATGCTGATGGTAATGTTACTATCTATAAAGCTCGACTTGTCGCAAAAGGGTTTGGACAAATTCAAGGAGTTGACTATGATGAGACTTTCTCACCGATAGCGAAGCTAAAGTCTATGAGGATTTTATTAGCAATCACTGCATATTATGATTATGTGATATGGCAGATGGATGTCAAAACGGCGTTCCTCAATGGAGACATTGATGAAGAGTTATATATGGTACAACCCAAAGGTTATGATTCCCGTGTTTGTGGGATCCAGAACCTCCACTTACTTCACCAAAAGATCGCTCGTGAGACGATCCAGATCCATGTTTATCAAAATGGTGCTTCCTCTTCCTATTCTCCACTTGCTTCATCTTGCTTTCCAAGATGGTGGCTTTGTCACACAAATATTGATAAGTTGGAACATATGCAATAGATAGCTGCATGCACATATCATCATTCAGTCCTTCAAGGAAGTTCTCCTTCCTTTTTGCATCAGTGTCAACATCATCCGGTGCATAGCGTGCCAGATTGTTGAACTCCTCAATATATTCTGCAACACTTCGATGGCATTGCTTAAGATTGTGAAATTCCTTCTTCTTCAAACTCATCACTCCTAAAGAGATATGAGCAGTGCGGAATCCATCTTCAAACATTTCCCAAGTCACTTCTTCAATAGGAGTAGTGATTTGGAAATTATCCCACCAAGTAGCTGCTGGTCCTTCCAACAGGTGTGCAGAAAATCTGACTTTCTCCTCATCAGTGCAACCAACTGTGACTAACTCCTTATTCACAGAACGTAGCCAATCATTTGCTACCATAGGATCAGTGGTTCCAAAAAACTTAGCAGGCCTCAATCTCAGAAACCTTGTGAGCATATCAAAAGCTGGTGGGTTGTTTTGATTGTTGTTGTTGTTATTATTGTTGTTGTTGTTGTTGTTTTGGTTCTGGTTCTGACTTTGCCATAAAATGAGCCATCATTTGCATCAACTGACTCTGGGCTGTCATCAGCTACTGCATCACATTGCCATTGTTGTTGTTATTGTTGGGATTGGTACGACGGGGAGGCATCTGTGGTTTCAATAAGGATAAGAAAGGATAAATACCCCATAGATACTAACATGCACAATACAATACATAGCAATAATCACAATAAGAAAGCACAATAAACTTAGAGTTTAAACAACATGAACAACATGTTTTGTAAAGCAAACACACTAGCATAGTCATCCACATGTTGGATGATCAATGCGACTCGATAAATAAAATGATGATAGATGGATAGATAGCCAAGTAGTCAACACTACTCCTCCATATCGACTTCCTCATCCACTAGAGTAAGTCCTGCTGCTTTGATTCCTGCCTTGTACTCCTCCACGCTGGTGGTCAAAGCATCGACATTCGCCTAAATATCTCTCTTCTGCGAACGTAGCCTCCTCAATCACATTCTGCTGTGTCTCTATCTCAAGATCCTTGAGCTCCATCTCGGCCTTCATATCATTGATCTTCTTGTTCCTATCTTGCACTCTCTTCTCTTGATTCTTGAACCTCTTGTCTTGCTTCTCGAACCTAGCCTCCATCTCCTTGATGCTCTCCTCCTGCTCCTCGAAGGCCTTGTCCTTCTCCCTCAACTGGACGTGTAGCTCGTCATTGCTAAGAATGACGTTGGTCCTATCAGTATCGAGGTGCCTAAGAAGGCTCTCTAGGTCCTGAAGATAGAGGCGCACTGGCTCAATAGTCTCCCTAGTGGCCTCGTCATACACTATAGCCTTTCCCTCCTCACCACGTCTCCCGAATGGGTGGAAGTAGAGGCCCATGAGCTCGGTGGAGTGACGTCCACATAGACGTCCTAGTAGCTCCTGCATGGCAACGTCGAGTCCCTTCTCCTTGTCGTCATGGAGTATCTTGAAGGCGATGTCCTTGTTGGGAGGCTCTGACTGGCGTCCTGGCTGCGAGACTCGAGATCCCCATAGGTCCTTCCTCTCGAACTTCCTGAGCTGAAGTCCCTTAATGTTAGGGAGGGGAAGATTGAGCACACTGACGAGCTCCATGATACGGGATCCAAAACAAGTTCCCTTGAACTCCTCGGCGGTGCTGACAAAAAAGCTAGGCATTTATTGCATAGGATAGAGAAAATTAGAAACAACACAAGTAAAGAGAAAAACACAAGATAGTAGAAACAAAAGCTTACAACAAACACATAAATTATTTCACACACAAGTCATAGCATACATTAATCAATCACAAACAATAAGGTTCAAACATAACTTAGACAAAATTTTGCCATACCACATAGGTTGGTATGATCAAAATTATTAACACGACAGAACGATAAGTGTGGTGGTCCAACTATTGGAGTACGTCACAACTCTCACTCACTAGACAATATAGCTATCTGGGCATCCTTGGAGGCAATCTGTTTGTCTTGATCACAAGACTCCCATGCTAAGTCTATGACATCCTCCCTTAGACGTTTTATGGTGGTCACTAAGTCTTGGGTATGCTTCTTCTCCTCTCTAAGGTCATTTTGAGTGTTGAGCATTCTACACTTGAGTTTTTCTCCAAGCTCCTTGATGGCATTCCATGTTGCATTCCTTGCAGAGTCAAAGAATGACATGTGCATTTCAGAGTTGGTGACCATGCAGAATCCCGACTCATTGTTGTTGTCCTCCTTGTTTTTGTACAAGTGGAGTTGTACCCACCAATATTCTTCTCCTTCATCCATCACGGGAAATCCATTTTACATGGCTTCACCATGTATCCCCATGGTAACCATAAGGTTCTTGAGTGCCTTGGGAAACTCCATCTCACATTCTAAGGTCATGGTCATGAGTGGTCCCTTCCTGACAGCTTCGTTGATGGCGGCCATCTACAAATAGATATGAGAAAGAAGATTAGGAGAAGTTTTACGAGACGAAAAGAGACAAGTGTGGAAATTTACAAAGGAGTTTGCATTTTTCCCCTAGTGGTTTCCTTAGTCTAATCTATATTAGGGTCATAATCCTACAGGAAACACAGTGCTCTGATACGTACCATCTGTAAGACCTCCCCGTTTAAGGTAAAGGCCCCTGTGATTGCAATGCTAGTCCCTGGATCGAAATGCTAGCATCCACAGTTTAAGATGAAGAACACAGATACAAAGGTCATTATTACATCGTAATTCCAGGAGTACAAATAGTTCTTAAAACTCATTAGCCCAAGGCTAACACATAGAGTTCTTATTACATATCAAAGAAATAAAGTCTTCATCTTCATGTGCCACAGGCAAACATGTTGAGTTTAGACTCATAACCCTAGTCACCATCAGAGTAACCTGCAACATAATAAGTTTCAGCCATAGAGGGTCAATACATTTGGAATTGTATTGGCAAGTGATAACATTGTTATATAGTAGAGGCTATCAACTACATGAATTTGTCTAAGTGTGGTTTCAGGCTAGCTTTGCACAAAGTAGTTTTGTCCTACTAGTTGAAAACACTATGTTTTTTTACAAAAACTCTAAGGTACCACCAATAGACATTGGTGAACCACCACCCTTGTTCACCCACAAGTTTTAACTTAGAGAAATTGGGATGAGGAGATCCTTGATCATTTCAATGTCTTTGATGCTCAAAATGTCCGTTACCGGGGACACGACCAAGTACTTAGGTTTTACCCTCTTAAGAGGTGGTGCACTTTCCCCACAAGACTCGACATGCATCGAGATGAGACTCTTCTGAATCATTCCTTCATACCACCATGGATGCGTTCCATCCTATCAACCCTACCACCTACTGTCCATCTGGTTGAATTCTTGCAACCTAGTTGGCCAAGGTAGAGCCCATATGCCATGGGGTTGCACTAGAAGCTTCTCAACACTAAACATCTCAAATCTCTTTGTTCCTGGGTGGCCATACACAAGTGTGATACACAAGGTAAACCATAGACATGGGCCTTGTGTAACCACTCAACCCAAACCAATCTTTCCATTCCACCCAGGTGATTCATTAACATGTTGTTTTATTAATCAAAAACATAGGCACAAACTTTGCATAGTATCATAACATGAATATTCCACCCTTGCATTCTACTATCTAGGCTAATCATACTAGCATAACATGTCTCTGAACTTAGGGAAAAACTACTAAGACAATATCTATAGGATTTACCATAGCATAGCATATACTTAGAAAACCACCATGCAAATCCTACTCAAAATAGCACTAGTTCATAGATAAAATAATAGGAAAAAAAAGATGAAGTATCACTTTCCTTGGTAGCTAGGGGAATAGACACAATCCTCACAATCACACTCTCCAAATTCCACAAAATCTACACAACAAATTCATACAACAATATTCAATTCAATATACACACAAAAATAATTATGAATGCATGCAAAATGCAATGAGATGATTTGTCACACTTTTAAATCAAACTTTATAGTACTGAATACAAAGCATACATTCTAGAGTCCAAACAAAACAAAAACCACCTAAAAATAATATTCTAAATAATTTATATAGTCAAAATAAGCCTACAAATGCTCCTGCATAAAATCCTAATTTTTTAGAAGAAAATGGCCAAATAAAGGCCATAGATGCAAAGGTCTCATTTTTCTGAATCCATAGATATAAAATTTGTAATTTTTGGATAAACAGAACAAAAGTTATTGAATTTACAAGTTTAAATATCTAATAGATGAAAATCCAGATTTTAAATATAAAATCTAGCCACTCGGCAGCGTCTGATTGGTGCGTACCGGTTCAGGAGGATCACGCTTGCGAGCCGTAGGATTTAAGTGACAATGCACGGACCAAATCTAATCATACCACTTTGCCTAGTCATCTAATCGTGCCCACTAGATCCAGATCCAACGGATCAGACCTGCCCGACCATTCGAATGGCTCTGGCGGCAGCGACGCCACTGGCGGTGACACGTCAGCAAGGTAAGAGGGGTAGGGAGGGTGTGTTGGCGCTTACCGAGGTCGCGAGGACGTGGGGATGCTCAACATGGATGCGGCTGGGGCGGGGGCGCACAGACACAACAACTATTCCTCATCGGAGTTTGTCCGCGCGTCGGGTGCTCACTGTCAGAGTCGAAGACGACGACCTAGGGTGCAAGAGGGAAAACAGATGGCATTAGGAGGCACACAAGTACATGGCAAATACAGTCGCGTGAAACAGGGGTCAAGGGGAGCATGGGGTTTACCGAATTTGTTCGTCGGAGTTGAGCTACGCCTCGGGTGTTTGCAAACGACGATGGGGGCGACGACCTAGGGGACAATTGGACAAGACACGGGCATTAGTAGATGCGCAAGGTCAAGGGGAACACGCTTGCGTGAACGAGAGGAAGAGGGGCGCACGAGGCTTACCAAAATATCTCGACGGAGTTCTACGGTACTGCGGCGGTGCGAGGGGAAATTACGGGAGCCTAGCGGCGCTATGTGCTGGCTGTGTGAGGGGAAATGGTCGCGAGGAGGTGGGGATTAAGTAGCCAGAGCAGGGAAGGAAATCTCGCGCTGATTCAATGGCAATTACGCGAGGATTGATTTGGTAGTGAAGAGAGGAAAGAGCCACATCGAGCTGGTCTCGCATGGTGTTTGGGGACGACAGGGCTGACGTGGCGACAGGGCCCAGTGATCAGCGGGTGGGTGCGCGCACGAGGTAGAAAAGAGAGAGGAGAGAGGGGTTTCTCGGGTGAGCTCACTGGGATGTTAATTGGGCCTAGGCCAGATTGGCTGGTTGAGCACTGTTTTTTTCTCCTTTTCCTTTTTTTATTTCCGATTTGATTTTTCAAATGAGATTTAAATGGCCATTTCAAATCCAAATCAAATCAAATATTCACCAAACTTTTGTGCTGTGATCCTAGTATCCAAAATGTGTCAAACAGATCTATTCACTCCAAAAACATTTTGGGTCTTGAAAATAAAAATAAAACCATGCCCCATACATATAATATAATATAATAGGGGTTTAAATATGGTTTTATTAGGGTTTAAGCTTTGAAATTTTTTATGCAAGGTAGATATGTGTCACATCCCAAAATTTTCCAAATTTTGAAATGTGAAAAATAAATAAACAAAAGAAATACTTATTGAAATTTAGGGTGAAAAGAAATTTTTATTTCTAAATGGAAACATCAAAACCCTACTTGAACAAATTTGAATAAAATGGAATCCAATAAAATTTCAATCAAGTGAAATGCATTCATCAATGAATGAATCTTCAAATTTAAACACTAGGAAAAGTTAAACCAAAACCCTAAACCCTAATGGAAGAAAATCATTTCCAAGATCTCTCTAAGACTATGGATTTGTTACATATATAAATTTAGCAACAAACACTTACAAATGATCAAAAATGATAAACAAAAATATTATAAGATCATAGAAATTGGGTTCATTTAATTTGGAGCCATAGATAAAAATTTATGAATTTAATAAGATAAAAGGAAATAATTTCCAAAACTAATAAAGCTCCTATCTAAAATTCATATCAAATAGTGATCAAAATAATCCTAAAAAGATTTAAAAAGTTAAACAAATATTAAATAAAATTATACAAATTGGAATCACCAATTTTGGATCTATAAATAAAAGATGTGGATATTATAAGATAAAGAAATAAATAAATAAATAAGGAATATTTAAAAGCCAAATTAAATCTTGGCCAAATCCATAAGCAAATGGAATAAAGATAAATCCAAATAAAATAAAGGAATAAAGATGATTTAAATAAAATTATATGAACTTCTAACCATATTCAATTTTATTTAAATAAAGACAAAATCCCTAAATAATAAAAGGATTAATTAAATCATGAGAAAATAATAAATTGGAATTTGTCCAAGTGTAATAAAGTTATTAATTAACTTAAAAGAATAAAGGAATTATTTGAATAAAATTTATATGGGATAAAAACCATATTTGATTTTCTTGGAATAAAGACAAATGCCCAATTTAAATAATTAACAAAACATATTAAAATATTTTGAATAATTCAAAGTAAATTATTTAACACACTTCTGAATAAATAAAACCTACTGAAAAAGGTTTGGTAAAAATTAGAATTCAAATAGAAGTTTAAAGATATATTTAAAATCTTATTTATATAAAGGCAAGTGCCTATTTAAAAAAAATAAACCATAAATGAATAAAAGAATTATTACAAAATGGTCTTTAAAATACATTAATAAAAAGTATTAAAACTTACTGAAAATTTGGAAAAGTTCTGAATTCAAATGGTTGTTTGATTTATTTGAACAAAATGAAAACAGGAAAAGAAATCAAAAAAAAGAAAAAAAAACAGAAGAAGGAAAAAAAATAAAAAGAAGCAGCCCAGACCCAACCCACTAACCAGACCCAACTAACGGACCAGTAGCCCACCCGGAAACCCCTCACACGAAACGTTTTTCACTCACGCGCATACCTAGTGTCCCACTGACTCCTCGGCCCCACTGCCGCGCTGTCACCTTCTTCCTCGCGTGAAACCCAACCTCCTCTTTCCTCCTCGCTGTTACTGGCCGTGAAGACTGCTTCAATTCATGTTGATGTTGTGACAATTACTCCCCTTGATCGTGCCTTATTAAACGTCTTCCTCCCTCTCTCATCCCCCTCAGACACCACACTGCGAGAGCCACCAGGCTGAGCAAATTACTCGCCCAAACCTCACTGGTCCGACGCACTCCGGCGGTAATTCCAGTGAGTACATGCCGCCCCGTCCTCTCTAGTTCACGCTCGCTTGTTCACCATCACTGTGTGCATCCATTAACCCTAGCCGCATGCCTTCTCGTGATCCAGAGCGTCAACTTCGTCCACGACTGAGCGCTGCCACAGTCTACCTCAACTCTGGCAAGCAGTAGCCGATGAATCAGCACGCCCCTTTCCCTCTGGTGAGTTCCTTCACAACCAATGCAAACTTGCACACCCTCCTAACGCGTTTACTTGATCACTTGCATCCCAGACACCCGCCTCCAACAACGACTAACCGTGCCCGAAAAGAAGTGCAGCTCCGGCGAGCAATTCCCGTCGTCACCGTGCGCCCCTCGAGTAACGGAGACCACCTTGAGCTTCACTACGACCCTGCGAACACGGTGAGAACCTTCTACCTCTCCCTCACTTCCTATCTTCGCCGGAACGTATCTGCTTGAGCGCCACCGCCGCGGTTCGTCGCTAGCGCCGCTAGTTCCTGGTCGATGCGCTGAGAGCCGTCAGATCTAGATCGTAGTGATAGGATAGTTTCACTTAATGAAGGGGTATGCGATGATCTGAGCCACACAGATTCCTTTTAATACTACGGTCTGTAATGCTTGATCCAGACGAAGCGGTATCGTCCAATGGGATTATGACACGTAGCCCTGTCTTTGGTTTTTTTAAAAAGAAATGTTCTATTAGATGTTTGATTTTATAAAATTCATAACTTTTAATCTACATATCCAAATTTTACAAATTTTATATCATTGGAATCAGGAAAAAGAATACTTTCTAACCATTCCCTTGGTTTAGTGTTTTTCTTCTGTAAAAGTATTTGTTTTTGCAGAAATATGTTTAGGCATATTTTGTGTATAAAATTTATTCTAAAAATGTTTTTAGGGTAAAATCTTTTGTAAATGGTTTTTTAACCTAGTGACCATAAAAACCAACATTTGGATTTAAAAGTAAATTTTGTGATACTAAGGAATAAATCTTGGAATAAAAGCAGTTCTAGTTAAATAAAAAATGTTGATTATGGTTTAAAAATGCTTTTCATTAAAACCTTTGGAAAATGATTTGATTTAAACTCTCTTACCTTAAATACCAAGTTTTAGGATTTAAACATATATTTTGTGAACCCTAGAAAATTATTACTTTGTTTAAAGGCATTTCCAACAAAATAAAATATTGCTTTGATTTAAAGAATGGTTTTTAGGTGAAACCTTTTGCAAATGGTTTAATTTTAAACACTTGACCTTAAAACACTAACACTTGTGTTTAAAAATATATTTTTCAAACACTAGAAATTATTACTTTGATTTAAATCATTTCTAGCAAAACAAAAATGATTTAAATGGCCATTTTCACTAACCTAAATTCTATATGGTTTTACCACTTTTATAAATGACCAACATGTGTTTAAAATGTTTATAGCCTATTAGAAACCACTTTTCCAATAAAACAATCTTTTGCATGCATGCATGCATGCATTGTTTTGTTTTTATTATTTTATGTGGTGAATTGTTTGAATGCTAGTTTGAATTTGTCCCTTGATTGAATTGTAGTGGAATTTGAAGAGTGTGACATTTGTAAGATCAAGGAGTGAATCTAGTTTCTCTACTAAAAAGGCAAGTGGTGCTTCATACTTTTGTCCCATTATTTTCACTATGCATTAGTGATATTTTGAGTAGGACTTGCATGGAATTTTACTAAGTATGCTATGCCTTGGTAAATCCTAGTAGTTGATGCCTTAGTAGAATTTTCCTAAGTTAAGATTCCTACTACCATCATGCTTAGCTTAGCTAGTAGAAAACAAAGGTGGATTATATGAAATATTTCTAAGTCAATGACTTGTGTTTTGTTTAATAAAACAACTATGTGAATGAATCACCTAGGTGGAATGGGACTTGTATGGATTATGTTGAGTGGTTACACAGGGCCCCATATTTATGGCCTACCCTTGTGTACCTCACTTGTGGAATGCCACCCAGGAACAAAGAGTTTTGAGATGTCAAATGTTGAGAAGCTTCAAGTGCAGCCGCATGGTAATATGGGCTCTGCCTGGATCATAAAGGTTGCAATAACTTAGCCAGATGGACAGTTGTTGGTAGGGGGTGATAGGTTTGGGAACGCGTCCATTTTGGTCTAAGGGAAGGCTTCTGAAAGATCTTGTATTGATGCATGTCGAGTCTTGTACGGAAAGTGCACCACCTCTCGAGAAGGAAGAATCTAAGTACTTAGCCGTGTCCGTGGCAATGGACAATTTGAGCATCAAGACATGGAAGCTATCAAGAATCTCCTCATCCCAATTTCTAAGTTAAAAACTTGTGGTTAAACAAGGGTTAAAGGATCACCTATTTCTATTGGTATATGCCTTGGGTGATTTTGACAAAGAAAAACTTAGTGTTTTCAATTTATAAGGAAAACCTTATTTTAAGCAAATCAAGCCTAAGATCCACTTAGCAAAATGCATATAGATGATAGACACCACTATTCTAACATAGTATCACTTGCCAATACAATTCAATGTATTGACCCTTGTGGCTGTAACTTATTATGTTGCAGGTTTGTTTGAACTTAGTGAAGTATGTTGATTAGGATTACAAGTCTACAACCAACATGATTGCCTGTGGCACTTTGAAGATGAAGGACTCCATGCTACATAGTTATGTCTGCTGCATTGTAATAATATAGCCAAATGAGCTATGTAAGATGTAATGAAATATTTTATTCCTGGTTATAAAGTTGTATTATGACATTTGTTTCTTGATATTACATTATAAATTGTGGATGCTAGCTATTGATCCAGGGACTAGCATTGTAAACACAGGGATCTCTACCATATCAGGTTGGGACCTCTACAATATGCCATGATGATATGAATGCAACAACATGGTTTTGAATTTGATGAAATTTGGGATGTTACATCCACCAAGAAGGATGGTGGGAAGGGAGAGCACCATGAGGCTCAAGGATGGTACTACCCAGACCCCCAATTCCTCACCCTCATATAAACAATAGGGGAGACCCACCTAAGATTGTTGCATCTTCTTTTGCTCAATGGCAATCATTAATGAAATCTCATGTGCGCAGCTCTTGTATTGAGTTGTGGAATATTATTGAAGAAGGACTCTGTATTGTCGATCCAACCAACTTGTAAAGAAGAGAAGTTGTCAATAGTGAACTCAATGCCACCGCTTTGCACATGATTCAACAAGGATTGGGTACAAAAGATTACCCTCACATTGAACACCTCAACACCTCCAATGAAGATTGGGATGCTCTCACGGAGCTATATGTTGGAAATGAGAGCATGAGAAGGAACCGGTATGATGCACTAAGCAATGAAGCCTAAGGCTTCTATATGAAGGATGGTGAAGATAATGAAGACATGTATCGAAGTCTCAAGTCCACTGCCACCGCCTTTAGGAATGTGGGTGCCTCACATGTGGATGATGCTTGGATAAAAACGAAATATGTGAGTGCACTCATGCCCTTTGAGCCCATCGAATTGAAGAGTCTACAAGGAAGACATAACTACCATCTCATGACCTCCAATGAAGTTATGGAAGAGATGGCCTCTTTCAAGGTTGCTGCCAAGAATTCCAAAGATGCTCGTGCTCGAGCCCTTGGAATGAGCAATGGTGTCAACCTCGCCTTAAAAGCCAAAGTTGTGGAATATGTGGATGAAGACGAAAGTGATGAAGGTTCATCTATGGGCCACCCCGATGATCTCAAGGTTGCTCATGGTGAATATATGGCCTTTTATTCAAGAAACTTTTGGAAAGACCCCGCCAAGGCCAAGATGGAGATGCAACGAAGAAGCAACCCTAATGGGAGAAGAGACAATGGCTTTAAATTGAGAACTTGCTTTAATTGTGGTGACTGCTATCACTTTGTTGCCAGTTGTCCCTGTGAGAAAAGAGAGGATCTTGGGGGTAAACTTGTGTTGAATAAAACCTCCAAAGATCCTTTCAAGAAACCCTTCATCAAAAAGAATCCCACCAACAAGAAGTCGGGTGAAATTGTCTTGATAACACATGAAGAATTCTCCTCCGACAATGATGATGATGAAGATGAAGAAGAGGAAACATCAAGTGGTGTGGCTTCTCTTTCCACTACTTCTACACCTACATTCTCCCTCTTCGACTCTTCAAATGAGAATATCTCCATCAAGAACGTCACTTTCCTAATGTCAAGAGGAACGGAGGTATTATCATCGTCACACCCCTCCTCCCTTAGTTGATGATGAATTTTATGATGAGATAACTCTTGAGGTCAAAAAGGAATTAGTTGCTTTTGATGTGTTTATGACTAACTTGCAAGGGGAGGACTGTAGAGGTCCCAACCTTTAATAAGGTAGAGATACATGTGTTTACAATTCTAGTCCCTGGATCAATAGCTAGCATCCACAGTTAAGATGTAATATCAAGAAACAAAGGTCATAATACAACTTTATAACCAGGAATAAAATAATTCATTACATCTTACATAGCTCATTTGGCTATCTCATTACAATGTACCAGAAATAACTATATAGAATGGAGTCCTTCATCTTCAAAGTGCCACATGCAATCATGTTGGTTGTATACTTGTAATCCTAATCAACATACTTCACTAACATCAAACAAACCTGCAACATAATAAGTTACAGCCAAAAGGGTCAATACATTTGAATTGTATTGGCAAGTGATACTATGGTAGAATAGTGGTATCTATCATCTATATGCATTTGGCTAAGTGGAGCTTAGGCTTGCTTTGCTCAAAATAGATTTTCCTTATCATTTGAAAACACTAAGTTTTTGTTTGTCAAAATCACCGAAGGCATATCCCAATAGAAATTGGTGATCCTTCAACCCTTGTTCAACCACAAGTTTTTAACTTAGAAATTGGGATGAGGAGATTCTTGATAGCTTCCATGTCTTGATGCTCAAATTGTCCATTGCCGGGGACACGACTAAGTACTTAGATTTTACTCTCTCGAGAGGTGGTGCACTTTCCCCACAAGACTCGACATGCATCTAGACAAGATCTTTCAGAAGCCTTCCCTTAGACCAAAATGGACGCCCTCCAAACCTAACATCCCCTACCACCAACTGTCTATTTGGCTAAGTTATTGAAACCTATATGATCTAGGCAGAGCCCATAATGCCAAGTGGCTGCACTTGAAGCTTCTCAACATTTCACATCTCAAATCTCTTTGTTCCTGGGTGGCATTCCACAAGTGAGATACACAGGGTAAACCATTGAAAAATGGGCCCTGGTAACCACTCAACAAAAATCCATCCAAGCAATACCATTCCACACAGGTGATTCATTCACTTAGTTGTTTTATTAAACAATACACAAGTCCTTGACTTAGAAATATTCCATAGCATGAATATAATCCACCCTTGTTTTCTACTAGCTAAGCTAAGCATGATAGTAATAGGAATGTTAACTTCAGAAAATTCTACTAAGGTTTCATCTACTAGGATTTCCCATGGCATAGTTTATACTTAGTAAAAATTCCATGCAAGTCCTACTTAGAAATATCACTAATGCATAGTGAAAATAATGGGACAAAATTATGAAGCACCACTTTCCTTTTTGTAGAGAATATAAGTTCACTCCTTGATCTTGTAATAGTCACACTCTCCAAATTCCACTACAATTCAATCAAGGCACAAATTCAAACTACCATTCAAGCAATTCAACACATAGAATAGTAAAAACAAAGCAATGCATGCAAGCATGCCAAAGATTGTTTTATTAGGAAAAGTGGTTTCTAATAGGTTATAAGCATTTTAAAACACCTATTGGTCATTTATAAAAGTGGCAAAACCATTTGATATTAAGTTAGTGAAAATGGCCACTTTAAATCATTTTTGTTTTGTTAGAAATGATTTAAATCAAAGTAGATATATTTTTAAACACAAATTTTAGTGTTTCAAGGTCAAGTGTTTAATACTAAAACCATTTGCAAAAGGTTTTACCTATAAACCATTTTTAAATCAAAGCCATATTTTATTTGGTTGGAAATGCCTTTAAACAAGGTAATAATTTTATAGGGTTCACCAAATATATTTTTAAATCCTAAAACTTGGTGTTTAGGGTCATAGAGTTTAAGTCAAACCATTTTCAAAAGGTTTTACTCAAAAAGCATTTTTAAAACATAAACAATATTTTTATTTAACTAGAAATGCTTTTATTCAAAGATTTATTCCATAGCCTCACAAAATATGTTTTTAAATCCAAAAGTTGGTTTCTATGTTCAGTAGGTTGAAAATAATCCATTTACAAAAGATTTTATCCTAAAAACAATTTTAGAATAAATTTTATACACAAAATATGCCTACACAAGTTTTTGCAAAAACAACTAATTTTCTAGAAGCAATTCAATAAACAAAGTGCATGGTTGGAAATTTCACATTTGTCTGAACCCAGTGATATAAAATTTATAAAATTTGGACGTGTAGATTTAAAGTTATGAATTTTACAAAATCAAACACCTAATAGATCCATTTCAGTTTTTAAAACGAGTCACTGGCCACGTGTCTTGATCTAATTGGACAATACCGGTTCAGCAGGATCGATCAATGTGGGCTGTTGGATTTAAAGGGGATTGCACGGCTCAGATCTAGCATACCGTTTCACTTAAGTCAATCTATCCTAACCATGCGATCATGATCTGACGGCTGCAGTGCCCTGACCAAAGACTGGCGACGCAATCCAGCGACGAGCGGCGGCGCGGCTCTTCTTGCGGCGGTTCTGGAGGAGCAGGAAGCAAGGGAGGAGGAGAGATGGCTCTCCGAGTTCGCAGGGTGTTGCTGATGCTCAACGTAGTTTCCTTTGGCCGAGGGGCGCACGAGGTTGCCGTGGATTGCTCATCGGAGTTGCCTACTGACTCGGGTATGCACGGTAGTTGTCGGAGGCGATGCTGCAGGGCACGCGATGACAATAGGAGGACGGCGTTATACGCACAAGGAGGAGGATAGTGCGAGAGCATCAACTAGAGGTAAAGGGGCGGTCAGAGATTACCAGGAGGCGTCGCCGGAGTTGGAGCAGGAGGCGGTGGCGAGAAAGAGTCGTTGTTGTCGAGCCTCTAGGGCGCGCGTGGGCAACTGGAGGTTGCAGGAAGATGCGTGTGTCGATGGGGAGAAAGCTATCATGCACTAGGGGGTAGGGGGTCGGAGCTCGCCGGAATCATTGTTGGATATCGCCGGAGACAGCGGCGAAGCAAGCACAAATTCGTGCAGCCTGGTGGCTCTCTAGGCGCGGCGAATGAGGGGAAAGGAAGAGGAGAGAACGGTCATTAAGAGGGTTTGGTCATGGACGGGAATTACTCGCGCATTCAAATGAATTTAATCAGATTCATCAACGGCAGAAACGGCCGGCATGGTTTCTGGGAGGAACAGGCCGCGTGGGGTGGAGACGATGACTGGCAAGTGGGGCAACGGCGTCAGTGAGTGGGGAGGGAATACGGTGGGGTCGCCTCATCAGTGGCAGCGCGGGTTTGTGTTCGAGTGAGAAAATGTTTCGGGAAGGAAAAGAAGATGGGCTGCGAGTTGGGCCTGACTGGGCTGGTTAGGCTGGGCTGGGTCCTTTCCATTTTTTTCTTCTCTGTTTATTTTTTTTTGTTTCTTTTATTCTGTTTTGAATTTGTTCAAACAATTCCAACAACCATTTGAATTCAAATCTTTACCAAACTTTTAGTAATTTTCTATTATGTTCAAACATGTATTTTAAAAATCATTTTGGAATATTTCTTTTATTCCCACATGGTTTAATTATTTATTTACAATAGACCTTTGTCTTTATTTAAATAGGATTTTAAATATGTTTTCCAACTTCTATTTAAATTCCAAATTTTACCAAATCCTTTTCAGTAGGTTTTATTTATTTATTAGGGTGTCAAATAATTCACTTTGAATTATTTGAAATGTTTTTAATATGATTTATTAATCATTTAAATTGAGCATTTGTCTTTATTCAATTAAAATCAAATATGGTTTTAATTCCATATAAATTTTTATTCAAATAATTCTTTTACTCCATTTAAGTTAATTAAATAACTTTTATTTCAGTTGGGAAAATTCCATTTTATTATCTTCTCATGATTTAATCAATCATTTCTGTTAGGGATTTTTGTCTCCATTTAAATATAATTAGAATATGGTTTAGTCCCATATACTTTTATTTGAATATTCATTATTTCTCTATTTTAATTGAAATATCTTTATTTCATTTGCTTATGGATTTAACTAAAGGTATTAAATTGTCTTCCACATAATTTTCTTAGGTTTTATTATTTAGGCAAATAGTCTTTGTTTAAATAAAATTGGGTATTGTCAATCCTTATAATTTTATTTAAATAATCTTTTAATCCTTTTTATTATTTAATAACTTCCATTTGTTTATGGGTTGGTCCAAGATTTAATTTGTCTTTAAATATTCCTTATTTCTTTCTTTCTTTATCTTATAAAATCCATATCTTTTTATTTAAATATCCAAACTTGGTGATTCCAATTTGCATAATTTTATTTAATATTTGTTTGTCCTTTTAAACCCTTTTATGATTAATTACTCACAATTTGATATGGATTTTAGATAGGTGGTTTATTATCCTTAGAAATATTTCCTTTTACCATATTAAACTCACAAGTTTTTATCTATGGTTCCATATTGAAAGAAATCAATTTCTATGGTTTTACAATATTTTTGTTTATCATTTATAAAATGTTTGTTGATATATTTTTACATGAATCAATTCCATAGTCTTTGAGAGATCTTGGAAATGTTTTATTCCATTAGGGTTTTAGAGTTTTGGTTTAACTTTTCCAAGTGTTCAAATTTCAAGATACATTTATTGATGAATGCATTTCACTTGATTTGAAATTTTGTTGGATTCTATTTTATTCAATTTTCTTGAAGATGGCTTTTGACCCTAAATTTCAACAATTATTTACTTTGTTTATTTATTTTTCACATTTCAAAATTTGGAAAATTTGGGGATGTGACAAGGACAAGAAACATTTTGTGGACCTCTTAGATCAACTTTCTCACACACAAGAGCTTCTTGATGAGAGATGCAAATTAGGGAGAGAGCACATGATTGAGGTAGAATCTCTAAATAATGCTCCAGAAGAAGAACAAGATACTAGGATGTCTCTTGAAACTAAACTTGAAGGCCTTGATGGAGCAAATGACCTAATTATTAATAACCTCATTAAGGAACGTGACCATGCTATTGCTAAATATAAAAAGGCTAAAAATGACAAGATTGAGTTTTGTGTTGTTCATGAAAAACTTGTCGAGTGAAGCGATACGGGTAGGCTACACTAGCGCAAATCAAAATTTTCTACCGCGGAAACCAGGATTACTGTTGTCATAGATCACGGGATTACCACTAGACGCGCAGTTGCGGAACTTGATGAAGCACGTCGATGCAGTGTAGACGATCTACGTCTCATCCTTGTTCTCGTCCCACAAGCAGCTCCCCTTGCGCAGCTCGTCCAAGTGCCACAGATGCAGCACCTCCGAGGTATCCACACGTGCGGGGTGGAAGCGTCAGACGTCGGACTACTAGGTCCGCGCGCGCAATGCAGGCGTGAGAAGTGGACACTGGGAGGAATGGTCTAACCCTGGTCAACACGCCCCACCCTCTCTTATATAGGCGTCCCTAGTGGGCTTCTACATTAGCAGCCTTTAGTAACCTAAGCCTGGTCTAACTCGGATCCAATTCTCATTAGGCTTCCAGCCCCTTAAGTGTGTGACCCTATAGGTTCATATACGTATAGACATGACACGAATACACTTATTCTATCAATAGTCGGTACCGGCCTCTAGCAAGACGTGCCAACTCCTAAACGCATACGAAGATCATATCAGACGAACCATCACAAGGTTCAGTACATGTCTTTCCCTTTGCCTCACGATATTTGGTCTAGCTCCAAGCTGACCTCCCTTTCTTGATACTGTGATTCGGAATCCCTTTACTAGGTTAACTCTTAACCATATGTAGCACGGCCATGCATTTCTGGATCCGATCACTCGAGGGGCCCAGAGATATCTCTCTCAAGTAGAGAGGGGCCTTGCAACTAATTGCCAGTCTCAAGTTGGGTCAGTCCAACCCCACGTTCATAACATGTGTCCACATCATTGGTTTGACATCTCCATGTCTATGACTTGCGAAACATAGTCATCAACCAATTGATGTGCTAGTCTAATATTCACATGTGTCCTCACATGGACTAGGGACAACTATTAAATAACCATACAAGTAAAGAGGTTCACAAACAATTCACATAATTGCCAATCAATACAAGTTGCCTGATATGGATATTCGATGAACATTACAATAACTCATGGATATATAAGAAATATAAATCATCTCTATGATTGCCTCTAGGGCATATTTTGTAGGGTTTCGTAGCATGGAAAAAAAAATTCTACCGCATACAAACAAACAAGCCAAGATCTATCTACTAGATTGTAGCAACGAGTCGATGGAATAACTCACCCTCGAAGATTCCAAAGTGTTTAATGAGAGCGGATTCTCGTGGGTGATGTAGTCGTACTCTTCCCGATCTCAAGATCGCGTAGACGATCCTTCCGGCGCTGCGTTCCGGCAGCGCTTCCGCAGTCGGTCACACGTTTGGTACTCGATGAAGACCTTCCTATCCCTTGTTCCAGCAGGCAGCGGAGCTTGTAGCACTCTCCTCGCGATTCCGGCAGCACAACGGCGTGGTACCGGAAGTAGAGGGGAGATCTCGCTGGGCTTCGCCTTAAGCCGGAGCGAGTATGGTGGACTATGAGAGAGAGCCTCGGCGATCTAGGGTTTAGACACACCAAGGAGGGGGCAAGGCCGGCGGCTAGGGTTTTCCCTAGGCGGCCGCGAGATGCCCTAGGCGGCTGCGGCTATGGTGGGCGGCGGCGGCTAGGGTTAGGGTTTAGAGGGGGCAACTTGTGTGCTAGGAGGGGCAGACCTGCCCCTCCTTATATAGGTGGGAGGCGCCGGCCAAGGGGAGGAGAGTCCCTATCCAACTCGGATCCCAAGTGGGCCAGCGGTGGAGGGAGGGAACTCCTCCCCAAGTAGGTTTCCTACTTCCCCTCCACCTTCCAAAATAGATGTTTGACATTTCAAATTGGCGTTTGACTTTTCAAACTAGGATTTGATTAAACCCTTTATTTTGTTCAGCGATGACACCTAGTACATGATGCAATCATTCCAACTTGATATGACACATTCATGTACCCTTCCCCTCCGAAGTGCCAGACATTCCGGAACCTTCTAGAACATTCCCGATGAAAATACCGAAACCATTCTCCAACCCCGAAACAGGACTTTCCTTATATGAATCTTATTCTCCGGACCATTCCGGATCTCCTCGTGATATCCCGGATCCCATCCGAGACTCCGAACAACATTCGGTCTCTTACTCATCATTCCATAACTACTCAAACAACGTCGAATCCTTAAGTGTGTCTCCCTACGGTTCGTGAATTATGCGGACATGATCAAGACACTTCTCGGATCAATAACCAATAGAGGAATCTGGAAATTCATATGGCTCCCACATATTTCTATGATTACTTTGCGATTGAATGAACCACTTACATACGATACCAATTTCCCTTTGTCTCACGATAGTTTACTTATCCGAGGTATTGATCGTCGGTATCTCTGCATACCTAGTTCAACCTCGTTACTGATAAGTACTCTTTTATCGTTCCCGTGATATGTGATCCCTTGTGAGCCAGTCACATGCTTGCAAGCTAATTGGATGACATTCCACCGAGAGGTCCCAGAGTATATCTATCCGTCATATGGATGGACAAATCCCACTCTTGATCCATGTGTCTCAACCAATACTTTCGAAACACTCAATGCCACCTTTATAGCCACCCAGTTACGGTGTGGTGTTTGATGTCATCAAAGCATCCTTCCGGTGAAGGTGATATGCATGATCTCATGGTCGAAGGAATTAGGTTACTATGTATCAGAAAGCATATAGCAATTTAACTATTAAAATGACTTGATCTTTATGCTACGCTTATCTATAGGAGTATGTCCACCATATCATTCTCCTAACGATATGATCTTGTTGTTAATAACATATCAATGTTCATGATAGGGAAACCACAATCATTTATTAACCAACAAGCTAGTATTAAAAAGAGGCTTTACTAGGGACTCTATTTTAGTTTACAAATCACACAAGTATTAATGTTTCCTTGTTAATACTATTATAGCATGAATGTAAACATTTATCATAAACACAAAGATATAATAATAACTACATTTATTATTGCCTCTAGGGCATATCTCCAACAGTCTCCCACTTGCACTAGAGTCATCTAATCTAGATTACATGGTAATATACCGAACACCCATGGCAGTTTGGTGCTGGTCATGTTTTGCCCTCGGGAGAGGTTTAGTCAACGGATCCGCCACATTCAGATCTATGTGTACTTTGCAAATCTTTATGTCTCCATCTTGTAAATGTTGTCAAATAGTGTGAAAACGTAGCTTGATGTGCTTCAGCTTCTTGTGTGACCTTGGTTCTTGCGCATTGGCTATGGCGCCCATGTTATCACAGTAGATAGACATTGGGTCCAGTGCACTAGGAACCACACCCAGCTCTGTAATGAACTCTTTCATCCATATCGCTTCTTGTGAAGCCTCCTAAGCAGCCATGTATTCCGATTCAGTTGAAGATCTCGCCACAACGCTTTGCTTTGCACTCCTCCAGCTAACTGTTGCACCATTCAAAGTAAATACGTATTCAGATTGTGATTTAGAATCATATGGATCGGTGTTCCAACTAGCATTGGTGTAACCATTAACAATGAGTTGTTCATCACCTCCATAAGAAAGAACCATATCCTTAGTTCTTCTCAAGTACTTAAGGATGTTTTTGACCGCTGTCCAATGATCCACTCCTGGATCACTTTGATATCTGCTAGTCAAACTAACAGCATATGCAATGTCGGGTCTAGTACATAGCATGGCATACATTGGAGATCCTATGGCTGAGGCATAGGGAGTCTTTGTCACATCCCAAGATTTTCCAAATCTTGTTATGTGAAAAATAAATAAACAAAATAAATTTTTGTTGAAAATCAGGGTGAAAAGAAACTTTTGTTTCTAAATGGAAACTTAAAATCCCATCTTGAACAAACTTTGGTTAAATATTGAATTCAACAAAATCCAAATCAAGAAAATTGCATTCCTCAATGAATGTATCTGGAAATTTGAACACTTGGAAAATAAATCCAAAACCCTAAACCCTAATGGACTAAAATCATTTCCAAGTTATCTCCAAATCCATGGATTTGATCCATATAAAAATTGTTCAACAAACAATCACAAAGGATCAAGAAAGACAAACAGAAATAATATAAGACCATATAATTTGGTTTCACTCAATTTGGAACCATAAACAAAACCCTATGAATTTAATAAGATAAGAAATTGAATTTCCAAAGCTACTGAAGAACCTATCTTTAAATCCAAAACCAAATGGTGAGCAATTGATCTTAAAAGGATTTAAAAGGATAAACAAAGATAAAATAATATTTCACAAATTGGAATCACCAAGTTTGGATCTCTAAATAAAAAGATATGGATTTTACAAGACAAAGAAAGAATTATTAACTAAAGAATATCTAAAGACCAAATCAAATCTTGGCCTAACCCTTAAACAAGTGGATTAAGCTATAATCCAAATCCAAATAAAATAAAAGGATAAAGAATTGCCAAAATAAAGTAAAATGGCTCAGACCAAATCCTTTTGGAATAAAGACAAACTCAAATTTTAAAATGATCAAAAATCTTATTAAATCTTTCCAAATAATTCAAGATGAATTATTTGACACCCTTTTAAGTAAACAAAACCTACTGGAAAGATTTGGAAGGTTTTGGAAAAATCAAATGGTGTTTAGAAATATTAATAAATCTTATATGATTTAAAACTAAGCTTTTTTTGAATAAATAAAAGACCCCAAAATAAATAAGGTTTTATTCAAAAATTGACATCAAAATACAATACTAATCAGTATTTAAATCCTCACAAATTTTGGCAGAGTTTTGAAATTCAAAAGTTGTTTGAATTGATTAAACAAAATCAAAACAGAATAAAAGAATAGGAAAAAGAAAAATAAACAGGAGAAGAAAAATATAAAACAGACCCAACCCAATCTGGACGCCCACTAAGGCCCAGCAGCCCACCTCTCATCTCTCCCCGAAGCGTTTTCTGTCACTCACAGACGAACCCGCAAACCCACTGACGAGCAGGCCCCACTCTCCCTCTCCCTCTCTCGCTGACGTTCCGACCCCACGCCACATCATCGTCTCCTTCACCCCCCCCCCCCCGCAGACCAGTTCCTCCCCTCGCTGTTTCTGCCTGAAATTTCGCCGAGTAAATTCGTCATAAACGCTGCAGCAATTACACTCGCGATTACTCTCATTAACTCGCCTCTCCCTCCTCTCCATTTCCCCTCTGTTTCCAGCTCCTCTCCGCCCCAGGGCTACTCTAATTGGTCGCTGCAACCTCTCCAACTCCGACGAGGTTCTGCTCGAATTCCGACGAAGCCAGACAACCCCACCGCCCCTGGAGCACACGAGCGTGCTCGCCAGCACCAGGCATACCTCCCAGTGGCGGTATCTGTCTCGCGCACGCCCTAGGATGTCGCCCCCGACGACACCAGCACGCCACCACCTCCTTCTCCAACTCCGGCGGCATCTACTGGTGAGACCAGACTTCCTTTTCACCTCTCTGTGATGCACACATACTCGCCTCCCTCTTGCGAACCTAACGGTGCAATCTACTTGTCTTAGAGCGTCCTCTATCTTCACCTTCGACGTCATCTGAGCGTACCCGACACCGACGCCGTCTCCGGCGAGCAATCGTCAACGCCTCTGTGCTCCCCTTGGCCAACCAAAGCATCAACTAGAATCAGTGCTTCACGGCGATTCTGGTAAGCATATTCACTCTTCCCCGCGCGTCCTAGTTCGCCGGCAGCGTCACCGTCAGCGCCGCGTTGCCGCATGCCACCATTGAGCGCCGCCAATTTCTGGTCGAGGCACTGGGAGCCGTCAGATCCAGATCGGAGAGATAGGATAGTTTCACTTAACGAAGGGGTATGCGATGATCAGAGCCGCACAGATCTCTTTTAATCCAACGGCCTGTATCTGTTGATCCACGCGAACCGTTTTTGCCCAATAGAATCACGCCACGTGGCCTTGGTTTAGATTTAAAAACCAGAAACTATTCTATTAGATGATCAAACTTGTAAATTGCATAATTTTTGATCCACACGTCCAAATTTTGCAAATTTTATATCAATGGATTCAGAAAAGCAAGCCCTAGCCAACCATGCCATTTGTTTAGTAAAAAGCTTCTGGTAAAATGTTTGTTTTTACAGAAACTTGTGTATGCTTGTTTAGGTTATAAAAATTATTCCAAAATGATTTTGGGGATAAAATCTTTGGCAAATGGTTTGTTTTGAACCTACTGACCCTAGGAAACAAATTGTGGTTTCAAAAATGTATTTGGTGAAACAAAAGAATAAATCTTGGATTTAAACCAATTCTAGTCAAATAAAAATATGGTTTATTTATTAAAAATGGTTTTGGAAGAAAACCTTTGAGAAATGTTTTGGAAATAAACTCTCTGACCCTAAACACAAGGTTTTGTGGTTTGAAAACATATTTTGTGAAACCTATAGAATTTTGCCTTACTAAAACATTTCTACACCACATAAAATGATACCTTGTTCTAAAAATGGTTTATAAAGTGAAACCTTTTGCAAATGACTTTGCCACTTTATAAAATGACCATTAGGTGTTTTCAAATGTTTGTGAACCTTTAGAAAACCACTTTTCCAAATAAAACAATATTTGGCATGCTTGCATGCATTATCTTGTTTCTATGATTTTTATGTGATGAATTGCTTGAATGGTAGATTGAAATATTGTTTGCTTGATTGAATTTTAGTGACTTGAAGTGTGTGAACATTGCAAAGATCAAGGAGTGAACTTATACCCTCTACCAAAAAGGCAAGTGATGCTTCATACTTTGTCCTATTATTTTTCACTATGCATTAGTGATATTTCTAAGTAGGACTTGCATGGAATTTTGCTAAGTGTAAACTATGCCATGGGAAATCCTAGTAGATGAAACCTTAGTAGAATTTCCTAAGTTAAGATTCCTATTACTATCATGCTTAGCTTAGCTAATAGAAAACAAGGGTGGAATATATATATTCATGCTATGGAAAAATTTCAAAGTCTGAGGACTTGTGTTTTTGTTTAATAAAACAACTAAGTGAATGAATCACCTGGGTGGAATGGAAGGAATGGTTTGTGTTGAGTGGTTACACAAGGCCAGGGGACTGGTGAACCTTGTGTATATCACTTGTGGATGGCCACCCAGGAACAAAGAGATTTGAGATGTCAAATGTTGAGAAGCTTCAAGTGCAGCCACTTGGCATTATGGGCTCTGCCTGGATCATATAGGTTGCAATAACTTAGCCAAATGGACAGTTGATGGTAGGGGTTTGATAGGTTGGAGCGCATCCATTTTGGTCTAAGGGAAGGCTTCTGAAAGATCTTGTCTTGGTGAAACCAAGTCTTGTGGGGAAAGTGCACCACCTCTGCAGAGTGTAAAATCTAAGTACTTAGCCATGTCCCTGGTAAAGGACAATTTGAGCATCAAGACATGGAAGCTATCAAGAATCTCATCATCCAAATTTCTAAGTTAAAAATTTGTGGTTGAACAAGGGTTAAAGGATCTTCAATCTTTTATTGGTAGATGCCTTGGGTGATTTTTGTCAAGCAAAAACTTAGTGTTTTCAAATGATAAGGAAAAAATCTATTTTTGAGCAATGCAAGCCTCAACTCCACTTAGCCAAAATCATATAGATGATAGACTCCACTATACTACCATAGTATCACTTGCCAATACAATTCAAATGTATTGACCCTTGTGGCTGTAACTTGTTATGTTGCAGGTTTGATTGATTTAGGGAAGTGTGTTGATTAGGATTACAAAGCCTACAACCAACATGTCTGCGTGTGGCACTTTGAAGATGAAGGACCCCATGCTTATAGATATTCTGCTGCAATGTAATGTAATAGCCAAATGAGCTATGTAAGATGTAATAAATTATGTTATTCCTGGTTATAAAGTTGTATTATGACCTTTGTTTCTTGATATTACATCTTAACTATGGATGCTAGCTATTGATCCAGGGACTAGCATTGTAAATAAGGTAGAGTCCCCTGTGTTTACAATGTTTACAATGCTAGTCCCTGGATCAATAGCTAGCATCCACAGTTAAGATGTAATATCAAGAAACAAAGGTCATATACAACTTTATAACCAGGAATAACATAATTTTATTACATCTTACATAGCTCATTTGGCTATTACATTACATTGCAGCGGAATATCTATAAACATGGGGTCCTTCAACTTCAAAGTGCCACAGGCAGACATGTTGGTTGTAGACTTTGTAATCCTAATCAATCAATCTTCACTAAAATCAACCAAACCTGCAACATTACAAGTTACAGCCACAAGGGTCAATACTTTTGAATTGTATTGGCAAGTTTCACTACTATGTTGAATATAAGTGGATCCTATTATTACATGCATATTTGGGTAAGTACGGTTTTAGGCTCATTTGCAGAAAGCAATAATTTATCCTATCTTTTCAAATGGTTTTGTTTCCTTTGTCAAATCTCTTTATCAAAACCCCTTGAACTCCTTGGTATCCCCAAGTATTCAAGTCCTTGTCAAAAATCTCTTGAGCTCCTTGGTATCCCCAAGTGCATCAAGTTTTATCAAAATCTCTTGAGCTCCTTGGTACCCCCAAGTGCATCAAGTCTTTTGTTATCACTTAAAAAATTTCTTTTAGAAATTAGAATGTAGAGATCTCCCATAGCTTCAAGCTTTAGTTGCTCAGTATTGTCCATAACCGGGGACAAGGATAAGTACTTAGATTTTATTATCTTCTGCAGAAGTTGCACACTTTACCCACATGTCACAATCTCATCTTGTTGCCACCAGTGGCCACTGGATTAGTACTCACCAAGATGGAGCACTGGCAGATTGAGAATGTGACGAAGTCTTTCCAGAGGGTCCTCCCATACACCATTGCTAGCTTGTCTTCAGTACCCATGTAGGATTCCAGGTCCTCATTTTCAGTAACCTGAATACAATGCATGGGTCTTCCCAATGTAGTTGAGTAAGCCAGAGCCATAAATAGCATGTGGTTGCACACGAAAGCCACAATTGGAGAAACATGTTCAATCTCTAAGTTTCCTGGGTGGTTTCCTTTGGAGCACAACACAAAGAGATTGCCATAGACATGGTTCCTTTTGTTGCCACCTTCTCCAAAACTCAAAGTATCCTTGTCCACCCAGGTGGTTCATTGAGTCCTTGTTTTATTATATAAAAACACAAGTCCTTTTCTCAACTGCATAAAATCTCATCATGTATCTCTTTTCAAAATATAGCATGGCTAAGCATGTAACAACTACATTGTTTTCACTAAGGAATGTATAGGGTATCCTATTAGGATTTATCATAGCATAAGTATAGAAATTCTTTTCATGCATGTTTCAAAATCCACTAAGTATAATGAAAATAGTAGGACTTTAGATGATAGTGTAACTTGCCTTTCTTTTGGTGGGTAATGTTGGTTCACTCCTTGATCTGTCTAGTCTCACTCTTTTCTAACTTCACTACAATCAATCAAGCAAACACAATATCAACTAGCATTCCAAACCAATAATCAATCAAACATTTCACACACATAAAACAATGGGATCTAAGTCATGCATGTAAGCATGCAAGAGATAGTTTTATTTGCAAAGGTGGTCTCCACTAGGCTTCTAAACTTTTTAAGGTTCAAAGTGGTCATTTTCCAAAGTGGCAAAGTCATTTGCAAAAGGGTTTTGTCCATAAACCATTTTGTAAATCCAATCATTATTTTATGTGGTGGAAAATATTTTTATCAAAGCAACAACTTTAAGTTGTTCACCAAATAAGTTGTTGTTTCTCAAAACTTGGTGTTTAGGGTCAGTAGGTTTGATTCCAATCATTTTCCCAAAGTTTTTACTCCAATAACAATTTCATAGCAAAACAATATTTTTATTTGGCTAGAAATGGGCTAAATCAATTAATCCATCCTAAACTTCACCAAATTCATTTTTAAATCCATGGGTTTGTTCCTAGGGTCAGTAAGTTCACCACACACTAATTTTCCAAGATTTCAACCTCAAAAACATTTTTGAACAATTTTTCTAATCTAAACAAGCATACAAATGTTTCTGCAAAAAAAACAATCTAACATATACTATTTACTAAACAAATTGCATGGTTGACTAGGGCTTGTTCCACTGATTCCAACGATATAAAGTTTGTAATTTTTGGACGTGTGGATCAAAAGTTACAAAGGTTTCAAGTTTGCAAATAAATCTGATTCAAACTTTGTTTTTAAACAGAACTGGTGACACGCGTCGCTTTCCTATTCGCTGGTACCGGTTCGGGTGGATCACGTGCTGTAGGCCGTTGGATCTAACTTTTATCGCACGGAGTAGACTCACTCGTACCCCTTCAACTTGATTCTAATCTTATGCGTCCGATTCAGATCTAATGGCTCCTACGCATTTGACCAAAACGCAGCGGCGCTGGTGGTGGCTAGCGGCGGCGATGGTCAGATGGTGGCGATGTGGGCGATACAGGAAGGAATGGGAGGTAGGGAGGTGCTTACAATGATCGCAGGGCGACGCCGAAGCTCAACTTGGAGTCGTCTTGGCAAGGGGCGCACGGGGACAGGAGGAATCGCTCACCGGAGTTAGGTCTGGCGACGGTTGCACGCGGTCGTGGTCAAGGACGGTGCTACGGGTCACGAGAGGGCAAACAAAGAGCATGGTTAGATGCGCATGGTCGAGGCGATGATGCGTGCGTGAACGAGAAGGCGCGGGGTGGTCTGTTCTTACCAGGGAATTTCGCCGGAGAAGAAGGCAGACACGGCGGGGCTCAGTCAGAGTGGTTGCCGACGTTCTGGGGCGCCCGCGGTTGAATGGGAGGTACAGGGAGAAGCGTCTGGGAGTGGGGAGTGTGCTCGTGTGCTCGGGGAGGCAAGTGGTGACGTGGGGTTGCCGGAATCCTCGCCGGAGCGTCGTCGGACAGTGGCGGTGTTTGAGCGAAATTCGACAGCCTGGGGGCGTGTTAGAGTGAGGCGACTGGGGAAAACCAAAGAGAAGATGCTGGCGCTTAAGAAGGCGAGATTGTTGAGCGGAATCACTGCAGCAATTAAGTGAATTTACTCGGGGTTTGATTGACAGAGAACGGCAGCGAGGTTTCGGGAGAAGAGGTCGCGGCGGGTGAGGAAGAAGGCTCGAGAGTGGGGCCGTTTCATCACTGGAGTGAGAGAGGGAAGAAGGGGCCACCAGTCAGTTGCTCTGCGGGTCAGTTAATAGGTGGAAAACGTTTCGCAGAGGAGAGTGGGAGTGGGCTGGTACTGGGCTTAGTGGGCTTGTCGACTGGGCTGTGTCTGATTCTTATTTTTTTCTTTCAAATTGTTTTTCCTTTTCTATTCCAATTTTCTGTTTTGAAAATCAAACAACAATTCAAACAATCGAAACTAAATCAAACATTCACCAAACAATGCAATTGAATTTGGTTCTGTTTAACAACATAAACCAAAGTCCAAAGATCAAATTAATATTTTTATTTTAGGGTCCATTATTAATTAAATAAATAGACCATTGTTATTAAATCAAATAGATTTTGATTTATTCAAAACTCCATTTTGAAATCTAAAACAATAACAAAACCAAATCAGTAGGTTTTATTTGAGAATATAAAATACTTGGAAAACTTGTTTGAAATAAATAAATAAGTTTTAGTGTTTATTTTAAAAAGGGAGAAGTCTTTGCTTAAATAAATTTGGATATTAAATCCTTATTATTTTATTTAAATAAACTTTTACTATTTTTATCCAATAGAAATATTTTATTTCAAAGGCTTGGCCAAGTTTTAATTTGGCTTACAAAATAATCCTTATTTGTAAACTTCTATTTCATTTGAAAACCAAATCTTTTTGTTTAAAAGAACCAAAATAGTAATTCCAAATATTTTTATTTTTTCCCTATTTTAATGTTTTGTCTTTTCAAATCCCTTTAGAATTTGTTTGATCAAAATAGGTTTGAAGGTTCCCATTTGAATTCAAAAAGTTTCTTCTCACTCTGAAAATCAACAAAGTTTTATTTTACTCATTTATTTTTCACATTACAAGATTTGGAAAATCTTGGGATGTGACAGGCTACCACCCTTAAAATAAATCTCGTCCCGAGATTTGGGAAGGCTAGGGTTACAAGTAGGCTCAAAACAACTAGGGTACTACCACCCTTAAAAATTTCAAACAAAATTACATATTGGCTTGCTTGGAATCTTGGGGAAACTTCTCTGGGCAAACATCTGCATTGCGTCCTTTGTTTCCATACTTGACTCATGGGCCAAGGTTGAGTTTCTCCATAGGCTTGTTCAACTTGTTCTTCATCTTTTCCAGACAATTGCTTGCATAATGTCCTGGGTTTTTGCAATTGAAACATTGGATATCTTTGAGTTCTTTACGTGTCTCTTGTGGACAAGTTGGCCTAGCTCTTTGCAGTTATTGCACATCACTTGGCCAATCTCCTTATTCTTCTGGTTCTCTGGGCATTCACTGGAATAGTGTCCCATTTCTTTACATTTATGACATTGTACATGGCTTTTGTCCTTCTTTTGCTTTTTGGGTTTCTCCAAAGCTAAGAGTGCATCCAGTTCATGTTGTTCATATGTTATCTGGTAGGTAGGAATGTCTACATGTTTCCTGGGCCTTCTATTGCTCTATGGAAATATTTTCTTTGGTCCTTTGAATTGGGTTGTCTTGCTGGGAGGTATAAGTGGACCTTTTCCCTTGTCATCAACCTTTTTGGTAGACTTGGATCCTTCTTGATGGTTTGCAATCATTTGTTGCACTCCACCTTGTTTCCTTTGTTCCACAATGGAATAGATGGGGCATTGGATAGGGACATGGTTGTTTCCTTCACATAGGTAGCAAGTAGCTTGAGAGGTGGGACATTGGCCTACTGGATGTTTCTCTTCACAGTTGGGGCATTGATCTCCATGCTCATTGGAAGTATGATCCTTGTCTCCACAAATAATGCAAGCTGGGGCTCCATCTAGAATAACATTTACGTCATCCTTGTTGTCACAAACTCTTTTGGAATAGTTGTTTTCCATGTTGATCATTTGATTAGTCACCTTAAGCATCAGTTGGGCTTGAGTTTCCAAAAATCCTTGCAGTGTTGGATCTTCCCCACTGGAGTTGGCTATGAATTGAGCTGTCATTTGGTTCAACTGGTGTTGGGTTGCTATGAGCTCTTTCATGCTGTCCTCTTTGTTGTTGGTGTTGGTGTCATCAACCTTGATGTTGGAGTCTCTTGGAGTAGTCATCTGTTTGGGTTGAATGATGATTAGAACAGGCAAGATATTTCTAAGGAAATAGTTCTAATCACACACATCACAATTTACACAAGCAATGTGCAAGAATTCACAAACAACTTCTCACTCAAACAACAAAGTTCAAGCACATACTTAGGCAACAAAATATTTTTGTTACACCACATAAGTTGGTGGGTTTGACTTAACTAAAATATGGTGGTCCACCTATATGGTTCACTTGTGATCTTTCCATCCTTCTTTGGTTGTTTCATTTGCATGAGATCATGGTTTCCTTAGGAAAAAAATTTGGTCACAAAACTTCAAGTGATGTGGGCTCCTTCTAATTTTTGCATTCCCTTAGTCTCTAAATCTTGAGCAAGATTTCTTTGTCTCACTTGTAGTCCTTAGTGGTATCCAAGTTGGAAGTACTTGGTGAACATGCTGAAGATGTTGAAGTCATTAGAGTTGAAGAAGTTGAAGTCATTAGAGTTGAAGAAGTTGAAGTAGTCCTTTGCACATGGTGTAGTCTTTGGCCATGGGTAGGTTTTTCCATCAAGTTGTAAGTAGATGAGATGTAGAATCAAAATCATAGTGGTTGAGGAAAGAGTTTACAAGTTTGTTTTGTAAATAAGTTTTGGAATAAGAACAACTCCTATTTCTAAGGGTTTTTGTCCAATCCTAGGTTTACAAATCCTACAGGCAACACAATGCTCTGATACCATCTGTAAGGGTCCCAACCTTTAAATAAGGTAGAGTCCCCTGTGTTTACAATGCTAGTCCCTGGATCAATAGCTAGCATCCACAGTTAAGATGTAATATCAAGAAACAAAGGTCATATACAACTTTATAACCAGGAATAACATAATTTTATTACACCTTACATAGCTCATTTGGCTATTACATTACATTGCAGCGGAATATCTATAAAC
The DNA here is from genome assembly GCA_916181665.1 of Avena sativa. Taxonomy (NCBI): domain Eukaryota; kingdom Viridiplantae; phylum Streptophyta; class Magnoliopsida; order Poales; family Poaceae; genus Avena; species Avena sativa. The sequence continues at coordinate 47,628,407 of OV702279.1, read as the reverse complement.
ATAGGGTCCTTCAACTTCAAAGTGCCACAGGCAGACATGTTGGTTGTAGACTTTGTAATCCTAATCAATCAATCTTCACTAAAATCAACCAAACCTGCAACATTACAAGTTATAGCCACAAGGGTCAATACTTTTGAATTGTATTGGCAAGTTTCACTACTATGTTGAATATAAGTGGATCCTATTATTACATGCATATTTGGCTAAGTAGGGTTTTAGGCTCATTTGCAGAAAGAAATAATTTATCCTATCTTTTCAAATGGTTTTGTTTCCTTTGTCAAATCTCTTTATCAAAACCCCTTGAACTCCTTGGTATCCCCAAGTATTCAAGTCCTTGTCAAAAATCTCTTGAGCTCCTTGGTACCCCCAAGTGCATCAAGTTTTATCAAAATCTCTTGAGCTCCTTGGTACCCCCAAGTGCATCAAGTCTTTTGTTATCACTTAAAAATTTTCTTTTAGAAATTAGAATGTCGAGATCTCCCATAGCTTAAAGCTTTAGTTGCTCAGTATTGTCCATAACCGGGGACACGGCTAAGTACTTAGATTTTATTATCTTCTGCAGAAGTTGCACACTTTACCCACATGTCACAATCTCATCTTGTTGCCACCAGTGGCCACTGGATTAGTACTCACCAAGATGGAGCACTGGTAGATTGAGAATGTGACGAAGTCTTTCCAGAGGGTCCTCCCATACACCATTGCTAGCTTGTCTTCAGTACCCATGTAGGATTCCAGGTCCTCATTTTCAGTAACCTGAATACAATGCATGGGTCTTCCCAATGTAGTTGAGTAATCCAGAGCCATAAATAGCATGTGGTTGCACACGAAAGCCACAATTGGAGAAACATGTTCAATCTCTAAGTTTCCTGGGTGGTTTCCTTTGGAGCACAACACAAAGAGATTGCCATAGACATGGTTCCTTTTGTTGCCACCTTCTCCAAAACTCAAAGTATCCTTGTCCACCCAGGTGGTTCATTGAGTCCTTGTTTTATTATATAAAAACACAAGTCCTTTTCTCAACTGCATAAAATCTCATCATGTATCTCTTTTCAAAATATAGCATGGCTAAGCATGTAACAACTACATTGTTTTCACTAAGGAATGTATAGGGTTTCCTATTAGGATTTAGCATAGCATAAGTGTAGAAATTCTTTTGATGCATGTTTCAAAATCCACTAAGTATAATGAAAATAGTAGGACTTTAGATGATAGTGTAACTTGCCTTTCTTTTGGTGGGTAATGTTGGTTCACTCCTTGATCTGTCTAGTCTCACTCTTTTCTAACTTCACTACAATCAATCAAGCAAACACAATATCAACTAGCATTCCAAACCAATAATCAATCAAACATTTCACACACATAAAACAATGGGATTTAAGTCATGCATGTAAGAATGCAAGAGATAGTTTTATGTGCAAAGGTGGTCTCCACTAGGCTTCTAAACTTTGTAAGGTTCAAAGTGGTCATTTTCCAAAGTGGCAAAGTCATTTGCAAAAGGGTTTTGTCCATAAACCATTTTGTAAATCCAATCATTATTTTATGTGGTGGAAAATATTTTTATCAAAGCAACAACTTTAAGTTGTTCACCAAATAAGTTGTTGTTTCTCAAAACTTGGTATTTAGGGTCAGTAGGTTTGATTCCAATCATTTTCCCAAAGTTTTTACTCCAATAACAATTTCATAGCAAAACAATATTTTTATTTGGCTAGAAATGGGATAAATCAATTAATCCATCCTAAACTTCACCAAATTCATTTTTAAATCCATGGGTTGGTTCCTAGGGTCAGTAAGTTCACCACAAACTAATTTGCCAAGATTTCAACCTCAAAAACATTTTTGAACAATTTTTCTAATCTAAACAAGCATACAAATGTTTCTGCAAAAACAAACAATCTAACATATACTATTTACTAAACAAATTGCATGGTTGACTAGGGCTTGTTCCACTGATTCCAACGATATAAAGTTTGTAATTTTTGGACGTGTGGATCAAAAGTTACAAAGGTTTCAAGTTTGCAAATAAATGTGATTCAAACTTTGTTTTTAAACAGAACTGGTGACACGCGTCGCTTTCCTATTCGCTGGTACCGGTTCGGGTGGATCACGTGCTGTAGGCCGTTGGATCTAACTGTTATCGCACGGCGCAGACTCACTCGTACCCCTTCGACTTTATTCTAATCTTATGCGTCCAATTCAGATCTAACGGCTCCTACGCATTTGACCAAAACGCAGCGGCGCTGGTGGTGGCTAGCGGCGGCGACGGTCGGATGGTGGCGGTGCCGGCGATACAGGAAGGAATGGGAGGTAGGGAGATGCTTACAATGATCGCAGGGCGACGCCGAAGCTCAACTTGGAGTCGTCTTGGCAAGGGGCGCACGGGGACAGGAGGAATCGCTCACCGGAGTTAGGTCTGGCGACGGTTGCACGCGGTCGTGGTCGAGGACGGTGCTACGGGTCACGAGAGGGCAAACAAAGAGCATGGTTAGATGCGCATGGTCGAGGCGATGACGCGTGCGTGAACGAGAAGGCGCGGGGTGGTCTGTTCTTACTAGGGAATTTCGCCGGAGAAGAAGGCAGACACGGCGGCGCTCAGTCGGAGTGGTTGCCGATGTTCTGGGGCGCCCGCGGTTGAATGGGAGGTACAGGAAGAAGCGTCTGGGAGTGGGAAGTGTGCTCATGTGCTCGGGGAGGCAAGTGGTGACGTGGGGTTGCCGGAATCCTCATCGGAGCGTCGTCGGACAGTGGCGGTGTTTGAGCGAAATTCGACAGCCTGGGGGCGTGTTAGAGTGAGGCGACTGGGGAAAACTGAAGAGAAGATGCTGGCACTTAAGAAGGCGAGATTGTTGAGCGGAATCACTGCAGCAATTAAGTGAATTTACTCGGGGTTTGATTGACAGAGAACGGCATCGAGGTTTGGGGAGAATAGGTCGCGGCGGGTGAGGAAGAAGGCTCGGGAGTGGGGCCGTTTCGTCAGTGGAGTGAGAGAGGGAAGAAGGGCCACCAGTCAGTTGCTCTGCGGGTCAGTTAATAGGTGGAAAACGTTTCGCATAGGAGAGTGGGAGTGGGCTGGTACTGGGCTTAGTGGGCTTGTCGACTGGGCTATGTCTGATTCTTATTTTTTTCTTTCAAATTGTTTTTCCTTTTCTATTCCAAATTTCTGTTTTGAAAATCAAACAACAATTCAAACAATCCAAACTAAATCAAACATTCACCAAACAATGCAATTGAATTTGGTTCTGTTTAACAACATAAACCAAAGTCCAAAGATCAAATTAATATTTTTATTTTAGGGTCCATTATTAATTAAATAAATAGACCATTGTTATTAAATCAAATAGATTTTGATTTATTCAAAACTCCATTTTGAAATCTAAAACAATAACAAAACCAAATCAGTAGGTTTTATTTGAGAATATAAAATACTTGGAAAACTTGTTTGAAATAAATAAATAAGTTTTAGTGTTTATTTTAAAAAGGGAGAAGCCTTTGCTTAAATAAAATTGGATATTAAATCCTTATTATTTTATTTAAATAAACTTTTACTATTTTTATCCAATAGAAATATTTTATTTCAAAGGCTTGGCCAAGTTTTAATTTGGCTTACAAAATAATCCTTATTTGTAAACTTCTATTTCATTTGAAAACCAAATCTTTTTTTAAAAGAACCAAAATAGTAATTCCAAATATTTTTATTTTTTCCCTATTTTAATGTTTTGTCTTTTCAAATCCCTTTAGAATTTGTTTGATCAAAATAGGTTTGAAGGTTCCCATTTGAATTCGAAAAGTTTCTTCTCACTCTGAAAATCAACAAAGTTTTATTTTACTCATTTATTTTTCACATTACAAGATTTGGAAAATCTTGGGATGTGACAGGCTACCACCCTTAAAATAAATCTCGTCCCGAGATTTGGGAAGGATAGGGTTACAAGTAGGCTCAAAACAACTAGGGTACTACCACCCTTAAAAATTTCAAACAAAATTACATATTGGCTTGCTTGGAATCTTGGGGAAACTTCTCTGGGCAAACATCTGCATTGTGTCCTTTGTTTCCATACTTGACTCATGGGCCAAGGTTGAGTTTCTCCATAGGCTTGTTCAACTTGTTCTTCATCTTTTCCAGAAAATTGCTTGCATAATGTCCTGGGTTTTTGCAATTGAAACAGTGGATATCTTTGAGTTCTTTACGTGTCTCTTGTGGACAAGTTGCTACATAATGGCCTAGCTCTTTGCAGTTATTGCACATCACTTGGCCAATCTCCTTATTCTTCTGGTTCTCTGGGCATTCACTGGAATAGTGTCCCATTTCTTTACATTTATGACATTGTACATGGCTTTTGTCCTTCTTTTGCTTTTTGGGTTTCTCCAAAGCTAAGAGTGCATCCAGTTCATGTTGTTCATATGTTATCTGGTAGGTAGGAATGTCTACATGTTTCCTGGGCCTTCTATTGCTCTATGGAAATATTTTCTTTGGTCCTTTGAATTGGGTTGTCTTGCTGGGAGGTATAAGTGGACCTTTTCCCTTGTCATCAACCTTTTTGGTAGACTTGGATCCTTCTTGATGGTTTGCAATCATTTGTTGCACTCCACCTTGTTTCCTTTGTTCCACAATGGAATAGATGGGGCATTGGATAGGGACATGGTTGTTTCCTTCACATAGGTAGCAAGTAGCTTGAGAGGTGGGACATTGGCCTACTGGATGTTTCTCTTCACAGTTGGGGCATTGATCTCCATGCTCATTGGAAGTATGATCCTTGTCTCCACAAATAATGCAAGCTGGGGCTCCATCTAGAATAACATTTACGTCATCCTTGTTGTCACAAACTCTTTTGGAATAGTTGTTTTCCATGTTGATCATTTGATTAGTCACCTTAAGCATCAGTTGGGCTTGAGTTTCCAAAAATCCTTGCAGTGTTGGATCTTCCCCACTGGAGTTGGCTATGAATTGAGCTGTCATTTGGTTCAACTGGTGTTGGGTTGCTATGAGCTCTTTCATGCTGTCCTCTTTGTTGTTGGTGTTGGTGTCATCAACCTTGATGTTGGAGTCTCTTGGAGTAGTCATCTGTTTGGGTTGAATGATGATTAGAACAGGCAAGATATTTCTAAGGAAATAGTTCTAATCACACACATCACAATTTACACAAGCAATGTGCAAGAATTCACAAACAACTTCTCACTCAAACAACAAAGTTCAAGCACATACTTAGGCAACAAAATATTTTTGTTACACCACATAAGTTGGTGGGTTTGACTTAACTAAAATATGGTGGTCCACCTATATGGTTCACTTGTGATCTTTCCATCCTTCTTTGGTTGTTTCATTTGCATGAGATCATGGTTTCCTTAGGAAAAAAATTTGGTCACAAAACTTCAAGTGATGTGGGCTCCTTCTAATTTTTGCATTCCCTTAGTCTCTAAATCTTGAGCAAGATTTCTTTGTCTCACTTGTAGTCCTTAGTGGTATCCAAGTTGGAAGTACTTGGTGAACATGCTGAAGATGTTGAAGTCATTAGAGTTGAAGAAGTTGAAGTCATTAGAGTTGAAGAAGTTGAAGTAGTCCTTTGCACATGGTGTAGTCTTTGGCCATGGGTAGGTTTTTCCATCAAGTTGTAAGTAGATGAGATGTAGAATCAAAATCATAGTGGTTGAGGAAAGAGTTTACAAGTTTGTTTTGTAAATAAGTTTTGGAATAAGAACAACTCCTATTTCTAAGGGTTTTTGTCCAATCCTAGGTTTACAAATCCTACAGGCAACACAATGCTCTGATACCATCTGTAAGGGTCCCAACCTTTAAATAAGGTAGAGTCCCCTGTGTTTACAATGCTAGTCCCTGGATCAATAGCTAGCATCCACAGTTAAGATGTAATATCAAGAAACAAAGGTCATATACAACTTTATAACCAGGAATAACATAATTTTATTACACCTTACATAGCTCATTTGGCTATTACATTACATTGCAGCGGAATATCTATAAACATAGGGTCCTTCAACTTCAAAGTGCCACAGGCAGACATGTTGGTTGTAGACTTTGTAATCCTAATCAATCAATCTTCACTAAAATCAACCAAACCTGCAACATTACAAGTTATAGCCACAAGGGTCAATACTTTTGAATTGTATTGGCAAGTTTCACTACTATGTTGAATATAAGTGGATCCTATTATTACATGCATATTTGGCTAAGTAGGGTTTTAGGCTCATTTGCAGAAAGAAATAATTTATTCTATCTTTTCAAATGGTTTTGTTTCCTTTGTCAAATCTCTTTATCAAAACCCCTTGAACTCCTTGGTATCCCCAAGTATTCAACTCCTTGTCAAAAATCTCTTGAGCTCCTTGGTATCCCCAAGTGCATCAAGTTTTATCAAAATCTCTTGAGCTCCTTGGTATCCCCAAGTGCATCAAGTCTTTTGTTATCACTTAAAAAATTTCTTTTAGAAATTAGAATGTCGAGATCTCCCATAGCTTCAAGCTTTAGTTGCTCAGTATTGTCCATAACCGGGGACACGGCTAAGTACTTAGATTTTATTATCTTCTGCAGAAGTTGCACACTTTACCCACATGTCACAATCTCATCTTGTTGCCACCAGTGGCCACTGGATTAGTACTCACCAAGATGGAGCACTGGCAGATTGAGAATGTGACGAAGTCTTTCCAGAGGGTCCTCCCATACACCATTGCTAGCTTGTCTTCAGTACCCATGTAGGATTCCAGGTCCTCATTTTCAGTAACCTGAATACAATGCATGGGTCTTCCCAATGTAGTTGAGTAAGCCAGAGCCATAAATAGCATGTGGTTGCACACGAAAGCCACAATTGGAGAAACATGTTCAATCTCTAAGTTTCCTGGGTGGTTTCCTTTGGAGCACAACACAAAGAGATTGCCATAGACATGGTTCCTTTTGTTGCCACCTTCTCCAAAACTCAAAGTATCCTTGTCCACCCAGGTGGTTCATTGAGTCCTTGTTTTATTATATAAAAACACAAGTCCTTTTCTCAACTGCATAAAATCTCATCATGTATCTCTTTTCAAAATATAGCATGGCTAAGCATGTAACAACTACATTGTTTTCACTAAGGAATGTATAGGGTTTCCTATTAGGATTTAGCATAGCATAAGTATAGAAATTCTTTTGATGCATGTTTCAAAATCCACTAAGTATAATGAAAATAGTAGGACTTTAGATGATAGTGTAACTTGCCTTTCTTTTGGTGGGTAATGTTGGTTCACTCCTTGATCTGTCTAGTCTCACTCTTTTCTAACTTCACTGCAATCAATCAAGCAAACACAATATCAACTAGCATTCCAAACCAATAATCAATCAAACATTTCACACACATAAAACAATGGGATCTAAGTCATGCATGTAAGAATGCAAGAGATAGTTTTATTTGCAAAGGTGGTCTCCACTAGGCTTCTAAACTTTGTAAGGTTCAAAATGGTCATTTTCAAAAGTGGCAAAGTCATTTGCAAATGGGTTTTGTCCATAAACCATTTTGTAAATCCAATCATTATTTTATGTGGTGGAAAATATTTTTATCAAAGCAACAACTTTAAGTTGTTCACCAAATAAGTTGTTTTTTCTCAAAACTTGGTGTTTAGGGTCAGTAGGTTTGATTCCAATCATTTTCCCAAAGTTTTTACTCCAATAACAATTTCATAGCAAAACAATATTTTTATTTGGCTAGAAATGGGCTAAATCAATTAATCCATCCTAAACTTCACCAAATTCATTTTTAAATCCATGGGTTGGTTCCTAGGGTCAGTAAGTTCACCACAAACTAATTTGCCAAGATTTCAACCTCAAAAACATTTTTGAACAATTTTTCTAAAAACAAAGTTAGACGTCAGTAAGTTCACATCACAGCACAGCACACCCCTGCAAAACAAAGTTAGACGTCTCTACTTTCTTTGCATGTTTTACGTGGTTTGGGGCTTTCAATAAGTGTTGTTCTAACTTACGAACAAGAACCACAACATTGATACTAGTATTGTCAATCACCCGTTGTAAATTGAATCTTAACTATGTTGGGAGAAACAGGCACCCGCAAAGCCACTTATGCAATACAAGTTGCATGTCAAGCGTGGAGCAAGTCTCATGAACGATGTCATGTAAGGTTAGCCCGGGCCGATTCATCCCACCATCCCGCAAGATGCAAAGTACACAAGAAGCAATCGACAACAAAAGCATCAACGCCCATAATGACCATTGTGTTCTACTCGTGCAACAGATCTACATATAGACACGGCTCTGATACCACTGTAGGGTTTCGTAGCATGGAAAACAAAAAATTTCTACCGCATACTAACAAACAAGCCAAGATCTATCTACTAGATTGTAGCAACGAGTCGATGGAATAACTCACCCTCGAAGATTCCAAAGTGTTTAACGAGAGCGGATTCTCGTGGGTGATGTAGCCGTACTCTTCCCGATCTCAAGATCGCGTAGACGATCCTTCTGGCGCTGCGTTCCGGCAGCGCTTCCGCAGTCGGCCACATGTTCGGTAGTCGACGAATACCTTCCTCTCCCTTGTTCCAGCAGGCAGCGGAGGTTGTAGCACTCTCCTCGTGATTCCGGTAGCACAACGGCGTGGTACCGAAAGTAGAGGGGAGATCTCGCTGGGCTTCGCCTTAAGCCGGAGTGAGTATGGTGGACTATGAGAGAGAGCCTCGGCGATCTAGGGTTTAGACACACCAAGGAGGGGGCAAGGCCGGCGGCTAGGGTTTGCCCTAGGCGGCGGCAAGATGCCCTAGGCGGCTGCGGCTATGGTGGGCGGCGGCGGCTAGGGTTAGGGTTTAGAGGGGGGCAACTCGTGTGTTAGGAGGGGCAGCCCTGCCCCTCCTTATATAGGTGGGAGGCGCCGGCCAAGGGGAGGGGAGTCTCTCCCCAACTCGGATCCCAAGTGGGCCGGCGGTGGAGGGATGGAACTCCTCCCCAAGTAGGTTTCCTACTTCCCCTCCACCTTCCAAAATAGCCGTTTGACTTTTCAAATTGGCGTTTGACTTTTCAAACTAGGATTTGATTAAACCCTTTATTTTGTTCAGCGATGACACCTAGTACATGATGCAAACATTCCAACTTGATATGACACATTCATGTACCCTTCCCCTCCGGAGTGCCGGACATTCCGGAACCTTCTAGAACATTCCCGATGAAAATACCGGAACCATTCTCCAACCCCGAAACAGGACTTTCCTTATATGAATCTTATTCTCCGGACCATTCCGGATCTCCTCGTGATATCCCGGATCCCATCCGAGACTCCGAACAACATTCGGTCTCTTACTCATCATTCCATAACTACTCAAACAACGTCGAATCCTTAAGTGTGTCTCCCTACGGTTCGTGAATTATGCAGACATGATCGAGACACTTCTCCGATCAATAACCAATAGAGGAATCTGGAAATTCATATGGCTCCCACATATTTCTACGATTACTTTGCAATCGAATGAACCACTTACATACGATACCAATTTCCCTTTGTCTCACGATAGTTTACTTATCCGAGGTATTGATCGTCGGTATCTCTGCATACCTAGTTCAACCTCGTTACTGATAAGTACTCTTTTCTCGTTCCCGTGATATGTGATCCCTTGTGAGCCAGTCACATGCTTGCAAGCTAATTGGATGACATTCCACCGAGAGGGCCCAGAGTATATCTATCCATCATATGGATGGAAAAATCCCACTCTTGATCCATGTGTCTCAACCAATACTTTCCAAACACTCAATGCCACCTTTATAGCCACCCAGTTATGGTGTGGTGTTTGATGTCATCAAAGCATCCTTCCGGTGAAGGTGATATGCATGATCTCATGGTCGAAGGAATTAGGTTACTATGTATCAGAAAGCATATAGCAATTGAACTATTAAAATGACTTGATCTTTATGCTACACTTATATATAGGAGTATGTCCACCATATCATTCTCCTAACGATATGATCTTGTTGTTAATAACATCTCAATGTTCATGATAGGGAAACCACAATCATTTATTAACCAACAAGCTAGTATTAAAAAGAGGCTTTACTAGGGACTCTATTTTAGTTTACAAATCACATAAGTATTAATGTTTCCTTGTTAATACTATTATAGCATGAATGTAAACATTTATCATAAACACAAAGATATAATAATAACTACATTTATTATTGCCTCTAGGGCATATCTCCAACCTATTTCCTTTAGTCTCCCACTTGCACTAGAGTCAATCTAGATTGTATATAATACCTATTGCTCTTGCGTGCGCCTCATGCGCAGGCTGCGGGAGTGGCTTTGTAAAAGGATCAGCAACATTTGAGTCCGTATGTATTTTGCATATCATGACACTACCATCCTCAACAAACTCTCGAATCTGATGGTAACGCATGCGAATATGTTTGTCCTTCTGGTGCTGTCTAGGTTCCTTGGCTTGTGCAATAGCACCATTGTTGTCACAATAAACGTCCATGAGATTGGACGCTCCCTGAACCACACCGGGAGCGATCAGGAAATTCCTAATCCAAACAACTTCCTTTGCAGCCTCCGAGGCAGCAATATATTCAGCTTCTGTTGAAGAGGAGGCCACCATATCTTGCTTGGAACTTTTCCAACTCACAGCACACCATTCAAGACAAACACATAACCAGATTGCGATCTGGAGTCATTTGAGTCGTTAAGGTAACTCGCATATGTGTAACCCCTTACACTGAGTTCATCCTCACCTCCATAAACTAGGAACACATCCTTAGTCCTTCTCAAGTAATTAAGGATATTATTTACCGCTATCCAGTGACCTTCACCTGGATTAGCCTGGTATCTGCTCGTGACACTTAGATCATAGGAAACATCTGGGCGAGTACATATCATTACATACATGATGGATCCAATAGCCGAAGCATATGGGATCCTCCTCATGCGCTCACGCTCATCAGTAGTCAAAGGACACTGAGTCTTGCTGAGTTTTATGCCATGAGACATGGGCAAGAACCCCTTCTTAGCCTCTTCCATGCAGAACTGTTTCAACACTTTGTCAATGTATGTACTCTGGCTTAATCCAATTAGCCTCCTTGATCTATCTCTATAGATCTTGATGCCCAGAATATATGCCGCTTCTCCTAAGTCCTTCATCGAAAAACTATTTTTCAACGAGGTCTTAACAGACTCGATCATAGGAATGTAATTTCCAATCAGTAATATGTCATCTACATATAAGATTAGAAATACTAGCACTCTCCTACTTTTCTTCTTGTAAACACAAGGTTCTTGTTCGTTTTTTATGAAGCCAACTCCTTTACAACTTCATCAAATCTAATGTTCCAACTCCGAGATGCTTGCTTCAGCCCATAAATGGACTTTAGAAGTTTGCATACCTTTCCAGCATTGTTTGGATCGATAAAACCTTCAGGATGCATCAAATACACATCCTCGGTAAGGATTCCATTTAAGAAAGCCGTCTTGACATCCATCTGCCATATTTCATAGTCAAAATGTGCAGCAATGGCTAGAATGATCCGTATAGATTTAAGCATCGCTACGGGCGAGAAAGTCTCGTCGTAGTCAACTCCTTGAACTTGTCGAAAACCTTTTGCAACAAGTTGAGCTTTATGGATGTGAACATTTCCATCCATATCAATCTTCTTCTTATAGATGCATTTGCACTCGATGGCTTTAAAACCATCAGGCAGGTCAACCAAGTTCCAAACTTGATTGTCTCCGATGGACTCTATCTCAGATATCATGGCTTTCAGCCATTTCTCAGAGTCTGGGTCCACCATTGCTTCTGCATAGGTCGCAGGCTCATCATTGTCTAACAATAATAATTCCTGCATTTCGTGGAGCCTCACCGACCTTCGTGGTTGTGGTGCTTCTATTGCCACGGGTTCCTCAACTTGTTCTTCTACAATAGCATCACTCGTAGAAGCATCCCCGACTGGCTCATCTTGAACTTCTTCAAGTCGCACGGACCTTCCACTCGTTGCCTTTGTGAGAAACTCTTTCTCTAGGAAAACACCGCTATGAGCAACAAACACTTTGCCCTCTTCTCGGTTGTCGAAGTAATACCCTAAGGTTTCCCTCGGATATCCCACGAAAATGCACTTATCCGATTTGGGTGTTAGCTTGTCCCATTAAAGTCGCTTGACAAATGCATCACAACCTCAAATCTTTAGAAAAGACAAACTGGGATTCTTTCCAGTCCACATCTCATATGGTGTCTTAACTACGGATTTAGATGGTACCCTATTAAGTGTGAAAGCTGCCGTTTCTAGAGCATAACCCCAAAATGATAATGGTAAATCCGACTGGCTCATCATCGATCGAACCATGTCCAACAAAGTTCGATTGCGCTATTCGGAGACCCCGTTTCTTTGAGACGTTTCGGGTGGCGTGAGCTGTGGAAAAATTCCGCAACTCTTAAGATGATTGCTAAATTCATGACTCAAATATTCACCTCCGCGATCAGATCGCAAGGCCTTTATTTTCTTGCCACGTTGATTCTCTACCTCATTCTAAAACTCCTTGAACTTTTCAAAGGTTTCAGACTTATGCTTCATCAAATAGACATAACCATATCTACTGAAATCATTAGTGAAAGTAATGAAGTAGTGATATCCTCCTCTGGCTGTCATGCTCATTGGTTCACATACATCAGTATGTATGAGTTCCAACAAGTCTGTCGCTCTCTCAGGTAAACCTGAAAAGGTGACTTGGTCATATTTCCAAGTAAACAAGCCTGACATGTCTCGTATGATTCAAAATCAAACTAAGTTAGAAGACCATCACCATGGAGCTTCTTCATGCACTTTTCACTTATATGCCCTAAACGACAATGCCATAAATAGGTAGGAATCAAATCATTAGGCCGAAGCCTTTTAGCACTAACATTGTAAACAGATGCATCATCAAGATTTAAAATAAATAACCCATTCACAATGGGAGCATTAGCCATAAACATATCATTCTTAGAGATTACACAACCATTGTTTGCACTCGCGAATGAATAACCATCCCTCGTCAAACATGAAGGTGATAAAATGTTTCGACCCATACTAGGAATGTAATAACAATTATTCAACTCCATAAATGACGCCGACGAACAATCTTGCAACCCTTGCTTTATTTCCGACGCGAAAATCCACTTCGCCTTTCTGCACTTCTCTAGTCCTTATTAGCCCCTGCATCGAAATCAAATGTGAGCAACCGATCCGGTATCAAATACCCAAGAGTTAACATAGGAATCAGCGAGAAGAATGTCCACAACATTTACAACAAGCGTACCTGAGTGGGAAGTACTCTTACTTCCACCCTTCTTCAAAGAAGCCTGGTACTTGCTGCAATTTCTCTTCCAGTGGCCATGTTCATGACAAAAGAAGCACTCAGTGTCTTCTACAGGTCCAGCCTTTTGCTTGGGTGCAGGCTCAGGGATCGTATCCTTAGCCTTGCCCTTCTTCTTCCAAGAAGTACCCTTTTTCTTGAAGCTAGGCTTGTTCTGCACAGCCATCACATGGCTATGCCCTGCACACTTATTCATGTCACTTTCTGCTGTTTTTAGCATCCCGCATAACTCATTAAGGCCCTTCTCCACCCCATGCATACGGTAGTTCGAAATGAACTGCCCATATCTGGATGGAAGAGACTCCAAAATGAAGTCAGTAGCTAACCCTTGGCCTAGTGGAAAACCAAGCTTTTCCAAAGTATGACTGTAACCAACCATTTTGATCACATGGGGGCCTATAGCTGCTTCCTCTGCTAGCTTGCATTCGACAAAGGACTTGGCAACATTGTACCTCTCAGTCCTTGCCTGATCTTGGAACATGTCCTTAAGCGCGACGATCATATCGTACGCATCCTGATCCTCGAACTTATTTTGGAGTTCAGGTTCCATGCATGCAAGCATAAGACAGCTAACCTCAAGAGAATCATCACATGCTCTCTTGTAGGTGTTCTTTAGGGCAGCAGATGCATTATCAGCAGGTTCATCGGGGATTGGGGTATCCAGAACCGTTTCCTTTTTATCAGACCTGATAACAATTCTCAGGTTACGAACCCAGTCTGTATAGTTTGTTCCATTTAGTTTATATTTGTCAAGAATCGAACGCAAATAAAAAGGTGATGCAGTGTTCGGTGCCATTGATCTACAATAGAAAACATGCAAAATACTAAGCCATGTAACCATGAAAGAGTAAAAAATATTAAACAATTTAATAGCATATACTCCCACTTACATCAATATCCCTCTATTGATACTAAGTGATTCAAGATCCACAATTAACAAGTCGACTAGTGAGCTTTAGCATCACTGCTAGAAGACAAGGTAAATTGGTAAGCAACACTTGCTAATCATATCACATATGACTCTTGTTGTTGGGTGACATCTCTATGTCAAAACTAGGCGCCCAACCTTTATGCCCCAAGGTCCTTAACTGTTAAGATGACCTTGTCAAGTTCACCAACCCTTATGCGTGTAGGTATCCGATACAAACCCATCCAGCCAAGGAAAACCGCGGCACCATAATTTCATAGGCCCACCAACGATTGTACAGGGCATAGGATGGTGCAAGGTTTGGTTGGGAGGGCATGGTTTAACTTAAACTTTGATCGTTCTACTTCTATCATCTAAGAATGCATAGAGTAAAACGCATAAGAATAGCATTCACATAGTTGTGAGACAGTATGGCCCATTTTCTCATGGTGATCTCTATCGCCATAGAACCTGTCTACCATGATGATATCCATCTTCATGTTCCATGCAAGCCATCCTCCAAGTGATGAGTCCTCCAAGAACTAATACAAGCTATTACCCCTAATATCTAGTAATCAAAATTACATAGAATTGGGATCATCACAAGTTGGCACGCAGGCCATTACAACAATTGACAACACACATGGCTCTAGCCATGTTGCCCTACTCACGACACGCAGGTCATGATAAATTTCATACATGCATCACATACATATATGTGTCATACTGATCACATACATCCTGCAAAAACAAGTTATGCCTAGAATCGCATTCTACCGGATCATGTGACCTTGCAGCACCTAGATACCTTAACGAGATACAAAAATGTTCTACGACTAGGGGGTCTCCCCCTGCGGGGTTCGAAGGGGCAGCGCCCCTCGCGGTATCTACACAATTTTCTTTAAGGATTTTGATCGGCAAATCAAATTTACCATAAACCGACTCTTGTTCCGATTCAATCAAACTCCTTTGGTCACGATACATCGATTTTAGATCTAGGTTCCGATTCGATCAATCATATTGATATTTGCATGATTCAACAGGATTTGTGTGTCACTGTCTACCCCGATGGCGGAAGCCGACCGGTAGGGGTAAGTCGTTCGACGACCTCAGAATCACGATCACGGAAAGCAAGATCATAGATCCATCCTGAACCACCGCAATACAAAATGATCACATCATTCATATCAATCTGCATATCACCATAAGCAATCATCCCGAATCTATAACTGAACAGCATCGGCTCTGATACCACTGAAGGGATACGGGTAGGCTACACTAGCGCAAATCAAAATTTTCTACCGCATAAACCAGGATTACGGTTGTCATAGATCACGGGATTACCACTAGACGCATAGTTGTGAAACTTGATAAAGCGCGTTGATGCAGTGTAGACGATCTACGTCTCCTCCTTGTTTTCGTCCCACGAGAAGCTCCCCTTGCGCAGCTCGTCCAAGTGCCACAGATGCAGCACCTCCGAGGTATCCACACGTGCGGGGTGGAAGCGTCAGACGCCGGACTGCTAGGTCCGCGCGCGCAACGCAGGCGTGAGAAGTGGACGCTAGGAGGAATGGTCTAACCCTAGTCAACACGCCCCACCCTCTTTTATATAGGCGTCCCTAGTGAACTTCTACATTAGTAGCCCATTAGTAACCTAAGCCTGGTCTAACTCGGATCCAATCCTCATTAGGCTTTCAGCCCCTTAAGTGTGTGACCCTATAGGTTCATATACGTATAGACATGACACGAATACACTTATTCTGTCAATAGTCGGTACCGGCCTCTAGCAAGACGTGCCAACTCCTAAACGCATACAAAGATCATATCGGACGAACCATCACAAGGTTTAGTACATGTCTTTCTCTTTGCCTCACGATATTTGGTCTAGCTCCAAGCTTACCTCCCTTTCTTGATACTGTGATTCGGAATCCCTTTACTAGGTTAACTCTTAACCATATGTAGCACGGCCATGCATTTCTGGATCCGATCACTCGAGGGGCCCAGAGATATATCTCTCAAGTAGAGAGGGGCCTTGCAACTAATTGCCAGTCTCAAGTTGGGTCAATCCAACCCCACGTTCATAACATGTGTCCACATCATTGGTTTGACATCTCCATGTCTATGACTTGCGAAACATAGTCATCAACCAATCGATGTGCTAGTCTAATATTCACATGTGTCCTCACATGAACTCCGACTAGGGACAACTATTAAATAACCATACAAGTAAAGAGTTTCACAAACAATTCACATATTTTCCAATCAATACAAGTTGACTGATATGGATATTCAATGAACATTACAATAACTCATGGATACATAAGAATTATAATCATCTCTATGATTGCCTCTAGGGAATATTTCCTTCATCGAGGACTTTAGGATGCTTGACAAGGCTCACAAGGCCTTAGAGAGTGAACTCTTATTACTCACAAAGTCCCGTGAAAAGCTTCAAACTCAATTGACCAATATTTCTTCACCTAGTATTTTCATTCCTTCTAGTTGTACAAATATACTTGAAGAAAATGCTAGGTTGAAGGGGGAGCTAGCTAAGGCCACCTTTCCCAAAGGAAACAATTCCATTGATGACCTCTTGAGTAAGCAGAGGCCAAATGGTGATAAAGGGGGCATTGGCTTTGTCTCCAAAGACAAGAAGAAGAACAACAACAAGAAGAAGGCCAAGCCCGCACAAGAAAAAGACAAGGCCACTATGGGTAGTAAGACCACAAGTGGAAAAACTATGTCTCATGATGACTTTGCAGGAAGTGCTAACCCTCACTATGTTTTAATGCATGATTATTATGGTGATGTGTATGCATAATATGTTGGCCCATTTGATGGTTATATTGCTTGGTCTATTTGGGTTCCCAAGACCCTTCTTGCTAACAAAAGAGGACCCATTGAAAAATGGGTACCTAAAAACTAGTTTGATCTTTTGTAGAACTATGCTTCCGGAGGGTCAAAGTGGGTGCTTGATAGTGGATGCACAAGTCATATGACCAGAAGAAAATCTATTGTCAAGGAGTTGAAACCAAATGATGATCAAATATTCGTGACATATGCCAACAAGTCAAAGTCCAAGGTAATGGGTTTTGGCAAGGTTGTGTTTGCCCACGATATTACACTCGTGGACGTCATGCTTGTTGAGACCCTTGGTTATAATTTACTTTCAGTCTGTGCTCTTGGAAATATGGGCTTTGTCGTCTTTGTTGATAATGAAATTGTGGTCCTCATGTGGAGCAAGTCTCTAAAGGTCGCCTTTGTTGGGTATGTCGAAAATGACTTGTATGTGGTGGACTTTTCGGGGAAAATCACTACAAGTGCGATGTGCTTATTCGGAAAGGCCGATGTGGGCTGGTTATGGCATCACCATCTAGCCCATGTCAACATGAGAACTTTGCAATGTCTCCACAAGGATGTCCATATTGTTGGACTAAAATAAAATGTATGTGTTTGCCAAAGATCGCGTATGCAAGGCTTGTGTTGAAGGAAAGATGCATGATTCTCCCCACAAGCCTAAGAACTACATCAAGTCCAAAAGGATCTTGGAGCTCCTACATGCTGATCTCTTTGGTCCTCCATATCATGCAAGTCTTGGTGGGAAGAAATATTGTTTGGTGATTGTTGATGACTACTCAAGATACACATGGGTATACTTCAAGCTAAAAAGTGAGACCCAGGAAAACTTCATCGACTTCATCAACATGGCTCAACATCAACACAATGTCCATGTGTTGATAATAAGGAGTGACAACGGCACCGAGTTCAAGAACTACACCCTGAATGGATTTCTTAGTGATGAGGGGTTAAAACACCAACATTCCTCTACATATACCCCTCAACAAAATGGTGTAGCTGAGAGGAAGAACCGGACTCTTGTTGCTATGGATAGGACCATGTTGGCAGAGTTTAAATCTCCATACAATTTCTCGGCCGAAGCAATCTCCACTGCATGCCATGCATCGAACCGGCTCTACCTCCACAAAGAATTGATCAAGACTCCATATGAAATTCTTACCGGTAACAAGCCCAACGTTTCATACTTCCGAGTGTTCGGTTGTAAGTGTTTCTATCGCATAAAGGGTGTTCATTTGTCCAAATTTGATTCCAAAGCATTAGAGGGTATTTTTGTTGGCTATGGTCTCGAAGCCCACACTTATAGAATCTATGATAAGCTCTCTGGAACTGTCATAGAATCTTGTAGTGTGGTCTTCGAAGAATATGATGGTCCCGAAGGGGGGCGTGTTGATGTTTGTGATGTAGATGATGAAATGCCTCACGAAGCCATAGGAAGAATGGGTACAGGCTTCATCCGAAGTTGAGGAACCCCTTGTGGTGGATCGAGAAGAACAATGCTCTACTCAAGTCGATCCCTCGTCTTCACGACATCAACAAGCCCCTACTATCGAGGAGGACAATGACCCAAGCCAAGATAAGTTTTGGACCCTCAACAAGTTGATCAGGGAGAAACCCTAGCTAGGAGGAGCTTGAGTCTCCATTTTCTAGAGTGTCTAGCGCTGCTCAGTCTATTGCACAAGGAAGATCTGTACAATCAGCCATAAGATCAGCTCAACGACTGTCTAGAAGTATGCCTGATCAAGACCAAGGTCAATCTTTGCCTCTTGATGAAGAGAATGATTCCGATGATGATCAAGTCGATGGTTAAGATGAGGACCAAAATGATGAAGAGATCCCCACAAGAAACAACAAGGATATCAAAACTCGTCACCAATCTAGAGTGGATAGATTGTTGGAATTAAGAGACCGCACTCTAGAGAATGTGGTAGGGGATCTAAGAAGAGGGATGTCCACTAGAGCTCAATTGAAGAGTTTTGGTGAACACCAAGCACACATTTCCATGGTGGAACCAAAGAAAGTATGGGAAGCTCTTGAAGATTAGGATTGGTTGGAAGAAATGCACAAAGAGCTCAACAACTTTGAGAGAAACAAAGTATGGAAGTTAGTTGAAAAGCCAAAAGATTGCCGCAATGTTATAGGAACCAAGTGGATATTCAAGAACAAGCAAGATGAGCATGGAATTGTTGTAAGGAACAAGGCAAGATTGGTTGCACAAGGGTTCTCTCAAATTGAAGGCATTGACTATGGAGAGACATATGCACCAGTGGCTCGCCTTGAGTCCATCTGTATCCTTCTTGCTTATGTGGCACATCATAACTTTAAATTACAACAAATGGATGTAGAAAGTGCATTTCTTAATGGTCCATTGCATGTGTTAGTATATGTAAAGAAATCCCTGGGGTTCAAGGATCCCAACTTCCCAAACCATGTCTACAAACTTGATAAGGCGCTCTATGGGCTCAAACAAGCCCCACGCACGTGGTATGAGCACCTTAGAGAGTTGTTGTTAGACCGTGGGTTTGAGGTTGGGAAAATCAATCCCACTCTTTTTACTAAGAAGGTCAATTGGGAGCTTTTTTTATGCCAACTATATGTTGATGATATTATCTTTGGCTCATCTAACAAAGCTTTTAATGATGAATTCTCAAAGATGATGACTAATAGGTTCTGGATGTCTATGATGGGGGAATTGATAGTATTTCTTGGTATTGAGATCAAGCAATTAAGAGGAGGAATATTCTTCAACCAAGCCAAGAATACTCAAGATATGCTCAAAAGATTCAACATGAAAGATCAAAATGGAGATCCTACCCCGATGCCAACAAAGACTCATCTTGAACTAAACCCAAATGGTAAAGATGTGGATCAAAAGGTATACCGGTCTAAGATTGGTTCTTTGCTTTAACTTTGTGCATCTAGACCCAATATTGTGTTCAGTGTAGGAGTGTGTGCAAGATATTAAGTGGCTCCTAAAGAAAGCCATTTGATGGCGGTCAAGAGAATCTTCTGATATCTGGTTCATATCCCAAACTATGGTATTTGGTATCCTAGGGGATCAATTTTCTCTCTTTGTGGATACATGGATTCGGATTGGGCTGGTGATAAGGATGATAGAAAATCAACCTCCGGGGCTTGCCAATTCCTTGGTAGGTCCTTGGTGTGTTGGTCTTCTAAGAAGCAAAATTGTATATCTCTCTCCATTGCCGAAGTCGAGTATGTGGCAGCGGCTAGTGCTTGTACTCAATTTCTATGGATGAGGCAAACTTTAAAGGAATACGGTGTCCATTGTGATAAAGTGCATCTTCTATGTGACAATGAAAGTGATATCAAAATTGCCTACAGCGTGGTGGATAATACAAGGACAAAGCATATTGAGATTCGTCATCACTTCATTAGAGACCATGTTGCTCGAGGTGATATTGAGCTATCTTATGTGTCAACCAAAGACCAACTTGCCGACATTTTCACAAAGCCACTTGATGAAGCAAGGTTTTGTTATTTGAGGAATGAACTAAATATCATAGATTCAAGGAGCTTGACTTGATCACCTTGCATACTCACCTATGTCTTGACTCTTATTTGGTTTAGGTACAGGCATGGAGATAGGGGAGTGCAGTCCTAATACATTGGGCTATCCCTCCCCCCATCATGCCAACATTAAGAAATTCAATTCTCTTAATATCATTTTGTGATATGTGAGCTCCATTGATGAGTAGTGGCTATGAACCCAAGGATAATTCTTCGTGGTGTCATGCCACAAACTCTTACATGGTGGACTCGGCCACCGCCCTCTTCTTATTGAAGATTTGGTTCTTGGTTCATGTTTATTTGGAGCTCTATTGAACATTTTAGTGGATTTCTATGGTTTTTCTTGGTTCTTCACAGTTTGACATCTTAACCCAAGCCTATCCCTTGTAATAAACCATCTATCTCTCATATATGTTCCCAAACAACCAAACCTGGTGTTTCTGGTCGAGGAGGACTAGAGTCTCCGGTGTGCCCACACCGGAGTCTCCGGTCAGGACAGTTTTCGGGCTTCACCTAAGGGAGGATGGGGTGAACTAAAAAAACAGTTTCATTCTTCCACCCCGACCTCTCCTCTCACACCCCTCGCTTCCTCGTCCAAATCGCGCCCCAAAGGTCACGAAGCCGTCGTGATCCGCTGTGCCATCGGCCAATCTCTTCCCCTCCACCCTTGGGCCCTTCCCACCGGTGGAATCAATCCAATGGACAGATCTGGTACCTCTCCTCCTATTTTGGCACTTAGGTTTTGTCACTTGGTATATTTTGAGGATTTGTACTGATTTTTCCCACTAGAATCACTTGTTTGTGTGCACACTATCACATTAGCCTCGTTTCCTTGCCCGATCTGTTAGATTCACTGCCTCCGAAGCCTCCATGTGCATGTCCGACTCTCCCAACCGGAGAATCCGGACCTCCAGGCCGGAGACTCCGGTACAGGCCGGAGACTCCAGTCCTACGGGCCAGAGACTCCGGTCCAGACCGGAGACTCCGGTGTGCAATGCGGACACTCCGGTCTGGAGTGACTCTAACACATCCTACAAAGACTCGAGGGTCTTGTTTTACATTTCCGGGACATATATGCTTACCTCCATGCTATCTCCCTCATTTCTTTTCATAGGTGGCTCTGGTTGTCGTCATCCCTATCGCACCAAGGCCAAGTCAAGGAGGGAAGATCCGCAATATGATGAGACAGAGGGTCAGTTTATTGTGCCCCCATCCAACCAGAGGCAGTAGGCCCGTGATGCAGCATACATGAGGAAGGAGCATGACCGCATCGAGGAAGGGACTCGAGCCAAGAGAGCAAATTATGACAATCTACAATCTTTGGCCCGCATGTCAAATAAGGAGTTCCGTGAGTTGCGCAAGACATAGTTCTATGACTTGCCACAGACCAGCGAGGACCCATGTTATTGGAGGAAGGAGCAAGTAGTTTTAATGAACAACATGTACAGCAAGCTCACCAAGTCATAGTTTGTCCCCAGAAGTACTTGAGCATTGAGCAGATGCGGAACAGTTCGTACTTCACTGATGGAGCTCCGTCAGGAATACAACGTCACTCTTGTGCAGCAATTCTATGCCATAGTGTTGTTTGGGACTGGCCAAGCTAGGACGATGACATGGATGACAGGAGATCACCGCTGCACTACTACCTTCCATGACTTTGTTGATGCCATTCATGAGACATTTCAGGGTGTGTCCACTCATGTTAGGCACCGTATGCACTCAGCAACTCTTGGGGAGAACAAGAACAAGCTTACACCATTGTATGGCAGCAAGGGAGTTGTGGGTGGGTCCAAGGGCCTCAAGCCCCTCTATAACCTGATATTGAGGATCTTCCGCCAGACCATCTCCCCCAGTGCTGGCAATGATGATGCCATCATATGTGGCTTGGTCAACCTACTGTACCATACTCACTAGATCTACATTGCTAGCCCAGAGGCTAAGGATGCTGCTATTAACATCATGGACTTCATATTTGCGGAGATGTATCATGCCATACTATACAAGAAGTCCCCTCCCTATGCACCACTTGTCATGAGGCTCATCAACACCCAGGCTCACGGTTCACCCCTCGCTATGTCTCCCAAACTTGTGGAGTATGCTCTTATGTCCCTCCAATAGAAAGGACACATGGGTCCAACTCCTATACGCTCACTGGCTCAGGAAGAGGAGGATGATATTTCTGAGGCCGAGAGGGCTCCCTCGCCTCCTAGGGCTCGGATGAAGAATGCCTCCAATGCACCCATGCCTCCCATGACACGCAAGTATGTACATGAGAAGGTCAAGAAGGCCACGTTCTATGAGAGGACCCTTTGTTGCATGAATGTGGACATACGCAAGAAAAAACATGCCTCCTATAAGAGCAATCGTCGCATGGAGAAACTACTCAAGGAAATCAAGGCTCAGGGAGAAGCGGAGGATGAGGAAGGAGAGGATGAGTACACAGATGAGCATGGCCTCATCCTTCCATAGAGTCTGACTATACACTCTCTTTTGGGGCATGGAATGCCCAACAGGATAGCTTGGTGGATTGGTAGACATTTTCTAAGGTCACTTTAGGTTTTGGATACCAGGGCACGTCATCTTCTCGCCCTCACGACAAATGGCCTACAGCTACAGATGGTGATGATGACTATGAGGAGGAGGATGACAAGGATCAGGACATGGATGAGGATGATGACGACGATGACTTTGAGTGATCCTTTGGGGCGCTAGCTTAGGTCTTTTCCCTTTTCGGTGTTTCGATGCCAAAGAGGGAGAAGACATTGTCATCGGGATTAGCATGGGCTTGAATTTGGCTTCTTATATGCTTTTTGTTTGAATTTCGAACTTTTATTTGCTTTGCGTTGCCTTGGTTTGCGAGATACTATTTGTGTGAGGACATGTTTTCTTATATGCTATTGTAACTTGTGTGAGAACTATGTTTAGTATCTATTACCTTCTATGCATGATTTACTTGTTTATCTTAGTGCACATAGTCAGGGGAGCATTGTTATACATTGTTATATCTCATTGCAAATATTTCCATGCAAAATCACCTTTTGTCATCGAACACCAAAAAGGGGGAGATTGAAAGGACATTTGCCACCTTAATATGTTTTGGTGTTCGTTAACAACTCGTAGATCATTTTTACAGTATGCTAGTGTCTACAGGTTGATATAATGAAAAGTGAAAAGGACTTTGGCCTGTGGAATTATCCCTAAAAAATATACAGGTTTCTAGGAACTCCAGACCGGAGTCTCTTGTCTGACTGGACAGAAGTCTCTGGTCTGACTGGACCAGAGTCTCTGGTGTAGTTCGGAGTTTCCCCTAGAATCTCCGGAGGGGCCTCCAAAAATCTGCCTAGGACGCAATGCATGAGGGTCCGGAGATCAACCGAAGACGGTCCGGTGTTGGGGATATGCTATATGGGTATCCTCATAGCATGTATCCTATCCGGATAACCCGGGTGGCCCACAGTTGGTAGAAAGGCCCATGGCCTGCTGGGCGGCCCAGTTAGATGGATCCAGAAGGGAGGCCCATGCCGGATGAAGGAAGGCTACGGAGGAGTCACCAACGTACCTGGAGCCTTGGAGTGCAAGACACGCTAGACTAGTTGTATGCAGTGTAGGACTTTGTAACCTGTCCGGCTAGGACTTTCCCTGTAACCCTAGGACCTGGCGACTATATAAGCCGGACCTATGGAAGCCTTTAGGGCACAAGTCATACCAATTAACTCATACCTCGCATAGCGAACCGGTCCATGTAACTCGGTGTATTGCCATTATAGTGATTTATAGCAGGAGTAGGATTCCGCCACCGTCGTGGGATCTGAACCTGGGTAAGCTGTGTTACCTCGTACCCGTCAACCGTCCGCCTTACCCCACGTCTCTAAACACGCACTGTGAGGACCCCTCCATGGCGTACTCGTTGGCAATACCACGATAGTTGGCTCCTACCGTGGGGCAAGAGGCGCTTCAGACTCTACAGCGGGCGAGGTCCAAGATCTTCGCGGGAATCAGCAAAACCGTAGCAATCGGTCGCGTTCTCTTCTCCGGCAACATCCCGATCGTCCCTCCCGACGAGTTCTGGATCCCAGCGAAGACTAACCCCACTTGCTACTCGATCGTCCCCATCGGAGATATCCACCTCTTCATCGGCGAAACCGACTCAGGCACTAGTTCCATGGAAGTCGGAGGAGCATCAAGACCCGCACGGACCGCCTATGGGCAGGATATGTTCGAGGAATGATCGATGTCGGATCTATCTTCGGAGTTTGCCGACAAAGATCGGAAAAATTCAAGGCCCACCCAAACCGCCCCTGTGCAGGATATAATGGTGGAAGATCACTACAAGTCCGCCGGTGAAAGTACCGACTTTGACTCGACTAGAGGGGGGTGAATAGGCGACTACCAATTTTTAATTTGTTTCACACTTTTAGGCTTGGCGAGAAAGAAAGTTATCTAGATGTGCAACTAGGTGAACAACCTATATGCTAGATAACTTACAACAACCACAAGAACGGTAAAGAGCAAGAAGTAAAGGTAGGGAACGAGATAACTGGAGCAGGGACACGGAGATGTAATTCCCGTAGTTCACTCCCAAGGGATCTACGTCTACGTTGGAGGGGTGTCGGGGCCACACAAGGTCACTCGAGCGCCACAAAGGCCTCACCTTATTCTCCTGTGAGCTCCCCCACAAAGGAGGCCTCACAATCCACTAACCGGTGACCTTGAAGGCGCCAACCGAAACCTTTACAACAATGTTGAGGGGGAAGCTACACAACTCAATTGGAGGCCCTCAACGACACCATGGAGCTTTACAACACAAGCCCTTAGCTCCTAGGATTCCCTACACCGTCTAGGGTTTCAAGAAACCCAAGAGCAACAAGATCCACACAGGATAGGTGGGGGGAATTAAATCTTCTTTGGTGGAAGTGTAGATCTAGGTCACCTCCCTCACCTCTCAAATGATCAAGTGATTTGAGTGGCTAGGGAGAGATATCTAGTGAGGTGAAGCTCGAGTATTAATGGAGGAGAGAGAAAATTGAAGAGTTAGGTAGGAGGAAGAAGGAGGGCGCCTTAAATAGGCTCCCTCCAAACTGAACCGTTAGAGCCTCCACGACCTGAGTCGCCGGAAGTTCCGCCCAGCAAAGCCCCAAAGGTCATCAGCCCGTTGATGCTCACTCCAAAAGCCTGACCGGAAGTTCCGGTCAGAATGACCTAAAGTTCCAGCCCAAGTTCTGTCAAAAAGAACACTTCCAAACAGAAGCATACTGATTCTGAGCGGAACTTGGAGCAAAACAAGGGGCAGAACAACTAGGTCGCGAACCTTGTCTGACCGGAAGTTCCGGTGCCTAGGCGGAAGTTCCGCTCAGGGTCTCAGTGGAAGGAGGGACGGAAATTCCTGGCCGGAACTTCCGGTGGAAGTTCCGGCAAATAGACCACACCAAAACAGTAGGTACTGGGAGCTGGCCAGAACTTCCAGCGGAAGTCTAATCGGAACTTTTAGTCCCAGATCCTTCCCACAGAAGGCCCTGAGCGGAACTTCCGGCGCTTGGCCGGAAGTTCCGATCAGACAAAAACTGCGCCATCAGATCAGAACAACGCTCTCTCTTAGAAGAGTAGGATGGCTGTGGTGGTGCATATAGGGTTTGTGCAAGAATAAGTGATTCCCCACAGCCTTCCGAGATGGACCCCCTCTTGATAGTACGGCGATCTAAAGCAATAAAAAGAGAGAAATAGAAAAACTAAAGACTGATGTCTTCACGAGATCCCAAAGAGAGCATCCGCACACTTCATAGGAAACACCAAAAGCATTTTGCCTGAAACTCAAGCACACGGTTAGATCACAAGTGGGATTGTCATCATCACCAAAATAGCATGGTAAAATATAGTCCTTTAAATCTCCCCCTTTTTGGTGTTTGATGACAATCCCAAAGATTTGCAAAATATAGAAGCAGTTCTTGCAATGGATGGAACAAGCTCCCCCTATATGTGTGCAAGGTAGAGATAACGCTCTAAGGAAAAGACTAGAACACATACAAGTAGGCTCCCCCTTTCTATTGCAAAGATAGCACAAGTGCAAGGGAAAGATAAAATAGAGATCATACCGTTGCACCAACCGAATGTGGTGGAGACAATAGGAGAATAAATATCAATGGAGACTATGAATGCTCCACCACCATATACACATGCCCATAAGCCAACAACAATAATACCAAACGTTGGGCATAACAAAGCATAACATACCACAAACCACATAGTCTTATACAAATAACATGGTCCACAAGAACAAATAGGTTCATAGGCACAAAGAGCACAAAGAGGTCCACAAGCACACACACAAATAAACTAGAGAGTTCGCGAGCTAGAAAAGATCAAAGACAAGAACGAGCTCACGACTCATCCCATGTAAATCCCGTGAGCAACCTAATAGACATATTTCTCCCCCTTTGGAATCAAGACACCAAAAAGGAAGAAAAGATCACTCTAATCGTCCCAAACATGAACAGGAGGAGGAGAAGGCTCGGGGTCCCAAGAGGCATTGTTCCACTCAGGCGGGGGACCGGTGACTTCCTCCTCAGACTTATCCTCAGACCAATGGCAGTTGTCGCGGATCCACTCATCCCTGGGAGCAGTGGCAGAGCTAGTGATTGGAGAGCAAGGAATGTTGAGAGCTGACATGATAGGCTTCTGGCGCCGAACACTATGTCACTGATCAACTTAAGACTGGTACTCTCGATTCTGCAGAAAGCAAAAAGCCTTCTTCACCTTTGCTACCAGCTTCTTGGCCCAAGACGGCTGCCTCTAAAGAGAAGGACTACCAGCACTAGAGCCACCATGAGCAGAATAGGGACCACCAGCATTAGCACAAGCCTTCTGGAGAGCTTCTTCCTTTTTTTCTTGGGACCGAGGCTTATTGTGTTTGCGCACATGCAACTTCTTCTCCTCATGAATGGTGATGGCGTCCTGAGAGAAGCGCGTATCAGTCACCTCAAGACACTTGTGATTGATGAGAGTCTGAACGTATGGAGCATAAGGGCAGGAGCGCTTGTCAATGATGGCTTGTCAAATTCCAGTGTAGATGAAATGCATCACATCCAGCTTCCTGTCAGAGTCACGGCGAAGGTAAGTCTGATAAATGAGATCAACTTCATATGCATGAAACTGATCAAAGTTGCCGGCTTTGGAGAGATGGTGTTCAAGTACACCCTATGCATGATGTCATAGACCGGCTGGAGGTGATCCACAAAACCACAAGTGCCCCATCCTTCAATATAAATAGGCTCCAAGACTTTGGGATTAGAAGCTTGGGCGGTATGAACATGCCATCCATTTGCCCCCTTGCCAGGCAGGATGGGATAGCCAAGGAGAGCAGCAAACTCAGACCATTGGGCGGTAAGTAGCACACCATTATTCATCCACTTCAAAACCCCTTCAGTAGAAGAACTCATATCCATGTGAAGAGTAGTGTAGAACTCAGCAATAGCATTCTCATCATAGTTCTGACGATGATCCATGATGGGAATCAGCCCAAACCTTTTGCAGATGTCAAGAGCTTCGCTAAAGTACGCATGCTTGTCTTCCATGTGAGCCATGTTGATGTATTTCTGAGGAGCAACGACAAACTTGGTCTTGGTAGCATAAATTTCAGCAAATATCTATTCTTGATGAAAGTTTTGGAATAGAGGATCCAAGCAATGACGGTCACGAGGAACAAGATAAGGATCCACATGCCTAAAAGCAGAGTAGGCCTTCTGAGTCCATTTAGAGATCTTGGCCTTGGATTTTTCAGGCACAGTGGCAGTGGCCTTCTGAGAGGCAAGAACAGGTCGCTTACGCTCAGCAGCAGTGGCACAATGAGCAGCAGCAGACTTCTGACGGGCAGTCTGAGTGGATGGACGCAGAACCTCAACATCGTCTTCATCAATCTCAGGAGGAATATCAGAGGAAGGTCGACGGGTGCGCTTGCCTTTGCGAGTACCATCTTTCCCTGAGACGAAAGCAAAAGAGTAGGGAGGGAAGGTGGGGTAAGTGCACAAGTTCGAAAGAAGATACAAAAGGAGATTGGAAAAATACAGTTAGGAAATTTTTTACTGCCACCAAAACTTCTGCTGAATCGTTGGAACTTCGGGTGAAAATGGTCCACCGGAAGTTCCGGTCGTGGCTCACCGGAAGTTCCGATGAGACCACGAACTAGGCGGTTCAAACAGGAATTTCCATAGATCTAGATATACTCCACAAGTACGGATTTTCCATGAATGTATTGGACCAATCTACCCTAGTAAGATTCCCTAGGCCTACCAAGATCTCCCAACACGTTCTATCCAAAGAACTAGCCTAGACAAGGTGAGCCCTAACTCAAGCAATGGCGAAAAAGCAAGATCTCCATTAATGGAGGGAGTTGAGGGCAAATACCGGAGTCCATGGCGGGAGATCGAGGTGGGGAAGGTTCCCACGGAGGAGATCTGAGGAAGGGTGGCAGGAGACGGAGGGGCCAGAGCACCTCCACGGAGGTTGCTTCGCCGGCGGCTGCTCCAAATAAGAATTGGGTCTTGGGGAAAAGAGGAAGAAGATCCTGTTTTCCCCAGGGGCCACTTTATATAGGACAAAGAGCCTCACCAAAAGTTCTGGTCAATGACCGGAAGTTCCGGTGAATCGGAAGTTCCGAGCGAGGCAGAAACTATCCAGGTCAGCAGGTGGTTGCTAAGAACAATGTGCTGACTAGAAGTTCCGGCAGCTGGTCGGAAGTTCCGGTGATGCTAGATAAACTTTCTCAGGATAGGAAGATAACAAGGAAGAACTTGTGTAGGGAATAGAGAGGGCTCGAGGAAAGGAAAGGCTTGGGATAGAGATCTCAAACTGTGAAGAACCAAAAACAACAAAGACCAAGAAAACACAAGAACAACCAAGCACAAAAACACAAGGAAAAAACAAAACAAGAAACACAAGAGGTTCGATGGCCGAGGCCACCTTCTATAAGAGTAAATGGCTTGACACCGCGAAGATATATCTTGGGTTCATTACCAACACTCATCATGAAGCTCAAATGGTCTCCTTTAGAGACTATAGAGTATGAAAACTTTAATGTGCGCATAATAGGGATAGTGTTTGTTCATAAGCGGAACTACACTCCCCCTAAATCCATGCCTACATCCAAACAAAGATACATATTGAGACATGGGTAGGTGTGCAAGGTACTCAAGAAACATTGCTTGAATCTATGATATTTAGCTCATGCCTTAACTCTCGGAACCTTGCTTCATCAAGAGGCTTCGTGAAAAGATCCGCGAGATTTGCCTTGGTGGGAAGATACTCCAAAGAAATGTCTCCTCTTGCAACATGGTCCCAAATGAAATGATGACGAATCTCAATGTGCTTAGTCTGGTTGTGTTGCACGGGGTTGTGAGCAATAGCAATAGCACTCTCATTGTCACAAAGAAGAGGCACCTTGTCAAAAGAGAGTCCAAGATTCTTCAAGGTTTGGTTCATCCATAG
Source organism: Avena sativa (assembly GCA_916181665.1). Lineage (NCBI taxonomy): Eukaryota > Viridiplantae > Streptophyta > Magnoliopsida > Poales > Poaceae > Avena > Avena sativa. The sequence continues at coordinate 47,598,320 of OV702279.1, read as the reverse complement.
CAATTGAGCACAACAACTCGTGACGGAGATGTACTTAGCTTCGGCAGTGGACATAGACACACAGTTTTGCTTCTTCGAGGACCAACACACCAAGGATCTTCCAAGAAACTGACAGACTCCGGAGGTTGAATTCCTTCCCACTTTGTCACCAGCCCAATCCGAGCCCGTGTATCCAATAAGATCAAAGCTGGCTCCCTTGGGGTACCACAGCCCAAAGTTTGGGGTACAAACCAAATATCGAAAGATTCTCTTGACCGCCACCATGTGGATTTCTTTTGGTGCGGCTTGGAATCTTGCACACATACCCACACTCAACATAATATCCGGTCGGGATGCACAAATATAGAGCAAAGAACCAATCATAGAGCGATAGAGTTTTTGATCCACATCCTTACCCTTGGGATCGAGATCAAGATTAACCTTAGTTGGCATGGGAGTCTTGGCAACTTTGACTTGATCAAACTTGAACTTCTTAATCATGTCTTGGGTGTATTTGGCTTGGTTGATGAAAGTCCCTTTCCTCAATTGCTTGACTTCAAACCCAAGTAAAAACTTCAACTCTCCCATCATGGACATCTCGAAGCAATCGGTCATGAGCTTGGCAAAATCTTCATTGAAATATTTGTTACTAGACCCAAAGATAATGTCATCAACATAGATTTGGCATACGAACAAATGGCCTCCAACTTACTTAGTAAAAATAGTGAGATCAATGAGGCCCACTTCGAAGCCACGGTCTAACAAGAGCTCTCTAAGGCAATTATACCACGCACGTGGGGCTTGTTTGAGGCCATAGAGTGCCTTATTGAGCTTGTAGACATGGTTCGGGAAAAGTGGATCCTCAAAGCCTGGAGGTTGCTTTACATATACCAACTCTTTCAAAGGACCTTTAAGAAAAGCACTCTTAACATCCATTTGATGCAACTTGAAGTTATGATGAGTAGCAAAAGCAAGAAGCATACGAATGGATTCAAGGCGAGCAACGGGGGCATAAGTCTCACCATAGTCAATGCCCCCAACTTGTGAGTATCCTTGGGCAACTAACCTTGCCTTGTTGTGCACAACTATCCCATTCGCATCACACTTGTTCTTGAAAACCCACTTGGTTCCAATGATGTTTTGACAATCTTTGGGACGCTAAACCAAGGTACATACTTCATTCCTCTTGAAGTTGTGAAGTTCTTCATTCATAGCATCAAGCCAATCATCATCTTCAAGAGCCTCGAAGACTTTATGTGGTTTCATAAGAGATATAAACGCATGGTGAGATCTAAAAGAGGATAATTGCCTCCTAGTAGTGGAACCCTTATTGAAATCTCCATAAACATTATCAAGGATATGGCCATCTCGAACGAGCTTGGCGAGACGATAGGCTTGACAGCGGGCTTGAGCTTCAACATGATATTCTTGAGCAACCACTTGGTCATTTCCACCATTTGAGTCCCTGCATTGACTATAAGCACAAACACGAGGATCATCTTCATCAATTTCCACTTCGAGAGAGTCATCATTTGGAGTAGAGCCTTGATTATCATTAGCTTGCCCTTGATATTGACGATCTTGACCTTGGTAAGAGCCTTGAGAAGGAGCCCCATCTTGGGGAGGTGGATGTTGTTGATGAAGAGCTTGACCTTGGGAGGTTCCTTGAGAAGGAGCCCCATCTTGGGGAGGTTGATGTTGTTGATGAAGAGCTTGAACTTCGGGGCTTGGAGAGTCATGAGCATGAGAAGCTTCGGAAGAGATTGAGGGAGCTTGTGCCAAAATAGTAGGTCCTTGAGAGGAAAGATGGTCTTGTGAGAGTGAGGGCTCCACTTGAGTAGAGCTTGGTCCTTCTCCTTCATCCACAAGGGGATACTCAATGGGGAGGTGGAAACCTACACCCATTGTTCTTATGGCCTTAGGAGGAATTTCATCACATGGATCACAAACACCGTCTTGTCTAACAAGGGACTCATGGTCTTCATCAAACTTCACATTGATCGTCTCTTTTACTCTTCCATTGGCTTTGTTGTAGACTCTATAAGCATGGGACTGATTTGAGTAACCGACAAAAATTCATTCTTGAGCCTTGGATTCAAACTTGGACAAACGAAATCCTTTCTTGAGAATATAGCACTTGCAACCAAACACTCGAAAGTAGCTAACATTGGGCTTTTTCTCGGTGAGCAGCTCATAATGGGTCTTGTTCTTTTTCTTGTGGAGGTAGATCCGGTTGGTTGCATGACAAACGGTGGAGATAGCCTCGGCCCAAAAGTTATATGGAGACTTGAATTCAGCTAACATAGACCGAGCCGCATCCATCAAAGTGCGATTCTTCCTTTCAGCAACACCATTTTGTTGAGGGGTATAGGGAGTGGAGTATTGATGCTTGATCCCTTCATCACTAAGAAACTCATCCAAGGTATAGTTCTTGAACTCAGTGCCATTGTCACTTCGAATGGAGAGAATGGTTGCATTGTGTTTCTGTTGAACTTCATTGGCCAAATCGATGATGGTTTCTTGAGTCTCGCTCTTGTACTTGAAGAAGAACACCCAAGTGTATCTTGAGAAATCATCCACAATAACCAAACAATAATTCTTGCCTCCAAGACTATCATGAGAAGGAGGGCCAAAAAGGTCCATGTGCAAGAGCTCCAAACATCTCTCTATAGTGATTTGATTGAGCACTTTGTGAGGAGTTTCATGCATCTTCCCTTCAATACAAGCCCTACAAACATAATCTTTGGCAAAAGAAACATCGTTAAGACCAAGGATGTGGCCCTCGGAGTGAAGTATTTGCAAAGTTATCATGTTAACATGGGCTAGGCGGCGATGCCACAACCAGCCCTTGTCGGCTTTAGCATAGAGATATAGAGCATGAGGAGTGGTGGTCCCCGAAAAGTCCACCACATACAAGTCGTGCTCTACATACCCTACTAAAGACACCTTGAGAGACTTGCTCCACATGAGGACCACGGAATGCACATTGAAGAAAGAATAAAGACCCATAAGGGAAAGGGCACGAACTGAAAGTAAATTGTAACCAAGAGTTTTTACAAGCATGACGTCAACCAAGGATACATCCGGGGTTACCACCACTTTGCCAAAACCCAATACCTGAGAACTTGTTTTATCACCGTAGGAGACCATGGTGTTGGCAATATTTGGCCTTATCTCCGTCATGATAGACTTTCTTCCGGTCATATGACTTGTGGCACCACTATCAAGCACCCATTTTGATCCAGCGGAAGCATAATCCTACAAGAAAATCAAGCTTTGGTTTTAGGTACCCATTTTGCAATGGGTCCCCTTTTGTTAGTAACAAGAGTCTTTGGCACCCAAATGTCCCAATGATAATCATGCGTGTAAGAAGTTCCAACATATCTAGCATATACATGACCATCATAAGACTTGCAAAGAATATAAGAGGGATTGTTCTTTCCGGCAAAGTTCTCGCTTTTCAAGATGGTTGGACCATTAGAAGGTCCTTGAGTCATGCCCTTGTTCTTTTTATTCTTCTTGTTCTTACTCTTCTTCTTCTTATTCTTGGCAAGTTGATCCTTCAACGCCTTGTTCTCCTCAATGAGATGCTCATGCTTGCAACAAGGGTTAGGAGTGCTAGACAAGTCTATAATTTGCACAGAGGAAGACTTAGCATGTTCACAAGTTAGTTGAGTTTGAAGTTGTTCATGGGCTTCAAAAAGACTTGAGAATTTGCTCTCCAAGGCTTTGTGTTCCTCTTTGAGTTTCTCAAGATCTTCTTGAGTCCTATCAAGACCAACCCCAAACTCAACTTTTTCTTTCTTAAGCACCTTAACCAAAGCAAGAGCATGATCACGTTCTTTAATTTTTGAGGACATGGTGTTGTTATGGTCATCAACAAGTTTAGACACACCTTCCTCAAGATTAATTCTCATATTTTGTTCATCCTCAAGACTTTGAGTGAGAGAAGCAATTTCATCGGCGACATCTCTTTCATTTTTACTTAACAAGTCAAGAAGTTCTTCCTTTTCATCTAAGGCATCCCTAGCATTGTCAAGTTGTGCAAGCAAGGAATCAAAGAAAGTTTTAGTTTCTTCATCCAAGGTAGCAATAAACTCACACATGTCTATCATCTCTTTCTTTATCTCTAGACCAACAAGATCAAGAGAAGAAGGCTCACTAGAGATGGGTTGAGGAGTGGGTTTAGATGTTACCTCGGTGGCCTTTGCCATGGGACACTTTTGTTTGGAGGAGATGACGTTCTCATTAGGTGAGTCGAAGAGGGACAATCGTGGAGTAGAGGTAGTAGCAATAGCAGGAACTCCCACAATCTCTCCACATTGGACTTCATCATCATCTTCATCCGTGCCCAAAAGCTATTCTTCATGGACCACTATAGCTCTTTCCTTGTTGGCGACATTCTTGACGGCGTAGTTCTTGTTCAAAGGATGAGGAGGCCTTGACTTGATCTTGCGAATGAGACGACCACCATTGTCTTCACGGTTCTCAAAGGGACACTTGGCCACAAAGTGACTCTTGTCGTTGCAATTGTAGCATGACCTTGCCTTGGGAGACTTGTTGGGTGAGTTGAATCTTGAGTTGTCCCTTGACCTTGACTTGAGCCCGGACTTGTTCCAAAAGGCCCTTGAAGCGAGATCAAGATGTTCATTGAAGGCACACTTGAGGTCCTCTTGAGACCACTCACTTGATGTATCATCATCATCAAATTCAATAGAATTGGCCTTCAAAGCAAGAATCACTTTTGTTGAACCAATGGCCCTAGCACGGGCGAACTCCGACTTCTTCTTGGCAATGGTCATGGAAATCACTTCACTCAAGACTTCTTGGGAGGTCATTAGGTGAAAGTTGGTTCTTCCCTTGATATACTTGAGCTTGATAGACTTGAGCTTGAATGAACTTCCTCTTCATGAACTTGTCATCAACATAGGTGGCACCAAGATCCCTCATAGTGCAACAAAGGACCTTGAGCCTCCTATACATGTCTTAGGGGGTCTCATCATCTTGCATATCAAAACCATCGCACTCGTTGTTGACTTTATCAAACTTGTAGCTTTGTATGCTTGCATTCCCAACAAATAGCTCGGTGAGTTGATCCCATGCTTCCTTGGTGGTGTTGAATTGGCGAATGTGAGCAAAGTCCTTGGGAGTCAAAGCCTTTTGAATCATCCCCAAAGTTGTGGCATTGAGTTGCTTGTCCACCACTTCACCTCGAGTCAACTTCTTTGGGTCATATGGAGAGAACCCATCCTCCACAATCCTCATTAACTCAATAGAAGAGCTGGAAATATGTGAGCACGTTAGATATTGCCAATTGGTGAAATTTGAAGTATCTATCATAGGTGGTGCTCCTTGAGGAATGATGTTTGGCATGGGAATGGGTGGATCCGGAGTGTACTTCAGCGGTGGGGGCACCGCCGAGTAGTCCTTTCCTCTAGTTTCCTCTTTGGAAGTTGAATCTTTGGGCTCCTCGGTGTTCTCACTTGGAACCTTGGTAGATGTTTGTGCAACAAAACCAAGTCCCAAGTGAGTGGTGATGACCGTGGGATTTCCCCCGGTGGCGGTCACAGAAACGATGGGAGGAAGCTCGGTGGTTTGGGGTGTGGCGAGAGCAACCATGGGGTTTGGCTTGAGAGACTGCAAAATAGTCATCATTTCCTCAAACTTGGACATCACGGATGTCTCCAATTTCTTGAGGTCATCCATGGTGGCCAAGTTCTTGGAGTTTTCATTTTCACTACCCCCTTCGTCGTCCATCGTCTCTTAGGAGGTAAAGCCCGAAATAAGAGCCTTGGCTCTGATACCAATTGAAAGTACTGACTTTGAATCGACTAGAGGGGGGTGAATAGGAGACTACCAATTTTTAATTTGCTTCACACTTGACTTAGCGAGAAAGAAAGTTGTCTAGATGTGCAACTAGGTGAACAACCTATATGCTAGATAACTTACAACAACCACAAGAACGGTAAAGAGCAAGAAGCAAAGGTAGGGAACAAGATAACCGAAGCGGGGACACGGAGATGTAATTCCCGTAGTTCACCCAAGGGAGCTACGTCTAAGTTGGAGGGGTGTCGGGGCTACACAAGGTCACCCGAGCGCCACAAAGGCCTCACCTTCTTCTTCGGTGAGCTCCCCCACAAAGGAGTTCTCACAATCCACTAACCAGTGACCTTGAAGGCGCCAACCGAAACCTTTACAACAAGGTTGAGGAGGAAGCTCCACAACTCAATTGGAGGCCCTCAACGACACCACGGATCTTTACAACACAAGCCCTTAGATCCGAGGATGCCCTACACCGTCTAGGGTTTCAAGAAACCCAAGAGCAACAAGATCCACAAAGGATAGGTGGGGGGAATCAAATCTTCTTTGGTGGAAGTGTAGATCTAGGTCACCTCTCAAAATATCAAGTGATTTGAGTGGCTAGGGAGAGAGATCTAGTGAGGTGAAGCTCGAGTATTAATGGAGGAGAGAGAAAATTTAAGAGTTAGGTAGGAGGAAGAAGGAGGGCGCCTTAAATAGGCTCCCTCCAAACTGAACCGTTAGAGCCTCCGCGACCTCACCGGAAGTTTCAGTGAGTCGCCGGAAGTTTCGCCCAGCAAAGCCCCAACGGTCATCAGCCTGTTGACGCATGCTCCAAAAGCCTGACCAGAAGTTCCGGTCAGAATGATCGGAAGTTCCGGTGAAACTTCCGATGCAAGTTTCAGCCCAAGTTCCGTCAAATAGAACGCTTCCAAACAGAAGCATACTGATTCTGAGCGGAACTTGGAGCGGAACAAGGGGCAGAACAACTAGGTCATGAACCTTGTCTGACCGGAAGTTCCGGTGCTAGGGCGGAAGTTCTGCTTAGGGTCTCAGTGGAAGGAGGGACGGAAGTTCCTGGCCGGAACTTCCGGCGGAAGTTCCAGCAAATAGACCATACCAAAACAGTAGGTACTGGGAGCTGGCCGGAACTTCCAGCGGAAGTTTGATCAGAACTTTTAGTCCCAGATCCTCCCCACAGAAGGCCCTGAGCAGAACTTTCGGCGCCTAGCCAGAAGCTCCGATCAGACAAAAACCGCTCCATCAGATCAGAACAACGCTCTCTCTCAGAAGAGTAGGGTGGCTATGGAAGTGCATATAGGGTTTGTGCAAGAACAAGTGATTCCCCACAGCCTTTCAAGATGGACCCCCCTCTTGATAGTATGGTGATCTAAAGCAATAAATAGAGAGAAATAGAAAAACTAAAGACCGCCGTCTTCACGAGATCCCAAAGAGAGCATCCGCACACTTCATAGGAAACATCAAAAGCATTTTGCCTAAAAATCAAGCACACGGGTAGATCACAAGTGGGGTTCTCATCATCACCAAAATAGCATGGGAAAAATATAGTCCTTTCAGCCGGCTTTGCCCGTGCGTCTGGACAGCAGAGATCCAAGTTCGTTGGAGTGGTGACCATCTTCGATCTGGCGCGTTGTGCAGAGAGAGGGTGAAAACCCCTGCGATTACCTTGTCAGGTGTCTCCGTATACGGGCCAACCTGGCACATTACCCCAATGATGATGCCATGTATCACTTTGTGGAAGGACTGTACCAAGGTACGCTCCTCCGACATACGCTAAGATGGCAGCAGGCTTCGGGACGCCTCACTTTCGAAAGCATGGTGAACACTGTCAACAACTACGCAGAGGCCGAGGAGGCAGCCCAGACAGCGCCCGCGCTCTTAGACGGCGCCCCTCCGCCTCAGCCACTGCCACAGCCGCCTTCGGTCATCGTCGCTACAGCTGCACCACCACCTCTAGTCATCTTCGCTGTTGTCGCACCACCACCGCCCATCATTGAGGAAGCCCCGGCACCCTCCGACTCCGTGCTTGACGCGCTCTACGCCGACATCAGGGCCGACTCGGAGGAGATATATTTCAGCCTGGAGGAGCTAGACTCTGCTATGGAGGAGATGGAAGAGGATTACAAACACGACGAGCAGGCCAACAACACCGTCACGTCCCGAGAGGTGTTCATCGCCATTGGGACCGCGATGGATGAAGATCAACCTGGACAAGATCCGCCTAAAGTGTTGGACAAGGGGAAGGGACCACCTGTTGCTGCCGACAATGATCATGCAAAGGCCATGCCCCCTCCGCCTAAACCAATGCAGCAACCACAGGAACTTGGCACCGGTCTTAGTAACAACAACACCGCAAACCCGCCGCCTCCGGCATCCACGTCTGCTACTGCCCAAGTCACTCCAGCTGATAGAGTGATGTATGACAACCTACTCGTCGAGCCCATGACCGTGGCTCATATTTGAAACGTAGTCCAGCTTGACGAGAAGCGCCAGCAGCTGCTGGAGGAAGCGCATGCCATCGCGGATCAAGGTGCTAAGCTGGATCGAGATCTGGCTAACACGCAGAAGTCAATAGAGAAATCTAGAGCCATGGGGGCCAAGTACAAGACTCTGCTACAGCAGCAGAAGGCTAAGAAACCTCTAGCTTGCGTCATCAACAATCGTGGTGTACGGCGAAACTAAGGATGGGCCCCCTCGAAGTCGCCACAAGCAAAGCCATACATTGACAGCGAAGGAAGGCAGGTGATGCCCACCCCTCTTCTCAACTTCGCCATCGCCAAGACCCTTTTGGAGCAGGATAGATCACCCGCAGCTATGGACCAGGTCTATGACCTTGTGGCCAAGGCGGTGAAACAGCAGGAAAAGGCCACCTCGCAGAGGCTTGAGTCTGACCTAGCGTTTTTCCAGTCTAGCCAACCTAAGCCACCAAGGGACCGATCTCCTCCTGATGTCGGGTCCCAGACGGTTTCATCAGAACAAAGACGGAGGGATGCACACAATAGGAAGGACGCTATCCCCATATCCTCTGACCATGGAGGTAAGGCTCATCCTTGTCACACATCTCCACCGACCCGGTCTCCCCAACATCGCGAAGACCCTAAGGCTCACCATCGCACGGACATGCGTCCGCCAAGGAAGAGCGGCATCATCATCCACGACAACACGGAGTAGACCCATCATGATGGAGAGCGCAACCAAGGACACAAGAGCAGGTCGCGCCATGACCCTCCGTGTTCGACAAGCAACTGCAACAAGCGTGAGGCATCGCGGAAGGGTAACAGCAAGAAAGTTAACCCACCTCCGCCTCCGTCGCCCCCTAGAAGCCACCATGGCGGAGGAGGCCCGTGTCGTTCACGCAGCCCTTCCCCTGGCGGCAAGAAGAAAAGAGCAAGCTCGGAGCCATACGACGCACGTTCACGCCTGGACAAGATTCACGAGGCCCGGGAAGGACAATACTTGGGACCACATTGCTTTGGACCTGTAATATGGACCGCAACTTACCCCAAGGGTTTCTGGATTGACAAGACCATCAAGCCCTATGAAGGCACCGCCAAACCAGCTACGTGGTTGCGGGATTACGGCAACGCGATGGAGATCGCCGGGGGTAACCCCAACATCACCGTCAAGTACCTCCCGCTGATGCTGGCGGGCACGACCCAACAATGGATTGATGACTTGCCGGAGAAGTCCATCTGCAACTGGTTGGACATGCAAGAAGCGTTCACCAAGAACTTCGAGGGTACGTACAAGCGTCCATGTACTATTGGCGATCTACAGCGGTGCGTGTAGGATAAAGATGAGTCATCTCGTGCCTACCTCTCTCGCTAGCTAGACATGAAGAATTCCTGCGCAGGAGTGCACGCCTAGACCACCATGGCCACCTTCATGAATGGGTTGGAGAAAGGTGTGTTGCTCCGAGATAAGTTGAAGCGCTTGCAGGACAATCACCGGCTAGATATCAACCAAATGATCCAGCTGGCTAGTGAGTTCGCAGCTGCCGACAACGATGCTCGCGGCTCACTACCGCAACGACCGTTCCAACTCAAGATAGGAGGAACAGCAGCACCAAGCGGAAGATCCCGCCAGAATAAAAGCAAACCTCCGACATGGTCGCTATGACATTTGCAGGATGAGGTGATGGCGGACAGCGTGGCTGAGGATGGGGGGCTGGTCGCGGGCAGCAGCGAGGTAGTGACACTACCTCGGCATCGCTCCGCGTTCCCCAAACATATGAGGAGTACCGTGATATGCCATGCCTTTGTGCACCTCGACGCCAACGGCAAAGCCACTCACACCAATCTCCATTGCAAGTTCGTCAACGATCTCAAGGAGGACCTGGAGTCCGGCTACAAGCAAAGTCGGAAGAACAGACCGCGAGGCAAGGGAAAGGGGAAGAAGAATGAGGAGGAGTCCAAGGATTCAAGTGACATGGACGAGGATGTTGACCCCAAGCATGCCGCCAAGAGCGATGGCAAGGGCAAGAACCCCTTCAAGAAGAACGTGGCCGATTTCCACACTTTCCTTGGCACCCCCACCGTCCGACAACAGAAAACCTCTATGAGGATACAGATGGCCACTCTACCCCCAGTTCCCTAGTACATGCGCTGGTCGGAGATTCTAATTACTTAGGACAGGAAGGATCACCCAGACCTCATTCCTACGGAGAACCAGTACGCTATGGTCATCAACCCCCTGATTGACGGCAACGAGTTCACCAAATGTATGGTGGATAGTGGAAGCAGCATCAACATCATGTACCTGGATACACTGTACATGATGAACTTGACGGAGGCCAACCTAAGGCGGACCGGCACCATCTTCCATGGCGTAGTTCCTGGTCAGGAGGCTCGGTCCCTTGGGTGCATCACACTTCAGGTCGCTTTTGGTGATGTTAATAATTACCGCCAAGAACGCATGACCTTCGAGGTGGTCCCCTTCAAGAGTGTGTACCACGTCATATTCGGACGCGACATCTTTCATGCCTTCATGTCCAAGCCATGCTTCATCTACAACAAGCTCAAGATACCCGGAACAAACGGCATCATCATCGTATCCGGAAGATTTACCAAGGCAATAGACTGCGAGATTGGAGAAGCAGCCTTTGCAGAAGCTGTCCTCTACAGTGAAGAATTCAAGGAGATCCAGAGCAAGTTCGATTCCACGGATATGCCGGCGTCGAAGAAGCAGATTTCTGACTTCGCCCTAGCCTTCAAGGCCACCATCGAAACCAAGCCGGTGGAACTTGTGGTAGGCGATGCCTCCAAGACCACCGCCATTGGGGCGAACCTGGATCCCAAATAGGAAAGCGCGCTCGTCGAGTTCCTCCGTGAGAATAGGGACATATTTGCCTGGCAACCTGCCGACATGAAAGGTGTACCTAGGGAACTTGCCGAGCACAGCTTGAATATTGATCCAAAATGCAAACCGGTGAAACAACCTCTACGACGCTTCGGAGACGAGACGAGATGCGCCATAGGCAAAGAGATAGCTAGGTTACTTAAGGCTAGTTTTATCCGAGAAGTCCTTCACACCCGATGGGTGGCCAATCCTGTACTTGTCCCCAAAAAGGGAACCAAAGAATTAAGAATGTGCGTTGATTACACCGGCTTGAACAAAGCGTGTCCCAAAGATCCGTTTGCTTTGCCTCGCATTGACCAAGTCATTGACTCGACGGCTGGCTCGGAGATTTTGTGTTTTCTCGATGCATACTCAGGATACCACCAAATTAAGATGAGGAAGTCGGACCAATTGGCCACTTCGTTCACCACACCTTACGACATGTTTTGCTATGTCACGATGCCCTTTGGGCTGAAAAACGCAGGTGCTACGTACCAGCAGACAATTCAGCATTGCCTACACGATCAAATTGGTCGGAACGTTCACGCCTATGTGGACGATATAGCGGTGATGTCTAAAAAGTCAAACGACTTAATCTCCGACTTAAAAGAAACCTTTGATAATCTCCAAAAATACAACATGATGCTTAACCCTAAGAAGTGCGTCTTCGGGGTTCCAGCCGACAAATTGTTGGGCTTCATCGTTTCCCAGCGTGGAATTGAGGTCAACCTGGAGAAAATCAAGGACATCCTAAACATAAACCGTCTGACATGCCTGAAGGACGTACAACAGCTGACAGGCTGTGTTGCAGCAGTTAGTCGATTCGTCAGCCGACTTGGAGAGAAGGCTCTACCGCTGTACAAGTTGCTGAAGAAGGCGGACAAATTTACATGGACGGACGAAGCAGATGCAGCATTGAAGCAGCTAAAGGAGCTACTATCCTCGGCGCCTATCCTTGCAACACCCGAGCCTATGGAGCTTATGTTAATTTACATGGCGGCCACCAACCAGGTAATCAGCATCATCGTCGTGGTAGAGCGGAAAGAACCAGGGCATGAGTACGGAGTTCAACGACCAGTTTACTATGTTAGCGAGGTCCTGACGGAGTCCAAGCAGTGTTACCCGCACTACCATAAGATAGCTTATGGAGTGTTCCTTGCTTCTCGGAAGCTAAGGCACTACTTCCAGGAGCACCCTATCATAGTTGTGAGCAAAGCTCCACTGTCCGACATCATCAACAACAGCGACGCTACAGGAAGGGTCGCGAAGTGGGGCATTGGGCTTGCCGCCTTCGATATCACCTACAAGATACGCGACACTATCAATTCACAAGCCTTGGCGGATTTCATCACAGATTGGACGGAGATGCCAGATGCTACTCCTATGCCACAACCAGAATATTGGGTGATGCACTTTGACGGATCAAAGATACTCAATGGCTCAGGGGCTGGTGTACTATTATAGTCACCAACTAGGGAAAAGCTACACCACGTTCTGCAGATCCACTTTGAGGCTACTAACAACATGGTGGAGTATGAAGCACTCATTCACGAACTACGCGTAGCCAAGGATATTGGCATAAAATGCATAGTTTGCTGTGGAGATTCCGACTTGGTTGCCCAATAGGTGGCTGGCACCTGGAACGTGTGGAACCCTATGACGGCGGCATATCGAGACGAAGTGGGCGAGATAGCCAAGAGCTTCTTGGGCTACAAAGTCAAATATGTACCTAGGGAGCAAAATGAGGAGGTTGATCTACTTTCTAAGCTTGGATCAGGGCGCAAACGAATTCCGCCTGGCATTTTTCTAGAACATCTACGGACACCATTCGTGAAGGGAGCGGACACCAAGAACCCGGATAGAGTTGACTCTTTTGTTCACACAGTGACAAAGGTCCCTCCGGATTGGATAAAACCGTTCATGGAATATCTCGTACACAGAACTTTTCCCATCGACGAGGTCCAAAGTCGGCAAATAGTATGTCGAGCAAAGGTCTATACCATAATCAATGGACAGCTCTAAAAAAGAAGAACCACTGGTGTATACCTCAAGTGTGTTTCCCAGCAAGAGGGTATTGAAATCCTTCGTGAGATGCATCTCAGAGATTGCGGGCATCACGCCGCTCCTCGATCGTTGGTATCCAAAGCCTTCCGTCAAAGATTCTATTGGCTGACCGCGAAGGCAGACGCCGACAGGCTGGTTGAGACATGCATGGGATGCCAGTATTATGCCCATTAACCCCATGTTCCAACTAAAGAATTCCGAACGATACCAATAACTTGGCCGTTTGCAGTCTGGGGGGCTAGACATGGTTGGTCCATTACAGACGACAACATGTGGGTTTACGCATCTGCTGGTAGCAGTTGATAAATTCACCAAATGGATAGAAGCTAAACCCATTAGAAAGCTTGATGGGGCAGCTGCCCTTAGGTTTGTCCAGGATCTAGTGGTGAGATTTGGTCTCCCACATAGCATTATCACCGACAACCGCAGCAACTTGTCACTCGGAGAAGTGGAAGCGTATTGTTGGGAGAAGGGCATCCGACTTGACCTAGCATCTGTGGCTCACCCACATTCCAATGGCCAAGTTGAGCGAGCCAATGGATTAATTCTATAGGGAATCAAGCCACATCTTGAGGCACCGCTACATAGAGTAGATGGAGCCTGGGCAGAGGAACTACCATCTGTGTTGTGGAGTTTAGGAAGTACACCCAACAGATCCACCGGCTACACCCCTTACTTCATGGTATATGGAGCAGAAGCCATCATTCCTTACGACATCCTTCACGATTCACCAAGAGTTGCCGCCTACGATGAAGATGATGCTGAAGAATCCAGACGCCTAGATGTAGACCTTCTTGAGGAAGAGCGCGTTTTGGCATGCCAAAGATCTGCCATCTACCAGCAGAAGCTACGCAGTTACCATAGTCGCCATGTTCGGCATCGCTCGTTTAAAGAGGGGGATCTGGTGCTCCGACTTAAGCAGAAGAAGTCACATAAATTATCCCCGCCAAGGGAAGGACCATTCATCATAAGCAAGGCGTTTCTCAATGGGTCTTACTACCTCATTGACAATTGTGAACTTGAGCGTAGACCCAACGATGATCATAAGCATAAGTGACATGACCTGGATGATGACTACCCGGAGCTTGATCGGCCATGGAACATAGCACAGCTATGTCCTTTTTACATTTAGAATATTTTTTATCTATTGTGTACCTCTTATATGATCAATAAAATAAAGCTCTCTGGTTCACTCATATTTCTGAGTCTTTTACCTCCTTTAGTGTTCATTTTTGGATCGTATAAGACCTTTATGCGCAAGCTTTGCATTTGCACTTGTGAAAATTCCGCCTACGGGCGTTAGCTTAAGTTTTCTAGTCTACACGTTCTTTGTTGTTTTTATGTGGATTCTGGAATAGTGACTTTCAGCACTTGTTGTCGGCGATTTTGTGCTTAGGTTTTTGATGGTGCCATTGGGCATCATCACCTGAGCGCATGGTTCCGACTACGAGTTTTCCGACTCATGAAAGGTCAAGCATAAGAACAAAAGTAATGGATAAGCCAGCACTTTCTTAAAAAATATTTACATGCTGGAACCAGTACTTGAGTAGCAGGAAATTACAACTATTGTTTTCTGCCTTAAGTTAATATAGTAGTTTTTCCGCATACAACAAACCAGAGGAAACAAATGTTACAAAGTGTTTTTTTCATTCCTATGGCGCGGGAGACTTCGAGGCAGCATCGGCAGCAGCAAGAGAGCCATCTTCTTCGAAGTCGGTGGTCTTGAGGGACTCGGAGGAGCTCTGGTGGTCACCGTCAATGATTTCCAGCGGTACGAAGACGTTGTGATCGACCAACTCGGCAACCCTGGTGTCAAAACCCGCGAGTGATGCCCAAATAGCCTTGGGGTCAATCTTCTGGCCTTCATCGTCTATGTCGGGAAGTCCCGAGGTCACCGTGTCGAGGTCAGCATTTTCGTAGTGCGCCTTGACCATCGCCAGAGACATCCTTGCGCCAGCCCGGGTACATGAAGCTTTCCAGCTTACGATGCGCTCGGGGGCTTGACGCAAGATCTCCGAGTACTTCATCACAGAGTCCACCGCCTTGATTTTACTATTGAGGGGCCTGGCGATCTCCTTGGCTTGCTTGAGGGCGGTGAAGTTGCCGGCGAGGACCATGCATTCCTTTGGCGGAGGAGGCGACTTTGTCAAACCAATAGGAGCTGCATTTTCCGACATAGGAGCACATGAGTTCAGTAACACAAAGTTCAGAATATTTGGATTACAGAAGTACAAGATGGAGAATTTCTTACCAAAGATGCTCGCCTCCGCTTGCTAGAGTGTCTCCGTCATGGAGTCTCGTTCCTATCAGAGGATCTTGTATGCTTCAAGATTGCGCTGATTTTGTTCATCGGCACCTTTCTTGTGCTCCTTGAGCATCGCAATATCCTCCTTTAGTCGGTTTACCTCTGTGTTGGCAGACTCCTGCAAGGTTACCATGGACTCTTCATGCATCTTCAGGGTATCAGTCCTCTCCTGCTTAAGGATCTTGTTTTCGCTATCCAGCAACTCCATGTGCTTGGATTGCTCAACAATGTCCTTGGCCTTGGAAATGGTTTCTGCAAGTCAGAGAAAGAACAGCACACAATGAGTAGTCGGAGAGTGATGGCACAACACCAAGATGATTGCAAAATTGAAAGGAAAAACAGACTCTTGCTCTTGGTGATTTTTTCCTTCAAGAAGGCAGTTTTACCCTTTTCAGCTTCCAACTCCGCGCGCATCTTGTGGAAATTCTCGTTGGCGACGCCTCTCCAAGCATTCTCGTTCTATGGAAAGAAGATCATAATCACTTAGTTTCTTAGAGCATCTATCCGGATACATATCCACCTAGAGGCTTGGGGGCTACAATGAGAGTTTTTAACTCGGCATAATGCTTAGTCTTTCTTTAAGCATCTAGTCAGAACTAATTCAGTTTTCACCTAGAAGCTTGGGGGGCTACAGTACGATTTCTCAGCTCAACAATATGCTTAGTCTTTCTTTAAGCATCTAGTCAGAACTAATTCAGTTTCAACTAGAGGCTTGGGGGCTACAATATTGAATTTTACAAACACTTCGTATACTGCTCTAAAAGTATCTAGTCGGAATAATTCATTCAAACTACATACTTGGGGGCTACAGTGAGAAGTTTTCTAGCTTAGTTACTCTCAGAGAATTTAGATGCAAAAGCCTATGGTTTTCTATCTAAATCCTCGGGGGATATAGTGGGATACTCATATGAAATGCAAATGGCAAATAAAACTTACAAGTGCGATGATCTTGAGATTGGTGGCGCTCTCGGCAAATATCTTGCTGAAGGAAAGGATATTTCCTCGCAGAATATCAGCTTGCCTGAGGAGCTCCTCAAGACCGCAAGTCGGAGATGTTGGAGCCGCACCAGGAGCCAGATTTGATGCGGTGACCCAGCATACCACTGCATGTGTAGTACACTATATTCGTTGACATGACATCCACAGAACACCGTTCCGTAAATATCACATCCCTCAAAGTGGTACAACAGAAAAATTGCGGGTCCATATTACAAAAGTACACACATTATTATTATTACAATACCGGAAGTTCAAGGCTTCCAAAAGATTCAACTTACAAACCAAAATATAAAGTGTTTCAGCGGAATTTAAAAGTAACAGCTCCGACTAGGAGTTGAGCTCAGCAGCTTATTCTATAGAGTTCATACTACTCAGCTCCGTTCGTTACTACTAACTAGGGATACTTAGTTGGACTCGTTATCATCGACACCGTAGCGGATCTCGTAATCCACTCCTTCAACACCTCCGGACAGATCGGGTTCCTTGTAGAACACATCTTCTTGACCTTCGGCTGCATACATTGGCACGTCTTCGGGATCCTCATAGTCTAAGCAAGGGATCAAAGGAAAGAATGAGTAACAGCGTTACCCAACAAGTTCATTATATGCAAGGTGGGAAGTTTAATGCTCTAACTACCACCTCGGATTATAAATCCTTGGCACTATGCAATTTTTGTAAATCTTTCTTCAAAGATTGATTTTATTCTGAAAAACTATGACAATCAGCCTTCACAGGTTGACCAGAACTTTCATGGAGTTCCTTTCCTGCCGCGTTCGCAACTCCTTCCCGGAACAGGGAGTAACAAGTTACAATTCTTACACTCTGCAGAGGTGCGTTACTTTACCCATGAGAGATCAACTCCTTGTTGCACAATCGGGCGTACTTTCCCGTCCACAATTACATGATGTGGGGCCCAGTAGTTGGTCCAAGCCAATCACTGCCCCCTCCGCGACCTCGCGTGCCTCCTTGGTGTACACCATGCCCACATAATGAATTACGGCAATGGTTAGTACAAACCGTTAGATGCTAGAACTATCGTGGGACGATGAGGGTTCCCACCCATATGATGCATATCCTCTACGAATTACCAATTAATATGCACGCTACAAGGATAACAACCATGACCTGCACATCCGGCTTCATGCGAGAGGAAGAAGATACAGCTGACTTCTCTGTCCCATTCCAAATCTCATGGCTAACGCGTAATATATGGTGCTATAATCACTAATGTCAGGGGTTATTAAGTCCCTACTTGATCATCATTGTTGCAAATAGAACCATAAGTTCTATTGCTCCATTATATCACCACTTAGGATGATATCTATGATTTCTTTATTTGTGAAAATAATATTTTCTTTATTTTATAGCATATATGATAACACACAATTTGCAAATACTTTGATAAAGACTCTTCAAAAGACATGAGCAAGTGATGAACTTGCCTTCTGATGGCAAGGTAGTGAAATCTGATGCTTGTACTGGACCTTGAGCTTCTATGTCTACAAAAACATCATTATTGCCCGGTAAGGACAATATTTAAAGAAGCAAAATGATTATGCAAGTAACGTAATGCATCATTTAAATTGATATGCATTCACCCCATTATTATAAAAAGTTTCTTTTAATAATAAAGGATTTATAAATATTACTTTTTAATATTTATAACATTTATTGAATTATTTTATTTTATTTCCCTTTTACTTGACTTTTATTGATTT
Organism: Avena sativa; assembly: GCA_916181665.1. NCBI lineage: Eukaryota > Viridiplantae > Streptophyta > Magnoliopsida > Poales > Poaceae > Avena > Avena sativa. The sequence continues at coordinate 47,580,098 of OV702279.1, read as the reverse complement.
AATAATTCTTTTAGGAATTATCACTTAAACATCAAAAATTGTTGTTAAATATTTATTTAGTATTTTTCAAAAATACTACAATATTAATATATAATGAAAGTGATTTTTATTTATTTTTATCATCTTTCAATAATTTTGTAAAATTCCAGAAGGAATATATAAATTACAAAATTCTTAATAAAATTTAAACGTCTGAAATTTTATATATTATTTTATTTCGATATTGTGGATTATTGTGAATCCAAAAATATTTTATTTATATTTTTTGGACTTTTATTTTATTTTCTAGAATTTAATTAAGTTCAGGGGTATTTTGGTCTTTTCCTATTTATTAAAATAGGCCTTAAAGATTTCTTTTGGGATGGCCCAATATTATTGGGCCCTGGTGGCCCATTAGTCATAATCAAAATTAGCCACCCCGAAGGGTCTGGCCCAACTCAGCCCACTCCTCACTGCCTCTCTCCCTCGAGCTCATCCTCTCCTCCTCTGGCCTCGACCCCGTGGTCGGTGATGTCGCCGCCGGCGATTCCTGCCACCATGGTGCAATAGGAGGTTGTCGACGATGCTCGTCCTTTCTATCCAACTAGATTTGGGTATGGGGCTCTCCTGCGACGGATCGATGTCATCCTGAACCCTAGGGTTTGGGGGTTGGCGTGGATCCTGGTGCTGCTGCCGCCGTCGTGCGTCGTGGTGATGTTCCTCGCCTCTATGCGTGTTCATGGTCATCCTCGTGGCGCTGTATGGGTTGCAGCGCCCCTCCTGGGGTGCTCCCCATGCCGCCATGGACATCGGCCCCTCTGCTTCCTCTTCTAGTCTCCAGCGAGGACGTTTGGTGAGTTCTTTTCCTCTCCCCTTATGCTCTCTATGCTCACTCATCCCATGCTAGATGTTGGCAATGATCTCTCTGGTGAATGTCTTGTCCTGATTAGGATGGTTTATTTCATTTAGGGTTCTTATCATGTGATTGATCATGTACTGGATGAATTAGATCATGTCTGGATGACTTAGATCATGTCTGGATGGTCTGTAAGCATGCTAAATGGTTATTAGCCTGAGGCTTGTTGCTTGAGATGAACTAGAATGGTTATGATGGATTATTAGATGCTTTTATGCTTAGATTGCATATGATTTAGATGGTATAGTTTCTTTGAAACCAATGTTTGGTAAAGTCAGTGATTGGATAACCTTCCACTGTCATTTCTTGGTTTATAACCATGATTATGGTGTGATGAAACCACTGTCTTAGTGTTGTTGGCTTGGGAATTAATATGTGGTTTGAGATCATCAAACAGTACAGATAAACATTGGAATGTTTTTTAATTATGATTCTTGATAGGAAAATGATTAGTAGATTGATTTGTTGAATCTGTGATGATTGGATGTTTATCCTGGCCCATCTAGAATTGTTCTTGTGACACCATATTGGTATGGCGCACAAGATTGATTCTAATCCATTGATTGGGTTGGTTTAAGCTTAAGACAAGATTGTCTTCATAAGATAAATAGAAATGTTCTTCTTTGAAATCCCTGACACCAATGATGTTAGTCTGAGGCTTAGGGGTTTAGGCCTTATGTAGTTGATTCATATAGATAGTCCTGGTAGTGGTACCAGCTATTATTTTTGAATCAAAGCTTGGTAAGAATGATAGTAAGCTTGATCATTATCTGGATCCAAAGGATTAGTTTCTAAGGTGCTACCCTTACTCTAGGGATGTGCCTAGAAATTAGATCTTAGCTATATTTATGCTTGAATTGTAATATATATCTTGACAACCAGAGCAATGATGTTGTTCTGAGCTCCGGTTGGATCCTTGTACTTTGCTGTTTGATTTTAGAGTTTAAAATCTCTATGATGGATTCACCCCACTTGGGTGATTTCTGAGAGTTTGTTTCATAAAACAACACATGCTTCTGTCTAGATAATATGATTAGATCATGTGACGGTTTTATGATGCTCACCACAAAATCTGATGATTGTGGAGTAAGGTGGTGATGTTGATCTTGTTTTGCTGTGCTCCTGAGCTTGACCTTGAGCTAGCCTGCTCCTCCTAGCTCCTGGACTTGATCTTGTTGTCCACCTGATCCTTCCCCCTCCTTATGTTACCATCCTGGTGATGAGATCTGGGGTTTTGGTTGGTTTGGTTGCTGGCTGTTGTGCTTGGTTAGCTGCTGGCTAAGCTGGCTGTTCTTGTGTGTGTGCAGTGAAGAGATGCACTAGTGCCTCTGCACGGCTGTGCTGCTGGTTTTGGTGTGTTGGAGCTGTGTTGTGAGGCTGACAGCACAACACATGCATTTAGTTGTGTGTCCTGCTTGTGTGCTTGTTGTGCACTTGTGGATATGTTCAGAATTTTGAAACTTACTATTATCTGGTTACTTTTACCTGGCTGGTGAAACTTGCCCCTCTTGGCTGTCATTTGATCCTTTGGCTTGAAATTTATGAAAGATAGATTCTTTCATATTGGTGAAACTTGCCCCTTTTATAAATTTCTCAATGATGAACTTGTTCAGTGCACCTCACTGACATGACTGAGAGAAAAACAATCCTAACTCTAACCTTCTTATTGTTTTATTAGTGTTTATCTTGTAGGTACATATTTGAAGTGAATATTTTAATTTAGGTTTAGTTATAGAACAATCCAATGTAATCTTCTTTATACTTTTGTAATTTTCCTTTTATTATTTTGTAATCTTCATTTTATTCTTCTATAATAAGATTATATAATTTTCAATAAATAATATTCTTATTCTTATTTATTTGCTTTGGTGAAGTGTGTGGATGATTTCAATAAGTTACAATTTTGTAACTTATTCATAAAATTAAAATATGAAAGAAGTTTTCATATCCTTAATTGTTTTCTTTAAATAAAGTTTTGAGTTATAATAATTAACTCTTAATTAAATCAAGATTCAAACCTTATTCCTAATTCATTTGAATTATAATTCAAACACTCAAGTTTAAAATTCAAATTCATTTTAAAACACATAATTCCTCAAAGATCATATCAAAGTCTATAGCAATCATCCTTTAAGACTAAACCTAATCTTAAAGTATGAAAGAAACCTTGATCACTTAAGGTTTTTATTTGGCGAAAATTTTACCCACATTTTCATAGATGAATGCATGCAACATTCCAATTTCCTAAATCTACCCTTTGTTAGTTCCTAAATGCTAGGATGTTACAGTTGAGCTACTCGGCGTAAGCGCCGGGTAGACTATCTTCGGAAGCTCTGTGGATATCTTGGGTTCAGAGGCACCACCTTTGACAGACGTTCCGCCTACCATCACTGTGTTACTGCTACCGATGGCATCCTTAGCCGAAGATTCAGCCATTTTGGAAGCAGTAATTTCTTGTGTCACCTGCTCGTCGACTAGGACAAGATCCACGGAGACACCTGGGTCCACTTCCATGGCAGAAGGGCCAGATGCATCCCTGGCTGGAGAGCTTGTCGGAGTTGCGGCAGGCTGGACGCTGGGAGTGGTAAGGGCGATGGCGGGAGATGCTTGGTGCGACACATCTCGGTGCAACATGTCTCTAATGTTTTTAGAAGCCCCCGATGTTTTGGAGGTCTTCTTCAAACTTATACTGGCCTTCTTCCTGAAACATGCAAAAGTATAAGTACGAGCAATGGAAAATGTCGGAGGATAAGAGACTTACACAACAGTGGGTGCTTTGGTAAAAGGGATCCCGATAATCTTTCTTTTCTCCGCCTCCAGGGTGGCGGTAGTCTTCTTGGAGGCTCCAACCTCCATCTTCTTCTTCTTGCCTCCGTCGGCAGCGTTAGAGGTGGAGCTCTTCCGCTTACGCACCAACGGGACATCATCGTCGGACACGATAGTGGCTTCCTTCATCTTGGGGTCATAGATTTGGACAGCCATGTCGTCCTCCTCTAGACTTTTAAGCTGTTAAGTGAAATCCCAAAGTGTTGGATGAGATGATAATGGCTAGACGGAAGAGCTGGAGTATATGTCATACACGGAAAATAAATAGGTACCTCTAGGCACTTGCCCTCCTCGAACATGTTGTAGGTGATGGTGAAGACACGCTTCCTGTCCTTCACCTTGACGATGTCCTTGAGGCAGAACTTGATGGAGTCACTCGAGAAGTTGTCCTCGGAGATGCGGAGGCTATCCTTCCTCTCCTTGGTGTACTGATGCATCAGCTTCGAGCGGTGCTGCAGAGGATGGATCCGCCTGACGAACCAGCACATGGATAGGTCCAACCCGGTCATACCCGTTTCTATGAACCACTCTATCCGCCTTATGGCGCAGGAATCGTCATTATCGGAGGGAAGGGAGGCCTGGGATCTCCATGTCGGGGCTTCAGCGGCGGCCCCATCGACGAAGTCCGGGTACGTTCCTTCTTGGCCGACCAGAGGGATATCTGGGCCGTAGAAGTACGTCCGCTGCCAGTTCTTGCAGGACTCATGGCCGACGATGTCGGGGAACCGCCGACCAGGCCAGATCTTAAAGTTAATTGTTCCATAACTCCCGAGCTCGTCCTTGCTAGCTCTAGCTTCCGTCTTGACGGTGAATAAGTAAATGAACAGATCTATCCTAGGCCTAATCCCTAGGTAACCCTCACAAAGCGCCGCATAGTTGCTAAGCGCAAGGATACTATTGGGAGAGAGGATCTGAGGTTGAACCTGGTAATGTTTGAGGACAACAAGGAAGAAGTCGGAGATCGGGAGGGAGACGCCGCGTACCAATTTTGCTTTGAGGTACACCTTCTCTCCGGCTTGGGGAGAAGGGGTGACCTCGCCGCCCGGCGCCTCCCGCTGCCTCCCGCCAGACAAGCCCCTCCGTTGTGGGGAGGTAACCTTCGACGAGAAGCTCTTTAATATCACTGTTGGTGATATCAGAGCCGCGCCACTCCCCCTTATGGGAGTCACCCTCCTCCTCCAGCGGCTCCAGCGCCACTGTAATATGGTCATCGCTGGTGGACTCCACCACCGCGGACCATGGCAGCATCAGACCCTCTAGGGGCACCTGGACGGTGCTCGTCGGCTTCGCCGCAACGTCGGTCCTTGCCGCCATGGATGGGTTGGAGCTGCTGCTCGCCATTGGGAGGGGAGAGAGGTGACTGAGAGATTGGGGATATTAGGGTTTTTCGCGTGCACGCGGAGGGCTCGAGGAGATGCTCGCAGGAGGAAGACGATGACACAGGGGGAGAATGAGGTGAAAAGATGAAATCTGCCACAGTTGAAATTTATAACCCTCAGCGTCAAGATTTGTGCAAGCGATGGAATGGTTGTCGCGTGGACAACGTGTGCATGCACGTGCATGCAAATTTCGCCACATTCCCATCCGCCGCCAACGGTTTGTATCCTTCGCGCGGAAAAAAGGACATGATTGTGTTCTCTGCATGTGTGAGTTAAGATGCATCGCTGACCTATGTCTACGCCGCTCTAGCTGACACGGGCAGATGAACCATCACATCGGAATATTCCAGCATGGACGGATCCAGTCTGGCTACGAGAAGAGTACGATGGAAGATTCAGTGTTTCTCCGACTTACAAGTTGAAGACGGAGGATATTATAGGGTTCTTGGGAGGACTACAAGATATTGCTTGACGATTTGCCGACATCCATCTAAACGGAGCATTCATCTTGAAGAGGCAAGACGACACAAGATCTCGGAGTTCTCCGGGGGCTACTATTGGGGATATGCTATATGGGTATCCTCGTAGCATGTCTCCTATCCGGATAACCCGGGTGGCCCACAGTTGGTAGCAAGGCCCATGGCCTGCAGGTTGGCCTAGTTAGATGGATCCAGAAGGGAGGCCCATGCCGGATGAAGGAAGGCTACGGAGGAGTCACCTACGTACCCAGAGCCTTGGAGTGCAAGACATGCTAGACTAGTTGTATGCAGTGTAAGACTTTGTAATTTGTCCGGCTAGGACTTTCCCTATAACCCTAGGACATGGCGACTATATAAGCCGGACCTATGAGAGCCTTTAGGGCACAAGTCATACCAATTAACTCATACCTCTCACAGCGAACCGATCCCTGTAACTCGGCGTATTGCCATTATAGTGATTTATAGTAGGAGCAGGATTCCGCCACTGTTGTGGGATCTAAACCTGGGTAAGCTGTGTTACCTCGTACCCGTCAACCGTCCGCCTTACCCCACGTCTCTAAACACGCACTGTGAGGACCCCTCCATGCCATACTCATCGGTAATACCACGACATCCGGAGTCTCCGATGTGGCTAGACCGGAGTCTCCGGTGTACATGGTCCGAAGTCTTTGAATAATCTTCGGAGGAGATTTTCCCAAGGCCACTGGGTCATTCAAAATGGTGGTCCAGAGCTCAGAGATTGGTAGAAGTCTCTGGTTTGCAGTCCGGAGTCTTCGGTCTAACAAGTCGCCCAACGGTAAGAAAATGGTTCAGTGAGTGGAGGCCTATAAATAGGGGACCTCATCCCCTTCCTCTAGTTGCTCGACCCACTCAAGAACACCACTGTAACACCCTCAGAATCGGCCCTATGCAAGTTTCAGCGCTTCCCGCCAAACCCGCATAGAAACGATTCAAAGGTGCCCACCAGGCACTTGCGTGCGGGTGGAAAACGAAGTAATATCATTACACAATAGTCCTCGATGGAACCCACAAAACATATATATACAACAGCGACTCAAAGAGTCAAGAATACAGATATACAAATCACCTTTAAAACGATATAGCGTCCGAGTACGGACAAGATGCAAATTGAGCTAAGAGCCCTGAAGAATAACCAATGGCGTCCATAACCCTGCCCAGGCCAAGCCGGAAGGGTAACCCTACTAACGACGTCGATCTCGAAACCTGCTTACACAAAAGGGGTGCCGACAAAGGGCAAAGGAGAAAGAGAGCGGTCAGTACTGAGGCCAGTACACGCGAGACTAGAATTCGGCGGTCCTCGCCTACATAGGTATGGTGGACTGAGCGGCAGCGCGGCATGCACTAAACAACCTATAGAGACTCGATACAACTAGCGGCTATCAGAGAGGGATAAGAAAGACCTATTCGGAACCAACCTGATACTACCACCAAACATACCCATCCTGGTGTTTCCCCCTCGAGACCAAACGAGGAAGTCAACCGAGGAACTCACACCGTTGGCAGTTCTATTCATTCCGTTATAGTTGCGGCAATTACTAGTCAAATAAAGATGGCATGAGTCATCCTGATATAATAAGCAGTGGGCAGTTTTAGTTAAACATTACGTGGTAGTTGCAACACTTACTAGTCAGATACGATTAGCATGAGACATCCCAAACCCGGCAGTTGTTGGTACTTTTATTTAGCCATTCCGTTGTAGTGAAGCTGATTACTAGTCACATCGGATACAAGTCAAATTATAACAGTAAACTTTAGTTATAGTTGTCTATGATCGAGAACTGTGCTCCAAGTCGTCCATAACCGCGGACACGGCTTTTCGAAAAGATTAAACCCTGCAGGGGTGCACCAAAGTATCCACACGCACTTCGACCCTTTTTGCCAGATCAGTTAACATACACCCATCGGTATGTCGGCGGGGCCTAAGTCATGACGTTTCCCAGACCCAAAGCAAGTACATGGGGGCCACCCCACTAAGCTACCCGCAACGAAGTCGGCCGGTCTCCGAGACGGACTCAGGGTTTGCGTCAATGGCTGTAAGCGACTGGGAACCCGAAAGTGTGACTGGGCTTGTCGATACCGCGAAAACACTCCGCTTACCTAAACCGTACAGGTGCATTCCTCGCACAATCTTAAATAAAGCAGTAAAGCATGGCATAAGTACAGAATAGTAATAAAGCTCCAAACTACTTTGTGGCCCCCAGTTCAATACTTTGAAATCAGGTACTAATCGATGGGGGTGCCCATACACCCCACCTGTGGTTAGCGCGCTCGATCTCGGAACAGGTGTCAAGAACTCGGGGTCCTACGGGACACCAGTGAGCGGTTAAAATCCAAATATTGTCTATTACCCACCGGTGCCTCTGCATTTACCTACTTTCAATTTTAGTTATTAAACAATAATTAAAGTTGACTACGACGCGGCAAGGGATGTGTCCAAGGCAATATAAGGCAATATAAGGCTGCAAGGGAATATAAGGCTGCAAGGGATACCACGGGTACAAAAACTAGAGCATCGCAACACAGATAGCAATAGATCAACAGGAGGAAATAAAGACTATAAAAGTAAAATAGGTGGAAAGGGGGAGATTGCTCGCCTGAAAACATTGCCGAGGGTTCAACCGAAGATCGGGTCGACACTCGCATCAACTCAACGGCCTTATCCACGAAGAACCAAAACACTAGAAGAAACACCGGATACACTATTTAATACTACGGCAGAAGATCGGACATGATGCATGTATGATGTATGTCATGGCAAAGATGTGATGCAATTAGGCCGTATTAAGCGGAACCAGGGTCCCGATAATTATTATTAGGTTCGAGTTATTTATCTACCCCGCAAATTAAGTGTTGGGTTAACAGGGCGGAACATGGCATCGGTTCGCTACACCAATTTAAATGGAGTCCGGAATAAGACAAAGATATCCCGCATATAGACTCCATATTTAATTATGAGGTGCATCGACATAATACCCCCAACCCACAATAGGTATGCCAGGATGTTCAATTCATATGCAACAAGTGATAATATCATTTTATTATAAAAAATAGGGGCTTCGGATAGGGGTCACACATGGCGGTCGAAGATCTTGGGGTTTGATGGGATCGGCCTTCGAAGGTCGGATACAAGATGAAGAGCTTGGCGTTCCGGGAAGAAGGACTTGGTGTGGCGTCGGGGGCGCATCGGACTCGCCCTGGTCGGTGTCGATCTTGTCGGGCCCGCGTATCAGGTCGGTCTTGGCGTCCGGGATGAAGAACTTGGCGTTCTGCGTCGGTGTCCTTACCATCCGGGTTCTCGAGCATCGCATCCGGGAAGGAGTACTTGTCGCACATGTGGTCTTCGGGTCCGGGGTCTCAGTCATGGCGTCCCATTAAAGATCTTGTTGATGGTCCAGCAAAAGCCACCGGGTTCGGTCTTCCGACTCCGGGAGGATCGGTTCCATGACGGTGTTCTTCGGACTCCAGGAAGAAGTCCTTGAGGTTCCCTGTCGACGATGTCTTCGGGAGTGTCAAGTCCGTGTTGGAGAACTTGGTACTGGGTCATCGAACACCACACATCTTCAGGACGAGCTCGGGCAGCGACGGTTGCCGCATGGTCGGGCGCTGGCATGGAGGTTGCGGGGCTGAGGAGGTCACGGCCGACAGGGGAAGGTCGGCCGGCGGCGGTCGGAGGCGCACCAGCAGGGCAGACGACGAGGGTTCGCGTGAGCAGCGCTACAGACGTGCGGTGCCGCTGGCGAGGATGGAGGGACGGCGAAGTGCTCAGGTCGGGGAAGCCGGCGACGGGCTCTGCACAGGAGGCGAGGAGGCCGGCGCTGAGGTACTCGCGCGGGCGGCCGCGGGGAGGCGCAAAGAGGCGAGGGGGACACCGGCGGCTCGGGGACTGGGCCTGCCGCGGCGAGGAGGAGGAAGGCTGCGGGGAGGAGCTCGGGATGGCGCCGGGTCGAGCGTCGGCGTTGTGGGCCGGCGGTGGTGCGCGCTGGTCGAGGCGGAGGGCGGTCGGAGGCGGGGCGAGCGAGGGCGGCCGGAGAGGGGTCCGGCGCCATGGGGTCGGTTGGCGCGGCGGCGGAGGCGCGCCCGTGGGATGTAGAGGCGGAAGAGGGAGGCGCGGATGGAAGGAGGAGAAGCGGCCGACGGCGGCGCGGCTCCACGGGGCGGGCGCGGCCGGTCCCGAGGAAGGCGGCACGGCGGGGATGGGGATACGGGGCGAGCGAGAGGAGGTTGCAGGCGGGGGTCGCGGGGCGAAGCAGAGGAGGAAGGAGGCGGTGGCGGACCGGGACCTGGGGAGGAGGAGAGAGACGGGGGCGGTAGGTGGGGAACGCGCCCCGACTGACGGGTGGGACCAGGCGGCGGGGTGGATCACGAGGCTGGGTGGGGATTTGACCCGGGGTGGGTTTTGTCGGCATGGGCCAGGGGCATGAGGAGTGGGAGGAGGGGTGCGTGCAGGGCGGTGGTAATGGGGGCAGGTGCGTGTGTGGTGTGGCGTGTGTGGGTGGTTGGTGGGGAGGTGGCAAGGAGTTGGGGCAGGTGGCGGGCTATGAGTGGGTGGGGTGGAGGAAGTGGTGAAGTGGCGCGAGGGGATAGGGTGGGGTGAGGTGGCTGGGGATGGGTAGGATAGGGTGGGTAGGAAAAGGTCTGGGTAGGCTGGTTTTGTACTGGGGGTGGCCGACTGGGTCGGATCGGCCCGGTACGGCTGCCCCCTAAAAATAATTAAACATTTTATTTATTTAAAACGGGGCTTTTGCAAACCGTGGGTAGACAAAACGAAATATTCCGGAGACCCAGGTTTTGTAGTTTGAATAAAAGATGAGGTGTTTAGAAAACAAAATATGTTTTTCGAAAATAGTTTCAGACAAACAAAATGCAAGATGACATGACGATGCCCAAATGCAATGTGGCATGATGACATGAGCATGCGGTCATGATGATGCAATGCACAAAAACAACGCGATTTTCTAGTAGTGGTTTTTGCGGGGCGCCACAACCACCTCCATTTGAGCCACCAAATCACCAAGATCTCTTCATCCAACCATACAAATCCATTGATCTTTGGAGAATCGAAGGAGGAGGCCTTGATCTATAGCTTCACCAAGAGAGATCTTCATTTCCCCCTCATTTACTTGAGGACCCCTTGCTCTAGTGTTTCTTTGGAAACCCTAGCTTTTGATTTGGTTCGTACAAGCTTGTCTTTGATTGTTTGACAGCTTGCTTGTATTTGGGAGCCTCCAATTCAGTTGTGGATGTGTGCCTCGAACTTGTTGTAAAGGCGACGGCTTCCACCTCGAAGGTTGTCGATATAGTGGAAGAGGCGAATTGAACCCTTTGGGGTGAGGTTCATTCGAGAACAAGGGAGGCCTCTCATGGTGTTGGTGGTTTGAAATCACCCCCTCTCCAAACGCAGACATACTTCCCCTCAAAAGGAAGGAACTGCGGGAAACAAATCCTTGTGTCTCCGCATGCTCCACTTGGTTACCTCTATCCTTTACTACACTTTACTTATCTAGTTCTTGCTTAGTGTTGTGCTAGTTTGACATATAGGTAAGTTCACCATATTTGCATAATCTAGAGAATTTACCTTTTGTGTCAAACCCTCTAGGTGCCCATACGATCCTTTCACACATGCCATGAGGCTATGTACCGGTTTTGCAGTTCGGTTATTGCGGTATTTGGCAAAGTTTACCTGAGAGATACGAACACCGAAGACACTGCCCGTCTTTTGTCCATCAACGAGAGAAGGAGGTTTTCTGGTATGCTTGGCAGCATCGACTTCATGCATTGGCAATGGAAGAACTGTCCCTTTGATTGGCAAGGGAAGTTCAAAGGGCATGCAGAGGGGTGCACCGTCATATTAGAGGATGTTGCATCACAGGATCTTTGGATTTGGCACTCCTTTTTGGAATATCTGGATCAAACAAGGATATCAATGTGCTGCAGCAATTTCCAATGTTTGCTAGGCTGGCAAAAGGCAATGCCCCACAGGTATCTTATCAGATCAATTTCAATCCATATAATATGAGTTACTATCTAGCTGACGGTATCTCCCCCTCCCGGGCCACCTTTGTGAAGACAATTCGCAATCCTGGAGATAAGAAATGCAAGAGGTTTGCAAAAGAGCAAGAGGCAGCTAGGAAGGACGTGGAGCGAGCATTTGGTGTGCTTCAGTCAAGGTGGGCTATTTTTCCGTACCCTGCTAGAACATGGAGCACAGAGAGAATGTGGGTGTGACGACTGCTTGTGTCATCATGCACAACATGATCGTCGAGGACGAGAATGATGACGGCCTCTTGGACCAAGGTTGGGAATTGGATCAGTTGGTTGAGCCAGAGCCAGGTCTAGCGTCTTGGGATGATTTCATGCAAGTGCATAAAAAATGCGTCAAACCCATGAACAGCTTCAACTAGATTTGATTGAGTATATATGGACTCGTGCGGGAAACCTCAGTGTTTAATCTTTTATTTATTTTGTGTAATTTGAATGATGGTTGTTTTCTATCAAACCATCCGAGCCGAACTATTTATATGTAAGCATTATTTTAATTTTCTTTTTTGCAGGTAAAATTTTAATTTGATTGCCTAATCTAGCTTATTTGCTTTTTAAAAATTAATTTTGTGACAAAATTTGCAAACATATGAAATTTCTGCCCATCGCTGGCTAAGCACAAACAAATAGGTCGCGCTACTACACGCGGTTGGCCGGACAAACCGAACCCCTCTCTATATCGACCGTGATTTAACCTAAACGGACAGAAACAGGTCATTGGGATGACCGGATGGGTATGCCCTAACCAGCGCGTCCTTTTTTCAGAGTATAGTTGAAAGGATCGTATGGGCACCTAGAGGGGGTGGGGGTGAATAGGTGCTACTTCAAATTTTCTTCTTTTTCAATTTAGGGTTTGACAAGAAAGGTAAATTCTCTAGATTATGCAACTAAGGTGAATTTACCTATATGTCAAACAAGCACAAACTAGTACAACACTAAGCAAAAACAAGTAAGTAAAGTGCGGTAAAGGATAGAAGTAACCAAAGTGGTGGACGTGGAGACACAAGGATTTATTTCCCGTAGTTTCTTCCTTTTGAGGGCAAGTACGTCTACGATTGGAGAGTGGGTGGTTTCAAACCACCAACGTCACGAGAGGCCTCCCTTGTTCTCCGATGAGCCTTACCCCAAAAGGGTTTAATTCACCTCTTCCACTATATCGGCAACCTTCGAGATGGAAGCCGACACCTTTACAACAAGTTTGGAGCACACATCCACAACCTAATTAGAGGCTCCCAAATACAAGCAAGCTGTCAAACAATCAAAGGTAAGCTTGTAAGAACCAAATCAAAGCTAGGGTTTCAAAGAAACACTAGAGCAAGCGGCCCTCAAGTGAATGAGGGGGAAATGAAGATCTCTCTTGGTGAAGCTGTAGATCAAGTCCTCCTCCTTCGATTCTCTAAAGATTAAGGACTTTGGATGGATGAATGAAGAGATCTTGTGGATTTGGTGGCTCAAAATGTGCTGTTGTTCTTGAACTGCACGAGCAGGTTCCAAGGTAGAAGAAGGGGTCCTTTTATAGGGCCTAGAATTTAGAGCCGTTGGAACCACTTAAGCCAGACAGTCCGGCCTGTGTGAGCCGGACAGTCCGGCCTGGCCGGACATTCCGCTAAACACCATCCGAACACTCCGACCTGGCCAAGTTTAGGGATGCAGAAGTGGGACAATTGGGACAAGTGGGATACCATTTCTAGACTACTAGACTAACTCAAAACTAAGTGAAACAAGTGGGATAAACTAGATTTGACATATCCCGCTTATCTCATTTATCCCACCTAAATTAGAGTTAGTCTAATAGTCTAAAAGTGGTATCCCACTTGTCCCAATTGTCCCACTTCTGCATCCCTAGCCAAGTTTCCGGCCAGAGTTCGGCCAGTGTCCGATTTGCTATATGATTGTCCACATTTGGGGAGAAATCCTGGCGAAAACTCAAGGCCGGACATTCCGGCTGCTTTCTGGCGGAGTTTCCGGTTGGGCCGAACAGTCCGGTGCACGCCAGCCGGACAGTCCGGCCAGATACAAATCTTTTCCCTTATTTTGTTCCTGTCAAGTCATCTCTCCATATACATATATATTGGCCACGATAAATCTGATATCTTCAGAAACATTTAGCAAAACATTAAACTAATCCAAATGTGGTTAACAACATTAAAATAATATAAAAGGCATAAAATAAGCTTTCATTAGTGACCTTTGTGATCCGCATTTTACTCGTCCACACTCCACAGGAGGAATTTTTTTCCCTCGCTACCTCTCGGCCGCGACTGGCCGCCGCAGAGGATGAACCCCGGTGAGACCCGTCGGCAGCAGATATGGCCATGGTATCTCACCCGCTGCTCTTTTTCTCATCCACCTTCGCCTCCTCAAACCTCCCAATCCTTCGACTCCTCCGCCGCCCCCTCAAACCCTCCACCTTCAAATGCTTCCTTCATCCCTATCGTTCCCCACGGCGTCGCAACCAACAATTCGCCCGCCAGCCAGACGACGATAGGCATTTCGAGGAAGAGGACACGCGGAGCTCGCTTGCCAGCCCCTTCGGTGCCCACTTCGTCAGCCCCCTGGATGACGAAGAGGGCGGCGACGGATCGGGTCCACCCAACGGCGACGGCGCAGAGGAAGGGGAGCAGCTCCAAGAATACGAAGCGGGTCAGTGGGACTCGCCTGCCAGCCCTTTCCGAGCGCAGGCCCAGAAACATCATCTTTCCCTTCAAGAGAACGATGATGAAGAAGATGAATACGGCGGGGACTGCCTGTGGTGGGACCCGAGCTTCTTCTTGCCAAGCCAAGAAGAGGCAAGCACCAGCACCACTGCGTCAGTGGATGAAATTCTCGCCTTCGCAAGGAGCCCAGTGGCGGCCGAAGGCTCCGGATTCGCGGAGTTCTTGGCTGGTTACAGCCGCAGAGCCCTTGGTGAAGACGAATGCGTGGACGTGATGAGGAGGATGGGTGAGGAAGGGCTGGCGTTGGGGTGCCTCCAATTTTTCCGGTGGATGGTGCGGGCGCTCGAGGAGCAGCCGATGTCCTCGTCACCGCAGGCATGGTTGGTGGCTCTCGTGGTGCTTGGACGGGCGCGGATGGCCGACGATGTCTTGGAGATCCTGGGAAGTTTGCCACCGGAGAGGGGATTCCGGGAGGTGGTTCTGTACAACGCTGCAATGTCCGGTGTTGCCTACTGTGGAAGGTGAGCTGTCTTGATTTGTGTTACAGAGTGATCTTATTAATTTCATTCATGCAACTACTTTCGCTAAAATTTAATTCGGGCTGCTAGTAATTCACACATTTATGAACAAACAGTTGTGTTAGTGGTTACTTACCGATGGACTTAGGATCCAAGTGACTTTGATTTTTTCCCTATTTCTAATCCGTATTTCTGTGATCCTTTCGTACAAAATATTACTAGCTAATGCATGTTGTTAGTTATCAATAGCAGAGGACCCAAGTGTATTTTATTTTGCTCATATTGATAAACTGGACTAGCATGGAAATTGTTTATTGACAAGATTGCATAGGTGCAAGTCTTTTTGCTTTTCATTCTATAAGATGGAAGTGCACAACTATGTTCCCAACTAAGCATGAACACGATGGAAATTATAATGTGCTCTATTTATTCTGTGCATTTTGCAAGCTATGCATTATTTGACCATGATGTACACTTCTCTACCCGCTTCAGATATGATGATACCTGGAAAATATTTGAGTTAATGGAGAAAAACAATGTCCAACCTGACCACATAACATCCTCCATCATGTTAATGGTAATGAAGAAGCGCAAGGCACCTGCCAAGGATGCATGGGAGTTCTTCCAACGGATGAACAGAAAAGGTGTCAAGTGGAGCTTAGATGTCTCTGCCTCTCTAATTAAGATCTTTTTGTGATGAGGGGCTGAAAAAAGAAGCTCTTATTTTCCAGACGGAAATGGAGAAGAGAGGAATCACATCAAACACGAGCATTTATAATTCGATAATGAATGTATATTGCAAATGTAGTCAAATCGAAGAAGCTGAGGGGCTCTTTATTGAGATGAAAGAAAAAAGGTTAAAACCAACAACGGCGACCTATAATATCCTTATGGATGCTTACAGCAGAAGATTGCAGCCAGAAGTTGTTGAATCGTTACTTGTGGAGATGCATGATTTAGGACTACTGCCAAATGTTAGGTCATACAACTGTCTCATAAGTGCTTATGGGCGACAGAAAACAATGAGTGAGAAGGCTGAAGATGCTTTCCTGAGGATGAAGGCAGATGGCATTAAGCCCACGTCTTCTTCGTACACTTCACTGCTTCGTGCATACGCAGTTAATGGGCAGGATGAAAAAGCTCACCTCACATATATAGATATGACAAGAGAAGGACTTAAACCTTCCTTAGAAACATACACAGCTTTACTTGACATATTTAGGAGGGCTGGTGACGCAGAGAAGTTAATGGAGATATGGAAATCAATGATCGATGAAAAGGTTGGAGGCACTAGAGTCACATTTCACATGGTACTTGATGGTTTAGCGAAACATGGGTTGTATGTTCAGGCAAGAGATGTAATATCTGAGTTCGGTGAAATTGGTTTACCTCCTACAGCTATGACTTACAACATTTTGATGAATGCTTATGCAAAGGGAGGACAGCATTACAAATTGCCCCAGCTCCTGAAAGAGATGTCTATTCTGGAACTAAAACCTGATTCAGTTACATATTCTACAATGATATATGCATATGTTCGTGTCCGCGACTTTTCGAGAGCATTCTATTACCACAAGCAGATGGTTCGAAGTCGGCAAGTGCCTGATGCTAAGTCATACAGAAAGTTATTGAATACCTTGGATGTGAAATCTGCAAGGAAAAACATAAAGGATAAAAGTGCCATTGCGGGAATTATGAAGGGAAAATCTTCCTTAAAACATAGGAAGGAAAAGAAGGATGAATTTTGGAAGAATAGTAAAAAGCGGTCTATGACCCAAGCTAATGGGGACCAGAGAAAAAGATTTTTGTGATACTTTACTAAAGTGGAAAGATAGTCATCCCTTATGTTGTATCATGGTCCCCACTCTTAAATGCTCTTGAACTATTCAGGTCAGAAATTACAGGTTTGCTGTGTTACTAATTCCATAAGCGTTCAATTTGACTGCCTGACTGATATCACTGATCTGAATCGACTTGATTTTACATTTTCTTGTAATGGCTGTGAGATCAGAGTGTTTAACCTAAACCCAGTTTATTCAGGCATATATTCAGAGCATTAAACCATCCACAGGCCGATGAAAAGATGGATTAATGTGAACAGGAAGGCTATTGTTGTAGGAAAATACACACGCCATCAGTTTATTTACCTAAATCGTTTAGTTAGAATGTACAGTACAACTCTATATTAACGTAACTTCATTTTTCTGCTAGGGTGCTTAGTGTTAGAAAACAGCAACTTGAATCTATTTATAGCCCAATGGGCAAATATATAGTAAAAAAAATCGATTGAGATTCAGCACGGAGTTGCGACGTGCGGTAGGAAAAAAACACTAAACCTGGGCTCTGGTACCATGTTAGACAAACAGCAACTTGAATCTATCGATAGCCCAATGGGCAATGTCTGATTTGGGGTACAAAGAAGGTAAATGTAGACAAATACGGACTCCCTAGACCAATGCTAATACTCCTTAACACTTAGCAGTTTGACATTTGCTGGACCCAAGAACACTTAATGCATATAGCTTATATGCTTTAAAATGATAAGTTACTGAAGTATTATATATTGATCATAGCATGGGTACATCATCACAATAGCCAGTAACCAGTTGGCCGAGCCAATTCTTTATTTCCCAAGTTCATACCAGAATTTCGCAAACCGTTTTTATACCAGAACTCAATAAAACTGCTCCTCTTGTGCCAGTTGGCTAGGTCTTCTGATCTGACTGGAACTAGTCCTAGTCCCTATCAATCAAATCAGTACAACACTACAGGTATCTGATTGCTGCTACTTTTAGCCGTTCTGGATCAGGAGAGGCACCTGATTTCAGTGTGTTTAGAAGAGCTCCGGTCCTAGTTGCGTTTGGCTATGTGCTAGAGTAACTGAATCTTAGTACTACTTCAGTCCAGGTTCTAGTTTAGTCAGGCAATATGCCTAGTCCATATGGTATTCCTAGTCTAGGGCCTGCCATGGATGGCAGCGTGAACTTAGGATCTGTCCATCTCCTTAGGCGTTATACAGCTTCTGATGTTTTCTTGTATTTTGCCTTTTTTTACTTGATTTTGTTGGGAACCGAACTTGTGCGGCTGTGTGCATCGTAGCTATGCAGAGGCCGGGCGTTATGCTTAAACCTTCTAAGTAATAAAGGGCCCATTATAAAAAATATATATAAGAGAAGCTTGTAAATTCTTTAAGTCAACAATAAACAGAAGTTCTGTAAGTCACGAGTTGTTCAGAGCCTTGGCCACGGCCAGGGAAGAGCCCCACCTTGCACATGAGGGTGAACCTCACTATCTCTTGTGGTCGGACCCAAAATTTTGGTACAAGAATTCACATTTAAAAAGACCTTTAAAAATACACTAACAAGTGATAATTGCTTTTCAGAATTAAATGGATTCATGTTTACCTGTTACATTGGAAAAGAACTAGATCCAACTGTGAATGGTTCTCATAAAACTATTACCATCTCTTTTATTATTTTATAGATAACGTAGGAATGGTAGTAGTAACATCTTGGAGTGGTTAATTAAGTCTTGATTTTTTTTCTTCGAGAAAGCGCAATGACACTGCGTTTCATTTCATTGAATAGATAGGGTTTTGTTTACAAGCCTGCTAGGAGGTGAATTACAACAATTCATTGACGAATAGATGGCTAACGGTTTCCAGTTATTATTGCATACATCTAGTCTGGCCATTTTGAAGTGACGTAGAGTAGATTTTATTTTTGGTACCAGCATATTCAGAATTCACTATTTTATGGACACAAAGTGAATTCTACCAAGGGAAATTTTGCTCTTAATTTATTGCGTTTGTTTCATGCAGATTGTATCTGTAGATCAATGTCCAGCTTAAAATGTTATACAACCTCCAATCCGATTTAATTGTCTCAGGTTTAGGCAAGGTTTAATCAGATAGGAGGGAGTGCTATACATAAAAGATTTTAAAGGTGCTTATCATACTTTGGACCTGCATTTAAGAAATAGCTAAAACTAGAACAAGTTCCTCACCAAGAGACCGGAGTATTAAGTAATGGTAATTCAAGAGTTGCAAACTGCAAGCATTCCCTACAATAAAGTTAAACTATACTGTCTGCAAACCATAGTGTTGGATCTGATATTCTAAGAAATGGTAGACCAGTTACCTCATATGCGAGAGCTCTTGGTACAAACCCTTATTTTATTTGGAAGTCTCTCACCTTCCGCTACCCATCTGACTAGTGAGACTGAAGCTAACGGTATCAGAAAGCTGTGAGGTTTTTGGCAACTTATACAGGATTGTAGATATGAAAAATGGAGTACTCTGTTTTTCTCTTGCAACTTATTGGTAACATAGTAGTACTATTACCTTCCCGTGGCGTGGACTTCCTTTTTTTTTTTGAAGGATGCGGCGGGGACTTCTGCTGCTGTTGCTCATCCTTGCTGGGCGTTGCAGATAACCGGCAGGATTCACTGTTTGTTTTTTCATCCCTGTGGCCTGTTCTTCATCCCTTTTACACCAGTGAGCCCCCAATTAGCTTTTTATGTTGGTTTCAGCTTGGATAGCATGGATGGGAGTCCTGCGACTGATCAAGTGGAGAGGATCCCTACAGTTTTTCAAGGCAATATTGAACATCCTACCTCCCTCTTTTGGCAGAAGGCTGGATAACTGCTCTTCTTCTCTCGAGATTTCATGTCTATTAAAGTCTCCCTGGAGAGAGCCCCATTCTCTTGCATCAGTGTGTGAGCGTGTTTGACAGTTTTGAGGTTTGCTTCCAATTGATTTGATTCGGTTCGCGGAGAAAAATATATACTACTCCCTAAATTCCTCAAGCTGTGGCTCAGCAACCTGTAGCTCGCGCAGGTCAATCCCTGGATTTTCCAAATGTATTTGCAACTGTCACCATTATACCTGTCAAGTTTGTTTAGATACAAGAATCTACTGCTGTATTGTTCTCTTTTGCATTGTCGACGCAGTCACGCAGTGGGTACGGATATGGAGGGCTAACTGATTTAATGGAGCGGATATAAGAGGTTTCGTTTTATGGATATCCAACGGATACCTGGTTGACACGGGTACACACGAGTCAGCAAGACATTGTTTTCTAAGAGCAACTCCAACAATCGCGCTAAAACATGTCCAAGCTAAAATAACAGTTAATATACAGCGCGCTGTCTGAACTGAAACTCTCGGTCCAGACTGGCACACTTGGAATAGTAGTTCATTAGCTAGATCACCAAACAGTTCCAGGGGCACACACATAATTAGCTAGATCATTGCCTCCTCCAGCAGATGCACTATAGTTGTACACACGTTAAATATTTTTCTGTGAGGCATTTTGCCCCCTCCGGCGTCTCATTTTTGGTGCGGTGATTCGAGCACGCTATCTCTCTGGCTCGCGCGCGAAACACCAATTGCTGCCCGAAAACTTTTCCCGTGCCCACGCCCTCGATGCCCCTTCCCCTCCCTGCTGTCGCCGGCGACACTTAGGCGATGGACGGATCGTATGGCACTCCTCCGACCCCTCCCTAATTTGGCCACCCCACCGCCAGCGTCGGTGCTGCATTTCTGCCGTCGCCCGCGCCAAACCCTAGCTCCGCCGCCGCAGCCGGTAGCTCACACATCACCGGGTGCATTTGGAGGCATGGGAGCACTGCACGAAGACTATGGAGGCATGGGAGGGATGAGACTATGGAGGCATGGGAGGTATGAGTGCATTTGGAGGCATGGGAGCACCATACGACGATATGAAAGGCGTGGGAGCACCGCACAATGGCATTGGTGGCATGCGAGCACCGCTGTAGCACCCCGGATAAAACCAATACTAGAAAATCGCTGTTATTTATACTCTTTGCATCATCATGACATCATCACGCATGTTTGATCATAAAACTAATTTGCGAAAACCCTATTTTTGTTTGACATTACTCCTCTCCTTTATTTCACCTCAAACTTCAGGCTATTCTACAATATTTTGTTTATCAAACCGTTTGCAAAAGTCTATTAAAAAAATAAACTAAATGAAAATAAAACATTTTTGGGGGAGTCAGCCGGCCATGCCAAAAGTCCAGCCAGCCAGACTACCACCCCTAGCGGCCCAGATCCCTAAGCCTAGCCAAACCCTAACCACAGGAAACCCTAAACCTAACCCTAGCCCCTAGCCCTCTTCGCCGCCACCTCTCCCTGGACCAAACAAACGCACGCACGCACCCGGAGGACAAGCCCACCTCGCTCGCCCGCTCCTCACCCTGGACCCACCTCCCCGCGATCCCCACCTGTCCATGCTCGACCCCCACCCCACGAGCCACTCCTTCCTCCTGTACGCAAGCTCCCGAGCGCCGCCGCCTGCGCCTCTCCTTCCTCCCGATTCCGCCACCAGGAGCCTCACGTCGGCCTCCATCGCAATCCCCAACTCACTCCCCGACGCCTGCCTCGCTCGCCCTGCAGAGCTCCTCGTGAGCTCCTTGTCCGCGCCTCCCTAAGCCTGCCCGTGAGCCGCCAGGGCTGCCGTCTTCCCCTCCATCGTCTCCCTCTTCTGGCGCCGCCGCCAGGGCACCTCGCATCCCAGCGCCGCCGCGTCGTCCTCTGCCTCGAGCGACGTCGCGCGCCCCTTGGAGGCCTCGCCTGTGCCACGTCGCACGCTCGCCGGCCCTTCCTCGGCCCTCCCTCTGGCCACCGGCCTCTGCTCCGCGGGCGGCGTCACCAAGCCCTGGTTCCGGCCGCGATCTCCGCCGCCAGCGCAGGTCACCGCCGCCATCCGGGCCCTCACCGCTCCGGCCACCCTCCTTCTCCCCTCTCTGCATTGTCGCCACCGGGCCCTTCACCACAGCGAGCCCCTGCTCGTCCTCATCGACATCCACAACTTGGTCTCAGTAGTTCCTGCACAATTTCGAACCAGGCCATGTTCTCCCTTCAATTCGCTGCAAGCACAAGGCCACCCCTTGATTCTTTGCATCTGTGTTTGCTTGTTCTCTGTAGATAATCAAGACCATGTGGTAGCTGCTGTCGCGATTCCTATTGATCTCCGGTGCTCAGAGTCGTAGTGTCGGTGTATGTGTGGAGTGACCTTTTAGTTGCAATACTCTGAGCCAGATCCCTGTTTGGACCTCGAAGCATCCGACCTCCACACCGACAAATAAATCCAGAACCGACCAGATCGTCTTCGGGACCCAGAGAATTCCTGGACACCAAGATCGCCCACACGGACCCGTTCCCTCGGAACGCCATGCTCTTCTACACGGACGTATTCTACACGGACGTCGGGACCCGAAGGCAATAGAACCAAAGACCCCAAACCCGTGGACCGAGACCCTGGACCCGGAGACCCGACGCCGTCCCCAAGTTCGCCACCGGAGAATAAGGTGGTACCTCAAGGCCTTCGTCACGGAACACCGATCTTCCTTCACGGACGTCAACACCGAACCCGCACCCCTCGGAACCCACAAGATCGTCGAGACCCTCTAATGTGTGACCCTTTTATCTGATCCCCTATTTTATTAAATGTTATATACACATGTTGCATATTTAATTATTCATACTCGCATACATATTGTGGGTGTTTGGGGGTATTTTGTCAACTCATCTAATAATTAAATATGGAGGCCATATGCGGGCCATTCTAGTCTTATATTAGCCCCATTTAAATTTATGTAGCGAACCGGTGCCATATTTTGCCTTGTTAGGCCAACATTTAAAATGTAGGGTATCTATACAACATGAACCATCTAATAAATTGTCGGGACTCCGGTTTCGCTTAATATTGTCTAATTGCATCGCATCCTCGCCATGCCATACATCATATATGCATCATGCCCGATTTTCTGCCGTAGTATTAAATAGTGCATCCGGTGTTTGTGCTAGTGCTTTGCTTCTTCACGGATTAGGCCGATGAGTTGATGCGAGTGTCGACCCGACCTTCGGATAAACCTTCGACAATGTTTTTCAGGCGAGCATTCTCCCCCTTTCTACCTATTTTTACATTTATAGTCTTTATTTCCTCCTGTTGATCTATTGCTATCTGTGTTGCGATGTTGTAGAATCCGTACCCCGTTATACTTCCCTGCAGCCCTTATATTGCCATGGACACATCCTATTTTCTGTTGTTTGGTAGATTGTCGGCCTTGCGAGTTGTAGTTGCTTGCGCAGGTGATGTGTCGCGCCGTCAATGTTCCACAGTTGTTGGAGTATTGCCGTATGTTTAATGTTGGAGATGATCATGGCTTTAATTATCGTTTAATAACTAAAATTGAAGTAGGTAAATGCAGATGCATCGGTGGGTAATAGACAATATTTGGTTTTTAACCGCTCACTGGTGTCCCATAGGACCCCGAGTTCTTGACACCTGTTCCGAGATCGAGCGCGCTAACCACAGGTGGGGTGTGTGGGCACCCCCATCGATTAGTACCTGATTTCAAAGTACTGTACCTGGGCCACAAAGTAGTTTGGGGCTTTATTACTATCCTGTACTTATGCCATGATTTACTGCTTTATTTATTATTGCGCGTGGAGCGCTTGTACTGTTTTGGAACCCCGTGCCACGTTTTCGTGGTATCGACAAGCCCAGTCACACTTTCGGGTTCCCAGTCGTTTACAGCCGTCGTCACAAACCCTGGGTCCGTCTCGGAGACCGGCCGACTTCGTTACGGGTAGCTTAGTGGGGTGGCCCCCTGTGCTTGCTTTGGGTCTAGGAAACGTCGTGTCCGAAACCCCGTCGACATACCGTTGGGTGTATATTTTGTGATCTTGTACCTACCTGATCTGACAACAAGGGTGTAGGTGCGTGTGGAAACTTTGGTGCACCCCTGCAGGGTTAAATCTTTTCGAGAAGCCGTGTCCGCGGTTATGGACGACTTGGAGCACAGTTCTCGATCATAGACAACTATAACTAAAGTAGTGCTATAAATTTGACTTTATAATGACTTGTAATCAGCTTCACTATAATGGAATGGCTAAATAAAAGTGCCAACAATTGCTGGTTTGGGTTGTCCCCTGTTACCATTGTATCTTACTAGTAAGTATTGCAACTACAACGGAATGGCTAAATAAAAGTACCAACAACTGCTGGGTTTTGGGATGCCTCCTGCTATATGTATCTGACTAGTAAGTACTACAACTTTAACGGAATGGTTAACTAAAACTGCCCACTGCTTATTATATCAGGATGACCCATGCTATCCATATCTGACTAGTAATTGCCGCAACTATAACGGAATGAATAAAACTGCCAACTGTGTGAGTTCCTCGGTTGACTTCCTCGTTTGGGCTCGAGGGGAAATACCAGGATGGGTATGCTTGGTGATAGTTTCAGGTTGGATCCGAATAGGTCTTTCTTATCCCCATCTGATAGCCGCCAGTTGTATTGAGTCTCTATAGGTTGTTTAGTGCATGCTGCGCTGCCGCTTCAGTCCACCATACCTATGTAGGCGAGGATCGCTGAATTCTAGTCTCGCCGTGTACTGGCCTCAGTACTGACCGCTCTTTTTTTCTTTTGCCCTTTGCCGGCACCCCTTTTGTTTAAGCAGGTTTTGAGATCGACGTCGTTAGCAGGGTTACCCTTCCGGCTTGGCCTGGGCAGGGTTATGGACGCCATTGGTTATTCTTCAGGGCTCTTAGCTCAATTTGCATCTTGTCCGTACTCGGACGCTGTATCGTTTTCAAGGTGATTTGGATCTTTGTATTGTATATCTGTATTCTTGACTCTTTGAGTTGTTGTTGTATATATCTGTTCTGTGGGTTCCATCGCGGACTATTGCGTAATGGTATTACTTCGTTTTCCACCCGCACGAAAGTGCCCGGTGGGCACCTTTGAATCGTTTCTATGCGGGTTTGGTAGGAATCGCTGAAACTTGCATAGGGCCGATTCCGAGGGTGTTACAACCGCCGAGGGGATTCATGGCTTCCTTGATGGATCCAACACCTTCTACCAATACCACCGCCCAAGACTCCGAAGAAGATGAAGCACACAATGGAGATGGAAACAGCAATGGCAATGACTATGAAGATGTTGACAAATGATGTGTTTGTGTTTATCTGTGGCAAATTTGTGTTGAACTTTGGTTGTATGAAACTATGCTTTGGATTTGAACTATGTTATGGATTTAAACTATGCTATCTAGGTTGACTTTTGGAGATTTAGAGATATTTATTGGTGAATTATTTTTATTTGTTTGATCTTGTTGATTGTATCGTTGCTTGAGTATGTTGTATGCGTCGGTGCGCGCTGCATTTTTAGCACACCTGGTGGAGGCGATTTTTGCCTAAGCTGCCGCGCGCTGCATTTTAGCGTGCCTGTTGGAGAAAAAGCTAGCGCGGCGCGCGATAGTGGGATGCAGTGCACTGTAAACCGATTTTAGCGCCCCACACAATAACTGGAGTTGCTCTAACCAATAACCATTACATATGCCGTATTCATTAAAGGGCCCAAGTTCCCACTTCCAATACTGAATAGCCCAAAGGCCAACCAAACTAATTGGCTATCTCTAACCTAGCTAATCCCTCTTAATCACTAATCCCTATCCCTGACTGCTACACACACACTAAATAGGATGGACGTCTCCCTCCTTGGCTCCTTGTAGGCGACGACCCAACAACATCACTGGTGCGGCACCATGGCTATCCCTGCCACTCCTCTTCCTCCACCAGTCCTCCTAGCACTTGGAAACCCAATGGTGGATGTAGAAGGATAGAGAGGGATTGGTAGGATATGTTGGTTGTATTATTGAGCCTCATGGACGAGTATATATAGGCGTACATGGATCAACTTGTATTAAAAAGCTCAATTTCCCAAAAAGAACCCAAAAAGGAATCAATAAGAAGCAAATGCAAATAATGGCAGAAATCTGTCAAAACAGACCAAAAGGTAAAAACTGATTTTTTTGAAGACCTTATGTTGCTCAAATAAAAAAGTGTTGAACTAAAGAAAGTTACCTAACAATATGGGGGATTTAATGAGAAAATTACAGCTCAATACGACTTACAGATATTTTACACGAATTTTTACAGTGGAGAACAAAAATCTGTTTCGGGACAGCAACTCCCCAAATCTTACTTCCCTCACATTAGAGGTTATTCTTGGCACAAAAAGAAAATAAAAATGATAAGGAGAGGTCATTACAGAAATAATAACTTCTAATACTCAATAAAACTATTGGATTATCTCCCAAGAAGTACTTTTCTTTAACGCCTTTAAGTTAGGCACAAGAAGCAAGAATCAAGTATTTTCAAATGAAGAAGCATTAACATCAAACCTTGCTTTCAAAGGAGGAGCAAAAAGCAACTTCTCTCTCCTCATAGGGAAGTGTTTAATATCTTTCTTGAATGGAAATTGATATTTAATGGTGCCTTCTTTCATATCAATGATGGCACCAACAGTTCTAAGAAAAGGTCTTCCCAAAGTAATAGGACAAGAAGCATTGTATTCAACATCCAAAACATAGAAATCAACAGGGACATAAGCATTGTTAACCATAATGAGAATATCATTAAAACATCTCATGAGTTTCTTTTTAGCATTATCATTAAGTGGGACATCCAAATAACAATCTTCCAAAGGTGGCAAATCAAGCATTTCATAAATCTTTCTAGGCATAATAGAGACACTAGAACCAAGGTCACATGAAGCTTTGAGATCAAAGTCATTCACTTGCATATTAATGATGGGTTCCCAACTATCTTCTACTTTCCTAGGAATAGAGGCTTTGTGTTTCAACCTTCCTTCCTTAAATTTTATGAGAGCATCTGTAATGTGCTTGGTAAAAGCCACATTCATATCACTAGCATCAGGACTTCTAGCAAGCTTTTGTAGGAACATAATCACTTCAGAAATATTGCAACCATCAAGATCAAAATCTAACTTAGCATCACTAGTAGTAGACTCATTGGATTTAAGCATTGTGGTAGGAGGAATAGGGACTTCTTGTGGTTTGGTGGCATCCATATTGGTGGTGGTAATAGTGCACATACTATTGTTTCTAGCAATTTCAGCTTCTCTTTCCCACTTAGCATGTAGTTGGGCTAACAGTCTAACATTTTCATCAATAGTAACTTGTATAGAATGAGTAGCAGCAAAGGTACTTTCCAAAGTTTCAGGTTTAGCAGCCATTTTATTAATCAAAGAGGACTGTGCTTCAGACAAAGAGGAAATATTTTTCTCAACATTCAAAAGCTGTTCCTCCAAGTTTTGTTGAAAGTGGTTTGTTTACTAATAAAGTCTTTGAGCATGACTTCAAGTTCAGAGGGAGCACTTCTAGTATTGTTGTAGGAGTTTCCAAAGTTACTGCCATTATTAGGAGGATAAGGCCTATAATTGTTGTTACTACCAAAATTATTCCTATAGGCATTGTTGTTGAAATTTTTGTTTCTAATGAAGTTCACATCAACTTGCTCTTCTTGAGCAACCAAAGAGGCTAAGGGAACATTATTTGGATCAATATGAGCTTTTCCATTAACAAGCATAGCCATGATAGCATCAATCTTATCACTCAAACATGAGGTTTCTTAAACAGAATTTACCTTCTTACCATGTGGAGCTCTCTTAGTGTGCCATTCAGAATAGCTGACCATCATATTATCAAGGAGCTTTGTTGCATCACCCAAGGTAATGGTCATAAAGGTACCTCCAACAGCTGAATCCAACAGGTTTCTTGAGGAGAAGTTTAAACCTGCATAAAAAGTCTGGATAATCATCCAAGCAGTCAGTCCAAGTGGGACAATTCTTAACCAAAGATTTCATTCTTCCCCAAGCCTGAGCAACATGTTCATTATCAAGTTGTTTAAATTTCATTATTTCACTTCTCATAGATATGATCTTAGCAGGAGGATAGTATTTTCCAATAAAAGCATCTTTGCACTTAATGCAAGAATCAATACTATTTCTAGGCAAGGATAGCAACCATTCTTTAGCTTTTCCTATCAAGGAGAAAGGAAACAACTTGAGCTTAATAATATCTCCATCTACATCCTTATATTTTTGCATCTCACAAAGTTCAACAAAGTTATTGAGGTGGGCAGCATCATCAGAACTAGCACCAGAGAATTGCTCTTTCATCACAAGATTCAACAAAGCAGACTTAATTTCATAAAAAGTAGCATCAGGAGAAGGTGGAGCAGTAGGTGTACTCAGGAAATCATTGTTGTTTATACTAGTGAAGTCACACAACTTGGTGTTCTCAGCAGAGTTCATTTTGGCAATAGTGGAGCAAGCCAACAGCAACGGCCACTAGAGCAGGAACTAATTTTGTTTTGTGTTTTTGATAAGAGAAAGCAAATCAAACGAAACTATTTTTTTTGGAGTTTTTGATAAAAAGAGGAAAACAAAACCAAGCAAAAGGAACTAAGCAAAACAAAAACAAAGGTTGTGAAGGACTCCCCTTGTGAAGCCGTTCTTAGCCTCCCCGGCAACGGCGCCAGAAAACAGCTTGATGCGCTCAGATCAATGTAGAGCTTCGTTGGGAGACCCCAATAGGAAGGTATGATGAGCACCACAGCAAGCCTTCCCTTAGAAAGAAACCAAGTTTATCGAACCAGTAGGAGGAAGGATTGACCCAAAGGTGTTTTTAGCAACTTGGAAACCTGAACAACACAAACTCAATACTTTTCCCCAATGAACAGTGAGGTTGTCAATCTCACCGGTTTGCTGAAAACAAAGGATTAACTATATGGTGTGGAAGGTAATGGTGGTTTGCAGAAAGTAAACAGGAACAGTGGAAGATGTATCAATGGTAAAGGTTGGACCGGGGTCCATAGTTTACTAGAGGTTCTCTCCTTAAGATAAACAAACATGGCATGCCGGGTAAACAAATTACAGCGGGGCAATTGACATGACAGAGCAAGGCATAACAATACAATACTAGATATTCATGATCCTATGAGATTTTATTGGGCAATACTACAAGATACATAGACCACCATCCAACTGCATCTATGACTAGTAATCCACCTTCAAGTTATCATTCGAACCCCCTACAGTATTAAGTTGCAAGCAACGGATAACTGCTTTAAGCAAAGCGTGTAAGGTAAACAATCCACTTGTTCCATAAACAAGAGACCGTTGTTTTCCCCTATAGTGGCAAAAACACATCTACAACCTTAGAGATTTCTGTCACTTCCTCAGATTAAATAGAGGAATGAACCCACTATCGAGCATAAATACTCCCTCTTGGAGTCACTAGCATCTACTTGGCCAAGATAGCCACTAGAAACGGAGAGCATTCAAGATCACAAAGAACACATACATGATAGAATCAATAAGATAGAACCATTAATCAATCTGACATAGTAATCTCAATATCCATCGGATCCCCACAAACACAACATGCATGATTACAAATAGATGATCTTGATCATGAACGAGGCTCACAAGATCTAAACATGGCAGCACAAGAGAGGAGAGACAACCATCTAGCTACTACATGGACCCGTAGTCCAAGGTGGAACTACTCACGCTTCATACCGGAGGCTGGCATGATGATGAAGAAGGCCTCCGGGATGATGTCCCCTTCGGCAGGGTGCCGGGAAGAACTTCAGATACACCCGATCTAGGAACGATGGTGGCGGCTCCGGACTGTTTCATTGAAGATTGATCGGGTACTTAGGGTTTGGTATCGGGGGCTTCTTATAGGCGAAGAGGTGAGGCAGGGGGCACCCAGGGTGGCCGCACCCCCCAGGCGTGGGCCAGGCCAGGCCGCGCGGCCAGGGGGTGTGGCCCCCTATTGGGTCTCCTCTGTCTCGTACTCTGGCTCCGGGTTCCCCACGGTAAAATATTGACTTTGGCTTTTGTCCCTTCCAATTCCGAGAATATTTATTTTCTTCATTTTCTACAACCAAAAACAGAAGAAAACATGAAACTAGAACTGTGGCATCTTGTTAATAGGTTAGTCCATAAAACATATAAAAACACCTCAAAGTGTAGACAAAGCAAAGCAAAGTAGATACTAAACAAGCACCTACAATAATACCAGAAGTGCTCAATCCTCGGAGTCTTGGGTACCTAACAAGTCCTTAGATTTAGGCAAGAGAGAATACAATAATCATCATGTTATGCAAACTAATACACAATCCCATTTATGATAAATAACATGCACAAACTACATGGCTAGGCTGAAGCCCTTAGCCCAAGGAGAATTACTCACACATAGAGATGAGATCAACAATCATAAACATTGTATAAGAAATCACGAGATTGATAGTAATAGTCTTAAGATGTCACCAATTGGAGATGAGATCTACCACTACAAGTGGTGGACTATGACTATGATGGTGGATAAAGGTTTATAGATTGTATCTACATCTATTCCTCCAGCGGCTCTTCGGTGTTGTGGTTTTTGTGTCGTCTGGCACGTCGGGGGGCATTTTCTCGTCATGAGAGGTCTCTTTATATAGGGTTACCTTCACAAAAGTTGTTATGTTTGACCTAGCGGTGTTGGTGGAAACTATATGGCCGGAATTTTTATTCCCGTCGTATAGTTGGTTGTTAAACCTTATGGTTCCTCTTCACTACCCCTGATTTCTTTGGTTTGTTGGAAATCTTGTATCTTTGACTTTAATGTTGTGATTCCCATCATCAACCGTCATTTCCAATGTAGGAAAAAAAATAGAAAGACATGATTGTATGGCTTTGTAGCATGGAAAACAAAAAATTTCTACCGCATGAACACAAACAAGCCAAGATCTATCTACTAGATTGTAGCAACGAGTTGATAGAGTACTCACCCTCAAAGATTCCAAAGCAGTTAACAAGATCGGATTCTCGTGGGTGATGTAGTCGTTCACTTGCCGATCTCAAGATCGCGTAGACGATCCTTCTGGCGCCGCGTTCCGGCAGTGCTCCCGCAGTTGGTCACACGTTTGGTACTCAATGAAGACCTTCCTCTCCCTTGTTCTAGCAGGCAGCGGAGGCTGTAGATCTCTCCTCACGATTCCGGCAACACGACGGTGTGGTGTCGGAGTTTAGAGGGGAAATCCTGCAGGGCTTCGCCTAAGCTGGAGCGGGTATGGTGGAGTAGAAGAGATGCCTTGACGATCTAGGGTTTAGAGGACCAAGGGAGGGTGGTGGCCGGTGGCTAGGGGCTGAGGTTTGCCTTAGTCGACGACTTGGAGAAGCCCTTGGCGGCAGCGACTTGGGGTGGTGGCGCCTTGGCTAGGGTTTGTTGTGAGGGGTAGGGGGGCGCCCTACCCCTCCTTTTATAGGTGGGGAGGCGGCAAGGGGAGGGGAATCCTCCCCCAACTCCGCCTTGTGTGGCCAGCGGCAAGGAGAGGGAGGAATCCTCCCTTAGTAGGATTCCTTCCCTCCCTCCACTAGCTAATCAATGTTGGTGTTTGACTTTTTCAAACTGGCATTTGACTTTCAAACTAGAGTTTGATTTCTCTCTTCCAATTGCCCAGCCAAGTGACCTAGGACATGATGCAACCATTCCACTTTGTCATGACACATCCATGTAACCTTCCCACTCCGGAGGGATGGACGTTCTAGACCCTTCTAGAATATTCCGGTGAAAACACCGAAACCATTCGTGAACTCCGGAATTGGAATTTCCATATATGAATCTTATTCTTCAGACCATTCAGTATCTCCTCGTGATGTCCTGGATCCAATCCGAGACTCCAAACAACATTCGGTCTTCTTACTCACATTCCATATCTACTAAACAGCATCGAATCCTCAAGTGTCTCCGTACGGTTCGTGAATTATGCAGACATGATAGATACTCTTCTCCGATCATAACCAATAGAGGAATCTGGAAATTCATATGGCTCCCACATATTTCTACTATTACTTCGTGATTCAATGAACTATTTACATACTATACCAATTTCCCTTTGTCTCGCGATACTTTACTTATCCGAGGTTTGATAGTCGGTATCTATGCATACCTAGTTCAACCTCGTTACCGATAAGTACTCTTTACTCATTCCTATGATATGTGATCCCTTGTGATCTAGTCACATGCTTGCAAGCTAATTGGAGGACATTCCACCGAGAGGGCCCATAGTATATCTATCCGTCATATTGATGGACAAATCCCACTCTTGATCCATGTGCCTCAACACATACTTTCCGAACACTTAATGCCAACTTTATAACCACCCATTTATGAAGTGGTGTTTGATGTCATCAAAGCATCCATCCGGTGATGGTGATTAGCATGATCTCATGGTTGAAGGATTTAGGTTACTATGTATCTGAAAGCTTATAGCAAACAAACTATTGAAATGACTTGATCTTTATGCTACGCTTAACTATAGGAGTATGTCCATCACACCATTCTCCTAATGATATGATCTTGTTTTTAATAATATCTCGATGTTCATGATCAGGAAACCATGATCATCTATTAACCAACAAGCTAGTATTACAAAGAGGCTTTACTAGGGACTCTAACAAGTTTACAAATCACACAAGTATTAATGTTTCCGTTTAGTGAAATTATAGCATGAATGTAAACATTTATCATAAACACAAAGATATAATAGTAACTACTTTTATTATTGCCTCTTGGGCTTATCTCCAACAAGGATTGCATACCCCTTTAATCATTAGACATTAGTGGCAGGATTGTTGGAGATATGCCCTAGAGGCAATAATAAATGTAGTTATTATTATATCTTTGTGTTTACATTCATGCTATAACAGTATTAACCGGAAACATTAATACTTGTGTGATTTGTAAATTAAATTAGAGTCCCTAGTAAAGCCTCTTTATAATACTAGCTTGTTGGTTAATAGATGATTATGGTTTCCTGATCATGAACATTGAGATGTTGTTAACAACAAGATCATATCATTAGGAGAATGGTATGATGGACATACTCCTATAGATAAGCGTAGCATAAAGATCAAGTCATTTTAATAGTTCAATTGCTATAAGCTTTCTGATACATAGTAACCTAATTCCTTCGACCATGAGATCATGCTTATCACCATCACCAGAAGGATGCTTTGATGACATCAAACACCACACCATAACTGGGTGGATATAAAGGTGGCATTGAGTATTCGGAAAGTATGGGTTGAGACACATGAATCAAGAGTGGGATTTGTCCATCCATATGACGGATAGATATACTCTCGGCCCTCTCGGTGGAATGTCATCCAATTAGCTTGCAAGCATGTGACTGGCTCACAAGGGATCACATATCACGGGAACGAGAAAAGAGTACTTATCAGTAACGAGGTTGAACTAGGTATGTAGAGATACCGACAATCAAAACCTCGGATAAGTAAACTATCGTGAGACAAAGGGAAATTGGTATCGTATGTAAGTGGTTCATTCGATCGCAAAGTAATCGTAGAAATATGTGGGAGCCATATGAATTTCTAGATTCCTCTATTGGTTATTGATCGGAGAAGTGTCTAGATCATGTCTGCATAATTCACGAACCGTAGGGAGACACACTTAAGGATTCGATGTTGTTGAGTAGTTATGGAATGATGAGAAATAGACCGAATGTTGTTTGGAGTCTCGGATGGGATCCGGGATATCACAAGGAGATTCGGAATGGTCCGGAGAATAAGATTCATATAAGGAAAGTCATGTTTCGGAGTTCGGGAATGATTCCAGTGTTTTCACCAGGAATGTTCTAGAAGGGTCTGGAAGGTCCGGCACTCCGGAGGGGGAAGGGTACATGAATGTGTCATGACAATGTGGAATGGTTGCATCATGTACTAGGTCACTTTGCTGGGCAAAATAAAGAGAGAAATCAAATCCTAGTTTGAAAGTCAAACGCCAATTTGAAAAAGTCAAATCTCAAGTTTGCTTGGTGGAGGGAGAGTAGGAAACCTACTTGGGGAGGAAGTCCCCTCCCTCCACCCGCCGGCCAAGGAGGCCGAGTTTGGGGAGGACTCCCTCCTCCCAACCGGCCACCCTCCACCTATATAAGGAGGGGTAGGGCGCCCCTACCCCTCACACCCAAAACCCTAGCCCCAAGCCGCCGGCCTCCTCCAAGTCGCCGCCGCCTAGGGCCTCCTCTAACTCGGCGAGTTAGGGTTTCCCCAAACCCTAGCCGCCGGCCAAGCCCTCCCCTTGGTGCCCTCTAAACCCTAGATCACCTAGGCCTCTCTCATAGTCCACCATACTCGCTCCGGCTTAAGGCGAAGCCCTGCGAGATTTACCCTCTACTTCCGACACCACGCCGTCGTGCTGCTGGAATCGCGAGGAGAGTGCTACAACCTCCGCTGCCTGCTTGAACAAGGGAGAGGAAGGTCTTCATCGAGTACCGAACGTGTGACCGACTGCGGAAGCGCTGCCGGAACGCAGCGCCGGAAGGATCGTCTACGCGATCTTGAGATCGGCAAGAGTACGACTACATCACCCACGAGAATATGCTCTCGTTAACCGCTTTGGAATCTTCAAGGGTGAGTTCCTCTATCGACTCGTTGCTACAATCTAGTAGATAGATCTTGGCTTGTTTGTTTGCATGCGGTAGAATTTTTTTGTTTTCCATGCTACGAACCCCTACAGTGGTATCAGAGCCGTGTCTATATGTAGATCTGTTGCACGAGTAGAACACAATGGTCATTGTGGGCGGTGGTGCTTTTATTATCAATTGCTTTTTGTGTACTTTGCATCTTGCGGTATGATGGGATGAAGCGGCTCGGGCTAACCTTACATGACATCGTTCATGAGACTTGCTCCACGCTCAACATGCAACTTTTATTACATAAGTGGCTTTGCGGGTGTCTGTCTCTCCCATTATAGTAAAGATCCAATTTACAACGGGCACTTGATAGTTCAAACATCAACGTTGTGGTTCTTGTTCGTAAGTTAGATCGACACTTATTGAAAGCCCCAAACCACATAAAATATGCAAAGAAAATTAGAGGCGTCTAACTTTGTTTTGTAGGGGTGTGCTGTGATGTGATATGGTCATGATTGTGATTATATATGATGTATGCAATGTCCCTTATTGTAAGTTGGCAACCGGAAGGAGCCATATGGTTGTCTTTAAATTCCGTTAAGACCCGCATGTCTATTAAAAGTAGTTGTAATAGTTGAAGCTGGTGGACGACAACCATGAAGCGGCGCCATTGACCTTGACGCCATACCGGTGATGATGGAGATCATGTTCGTGCTTGAAGATGGAGATCGGAAGCACAAGAAGAAAGGCCATATCATATCACATATTATGAATTGAATGTGATGTTAATCCTTTATGAACCTTGTATTTCTTAGTTAACGACGGTAGCATTATAAGATGATCCCTCAAGCACACAAATTTCAAGTTTTAAAGTGTTCATCCTTAGTAAGCACCGTTGCTAAAGATCGTTGTTTCGAAGCACCACGTGATGATCGGGTGTGTTAGATTCTGCGAGTATATACAACGTGAGCAAGCTAGATTTGCTCATGCGGAAGCTAAGGTTTGATCTTGACGAGCCTAGCATGTACAGACATGGTCTCGAAACACGGATCACCGAAAGGTAAAGCATGAGTCATATAGTAGATATGATGAACATGTTGATTGTTCGCCACTGAAGCTACATCAACTCTCGTGATGATCGGTTTTGGTGTGGTGGATTTGGTTCATGTGATCACTAAAACAATGTGAGGGATATTGTTTTGAGTGGGAGTTCATCTAGATTAATTTAACTATTAATTAGAACTCAACTTGTCATAAACTTAGTCTAAACTATTGCAAATATGTTGTAGATCAATGGAGGCCCCTACCATCAATTTTAATGCGTTCCTAGAGAAAGAAAAGTTGAAAAACAATGGAAGCAACTTTGCGGATTGGTTCCGCAATTTGAGGATTGTCCTCAATGCTGGTAATTTGACCTATGTGTTGGATGCACCGCTGGGTGACCCGCCTGCAGCTACTGCTACCGATGAAGTAAAGAATGTTTACCTCACTCGGAAGAATCAATACTCCACAGTTTAGTGTGCTATCTTGTATGGTTTGGAATCAGAGCTTCAGAAAAGGTTTGAGAACCATGACCCACATGATACTGTCCGTGAACTCAAAATCATATTTGAGGCTCACGCGGCAGTTGAGAGTTATGAGGCTTCT
The DNA here is from genome assembly GCA_916181665.1 of Avena sativa. Classification (NCBI taxonomy): domain Eukaryota; kingdom Viridiplantae; phylum Streptophyta; class Magnoliopsida; order Poales; family Poaceae; genus Avena; species Avena sativa. The sequence continues at coordinate 47,544,310 of OV702279.1, read as the reverse complement.
GAAAAGTTCTTTAACTGCAAGATGGAAGAGGGCAGCTCCGTCAGTGAGCACGTGCTTAAGATGTCTGGGCACGCAAACAAACTCTAAAGCTTGGGTATAGTGATTCCTAATTTTTTGGGGATTCACCGTGTCCTCCAATCACTGCCACTAAGTTACAAGAACTTTGTGATGAACTACAATATGCAAAACATGGACAAGACGTTGCCAGAACTCTTCTCCATGTTGAAATATGCAGAAGTGGAGATCAAGAAAGAGCACCAAGTGTTGTTGGTCAATAAGACCACCAAATTCAAGAAAGGCAAGTCTAAGCAAAAAGGAAACTTCAATAAGGGCGGTAAGAAAGTTGTTGCACCGACGAAGAAGACCAAGGCTTGACCTAAGCCTGATACTGAGTGTTTTTACTGCAAGGGAGAGGGTCACTGGAAGCGGAATTTCCCAAAGTACTTGGCGGATTTGAAGAACGGCAACATCAAGAAGAAAGGTATATCCGATATACATGTTATTGATGTGTATCTCACTAGTACTCGTAGTAGTGCCTAGGTATTTGATACTGGTTCGGTTTCTCATATTTGTAACTCGAAACAGGTGCTGCAGAATAAACAGAAGCTAGCGAAGAACAAGGTGACAATGCACGTTGTAAATGGATCAAAGGTTGATGTGATCGCGGTCGGCATGCTACCTCTTCATCTACCATAGGGATTAGTTTTATACTTAAATAATTGTTATTTGGTGCCTACGTTGAGCATGAACATTATATATGGATCATGTTTATTGCGAGACGGTTACTGGTTTAAGTCTGAGAATAATGGTTGTTCGATTTATATGAGTAATATGTTTTATGCACATGCACCTTTGATAGATGGTCTATTCTTATTGAATCTCGATAGTGGAAATACACATATTAATAACATTGAAGCTAAACGTTTGAAATTGAGCGATAACACGACATATATGTGGCACTGTCGTCTTGGTCACATTGGAGTGAAGCGTATGAAGAAACTCCATTCCGATGGACTTCTTGAATCACTTGATTTCGAATCACTTGAAACATGCGAAGCATGTCTGATGGGTAAAATGACTAAGACTCCATTTTCTGGTATGATGGAGCGAGCTACGGACTTATTGGAAATTATACATACCGATGTATGTGGCCCAATGAGTGTAGCATCGCGCGGTGGTTATCGTTATGTTCTTACCTTCACGGATGACTTGAGTAGATATGGGTATATCTATTTCATGAAACATAAGTCCGAAACTTTCGAGAAGTTTAAGGAATTTCAAAGTGAGGTGGAGAATCAATGTAACAAGAAGATTAAATTTCTATGATCTGATCGTGGAGGTGAATATCTAAGTTACGAGTTTGGCGAGCATTTAAAGAAATGCGGAATACTTTCACAATTGACACCGCCGGGAACACCACATCGTAATGGTGTGTCCGAACATCGAATCGAACTCTCTTAGATATGGTTCATTCTATGATGTCACTTACAGATTTACCGCTATCGTTTTGGGGTTATGCATTAGAAACAGCCGCATTCACTTTAAATAGGGCACCATCTAAATCCGTTGAAACGACACCGTATGAATTATGGTTTGGGAAGCAACCTAAATTGTCGTTCCTTAAAGTTTGGGGATGCGAAGCCTATGTAAAGAAGTTACAGCCGGACAAGCTTGAACCCAAAGCGGAAAAATGCGTCTTCATAGGATACCCGAAGGAAACTATTGGGTATACCTTCTATCATAGATCCGAGGGCAAAATCTTCGTTGCCAAGAATGGATCCTTTCTAGAGAAGGAGTTTCTCTCGAAAGAAGTGACTGGAAGGAAAGTAGAACTTGACGAGGTTGTTGAACCTTCTCTCGAACTTGCAAGTAGCACAGCACCGGAAGTGGTTCCTGTGGCGCCTACACCAATAAGAGAGGAAGCTAATGATGATGATCATGAAACTTCGGTTGAAGTTACTACAGAGCCTCGCAGGTCAACGAGAAATCGTACCACTCCTGATTGGTATGATCCCGTTATGAGTGTCATGTTGGTGGACAACACCGATGACCCTGCGACATATGAGGAAGCGATGATGAGCCCAGATTCCAATAAATGGCAAGAAGCCATGAAATCCGAGATTGGATCCATGTACGAAATCCAAGTATGGACTTTGGTGGACTTACCGGATGGCCGGAAGGCTGTCGAGAACAAATGGATTTTCAAGAAGAAAACAAATGCTGATGGTAATGTTACTGTCTGTAAAGCTCGACTTGTCGCAAAAGGGTTTCGACAAATTCAAGGAGTTGACTACGATGAGACTTTCTCACCAGTAGCGAAGCTAAAGTCTGTGAGGATTATGTTAGCAATCGCTGCATATTATGATTATGAAATATGGCAGATGGATGTCAAAACGGCGTTCCTCAATGGAGACATTGATGAAGAGTTGTATATGATGCAACCCAAAGGTTTTGTCGATCCTAAAGATGCTAACAAGGTGTGCAAACTTCAACTGTCCATATATGGATTGAAGCAAGCATCCCAAAGTTGGAATCAACGTTTTGATAAGGTAATCAAAAGTTTTGATTTTATACAAACTTATGGAGAAGCTTGTATTTACAAGAAAGTGAGTGGGAGCTCTGTAGCATTCTTAATACTATATGTAGATGACATATTGTTGATTGGGAATGATGTAGACCTTCTTAATAGTGTCAAGGATTATTTGAATAATAGTTTTTCAATGAAAGATCTTGGCGAAGCAGCTTACATATTAGGCATAAAGATTTATAGAGATAGATCGAGACGCCTAATATCATTGTCACAAAGTACATATTTGGACAAAGTTCTAAAGAGGTTTGGAATGGAAGATAGCAAGAAAGGGTTCTTGCCCATGTTGCCCAATACGACCTTGAGTAAAACTCAAAGTCCTGCAACGGCAGAAGATAGAGAAAGGATGAGTAAGACTCCTTATGCCTCAGCCATAGGATCTCTAATGTATGCCATGCTATGTACTAGACCCGACATTGCATATGCTGTTAGTTTGACTAGCAGATATCAAAGTGATCCAGGAGTGGATCATTGGACAGCGGTCAAAAACATCCTTTAGTACTTGAGAAGAACTAAGGATATGGTTCTTTCTTATGGAGGTGATGAACAGCTCGTTGTTAATGGTTACACAGATGCTAGTTGGAACACCGATCCAGATGATTCTAAATCTCAATCTGGATACGTATTTACTTTGAATGGTGCAGCAGTTAGCTGGAGGAGTGCAAAGCAAAGCGTTGTGGCGAGATCTTCAACTGAATCGGAATACATAGCTGCTTCGGAGGATTCACAAGAAGCGATATGGATGAAGGAGTTCATTATAGGGCTCGGTGTGGTTCCAAGTGCGCTGGACCCAATATCTATCTACTGTGATAACATGGGCGCCATTGCCAATGCGCAAGAACCAAGGTCACACAAGAAGCTGAAGCACATCAAGCTATGTTTTCACGCTATTCGAGAACATGTCCAAGGTGGTGACATAAAGATTTGCAAAGTACACACAGATCTGAATGTGGCGGATCCGTTGACTAAACCTCTCCCGAGGGCAAAACATGACCAACACCAAACTGCCATGGGTGTTCGGTATATTACCATGTAATCTAGATTAGTTGACTCTAGTGCAAGTGGGAGACTGTTGGAGATGCCCTAGAGGCAATAATAAATGTAGTTATTATTATATCTTTGTGTTTATGATAAATGTTTACATTCATGCTATAACAGTATTAACCGGAAACATTAATACTTGTGTGATTTGTAAACTAAATTAGAGTCCCTAGTAAAGCCTCTTTATAATACTAGATTGTTGGTTAATAGATGATTATGGTTTCCTGATCATGAACATTGAGATGTTGTTAACAACAAGATCATATCATTAGGAGAATGGTATGATGGACATACTCCTATAGATAAGCGTAGCATAAAGATCAAGTCATTTTAATAGTTCAATTGCTATAAGCTTTCTGATACATAGTAACCTAATTCCTTCGACCATGAGATCATGCTTATCACCATCACCGGAAGGATGTTTGATGACATCAAACACCACACCGTAACTGGGTGGCTATAAAGGTGGCATTGAGTATTCGGAAAGTATGTGTAAGATCCCTCCTTTATAAAGGAAAATGATCCCTGTGATTTCAATGCTAGTCCCTGGATCAATAGCTAGCATCCACAGTTAAGATGTAATATCAAGACACAAAGGTCATAATACAACTTTATAACCAGGAATAACATAATTTATTACATCTTACATAGCTCATTTGGCTATTACATTACATTGCAGCAGAATATCTTATAAGCATGGGGTCCTTCATCTTCAATGTGCCACAGGCAGACATGTTGGTTGTAGACTTGTAATCCTAATCATTAAACTTCACTAATATCAAACAAACCTGCAACATAACAAGTTACAGCCACAAGGGTTAATACATTTGAATTGTATTGGCAAGTGATACTAGGGTAGTATAGTGGAGTCTATCATCTATATGCATATGGCTAAGTGTAGCTTAGGCTTGCTTTGCTCAAAATAGATTTTCCTTATCATTTGAAAACACTAAGTTTTAGCTTTGACAAAATCACCCAAGGAACCACCAATAGAAATTGGTGAACCTTAAACCCTTGTTCAACCACAAGTTTTTAACTTAGAAATTTGGATGATGAGATTCTTGATAGCTTCCATGTCTTGATGCTCAAATTGTCCTTTTCCAGGGACATGGCTAAGTACTTAGATTTTACACTCTGCAGAGGTGGTGCACTTTCCCCACAAGACTTGGTTTCACCAAGACAAGATCTTTCAGAAGCCTTCCCTTAGACCAAGATGGACGCGCTCCAACCTATCAAACCCCTACCACCAACTGTCCATTTGGCTAAGTTATTGCAACCTATATGATCCAGGCAGAGCCCATATTGCCAAGTGGCTGCACTTGAAGCTTCTCAACATTTGACATCTCAAATCTCTTTGTTCCTGGGTGGCCATCCACAAGTGAGATACACAACGTTCACCAGTCCCCTGGCCTTGTGTAACCACTCAACACAAACCATTCCTTCCATTCCACCCAGGTGTTTCATTAACTTAGTTGTTTTATTATCAAAACACAAGTCCTCAGACTTTAGAAATTTTTCCATAGCATGAATATAATCCACCCTTGTTTTCTATTAGCTAAGCTAAGCATGATAGTGGTAGGAATCTTAACTTAGGAAAATTCTACTAAGGTTTCATCTACTAGGATTTCCCATAGCATGGTTTATACTTAGCAAAATTTCCATGCAAGTCTTACTTAGAAATATCACTAATGCATAGTGAAAATAATGGGACAAAAGTATGTAGCATCACTTGCCTTTTTGGTAGAGAGTATAAGTTCACTTCCTGGTCTTTGCAATGTTCACACACTTCAAGTCACTACATTTCAATCAAGCAAACAATATTTCAAACTACCATTCAAGCAATTCATCACATAAAATAATAGTAACAAACCATGCATGCAAGCATGCTAAAGATTGTTTTATTTGTAAAAGTGGTTTCTAATGGTTCATAAACATTTTAAAACACCTAATGGTCATTTTATAAAGTGGCAAAATCATTTGTATAAGATTTTACTTCATAAACCATTTTTAGATCAAGTCATTATTTTATGTGGTGTAGAAATGCTTTTAATAAGGCAAAATTCTATAGGTTTCTCAAAATATGTTTTCAAACCATATAAACTTGTGTTTAGGGTCAGAGAGTTTATTTCCAAAACATTTCTCAAAGGTTTTCTTCCAAAACCAATTTTAATAATCAAACCATATTTTTATTTGACTAGAAATGGTTTAAATCAAAGATTCATTCTTTTGTTTCACCAAATACATTTTTGAAACCACAATTTGTTTCCTATGATCATTAGGTTCAAAACACACCATTTGCCAAAGATTTTATCTTAAAAATCATTTTGGAACAAATTTTATATCCTAAACATGCATACATAAGTTTCTACTAAAACAAACATTTTAACAGAAGCTTTTTACTAAACAAATTGCATGGTTGGCTAGGGCTTGTTTTTCTGAATCCATTGATATAAAGTTTGTAAAATTTGGACGTGTAGATTTAAAGTTATAGATTTTACAAAATCTAGCATCTAATAGATCAATTCTGTTTTAATTCAAATCAACAGAGCCACGTGTCTTATTTCTATTCGCCCATACTGCTTCGGTTGGATCGAGTGTTGGCAGCCATTAGATTTAAGTTACATCGCACGGCGCACAGGTGTTACTTACCCCTTCGTCTAGTTTCTATCCTAACCGCTGGATCTTAATCGCACGGCGAACATCACACTTGCCAGAGTTGGGCGGCGCTGGCGGCGGCAGGTGGCGGCGGCGTGTCTGGCTACGGCGTCGCGGCGGTTACAAGAAGCGAGGGAGAGAAGGGTGTGGCTTACCAGGTTCACAGTGGCATGAGGAAGCTCAACGTGGTCTTCGGGTAGCAGGGGGCGCACGGGGTCGATGAGAATCGCTCGTCGGAGTTGAGCCGTGCCTCGGGTGCGGTCAAACGTCGACGGGGGCGAGTCTCTGGGACGCAAACGAGAGAAATAATGCATCAGGAAGGTGCGCACGAGTTCAAGGATCGCGAGAATACTCACAAGTGAGCAAGGGGCGCACAGGTTGGGCGTCAGTAGCTCGCCGGAGAGGTAGCAGGCGGCGGCGCTTGCTCAGTGATGGTGTTGTTGACGATTCACTGCACGCGCGGATGAGTGGAAGGTACTGTGAGGTGCGCCAGAGGTTGGGGAAGATGCTCGTGTGCTCGAGGAGACGAGGGGCGGAGGGAACTGGCCGGAATTTGGTTGCGAGCTCGTCGGAGCAGAGCGAGGTCTAGGCGCAATTCAGGGCGGCCTGGGGGCGTAGAGGGTCTGGCGAGAGAGGGGAAAGAGAGAGGACGTCCAGGCGGTTAAGAGGGAGTGATCACCGATGGGAGTTACTCGGCCAGTAAGGTGAATTTACGTCGGCATTGATTCGGCAGCAACGGCCGGCGAGAGGGGCGTGGTCAGCGGGGTGGGTGAAGACGATGACTGGGAGGGGTGGGGTCGTCTGGCAGCGAGAGAGAAAGAGAGGGAACGGGGTCCACCGGTCAGCGACCTTGCGGGTGAGTTCACTGGTCCGAATCGTTTTCTCGCGGGGAGAGAGGGAGTGGGCTGGTTGTTGGGCCTGCTGGGCTGCCGAGCTGGGCTGCTACCTTTTCACATTTTTTTTGTTCAGTTTGTTTTTCTTTTTCTCTTTTGATTTTTCTGTTTTGATTTTGGATAATCAATTCAAACATTCATTTGAATTCAAACCTTTGCCAGATTTTGTGTAGGTTCAAATATTGATTAGTAGCACATTCTGATGTCAATTTTGGGAATTTATTTTATTCTTTTTGGGGTCTTTTTAATTAATAAAAAGGGCCCTTGTTTTAAATCAAAATAGGATTTAATAATGTTTTTAATTTCCATTTGACTTCTAAATTCTTCCAAAACCTTTCAGTAGGTTTTGTTTACTTAAAAGGGTGTCAAATAATTCATCTTGAATTATTTGGAAAAGTTTTTAATAAGATTTATTAATCATTTAAAATTGGATTTATCTTTATTCCAATAGGATTTGGTTTATGCCATTTTATTTTATTTTGGCAATTCTTTATCCTTTTATTTTATTTGGATTTGGATTATTATTCATTCCACTTGCTTATGGTTTTTTCCAAGATTATTTTGGTCTTTAATATTCTTTAATTAATATTTCTTTCTTTATCTTATAAAACCCATATCTTTTTATTTAGAGATCCAAACCTGGTGATTCCAATTTGTAAAATCTTGTTTAATATTTGTTTATCTTTTTAATCCCTTTTAGGATTATTTGCTCACCATTTGGTATGGATTTTAGATAAAGGCTTTATTAGCTTTGGAAATTTAATTTCCTTATCTTATTAAATTCATAAGATTTTATTTATGGTTCCAAATTAAGTGAAACCAATTTCTATGGTTTTATAATATTTCCATTTGTCATTCTTGATCATTTGAAAATGTTTTTTGACAAATTTTATATGGATCAAATCCATAGGCTTGGAGATAACTTGGAAATGATTTTTATTCCGTTAGGGTTTAGGGTTTGGATTTATTTTTCTAGTGTTTAAATTTCCAGATGCATTTATGCGGAATGCATTTCATTTGATTTGGATTTTGTTGGATTCAAACTTTAATTAAAGTTTGTTCAAGATGGGATTTTAAGTTTCCATTTAGAAACAAAAGTTTCTTTTCACCCTAAAATTCAACAATAATTTATTTTGTTTATTTATTTATTTTTCACATTACAAGATTTGGAAAAACTTGGGATGTGACAGGCTACCACCCTTAAAATAAATCTCGTCCCGAGATTTGGGGAGGCTAGGGGTTACAAGTTGGTTCAAAACAACTAGGGTACTACCACCCTTAAAATTTTTCCAACTAGATCACTTCTTGACTTGCTTGGGATCTTGTTGAAATCTCTCTGGGCAAACATATGCATAGTGTCCTTTGTTTCCACACTTGAAACATGTGACAAGGCTGAGATCCTTCATAGGCTTGTTTATCTTGTGCTTCATCTTTTCTGGACAATTGCTTGCATAATGTCCTTGGTTACCACAATTGTAACATGTGATAAGATTGAGTTCATCACGTATCTTTTGTGGGCAAGTTGCTACATAATGGCCTAGCTCTTTGCAGTTGTTGCACCACACTTGGCTAATCTCCTTATACTTCTGTTTCTCTGGACATTCACTGGCATAGTGTCCCATTTCCTTGCAATGACCACATTGCACATGGCTTTTGTCCTTCTTTTTCTTGGGTTTCTCCAAAGCTAGGAGTGCTTCTAGTTCATGTTCTTCATATGTTATCTCATAGGTAGGAATGTCTACTGGTCTCCTTGACCTTCTATTACTCCTTGGATAATACATAAGTCTCTTCTTTGGTCCTTTAAATTGAGTCATGTTACTGGGAGGTACAAGCTGAGATTTTCCTTTGTCTTCATCCTTCTTGGTAGACTTGGCTCTCTCATGGTAGTCCGCAATAAGTTGTTGCACTCCACCTTGTTTCCTTTGCTCAACTATGGAATAGATGGGACATTGGATAGGGACATGATTGTTTCCTTCACATAGGTAACAAGTAGCTTGAGAGGTGGGGCATTGGTCAATTGGATGTTTCTCTTCACAGTTGGGGCATTGATCTTCATGCTCCTTGGAAGTATGATCCTTGTCTCCACAAATATTGCAAGCTTGGGTTCCTTCTAGAACAACATCTTTGTCATCCTTGTTGTCACAAACTCCTTGGGAAGAGCTTTCTCCCATGTTGATCATTTGAGTGGCCATCCCTTGCAACAATTGGGATTGAGTTTCCAAAACTTTTTGTATGGTTGGGTCTAACTCATTGTTGTTGGCTAAAAACTGAGTTGTCACTTGGTTCAACTGGGTTTGTCTTGCAAGTAGTTGGTATCTCATGTGCATCTCTTGGTTGTTGTTGTTGTCATCATCCTTGATGTTGGAGTCTCTTGGAGAAGTCATCTGTTTGGGTTGGATTGGGATTAGAATAGGCAAAATATTTCTAAGGGAATAATTCTAATCACACACATCACAATTCATACAAGCAATGTGCAAGCAATCACAAACAAACATTCCACTCAAACAACAAGTTTCAAGTATATTTTTAGGCAACAAAAAATATTTTTGTTACACCACATAAGTTGGTGGGTTTTATCTAAACTTAATGTGGTGGTCCAACTATATGGTTCACTTGAGACCTTTCCATCCTTCTTGGTTGATTCTTCTTGCATGAGATCATGGTTTCCTTGCAAAAATTCTTGTGTCTTGGTCACAAAACTCCAAAGGTGATGATGATTCCTAAGTTGTGTTTCCTTAGTCTTCAAGTCTTGAGCAATATTTCTTGTCCCACTTGTAGTACTTAGTGATATCCAAGTTGAAGTCCTTGTTGAGAATAAGGTTGAAATCACTTGAGTTGGTGAAGTCCTTGGTAAAAGTACAGTTGAAGTCTTTGGCCATGGGGAAGGCTTTATCCATCAAGTTGAAATAGACAAGATGTAGAATTAAAACCAAAAATGGTTGAGGAAAGAGTTCACAAGATTGTTTGTAAATAAGTTTTGGAACAAATACAACTCCTATTTTTCTAAGGGTTTTTTTCCAATCCTAGGGTTACAAATCCTACAGGAAACACAATGCTCTGATACCATCTGTAAGATCCCTCCTTTATAAAGGAAAAGGATCCCTGTGCTTACAATGCTAGTCCCTGGATCAATAGCTAGCATCCACAGTTAAGATGTAATATGAAGAAACAAAGGTCATAATACAACTTTATAACCAGGAATAAAATAATTTATTACATCTTACATAGCTCATTTGGCTATTACATTACATTGCAGCAGAAAATCTATAAGCATGGGGTCCTTCATCTTCAAAGTGCCACAGGCAGACATGTTGGTTGTAGACTTGTAACCCTAATCATTAAACTTCACTAATATCAAACAAACCTGTAACATAACAAGTTACAGCCACAAGGGTCAATACATTTGAATTGTATTGGCAAGTGATACTAGGGTAGTATAGTGGAGTCTATCATCTATATGCATATGGCTAAGTGTAGCTTAGGCTTGCTTTGCTCAAAATAGATTTTCCTTATCATTTGAAAACACTAAGTTTTAGCTTTGACAAAATCACCCAAGGAACCACCAATAGAAATTGGTGAACCTTAAACCCTTGTTCAACCACAAGTTTTTAACTTAGAAATTTGGATGATGAGATTCTTGATAGCTTCCATGTCTTGATGCTCAAATTGTCCTTTTCCAGGGACATGGCTAAGTACTTAGATTTTACACTCTGCAGAGGTGGTGCACTTTCCCCACAAGACTTGGTTTCACCAAGACAAGATCTTTCAGAAGCCTTCCCTTAGACCAAGATGGACGCGCTCCAACCTATCAAACCTCTACCACCAACTGTCCATTTGGCTAAGTTATTGCAACCTATATGATCCAGGCAGAGCCCATATTGCCAAGTGGCTGCACTTGAAGCTTCTCAACATTTGACATCTCAAATCTCTTTGTTCCTGGGTGGCCATCCACAAGTGAGATACACAACGTTCACCAGTCCCCTGGCCTTGTGTAACCACTCAACACAAACCATTCCTTCCATTCCACCCAGGTGTTTCATTAACTTAGTTGTTTTATTATCAAAACACAAGTCCTCAGACTTTAGAAATTTTTCCATAGCATGAATATAATCCACCCTTGTTTTATATTAGCTAAGCTAAGCATGATAGTGGTAGGAATATTAACTTAGGAAAATTCTACTAAGGTTTCATCTACTAGGATTTCCCATAGCATGGTTTATACTTAGCAAAATTTCCATGCAAGTCTTACTTAGAAATATCACTAATGGATAGTGAAAATAATGGGACAAAAGTATGTAGCATCACTTGCCTTTTTGGTAGAGAGTATAAGTTCACTTCTTGGTCTTTGCAATGTTCACACACTTCAAGTCACTACATTTCAATCAAGCAAACAATATTTCAAACTACCATTCAAGCAATTCATCACATAAAATAATAGTAACAAACCATGCATGCAAGCATGCTAAAGATTGTTTTATTTGTAAAAGTGGTTTCTAATGGTTCATAAACATTTGAAAACACCTAATGGTCATTTTATAAAGTGGCAAAATCATTTGTATAAGGTTTTACTTCATAAACCATTTTTAGATCAAGTCATTATTTTATGTGGTGTAGAAATGCTTTTAATAAGGCAAAATTCTATAGGTTTCTCAAAATATGTTTTCAAACCATATAACCTTGTGTTTAGGGTCAGAGAGTTTATTTCCAAAACATTTCTCAAAGGTTTTCTTCCAAAACCAATTTTAATAATCAAACCATATTTTTATTTGACTAGAAATGGTTTAAATCAGAGATTCATTCTTTTGTTTCACCAAATACATTTTTGAAACCACAATTTGTTTCCTATGATCAGTAGGTTCAAAACACACCATTTGCCAAAGATTTTATCTTAAAAATCATTTTGGAACAAATTTTATATCCTAAACATGCATACATAAGTTTCTGCTAAAACAAACATTTTAACAGAAGCTTTTTACTAAACAAAGTGCATGGTTGGCTAGGGCTTGTTTTTCTAAATCCATTGATACAAAGTTTGTAAAATTGGACGTGTAGATTTAAAGTTATAGATTTTACAAAAATCTAGCATCTAATAGATCAATTCTGTTTTAATTCAAATCAACAGAGCCACGTGTCTTATTTCTATTCGCCCATACCGCTTCGCTTGGATCGAGCGTTGGCAGCCGTCGGATTTAAGTTACATCGCACGGCGCACAGGTGTTACTTACCCCTTCGTCTAGTTTCTATCCTAACCGCTGGATCTTAATCGCACGATGCACAACACACTTGCCAGAGTTGGGCGGCGCTGGCGGCGGCGTGTCTGGCTACGGCGTCGCGGCGGTTACAGGAAGCGAGGGTGAGAAGGGTGTGGCTTACCAGGTTCGCAGTGGCATGAGGAAGCTCAACGTGGTCTTCGGGTAGCGGGGGGCGCACGGGGTCGATGAGAATCGCTCGTCGGAGTTGAGCCATGCCTCGGGTGCGGTCAGACGTCGACGGGGGCAAGTCTCTGGGACGCAAACAAGAGAAATAATGCATCAGGAAGGTGCGCACGAGTTCAAGGATCACGAGAATACTCACCAGTGAGCAAGGGGCGCACGGGTTGGGCGTCAGTAGCTTGCCGGAGAGGTAGCAGGCGGCGGTGCTTGCTCAGTGATGGTGTTGTTGACGATTCACTGCACGCGCGGATGAGTGGAAGGTACTGTGAGGTGCGCCAGAGGTTGGGGAAGATGCTCGTGTGCTCGAGGAGACGAGGGGCGGAGGGAACTGGCCGGAATTTGGTTGCGAGCTCGTCGGAGCAGAGCGAGGTCTAGGCGCAATTCAGGGCGGCCTGGGGGCATAGAGGGTCTGGCGAGAGAGGGGAAAGAGAGAGGACGTCCAGGCGGTTAAGAGGGAGTGATCACCGATGGGAGTTACTCGGCCAGTAAGGTGACTTTACGTCGGCATTGATTCGGCAGCAACGGCCGGCGAGAGGGGCGTGGTCAGTGGGGTGGGTGAAGACGATGACTGGGAGGGGTGGGGTCGTCTGGCAGCGAGAGAGAAAGAGAGGGAACGGGGTCCACCGGTAAGCGACCTTGCGGGTGAGTTCACTGGTGCGAATCGTTTTCTTGCGGGGAGAGAGGGAGTGGGCTGGTTGTTGGGCCTGCTGGGTTGCCGAGCTGGGCTGCTACCTTTTCACATTTTTTTTATTCAGTTTGTTTTTCTTTTTCTCTTTTGATTTTTCTGTTTTGATTTTGGATAAGCAATTCAAACATTCATTTGAATTCAAACCTTTACCAGATTTTGTGTAGGTTCAAATATTGATTAGTAGCACATTCTGATGTCAATTTTGGGAATTTATTTTATTCTTTTTGGGGTCTTTTTAATTAATAAAAAGGGCCCTTGTTTTAAATCAAAATAGGATTTAATAATGTTTTTAATTTCCATTTGACTTCTAAATTCTTCCAAAACCTTTCAGTAGGTTTTGTTTACTTAAAAGGGTGTCAAATAATTCATCTTGAATTATTTGGAAAAGTTTTTAATAAGATTTATTAATCATTTAAAATTGGATTTATCTTTATTCCAATAGGATTTGGTTTATGCCATTTTATTTTATTTTGGCAATTCTTTATCCTTTTATTTTATGGATTATTATTCATTCCACTTGCTTATGGTTTTGTCCAAGATTATTTTGGTCTTTAATATTCTTTAATTAATATTTCTTTCTTTATCTTATAAAACCCATATCTTTTTATTTAGAGATCCAAACCTGGTGATTCCAATTTGTAAAATCTTGTTTAATATTTGTTTATCTTTTTAATCCCTTTTAGGATTATTTGCTCACCATTTGGTATGGATTTTAGATAAAGGCTTTATTAGCTTTGGAAATTTAATTTCCTTATCTTATTAAATTCATAAGATTTTATTTATGGTTCCAAATTAAGTGAAACCAATTTTATGGTTTTATAATATTTCCATTTGTCATTCTTGATCATTTGAAAATGTTTGTTGACAAATTTTATATGGATCAAATCCATAGGCTTGGAGATAACTTGGAAATGATTTTTATTCCATTAGGGTTTAGGGTTTGGATTTATTTTTCTAGTGTTTAAATTTCCAGATGCATTTATGAGGAATGCATTTCTTTTGATTTGGATTTTGTTGGATTCAAACTTTAATTAAAGTTTGTTCAAGATGGGATTTTAAGTTTCCATTTAGAAACAAAAGTTTCTTTTCACCCTAAAATTCAACAATAATTTATTTTGTTTATTTATTTTTCACATTACAAGATTTGGAAAAACTTGGGATGTGACAGTATGGGTTGAGACACATGAATCAAGAGTGGGATTTGTCCATCCATATGATGGATAGATATACTCTAGGCCATCTCGGTGGAATGTGACTGGCTCACAAGGGATCACATATCACGGGAACGAGAAAAGAGTACTTATCAGTAACGAGGTTGAACTAGGTATGCAGAGATACCGACGATCAAAACCTCGGATAAGTAAACTATCGTGAGACAAAGGGAAATTGGTATCGTATGTAAGTGGTTCATTCGATCGCAAAGTAATCATAGAAATATTTGGGAGCCATATGAATTTCCAGATTCCTCTATTGGTTATTGATCGGAGAAGTGTCTCGATCATGTCTGCATAATTCCCGAACCGTAGGGAGACACACTTAAGGATTTGATGTTGTTGAGTAGTTATGGAATGATGAGAAAGAGACCGAATGTTGTTTAGAGTCTCGGATGGGATCCGGGATATCACGAGGAGATCCGGAATGGTCCGGAGAATAAAATTCATATAAGGAAAGTCCTGTTTCGGAGTTCGGGAATGATTCCGGTGTTTTCACCAGGAATGTTCTAGAAGGGTCTGGAAGGTCCGGCACTTCGGAGGGGGAAGGGTACATGAATGTGTCATGACAATGTGGAATGGTTGCATCATGTACTAGGTCACTTTGCTGGGTAAAATAAAGAGAGAAATCAAATCCTAGTTTGAAAGTCAAACGCCAATTTGAAAAAGTCAAATCTCAAGTTTGCTTGGTGGAGGGAGAGTAGGAAACCTACTTGGGGGAGGAAGTCCCCTTCCTCCACCCGCCGGCCAAGGAGGCCAAGTTGGGGGAGGACTCCCTCCTCCCAACCGGCCACCCTCCACCTATATAAGGAGGGGTAGGGTGCCCCTACCCCTCACAGCCAAAACCCTAGCCCCAAGCCGCGGCCTCCTCCAAGTCGCCGCCGCCTAGGGCCTCCCCTAACTCGGCGAGTTAGGGTTTCCCCAAACCCTAGCCGCCGGCCAAGCCCTCCCCTTGGTGCCCTCTAAACCCTAGATCACCAAGGCCTCTCTCATAGTCCACCATACTCGCTCCGGCTTAAGGCGAAGCCCTGCGAGATTTCCCCTCTACTTCCGACACCACGCCGTCGTGCTGCCGGAATCGCGAGGAGAGTGCTACAACCTCCGCTGCCTATTGGAAGGTATTCATCGAGTACCGAACATGTGACCGATTGCGGAAGCGCTGCCGGAACGCAGCGCCGGGAGGATCGCCTACGCGATCTTGAGATCGGCAAGAGTACGACTACATCACCCACGAGAATCTGCTCTCGTTAACCGCTTTGGAATCTTCGAGGGTGAGTTCCTCTATCGACTCGTTGCTATAATCTAGTAGATAGATCTTGGCTTGTTTGTTTGCATGCGGTAGACATTTTTTGTTTTTCATGCTACGAACCCCTACAAGGATTTAGAGAGATATTTCATCAAAAGTATGAATATTATCTAGTTTAAATGTGGATGTGGATGGCTATATTTCAGAGCCATCAAACTCCCCAAGCTTAAACTTGATCGTCCTCGCGCAAGAAAACCAAAATAAAAAAGTAACTCAACATTTAAACTAAAGTAACGAGATGATGATCTTACTCATGATGGGTAGTCTCATGTTTCCTCCACTTTTTTAATTTGAAAAACTCATCATAGATAGAGTAATGGCAAGCATATCATACGGGTTTTAATGAATCCTTATAGCGCATCTAGTTTGTTGTTAGCATGGATGATTCAAATGAGTAAACTCTATTCCATGTGATGTAATCAACTCATAAGCTTGCCTTTGAATAATAAATTATAATCATGTAAAATTGAGAGTGTGAGAGTTTGTCATGAAAAGCATATACACTAAAGCATCTCAATTGTCCCACATCAACAAGTCTAGACTTTTCAAGCACTACTTTTATTCATTATCCTTCAAGAATTTCAGTTCTTAAGTAATTGAGAGCATGCTAAGAATTTTAATTAGTTTATCGGGCTGTAATGGACACTCATGGCATTACCAAGGTTTTGTCCCCTTTTCATAATGATTACTCATATCAGCCAGAGGAGTGTTTCCATCATGAACACAGCTACACGAGGATGCCAAGAATCTTACCCATTATAGCATTGTTTTGCTACAAATGTTTAATCAACTCATAGCCAAAATCTAGGAGTTTCCCCATGAAGATCGTTCGTAGGCTAGCGAAGTTGTTGGCATCCCATGAAGTTTGACATGCATAAAGCTATATCATTCTTATGATTCACAAGTAAAACTTTGTCATGCTCACAAAAATCGCTAAACATTAATTCTATTGAACAAATCCTTTCAAAGAGAGCTATCAAGTCAATCATCATTTTCTATGGTGTTGAGTATATCTATAAATAAGCTTTCAAGACTAAACACTACAACACCCAAGCCTTCAATTTTGCGAATTTTTCTTATTACAATTGTTTAGAAAAAATTTAGGCAAGACTTGGTTAACTACAAGGGCTGGAACAAAACATACTCAACAAAATACCCATGCAAACAAAAAATTTCTCCAATATAAAGACTCACTCCACCAATATAATATCTTAACATTTACTACTAACTAGCATGGGTTTCTCAAACTTCAAAAGTGGGGAGTCATAAGGCATACCTCTCATGATCGGTTCCACTTCTCTCTTCCCTTTTGATTCATTTCTTGGAAACTCAAAGTCAATCACTCTCCTACAAATATGTGAGAACCACATGGAGAATAGAAATAGGAAGAGGGAAAATAAATATAAATGGAGAAATATTTTTGTTGTTTTTAAGAGAGGAAGTTAAAGAATAGAAAATTGGCGGCAAAGCTCGGCTAGAAAATCTCGTAAACAAATAAAAATAACTAAAGATGAAGTGTTGGGGAAACCAACACGAGTGCTTATAAACTCAAACTAAAAGCTTAACCTCAAAATATTAAAAACAAACGCCAAATAAAGATAATGGGGAGACTTCCCCGAGCTTAGGCTTTTGCAAGCCCTTCAAATCATTATGGTGGTGGGAAAAAGTTGTGGCTCCAGTTCGCAAATTGAGTTGATAAATTACTAGTGGTTTCTCGGAGGTTTAGGGCGAGATTATGCATCCCCTCCACAGTTCCTCCAAGTTCTTGGAAATCTTGATATGCAGCAAACCGGTTGAGTGGCTGCTCCTCTTGATTAGGAACTTCTTGCTCCTCTTCTTGGTCTTCATCCTCATCCAGAATCTCTTCCTCGGGTTTGTGTTGTTCAAACTGCAAATTATATAGCAAACGTCCTTCCTTGATAGAGAAAAGACCATTAGGCAAAGGAGCGGGGTAGAGATGCCCAGCTCCAGCAATATGCAAGTAATAAATACCACCTCTACTAGTGAGCATTCCACAAGATTTTAAAGTAGAGAAAGCAACACGTCCCTCACCTAGCAATGGTTGCAACTCACCTAGGTCGATGCCCAAGTAAATGGCAAGCACGGTGATGACGCCTCCACATGTGATTGGCCCTTGGCTTTGGGAGGATTGGTGCTCCAAGTAGAGCACAAGAATTGCGCCCAAGTTGAGTGACAAGTTGTTTTTGTTGTTGTTGATAGAAGCTTTTGCGAGGATCAAAATGTCCTCCTCATTGAGTCTAGTGAACTCATTTCGTGCCTATAAGGTGTTAGCAATAACATAGTGACGAGGTTTGATTTCATCAATGCCCATTGTTATGGACTTGGGTTTTGGAGAAGATGGGGATGCTGGAGATCGTGGAACGGTTAGCAAACAAGAAACACGGGGACACAAGGTTTACCCAGGTTCAGGCCCCCGGAAGGAAAACCCTACTCATGCTTGTCTGCTCTTGATTATGGCGGAACCGAAGGTTACAGGGGTGCGCAGATGCAATCTGGCGTGGAGGTGTGTATGCAAAAGTATGAGGAGGAGATCTAGGTCGTGCCCTCCTAGCCTTTATATAGACTCAGGCAGGTCCCGGGCATAGACCTAGTCGGTTATAGGTTCTAGGGTTTTACCCCTTTGAATTTCCTATCTACTCTAGTCTTGCTCTCCAAGGATCTGAAGGCGTCATGGGCCTTGGCCACCCGAAAGTCTTCATGGGCCGACGTATATTTGTCGTGGGCCTTCCTTAGGCTGGACCAGGTATGTGGAGATCATGTACCCGTGGGATATAACCATGTCAGTAGCCCCCGAGTGTTCAGTCGAATCGTAGATTCGGCTGAGGACTCTGCAATCTTTCGGGTGCAACTATGTATTTCAATAGTTCCTGTGCAGGGATTGTTGATGCGTGTGCCTGACTCACCCGACGGATCAGGGTCAGTTAACTGTCTTAGGACGAAACAACACGATCTTCTTCAGGTTGGAGTCCCTCAACTCGAACCTGGAACATATGCTGGCGTAATTCGACTCAGGCCGCAGAGGACTTACAGGAGTGGAATTCCAGTGAATGTAACTGATGTACCCAACGCGTCCGTCGGGATTTTTCATCGCACTTGTTAGCACGGGTTTTTACTAGCAGAGCGCAGTCGTGTGCGTTACAAGGCCATCAGATGATATTTGTAGGTCTTATCTTTGTGTCGCAGACACAACATCCGAATGTTTATCACCGCGGAGGTGTTTCGGGTGGTCAAGGAGAACGTTGCTCACTTATCGTTTGATTGGGGCAGAGTTGCCGAAAAGTTTTTGCATGTGGATCCGAAGGATAGCGGTCGAAGAATCCATATGGTGCGCGACCAGCGCTCCCTATGGGAGTAGTCCCCGAGTGTCTGTTCGAGTCGTAGACTCGAGCGGAGACTTTAATTCAGACATTGTTGAGTTGTAAGTCCGTAGGACACAAAAATTTTCGGATGATCTAATCCGTCCTCCCTATGGGAGTAGCCCCCGAGTCAGTAGTGGAGTCGTAGACTCGACGGAGGACTCGAAGTAATAATTCACTTCCATTCTTCTTTCGGGTGCGCGGCCAGCGCTCCTGATAGGAGTAGCCCTCGAGTAATTGGTCGAATCGTAGATTTCGAGTGAGTACTCTTAGCTTTGAAGTCGAATAAATTGTAGCAGTTGCTAGTGTAGCTTTTGATGACGTCAGTGCTGACGATCGATGACCTCAAGCGTCTGCTGCGCCAGAGATGACTTGACTGGACGAACATGGGTCCCACTTTCTGACCTTGAATTGACCGGTCATGCGCGGCGTGAAGATAATTACGGCGTCGCCTCGATTTCCGCGCGTAGTGGACGGCGTGTTAGCGACGGTTCGTTGTGATGCTGACACGTGTATGGCCAGATCCTGCCGTTGGCGTTAGGTCTTCTCGATGGACGGTTGTTGTGCACCGTCTTCATCTTTATAATCATTGGGGAAAACTTTAGTTTGTTTTCACCGCATCTATTCTTGCTTTCACTGCTTCCTTGTGTTCTGAGAGCTCTTGCTGCGCACTGGAATATTCCTTCACATTTCCGTCTTCCATCCTGCGCTCTCGCCGCCGGCGCAGCCGTACCGCGATGGGGAAGCCGAAGAAGTCGTCGTCTGCGGTTGGTACCAGCGCCGCTGGAGGGAAAAAGAGTGCCGCCGCTACCCGTGTCACCGATGGTGGCTGGCGGCGATCAGATACGTGGGAGAGTGATCTCCGCAAGCTTCGCGAGCGGGGCCTAATCCCGCAGGATAGGGAGGTCGTTAAACTCCCAGGCAATGAGGTAATCCCCCGTCCCCCCGTTGGGTATCCGGTTATGTTCCTCGCCTTTGTCATTCGCGAATTTCCTTCCCAGTCCACGACTTCCTTCGTGGACTGCTTTTTCTGTACGGTGTCCAATTGCACCATCTTTCCCCCAATTCTCTTCTTCACATTGTTTGTTTTATCACTTTCTGCGAGTGCTGGCTCGGTATTGAGCCGTACTTTGGCCTCTTCCGGAAACTTTATTCCGTGAAGAGGCAATCTGGTTCGGATGGTGTTTATCCCATTGGGGGTTGCATCATCTCCCTCAAGCCCAATCTGCTTTTCTTTTCTTTTTCCATGTCTGAATCTGTCCAGTACTGGCGGAGGCGATGGTTTTATATCCGCGACTCCGTAGTACCTGGGCAAGATTTTGGTCTTGTTCCTTTCGACCCCTCCCAAAATATTGAGCCGAAAAGGTCTTGGAAAAACAAGATCTTGGATGGCGAGGTGGCAGAGATAGAGGCTCTCTATCGTCGGGTGGAGGATCTCCAGTTGATTCCGGAGAAGGAAGTGAACGGTGTGGATATCATCCGCACCTTTCTCAAGCGTCTGGTGCAGCCACTCCAGGCTAGGGCGCACCCGATGTTCCTTTATGCTGGCCGGCATGATCCAACGAGAGTTTCGGCTGAGAAATTCTCCCAGGGAGATCTCGACAGGGCCCTTCGTTTGCTGCTGAAGTTCAAGGCTGGAGAGGATATCCCGGGGAAGTCGCTGACTCCTCCGTTTTCTTCTTCGCTTCCTATTCCACAGGTGTAGATCCGTGTGCGTAGCGCTATTTTTCGACTTCATTGTATTTGTGTTTGTTTGCTAACAAATTGTTCTTCTCTTGTGCAGAGCTTCAAAGTGCCAGGTATGTCGCCTCCGTTACCCGAAGTATATCCGGATGCTCCGGATAATGATGTGGTGGATTCCATGTCCGAGCTGCCATCAACGCGATCTTCGGCTGAAGATGCCAACGAGTCGAGCGAGGACCATACTCACAAACGATCACGGAGCTCCAACGAGTCTTCGGATGCTTCGACTCCTCCGACTCCTAGGGATCATTTGTGTCTTGAGCGTCATAGTGATGGGCATGGAGGCTCTTCCTCTCCTATTCCTGCTCTTCCTGTGCGGGCTATAGCGCCGCACCCGCCAGCGAAGCGGAAGAAGGAAGAAAAGAAGGAAGAGAAGAAAGAGGAGAAGAGGGTCCAAAGGACCCCTCCTGTCTTCAACCTGAGCGAGCTTGACTCGTAAGTTTCCTATGCACTGCGTTTTCTTTACTGTTTACTTTGTTCTTGTACTAATTTGTTCGTGTGCAGGCATTCTTCCAACGACTCCTCTAGCGATGGTGCTCAGAAGATGATGGCGGAGTCGAAAGTCACGTCTCCTCCTCCTCAGACAGTGGCAACTTCTGAGGGCGCCGCTCCGAACCCTCTTCTGCGGGAGGTTTAGGTGGTTGCGCCTCAGAATTTTTCTAGCGGACCTTCGACGTCGCCATTGGATCATGTAAGTCTCCTGCCACGGGGAGAGCCCCCGAGCGTTTGTAAAAGAGTTTTCTTGTTTTGTTCTTCGAGTCTCGGGGGGAGCCCCCGAGCGTTTTTGTGTGTGTATTTTGCTTCTGTTCTTTTCTGTTGGGCGTAGCCCCCGAGTCCTTTTTCTGACTGGTAGGTCTTCTTCCTGCAGCATTTTGTGCAGGATGCCAAGCGACTGGTGCAGGAGCACCTGGTGCTGGAGGCCAGCCTCAAATAGCTTCAAGGTACTGTTATGCCTTTGATGTTTGCTTCTTCATGTATTCTTGTCCTGTTATCTGACACCTGTATTTTTTGGATGCAGAGGAGCATAACACCTCCCTTGGTGAGATCGATGGTCTCAAAAAGAGCCTTGGTCAAGCGGAGAAGAAGGTCGAGGTCGCCCTTGGTGCGAAGGAGCGCCTCGAGCTGGAGCTAGCTACTGCGGCCGAGGCTAAGTAGCGCCTGCAGCAGGAGGCCACGGACCGCGAGGAGCAACTTGCCACTGCTACGACTGCGCGTGAAAGAGAGGTGGCTGGCAACCTCATGACGGCTGCCAAGGCTGTTTCGGGTGAGTACCTTCACTTGCATTTTCTTGTCTTTCTTCTACGGAGTTTTTGCTCATTGCTTCTCTTTATTGTCTCAGATGTCGTGGGCATCGAGTTTGACCGCGGTGCTCTGGAGCACGGGAATGCTCTAGATGATGCTACTGCAGCGGTCGAAGATCGTTGCAGCACCGTCATCAGCTCACTTGCCAAGGCCAAGGAGGTCCTTGGTCGCTTCTACAGGGAGCTTGTCCCCAAGGGTGCGGCCCTTGATGATGTTGACGCCCTGGCGGAGGCACTGTCAGCCGAAGCGCCTGCGGCGTACAAGCGCAAGCAGAAGGGCATTGACGCATCTGTCGGGCTGGCGATGGCTTTGGCGGCTGGAGCGGAGCTGGACCTTCCCCAGATCACCTCCCGGATGCCGACGACTGCGGATGGATCCGAGGTAGCCTTCGCTACCTATTCTGCTCGCTGTAAGCGATATGGGCCAAAGCTGATTGATCTGCTGGCCGAGTATGCACTACGGCAGCAGGGGGAAGCCAAGGCGAGGCAGTCCGGCTCCAAGGCTACTCAGGGTGTCGCATCTTAGGTGTTGTAGCTGTAGGATAGCTTTAGTTTTATTTTGTTGTAATTATGTTGATTATCAAATCCTTGTGCCACGTAGTGGCCTTTTATGCACTTAATGAATTCTGTTGAGATGTGTTCTCCTCTGTCTGAGTGTTCATGTTTTTTGCCTTTCTGCTGCTCTAGGGTCCTTCAGGTGCTGATCCCGTTGACGCCTCGCCTGCCGCGCGGCTGCGGCCATCCTTGGATGATTCATCGCAGCTTGACCATGTTCGTAGTCTCGAGAAGGAGTTGCTTGCGGTGCGTGGCCATGCTAACGTTTGGAAGTCCAAGGCGGATCGCTGTTCGGCCAGAGAGGAGTACTTGATGGCGGAATTGCTTTGACTGTCTGAGCAGCTTCAGTGTAAGTTTTTTCGAGCTGCTGCTCATTTCTTCGGATGCGTATGCTGGCCTTGCATCTTACTTTTGTGCGAGTATCGCAGGTTCTAACCTTGCTCCAAGGGAGGAGAAAGAGCGTGTTGCTATTCGGGTCAATTGTTTGACTCAACAGGACATGGAAGCTGGCGGGTTCTTCTAGATGGATCGCGACCGTGCCATGGCTCCGGCAACGGTGCAGGATCGCGTTCACCAAGTATCGCGGGTGCTTCGTCAAGTGCAGACTTCACTCTCGTCGGTTCTGCATGTGATGTTTCCCCTGGATGCTGCGCCAACAACCCCGTCCGGTATTCTGTCTAGATTTCGGAGCGTGACTCATGTCCAGGAATTGGTGAGGCAGCAGCTCGTCGCAGGGGTGAAGGCTGCGTTGTCCCTTGTTAGGCTGCATCGTCCTGATGTAGATCTGTCTGTTGTAGCGGCTGGGCCACCTCTTCGGCCGGATGGTGGCGAGTGGGATATGCATCCGCATTATGCGGCTGTAAGGCAGTATGCCGAGCAGATCGTAGATTTGTTTGAGCAGCGTGCTCAAGTTATTCTTTAGAATAGGTAGTACCTATAAAAGAGATAGATGTAAAATTTGTATATTTCGACTGGGCGTGTTGTTCCCTTTGTTATAAAGGTTTGTTTGAGCACGTAGTGCTTTTATTTGAGTACGTGTCCTTTTCGTTAGCCTGACGTTGTCAGCTACTTAGGTGTACACGTGTTATCCTCAGTCGATGAAATCGTGAGGTGGGGGGAGCCCCCGAGTGCGTTTGTAGCATGAAGTAAAGTTGCAAATAGCGAACGAAATTTTGGGGCGAGACACTTAGCTTTATTTATATCGTAATGGAGGGAGTACATTGTTCGGCTGAATAGCCTTGGCTGAAAAGACTTATTGAAAGTAAAGGGGTAGGTAGCTAGGGGTAGAATCGTCGCAAGTGTGCGATGTTCCATGGGTTGGAGTATGCGACTCCAGACTCCACGTGCTTGAGGTGAGAGGCGCCACCTGGGATGACTTTGGTGATGATGTAGGTCCCTTCCCATGGTGACTCGAATTTCTTCGGTCGCTCTTGCTTGAGTTGCAAGACGAGGTCTGCTTCGACGAAGGACCTTGGGCGCAGCCGGCGGCTGTGGTAGTTGCGGAGACTCTGCTGGTACACCGCTGATCGAGCTGCTGCTACGTCTCTTGCCTCGTCGAGTGTGTTGACGGCGTCTTCGAGTGCAGCCGTGGATTCGGCTTCGCTGTAAGCGACGACCCGGGGGGGCTGGTGGCGTACTTCGGCTGGTAGTACGGCTTCGGCTCCATGCACCATGAAGAACGGCGTGTAGCCGGTGGAGCTGTTTGGCGTAGTGCGCAAACTCCATAGGACGGATGGTAGCTCTTCCGTCCAGGCTTCGGCCTTTTGTTCGAGTGGGCTCATGAGGCGCTTCTTGATGCCAGCGCCGATTAGACCGTTGGCCTTTTCGACCTGCCCATTCGTTTGCGGGTGAGCCACTGAGGCGTATGTGATGTTGATCCCTAGGCCTTCGCAGAAGTCTTGGAATTCTTTGGAGATGAAGTTCGATCCATTGTCGGTGATGATGCTATGCGGTACGCCGAACCTGTAGACAATGGATTCAAAGAACTTGACGACGGTCTTGCCCTTTTGGTTGGTGACCGGCATGGCTTCGACCCACTTGGTGAATTTGTCGACTGCGACCAGGAGGTATACATGCCCCCCTTTCGAGGACTTTGGCAGTTTGCCGATCATGTCGAGGCCCCATTGAGCAAAGGGCCAGGCTATAGGTATGGGTCTGAGCTCTGACCCGGGTGCGTGTGGTTTGTCGGCGAACCTTTGGCACCCGTTGCATCTTCGGACGATGTCCTTTGCATCGCTCATGGCCATTGGCCAGTAGAATCCAGCTCGTAGAGCTTTGGCGACAAGGGAGCGGCTGCCTGCGTGATGGCCGCAGATGCCCTCGTGGATGTCTTGGAGGATGGTTTTCCCGTCACCGATGGTGACACACCTTTGTAGTACACCCGTAATACTGGGCTTGTACAGCTCGCCATTGATGATGGTGAAAGCTTTTGACCGATGAGATATGCGTCGGGCATCCGTCGGGCTGTCAGGCAGTTCTCCGTTTATCAAGAACTGGAGGTACGGTCGCGTCCAAGTTTCTTCGACTGCCATGACCTGCATCAGGTTGACCATAGCGCCTCAGTGTCCAGTTTCTCGGGTCCTTCGTGTCCTTCGGGCAGCGTATCCCCCGAGTGTTCTGCTTCTTCGGGTGATCCCTTGGGGAATTTCCACTTAATGGATGGCACGCAGATTTGTTCGAGGAACACACCCGGTGGCACCTTTGCGCAGGTGGAGCCGATGTTGGCGAGTATTTCGGATTCCTTGTTGCTTTCTCTTCCAACACGCCGAAGCTCGCAGCCGTCGAATTCTCCTTCGAGTGCGTTGTAGAGTGCGCGGTACGCGATCATGTTTTCAGCGTGTGCGTCGCACTCGTTCATCGTCTGCTGGACGACGAGGTTGGAGTAACCGTAGATGACCAGGCGCGTTGCGCCGCAGATCTTTGCCATCCTTATGCCGTGGATGAGGGCTTCGTATTCGGCCTCGTTGTTGGAAGCTCGGAATTTCATCCAGAGGACATACTTCATCTGGTCGCCCTGCGGGGAGGTCAGTATGACCCCGGCTCCTTCTCCAGCTTCATGCTTGGAGCCGTCGAAGTGCATCGTCCATGACTGCGGCATGTCTGGGGTGTCTGGCAGCTGCAGCTCCATCCAGTGTACAAGGAAGTCCGGGAGGACTTGAGACTTGATTGCGAGTCGCTTCTCGTAGACGATGTCTAGGGGTGACAGCTCGATGCCCCATAGGGCCACGCGTCCTGTGGCCTCTGGGTTATTCAGGATGCTGTTCAGGGGTGCCTCATTGACGACCATCACCTGGTGCTCCTGGAAGTAATGGCTCAGCCGTCGAGCCGTCATGAACACGCCGTAGGCGAGTTTCTGGTAGTGATGGTACCTCTGCTTTGTTGGCGTCAGTACCTCGCTGAGGTAGTAGATTGGGCGTTGGACCCCATGGGTCTTGCCTTCTTCGGGTCGTTCGACCACTAGCACGGTGCTGACCACCTGGTGTGTGGCTGCTATGTACAGCAGCAGAGGCTCGCGCTCCTTTGGCGTGACCAAAACGGGCGAGGTGGAGAGTAGCCGTTTGAGAATTTCGAACGCATCGTCGGCTTCAGGCGTCCACTCGAATTTATCTGCCTTGCGTAGCGGCTGGTAGAATGGAAGGGCCTTCTCGCCCATGCGGCTGATGAATCTGCTCAATGCCGCTATTCGTCCTGCGAGCTGCTGGACACCCTTGAGGTTTTTCGGCTTCTCCATTGCCATGATGGCCCTGATTTTCTTCGGGTTCGCCTCGATCCCTCGCTAAGAGATGAAGTACCCAAGTAGCTGGCCCGATGGGACGCCGAAGGCGCACTTTTCGGGGTTGAGCTTGATCCTGTAGCGATCGAGGTTATCGAACGTCTCGCGGAGATCGTCGATGAGCGTTCTTGCCTCCCTGGTTTTGATGACTATGTCGTCGACATAGACTTGGACGTTGCGACCGATCTGGTCCTTGAGGCATGCCTGCATGCATCGCTGGTACGTGGCACCTGCGTTCTTTAGCCCGAAGGGCATTGTGTTGTAGCAGAACACTCTGAACGGTGTAATAAACGCCGTTTTCTCTTGATCTTCGACCTTGAGTCGAATTTGGTTGTAGCCTGAGTAGGCGTCGAGGAAGGAGAGTTTCTCACATCCTGCGGTCGAATCGATGATCTGGTCGATCTGAGGAAGAGGGAAGTGGTCCTTTGGGCAGTGCTTGTTCAGCGATGTGAAGTCCACGCACATCCGCAGGATATCCGTGTCTTTTTTGGGAACCATCACTGTGTTTGCGAGCCACTCGCTTTCTTTGATCTCCCTGATGAAGTCTGCGACGAGTAGCCTGTTTATTTCCTTCCCGAAGGCTTCGGCCCGTGGCTCGGACAATCTCCGGATGGACTGCTTGACGGGCTTGGTGTCTGGAAAGACGTTGAGTGCGTGCTCGGCGAATTCCCTGGGAACTCCTGGCATGTCCGCAGGACACCAGGAGAAGATTTCCCAGCGCTCACGGAGGAATTCGACGAGCGCGCTTTCCTATGCGGGGATGAGGTCGTTGGCGATCAGCGCCGTCTTGGAGGCATCCGTCGGATGGACCTGCACCTTCTTTGTGTTGACTGTGGAGTCAAAGGACATGTCAGGTGCGTTTTGTCGTGCGACTGGGGGGCCCCATTGTCCGTCACCTCGTGGAGCCTTACGAGCTCCTCCTGCATGCCGAATGATTGGGAGATTCTGTTGAAATCCCTGTCGCATTGGTCCTGGCATCTTGAGTAGCAGGTATGCGTAGTGTGGGACAGCCAAGAACCTTGCGAATGCTACACGCCCGAGGATGGCGTGGTATTGTGATGCCCAGTCCACCACTTCGAATTCGAGCCGCTCGAGTCGGAAGTTGTCCGGCTTGCCGAAGATGACGCCGAGCCATATTTTGCCCAGGGGGAATATGCCCTTTCCTGGGACAATGTCGTGGAACGTTGTGTCTGACTTTTCCAGGCTGCACTGCGGGATCCGCATTGCTGCTAGAGTACTTGCGAACATCAGATTGATGCTGCTGCCGCCGTCCATGAAGACGCGGCTCATCTCGAAACCTCCGACCTGCGCCTCCAGCACCAGGGCAGCATGACCTGGGCGAGGGATCTGGCAAGGGTGATCCGAACGACTGAACGTGATGCAGGACTCCGATCCGCTGAGGTACTCAGGGATGGCGGGTGGAGTTGCCACGGCCAGGTTGATCTGTCGGGTGATTTTCTTCTGCACCCTATTCGTGGGGCGCCCCTTCTGGATCATCAGTGCTCCTTTCGGCGGGGGATACCCGTTCCCAACGTTGTTCTGTGCTGGTGCGACTGGTTGGTTCGGGCCTCTTACAGGTGGCGGTGGAGGAGCTCCATGCGCTATCTCACTTGGCGCGGGTGCGTTCCCGAATCCAGGAAGTGGAGCTTGCTGCCTCATCTGGACCATGCTTTCGCTGAGTTTCTGGAACTCGCGGCAGTCCTTGAGCATGTGGCTTGCCTTCTTCTTGCCATCCTGCTTGTCGATGTAGAAGTGGATGGTGCATGGACCCGAAAGTTTTTCGTATGCTGAGGGTTCGTTATCGCGGTCGCGGCGCTGCCACGACAGTGCTGGGCGTCCTCCATCGCGGAAGTTTCCTCTGTGGTATCCTCCGCTGTTGCGGTTGGCGTCATTGTGGCGATCGGCGTAGCCGGCCGCGACCATGTCGGGTCCATTGCGATCGTCGTAGACGCGTGATCTTCTCTTGCTACAGCGCTCTCGCGTCGGTCGTAGTCGTCCTCTTCTTCCAAGTGTGCTCGGTGGATGGAATCTTCGCCGTCAGCCCACCTGTTGGCGATGTCCATGAGGTGGTCGAGTGTTTTGGGCTTGACGCGCCCGAGTTCCTCCTTGAAGTCTTGGCGCTTGACGCCGTCCCTGAAGGCGTCGATGGCTCTCTCTTCAGAGATGTGCGCTGTGGAGTTCTTGGTGTTGGACCAGCGTAGTATGTACGAGCGAATGGATTCGCCCGTTCGTTGAGTGCAGGCCCGCAACTCTTCGATTGAGGCGGGCCTCTTGCTGGTGCCCTTGAAGTTTCTGATGAAGCTGTAAGCTAGATCATCCCAACTTCGGATGGACCCTGAAGATAGGCTGCTAAGCCAGATCCGGGCTGCTCCTGTCAGCTGCAGCTGAAGGCATTGCATGGCGGTTTCCTTGTTTCCGCCGTGCAATTTGACGGATGACAGGTGGTCGCTGAGCCATGCCTTTGGGTCCTGTGTGCCATCGAATTTTGGAGTATCCGAAGGAAGCTTGAAATTTCGCGGCATCTTTGTTCGTCGAACAGATCTGCTGAAGCATCGGGCTCCGCAGAGTTCTCCTTCGTCTTCGTCCATCTTAGATTCGGACGAGCATGCACGCTTGGCTCGCGCTTTGTCGATTTTGCGCTGTGTGAGCGCGTCCCTGGCGTCGTAATCGCGGTTGCGGTGACGCGAACTCTTGTTCCTTCGAGGAAGGTCATGGTCCTCTTCTTCGGATGAAGGGGTGGGGCTACGGTCGAACCTGACCGGAGCTTTCTTCTTCGGCTCCGTAGGAGCTTCCTGGTGGAGTGCAGATCCGACGAGTCCGAGTACGATAAGTGCGGACTTGTGCATGGATCTTTTCGGGTCCCCCTCCGGTGGTGGGTGGGCCGCGAGGTACGCAGTGGCTGCCATGATCGCAGTCTGCGGCGTTTTCGGGATGACGTTGGCGTCGGCGTCCATCTCCATGAAGGATGAGTGGAGGGTTCGGGTCACCTCACGGCGCTCCTTGGGATCCATGTTCTCCATCCGAGAGCGGTGCTTGTTGCCTTGGTTGCCGTTCGAGCTGGAGCCGATGCCCATGGCGGAGAGCACGGCTCGTCGCGCGCTGGACTCTGAGGCTGCTTACTTGCGTTTGTCAACCACCTCCTGCATCTTGACCTGCTTCTTGTGCTCCTCGATCAAGAGCAGATGGTAGGCCATCAGCAGATCCCGGGAGGAGTCTGCAGGCAGGACAATGTTGCCTGCCACGGCGTTGTGTGCCTGGGCCCATCCTTATTTGCTAAGGCGGATGACATGGCCGTTGTTGTCCCCTTCGGGTGGGGGGGGGCTGGCTTCTTCTGTTCCCGCCGTTTCGATCTGGCGGGTTAGGTGTCGGGTTAGGCGGCGGGTTGGGGCCTGCTGGTCCACGTCGCTCTGGATGACTACGGCGCATTGGTAGCGTTCGTAGATTGGTCTGCTGCTGCCGCAACTTTCGGATCCGGAACCATAGTTCCCTTCATCCGATGGCGGATCGCACAGATCGGAGTTGCAGCTGCTGCTGTCTTAGGAATCATCTGTTGATGATGTTGTGCATAGCACAGGGTGTGGGTTCCATGAAGCGGGCCTGATTGATGGTAGGGGCACCCGATCAGGGAGGCGGAGGGTGCCAGTTTGCCCCACTTGGAAGCAGAGGCTCCCGAACAGGATCTCGATTCCGTCGCCTACGGGCTTGAAGTCCTTCATGGTGGCCAGTGAGTGGGCGGTGAAGTCGAAAGCGCCGAAGAGGAGGTGGCTCTCCGTCGCCGCAGAGTTGTAGATCGATCGAGTTGGGACCGTCACGATCGCACAATCAGCGTCCCCAGTCCCCACAGACGGCGCCAATTGACGAGGTTTGATCTCATCAATGCCCATTGTTATGGACTTGGGTTTTGGAGAAGATGGGGATGCTGGAGATCGTGGAACGATTAGCAAACAAGCAACACGGGGACACAAGGTTTACCCAGGTTCAGGCCCCCGGAGGGAAAACCCTACTCCTGCTTGTCTGCTCTTGATTATGGCGGAACCGAAGGTTACAGGGGTGCGCAGATGCAATCTGGCGTGGAGGTGTGTATGCGAAAGTATGAGGAGGAGATCTACGTCGTGCCCTCCTAGCCTTTATATAGACTCAGGCAGGTCCCGGGCATAGACCTAGTCGGTTACAGGTTCTAGGGTTTTACCCCTTTGAATTTCCTATCTACCTAGTCTTGCTCTCCAAGGATCCGAAGGCGTCATGGGCCTTGGCCACCCGAAAGTCTTCATGGGCCGGAGTATATTTGCCGTGGGCCTTCCTTGGGCTGGACCAGGTATGCTGAGATCATGTACCCGTGGGGTATAACCATGTCACATAGAACAAATAGTGAATAACAGGATGTTGAATAGTCTTCCCCTTGTTGACTCTAGAAGTGAAACTCATTCTATTATAATAAGTATCTGGGGAAGGGTGCATGTCAGCAAAAGATGTGCGTAAAGCATTAACATCATTGTTTAGCAAATCAAAACAATTGCACCATTCATCAAGTGATAATATATAATTGTTGTTCATAAGTCGGAAAGAAATCATGTCCTCTCCATGCCATATTTTAACGGTGTTTTTCAAAGAACTTAAAAATTCAAGATTTAACCGACGATAAGTAGGCACATCATGGAATACAAAGTTTTGTAGGCCAACTCTAATGCAAAGTAAATTAGAAATACCGAGTTGATTTAATATAATGGGACAATCCCACTTGGTTGTCTTCACTTCTTGGTTCTTGATCCTATCAAAGCGACCACGTTGGAGCTCATTCCTAAACCGTATCCCATGCGGTCCTGAGCTGCAGAGGCAGCTTGAGAATAACTCGCAGCAGCACGAGGACGCGTTTGGCTCCTTGTGTTCATCATCTAAAATAATAATAAAAGACAAAAATAAATCTTTTTGATCCAATAGTAATAAGCATAAAATATTCCTCATCATAACACACTAAAGAATCTCCTCAAAATAATAATCTAGGCAAGAGAAACATAGTAATTAGTTCATAGTAGGTATCACCCTAGATTGATAATGACAACAAATCGGAGATGGATTTGCAAAAAGTAATTGGAGGATCGGAGGAGAAACATATCGTAGATCACTTGTGTGTGAGGAAATCGAACGAAATTGAGTAGATGAAGATCTCTTGAGGTTTTGAGAGAGTTTGGAGGTAGAAGAGAGAAAAAGGATTGAAGTTTTGGTGTTAGGGGTACTTACCGTGGAGTTTTTGTGGTCGCACGAACTATACGGCCAAAACTATATGGCTGGAATGTATATTCCCGCCGTATAGTTGGTTTGACGGCAATATTTTAGGGTTTCTTCCTGGCGGCGCAAGATATATGGCCGGAACTATACATCCGAAATTTTTATTCCTGCCGTATAGTCGGTCGTTAAACCTTCTGTATCCTTTGAAAGAAATTTTATGAAGGTATCGATATCTATACGACCGCAACATTTCTGCCGTATAGTTGGTCGTTAAACCTTCTGTATCCTTTGAAAGAAATTTGACGAAGGCATCGATAACTATACGACCGGAACTATACGACCAGAATTTGTATTCCCACCGTATAGTTGGTCATTAAACCTTCTGGAGTCGCCAAAATTTACCTGTTTCTTCGAAAATTCTTTCTTTAACCTAAAACTTAGCAAAACACCATGTTTGACAGAAAAATGATGGACTAAACTGTCTACCAACAACAACATGTATAAGATAGGATTTCAGTACCACCGAACTTCTACTTCTCAACTGGAGTTTTCTAGCACTCTTTACTCAACATGAAGCTTTAACTAAAACTTAAAACTTTACTCAAACCTTTATTTCATATGGGTTGCCTCCCATGAAGCGCTTTTTTATGGTCAATATCTTAATCATTATGTTGCTCAAATAGGCCAAATGAGTGGAACACCTACTCCAAAATAGTTGGCCTTCAAAGTGATGGCCTCCTTCTCATCATGCTTGGCTTTCTTCTTCCTGGAGAAATGAACAACAAAAGGATCCCGCGAAGGCAATTGAAGCTTCACGTTCCCTTCACGTAGATTAATCAAAGCCTTAATAGTTCTTAAGAATGGACGACCTAATATGATAGAAGAAGTAGCATCTTTGGGCATGTCAACAATAAAAAATCAATAAAAGCAGGACAACCTTTAATGTATACTAAAGTATTCTCCTTCATTTCTACAGCTTGCTTGTAGGTAGAATCTTCTAAATGTAACTTCAACTCAGTTATTTCAAAAGAACCATATCAAAAAGACTTTTTTGGAATCGTTGAAACACTTGCACCTAGATCACAAAGTGCAGATATCTCATTAGTCCAAATTTTAATTTTAATAGTAGGCACAAATATATCATCTAGCTTAATAGGTAGTTTTTCAGCAATTTTCTTATATTCATCTTCAAGCTCACGTACCTTTATTGCTACCTGATTAACGAAATGTTGATACATAGCTTCATCATTTCCTTTACTTACTAAAATCTTGATATTGATCCTTTTCACAAGATCTTCAACCGTGTAATTAGGTGAAGAAGCATTGCTATAATCAAGTTCTTCAGCCTCCTCCCTTTTGATTCTTATCATCTTGAGGTCTTCAACCGGATTACGCTCAGCTTTACCTGCAAACTTAGCTAGAATGAGAGTTTGACTCCAAGTTATCTTACCTATATGTGCCTCAATAATCATTATTCTTTCTTAGAGGCTCTGCAAATCATTCTTCAAACTCACATACTGGTTAGACAATTTTACAAGCATATTATCATGGTTCTCCGTTATCTTAACAAGGATATTATTTTGCTCATTTTGCGAGTCCATAAAGGACATAAGTGATTCTTGGAGACTACAATTACTTGATCCAATATTATTATTAGAGTTACCTGCAGGGCTAGAATAATGTTTTTGGAAATTTGGATTATAGTTCTTATTCCAAGCAGGGTTATAATCATTACGAGCTATGGAGTCTATTTCTTCAATATTTGATTCTAGGATAGCTCTTACCTGGGTTTCCTTACCTTTGACGGCTAATATGATCTCATCCAGCTTAGCAGTGAGTTCTTCATTTTACTCCGGTGTGACGGAGTTTACCTTCTTTGTGTTTGATCTTTCCACATCCCATTGGGCATGGTTATCTTGCATATTTTCTAGTAGCTGCTTTGCTTCGGCAATTTGTTTGCCCATAAATGTTCCTCCAGCTGCAGTATCAAGCATAGACTTAGACACAAGGTTAAGAGCATTATAAAATAAATGGAAAATTACCAATCTTCGATCCCATGGCTAGGACAGTTTCTCATGCATTCATTTATTCTCTCCCATGCAAGCGCTAGTGGCTCACGCTCTTCCTGTCTAAAACCATTAATATTAGATCTTAGTTGCATAGTCTTTGCAGGTGGGAAAAATTTAATCATAAATAAAGAAGTACATTCCACCCATGATACAATAGTATTCCTAGGAAAAGATAGCAACCATTATTTTCCTCTTCCTCCAAGAGATAAAGAAAATAAATGCAACTTGACCGCATTAGGGTCAGCATATTTAATGCGCATCATATCACATATTTTAGTGAAAGTATTCAAGTACATACCCGCGTCCTCGGTAACAGAGACTCCAAATTGATTCTATTGAACTAAACCTAAATAGTGGGGCTTAATTTTATAATCCTCAGCGGTAATTGCTAGCTGGGTAATAGGAGTACGCAAATAATCATTGATGGAAGTTGCAGACTCTCCAAGTTTCTTTTTAGCCGTAGTACCTATGTTTTTGGGTTTTTCTTAAACAAAAACTTATGATAGTAAAAACAAGAATTTAAAGGCTAACTAATTTTTTTGATTTTTCAAATAAAGATTGAAAGCAAACTAACAAAATTAAAAACAAGAATTAAAACTAGCAAGGTTCCTAATAACCTTACCAGGGTAGCTATTGCTTCCCCGACAACGGCACCAGAAAAAGGGTTGATACCTTCGATCCGGATTACGAATGTAGTATAGATCTTTTTCCCTAGTAGACCTAGGTTATTGAATCCTCGGGAAGCAGAAAGTGTGGTGAAGTTAATTTAACGGACCTTCAGGAGTTTTAGAATTATTTTAGTATTTTACCTAACCAAGAGTTTGCGATTTTTTGTTGTTGTTGATGATGGAGAGAGGGCCTAGGGCATTCAGTTTCACCTATAGTTGTGAAAAACATCTGATGGGAATAAAAGATAATAATAAAGTACGTATGTAATTGTTAGAGTAAGATAATTATATATGGGCAGTGCATCCATAATTTCTATTGCCTCCGCAACTGCTTATATAAATAACCTACTAGTCTCATCCATAGAAGAAATAGAACTAATGATATGCACAATGACGTCACCGTTAATCCCAAGTAAATCCCTCACATACAACCGTACTACCCTTTTTGTCACTAGGGTTCCCATCCTGTAGATTCATTACTCATACTCCCTATACTTCGCTCAATCTTCGGTACCTCACAAGTCCTTGGATTGAGGCAAGAGAGGATACAATAATCATCATGTCATGCAAACTAATACACGATCCCATCTATGATAAATAACATGCACAAACTACATGGCTAGGCCGAAGCACTTAGCCCAAGAAGAATTACTCACACATAGAGATGAGATCAACAATAATAAATATTGTATAAGAAATCATGATATTGATAGTAATAGGCTTACAATATCGCTTATTGGAGATGAGATCTACTACTAAAAGTGGTGGACTATGGCTATGGTGGTGGAGAAAGGTTTGGAGATTGGATCTAGATCTATTCCTTCGACGGCTCTTCGGTGTTGTGGTTTTTTTGTCGTCTGGCGCGTCAGGGGGACTTTTATCGTCATGAGAGGTCTCTTTATATAGGGGTCCCTTCATGAAAGTTGTTCTGTTTGACCTAGCGGTGTCAGTGGAAACTATACGACCGGAACTATACGGCCGCAATTTTTATTCCCGTCGTATAGTTGGTCGTTAAACCTTCTGGTTCCTCTTCACGACCCCTGGTTTGTTTTTTTGTTGGAAATCTCGTATCTTTGACTTTAATGTTGTGATTCCCATCATCAAACGTCATTTCCTGCGTAGGGAAAAAAATAAAAAGACATGATTGCATACCCCTTTGATCATTAGGCATTAGTGGCAGGATTTAGAGAGATATTTCATCAAAAGTATGAATAATATCTAGTTTAAATGTGGATGTGGATGGCTATATTTCATTGCCATCAACGCGTCGAGGATGTCGATGCCGAAGTCGATGCAGTCCGAGTCGTCGAGGATGAGGTACGACAATTGTTTTGCCAGAACTAGGCACACGTCAGGGAAGAACGCACACTTCAGTTTTGCCAGAATCTAGTATGCAAAGAAGAACTCGTCGGTGACGCGGTCGAGGCAGTCTTAGAGGAGGGAGGCGATGCCGAAGAAGACCATGCCGAAGCCAATGAAGACGAGGCGCGGATCCGAGCTTGACAGACTCGGGAACGCATCAGGGACGAAGGCACTCCCGGTGTTGCTAGTACCAGGCGTGCGAGAGGCAGGGACCATCATGAACTTGTCGCCATGTCAGAGAGACTAGTAGAGAAGGCTTCCAGAACGGTTGCGAGGCACAAAGTGGTGAAGGGAGAGATGATGATGCTGTCTGTGGTTGTCGAAGTAGAGGAGAAGGTGGTGTAGTCAGGGAAGGCAATGATGCTGACGGCGAAGTTGTAGTGGACGAAGAAGTAGAGGGCGGCGAAACCAGCGGCAACCTGGAGTGGTCATGCTGGACGCCTAGAGAGGCGCGACGGCGGTACTCGATGTAGGGGAAGAAGAACTCCACTGCGTGATGAAGACCATGCACAGATGGCGGTGATCCGCGCTATACGAGATGACACGGTGGAAACCGAGGATGTCGGTGCGCAGGGACGGCGAAGTAGACTGTGTGCAGCGATGCTACGACCCGAGGGGGCGACATAGCTGCAGGGTGCAAGTCGGTGCAGCGGCTGAGACGTACACGCCAAGGAAGGCGTGTTGGAAGCCGGTAGCGTGCCAAAGGCGGCGGAACTGCGGACCGAAGAGGAGACACATCGACAGCCCGTAGCTCGATCGGTGGTAGGCGTGTGCTTGAGTACGTGCTTGTCATAGATAGGCACATGATCGGTTGATCAGACCGATGGTGTGTTGTATGCGCCATGGCATGGACGATGCGTACATCAGAGTCAATGGCAGCGTTGTCAGTGAAGTCCCAGACGATAACGATGATGATGATCCGAGGGGGACGACCACGGTAGCCTTCCAAGCAAGACGTAGCAGACGTCCGTGGTGCGCGGCAGCCTGCCGAGGCAGGCGCGACAGCGGAGAGGGCAGGATCACATGCGCGGTGTATATCATCGATGCCTATGGTCGGAGTAGAGGAGCGAGTGGACGACGACGGTGGACGATTCAATCCAATCTAAGATCGGTATACAAAAAAAACCGATCAAGAGATCGGAAAACGAGACTTATAGGGCAGCCGATCATGGATCGGCGGGCGAACCCTGCGTAAGAGTTGCGCAGCCCCTCGCGAAGATCATGGACATTGACCTCCCTGGGGGCGGCACGGAGGAAGTGTGTTTCTCGAGTAGCGTGGCACCATAGGAAGGGGCAATGCAAGGTTGAGGAGAGGCAGCGATGGTTCTAGGGTTTTGGCGGCGACGGCTCTAGAGTAGGATCAAATTTAGGGCTGATACCATGTTGAAGGATAGAGAGGGATTTACAGAATATGTTGGTTGTATTATTGAGCCTTATGGGTAAATATATATAAGTGTATAGGGATCAATTTGGAGTACAAGACAAGACACAAATCCTATCTCTGCCTAATTTATCCCTAACCGATATTATACTCTAACAATGACGATCCATATAATAATTGTTGTAGTGTTGTCAAAATATTGCTAAAATACTGCTGAAATATTATTGAGATGTTGCTGTTGTGTCGTTGTTATATTGAATATTGTTATGTTATAGCATGTAACTAATGGATATCCATGGATATCCGTATATCAGATGGGTTTAGATCTACGACGACATCCATATCCATGAATATCTTCGTGGGCAGACTAGAGTGAAATTTATGGATTTGGATTTAGATTTTTTTAACAATTAATACCACGGTATATTCGTAGTAGCTCCATCACCATCTTTAGTAACGCAGAGCCGAGCTCTTTTCTGGTTGCAAATGCAAGAAACCAATAAATGATTCCGTTCCTAGAAAGAAAAAAAGATAGATTCTGTTCGCAGAAGGAAAAAGGAAAGATGTGCTAGCGCGCCGATCGTACAATTAGAAACCATGGCGCAAGAAAAACACAAAAAAAAATCAAAATCGCCATGATTTTTTTTAAATACTCTGTCAACTTTTGTGTGTGCTCTGAGAGACAGGACATATTTTCTTAGATTTTGGGGAAAAAAAGCTCACTTCATATGAACTATTGCACTCTTCGGATTTGTCCAGATTGACACGTATCTATATATTAAAACACGTCTACATACATATTTATCTCTAAACAAATCTGCAACAATTAATTATGGAGATACAAAATAACTCTGACATTGGAAAAGAATACGCTGTCCTCTCAATTTTCGGTTTCCATTTCGGCAGTATATAATTTATGATTCCGGCCTGCCTTTCATCCGTATGCAAGGCTTTAAGAGAAAATCCATACATACCTGATATGTGTCCAAAGCTTTAAGAGAAAATCCATACATACCTGATCTGTGTCCCTTAAGATCAGTCTATCATTACTATTGAGAAACATCCAGCAGGAAGATCATGTAGTTCCTAAAATGGAGATTTCCACGATATGTTCCCATACATACCTGATACTATATATACGCGACCTTCTGCCTCTCCCTCAGAGTAGATCTCGATCTGCAGGC
The DNA here is from genome assembly GCA_916181665.1 of Avena sativa. Lineage (NCBI taxonomy): Eukaryota > Viridiplantae > Streptophyta > Magnoliopsida > Poales > Poaceae > Avena > Avena sativa. The sequence continues at coordinate 47,505,859 of OV702279.1, read as the reverse complement.
TCTGCGTCGGTAGCCGCTACCAAGACATGACAATGTCCATTCTCCTCATCTTCTTGCTCACATCCATCTTACCTATTTCCTGCACTCAAGGTTCTCCGTTGCCGATCAATGACAACTCCAACGACAACATATCGTTGTTGCACCGCCGAACGCTAGCCGGGAGCTGCGGCACCGGCAACCCGGTGGACGACTGCTGGCGCTGCGACCCTAGCTGGGCCGACAACCGGCAGCGTCTCGCCAGCTGTGCCATCGGGTTCGGCATCAACGCCCCCGGCGGCAAGAACGGCAGCGTATATGTCGTGACGGACCCGGCGACGACGACCCAGCGAGGCCATCTCCCGGCACGCTCAGGTATGGCCTTGCCCAAGACGAGCCCCTCTGGATCGTTTTCAACCGCGACATGACCATCCAGCCGAAGCAGGAGCTCCTGGTGAGGTCGTACAAGACCGTGGACGGCCGTGGCGCCCGCGTCGTGGTCGGCGAGGGCGGCGCGTGCTTTATGCTGAGGAACGTGAGCAACGTCATCATCTACGGGGTCACCATATACAATTGCAGGCCCGCGCGCAAGGAGGCGTCGTCCTACGAGATGTCGGATGGCGACGGCACCAGCGTCACCCGCTCCAAGGAGGTGTGGATCGACCACTGCTCCCTGGAGGCCTGCGCTGATGGTCTTGTCGACATGATCGAGACCTCCACCAACGTGACTGTCTCCAACAGCCTCTTGAACAACCATGATAAGGCCATCCTTCTCGGGCATAGCGATGCCTTCTCCGATGACAAGGGCATGAGGGTCACCGTCGCCTTCAACCGTTTCGGGCCAGGTCTTTGTGGTCTTTGTGCAGAGGATGCCAAGGTGACAATACCATTTTTTCTTTTTCTGTATGTATGTACTCCTTCCATTCAAAATATAAGGGCATGTACAATGCTAGAGAAGGCGGGTCTTCTCTTAGCCCTCCACGTAATCTAGAGAAGGTAACAAAAATAAGTTGTACAATGGGTTATCTCTTATTGTCATCTCTAAGAATTAATGTGAATTGACTAATTATAGTAAGAAATTGTGTTGACAAGAGAAGACATAAGATACAATGGAGAAAAATAGTCTTCTCTTATTTTTAAGGGATCATCCCTTAGCTAAGGGAAGACAATCTTCTTTTTCTTCATTCTCTCTTCTCCAACTAAGCGAAAATCTAACGTGGCAATCATAAGGGAAGACTGACGTCACCGCATTGTACATGCCCTAAGATGTTTTAGGTTTATGAAGAAAAATGAATCTAGATTATTTTTAGTATGTCCAAAGTTAAGTGAACCTATATACTAAAATAAATCTAGATATATTTGCTTCATAAAGCTAAAACATGTTATATTTTAAGACAATAGACGTATGTGCAAATCTCTCGTCGGACTAGGGCGGCGCTGATGTGATAATTTTGACAGGTGCCGGTTCGGAGTTTTTGAGGTCGTAAATAATGATTACATTAGCTGGGAGAAATATGCTATCGGTGGCAGCGCAGCGCCCACCATCCTTAGCCAGGGCAACAGATTCTATGCCGACAAGGAGAAGGAGGTAATGATTTCATTGCGTCGTGACCTCTTGTGTGTGCTCCGATCCTGTCTTTGAATCTGATGGCCATGAAACTCTGCATGCAATTCCTGCAGGTGACGAAGCGCGACGGCGATGCGCCCGAGAGAGAGTGGCGGAACTGGAGCTGGATATCTGACGGCGACCTGATGCTCAATGGCACCTTCACGGCGTCAGGCAGGCCGGGACTTGAGGCCGATGACCCTAGCTTTTCAAAGCCTGTCTCTCTCGTGGCGCAGACGACTGCCTCCGCAGGGCCGCTCTCATGCAACAAGGGTTTTCTGTGCTGAAGAGCGGCCTTAGTTACATGAGCACATAGATAGTCACGCACAAATAAACAGAGCCACGACAAACTATCGTTTTATTTTTTCCTCTGCACAAACAGAATTTCTAGATTTTTTTCTTGTTCACACGGAACATAGGGAGGTTCTTTGTCTCACAAACTAGTAAAGATGTGCTAAGCCCGGAACTTGAACTTGCAAAACAAAACACCCTGGGGGCAAGATCTGAATATCATAGTTTGGTGGCTCGGAAGCTTGTTTCAGGTGGAGATAATCAGACTCGAATATAGCTTGTCTAACACCTAGATTAAGAATTTGGTTACCGGTCGGTAAATCCGGTTACTGTCTGGTAACCGAGAATCTCGAGCACTCTCGGTAAACCGGAAAACTGACAAAAAAATCCCGGATTTATTTGAATTTTTTGAATTTGAACTCCAAGGAATGAATAAATGGAATGTATTTCCCATTCAATCTGTAAAGATGTCATGGCAGAGTGGTAGCGCACTACATGCGCGTTCTTTCACGGACGTCCCTGTTTGAGTCTCTATTCCTGTGTTATTAATTTTGGTTTTGCGAATTAATTTTGTTCCGGACCTAATAATATGTAAAAAAAGTGGCGGCTGTGAGTGGTAGCGCACTACATGCGCGTACTTTCACGGACGTATCTGTTCGAGTCTCTATTCCTGTGTTATTAATTTTGGTTTTGCGGATTAATTTTGTTCCGGACCTAATATGTAAAAAAAGTGGTGGCTGTGTGAATCAAACTAGCGCGCTCATACATCAGGACAACTGAACTAACCCAACACCACTGAGTTACAGGCCGTGTTATGTAAAATTGCAGCGTAAGCACGAATTAACTCTTTCTGTCCAAATTTGAATTCAAATTTTGATTTTTGAATTCATGCTGTGAGTGGTAGCGCACTACATGCGCGTTCTTTCACGGACGTATCTGTTCGAGTCTCTATTCCTGTGTTATTAATTTTGGTTTTGCGGATTAATTTTGTTCCGGACCTAATATGTAAAAAAAGTGGTGGCTGTGTGAATCAAACTAGCGCGCTCATACATCAGGACAACTGAACTAACCCAACACCACTGAGTTACAGGCCGTGTTATGTAAAATTGCAGCGTAAGCACGAATTAACTCTTTCTGTCAAAATTTGAATTCAAATTTTGATTTTAGAATTCGTCCAGTAACCACTCGAGATTTCTCGGTTACCGCGGTAACCGGGAATCTCGAGCCCCCACGAGATACTTTTCCATTCGACAACCAAAATCTTGCGGCGGGTAGTGCTACAGAGTACCGCCTCAGCTGACTTGGAGTGCACTGCTCAAGTCGTTCAGAGAACACGCAGCAGCGAGCTGGATATCAGCTGAATCATCGCGGCAAAACATACCCCACCCTCCCACTTTAGTCAGCTTCGAAACTATGCATCTTCACACCCATCGTCGGGTCGGTGTCGGTGACGGATTAGAGCAATTCTAACGGTGATGTAAAATAGGCACCTAAAACAACATAGGAAGTACACGAGGAGACAAAAATACCACTCACGTAAATGAACAGAGCTTCAGCCAACCAGGGATGAACTACACAAATACCTCACGCAGATTCACAACCCTCTGTGTCTTCACCTGGTATTTTTCTCGAGAAACTAGCGAACCGATAACATGCGCCGAAATCACGCGGCCATGCCATGTACGCCAAAACCAACATTCCCATTCATAGCTCCTGCTAGATAGCTGTCAGCAAATGATTGACGGGACACATTTTAAATAAGTTGCAGCAACCAGCAAACTGGTTAGAGCATCTCTACTAGACCCGTATCCGCTTGAACCAGAAAACGTGTATACGGATCGAGAAAAACTGTTTTTTTTGGGCCGCACAGGCCGGGATGGAATTAAACCAATTCCGACTATTAAAACACGCTAATAACCAAGTTTAACACAGTTTCTCGCAACCATATCGCACAAGATCATCCAAAATAAGAAAGTTCACCACATCCAACGATGATCATCAAGCATCGGCGCCATGCGAGGCGTCAGCGCCCTACCAACATCGACACCACCACCAATTCCACCACCAGTAGTTGTAGCATGACCATGTCCACCACCACTTGCCAGATCATCAACCCTAGGCCGATCATGGCCTCTTCCCCTTGCCGCTGCCCTTCGTCTCTCCATGATGTCCCTCCTTGCGTCGTCATGCCACTCTTTGATGAGGTCGTCCATGATGCTCCGGTCCATGGTCATGATCTTGTTTTCTTTGGCAAGGAGTTTCGCCATGGCCTTGGTTTTTTGGGCTGCTACTCTCCTCTCCTCCACGGCTAACTTGTTCAAGCCATTTTTTTCGGATTGCTTCCCACCTTGCTTGCTTCTCAAGTGTTTTCTTATAGGCTATAGCAAGTTTTTCTTCCAAGGTCTTGGCCACCATCAACTCATTTGAGCTCACCATGTGATCTATATTTTCTCTCAAACAAGAATTCTCGGCTAGCTTCCTTAACCTCTCCTTGTCCATCTTGTTGCCATCGGGCTTGCCCTTGTTTCTCCGTCCAAATGGTGCTTCCCCTTCTTCATCATCCAATTCATTGAGTGAGCCTCTTTTGGGTGGAGCTTCTTGCTCCCTCAACTTCCACTTCTCACTTCTTTGAAGTAACTTCCAACAATGGCCTAGCAAGAATGGCTTGCCCTTGTATGCGTCCATCTCCAAAAACCTCTCTTTTGCAATATTTTCCTACAAAATGTGGATACACTATCAAATGCAACACAAACAATACAATCATATGAACACATATGAATCGAGAAAACTCACATAGTCACTCTCAACCGAACCACTTGGCGGTGCTCCTAGAACTTGCTCCAAGCATCCACTAAATCTGCTACAAGTGTTCTTAATGAAGTCCCAACAACCTTGGAGTAATCGATATGTGCGTGGCACCGTACTAGAAAGGGATGGCATGAATTGGAAGAATTTATCCTCAATTCTTTGCCAATACCTCTTCCCAGTTTGGTTGGTACCGGTGACGGAATCGAGGGACACACTCTACCATGCTTTGATCAATGTCACATCTTCTAGATGCTTGTAGTTCATGGATCTCTGCTGGGCGGGGACTTGCGAACCGTCGACCTCCTGCACCTCGTCATCCTCCTCGCCAGCACCTTCCACAACACGGTACACCTTGTTGTAAATCTACGACGGTTCCAACTCGTATCCGAAGCCATCGATAGGAGTTATCGATGTCCACCTTGTTCTCATTCAACAAATCAACAAACGATGTAGGAACCTCGTGCAAACCGCTGGTACGAAGTGCGAATTACAATCAATTTCGCACTACTTATCTACGACGAATTGACAAAATCGTAATGGGGCGAGTTGTTAATACCTAGCATTGGTGGCCGTGGCGACTTTGGCGGATTTGGCAGTGGAGACCTTGCACTTCGACACCGCGTTCCTCATCTTGTTGGCCGACGTATTCTTTCTTGAGGCGGCCATGGCCATGGCCAACATTAGGTTGGAGGTGGGAGCGGCGAGAACAGCGGGAGCTACGGGACTCTCACCTGCCTAGATGAGAAAGGAGCCCTGTCGCTTCCGCTTCGGCACAATGCCTCCTTTCACCGGCCCGGAAGCGGGAGGGCAAGTTGCCAGATCTGGCGGCGGCGGATGAGTCTCCTGCGAAGGTGCAACCTCGCTAGGTGTAGGGTTTCGTAGCATGGAAAACAAAAATTTTCTACCGCATACAAACAAACAAGCCAAGATCTATCTACTAGATTGTAGCAACGAGTCGATGGAATAACTCACCCTCGAAGATTCCAAAGTGTTTAACGAGAGCGGATTCTCGTGGGTGATGTAGTCGTACTCTTCCCGATCTCAAGATCGTGTAGACGACCCTTCCGGCGCTGCGTTCCGGCAGCGCTCTCGCAGTCGGTCACACATTCGGTACTCGACGAAGACCTTCCTCTCCCTTGTTCCAGCAGGCAGCGGAGGTTGTAGCACTCTCCTCGCGATTCCGGCAGCACAACGGCGTGGTACCGGAAGTAGAGGGGAGATCCCGCAGGGCTTCGCCTTAAGCCGGAGCGAGTATGGTGGAGTATGAGAGAGAACTATTAGTGGTCTAGGGTTTAGACACACCAATTAGAAGGCTCTAAACCGAAGGCTAGGGCAATTAGAAGCTCTAAACCAAAACGGCTCTAAACCGGAGATTAGAGGATAGGAACTTGTGTGTCTAGAGGAGGAGGCCCTGCCCCTCCTCTTATAGGTGGGAGGTGCGGCCAAGGGGAGGGGAGTCCCTCCCCAAGTTGGCCTTGGGTGGCGCGCCGGCTTGGAGAGGAGACTCCTCCCCCAAGTCGGTTTCAACCACCTCTTGCTTGTTTCCCACAGTTTCCTGTTTTAGCCGTTTGACTTTCAAACTGGCCATTTGACTTTTCTGTTTTAGGATTCAATTTAATCCTTTATTTGGAACAGCAAGAACACTTAGTACATGATGCAATCATTCCAATATGTAATGACACATTTATGTACCCTCCCCTTTCCCGGAGTGCCGGACATTCCGGAACCTTCTAGAACATTCCCGATGAAAACACCGGAATCATTTCCGAACTCCGAAATGGGACTTTCCTTATATGAATCTTATTCTCCGGACCATTCCGGATCACCTCGTGATATCCCGGATCCCATCCGAGACTCCGAACAACATTCGGTCTCTTTCTCATAATACCATAACTACTCAAAACAACGTCGAATCCTTAAGTGTGTCTCCCTACGGTTCGTGAATTATGCGGACATGATCGAGACACTTCTCCGAACAATAACCAATAGAGGAATCTGGAAATTCATATGGCTCCCACATATTTCTACGATTACTTTGCGATCGAATGAACCACTTACATACGATACCAATTTCCCTTTGTCTCACGATAGTTTACTTATCCGAGGTTATGATCGTCGGTATCTCTGCATACCTAGTTCAACCTCGTTACCGATAAGTACTCTTTTCTCGTTCCCGTGATATGTGATCCCTTGTGATCCAGTCACATGCTTGCAAGCTAATTGGATGACATTCCACCGAGAGGGCCCAGAGTATATCTATCCGTCATATGGATGGACAAATCCCACTCTTGATCCATGTGTCTCAACCAATACTTTCCGAACACTCAATGCCACCTTTATAGCCACCCAGTTACGGTGTGGTGTCTGATGTCATCAAAGCATCCATCCGGTAAAGGTGATAGTCATGATCTCATGGTCGAAGGAATTAGGTTACTATGTATCAGAAAGCATATAGCAATTGAACTATTGAAATGACTTGATCTTTATGCTACGCTTATCTATAGGAGTATGTCCATCATATCATTCTCCTAACGATATGATCTTGTTTTTGATAACATCTCAATGTTCATGATAGGGAAACCTCAATCATTTATCAACCAACAAGCTAGTGAAGTATAGAGGCTATACTAGGGACTTCAAATTAGGTTTACAAATCACACAAGTATCAATGTTTCCTTGTTAATACTATTATAGCATGAATGTAAACATTTATCATAAACACAAAGATATAATAATAACTACATTTATTATTGCCTCTAGGGCATATCTCCAACAGTCTCCCATTGCACTAGAGTCATCTAATCTAGATTACATGGTAATATACCGAACACCCATGGCAGTTTGGTGTTGGTCATGTTTTGCCCTCGGGAGAGGTTTAGTCAACGGATCCGCCACATTCAGATCTGTGTGTACTTTGCAAATCTTTATATCCCCATCTTGGATATGTTCTCGAATAGCGTGAAAACGTAGCTTGATATGCTTCAGCTTCTTGTGTGTCCTTGGTTCTTGCGCATTGGCTATGGCGCCCATGTTATCACAGTAGATAGACATTGGGTCCAGCGCACTAGGAACCACACCCAGCTCTGTAATGAACTCTTTCATCCATATCGCTTCTTTTGAAGCCTCCGAAGCAGCCATGTATTCCGATTCAGTTGAAGATCTCGCCGCAACGCTTTGCTTTGCACTCCTCCAGCTAACTGCTGCACCATTCAAAATAAATACGTATCCAGATTGTGATTTAGAATCATCCAGATCGGTGTTCCAACTAGCATCGGTGTAACCATTAACAACGAGCTGTTCATCACCTCCATAAGAAAGAACCATATCCTTAGTTCTTCTCAAGTACTTAAGGATGTTTTTGACCGCTGTCCAATGATCCACTCCTGGATCACTTTGATATCTGCTAGTTAAACTAACAACATATGCAATGTCGGGTCTAGTACATAGCATGGCATACATTAGAGATCCTATGGCTGAGGCATAGGGAGTCTTACTCATCCTTTCTCTATCTCCTGCCGATGTCGGACTTTTGAGTTTTACTCAAGATCGTATTAGGCAACATGGGCAAGAACCCTTTCTTGCTATCTTCCATTCCAAACCTCTTTAGAACTTTGTCCAAATATGTACTCTGTGACAATGATATTTGGCGTTTCGATCTATCTCTATAAATCTTTATGCCTAATATGTAAGCTGCTTCGCCAAGATCCTTCATTGAAAAACTATTATTCAAATATTCCTTGACACTATTAAGAAGGTCTACATCATTCCCAATCAACAATATGTCATCCACATATAGTATTAAGAATGCTACAGAGCTCCCACTCACTTTCTTGTAAATACAAGCTTCTCCATAAGTTTGTATAAAACCAAAACTTTTGATTACCTTATCAAAACGTTGATTCCAACTTCGGGATGCTTGCTTCAATCCATAGATGGACCGTTGAAGTTTGCATACCTTGTTAGCATCTTTAGGATCGACAAAACCTTTGGGTTGCATCATATACAACTCTTCATCAATATCTCCATTGAGGAATGCTGTTTTGACATCCATCTGCCATATCTCATAATCATAATATGCAGCGATTGCTAATATAATCCTCACAGACTTTAGCTTCGCTACCGGTGAGAAAGTCTCATCGTAGTCAACTCCTTGAATTTGTCGAAACCCTTTTGCGACAAGTCGAGCTTTATAGACAGTAACATTACCATCAACATCTGTTTTCTTCTTGAAAATCCATTTGTTCTCGACAACCTTCCGGCCATCCGGTAAGTCCACCAAAGTCCATACTTGGTTTTCGTACATGGATCCAATCTCGGATTTCATGGCTTCTTGCCATTTATTGGAATCTGGGCTCATCATCGCTTCATCATATGTCTCGGGGTCATCGGTGTTATCCACCAACATGACACTCATAACGGGATCATACCAATCTGGAGTGGTACGAGTTCTTGTTGACCTCCGAGGCTCTGTAGCAACTTCAACCGAAGTTTCATGATCACCATCATTAGCTTCCTCTCTTATTGGTGCAGGCACCACAGGAACTTCTTTCGGTGCTGCGCTACTCGCAATTTCGAGAGAAGGTTCGACAACCTCGTCGAGTTCTACTTTCCTTCCAGTCACTTCTTTCGAGAGAAATTCCTTCTCTAGAAAGGATCCATTCTTGGCAACGAAGATTTTGCCTTCGGATCTATGATAGAAGGTATACCCAATAGTTTCCTTCGGGTATCCTATGAAGACGCATTTTTCCGCTTTGGGTTCAAGCTTGTCTGGCTGTAACTTCTTTACATAGGCTTCGCATCCCCAAACTTTAAGGAACGACAATTTAGGTTTCTTCCCAAACCATAATTCATACGGTGTCGTTTCAACGGACTTAGATGGTGCCCTATTTAAAGTGAATGCGGCTGTTTCTAATGCATAACCCCAAAATGATAGCGGTAAATCTGTAAGTGACATCATAGAACGAACCATATCTAAGAGAGTTCGATTACGACGTTCGGACACACCATTACGCTGTGGTGTTCCCAACGGTGTCAATTGTGAAAGTATTCCGCATTTCTTCAAATGCTCGCCAAACTCGTAACTTAGATATTCACCTCCACGATCAGAACGTAGAAATTTAATCTTCTTGTTACGCTGATTCTCTACCTCACTTTGAAACTCCTTAAACTTCTCGAAAGTTTCGGACTTATGTTTCATGAAATAGATATACCCATATCTACTCAAGTCATCCGTGAAGGTAAGAACATAACGATAACCACCACGCGATGCTACACTCATTGGACCACACACATCGGTATGTATGATTTCCAATAGGTCCGTAGCTCGCTCCATCATACCAGAAAATGGAGTCTTAGTCATTTTTCCCATCAGACATGCTTCGCATCTTTCAAGTGATTCAAAATCAAGTGATTCAAGAAGTCCATCGGAATGGAGTTTCTTCATACGTTTCACTCCGATGTGACCAAGACGACAGTGCCACATATAGGTCGAATTATCGCTTGATTTCAAACGTTTAGCCTCAATGTTGTTGATATGTGTATTTCCACTATCGAGATTCAATAAGAATAGACCATCTATCAAAGGTGCATGTGCGTAAAACATATTACTCATATAAATCGAACAACCATTATTCTCGGACTTAAACAAGTAACCGTCTCGCAATAAACAAGATCCCGATATAATGTTCATGCTCAACGCAGGCACCAAATAACAATTATTTAAGTATAAAACTAATCCCGATGGTAGATGAAGAGGTAGCGTGCCGACCGCGATCACATCAACCTTTGATCCATTTCCCACGCGCATCGTCACCTCGTTCTTCGCTAGCTTCCGTTTATTCTGCAGCACCTGTTTCGAGTTACAAATATGAGCAACCGAACCAGTATCAAATACCCAGGCACTACTACGAGTACTAGTGAGATACACATCAATAACATGTATATCAGATATACCTTTCTTCTTGATGTTGCCGTTCTTCAAATCCGCCAAGTACTTTGGGCAATTCCGCTTCCAGTGACCTTCTCCCTTGCAGTAAAAGCACTCAGTATCAGGCTTGGGTCCAGCTATAATGATAAATGTGGTTATTATCATATCTTCACACTTATGATAAATGTTTACATACCATGCTATAATTGTATTAACCGGAAACATTAATACTTGTGTGATTTGTAAACTAAAATAAGAGTCCCTAGTAAAGCCTCTTGTTAAACTAGCTTGTTGGTTAATATATGATCATGGTTTCCTGATCATGAACATAGAGATGTTATTAAACAACAGGATCATATCATTAGGAGAATGATGTGATGGACATACTCCTATAGATAAGCGTAGCATAAAGATCAAGTTATTTCAATAGTTCAATTGCTATATGCTTTCTGATACATAGTAACCTAATTCCTTCGACCATGAGATCATGCATATCACCTTTTCCGGATGGATGCTTTGATGTCATCAAACACCACACCGTAACAGGGTGGCTATAAAGGTGGCATTGAGTGTTCAGAAAGTATTGGTTGAAACACATGGATCAAGAGTGGGATTTGTCCATCCATATGACGGATAGATATACTCTCGGACTTCTCGGTGAAATGTCATCCAATTAGCTTGCAAGCATGTGACTGGATCACAAGGGATCACATATCACGGGAACGATAAAAGAGTACTTATCGATAACGAGGTTGAACTAGGTATGCAGAGATACCGACGATCATAACCTCGGATAAGTAAACTATCGTGAGACAAAGGGAAATTGGTATCATATGTAAGTGGTTCATTCGATCGCAAAAGTAATCGTAGAAATATGTGGGAGCCATATGAATTTCTAGATTCCTCTATTGGTTATTGTTCGGAGAAGTGTCTCGATCATGTCCGCATAATTCACGAACCGTAGGGAGACACACTTAAGGATTCAACGTTGTTTGAGTAGTTATGGTATTATGAGAAAGAGACCGAATGTTGTTCGGAGTCTCGGATGGGATCCGGGATATCACGAGGTGATCCGGAATGGTCCGGAGAATAAGATTCATATAAGGAAAGTCCCGTTTCGGAGTTCGGAAATGATTCCGGTGTTTTCATCGGGAATGTTCTAGAAGGTTCCGGAATGTCCGGCACTCCGGAGGGGAAGGGGTACATGAATGTGTCATTGCATATTGGAATTATTGCATCATGTACTAAGTGTTCTCGCTGTTCCAAATAAAGGATTAAATTGAATCCTAAAACAGAAAAGTCAAATGGCCAGTTTGAAAGTCAAACGGCTAAAACAGGAAACTGAGGGAAACAAGCAAGAGGAGGTTGAAACCGACTTGGGGGAGGAGTCCCTCCTCTCCAAGCCGGCGCACCACCTAGGCCGAGTTGGGGAGGGATTCCCCTCCCTCCCCTTGGCCGCCGGCCCTCTCCACCCATAAAAGGAGGGGCAGGGCCTCCTCCTCTAGACACACAAGTTCCTATCCTCTAATCTCCGGTTTAGAGCCGTTTCGGTTTAGAGCTTCTAATTGCCCTAGCCTTCGGTTTAGAGCCTTCTAATTGGTGTGTCTAAACCCTAGACCACTAATAGCTCTCTCTCATACTCCACCATACTCGCTCCGGCTTAAGGCGAAGCCCTGCGAGATCTCCCCTCTACTTCCGGTACCACGCCGGTGTGCTGCCGGAATCGCGAGGAGAGTGCTACAACCTCCGCTGCCTGCTGGAACAAGGGAGAGGAAGGTCTTCGTCGAGTACCGAACGTGTGACCGATTGCGGGAGCGCTGCCGGAGCGCAGCGCCGGAAGGATCGTCTACGCGATCTTGAGATCGGAAGTGTACGACTACATCACCCACGAGAATCTGCTCTCGTTAACCGCTTTGGAATCTTCGAGGGTAAGTTATTCCATCGACTCGTTGCTACAATCTAGTAGATAGATCTTGGCTTGTTTGTTTGTATGCGATAGAAAATTTTTGTTTTCCATGCTACGAACCCCTACAGTGGTATCAGAGCCGTGTCTATATGTAGATCTGTTGCACGAGTAGAACACAATGGTCATTGTGGGCGTTGATGCTTTTATTGTCGATTGCTTCTTGTGTACTTTGCATCTTGCGGTATGTTGGGATGAAGCGGCCCGGGCTAACCTTACATGACATCGTTCATGAGACTTGCTCCACGCTTGACATGCAACTTGTATTGCATAAGTGGCTTTGCGGGTGCCTGTTTCTCCTAGCATAGTTAAGATCCAATTTACAACGGGTGATTAACAATACTAGTATCAATGTTGTGGTTCATGTTCGTAAGTTAGAACGACACTTTTTAACAGCCCCAAACCACGTAAAACATGCAAAGAAAGTAGAGGCGTCTAACTTTGTTTTGCAGGGGTGTGCAGTGATGTGATATGGCCATGATTGTGATTATATATGATGTATGCAATGTTCCTTATTGTAAGTCGGCAACCGGCAGGAGCCATATGGTTGTCTTTAATTTATGTTAAGACCCGCGTGTCTATTCAAAGTAGTTGTAATAGTTGAAGCCGGTGGACGACAGCCATGGAGAAGCGTCATTGACCTTGATGCAATGCCGGTGATGATGGAAATCATGTTCGTGCTTGAAGATGGAGATCGGAAGCACAAAGAAGACAGGCCATATCATATCACATATTATGAATTGCATGTGATGTTAATCCTTTATGCATCTTGTATTGCTTAGTAGACGACGGTAGCATTATAAGATGATCCCTCATGCACATGAATTTCAAGTCATAAAGTGTTCACCCTTAGTTAGCACCGTTGCTAAAGCTTGTTGTTTCGAAGCACCACGTGATGATCGGGTGTGTTAGATTCTGCAAGTGTATACAACGTGAGCAAGCCAGATTTGCTCATGCAGAAACTAAGGTTTGATCTTGACGAGCCTAGCATGTACAGACATGGTCTCGGAACACGGATTACCGAAAGGTAGAGCATGAGTCATATAGTAGATATGATGAACATGTTGATTGTTCGCCATTGAAGCTACATCAACTCTCGTGATGATCGGTTTTGATGTGGTGGATTTGGTTCGTGTGATCACTAAAACAATGTGAGGGATATTGTTTTGAGTGGGAGTTCACCTAGATTAATTTAATTATTAATTAGAACTCAATTTATCATAAACTAAATCAAAGTGAATTTGCATAGTTGTTGTAGTCATTGACATCCGTTTACCACCTTGCGCTTAGTTATAATTGAGATGATAGAACTATAGAATTCTGGTTAGTTACTTTACGAACTGGTATCGTATTGTTTTGAAGTGTTAATCTAAAAGTTTAAAAGTCCTATTGCAAACTTTCAGTAAGTTCCGGTTACTCCATGAAGTTTAATAATTAGTATTAAATCAAGAGTAACAATTCCAAGTGTTAGTATATAAGTATCATGTTTGTCTCCATGATTCTTGATATTCAAAGGATCTGAAAGAGTTGTTTCAGAAACCATGATGTGTGGAAGATATTGTGATATCTGAAACGAAGTTTTGGTTGCAACATGATAGAGTATAATATGGCAAAGTTCATGTTCTTATATTTTGATGAGAATTTGCAAAGGGTTGTAGACACTTGTTGTCCTAATCCTCAAAAAGGTTTTGGATAGCAACATTATACTCGTAATTCATCGTTATAAGCTAAAGGTAGTTTGATCATGGACGATTCCATGATAAGGATGAATATTTGATGTAGGTAAAATGTTTACTACACCAAGAGATTACTAAATAAAGGAATTTGAAAGAACACCAAACATTTGATGATGGTGATCTACTTCAAAGTGCAAGTCCAAAGACATTGGTATTTAACTATACATGTTTTGGACTATGTGTCATATGTATGACTCCACTATTGATGTTGATAGATTCTTTCAAACAGAAAAGGAAATACTGAAAGAGAATCTCATAAATATATGGCAGAAAAGAAAAGACTAGAATTGTTCAGTTTAAGTATATAGATGATATACATGTTATGGCTATATTCTTTGCTTATTAAACAATGTGGTTATTAAGTATTTGATACTGAATTTGTTGGTGTGAATCGTCATACGAAACAACACAATTCATGAACTACAATGGCCTAAGTAACTAGCAAAAGAATATGTGATGATGTTCATCGAGAACAAATAAAGGGTTATTGTGTTGCTCGTTAAACATCAAAGCTTGCCTTCAAGATTTGTTTTATCAGGTATTATGAGAACAAAGGGGTTGTTCAAATAAATTGCCGTAATCCATAAAAGATGGATGATTCACAAATCTCGTTGGAGAAATCACATCCATAAAACTAGTGCTAAAAATGTCGAAAGACAAATTGATTGAAAGATCACTTAGGAAGTGACATCGCCGTTTAAATTATAATGGAAAGAAAACATGAAGAAACTCCATGTGGATGGAATTTTGGAGTCTTCTGATTTTTGATCAAATGACGCTTGTGAAACTTTCCTAGAGATAATTAAAACTTCGTTCATAGGCCAAAAGGGAACGAATGACTAGCTTATTGGAACTTGTATATATTGTTGTACGAAATCCATTATGTGTAGTCAAAAGCGATGGATTTCAACTTCATATGCTTTCTCCGAAAATTTGAGTGAATATATGAATATTTACTTAATAAGGATAAAGTATGAAACACTTGAAAAGTTCAAAGACTTTCAAGATGAAGTGCAAAATCATTGTAACAAGAATATGAATAGTTTATGATAAGATCATAAAGGAAGATATTTAAGTTACAAGTTTAGCATAATACCTAAGATTTAAGGAATCGTTCCGTGGATTTGCATTTCCGAAACACCATAAGAGTATGGAACGTTCGAGATATGTAATTAAACCTTGTTTGACATGGTTAGATCAAAGGTATAATTCATAAAACTGCCATTATATTTTAAAGATTAAAAGCTTTAGAGATTACCGTTTTTCCACTGAAAAGAGCTCCATCATAATCCGTTGAAATGACACCATATAAATTTATGGTTTGGGATAAAACCCAAGTTGTCCTTTCTTAAACATTGGTATGCTATGCATAAGAAAGATGTTTGCAACCAAAGTCGGATGAACCTGTCTTTGTATGTTATTTCGAATAAATGTTAAGTACTCCTCCATAACATCGGAGACAAAAGTGTTTGTCACTTAAAACGTCAAGTTTCTTTGAGAAGGAATTTTTTCGTGAAAAGTTAAGTGGGAGGACAATAGAACTTTGATAAGGTTAAAAGAACCTTAGCTATATGTGCAGAGTTGCGTAGCGCCGAAAAGTGTTCCGGAGGCAGCAACAATGCTCATGGCTCACGTACCTCAAAGGTTGTGGTCACGGAGATCCAAGTTCCTATTGAAACAAGTAGGTCGGATGAACAATCAAATACCAAGATTTGAGGGTTGAATAATTATTTGAGAATAATGAACCGACTACATGCAAAGAAGCGATGATGGGCCCTGACTCCGTCAAATGGCTTGAAGCCATAAAATCCGTGATAGTTCCATACATAAGAAATCAAGTTTTGAACTTGAAGGACCCTCGAGAAAGGTGTAAGACCTTACAGTTGTGTCTGGATCTATAAAGAAATAGACATGGATGTTTCACATCTATAATCGACATATTGGGAAAGAGTTCACAAAATGTTCAAAGGTTGACTATGACAAGATTTGATCTTTCATAGTGATATTTAGTCTAGATGGATTAAATGTAGCAACCACTACATATAATTTGTTATATGGTAGTTGAATAAACAAAACAAGTTCTTCTAATAGAATCGTTACCTAGGACATGTGCATAACACGGTCCATAGGGTTTTGTTAATTCAAAGGATGTTAAAAGCATATGCAAACTTCAATGGTTAAAGTGATCATCACGGAGTTGGAATCTTCACTGTGATGAAACTGTTAAAAGAGTTTAAAAGTTCATTAGAGACGATGAAGATGCTTGCATTTGCAAGAAATTAAGTGGGAGCGCTAAGACATATTTTCTAATACATTATGTGGAAGACATATTGTTGATTGGAAATAATGTATCTTTTATTAACACATATTAAGAATTTCATCCCGATGAAAGACTTAGGCAAAACCCAAATATTTGGCATCAATAGACGCTAATATGGTTGTGCCAGAAGTACATAGACAAGATATTGAATGAGTTCAATATAGAAACTACAAGAGAGGTTCTTGTCGCACAGAAAGGATTGAATGAGTTCAATGTTGATGATATATTCAAGTGTATTGACATTTGGTAAAGTGAAACAAATAATCAAGTATAGATTGATACTTGATGTATAAAATCACAAAGAGTATTTATATCAATCATACTGTGATATGTACAAATACAGATATGTCCTATGCTCTAAATGTTGTGAGCATATACCAGAATGATTCGTAAGATGATCATTGGACAATAGTAAGGATATTCTTATGATTTTTTGGAAGAACTAAGAGTATAATATTTGTAGAAGTGACAAATAGATGGTTAGTTCATTGTAAAAGTACTACACTGATACTAGTTTTGTCACAAAGTACAAATTAAGTTTATTTCAATCTAAACTAAGGGTGGCACAATATAATGGAAAGTGAGTTCCATAATGGATTTGGATGAGTTCCAAAGTTAAGACATTGTGACAGATACTACAACAAAAAGGCTAAGTATATGACTGCTATTTTAGCAGCAAAAGAGGGCATTTGTGTCAAGTAGTTTGTTATCAAACTAGGTGTAGTTCACAGTGGGATAATACTATGAAGATATATTGTGCGACAATATTATCAACATGTTTTAACCCCAAAGAGCTAAAGGTCACACCGAAAGACCAAATTTATACAAAGCCATCTCATTAGAGAATGAGTGATGCGTAGAGACACAAAGACATGCAATTACACACGGACCTGGAAGTGTCAGATCCGGAGATCAGTTGACCACTAGCAATCGTGTACATACAACACCGGAAAGCCATAGGTGTTGAATACACAAAGGTTTGAAACTAGATTATTGACTCTAGTGCAAGTGGGAGACTGTTGGAGATATGCCCAAGAGGCAATAATAAAGTGGTTATTATCATATCTTCACACTTATGATAAATGTTTACATACCATGCTATAATTGTATTAACCGGAAACATTAATACTTGTGTGATTTGTAAACTAAAATAAGAGTCCCTAGTAAAGCCTCTTGTTAAACTAGCTTGTTGGTTAATATATGATCATGGTTTCCTGATCATGAACATAGAGATGTTATTAAACAACAGGATCATATCATTAGGAGAATGATGTGATGGACATACTCCTATAGATAAGCGTAGCATAAAGATCAAGTCATTTCAATAGTTCAATTGCTATATGCTTTCTGATACATAGTAACCTAATTCCTTCGACCATGAGATCATGCATATCACCTTTTCCGGATGGATGCTTTGATGTCATCAAACACCACACCGTAACAGGGTGGCTATAAAGGTGGCATTGAGTGTTCAGAAAGTATTGGTTGAAACACATGGATCAAGAGTGGGATTTGTCCATCCATATGACAGATAGATATACTCTGGGCCCTCTCGGTGAAATGTCATCCAATTAGCTTGCAAGCATGTGACTGGATCACAAGGGATCACATATCACGGGAACGAGAAAAGAGTACTTATCGGTAACGAGGTTGAACTAGGTATGCAGAGATACCGACGATCATAACCTCGGATAAGTAAACTATCGTGAGACAAAGGGAAATTGGTATCGTATGTAAGTGGTTCATTCGATCGCAAAAGTAATCGTAGAAATATGTGGGAGCCATATGAATTTCCAGATTCCTCTATTGGTTATTGTTCGGAGAAGTGTCTCGATCATGTCCGCATAATTCACGAACCGTAGGGAGACACACTTAAGGATTCGACGTTGTTTGAGTAGTTATGGTATTATGAGAAAGAGACCGAATGTTGTTCGGAGTCTCGGATGGGATCCGGGATATCACGAGGTGATCCGGAATGGTCCGGAGAATAAGATTCATATAAGAAAAGTCCCGTTTCGGAGTTCGGAAATGATTCCGGTGTTTTCATCGGGAATGTTCTAGAAGGTTCCGGAATGTCCGGCACTCCGGAGGGGAAGGGGTACATGAATGTGTCATTGCATATTGGAATGATTGTATCATGTACTAAGTGTTCTCGATGTTCCAAATAAAGGATTAAATTGAATCCTAAAACTGAAAAGTCAAATGGCCAGTTTGAAAGTCAAACGGCTAAACAGGAAACTGAGGGAAACAAGCAAGAGGAGGTTGAAACCGACTTGGGGGAGGAGTCCCTCCTCTCCAAGCCGGCGCACCACCTAGGCCGAGTTGGGGAGGGACTCCCCTCCCTCCCCTTGGCCGCCGGCCCTCTCCACCCATAAAAGGAGGGGCAGGGCCTCCTCCTCTAGACACACAAGTTCCTATCCTCTAATCTCCGGTTTAGAGCCGTTTTGGTTTAGAGCTTCTTATTGCCCTAGCCTTCGGTTTAGAGCCTTCTAATTGGTGTGTCTAAACCCTAGACCACTAATAGCTCTCTCTCATACTCCACCATACTCGCTCCGGCTTAAGGCGAAGCCCTGCGAGATCTCCCCTCTACTTCCGGTACCACGCCGTTGTGCTGCCGGAATCGCGAGGAGAGTGCTACAACCACCGCTGCCTGCTGGAACAAGGGAGAGGAAGGTCTTCGTCGAGTACCGAACGTGTGACCGATTGAGGGAGCGCTGCCAGAACGCAGCGCCGGAAGGATCGTCTACGCGATCTTGAGATCGGAAGTGTACGACTACATCACCCACGAGAATCTGCTCTCGTTAACCGCTTTGGAATCTTCGAGGGTAAGTTATTCCATCGACTCGTTGCTACAATCTAGTAGATAGATCTTGGCTTGTTTGTTTGTATGCGATAGAAAATTTTTGTTTTCCATGCTACGAACCCCGATATTATTGCCTCTTGGGCATATCCCCAAAGCATTAGGAATCACTATACCCAAGCTTTGAAGTTTCTTTGCGTGCCCAGACATCTTAAGCACATGCTCACTGACGGAGCTGCCCTCCTCCATCTTGCAGTTAAAGAACTTTTCAGAAGCCTCATAGCTTTCAATTGCCGCATGAGTCTCAAAAATCAATTTGAGATCCTCGACAATATCATATGGGTCTGAATCCTCAAACCTTTTCTGAAGCTCCGATTCCAAACCATACAAGATAGCACACTGAACTATGGAGTACTGATTCTTCCGAGCGAGGTAAACATTCTTTACTTCATCGGGAGCATCATCTGCAGGTGGGTCACCCAGCGGTGCATCCAACACATAGGTCAAATTACCAGCTATGAGGACAATCCTCAAATTGCGGAACCAATCCGTGAAGTTGCTTCCATTGTTTTTCAACTTTTCTTTCTCTAGGAACGCATTAAAATTGATGGTAGGGGCTGCCATTGATCTACAACATATTTGCAATAGTTTAGACTAAGTTTATGACAAATTGAGTTCAAATTAATTAAGAAATTAAACTAGGTGAACTCCCACTCAAAACAATATCCCTCACATTGTTTTAGTGATCACACGAACCAAATCCACTACATCAACACCGATCATCACGAGAGTTGATATAGTTTCAATGGCGAACAATCATCATGTTCATCATATCTACTATATGATTCATGCTTTACCTTTTGGTGATCCGTGTTCCGAGACCATGTCTGTACATGCTAGGCTCGTCAAGATCAAACCTTAGTTTCCGCATGAGCAAATCTGGCTTGCTCACGTTGTATACACTTGTAGAATCTAACACACCCGATCATCACGTGGTGCTTCGAAACACCAAGCTTTAGCAACGGTGCTAACTAAGGGTGAACACTTTATCACTTGAAATTCATGTGCATGAGGGATCATCTTATAATGCTACCGTCGTCTACTAAGCAATACAAGATGCATAAAGGATTAACATCACATGCAATTCATAATATGTGATATGATATGGCCTTTCTTCTTTGTGCTTCCGATCTCCATCTTCAAGCACGAACATGATCTCCATCATCACCGGCATTGCATCAAGGTCAATGACGCTTCTCCATGGTTGTCGTCCACCGACTTCAACTATTACAAATACTTTGAATAGACACGCGGGTCTTAACATAAATTAAAGACAACCATATGGCTCCTGCCGGCTGCCAACTTACAATAAGGAACATTGCATACATCAAATATAATCACAATCATGGCCATATCACATCACTGCACACCCCTGCAAAACAAAGTTAGACGCCTCTACTTTCTTTGCATATTTTACGTGGTTTGGGGCTTTCAATAAGTGTCGTTCTAACTTACGAACAAGAACCACAACATTGATACTAGCATTGTTGATCACCCGTTGTAAATTGGATCTTAACTATGCTAGGAGAAACAGGCACCCGCAAAGCCACTTATGCAATACAAGTTGCATGTCAAGCGTGGAGCAAGTCTCATGAACGATGTCATGTAAGGTTAGCCCGGGCCGCTTCATTCCAACATACCGCAAGATGCAAAGTACACAAGAAGCAATCGACAATAAAAGCATCAACGCCCACAATGACCATTGTGTTCTACTCGTGCAACAGATCTACATATAGACACAGCTCTGATACCACTGTAGGGTTTCGTAGCATGGAAAAAAAATTTCTATCGCATACAAACAAACAAGGCAAGATATATCTACTAGATTGTAGCAACGAGTCGATGGAATAACTTACCCTCGAAGATTCCAAAGCGGTTAACGAGAGCAGATTTTCGTGGGTGATGTAGTCGTACACTTCCGATCTCAAGATCGCGTAGACGATCCTTCCGGCGCTGCGTTCCGGCAGCGCTCCCGCAATCGGTCACACGTTCGGTACTCGACGAAGACCTTCCTCTCCCTTGTTCCAGCAGGCAGCGGAGGTTGTAGCACTCTCCTCGCGATTTCGGCAGCACAACGGCGTGGTACCGGAAGTAGAAGGGAGATCTCGCAGGGCTTCGCCTTAAGCCGGAGCGAGTATGGTGGAGTATGAGAGAGAACTATTAGTGGTCTAGGGTTTAGACACACCAATTAGAAGGCTCTAAACCGAAGGCTAGGGCAATTAGAAGCTCTAAACCAAAACGGCTCTAAACCGGAGATTAGAGGATAGGAACTTGTGTGTCTAGAGGAGGAGGCCCTGCCCCTCCTTTTATGGGTGGAGAGGGCCTGCGGCCAAGGGGAGGTAGGGGAGTCCCTCCCCAACTCGGCCTAGGTGGTGAGCCGGCTTGGAGAGGAGGGACTCCTCCCCCAAGTCGGTTTCAACCTCCTCTTGCTTGTTTCCCACAGTTTCCTGTTTTAGCCGTTTGACTTTCAAACTGGCCATTTGACTTTTCTGTTTTAGGATTCAATTTAATCCTTTATTTGGAACAACAAGAACACTTAGTACATGATGCAATCATTCCAATATGTAATGACACATTCATGTACCCTCCCCTTTCCCGGAGTGCCGGACATTCCGGAACCTTCTAGAACATTCCCGATGAAAACACCGGAATCATTTCCGAACTCCGAAATGGGACTTTCCTTATATGAATCTTATTCTCCGGACCATTCCGGATCACCTCGTGATATCCCGGATCCCATCCGAGACTCCGAACAACATTCGGTCTCTTTCTCATATTACCATAACTACTCAAAACAACGTCGAATCCTTAAGTGTGTCTCCCTACGGTTCGTGAATTATGCGGACATGATCGAGACACTTCTTCGAACAATAACCAATAGAGGAATCTGGAAATTCATATGGCTCCCACATATTTCTACGATTACTTTGCGATCGAATGAACCACTTACATACGATACCAATTTCCCTTTGTCTCACGATAGTTTACTTATCCGAGGTTATGATCGTCGGTATCTCTGCATACCTAGTTCAACCTCGTTACCGATAAGTACTCTTTTCTCGTTCCCGTGATATGTGATCCCTTGTGATCCCGTCACATGCTTGCAAACTAATTGGATGACATTCCACCGAGAGGGCCCAGAGTATATCTATCCGTCATATGGATGGACAAATCCCACTCTTGATCCATGTGTCTCAACCAATACTTTCCGAACACTCAATGCCACCTTTATAGCCACCCAGTTACGGTGTGGTGTCTGATGTCATCAAAGCATCCATCCGGTAAAGGTGATAGTCATGATCTCATGGTCGAAGGAATTAGGTTACTATGTATCAGAAAGCATATAGCAATTGAACTATTGAAATGACTTGATCTTTATGCTACGCTTATCTATAGGAGTATGTCCATCATATCATTCTCCTAACGATATGATCTTGTTTTTGATAACATCTCAATGTTCATGATAGGGAAACCTCAATCATTTATCAACCAACAAGCTAGTGAAGTATAGAGGCTATACTAGGGACTTCAAATTAGGTTTACAAATCACACAAGTATCAATGTTTCCTTGTTAATACTATTATAGCATGAATGTAAACATTTATCATAAACACAAAGATATAATAATAACTACATTTATTATTGCCTCTAGGGCATATCTCCAACACTAGGTACCAGCGATGGCTGCTGGACGTCCATGGTGGCGCTCCTGGGGCTCGAGGACGGCGGGGACGACGAGGGAGGGGGATAGAGATCGATGGCTGCGGTGGCAGGAATCACTAATGGAAAAAGGGTCTTCTGTTCGATGTGAACAACGCCAGCAGTCTCGGCCTGTCACAGCCTGCGACTAGTGGGAGCACTAGTCCCGGGCGTGAGGCCTCTAACGTCTAGAAACGTCCGTAGTCACTAGTCCTGGGCCGGACTAGATCTTTGGTCCCGGTCCGTAATAACCTGGAGCAGGTCAGTTGGTCTTTTCGTGGACTATTAGTCCCGGGTCGTATCACGGTCCGGGACTAGTTGTCCACCACTATATATTCTGCTTCCTGTCCTGCTGCCCTAAAGCATATGGTGGCCATTTTTCTCAAAGAAGCAAGCGAGTTCATGCCATTTTTTTCTCAAGATTTGTCAAGATTAGTTTGCAACCCCTAAATCCAAAGCTTTAAAAGGTTAGAACTTCATTATTTCATCTCTTATTGCTACTTTAGCTCTATAATGCTCTAGAAGTATATATAGAGATATGGATCAATGCATGCATGCTCTAGAAGTAGAAGGATTTTGATATATATGTGTAACAAATTTTGATTAGGCACATTGTGACTGAAAATTGAAATGTGTAATTTTAGAGTTTCAGAGCTTAGAATGGAATGAGGTTTTCACTGATAGAAAAATAATAAAAAACTCCACATTTATCATGTTGATTATTTTCTCCAATTCACAAATTGGTGCATGTAAATTTTTCAAAATTCAAAATTAATGCTCTAGAAGCTCTCAATATAACTTGTAATAATTTTATCATGTTGTGTAATGGTTTTTGATATACTTTTACTATAATGCAGATGGTCCGGGAATGGATGTACGGTACTGACAGACGCTCTAGCGAGTTCATTAATGACGTGCATGAATTCATCCGTGTTGCTGATGCAAACAAGCGCAGTGGTTTTGTATTCTGTCCATGTAGTGGATGTAGGAATCAGAAGGATTACTCTGACTCAAAAACCCTTCACAGCCACCCGTTGAAGTCTGGCTTCATGCCCAGTTATAATTGTTGGACCAAGCACGGAGAGAGAGGGGTTATAATGGAAGACAATGAAGAAGAGGAGGAGGATGACAACTATCATGGTTTCCCTAAGTAGGGAGATACTTCCATGGGGGATGCTGAAGGGGAGGATGAAGAAGAGACACATGATGAACCCGCTGATGATCTTGGTCGGACCATTGCCGATGCACGAAGAGATTGTGAAACTGAAAAGGATAGGAGAAGTTCAATCACATGTTAGAGGATCACAAAAAGTTGTTGTACCCAAATTGCAAAAATGGTCTGAAAAAGCTGGACAGCACACTGGAATTGCTGCGATGGAAGGCTGAGTGTGCTATACCTGACTCCTCATTTGAAAATTTGCTGAAAATGATGAAGAATATGCTTCCAAAAGATAACATATTGCCCGCCAGTACGTAGAAAGCAAAGAAGGTTGTCTGCCCTCTAGGTTTAGAGGTTCAGAAGATACATGCAATGCCTTAATGACTGCATCCTCTACCGCGGTGAGGAGTACGAGAATTTGGATGCACTACACTTCGGTATAAGATTAGACGATATGACCCTGGTGACGCTGAGGGCGAGCCCCCCGGAAGAGGGTTCCTGACAAGGTGATGTGGTATGCTCCTATAATACCACGGTTGAAACGCTTATTCAGAAACAAAGAGCACGCCAATTTGTTGCGATGGCATAAAGAGGAATGTAAGTCAGACGGGATGTTGAGACACCTCGCTGATGGGTCGCAATGGAGAAAAATCGATAGAAAGTACCCGGAATTTGCAGATGACGCAAGGAGTTTAAGGTTTGGTCTAAGTACAGATGGCATGAATCCCTTTGGGGAGCAGAGCTCCAGTCACAGCACCTGGCCCGTGACTCTATGCATCTATAACCTTCCTCGGTTATGCATGAAGTGGAAGTTTATTATGATGCCATTGTTGATCCAAGGTCCGTAGCAACCAGGAAACGACATTAATGTGTACGTAAGGCCATTAGTTGAAGAACTTTTACAGTTGTGGCACGAACCCGGCATACGCGTGTGGGATGAGCACAGGCAGGAAGAATTTAACCTCCAAGCATTGCTTTTCGTAAAAATCAATGATTGGCCTGCTCTTAGTAACCTTTCAGGACAGTCCAACAAGGGATACAATGCATGCACACACTGTTTAGATGAGACTGAAAGTATATATTTGGAACATTGTAAGAAGAATGTGTACAATGAGCATCGTCGATTTATTTTGGCCAAGCATCCCTTAAGAAAGAAAGGCAAGCATTTCAACGGTCAATCTTAGAAAACACTTTGGCACCGGTCAACTGATCAAACAAATCCTCTATCTTGGGTTAAGGGTACTTGTTCTTGATAGTGACATCATTCAACTTCCGATAATCCGTACACAAACGGTTACCTCCATCTTTCTTGTCCACGAACAAAACAGGTGATCTCCATGGTGACGCACTTGGTTGAATCAATCCAATTTCCAGCATGGCATACAGTTGCTTCTTCAGTTCCGCTAGTTCAGACGGGTTCATACTATATGGTCTCTGGGCTATGGGTCCGGTTCCGGGGATTAGTTCAATGATAAACTCGATATCCCGATCTGGGGGCATACCGGGCAAAACATCTGAAAATACATCGGGATATTCACATACTATCCGGACTTGGTCAATGGTAGGTTGGGCTATACTCTTGTTGCACTTGAATTGACGAGGTAAGGTTTCAGATACATGCTTGACTGATACTCTGGCTGTACTGGTCATGGTTATGGCTTTCTTGGCACAGTCAATTAATCCTTTATGTTTGGACATCCAATCCATTCCTAGTACTACTTCCAAACCTTTAGTTCCGAGTACTATCAGATTTGCATAAAAATCCATGCCATGGATTCGGATAGGGACGGCTTTGCAAATTTGCCTAGCTTTGGTGGTTGAACCGGGGATTTGAACAATCATAACATGCTTCAGTTTGGTGGGTTGAATCTTACTAGTGCATGCAAATTCTTCGGTGACAAATGAGTGCGATGCACTAGAATCAAACAATACTCTAGCAAGTACTGAATTAACAGAAAACATACCCAGCACGACGTCTGGCGCTTCCTGAGCTTCTTCAGCATGCATGAGAAAAAGACGGCCGTTGCGGTTGAGCGAATTCCCTGGGGCAAACCTTCTTCTAGGCTGAACACGACGCTGCTGATGAGCTAGGGCATTTGCATTGGGGGCTGCGGCATTCTTCTTAGGGCACTCATTGGAGTAGTGACTCTTATTTCCACAGTCATAACAAGTCACTTGCGACTTGTCCTTTGCTGCAACAGGCACAACATTGCTTCCAGTCCTAGGGGCAGTGTTGGTGTTGGTGGCAGCATTGTTGTTGTTGAACTTGGGTGGTGCACGGTTGAAATTGCCAGAGTTGCCGGGGTTGTTGTGATTTCCTCCAGGCCTTGGGTTTCCACGGTTGGGATAGGTCGGACGGTTCATCGGTGGTCTGTTGGTTCTCGGGGCAAATCCTGGAGATGGGTTGGGGCGATACTTTGGGGTATGATGGGTTCCTGGCTGATGCATCATGCGACGCTTGCGGTTCTCATTGGCTTGGTTGATCTTTCCTTCCATTTGAATGGCAGAGTCGACGAGGGCTTCAATATCAGCAAAGGGGATATTGACCAACACCATCTGCATTTCATCGTGCAGACCATTCAAGAATCATTCTTTCTTCTTGGCTTCCGTGTCGATATCATCCGGGGCATACCTAGCTAATGACAGGAATTTGTCACGGTATTCCACTACGGTCATCCTTCCTTGCTTCAGTTCTCTGAACTCATCTCTCATCCTCTTGATCAAACCCGGTGGCACATGGGATCTGCTGAACTTGACCTTGAATTCCTCCCAGGTCATCATCTGTCTTCCGGTCATTGCACGAACGCTGTTCCACCAGGCTCTTGCATCTCCGGCTAGATAGTGGGTGGAGAATAGAACTTTCTTGTTGGCTTCCACTCCTGCGACTTCCAGGTTGTTTTCCATGGTCTGCAGCCAATCATCTGCATCTAGGGGCTCTTTTGACTTAGTGAAAACAGGTGGGTTAGTGTTCTGGAAATTTTTGAGCTTAGATCCATGGTTGTCCTGATTTCCTTGGCCTTGATTGTTGTTGGCCATTTGAGCTATGTGCTGAAGGGTGGCTAGGTTGGCTTGACATTCTGCTCTTTTAGCTTCGCGGTCAGAAACCAACATTTGCAGGATCTGCAACATCGGGTCCGGGGATGAACCACTTCCTCCGCGAGGCATCTGAAGATATAGATAGGTCATGAGAAAAGAGGGAAATTTCTAAGGTTTAGGGACTTTGAAAAGTTTTTAAAGCTTGGCTCAGATTTTCTAGCAACTTGCTTTTCATTCATTCATTCATAGCACACGATACAACACACACCACAACAAAGGTAAACAGATGGTTTTAAGAACCATTCTGGAAACTACGATACAGTGGGACCGAATACAACTCACTAACGCTAGTGCTCAAGTGCTACTACTCCTCGGAGTCGGTGTAGTCGTCATCCTCATCATCCTCATCATCCTCATCGTCATTGAGGAAGTCAAAATCCTCCTCATCGGTGAAGAAGTCCATGGCTTGATCCTCCAGGAAATCATCATCATCGTTGAGATAGGAGTAGGGGTCTCAACTAAGGTCTTCTCCGATATTCTCCCTTTCCTCCAGCTGCATGTCCCTCTCGTGGATGGTCTCCTCCAAATCTGAGATACGGTGGCGAAGACGGGCAATGATGCGCTCCTTCTTGTCAAGCTGACGGCGGCGAGACTTGCGATCCTTCGCTAGCATGGCGATGGTCTGATCCTTCGTCCTGATGATAGCAGACTTGTGGTTGGAGTAGTCACGGGCATTGTCCAGTTCTTGCTGACGATCATACATCATGAAGCTAAGGTGGTCCAACTGAGTCTTCAGCTCGTGGTGGTATGGGGCTTCCAGTGGCTGTCCCATAGCATCACGCCTTGGGCAAAACTCAAAGCGGGTACCCTTGATCTGTTTGATACTCTGTCCACACAGACGGGCAAGAGCTTCCTGCATGGCCCTGGCAAGTCCATCGAGCCAGTTGTTCTCTCTTAAAGTGAACTGAATTCCCTCGGCAGTGAGTGGTTCAATATTTCCTCTCAGACTTGTAACAACTAGCCATTGCCGATCTTCTCCTTCCTGATCATTGAGCTGAGCTCCGAAGAACTCGGGGTATGGACGCTCCAGAAGTTCCGAAAGCTGGTCCAAATCCCGCTCAAAGATGAGGTCTCCTCCATTTCCCAACTGATAAAACTTGCTGTACTTCACGTCCATCTATAAGAATATAGGGTGAGTAAGTTAGTAGAGTGATCAAGTGTGTCAAATTTTTTATATTTTGCAAGAGTTTTTGGGGAACATGAATTTTCATGAAAGAATCAAAGTGATAAGAATGGGAATAAGTTTTTGTAAATATTTGCTTCCTTTGGTTTTGAAACTAAGTTTTTGATTCAACGTCCAGTCTAACTAGGGTCTCCTACGGTCAGGATGGCTCTGATACCAACTTGTCAACACTCAGATTTTTAATCCCAGATGCCTGTTATGCCATACATCGCAATCCCAGGATTACCATTTTTGCGAGACATAACAGATTTGGATATCACAGTACATCATCCATTACAAACCATACATAAGGTCTTACACAAATAAGGATCTCATGATCCAATTTGTAATACAACTCAAGCAGCGGAATAACATAATAATAACGGTAGCGTAGGCGAAGCTCCATCTTCGGGGTCACAGGCAATGCTGACGATGGGAGATGATCCTAGTTGTCGTAACCTTCCTGGGGTCCATCATCCTGGTACTCCTCTTCATAGTCTGGCCACGGGAATAGCCAGGGACAAAGCCATGAGTACTCTTTAAGTACTCGCAAACTAATACTAACAAGTGAAGGGGTTTTTGTAGTAGGACACTAAGCTCTAGGGTTGTTTTGCAAAAAGCCAGATTTACCTCTACTAAGTTCAGAAATGAAGAAAGCTAGTTGAAGTTTTATAACACCTAAGTGGGAATTTGAATTTCATATCACAACTCTGTTGTGGTCAAGTCAAAGTCTCAATTCATTTCACAAGTCATTTTGAAAACATCTAACGGGGAAACAGTATGGCCACTCCAACTGTCCATAACCGCGGACGCGGCTATTCGAATAGTTTGACATTCTGCAGAGATTGTACACTTTCACCACAACATTCGATACATCCGTCAGGAACAAACCCTGAATTCACCATACTCAGTATGCGGATAATCAATCCTAACCTTTCAATTACACGCCCTAGTATAAGCACCTCTCCTATGAGTTTTGCCTCCCAACCATGACCAACTGTCATCTTGGGTACTGCACAGGTGGACAATCTTCACAAGGTAGCCTCAGCTCAGACCTTGGCCGTGAGGGAACCCATACTAAGGTATATAAGTTTCCAGTCAAGCCCTACCCAATTTTCGGGTATTGTGGTGTAACACCCTCAGAATCGACCCTATGCAAGTTTTAGCGAAACCCGCCAAACCCGCATAGAAACGATTCAAAGGTGCCCACCAGGCACTTTCGTGCGGGTGGAAAACGAAGTAATAACATTACACAACAGTCCTCGATGGGACCCACAGAACAGATATATATAACAGCGACTCAATGAGTCAAGAATACAGATATAATATACAAAGATCCAAATCACCTTGAAAATGATGGAGCGTCCGACTACGGACAAGATGCAAATGGGGCTAAGAGCCCTGAAGAATAACCAATGGCGTCCATAACCCTGCCCAGGCCAAGCCGGAAGGGTAGCCCTGCTAACGGCGTCGATCTCAAAACCTGCTTAAACAAAAGGGGTGCCGACAAAGGGCAAAGGAAAAGAGGAGCGTCAGTACTGAGGCCAGTACACGGCGAGTCTAGAATTCGGCGGTCCTCACCTACATAGGTATGGTGGACTGAGCGGCAGTGGCAGCATGCACTAAACAACCTATAGAGACTCGATACAACTGGCGGTTATCAGATAGGGATAAGAATGACCTATCCGGGTCCACCCTGAAGCTAACACCAAACAAACCCATCCTGGTGTTTCCCCCTCGAGACCAAACGAGGAAGTCCACCGAGGAACTCACACAGTTGGCAGTTTTATTTATTCAGTTATAGTTGCAGCAATTACTAGTCAGGTGTAGATAATCGTCCTGATAAAATAAGCAGTGGGCCATTTTAGTTAACCATTCCGTTGTAGTTGCGACACTTACTAGTCAAATACAATTAGCATGAGATAACCCAAAAACCCAGCAGTTGTTGGTACTTTTATTTAGCCATTCCGTTGTAGTTGTAATACTTACTAGTCAGATACAATGGTCGCAAGCGACAACCCAAACAAGCAGTTGTTGGCAGTTTTATTAAGCCATTCCATTATAGTGAAGCTGATTACTAGTCATTATAAAGTCAAATTTATAGCACTACTTTAGTTATAATTGTCTATGATCGAGATACTGTGCTCCAAGTCGTCCATAACCGCGGACACGGCTTTCAGAAAGTTTTACCCGGCCGGGGTGCACCAATAGCAACACACACACGATCAACCTCGGAAAAACCAAATCAAAACCCAACGAGGCTTTCACGACAAAGCAATCACAGGATTCAGAAATATTTCAGGGGCCACCCCTTGGAGTACACCCGCAACGAAACTGGGCGGCTCCGAGACGGACTCAAGGTTTGTGGGGCCGGCTGTAAACGACTGGGAACCCGAAAACTCGGGGTGTCGATACCGCGAAAACGGGTCACGATCCTAAATAGTACAGTGTGCTCCTCGCACAATCGTAATAAAGCAGTAAATCATGGCATAAGTACAGGATCGTAAATAAAACCTCAAACTAGTTTGTGGCCCCAAGAAATAAGACTGAATCAAGCTCTGGCTAAGGGGGGCCCATAATTCCCCGTATGTGGATAGCGCGATAAATCAAGGAACATGTATCAAGCACTCGGAGTCCTACGGGACACAAGTGGACGGTTAACAACCAAATAACATCTATTGCCCACCTGTGCCTCTGCTTACCTACTTCAATTTTAGTTGTTAAACAATAATTAAAGTGAGCAATAAATAAAGCCATGATCATCTCCGACATTGAACGGGCGGAAATTCTCCAACAACTGTGGTACTTGACGACTCGCAACAGCACTTGAGCAAGCGACTACGACGCGCAAGTCCAACTATCTACCAAACAACAGGTAATAGGATGTGTCCAAGGCAATATACGGCTGCAAGGGATTTCACGGGTACGGAAACTAGAGCATCGCAACACAGATAGCAATAGATCAACAAGAGGGAATAAAGACTATAAAAGTAAGATAGGTAGAAAGGGGGAGATGCTCACCTGAAAACATTGTCGAAGGTACAACCGAAGATCGGGGCGAAGCTCACATCAACTCAGCGGCCTTATCCGCGAAGAAGCAAAACACTAGAATAAACACCGGATGCAATATTTAATACTATGGCAAAAGATCGGGCATGATGCATGTATGAGGTATGACATGGCAAAGGTGCGATGCGATTAGGTCATATTAAGCGGAACCGGGGTCCCGACAATTAATCAAACGGTTCAAGTTATTTAGAACCCCCGCAATTTAAATGTTGTTTTAGCATGGCAAAAGATAGCACCGGCTCGCTACACAAATTTAAATGAGGCCAATATAAGACTAGATTTGCCCGCATATGGGCCCCATATTTAATTTAGGTGAATCGGCAAAAGGCCCCCAAACCACATGACAAGGATGCACGCATGAACAATTGATATGCGGCAAGTTGTATTATATTATAAATAGGGTTTCGGAAAGGGGTTCACACATTAGAGGGCCTCGACGAACTTGGGGTTCCGGGGGTTCGGGATCCGGTCTCGGGGTTCAGGGTTCGACGGGAACGAGGTTCGGACTCCAGGATCGGTCTTCGGATCTCAACATGGCCGGTCTTGGTGACGATCTTGTCCGATGGGGATCTTGGTTCAACATCATCGCGGTCTTCGGGTCCGAGGGTTAGACCTTAGCGTCCGAGGGAAGTTCATGTCGTATCCGTGTCGACGACCTTGGCGTTCAGGGGTAGTTCCCGGTGTCCCGAGGAGAAGATCTTGGCGTCCGAGGGTTTCTCCGCGTCCGTGGTGCGTCCGTGATGTAGATCTTGTCGGTTCCCTGTCGGAGGCCTTCGGGGACGGGGTCTCGGCGAACTTGGCATGTCGAGGTTTGGTTTCCGGTTCCGGCGCCGTGAAGGAGGCCTCGGTTTCTTGGCGTGGTTCCTGGGGTTTGTTTTGGTGGATGTCGATCTTGTTGTCGAGATCTGGGCCTCGGAAGATCTCGGCAGGAGGATGATTCTCGTCGGTTCATCCGGGTGGCACTGCGGAGGGCCTGGGAAGCGGGTCAGCGCAGGGAGGTTGGGGAGGCGGCTTGCGGCGCCGGAGGAAGCTCGGGGAAGACCCAGGGGCGCTGGCTCGCGGGCGGAGGCGCTGGGGACGCGCGGGGCCGCGGGACTGGGGGCAGCTCGCCGACGCGTGCAGGTCTAGAGGGCGACGGTGAGGCCACTGGCGGCGGCGCAGGCTTGCTGGTGACGGGGAGGCGGCGAGAGCGGGAGCTGCGGCGGTCGTAGACGCGAGGCCGGCGGGGAGCGAAGGTGGTGGCGGGGAGGCCCGGCGGTGAAGGCGACGACGGGGCCTGCAGGCCACGGCGGCGAGCGGGGGCGGCGAGAGGAGGCCGGCGGGGCAGCGCGCGGGAGGGGGAAGCTCGGAGGAGGCGGGGAGGTGCGGGGAGCTCCGGCGGCGGCGCGGCGGGACAGGGAGGAGGAAGGAGAGAGAGCGGGGGATCGCGGGGCCGGGGTGGGGCCGCGGGGCGGTCGGCTGTGGGGCGCGGCCGGGCGCGCCGGCGTGGGGGCGGCCGGAGCAGAGTGGGGTGGGGGAGGGTGGTCGCCGGGGCTGGGAGAGAGAGGGAGGAGGGAGACGCGCGGGGGAGAGAGAGGGAGGTGGGGGGAGAGCGGGTGCGGGTGGGGCCGGGGCAGACGTGGGGGGCTGTGAGCTGGGTGGGGCCAGGCGCCAGGGGGTGGGCTCGGCGCTGTCTGTGTGGTGATGGGTGTGTGCGGGTCGGGTGGGGAGTCCAGGGTGGAGGGAATGGGGAGGTGAGGTGGCAGTGTCTGGTTGGGTGGGGAAGGGAAAAAGGTGAGGTGTTGGCCTGGGATTGGTGGGGGTGAGGTGGAGGAGGGGTGGGTAGAATAGGTTGGGTAGACTAGGGATTTTTGGCGTGGACCGATTTTATTTCTGGGGGTGGTCGTCCGGGTCGAATCGGCCCGTTCGACTGCCCCCTAAAATAATTAAATATTTTATTATTTACAAACGGGACTTTTGCAAACCGCGGGTAGACAAAACAAAATAATCCGGAGACCGGGTTTTGGGTTTTGAATTAAAGACAGGGCGTTTAGAAAACAAAACCAGGCTTTTCAAAATAGTTTTATGCGAATAGATGCAAGCTGATGACGATGCTCAAATGCAATGCGGCATGATGACATGAGCATGCGGTCATGATGATGCAATGCACAAAAACAACGCGATTCTCTAGTAGTGGTTTTGCGGGATGCCACAATTCGACACCACTAACAATGGATCTCGCCCTCGAGATCCGCCTCACGGTACCGGAAGGAAGGTCGGCGATCTGCATCTTCTCGCTTCGTGTAGATCCTCGCGACACCACTAACAAGAGGTCGTTGTCCGTGATCGTCGGGAGAACACTCCGGGAACAAAAGGGTCGAAGGTAGAGGTATCAACAAATAAAGCCACCTCTAGCTCCGATGGATGGAGCAAAACTGCAGGATCCACTGATTCGATGTACAAGAGTGAATGATAAGAGTAGTCGGATGGTGATCAGTCCATCGCGCACCCAAACCATTACTCTGCACACGAATAGGCGGATTATGCAACCAACTCTCGGAATTAGACTGAAGATCTCGACAAGCGAGGTTCGGAAACAAAGGAGGGATGCAGACTCTGCATCGGATCTGGCGTAGATGATGTCGTCGCGTCGGAAAACACCGGAAGGCACGAGAAGGAACAAAGAGAAGTCCACCAGACGAAGGGTTCCTCGGATAGCATGAAGACCAGATGTAGCAACACCGTTACCAAAGGAGGAAGCGAAACCCTAAAGATACGACGGAAAACCCAACCACGAGAAGTCCTGGACTCGAAGAGAGAGAAGAGAGCGGATTCAAAACACGCAGAGGTAAGAGGAGAATAGCAGAGGGGTAAGGAGTAAAACCAGACCTAATCAGAACTATCCAACCGATTTTTCAAAAATAGTTTTGACACTCTACTTCGGCCGTTGGCTAGGTTATCCTACAGGCTGGACTTGTGGGGTATCGCAACTGCTGAGCTCTGATACCACTCTGTAACACCCTCAGAATCGACCCTATGCAAGTTTTAGCGAAACCCGCCAAACCCGCATAGAAACGATTCAAAGGTGCCGACCAGGCACTTTCGTGCGGGTGGAAAACAAAGTAATAACATTACACAACAGTCCTCGATGGGACCCACAGAACAGATATATATAACAGCGACTCAATGAGTCAAGAATATAGATATAATATACAAAGATCCAAATCACCTTGAAAATGATGGAGCGTCCGACTATGGACAAGATGCAAATGGGGCTAAGAGCCCTGAAGAATAACCAATGGCGTCCATAACCCTGCCCAGGCCAAGCCGGAAGGGTAACCCTGCTAACGGCGTCGATCTCAAAACCTGCTTAAACAAAAGGGGTGCCGACAAAGGGCAAAGGAAAAGAGGAGCGTCAGTACTGAGGCCAGTACACGGCGAGTCTAGAATTCGGTGGTCCTCGCCTACATAGGTATGGTGGACTGAGCGGCAGCGGCAGCATGCACTAAACAACCTATAGAGACTCGATACAACTGGCGGTTATCAGATAGGGATAAGAATGACCTATCCGGGTCCACCCTGAAGCTAACACCAAACAAACCCATCCTGGTGTTTCCCCCTCGAGACCAAACGAGGAAGTCCACCGAGGAACTCACACAGTTGGCATTTTTATTTATTCAGTTATAGTTGCAGCAATTACTAGTCAGGTGTAGATAATCGTCCTGATAAAATAAGCAGTGGGCCATTTTAGTTAACCATTCCGTTGTAGTTGCGACACTTACTAGTCAAATACAATTAGCATGAGATAACCCAAAAACCCAGCAGTTGTTGGTACTTTTATTTAGCCATTCCGTTGTAGTTGTAATACTTACTAGTCAGATACAATGGTCGCAAGCGACAACCCAAACAAGCAGTTGTTGGCAGTTTTATTAAGCCATTCCATTATAGTGAAGCTGATTACTAGTCATTATAAAGTCAAATTTATAGCACTACTTTAGTTATAATTGTCTATGATCGAGATACTGTGCTCCAAGTCGTCCATAACCGCGGACACGGCTTTCAGAAAGTTTTACCCGACCGGGGTGCACCAATAGCAACACACACACGATCAACCTCGGAAAAACCAAATCAAAACCCAACAAGGCTTTCACGACAAAGCAATCACAGGATTCAGAAATATTTCAGGGGGCCACCCCTTGGAGTACACCCGCAACGAAACTGGACGGCTCCGAGACGGACTCAAGGTTTGTGGGGCCGACTGTAAACGACTGGGAACCCGAAAACTCGGGGTGTCGATACCGCGAAAACGGGTCACGATCCTAAATAGTACAGTGTGCTCCTCGCACAATCGTAATAAAGCAGTAAATCATGGCATAAGTACAGGATCGTAAATAAAACCTCAAACTAGTTTGTGGCCCCAAGAAATAAGACTGAATCAAGCTCTGGCTAAGGGGGGCCCATAATTCCCCGTATGTGGATAGCGCGATAAATCAAGGAACAGGTATCAAGCACTCGGAGTCCTACGGGACACAAGTGGACGGTTAACAACCAAATAACATCTATTGCCCACCTGTGCCTCTGCTTACCTACTTCAATTTTAGTTGTTAAAAAATAATTAAAGTGAGCAATAAATAAAGCCATGATCATCTTCAACATTGAACGGGCGGCAATTCTCCAACAACTGTGGTACTTGACGACTCGCAACAGCACTTGAGCAAGCGACTACGACGCGCAAGTCCAACTATCTACCAAACAACAGGTAATAGGATGTGTCCAAGGCAATATACGGCTGCAAGGGATTTCACGGGTACGGAAACTAGAGCATCGCAACACAGATAGCAATAGATCAACAGGAGGGAATAAAGACTATAAAAGTAAGATAGGTAGAAAGGGGGAGATGCTCGCCTGAAAACATTGTCGAAGGTACAACCGAAGATCGGGGCGAAGCTCACATCAACTCAGCGGCCTTATCCGCGAAGAAGAAAAACACTAGAATAAACACCGGATGCAATATTTAATACTACGGCAAAAGATCGGGCATGATGCATGTATGAGGTATGACATGGCAAAGGTGCGATGCGATTAGGTCATATTAAGCGGAACCGGGGTCCCGACAATTAATCAAACGGTTCAAGTTATTTAGAACCCCCGCAATTTAAATGTTGTTTTAGCATGGCAAAAGATAGCACCGGCTTGCTACACAAATTTAAATGAGGCCAATATAAGACTAGATTTGCCCGCATATGGGCCCCATATTTAATTTAGGTGAATCGGCAAAAGGCCCCCAAACCACATGACAAGGATGCACGCATGAACAATTGATATGTGACAAGTTGTATTATATTATAAATAGGGTTTCGGAAAGGGGTTCACACATTAGAGGGCCTCGACGATCTTGGGGTTCCGGGGGTTCGGGGTCCGGTCTCGGGGTTCAGGGTTCGACGGGAACGAGGTTCGGACTCCGGGATCGGTCTTCGGATCTCAACATGGTCGGTCTTGGTGACGATCTTGTCCGATGGGGATCTTGGTTCAACATCATCGCGGTCTTCGGGTCCGAGGGTTCGACCTTGGCGTCTGAGGGAAGTTCATGTCGTATCCGTGTCGACGCCTTGGTGTTCAGGGGGAGTTCCCGGTGTCCTGAGGAGAAGATCTTGGCGTCCGAGGGTTTCTCCGCGTCCGTGGTGTGTCCGTGATGTAGATCTTGTCGGTTCCCTGTCGGAGGCCTTCGGGGACGGGGTCTCGGCGAACTTGGCGTGTCGAGGTTCGGTTTCCGGTTCCGGGGCCGTGAAGGAGGCCTCGGTTTCTTGGCGTGGTTCCTGGGGTTTGTT
This sequence comes from Avena sativa, assembly GCA_916181665.1. Lineage (NCBI taxonomy): Eukaryota > Viridiplantae > Streptophyta > Magnoliopsida > Poales > Poaceae > Avena > Avena sativa. Next base: position 47,468,381 of record OV702279.1, on the reverse strand, counting down.
TTGGTGGATGTCGATCTTGTTGTCGAGATCTGGGCCTCGGAAGATCTCGGCAGGAGGATGATTCTCGTCGGGTCATCCGGGTGGCACTGCGGAGGGCCTAGGAAGCGGGTCAGCGCAGGGAGGTTGGGTAGGGCGGCTTGCGGCGCCGGAGGAAGCTCGGGGAAGGCCCAGGGGCGCTGGCTCGCGGGCGGAGGCGCTGGGGACGCGCGGGGCCGCGGGACTGGGGGCAGCTCGCCGACGCGTGCAGGGCCAGAGGGCGATGGCGAGGCCACCGGCGGCGGCGCAGGCTTGCTGGTGACGGGGAGGCGGCGAGAGCGGGAGCCGCGGCGGTGGTAGACGCGAGGCCGGCGGGGAGCGAAGGTGGTGGCGGGGAGACCCGGCGGTGAAGGCGACGACGGCGCCTGCGGGCCACGGCGGCGAGCGGGGGCGGCGAGAGGAGGCCGGCGGGGCAGCGCGCGGGAGGGGGAAGCTTGGAGGAGGCGGGGAGGTGCGGGGAGCTCCGGCGGCGGCGCGGCGGGACAGGGAGGAGGAAGGAGAGAGAGCGGGGGATCACGGGGCCGGGGTAGGGCCGCGGGGCGGTCGGCTGTGGGGCGCGGTCGGGCGCGCCGACACGGGGGCGGCCGGAGCAGAGCGGGGTGGGGGAGGGTGGTCGCCGGGGCTGGGAGAGAGAGGGAGGAGGGAGACGCGCGGGGGAGAGAGGGTGCGGGTGGGGCCGGGGCAGACGTGGGGGGTTGTGAGCTGGGTGGGGCCAGGCGCCAGGGGGTGGGCTCGGGGCTGTCTGTGTGGTGATGGGTGTGTGCAGGTCGGGTGGGGAGTCCAGGGTAGAGGGAATGGGGAGGTGAGGTGGCAGTGTCTGGTTGGGTGGGGAAGGGAAAAAGGTGAGGTGTTGGCCTGGGATTGGTGGGGGTGAGGTGGAGGAGGGGTGGGTAGAATAGGTTGGGTAGACTAGGGATTTTTGGGGTGGACCGATTTTATTTCTAGGGGTGGTCGTCCGGGTCGAATCGGCCCGTTCGACTGCCCCCCTAAAATAATTAAATATTTTATTATTTACAAACGGGACTTTTGCAAACCGCGGGTAGACAAAACAAAATAATCCGGAGACCGGGTTTTGGGTTTTGAATTAAAGACAGGGCGTTTAGAAAACAAAACCAGGCTTTTCAAAATAGTTTTATGCGAATAGATGCAAGATGATGACGATGCTCAAATGCAATGCGGCATGATGACATGAGCATGCGGTCATGATGATGCAATGCACAAAAACAACGTGATTCTCTAGTAGTGGTTTTGCAGGATGCCACATGTGGTTATACGGTAAAATTGGAATGGTATCGTATCCAGACAACCATAAGTTTTATAAAGGGGTAAGGCTCATGCCTCAAAATTTTCATCATCAAAATCATCTGGTGTTCGGAAACACATGTCAAAACATCTCAGTAGAATGACTCATCATTCTAAGGTTTTCATAACCATTTTCACCAAGTGTTCCCATCTAAAGTTCATCAAGTTTTATGCTTAGCACTAGCATCTACAAGTGGGGTAAGTACTAATGAGGGGTGGTAAACAAGTGGATTTTAACTAAGTTCAATCTCATGCCTTAGGATGACATCAAGATTATCTGGATTAGGCCAAATTTAATGCTCTTTATACAACCTTCAATTATCATCCTAGAATCTACAAGTTACTTAAGTAAACTCTAAGAGAAAGCTTTGATAAAGAAATAAAGTATAAAGCTTGCAAGTAAAACTAGGAGTGGGTATCATCAAAGGTGTCCAACCAAGCATGCTTAGTGCATTGCATAGGTTATCTAACTTTCATAAGTGCAAGTGTTATCTTGCCTTGTGTAGAGCAGTGGTTGAAGTTCTCCTCGGCTTGTTCTTCGTAGTATCCTCCTTCCTCCTCGTATCTTTGGTCGGTACTAGCGTCTATAAATAAGTACGAGGTACACAATCACCAAACAATACTTAACTATTTTCAATCATCACACAAAAGGGTACTATAGATGATCTAGCATCATCACTAACATTAAAAGATTAAAGCCTTTGTCTTATTTATTTTATTTTTAGAAAAGTAATTTCTACTCATTGAAAAACTACTTAAGGGTTAATATTCTCCAACTCAAACAAGGGATCATGTGGACACATGTCATCACCACATATTTCAGTACATGGGAATGTGATTTAAAGTGGTGTCACAATTTAATAAGGTTTAACCTTTTATTTCAATTAAATAAAGTGACTAGAAATGCCTATGTGGCATTATTTTGTTACTTGAACATTATTTCTGTAAGTAAACCCATATGTTTTTATATATTCTGAAAGGTATGATCAAATGTGATTTTTGAGAGTTGGAATCAACTCAAAAGCTATTATGGTTGAAATTTGAAAAAAAATTGAATGCAGAAAAGCTTTTGACTTGTTTATTTTACCAGGGTTGATCTGCAGATCCAAATGACTTGAATCCAGCGGGCTTGGATTAAGAATTTCAATACCTTTCTAACAAAATTGGTTTCATGCAATTTGGTTCATTGAATCGAGCTGGGTGGATTTTTGAAACTAGGTACAGAAATGAGTTTGAATTAAATAGAAAATTCTATATTCAAACGCTTGGGCTGCGCGAGAAAGGTTGGGCCGGACCAGTGTCACTCCACAGCGTGGGTCTTAGCTGACAGGGGGTTCCACCCGTCAGTGGCTCATAACACGCGAAGCGGTACGGGGCGATGTGGGTTGTTGGATTAGAAGTGAGATCAACGGCCGAGGGTCGTCATCAACGACGAACATGTCACCGGCGAGCTCGAACTCTAGCGACTCGGTGGGGGTGCATAGGGGGCATACCGGGGCTCCAGCGACAATGGCGAGGCGGGCAAACGACGAAGTCGATGACGACGAACTCAGGGATGGTCGCTGCAGCTCCGGGGGTGGTCGAAATCAACGTCTCCCTTCTTCTCCAGAGGCGGCCTGCTCCGGCGCAATTTCGGTGATGCGCTTCTCGCTTTGCTCCGGCTAAGGGGTGGAATGATCAGTGAGGTTAGGGGAGTGAGATGGTGTGAAGAAATCGAGCGGGGGTCGTCTCCTTTTATAGGCTCGACGGCGAGACCGAGAGGGATGGGCAGGCAACGATGGCGACACGGATACGGGCGGCTAGAGGTATGGATGCGGTTGGTGATCGACGGGCGGTCTCCTGGCGATGCTCTAGAGCTTAAATGCGCGTGTAGGGGCGGTGGCAATTGGTCGGTAATGTGCGGTGTTCTGCGAGGCAGAGGCGGCGAACTCCACGGCGAGCGGTGGCTACAGGGTACGGGCGATGAAACGAACATGTCTGGTGGTCTCCTGGGATGGTGGGGTGCATGCTGGCGGGCGGCGAGTGCTCGAGGTGGTCGGGTTGCGTGGGAACGGCGCATGCACTGGGGTGCGCGTTGGCATGGTCGACAGCGGAGCGGGCGCGGTGTTCCTGGCGGCTTTGGTCTCTGTCTTTGAGCTAGGGCTGGTCGAGAGGGGTCGATGAGGCATGGGCTACCTCCCAGACAAGGTTGGCACAACTAGTTCTTCATCTAGCTTGCTGTCCACACTAGGGTGACATGGTGAGGCTCGGCCTGCTCACCATTGATGGCATTGGCAAGCTCACAGTGGTGCTAGTGGTTAGTAAAAGGGTGTTATATGATCTACTAAGGCAAGTTGCAACCAGGGAGGGAACAAGGTTGGCCAAAACAATGCTCAAAATAGTGTTTGTGATTTTGTTGATTTGAATCTGCAACCTGTTTGATGAAATGGCCGCAAGAACTTGAGTTTTGAATTTTGAAAAGATTATTGGTGGGTGTGCTAGACATGTGCTGGAGACTCTGTGGGTGCTTGGGTTTTGAAAATTGAGTTTGTTTGAGTGGTTTTTGAAATAGTGGGATCTTCTCATATGAGATAGATTCAATTTTAAACTGTCATTTAAACTTGATATTTGAATTTTTCTGGATGATCACAAAGTGGGCCTTGGTACCTTATCATGAGTACTAACAAGGGGTGCAAGGATCCATACAAGTTTCTGTTGAGTTTTGAAAATTAGAGATAGCCAAAGTAGGCATGGGAGTTAATTTGGCCAAAGTGACCATTCACTTAATTTATTCATTTTGAGTTGTTTGTCTTTGGGAAAAGTTTGGGGATTGTTTAGATGATGTTTATTTCACCTAAGAATCATTTTACAAGCAAAGAAACACAGAACCATGGCAATTTAAAAGAATTCAAACTTTAATACACACACATATGAAGGCTTTCATATTTTTAGTTGGAAAAGTTTTTGTTAACCCTAATTTTGATGATTAGAGTTTGATGAATCCAAGTTTAATATTTTTGGGATGTTACACCGGAGGACTAGGCTCCTCCGGCATCTCCCTCAAACTGGCCATAGTGGTGTCCCTGCTCCTGAAGACCATGCATCTTGGAGATGCCTCAAACTGGCTGGAGGACTGGACTCACAAGGATGCCTATTTATAGTACAAGTAGCTCGGCATAGTGTCGACACTCACGACATAATGTCGACACTCACTCCCTATTATTAGTGCTGACTCATGTTTTGTCCCGGTTGGTGTCTCCAACCGGGACTAAAGGTTCATCTTTAGTCCCGGTTGGTGACACCATCCGGGACAAGGTACAAGCCGCACAACATAATGTCGACACTCACCCCTATTATTAGTGCTGCCTGGCCCAGTCTGCCGCAATCCCTTCAGTCGCGGTTGGTTGGTCCAACCGGGACTAAAGATGAACCCTCTCTTTATAGGCATTTCCCTCTATTTATAGGCTGCTCGATCCAGCCTGCCCACCCTTTCCTCTATTTATAGGCTGCTCTATTTATAGGCCTTTTCCTCTAAATACAACAACATCATATTTAGTCCCTGGACTAGGTAACACTCAAGACATTTATTAATATTAAATACCGGGACAAACCGGGACTAGCTAACACTCAGGACTAAAGCCGCCCCCTTTAGTCATAATCATGCCTAGTCCTATAGTACACAGCTTTAGGGTCTTCTTCGTCATCGTCATCATCATCGTCATCGTCACCTTCCACTCCGGGGATCCTCAGCCTAGCCATGGCATATACTAAGGGCACCTGCCACTCCGGCCTCGAATTCACGGTGGGCGGGGCGGGGTCTCCTGGAAGACGATGCCGCTACTGCCGGGCGGGGGAGGGGCCTTCTTGTGGCTCTGTGGCGGGTGGACTTGTGGGCACCGCATGCGAGGATGGTCTCCCCCAGCGAAGTAGCGCATCCCTCCGATGATAGTACTGTTCGCCCACCACAAACGTCGGCCGGCTTCGTTGTGGTTCACCAGGGGCGGGCCATCACCCTCGTACCTGGCCAGCTCCCTTTCCCGCCTATTAGCGAAGAAGGCATTCTAGGTGTCGTAGTTGTTGGGATCCCACTGGGGATCCATCCGCTGCTCCGGCGTGAGCTCGTGGTAGAAGTGGTTTGTGATGGCCGCCTAGCATGCGAAACCTTGAGGGACGGGAGGGACGGGAGGGACAGGAACCCCTCCAGCGCTCAGCATCCAGCCGGTAGCCTGGCGGACAAGGGTAGCTTGATGCTCACAGCGCCTCGGTCTCCTCGAGGGTTAGAATGGCCCAGTAGGCATTGTCCATTGTTCTAAGAGAGGAAGGTGTGGATGTGTGGATAGCCATGGCGCGATTGCCCTAGATATAGAGGGAAAGGGCGGGAAAACTCGGCGAGAAGCTTTGGAAAATGGCGGGAAATATCTTTAGTCCCGGTAAGTGACTACAACCGGGACTAAAAGCTCTCGTAAAAAGGAAAGGGCGGGAAAACTTGGCGGGAAGCGGTGGGAAATGGCGATAAATATCTTTAGTCCCGATTAGTGACTACAACCAGGACTAAATGGATATTATATTAAGATTCTTTATTATTTTTTAAAAAATAATAGACATATTATTTGTTTTATTTGGATTTTTAAAATAAAAATATGATTTTCCAAAGTTCTATATTTGATTTGAATTAAAAAAGAAAATTTACAAATGAAATAATTTATAAACGATGCAAACAGATATATGGATATTATATTAAGATTCTTTATTTTTTTCTGATAGTAATAGACATATTATTTGTTTTATTTGGATTTTTACAATAAAATATATGATTTTCCGAAGTTTTATATTTGATTTGAATTAAAAAAAGAAAATTTACAAATGAAATAATTTATAAATGATGCAAACAGATATATGGATATTATATTAAGATTCTTTATATTTTTCTGATAATAATAGACATATTATTTGTTTTATCTGGATTTTTACAATAAAAGATATGATTTTCCAAAGTTTTATATTTGATTTGAATTAAAAAAGAAAATTTATAAATGAAATAATTTATAAATGATGCAAATAGATATATGGATATTATATTAAGATTCTTTATATTTTTCTGATAATAATATACATATTATTTGTTTTATTTGTATTTTTACAATAAAAGAAATGATTGTCCAAAGTTTTATATTTGATTTGAATTAAAAAAGAAAATTTACAAATGAAATAATTTATAAATAATGAAAACAAATATATGGATATTATATTAAGATTCTTTATATTTTTCTAATAATAATAGACATATTATTTGTTTTATTTGGATTTTTACAATAAAAGATATGATTTTCCAAAGTTTTACATTTCATTTGAATTAAAAAAAGAAAATTTACAAATGAAATAATTCATAAATGACAAAAACAGATATATGGAAATTATATTAGGATTCTTTATATTTTTGTGATAATAATAGACATATTATTTGTTTTATTTGGATTTTTACAATAAAAGATATAATTTTCCAAAGTTTTATATTCGATTTGAATTTTTTTTTTACAAAAAACAAACTAGTCACGGGTCGTGGCTCGAACTGGGACTAGAGGGTGCCTGACGAAAATGAAGCGCTGAAAACACACACTAGTCCCGGGCTGTGGCTTAATGCGGGACTAAAGGGTGGGTCTTTAGTCACGGGTTAAGCCACGGCCTGGGACTAGAGACCCTCTAGTCGCGGGCGGTGGCTTAGCCCGGGACTAAAGGTCCGTCCCTTTATATTCTGCGCGCCAGGGGAGGTGCTGCCCCAACACTTAGCATTTATCGACAAAGATGAAGCACGCACAGACGAAGACGAAGCAGGGGAGGTGCTGTCCGATTCCGCTGCCGCTCCGCCGTGCGTACGTGCTCTGTCGTGCCGCCGCTCCGCCGTGCTACCGCGCTCCGCCTAGCCGCTCCGGCATCGTGCTCTCTGCCTTGACTCGTGCCGCCGCGCGCCGCGCGCCTCGCCGCCTCGCCGGGTGCTGCCTCACCGTGCCGCCGCGCGCCGCCCCGCCGTGTCGTCACGTGCTACCACCGACGTCGATCGGTGAGAGCTCGAGGGAGGGGTACGGGCGGGTGTTTTTTTGTAATTATGAGCTAGCTAGGGTTATTAATTAGAATTATTGTTTTAGTTATTAGGATTAGTATTATATTGTTAGCTAGGGTTATTTTAATTGTAATTAGCTAGGGTTATTTATTTAATTATAATTAGCTAGGGTTATTTTTTAATTATTGTTTTAATTATAATTAGCTAGGGTTATTTTTTTGTTTTAGTTATTAGCTAGGATTATATTGTTTTACCACAATTATTATTAGGATTATTATAATTAGGATTATTGTTTTACCACAAATAAGATTAGGGTTATTGTTTTTTTTGTTTTAGTTATTAGGATTATTGTTTTACCAAAAATAATATTAGGGTTATTGTTTTTTTGTTTTAGTTATTAAGATTATTGTTTTATCACAAATGATATTAGGGTTATTGTTTTTTTGTATTAGTTATTAGGATTATTGTTTTACCGCAAATAATATTAGGGTTATTAATTTGTGTTATTAGGGTTATTGTTTTTTGTTTTAGTTATTAGGGTTATTGTTTTTTCTAACCTGTTTAACTCTCTTTCTGTTATAGATAATTAAGTCATGGATCCATCCGAAGATCCTGGTTGCATTGGTGAAGGTGTTCTTCAGGGCATGATAAGAGGTGACATTCCACTTAATATTACTACCGGTGAAGATATTTTGCTCGAGGAAGAGATATCCTCATATCTGAATCCATCCGGTGATGGACTAGAGGAAAACTGTAGGGTTTCGTAGCATTGAAAACAAAAAATTTCTACCGCATATAAACAAACAAGCCAAGATCTATCTACTAGATTGTAGCAACAAGTCAATAGAATAACTCACCCTCGAAGATTCCAAAGTGTTTAACGAGAGCGGATTCTCGTGGGTGATGTAGTCGTACTCTTCCCGATCTCAAGATCGCGTAGACGATCCTTCCGGCGCTGCGTTCTGGCAGCGCTCCCGCAGTCGGTCACACGTTCGGTACTCGACGAAGACCTTCCTCTCCCTTGTTCCAGCAGGCAGCGGAGGTTGTAGCACTCTCCTCGCGATTCCGGCAGCACAACGGCGTGGTACCGGAAGTAGAGGGGAGATCTCGCAGGGCTTCGCCTTAAGCCGGAGCGAGTATGGTGGAGTATGAGAGAGTCCTCAATGATCTAGGGTTTAGACACGCTGAGGAGGGGGCTAGGCCGGCGGCTAGGGTTGCTAGGCAGCGGTGGCGGTTTGCCCTAGGGCGCCGGCGGCGGCAGCAGGTGGCGGCGCCGGCGGCTTAGGGTTTGGAGGAGAGGATCTTGTGTATCTCTAGGAGGGAGCCCTGCCCCTCCTTATATAGGTGGAGGGTCCGGCCGACCAAGGGGAGGGAGGGGAGTCCCTTCCCAACTCGGCTTGGTGGTGCGCCGGTGGTGGGGCGGAGGGACTCCTCCCCAACTCGGTTTCCTCCTCCTTTTCCACTTCCCAAAAATAGCCGTTTGACTTTCAAACTAGGCGTTTGACTTTTCAAACAAGGATTTGAATTAATCCTCTATTTTGTTCAGTGATGACACTTAGTACATGATGCAATTATATCAACTTGATATAACACATTCATGTACCCTTCCCCTCCGGAGTGCCGGACATTCCGGAACCTTCTAGAACATTCCCGATGAAAACACCGAAACCATTCTCCAACTCCGAAACGGGACTTTCCTTATATGAATCTTATTCTCCGGACCATTCCGGATCTCCTCGTGATATCCCGAATCCCATTCGAGACTCCGAACAACGACTCTTTCTCATCATTCCATAACTACTCAAACAACGTCGAATCCTTAAGTGTGTCTCCCTACGGTTCGTGAATTATGCGAACATGATCGAGACACTTCTCTGATCAATAACCAATAGAGGAATCTGGAAATTCATATGGCTCCCACATATTTCTACGATTACTTTGCGATCGAATGAACCACTTACATACGATACCAATTTCCCTTTGTCTCACGATAGTTCACTTATCCAAGGTTTTGATCGTCGGTATCTCTGCATACCTAGTTCAACCTCGTTACCGATAAGTACTCTTTTCTCGTTCCCGTGATATGTGATCCCTTGTGAGCCAGTCACATGCTTGCAAGCTAATTGGATGACATTTCACCGAGAGGGCCCAGAGTATATCTATCCGTCATATGGATGGACAAATCCCACTCTTGATCCATGTGTTTCAACAAATACTTTCCGAACACTCAATGCCACCTTTATAGCCACCCAGTTACGATGTGGTGTTTGATGTCATCAAAGCATCCATCCGGCAAAGGTGATATGCATGATCTCATGGTCGAAGGAATTAGGTTACTATGTATCACAAAGCATATAGCAATTGAACTATTAAAATGAATTTGATCTTTATGCTACGCTTATCTATAGGAGTATGTCCACCATATCATTCTCCTAACGATATGATCTTGTTGTTAATAACATCTCAATCTTCATGATAGGGAAACCACAATCATCTATTAACCAACAAGCTAGTATTATATAGAGGCTTTACTAGAGACTCTTATTTTTAGTCTACAAATCACACAAGTATTAATGTTTCCTTATTAATACTATTATAGCATGAATGTAAACATTTATCATAAACACAAAGATATAATAATAACTATATTTATTATTGCCTCTAGGGCATATCTCCAACAGTCTCCCACTTGCACTAGAGTCATCTAATCTAGATTACATGGTAATATACCGAACACCCATGGCAGTTTGGTGCTGGTCATGTTTTGCCCTCGGGAGAGGTTTAGTCAACGGATCCGCCACATTCAGATATGTGTGTACTTTGCAAATCTTTATATCCCCATATTGGATATGTTCTCGAATAGCGTGAAAATGTAGCTTGATGTGCTCCAGCTTCTTGTGTGACCTTGGTTCTTGCGCATTGGCTATGGCGCCCATGTTATCACAGTAGATAGACATTGGGTCCAGCGCACTAGGAACCACACCCAGCTCTGTAATGAACTCTTTCATCCATATCGCTTCTTGTGAAGCCTCCGAAGCAGCCATGTATTCCGATTCAGTTGAAGATCTCGCCACAACGCTTTGCTTTGCACTCCTCCAGCTAACTGCTGCACCATTCAAAATAAATACGTATCCAGATTGTGATTTAGAATCATCTGGATCGGTGTTCCAACTAGCATCGGTGTAACCATTAACAACGAGCTGTTCATCACCTCCATAAGAAAGAACCATATCCTTAGTTCTTCTCAAGTACTTAAGGATGTTTTTGACCGCTGTCCAATGATCCACTCCTGGATCACTTTGATATCTGCTAGTTAAACTAACAGCATATGCAATGTCGGGTCTAGTACATATCATGGCATACATTAGAGATCCTATGGCCGAGGCATAGGGAGTCTTACTCATCCTTTCTCTATCTTCTGCCGATGTCGGACTTTGAGTTTTACTCAAGGTCGTATTGGGCAACATGGGCAAGAACCCTTTCTTGCTATCTTCCATTCCAAACCTCTTTATAACTTTGTCCAAATATGTACTTTGTGACAATGATATTTGGCATTTCGATCTATCTCTATAAATCTTTATGCCTAATATGTAAGCTACTTCGCCAAGATCCTTCATTGAAAAACTATTATTCAAATATTCCTTGACACTATTAAGAAGGTCTACATCATTCCCAATCAACAATATGTCATCTACATATAGTATTAAGAATGCCACAGAGCTCCCACTCACTTTCTTGTAAATACAAGCTTCTCCATAAGTTTGTATAAAACCAAAACTTTTGATCACCTTATCAAAACGTTGATTCCAACTTCGGGATGCTTGCTTCAATCCATAGATGGACCGTTGAAGTTTGCATACCTTGTTAGCATCTTTAGGATCGACAAAACCTTTGGGTTGCATCATATACAACTCTTCATCAATGTCTCCATTGAGGAATGCTGTTTTGACATCCATCTGCCATATCTCATAATCATAATATGCAGCGATTGCTAACATAATCCTCACAGACTTTAGCTTCGCTACTGGTGAGAAAGTCTCATCGTAGTCAACTCCTTGAATTTGTCGAAACCCTTTTGCGACAAGTCGAGCTTTATAGACAGTAACATTACCATCAGCATCTGTTTTCTTCTTGAAAATCCATTTGTTCTCGACGGCCTTCCGGCCATCTGGTAAGTCCACCAAAGTCCACACTTGGTTTTCGTACATGGATCCAATCTCGGATTTCATGGCTTCTTGCCATTTATTGGAATCTGGGCTCATCATCGCTTCCTCATATGTCTCAGGGTCATCGTTGTTGTCCACCAACATGACACTCATAACGGGATCATACCAATCTGGAGTGGTACGAGTTCTCGTTGACCTGCGAGGCTCTGTAGCAACTTCAACCGAAGTTTCATGATCATTATCATTAGCTTCCTCTCTAACTGGTGCAGGCACCACAGGAACTTCTTCCGGTGCTGCGCTACTCGCAATTTCGAGAGAAGGTTCGACAACCTCGTCGAGTTCTACTTTCCTTCCAGTCACTTCTTTCGAGAGAAATTCCTTCTCTAGAAATGATCCATTCTTGGCAACGAAGATTTTGCCTTGGAATCTATGATAGAAGGTATACCCAATAGTTTCCTTCGGGTATCCTATGAAGACGCATTTTTCCGCTTTGGGTTCAAGCTTGTCCGGCTGTAACTTCTTTACATAGGCTTCGCATCCCCAAACTTTAAGGAACGACAATCTAGGTTTCTTACCAAACCATAATTCATACGGTGTCGTTTCAACGGATTTAGATGGTGCCCTATTTAAAGTGAATGCGGCTGTTTCTAATGCATAACCCCAAAATGATAGCGGTAAATCTGTAAGTGACATCATAGAACGAACCATATCTAAGAGAGTTCGATTACGACGTTCGGACACACCATTACGCTGTGGTGTTCCCGGTGGTGTCAATTGTGAAAGTATTCCTCATTTCTTCAAATGCTCGCCAAACTCGGAACTTAGATATTCACCTCCACGATCAGAACGTAGAAATTTAATCTTCTTGTTACATTGATTCTCTACCTCACTTTGAAATTCCATAAACTTCTCGAAAGTTTTGGACTTATGTTTCATGAAATAGATATACCCATATCTACTCAAGTCATCCGTGAAGGTAAGAACATAACGATAACCACTACGCGATGCTACACTCATTGGACCACACACATCGGTATGTATGATTTCCAATAAGTCCGTAGCTCGCTCCATCATACCAGAGAATGGAGTTTTAGTCATTTTACCCATCAGACATGCTTCGCATCTTTCAAGTGATTCGAAATCAAGTAATTCAAGAAGTCCATCGGAATGGAGTTTCTTCATACGCTTCACTCCAATGTGACCAAGACGACAGTGCCACATATAGGTCGATTTATCGCTCGATTTCAAACGTTTAGCCTCTATGTTATTAATATGTGTATTTCCACTATCGAGATTCAACAAGAATAGACCATCTATCAAAGGTGCATGTGCATAAAACATATTACTCATATAAATTGAACAACCATTATTCTCGGACTTAAACAAGTAACCGTCTCGCAATAAACAAGATCCCGATATAATGTTCATGCTTAACGCAGGCACCAAATAACAATTATTTAAGTATAAAACTAATCCCGATGGTAGATGAAGGGGTAGCGTGCCGACCGCGATCACATCAACCTTTGATCCATTTCCCACGCGCATCGTCACCTCGTTCTTCGCTAGATTCTGTTTATTCTGCAGCACCTGTTTCGAGTTACAAATATGAGCAACCGAACCAGTATCAAATACCCAGGCACTACTACGAGTACTAGTGAGATACACATCAATAACATGTATATCAGATATACCTTTCTTCTTGATGTTGCCGTTCTTCAAATCCTCCAAGTACTTTGGGCAATTCCGCTTCCAGTGACCTTCTCCCTTGCAGTAAAAGCACTCAGTATCAGGCTTAGGTCCAGCCTTGGTCTTCTTCGTCAGCGTGGTAACTTTCTTACCACCCTTCTTGAAGTGTCCCTTCTGCTTAGACTTGCCTTTCTTGAATTTGGTGGTCTTATTGACCAACAACACTTGGTGCTCTTTCTTGATCTCCACTTCTGCAGATTTCAACATGGCAAAGAGTTCTGGCAACGTCTTGTTCATGTTTTGCATGTTGTAGTTCATCACAAAGTTCTTGTAACTTGGTGGTAGTGATTGGAGGACGCGGTAAATCCCCAAAGCATTAGGAATCACTATACCCAAGCTTTTAAGTTTGTTTGCGTGCCCAGACATCTTAAGCACATGCTCACTGACGGAGCTGCCCTCTTCCATCTTGCAGTTAAAGAACTTTTCAGAAGCCTCATAGCTTTCAATTGCCGCATGAGTCTCAAAGATCAATTTGAGATCCTCGACAATATCATATGGGTCTGAATTCTCAAACCTTTTCTGAAGCTCCGATTCTAAACCATACAAGATAGCACACTGAACTGTGGAGTACTGAGTCTTCCGAGTGAGGTAAACATTTCTTACTTCATCGGTAGCATCAGCTGCAGGTGGGTCACCCAGCGGTGCATCCAGCACATAGGTCAAATTACCAGCTGTGAGGACAATCCTCAAATTGCGGAACCAATCCGCGAAGTTGCTTCCATTGTTTTTCAACTTTTCTTTCTCTAGGAACGCATTAAAATTGATGGTAGGGGCTGCCATTGATCTATAATATATTTGCAATAGTTTAGACTAAGTTTATGACAAATTGAGTTCAAATTAATAATAAAAATAATCTGGGTGAACTCCCACTCAAAACAATATCCCTCACATTGTTTTAGTGATCACACGAACCAAATCCACCACATCAACACCGATCATCACGAGAGTTGATATAGTTTCAATGGCGAACAATCGACTTGTTCATCATATCTACTATATGATTAATGCTTTACCTTTCGGTGATTCGTGTTCCGAGACCATGTCTGTACATGCTAGGCTCGTCAAGATCAAACCTTAGTTTCCGCATGAGCAAATCTGGCTTGCTCACGTTGTATACACTTGCGGAATCTAACACACCCGATCATCACGTGGTGCTTCGAAACAACAAGCTTTAGCAACGGTGCTAACGAAGGGTGAACACTTTATGATTTGAAATTTATGTGCATGAGGGATCATCTTATAATGCTACCTTCATCTACTAAGCAATACAATGCATAAAGGATTAACATCACATGCAATTCATAATATGTGATATGATATGGCCTTTCTTCTTTGTGCTTCCGATCTCCAGCTTCTAGCACGAACATGATCTCCATCATCACCGGCATTGCATCAAGGTCAATGACGCTTCTCCATGGTTGTCGTCCACCGGCTTCAACTATTACAACTACTTTGAATAGACACGCGGGTCGTAACAGAAATTAAAGACAACCATATGGCTCCTGCCGGTTGCCAACTTACAATAAGGAACATTGCATACATCAAATATAATCACAATCATGGCCATATCACATCACAGCACACCCCTGCAAAACAAAGTTAGACGCCTCTACTTTCTTTGCATATTTTACGTGGTTTGGGGCTTTCAATAAGTGTCGTTCTAACTTACGAACATGAACCACAACATTGATACTAGTATTATTAATCACCCGTTGTAAATTGGATCTTAACTATGCTAGGAGAAACAGGCACCCACAAAGCCACTTATGCAATACAAGTTGCATGTCAAGCGTGGAGCAAGTCTCATGAACGATGTCATGTAAGGTTAGCCCGGGCCGCTTCATCCCAACATACCGCAAGATGCAAAGTACACAAGAAGCAATCGACAATAAAAGCATCAACGCCCATAATGACCATTGTGTTCTACTCGTGCAACAGATCTACATATAGAAACGGCTCTGATACCACTGTAGGGTTTCGTAGCATGGAAAACAAAAATTTTCTACCGCATACAAACAAACAAGCCAAGATCTATCTACTAGATTGTAGCAACGAGTCAATAGAATAACTCACCCTCGAAGATTCCAAAGTGTTTAACGAGAGCGGATTCTCGTGGGTGATGTAGTCGTACTCTTCCCGATCTCAAGATCGCGTAGACGATCCTTCCGGCGCTGCATTCCGGCAACGCTCCCGCAGTCGGTCACACGTTCGGTACTCGACGAAGACCTTCCTCTCCCTTGTTCCAGCAGGCAGTGGAGGTTGTAGCACTCTCCTCGCGATTCCGGCAGCACAACGGCGTGGTACCGGAAGTAGAGGGGAGATCTCGCAGGGCTTCGCCTTAAGCCGGAGCGAGTATGGTGGAGTATGAGAGAGTCCTCGACAATCTAGGGTTTAGACACGCCGAGGAGGGGGCTAGTCCGGCGGCTAGGGTTGCTAGGCGGTGGCGGCGGTTTGCCCTAGGGCGGCAGCGGCAGCAGGTGGCGGCGCCGGCGGCTTAGGGTTTGGAGGAGAGGATCTTGTGTATCTCTAGGAGGGAGCCCTGCCCCTCCTTATATAGGTGGAGGGGCCGGCCGGCCAAGGGGAGGGAGGGGAATCCCTCCCCAACTCGGCTTGGTGGTGCGCCGGCGGTGGGGAGGAGGGACTCCTCCCCAACTCGGTTTCCTCCTCCTTTTCCACTTCCCAAAAATAGCCGTTTGACTTTCAAACTAGGCGTTTGACTTTTCAAACAAGGATTTGAATTAATCCTCTATTTTGTTCAGCGATGACACTTAGTACATGATGCAATCATATCAACTTGATATAACACATTCATGTACCCTTCCCCTCCGGAGTGCCGGACATTCCGGAACCTTCTAGAACATTCCCGATGAAAACACCGGAACCATTCTCTAACTCCGAAACGGGACTTTCCTTATATGAATCTTATTCTCCGGACCATTCTGGATCTCCTCGTGATATCCCTAATCCCATTCGAGACTCCGAACAACATTCAGACTCTTTCTCATCATTCCATAACTACTCAAACAACGTCGAATCCTTAAGTGTGTCTCCCTACGGTTCGTGAATTATGCGGACATGATCGAGACACTTCTCCGATCAATAACCAATAGAGGAATCTAGAAATTCATATGGCTCCCACATATTTCTACGATTACTTTGCGATCTAATGAACCACTTACATACTATACCAATTTCCCTTTGTCTCACGATAGTTTACTTATCTGAGGTTTTGATCGTCGGTATCTCTGCATACCTAGTTCAACCTCGTTACCGATAAGTACTCTTTTCTCGTTCCCGTGATATGTGATACCTTGTGAGCCAGTCACATGCTTGCAAGCTAATTGGATGACATTTCACCGAGAGGGCCCAGAGTATATCTATCCGTCATATGGATGGACAAATCCCACTCTTGATCCATGTGTTTCAACCAATACTTTCCGAACACTCAATGCCACCTTTATAGCCACCCAGTTACAGTGTGGTGTTTGATGTCATCAAAGCATCCATCCGGCAAAGGTGATATGCATGATCTCATGGTCGAAGGAATTAGGTTACTATGTATTAGAAAGCATATAGCAATTGAACTATTAAAATGACTTTGATCTTTATGCTACGCTTATCTATAGGAGTATGTCCACCATATCATTCTCCTAACGATATGATATTGTTGTTAATAACATCTCAATGTTCATGATAGGGAAACCACAATCATCTATTAACCAACAAGCTAGTATTATATAGAGGCTTTACTAGGGACTCTTATTTTTAGTCTACAAATCACACAAGTATTAATGTTTCCTTGTTAATACTATTATAGCATGAATGTAAACATTTATCATAAACACAAAGATATAATAATAACTATATTTATTATTGCCTCTAGGGCATATCTCCAACAAAAACCTAATGTACCAAGGGGAAGACCGGATGGACGAAGGGCAAACAAATAACAACAATAATGATGGCCCCTCGACAGGATCCGGTGAGGTACAAATATAAAGCCTCGTGTTACCTCTATTCATTAACTGATCTAGATATATATGAATCACTCTCTCTTCTTCTTTTAGCCCACCGGATTGAAGCAATAGACAGATAGAACGAAACGAGGGCCGGACAAAAAGTTGGATGGTAATCAGAGGTTCACCATCGAAGAAGTAGATGATGATGGTGAACCGATTGCTCCAGAGAAGCACCGAAGGATGTTTATAAATCAATGCGAGGTGCTTGTTAGGGACAACCTGCCGATCACCATCCAAGAATGGAATCAGTCAAAGAAACCCGGTGAAGAATCCAACAGCTATGTCACCGATGATGCCAAAGATGACCTCTGGCAGAAGCTCATAGCGCATTTCATACTACCTCCAGAGTATGAAGAATTTGAGGTAGATGGTATTACCCCAAGGCCGGGTGGGCTTCAAAATAGAGCGAAAGTCAAGGAGTGGGCTCTGAGCAAGATGGCTGAACTGTACTGGAACCACAAGAAAAGTTTATACGCGAAATATGTCACGAAAAAGAAAACTCCAGACTTCAAAGGAGTAAACGAGAAGTTGAGAGAACAATGGCCCGATTTTTACAGTACAAGCAATTTGATAAAGCAAAGGCAATGTCGGCAAAGAACGCGTTAAATACTGGATAAAAGAAATACCATCATAAAATGGGGACAGGTGGCTACAAGAGTGCCGTCCCTAAGTGGGAAACTATGGAGAAGAAAATGAGGGCTAGAGGTGTCACTCCTGGTACAGATGGATGGCCCGAGAGGTCAAAGCATTGGTGGTACGGGCACTGGGGATCGTTGGACCCAGAAATAGGGAAGACATTATTTCATGAAAAAATTCTAAAACCCTCCCAAGACCTTGTTCAAGCAATGAACGATGCTCAATTGGGATTGTTCCGTCCTGAGAGAGAGAACGACGAGCTGACACGCGCCCTAGGGAATCCTGAAAAGGGAGGACAAACACGAGGCAAAGGCGCCGGTGTCTCGTGGAAGAAAGGGTTTCCTCAGTACGATGCCAGTTATAGAAGCCGTCAGAGAAAGAAGGACCGGGAGGTAGACCGGATCTCCAGGGTAGAGCAGGACCTAGCTGATCTGAAGAACCTCATGCAAGAAATTAGATAAAGGCCGCCGTCGTCAACTCACCCGCAGGCTGATGATCCTGCATTGGATCTTAGCCAGCGGAGAAGCAGTGTGGCTTCCACGGACGTCCGGGATGATGATCAAGCACTGCTGGATGATGCATTGGCTCCTCGCTACCCCGTGGATGATGTCAGAGAGATGGCACAATGTGAGCTACATCAGCCAATGAACAACCTGTCCTTCAAGGTGGCGATCGGCACTGCTTTACCTTGTCTACCTGGAGCACTCCACCATTCATTTCCGATTCCACCAGGCTATGCTCGTGTGATGGTGTATGACATAGTGGAGGATTTTGCGGACCTAGAGATTTAAATCACTACGCCTGAAGGCCTTACGAAACAAGGAGATGTCAAGCGCAACATCATTCTATGTAAGAAGAAGTACATCAAGTTTCTAGGCTCGGCGCTAAGGCCACTAACTCCGAGGAATCCAAGTCCACCCCGCATCGAATATCGTCAACCGCCAAGTCCACCCCAACCCGATTATCGTCAACCTCCAAGTCCACCCCGCCCCGCTGACGATCGCCGCAACAGGAGTACATCAACTCGCTCTCCGCCACCGTGCAATACTCGATCTCCGCCTCCGC
Organism: Avena sativa; assembly: GCA_916181665.1. NCBI lineage: Eukaryota > Viridiplantae > Streptophyta > Magnoliopsida > Poales > Poaceae > Avena > Avena sativa. The sequence continues at coordinate 47,449,374 of OV702279.1, read as the reverse complement.
CTCCATGCAATACTACTACCTCGTCGAAGAAACGGAAGTTCGATGCGCCCCCGCGCCCCACATCGAAGAAAGGTCAATCGGAGAAGATAGTCGACATCCCACCGGCTCTTCCAAAGAGACCTTATGACAAGACCAATGAGGAAACTAACGCGGATGTGGCTGCCCAAGTTAAGGCGCATTTTGCACCCAAAAAGCCTGAGCCAAAGCCGGTATATGATGAAAAAACCAAAAAGTGGGCTAAGTCCTTTCTTGAGCAACCATCCCAGATATCGATGAATCTGGAATCAGACTATGACCAGGAGATTATTAAGCAAGCACAGAAGAAAAAAAGCACAAGTGCAAAAAACCGGAAGCAAGTTGCCCAGCTCGGAGCATAGAAGAATCAATCGGTCGCCCCACTGAAAGTCATTTCATACCTCGACAAGGCCTTCAGAGCTGAAATGGATATGGACATGCAAATAATGGACCCCAGAGCCCGTACTAATGTTGCACTAATGGGCATCACTGTATCGCAGGACAAAGCACTTGCTACCGAAGCAAATATGTCTCTTGGTCAATATTTAGGATATGAAGATACGCCAGTGGGTCAGGTAGTACGGAAGTATGTCCAAGGGGACCCTCTAGTCAGTAATGTGGAGCTCGCGCGTCTATCCACACATATGCGAAATCTGCACGAATGGTACATGTCGCAAGCAGAAAAAAGCATCAGAAAGATTGGTTTCCGGTGGACGTTAGAAAGGAGCATCACTTCAAACCATACTCGATACAGGTTCAAATGATCTAACTATTTTAGTTATACAACCAGTGCGCCCTCGAAAAATCTATCATTGGTTGCTACTGTCTATAAGTGATTTATTTCTATAATTAAGTTTGTAGCTCAGCTCGTTCATTGCATTTAATATATTATCCTAAATATATATCCTTTTGTATGATCAATATTATATTCTGCAGAGTGAAGATGCTTGAATGCAAAAGAGCTAGAACATATGACGTTGGGTTTAATGACCCATATATCGTTAATGAATATACGTTAAATTATCACCTCAAGGACGTGGAGGAAGACCTGTGCAGGTTCTTAACCGAGAATAATTTTGTTAAGGAAATACTATTTCCTTACAACTTCAAGTGAGTGTTTCTATCTTGTACACATTTTATTTTTGCTTACTCGATGAGCTATGCATATATGCTTCTATAAACGTCCGCAGATTTCACTGAATCTTGCTAAACATTCAAGTTGACAAGTCCATAGTTGAAGTCCACGACTCATTAAGTTGGGACCAAGAGCAGTGGAGAGACATGAAAGCAATGCTCCATAAGTAATTTCAATCATTATCGCATTATATCGGCCTCTTTCATTCATTTCCTGATATCAAGTAACTAATAACTCCTTTGTTCATTTTCTTTGCCGAGCAGGTGTTGGACACGGTTCAGACAGAAAATACCAGGTGAAGAGTTTACAGAAGCCACAACGAACTCATTTATGTGGATACTACGTCTGCGAGTACATCCGCGAGTTTCCCAGTGAGCGGAAAGTTGACTCACATTATATTTATGGTTTGCGGGAGAAACTTGAGCCAGACCAGCGCATAAGAGCAATTCAAAAAGAGCTGGCGGGATTTATGATGAAGGAAGTCCTTGATGTACATGGAGAGCATTATGCGGATGACGTGGAACTCGATTTGCCTTAGTGATCTCCATGTAGTTGATATGATATATATATTCATCAATGACCAGGTAATTTCAAAACATTTCTTCCTTTTGATATATATATTATCAATGTATGCTTGCAAGAGATCGATTGATTATATAGATGCATCAACGTGTACTGTGTATATACTAGCATAGAATATGTGTACTTAAATATATGTTTGAAATAATAGTGAAACACAAAACGAAAAAGGAACGAAATGGCAAAAAAAAGGAAATACACAATCTCTGTCGCGGCAGATAAACACACAATTCTCTGTCGCGACAGGAAACCTTATAGTCCCGGGTGGTGTTACGGCCCAGGACTAGAGGGTTTCCGCCCCTGCGGCGCTGAAACAGCTACATGGTTGTTATCAGTCGCGGGTCGTAGCGAGCCGGGACTAGAGGGGGGGGGGGCTCTAGTCCCGTTTTCGTAGTCCCGGGCCCAAAACCAGGACTAGAGCCAATTGCAGCCCGGGACTGGAGGCCCTTTTTCCACGAGTGAATGGCGTGACGGAAAGTTCCCTCCTGCCAACGAAAAGGAGGATATGGATCAGCTACGGGCCGTGATTGGTTCAGGGCCGAAACCTGGCTATCTATGGTTGTGTGTGTGTGTGGGGGGGGGGGGGCGGTTCTCGGCGCACGTAAAAACTTTTCTAGGTCAGGGTGGTTTCTGGTTTCTAGTCGGGTTAATTTTTCGGTCGAAACTAGAAACTGACAGTTATTTTTCTGGTTCGACCCTTTTAAGGGGCCTGCCAGAGATACTCATAGCTATAATAAGCCAAGAATCAGTATGTACTGCAATAATTCAATGTTGTATTCCGCTCTAGTCATCTAGGCTGTAGCACTGCATATGCACACTTTAATTCTATTTTTAAGTTATCTGTCCATTTTCATAAACAAATATGAAAATAAGAAATGAGAAGATGAACAGGGCTAGTCCGAGAGGCTGAGCCAAGAGATGGTAGACTAGGGGAAAATAGCTCTTTAATTAAACAATTATTATTACAAGTTATCTATCTATCTAATTTCTTTTGAGGTAGACTTGTCTAGTACGTTTCCGTCAGCCCAAAATACGTTTTCCTACCAGCGGGAGCGGAGGCCTCCTCCCTCCCTTGCCACCTCTCCACCTTTCCACGCGGTTCATCTCTCTCTTCTCTCTCCCTGCACAAGAACTTATCCCCTCGAAGAACAGCGCGGCCCGAGCTCAGACGGGGTCTGGTCGAGATTGCGCAAGCGAGGTAGGGAGGGACTAGGGTTGGCGACGGCTGCATCCGGGGATCTCTTCCGCGCCCTTCCTGAATGCTGGGGGATCCTCTGTTTCTTCGACAAAAGCTAGAAGGCGGCGGCCATGGACTAGGGTCGGCTGCGGGAGTGAGAAGCGAGCGCAGGTGGCGGCGGATTCCTCTATCTCCATCGCTAGCTGTCGTTTCTAGGCCCCGGGAACTCTGACAAGCAGATGATGCTGGTGGCCGGGGCAGCATCCCTCGACGTGTCCGAGGCAAAGCCTGTAAATCTCACACGACCGCGCTCCATCCATCCCCTTCCACAGTTGTTCGTGCATGCGGTACCACCCCGGCCTGCGAATCAGACTGCACAGACGACTCCGCCTCGAAGCTGCTTCCGAACAGCTCCGGTGCGGCCTACACTACTGCCTCTGCGTGTGCTGGCCCGACGTCCGGAAACTGCTGCTGGTCATGGCTGGGGGCCTTTCGAACAGCTCCGGCACGGCCTACACTACTGCCTTTGCGCGTACCGGCACGACGTCCGCGAACCGCTCCTGCTGGTCATTGCCAGGGGCCAGCGGCCACGTCGCGATGTCTGCGCGTGCTTGCACGAAGCTCTGCTAGGCTACTCATTTAGCGTGTTTGGAATTTGCTAGCTAGCTTGTGTGGTTGGCTGTTTTTCTTTTTGCAAATCCAGGAGGTTTGCTCTGATAGCTGATGTTGTATGAAAAATTGCAAGATTTCTAGATTTTTGTCAATTTTCTAGGTCCGAATTTTGGCAAAGTTAGCAAAAACGAATTTACAGTAAAGCTAAAGGTTTTGAGAATTCGAATCAATTATTCAATTTATTCATGTGTCAATTTTTAAAAACATATGTCAATGTTTATTTATTATGGTCTATTTTTTCTTTTGTTGTTTCCATATTTTCTCTCTCGAAATAGGCTTGCGCCCCGCTTTATATAAAGCCACATCGGCCGAACTGATACAAGGTGATGGGGAGACCAATTACAAAGCAGATCAAGATAAACAAGAAAAATACACGGAAGCCCACAACTCGCCACCAAAGACAATGCCCTGAGACCGAGAAGAGCCCGGGGCTACACGAAAACGCCTCCAAGAGGGTAACGATGAACCTCGCCGCCGCCGTCGAGAACGATAGTCAAAGGTTTTCACCCGGACCCTTATCACAAAGAAGGTATCCGCATCGGCATCCCCAAGAGGGCAACGATACTCGCAGGCACCGCCGCCGATGGTGCCAAAGCACTGAGCTTTCGCCCAAAAAACCTTCAAGCCGCTCCCCGTCACCCACCCACGCCCACCGTCCCTGAGTCCGTCTTTCGACAAATGATCTGGGAGCTGCCGAAGCTGAAACGACACCAATACCAAAGTCTCCCAATGTCCGCTCCTCGCCATCCACATGGCGAAAGAAGGGAACCATCACCACTGCCACGACGCTCGCCGAAGAGTCGATCACGCAGTCCACCTTCCAGGGCCGCCACCCCGGCGTCCACGAACTCGAGCCCGGTCTCCGGACAACGCCACATCACATCGACGAGGAGGACGGAGAAGGTCAAGCACAGACCTGCCGGAAGGTAGCCACCCGATAGCCTAGGGGAGGGGGACATCCCTCCATCACACATGGTTATTGCCGTCCGGGCGCAGTAGCCATACCGACTAGGCCTAAATTAGGCCCAGCCAGGCTCAGATCAGGCCTGGCAAGGCCCAGATTGGGCCATGTCAGTGCCACTGCTGCGTTGCTGCAGCCAAGCCATCTGAGCCGCCGTCCTTCTGCGCAGTGCCGCCCCTACCCGCTCCTCCTTGCTCGCCATGGAGCCAGGCCACGCCGCCAGAAGCCTAGCTGCGCCGCCGCAACATCTCCCATCCCAGGCTGGGCGACGGCCGGACCAGAAGCACCAACGCCGGGAGGAGGTACCGCCACCGCGCCGCACAGAGGGCCGCCATCCAGAAACTCCGCCGCCTGTCGAATTCAACGCCACATGATCTGCACTGCCACCAGGAGCCGCCGCCCGCGAGGGAGCCCAAGCGCCAGGTAAAGGAGATCCCGCCGCCGCCGGCCCGGGCGATCTTTGCCGAGCGGCGCTCATCGGCGACAGCGAGGGAGGAAGGGGAGGAGGTGGGGAGAGGCGGCGGAGGCCTAGGGTTGCGCCTCCGCCGCCCTCGTGAGGGCGACACGACGCGAGAGGCGAGCGATTTTCGAACCGTCATGCTCGAAACATCGAGCATCTGACCCGCATTGTTCCCCTATTTTCAAACAAAACTAAAGCCAATGAGAAAGTAGAGGACTTGCATCTCGGACAAGTGGGCTATCAATGGTGTTTTGTGGTTGTGGACGATGGTGCTCAGTGCCAACCATGCATGCCAAGAGGAGGACCGAGGTGAGGCGTTTAGAGATTGGAAGCTCACCAAGATCTTCATGAACGGTCGATGGATCTGGGGACACGCGGGAAGGACAACATGGCCAACCACCGGAGAAAGGGAACATCAAGGAAGGGCTCTAGGAGGATACCAGCTGTTTCGGAGGATAAAGTGGTGCTCTATGGAGAACTGAGAGGCATCAGGGCAGGTGATTCGACGATGATGGTTACCGAGACGAAAGGAGGCAGAGATACATATACAACATTCAAAACACTATAAAGCCGTAGCAACGCACGGACATTCAACTATTATTTTTTTAATTTATAGGAAAGCCCTCTAAGTAAATCATAAAGTAATTCTATCACATTTTGGTTATTTTACCATCGGACGACCAACTTTGGGTACATAATCCAAGGCTGCTCAGCTTTTGGGTAAATAACCAATATTTTTGATATAAAATAGGCACCTAAAACATTAAGGAAAATGCTTGTGAACAGTCAAAGGTTGAAACTCTACGCGTCCTCTGCGTCCCCTGTGTAACGTGTGTCCACGTAGGGCCTACTATGAGGCTTTCCTATACCTTATCTTTTCTCGCGAGTCTCCCTCACCACTTGCACGAGAGGAAATATTGCGTCGCTGTTTTCCAAGCCACTGCCTGCATCCACCACACCGGTGAGGGACGTCGCTGTCCCCACCAGCCACCTCGCCACCGAGGGCCGTCGCCACACAGACCCATCACCCTGACGCCTAGGGCCGCCACCAGTACCTATCACCGTGCTCGCCACCGACACTCGAACCCATCATCGCGACAATGAGGTCCACCTGCGGCGGCCTCGAGCACGCCCTCCAAGGCCCCTCTCACTCCTACATATGGCAAGGAAAAGTAGGAGGTGGGCAGGTGGCGCCCTCTCGTGCTACAAATTGGCACTCACCGCCAACAACCCTGGAGAAGTGCTCGTCTCAAACAGTCGATCCCCGGTTGCCGGCGAGTCCTGGATTTGGATGCTGCGAAGGTGGGAGTCAGACAAGGCCAACGCAGACCACCAACCCTGGGAGGTGGTCTCCTCAACCTCGTCATCGTGTCCCAGCGGAGGCCCGACGCCAACATGGAGGCAACGGCATGAGGCGCCCACATCGGAGGAGATGTTGCGTGACGTCGAGCTCAAGCCCTTTGCCGGGAGATGGGTGGTGCTCAACGACACTGGGCCAATGGCGACTACAGGTGAAATTTTGTTGCTACAATTGTTCAACTTTTTTACACCACGCGCGCTGTAAATTTTCATTATAGAAGTAAACAGAAAGAAAAACTTTTGTTACAGCAGTTCTGCCTGATTTGCATCATAGGACGAAATTTTGTGCCACAAATTATTTGCGATTTTGCATCGTACGGAGATTTTTTTGCTATAACCGTCATGTGATTTTGCTCATATGAGCTCATCGGATGATCTTGCCGGGATTTGTTTGCTACTATGCTACGATGACACAAATATTTTGCTACAATCTCTATGGTTTTTCTAACATAGTGTAAATTTTATGCTACAAAATCTCTGGCGAGTCTCCGACGAAGTCATTCGCTACAATAGTACAATATGTTTGCTCCATATACTATGAATTTGTATTATTATAACGATGTTTTTGCTACATGATCTTCGGCAAGGTCTCCGTCGATATCTCCGGCAAATGTTTTTTGCTACAATTATTGTTGGGGATATACTTTCCGGGTATACCCACAGGAATAGCTGACCAGGGTGGCCCACCAACGGGTTAGAGCTTTGCTTCACGGGCAGCCCAGTCAGAGAAAGAGGAGGAGCCAGTTCCGGCTACGACAAGACCCAGAAGAGTTACCTACTTAGGCCTGTAGTATTACTTGTAGTCCAAGCTGTACATAGTTACCGACTCTATAACGTAGCCGGATAGGTCTCTCTTGTAACCCTAGGCCCCGGTGACTATATAAACCGACCCTATGGGAGCCTTTAGGGCACAAATCAATTCACACAACCACAACCAACTCGCACAAGCGAACCTCTCTTGAAATCCGCTGTAACATCCGGCTTACGCCGATATATTACTGGGTTGCTAGCAGGAGTAGGATCCGATAACCACAGTCGGATCTGAACCTAGGTAAACTTGTGCTCACTGCTCCTAGAACATCTGACGTCTCACACCCCATCCTTCCAACGCCACTAGGACCCCCTATGGCGTACTTGTCGACAATCCGACGATAGTTGGCGCCCACCGTGGGGCTGGTGACCTTTGGAGCATCGTTCCAGGCGGAATCTTCCCGTGCAGGAATCAGCGAAACAATCGCCATGGGTCACGTGGTCTATGCCAGTGATGTCTGACGAGGTTTGATCTCATCAATGCCCATTGTTATGGACTTGGGTTTTGGAGAAGATGGGGATGCTGGAGATCGTGGCACGGTTAGCAAACAAGCAACACGGGGACACAAGGTTTACCCAGGTTCAGGCCCCCGGAGGGAAAACCCTACTCCTGCTTGTCTGCTCTTGATTACGGCGGAACCGAAGGTTACAGGGGTGCGCAGATGCAATCTGGCGTGGAGGTGTGTATCCGAAAGTATGCGGAGAGATCTAGGTTGTGCCCTCCTGGCCTTTATATAGACTTAGGCAGGTCCCGGGCATAGACCTAGTCGGTTACAAGTTCTAGGGTTTTACCCCTTTGAATTTCCTATCTACGCTAGTCTTGCTTTCCAAGGATCCGAAGGCGTCATGGGCCTTGGCCACCCAAAAATCGTAATGGGCCGGCGTATATCTGCCGTGGGCCTTTCTTGGGATGGACCAGGTATGCTGAGACCATGTACCCATAGGGTATAACCATGTTAGTAGCCCCCGAGTGATCAGTCGAATCGTAGATTCGGCTGAGGACTCTTCAATCTTTCGGGTGCAACTATGTATTAACAGTATGTGTGTAGGGATTGTTGATGCGTGTGCCTTACTCACCCGACGGATCAGGGTCAGTTAATTGTCTTAGGACAAAACAACACGATCTTCCTCAGGTTCGAGTCCCCCAACTCGAAACTGGAACATATGCTGGCGTAATTTGACTCAGGCCGCGAAGGACTTACAGGAGTGGAATTCCAGTGAATTTAATTGATGTACCCAACGCGTCCGTCGGGATTTTTCATTGCACCTGTTAGCATGGGTTTTTACTAGCAGAGCGCAGTCGTGTGCGTTGTCAGGCCATCAGACGATATCTGTAGGTCTTATCTTTGTGTCGCAGACACAGCATCCGAATGTTTGTCACCGCGGAGGTGTTTCGGGTGGCCAAGGAGATTGTTGCCCACTCAGCGTTTTTGTTGGGGCAAAGTTGCCGAAAAGTTTTTGCATGCTGATCCGAAAGATCGCAGTCGAATTTTTCATAGGGTGCGCGACCAGCGCTCCCTATGGGAGTAGCCCCCGAGTGTCTGTTCGAGTCGTAGACTCGAGCGGAGACTTTAGTTCAAACATTGTTCATTTGTTAAGTCCGTAGGACACAAAAATTTTCGGATGATTAAGTCCATCCTCCCTATGGGAGTAGCCCCCGAGTCCGTAGTGGAGTTGTAGACTCGACGTAGGACTCGAAGAAAATAGTTCGTTGTTATTCATCTTTCAGGTGCGTGGCCAGCGCTCCTAATAGGAGTAGCCCCCGAGTATTTAGTCGAATAGTAGATTCGAGTGAGTACTCTTAGCTTTGAAGCCGAAGAAGTTGTAGTTATTGCTAGTATAGCTTTTGATGACATCAGTGCTGACGATCAAATGACCTCAAGCGTCTGCTGCGCCAGAGATGATTTGACTGAACGAATGTGGGTCCCACTTGCTGACCTTGAATTGACCGGTCATGCGCGGCGTGGAGATAATTACGGCGCCTCCTCGATTTCCGCGCGTAGTAGACTGCGTGGTAACGACAGTTCGTTGTGATGCTGACACGTGTATGGCCAGATCTACCGTTGGCGTTAGGTCTTCTTGATGAACGGTTGTCGTGCATCGTCTTCGCCGTTATAATCATTGGAGAAAGCTACAGTTTGTTTTCACCGCATCTACTCTTAGCGATTCTTGCTGCAAGCTGGAATATCCTTCCACATTTCCATCTTTCCTTCTGCGCTCTTACCGCCGGCGCCGCCATAGCGCTACGGGGAAACCAAAGAAGTCATCATCTGCGGTTGGTACCAGCGTCGCCGGAGGAAAGAAAAGCGCCACCGCTACCCGTATCACCGACGGTGGTTGGCGGCGATCAGAGACGCGGGAGAGTGACCTCCGCAAGCTTCACGAGCGGGGCTTGATCCCGCAGGATAGGGAGGCCGTCAGACTCCCCGGCAACGAGGTAATCCCCCGTCCCCCCGCTGGGTATCGGGTTATGTTTCTTGCCTTCGTTATGCGCAGGTTTTCCTTCCCAGTCCACGACTTCCTTCGTGGGCTGCTCTTTCTCTACGGCATCCAACTGCACCATCTTTCGCCCAATTCTCTTCTTCACATTGCTTGCTTCATCACTTTCTGCGAGTGCTGGCTCGGTATCGAGCCGCATTTTGGCCTCTTCCGGAAACTCTATTCCGTGAAGAGGCAATCCGGTTCGGATGGTGTGTATCCCATTGGGGGTTGCATCATCTCCTTCAAGGCCAATATTCTTTTCTTTTCTTTCTCTATGTGTGAGTCTGTCTAGTACTGGCGGAGGCGGTGGTTTTACATTCGCGATTCCACAGTAGCTGGGCAGCATTTTGGTCTTGCTCCTTTCGACTCCTCCTAGATAATCGAGCCGAAAGGGTCCTGGAAAAACCAGATCTTGGATGGCGAGTCGGAGGAGATAGAGGCCCTTTACCGTCGGGTGGAGGATCTCCAGTTGATTCCGGAGAAGGAAGTGGATGGCGTGGATATCATCCGCACGTTTCTCGATCGTCGGGTGCAGCCTCTCCAGGCTAGGGCGCACCCGATGTTCCTTTATTCTGGGCTCCGTGATCCGACTCGAGTTTCGGCTGAGAAAATCTCCGAGGGAGATCTTGACAGGTCCCTTCGCTTGCTGCTGAAGTTCAAGGCCGGAGAAAAAATCCGGGGGAAGTCGCTGACTCCTCCGTTTTCTTCGACGCTGGCCGTTCCGCAGGTGTATATTTGTTTTCCTTGGTTTGCTAATAAAGTACCATCTTTTTTGCAGAGCTTCAAGGTGCCGGGCATGGTGCCGCCATTGCCTGAGTTATTTCCGAATGCTCCAGATAATGACGTGGTGGATTCCGTGTCCGAGCTGCCGTCGGCGCGATCTCCGGCGGAAGATGCCAACGAGTCGAGCGAGGACCACATGCGCAAGCGATCGCGGATCTCCAGGGAGTCTTTGGATGCCTCGACTCCTCCGACTCCTAGGAACCCTTTGTGCCTTGAGCGTCACAGTGACGGGCATGGAGGCTCTTCTTCCCCTTTTCCTGCCATTCCTGTGCGGGCTGTAGCGCCACACCCGCCAACAAAGCGGAAGAAGGAAGAAAAGAAGGAAGAGAAGAAAGAAGAGAAGAAGGGGTAGAAGAGAGCCCGAAGGACTCCTCCTGTCTTCGACCTGAGCTCACTGGACTCGTAAGTTTTCCTTTTATACTGCTGTCATGTTCCTGTTGACTTTTGTGCTTGTGCTAAATATTTCGTGTGCAGGCACTCCTCCCATGACTCCTCCAGCGATGGTGCTCGGGAGATGATGGGAGAGTCGAAGGTTGCGTCTCCTCCTCCTCAGATGGTGGTCACCTCTGAGGGTATTGCGCCGGTCCCTTCTCCGCAGGGTGATCAGGTGGTTGCGCCTCAGAAGGCTGCCAGCAGGTCTTCGGGGTCGTCGTCGGAGCATGTAAGTATTCTGTTTCCTGCTACGGGGGGAGCCCCCGAGCGTCTGAAAAATATTTTCTTGTCTTATTCTTTCTTCGAGTCTTCGGGGGGAGCCCCTGAGCGTTTTCGTGTGCGAATTTTGCTTTTAGTTCCTTCGTGGTGGGCGCAGCCCCCGAGTCCTTGTCCTTACTGGTAGTTCTTCTTCCTGCAGCCTTTTGTGCAGGATGCCAAGCGACTGGTGCAGGAGCACCTGGTGCTGGAGGCCAGCCTCCAATAGCTTCAAGGTACCTGTATGCTTTGGTACCTCTTTCTTTTTGCATTGTTGTCTTGCTTTCTGACGCTTGTATGTTTTGAGTGCAGAGGAGCATAACACTTCCCTCCGTGAGATTGATGCTCTCAAAAAGAGCCTTGGTCAAGCGGAGAAGAAGGCTGCGGACGCTGCTGGTGCGAAAGAGCGCCTTGAGCTGGAGCTAGCCAAGGCAGCCAAGGCTAAGGAGCGTCTGCAGCAGGAGGCTACGGACCGCGAGGAGCAGCTTGCCATGGCTGCGACTGCGCGTGAAAGAGAGGTGGCGGGCAATCTCATGGATGCTGCCAAGGCTGTTTCGGGTGAGTACCTTATTTTGCTCCTTTCTTGTCGTTTTTTTGTCTTTCTTTTGTGTTACTTTCTTCATTCCTTCTCTTTTTTGTCTCAGATGCCGCAGGCATCGAGTTTGACCGCGGCGCTCTGGAGCACGGGAGTGCTCTAGATGATGCTACTGCAGCGGTCGAAGATCGCTGCAGCACCGTCGTCAGCTCCCTTGCCAAGGCGAAGGAGGTCCTTGGCCGCTTCTACATGGAGCTTGTCCCCAAGGGCGCGGCCCTGGATGATGTTGACGCCCTGGCGGAGGCTTTGTCGGCCGAAGAGCCTGCGGCGTATAAGCGCAAGCAGAAGGGCACCGGCGCGTCCGTCGGGCTGGCGATGGCCTTGGTGGCTGGAGCGGAGCTGGATCTTCCCTAGATCACCTCCCAGATGCCGACGACCGCGGATGGATCCGAGGTAGCCTTTGCTGCCTATTCTGCTCGCTGCAAGCGATATGGGCCAAAGCTCATTGATCTGCTGTCCGAGTATGCGCTGCGGCAGCATGGGGAGGCCAAGGCGAGGCAGTCCGGCTCCGAGGCCACTCAGGGTGCCGCGTCCTAGGCGTTGTAGCTGTAGGATAGTTTGTAGTCTTCTTTTGCTTGTAATTATGTTGAGGAAACAGAGATCATTGTGCCACGTAGTGGCCTTTATATGCTTAATGAATCTTGTTGAGTTGTGCTCTTCTCCGTCTGAATGTTTATGTCTTTTTCTTTTCTGCTGCTCTAGGTTCCGTCGAGTGCTGATCCCATTGAGACCTCGCCTGTAACGCGGCAGCGGCCATCTTTGGATGATTCATCACAACTTGCTTTTCTTCGAGACCGCGTTCGGAGTCTTGAGAAGGAGTTGCTTGGGGTGCGTGGTCACGCCGATGTTTTGAAGTCCAAGGCAGATTGCGGTGCAGCCAGAGAAGAGTACTTGATGGCGAAACTGCTTCGGCTGTCTGAGCAGCTTCAATGTAAGTTGTTATTTGTTTCGAGCTGTAGCTCAATTTTTCGGATGCGACTGCTGGCCTTGCGTCTTATTTTGTGCGAGTGTTGCAGGTGCCAATCTTGCTCCTAGGGAGGAGAAAGAGCATGTCGCTGTTCGGGTCAATTGCTTGACTCAACAGGACATGGAGGCTGGCGGCTTCTTCTGGATGGATCGTGACCGTGCCATGGCCCTGGCTACGGTGCAGGATCGTGTGCACCAGGTTTCTCGGGTGCTTCGTCAAGTGTAGACTTCGCTCTCATCCGTTCTGCATGTGATGTTTCCCCTTGATATTGTGCCAACATCCTTGTCCGGCCTTCTGAATAGATTTCGGAGCGTGACTCGCTTCCAGGAACTGGTGAGGCAGCAGCTCGTCGCAGGGGTGAAAGCTGCCTTGTCCCTTGTTAGGCTGCATCGACCTGACGTAGATCTGTCTGTTGTAGCAGCTGGGCCACCCCTTCGGCCGGATGGTGGTGAGTGGGATATGCGTCCGCATTATGCGGCTGTAAGGTAGTATGCCGAACAGGTCGTAGATTTGTTTGAGCAGCGTGCTCAGGTTATTCTTCAGGATAGGTAGTACCTGTAGAAGAGATAGATGTAAAATTTGTATATTTTGACTAGGCGTGTTGTGCCCTTGTTATAAAGGTTTGTTTGTTGTGAGCACGCAGTGCTTTGTTCGAGTACGTGTCCTTTTCGTTTGCCTGACGTCTGTCAGCTACTCAGGGTGTGCACGTGTGATTCTCAGTCGATGAAATCATGAGGTGGGGGGAGCCCCCGAGTGCGTTTGTAGCATAAAGTAAAGTTGCAAATAACGAAACGAAATTTTGGGGCGAGACACTTAGCTTTATTTATATCGTAATGGAGGAAGTACATTGTCTCGGCTGAATAACCTTGGCTGAAAAGGCTTATTGAAAGTAAAGGGGTAGGTAACTATGGGTAGAATCTCTGCAAATGTGCGATGTTCCATGGGTTGGAGTATGCGACTCCAGACTCCACGTGCTTGAGGCGATAGGCGCCACCTGGGATGACTTCGGTGATAATGTAGGGTCCTTCCCATGGCGACTCAAATTTCTTCGGTCGCTCTTGATTGAGTCGCAAGACGAGGTCTCCTTCGACGAAGGAACTTGGGCGTAGCCGGCGGCTGTGGTAGTTGCGGAGACTCTGCTGGTACATCGCTGATCGAGCTGCTGCTATGTCTCTTGCTTCGTCGAGTGTGTTGACGGCATCTTCGAGTGCAGCCGTGGATTCGGCTTCGCTGTAAGCGACGACCCGGGGGGCCTGGTGGCGTACTTCGGCTGGTAGCACGGCTTCGGCTCTGTGCACCATGAAGAACGGCGTGTAGCCGGTGGAGCTGTTTGGTGTAGTCCGTAAGCTCCATAGGACGGATGGTAGCTCTTTCGTCCAGGCTCCAGCTTTTCGTTCGAGTGGACTCATGAGGCGCTTCTTGATGCCAGCGCCGATTAGGACGTTGGCCTTTTCCACTTGCCCGTTCGTTTGCGGGTGTGCCACTGAGGCGTACGTGATGTTGATCCCGAGGCCTTCGCAGAAGTCCTGGAATTCCTTGGAGATAAAGTTCGATCCATTGTCGGTGATGATGTTGTGTGGTACGCCGAACCTGTAGACAATGGATTCGAAGAACTTGACGGTAGTCTTGACCTTTTGGTTGGTGACCGGCATGGCCTCGACCCACTTGGTGAATTTGTCGACTGCGACCAGGAGGTAAACGTGCCCCCCTTTCGAGGACTTCGGCAGTTCGCCGATCATATCGAGGCCCCATTGAGCAAAGGGCCAGGCTATAGGTATGGGTCTGAGCTCTGACCCGGGTGCGTGCGGTTTGTCGGCGAACCGTTGGCACCCGTTGCATCTTTGGACGATGTCCTTTGCGTCGCTCATGGCCGTTGGCCAGTAGAATCCGGCTCGTAGAGCTTTGGCGACAAGGGAGCGGCTGCCTGCGTGATGGCCGCAGATACCCTCGTGGATGTCTTGGAGGATGGCTTTCCCATCGCCGATGGTGACGCACCTTTGTAGTACACCCGTAATACTGCGCTTGTACAGCTCGCCATTGATGATGGTGAAGGCTTTTGACCGACGAGATATGCGCCGGGCATCTATCGGGCTGTTAGGCAGTTCTCCGTGTATCAGGAACTAGAGGCACGGTCGCGTCCAAGTTTCTTCGACTGCCATGACCTGCATCAGGTTGACCATAGCGACCTCTATGTCCAGTTTCTCGGGTCCTTCGTGTCCTTCGGGCAGCGTAGCCCCCGAGTGTTCTGCTTCTTCGGGTGATCCCTTGGGGAATTTTCGCTTGATGGATGGCACGCAGATCTGTTCGAGGAACACACCCGGTGGCACCTTGGAGCAGGTGGAGCCGATGTTGGAGAGTCTGTCGGCTTCCTCGTTGCTTTCTCTTCCGACGTGCCGAAGCTCGTAGCCGTCGAATTCTCCTTCGAGTGCATTATAGAGCGCGCGGTACACGATCATGTTTTCGGCGTGTGCGTCGCACTCGTTCATCGTCTGCTGGACGACGAGGTTGGAGTCACCGTAGATGACCAGGCGCGTTGTGCCGCAGATCTTTGCCATCTTCATGCCGTGGATGAGGGCTTCGTATTCGGCCTCGTTGTTGGAATCTCGGAATTTCATCCGGAGGACGTACTTCATCTGGTCGCCCTACGGGGAGGTCAGTATGACCCCGGCTCCTGCTCCATCTTCGCGCTTGGAGCCGTCGAAGTGCATGGTCCATGACTGCGACATGTCTGGGGTGTCTGGCAGCTGCAGCTCCATCCAATGTACGAGGAAGTCCGGGAGGAATTGAGACTTGATTGCGAGTCGCTTCTCGTAGATGATGTCCAGGGGTGACAGCTCGATGCCCCATAGGGCCACGCATCCTGTGGCTTCTAGGTTATTCAGGATGCTGTTTAGGGGTGCCTCGTTGACGACCATCACCTGGTGCTCCTCGAAGTAATGGCTCAGCCGTCGAGCCGTCATGAACACGCCGTAGGCGAGCTTCTGGTAGTGAGGGTACCTCTGCTTTGTTGGTGTCAGTACCTCGCTGAGGTAGTAGATTGGGCGCTGGACCCCGTGGGTCTTGCCTTCTTCGGGTCGTTCGACCACTAGTACGGTGCTGACCACCTGGTGTGTGGCTGCTATGTACAGCAGCAGAGGCTCGCGCTCCTTTGGCATGACCAAGACGGGCGAGGTGGAGAGGAGCCGCTTGAGGCTTTCGAATGCATCATTGGCTTCGGTCGTCCACTCAAATTTATCTGCCTTGCGTAGCAGCTCGTAGAATGGCAAGGCCTTCTTGCCCATGTGGCTGATGAATCTGCTCAATGCCGCTATTCGTCCTGCGAGCTGTTGGACACCCTTGAGGTTTTTCGGCTTCTCCATCGCCATGATGGCTCTGATTTTCTTCGGGTTCGCCTCGATACCTCGCTGAGAGATGAAGTACCCAAGCAGCTGACCCGATGGGACGCCGAAGGCGCACTTTTCAGGGTTGAGTTTAATCCTGTAGTGATCGAGGTTGTCGAACGTCTCGCGGAGATCGTCGATGAGTGTCCTTGCCTCCCTGGTTTTTATGACTATGTCGTCGACATAGACTTGAACGTTGCGACCGATCTGGTCCTTGAGGCATGCCTGCATGCATCGCTGGTACGTGGCACCTGCGTTCTTTAGCCCAAAGGGTCTTGTGTTGTAGCAGAACACTCCGAACGACGTGATGAACGCCGTTTTCTCCTGATCTTCGACCTTGAGTCGAATCTGGTTGTAGCCTGAGTAGGCATCAAGGAAGGAGAGTTTTTCGCAACCTGCAGTCGAATCGATGATCTGATCGATCCGAGGAAGAGGGAAGTGGTCCTTTGGGCAATGCTTGTTTAGCGACATGAAATCCACGCACATCCGCAGGATGTCCGTGTCCTTCTTTGGGACCATCACTATATTTGCAAGCCACTCGCTTTCTTTGATTTCCCTGATGAAGTCTGCAGCGAGTAGTCTGTTGATTTCTTTGCCGATAGCTTCGGCTCGTGGCTCGGACAGTCTTCGGATGGACTATTTGACGGGCTTGGTGTCTGGAAAGACGTTGAGTGCGTGCTCGGCGAATTCCCTGGGAACTCCTGGCATGTCCGCAGAACACCAGGCGAAGATTTCCCAGCGCTCACGGAGGAATTCGACGAGCGCGCCTTCCTATGCGGGGCTTAGGTCGTTGGCGATCAGCGCCGTCTTGGAGGCATCCGTCGGATGGACTTGCACCTTCTTTGTGTTGATGGTGGAGTCGAAAGACATGTCAGGTGCATTTTGTCGTGCGACTGGGGGTGCCCTATTGTCTGTCACCTCGCGGAGCCTTAGGAGCTCCTCCTGCATGCCGAATAACTGGGAGATTCTGTTGAAATCCCTGTCGCATTGGTCCGATCGGGTGAAGCTCCCGTGGACTGTGATGACACCCTTCGGTCCTGGCATCTTGAGTAGCAAGTATGCATAGTGTGGGACAGCCAGGAACCTTGCGAATGCTACACGCCCGAGGATGGCGTGGTACTGTGATGGCCAGTCCACTACTCCGAATTCGAGCCGTTCCAGTCGGAAGTTGTCCGGCTTGCCGAAGATGACGTTGAGCCATATTTTGCCCAGGGGGAATATGCCCTTCCCTGGAACGATGCCGTGGAACGTTGTGTCTGACTGTTCCAGGCTGCACTTCGGGATCCGCATTGCTGCTAGGGTACTTGCGAACATCAGGTTGATGCCGCTGCCGCCGTCCATGAAGACGCGACTCATCTCGAAGCCTCCGATCTGCGCCTCCAGCACCAGGGCAGCATGACCTGGGCGAGGGATCTGGCAAGGGTGATCCGAACGACTGTACGTGATGCAGGACTCCGATCCGCTGAGGTACTCAGGGATGGCTGGTGGAGTTGCCACGGCCAGGTTGATTTGTCGGGTGATTTTCTTCTGCACCCTATTCGTGGGGCGCCCCTTCTGGATCATCAATGCTCCTTTCGGCGGGGGATACCCGTTCCTAGCATTGTTCTGTGCTGGTGCGACTGGTTGGTTCGGGCCTCCAACGGGTGGCGGTGGAGGAGCTCCATGCGCTATTTCACCTGGTGCGGGTGCGTTTCCGAACGCAGGGATTGGGGCTTGCTGCCTCATCTGCAGCATGCTTTCGCTGAGTTTATGGAACTCGCGGCAGTCCTTGAGCATGTGGCTGGCCTTCATTTTGCCATCCTGCTTGTCGATGTAGAAGTGTATGGTGCATGGACCCGAAAGCTTTTCGTATGCTGAGGGTCCGTTATCGCGGTCGCGGCGTTGCCACGACTGCGCTGGGCGCCCCCCATCGCGGAAGTTTCCTCCGCGGTATCCTCCGCTGTTGCGGTTGGTATCGTTGCGGCGATCGGCGTAGCCAGCCGCGACCATGTCGGGTCCGTCGCGATCGTCGTAGACGCGCGATCTTCTTTTGCTACGGCGTTCTCGCCGTCGACCGTAGTCGTCTTCTTCTTCTGATTGTGCTCGGTGAATGGAGTCTTCTCCGTCAGCCCACCTATTGGCGATGTCCATGAGCGTTTTGGGCTTGACGCGCCCAAGTTCCTCCTTGAAGTCTTGGCGCTTGACGCCGTCCCTAAAGGCGTCGATGGCCCTCTCTTCGGAGATGTGGGCTACGGAGTTCTTTGTGTTGGACCAGCGTAGTATGTACGAGCGAATGGATTCGCCCGTTCGCTGAGTGCAGGCTCGCAATTCTTTGATCGAGGCGGGCCTTTTGCTGGTACCCTTGATGTTTCGGATGAAGCTGTAAGCTAGCTCATCCCAGCTTCGGATGGACCCTGAGGATAGACTGCTGAGCCAGATCCGGGCTGCGCCTGTCAGCTGCAACTGAAGGCATTGCATGGCGGTCTCCTTGTTTCCACCGTGTAGTTTGACGGATGATAAGTGATCACTGAGCCAAGCCTTTGGGTCTTGAGTGCCGTCGAACTTCGGAGTATCCGAAGGAAGCTTGAAATTTCGCGGCATCCGTGTCCGCTGGACGGATCTGCTGAAGCATCGGGCTCCGCAGAGTTCTCCTTCGTCTTCGTCCATCTCGGATTCAGATGAGCATGCGCGCTTAGCTCGTGCTTTGTCGATTTTGCGCTGTGTGAGCGCATCTCTGGCGTCGTAGTTGCGGTCGCGGCATCGCGAACTCTTCTTCCTTCGGGGAAGGTCATGTTCCTCCTCTTCGGATGAAGGGGTGGGGCTACGGTCGAACCTGACCGGAGCTTTCTTCTTCGGCTCCTTGGGAGCTTCCTGGTGGAGCGCAGCTCCGACGAGTCCGAGTCCGGTAAGTGCGGACATGTGCATGGCCCTCTTCGGGTCCCCCTCGGGAGGTGGGTGGGCCGCGAGGTACGCAGTGGCTGCCATGATCGCAGCCTGCGGCGTTTTCGGGATGACGTTGCCGTCGGCGTCCATCTCCATGAAGGATATGTGGAGAGTTCGCGTCAACTCGCGGCGCTCCTGGGGATCCATGTTCTCCATCCGAGAGCGTTGCTTGCTTCCTGGGTTGGCGTTCGAGCTGGAGCCGATACCCATGGCGGAGAGCGCGGCTCGTCGCGCGCTGGACTCTGAGGCTGCTTGCTTTCGTTTGTCAAGCACCTCTTGCATCTTGACCTGCTTCTTGAGCTCCTCGATCAGGAGCAGGTGGTAGGCCATCAGCATATCCCGCGAGGCGTCTGCGGGCAGTACTATGTTGCCTGCCACGGCTTCGCGGACCTGGGTCCATCCTTCTTTGCTAAGGCGGATGACGTGGCCGCCATTGTTTTCCCCTTCGGGTGGGGGGGGGGGGACTGGCTTCTTCTGTTTCCACAGTTTCGTTCTGGCGGGTTGGGTGTTTGCTGATCCACGTCGCTTTGGATGACTGCGGCGCATTGGTAGCGCTCGCAGATTGGTCCGTTGCTGCCGCAGCTTTCAGATCCGGAACCGTAGGTCCCTGCATCCGACGGCAGATTGCACAGATCGGAGTTGCAGCTGCTACTGTTGTAGGAATCATCTATTGATGATGTTGTGCGTAGCACGGGGTGTGGGGCCCATGAAGCGGGCCTGATTGATGGTAGGGGCACCCGCTCAGGGAGGCGGAGGGTGCCAGTTTGCCCCACCTGGAAGCAAAAGCTCCCGAACAGGATTTTGAGTCCGTCACCTACGGGCTCGAAGTCCTTCATGGTGGCCGGCGAGTGGGCGGTGAAGTCGAAAACGCCGAAGAGGAGATGACTCTCCGTTGCTGCAGAGTTGTAGATCGATCGGGTTGGGACCGTCACGATCGCACAATCAGCGCCCCCAGTTCCCACAGACGGCGTCAATTGACGAGGTTTGATCTCATCAATGCCCATTGTTATGGACTTGGGTTTTGGAGAAGATGGGGATGCTGGAGATCGTGGCACGGTTAGCAAACAAGCAACACGGGGACACAAGGTTTACCTAGGTTCAGGCCCCCGGAGGGAAAACCCTACTCCTGCTTGTCTGCTCTTGATTACGGCGGAACCGAAGGTTACAGGGGTGCGCAGATGCAATCTGGCGTGGAGGTGTGTATGCGAAAGTATGAGGAGATATCTAGGTTGTGCCCTCCTGGCCTTTATATAGACTTAGGCAGGTCCCGGGCATAGACCTAGTCGGTTACAAGTTCTAGGGTTTTACCCCTTTGAATTTCCTGTCTACGCTAGTCTTGCTTTCCAAGGATCCGAAGGCGTCATGGGCCTTGGCCACCCAAAAATCTTCATTGGCCGGCGTATATCTGCCGTGGGCCTTCCTTGGGCTGGACCAGGTATGCTGAGACCACGTACCCGTAGGGTATAACCATGTCAATGTCCCTCTCATTCTTCTCGATGAGACTTGGATTCCGGCTTCAAAACCTGTGACTACCTACACGATCATGTCCATCGGCAAGATCGATATCTATCTCGGTTTCGCTGAACCCGCCCAACCCACCCTTGAGGTGATGACCATGGCGGAAGAAAAATCCGGATCTACTTTGTCCGCAGAGGCGGAAGAGTTCAGAGTCCTGGAGAAAATCAAACCCACCCAGCCCAATCCTGTAGTGGAAGGAGAGGTGGAAGAAGAATCCATATCCGATCTCTCTAGCGATATCGGATACACAGACGAGGAATACCTCCGCTACGAATCCAACTCTGCTAACGTCGAAGCGGAAACCAAGTTATACAAGTACCTCAAGAACATGAACAAGAAGAAGCACTATTTTGTATACCACATAAGCACTGGATCCGACTCCCTCGAGGCTGGAGCTGGTAGCGACTCAGTTGTAGACGCAATCGAAGAAAACGTCGACTCACCTAGCTCCCCTCAGGAGCCAATCATGTCGCAGGAACTTCGAGACTTCGACAAAGAGATGGAGGAGTACGAACAAGAGCACGTCTCCAAGGTATCGCAAGGTGAGCCGGAAACTCCTCCTAGTCCATATGATAGCATGGATGAAAGCTACACCTCGCAGGATGGCATGGACACCGGAGATTCCTCCGAGGTCCACAAGCCAACCATGATGGAAAGTGCCGACAGAAGTTTATCACCCGGTACCGTACCAAAAGCCTTCTTTGCCACTGGTACGCATGTTAAGGCTACTGGGCGGTTAAAGAAGAAGAACAAGAATCCGACACCGGCAGACCCGGACGTCGATGAAGCCAACGAAGAAAAAGTTGATGAAGAGATCGATATGGAGAATCAGGACGGAGATCCGATTAATACCACCCCGATCGACCGTCCTGTGGATGGACACGTTGTCACCAAGGGTGCACTTGAAATTTACGGAGATGCTCTCATGATTCCAATCCCAACAGCTTCGGATCTTACTCCGGAGGCGATGGAGAAAAGGGACGAGGACCTGGAAAAGCATCGCTTGTTTCTACTTGAAGAGGCCACGCGCCTCATCGAGATGAGACAGTAGTTAGACAGTGATCCTGCCAGATATCCGTCAGATTTCAAGCGACATCCAAACAAGACAAGGGGAGGTCCGTTTCTTGCTAACAAGAATCCGGATATCCACAAAGATCTATTCGACAAAAAAGTTGGAAAATGCTGCTGCAGCTCGAGCCATCCTCACCAACAATCTGTCTCCACAACAGGTCCAGCAGTGCGTTGCGTTGCTGGACAAAGGATTAAAGCAGCAGAAGACGGCCACGTCATTTAGTGGCAAGCTGGCCTCAAAATCCGAGTTTTGCCACACTAGCGCTGACCAACGCGCTGACGTAAGGCTTCGTAGGGATACGACTCGACGCTATCGTCCCCGTGGAGAAGAAGAGATTTCAAGAACCGGCTCAAACATCCACTCTCGTAGGCTAGCACGTGACGGGGCAAGAGTTATTCCGGCTGCGTCCGAAGATGCCATCAGGGCAATGGTTCCTCATCAGGACCATCGTCAGCAAAACAACCGCCATAGAGAAGACCCGAAAACACACCGCCTGCGAGAGGAGCAAGATGGGCTAAGGATGCCACCACCGAGCCGTCCGGCTGGCAACGCCGGTCGAAGAGATGATCCGGATCGTCCTGAATCAAGTAGGGATGGTGCCCGAAGAAACAGGCATCAGAGTCAGCATAATGAGGCTCCACCGCCACCACCGCGTAACCCAGCCGGAAATAATCCACTAGGGCCACCATCGCCTCCCAGCAGCGACCATGAAGGATCACGTCGTAGCCATGGGATCCGCAGGGGTGGAGGCGGCAATGGTGAAAGGAGAGGCAGAAATCCGACTCCACCATGCAGAAGCCGTGAGCCTCCAAGGCGTAGATCTCTCTCGCCAAACGACGCTTGCCATCACATCGAATCAAACATAGAAGCGTGGCGGTACGAGGAAGAAGATGTGTATGTGGGACCCAAGTGCTTCGGATCACGCATACATCAAACCAAATTTCCGGTTGACTTTGGTATTGCCAAAAATATTCAGCCCTACGACGGTGCAGCTCGGCCAGATACTTGGCTCCAGGATTTCTTCCAGGCTTGCTGCATCGCCAAAGGAGGAAACAGCCTGGTTGAAGTCCGATATCTCCCACTCATGCTAAGGAAGACGGCTCAATCATGGCTCAATGAACTGCCAGAGAATTCAATTCATAATTGGTATGATATGCAAAGTGCATTCTTTTCAAACTTCGAGGGAACATACAGGAGGCCCTGCACAGTTGGAGACTTGCAGCGTTGCACCCAAAGACCCGGAGAAACCTGCCAATATTACCTCGGACGCTGGATCGACACGAAGAACTCCTGCGAAGGAGTAAACGAGCAAACTGTGATAGAAGCTTTTATTGCAGGACTTCAAGTCGGACTTTTACATCATAGATTTGGGAGAAATGACAGAGACGGCAAGCCAATATGCTGATGCCAACAATGATTCAGAAGGGCTGCTAAATATTCTGTCCAATCCCAATGCGGCCAAACAGGCAAAACAAACTCAGAAGCGCAAGAACACCTCGGACGAAAAGCCAGCTCCGGACAACGCAGTTGTCAATGCAACGTTCAGATCCGGAGGACGAGGAGGGCGCGGAGGCGGCAGGGGTAGAGGCCTAGGAACTTTCCGAATCCAGGTCAGAGGAGACCAGCAACCTGAAAGAACCTATACCTGGGCTGACATTGTCAATAATCCCTATGTCTACCACTTGGATAGTAACGAAGGATCTACCCACACAAATGCCGAGTGTCGTTTCAATGACGACATTAAGAAAGAAAAATCCGCTGGCTACAGAGCCAAGCAACGAAAAGAAAAGAAAAATTCTGAGAAAGGAAAGGAGCCCAAGGAAGATTCTGACATGGAAGAAGTGGAAGCTGTTGTAGAGACCAAGCCGGATGGAAATAAAACTTTTCTGACCAAGAAAGACACATATGTCTGCTTCCTTGGATCCCAACCAGCTAAAGACAAAAAGGCGGTCCTTCATGAGCTCAATGCCACGGTTCTGGCTGCCCCACAATTCCTGGACTGGTCAGAGGTGACCATCACCTTTGATCGTTCAGATCACCCGAGGTAAACACATCATAGGGGAAAGTACCCTCTAGTCATCAATCCTCTTATTGATGGCTATGAGTTCTCAAAAACACTCATGGACGGTGGGAGCAGCATTAACATCCTCTACATTGAGACGCTCCACCACATGAAGCTACACGAGAGCCAGTTGAGTTACAACAGTGTAACTTTCCATGGCATTGTACTAGGGAGACAGGTGGATTCTCTGGGTGAGATTACTCTAGACGTGACATTCGGAACCCGAGATAATTACCGGACCAAGCCACTCTCGTTCGAGGTGGTACCATTCAAAAGTGCTTACCACGCCTTCTTCGGGCATCCGACTTACTGGGCGTTCATGGCCCCTCCCTGTTACATCTACAACATGATTAAACTTCCATGTCCAAAGGGCGTAATCACCGTACGAGGAAATCCGAGGAAGGTGTGAGAGTGCGACAAAGGATCTGCTGCCTTCGCCGAAGCCATGCTACACGCCTAGGAGTACCAGGAGATCAAGAAGACCATCAATCCGTCCGATATTCCCGCTACGAAGAACGAGGTGCTGAAGCCAAATTTGCAGTTCAAGGCGTCGGAAGAGACGAAGAAAACGTCGCTGAAGGAAGATGATCCCTCCAAGATGACGAACATAGGGGTAGGCTTAGGCCACGCATAGGAAAGCGTGCTCGTCGAGTTCCTCAAAGCTAATAGTGATATATTCGCATGTGTAACACCCCAGTTTTAGATAATCTATATTAGGGTTTGTTTTGTGCATCATACCTTAAATTGTGCATTAAAAGAAATCAAATACCAAATCCTAAAACCCTAATCCTCCCCTCTCTATTCGAAAATCAATTGAAATGGTTTTGAAATTTTGGAAATGTACAAAGATGAGTGGGGCCCAAATGGAATAAGAGGGCCCCACAATATCTTACTAGTTTTATAAAACCTCCTTGTATTTTTGAAATATATAAAACATATTTGAAAATGAAATTACCAAAGAGAAACACAAAACAGGAAAAAGAAAAAGATTCTGATAAAAAAAGAGAGCCAGCAAGCCAGAACCAGGCCGCAGCCCAGCAGCCCATCTCTCTTTCCTTCCTTCCTAGTCGCCAGCCAGCAGCTTCCTGCGGCCCAGCACCGGCCCAAGCTAGCCCACCCGGGCCCGTACCTCTTTGCATCACGACCCTGTCGTCTTCCTTGTTGGCGGCAAGCTGCACCGTGTCGGCAGCACCGCCGTCGATCTCCACCGCCTACTCCCTGCCGTCCATCGCTCCCAGGGGGAGGATAAGATCACCGCCGCGACTCCCTGGCCATCCTCATCCACTCCCCCTCTCTTCCTCAACCTCCCCCTCTGTTTATTTCTCGCATTTATCACAATCGTGCGCCGCTGCACGGCCTTGTTGCTGGCCAAGCTCCGACTACCCTCCCGTTGCAGCGCCGCCCCTCTAAGGTAGCCCGCGTTGAGCTGAGTCGAATGCGCGCATCTGCGCTAGCCCGCTCGCCCTAGCTCCGCCAACCGCCGCCGTCTGCAGTGTTCACCGACGAGCCCGCGTGGCGCCTGCGTGGCTTGCCAACATGGACCAGGCCCCACCCGTCAGCCTCTCTGGCTAGAGCCAGCCCCAGTGAAAACTTCCCCTGGCCCCACTTTGCGTGTGTGGCTGCTGATGTGGCTTTGGTCCCACACGTCAGCCACTATGGCTAGGTTTTGCAACAGTGTAAAAAGTATTTGTTGCATGTGATGATGTCATCCTGGCGCAATAAATCAATTTAAATTGGTTTAATAATTTCAGAAAATCAGAAAATATGTATAATATATCATGTAAAATCAATTTCAATGAATAAAACTTGTAAAATCAATATCTAATTCATTTTAAATCAGAAAATATGTATAATATATCAAAATGTTTAGAAAAATGAGAACTATCTATTATAACTATAACCATGTATTGTTCAACAACTTAAATGCCAAGTATAATGTGACACCCCCGGGATCAGGGCTAAACAAATCCCAGACCTCCGTCTGAAATAAGCTTAACCTTGAGCTCGGGAATATCCAGTGAAGAATCGGTAACACTGCAATGACCCTACGACACAAAAATAATTACAGCAAGCTCATATCTGAGCAGAGAACCAAATTATTACAAGCAGAGGTCACTGAACACAAACACCAAACAACGAAAGGCAAATTATGCTATTAAGTATAGAAAACTTAACAAATGGCCTAAGAGGCCTGAAGCATAACGATGACGTCCCAGCCCATAGATTCCAGGCTACCGGCCGGGAACCCCAAGCTACTCGTCGATGTCGATGTAGTACAGAACTCGTCTTCAGGGGACCACTTACTCTGCCAAAAGTATCAACAAAGCAAGGGTGAGTACAAGGTGTACTCCGCAAGACTTCTGGCTGGTGGAGTTGTTTTGCATAAAGCCATCTTTCTTTATAAAACAAGAGGGGAAGAAGAAGCTCGTCTAGTTAGAGTATTTTAAAAGGGGATAAGAGAACGACATCTCCGAAAATATTGATCATCATCTTTTGATATCCACCGAATCATCATCATCTACTAACTAGGATCACCCCCTCGTACCCATGAGGAAGCATCCTTAAGCACACGTGGATCAGCCAAGTTTTAAGATTAGGTTAAAGTTCTCTATGATCATGAGTCCGGTCGCCAAGTAGTTCATAACCGTGAACACGGCTTTTCGAAAATATTATTACCCTGCAGGGGTGTACAACTTTACCCACACGTACTAACCTTCTCTTAATGCCACTAGTAATAGCCCTCTTCCTTGGAAGGCCGGCAAAGGGTGGTTAGACACGACCTTTACATTGCTTTCGCCGAGACCATGAGTCACGCAATATGTATTGTTCTGCCGTAACGGGTCAAATCCCGAAGCCAGTACTTAAAGATGTGAGGCGAGGTTGGTTTACCAGGGGCGCTATCTACCCCAAGCAACCCGGTCCACGCTTCCCTACCTGTTATGAATGCACCAACTTCACCCAACAAATCTTTCAAAAGATTTTCTATGCATATGTCGAATGGAACGCCCGAACTATGTGACTCATGGAATCTACTAGGCAAGTTAGTCAGTCATGAGGTTGTCTAGGACCCGTGTGGTTGCACGCTCGTCTTGGTTCCAAAGGCAAGAACTCAGGTCCTAGTGGTGGCGAGCATGGGACTAGAAAAACCACATCCCACCGTGGCCTCCCATACAAGCCTTAGCATGTTTAACTCATATCACCGGTCTCATATCATCACGTTCTCCTGTCATACTAGATTATATGCATCTGATATATCATCTAGATGGACCAGACTTAATAGCTATGAATGGCTAAGCAGACACATATAATAGCTCTAGCAGTGCACACAAGCCAAACCTAGTTATGCTAGGAGCAGTGGATTAGGTAATATAAGCTCAAAGGAAGTATGCAACACATAGGATACTCTATCTATCGATAAAATACCACAGTAGAATAGTATGCATCATGGCAGGAATTGAAATGCTTTCGAAATCATAGGATTATATCATGGTGGGGCTATGCTTGCCTTTGCCAGTTGATGACAGATAAGCAGATCTTCGAAAGCCTTCATCTTGACTTGATTATGGTTCGTCAAGTATTGTTCGTCGAACTTCGATCTTCGATCGTCGATGGTGTTGACCTCGGGCTTCGATCTCGATCTCGACATCGTATTCTACCGTGAAGAACCAAACACCGGAAAGAGAGGGGGAACAATCAACAATGGCATCGATGCAATGCTCAAACAAGAATGATGATATGACAATTTAATTTGCATTGAATTGAAACCCTAAAACTTGCTCGACAAATTAATCGGGGTTCCGAGGGGTGAAAACCCTAATTCGGGGAAACTCCGGAAGCACCTGTGAGGGGTTACTATGTTTTTCTAATTAAACTTGTCATTGAAGTTGTTGATCAATGCATGATTATAGCTTAAAAAGGTAGAGATCATTTTTCTGAACATTTTGATATATTATACTCATTTTTCTGATTTATAAATAATTAGATATTGAATTTACAAGTTTTATTCAAATTCTGAAATTATTAACTCAATTATTAAAATCTTATTAAACTTTTTACACCCAGTCACAGTCTACCCACAATGACTGACTGATGGGCTCTGAGCCACCTCAGCAGCCACGCAAGCAAAGTGGGACAGGGGGGTTTGCTATTTTACACCTAGGCAGAGACTAGCCACTGCAACTGACGGGTGGGGCCTGGGTCGGGTCAACATGCCATGCAGGCGCCACGCGGGCTCGCCAGCGAGCACGTTGGCCAGCGGCCAGGGATGGCGGAGGAGGGCGATTTGGGAAGCGGAAATGCGCGCGTTCGAATCAGTGGAGCAAGGCGATCTCAAAAGAGGCGGCACCGCTTGCTAATGGTCACCGAACCACCGACTACGTCGACAACTGGCGGCGGCAGAGGGCGACGCTCGATGATGGAGCGGTACAGGCGATGACAGGAAGCGGGGTTAGGGCGAGGAGGCTCAGAAACTCACCGTGAACGCGATGACGGTGTCAGTGAGGCAAGAGGTGGCCAGACGATGGCGAATCGACGGCGACGAGTTCCGTCGGTGGTGGAGAAAACGACGACTAGGAGCTCGATTGGCAAGACCTCGCGTCGATTGCTTCGGGGAAGATGACTTGGACGACTAGGCGCAGCTCGTGGATGGCTTAGTGAGGCGAGGCTAGCTCAGAGTCGATGGGTCCATGGGGTACCTGAGGCTAGGGTTTCCGGCTTCCTTCACGCGAGGAGACACAGAGCGAGAGAGAGGGGGAAATGGGGATGGGGAGAAAGAGCGGATCACGGCGATTCTTATCCTCAGCTCGGCGGTCGGCGGCGTGCATCGTGGCGTAGAGGAGATCGACGGCAGTGCGTCGAACATGCAGCAGCTTGTCGGCGGAAGAAGGAAGAAAGAAGAAAAGGTGCAAAGGGGTACGGGCCGGAGTGGGCCGCGGTGGGCGACGGGGTGGGCTGCAGCAAAGGTTGCAGGGGAGAGGAAGGAAAAAAGGGCTGCGGCCCACCGGCTGCTGCTTCATTTTTTTTCTTTCCAGAAACATTTTCTATTTTCTGTTTTCAAATCTGTTTTGTATTTTCAATTTCAAACTGTTTTGATCCATTTCAAAAATACCAGGTACTTTTATGAAGTGTTTTGGTTCCAAATGTTTTGGGCCCTTCTAGTCCATTTGGGCTCCAAATGTTTTGGTAGCTTTTCAAATACAAAACCATTTGGGCTCCAAATTTTTTGGTAGCTTTTCAAATACAAAACCATTTGAATTCTTTTCAAACAGAGGGAGAATATTAGAGTTTAGGGTTTGCATTTTATTTCTTAATGCATGAAAATTTTGATATGATGCTCATGGATGCACAATCAACCCTAAATATAGATTAACTAAAACTGGGATGTTACATATAATTATAAGAACATAGTAACACCTCTCATATGCTTCCGGAGTTTCCCCTAGTTATGCTTTATACCCCTCGGAACCCCGATTAAATTGCCGAGCATGTCTTCGGGTTACTTTTCAATACAACTTAACTTGACATATCATCATCATTGCTTGAGAATTGCATCGATGCCATGTGTTGAATGTTTTCCCTTTCTTTCCGGTGATTTGGTTCTTCCCGGTAGAATACGAAATCGAGATCGAGGTCGAAGCCAGAGATCAACACCGTCGACGTTCGAAGATCGACGAACAATACTTGACCAACTATAATCAAGTCAAGTACAAGGCTCCCGAAGATGTTCTTATCTGTTATCAACTCGCAAAGGCAAGCATAGCCCCACCATGATATAATCCTATGATTTCGAAAGCATTTCAATTCCTGCCATGTTGCATACAATTCTACTGTGGTCTTTTATCGATAGATAGAGTATCCTATCTGATGCATTACTCCCTTTGAGCTTATATTACTTGATACACTGCTCCTAGCATAACTAGGTTGGCTTGTGTGCACTGCTAGAGCTTATTTATGTCCTTCTTAGCCATGCATAGCTGTTGAGTCTGGTTCATCGAGATGATGTATCAGATGCAGATAATCTAGTATGACAGGAGAACGTGATGAGATGAGATCAGTGATATGAGATTAAACATGCTAAGGCTTGTATGGGAGGCCCCAGTGGGATGTGGTTTTTCTAGTCCCATGCTCGCCCCCACTAGGACCTGAGTTCTTGCCTTTGGAACCAAGAAAAGCGTACAACCACACGGGGACTGGACAACCTCATCACTAACTAACTTGCCTAGAAGATTCAATGAGTCACATAGTTCGGGCATTCCATTCGACATACTCATTGAAAACATTTTCGAAAGAAGGAGGTGCATTCATAACAGGTAGGGAAGCGTGGACCGGGTTGCTTGGGGGTTGATGGAGCTGTAAGATCCCTCCCTTTATGAAGGTAAGGATCCCTAAGATTGCAATGCTAGTCCCTGGATCAATGCTAGCATCCACAGTTTAAGATGAAGTACACATAAACAAAGGTCATTATTACATATCATTCCAGAGACAAACATAGTCTTTTACAACTCCATGGCCACAGGCCTAATACAAGAGTTCAAATATATAATATGATAAATAAGTCTTCATCTTCATGTGCCATAGGCAAGCATGTTGAGTGTAGACTCATAACCCCTAATCATCATCAGAATAACCTACAACATCACAAGTTACAGCCATAGTGGGTCAATACATTGGAATAGTATTGGCAAGTGATACCTTAGTAGAATATTGGTAGACAAGATACTATATGCATTTTGGCTAAGTGTAGCTTAGGCTTGCTTTGCTCAAAATAGGTTTTACCTATTAGTTGAAAACACTAAGGAACCACCAATAGACATTGAGGACCTTCACCCTTGTTCAACCACAAGTTTTTACTTAGAAATTGGGATGAGGAGATTCTTGATAGATTCCATGTCTTGATGCTCAAGTTGTCCAATACCAGGGACATGGCTAAGTACTTAGATTCTTCCATCTGCAGAGGTTGTGCACTTTAACCACAAGACTTGATTTTCACTAAGACATGACCTTTCAGAAGCCTTCCCTTAGACCAAATGGACGCGCTCCAACCTATCATCCCACTACCACCAACTGTCCAAATGGCTAAGTTATTGCAACCTATATGATCCAGGCAGAGCCCATATTGCCAAGTGGCTGCACTAGAAGCTTCTTAACATATGGCATCTCAAATCCCTTTGTTCCTGGGTGGCTTTACACAAGTGAGATACACAAGGTAAACCATAGAAATGGGCCTTGTGTAACCACTCAACATAAACCATTCCTTCCATTCCATCTAGGTGTTTTATTCACTTAGTTGTTTTATTAAGCAAAACACAAGTCCAAAGACTTAGAAATATTTTTATCATAGCATGAATATATAACCACCCTTGGTTGATACTAGCTAGGCTAAGCATGGCATTGATAAGAATCTTAACTTAGAAATTTCTAGCAATTCTACAACTACTAGGATTTCCCAAGCATAGCATATAGACCAAAAATATCCATGCAAGTCTAGCAAAATAATTCTAATGCATAGTTGAAAAACATAGGTATAAAATCATGAAGCACCACTTGCCTTGGTAGTTTGGAGAGTAGCTACAATCCTCACAATCACAATCACTATTTGCACCAAAATCTACACATGAAATAATAGCACCAAAATCACATACAAAATAAATACAAGCAAAAATATATGGATGCATGCATAATGCCATGTGATGATTTTCTACACCAAACAAGACAAGTGCATAGTACTGGAACATAAACAAGTACAAAATAAGGAAAATAAACTTTATTTGCATAGCAAAACATTTTCCAAATAATTATTATACACAAAATAGGCCTACACATGTTTATGCAAAAACAACCATTTTAACAGAGGAAAAATTTAAACACATTGCATAGATGGAAAGGATTTTCTCTCCTGATTCCATTGATATAAATTTTTTCAAATTTGGACGTGGGAATCAAAAGTTATGAATTAATCAAATTTAAACATCTAATAGATCTAATTCATAAATTTAAAACAAAACTCATGCCACGCGGCGCTTCCTGATTGGAGGGTACCGCTTCACTCAGGATCACGCTTCCGAACCTTTGGATCTAACTAAAACGCGCGGCTCAGATCTCTACTTACCCCTTCGACTATGTTCTATCGCGTTCGTCCGATCTACATCGCACGACTCTCAGCGACTGACCAACAAGCGGCGGCGAGTGGCGGCGGCGTGCTCAGTCAGCGGCAGAGCCGGCGAACTAGGTCGCGCGGGGAGGTGTGACGATGCTCACCAGAATCGCCGTGACGAGGAGATGCTCGACGTGTGCTCGGTTGGCGAAGGGGCGCTTGGGGTCGTCGTGGATTGCTCGTCGGAGAAGTCCTTGGCGATGGTGCTCTTGGTTGGCGACGAAGGCGACGCTCTGGGCCACGCTAAGACGAGATAAGGGTGTTGTTAGATGCGTAGGACACTGGGGATCACACGCGTATCAAACAGAGGGAGAGGGGAAGCTGGGGCTTACGGTGAACGGTCGCCGGAGTTCGAGCAGAGAGTGTCGGAGCTCAGTCGATGACGTTGACGAGGCTACAGAGCATGCGCGAGCAAACAGAGGGTGTCAGTAGGTGCGCATGAGGATGCAGAATCATCTAGTCTGAACCACAAGCAGAGGGGACTGCGGGGCTTACCGGAATTCAACGACGAACTCGTCGGAGCAGAGGGGCGTCCAGAGAGAAATTCGAGCAGCCTGGTGGCTCCGGTGGGGTGTGGTTTGGGGGAAAAGGAGGAGGGCGACATGGTGCTTAAGTAGGCGAGGACATGGGCGTGAATTACTCATGCATTCAATGGAATTGAAGCCACGGAATTTAAACAGGAAACGCCCGGCGTGATTTGGGGAAGAACCAGTCGCTGGGGGTGGAGACGAAGACAGCCGTGTGGGCCGCGGTTGTCAGCGAGAGAAAAGGAGAGGAGGTGGGTCCCTGCGTCTGCGACTCTGTGGGTGTGGTTGTGAGTGAAAGAAAACGTTTCGCGGAAGGGAGTCGCTGGGCTATATGGGTCGAATTGGGCTAGGTTGGGCCAGATTGGCTGTTTGCTTTATGTTTTTCTACCTTTCACTTTTCTTTTTCTGTTTGATTTTCTAGAAATGATTTTTCAACTCCAATTCAAATAAGTTTGAATCCAAATCTTCTATAAATTTTTATACAGTGAATTTTTTACTCAAATGTGTGTCAAACACTTCTGTTTACTCAAACACACTTGGGTCATTTGAAAAATAAAATAAACCAAGCCTTTATGAGATACAAATAATAGGCATAAGTTTGGTTTTATTTTCATACTTTGTTTTGAAATCTTTGCCCAAGCTTTGGAAATGACTTAAGTTTGAATTCAAAACACTACTGAATACAATCAGTACCTTTCTCAAAAGAAGGTAGCACTAAGGCTTGAGCATACTTACATAAAATAATGAGCAACAAATGCTCCTATTTTTGAAATGGTTTTGAAATGGAACCCTAAATGATCATGGATGCATGGATGATATGCATGAGTTTTGAACATGATTTTAGGGAAGTTACAGGAGCCCCTGGTGAACCAACCTCGCCTCACATCTTTAAGTACCGGCTTCGGGATTTGACCCGTTACGGCGGAACCATACTTATTGCGTGACTCATGGTCTCGGCCAAAGAAAGGTAAAGGTCATGGTGAACCACTCTCTGCCGGCCTTCCAAGGAAGAGGGCTAATGATCTGGCATTAAGAATCGGTTGGTACATGTGGGTAAAGTTATACACCCCTTCAGGGTAATAATCTTTCGAAAATCCGTGTGCACGGTTATGAACGACTTGGCAACCGGACTCAAGATCAATGTGTGCTTAAGGGTGCTTCCTCATGGGTACGAGGGGGTGATCCTAGTTAGGGTTTGATGATGACTTGGTGGATATCAAAAGATGATGATCACTATTTTGGAGATGTCGCTCTCTTATCCCCTTTTAAAATACTCTGAATAGACGAGCTTCTCCTCTCTCTTGTTTTACAAACAAAGATGGATTTATGCAAAACAAATCCACCAGCCATAAGTCTTGCGGTGTAAACCTTGTACTCACCCTTGCTTTGTTGATACTTTTGGCAGAGTAAGTGTTCCCCTAAAGACAAGTTCCGTACTACATCGACATCGACAAGTAGCTTGGGGTTCCCGGCGGGCAGCCTGGAATCTATGGGCTGGGACGTCATAGTTATGCTTCAGGCCTCTTAGGCCATTTGTTAAGTTTGATATACTTAATAGCATAATTTGCCTTCCGTTGTTTGATGTTTGTGGTCAGTGACCTCTGCTTGTAATAATTTGGTTCTCTGCTCAGTTATAAGCTTGCTGTAATAAATTTTGTGTCGTAGGGTCACTTCTAGGTTATCGATTCTTCACTGGATATCCTCAAGCTCAAGGTTAAGCTTATGTCAGACAGAGGTCTGGGATTTGTTTAGCCCTTATCCCGGGGGTGTCACAGGTCTTGGTATCAGAGCAGTACCGACTGTAGGATAACCTTGCTATTGATCGATGTTGAGTCTAGTGTTTGTGAAAACTACTTTAAAAGCTGAAAAGTATTTGCGAAAACTCTATTATTCTTCTTTTTCTCCTTATCCAGTTTCGCTCTAACTCTAAGTTATCTTATCTGGTGTTGATGTTGGAAAAGTTTTTGATATCTGTTCTAGTCTTTCAAAGCTTAGGTGCCTTTTGTGCATGTCATTTCTTAACCAGTTGACCTAGTGTTAAGTTCTCTAGAGTTGCGTGTGTTGTGAATTCCTTGTTCCCCTTTGCTCTTGTTCATCTGAGAGATTACTTTCTATCATGATCTCTCTATCTTTTGGAATCGCAATATTATATTGTTGGATCCACAGTGTTCTGCTCTAGGCTTCGAGGTTTCCTTTCACCTCGTGTGCCTCCTTTTTATTTGTTTGGTTACTTCAGAAGTTGTCTCTTCTCTTGGAAGCTACCTCGTGATTAGTATCTTGTATTGTACGCCATGTTACTCAAGTAGTAGTTACTTCTTTCTCGGTTTTTAACCCTTCGACTTAAACCGAAGATCCCTGATTGTGCTGGATTATGGTGTTGTGAATCTTGTACATGAAGATAACCTTTAAACCGAGACCCATTCCTTTGAACCCTGTTGCTAATGTTCAAACATTACCTCAGGATGGCTGGTATTACAATCTTATCCTTTAAGCTTATGGTATTTGTCGCGATTGAATTGTGACCACTATGGACTTCCCCTACCACATGCCCTGGCAGATGTTCTTTAATGGAACCAAATAGATCACGATAAGATTACTCCATGAGAGTCTCGCATCTATACTCGTGACTCTGCCACACTTTACCCCTTCTCTGCATTGGTTTTCGGAAGATTGTTAATCTATGCATCCACATCTCGAGGTTCTAGCCTAAGCATGTTCATTTCCCCTTGTTGTTTTCCGACCTTTATCTACTAGTTGGTAGCCAAGTAGTAAATGTGCATCGGTGTCTTCCGAAGCAAGATACTATTGTGGTCCGTCAAGACAAACCATTTCGGAATGTCTAGGAGAAACAAACTCCAGTACCTCGTCATATCTAGGACCAGGTCAAAGTGTTATAATCCGCAGATCAAGAGGCATTGATTAGCTTCTTTTTGTTCTACCTTAAAGTATCACACCCTTTTATACTAAGAGGTTGTGCTGAGTTTCATGACCCCTTAATGTAGTGATGCTCTTACACATATTTACCACCCTTCCTCGAGCTTTCGCGCTCGTGAATGATGCGTGTGTGTAATAATGTGGTTATCTGAGATTCTTAGCAATCATTATTGTTTTGAACTCTAAGGACATTTGAGTCATTCCTAGTGTGATTGGTTAACCTTATCACTAAGCAAAGGATGATTGTGATACCAAGTCCGCTATTCTGGTACACTCTCTTCGGTCAAGGAGTTAGGCTTGTGCCGAAACTCTAAGACTATGTCTTCTTGCCTTACAAAGAAAGTTCCCTCTCGAACTAAGTGACATATCGGTGGTTCGTGATATTCTAGATGTCTTCTAGAAGTATTGCCATGTTGCCACATGACCATGGTGTCAAGTTCTTGATCAAGCAAGTTCTCTGAACTGCTCTTTTCCCCAAGGATCCGTACTAGATACCCCTGAACTAGTTGGTTGAGCTTAAACAACAACTTGGAGAGTTGTAAGACAAAAGTTCTACCCAACTTTGTTCCTTCATAAAGGGATATCTAGTTTTGTTCGTGTTGAAGAATGATAATAATTCCTTTGAGCATATGTTATCTTCCCCACCTTTGATTTGATTTGGGTTATTGTCAAATCAAAATCAGTTCCAAGGACTATCTTGATGGTGTTGCTACTTGTGATGTTTCACTTTAGTACATCCTCATGCCCTTTGATCCGACCAGTATTCTTTCCTTGTTTACGAAACATATGAGTCCATCTTCTTGGAGTGTCTCGATAAGTTCGTTGTTGAGCACATCAATGACATCCTTATCTTCTCCATGCTAGACAATATTCATATGGAACAATTGACATTAATATTGGAAACTTTCGAGAACCATCCTTGAGTCATCTTGAAGTATGTGTTATGGATGTTAGAAGTAACCTTCTCTAGTTCATGTGCGATTATTTAAAGATGTCACCGTGGATTCGAGTAGAGTTATCTCCGTTCCTTAAGGATACATGTGTGTTTTATTGTTAGTACTTATGCGTATGCAGTTGTCTTTCGACAAGTTGCTAATGCATAGGTCTAGCAATATTGCGTCTTTTGGAGCTTTACACTTTAGTCCATAAATTGAGAATCTAGTAACTTTACCTCTGTGGTTAATGTTGCAAACTTTCTATTCAGACATGCTAAGTCTGAAGTATCATTCCAACTAATCAAATCTTAATCTCAAGAAGATATGCTGGTTGGTGTTACTCAAGGTTTTGACATAGGTCTATTGTAAATCCGACAAGATTGATGTAATGGTTGACATACTTAGCCGAAAAGACCTTTGTCATAATTCTTGAATCAGCAATAGCAACCACTCTCATGAGGCTTTCTCTATAATTTGAATATAGGAGTTGTTCTCATGGTTTCCTTTGTATCCGAAGTCCGACCTCTACTGGATGTTTGATTTCTCGAACATCAAGGAGAACATTTAAAGTAGTGTTGCTAAATGTCTCTCGGTCGATCCTCCAGACCCTTTTATGTTCGCAATTGTTGTTGTGCCAAATAATTGAAATCTTAGAATGAAGTTTCTTTCTTCTCATGTCATCAGGAATCTTCTTAACTACTCATCCTAGTGGTATAAAGTGATATAACGATATTTGGCAAAGATTTTGATAGTCCTGGATGAATACAGAGTTTCCTTCATTTTTTCTCAACCATGTTTTAAGAATGACTATGTTTTTGGTAATCATAAGTTTTTCTTGATACATGTTCCTTGTGACTATTATGAGTCCTCTCACCAAAACACACTTCTGTCTGAGCCTTCTGTTGGATGAAAGAGTGACCCTTCCATGTCAAAAGTAGTTCAACAGCTTGGTTTTGTTGATCCCTATCTCTGCAACCTAAAATCTCTACTTGAGTCATTTAGTAGAGGTTCCTCATTGAAGTCTATGTTATGATATTTCTTTTGGAAGCTTTCCTTTCCAGAAGACTAAGTTCTTCTGAAGTTCCATGGTCTCAATCCTTATGAAGACCAGCTATCTAACAACTTGAAAACTTATCCTCTTGTTTCCTCCGCTACCTTGACGTGTTTCATGTTCGTCATCTCAGAGTTGTTTCTACACACTCCATCCTTGAGTTGACCATGATATACTCTGTGCGTTGTTTAGTGTGTTTCCCTCTTATCTTTAGAATGGCCCTATTTCTTTTCCTCTCCGTCTCTCTTCCTACCTTTGGAATCTCGGGTCGAGATTCTCGTAAGGGGGATAGAGCTGTAACACCCCCGTTTTAGATAATCTATATTAGGGTTTGTTTTGTGCATCATGAGCATCATACCTTAAATTGTGCATTAAAAGAAATCAAATACCAAACCCTAAAACCCTAATCCTCCCCTCTCTATTCGAAAATCAATTCAAATGGTTTTGAAATATTGGAAAAGTACAAAGATGAGTGGAGCCCAAATGGAATAAGAGGGCCCCACAATATCTTACAAGTTTTATAAAACCTCCTGGTATTTTTTAAATATATAAAACAGATTTGAAAATGAAATTACCAAAGAGAAATACAAAACAGATAAAAAGAAAAAGATTCTGATAAAAAAAGAGAGCCAGCAAGCCAAAACCAGGCCGCAGCCCAGCAACCCATCTCTCTTTCCTTCCTTCCCTGTCGCCAGCCAGAAGCTTCCTGCGGCCCAGCACCGGCCCAAGCCAGCCCACCCGGGCCCGTACCTCTTTGCATCGCAACCCTGTCGTCTTCCTTGTCATCGACAAGCTGCACCGTGTCGGCAGCGCCGCTGTCTATCCCCGCCGCCTACTCCCCGCCGTCCATCACTCCCAGGGGGAGGATAAGATCACCGCCGCGACTCCCTGGCCGTCCTCATCCACTCCTCCTCTCTTCCCTGACCTCCCTCTCTGTTTCTTGCTCGCATCGATCACCACTGTGCGCTGCCGCTCGTCCTTGTTGCTGGCCAAGCTCCGACGACCCTCCCGTGGCGGCGCCGCCCCTATTAGGTAGCCCGTGTTGAGCTGAGTCGAATGCGCGCATCTGCGCTAGCCCGCTCGCCCTAGCTCCGCCAACCGCCGCCGTCTGCAGTGTTCACCGGCGAGCCCGCGTGGCGCATGCGTGGCTTGCCAACGTGGACCAGGCCCCACCCGTCAGCCTCTCTGGCTAGAGCCAGCCCCAGTGAAAAATGCCCCTGACCCCACTCTGCATGTGTGGCTGCTGATGTGGCTTTGGTCCCACATGTCAGCCACTATGGCTTGGTTCTGCAACGGTGTAAAAAGTATTTGTTGCATGTGTTGATGTCATCCTGGAGCAATAAATCAATTTAAATTGGTTTAATAATTTCAGAAAATGAATAAAACTTGTAAAATCAATATATAATTCATTTCAAATCAGAAAAATATGTATAATATATCAAAATGTTC
This sequence comes from Avena sativa, assembly GCA_916181665.1. Taxonomy (NCBI): domain Eukaryota; kingdom Viridiplantae; phylum Streptophyta; class Magnoliopsida; order Poales; family Poaceae; genus Avena; species Avena sativa. The sequence continues at coordinate 47,410,691 of OV702279.1, read as the reverse complement.
AGAAAAATGAGAACTATCTATTAGAGCTATAATCATGTATTATTTAACAACTTAAATGACAAGTATAATTATAAGAACATTGTAACCCCCCTCATATGCTTTTGGAGTTTCCCCGAGTTAGGGTTTATACCCCTCGGAACCCCTATTAAATTGCCGAGCATGTCTTAGGGTTACTTTTCAATACAACTTAACTTGTCATATCATCATCATTGCTTGAGCATTGCATCGATGCCATGTGTTAAATGTTTTCCCTTTCTTTCCGGTGATTTGGTTCTTCCCGGTAGAATACGAGATCGAGATCGAGATCGAAGCCAGAGATCAACACCGTTGATGTTCGAAGATCGACGAACAATACTTGACCAACTATAATCAAGTCAAGTACAAGGCTCCTAAAGATCTGCTTATCTTTTATCAACTGGCAAAGGCAAGCATAGCCCCACCATGATATAATCCTATGATTTTGAAAGCATTTCAATTCCTGCCATGTTGCATACGATTCTACTGTGGTCTTTTATCGATAGATAGAGTATCCTATCTGTTGCATTACCCCTTTGAGATTATATTACCTGATCCACTGCTCCTAGCATAACTAGGTTGGCTTGTGTGCACTGCTAGAGCTTATTTATGTCCTGCTTAGCCATGCATAGATATTGAGTCTGGTTCATCCAGATGATGTATCAGATGCAGATAATCTAGTATGACATGCAAACGTGATGAGATGACATCAATGATATGAGATTAAACATGCTAAGGCTTGTATGGGAGGCCACGGTGGGATGTGGTTTTTCTAGTCCCATGCTCGCCCCCACTAGAACCGGAGTTCTTGCCTTTGGAACCAAGACAAGCATACAACAACACAGGCCCTGTACAACCTCATGACTAACTAACTTGCCTAGTAGTTTCATGAGTCACACAGTTCGGGTGTTCCATTCGACATACATATTGAAAACATTTTCGAAAGAAGGAGGTGTATTCATAACAGGTAGGGAAGCGTGGACTGGGTTGCTTGGGCTCGATGGATCCCCTGGTGAACCAACCTCGCCTCACATCTTTAAGTACCGGCTTCGATATTTGACCCATTATGGCAGAACCATACTTATTGCGTGACTCATGGTCTCAGCGAAAGCAAGGTAAAGGCATGGTCAACCACTCTCTGTCGGCCTTCCAAGGAAGAGGGCTAATGATCTGGCATTAAGAATCGGTTGGTATGTGTGGGTAAAGTTGTACACCCCTGCAGGGTAATAATCTTTTCGAAAAGCCGTGTTCATGGTTATGAACGACTTGGCGACCGGACTCAAGATCATAGAGAACTATAAACTAATCATAAAACTTGGCAGATCAACGTGTGCTTAACGGTGCTTCCTCATGGGTACGAGTGGGTGATTCTAGTTAGGGTTTGATGATGACTTGGTGGATATCAAAAGATGATGATCAATATTTCGGAGATGTCGCTCTCTTATCCCCTTTTAAAATACTCTGAATAGACGAGCTTCTCCTCTCTCTTGTTTTACAAACAAAGTCGGCTTTATGCAAAACAACTCCACCAGCCATAAGTCTTGCGGAGTACACCCTGTACTCACCCTTGCTTTGTTGATACTTTTGGCAGAGTAAGTGTTCCCCTGAAGACGAGTTCAATACTACATCGACATCGACGAGTAGCTTGGGGTTCCCGGCCGGCAGCCTGGAATCTATGGGCCGGGACCCGTTGTTTGATGTTTGTGGTCAGTGACCTCTGCTTGTAATAATTTGGTTCTCTGCTCAGTTATGAGATTGCTGTAATAAATTTTGTGTCGTAGGGTCACTGCTATGTTATCGATTCTTCACTGGATATCCTCGAGCTCAAGGTTAAGCTTATGTCAGACAGAGGTCTGGGAATTGTTTACCCCTGATCCCGGGGGTGTCACATCATGGCAGCCATCTAACATGACCGGAGTACCTAGGGAACTTGCCGAGCACTCTCTTAATGTGTACCCAGATGCTAAACCCGTCAAATAGTCCTTATGACGGTTTTGTGATGAAAAGCGCAAAGCAATAGCCAAGGAATTAGCCCGCCTAGAATTAGCGGATTTTATAACAGAGGTCATCCATACAGATTGGGTGGAAAATCCTGTACTCGTCCCTAAAAAGGACACTATTGATTTAAGGACGCGTGTTGATTATACCGCTTTGAACAAGGCATGCTCAAAAGATCTGTTCCCTTTGACAATAATCGATCAAGTTATCGACTCAATGGCAGGGTTGGAACTACTCTGTTTTCTCGACACATATTCCGGATATCACCAAATACTGATGAAAAAATCGGATCTAATTAAGACGTATTTCATCACTCCTTTCGGAACCTTCTTCTACAAAACTATGCCTTTTGGCTTAAAGAACGCAGGAGCAACATATCAACGTACCATGCAACATTGTATCAACGACCAAATCGGATGCAATGTCTATGTATACGTAGAGGACATAGCAGTTATGTCCAAAAATAAGGAAACTTTAATTTCTGACTTGGATGAAACGTTTGCTAGTCGACGAAAATTCAATATGATGCTAAATCCGAAGAAGTGTTTCTTTGGAATTCCATCCAAAAAATTGTTAGGTTTCATTGTCTCTGAGCGAGGCATAGAAGTGAACCCGGACAAAATCAAGGCTATCTTAAACATTACCAAGCCGACTCGCCTAAAGGATGTACAACTCCTCACTGGTTGCATTGCAGCGGTGAGTCGGTTCATCAGCCTGCTCGGTGAAAGAGCTGCTCCATTATACAAACTCTTGAAGAAAACCGACAAATTCGTCTAGACCCAAGAATTCGAAAGTGCCCTGCAAAGTTTGAAAGATTTACTTTTAAACCCACCAGTTCTCGCAGCGCCAGAACCTCAGGATCCTATGTTACTTTACATTGCAGTGACCAACAAGGTCATAAGTGTGGTAACAGTAGTTGAGCGCGAGGAAGAAGGCCAGGAGCATAAGGTGCAATGGCCAACTTATTACCTAAGTGAGGGCCTGACAAAATCAAAGCAACGGTATCCACATCACCAAAAGCTAGCTTATGGAGTGTTCTTTGCATCCAGAAAGCTACGCCACTACCTTCAAGATCACAAGATCATAGTGGTGACCACCGCTCCCCCGCGAGATATAATCAGCAACCGCGACGCCACAGGACGTGTCGCAAAGTGGCGAATAGAGCTTGCAACTTTCGACATTGAGTACAAACCACATACAACAATCAAGTCCCAAATTCTTGCCGACTTTGTTGTCGATTGGACAGAAACGGTAGAAAACACAGACCCTCCAGACTCGTAATTTTGAACCCTTCACTTTGACGGATCAAAAGCACGAGGAGGCTCGGGGACTGGCGTGGTGCTCAAATCACCTCGAGGATATAAGTTGTTCTATGTATTGCAAATACACTTCACGACAACCAATAATATTGCCGAGTATGAAGCACTGCTACATGGAATACGCATGGCCAAAAAGATCGGCATATCCAGACTCATGTGTTATGGAGATTCGAATTTGGTTGCTCATCAAGTATCTGACATCTGCAACACAAACAAGCACATGGCAGCATACAAAGCTGTCGTGGGTGAATTATCTAAATCGTTCGAGGGTTTTGAGGTTCAACACATCCCTCGAGCAGAAAATGAGGAAGCAGACGCTCTATCAAGGATAGGCTCTGCGCGGAAACAAGTACTGGATGGAGCTTTTTTAGAGCATTTAAGGGTCCCCTCCATAGTCGGAGTTGATCAGGAGTATCCGACGAAATCCGACTCACCTTTAATAGCAGTTCTGTCTGTAATTCCCAGCTGGACAAAACCCTATCTGGATTTCTTGATTGACGGAAAACTAGCCGAAGACGAAGTCTTGAGCCGGCAGATTGTCCGACGAGCAAAAGCCTACACTATCATAAATGGTGAGCTATATAAACGGAGTGTTTCTGGCATGTTTCAGAGATGTATTTGTTCAGAAGCATGAGTGGAAATCTTAAGAGAAATCCACAAAGGCGAGTGTGGTCATCATGCTACAGCCAGATCCTTAGTGGAAAAAGCTTTTTGACACGAATTCTTTTGGCTTATAGCTAAGGGAGATGCCGATAAACTGGTCAAAATGTGCAAATCCTGCCAAAAGTACGCTCATCAGGCACATGTTCCGACTGGATATCTGCGAACAATCCCTATTACATGGCCGTTCGCGGTCTGGGGGCTTGATATGGTAGGTCCATTTCACACGGCAAAATGTGGATTTACTCACCTACTAGTGATGGTGGATAAATTTACAAAATGGATTGAAGAGCCACAGCCAGAAGATTCGTCGAGGACGTAATCTTCAGATTCGAATATCCGCACAATATAATTACTGACAACGGGAGCAACTTTTCCATTAGAGAACTTGCCGAATTCTGCGAAGAACAAGGGATCCAACTTGATATTGCATCAGTCGCACATCCGCAAGAAAATGGACAAGTCAAAAGAACTAATGGCCTCATTTTACAAGGAATCTGACCTTGCCTCGAGCCACCGATTCGTCGCGCTGCGGGGGCTTAGGCGGAAGAATTACCGTCTGTGATATGGAGCTTATGTACAACTCCTAACAGGTCAACCGGCTATACTCCTTTCTTCTTGGTCTACGGTGCAGAAGCAGTTCTTCCAAGTGATCTGATTCATCAGGATCCATGAGTCAAAGCGTATATCAAAGAAGATGCAGAAGTTTCTCGACAAGATGGTCTCAATATAATTGAAGAAGTACGTGTCATTGCTGAGTAGAGATCTATAACCTATCAGTAGAAGTTGCGCAAGTATCATAGTCAGAGAGTACAAAACCGTTCTTTCAAAAAAGGCAATTTGATTCTCCGACTTGTGCAAAAGAGAAAGCAAAAACTTTCCCCAATTTGGGAAGGACCTTTTATGGTTAGCAGAGTTCTGCATAATAGGTCATATTATTTAACCGACATGAGACCAGTAATGGAAAGACCAGATACTCGGAAGAGGAAGAGAGCTAGTGGCAGCACAGACCCGAATGAAATAGACTGTCCATGGAATATTGCACAGCTATGTCCCTTCTATTCTTAGTTATATTTCCTTGTAATCATATATGTACATGTTCAAAGTGAAATAAAGTGTTGGTTTCCTCATATATTATCTTTGAGAAGTTTTTTCCATCTTATTTCTAAAAGAGCATGTAATTGTTTTTCAAAAATCCCAGAATGATTGAAAGTACTTTATGCTCATGTTCGTTCTGGTTACGATTTTTTAATATCTAAAAAATGTTACCTCAGGGTACAAAATTTAATTTACTGTCTATACTTTGATTATTTATCTGATTGCTTAGACACGGGCATTTTCCGAGTAATGAGTTGTTGGTACTGGAATCCGGCTTTGTTTCTGAGTTTAAACTGGTTTAGCAATTACGCTCCATTGCTCGGAAAAGTTTCCTTGCTAAATGTTGGCCGACCCATGAAAGGGACGAGGTAGAGATCCAGATAAACCGATAAGTATAGGCATAAAAAAACGCAAAGTGCTTCAGAAAATTTTCAAGCACAAGCATAAAAATATATAAGCTAAAGTGCTAAGATAGTAAAAGCATTAGTTTTAATAGAACCAGCACAAAAAAAGTAAACATTGTATCCATCATTACATTGCCATAAGTTCAAGATAATGCATAGAAAATGTTTATGTTGCAGGCAGTGGTGATGAAGCAGGTGGAGCACTGGAATCAACAGCAGTGTCGCCCTTGATCTTAGACTCGGAAGCATTGCTGGCTTCTAGCTCTTGGGGCGAAGGAGGAGTGGTGACATATTCGAAGAATGGCGTCGTGTAGTTGGTCATCTCTGCCACCCGACAAGCGTAACCTGCACAAGATTCTTGGATGGCCTTGATGTCTTGCGGGTTACCCTCATCGTCCTCCTGGGCAATACCCTTGGTGACGTGCCAGATTTCCATCTCGCTATGTTGTCTCATCACCATGGTCAGAGCTGTTTGTGCAGCAGTCCGAGAATCTCCTTGACCTTGTCCCTCACCTCGTGCACTGACATTGTTTGCAAGTCGGAAAGCTTGACGGCTTTGCCAGCCTCTTCTAGAGTTTGGCGGAAGTCATACAAGACATCTTCGACGAGCTTAATGCGCTCGAGGCGAGGTTCGGAGGTGGGAGAGTCGGAAAGATTCATGGGGGATGGAAAAGAATCAAAAAGTCAAAATTCCAGCTGAAAAGAAATTCGAAAAATCAAACAACAAAAGTAAAATATTCGGAAATCTTACCTAGCACAGAGTGATTACATTGCGCATGATCCTTGCGGAGACTATTCAGTTCACTAGCTGAGGCCTAGGCAAGATCCCTCTAAATATCAAAAGATCATATAATTCTTTATCTCGGAGGGCTAGGAGCTTCTCGAGCCTCACGGTCTCATGATTGCTTGACTCCAGGACTGCGGCTACGGATTTCTCCGATTCCAAAGTTAGCTTCTCAAGCTTGTCCCGGAGTTCAGCATTTTCTATCTCCAAGACCTTGAAGTTTTTAGCTTGCTCCACCATCTTTCTAGACTAACATAACAGCTATGCAAAGACAAAAATATCAGTCCGACAAAATAAAAGTTTGGGTATGACAAAAAAATTATTGACAAAGAAGAAGTCGGAAAAGTTTACCTTCTGCTTCATATTTTTCAACTTTCAACATTGAATTCTCAAAGTGCAAAGCCTTGATTTCTTTGCGCTTATTGCTAATATTCTTGAGCAATTCCTGGTTGGAAGATGCAATTTTCTGTAAGTTTAGAGACAGAATACCGTCAGACGGCTACTAAGACTCGGGCTGCAAATTTAACTAAGTAAAATTACAGCACGAGCCTTGGGGGATACACTACATCGTTCTTTTGCAACCTAAAAGCATCAACTCGGATCCAACGATGTTTATCTGACTTTATGCTTGGGGGCTAGAGGATATGATAATAAATGCAAATAAGAATCGGAAACTTACAATGTGTTCCAGGTGCATCTTTTCAAATCCGAGGTTGGTGCTGTGAAACACCTTCTCGGTAAGGGTGAGGGATGGAACATCCATCATTGGAAGTTCGCCAGATGCGACTTTAGCGTCGGGGACCAAAATTTGGTCCAGGAGGCTGACCAGCTTGATGTCCTCCTCCTCTTTGCTTGCTGCCTCTAGAGTCAAGGTTTGCTTCTCAAGACTGGATTGAGCCAGCCTAAGGATCTCTTCCTTTTCTTTCCTCTTGAGGCCAGGGACATCAGAATCAACCACCCTATCCATCATTCCTATAGAAATTACCATGGGATCATTACCCTTGATGGGTTCACCCTTGTTAGGTTCCTGGTCATCAACGGTGACCATGAATTTTGAGATTTTGCCAGCATCAGGGGATGTAGAAGCTCCCTGTTCTGATGGAGTACTGGATGGAGTCAATGGTGGCACAACAGGGGATATGACAAGCTTTTGCTGATGCATCTGCTTGCCCGGCTTGCTATCCAGCTTTATCTTGCTCTTCAATGCTGATGTAACTCTAGAACACGGAAATCCTAAATATTAGGTTTGCTCTGGAAAGAAATAAAGGTACAAGAGTACTAAAAATGAAAGGTAGGGTGCTTACTTTTTAACTACTGGCAGCACTTGGCTACCAGTAGAAACAACTTCCTTCGTCTTACGTTTCTTGGAGGCGGGGGCGGCAACTTCTTGCACCTCATGATCGTCCGTCGCCTCCGGATCGTTTGAGGCATAGCCCTCTAGTGGAGCTAGCTCAGATCTGTGAGTTTCTCGAGCTGACAAAGTCGAAAGCATCGATGAAAATAGAGTCGGAGAAAGAACAAAAAAGAACGACGAAACACGAAAGCAGAGTCGAAATAATTACCGGAGTCAGAGGACGGTTGGTCGTATACATCTTCATGGAAAATTCCGGAACTTTTCGTTCCACTCTTTACTTGATCAAATATTGCATGAGGTTCTTGTAGTCCTTCGGCGCAAGCCAGCTAGAACTAACCCGCATCTTGTCCTTCTTGTCGCTCGTGATCTGGTGCATGAGGCGATCTCCGTGGTGCTGGAGAGGCTGAATCCGGCGCTCCAGCCAGCAGTGGATCAAGTCTAATCCACAGAGGCCCTCATGCTTCATCAAATATTCAATCCACCTCTTGAAGAGGATCAAAATATCCGACAGCTCCGGTGCCTCCGCGTCCCATGAATCTTAGTGGGGAGTAGCGCCGTTGACGAATGCTGGAAGACCTTCCGCCTTTCCCGGAGCCGGAATATCCTTATGATAGAAGAAAGTTTCGGCCCAACATTTGATGGACTCACTAGCGTTAATCCTAGGATAGATCCGATTCCTCCTAAGGACTAAGCTAAGAGTGCCGGTGACATAAGGCACATCGGCACTGATGGAATTCTTCCGAGTACCATAATCATACCGGAAAAGGGTGAGACTTGGCCTAATGCCAAGAAACCCCTCGCACAAAGCTGCATGAGCACTAAGATCAAGCAGGGAGTTGGGAGGAATATTATGGAGTTTCACACTGTAGTATTTGAGGACCTCGACGAGGAAGTCCGACGGTGGAAAGCCGAGGACACGGTCGACGTGAGTGCCGAACAACACCCTCTCGCCATCGAGCGGCGCGGGTACGGCGTGTCCTAAGGCGCTCCACCATGCAACGGCAACAATGAACCCTTTGTCCTCCATGACTTGGAGCTGTGCGTTGTCCATGGCGCTGGGATCCAAAGACCCCGCATCTTCTTCTCTTCCGCCGCCGATGAACCCGCCGCCGCCGATCCTGAGGTCGAGGCAGAAGCCATGGATCTTGGAGGAAAAAGGGCTGCTGGGGGAAGGAGAGATTTTTCTCAATAGTACGTAGATGGGAACTGGTGCGAAGCGCTCAAGGAGTACGAGGAAGTAATGAATGAATTGGTGGAGAGGTGAATCTAAGAGAAAGGGTTTTCTCCCCTCTTTATTTTGCCTCTACGTCAAGATTCGTGCGATTAGCGCCACGCGTATAGGAGAGGGGGAGTTATCTTCCACGCGACTCTTCCACTCCCTAGATTTTTGCACAGGCATTGAAACGGCGTTCTGTTCCATAAGGAACAGACCCACCAACGGTCATGCTGATGGAAATCCTGTTAGTGACAGGACCTAGTCTGAAAAGTTGTCAGTCTGCACGCCGCTGAAAATTCCGGCTTATCTTTCAAATCTAGTAAGAAAAAGACTAAGGTCAGAGCAAGATATATCTGACTCGATTGACTCAGAATCCTACATCGATGAACGGAGTTTTCAGGAACCCTTAAAGATTCTCAAGACGAAGAAACCATCAAGCTAGACGATTTATCCGACTTAAGATCTTGGAGACTTCCGGGGGCTACGGTTGGGGATATACTTTCCGGGTATACCCATAGGACTCGCTGACCAGGGTGGCCCACCAACGGGTTAGAGGTTTGCTTCACAAGCGGACCAGTCAGAGAAAGAGGAGGAGCCAGTTCCGGCTACGACAAGGCCCAGAAGAGTTACCGACTTAGGCCTGTAGTATTACTTGTAGTCCAAGCTGTACATAGTTACCGACTCTGTAATGTAGCCGGATAGGTCTCTCCTGTAACCCTAGGCCATAGTGACTATATAAACCGGCCCTATGGGAGCCTTTAGGGCACAACTCAATACACACAACCATAACCAACTCGCACAGGCGAACCTCTCTTGTAATCCGCGGTAACATCCGGCTTACGTCGATATATTACTGGTTTGGTAGCAGGAGTAAGATCTGATCATCGCAGTAGGATCTGAACCTGGGTAAACTTGTGCTCACCGCTCTTGGAACATCCGACGTCTCACACCCCATCCTTCCAATGCCACTAGGACCCCCTATGGCATACTTGTCGACAATCCGACGGAAATTGTACAGTGATTATTCTATATTAGCATATTTTTTTGCTATGATGATACCGGCGAGGTCTTTGGCAAAGTCAGTCTTTCTCTTATGATTTTTAGATGAATCATTTTTATTTTCTACACGCAACAAAAACAGGTAAAATTTTTGCTACGTAGAAGCAAAAGTGGACTTTTGGAACAAATTGGACACGTGTTAGCCATACAGGCCAAAGGCTAGGACGATGCCGTCCTCCGGAGGATGTCCAGTCTTGTCCAAACATTAAAGGGAAGCACTGAACGATCCTGCAAAGGATAAAAATGAGCGATCCTCCAACTCTAGCGGTTGACACGTGTCCCTGGGCCACTTACGCACATGCACACAAAAACCTCCTTCAAGCACATGAAAACAAACACATAAAACACACTTGACGTGCATGACCCTGATCCGTCACCATGGGGCAGTCAACTTGGCCTCTGACTGGAGTCCAGCTCCGGCGAGATAGCTGTCCACCACCCATGCAGCAGACGACTCACGTGGTGGTAGCATCCGTCGTCCATCTTGGTAGCATCGGTAACGGCGGTTTGCAGCAATGCTGATGGCGGTTTGTAGCAGCTCGTCGACCACTCGAAGTAGCAACGACAACAGTTTGTAGCAGAGGGTGTGCTATTTTGTAGCATCGCCGCACCGGTGGCGATGTGGAGACCGGGTTGCAGCACCACCATCGATGTTGGCAGAATAACTCTCTTCTGTTGGTAGAAACACCGACCATCGTTTGTAGCATCATCGCTGGTCTCTTGTATCCCCACCGTTGGCCTCTCGTAGCAACTGGAGCCGCCTGTCATAACAGCCGATACCGCCTCTCATAGAAACACCGCTGGTCATTGGTAGCAACGTCGCCGGTCAGAGCCACCACTTATAGCAGCCGGTGCAACCATTTGTAGTAACAGCCGTCGCCCCTTGTAGCAGCCGACGCATTATGCTACACCAGCACAACCACCTCGCCAAGGAAGGGCCTCATCAAAACCTTCGCCGACCTTTGGTAGCGCCTCCTCTCCTTCATAGCAATGCTCCTCTCCCAACATCAGTAGAGGCATGGCCACCTAGTAGCTCCTACACACTCTCAAAGTCAATGGTGTGTGGCCTCCTTGCAGCAATAATGTCAGGGGTAGTGATGGGGCGAGTGTGATGCACCACATGAGAGAGATGAGTGGAGAAGAACTCGGGCAGAGTGAGCCGTGAAGAAGATGCTACCTACCGGGGATAAGAGGGAGTGGTGGGCGATTGAGGAAGAAGAGGTAAGGCTGTATAGGTGGGACCCACCACATGCCGCTTTGTTTCCACCAGCGAGGAGGATGCACATCACGCATGGGAGGCGAAGGCTGGAGGACACGCGAGCCTCCAGCCATAAGGGAGCATTTTCCAACATCCAAAAATGTGTTTTACATTACCTAGACAATTGTTGTTTTTCTTTGTGATGTATAATTGGGTATGGTTGTTACAGTAGGTGATGTAAAATAGGTCACCTATTTCAATCTCAACTCATCTAGGTTCAATTCGCCGTCGCAAACGTGGAAGTCAACGACCATGGTGGGATTTCCACGATTCTCCATGACTGGGTCTATGTTGTGCGTCCGACAGAGCTAGATACGGGTGGATATTTCGGGCATGAAAATACTATTTGACATAGGTATGCCCAGCGGATACCTGCCTTTAGCCTATCTGGCTTAGCCCAATGGGAGGCCCATATGACGATCTGCTGAGATCCATGAATACCATTGCAATTCGGCTGATACGAAGCCCATGGAGTTACTTACTCCTGACATATAAGGCAAGAACAAGATTAGAGATAGGAAAGTATAAGGTCTTCACCCTCGATCTGTAACCGACTCAGGCGGATCCCAATACCTAGCCTCCTCATATATAAAGTCTAGAAGGGACCACCAAGGAAACACATCACCCGTTATGTCCGATCTAATCTGCGCAACCATCGCCATCTCAGGGAACAGAAAAGCAGGAGTAGGGTTTTCCCTCCGGGGGCCTGAACCTAGGCAAACTTCTGTCCCCTTGTTTGTCCGCTAGACGACGAAATCACAAGCACACACCTCCTTCCCGAAAACGCAAGTCCATAAACCATGGGCATTGCATGGAGACCCCATGTTAATTGGCAGTGTTTGTGAGAAGCCCATGTGTTGATGTTGCAACTTCAGTTGTTCCATCATTGGTGATCTATGATTCGTCGGCTCTCGGGGAGTAGATCCACCTCGTCTCTTTCAACTTCACCCTTCACTCGCCGTCCTCGCGCCCGATCTTTGACTCCCTTGACACCGGAACATATCTGATGATCGGCGACCTACACTTCCACATTAGCAAGATGGGCACCTTCTGCCTCTCGGATCTGATATACCTAGCTCAGGTGGAATCGACACCACCATCAATCGCTCCTGCTTCATGGATACCACCTCCCCTCGGCTCCTTTAGCAAGGACGACTACACTTCATCGCCAACCTACTGCACCAGATGCAACATTTTCCATGATGATGAAGATTTGTTCATAAAATCATGATCACATTGGCTCCAATATCAAGTGCTTCAGAAGCAACGGCCACCTGATGTACTATCTATGCCTTGTCAACAATCTTGAGACAAGGGATGGTGACATAACCAACCCAGATGGGATGGCACGAACTGACAATGGTGGTGACCAAACTAACGATGGAGGGAACCCTAGAGATCGAGCCAACTATGGAAGCAACCGACAAACTATCAACCCCATCGCTACAGAGTGGGACAGGGAAAGGCAAGCCCTAAGGGGCGTACCCATCGGACTCAATGCAATATGCGAGCAACTGATGGACTACCATCTTCTCCTTACACAGCAAAACGGCGCCTGCGAAAACAACATAACCTACTTGATGAGCGCAAGCGACTAGGTGACATGTCAAGCTTATGGCGAGCGCAACTGTCCTCTATCGAGGGCTCCTCGTCGAGGCAAAACTACGTCCCTAGGGTGCACAAGAGACGCTCCAAGATGCAGAAAATGGACGAGGCTGAAAGACGCGGCTTTTTTGAAGCCTCGACTGCTCCTTCATGACCATGAACTCATCCGGTAATATGATGCCCAAGATGGAAAAAGCTGCCATGATTGTGGCTACCACATACCTGCTGTCCAACTAACCTCGACGGGTGATCCACGAGCTTCCATTGAAAGATCTTCCATCACTGGTCTCGGCTTAGTCAGAGCTTCATTCACATCGAATCCAAAGCGGGGTGCGGAAAACACAATCAAACCACAAAGGACCAATCACTCACCACCACGAGACGATGATTCACTACATCATCACCATAGCCTACGGCGGGACACTCAAAGGACATGCGACTATGATGCCCGCAACGAGATCACGCAGCGCAAAGTCGACAAATCGCGTGCAGAGCATGCAAACTGTGACTCCACCGAGTCCGACGAGGAGGACACCAAGTTGTGCGGAGATAGATATTTCAACTGCCGCATCCGAAAATCAAAGATGCCAAAATGCTTCAAGCTACCCTCTGACACTCTGAAGTATGATGGGCTCCAGGAGCCAAAGACTTGGCTAGAGGATCACCTGCAGGTACTAAAGTGCCATGCTAGTTCGAAAAATACTGCCATGCAGTTTTTGAAGATGCAACTAAAGGGATTCATATGTGCTTGTCTTCAAATATTACTCGAGGATTCGATTGGTAGCTGGGATAGGATAGTCCATAAGTTCGTTCGGAACTTCAAGGCTACGTACAAATGGCCTTCATCCATTGAGGAGCTTCGAGAGTGTACTCATAGGTTTGGCGAGTCAATTCTCTCATACATCTAGTGTTTTTCCACCATCAAGAACTCTGGAGAGGATATCTCCATGGAGAGAGAAATCGACACATTCAATACCGGCTTGCGCAGGCGAGATCTCAAGGGAGAACTAGGACGCGTCAAGCCGATGACCATTGACCACTTGATGGACATCGCCAATCTATGGGAGGATGGCGAGGACTCCGTGCAAAACAACCGCGTGCTCTGTGGACAATGACGATGCAGATGGAAGGTACCCGACTGACCAAGGACGCATGCGTGACCGTGGGTGAAACACGAGATGTGCGGCTACGAGGACAACGACGGAGCCAACATGGTCGCTTCTGGTTTTGCTGACAAGTGCGACGAGGGCAATCGTGGTAGTAACTACTACAACATCAGCTACCATGACAGAGGAAACTTCCGAAAGTCAAGTCGTGAGTGGTAATGATGCCTGCGTGAGGATGGGACTTTGCCTTTTCAGCTCTCTTGTCGGGTCCCTACAATGTTCACTTCTACGTGGATGAGAAGGACAACAAAATAAAATCAAGCCACCTCCTAAAGGACTGTCACTAGTTCTAGAAGCTTCAATATGCATAAGCCTAGATATAGAAAAACGAAACCGATCAAGGTTATCTGGCATCACCAGGACCCGTAGCACATGGAGCACCACCACCACCCCTCCTATCTCCACATGGCGCACCATCACACATGGTAACGGTTGCCCATATTCAACCCGAGCAACAAATCGCACTAAGGAACAACGGGGCTAAGCAATACCCATGTGCATTTGGTAGAATGAACATGATCTAGAAAGGGCGCCCCTCTAACATGTGCCAAAAGGTGAGCACCCGAGCAGTAAACCTGGCCATAGTGTCGACGCCGGCCATACCTGAGTACCTCAATGGATACGAGTCATGCATCACCTTCAACAGATCAGACCATCCCTATCAGGTTCCACATCCAGAACATCCTACCCTGGTACATGAAGGCTAGATCAGTGGATATGAGATGATCAAGGTCTTTATGGATGGTGCCAGCATCATTAACCTCATATTCGCCAACACCTTACGTGCAATGAACCTGTCCCAGATAAATATTGCACCATCCGACAACACCTTCCACTGCATCATCCTAGGGAAGCATGTTCTCCGCCTGGGCAAGGTTTGTTGGAGTCCACTGCCCAAAATCTATCTATTAGTAATGAAGTAACGACCTAAGGTTTTGAACACATACCCTTATAGTCCAAAAGCGGTTAATGTTTAGAGGGGGACGTGGTTGAAGTAGTCGTGCTCATCGCCGAACTCAAGGTCACGAAGCTCCTCGCAGGTCACCCTTTAATCCATCATCATGCAGCTGTCCGGGTCACGATATCCAAGGTAACCCAAGTGTGCCCCCTCGTGGTTTCGTTCACATACGGTGTACGATGATGACCTCCGGCTCCCCGATCCCTCCGGGAGTATAGAAGTAGATCTCCGGCTTGGAATATCCACAGTGCAACAGCGTACGCGGTGAAGCCTTGTTCGCATAGCTCATACATGGGGGCCATAGTCATAAGGTAGATAGAGAGAGAGGAGAGAAAGTCAACCAAACGATTTCTCTTTTTGTGTATCTAATCCCACCCATGGGCACTCCTTTATATAGGAGGAGGGGGTGTGCCCTCCCCATTATGTTAGCCATATGGGACTAAAGGGGAAAGGGAATAATCAGGAAAAACAATAGGAAGAGGGGGAAGACGGCTAGGCCAAATCGGCTCAGCCCACCAACCAGCAAGCAGCAGACCCAGGTGGGTCGATGCCCTGCCCGCGGCCCAGCGTGGCCGGCTAGCAGTGGCTGCTGCTGCTGTGCCCGGGTGGGGCGGCCCTGGTGCACACCACATGGACCATCTCAGAGCTGGTGACCGGCGGAGGGTGTAGCCCAGGTGGGCTGGTGCCCCGCGGTGAACTAGCGGCGCAGCGCCCCCGTGGCCTGCCCAGCTTCACCCCCGAGCCCGTTACCCGCATTGCCCATGTGGACCGCCAGTTGGTGGCCCGCCAGCGGCGCTTGGATGGTGGCCGCCCGTGCGGTGCGTAGCACCCGCCTGCACGCTCATGTGGGCTGCCAAGCTCATATGCAGCAGGAACAATTTTTTTGCTGCTTTCCTTTTTCCTTTTCCTAGGGTGGCTTTCTCCTGGGCCAATTCCCTCCAGCGTTTTGGCCTAATGTGAAATTTTCCCAGTAAACTTTAATTTAAATATTTATTTAGTACATATTAATTTACAATTAATATATAATAAATAAATATTATAAATTGCAATTTATCCGAAAGACCTTTTAGTCCTTTCCGTTCACTCATTCTCCGACCAACTTCAGATCTCTCCCCGGAAAATTCTAGCTTTCTATTTCTCTATTGTGATTCCAACTTACAGATGATCTCCATCTCATCGTACCCTTAAGTGTATCTCCCCATGGCTCGGTAATGGCACAAACATGATCTCTGTCAATGATCAACAGCGAGACCGGGATGCACATAATGACTCCTGTACATTCCATGATGATGATGTCATTTGAACCATATGACTTGTTCGAGATCGAATCATTTGGTATCACATACCTTGTTCAATATCATTACCGACAAGTATTGTTTCACTTGTTACCGTGATATATTACATCCCTGTGACCTACACTACAAGAAAAATGTCATTTTACAATGTACAATTTTCACGGTTGAATGTTTGTTTTTCGTGGTTGAAAAGCCTTCTACCACGGATGACCATCATGGTAGAAGCCCCGTTACAAATGATTATACCACGGTTTTTTCGACCGTGGAAGATCACACCCTTCAGCCATGAAAATTCATTTCGTCATAGATCTGTTCGCCAACCGCGTTGACTGCTGACGTCATGCAAACTGACACGTGGAAAGCGCCGTTAACAGCCAGTTAACGCCATTAATTGTCAATGAAACCATGGTAGAAGCCAACCCAGCCAAATCCTGGTAATTATTTAGTGGGCCGGCCCATTAAGAAAGCCCAACAGGATCATGGCCTGTTACTGTTTCACCATGCACTGTTACAAATGGGCCCACTGGTGTAGCCGTAGGCGGATCGTAAACTTTATGGCCCCTTACTGTTCCGTTCTACACTATCTGAATTGGGCCTATTTGTGCTATCGGTCTTGGCCCATATACTTTTGGGCCCTTCACTGTTTCAACCTAGTGAAGTTCCGTTGGGCTCGCTACTGTGCGACCCATTGGCGGCCTGCGCAATGTCGGCCCAGTACTGTTAAGGCATGCGATCGGCCTGACATTGTTCTTATAGACCGTAATGGGATACCAACTGACGGACCATCTGTAGGAAGGCCTGCTACTATTATGGCCCATAAAGCGGCCTGCTCATTTTCTGGCATGTTACTGTTCTAAACTAGGAAGGATTTCTGGCCTATTACTATTCTGACCTGCTACTGTTCTGGCCTGCTCCTGTTCTGTTCTTACTGTTTAGGCCAGTTACTGTTAAGGACTATTACTATTCTGGCCTTATACTGTTCTAGCCTATTACTATTTTGGCCTGTAACTGTTTTGTCCTGTTACTGTTTTGGCCTGTTTCTCTTTTGTTATTGGCCCGTTATTTTTTGGCAGGTATAATTTAAGGCCTATGCCAGCTTATGCGGCCTACCAATTTAAGGCCTATTGGCCTACCATATTCGCTTTTGCTACTGTTTAGGCCTTTTACTGTATATTGAGCCCGTCTGCTAGTCGGCCTATCATATTCTAAAATTATGGTGCAATTCTTTTTTAAATATTCTGTTAATATTTCGTCTCATTAAGGCGGAACGAGAATCAGCATATTACATCAACAGGAAAATAATAAAATTTATTATAGACCAGAATTCAATAGAAACAGAAAAATGCATTACATAGACATCGCCAGTCATGGGTTGGAACAGGGTTTCTGCTAGAGCTTACATCGTCATACAAGTAACAACAGGCTTACCATGACAGCTGTAGAAGAGATTATCAAGTAGATGGTTGGTTCAATCTTGTCGATCTTTCAGTTACAGTATTTGTTCGCATGTAATCATGATTATTGCATTTCTTTCCTCTGTTTCTTGTTCAATTAAATTAATTGTTTCGAGTGAAGATGTAACACCTCTTTGTGCTAAAATAACTGGAATAGTGGACTGATGCAAGAAATAACCACTGTCACTATTGCTTTGTGAAATAACTTCAATACTTAACGTAGGAGTCCTCGCTTCTGCCTCCATAGCTTCATGTGCAGCCTGAAACAAAAAAAATAAGTCAGCACAACATACCAGCAAACTGGCATCCAACTTATATTTAAAATAATTGTAATGCATCATTGGACAGGAACAATCAATGATGTGTCTCGTACATCTCTTTCCAGAATAACAGGAACAGTCGACGTCCTGAACCGATGCGAGCATGTGCCTGTATCACAACCGCTCTATGGAACAAACAATACAAATTATTTGCAGGCTGAAACTAATACATATTAAGTTAGTGAAGCAAAGTAGGCGAAGAAACACTATGTTTGTTGTCAAAGATTTTCAAAATCTATTGTCCTAATATAACAAATCAAGCAATCAACATGTGTCTCATGCAGTCTAACTAAACTTGTTTGGAATTGAATATAGTGAACCAAGCAACTACTCTTTCCCTCATAAAAAATTCATATCAGTGCCTAATGGAAATATAGAAAATATAATAAAAAGAAGTGCCTAGGATCCCTTGAGCTGCATAGAATTGGTCAAGTCAACAAGTATTAACTTATAATACAAAAATAGCGTTTAGAAATGGTCTATTGTACTAACTATCCATATTAGTGCGTAGTTCGAGAAATTATGGTTGGACCTCCAACCATAGAAGGTGGCATTGTTTTAATCATCAGCGAACTATGATAGTACCTTAGAAAAACAAGCAATATATCAAGTGTGTGTCTTAAATAAACTACCAGCATTTTTTCAGAGAAATAAGATATCAACCACTGATTTTCAGTAGCCAGATCATTCAAATATTTTGATCATCGGGCCAGTATATAAAAAAGAAGAGAAACAAAGAGATGAGTCATTTGCTGCAAAAAAAATAGTTGGATGCAGCCAAAAAGTAGCAGAAACTTTCTTTGTAATGCCTACAACTATTGTATTTCCAACTGCTAACAGTATCATTGTGCATATAACCAGGCAACTAAGAAAATCGAGTAGACAAACAAGCAACTGATTCATTGTGCACCTTGCAAGATCAATGAAGTATTTGAATAATGTATAGATGGTATGAAGTGGAAGAGCAAATTAAACAGAATGTGACATTCTTATTATAGAAGAACTTTGTTCACCATATAGAGTTGGTAGCTAGGAATTGTAGCAACGCCGTATGCATCAAATAAACTGCTATTTGAAAAAATGATATCCAACATATATAATGTCAAGTAAACATGTACGAGCCCTGTTATCCACATTATATCCATAGAAACCATGACACAATATCGCATTGTTGCAATCACAAGTCAACTAAAAATGCAAAGGACTCATAACCAATTGAACCATCTGGTGGCTAATATTAAACTAGCAAGATCATATGATCATCTATAGATTAAATCGAGCAGACATGAGTCGGAACATATGCATAATGTCTCATGTTTCTTAGTAATGAACAATTGTATTCTCAAATAAATTGCCATCATTTAAGGTAAGAAAATCATGAAATTGCTTTAAACATGAGCAAACTAAAGAATCAAATTGGCATAGAATCTATATGTGCCTCATGTAGAGTAGCTAGTGAGGTAATGAATTAAGCAATAAAACACCAGGTGCACGATAGACTTCCAGATCATAGTAACATGATTATACTACATATATATAGTAACTGGTATCATACGAAGCTTAATTATGCTTTTTATATACATGGAGAATATTGCGTTAATGGTCATCTTGTTCTAATCATTGACCAACTCATGTGGTGCCAACACTAGACAATGTGAGTACTTCCAGGGTTCATACAAACTCTTAATAGCAGAAAAATACTACAATAGACTATAAATTATCATAAAAGTGGATATACCTAAATTACCACCACCTAATAATAGTCTAGTTAACGCATAGATATACAGATATATTGATGTGAGTCAAATATAGAAAATAATAGAGCATCACCATGATTGAGTGAGATAATTGAATTACAAATCAAGATATTTACATTTGCTCTTTGTTACATAGCAGAAAAATATAGCATAAAACTGGATATACTTAAATCACCTCCACGAAATCATGGTCTAGTTAACATATATATATATATATATATATATAGATAGATGAACATAAGTCAAATATAGAAAGAATAGATCAGCACCATGATCGAGTGAGCATATTGAATTATAATCGAGGGATTCATGTTTAGTTTTTGCCCAGTCTTGTTTAAGGTCAATCTTGTTCTTATCATTAGCCGACTAACGTGGTGCCTCATACAAACAAGCATCTAACACTAAGCACATCTCGGTAGAAACAAGTGACTTACTATTTCTCTTTGTGTAGTCCCGTTGGAGGACATCCTATTGTCAGTTCGTTCATTGAAGATATCCACCGCATCCAGCACTTGGATAGACGGTTCATCTGCTTTATTGTTGCTCCTCTGCATATATGTTCTGGCCACACATTAACTTACAATAGTTTCGTGTCAACACCCAGATTTATAATCCCAAATGCCTGTTATGCCATACCTCGTAATCCCAGAATTATCATTTTTGCAAGACATAACAAAATTGGTACCACAGTACATCATCCATTACAAACCATAACAAAGGTATTACAAATAAAAGACCTCATGATATAGTCTTAATACAATCAACACAACGGAAATTAAACGTAGCGGGGATTCATCTTCAGGGTCACAGGCAATGCTGACGATGGGAGATGATCCTACTTGTCATAGACCTCCTGTTGTCCATCATCCTAGTAGTCCTCCTCATAGCCTGGCCATGGGAATAGCCAGGGACAAAGCCATGAGTACTCTTTAAGTACTCGCAAACTATCACTAACAAGTAAAGTAGTTCGAGTAGGAATCCTAAGCTCTAGGTTTATTTGCAAAAAGCCAGGTTTATTTCATACTAAGTTCAGAAGTAAATAAAACTAGTTTAAAGTTCTACAACACCTAAGTGGGAACTTAGTTTCCATGTTCACAACCCTGTTGTGGTCAAGTCAAAGTCATAGTTCATTTCACAAGTCATTTTGAAAACATCTGACGACGGAACAATATGGCCACTCCAACTGTCCATGACCGTGGACACGGCTATTAGAATAGTTTGACACTCTGCAGAGGTGGTACACTTTCACCACAACATTCGATACATCTGTCAGGGACAACCCTGAATCATCATACTTAGTATGCGGATAATCAATCCTAACCTTTCAATTACACACCCTAGTATAGGCACCTCCCCTATGAGTTTGGCCTCCCAGCCATGGACATCTGTCATCCTGGGAACTTCATAGGTGGACATTCACATTCACGAGGTAGACTCAGCTCAACCTATTTCCGCAAGGGAACCCATACTAAGACATATAAACTTCCAGTCAAGCCCTACCCAATTTAGGTATTATGGTTGTACGGTAAAATTGGAATGGTATCACATCCGAAGCCAACCATCAGTTTCTATAAAGGGCTAAGGCTCATGCCTCAACATTTTCATCATCAAATCATCTTGTGCTCATAACACATGTCAAAACATTTCAATAGAATGAATCCTCATTCCAGGGTTTTCATAATCATTTTCACCAAGTATTCCCATCTAAAGTGATCAACTTTTAAGCTTAGCACTATCCACTAAAGTTGAGGGTATTCTCTAATGAGGGGTGCTAATCAGGTGTAACTATCCAACTCTCGTTTTATGCCTTTTTATGACATCTAGTTCTAACTACTTAGTCCTAGTTTTATACTCTTTATGATACCTATAGTATCTTTCCAAAACTCACAAGTCACTAAGTAAAGGTAAAGAAATTTGGTAAAGATAAAAGAATAAAGCTTGCAAGTAAAAGTGGGAATTGGTATAATCAAGGTTGCATAACCAAAGCATGCCTAATGCATCTTTCATAGGTTATCCTGCATTAGATAGCTTGCATAGGTAGCATGCAAAGTTCTATGTTTCCTTGATTGGTGCAGTGGTTGAAGTTTTCTTCTTCTTCTTCTTCTTCTTCGTAGTACTCCTCCTCCTCGTAACCCGGGTCGGTACTAGCGTCTATAAATACACACGAGGTACAAATTCACCAAATAGTACTTAACTACCTCTAGTTGGCACACAAAAGTTTACACTAGATGATCTAGCATCATCACAATCATCACATGAAATAAAGACCTAGTGTTATCTTTCTTATTTTAGAAAAGTAATTTCTACTCGTTGAAAGCACTTAAGAGTTAATATTCTCCAATTAAAATATGGGATCATGTTGACACATGTCATCACCACATATTCTAATACTTGGGAATGTGATTTAAATTGGTGGTCATATTTTATAAAGTTTAAAATCACTATTTTATACAATTGAAGTGACTAGAAATGCCTATAGAGCATTATTTTAGTAATAGTCCAAGATCACTGCATGTAAACCTAATTATTTTTACATATTCAGATTGATCTTGTCAAATGTGATTTTTGAGAGTTGGAATCAACTCAAAAGCATTTATGGTTGATTTTTGAAAAATGTTTGAATGTGGAAAAGCCTCTGTCTTGTTATTTTTACTATAGGTGATCTATAATTTCAAATGATGTGAATCCAACGGGCTTGTATAGTTAATTTGAATACCTATCTAACAAAATTGGAATCATGCACTAAGCTGGCACAGTGGGCTGCTGACAGGCTGGTCCCATGCGTCAGCAGCTCTATCTAACTGAAACAATAAGTTTCAATATTAGCCCTATGATTAGACTAAGATCAACGATAGTGGTTCGTCGTCTCCGTCGCACAGCTCCGGCGAGACCGAACCCTAACACGGCGGTGGGGGGTCTGTAGCAGCTTACCAAGGCTCCATCTAGGGTCGATGATGGGGGCGAACAACGTTGTAGACGTTCGAATGGTGGTTGCGGCGGCTCCTGGGGTGGCTCCAATCGACGAATCCTCTTCTCCTCTGCAGCGGTGGACTCCGGCCAAATTCTGGCGATGCGGTGCTCGCCTTTCTTCGGGGAGAGGTTTTGGAGGTTCTGTGAGAGAGGTGATTGAGATGGTGTGAAGAATAGAGGCGGGGGTGGCCTCTATTTATGCACAGGCGATGGGACCGAGCGGGGTGGCACGGGCTCGTCGGTAATGATGATACAGGAGGATAACGGCACGACTGAGGGCATAGGACGGTGCGGTGTTTTCTGGCGGTCGTCGCACGCTTAATGGCTTAGCATGGGGCAATCGAGGATGGTCGGGACTGGTCGGCGCTGTGCGCGGGAACGGCGGGTGTTTGATACGGCGTATGGTGGTCTCGTGTCGCGCGGTGGCGAACGGTCGTGTCCTGGGGGTCACTGGAGTCGTGGTGAGTGAGGGTACGCGTGGAGAGAGTGAGACGCTGTCACATCCCAAAGTTTTCCAAATTTTGAAATATGAAAAATAAATAAACAAAATAAATAATTGTTGAAATTTAGGGTGAAAAGAAAATTTTTGTTTTAAAATGGAAACATCAAAACCCATCTTGAACAAACTTTGAATAAAATTTGAATCCAACTAAATTCAAATCAAGTGAAATGCATTCTTCATAAATGCATCTTGAAATTTGAAACACTTGGAAAATAAACCAAAACTCTAGAACCCTAATGGAAGAAATCATTTCCAAGATCTCTCTAAGTATATGGATTTGATCCATATAAAAATTTAGCAACAAGCATTTATAAATGATCGATAATGATAAATAAAAATATAATAAAACCATAGAAATTGATTTCATTCAATTTAGAACCATAGATAAAATCTTATGAAGCTATTAAGATAAAAGGAATTTATTTTCGAAGCTAATAAAGATCCTATCTAAAATCCATACCAAATTGTGAGCAAATAATCCTAAAAGGATTTAAAAAGATAAACAAATATTAAATAAAATTATACAAATTGGAATCACCAATTTTGGATCTATAGATAAAAATATATGGATTTATAAGATAAAGAATAAAAGAAAGAAATAAGGAATATTTAAAGCAAAATTAAATCTTGGCCAAATCCATAATCAAACAAAAATAATCCAAATCCAAATGAAATAAAGGGATAAATAATAAACAAATAAAAGTATATGGGATTAAACCCTATGCTAATTAAATTTAATAAAGAAAAAATCCCTAATAGAAATGATTAATTAAATCATGGGAAAATAATAAATGGAATTTTACCAAGTGGAATAAAAGTTATTTAATTAACTTAAATGGAATCAAAGAATTATTTGAAATAAAATTTATAAGGGATTAAAACCATATATGATTTTATTTGAATGAAGACAAATGCTCAATTTAAATGATTAATAAATCATATTAAAAATATTTCAAATAATTCAGAATGAATTATTTAACACCCTATTAAATAAATTAAACCTACTGAAAAAGGATTGGTTAAAATTAGATTCAAATAAGAGTTTGAAAATATAAATAAAAATCTTATTTGAATAAAAGACAAATGCCCTTTATAAATAAATAATAAACCATAAAAGAAAAAAAGAATTTTCCTAAAATGGTATTTAAAATACATGTTTAAACAACATTAAAACTTACTGAAAGTTTGGCAAAGATTTGAATTAAATGGTTGTTTGAATTGTTTGAACAAATTCAAAACAGAATAAAAGAAACAAAAAAAGAAAAATAAATAGAGAAGGAAAAAAAGGAAAGAACAACCCAACCCAACAGACCAGGCCCAGCAATTTCAACTGGCCCAGCTAGCCCAGGAAAACGTTTCGCACCAGAAATTCAAACCGCGCTGCCACTGACGCCTGGACCCCACCGTTCTTCCCTCTCTCTCGCTGAACGCCAGACCCCACCTGCCAGACCATCGTTCCCACCCGCATGACTGGTTCTTCCTCCCCTCCTCGCCAGTTTTTGCCGTTGATTTCACCGAGTTAATTCGCCTTAACGCTGTGTTAATCCCTCTCTGCGACTTTGCTCATTTAACCGCTCACATCTTTCCTTCCTTTCCCCTCGGTCGCCAACTCCCCTCTGCCCCCAGGCTGCTCAAAATTTGCTCGAGACCTCCCTCTGCCCCGACGAACTCTAGCTCCAATCCTGGCCAGTACCTGCCCCCCCTTTGCTCCTCGACCACACGAGCTTGTTCGCGAGGATCTCCTACAGCCGCCAGTGCCTCGCACTCGACCGCGCGTTCCCCGTATCCTCGAATCCGTCTTCAACCGAACAGCACCACCGTCTGCCATTACTCCGGCAACCTCTCCAGGTGAACCCTGACCCCCCTCTCTCTCTCGATGACGCTCAGATGTTCTCTGTTTCCACGCAATTCTAACGCCACCATTTTCTTGCTTTGGCGTGGTCCATAGCTTTTCCAACATCGACTACCATGCGAACTCGTTGTCAGCAACCACTCCGGCAAGAGATTGCCGACCCGTCCGTGCGGCCCTGTCCCCATGACAACCACCTCGAGCTTCAACATGTCGCGGCAAACCCAGTGAGCAACCTCCCTCTCTCCCTTGCGTCCTAAATTCGCCGGAACATCTTTTCCTGAGCGCGCCGCCGCCAGTGCCGCCCATCCGTGGTCACTCGCACGTTAGCCGTCAGATCACGATCGCGTGGCTAGGATAGAGCGACTTAACGAACCGGTATTTTTTGATCTGTGTTGCAGGATGTTAGTTAGATATGACGGTCTGTATCACTCGATCTGAACGAAGCGTTTTCAGCCAATAGGAAACAGACGCGTGTCCAGTGTCTTGTTTTAAAAGCAGATTTGATTCTATTAGGTATGTGAATTTGTAAAATTCATAACTTTTAATCTACACATCCAAATTTTACAAATTTTATATCAATGGAATGAGAAAGAAGAATTCTATCCAACCATGCCCTTTGTTTAATTATTTGCTTTTGAACATAGTTGTTTTTGCAGAAACATGTGTAGGCATAATTTGTGTATAAAATTCATTCTAAAAATATTTTTAGGGTAAAATCTGTTGTAATTGGATTGTTTTGAACCTACAGACCATATAAACCAACTTTTGGTTTTAAAAACATATTTTGTGAGGCTAAGGAATAAATCTTTGAATTAAAGCATTTCTAGTTAAATAAAAATGTTGTTTATGTTTTAAAAATGCTTTTTGAGTAAAACCTTTGGAAAATGATTTGAATTAAACTCTCTGACCCTCAACACCAAGTGTTAGGATTTAGAAATATATTTTATGAACCCTATAAAATTATTACTTTACTAAAAGGAATGTCCAACAAAATAAAATATTGCTTTTGTATAAAAATGTTTTTTAGATGAAACCTTTGGCAAATGGTTTGGATAATAAACACTTGACCATAAAACACTAACATTTGTGTTTAAAAATATATTTGTCAAACACTAGAAATTATTACTTTGATTTAAATCAATTCTAGCAAAACAAAAGGGATTTAAAGTGGCCATTTTCACTAACTTAATATCAAATGGTTTTGCCACTTTTATAAAAGACCAATGAATGTTTTAAAATGGTTATAACCTATTAGAAACCACTTTTACAAATAAAACAATCTTTGGAATGCTTGCATGCATTGCTATGTTGTTATTATTTTATGTGATGAATTGCTTCAATGGTAGATTGAATTTGTGCCTTGATTGAATTGTAGTGATATTTGAAGAGTGTGACTATTGCAAGATCAAGAAGTGAACTTATATTCTCTACCAAAAAGGCAAGTGGTTGATCATACCTTTGTCCTATTATTTTCACTATGCATTAGTGATATTTCTAAGTAGGACTTGCATGGAATTTTCTAAGTGTTAACTATGCCATGGGAAATCCTAGTAGAAGAAACCTTAGTAGAATTTTCCCTAAGTTAAGATTCCTACTACTATCATGCTTAGCTTAGCTAGTAGAAAACAAGGGTGGATTATATTCATGCTATGGAATATTTCTAAGTCAACGACTTCTGTTTTGTTTAATAAAACAACTATGTGAATGAATCACTTGGGTGGAATGGTATTGCTTGGACACAAGGCTAGAGGACTAGTGAACCTTGTGTATCTCACTTGTGGAATGCCACCCAGGAACAAAGGGATTTGAGATGCCATATGTTAAGAAGCTTCTAGTGCAACCACATGGCATTATGGGCTCTGCCTGGATCATATAGGTTGCGATAACGTAGCCATTTGGACAGTTGGTGGTAGGGGATGATAGGTTGGAACGCATCCATTTGGTCTAAGGGAAGGCTTCTGAAAGGTCCTGTCTTGGTGAAAATCAAGTCTTGTGGGGAAAGTGCACCACCTCTACAGAGTGTAAAATCTAAGTACTTAGCCGTGTCCCCGGCAATGGACAATTTGAGCATCAAGGCATGGAAGCTATCAAGAATCTCCTCATCCCAATTTCTAAGTTAAAAACTTGTGGTTGAACAAGGGTTAAAGGATCTTCAATCTTTGATTGGTAGATGCCTTGGGTGATTTTGATAAACAAAAACTTAGTGTTTTCAAATGATAAGGAAAATCTATTTTGAGCAAAGCAAGCCTAAACTTGTCAACACCCGGATTTTTAATCCCAGATGCCTGTTATGCCATACATCGCAATCCCAGGATTACCATTTTTGCGAGACATAACAAATTTGGATACCATAGTACATCATCCATTACAAACGATACATAAGGTCTTACACAAATAAGGATCTCATGATCCAGTTCTTAATACAACTCAAGCAGCGGAAATACGTAATAATAAAGGTAGCGTAGGCGAAGCTCCATCTTCGGGGTCACAGGCAATGCTGACGATGGGAGATGATCCTAGTTGTCGTAACCTTCTTGGGGTCCATATTCCTGGTACTCCTCTTCGTAGTCTGGCCACGGGAATAGCCAGGGACAAAGCCATGAGTACTCTTTAAGTACTCGCAAACTAATACTAACAAGTGAAGGGGTTTTTGTAGTAGGACACTAAGCTCTAGGGTTGTTTTGCAAAAATCCAGATTTACCTCTACTAAGTTTAGGAACGAAGACAGCTAGTTGAAGTTTTATAACACCTAAGTGGGAACTTGTATTTCATATCACAACTCTGTTGTGGTCAAGTCAAAGTCTCAATTCATTTCATAAGTCATTTTGGAAACATCTGACGGGGGAACAGTATGGCCACTCCAATTGTCCATAACCGCGGACGCGGCTATTCGAATAGTTTGACACTCTGCAGAGATTGTACACTTTCACCACAACATTCGATACATCCGTCAGGAACAAATCCTGAATTCACCATACTCAGTATGCGGATAATCAATCCTAACTTTCAATTACACGCCCTAGTATAAGCACCTCTCCTGTGAGTTTGGCCTCCCAACCATGACCAACTTTCATCTTGGGTACTGCACAGGTGGACAATCTTCACAAGGTAGCCTCAGCTCAGACCTTGGCCGTGAGGGAACCAATACTAAAGTATATAAGTTTCCAGTCAAGCCCTACCTAATTCTCGGGTATTGTGGTTGTACGGTAAAATTGGAATGGTATCGCATCCAGACAACCATCAGTTTTATAAAGGGCTAAGGCTCATGCCTCAACATTTTCATCATCAAAATCATCTAGTGTTCGGAAACACATGTCAAAACATCTTAGTAGAATGACTCATCATTCTAAGGTTTTCTTAACCATTTTCACCAAGTATTCCCATATGAAGTTGATCAAGTTTTATGCTTAGCACTAGCATCTACAAATGGGAGTGAGTACTAATGAGGGGTGGTAAACAAGTGGAGTTTGACTAAGGTCAATCTCATGCCTTAGGATGACATAAAGATTATCTAGCTTAGGCCAAATTGTATGCTCTTTATGCAACCTTAAATTATCTTTCTAGTATCTACAATTTACTCAAGTAAACTCTAAGTAATAGCTTTCATAAAGAAATAAAGTAGGAAGCTTGCAAGTAAAACTAGGATCGGGGTTATCAAGTGGGTATGATCACATATGCTTAAGGCATATAGTTGTCATGGTAACAAGCAAGTATTAGCTTGCATAGGTCAACTTGATTAGTAAGGCTTGCATCAGTATCAGTATAAGCTTTCTAAGTAGAGTATCTTGCAAGTGCTAGCTTGCCTTGTGCAGAGCAGTGGTTGAAGTTCTCCTCGGCTTCTTCTTCGTAGTATCCTCCTTCCTCCTCGTATCCTTGGTCGGTACTAGCGTCTATGAATAAATACGAGGTACACAATCACCAAACAATACTTAACTACTAGCATCATCACTCATATCACAAGAGTAAAGCATTTGTCTTACTTATTTATTTTTAGAAAAGTAATTTCTACTCATTGAAAAACTACTTAAGATTTAATATTCTCCAACTCAAACATGGGATAATGTTGACACATGTCATCACCACATATTTTAGTACATGGGAATGTGATTTAAAGTGGTGTCACAATTTAATAAGGTTTAACCTTTTATTTTTAATTAAATAAAGTGACTAGAAATGCCTATGTGGCATTCTTTTATTACTTGAACATTATTTCTATAAGTAAACCCATATATTTTTATATATTCTGAAAGGTATGATCAATTATGATTTTTGAGAGTAGGAATCAACTCAAAAGCTATTATGGTTTAAATTTGAAAAATGTTTGAATGCAAAAAAGCTGATGCCTTGTTATTTTTACCAGGGTTGATCTATAGATCCAAATGATTTGAATCAAAGGGCTTGGATTAAGCATTTCAGTACCTTTCTAACAAAATTGGTTCCATTCAATTTGGTTTACTGAATCAAGCCGGGTAGATTTTTGAAACTAGGTACAGAACTATGTTTGAATTAAAATGAAAAAAGTTAAATTCAAACGACTGGGCTGCGCGGGAACTGCTAATGGGCCGGCCCAGTGTCACTCTGCGGCATGGGGCGCGACTGACAGGACGGGTCTACTGGTCAGTGACTCTTAACACGCGAAGAGGTACAGGGCGATATGGTGCGTTGGATTAGAATGAGAATCGACGGCTAAGGGTCGTCGTCGACGATGAACTAGTCACCGGCGAGTTCGAACCCTAGCGGCTCAGTGGGGGTCGTCGGGGGCTCACCGGGGCTCAGGCGATGCGGGTGAATGATGAATTCGACAACGGAGAACTCAGGCATGGTCGCGGCAGCTCCTGGGGTGGACGAAATCGACGGCGCCCTTCTTCTCCAGAGGCGGCCTGCTCTAGCGCAATTCTGGCGATGCGTTGCTCGCCTTGCTCCGGCTACGGGGTGGAACGATTAGTGAGGTGAGGGGAGTGAGATGGTGTGCTTCAATCGGCTGGGGGTGGCCTCCTTTTATAGTCTCGACGGCGAGACCGAACGGGATGGGCAGTTGACGGTGGCGACACGGCTACGAGCAGCTAGAGGCATGTCCGAGGTTGGCGATCGATCGGTGGTCTCCTGGCGATGCTCTAGGGATTTAATGCGCGTGTAGGGGCGGTGGCAAACGGTCGGGAACGCGCGGTGCTCTGTGCGGCAGAGGCGGCGTCTTCGATGTCGAGCGATGGCTGTGAGGCAAGGGGCGGCGAACGGGGGTGTCTGCGAGGTTGCTGGGGCGGTGGTGATCACGCGTGCACGCGGTGAGGGCGGCGTGCGGTCTGTGGGCGTGTGTCGAGGGTGGCACACGGGGCACGCTCTCGGCATGGTTGCAGAGTGGCTTGGCATGGTGTGGGTGTGTGGTCAAGTGGCCGGCAAGGTTCGAGCGCTGGACAGGGGGTGGCGGTGGACGGTGGGCTGCCTCCTGGACATGGTGGCTAGGCGCGGTGAACGCTCCTGCTAGCTTGCCAAGGTCGTCTGACAAGGGAGTGCTCGGGTTTGCATGGTAGGGTGCAAAGGTTAGGGGATAGGGGTGGTCAAAGCATTGGTTGGCACTAGGGGAGACAAGGGTGATCAATGGTGAACATTGCTTAGCCAAATTACTGCTCAAAACAGTGAAGTTTGGCCAATTTGATTTTCTGTCTCCAAGTGTTTGATGAAATGGCCTCATGAACTCAAGTTTTGAATTTTGAAAAGATTTTTGGTGGGTGTGCTATGCTTGTACTGGGGAGTCTGTGGATGCTTGGGTTTTGAAAATTGAGTTGGTTTGAGTGGTTTTTGAAAAAGACGGATCTTCCCATATGAAATAGATTCAATTTTAAACTGTCATTTAAACTAAGCATTTGAATGTTTCTGGATGATCACAAAGTGGGCCTTGATACCTTGTTATGAGTACTATCAAGGGGTGCAAAGATCCATACATGTTTCTGTTAAGTTCTGAAAGTTAAGGATAGCCAAAGTAGGCATGGGAGTTAATTTGGCCAAAGTGACCATTCACTTAATTTGTTTGTTTTGATTTGTTTGGCTTTGGGAAAAGTTTGGGGATTGTTTAGATGATGTTTATTTCACCTAAGAATCATTTTACAAGCAAAGAAACACATAATCATGGCAATTCAAAAGAATCCAAATTTCAATACACACATATGAATGCTTTCATATTTTTAATTGGAAAAGTTTTTGTTAACCCTAATTTTGGTGATTATAGTTTGATGATTCTAGTTTAATATTTTTGGGATGTTAAAAAACTCCACTTAGCCAAATGCATATAGATGATAATTACCACTATACCACCATAGTATCACTTGCCAATACAATTCAAATGTATTGACCCTTGTGGCTGTAACTTATTATGTTGCAGGTTTGTTTGATGTTAGTGAAGTGTGTTGATTAGGATTACAAGTCTACAACCAACATGATTGCCTGTGGCACTTTGAAGATGAAGGACTCCATGCTATAGTTAATTCTGCTGCATTGTAATGAGATAGCCGAAAGAGCTATGTAAGATGTAATGAATTATTTTATTCCTGGTTATAAAGTTGTAATATGACCTTTGTTTCTTGATATTACATCTTAACTGTGGATGCTAGCTATTGATCCAGGGACTAGCATTGTAAACACAGGGATCTCTACCTTATTAAAGTTTGGGACCTCTACAGGCGAGGTGTGTGCGTGCGAGGCGGCTGTGGTGTTCTCGCGTGCTCTCGGCATGGCAGACAAAGAAATGGGTGCGGCATTTATCGCATGGTCCATGGCTGGGATGCGATTGAGGGGGTGATAGGGAGTGGCGGTGGAAGGTGGCCTGTCTCCTAGTCATCGTGGACGAGCGCGGGGTTGGCTCCTGCGAGTGGTCATGCTCGACCGACGAGTGATCGTCGGGCGGCGTGGTACTGGCGCAGCGGCGAGGAAGGCGGCTGGTCTGCTGGGCTGCTAGCTGCTGGGGGAGACCAAGGGACTGAAATTGGGACAAATGGTTGATCAATTACTGCTCACCATAGTAGAAGTTAGGCAAGGTTTATCTGTGTCCACCAGGTGTTCGATCTAATGGCCGCATGAATTCAAAAATTGATTTTTTGGATGAATTTTGGTGAGTGATCTTGTCATAAGCTTGGTAGTCTATGGTTTCTAGGGTTTGCCAAGGGGAAGTGGTTTGGTTTGTTTTTGAGAAATGGCCATCTTAGTACCTATTAAGGATTCAATTTTTGAATGCCTCTCAAATGGATTTGAAAATAGTTTTTGTAAGTTTGTGAGTTTGCTTGGGTTCATTTTTACTTGGTCTAGCAAGGGGTGAAAATAATTGGATTTGTTTCTATTAGAAATCATTTAATAGAGATGCGCTAAGTGGGCTAGTGGTTGATTTTGGTCAAAATGACCATTTGATCATATGCCTTCTTATTTGAATTTCCTTTTGATTTTTTTATTTGGAATTGACCTAGGTGATATTGTTTTCATCTTTAAACCAATCCTTATCATTCAGAGAAATCAAACATGGCAAATGCAATCATTCATGAGTAATCACACACACATGCATTCATATTAATCTTAATAATAAAAGTTTTTGTTAACCCTAAACTTGGGTGATTAGAACTTGATAATCTTGTTTAATATTTTTGAGGTTTTACAAACCTTACCTCCTTAAACAAAATCTCATACCGAGATTTCAGAAAAAGAAAACTAGGAACTAAAGAGATCTGGAAACTCAGTCCTAATGTAATCTTCTCGCTCCCAAGTAGTTTCTTCTTCAGTATGGTTACTCCACTGGATCTTGATAAACTCGATAGTCTGGGTTCTGGTGGTTCTGAAGGCTT
This sequence comes from Avena sativa, assembly GCA_916181665.1. Taxonomy (NCBI): domain Eukaryota; kingdom Viridiplantae; phylum Streptophyta; class Magnoliopsida; order Poales; family Poaceae; genus Avena; species Avena sativa. Next base: position 47,377,824 of record OV702279.1, on the reverse strand, counting down.
CTTCCAAAATACGAATGGTTACTTCACGATAAGTTAGGTCCTTGTTGATCTTTATGGCTCGGTGATCAATATTCTTGAAAACTCTGGTCTTCTCCAGAATTTCTAGGCATTTGTGAAGTAACGAGATATGGAACACATCATGCACGGCTGACATCTCCTCTGGTAGTTCCAATTGATATGATACATCTCCTCGGCGATTCAAAATCTTGAAGGGTCCAATATATCTGGGGGAAAGATTTCCTTTGAGTTGGAAACGCTGCATTCCTTTCAAGGGTGATACCTTCAGATACATAAAATCTCCGATAGTGAAGGCTAGATCTCGACGTCTCTTGTCGGCATAACTCTTCTGTCTGGATTGGGCGGTCTTAAGGTGCTAACGGATCTTGTGAACTTTCTCTTTGGCTTCTCTTAGGATGTCGGGTCCAAAAATCTGACTCTCTCCTACTTCCGACCAATTCAGTGGGGTACGACACTTCCTTCCATACATAAACTCAAATGGGGCCATTTGCAAACTGGCTTGGTAACTATTGTTGTATGAGAATTATGCAAAAGGCAGACAGTCCTCCCATTAGATCCATATTCCAACAAATAAGATCTCAACATATATTCGAGTATCTGGTTTACTCGCTTTGTTTGTCCATCAGTCTGCGGGCGATAAGCTATGCTGAAATACAGTTTGGTTCCTAATTCTTCTTGGACTTTCTTCCAAAATCCCGAGGTAAACTGGGTTCCTCGATCCGACACAATGTTCTTGGGGATTCCATGCAAACTGACTATTCTAGCAATGTACAACTCTTCTAGATTCAAGCTCTGATAAGTGGTCTTGACTGGTAAGAAATGAGCTACTTTAGAAAGTCTATCCACTATGACCCAAATAGAATCATTTCCTCTACTAGATATAGGCAAACCGGTGATGAAATTCATTCCAACTGAATCCCATTTCCATTCTGGGATATGCAAAGGTGGCAAAAGTCCTGCGGGTCTTTGATGTTCCGCTTTGACTCTCTGACAGATATCACATTTGGCTATGTAGCTTTCGACTTCTCGCTTCATCTTATGCCACCAAAATTGCTCCTTCAAATCCTGATATAGCTTGGTTCCTCCAGGGTGGATGGAGTAAAGAGTATCATGGGCTTCTTGCAAAATAGCTTGTTTCAACTCTGAATCTGCTGGTACATAGGTACGTCCTTTATACCACAAAACTCCTTTATCTTCGGTGAATCCGGGTACCTTCCCTATACCGATACAATGTTTGATTCCATCGATACTAGCATTTCCTTTCTGTGCCTCCTTGATCTGACTGATCAAAGTGGCTTGAAGTTCTATGCTAGCCAAAAATCCTTCACTAACTAGCTCCATTCTGAAATTTTCCATCCCCTCATGCAAACTTGGCTGGGCTTATTTTATCATGGTGTTCGTCGACACGGAAATCTGCTAAGAGCATCTGCTACAACATTAGCTTTGTCGGGGTGATAGTGAATGTCAAAATCATAGTCATTGATTAACTCTATACATATCCTTTGTCTCATATTTAGCTCGTTCTGGGTGAAAATATACTTCAGACTCTTGTGATCCGAATAAATCTCACAGCGGTTACCCATGAGGTAATGCTGCCATGTCTTCAAGGCCTAAACTACGGCTGCTAGTTCGAGGTCATGGGTAGGGTAATTCTGCTCATGTTGCTTCAGTTGTCGGGACATATAGGATATGACTTTGCCTTCTTGCATCAACACACATCCGAGACCAATCTTGGATGCGTCACAATACACATCAAAAGACTTCTTGATATCCGGCATAATCAAGATTGGGGCTGAAATCAATCTCTTCTTCAGCTCTTGAAAACTTGCTTCACATTTGTCCGTCCATTGAAACTTCTTATCTTTCTTCAAAAACTGGGTCATGGGTCTTGCGATGCTCAAAAATCCTTCTACGAACTTGCAGTAATATCCCGCTAATCCGAGAAATGCGCGAACTTGGGTTTGAGTGGTTGGGGCTTTCCATTCTTCAACATCCTTAATCTTCATGGGATCGACAATAATTCCTCCTGCCGACACGATATGTCCTAGGAATCCTACTTCCTTTAACCAGAACTCACATTTTCTAAACTTGGCATACAATTGATGCTCTCTAAGGGTTTCAAGGATGGTACTCAGGTGTAGCTCATGGTCTTCTTCTGATTTGGAATAGATTAGAATATCGTCGATAAAAACAACGACAAACTTATCCAGGAAGTTCATAAAAATCTTATTCATGAGGTTCATGAAATAAGCGGGGGCATTGGTTAATCCAAAATACATGACAGTGTATTCATACAATCCATATCTGGTGGTGAAGGCAGTCTTTGGAATATCCGTTGCATGAATCTTGAGTTGATGATAACCAGTTCTAAGATCAATCTTAGAAAACACTTTGGCATCGGTCAACTGGTCAAACTGATCTTCTATCTTCAGCAGTGGATACTTGTTCTTAATGGTGACATCATTCAGCTTCTGATAATTCGTTCACAAACTGTTACCTCCATCTTTGTTATCCACAAACAAAACAGGTGATCTCCATGGCGACACACTTGGTTGAATCAAACCTGTCTCCAGCATAGCATTGTCACATCCCAAAATTTTCCAAATTTTGAAATGTGAAAAATAATTAAACAAAATAAATATTTATTGAAATTTAGGGTGAAAAGAAACTTTTTATTTCAAATTGGAAACATCAAAACACATCATGAACAAATTTTGAATAAAAAAAGAACCCGACATATTTCAATCAAGTGAAATGCATTCAACAATGAAAGAATCTTGAAATTCAAACACTTCGAAAATAAACCAAAACCTTAATGGAAGAAAATCATTCCAACATATCTCAAAGACTATGGATTTTATCCATATAAAAATTTGTCAACAAACATTTGTACATGATAAAAAATGATAAATAAAAATATTATAAAACCATATAAATTGGTTTCACTTAATTTGGAACCATAGATAAAAACTTACGAATTTAATAAGATGAAAGGAAATAATTTCCAAAGCTAATAAAGCACCTATCAAAAATCCATAACAAATTGTGAGGAAAATAATCCTAAAGAGATTTAAAAGGGTAAACCAATATTAAATAAAAGTATACAAATTGGAATCACCAATTTTGAATCTATAAATAAAAAAATATGGATTTTATAAGATAAAGAAAGAAATAATTAAATAAGGAATATTTAAAAGGGAAATTAAATCTTGGCCAAATCCATAAGAAAATGAAATAAAAAATAATCCCAAATGCAAATAAAATAAAAGGATAGAGAATATTCAAATAAAATTATATGGCACTAACCAAAGTTCCATTCTATTAAATAAAGACAAAATCCCTAATAGAAATGATTAATTAAATCATGGGAAAATAATAAATGGAATTTGCCCAAGTGGAATAAAATTCATTTAATTAACTTAAATAAAATAAAAGAATCATTTGAATAAAAATCTATATGGATTTAAAACCATATTGGATTTTATTTGAATGTGGACAAATGCTCAATTTAAATGATTAATAATTCTTACTAAAAATATTTCAAATAATTCAAATTAAATTATTTAACGCCCTATTAAATAAATAAAACCTACTGAAAAAGGTTTGATGAAAATTTAAATTCAAATAAGAGTTGAAATTATATTTAAAATTTATTTGAATAATGGCAAGTGCCTATTTTAAATAAAATATAAACCATAAAATAATAAAAGAATTAATCCTAAAATGGTATTTAAAATACATGTTTAAAACAACATTAAAACTTACTGAAAGTTTGGAAAAGATTTAAATTCAAATGGTTGTTTGATTTGTTTGAACAAATTCAAAACAGAATAAAAGAAACAAAAAAATAAAAATAAATAAAGAATAAAAAAAGGGAAAGAAACCAACCCAACCCACCTAGCCCATCTAGCCTAGCAGGCCCATTTCCCCTCTCCCCCGCAGAAAACAATTCGTACCAAACGTTAAACCCGCGTAGTCACTGAGTCATGGACCCCACCTCGTTTTTCTCTATCCCGCTGAACACCAGGCCCAACTCGTCAGTCGTTGTGTTCACCCCCCCCCCCCCCGCGCTGACCTCGCCTCAACTCCGGCCGTTTCTGGCCCGATTTTAATCGCGTTAATTCGCGTTAACACAACAGTCAATATCTCATGCGACCACGCTCTACTAATCGCCTCCCTCCCCTCTCCATTTCCACCGGAACGCCACCCACCCTCTGCCTCCAGGCCGCCCTGATTTTTCTTGGAAATCTACACTGCTCCAAGGAGCTTTGCAAACAATTCCGGCCAGTACCTGCCACCCCTTGTCCCCTCGACCACACGAGCTTGTTCGCAAGGATCTCATGCACCTGCCAGTGCCTCGCACTCGCCCGCGTGCGCTCCCCTTTGTCGGCAACCTCAACGACAACATGCGCCACCGTCTACCATTACTCCGGCGACACCCCCTGGTAGATTCTGACCGCCCCCTCCTCTCTGTTGGTTACTCGCGTGTTCACCTGTCTTGCATGCATCTAACGACACCATTCGTTTGACTAGGCGTGACCTGTAACCTCGCCAACGACAATGAGCAGCCGCGCCCGACGACCGAAGCTTCTCCGGCGAGCAATAGACGGCGACCTCGTGCGCCCCTCGACCAAAGGAGACTACCTTGAGCATCTACTCACCACTGCGAACTCGGTGAGCCACTCCACGTCCTATCTTGCTTCCTGAATTGCCGGCTCCGTCCTCATCTGACCGCTCCGCCGCCACTAGCCGCCGCCAGCACCGCCAGTTAGTGGTCGCTTGATCAATGGCTGTTACATCCTGATCGCGTGGCTACGATAGATTGAGTAACCGAAGGGGTACGATTGATTATGTGCCGCATGATCTGTTTTAAATCCAACGCTCCACGTAGCGCGATCCTCACGAATCGGTATCAGCGAATCAGAACATGACGCGTGGCCTGTAGTTTGTTTTAAAAACATAAATATGTCTATTAGATGTTTGAATTTGTAAATTGCATAAATTTTGATCCACACGTCGAAATTTTGAAAACTTTATATCAATGGAATCAGCAAAGAGAATTCTATCCAACCATGCACTTTGTTTAGTAATTTGCTTCTGTAAACTTAGTTGTTTTTGCAGAAACATGTGTAGGCATAAATTAAATATAAAAACTATTCTAGAAATGTTTTTCGGGTAAAATCTTTGGTAAATAGTTTGTTTTGAACCTACTGACCATAGAAACCAACTTTTGGATTTAAAAATATATTTTGTGACACTTAGGAATTATTTCTTTGAATTAAAGCATTTCTAGTTAAATAAAAATATTGATTATGTTTTAAAAATGTTTTTTTGAGTAAAACCTTTTGAAAATGGTTTGAATTAAATTCTCTCACCCTAAACACCAAGTTTAGGATTTAAAAATATATTTGGTGAACTCTAGAAAATTATTACTTTGTTTAAAGGCATTTCTAATGAAATAAAAGGTTGTTTGATTTAAAATGATTTATAAGTAAAACTTTTTGCAAATAGTCTTAATAATAAACACTTGACCATAAAACACTAACATTTGTGTTTAAAAATGTATTTTTAAAACATAGAAATTATTACTTTAATTTAAACCATTTCTAGCAAAACAAGAATGACTTAAAGTGGCCATTTTCACTAACTTAAAACCAAATGGTTTTGCCACTTTAATAAATGACCAATATGTGTTTTAAAATGTTTATAACCTATTAGAAACCACTTCTCCAAATAAATTAATCTTTGGCATGCTTGCATGCATTCCTTTGTTTTATTATTCTATGTGATGAATTGCTTGAATGGTAGATTGAATTTGTTCCTTGATTGAATTGTAGTGAAATTTGAAGAGTGTGACTATTGCAAGATCAAGGAGAGAACTTATATTCTCTACCATTAAGGCAAGTGGTGCTTCATACTTTTGTCCTATTATTTTCACTATGCATTAGTGATGTTTTGAGTAGGACTTGCATGGAATTTTCTAAGTATAAACTATGCCATGGGAAATCCTAGTAGATGAAACCTTTGTAAAATTTTCCCTAAGTTAAGATTCCTATTACTATCATGCTTAGATTAGCTAGTAGAAAACAAGGGTGGATTATATTCATGCTATGAAATATTTCTAAGTCAAGGACTTGTGTTTTGTTTAATAAAACAACTATGTGAATGAATCACCTGGGTGGAAAGGGACTTGCATGGGTGGATTTTTGTTGAGTGGTTAACAGGTCCCATTTTTCATTGGTTTACCCTATGTATCTCACTTGTGGAATGCCACCCAGGAACAAAGAGATTTGAGATGTCAAATGTTGAGATGCTTCAAGTGCAGCCACTTGGCATTATGGGCTCTGCCTGGATCATATAGATTGCAATAACTTAGCCAAATGGACAGTTGGTGGTAAGGGATGATAGGTTTGGAGCGTGTCCATTTTGGTCTAAGGGAAGGCTTCTGAAAGATCTTGTCTCGATGCATGTCGAGTCTTGTGGGGAAAGTGCACCACCTCTCGAGAGAGTAAAATCTAAGTACTTAGCCGTGTCCCCGGCAATGGACAATTTGAGCATCAAGACATGGAAGCTATCAAGAATCTCCTCATCCCAATTTCTAAGTTAAAAACATGTGGTTGAACAAGGGTTAAAGGATCTTCAATCTTTTATTGGTAGATGCCTTGGGTGATTTTGACAAACAAAAACTTAGTGTTTTCAAATGATAAGGAAAATCTATTTTGAGCAAAGAAAGCCTAAGCTCCACTTAGCCAAATGCATATAGATGATAGTTACCACTATACTACCATAGTATCACTTGCCAATACAACTCAAATGTATTGACCCTTGTGGCTGTAACTTATTATGTTGCGGGTTTGTTTGATGTTAGTGAAGTGTGTTGATTAGGATTACAAGTCTACAACCAATATGATTGCCTGTGGCACTTTGAAGATGAAGGACTCCATACTATAGTTATTTCTACTGCATTGTAATGAGATAGCCAAATGAGCTATGTAAGATGTAATGAAATATTTTATCCCTAGTTATAAAGTTGTATTATGACCTTTGTTTCTTGATATCACATATTAACTGTGGATGCTAGCTATTGATCCAGGGACTAGCATTGTAAACACAGGGATCTCTACCTTATTAAAGGTTGGGACCTCTTACAAGCATCTAGTTGCTTCTTTATCTCCACTAATTCATATGGGTTCATACTATAAGGTCTCTGAGCTATGGGTCTAGTTACGGGGATTAGTTCAATGATAAACTCGATATCCCGATATGGGGGCATACCGGGCAATTCATCTGGGAATACGTTAGGGTATTCATAGACTACTCTGACTTGGTCAATGGTTGGTTGGGCTAGACTCTTGTTGCACTTTAATTGACGGGCCAAAGTCTCAGATACATGCTCTACTGATACTCCAGTGGTACTATTCATGGTTATGGCTTTCTTGGCATAGTCGATTAATCCTTTATGTTTCGACATCCAATCCATTCCTAGTACTACTTCCAAACCTTTGGTTCCAAGTACTATTAGATTATCATAAAAATCTATTCCATGGATTCTGATAGGTATGGCCTTGAAAATTTGTCTATCTTTGGTGGTTAAACCAGGTATTTGAACTATCATAACATGCTTCAATTTTTTTTCGTTGAATCTTACTATTCCATGCAAATTCTTCTGTAACAAATGAGTGCGATGCTGTAGAATCAAACAACACTCTTGCAAGTACCGAGTTAACAAAAAACATACCCATCACGACATCTGGCACTTCCTGAGCTTCTTCAGCATTCATGTGAAACAGACAACCATTATGGTTGAGCGAGTTTACCTAGGGAAAATCTCCTTCCAGGATGAACACAGTGTTGCTGCTGAGCTGGTGCATTCACATTGGTTCTGCAAGATTCTTGGGGCACTTGTTGGAGTAGTGACCCTTGACTCCGCATTCAAAACAAGTAATTAGAGACTTGTCTTTTCCTGCAACAGGAACGACATTGCTTCCATTCCTTGGGGCAGTATTGTTGTTGTTGTTGTTGTTGTTTGTTGTTGTTGTTGTTGTTGTTGGACTTGGGCAGTGCATGGTTGAAATTGTTGGAGTTGCCCGGGTTGTTGTTGTGGTTTCCTCCGGGCCTTGGGTTTCCTCCTCCACAGTTGGGATAGTTCGGACAGGACATAGGGGGTCTATTGTTTCTCGGGGCATATCCTGCAGACGGGTTGGGGCGATACTTCGGGGTATGGTGGGATCCTAGTTGATACATCATTCGACGCTTGCGATTCTCGTTGGCTTGGTTGATCTTGCCTTCCATCTGGATTACAGAATCCACTAAGGCTTCAAGGTCAGCGAAGGGAATGTTGACCAGCACTGTCTGCATCTTATCATGCAGACCATTCAAGAATCTCTCCTTCTTCTTGGATTCAGTAATAATCTCATCAGGGGCATACCTAGACAAAGACAACAATCTGTCATGGTACTCTACCACAGTCATCCTTCCCTGCTTCAGCTCCTTGAATTCATCCCTCATCCACAGAATCAAGCCCGGTGGCACATGGGTTCAAATGAACTTGAGTTCGAATTCATCCCAAGTCATCATCTGTCCTCCATTCATGGTACGAATGCTATTCCACCAAGATCTTGCATCACCTGTGTCACATCCCAAAATTTTCCAAATTTTGTAATGTGAAAAATAAATAAACAAAATAAATAATTGTTGAAATTTAGGGTGAAAAGAAACTTTTGTTTCTAAATGGAAACATAAAATCCCATCTTGAACAAACTTTGGTTAAATGTTTGAACCCAACTGAATTCAAATCAAGTGAAATGCATTCTTCATAAATGCATCTTGAAATTGAAACACTTGGAAAATAAACCAAAACCCTAAAACCCAAATGGAAGAAAAACATTTCCAAGTTATCTCTAAGCCTATGGATTAGATCCACATAAAAATTGGTCAAACAAACATTTCAAAATGATCAAGAATGATAACTAGAAATATTATAAAACCATAGAAATTGATTTCACTTAATTTGGAACCATAAATAAAATCTTATGAATTTAGTAAGATTAGGAAATTGATTTTCCAAAGTTAATAAAGCTCCTATCTAAAATCCATACCAAATGGTGAGTAAATAATCCTAAAGAGATTTAAAAGGAAAAACAAATATTAAATAAAAAATTTACAAGTTGAAATCACCATTTTTGGAGCCTTAAATAAAAAGATATGGTTTTTATAAGCAAAGGAAGAAATAAATAAGGACTATTTTAAAGGGCCAAATTAAAACTTGGAGAAGCAAATAAAATAAAATATTGTTGTCTAATAAAAAGAGTAAAGGTTTATATAAATAAAATCATGAGAATTTATTATTATCCAATTTCATTTAAGTAAAGAAATTTTCCATTTTAAATGAACATTAAAACAAAATAAAGTATTTTAAATAATATTTCAAAGTGTTGTATTTTTAATAGAACCTACTAAAAAGGTTTTGGTAAAAATTTAGATTTCAAATAGAGTTTTAAAACATATTAAATCCTATTTGAAATAAATACTAATGCTATTTATTTTAATAATTAATAAACCCTAAAAAATCAATTATTCTAAATTTGACTTTGGAGTGTATTAATAAACAGTATTAAAACTACACAAAATTTGGCAAAGATTTTGAATTCAAATAGTTGTTTGAAATGTTTAAACAAAATCAAAACAGAATAATGGAAACAGAAAAAGAAAAATGAAACAGATCAAAAAAAAGGAAAGACCTAGCCCAGCTAACCCCAGCCCATTTAAGCCCAGCAAGCCCAGTCCCCCTTCTCCCCCGAAGCGTTTTCCTACTCAGGAGCTTACCCGCACAGTGGATGACGTCTGGACCCCACCTTCCATCTCTCTCTCACCGACGAAACGACCCCACCAGTCAGACTATCTTCCTCACCCGCGGACCCCTTCTTCCTCCCTCTCTCTCCCGTTTCTGCCGGTTGATTCGCGAGTAAATTCGTGTCGATTCCGCAGTTAATCCGCCCAGTAATCACGCCCTACTAATCACCCCTCTCCCCTCTCCATTTTCCCCCATTCATCCACACACAACTTCCACCAGGCCGCAACAATTATTGCTCGAAAAGCCCACTGCTCCGGCGAGGTTTACTTCCAATTCCGGCCAGCCACCGTCGCCCCTCGCCCCCTCAATCACACGAGTGTAATCCCCATCTTCCTCTCCACCTACCAGTGCCACCCACTCGCGCGCATGCTCCACAGCATCAACTTCTTCCTCGTCTCAGCGACCGCCGTCGTCTGCCAGCTCTCCGGCAGAAGCCCCCGATGAGTACAGACCGCCCCTGTCCCTCTCGCTGATACTCCTATGACCGCCACACTCACCCGCATCTAACGCAACTTTCCTCTTGCCTTCTGGTGATCTATAGCTCCGCCCCCATCGACAAACAGAAGCACCTGGCGCCACCGCTAACTCCGGCGAGCAATCATCATTGTTCTAGTGCGCCCCTTGACGAACTGACCGCACGTTGAGCATCAGCATTCCACGGCGAACACAGTGAGCATATCCTCCCTCTCCCTCTCTTCCTAGAATAGCCAGAACGCCATAGCCCAAGCGTTGCCGCCGCGCGCCACCGTCGAGCGCCGCCAGTCCTTGGTCAAATTAGTTTGAGCCGTTAGATGCGAATCATGCGGTTGTGTTAGATTCACTTAAGCGAAAGGGTATGCGATGATCTGAGCCGCACAGGTATCTTTTAATCCTGTGGTCTGTATCGCTCGATCCACATGAATCGGTATCGCCCAATAGGAAACAGCCACGTGGCTCTGAGTGTGATTTAAAAACAGAAACATTTCAATTAGATATGTGAATTTGTAAATTGGATAACTTTAAATCTACATGCCCAAATTTTGTAAATTTTATATCAATGGAATCAGCAAAACAAACTCTATCCAACCATGCACTTTGTTTAATGAATTGCTTCTGGAAAATTGATTGAATTTGCAGAAACAAGTGTAGGTATATTTTGAATATAAAAATTATTCTAGCAATATTTTTATGGTAAAATCTTTGGAAAATAGATTTTGTTGAACCTACTGATCATAGATACCAACTTATGGATTTAAAATGATATCTTGTGAAGTTAAAGAATAAATCCTTGAATTAGAACATTTCTATTCAAATAAAAATATTTTTTATGTGTTAAAAAATGCCCTTTGAGTAAAACCTTTGGAAAATGATTTGATTTAAACTCTTTGACCCTAAACACCAAGTTTTGGGAATTAAAAATATATTTGATGAACCCTATAAATCATTACTTTACTAAAAGGCAATTTCAGCAACATAAAATATTGTTTTGGTATAAAAATGGTTTATAGGTGAAACCTTTTGCAAATGGTTTTAATATTAAACACTTGACCATAAAACACTAACAATTGGGTTTAGAAATGTGTTTGCCAAACACTAGGGAATATTACTTTTATTTAAATCATTTCTAGCAAAACAAAGATGATTTAAATGGCCATTTTCACTAACTCAATATCTAATGGTTTTTCCACTTTTATAAATGACCAATAGAAAATTTATGATGTTTATAACCTATAGAAACCACTTTCCCAAAATAAAACCATCTTTCGCATGCTTGCATGCATTTCTTTGGTTTTATTATTTTATGTGATGATTGCTTGAATGGTAGATTTAAATTGTGCCTTGCTTGATTGAATTGTAGTGACATTTGAAGAGTGTGAATATTGCAAGATCAAGGAGTGAACTTATAATCTCTACCAAAAAGGCAAGTGATGCTTCATACTTTTGTCCCATTATTTTCACTATGCATTAGTGATGTTTCTAAATAGGACTTGCATGGAATTTTTGCTAAGTATAAACTATGCTGTGGGAAATCCTAGTAGATGAAACCTTAGTGGAATTTTACTAATTAAGATTCCTACCACTATCATGCCTAGCTTAGCTAGTAGAAAACAAGGGTGGATTATATTCATGCTATGGAATCTTTCTAAGTCAAGGACTTGTGTTTTGTTTAACAAAACAACTAAGTGAATGAATCACCTGGGTGGAATGGAAAGAAAGGTTTGTGTTGAGTGGTTACACAAGTCCCATTTCTATGGTTTACCTTGTGTATCTCACTTGTGGAATGCCACCCAGGAACAAAGAGATTTGAGATGTCAAATGTTGAGAAGCTTCTCGTGCAGCCATATGGCATTATGGGCTCTGCCTGGATCATATAGGTTGCAATAACTTAGCCAAATGGACAGTTGGTGGTAGGGGATGATAAGTTGGAATGCGTCCATTCTGGTCTAAGGGAAGGCTTGTGAAATATCTTGTGTTGGTGAAACCAAGTCTTGTGGGGAAAGTGCACCACCTCTGCAGAGTGAAAAATCTAAGTACTTAGCCATGTCCCTGGAAAAGGACAATTTGAGCATCAAGACATGGAAGCTATCAAGAATCTCCTCATCCCAATTTCTAAGTTAAAACTTGTGGTTGAACAAGGGTGAAGGTTCACCAATTTCTATTGGTGGTTCCTTGGGTGTTTCTGACAAGCGAAAACTTAGTGTTCTCAAATGATAAGGAAAATCTATTTTGGTCAAAGCAAGCCTAAGATCCACCTAGAAAAATGCATATAGATGATAGACTCCACTATACTACCATAGTATCACTTGCCAATACAATTCAAATGTATTGACCCTTGTGGCTGTAACTTATTATGTTGCAGGTTTGTTTGGTGTTAGTGAAATGTGTTGATTAGGATTACAAGTCTACAACCAGCATGATTGCCTGTGGCACTTTGAAGATGAAGGACTCCATGCTTTAGTTATTTTCTACTGCATTGTAATGAGATAGCCAAATGATCTATATAAGATGTAATGAATTATTTTATTCCTGGTTATAAAGTTGTATTATGACCTTTGTTTCTTGATATTACATCTTAACTGTGGATGCTAGCTATTGATCCAGGGACTAGCATTGTAAACATAGGGATATCTACCTTATTAAAGGTTGGGACCTCTACAACCTGCCACATAATGGGTGGCGAACAGTACTTTCTCATTGGCCTCCACTCCTGCGACCTCCAAGTTGTTCTCCATAGTCTGCAGCCATTCATCAGCATCCAATGACTCTTCAGACTTACTCAATATGGGGGGATTGGTGTTTTGAAAGTTCTTGAGCTTGGATCCATGGTTATCCTGGTTTCCATGGCCTTGATTATTATGGGCTATCTGAGCTATTTGTTGAAGGGTGGCTAAATTAGCTTGACGTTCAGCTCTTATAGCTTCACAATCAGCAACCAACATTTGTAGGATTTGCAGCATTGGATCCTAAGATGAACTGCTTCCTCCGGGATTTCCACAAGTCATCTGAAGATTGAGATAGATAGTGAGACAAGATGGAAATTTTTAAGGTTCATGGATTTTTTTTGAAAAGCTTTTAAACTTTGAGTTTGACTCTGGTTTTGCCAACTAGCAACTTTCTTTTCATTCATTCATAGCACCCAATACAAACACACACCACACTAGGGTAACAGATGGTTTTAGGAACCATTCTGTGAAGCTACGATAATGTGGGACCGGATACAACTCGCGCATATGATAGTGCCTTATTGTGACTACTCATCATAAATGAAGGCAGAATCCTCATCATTAGTGTGGAAGTCCATGTCGAGGTCCTCCAGGTAGTCATCATCATCACTGAGGTAGGAGTAGGGATCTCCACTGATATCTTCACCTTCCTCCTCCTTCTCTTAAGAGTGGCCACCCTCTTTCAAAGACGATCGATGGTGCGATCCTTCTTGTCACGCTGATGGCAAAGTGAATAGCGCTCCTTGGCAAGGATGGCGAGGGTCTGGTCCTTCTTGACTACAAAGGCATCGTTGTGGTTGGCGTAGGCGCGGGCATTGTCCAGATCCTTCTGCCTATCATACAACATGAACTCGAGATGATCCACCTGATGCTTTAGCTCCGGATGGCCTGGCACCTCCAATGTCTATCCCATAGAATCACGCCTTACATAGTAAGCAAAGCGGGTGCCATTGATCTGGTTTATGTTTTTCCCACACAGACGGGCAAGAGCCTCCTGCATAGCCCTAGCTAGTCCGTCTAGCCAGTTGTTCTCCGTCAACCAGAATTGGATCTTCTGTGAGGTGGGTGCCTCCATCTTGCCTCTGAGATTTGCAACTATCAGCCACTGTAGTTCTCCTCCTTGCTGATCATTGATCTATGCCCCGAAGAACTCGCGGTGCGGGCGTTCAATAAATTCCGAGAGTTGGCTTAAATCGCACTCGAATATGAGTTCTCCTCTGTTGCCTAACTGGTAGAACTTATTATACTTGACTTCCATCTATAAGACTGTAGGATGAGTAGGTTAGTGGGGTGATCAAGTGTGTCAAATTTTATGTAGGATTGCAAGAATTTTTTAGGAACATGAATTTTCTTGAAAGAATCTCAGGGATAAGAATGAGAATTGGTTTTCATACATACTCACTTCTTTTGTTTTGAAACTAAGTTTTTGATTCAAGCGTCCATTCTAACTAGGGTCTCCTATGGTCAGGATGGCTCTGATACCAACTTGTCAACACCCGTATTTTAATCCCAGATGCATGTTATGCCATACCTTGCAATCCCAGGATTATCATTTTTGCGAGACATAAAAGAATTGGTACCATAGTACATCATCCATTACAAACCATAATAAAGGTCTTACAAATAAAAGACCTCATGATCCAGTCTTAATACAATCAACGCAGAGGAAATTAAACGTAGAGGGGCTTCATCTTCAGGGTCACAGGCAATGCTGACGATGGGAGATGATCCTAATTGTCACAGACCTCCTGCTGTCCATCATACTGGTAGTCCTCCTCATAGTCTGGCCATGGGAATAGCCAGGGAAAAAGCCATGAGTACTCTTTAAGTACTTGCAAACTATCACTAACAAGTAAAGTAGTCCAAGTAGAAATACTAAGCTCTAGGTTTATTTGCAAAAAGCCAGGTTTATTTCATACTGAGTTCAGAAATAAAGAAAACTAGTTTAAAGTTCTACAACACCTAAGTGGGAACTTAGTTTCCATGTTCACAACCCTGTTATGGTCAAGTCAAAGTCATAGTTCATTTCACAAGTCATTTTGAAAACATCTATGAAGGGAATATGCCCTGAGAGGCAATAATAAAGTGTTTATTATGTATATTCTAAGTATATGATAGATGTTTATTTTGCATGCTATAATTTTATTAATACGGAAATGTTAATACATGTGTGTTTAATAAACAAACAGAAAGTTCCTAGTTATGCCTCTCTCATAAACTAGCTCGTTGATTAACAAGATGATCAAGGTTTCCTGAAGAACATTAGTGTTAATAACGAGGTCACAACATTAGTGTAATGGTGTGATGAACATTCATATGAAGTATAGCATTACGATCAAAGTCATTGAGTTTATATTGCTATAACATCATACGAAGTGATCCTAATCCTTAGACCATGATATCATGTCAATCACTAACACCAGAAGAGTATCTTGATAACATCAAATGTCACACCGTAACAGGGTGATTATAAAGATGGGTTTAGTACTACTAAAGTGTTATGTTGAGGCCCATGGATAGAGAGTGGAATTTGTTCATCCCGATGACGGATAGATATGCTCTGGGCCCTCTCGGTGATATCACATTGATTAGCTTGCAAGCAAGTGATTTGATCACTAGGATGTTTTATCACGGGAACGAGAAAAAATTACATGTCAGTAACGAGATCAAACTAGGTATGGAGATATCGATTATCGAATCTTGGACATGTAATATATTGCGAAACAAAGGGATTAAGATACTAGCGTAAAAGGTTCTTGCGGTCACAAGAAAGTCATCGCTGAATGTGTGGGAGTCAGTATGGACCTCCAGGTCCCGCTTCTGATTATTGATCTGAGAGGGGTCTCGATCATGTCCGCATTATTCGCGAACCATAGGGTAACACACTTAAGATACACCGACATCCATTTGGAGCAAAAGTATCATGCCGGAAAGACTAACAAGCGCAGGAATTTATTTCACTAGATACCAAAACAGGTTTTCGGGTGAAATTGCAGAAAGTGTTTTTGCATGTGAAATGAAATACTAGCAAGGGGTTATATGTGAATGTTTGTCATTAAAGTAATTGACAAAATTCTGAATAAATAGGTACAAAGGGTTGATTAATTACTGCTCACCACAGTAGAAGTTAGGCAAGGTTTATCTGTGTCCACCAGGTGTTTGATCTAATGGACGCATGAATTCAAAAATTGAATTGTTTGATGAATTTTGGTGAATGATCTTGTCATAAGCTTGGTATTCTGTGGTTGCTAGGGTTTGCCAAGGGGAAGTGGTTTGGTTTGTTTTTGAGAAATGGACATCTTAGTACCTATTAAGGATTCAATTTTTGAATGCCTCTCAAATGGATTTGAAAATAGTTTCTGTAAGTTTGTGAGTTTGCTTGGTTCATTGTTACTTGGTCTAGCAAGGGGTGAAAAGAATTGGATTTGTTTCTATTAGAAATCATCTAATAGAGATGCCCTAAGTGGGCTAGTGGTTGATTTTGGTCAAAATAACCATTTGATCATATGCCTTCTTATTTGAATTTCCTTTTGATTTGTTTTGTTTGGAATTGACCTAGATGATATTTTTTTCATCTTTAAACCAATCCTTATCATTCATATAAATAAAACATGGCAAATTCAATCATTCATGCATTAATCACACACATGCATTCATATTAATTTTAATAATAAATGTTTTTGTTAACCCCAAACTTGGGTGATTAGAACTTGATAATCTTGTTTAATATTTTTGAGGTGTTACAGTTTGCATCCAGCAATAGAAAGCAACATGTTCTAACAATATTGTAGGGGCAATTCACTCTACTATTCTCCGTGTTCCCTGTGAGAGGAAATAATATCAGATAGTGGGTGTTATTTGAAGTGACAGTCAGTCCATAGCACGAACAGGAGACAAATTACAATGGAAAATGGTTTTAACTTGTGAAATGGGATTGCAAACAAATATTTGAAGTGACATAAAATTTGTCATGATCTACGGAGCAGGCAGATACTATATTAACATTAGGACAAACAGGATAGACATTACAATGGTATACCTCGTGAACTTATAGAGAAGGGAATGTAAACACATGTTAAGTGACTTAAAATGCCATGAAAAACATAATAGAAGGTAGATACTGCTGATCCAAAAATTATAATTGAGAAACTTGAATTTATAGAGCAGGGCATGCAGATAACCATGTTAAGTGCCTTAAAACTTCCCATCTAATCCAAAAACTAAGGAATATAAATTTTTCATAAGTCAGTCGACGCAAAACTCGACCAAGTTTGTAGAATATACAAGGAACATCTACCATGCCAAACCAATGCCAGTCGATACATAGGGACATGTATTTTCATAGTCACAAATGATACAAATTAACCGTTAATTTATTTTATATCTGCCTCATCAAAGTCATCATTGTTTGACTTTAAAAAGTATAGGCCTTCTTTTACGGAACGAATGTAGTATATAATAGGAGGCAGCTACTACCGGAGGTTAATTGAAATGAGATAGAAATAATAATGGCATACCTTGCAGAGGGAATGCAAAACCAACAAGTTAAATGACATAAAATTTGCAAGGAATTACATAAAAGAAGGCAGTTACTACCGATTATGGACTTGAGGCTCTGCTCAAGAGCGTCTGTGAAATAGATCTGGTGTAGTGGACTATTGAGTCCGTGAATCAGATTGATTGCAGCGCACACCAGCGTACGTGAAGCAGGTCAGGTGTTGTGGATGAGGGAGTCAGCGAACTAGGTTTGGTAAGGAGGATGTCTGCTGATCTGGTAGACTGGTGAGGAGTATGTGGTAGCGAGGTATGGCGTGCAGGCCGGCGAAGTGCGGCGGTGCAGAAGCCTGAAGGGAATATGCCCGAGAGGCAATAATAAATTGGTTATTATCTTATTCCTTATTTATGATAAATGTTTATTTTGCATGCTATAATTGTATTGATACGGAAACATTAATACATGTGTGTTTGATAAACAAAAAGAAAGTTCCTAGTTATGCCTCTCTTATAAACTAGCTCGTTGATTGACAAGATGATCAAAGTTTTCCTAATCATGGACATTGTATGTCGTTAATAATGAGGTCACAACATTGTTGGCATGATGTGATGAACATTTATCTGAAGTATAGCATTATGATCAGAGTAATTGTGTTTATATTGTTATAACATCATACAAAGTAATCCCAATCCTTAGACCATGAGATCATGAAAATCACTGATACTAGAAGAGTATCTTGATAACATCAAACATCACACCGTAACAGGGTGACTATAAAGATGGGTTCAGTGCTATGAAGGTGTTATGTTGAGGCTCATGGATCAAGAGTGGAATTTGTCCATCCCGATGACGGAGAGATATACTCTGGGCCCTCTCGGTGACATAACATTAATTAGCTTGCAAGCAAGTGATTTGGTCACTAGAATGTTATATCACGGGAACGAGAAAAGAGTACATGTTGGTAACAAGATCAAACTAGGTATGTAGATACCTATGATCGAATCTCGGACATGTAATATATCGCGATACATAGGGATTGAGTTACATGCTTATAAGGTTCACGCGATCACAGAAGTCATCATTGAATGTGTGGGAGTCAGTACAGATCTCCAGGTCCTGCTGCTGATTATTGATCGAATAGGGGTCTCGATCATGTCTGCATTATTCGTGAACCGTAGGGTGACACACTTAAGGGATACCGACACCATTCAGAGAAATAATATGCCAGAGAATGAAAAAGAAAGAGCAGGAATTTATTTCACTAGACACCGGAATTGTTTCGGTTGAAATTGCTAAAACTGGTTCTGCATGTGAAATTGAAATGTTGTAAGGGGTTTTATATGAATGTTTGTTAATTCGAGTAATTACCAAAATTCTGAATAAATAAATAAAAGAGTTTTATTTAAAGAGAGATTGCATTAAATTTGGTGGAAATTTTAATGGGATTTGAGTGGAGGAAATGGAGGGGTATTTGTGTGAGTGGGAGCTCCACTCACATGAATGGAGGAAGAGGTGGGGCACCACCTTGGCCGCCGGCCATGGCTAGTGGGCTGCCCCCTCCTCCTATAAAAGGAGCCCCTCCTATTCACTTCTCACTCACACCTCCTCGTGAAGGATCTCTCTCCCCTTTTAGAATTATCCCATGGTCTCGGATCAGCGAGATACATGTTCCCGGTGGATTTTTCTAGAAGGATTTGTTCCTTCCGCTGCTTCGCTGGAGCGAGGGCACGGAGGTTGTCGGGGTACCTGAACGTGTGTGCGATCATATATGCACCACTGCTTTGCGGTGCTGGACTTGATGGTGCTAGACCGGATGGACTTCTTCTCGATCTTGAGATCGGCAAGCGTTCTAATACATCATCCACGAGTACAACCTCGTTAACGCTTTTCGGTCTTCGAGGGTATGTATTCTATGGATGTATATACACCCCTTGCTTGTATCTAGTAGATAGATCTTGGTACTTAGTTGTACCTATCGTAGGATTTTTTTGTTTTTTATGCTGCAAACCCAGCAGTGGTATTAGAGCCGGATCTATGCGTAGATGCTTTGCACGGGTAGTACACATATGAGTATGTGGGCGCTGATGGTCATGTTATTGCTTCTTCCTTGTACTTTGGATATTGGTGTCATAGTGGGATGAAGCGTCCCGGACAAACTTTACATGTCCTCGCACATAAGACCTGTTCCACGCTTGACATGCAACTAGTTTAGCATAAGTGGCTTGCGGGTGTCTGTCTCTCCTACTATAGTCAATATCTGATTTACAACGAGTTGTCAATAATTTGATTATCGTCATTGTGGTTCCATGTTCGTTTGTAAGAACGGTTCTATCTCCGAAAGCCCTCAGCCACGTAAAACATGCAAAAGATAAATTAGAGGCGTCTAGTTTTTGGTTTTGCTAGGCAAGTACTATGATATTCTAGTGTTATAATTTGTAGTATGGATTGATACTATTGAAAATTATAATATGACAAATTGTAAGTTCCATAGACCTTGGCCTTACACATACATGAATGATAAAGATCATTCCACGATGCATAAGATAGAGATCAAGTGCAAGAACCATATCATATGACTGTAGCATGTGATGTTTTTTTGCATCTTATATTGCTTGTTTGGCTTTTTATTAGCATTATAAGATGATCCCTCATTTAGATATCAATATAAAAATGTGTTCTCCCTTAAGTATGCACCGACTATGTTTTGCCGCTTCAAGACATCACGTGATGATCAGGTGTACTTGAATCCATGATCATACATCGGATGTAAGATAGTTTTACACACGTGAATACTAAGGTTCTTACTTGGCGAGCCTAGCATGTACAGACATGGCCACGGAACACAGACCGAAAGGTTAAGCATGAGTCATATGTTTAATATGATGCCCATATAGATGCTCGCCTTTGAAGCTTCACCGACTCACATGATAATCGGACTTGGTGTAGTGGACTTGGTTCATGTAATCACCAAAAATACACGAGGGATGTCGTTTTTGTGTGGGAGTTCATTTCTAATTTGGAATAGTAGAACTCAATTTATCGTAAATTAAATCAAAGTGAATTTGCATAATTTGTTGTAGTCATTGGCACTCGTTCACCACCTTATGATTAGTTGTAATTGAGATAAAAGAACTATAGAATTCTGGATATTTACTTTATGAACTGGTATCATATTGTGTTGAGTGTCAATCTAAAGTTTAAAGTCCTATTACAAACTTTCAGCAAACTCTATTTACTCTGTGAAGTTTAATAATTGGTATTAAATCGAGAGTAACAATTCCAGTGTTAGTATCTAAAGTATCATGTTTGCCTCCATGATTCTTGATTGTTTTTAAATATCAAGGTTATCTAGGAGCTGAAAGGATTGTTTCAGAAACCATCATGTGTGATAGATATAACGATATCTGAAACAATGTTTTTGGTTGCAATATGATAGAGTATAATATATGTTTTCATATTGGATGAGAATTTGCAAAGGTTGGAGATGGTAGCCATCCTAATGATGCAAAAAGGTTTTGGAAAGTAACATTATACTCATGATTCGCCTTTATAAGCTACATTAGCTTGATCATGAAAGTTTTCATGATAAGGATGAATACAAGATGTAGGTAAAGTGTTTACTACACTAAAATATTACTAAATATTGTTTTTTAAAAGAACGCCAAACATTTGATGATGGTGATCTACTTCAAAGTGCAAGTCCAAAGGTATTAGTATTTTACTATACACGCTTTGGACTATGTGTCATGTATATGGCGCGACTGTTGATGTTGATAGATTCTTTTAAAAAGGAAAAGGAAATGCTGAAAGAGAATCTATAAAATATATTTGGCAGAAAAGAAAAGACTGGAAATATCTAGTTTAGGTATATAGATGATATACATGTTGTGGTTGTATTCTTTGCTTGTTAAACAATGTGGTTCTTGGGTATTGAATACCGAATTGGTTGGTATGAAATTTCATACAGAAATACACAATTCATGAACTACAATAGCCTAAGTAACTAACAAGAGAATATGTGATGATGTTCATCGAAAAAACAAGATGTTGTTTGTATTTCTCGTTGACATCAAAGCCTGCCTTCAAGATTTGTTTTAATAATTCTTATTTAAATCATGTATTATGAGAACAAAGATTGTTCAAATAATTACCATATTCCATAAAAGATGGATGATTTACAAATCGAATTGGTGACATCGCCATTTAAATTATATTGGAAAGAAAACATGAAGAAACTCCATATTCATGGATTTTTGGAGTCTTTGATTTTATCAAATGACGTTTGTGACAATTTCCTTGGGATAATTAAAACTTTGTTCAAAGGACAAAGAAGAACGATTGACTAAATTATTGGAATTTATACATATTGATGTATGTAGTCCATTATGTAGTCGTAAGTGTTGGATTTCAACTTCATATGCTTTCTCCGGAAATTTGAGTGAATATTCACTTAATGAGAAAGAAGTATGAAATATTTGAAAACATTCAAAGACTTTCAAGATGAAGTGAAAAACCATTGTAACAAGAAAATAAATAATTTATGATTTGATCATAAAGGGATTTATTTGAGTTGCAAGTTTAGCAAAACACCTAGATTTGTATCTCCCGAAACACCATAGGAATATGGAGTGTTTGAGATTTGTAATGAAACCTTGTTTGACATGATTGGATCAAAGGTGTTCTTTATAAAACTGCCATTATGTTTTAAAAGATTAAATCTTTAGAGACTACCGCTTTTACACTGAAAAGAGCTCCATCTTGATCCATTGAAATTACTCCATGTAAGTTATGGTTTGGTGTAAAACCCAAGTTGTCCTTTCTTAAATTTTGGTATGCTAAGCAAAGGTAAGATGTTTACAACCAAAGTCAGATGAGCATGTATTTTTAGGTTATTTCGAATAACCATTGGGTATTCCTCCATAACACCGAGGACAAAAGAGTTTGTCGCTTGAAACGTGAAGTTTCTTGAAAAAGGAATTTTCACAAAAGTTAAGTGGGAGGACAATAGAAATTTAATAATGTTAACGAACCTTAGCTATATGTGCTGAGTTGCGCAGCGCCAAAATACATTCTGAAGGCAGCCACAATGCTCATGGCTCATGTGCCTCAAAGGTTGCGGTCATAGAGGTCTAAGTTCCTATTGAACCAGGTTGGTCGGATAAACAATAAAATGTTGAGATTTGAGAGTAAATCATTGTTGTTTGACAATGATGAACCGACTACATGCAAAGAAGCGATGATGGGCCCTGACCCCGTCAAATGTCTTGAAGCCATAAAATCCTTGATAGTTCCATACACGAGAAATCAAGTTTTTGGAACTTGGAAGACCCTCCGGAAAGGCATAAAAACCTATCGGTCGTATTTGGATCTATAAATAAATAGACATGGATGTTTCACATCTATGAAATAGTCGACATGTCGGTAAAGTTTTGTGACAATGTTCAAGGAGTTGACTATGACAAGATTTGATCTTTCATAGAGATACTTAGTCTGGACGGATTAATATATTAACCACTACATATAATTTGGTATATGGTAGTTGAACAAACAAAACAAAGTTGTTCTAATAGAATGGTTACCTAGGACGTGTACACGACATGGTCCAAAGGGTTTTGTTAATTCAAAGGATGCTAAAAATGGCATGCAAACTTCAATGGTTGAAGTAAGCATCGCCGAGTTGGAATCTTCACCGTGATGAAACAGTTAAAGAAGTTTAATTTCATCAGGAGACGATGAAGATGCTTGCATTTGCAAGAAATTAAGTGGGAGTGCTGAGACATATTTCTAATACATTATGTGAAGGAAATCTTGTTGATTGGAAATGATGTATCTTTTATTGACAAAGGTTAAGAATTTCATTTCGATGAAAGACTTAGGCAAACCCGAATATTTAGCATGAATGTCTATATGGATAGACTGTGACACTAATATGGTTATGCCAAGCAAACATATATGAGATCTTGAAGGAGTTCAATATGGAAACGACGAGAAAAGGTTCTTGTCGCATGGAAAATAATTGATTCAAGATTCAAGTGTATCGATACTTGATAAGTGAAACAAGATTCAAGTTCTTTGATACTTGATGAGTGCAATCACAAGAATGTTTTGATTAATCATACCGTGATATGTACACATCCAGATATGTCCTATACTATAAATGTTATGAGCATATACTAAAATGAATCAAATGATCATTGGACTATAGTAAGGATATTCTTATAATCTTTTGGAAGAATTAAGAATATATTCTATTTGTAGAATAGACAAATAGTTCATTGAAAAATGATACTAGTTTTATCACAAGATACAAATTAAGTTTATCTCAATTTAAACTATGGGTGGCACAATAATGGAAAGAAGTTTCCATGTTGGATTTGGATGAATTCCAAAGTTAAGACATTGTGATGGATACTACAACAAAAGGCTAAGTATATGAATGCTATAGTAGCAGGAAAGGAGGGCATTTGTCTCAAGTAGTTTGTTATCAAACTAAGGTGTGGTTCACAATGGGATAACACTAAATATATATTGTACGGCAATAGTATCGACATGATTTAACCCCAAGGAACTAAAGGTATCACCAAAAGACCAAATTTATACAATGCCATCTCATTAAAGAATGAGTGATGCGTGAAGATGCAAAGACATGCAAATGCACGTGGACCTGAAAGCGTCAGATCCGTAGATTATATTAACCACTTGCAATCGTGTATATGGAACACCATAAAGCCATAGGTGTTCAATATGCAAAGTTTTCAAACTATATTATTGACTCTAGTGCAAGTGGGAGACTGAAGGGAATATGCCCAAGAGGCAACAATAAAGTGGTTATTATCTTATTTATTATTTATGATAAATTTTTATTTTGCATGCTATAATTTTATTAATACGGAAACGTTAAGACATGTGTGTTTAATAAACAAAAATAAAGTTCCTAGTTATGCCTCTCTTATAAACTAGATCATTGATTGACAACATGATCAAATATTTCCTGATCCTGGACATTGGATGTCGTTAATAACGAGGTCACAACATTGTTGGAATGATGTGATGAACATTCATCCGAAGTATATATAATTACGATCAAAGTCATTGTGTTTATATTGCTATAACATCATACAAAGTAATCCCAATCCTTAGACCATGAGATCATGTCAATCACTGACACTAGGAGAGTATCTTGATAACATCAAACATCACACCGTAATAGGGTGACTATAAAGATGGGTTCAGTGCTATGAAGGTGTTATGTTGAGGCTCATGGATCAAGAGTGGAATTAGTGCGATGTAGATATGGAAATAGCCTTGGTCGATCGGCTTGAAATCCAAGAATGTTCATACTCATCGACAATTAAGCTTAAATTCGTTTAGATGTTACCACTTACTTTTAGGTTAGAATTTTACACGGGACATGGGAGTACATTTTAATCAAGGACCTAAAAAGGGGATAATTACATTGAGGTCCATAAATCTAACACAAAGGGACCTAAAATAATTAAACAAGGAAAACAGTCGGGTTCAGATCATTCTCGAGATACCAGTCGATTGAGCCATGCTCTTCATACTTCTGCATCTCTTAGTTGTTTTCAAAACATGGCCATATTTGTCGGCATGCAAATTATTGGATATGGGGTCATCAACACAAAGTATTATGTTTGATTGATTTCCTAACATGGACAGAAATTTTTACGTGCAAATTGTTAGCAAGATGTGAAATATTTCAAAAACAACCTCCATGGTTTTTATATATAGAATGCTTGGTGGGTTCTACCGTCAAGAGATATTTTATTTGTAGAACTTTGAGATCAATCTACCATATACTTTTAGGTTAAAATTTCACCTAACATTGAGAACAGAGCTTAAATTCGTTTAAATGGGCGAACTTAGGTAGGAAGCTTAAGAACTTGTTAAACTTGGTGTAAACATAAGCTAAACATGGTTCAAAGTTTGTCTCGAAAATGATCTTGTGGTATTCTGAGCCATATTCTTCGTACTTGCTTTAATTTAAAGGAAAACATATTCTTTTTACAATGAGAATACAAAAATGTTTTTTCCCTAAAAGTTGGAAATTTCCATTATTGGAAGAATTATGGTTCACCATGCGAAGATGCACCCATCTACGAAACATCGGAACATTTCCATAAAGTATTATGTACATATATGGCCATATATTCACCCATGTTGTTCGGCTTGAAGCCTAAGAATGTTCATACAATGTAGGCCACACTGCCAAGTACATCTATTTTGTCAAAAGTTGTGAAGACTAGTGATTGTCAACATGCAAATGCTTAGCAAGAAATCAAATCTTTCAAAAATATCGCTGGTGGCTACCGTCAAAAGATAACTGTAGAATTTTAAGATAAATTTACCACTTACTCGTATTTAAAATTTTACATAATATTGGCAAATCGACTTAAATTCTATATAATGGAGGGAGTACTACTACTTGCTTTGCGAGAAAAAAAAGCACTACTCACTTTCGAACCAGCTTGCTGCGGGTCTGCCTAGTGCTTCCTCTTCCTAGGGTGGAACGAATGGAGGTGGAGTAGTTGGGGGTAGGAAGGGTGGCCAGATCATAGTGGTGTCCCCCATAAAATAAAAATAAAAGATCACAATGGTGTGAATCCACTGCGATGGGACACCCATTGTCCACCACTTCAAGTAGTACTAGTACTGCGCATGGTGATCTTTTGACTATCCTTCCCCCTAAAATTTACTAGTAGTTACTACACACTGTATGTGTACCTTGTGTCAGGAACTCATCACAGCTTTGCTTTGACATCGCACTGCCTTCAAATCCTCCTCTTCGCTGCTCTCGCATTGTCTCCTCTATGCTCTCGGTCCCTTCTCCCTCCTAGTTTTTTTTCAATAGGGGGAAACTACAAGTGGGAATATTGTTTACCATGACAAGATTTTACCACCACTTAATTTTAGGTTAGAATTTTAAACCGGCAATTGTAGTACCTTTTACACCAAGGACGTAAAAAGGATAAAAATTACATCAGGTGCATACATCTAGCACAAAGGACCTAAAATTACACTGAGGCATGCAAATTCTTGGATACAAGATTATCAATATAATATATATGATGTAGATATGACCATGACCTTGGTCGTTCGGCTTCAAATCCAAAAATGTGCATACTCATTGACAACTAAGCTTAAATTTCTTTAGTTCTTACCAGTTACTTTTAGGATAAAATTTTACCCGTGTGGTGGGAGTACATTTTACATGAAGGACCTAAAGAAAGGGAAAATTACATCGAGGTTTCATACATTTAGCACAAAGGGACTTAAATTATTAAGCAAGTAAAATAGTCAGGTTCGGCTCCTTTTCGAGAGAGCAGCAGATCAAGGCATACTCTTCTAAATACTACTTCTTCTTTGATTGTTTTCAAAATATGGCCATATTTTTCGGCATGCAAATTCTTGGATATTGGGATCATAAGTATAAAGTATGATGTAGATATGGCCATGACCTTGGTCGTTCGGATTGAAATCCAAGAATGTTCATACTAATTGACAACTAAGATTAAATTCGTTTAGATTTTTTCACTTACTTTTAGGTTGCAATTTTACACGTTCCGTGGGAGTGCATTTTACATCAAGGACCTAAAAAAGGGAAAATTACATTGATGTCCATGCATTTATCACAAAGGGCCCTAAAATAATTAAGGAAGGAAAACAGTCAGGTTAGATCATTCTTCTCGAGAGACCAGCCAATTGAGGCATACTCTTCATGCTACTTCCTCTTCAATTGTTTTCAAACTATGGCTAGATTTCTTGGCCTACAAATTCTTGGATATGGGATCATCAATGGAAAGTATGATGTAGATATGGCCATGACCTTGGTCGTTTTTCTTGAAATCCAAGAATGTTCACACTCATTCACAACTAAGCTTAAATTTGTTTAGATTTTAGCACTCACTTTTAGGTTAAAATTCTACACATGCAGCGGGGGTACATTTTACATCAAGGACCTAAAAAAATAAAAATACATTCCGGTCCATACATTTTGCATAAAGGACGCTAAAATAACTAAGCAAGGAAAACAATCGGGTTCGGCTCCTTCTCGAGAGAGCAACTGATCGAGGCATACCAGCTCTTCATGCTACTTCCTCTTCGATTGTTTTCAAAATATGGCTAGATTTGTCGGCATGCAAATTCTTGGATATGGGATAATCAACAAAAAGTAAGATGTATATAGATCCATGACATTGGTTGTTCGGATTGAAATCCAAGAATGTCCATACTCATTGACAACTAAGCTTAAATTTGTTTAGATCTTACCACTTAATTTTTGGTTAAACTTTTACACGCGCGGTGGGAGTATATTTCTCTACAAAGACCTAAAAAGAACCAAAATTACATCGAGGTCCATACACTTAGCATAGAGGGCCCTAGAGTAATTAAGCAAAGAAAACAGTTGGGTTCGATTAATTATCGAGAGAGCAGCTCAACAAACCATACTCTTCACGCCACTTCCTCTTCGATTGTTTTCATGAGATGGCCAAATTTGACGCCATGCAAAATCTTGGAATATATGGGACCATCAACACAAAGTGCGATGTAGATATGGCCATGGCCTTCATCGTTCGGCTTTAAATCTAAGAATGTTCATACTCATCGACAACCAAGTTTAAATTCGTATAGATTTTACCACTTATTTTAAGGTTAGAATTTTACACGGGCGGTAGGAGTACATTTTTCATCATGGACCTAAAAATAAGGAAAATTACATCGAGGTCCATACATTTAGCATAGAGGACCCTAAAATAATTAAGCAAGGAAATTAAACGCATCGGTTTCATCAGCGACTAAGCAAGGAAAACAATCGGGTTTGGCTCCTTCTCGAGAGAGAAACTGATCGAGGAATACTAGCTCTTCATACTACTTCCTCTTCGATTATTTTCAAAATATGGCTAGATTTGTCGGCATGCAAATTCTTGGATATGGGATCATCAACATAAATTAAGATGTAGATATGGCCATGACCTTGGTCGTTCGGCTTGAAATCCAAGAATGTTCATACTCGTTGACAACTACCTTAAATTAATTTAGATCTTACCACTTACTTTTAGGTTAAATTTTACACGCGTGGTGGGAGTACATTTTGCTTCAAATACCTAAAAAGAACCAAAATTACATCAAGGTCCATACACTTAGAACAGAGGGCCGTAGAGTAATTAAGCAAGGAAAACAGTCGGGTTCGGCTCCTTCTCGAGAGAGCAGCTCATCAAACACAAAGGGCAATGTACATATGGACATGATCTTGGTCGTTCAATTGTTTTCAAGATATGGCCAGATTTGACGCCATGCAAAATCTTGGATATGAGATCATCAACACAAAGGGCAATGTACATATGGACATGATCTTGGTTGTTCGGCTTGAAATCTAAGAATGTTCATACTCATCGACAACTAAGCTTAAATTGGTTTAGATTTTACCACTTACTTTACGATAGAATTTTACATGGGCCATGGGAGTGAATTTTAATCAAGGACCTAAAAAGGGGGGATTTAAATTGAGGTCCATATATCTAACACAAAGGGCCTTAAAATAATTAAGCAAGGAAAACAGTCGGGTTGGGATCATTCTGTAGATACCAGTCGATCGAGCCATTCTCTTCATGCTACTTAATATCTCGGTTGTTTTCAAATCATGGTCACATTTGTCGGCATGCAAATTATTGGATATGGGGTCGTCAACAAAAAATTATGATTTTGATTGATTTCCTAACAAGGACAGAAATTTTTACATGCAAATTATTAGCAAGATATGAAATATTTCAAAAATAACCTCCATGGTTTTTGATATATAGAATGCTTGGTGGGTTCTATCGTCATGAGATATTTTATTTGTAGAACGTTGAGAGCAATCTAGCACATACTTTTAGGTTAAAATTTTACCTATCATTTATAACAGAGATTAAATTCATTTAAATGGGCGAACGTAGCTAGGAAACTTAAGAAATTGTTAAACTTGGTGTAAACGTAAGTGAAACATGGTCCAAACTTTTTCTCGAAAATGGGCTTGTGGTATTCTGAGCCATATTCTTCATACTTGCTTTAATTTAAATGAAAAAACATTCTTTTTACAATGAAAATACAACAATGTTTTTTTCCTAAAAGTTGGAAACTCCCATTATTGGCAGCATATGATTCACCATGCTAAGATGCACCCATCTACCAAACATCAGAACATTTCCAAAACCTATTATCTACATATATGAACATATATTCACCCATGTTGTTCGGCTTTAAGCCTAAGAATGTTCAAACCATGTAGGCCATATTACCAAGCAGATCTATTTTTTAAAATTTTGTGAAGACTAGTGATTGTCAAGATGCAAATTCTTAGCAAGAAATCGAATGTTTCAAAAATCTTGTTAGTGGCTACCATCAAAAGATAACTGTATAACTTTAAGAGCAATCTACCACTTACTCGTATTTAAAATTTTACGTAATATTGTCAAATCGGCTTAAGTTCTATAGGATGGAGGGAGTACTACTATTTCCTTCGCGAGAAAAAACGCACTCCTCACTTTCCAACCAGCTTGCTGCGGGTTTGCCTAGTGCTTCCTCTTCCTAGGGTGGAACGAATGGTGGTGGAGTAGTTGAAGGGTTTCGCAGCATAGTAAATCAAAAAATTTATACAGATGCGAATGAGAAAGCCAGATCTAATCTAGGAGATGCAATAAACGAGAGAGATGGATGAGATCTTCATACCCATGAAGAAATCGCACAGCGGAAACGTTCAACAGAACGTGGGTGATGTAGTCGTACTAGCCTTCTCCTTCTCGCGATCCGATCCGACCCTACGCCGCAAGTGGCGGCGCCTCCGAGAGATGTACACGTACGGTGTCGTGATGTCTCCTCCTTCCTTGGTCCAGCAAGTATGGTGGAGAGATAGATTGGATCTGCAGCACGTCGGCGTGGTGCTTATGGTGGAGAATTTCTGCAGCAGGGCTTCGCCTACGCGCAGTCGGGAGAGAGAGGTGGAGGGGCAGCAGGACAGCGGCTAGGGTTGGAGGAGTAGGGAGGGGAGGGAGCCTCCCTGCCCTCCTTATATAGGGGGCTGGCCGGCCCCCCTTGGCCCCTCCTCCAAGCCCTAGGGCGGCGGCCCCAAGGGTGGAGTGGGGGGCAAGTCTTCCCCTTCCTTCTAGAAGGCTCCCCTAGGGCTGGCCGGCTGGGCCTTGGGGCCTTGTGCCCCTGGCCCAAAGTGGCCAGGGCACTTCCCCATAGGCCCACGCAGGCCTCCGACAAGTGGGCCCACGTTGGTCCCACTCTGGAACCTTCTAGAACCTTCCAGTACAATACCGATAAACTCTGAAACGATTCCGAGATCCAAAAACTGCTTTCCTTTATATGAATCTTATTCTCCAGACCATTCCGGAACCTCTCGTGATGTCCTGGATCTCATCTGAGACTCTGAACAAAAACTCATAAACCAATTATCCATTCTATCCTAGCGTCGATGCACGTTAAGTGTGTGACCCTACGGGTTCGAGAATATGCAGACATGATCTTCTATCAATAATCAACAGTGGGATCTGGAAACCCATATTGAATCCCACATATTCATCGATGATCATTTCGGATGAACCACAATGCCAGGATTCAATTAATCCCATATATGTATTACCTTCGTCACGCGATATTTTACTTGCCCGAGATTCGATCGTTGGTATCGACATACCTAGTTCAATCTCGTTCATAGCAAGTACTTTACTCGTTCCGTAATTCGATATCACTTTGTGATTAACTCCTTAACCACGTGCTTGCAAGCGGTGTTGATATCGATTACCAAGGGGGCCTGAAGTATATCTCTCCGACTCGGGAGGGACAAATTCCATCTCGATACATACAACCCAACAAGTACTTTCCGATCACCCGAGAGACACCTTTATGATCACCCTCACATAGGATGACGTTTGATGACCTCAAAGATTTCTTCCGATACCAGGGAGTTGTATTATCTCATGTTCTAAGGAATACAATACTTGACATAGGAAAAGCTTCGCAAAGATGAACACGATGGCACGATCTAATTGCTCTGCTTAATTTGGATCTGTCCATCATATCATTCTCCTAATTACATGATCTCGTTATTAATCGACTACTCATGTCTATGGTTAGGAAACCTTAACCATCATTAATCAATGAGATAGTCCATAGAGGCGTACTAGGGACACGGTGTTGTTCATAAACCACACAAGTATCAAAGTTTCCGCTTAATACAATTCTAGCATGGAATATAAACTTTATCATAAACAAGAATTATAATAATAACATCTTTATTATTGCCTCTAGGGCATAATTCCAACAGTCTCCCACTTGCACTAGAGTCAATAATCTAGTTTACATCTGGCAACAATCTAACACCCATGGCATTAAGGTGCTGATCATGTTTTTCTCATGGAAGAGGTTTAGTCAATGGATCTGCGACATTCAGATCCGTATGTACTTTGCTAATCTTCAGATCTCCATCTCCTATATAATCTCGAATTATATGAAAATGGCTGTTGATGTTCTTGGTCTTTGGATGATATCTTGGTTCCTTAGCCAGTGCTATGGCACCAGTGTTGTCGCATAATATCTCCAGTGGGTCCAAGGCACTTGGAACCACACCAAGCTCAGTGATGAAGTTCCTGATCCAAACTCCTTCACTTGACGCTTCTGAAGCAGCCATGTATTCCGCTTCTGTTGTAGATCCCGCGATCACGCTTTGCTTGCAGCTTCTCTAGCTCACAGCTCCACCATTCAAAATATAAACGTATCTTGTCTGAGATTTAGAATCATCCGGGTCGGTGTAGAAACTAGCGTCGACGGAACCTTTTATGACGAGCTGCTCATCACCTCCATAGATCAAGAACATTTCTTTAGTCCTATTTAAATACTTTAGGATGTTCTTTACGGTTGTCCAGTGTTCCACTCCTGGGCCATGAAACTTTCTTTGCTTTATCCATTCTGAACCTTTTCAGAACTTTGTCTAGATATGTACTTTGGCTTAAAGCTATTAGGCGTCTTTGTCTATCTCTATAGATTTTGATGCCTAATATATAAGCAGCTTCTCCTAGGTCTTTCATTGAAAAAACATTTATTCAAATAACTCTTAAGCATACCAATGTCATTTCCAATAATCAATATGTCATCCACATATAGTACTAAAAATGTCACCGAGCTCCCACTCACTTTCTTGTAGATACAAGCTTCGTAGAAATTTTGAACAAATCCAAAGCTCTTGATCACTTGATCAAAACGAAGGTTCCAACTCCGAGATGCTTGCTTTAGTCCATAAATGGAACGCTGAAGTTTGCACACCCTATTAGCATCCTTAGGATCGACAAAACCTTCGGGCTGCATCATATACAACAATTCATCAATGTTGCCATTGAGGAACACAGTCTTGACATCCATCTGCCATATTTCATAATCATGAAATGTAGCAATTGCTAATAAAATCCGAATGGACTTAAACATTGCTACGGGAGAGAAAGTCTCATCGTAGTCAACACCTTGAACTTGTCGAAACCCTTTTGCGACAAGCCGAGCTTTATAGACAGTAACATTACCATCCGCGTCCGTTTTCCTCTTCAAAATCCATTTGCACTCAACGGCC
This sequence comes from Avena sativa, assembly GCA_916181665.1. NCBI lineage: Eukaryota > Viridiplantae > Streptophyta > Magnoliopsida > Poales > Poaceae > Avena > Avena sativa. The sequence goes on along the minus strand of OV702279.1, from coordinate 47,344,633 downwards.
TTACGGTCGCTAGGAGGGTCCACCAAAGTCCATACTTGGTTTTCGCTCATGGATTCCAATTCGGATTTCATGGCCTCTAGCCATTTCTCAGAGTCTGGGCTCTTCATTGCTTCCTCATAATTTGCAGGTTCACTGTTGTCTACTAACAAGATGGTTAAGACAGGGTTGCCATACCATTCAGGAGTGGCACGTGACCTTGTCGACCTGCGAAATTCAGTAGTAGAATCGTTCGAAGTTTCATGATCCTCGTCATTAGCTTCCTCTCTTGTTGGTGCAGATGGCACTGGAACAATTTCAGGTGCTGCGCTACTCTCCAACTCGAGAGAAGGTTCAATAACCTCGTCTAGCTCTACCTTCCTTCCACTCACCTATTTCGAGAGAAACTCCTTCTCAAGAAAGGATCCGTTCTTTGCGACAAACACTTTGCCTTCGGATCTGTGGTAGAAGGTATACCCAATCGTTTCCTTAGGGTATCCTATGAAGACGCATTTCTCCGCTTTGGGTTCGAGCTTGTCCGACATCAACTTCTTGACATAAGCTTCGCATCCCCAAACTTTAAGAAACGACAACTAGGTTTAGCACCAAACCATAGTTCATACGGTGTCGTCTCAACGGATTTAGATGGTGCCCTATTTAAAGTGAATGCAGCGGTTTCTAATGCATAACCCCAAAATGATAATGGCAAATCTGTAAGAGACATCATTGATCGCACCATATCTAATAGAGTTCGATTCCGGCGTTCAGACACACCATTGCGCTGTGGTGTTCCGGGTGGCGTGAGTTGCGAAATGATTCTGCTTGCTTTAAGATGCGTGAGAAAATCATAACTCAAATATTCACCTCCACGATCGGATCGTAGAAATTTAATTTTTCCTGTTACGATGGTTTTCCACTTCGTTCTAAAATTCTTTGAACTTTTCAAACATTTTAGATTTATGTTTCATTAAATAGATATACCCATATCTACTTAAGTCATCAGTAAAAGTGAGAAAATAAAGATATCCACCGCGCGTCGAAACACTCATTGGTCTGCATACATCGGTATGTATGATTTCCAATAAGTCCGTTGCTCGCTCCATCATACCGGAGAACAGGGTTTTGATCATCTTGCCCATGAGGCATGGCTCGCACGTGTCAAATGATTCAAAATCAAGAGACTACAAAAGTCCATCAGAATGGAGTTTCTTCATCCGTTTTACACCTATATGACCTAGACGGCAGTGCCACAAATAAGTTGGATTATCACGATCTACTTTGCATCTCTTAGCCTCAATGTTATGGATGTGCGTTTCATCGCTTTCGAGATTCAGAAGAAATAAACCATTCACAACTGGTGCATGACCATAAAAGATGTTATTCATATAAATAGAACAACCATTATTCTCTGATTTAAATGAATAACCGTCTTGCAATAAACACGATCCTGATATAATGGTCATTCTCAACGCAGGCACATAATAACACTTGTTAAGGTTTAAAACTAATCCCGAAGGTAAAACTAAGGAGAGCGTGCTGATGGCCATCACATGAACTTTTGATCCATTGCCAACGCGCATCGTCACCTCATCCCTTGCTAGCCTCCATCTATGTCGTAGCTCCTGTTTCGAGTTACAAATATTAGCAACTGAACCAGTATCATATACCCAGGCACTACAACGAGCGCTAGTAAGGTAAACATCAATAACATGTATATCAAATATACCTTCAATGGTGCCAGCCTTCTTGTCCGCTAATTACTTGGGCCAGTTGCGCTTCCAGTGATCCTTGTCCTTGCAATAGAAGCACTCAGTGTCCGGCTTAGGTCCAGACTTGAGCTTCTTCTCAGCAGGGGCAACACGCTTGCCGCTGCCTTTCTTGAAGGATTTCCTTGCACCCTTACCTTTCTTAAATCTAGGGGTCTTGTTGACCATCAACACATGATTATCTTTCTTGATATCCACCTCCGCAGCTTTCAGCTTAGAGAAGAGCTCAGTGATCGTATCAGTGGAACCAATTTGATTGTGAGTAACTACAAAACCTTTGTAGTTGGGAGGGAGTGATTGCAGAACTCTGTCAATCTTGAGCTCTTCTGGAATCTTGTAGTCCAGTTGCTCAAGACGTTGAGTGTAGCCCGACATCTTAATGGCGTGCTCACTAACGGAACTCCCTTCCTCCATCTTGCAGTTAAAGAACTTCTCAGAGATCTCATATCTCTCAGAACGGGCCTAAGTCTGAAACATGGTTTTCAGTTTCTCAAGTATCTCAAAGGGCCCGGCGAACTCCTCAAAACGATTTTGAAGGTCCGGTTCCATAGCAAACAACATGGTACTCTTAATCACTCCATAATCATCTTTGCATGACTGATAAATAGCTTTTTCATCAGCCGGCGCATTAGTAGCAGGGGCGTCACCTAGAGCTTTCTCTAGTAGATAGTCCTTTTGTCCGCCAGCGAGAATGATTCTCATATTGCGGAACCAGTTGGTGAAGTTAGACCCATTATTCTTAAGCTTTTCTTTCTCAGCAAAAACGTTGAAGTTGAAGTTGGACTTAGCCATTTGATCTACAAAATTTGCAAATACAATTTAGACTATTTTCATGATTACTAGTTCAACTTAATCAAATTACTAGATGAACTACCACTAAATTCAACATCCCTCAAGTTGTTTAGTGAGCATGATCCGAATTCACCACATCTAATCCGATCTTCACGAGAAGAGATGTGGTTTCAATGGTGGACAACAAAGTGTTGATCATATCGTTCATATGACTCATGTTTAACCTTTCGGTTCGTGTGTTCTGAGGCCATGTCTGTACATGCTAGGCTCGTCAAGTCAAACCCAAGTATTTCCGCGTGTGCAAAACTGGCTTGCACCCGTTGTATGTGAACGTAGAGTCTATAGCGCCCGATCATCACGAGGTGCTTGAACACGACGAACTTTTGCAACGGTGCATACATGGGGAGAACACAATTTTTATCTTGATCTTTAAGTGAGGAATCATCTTATAATGCTACCATCGCGATCTAAGCATAATAAGATACATAAAAGGATAAACATCACATGCATATAATTTTATGTGACATGGTATAGCCAATCTCCGCGCAATGATCTCCATCTTGTGCGCGCCAGCATGATCTCCACCACTCCACCATGATTGCCTCCACCACGAATAGCAACTACAAGTATTGCTAAATACTTAGCGATAAAGTAAAGCTATTACATGGCGTATAAGAAGTTGACACGCAGGTCATACACAATTATAAAGACAACCATATGGCTCCTGCCGGTTGTGAACTCATCAACATGCAAGTCGTGGAATATTACAAAACATGATCATTGCATACATACACATCATGTCTTGGTCCATACCATATCACAAAACACTCCCTGCAAAAACAAGTTAGCCGCCTCTACTTTGTTGTTGCATGTTTTACGTGGCTTATGGGAGTAACAAGCTAATAACGATTCTTACCTACGGAAAGCCACAACGGTGATATTATGGTTGCCAACATCCGTTGTAAATCCCATGACTACTATAGTGAGAGAAACTGGCATCCACCAGCCGCATGTGTGGAAAAAGCCACACGTCAAGAGCGGATCCGGTCTCGCAAACGAGGTCGCGTAAAGTTGGCCTGGACCGCTTCGATCTCACTATGCTGCGCCATAAGAAACACAACCAGAGGTTTGCAACAGAAAACATCAACGCCTGCAACAAGCATGTTGCGTTCTACTCGTGAAACACATCTACGCATAGATCTAGCTCTGATATCACTGAAGGGTTTCGCAGCATAGTAAATCAAATAATTTCTACGGATGCGAACGAGAAAGCCAAGATCTAATCTAGGAGATGCAATCAACGAGAGAGATGGATGAGATCTTCATACCCTTGAAGAAATCTCACAGCGGAAACGTTCAACAGAACGTGGGTGATGTAGTCGTACTAGCCTTCTCCTCCTCGCGATCCGATCCGATCCTACGCCGCAAGTGGCGGCGCCTCCGAGAGATGCACACGTACGGTGCCACGACGTTTCCTCCTTCCTTGTTCCAGCAAGTATCGTGGAGAGATAGATTGGATCTGCAGCACGGCGGCGTGGTGCTTATGGTGGATAATTTCTACAGCAGGGCTTCGCCTACGCGCAGTCGGGAGAGAGAGAGGTGGAGGGGAAGCAGGATGGCGGCTAGGGTTGGAGGAGTAGGGAGGGTGAGGGAGCGCCCCTGCCCTCCTTATATAGGGGGCTGGCCGGCTATGGCATCCCAAGATTTTCCAAATCTTGTAATGTGAAAAATAAAATAAACAAAATAAAATTTTGTTGAAAATCAGGGTGAAAAGAAACTTTTTGTTTCAAAAAGGAAAATTAAAATCCCATCTTGAACAAAATTTGGTAAAAGTTTGAACTCAACAAAATCCAAATCAAGGGAATTGTATTCCTCAAAGAATGTATCTGGAAATTTAAACACTTGGAAAAATAAATCCAAACCCTAAAACCCTAATGGAAATAAAATAATTTCCAAAGTTATCTCCAAGCCTATGGATTTGATCCATATAAAGGTTTATCAACAAAAATTCATAAATGATCAAGAAAGACAAATAGAAATAATATAAGACCATAGAAATTGGTTTCACTCAATTTGGAACCATAAATAAAATCCTATGAATATAATATGATAAGGAAATTGAATTCCCAAAGCTATTAAAGAACCTATCTAGAAACCCATACAAAATGGTGAGCAAATAATCCTAAAGAGTTTTAAAAAGGAGAAACAAATATAAAATAAGATTTCACAAATTGGAATCACCAAGTTTGGATCTCTAAATAAAAAGATATGGATTTTATAAGAAAAGAAAGAATAATTAAATAAAGAATATTTAAAAGACCAAACCAAATCTTGGCCAAATCTATAAGCAATTGGAATGAAAATAATCCCAATCCAAATAAAATAAAATAAAAGGATAAAGAACATTCCAAATAAAATGGCAATAACCATTCTATCCCTATCTTAATAAAGACAAATATCTAAATAAGAATACATGAGAAAATGATATTTGGATTTACCTAAGTGGAATAAAAGTTGTTTAAACAACTTAAATAAAATAAAACCTCCAAATAAAAATTTGGGAATTAAAACTATATTAAATTCCATTGGAATTAAAACAAATAAATACCCAATCTTAAATGATTAATAAATCATATTAGAATACTTTCCAAATAATTCAAGATGAATTATTTGACACCCTTTTTAGTAAACAAAACCTACTGAAAAGATTTTGGAAGGTTTAAAAGATTTTAAATGGTGTTTGAAACATTATTAAAACCTATTTGTTTTAATACAAGGACCTACTTTAATAATTAAAAAGACCTAAAAAGGAATAAAGTAAATTCCAAAAATTGACATCAGATTGAGCTACTAATCAGTATTTAAACCTACCCAAAAGTTGGCAAAGGTTTGAATTCAAAAGAATGTTTGAATTGGCCAAACAAAACCAAATTAGAATAAAAGAAAAAGCAAAAAGAGAAAACAAACAGAACGGGAAAAAAATTAAAGAGCCAGCCCAGCCGGCCAGCCCAACTAGGCCAGTCCAGCCCATCTCCCCTCTCCCGCAGAAAAACGGTTCGCACTCACTTATAAACCCGCAACATCGCTGACAGACGGACCCCACCCCACACACTCTCTCTCTCTCTTGCTGCCAAGCGGCCCCACTCTCCCCAGTCATCGTCTTCACCCACCCCGCTGACCACGCCCCCCTCTTGCCGACCGATGCTGCCAAATCAAAGCCGGCGTAATACGCAGTAACGCCGCGATTAATCGGCCCCTTGACCATGCACGTTAAAGCGTCTGCCCCTCCTCTCTACTTCCCCTCCCTCGCACGCACCAGCTCGCCACCGGGCTGCGCAAATTTCACCAGAGACCACGCTCTGCTCCGACGAACTCGCGAGCAAATTCCGGCGACCCCGCGCCGCCCCTTGCCTCACCGAGCACATAGGCACATCCCCCAGACCCAGGCGCACCCCTCCGTATCATCAGCTCGCCCGCGCGTCCTTTGCAGCGTCGACAACGGCGACGACCCGTAGCGCCACCGCCTGCCATTCACTCCGACGAGGTTTCCTGGTAAGCTCGGACCGCCCCGAAGCTATTCGATGATGCACGCATGTTCCCTGATACCGTGCGCGTCTAACGCACCCTTTACTTTGCTTTGGCACGCCCTGTAGCCTCGCCCCCGTCGACGTCTGACCGTACCCTACGCCAACAAGATCTTCGGCGAGGAATTCCGATCAACCCCGTGCGCCCCTTCACCAACCAAGGGCAGGTTGAGCATCCCCATGCCTCGGCGATCACTGTGAGCCATCTCTTCTTCTTCCTTGCTTCCTCTAGCGCCAGCTCCGCCGCTAGCCGAGCGTCGCCGCCGCACGCTGCCGCTGAGCGCCGCCCGAGTTAGGTCAGATCGTCGCTAGCCGTTGGATGCGAATCGTAGGGACACAATAGATGACTTAACGAACCGTTTTTGATCAATCTGTGCCGCACGATATAATTAGATCTAATGCCACCCGTAGCGTGATCCAGATGAAACGGTATCAGCGAGTAAGAACATGCCACGTGTCTCTATCGATTTGAATTAGAACAGATTTGATCTATTAGATATGTGATTTTGTAAATTGCATAACTTTTAATCTACACGTCCAAATTTTGCAAACTTTATATCAATGGATTCAGAAATACAAGCCCTAGCCAACCATGCAATTTGTTTAGTAAAAATGTTCTGGTAAAATGTTTGTTTTTGCAGAAACTTATGTATGCTTGTTTAGGTTATAAAAATTGTTCTAAAATGATTTTGAGGATAAAATCTTTGGAAAATGGTGTGTTTTGAACCTACTGACCATAGGAATCACTTTGTGGATTCAAAAATGTATTTGGTGAAACAAAAGAATGAATCTTTGATTTAAACCATTTCTAGTCAAATAAAAAAATATGGTTTATTTATTAAAAATGGTTTTGGAGGAAAACCTTTGAGAAATGTTTTGGAAATAAACTCTCTGACCCTAAACACAAGGTTTTGTGGTGTGAAAACATATTTTGTGAACCCTATGGATTAGTGCCTTATTAAAAACATTTCTACACCACATAAAATGATACCTTGTTTTAAAAAAGTGGTTTATAAAGTGAAACCTTTTGCAAATGACTTTGTCACTTTATAAAATGACCACTAGGTGTTTTCAAATGTTTATGAACCATTAGAAACCACTTTTAAAAATAAAACAATCTCTTGCATGCTTGCATGCATTGTTTTGTTACTATGATTTTATGTGATGAATTGCTTGAATGGTAGATTGAACTGGTGCCTTGCTTGATTGAATTGTAGTGACTTGAAGAGTGTGATTGTAGCAAGGACAAGGAGTGAACTTATACTCTACCAAAAAGGCAAGTGATGCTTAATACTTTTGTCCCATTATTTTCACTATGCATTAGTGTTATTTCTAAGTAAGACTTGCATGGAATTTTGCTAAGTATAAACCATGCTATGGGAAATCCTAGTAGATGAAACCTTAGTAGAATTTCCTAAGTTAAGATTCCTATTACTATCATGCTTAGCTTAGCTAATAGAAAACAAGGGTGGAATATATATATTCATGCTATGGAAAAATTTCTAAGTCTGAGGACTTGTGTTTTTGTTTAATAAAACAACTAAGTGAATGAATCACCTGGGTGGAGTGGAAGGAATGGTTTGTGTTGAGTGGTTACACAAGGCCAGGGGACTGGTGAACCATGTGTATCTCACTTGTGGATGGCCACCCAGGAACAAAGATATTTGAGATGTCAAATGTTGAGAAGCTTCAAGTGCAGCCACTTGGCATTATGGGCTCTGCCTGGATCATATAGGTTGCTAGAACTTAGCCAAATGGACAGTTGGTGGTAGGGGTTTGATAGGTTGGAACGCGTCCATTCTGGTCTAAGGGAAGGCTTCTGAAAGATCTTGTCTTGGTGAAACCAAGTCTTGTGGGGAAAGTGCACCACCTCTGCAGAGTGTAAAATCTAAGTACTTAGCCATGTCCCTAGTAAAGGACAATTTGAGCATCAAGACATGGAAGCTATCAAGAATCTCATCATCCAAATTTCTAAGTTAAAAACTTGTGGTTGAACAAGGGTTAAAGGATCTTCAATCTTTGATTGGTAGATGCCTTGGGTGATTTTTGCCAAACAAAAACTTAGTGTTTTCAAATGATAAGGAAAAATCTATTTTGAGCAATGCAAGCCTAAGCTCCACTTAGCCAAATGCATATAGATGATAGACTCCACTATATTACCATAGTATCACTTGCCAATACAATTCAAATGTATTGACCCTTGTGGCTGTAACTTGTTATGTTTCAGGTTTGATTGATATTAGTGAAGTTTAAATGATTAGGATTACAAGTCTACAACCAACATGTCTGCCTGTGGCACTTTGAAGATGAAGGACCCCATGTTTATAGATATTCTGCTGCAATGTAATGTAATAGCCAAATGAGCTATGTAAGATGTAATAACTTATTTTATTCCTGGTTATAAAGTTGTATTATGACCTTTGTTTTTTTGATATTACATCTTAACTGTGGATGCTATCTATTGATCCAGGGACTAGCATTGTAAACACAGGGATCTCTACCTTATTAAAGGATGGGAACCTTACACCGGCCCCCCTTGGCCCCTCCTCCAAGCCCTAGGGCGGCGGCCCAAGGGTGGAGTGGGGGGCAAGTCTTCCCCTTCCTTCTAGAAGGCTCCCCTAGGGTTTGCCCTAGGGCTGGCCGGCTGGGCCTTGGGGCCTTGTGCCCCTGGCCCAAAGTGGCTAGGGAACTTTCCCTTAGGACCACGCAGGCCTCCGACAAGTGGGCCCATGTTGGTCCCACTCCGGAACTTTCTAGAACCTTCCGGTACAATACCGATAAACTCCGAAACGATTCCGAGATCCAAAAACTGCTTTCCTTTATATGAATCTTATTCTTCGGACCATTCCGGAACCTCTCGTGATCTCATCCGAGACTCTGAACAAAAACTCATAAACCAATTATCCATTCTATCCTAGCGTCGATGCACGTTAAGTGTGTGACCCTACGGGTTCGAGAATATGCAAACATGATCTTCTATCAATAATCAACAGCGGGATCTGGAAACCCATATTGAATCCCACATATTCATCGATGATCATATCGGATGAACCACAATGCCAGGATTCAATTAATCCCATATATGTATTCCCTTCGTCACGCGATATTTTACTTTCCCGAGATTCGATCGTTGGTATCGACATACCTAGTTCAATCACATCCACAGTAAGTACTTTACTCGTTCTGTAATCCGATATCACTTTTTTATTAACTCCTTAACCATGTGCTTGCAAGCGGTGTTGATATCGATTACCGAGTGGGCCCGAAGTATATCTCTCCGACTCAGGAGGGACAAATTCCATCTCGATACATACAACCCAACAAGTACTTTCCGATCACCTGAGAGACACCTTTATGATCACCCTCACATAGGATGACGTTTGATGACCTCAAAGCTTTCTTCCGATACCAGGGAGTTGTATTATCTCATGGTCTAATGAATACAATACTTGACATAGGAAAAGCTTCGCAAAGATGAACACGATGACACGATCTAATTGCTCTGCTTAATTTGGGTCTGTCCATCATATTATTCTCCTAATGACATGATCTCATTATTAATCGACAACTCATGTCTATGGTTAGGAAACCTTAACCATCATTAATAAATGAGGTAGTCCATAGAGGTGTACTAGGGACACGGTGTTGTTCATAAACCACACAAGTATCAAAGTTTCCGCTTAATACAATTCTAGCATGGAATATAAACTTTATCATGAACAAGAATTATAATAATAACATCTTTATTATTGCCTCTAGGGCATAATTCCAACAGTAGTTGGGTGTAGGAATGCTGGCCAGATCATAGTGGTGTCCCTCGCAAAAATAAAAATAAAAGATCATAATGGTGTGCATCCAATGCGATGGGACACCCCTTGTCCACCACTTTAAGCAGTACTAGTACTGCGCATGGAGATCTTTTGACTATCGCCCCCCCCCCCCTAAAATTTACTTGTAGTTACTACACATTGTACGTGTACGTCGTGTCAGGAACTTATCGTAGCTTTCCTCTGACATTGCACTGCCTTCAAATCCTCCTCTTCGCTGCTCTCGTTCTGCCTCCTCTATGCTCTCGGTCCCTTCTCCCTCCTAGTTTTTTTCAATAGGGGGAGACTACAAGTGACAATATTATTTACCATGACAATATTTTACCACCACTTACTTTTAGGTTAGAATTTTAAACTGGTAGTTGGAGTACCTTTTATAACAAGGACCTAAAAATGAGAGAAATTTCATCGAGGTCCATACATCTAGCACAAAGGAACTTGAAATTACACCGAGGCTTATCAATATAATGTATATGATGTATATATGTCCATGGTCGTTCGGCTTCAAATCCAAGAATGTGCATACTCATTGACAACTAAGCTTAAATTCATTTAGATCTTACCAGTTACTTTTGGGTTAAAATTTTACCCGTGCGGTGGGATATTTTACATCAAGGACCTAAAAAAGGGAAAATTACATTGAGGTTCCATACATTTAGCACAAAGGGCCCTTGAATAATTAAGAAAGGAAAACGGTAGGCTTTGGCTCCTTATCGAGAGAGCAGCAGATCACGGCATACTCTTCTAAATACTACTTCCTCATCGATTGTTTTCAAAATATGGCCATATTTTTCGGCATGAAAAGTCTTGGATATTGGGATCATCAATATAAATTATAATGTACATATGTCCATGACCTTGGTCATTCAGATTGAAATACAAGAATGTTCATACTAATTGACAACTAAGATTAAATTCGTTTAGATCTTACCACTTACTTTTAGGTTGCAATTTTACACTTGTCGTGGAGTGCATTTTACATCGAGGACCTAAAAAAGGGAAAATTACATTGATGTCCATGCATTTAGTGCAAAGGGCCCTAAAATAATTAAGGAAGGAAAATAGTCAGGTTCAGATTATTCTTCTTGAGAGACCAGCCGATCGAGGCATACTCTTCATGCTACTTCCTCTTCAATTGTTTTCAAACTATGGCTAGATTTCTTGTCCTACAAATTCTTGGATATGGGATCATCAATGTAAAGTATGATGTAGATATGGCCATGACCTTGGTCATTCTGCTTGAAATCCAAGAATGTTCACACTCATTGACAACTAAGCATAAATTTGTATAGATTTTAGCACTTACTTTTAGGTTAAAATTCTACACATGCAGCGGGGGTACATTTTACATCAAGGACCTAAAAAATAAAATTACATTGCGGTCCATACATTTTGCATAAAGGACGCTAAAATAACTAAGCAAGTAAAACAATCGGGTTCCGCTCCTTCTCGAGAGAGCAACTGATCGAGGAATACCAGCTCTTCATGCTACTTCCTCTTCGATTGTTTTCAAAATATGTCTAGATTTTTCGGCATGCAAATTCTTGGAATGGGAATCAACATAAAGTAAGATGTATATAGAGCCATGACATTGGTTGTTCGGATTGAAATCCAAGAATGTCCATACTCGTTGACAACTAAGCTTAAATTCGTTTATATCTTACCACTTAATTTTTGGTTAAATTTTACACGCGCGGTGGGAGTACATTTCTCTTCAAAGACCTAAAAAGAACCAAAATTACATCGAGGTCCATACACTTAGCATAGAGGGCCCTAGAGTAATTAAGAAAGGAAAACAGTCGGGTTCGATTCCTTCTCAAGAGAGCAACTCATCAAACCATACTATTCACGCCACTTCCTCTTCGATTTTTTTCAAGATATGGCCAGATTTGACGCTATGCAAAATCTTGGACGATATGGATCATCGACACAAAGTGCAATCTAGATATGGCCATGGCCTTGGTCGTTCGGCTTGAAATCCAAGAATGTTCATACTCATCAACAACTAAGCTGAAATTCGTATAGATTTTACCACTTACTTTTAGGATAGAATTTTACATGAGAGGTGGGAGTACATTTGTTATCAAGGACCTAAAAACAAGGAAAATTACATCGAGGTCCATACATTTAGTAGAGAGGACCCTAAAATAATTAAGCAAGGTAAGTACACGCATCGGGTTCATCAACGACTAAGCAAGGAAAACAATCAGGTTTGGCTCCTTCTCGAGAGTGGAACAGATCAATGCATACTAGTTCTTGATGCTACTTCCTCTTCGATTTTTTTCAAAATATAGCTAGATTTGTCGACATGCAAATTCTTGGGTATGGGATCATCAACATAAAGTAATATGTAGAATGGCCATGACCTTGGTCGTTCGGCTTGAAATCCAAGAATGTCCATACTCGTTGACAACTTCACTTAAATTCGTTTAGATTTTACGACTTACTTTTAGGTTAAATTTACACACGTGGTGGGAGTACATTTTTCTTCAAAGACCTAAAAATAACCAAAATTACATCAAGGTCCATACACTTAGCATAGAGGGCCCTGGAGTAATTAAGCAAGGAAAATAGTCGGGTTCGGCTCCACATAGAGAGAGCAGCTCATCGAACCATACTCTTCACGCCACTTCCTCTTCGACTGTTTTCAAGATATGGCTAGATTTGACGCCATGCAAATCTTGGATATGGGATCGTAAACACAAAGTGCGATGTAGATATGGCCATGTCCTTGGTCGTTCGGCTTTAAATCTACGAATGTTCATACTCATCAACCACTAAGCTTAAATTTGTTTAGATTTTACCACTTAATTTTAGTTTAGAATTTTACACGGGTCATGGGAGTACATTTTAATCAAGGACCTAAAAACGAGGGAATTACATTGAGGTCCATATATCTAACACAAAGGGCACTAAAATAATTAAGCAAAGAAAATAGTCGGGTTTAGATCATTCTCGAGATACCAGTCGATCGACCCATGCTCTTCAAGCTACTTCTTCTCTCGGTTGTTTTCAACCCATAGCCACATTTTTCAGCATGCAAATTCTTGGATATGGGGTCCTCAACCCAAAGTATGATGTTTGATTGCTTTCCTAACAAGGACGAAAAAATTTACATGCAAATTATTAGCAAGATGTGAAATATTTCAAAAAGAACCTCCATGGTTTTCGATATATAGTATGCTTGGTGGGTACTACCATCAAGAGATATTTTATTTGTAGAACTGTGAGAGCAATATACCACATACTTTTAGGTTAAAATTTCACCTAACATTGAGATCAGAGCTTAAATTCATTTAAATGGGCGAACTTAGCTAGGAAGCTTAAGAACTTGTTAAAATTGGTGTAAACGTAAGTGAAACATGGTCCAAACTTTGTCTCGAAAATGGTCTTGTGGTATTCTGAGCCATATTCTTCGTGATTTCTTTAATTTAAAGGAAAACACATTATTTTTACAATGAAAATAAAAAAAATTCCCTAAAAGTTGGAAACTCCCATTATTGGCAGCATTATGGTTCACCATGCCAAGATGCACCCATCTACCAAACAGCAGAACATTTCCATAAAGTATTATATACATATATGGCAATATATTCCCCCATGTTGTTCGGCTTGAAGCCTAAGAATGTTCATACAATGTAGGCCATATTGCCAAGTAGATCTCTTTTTTCGAAAGTTATGAAGACTAGTGATTGTGAACATGCAAATGCTTAGCAAGTAATTGAATCTTTCAAACATATTGTTGGTGGCTACCGTCAAAAGATAACTATAGAAATTTAAGATAAATCTACGACTTACTAGTTTTTCAAATTTTACATAATATTGGCAAATCACCTTAAATTCTATAGGATGGAGGGAGTACTACTACTTTCTTCGAGAGAAAAAAAAGCACTCCTCGCTTTGGGACCAGCTTGCGGCGGATCTGCCTGGTGCTTCCTCTTACTAGGGTGGAACCAATGGAAGTGGAGTAGTTGGGGGTAGGAAGGCTGGCCAGATCATAGTGGTGTCCCCCACAAAAATTAAAATAAAAGGTCATAATGCTGTGCATCCAATGCGATGGGACACGCCTTGTCCACCACTTTAACTAGTTCTAGTACTGCACATGGCGATATTTTGGCTTGTTGGTCCACGCAGAGATAAAACAAAACATTTTCCTCTAACATGGTGATCCCAAGATCTAGCCGAGGTAGAAGGCCACGAGGTTTACCACTAGACACGCAGTTGCAGATTACTGATGAAGCGTGTTAGTTGATGCAGTGAAGTCCTTTGCGATCCGATCTTCCTGGTGCTGATCATACATCACCTCTGTTGGTATCCACACGTACAAGGAGGAGCACCGGCGGCGAAGTGCTAGGTTCGTTACGACGGCATGACTACTGTTGAGCTAGGGTTTCCAACACATGGAATGACCTAACCGAACAACGATTAACCTTCTGGGCTACTGTGCTCCACTATATATAGCGAGTGAACAAGGGCTCTGCTCGCGCGGCCCATTCACTAAAGCCCATATAATATTAGTCCCTGTGAGTCCAACTCACTAACTCAGTCCAAATCAGGGCCGGGTCCAACCCAACCAGATTTCTAGTTCAGATCCAATCCGAACTTTCTCCCGCTCTTAAGTGTGTGACCCCGCTGGCTCTTGGCAACTTAGACACGATTAGAGTCCGACTCTCAATCGATCAGTCGGTAGCGGCTCCTAGCAAAACATGTCGACTCCCAAGTACCAAAGATTCATGACGACTTGCCTTTCCGATGCGACTTAAGTCCGAGTCCCTTTTGCCTCACGATATACCTTGTCAGATTATAGGCGAATATATGTCATCCCTTAAATAGTCCGACTCTCTTCTCGATCCGAGATAAGTGATTCACCCGACTAACTCTTAGTCGATCGCCTCGGTTGACACTTAACCGAGTCGTGCATGGCCATGCTTTCTGAATCATATCTCAGGAGAGGGCCCAGAGAATATCTCTCCAAGTGGAGGGGCAAAATCCCATATTGGTTATTCACATCACGCAGCTTGATTCTCAGTCGACCCGAACTCTGCCTTTATAACTGCCTAGTTATGGATCAGCGTTTGACAGAACCTAAGTCGGTGATCCTCAACTCGGACTATGCAATAACCTCAGGTCTAAGGATTACATTGATTGAGATATACAAATGACAACTTGTTCGTTGTACCTCAATGTGGGTCAATCCGACTCGCTAAACTCTTTAGACGAATCTGTGTAAGTCGGAATAGCATGTCCATGCCCATGACAAGTGGAACCGAATCATCAAGCCGACTTCCACATTGGTCTAAGTTGTGTGTCCAGCACAACCTCGATGACCAAGGATATTTAGTACAAACAACATGAATGTATAGTTCCACAACCGAATCACATATTCAATGATACACATCAGATGTTTATACAAGGACAACTTTATATCTTTATGAATACAATGGGAAATCTCATTATACATGATTGCTTCTAGGGCATATTCCCAACATTCTCCCACTTGCACTAGAGTCAATATTCCGACATCACATGTCCAAGCATCTAATGCCCATGGATCTCAGGTGCGCCTCATGCTTCGGCTGGGGTAACGGCTTTGTCAATGGATCCGCAATATTTGCATCCGTGTGTACCTTGCATAACTTGATATCACCCTGATCTACGAACTGGCGAATCAGGTGGTACCGCATGAGTATGTGCTTATTCTTCTGGTGTTGTCTAGGTTCCTTGGCTTGTGAAATAGCACCATTGTTATCACAATACACGTCTAACGGATTGGACGAGCCCTGAACCACACCAAGATCCATGAGGAAATTCCTCATCCAAACAGCTTCCTTTGCTGCCTCCGACGCGGCAATATACGTAGCCTGTGTTGTAGATGCAGACACAGTCTCTTGCTTGGAACTCCTCCAGCTCACAGCACCTCTGTTTATAATAAACACGTATCCGGATTGCGAACGAGAATCATCAGAGTCGGTAAGATAACTCGCATCCGTGTAACCCTTTACACTGAGTTCATCTTCACCACCATAAACCAAGAACATATCCTTAGTCCTTCTCAAGTACTTTAGGATATTTTTAGCCGCTGTCCAGTGGATTTATCCAGGATCAGCCTTGTATCTACTCACAATACTTAGAGCATAGGAAACATCCGGCCTAGTACAATTCATGGCATACATGATGGATACGACTGCAGAAGCATACATAATCGCCCTCATCCGACTTCGCTCATCAGTTGTCGAAGGACACTGAGTCTTGCTATGTTTTACACCATGGGACATCGGTAAGAACCCCTTCTTAGACTATTCCATGTTGAACTTCTTCAACACTTTGTCCAAATAAGTACTCTGACTCAATCCAATGAGCCGTCTTGATCTATCTCTATAGATCCGGATTCCGAGAATATACGTTGCCTCACCCCAGTCTTTCATTGAGAAACTCTTTTCCAATGATTCCTTGGTTTTTTGCAACATCTAGACATCATTTCCAATCAATAATATGTCATCCACATATAAGATTAGAAAGTTTACTTTGTTCCCACTAAACTTCTTGTACAAACAAGAATCATGATCACTCTTGATGAAGCCAAACGATTTGACTACCTCATCAAAGAGAATATTCCAACTCCGAGATGCTTGCTTCAATCCATAAATGGATTTCTGAAGTTTGCACACTTTGTCAGCATTAACCGGATCGACAAAACCCTGGGACTGTATCATATACACGTCCTCGGTTAAATTTTCGTTAAGGTAAGCTGTTTTGACATCCATTTGCCTTATCTCATAGTCGAAATAGGCCGCTATAGCTAACATGATCCGAATTGATTTAAGCATTGCTACGGGCGAGAAAGTCTCGTCGTAATCAACTCCTTGAACCTGTCAGAACCCCTTCGTGACAAGACGTGCTTTATAGACAGAAACATTTCCATCCATATCAGTTTTATTTTTAAAAACCCATTTGCACTCGACGGGTCTTGCATCGTCTGGCAGATCAACCAAATTCCAAACTTGATTTTCATCCATGGACTTTAATCGGATCTCATGGCTCCAAGCCATGACTCAGAATCATATCCCACCATCGCTTCCAAATAATTTGCCGGCTCATCACTGTCTAACAGTAACACATCACGAACACTTCATAATCTTGCCAATCTTCGTAGTACAGGTGCTACTGCCGGCTCAGCTGCCACGACCGGCTCTACCTCCAAGGTTTTTGCTGACTCGCTACTAGCCGGTTCCTCTCGAATTTCTTCGAGCTGCACCGTGCTCCCACTTACTCCCCGACTAAGAAACTCTTTCTCAAGAAAGACACCGTTCCGAGCGACAAACACTTTGCCCTCTTCTTGGTTGTAGAAGTAGTAACCCAAGGTTTCCCTCGGATACCCCACGAAAATACACTTATCCGATTTGGCCGTAAGCTTGTCCGACTGAAGTCGCTTGACAAATGCTTCACAACCCCAAATCTTAAGAAAAGATAGACTCGGCTTTTTTCCTGTCCACATCTCATGCGGTGTCTTCTCTACCGATTTTGATGGTACTCTGTTTAGTGTGAACGCCGCTGTTTCTAGACAATAACCCAAAATGATAAAGGTATATCTGTCCGACTCATCATTGACCGTACCATGTCCAACAAGGTCCAATTCCGCCTTTGCAAAACACCATTCCTTTGTGGCGTTCCTAGCGGAGTAAGTTGAGGAACTATTCCACAACTTTTCAGATGGTCATCAAACTTATGGCTCATGTATTCGTCTCCTCGGTCCGACCGAAGAAACTTTATTTTCTTCTCGAGTTGATTCCGTGCTTCATTCTGGAATTCTTTGAACTTTTCAAAGGCATCCGACTTATGTTTCATCAAGTAGATATATCCATACCTAGTCAAATCATCAGTGAAGGTAATGAAGTACTCATAACCACCCCGGCTGTCGTGCTCATTGGTCCACATACATCACTATGTACTAGTCCCAACAAGTCGGACGCCCTTTCACAACTCTTTGCAAAAGGTGTCTTGGTCATTTTGCCGAGTAGGAGAGATTCGCATGTCTCGAATGACTCCAAGTCGAACAAACTTAGGAGTCCATCAGCATGGATCTTCTTCATGCGTTTCCAACTTATATGACCAAGCTGACAGTGCCAAAAGTAAGTCATATTCAGATCATCTGGTTTCAACCTTTTAACATTTATGTTATATACTGACTCACCATCAAGATTCAAAATAAATAACCCGTCCTGGACGGGTGCAAAGCCGTGAAACATATCATTCAAATACAAAGAACAACCATTATTCTTGATATTTGACTCATAGCCTTGCCTCATCAAACATGAAGCATAAATAATGTTTCGACTGAGCACTGAAACATAATAACAATTATTCAGTTCCATAATCCAAAAGGTAAATGAAGCTGCATCGTGCCGACTTCCAACGCAGCATCTCTTGCTTTGTTGTCGACTCGAATATCAACCTCGCCTCTTGCTACGCTTCTAGTTCTTACCAGTCCCTACAATGAGTTGTAGATGTGAATAACTAATCCGGTATCATATACCCAAGAACTATTAGGTGCATCAGCAAGATATATGTCTATAACATTGCAGACAAGTGTACCTGAGTCGGAAGTCATACCTCCACTCTTGGCCTTGTCGGCCAAATACTTACTGCAGTTCCTCTTCAGGTGGCCATCTGCCTTGCAGTAGAAGCAAGTGGATCCAGCTGAAGGAGATGGCTTAGTCCCTGAGGAAGCGCTTGGGACCGGGTCTTGAGCCTTCTTTCCTCCTGACTTAGCCTTCTTCTTAGTCCAGGAACTCTTCTTGAACTTAGCCTTATTCTGCACCATCAACACTTGACTGGCGCCCTTCTTGAGATCCGCCTCTGCCTTCTTGAGCATCCCATGCAATTCAGTGAGCTTCTTATCCATACCATGCATGTGGTAGTTCGAAATGAACTGCCCATATGCACTAGGAAGAGATTTCAGAATTATATCCGTAGCGAACTCTTCGCTAATGGGGTAGCCAAGCCTCTCTAGAGACTGCACATAACCAACCATTTTTATCACATGAGGACTCAGTGGATCACCATCCTTAAGTTTGCAACTCAGCAAAGCCTGAGAGACTTGATACCTCTTAGTCTTCGCCTAAGCCTGGAACATACTTTTGAGGCTTTCGATCATATCGTAGGCCTCAACATGCTCGAACTGCTTTTGCAAGTCCGGTTCCATGTGAGCAAGCATAAGACAGCTAATATCCGTGGACTCATCCTTAGCCCGAAGGTAGGCATTGGTGGTAGTGACAGTCGCATTCTCATTCGGCTCATCTGGAAGTGGGTTGTCTGGGACATGGTCCTTCTTTTATTGTTTGAGAACAATTCTCAGATTTTGATACCAGTTGGTAAAATTAGTGTCGTTCAGTTTATCTTTCACAAGAATGGTTCTCAATGCAAAACCGGATATCTGAGAGTGACTTCTACTTGGTTCCATGATCTACAACAGAAAATATGCAAAACACTTAAGACATGTATTCATAAAAGAGCAAGCGTATTAAATACTTTAATATTTTATGCTCCCACTAGAACCAACACCCCTCCGATGGTTACTTAGTGATTCAGGACCCTAATTAAGAAAGTCGGCCAGTGAGCTTTAGAATCACCGCTAGCCGCCAAGTGATCTAGGTAGACAACTCCTTGTCAATCGCATCTCATACGACTCCTTTTGGACGGGTGGCATCACATGCCCCGGCTTCCATCCGACTTTTCCCCGAGCCCCACAACCGTTGTGATAGACCCGTCTAGCTTACCGAGTGTTTCCGCAGTAAGAGTCCGACTCGAACCCACCTAGTCGGAAAGAATTGGTAGCACCTCAATTTTATAGGCCCACTACCAAAAATGTCCGACTTGTGATGGTGCAAACACTGGAGGGAAAACCAACTAGACCTTCTTTGAGGGATTAGATTTTGCCGACTATCTAGTAGAGGTAAAATAGAGACATAACAATAACACAAAATAAAGAAATTATAATGTGAAATGGTATGGCTCCCTTCATAGCGATCTCCATCTCCACAAAGCCTGTAATCCGACTCGTGCCAACTCTTGTCACTTGCCGTCTTACTCCATGTCGCCGACATGTACAACGCCTTGCATGCCATCCGGGTTCTCCAAATAGCTACACTAGCTTAGTAAAGTAAATTACAAGGATGATCCGACACGCAGGTCATTATAAAATAATATGACAGCCCCTAGGCTCCAGCCGGCTGACAAAAACATGATTCGCAGATCACGTATGGATTACACACATATATCACATGCACATGAACCATACCATTCACAACTTCCTGCAAAAACAAGTTATGCATAGACACGATATCTACCGGCGTTGTGAAACTCGCAACGACATCTAAGGCGCTACGACAGGGCGAAGCCAGTGGTCCGGACATGGATTCCGACCATTATTCCGATTCGATCAAACTCTTTGATCTTCGATCAACGCTTCTGGATTTACGTATCATAGTCTACCCTGATGGCGGAAGCCGACCGGTAGGGGTATGTTGTTCCCCGACCTCAGCAATATGATCATGGAAATCAGATCTACCATTCCCCGAGTACAATTGATCCAATCAACCTCGTACAAAACCGATCTATCTCATAGACCGACCACCAAAATAGCACATAGATCTCATCTATAGCCTACCACATATCACATATGTGAGATCTCGAGCCTAAAACCAGAAGCTATCGCTCTGATACCACTGTTGGGACATGCAGAGATAAAACAAAACTTTTTCCTCTAACATGGTGATCCCAAGATCTAGCCAAGGTAGAAGGCCACGAGGTTTACCACTAGACGCGCAGTTGCGGATTACTGATGAAGCGCGTCAGTTGATGCAGGGCAGTCCTTTGCGATCCGATCGTCCTAGTGCTGATCGTACAACACCTCTACTGGTATCCACACGTACAAGGAGGAGCACTGGCGGCAAACTGCTAGGTTCGTTACGACAGCAGGACTGTTGTGGAGCTAGGGTTTCCAACACATGGAATGACCTAACCGAACAACGATTAACCTTCTAGGCTACTGTGCTCCACTATATATAGGGAGTGAACGAGGGCTCTGCTCGCGCGGCCCATTCATTAAAGCCCATATAATATTAGTCCCTATGAGTCCGACTCACTGACTCAGTCCAAATCAGGCTCGGGTCCAACCCAACCAGATTTCCTGTTCAGATCCAATCCGAACTTGCTCCGGCTCTTAAGTGTGTGACCCCGCAGGCTCTTGGCAACTTAGACATGATTAGAGTCCGACTCCCAATTGATCAATCGGTAGCGGCTCCTAGCAAAATGTGCCAACTCCCATGTACCAAAGAGTCATGATGACTTGCCTTTCCAATGCGACTTACGTCCGAGTCCCTTTTTCCTCACGATATACCTTGTCAGACTATAGGAGAATATATGTCATCCCTAAAATAGTCTGACTCTCTTCTCGATCCGAGATAAGTGATTCACCCGACTAACTCTTAGTCGACCGCCTCGGTTAACACTTATCCGAGTCGTGCACGGCTATGCTTTCCGAATCAAATCTCACGAGAGGGCCCAAAGAATATCTCTCCAAGTGGAGGGGCAAAATCCCATCTTGGTTATTCACATCACGCAACTTGATTCTCAGTTGACCCGAACTCTGCCTTTATAACTGCCCAGTTACGGATCAGCGTTTGACAGAACCTAATTCGGTGATCCTCAACTCGGACTATGCACTAACCTCAGGTCTAAGGATTACACTGATTGAGATATACAAATGACAACTTGTTTGTTGTACCTCAATGTGGGTCAATCCGACTCGCTAAAATTTTTAGACGAATCTGTGTAAGTTGGAATAGCATCTCCATGCCCATGACAAGTGGAACTGAGTCATAAAGTCGACTTTCACATTGGTCTAAGTTGTGTGTCCAGCACAACCTCGATGACCAAGGATATTTAGTACAAACAACATGAATGTATAGTTCCACAACCGAATCACATATTCAATGATACACATCAGATGTTTATACAAGGACAACTTTATATCTTTATGAATACAATGGGAAATCTCATTATACATGATTACCTCTAGGGCATATTCCCAACATGACTATCCTCCCCCCTTGATCTTTATACAAGGACTACTCACTGTATGTATACCTCGTGTCAGAAACTCATCGCATCTTTGCTCTGACATCGCACTGCCTTAAAATCCTCCTCTTCACTGCTCACGTGTTGCCTCCTCTATGCTCTCGGTCCCTTCTCCCTCCTAGTTTTTTTCAATAGGGGGATACTCCATGTGGCAATATTATTTACCATGACAGGATTTTACCACCACTTACTTTTAGGTTAGGAATTTACCACCACTGACCTTTTACACCAGGGACCTAAAAAGGAGAAAAATTATATCGAGGTTCATATATCTAGCAAAAGGACCCTAAAATTACATCGAGTCATGCAAATTTTTGGAAATGGGATCATCATATAATGTATATGATGTAGATATGGCCATGAACTTGGTCGTTCGGCTTCAAATCCAAGAATGTGCATACTCATTGACAACTAAGCTTAAATTCGTCTAGAATTTTAAACCGGTAGTAGGAGTACCTTTTACACCAAGGACCTCAAAAGGATAAAAATTACATCGAGGTCCATACATCTAGCACAAAAGATCCTAAAATTACATCGAGGCATGCAAATTCTTGGATATGGGATCATCAATATAATGTATATTATGTAGATATGGCCATTACCTTGGACGTTCGGCTTCAAATCCAAGAATGTGCATACTCATTGACAACTAAGCTTAAATTCGTTTCGAATAAACCGGCGGTGGGAGTACCTTTTACACCAAGGACCTAAAAAGGTGAAAAATTACATCGAGGTCCATACATCTAGCACAAAGGACCCTAAAATTACATCAAGGCATGCAAATTCTTGGATATGGGATCATCAATATAATGTATATGACGTAGATATGGCCATGACCTTGGTCATTCGTCTTAAAATCCAAGCATGTCCATACTCGTTGACAACTAAGATTAAATTCGTTAGATCTTACCACTTACTTTTAGGTTAAATTTTACACGCGCGGTGGGAGTACATTTTTCTTCAAAGACCTAAAAAGAACCAAAATTACATCGAGGTCCATACACTTAGAAAAGAGGGCCCTAGAGTAATTAAGCAATAAAAACAGTAGGGTTCGGCTCCTTCTCGATGGAGCAGCTCATCCAACCATACTCTTCACACCACTTCCTCTTCGATTGTTTTCAAGATATGGCCAGATTTGATGCCATGCAAAATTTTGGATGATATGGGATCATTAACACAAAGTGTGATGTATATATGGCCATGGCCTTGGTCGTTCGACTTGAAATCCAAGAATGTTCATACTCATCAATAACTAAGCTTAAATTCGTATAGATTTTACCGCTTACTTTTAGGTTAGAATTTGCATGGGTGATGGGAGTACATTTTTCATCAAGGACCTAAAAAGAACCAAAATTATATCTAGGTCCATAAAATACATAAGCAAGTAAATTACACGCATCGGTTTCATCACTGGTTGTAGACTTGTAATCCTAATCATTAAACTTCACTAACATCAAACAAACCTGCAACATAATAAGTTACAGCCACAAGGGTCAATACATTTGAATTGTATTGGCAAGTGATATTATGGTAGTATAGTGGAGTCTATCATCTATATGCATTTGGCTAAGTGGAGCTGAGGCTTGGTTTGCTCAAAATAGATTTTCCTTATCATTTGGCAAACACTAATTTTTGTTTGACAAAATCACCCAAGGCATCTCCCAATAGAAATTGGTGATCCTTCAACCCTTGTTCAACCACAAGTTTTTAACTTAGAAATTTGGATGAGGAGATTCTTGATAGCTTCCATGTCTTGATGATCAAATTGTCCTTTGCCAGGGACATGGCTAAGTACTTAGATTTTACACTCTGCAGAGGTGGTACACTTTCCCCACAAGACTTGGTTTCACCAAGACAAGATCTTTCAGAAGCCTTCCCTTAGACCAGAATGGACGCGCTCCAACCTATCAAACCCCTACCACCAACTGTCTATTTGGCTAAGTTATTGCAACCTATATGATCCAGGCAGACCCCATAATGCCAAGTGGCTGCACCTGAAGCTTCTCAACATTTGACATCTCAAATCTCTTTGTTCCTGGGTGGCCATCCACAAGTGAGATACACAAGGTAAACCATAGAAATGGGCCTTGTGTAACCACTCAACACAAACCATTCCTTCCATTCCACCCAGGTGATTCATTCACTTAGTTGTTTTATTAAACAAAACATAAGTCCTTGACTTAGAAATATTCCATATCATGAATATATTCCACCCTAGTTTGCTACTAGCTAAGCTAAGCTAAGCATGATAGTAGTAGGAATCTTAACTTAGGAAATTTCTACTAAGTTTTCATGTACTAGGATTTCCCATGGCATAGTTTATACTTAGCAAAATTCCATGCAAGTCCTACTTAGAAATATCACTAATGCATAGTGAAAATAATGGGACAAAAGTATGAAGCATCACTTGCCTTTTTGGTAGAGAATATAAGTTCACTCCTTGATCTTGCAATATTCACACTTCTTGAAATTCCAGTACAATTCAACCAAGCAAGGCACAACTTCAATCTACCATTCAAGCAAACATCACATAAAATCATAGAAACAAAACAATGCATGCAAGCATGCAAAAGATTGTTTTATTTGGAAAAGTGGTTTCTAACATGTTATAAACATCCTAAAACACCTATTGGTTATTTTATATAAGTGGCAAAATCATTTGCAAAAGATTTTACTTATAAACCTTTTTTAAACCAAATCAATATTTTATGTGGTTGAAAATGCCTTTAGCAAAGTAATAATATATAGGGTTCACCAAAATATATTTTAAATCATAAAACCTTGTGTTTAGGGTCAGAGAGTTTAAATCAAAACATTTCCCCAAAGGGTTTCCTCAAAAAGCATTTTTAATTAATAAACATTATTTTTATTTGGCTAGTAATGTTCTAAATCAAAGATTTATTCTTTTGCTTCACAAAATATGTTTTTGAAACCATAGGTTGGTTTATATGGTCAGTAGGTTCAAACAATCCAATTTCCCCAAGGTTTTATCACAAAAATAATTTTAGAATGAATTTTATATTAAAATTATGCCTACACAAGTTTCTGCAAAAACAACCATTTTTCCAGAGGCAATTCATTAAACAAAGTGCATGGTTGGGTAGGATTTGTCTTGCTGATTCCATTGATATAAAATTTGTAAAATTTGGACGTGTGGTTTGAAAGTTATGAATTTTGCTAGTTTGAGTAACTAATAGAACATTTTCTGGTTTTTGTAAAACAGTTTGGCCACATGGAATGATTTGATTCGTCGGTACCGGTTCGCACGGATCAAGAAACACGACGCGTTGGATTAAAAGGATATCGTGCGGCTCAGGTAGCTCCATACCGCTTCGGTTAGTCATTCTATCTCATCCTTACGATCAAGATCTGACGGTCCTCAACGCATCGACCAAGAATCAGCGGCGCTGGCGGTGGCGAGTGGCGGCGCGCGCTCTGGATATGGCGGAGCCGGCGATACAGGACCCAAAAGGGGCAGAGGAAAGGCTCACCGAGGTCGTCGTGGCGTGCTGATGCTCAACGTGTTCGCGAGGAGGCAAGGGGCGCACGAGGAAGAACACAATTGCTCGCCAGAGTTCACGTCTGCGTCGGGTGTGGTCAGTCGTCGTCGAGGGCAACGGTACGGAGCACAAGTAAGAAAATGGAGGATGCGGTTAGCTTCTTACGCGAGTCACAGACATGTGTGCATCAAAAGGAGGGTAAGAGGGGGTATGTTCTTACCAGGAGGACTTGCCGGAGTCGAGGCACACGGCGGCGATGCTTAGCTGTCGTCGTTGCCGAAGCTGTGGGTCAAGCGCGGGAAAGCCGAGGGTGCAGAGAGAAGCATCAGGGGATGGGGAGCATGCTAGTGTGGTCGAGGAGGCGAGGCACGGTGGGGGATGGACGGAATCGACGTCGGAGTTCGTCGGAGGCCGCGGCAGTGCAAGGTCGATTCGAGGCATCCTGGTGGCGGAGGGGAAAGGGGGTCTGAGGGGAAATGGATACGGGGAGGAGGCGGTTAAGAAGGCCAGGTTAGGGGAGTAATTAACTCGCGCGTTTATGCCAATTCATTCGCAATCAACGCCGGCAGAAACAGTAGAGGGCGAGGTCAGCGGCGGGTGAGAACGAAGGGGAGCTGGTGGTGGGGTCTGCTTGACAGTGAGAAAGAGAGAGGTGTGGTGGGTCCAGGCAGTCAGCGAGTGAGTGGGTCATTCCTCTGGTGTGAAGCTTTTTCCGCAGGGAGAGAGGGAGTGGGCTGATGTTGGGCTTGGTGGGCTAGCTGGGTTGGGCTCGCTCTGTTTTATTTTTTTCTTCTCCTGTTTATTTTTCTTTTTCCAATTCTTTTATTCTGTTTTGATTTTGTTTAATCAATTCAAACAAAAATTTGATTTCAAACTTTCAACCAAACTTTGTGTGCATTCAAATACTGATTATTAATATATTCTGAAGTTAAATTTAGAATAATTCATTTATTCTTTTTAGGGTCTTTTATTTATTTAAAACAAAGCCCTTGCTTTAAATTCAATTAATATCAAATATATTTTTAGTCCTTATTTGATTTCAATTTTCACAAAACCCTTTTCAGTAAGTTTTATTCATTTATTAGGGTGTCAAATAATTCACTTTCAATTATTTGGAATATTTTTAATATGATTTATTAATCATTTAAATTGGATATTTGCCTTTATTCCAATGAAATTAAATATGGGTTTAATTCCATAAAACTTTATTTTAAATTTCTTTTATTTCTTTTGAGTTAATTCAATAAATTTTAACCACTTGGGTAATTTCCAAATACTATTTTCTCATGATTTAAATAATCATTCTTGTTAGAGATTTCTCTTTATTCAAATAGAATTTGCTTAATGCCATTTTTTATTTGGAAAATTTCTTTATCCTTTTATTTGGATTTGGATTATATTTATTCCATTTTCTTATGGATTAGGCCAAGATTTAATTTGGTCTTTAAATATTCCTCATTTAATATTTCTTTCTTTACCTTATAAAATCCATATCTTTTTATTTATAGATCCAAACTTGGTGATTCCAATTTGTAAAATCTTATTTAATATTTGTTTATCTTTTTAAATCTCTTTAGGATTATTTGCTCACCATTTGGTATGGATTTCTAGATAGGTTCTTTATTGGCTTTGGAAATTCAATTCCTTTATCTTATTTAATTCATAAGATTTTATTTATGGCTCCAATTTAAGTGAAACCAATTCATATGGTTTTATAATATTTCTATTTATCATTCTTGATCATTTTGAATTGTTTGTTTGACCAATTTTATATGGATCAAATCCATAGGCTTAGAGATAACTTGGAAATGATTTTATTCCATTAGGGTTTTAGGGTTTTGGTTTATTTCTCAAGTGTTTAAATTTCCATATGCAATTATGAAGAATGCATTTCTCTTGATTTGAATTTAGTTAGATTCAAACATTAACCAAATCTTGTTCAAGATGGGATTTTAAGTTTCCAAAAAGTTTCTTTTCACCCTAAATTTCAACAATTATTTATTTTGTTTATTTATTTTTCACATTACAAAATTTGGGAAATTTTGGGATGTGACAGGCTACCACCCTTAAAATAAATCTCGTCCCGAGATTTGGGAAAGATAGGGGTTACAAGTTGGCTCAAAGCAACTAGGGTACTACCACCCTTAAAAAATTTCCAACTAGATTACTTCTTGGCTTGCTTGGGATCTTGTTGAAACCTCTCTAGGCAAACATCTGCATAGTGTCCTTTGTTCCCACACTTGAAACATGTGACGAGGCTGAGATCCTTCATAGGCTTGTTTATCTTGTGCTTCATATTTTCTAGACAATTGCTTGCATAATATCCTTGGTCACCACAATTGTAACATGTGACAAGATTGAGCTCTTCACGTATCTTCTGTGGACAAATTGACACATAATGGCCTAGCTCTTTGCAGTTGTTGCACCACACTTGGTTGATTTCCTTATACTTTTTCTTCTTCTCTGGACATTCATTGGCATAGTGTCCCATCTCTTTGCAATGGCAACATTGCACTTGGCCTTTTTCCTTCTTCTTCTTGGGTTTTTCCAAAGCTAAGAGTGCTTCTAGTTCATGCTCTTCATATCTTATCTCAAAGGTGGGAAAGTTTCCTGGTCTCCTTGATCTTTTCCTTGGGTAATACATATGTCTCCTCTTTGGTCCATCAAATTGAGTCATATTGGATGGAGGTGCAAGCAGAGATTTTCCTTTGTCTTCACCCTTCTTGGTAGAAGTTATTCTCTCATGGAGGTCTACAATCTGTTGTTGCACTCCACCTTGTTTTCTTTGTTGAAATATGGAATAGATGGGCCATTGGATAGGGACATGATTATTTCCTTCACATAGGAAACAAGTATCTTGAGATGTGGAGCATTGATTAGTTGGATGTTTCTCTTCACAATTGGGGCATTGATCTTCATGCTCTTTGGAAGTGTGATCCTTGTCTCCACAAATATTACAATCTTGGGTTCCTTCTAAAATGTCATCCTTGACATCCTTGTTGTCATAAACTCCTTGGGAAGATTTGTCTACCATGTTGATCATTTGATTTGTCACCTTATGCAACAATTGGGTTTGGGTTTCCAAAAACCTTTGCATCATTGGATCTAACTCACTGGTGTTGGCTAAAAATTGAGCTGTCACTTGGTTCAACTGGGTTTGGTTTACTAGTAGTTGTTCTCTCATGAGCATCTCTTGGTTGTTGTTGTCACCATTCTTGATGTTGGAGTTTCTTGGAGTAGTCATCTGTTTGGGTTGGATTGGGATTAGAATAGGCAAAAGAATTCTAAGGATTTAATTCTAATCACACATATCACAATTCACTCAAGCAATGTGCAAGCAATCACAAACAAACATTCCACTCAAACAACAAGTTTCAAACACATTTTTAGGCAATAACATATTTTTGCTACACCACATAAGTTGGTGGGTTTGATCTAAACTTAATATGGTGGTCCAACTATATGGTTCACTTGAGATCCTTCCATTATTCTTTGTTGTTTCTCCTTGAATGAGATCATGGTTTCCTTGGAAAAATTCTTGTGTCTTGGTCACAAAACTTCAAAGGTGATGATGGTTCCTTCTAAGTTGTGTTTCCTTAGTCTTCAAGTCTTGAGCAACATTTCTTGTCTCACTTGTAGTCCTTAGTGATATCCAAAGTTAAAGTCCTTGGTGAAAATAAAGTTGAAGTCTTTGGTCATGGTGGAGGCTTTATCCATCAAGTTGAAATAGACAAGATGTAGAATCAAAACCAAAAGGTTGAGGGAAGAGTTTACAAGATTGTTTGTAAATAAGTTTTGGAACAAATACAACTCCTATTTTTCTAAGGGGTTTGTCCAATCCTAGGGTTACAATCCTACAGGCAACACAGTGCTCTGATACCATCTGTAAGGTTCCCAACCTTTAATAAGGTAGAGATCCCTGTGTTTACAATGCTAGTCCCTGGATCAATAGCTAGCATCCACAGTTAAGATGTAATATCAAGAAACAAAGATCATAATACAACTTTATATCCAGGAATAAAATAATTTATTACATCTTACATAGCTCATTTGGCTATCTTATTACAATGCAGCAGAATATAACAATAGCATGGAGTCCTTCATCTTCAAAGTGCCAGAGGCATTCATCTTGGTTGTAGACTTGTAATCCTAATCATTAAACTTCACTAACATCAAACAAACCTGCAACATAATAAGTTACAGCCACAAGGGTCGATACATTTGAATTGTATAGGCAAGTGATACTATGGTAGTATAGTGGAGTCTATCATCTATATGCATTTGGCTAAGTGGAGCTTAGGCTTGCTTTGCTCAAAATAGATTTTCCTTATCATTTGGAAAACACTAAGTTTTTGTTTGATAAAATCACCCAAGGCATCTCCCAATAGAAATTGGTGATTCTTCAACCCTTGTTCAACCACAAGTTTTTAACTTAGAAATTTTGATGAGGAGATTCTTGATAGCTTCCATGTCTTGATGCTCAAATTGTCCTTTGCCAGGGACATGGCTAAGTACTTAGATTTTACACTCTGCAGAGGTGGTGCACTTTCCCCACAAGACTTGGTTTCACCAAGACAAGATCTTTCAGAAGCCTTCCCTTAGACCAGAATGGACGCGCTCCAACCTATCAAACCCCTACCACCAACTTTCCATTTGGCTAAGTTATTGCAACCTATATGATCCAGGCAGAGCCCATAATGCCAAATGGCTGCACTTGAAGCTTCTCAACATTTGACATCTCAAATCTCTTTGTTCCTGGGTGGCCATCCACAAGTGAGATACACAAGGTAAACCATAGAGATGGGCCTTGTGTAACCACTCAACACAAACCATTCCTTCCATTCCACCGAGGCGATTCATTAACTTAGTTGTTTTATTAAACAAAACGCAAGTCCTTGACTTAGAAATATTCCATAGAATGAATATATTCCACCCTTGTTTTCTACTAGCTAAGCTAAGCATGATAGTAGTAGGAATATTAACTTAGGAAATTTCTACTAAGTTTTCATCTACTAGGATTTCCCATGGCATAGTTTATACTTAGAAAATTCCATGCAAGTCCTACTTAGAAATATCACTAATGCATAGTGAAAATAATGGGACAAAAGTATGAAGCATCACTTTCCTTTTTGGTAGAGAATATAAGTTAACTCCTTGATCTTGCAATATTCACACTTCTTCATATTCCACTACAATTCAACCAAGCAAGGCACAACATCAATCTACCATTCAAGCAAACATCACATAAAATCATAGAAACAAAACAATGCATGCAAGCATGCAAAAGATTGTTTTATTTGGAAAAGTGGTTTCTAACATGTTATAAACATCCTAAAACACCTATTGGTTATTTTATATAAGTGGCAAAATCATTTGCAAATATTTTACTTATAAAACTTTTTTAAACCAAATCAATATTTTATATGGTTGAAAATGCCTTTAGCAAAGTAATAATATATAGGGTTCACCAAAATATATTTTAAATCATAAAACCTTGTGTTTAGAGTCCGAGAGTTTAAATCAAAACATTTCCCCAAAGGGTTTCCTCAAAAAGCATTTTTAATAAATAAACATTATTTTTATTTGGCTAGTAATGTTCTAAATCAAAGATTTCTTATTTTGCTTCACAAAATATATTTTTGAAACCACAGGTTGGTTTAGATGGTCAGTAGGTTCAAACAATCAAATTTCCCAAAGGTTTTATCCCAAAAATAATTTTAGAATGAATTTTATATTCAAATTATGCCTACACAAGTTTCTGCAAAAACAACCATTTTTCCAGAAGCAATTCATTAAACAAAGTTCATGGTTGGGTAGGGTTTGTCTTGCTGATTCCATTGATATAAAATTTGTAAAATTTGGACGTGTGGTTTGAAAGTTATTAATTTTGCAAGTTTGAGTAACTAATAGAACATTTTCTGGTTTTTGTAAAACAGTCTGGCCACGTGGAATGATTTGATTCGCCGGTACCGGTTCGCACGGATCAAGCAACATGGCGCATTGGATTAAAAAGAGATCGTGCGGCTCAGGTAGCTCCATATTGCTTCGGTTAGTCATTCTATCTCATCCTTACGATCTAGATCTGATGGTCCTCAACGCATCGACCAAGAATCAGCGGCGCTGGCGGTGGCGAGTGGAGGCGCGCGCTCTGGCTACGGCGGATCCGGCAATACAGGACGCAAAAGGGGTAGAGGAAAGGCTCACCGAGGTCGTCGTGGCGTGCTGATGCTCAAGGTGTTCGCGAGGAGGCAAGGGGCGCACGAGGAAGAACGCAATTGCTCGCCGGAGTTCACGTCTGCATCGGGTGCGGTCAGTCGTCGTCAAGGGCAACGCTACGGAGCACGAGAGAGCAAAGGGAGGATGCGGTTAGCTTCGTACGTGATTCACAGACATGTGTGCATCAAAAGGAGGGCAAGAGGGGGTCTGTTCTTACCAGGAGGACTCGCCGGAGTCGAGGCAGACGGCAGCGGTGCTCAGCTGTCGTCGTTGCCGAAGCTGTGGGTCAAGCGCGGGCAAGCCGAGGGTGCAGAGAGAAGCGTCAGGGGATGTGGAGCATGCTAGTGTGGTCGAGGAGGCGAGGTGCGGTGGGGGATGGCTGAAATCAACGTCGGAGTTCGTCGGAGGCCGCGACAGTGCAAGGTCGATTCGAGGCAGCCTGGTGGCGAAGGGGAAAGGGCGTCTTAGGGGAAATGGAGAGGGGGAGGAGGCGGTTAAGAAGGCCAGGTCAGGGGAGGAATTAACTCGCGCGTTTATGCCATTTCATTCGCAATCAACGCCGGCAGAAACAGTAGAGGGCGAGGTCAGCGGCGGGTGAGAACGAAGGGGAGCTGGCGGTGGGGTCTGAAGATAGCAAGAAAGAGAGAGGTGTGGTGGGTCGAGGCAGTCAACGAGTGAGTGGGTCATTCCTCTGGTGCGAAGCGTTTTCCGCGGGGAGAGAGGGAGTGGGCTGATGTTGGGCTTGGTGGGCTAGCTGGGTTGGGCTGGCTCTGTTTTATTTTTTTCTTCTCCTGTTTATTTTTATTTTTCCAATTCTTTTATTCTGTTTTTATTTTGTTTAATCAATTCAAACAACAATTTGATTTCAAACTTTCAACCAAACTTTGTGTGCATTCAAATACTGATTATTAATATATTCTAAAGTTAAATTTAGAATAATTCATTTATTCTTTTTAGGGTCTTTTATTTATTTAAAATAAACCCCTTGCTTTAAATTTAATTAATATCAAATATATTTTTAGTCCTTATTTGATTTTAATTTTCACAAAACCCTTTTCAGTAAGTTTTATTCATTTATTAGGTTGTCAAATAATTCACTTTGAATTATTTGGAATATTTTTAATATGATTTATTAATCATTTAAATTGGATATTTTCCTTTATTCCAATGAAATTAAATATGGGTTTAATTCCATAAAACTTTATTTTGAATGATTCTTTTATTTCTTTTGAGTTAATTCAATAACTTTTAACCACTTGGGTAATTTCCAAATACTATTTTCTCATGATTTAAATAATCATTCTTGTTGAGATTTGTCTTTATTCAAATAGAATTTGGTTAATGCCATTTTATTTTTATTTGGAAAATTTCTTTATCCTTTTATTTGGATTTGGATTATATTTATTCCATTTTCTTATGGATTAGGCCAAGATTTAATTTGGTCTTTAAATATTCCTCATTTAATATTTCTTTCTTTACCTTATAAAATCCATATCTTTTTATTTATAGATCCAAACTTGGTGATTTCAATTTTTAAAATATTATTTAATATTTGTTTACTTTTTAAATCTCTTTAGGATTATTTGCTCCCCATTTGTTATGGATTTCTAGATAGGTGCTTTATTGGCTTTGGAAATTCAATTCCTTTATCTTATTAAATTCATAAGATTTTATTTATGGCTCCAATTTAAGTGAAACCAATTCATATGGTTTTATAATATTTCTATTTATCATTCTTGATCATTTTGAATTGTTTTTTTGACCAATTTTATATGGATCAAATCCATAGTCTTAGAGATAACTTGGAAATGATTTTATTCCATTAGGGTTTTAGGGTTTTGGTTTATTTCTCAAGTGTTTAAATTTCCAGATGCAATTATGAAGAATGCATTTCACTTGATTTGAATTTAGTTAGATTCAAACATTAACCAAAGCTTGTTCAAGATGGGATTTTAAGTTTCCAAAAAGTTTCTTTTCACCCTGAATTTCAACAATTATATATTTTGTTTATTTATTTTTCACATTACAAAATTTGGGAAATTTTGGGATGTGACAGCCATGGCCTTGGGCGTTTGGCTTGAAATCCAAGAATGTTCATACTCATCGACATCTAAGCTTAAATTCATATAGATTTTACCACTTACTTTTAGGTTAGAATTTTCACGGGCTGTGGGAGTACATTTTTCATCAAGGACCTAAAAGGAAGGAAAATTACATCGAGGTCCATACATTTAGCATATAGGACCCTACAATAATTAAGCAAGGAAATTACACGCATCGGTTTCATCAGCGACTAAGCAAGGAAAACAATCGAGTTTGGCTCCTTCTCGAGAGATCAACTGATCGAGTCATACAAGCTCTTCATGCTACTTCCTCTTAGATTGTTTCCAAAATATGGATAGATTTTTCGGCATGCAAATTCTTGGATATGGGATCATCAACATAAATTAAGATGTAGATATGGCCATGACCTTGGTCGTTCGGCTTGAAACCCAAGAATGTCCATACTAGTTGACAACTACGCTTAAATTCGTTTAGATCTTAACACTTACTTTTAGGTTAAATTTTACATGTGCTGTGGGAGTAAATTTTCTTAAAAGACCTAAAAGAACCAAAATTACATCGAGGTCCATATACTTAGAACAAAGGGCTCTAGAGTAATTAAGCAAGGAAAACAGTCAGGTTCGGCTCCTTCTCGAGAGAGCACCTCATCAAACCATACCCTTCATGCCTCTTCCTCTTCGTTTGTTTTCAAGATATGGCCAGATTTGACGCCATGCAAAATTTTGGACGATATGGGATCATCAACACAAAGTGTGATGTAGATATGGCCATGGCCTTGGACGTTCGGCTTGAAATCCAAGAATGTTCATACTCATCGACAACTAAGCTTAAATCCATATAGATTTTACCACCTACTTTTAGGTTAGAATTTAACACGGGCGATGGGAGTACATTTTCATCAAGGACCTAAAAAGAAGTAAAATTACATCAATGTCCATACATTTAGCACATAGTACCCTAAAATAATTAAGCAAGGAAATTACACGCATCGGTTTCATCAATGACTAATCAAGGAAAACAATCGGGTTCGGCTCCTTCTCGAGAGAGCAACTGATTGAGGCATACTAGCTCTTCATGCTACTTCCTCTTCGATTGTTTTCAAAATATGGCTAGATTTGTCGGCATGCAAATTTTTGTATATGGGATCATCAACACAAAGTAAGATGTAGATGTGGCCATGACCTTGGTCGTTCGGCTCGAAATCCAAGAATGCCCTTACTCGTTGACAACTACGCTTAAATTCGTTTAGATCTTGCCACTTACTTTTAGGTTAAATTTTACACGCATGGTGGGAGTACATTTTTATTCAAAGACCTACAAAGAACCAAAATTACATCAATGTCCATACACTTAGCAAAGAGGGACCGAGAGTAATTAAGAAAGAAAACAGCCAGGTTCGGCTCTTTCTCGAGAGAGCATCTCATCGAACCATACTCTTCACACCACATCCTCTTCGATTGTTTTCAAGATATGGCCAGATTTGACGGAATGCAAAATCTTGGACGATATGGGATCATCAACACAAAGTGCGATGTAGATATGGTCATGTCCTTGGTCGTTTGGCTTAAAATCCAAGAATGTTCATACTCATCGACAACTACGATTAAATTCATATATATTTTACCACTTACTTTTAGGTTAGAATTTTACACGGACGGTGGGAGTACATTTTTCATTAAGGACCTAAAAAGAAGTAAAATTACATCGACTTCCATACATTTAGCATAGAGGAGCCTTGCATCAGTTTCATCAGCGACTAACCAAGGAAATCAATTGCATTCGGCTCCTGCTCCGGAGAGGAACTGATCAAGGGATACTAGCTCTTCATGCTACTTCCTCTTCGATTGGTTTTAAAATATGGCTAGATTTGTCGGCATGCAAATTCTTGGATATGGGATCATCAACATAAAGTAAGATGTAGATATGGTCATGACCTTGGTCGTTCGGCTTGAAATCCAAGAATGCCTATACTCGTTGACAACTATGCTTAAATTTGTTTAGATATTAACACTTACTTTTTGGTTAAATTTTACACGCGCCGTGGGAGTAAATTTTTCTGAAAAGACCTAAAAGAACCAAAATTACATCGAGGTCCACACACTTAGCACAAAGGGCCCTAGAGTAATTAAGCAAGGAAAACAGTCGGGTTTGGCTCCTTCTCGAGAGAGAACCTCATTGAACCATACTCTTGATGCCACTTCCTCTTCTTATGTTTTCAAGATATGGCCAGATTTGATGCCATGCAAAATCTTGGACGATATGGGATCATCAACACAAAGTGCGATGTAGATATGTCCATGGCCTTGGCCGTTCGTCTTGAAATCCAAGAATGTTCATACTCATCGACAACTAAGCTTAAATTCATATATATTTTACCACTTACATTTAGGTTAGAAATTTTACACGGGCGATGGGAGTACATTTTCATCAAGGCCCTAAAAAGAAGGTAAATTACATTGAGGTCCATACATTTAGCACATAGTACCCTAAAATAATTAAGCAAGGAAATTACACGCATTGGTTTCATCCACGACTAAGCAAGGAAAACAATCGGGTTCGGCTCCTTCTCGAAAGAGCAACTGATCGAGGCATACTAGCTCTGCATAATACTTTCCCTTCGATTGTTTTCAAAATATGCCTAGATTTGTCGGCATGCAAATTCTTGGATATGGGATCAACAACATAAAGTAAGATGTAGATATGGCCTTGACCTTGGTCGTTCGACTTGAAATGCAAGAATGTCCATACTCGTTGACAACTATGCTTAAATTCATTTAGATATTACCACTTACTTTTAGGTTAAATTTTACATGCACGGTGGGAGTACATTTTCTTCAAAGACCAAAAAAGAACCAAAATTACATCGAGGTCCATACACTTAGCACAGAGGGCCCTAGACTAATTAATCAAGGAAAACAGTCGGGTTCGGCTTCTTCTCAAGAGAGCAGCTCATCGAACCATACTCTTCATGCCACTTCCTCTTTGATTGTTTTCAAGATATGGCCAGATTTGATGCCATGCAAAATCTTGGATAGATCAGAAAGTGTGATGTAGATATGGCCATGGACTTGGTCATTGAGCTTGAAATATAAGAATGTTCATACTCATCGACAACTAAGCTTAAATTTGTTTAGATTTTACCACTTACTTTTAGGTTAGAATTTTACACGGGCCGTGGGAGTACATTTTAATCAAGGACCTAGAAAGGGGGGATTACATTGAGGTCCATATATCGAACACAAAGGGACCTAAAATAATTAAACAAGGAAAACAGTCGGGTTCGGATCATTCTCGAGATACCAGGTGATCGAGTCGTGCTCTTCATACTACTTCATCTCTCGGTTGTTTTCAAAACATGGCCACATTTGTTGGCATGCAAATTATTGGATATGGGGTAATCAACACAAAGTATGATGTTTGATTGATTTCCTAACAAGGATAGAAATTTTTACATGCAAATTATTAGCAAGATGTGAAATGTTTCAAAAATAACATCCATGGTTTTCGATATATAGAATGCTTGGTGGGTACTACCGTTAAGAGATATTTTATTTGTAGAACTTTGAGATCAATCTACCACATACTTTTAGGTTAAAATTTCACCTAACATTGAGAATAGAACTTAAATTCGTTTAAATGGGTGAACTTAGGTAGGAAGCTTAAGAACTTGTTAACTTGGTGTAAACATAAGCGAAACATGGTCCAAACTTTGTCTCGAAAATGGTCTTGTGGTATTTTGAGCCATATTCTTCGTACTTGCTTTAATTTAAAGGAAAACACATTCTTTTTACAATGAGAATACAAAAATATTTTTTCCCTAAAAGTTGGAAACTCCCATTATTGGAAGCATTATGGTTCACCATGCCAAGATGCACCCATCTACGAAACATCGGAACATTTCCATAAAGTATTATGTACATATATGGTCATATATTCACCCATGTTGTTCGGCTTGAAGCCTAAGAATGTTCATACAATGTAGGCCATATTGCCAAGTAGATCTATTTTGTCAAAAGTTGTGAAGACTAGTGATTGTAAACATGCAAATGCTTAGAAAGAAATCGAATCTTTCAAAAATCTCATTGGTGGATACCGTAAAAATATAACTGTAGAACTTTAAGAGCAATCTACCACTTACTCGTATTTCAAATTTTACATAATATTGGCAAATCGGCTTAAATTCTATAGGATGGAGGGAGTACTACTACTTGCTTCGCGAGAAGAAAAAAGCACTGCTCACTTTCGAACCGCTTGCTGCGGGTCTTCCTGGTGCTTCCTCTTCCTACGGCGGAACGCATAGAGGTGGAGTAGTTGGGGGTCTCTTTTTATATAAAAAAGAGAGTGCTAAAGGATTCATTCACAAGTGAGTGAAGGGGCGCAGAAACAAGCTCATTTCTTTCATTCAGGAATGGTAGGAAGGCTGGTTAGATCATAGTGCTGCCCCCAAAAACATATAAATAAAATATCATAATGGTGTGCATCTAATGCGATGGGACACACCTTGTCAACCACATTAAATAGTACTAGTACTGCACATGGCGATCTTTTGACTATCCTCCCCCCCCCCTAAAATTTACTAGTAGTTACAACACACTGTACGTGTACCTCGTGTCAGGAACTCATCATAGCTTTTCTCTGATATCGCACTTCCTTCAAATCCTCCTCTTCGCTGCTCTCGCGCTGCCTCCTCTATGCAATCGGTCCCTTCTCCCTCCTAGTCTTTTTCAATAGGGGGAACTCCAAGTGGCAATATTGCTTACCATGACAAGATTTTACCACCACTTACTTTTAGGTTAGAATTTTAAACTGGAGGTAGGAGTACCTTTTACACCCAGGACCTAAAAATGAGAGAAATTACATCAAGGTCCATACATCTAGCACAAAGTACCCTAAAATTACATCGAGGCATGCAAATTCTTGGATAAGAGATCATCAATATAATGTATATGATGTAGATATGGCCATGACCTTGGTCGTTCGGCTTCAAATCCAAGAATGTGCATACTCATTGACAACTAAGCTTCAATTAATTTAGAATTTTAAACCGGCGGTAGGAGTTCCTTTTACATCAAGGACCTAAAAAGAAGAAAAATTACATCGTGGTCCATACATCTAGCACAAAGGACCCTAAAATTACATCGAGGCATGCAAATTCTTGGATATGGGATCATTAATATAATGTATATGATGTAGATATGTCCATGACCTTGGTCATTCTGCTTCAAATCCAATAATGTGCATACTCATTGACAACTAAGCTTAAATTCTTTTAGAATTTTAAAACGACGGTAGGAGTACCTTTTACACCAAGGACCTAAAAAGGAGAAAAATTACATTGAGGTCCATACATTTAGAACAAAGGACCCTAAAATTACATCGAGGCATGCAAATTCTTGGATATGGGATCATCAATATAATGTATATGATGTAGATATAGCCATGACCTTGGTCGTTCTGTGATACGTCGGAAACGTATCTATAATTTTTTATGCTCCACGCTTGTTTAGTATCTACTTTGCTTTGCTTGTCTACACTTTGAGGTGATTTTTACATGTTTTCTAGTACTAACCTATTAACAAGTTGGCACAGTGCCAGATGCCTGTTTTCTGTTGTTTTTGGTTTTAGAAAAGCTAGTAAATAAATTATTCTCGGAATTGGACGGGACAAACGTTAAAGTCAATTACTTTCCGTGGGGAACAATAAGTATAGAGGGGAGCCGGAGAGGCAGGCTAGGGCGCCCAGACCTCCCCTAGGCGCGGGTGGGCCCTGCCCTGCGCCTGGGAGGGGTGTGAGGACCCTGGCCGCCACCTTGGCCTCCCCCTTCGCCTATAAGAAGCTCCCAATGCAGAAACCCTAAGTACCCGATCAAATATCAACGAAACTGTCTGTAGCCACCGCCACCATCGTCCCTAGATCAGGGGGGATCTGAAGTTCTTCTCGGCACCCTGCCGGAGGGGAGATCATCCCGGAGGCCTTCTCTCCGGTATGATGCGTGAGTAGTTCCACCTTGGACTATGGGTCCATGTAGTAGCTAGATGGTTGTATATCCTTCTTTGTGCTTTCATGTATAGATCTTGTGAGCTCCGTTCATGATCAAGATCTAATCTATTTGTAATCATGCATGTTGTGTTTGCGGGGATCCGATGGATATTGAGATTATTATGTTGGTTTGATTAATGGTTTTGTATTTATGATTTTATCATGTCTGTGTTGTTTGTGATCTTGCATTCTCTCTGTTGTTAGTATCTATCTTTGACAAGTAGTTGCTAGTGACTCCAAGAGGGAGTATTTATGCTCGATAGTGGGTTCATGCCTCTAGTTTCCAAGGGAAGTGAAAAAAATATCTTCGGTTGTAGATGTGTTGTTGCTACTAGGAGAAAACAACAGTCTCTTTTTCATGGAACATGTGGACTATTTACCTTACACACTTTGCTTAAAGCAATTGTTTGTTGCTTGCAACTTAATACTGGAGGGGGTTCGGATGATAA
Organism: Avena sativa; assembly: GCA_916181665.1. NCBI lineage: Eukaryota > Viridiplantae > Streptophyta > Magnoliopsida > Poales > Poaceae > Avena > Avena sativa. The sequence continues at coordinate 47,304,282 of OV702279.1, read as the reverse complement.
CCTGAAGGTGGACTTCTAGTCATAGATGCAGTTGGATGGCGTTTTATGTATCTCTTTGTATTGCCCAATCGAATCTCATCGGATCTTTCTCACTAGTAATTGCATTGTTATTCCTTGCTCAGTTCCTGTCAATTGCCCTACTGTAATTTGTTTACCCTTCATTTCATGTTGTTTATCTAAGGAGAGAACCTCTAGTGAACTATGGACCCCAGTCCAATCTTTACAATTGATACATCTTCCATTGTTACTTGTTTACTTGCTGCAAACCATTACCTTCCACACCATACGTTTAATCCTTTGTTACAGCAAACCGGTGAGATTTACAACCTCACTGATTCGTTGGGATAAGGTCTTGAGTTTGTGTTGTGCAGGTTTCCATGTTGCTTGCAAAAACTTTGAGACGTTTCCTTCCTCCTTCAGGTTCGATAACCTAGGTCTCTACTGAGGGAAACTTGCTCATCACACCTTGCTCTTGGGGTTCCAACGAAGTGTCCCACGTCAACACTGGGTGCACGCATCAAGATTTCTAGCGTCATTGTCGGGGAGGCTAAGGACATCTTCACAAAGGGAGTCCTTTACTTCCTTTCTCTTTACTTTGTTTTTAGTTTTCTTTGTTTCTTTTGCTTGGTTTTGTTTGCCTCTTTTCACAAAACCCCAAAAAATAGTCTAGTTTGGTTTGCTAGCTTTTTTCAAAAACACGAAAAAATTAGTTCCTACTCTAGTTGCCACCTCATTCTCGCTCACCATGTTGCTCCCCAAGTTCACCCTGAAGGACCTTTCTATAGGTAGTGGCTCCATAATTGAGAAAGATAATATTGAAGAATTCTTTAGTTATGTTATCAAGCATGAAGATATTGAGGATAAATCTATAGCAGACCTTGCTCCTAATTATGAGATTTCTTCAGCTTCTTTAGTTCATATGCTGGAGGCTAGGTTTGTTAGCCTCAACCCCATGATGCAAATTTTGTTCCTAAAACTAAAAGAAGAAAAGAATGCTGAAAAGAGAGAATTTATTCTTGAAACTCTACTCAAAGAGTTCCATGATGTTGCTAGGGAAGCCAAAAAGGTCTTTGAGCATTTCAATATGCTAGGCTCATGTGTAGATGTTGTGGGTACTTCAGATAAAACAAAGCCTAAAGATGAATTTAAGATACCCATACCCTTTAAGCTTGTTGGAATGCATGAGGCCTTTGAAAAGAATTTTCATTGGATTATTCCTGAAAATCCTTTTGATGAAAGTAGTAAACCAAAGAGAAATGAGAGGGGATCCTCCAAAACACATTTTGATGAGATACCTCTCATAGTTGAAGACTTTGCAAGTATTGGTCTCAATTCTTCATTTGAAAACACTTGATTCTTCTTGCTTCTTGTGACTAACTTAAAGGCGTTAAAGAAAAGTACTTGTTGGGAGATAACCCAAGAGTTTCCTTGAGTCTTGGAAGTTATTACTTCTGTAATGACCTCTCCTTATCCTTATTGTTTGCTTTTCGTGCCAAGAATGACCTCTAATGAGAGGGAAGTATGATTAGGGGAGTTGTTGTCCCAAAACAAATTTCTATCCTCCACCAAAATATATTCATGAGGAGTCTCTGTAACTCATATTGAGCTCAAAATTTATGAATAAATCCCCCAGTATGTTAGTTAACATTCGTTAGTTCAACACTTTTTGATTTGAGCAAAATAAGATGTTCGAAAAAATAGGTTTCTACCTGCTGGTCTGTTTTGATAGATTTATGCCATTATTTGCATTTTCTTCTTATTGATTCCTTTTTGAGTTCTCTTTAGGTGAATTGAAATTTTTGAAGGAGTTACTACAGTATCTTGTGTTTTTAGTGAAATGCCTTGCTTTCTAAAGTTTTGCCAGAGGTCTAATATCATTTGAATAAGCTAATGTTGCTAATGAAGATTGTGTGAAGGAAAATTTTCAAGTGTAAAGAGAGAATGATGCAATGAGATGAAGAATGGACAAAAGCTCAAGCTTGGGGATGCCACCACGGTGTCACCCCAATAAATATCCAATAGGTACAAGCGTCAAAGCTTGGGGATGCCCAAGGCATCCCCTTCTTCATCAATAAAAAGCTCAGATCTGTCTAGACACTTCGTTTTTATTGTTTCATGCATAGTTGTGTTGTTCTTGGAGCATCTTAGTTCTCGTTTGCTTTGCTTAGTTTGTTTAGTTTGCTTGAATAAAGTAGTTTGGACCCCGTTCTCGCTGTGTTGTTTTGCAAATAAGTTGCTTGGTGTTGGAAAGGAGTAGTAAGTTCTTGCTTAAAGTGCAAGATGAGCTTGCATTGATTGTGACTTAGACTTTAGCATGACATGCTAGGTGTTGTTTTGGCATTATGCTTAGTGATTACTGCTATAGTATGTCTTGTTCCAAACAATTGGGATTGCTTAGTGTGCCTTGAAGAAATTATGTGTTGTTTTAGCATGCAAAAGCATAGTATTGTGGTATTCTCCTTTCATGCTTTGCTTGGGTTGACTTGGCACATGCTCACACCATGTTATGACTATGACAAGACACCATTAGACTCTATGATCATTTAGTCCTTGACTTGTAGTACCACTCTTTGCTTTGATTAGTATGTTTTGTTGCACTGCATGATCATGGCCAGTATTGCTCTCTTAGTTGGTTGCTCCCAGTCTTTTGCTAGCCTCCACTTTTATGAGTAAGTTATACTCATGATTCCAACTCCCAAGAAACCAAGTTATTCCAAAGTGTCCACTATAAACTCCTATGCATGGTGTGTTACACCATTCCAAGTATATTATTGTTTTCATCTATCTTCCAATTAAAAATATTTTGTTATGTGAAAACTTAGTGATTAAAGTCCTCACGAACTTGATGGCACACTTTATATTCTTTTCCCCTAATAAACTTGAACCATTTTGACATCTATGTTGTATATGCTTGCACTTATACATTGGAATTAACAGAACCGTGCTGTCACGGGGAACATTTTCAACATTGCACTTGTACTTTGTACTCAGTTGATATCATGCTCTTTTGTCTATGGATGTCACCAGTGTGAAATAAAAAGGGAATTTGTAAGTCCATGGAGTTTGTATCATGTGTTAGAGAAACGCCTGGGCCGCTAGCCTAAGCCATGCCTAATCATGGTGGAAACTTGCAGCATCACCATAGTGAGCTATCTATGAAGCATCCTCGATAAAAAGCTATGCATATAGTAAATAAAAAGATTGCTGAGATGCTCATTGTCTGCTTGCCTTGTCATTTTGGTTATGGGGAAGCTCTTGTACCATGTGCAAGGGGTACCTTGTTGGCAGTTCTCAATGATATGCAAATACTTACAATGACAAGAACTTACCTGTGACTGAAGATGAGTATGCATGAGGTGTGGCCCTCGTATTCAAGGGACTTGAGATTGCCAACTTATACTTCACCAAGCATATAATCCATCTTTGTCACTTTAACATTAATCACTTCAAGATGCTTATGATAGGGGCAATGAGGGCTGAGCTAACAAGTACCATAATTTTTGGAAGCTCTTTTTGAAAATTGAAATCCCTGCTTCCTTTACAAAAAGTCCTTTCTTCCACCACTATTGAGTCTCCACCTTCTACCTTTAGGCACCATTAAGAGAGCATAGTTGTCATTCTGTGTGCAGTGTTCCAAAGCTTATTAATTGATGCATATTGTTATATAACTTGTTCTTGTGCTATTTGTTTCACGTCACCCTTGTAAACTTTGAAGGTGTCCTATGCATATATTTGCTACTCTATGAGGGACAAGCTGATTGCCATTGTGCTATGTTTTCTGTATGTGAAAGAAACAAACGTTTTTCAATGCATATTATTCATGATCTTTTTTTGTAGCTTGTCATGTTGCATGCATAGTTACTTTGTCCTGTTGTTAGCACTCCATCTTTCATGCACACTTTTAGAGTTTTTTGATCCCAGCTTTCAATGCTTGCAAATGGTTGGATCTTTGTGAGGGTGCATGTCACCTCAAAAAATTATTGTTTTATCACTTACCTACTCGAGGATGAGAAGGAGTTAAGCTTGGGGATGTTAATACGTCGGACACGTATCTATAATTTTTTATGCTCCATGCTTGTTTAGTATCTACTTTGCTTTGCTTGTCTACACTTTGTGGTGCTTTTGTCACATCCCAAATTTTAGATTTGGTCTTGCATATCATTCATTGCATCGCATCATATCTTACCATGCATTACCGTCGAGTAGAGAGGTTCGGCGAAACGCCTATTGCAAAACCCTATTTTGTTTCGATCCAAGTTTCCTACGGGGAGCTCTAGTAAGACTTGCTACAACCACCCCTGTAGGTTCGAGCTTTTGCTCAAACTTCGACTGAAGGTTGTGCCCCTCGACGATACGAACCCGTAGGCGCGAAAATCGCTCCAATCGGAGTTCGTATGCAAAAGACTCGGCCGTTTTAGTAAACCGCCGGAAAACGGTCCGAAAATCCGGACCGAATCGAAGTCAAATCTGGACCAATTCGGGTCAGTATTTTTTTTTCTTCTTCTCTCGCGTGGGACTTCTTAAAGAGGGGCCACCGCTGGCCTTGGGACCCGTGCCCCGCCCCCACTCGACCCGACCCCGCCGCCGCCATCTCCCTGCGTGCGCGCTCCCAGGCACGAGCACGTACGCCGCCTGCCACCTTCGTCTCGCCGCCGCCGGCCACCCCTCCGTCGCCGTTCGTCGCCGCGTCTGTTGTCGGGTTCGTCTCGCCGCCCTCTTTCCGTTCCCGTGCTCCGCGTCTCCATCCGCTGCCGCCAACTGCGCCCTGCAGATCGCCGCGTACGCGCACGCGTTTATTGTTCCGGGAGCCGTAGTTGACCGTGTGTGTACGTGCAGGTAGAACCACGACGCCGGAACCGACCGTCGCCGCCGTCCGGAGCTCGCCGGAGTTCGTTTCGCAGTCCGTTTCCGGTAAGACAGCAGCCACCGTCAGATCTCAGATCAGCGGCATAGATCATTCGTTGACTGGTCAGCATCCCAGGCGTTGACTAGTCAGACGCCCAGTCAGCGCCCAGTCATCAGACACAAGTTGACTGGGTTAATTTCGTTAATCCTATTAGTTGACAGATTTCGGTAGAATCTTGTAAATTGCGTAGAAATTAAACCGCTTGGCCAAAAATTGCAAATAAAATATGCACGAGTTCAGTGAGTCGTGTAGAATCTCGCTGTAGCTTTGGTTCAGACTTTTACTGTCAGGTTTAGTACAGTTTAATCAAACTAGTTAGTGGCCTTTTCGGAGTAATAAATTCGTAGTAAAAGTTTCGTAGCTCCAAAAATCGCGTATGATATGTCCCTGAACTCGTGTGAACGAGGGGAATCTCATCGTGAAATAAAAAGATAGGCTTACAGTAAAAACTTCTGCAGTATTTGTCTAATGGATTTCTGCAGAGTTTTAATTACTCGGGATGTTTTATAACTCCTTTTTGAGTAATTCCAATTGGTACAGTTTCTTATCAGCGATGCCTATGCGGTAGAATTTTTCCAGGATTTTACGAACTGTTTACTACCGGTAGTGAATTATTTAAGTTCTAGCTCTAGTAGTGATCACTACTTTTGGTTAATAGTTTCCCTTGCGCCAAATCTATTTTCCATGCATGTATTCGGTAGTAATATGTATTAGTATTATGTGGTGCAGCTGTAGCACCAATTCACTTGCCGTTCTTGCATTCATGCATCATCTTTGTTGCATATGTTTGTGAATTGTTTGTTTATGAATGCAATTGTGTCCTGTAGATTGTGTGGAGTGCAACCCTTGCTCGTGTGTGGATTGTTCCTCCGACCGCTACAACCAAGGCAAGTAGATGCTACTTTGTTCATGATATCGTCCTACTATTTTCAATGCATTGTCGTGTATTTTGTAGATGCATGTGTAGGATGATACTATCGCTATGCTATGTCCTATTATGTGGTAGGACCCTCTTTGTAGATGAACCACCGTTGGTAGATGTGCTTAGCCATGCTTGATGAACGAGGGCTGGATTACATCATTGATACTTGTTTTCTCAAAGTATTGGTTTGTGAAAACTAAAAACAAATTAATCAATGAACCCCCTGGGTGTGATGGTATTGATAAATTTTGGTGGTTTCATTGCGGAAAGGCACCCAGGTATCAAGAGAGAATGATTGGCTTCTTTATTGTGTAGCTTACGTGTACAACCATGTGCCAATAATGAAATGGGCGGTTGGTTGGACTTAGTAGGTTGTGGTAACTTGAACCCGCGTATCCAGAGATGTAGAATTTTGGTAGGTTAGACCGGTGCGCGTCGGGATTGAGGAGCTACTTCCCGAACAGTCTCTTCTTGGACTTCTCCCTATCATCACCCAAAATGAGAGTGATGGTACGAGCTGGGCTGGCCAAGTCACATGGGTAAAGTGTACTAACCTCTGCAGAGTGTTCAATCTAATCGATTAGCCGTGTCCCCGGTTATGGACAACTGAGTTGCTAGATATTGATTCCATGACATGTTTCTCGCTCATTCTAATTTCATAATTGCTTTAACATTGTTGGGTTAACTTAATTGGGATCTTTTCAAAGAAAATTCAAAACTGTTTATGAAAGTAGGACAAAGTTATTTGCAAATGCCAGCCAGACACAGCTCCACTTGTCAAATATGCATGTAGATGTTAGTACTATTGTCTCCATTACTAGTTCTACTTTCCATACATTCCATGTATTGACCCTTCGAGGCTTTTGCGTTTTATGCTGCAGGTTATTCCGATTCTGATTGATCGTTATAGGCCACGGTACTCCACTCGGCACTTGTTCACTTGTGGGCAATTTGAAGATTGGAGGATTTACTCGCTTTTGTTGCTACCTGAACAATTTGAGCTAGCTTTATGCTAAGCTTTTATATTGTAATAATGGTACTCTGGATCTTTGTAGATCATGATACACGGTTATTTGCTATGATTATCTATCTTACTCTATTGTGGGCCAATGAACCGATCCAGGGATTGGCATGTCACATAGAGGCCACGGTCTTATCAGAACCGGGGTGTCACAGGATGGTATCAGAGCCCGTGTGTCGACTGTAGGATCGTGACCTAGGATTGGATTAGGAAGCCATAGAATTATTAAGCCTATATTAACACTGTCTTTTCTCTTATGCCTTTCACCCTCGTAAATTCTTACCATATGCTATTCTCACACTTTCCTCTTTTACTTGATATATGGGAGACGTCAGGACTGAGTATGTCACCATGGAGTCACCAAGGCCCTTTGCAAGGCAGTTAGCTCAACTCTCTCAGTCATTGGGATTGCCACTGCCTATGTTCAAGGGAAGAAGGCTGTACACCTATGGATATGGAGAGGATGCATGGGAGATCACTACCTTCATATTCAGAGATGCCGCCTTGCCAAACCCCGCGCACTTGGTCTACACCAAGATATACTGCAACTGGGGACTTGGAATCAACTTGGCTGTACATGAAGCCCTGTCTCGCCAGTGCCACTATGTCCGACACCTGCTGCCTGCAGATTCACCCTACCGTGATTATGGAAGGCGTGATTAAGATGGGAACATTGTGGTTACCCCGGGCGACAGGAACAACATGCCGCCCCGTCGGAGGCACATAGAGGACATGGAAAGAGAGAATGGAGCTCTAGCAGAGAAGGTGAGGATGTTGAAGGAGATAGCAGACTTTACTAGCAATGGAATGGTGGTCCAAGGACAGGAGATTGACACTTTGCATGAAGCTGTGGGAGTTCTGGAGACTGCCCTGATAGCCAGAGATGAGACCATAGCCCATCTTCATGGCACTGTGCAACAGAATACCCAGAGCATACAACAGTTGCAAGGGACCGTCCAGGAAAGGGACCAAACCATTGAAGCTATGACAGCCCAGATTGCCGCTCTCCAAGCACAGCTGAATCCACCCTCTGATGATGATAATGGATATGATGGCAACAATGGGGATGATGATGACAGTGGAGATGATGATGATGAGGACGAGGATGATGATGATGGAGACGATGATGGTGGAGGAGATGAAGCTGTTGCAGTTGCAGCTGAGGATGAAGAAGAAGAGGAGGATCCAGAAGAGGTGGAGTTTGAAGTCTCAAGTGATGGTTCAGGATAGGTGTACACTCCGCCGCCATGGTTGTACCGCGAGCCGAAGCGCCAACGCATGACCGCAAGGACCTACATCAACCTCTTCAAGAAATAGATAGAAGTCCACCAATTAGTCCATGTTAGGCGAATTCGTTAGGATTAGGCTCGATCGTTGTGAAACTTAGTTCGTGTTAGTTTAAAAGTGTTTAGTTGCTTATTTGTGTACTCCAATATCCCAGGATTTATTTGTGCGAATTTTAATGAAAGAGTTATGGCAATTTGGTTACTATCTGTGTGTTTTTCGCTGCAGTTTTCTGCTGATACAGCAGTACTGCGAGATTTTTCATATTTTTCTGGTAACTCGGAAAAATCTGAAAAAAATTGGGCTGATGCGAAACTCTCTGAGCTATATGCACAAAAATTGGCTTAATTTTCTGACGAGTTTAAGTCAGGCGGAAAAATTCGTGATTGCTGCTGGACAGTTCTGGTAGAATTGCTGTTTTGTTGATTAGTTGATCTATTGTTTAGTTAACCATTGCCAACTCTTGCAAAACTATTTCAGTAGTTATATACTGCTAGGACAACACCTGGGATGTTGCTGGACCGCTTGTTTGTTGATGTGTTGCTTGCTTGTGATTGTCTGCCATTGCTTGTTGTTGTTTGATCATATGCATGGGGGACACATAGATTGTGCACAGCGAGCTGTTTCACTCAAAACCCCGGATGGTAAGAGAATTAGATTCAAGTCGGCTGCACGACCGAGAAGGTGTAAGTTGAATTCTCTTAAGGGGGTTAGCATGGATACTGTGCCAGTGATTAGGGATTACCCCGACGTGTTTCTGGAGGAACTGCCAGGGATGCCACCTGACAGAGATGTAGAGTTTCTTATCGACCTGATGCCGGGGACAGGACCTATAGCAAAGAAACCATATAAGATGGATGTCGATGAGCTGATGGAATTGAAGAAACAGTTGAAGGAACAACTGGAAAAGGGATTCATTCAGCCTAGTGCGTCGTCATGGGGAGCACCTGTTCTATTTGTGGAGGACAAAGACAGCACCAACAGATTAGTGGTAGACTATCGTTCGCTGAATGAAGTAACCATTAAGAACAAGTACCCTCTGCCGAACATAAATGACTTGTTTGATCAACTGGAAGGAGCAAAGGTGTTCAGCAAGATTGATCTGCGATCAGGCTACTTTCAATTGAAGATCCGGAAAGAGGATGTACCAAAAACCGCCTTCACCACTAGGTATGGTTTATATGAGTATACAGTTATGTCTTTTGGACTAACGAATGCCCCGGCATACTTCATGACCATGATGAACAAGGTATTTATGGAGTATTTGGACAAGTTCGTGGTGGTGTTTATTGATGACATACTGATATATTCCAAGGATGATGCTGAGCATGAGAAGCATCTGCGACTGATTATGGAGAAGCTGAGGGAACACAAGCTGTATGCCAAATTCAGCAAGTGTGAATTCTGGCTTAACACTGTGGGATTTCTTGGACACGTAGTGTCAGGAGAAGGAGTCGCTGTTGATCCAAGCAAAGTGACTGCAGTGACAGAGTGGGAAGCACCCAAGAATGCGGGAGAGATTCGAAGCTTTTTGGGACTTGCTGGATATTACCGAAGGTTCATAGAAAACTTTTCCAAGATTGCTAAGGCGATGACTGAACTTCTGAAGAAGGAGAGGAAGTTTGAATGGTCAGACGTATGTGAAGCCAGCTTTCAGGAACTGAAGCGTCGACTAGTAACTGCGCCTGTTCTGTGTTTACCAGATCTTCAGAAGGATTTCCAAGTGTATTGTGATGCCTCACGACAAGGACTTGGGAGTGTGCTGATGCAAGATGGGAGAGTAGTGTCATATGCCTCGCGACAACTCAAGCACCATGAGCGGAATTACCCCACACACGACTTGGAGTTAGCGTCAGTGGTTCATGCGCTCAAGGTATGGAGGCATTACTTAATGGGAAAACACTGTGATGTGTACACCGACCACAAGAGCCTGAAGTACATATTTACACAGAAGGAACTGAACATGAGACAAAGGAGATGGTTGGAACTTATCAAGGATTATGATATGAATCTACAATACCACCCAGGAAAGGCCAATGTAGTAGCAGATGCTCTGAGCCGGAAGGTTTATGCCAATGGATTGACAATTGGTGAATTGCCTGAGGATTTGTGCAAGCAATTCAAGGACCTTAGACTGGAGGTAGTATCTGAAGGGTACTTAGCAACAATGGAAGTCCAACCGACGCTTCAAGACAGAATCAAGAAGGCTCAAGTGGGAGACAAGGAAATAGAAGAAATAAAGGAGAAGATGAAGGAGAACCGGGAAAAGGATATTCGCGAGGATGAGCATGGTACCTTGTGGTATGGAGATCGTTTGTGTGTTCCCAACGATCCCGAGATAAGGAAGTTGATTCTGCAGGAAGCTCATGACTCGCCATATTCCATACATCCGGGCAACACAAAGATGTATATGGATTTGAAGAGCAGATTTTGGTGGAACAACATGAAGGGAGATATCGCCAAGCATATTGCCCTATGTGATGTATGTAGCCGAGTGAAGGCAGAACACCAGAAGCCAGCAGGATTGCTACAGCCGTTGCCTGTGCCGGATTGGAAATGGGATAGAGTGGGAATGGACTTTATCACAGAACTGCCCAGGACCAGGTCGGGATATGACTCTATTTGGGTAGTGGTCGACCATTTGACCAAGGTAGCCCACTTTATACCGGTGAAGACGACCTATACGAGTGCAAAGTTGGCCAAGATTTACATGGACAAGATTGTGTGCCTACATGGAGTTCCCAAGAGTATCGTATCTGATAGAGGCACCCAATTTACCTCGCACTTCTGGCGCCAGCTGCACGAGTCACTTGGTACTAGATTGGAGTTTAGCACGACGTTTCACCCACAGACTGATGGACAGACCGAGAGGGTGAATCAGATTTTGGAGGACATGCTAAGAGCTTGCGCCTTGGCTCATGGTTCTAGTTGGGATGAGAATTTGCCGTATGCCGAGTTTTCCTACAACAACAGCTATCAAACCAGCATCAAGACGTCACCGTTCGATGTGTTATATGGGAAACGGTGCCGAACACCATTGCTATGGGATGGAGTAGGAGAACGTCAGTTGTTTGGACCTGATTTGATCAAGGATGCTGAGGAGAAGGTCGCCTTGGTTAGAGATAGGCTGAAGGTAGCACAATCAAGACAGAAGAGCTATGCTGACGCCAAGCGCAAGGAAGTGGTGTATGAGATAGGTGATAGAGCATACCTCAGAGTATCGCCGCTTCATGGAATTAAGAGATTTGGTATTAAGGGTAAGCTGGCACCTCGATTTATTGGACCGTATCGAGTCTTAGCACGCAAAGGAGAGGTTGCTTATCAGTTGGAGTTGCCAGAGGCTCTGTCTGCTGTTCACAATGTGTTCCACGTGTCCCAGCTGAAGAAGTGCCATCCGGAGATGGTGGATACACTATTGAGAGACACTGTACCGCTAGAAGAGGTTCAGCTTGAGAATGATTTGACCTATGAGGAGAAACCAGTCAAGATTCTGGAGACAGCAGAAAGGACTACCCGTACCAAGACAATCAAGTTTTGCAAAGTACAGTGGAGCCACCACACTGAATAGGAAGCCACTTGGGAGCGTGAAGATGACATCCGAGAGGACTACCCACACCTATTTGCTAGCCGCGCCGAATCTCGAGGACGAGATTCATCTTAAGGGGGTTAGTCTTGTCACATCCCAAATTTTAGATTTGGTCTTGCATATTATTCATTGCATCGCATCATATCTTACCATGCATTACCGTCGAGTAGAGAGGTTCGGCGAAACGCCTATTGCAAAACCCTATTTTGTTTCGATCCAAGTTTCTTACGGGGAGCTCTAGTAAGACTTGCTACAACCACCCCTGTAGGTTCGAGCTTTCGCTCAAACTTCGACTGAAGGTTGTGCCCCTCGACGATACGAACCCGTAGGCGCGAAAATCGCTCCAATCGGAGTTCGTATGCAAAAGACTCGGACGTTTTAGTAAACCGCCGGAAAACGGTCTGAAAATCCGGACCGATTTCCGAATTAGAGTTAAATCTGGACAGATTCAGGTCAGGATTTTTTTTCTTTTTCTTCTTCTCTCGCGTGGGACTTCTTAAAGAGGGGCCACCGCTGGCCTTGGGACCCGTGCCCCGCCCCCACTCGACCCAACCCCGCCGCCGCCATCTCCCTGCGTGCGCGCTCCCAGGCACGAGCACGTACGCCGCCTGCCACCTTCGCCTCGCCGCCGCCGGCCACCCCTCCGTCGCCGTTCGTCGCCGCGTCTGTTGTCGGGTTCGTCTCGCCGCCCTCTTTCCGTTTCCGTGCTCCGAGTCTCCATCCGCCGCAGCCAACTGCGCCCTGCAGATCGCCGCGTACGCGCACGCGTTTATTGTTCCGGGAGCCGTAGTTGACCGTGTGTGTACGTGCAGGTAGAACCACGACGCCGGAACCGACCGTCGCCGTCGTCCGGAGCTCGCCGGAGTTCGTTTCGCAGTCCGTTTCCGGTAAGACAGCAGCCACCGTCAGATCTCAGATCAGCGGCATAGATCGTTCGTTGACTGGTCAGCATCCCAGGCGTTGACTAGTCAGACGCCCAGTCAGCGCCCAGTCATCAGACACAGTTGACTGGGTCAATTTCGTTAATCCTATTAGTTGACAGATTTTGGTAGAATCTTGTAAATTGCATAGAAATTAAACCGCTTGGCCAAAAATTGCAAATAAAATATGCACGAGTTCAGTGAGTCGTGTAGAATATCGCTGTAGCTTTGGTTCAGACTTTTACTGTCAGGTTTAGTATAGTTTAATCAAACTAGTTAGTGGCCTTTTCAGAGTAATAAATTTGTAGTAAAAGTTTCGTAGCTCCAAAAATGGCTTATGATATGTCCCTGAACTCGTGTGAACGAGGGGAATCTCATCGTGAAATAAAAAGATAGGCTTACAGTAAAAACTTCTGCAGTATTTGTCTAATGGCTTTCTGCAGAGTTTTAATTACTCGGGATGTTTTATAACTCCGTTTTGAGTAATTCCAATTGGTACTGTTTCTTATCAGAGATGCCTATGCGGTAGAATTTTTCCAGGATTTTACGAACTGTTTACTACCGGTAGTGAATTATTTAAGTTCTAGCTCTAGTAGTGATCACTACTTTTGGTTAATAGTTTCCCTTGCGCCAAATCTATTTTCCATGCATGTATTCGGTAGTAATATGTATTAGTATTATGTGGTGCAGCTGTAGCACCAATTCACTTGCCATTCTTGCATTCATGCATCATCTTTGTTGCATATGTTTGTGAATTGTTTGTTTATGAATGCAATTGTGTCGTGTAGATTGTGTGGAGTACAACCCTTGCTCGTGTGTGGATTGTTCCTCCGACCGCTACAACCAAGGCAAGTAGATGCTACTTTGTTCATGATATCGTCCTACTATTTTCAATGCATTGTCGTGTATTTTGTAGATGCATGTGTAGGATGATACTATCGCTATGCTATGTCCTATTATGTGGTAGGACCCTCTTTGTAGATGAACCACCGTTGGTAGATGTGCTTAGCCATGCTTGATGAAAGAGGGCTGGATTACATCATTGATACTTGTTTTCTCAAAGTATTGGTTTGTGAAAACTAAAAACAAATTAATCAATGAACCCCCTGGGTGTGATGGTATTGATAAATTTTGGTGGTTTCATTGCGGAAAGGCACCCAGATATCAAGAGAGAATGATTGGCTTCTTTATTGTGTAGCTTACGTGTACAACCATGTGCCAATAATGAAATGGGCGGTTGGTTGGACTTAGTAGGTTGTGGTAACTTGAACCCGCGTATCCAGAGATGTAGAATTTTGGTAGGTTGGACCGGTGCGCGTCGGGATTGAGGAGCTACTTCCCGAACAGTCTCTTCTTGGACTTCTCCCTATCATCACCCAAAATGAGAGTGATGGTACGAGCTGGGCTGGCCAAGTCACATGGGTAAAGTGTACTAACCTCTGCAGAGTGTTCAATATAATCGATTAGCCGTGTCCCCGGTTATGGACAACTGAGTTGCTAGATATTGATTCCATGACATGTTTCTCGCTCATTCTAATTTCATAATTGCTTTAACATTGTTGGGTTAACTTAATTGGGATCTTTTCAAAGAAAATTCAAAACTGTTTATGAATGTAGGACAAAGTTATTTGCAAATGCCAGCCAGACACAGCTCCACTTGTCAAATATGCATGTAGATGTTAGTACTATTGTCTCCATTACTAGCTCTACTTGCCATACATTCCATGTATTGACCCTTCGAGGCTGTTGCGTTTTATGCTGCAGGTTATTCCGATTCTGATTGATCGTTATAGGCCACGGTACTCCACTCGGCACTTGTTCACTTGTGGGCAATTTGAAGATTGGAGGATTTACTCGCTTTTGTTGCTACCTGAACAATTTGAGCTAGCTTTATGCTAAGCTTTTATATTGTAATAATGGTACTCTGGATCTTTGTAGATCATGATACACGGTTATTTGCTATGATTATCTATCTTACTCTATTGTGGGCCAATGAACCGATCCAGGGATTGGCATGTCACATAGAGGCCACGGTCTTATCAGAACCGGGGTGTCACAGCTTTTTACATGTTTTCTCGTACTAACCTATTAACAAGTTGCCACAGTGCCAGATGCCTGTTTTTGGTTTCAGAAAATCTAGTAAAGAAATATTCTCGGAATTGGACGGGACAAACGTCAAAGTCAATTATTTTCCGTGGGGAACAAGAAGCCCAAAAGGGAGCTAGAGAGGCGGGCTAGGGCGCCCAGACCTCCCCTAGGCGCGGGTGGGCCCTGCCCCGCGCCTGGGAGGGGTGTGGGGCCCCTAGCCCCCGCCTCGGCCTCCACCTTCGCCTATAAGAAGCCCCCGATGCAGAAACCCTAAGTACCGAATCAAATCTCCACGAAACCGTCTGTAGCCGCCGCCACCATCATCCCTAGATTGGGGGGATCTAAAGTTCTTCCCGGCACCCTACCGGAGGGGAGATCATCCTGGAGGCCTTCTCTCCGGTATGATGCGTGAGTAGTTCTAACTTGGACTATGGGTCCATGTAGTAGCTAGATGGTTGTATCGCCTCCTTTGTGCTTTCATGTATAGATCTGGCGAGGTCCGTTCATGATCAGGATCTAATCTATTTGTAATCATGCATGTTGTCTTTGCGGGGATATGATGGATATTGAGATTATTATGCTGGTTTGATTAATGGTTTTGTCTTTATGATTCTATAATGTATGTGTTGTTTGTGATCTTGCATTCTCTCCATTGTTAGTAGCTATCTTGGCCAAGTAGTTGCTAGTGACTCAAAGAGGGGGTATTTATGCTCGATAGTGGGTTCATGCCTCTAGTTTCCAAGGGAAGTGACATAAATCTCTTCGGTTGTAGATGTGATGTTTCTACTAGGGAGAAAACAACGGTCTCTTGTTCATGGAACATGTGGACTATTTACCTTACACACTTTGCTTAAAGCAGTTGTCTGTTGCTTGCAACTTAATACTGGAGGGGGTTCAGATGATAACCTGAAGGTGGACTTCTAGTCATAGATACAGTTGGATGGCGGTCTATGTATCTTGTTGTATTGCCCAATCGAATATCGTAAGATCTTTTTGACTAGTAATTGCATTGTTATGCCTTGCTCAGTTCCTGTCAATTGCCCTGCTGTAATTTGTTTACCCTTCATGCCATGTTGTTTATCTAAGGAGAGCACCTCTAGTGAACTATGGACCCCGGTCGAATCTTTACCATTGATACATCTTCCACTATTACTTGTTTACTTGCTGCAAACCATTACCTTCCACACCATACGTTTAATACTTTGTTACAGCAAACCGGTGAGCTTGACAACCTCACTGATTCGTTGGGACAAAGTCTTGAGTTTGTGTTGTGCAGGTTTCCACATTGCTTGCAACACCTTTGAGACGTTTCCTTCCTTCCTCCTTCAGGTTCGATAACCTCGGTCTCTACTGAGGGAAACTTGTTTCTATGCTCATCACACCTTGCTCTTGGGGTTCCAACGAAGTGTCCCACGTCAACACTGGGTGCACGCATCATTCGGCTTCAAATCCAAGAATGTGCATACTCGTTGACAACTAAGCTTAAATTCATTTAGAATTTTAAACCGGCGGTAGGAGTACCTTTTACACCAAGGACCTAAAAAGGAGAAAAATTACATCGAGGTCCATACATCTAGCACAAATGACCCTACAATTACATCGAGGCAAAAAAATTCTTGGATATGGGATCTTCAATATAATGTATATGATGTAGATATAGACATGACCTTGGTCGTTCGGCTTCAAATCCAAGAATTTTCATACTGATTGACAAGTAAGCTTAAATTCGTTTAGAATTTTAAACCTGCAGTAGGAGTACTTTTCCAAATCTTGTAATGTGAGAAAAAAATTATTGTTGAAAATCAGGGTGAAAAGAAACTTTTGTTTCTAAATGGAAACTTAAAATCCCATCTTGAACAAACTTTAATTAAAGTTTGAATTCAACAAAATTAAAATCTAGAGAAATGCATTCCTCAATGAATGTATCTGGAAATTTAAACACTTGGAAAATAAATCCAAACCCAAAACCCTAATGGAATAAAAATCGTTTCCAAGTTATCCGCAAGCCTATGGATCTGATCCATATAAAAGCTGCCAAGCAAACATTTCAAAATGTTCAAGAATGACAAATAGAAATATTATAAAACCATAGAAATTAGATTCACATAATTTGGAGCCATAGATAAAATCTTATGAACTTCAATAAGATAAGGAAAAATAATTTCCAAAGCAAATAAAGCACTTATCTAAAATCCATACCAAATGGTGAGCAAATAATCCTAAGGATAATTAAAAGGATAAATAAATATTAAATAAGATTTTATAAATTGGAATCACCAAGTTTGGATCTCTAAATAAAAAGATAAGGATTTTATAAGATAAAGAAAGAAATATTAATTAAAGAATATTTAAAGACCAAATCAAATCGTGGCCAAATCCATAAGCAAATGGAATGAATATAATCCAAATCCAAATAAAATAAAAGGATAAAGACTTTCCAAAATAAAACAAAATGGCATTAAACCATTCTATCCCTACTTTGAGAAAGGCAAATCTCTAATAAGAATGATCATTTAAATCATGAGAAAATGATATTTGGAATTTACCCAAGTGAAACAAAAGTTGTTTAATCAACTTAAATAAAATAAATCTTCCAAATAAACTTTAGGGAATTAAAACTATATTTAATCCCATTGGAATTAAAACAAATACCCAATCCTAATTCATTAATAAATCATATTCCAAATAATTCAAGATGAATTATTTGAACCCAAATAATCAAATAAAAACCTACTGAAAATATTTGGAAAGTTTAAGAAATTAGATGGTGTTTTGAAAATTTTATTAAATCCTATCTAATTTAAAAATTAGAGCCTATTTGGAATAATTAAAAGATCTTAAAGAAGAATAAAATTATTCTAAAATGATTCCAGAATGTTTTAGTAATCAATATTTAAATCTTCACAAATTTTGGCAAAGGTTTGAAATCAAATTGAGGTTTGAATAGATTAAACAAAATCAAAACAGAATTAAAGAAAAGGAAAAAGGAAAAAACAAACAGAACAAAAAAAAAGGTAAAAGACCCAGCCCAACTAGCCTGGCCCAACTAAGCCCAGCCAGCCCACTCCCTCTCTCCCCGCGAGAAAACGCTTCGCACCAGTGAACTCACCCGCAGCGTCACTGATAGAAGGACCCCACCACACCCATCTCTCTCTCGCTGCCAGACGACCCCACGCCCACGTCACCTTCTTCCTCCCCGCGACGACCCCGCCCCTCATTCCTCCCCGGCCGTTCTGTCGCCGTTACCTCGCGTTAATACGCAGTAACCTCGCCATTAAACGCCCCTGCGACCACGCCTACTTAAGCGCCAACATCTCCTCTCCCTTTCCCCTCCGTCACCTCACCATAGCATGCCCCCAGGCTGCCAAATTTTCCTCTGCACCACCCTCTGTTCCGACGCTCTCCGGTGACGATTCCGGCAGCCCCTCACCGCCCCTTTCCTCCTCGAGCACACTAGCATCTTCCCCAACCTCTGGCACACCTCACAGTACCTTCCATTCATCCGCGCGTGCAGTAAATCGTCAACAACACCATCACTGAGCAAGCGCCGCCGCCTGCTACCTCTCCGGCGAGCTACTGACGCCCAACCCGTGCGCCCCTTGCTCCCTGGTGAGTATTCTAGCGACCCTTGAACCCGGGCGCACCTTCCTGATGCATTGTTTTTATCGTTTGCGTCCCAGAGACTCGCCCCTGTCGATGTCTGACCGCACCCGAGGCACGGCTCAACTCCGACGAGCGATTCTCATCGACCCCGTTGAACTTCCTCACGCCACTGCGAACCTGGTAAGCCACACCCTTCCCTCTCTCGCTTCCTGTAACCGCCGCGACATCGTAGCCAGACACGCCGCCGCCACCTGCCGCCGCCAGCGCCGCCCGACTCTAGCAAGTGTGCTGTGCGCCGTGCGATTAAGATCCAGCGGTTAGGATAGAAACTAGACGAAGGGGTAAGTAACACCTGTGCGCCATGCGATGTAACTTAAATCCAACGGCTGCCATCGCTCGATCCAACCGAAGCGGTATGGGCGAATAGGATTAAGACACGTGGCCTCTGTTTGATTTAAAAACCAGAGTTTGATGTATTAGATTTCCAAATTTGTAAATTGCATAACTTTTAATCTACACGTCCAAATTTTGCAAACTTTATATCAATGGATTCAGAAAAACCATCCCTAGCCAACCATGCCATTTGTTTAATAAAAAGCTTCTGTTAAATTGTTTGTTTTTACAGAAACTTGTGTATGCATGTTTAGGTTATAAAATTTGTTCGAAAATGATTTTGGGGATAAAATCTTTTGCAAATGGTGTGTTTTGAACCTACTGACCATAGGAAACAAATTATGGTTTCAAAAATGTATTTGGTGAAGCAAAAGAACAAATCTTTGATTTAAATCATTTCTAGCCAAATAAAAATATGGTTTAATTATTAAAAATGGTTTTGGAAGAAAACCTTTGAGAAATGTTTTGGAAATAAACTCTCTGACCCTAAACACAACGTTATATGGTTTGAAAACATATTTTGTGAAACCTATAGAATTTTTCCTTATTAAAAGCATTTCTTCACCACATAAAATAATGACTTAGTCTAAAAATGGTTTATGAAGTAAAATCTTATACAAATGATTTTTGACACTTTATAAATGACCATTAGGTGTTTTCAAATGTTTATGAACCATTAGAAACCACTTTTACAAATAAAACAATCTTTAGCATGCTTGCATGCATGGGTTTGATACTATTATTTTATGTGTTGAATTGCTTGAATGGTAGATTGAAATATTGTTTGCTTGATTGAATTGTAGTGATTTGAAGTGAGTGAACATTTCAAGAACAAGGAAGTGAACTTATACTCTCTACCAAAAAGGCAAGTGATGCTTCATACTTTTGTCCCATTATTTTCACTATGCATTAGTGATATTTCTAAGTAGGACTTGCATGGAATTTTGCTAAGTGTAAACTATGCCATGGGAAATCCTAGTAGATGAAACCTTAGTAAAATTTCCTAAGTTAAGATTCCTACTACTATCATTGCTTAGCTTAGCTAGTAGAAAACAAGGGTGGAATATATATTCATGCTATAGAAAATTTCTAAGTCCGAGGACTTGAGTTTTGTTTAATAAAACAACTAAGTGAATGAATCACCTGGGTGGAATGGAAGGAATGGTTTGTGTTGAGTGGTTCACAAGGCCCATTTCTATGGTTTACCTTGTGTATCTCACTTGTGGATGGCCACCCAAGAACAAAGAGATTTGAGATGTCAAATGTTGAGAAGCTTCAAGTGCAGCCACTTGGCAATATGGGCTCTGCCTGGATCATATAGGTTGCAAGAACTTAGCCAAATGGACAGTTGGTGGTAAGGGATGATATGTTGGAACGCGTCCATTCTGGTCTAAGGGAAGGCTTCTGAAAGATCTTGTCTTGGTGAAACCAAGTCTTGTGGGGAAAGTGCACCACCTCTGCAGAGTGTAAAATCTAAGTACTTAGCCATGTCCCTGGCAAAGGACAATTTGAGCATCAAGACATGGAAGCTATCAAGAATCTCATCATCCAAATTTCTAAGTTAAAAACTTGTGGTTGAACAAGGGTTGAAGGATCACCAATTTCTATTGGGAGATGCCTTGGGAAAGATTATTTTGTCAAGCAAAACTTAGTGTTTTAAAATGATAAGGAAAATCTATTTGAGCAAAGCAAGCCTAAGCTCCACTTAGCCAAATGCATATAGATGATAGACTCCACTATACTACCATAGTATCACTTGCCAATACAATTCAAATGTATTGACCCTTGTGGCTGTAACTTGTTATGTTGCAGGTTTGTTTGATATTAGTGAAGTTAAATGAATAGGATTACAAGTCTACAACCAACATGTCTGCCTGTGGCACTTTGAAGATGAAGGACCCCATGCTTATAGATATTCTGCTGCAATGTAATTGTTTGATGAGATTTTGTACTACAATCTCATCCCTGAAAGCAAAAGAAAGTCACACTTAATGTATATCGTATGATCAAGTTTCGTACATGTGTGGCCAGCGTGCTCATGTTGTACATGCTCCTCTCGGAAGCATGTCACGACACTAGTGCATGAAATCATGGAGAGAAGAAATTAAGCACCCAAATATTCATGCATCGAAGGATCAGGTTGCTCCAGATAATCATGTACTTACTATACGCAGGTAACGTATATCCTGATGAGTTAGAAGGAGGCGGCCGGTGTAGTGCATGTATGTACATGTATGTACGTGCCTCACAGTCGAGCCAGCTCTCGTTACGTGCCAGATGTGTATACGGCCGGGTCGCACGCGCAATCGACCGCCGTAATACCAATCCGTGTGGGTATCACACAAAGGGGTAAGTACAGAGTCGAAATTCTCGGAACTAACTAGCGTGCAGTTAACAAGAACAAAGAGGATCGACGAAGTCGCTTCCGAAGATCGCTCCTGGCTGAGACGACGCGAATGGCCTCACGACCTTATCCTATTCACGTCTCCTGCCTATAAAAGGCGCAGCTCTCGTAATCGGAGAGAGGACGACGCCGCACACACCACACGCCAGCTCCCAAAGCGAAAGCTCTCGCCGGCCGGAGGCAGAGCTCTCGCACCTCGCACCCAGGAAATCCCATACACACGTACAGCTAGCCAAACTCCAATCTCTAATCTCCAATTCTCATACACGCACGCTCTACATCATGGTTAAATCTCTCTCTCTTTTTCTCTTTTCCTCTCTACAGCATACACGCACACATGCACATGAGCCGCGCCCGAGACGACGGCCTCGAGGGCGTGCGGCTGTCGGTGCCGCCACCAAGACGACGGACTCGGGGGCGCGCGGCCGACGGCGTGCAGCCCGGCGCCATCTCCAACGCCACCAAGAGGACGGCCTAGACGGCGCGGCTGCCGTCGTGAAGCCCGGCGCCATCTCCATCTCCGCCGCCACCAAGACGACGGACCGGGGGCGCGCGGCTGCCGGCATACAGCCCGGCGCCACCTCCATCTCCGCCGCCACCAAGAGCACGGCCTCGAGGACGTGAGGCTGCCGGCGTGCAGCCCGGCACCATCGCCATCTCCATCTCCGCCACCACCAAGACGACGGACCCGGGGGCGCGCGGCTGCCGGCGTGCAGCCCGGCGCCATCTCCATCTCCGCCACCACCAAGACGATGTCCCCGTGGGCACGCGACTGCCGGCGTGCAGCCCGGCGCCATCTCCAATGCCACCAAGAGGACGGCCTAGCCGGCGCGGCTGCCGTCGTGCAGCCCGGCGCCATCTCCATCTCCGCCGCCACCAAGACGATGGACTCAGGGGGGCGCGGTTGCCGGCGTGCAGCCCAGCGCCATCTCCCTCTCCATCGCCACCAAGACGACGGCCCCAAGGATGTGAGGCTGCCGTCGTGCAGCCCGGCACCACCGCCATCTCCACTCTGGTGTGGCGCGCCAAAGACGGCGGCCTTTCGACTGTCGGCGTGCCGTAGCGGCGGGCATAGGCAAAAGCGCCGCCGACTTGCAATCCGGCGACATACGCCACCTCCATCTCTTCCCCCATCGAGCCATAATCTACGGCGGCACCGAAGACGATGGAGGCGTGGAGCCCAGTACCCCCTCACGCCGGAGAAGCATGCCGAAGACGATGACGAGAAGGCAGTCGGCATGCATTCGGCGCCACGTTCATCTCAATGAGCCATGCTGCCTAAGACGGCGACGGGGCTGCCGGCGTGCAGCCCAACCTTTATTCACCTCCTACGGACGCCAACAAGACGACGGCCCCGACGGCGCGTGGCTGCCGGCGCGCAGCCCGGCACCATCTCTCCTCCCATCGAGCCCGGCGCCTTCTTCACTCCGGCGAGGCGTGACGAAGACGAGTGATGGCGGGGCTGCTAGTATGCAAGCCATCGCCATCTCCACCTCTGCAAGCCATAGGCGATGGCGTCGGGGTGTCTATCTACAACCCGGTGCTAGCTCTATCTCCATGAAGCCAGCGGGCATAGGCGAAAGTGCCGCCGACTTGCAGTCCGGCGGCATACCCCACCTCCATCTTCATGAGCCCGTGAGACGACGCTCTTGTCTAGGACGACAGCCGTGAACTCGGCGTCGGACTGAGACGAGGTGTCGACCACGCTAGCTACACCACTTGTGGCGCACGTCGGTTTTGCACTGATGCCGATCTCCGCCAACACTTACTCCTGCGAGGCATACCCCTTGCGCACCCCGACGAGGCTGCTGGTCGTCGAGAAGTCTCAGCTGAGCGGACCCATGCTACTCCAACTCCAACTACACCGACGCCGTCAAGACCGACGAGGCACGACGGCGAGGGCGGGCGTGGCCGGAGCAAAGGCCACGCTACTCGCGGCGCGTGTACCGACGAGGACACGGGCTCTACCGCCGCCCACACACACACCACCACCACATCATGCATGGAGAACGCGAAGCGAAGACGACGAAGACGACCACGCGGCTTAATCGGAGGTGTCTCGCGGCGTAACCCGCGGGAGTAATTAACCGGGTGCCTTCCGAGGCCCCGGGAACCATGAGATCGCAATCGCCCTAGTCAGGTTGGCCGCGCAAGCAGGCCACGGAGCGCACTGTATTAGGGATTTGTACTTTGTTTCTCCATGAGAGATTAATGAAATGCATCTTCCCTGCCTTTTTCTTGTGTACTACGGTACACTGGCACGCCCGCACTTCTTTTCTTTACCCCGGCGCATGAGAAAAACACGCTACCATTCTTCTCCCCTCGAGTAGCCTACGTTCGACTTTTCCAGAATGTTTTTCTCGTGTCAAACAAATTGGCACGCCCGGTGGGACCTGGTTCTCCTCCCATCTTTTCTCCGCTGTGGTCGTCAGAATCGTCTTCGCCCGTTCACCCAACCCACACAGCATCCTGCACGACAAGCCAACGGCGAGGACCTCCGCTGATCAAAGGTCATCTTCATGCAGGAGGAATCCCCCACGCCATCAACACGGAGCCCTGGGTGATCCACTTTGGATCATCCTTTCCGCCCATGGTGGTCGTTGAGGTCGGCACCAAGATGTTCATGCACCAAGCCCAGGAGCCAGCGCAGTTCCAAACTGCGCGATCCAAGAAGGCGCAAAGGCGGGCATCCGCCATGGCCAAGAAGGAGCGCCGCGAGTTGATGATCGAGGCGCGCGTCCTGTTGAAGGAGTCAACGGGACATGACGTCAAAGGGGACATGGGGGCGCCCCAACGCCTCTCTTCCAACATCGCCGACAAGCGGGCGGGAGCGGTGTCACTTCGCGCCCCTACCCCGCCTTTGCACCCGGAGCCGCCGATGCCAACACCTAGGCGCACCGGAGTGGAGCTTCTTGGAGGCTTGGAAGCCGCCTCCGATGACCTGCGGAGACTCATGGCAAACGCCCGTTTGTCAAAAAGCCCGCATCCACTAAGGAACTACAGGAGGAAGTGCCGTAAGGTACAACGCCTTCACCAGCTATTAAGCTCTCGCATCACTAGGAGCACGGTTCTTGCGGAAGATTGGTCCCTCGGCGCAAGGGACCTCGCGGACAAGGTGTTCACATGTACTAGCACTGAACCATCAGAGGTCAAGTTGGTGGTAAGAAGAGCCATCATGAAGGAGTTCTGGAAACGGTACTCCCGAAAAGAGTCCGTCTTGCCGGGCCCAACGCTCACCATCAACCTTGAAGACCCTCGAAGAATCATGTGTGCACCATGCTGCCACACTTCGGCGATCAATGGCCGCCCCATCCCCAACAACAACAGGTTCGCCGTTCTTCGGAACGAGGTACCTGCACCACGCGGAGAAGATCTACGGCAGGAGTTCCGCCGCTTGCAAGATCAAATGAATAGCATCCAGAGGCGGCTCCATGAGCAAGGAGCGCCAAGTTCTTCATCAACACCAGCTGGGGGCAGGATTAGGCACCAAGCCCCTAGTCATCGTCCTCAACATGAGCGCCATACCTTGGCGCCCCGACGCCAACCTTCACCCATCAGACATGCACACCGGGGGCATCCTAACATGCCCCCACGTTGGAACCGTTGGTCACGACATCAAGATGATGAGAGGGACCCTCGTCCCACTCAACAGTGGAGACCTAGGGATTCTCCACGAGATGCACTTCCACCACGGCCTTCATCCCCGCCTAGGCGTGGAGAGCGACTCCAAGTGCGCCCTGCAAGGGACGTGCCTACCACATCAATGTCGTGAGCTGCACCGCCTCTTCTACCAACTCCACCAGCACCCTCAAGAACCCGGCAGGTCCTCACAGAGAACCAACGCAAGCGCGAGAGGCGCCGGAGGAATCGCCAAGTTCTATACAAAGAACTCGAAGACCTGGTGCTCCGCCATACCCAAGTTCGGGTACGACCCGATGGTGGGGTCATTCAAGAAAGTCATAGGATCGGCTTCCGCATCTCTCCAAACCTGGAGCGGCACGAGCGGTACAATTACCTGCTCAGCCGCCTCGCTCCAAAACCACGCAAGATGCCCTGAGGGGGTGTCGAAAAAAGGGCGAAGCGGTTCCACCACCGCTTCCTTCAGCAAATCCTCAACAAGGCGATGAACAGGCGATGGACACATCGTCATCTTCGCCTCCTCGGAGGCAAAAGACACCAACACCGACAGCCACGCCAATGGAGGGCGTCGAGGAGACTCCAGCCGCAACTGCCTCCAACCCCGAGGCGGATCTTGGGGCTTCAACCTCCGTTGCCCCGGGAAAAGACAAGATGCCTCCCACAAAACCTCCGCTTACCTCTCCGCAAGGGGACGAGAAGATCGGAGATGATGCCCTTCATCAGGGGGATGGAAAGGAAAAGGAGGAAACAAAGAAGAACCTTGCTTTGTGCGGCACTGTTGCAGTGCACCCAAGGCTTGAGCCAAACGACGGTTGGCAACCTCCTCAAGTCACCCACGAGTTTGGCTATCCCTCGGATGAGGAGATCGCGCCGAACCCCAAAGCTGACTTCAAGAAGGCTTTCTTGCCACGCCTCGGCCATGTACGTTCATGGTTCAAGGGCACTGACGCGGAGGCCAAGGCCAACGCTTCTACAAGGGAAGAGGGAGCAAGATCCACTGCCCCATGCCTTCCCATCATGGCAGGGAAAGGCTCACTTTCTGATGGAGACTCGGGATATCACCCGGACATTTCGCCGCGACTCTACACCGACATCACCTCAAGACTCCCACGAGATCCCGACAAGTTGTTGCAGGTTGCAAGTCGACCTAGAGCCAAGACACGGCTAAGGTCTGTCGCACTTCGGAGTGTGACGGAAAGATCAGCCAAAGAGGAAGAGATTGAAAACTACGCCGACGATGAAGAGAGCTTCTCCGACTCTTCTTCCACCTCTTCGTTGGAGAAACTTACAAACTCCCCTCCATACCACGAGCTCACCACTTCGGTCCTATCGGACTGTGAAGATGGCCTTGAAGATCTCCATACCGCACCAGCCCACATGGCGGTAGACGGTGGAAAGAACGACGGCTCTGCATCCGCGCAGGCTAGTGCAGCGGCGGGGAGAGAAGCTGCACTGGAAGAAGAGATGAAGGAGCAGCGCCAGAAGATTGATCAATTGACATCCAAACTCGACCAGTTCATCGAGCTCATGATGAACAACAGCAACAACAACGGTGTCCCGCCACAAAGTGTACCACCAGGAGTAGTAGACCCACAAGTGGAGGAGTTGCAGGCGGGCGCTCTAACAAGTGCGCCACCCCATCATGAGCGCCAACACGAAGAAACAAGCACACATGCTCGCCAGTGGGCTAGACCCCCTGGTCCAGCCGACACAACGCCACAACAAAGCATGCTGAAAGGCTACCACGACATGCTTAAAGACATGGTGGACAAAATATTCGAGCAATTGAAGGTCGATAATGCTCCTCGCACCATGGGGAGAGAGCTGGAGAAGCCCTATTAATCATGGCACGACCTGGTGTCATTCCCTGCAGGGTGGCACCCACCAAAGTTCCGTCAATTCAATGGGACGGGTGATGCAAGGGAGCACTTGGCGTACTTCGAGGCGGCGTGCGGCGACACTGCAAACAACGCGTCACTTCTCCTTCGACAATTTTCAGGGTCCTTAACCGGCCCTGCCTTCCACTGGTACAGCCGCCTGGCGGTTGGATCCATCGAAAGTTGGTCAGGCATGAAGGAGGTCTTCAAGAAGCACTTCGTCGCCATGAAGAAGGACTTCTCTATCGTCGAGCTTGCACAAGTTCGTCAACGACGAGATGAGTCCATCGACGAGTACGTCATTCGCTTCCGCAACAGCTATGTGCGGCTCGCCCGGGAAATGCACCTTGAGGACGCCATCGAGATGTGTGTCCACGGGATGCAACAACATTGGTCACTCGAGGTCTCTCGGTGCGAGCCTAGGACCTTCAGTGCTCTTAGCACGGCAGTGGCAGCAACAAAGCTTGAGTTCGAGAAATCACCACAGATCATGGAGCTCTACAAGAACGCCACTATATTTGACCCGTCCAAGCGCTTTGCATCAACATCCAAGGCAACCAATAATGGGGCCAAGATGAAGGCACCGGCGGAGGCAAACACCACTAGGGTCTTCTCCTCCACACCCCAAGGCAATGTGCCAATGTTGGGCGCAAGAGGCGAGCAAGCTGGAGTAAGGCAACGACCCACGATGCAAGAGCTCCTCAAGAAGCAATACATCTTCCGCAGAGAGCTGGTGAAGGACGTGTTCAACCAGCTGATGGAACATCGAGCCTTGAACCTTCCAGAAGCTCGAAGACCCGATCAACTGGGGATGACAGATAATGCTTTGTTTTGCCCATATCATAGGTATGTGGGACACGTCATCGAGGACTGCGTCGCCTTCAAGGAATGGCTCCAGAGAGCCGTCAATGAAAAGAGGATCAACTTGGACCCGGAAGCTATCAATCCAGATTACCAAGCTGTGAACATGGTGAGCGTAGTTCTACCCTCTTCATCAAGGCAAGGCGATGAATATGAAGATGGATGGGCGCCCCTCTCACAAGTTGAGGGCCAACTATCCAACCTCGTCCCGGCGACAGCATCAACACCTCTCCTTCAACAGGATTCTACACCAACCATGTCCATGGAGAAGCCTTGGAGCACGGTCCGTCGGAAGCCATACCCAAGGGACCTTCCAACCCGACCTCCTCGTCTGACATCATCAACACGCTCTCCCCCAACAATTCTAAGGCGAGTTGATCCAATCCAACGCCGTCCCCCACCGAGGTTCGCCCCCAAGTCCGAGGGAGATGAGTCATTCCCCCGACCAGGGCGGGGACTACGCACTTTGGTGCAGTTCCTACCCCATGGTTGGGACCAAGGGCCAACAGAGGGTGTCGAAGGAGTACAAGATGAGGCCCGCTCCTCTCAAGCGCGAAACACGGCAAGTTGCAACGTCGTCCTCGACTACAAGGATGTGCCCAGCTCCGAGTCGGACGACATGTTCACTCCTGAAGAGCACGAGGCGTTCCACGCCGAAAGTGCCACAAAGAACCCGCAGGTGGAAGAGGTGAACATGAACCTGCGTGGGGGAAAGGTCTTACCCGACCCCCTGAAGGCCAAGCAAACAAGAGTGGACAAGCCGGCGGCCCAGAAGGAGGCAACACCGCATGAAGAGACACCAGAAGCGCATGATGGTGGGAAGGCGAAACCACAGGACATCGACTACAACATCATCGCCCACCTCAAGCGAATTCCAGCGCTCCTGAGTGTGCACGATGCGCTCATGCTGGTGCCAAACCTGCGTGAAGCCCTCATCAAGGCGCTCCAGGCTCCGGAGATCTATGAAGTGTGCATGGCGAAGCATCGTCTCTTGGCCAATCCCTTGTTCGTGAATGAGATCACGTTCGACGAAGAGGACAATCTCATCGAAGATGGTGCCCATAACTGCCCACTTTACGTGGAGGGAAACATTGGGGCCGCGCATCTTCGTCGGATCCTCATCGACCCAGGGTCTGCCATGAACATACTGCCCGTCCGGAGTTTGAAACGGGCAGGTTTCATGGTGGACGACCTGGAGTCCACCGACGTGATGATATGCGGCTTCGACAACCAAGGGAAGCCAACACTGGGGGCCATCACGGTGAAGATCCAGATGTCTACATTCAGCTTCAAGGTGCGGTTCTTCGTCATCGAAGCGAACACCTCCTACTCGGCTCTCTTAGGGAGGCCTTGGATCCACAAATATCGCGTGGTGCCTTCTACCCTTCACCAATGCCTAAAGTTCCTCGACGGCAACTGCACACAACAATGCATCATCGGCAACACCAACCCCTACACCGTGCAAGAGTCGCATCATGCAGATCCGAAGTACTACTTCCCCGTCGAAGACATCGACCAACATGTCGGGCGGACATCACCAGCGGTTGATGTCTTAATCAAACCGGGTGTTGCGCCAGTCGCCGAAGCACGACAGCTCATCATACCATGCTCCCCCGCGGACGCACGGGGTTCCTCCTCTCGCAGCCGAAGGAACCCTGGGCGTAGACGATCTTCCTCGACTATGCAACACGACTACAAGCCCTTCCCCCAGGACGGGATGGGGAGCTCTACCCTGATCTCGCTGGGGGAAAGCTCTTCTACGCCTACCCCGGTAGCCCCGTTGCTATTGAAGGCAAGGTACCAGAAGCCCACGCCAATCACGTTGAGGTCGGCAATGACGCCTCTACAAGAGGCTCCTACATCTTCATCGACTTCGGCGCACCAAGAGCCTAGTTGTTTAACACTTGGCGGCTCTGCAGGTGCCCAGGAAGGACCAAAGGAATTGATCGGCAGCAGTGATGCGCCCCCTACGATCACACTGCGGGTGCGCAACACTCCAAAATAGGAAGGTGCACCCACTCAGCCGGGGGTCGTTAGGA
The DNA here is from genome assembly GCA_916181665.1 of Avena sativa. Taxonomy (NCBI): domain Eukaryota; kingdom Viridiplantae; phylum Streptophyta; class Magnoliopsida; order Poales; family Poaceae; genus Avena; species Avena sativa. The sequence goes on along the minus strand of OV702279.1, from coordinate 47,274,739 downwards.
GGAGAATAAAGGAGATAGAGGAAGCTGCGCGGGGAGCTCATGTCATGCAGCCCCCATCCCTCTACATATCCACGGCTTCTCCATTGGAGGTTTGGGCTATCCCAAGTTCATCTGGGTCTAGAACCCAAACCATTTTCTATAAAGTTCCACAGGTACAACATTGCGACTCCATATTTGAGCTTCCCCAACCTCGCGGTGATACAGAAGAAGCGCTATCCACAATGAAGGCCGAGCCCAAGATGGCTCGCTTGCTGGAGAAGGCGAGGTTCACGCTTCGGCAAAACAGTAGAATACCGCCGCCACCCGCGGTTTGCGAGGCGTGGTGGAGGCAAGCCGAGGACCTCATCAAGCAGAAGGGCAAGACTCGGACCAAGTTCGGGCTTGGGTACACCCACCCGGGTGGCCACGACGATGAAGAAGAAGGAGGACTCAACGGCGTCACGCAAGTCACATTCCATGCTACGTCTGTCTCTTCACGAGACGACATGGAACTGCCACGTCATGGCCTTCATCGCCAAAACTCCATCGACGACGCGCCGGTCAAGGAAGAAGAAGAGGTCGAACCCACGCTGGCTCCACAGGAGATGGAAGACGGTGGTCAGCCCACCATCGATGAACTTGTCGAAGTCAACCTCGGAACCGAGGACGATCCGCGTCCCACTTTCGTCAGCTCCACGCTGACGGAAGAGGAACGGGAAAGCTACCGATGCTTCTTGATGGAGTATCGAGATTGCTTCGCTTGGAGCTACAAAGAGATGCCGGGGCTCGACCCTCGTGTCGCTACACACAAACTGGCGATTGACCCGCAACACTGCCCCGTCAAGCAGCCTACACGGCGCTTGCGTCCGGAGTTTCAAGACCAAGTCATCGCCGAGGTCGATAAATTAATCATTGCAGATTTCATCAAAGAGGCGAAATACACCGAGTGGCTCGCAAACATCGTCCCTGTGGAGAAGAAGAATGGCCAGGTACGGGTGTGCCAAGACTTCCACGACCTAAATCGAGCATGCCCCAAAGATGACTTTCCCCTGCCAATCACGGAAATGGTTGTCGACTCCACCACGGGCCATGGTGCGCTATCCTTCATGGATGGTTCGTCAGGCTACAACCAAATCAAGATGGATCCGGACGACGCCATCAACACCGCATTCAGGACCCCGAAGGGCAACTTCTACTACACCGTCATGCCATTCGGCTTGAAGAATGCTGGTGCGACGTACCAGCGGGCCATGACATACATCCTCGGCGACCTGATCCACCATTCGGTGGAGTGCTACGTAGATGACATGGTGGTGAAGACCAAGGACCGCCGGGATCATCAGGAGGACCTCCGGGTCATCTTTGAGCGCCTACGTCGACACTAGCTCAATATGAACCCGTTGAAATGTGCCTTCGCCGTTCAATCGGGCCTCTTCCTAGGCTTCGTTGTCCATCATCGAGGCATAGAGATCGAACCGAAGAAGATCAAGGCCATCCTCAACATCCCACCACCTTGTAATCTCAAGGAATTGAGAGGTTTACAAGGGAAGTTGGCGTACATCCGTCGCTTCATCTCCAACCTCTCGGGACGCATCCAACCCTTCTCAAGTCTCATGAAGAAAGGAGCTCCGTTCGTATGGGATGAAGGGTGTCAAAGAGGATTCGACGACATCAAGAAGTACTTACTTAACCCACCTGTTTTGGCAGCTCCTGTAAAAGAGCGCCCTCTTATTCTATACATTGCAGCACAGCCTACTTCAATAGGTGCTCTTCTCGCTCAGCACAATGAGGAAGGGAAGGAGGTGGCTTGCTACTACCTGAGCCGCACCATGGTGGGCGCTGAGCGAAACTACTCTCCAATAGAGAAGTTATGCTTGGCGCTTATATTCGCATTGAAGAAGTTGAGGCACTACATGCTAGCACTCCAAATCCAGCTTGTTGCTAGAGCGGATCCCATAAGGTACGTGCTAAGTCAGCCCGCACTAATGGGGCGACTCGGAAAATGGGCATTGCTCATGATGGAGTTCGACATCACCTTTGTGTCTCAGAAAGCGATCAAGGTCCAAGCCTTGGCGGAGTTCCTTGTGGCGCATCCCGTCCCTGACGACTCTCCGCTCATCACCAACCTCCCCGACGAGGAGGTTTTCACCGCGGAGGTCGAGGCTCCATGGGAGCTCTACTTCGATGGTGCTTCGCGCACGGAGGCCGACCCTGATGGCACACCCAAGCGGAGAGCAGGAGCAGGATTGGTGTTCAAGACTCCACAAGGAGGGGTGATGTATCACTCATTCTCCCTTCTCAAGGAAGAATGCTCCAACAACGAGGCGGAGTACGAGGCACTCATCTTTGGCCTCCTCCTAGCACTCTCCATGGAGGTCCGTTCTTTACGGGCCTATGGAGATTCCCAGCTCATCGTTCGGCAAGTCAACGACATCTACGAGGTACGCAAGCCGGAACTGGTGCCATACTACGGTGCGGCCCGGAAGCTTATGGAGAAATTCCAACATGTTGAAGTTCTCCATGTCCCGCGAAGCAGGAATGCACCTGCCGATGCCTTGGCAAAACTGGCGTCGGCACTGGTGCTCCCAGGTGATAAATCCACACAAGTGACGGTGGAAGAAAGGTGGCTTCTTCCCGCTGTCCTAGAACTCATCCCGGAGGAAGAAGAAGTCAACACCATCACGACGAACGTCGTGGAGGAGGATGAGTGGCTACAACCCTTCCTCAACTACTTCAAGCACGGCAGCCTCCCCGACGACCCCGTCGAGAGGCGCCAACTCCAACGGCGACTTCCCTCCTATGTATATAAGGCCGGCGTCTTGTACAGACGGTCTCGCGGGCAAGAGATTCTACTTCGGTGCGTCAACCAAGATGAAGCCAAAAAGATCTTACAAGAGGTGCACCACGGGGTCTGCGGTGGACACCAAGGTGGAGCCAAGATGTACCATGCCATACGCCTGGCTGGGTACTATTGGCCCGGCATCATGAAGGACTGCCTCCAGGTAGACAGGTCATGCCATGGTTGCCAAATCCATGGCGACTTCAAGCATCAGCCGCCAGTTCCTCTACACCCCACCATTCCCTCATGGCCATTCGACGCCTGGGGGATTGACATCATCGGACCCATCGACCCGCCATCTTCCAGGGGCCATCGTTTCATCCTTGCAGCGACGGACTAATTCTCCAAGTGGGCGGAGGCTGTCCCTCTGCGGGAGGTGATGAGCGACAACGTCATCAACTTCCTAGAGCGAAATATCATACATCGCTTTGGGATACCACACCATATCACCTCCGACAACGGCAAGGCATTCAAATCCAACAAGATGTACAGGTTCATGGCGAAGTACAAGATCAAGTGGAACTACTCCACCGGCTACTACCCTCAAGCCAATGGAGCAATCGAGGCCTTTAACAAGACGCTCGGCAAGATACTCAAGAAGACGGTGACAAGACATAGAAGGGACTGGCCCGACCGTCTCTTCGAGTCTCTATGGGCGTACCGCTTTACAGTCCGTACCCCAACTCAGTCTACACCCTATTCCCTCGTCTATGGGAGTGAGGCGGTACTTCCATTGGAGGTCCAGCTACCCTCTCTTCGTGTCGCCATCCAAGATGAACTCACCAAAGATGAACATGTACAACTGCGATTCCAGGATCTTGACGCCCTGGAGGAGGAGCGTCTCCAAGCCCTGCAGAACTTGGAGCTTTACCGTCAAAACATGGTGAGAGCTTATGGCAAGCTCGTGAGGCAACGCGTCTTTCAGAAGGGCGAGCTAGTGCTTGTCCTCAGGCGCCCCATCGTCGTCACGCACAAGACGAAGGGAAAGTTCGAGCCAAAGTGGGAAGGACCCTACGCCATCGAGCAAGCCTACGACGGGGGTGCATACCAGCTGGTCGATCCTCAAGGAGCCCGGCCCATGCCTCCAATCAACGGAAGGTTTCTTAAAAAATATTTTTGCTAAATATTTGCTTCTTCCGTTGCCTTTTCCTCTTTTTCCTTTCGTTTTTTTTTCTATGGGTAGTCCTTCAGTTGGCTCATGTCCATGATGCATTCTCCTTTGCATTGTGTGGATCATCTGTTTTCCCCCAACAACAAAACAAAACTGGCTTTCCCTAATCATACCGTGCTGGTGATTGAAGATCTGGCTGCCTTAGGACTTGTCGGAGGGTGGCACGAGGTGCCAAGTTGCAAGTGGAGCGGCACCTACACCTGCAAAGCACGACACGTACCAAGTGCATGCTTCCAGAGGCAGTGGAGAAGATCACTTGGGCACTTCAGCGTACCGAGACTCCACGCCCCTCATGCTCCCCGGCGTGCCTCGCGCTCGTAGAGGTTCACACCCTGGGGAAGACCATAGGAAAAGATCATGAAAAGGCTGCCTGAATCGGTGCATATCCGCGTGACAACCCTGGGGTGTGCCACAAAAAAAAAGCTCCAGATAAAGTGCCAGAGGGTTCCTTAGTCCACCAAGGTGAACGGTGCCTTCCAAATTCCCAAGATGGCTCCCCGAGCAAAGAAAGAAGAAGAGAATCTAAGAAGTTCAAGCCAAAAACAAAAAAAAATATCCCTAAGAGTGCAAGCAATCTCATCAAGTCCATGGTCACCCAAGTGGACCACGCAAGCAGTCCCTGTAGGAGGAAAAAATACATAAACTCCAAGAAGCAAGTCTAAACCGTCCCAAGCATAAGGGAACCATTGGAAGGAAGGCGGAAGGTAGCCGTTCACCACCCCTCAATAAGGCGCGGAAGTTTCAGAGCCGTTGTCCCCAAGCCTTACTCCCTCGTTTTACCATGCCCAAGTCTCTGGGTTCGCGGGGTATCGTGCAGGGGGCATGGCTGAGCCGTGGAACTCCTCGGTACCAGGATGGGCTAGAGTATGATTCGCTACTGCCTCTTGGAAGCATCTCCAAAGACGGCGTCTCCACACACGTACATGGAAGGACGAAGTTGTAATCGTCATGGTCCTGCGGCGATCCTCGTAGACAAGTCCTTCGGCGGCCTTTTCTAATATCACACATATAGCTAGTGTATAACGGGAAAGCCAACATTTTAAAAATCCAAAACCAAAACCATGTTTTTCTCTCGATTGTGTGTTTTCTGGCTCTTGTGTGCTTTATTCCTCGAGTAAATACTCGGCCATATGCTTTTACAAGCAGAATGGAGATTGGGCATTCGCAATACTCCAAGTGCCTTCAACATCAAGTGGCTCCACCAGCCTCACAGGCAATACCGGGGTGGTGTCGACTCCGATGTCTCTCCGGCGTCTCATCTACACCAACACATCAAGATAAGGGAGCAGTGCAGTGCGCCAGTGCGGCTAGCACGAATCTGTGAAACCCTTCGATCTAGTCGGCTGGCACCGCTGCAGCTACGCGGTCACGGCTAGGTCGATAAATTTTCTCCCAAGACGTAGCATGGTATTTCGCTGCGCATCAAACGCAAATTGAGAATGTTTTGTTGGTTGGCGCCATAGCTGCTACATGGCCCAACGAATTTTCTCAAACAAAAAGAAACATGGAAGGATTAATCCGTGCCGCCTTACATGATGAGCCTAGGCTGCAATGCAATATTCGCGCCAAAGTTGGTTTCTCACCAAGTCAAGTCCGATTAGCTTCGCTCCCGAATTCGACTTGGTGAGGGGGCATTTGTTTGATGAGATTTTGTACTACAATCTCATCCCTGAAAGCAAAAGAAAGTCACACTTAATGTATATCGTATGATCAAGTTTGGTACATGTGTGGCCAGCGTGCTCATGTTGTACATGCTCCTCTCGGAAGCATGTCACGACACTAGTGCATGAAATCATGGAGAGAAGAAATTAAGCACCCAAATATTCATGCATCGAAGGATCAGGTTGCTCCAGATAATCATGTACTTACTATACGCAGGTAACGTATATCCTGATGAGTTAGAAGGAGGCGGCTGGTGTAGTGCATGTATGTACGTGCCTCACAGTCGAGCCAGCTCTCGTTACGTGCCAGATGTGTATACGGCCGGGTCGCACGCGTAATCGACCGCTGTAATACCAATCCGTGTGGGTATCACACAAAGGGGTAAGTACAGAGTCGAAATTCTCGGAACTAACTAGCGTGCAGTTAACAAGAACAAAGAGGATCGACGAAGTCGCTTCCGAAGATCGCTCCTGGCTGAGACGACGCGAACGGCCTCACGACCTTATTCTATTCACGTCTCCTGCCTATAAAAGGCGCAGCTCTCGTAATCGGAGAGAGGACGACGCCGCACACACCACACGCCAGCTCCCAAAGCGAAAGCTCTCGCCGGCCGGAGGCAGAGCTCTCCCACCTCGCACGTAGGAAATCCCATACACACGTACAGCTAGCCAAACTCCAATCTCTAATCTCCAATTCTCATACACGCACGCTCTACAAAATCTACGAACATCCGCCATCGATCGGCACCCATACACACACGTACACCCGATCGGGAGCAGAGGCACCATGGAGCTTTCTAATGGTGAGAATTACGGTTAAATCTCTCTCTCTTTTTCTCTTTTCCTCTCTACAGCATACACGCACACATGCACATGAGCCGCGCCCGAGACGAGGGCCTCAAGGGCGTGCGGCTGTCGGTGCCGCCACCAAGAAGACGGACTCGGGGGCGCGCGGCCGACGGCGTGCAGCCAGGCGCCATCTCCAACGCCACCAAGAGGACGGCCTAGACGGCGCGGCTGCCATCGTGAAGCCCGGCGCCATCTCCATCTCCGCCGCCACCAAGACGACGGACCGGGGGCGCGCGGCTGCCGGCATACAGCCCGGCGCCACCTCCATCTCCGCCGCCACCAAGAGCACGGCCTCGAGGACGTGAGGCTGCCGGCGTGCAGCCCGGCGCCATCGCCATCTCCATCTCCGCCGCCACCAAGACGACGGACCCGGGGGCGCGCGGCTGCCGGCGTGCAGCCCGGCGCCATCTCCATCTTCGCCACCACCAAGACGATGGCCTCGTGGGCACGCGACTGCCGGCGTGCAGCCCGGCGCCATCTCCAACGCCACCAAGAGGACGGCCTACACGGCGCGGCTGCCGTCGTGCAGCCCGGCGCCATCTCCATCTCCGCCGCCACCAAGACGACGGACTTAGGGGGGCGCGGTTGCCGGCGTGCAGCCCAGCGCCATCTCCCTCTCCATCGCCACCAAGACGACGGCCCCAAGGATGTGAGGCTGCCGTCGTGCAGCCCGGCACCATCGCCATCTCCACTCTGGTGTGGCGCGCCAAAGACGGCGGCCTTTCGACTGTCGGCGTGCCGTAGCGGCGGGCATAGGCGAAAGCGCCGCCGACTTGCAATCCGGCGACATACGCCACCTCCATCTCTTCCCCCATCGAGCCATAATCTACGGCGGCACCGAAGACGATGGAGGCGTGGAGCCCAGTACCCCCTCACGCCGGAGAAGCGTGCCGAAGACGATGATGAGAAGGCAGCCGGCATGCATTCGGCGCCACGTTCATCTCAATGAGCCATGCTGCCTAAGACGGCGACGGGGCTGCCGGCGTGCAGCCCAACCTTTATTCACCTCCTACGGACGCCAACAAGACGACGGCCCCGACGGCGCGCGGCTGCCGGCGCGCAGCCCGGCACCATCTCTCCTCCCATCGAGCCCGGCGCCTTCTTCACTCCGGCGAGGCGTGACGATGACGAGTGATGGCGGGGCTGCTAGTATGCAAGCCATCGCCATCTCCACCTCTGCAAGCCATAGGCGATGGCGTCGGGGTGTCTATCTACAACCCGGTGCTAGCTCTATCTTCGTGAAGCCGGCGGGCATAGGCGAAAGCGCCGCCGACTTGCAGTCCGGCGGCATACCCCACCTCCATCTTCACGAGCCCGTGAGACGACGCTCTTGTCTAGGACGACAGCCGTGAACTCGGCGTCGGACTGAGACGAGGTGTCGACCACGCTAGCTACACCACTTGTGGCGCACGTCGGTTTTGCACTGATGCCGATCTCCGCCAACACTTACTCCTGCGAGGCATACCCCTTGCGCACCCCGACGAGGCTGCTGGTCGTCGAGAAGTCCTAGCTGAGCGGACCCATGCTACTCCAACTCCAACTACACCGACGCCGTCAAGACCGACGAGGCACGACGGCGAGGGCGGGCGTGGCCGGAGCAAAGGCCACGCTACTCGCGGCGCGTGTACCGACGAGGACACGGGCTCTTCCGCCGCCCACACACACACCACCACCACATCATGCATGGAGAACGCGAAGCGAAGACGACGAAGACGACCACGCGGCTTAATCGGAGGTGTCTCGCGGCGTAACCCGCGGGAGTAATTAACTGGGTGCCTTCCGAGGCCCCGGGAACCATGAGATCGCAATCGCCCTAGTCAGGTTGGCCGCGCAAGCAGGCCACGGAGCGCACTGTATTAGGGATTTGTACTTTGTTTCTCCATGAGAGATTAATGAAATGCATCTTCCCTGCCTTTTTCTTGTGTACTACGGTACACTGGCACGCCCGCACTTCTTTTCTTTACCCCGGCGCATGAGAAAAACACGCTACCATTCTTCTCCCCTCGAGTAGCCTACGTTCGACTTTTCCAGAACGTTTTTCTCGTGTCAAACAGTAATGTAATAGCCAAATGAGCTATGTAAAATGTAATAAATTATGTTATTCCTAGTTATAAAGTTGTATTATGACCTTTGTTTCTTGATATTACATCTTACTGTGGATGCTAGCTATTGATCCAGGGACTAGCATTGTAAACACAGGGATCTCTACCTTATTAAAGGTTGGGAACCTTACAGATGGTATCAGAGCATTGTGTTGCCTGTAGGATTGTAACCCTAGGATTGGACAAAACCCCTTAGAAAAATAGGAGTTGTATTTGTTCCAAAACTTATTTACAAAACAATCTTGTAAACTCTTTCCTCAACCATTTTTAGTTTTGACTCTACACCTCTTCTATTTCAAACTTGATGGACAAAACCTACCCCATGGCCAAAGACTTCACCATGTGCAAAGGACTTCATCAACTCTAATGACTTCAACATCTTCAACTCTAATGACTTCAACATCTTCAACCTTGGATATCACTAAGGACAACATGTGAGACAAGAAATGTTACTCAAGACTTGAAGACCAAGGAAACACAACTTAGAAGAATCCATCATCACCTTGAAGTTTTGTGACCAAGAATTTTTCCAAGGAAACCATGATCTTTTTCAAGATGAACCAACTAAGAAGGATGGAAAGATATCAAGTGAACCATATAGTTGGACCACCATATTTAGTTTAAGTCAAGCCTACCAACTTATGTGGTGTAACAAAAATATTTTTTTTGGTTGCCTAAAGATATGCTTGAAACTTGTTGTTTGTGTGGAATGTTTGTTTGTGATTGCTTGCACATTGCTTGTGTGAATTTTGATGTGTGTGATTAGAATTGATTCCTAGAAAATCTTTTGCCTATTCTAATCCCAAACCAACCCAAACAGATGACTTCTCCAAGGAACTCCAACATCAAGGATGATGACAACAACAACAACCAAGAGATGCACATGAGAGAAAAACTACTAGCAAACCAAACCCAGTTGAGCCAAGTGACAACTCAGCTTTTAGCCAACAACAATGGATTAGACCCGGCCATACAAAGGATTTTGAAACTTCAATCCCAATTGTTGCAAGGGATGGCTACTCAAATGACCAACATGGGAGACAACTCTTCCCAAGGAGCTTGTGACAACAAGGATGACAAGGATGTTATTCTAGAAGGAACCCAAGCTTGCAACATTTGTGGAGACAAGGATCACACTTCCAAGGAGCATGAAGATCAATGCCCCAATTGTTAAGAGAAACATCCAATTGACCAATGCCCCACATCTCAAGCTACTTGTTACCTATGTGAAGGAAACAATCATGTCCCTATCCAATGCCCCATTTATTCCATAGTTGAACAAAGGAAACAAGGTGGAGTGCAACAACTGATTGCAGACTACCATGAGAGAGCCAAGTCTACCAAGAAGGATGAAGACAAAGGAAAATCTCAGCTTGTACCTCCCAACAACATGACTCAATTTAAAGGACCAAAAAGGAGACATATGTATTATCCAAGGAGTAATAGAAGGTCAAGGAGACCAGTAGACATTCCTACCTATGAGATAACATATGAAGAACATGAACTAGAAGCACTCTTAGCTTTGGAGAAACCCAAGAAAAAGAAAGACGAAAGCCATGTGCAATGTGGTCATTGCAAAGAAATGGGACACTATGCTAGTGAATGTCCAGAGAAGCAAAAGTATAAGGAGATTAGCCAAGTGTGGTGCAACAACTGCAAAGAGCTAGGCCATTATGTAGCAACTTGCCCACAAAAGATACGTGAAGAACTCAACCTTATCACATGTTACAATTGTGGTAACCAAGGACATTATGCAAGCAACTGTCCAGAAAATATGAAGCACAAGATAAACAAGCCTATGAAGGATCTCAGCCTTGTCACATGTTTCAAATGTGGAAACAAAGGACACTATGCAGATGTTTGCCCAGAGAGGTTTCAACAGGATCCCAAGAAGGCCAATATGTAAACTAGTTGGAAAATTTTTAAGGGTGGTAGTACCCTAGATGCTTTTGAGCCAACTTGTACCCTAGCCTCCCCAAATCTCGGAACGAGATTTATTTTAAGGGTGGTAGCCTGTCACATCCCAAGATTTTCCAAATCTTGTAATGTGAAAAAAATAAATAAAATAAAATAAATTATTGTTGAAAATCAGGGTGAAAAGAAACTTTTGTTTCTAAATGGAAACTTAAAATCCCATCTTGAACTAACATTAATTAAAGTTTGAATTCAACAAAATTCAAATTTAGAGAAATGCATTCCTCAATGAATGTATCTGGAAATTTAAACACTTGGAAAATAAATCCAAACCCCAAACCCTAATGGAATAAAAATCATTTCCAAGTTATCCCTAAGCCTATGGATCTGATCCATATAAAAGCTGCCAAGCAAACATTCAAAATGTTCAAGAATGACAAATAGAAATATTATAAAACCATAGAAATTGGTTTCACTTAATTTGGAGCCATAGATAAAATCTTATGAACTTCAATAAGATAAGGAAAAATAATTTCCAAAGAAAATAAAGCACTTATCTAAAATCCATACCAAATGGTGAGCAAATAATCCTAAGGAGAATTAAAAGTATAAATAAATATTAAATAAGATTTTATAAATTGGAATCACCAAGTTTGGATCTCTAAATAAAAAGATAAGGATTTTATAAGATAAAGAAAGAAATATTAATTAAAGAATATTTAAAGACCAAATCAAATCTTGGCCAAATACATAAGAAAATGGAATGAATATAATCCAAATCCAAATAAAATAAAAGGATAAAGACTTTCCAAAATAAAACAAAATGGCATTAAACCATTCTATCCCTACTTTGAGAAAGGCAAATCTCTAATAAGAATGATCATTTAAATCATGAGAAAATGATATTTGGAATTTACCCAAGTGAAACAAAAGTTGTTTAATCAACTTAAATAAAATAAATCTTCCAAATAAACTTTGGGGAATTAAAACTATATTTAATCCCATTGGAATTAAAACAAATACCCAGTCCTAATTGATTAATAAATCATATTCCCAATAATTCAAGATGAATTATTTGAACCCAAATAATCAAATAAAAACCTACTGAAAAGATTTGGAAAGTTTAAGAAATTAGATGGTGTTTTGAAAATTTTGTTAAATCCTATCTAATTTAAAAACTAGAGCCTATTTGGAATAATTAAAAGATCTTAAAGAAGAATAAAATTATTCTAAAATGATTCCAGAATGTTTTAGTAATCAATATTTAAGTCTTCACAAATTTTGGAAAAGGTTTGAAATCAAACTGAGGTTTGAATTGATTAAACAAAATCAAAACAGAATTAAAGAAAAGGAAAAAACAAACAGAACAAAAAAAAAGGTAAAAGACCCAGCCCAACTAGCCTGGCCCAACTAAGCCCAGCCAGCCCACTCCCTCTCTCCCCGCGAGAAAACGCTTCGCACCAGTGAACTCACCCGTAGCGTCACTGACAGAAGGACCCCACCACAGCCCTCTCTCTCGCTGCCAGACGGACCCGGGGGCGCGCGGCTGCCGGCGTGCAGCCCGGCGCCATCTCCATCTCCGCCACCACCAAGACGATGTCCCCGTGGGCACGCGACTGCCGGCGTGCAGCCCGGCGCCATCTCCAATGCCACCAAGAGGACGGCCTAGCCGGCGCGGCTGCCGTCGTGCAGCCCGGCGCCATCTCCATCTCCGCCGCCACCAAGACGATGGACTCAGGGGGGCGCGGTTGCCGGCGTGCAGCCCAGCGCCATCTCCCTCTCCATCGCCACCAAGACGACGGCCCCAAGGATGTGAGGCTGCCGTCGTGCAGCCCGGCACCACCGCCATCTCCACTCTGGTGTGGCGCGCCAAAGACGGCGGCCTTTCGACTGTCGGCGTGCCGTAGCGGCGGGCATAGGCGAAAGCGCCGCCGACTTGCAATCCGGCGACATACGCCACCTCCATCTCTTCCCCCATCGAGCCATAATCTACGGCGGCACCGAAGACGATGGAGGCGTGGAGCCCAGTACCCCCTCACGCCGGAGAAGCATGCCGAAGACGATGACGAGAAGGCAGTCGGCATGCATTCGGCGCCACGTTCATCTCAATGAGCCATGCTGCCTAAGACGGCGACGGGGCTGCCGGCGTGCAGCCCAACCTTTATTCACCTCCTACGGACGCCAACAAGACGACGGCCCCGACGGCGCGTGGCTGCCGGCGCGCAGCCCGGCACCATCTCTCCTCCCATCGAGCCCGGCGCCTTCTTCACTCCGGCGAGGCGTGACGAAGACGAGTGATGGCGGGGCTGCTAGTATGCAAGCCATCGCCATCTCCACCTCTGCAAGCCATAGGCGATGGCGTCGGGGTGTCTATCTACAACCCGGTGCTAGCTCTATCTCCATGAAGCCAGCGGGCATAGGCGAAAGTGCCGCCGACTTGCAGTCCGGCGGCATACCCCACCTCCATCTTCACGAGCCCGTGAGACGACGCTCTTGTCTAGGACGACAGCCGTGAACTCGGCGTCGGACTGAGACGAGGTGTCGACCACGCTAGCTACACCACTTGTGGCGCACGTCGGTTTTGCACTGATGCCGATCTCCGCCAACACTTACTCCTGCGAGGCATACCCCTTGCGCACCCCGACGAGGCTGCTGGTCGTCGAGAAGTCCCAGCTGAGCGGACCCATGCTACTCCAACTCCAACTACACCGACGCCGTCAAGACCGACGAGGCACGACGGCGAGGGCGGGCGTGGCCGGAGCAAAGGCCACGCTACTCGCGGCGCGTGTACCGACGAGGACACGGGCTCTACCGCCGCCCACACACACACCACCACCACATCATGCATGGAGAACGCGAAGCGAAGACGACGAAGACGACCACGCGGCTTAATCGGAGGTGTCTCGCGGCGTAACCCGCGGGAGTAATTAACCGGGTGCCTTCCGAGGCCCCGGGAACCATGAGATCGCAATCGCCCTAGTCAGGTTGGCCGCGCAAGCAGGCCACGGAGCGCACTGTATTAGGGATTTGTACTTTGTTTCTCCATGAGAGATTAATGAAATGCATCTTCCCTGCCTTTTTCTTGTGTACTACGGTACACTGGCACGCCCGCACTTCTTTTCTTTACCCCGGCGCATGAGAAAAACACGCTACCATTCTTCTCCCCTCGAGTAGCCTACGTTCGACTTTTCCAGAATGTTTTTCTCGTGTCAAACAAATTGGCACGCCCGGTGGGACCTGGTTCTCCTCCCATCTTTTCTCCGCTGTGGTCGTCAGAATCGTCTTCGCCCGTTCACCCAACCCACACAGCATCCTGCACGACAAGCCAACGGCGAGGACCTCCGCTGATCAAAGGTCATCTTCATGCAGGAGGAATCCCCCACGCCATCAACACGGAGCCCTGGGTGATCCACTTTGGATCATCCTTTCCGCCCATGGTGGTCGTTGAGGTCGGCACCAAGATGTTCATGCACCAAGCCCAGGAGCCAGCGCAGTTCCAAACTGCGCGATCCAAGAAGGCGCAAAGGCGGGCATCCGCCATGGCCAAGAAGGAGCGCCGCGAGTTGATGATCGAGGCGCGCGTCCTGTTGAAGGAGTCAACGGGACATGACGTCAAAGGGGACATGGGGGCGCCCCAACGCCTCTCTTCCAACATCGCCGACAAGCGGGCGGGAGCGGTGTCACTTCGCGCCCCTACCCCGCCTTTGCACCCGGAGCCGCCGATGCCAACACCTAGGCGCACCGGAGTGGAGCTTCTTGGAGGCTTGGAAGCCGCCTCCGATGACCTGCGGAGACTCATGGCAAACGCCCGTTTGTCAAAAAGCCCGCATCCACTAAGGAACTACAGGAGGAAGTGCCGTAAGGTACAACGCCTTCACCAGCTATTAAGCTCTCGCATCACTAGGAGCACGGTTCTTGCGGAAGATTGGTCCCTCGGCGCAAGGGACCTCGCGGACAAGGTGTTCACATGTACTAGCACTGAACCATCAGAGGTCAAGTTGGTGGTAAGAAGAGCCATCATGAAGGAGTTCTGGAAACGGTACTCCCGAAAAGAGTCCGTCTTGCCGGGCCCAACGCTCACCATCAACCTTGAAGACCCTCGAAGAATCATGTGTGCACCATGCTGCCACACTTCGGCGATCAATGGCCGCCCCATCCCCAACAACAACAGGTTCGCCGTTCTTCGGAACGAGGTACCTGCACCACGCGGAGAAGATCTACGGCAGGAGTTCCGCCGCTTGCAAGATCAAATGAATAGCATCCAGAGGCGGCTCCATGAGCAAGGAGCGCCAAGTTCTTCATCAACACCAGCTGGGGGCAGGATTAGGCACCAAGCCCCTAGTCATCGTCCTCAACATGAGCGCAATACCTTGGCGCCCCGACGCCAACCTTCACCCATCAGACATGCACACCGGGGGCATCCTAACATGCCCCCACATTGGAACCGTTGGTCACGACATCAAGATGATGAGAGGGACCCTCGTCCCACTCAACAGTGGAGACCTAGGGATTCTCCACGAGATGCACTTCCACCACGGCCTTCATCCCCGCCTAGGCGTGGAGAGCGACTCCAAGTGCGCCCTGCAAGGGACGTGCCTACCACATCAATGCCGTGAGCTGCACCGCCTCTTCTACCAACTCCACCAGCACCCTCAAGAACCCGGCAGGTCCTCACAGAGAACCAACGCAAGCGCGAGAGGCGCCGGAGGAATCGCCAAGTTCTATACAAAGAACTCGAAGACCTGGTGCTCCGCCATACCCAAGTTCGGGTACGACCCGATGGTGGGGTCATTCAAGAAAGTCATAGGATCGTCTTCCGCATCTCTCCAAACCTGGAGCGGCACGAGCGGTACAATTACCTGCTCAGCCGCCTCGCTCCAAAACCACGCAAGATGCCCTGAGGGGGTGTCGAAAAAAGGGCGAAGCGGTTCCACCACCGCTTCCTTCAGCAAATCCTCAACAAGGCGATGAACAGGCGATGGACACATCGTCATCTTCGCCTCCTCGGAGGCAAAAGACACCAACACCGACAGCCACGCCAATGGAGGGCGTCGAGGAGACTCCAGCCGCAACTGCCTCCAACCCCGAGGCGGATCTTGGGGCTTCAACCTCCGTTGCCCCGGGAAAAGACAAGATGCCTCCCACAAAACCTCCGCTTACCTCTCCGCAAGGGGACGAGAAGATCGGAGATGATGCCCTTCATCAGGGGGATGGAAAGGAAAAGGAGGAAACAAAGAAGAACCTTGCTTTGTGCGGCACTGTTGCAGTGCACCCAAGGCTTGAGCCAAACGACGGTTGGCAACCTCCTCAAGTCACCCACGAGTTTGGCTATCCCTCGGATGAGGAGATCGCGCCGAACCCCAAAGCTGACTTCAAGAAGGCTTTCTTGCCACGCCTCGGCCATGTACGTTCATGGTTCAAGGGCACTGACGCGGAGGCCAAGGCCAACGCTTCTACAAGGGAAGAGGGAGCAAGATCCACTGCCCCATGCCTTCCCATCATGGCAGGGAAAGGCTCACTTTCTGATGGAGACTCGGGATATCACCCGGACATTTCGCCGCGACTCTACACCGACATCACCTCAAGACTCCCACGAGATCCTGACAAGTTGTTGCAGGTTGCAAGTCGACCTAGAGCCAAGACACGGCTAAGGTCTGTCGCACTTCGGAGTGTGACGGAAAGATCAGCCAAAGAGGAAGAGATTGAAAACTACGCCGACGATGAAGAGAGCTTCTCCGACTCTTCTTCCACCTCTTCGTTGGAGAAACTTACAAACTCCCCTCCATACCATGAGCTCACCACTTCGGTCCTATCGGACTGTGAAGATGGCCTTGAAGATCTCCATACCGCACCAGCCCACATGGCGGTAGACGGTGGAAAGAACGACGGATCTGCATCCGCGCAGGCTAGTGCAGCGGCGGGGAGAGAAGCTGCACTGGAAGAAGAGATGAAGGAGCAGCGCCAGAAGATTGATCAATTGACATCCAAACTCGACCAGTTCATCGAGCTCATGATGAACAACAGCAACAACAACGGTGTCCCGCCACAAAGTGTACCACCAGGAGTAGTAGACCCACAAGTGGAGGAGTTGCAGGCGGGCGCTCTAACAAGTGCGCCACCCCATCATGAGCGCCAACACGAAGAAACAAGCACACATGCTCGCCAGTGGGCTAGACCCCCTGGTCCAGCCGACACAACGCCACAACAAAGCATGCTGAAAGGCTACCACGACATGCTTAAAGACATGGTGGACAAAATATTCGAGCAATTGAAGGTCGATAATGCTCCTCGCACCATGGGGAGAGAGCTGGAGAAGCCCTATGAATCATGGCACGACCTGGTGTCATTCCCTGCAGGGTGGCACCCACCAAAGTTCCGTCAATTCGATGGGACGGGTGATGCAAGGGAGCACTTGGCGTACTTCGAGGCGGCGTGCGGCGACACTGCAAACAACGCGTCACTTCTCCTTCGACAATTTTCAGGGTCCTTAACCGGCCCTGCCTTCCACTGGTACAGCCGCCTGGCGGTTGGATCCATCGAAAGTTGGTCAGGCATGAAGGAGGTCTTCAAGAAGCACTTCGTCGCCATGAAGAAGGACTTCTCTATCGTCGAGCTTGCACAAGTTCGTCAACGACGAGATGAGTCCATCGACGAGTACGTCATTCGCTTCCGCAACAGCTATGTGCGGCTCGCCCGGGAAATGCACCTTGAGGACGCCATCGAGATGTGTGTCCACGGGATGCAACAACATTGGTCACTCGAGGTCTCTCGGCGCGAGCCTAGGACCTTCAGTGCTCTTAGCACGGCAGTGGCAGCAACAAAGCTTGAGTTCGAGAAATCACCACAGATCATGGAGCTCTACAAGAACGCCACTATATTTGACCCGTCCAAGCGCTTTGCATCAACATCCAAGGCAACCAATAATGGGGCCAAGATGAAGGCACCGGCGGAGGCAAACACCACTAGGGTCTTCTCCTCCACACCCCAAGGCAATGTGCCAATGTTGGGCGCAAGAGGCGAGCAAGCTGGAGTAAGGCAACGACCCACGATGCAAGAGCTCCTCAAGAAGCAATACATCTTCCGCAGAGAGCTGGTGAAGGACGTGTTCAACCAGCTGATGGAACATCGAGCCTTGAACCTTCCAGAAGCTCGAAGACCCGATCAACTGGGGATGACAGATAATGCTTTGTTTTGCCCATATCATAGGTATGTGGGACACGTCATCGAGGACTGCGTCGCCTTCAAGGAATGGCTCCAGAGAGCCGTCAATGAAAAGAGGATCAACTTGGACCCGGAAGCTATCAATCCAGATTACCAAGCTGTGAACATGGTGAGCGTAGTTCTACCCTCTTCATCAAGGCAAGGCGATGAATATGAAGATGGATGGGCGCCCCTCTCACAAGTTGAGGGCCAACTATCCAACCTCGTCCCGGCGACAGCATCAACACCTCTCCTTCAACAGGATTCTACACCAACCATGTCCATGGAGAAGCCTTGGAGCACGGTCCGTCGGAAGCCATACCCAAGGGACCTTCCAACCCGACCTCCTCGTCTGACATCATCAACACGCTCTCCCCCAACAATTCTAAGGCGAGTTGATCCAATCCAACGCCGTCCCCCACCGAGGTTCGCCCCCAAGTCCGAGGGAGATGAGTCATTCCCCCGACCAGGGCGGGGACTACGCACTTTGGTGCAGTTCCTACCCCATGGTTGGGACCAAGGGCCAACAGAGGGTGTCGAAGGAGTACAAGATGAGGCCCGCTCCTCTCAAGCGCGAAACACGGCAAGTTGCAACGTCGTCCTCGACTACAAGGATGTGCCCAGCTCCGAGTCGGACGACATGTTCACTCCTGAAGAGCACGAGGCGTTCCACGCCGAAAGTGCCACAAAGAACCCGCAGGTGGAAGAGGTGAACATGAACCTGCGTGGGGGAAAGGTCTTACCCGACCCCCTGAAGGCCAAGCAAACAAGAGTGGACAAGCCGGCGGCCCAGAAGGAGGCAACACCGCATGAAGAGACACCAGAAGCGCATGATGGTGGGAAGGCGAAACCACAGGACATCGACTACAACATCATCGCCCACCTCAAGCGAATTCCAGCGCTCCTGAGTGTGCACGATGCGCTCATGCTGGTGCCAAACCTGCGTGAAGCCCTCATCAAGGCGCTCCAGGCTCCGGAGATCTATGAAGTGTGCATGGCGAAGCATCGTCTCTTGGCCAATCCCTTGTTCGTGAATGAGATCACGTTCGACGAAGAGGACAATCTCATCGAAGATGGTGCCCATAACTGCCCACTTTACGTGGAGGGAAACATTGGGGCCGCGCATCTTCGTCGGATCCTCATCGACCCAGGGTCTGCCATGAACATACTGCCCGTCCGGAGTTTGAAACGGGCAGGTTTCATGGTGGACGACCTGGAGTCCACCGACGTGATGATATGCGGCTTCGACAACCAAGGGAAGCCAACACTGGGGGCCATCACGGTGAAGATCCAGATGTCTACATTCAGCTTCAAGGTGCGGTTCTTCGTCATCGAAGCGAACACCTCCTACTCGGCTCTCTTAGGGAGGCCTTGGATCCACAAATATCGCGTGGTGCCTTCTACCCTTCACCAATGCCTAAAGTTCCTCGACGGCAACTGCACACAACAATGCATCATCGGCAACACCAACCCCTACACCGTGCAAGAGTCGCATCATGCAGATCCGAAGTACTACTTCCCCGTCGAAGACATCGACCAACATGTCGGGCGGACATCACCAGCGGTTGATGTCTTAATCAAACCGGGTGTTGCGCCAGTCGCCGAAGCACGACAGCTCATCATACCATGCTCCCCCGCGGACGCACGGGGTTCCTCCTCTCGCAGCCGAAGGAACCCTGGGCGTAGACGATCTTCCTCGACTATGCAACACGACTACAAGCCCTTCCCCCAGGACGGGATGGGGAGCTCTACCCCGATCTCGCTGGGGGAAAGCTCTTCTACGCCTACCCCGGTAGCCCCGTTGCTATTGAAGGCAAGGTACCAGAAGCCCACGCCAATCACGTTGAGGTCGGCAATGACGCCTCTACAAGAGGCTCCTACATCTTCATCGACTTCGGCGCACCAAGAGCCTAGTTGTTTAACACTTGGCGGCTCTGCAGGTGCCCAGGAAGGACCAAAGGAATTGATCGGCAGCAGTGATGCGCCCCCTACGATCACACTGCGGGTGCGCAACACTCCAAAATAGGAAGGTGCACCCACTCAGCCGGGGGTCGTTAGGAGGAGAATAAAGGAGATAGAGGAAGCTGCGCGGGGAGCTCATGTCATGCAGCCCCCATCCCTCTACATATCCACGGCTTCTCCATTGGAGGTTTGGGCTATCCCAAGTTCATCTGGGTCTAGAACCCAAACCATTTTCTATAAAGTTCCACAGGTACAACATTGCGACTCCATATTTGAGCTTCCCCAACCTCGCGGTGATACAGAAGAAGCGCTATCCACAATGAAGGCCGAGCCCAAGATGGCTCGCTTGCTGGAGAAGGCGAGGTTCACGCTTCGGCAAAACAGTAGAATACCGCCGCCACCCGCGGTTTGCGAGGCGTGGTGGAGGCAAGCCGAGGACCTCATCAAGCAGAAGGGCAAGACTCGGACCAAGTTCGGGCTTGGGTACACCCACCCGGGTGGCCACGACGATGAAGAAGAAGGAGGACTCAACGGCGTCACGCAAGTCACATTCCATGCTACGTCTGTCTCTTCACGAGACGACATGGAACTGCCACGTCATGGCCTTCATCGCCAAAACTCCATCGACGACGCGCCGGTCAAGGAAGAAGAAGAGGTCGAACCCACGCTGGCTCCACAGGAGATGGAAGACGGTGGTCAGCCCACCATCGATGAACTTGTCGAAGTCAACCTCGGAACCGAGGACGATCCACGTCCCACTTTCGTCAGCTCCACGCTGACGGAAGAGGAACGGGAAAGCTACCGATGCTTCTTGATGGAGTATCGAGATTGCTTCGCTTGGAGCTACAAAGAGATGCCGGGGCTCGACCCTCGTGTCGCTACACACAAACTGGCGATTGACCCGCAACACTGCCCCGTCAAGCAGCCTACACGGCGCTTGCGTCCGGAGTTTCAAGACCAAGTCATCGCCGAGGTCGATAAATTAATCATTGCAGATTTCATCAAAGAGGCGAAATACACCGAGTGGCTCGCAAACATCGTCCCTGTGGAGAAGAAGAATGGCCAGGTACGGGTGTGCCAAGACTTCCACGACCTAAATCGAGCATGCCCCAAAGATGACTTTCCCCTGCCAATCACGGAAATGGTTGTCGACTCCACCACGGGCCATGGTGCGCTATCCTTCATGGATGGTTCGTCAGGCTACAACCAAATCAAGATGGATCCGGACGACGCCATCAACACCGCATTCAGGACCCCGAAGGGCAACTTCTACTACACCGTCATGCCATTCGGCTTGAAGAATGCTGGTGCGACGTACCAGCGGGCCATGACATACATCCTCGGCGACCTGATCCACCATTCGGTGGAGTGCTACGTAGATGACATGGTGGTGAAGACCAAGGACCGCCGGGATCATCAGGAGGACCTCCGGGTCATCTTTGAGCGCCTACGTCGACACTAGCTCAATATGAACCCGTTGAAATGTGCCTTCGCCGTTCAATCGGGCCTCTTCCTAGGCTTCGTTGTCCATCATCGAGGCATAGAGATCGAACCGAAGAAGATCAAGGCCATCCTCAACATCCCACCACCTTGTAATCTCAAGGAATTGAGAGGTTTACAAGGGAAGTTGGCGTACATCCGTCGCTTCATCTCCAACCTCTCGGGACGCATCCAACCCTTCTCAAGTCTCATGAAGAAAGGAGCTCCGTTCGTATGGGATGAAGGGTGTCAAAGAGGATTCGACGACATCAAGAAGTACTTACTTAACCCACCTGTTTTGGCAGCTCCTGTAAAAGAGCGCCCTCTTATTCTATACATTGCAGCACAGCCTACTTCAATAGGTGCTCTTCTCGCTCAGCACAATGAGGAAGGGAAGGAGGTGGCTTGCTACTACCTGAGCCGCACCATGGTGGGCGCTGAGCGAAACTACTCTCCAATAGAGAAGTTATGCTTGGCGCTTATATTCGCATTGAAGAAGTTGAGGCACTACATGCTAGCACTCCAAATCCAGCTTGTTGCTAGAGCGGATCCCGTAAGGTACGTGCTAAGTCAGCCCGCACTAATGGGGCGACTCGGAAAATGGGCATTGCTCATGATGGAGTTCGACATCACCTTTGTGTCTCAGAAAGCGATCAAGGTCCAAGCCTTGGCGGAGTTCCTTGTGGCGCATCCCGTCCCTGACGACTCTCCGCTCATCACCAACCTCCCCGACGAGGAGGTTTTCACCGCGGAGGTCGAGGCTCCATGGGAGCTCTACTTCGATGGTGCTTCGCGCACGGAGGCCGACCCTGATGGCACACCCAAGCGGAGAGCAGGAGCAGGATTGGTGTTCAAGACTCCACAAGGAGGGGTGATGTATCACTCATTCTCCCTTCTCAAGGAAGAATGCTCCAACAACGAGGCGGAGTACGAGGCACTCATCTTTGGCCTCCTCCTAGCACTCTCCATGGAGGTCCGTTCTTTACGGGCCTATGGAGATTCCCAGCTCATCGTTCGGCAAGTCAACGACATCTACGAGGTACGCAAGCCGGAACTGGTGCCATACTACGGTGCGGCCCGGAAGCTTATGGAGAAATTCCAACATGTTGAAGTTCTCCATGTCCCGCGAAGCAGGAATGCACCTGCCGATGCCTTGGCAAAACTGGCGTCGGCACTGGTGCTCCCAGGTGATAAATCCACGCAAGTGACGGTGGAAGAAAGGTGGCTTCTTCCCGCTGTCCTAGAACTCATCCCGGAGGAAGAAGAAGTCAACACCATCACGACGAACGTCGTGGAGGAGGACGAGTGGCTACAACCCTTCCTCAACTACTTCAAGCACGGCAGCCTCCCCGACGACCCCGTCGAGAGGCGCCAACTCCAACGGCGACTTCCCTCCTATGTATATAAGGCCGGCGTCTTGTACAGACGGTCTCACGGGCAAGAGATTCTACTTCGGTGCGTCAACCAAGATGAAGCCAAAACGATCTTACAAGAGGTGCACCACGGGGTCTGCGGTGGACACCAAGGTGGAGCCAAGATGTACCATGCCATACGCCTGGCTGGGTACTATTGGCCCGGCATCATGAAGGACTGCCTCCAGGTAGACAGGTCATGCCATGGTTGCCAAATCCATGGCGACTTCAAGCATCAGCCGCCAGTTCCTCTACACCCCACCATTCCCTCATGGCCATTCGACGCCTGGGGGATTGACGTCATCGGACCCATCGACCCGCCATCTTCCAGGGGCCATTGTTTCATCCTTGCAGCGACGGACTAATTCTCCAAGTGGGCGGAGGCTGTCCCTCTGCGGGAGGTGATGAGCGACAACGTCATCAACTTCCTAGAGCGAAATATCATACATCGCTTTGGGATACCACACCATATCACCTCCGACAACGGCAAGGCATTCAAATCCAACAAGATGTACAGGTTCATGGCGAAGTACAAGATCAAGTGGAACTACTCCACCGGCTACTACCCTCAAGCCAATGGAGCAATCGAGGCCTTTAACAAGACGCTCGGCAAGATACTCAAGAAGACGGTGACAAGACATAGAAGGGACTGGCCCGACCGTCTCTTCGAGTCTCTATGGGCGTACCGCTTTACAGTCCGTACCCCAACTCAGTCTACACCCTATTCCCTCGTCTATGGGAGTGAGGCGGTACTTCCATTGGAGGTCCAGCTACCCTCTCTTCGTGTCGCCATCCAAGATGAACTCACCAAAGATGAACATGTACAACTGCGATTCCAGGAGCTTGACGCCCTGGAGGAGGAGCGTCTCCAAGCCCTGCAGAACTTGGAGCTTTACCGTCAAAACATGGTGAGAGCTTATGGCAAGCTCGTGAGGCAACGCGTCTTTCGGAAGGGCGAGCTAGTGCTTGTCCTCAGGCGCCCCATCGTCGTCACGCACAAGACGAAGGGAAAGTTCGAGCCAAAGTGGGAAGGACCCTACGCCATCGAGCAAGCCTACGACGGGGGTGCATACCAGCTGGTCGATCCTCAAGGAGCCCGTCCCATGCCTCCAATCAACGGAAGGTTTCTTAAAAAATATTTTTGCTAAATATTTGCTTCTTCCGTTGCCTTTTCCTCTTTTTCCTTTCGTTTTTTTTTCTATGGGTAGTCCTTCAGTTGGCTCATGTCCATGATGCATTCTCCTTTGCATTGTGTGGATCATCTGTTTTCCCCCAACAACAAAACAAAACTGGCTTTCCCTAATCATACCGTGCTGGTGATTGAAGATCTGGCTGCCTTAGGACTTGTCGGAGGGTGGCACGAGGTGCCAAGTTGCAAGTGGAGCGGCACCTACACCCGCAAAGCACGACACGTACCAAGTGCATGCTTCCAGAGGCAGTGGAGAAGATCACTTGGGCACTTCAGCGTACCGAGACTCCACGCCCCTCACGCTCCCCGGCGTGCCTCGCGCTCGTAGAGGTTCACACCCTGGGGAAGACCATAGGAAAAGATCATGAAAAGGCTGCCTGAATCGGTGCATATCCGCGTGACAACCCTGGGGTGTGCCACAAAAAAAAAGCTCCAGATAAAGTGCCAGAGGGTTCCTTAGTCCACCAAGGTGAACGGTGCCTTCCAAATTCCCAAGATGGCTCCCCGAGCAAAGAAAGAAGAAGAGAATCTAAGAAGTTCAAGCCAAAAACAAAAAAAAATATCCCTAAGAGTGCAAGCAATCTCATCAAGTCCATGGTCACCCAAGTGGACCACGCAAGCAGTCCCTGTAGGAGGGAAAAATACATAAACTCCAAGAAGCAAGTCTAAACCGTCCCAAGCATAAGGGAACCATTGGAAGGAAGGCGGAAGGTAGCCGTTCACCACCCCTCAATAAGGCGCGGAAGTTTCAGAGCCGTTGTCCCCAAGCCTTACTCCCTCGTTTTACCATGCCCAAGTCTCTGGGTTCGCGGGGTATCGTGCAGGGGGCATGGCTGAGCCGTGGAACTCCTCGGTACCAGGATGGGCTAGAGTATGATTCGCTACTGCCTCTTGGAAGCATCTCCAAAGACGGCGTCTCCACACACGTACATGGAAGGACGAAGTTGTAATCGTCATGGTCCTGCGGCGATCCTCGAAGACAAGTCCTTCGGCGGCCTTTTCTAATATCACACATATAGCTAGTGTATAACGGGAAAGCCAACATTTTAAAAATCCAAAACCAAAACCATGTTTTTCTCTCGATTGTGTGTTTTCTGGCTCTTGTGTGCTTTATTCCTCGAGTAAATACTCGGCCATATGCTTTTACAAGCAGAATGGAGATTGGGCATTCGCAATACTCCAAGTGCCTTCAACATCAAGTGGCTCCACCAGCCTCACAGGCAATACCGGGGTGGTGTCGACTCCGATGTCTCTCCGGCGTCTCATCTACACCAACACATCAAGATAAGGGAGCAGTGCAGTGCGCCAGTGCGGCTAGCACGAATCTGTGAAACCCTTCGATCTAGTCGGCTGGCACCGCTGCAGCTACGCGGTCACGGCTAGGTCGATAAATTTTCTCCCAAGACGTAGCATGGTATTTCGCTGCGCATCAAACGCAAATTGAGAATGTTTTGTTGGTTGGCGCCATAGCTGCTACATGGCCCAACGAATTTTCTCAAACAAAAAGAAACATGGAAGGATTAATCCGTGCCGCCTTACATGATGAGCCTAGGCTGCAATGCAATATTCGCGCCAAAGTTGGTTTCTCACCAAGTCAAGTCCGATTAGCTTCGCTCCCGAATTCGACTTGGTGAGGGGGCATTTGTTTGATGAGATTTTGTACTACAATCTCATCCCTGAAAGCAAAAGAAAGTCACACTTAATGTATATCGTATGATCAAGTTTGGTACATGTGTGGCCAGCGTGCTCATGTTGTACATGCTCCTCTCGGAAGCATGTCACGACACTAGTGCATGAAATCATGGAGAGAAGAAATTAAGCACCCAAATATTCATGCATCGAAGGATCAGGTTGCTCCAGATAATCATGTACTTACTATACGCAGGTAACGTATATCCTGATGAGTTAGAAGGAGGCGGCTGGTGTAGTGCATGTATGTACGTGCCTCACAGTCGAGCCAGCTCTCGTTACGTGCCAGATGTGTATACGGCCGGGTCGCACGCGTAATCGACCGCTGTAATACCAATCCGTGTGGGTATCACACAAAGGGGTAAGTACAGAGTCGAAATTCTCGGAACTAACTAGCGTGCAGTTAACAAGAACAAAGAGGATCGACGAAGTCGCTTCCGAAGATCGCTCCTGGCTGAGACGACGCGAACGGCCTCACGACCTTATTCTATTCACGTCTCCTGCCTATAAAAGGCGCAGCTCTCGTAATCGGAGAGAGGACGACGCCGCACACACCACACGCCAGCTCCCAAAGCGAAAGCTCTCGCCGGCCGGAGGCAGAGCTCTCCCACCTCGCACGTAGGAAATCCCATACACACGTACAGCTAGCCAAACTCCAATCTCTAATCTCCAATTTTCATACACGCACGCTCTACAAAATCTACGAACATCCGCCATCGATCGGCACCCATACACACACGTACACCCGATCGGGAGCAGAGGCACCATGGAGCTTTCTAATGGTGAGAATTATGGTTAAATCTCTCTCTCTTTTTCTCTTTTCCTCTCTACAGCATACACGCACACATGCACATGAGCCGCGCCCGAGACGAGGGCCTCAAGGGCGTGCGGCTGTCGGTGCCGCCACCAAGAAGACGGACTCGGGGGCGCGCGGCCGACGGCGTGCAGCCAGGCGCCATCTCCAACGCCACCAAGAGGACGGCCTAGACGGCGCGGCTGCCATCGTGAAGCCCGGCGCCATCTCCATCTCCGCCGCCACCAAGACGACGGACCGGGGGCGCGCGGCTGCCGGCATACAGCCCGGCGCCACCTCCATCTCCGCCGCCACCAAGAGCACGGCCTCGAGGACGTGAGGCTGCCGGCGTGCAGCCCGGCGCCATCGCCATCTCCATCTCCGCCGCCACCAAGACGACGGACCCGGGGGCGCGCGGCTGCCGGCGTGCAGCCCGGCGCCATCTCCATCTTCGCCACCACCAAGACGATGGCCTCGTGGGCACGCGACTGCCGGCGTGCAGCCCGGCGCCATCTCCAACGCCACCAAGAGGACGGCCTACACGGCGCGGCTGCCGTCGTGCAGCCCGGCGCCATCTCCATCTCCGCCGCCACCAAGACGACGGACTTAGGGGGGCGCGGTTGCCGGCGTGCAGCCCAGCGCCATCTCCCTCTCCATCGCCACCAAGACGACGGCCCCAAGGATGTGAGGCTGCCGTCGTGCAGCCCGGCACCATCGCCATCTCCACTCTGGTGTGGCGCGCCAAAGACGGCGGCCTTTCGACTGTCGGCGTGCCGTAGCGGCGGGCATAGGCGAAAGCGCCGCCGACTTGCAATCCGGCGACATACGCCACCTCCATCTCTTCCCCCATCGAGCCATAATCTACGGCGGCACCGAAGACGATGGAGGCGTGGAGCCCAGTACCCCCTCACGCCGGAGAAGCGTGCCGAAGACGATGATGAGAAGGCAGCCGGCATGCATTCGGCGCCACGTTCATCTCAATGAGCCATGCTGCCTAAGACGGCGACGGGGCTGCCGGCGTGCAGCCCAACCTTTATTCACCTCCTACGGACGCCAACAAGACGACGGCCCCGACGGCGCGCGGCTGCCGGCGCGCAGCCCGGCACCATCTCTCCTCCCATCGAGCCCGGCGCCTTCTTCACTCCGGCGAGGCGTGACGATGACGAGTGATGGCGGGGCTGCTAGTATGCAAGCCATCGCCATCTCCACCTCTGCAAGCCATAGGCGATGGCGTCGGGGTGTCTATCCGGTGCTAGCTCTATCTTCGTGAAGCCGGCGGGCATAGGCGAAAGCGCCGCCGACTTGCAGTCCGGCGGCATACCCCACCTCCATCTTCACGAGCCCGTGAGACGACGCTCTTGTCTAGGACGACAGCCGTGAACTCGGCGTCGGACTGAGACGAGGTGTCGACCACGCTAGCTACACCACTTGTGGCGCACGTCGGTTTTGCACTGATGCCGATCTCCGCCAACACTTACTCCTGCGAGGCATACCCCTTGCGCACCCCGACGAGGCTGCTGGTCGTCGAGAAGTCCTAGCTGAGCGGACCCATGCTACTCCAACTCCAACTACACCGACGCCGTCAAGACCGACGAGGCACGACGGCGAGGGCGGGCGTGGCCGGAGCAAAGGCCACGCTACTCGCGGCGCGTGTACCGATGAGGACACGGGCTCTTCCGCCGCCCACACACACACCACCACCACATCATGCATGGAGAACGCGAAGCGAAGACGACGAAGACGACCACGCGGCTTAATCGGAGGTGTCTCGCGGCGTAACCCGCGGGAGTAATTAACTGGGTGCCTTCCGAGGCCCCGGGAACCATGAGATCGCAATCGCCCTAGTCAGGTTGGCCGCGCAAGCAGGCCACGGAGCGCACTGTATTAGGGATTTGTACTTTGTTTCTCCATGAGAGATTAATGAAATGCATCTTCCCTGCCTTTTTCTTGTGTACTACGGTACACTGGCACGCCCGCACTTCTTTTCTTTACCCCGGCGCATGAGAAAAACACGCTACCATTCTTCTCCCCTCGAGTAGCCTACGTTCGACTTTTCCAGAACGTTTTTCTCGTGTCAAACAGTAATGTAATAGCCAAATGAGCTATGTAAAATGTAATAAATTATGTTATTCCTAGTTATAAAGTTGTATTATGACCTTTGTTTCTTGATATTACATCTTACTGTGGATGCTAGCTATTGATCCAGGGACTAGCATTGTAAACACAGGGATCTCTACCTTATTAAAGGTTGGGAACCTTACAGATGGTATCAGAGCATTGTGTTGCCTGTAGGATTGTAACCCTAGGATTGGACAAAACCCCTTAGAAAAATAGGAGTTGTATTTGTTCCAAAACTTATTTACAAAACAATCTTGTAAACTCTTTCCTCAACCATTTTTAGTTTTGACTCTACACCTCTTCTATTTCAAACTTGATGGACAAAACCTACCCCATGGCCAAAGACTTCACCATGTGCAAAGGACTTCATCAACTCTAATGACTTCAACATCTTCAACTCTAATGACTTCAACATCTTCAACCTTGGATATCACTAAGGACAACATGTGAGACAAGAAATGTTACTCAAGACTTGAAGACCAAGGAAACACAACTTAGAAGAATCCATCATCACCTTGAAGTTTTGTGACCAAGAATTTTTCCAAGGAAACCATGATCTTTTTCAAGATGAACCAACTAAGAAGGATGGAAAGATATCAAGTGAACCATATAGTTGGACCACCATATTTAGTTTAAGTCAAGCCTACCAACTTATGTGGTGTAACAAAAATATTTTTTTTGGTTGCCTAAAGATATGCTTGAAACTTGTTGTTTGTGTGGAATGTTTGTTTGTGATTGCTTGCACATTGCTTGTGTGAATTTTGATGTGTGTGATTAGAATTGATTCCTAGAAAATCTTTTGCCTATTCTAATCCCAAACCAACCCAAACAGATGACTTCTCCAAGGAACTCCAACATCAAGGATGATGACAACAACAACAACCAAGAGATGCACATGAGAGAACAACTACTAGCAAACCAAACCCAGTTGAGCCAAGTGACAACTCAGCTTTTAGCCAACAACAATGGATTAGACCCAGCCATACAAAGGATTTTGAAACTTCAATCCCAATTGTTGCAAGGGATGGCTACTCAAATGACCAACATGGGAGACAACTCTTCCCAAGGAGCTTGTGACAACAAGGATGACAAGGATGTTATTCTAGAAGGAACCCAAGCTTGCAACATTTGTGGAGACAAGGATCACACTTCCAAGGAGCATGAAGATCAATGCCCCAATTGTTAAGAGAAACATCCAATTGACCAATGCCCCACATCTCAAGCTACTTGTTACCTATGTGAAGGAAACAATCATGTCCCTATCCAATGCCCCATTTATTCCATAGTTGAACAAAGGAAACAAGGTGGAGTGCAACAACTGATTGCAGACTACCATGAGAGAGCCAAGTCTACCAAGAAGGATGAAGACAAAGGAAAATCTCAGCTTGTACCTCCCAACAACATGACTCAATTTAAAGGACCAAAAAGGAGACATATGTATTATCCAAGGAGTAATAGAAGGTCAAGGAGACCAGTAGACATTCCTACCTATGAGATAACATATGAAGAACATGAACTAGAAGCACTCTTAGCTTTGGAGAAACCCAAGAAAAAGAAAGACGAAAGCCATGTGCAATGTGGTCATTGCAAAGAAATGGGACACTATGCTAGTGAATGTCCAGAGAAGCAAAAGTATAAGGAGATTAGCCAAGTGTGGTGCAACAACTGCAAAGAGCTAGGCCATTATGTAGCAACTTGCCCACAAAAGATACGTGAAGAACTCAACCTTATCACATGTTACAATTGTGGTAACCAAGGACATTATGCAAGCAACTGTCCAGAAAATATGAAGCACAAGATAAACAAGCCTATGAAGGATCTCAGCCTTGTCACATGTTTCAAATGTGGAAACAAAGGACACTATGCAGATGTTTGCCCAGAGAGGTTTCAACAGGATCCCAAGAAGGCCAATATGTAAACTAGTTGGAAAATTTTTAAGGGTGGTAGTACCCTAGATGCTTTTGAGCCAACTTGTACCCTAGCCTCCCCAAATCTCGGAACGAGATTTATTTTAAGGGTGGTAGCCTGTCACATCCCAAGATTTTCCAAATCTTGTAATGTGAAAAAAATAAATAAAATAAAATAAATTATTGTTGAAAATCAGGGTGAAAAGAAACTTTTGTTTCTAAATGGAAACTTAAAATCCCATCTTGAACTAACATTAATTAAAGTTTGAATTCAACAAAATTCAAATTTAGAGAAATGCATTCCTCAATGAATGTATCTGGAAATTTAAACACTTGGAAAATAAATCCAAACCCCAAACCCTAATGGAATAAAAATCATTTCCAAGTTATCCCTAAGCCTATGGATCTGATCCATATAAAAGCTGCCAAGCAAACATTCAAAATGTTCAAGAATGACAAATAGAAATATTATAAAACCATAGAAATTGGTTTCACTTAATTTGGAGCCATAGATAAAATCTTATGAACTTCAATAAGATAAGGAAAAATAATTTCCAAAGAAAATAAAGCACTTATCTAAAATCCATACCAAATGGTGAGCAAATAATCCTAAGGAGAATTAAAAGTATAAATAAATATTAAATAAGATTTTATAAATTGGAATCACCAAGTTTGGATCTCTAAATAAAAAGATAAGGATTTTATAAGATAAAGAAAGAAATATTAATTAAAGAATATTTAAAGACCAAATCAAATCTTGGCCAAATACATAAGAAAATGGAATGAATATAATCCAAATCCAAATAAAATAAAAGGATAAAGACTTTCCAAAATAAAACAAAATGGCATTAAACCATTCTATCCCTACTTTGAGAAAGGCAAATCTCTAATAAGAATGATCATTTAAATCATGAGAAAATGATATTTGGAATTTACCCAAGTGAAACAAAAGTTGTTTAATCAACTTAAATAAAATAAATCTTCCAAATAAACTTTGGGGAATTAAAACTATATTTAATCCCATTGGAATTAAAACAAATACCCAGTCCTAATTGATTAATAAATCATATTCCCAATAATTCAAGATGAATTATTTGAACCCAAATAATCAAATAAAAACCTACTGAAAAGATTTGGAAAGTTTAAGAAATTAGATGGTGTTTTGAAAATTTTGTTAAATCCTATCTAATTTAAAAACTAGAGCCTATTTGGAATAATTAAAAGATCTTAAAGAAGAATAAAATTATTCTAAAATGATTCCAGAATGTTTTAGTAATCAATATTTAAGTCTTCACAAATTTTGGAAAAGGTTTGAAATCAAACTGAGGTTTGAATTGATTAAACAAAATCAAAACAGAATTAAAGAAAAGGAAAAAACAAACAGAACAAAAAAAAAGGTAAAAGACCCAGCCCAACTAGCCTGGCCCAACTAAGCCCAGCCAGCCCACTCCCTCTCTCCCTGCGAGAAAACGCTTCGCACCAGTGAACTCACCCGTAGCGTCACTGACAGAAGGACCCCACCACAGCCCTCTCTCTCGCTGCCAGACGACCCCACGCCCACGTCACCTTCTTCCTCCCCGCGACGACCCCGCCCCTCATTCCTTCCCGGCCGTTCTGTCGCCGTTACCTCGCGTTAATACGCAGTAACCTCGCCATTAAACGCCCTTGCGACCACGCCTACTTAAGCGCCAACATATCCTCTCCCTTTCCCCTCCGTCACCTCACCATAGCACGCCCCCAGGCTGCCAAATTTTCCTCTGCACCACCCTCTGTTCCGACGCTCTCCGGTGACGATTCCGGCAGCCCCTCACCGCCCCTTGCCTCCTCGAGCACACGAGCATCTTCCCCAACCTCTGGCACACCTCACAGTACCTTCCATTCATCCGCGTGTGCAGTAAATCGTCAACAACACCATCACTGAGCAAGCGCCGCCGCCTACTACCTTTCCGGCGAGCTACTGACGCCCATCCCGTGCGCCCCTTGCTCACTAGTGAGTATTCTAGCGACCCTTGAACCCGGGCGCACCTTCCTGATGCATTGTTTTTATTGTTTGCGTCCCAGAGACTCACCCCCGTCGACGTCTGACCGCACCCGAGGCACGGCTCAACTCCGACGAGCGATTCTTATCGACCCCGTGCGCCCCCTGCTACCCGAAGACCATGTTGAGCTTCGTCACGCCACTGCGAACCTGGTAAGACACACCCTTCCCTCTCTCGCTTCCTGTAACCGCCGCGACGCCGCCACCTGCCGCCGCCAGCGCCGCCCGACTCTGGCAAGTGTGTTGTGCGCCGTGCGATTAAGATCCAGCGGTTAGGATAGAAACTAGATGAAGGGGTAAGTAACACCTGTGCGCCGTGCGATGTAACTTAAATCCAACGGCTGCCATCGCTCGATCCAACCGAAGCGGTATGGGCGAATAGGATTAAGACACGTGGCCTCTGTTTGATTTAAAAACCAGAGTTTGATCTATTAGATTTCCAAAATTGTAAATTGCATAACTTTTAATCTACACGTCCAAATTTTGCAAACTTTATATCAATG
This sequence comes from Avena sativa, assembly GCA_916181665.1. Classification (NCBI taxonomy): domain Eukaryota; kingdom Viridiplantae; phylum Streptophyta; class Magnoliopsida; order Poales; family Poaceae; genus Avena; species Avena sativa. The sequence continues at coordinate 47,241,934 of OV702279.1, read as the reverse complement.
GATTCAGAAAAACCATCCCTAGCCAACCATGCCATTTGTTTAATAAAAAGCTTCTGTTAAATTGTTTGGTTTTACAGAAACTTGTGTATGCATGTTTAGGTTATAAAATTTGTTCTAAAATGATTTTGGGGGATAAAATCTTTTGCAAATGGTGTGTTTTGAACCTACTGACCATAGGAAACAAATTATGGTTTCAAAAATGTATTTGGTGAAGCAAAAGAACAAATCTTTGATTTAAATCATTTCTAGCCAAATAAAAATATGGTTTAATTATTAAAAATGGTTTTGGAAGAAAACCTTTGAGAAATGTTTTGGAAATAAACTCTCTGACCCTAAACACAAGGTTATATGGTTTGAAAACATATTTTGTGAAACCTATAGAATTTTGCCTTATTAAAAGCATTTCTTCACCACATAATATAATGACTTAGTCTAAAAATGGTTTATGAAGTAAAATATTATACAAATGATTTTTGACACTTTATAAATGACCATTAGGTGTTTTCAAATGTTTATGAACCATTAGAAACCACTTTTAAAAATAAAACAATCTTTAGCATGCTTGCATGCATGGGTTTGATACTATTATTTTATGTGTTGAATTGCTTGAATGGTAGATTGAAATATTGTTTGCTTGATTGAATTGTAGTGATTTGAAGTGAGTGAACAGTTCAAGAACAAGGAAGTGAACTTATACTCTCTACCAAAAAGTCAAGTGATGCTTCATACTTTTGTCCCATTATTTTCACTATGCATTAGTGATATTTCTAAGTAGGACTTGCATGGGAAATCCTAGTAGATGAAACCTTAGTAAAATTTCCTAAGTTAAGATTCCTACTACTATCATTTCTTAGCTTAGCTAGTAGAAAACAAGGGTGGAATATATATTCATGCTATGGAAAATTTCTAAGTCTGAGGACTTGAGTTTTGTTTAATAAAACAACTAAGTGAATGAATCACCTGGGTGGAATGGAAGGAATGGTTTGTGTTGAGTGGTTCACAAAGGCCCATTTCTATGGTTTACTTTGTGTATCTCACTTGTGGATGGCCACCCAGGAACAAAGAGAGTTGAGATGTCAAATGTTGAGAAGCTTCAAGTGCAGCCACTTGGCAATATGGGCTCTTCCTGGATCATATAGGTTGCAAGAATTTAGCCAAATGGACAGTTGGTGGTAGGGGATGATAGGTTGGAACGCGTCCATTCTGGTCTAAGGGAAGGCTTCTGAAAGATCTTGTCTTGGTGAAACCAAGTCTTGTGGGGAAAGTGCACCACCTCTACAGAGTGTAAAATCTAAGTACTTAGCCATGTCCCTGGCAAAGGACAATTTGAGCATCAAGACATGGAAGCTATCAAGAATATCATCATCCAAATTTCTAAGTTAAAAACTTGTGGTTGAACAAGGGTTGAAGGATCACCAATTTCTATTGGGAGATGCCTTGGGAAAGATTATTTTGTCAAGCAAAACTTAGTGTTTTCAAATGATAAGGAAAATCTATTTGAGCAAAGCAAGCCTAAGCTCCACTTAGCCAAATGCATATAGATGATAGACTCCACTATACTACCATAGTACTTGCCAATACAATTCAAATGTATTGACCCTTGTGGCTGTAACTTGTTATGTTGCAGGTTTGTTTGATATTAGTGAAGTTAAATGATTAGCATTACAAGTCTACAACCAACATGTCTGCCTGTGGCACTTTGAAGATGAAGGACCCCATGCTTATAGATATTCTGCTGCAATGTAATGTAATAGCCAAATGAGCTATGTAATATGTAATAAATTATGTTATTCCTGGTTATAAAGTTGTATTATGACCTTTGTTTCTTGATATTACATCTTACTGTGGATGCTAGCTATTGATCAGGGACTAGCATTGTAAACACAGGGATCTCTACCTTATTAAAGGTTAGGAACCTTACATAGAGGTCCCTACATCTAGCACAAAAGTACCCTAAAATTACATCAAGGCATGCAAATTCTTTGATATGACATCAATATAATATATATGATGTAGATATGTCCATGACCTTGGTCGTTCAGCTTCAAATCCAAGAATGTGCATACTCATTGACAACTAACCTTAAATTCGTTTAGAATTTTAAACCGGCGGTAGGAGTACCTTTTACATCAAGGCCCTAAAATGAAAAAAAATACATCGATGTAAGACCCCACCTTTGTAAAGGTAAAGGTCCCTGTGATTGCAATGCTAGTCCATGGATCAAATGCTAGCATCCACAGTTTAAGATGAAGTACATAGATACAAAGGTCTTTATTACATCGTCATTCCAGAGATAACAGAGTCTTTTACAACTCCATAGCCATAGGCTAGTACAAGAGTTCAACTTAACAAAATAAAGTAAAGTCTTCATATTCATGTGCCACAGGCAAACATATTGAGTGTAGACTCATAACCCTAATCCTCATCAGAGTAACCTGCAACATCACAAGTTACAGCCACAGTGGGTCAATACATTGGAATAGTATTGGAAAGTGATACCTTAGTAGAATAATAGTTTCTAGCTTCTATATGAATTTAGCTAAGTGTATCTTAGGCTGCTTTGCTCAAAATAGGTTTTTCCTATCAGTTGAAAACACTAAGTTTTTGTTTGAAAAAAACTCCCAAGGAACCACCAATAGACATTGGTGAACCTTTACCCTTGTTCAACCACAAGTTTTTAACTTAGAAAATGGGATGAGGAGATCCTTGATAGCTTTAATGTCTTGATGCTCAAATTGTCCGTTGTCTAGGACACGGCTAAGTACTTTCCCCATAAGACTCGACATGCATCGAGACGAGACCTTTCAGAAGCCTTCTCTTAGACCAAATGGACTCTCTCCAACCTATCACCCTACCACCAACTGTCCATCTAGCTAAGTTATTGCAACCTATATGATCAAGGCAGAGCCCATATGCCATGTGGTTGCACTAGAAGCTCCTAACACTAAGTATCTCAAATCCCTTTGTTCCTGGGTGGCTTTCCACAGTTTACTACACAAGGTAGACCTTATATGTGGGCCTTGTGTAACCAGTAAACATAACCCAAACATACCATTCCACCCAGGTGATTCATTCACTTAGTTGTTTTATTAAGCAAAAACACAAGTCAAAGACTTAACAATATTTTCCATAGCATGTATATAATCCACCCTTGTTTGCTACTAGCTAGGCTAAGCATGGCAATATAAGAAGTATCTTAACTTAGAGAAAATTCTACCAAGACTATAACTACTAGGATTTCCCATAGCATATCATATGATACTTAACAAAATCTCATGCAAGCCCTATACAAAATATCACTAGTGCATAATAAAATAATGGGACAAATACATGAAGCACCACTTGCCTTGGTAGTTGGGGGAGTATAAACAATCCTCACAATCACAATCACCACTAGCACCAAAATCTACACATAAAATGATAGCACCAAATTTACATTCAAATTAATCAAGCAAAAATATATGAATGCATACAAATGCCATGTGATGATTTTTCCCAAATCAAACAAGACAAGTAAATAGTACGAAACACAAAACTAAACTTTTATACACTAGATAAACTCAAATTAGTCTTAAAAACATTTTAAAACAATTTTTATAATCGAAATAAGCCTACAAATATCTCTGCATAAAATTCCATTTTACCAGAAGAAAAATACAAAACGAAACCCACAGTAGTGTAGGATTTATTTTTGTGAATCCATTGATATATTATTTGCATTTTTTGGACAACCAGATCAAAAGTTATGAACTTTACAAGTTTTAATATTCAAAAATCTTTGGACGGTACCGCTTCGCGCGGATCGGCCAACATGGAGCGTTGGATCTAACTTAGGTCCAGTGGCCCAGATTAAAGGATACCGCTTCGTACTCGATCTAATCCTATCCCTGCGATTCAAATCTAGCGGCGCAGATTCAATGACCAAAAATTGGCGGCGCTGGCGACGGCGACACGGCGGCGGCGCTCTGCCAGTGAGGTTCTGGCGGCTACAGAGGGGGTTGGGGCTGTGGTTGGTCTTACGAGCGTCGCAAAGTTGCGAGGAAGCTCTACGAATCGTCGGTGTGGATGGGGGCATGCTGTGGTGGCCTGAAGACCTCGACGGAGTTCGTGCCCTCGTCTGATGCTTACTGCCGGAGACAAAGGCGACGTTCTATGGCGAAATAAGATGAACCAGAGGCATTAGGAGACGCACAGAGACACGGCAGACTTAGTGGTATGGCTCAGGGGTCAAGGGGTGGTCTAACTTTACCGTGATTCTTCACCGGAGTTGGGCGGCGCTCCTGTTGTTCGTGAAGCTCGACAGAGATGACGTTCCTGGGCGGTTTAGAGCAAAAGAAAGGTGTGAGCAGATGCGCAAGGGCCTGGCAAGTATGCTCGTATGAATGAGAGGTAAAGGGGCGCGCTGGACTCACCGAAATAGTTCGTCGGAGTGTGTCGGGCAGCGCAGGTGCAGAGCGAATTGCTGGTAGCCTGGTGGCGGAGAAAGTGTGCTGAGCAGGTGGAAATGACCGTGGGGTGTAGGGGATTAAGTAGGCAGCAGCTCGACAGGAAGCGCCTACGAATTCAAGGCTAATTACGCCGCGCCATTATCAGCAGCAACGACAGCGGCGACGCAGTCTGTGGGAGTGATTTGGGAAGAAGGGCTGAGGTGGCAGTGGGGTCCGCGCGTTAGTGACTGTTGGTAGAGCTGCGTGCGTGAGAGAGACAGAGAGAGAAATGACCCGGGTGGGCTATATGGGCTGGATCTGGTGTTGGGCCAAATAGGCAGCGGTTGGTTTTCTTTTTTTCTTTTTGCTTTTCTTTTTCTGTTTGGATTTTCAGGAATCAAATTCAAACTCAAAATCAAATGGGTTTGATTTCAAATCATCTCTGGATTTTTTTAGCGAAATCCTTGTAATTATTTGGGTATAAAACCCTACTGTTTACTCCAAAGCACTTGACACATTGAAAAAAAACATGCCTTATTCAAATATATATAATAGGCATACAAATGGTTTTATATAGAATTTTGTTTTGAAAATCTTTATGCAAGCTTTGCATTCAACTCTAAAACATTTCTGATCAATCCAAAGCATTCTTCTACTTGTAAAGTAAAAATAAAACCATTGCCTTACTTGCATAAAATACTAGGCATACAAATGGTTTCTTATTTGAAATCTTGTTTGAAATGACCATATGGTATGAATGCATGAATGATATGCCAACTTTTCAAATCATGATTTTTGGGATGTTACAAATCTAACCCCCTTAAGGTGAATCTCGCCTTCAAGATTCGGATTGTCTAGCAAATAGGTGAGGGTGATCTTTCCGAAGGTCATCTTCTCTTTCCCAAGTTGCTTTCTCTTCAGAATGATGATTCCACTAAACTTTGCAAAACTTGATAGTATTCGTACGAGTAACTCTTTCTACAGTTTCAAGAATTTTGATAGGTTTCTCTTCATAAGTGAGATCACTCTCCAACTGAACCTCTTCCAAAGGTATAGTATCCTTCAAAGAAGTTTCTCCCATCTCCGGATGGCATTTCTTCAACTGGCTTACGTGAAACACATTGTGAATGGCAGACAATGATTCAGGAAGCTCAATTTCATAAGCCTATTCTCCTTTACGACTCAGAATCTTGAATGGTCCAACATACCTTGGTGCCAATTTTCCTTTGAATACAAATATCTTCACTCCACGGAGTGGTGTGACTCTAAGATAAGCTCTATCAGCTACCTCATAGATGAATTCTCTATGCTCTGGATCTGCGTAGATCTTCTGTCGGGACTGTGCTATCTTCAATCTATCCTTTACCAACTTGACTTTCTCGTCAGCTTCCTTGAATAGTTCTGGACCGAACAAATTTCTTTCTCCAACACCATTCCATAGAAATGGTGTAGTGCACTTCTTTCCATAGAGAAATTCAAACGGTGCCATCTCAATGCTAGCTTGATAGCTATTATTGTAAGAGAATTCTGCGTAAGGCAGACTTTCATCCCAAATAGCACAATAGTCTAAGGCACATGCCCTCAACATATCCTCTAGAATCTGGTTGGTTCTTTCTGTCTGTCCATCTATTTGAGGATGAAAATCTATGCTGTACTCTTATCTTGTTCCCAATGATTCATGAAGTTGTCTCCAAAAATGCGAAGTGAATTGGGTTCCTCTATCCGACACAATACTCTTGGGTACTCCATGTAGACACACAATCCTATTCATATAAATCTTGGCCAACTTAGCACTTGTATAGGTTGTGTTCACGGGTATGAAATGATCCACTTTAGTTAGGCGATCTACCACAACCCAAATAGAGTCATATCCTGATCTAGTCCTTGGCAGTCTGGTGATGCAATCCATGCCAATACTGTCCCACTTCCAATCAGGGATAGGTAGTGATTGTAACAATCCTGCTGGTTTCTGATGTTCTGCTTTCACTCTATTACACACATCACACAAAGCAATATGTTCCGTGATGTCCTTCTTGAGATTATTCCACCAAAATCTTTCTTTCACATCCATGTACATTTTGGTATTACCCGGGTGAATGGAATATGGTGAGTTGTGTGCTTCTTGTAAAATCAGTTTCCGAAGCTCCGGATCTTGCGGAATGCAAATACGTTTTCCATACCATAAAGTACCTTGTTCTTCTTCATGGAATCCTTTGTCTTTCCCTTTGCTAATTTTTCCCTTAATCTTTTCAATTTCCTTGTCCATCTTTTGGGCTTCCTTGATTTTGTCCAACAAGGTGGGTTGAACATCCAATGACATGAGATGTCCCTCAGGTACTATCTCCAATCTGAGATCCTTGAATTGGGCACATAGATCATCTGGCAACTCTCCCTTAGTGAGGCCATTTACATAAACTTTACGACTTAAAGCATCCGCTAGAACATTTGCTTTACCGGGGTGGTATTGCAAACTCAAGTCATAGTCCTTGATGAGTTCTAGCCATATTATTTGTCTCATGTTGATTTCTTTTTGAGTGAAGATATATTTCAGACTCTTGTGATCTGTGAACACTTCACAACGTTTTCCGAAAAGATAATGTCTCCATGTTTTGAGTGCATGAACAACATAGGCTAACTCTAAATCATGAGTAGGATAGTTCACCTCATGAGTTTTGAGTTGTCTCGAGGCATAAGATACAACTTTCCCTTCTTGCATCAAAACTCCACCCAATCCTTGGTCAGATGCATCACAATATACTTGGAAGTCCTTTTCCAAATCTGGCAGGCATAAGACTGGTGTTGTCACTAGTCTCTTCTTCAATTCTTGGAAACTAAGTTCACATCCTTCAGTCCAATCAAATTTCTTGTCTTTCTTAAGTAATTAAGTCATTGGCTTAGCTACCTTTGACAAATTCTCAATTAATCTTCTATAGTATCCTGCCAGGCCAAGGAAACTACGTACTTCTCTCACTTACTTAGGAGATTCCCTCTCAGTTACAACTGACACTTTTGCGGGATCAACGGCTACACCATCTCCTGACACAATATGTCCGAGAAATCCCACTTCATTCAACCAGAATTCACACTTGCTAAATTTGGCATACAACTTGTGCTCCCTAAGCTTATCAAGTATCAAACACAAATGCTCTTCATTCTCTTCTTTGATCTTGGACTAGATCAAAATGTCATCGATGAATACGACAACAAACTTGTCAAGAAATTCCATTAACACTTTCTTCATCATATTCATGAAGTAGGCTGGTGCATTTTTCAAACCAAATGGCATCACGGTGTACTAATACAAACCATACCTAGTGGTGAAAGCAGTCTTAGGTATGTCTTGTTCAATGATCTTTATCTGAAAATATCATGATCGGAGATCAATATTTGGGAACACACGGGCTCCTTCTAGATGGTCAAACAGATCATTTATTCTAGGCAAAGGATACTTGTTCTTGATAGTTACCTCGCTGAGTGAACGGTAATCTATGCATAACCTTTGACTTCTATCTTTCTTTTCAACAAACAATACTGGTGCACCCCAACACGAAGAACTTGGCTGAAATAAATACTTTCTGTAACTATTCTCCAAGCTAATTCTTGAGTTCCTTCAACTCATCAACTGACATCTTGTAAGGTCTCTTTGCTATTGGTCCAGATCCTGGCAGTAATTCAATCACGAACTCAACATCTCTATCTGGTGGTATTCCAGGCAATTCCTCCGGAAACACATCCGAATTATAACACCCTCGCCTGATAAGGCTGAGTTCATGTGTATAGTGTCAATCCCTGGATCGGTTCACTGGCACACACAGTATAGATGAATACCAAAGAATTTAACAGTACATCATAAATAACGAATTGTTCCAGAATTTGCAATTATTACAATAATGCTTATCTCAAGGCTAGCTCAATATCAAGTAGCATACGGAAGCATAAACAATTGATAGGCTCCATCTTCAATTGTGCCACAAGCAAACAACTGTTGAGTGGAGTACCACGACCTATTCGATCACTCAGAATTGGAATAATAACCTGCAACATAAAACGTAGCAGCCCCGAAGGGTCAATACTTGGAATGTATGGAAAGTAGAGCTATTAAAGGAGACAATATAGCTAACATCTACATGCATATTTGGCAAGTGGAGATGTGGCTAGCTTGCACTTGCAAATACCTTTGTCCTACTTTCATAAACAGTTTTTGATTTTCTTTGAAAAGATCCCAATTAAGTTAACCCATCAACATTAAAGCAATTAGGAAATTAGAATGAGAGAGAAACGTGTCATGAACTCAATATCAAGCAACTCAGACGTCCATAACCAGGGACACGACTAATTGATTAGTTTATACACCCTGCAGGGGTTAGTACACTTTACCCATGTGACTTGGCCAGCCCAGCTCGTACCACCACTCTCATATTGGGTGGTGATAGGGAGAAGTCCAAGAAGAGACCGTTCGGGAAGTAGCTCCCCAAACCCGACACGCACCGTACCAACCTACCAAAATTCTACATCTCTGGATACATGTAACATCCCAAAAATATTAAACTTGGATCATCAAACTCTAATCATCAAAATTAGGGTTAACAAAAACTTTCCTAACTAAAAATATGAAAGCATTCATATGTGTGTATTTAAAATTTGGATTCTTTTGAATTGCCATGGTTCTGTGTTTCTTTGCTTGTAAAATGATTCTTAGGTGAAATAAACATCATCTAAACAATCCCCAAACTTTTCCCAAAGACAAACAACTCAAAAGAAACAAATGAAGTGAATGGTCATTTTTGCCAAATTAACTCCCATGCCTACTTTGGCTATCCCTAGTTTTCAAAACTCAACAGAAACATTTGTGGATCCTTGCATCCCTTGTTAGTACTCATAATAAGGTACCAAGACCCACTTTGTGATCATCCAAAAACATTCAAATGCTAAGTTTAAATGTCAGTTTAAAATTGAATCTACCTCATATGGGAAGATCCCACTATTTCAAAAACCACACAAACAAGCTCAATTTTCAAAACACAAGCACCCACAGAATCCTCAACACATGACCAGCACACCCACCAAAAATCTTTTCAAAATTCAAAAGTAAGTTTCTTGCAGCCAGTTCATCAAATAGCATGCAGACTCAAATCAAACAAATCACAAACACTATTGTGTGCAGTAAATTGGCCCTAACTTGTTCCCTCTCTGGTTGCAACTAGTCTTTAGTAGATCATCTAGCTCAATTGTAAACATCTAGCACCACTGTGAGCTTTCCTTGCCATCAATGGTGAGCAGGCCGAGCCTCACCATGCCACCCCATTGTCGCCGGCCAGATAGCAGCCACCCTAGCCTTGCCAACCTTGTCTGGGAGGTAGCCAGCACCTCACCGCCCCCTCTCAACCAGCCCTAGCTCAAGGACAGAGATAAGAACCGCCAGGAACGCTGTCCCGCGCCGCTGTCGAATATGCCGATGCGCACCACCGTGCACACGCCGTTCCCACTCAACCTGACCACCTCGATCCCTTGCCGCCCGCCAGCATGAACCCCACCGTCCCAGGAGACCACTAGACATGATCGTTTCCTCGCCCGTACCCCATAGCCACCGCTCGCCGTCGAAGACGCCGCCTCTGCCGCGCAGAGCACCACACGTTCCCGACCGATTGCCACCGCCCCTAAGCGCGCATTCAAGCTCTAGAGCATCGCTAGGAGACCGCGGGTCGATCGCCAACCTCAGCCATGCCGCTAGCCGCCCGTAGCCATGTCGCCACCGTCGCCTGCCCATCGCTCTCGGTCTCGCCGTTGAGCCTATAAAAGGAGGCGACCCCAGCCGTTTGACGCACACCATTCCACTCCCCTCACCTCACTGATCATTCCACCCTCTATCCGGATCACGAGGAGCAGCAGCTCGCTGGAATTGCGCCGGACCAGGCCGCTTCTGGAGAAGAAGGGAGCCGTTGATTTCGACCACCCCCGGAGCTGCCTCGACCATCCCTGAGCTCGCCGTTGACCACTTGTTCGTTTGCCCGCCTCTCCGTCGTCGTTGGAGCCCTGGTATGCCCCCTATGCACCCCCACTGAGTCGCTAGGGTTCGAGCTCGCCGGTGACATGTTCATCGTCGATGGCGATCTCCAGCCGTCGATCTTCCTTCTAATCCAAAAACCCACACAACCACGTACCGCTTCGCGTGTTATGAGCCACTGACTAGTGGAACCCCCCTGTCAATTGACCCCCGCGGTGCGGAGTGACACTGGGCCGGCCCATTAACCTTTCTCGCGCAGCCCAACCGTTTGAATTTAGATTTTTCTATTTTAATTCAAACTCAATTCTGTTCCTAGATTTAAAAACAAACCCAGCTCGATTTAGTGAACCAAAATGCATGAAACTAATTTTTTTAGAAAGGTACTGAAATGCTAAATCCAAGCCCGTTGGATTCAAATCATTTGGATCTGTAGATTAACCTTGGTAAAAATGTAACACCCTCAGAATCGGCCCTATGCAAGTTTCAGCGCTCCCCGCCAAAACCCGCATAGAAACGATTCAAAGGTGCCCACCAGGCACTTGCGTGCGGGTGGAAAACGAAGTAATATCATTACACAATAGTCCTCGATGGAACCCACAAAACATATGTATACAACAGCGACTCAAAGAGTCAAGAATACAGATATACAATACAAAGATCCAAATCACCTGTAAAACGATATAGCGTCCGAGTACGGACAAGATGCAAATTGAGCTAAGAGCCCTGAAGAATAACCAATGGCGTCCATAACCCTGCCCAGGCCAAGCCGGAAGGGTAACCCTGCTAACGACGTCGATCTCAAAACCTGCTTAAACAAAAGGGGTGCCGACAAAGGGCAAAGGAAAAAGAGAGAGCGGTCAGTACTGAGGCCAGTACACGGCGAGACTAGAATTCGGCGGTCCTCGCCTACATAGGTATGGTGGACTGAGCGGCAGCGCAGCATGCACTAAACACCCTATAGAGACTCGATATAACTGTCGGCTACCAGAGAGGGATAAGAAGGTCCTATTCGGAACCATCTTGATACTACCACCAAACATACCCATCCTGGTGTTTCCCCCTCGAGACCAAACGAGGAAGTCAACCGAGGAACTCACGCAGTTGGCAGTTTTATTTATTCAGTTATCGTTGAAGCAATTACTAGTCAGGTATAGATAATCATCCTGATATAATAAGCAGTGGGCAATTTTAGTTAACCATTCCGTTGTAGTTGCGACACTTACTAGTCAAATACAATTAGCATAAGATATCCCCAAACCCAGCAGTTGTTGGTACTTTTATTTAGCCATACCGTTGTAGTGAAGCTGATTACTAGTCATATCGGATACAAGTCAAATTATAACAGTAAACTTTAGTTATAGTTGTCTATGATCGAGAACTGTGCTCCAAGTCGTCCATAACCGCGGACACGGCTTTTCGAAAAGATTTAACCCTGCAGGGGTGCACCAAAGTATCCACACGCACTTCGACCCTTTTTGCTAGATCAGTTAACATACACCCATCGGTATGTCGGCGGGGCCTAAGTCCTGACGTTTCCCAGACCCAAAGCAAGTACATGGGGGCCACCCCACTAAGCTACCCGCAACGAAGTTGGCCGGCTCCGGAACGGACCCAGGGTTTGCGTCAGTGGCTATAAACGACTGGGAACCCGAAAGTGTGACTGGGCTTGTCGATACCGCGAAAACACTCCGCTTACCTAAACAGTACAGGTGCTTCTCGCACAATCTTAAATAAAGAAGTAAAGCATGGCATAAGTACAGAATAGTAATAAAGCTCCAAACTACTTTGTGGCCCCCAGTTCAATACTTTGAAATTAGGTACTAATCGATGGGGGTGCCCATACGCCGCACCTGTGGTTAGCGCGCTCGATCTCGTAACAGGTGTCAAGAACTCGGGGTCCTACGGGACACCAGTGAGCGGTTAAAATCCAAATATTGTCTATTACCCACCGGTGCCTCTGCATTTACCTACTTTCAATTTTAGTTATTAAACAATAATTAAAGCCATGATCATCTCCAACATTAAACATGCGGCAACACTCCAACAACTGTGGTACTTGACGACATGCAACAACACTTGAGCAAGCGACTACGACGCGCAAGTCCAACTATCTACCAATCAACAGGTAGTAGGATGTGTCCAAGGCAATATAAGGCTGCAAGGGATGTTCCGGGTACGAAAACTAGAGCATCGCAACACATATAGCAATAGATCAACAGGAGGGAATAAATACTATAAAAGTAAGATAGGTAGAAAGGGGGAGATGCTCGCCTAAAAACATTGTTGAAGGTTCATCCGAAGATCGGGTCGACACTCGCTTCAACTCATCGGCCTAATCCGTGAAGAAGCAAAGCACTAGAAGAAACACCGGATGGACTATTTAATACTACGGTAGAAAATCGGGCATGATGCATGTATGATGTATGACATGGCAAAGGTGCGATGCAATTAGATCATATTAAGCGGAACCGGGGTCCCGACAATTAATTATTAAGTTCATGTTGTTTAGATACCCCCAATTTAAATGTTGCATTAACAAGGCAAACGATAGCACCGGTTCGCTACACAAATTTAAATGGGGCCAATATAAGACTAGATTTGCCCGCATATGGACCCCATATTTAATTATGAGATGAATCGACAATGCAACCCGGACCCGTGAAATATGTATGCGAGCATGCACAATTTAATATGCAACAATTGATTTAGATTTCAATTATTATAAAAATAGGGGGTCTCAGAAAGGGTCACACATCTCGGATCGAAGATCTTGGGGTTCACTGAGGGTTCGGGTTCGGTCTCGACGGGATCGGTATTGACGCCTTTGAACCCAGGGACTTGGCTTCCACGGTCTTCGGAAGAAGGACTTGGTGTTCGGCATCATTAGATCCGTGAATAAGGACTCGCGGCCTTCGGGTCTGGATCCGGTAGAAGTTCTTGTCGACAAAACATTACCACAACAGCCTTGGGTCACACAGAAGAATCACTTAACGCATACATCACATCCACAAGGATCTGTAGCTGCCTGTACCAACAACTCAACCAAAATTTGCCAAACCCAGAAGCACACGCGAGGCAAGCACTTGGACAGGGCCAAAGCAAGCAAGGAGCCTCCCGAATGACGAGCTTGATAGGATTGATGGGATTGGCGGACGCGACCGCGAGGTACAGGACAAAGGAGAAGGGCGACACAGACGGTGACGCGCTCGAGGACGGGGGAGGCGACGTAATCGCTGGCGGGGTAGCCTCGACGGCGACGCGGTCAGAGAGGAGTCAACGACGGCGGCTCGAGCTTGAACGACATCATGGTGAGGAAGAACTGGGCAAGGCGCGCATGACATTAGGGCTCGTGGAGCTCCGCGGCAGAGGGTAGGGCGGCCGTCCTTGGTGCCGAAGCCGACGGACCCGACGACGCTCGCCGCGAAGGCCGGGGCGGCGCAGAGAGGCCGAGTGGTGGCGCCTGGCAGCGACGGACGCGAGGCCGCGCGATGCAGGTAGAGGAGGGGGCCGCCGAAGCGAGTCGATGTCGAGCTCTCCTGGTGGCGGGGTCGGGCGCTGCAGGACGACGGTGATGCGTGGCGGGGGTCGGGGATGTGGCGAGAGAGGGCAAGGCGATGGCGTCGACCGAAGAGGGCGGCGGCGCTGCGAGGGATGGAGACTGGCGGTGGCGCGGGCGATGTGAGATGGTGACCGAGGCGACGCCGGGAGGAACGACGGCGGCCGGACTAGAGCGGGGCGGGTCGGGTGCCTCGCGGTTGGCTCGGTCACCAACGAAAGATGGCGGCCGGCGAGGAGCGACGGAGCTCTGTAGAGAGGAGCGGGAGGCGGGGCCCGGTGGCAGGCGCGTGGGGATGAGGTGTGGGAGGAGGGGTGCGTGCAGGGCGGTGGTAGAGGGAGCAGGCGTGGGGGTTGGTGAGTGGCTTGGGCGGTGGGGTCGGTGGGACCGGGGTGGAAGGGAGAGGAGGTTATGGAGTGGGTCGGCTGCTGGGGAGTGTGGGGTGGAGTGAGGTGGCAGGTTAGGAGTGGATGGGGTGGAGGAAGTGGTGAGGTGGCGGTTGGTTATTGGCCGGGGTGATGTGGCTGGGGATGGGTAGATTAGGATTAGGTAGGAAAAGATTTGGGGTAGCTAGGATTTTAACTGGAGGTGGCCAGCGGGGCTTTCGGGCCTAGCGGGCTGCCTCCTAAAACAATTTAAAATTTTTATTTATTTAAAACGGGGCTTTTGAAATCCATTGGTAGACGAAACAAAATAATCCGGAGACCCGGGTTTTGGATTTGAAATAAAGGCGGGGTATTTAGAAAACAAAAACAGATTTTTCCAAGATAGTTTTATGCAAACAAAATGCAATGTGGCATGATGACATGAGCATGGGGTCATGATGATGCAATGCACAAAAACAACGCGATTTTCTAGTAGTGGTTTTTGCGGGGCGCCACAATTCGACACCACTAACAATGGATCTCACCCTCGAGATCCGCCTCATGGTACCGGAAGGAAGGTCGGCGATCTGCGTCTTCTCGCTTCGTGTAGATCCTCGCGACACCACTAACAAGAGGTTGTTGTCCGTGATCATCGAGAGAACACTCCGGGAACAAAAGGTCGAAGGTAGAGGTATCAACAAATAAAGCCACCTCTAGCTTCAATAGAAAGAGGGAACCGATGCATTCTCATCCACTTCAATGTACAAAAGCGAATAGAAGGGGTAGTCGGCATGGGGGCCAATCCATCACGCACCCAAACTATTACTCCGCACAATCAGTAGAAAAGCGTGCAACCATTCTCGGAATCAGATTGAAGATCTCGACAATCGAGGTTCAGGAACAAAGGAGTGATGCAGACTCTGCATCGGATCTGGCGTAGATGATGTCGTCGCGTCAGAAAGCACCAGAAGGCACAAGAAGGAACAAAGAGAAGTCCACCAGACGAAGGATTCCTCGGATAGCATGAAGACCAGATGTAGCAACACTGTTACCAAAGGAGGAAGCGAAACCCTGAAGGTACGATGGAACCCAACCAAGAGAAATCCTGGACTCGAAGAGAGAGAAGAGAGCGGATTCAAAACACGCAGAGGTAAGGGGAGAACAGCAGAGGGGTAAGGAGTAAAACAAACCTAATCAGATCTATCCAACCGATTTTTCCAAAATAGTTTTTGACACTCTACTTCGGCCGTTAGCTAGGTTATCCTACAGGCTAGAATTGTGGGGTATCGCAACTGCTGAGCTCTGATACCACTCTGTAACACCCTCAGAATCGGCCCTATGCAAGTTTCAGCGCTCCCCGCCAAAACCCGCATAGAAACGATTCAAAGGTGCCCACCAGGCACTTGCGTGCGGGTGGAAAACGAAGTAATATCATTACACAATAGTCCTCGATGGAACCCACAA
Source organism: Avena sativa (assembly GCA_916181665.1). Classification (NCBI taxonomy): domain Eukaryota; kingdom Viridiplantae; phylum Streptophyta; class Magnoliopsida; order Poales; family Poaceae; genus Avena; species Avena sativa. The sequence goes on along the minus strand of OV702279.1, from coordinate 47,226,118 downwards.
AACATATGTATACAACAGCGACTCAAAGAGTCAAGAATACAGATATACAATACAAAGATCCAAATCACCTGTAAAACGATATAGCGTCCGAGTACGGACAAGATGCAAATTGAGCTAAGAGCCCTGAAGAATAACCAATGGCGTCCATAACCCTGCCCAGGCCAAGCCGGAAGGGTAACCCTGCTAACGACGTCGATATCAAAACCTGCTTAAACAAAAGGGGTGCCGACAAAGGGCAAAGGAAAAAGAGAGAGCGGTCAGTACTGAGGCCAGTACACGGCGAGACTAGAATTCGGCGGTCCTCGCCTACATAGGTATGGTGGACTGAGCGGCAGCGCAGCATGCACTAAACACCCTATAGAGACTCGATATAACTGTCGGCTACCAGAGAGGGATAAGAAGGTCCTATTCGGAACCATCTTGATACTACCACCAAACATACCCATCCTGGTGTTTCCCCCTCGAGACCAAACGAGGAAGTCAACCGAGGAACTCACGCAGTTGGCAGTTTTATTTATTCAGTTATCGTTGCAGCAATTACTAGTCAGGTATAGATAATCATCCTGATATAATAAGCAGTGGGCAATTTTAGTTAACCATTCCGTTGTAGTTGCGACACTTACTAGTCAAATACAATTAGCATGAGATATCCCCAAACCCAGCAGTTGTTGGTACTTTTATTTAGCCATACCGTTGTAGTGAAGCTGATTACTAGTCATATCGGATACAAGTCAAATTATAACAGTAAACTTTAGTTATAGTTGTCTATGATCGAGAACTGTGCTCCAAGTCGTCCATAACCGCGGACACGGCTTTTCGAAAAGATTTAACCCTGCAGGGGTGCACCAAAGTATCCACACGCACTTCGACCCTTTTTGCCAGATCAGTTAACATACACCCATCGGTATGTCGGCGGGGCCTAAGTCATGACGTGTCCCAGACCCAAAGCAAGTACATGGGTGCCACCCCACTAAGCTACCCGCAACAAAGTTGGCCGGCTCCGGAACGGACCCAGGGTTTGCGTCAGTGGCTGTAAACGACTGGGAACCCGAAAGTGTGACTGGGCTTGTCGATACCGCGAAAACACTCCCCTTACCTAAACAGTACAGGTGCTCCTCGCACAATCTTAAATAAAGCAGTAAAGCATGGCATAAGTACAGAATAGTAATAAAGCTCCAAACTACTTTGTGGCCCCCAGTTCAATACTTTGAAATTAGGTACTAATCGATGGGGGTGCCCATACACCCCACCTGTGGTTAGCGCGCTCGATCTCGGAACAGGTGTCAAGAACTCGGGGTCCTACGGGACACCAGTGAGCGGTTAAAATCCAAATATTGTCTATTACCCACCGGTGCCTCTGCATTTACCTACTTTCAATTTTAGTTATTAAACAATAATTAAAGCCATGATCATCTCCAACATTAAACATGCGGCAACACTCCAACAACTGTGGTACTTGACGAACGCAACAGCACTTGAGCAAGCGACTACGACGCGCAAGTCCAACTATCTACCAATCAACAGGTAGTAGGATGTGTCCAAGGCAATATAAGGCTGCAAGGGATGTTCCGGGTACGAAAACTAGAGCATCGCAACACATATAGCAATAGATCAACAGGAGGGAATAAATACTATAAAAGTAAGATAGGTAGAAAGGGGGCGATGCTCGCCTGAAAACATTGTTGAAGGTTCATCCGAAGATCGGGTCGACACTCGCTTCAACTCATCGGCCTAATCCGTGAAGAAGCAAAGCACTAGAAGAAACACCGGATGGACTATTTAATACTACGGTAGAAAATCGGGCATGATGCATGTATGATGTATGACATGGCAAAGGTGCGATGCAATTAGATCATATTAAGCGGAACCGGGGTCCCGACAATTAATTATTAAGTTCATGTTGTTTAGATACCCCCAATTTAAATGTTGCATTAACAAGGCAAACGATAGCACCGGTTCGCTACACAAATTTAAATGGGGCCAATATAAGACTAGATTTGCCCGCATATGGACCCCATATTTAATTATGAGATGAATCGACAATGCAACCCAGACCCGTGAAATATGTATGCGAGCATGCACAATTTAATATGCAACAATTGATATAGATTTCAATTATTATAAAAATAGGGGGTCTCAGAAAGGGTCACACATCTCGGATCGAAGATCTTGGGGTTCACTGAGGGTTCGGGTTCGGTCTCGACGGGATCGGTCTTGACGCCTTTGAACCCAGGGACTTGGCTTCCACGGTCTTCGGAAGAAGGACTTGGTGTTCGGCATCATTAGATCCGTGAATAAGGACTCGCGGCCTTCGGGTCTGGATCCGGTAGAAGTTCTTGTCGACAAAACATTACCACAACAGCCTTGGGTCACACGGAAGAATCACTTAACGCATACATCACATCCACAAGGATCTGTAGCTGCCTGTACCAACAACTCAACCAAAATTTGCCAAACCCCAGAAGCACACGTGAGGCAAGCACTTGGACAGGGCCAAAGCAAGCAAGGAGCCTCCCGAATGACGAGCTTGATAGGATTGATGGGATTGGCGGACGCGGCCGCGAGGTACAGGACAAAGGAGAAGGGCGACACAGACGGTGACGCGCTCGAGGACGGGGGAGGCGACGTAATCGCTGGCGGGGCAGCCTCGACGGCGACGCGGTCAGAGAGGAGTCAACGACGGCGGCTCGAGCTTGAACGACATCAGGGTGAGGCAGAACTGGGCAAGGCACGCATGACATTAGGGCTCGTGGAGCTCCGCGTCAGAGGGTAGGGCGGCCGTCCTTGGTGCCGAAGCCGACGGACCCGACGACGCTCAACGCGAAGGCCGGGGCGGCGCAGAGAGGCCGAGTGGTGGCGCTGGCAGCGACGGACGCGAGGCCGCGCGAGGCAGGCAGAGGAGGGGGCCGCCGAAGCGATTCGATGTCGAGCTCTCCTGGCGGTAGGGTCGGGCGCTGCAGGACGACGGGGATGCGTGGCGGGGGACGGGGATGTGGCGAGAGAGGGCAAGGCGACGGCGTCGACCGAAGAGGGCGGCAGCGATGCGAGGGATGGAGACTGGCGGTGGCGCGGGCGATGTGAGATGGTGACCGAGGCGACGCTGGGAGGAACGACGGCGGCCGGACTAGAGCGGGGCGTGTCGGGTGCCTCGCGGTTGGCTCGGTCACCAACGGAAGATGGCGGCCGGCAAGGAGCGACGGAGCTCTGTAGAGAGGAGCGGGAGGCGGGGCCCAGTGGCAGGCGCGTGGGGATGAGGTGTGGGAGGAGGGGTGCATGCAGGGCGGTGGTAGAGGGAGCAGGCGTGGGTTTTGGTGAGTGGCTTGGGCGGTGGGGTCGGTGGGACCGGGGTGGAAGGGAGAGGAGGTTAGGGAGTGGGTCGGCTGCTGGGGAGTGTGGGGTGGAGTGAGGTGGCAGGTTAGGAGTGGATGGGGTGGAGGAAGTGGTGAGGTGGCGGTTGGTGATTGGCCGGGGTGATGTGGCTGGGGATGGGTAGATTAGGATTAGGTAGGAAAAGATTTGGGGTAGCTAGGATTTTAACTGGAGGTGGCCAGCCGGGCTTTCGGGCCTAGCGGGCTGCCTCCTAAAAACAATTTAAAATTTTTATTTATTTAAAACGGGGCTTTTGAAATCCATTGGTAGACGAAACAAAATAATCCGGAGATCCGGGTTTTGGATTTGAAATAAAGGTGGGGTATTTAGAAAACAAAAAACAGATTTTTCGAAGATAGTTTTATGCAAACAAAATGCAAGATGACATGACGATGCTAAAATGCAATGTGGCATGATGACATGAGCATGGGGTCATGATGATGCAATGCACAAAATCAACGCGATTTTCTAGTAGTGGTTTTTGCGGGGCGCCACAAAAAATAACAAGGCAGAAGCTTTTCTGCATTCAAACATTTTTCAAAATTCAACCATAATAGCTTTTGAGTTGATTCCAACTCTCAAAAATCACATTTGATCATACCTTTCAGAATATATAAAAACATATGGGTTTACTTACAGGAATAATGTTCAAGTAATAAAATAATGCCACATAGGCATTTCTAGTCACTTTAATTATTTAAAATAAAAAGGTTAAACCTTATTAAATTGGGACACCACTTTAAATCACATTCCCATGTACTAAAATATGTGGTTATGACATGTGTCAACATGATCCCATGTTTGAGTTGGAGAATATTAAATCTTAAGTAGTTTTTCAATGAGTAGAAATTACTTTTCTCAAATTAAAATAAATAAGACAAATACTTTAATCTAGTAATGATAGGTGATGATGCTAGATCATCTATTGTACACCTTTGTGTGATGATTGAAAATAGTTAAGTATTTTTTGGTGATTGTGTACCTCGTATTTATTTATAGACGCTAGTACCGACAATAGATACGATGAGGAATGAGGATACTACGAGGAGGAAGCCGAGGAGAATGTCAACCACTGCTCTGCACAAGGAAAGCCTTACTAACCAAGTTGACCTATGCACGCTAAAACTTGCAATTATGAAAGTTAGATAACCTATGAAATGCATTAAGCATGCTTGGTTAGACATAGTTGATGATACCCAATCCTAGTTTTCTCTTAGAGTTTACTTAAGTGACTTGTAGATTCTAGGAAGAAAATTGAAGGTTGCCTAAAGAGCATTAAATTTGGCCTAAGCTAGATAATCTTGATGTCATTCTAAGGCATGAGATTGAACTTCATTAACCTCCACTTGTTTACCACCCCTCATTAGTACTTACCCCACTTGTAGATGATAGTTCTAAGCATAAAACTTGATCAACTTTAGATGGGAATACTTGGTGAAAATGGTTATGAAAACCTTGGAATGATGATTCATTCTACTGAAATGTTTTGACACGTGTTTCCGAACACCTGATGATTTTGATGATGAAAATGTTGAGGCATGAGCCTTAGCCCTTTATAAAACTGACGGTTGTCTGGATGCGATACCATTCCAATTTTACCGTACAACCACAATACCCGAAAATTGGGTAGGGCTTGACTGGAAACTTATATACCTTAGTATGGGTTCCTTCACGGCCAATGTCTGAGCTGAGGCTACCTTGTGAAGATTGTACACCTGTGTAGTACCCAAGATGACAGTTGGTCATGGTTGGGAGGCCAAACTCACAGGAGAGGTGCCTATACTAGGGCATGTAATTGAAAGGTTAGGATTGATTATCCGCATACTGAGTATGGTGAATTCAGGATTTGTTCTTGACGGATGTATCGAATGTTGTGGTGAAAGTGTACAATCTCTGCAGAGTGTCAAACTATTCGAATAGACGCGTCCGCGATTATGTACAGTTGGAGTGGCCATACTATTCCCCCGTCAGATGTTTTCAAAATTACTTGTGAAATGAATTGAGACTTTGACTTGACCACAACAGAGTTGTGACATGAAATTCAAGTTCCCACTTAGGTGTTATAAAATTTCAACTAGTTCTTGCTTCTGAACTTAGTAGAGGTAAATCTGGCTTTTTGCAAAACAACCCTAGAGCTAGTGTCCTACTATAATAACCCCCTTAACTTGTTAGTATTAGTTTGCGAGTACTTAAAGAGTACTCATGGCTTTGTCCCTGGATATTCCCGTGGCCAGACTATGAAGAGGAGTATCAGGATGATGGACCGCAGGAAGGTTACGACAACTAGGATCATCTCCCACCATCAGCATTGCCTTCGACCCCGAAGATGGAGCTTCGCCTATGCTACCTTTATTATTACGTTATTCTACTGCTTGAGTTATATTAAGAACTGGATCATGAGATCCTTATTTGTGTAAGACCTTATGTATGGTTTGTAATGGATGATGTACTGTGATATCCAAATCTGTTATGTCTCGCAAAAATGGTAATACTGGGATTGCGATGTATGGCATAACAGGCATCTGGGATTAAAAATCCGGATGTTGACAAGTTGGTATCAGAGCCATCCTGACCATAGGAGACCCTAGTTAGACTGGACGTTTAAATCAAAAACTTAGTTTCAAAAACCAGGAAAGTGAGTATTTACGAAAACTTTTTCCCATTCTTATCACTTTGATTCTTTCATGAAAATTCATGTTCCTCAAAAACTCTTGCAAAATACATAAAATTTGACACACTTGAACACTCTACTAACTTACTCATCCTATATTCTTATAGATGGACGTGAAGTACAACAAGTTTTATTAGTTGGGGAATGGATGAGACCTCATTTTTGAGCGAGATTTGGCCAGCTTTCAGAACTTCTGGAGCTTCCCCACCCTGAGTTCTTCGGAGCTGAGCTCAATGATCAGGAAGGAGAAGATCGACAGTGGCTAGTTGTTGCAAGTCTCCGAGGAAAGATTGAACCTCCCACTGCAGAGGGAATTCAGTTCACCTTAAGAGAGAACAACTGGCTCGGTGGACTTGCCAGGGCCATGCAGGAAGCTCTTGCCCGTCTGTGTGGGCAGAGTATCAACCAGATCAAGGGTACCCGCTTTGAGTTTTGTCCAAGGCGTGATGCTATGGGATAGCCACTGGAAGCCCCATACCACCACGAGCTGAAGACTCAGTTAGACCACCTTAGCTTCATGATGTACGATCGTCAGCAAGAACTAGACAATGCCCATGACTACTCCAATCACAAGTCCGCCATTATCAAGACGAAGGATCAGACCATCGCCATGCTAGCGAAGGATCGCAAGTCTCGTCGCCGTCATCTTGACAAAAAGGAGCGCATCATTGCCCGTCTTCGCCACCGTATCTCGGATTTGGAGGAGACCATCCACGAGAGACATGCAGTTGGAGGAAAGGGAGAATGCTGGAGAATACCTTCATGGAGACCCCTACTCCTATCTCAGCGATGATGATGACTTTATGGAGGATCATGCCATGGACTTCTTCACCGATGAGGAGGATTTCGCCTTCATCGATGACGATGAGGATGATGAGGATGATGAGGATGATGATTACACCGACTCCAAGGATTAGTAGCACTCGAGCACTAGCGTAGTGAGTTGTAATCGGTCCCACTATATCGTAGTTTCCAGAATGGTTCTTAAAACCATCTGTTTTCCTTTTTTGTGGTGTGTGTTGTATCGTGTGCTATGAATGAATGAATGACAAGCAAGTTGCTAGAAAATCTGAGACAAACTTTAAAAACTTTTCAAAGTCCCTGAACCTTAGAAATTTCCCTCTTTTCTCATGATCTATCTCAATCTTCATATGCCTCGCGGAGGAAGTGGTTCATCCCTGGACCCGATGTTGCAGATCCTGCAAATGTTGGTTTCTGACCGCGAAGCTGAAAGAGCCGAACGTCAAGCCAACTTATCCACCCTTCAGCACATAGCTCAGATGGCCGACAACAATCAAGGCCAAGGAAATCAAGACAACCATGGATCTAAGCTCAAGAATTTCCAGAACACCAACCCACCTGTTTTCACTAAGTCGGAAGAGCCCCTAGATGCAGATGATTGGCTGCAAACCATGGAAAACAACCTGGAAGTCACCGGAGTGGAAGCTAACGATAAAGTTCTGTTCGCCACCCACTATCTAGCCGGAGATGCAAGAGCATGGTGGAACAGCGTTCGTGCAATGACCGGAGGACAGATGATGACCCATGTGCCACCGAGTTTGATCATGTGGATGAGAGATGAATTCAGAGAGCTAAAGCAAGGAAGGATGACTGTAGTGGAATACCATGACAAATTCTTGTCATTAGCTAGGTATGCCCCTGATAAGATTGACAATGAAGCCAAGAAGAAAGAAAGATTCTTGAATGGTCTTCACGATGAAATGCAGACAGTGTTAGTCAATATCCCCTTTGCTGATATTGAAGCCCTCGTCGATTCTGCCATTCAGATGGAAGGAAAGATCAACCAATCCAATGAGAACCGCAAGCGACGCATGATGCATCAGCCAGGAACCCATCATACCCCAAAGTATCGCCCCAACCCATCTCCAGGATTTGCCCCAAGAACCAACTAACCCCCGATGAACTGTCCGACCTATCCCAACCGTGGAAACCTAAGGCCCGAAGGAAATCACAACAACCCCAGCAACTCTGGCAATTTCAACCGTGCCCCACCCAAGTTCAACAACAACAATGCTGCCGCCAACACCAACACTTCCCCGAGGACTGGAAGCAATGTTTTGCCTATTGCAGCAAAGGACAAGTCGCAAGTGACTTGTTATGATTGTGGAAATAAGGGTCACTAGTCCAATGAGTGACCCAAGAAGAATGCTGCAGCCCCCAATGCAAATGCCCCAGGTCAACAACAAAGTCGTGTTCAGCCCGGAAGAAGGATTGCCCCAGGGAATTCGCTCAACCGCAACGGCCGTCTTTTTCTCATGCATGCTGAAGAAGCCCAGGAAGCGCCAAACGTCATGCTGGGTATGTTTTCTGTTAATTCAGTACTTGCTAGAGTGTTGTTTGATTCTGGTGCATCGCACTCATTTGTCACCGAAGAATTTGCATGCACTAGTAAGATCCAACCAACCAAAATGAAGCATGTTATGATTGTTCAAATCCCTGGTTCAACCACCAAAGCTAGGCAAATTTGCAAAGCCGTCCCTATCCGAATCCATGGCTTAGATTTTTATGCTAATCTGATAGTACTCGGAACTAATGGTTTGGAAGTAGTACTAGGAATGGATTGGATGTCCAAACATAAAGGATTAGTCGACTGTGCCAGGAAAGCCATAACCATGACCAGTACAACCGGAATATCAGTCGAGCATGTATCTGAAACATTACCTCTGTCAATTCAAGTGCAACAAGAGTATATCCCAACCTACCATTGACCAAGGCCGGATAGTCTGTGAATACCCCGATGTATTTCTAGATGTTTTGCCCGGTATGCCCCTAGATCGGGATATCGAGTTTATCATTGAACTAATCCCTGGAACAGGAACCATAGCCCAGAGACCATATAGTATGAACCCGTCTGAACTAGCGGAACTGAAGAAGCAACTGGATGCCATGCTGGAAATTGGATTGATTCAACCAAGTGTGTCACCATGGAGATCGCCTGTCTTGTTTGTGGACAAAAAGGATGGAGGTAACCATTTGTGTATGGGTTATCAGAAGTTGAATGATGTCACTATCAAGAACAAATACCCATTGCCCAAGATAGAATATTTGTTTAATCAGTTGACCGGTGCCAAAGTGTTTTCTAAGATTGATCTTAGAACTGGCTATCATCAACTCAAGATTCACGCAGAGGATATTCCCAAGACTGCCTTTACCACCAGATATGGATTATACGAGTATATCATCATGTCTTTTGGATTAATCAATGCCCCCGCTTATTGCATGAATCTGATGAATAAGATTTTTATGGACTTCCTGGATAAGTTTGTCGTTGTTTTCATCGATGACATTCTGATTTATTACAAATCAGAAGAAGAAGAACATGAGCTACACCTAAGGACCATTCTTGGAACCCTTAGAGAGCATCAGTTGTATGCCAAGTTTAGCAAATGTGAATTCTGTTTATAGGAGGTAGGATTCCTCGGACACATTGTATTAGCCGGAGGAATTGCCGTTGACCCTGCAAAGGTGAAAGATGTCGAAGATTAGCAAGCCCCAACCACCCAAACCCAAGTTCATGCATTTAACGGATTGGCGGGATACTACCGTAAGTTCGTAGAAGGATTCTCGAGTATCACCAGACCCATGACCCAATTGCTGAAGAAGGACAAGAAATTTGAATGGACGGACAAATGTGAAGCGAGTTTTCAAGAACTCAAGAGGAGATTGATTTCAGCCCCAATCTTAATCATGCCGGATATCATGAAGCCCTTTGACGTGTATTGTGACGCATCCAAGATCGGTCTCGGATGTGTGATAATGCAATAAGGCAAAGTTATATTCTATCTATCCCAACAACTGAAACAGCATGAGCAGAACTACCCAACCCATGACCTCGAGCTCGCAGCTGTAGTTCTAGCCCTGAAGACATGGAGGCATTACCTAATGGGAAACCGTTGTGAGATTTATTCGGATCACAAGAGCCTGAAGTATATATTCACTCAGAAGGAGCTGAATATGTGACAAAGAAGATGGATTGATCTAATCAAGGATTACGATCTGGACATTCACTATCACCCCGGTAAAGCCAATGTGGTAGCAGATGCCCTTAGCAGATTGCCGTGCCGCTTGAACTCCATGATTTTAAAAAAGCAACCAAGTATGCACAAAGAGATGGAAGATTTTCGAATGGAATTAGTGAGTGACGGATTTTTGGCTAGCATAGAACTTCAACCCACTTTGATCATCCAGATCAAGGAGGCGCAGAAAGGAAATGCTAGTATCGAAGGAATCAAGCGTCGTATCGGTACAGGCAAAGTACCCGGTTTTACCGAAGACAAAGAAGGAGTTTTGTGGTACAAAGGACGCCTTTGTGTACCAGTAGATTCTGAGTTGAAAGAAGTTATTCTGAAGGAAGCTCATGATACTCTTTATTCTATCCATCCCGGAGGAACGAAGATGTATCAAGATTTGAAAGAGCAATTTTGGTGGCATAAGATGAAGAGAGAAATCGGAAGCTATATTGCCAAGTGTGATGTATGTCAGAGAGTCAAGGGGGACATAAAAGATCCACTGGATTGTTGCTACCATTGCAGATTCCGGAATGGAAATGGGATTCTGTTGGAATGGAATTTATCACCGGACTGCCTACTTCTAGTAGGGTAAATGACTCTATCTGGGTCATAGTGGACAGATTGTCCAAAGTCTCCCATTTCTTACCAGTCAAGACCACATATCAGAGTTCGAAGCTAGCAGAGTTATACATCACTAGAATCGTCAGTTTGCATGGAGTCCCCAAGAACATCGTATCTGATCGAGGAACTCAGTTTACCTTGAGATTCTGGAAGAAAGTCCAAGATGGTTTAGGAACCCGATTAGATTTCAGTACCGCTTATCACCCTCAGAACGACGAACAAACGCAGCGAGTAAATGTTAATCCCATCACACCCAGAAAGGTTAGGATTGATTATCTGCATACTGAGTATGGTGAATTCAGGATTTGTTCCTGACGGATGTATCGAATGTTGTGGTGAAAGTGTACAATCTCTGCAGAGTGTCAAACTATTCGAATAGCCGCTTCCGCGGTTATGGACAGTTGGAGTGGCCATACTGTTCCCCCATCAGATGTTTTCAAAATGACTTGTGAAATGAATTGAGACTTTGACTTGACCACAACAGAGTTGTGACATGAAATTCAAGTTCCCACTTAGGTGTTATAAAATTTCAACTAGTTCTTGCTTCTGAACTTAGTAGAGGTAAATCTGGCTTTTTGCAAAACAACCCTAGAGCTAGTGTCCTACTACAAAAACCCCTTAACTTGTTAGTATTAGTTTGCGAGTACTTAAAGAGTACTCATGGCTTTGTCCCTGGCTATTCCCGTGGCCATACTATGAAGAGGATTGTCAGGATGACGGACCGCAGGAAGGTTACGATAACTAGGATCATCTCCCATCGTGAGCATTGCCTATGACCCCGAAGATGGAGCTTCGCCTACGCTACCTTTATTATTATGTTATTCCGCTGCTTAAGTTGTATTAAGAACTGGATCATGAGATCCTTATTTGTGTAGACCTTATGTATGGTTTGTAATGGATGATGTACTGTGATATCCAAATCTGTTATGTCTCGCAAAAATGGTAATCCTGGGATTGCGATGTATGGCATAACATGCATCTAGGATTAAAAATCCGGGTGTTGACAATACGTGGGTTCGAGTTACCACAACCTACTGAGTCCAACCAACCGCCCATTCCATTATTGGCACATGGTTGTACACGTAAGCTACCAAATAAAGAAGCCAATCATTTTTTCTTGATACCTGGGTGCCTTTCCGCAATGATACCACCAAAAAATGTTAATCCCATCACACCCAGGAGATTCATTGATTAACTTGTTTTTAGTTTTATCAAACCAATACTTTAGAAACAACTTTCAAGTGATGTAACCGAGCCCTCGATCATATAGCATGTCTAAGAACATCTACCAACAGTGGCTCATCTATAAGAGATCCCTACCACATAATAGGACATAGCATAGCGATAGTACTTTCCTGCACATGCATCTACAAAATACACGACAATGCAGTTAAAATAGTAGGACATTAATCATGAACAATTAGCATCTACTTACCTTGATAGTTGGTGAAGTCGTTCAAGCACTCCTTGCAATCACACACGTTGCACTCCTCGCAATCTATCGAGCAAACAATTGCATACAACATAAACAATAACACATAGAGATCAAACAAATGCAACAAATTCATGCATAACAATTTAATAAGTCTCAATGGTTGTTATTTTAGTTCTCTAAACAATACTGAAGTATATGATGCATGCAAAAGACCAATTAATGCAATGGAGTACTTGTTATTAAGAATTACTTGCCAATATAGGGTGTTTAATACTTCTGTTGTAACACCTGTTCTAATTGTCGAACTAAATTTGGATCTGAAGTGTACTGGATAGAGGGCATTAATATGAACCAGTAGGTGTTGGATTCACCCTAATCAGAGTTATAAATTTTTTCTTATGATTTAAATAGTGTGTAATGGAGTTTAAATCATTTAAATAGTTTCTATTGTATAAAATCAAACTAAAATCAAATCTGTAATCTCCACGTGATTGTGATTCCAGGGACATATTATTGGTAATTTTCTGAGCAGTACTCGAATTACTATGATTTTAATACTCTAAATAAGCCATTAATCTATTTATTTAAATGCTGCGAAACCTTATAGTATTTTCCTGAACCATTTTCATATTGGTGATCTACTTGGAACCAGCTTTCCAACGGTATATTATTTATATTTTTGTGATATGCAAATAATTTACTATGAATTTAATGATTTCTAAAGCCATAAACAGTAATTAAATTGATACGGGGTAAATAGTCCGCAAAACTTGGATCTAACCAGATATTATTAATCTACATTATAGTAGCTTCAATTTGATATATTGTTCATATTTTTTGGAGTTACAGATAATTTCCTATGAATTTATTGACCTAGAATACCATTAAAACTAATTAAATTACTACAGTATAGTGTAAATGTTAGATCTAATGTCATACTAATATTCTACACGTTCTTCTGAATCCATTGATATATAATTTGCTATTTTTGGATCTACGAATCTTTTTGTATGATTTTTGCAAGTTTACACAATTTTTCTGCAATTTAAATTCAATTTCAAATCTGGGAATATTCTATGCTGACTGGGACGCGGGGCTGACCTAACGTTGACACTTGGCGAGATCCGGTTGGCTCGTACTCCTTCGCGGAGTCGATCTAATCCTGTCCGTTGGGATGAGATCTAGTGGCTAGGAGAGGAGATTGACCCGATTTTGGCTCAGAATAGATAAGAAATAGATCTATGTTAGAGAGACAAATCCATAGGTCAAATTGAAAAACTTATAACATGAAAGTTATGGGGAATCATTAGTCCTACCTTCTCACCAAAGAAATTTGGATTTGAAGAAACGAGCGCGAGTACATCTTGGACTTACACCGTCATATCTGAAATATTACGGTGCGAAATTCTTCGGCTGTGGTGGATGAAAAGAGGTAACGTTTGTCGGGATTGAAAGATTTCATCGATATCTACAACTTTCGTGTTTTGGCCGAAGGCAAACGACGAAGTCTAGATGGGTGAATAAACGAAATAAGATTCGGGCATATGTAGATTCGGGATTTCGAGAAGGAAAACTCGTACAGTTGTGGCTCCACGGGTATATATACAGTTTTAGGAAGGTGTAGAGATAGGTCTTGGAGTAGGAAATAAGTAGAAATACACGGAAATCGATTCGGAGTTATAGATAAAAAGATATAAGAGTTTGAATAGAGATAGGTTTGAGAAAAACTGATTTTCACGGAAATTAAAGCAAATAAGGCATCGATGTTTTCTCCCGTACGCGCGTGGGCGGTCCGGTCGGCTGCTAGCTGGGCCGCCGGCTGGCCCATTATTTTTTTTATTTTTTTCTTTATTTTTATTTTTATTTATTTATGTGTTTCTCTCATAACTATTGCATACGAACTCCAAATGACACGATTCTTGTTTCTAAATTTTTCTAAAATTCAGTAGATTATTATAGGATTATATTTGTAATCTTTTTACTAGTTTGAAAGTTGTGGATTTATAAATCCTTGTATATTTATTTTATTTATATCTTTATTTGTTTGTATTTATTCCATAATTTTTTCATAATAACTCCAAATGAGCTCAATTTTGTTTCTAATTTTTTTTAATATTCATTGGATATTTTTAGGATATAATTTAGCAATAATAGCTACCTTAGCAATAATGGGTTTTTATAAAACCAATTTAATTCCATTTAGGAACAAAGTGGCATATACTATTTAGGGTTTTAGTCCTTTATTTCTATTTGGGAATTTTCTTGATGCAAATATGCAATGCAATGCTCATGAATGACATGCAAATGCAATTTTTTTTTCTAGTCACAATTTCTAAAATCTTGGTATGTGACAAACTAACCCCCTTAAGATGAATCTCGTCCCAAGATTCGAAATTGCTAGCAAGGGTATGGGTGTTGTTGTCGAGGGCTAACCCCCTTAAGAAAACTGAACTTGGCATATCCAACATCTAACACTTGATTGTGGAATCTTATGCTAGCTATCAATCCTTTCCAATGGGTTCTCTTCAACAGATCCTGTAAGTAACTTCATATGTCACTATTCTTATCCATGAATGCCTCAATATGAATGAATACGATGCACCAGTATTGAAAACATTACGACTGTGACAGATGAATTAGCAAGAACTTACTAGTCACACGACATGGCTTGTTGAGTGCTTTCCCCATGATCACATGGTTCACAGTTGCCTTCGGAGGTGAATCCGGCTTGGCTCCAGCTTCACTCTTCTTCTCCGGGCGGTTATCATCATAGTGTCCCTTCTGGTTGCACTTGAAGCATATCACTTGGCTAATATCCTTCTTCTGATGGTGGTGGTTATGTCCATTGTTGCCTCTAGAATTGTGTCCATTGCCTCCATGCTTGTGATGTCTAGAATTCCCATTACCATCATGGTAGGCACGCTTATGGTGTGATCCCGAGTTGTGATCGTTGTTATTCCTCTTGTGTCTTTCCACTTGCTTGTGTTTTCCCTCCAGAATTTTGGCCTTGTCCATCAGTTCTTGGAAAGTGGGGCAATAGACCACTAACAGCTATACCGAGAGCTCATCACTGAGGCCATCCAGGAACCTCTCTCTCCTCTTGGCATCGGTGTCAACATCCTTAGGGGCATAACGCGACAGATTGTTGAACTCCTCTATATATTCAGCCACGGTGCGGTTGGTTTGGCGCAAGTTGCGGAACTCCTTCCTCTTCAGACTTAGGACCCCTGAAGAAACATGGTTGGTCTTAAATCCTTCTTCAAACATGGCCCAAGTAACAGTGTCCAGTGGGTGGGTGATCTGGAAAGTATCCCACCAAGAAGCAGCTGGTCCCTCCAGTAGGTGAGCAGCAAATCTCACCCTCTCAGCATCAGTGCATCCAACAGTCCTTAAATCTTTGTTCACCGAGTGCAACCAGTCATGAGCAATCATAGGTTCAAGTGCAGTGGAGAACTTAGCTGGCCTCAATTTTAGAAACCCGGTGAGAGCATCCTCCTGGGGCTGGTTGTTCTCATTGTTGTTGTTCTGCGCAGCCATGAATTGTGTCATCACCTGAGCTAGCTGTGCCCATGCTGCTATCAGCTGCTCCATCTCAGTGGTTTGGCGGCGGGGCGGCATCTATTGGGACAACATTGATAAGTTATAGATAGAAAGACTAGAAAAGTAATACTACCCATAACTATATGAAGCAATCAATTGTCACACAAGCACACAATCAACACAAACAACACTCAATGAAAAATATTTTTGTTTATCTTCCATAATTTTTGTTTTAGTGGCATATCATCCATCAAATAGTTTTCCAATGACTAATATTCATTTTGGGGGTGAACCTACAATCATAAAAGCAATGGACAGAATCTGCCCTGAAAGTATAGCAGCGTTCATGAATTTTTATGGGCACCTTAAATTCATCAGGAATTTTAGCCATTTTTTTACATATAGTAAAGGAAGTTTCGCACCAAACCCTATTTTTTCATATTTTTCCCAGTTACCAAAAAAACATGAAAAATCGTACAGTACAGCAGCTTCAGCAAAAAACTGCAGCGAAAATATCACGAATTTCTAATAAAAACCTTCATTAACATATTATGGAATTTCACAAATATATTCTGGATCTATAAGGTATCAAATATCACAACCTAAGCATAATAAATCAACTATCAAACAAGTTCATACAACAATCGATTGCTATATCTAAACGAGATCATATCAAACTATATGGTGGTCATCATCTAACTATTCTAAATCTAGCACTTTCTTGCACAAGTATTCATCTACAAGTTTGAACAAGATGAGATTAGAAAATATAGATGAAATATTCCAAGAATCTAATAAGTACAAAATTATGAGGTCATTGTTAGATAGAGTCTTCCTTCTATATAACAAAAGAGAAGAGTATAAGAATTGAAATGATAAGAAGGTACTAGAAAGAAGTGTAAGAAGAGAATATATAGAATCATGTAGTGTTTATAATTTTCATATGGCTTTACTATTCCAATTCTAGGTCACGATCCTACAGTCAACGCACTGCTCTGATACCATCCTGTAACACCCTCGCCTGATAAGGCTGAGTTCATGTATATAGTGCCAATCCCTGGATCGGTTCACTGGAACACAAGTACAGATGAATACCGAAGAATTTAATAGTGCATCATAAATAACGAATTGATCCAGAATTTGCAATTAGTACAATAATGCTTAGCTCAAGGCGAGCTCAATATCAAGTAGCATACGGAAGCATAAACAATTGATAGGCTCCATCTTCAATTGTGCCACAGGCAAACAACTGTTGAGTGGAGTATCGCGACCTATTCGATTACTCAGAATTGGAATAATAACTTGCAACATAAAACGTAGTAGCCCCGAAGGGTCAATACTTGGAATGTATGGCAAGTAGAGCTATTAAAGGAGACAATAGAGCTAACATCTACATGCATATTTGTCAAGTGGAGTTGTGGCTAGCTTGCATTTGCCAATACCTTTGTCCTACTTTCATAAACAGTTTTTGATTTTCTTTGAAAATATCCCAATTAAGTTAACCCATCAACATTAAAGCAATTAGGAAATTAGAATGAGCGAGAAATGTGTCATGAACTCAATATCAAGCAACTCAGATGTCCATAACTGGGGACACGGCTAATCGATTAGTTTATACACCCTGCAGGGGTTAATACACTTTACCCATGTGACATGGCCAGGCCATCTCGTACCACCACTCTCATATTGGGTGGTGATAGGGAGAAGTCCAAGAAGGGATCGTTCGGGAAGTAGCTCCCCAAACCCGACAAGCACCGTACCAACCTACCAAAATTTTACATCTTTGGATATGTGGGTTCGAGTTACCACAACCTACTGAGTCCAACCAACCGCCCATTCCATTATTGGCACATGGTTGTACACTTAAGCTACCAAATAAAGAAGCCAATCATTTTCTCTTTATACCTGGGTGCCTTTCCGCAATGATACCACCAAAAAATGTCAATCCCATCACACCGAGGAGATTCATTGATTAAGTTGTTTTTAGTTTTATCAAACCAATACTTTAGAAACAACTTTCAAGTGATGTAACCCAGCCCTCGATCATATAGCACGGCTAAGCACATCTACCAATGGTGGCTCATCTACAAGAGATCCCTACCACATAATAGGACATAGCATAGCGATAGTACTTTCCTACACATGCATCTACAAAATACACGACAATGCATTGAAAATAGTAGGACATTAATCATGAACAATTAGCATCTACTTTCCTTGATATTTGGTGAAGTCGTTCAAGCACTCATTGCAATCACACACGTTGCACTCCTCGCAATATATCGAGCAAACAATTGCATACAACATAAACAATAACACATAGAGATCAAACAAATGCATGCATGACAATTTAATAAGTTGCAATGGTTGTTATTTTAGTTCTCTAAACAATAGTGAAGTATATGATGCATGCAAGAGAACAATTAATGCAATGGAGTACTTGTTATTAATAATTACTTGCCAATATAGTGTTTTTAATAGTTCTGTTGTAACGCATGTTCTAATTGTCGAACTAAATTTGGATCTGAAGTGTACTGGATAGAGGGCATTAATATGAACCAGTAGGCGTTGGATTCACCCTAATCGGAGTTATAAATCTTTTCTTATTATTTAAATAGTGTGTAATGGAGTTTAAATCATTTAAATAGTTTCTATTGTATAAAATCAAACTAAAATCAGATCTGTAATCTCCACAGGATTGTGATTTCAGGGACATATTATTTGTAATTTTCTGAGCAGTACTCGAATTACTATGATTTTAATACTCTAAATAAGCCATTAATCTATTTATTTAATTATTGTGGAACCTTACAGTATTTTCCTGAACCATTAGTATATTGGTGATCTACTTGGAACCAGCTTTCCAATGGTATATGATTTATATTTTTGTGATATGCAAATAATTTACTATGAATTTAATAATTTCAAAAGCCATAAACACTAATTAAATTGATACGGGGTAAATAGTCTGCAAAATCTGGATCCAACCAGATATTATTAATCTACATTATAGTACCTTCAATTTGGTATATTGTTCATATTTTTTGGAGTTACATATAATTTCCTATGAATTTATTGACCTACAATACCATTAAAACTAATTAAATTACTACAGTAAATGCATACTATAAATGTTAGATCTAATGTCATATTAATATTCTACACGTTCTTCTGAATCCATTGATATATAATTTTCTATTTTTGGATCTACGAGTCTTTTTGTATGATTTTTGCAAGCTTACACAATTTTCTGCAATTTAAATTCAATTTCAAATCTACACCGAATATTCCCTGGGAATATTCTATGCTGACTAGGACGCGGGGCTGACCTGATATTGACACGTGGCGAGATCTGGTTGGTGTTGGAGATATGCCCAAGAGGCAATAATAAAGTGGTTATTATCATGTCTTCACACTTATGATAAATGTTTACATACCATGCTATAATTGTATTAACCGGAAACATTAATACTTGTGTGATTTGTAAACTAAAATAAGAGTCCCTAGTAAAGCCTCTTGTTAAACTAGCTTGTTGGTTAATATATGATCATTGTTTCCTGATCATGAACATAGAGATGTTATTAACAACAGGATCATATCATTAGGAGAATGATGTGATGGACATACTCCTATAGATAAGCGTAGCATAAAGATCAAGTCATTTCAATAGTTCAATTGCTATATGCTTTCTGATACATAGTAACCTAATTCCTTCGACCATGAGATCATGCATATCACCTTTACTGGATGGATGCTTTGATGTCATCAAACACCACACCGTAACAGGGTGGCTATAAAAGTGGCATTGAGTGTTCGGAAAGTATTGGTTGAAACACATGGATCAAGAGTGGGATTTGTCCATCCATATGACGGATAGATATACTCTGGGCCCTCTCGGTGAAATGTCATCCAATTAGCTTGCAAGCATGTGACTTGGTCACAAGGGATCACATATCACGGGAACGAGAAAAGAGTACTTATCAGTAACGAGGTTGAACTAGGTATGCAGAGATACCGACGATCATAACCTTGGATAAGTAACATATCGTGAGACAAAGGGAAATTGGTATCGTATGTAAGTGGTTCATTCGATCGCAAAGTAATCGTAGAAATATGTGGGAGCCATATGAATTTCCAGATTCCTCTATTGGTTATTGTTCGGAGAAGTGTCTCGATCATGTCCGCATAATTCACGAACCGTAGGGAGACACACTTAAGGATTCGACGTTGTTTGAGTAGTTATGGTATTATGAGAAAGAGACCGAATGTTGTTCGGAGTCTCGGATGGGATCCGGGATATCACGAGGTGATCCGGAATGGTCCGGAGAATAAGATTCATATAAGGAAAGTCCCGTTTCGGAGTTCGGGAATGATTCCGGTGTTTTCATCGGGGATATTCTAGAAGGTTCCGGATTGTCCGGCACTCCGGGGGGGAAGGGGTACATGAATGTGTCATTACATATTGGAATGATTGCATCATGTACTAAGTGTTCTTGCTGTCCCAAATATAGGATTAAATTGAATCCTAAAACAGAAAAGTCAAATGTCCAGTTTGAAAGTCAAACTGCCAAAACAAGAAACTGTGGGAAACAAGCAAGAGGAGTTGGAACCAACCTGGAGGAGGAGTTGGACTCCTCCAGGCCGGCGCCCAGCCCAAGGCCGAGTTGGGGAGGGACTCCCTCCCTCCCCTGGCGCGCCAAGACCCCCCTCCCATAAAAGGAGGGGCAGGGCTCCTCCTAGAGACACACAAGTTTCCTATCCTCTAAACTAAACCCTAGATCTAGACCCCGGTTTAGAGCTATTCGGTTTAGAGCCTTCTAATTGGTTTAGATCCCTCTAATTGGTGTGTCTAATTACTAGACCACTAATAGCCTCTCTCATAAGCTCCACCATACTCGCACCGGCTTAAGGCGAAGCCCTGCGGGATTTCCCCTCTACCTCCGGTACCACGCCGTTGTGCTGCCGGAATCGCGAGGAGAGTGCTACAACCTCCGCTGCCTGCTGGAACAAGGGAGAGGAAGGTCTTCGTCGAGTACCGAACGTGTGACCGACTGCGGGAGCGCTGCTGGAACGTGGCGCTGGAAGGATCGTCTACACGATCTTGAGATCGGAAAGAGTACGACTACATCATCCACGAGAATCTGCTCTCGTTAACCGCTTTGGAATCTTCGAGGGTGAGTTCCTCTATCGACTCGTTGCTACAATCTAGTAGATAGATCTTGGCTTGTTTGTTTGTATGCGATAGAAAAATTTTGTTTTCCATGCTACGAACCCCTTCAGTGGTATCAGAGCCGTGTCTATATGTAGATCTGTTGCACGAGTAGAACACAATGGTCATTGTGGGCGTTGATGCTTTTATTGTCGATTGCTTCTTGTGTACTTTGCATCTTGCGGTATGTTGGGATGAAGCGGCCCGGGCTAACCTTACATGACATCGTTCATGAGACTTGCTCCACGCTTGACATGCAACTTGTATTGCATAAGTGGCTTTGCGGGTGCCTGTTTCTCCTAGCATAGTTAAGATCCAATTTACAACGGGTAATCAACAATGTTAGTATCAATGTTGTGGTTCTTGTTCGTAAGTTAGAACGACACTTATTAACAGCCCCAAACCACGTAAAACATGCAAAGAAAGTAGAGGCGTCTAACTTTGTTTTGCAGGGGTGTGCAGTGATGTGATATGGCCATGATTGTGATTATATATGATGTATGCAATGTTCCTTATTGTAAGTCGGCAACCGGCAGGAGCCAAATGGTTGTCTTTAATTTCTGTTAAGTCCCGCGTGTCTATTCAAAGTAGTTGTAATAGTTGAAGCCGGTGGACGACAACCATGGACAAGCATTATTGACCTTGATGCAATGTCGGTGATGATGGAGATCATGTTCGTGCTAGAAGATGAAGATCGGAAGCACAAAGAAGAAAGGCCATATCATATCACATATTATGAATTGCATGTGATGTTAATCCTTTATGCATCTTGTATTGCTTAGTAGACGACGGTAGCATTATAAGATGATCCCTCATGCACATAAATTTCAAGTTCTAAAGTGTTCACCCTTAGTATGCACCGTTGCCAAAGCTTGCTGCTTCGAAGCACCACGTGATGATCGGGTGTCTTTGATTCCGCGGGTGAATACAACGTAAGCAAGCCAGATTTGCTTATGCGGTAGCTAAGGTTTGATCTTGACGAGCCTAGCATGTACAGACATGGCCTTAGGAACACGGATCACCGAAAGGTAAAGCATGAATCATATAGTAGATATGATGAACATGTCGATTGTTCGCCATTGAAACTATATCAACTCTCGTGATGATCGGTTTTGATGTGGTGGATTTGGTTCGTGTGATCACTAAAACAATGTGAGGGATATTGTTTTGAGTGGGAGTTCACCTAGATTAATTTAATTATTAATTAGAACTCAATTTATCATAAACTAAATCAAAGTGAATTTGCATAGTTGTTGTAGTCATTGGCATCCGTTTACCACCTTGCGCTTAGTTATAATTGAGATGATAGAACTATAGAATTCTGGTTAGTTACTTTGCGAACTGGTGTCGTATTGTTTTTAAGTGTTAATCTAAAGTTTAAAAGTCCTATTGCAAACTTTCAGTAAGTTCCGGTTACTCCATGAAGTTTAATAATTAGTATTAAATCAAGAGTAACAATTCCAAGTGTTAGTATATAAGTATCATGTTTGTCTCCATGATTCTTGATATTCAAAGGATTCTCCTAATATCAAGGTTATCTAAGGATCTGAAAGAGTTGTTTCAGAAACCATATTTGTGGAAGATATTGTGATATCTGAAACGAAGTATTGGTTACAACATGATAGAGTATAATATGGCAAAAGTCATGTTCTCATATTTGATGAGAATTTGCAAAAGGTTGGAGATACTAGTTGTCCTAATCGTCCAAAAAGATTTGGAGAGCAACATTATACTCATGATTCACCGTTATAAGCTAAAAGTAGCTTGATCATGGACGATTCCATGATAAGGGTGAATATTTGATGTAGGTAAAATGTTTACTACACCAAGAGATTACTAAAGAAAGGAATTTGAAAGAACACCAAATATTTGATGATGGTGATCTACTTCAAAGTGCAAGTCCAAAGACATTGGTATTTAATTATACACGCTTTGGACTATATGTCATATGTATGACTCCACTATTGATATTGATAGATTCTTTCAAATAGAAAAGGAAATATTGAAAGAGAATCTCATAAATATATGGCAGAAAAGAAAAGACTAGAATTGTTCAGTTTAAGTATATAGATGATATACATGTTGTGGCTATATTCTTTGCTTATTAAACAATGTGGTTCTTAAGTATTTGATACTGAATTTGTTGGTATGAATCGTCATACGAAACAACAGAATTCATGAACTACAATGGCCTAAGTAACTAGCAAAAGAATATGTGATGATGTTCATCGAGAACAAATAAAGGGTTATTATGTTGCTCGTTAAAACATCAAAGCTTGCCTTCAAGATTTGTTTTATCAGGTATTATGAGAACAAAAGGGTTGTTCAAATAATTGCCGTAATCCATAAAAGATGGATGATTCACAAATCTCGTTGGAGAAATCACATCCATAAAACTAGTGCTAAAATGTCGAAAGACAAATTAATTGAAAGATCACTTAGGAAGTGACATCGCTGTTTGAATTATATTGGAAAGATAACATGAAGAAACTCCATGTGGATGGAATTTTGGAGTCTTTTGATTTTGATCAAATAACGCTTGTGAAACTTTCCTAGAGATAATTAAAACTTCGTTCATAGGCCAAAAGGGAACGAATGACTAACTTATTGGAACTTGTACATATTGTTGTACGAAGTCCGTTATGTGTAGTCAAGAGCGATGGATTTCAACTTCATATGCTTTCTCCGAAAATTTGAGTGAATATATAAATATTTACTTAATAAGGATAAAGTATGAAACACTTGAAAAGTTCAAAGACTTTCAAGATGAAGTGCAAGATCATTGTAACAAGAATATAAATAGTTTATGATAAGATCATAAAGGAAGATATTTGAGTTACAAGTTTAGCATAATACCTAAGATTTAAGGAATCGTTCCGTGGATTTGCATTTTCCCGAAACACCATAAGTGTATGGAGCGTTCGAGATATGTAATTAAACCTTGTTTGACATGGTAAGATCAAAGGTATAATTTATAAAACTGCCATTATATTTTAAAGAATAAAAGCTTTAGAGATTACCGTTTTTCCACTGAAAAGAGCTCCATCATAATCCGTTGAAATGACACCATATAAAGTTATGGTTTGGGATAAAACCCAAGTTGTCCTTTCTTAAACATTGGTATGCTATGCATAAGAAAGATGTGTGCAACCAAAGTCGGATGAACCTGTCTTTGTATAAACTGTTCCTCCATAAAACACCGGAGACAAAAGTGTTTGTTGCTTAGAACGTCAAGTTTCTTTGAGAAGAAATTTTTCGTGAAAAGTTAAGTGGGAGGACAATAGAAACTTTGATAAGGTTAAAAGAACCTTAGCTATATGTGCAGAGTTGCGCAGCGCCGAAAAGTGTTCCGGAGACAGCAACAATGCTCATGGCTCACGTACCTCAAATGTTGTGGTCACAGAGATCTAAGTTCCTATTGAAACAAGTAGGTCGGATGAACAATCAAATACCAAGATTTGAGGGTTGAAACATTATTTGAGAATAATGAACCGACTACATGCAGAGAAGCGATGATGGGCCCTGACTCCGTAAAATGGCTTGAAGCCATAAAATCCGTGATAGTTCCATACACGAGAAATCAAGTTTTGAACTTGAAGGACCCTCGAGAAAGGTGTAAGACCTTACAGTTGTGTCTGGATCTATAAAGAAATAGACATGGATGTTTTACATCTATGAAATAGTCGACATGTTGGGAAAGAGTTCACAACAAGTTGTATATGACAAGATTTGATCTTTCATAGCGATTTTTAGTCTAGACGGATTAATGTAGCAACCAATACATATAATTTGTTATGTGGTAGTAGAATAAACAAAACAAGTTCTTCTAATAGAATGGTTACCTAGGACGTGTGCATGACACGGTCCAAAGGGTTTTGTTAATTCAAAGGATGCTAAAAACATATGCAAACTTCAATGGTTAAAGTAAGCATAGCGGAGTTGGAATCTTCACTATGATGAAACTGTTAAAAGAGTTTAATTTCATCGGAGACAATGAAGATGCTTGCATTTGCAAGAAATTAAGTGGGAGCGCTAAGACATATTTCTAATACATTATGTGGAGGACATATTGTTGATTAGAAAAGATGTATCTTTTATTAACACATATTAAAAATTTCATCCTGATGAAAGACTTAGGCAAAACCCAAATATTTGGCATCAATAGACGCTAATATGGTTGTGCCAGAAGTACATAGACAAGATATTGAATGAGTTCAATATAGAAACTACAAGAGAGGTTCTTGTTGCACAGAAAGGATTGAAAGAGTTCAATGTTGATGATATATTCAAGTGTATTAGCACTTGGTAAGTGAAACAAAGATTCAAGTATAGATTGATACTTGATGTATGAAATCACAAAGAGTATTTATATCAATCATACTGTGATATGTACAAATCCAGATATGTCCTATGCTCTAAATGTTGAGAGCATATACCAGAATGATTCGTAAGATGATCATTGGACAATAGTAAGGATATTCTTATGATCTTCTGAAAGAACTAAGAGTATAATATTTGTATAAGTGACAAATAGATGGTTAGTTCATTGTAAAAGTACTACATTGATACTAGCTTTGTCACAAAGTACAAATTAAGTTTATCTCAATCTAAACTAAGGGTGGCACAATATAATGGAAAGTGGGTTCCATAATGGATTTGGATGATTTCCAAAATTAAGACATTGTGACAGATACTACAACAAAAGGCTAAGTATATGACTGCTATTTTAGCAGCATAAGAGGGCATTTGAGTCAAGTAGTTTGTTATCAAACTATGTGTAGTTCACAGTGGGATAATACTATGAAGATATATTGTGCGACAATATTATCAACATGTTTTTAACCCCAAAGAGCTAAAGGTCACACCGAAAGACCAAATTTATACAAAGCCATCTCATTAGAGAATGAGTGATGCGTAGAGACGCAAAGACATGCAATTACACACGGACCTGGAAGTGTCAGATCCGGAGATCAGTTGACCACTAGCAATCGTGTACATACAACACCGGAAAGCCATAGGTGTTATATACACAAAGGTTCGAAACTAGATTATTGACTCTAGTGCAAGTGGGAGACTGTTGGAGATATGCCCAAGAGGCAATAATAAAGTGGTTATTATCATGTCTTCACACTTATGATAAATGTTTACATACCATGCTATAATTGTATTAACCGGAAACATTAATACTTGTGTGATTTGTAAACTAAAATAAGAGTCCCTAGTAAAGCCTCTTGTTAAACTAGCTTGTTGGTTAATATATGATCATTGTTTCCTGATCATGAACATAGAGATGTTATTAACAACAGGATCATATCATTAGGAGAATGATGTGATGGACATACTCCTATAGATAAGCGTAGCATAAAGATCAAGTCATTTCAATAGTTCAATTGCTATATGCTTTCTGATACATAGTAACCTAATTCCTTCGACCATGAGATCATGCATATCACCTTTACTGGATGGATGCTTTGAT
This sequence comes from Avena sativa, assembly GCA_916181665.1. NCBI lineage: Eukaryota > Viridiplantae > Streptophyta > Magnoliopsida > Poales > Poaceae > Avena > Avena sativa. Next base: position 47,199,766 of record OV702279.1, on the reverse strand, counting down.
GTCATCAAACACCACACCGTAACAGGGTGGCTATAAAAGTGGCATTGAGTGTTCGGAAAGTATTGGTTGAAACACATGGATCAAGAGTGGGATTTGTCCATCCATATGACGGATAGATATACTCTGGGCCCTCTCGGTGAAATGTCATCCAATTAGCTTGCAAGCATGTGACTTGGTCACAAGGGATCACATATCACGGGAACGAGAAAAGAGTACTTATCAGTAACGAGGTTGAACTAGGTATGCAGAGATACCGACGATCATAACCTTGGATAAGTAACATATCGTGAGACAAAGGGAAATTGGTATCGTATGTAAGTGGTTCATTCGATCGCAAAGTAATCGTAGAAATATGTGGGAGCCATATGAATTTCCAGATTCCTCTATTGGTTATTGTTCGGAGAAGTGTCTCGATCATGTCCGCATAATTCACGAACCGTAGGGAGACACACTTAAGGATTCGACGTTGTTTGAGTAGTTATGGTATTATGAGAAAGAGACCGAATGTTGTTCGGAGTCTCGGATGGGATCCGGGATATCACGAGGTGATCCGGAATGGTCCGGAGAATAAGATTCATATAAGGAAAGTCCCGTTTCGGAGTTCGGGAATGATTCCGGTGTTTTCATCGGGGATATTCTAGAAGGTTCCGGATTGTCCGGCACTCCGGGGGGGAAGGGGTACATGAATGTGTCATTACATATTGGAATGATTGCATCATGTACTAAGTGTTCTTGCTGTCCCAAATATAGGATTAAATTGAATCCTAAAACAGAAAAGTCAAATGTCCAGTTTGAAAGTCAAACTGCCAAAACAAGAAACTGTGGGAAACAAGCAAGAGGAGTTGGAACCAACCTGGAGGAGGAGTTGGACTCCTCCAGGCCGGCGCCCAGCCCAAGGCCGAGTTGGGGAGGGACTCCCTCCCTCCCCTGGCGCGCCAAGACCCCCCTCCCATAAAAGGAGGGGCAGGGCTCCTCCTAGAGACACACAAGTTTCCTATCCTCTAAACTAAACCCTAGATCTAGACCCCGGTTTAGAGCTATTCGGTTTAGAGCCTTCTAATTGGTTTAGAGCCCTCTAATTGGTGTGTCTAATTACTAGACCACTAATAGCCTCTCTCATAAGCTCCACCATACTCGCACCGGCTTAAGGCGAAGCCCTGCGGGATTTCCCCTCTACCTCCGGTACCACGCCGTTGTGCTGCCGGAATCGCGAGGAGAGTGCTACAACCTCCGCTGCCTGCTGGAACAAGGGAGAGGAAGGTCTTCGTCGAGTACCGAACGTGTGACCGACTGCGGGAGCGCTGCTGGAACGTGGCGCTGGAAGGATCGTCTACACGATCTTGAGATCGGAAAGAGTACGACTACATCATCCACGAGAATCTGCTCTCGTTAACCGCTTTGGAATCTTCGAGGGTGAGTTCCTCTATCGACTCGTTGCTACAATCTAGTAGATAGATCTTGGCTTGTTTGTTTGTATGCGATAGAAAAATTTTGTTTTCCATGCTACGAACCCCTACAGTTGGCTCGTACCCCTTCGCGGAATCGATCTAATCCTGGCAGTTGGGATGAGATCTAGTGGCTAGGAGAGGAGATTGACCTGATTTTGGCTCAGAATAGACAAGAAATATATCTGTGTTAGTGAGACAATTCCATAGGTCAAATTGAAAAACTTACAACTTTCAAATCATTAGTCCTACCTTCTCACCAAAGGAATTTGGATTTTTTCCTTTGGATTTGAAGAAACGAGCGCGAGTACATCTTGGATTTACACCGTCATATCTTAAATATTGTGTTATGAAATTCTCCGGATATGGTGGATAAAAAGAGGTGAGGTTTGTCGGGGTTGAAATATTTCGATGATATCTACAACTTTCGTGTTTTGGCCGAAGGCAAACGACGAAGTCTAGATGGGTGAATAAACGAAATAAGATTCGGGCATGTGTAGATTCGGGATTTCGAGAAGGAAAACACGTACAGCTGTGGCTCCACGTGTATATATACAGTTTTGGAATGGTGTAGAGATAGGTCTTGGAGTAGGGAACAAGTATAAACAAAAAGAAGTTGATTCGGCGTTATAGATAAAAAGATATAAGAGTTTGAATAGAGATAGGTTTGAGAAAAACTGATGCATCGATGCCTTCTCCCGTACGCGCGTGGGTGGTCCGGTCGGCTACTAACTGGGCCGCCGGCTGGCCCATTAGTTTTTTTTCTTTTTTTATTTTTTTTCTATTTTTTATTTATATGTTTCTCTCATAACTTTTGCATACGAACTCCAAATGACACGATTTTTGTTTCTAAATTTTTCTAAAATTTAGTAGATTATTATAGGATTATATTTGTAATCTTTTTAATAGTTTGCAATTTGTGGATTTATAAATCCTTGTATATTTATTTTATTTATATCTTTATTTGTTTGTATTTATTCCATTACTTTTTCATAATAACTCCAAATGAGCTCAATTTTGTAATATTCATTGGATATTTTTTGGCTATAATTTAGCAATAACCGCTGCCTTATCAATAGTGGGTTTTTATAAAACCAATTTAATTCCCTTTAGGAACAAAGTGGCATATACTATTTAGGGTTTTAGTCCTTTATTTCGATTTGGGAATTTTCTTGATGCAAATATGCAATGCAATGCTCATGAATGACATGCAAATGAAAAAAAAAATTTAGTCCCAATTTCTAAAATCTTGGGATGTGACACGGATACTCTCTCACAATTAGCACATTGTCTATGCTAACTCCGTTAAGATAATTTGGCTTACTTCCTTTTGATTCAAAGTTAGATTTGAATCTAATCCTTTTATTATCCGGGGTTGTGAGTGTGACAGTACGATTGGCACAATCTAGTACTCCTTCATACTTTGTCATCCAATCCATTCCCAGAATGACATCCAATCCTTCGGAATCTAGGATTATCAAACTAACTGGAAACTTATGCTTCCCAAATTCTATCATTAGACCATGACATCCAAGGCTCACTATCATCTCTCCACTGGGAGAGCTTAATTTTATAGGAAACCCAATATTTTCAGTTGGTAATCCATTTTTATCAACAAATTCTCTTGATATGAATGAATGCGATGCGCCAGTATAAAAAAGAACAAGTGCTGGAAAAGAATTTAGCTTGAACTTACCAGCCACAACATCAGACTCTTCATATGTTTCTTCCACATTAATGTGGTTCACTTGTCCCTTTTGGAAGGGATTGGGCTTGTTGGCACCTTCAACTTTCTTTTCTGGGCACTCATTAGCATAGTTCCCCATCTTCTTACACTTGAAACATTCAACCTAACTGAGATCTTTTTTTGCAGGATGACTTCCATTTCCACTTCCACTATGGTGGCTCTTGTGTCCACTCTTGTGGTTCTTATACTTGTCATTGTCATGACTGCGATGATGTTTGTTGTCATGATGACGGTTGTGGTTGTTGTACTTCCCATGTTTGTGGAATCCAGAACTTCCACTATCATCATGATGGGAACGCTTGTGAGACGATCCCGAGCTGTGCTTATCAAATTTATGCTTCCTCTTTCTGCCCTCAACCTGTTTCATCTTGTTTTCCATGATGGTAGCCTTGTCACAAAGTGATTGATAGGTTGGGACATAGGAAACAGACAACTGCAGGTTCAACTCATCATTAAGTCATTCGTGGAATTTCTCCTTCCTCTTAGCGTGCCAAATTGTTGAACTCCTCGATGTACTCAGCCACACTGCGATGACGCTGTTTCAGGTTGTGGAACTCCTTTTTCTTCAAGTTCATCACTCCGGATGAGATGTGAGCTATACGGAATCCATCCTAAAAATAGCCCAAGTCACATCCTCAAGGGGAGTGGTGATCTGAAAGTTGTCCCACCAGGTTGCTGCTGGTCCTTCGAGCAGATGTGCTGCAAACCTGAATTTTTCCTCGTCAGCGCAGCCAACAGTCACTAAGTCCTTGTTCACTGAACATAACCAGTCATTGGCTACCATTGGATCAGTGGTTCTCGAGAACTTTTTGCAGGCCTCAGCCTCAGAAATCTGGTGAGCATGTCAAATGCTGGAGGGTTATTCTGATTGTTGTTGTTGTTATTATTGTTGTTATTGTTGTTCTGATTTTGATTTTGCATGAACTGTGTCATCATTGGTATAAGCTGAGCTTGAGCTATCATCAACTGCTGCATCTCGGGAGTGACGTTATTATTGTTGTTTGGGTTGGGGTTGGCACGATGGGGAGGCATCTGTGGTTTCAATAAGGATAAGAAATGAGATACCCATAGATGCTTAACATGCACAATACATCACATAGAAACAATCATAATAACCAATATCAAATTAACATAGAGTTTGAAGGACATAAACAACAGGTTTTGAAAATGCAAACACACAATAGCAAGCCATCCACATGTTGGATGGTCATTGCGACTCAATAATCAAAGTATGATAGATGAAAGATAGTCGAGTAGTCTACACTACTCCTCCATTTCGACCTCCATGTCAACAAGAGCAAGAATTGCATTCTCCATGGCGGCCTTGTACTCCTCTACACTACTGGTCAAGGCCTCGATCTTTGCCCTCAGGTCCCTCTTCTATGAGCGAAGCCTCTCAATCACTCCCTGCTGGTGCTCAAGCTCGAAGTCCTTGGCCTCTAACTCATCGTTCATCTCCCTGATCTTCTTGTTTCTGTCTTGGACTCTTTTCTCCTGATTCTTGAAATTCTTTTCCTGGCTCTCGAATCTGGCCTCCATTTCCTTAACGATCTCGTCTTGCTCTGCGAAGATCTTGTCCTTCTCCCTCAACTGAACCTGGAGCTCGTCATTGCTAAGCATGACGTTGGTCCTATCGGTGTCAAGGTGTCTAATAAGACCCTCTAAGTCCTGAAGGTATAGACGAACTGACTCAATCGTCTCTCTAGTAGCATCATCGTACTTTATTGCCTCACCCTGCTCGTCACGTCTCCCGAACGGGTGAAAGTAGAGGCCTCTAAGCTCGGTGGAGTGCCTCCCAACCAGGCATCCAAGTAACTCCTGCATGACTACATCTAAGCCCTTCTCCTTGTCATCATGCATCAGCTTGAAGGTGATGTCCTTCGTGGGTGGCTCTACCTAGCGTCCCGGCTGTGTGACTTTGAAGCCCCAATGGTCCTTCCTCTCAAACTTGGTGACCTGGAGTGTTCTGATACTAGGAAGTGGAAGGTTGAGCACACTTGTGAGCTCCACGAGACAAGAACCGAAACGAGTTCCCTTGAACTTCCCGGCAGTGCTGATAACAATGTTAGGCATCTATTGTATAAGATAGAGAAAGATTAGAATCAATACAAGTAGGAAAAAAATCACAAGACAATAAAAACACAAACACACTTTCAACAATAAAATATACAAGTCATGGCATACACAACTCCAATACAAATACCAAGGTTCAACATAACTTAGACAAAATTTTGGAAAAATACGACAAGTGTGGTGGTCCAACTAACGGGGTACATTACAATTCTCACAAACTTGACAAAATAGCTATCAGGGCATCCTTAGTGGAAATCTGTCTATCTTGATCACAATACTCCCATATTAAGTCTATGATGTCTTCCCTTAGATGTTGATTGGTAGCCTCTAAGTCTTGAGTATGCTTCTTTTCTTCTCTAAGGTCATTTTGAGTATTGAGAATTCTACACTTGAGCCTATCACCAAGCTCCTTGATGGCATTCCAAGCTGCATTTCTTGCAAAGTCAAAGAATGTTGTGTCCATTTCAGAGTTGGTGACCATGCAGAATCCTGACTCTTTGTGGTTGTCTTCCTTGTTTTTGTACAAGTGAATTTGCACCCACCAATACTCTTCTCCTTCATCCATCATAGGGAATCCCTTGTACACAACTGCACCATGTATCCCCATGGTAACCATAAGGTTCTTGAGTGCTTTGGAAACTCCATCTCACACTCCAAAGTCATGGCCATGAGTGGTCCCTTCCTAACGGCTTCGTTGATGGAGTTCATCTACAAATAGAGATGAGAAAGAAGATTAGAAAAGTTTACGAGAAGAAAAAGACAAGTGTGGAATTTTTCAAAGTGTTGTAGTTTTCCTTAGTGGTTTCTTAGTCTAATCCAACCTAGGGTCATAATCCTACAGGAAACACAGTTCTCTGATACCATCTGTAAGACCCCACCTTTGTAAAGGTAAAGGTCCCTATGATTGCAATGCTAGTCCCTGGATCAAATGCTAGCATCCATAGTTTAAGATGAAGTACATAGATAAAAGGTCTTTATTACATCGTCATTCCAGATATAACATAGTATTTTACAACTCCATAGCCATAGGCTAGTACAAGAGTTCAACTTAATAAAATAAAGTAAAGTCTTCATCTTCATGTGCCACAGGCAAACATGTTGAGTGTAGACTCCTAACCCTAATCCTCATCAGAGTAACCTGCAACATCACAAGTTACAGCCACAATGGATCAATACATTGGAATAGTATTGGCAAGGGATACCTTAGTAGAATAATAGTTTCTAGCTTCTATGTGAATTTGGCTAAGTGTAGCTTAGGCTTGCTTTGCTCAAAATAGGTTTTTCCTATCAGTTGAAAACACTAAGTTTTTGTTTTACAAAAACTCCCAATGAACCACCAATACACATTGGTGAACCTTTACCCTTGTTCAACCACAAGTTTTTAACTTAGAAATTGGGATGAGGAGATCCTTGATAGCTTCAATGTCTTGATGCTCAAATTGTCCGTTGCCGGTGACATGACTAAGTACTTAGATTTTTCCTTCTTGAGAGGTGGTGCACTTTCCCCACAAGACTCGACATGCATTGAGACGATACCTTTCAGAAGCCTTCCCTTAGACTAAATGGAAGCGCTCCAACCTATCACCATACCACCAACTGTCCATCTTGCTAAGTTATTGTAACCTATATGATCAAGGCAGAGCCCATATGCCATGTGGTTGCACTAGAAGCTCCTAAATACTAACTATCTCAAATCCCTTTGTTCCTGGGTGGCTTTCCACAAGTTTGATACACAAGGTACACCATATATATGGCCCTTGTGTAACCACTCAACATAACCCAAACATACCATTCCACCCAGGTGATTAATTCACTTAGTTGTTTTATTAAGAAAAAACACAAGTCAAAGACTTAACAATATTTTCCATAGCATGTATATAATCCACCCTTGTTTGCTACTAGCTAGGCTAAGCATGGCAATATAACAAGTATCTTAACTCAGAGCAAATTCTACCAAGACTATGACTACTAGGATTTCCCATAGCATAGCATATAGTTACTTAACAAAATCTCATGCAAGCCCTATACAAAATATCACTAGTGCATAATAAAATAATGAGACAAACACATGAAGCACCACTTGCCTTGGTAGTTGGTGGAGTAGCAACAATCCTCACAATCACAATCACCACTAGCACCAAAATCTACACATAAAATGATAGCACCAAATTTACATTCAAATTAATCAAGCAAAAATATATGAATGCATGCAAATTACATGTGATGATTTTCCCAAATCAAGCAAGACAAGTAAACAGTACTAAACACAAAACTAAACTTTTATATACTAGATAAACTCAAAGTAGTCTTAAAAACATTTTTTAAACAATTTTTATACTCAAAATAAGCCTACAAATGTCTGTGCATAAAATTACATTTTAACAGAAGCAAAATACAAAACCAAAACAACCGTAGTGTAGGATTTATTTTTGTGAATCTATTGATATATTATTTGCATTTTTTGGACAAACAGATCAAAAGTTATGAATTTTACAAGTTTAAACATTCAAAAATCTTTTCTGGATTTTTATTTAAACAGCACCCACTCGAGGTGTGCTCTGATTGGACGGTACCGCTTCGCGCGGATCGGCCAACATGGAGCATTGGATCTAAGTTAGATCCAGTGGCCCAGATCAAATGATACTGCTTCGTACTCGATCTAATCCTATCCCGGCAATTCAAATCTAACGGCGCAGATTCAATGACCAAAACTTGGCGGCGCTGGCGGTGGCGACACAGCAGCGGCACTCTGCCAGTGAGGTTCCGGTGGCTACAGAGGGGGTTAGGGGCTGTGGTTGGTCTTACCAGCGTCGCAAAGTTGCGAGGAAGCTCAACGAATCATCGGTGTGGACGGGGGCGTGCTGTGGTGTCCTGAAGACCTCGACGGAGTTCGTGCCCGCATCTGATGCTTACTGCCAGAGATGAAGGCGACGTTCTACGGCGAAATAATATGAACCAGAGCCATTAGGAGACGCACAGAGACACGGCGGACTTAGTGGTATGGCTCAGGGGTCAAGGGGTGGTCTGACTTTACCGTGATTCTTCACCGGAGTTGGGCGGCGCTCCTGTTGTTCGCAAAGCTCGACGGAGACGATGTTCCTAGGGGGTTTAGAGCAAACGAAAGGTGTGAGCAAATGCGCAAGGGCCTGGAAAGTAAGCTCGTATGAATGTGAGGTAGAGGGGCGCGCTAGACTCACCGGAATAGTTCACCGGAGCGCGTTGGCAGCGGAGGTGCAGAGCGAATTGCCGGCAGCCTGGTGGCAGAGAGAGTGTGCTGAGTGGGGGGAATGACCGTGTTCTGTAGGGGCTTAAGTAGGCAGCAGCTCGACAGGAAACACCTGCAAATTCATGGCTAATTACGCCACGCCATTATCGGCAGCAACGACAACGGCGACGCAGTTCACGGGCATGATTTGGGGAAGAAGGGCCGAGGTGGCAGTGGGGTCCGCGTGTCAGTGACTGTGGGTAGAGCTGCGCGCGTGAGAGAGAGACAGAGAGAGAAATGACCCGGGTGGGATAGATGGGCTGGATCTGGTGTTGGGCCAAATAGGCAGTTGTTGGTTTTATTTTATTTTTTTCTTTTTCTTTTTGGATTTTCAGGAATCTAATTCAAACAAAAACCAAATGGGTTTGATTTCAAATCACCTATGGATTTTTGTAGTGAAATTTTGTAGTTATTTGTGTATAAAACCCTACTGTTTACTCCAAAGCACTTGACACATTGAAAAATAAATAAAATAAAACCATTCCTTATTCAAATATATATAATATGCATACAAATGGTTTTATATTGAATTTTGTTTTGAAAATCTTTATGCAAGCTTTACATTCAACTCTAAAACATTTCTGATCAATCCAAAGCATTCTCCTACTTGGAAAGTAAAAATAAAACCATTGCCTTACTTGCTTAAAATACTAGGCATACAAATGGTTTCTTTGAAATCTTGTTTGAAATGACCAGATGTTATGAATGCGTGAATGATATGCCAACTTTTCAAATCATGATTTTGGGATGTTACAATCGAGGTCCATACATCTAGCACAAAGGACCCTAAAATTACATTGAGGCATGCAGATTCTTGGATATGGGATCATAAATATAATGTATATGATGTAGATATGGCCATGACCTTGGTCGTTCACTTCAACTCCAAGAATGTGCATAATCATTGACAACTAAGCTTGATTAGATTTTACCACTTTCTTTTAGGTTAAAATTTTACCCTTGCGGTGGGAGTACATTTTACAATAAGGACCTAAAGAAAGGGAAAATTACATCAAGGTTCCATACATTTAGCACAAAGGGCCCTAAAATAATTAAGCAAGGAAAACAGTCTAGTTTGGCTCCTTCTCAAGAGAGCATCTGATCGAGGCATAAATACTACTTCCTCTTCGATTGTTTTCAAAATATGGCCATATTTTTCGGCATGCAATTTCTTGGATATTGGGATCATCAATATAAAGTATGAGGTAGATATGGCCATGAACTTGTTCGTTCGGATTGAAATCCAAGAATGTTCATACTAATTGCCAACTAGGCTTAAATTCATTTAGATCTTACCACTTACTTTTAGGTTGCAATTTTACACGTGCGGTGGGAGTGCATTTTATGTCGAGGACCTAAAAAAGGGAAAATTACATCGATGTCCATACATTTAGCACAAAGGGCTCTAAAATTATTAAGCAAAGAAAGCAGTCGGGTTCAGATCCTTCTTCTTGAGAGATCAGCCGATCATGGCATACTCTTCATGCTACTTCTTCTTTAATTGTTTTCAAACTATGGCTAGATTTCTCGGCCTTCAAATTCTTGGATATGGGAGCATCAATGCAGAGTATGATGTAGATATGGCCATGACCTTGGTCGTTCTGCTTGAAATCCAAGAATGTTCACACTCATTGACAACTAAGCTTAAATTTGTTTAGATTTTACCACTTACTTTTGGGTTTAAATTCTACACGTGCAGCAGGGGTACATTTTACATCAAGGAACTAAAAAAAGAAAATTACATTTAGGTCCATACATATTACACAAAGGACCCTAAAACAACTAAGCAAGGAAAACAATCGGCTTCGGCTCCTTCTTGAGAGAGCAATTGATCGAGGCATACTAGTTTTCATGCTACTTCCTCTTTGATTGTTTTCAAAATATGGCTAGATTTATCGGCAGGCAAATTCTTGGATGGTATCATCAACATAAAGTAAGTTGTAGATATGCCCATGACCTTGGTCGTTCGGCTTGAAATCCAAGAATGTCCATACTCGTTGACAACTAAGCATAAATTCATTTAGATCTTACCACTTACTTTTAGGTTAAATTTTACAAGCGAGGTGCGAGTACATTTTTCTTCAAAGACCTAAAAGAACCAAAATTATATCGAGGTCCATACACTTACCATAGAGGGCCCTACAGTAATTAATCAAGGAAAATATTCGGGTTAGGCTCCTTCTCGAGAGAGCAGCTCATCGAACCATACTCTTCAAGCCACTTCCTCTTCGATTGTTTTCAAGATATGGCCAGATTTGACACCATGCAAAATCTTGGATATGGGATCATCAACACGAAGTGCAATGTAGATATGGCCATGGCCTTGGTCGTTCGGCTTGAAATTCAAGAATTTTTATACTCATCAACAACTAATCTTAAATTCGTATAGATTTTACCACTTACTTTTAGGTTAGAATTTTACACGGGCGGTGGGAGTAAATTTTTCATCAAGGACCTAAAAAGAAGGAAAATTAAATCAAGGTCCATACATTTAGAAAAAAGGACCCTAAAATAATTAAGCAAGGAAAACATTCTGCTCATTCTCGAGAGAGCAGCTGATTGAGCCATGCTCTTCATGCTACTTCCTCTCTCGACTGTTTTCAAAATAGGGACAAATTTTTTTGCCATGCAAATTATTGGAAATGGTATCATCGGCAGATTTATTTTTTCAAAAGTTGTGAAGACTCGTGATTATCAACATGCAAATGCTTATCAAGAAATTGAATCTTTCGAAAATCTCGTAGGTTTTTGGTACATTAATTGCCCGGTGGCTATCGTGAAAAGATAGCTTTAGAACTATCAGAGCAATCTACCACTCGTATTTAAAATTTTACATAATATCGGCAAATCGGCTTAAATTCTTTGGGAAGGAGGGAGTGCTACTTTTGCTTCGCGAATAAAAAAAGAGGGCTCTTCACTTTCAAACCAGCTTGCTGGGTGCGTGCTTGGTGCTTCCTCTTCCTAGGGTGTGAAATGGAAAGAATGGAGGTGGAGTAGTTGGGAGTAGGAAGTCTAGCCAGATCATAGTGGTGTCCCCACAAAAAAATAAAAATAAAAAGATCACAAGGGTGTGCATCATAATCCAATGTGATGGGACGTATGGTAGTATCAATGCACCCCTTGTCCACCACTTTAAGTAGTGTACTACCAGAGTACTACTACTACGAATTGCGATCTTTTGAATATCCTTCTCCCCGGATGTTTGTGAAGGAAGTGAAAATTTGGAAACTGTGGAAATTTGAATTACTACTCAACTACTCCAGACAAGGCCCAAAATTGTTCGCACCAACACAGCTGACGAACACGCCAGACACAGACACGGAGCCGTCGACACGAGGCTGGTCGAGGCACATGTGCAGCGCCACGTTGTGGACGAGGAAGATATCAGCCGACCGGTGTGTGTATGGTGATGAGGTAGTGAAGGAGGGAGAAAACACAATTTTTTTTGCGTGTAGTAAAGGTCATGAACTGTACTACTACAAGTGTACTACCCACCGGACCTCGTGTCAGGAACCCATTAGCTTTGCTCTAAAATTGCACCGCCTTGAAATCTTCCTCTTCGCTGCTCTCGGGGTACCTCCTCTATGCTCTCGCCTCTCGATCCCTTCTCGCTCTCATTTTTTTCAACTGGGGAAACTCCTAATGGCAATATTGTTTACCATGCCAAGATTTTACCACAACTTACTTTTAGGTTAAAATTTTACACGGGTGGTGGGATTAAATTTTACATCATGGACATTAAAAAGGAGAAAATTATACCAAGGTCCATACATTTAGCACAAATGACCCTAAAATAATGAAGCAAAGGACAACATCCTTCTCGAGCGAGCGGCTGATCAAGTCATACTCTTCTAAATACTACTTCCTCTTTGATTGTTCTCAAAATATGGACAAATTTGTTAGCACTAAAATTCATGGACATGGGATCATCAATACAAAGTATTATGTAGATATTGCCTTGACCTTGTTCATTCGGCTTGAAATCAAAGAATGTTCATACTTAGTGCCAACTAAGGTTAATTCATTAAGATTTTACCACTTACTTTTGGTTAAAAGTTTACATGGGCGGTGGGAGTACATTTTACATCAAGGACCTAAAAAATAGGAAAATTAGTTCGAGGTCCATACACTTAGCACAAAGAACCCTAAAATAATTATGCAAGTAAAACAATCGGCTTTGGATCCATCTCGAGAGAGCAGTTGATCGAGTCATACACTTCATACTACTTCCTCTTTGATTGTTGTCAAAATTTGGCTAGATTTTTCGGCATGCAAATTCTTGTACATGAGATCATCAACATCCGTCCGTCTTGAAATCCAATAATGATCATACCCGTTGACAACTAAGCGTAAATTCGATTAGATCTTACCACGTACTTTCATTTTAGAATTTTACACGGGCGGTGGGAGTACGTTTTACGCCAAGGACCCAAAAATAGGGAAAATTACATCGAGATCCATACAAGTAGCACAAAGGACTCCAAAATAATTAAGGGAGGAAAACAGTCGATTTTGGCTCCTCCTCGAGAGACTAGCTGATCGAACCATACTCTTCACACTACTTCCTCTTCGATTGTTTTCGAAATATGGACACATTTTCCGCAATGCAAATTCTTAGACATGGGATCATCAACATAAAGTATGCTATAGATATGGACATGACCTTGGTTGTCTGGCTTGAAATCCAATAATGGTCATACCCGTTGACAAGTAAATGTAAATTCAATTAGATCTTACCGCGTACTTTCAGGTTAGAATTTTACACGAGAGATGGGAGTATGTTTTATGCCAAGGACCCCAAAAGAGGGAAAATTACATCGAGGTCCATACATGTCGCACAAAGGACCCTAAAATAATTAAGAGAGCAAGCAGTCGGTTTCGGGTCCTCCTCGAGAGACCAGCTGATCGAGCCATACTCTTCTATATACTACTTCCTCTTTGATTGATTTAAAAATATGGACAAATTTGTCGACATGAAATTTTTTGGACATGGGATCATCAATATAAAGTACGATGTAGATATGGGCATGAACTTGGTCATTCAGCTTGAAATCGAAGAATGTTCATACATACTTAGTCAAAACTAAGTTTAAATTCATTAAATTTTACCCCTTACTTTTAGGATAAAATTTTACATGGGCGACGGGAGTATATTTTACATCAAGGACCTAAAAAATTGGTAAATTACATCAATATCCGTACATTTATCACAAAGCCCTAAAATAATTAAGCAAGGAAAAAAATCAGGGTCGGATCCTTCTCGAGAGAGAAGCTGATTAAGCCATACTCTTCGTGCTACTACCTCTCAGGTTGTTTTCAAAATATGGTCAAATTTGTGAGCATGCATATTCTTGGATATGGGATCATCAACATTAGATATGGCCATGACCCTGGTCGTTCGGCTTGAAATGCAAAAATGTTCATACTCATTGACAACTAAACTTATATTCTTTTTGACTTTACCACATACTTTCAGGTTGAATTTTACACGGGCGATGGGAGTACATCGTATATAAAGGAGCTAAAAAGGGGAAAATTACATCAAGGTCCATACAGTTTAGCACAAATTACCGTAAATTATTTAAGGAAGGAAAACATTCGGGTTTGGCTCCTTCTCATGAGACCAGCTGATTGAGCCATACTCTTCTAAATACTACCTCTTCGATTGTTTCCAAAATATGGCCAAATTTGTCGGCATGAAAATTCTTGGACATGCGATCATCGATATAAAGTATGATGTACATATTGCCATGACCTTGGTTATTCGGCTTGACATTCAAGGATGTTCATACTCATTGACAACTAAGCTTAAATTCTTTTAGATTCTACCACTTACTTTTAGGTTAAAATTTTACACAGGTGACGGGAGTACATTTTACACCAAGGACCTAAAAATAGGAAAATTACATCGAGGTCCATACATTCAGTACAAAGGACCCTAAAATAATCATGCAAGGAAAACAATCGGGTTTGCCTCCTTGAGAGAGCAGCTGATCGAGCCATACTCTTCGTACTACTTTCTCTTCGAGTGTTTTCAAAATATGGCCAGATTTGTCAGCATGCAAATCCTTGGATATGAGATCATAAACATAAAGTATGATGTAGATATGACCACGACCTTGGTCTTTTGTCTTGAAATCCAAGAATGTTCATACTCATTGAAAACTAAGCTAATTTAGTTTTGATTTTAACACTTTTAGATTAAAATTATACAAGGGCGGTGGGAGTACATTTTACATGAAGGACCTAAAAATTTGACCAAAAATTACACAACAGTTAGTCCTGCAGCTACCTCTGCATTCGTACTAATCTGAAGGGAACTAGAGAAGAGGAGTATGCGTCCGTTTTAATCAATTTTATTCAACCTCCCCTATACTACTCTCTATCTCTAGTTCCCCATTCCCCTACCTCTATGCCAAGCGCCGCCGTTCCGCTCCTCCACCCTGCCGCTTTCCGATCCTGTCCACCGCATAATTTGAGAATGTTTGTTCTTCTTCCTGTCCCGCATGCCGCCATCCATCTTCCCTCTTTTCCAGAAAAACCAAATCTAGCCATCATCCCAACTTCTAGTAGCTCCCTTGCGATGTTAGGACCAAGAAAGGACAGTGATGATTATGAGTTGTTCTGGTAGGTTTTTACCGAAGGCCCCCTTGAAGAACTGATAACGAGATGCAACGTCATCACCGCAGCGAGCTTCGCTGGTTCGTCCAAACATCTTCTTGACTCGGCAAAATATAGTGCAACTATACATGCTCATTAGCCGTTTGGCCTTCCCGGTGTTCTTCATTCTCACTCGACTAAGAAACCATGGGAATGCAATGAGTACTTCGATGGAAAGGGCACGACATGCAAGATGAAGTTACTGGACAAGTTCTCCTCCAATGTTGTGTTCTCGAATTCTATGGGTAAACAGTGGGTAGGTGTTAATGGAGATTGGATCGCCACTTTTGGGTGCAAGTTTAAGTGGGAGCTTGTCAATGTGTATACTCATCAATGCGTTACTCTCCCACAAGTCCATGAGTTTGTACCCACCAATGATCCGTTTAAATTCATGCATAATGATCGCACCATTATCCTTCGGAAGATTGCTATTTGCCGAGCTCCCATGGCTGCTGTGGATTATTTAAATTTATCTCTCGTAGCTATCTTCGACTACTCAATTGCTACCCTTGATGCCGATGAGTATACATGGACAGTTCTTGAGAACCAGTTCTAGTACTTTTTCAGATAAAGCGATGCAGTTATCCACAAGGGTATGGTGTTTGTAGCCACTGATAGTGGCAGTGTTTATGTCTGGAATCATCTGTATTTTGGTAAGTTTGATCAACACCTGTTGTAATCACTAGTTTTAAGTTTTTATGGATGTAAACTAGTTTTGGATGATTTGGCCGTCATTTATTTTTCAAGGTCCTATTCTGCTCCCGGCACCACCTAGTGAGCATCTTGGAAAGGGCAACCTTGATGACATAGCTGATGAGGAGTACGAACCTGGTTTATGGTTCTTAGCAATATCTGTAGACGAATCTCGCCTTTTTCATATCCATACTTAGGGCGTAACTGATGAGGATTTTTATCGTTGTACTTATTATGGCCATGGCAATCTTGTTGCTGGTCATAGTGTTGATCGCTGCGTTCGCACTTTTGGCACCTATGATACTGGGTTTGGCTGCAAGGTGTACTCAAAGGACACTGCTTACTTGATTCCACCTAAGCCATGGATACCGATCGCTGACCTAGGAGCATATTCCCTTTTCCTTGGATTGAACTATCCAATTAACATTGCAATAGGCGGTGCAGATGTTGCCCCAAGATATCTAACGAGAAGCAACTGTGTCTACACCTCCCACCATGCAATAGGACTTGGATATATGTTGTTCCTGAAATATGCTACTTCAGTCTAAATACTAAAGAAGCAGCTGTTGGTTTCTCAACCAACAATGTATGGAAATCTCCGAAGACTCCATTATGGTTTATCCCGAGCTTCGCCAATGCCCGAGATTGGAACCTAGGTACCGTAAGTACTCGTAATACTATGTAATAGGATAGTTCAGTTGGTATCGGCCTTGTTGAACAATTTTTGCTATAAAGTAATACTAGTATAGTACTAGTTCTTGTATTTCGGAGTATTTTGTACTATATACTGATAATTTTTTAGATCAAGGGCAAGAGATGGTACTACTTTGCCTTTGTTCTGTCGTTGCTATTACTAAAGTATTTAATAGAACTAATACTGATATACTGGTACTTGTTTAGATCAAGTGCAGATTTGTCTTGCTTTTCTTTTGTAACTTGGCCTTGTCATAAACTCATAATTTAGACGAGGCTTGGTCATTTTTAGTTTCCTATGGAGGTCACACACAGACATTGATGTGAGAAGGAGGTATGCACACAAAAGCAGACTTGATCGTCAATTTTGCTTGCTCCAATAATCGGGTGTTTCGAGAAAAGGACAAACTGAATCGGCCACATTGGAATGGTGATGAGTCTGTCAAGTGCCGCTGGATATGAACTGGGCATCTATGATATTTTTCTTTCTTATTTTGTAATGCTGAATCTTTCAAATGCTAGCGAATCAATCAAATGTTCTGTTGCTATTACTAAAGTATTTTTTAGAACTAATAGTGATGTACTCGTACTTGTTTAGATCAAGTGTAGTAGATGGTCTTGCTCTTCTTTTGGAATAGCATGACCACAATATGGTCTCTCTTTCCATTTAAATTATGGCCTTGCTACAGCTATTGAATTTCAATGTCTACATTGTTAAATCTATAAATTATTTTTCTCATTATTTGTACTGCTAAATCAGTCACTTTGAAATGTTTTTGAATCTATCAAGTTCCACTGAATATGTTTATATTTTTCTGTTTTATTCCGTATCTCCGAATATTTAAAATGCTAGGTACATATTTAGATCAAGAGGAGTAGATGGACGGTCTTGCTTTTCTTTTGAAATATGGCCTTGCCACAATCTAGATGAGGCTTGATGACATAGTGTTACTTGTTTCATGGCAATCCTGTTGCTGATCATAGTATTGATCACCTCGGTCACACTTTTGGCACCTATGCTACTGGGTTTGGTTGCAAGGTGTACTCAAAGGACACTACTTACTTGTTTCCACCTAAGCCATGGATACCGATCGCTGACCTAGGAGAATATTCCCTTTTCCTTGGATTAAACTATCCGATTAACATTGCAGTAGGCAGTGCATATGTTTCCCCAGGATATATGACGAGAAGAAACTGTGTCTACACGTCCCACCATGCAATAGGACTTGGATATATGTCGTTTCCTGAAATATACTGCTTCAGTCTAAATATTGAAGAAGCAGATGTTGGTTTCTCAACCAATGTTGTATGGAAATCTCCGGAGACTCCATTATGGTTCATCCTGAGCTTCGCCAATGCCCGGGATTGGGACCTAGCAACCGTAAGTACTCGTAATACTATGTAATAGGATAGTTCAGTTGGTATCGGCCCTGTTGATCTATTTTGGCTCCAAAGTAATACTAGTATAGTACTAGGTCTTGTATTTTGGAATATTTTGTACTATATACTGATACTTGTTTCGATCAAGGGTAGGAGATGGTACTGGTTTGCCTTTGTTCTGTCGTTGCTATTAATAAAGTATTTTATAGAACTAATTCTGATGTACTGGTACTTGTTTAGATCAAGTGAAGATTTGTGTTTCTTTTCTTTTGTAACTTGGCATTGTCATAAACTCATAATCTAGACGAGGCTTGGTTATTTTTAGTTTCCTATGGAGATCACACACACATGGATTGATGTGATAAGGAGGTATGCACACAAAAGAAGACTTGGTCGTTAGTTTTGCTTGCTCCAATAATCGGGTGTTTCGAGAAAAGGACAAACTGAATTGGTCACTTTGAAATGCTGATCAGTCTATCAAGTGCCGCTTGATATGAACTAGGCATCTGTCGATATTTTTCTTTCTTATTTTGTAATGTTGAATCTTTCAAATTCTAGTGAATCTATCAAATGTTCTGTTGCTATTACTAAATTATTTTTCATAACTAATAGTGATGTACTGGTACTTGTTTAGATCAAGCGCAGTAGATGGTCTTGCTCTTCTTTTGGAACAACATGGCCACAATATGGTGTCTCTTTCCATTTGAATTATGGCCTTGCTACATCTATTGAATTTCAATATTTGCATTGTTAAATCTGTAATTCTTTTGGTCATTATCTGTACTGCTAAATCGGTCACTTTGAAATGATGTTGAATCTATCAAGTGCCACTGATTATGTAATGGGAATCTGTTGATATTTTTCTTTTATTCCGTACCATTGAATATTTCAAATGCTAGTGAATCTGTCAAATGTTCTATCATTTTTATTACTAAAGTATTTTGTAGAACTAGTACTGATGTACTGGTACATGTTTAGATCAAGGGCAGTAGATGGCCGGTCTGGATTTTCTTTTGAAATACGAACTTGTGACAATCTAGATGAGGCTTGGGCATTTTGGGTTGCATATATGTTGGTCACACTGGCATTGATGTAAGACCAAGGTATGCATAGAAAAATAGTCTTGATCGTCAGTTTTGCATGCTCCAATGTTGGACTGTTTTCGGAGAAAAGGGCAAACTAAATCAAGAACTGATTATCGTTGTACTGCTATTGAATTTAAGTGTTTGTATTGCTGAATCAGCCACTTTGAAATGCTGCTGAACATGTTAAGTGCGCTTATTACGAACTGGAAATCTGTCGATATTTTTATTTCTTATTCTGTACTACTGAATCTTTCAAATGCTAGTAAGAACAGTAGTTCCTGGCTTAAGGAAGTTCTGAGTATTTTGTATGGAGTTCTTCCTCTGCTAATCTACTTTGCAGTAAGAACCATGTACTGGTACTTGTTCAGATCGACCTATCGAGTGTAGAATATGATCTCGCTTTTCTTTTGAATCAGGCCTTGCTAAATCTATCAATTCTTATGGTTATTGTCTGTGTACTGCTTATCGGTCAGTTTGTGATGCTGCTGAATCTGTCAAGTGCTGCTGAATATGAACTGGCAATATGTGAATATTTTTTCGATCTTATTTTGTACTGCTGAATCTGTGAAGTGTTCTATCATTACTACTATTACAATATTATGACAACTAACTGTGATGTAATTGGAGTACTTGTTTAGATCAAGTGTAGTAGATTGTCTTGTTTTTCTTTTAAAACTTAGCATTGTCACAATTATCTAGATGCGTCTTGGGCATTTTGGGTTGCATATAGGGGTCACAAAGGCATTGACATAAGGAGGAGGTATTCACACATAAGCAGACTTGATCGTCAGTTTTGCTTGCTCCAATGACCAAGTCTATTCAGAGAACATGGAAAACTGATCGTGCAAAAATGTTTTTTTAGCTAGAACAAGAAACGATTCTCTCGGTACTGCTATTAAATTTCAAGCATGAAAGCTACTGAATCTCTCAATTGTTTTATCATTGCTATTACTAAAGCATTTTGTGGAACTAATACTAATGTACTAGTACTTGTTTAAATCAAGGGCAATGGATAGTCTTGCTTTTGTTTTGAAACATGGTCTTGGGAAAATTTAGATGAGACTTGGGCATTTTGGGTAGCATAGGGGGGTCACACAGGCATTTGATGTGAAAGGAAGGTACTCGAAGCAGACTTGATCGTCAGTTTTGCATGCTCCAATGGTCAAGTGTGTTTGGAGAAAAGGGAAAACTGATCGGGTGACAAGGTTTTAAGAGCTTGAATAAGAATTGGTTCTCTCTATACTGCTATTGTATTTCAGTCTGTATTGCTGAATCACTCACTTTGAAATGCTGCTGAATTGGTTAAGTGCTGCTGAATGTGAACTACGAATATGTCAATAATTTTTCTATCTTATTCTGTACTATAGAGTTTATATAAATATCTGCCAAAAATAATTATTGATTTCTTTCCCTCCCTCTCTGAGATCTTTGTTTCGAATCCGGCCGAGTCATAGCAAAATGCATTTTTTATATACCAAGAGAATAAATCTAGCTCATTCGGCCCCTCTTTAGCGTAGAACATTTTAATTCGGCCTTTTAGGGGTATAAGGGGACTGCTGACCACATCCCATGGAAATTTGAGAAACGAGCCCATGGAGAATATCCTATGGAGTATAGCCCATGTAGAGCAACCCATGTAGAATAGCCAAACTCTTTTTAATTCGCCCATTTGGGCATTGTCCCCCACCTCTCAATATTTTTAAAAAAACTCTGTCTGCTAGTTTTTTTACAGCGCTTGCAATTTTTAGTTTAGCTGTTAGGAGCGTAGCCTTATTATTTGATGGGAGATAAAAAATGTTCAAAAAAAAGTCTTTTTAAGGAGACAAAGTAATAAGTTATAATAACAAAGCTTAATGATTCTATTCAATTAGTTGTTTGTGTCGTAGTGGCAAGGCACCCAGTCAACCGATGGTGAGGTCTTGAGTTCGAATACTAGGAAATTTCTATTAATATATAGTTATTTTTTGTACTCTCAGGCTAACATCTGGGACCCGGATAAACTGCTGCTGCATCTAGCAATGTTGTTAAGGTAAGTACGGTGGAGTTGACCCAAAAAACTGTCCAACATATATACACACGTTTAATTTAAATAGAGATTAACATGTGGGACATAGCATGGACATGTTTAATTCAAATAGTGGCTGACATGTAGGACCTAGATAAACTACTACTTCATCTAGCAATGTTGGCAAGGTCAGGACGGCGGACTCTACCCAAAAAAATAGTCCAACATATATACACACATTTAATTCAAATAGAGGTTGACATGTGGGACCCATCATGGACACGTTTAATTCAAATAGTGGATGACATGTGGGACCCAGCATAGACACATTTCCTACACACAGAAGGCTAAAATGTGGGAACCAGCATAGACACGTTTCCTGTACATAGAAGGCTTACATGTGGGACCCAGCATCAGAGTGTAGATTAAGATTTTTTGTACTCTATAAGGCTAACATCTGGATCCTAGGTAAACTGCTACTACATCATAGACACGTTTCCCTTCAAAAAAAATTCCACCAATGTTGCCAAGGTCATATCTGCGGACTCAACCCGAAAAAACAGTCCAACATACACACGTTTCTTTCAAATAAAGGCTGGCATCTGGGACCCAGCGTAGACACTTTTCCTGCATAGAGGTTGCTGACATATGGGACCCAGCGACGGACCAAAGTCAGAACAACAGAGGCGGCCGAAAAAAGTCCATCATAGCATGTTTCATTTACGGAGAGGCTGACATGTGGGATCCACCAGAGAGACCTTATATAGGTGCTGCACCGAGCAACGTTGCAAGAAAAAGTCCAACATATACATGTCACTGTTCAAAAAATAGGCCAAATCAGCGATTAATAGGCCGATTAATCGCTACTAGGGACCTGACCGTGTCGATTACCACTAATCCTTTGTGTTAATCGTTTAGCCCGATTAATAGGTCTGACACTCCGATTACTAGGTATGTTACCGATTAACCACTACACTTGGTCAAAAAAGTTGTAAAATTATCAACACATATCGCCCATCCATCCGCTAGCCCGCCCCAATGAAGTAGGTTTTGCGAATCTCCTGTTTGATCCATTCCTCGAGGAGCTTGATTTCAGCCATCACCAACTAGTTCCTTGTCGTTGTTGACCAATTCCTCGTAGTTGCCGACTAGAACTCAGATACAAGAGCTTGAGCGCCTTGAGGATTTCATCCGGGATCTTAAGGCTAATGATTCATACGTGTTTTAGGTGCTAATTTTTGTAGGCTGCACCGATTAATAACCAACCGATTAAATCAGTTAATTGCCCGAATTCTGATTAATCGCTACTCTCAAGCCAACCGAGCAGCTAACGATTACCGCTTTCCTTAACATTGATACACGTTCTTCTAATGAGATGCTGACATATGGGACCAGCAGTGTGACCAAACGGCAGATTCGTCGAGCAACGCTATCTAATTCGGAATAGGGTAGCGCTAGAGAAGAAAAAATTCCATCATATACACACTATTCTTCTAATGTGAGGCTAACATATGGGACCCACCAGCCAGTATAAACGGCCGATGCATCGATCAATGTTGCCAAGTTCGAAACACGGAGGAGCGATCGAGAAAAAAGTCCTACATGCACACATTTCTTCTAATGAGATGGTGACATGTTGGACCCATCAGCGTGACCAAACGGCAATTTCATCGAAAAACTCTAGTTAGGGACATGGTAGCGCTATAGAAGGTAAAAATCCAATCATATACACACGATTCTTCTAATGATATGCTGACAGATGGGACACATCAGCCTGAATAAACGGCTGATGCAGCGAGCAACGCTATCAAGTTAACACGGAGGCGCGACCGAGGGCAAAAATTCCATCATACACACGTTTCTTATAATGAGAGTATGACACGTGGGGCCCAGCTGCGTGATTATGCATCTGGCAGCGCTATCAAGTTCGGAATATGGTAGCGCGACCGAGGGCAAAAAGTCCATCGTACACACGTTTCTTCTAATGAGAGGATGACAGGTGGGCCTAGATGCATGATTAAACGACAACACAATCAAGTTCGAAGCTGGGTAGCAGGAGCAAAGGAAAACATTCCATCATACACATGATTCTTGTAATGAGAAGCTGGCATATGGGACCCAACATCGTGATTAACGGCATATTTATCGAGAAATGTTATCGAGTTCATATCAGGAAGGCACGAGCCAAGGAAAAAAATCAATCATGCACATGTTCCTTCTAGTGTGAGGATGACACGTGGGACCCAACAACCTGATTAAATGGCAGATGCTTCGAGCGACGCTATCAAGTTCGCAACAGGGAAGGAAAAAATTCCATCGTTAATATGATTCCTCTAATGTGAGGCAGACATGCGGGGCCCAGCAGCCTGGCTAAATGGAAGAGGCATCAAACAACGTTATCGAGTTCAAATCAGAGAGGCGCGACCAAAAAGTTTGGTCCTCTATAGTCATTGACATTCGGGACCCACATGCAAAAAAATACTTCGGCGAGTCAACATCTCGCGAGGAAGCGGAAATCTTACTTCTTCCACGCGCCCGTCAAGCTTCCTCCACGTTTTTAGCGGTTTTGTCGTATTAGAGGGGCGCGAAACCGGGAAAAAAGTTTTGCATTGTCCACGGTCGAGCCAAGATTTTTGTCGCGGAAGAGGCGCCTTCTACGACGACCGATGGGCCCAGTCATTGCAGAAGGAAACATTTCTTGTAGTGCTAGTCACTTGTTGCAACATTATGGATGTAATCTCACCTAGTCGTCCTTATATATCTTACTCGTCACAGGGTGAACAAATCACTGTCTTGATTCATAGGCCTTAAGCTGTTCCTCCAGAATACCCAACCTACAAATTTATGATCACCATTTCTCTGAGTGACATTTGATACAGTCCAAGTAGCCTTAGGAAACAATGATTAATATGATCTCATGGTCTAAGAAGAAGGAGACTACGTTTCTGACTATTGCAATGATGAACCTCGTGACTTG
The DNA here is from genome assembly GCA_916181665.1 of Avena sativa. NCBI lineage: Eukaryota > Viridiplantae > Streptophyta > Magnoliopsida > Poales > Poaceae > Avena > Avena sativa. The sequence continues at coordinate 47,175,743 of OV702279.1, read as the reverse complement.
ATCATGTCGCAATCTATGGGTAATGTCCATCACATCATTCACCAATGATATGACCTCATTGTCAACTTGCACTATCAACCATGATCAGGAAACCTTGATCATCTGTTGCCCAACAAACTAGTATGAATAGAGGCTAATAAGTACTTATGTTTCATATTACAACTGTATCATTGTTTCCACTTGATACAATTATAGAACAATATGAAACTATTACGAACTTATTGAAATATGACAATAATAACCATTTATTATTTTCCTCTAGGGCATATAACCTTCAAGTTGCCCTAGCCATGATCTTCGGAAATCTTGACAATCTCAGGCATGAAAGGATCGACTTCAAAGTCATCAACTAACCGTTCCAATACCACGTCATACTGGGACGACCCTCATTTGCCCGGTTCATGGAAGTACCCCACTACACCTACCTCCTGATGAAAATGCCATGACCTAACAATGTCATCACCATCCATAGAAGCTTCACACAATCCGACAGCTACGACATGGACTTCAACATGATCTCACAATCATTTGGGATGCAGGAGGATCTCATACAGCTCATAGAGTAAATAGACCACAACCTCCCTCCCGTTACATAGAAAAATGCATGAAAGGAGGTCTTCGACTCAAACAACAATAGAATGGAGGTCCAGATCCACCCAACGGACCCCAAGAAAACAACCATCCTATCAACCAACTTGGGTTTCGCATAGGAACTAGCACTCACTGAATTCCTGCGCGAGTTCAAAGAAATCTTCGTCTAGTGTCCAACTAACATGCCAGGTGTTCCCAGGGAATTTGTCGAGCATGAATTCAATGTATATCTAAATTCTAAAACCGTCAAGCATTCAATATGCTGCTTCTCGGATCTGAAGTGCAAATCCATTGGCAAGGAAGTCAACTAACTACTTGAACGGAATTTCATCTGAGACACCAAGAAAAGAACCTGGATAGCTAACCCCATGTCGGTCCCAAAGGAAACTGGCATACTCCGCATGTGTATCGATTACATGTCTCTTAACAAGCACTGCCCAAAGGACCACTTTACACTACCACGGTTCGACCAAATCATCGACTCCACCATAGATTTTGAGCACCTCTCATTCCTTGACGCTTAGTCGGGCTACAATCAGATCAGGATGAAGGTTGAAGATGAGGAGAAGACCACATTCATAACACCATATGGTGTATACTGCTACAAGAACGCATGCGCCACCTACCAAAGGTGCATGCAAGCCTGCCTCAGGGACAAAATTAGCAAGAATATCCAAGTTTATGTGGATGATGTGGTTGTCAAAACCAAGGAGGGAGCCATTCTCATGGATGACCTCCACGAGACCTTCAACAACCTCGACCGCTATCGGATCAAGTTAAACCTGACAAAGTGCGGGTTTGGGGTACCAGCAGGAAAACTTCTTGGGTACCTCATCTCATTAAGGGGAATCAAAGCAAACCCGAAGAAAATAAAGGCGATCCCAATGATGAAGCAACTGCCAAACCTCAAAGGTGTCCAGCAGATGGCAGGACACATATGCTTAGTACTGCTCTCATACATGTGGAATTTGATATCTGGATAATGTTGGTGAGATGAATGTTAATCCGATGTTGTTGCTTATGGCTTAACCTAATGATAACACCCTAACAGCGACCACCTTTATTTTGGGACTTCTTGAGTTGACCTAGGAATCGTTCATTCTACGATACCAGTGCTGAGTTGATCACGCTAACCAAACATGGGGGCCTCTCGGAACGCCCTCCTCCCTCCACTACCGGAGCTATTTGTATATCTAGAGGGTAACAAATTGGTTTTCCATTTGGTGCATACGCATAATATGTCCACGGACATGGGTGAGTTGGAAATGTCTTCGGACTTGATATTTTGGTGGACTGTCGCGACATTGCATACATAAATGTGGTTCGGCCAAGAGGTCATCTTCCATAGCATAGCTCCGATCCTTCTCGACCATGGTCACAAACATTGTACCTTTCTTAAGAATCGTCGTACCTCTTGGTGGGGTTAAAAAAAAAAGTGATACCTCTGGGTACGCGCGTAAGTATGAGACAGTTCTTGTTGTTAGAGTCGGAAGGCATGCCTATTTGCATTTCAGTGGTTGAAGCATTCAACATGCGTTAGGTTCAGTTGTGCACTCCTACATGGTTGTAGTGGTCCCAACCTTTAATAAGGTAGAGATCCCTGTGTTTACAATGCTAGTCCCTGGATCAATATCTAGCATCCACAGTTAAGATGTAATATCAAGAAACAAAGGTCATAATACAACTTTATAACCACGAATAAAATATTTCTTTACATCTTACATAGCTCATTTGGCTATCTCATTAAAATGCAGCAGAATATCTATAGCATGGAGTCCTTCATCTTCAAAGTGCCACAGGCAATCATGTTGGTTGTAGACTTGTAATCATAATCAACACACGTCACTAACATCAAACAAACCTGCAACATAATAAGTTATAGCCACAAGGGTCAATACATTTGAATTGTATTGGCAAGTGATACTATGGTAGAATAGTGGTATCTATCATCTATATGCATTTGGCTAAGTGGAGCTTAGGCTTGCTTTTCTCAAAATAAGGTTTTCCTTATAATTTGAAAACACTAAGTTTTTGTTTAGCAAAAATCACCCAAGGAATCTACCAATCATCAATTGAAGATCCTTTAACCCTTGTTCAACCACAAGATTTTAACTTAGAAATTGGGATGAGGAGATCCTTGATAGCTTCCATGTTTTGATGCTCAAATTGTCCATTGTCAGGGACATGGCTAAGTACTTAGATTTTACTCTCTCGAGAGGTGGTGCACTTTCCCCACAAGACTCGACATGCATCGAGACAAGATCTTTCAGAAGCCTTCCCTTAGACCAAAATGGACGCGCTCCAAACCTATCACCCCCTACCACCAACTGTCCATCTGGCTAAGTTATTGCAACCTATATGATCCAGGCAGAGCCCATAATGCTAAGTGGCTACACTTGAAGCTTCTCAACATTTGACATCTCAAATCTCTTTGTTACTGGGTGGCTTTCCACAAGTGAGATACACTAGGTTAGGCCATAAATATGGGGCGCTGTGTAACCACTCAACATAACCCATTCTTTCCATTCCACCCAGGTGATTCATTCACATAGTTGTTTTATTAAACAAAACACAAGTCCTTGACTTAGAAATATTTCATAGCATGAATATAATCCACCCTTGTTTTCTACTAGCTAGTCTAAGCATGATAGTAGTAGGAATCTTAAAATAGGGAAAAATTCTACTAAGGCATCATCTACTAGGATTTCCCATGGCATAGTTTATACTTAGGAAATTCCATGCAAGTCCTAGTAAGAAATATCACAAATGCATAGTGAAAATAATAGGACAAACGTATGAAGCACCACTTGCCTTATTGGTAGAGAATGTAAGTTCACTCCTTGATCTTGCAATAGTCACACTCTTAAAAGTTAACTACAATTCAATCAAGCAAGCAAATATTCAAACTAGCATTCAAACAATTCACCACATAAAATAAAGAAAACAAAACAATGCATGCAAAAGATTGTTTTATTTGGAAAGGTGGTTTTTAATTGGTTATAAACATTTTAAAAGACCTATTGGTCATTTGTAAAAGTGGCAAGGTCATTTGAAAACAAGTTAGTGAAAATGGCCATTTAAATCATTTTTATTTTGGTAGAGATGATTTAAATCAAAGTGATAATCTCTAGTGTTTGTCAAATATTTTTAAACACAACATGTTAGTGTTTATGGTCAAAAGTGTTTTAAAACAATTCCATTTACAAAAGGTTTCACTTAAACCATTTTTAAATCAAAGCAATATTTTGTTTTGTTGGAAATGTCTTTAAACAAAGTAATAATTTTATAGGGTTCACCAAATATATTTTTAAATCCCAAAACTTGGTTTTTAGGGTCAGAGAGTTTAATTCAAACCATTTTCAAAAGGTTTTACTCAAAAATCATTTTTAAACCATAATCAACATTTTTATTTAACTAGAAATGCTTTTATTCAAAGATTTATTCCTTAGTATCCCAAAATATACCTTTAAATCTACAAGTTGGTTTTTATGGTCAGTAGGTTCAAAAAAAAACATTTTCAAAAGATTTTACTCTAAAAACATTTTTAGAATAAATTTTATAACCAAAATAGTCCTACACATGTTTCTGCAAAAACAACCATTTTTACAGAAGCAATTCACTAAACAGGTTGGAAAGTATTGTTTTTCCTGATTCTAATGATATAAAGTTTGCAAAACTTGGACGTGTAGATTAAAAGTTATGAATTTTACAAATCCATCCACTAATAGATCTAATTCTGTTTTTAAATTCTGAGTCTGGCTACATGGCTGCTTCCTATTGGTTGAAAACGGTTCGGTTGGATCGGCTACCGCAGGATATCATTTAGATCGCACGGTGCAGATCGAGTGATACCCCTTCGTTAAGTTGTTATATCGTATCCATCAGTTCTGAATCGAACGGCGTACAGAAGCCTGACCAAAGCTAGGCGGCGCTAGCGCGACGGCGAGCGGCGGAGCGCTCTAGCGGTGGCGTTGCCGATGATTTAGGAAGTGCGGGATAGGAAGAGGTTTCTTACTGGGTTCGTCGCGACGTGATGAAGCTCGAGGTGGTAGTCATAGCTGAAGGGGCGCACTGTGCTGACTTGAATCGCTCGCCAGAGAAGCTCCTGGCGACGGGTGCTCTCTGTTGAAGATGGAGGCGACCTTTCGGTGCACGCCAGGGCAAATAAAAGATGCAGTCAGATGCGCAAGATCATGTCGAGTACACACGTGTGAAAGAGAGGAAGAGGCGTGGTCGGGAATTACCATGGGAGCTCGTCGGAGAAATGGCAGATGATGATGACGCTCAGGCGAAGACGTTGCCGACGTTGCGGGGCACGCGCGAGCTAGCTCGGGGTACTGGAAGGTGCGCACGAGGGTGGATAATGTTCCCGTGGATGCCAGGAGGCAAGGGGTGGTGAGGGACGGCCGGAATTCGCCGGAAAGCTCGTCGGGGTCAGTGGAGTTGCTGCGTTGCTGGGTTGGACTGGGCCTGGTTCTGGGTTGGTCTTTGTTTCTATTTTTTCAGCTTTCTTTTTCTTTTTCCTTTTCTATTTTTCTGTTTTGATTTTATTTAAATGATTCAAACACTTGTTTGAATTCAAACTTTTCTCAACTTTCAGTAAGTTTTATAATGGTTTATTATTGTATTTTAAAGACCATTTTAGAATAATTTCTTTATTCTTTTATGGTTTATTTATTATTTATTTAAATTAGGCACTTGCCTTTATTTAAATAGGATTTAAATTATATTTTCAAACTCTTATTTGAATTCTAATTTTCACCAAACCTTTTTCAGTAGGTTTAATTATTCATTAGTGCAAATAATTCACTTTGAGTTATTTAAAATATTTTAATATGATTTATTAATCATTTAAATTGGGCATTTGTCTTTATTCAAATAAAATGAAATATGGTTTTTAATCCCATTTAAGTTTTTATTCAAATAATTCTTTTAAGTTAATTAGATAACTTTTTAATCCACTTTGGTAAATTCCCATTTATTATTTTCTCATGATTTAATTAATCATGTATCTTAGGAATTTTGTCTTTATTCAAATGGAATCGAATTTGGTTAATGTCATATTATTTTATTTGAATATTCCTTATGCCTTTATTTTATTTGGATTTGGATTATCTTTGTTCCATTTGCTTATGGATTTAATTCAAGGTTTAAATTGCCTCCTAAATAATTTTCTTTGGGATCTATTATTTAGTTTAAGCAATTTGTCTTTATTTAAATAAAATTTGATATTATTCAATCCTTATGATTTTATTTAAATAATATTTTACTCCTTTTTATTATTCAATAAACTTTCATTTGTTTATGGATTTGGCCAAGATTTAATTTGGCTTTTAAATATTCCTTATTTAATTATTTGTCCCTTTGTCTTATAAATCCATATTTATTTATTTTAGGATTAATTTGCTCACAATTTGGTATGGATTTTAGCTAGGAGCTTTATCAGCCTTGGAAATTAATTCTTTTTATCTTATTAAATTCATAACTTTTTATCCATGGCTCCAAATTAAGTGAAACCAATTCATATGGTTTATAATATTTTTATTTGTCATTTTTGATCATTTATAAATGTTTGTTGACAAATTTTTATATGGATCAAGTCCATAGTCTTAGAGAGATCTTGGAAATGATTTTCTTCCATTTGGGTTTTAGGGTTTTGGTTTATTTTCCCAAGTTTAAATTTCAAGATACATTCATTGATGAATGCATTTCACTTGATTGAAATTTTGTTTGATTCCCTTTTATTCAAAGTTTGTTCAAGTAGGGTTTTGATGTTTTCATTTAGAAGAAAAAAGTCTCTTTTCACCCTAAATTTCAAAAATTATTTATTTTGTTTATTTATGTTTTTCACATTTCAAAATTTGGAAAATTTTGGGATGTGACAATGGTAAATATTTTCGAGAAGCTGTGTGCCCACAGTTATGGACGCCTTAGGAGTACAGTTTCATGATCATAGACAAAGCCACTAATGCCTTGCCTTAATAATATGACTAGTGATTAGTCTTACGAACTAAACAACTTCTTAATTAAAATTGAAACGTGTGTGTTCCGTGGGAATACTTCCTCGACTGGATATTAATAGGGGAAGCCTCTAATGGGTTATGCTTTGAGTTATATTATTGTTACCAGATATCTTTCTCTTATCTTTCTCTAATAGCCAATGTTTTATTATGTCTCTATTAGTTAGTTCAGTTGCATGCCCTGCCGCCACTAAGTACACCATATACCCCTTGTAGGCAAGGACCACTAAATTCTGGTCTCACCGTGTACTGGCATCAGTACTGACCCTCTTTCCTTTGTTCTTTGTTTGCTCTTTTGCTTTGGGTTCATTCCCGTTGTACAGGTACATGTGGATCCGAGGTGTATAGGTTTGTCCGCTCTGAGGTCTTCCATGAGTAGATGGGTTCCTACTAGGAAGTCCTAAGACATGTGGGCATGGATCTCACTTGCTTATTTCCCAGCATCTTATGCCAATTTGGGTCTTGTCCATCCTCGGACGCTATATCACGTTTTCTGCTTGATGTATGATGTATTGTTGGGATCTTTGTCCTCTTTGTGTTATCTATATATGTAACATCCCAAAAATACTAAACTTGGATCATCAAACTCTAAGCATCAAAATTAGGGTTGACAAAAACTTTTCTAAATAAAATTAAGAATGCATGCATATGAGTATGCATTGATTTGAAATTCTTTTGAACCACCTTGTTTGTGTGTTTCTTTGCTTGTAGAATGTTTCTTAGGTGAAATAAACATCATCTAAAACATTTCCCACACTTTTCCCAAAGACAAATAAAGCAAAACAAATAAAATAAAGGAATGGTCACTTTGACCAATTTAACTCCGATGCGTACTTTGGCTGTCTCAAACTTTAAGAACCTAACATAAAATTTTCTGGATCTTTGCACCCCTTGAGTGTACTCATAACAAAGTATCAAGGCCCACTTTGTGATCATCCAGAAACTTTCAAATGCATAGTTTAAATGACAATTCAAAATTGAATCTTTATCATATGGGAAGATACCACTTTTTCAAAAATCACCCCAACAAGCTCAACTTTCAAAACCCAAGCATCTGCAGACTCACCAGCACCAATCTAGCACACCCACCAAAAATCTTCAAAATTCAGAACTTGATTTCATGCGGCCATTTCATCAAACAGGTTGCAGACACAAATCATACAAAATCTAAACACTATAGTGAGCAGTGATTGAAGCCTAACTTGTTCCCTCTCTAGCTCACAACCATCTTAATAGATCATCTAGCAAGTTAAACCAAGCACTAGCCCCACTATAAGCTTGGCATTGCCATCAATGGTGAACAGCCGAGTGCATCCTTGCCACCCTAGTGTAGACAGCAAGCTAGGAGGAGAAACAATCCTAGCCAGCATGTCTGGGAGGCAGCCCACCGTCCACCGCCACTCCCTGTCCACCGCTCGAACCTTGCCAACCCATGGACCACACGCATGGACCGCGCCCAGACCGCCAGCGACCATGCCGAGCGTGAGCCAGAGCGCCACCCTCGACCGAAGACCACAGACTGCGCGTCGCCCTCACCGCGCGCATACACGATCGCCACCGACCCAGGAGACTACCAGACATCCTCGTTCGCCGCCCCATGACGCACAGCCACCGCTCGCCGTTGAAGACGCCGCCTCTGCCGCGCAGAGCGTCGCGTGTTCCAGACCAAGCCGCACCACCCCACGCCTCGAAACCATGTCGTTGAGCATCGCCAGGGAACACCGCACCGCCCCCTACCTTCGCCCATGCCAATAGCCACATGTACCATCGCCCCCGACGAGCTCACTGTGCGCCCCGATGGTCCCCTCGCTCGACTATAAATAGAGGCCACCCCCACTCGAATTCTTCACACCATTCTACTCCCCTCTCACAACTGATCGTGCCACACCGTTCCCGGAGCAAGGCGAGCAACACTTCGTCGGAATTTCACTGGAGCCCGCCGCCTCTGGAGAAGAAGGGAGCCATCGATTTCGTCCACCCCAGGAGCTGCCGCGACCACCCCTGAGTTCGCCGTCATCGACTTTGTCGTTCGCCCGCCTCGCCGACCCTCGCCTGCACCCCGGTGAGCCCCCAGCACCCCTCACTGGCCGCGCTAGGTTTCTTTCTCACCGGCGTTGCCTCGCGTTGACGATGACTCTCAGCCGTTGGATTAGAACTAGATCGAACGATCCACATTGCCCCGTACCGCTTCGCACCCCCTGTCTCACTGACGAGTGGGGACACCCACTTAAATAGCCCGCGGAAACGCTACGCTTAGCAGGCCGGCCCAGTACCTTTTCCCGCGCAGCCCAGTTATTTGAATTAAGCCTTTTCCATTTTATTTCAAACTCACTTCTGTACCCAACATCAAAAATCAACCCAGATCGATTCAGTGCACCAAATCGAATGAAACCAATTTTGTTAGAAAGGTCTGAGAATGCCGAATCCAATCCCGTTGGATTCAAGTCATTTCGATCTATGGATCACCCATGGTAAAAATAACAAGGCAAAAGCTTTTCTGCATTCAAACATTTTTCAAATTTAAACCATAATAGCTTTTGAGTTGATTCCAACTCTCAAAAATCACATTTAACCATACCTTTCAGAATATATAAAAATATATAGGTTTACTTGCAGAAATAATGTTCAAGCAATAAAAGAATGCAACATAGGCATTTCTAGCCACTTTAATTAATTAAAATAAAAGGGTAAAACCTTATTAAATTGTGACACCACTTTAAATCAGATTCCCATGGACTACAATATGGGGTGATGACATGTGTCAACATGATCCCACGTTTGGTTTGGAGAATATTAAATCTTAAGTAGTTTTTCAATGAGTAGAAATTACTTTTCTAAAAATAAAAGGAATTAAACCAAGCTTTAATCTTATAATGTTAGTGATGATGTTATATCATCTATAGGACCCTTGTGTGTGATGATTGCAAGTATTTAAGTATTGTTTGGTGATTGTGTACCTCGTATTTATTCATAGACGATAGTACCGACCAAGGATACGAGGAGGAAGGAGGATTCTACGAGGAAGAAGCCGAGGAGAACTTCAACCACTGCTCTGCACAAGGCAAGCCTAATACTACTAGTGAATGTGAAAGCTAACACTTGCAAGATACTTTACCTATGCAAGATTTACTACCTAAGTGGACCAATGCAAGCCAATACTTGCAAGCTATTAACCTTGCAAGCTAACACTTGCAAAATAATCTACTGATGCCACAAACCCCTACTTGTTACTATGCCCACTATATGCCTTAAGCATATGTGATCATATCCCCTTGATAAACCAATCCTAGTTTCATTTACAAGCTTTATTACTTTATCAAAGCTCCTACTTAGAGCTTACTTAAGTAAATTGTAGATTCTAGAAGGATACTTGAAGGTTGCATAAAGAGCATAAAATTTGGCCTAAGCTAGATAATCTTGATGTCATCCTAAGGCATGAGATTGAACTTAGTCAAAACTCCACTAGTTACCACCCCTCATTGAGTACTTACCCCACTTGTAGATGCTAGTGCTAAGCATAAAACCTGATCAACTTTAGATGGGAATACTTGGTGGAAAAATGGTTATGAAAACCTTGGAATGATGGATCATTCTATTGAAATGTTTTGGACATGTGTTTCTGAACACCTGATGATTTTTAGTGATGAAAATGTTGAGGCATGAGCCTTAGCCCTTTATAAAACTGATGGTTGTCTGGATGCGATACCATTCCAATTTTATCGTACAACCATAATACCCGTATATTGGGTAGGGCTTGATTGGAAACTTATATACCTTAGTATTAGTTCCCTCACGGCCAAGGTCTGAGCTGAGGCTACCTTGTGAAGATTGTCCACCTATGCAGTACCCAAGATGACAGTTGGGAGGCCAAACTCACAGGAGAGGTGCTTATACTAGGGAGTGTAATTGAAAGGTAAGGATTGATTATCCGCATACTGAGTATGGTGAATTCAGGATTTGTTCCTGACGGATGTATCGAATGTTGTGGTGAAAGTGTACAATCTCTGCAGAGTGTCAAACTATTCGAATAGCCGCGTCCGCGGTTATGGACAGTTGGAGTGGCCATACTGTTCCCCCGTCAGACTTTTTACAAAATGACTTGTGAAATGGATTGAGACTTTGACTTGACCACAACAGGGTTGTGATATGAAATACAAGTTCCCACTTAGGATTTATAAAATTGTGACTAGCATTCATTTGATTCTAGACTTGGTAGAGATAACTATGGCTTTTGCAAAATAACCCTAGAGCCTAGTGTCCTATTACCAAAAACCCCTTTTACTTGCTAGTATTAGTTTGCGAGTACTTAAAGAGTACTCATGGCTTTGTCCCTGGCTATTCCCATGACCAGACTATGAAAAGGAGTACCTGGAGGATGGACCGCAGGAAGGTTACGACAACTAGGATCATCTCCCATCGTCAGCATTGCCTGTGACCCCGAAGATGGAGCTTCGCCTACGCTACCGTTATTATTACGTATTCCGCTGCTTGATGTTGTATTAAGAACTGGATCATGAGATCCCTATTTGTGTAAGAACTTATGTATCGTTTGTAATGGATGATGTACGATGGTATCCAATTCTGTTATGTCTCACAAAAATGGTAATCCTGGGATTGCGATGTATGGCATAACAGGCATCTGGGATTAAAAATCCGGGTGTTGACAATATATAAATATTGAGATCTGGTTGCCTATATTTCCTTTCTTTGTACATGGTCTTCTCTAATATGTGTCTTGTATGTCGCTGGAATACATACTCACCTTTGTACGCTGACACGCGATTACCGGGCCGGCGTGTGCTCACTCTAGAAGCTATAACCGTGTAGTGGGGTTATACCAGCTAGGGGTTTAGGCGCGCCGGATGGCCGATGACGAGGGTTAAACTCATCAATTCCCATTTTCATGGACTTGGGTTCGAGGAAAAGGTTGCACTAGAGATCATGTTGGGCTAATAGACATGCAATGCGGGACATGAGGTTTACCTAGGTTTAGGCCTGAGAGGGAAACTGTCGTATTACTAGCACTAGGGGTACCCCATCCTGCCGAATCGCTAGTCCCACTAGACGTTCCCTCTAAAAGGCTCGAGAAGGGCACAATCCGTGGGAGTGAAGAAGCAGCATGGAGCATTAGTAGGCACCAAGATGGATCCTTCCACGAGACAAGATCCTCGAGCAAAGGCCTCACGAGGGAGAGAATCTATGATCGAGTCTACCTCAGGAAAGCAAGATGATGTCTGCCCCTCTTTATGCAAAGGTGGGGCGAGTGGAACAAGGATGCGATAGCGCCTGACATAGCACTTTGGTGCAAGAAGGCCACGACAACGCAACAAAGCTGCCGTCCACAACCCCGGCGCTACAGCTGGCCGACGGCCACAAGAAGACAAGGCAGACCGAAACCTCGTGGGAGGGAATGTGGTAGCCCTTCCCGCGTAATAATTGGGGGAAGAGGCCCGACGCCACTATATAAGGATCCCTTATCCTACCTTAGAAGAGGTCGATCCCGAAGATCTCAAACCCTAGACTTTCATCCACCATTGTACCCTCGCGAAGCACACGAGCAATACAATAGTAGGGTCTTTACCTCCTCATGAGGGTCCCGAACCTGGGTAAAAAAACCCTTGTCACCTCCTTTGTCGTCCTGAATTCTTGGAACCGCGTGTTCAGGCCCCTCATGAACCAAGGGATCGTTGGGCCCTAGTTTCCTTCGTAGGACAAATCTCCGATATAAACCCTACTCCTACTTGTTTACTCTTGATTATTGATGGAACCGAAGGTTACAGGGGATGCACAGATGAGATCTGTCGGGTGTGAATGCTAGGGTTGAGGTTCATCCTTCTCGTCGTTCCCTCCTGGCCTTTATATTGGTAGGACAGGTCTCGGGATAAGGCCGAGTCGGTTACAGGTTAGGGTTTGCTCTTTAAAATTTCTATCTAAAGCTAGTCATATCCTCCAAGGAATCGCATCCTTCATGGGCCTGGGCCACCGGAATCCTTCCCAGGCTTCGTCATTAGGTGCGGATTTTTCATGTGGGCTCCCGCTGGGCCAAACCGGATAGGACAATATTAGGTACCTGTAAGGCATACCCATGTGAGTAGCCATCGATTGTCTAGTCGAATCGCAGATTCAGATGGAGACTCTGAAGTCTTCGAGTGCTTACATCCGAATATGTTTCCGGGTCATAGTTTTTAGTTCATAGGGATAGTTGATATGCGTGCCTAAATAGACCGATGGATCGAGGTCAGTTAACTGCCTTTGGGCAAACCAACACAATCTACTTAGATCCAAGTCCCTGACTCAAACCTGGAAAAATGCTGGCGTAATTCGACTCATGTCGCGGAGGCCTTACAGAAGTCGAATTCTAGTGATATTACATATGCATCCAACGCGTCCATTGATAATTTCATCCTATATGTAGGTACGATATATTTCTGGTAGAGTACAGCAGGTGCATTACCAGGCCATCAGAATGTGTTTGTAGGTCTTACCTTTGTGTCGTAGACACAACATCCGAATGTTTTTCGTTGCGGAGACGATTTGGGTGGACAAGGAGACGTCATCTCTTAGAAATTATTTTGATGGGCGGAGTCTCCATGTTTTCGATTATGTATCAATTCTTATGACACAGGCATCATAGAGGATCCGAATGATCACGACAGTTTTATTCATAGCGTGTGTGGCCAGCGCTCCCTATGGGAGTAACCCCTAAGTGTATGTTCGATTCATAGACTCGAGAAGATACTTTAGTCATTCTTATCTTGTGAGTCATGGTGATAGCTAAAATTTATCGGATGACAACCAGCAATACCTATGGGAGTAGCCCCTAAGTCCATAGTGGAATCGTATATTCGGGAAGGAGTCAAGGCATATGATCCTAATATTTATCGATCTCAGACATTTACTGGACCCGGTAGTACTTCAGGTGCATGAACAGGAGCGACATTTACTGGACCCGGTAGTACTTCAGGTGCATGAACAGCGCTCCTGTTAGTAGTAGTCCCCCGAGTATTTGGTCGAGTCATAGACTCGAGCAAAAACTTGTTTTAATCACCCGAAGAAGAGAGCCGTTGTTGTGTCCCACTTTTTGCCAATGGTGTGAGTGATGATGATGTCATTGGTGATGGCTGATGAGCACGCCCGTCAGAGTGGTCAGTGTCCATGGGACTAGACGACCACGGGTCCTAGAATTTGACTAGTCATGCGTAAATTACATTGTTTTTAACTGCATCTCACCGGTTTCCATGTATAGTGGGATGCACTGGCGATGGTTCGAGAGGTCACCTCCAGATGTACATGATGATTCACGCCATGCATAACACACTATAGATCGACGGCTATGAGTTATCGCCTCCCACTGATTAATGCGCCACTTGTAATTTTCCTTTTTGCTTCCTCATTGTTCTTGTTACTTTGTGTTTTCTGCCATTGCTCTTCTTCATAGCACCTCATAGTTTCCGAGGAAATCTCGTGTGATGGACATCCTTCATGTTTTCCCAAGCCAGTTCCTTCAATCTCATCGGAGAAGAGTTCCGGCAAAGATGGGGAAAATCAGGAAAGCTATGGGTGTTGGGTCGAGTGCTGCCGCTGCCGCCCCCAAGAAGAATATTGTTGGGGGAGGCATCACGAATGGGGTGTGGCGACACTTGATGGTGAGGGCTTGTGACCTGCGTCCCTTCCGCCAAGCCGGTATGATCTTAGCAGAGGAGGCTGACTGTCGAATCCCAGGTGCTGAGGTAATACCTGACCCGCCGGCCGGATTCAGGGTCATGTTCATAGCTTTCCTCCTTCGCGGTATTTCGCTTCCTCTCCACGAATTTTTTCATGGTTTGCTCTTTTCTATGGGATTCATCTTCATCAGTTGACTCCCAATTCGATTCTCCATATCGCTTTCTTCGTTACTCTCTCTGAGTGGCTTGGTATCGAGCCACATTTTGTCCATTTCAAGAAGCTGTTTAAGATGAAAAGGCAGTCAGGCTCAGGCTCAGTAGTGTACGAAGTTGGAAAGTTTGGTATCTCTGTAAGCCCAAACATGCAGTACTTTAGCTGCAACTTCATCGACTCTGCTCAAGGATGGAGGGACAAGCTAGCTCCATTTGACTCGACTTCTGAGACGAAGAAGAAGCGGTCGATGAAGAATGTTGTTATGCCGGCTGAAACCAATGAAGTTGAGGTTTTGTACAAGCGAGTACAAGATTTTCAACTCATCCGCGACAAGGAGGTCCAGGTGTAGACATCATCCAAATCTTCCTTCATCGACGCGTGCAACCTCTGCAAGGTAGAGCCTATTCAATGGATTTATGGGATGACGCTTTTGACTCTACTCGAGTCTCTGGGAAGGACCTGTCTTCGATGGAGCTCGAGAAGAAAATCAGGTCGTTGACCAAACTGACAGCGGATGAGCAGCTTCCAGCAGAGACAACGACTGAACCGTGCAGCTCCTTTCACCCTGTGCCTGCGGTAATGCTTCTGTCCATACTATTGCTCTTGTATTATTATCTGATATAGTTCTTATGTTGTTTTTGCTGTTCAGGACTGGAAACTAGAAGGTACGATGCCTCTAGTTACCGAGAGTTTGCAGGGTGCTCCGTATGATGATGAGGTGGAGGGGTATGAGTCCACTATCCCTGCAGCCCAATTTCCAGAACATGAAGCCCCCTGAGTCGAGCCACGGTGACACTCGCAAGAGGGGCCACAGCGAAGGGTCGAATGCCTCCACTCCGGTGTATCTTAAGGTTCTTTCTTCTCCGAAGGAGCCTGCATCGGCTACGGGTGCCACTGGGCCAATTCCGGCGGTTCCCATCTGAGCCAAGGCTCTTGCGCCTACAACCAAGAAGCTGAAGTAAATGGAGGTGCTTAACCTCTCTGACATCTCCACATGAGTATTTGTGTATACGTTTTCCTTCGAGTGTGTTGATGGACTTTTGACTGATGGTTATGCATTGCTGACTTTGTTCGACAGGGGGTCTATCCCTGACGAGTCCATCAATGATGAGATTGACGAGGGAGCCATGGACTCCAAGGCTGCCAAAGCGGCGACGCCTTCCCTAAAAATAGTGGCCACCTATAGCAGTAGCTCTTCAAGTTCCTCCAAGCTAGGGACTCAAAGGGTTATTGAACGAAAGACCACCGTGATACCTTTGGAGTCTCAGGGTGACCATGTAAGTATGCTCGAGTTATTCTGACCAGCCCCCAAGTCTTTTTGCTCTAATCTGAGCTTCCTTGTCCATCCTTTTCTGCATGATATGACTCACCTAGGCAAACAGCATGTGCGAATGGAAGTAGAGTTGCAGTAGCTCCAGGGTGAGTGGTTTTTTACTGTCGATGCTTTTGAATTTCCCTTGCTGAATTCGACTGATCTTTTTTGCATTGACTACAAATGAGAAAAACGAGGTACTATGTCAGCTGACCTCTCTTGAGAAGATCCGGAACATGGCGGAAACCAAGGAGAAGAAAGGCCTTGAGGCTCTCGAGCGCTTCCTGCTATAGGAAAAATAGCGAGTGGAGAAGTTGGTTGCAGATGCTGTTGAGCAGGAGAGAAACCTCGCTGTCCAACTCATGAATGCTGCCCCAGCATTGTCTAGTGAGTTACACACGCCATATGGTTTCTTCCATTCTTTTTGATTCTTTCTTGGTTTGTTGATTTGGAGTGTTGTATGTTCACAGAAGAGACTGGCATTGTCTTTGACCGCCAGGTGCTGGAGCGTGGTGACCCCCTAGCCGGTGTTGTTGTAGCGGTCGATGACCGTTGTAGCTCCACTCGGGACACCTTGGTCAAGGACAAGGAAGTGCCTCGGCTTCTTCCACCGGGAGATATTCCTGAAGGCGGCAGCACTGGAAGACGTCGACACCTCTCACGGAAGCACTTGCGGGGGATGATCCTGCTGAGTATAAGCAGACAAAGAAGGGTGCAGGTGCCTCCCTCAGCCTGGCGATGGCTTGTCAACACCCGGATTTTTAATCCCAGATGCCTGTTATTCCATACATCGCAATCCCAGGATTACCATTTTTGCGAGACAAAACCGATTGGTACCGTAGTTCATGATCCATTACAAACCATAATAAAGATCTTACAAATAAAGGATCTCATGATCCAGTCTTAATACAATCAAGAAGCGGAATAATATAGTAATGGTAGCGTGGTCGAAGCTCCATCTTCAGGGTCATAGGCAATGGTGACGATGGGAGATGATCCTAGTTGTCGTAACCTTCCTGCGGTCCATCCTCCTGATACTCCTCTTCATAGTCTGGCCATGGGAATAGCCAGGGACAAAGCCATGAGTACTCTTTAAATACTCGCAAACTATTACTAACAGGTAAAGTGGTTCAAGTAGGAATACTAAGCTCTAGGTTGTTTTGCAAAAAGCCAAGTTTATCTCTAACTGAGTTTAGAAGCAAAGAAAACTAGTTTAAGGTTTTATAACACCAAAGTGGGAACTTAGTTTTCACTTTCACAACCCTGTTGTCGTTAATTCAAAGTCAGGAATCATTTCATAAATCATTTTGAAAACATCTGACGATGACACAGTATGGACACTCCAACTGTCCATTACCGCGAACGCGGCTATTCAAATAGTTTGACACTCTGCAGAGGTGGCACACTTTCACAAAAATATTCGATACATCCGTTAGGAACAATTTTGAATTCACCATACTCAGTATGCGGATAATAAATCCTAAGCTTTCAATTACACACCCTAGTATAGTCACCTCTTCTATGAGTTTGCCCTCCCAACCATGACCATCTGTCATCTTGGGAACTGCATAGGTGGTCAATCATCACGAGGTAGCCTCAACTCAAACCTCGACCGCAAGGGAACCCATACTAAGATATATAAACTTCTAGTCAACCCCTACCCAATTTCGGGTATTGTGGTTGTATGGTAAAATTTGAATGGTATCCCATCCAGACACAACCATCAGATTTATAAAGGGCTAAGGCTCATGCTTCAACATTTTCATCATTAAAATCTCCTTGTGTTCACCAACACATGTCAAAACATCTCGTTAGAATGACTCATCATTCTAAGGTTTTCATAACCATTTTCACCAAGTATTCCCATCTAAAGTGATCAAGTTTTATGCTTAGCAGTAGCCACTAAAGTTGGGGGTAAACACTAATGAAGGGTGGTAATCAAGTGTGACTTATCTAAGTATAATCTCATGCCTCAGGATGACATCAAGTTATACCTAACTTAGGCCAAGTTTTATGCTCTTTATGCTACCTTTCAAATATTTCCAAAACTTCACAAGCACTTTCTAAAAGTAAATAAAGAATTTTGATAAATAAATAACTTAATAAAGCTTGCAAGTAAAACTGGGATTTGGTAAAATCAAATGGTATAACCAAGGCATGCCTATTCATTGCATAGGTTATCTAGCTTTCATAGTTGAAAGTATTATCTTGCATAGGTGACATGCAAGTGGTGGCTTGCTAGGATGGCTTGCCTTGTGCAGTGTAGTGGTTGAAGTTCTCCTCTTCTTCTTCCTCATAGTAGTCTCCTTCCTCTCTGTATCCTTGGTCGGTACTAGCGTCTATAAATAAATACGTGGTACACAATCACCAAAACAATACTTAACTACTTATATTAGCACACAAAGGATCACACTAGATGATCTAGCATCATCTCAGTCATCACAAGGATTAAGGCAATAGTTTTATTTATTTTATTTTAGAAAAGTAATTTCTACTCATTGAAAAACTACTTAAGATTTAATATTCTCCAATTAAAATATGCGATCATGTTGACACATGTCATCACCACATATTTCAATACTTGGGAATGTGATTTAAAGTGGTGTCACAATTTAATAATGTTTAACCTTATTATTTTAATTAATTAAAGTGACTAGAAATACCTATGGGGCATTCTATTATTGATTGTCCATAATTATTTCAAGTAAACCTAGATATTTTTCTATATTCAGAAAGGTCTTGTTAAATGTGATTTTTGAGAGTTGGAATCAACTCAAAAGCATTTACGGTTGAATTTTGAAAAATGTTTGAATGCAGAAAAGTCTCTGCCTTGTTATTTTTACTATAGATGATCTATAATTCCAAATGGTTTGAATCCAACAGTCTTGGATTAAGAATTTCCATACCTTTCTAACAAAATTGGTTTCATGAAATTTAGTTGAGTGAAACTCTCTGGATTGAATTTTGAATCTATTGCCGGAACTAGGTTTGAAACTAAATAGAAAAATTCTAATTTCAAACTAACTGGGTCACGCGGAAAATCTAACTGGATCAGACCACTACGCACAGCGAGCGCACGAGCTGGTTAAGTGGTTGTCCCCACACATCAGTGGGACAGGGGTGTGAAGGGGTACGTGGCGATTACCACCATATGATTAGATCGAGGATTAGTGGCTCACAGCCATCGTCCTCGTCTGAACAGAACAGGATGGGATCGAACCCTAGCATGGTCAGTGGGGGGTCTGTGGTGGCTCACTAGTTCTCATGCGATGGTCAGCGATGGGGGCGAACGACGAAGTCGACGATGGCAGTTCTCCTGGTACTGGCGGCTCCTCCTGGGGTGTCTCCAATCAACGTCGGCCTTCTCCTCCAACAGCGACAGGATCCGGGAAAATTCCGGCGATGCTGAGCCCGCCTTGCTCCGAGAAGAAGTGGGCATGATCAGTGAGAGGTGGGGAGTGGAATGGTGTGAACAATTCGAGCGAGGGAGGCCTCTATTTATAATGCGATGAGGCAACCAAAGGGTGCGGGCAGAGCTCGTCGAGGTCGGTGTTACAGTGAGCTATGGGCATGTCTGAGGCTAGGGGGCGGTGTAGTTCGGTCGGAACATGTCGACGCTCTGAGCGGCACCGATGGCGGTTTTGATGGCGCACAGTGGCTACGGGTCGCGCGGCGGCGAACGCGGTTGTTTGGGAGGTTCCTCGGACGGTGGTGATCACAGGCACGGGCGGCGAAGGTGGGGCGCGGTCTGTGCGAGCGTGTCGAGCGCGGCGCTTTGGCGCGCTCTCAGCATGGTCGCAGAGGAATGGGCGCGCGCATTCTCGGTGGTGCAGTGCCTGGCAGGGCTCAAGGGCTGGACAGGGGGTGGCGATGGACGGTGGCGTGCTTCCTGGACATGGTGGCTAGGCGCGGCGCTTTCTCTGGCTAGCTTGCCATGGTCGGCTGGCAAGGGTGCTCTTGGGCATGCTTGGCATGGTGCATTGGGTAGGGGCTAGTTTGGTTCAATGCATTGGTTGGCACTTGGGGAGACAGAGGTGATCAATGGCGAACAATGTTTGCAAAGATTACTGCTCGAAATAGTGAAGTTTGGCCAAATTTGGTTTCTATCTCCATGTGTTTGATGAAATGGCCACAATAAATTTATATTTGAATTTTTTGATGAAAATTGGTGGGTGCAATGGCCGGAAGAATTTTTTGATGAAAATTTATGAATTTTTTGATGAAAATTGGGGAGTGGAATCTCTGGTTGATTGGGTTTTTCAAGGTGCACTGGTTTGGTTGGGTTTTGAGAAATGGTGATCTTCCCATATGAACTAGATTCAATTTTGAATTGTCATTTGAATAGGGTTGCCAGATGTTTTTGTTGGTTTGCAAGGTGGGATTGGGTTCACTTTCACTTGGTCTAGCAAGGGGTGAAAATAATTGGATTTTTTCTGTTTGAAATCTTGGACTAGAAACACTCAAAGTGGTCTAGTGAGCAAGATTGGCAAATGACAATTTGCTTGTTTTGTTTGTTTTTTAATTTTTATTGATTTGGTTATGCTTGGAAATTATTTAGATAATGTTGTTTTCATATTTAAACCAATCCTTGCCATTCACAACAATCAAACAAGTCCATTCAAGAATTCATGCATTCATCACATACACACATGCATTCATATGGATTTAATTCACAAAAGTTTTTATTAACCCTAATTTTGAGTGATTGGAATTGATAACCTTGATTAATATTTTTGGGATATTGCATGGCTCAGGCGTGCGGCACTTGTCTGGACCTCAACAAGGTGACCTCCAAGATGCCTGTGATGGCGGATGGTGTTGAGGTAGCCTTCGTTCCTTTCGCTTCTCGCTCCAAGAAGTACATACCATAGCTCATTGAGTTTCTCATGAAGTACTCGACGGATCAGAATCGGCTGGCCGTGGGAAAAGCCACAGAAACAGAGGCTACCATAGACACCGCGAAGGCGTCGGGTGCCTCCGCATAGCTGCCTTTAGTTGCTTGTAGTCGTGTGCTTTACTTGCTTGCCACCCTTGTACCAGACTATATTTTGAACTGCTACGTAGTAGCTTTTGTGTAAATATATGTTTTTCTTCATTTTACCTTAGTCTTGTTCTTATCTTCGAATAGTTTTCCTGCATAGGGTTCATCGTGTGTGGACTCGATGACCTCGCCTATCATGTCGGCTCATCCGCAGCCAAGGGAAAATGAATTGTTTCAGCTTCCTCTACTTCCCGATCACGTGAAGATCTTGGAGAATGATGTTGCCATCATCCACGGCCACGCTGACGTGTGGAAGTCGACGAAAAAAATTCCTTTGAGAGAGAGAAGTATCTCCTTGGAGAGGTTTCCCAAATTGGTGAGCAGCTGCAATGTAAGAGGAGCCTATATTTCCTTCTTCGGGTCATTGCCTTGGTGTCAACTAACTTGGTTGTTGTTTTGTAGTTGTGAATCTCATTGCGTATGAAGAGAAAAAGTTTTTTGACATCCGGTTGAACTTCTTAACCCAACAAGAACTAGAAGCTTGAGGGTTCTTCCGTATGGACCGGAGTCGGGCCACTGTGCTGGCAACAGTACAAGACAGTATTCGTCAGATGGTGGAGGTGTTGAAGAGTGGTCAGTCGGCACTCACGTTGATCTTCAGCTCCATGTGTTCCTCTAGATAAATCTCCCTCTAATGTGTTTTGTCTGTTGCAGAAGTTTCGTAACATGGGCGCCATAAGGTAGTGTGTGCGCCAATAGCTCGTCGCAGGTGCTAGGGCTGTGTTGTCCCTTGTGCACCTACATCATCCCGAAGTGGATCTGGTGGCCATTGCGGTGGTTCCACCGGTTCTTCCGGATGGTATGGCATGGAATATACAACGCCATTACCACACGGTTGCTTAGCCTGCCGAACATATTGTGCGGCTGTTCCATGAGCGCATCAATGTTATTCTTCAGTGGCGGCAGTAGTGAGCTTCCCTACGTAGAATATGTATAGGATGTAAATGTTGTATACTTTCGAATGGGAGACATTGCCCTTGTAAAACTTTTGTAATTAGTGCACATTATGCATTTGATTGTTTTAAATGGCATTTTCCTTTTCGTTAGCCTGGCATTTGCAAAGCTCAGCTCCTTTCTACCCTGTCAGTTGGATTGCAAATGGGTTGGACTTTTCAAGGGTTCGATTGCTAGCATAGTCAGCTACTCAGGTGAATGCAATAGTGTTGAGGCGACGAGGTCGTCGGGTGAGGCATAGACCCTTGTGTAATATGTACGAAAAAATTTAAATTAGAGGCTCATTGGGCGAGGGACTTAGCTGTCTTTATTGCAGAATAACAGGTACATGTTTTGGCTAAGTAGCCTGGCTGAGTAGCCTTATATAAAAGTAAAACATCTAGGGGTAGAAGCATCACAGCTGCGCGACATTCCAGGGGTTGGAGTATGTTACTTCGGATTATATGTACTTGAGGCGATAGGCTCCACCTAGAAGCACTTCGGTGACTATGTAGGGTCCTTCCCATGGGGACTCGAGCTTTAGGTGCCAATTTTTCTTAAGTCACAGGACGAGGTCGTCTTTGAAGAAGGACCTTGGCCGCAACCATCGGCTATGCTAGTTGCGGAGGCTTTATTGGGACAATGTCGAACGAGCAGCAGCGATGTAATATGCTTTGTCTAATAGGTCGACGGAGTCTTCACGTGCGACCGTAGACTCATCCTTGCTGTAAGAAACGACCCATGGGGCCTTGTATCATACTTCAGCTATTAGTACCGCCTCGGTGCCATGCACCATGAAGAAAGATGTGCAAAGGCTCCTACTGAGCGTTCGAGAGGCCATAGGATTCGCTTCTTGATACCATTATAGACGAGGTCGTTGGCCTTTTCGACTTGGCAGTTGGTCTGGGGTGCTCTACTGAGGCGTAAATGATTTTGATGCCTAGGTTGTCGAAGAAGTCTTGGAACTCCTTCGAGGTGAAGTTTTTTCTGTTGTCGGTGATGATGTTGTGCAGTACCTTGAACCTGAAGACAATGGGGACTCGAAGAACATGACAACAGTGGTGCCGGTTTGGTTGGTGACTGGTGTAGCTTCGATCCACTTGTTGAACTTTGACATCAACAAGGAGGAAGACGTAACCCCTAGGTGTCGACCTCTACATCTTGACAACCATTTCGAGTCCCCATTGCGCAAAGATCCAGGCCAACGGTATTGGCCACAGCTCGGAACCTGGTGCATGTGGTTTGTCTGCATATTTTTGGTAGACGTTGTACTTCTTGACTATTCTTTTGGCATCGTGCATATCCGTTGTCTAGTAGAAGCCAGGCCGGAGGGCTTTGGCGACTAGGGCACGACTGCCGGCATGATGGCCATAGATTCCTTCATGGATGTCGAGGACGATGATCCTTCCGTCACTGGTGGTGACGCATCGCTAGAGGACTCCGATGATTCTCTGTTTGTAGAGTTCACCGTTGATGATGGTGAAGGCCTTGGAAAGATGAGCGATGTGTCACGCGTCCATTGGGTTGTTTGGCAGCTTCTAAATCAGTAGGTATGTGATGTATGGAGAGGTCCAGGAGGGCTCGATGAGACACTACAAGAAATGTTTCCTTCTGCAACGACTTGGCCCGTCGGTCGTCGTAGAAGGCGCGTCTTCTGCGATGAAATTCTCGACTCAACCATGGCCGACGAAAAACCTTTTTTTCGGTTTTGCACCCCTCTACTATGACGAAACAGCTAAAAACATGGATGAAGCTCGATGTGCGCGTGGCAGAAGTAAGATTTCCGGTTCCTCGTGAGATGTTGACTCGTCGAAGTATTTTTTTTAGCATGTGGGTCCTGGACATCTGTGACTCTAGAGGACCATAATTTTGAGTCGCGCCTCCGTGATTTGAACTTAATAACATTTTTTGATGCCTCTTCCGTTGAGTCAGGCTTCTAGGTCCCACATGTATGACTCTCATTAGAAGAATCCTATGTATGATGGATTTTTTCCTTCCCTATTCCGAGCTTGATAGCGTTGCTCTATGTATCTACAATTTAATTAGGTTGCTGGGTCCCACTTGTCATCCTCACACTAGAAGAAACGTGTGAATGATGGATTTTTTTCCTTGGCTCATGCCTCCGTGTTTTAAACTCGACAACATTGCTCGATCCATCTGCTGTTAATCATGTTGCTAGGTCCCACATGCCAGTCTCTCATTAGAAGAATCGTGTGTATGATGGAATTTTTTCCTTCACTCTCGCTACCCTGTTCCAAACATGATAGTGCTGATAGATGCATCTATAGTTTAATCACACTGTTGGGCCTCACATGTCATCCTCTCATTAGAAGAAACGTGTGCATGATGTATTTTTTCCTTGGCTCATGCCTCCCTGATTTGAACTCGATAACATTTCTCAATGTATCTGCCGTTAATCACGCTGCTGCGTCCCACATGCCAGCCTCTCATTAAAAGAATCATGTGTATGATGGAATTTTTTCCTTCACTCCCACTATCCTATTCCAAACTTGAAAGCACTGCTAGATGCATCTACTGTTTAATCATGCAGCTCAGCCCCACATGTAATCCTCTCATTAGAAGAAACATGTGTATGATGGATTTTTGGCCCTTGGTCGCGCATCTGTGTTAACTTGATAGTGTTGCTCGGCGAATCTGCCGTTTTGTCACGCAGCTTGGTCCCACATGTCAACATCTTATTAGAAGAAACGTCTGCATGTTGGATTTTTTTCTCGCTTGTGCCTCCTTGTTTCAAACTTGGCAACATTGCTCGATGCAACACCTAAATAAGGTCTCGCTGGTGGGTCCCACATGTCAGCCTCTCTGTAAATGAAACGTGCTATGATGGAATTTTTTTGGCCGCCTCCTTTGTTCCGACCTTGGTCAATTACTAGGTCCCAGATCTCAGACTCCTTTGTGCAGGACACGTGTCTAGGATGGGTCCCATATGTCATCCTCCATTTGAAACAAATGTGTGTACGTTGGACTATTTTTCGGGTCAAGTCTACTGTTCTGACCATGACAACATTGCTAGATGTTGCCACACTTTATATGCGTCCTAGGTATCAGCCTTTAAAAAATTTTAATCTATACTCCGTTGATGGGTCCCACATGTCAGCGTTAGTATACAATAATAGAAATTGCCATGACCACCATTTTGACCTTAGTACATTGTTGGGTCCCACATGTCAGCCTTTATTTAAAAGAAACATGTGTATAGTTGGACTGATTTTTTTGGGTTGAGTACATGTTAGATGCAGTAGCAGTTTATCTGTGTCCCAATTATCAGCCTTTAAAAAAATTGTTAATCTATACTTTGTTGTTGGGTCCCACATGTCAGCGTTAGTAAATAATAATAGAAAATGCCACGACCATTATTTTAACCTTGGTACTTTGGTGGGTCCAACATGTCAGTCTTCTTTGTGCAAGAAACATGTCTATGTCGGGTCCCATATGTTAGCCTCTATTTGAAAGAAAACGTGTGTATAGTTGGACTATTCTTTTGGGTCGAGTCCATACTAGATGCAGCAACAGTTTTTCTGGGTCCCAAATTTCAGCCTCAAAGAACAAAAAATGTTAATCTATAATTTGTTGCTGGGTCCCACATGTGAGCCTTAGAATATCATAACAGAAATTTCCATGACCACTATTTTGACCTTGGTGCGTCGCTGGGTCCCACATGTCAGTGTTCCCTATATAGGAAACATGTCTATGCTGGGTCCCATATGTCAGGCTATTTTTGAAAGAAACGTGGTATATATATTGGACTGTTTTTTCGGGTTGAGTATGCCGTTATGATCTTGGCAACATTGCTAGATGCAGCAGAAGTTTATCTGGGTCCCAGATGTCAACCTTAGAGTACAAAAACGATGACTACAAGAATAACACAAATTTCTTAGGATTCGAACTCGAGACCTCAGAAGTGGTAAACTTCTTATGTTGCCACTGTGAAAGAAACAGTTAATATAATAGAACATTAAATGATACTTCTATTACTTAAAAAGACTTTATTTAACTATGTTTATTTCCCTTCAAATAATAAGGCAGCACTCATACCAGCTAAACTAAAAACTGCTACATAATGCAGTAGTTTCTACACAAAAATATAGGTAGCCGGAGCTTTGGGGGGGGGGGTAATGCCCATAAATGCCGAATTAAAAATATTATGGGCTAACTTGGGGTGGATGCCCTATTCTTCATGGGCTATATTCCATGGGCTCACTCCTAAATTTAATAGGCTATGGTCGACGGCCACAAGACCACGAAAAGACCGAATTAGAAGGTTTTGAGCTACTCGCGCTTTCATTCCAGCAGCCGAAACTTTCCTACTCGTGCCTTCATTCTAGCAGCCACCTACTATCTGTTTGCTCCATTCTTCTGGAGACGCACCGACCATGAAAACCATAGGCCCCGCACCCCGCACCAAAACGTTCATAGTCCGTCTACCAACTAGGGCGGCTGACAACATTGCTGGCAACGGATTTCTTCTCAAGACG
This sequence comes from Avena sativa, assembly GCA_916181665.1. Classification (NCBI taxonomy): domain Eukaryota; kingdom Viridiplantae; phylum Streptophyta; class Magnoliopsida; order Poales; family Poaceae; genus Avena; species Avena sativa. The sequence goes on along the minus strand of OV702279.1, from coordinate 47,149,472 downwards.
GACATAGGCTGGCGGTCAGCTGGTGGATCCGCACGGTACGCTTATAATTTCCTTTAGTTCGCTCGAATCATTCCCTAGAAGTCCTTTCATATTCGATGTTCGTTCGACATTGTTCTGCACTTGATCAGTTTGTTCAAATTGGATGGAATTATATTGCGCTCGGTCGGTCTGTTCTCTCAAATATGTAACATAGTTCTTCACTCAATTTCTGAAATAGGCTAAAATTGCGTGGCATTTATAGTTCTATATTCCAACGTTTTGCTCAGATATCTTAGCTTAATTAGATCTATAATCTACTTGTTCCCTGAAATATCTTGAAATATTATGACCTTCTGTATCCTCAACAGATGGACAACTGGATATTGAGTGGACAAAAAGCAACCCCTTCATATTGGGAAGGTCTTAATGACTTCATAAAGTATGTTAGACAGCATAATGGCGACTCAGATGTGTTTTTCCCATGCCAACAATGCCTTAATTATAAAAGGCTGAGTCAGAGCACATTTGCAGACCATATATTCATTAATGGGATGCAATGCACATATATTAGGTGGACTAAACATGGTAAACCAATGATCAGCCTGTTCTTGATCCTCTAGCTAATGCTGATCCATCCGAAGCTCATCAGATCGAGGATGTGGACCTTTCTGGTCTGTTAAGGGACCTATACCCCACTACAAGCAAAAAGGGCAGCCCTTCTCTTAAAAGGTCACATTTCTCTGACCTGATAGAAGATGCCAAGTGTTCAGTGGATCTTGTTTATAGTATCTCAAGATTTGAGCTAGTAATGAAATTACCAAATGAAAATTCATCCAACAAGGCTACCAAAAAAGCTTTCGATTCAGTGATTAAGATGTACGTTGGGTCAATCCCTAGGGAAGGACTGCCAAAATCCTTTTATGAGATGAAACAGTTCATCAAGATACTCCGACTATCATATGATAAGATCCATTTTTGTCCAAATAACTATGTATTGTTCTATAGGATTATGAAAACCTCGATGAATGCCCAATATGTAATGAATCAAGATGGAAAAATGGTGATAAAAATAAGAAAGATCCTTATAAGGTTCTGAGATATTTTTCAATTATAGATAGATTGCAGAGGCAATTTCAGTCAGAACAAACATCTAAGGAAACAAAATGGCATAAAGATATTCTCAAGCCAGACGATTACTTACTGAGATATGCAGCTGATGGCAATGAATGGAAGAACTTTGAGAAGGCTTATCTAGGATTGGCTGCGGATCCAAGGAACCCGAGAATTGGCCTAGCTACAAGATGGATTTAACCCATTTGGCAATATGAGTAACTCGTACAACATGTGGCCAGTACTTGCTAAAATTTACAATGTGCCTCCCTGGGCATGCACTGATCAGTCAAACTGCTTGCTGACTTTACTCATCCCAGGTCCCAAATCACCTAGGAAGGATTTTTATCTATTCATGCACCCTCTTATACGATACTTGCAGAAACTATGGAAGGGTTTCATGACTCCTGATATCCTTGCAAGCAAACCTGAAGATGCCAAGTTCCGTCTACGGGCTGCTATGTTATTCTGCACCCATGATTTTCCATCTCTTGGCACTATGACATGCCGAGTGACAGCATGTTACAACGCATGTGTTCGCTGTGAGTCAAAACATGTCACAGTGAGGCTATAAAATAAGACCGGTTACCTTGGCCATTGGGTGTTTTCTTCCTGAAGGCCACAAATTCCAAAAAAAAGTTAAAAAATTGCATTTATATGGAAAGAGGACTGGGTATGGAACTGCACCATGAAAGTTTACTCAGCTGAGTTGTAGGCGCATCTATAAAAGGTTAAAATGTCAAACCAGGAAAACAACCAACTGCCAAATGTGGTAAAAGAAATAATACAGAAGATGCACCGACAGTAGGAGCAGCATCCAAAAGAAAAAAGAGCGAAAGAAGTAGAAGCATCTATCCATGGGAAGGAAAAGGAACTGAGAATATTTTTTAAGCGCAGATCCATTCTATGGGACTTTTCGTATTGGACTGGTAAGACTCATCGACATAATATTGATGCAATGCACATGTAGAAAAATATATGTGACAGCATTATATGCACATTACTCAACATTCCAACCAAGACAAAAGATATCTATAATGCTAGGCTTGACTGTGAAAAACTCAAAGTTAATAACAACTTGAAAATGCATCCTGAAGATACAGTTGATAAGGGCGGTGAAAAATATTACAAATTTCGAGGTGCAGAATTTACCTTGCCGATGAATAAAAGGGTACTATTTTGTGACTTACTACGTGGTGTGAAGTTCCCATATGGATTTGCTTCCAAAGTGCAAATTGTATCAACGCAGAGGGGAACAAGCTCCAAGGGTTGAAAATTCATGATTTCCATATTCTACTACAAAGGCTTTTAGCTCTTGGAGTTAAAGGTTTAGTGAACAAGGATTTATACAATGTGCCTGTAGAGTTGGGAAAGTTCTTCAGGGAACTTTGTAGCAAAACTCTAGATAGAAGGGTTGTAGCGTGTCTTCAGACAGGCATAGCAGAAATCATGTGCAAGCTTGAGCTGATATATCCACCATCCTTCTATGATGTGATGGTGCATTTTGCTATTCATCTGCCTGAAGATGCACTTTATAGAGGTCCCGTATAGTATGGATGGATGTATCCTACAGAACATCGACTTTGCACTTTCAAGGGTACTATTAGGAACAAGTCTAGAGCAGAGGCTTGCATTGCAGAGGCATATATTGCTGCTGAAACAATTGCATTTTAATCAAGCTACATTCCTGATCGTAAAATGAGATCCAATCTAGGTGGCAGAACTGAAGAAGTTGAAAAATCTATTTTTAACCATGATGTTCGCCTAGTAGTAAAGAAGGACCATAGAACATTAATGAAGCATGAATATAACCAACTCACTTGGTATGTGCTGAATAACACTAATGAGGCTGAAAACTTTGTTGCGTGAGTACTATTTATACATATACTCACATATATTAAATGAAACTTGTAGCAAGATATGTTCAGAATTATGACTTGAGTATCATATTTGTATGTTATTTAATGCAACCAAAGGAAAACATTATGTTGCACCAGTATGTGGGGTGGGTTTCAGGATGGTATGGAAATCACGTAAGATGTTCAACTAAACATTGAATTGCGTACGAATTATGCACATGAGATAACCTTTTGATTATTTTGTATAACCGCAGATCACGAAGCTGCATGAATAGAACCCGTGAGATGTTAGTGAATATCTTTATGCCCTATCAGTGGTCCTACAAAGAGGGTGCAGACAGCTTTAGCTTGCAAAGACGATGGTATCCACTACAACACTTATGAGAACGAATAACATTTGAACATACAAAACAGTGGCATCACGACAAGTGGAGAGCACTTGACAACCAAAATGAAGAAGTCAGAGGACTATGATCATTATGGTCGCATAAAAGAGGTTATTGAGTTGAACTATAACGACAATACTGGTGGTCGATTTATGGTTTTATTCAAGTGTTATTGGTATGACCAAGATCCGAACAAGAAAAGAGGATTCAAAAATGATGGAATTTCATATCGGTCAATACTACTGCTGAGTGGTACAAGGAGGAACCTTATATTTTTGTAACTCAAGCTTCCAAGGTAATATTTTTGGATGACATAGATAATAAAAAATGGCAATATGTGCAAAATTTTCAGGCAATGAGCACCTATGACGTGAATGAGTATGACGAGCCAGTCATCATTGATGTTTCCCACCAAGATGATCCCAGTGTTTGTATGGTAATTGAACTGGCTGACATCAATGGACATTTGATTTCCAGAGGCAGCTCTACGCATGATGGACAAGTATATTTTACTATTGAAGTTAGTGTAGTGGACAAAGAAAAAAATAAACTGGTTCGACCTAATGAATCTCAGGACATGTATGATGAATGGCAAGAGGCAGAAGATACAACCCAATCGGAATATGTGGATCTAAAACGCGGTGGTGCGGAAAGCAATGATGGTGACAGTGATTGGACTATTGTTTCAAATTATGCAGTGAGATGAAGAACATTTATTCGTTTTGGTTTTATCATTTGAAAATGTATGAGACATGATGAAATTTTCCTATTGGATTGTAATCTTAGACTAATTGTTTTCTCTGTCTAAATTGGATTAAGCTTAATTGAAAAATGAAAACATATGTAGAACATGCTCAGTACATTAATGAATTAGCAACCACATGACCAGGTTTCATACAGAAGGGGGCATATGCACCTCGTGTCAGTAGAGATGGGCAAGCACATTGTCTCGGCAGATAGGGCAGCTGGCATTGGTCTCAAACCAAGTGAAGATGCACTTGCGGTGGTATGGATGGTTGCATCCCCAGAGATGCACCATTGTGCACTTCGACATCACCTACATGCATATGCTACAGTGGCCATCCCCCTACTCAACTAGGTACCAACTTTATTGAAGCGCCAACAGGTTGACGATGAGCCGGAGGTCAACGCTGAGGGTTAGGTGGAAGTTGAACCCATCGACTCACACACATGCCTCATGCCAGAGACGGTGCATAATGTCATAAGGAATGATGATGCCCCACTCCTCCGCCATGAATTGCAGGTTCTTCAGAAGCCATACACGGCCAAGAACCTTCCACATAGCTCCCACGACCTTGCTTGCTCTTCGCAGCTTGCTGGGAGGCAGGCTCAGATTCAACACCTCCTCTTCAGAAGCCATACACGGCCAAGAACCTTCCACATAGTTCCCACGACCTTGCTCGTTCTTTGCAGCTTGCTAGGAGGCAGGCTCAGATTCAACACCTCCTCTTCGCATGGTGTGGCCGCGACATCGTCCACCTCCAGAGGGGCTAAGAGGGAGCCAGGCATCCTCCTGAGCTCGTACGTCCTCGAGAAGATATTTAGTGTAATTGTGTATGGCATCTCCTCGTAAAGTAACTGTAGCTCGATGATAGAGAGATGGTTGTGGATGCGGAGACACGATATGCATGGAAGACATGGGGCCAGACTCGATGATGTGCTCCTGTGATGAGTGCTCTAGTTTTGGCAGCGCTGCCATTTGGGGATTTTTTCTGTGGGTGGGGAGGGAGGGGGAGGGGTGGGGTGGGGGCTAGTCGATGGCGAGGAGTTGGTTTTTTAATTTTGGGTTATCTGGCGCTGGCCTGGATGAGGGGGAAGAGGCCAGGGGAAAGGGGTGAGAGCGGAGAGCTCGAAGGTGAGGCCGGCCTAACTCGTCACTCCCCAACGCAGCCCTGGCCCGTCCTCTCTGCATGTTTCTAGTTTTTAATATTTTTCCAGGGGATCCATGGTTCTATTTATAGGGGAAAGTCCAAAATAAACATTGAATTTGTAGGGGAAATGGTAAATTCAAACCCCAATACCAAATCCTTGAAAATGGCACTCCAAACTTATCAATCGTGGTCTATTTTGAACCCTAGATCTGTTTGAGATGGGATTTCGTTCTCCCTTTTATGTAAAAGAGAGAAACTATGTGGATGCGGTGGTAACACCCTCTATAAATTTTCAAGCTTTCTACCTAAAGGAGAGCAACATGTGGATGTGCAGGATCGTGGTACTTCCCCTTATTATCGGTAAAAGAGAGAAACTATGTGGATGCTAATCATGCGATGATGATTCAATTTATTTATAACGTAACTAGTACGGGTACTCCACAACCACGACAGAAAGTAAAAACCATACTCTAGATGAAATCCGCACACACATGGACACCCGCCTATCATACAGTTCTTTTACGTCAAGAACCTATGGCCCCTCTGCCCCGTGCGGGCACACCGTCTTGTCCTTTGTTGCCACACGTGAACCTCACTGTCGTGGGAAGCCAATCCACAAAAGTGGTTGGTTTTAAGATGCCTCCGTACTCAAATCCTGGGCACTTGCCATCGGATAATTTTCCACCACACCACCCACCAACGGCAGCTGCCATCGCCACACAGCGCGCCCATGCTCCTGGCCTCGCGTGGACCCCACACCTCTTAAGATTCCTTGCCCCGCGCATTTCCCCGTGCCCCGGCCGTACCAGCGCGCCGAGTCCACCCCGCATTCCTTCCGTGCTGGCCACCCACTACCATCATCATCACCAACGCCTCTCCATCAACCATATATGATCCCCCACCCCTGAGTGAGTAATCCCCCGCAGTAGGCTATGGGGATGGTTGGGATTGGATGAGATTGTTCATGTAATTGCATAAGATTGTTAGGGCATGGTGCCTAGTAACTATTGTTAGTGCTTTTTGACATTGTTGCAACTTGTTATGCTTAATGCTTGTCACTAGGGCCCGAGTGCCATGATTTCAGATCTGAACATGTTATTGATTCATGATGATATGATTGTTTATGATCTTACCTGCAATTTCCATACACATATTATTTTCCGGAACCCGAGGCCCCGAAGTGATAGAAATCGGGATAACCGGAGGGGATGGCTGCGATGTGCGGATTACGTGTGTTCACGGAGTGTTAATGCTTTTCTCTGGTGCTCTATTAAAAGGAGTACCTTAATTGCTAGTAGATTCCCTAGAGGCCCCGCTGCAACAGGCTGACAAGACAAAAGATGTTGTGCAAGTTCTCATTGCGAGCATGTATGACTATATATGGAACACATGCCTATGATTACTTAGTACTTGGATGCTTTATCTTATTTATCTGCAAATGCCCTTGATCTTGATTATTATATGGATTGTATTGTCCATGCAACGCCCGTCCATCCATCCCTATGCCTGCCACACTTTAAATCATGTTGTTTACTACAATTGTTACCGCTGTCCTTATTTTACTACTATTGTTATTTTTCTATTGCTACTACAAAATTGTTGCTACTGATAAACTATTGTGATCAAGACTGTTTCCAGGTGCAGCTGAAATGACAACTCATATATTAAGGCTTATAAATATCCTTTGGCTCCCCTTGTGTCGAATCAATAAATTGGTATTTACTTCTCTCGAAGACTATTGGCGATCCCCTATACTTGTGGGTCATCAATACTACTTGCGATCCCCTATACTTGTAGCATAGCTTTATTTATAAGTTCACTAGGAATTATTATTGTTCGCTGCTATCCATTCATCATGGGTAAAACTCACGATGGAAAAGTTCCTATATTACCATCCACTACAAGAAGAGGAACAGTTCTGAACACCTCTGTTCCTATTGATTCACCATCTATGATGAGTAAGCTCCTTACACCACCACCACATACACATGTTACACATACTACTACTTCTGCTGAATCTGATATTGCTTCTGATACTTATGATGCTACTTCTACTGTGCTTGATGAGAGTGGTTCATTAGGTCCTTTCCTAAATGCTACAATTGCTAGAACTATAATTGGAAACACTGAAACTCCTAATGAAGATATTGCTACGCATGTTAGTTCACCTGAGTTTAGAGAGTATATTGCTATGATCTTGGTGACGGTTATATTGAAATGACTGATGAATTTATTGAAGAATGTCAAAACACTCATGGTGCAAGTGCTATTAAGAGTCTTCTTGAGAGACATACTGTTAGAACTAAGTTATCTCCTGATTCTAAGTTTGCCACATCTCTCAGAAACATTAAAGATAAGGATTATGATTTCTCTCTTGATTTATCTTACATAACCATTGTTAAGAAAGAACCTTTTTTGTGGGACTGAAAATGAAAGTGTTGTGGCACATATGACTGAGATCTCTACTTTGAGTGGTTTATTTTCTGATGATATTAAGAAACACACCTACTTTGTTGCTAAAATTTTTCCTTTTTCATTGAAAGGTGAAGCTAAATCTTGGTTTAATAATTTATCTCCTAGATCTATTGATAGTCCAGATAGCTTGATTAATACTTTATTTCAGAAATATTTCCCTCCTAGTGCTCAACATGATATTTTGTAGGAACTCTTTGATTTTAAGCATGGACAAAAAGAGAACTTGCCTGAATCATGGGCAAGGTTTTGTGCTTTAATAAAAGAACAACCTGGATATCTAGTACCTAAGAATGAACTCCTTGATATATATTATAATGGACTAACTGATGAATCTAGGACATACCTGGATAGTCGTGCTGGTTGTGTTTTCAGGAAAAGGACTCCCGACGAAGCTGAGGAATTAATGGCTAAAATAAGCAAGAATTATGAAAATTGGACTACACCTGAGCTAACTACACTTGAGCCAACTACACTTGAGCCAACTGTGCTTGAGCCAACCCCAACACCAACACCAAAGAAGAGGGGAATGATTGAATTAAATGATGAAGTGATGAAGGAAGCTAAGAAATGTCTTAAGGAGAAGGGTGTTAAATTTGAAGATGTGAAGAATTTACCACCCATGGAAGAATTATGTAAGCCAATCTCTCACTCATCCACTATTGAGGTACACCCTCTCCAACATTTTGATGATGGTGATATTCCTTACTCTAAACCTCCCGATCAATGCTTAGAAGAATTTGATATTTATGCTCTTAGCTAGGATAATTTTAATATGAGAGTGTAGAATCATCTCATGGAAAATTCTAGAGCTATTAATAAGTTGCAAGATATTGTGGAAAGAGCCTCCAATGATGTTAAAATGCTTGTTAAACATTTCCAAATGGTTCAAACTCAAATTGATTAGCTTACTAAAGTACAAAAAATTTGCTAGTTAATGCTTCTAGAGAAAAATATCTTATGAAATTAGAACTAGAAGTGGTGTTTCCACTCAGCATACTTTATATCTTGAGGGACATCGTAAAAGAATTGATAAAGATTCTCAACTAGCTAAAAATAGTGGTACTTCTTCTTAAAAAAGAAAAAGAGACATAAAGTAGTTGTGGAATCTCCTGAACCTGCTAAGGATCCTAATAGTATATCTATCTCTGATGCTGAAACTGAAAGTGGTAATGATAAAAATGATGCTCCTGATAAATAAGAAATTGAAGAAGAACCTGAAATCACACTAAGAATACTAAGTACACTAAGGAAGATTTTGTTGCTAACAAACATGGAGTGAAAGAGAGCCTTGGGTTCAAAAACCAATGCCTTTTCCTGATAAGAAACACAAGTCAAAGGAAGAACACTAGAACAAGTTTTGTGTGTGGATGAAACCTTTGTTTTTGCAAATTTCTTTGACTGATGCTATTAAAATAGCCTCCTTATTCAAATTATATGAAGGATATTGTCCCTAATAAAAGGAAGATTCTAATGAGGAGATTTCCACTTTTCTTGCTAATTATTCCTTCACTGGTAAGGTTCCAAAACAACTTGGAGACCCAGGTATTCCAACTATTCCTTGTTCTATCAAAAATAATTATGTTAGAACTGATTTGTGTGATTTGGGAACAGGAGTTAGTGTTATGCCTTTTTCTCTCTACAAGAGACTTCAACTAGAAAAATTGATACCAACTGACATATCTTTGCAAATGGCTAATACGTTATAACACCCTCAGAATCGACCCTATGCAAGTTTTAGCGATCCCCGCCAAACCCGCATAGAAACGATTCAAAGGTGCCCACCAGGCACTTTCGTGCGGGTGGAAAACGAAGTAATATCATTATACAATAGCCCACGATGGAACCCAAAGAACAGATATATACAACAACGACTCCATGAGTCAAGAATAAAAATATACAATACAAAGATCCAAATCATCTTTAAAACGATACAGCGTCCGAGTACGGACAAGATGCAAATTGAGCTAAGAGCCCTGAAGAATAATCAATGGCGTCCGTACCCTGCCCAGGCCAAGCCGGAAGGGTAACCCTGCTAACGACATCGATCTCAAAACCTGCTTAAATAAAAGGGGTGCCGACAAAGGGCAAAGGAAAAAGTGAGCGGTCAGTACTGAGGCCAGTACACGGCGAGACTATAATTCGGCGGTCCTCGCCTACATAGGTATGGTGGACTGAAGCGGCATCGCAGCATACACTAAACAACCTATAGAGACTCAATACAACTAGCGGCTATCATATAGAGATAAGAAAGACCTATTCAGATCCAACCTTTAACTATCACCAAGCATACCCATCCTGGAATTTCTCCCTCGAGACCAAACGAGGAAGTCAACCGAGGAACTCACACAGTTGGCAGTTTTATTCATTCCGTTATAGTTGCGGCAATTACTAGTCAGATATAGATAGCATGAGTCATCCTAATATAATAAGCAGTGGGCAGTTTTAGTTAACCATTACGTTGTAGTTGTAGTACTTACTAGTCAGATACATATAGTATGAGACATCCCAAAACCCAGCAGTTGTTGGTACTTTTATTTAGCCATTCTGTTGTAGTTGCAATACTTACTAGTCAGATACAATGGTAACAGGTGACAACCCAAACCAGCAATTGTTGGCACTTTTATTTAGCCATTCCATTATAGTGAAGCTGATTACTAGTCATTATAAAGTCAAATTTATAGCAGTACTTTAGTTATAGTTGTCTATGATCGAGATACTGTGCTCCAAGTCGTCCATAACCGCGGACATGACTTTTAGAAATTTTTACCCTGCAGGGGGGCACAAATAGCAACACACGCACGATCAACCTCGAGAAAAACCAAATGAAAACCCAATGAGGCATCACGACAGAATATTCGCAAGATTCATATTTGATTTCAGGGGGCCACCCCACCAAGCTACCCGCGACGAAGTTGGCCAGCTCCGAGACGGACCCAGAGGTTTGTGCCAATGGCTGTAAACGACTGGAAACCCGAAAGTGTGACTGGGCTTGTCGATACCGCGGAAACATTCCACTTACCTAAACAGTACAGGCGCTCCACGCGCAATCGTAAATAAAGCAGTAAAGCATGGCATAAGTACAGGATAGTAATAAAGCCCCAAACTACTTGTGTCCCCAGGGAATTAAATATGACTCAAGATAGGGTTAGGGGGATTCATCGTCCCACATGCGGATAGTGCGAATATTAAAAGAACGGGTATCAAGTACTCGGGGTCCTACGGGACACAAGTGGATGGTTAAAAACCAAATAACATCTATTGCCCACCTGTGCCTCTGCATTATTTACCTACTGTCAATTTTAGTTATTAAAGAATAATTAAAGCCATAATCATCTCCAACATTAAACATGCGGCATTACTCCAACAGCTATGGTACTTGACGACAAGCAATAGCACTTGAGCAAGCGACTACGACACGCAATTCCAACTCTCTACCAAACAACAGGTAATAGGATGTGTCCAAGGAAATATAAGGCTGCAAGGGATATCACGGGTACGAAAACTAGAGCATCACAACATATATAGCAATAGATCCACAGGAGGAACTAAAGACTAAAGTAAAATAGGTAGAAAGGGGGAGAATGCTCGCCTGGAAAACATTGTCGAAGGTTCATTCGAAGATCGGATCGACACTCGCATCAACTCATTGGCCTAATCCGCGAAGAAGCAAAGCACTAGCACAAACACCGGATGCACTATTTAATTTTATGACATAAGAACGGGCATGATGCATGTATGATGTATGACATGGCAAAGATGCGATGCAATTAGGAAAAATTAAGCGGAACCGGGGTCCTGACAATTAAATAGACGGTTCGTGTTGTTTAGATACCCTGCAATTTAAATGTTGTCTTAACAAGGCAAAACATAGTATCGGTTTGCTACACAAATTTAAATGGGGCCAATATAAGACTAGATTTGCCCGCATATGGACCCATATTTAATTATGAGGTGAATCGGCATAATGCCCCTAAACCACAAACATGTATGCAACATGAACATTTTATATGCAACAATTATATATTATAAAAATAAAGGTCTGAAGAAAAGGGTCACACATGGGGAGCTCGGCGAACTTGGTTCCGGGGGTTCGGGACCGGTCTTCAGGCTCCAGGATCGGGGTTTGGTCTTCGGGTGCAGCACCAAGGCGTTGGATCCGTGAAAGGGAACTTGGCGCATCGAAGGTTCGGTTCAGCGAGATCGGTCTTCAGTTACGGGTCCGGGGCTCTGGGATCCATGACGAAGAACTTAGGTCTCCGGCGTCGATTGTCTATGAAGATCTTGTCGATAGATACCGAACGGAGTACCACATCGCCACACATGAACAAAGGAACCTTTAGCATGGGTTCCGTGCACATATAGCAACACAGTGTATTACTGTACCTTTAGCACATGCATCACACCAAGGCCGGACCATACTAGATGAAAACAGACAGGTGAATCAGCCGGTGCTTGAAAATGCCAAACGTGGCCAGGTGCACGCAGGTCTGGGCGTCGCTGGGGAATGTTGGGCTCGCGCGCAAGCACACCTGTAGACAGGGCGGACGGCAGGTGGTCGAGGCCAGCACTGGAGATGACGCTGTGGCGACGACTGGTGCTGTGCCGACGAGGCAGAGGTGCTCGGGGCAGCGGTACTGCGCCGCTGTGGAAGACGGTCATCGGCGGCTCAGGAGATGGAGGTGACGCGGGGGGAGGGGGCGGGGTGCGAGCTGGAGACGGGAAGCGGGCGACACGCCTCGTCTGGCGGAGGCGGGCCTAGAGCAGAGGGAGAGGCGGCGGTCAGCAGAGCGTGCTGGCGGGCCCACGGGCTCCCATGGCGACAGGAAGACAGCGGAGGGGAGTAGGGAGCTGGCAGTTGATGAAGAGAAGCAGGCACCATCGCTCGAGCACCGCGTGCGGCGCAAGGGGAGGGCGGACGGGCGGCGGCGCTACGTGGGCCGGAGGGGAGGCGGCAGAGCTCGGACGACAATGGAGGCGCAGGAGTCCGGGACGGCGACGCTCGGGATGCGGCCAGTGGAGGCGGCGTCGGCTCGCAGGGGTGGTCGCGAGAGGAGGGGCGCCGAGGCGGTGGCGCCATGGCCGGGGCAAGCTCTAGGGGGAGGGTTGCTGGCGTCAGCGATGGAAGCGCCTGGCGAGCGATGGGAGAGAGGGGGGGGGGAGGTGGTTGCAGAGATAGAGCGAGGGGAGTGGGCGCGTCGGCAGGGTGTGGTGGGACCAGGGGCATGCGTGAGAGAGAGGTGGGGCTAGGATCTGGGAGAGGGGGAGCATGGGTTCGATCGGGAGGTGGTTGGCGGCGGCAGGGTGGGGGTGTGGGATTAGGGTTAGATGGGGTAGTTTTTAGTGTTTTGTGGCTGTGGGCTGGGTGGCCTCCGGTTGGGCCTTCGGGCCTGGCCGTTGGCTGCCTGGCCCCCATAAAATTAGTTTGGGTTTTAATTATTTTGTTTTAAAAGATTTTTTAAATAGTTTAAGAAAAATACAAGATCCGAACGGACCGGAAGATTTGATTTGAAAATGAAGGAGGGCTAATTTAGAAAATAACATAGGCTTTTAAAAAATAGTTTTGGACAAACATATGCATGATGATGTCATGATGATGCACATAATAAAAACAACAGGGGTTTTCTAGTAGTGGTTTTACCAGGGGTGCTACAATTCGACACCACTAACAATGGATCTCGCCCTCGAGATCCGCCTCATGGTACTGGGAAGAAGGCCGACGGTCTGAATCTTCTCGCTTCATGTAGATCTTTGCGACACCACTGACAAAGATTCTTTCTTCGTCTTGACATCGGCGGCACCACCAACAAGAGGTTGTTGATCATGTTCGTCGAGCGAACACACCGGGAACAAAGGACAAAGGCAAAGGTCTCGAAAAATAAGGCCACCTTTAACTTCTGCGGATGGAGTAAAATTGCTTGATCCACCAATTCAATGCACAAGAGCCAATGATAAGAGTAGTCGGATGGTGATCAGTCCATCGCGTACCCAAAGCATTATTCTGCACATGAATGGTAAAATTATGCAACCATCTCTCGGAATTCAGACTGAAGATCTCGACAAGCGAGGTTCGGAAACAAAGGAGGGATGGAGATTCTCATCAGATCTGATGTAGATGACTTCGTCGTATCAGAAAACATCGGAGGATAGGAAGAAAAAATTTAGTGAATTTTCAGTCCAATGAAAGGTACAACAGATGAAAGATTTATCAGATAGCGTGAAGGTCGGATGTCGACGCACCGTTACAAGAGGAGGAAGTGAAACCCTGAAGGTACGACGGAAACCCAACCACGAGAATTCCTGAACTCGAAGAAAAGATAAGAGAGCAGATTCAAAACACGTTAAGGTAAGAGGTGAATAGTAGATGGATAAGGAGTAAAAGCAGACCTAATCAGACACTACAACAGGACTAGCCCTACTGCAACACATATCTAGCAACGATACTGACATGCGTATCTACAATAGACCTCTCCACGCCCCCACTAAATCTTCTATTTTGGTATTTATAAACAATTCTTTAATCCTTCTTTAATTAATACGTCCTCCACCCCTTCCTAAAAAACACGCCCTCCACCCCCGTTCCCCGATCCAACTCCCGATTCCCAATTCTTCTCTGGTCCACCTTTGAACCTTGGAACAGTTCCTGGATCCGAATGCGCCGCCAGAAGTCATTTCATCGAGCATCCATCCAACTCCTTAATCTCCGCCTCCCCTCGCCTCGGCCCTCTGGTTGTCCTATTTCTGTGGCTGCTCGGCGACCATATGAGGCGGCCACTTCGCACAACATGATGTGGCGGCGCAAGTGCAAGGAAAAGGGTGGCGCTCGCGAGGCAGAGCACATGGGGCACGTCGGGCAAATAGCCATCCAGGTGTGACTTCTCCTTTTCCTCTTTAAGATTTTATCTGCTTTTCGGTATGTTTGAACTGGGTAGGGCATATAATCTGGGTGTAGAATGGCTTAGCTACAACATGCCAATCTTGGCTAGACTGTGACCGAAATTAAGGTACTCCTTCCGACCCATATTAGTTGACTCAAATTTGTCTAGATGCGAATGTATCTAGCACTAAAATTTAACTAGATACATTCGTATCTAGATGAATCTAATTCAACTAATATGGATCGAAGGGAGTACCTTATTCTTCCCAAACCGTGTTGTCTAGAACCCACTCGATCACTCTTCTATTTGATGACAGCAAGTGCTCAATGAAAAATGGCCACTACATTAGCAAAAACAGAGGAAGACACGACGTGGCAATGTCTGCCCCTCTATTTTTCCTTTTCGACTGAATAGGCAGGGAATTCTTCAGCTCCTTATTTATACAAGCTTTTATTCAACACTACTCTGAACCGGCTAATTCACTGAACCTAGTTAACATGAAGAAAACTTTTATACACAACCTTGCAGGTCATTTGCAACAAGCTGCAAGCTGACCAGCTCATGAATACATGAAGTGTTCAGTCTGGTACAGAAAATGAACAATCACAATTCATGTTTCAGATAACACGATGTACCCTTATGTGCTGCTAGTAAGATTTGTTCAGATCTTCTTGTGTTGCCCCTCGTTTATATTTTTTTACTGCTCTCTCTATGCAGCAATTACACAATGAGAAACACCTACAAACTACTAGCATGAAATTAATTTTAGTGATGCAGGTATAGTTAACTAGATGGACCATAGTTCTGTCTGCGCTGACTAGCTGCAAGTTTTGTCTAGTAAACAAAGGGAGTGGAACTCCATATATATCTGAGCTGGATGGAAAGCCACTGAAAACTACTGTTTACCTAGAGGTAAACGCAATCCAAATGCCCGTGCTTCATGATAATTTGACTGGACATTGTGTTGGTATAGTTAGTTGAAGTGTTTTAGTCTTCTGTTAAATGGATTGTTTATATCTTTATCATGCTTACTTCTTTTTATGCATTTCCCTTTGTATTCGATATGAGTAGTCACTACATGACATGTAGGTGCCATGGGATATTTCAAATGCACGGGATAGCACACATTATCTTGCACGCTGACTTAGCTTTGATATGGTACATAGGTGTTGAAAGAAATTCTGATGAGCATGCAAATGTCAATAAAAAGGTATCATCAACCAAGATGCATATTTTGCATTTTGCTTTTAGTTATCAGTAGACTTTACTCTATATGTACATACACCAAGAGTGCCTTAGTATTGTTAAAATTGCGGCATTTGTTCAACTTCTCTAGCAAATAAACATGGACCATTGCTTTGCATGGTAAATATGTCCCTTGTTTGAGATATATGTCCTTTTGCATATTTGCATGGTAAATAGTGGAGCAAGTAAACAGTATAATTCACTATACCCCTCGTACTGTTTTTTTTTTGCCACAACGATTCTGAGATTCGAACTTTGTTTTTGCAGGCCCAAAATATCAGCAAGGACTTCCATATCCAGATATCTGCTCTATACATTAGAAGACATAAGTTTAGATGGAATAAATATAGAAGTAGTCATATTATCATATATTTGTAGGAAGAAGCAAGATTGTAAGATGTGTACTCCGTACATAAATTTTACGTATGGGATGGTGATTCCAATAATCAATATGAATTATTTCTTCAAGCAATACATTCATTGTGTGTGTTTTCGTGCATATCTTATACAATATATTATTTTGAGGAACATAAAACCATCTTTTAAGCTATCAAGCCACATAGACCAAGAAATAATATTATTTAAATTCGAAATAAAATTATTAAATTTCTACACGTTATATACCAACGGATACAATTGTTGTTTGCCTTCTGTTTCCACTTTGCAACGCTTTACCCATTGGTTACCAACGCACATATATGTGTTGCATTATATTCTTGCAATGCCCAAAAACGCAACGCATAATAATTCCATTGGTAAGGGTGCTAGCAACGCCTATATGGGCATATAGATACGGATTCATGCGTTACTGTAGGGGTGGTCCTGTTGTAGTGAGATCTACCCAACCGATTTTGCAAAATAGTGTTGACACTCTAAAACGGCCGTTAGCTAGGTTATCCTACAGGCTGGAACAGTGGGGTATCGTAACTGCTAAGCTCTGATACCACTCTATAACACCCTCAGAATCGATCCTATGCAAGTTTTAGCGATCCCCGCCAAACCCGCATAGAAACGATTCAAAGGTGCCCACCAGGCACTTTCGTGCGGGTGGAAAACAAAGTAATATCATTACACAATAGCCCATGATGGAACCTACAGAACAGATATATACAACAACGACTCTATGAGTCAAGAATACAGATATACAATACAAAGATCCAAATCATCTTTGATACAGCGTCCGAGTACGAAAAAGATGCAAATTGAGCTAAGAGCCCTGAAGAATAATCAATGACGTCCATAACCCTGCCCAGGCCAAGCCGGAAGGGTAACCCTGCTAACGACATCGATCTCAAAACCTGCTTAAACAACAGGGGTGCCGACAAAGGGAAAAGGAAAAAGAGAGCGGTCAGTACTGAGGCCAGTACACGGCGAGACTAGAATTCGGCGGTCCTCGCCTACATAGGTATGGTGGACTGAAGCGGCAGCGCAGCATGCACTAAACAACCTATAGAGACTCAATACAACTGGCGTCTATCAGATAGAGATAAGAAAGACCTATTCGGATCCAACCTTTAACTATCACCAAGCATACCCATCCTGGAATTTCCCCCTCGAGACCAAACGAGGAAGTCAACCGAGGAACTCACACAGTTGGCAGTTTTATTCATTCCGTTATAGTTGTGGCAATTACTAGTCAGATATAGATAGCATGAGTCATCCTGATATAATAAGAAGTGGGCAGTTTTAGTTAAACATTCCGTTGTAGTTGTAGTACTTACTAGTCAGATACATATAGTATGAGGCATCCCAAAACCCAGCAGTTGTTGGTACTTTTATTTAGCCATTCCGTTGTAGTTGCAATACTTACTAGTCAGATACAATGGTAACAGGTGACAACCCAAACCAGCAATTGTTGGCACTTTTATTTAGCCATTCCATTATAGTGAAGCTGATTACTAGTCATTATAAAGTCAAATTTATAGCACTACTTTAGTTATAGTTGTCTATGATCGAGATACTGTGCTCCAAGTCGTCCATAACAGCGGACACGGCTTTTAGAAAGTTTTACCCTGCAGGGGGCACAAATAGCAACACACGCACGATCAACCTCGAGAAAAACCAAATGAAAACCCAATGAGGCATCACGACAGAATATTCGCAAGATTCATATTTGATTTCAGGGGTCCACCCCACCAAGCTACCCGCGACGAAGTTGGCCGGCTCCGATACGGACCCAGAGGTTTGTGCCAATGGCTTTAAACGACTGGGAACCCGAAAGTGTGATTGGGCTTGTCGATACCGCGGAAACATTCCACTTACCTAAACAGTACAGGCGCTCCACGCACAATCATAAATAAAGCAGTAAAGCATGGCATAAGTACAGGATAGTAATAAAGCCCCAAACTACTTGTGGCCCCAAGGAATTTAATATGACTCAAGCTAGGGTTAGGTGGATTCATGGTCCCACATGCAGATAGTGCGAATATTCAAAGAATAGGTATCAAGTACTCGGGGTCCTATGGGACAGAAGTGGACGGCTAAAAACCAAATAACATCTATTGCCCACCTGTGCCTCTGTATTATTTACCTACTATCAATTTTAGTTATTAAACAATAATTAAGGACATAATCATCTCCAACATTAAACATGCGGCATTACTCCAATAGCTATGCTACTTGACGACACGCAACAGCACTTGAGCAAGCGACTATGACACGCAAGTCCAACTATCTACCAAACAACAGGTAATAGAATGTGTCCAAGGAAATATAAGGCTGCAAGGGATATCACGGGTACGAAAACTAGAGCATCGCAACATAGATAGCAATAGATCAACATGAGGAAGTAAAGACTATAAAGTAAAATAGGTAGAAAGGGGGAGAATGCTCGCCTGGAAAACATTGTCGAAGGTTCATTCGAAGATCGGATCGACACTCACATCAACTCATCGGCCTAATCCGCGAAGAAGCAAAGCACTAGCACAAACACCGGATGCACTATTTAAGTTTATGACATAAGAACGGGCATGATGCATGTATGATGTATGCCATGGAAAAGATGCGATGCAATTAGGCAAAATTAAGCGGAACTGGGGTACTGGCAATTAAATAGATGGTTCATGTTGTTTAGATATCCCACAATTTAAATGTTGTCTTAACAAGGCAAAACATAGTATCGGTTCGCTACAAAAATTTAAATGGGGCCAATATAAGACTAGATTTTCCCGCATATGGACCCATATTTAATTATGAGGTGAATCGGCATAATGCCCCTAAACCACAAACATGTATGCAACATGAACATTTTATATGCAACAATTATATATTATAAAAATAAAGGTCTGAAGAAAAGGGTCACACATGGGGAACTCGGCGAACTTGGTTCCGGGGGTTCGGGACCGGTCTTCAGGCTCCAGGATCGGGGTTTGGTCTTCGGGTGCAGCACCAAGGCGTTGGATCCGTGAAAGGGAACTTGGCGCATCGAAGGTTCGGTTCAGCGAGATCGGTCTTCAGTTACGGGTCCGGGGCTCCGGGATCCATGACGAAGAACTTAGGTCTCCGGCGTCGATTGTCTATGAAGATCTTGTCGATAGATACCGAACGGAGTACCACATCGCCACACATGAACAAAGGAACCTTTAGCATGGGTTCCGTGCACATATAGCAACACAGTGTATTACTGTACCTTTAGCACATGCATCACACCAAGGCCGGACCATACTAGATGAAAACAGACAGGTGAATCAGCCGGTGCTTGAAAATGCAAACGTGGCCAGGTGCACGCAGGTCTGGGCGTCGCTGGGGAATGTTGGGCTCGCGCGAAGGCACACTTGGAGACAGGGCGGACGATAGGAGGTCGAGGCCGGCACGGGAGACGACGCTGCGGCGACGACTGGCGCTGTGCCGAAGAGGCAGAGGCGCTCGGGGCAGCGGTACTGCGCCGCTGTGGAAGACGGTCGCCGGCGGCTCAGTAAATGGAGGTGACACGGGGGGAGGGGGCGCGGTGCGAGCTGGCGACGGGAAGCGGGCGACACGCCACGTCTGGTGGAGGCAGGCCTAGAGCAGAGGGAGAGGCGGCGGTCAGCAGAGCGTGCTGGCGGGCCTGCGGGCTCCTATGGCGATAGGGAAGACGGCGCAGGGGAGTAGGGCGCTGGAAGTTGATGAAGAGTAGCAGGCACCGTCGCTCGAGCACCGCGTGCGGCGCAAGGGGAGGGCGAACGGGCGGCGGTGCTGCGTGGGCCGGAGAGGAGGCGGCACAGCTCGGACGGCGACGGAGGCGAAAGAGTCCGGGACGGCGACGCTCGGGATGCGGCCAGTGGAGGCGGCATCGGCTCGCAGGGGTGGTCACGAGAGGAGGGGCGCCGAGGCGGTGGCGCCATGGCCGGGGCCAGCTAGAGGGGGAGGGTTGCTGGCGGCAGCGATGGAAGCGCCTGGCGAGCGACGGGAGAGAGGGGGGCGGAGGTGGTTGTAGAGATAGAGCGAGGGGAGTGGGCGCGTCGGCAGGGTGTGGTGGGACCAGGGGCATGCGTGAGAGAGAGGTGGGGCTGGGATCTGGGAGAGGGGGAGCGTGGGTTCGATCGGGAGGTGGTTGGCGGCGGCAGGGTGGGGGTGTGGGATTAGGGTTAGATGGGGTAGTTTTTAGGGTTTGGTGGCTGTGGGCTGGGTGGCCTCCGGTTGGGCCTTCGGGCCTGGCCGTTGTCCTGGCCCCCATAAAAATAGTTTGGGTTTTAATTATTTTGTTTTATATGATTTTGTAAATATTTTAAGAAAAATACAAGATCCGAACGGACCGGAAGATTTTATTTGAAAATGAAGGAGGGATAATTTAGAAAATAACATAGGCTTTTGAAAAATAGTTTTGTACAAACATATGCATGATGATGTCATGATGATGCACATAATAAAAACAACAGGGGTTTTCTAGTAGTGGTTTTACCAGGGGTGCTACAATTCGACACAACTAACAATGGATCTCGCCCTCGAGATCCGCCTCATGGTACTGGGAAGAAGGCTGACGGTCTGAATCTTCTCGCTTCATGTAGAGCTTTGCGACACCACTGACAAAGATTCTTTCTTCGTCTTGACATCGGCGGCACCACAAACAAGTGGTTGTTGATCATGTTCGTCGAGCGAACACACCAGGAACAAAGGACAAAGGCAAAGGTCTCGAAAAATAAGGCCACCTTTAACTTCTGCGGATGGAGTAAAATTGCTTGATCCACCAGTTCAATGCACAAGAGCGAATGATAAGAGTAGTCGGATGGTGATCAGTCCATCGTGCATGGTGTAGCACCTCATCATTCAGACTTACAGTTTCCCATAGAGAGGCTTGATCTTAATTTCATGATACAACAAAAATTTGTTTGTTTTTTGAATAATTCGAGCATTTTATCTTATGAAATAACCTTTCTCAAGAGTGGATGGAGAGGAGGTATGTCCGAACGAACGGTCCTTTTGCCTGCGCCTGCTTTGTTTAACCTTGATACTAGGGAAGGATGGTCACTCATAGAGGAAGAGCTCGACACATACATGGAGGAGCTCTCCCAGCAAGATAATAATGTTGGAAGGGAGTCCGAGAATAATTCGGTCCAGCCCTCCAACATGGGAGAGCCTTCATACCAGCAGCCTGCTTATGATTGGGGCGCTTCTTCTTCTTCACGAGGGCATGATTATGATAATTCTTATGATGGCCCACCGGCTTGGAGTTCCTACACATGTTTTGGTTTTTCTCCACTTAGGCCAAAATCCTAAGCTTGGGGGGAGGTATTCCGACATCACACTCATCTACATATCATATTATGTCGGTACTTCGCATATCCATGTTTCACTTTCTTTTTACTTTTTGATCTTGTTTTGTTTTTGCTTTCCAAAACACAAAAAAACCAAAAATATTTTTGTTATTTGTCTGTGTTCTCTTCTTTATATTTTAGCCTTGGTTTTCTTCAACATTTTTAGCTTTGGTTTGTTATCCGAAAAACCCAAAAAGATTTTGCTTTGATTGCTTTTGCCTTCAGTTCTTGCTTTAAAAATTGAAAACCCAAAAATATTTGTTGGTCTTCTTCGGTTTTGTAAAGTTCATTGCAGGGTTCAGCGATCGCCAGTGACTCCTTGGAGTTTGGTTTTATATTATTATTCGAGCCACACAAGTGAAAGATGTTAGTAAAGCAACACAAAAAGGCCAACTATTTCTTCCAAATAAAATGTTTGCTTGTTATGAGAAAAGTAGTTAGTAAAGCTCTCATGAACCTGATGGCACTCTTTATTTTCTTGCATTTAATAAACCTAAACCATTGTGACTATCTATGTAGATATATGCTTGCAAATTATAAGTTGGGAGTTAGAAGAACCATGCTGTCATGGGGAACGCTTTCAACACTTGTACATATCTATCCAGTTGATATCATGTTCTTTTTTTATGGATGTCGGCGATGTGAAATAAAAGGGGAACTTGTAAGTCCATGTCATGGTGGAAACTTGCAGCATAACCATAGCGAGCAATTTATGAAGCATCTTCAGAAAAAAATATAAAAAAAGAGAAGAAAAAAGGGGGCACCTAATGGTAAATAAAAAGATCGCTGAGATGCTCATTGGCTGTTGCCTTGGCATTTTGATATGGGATAGCTACTGTGTCATGGGGGCAAGGGGTACCCGTTGGCGGTTCTCTATGATACACATATACTTACAATGTCAAGAACTTGCTTGTGACTAAAGTTGAGTAGCATGAGGAACGGCCCTCGTACTCAAGGGGAATGAGATTTTCAACTTATGATCTGTCAAGCATATAACTCATATTTGACCTCACTTTAACCTTAACCATTTAAAGATGCTTATGATAGGGGCAATGAGAGCTCAAAGCTAATGAATACCATACTTTCAACATTTGGAAGCCTTTCAAACTTTTTAATATTTTCTTTCACTTTTTGCCGAGTCACCATTTATTCTATGAGCACCTTCCCGAGAGTATAACTATCATTCTTAGTGTAATGTGCTCGCCCCAGAACATGGTTGATTGTAATATAAATTTGACGCTTGTATCTTTGATATTTTTACTTCTAGTCTTCACTTGAACTTTAGAGGTGCCTTGGCATTTATGTTTTGCTCCAAAAGAAAGGGAAGCGAGATACCACTTTATCATATCTTCTTATGAGCATTACAATCTTGCATATTCTTATGTTTCATGTTGCTTATTATTGTGTTGGAATCTCTTCATAGCTTGCATAACTATTGGGTAGACTTATTTGCATACTCTTTATTATGAATTGCCTAATGTATTTGATCATATGCTAAGAATATATACATCTTAGCACGCAAATGTGTTCGAGAAAGTTTCTTTTATCGCACTCATTTTTCAACTGAATTGCTTAAGGACAAGCAATAAGTTAAACTTGGGGGTAGTTCATATGTCCAAAACGTATCTACTTTCCCGAACACTTTTGCTATTGTTTGTCCTCTAATTTGTGTGATTTGGATACAACTAACACGGACTGACGTTGTTTTCACCAGAATTTCTTTGGTGTCACGTTTTTGTGCAGGAGATCAACTTTCAGGAAAAATCCCAGAAAATATGCCTACCGCACTTTAAATCCTCTTGATTATTACAATTGTTACCGTTGTCCTTATTTTACTGCTATTGTTATTTTCCTATTGCTACTATAAAGATGTTGCTACTAATAAACTATTGTGAGCAAGACTATTTCCAAGTGCAGCTGAATTGACAACTCATTTGTTAAGGCTTATAAATATCCTTTGGCTCCCCTTGTATCGAATAAATAAATTGGGCTTTAATTCCCTTGAAGACTGTTGTGATCCTCTATACTTGTGGATCATCAGTTACTACTATACTTATGCCATGTATGAGATGTTTATTACCTATTACTCGATGACCGTTTATTACTATTGCGTAGGTGTGCCACTCTGTCACGGGAATA
Organism: Avena sativa; assembly: GCA_916181665.1. NCBI lineage: Eukaryota > Viridiplantae > Streptophyta > Magnoliopsida > Poales > Poaceae > Avena > Avena sativa. Next base: position 47,125,780 of record OV702279.1, on the reverse strand, counting down.
TATTGTATATGGCCTATGCTCGTGTGACAAGTGCACGCAACCTCAGGGTCCATTCAGGGAGGATTAGATATACCTCGTATGGGTAGATCTTTTGGGTGGCCCCCATGTACTTGCTTTGGGTCTGGGAAAGCATCGTGTCCTAATCCCCGCTGACATACCAATGGGTGTATATTAATTTATTTGGCAACAAGGGTCAAAGTGCGTGTGGAAACTTTGGTGCACCCCTGCAGGGTTAAATCTTTTCGAAAAGCTATGTCCACGGTTATGGACGACTTGGAGCATAGTTTCTCAATCATAGACAACTATAACGAAAGATTACTACTAAAAATTTGACTTGAATCTAATATGACTAGTAAGTTGGACAACCTTCATGGAAAGAATGAATAAAATTGCCAACCGTGTGAGTTTCCTCGGCATGACTTCCTCATTTGGTTTCGAGGGGCAAATACTAGGATGGGTATGTTTGGTGGTAGTATCAGGTTGGATCCAAATAGGTCTTTCTTCTCCCTCTCTGATACCTGCCAGTTGTATCGAGTCTCTATAGGTTGTTTAGTGCATGTTGCGCTACCACTCTCTTTTTCCTTTGCCCTTTGCCGGCACCCCTTTTGTTTTAGTAGGTTTGATATCAACATCATTAGCAGGGTTACCCTTCCGGCATGGCCTGGGCAGGGTTATGGACGCCATTGGTTATTCTTTAGGTCTTTTAGCCCAATTTGCATCTTCTCCATACTCGGATGTTGTATTGTTTTCAAGGTGATTTGTATCTTTGTATTGTATATTTATACTCTTAACTCAGGGAGTCATTGTTTTATATATCTGTTTTATGGGTTCCATCGTGGACTAATGTGTAATGATATTACTTTGTTTTCCACCCGCACGCAAGTTCCTAGTGGGCACCTTTGAATCGTTTCTATGCGGGTTTGGAGGGAAGCACTAAACTTGAATAGGGCCGATCCGAGGGTGTTATAACACCTCAACACAAATCCTTGACATTCCCTTCGTCTTCAACCTCGGTTCCCCATGCCAGGAGGAGCAATGGTACCAACAATATTGACATGTTTTTTTGCAAAGGTGTTGAGGATATCCCTGCGATGGAGGATGTCGGCCATGTGGGCGTCGTCCATTCCTGATGTGCCCTGGAATACACACTACCCAAAGAGTCTGATGAATTAGTCCATATCGTCGTGCTAGGAAATATGTTGCGTGAGAACAACGACCTCCATGTAGACGTCCTCCGACGCGGTGGGCAGAGCATCGAAAAGCCACATGGCCATTAGTGCGCGAAACAGATCGTCTCCAGAGAGACCAGCCATGACCAAAAGTTGGGCACGGCAACTGCCTAGGGCGGCGTACCTAGACCAAAAGTTGGCGCTAAAAATAACATATAGGTAGGCTAGATGATGAAGTCCATAGAAGAAAATGATGTCACTGCCGGTTGCCTGCATTGTGGAAAACATACCTGTTGGGTATGCATCAAGGCGCATGGCCCGAAGGCGGGCAGTGAGGTCGTCCACCATGCCGGTGACGATGGCGAAGATGGTTAGGAAATCGTCCATTGTCTTCTTGTGCCTGGCCGTGAAGATGGCATCGAAAGGGCTGCATGCCACAGTGCGCGCAAGCACGACATGAAGGCGATGCAGAGCGTAGACGTGGAGGTGAGCGTCCCTGGATTTCTTGCACAAACGGGTGGCACTCGCCATAACAACCTCCATCTTTCATTCTCTCCCTCTCTCTTCCCTTTATTTGGATATCACTCTGCGGAAGACTCCAGCACTGCTCAAGCTAGGTACAAGGGCTAGCTACCCAAGCCTGCATGCTTATATATTGTTAATTACGGCCTCTCGCAGGGTACCCAAATTCACACTTCTACTCATTGATAGTACTAGTACTAGTACTCCTAATTACTACTCCATCTGTTTGCGGCCGCTTTGTTGGTACCAAGACCTGTCCTAGAAAACAGGTCAGAAAATCTTGAGAACATTTGAGCTAGCCTCTTAACTGGACCGTAATTCTCTCCCCTTTGTTTCTTTTTTCCTACGCTTGTTGTAGCTTATGCACATGTCATTTTTAGGGGAATCTTCGTCAAAGAAAGAACACCAAAAACGAGGTCCCCTTATTTATTCATTGTAAGGGAGGGAGCAGGAACACTAGTACTAGTATAGGAGTAGTACTTCTCCTTTGCAAAAAGCAAGTCAACTTCTCTTTTGTGCTACTCTTTGGCGAAATTTCTTTATTCCTAACGCATGTTTCCCTCACAAATACTTGAAGGAATCCTGGTGGATTGGTTATGTCATCCTCAGAGGTATTCTGTGGCTCGAGTCCAGGCCCGGGAATAGTTCATTCGCCGGGGACATGCCGCCATTGGAGACACCTCTATAGGGCGCCTGGATGCCCGAGGTAAATGTTCAATGGTCATGCCAACCGACGACATGATTTTGGGCCCCATCGAGGCTACCGATCCTACGCTGGCCGCGCCACGGAGCCGTCAACACAGCAGCCAAAGAAAAGTGGACCTCTAAGACAAAGCGATGGTGTGCTTCCACTTTGACTGTGATAGATCTGCATCTGGGGGGTGCTCTAGATGAACATCAACAGTGGCCAAGTTAAGCCCGTGTGAGACAGCAGACAATCCTTCCGCCGGGAACCTGCGTCCAATGAGCATCCGACCGGGGCAGGCAACTCACGTGGGCGCCAGGTTGCCCTGGCCATGGCAGACGACCCGGTCCTGGGTCCACTCGAACCTATCAATCCTATCGATCCTATCTTGGCCCTTTCTTATGAGCAGGACATGCTCAAGTTCGATCTCGAGTACGAGGAACCTGCGGCCGACAGAGGTGCGTCTAGGGGAATCGAATCGGTAGGGGGGGGAAGGTCGACCTCTTTGGACCTTCCCATGACGTTAACCATGTAGGGTAGTGACTTCAGTCCTCGGAATTGCTTATGTCCTCTACTCCTTTTGAGCAATCTTGTCCCTTCGACCATGATCAACAGTAACGAGCATGCTATTTTTTGTGTGTCAAGCAGTTGTAGGAAGAGTATAGCTCAGCTGCTCGGTTGAAATTAAGCCTGACCCGAGTACTTTTCCAATCTAAATTTTAGGCCCTTTGTGACAATTGGATGGACTTGGATGTAATTTTCTATTTTTTATGTCCTTGATGTAACCTCTAATTCCACCGATCGCGTTGATTGAAGCATGTTGCTCTTTTGATACATACCCTGGTTCAAAAATAAAAAGAATGCCAGCACCAAAATTTTCAGATGAAGTGTACCATGCCAAATTTTAGGTTTTTTCAAGCTTCATAACTAAAACATCGCACACTTGAATACATGTGAGAATGATAGACTATTACTATTGAAAATATCCAAAATTCTTCCGAAATTTAACTACTATTAATAATCATAAACACCAGTTTCAAAAGTAACAATAGTTACATAAAGGTCCTCAGACCACCTTGCGGTGACTACAAACCCTAGGGTGATAATTGAAGCGTCTCGCATCTCTAGGACCTACGGTGCCCCAGTTCCAAAAAATAAATAAAGAATGACACCACCCCAATTTTCAGACAGTGTACCATGCTCTCTTACAATTTCCAAGTTTTAGTATTTTTCAAGTGGGCATAGAAAGGATTTTCATTTTATTCATATTTAATCTTCTTGCTTTCTGATGAGGTTGCTGCATTGTAATGCTAACTGGTGTATAGTTTAATCGCTAGGTATTGTATATGCTAGTATAAGGCCGACAATAGATGACGTGTTAGTTTGTTATACCTAAGACTAGGTTATACTATTCAACTTGCTCTCGACCACTTCTTGTAGATTATTAAATTAGAACTAATTCGAGATATCGACATAAAGTCATCTGAGTGAGTGAAATTTGGTAGAAAATTATGCTTAAAAATATAACATGTAATTTATCCAACCACTTTATATACTAGTAAATAAATTTCACCTATGAACTCTAATTTAGCCATATTAACCATACTTCCTTCTTAAAAAACTTTTACTTCTTCACCATGCTAACATACACCGACCTACACCAAAATATGGTCACATCGTCATTATCTTGATGAAGATATATAGAGTATGTCCATGACCTTGGTAATTTGGATTGAAACCCAAGAAAGTTCACATGGAGTACATGGTATAGTAGGCCATGCCGTGAAATGAGTTTTTCAAGTATTTTTACTAGTAGAATAAATTAAAGAGCAAAGAATGCTTCCAACAAATTTGCATACAAAGTGGACAATTATTTTTTATAGTTTCCAAAGTTTAAGGATTTTTGAAACTTCCAAGCTAAATCTCCACGCACTTAAATGACTCTATGCCAATAAAACAAAATCAGGTCAAACTTGAATACATGTGAGCGCGATAGACTATTACTCTTGAAAATTTCCAAAATTCTTCTGAACATATCCTAGGAGCGAATATATCATGGGACAACAATAGTTTTGAAAAAAATACCAGTACTGATTAGTATTTGCATACTAACAAATGTGACCGCGTATGGAAAACATTCAAACAAAATAAAGCATAAAACAATAAAATGGGACTTCATGATGCTTGGCGTACTTTTTCTGGTGCAGTATTATTAATTGCTAAGAAATATGATAAACATGAGTTTTTGACAACTTTAGAAAAAACAGATTCACATTACTAGAACCTACCATGTATATGAAAACTCTTGGGTTTTAGCCCGAACGGCCAATAAGGTCATGGCCATATATATATACATATATATATATATATATATATATATATATATATATATATCAATACCCTAGCAACTTTATGATACGGTTATCATATCAGTCGTGTAGATGGGCGTGTCGTGGCAAAGTAAATAATGTTGCCCTTGGGAGTTTCCGACAATAAGGAAAAACATTTTTCACATTTCCAAGTGATTACGGGGATGTTTGTAAAGAAAATCAGAAGAATGTTGCTCAGAATGTGACAAGCGTGCGATGTTTTCGGACATAGCGGACCATTCATGGTTACTTGCGATATGTAGGTTCTGTGAGTTCTCAAGGTTCGTAGCTAAATTAACCCACTTAAATTACACTACTCCCCCAATTCAGATTAATGTTTGCCAAATTGCGAATAATTAAGGTCAACATTTGCCACAAGGTAGGACCCACATAGCTTGATCATATTGCTCCATGTAATAGAGAGGATAGAGTGGAAATGATTTTTCTATTCTCTATGGGCAACCCACAAGCTTGAGAGAACTCTATTTTCTGCACAATGCATAACTATGTGACTTAAGGTGTTCTTTTTTTACACATTGCGGATACCCTAGAAAAAAAAGCAAATAATGGGCCCACTTGGCAATGTAAAACTCCTATGTACAAGTTAGCGTCTTTAGTTTAGTGGGTCCCACGAATCATCTCGTTTAGACACTATCTAAATGGTGGAGCTTTTACTCATAGTTTCATAGACATATGCCCACCTCTGTCCACGCGCTGTACATGTACAGAGAATAAAACGTAGGCAGGGGAAGAGGACAACAACGAACAGGGAAGAGGAGTTAAAGGAGGTTTAATGCCATAGCAAATGTTATGGTGGGTTCCTGACACGAGGTACTCTTGTTGCCTTACAAAGTACACTCTACTAGTTGTGGCACCCCATATTTATGGTCCGAGAATACCCGTTATGCATATAATTCACGTTTCCATGATCAGTGAGCCGTGAGCATAACCGACCAGTATCATTACATCATCCAGAAAGTAACGATTACAAAACTTACAAAGTGGCCATTATGGCAATTACAACACAAGTAGCGGAAGTCTTCAAGCGCAGAGACCATGTCATGCCTTAACCTACAGGCAAATGACTAGGAAGACGTCCTAGCTCGTGTATACGTTAGCACATTCATCACTTCTTAACATCTGCAATCTGGCCAAGTAAATAGCCAGGGACAATGCCGGTGAGTACTTTGAATATACTCACAAACCACCGAGACAAGGTAACAAGATAATGCATATTGGGCTGTGGCGAGATAGCTCTACACTATAGTTGTTTCTGAAAATCCTAACATTGGCATCTCTATATCTTTGTTGAAAAAAAAATCTTTTAGAAAATATGCCTCCTTTTTGAAAGTTCGGATATCTCCATATCCTTGTTAAAATCTTTGAAAACAGTTTTGTAGTAAAACCCTTTTTAAAACATCTTTGACCATCTTTGGTCCAAACCAAACTCGTCCTTATCTTTCCTCGTGACCAAATCACATCCTTTTTATTCATCTCAAACATATCCGAAGGATACTCCTAGAAATCACCTTTCCTACCGTCCCTGACCGTGGACACGGCTATTCGAATAGATTAGACTCTATAGAGTTTGTGCACTTTACCCACAAGAATCAATACATCCGCCGGGATACAACCATGGACCGCTACACACGGTAGATGGGGGTTCAGATAATCGAACCTAACCTTTCATTTGTCCATCCCTAGCAAAGGCGGCTTTTCCTTTTGGGTTTGTTCTCCCGGGAAATGAGTATGTGGCACGACGGCCATAGTCCTTCCTCCTGCACTTCCGTATACCCAAACCCGTAGCTTGGCAATATACCATAACCTCGGTGACTCCACTTCCTTCTCCATTCCTAAAGCATACCATCCGCGGGAGACCCAATTGTTGCACCAACACTCCTGCCAAGACAGGCACACTCTTGCCGAAGGAAGCAATATACCCCAAATCTGAAGATTTGTTGTAGAGCCTACCTGGGATTCCAGGGATCTCTCCCTTTAAGAAAGTATAAGCCCGCTAAAGACAACAAACTACGAGCTAAGCCCTAGCGACTGGGGTAGTGTGGTTGCACGGATAAATTGTTCCGGTAAAGGCATAGAACATCCCTTCTCTTTATCTTTCTCAACTTTCTATTTATCCTCCACAGGTCTTCTTTAGTAAAACCTCCACTCGGAAATTATGCCTCTTTCCAAGGGTTTTATTTTGGAAACTTTGCAGTAGGGTAAAACCCAAAATAGTTTTGTCATTGAAAATCCGTGGTTTCCAGGAGGTAAGATGCTAAGCACCTTAGCCTTAATCTAAATGGTAAAAGTGGCTGTCAACGAGGGTGAGTGTCCTAATGGAATAGGAATAAGAGATCCTGATGCTTCATTCTTCTCGGCGTCACACAAACGCAACTATCGCCGTTATCGAGCATACATGCAAACAAACAACACCACCATCAATACAATGCATACAGGCATCAATACATACATCAAGCAACATAATCACATGATATACATCAGTAGGGTGTTGGAGGTATGATTTGATTGGATTGGGAGAAGATTTGGAGGCATTGGAAAAAGGGATCCTTTTGGATTTAATGTCTAGGAACTACATAAGAGAGGGGTTTTTGACCAAGGGCTTGATCTATATGATACCATTGTATAAAAGTTATACCATCACCTAGGTATTGATAAATTCAATACAACAAAAGTGGTTTCTCTATTTTATCAATTATCATTGATTTTTAATGATTTTTATAGTGGATAAAACTCTAGTTTTAGGAAATAATTCACCAAACAAATTGTGGAGCTCAAAAAAATTATTTCCTTGGGTGATTAGATAGTATTTAGTGGACTGAATCAAGAGGTGTTGGGATCACCTCAAAATAATTACCAGATTGCCCTTGTGAAATTCTCAAGGACATAACTGTCTCGGATTTGTCTTTTTCATCCTATTTAAACTATATAAGCTTTTTATATGATTCCAAGGAAACTTGTTAGGTATGTGGAATACCTTTCTTTAGAAATTAGAATCAACCTTTTTGGATTAGCAGACATACTATAGTGATTTTATAGGTGAATAAACCATGCACAGAATAGTATAATTCACCAAAATTCAGTACATGCTTAATAAATTTTGGACTCATAGGGTTTGATACTTATAGGTACGGAGGTTTACTGGGAGTTGGAATTAGGTCAAAACCTTATTTGGTTTTACATCAAAAATTTACTAAAGTTAAAATGTGACTGTTTTTGTTATTTTTTTTGTGCAAATCAGGAAGCCATTTTAGGTGGGGCCAGTGGGAAAAGCAAGGTATGGTTAACCTCTTTCAGCACCAATTGGATTTGCTCCATTTGGATTTACCAAACTCTCTGAAAGCATTTGTTAGTGCGAGGAACACACTTGGCTATTTTAATTTCTAAGATTTACCTATGCAATATTTTGGGTAAGCAAGGGTACAGCATGTTTGACAAACCATGTGGTTACTAGAATAAATTTTGATTTGGCCCATTTGAGTCGTTTTTCATTTTTATTTTCATTTAAACTAAACTTCACATAAACAGATCTGGAAAAAGGAATAAAAAGGAAAGGGAGGGTTCTAGGCCAGATCCTTGATGGTGCTGGGCCGAGCATGTTGAATCCCGGCCCACCCGGGCATGGCCTGCGTGGGGGATGGTGTCAACTAGGCCGACCGGGGCCCGCGTGTTGGTGAGAGGGGAGGATGAAGGGGTACCAGGGGATCTTGGCCATTGGATCTAGTGGTAATGGACGGCGGGTGTTCTTCTTCCACCTCTTGCCTTAGACGAGAAGAGAGGAAACCCTAGCAGTTTCGGGGAGGCAGTAGGGATTACCTAGGGGCTTCCTCGGGCGATGGCATGTGGACGGGGAGCCATAGTGCTGGCCGGGGATCCCAGTGAGGGGCGATAGCATGGGTTTTCGTGCAAGGACAGGGTCGCGCGCCTCCGCGATGGAGCTGGCATAGAGAGCTCGTCGAGGTGCACTCGGGGCTGCCTGCATGTCACCGGCGAGGCATCAGGGAGGATATGGAGGCGTATGGGGATAGGGTATGGAGGCGAATGGTGTTTCTGAAGCTTGGAGGGGGTCGGACTCGTCGGAGGAGTCATGCTCGGGTCTCCTTTGGTGGGGACGTCTCTGGTGTCCCTACAACAGGAGAAAGGGCAGGTCATGAGGAACAGAGGGAGTAGAGAACTAGGAGGTCAAGGGATAGAGGAGAAGAGGTGAGGAGCCAGGGTTTTCTACAGTGAATTTCTACCAGAGAAGGGGTGGGTGCTATGGAACATTGCTTGGCAAAATTGGATGGGGTTTGAGGGGGTTTACTAATGGTTTTTGTAGTATGTCAAATTTGCCATAGAGGTTGGTTATGAAGAAAGTACAGAATCTTGCATTGTACAAGGTGGATAAAATGCTACTGGTAGATGGGTATGGTTATGGGGTATCTCCTAGAATTATTTGGGAATTTTCTAAAAACATTAGCTCATCATTTTCACTATTATTCAAAAAGTACAGAAGTATTTTATAGAAGGTCATTTGATATTTTTACATTGTACAAGATGTGTTTTTTATGTGATATGGTCCTAAATACCATATTACATATTGGAGGATTTTATTGGGATTTGTTGAGATGGAAAAGTATTTTAAATCAATTATTTCTTGTTTCTGCTATTTAAGAAAAAGTGCAAAAAGAAATAATAAATAACTTCAAAAATATTTATTTTTGAGTTGGAAAGAAGGGATATGATATATACGCATCATACGTGCCTTGAGTTGGCAAGGTGATTTGTAGAAAAACAAATTTTTCTTTAAGGACAAGTTTTGGAGGATTTTGCCAGAGAAAGAATTTAAATAGTTTTAGGCTCCAAATAATTATGGGAATTATTTGGGGATTTATCATATCCAAGGTAGATGATGTAAACTTTATTTATACATCATTTAAAACTTGGGTTGTTGAATAAATATGCTGAGAAGGGAAGAAACCTAGATTTGGGAGAATCTAGGGTTTGGTTATTTTTATGCCACTTAAACATGGTTGTATTTGTGAGCTCAGAGCTTACCTTGGTGAAAGGGATATATGGATGGATAGACAAATTTATATATATGATCATGGAAGCAAGATTTGGGCTTGGTTCTATATGAGGTGGTTTAGGGGTGATGGCAAACTTTGTTGAAAATAAGGTTGTCATAGCAGATTTGTCATGAAGCCTCATAAACCATGGGGGTTGAGGAAGCAAAAGGTTCCAATGGAAACAATTGAATAGTGGATTGAGAGACCATGATTAGGACATCATAACCATTCAAGTATTTTTTCAAGGGGAGGTAGAATATAGATGTGAGCTTCTGCCAAAGTAGGCAAGATGATAAGAATTGCAGAAAAGATTATTATCTTGACTACAAAACCATTAACTAAGGGCAAGGGTGGGCTTTGGTAGTAACAAATATGTACTAAAATATGGTTCAAGTACATTCTCAAGAATGCACATTGGTTGAAAAAGGTAAATCTCCAAAGATTTAATCTAGATAAGAAATCCAAACTTAGCCATTTTGGATGATTTGGGGAGTTTGACTAGTATGCAAGAGGGAAACATTTGAGAGGGTGGCAAGGGTTTATCCTTCCCATTAAGTGCTTGATGTTGAGGTATAGATTGAATAGAGGGGATCCATTCTTGTATTGGTTCTTCAGTAAGTTGGAAACCATCAAGAGGGATTATCCCTGGATTGATCTGATTAGAAGATGAGATGGCCATTTTGGTGGCTTAGGGTAGATCCAGATTTGGATGTTTGGTTTGAGATTGATGATCACTAACATAGCTTGGGTCCTAAGGGATGAGCTACTAGATTAGCTCACTATAGTACCTAAGAAAAAAGGCAATCAGCAGATCAATGAAATTCATCTAATCAAACTGGTCAAACTTCTAATAAGGTTACCATCAACCCTAGCATGAGGTAAGGATGGGTATTTGGATTGGGTGTTCTTTGAAGGAAGATAAGGATCGTCTTGGTATCTTTACCAAGATTGGAATGAAAGGTTTTAATAAAGACTTTGGAAATCCTACGGATAAGAGTAGCTGGGAGTTCTGTCTTGAAATCATAAGGAGATTATATATAGGTCTCCATAGTTGTGTTAATAGAAACTAGTAAAGTATTTTGTTGTGTCAAAGTCATCTTGGCTCAGACATTGAAATGCCAGAACATTTGAGAATATCAAAGAGGATCCAAGACATTTCCTTTGTAAAATAGCTTTTGTAAACTAGTGTTGAGTTAAGGAGTATATCACCTAATACACAGACAGTTGCATGAACACAAACAAACAAGTAAGCAATGATTGCAACATATAACAAGAAAAAGTTTTTGTTCCCCCTGATTTTTGCCTTTTGGACATCAAATCTAGGTTGCTGAAATTGGGATGTTACAATAGTAGTAAATTTTAGGACCTATGCACACAAAAAATGTATGTTTCATATCTCCCCACCCCTCTCCCCTCGCTAACTCTTGTAGTAAACAATTATGTGGGTGTGAGTTTCCAACTATTTGGAAAGAACATTCTCAATTTCCCGAGTGATGACAAGATTGTTCTTTTCCATAAAGAAAGTCTAAAGAATATGGATCTGAATGCCACAAGCCAAGCTTCTAGACATATTAAGTGGACCAACATGTTTTACTTACGATTCACGTGTTTAATGTTATGACTTTAAAACTTTGTACTAGCTAACTCTGTCCACTTGAATGACTTTATGTCGATTTATCAAAATTAGGTCAAATTTGAACTACAAGTAAATTGTAGGTTTCTTTGAAAGTTTCGTGAATTTGTCTTGGAGGTAACCATCAAGGGGTCATTTAATATATCACAAACCACCACGAAGAGTTTTTACAACAGGTTCAACTTCTTGCTAAGTTTTTTCATTTTGATAATTTTATGAAATTAGGTCAAACTTGAGCTACAAGTAAGTGCGATAGATTTCTCTCGAATTAAATGTCATTTCATGGTTAGATGAGTGCATCTTATCGTAGTAAACAACCCCATCAGTGTGAGTTTCAAACTATCAGGAAATAACATTCTAAATTTCCATAGTGATGACGAGATTGTTAGTTTCTAAAAAGAAAGTCTTAAAAATATGGATCTGAATGCCACAAGCCAAGATTTCAGACATATTTAGTGGACCCACATGTTGTACTTACGATTCTCATGTTTTATGAGTTTTCAAACTTCGTATTAGCTAACTCTGTCCAATTGAATGACTTTATGTCGATTTATCGAAATTAGATCAAATTTCAACTACAAGTAAATTGTATATTGTGTTGAAATTTTCACGAATTTTTTTGGAGGTAACCATCGGGGGATCATTTAATACATCAAAAACCACCATCGATAATTTTGACAATAGGTTCAACTTCTTACTAAGATTTTGCGTCTTGACAATTTAACAAAATTAGGTCAAACTTTAGCTATAAGTAAGCGCGATAGATTGCTCTCGAATTAAATGTCATTTCATGGATAGATTAGTGCATCTTATTAGAGTAAAAATCATCGTCGGTGTGAGTTTCCAACTATCAGGAAATAACATTCTAAATTTCCACAGTGATGATGAGATTGTTCCTTTCTGAAAAGAAAGTCTGAAGAATATGGATCCGAAGGCCACAAGCCAAGCTTTCAGACATATATAGTGCACCCGCATGATGTACTTATGATTCCCATGTTTTATGAGTTTTCAAACTTCGTATTAGCAAACCTGTCCACTTGAATGAACTTATGTTGATTTATAGAAATTAGATTAAATTTCAACTTCAAGTAAATTGTAGATTACATGGAAAGTTTTACGAAATTATTTTGGAGGTATCTATTGGGGGGTCATTTAATATATCACAAACAACCACAAAGAATTGTGACAACAGGTTCAACTTATTTCTAAGATTTTGCATCTTGACAACTTAACAAAGTTAGGTCAAGATTGTTAGTGTGATTTTACACACCGTTAGTGTGAGTTTCAAACTATCAGGAAATAACATTCTATATTTCCAGAGTGATGATGAGATTGTTCCATTCCAAAAAGAAAGTATGAAGAATATGGATCAAGATGCCACAAGCCAAGATTTCAGACATATATAGTGGACCCGCGTGTTATACTTACGGTTCTCATGTTTCATTAGTTTTCAAACTTCATATTAATTAGCTAAATCTGTCCACTTGAATGACTTTATGCTGATTTATCGAAATTAGGTAAAATTTCAACTTCAAGTTGTAGATTGCGTTGAAAGTTTTACGAAATGTTTTGGAGGTAACCATCGGGTGTTATTTAATATATCACAAACAACCACCGAGAATTTTGACAACAGGTTCAACTTCTTTCTAAGATTTTGCATCTTGACAACTTAATATAATTAGGTCAAACTTCAGCTACCAGTAAGCGCGATAGATTGCTCCCCAATTAATTATATTTTGAAAGGTATATGAGTGCATATTATTTAAGTAAACAATGTCATCGGTGTGAATTTCCGACTATCAGGACAGAACATTATCTATTCTCCAAGGGATGAAGAGATTGTTCCTTTTTGTAAAGAAAGTCTGGAGAATATGGATCTGAATGCCACAAGCCAAGCTTTTCAAACATATATAGTGGACCGACATGTTGTGTACTACTTATATGATTCCCATGTTTCACAAGTTTTCAAACTTTGTCCTAGCTAACTCTACCCACTTGAATCGCTTTATCTCGATTTATTGAAATTATGTCAAATTGGAACTACAAGTAAATTGCAGGTTGCATTGAAAGTTTTGTGATTTTTTTTGAGGTAACCATCAGGGGATTATTTATGAAGGGAATATGCCCTAGAGGAAAATAATAAAAGGTGTATTATTGTCATATCATAATAAGTTCGTAATAGTTTCATGTTGTGCTATAACTGTATCAAGAAGAAACATTGATACAGGTGTGATATGAAACATAAGTCCCTAGTAGCCTCTATTGATACTAGTTCATTGGGAAAAAGATGATCAAGGTTTCCTGATCATGAAGTGATAGTGCTGGTTGACAACAAGGTCATATCATTGGTGAATGATGTGATGGACATTCCTCAAAGATTGTGACACGATCAAGTCACAAAGTTCATCCTTGCAATATTCATAAACGAAGTTTCTTTCTCCTTAGACCGTGAGATCATATTAATCATGTGACCAGGTATGGAACAATATTAGAAAGTAGTTCTTAGTTGTATAAAGCATTGAGCTAGACTCGGTATTACAACTACGGTTAAAAGAAAGAAAGAGATGTGTTGCATCTACTATGCCTCAGTCATAGGTTCTTCCATATAACCATGTTGTATACTAGATGTAATATTACCTAAAGGAGAGGTGATTCTGGAGTTAATCACTTAACCATAGTTGAATTTGTTCTTAAATGTCATGAAGCAAAGTTAGGAACATAGTTGCATGTTATGCACTAGGATCTACATAAAGATAAAAGTATATTTTGGCGGAGGAAGTTCGACTTCTGATAAGTGTGTTTCTAGAGTTTACATGACAACAGTGAAAGTTAAATTGACTCAACGACCTTCATTGTAAACAATAGAAACAAAATCTCACTTGCCAAAACAAATAATTCAACCAATTATGAGATAATGGAGGGAATTTCAAAATTATGAGGACATTCATGATTTGCAAAAGACATACTGATCTGGTAAAACAAAGCAAGGAAAGGACGTTTTCCATGAGCATGCATGATCAATAAACGCAAATGGGGATATGGTTTATGATTAGTATATGCAATATATATTATTTGTAATCTAGTTCACATGGGAGACTGAAGGGAATATGCCCTAGAGGAAAATAATAAAAGGTTTATTATTGTCATATCCCAATAAGTTCGTAATAGGTTCATGGTGTATATAACTGTATCTAGTGGAAACATTGGTACAAGTGTGATATGAAACATAAGTCTCTAGTAATCTCTATTGATACTAGTTCGTTGGGCAACAAGATGATCAAGGTTTCCTGATCATGGAGTGATAACGCTGGTTAACAACGAGGTCATATCATTGGTGAATGATGTTGTGGGACCCCAAATTTACGGTCCGATAATCCCCGTTATGCCTGCAATTCACGTTCCCATGATCTGTGAGCCGTGAGCATAACTGATGAGTATCATTACATCATCCATATAGTAATGAGTATAAACTTACATCATTGCCATTATGGCGATTACAAACATCAATAGAGGAAGTCTTCATTCGTAGAGCCCATGTCAATCCTTAACCTACAGGCAACTTACTGGGAAGATGACCTAGCTCGCATAGACGTCATCAATCTCCATCGTTCCTTGATCCTCGATCCTCTGAAAGTCTGGCCAAGTAAATATCCAGGGAGAATTCCAGTGAGTACTTTTAATGTACTTGCAAACCACCTTAAAAGAACAATAATAAAGGATATGCAATATGGCTGTGGTAGTAGGAGGGATCCATAAGAGGTTTTTTTATAACTAGTTTCTCTTGTAGATATAGCATGTCTATAACCTCGTGGAAAACTTTTGTAAACCATTTGGAAAGCCTTTTTGAAAAGTTTTAGAAAACACTGGGATTGGGTCACACATTTGTTTCTTCCTTCGAGTCATCCCATGACCAAACTTCTTTTCTTCCTTTTTCCGACCATCCCATGGTCAAAAAATTTCCAAGCCATTGATCTTCCAAAAAACTTTTTGAAATCAAAACCAACACCGCTCTACAGAAACCTTCCCAACTGTCCATGACCGTGGACACGACTATTCGAATAGATTTACACTCTACATAGTTATACACTTTACCCACACCAAACGGGTACCCTACCCTGATCCTTACGGATCGTGGGTCGAGTAACCGGTCAAGACTCTGCGGATGGCACTCTAGTATAGGCCCTACCCTATGAGTTGTTCCCCTCAATACCAGGACGTCTAGATCAATGGACCAACCAAAGTGCCTTCCGACTCCTCGAGAAGGGGGAACTTTCAATGAGAGGCTCATATTATCGCTCGGATGATCTCGAGGGCAGTTTGCAATTCCTTCAGGTGACTGTCCCACAATTGACCCTTTTCATAAAGGAACCCCGGAATTCGAGGGAGATGATCCCTTATAAGTAGTCATGAGAATTCCCATACCAGAGTAGCAAACTTCAAATCTAGCCATGTCCTATTCCAGAGTAATGTTGTTGCATGGGTTAATTGTTCTAGCAAAACTGCAAAGAACTAGTTGTGTTTTTGTAAACCTTTTTCTTCCATCTTTCGTCCAGACTTATTGTAAAACAAAACCTTTTTCATTTCTCAAAATCCCCTTGGTAGGTCAAACCTCACCAAGGTTTTGCCATAAAACATTTTTGTAAAACTTTTCCAGGGTCTTCCCATCCTGTAGTTTTGCTTTGGCTAAAACGGAGTCTCCAAAGGGGTATGGTGTTGTACATCCTATACCATACTAGGTTAAGTAGGAGTCACCAAAAGGAGTTGTACTTATTAGTACGAATGGTATTAGCTGGAGGAGCCAAGCCACTACCAGGTATAAAACATTAAATAGTAAACCAATGCACTTCGTATAAAAGTAGATAAAACATGCATAAATAATTGTAGGACAAGGGCTTATGAGCAAGAAGTTGGGTTGTCTGTGATCAGCAATATGACAATATGTTCCTGTACTTCATCTTCTTAGAATATCATAATAACCAAAGTAATAACCATCTTCGTCGGTCTTCCATATAATCGCAACTATCATTGTGAGGCATCATACATGCAAGAAAACAAGGGCACAGTCAACACAAGGCATACACGCACTAATACAGTATAGCAAGAAAACATACAACACATTATTTACTTTAGTAGGTTTTGATAGATTGAGTTGGTTCCAATTGAAATACTATAATTTCCTTCATGGAAATTCCTTTATGACTTAATTGTCGAATACCACCTAATAAAGGGGTTTTGATCTAGGGATTGGGTCTGTATGATATCAATGTACAAAAATGATATCAACAGATAGGTATTGAAATAACAAAGCCAACAAAAGTGGTTTTATGATTTTATTAATATTCCTTAATTTGTTATGATTATTCTAGTGGGACTAACACTAGTTTAGGTCAATAAATCACCAGAAATTATCTATAGCTCAAATAAATATTTACTCAGAGGGTTTTGTATATACTGAAGTTTTTGATTTATTTAGAGTTGGAATCACTTCAATATAATTAACGGAATTCCCTTGGAAAATTCCAAAACTCAGTTTTGAACACAAATTGTCTTTTTATCCACATTTATTCTATAGTCTCAAATGGTAGAAGACCAATGGCATTGAATAGGTATTACAGATACCTTCCATACGAAATTATATTTACCATTTTTGGAGTTATAAATCTTCTAGAATGATTTATCTAGTGAAATAGCTATGGGAAGAGATGTTTAAATTACTAAAAATCAATCAGAGATCAATAAATCTTGAGCTCCTAGGTTTTGATAGGTATGGATATACTTCAGCAATGGAAGTTGGAATTAGGTTAGAACACATTTGTATTTGACCTAGATAAAATATTAAAGACAGATATGAGTTGATTTTGTAATTTTTACTAGGGGTAAACTAGGAAGCAATTTAATATGGGGCTAGTGTGGCATGAAAGATATCTCAAATACTTTTCAGGGTAAAAAGGTTTCAGGCCATATGAGTTAATAAAACTTTTTGTAGAAATTTATTAGTGAAATGGACACATCTTGGTAGATGATTTATTATAAATAAACTATTCACTATTTTGGTCTGATTCTTGTACTGTATGTTGAAGAACACATTTATGTATAAACTACAAAAACATATAGGAAATATCTTTCAGTTTCCATTATTGTTTGGGATTAAACCAAACGATAGACTTGCAGATATGAAGATATGATTAAAGCAAAAGATAGATGTGCCAGTTTCTACAGGAGAACGGGTGGGGTGAGCGAATTTGGCCCACCAGACAAGGGCAGTGCGCGGGCTACACGATTTGAACGGCCCATGGCGGGGCCCAACATCAGTGGGGGAAGGACCCTGAAGGGGTATGGGGTAGCATCAGAAGCACGATCTAGTAGTGATCGACGACTGCCCTCTGTCTTCCTCCCTTCGACGGAACGCAGGTGGGGGAACCCTAGGCGGCGGAGGAGAGGACTCGAGGAGGCTCACTAGAGGCCCGCAGGTGAAGGTGGGGTGGGAGAGGAGACGCGGTGGTTGACAGCGAGCTCGGGGAGGGGAAGAAATGTAGGGTTTGGCAACGGGAACATCCTCGCGCGAAGATGGTTGCGGGGAATATTTGGAAGCTCGTCGGCGCCACCATCTGGGGCTTCTGCAGGAAGAAATGGGGATAGGGTTAGCTAGGGAAAGTCGGGGAGGGTGGGAGAGATTGCGAGCTTGCCATCTACAAGCTTGACCAAGAGGACCTTGCCGGAGTTTGGCGGTGATTCTTGGAGAGCCATCCCTAGGCAAAGCGAAGAAGGGGATTAGATGCAGCAGATCCAGGGGATCTAATCTAGCTAGCATGTAGAGAGGGGAGATCAGGGATGAGAGCACCTCGAGTGGATCTTGGTAATCTCCGAGATGTTCTTCTTCTCTCCTTCTCGGTCGAGGAAGGGAAAGAGAGTGAGCAGGGGCTCTTGGGGAGGGTGTTTTGGTGGCCAGGGGGGAAAATTAGGGAGCAGGGACAGGTTGGTGGGCCTCTGGTGCATTTAAGGGTAGTGGGGAGGCCCATGGTTGACATGGCCTATGGAGAGAACTTCCGGAGTAGGGGAGGCCAGGGTGGTGCTGGGGGGTTTGTGGGCTATGTGCTCGACTAGATGAGTGGAGGTGAGGGTGGTGGCTACTGGTTTTGATATGCAAGATATTTTGGGGGCAAGGGATTGTTATCTCTCCTTTATTACTTACTCAACATCTATTAGACAAGGGAGGGGGCTGATACTATAGTGGTACATGACTAAGGGGGTGTGAGTTGTGCTGGGAAAGCTTGGTGGATCAGGTTGGGGAAAGTTTGGTGGGTTTTGAGTAGTGGACTTGATTGGTTTGGCAAATTTAAACTAAGCAAGGGTTATGGAGGAAGTACTTAAAGGAGTTATTGATAAGTTGAGGAAATGGTACTAGTGGGTAGATAATGTCATAGCACAACCCTAGGAAATGTTTGGTATTTTTCCAAGGATTATTAGTCCACTTCATCTCAAATATTCAAATAGTGCAGAAATGGTTCATAGAAGATCATTTGATATTTTTAGATTGGACATGGTTGGTTTTTTATGTGAGATGGTACTAAATACCATATTACACATTGGATATGATTTTTGGAATTTATTTTGAAGGAAAAGTATTTTTAAGCTATTATTTCTTGTTTCTGCCATTTAAGAAAAAGAAAAAAAAGAAATAATAAATGATCTCAAAACTATTTATTTTTGAGGTGGTAAGATAGGATATTATATATAGGCGTCAAATGTGCCTCGAGATGGAAAAGTAGTTTGGAGAAAAACAAACTTGGCTTTATAGGGAAGATTTTGAGAATTTTGCAAGGAATGAGGTTTAAATAGATTTAGGTTCCAATTAATTATGTAAATTATTTGTAAAATGATTATATCCAAGGTGTATGATGTCAAATTGAAGTATCCATCATTAGCCACCTAAGGTTTTGCAAAATAAGATGGATTTTGGAAGAAAACAAGGATTAGAGGATCTAGGACATTAATATTTTTATACCACCTAAACCAGGTTAGTGAGCTCAGATCTCACCTTGATGCAAAGATGGATAGTTAGGCCAAGTTATATAGATAATCATGGAAAAATGATTTGGGCTTGGTTGCATTTGAGGTGGTCTAGAAGTGATGGCCAACATTGTTGAAAATAAGGCTGCCATAGCAGATGAGTCATGATGCCTCTTAAACCGGGTGGGTTTAGGAAGCACAGAGGTCCATTGGAAACAAGTGAAGGGTGGATGGATATACCATCGTTAGTATATAATAACCATGCAAATAGTTGGTCCAAAAAGGATATCATATGGATTTGAGCTTCTGCTAAAGTAGGCAAGATCATAAGATTTGCAGAAAATATTGTTACCTTGATTACAAAACCATCAAGGATGAGTGGGTTCAAGAAGAGTTTAGCCAGGGGAAAGAGTGGGATTTGGTAGTACTACTGATGTATTACAATATGGTTCAAGTACATTCTCAAGAATGCACAGTTATTGGAGTAGGCGGGGTTCCAAAGATTGAATCTAGCTAAGGATTCCAAACTTAGCCAAATTTGGCAGATTGGTGTATTTTGACAAGTATGAAGGAGGGAAAGATTTGGAGAGGATGCAGGGGTCCATACTCATCATCAAGTGTATGATATTGGAGGATAGCTTGTGTAGATAAGATTTTGTGTTTGAAGTGGGTCTTTTATGGGTTGGATGCTAATGCAAAGGATTAGCTCAGGATTGATCTGGGTAAGTAGATTAGGGAGTCACTTAGGTGACTTAGGATATATCCAGCTTAGGAATCTTGGTTCAAGATCGGGTGATTTTAACCATTGGTTTGATCCTAAAGAATAGGCTCCTAGATTGGCTCATGCTACTTCCTGAGAAGACAAGTCATCACTCATAGCAGATCAAGGCAATTCATCAAATAGCAGATCAAGCCAATTCATCTTATCAAACTTATCCAACTTCTTATAAGCTTACCATCAAGCCTAGCTTGAGGTAAGGAGGGGTATTTTGAATAGTTTGTGTTTTAAAGTAAGATAGGGACGCCTTGTTATTTCTACCAAGATTGGAATGAAAAGATTTTTAGGAAACGTTTTGGAAAACCTAGAGGTAAGAGTAGTTGTAAGTTCTATTTTGAGAACATAAGGATATTATATATATGTATCTATAGTTTTGTTAATATAACTAGTAAAATATTTGGCTATGGGAAAGTCATCTTGGCTCAAGTTTGAAATGTCAGAACTATTGAGAATATGGAAGATGAGCCAAGACATCTCTTTTGAAAAATAGTTTTTGTCAAATGAGGTTGAGGTGGGAAGTATATTATCTAATACACAATCAGATGTATGTATACAAGCAAAAAAGTAAGCAAAAATTACATCATTAAACAACAAAATAGTTTTTGTTCCCCCTGATTTTTGCATTCTGGACAACAAATCAGGGTTGCTGAAATTGCGATGTTACAGATGTGATGGGCATTCCTCAAAGATTGCGACACGATCAAGTAACAAAGTTCATCCTTGCAATAGTCAGAAACAAAGTCTCCTTCTCCTTAGACCATGAGATCATATTAATCGTTGTTTCCTAAGGCTGCTCTAACTACATCAAACGTCACCCAGTGAAATGCTGATTATAAAGGTTTATGTTGGGTATTCTCGAGGTACAGGTTGAGGCCTATGCATCAATACCGGGATTTTTTCACCTAGTTACGGGTAAGATATAGTTAGGCCGACTTGGTGAGATTACATCCATAAATTTTTCAACATGTGACTAGGTCACGGGGTTGTAATATCGTGGTAACAAGTAAACAATAGTTGTCGGTAAAGAGATTGAACATGGTATGGACATACCTAACGATCGGATATTAAACAAGTAGTATCGAAGAAACATAGGCAATTGGACTCGATGTTTATGGTTCAAATGACATCATCAATTTGGAATGTATAGGGGTCATCATGGGCATCACGGTCCCGCTATTGATCATTGATAGATGTCAACACCTGGTTTTTTAATCCCAGATGCATGTTATGTCGTACATCGCAATCCCAGGATTACCATTTTTGTGAGACATAACAAAATTGGTAGAATAGTATGTCATCCATTACAAACCATAATAGTCTTACAAATAGTTGATCATAAGATCAAGTCTTCATACAAATCATAGCAGCGGAATAATAGCATAGTAGAGGCTCCATCTTTAGGGTCACATGTAATGTTGACGATGGGAGATGATCCTAGTTATCATAGGCGTCCTTCTTTCTATCCTCCTCATACTCTCCTTCGTAGTCTGGCCATGGGAATAGCCAGCGACAAAGCCATGAGTACTTTTAAGTACTCGCAAACTATCACTAAAGCAGTAATACCATTCTAGTAGGAATCCAAAGACCTAGGTTTGTTTGCAATAAGCCAATATTATTTCACAAGTACTTGGTAGTAAAGACCTAACTTTAGTTATCTAGATTACTTAACTAGGAACCTACTTTCATGTCCACATCCTTGTGGAGTCAAGTCAAAGTCATATTTCAAGTCAACAGTCATTTTGAAAACATCTTACAACGGAACAGTATGGCCATCCAACTGTCCATGACCGCGGACGCGGCTATTCGAATAGTTTGACACTCTACAGAGGTGGTACACTTTCACCACAACATTAGATACATCCATCAGGGATAACCCTGAATCATCATACATGGTATGCGGATAATCAACCCTAACCTTTCAATTACACACCCTAGTATAGGCACCTCCCCTATGAGTTTGGCCGCCTAGACATGACGATCTGTCATACTGGGAACTGCACAGGTGGGCATCATATTCACAAGGTAGCCTCAGCTCACCTCATTCTTCGAGGGAACCCATACTAAGACACAAAAACTTCCAGTTAAGCCCTACCCAGACTTGGGTATTGTGGTTGTACGGTAAAATTGAAATGGTATCGCATCCGAACCCAACCATTAGTTTTTATCAAATTCAGGGCACATACTCCAATCAATATCATCTTCAACTCATTGTGTTCCATAACACATGTCAAAACATTTCAATAGAATTACTCATCGTACCCAGGATTTCATAATCATTTTCTCCAAGTGTTCCCATCTATAGTGGTCAAGATTAGTTTAGCACTAGCATCTATCAATGAGGGTTTCACTATTGAGGGGTGCAAATCAAGTTTAACTACCTACATCAAGTTCCATGCTCTTGATGACCTCTTTCCTACTTTTCCACTAATCACCAATTAATTAACTACTTGAGTAACTTTGATAAATTGGAGAAAAGATAAAGCTTCCAAGTAAAACTTGGGATGGGTATAATCAAGGTGGTATCATAATAGTATGCATAGTGAGTTTTGCATGGTATAGCTTAGCTTACTTGCCTTCGTGGGTACAGTGGTCATAGTTCTCTTCCTCTTCTTCGTAGAATTCTTCCTCCCCGTAGCCCGGATTGGTACTAGCGTCTATAAATAAATACGAGGTACACAATCTCCAAACAATACTTAATTACTTCTATTTAGCACACAAGGATCCACACTAGATGATCTAGCATCATCTCTATCATTACAAGAAAAGAGTGACAAGATTTGATTATCTTAATTTAGAAAAGTGATTTCTACTAATTGAAAACTACTTAAGATTTAATATTCTCCAATTAAAATATGGGATCATATTGACACATGTCATCACCACATATTTCAATACTTGGGAATGTGATTTAAATTGGTTGGCCTAAATTGCAAAGTTTAACATTACAATTTATAATATTTGTGTGACTAGAAATGACTATAAAGCCATTCTTTAATTTTGGTCCAGGACTACTGCATGTAAATCTATATATTTTTACATATTCAGGTAGATCATGGTCAATGTGCTTTTTGAGAGTTGGAATCAACTCAAAATCATTTATGGTTGATTTTAAAAAATATTTGAAGTGGTAAAATATACTGTTTTGTTATTTTTACTAAGGATTATCTATAAATTCAAACTATTTGAAACCAACGGGAGTGTTTAGAGATTTTCATATACTTTCTAACAAAATTGAATTCATTCCATTTGGTTCAGTGAATCTTCCTGAATTGATTTTCAAATTTACATATAGTATAGGATTTTGAAATAAAAGAAAGACCTAAGTTTAATCTGTGGGATACGCACGGGAAAACTAACGGGCCAGTACAACTACATAGTGCGCGTGCAGCAAGCGGCACCAGGGTTGGTCCCACACATCAATGGCTCATTTAACGCAAAGTGGTATCCTTCAATATAGACCGCACGATTAGAGCACGATCGATGGCTCCGTGTCGTCGTCTCCATCGCACGGGGCGCGCGAGATGCTAACCCTAGCGCTATGGCGGGGGTCATCGGGGGCTTACCAGGGCTCCAGCTAGGTCCAGTGAGTTGGGCGAATGAGAGAGTCGATGACGGTGTTTCGACTGGTGGTCGTGGAAGCTCCTGGGGCGGCTCCTAGCGCTGGTTCTTCTTCTTCACTACAGCGGCAAGCTCCAGTTAAATTCTAGCGGTGTGGTGCTCGTCTTGCTCCAGGGACGGGTCAGAGAGATTGCTGGGTGAGAGGGGAGTGAAATGGTGTGCGTTTTGAGGTAGGGGAGGGCTCTATTTATACTAGGGCGAAGGGGACACGACGGCATGGATCAGGATCGTCGGTGATGTTGTTATAGGACGCTATCGGCATGGCCAAGGGTGTAGGTTGACGCAGGGCTTTATGGTGGTCGCCATGCGTACAGTGGAATGGCGAGGCGCGGTCTCCATTGTTCTAGAACCTCCGTGCTCTGCTTCGGTACCATCGGCATTCTTCATGGAGTACGGTGGTCACGGACCGTGCGTGGACAAACGATCGTGTCTGGGAGATTGCGGGCATCGCGGCGAACTTATTGGCGTAAGGAGAGAGCGAGGCATGGCGTGGTCACGCGGGATTGCTCGGTGCTCTAGCATGGCGATTGGCATGGTTGAGTGTTAAATGGGCGCGGCTGCGCTAGCGTCTCCACTAGTGGTCGTTGGTCGAGGAGTGCGTAGGCAGTGGCGGTGAGGTCATAGCTACCTCCTAGTCATCATGGGCAACGGTGGCGCGGTGTGTAGCAGCGTGTCCGCGTCGGGGTGACATGGGTGAGCTCGGGTATGATTTCCACTAGTCACAATGGTGAGTTAGAGGAGCTGAATTGCATGGGCTGGTACTGGGAGAGTTAAGGGCGAGTAGTGGAGGCTCGGTGAGGTCACAAAGATGATCACAAGATTGATCAAAACAGTGAATAGTTGGTAAGGTTGTACTCTGATCACCAAGTGTTTGATTAAATGGCCGCAAGAACTAAACCTTTGAATTTTCCAAATATTTTCGGTGGGTGTTCTGGTCATAAGCTTGGTAGTCTCTGGGTGCAAGGGTTTGCTAAGTGGTGAAGGTTTTAGTGGTTTTCCAAAAATGACCATCTTGATGCATAAGATAGATTCAATTTTGAATTGCCTCTCAAATGGATTTGAAATTGTTTCTGCAAGATTTGAAAGATCCATTGTGTTCAGTGTTACTTGGTCTAGCAAGGGGAGAAAAGAAATGGAATTGTTTCTGTTTGAAATCATTTGCTAGAGATGCTCAAAGTGAGGTAAGTGTTAACTTTTGCAAAAATGACCATTAGGTCATATGCTTCATATATTGATTTTCTTTTCTTTTGATCTGGTATGGATTTGACCTAGATGATATGGTTTTGATCTTTAAACCATTTCTCATCATTTACAACAAACAAACATTCATACACATTCATAAAACACATGCATTAAGATAGTGTTTATTGTTAAAAGCTTTTGTTAACCTTCGGTTGATTAGAAATTGATATCCTTATTAATATTTCTGAGATGTTACAAACCTTCCCCCCTCAAATAGAATCTCGTCCCGAGATTCAGGAAAAACTAGGAACTAAAGAGATTGGGAAACCCAGTACTGATGTAATCTTCTCCTTCCCAGGTGGCTTCTTCTTCAGTATGGTTGCTCCACTGAAATTTGAGAAACTTGATACTCCTGGCCCGGGTCGTTCTGAAAGCTTCTTCCAAAATACGAACGGGTACTTCACGATAGGTTAAATCCGGGTTGATCTCAACGGCTTTGTGATCGATGTTCTTGAAAACTTCCGTCTTCTCTGGAATTTCCATGCATTTCCGAAGTAACGAGATATGAAACACATCATGAATGGCTGACATCTCTTCCGACAGTTCTATCTGATACGACTTCTCCTAGGTGACTTAAAATCTTGAAGGGTCCAATATAAGATAGATTCAATTTTGAATTGCCTCTCAAATGGATTTGAAATTGTTTCTGCAAGATTTGAAAGCTCCATTGTGTTTAGTGTTACTTGGTCTAGCAAGGGGAGAAAAGAAATGCAATTGTTTCAGTTTGAAATCATTTTCCAGCGATGCTCAAAGTGAGCTAAGTGTTAACTTTTGCAAAAATGACCATTAGGTCATATGCTTCATATATTGATTTTCTTTTGTTTTGATCTGACCTAGATGATATGGTTTTGATCTTTAAAACATTTCTCGTCATTTACAATAAACAAACATGGCATTGCAAACATTCATACACATTCATAACACACATGCATTAACATAGTGTTTATTATTAAAAGATTTTGTTAACCCTAATTTCGGTTGATTAGAAATTGATATCCTTATTAATATTTTTGAGATGTTACAAACCTTCCCCCCTTAAATAGAATCTCGTCCCGATATTCAGGAAAAACTAGTAACTAAAGAGATTGGGAAACTCAGTCCTGATGTAATCTTCTCCTTCCTAGGTGGCTTCTTCTTCAGTATGGTTTCTCTACTGAAATTTGAGAAACTTGATACTCCTGGTTCGGGTGGTTCTGAAAGCTTCTTCCAAAATACGAACGGGTACTTCACGATAGGTTAAATCCGGGTTGATCTCCACGGCTTTGTGATCGATGTTCTTGAAAACTTCTGTCTTCTATGGAAATTCCAAGCATTTCCGAAGTAACGAGATATGAAACACATCATGAACGGCTGACATCTCTTCCGATAGTTTTTATTTGATACGATACTTCTCCTCGGCGACTTAAAATCTTCCGTCAGCATAACTCTTCTTTCTGGATTGAGCGGTTTAGGTGCTCACGGATCTTGTGAATCTTCTCTTCGGCTTATCGTAGGGGGTCTGGTCCGAATATCTGACTCTCCTCCTACGTCGTAAATGTATCTATAATTTTTGATGCTCCATGCTTGTTTTATATCATTTGTCTTATGTTTTGTCTACACTTTGAGGTATTTTTATACACTTTCTGGAACTAACCTATTGACAAGATGTCGCAGTGCCAGTTGCCTGTTTTCTGCTGTTTTTCAGAAAAGCTAAAAAATGAATATTCTTGGAATTGGACGGGACAAAATCCAATCTGCCTATTTTCCCCGGAGCAATATGGAAACGCGAAGTAGAGACGGAGGAGGACACTAGGGCGGCCACACCCTATGGTGGCGCGGGTGGCCCTGGTGGCGCCACTAGGGGGTGTGGGCCCCCTGGCCCTCCACCGACCTTGCCCTTCCGCCTATAAGAAGCCCGCTATGAGAAAACCCTAGATGAATCGGCCTCCATCCATAAAAAGTTCTGCTGCACCACCGCCACCGAAGGGAAGATTCGGGGGACAGAAGTCTCTGTTCCGGTACCCTGCCGGGACAGGGAATTGCCCCTGGATCCATCTCCATCGATCTCCACCAGCATCTCCATCGCCATTGCTGATTCCCATGATGATGAGGGAGTAGTTCTTCCTCGAGGCTAAGGCTCTACCGGTAGCTATGTGTTCATCTCTCTCTCTCTGTGTGCGTGATCTTATTGGGATCATGAGCTTTGTAATCAAGTAGATCTACTATTCTACTCAAGTTCTTTAATAGATCTCCGGCTCTCCCCACGTGTGTGAAAGTGACAGCATGCACACCGTGTGGCACTTAGGCTAGATATTACATAAATACTTATCATGAGTTATGTTTGGAGTTGGATGTCTTTATGAAATTGTGGTGTTTGTCGGAACCATCTAGTGCTCAAGGTGATAGTGTGGGGTTATCTAGATGGGAAAGCGAACTTTGAGGTGTGCTGTTATAGCCCTACCTTGGAATAGAGTGTCCAACCGGAGAGTAGTTCAAAGTAGTATCATGAACAGAAGATATTTATATGAGAGTATCCACTAGTGAAAGTATGATCCGTAGGCCTTGTTTCTAAGCATCGAAACACCATTTACAACTAGCTTTGTTACATGTTTTCTTGTTTCCATCTTTATTTCAGATTGCCTTTAGTTTATTACTTCCCATCAAGATCTTTTCCGATCACCGTTACCACTTATATTCATCCATATCACTTGTATTTCACTATCTCTTCGCCGAACTAGTGCACCTATACACCTGACAAGTGTATTGGGTGTGTTCGGGACACAAGAGACTTCTTGTATCTTAATTGCAGGTTTGCTTGAGAGGGATACCTTTGACCACTTACTCCCTGAGTTCGATAAACCTTGGGTAATCCACTTAAGGGAAACTTGTTGCTGTTTTACAAACCTATGAACTTGGAGGCCCAACCACTGTCTACAAGAATAGAAGTGCGTAGACATCATTCTCTTTTTTGGCACCATTGCCGGGGACTAAAGAAGAAGAAGCTCGCACGTCAACCACGCACCATCAATCTTTTCTGGCGCTGTTGCCGGGGAGGTAAGGTAAAAGGTACTCACATCCTCATCCTCTTGGTGTGTGAGTGATCGAAGTTATTTCCTTTAGATACTACAATTATATATTTTTGTTCCTTGTTTTTATTTTCACTAGTTAGGCTTAATGGAAAACAACAATAAAACTAGAGAGTTTTTTACTATTTTTCCTAAGTTAGAACATGAATGGTTTGAAAAGAAAAATAAAAAACCTATGTAACTCTCTTTGCATTATAATAGAAATGTTATTAGTATGAATTTTTTGAACACCATTGTTCCTAATGCTATGGAAACGTCTAAGCTTGGGGAAGCTAGTTTTTATGAAAAAGATCATTTTAGTTCCCTAGCTTTAGGGAGGAAAATTTTCTCTTATGATACTTTATCTCCCATATGTGGTAATTCTAATGATGCTTGTGATATTTTAAATCCACATGCTGAAAGTGTCCCTTTTAAAATATCTATGAATTTTTGAACGTGTTATGAATAACTGCTATTTTGGAGATGGAACTATCCATCCTGGTGATCATTTACTCTTTATACATGAATTATGCGAGTTGCTAAGGTTTGCAGGTATTTCAATGGACCAAGTTAAGAGGAAGTTATTCTCTTTATCACTTAGGGACAAAGAAATGGAGTGGTATGAGCTACTAGATAATCCTCATCATTTGGAGTGGAAGGAACTTGAATCTCTCTTTTACTCTAAATTTTATCTTCCTCATGAAATTCATAAAGATAGGAATTATATTTATAATTTTCATCCTAATAAGGGAGAAAGTATTGCCCAATCTTGGGGGAGATTGAAGTCACTAATGCTCAAATGTCCCATTCATGAGCTCCCCAGTAATATTGTTATTAATAATTTTTATGCAAGGCTTTCAAGACTTTACAAGGACTATCCAGATACCTTTTTAGAGGGATCCTTCACAAGTAAGGAGGTAAAATCTAAGTGGTATCTTCTTGAAAAAATTCAAAGCAATACTGAAGATTGGGATAACGACAAAGGTAAAGAACTAGGTATAAACTATGAGTATGATTGCTTTAAGTCTTGCGCTGAAACAGCTGATTTTCAAGAGCTTAGTGCTAGATATGGTTTTGATCCTCGAATTCTTCTTGATTGTTGTAGAACCTTTGCTTCCCATATTAATACTCCTAAAGAAAAGTGGGACATGTATCATGAACCTTTTAAAGACACTTGCGTGGAAAATGAAACTGTTATTAATGATTGGAATAAACATGCTCAAACTTCTGAAAGTACTATTTCTTATAAGCATGTTAATTTTTGTGGAATACATAGACCTTGTGAAAAGAATCAAATCGGAGAAGGATATTGTATCACCCACTGGAATGAAAAAACTAGAATGTGGTATAACGCTCTAAATGATCTTAGTAAAAAAGTTTGTGCCCTTTATCATTTTATTTGTGAACTTTGCTTTGAAGTGGGTCATTTCAATTTTCAATTCTCAGGCCATAATAATACTGCACGTTTGTATTGTGATAACGTGATAACTGATAATCAACATGATGAACTTACATTGTTTTTGGGGTGTGAAGAGTTATCAAGAAGAACTTCTTTGGTAGACATGAGTACTTTTGATATGAATAGCGTCCTGCATGGTTGTCATCTTTATTGTGTTGAAAACATCCACGCAAATACTTACATACAAAATCTTATAAAATATGATATTTTAGCAAATTATGACAGGACTGATATATGTTTTTTTCTTATTAATGAAAAGGAGGAATCCTCCAAAGTTTCTTCTATTGTCTCTAACAATAAACCAGGATATGTGGAGAATCTTCCTTTTAAGGCTCTCCCTCCTAAAGAGGAGAAGAAGAATAAGAAGAATAGGAGGAGTAAAAAGGAGAGAGGAAACAATATTTTCCCCTAAGCATGTTGCTCCTATCATAGTTTTTGCTGATGAGTCTGAACTAGATGATGTTCCTATGCCTGTTACCTATAGTAGTGATGATGATTGGGAAAAGCACACAACTTTTGATATTGAAAATATCTTTGGTACCAATTATAAAAATGATGATATTAATAATTGTTGTGCTATTAGAACTATCCATGTCCCTTCCCATGATGATATGTTTACAAATGAACACACTTTGGAGGATAGCTATTATATTTCTTATGATGATACTATACCTCCAATGTATGGTGATTACAATGATGAATATGATATTTTCAGTCCACCTAATATTGAGGAGAAAATTAATTATTATTGCAATATGCCTCCTATATTTGATGATTACGGTGATGAGAATAGAAATGATAGCTATTTTGTTGAATTTTCTCCCACTACAATTAATAAGAATGCCTATGCATATGTGGGGAGTAATAATAATTATATGCATGTGGTTCATGATAAGAATGTTTTATGTAATAGTTATATTGTTAATTTTTTTCATGTTTCTACTGAAAGTTATTATGAGAGAGGGAAACATGGTCTTATGTATCTCAACAATATTAAGTTTACCCTCTTTATGTTGAAAATCTTGAAGTTGCACTTGTTTTGCTTTCCTATGCTTGTTGCTGTGTGCTTTCATGAATTTTTTCTTTACAAGATTCCTATGCATAGGAAGTGGGTTAGACTTAAATGTTTTGAATTGGCTTCTTGATGCTATATTTTACTTCAATTCATATTTCTTATGTGAGCTTCTTCTCAAACTATGAAGCCTAACTTAAAGGTGTTAAAGAAAAGTATTGAAGGGAATATGCCCTAAGAGGCAATAATAAAGTGTTTATTATGTGTATTCCAAGTATATGATAGATGTTTATTTTGCATGCTATAATTGTATTAATACGGAAATGTTAATACATGTGTGTTTAATAAATAAACATAAAGTTCCTAGTTATGCCTCTATCATAAACTAGCTCGTTGATTAACAAGATGATCACAGTTGCGTGATCATAGACATTGGATGTTGTTAATAACGATATCACAACATTAGTGTAATGATGTGATGAACATTCATCCGAAGTATAGCATTACGATCAAAGTCATTGAGTTTATATTTCTATAAACAACTTACGAAGTGATCCTAATCCTTAGACTATGAGATCATGGCAATCACTAACACTGGAAGAGTTTCTTGTTGACATCAAACATCACACCATAACTGGGTGATTATAAAGATGGCTTCAAAACCACTAAAGTGTTATGTTGAGACTCATGGATAAAGGGTGGAATTTGTTCATCCCGATGATGGATAGATATACTCTGGGCCCTCTCGGTGATATCACATTGGTTAGCTTGCAAGCAAGTGATTTGATCACTCGAATGTTATATCACAGGAACAAGAAAAGAGTGCATGTTAGTAACGGGATCGAACTAGGTACGGAGATACCGATGATCGAATCTCGGACATGTAATATATCGTGAAACAAAGGGATTAAGATACAAGTGTAAAAGGTTCCGATGATCACAGGAAAGTCATCCTTGAATGTGTGGGAGTCTGTATGGATCTCCAGGTCCCGCTACTGATTATTGATCAGAGAAGGGTCTCGACCATGTCTGCATTATTCGCGAACCGTAGGGTGACACACTTAAGGGACACTGACATCCAGTTCGAGCAAATGTTTCATGCCGAAAAGAATAACAAGCGCAGGAATTTATTTCACTAGATACCAAAACAGGTTTTCGGGTGAAATTGCGAAAGTGTTTTTGCATGTGAAATAGAATTCTAGCAAGGGGTTATATGTGAATTTTTGTCATTAAACTAATTGACAAAATTCTGAATAAATAAAATGAGTTTTATTTATTGAGAGTTTGCATTAAATTTGGTGGAAATTTAATAGCAATTTTGAGTGGGATTTTGAGTGGAGGAATTTGAAGAGGATTCTGTGAGTGCAGTGTCCACCCACATGAATGAGGGTAGGGCAAGGGGCATCCCCCATGCGCCGGCCACCCCCTTGGGGTTCCCCCCTCTCCTATAAAAGGCGCCCCTCTCCTCACTTCTCACTCACACTTCCTCGTGAAGGATCTCTCTCCCCCTCTAGAATTTATCCCCCATGGTCTCGGACTAGCGAGATAGATGTTCCCGGTGGCTATTCGGCAAGAAATGGTTTTGCTTCCGCTGCATCGCTGGAGCGAGGAGGCGGAGGTTGCTCGGTTCCTCGGACGTGTGTGCGAGCACGGATGCGCTGCTGCTTTGGGGCGCTAGGACTTCCTCTCGATCTTGAGATCGGCAAGAGATTGTCTACATCAACCACGAGTTCAACTCGTTAAGCTTTGTCGGTCTTCAAGGGTATGTTCTCTACGGATATACATCTGCTCGTTGTTTGTATCTAGTAGATAGATCTTGGTACATAGTTCCCATCGTAGGAAATTTTTTGTTTTCTATGCTGCGAACCCTTCAAGTATTTGTTGGGAGATAACCCAATAGTTTTATTGAGTCTTGGAAGTTATTACTTCTGTAGTAACCTCTTCTTATCCTTTTTATTTGATTTTGGTGCCAAGAATAACTTCTAATGAGAGAGAAGTAAGATTTTGGGAAGTTGCTGTCCCGAAAAAGATTTCCGTGCTTCACTGTAAAGATTCTTAAAAAATCTTTGTATGGTGGATTGAGCTGTAATTTTATAATTAAACCCCCCAGGATGTTATATAACTTTCGTTAGTTCAACACTTTTTGATTTGAGCAACAGAAGGTCTTCAAAAAAATCGGTTTCTACCTGCTAGTCCGTTTTGACAGATTTCTGCCATTATTTGCATTTGCCTTTTTATTGATTTATTTTTTAGTTCTCTTTGGGAAATTGATCTTTTTAAGGAATTGCTATAGTAGCTTGTGTTTTTAATGAAAGTTTTGCTGTTTTGAAACTAAACCTAAAGATTTATTACTTTTGAATGCACTAATGTTGCTAATGAACTTTGTGTGAAGTTTTGTATGAAGGAAATTTCCAGGTGTAGGGGAATAATGATGTAATAAGATGAAGAATGGACATAAGATCAAGCTTGGGGATGCCACCCGGTGTCACCCCAAGAAATATTCAAGAGGTACAAGCGTAAAATCTTGGGGATGCCCAAGGCATCCCCTTCTTCATCAATAAAAATCTCAGGTCTTTCTAGACACTTCGTTTTTATTGCTTCATGCATTGTTGTGTTGTTCTTGGAGCGTCTTTGTTTTTTTTGTTTTTGGTTTGCTTGAATAAACTTGGTTGATCCCATCACACTTATTTTGGAGAGAGACACACTCTATTTTCATTGCCTAGAACACTCTAGTTTTCACTCTTATTGTCTTGTGAGTGTTCTCCTTTGCTAGCACTGTGTTTAGCCTTAGTTTTCTTATGCCTTTTGCTTAGAACTTTTTAGTTCTTCTTTTTGGATTTGTGAGACAAGCTCACTGATCTTTGTTGAGTATTATCTTTGTGAGTTGTTTCAAATAAGTTGATTGGTGTTGGAAGAGAGTAGAAAGTTTCATGCTTATAGTGGTACAAAAGGAAGCTTGTTTTGACTGTGACTTAGACTTTATCATGTCATGCTAGATGTTGTTTTGACCTTATTCTTAGTTATTATTGTTGTATCATGACTTGTTCCAAACAATTAGGATTGGTTAATGTGCCTTGAAAGAATCATGCGTTGTTTTAGCATACAAAAGCATAGTATTGTGGTATTCTCCTTTGATGATTTGTTTGGGTTGACTTGGCACATGCTCACACCATGTTATAACTATTAACAAGTCACCTTAGCTTCTATGATAATTTAGTTTTTGACTTGTAGTACCACTTTATGCTTTGATTAGTAATGCTTTGTCGCTCTGCATGATTATGGCCATTATTGCTCTCTTAGTTGATCGCTCCCAGTCTTTTGCTAGCCTCCACTTGTATGAGTAAGCTCTACTCATGCATCCAACTCCCAATAAACCAAGTTATTCCAAACTGTCCACTATAAATTCCTATGCATGGTGTGTTACACCATTCCAAGTATATTCTTGTTTTATCTATCTTCCAAATTAAACTTGTTATGTGAAAATAAGTGATTAAAGCTCTCACAAACTTGATGGCACACTTTATTTTTCATGCCCCTAATAAACTTGAATAATTCTGTCATCTCTGTTGTATATTCTTGCACTTATAATTTGGGAATTAGCAGAACCGTGCTATCACGGGGAGCGCTTTGAACACTTGTAAATATCTACCTAGTTGATATCATGCTCTTTTGTTTATGGATGTCGTCAATGTGAACTAAAAGGGGAGCTTGTAAGTCCATGGAGTTATGTATATGTGTTAGAGAAACTCCTGGGCCGCTAGCCTAAGCCATGCCTAATCATGGTGGAAACTTGCAACATCACCATAGTGAGAAATCTATGAATCATTGTTCTTATAAAAAAAGAGATAGAAAAAAATATTGAGAACAAGAAAACAAACAGATGAGAAAAAAGGAAAGAGAGAAAAAAGCACCATTTTCGCATGGTAAATAAGAAGATTCCTGAGATGCTCATTATCTTCTTTCCTTGTCATTTTGATATGGGATAGCTCCTGTATCATGTGGCAAGGGGTACCCCGTTGGCGGTTCTCTATGATACACATATACTTACTATCACAAGAAATTACCGGTAACTAAAGTTTAGTAGCATGAGGAGTGGCCCTCGAACTCAAGGGACATGAGATTTCCAACTTATACTTTGTCAAGCATATATTCCATACTTTGTTCACTTTAACCTTAATCACTTCAAGATTCTTATGATACGGTCATTGAGAGCTGAAAGCTAACAAGTACCATAATTTTTGGAAGCTCTTCATGAAACTTGAAATCCCTTCTTCCTTTTGAAGGGCCTTTCTTCCACTTTTATATTGAGTCTCCACCTTCTATCCTTAGGCACCAATTAAGAGAGCATAGTTGTCATTCTTAGTTTTATGTGCATTGTCCCAAAATTTATTGATTGTTTCATAATGTTGATATTGCTTGTTCTTGAATTATTTGTATCTAGTCACCCTTATGAACTTTGAAGGTGTCCTATGCATTTATGTTTTGCTACTCCATGAGGGACAATCTGAATGCCACTATGCTATGTTTTCTGTATGTGAAACAAAAAAACGTCTCTCAATGCATTGTTATTCATGAATCTTTGTTTGTATCCTTTCATGTTGCAGCATAGTTACTTTTTCTTATTGTTAGAACTTCATCTTTCATGCTCATGTTTAGAGTACTTTGATCCCAACTTTCAATGCTTGCAAATGGTTTGATCATGATTGTGATGGTGCATGTCACCTCAAAAATTATTCTTTTTATCACTTACCTACTCGAGGATGAGAAGGAGTTAAGCTTGGGGATGCTTGATACGTCGTAAACATATCTATAATTTTTGATGCTCCATGCTTGTTTTATATCATTTATCTCATGTTTTGTTTACACTTTGAGGTATTTTTATACACTTTCTGGAACTAACCTATTGACAAGATGCCGCAGTGCCAGTTGCTTGTTTTCTGCTGTTTTTGGTTTCAGAAAAGATAAAAAATGAATATTCACGGAATTGGACGGGACAAAAGCCAATCTGCCTATTTTCCCGGAGCAATATGGAAACGCAAAGCAGAGACGGAGGAGGGCACCAGGGCGACAACACCCTATGTTGGGGCGGGTGGCCCCTGGTGGCTCCACTAGGGGGTGTGGGCCCCCTAGCCCTCCATCGACCTTGCCCTTCCGTTTATAATAAGCCTCTGATGAGAAAACCCTAGATGAATCAGCCTCCATCCACAAAAAGTTCCGCTGCGCCGCCGCCATCGAGGGGGGGGATTCGGGGGACATAAGTCTCTGTTCCGACACCTTATCGGGACGGGGAATTGCCCCCCGAGCCATCTCCATCAATCGCCACCACCATCTCGATCGCCGTTGCTGATTCCCTTGATGAGGAGGGAATAGTTCTTCCTCGAGTCTAAGCGCTCTACCGGTAGATATGTGTTCATCTCTCTCTCTCTCTCTCTCTCTCTCTGTATATATATATATCTACGTGTGATCTTATTGGGATCATGATCTTCGTAATCAAGTAGATCTACTCTGCTACTCAAGTGCTTTAATATATCTCCGGCTCTCCCCACGTGTGTGAAAGTGACAGCGTGCACATCGTGTCACTTAGGCTAGAGATTACATAAATACTTATCATGAGTTTTGTTTGGAGTTGGATGTCTTTATGAAATTGTGGTGTTTGTCGGAACCATCTAGTGCTCAAGGTGACATTGTGGGGTTATCTAGATGGGAAAGCGAACTTTGAGGTGTGCTGTTATAGCCCTATCTTGGATTATAGTGTCCAACCGGAGAATAGTTCAGAGTAGTGTTATGAAGAGAAGATATTTATATGAGAGTGTCCACTAGTGAAAGTATGATCCCTAGTCCTTGTTTCTAAGCATTGAAACACCATTTACAAGTATATCTGTTACATGTTTGCTTGCTTCCATATTTATTTTAGATTGCCTTTAGTCTATTCCTCCCCATCAAGCTCCTTTCTGCGACCGTTACCACTTATAATCATCCATATCACTTGTATTTCACTATCTCTTCGCCGAACTAGTGCACCTATAAACCTGACAAGTGTATTGGGTGTGTTGGGGACACAAGACACTTCTTGTATCTTGATCGCAGGGTTGCTTGAGAGGGATACCTTTGACCACTTCCTCCCTGAGTTCGATAAACCTTGGGTAATCCACTGAAGGGAAACTTGCTACTATTCTACAAAGCTCTGCACTTGGAGGCCCAATAACTATCTACAAGAGTAGAAGTGCATAGACATCATACGGCACTTCCATACAAAAATTCAAATGGGGCCATTTGCAAAATGGCCTGATAACTGTTGTTGTTGTATGAGAATTATGCGAAAGGCGGGCAGTCTTCCCATTTGGATCCATATTCTAGTACGCAAGCTCTCAACATATCCTCAAGTATCTGGTTTACTCTTTCCGTTTGTCCATCGGTCTACGGGTGATAAGTTGTGCTGAAGTTCAGTTTGGTTCCTAATCCTTCTTGTACTTTCTTCCAAAATCCTGAGGTAAACTAGGTTCCTCGGTCTGATCCGATGGTCTTGGTGGTTACGTGCAGACCGACTATTCTAGCAATATATCACTATGCTAGCTTCGAGCTTTGATAAGTGGTCTTGACTGGTATGAAATGAGATACTTTGGAAAGTCTATCCACTATGACCCAAATAGAATCATTTCCCCTAGTAGAGGTAGGCAAACTGGTGATGAAATTGACATGGTTATACCCTACGGGTACGTAACTTCAGCATACCTAGTCCAGCCCAAGGAAGGCCCACGGCAGACATACGCTGGCCCATGAAGATTTTCGGGTGGCCAAGGCCCATGACGTCTTCGGATCCTTGGAGAGCAAGACTAGAGGAGATAGGAAATTCAAAGGGGTAAAACCCTAGAACTTGTAATCGACTAGGACTACGCCCGGGACCTGCCTAAGTCTATATAAAGACCAGGAGGGCACGTCCTAGAAAAAACTCGACTCATACTTTCGCACACGCATCCACGCAGATCGAATCTGTGCACCCTGTAACCTTCGGTTCCGCCGTAATCAAAGAGCAGACAAGCAGAGTAGGGTTTTCCCTCCGGGGGCCTGAACCTGGGTAAATCTCGTGTCCCCTGGTTGCTTGTCTGTTAACCGTGCCACGATCTCCAGCATCCCCATCTTCTCCAAAACCCAAGTCCATAACAATGGGCATTGACGAGATTAAACCTCGTCAATTGGCGCCGTCTGTGGGAACTGGGGCTACTGATTGTGCGGTCGTGACGGTTCCGACCCGATCGATCTACAACTCCGCGGCGACGGAGAATCACCTCCTCTTCAGCGCTTTTGACTTCACCGCCCACTCGCCGGCTACCATGAAGGATTTCGAGCCCGTAGGCGACGGACTCGAAATCTTGTTCGGGAGATTCTGCTTCCAGGTGGGACAAACCGGCACCCTCCGCCTCCCTGAGCGGATGCCCGTGCCGTCAATCAGGCCCGCTTCGTGGGCTCCACACCCCATGCTACGCACGTCACCATCAACAGATGAGTTCTACAGCAGCAGCTGCTGCAACTCCGATCTGTGTGATCCACCTTCGGATGAAGGGACCTACGGTTCCGGATCCGAAAGCTGCGGCAGCAGCCAACCAATCTGCAGGCGCTATCTGTGCGCCGCAATCATCCAAACCGACGAGGAAACGCCTAACCCGCAACCCAACCCCAACCCGCAGGATAGAAACGGCGAAAACGGTGGGAACGGAAGAAGTCGGTCCCCCCACCCAATGGGGAAAACAGTGGCCACCTCATCCAACTTAGCAAAGAAGGATGGGTCGAAGCACGCCGCGCCGTCGCAGGCGAAATAGTCCTACCTCTGGACTCCCCACGTGATCTGCTGAGGGCATACCACTATCTCCTCATCGAGGAGCACAAGAAACAAGTCAAGATGCAGGAGACGCTCGACAAACGCAAGCAAGCAGCCTCCGAGTCCAGCGCACGACGAGCTGCGCTCTCCGCCGCGGCACCCGGCTCTAGCACAAACGGAAACTAGGGAAACAAGCACCGCTCTCGGGTGGATAACATGGACCCGAAGGAGCGGAGTGACGTGACCCGAACTCTCCACACATCGTTCATGGATATGGACGCTGACGGCAATATCATCCCGAAGACGCCACAAGCTGCGATCATGGCAGCCACTGCGTATCTCACGGCTCACCCACCTCCGGAGGGGGACCCGAAAAGGGCCATGCATAGGTCCGCACTCACCGGACTAGGACTAATCGGAGGTGCGCTCCACGAAGACGCTCCCGTGGAACCGAAGAAGAAAGCTCCGGCCAGGCGCAACCGGAGTCCCACCCCCTCATCCGAAGAGGAAGAGGAGAACGATCTTCCCCGAAGGAAGAAGAGCTCACACCGCCATAAAAGCTACTATGACGCCAGACACAAGCTTACACAACGCAAGATCGATAAAGCACGCGCTAAACGCGCATGCTCGTCTGAATCTGAGATGGATGAAGACGAAGGAGAACTCTGCGGGGCTCGATGCTTCAGCAGATCCGTTCGGCGAACACAGATGCCACGCAACTTCAAGCTTCCTTCGGATACTCCGAAGTTCAACGGCA
Organism: Avena sativa; assembly: GCA_916181665.1. Lineage (NCBI taxonomy): Eukaryota > Viridiplantae > Streptophyta > Magnoliopsida > Poales > Poaceae > Avena > Avena sativa. Next base: position 47,086,600 of record OV702279.1, on the reverse strand, counting down.
CGCAAGATAAAAGTCCTGGCTCAGTGACCATCTGTCATCCGTCAAACTTCACGGAGGCAACAAAGAAACCGCCATGCAATGCCTTCAGCTGCAGCTAACAGGCGCGACACGGGTCTGGCTTAGCAGCCTATCATCAGGATCCATCCGAAGCTGGGAGGAGCTCGCTTACAGCTTCATCCGAAACTTCAAAGGCACCAGCAAGAGGCCCGCCTCAATCAAAGAGTTGCGAGCCTGCACTCAGAGAACGGGTGAATCCATTCGCTCGTACATACTACGCTGGTCTACAACCAAGAACTCCGCAGCACACATCTCCGAAGAAAGGGCCATCGACGCCTTCAGGGACGGTGTCAAGCGCCCAGACTTCAAGGAGAAACTTGGACGTGTAAATCCCAAGACACTCGACCAGCTCATGGAAATCGCCAACCGTTGGGCAGCCGGCGAAGATTGCATCCAGCGGGCGCAATCAGATGAAGAGGACGACTACGGCCGAAGACGCGAACGCCGCAGCAAGAGGAGATCGCGTGTCTACGAGGACCGCGACGGACCCGACATGGTCGCATCCGGCTACGCCGACCGCCGTAACGACAACAGCCGCAACAGCGGAGGATACCGCAGCGGAAACTTCCGCGACAACGGACGACCAACGCAGTCGTGGCAACGCCGCGACCGCGACAACGGACCCTCAGCATTCGACAAACTTTCGGGTCCATGCACCATCCACTTCTACATCGACAAACAGGATGGCAAAAAGAAAGCTAGCCACATGCTCAAGGACTGTCGCGAGTTCCAGAAACTCAGCGAAGGCATGGTGCAGATGAGGCAACAAGCTCCAATCCCTGCGTTCGGAAACGCACCTGCGCCACGTGAAATAGCACACGGAGCTCCTCCACCGCCGCCTATTGGAGGCCCAAATCAACCAGTCGCACCAGCGCAAAACAACGCTAGGGTCGCATACCCCCCACCAAAGGGAGCACTAAATATGATCCAGAAGGGACGCCCCACCAACAGGGTGCAGAAGAAAATCACCCGACAAATCAACTTGGCCGTGGCAACTCCGCCTGCAATCCCTGAGTACCTCAGCGGATCGGAGTCCTGCATCACATTCACTCGCGCGGATCACCCTTGCCAGATCCCTCGCCCAGGTCATGCTGCCCTGGTGCTGGAGGCGCAGATCGGAGGCTTCGAGATGAGTCGCGTCTTCATGGACGGCGGCAGCGGCATCAACCTAATGTTCGCAAGCACTCTAGCAGCTATGCGGATCCCGCAATGCAGCCTGGAACAATCAGACACAACGTTCCACGGCATTGTCCCCGGGAAGGGAATCTTCCCCCTGGGCAAAATAGTGCTCGACGTCATCTTCGGGAAGCCGGACAACTTTCGGCAGGAGCGCCTAGAATTCGAAGTGGTGGACTGGCCGTCGCAATACCATGCCATCCTGGGACGTGTAGCACCCGCAAGGTTCCTAGCCGTACCACACTACGCATACCTACTACTCAAGATGCCAGGACCAAGGGGCGTCATCACAGTCCACGGGAGCTTCACCCGATCGGACCAATGCGACAGGGATTTCAACAAAATCTCCCAGTCCTTCGGCATGCAAGACGAGCTCGTAAGGCTCCGCGAGGTGACGGACAATGGGCTACCCCCAGTCACAAGGCAGAACGCACCCGACATGTCCTTCGACTCCACCGTCAACACCAAGAAAGTGCAGGTCCATCCGACAGACGCCTCCAAGACGGCGCTGATCGCCAAATACCTCAGCACCGCATAGGAAGGTGCGCTCGTAGAATTCCTCCGTGAGCGCTGGGAAATCTTCGCCTGGTGTCCTGTGGACATGCCATGAGTTCCCAGGGAATTCGCCGAGCACGCACTCAATATCTTCCCAGACACCAAGCCAGTCAAGCATTCTATCCGAAGACTGTCGGAGCCACGAGCCGAAGCTATCGGCAAGGAGATCAACAGATTACTCGCAGCAGACTTCATCCGGGAAATCAAGGAAAGCGAGTGGCTGGCAAATACGGTGATGGTCCCGAAGAAGGACACAGACATCCTGTGGATGTGCGTGGACTTCACGTCACTAAATAAACACTGCCCAAAGGACCACTTCCCTCTTCCTCGGATCGACCAGATCATCGATTTGACTGCAGGTTGTGAGAAGCTCTCCTTCCTCGACGCCTACTCAGGCTATAACCAGATTCGACTCAAGGTCGAAGATCAAGAGAAAACGGCGTTCATCACACCATTCGGAGTATTCTGCTACAACACAATGCCCTTCGGGCTAAAGAACGCGGGTGCCACGTACTAGCGATGCATGCAGGCCTGCCTCAAGGACCAGATCGGTCGCAACGTCCAAGTCTATGTCGACGACATAGTCATAAAAGCCAAGGAGGCAAGAACACTTATCGACGATCTCCGCGAGACGTTCGACAACCTTGATCGCTACAGGATCAACCTCAATCCAGAAAAGTGCGCCTTCGGCGTCCCCTCGGGTCAGCTGCTCGGGTACTTCATCTCTCAACGAGGGATCGAAGCGAACCCGAAGAAAATCACTGCTATCATGACAATGGAGAAGCCGAAAAACCTCAAGGGCGTTCAGCAGCTCGCAGGGCGAGTAGCGGCACTAAGCAGGTTCATCAGCCGCATGGGCGAGAAGGCCCTACCATTTTACCAGCTGCTGCGCAAGGCAGACAAGTTCGAGTGGACACCAGAATCCAACGACGCATTCGAAAGCCTCAAGTGGCTCCTCTCCACCTCGCCCATTTTGGTCACGCCAAAAGAGCGCGAGCCCCTGCTGCTGTACATAGCAGCCACACACCAGGTGGTCAGCACAGTACTCGTGGTCGAACGACCCAAAGAAGGCAAGACCCACGGGGTCCAACGCCCAATTTACTACCTCAGCGAGGTTCTCACTCCAACAAAACAGCGGTACCCGCACTACCAGAAGCTGGCCTACGGCGTGTTCATGATGGCTCGACGACTGAGCCACTACTTCCAGGAGCACCAGGTGATGGTCGTCAACGAGGCACCCCTAAACAGCATCCTGAATAACCCAGAGGCCACAGGACGCGTGGCCCTGTGGGGCATCGAACTATCACCTTTGGACATCGTCTACGAGAAGCGACACGCAATCAAATCTCAAGTCCTTCCGGACTTCCTGGTGCACTGGATGGAGCTGCAGCTGCCTGACGCCCCAGACATGTCGCAGTCCTGGACAATGCATTTTGACGGCTCCAAACACGAAGCCGGAGCAGGGGCAGGAGTCATACTGACCTCCCCACAAAGCGACAAGATGAAGTACGTCCTTCGGATGAAATTCAGAGCCTCCAACAACGAAGCCGAATACGAAGACCTCATCCATGGCATGAAGATGGCAAAAATATGTGGCGCAACGCGCCTGGTCATCTACGGTGACTCCAACCTTGTCGTACAGCAGACGATGAATGAGTGTGACGCACACGCCGAAAACATGATCGCGTACCGTGCGCTATACAACGCACTCGAAGGAGAATTCGACGGCTGCGAACTTCGGCACGTTGGAAGAGAGAGCAATGAGGAGGCCGATAGACTCGCCAACATCGGCTCCACTTGTGCAAAGGTACCACCAGGTGTGTTCCTCGAACAGATCTGCGTGCCATCCATCAAGCGGAAATTCCCCAAGGGATCACCCGAAGAAGCAGAACACTCGGGGGCTACGCTACCCGAAGGTCAGGAAGGACCCGAAAAGTTAGATACCGAAGTTTCCATGGTCAACCTGATGCAGGTCATGGCAGTCGAAGAAACCTGGACACGTCCATACCTCCAGTTCCTGATAAACGGAGAATTGCCAGACAGCCCGACAGATGCCCGGCGCGTATCTCGTCGGTCAAAAGCCTTCACCATCATCAACGGCGAGCTGTACAAACGCAGCATTACGGGTGTACTACAACGGTGCGTCACCGTCAACGACAACAAGGCCATACTCCAAGATATCCATGAGGGCATCTGCGGCCACCACGCAGGTAGCCGCTCCCTCGTCGCCAAAGCTCTGCGAGCAGGATTCTACTGGCCAACGGCCATGAGCGACGCGAAGGACATCGTCCGAAGATCCAATGGGTGCCAACGGTTCGCCGAAAAACCGCACGCACCTGGGTCCAAACTTCGACCCATACCCATAGCCTGGCCTTTTGCCCAATGGGGCCTCGACATGATCGGCAAACTACCAAAATCCTCGAAAGGAGGACACGTCTTCCTCCTGGTCGCAGTCGACAAATTCACCAAGTGGATCGAGGCCATGCCAGTCACCAACCAGAAGGGCAAAACCGCCGTCAAGTTCTTCGAATCCATTGTCTACAGGTTTGGCGTACCGCGCAGCATCATCACCGACAACGGATCAAACTTCATCTCCGAAGAATTCCTGCGAAGGCCTTGGGATCAATATCACGTATGCCTCAGTGGCACATCCGCAAACAAACGGGCAAGTGGAAAAGGCCAACGGCCTAATCGGCGCTGGCATCAAGAAGCGCCTCATGAGCTCACTCGAGCACAAAGCTGGAAACTGGACGAAAGAGCTACCGTCTGTCCTGTGGAGCTTACGTACTACGCCAAATAGCTCCACCGGCTACACACCATTCTTCATGGTGCACGGAGCTGAGGCCGTGCTACCAGCCGAAGTACGCCACCAGGCTCCACGAGTCGTCACTTACAGCGAAGCCGAGTCCACGGCTACACTCGAAGACACCGTCGACACACTCGACGAAGCACGGGATATAGTAGCAGCTTGATCAGCGGTGTACCAGCAGAGTCTCCGCAACTATCACAGCCGCCGGCTGCGCCCAAGGTCCTTCGTCGAAAGAGACCTCGTCTTGCGACTCAAGCAAAAGCGACCGAACAAACTCGATTCACCATGGGAAGGACCCTATGTCATCACCGAAGTCATCCCAGGTGGCGCCTATCGCCTCAAGCACGTGGAGTCTGGAGTCGCATACTCCAACCCATGGAACGTCTCGCACCTGCGACGATTCTACCCGTAGCAACCTACCCCCCCTTTTTTACTTTCAATAAGGCTTCCAGCCAAGGCTACTCAGCCGAACCATGTACCTCCTCCATTACGATATAAATAAAGCTAAGTGTCTCCCCCCAACCTTCGGTTGACCATTTTTTGCAACTTTACTACATGCTACATACGCACTTGGGGGCTCCCCCCACCTCACGATTTCATCGACTGAGGACCAAACGTGTACACCTGAGTAGCTGACTACGTCAGACAAACGAAAAGGGCACGTACTCAATCAAAGCACTACGTGCTCACAAACAAGCTAACCTTTACAACAAAGGGCACAGAAACGCCCAACCGCAATATACAAATTTTACATCTATCTGTTTATTTTCAGGTACTACCTATTCTGAAGAATAACCTGAGCACGCTGCTCAAACAAATCTACAATTTGTTCGGCATACTGCCTTACAGCCGCGTAATGCGGACGCATTCTCCACTCGCCACCATCTGGTCGAGGAGGTGGCCCAGTCGCCACAGCAGCCAAATCTACGTCAGGGCGGTGCACCCTCACAAGAGACAAGGCAGCCTTCACCCCTGCGACGAGCTGCTGCCGCACCAGCTCCTTGACATTGCTGGCACTCTGAAACTTCATCAGAAGACCTGCAAGGGTCGTTGGCACGGCATCCAACGGAAACATGACGTGCAGCACCGAGCAAAGTGATGTCTGCACCTGGCGGAGCACCCGCAAAACCTGGTAGACACGATCCTGCACCGTCGCCAGAACCATGGCGCGATCACGATCCATCCAGAAGAAGCCGCCAGCCTCCATGTTCTGTTGAGTCAAGCAATTGACTCGAACAGTGATACGCTCCTTTTCCTCCCTCGGAGCAAGATTGGCACCTGCGATAACCGCACAAAACAAGAATAAGGCCAGCAGGCTCACCCGAAGAACTGAGCTACAGCCCAAAAGAAGGATCAACTTACATTGCAGCTGCTCGGACAGCCGACCCAGCTCCGCCATCAAATACTCCTCTCTGGCTGCACCACGGCCTGCCTTGGATTTCCAAACGTCGGCGCGACCGCGTAACCCAAGCAAATCTCTCTCCAAGCTGCGCACGCGATCTCGAAGAAAAGCGAGCTGCGAGGAATCATCCAATGATGGTCGCAAGGGCCTTTCGGATGAAGTGTCAACTAGGTCAGCACCCGAAGGAACCTATAGCAGCAGAAAAAAGAAGGCACACATACATTCAGCCAAGGATAGAGCACAACTCGGAGGAATTCATTAAAATATATAAGGCCACTACGTGGCACAAGGATGGTACTACAAAAGATATTTACAACAAAAATAGACTACAAACTACCCTACGTCTACTATGCCTAAGGCGGAGGACACTGAGTCGCCTCAGAACCAGACTGCCTAGCTTTGGCCTCGCCCTGCTGCCGCAATGCGTACTCAGACAGCAAGTCAATGAGCTTGGGCCCATATCATCTGCAGCGAGCGGAGTAGGCGGCGAAGGCTACCTCGGATCCATCTGTAGCTGTCGGCATCCGAGAAGTAATCTGGGGAAGGTCCAGCTCCTCCCCAGCCGCCATGGCCATCGCCAGCCTGACGGACGCGCCGATGCCCTTCTGCTTGCGCTTGTACGCTACAGGCGCTTCGGCTGACAGAGCCTCTGCCAGGGCATCCACATCTTCAAGTGATGTGCCCTTCGGGAAGAGCTCCTGGTAGAAGCGACCAAGGACCTCTTTCGCCTTGGCAAGAGAGTTGACGACGGTGCTGCAGCGGTCTTCGACCGCTACAGTGGCATCATCTAAAGCACTCCCGTGCTCCAGAGCACCGCGGTCGAACTCGATGCCTGCGGCATCTGAGACAAAAAAGAAGAAAAACATGAAGAAAGGCAGCATAAAAAGAAGATCCGTAGAAAAAGAAACAAGTCCACAACCTTGTACTCACCCGAAATGGCCTTGGCAGCAGCCATGAGCTTATCTGCCACCCCTCTTTCACGAGCAGGAGCAACGGTGGCCAGCTGCTCCTCACGATCTGCAGCCTCCCGCTGCAGACGCTCCTTCGCTTCGGCTGCCTTCGACAGCTCTAGCTCAAGGCGCTCTTTCGCACCAGCGGCGGTTTCGGCCTTCTGCTCCGATTGGCCAAGGCTCTTCTTAAGAGCATCGACCTCACGGAGAGAGTCATTATGCTCCTCTGCATTTCCAACAAGCAAGTGTCAAAGAACAGGACCAGGATAAACAAGAAAAGTACTACAATGCAGACGAATACCTTGAAGCTGCCGCAGTTTCGCCTCCAGCGTCAGGCGTTCCTCCACCAGCCGCTTGGCCTCTTGGACAAAAGGCTGCAGCAAAAGGCAATAGTAGTGAGAACAGGACTTGGGGGCTACGCCCAACACAAGGAAGCAAAAACAACATCAGCATACGAAGACACCCGGGGGCTCCCCCCGTAACATCAAGCAGAAAAACTTACGTGCTCCGAATGCGAACCCGCAGGCCCGCCTGCGAAATTCTGAGGCGCAACCACCAGCCTCTCCTGCACAGAAGGAACTGGAGCGGCGCCACCCGAAGTCACCACCGTATGAGGAGGAGGCGACGCAATGTTTGACTCCCCCATCATCTCCCGCGCACCATCACTAGAGCCGTCGGAGGATTGCCTGCATACGAACCAATCAACACAGGTGCAAAAATAACGAGGGAACAAAGGACAACAGTGGCAACAAGAAAACTTACGAGCCCAACGCTCTCAGGTCGAAGATAGGAGAACCCCTTCGGGCCCTCTTCTCCTCCTTTTTCTCTTCCTTCTTCTCCTCCTTCTTTTCTTCCTTGTTCCGCTTTGCTGGCGGGTGCGGAGCAACAGCCCGCACAGGAATGGCAGGAAGGGGAGAGGAAGAACCCCCATGAACATCATCATGACGCTCAAGGCCCAGAGGATTTCTGGGAGTCGGAGGAGTCGAGGCATCTGAAGCCTCGCTAGAGCTCCGTGATCGCTTGCGTGAATGGTCCTCACTCGACTCGTCGGCATCCTCCGCTGGAAATCGCGCTGACGGTAGCTCGGACACGGAATCCACCACTTCATTATCCGGGGCATTCGGATACCTTTAGGGCAACGGTGGTGCCATGCCCGGCACTTTGAAGCTCTGCAAGAGGAAAAGGTACTTTGTTAGCAAACAAAGGAAAAAATTCACAGCCGACAAAAACAAAGGGGGAGCACTACGTGCGCAAATCTACACCTTCGGTACGACCAACGTCGAAGAAAAGGGAGGAGTCAGCGACTTCCCTGGAAATTCTTTGTTGGCCTTGAACTTCAACAGCGCGCGAAGAGCCTTGTCAAGTTCCACCTCGGAGATTTTCTCACTCGAAACCCTCGTCGGATCACGGCGCCCAGAGTAAAGGAACATCGGGTGCGCCCTCGCTTGGAGAGGCTGCACCCGACGCTCAAGAAACGTCCGGATAATATCGACACCGTTCACCTCCTTCTCAGGAATCAGTTGGAGATCCTCCACCCGACGGTACAGGGCCTCTATCTCCGCCACCTCACCGTCTAAGATTTGGTTTTTCCAGGATCTTTTCTTCTCAATCAATTGGGAGGGGTCAAAAGGAACGAGACCAAAATCTTGCCCAGGCAGTACGGAGTCACGGATGTAAAACCATTTCCTCCGCCAGTACTGGACAGATTCGGACATGGAAAAGGAAAATAATTGCACATTGGGACTAAGGGAGATGATGAAACCCCCAATGGGATACACACCATCCGAACCAGACTGCCTCTTCACGAAATAAAGCTTCCGGAAGAGGCCAAAGTGCGGCTCAATGCCAAGCCAACACTCGCAAAGCATGATAAAACACGCAATGTGGAGAAGGGAGTTGGGAGACAGATGATGGAGTTGAACCCCATAGAAAAAGAGCAGTCCACGAAGGAAGTCATGGACCGGAAAAGAAAACCCGCGAATCACGAAGGCAACAAACATAACCCTGTACCCAGATGGGGGACGGGGGATTACCTCATTGCCGGGGAGTCTCACGGCCGTCGTGTCTTGCGGGATCAGGCTCCGCTCGCGCAGTTTGCGGAGATCGCTCTCCCGCCTTTCTGATCGCCACCAGCCACCATCGGTGACGCGAGCAGTGGCGGTGCCCTTCTTACCTCCGGCGGCGCTGGTCCCAACCGCAGATGAGGATTTCTTTGTCTTCCCCATGGCGCTACAGCGGTGGTGGCGTTGGCAACAAGGAAGGACAAAGGAAATGTGGAGGAAACTCTCAGCGCACAGAAAGAATAGCTCAAGAACGAGGAGGCAATGAATAGATGAACTGCTGCGGTGAAAAACAAACAACGATTTCACCAGGGATTATAACAGCGAAGACGACGCACGCTGGCCGTCCATCGAGAAGACCTAACGACAACGGTAGATCTGGCCGTACACGTGGCAGCACCAAAACGAACCGTCGTTACCACGCCGTCCACTACGCGCGGAAATCGAGGAGACGCCGTAATCATCTCCACGCCATGCGTGACCGGTCAGTTCAAAGTCAGCAAGTGGGACCCACGCTTCGTCTAGTCAAGTCATCTCTGGCATAGCAGATGCTTGAGGTCATCGATCGTAAGCACTGACGTCATCAAAAGCTATACTAGCACCACTTCGGCTCCACAGCTAAGAGTACTCACTCGAATCTACGATTCGACTAAATACTCGGGGGCTACTCCTATCAGGAGCGCTGGTCGTGCACCCGACAGACAAATGAAGGCAAAATTACTTCTCTGAGTCCTACGTCGAGTCCACGACTCCACTATGGACTCGGGGGCTACTCCCATAGGGAGGATGGATTTAAGCATCCGAAAATTTTCGAGTCCTGCGGACCTAATGATTGAAACAATGCTTGAACTAAAAGTCTCCTGTGTTTACAATGCTAGTCCCTGGATCAATAGCTAGCATCCACAGTTAAGATGTAATATCAAGATACAAAGGTCATAATATAAATTTATAACCAGGAATAACATAAGTTTATTACATCAAACATAGCTCATTTGGCTATTACATTACATTTGCAGCGGAATAACTATAAGTATGGGTCCATCATCTTCAAAGTGCCACAGGCAGATGTTGGTTGTAGACTTTGTAGTCCTAGTCAATCAAACAATCTTCATTTTAAAAAAACAATCAACCTGCAACATTACAAGTTACAGCCACAAGGGTCAATACATTTTGAATTGTATTGGCAAGCTTCACTTTTATGTATAATAAGAGTGGATCCTATCATTATATGCATATTTGGCTAAGTAGAGTTTAAGGCTTATTTGCATAAAGCAATATTTTATCCTATCTTTTCAAAAAGGGTTTTAAAGTCCTTTGTCAAATTTCTTTTCCAAGTTCCTTGAACTCCTTGGTAGAAACTCAAGTGTTCAAATCCTTGTCAAAATCTCTTGAGCACCTTGGTAACCCCAAGTGCAACAAGCTTTACAAAATCTCTTTGAATTCCTTGGTACCCCCAAGTGCATCAAGTTTTTATATTAGAAGTTGGAATGTCGAGATCTCCCATAGTTCATACTTTAGTTGCTCAGTATTGTCCATAACCGGGGACACGGCTAAGTACTTAGATTTTATTATCTTCTGCAGAAGGAGTACACTTTACCCACATGTCACAATCCCATCCTTTTGCCACCAGTGGCCTACTGGATTAGTGCTCACCAAGATGGAGTACTGGCAGATTGAGAATGTGACGAAGTCTTTCCAAAAGGTCCTCCCATACATCATTGCTAGCTTTGTCTTCAGCCCCCATGAAGCATTCCAGATCCCCATGTCCAGTAACTAAAGACAATGTATGGGTCTTCCTAATGTAATTGACTAAGCCAGAGCCATAATAGCATGTGGTTGCACACGAAAGCCACAATTGGAGAAGCATGTTTGATCTCTAAGTTTCCTAGGTGGTTTTCTTTTGGAGCACAACACAAAGTGATTTCCATAGACATGGTTCCCTTTTGTTGCCACCTTCTCCAAAACTTAAAGTATCCTCCACCTAGGTGGTTCATTGAGTCCTTGTTTTATTATGTAAAACACAAGTCCTTTTCTCAATCTTTGTAAAATCTCAACATGTATCTCTTTTTCAAATTGTAGCATATAGCATGGCTAAGCATGTACAACTTCAATATTTTCACTAAGGAATGTTTAGGGAATCCTATTAGGATTTAGCATTGCATAAGTACAGAAATATCTTTTCATGTATATTTTCAAAATCCACTAAGTATGTAATGAAAATAGTAGGACTTTTGTATGATAGTGTAACTTGCCTTTTTGGTAGGGAATGAGATTTTACTTCTTGATCTTGCTAGACTCACTCTTTGCTAATTTCACTACAAGTCAATCAAGCAATCATAGTATCAAGTAGCATTCCAAACCAATATACAAACAACATTTCACACACACAAAGCATGGATTCTAAGTCATGCTTGGAAACATGCTTAAGATGGTTTTATTTACAGGGAAGGTCTCCACTAGGCTTATAAACTTTGTAAGGTCCAAATTGGTCATTTACCAATGTGGCAAAGTCATTAGTTAGAGAGTTTGGCTCAAAATCTATTTTAAAATCCATTCAACATTTTATGTGGTGGAAAATAGTTTTATTAAATCTAAAACCTTTTAAGTTTTCACCAAAAGTTTCTAACTCTCTCAAGATTGGTTGTTTTGGGTCAGTAGCTTTGACTCAACATATTTTCTCAAAGTTTTATTCCAAAAATCTTTTTCATAATAAAACCATTATCTTTATTTGGCTAGAATTAGGCTAATTTAATTAATCCATTCTTAATATTTCCAATTTTCATTTCCAAACCCATGGGTTGGTTCCTAAGGTCAGTAAGGTCACTACAAATCATTTTGCAAAGGTTTTGTCTTTAAATTCAATTTTAAACAATTTTTATACTCTAAACAAGCTCACAAAAGAATCTGCAAAAACAAGCAAATAAACAGATATTATTTTCCAAACTAAGGCCATGGTTGTTTAGGTCTTGCTCTCCTGAATCCAACGACATAAAATTTGCAATTTTTGGACGTGTAGATCTCAAGTTATAAGGGTTTGAAGTTTGCAATTAAATCTGTTTTCAAATTTCTTTTAAAACGAATTAGGTGACACGCGGCGTGTTCTTACTGGTCGATACCGGTTCGGCCAGATCGGCTCCTGGGGTGCGTTGGATCTAACTGAAAATGTGCGGCGCAGATCGACGCATACCCCTTCGGTAAGTGGTTCTATTTTATCCATCCGATCGACATCGGACGGCTCCTGCTGCCTGGCCAAGGACTGGCGGTGCTAGGTCGACGGCGAGCGGCGGAACGGCTAGTTGGCGGCGGCGCTAGCAAAACAGGACGCGAAAAAGAGGGGAAGGATGCTCACCAGGCTCGTAATGCAACGCTGATGCTCAACGTGCTACCGGTTGGGGGAGGGGCGCACGGGGAAAGTCGTAATTCCTTGCCGGAGTTGCTACTGGCGACGGGCAGCTCTGGTCGAGGTCGAGGACGTTACTGGAGATCACCCTAAGGCAAAACGGAGGCGCGGTCAGATGCGTGAGGTTAAGGCAACGCTGTGTGCGTGAACGAGGGGGCGCGGGGCGGTCGAGGCTTACCGGGGGAGGCCGTCGGAGAGGTTGCAAACGCGGCGGTGTTCGGAAGCTCGTCGTAGCCGTCGTTCTGGGGCGCCCGCGGTCGAACAGGGGGTACTGGGAGATGTGCCAGGAAGTGGTGAGTGTGCTTGTGCGCTTGTGGAGTCTGGAGGGGGTGTGGCTCGGCCAGAATCGAGGGTGGACGGTGGTCGGAGCTGCGGCGGTGCAGAGAGAAATTGGGGCGGTCTGGGGCGTGCGAGCGCGAGGTGTCAGAGGGGAAATATAGAGGAGACACGGGCGTTTACGTCTGCGTGATCAACTCGAGTAACGGCGGTCGTGTTAAGGCGAATTGAATCCGCGGTTTGAAGGCAGCAACAGCAGCGAGGGGGAAGGCTCGGTCAGCGGCGGGTGAGAGAGAAGAACAGTGGTGTGGGGTCGTCTTGTCAGCGAGTGAGAGAGAGAGGGAGAAGAGGGGGCCACCGGTCAGTCTCTGTCTGAGTAGGTTTCTGAGTAAGAAAAGAAACGCTTCGGGGGAGGGGAGAAGTCTGGGCTGGATTGGCTTAGTGGGCTGGGCCTTTGCACTATTTTTTTCTGTCTGCTTTATTTTTCCTTTTCTAATTCTTTTCTATTTTGAATTTCAAACAATTATTCACACATTCAAACAACACTCAAATTAATTCAAACAAACACTCAACTTTACTTTGAATTTGGTTCTGTTTTTCAACATAATCCAAATCTCAAAACAAAATAATAATTTTATTCTTTTTAAGATCCATTCTTTAATTTAAATAAATGGATATTTTAGTTATTTAATAATACAGGGTTTGTTTTAATTAATATAATCTTCATTTAAAATCCAAACACTTTCAAATCTAAATCAGTAGGTTTATTTGGAAATAAAGAATATTTGGAAAATTTGTTTAAAACAAAATAACCTCTTATTTTAGGGTCCATTAGATAGAGTTTGATTCTATTAATAAAATCTTTATTTGAAACCTAAATATTTTCAAAACCAAATCAGTAGGTTTTATTTGGAAATATTAAATACTTGTAAACTTGTTTTTAAAACAAAATAACATTTTATTTTAGAGTCCATTATTAATTAAATAACATGGACTTTCATTATTAAATCAACTTGGGTTTGTTTTATTGAGAATATTTATTTTAAAATCTAAAATAAAGCCAAAAAACTTTAGTAGGTTTTATCTGAGAATCTAAAGTACTTGGAAAACTTTATTAAATTAAACAAATAAGTTTTTGATGGTTTATAAATGATAGACCCTTTATTAATAAAACTTGGATATTAAATCCTTATTAATTTATTTTAAATAAACCTTTGCTAATTTTATTTAGAATAAAATGTTTTTTTAATTCCAAAGCTTGGCCAAGGTTTAATTTGGCTTTATAAAATAATCTTTATTTAAATCCATCTTTTCTTTTGAATACCAAATCTTTTATTTTAAAAGATCCAAAATAGTAATTCCAAAACATTTTTAATTTCCTTTATTAAATGTTTATCTTTATGAATCCCTTTGGGATTTTATTTAATTCAAATGGGTTTGAAGTTCCAATTGAATTCAAAAAGTTTCTTCTGGCTCTGAAAATCAAACAAAGTTTTATTTTATTCATTTATTTTCACATTACAAGATTTGGAAAATCTTGGGATGTGACAGGCTACCACCCTTAAAATAAATCTCGTCCCGAGATTTGGGAAGGTTAGGGTTACAAGCAGGTTCAAAACAACTAGGGTACTACCACCCTTAAAAATTTTCAAACAAAAATTACATATTGGCCTTCTTGGGTCCTGGAAAACTTCTCTAAGCAAACTTTTGTTTTATTTCTACACTTGATTCATGGGCCAAGGTTGAGTTTCTCCCTAGGCTTGTTCAACTTGTTTTTCATCCTTTCTGGACAGTTGCTTGCATAATGTCCTGGATTCTTGCAGTTGAAACAATGAATGTCCTTGAGTTCTTTGCGTTGCTCTTGTGGGCAAGTTGCTACATAGTGGCCTGGTTCTTTGCAGTTGTTGCACCACACTTGGTCAATCTATTTATTCTTCTTGTTCTCTGGGCATCCACTGGAGTAGTGTCCCATTTCCTTACATTTACGACATTGTACTAGGTTCATGTCTTGCTTGGGCTTCTTGATTTTCTTTGATCCTTTGAATTGGGTTGTCTTGTTTGGAGGTAGAAGTGGTCCTTTTTCTTTGGTAGACTTGGATCCTTCTTGTTTCCTTTGTTCCACCATGGCATAGATAGGACATAGACCTGGAGTATGATCACTTCCTTCACACAGGTAGCAAGTAGCTTGAGAGGTAGGACATTGTCCAACAGGATGATCTTCTTCACAATTGGGGCATTGTCCTTCATGCTCCTTGGAAGTATGATCCTTGTCTCCACAAATAATGCAAGCTGGGGCTCCATCTAGAACTATATTCTTTTCATCCTTGTTATCATAAACTCTCTTTGGATAGTTTTCTTCCATGCTAATCATCTGATTAGTCACCTTAAGCATCAGTTGGGATTGTTCTTCCAAAAACCTTTGTAGAGTTGGATCTTTATCACTATTGTTGACTATGAACTGAGCTGTCAGTTGATTCAACTGGTGTTGGGTTGCTATGAGCTCTTTCATGCTATCAGCTTGGTTGGTGTTGGTGTCATCAACCTTGGAGTCCTTTGGAGTAGTCATCTGTTTGGGTTTGAAGGGAGTTTAGAATAGGCAAGATTTTTCTAAGGATTCAATTCTAATCACACACATCACAATTCACACAAACAATGTGCATGCAATCACAAACAATCATTTTACTTAAACAACAAAGTTCAAGCACATACTTAGGCAACAAAATAGTTTTGTTACCCACATAAGTTGGTGGTTTGACTTAACTAAATTATGGTGGTCCATCTATATGGTTCACTTGTGATCTTTCCTTCCTTCATGATTCTTCTTACTTGAGATCTTGGTTTCCTTGAGGAAAACTCTTGGTTGCAATACTTCAAAGTTGTTGATGGCTTCTTCTTATTTTGCATTCCCTCAGTCTCTAAATCTTGAGTAGGATTTCCTTGTTTCACTTGTAGTCCTTAGTGGTTTCCAAGTTGGAAGTCCTTGGTGAACATGCTGAAGATGTTGAAGTCATTAGAGCTGAAGATATTGAAGTCATTAGAGTTGAAGATGTTGAAGAAGTCCTTTGCATATGGTGTAGTCTTTGGTCATGGGGTTGGCTTTTCCATCAAGTTGAAGTAGAAGAGATGTAGAGTTGAAACCAAAATGGTTAAGGAAAGAGTTTATAAGTGTTTTTGTAAATAAGTTTTTGGAACAAATACAACTCCTATTCTTCTAAGGGTTTTTGTCCAATCCTAGGTTTACAAATCCTACAGGCAATACAATGCTCTGATACCATCTGTAGGGCACTACTAGAGAAAAGCCTATCCGAGGCGCACCAAAAAGCTTATCCGAGGCGCATATCACATGTGCCTCTAGCTTCAAGCCTCGGGTATTTCTTATGCGAGGCGCATCTGATATGCGCCTCCTATACTTCACATATGCGAGGCGCATATCGATATGCGCCTCGCATAATAATATGCGAGGCGCATATCGATATGCGCCTCGCATATGTGAAGTATAGGAGGCGCATATCAGATGCGCCTCGCATATGTTTCAGAATGCGCCTCGGGTATTTATAGTATATGCGCCTCGCATATGTTTCAGAATGCGCCTCGGGTATTTATAGTATATGCGCCTCGCATATGTTTCAGAATGCGCCTCAGGTATTTATAGTATATGCGCCTCCAATAGTATCCTATATGCGCCTCCGGTAATATTTTCGAAATTCAAGTTTTACAGACCACTATATATAAATAATATACAGATATTCAAATATACAATATAGTCCACAGAATTTTTCAGAAACTTGCATTTTGCCAAAGCATAATAGAACCAACATGAATACACATCAATCATGACATACAAGTTCATACATCAAGTGTTTGTGCCACAAGTTCACACCTCCGATCGGTACAAGTTCACAATCACATTACACCTTCGAGTACAAGTTCACAATTCACATTACAACTCCAACGACGTAGCTCTACCTAGATGAAGTAGAACACAACCTACAATGAAGAGCAACAAGGTGGTGATCACGAGGAAGTTCCTCCATTTCTTCCTTCCATGCCTCCTCCACTTCTCTTCCGCCACCTCTCTACTCTCATAGCCTTGGTAGCTGTTGCCCGAGAAGTTGTTCACTTGCTTCTGGCAGTCTTTCCACTCCTCGTACACACCTGGAACCCGACCGACGTACACGACATAACACCTCGGCATCTCCTACACATTTTAAAGATGATATTACTTATGTCAGTGGAAAGCAATAGCTAGCAGTTCACAAAGATAGAATCATCGGCATTTCGAAGAAAGACCAAAAAAAAGCAAACCAAGAATGACTTGGATTAGTGCCTCATACTTAGATTGGGCACGGAAATAACAATGCTCGCTGTTCGATCTCATGCGGCAAGTAGAGTATATGCCCAAATTACTAGTCTACTTGGCACACAAGATCGAACAGCGGCATAGTCATACACGTGACACCACAACACGTTCTAATCATCGGCATTTCGAAGAAAGACCAAAAGAAAGCAAACCAAGAATGACATGGATTAGTGCCTCATACTTAGATTGGGCATGGAAATAACAATGCTCGCTGTTTGATCTTGTGCGGCAAGTAGAGTATATGCCCAAATTACTAGTCTACTTGGCACACAAGATCAAACAGCGGCATAGTCATACACGTGACACCACAACACGTTCTAATCATCGGCATTTCGGAGAAAGACAAAGAAAGCAAACCACAAGAAAGTAGGGAAGCAATGACAAATGAAAAGCAGCAAGCACTTAAAATAGTTCGTAACACAAATAACTAGCTAGTGTCTCTCACAATCAAGTTCAACGGTTGACAAAACATATTCTAGAGGTTTTGCTAGGCAAGTTTAACACAGTGATAAGAGGTTACAACACGAGTTCGGAACTAACAGCTAGGTACCCAGGCAATGCAATCATGAAGTCTTCTTCGGCTCTTGAGTCGGCTTTGGGGGGGCATTGATGAAGCCCGACCGAGTTTTCGCCATTTGCATGAACATCCTGCCGTCACCCTGCTGCGCTAAGCGTTCGTCTATCTCCCTATTGGACGGTGTATAGCCGCCGTGGAAGGTGCCTCCGGCTTTTATGACTCCCTGGTACACGATTGTCGCGATCTCCTCCTGGATGTTGAAGAAGTGTTGCCTGAGGTTGCGAGCCTGTATGCATGCAAGCTTTTCAGCCCACTTCACGAGGTCAGATGGAAGCGTTTTGGTCTCCATGTCATTGAAGAACGCCTTCATGTGGTAAATGGCGTAGAAGGCATCCTTCCCACTGCCAGGCGGCAGCTTGACGCAGGCAAACTTCGTCGTGTGGCGGAACACGTGCGCGCCGAACTTTACATGTGGCCTTGCCGGTTTGACGCCTCCCGCTGCGACGTAGCCGGTGAGAGCGCCATCAAGAATTTTCTTGATATTGGTGTAGTTTTTTTGGATCGCACTGTTTGAGTCGAGGTACAAGGCTGTTGAGTGTTTCAAATTCAAGCTTATGAGCACACAGCCTGTCCGATCATCCTCCGTGATGGGATGGTAGGGAAGGAGAATCACATCCTTGTCCGAGTATGTTTGCAGGAAGTTTGAGAGGTAGTCGGTCGCCAGATCTATGGCCTCAGCATCTTTCAGGACGGCGTCACACATGAAGTAGGGATCCACTATCTGGATGCCCGGGATCTTGTCTCTGGTGATCTCCATGGCCATATTGAGGGAGAACAACCGGACCAGGGTATTGTGCAGTCGAAACCCGTTCAACATGTCAAACAGGTCGGTATGTCGCACGTAGAAGATATCCCCGGGGGGTACAGTGACGAAGCACGGCATGTGAGAAGGCACCTTAGCCTTGAAAACGAGGTACGACTGATCGTTGTCGCGAATGCGGCACTGCTCAATTGTGAGACATCCATAATGAATACTACGCATATGCGAGCCTGCGACCTCGAGCATCGATTTACACATCATCGGTACACCTGCCACGTGCTGCTGATTCCTGGCTTGCCCCACAGCACTGTCCCGGAAAAGAGGATTTGGATCCTGGCCCCGATCACCCTTAGGCTTCCTTTTGCGACCCTTCTTGCTCTTTACGGCTTCGGCCACTGCGTTCACCTCACCGACCGTCTTACGGAGGGTGCCGGGGCTGATCAAAGGAACTACTGGCCTTGGAGGCTCGGTGAAGGGGACAGGTGGCGGCGTCTCCTGACTAGTTGGGAAGAGACGCACCTTGCAAGGGGGTTTCGCTGGTGCTGGTTGGGTCTCGGCAACTTGATGTGTGCCTGATGGTCCCGGCTCATACAAATCAGAAAACCTTGTGTTAACAAACTGGTCACCGTAGTTCGGGTCAATTTCTTCATCATCATCGGGATTCTGTGCCATGTTGTCCAAGTCTCCCATCTCGAAGTCTTCATCATGTGCTGGTGGTGCTGCCTCTAGGGTGATGTTGAGCTGGTCCTCTGTCCCCAAACGGATCTGGCTCTTCGGCCATAGGTACAAGTAGCCGAAGCCGGTATTGAGGACCGCTGCCGTGTCCTCATCATCCCATCCTTGAGGTTGAGAGGGAGGTTCCACTTGCTCGTAGCCCGGAAGCACCATACTGTATTTGACCCTCATCATGTCAGGTGGCATTTTGACATTGTGCATTTTGCGGTTCTCTGGTTGAACAATAGTACCCTTGGCAACATCCATCAACTGGCCACCCACCCAATGCATTAGAGTGCAAGGAGTGTCTCCCTGCGAAAGATCGACATGTAGGCCGAGCGTTAGAAAAACATAGATCAAGTCATCGGTGTGGTTGAGCCTCCCAACTCTCGCTTTAATTAGTTAGTTACCTTGAGGGCGTCAAATTCGGCCAATGTCGAGGCACCGACGCCGACAGGCTTGAGCACGCAAGTGGCGGAGTGGCTGCCTGATGGCACGGTGGTGCGGGCCGGCGCCTTCGCCGCAGTGGGCAAGTTAAGCTCCGGAGCTAGAGGAGTATCCACCACCACCGGCCCTACTGGAGGAGTCACCAACGCCTCCGGCCGCGCCACATTGTCCGATTGGGCGCTGTTGAGGTTGGGAACCGGTGGCGGCCCCCGTTTACCACCCTTCTGCCACTTGTTGTACTTTTCCATGTAGACGGGAAGGATGGTGTTGAGCTTCTCGTTCACTTGTGAATGGACTTGTGACTGGACTTGTGACTGGACTTGTTCTTGGAACTTTGTCTCGGCAGCTGACACAGCCTTGTTCACGGCATCTTGGACTATATTTGGAAAGGCTTCCACCTGTTCCCTTAGGAGTTTTACCTCGGCCCTTTCGGCCTTCTTGCCCTTCCGCTCCGGGGTGCCATAGTACTCGGACCATGATATGCCGCCAAAGCCGACCACACGACCAACCGACAGGGCCGCCAGGGGATCGACACTCTTGGTCCGGTTCAGCGCCCTATTAAAAGTGGTGTCCCACTTGGCGACAGGCGGTGGCGCTGACCCCTGGGATGAGGAGCTCCTACACTCCTCGTCCTGCGCACAAGGAACGCGAAGCATTTGATCAGAAAACTGGACTTCATTGATTAATCATGAATGCAATTAATCGACTTGCATGCAAACTACTTACATATTTTTGCATGAAGTCCGTCACCCTCGGAGCAAAGGGGCCGGCGGGCTCCGAAGAATAATCAGAACCCCCTTTCTTCGGCGGGGCAAACCGGGCCCTGACGAAATTCTTTGCCTGCTCCTCCTTTATGTCGTCAAAGGGACGTGTCAACCCCTTTGCACGAGCGTCGGCGTCATCCTTATCCCATTTGGGCCTCGTGGCTCTATAACCGCCGGAGCCGAGATGGTGGGTACCAATGTTTCGGGATCTCATATTCTTGCCCTTCTCAGTCCTGGCCTTGCCCAAGACGGAGTTACATCTGGCCTTGAAAACATTGTAGTCTTCTTCCTTGACCAGAGGCTCCTTCTTGACGAGCTCTGGATAACTTAGCTTCTCCTCGAAAATCAGATTCTTCACCTGAGCCTTCCAATTTGACAAGGCCTTGGTCATCCTCCCGAGGGCATACTTGTTCACCGGATT
Source organism: Avena sativa (assembly GCA_916181665.1). Taxonomy (NCBI): domain Eukaryota; kingdom Viridiplantae; phylum Streptophyta; class Magnoliopsida; order Poales; family Poaceae; genus Avena; species Avena sativa. The sequence goes on along the minus strand of OV702279.1, from coordinate 47,065,872 downwards.
CCCTTTGAGATTGTCATTATTATACTTGTTTTCCTCATCACCCGGGAACGCGTATCTTGCGTGCAGCTTCCGGAAAAGCTGGATGAGGAAACCCCTGTTCTCTTCGGCCTTCAGGTTCTCCATGTTGATCGTGACGGTGTTCCGGAGGATTGCCGCGAGCTGGTTAGAGTAACCCCCAACAAATTCTTCTGGCTCCAAAGGCGCACCTTTAGGGCTCACGCTTGTGATGATGGACCTTTTGAGGTCGACCACGATCGGGGTCCGATCCTTCCGAGACTTCTTCGATGCGCTACCACCGTCTGTAGTAGCTTCACCGCCGCCATCAGTGGTAGTGGCGTCGCCATCGGCGTCGCCATCGGCGTCCCCCATCTCCTCATTGCCCGACGAGGTATCCTCGTCCTCCTCCATCTCGTCGTCCCGCGGAACAAATTCCGGGGCCTCTAGGGATTCCATCTCCTCCTGCTGCTCCCAAAAGGGCTTCTGGCTAGAAGGGCCCGGATCCGACATTTCTAAACACACAAATAAATGAAACTAATAAGCACAAAAATTCACAGAAAATTTTGGCATGAACTTTGCTAATTTTCTATGTCTAGGAGTGCCAGAAATTCGCCGGAACGGAAATGAATCAACATTCCGGCGAAACATTGGCAACTCAAAAAGAAAAACCTGCACAAAAAGGATCAAACACAGCCATCATCACAGCCATTTTCTGCCAGCATACACAAATTTACATAACAGAACATTCAGCGAGCGAATAATTCAGCGATAATGGACATGTTGGAACACAACACGGGGACTTGTTTCCAAACAGAGGGAGTACATGGATGGCAGACTGGAACACCTTTGCATATCAAAAAATTTAAACATGCTGATGACTACTTAGGAAATATTACTCAATAGCAAGCTGGAATGGCAGACTGCAAGCAGAGGAGCTTGTCGTCGTCATTGTTTAGGGAGACGTTGGCCAGACTTCGAATAGTTGTCATCTTTCTGTCTAGTTTAATCTGCATGGATTAACTAAAATTAACCTGTGCTCAAAATTCAGGTTCTATCCCACAGTACCAAGTAGAAGCTACTTTATGCACATAATACTGTTTGTAGGTTTTGTACCTGGTACTTTATTTTACAAACCACATGCTGGGAGTCAAACTTGATATGGAACTTGCTTTTTTTTTTGACAGAGATATGGAACTTGTTGTTTTCATGCTATTACCTTGATTCAGATAATTCAGTTCCTCCATTTGGTACTATTTTCCCCTAGGAAACATTATTTCTTGAGTAAACCTAGTAGAAATTGTGGAAGCATAAAAGCCAAACTGACAGTAAACGTTGGTGATATCCATTTCATTTTAGTCTACACTTGCTTCTTTCAAATAACCCATGAACAAAATTTAGGTTCTATCGTACACTACTAAGTAGAAGCTAGATTATGCACATAATATTGTTTTTACGTTTTGTACATCAGCTGTATTCTTGGTTCTTCTAGAGTTTTTTATTTATTTTAGCAAACTGACAGATTTAGATCTTTGATCCACTTCCTCTGATCTTTTTGGAGGCCGCGAGATACATATTGGTAGTCTTGAATTTGTTATGCAGAAAGATGTTGAATTTACTACTGACTCTGCACTATGTTATGATGTACAAAAGAGCACAAATCCATTACTGGTGATTAGAAAATCACGTTTCTTCTTTTTATTTGGATGACAAGCTCTCAGTTTCTTACACATCACATATGAGTGACTGAATAGATAAGTTTAGCAGCCCAAAATATTGTCAGAGATTGTAGTTCCTCTGCGATTAGTTGTTCTTGTGCCTTTCAACGAGTTGGCAAGCAACTAAGACTGAAGTCTCCCAAGATTGAATGGAAAAAATACTGGGGTCTGTCAGACAACCTGTGAGCCACCCTGAATCAGCAAGCTGAAGCAGGAACGATCCTCTACAGATACAGATTGTATCAGCAACTGAACCTAGCCGTTAATCACGCAGAGGAACAAGGCCAGACACGCACCTGGACCACTTAAAGATCGAATCGAACGCGTTTAGCACTAGAGAAAATCCAAGGAGAGGAAATCATTGGACGGCAAGATCGGGGCCTCCGGATCTTGAGGATTACGAGGGGTAAGGGAGAAGGGGGATTGGTGCTCACCTTGGGGTACTGAGGACGGAGCGCAGCAACAGTCGGTCCTCCACGAGCTCCTCCACGGGGCGGCGTCGGGCTCCTCCTCCACGGGGACGGCGGCGTCGGGCTCCTCCTTCACGGGGACGGCGGCGTCGGGCTCCTCCTTCACGGGGACGGTGGCGAGGAGAGTGGTCTGCGTGCGGCGAGGAGAGTGGTCTACGTGCGTATAAAAAAAAAGTTTGATGGGTGCCGGTTATGCGAGGCGCATATCGCAAAGTGCGCCTCGGATAATATTACGCGAGGCGCATCTGGGCTAAATGCGCCTCGCATAATATGCACTCCTAGACAAATAGGGCAGTGCGCATGTTTCTATCAACTATCACACAGCAGCCTAGTGGTAGCATTCCTTGTCCTTCACTGCTGGCCACCCAAGTTCGAATCCTAAGGGGGCCAATTTTTTGGAAAAATTTTTAAAGGCCAATTTTCATGTAAAAGCATACAAATATGAACTATAAAATATACTACAAATATTTTAAATATTCAAATACTGCTAAAAAACAAAAGTGAGTATTCTCAATGAATGTGTCTTGTCGATACATAATATTCTCAATGCAATATTATTATAACACACACATAATGAAAATTAAGAATGTTTTGATACATAATAGTAGGCCACACACACGACGGTTCTTGACAATGGTCGGAGCGCGCTAGCGTTTCTTGACAATGGTCGTCTTCTTGCCCTTCTTTGTCGCGGTTGCATAGGTTAGGTCCGGGACGTCTTCACTACTTCTCTTGAACGGAAGTCCTTTCTTAGGTAGGGTTGTGGTGTACGGTGTTTGGTTGCCATACCCGTCTTCTATCTTCGGGTCGCCGTTCTGGTCAAAGTCTTGCTCGTTGGCGACTCCGTCCATTCCGATAATGTTCCTTTTGCCTCTCCTGACGACAACCCGGCTAGGCTTTGACGGGTCTTTGATGTACCAGCATTGGTCGACTTTGCTAGCCAAAACCCAAGGCTCATTTCTTGCGGGTGCGTTCGCGCTGGTAGTCTTTGACGGTATAACCATCGTGGTGAAATACCGGTCTTCTTTCTCGACGCTCTTGGCCCACCTGACACGGAACATTGGCACCTTCTCCGTAACATAGTCGAGCTCCCAAATCTCCTCGATCCTTCCGTAGTATCTTTCTGGGATGTCGCCGGTGTAGAATATCCCTGTTACCCCTGAGTTCTGGTAATCGCAGTTATTGTCTTTTTCCTCTGTGTAGAACGTGTATCCATTGATATCGTAAGCCTGATAGGTCATGAGGTTGTGCGAGGCGCCCTGTGACAATGAGAATATGAGTTTATCTTCCTCCGAGTACTCGCCCTGCGGTGGATTAGCTATGACCTTCTCCCTAAACCACCGCGTGAAACCGGAGTTGTGCTCCTTGATAACATCTTCCTCCCTCGGGACCTGGCGCCCCTGATCAGCGTAATTCTTCTTGATAAACTCTTTGTGCTCATGTATGTATGGATCAACCACCTGCAGGTGTTGCAGCGCGACCAGGTTTGCTCTTTCAAAGTCCTTGGTTCGGCCCTCCATGTCGACATGCTTTGCACGTCGACCCTCGCGGTGACCCCATCCAGCGAGCCTCCCGAGGTGCTTGTTGAATGGCATACCAAGAGGGGTCTCGGTTTGTAGAAAGTTCGAGCAGAAAGAGATGCACTCTTCGGCCAGGAAGCCGTTTGCTATGCTTCCATCTGGACGGGACTTGTTCTTAATGTATCCCTTGATGTGTCCATTGAGCCTTTCGAACGGCATCATGCTTCGCAGAAACGCAGGACCGAGCTGGACGATATCCTCCACGACATGGAGAAGCAGATGAAGCATGATGTCGAAGAAAGCGGGGGGGAAATAGATCTCGAGCTCGCACATTATCACCACGATCTCGTCCTGTAGCCTCGTGAGCTGCTTAATGCCTATCGACTTCCGAGAGATGACGTCAAAAAAGTTGCAGAGGCCAAACAGTGTTTCACGGATGTGCTTGTCCATTATACCTCGGATCGCGACCGGGAGTACCTGCGTCATTAGCACGGCGACGTCGTGAGACTTCATCCCGCTGAAGCGCTGCTTCGCCTCGTCTAGCCATCTGCTTATCTTCCCCGCGTAGCCGTTCGGAAATTTGACTCCGAGGAGGCACTTCATAAACTGTATGGCCTCCTTCTTACTCAGAGTGAAGCATGAGGCCTTGAGCTTGACCTCTCCCTTCTTAACCTTTTCCCCCTTGCGACGACGGCTATTCTGTGTTTCTGTCTCCTCCACCTCGTCCTCCTCCTCATCATCGCTAGGTGGTGGTTGAAGTTCATCCCTGATGCCCATATGCTTCAAGTCGTTCCTTGCCTTCGGCCCATCTTTGGTCTTATCGGTGTTAAGGAGGGTGGCAAGCAGACTCTCGCCCACGTTCTTCGTGATATGCATGAGATCAAGGCTATGAGGCACGCGGAGGATCTTCCAGTATGGCAAGTCCCAGAAAACAGACCTCGCCTTCCATACCTTCAGCAACGGCTCTGGCTTCTTCTGGGTCTTTCCTGGCGCAGGGCACTCCTTCCAGTTATTCAACAGCTTGTAGATTTCCGCGCCACTCTTCTGGTGTGGGATTCCTCGGAGCTCGATCGTCCCATCGAATAGATGTCCTAGCTTTCTCCAGGCGTGATTCTTGGGAAGCCACCTCCGAGCCCCAAGGAACACGGTTTTCCCGGACCCGGGATCTTTCTGTAGCTGGCGGTACGTTGTATTATCCTTGCACCTAACGCACCCATAGAATCCTTGGACCACCTGCCCCGAGAAGTATCCGTAACCAGGATAGTCTTGCACCGTCGTGATCACCGCCGCTCTCATGTCAAAGTACTCTTGTCTCGAGGCGTCCCATGTACGGGCTCCTTCTTCCCATAACGTGGCCAACTCCTCTTTCAACAACGTGAGATACAGATTGATGTCTGTACCAGGTTGTTTTGGACCTTGAACGAGCATACTCATGGTTACGTACTTCTTCTTCATGCACAACCAGGGAGGGAGGTTGTAGATCCATACAAACACGGGCCAGGTGCTGTGTGTGCTGCTCTGGCTTCCAAACGGATTGAGTCCGTCAGTGCTCACGCCCAGCCTGAGGTTCCTTGACTCTTTCCCAAAATGTTGGTAATATTGTAGGTCCAACGCCTTCCACTGGCAAGCATCCGAAGGGTGCCTCAACATTTCCTCCTTCTCCGGATCATCGTCTTCCGGCCTCTTTCTTTCCGCGTGCCAGCGCATGAGCTGTGCTTCCTTAGGGTCTGCGAAATACCTCTGCAAACGAGGAGTTAGAGGAAAGTACCACACCACCTTCCTAGAAGATTTCTTGGTCCCTCTCTTGTATCGAGAGGTCTTGCACACCGGACACGTGGTCTTCTCCGCGTCCTCGCCCCGGTAGATGATGCAATCATTTATGCAGACGTGGTATTTCACGTGCGGTAGATTGAGAGGACACACGACTTTCTTCGCCTCAGCGATACTAGTCGGACATGTGTTCCCCTTCTTGGGAAGAATATCGTGCCAGAATACAATGTTGTCGTCGAAACATTCGTCGGTCATTTTGTGTTTCGCCTTCATCTCCAGAGCCCTAAGCGTTACATTTAGACGGGTATCCCCGTCGTTGCATCCGTCAAACAATGGAGTGACCGCGTCTTTCTCCATTTGCTCCAGTTTAGCCTTCTCTCTACCGGCGGCTCTGGCGTTACTCGTCTCCTTGAGAAGCAGATCTTGGACATGAGGGTCTCGCAACCAGCTCGAATCATGGTCGGCACCACCTTGATCATCTTCGTGTCCATGCCCGACGCCACCTTGATCATCTTCGTGTCCATGTCCAGTGCCACCACCCTGATCTTCGTGATCGTGACTGGCGTCTTGATCTTCGTGATCATCACTGGCATCTTGATCTTCGTGATCATCACGTACCCATCGAGTGTAGCCATCCATGAAACTACGTCGAAGCAGGTGCGACTCCAGCATTCCGGAATCATGCCTTATCAGATACATCAGCTTGCAGTCCCGACATGGACATCTTATCTCTGTCTTGTTTGCACGTTCCATGTCGGCCCTCGCGCATGTCATCCACCTATCCACACGGGCTTTGTTGATCAGTGGTCGGACCATGGCTGCCTGCGTGGTACAAAGAGCAAGAGAATAATTAGAGCATATATGGACGTGGATCACCGGAAAAATTCGGCATGACCTCCCCTAAAAAGAGGACATCCGCGAGTGCCAGAAATTCGCCGGAAAAGAAATAAATCGACATTCCGGCGAAACATTGGCATCTCAAATGAAATCCCTGCAAAAAAAGTAGCACCACAACACAATCATATAGTCGGTGTCTCCGACAACGCGCATACATGCAAGCAACGCCTTCACGCTTCCTCCAACAACGACTTGCGCAAGAGAGCCGGAGGAGAAGTAAATGGACATGTTGTATATCTAGAGGAGCAAGAGACTTCACTTACATATGGGTGTCAACCAATGGATGTTGAGCAAGATTCGAAGGTGAATCAATGGGGGAAATGAGGTGGGGAGGAGGAGGGGGGCGACCAGATTTGTTTGGTGGAGGAGGAAGAAGTGACACAAGTGAGTGGGGTGCTAGTTGCCTCCATGTGCAAAAAGCTGGAAAAAAAGTGGTGCAGCTTATGCGAGGCGCATATTGCACAATATGCGCCTCCTATAATTCAAACTATAGGAGGCGCATATAGTGCAATATGCGCCTCGCATATGCGGCCACCTACCAGCGCCCGGGCCCGCATGAGTTACTTGAGGCGCATATGGCCATATGCGCCTCGCATATTGTCCAATATGCGAGGCGCATATAGCCATATGCGCCTCGCATATTCGTGCACCTACCAATACGCGGGCCCACACAGAATATGCGAGGCGCATTCTGGCCATATGCGCCTCGCATATTGTCCAATATAGGAGGCGCATATAGCCATATGCGCCTCGCATATTCGTGCACCTACCAACATGCGGGCCCACACAAAATATGCGAGGCGCATTCTGTCTATATGCGCCTCGCCTATCTGATATATAGGAGGCGCATATGACTAGAATGCGCCTCGCATAATATGGGGCTGCTAGATTCTGTCCGTACAGGGATTATAGGAGGCGCATTCTTATCATATGCGCCTCGCCTATTTTTATACTAGAGGCGCATATCGCAAAGTGCGCCTCGCCTATTTTTATAGGAGGCGCATATGCTAAATGTGCCTCGCATAAGCATGTCTCCTATAGCCTTTTCTCTAGTAGTGGGGGTCCCAACCTTTTAATAAGGTAGGTTCCTCCTGTGTTTACAATGCTAGTCCCTGGATCAATAGCTAGCATCCACAGTTAAGATGTAATATCAAGATACAAAGGTCATAATATAAATTTATAACCAGGAATAACATAAGTTTATTACATCAAACATAGCTCATTTGGCTATTACATTACATTTGTAGCGGAATAACTATAAGTATGGGTCCATCATGTTCAAAGTGCCACAGGCAGATGTTGGTTGTAGACTTTGTAGTCCTAGTCAATCAAACAATCTTCATTTTAAAAAACAATCAACCTGCAACATTACAAGTTACAGCCACAAGGGTCAATACATTTTGAATTGTATTGGCAAGCTTCACTTTTATGTATAATAAGAGTGGATCCTATCATTATATGCATATTTGGCTAAGTAGAGTTTAAGGCTTATTTGCATAAAGCAATATTTTATCCTATCTTTTCAAAAAGGGTTTTAAAGTCCTTTGTCAAATTTCTTTTCCAAGTTCCTTGAACTCCTTGGTACAAACTCAAGTGTTCAAATCCTTGTCAAAATCTCTTGAGCACCTTGGTAACCCCAAGTGCAACAAGTTTTATCAAAACTCATGAGTTCCTTGGTAACCCCAAGTACATCATGCTCTTGAGCACCTTGGTAACCCCAAGTGCAACAAGCTTTACAAAATCTCTTTGAATTCCTTGGTACCCCCAAGTGCATCAAGTTTTTATATTAGAAGTTGGAATGTCGAGATCTCCCATAGTTCATACTTTAGTTGCTCAGTATTGTCCATAACCGGGGACACGGCTAAGTACTTAGATTTTATTATCTTCTGCAGAAGGAGTACACTTTACCCACATGTCACAATCCCATCCTTTTGCCACCAGTGGCCTACTGGATTAGTGCTCACCAAGATGGAGTACTGGCAGATTGAGAATGTGACGAAGTCTTTCCAAAAGGTCCTCCCATACATCATTGCTAGCTTTGTCTTCAGCCCCCATGAAGCATTCCAGATCCCCATGTCCAGTAACTAAAGACAATGTATGGGTCTTCCTAATGTAATTGACTAAGCCAGAGCCATAATAGCATGTGGTTGCACACGAAAGCCACAATTGGAGAAGCATGTTTGATCTCTAAGTTTCCTAGGTGGTTTTCTTTTGGAGCACAACACAAAGTGATTTCCATAGACATGGTTCCCTTTTGTTGCCACCTTCTCCAAAACTTAAAGTATCCTCCACCTAGGTGGTTCATTGAGTCCTTGTTTTATTATGTAAAACACAAGTCCTTTTCTCAATCTTTGTAAAATCTCAACATGTATCTCTTTTTCAAATTGTAGCATATAGCATGGCTAAGCATGTACAACTTCAATATTTTCACTAAGGAATGTTTAGGGAATCCTATTAGGATTTAGCATTGCATAAGTACAGAAATATCTTTTCATGTATATTTTCAAAATCCACTAAGTATGTAATGAAAATAGTAGGACTTTTGTATGATAGTGTAACTTGCCTTTTTGGTAGGGAATGAGAGTTTACTTCTTGATCTTGCTAGACTCACTCTTTGCTAATTTCACTACAAGTCAATCAAGCAATCATAGTATCAAGTAGCATTCCAAACCAATATACAAACAACATTTCACACACACAAAGCATGGATTCTAAGTCATGTTTGGAAACATGCTTAAGATGGTTTTATTTACAGGGAAGGTCTCCACTAGGCTTATAAACTTTGTAAGGTCCAAATTGGTCATTTACCAATGTGGCAAAGTCATTAGAGTTTGGCTCAAAATCTATTTTAAAATCCATTCAACATTTTATGTGGTGGAAAATAGTTTTATTAAATCTAAAACCTTTTAAGTTTTCACCAAAAGTTTCTAACTCTCTCAAGATTGGTTGTTTTGGGTCAGTAGCTTTGACTCAACATATTTTCTCAAAGTTTTATTCCAAAAATCTTTTTCATAATAAAACCATTATCTTTATTTGGCTAGAATTAGGCTAATTTAATTAATCCATTCTTAATATTTCCAATTTTCATTTCCAAACCCATGGGTTGGTTCCTAAGGTCAGTAAGGTCACTACAAATCATTTTGCAAAGGTTTTGTCTTTAAATTCAATTTTAAACAATTTTTATACTATAAACAAGCTCACAAAAGAATCTGCAAAAACAAGCAAATAAACAGATACTATTTTCCAAACTAAGGCCATGGTTGTTTAGGTCTTGCTCTCCTGAATCCAACGACATAAAATTTGCAATTTTTGGACGTGTAGATCTCAAGTTATAAGGGTTTGAAGTTTGCAATTAAATCTGTTTTCAAATTTGTTTTAAAACGAATTAGGTGACACGCGGCGTGTTCTTACTGGTCGATACCGGTTTGGCCGGATCGGCTCCTGGGGTGCGTTGGATCTAACTGAAAATGTGCGGCGCAGATCGACGCATACCCCTTCGGTAAGTGGTTCTATTTTATTCATCCGATCGACATCGGACGGCTCCTGCTGCCTGGCCAAGGACTGGCGGTGCTAGGTCGACGGCGAGCGGCGGAACGGCTAGTTGGCGGCGGCGCTAGCAAAACAGGACGCGAAAAAGAGGGGAAGGATGCTCACCAGGCTCGTAATGCAACGCTGATGCTCAACGTGCTACCGGTTGGGGGAGGGGCGCACGGGGAAAGTCGTAATTCCTTGCCGGAGTTGCTACTGGCGACGGGCGGCTCTGGTCGAGGTCGAGGACGTCACTGGAGATCACCCTAAGGCAAAACGGAGGCGCGGTCAGATGCCTGAGGTTAAGGCAACGCTGTGTGCGTGAACGAGGGGCGCGGGGCGGTCGAGGCTTACCGGGGGAGGCCGTCGGAGAGGTTGCAAATGCGGCGGTGTTCGGAAGCTCGTCGTAGCCGTCGTTCTGGGGCGCCCGCGGTCGAACAGGGGGTACTGGGAGATGTGCCAGGAAGTGGTGAGTGTGCTTGTGCGCTTGTGGAGTCTGGAGGGGGTGTGGCTCGGCCGGAATCGAGGGTGGACGGTGGTCGGAGCTGCGGCGGTGCAGAGAGAAATTGGGGCGGTCTGGGGCGTGCGAGCGCGAGGTGTCAGAGGGGAAATATAGAGGAGACACGGGCGTTTACGTCTGCGTGATCAACTCGAGTAACGGCGGTCGTGTTAAGGCGAATTGAATCCGCGGTTTGAAGGCAGCAACGGCAGCGAGGGGGAAGGCTCGGTCAGCGGCGGGTGAGAGAGAAGAACAGTGGTGTGGGGTCATCTTGTCAGCGAGTGAGAGAGAGGAAGAAGAGGGGGCCACCGGTCAGTCTCTGTCTGAGTAGGTTTTTGAGTAAGAAAAGAAACGCTTCGGGGGAGGGGAGAAGTCTGGGCTGGATTGGCTTAGTGGGATGGGCCTTTGCACTATTTTTTTCTGTCTGCTTTACTTTTCCTTTTCTAATTCTTTTCTGTTTTGAATTTCAAACAATTATTCACACATTCAAACAACACTCAAATTAATTCAAACAAACACTCAACTTTACTTTGAATTTGGTTCTGTTTTTCAACATAATCCAAATCTCAAAACAAAATAATAATTTTATTCTTTTTAAGATCCATTCTTTAATTTAAATAAATGGATATTTTAGTTATTTAATAATATAGGGTTTGTTTTAATTAATATAATCTTCATTTAAAATCCAAACACTTTCAAATCTAAATCAGTAGGTTTATTTGGAAATAAAGAATATTTGGAAAATTTGTTTAAAACAAAATAACCTCTTATTTTAGGGTCCATTAAATAGAGTTTGATTCTATTAATAAAATATTTATTTGAAACCTAAATATTTTCAAAACCAAATCAGTAGGTTTTATTTGGAAATATTAAATACTTGTAAACTTGTTTTTAAAACAAAATAACATTTTATTTTAGAGTCCATTATTAATTAAATAACATGGACTTTCATTATTAAATCAACTTGGGTTTGTTTTATTGAGAATATTTATTTTAAAATCTAAAATAAAGCCAAAACACTTTAGTAGGTTTTATCTGAGAATCTAAAGTACTTGGAAAACTTTATTAAATTAAACAAATAAGTTTTTGATGGTTTATAAATGATAGACCCTTTATTAATAAAACTTGGATATTAAATCCTTATTAATTTATTTTAAATAAACCTTTGCTAATTTTATTTAGAATAAAATGTTTTTTTAATTCCAAAGCTTCGCCAAGGTTTAATTTGTCTTTATAAAATAATCTTTATTTAAATCCATCTTTTCTTTTGAATACCAAATCTTTTATTTTAAAAGATCCAAAATAGTAATTCCAAAACATTTTTAATTTCCTTTATTAAATGTTTATCTTTATGAATCCCTTTGGGATTTTATTTAATTCAAATGGGTTTGAAGTTCCAATTGAATTCAAAAAGTTTCTTCTGGCTCTGAAAATCAAACAAAGTTTTATTTTATTCATTTATTTTCACATTACAAGATTTGGAAAATCTTGGGATGTGACAAAAAACTTTTTGGCAACTCTGCCCCAACAAAACGCTGAATGAGCGACAATCTCCTTGGCCACCCGAAGCACCTCCGAGGTGATAAATGTTCGGATGCTGCGTCTGCGACGCAAAGATAAGACCTAAAAATATCATCTGATGGCCTGGCAACGCACCTGACTGCGCTCTGCTATTATGAATCCGTACCAGCAGGTACGATGAAAAATCCCGACGGACGCGTTGGGTACACCAATTAAAATCACTGGAATTCCACTCCTATAAGTCCTCCGCGGCCTGAGTTGAATTACGCCAGCATATGTTCCAGGCCCGGGTTAAGGGACCCGAACCTGAAGAAGATCGTGTTGTTTCGTCCTAAGACAGTTAACTGACCCTTATCCGTCGGGTGAGTCATGCACACGCATCAACAATCCCTACACACATATACTATTAACATATAGCTTCTCCCGAAGGATGGAAGAGTCCTCAGCCGAATCTACGATTCGACTGATCACTCGGGGGCTACTAACATGGTTATACCCTACGGGTACGTAACTTCAGCATACCTAGTCCAGCCCAAGGAAGGCCCACGGCAGACATACGCTGGCCCATGAAGATTTTCGGGTGGCCAAGGCCCATGACGTCTTCGGATCCTTGGAGAGCAAGACTAGAGGAGATAGGAAATTCAAAGGGGTAAAACCCTAGAACTTGTAACCGACTAGGACTACGCCTGGGACCTACCTAAGTCTATATAAAGACCAGGAGGGCACGTCCTAGAAAAACTCGACTCATACTTTCGCACACGCATCCACGCCAGATCGAATCTGCGCACCCTGTAACCTTAGGTTCCGCCGTAATCAAAGAGCAGACAAGCAGGAGTAGGGTTTTCCCTCTGGGGGCCTGAACCTGGGTAAATCTCGTGTCCCCTGGTTGCTTGTCTGTTAACCGTGCCACGATCTCCAGCATCCCCATCTTCTCCAAAACCCAAGTCCATAACAATGGGCATTGACGAGATTAAACCTCGTCAGAAATCCATTCCAACTGAATCCCATTACCATTCTGAAATTTGCAAAGGTTGCAAAAGTCCTGCAGGTCGCTGGTGTTCCGCTTTGACTCTCTGACAGATATCACACTTGGCGATATAGATTCTGACTTCTCTCTTCATTTTGTGCCACCAAAATTGTTCCTTCAAATCCTAATAGATCTTCATTCCTCCCGGATGAATAGAATAAAGAGTATCATGGGATTCTTGCAAAATTACTTGCTTCAACTCTGAATTTGCTGGCACACAAATACGTCCCTTATACCACAGAACTCCTTCTTCATCTACCATGAATCCGGGTACCTTCCTTGTACAGATACGACACTTAATTCCATCGATACTGGCATTTCCTTTCCGAGCTTCCTTTATCTGACCGATCAAAGTGGGTTGAAGTTAAATATTGTCTAGGAATCCTTCGTTAACTAGATCCATTCTGAAATTCTCCAACTCCTTATGAACACTTTTGCTTCTCTTTCATAATAATCATGTTTAATCTACACGACAGTCTACTAAGGGAATCCGCTACCACATTGGCCTTGCCGGGTTGGTAGTGAATGTCAAGATCATAATCCTTGATTAACTCTATCCATCTCCTTTGTCTCATATTCAGCTCCTTCTGGGTAAAATTATACTTCAAACTCTTATGATCTGAATAAATCTCACAGTAGTTACCCATGAGGTAATGACGCCATTTCTTCAAGGCTAAAACTACGGCTGCCAACTCCAAGTCATGGGTTGGGTAATTCTGCTCATGTTGCTTCAGTTGTCTAGATAGATATCCGGCAACACACATCCGAGACCAACCTTGGATGCATCACAATACACGTCAAAGGGCTTTGTGATATCCGGCATGATCAAAATTGGTGCTGAAATAAATCTGTTCTTGAGTTCTTGAAAACTTGCTTTACATTTGTCCGTCCATTCAAACTTATTATCTTTCTTCAATAGCTGAGTCATCGGCCTTGCGATACTTGAAAATCCTTCAACAAACTTGTGGTAATATCCAGCTAATCCAAGGAATGCACGAACTTCCGTTTGAGTGGTGGGGGCTTTCCATTCTTCAACATCCTAAATCTTGGCGGGGTCGACGGCAACTCCTCCGGCCAACAAGATATGTCCTAGGAATCCTACTTCCTTTAACCAGAACTCGCATTTGCTGAACTTGGCATACAACTGATGCTCTCTAAGGGTTACAAGGATGGTCCTTAGGTGTTGTTCATGTTCTTCTTCTGACTTGTAGTAAATTAGAATGTCATCGGTGAAAACAACGACAAACTTATCGAAGAAGTTCATAAAAATCTTATTCATGAGATTCATGAAATAAGTGGGGGAATTGGTTAATCCAAATGACATGACCTTGTACTCATATAATCCATATCGGGTAGTGAAGGTAGTCTTTGGGATATCCGTTGTGCGGATCTTTAGTTGATGATAACTAGTTCTAAGATAAATCTTAGAAAACACTCTGGCACCGGTCAACTGGTCAAGAAAATCTTCTATCTTCGGCAGTGGGTATTTGTTCTTGATGGTGGCGTCATTCAGCTTTCGGTAATCCGTACATAAACGGGTGGTACCATCTTTCTTAACCACAAACAAAACAGGTGATCTCCATGGCAATGCACTTGGTTGAATCAGATTTTTGCTCAACATGTCATCAAGTTGCTTCTTGAGATCCACTAACTCCACTGGGTTCATACTATAGGGTCTCTGAGCTATGGGTCCAGTTCTAGGAATTAGTTCAATGATAAACTCGATATCCTGATCTGGGGGCATACCGGGTAATTCATCTTGGAACACATCGGCGTATTCACAAACTAGTTTGACTTGGTCTAGGGTGGGTTGGACTAAACTCTTGTTGCACTTGAATTGATGGGGCAGTGTCTCAGACACATGCTCAACTGATACTCTGGTGCTACTGGTCATGGTTATGTCTTTCTTGGCACAGTCTATTAATACTTGATGTTTCGACATCCAATCCATTCATAGTACTACTTCCAAACCTTTTGTTCCAAGTACTATTAGGTTGGCATAAAAATCTATTACATGTATTCTGATAGGTACGGCCTTGCAAATTTTTCTAGCTTTGGTAGTTGACCAAGGTATTTGAACTATCATAACATGCTTCAAATTTGTTGGTTGAATCTTACTAGTGCATGCATATTCTTCTATAACAAACGAGTGCGATGCTCGAGAATCAAACACCACTCTTGCAAGTACTGAGATAATAGAAAACATACCCAGCACGACATCTGGCGCTTCTTGGACTTCTTCTGCATTCATGTGGAACAGACGGCCGGTACGGTTGTGTGGGTTGCCTGGGGCAAATCTCTTTCCAGGATGGACACGACGCTGCTGCTGGGCAGGTGTAGTGACATTGGGTGCTGCAGCAAGCTTCTTGGGGAACTCATTGGAGTAGTGAGCCGTGATTCCACATTCAAAGCAGGTGATCATGGAATTTTCCTTCACAGCAATAGGCACATCATTGCTTCCAGTCCTTGGGACAGTATTGTTGTTGTTGGCTGGCCTTGGCGGTGCATGGTTGAAGTTATTGGGGTTGCCGGTGTTGTAGTTGTTGTTACCTCTCGGCCTCGGGTTTCCTCCGCTACGATTGGGAAAGTTCGGACGAGGCATAGGTGACCTGTTGTTCCTTGGTGCAAATCCTTCAGACGAGTTGGGGCGATACTTTGAGGTATGGTGTGGTCCAGGCTGGTGCATCATACGACGCTTACGGTTCTCAGTGGCTTGATTGATCTTTCCTTCCATCTGGATAGCAGAATCCACTAGAGCTTCTAGATCGGCAAAAGAATATTGACTAGAACTTTCTGCATCTCGTCATGCAAACCATTCAAAAAACTTTCCTTCTTATTGGTGTCAGTGTTGGTCTCATCAGGGGCATACCTAGATAGAGACAGAAATCTGTCATGGTATTCCACCACAATAATTCTCCCTGCTTCAACTCCTTGAATTCATCCCTCATCCTTATAATCAAACCTGGAGGCACATGAGTTCGGCTGAACTTGTGTTTGAATTCCTCCCAAGTAATCATCTGTCCTCCGATCATTGTACAAGTGTTATTCCACCATGCTCTTGCAGAACCTGCCAGATAGTGGGTGGCAAACAGTACTTTCTCCGTAGCATCCACTCCTGCATCTTCTAAGTTGTTCTCCATTGTTTGCATCCAGTCATTAGCATCTAAGGGCTCTTCAGATTTGCTAAAGATGGGGGGATTGGTGTTCTGGAAGTTCTTAAGCTTGGATCCATGATGATCCTGATTTCCATGGCCTTGGTTGTCATGCGCCAGTTGGGCAATCTGTTGAAGAGTGGCGAGATTGGCTTGACGCTCGGTTCTATCGTCTTCTTGATCGGCTACTAGCATTTGCAGAATTTGGATCGAGCCGGACTTCCTCCGCGAGTCATCTGAATATTGAGATAGATCATAAGACAAGAGGGAAATTTTTCTAAGGTTTATGGGTTTGGTTTAAAAGCTTTTAAACTTTGTGTAAGGCTAGGGTTTGAAATCCCACAACTCTTTTTATTCATTCCAAGCACACATACAAACCACACATTTGAAACACATTATAACAACGAAGAAAATGGTTATAAGAACCATTCTATCAAGCTACGATACAGTGGGACCGGATACAACATACACCTACGAAAGTGATCTGGTGCTACTACTCCTCATCAGAACCGGTGGCCTCTTCATCATCTATGAAGTCGCGATCCTCATTGTCAGTGTGGAACTCCTGGTTGATGTCCTCCAAGTAGTCGTCATCATCACTGAGGTACGAGTAGGGATCTCCATGAATATCATCCCCTTCGTTATCCTTCTCCTCAAGATGCATGTCCCGATCATGGATGGTTTCTTCCAGGGTTGACACTTTGTGACGGAGGCGAGCAATGATGTGGTCCTTCTTATCACGCAGGTGGCAAAGTGACTTGTGCTCCTTAGAAAGGATGGCGAGGGTCTGGTCCTTCTTGGTTGCAGCAATTTGCTTCTCGTTGGCGTCGGCACATGCGTTGTCCAACTCTTTTTGGTTCTCGTGTAGTATGAAGGCGAGATGATCCACATAGTTCCTCAACTCCGGGTGTCCTGGCATATACAAGGGCAATCCCTGGGAGTCACGCCTAGCGTAGTAAGTGAAGCGGGTGCCGGCAAGCTGATTGATATTCCGCCCACACAGGCGGGCAAGTGCTTCCTGCATTGATCTTGCTAGTCCATCCAGCCAGTTGTTCTCCCTCAATCTGAACTAGATCTTTTCCGATGTGGGTGGCTCCATCTTGCCTCGCAGGTCGGCAACGATCAACCACTGCAGTTCCCCTCCGGGTTGATCATTGAGCTGAGCTCCATAGAACTCTGGGTGTGGGCGCTCAAGAAAGTCCGCAAGCTGACTTAGGTCCCTCTCGTAGATGAGGTCTACTCCGTTGCCCAACTAGTAAAACTTGCTGTATTTGACTTCCATCTATAAGAAATTAAGATGAGTAAGTTAGAGAGGTGATCAAGTGTGTCAAATTTTATGTAGGGTTGCAAAAAAAATTGAGGAACATTTGACTCTCTTTTGGAAATAATTTCAAGGATAAGAGTGAGAATAGGTTTTCATAAATACACTTTCTTTGTTTTGGAAACTAAGTTTTTCAGACGTCCATTCTAACTAGGGTCTCATATGGTCAGGACGGCTCTAATACCAACTTGTCAACACCCGGATTTTTAATCCCAGATGCCTGCTATGCCTTACATTGCAATCCCAGGATTACCATTTTTGCGAGACATAATAGAATTGGTAGCACAGTACATCATCCATTACAAACCATAATAGTATTACAAATAGTTGATCATAAGATCAAGTCTGAATACAAATCATACCAGCGGAATAATAGTGTAGTATAGGCTCCATCTTTAGGGTCACAGGCAATGCTGGCGATGGGAGATGATCCTAGTACTTTGAAGTAATCGCAAACTATAACTAAAGTAGTAATACCATTCCAGTAGGAATCCTAAAATCTAGGCTTGTTTGCAATAAGCCAATTTTATTTCACAAGTACTTGGTAGTAAACACCTAACTTTAGTTGTCTAGATTACTTAAGTGGGAACCTAGTTTCATTTCCACATCCTTGTGGAGTCAAGTCAAAGTCACATTTCAAGTCACAAGTCATTTTGAAAACATCCTTGCGGCTATTCGAATAGTTTAACACTATGCAGAGGTGGTACGCTTTCACCACAAAATTGGATACATCCGTCAGGGATAACCCAGAATCATCATACTTGGTATGCGGATAATAATTCCTAACCTTTCAATTACACACCCTAGTATCGGCACCTCCCCTATGAGTTTGTCCTCCCAGCCATGACCATCTGTCATACTGAGAACTGCACAGGTGGGCATTCATATTCACAAGGTAGACTCAGCTCACCTCATTCCTTGAGGGAACCCATACTAATACACATAAACTTCTAGTTAAGCCCTACCCAGACTTGGGTATTGTGGTTGTACAGTAAATTGGAATGGTATCGCATCCGAACCCAACAATCAGTTTTTATCAAAGTCTAGGCACATACTACAATCAATATCATCTTCATATCATTGTGTTTCATAACATCTGTCAAAACATTTCAATAGAATGACTCATCATCCAAGGTTTTTCATAATCATTTTCTCCAAGTGTTCCCATCTATAGTGATCAAGATTAGTTTAACACTAGCATCTATCAACGAGGGTGTCACTATTGAGGGGTGCTAATCAAGTGTAACTACCTACATCAAGTTCCATGCTCTTGTTGACCTCTTTCCTACTTTTCCACTAATAAAAATTAATTAACTACTTGAGTAACTTTGATAACTGGTAGAAAAGATAAATCTTGCAAGTAAAACTTGGGATGGGTATAATCAAGCTAGTATCATAATAGTATGCATAGTGAGGCTTGCATGGTATAGCTTAGCTTGCTTGCCTTGGTGGGTATAGTGGTCGTAGTTCTCTTCCTCTTCTTCGTAGAATTTTTCTTCCTCGTAGCCCGGATTAGTACTAGCGTCTATTAATAAATACGAGGTACACCATCACCAAACAATAATTAACTAATTCTATTTAGCACACAAGGATCCACACTAGATGATCTAGCATCATCTCTATCATTACAAGAAAAGAGTAACACGATTTGATTTATCTTAATTTAGAAAAGTCTCATTGAAAACTACTTAAGATTTAATATTCTACAATTAAAATATGGGATCATATTGACACTTTTCATCACCACATATTCCAATACTTGGGAATGTGATTTAAAGTGGTTGGCCTAAATTGCAAAGTTTAACAATACCATTTAATAATATTTGTGTGACTAGAAATGACTATAAAGCCATTCTTTAATTTTGGTCCAGGACTACTGCATGTAAATATATATTTTTACATATTCAGATAGATCATGGCCAATGTGATTTTTGAGAGTTGGAATCAACTCAAAATCATTTATGGTTGATATTACAAAAATGTTCGAAGTGGTAAAAGCTACTGTCTTGTTATTTTTACTGAGGATGATCCATAATTTCAGACTGTTTGAAACCAACAAGAGTGTTTAGAGATTTTCATATACTCTCTAACAAAATTGGATTCATTCCATTTGGTTCTTTTAATCTTCCTGAATTGATTTTCAAAGTTACCTACAGTATAGGATTTTGAAATAAAAGAAAAACCTAAGTTTGAATTTGTTGGCTACGAGCAGGAAAACTATCGGGCCGACCCAACTACATAGTGCGCACGTAGCGAGCGGCACCGGGGTTGGTCCCACACGTTAATGGCTCATTTAACGTGAAGTAGTATCCTTCAATCTAGACTGCACGATTAAAGCACGATCGACGGCTCCGTGTCGTCATCTCCGTCGCATGGGGCACGCGATATGCTAACCCTAGCGCTAAGGCGGGGGACGCCGGGGGCTTACCAGGGCTCCAGCTAGGTCCTCCGAGTTGGGTGAAGGAGCGAGTCGAAGGTGGCGGTTTGACTGGTGGTTGCAGTAGCTCCTGGGGTGGCTCCTAGCGCTGGTTCCTCTTCTTCAGTGCAGCGGCGAGCTCCGGTGAAATTCTGGCGGTGTGGTGCTCACCTTGCTCCAGGGATGGGTCAGAGAGATTGCTGGGTGAGAGGGGAGTGGAATGTTGTGCGTTTTGAGGCAGGGGAGGGCTCTATTAACACTGCGGTGAAGGGGGCATGGCGGCATGGCTCGGGCTCGTTGGCAACGTTATTACAGGACGCTATCAGCATGGCCAAGGGTGTAGGTCGACGCAGGGCTTCATGGTGGTCATCATGCGCACAATGGCACGGCGAGGTGCAGTCTCCATTGTTCTATAATGTCCGTTCTCTGCTTCGGTACCGTCGGCGTTCGTCACGACATACGGTGGTCATGGAGCGTGCGGGGTCAAACGATCGTGTCTGGGAGATTGTGGGCGTCGCGGCAAACTTATTGGAGCAAGGAGAGAGCGAGGCACGGCGTGGTCGCGCGGGATTGCTTGGTGCTCTAGCGTGGCGATCGGCATGGTCGAGTGTTAAATGGGCGCGGCTGCGCTGGCGTGTTCGTGGGCGGTAGTTGGTCGAGGCGTGCACAGGAAGTGGCAGTGTGGTCACGGCTACCTCCTAGACATCATGGGCAAGGGCGGCGCAGCGTGTCCGCATCGGGGTGACATGTGTGAGCTCGGGTACGATTTCCACTAGTCACAATGGCGAGTGAGACGAG
The DNA here is from genome assembly GCA_916181665.1 of Avena sativa. Lineage (NCBI taxonomy): Eukaryota > Viridiplantae > Streptophyta > Magnoliopsida > Poales > Poaceae > Avena > Avena sativa. Next base: position 47,045,241 of record OV702279.1, on the reverse strand, counting down.
CTCAATTGCACGGGATGGAAGTTAATGGCGAGTAGTGGAGGCTCGGTGAGGTCACAAAGATTATCACAAGATTGATCAAAATAATGAATAGTTGGTAAGGTTGTACGGTGATCACCAAGTGTTTTATTAAATGGCCGCAAGAACTAAACCTTTGAATTTTCTAAATATTTTTGGTGGGTGTGCTGGTCATAAGCTTCGTAGTATCTGGGTGCAAGGGTTCGCTAAGTGGTGAAGGTTTTAGTGGTTTTCCAAAAATAACCATCTTGATGCATAAGATAGATTCAATTTTGAATTGCCTCTCAAATGGATTTGAAATTGTTTCTACAAGATTTGAAAGCTTCATTGTGTTCAGTGTTACTTGGTCTAGCAAGGGGAGAAAATAAATGGAATTGTTTCTATTTGAAATCATTTGCTAGAGATTCTTAAAGTGAGCTAAGTGTTAACTTTTGCAAAAATGACCATTTGGTCATATGCTTCATATATTGATTTTCTTTTTTTTGATCTGGTTTGGATTTGACCTATATGATATGGTTTTGATCTTTAAACCATTTCTCATCATCTACAACAAACAAACATGGCATTACAAACATTCATATATATTCATAACACACATGCATTAAAATAGTGTTTATTAATAAAAGCTTTTGTTAACCCTAATTTTGGTTGATTAGAAATTGATATCCTTATTAATATTTTTGAGATGTTACAATAGAGATCATGTATGTGCCATTCCAGAGCCATCAGGGTATCCACTTAAGGGTACGATGAGCTGGAGATTATCCGTAAGTTGGAATCATAGTAGAGAAGTAGAAAGCTGGAATTGTTCCGCGAAGAGAGATTTGAAGTTGTTCAGAGAAAGAAAGGAAACCAAAAATTTATGTGAGAGGATTGGAATTGTTCAGAGAAGTTCCGGGATATAGAAGGGGAACCGAAAGGTGTTTTGGGTCGAATCAGATTTTGTAATATGTATTTACATATTAATTAAAGTAATTAATATTAAATAGAATATTAAAATATAATTTTAAAGTTTATTCCACTAATGGGCCAAGTTTCCTAGGGAAAAGGGCCCATGAGGGAAAAACCAAGAAAGAGGGACCAATCCCATGCACCTACGAGTTGGTGGGCACCTAGGGCTACCCCCTCCCTTGGTCCGCGGCTAGGGTTAGGGTTTGGGGGCGCCCTAGGTCGCCCCCTCCCTTGCCCGATGCCTCTCCCCCCTTGTCTGCTGCCTGTTTGTCTTGGGAGAGTTGCAAGGCTTCCCCCTCCCCCCTATAAAAAGAGGCCCCCTCTCCCCCTTGGAGGAACACATCAATCAATAGATCCCATGAGTTGGAAACTCCTCCTCCTATCGAATCTCTCTCTTTAGTTGCCTCCACGGGTTGGAATGGCCCAGGGTTGTTCGCGCAAGAGACGACGCACCTGCAACACGCCGTTGCACTGCTGGGATTCCAAGATCCGGAGATTTACTTCCGCACTCCCGGCAGGGATCAAGGGAGCAGAGGTTCTCGTCGTAAACTATATGTGTACAAAGACACGGGATGCAACACTTGGATCACTTTGAATGTTGTGAGCCAGACTGCTGCATGGTGATGGAGCAAGGGGTGACCTGCAAGGAGCTTCGCGACCTTGAGGTCTATGAGCACGACTACTTCAACCATGTTACTCTCAGAATGTTATCCGCTTTCCTACTACAAGGGTATGTATCCAAACCCTCTCGGTTGTTGTTGCATTACTAGTAGCTAGATGTTGGGCATCGGTGCGATCCGTCGTAGTAATTTTTTTATTTTCTATATCAGAATCCTGAAAATTTAATATATCACAAACCACACCATCGTGAGTTTTAACAACATGTTCAACTTCTTGCTAAGATTTTTCATCTTCACAACTTAATGAAATTAGGTCAAACTTGAGCAACAAGTAAGCGCGATAGAATACTCTTGAATTAATTGTATTTTCGAAGGTACATGTGTGCATCTTTTCCTGACATAGCGGACAATGCATGTTTTACTTGCGATTCCTAGGTTGTACGTGTTTTCAAGGTTCGTAGCTAAATTAACCCACTTAAATTACACTACCCCTTGATTCAAATTAATGTTTTCCAAATTGTAGATAAGGTCAACATTTGCCACACGGTAGGACCCACATAGCTTGGTAATATTGCTTTAGGTAACTTTATTTTCTCCACAATGTAATAGTATGTGACTTAAGGTGTGCCTTTTTTACACACTGTGGATGCCCTAAGTAAAAAAGCAAATAATGGTCCCACTTGGCAGTGTAAAACTCCTATGCAGAAGTTAGAGTCTTCAGTTTAGTGGGTCCCATTAATCTTCTCATTTGGACATTGTCTAAGAGGTGGAGCTTCTACTCATAATTGCTTAGACATATGGTCACCTCTATCTACGCGCTATACATGCAGAGAGAATAAAACGTAGGCAGGGGAAGAGGGCAGCGGCGAAGAGAGAAGAGGAGTTGAATGTGGTTCGATGTCAGAGAAAAGTTTGTGATGGGTTCCTGACATGAGGTACTCCTGCCGCCTTACAGTGTACACTCTACTAGTAGTAAATTTCAGGACCTATGGACGCAAAAAATGTGTGTTTTATCTCTCCTTCACTTCCTCTCATCTCTCCCCACCCCTCCCCCCTCGCGCATTGGCCCCACTGATCTCTCCCTCGTCCACAACATGGTGCTGCGCATTTGTGTCTTGCTATGGCCTGTTCAGCAGTTGCGTTGGTGTGGAGTAGGACGAGTAGTACATAGAATGGAAACCACTTTTTTCCTTGATGATGTGTAGCTCAGATCACTCTAGAGATTCGTTGGGAGACCCAAAGAGGAAGGTATGATGAGAACAGCAGCAAGTTTTCCCTTAGTAAGAAAGCATGGTTATCGAACCAGTAGGAGGAAGGAAATGACTCAAACGTGTTGCTAGCAACTTGGAAACCTGCACAACACAAACTCAAGACTTTTCCCCAATGAACAGTGAGGTTGTCAATCTCACCGGTTTGCTAAAAACAAAGGATTAACTGTATGGTGTGGAAGGTAATGGTGGTTTGCAGAAAGTAAATAGGAACAGTGGAATATGTATCAATGGTAAAGATTGGACCGGGTCCTTAGTTCACTAGAGGTGTTCTCCTTAACATAAACAACATAACATGATGGGTAAACAAATTACAGCAGGTCAATTGACAGGACAGAGCAAGGCATAACAATGCAATACTAGACATTCATGATCCTATGAGATTTGATTGGGCATCACAACAAGATACATAGACCACCATCCAACTGCATCTATGACTAGTAATCCACCTTCAGGTTATTGTCAGAACCCCCTCTAGTATTAAGTTGCGAGCAACGGATAACTGCTTTAAGCAAAGTGTGTAAGGAAAACAATCCACTTGTTCCATGAACAAGAGATCGTTGTTTTCTCCATATTATCAACATCACATCTACAACCTTAGAGATTTCTGTCACTTCCCGAGATTAAAGAGAGGCATGAACCCACTATCGAGCATAAATACTCCCTTTTGGAGTCACTAGCATCTACTTGGCCAAGATAGGTACTAGAAAAGGAGAGCATGCAATATCTCAAACAACACAGACATGATAGAATCAATAAGATAGAATCATTAACCAATCTAACATAGTAATCTCAATATTCATTGGATCCCCGCAAACACAACATGCATGATTACAAATAGATGATCTTGATCATGAACGAAGCTCATAAGATCTAAACATGGTAGCACAAAGGATGAGAAACAACCATCTAGCTACTACATGGACCCGTAGTCCAAGGTGAAATTACTCACGCATCATACCGGAGGCTGGCATGGTGATGAAGAAGGCCTCCGGGATGATCTCTCCCCTCCGGCAGGGTGCTAGTAAGAGCTTCAGATCCCCCTCCCGATCTAGGGACGAGGGTGGTGGCGGCTACGGACTGTTTCGTGGAAGATTGATCGGGTACTTAGGGTTTAGGTATCGGGGGCTTCTTATAGGAGAAGAGGAAGGCCGAGGGGATGCCCGAGGCGGCTGCACCTCCCAGGCGTGGGCCAGGCCTGGCCGCGCGGCCAGGGGGTGTGGCCCCCTCGAGGCCCTCCTTCCTCTCGTCTTCTGCCTCTATGTTCTCCATGATAAAATATAGAATTTGGCTTTTGTCCCGTCCAATCCCAAGAATATTTATTTTCTGCCTTTTCTGGAACCAATAACAGAAGAAAACAAGCAACTGGCACTGTGGCATCTTGTTAATAGGTTAGTCCTAGAAAACATATAAAAATACCTCAAACTGTAGACAAAGCAATACAACATAGATACTAAACAAGCATCGAACATCAAAAATTATAGATACATTTTTGACGTATCAAGCATCCCCAAGATTAACTCCTGCTCGTCCTCGAGTAGGTAAGTGATAAAAAGAATAATTTTTGAGGTGACATGCACCATCAAAATCAAGATCAAACCATTTGCAAGCATTGAAAGATGGGATCTAAGTACTCTAAACATGAGCATGAAATATGTAGTTCTAACAAGAAGACAAAGTAACTATGCATGCAACATGAAAGGTTACAAACAAAGATCATGAATAACAATGCATTGAAAGATGTTTGTTTGTTTCACATATAGAAAACATAGCATAGTGGCATTCAGCTTGTCCATCATGGAGTAGCAATAAATTCATATGACACCTTCAAAGTTCATAAGATTGACTAGATACAAATAGTTCATGAGCAAGTAATATCAACAATATGAATCAATCAAGAATTTTTGGGACAATGCACATAGAACTAAGAATGACAACTATGCTCTCTTAATTGGTGCCTAAGGATAGAAGGTGGAGACTAAATATAATGGTGGAAGAAAGGCCCTTCATAAAGGGAAGCCGGGATTTCAAGTCTCATAAAGAGCTTCCAAAAATTATGGTACTTGTTAGCTTTCAGCTCTCATTGCCCCTATCATAAGCATCTTGTCATGGTATTGCAAACGAGTACGCCATGGAGGAGTCCTCACAGTGCGTGTTTAGAGACGTGGTGTAAGGCGGACGGTTGACGGGTACGAGGTGACACATCTTACCCAGGTTCAGATCCCACAACGGTGGCGGAATCCTACTCCTTCTATAAATCACTATAATGGCAATACCTCGAGTTACAAGTATCAGTTCTCTGTGTGAGGTATGAGTTGAGTTATGCCCTGAAGGATCCCATAGGCCCGACTTATATAGTCGCCGGGTCCTAGGGTTACAGGGAAAGTCCTAGCCGGACAGGTTATAGAGTCCTACACTACATACATCTAGTTGTGACACCCCCGGGATCAGGGCTAAACAAATCCCGGACCTCCGTCTGACATAATCTTAACCTTGACCTCGATGATATCTAGTGAAGAATAAGTAACACATCAGTGACCCTACGACACAAAAATTATTATAGCAAGCTCATAACTGAGCAGAGAACCAAATTATTACAAGAAGAGCTCACTGACCACAAACATCAAACAACGGAAGGCAAATTATGCTATTAAGTATAGCAAACTTAACAAATGGCCTAAGAGGCTTGAAGCATAATGATAACGTCCTAGCCCATAGATTCCAGGCTGCCGGCCGGAAACCCCAAGCTACTCGTCGGTGTCCATGTAGTACCAAACTGATCTTCAGGGATCACTTACTCTGCCAAAAGTATCAACAAAGCAAGGATGAGTACAGGGTGTACTCCACAAGACTTATGGCTGGTGGAGTTGTTTTGCATAAATGCATCTTTGTTTATAAAACAAGAGAGAGAAGAAGCTCGTCTAATCAGAATATTTTAAAAGGGGATAAGAGAGCAACGCTCCGAAATATTGTTCATCATCATTTGATATCCACCAAGTCATCATCATCATCTACCAACTAGGATCACCCCATTGTACCCATGAGGAAGCATCCTTAATCACACGTTCATCTACCAAGTTTTACGATTAGGTTATAGTTCTCTATGATCTTAGAATCTGGTCACCAAGCGTTCATAACCGTGAACACGGCTTTTCGAAAAGATTTAACCCTGCAGGGGTGTACAACTTTACCCACACATACCAACCGACTCTTAATGCCAGTACATTAGCCCTCTTCCTTGGAAGGCCGGCAGAGGGTGGTTGGCCACGACCTTTACCTTGCTTTCTCCGAGACCATGAGTCACGCAATAAGTATGGTTCCGCCGTAACGGGTCAAATCCTGAAGCCGGTACTTAAAGATGTGAGGCGAGGTTGGTTCACTAGGGGCTCCATCGACCCCAAGAAACCCGATACACGCTTCCCTACCTGTTATGAATGCACCTCCTTCACCTCCTTCTTTCGAAAACGTTTTCAGTGCGTATGTCGAATGGAACACCTAAACTATGTGACTCATGGAATCTACTAGGCAAGTTAATCAGGCGAGGGGTTCCCAAGTCCCGTGTGGTTGTACGCTCATCTCGGTTCCAAAGTCAAGAACTGGTCCTAGTGGTGGCGAGCATGGGAATAGGAAAACCACATCCCAACGTGGCCTCCCATACAAGCCTTAGCAAGTTTAATCTCATGTAACCTCTGGTATCATCTCATCACGTTCTCCTATCATACTAGATTCAAGGCAAACCTAGTTATGCTAGGAGCAGTGGATCAGGTAATATAAGATCAAAGGGAATAATTCAATAGATAGGATACTCTATCTATTGATAAACACCACAGTAGAATCGTATGCATCATGGCAGGAATTGAAATGCTTTCGAAATCATAGGACTATATCATGGTGGGGCTATGCTTGACTTTGCTAGTTGATAGCAGATAGGCAGATCTTCGGAATCTTGTACTTGACATGGTTAGAGTTGGTCAAGTATTGTTCTCCGATCTTAAACGGTCTTGATCTCGGTCTTCAATCTTGATCTCAATCTCGATATCGTATTCTATCGAAGCAGAACCAAATACCAAAAAGAAAGGGAAACAATCAACACATGGCATCGATGCAATTCTCAAGCAATGATGATCATATGACAAGTTAAATTGTATTGAAATGTAACCCTAATACATACTCGACAACTTAATTGGGGTTCCGAGGGGTGAAAACCCTAACTCGGGGAAACTCCAGAAGCATATGAGAGGGGTTGATTTTGTTCTCTAATTACAATTGTCATTTCAGTTGCTTAACAATTCATAATTATAGCTTATTTGGATAGTTCTCATTTTTCTGAACATTTTGATATATTATACACATTTTTCTGATTTATAAATAATAAGTTATTGAATTTATAAGTTTATATGATTTAAACCAAATGGAAATTACTTTTTATACCCAGACACACCTAGCCACAGTGGCTGATTAGGGGCCCCAGAGCCACCTCAGCGTCCACGCAGGCAGGTGGGACATGGACCAGGGATTGACTAGGTCAGACCCTAACCTAAAAATTTTGCACCACAGAAGCATCTAGCCTCTGAGGCTGGCAGGTGGGACCTAGACCACGCGGGCACCACGCGGTAGCCACACGAGCACCACGTCATCACGACGCACGACGTGGAAGACGGTGGTCGACGGCGACGCTGGAGAGCGCGCGGGGCTGCGGGGCTAGGCGCGCTGGACTCGCGCGGTTGCGTTGATCGAAAAGGCAGAGGCGCCGCCTCAGATTGGTCACCGGAGCGACCTCTCAGACGGCGAGCGACGGCGGAGCTTGCAGATGCTCGCAGCTACGATGTTACAACAAGTGCACGGCGGATCTGAGAGGTCCAAGCGACGCAGGAGCTCACCAGGAGTGTGTAGAGGCCGGTGGCGAAGCGAGGCGGAGCACGGTTCGACGGCAAGCAGCAGTGGTTGGCAGCGGCCGGAGGTATCGATTCGATTGATTGAGAGCGCGCCGACTTGCGAATCTTGCCGGGGAAGAACAAGGAGACGAAGGCGATTCCAACGATGGCAACGCCTTGGAGAGTGGTGGCCGGAGACGACGGGGCGCCGGCGAGGTTTGCACCTAGAGTTTCGCCCACTAGGCGGGGAAGAGAGTGAGAGGGGTAAAGGAGAAGATAGGGTTATCCACGGCGGCGCTGGAGCTCTTATAGACACCCGCGGGCGGCGGATCTCATCTTGATGCAGGCGCGCATCCTGGAGACGGCGAACGGCGTCGACGGCGACACGGAGGAGCTTGTCCCCGCAAGGAAGACGACGAAACATGGGCGAAGGGGTACCGGGCCAGGCTGGGCTGAGGTGGGCCAGCTGCTGCGCGCTGCACTGGCGGTGGAGAGGAGGGACAGGGAGATGGGATGCGGCCCAGATAGACTAGGGTTTCTATTTTTCCTATAAAACATTTCTCTTTTATTTTTTCTATTTCTGTTTGTATTTTCAAATTCAAATACTGTTTTGGGCATTTCAAAAATTTCCATAGACTTAAATTTTTTGGCTTCACAACCTTTTGACCATTTAAAATAATGTGAGGCCCTTATAACATTTTGGGCTTCACAACCTTTTGACCATTTTCAAAATATTTGAAACCATTTGAAATAGTCACAAAGAGGGGGTAATATTAGGGTTTTAGGGTTTCACTTGAATTTCTTTGGATGTATTTTTAAGAGATGATGCTAATGATGCACAATCAATCCCTAATTATATATTATCTAAAACAGGGGTGTTACAGCTCTATCCCCCTTACGAGAATCTCGACCCGAGATTCCAAAGGTAGGAAGAGAGACAGAGATAGAAAGAGACGGGCCATTCTAAGGATAAGAAGGAAACACACTAGATAATAAACAGAGTATCTCGTGGTCAACTCATGGATGGAGTGTTTAGAAACAACTCTGAGATGATGAACATGAAACACATCAAGGTAACAGAGGAAACAAGAGGAGAAGGTTTCAAATTGTTAGATAGATGGTCTTTATAAGGATTGAGACCATGGAGCTTTAGAAGAGGAAGGTTCCAGCAGAAAGAACATAACCACAGACTTCAATAGGAAACATCTACTAAACGACTTAAGTAGAGATTTCAGGTTGCAGAGATATGGATCAACAAAACCAAGCTGTTGAACTACTTTTGAAACAGAAGGCTTAAGACAGAAAGGTGTTTTGGTGGAGAATACTCATAAGAGTCACAAGAAACATGTAGCAAGAGAAACTATTGATTACCAAAATCATAGTCACTCGTAAAACATGATTGAGAAAACGAGGGAAACTCCTTATTCATCCAAATTTATCAAAATCTTTGCCAAGATCATGATATTACTTTACACCACTAAGATGAATAGGTAAGAAGATTCCTGATAACATGAGAAAAAAGAAACTTTATTCTCAGACTTCAATTAGTTGACACAACAAAGTGTTTGGCCAACATAAAAGGGTCTGGAGGATCCACCAAGAGACATTTGGCAACACTACTTTAAATGTTCTCCTTGATGTTCGATAAAGCAAACATCGAGTGAAAGGTCGGACTTCGTATACAAAGGAAACCATAAGCACAATTCCTATAATAAAGTTATATAGAAAGCCTCATGAGGAGTGGTTGTCATTGCTGAATCAAGAGAATATAACAAAATGTCTTTCCGGATAAGTGTGTCAAGCATTACATCAATCTTGCCAGATTTACAAAGAGACCTATGTCAAAACCTTGAGGAACACCAACCATCGTTGTTGCTTGAGATTCAGCTTTGGTTAGGTGAGATGATACTTCAGACTTAGCGTGTCCGAATGTAAAGGATGCAACATTTACCAGAAAGGTAAAGTTTCTAGATTCTCAAGATATGGACTACAGTGTCAAGATCCAAAAGATGAGCTAGATTGCTAGACTCATGTATTAGCAGTTTGTTGAAAGATAGTTGCACACACATAAATTACTAACAATAGAACACACATATGTCATTATCGAACGGAGATAACTCTTCCCAAATCCACGGCAACATCTTTCAACAATTGCACGTGGACCATAAAAGGTTACTTCTAGCATCCAGAACACATACTTAGAGATAACACGAAGATGGTTCTGAAATTTTCCAAAATTAATGCCAATTGTTCCATATGAATCTTGTCTAGTATGAGGAATATAAGAATGTCATTGATGGGCTCAACAACAAACTTATCTAGACACTCCAAGAAAATGGACTCATATGTTGCATGAACAAGGCAAGAATACTAGTCAGATAAAAGGACACGAAGATGTACTCAAGTGAAACATAACAAGAAGGAACACCATCAAGATAGTCTTTGGAACTGAGTTTGATTTGACGATACCCCAAATCAAATCAAAGGTCAGGGAAGATAATATATCCACGCAAAGGAAATACTATCTTTCTTCAACACGAACAAAACTAAACATCCCTTTAAGAAGGAACATAATCGGATAGAACTTTTGTCTTACAACTCTCCAAGTTGTTGTTTAAGCTCAACTAACTAGTTCAGGGGTATCCAGTATAGATCCTTGGAGAAAGGTGCAGTTCAAAAACTTGCTTGCTCAAGGACCTGACAACACAGTCATGTGGCAACATGGCCATACTTCTAGAAAGACATCTAGAATATCACGAACCACCGTTAAGTCACTTAGTTCGAGAGGAAACTTGCTTCGTAAGGCAAGAAGACTGTAACATCCCAAAAATACCAAACTTGGATCATCAAACACTAATCATCAAGATTAGGGTTAACAAAAACTTTTCTAAATAAACTCATGAATGCATGTATATGTGTATGCATGGATTTTGAATTTCTTTAAAAACCACCTTGTTTGTGTGATCCATTGCTTGTAAAATGTTTCTTAGGTGAAATGAACATCATCTAAAACATTTCCCACACTTTTCCTAAAGACAAGTAAATCAAAACAAATATATTAAGTGAATGGTCATTTTGACCAATTTAACTCCCATGCCTACTTTTGGCTGTCTCAAACTTTCAAAACCTAACAGAAACTTTTCTGGATCTTTGCACCCCTTGAATGTACTCATAACAAGGTATCAAGGCCCACTTTGTGATCATCCAGAAACTTTCAAATGCATATTTTAAATGACAATTCAAAATTGAATCTTCTTCATATGGGAAGATCCCACTTTTCCAAAACCCACTCAAACAAGCTCAACTTTCAAAACCCAAGCATTTGCAGACTCACCAGCACCAATCTAGCAAACCCACCAAAATTCATTTCAAAATTCAAAACTTGATTTCATGCGGCCATTTCATCAAACAGGTTGCAGACACAAATCAAACAAAACATCAAACACTATAGTGTGCAGTGATTCTTGCCTAACTTGTTCCCTAGTTAGCTCACACACAACTCAATAGATCATCTAGAAAGATTAGCCCAACACTAGCACCCCTGTGAGCTTGCCATTGTCATTAATGGTGAACAGCCGAGCACCCCCATGTCACCCCATTGTGGACAGAAGGCTAGAGGAAGAACTAGCCGTGCCAACCTTTTCTGGGAGGCAGCCCACCGTCCACCGCCACTCCCTGTCCCAGCCGCGAGCGTTGCCAAGCCCTGGACCACGTGCACAAGCCGCGCCCAGACCATGCCAAGCGTGCGCCAGAGCGCCACCCTCGACCAGCGTCCACAGACCGCGCGCCGCCCTCACCGCGTGCACACACGATCACCACCGACCCAGGAGACCGCCAGACATCCCCGTTTGCCGCCCCGTGCTATACAGCCACCGCCCGCCGTCGAAGACGCCGTCTCTGCCGTGCAGAGCACCGGCCGTTCCAGACCAAACCACACCGCCCCATGCCCCGCGACCATGTCGTTGAGCATCGCCAGGAGACACAACACCGTCCCCTACCCTTGCCCATGCCATTAGCCGCCTGTAACGTCGCCCCCGACGAGCTCACCGTGCGCCCCGACGGTCCCCTCGCTCGACTATAAATTGAGGCCACCCCCGCACGATTTCTTCACACCATCTCACTCCCCTCTCCTCACTAATCGTGCCACACCATCCTCAGAGCAAGGCGAGCACCACCTCGCCGAAATTTCACTGGAGCCTGCCGCTGCCGGAGAAGAAGGGAGCCAGCGATTGGAGCCGCCCCAGGGAAAGCCACCGGTACCAGAAGGTTCACCGTCGTCGACTTCGTTGTTCGCCCGCCTCGCCGACCCTCGCCCGTACCCCGGTGAGCCCCCAGCACCCCTCACTGGCCCCGCTAGGTTTCGTTCTCGCCGGAGTTGTCTCGCGTCGACGATGACCCTCAGCCGTTGGATTAGAACTAGATCGAACGATCCACGTTGCCCCATACCGCTTCGCCCAGCCCCGTGTCACTGACGAGTGGGGACACCCACTTAAGCAGCCCGCGGGAGCACTGCGCTTAGCAGGCCGGCCCGTTAGAATTTCCCGCGCAGCCCAGCAATTCAAATTAAAACTTTTTCTATTTCTATTCAAACACACTTCAGCACCCAACTTCAAAAATCAACCCAGATCGATTCAGTGCACCAAATTGAATGAAACCAATTTTGTTAGAAAGGTCTGTGAATGCTTAATCCAAACCCGTTGGATTCAAGTCATTTGGATCTGTAGATCACCCATAGTAAAAATAACAAGGCAGAAGCTTTTCTGCATTCAAACATTTTTCAAATTTAAACTATAAAAGTTTTTGAGTTGATTCCAACTCTCAAAAATCACATTTAACCATACCTTTCATAATATATAAAAATATATAGGTTTACTTGCAGAAATAATGTTCAAGTAATAAAAGAATGCTTCATAAGCATTTCTAGCCACTTTAATTAATTAAAATAAAAGGGTAAAACCTTATTAAATTGTGACACCACTTTAAATCACATTCCCATGGACTAAAATATGTGGTGATGACATGTGTCAACATGATCCCATGTTTAGTTTGGAGAATATTAAATCTTAAGTAGTTTTTCAATGAGTAGAAATTACTTTTCTAAAAATAAAAAGATTTAAACCAAGCCTTAACCTTGTAATGTTAGATCATCTATAGGACCCTTGTGTGTGATGATTGCAAGTAGTTAAGTATTGTTTGGTGATTGTGTACCTCGTATTTATTCATAGACGCTAGTACCGACCAAGGATACGAGGAGGAAGGAGGATACTACAAAGAGGAAGCCGAGGAGAACTTCAACCACTACTCTGCACAAGGCAAGCCTTACTAATCAAGTTGACCTATGCAAGCTAAAACTTGCAAGACACTCTACTTTAGCAAGCCTTACTAATCAAGTTGACCTATGCAAGCTAAAACTTGCAAGACACTCTACTTTAGCAAGCCTTACTAATCAAGTTGACCTATGCAAGCTAAAACTTGCAAGACACTCTACTTTAGCAAGCCTAATACTACTAGTGAATGTGCAAGCTAACACTTGCAAGATACTATACCTATGCAATCTTATACTGATATTGATGCAAGCTAACCCTTGCAAGATACCCTACGGATGCCACAAACCCATACTTGTGATCCTACCTACTTGTTAAACCAATCCTAGTTTTATGGCAAGCTTCTTACTTTATTTCTTTATCAAAGCTTACTTAGAGTCTACCTAAGAGTTTGGTAGATACCATACAGTTGTGCGGAAGGTTGCATAAAGAGCATAAAATTTGGCCTAAGCTAGAAACCTTGATATTAGCCTAAGATATAAGGTTGGACTTAGTGAAACTCCACTAGTTACCACCCCTCATTAGTACTACCCTCACCTGTAGATGCTAGTGCTAAGCATAAAACTTGATCAACTTTTAGATGGGAATATTTGGTGGAAAAATGGTTATGAAAACCTCGGAATGAGGGATCATTCTATTGAAATGTTTTGGACATCTGTTTCCAAACACTTGATGATTCTGGTGATAAAAATGTTGAGGCATGAGCCTTAGCCCTATATAAAACTAATGGTTGTCTGGATGCGATACCATTCCAATTTTAGCATACAACCACAATACCCGAATATTGGGTAGGGCTTGACTGGAAACTTATATACCTTAGTATTAGTTCCCTCCCGGCCAAGGTCTGAGCTGAGGCTACCTTGTGAAGATTGTCCACCTGTGCAGTACCCAAGATGACAGTGGTCATGGTTGGGAGGCCAAACTCACAGGAGAGGTGCTTATACTAGGGCGTGTAATTGAAAGGTTAGGATTGATTATCCGCATACTGAGTATGGTGAATTCAGGATTTGTTCCTGACGGATGTATCGAATGTTGTGGTGAAAGTGTACAATCTCTGCAGAGTGTCAAACTATTCGAATAGCCGCGTCCGCGGTTATGGACAGTTGGAGTGGCCATACTGTTCCCCCGTCAGACTTTTCAAAATGACTTGTGAAATGAATTGAGAATTTGACTTGACCACAACAGAGTTGTGACCTGAATTACAAGATCCCACTTAGGAGTTATAAAATTGTGACTAGCTTTGGAACTTAGTAAAGATAAACCTGGCTTTTTTGCAAAACAACCCTAGAGCCTAGTGTCCTATTATCCAAAAACCCCCCCTTTACTTGTTAGTATTAGTTTGCGAGTACTTAAAGAGTACTCATGGCTTTGTCCCTGGCTATTCCCATGGCCAGACTATGAAGAGGAGTACCTGGAAGATGGACCCCAGGAAGGTTACGACAACTAGGATCATCTCCCATCGTCAGCATTTCCTGTGACCCCGAAGATGGAGCTTCGCCTACGCTACCGTTATTATTACGTATTCCGCTGCTTGATGTTGTATTAAGAACTGGATCATGAGATCCCTATTTGTGTAAGAACTTATGTATCGTTTGTAATGGATGAAGTACTATGGTATCCAATTCTGTTATGTCTCGCAAAAATGGTAATCCCGGGATTGCGATGTATGGCATAACAGGCATCTAGGATTGAAAAATCCAGGTGTTGACAAAGACACAATCTCAGAGCTTCGTCATAAACCTAACTCTTTGACTGAGGAGAGTGTACCAGAATAGCAGACTTGGTAGCACAATCAAACTTCACTTAGTGTTAAGGTTAACCAATCATGCTAAGAATAACACAAATGTCCTTAGAGATCAAAGCAATAATAATTGCTAAGAATCTCAAATAGACCTATTATTACACACGCATCTCTCACGAGCGTGAAAGCTCGAGGAAGGGTGGGTAGATATGTGTATGAGCATCACTTTATTAAGGGGTCAGGAAACTCAGCACGACCTCTTAGTATAAAAGAGTGTGATACTCAAGATAGAGCAGACAGAAGATAATCAATGCCTCTTAATCTGCGGCTTACAACACTTTGACCTGGTCCTAGATATGACGAGGTACTGGAGTTTGTTTCTCCTGACATCCCGAAATGGTTTGTCATGACGGACCATAAGAGTATCTTGCATCGGAAGACACCAATGCACATTTACTACTTGGCTACCAACTGGTAGAAAAAGGTCGGAAACAACAAGGGGAAAAAGAACATGCTCAAGATAGAATCCCAAGAGGTGGATGCATATGTCAACAATGTTCCAAAAACCAATGCATAGAAGAAGTAAAGTGTGGCAGAGTCACGGATATATATGCGAGACTCATGAGGAGTACTCTTGTCGTGATCTATTTGGTTCCATTAAAGAACATCTGCCATAACATGTGGTAGGGGAAGTCCTTCATTATCTCAATGCAACCACGACAAAGAACACAAGCTTGAAGGCTGGAATTGTAATACCAGCCATCCTGAGGTAATGTTTGAACATTAGCAACAGGGGTCAAAGGAATGGATCTTGGGTTAAAGGTCAGCTTCATGTACAAGATTCACAACACCTGAATCAAGCACAATCGGGGATCTTAGATTCAAGTCCGAGGGTTAAAACCCGAGAAGGAAGTAACTACTACTTGAGTGACACGGAGTGCACCATAAGGTAGCAATCACAAGTTAGCTTCCAAGAGAAGAAACGACTTCTGGAGTAACCAAGCAAACAAAAAGGAGGCACACGAGGCGAAAGGAAACCTCGAAGCCTAGAATAGAACAATATGGAGCAAACAATTTTAATATTGTGGGTCCAAAAATAGATAGATCATGATAGAAAGTAATCTCTCATAGGAAGCAGAGCAAAGGGAACAAGGAATTCACAACACACGCAACTCTAAAGAACTCAACACTAGGTCAACTGGTTGAGAAACGGCATGCCCAAAAGGCACCTAAGCTTTGAAAGAATAGAGGAGATATCAAAACTTTTACAAAATCAACACTAGATAAGATGACCCAGAATTAGAGCGAAACTGGATAAGGAGTAAAAGAAGCATACTAGAGTTTTCGCAATTACTTTTCTGCTTTAAAATAGTTCTCACAAACACGAGACTCAACATCGACCAATAGAAAGGTTTTCGTACGGTCGGTACTGCTCTGATACCAAGTCATGTGACACCCCTAGGATCAGGGCTAAACAAATCCCAGACCTCCATCTGAAATAAGCTTAAACTTGAGCTTGAGGATATCCAGTGAATAATCGATAACACATCAGTGACCCTACGACACAAAAATTATTACAGCAAGCTCATAACTGAGCATAGAACCAAATTATTACAAGCAGAGGTCACTAACCACAAACATCAAACCACGGAAGGCAAATTATGCTATTAATTATAGCAAACTTAACAAATGGCCTAAGAGGCCTAAAGCATAATGATGACGTCCTAGCCCATAGATTCTAGGCTACCGGCCGGGAACCCCAAGCTACTCGTCGATGTCGATGTAGTACCAAACTGATCTTCAGGGATCACTTACTCTGCCAAAAGTATCAACAAAGAAAGGGTGAGTACAGGGTGTACTCCGCAAGACTTATGGCTGGTGGAGTTGTTTTGCATAAAGCCATCTTTGTTTATAAAACAAGAGATAGAAGAATCTCGTCTAATCAGAATATTTTAAAAGGGGATAAGAGAGCGACGTCTCCGAAATATTGATCATCATCTTTTGATATCCACCAAGTCATCATCATCTACCAACTAGGATCACCCCTCTTACCCATGAGGAAGCATCCTTAATCACACATTCATCTACCAAGTTTTATGATTAGGTTATAGTTCTCTATGATCTTAGTATCTGGTCACCAAGCATTCATAACCGTGAACACGGCTTTTCAAAAAGATTTAACCCTGCAGGGGTGTACAACTTTACCCAAACATACCAACTGACTCTTAATGCCAGTACATTAGCCCTCTTCCTTGGAAGGCCGGAAGAGGGTGGTTGGCCACGACCTTTACCTTGCTTTCGCCGAGACCATGAGTCACGCAATAAGTATGGTTCCACCATAACGGGTCAAATACTGAAGCCAGTACTTAAAGATGTGAGGCAAGGTTGGTTCACCAGGGGCTCCATCGACCCCAAGCAACCCGGTCCACGCTTCCCTACCTGTTATGAATGCACCTACTTCACCTCCTTCTTTCGAAAACGTTTTTAATGCGTATGTCGAATGGAACGCCCGAACTATGTGACTCATGGAATCTACTAGGAATGTTAATCAGGCGAGGGGTTCCCAAGACCCGTGTGGTTGTACATTCATCTCGGTTCCAAAGGAAAGAACTCAGGTCCTAGTGGTGGCGAGCATGGGACTAGAAAAAACCACATCCCACCGTGGCCTCGCATACAAGCCTTAGAAAGTTTAATCTCATATCACCTCTGATATCATATCATCACATTCTCCTGTCATACTAGATTCTTTGCATCTGATACATCATCTGGATGAACCAGACTCAACAGCTATGCATGGCTAAGCAGGACACAGATAATAGCTCTAGCAGTGCACACAAGCCAAACCTAGTTATGTAAGGAGCAGTGGATCAGGTAATATAAGCTCAAAGGGAATAATGCAACAGATATGATACTCTATCTATTGATAAATACCACAGTAGAATCATATGCATCATGTCAGGAATTGAAATGCTTTCGAAATCATAGGATTATATCATGGTGGGGCTATGCTTGCCTTTGCCAGTTGATAGAAGATAAGCAGATCTTCGGAAGCTTGTACTTGACTTGGTTACAGTTGGTCAAGTATTGTTCTCCGATCTTCGACGGTCTTGATCTCGGTCTTCAATATTTATCTCAATCTATACATCGTATTTTATCGAAGAAGAACCAAATACCGGAAAGAAAGGGAAACAATCAACACATGGCATCGATGCAATGCTCAAGCCATGATGATGATATGAAAAGTTAAATTGTATTGAAATGTAACCCTAAGACAAGCTCGACAACTTAATCGGGGTTCCGAGGGGTGAAAACCCTAACTCAAGGAAACTCCGGAACCATATGAGAGGGGTTGTATCACATCCCAAAATTTTCCAAATTTTGAAATGTGAACAAAATAAACAAAAGAAATAATTGTTGAACTTTAGGGTGAAAAGAAACTTTTTGTTTCAAAATGGAACTATCAAAACCCTTCCTGAATAAAATTTGAATAAAATGGAATCTAACAAAATTTCAATCAAGTGAAATGCATTCATCAAAGAATGTATCTTGAAATTTAAACAGTTGAAAAAGTAAACCAAAACCCTCAAACCCTAATGGAAGAAAATATTTCCAATATCTCTCTAAGACTATGGATTTGATCCATATAAAAATTCAACAACAAACATTTATAAATGATCAAAAATGATAAACAAAAATATTATAAACCCATAGAAATTGGGTTCATTTAATTTGGAGCCATGGATAAAAACTTATGAAGTTATTAAGATAAAAGGAAAATAAATTTGAAAGCTAATAAAGCTCCTAACAAAATCCATACCAAATTGTGAGCAAATAATCCTAAAAGGATTTAAAAGAATAAAAAAATATTAAAATAAAATCATACAAATTGGAATCACCAATTTTGGATCTATAAACAAAAAGATATGGATTTTATAAGGCAAAGGAAGAAAATAAATAAATAAGGAATATTAAAAAGCCAAATTAAATCTTGGCCAAACAAATGAAATGAAAGATTATGGATAATAAAAAGGAAATAAATATTATTTAAATAAAATCATAAGGATTGAACAATATCCAATTTTATTCAAATAAAGACAAATTGCCTAAACTAAATAAATAATATATGCTAATAAAATTATTTAGAAGACAATTTAAACCTTGAATTAAATCCATAAGCAAATGGAATAAATATAATACAAATTTAAATAAAATAAAGGGATAAAGGATATCTAAATAAAATTATAAGGCATTAACCAAAATCAATTTTATTTAAATGGAGACAAAAATCCCTAATAGAAATGATTAATTAAATCACGAGGGAATAATAAAATGGACTTTGAAAAAGTGGATTAAAAAGATATCTAATTAAATTAAAATTAATTATTTGAAGAGAATTTATAAGGGTTTAAAACCATATTGGATATTTTTTGAATAAGGACAAATGCCAATTTAAATAAACATTAAATCATATTAAAATATTTTAAATAATAATTCAAAGTGAATTATTTGCATTAATGAATAAATAAACCTACTAAAAGGGTTTAATGAAAATATGAATTTAAATGAAGGCTTGAATAAATGGTTTGCATAAAAACAATTGTCTATTTAAATAAATAAAAAAGCCCAAGAGAATACAAAGAAATATTCTAAATTGGACTTTAAAATACTTTGTTAAAAAATATTTAAATATACTGAAAGTTCAGAAAAGGTTTGACAAAAACCTGAATTTAAATTGAGTTTAAATCATTTGAATCAAAACAAAACAGAAAAGAAAAAGGAAAAAGAAACAGAGAAGAAAAGAATGGAAAAGAAGCAGCCCGGCCAGCACAACAAGCCCCATGCCCAACTCGTAGCCCACTCTCACTCTCCCCCGAATCGTTTTTCTCACCAGAACCCACACCCGTGCAACCACTGACAAGACGACACCACCGAACCCCCCTCTCTTTTGCTGACTTGGCGACCCCACTGCCCCGTCACCGTCTTCCCCACCGCGACGACCACACCCCGTTTCCTCCCGGCCGTTTCTGCCATTCAATCGCAGCTTCAATTCGTTTGATTGCAGGAGTAAATCTCGCCAATGACGACGCCCTCTTAACCGCCACCCTCTCCTCTCCATTTTGCCTCAACCTCCTGGACCTCTACGCCCCCAGGCTCCCTCTAATTCAGCTCGCCTCGCCACTGTCTCCGACGAGCTGCGACAGCAATTCCGGCCAGCCCACACCTCCCCTCTCTCCCTGGACTCCACGAGCGTTCTCGCCAGAAGAGTGCGCACCTGCCCGTAGCCCCAGTTCGCCCGCGCAAGCCCCACAACATCGGCAACGTCAACGTCTGAGCGCCACCGATGATGAGCTCAACTCCAACGAGAAGTAGCCGATGAATCAGCGCGCCCCTTTCCCTCTGGTGAGTTCCTTCACAACCTATGAAAACTTGCGCACCTTACTAATGCATTTCCTGTGATTGCTTGCGTCCCAGACACCCGCCTCCGACAACGACTGACCGTGCCCGAGAAGAAGTGCAGCTCTGGCGAGCAATTTCCGTCGTCACCGTGCGCCCCTCGAGTAAAGGAGACCACCTTGAGCTTCACTACGACCCTGCAAACACGGTGAGCACCCTCTTCCTCTCCCTCGCTTCCTATGTTCGTCGGAACTCTTCTAGCCGAGCGTCGCCGCCACGCGCAATCGTCGAGCGTTGCCAGAACTTGGTCATAGTGCTAGGAGCCGTTGGATGAAGATCTGATGGACACGTTAGATCCACTTAAGCGAAAGGGTATGTTAGATCTAAATCGTGCGATATCACTTTAATCCTACGGTCTGTATCGATCGATCCACATGAACCATTTTTAGCCAATAGAAACATGATGCGTGGCCAATGTTTTGATTTAAAAACAGAAACATTACTATTAGATGTTAGATTTTGCAAAATTCATAACTTTTAATCTACATGTCCAAATTTTGCAAATTTTATATCACTGGATTCAGAAAAATGAATCCTTTGCAACCATGCCCTTTGTTTAGTGATTTGCTTCTGTAAAATTGGTTGTTTTTGCAGAAACATGTGTATGCCTATTTTTATTATAAAAGTTATTCTAAAAATGTTTTTAGAGTAAAATCTTTTTGTAAATGGATTGTTTTGAACCTACTGACCATTAAAACTAACTTATGGATTTAAAAGTATATTTTGTGACACTAAGGAATTATTCCTTGAATAAAAGCATTTAGTAGTAGAATAAAATTATTAATTATGTTTTGAAAATAGTTTTTGAGTAAAACCTTTTGCAAATGGGTTGAATTAAACTCTCTGACCCTAAACAATAAGTTTTGGATTTAAAAATATATTTTATTAACCCTAGTAAAATTATTACTTTGTTTAAAGGCATTTCTAGCAAAATAAAATGTTGCTTTGATTTAAAAATGATTTTGAGTGAAACCTTTTGTAAATGATTTTGTTTTTAAACACTTTTACCATAAACACTAACATTTTGTGTTTAAAAACATATTTGTCAAACACTAGAAATTATTACTTTGATTAAAATCATTTCTAGCAAAACAAAAATTATTTAATGGCCATTTTCACTAACTTGATTTAAAATGGTTTTGCCACTATTATAAATGACTAATAGGTGTTTTAAAATGTTTGTATCATATTAAAACCACCTTTCCAAATAAAACAATCTTTTGTATACTTGCATGCATTGTTTTGTTTTCTTTATTTTATGTGGTGAATTGTTTGAATGCTAGATTGAATTTGTGCCTTGATTGAATTGTAGTGAAATTTGAAGAGTGCGACTATTGCAAGATCAAGGAGTGAACTTATATTCTCTACCAAAAAGGCAAGTGGTGCTTCATACATTTTTTACTAATATTTTCACTATGAATTAGTGATATTTCTGAGTAGCACTTACATGGAAGTTTTACTAAGTATGCTATGCCATGGGAAATCCTAGTAGATTATGCCTTATTAGAATTTTCCTAAGTTAAGATCCCTACTACTATCATGCTTAGCTTAGCTAGTAGAAAACAAGGGTGGATTATATTCATGCTATGAAATATTTCTAAGTCTATGACTTGTGTTTTGTTTAATAAAACAACTATGTGAATGAATCACCTGGGTGGAATGGTGTGAATGGGTTTTTTAATGGTTACACAGGGCCCCATATTTATGGCATACCCTAGTGTATCTCACTTGTGGAAAGCCACCCAGGAACAAAGAGATTTGAGATGTCAAATGTTGAGAACCTTCAAGTGCAACCGCATGGTAATATGGGCTCTTCCTGGATCATATAGGTTGCAATAACTTAGCCAAATGGACAGTTGGTGGTAGGGGTGATAGGTTTGGGAACGCGTCCATTTTGGTCTAAGGGAAGGCTTCTGAAAGATCTTGTCTCGATGCATGTCGAGTCTTGTGGGGAAAGTGCACCACCTATCGAGAGAGTAAAATCTAAGTACTTAGCCATGTCCTTGGCAATGGACAATTTGAGCATCAAGAGATGGAAGCTATCAAGGATCTCCTCATCCCAATTTCTAGGTTAAAAACTTGTTTTTGAACAAGGGTTAAAGGATCTTCAATCAATGATTGGTAGATGCCTTGGGTGATTTTGACAAACAAAAACTTAGTGTTTTCAACTGATAAGGAAAATATATTTTGAGAAAAGCAAACCTAAGCTACACTTAGCCAAATGCATATAGATGATAGATACCACTATTCTACCATAGTATCACTTGCCAATACAATTGGAATGTATTGACCCTTGTGGCTGTAACTTATTATGTTGCAGGTTTGGTTGATGTTAGTGAAGTATGTTGAATAGGATTACAAGTCTACAACCAACATGATTGCCTGTGGCACTTTGAGGATGAAGGACTCCATGCAATATAGTTATTTCTGCTGCATTGTAATGAGATAGCCAAATGAGCTATGTAAGATGTAATGAATTATTTTATTCCTGGTTATAAAGTTGTATTATGACCTTTGTTTCTTCATATTACATCTTAAACTATGGATGCTAGCTATTGATCCAGGGACTAGCATTGTAAACACAGGGATCTCTACCTTATTGAAGGTTGGGACCTCTACATGTTGATTTTGTTCTCTAATTACAATTGTCATTTAAGTTGCTTAACAATGCATGATTATAGCTTAGTTGGGTAGTTCTCATCTTTCTAAACATTTTGATATATTATACACATTTTTCTGATTTATAAATATTAAGTTATTGAATTTATAAGTTTATATCATTTTATGAAAATATTTAAATCAAATGGAAATTTATTTTTATACCCAGACACACCTAGCCACAGTGGCTGACTGGGGGGGGCCAGAGCCACCTTAGCGTCCATATAGGTAGGTGGGACCTGGACCAGGACTTCATTTGGTCAGACCCTAACCTAAACTTTTTGCACCGCAGAGGCATCTAGCCTCTGAGGCTGGTAGGTGGGACCTGGGCCACGCGGGCACCACGCGGTAGCCACGCGAGCACCACGTCATTACAACGGACGACATGGCAAACGATGGCCGACAGCGACGCTGGAGAGCGCGCGGGGCTGCGGTTGCGTTGAGCCAAAAGGCAGCGGCGCCGCCTCGAATTGGTCACCAGAGCGACCTCTCCGACGGCGAGCTACGGCGGAGCTTGCAGATGCTCGCGGCTATGATGTTACAGCAAGCGCACGACGGATCTGAGAGGTCCAAGCGACGTAGGAGCTCACCAGGAGTGTGTAGAGGCAGGTGGCGAAACGAGGCAAAGCATGGTTCGACGGCGAGCGACAGTGGTTGGCGGCGGCCGGAGGTATCGATTCGATTGATTGAGAGCCAGCCGGCTTGCGAATCTTGGCGGGGAAGAATGAGGAGACGAAGGCGATTCCAACGGTGGCAATGCCTTGGCCAGTGGCGGCCGAAGACGATGGGGCGCCAGCGAGGTCTGCACCTAGGGTTTTAGCCACTGGGCGGGGAAGAGAGTGAGAGGGGTAAAGGAGAAGATAGGGTTTTCCACGGCGGTGTTGGAGCTATTATAGACACTGGCGAGCGACGGCTCTCATCCTGCGCGCTGCACTGGCGGTGGAGAGGAGGGACAGGAGATGGGCTGCGGCCTAGATAGACTAGGGTTTCTATTTTTTCCTGTAAAACATTTCTCTCTTATTTTTTCTATTTATGTTTGTATTCTCAAATTCAAATACTGTTTGGGGCATTTCAAAAATTGCCATAGACTTTGTAAAACATTTAAAATAATGTGAGGCCCTTATACCATTTTGGGCTTCACAACCTTTTGACCATTTTCACAATATTTGAAGCCATTTGAAATAGTCACAAAGAGGGGGGAATATTAGGGTTTTAGGGTTTCACTTTAATTTCTTTGCATGCATTTTTAAGAGATGATGCTAATGATGCACAATCAATCCTTAATTATATATTAGCTAAAACTGGGGTGTTACACTAGTCTAGTGTGTCTTGCACTCCAAGGCTCCGGGTACGTCGGTGACTCCTCTGTAGCCTTCATTTATCTGTCATGGGCTCCCTTCTGGATCCATATAACTAGGCCGCCCAGTATGCCATGGGCCATGCTACCAACTGTGTGCCACCCGGGTTATCCGGATAAGAGACATGCTATGAGGGTACCCATATAGCATATTCCCAACAGTAGCCCCCGGAGAACTCCGAGATTTTGCGCCGTCTTGCCTCTTTAGGTTGAATGCTCCGTATAGATGGATGTCGGCAAATCGTCAAGCAATATCTTGTAGTCCTCCTAAGAACCCTATAATGCTCTCCGTCTTCAACTTGTAAGTCGGAGAATGTTGATCTCCCATCATACTCTTCTCGTAGTCGGACTAGATCCCGTCCATGCCGGAATATTCCAATGTGATGGTTCACCTGCCCGTGTCAGCTAGAACGACGTAGACATAGGTCAGCGGCACCTCGTAACTCTCACATGCAGAGAACACAATCATGTGCATTGGAAAAATTTCCATGCGGCGCGAAGTATACGAACCATTGGCGGCGGCGGTTGTGAACGTGGTGAAATTTCCGTGCACGCGCCCGCACACATCGTCAACGCGCCGACCATTCGATCACCTTGCATGAATCTTGACGCCGGGGTTATAAATTTTAACCGTGGCAGATTTTCATCTATTCAACTCATTCTCCCCCTGCGTCATTGTCTTCCTCCTACGAGCACTTCCTCGAGCCCTCCACGCGTACGTGAAAAACCCTAATCTCCCAATCTCCCCAGTCACCTCCCCTCCCATCTCAATGGCGAGAAGTAGCTCCAATCCTTCCATGGCAGCATCGGCCGATGTCGCGGCAAAGCCATCAGGCTCCGTCCAAGTGCCCCCAGAGGTTCTGTTGTTGCCCAAGTCCGCGGTGGTAGAGTCCACCGGCGCGACCATATCCTAGAGGCGCTAGAGATGATGGAGGAAGAAGGCGACTCCCATAAGGGGGAGTGGCGTGGCTCGGATATCACCAACAACGATATCAAGGAGCTACTCTGTAACATCCCAAAAATACCAAACTTAGATCATCAAACACTAATCATCAAGATTAGGGTTAACAAAAACTTTTCTAAATGAAATCATGAATGCATGTATATGTGTATGCATGGATTTTGAAATTATTTAAAAACCACCTTGTTTGTGTGATCCATTGCTTGTAAAATGTTTCTTAGGTGAAATGAACATCATCTAAAACATTTCCCACCCTTTTCCTAAAGACAAGTAAATCAAAACCAAGATATTAAGTGAATCGTCAGTTTGACCAATTTAACTCCCATGCCTACTTTTGGCTGTCTCAAACTTTCAAAACCTAACAGAAACTTTTCTGGATCTTTGCACCCCTTGAATGTACTCATAACAAGGTATCAAGGCCCACTTTGTGATCATCCAGAAACTTTCAAATGCATAGTTTAAATGACAATTCAAAATTGAATCTTCTTCATATGGGAAGATCCCACTTTTCCAAAACCCACTCAAACAAGCTCAATTTTCAAAACCCAAGCATCTGCAGACTCACCAGAACCAATCTAGCAAACCCACCAAAAATCATTTCAAAATTCAAAACTTGATTTCATGCGGCCATTTCATCAAACAGGTTGCAGACACAAATCAAACAAAACATCAAACACTATAGTGTGCTGTGATTCTTAACTAACTTGTTCCCTAGTTAGCTCACACACAACTACATAGATCATCTAGAAAGATTAGCCCAACACTAGCACCCCTGTGAGCTTGCCATTGCCATTAAATGTGAACAGCCGAGCACCCCCATGTCACCCCATTGTGGACAGCAGGCTAGAGGAAGAACTAGCCGTGCCAACCTTGTCTAGGAGGCAGCCCACCGTCCACCGCCACTCCCTGTCCCAGCCGCGAGCGTTGCCAAGCCCTGGACCACGCGCACAAGTCGCGCCTGGACCATGCCGAGCGTGCGCCAGAGCGCCACCCTCGACCAGCGTCCACAGACCGCGCGCCGCGCTCACCGCGTGCACGCACGATCACCACCGACCCAGGAGACCGCCAGACACCCCCGTTTGCCGCCCCGTGCCATACAGCCACCGCCCGCCGTCGAAGACGCCGCCTCTGCCGCGCAGAGCACCGCCCGTTACAGACCAAACCACACCGACCCATGCCTCGCGACCATGTCGTTGAGCATCGCCAGGAGACACAGCACCATCCCCTACCCTTGCCCATGCCATTAGCCGCCTGTAACGTCGCCCCCGACGAGCTCACCGTGCGCCCCGACGGTCCCCTCGCTCGACTATTAATAGAGGCCACCCCCGCACGATTTCTTCACACCATCTCACTCCCCTCTCCCCACTGACCGTGCCACACCATCCTCAGAGCAAGGCGAGCACCACCTCGCCGGAATTTCACTGGAGCCTGCCACTGCCGGAGAAGAAAGGAGCCAGCGATTGGAGCCGCCCCAGGAGAAGCCACCGGTACCAGGAGGTTTGCCGTCGTCGACTTCGTCGTTCGCCCGCCTCGCCGACCCTCGCTCGTACCCCGGTGATCCCCCAGCACCCCTCACTGGCCGCGCTAGGTTTCGTTCTCGCCAGAGTTGTCTCGCGTCGACGATGACCCACAGCCGTTGGATTAGAACTATATCGAACGATCCACGTTGCCCCATACCGCTTCGCCCAGCCCCGTGTCACTGACGAGTGGGGACACCCACTTAAGCAGCCCGCGGGAGCACTACGCTTAGCAGGCCGGCCCAGTAACTTTTCCCGCGCAGCCCAACAATTCAAATTAAATCCTTTTCTATTTAAATTCAAACACACTTCAGCACCCAACTTCAAAAATCAACCCAGATCGATTCAGTACACCAAATTGGATGAAACCAATTTTGTTGGAAAGGTCTGTGAATGCTTAATCCAAGCCCGTTGGATTCAAGTCATTTGGATCTATAGATCACCCATAGTAAAAATAACAAGGCAGAAGCTTTTCTGCATTCAAACATTTTTCAAATTTAAACCATAAAAGCTTTTGAGTTGATTCCAACTCCCAAAAATCACATTTAACCATACCTTTAAGAATATATAAAAATATATAGGTTTTCTTGCAGAAATAATGTTCAAGTAATAAAAGAATGCTACATAAGCATTTCTAGCCACTTTAATTAATTAAAGTAAAAGAGTAAAACCTTATTAAATTGTGACACCACTTTAAATCACATTCCCAAGGACTACAATATGTGGTGATGACATGTGTCAACATGATCCCATGTTTAGTTTGGAGAATATTAAATCTTAAGTAATTCTTCAATGAGTAGAAATTACTTTTCTAAAAATAAAAAGTTTTAAACCAAGCTTTAACCTTGTAATGTTAGAGATGATGCTAGATCATCTATAGGACCCTTGTGTGTGATGATTGCAAGTAGTTAAGTATTGTTTGGTGATTGTGTACCCCGTATTTATTTATAGATGCTAGTACCGACCAAGGATACGAGGAGGAAGGAGGATACTACGAAGAGGAAGCCGAGGAGAACTTCAACCACTGCTCTGCACAAGGCAAGCTAAAACTTGCAAGACACTCTACTTTAGAAAGCCTAATACTACTAGTGAATGTGCAAGCTAACACTTTCAAGATACTATACCTATGCAAGCTTATACTGATATTGATGCAAGCTAACACTTGAAAGATACCCTACTGATGCCACAAACCCATACTTGCGATATGACTACTATATTCCTTAAGCATATGTGATCATACCCATTTGATAAACCAATCCTAGTTTTACTTGCAAGCTTCTTACTTTATTTCTTTATCAAAGCTTATTTAGAGTCTACCTAAGAGTTTGGTAGATACTAGACAGTTGTGCTGAAGGTTGCATCAAGAGCATCAAATTTTGGCCTAAGTTAGAAACCTTGACATCAGCCTAAGATATAAGGTTGTACTTAGTTGAAACTCCACCATTTTACCACCCCTCATCATTACTACCCCCACCTGTAGATGCTAGTGCTAAGCATAAAACTTGGTCAACTTTTAGATGGGAATACTTGGTGGAAAAATGGTTATGAAAACCTTGGAATGATGGATCATTCTATTGAAATGTTTTGGACATGTGTTTCCAAACACTTGATGATTCTAGTGATGAAAATGTTGAGGCATGAGCCTTTGCCCTTTATAAAACTGATGGTTGTCTGGATGCGATACCATTCCAATTTTAGCGTACAACCACAATACCCTAATATTGGGTAGGGCTTGACTGGAAACTTATATTCCTTAGTATTAGTTCCCTCACGGCCAAGGTCTGAGCTGAGGCTACCTTGTGAAGATTGTCCACCTGTGCAGTATCCAAGATGACAGTGGTCATGGTTGGGAGGCCAAACTCACTGGAAAGGTGCTTATACTAGTGTGTGTAATCGAAAGGTTAGGATTGATTATCCGCATACTGAGTATGGTGAATTCAGGATTTGTTCCCGACGGATGTATCGAATGTTGTGGTGAAAGTGTACAATCTCTGCAGAGTGTCAAACTATTCGAATAGACGCGTCCGCGGTTATGGACAGTTGGAGTGGCCATACTGTTCCCCCGTCAGACTTTTCAAAATGACTTGTGAAATGAATTGAGAATTTGACTTGACCACAACAGAGTTGTGACCTGAATTACAAGATCCCACTTAGGAGTTATAAAATTGTGACTAGATTTGGAACTTAGTAGAGATAAACCTGGCTTTTTGCAAAACAACCCTAGAGCCTAGTGTCCTATTATCCAAAAACCCCTTACCTGCTAGTATTAGTTTGCGAGTACTTAAAGAGTACTCATGGCTTTGTCCCTGGCTATTCCCAGGGCCAGACTATGAAGAGGAGTACCTGGAAGATGGAACCCAGGAAGGTTACGACAACTAGGATCATCTCCCATCATCAGCATTGCCTGTGACCCCGAAGATGGAGCTTCGCCTACGGTACCGTTATTATTACGTATTCCGCTGCCTGATGTTGTATTAAGAACTGGATCATGAGATCCCTATTTGTGTAAGAACTTATGTATCGTTTGTAATGGATGAAGTACTATGGTATCCAATTCTGTTATGTCTTGCAAAAATGGTAATCCTGGGATTGCGATGTATGGCATAACAGGCATATAGGATTGAAAAATCCGGGTGTTGACATACTCGTCGAAGGATACCTCCCCGCGATGGAGGGGCTTGTGTGGAGGGTGGCGCCAGCCGGCAAGGTCACTCCTCCCCAACCCGAAGAGAAGGTGTATCTCAAAGCTCAACTGGTACGCGGCGTCTCCCTCCCCATCTCCGACTTCTTCCTTGTTGTCCTCAAGCATTACCGGGTCCAACCTCAGAACCTTTACCCCAATAGTATCCTCGCGCTTAGCAACTATGCGGCCCTTTTTGAGGGTTACCTAGGGATTAGGCCTAGGTTAGACTTGTTCATCTACTTCTTTACCGTCAAGAGGGAAGCCGGAGCGAGCAAGGACGAGCTCAGGAATTGCGGGACAATTAGTTTTAAGATCCATCCTGGCCGGCGGTTCCCCGACATCGTCGGCCATGAGTCCTGCAAGAACTGGCAATGGACGTACTTCTACGGCCTAGATATCCCTCTAGCCGACCGAGAAGGAACGTATTTGGACTTCATCGATGGAGCTTCCGTCGAAGCCCCAACATGGAGTTACCATTCCTCCCTTCCCTCCGACAACGATGCTTCCCGCGCCATAAGGCAGATAGAGTGGTTCGTAGAGACGGGTCTGACCGGGTTGGACCTAGCCATGTGTTGGTTCGTCAGGCAGATCTAGCCTCTGCAGCACCGCTCGAAGCTGATGCACCAGTACGCCAAGGAGAGGAAGGATCGCCTCCGCATCTCCGAGGACAACTTCTCGAGTGACTCCATCAAGCTCGGCCTCAAGGACATCGTCAAGGTGAAGGACAGGAAGCATGGCTTCACCATCACCTACGATATGTTCGAGGAGGGCAAGTGCCCAGAGGTACCTGTCTATTTTCCGTGTATGACATATACTCCGGTTCTTCCGTCTAGCCATTTTCATCCCATCTAACACTTCGGGATTTCACTTAACAGCTTAAGATTCTAGAGGAGGACGACATAGCTATCCAAATCTATGACCCCAAGATGAAGGAAGTCACCGTCGCGTCCGACAATGATGCCCCATTGGTGCGTAAGAGGAAGAGCTCCACCTCTGACGCTGCCGACGGAGGCAAGAATAAGAAGACGGAGGGTGGAGCCTCCAAGAAAACTACCGCCGCCCTGGAGGCGGAGAAAAGAAAGATTACAGGGATCCCTTTTACCAAAGCACCCATAGTTGTGTAAGTCTCTTTTCCTCCGACATTGTCCATTGCTCATCCTTT
This sequence comes from Avena sativa, assembly GCA_916181665.1. Taxonomy (NCBI): domain Eukaryota; kingdom Viridiplantae; phylum Streptophyta; class Magnoliopsida; order Poales; family Poaceae; genus Avena; species Avena sativa. The sequence continues at coordinate 47,014,656 of OV702279.1, read as the reverse complement.
TCCTATACTTATACCTTTGCATGTTTTAGGAAGAAGGCCAGTTTGAGTTTGAAGAAGACCTCCAAAACATCGGGGGCTTCTAAAAACATTAAATATATGTTGCACCGAGATGTGTCGCACCAAGCATCTCCCGCCATCGCCCCTACCACTCCCAGCGTCCAACCTGCCACCGCTCCGACAAGCTCTCCGTCTAAGGATGCATCTGGCCCTTCCGCCATGGAAGTAGACCCAGCTGCCTCCACGGAGTTCGTCGTTGCCGGTGAGCAGGCAACACAAGAAAGTACTGCTTCCAAAATGGCTGAAGCTCCGGCTAAGGATGCCATCGGTAGCAGTAAGGCGATGGTCGTAGGCAGAACGTCTGTCGAAGGCGGCGCCTCTGCACCCAGGACCTCCACAGATCTCCCGAAGATAGTCTACCCGGCACTTACGCCGAGTAGCTCAACTTTTGCTCCTGGTACAGCGCCAACATCTCTTACTTGCGGTCTTGAGGAGCTCCTCAGGCATTCTGATATCCTGCGAGGAAATAGCCTTTCCTTCAGCAAGATATTTGCCGAGAGCGCCACCAATCTCATGAGGTTTTAAGTTTTATTTGCCTTTTGCATTTCATATGAGTATCCCACTGTAGCCCCCGAGGATTTAGATGGAAAACCATAGGTGTTTGCATCTGAATGCTCTAAGAGTGACTAAGCTAGAAAACTTATCATTGTAGCCCCCAAGTATGTAGTTTGAATGAATTATTTCGACTAGATACTTTCAGAGTAGCATACGCAGTGTTTGTAAAATTCAATATTGTAGCCCCCAAGCTTGTAGTTGAAAACTGAATTAGTTCTGACTAGATGCTTAAAGAAAGACTAAGCATATTGCTAAGCTAAAAACTCGTACTGTAGCCCCCAAGCGTCTAGGTGAAAACTGAATTAGTTCCAACTAGATTCTTTATGAAAGACTAAGCATTATGCCAAGTTAAAAACTCTCACTCTAGCCCCCAAGCCTCTAGGTGGATATTTATCCGGCTAGATGCTCCAAGTAGACTAAGTGGTTCTGATCTTCTTTCCACAGAATGAGAATGCTCGGAGAGGCATCGCCAACGAGAAGTTCCACAAGATGTGCGCAGAGTTGGAAGCCGAAAAGGGTAAACTGACTTCTTGAAGGAACAAATCACCAAGAGCAAGAGTCTGTTTTTCCTTTCATTTTCGTACTCCGACTTGGTCTTGTGCCGTCATTCTCCGACTACTCACTGTGTACTGTTCTTTCTCTGACTTTCAGAAGCCATCGCCAAGGCCAAGGACATTATTGAGCAATCCAAGCACATTGAGTTGCTAGATAGCGAAAACAATATCCTTAAGCAGGAGAGGACTGATACCCTGATGATGGACGAGGATTATATGAAGGCCTTGTAGGAGTCCGCCAATACGGATATGAACCTCTTGAAGGAGGAGATTGCAGTGCTTCAGGAGCAGAAGAAAGTTGCCAATGAGCAAAATCAGCGCAATCTTGAAGCATACAAGATCCTCCGACAAGAACGGGACTCCACGGCGGAGACGCTCCAGCAAGCCGAGGTGAGCATCTTTGGTAAGTGATTCTCCATCTTTGTACTTTTGTAAGTTAGGTACTTTGAACTTTTGTGTTATTGAACTCATGTGCTCCCTTGTCATAATTGCAGCTCCTATTGGTTTAACCAAGTCGCCTCCTCCGCCAAAGGAATGCATGGTCCACGCCGACAACTTCATCAGCACCGCCGTCAAGCAGTCCAAGGAGATCGCCAAGCCCCTCAATATTAATATCAAGGCGGTGGATTCTGTGATGAAGTAGTTGGAGATCTTGCGTCAAGCCCTCGAGCGTATTGTAAGCTGGAAAGCTTCATGTACCCGGGATGGCACAAGGATGGCGCTGGAAATGGTCAAGGCCCACTACTAGAATGCCGACATCACCACGGTAACCTCAGGTCTCCCCGACGTAGACGATGAAGGCCAGAAGATTGACCACAAGGCTATATGGTCATCGATCGCTGGTTTTGACACTAGGGTTGCCGAGTTGGTCGATCCCAACATCTATGTGCCGCTGGAGATCATTGACGGTGACCACCATAGCTCCTCCGAGTCCCTCAGGACCGTCGACTTCGAACATGATGGCTCTCCTGCTGCCGACGATGCTGCATCAAAGTCTCCTGCGCCAGAGGAATGAAAAAACACTTTGTAATATTTGTTTCCTCTGGTTTGGTGTATGCGGAAAAACTACTATGTTAACTTAAGGCGGAAAAACAATAGGTGTAATTTCCTACTACTCAAGTACTAGTTACAGCATGTAAATATTTTTGAAGCAAGTGTTGGCTTATCCATTACTTTGGTTTTTATGCTTGACCTTTCATGAGTCGGAAGACTCGTATTCGGAACCATGCTCTCAGGTGATGATGCCCACTGGCACCATCAAAAACCTAAGCACAAAATCGCCAACAACAAGTGCCAAAAGTCACTACTCCATAATCCACATAAAAACAACAAAGAACGTGTAGACCAGAAAAGTTACGATAACGCCCGTAGGCGGAATTTTCACAAGTGCAAATGCAAAGCTTGTGCATAAAGGTTTTATACGATCCAAAAATAAACACTAAAGGAGGTAAAAGACTCAGAAATATGAGTGAACCAGAGAGCTTTATTTCATTGATCATATAATAGGTACACAATAGATAAAAAATATGCTAAGTGTAAAAAGGACGTAGTTGTGCTATGTTCCATGGCCGATCAAGCTCCGGGTATTCATCACCGGGTCACGTCGCTTAAGCTTATGATCTTGGCCGGGTCTATCCTCAAGTTCACGATTGTCAACGAGGTAGTAACACCCATTGAGCAGCGCCTTGCTTATGATGAACGGTCCTTCCCATGGCGGGGATAATTTTTGTGACTTCTTTTGCTTAATTCAGAGCACCAGATCCCCCTCTTTAAACGAGCGATGCCGAAGACAGCGACTATGGTAGCTACGTAGCTTCTTCTGGTAGATGGCGGATATTTGCCATGCCAGTACGCGCTCTTCCTCGAGAAGGTCCACATCTAGGCGTCTGGATTCTTCAGCGTCATCTTCGTCATACGCGGCAACTCTTAGTGAATTGTGAAGGATGTCGGAAGGCAGGATGGCTTCTGCTCCATATACCATGAAGTAAGGGGTGGAGCCGGTGGATCTATTGGGTGTAATTCGTAAACTCCACAGCATAGATGGTAGTTCCAACTGCTCTATGTAGCGGTGCCTCTAGACGTGGCTTGATTGCCTGCAGAATTAATCCATTGGCTCGCTCAACTTGGCCATTGGATTGTGGGTGTGCCACAGACGCTAGGTCAAGTCGGATTCCCTTGTAACAACAATAAGCTTCCACTTATTTGAGTGACAAGTTGATGCCGTTGTTGGTGATAATGCTATGTGGGAGACCAAATCTCACCACTAGATCCCGGACAAACATAATGGTTGGTTCCCCATCAAGCTTTCTAATGGGTTTAGCATCTATCCATTTGGTGAATTTATCAACTACTACTAGCAGATGCGGAAACCCACATGGTACCGTCTATAATGGACCAACCATGTCTAGCCCCTGGACTGCAAACGGCCAAGTTATTGGTATTGTTCGCAATTCTTCAGCTAGAACATGGGGTTGTCGGGCATAATACTGGCATCCCATGCACGTCTCAACCAGCTTGTCGGCGTCCGCCTTTGCGGTCAGCCAGTAGAATCCTTGATGGAAGGCTTTGGAGACCAATGATCGAGGAGCAATGTGATGCCCGCAATCTCCGATATGGATCTCACATAGGATTTCAATACCTTCTTGCTGGGAAACACACTTAAGGTATACACCAATGGTGCTTCCATTGATTATGGTATAGCCCTTTGCTCGACGTACTATTTGCCGTCTTTCGACCTCGTCGTCAGGCAAAGTTCCGTGTACGATATATTCCATGAACGGTTGTGTCCAAGCCAGAGGGACCTTTGTCACTCTATGAACGAAAGAGTCAACTCTATCCGGATTGTCGATGTATGCTCCCTTCACGGATGGTGTCCGTAGATGCTCCAGAAATACGCCATGCAGAATTCGTTTGCGCCCTGATCCAAGCTTAGATAGTAGATCAGCCGCCTCGTTTTGCTCTCTAGGTACATACTTGAATTCGTAGCCTAAGAAGCTCTTGGCTATCTGGTCCACTTCGTCTCGATATGCCGCCATCATAGGGTTCTGCGCGTTCCAGGTGCCAGCCACCTGCTGGGCAACCAAGTCGGAATCTCCACAACAAACTATGCTCTTGATGCCAATATCCTTGGCTATGCATACTCCATGAATGAGTGATTCATACTCCCCCATGTTGTTCGTAGCCTCGAAGTGGATCTGCAGAACATAGTGTAGCTATTCCCCCGTTGGTGACTGTAGCAGTACACCAGTCCCCAAGCCATTGAGTAGCTTTGATCCGTCAAAGTGCATCTCCCAGTATTCTGGCTCCGGCATAGGGGTAGCATCTGTCATCTCCGTTCAATCTACGATAAAATCCGCCAAGGCTTGTGACTTGATAGCGTCGCGTATCTTGTAGGTGATCTCGAAGGCGGCAAGCTCAATGCCCCACTTTGCGATCCTTCCTGTCGCGTCGCTGTTGTTGATGATGTCGAACAGTGGAGCTTTGCTCACAACTGTGATAGGGGTGCTCCTAGAAGTAGTGCCTTAGCTTCCGAGAAGCAAGGAACACTCCATAAGCTATCTTCTGGTAGTGCAGGTAATGCTTCTTGGACTCCGTCAAGACCTCGCTTACATAGTAAACTGGTCGTTGAACTCCGTGATGATAGCCTACTTCTTTCCTCTATACCACGAAGACGATGATGATTACCCGGTTGGTGGCCGCCATGTAAATTAACATAGGCTCCATAGGCTCGGGTGCTGCAAGGATAGGCGCCGAGGATAGTATCTCCTTTAGCTGCTTCAATGTTGCGTCTGCTTCGTCCGTCCATGTAAATTTGACCGCCTTCTTCAGCAACTTGTACAGCGGCAGAGCCTTATCTCCAAGTCATCTGACAAACCAACTAACCACTAATGCAACCTGTTAGCCATTGTATCTCCTTCAGGCATGCCGGACGGTTTATGTTTAGGATAGCCTTGATCTTCTCCAGGTTCACCTCGATTCCATGTTGGGAAATGATGAAGCCCAACAATTTGCCGGCTGGAACCCCGAAGACGCACTTGTTAGGGTTAAGCATCATGTTGTATTTCTGGAGATTATCAAAGGTTTCTTTTAAGTCAGAGATTAAGTCGTTTGACTTTTTAGACATCACCGCTATATCGTCCACATAGGCGTGAATGTTCCGACCAATTTGATCGTGTAGGCAACGCTGTATTGTTTGCTGGTACGTAGCACCTGCATTTTTTAGCCCAAAGGGCATTGTGACATAGCAAAACGTACCGTAAGGTGTGGTGAACGAAGTGGCCAATTGGTCCGACTTCCTCATCTTAATTTGGTGGTATCCTGAATATGCATCGAGAAAACACAAAAGCTCTGAGCCAGCCGTCAAGTCAATGTCTTGGTCAATGCGAGGCAAAGCAAACAGATCTTTGGGACACGCTTTGTTCAAGCCGGTGTAATCAACGCACGTTCTTAATTCTTTGGTTCCCTTTTTGGGGACAAGTACAGGATTGGCCACCCATCGGGTGTGAAGGACTTCTCAGAGAAATCTAGCCTTAAGTAACCTAGCTATCTCCTTGCCTATGGCGCGTCTCTTCTGGTCTCCGAAGCATCGTAGAGGTTGTTTCACCGGTTTGCATTTTGGATGAATATTCAAGCTATGCTTGTCAAGTTCCCTAGGTACACCTTTCATATCGGCAGGTTGACAGGCAAAGATGTCCCTATTCTCACGGAGGAACTCGATGAGCGCACTTTCCTATTTGGGATCCAGGTTCTTCCCAATGGCGGTGGTCTTGGAGGCATAGCCTACCATAAGTTCCACCGGCTTGGTTTTGATGGCGGCCTTGAATGCTGGGACGGAGTCAGAAATCTGCTTCTTCGACACCGGCATCTCCGAGGCATCGACCTTGTTGTAGATCTCCTTGAATTCTTCGTTGTAGAGGACAGCTTCTGCAAAGGCTGCTTCTCCAATCTTGCAGTCCCTTGCCTTGGTAAAGCTTCCTAATACGGTGATGACACCGTTTGGTCCGGGTATCTTGAGCTTGTTGTAGTCGAAGCATGGCTTGGCCATGAAGGCGTGGAATATGTCGCGTCCGAATATGACGTGGTATAAGCTCTTGACGGGGACCACCTCAAAGGTCATGCGTTCTTGGCGGTAATTATTAACATCGCCAAAAGCGACTTGAAGTGTGATGCACCGAAGGGACCGAGCCTCCCAACCAGGAACTACGCTGTGGAAGATGGTGCTGGTACGTCTTAGGTTATCCTCCGTCAAGTTCATCTTGTGAAGTGTATCTAGGTACATGATGTTGATGCTGCTTCCACTATCCACCATACATTTGGTGAACTCATTGCCGTTAATTAGGGGGTTGGTGACCATGGCTTAATGGTTCTCTGTAGGGATGAGGTCTGGGTGATCCTTCCTGTCCCAAGTAATTGGAATCTCCGACCAGCGCAAGTACTGGGGAACTGGAGGTAGAGTGGCCATCAGTATCCTCATAGAGGTCTTCTGTTGTCGTATAGTGGGGGTGCCAAGGAAAGTGTGGAAGAGGGCCGCCTTGTTCTCGAAGGGGTTCTTGCCCTTGTCATCACTCTTGGTGGCGTGCTTGGGGTCAACATCCTCATCCATGTCACTTGAATCCTTGCACTCCCCTTCCTGCTTCTTCCCCTTGCCTTTGCCTGGCGGTCTGTTCTTTCGACTTTGTTTGTAGCCGGACTCCGGGTCCTCCTTGAGATCGTTGATGAACTTGCAATGGCGATTGGTGTGGGTGGCCTTGCTGTTGGCGTCAAGGTGTACAAGGCACGGCATATCGCGGTACTCCTCGTTGGTTTAGGGAACACGGAGCGCTGCCGAGGTAGTTTCACTACCTTGCTGCTGCCCATGACTAGCCCCCTTTCCTCAGCCATGTTGTCCGCCATCACCACGTCCTGCAAATGTCATGGCGACCATGTCGGAGGTTCGCTTTTCTTCTGGTGGGCTCTTCCGCTTGGTGTTGTTGTTCCTCCTAGCTTGAGTTGGAATGGCCGTTGCCGGCAGAGAGCCGCGAGCATCATCGGCGGCAGCTGCGAACTCACTAGCTAGCTAGATCATCTGGTTGAGATCTAGCCGGTGATTTTCCTGCAAGCGCTTGAACTTATGTCAGAGAAAAGTACCTTTATCCAACCCATCGATGAAGGCGGCCATGGCGGTCTGAGCATGCACTCCTGCGCAGGAATTCTTCATATCCAGCCAGCGAGAGAAGTAGGCGCGAGATGATTCGTCTTTCTCCTGCACGCACAGCTGTAGATCACCAACAGTACAGGGACGCTTTTACGTACCCTCGAAGTTCTTGGTGAACGCTTCTTGCATGTCCAACCAGTTGTAGATGGATTTCTTCGGCAAGTCATCAATCCATTGTCGGGCTGTGCCCACCAACATCAATGGGAGGTACTTGACGGCGATGTTGGGGTTACCACCGGTGATCTCCACCATAATCCTGCAACCATGTAGCTGGCTGGCGGTGCCATCATAGCGCTTGATGGTCTTGTCAATCCGGAAACCCTTGGGGTAAGTTGCGGTCCATATTACAGGTCCAAAGAAACGTGGTCCCAAGTATTGTCCTTCCCGGGCCTCGTGAATCTTGTCCAGGCGTGAACGTGCATCTTATGGCTCTGGGATTGCTCTTTTATTCTTGCTGCGAGGGGAAGGGCTGCGTGAACAACGCGGGCCTCCTCCGCCATGGTGGCTGCTAGGGGGCGACGAAGGCAGAGGTGGCGGTGGGTTAGCCTTCTTGCTGTTACCATCCTACGATGCCTCACGCTTGTCGTGGTTTCTTTTCGGACGCGGAGGTTCATGACGTGATATGCTCTTGTGTCCTCGGTTGCGCTCCCCATCATGACGGGTCTGCTTCGTGTTTTCGCGGATGACGATTCCGCTCTGCCTTGGTGGAGGCATATCCGTACGACAGTGAGTCTTGGGGTCTTAGAAATGTCGGGGAGGGTGGGGCGGTGGCGATGAGCGACGAGGTTGAGCCTTGCCTCCATGGTCAGAGGATATGGGGATAGCGTCCTTCATGTTGCGTGCATCCCTCCGTCTTTGTTCTGACGAACCCGTCTAGGACCCGACATCATGAGGAGATCTATCCCTTGCCATCTTCGGCTGCCTAGACTGGAAAAACGCTGGGTCAAACTCAAGCCTCGGAGAGGTGGACTTTTCCTGATGTTTCACCGCCTTGGCCACAAGGTCGTAGACCTGTTCCACAGCTGCGGATGATCTATCATGCTCGAGAAGGGTCTTGCAATGGCGACGTTGAGAAGAGGGGTGGGCATCACCTTCCTGCCTTCACTGTCAATGTATGGCTTTGCTTGTGGCAGCTTCGAGGAAGCCCATCCTAGGTTTCGCCGTACACCAGGATCGTTCATGACGCGAGCCGGAACCTTCTTAGCCTTCTGCTGCTGGAGCAGAATTTTGTACTCGGCCTCCATGGCTCTAGCTTTCTCTATTGACTTCTCCGTGTTGGATAGATCTTGATCTAGCTTAGCGCCTTCCTCCGCGATGGCCTGCTCTTCCTCTAGCAGCTGCTGGTGCTTCTCATCGAGCTGGACTACATTCCGCATATGGGCCACGGTCATGGGCTCGACGAGTAGGTTGTCGTACATCACTCTATGAGCTGCAGTGACTTGGGCAGCAGTAGACATAGATGCCGGAGGCGACGGGTTTGCGGTGTTTTTGTTACTCGGACCGGTGCCGAGTTCCTGCGGCTGTAGCAGTAGGTTAGGCTGAGGGGGCATGACCTTTGCGCTATCGTTGTCAGCAGCAATAGGTGGTCCCTTCCCTTTGTCCAGCGTTGTAGGCGGAGCTCGTCCGGGTTGATCTTCATCCATCGCCGTCCCAATGGCGACGAACACATCTCGGGACGTGACGGTGTTGTTGGCCTGCTCGTCACGTTAGTAATCCTCCTCCATCTCCTGCATAGCAGAATCTAGCTCCTCCGGGCAGAAATATATCTCCTCTGAGTCAGCGCTAATGTCGGCATAGAGAGCGTCAAGCACGGAGTCGGAGGGTGTCGGGGCTTCCTCGATGACGGGCAGTGGAGGTGCAACCGCAGCGACGATGACTGGAGGTGGTGGTGCAGCTGCAGCGATGACGACCGGAGGTGGTGGCGGTGGTGGCTGAGGCGGAGGGGCACCATCTAAGAGAGCAAGCACTGTCTAGGCTGCCTCCTCATCCTCCGTGTAGTTGTTGACGGTATTCACCATACTTTCGAAAGTGAGGCATCCTGAAGACTGCTGCCGCCTTAGAGTATGTCGGAGAAGTGTACCTTGGTCCAGTCCTTCCACAAAGTGATACATGGCATCATCATTGGGGTAATGTGCCAGATCGGCCCGTATACGGAGCCACCTGGCAAGGTAGTCGCGGGGGTTTTCACCCTCTCTCTGCACGCAACGCGCCAGAGCGAAGTTGGTCACCACTCCGACGAACTTGGATCTCTGGTGTCTAGACGCACAGACGAAGCCGGTGGACTTGCAGCGATCTTCCACCGTTATATCCTGCATAGGGGAGTTTTGGGTGGGCCTTGAATTTTTATAATCTTTGTCGGCAAACTCCAAAGAGAGATCTGACATCGATCCTTCCGCTAACGTATCCTGCCCGTAGGCGGTCCGTGCGGGTCTTGACGTTCCTCTGACTCCTAGGGAACTAGTGCCCGAGTCGGTTTCGCCGATGAAGAGGTGGATGTCTCCGATGGGGACGATCGAGCAGCTGGTAGGGTTCATCTTCGCCAGGATCCAGAACTCATTGGGAGGGACGATCAGAATGTTGCCAGGGAAGAGAACACGACCGATGGCTACGATTTCGCCGATTCCCGCGAAGATCTTGGACCTTGCCCGCTATAGAGCCTGAAGCGCCTCTTGCCCCACGGTGGGCTCCAACTGTCGTGGTATTGCCGACGAGTACGCCATGGAGGGGTCCTCATAGTGCGTGTTTAGAGACGTGGGGTAAGGAGGACGGTTGACGGGTACGAGGTGACACAACTTACCCAGGTTCAGATCCCAAAACGGTGGCGGAATCCTACTCCTGCTATAAATCACTATAATGGCAATACGCCGAGTTACAGGGATCGGTTCGCTATGCGAGTTATGAGTTGAGTTATGCCCTAAAGGCTCCCATAGGCCCGAGTTATATAGTCGCCAGGTCCTAGGGTTATAGGGAGAGTCCTAGCCGGACAGGTTACAGAGTCCTACACTGCATACAACTAGTCTAGCGTGTCTTGCACTCCAAGGCTCCGGGTACGTCGGTGACTCCTCCGTAGCCTTCCTTTATCCGGCATGGGCATCCCTTCTGGATCCATATAACTGGGCCGCCCAGCAGTCCATGGGCCATGCTACCAACTGTGGGACACCCGGGTTATTCGGATAAGAGACATGCTATGAGGATACCCATATAGCATATGCCCAACACATCTTGAAGTGAGTAAGGTTAATGTGAACAAACTATGGAGTATATGCTTGACAAAGTATAAGTTGGCAATCTCATGTCCCTTGAGTATGAGGGTCGCTCCTCATGCTACTCAACTTTAGTCACCGATAAGTTCTTGTCATAGTAAGTACATGTGTATCATAGAGAACCGCCAATGGGGTACCCCTTGCACATGATACATGAGCTATCCCATAATCAAAATGACAAGGCAAGAAGACAATGAGCATCTCAGCAATCTTCTTATTTACCATGGGAAAATGGTGCTTTTTCTCTCTTTCCTCTTTTCAATATGTATCTTTTTATAAGAAGAAAGCTTCATAGATTGCTCACTATGGTGATGCTGCAAGTTTCCACCATGATTAGGCATGGCTTAGGCTAGAGGCCCAGGCGTTTCTCTAACACACATACATAATTCCATGGACTTACAAGCTCCCCTTTTATTTCACACCAACGACATCCACAAACAAAAGAGCATGACATTAGCTGTGTACAATGTACAAGTGCAATGTTGATTGCGTTACCCATGACAACATGGTTCTGCTAATTCCAACGTATAAGTGCAACCATAAACAACATAGATGACACAATGGTTCAAGTTTATTTAGGGGCAAGAAAAATAAAGTGTGCCATAAAGTTTGTGAGATCTTTAATCACTAACTTTCACATAACAAGTTTAATTTGGAATTTATAGTGGACACTTTGGAATAACTTGGTTTCTTGGGAGTTGGATGCATGAGTAGAGCTTACTCATACAAGTGGAGGCTAGCAAAAGACTGTGAGCGACCAACTAAGAGAGCAATAATGGCCATAATCATGCAAAGCGACAAGACATTACTAATCAAAGCATAAAGTGGTACCACAATTCAAAAACTAAATGATCATAGAGGCTAAAATGACTTGTTCATAGTCATAACATGGTGTGATCATGTGCCAAGTCAACCCAAACAAAGCATGAAAGGAGAATACCACAATACTATGCTTTTGTATGCTAAAACAACGCATGATTCTTTCAATGCACATTAAGAAATCCTAATTGTTTGGAACAAATCATGCTACAAAAATAATCACTAAGCATAAGGTCAAAACAACACCTAGCATGACATGATAAAGTCTAAGTCACAGTCAAAGCAAGCTCCTCTTGTAATACTAATGCAAGAACTTCCTACTCCTTTCCAACACCAATCAACTTATTTGATACAACACAGCGAGAACGGGGGTCCAACCACTTTATTCAAGCAAACTAAGCAAAAAAAACCAAAAATGACACCAAGAAGCTCCAAGAACAACACAACTGTGCATGAAATAATAATAACGAATTGTCTAGGAAGACCTGAGATTTTTATTGATGAAGAAGTGGGTGCCTTGGGCATCCCCAAGCTTTGACGCTTGTACCTCTTGAATATTTCTTGTGGTGACACTAGGTGGAAACCTCAATCTTGAGATTTTGTCCATTCTTCATCTCATTACATCAATCTTTCCTTATACCTGAAAATTTTCCTTCATACAAAACTTCACACAATCTTCATTAGCAACATTAGTGTATTCAAAAGATAATAGAACTTTGGGTTTTAGTTCTAAAACATCAAAACGTCACTAAAGACAGAAGCTACTATAGCAATTCCCTCAAAAAATCTCAATTTTCCAAAAAGAACCCAAAAAGGAATCAATAAGAAGCAAATGCAAATAATGGCAAAAATTTGTCAAAACAGACCAGCAGGTAGATACCGATTTTTTCGAAGACCTTCTGTTGCTCAAATCAAAAGATGTTGAACTAACAAAAGTTAGCTAACTGCCTGGGGGATTTATTCAGACAATTACAGCTCAATATGATTTACAGAGATTTTACACGAATTTTTATAGTGGAGCACAAAAATCTATTGCGGAACAACAACTCCCCAAATCTTACTTTCCTCACATTAGTGGTTATTCTTGGCACAAAAATCAAATAAAAAGGATAAGGGGAGGTCATTACAGAATTAATAACTTCCAAAACTCAAGAAAACTATTGGGTTATCTCCCAAGAAGTACTTTTCTTTAACGCCTTTAAGTTAGGCACAAGAAGCAAGAATCAAGTATTTTCAAGTGAAGAAGCATTAAGATCAATACTCGAAATCTCTTCAACTAGGAAAGGTATCTCATCCAAATGAGTTTTAGAGGATCCTTTCTCATCTCTCTTAGGTTCACTAATTTCATCAAAAGGGTTTTCAGGAACAATCCAATCAAAATTATTTTCTAAGGCGTCATGCATTCCTACAAGTTTAAAAGGTATGGGTATCTTAATTTCCTCTCCATTAGGTTTGGTTTTATCCAACTTTTCTAAAGTACCCATAACATATACACATTAGCAAAGATTCTAGGATAAAATCTCTCTTCTCAGCATCCTCCTCTTCTTTTAGTTTAAGAAACATTATTTTAATCATGGGGTTAAGGTTAACAAACCTAGCCTCCAACATGTGAACTAAAGAAGCTGCAGAAATTTCATAATTAGGAGCAAGGTCTGCTAAGGATCTATCCTCAATATCCTCATGCTTGCTAACATGATTAAAGAATTCTTCAATATTTCCTTTTCCAATTCTTGATCCACTAACTATTGAAAGGTCTTTTAGGGTGAACTTAGGGATCAACATGGTGAGCAAGAGCAAGGTGACAACTATAGGAAGAACTAGTTTTTTTTGTGTTTTTGATAAAAGAAAGCAAACCAAACGAAACTAATTTTTTTTTGGACTTTTTGATAAATAGAGGCAAAAAAACAAGGAAAAAGAAACTAAGCAAACGAAAAACAAAGTAAAAGAATTGTGAAGGACTCCCCTTGTGAAGCCGTCCTTAGCCTCCCCGGCAATAGTGCAAGAAGTATCTTGATGATGTATAGCTCAAATCACTATAGAGCTTCGTTGGGAGATCCCAAGAGGAAGGTATGATGAGCATAGCATCAAGCTTTCCCTTAGTAAGAAACCAAGGTTATCGAACCAGTAAGAGAAAGGAAACGACTCAAAGGTGTTGCTAGCAACTTGGAAACCTGCACAACACAAACTCAAGACTTTGCCCAAATGAATAGTGAGTTGTCAATCTCACCGGTTTCTGAAAACAAAGGATTAACTATATAGTGTGGAAGGTAATGGTGGTTTGCAGATAGGAAATAGGAAGAGTGGAAGATGTGTCAATGGTAAAGATTGGACCGGGGTCCATAGTTCACTAGAGTTGTTCTCCTTAAGATAAACAACATAAAATGCTGGGTAAACAAATTACAGCAGGGCAATTGACAGGACAAAGCATGGCATAACAATGCAATACTAGACATTCATGATCCTATCACATTTGATTGGGCATTACAACAAGATACATATACCGCCATCCAACTGCATCTATGACTAGTAATCCACATTCAGGTTATCGTCCGAACACCCTCCAGTAATAAGTTGCAAGCAACAGATAACTTCTTTAAGAAAAGTATGTAAGGAAAACAATCAACTTGTTCCATGAACAAGAGATCGTTGTTTTCTCCCTATTAGCAACATCACATCTACAACCTTAGAGATTTCTGTCACTTCCCAAGATTGAAGAGAGGCATGAACCCACTATCGAGCATAAATACTCCCTCTTGGAGTCACTAGCATCTACTTGGCCAAGATAGCTACTAGAAACGGAGAGCATGCAAGATCTCAAACAACACAGACATGATAGAATCAATAAGATAGAATCATTAACCAATTTGACATAGTAATCTCAATATCCATCGGATCCCCACGAACACAACATGCATGATTACAAAAAGATGATCTTGATCATGAACGGAGCTCAGAAGATCTAATCATGGTAGCACAAAGGAGGAGAAACAACCATCTAGATACTACATGCACCTGTACTCCAAGGTGAAACTACTCACACATCATACCGGAGGTTGGCATGGTGATGAAGAAGGCCTCTGGGATGATCTCTCCCCTATGGCAGGGTGCCGGTAAGATCTTAAGATCCCCCCAATCTAGGGACGATGGTGGCAGTGGCTGCGGACTGTTTCGTGGAAGATTGATCGGGTACTTAGGGTTTAGGTATAGGGGGCTTCTTATAGGCGAAGAGGGAGGCCGAGGGGGTGCCCGAGGCGGCTGCACCCCCCAGGCGCGGGCTAGGCCTGGCCACGCGGCCAGGGGGTGCCCCCCTCCCCAAGGCCCTCCTCCGTCTCGTCTTCTGGCTCCGTGTTACCCACGGTAAAATATTGACTTTGGCTTTTGTCCCGTCCGATTCTAACAGTATTCATTTTCTGCCTTTTCTGGAACCAAAAACAGAAGAAAACAGGCAACTGGCACTGTGGCATCTTGTTAATAGGTTAGTCCCAAAAAACATATAAAAATACCACAAAGTGTAGACAAAGCAAAGCAAAGTAGATACTAAACAAGCATGGAACATCAAAAATTATAGATACATTTTCGACGTATTAGTCCTTACTGGCAAAAATATTCAAAATTTTCCGAATTCGAAATTTCCACTTGCTTCCCAAACATCGGGTGCAAAAGGTTATTCAAAAGACCGGCCATTCGCACTAGTACTTCTTATCTTATCTTTTTCATCTAAAAAACTATATAGTGTACGGATAACTTTGAACATTGACCGTTTGATCAAGAGTGACAAATCCAAACATTGCTAACCGTTGGATCTTCTTTTCCATTCTTAGCATCTAGAAGATTCTATTAATAGTTTTTAGCACAATGAACGCTAGTATGCACAAACCTCAAAACACACTTCACTACATATTTTTAGGGACATTGTGCTAAGTGCATGGACTTGATGTAATTTTCATTTTTTATAAGGTCCTTTATGTAACTTTTACTTCCGTCGACTGTGTTAACTGAAGCACCTTGCTGCTACAGGACCTCTACCACGGTTCGAAGAAAATGCAACCGCCCCAATTATCACACAAAGTGGATCATGGTTTCTTATAGTTCCATTTTTCAAGCTTCCTAGCTAAAGTCGCAAACTTCACTCACTTCTTCCCGATTTAACGAAATTAGGTCACACTTGATCTACAAGTAAGAGCATTACATTTCTCTTGAGTTAAATGTATTTTATAAGGTAGATGGGTGCATATTCTTGTAGTAAACAATGTCGTAGGTGTGTGTTTCCACTTTGGTCCTTGGAGGCAAAAAATCAAACTTTTTCGGTTCCAAAATTTTAACTTGCTTCCCAAACATAAGGAGGGAAGGTTATTCAAAATATCGTCCATTCCCAGCAGTACTTCTTATCTTATATTTATATTGTCTTATCTCTTACAATACAATACCACCATATAGTGTACGGATAACTTTGAACATTGACCATTGGCTCAATACTAGCAAATCCAAATATTGCTAACCATTGGATCTTTTCCATTGGTACCATCTAGAATATTCTATTGATTGACTTTAGCACAATGAAATCTACTATGCACAAACCTCAAAACACACTTGACTTCATAGTTTCAGGGACCTTGTGCTAAGTGCATGGACTTGGATGTAAATTTCATTTTTTATGAGGTCCTTGATGTAACTTGTACTTCCACCGACCGTGTTAACTAAAGCACCTCACTCCTACGGGACCTACCATAGTTACAAGAAAATGCAACCGACCCAATTATCACACCAAGTGGACCACGGTTTATTATAGTTCCATTTTTCAAGCTTCCAAGCTAATTTTGCACACTTCACTCACTTCTTGCCGATTTAACGAAATTAGGTCAAAATTGAGCTACAAGTAAGATCAGTATATTGCTCTTGAATTAAATGTCTTTTCTGAGGTAGATGGGTGCATCTTCTTGTAGTAAACAATGTCGTCGGTATGAGTTTCCAACTATCTAGAAAGAACATTCTCAATTTCCCGAGTCACTACTAGGAAAATGGCTATAGGTAATCCGCACATCTGTGGCTCACCTGGTCGGAGTGCTCAACCGGTAAAACAGGCGGGGTGCACTCCCATGATGTGACCTACTACTAACTATAGCAACCGTGGCGCACATGGGGGCAGTGCGCCATGGATATGTGTGGGCTAGGGCCCTACCGGCCGCAGGCCACATACCCGTAGCGCACCTCGGTGTAGTGCACTATGGTTGTGAGGGTTAGACGTGGCGCACATGTGGCCCGTGTGCTACGCATAACCGCATGCCCCTCTGCTATGTAAATGGCCAAACACATCCTTGGCGCACCACCTACATGTGTGCCATAGTTGTGATTAAGTCCTATCGCGCACTAGGTCCATGTGCGCCATGGATGTTCTGCCCACTTTTTGGCAGCTCCCTTTTTGCACATGTGACTATCCACTACCACACCCCCACTTCACATTCCCCTCCTTCTTCCTCCTTGGATCTAGCCGTGATCCTCCTCCTTCCCACCTCAATTTCTCCACTCTTTTCACCATTTTTAGCATGTAGAACTTACCTTGGATGCTACATACATCACTACTAGGAAAACGGCTATAGGTAATCCATACATATGTGGCGCACGTGCTGAAGGTGCCCCACGGGTAAAATAGGCGTGGCGGACTGCCCATAGGTTCCCTACGGCTAACAGCCGTAAGCGTGGCGCACATGGGGGTGGTGCGCCACGGCTATGTGTGGGCTAGGTCACAGGTGGCCGCAGGCCACATACCCGTAGCGCACTAGGTCAGGGTGCGCTACGGGTGTGAAACTTAGTAGTAGGGAACCTGACCTAGTGCGCTACGGATATTTGGGTTGTGGTCTGCTTGGTAAACTTAGCAGTAGGGCAACATGTCCTAGTGCCCTACGGCTAAGTACCCTGCACCAACTCCACCCCCCACCTGTGGATCGCCTTTATAGGCTTTGCAAAAAATAAAAGAAAATGATAAACACTTCAAAAAATAAAATCCTTTCATACTTAGGTAGGTAATGTGGTATAGTTTGTAGGAAAATTAACAAACAAGAATTTCAACTTTTTCTGCAAGAAAATGTCATGTCACGGTAAAATAGGAATAACTTTTGCATACGATGTTGGAAAAAAATGTATAATATACCAAAATGACCAGAACGAGATTCCGCATCCGCTCGCATCCACCTTTGGTCATTTAGTGATTTTTTAGAATTTAAAAATTCAAAAAGAGTAAAAAGTTACGGTCAAAAGACCATTTTTTCCTGCAGAAAAAAATAGAGGGCAACTTACCCGTAGCGCACCACCACCTAGTGCGCCACGAGTAAGTGGGCGGGATTCAAAATTCGAATCAGCACCCCGCTCACCTACCCCTCTACTTTTCCCTCCCCTTCTCTCCTTTTCCTTTTCCTCCATTTTCCTTTTCCTCCCTTCTCCTTTCCTTCTTCTCCTCCTCCTCCTCCTTCTCCTTCTCCTTCTCCTTTTCCTTTTCCTTCTCCTCCTTCTCCTTCTCCTTTTCGTTTTCCTTCTCCTCCTTCTCCTTATCTTTATCCTTCTCCTCCTCCTCCCCCTTGCAGTGAAGATGGTGACGAAGGCCTCCTCCTTGCAGTGATGACGGCGAAAGCGGGCTCCTTCTTCTTCTTCTTCTTCTTCTTCTTCTTCTCCTCCTCCTCCTCCTAATAATGACGAAGGCGACGACAGGATCCTTCTCCTTCTCCTCCTCCTCCTCCTTGCAGCTCTGACGGTGGCGATGTAACAACCCTAGTTTTATTAAATGGTAATTAGGGTTTGAATGTGCATTCATGAGCATCATTTTAAAATGCATGCAAGAAAAATAATCACAAAACCCTAAACCCTAATTCCCTCCCTCTTTTTGAATTTTTTTAAACGGTTCTGAAATATTTGAAAACCCCCAAAACCCATGGAGCCCAAATTGTTATAAGGGCCCCTGTAGTATTTCAGAAATGTTTACAAAAGTTTTGTATTTTGAGAATACTCAAAACATAATTACAAATGGAATTTACAAAGAGAAATTCAAAACAGGAAAAAGAAAAATGTTTTCTGAAATAAAAATCTCTTGCTAACACTAACTGGGTCGAGCCCACCTCTCCCTTTCCTCTCTCCTTGCCGCTGAGCGTGCAGCCGTAGCCTGCAGCCAGCCTAGCAGAGGCCCATACCCCTGCTCCTTGTTGTCCCCGTCGTCTACCTTCAGCCAGGCACACAGCTCTGTGTCGCCACGATTCCCGCCACCGCCGAGCTCTAGGAGATGGATAAGAAGCACCGCCACCTCTTCTCTCGTCCTTATCCTCCTCCGCTCTCTCTCCTGACCTCACTCTCTCTCTTTTATTCTGGAGGCCGAAACCCTAGCCACAGTTGCCGTGTCGCCCCGCCGTCTCCGGTCATCCCATGCCCAGCCGTTGGTCCATGGAGCTCTGCCTCGATGTACTGACCTTCCCCGCCAACGTAATCGAGGCCAGGCACTGGAAATCAACCGCATCGCACGCTTCTTCCCCGAGCTCGACGTTCACCGTCGTGGACCTTGCCCATGATTTGGACCACCTCCGGCCTCGCCGTCACCTCTATTAGCTCCGCGGTGAGCTATTGGTCCTCAAGGACCCTTCCCCTTCCTCCCTCTCGCTCTGTAGCTCGCTGTCGTTGTGCACCTGTCGTTGCTATTAGGCTCGCCCTGCTTCGCTCGTTCGAACAATGTACTCCCTGTAGCCCCGCTTGCTCTCATCCGCCGTCTACCGTCGCCGTCTGGCGTGTACGCTGGTGAGCCAACATGGCCCCATGTGGCATCTAGGTGGCATCGACGTGGCGCCTGCGTGGCAGTAACATGGGCCTTGACTATACCCCTCCAGCGTGGCATGTTGACCTGACCTAGGGCCTAGTCGTAAGTGACCGAGGCTAGATAAGCATGTGTACAAAATAACCCCAACCCTAAGGATATCATGTTGACGCAGTAAAGGTTTTATTTAGTTAAATAATTCCATAAAATGAATAAAACTTATAAAATCAATAACTTTTTATTCTGTAATTCAGAAAAATACAAATAGTATATCAAAATGTTCAGAAAAATGAGCTCTATCTATTTAAACTATAATCATGCATTGTTACACTACTTCAATTGCAAGTTAGTTAGAAGAACTAAATGCACCCTCTCATATACATCTGGGTTTCTTTGAATTAGGGTTTGGGCCCCTCGGACCCCGTTTAAAATGATCAAGCCTGTTTAGGGTTTCAATTTCAATAACTTTTAAATTTTCATATCATCATCCTTGATTGAGCATTGCATGGATGCCATGTGTTGATTGTTTTCCTCTCTTTTGGGTGTTTGGTTCTTCTCTGGTAGAATATGATATCGGAATCGGGATCGAGATCGAAGACCGAGATCAACACCGTCGAAACTCGAAGACCAATACTTGACCAACTATAATCAAGTCAAGTATAAGATTCCCGAAGCTCTGCTTTCTGGTTATCAACAGCAAAGGCAAGTGAATCCCCACACATACATATGAATCCTATGCTTTCAAAGTATTTACATTCTTGCCGTGTGCATATGATTCCAAAGTCTTTTATCAATAGATAGAGTAATACTATTTGATGCATGTTTGCTTTGTAGCCTATTCTGGTTTGGCTTGTGTAGCGTTGCTAGAGCTGTTACACTTGTTGTGCTTGGCCATGCTTAGCTATTACTACTGGTCCATCCGGTTGATGAATCAGAGCTGCGAATGAACCTAGTATGACAGGATGACGTGGTAATATCATAGATGAAAGTTAAACATGCTAAGGCTTGTATGGGAGGCCACAGTGGGTTGTGGTTTTTGCAGTCCCATACTTGCCACCCTTAGGACCCGATGTTCTTGCCTCTTGAACCAAGACAAGCGTATAGCCACACGAGGGCCTGGAAACCCCCTCGACAAACTAACTTGCCAAGTAGATTCAATGAGTCACATAGTTCAGGCTTTCCATTCGACATACGCATCTTGGTTGTTTTTTAATGGAGGTGAAGGAGGTGCATTCATAACAGGTAGGTAAGCTTGGCCGGGAACAAGAGATGACCGACATACGTAATCTTCAACCCTGCGCAGATCATTAGGGACCGGCTTCGGGACTCGACCTATTACGGCGGCATCTCCCTAGTGCGTGACTCATGATCTCATCAAAAACAAGGTAAAGTTCGTGTCTAACCACCCTCTGCCGGCCTTCCAAGGAAGAGGGCTAATGTACTGGCATTAATAGAAGGTTAGTACGTGTGGGTAAAGTTGTACACCCCTGCAGGGTTATTAATCTTTTCGAAAAGCCGCGTCCGCAGTTATGGACGACTTGGGAACAGACATGAATATCATAGAGAACTTGAACCTAATCGTAAAACTTGGCAAGTTAAGTAATGTCTGCTTAAGGATGCTTCCTCAGGGATTGAGGGGGTGATCCTAGATAGGTTAAGATGATGATGATTTGGTGGATATCAAAAGATGATAAAGCTAGTGATACCGCTCTCTTGTCCCCTTTTAAAATATTCTGATTAGTCGAGATTCTTCTCCCTCTTGTTTTACAAAACAAAGATGTCTTTATGCAAAATAACTCCACCAGCCATAAGTCTTGCGGAGTACACTCTTTACTCACCCTTGGTTCGTTGATACTTTTGCAGCAGAGTAAGTGTTACCATAAGAAGATGAGTTCTTTATGGCATCGACATCGACTAGTAGTTTGGAGTTCCTAGTCGGTAGTCTGGGATCTATGGATTGGACATCATCATTATGCTTCAGGCCTCTTAGTCTGTCACATCCCAAAATTCTTCTAATTTTGGAATGTGAAATAAATAAATAAGTTTGATTAATTGTTTGACTATGTTGAAAATTCTCAAAGAGAAGAAACTTTTTGAATAGAAATTCCTCTCAACCTTGAATTCAAAATCTTATATTCTTTTGTTATGACCTAAGTAGCCATATAGGCAAAAGGGCATGGATTGTAGAATTGGTGTGCAAGATTTCAAAATGAAAATCATGAAGCATTTCATTACATCCATGCAAAGTTCTCACAAACTGAATCCAAATCCTGGTATCTAAATCGCCCATGTTCCTAAAGGAAATTAAATTGACTTTATAAAACCCACTGTTGCTAAGGCATAAATTATTGATAATTATAGCCTAAAGAGATCCAATTAATATTACAAAATTTTAGAAACAAAATTGAGCTCATTTGAAGCTATTATGAAAAAGTTATGAAACAAATACAAACACATAAAGATATAAATAAAAATGAAATATAAAAGGATTTATAAACCCACTACTTCCAAAATAGTAAAAAGATTACAAATTTGATCCTACAATGATCTATTCGATTTTAGAAAATTTTAGAAACAAGAATCGTGTTATTTGGAGTTTGTATGCAAAAGATATGAGGGAAACAAGTAAATAGAAAAAGAAAAAAAAAACTAACGGGCCGGCGGCCCAGCTAGCAGACCGAGCCAGCCAGCCACGTGCAGGATCGATCGATGGGAGTGCTTTAAAAACCGTACGAATCAGTTTTTTTCTAACCTATCTCTATTCAAACTCTCATAACTTTTTATCTACAACTCCGAATCGACTTCCGTTTGTTTCTACTTGTTCCCTACTCCAAACCCTATCTCTACACCATCCTAAATCTCCATATAAACTCGTGGAGCCATAGCTGTACAGGTTTCTCTCCTTGAAATCCCGAATCTACATATGCCCGAATATTATTTCGCTTTTTAACCCATCTAGACTTCGTTGTTTGCCTTCGGTCAAAAAACGAAAGTTGTAGAACTCGTCAAAATCTTTCAATCCTGATAAACCTCACCTCTTTTCATCCACCGCAGTCAGAGAATTTCGTAATGCAATATTTCAGATCTGATGGTGTAAATCCAAGATGTACTCGCACTCGTTTCTTCAAATCCAAATTCCTTTGGTGAGAAGGTAGGAATAATGATTCCCCACAAATTTCATGTTCTAAGTTTTTCAATTTGATCTACAGATTTGTCTATCTAACACAGATCTGTTTCTTGTCTATCTAACACAGATCTGAGCCAACAATCGGGTCAATCTCTTCTTCTAGCCACCGGATTCTATCCAAACGGTCGATATCCAATTAAACCGGTGCCTGCCATGTCATCATCCCGATCAGCTTCCTCATTAATGCCATGTTATCGTCAGGTCAACATCTAGTCCCAGTCAGCATGCAAAGTCAACCTGTCCAGTCAGCGGAATATTCCCTGGAATATTCCGTTCGAATTTAAAATTGCACATTATAGATCTAACTTGTAAAATTCATTAGAAATTTATACCACGTCCAAAAATTGCATATAATATATCAAATTGAAGATAATTTTACGTAGAATCATCTTATCTTAATAGATCCAACTTTTACCGTACGTGGTTACTACGGTAATTTAATTAGATTTAATGGTATTTTAGGTCAATAAATTCATAGAAAATTATCTGTAACTCCGAAAAATATGAACAATATATCAAATTGAAGCTACTGTAATGTACATTAATAATATCTGGTTGGATCTAGCCTTTGCCGAATATTTAACCTGTAGCAGTTTAATTAGTTTTAATGGCTTTATAAATCATTAAATTCATAGTAAATTAATTGCTTGTCACAAAAATATAAATGATATATCGATTGAAAGCTGGTTCCATGTAAATAATCAATATGCAATTAGTTAAGCCTTTGACAGTAAGGTTTTTCCGTGAAGATTTAAATGGTTTAATGGCTTATTTAGAGTAATAAATTCATAAGAAAATAAATAATGCTCAGAAAATTACAAATAATATGTCCCTGGATTCACAATTCCATGGAGATTACAGATATAATTTTAGTTTGATTTTTAGGAGACAGACTATATGAATCATTTAAAACCCATTAAACACTATTTAAATCATACAAAAAGATCTATAACTCCGATTAGGGTGAATCCAAGTGCTAAGGTTTTGCATTGACAATATCTATACAAAGAAATTGCATGACAAATTATTTGGTACTGTTAAAACAGAAATTCATATAGAAATATTTAAACCCATTGAAATAGTGTTTTAATCATAGGAAAGTATCTATAACTCCTTTTTAGGTGATTCAAATTGCTACTGTCTCTAAATTGCATTACCTCTATCCAGTAGCATCTAGTTCACAATTTAATACAACATAAATATATTTAGTTCAATTAAAGTGGTATACACCATATTAAATCAATACAACTTTAGTAATAAAAGGTTTAGTGCGTTAAATGACTTTCCACATGCATTATGTAATGTAACTATGTTCAGAACACTAAATGCAACCATTGTGACTCATTAAATCGTCATGCATGCATCTGTTCATCATTGTTTTCTTGTAATGTTGCACTGTTGTATGTTTGCAATGTTTTGAATGGTGTTTGTTGTGTTTGCTTCAAATGTTAGATTGCGAGGAGTCCAACTACTGTGATTGCAACTACTATGATTGCAAGTATTATAGTTATTACGAAAGAGGCCAATATAATTGTAAGGATTATCTAATCGACTACATCTACAACAAAGGCAAGTGGTGCTATCTTGGTCATAAATGTCCTATTGTTTTCCTATGCATTGTAGATGTTTTGTAGAATTGCATATGTAGGAATTGATGTGTATATGCTATGCTATGTCCCATATTATTCCCTAGTATTCCTTGTTTATGAGCCATCGTATTGGTAGATTTCTTAGCTATGCTATTTAGACGAGGAAGGGAATCACATCACGAAAAATTATATGTTTTAAAAGGCTTATGGTTTGCTAAATTACAAACCAACATGTTTTAATGAACCACCTGGGCGGAATGGCATTGATTGGGTCATAGAGTGTGGATTATGGTGGGGAATGCCACCCAGGACACTGAGAAAGGATTGGTTTCTTTGTTTGGTAGCTTTCGTGTGCAACCATGTGCCAATAATGAAATAGGCGGTTGGTTGAACTCAGTAGGTTGTGGTAACTCGAACCCACGTATCCTGAGATGTAGATAGTGTAGGTTGGACCGGTGCGTGTCGGGTTTGGGGAGCTACTTCCCAAACGGTTCCTTCTTGGACTTCTCCCTATCATCACCCAATATGACAGTGGTGGTATGAGCTGGGCTCGCCAAGTCACATGGGTAAAGTGTACTAACCCCTGCAGGGTGTATAAACTAAGTGCTTAGCCGTGTCCCCGGTTATGGACAATTTGAGCGACCTGATACTGATGCTATGATATTTCTCACTCATCCTTATTTCTTAATTACTTAAAACTTGTTGGGTGAACATAATTGGGTAGGAGCACCTGGGAGTGAACCAGAGTGTCCTATTTATCGTATTGGAAAACTACTTTGTTACAAATGTTAGGATAAAACTGTTGCTTTATGCAAATGAGCCTGAACTCCACTTGGCCAAATAAGCATGTAGTTGATAGATCTATTGTTAACCACTTTAGCCCGCTTGCCATACATTCAATGTATTGACCATTCGTGGCTGCAACGTTTCATGTTGCAGGTTATATCGTATCTGAGTGATCGTTCATAGGTCGCGAGACTTCACTCAACAATTGTTCGCCTGTGGCACATTTGAAGGATGGAGATCTACCTTGTATTCGTTTTCCATGTGTACTTGAATAAATAATGTAAATTCTGGATCATATTCGTTGTATTTATGATGCACAGTTATATTTGGTATCATTTTGTACTGTGTGTGCCAGTGAACCGATCCAGGGATTGGCACTATACACATGAACTCAGCCTTATCAGGCGAGGGCGTTACAAGATGGTATCAGAGCTGTGTGTTGACTGTAGGATCATGACCTTAGAAATGGATTAGAAATAGAAGACCTATATTAGGAGAACTATCATATTTTATACTTATTAGAGTTCTTATATTCCTTGTCTATCATTTTCCAACACCTCTCCTTATTCAAACTTGTAGATGCCCATTCATTTGATTAGTAGAAGAAGTGATCTACCATAAAAACTACAAGAATTGGAAAATGTTACTAGTATTTTTCTATAAAGCAAATCACTATATGAGAGTTGTACTACAAGTAAAAGAACAAATAACATGACATAAATAAACATCTCACCAAGTTTGAGTAGGTCTAGACCACCATATTTTATCTCTTTAGGAGATCATCGCTATCGTGTTAGCATATTGTTCTTACCAACTTATGTGGTATGACAATATAGGTTGCTTGTTTGTTTGTACTGCATCATATTGTGTGATTCCTTATTTAGGATCTGTTATTTTGAAACTCTAAAGTTGCTGGAGTTTTTGTGTGGTTTCAAAATTATTTTAATGGTGTGAATTGATTGAAATTCGTGGGATTACTGCTGTAGTTTTCTGCCTGACCTGTTGTACCGCGCGATTTTTCATATTTTATTGGTAACTCAGAAAAATCTAAAAAAATAGGATCTGGAGAGTAATTACCTGTAGTATATGCACAAAAATTGTCTAAAATTCCTGACGCGTTTAAGTCAGTCATAAAAATTCGTGAAACCTGCTGTAACGTTTTGACAGATTTTGTTTGTTGCTTATATGTTGCTCTATTTTACTCTAGTATTGTTCCCAATGCTTTCAAACTATTTTGTGGTTATATACTACTAAGTTTAGAACTCTGTATTATTATTATGCAAGTGCTTGCTTGTGTGTTGATTTCTTATGATTGTTTGCTTGTTTGTGACATTGATTGCTTCATATAGTTATGGGTAGGATTATTTTCTTAGTCGTTTCTTTCCTATAGAATCTATTCTTCCCTATCTTGAACCCTTGGAGATATAATGATTTGTTAAGTGAAAGGTTTGAAAACACAATGCATTTAGTAAGGAGAATGCTTTATCTAATGAAAAAAAGAGATGTGGAAGTATGAAGTGTTGAAATGATGTTATGTAGTAGATTACCCAACCTGAAAGTTGAAGTATCGATAGCTTAGTTTTAGTAGTAGCTTTGTTGATTGAATACATGGGAGTATACATAGAGAATTAGTTTGTACCCATGGAAACATTCTTCAAGGCAAGTGAGAATGCCCGAGTGATAGAAAAACGTGATTCACCTATCCTCATACAGGGTAATGATTTGGGTGCAGGATGGATTGATCACCATTCCTACTAATCTTATCATTCGCTCTTGTACTATTGGCTTTGCGAATCTTGAGTGTCTTTTCAACCTTAGCAGAGAGCCGACGTTAATCCTAGACCTTAGAATGGTATATTTCCCCCTTTATAAAAGCACCCAGTGCTTAGCGTAGGAATATACGGTAAGGATGAATCCCAACCGTGAATTATGGGCACCGTGAAGTAAATCTTCCCTATTTTCCCACCATGAGAGTTTTGCTAGTTTAAGAAGTGCTTTCTCGGAAACTATCAATCATGCTGTTTAGAATGTGCTAGAGACATTGTGCCAATAAAAGACTAAAGGAGAACCAATCTGAGCTAAGTGAATTCTCAAGAAATGACCTAGTCAATTTTATTTTAAGGGTGGTAGCATCCTAATGGATCCCGAACCTTTCTTTCTTTCTAGCCTTACCAAATCTCGGGACGAGATTTCTTTTAAGGGTGGTAGTCTGTCACATCCCAAAATTCTTCTAATTTTGGAATGTGAAATAAATAAATAAATAAGTTTGATTAATTGTTTGACTATGTTGAAAATTCTCAAAGAGAAGAAACTTTTTGAATAGAAATTCCTCTCAACCTTGAATTCAAAATCTTATATTCTTTTGTTATGACCTAAGTATCCATATAGGCAAAAGGGCATGGATTGATTATGGATTGTAGAATTGGTGTGCAAGATTTCAAAATGAAAATCATGAAGCATTTCATTACATCCATGCAAAGTTCTCACAAACTGAATCCAAATCCTGGTATCTAAATCGCCCATGTTCCTAAAGGAAATTAAATTGACTTTATAAAACCCACTGTTGGTAAGGCATAAATTATTGATAATTATAGCCTAAAGAGATCCAATTAATATTACTAAATTTTAGAAACAAAATTGAGCTCATTTGAAGCTATTATGAAAAAGTTATGAAACAAATACAAACACATAAAGATATAAATAAAAATGAAATATACAAGGATTTATAAACCCACTACTTCCAAACTAGTAAAAAGATTACAAATTTGACTCTACAATGATCTATCCGATTTTAGAAAATTTTAGAAACAAGAATCGTGTCATTTGGAGTTCGTATGGAAAAGATATGAGGGAAACAAGTAAATAGAAAAAGGAAAAAGAAAAGAAAAAAAACTAACGGGCCGGCGGCCCAACTAGCAGACCGAGCCAGCCAGTCACCTACAGGATCGATCGATGGGAGTGCTTTAAAAACCGTGCAAATCGGTTTTTCTCTAACCTATATCTATTCAAACTCTCATAACTTTTTATCTACAACTCCGAATCGACTTTCGTTTGTTTCTACTTGTTCCCTACTCCAAGACCTATCTCTACACCATCCTAAATCTCCATATAAACTCGTGGAGCCACAGCTGTACGAGTTTCTCTCCTCGAAATCATGAATCTACATATGCCCGAATCTTATTTCGCTTTTTAACCCATCTAGACTTCGTTGTTTGCCTTCGGTCAAAAAACGAAAGTTGTAGAACTCGTCGAAATCTTTCAATCCTGATAAACCTCACCTCTTTTCATCCACCACAGCCGGAGAATTTT
The DNA here is from genome assembly GCA_916181665.1 of Avena sativa. Classification (NCBI taxonomy): domain Eukaryota; kingdom Viridiplantae; phylum Streptophyta; class Magnoliopsida; order Poales; family Poaceae; genus Avena; species Avena sativa. The sequence goes on along the minus strand of OV702279.1, from coordinate 46,986,555 downwards.
GTAATGCAATATTTTAGATCTGACGGTGTAAATCCAAGATGTACTCGCGCTCGTTTCTTAAAATCCAAATTCCTTTGGTGAGAAGGTATGAATAATGATTACCCACAACTTTAATGTTCTAAGTTTTTCAATTTGACCTATGGATTTGTCTCTCTAACACAGATCTGTTTCTTGTCTATTCTGAGCCAAAAATCGGGTCAATCTCTTCTTCTAGCCACCGGATTCTATCCAAACGGTCGATATCCAATTAAACCGGTGCCTGCCATGTCATCATCCCGATCAGCTTCCTCATTAATGCCATGTTATCGTCAGGTCAACATCTAGTCCCAGTCAGCATGCAAAGTCAACCTGTCCAGTCAGTGGAATATTCCCTGAAATATTCCATTCGAATTTAAAATTGCACATTATAGATCTAACTTGTAAAATTCATTAGAAATTCATACCACGTCCAAAAATTGCGTATAATATATCAAATTGAAGATAATTTTACGTAGAATCATCTTATCAGAATAGATCCAACTTTTACTATACGTGGTTACTGCAGTAATTTAATTAGTTTTAATGGTCTTTTAGGTCAATAAATTAATAGAAAATTATCTGTAACTCTGATAAATATGAACAATATATCAAATTGAAGCTACTGTAATGTACATTAATAATATCTGGTTGGATCTAGCCTTTGCCGACTATTTAACCCGTAGCAGTTTAATTAGTTTTAATGGCTTTATAAATCATTAAATTCATAGTAAATTAATTTCTTATCACAAAAATAAAAATGATACACCGATGGAAAGCTGGTTCCATGTAGATCATCAATATGCAATTAGTTCATCCTTTGACAGTAAGGTTTTTCCGTGAAGATTTAAATGGTTTAATGGCTTATTTAGAGTAATAAATTCATAAGAAATAAATAATGCTCAGAAAATTACAAATAATATGTCCCTGGATTCAAAATTCCGTGGAGATTACAGATATAATTTTAGTTTGATTTTTAGGAGACAGAAACTATATGAATCATTTAAAACCAATTAAACACTATTTAAATCATACAAAAAGATCTATAACTCCGATTAGGGTGAATCAAAGTGCTAAGGTTTTGTATTGACAATATCTATACAGAGAAATTGCATGACAAATTATTTGGTACTGTTAAAACAGAAATTCATACAGAAATATTTAAACCCATTGAAATAGTGTTTTAATCATAGGAAAGTATCTATAACTCCTTTTTAGGTGATTCAAATTGCTACTGTCTCTAAATTGCATTACCTCTATCCAGGAGCATCTAGTTCACAATTTAATACGACATAAATATATTTAGTTCAATTAAAGTGGTATACACCATATTAAATCGATACAACTTTAGTAATAAAAGCTTTAGTGCGTTAAATGACTTTCCACATGCATCATGTAATGTAACTATGTTCAGAACACTAAATGCAACCATTATGACTCATTAAATCGTCATGCATGCATCTATTCATCATTGTTTTCTTGTAATGTTGCACTGTTGTATGTTTGCAATGTTTTGAATGGTGTTTGTTGTGTTTGCTTCAAATGTTAGATTGCGAGGAGTCTAACTACTGTGATTGCAACTAATATGATTGCAAGTATTGTGGTTATTACGAAAGAGGCCAATATAATTGTAAGGATTATCTAATCGACTACATCTACAACAAAGGCAAGTGGTGCTATCTTGGTCATAAATGTCCTATTGTTTTCCTATGCATTGTAGATGTTTTGTAGAATTGCATATGTAGGAATTGATGTGTATATGCTATGCTATGTCCCATATTATTCCCTAGTATTCCTTGTTTATGAGCCATCGTATTGGTAGGTTTCTTAGCTATGCTATTTAGACGAGGAAGGGAATCACATCATGAAAAGTTATATGTTTTGAAAGGCTTATGTTTTGCTAAATTACAAACCAACATGTTTTAATGAACCACCTAGGCGGAATGGCATTGATTGGGTCATCGAGTGTGGATTATGGTGGGGAATGCCACACAGGACACTGAGAAAGGATTGGTTTCTTTGTTTGGTAGTTTTCGTGTGCAACCATGTGCCAATAATGAAATGGGCGGTTGGTTGAACTCAGTAGGTTGTGGTAACTCGAACCCACGTATCCAGAGATGTAGATAGTGTAGGTTGGACCGGTGCGTGTCGGCTTTGGGGAGCTACTTCCCGAACGGTTCCTTCTTGGACTTCTCCCTATCATCACCCAATATGAGAGTGGGTGTACGAGCTGGGCTGGCCAAGTCACATGGGTAAAGTGTACTAACCCCTGCAGGGTGTATAAACTAAGTGCTTAGCCGTGTCCCCGGTTATGGACAATTTGAGCGACCTGATACTGATGCTATGATATTTCTCACTCATCCTTATTTCTTAATTACTTAAAACTTGTTGGGTGAACATAATTGGGTAGGAGCACCTGGGAGTGAACCAGAGTGTCCTATTTATCGTATTGGAAAACTACTTTGTTACAAATGTTAGGATAAAATTGTTGCTTTATGCAAATGAGCCTGAACTCCACTTGGCCAAATAAGCATGTAGTTGATAGATCTGTTGTTAACCACTTTAGTCTACTTGCCATACATTCAATGTATTGACCATTCGTGGCTGCAACGTTTCATGTTGCAGGTTATATCGTATCTGAGTGATCGTTCATAGGTCGCGAGACTCCACTCAACAATTGTTCGCCTGTGGCACATTTGAAGGATGGAGATCTACCTTGTATTCGTTTTCCGCTATGTACTTGAATAAATAATGTAAATTATGGATCATATTCGTTGTATTTATGATGCACAGTTATATTTGGTATCATTTTGTACTGTGTGTGCCAGGGAACCGATCCAGGGATTGGCACTATACACATGAACTCAGCCTTATCAGGCGAGGGCGTTACATAGGCCATTTGTTAAGTTTGCTAAACTTAATAGCATAATTTGCCATCCGTTGTTTGATGTTTGTGGTCAGTGACCTCTGCTTGTAATATTTTGGTTCTCTGCTCAGTTATGAGCTTGCTGTAATAAATTTTTGTGTCATAGGGTTACTGTTCTGTTATCAATTCTCTCTCTATACGCCTTCGAGATTTAGGTTAGGCTTATATGAGACAGAGGTCTGGGATTTGTCTATCCCTAATCCTGGGGGTGTCACAGGATTTGGTATCAGAGCAGTACCGACTATAGGAAACCTTTCTATTGGTCGATGTTGAGTCTATGCTTGTGAAAACTATTTAAAAAATGAAAACTATGTGTGAAAACTCTGGTATGCTTCTTTTTCTTCTTATCCAGTTTCGTTCTAGCTCTGGGTTATCTTGCCCTGTTTTGATTTGGAAAAGTTTTGCTATCTCGTCTAGTCTTTCAAAACATAGGTGCCTCTTCAGGCATGTCGGTTCTCAACCATTTGACCTAGTGATTAAGTTCTCTAGAGTCAGTTGTGTGTGTTCCTTATTTCCCTTTGTTTTGTTCCTTCTGAGAGATTTCTTTCTATCATAATCTCTCTATTTTATGGGTCCAGAGCATCATGTTTATGGTCCCATAGTGATCTGTTCTAGGCCTCGAAGTTTTCTTTCGCCTCGTGTGCCTCCTTTTCATACTTCCGAAGTTGTTTCTTCTCTTGGAAGTTACCTCGTGATCACTATCTTGTAGTGCACGCTTTGTCTCGCAAGTAGCAGTTACTCCTTCCTTGGATTTTAACCCTTGGACATGAACCTAAGATCCCCGATTGTGCTGGATTCTGGTGTGGTGAATCTTGTACATAAATTTGACCTTTAACCCAAGATCCATTTTGTTGAACCCTGTGGTTAATGTTTACACCTTACCTCAGAATGGCTAGTACCTTCTAGTATAGTCTTCAAGCTTGTGGATATTGTCACTATTGAACAGTGAGGATAAAGGACTTCCCCTACCACTAGCTATGGAAGATGTTCTTTAATGGAACCAAATAGATCACGACAAGAGTTCCCCTAGTGAGTTTCGCATCTGTACTCGTGAATCTGCGACACCTTTCCTTTTCTGCATCGGTCTTCAGAAGATTGTTGACTTATGCATCCACATCTCGGGATTCTATCCTGAGCATGTTCTTTTTTCCTTGTTTCTTTTCGACCTTTGTCTACCAGTTGGTAGCCAAGTAGCAGATGTTCATTGGTATCTTCCAATGTAAGATACTCTTATGGTTCGTCATGACAAACCAGTTCGGGATGTCAGGAGAAACAAACTCCGGTACCTCATCATTTCTAAGACCAGGTCAAAGTGTTGTAATCCGCAGATCAATAAGCATTGATTAGTTTATGTTTTGTTCTACCTTGAGGTATCACACCCTTTTATATCAAGAGGTTGATCTAAGCTTCATGACCCTCTTAATGAAGTGATACTCTTACACATTTTTACCCACCCTTCCTCTGAGTTGTTCGCGCTAAGGAATGTTGCGTGTGCGTAATGATGTGGCCATCTAAGATTCCTAGCAATTTATATTGCTTTGAACTTCAAGGACATTTGTATCATCCTTAGAGTGATTGGTTAACCCTATCACTAATCAAAGGATGAATGTTTTATCAAGTCTGTTATTCCGGTGCACTCTCTTCGGTCAAAGAGTTAGGCTTGTGCCGAACCTCTGTGACTATGTCTTCTTGCCTTACCAAGAAATTTTCCCTCTCGAACTAAGTGACATATAGGTGGTCCGTGATATTCTGGATGTCTTCTAGAAGTATCGCCATGTTGCCACATGACCGTGTTGTCAGGTTCTTGAGCAAGCTATTTCTTTAAACTACTCCTTTCTCCAAGGATCCGTACTGGATACCCCTGAACTAGTTGGTTGAGATTAAACAACAACTTGGAGAGTTGTAAGACAAATGTTCTATCCAACTATGTTCCTCCTTAAAGGGATGTCTAGTTCTGTTCGAGTTGAAGTAGGATAATAAGTCCTTTGTGGATATGTTATCTTCCCCGCTTTAATTTGGTTTGGGCAATTGTCAAATCAAACTCGGTTCCAAAGACTATCTTGATGGTGTATCCACTTGTGATGTCTCACTTAAGTACATCCTTATGTCCTCTGGTCTGACCAATGTCTATTCCTTGTTCATATAACATGTGAGCCCATCAATGACATCCTTACCTTCTCCATGCTAGAAAAGATTCGTGTGAACCATTTGGCATTAATGTTGGAAACTTTTGAGAACCGTCTTCATGCCATCTCGAAGTATGTGTTCTGGATGTTAGAAGTAACCTTCTCTGATCCACGTGCAATGTTGAAAGATGTAGCCATGGATTCGAGTAGAGTTATCTTTGTTTCCTCAGGAATCATTTCAAGTTAGTCAAGCATGTGCGAGGTATTTTTGATATGGTAGGTTGACACCTTCACATCTCGAGATGACCTCCAAGCACACCAAGCCACTGATTGATTTTTTCACGGAAGATAAGAAGTCCAACAAAACTTCTATATCCTCTTGAAAGTTTCCTAAATAGGATTCAGTTGTGTTTTGTTGCAAACAATTCATGCAGGTGCAATTATCTTTTGATAACTTTCTAATACATGGGTTTCACAATTTACCTCATCTTTTGGAGATTGACATTGTGTCCATGTCTTGAGAATCTAGTGACTTTACCTCCATGGTAAATGTTGCACACATTATATTCGTACATGCTGAGTCTGAAGTATCGTTCCACCTAACCAAAGCTAAATATCAAGCAGCAATGATGGTTGGTGTCCCTCAAGGTTATGAAGTAGGTCTATTGTACCTCTGGCAAGATTGATGTAATGGTTGGCACAATCAGCTGGAAGACTTATTTCCATATCCTTTTGAATCAGCAATAACAACCACTCTTCATAAAGATTCTTCTCTAACTTATTATAGGAGTTGTGCTTATGGTTTCCTTTGTAAACGAAGTCTGACCTTTACTTTATGACTGGTTAAAGGCTTGTCAGTAGACTGATATTGGTGTTTCAAACATCAAGGAGAACATTTAAAGTAGAGTTGCTAAATGTCTATCGGTCAATGCTCCAGACCCTCTTATGATGGCAAGCGTCTTGTTATGCCAATCATTTGGAATCTAAGAATGAAGTTTCACCGACTCACGTGACGATCGGACTTGGTGTAGTGGATTTGGTTCATGTAATCACCAAAAAGACATGAGGGATGTCGTTTTTGAGTGGGAGTTCATTAGTAATGTGGATTAGTTGAACTCAATCTATCATAAACTTAGTCCAAACTTTATAAATTCTGTTGTAGATGGCACCACCTGCTTTTAATTTCAATGTGATCATGGAGAAAGAGAAACTTGCAACGAACGGTAGCAACTTTACCGAATGGGCCATGAATTTGAGGATTCTTCTCTCTGATGCACAGAAGAAATATGTGCTAGAAGCGCCGCTAGGCCCCCCACCTTTTGAGGATGCCCCTGACGAGGAGAAGAATGTCTATCAGACTCGTCAGGAGGACCACAACTTAGTTCATTGCGGCATATTGTATGTGCTAGAGCCAGAACTTCGAAAGCATTTCGAAAACGGCAATGAATTTGATACAATGGGTGAGTTGAAAATGATTTTCAACACACATGCTGCTGTAGAGAGCTACAATGCTTCATAAAAGTTCTTTAGCTGCATGATGGAAGAGCACAGCTCCGTAAGTGAGCATGTACTCAAGATGTCGGGTTACGCCGATAAGCTTGTGTCCTTGGGAATATCGATTCCCATTGACTTAGGAATCCATCGTGTTCTAGAGTCTCTGCCACCTAGCTATAAGAGCTTTGTGATGAACTATAATATGCAAGGCATGAAGAAGTCTCTCCCCGAGCTTCTATCAATGCTTAAAACTGCAGAAGTGGAGATAAAAAAGGAACATCAAGTGTTGATGATCAATAAGAACACTGGTTTCAAGAAAGACAAGAAGGGAAAACGGACGGAAAGTAAGGGCGGCAAGCCGGTTGCCGTGCCTGAAATGAAACACCGAGTTGGACCTAAGTATGACACCGAGTGCTACTATTGTAAGGGGCCGGGCCAATGGAAGCACAACTGCCCCAAGTATTTGGCAGACAAGAAGGCCGGCAAGGCAAATAAAGGTATATATGATATACATGTTATTGATGTGTACTTGACTAGTGCTCGCAGTAGCACCTAGGTATTTGATACCGGTTCAGTTGCTAATATTTGTAACTCGAATCAGGGGATGCGGAACAAGTGACCGCTAGCAAGGTTTGAGGTCAAGATGCGTGTCGGCAATGGATCAAGCGTTGATGTGATCGCCGTTGGAACGCTACCTCTCTACTTGCCGTCAGGATTAGTAATAAACTTGAATAATTGTTATCTGGTGCCTGCACTGAGTATGAAAATTTTATCTGGATCGTGTTTGATGCGAAGTGGTTATTCATTTAAATCCGAGAACAATGGTTGTTATATTTATATGAATGAAATTTTTTATGATCATGCACCGATGATGAATGGTTTATTTCTATTAGATCTCGATAATAATGTTACACATATTCATAATGTTGATGCTAAAAAGATCTATTATATATTAAAAGTATATGACGGGTTCACCAGAAATTAGAGAAATCGCTAGAAAATCTCACAAAAATAGAAAGATATGACCATCAATTAAACTAACCAAGCAATCAATACCGTTGGATCTATATAATAATATATTGACATTAGAATTCAAAATAATTACCCACCTATGCCCTGGATTAAATTTTCCGTCATACCCCTTCAACCTCTTATCTATGTGTCAATCTAATAGAATTTACATGCTCCCCTCGCGTGTCCTCACATGCGCCGCCGCCAGGTTCTCACGAAACAAAAGCAAGGATATGTCGGTGCACTCGGCCGCCCGGCCGGCAGACTGTGAAGACTCTAAAACATGCATGCAGATCAACAACTCCATGTTTCAAACACCATGTATGATGAAGATCAACAACCCCTATACGAAGGAACTATGTATGAGATCTATTGAACCAACCGGTAGGAGATCTATTGAACCCAACCGTGGATACAGTAGTTACAAGATTATTCTAAGATTTGCCTCATGCTTATACCCAGGAGCAAGCTATATTTGCATCGTGGTCTCACGTTGTCCAGATTGATCAGGCTGGCACTACCGATCCACCTTTTACTTTCTAATCACCTCATCCTGGCCATGGAAACCTTGGAACCTTGAAAACTTTCGCCAGCCACGGCCGGATGTAGGCTCAAAATTTAATTATGGCCACGAGGTGCAATTTTCACCTGGAGATGCACCCATGGGCATAACTTCTCTTCTAGATTTGACCAGGGATGAAGATCGCTGACCAGTTCTTGGTGTAATATCCATGGCCAGGTCATGAAAAGGAGAAAGAGATAAGCGAGAGACTATGTGCACGAGTAAGCAGTCGGGCACCGACCGGTTGCTTTCCTCAGTCATTCGATGTGAGAGATATAGAGACATTCGGAGATTAAATTGGCCTATCAGGATGCAGTAGTTGACTTGGTTGCAAGTAATTGACAATAAAGACGGTCTGAACATACTTCAGCTGCAAGCCGTCATATGATTTTCTAAGCGCCTACTTCCAGTTTGAGGTAAATAAGTACCAGAGATATTTTTGTGATCTAATTTATGTTTTCGTATAAACAAAGGGCACATAAGCATTTTTTATATATTAGATACGAAACTTAGAATTACAGTAGTAGCTAATTCACGGCTACCTTAAGAATGACAGGCTATATGGAACTGAGTCGTGGCACTCAGCTGCAATCATCTGTTTGTATGGAGTAGCACGATACACTACGGCACACAGGCTCTTTTCCGTGTGGGAAAAAGACACGACAAAGACCCCCCCGGAACACGGCGAAGCCTTTGCCGTGTGTATGCACACGGCAAAAGCCACACGGTAACGATAGCCACGGCAAAGGCTCTTTGCCGTGTGTCTTTGCGCCCGGAACACGGCAGAGCCTTTGCCGTGTGTTTACTGCATCGACACGGCAAAGTAATGTACTTGAAGGTTCCGCCCGTCTGACGGAGCCGACACATCTTTGCCTTGTTCCTCCTTTGCCGTGTGGGATGACTCTTTACCGTGTATTCGTTCTTTGCCGTGTGCCTACTCTTTGCCGTGTCTTCTTTCTTTGTCGTGTGCCTCAACCTTTGCCGTGTTGATCATCATTGCCGTGTGCATTCTTGTTGTCGTGTGTGTGCTCTTTGCCGTGTGCCCGTGTGGGGGGACACACGGCAACGTTCACTCCTTTGCCGTGTGTCTGCTGCGCACTGCACACGGCAAAGGCTCTGTGACATTGCCCAGCGGCGCACAGGTGGCTCACACACGGCAAAGGAGCTGTCATTTTTCAAAAAAAATTCAGTTTCCAGTCATTTCCTGCAATTCAAAACATAATATATATATATATATATGATCTACAGATCATCAACAACAATAATATACTCATGAACAACAATAATATACTCATCAACAACAACAATATAATCATCAACAACAACAATATAATCATCACCAACACCAAAATGCATCACCAACACTAGCAAACATCATCACCACGAAAGAAAGAGATTTCACAAATATTACAAGTGTCAAATGCTAGTGTTTATTCTTGCCACAAGGTCATGCCACAAGTGTCAAATACTACCAAGTGCATAACCAACAAGTTATAAGACCTAAACTAGACAAATATTACAAGATCATCACCGCCGAGTGCTCCACAAGCTCATGCTCCATCGTCCCATGACATAATCAAACACAAAACAAGAGAGAGCTACGCCGGGCTACCCCCATCATAAGAATGTCTAGGGGGGTAGACGATCCGAGGCCCGTAGATCAGGGTTTCGCCGGAGGAAGACCACGAGAACGTCGGAATTAGATGAAAACTTGCATGTTTCCCTAGCATATGTGTGTGAGTGTGGTGCAAGGTTGGTATATGTGCTTGCATGTGTCCCCCCTCGCATGCTTGCGCTCTAACCTAGAAGCGAAGGTTCTGGACCTGCATAAGGGGGAATCTCCCTGTTACGGTGAAACCGGACCATATAGTGCCCCAACTTGTGAACCAACATGGTTTTACATCATCCCATGACATAATCAAACACAAAACAAGAGAGAGATACGCCGGGATACCCCCATCAGAAGAATGTCTAGGGGGTAGATGATCCGAGGCCTGCAGATCAGGGTTTCGCCGGAGGAAGACCACGAGAACATCGGAATTAGATGAAAACTTGCATGTGTCCCTAGCATATGTGTGTGAGTGTGGTGCAAGGTTGGTAGGTCCCATGTGTAAGTTCAAGTGTGACCCCTTTTGTAGACATGCGTTAATACTTAGTAAAATCCTGGATATATACGTGGAAACTTCCGCCACAGGTTTTGTCAACCCTCTTGAGGAGCGGACGATAGTTTCTCTTGTAGATATAGCATGTACCAGCTCTTCATAAGGATTGATACCATGGAAATATGAACTTTGCACTCGACCATAAGCTTCTGGAGGATGCTGAACTTCATTTCCATTAGGTGGGTGCCTAGTCACAAACTTTGAGAAACAATCCTCAACCAATTGTCAAGAGTAGAATTTCCCCTCACGGTAGAGCTGACCAACAAAACCAAGCAAGCTGTTGGACTACTTCTGAATCTTTCAAGGTCACTCTTTGGTTCAATCAAAAGACCAAGATGAGAGGATTTCACGACAAAGTCTGAAATTTGTTGTTCGACATCCTTTATAGATTATTCTCAATTTTGAGTACCTCAAGGACATGCATGCATGTGCCCTAGCACATGCATGAAAGTGTGGTGCTATGTTGGAACATACAAAAACTACTAGTCTCCAGGTGCTTGCATGTGTCCCCCCTCGCATGCATGCGCTCTAACCTAGAAGCAAAGGTTCTGGACCTATATAAGGGAGAATCTCCCCGTTCCGGTGAAACCGGGTAATATAGTGCCCCAACTTGTGAACCAACATGGTTTCACATCATCCCATGACATAATCAAACACAAAACAAGAGAGATCTATGTCGCGCTACCCCATCAGAAGAATGTCTAGGGGGGTAGACGATCCGAGCCCCATAGATCAGGGTTTCGCCGGAGGAAGACCACGAGAACGTCGGAATCAGATGAAAACTTGCATGTGTCCCTAGCATATGTGTGTGAGTGTGGTGCAAGGTTGGTATATGTGCTTGCATGTGTCCCCTCTCGCATGCATGCGCTCTAACCTAGAAGCGAAGGTTCTGGACCTGTATAAGGGGGAATATCCCCGTTCTGGTGAAACCGGGTAGGATAGTGCCCCAACTTGTGAACCAACATGGTTTTACATCATCCCATGACATAATCAAACACAAAACAAGAGAGAGCTACGTCGGGCTACCCCCATCAGAAGAATGTCTAGGGCGGTAGACGATCTGAGGCCCGCATATCAAGGTTTTGCCGGAGGAAGACCACGAGAACGTCGGAATCAGATGAAAACTTGCATGTGTCCCCCTCGTATGCATGCGCTCTAACCTATAAGTGAAGGTTCTGGACCTGTATAAGGGGAAATCTCCCCGTTACGGTGAAACCGGACCGTATAAGGGGGGGGGGTGCATGTATATAGTGATCAAGACCGAATTTGAAATCACCGAATTAAAATTACATATAGCAGAATCTACTTATAAACAAGCAGTAGGCATTAAAGAAAATACTTTAGTATACATTAAAGGTTGTCCCGCTCTTACTGATTTTGTTATTGTTGACATGCCTGAAGATGCTACTGTCCCTATTATATTAGTATGTCCTTTCTTAAGAACTATTAAGGCTTTGATCAATTTGCACGAAGGGAACGTGAAGCTCTAATTGCCTTTGCGGGATACTATTGTTATTCATTTCCCTAGGAAAAATAAAGATAAGCAAGATGATAAGGAGGCTATCACTTTGAAGGCCAACTACTTTGGAGTGGGTGTTCTACCCATATGGCCTAAGTGAACAATATCAAGCTCAAGCTATTGATCATAAAAGAGCGCTACATGGGAGGCAACCCATGTGAAATAAAGGTTTGAGTTAAGTTTTTTATAGAATAAAGAGTGCTAGAAAATTCCAGTGAGAGGAAGTGATTCAGGGGTACTAAAAATTCATGTTTTATATATGCCATAGTTGGTCGAAATTTTAGTATGTTATTTTCTGTCAAAACAAGGTGTTTCACCAAGTTTCAGTCTAAAAATTAATCCTCGAAGAAATAGAATTTTTTTGATGTGTACATAAAGGTTAACGACCAACTATACGGCGGGAATAAAAATTCCCGCCATATAGTTGTAGCCATATACTTATGTTACCCATCAACAATTTTTCATCCCAGGATACAGAAGGTTTGATGACAAACTATACGGCGGGAAAAAAGTTCCGGCTGTATAGTTGTCTCCGTATAGTTACAGCCGCCAGGAAAAAACCCTAGAAACCCTAAACATTATGCCATTGGACCAACTATACGGCCGGGACACTTTGTTCCTACCGTATAGTTGCCGCCGTATAGTTGCGTCCGACCACTTAAAAGCTTGGGGAGGTACCAAAAACATAAAAAACTCAATCATTTTTATCTCTTCTACCTCCAAACTCTCTCAAAACCTCAAGGGATCTTCACCCCTTCTCAATTTTGTTTGAATTCCTCGCACACAAGTGATCTACAGTATGTTTCTCCTCCGATCCTCCAATTACTTTTTGCAAATTCATCTCTGATCTATTTTCATTATCAATCTAGGGTGAGACTTGTTTTGAACTATTTGCTATGATTATCTTGCATAGAATATCATGTTGAGGAGATTCTTTAGTGTGCTATGATAAGGATTATGCTATGACTATTACTATTGGATCAAAAAGCTTTATATTTGTCTATTTTATTTGTTTTTAGAAGATGAACACGAGGACCCAGACATGTGATCTTGCCGCCACTAGTTCTTCTCGGGCTGCAGCTCAGGAACGCATGGGGACTTGATTCAAGAATGAATCTCACTGTGATCGTTTTGACAAGATCAAAAACCTAGAAGTCAAGGCAACCAAGTGGGCTTGCCTAGTCACTATGAACCAACTCGATAATTCTGATGACTTTAATTTACTTTTTAATAGAGTTGGCCTGCAAAACCTTTGTATTCCATGTTGCACCAACCTATCGCCGGTTACCATTGAATTTCTTAGCTCTTTGAGTAGCACTGTCAAAGCATGGCATGGGGAGGATATAATTTCTTTCCGACTCATGAACAATATTTATTCTCTATCACTTGATGAATGGTGCAATTGTTTTGGTTTACCCAACAATGATCCTAATGCTCTTCGCGCAGATTTTACCGGCATGGAACATTCCCCTGAATATTGTTATAATAGTATAAGCTTTACCTCTAGAGTCAGTAAGGGGAAGAATATTCAACATCCTGCTATTCGCTAGTTGTTCTATGTTATTGATAACATCTTGCAGGCGCGCAATGAGTTTACAAGACTCAATGAGGAGGACATCTTAGTCCTTGCAAAAGATGCTTTCAACTATGACAACTTGTCACTTCACTTGACCATGATACTTGTGCGATACTTGGAATACCTATCCCACCAAAGCCAAGGACTAGTCACCTGTGGAAGCATCATCACCGTGCTTTCCAATGCATTGGGTATCGACCTAGGTGAGTTACAGTTGGTGCTAGGTGAGCGACTTGTTGGTTTCTCTACTTTGAGGGCTTGTGTATTGCTCACTAGGAGAGGTGGTGTTTATTATTTGCATATTCCTGGAGCTGGGCGTCTCTACCCCTCTCCTTTACCTAATGGTATTTTCTCAATCGAGGAAGGACGTGTGCTTTATGACTTACGGGTTGAGCAACACCAACACGAGGAGGAAATTCCGAGGAGGATGTGGACCAAGAGGAGGAGCAAGAAGCCCATCATCAGGAGCAGCAGCCAGCAAACTGGTTTGCTACATATCAAGATTTCCAAGAACTTAGAGGAACTGTTGAGGGAATGCATAATCTCACCCTGAACCTCTGAGAAACAACAAGTAACCTTTCAACTCAATTTATGAAATGGCGTTACAACTATTTTCCCCCACCACTGTGATTTGAAGGGCTTGCAAAAGCCTAAACTTAGGGAGGTTTTATCTATTTTATATTTTGGTTTTCATTTGCTTTATCATATTTACGAGTTTATTCTTTTATTTGATTAAACACTCGTGTTGGTTTCCACAACACTTCATCCTAGTTGTTTTATTTTATTTGATATTTTCAAGCCGAGCTTTGCCGCCAATTTTCTATTCTTTGATCCCCTTCTCAAAAACCACAAAAAGATTTCTCCGTTTATCTTTATTTTCCCTCTCTCTTTTTCTTTTTGCGTCAAAGTTCTCGTTTATTTGCAGGAGAGTGGTTGACTTCGAGTTCCCAAGAAACAAATAAAAAGGGAAGAGAGAAGTGGAACCAAATATGAGAGGTATGCCTTATGACTCCCCACTTTTGAAGTTTGAGAAACCCATGCTAGTTAGTAGTAATCTTGATATGTTATATCGGCGGAGTGAGTCTCTATGTCATAGTAAAATTTTGTTGGCATGGGTATTTAATTGGGTACGTCTTGTTCCAGCTCTTGTACTTAACCGAAGGCTTGCCTAAAAATTTTCTAAGCAATTAAAACAAGAAAAAGTCTCACAAATTGAAGACTTGGGTGTTGTAGTGTTTAGTCTTGAAAGCTTATTCCTAGAGACACTCAACACCACAGAAAATAATGATTGACTTGATAGCTCTCTTTGAAAAGATTTGTTTAATTGAATTAATGTTTAGCGGTTTTTGTGAGCATGCCAAAGTTTGATTTGTAAATCATAAGAATGATATAGAATTATGCGTTCAAACTTCATGGGATGCCAACAAATACACTATCCTACGAACGATCTTCATGGAGGAAAATCCTAGATTTCGGCTATGAGATAATTAAACATACGTAGCAGCAATGCTATAATGGGTAAGATTCTTGGCACTTCCAGGTAGCTGCGACATGATGAAATCACTCATCTGGCTTATATGAGTAATCATTATGCAAAAGGAACAAAAAACCTTAGTGATGCCACGAGTGTCCATCTTAGCCCAATAAACTAATGAAATTTTTTCGCATTCTCTCAATTACTTAAGAACTGGAATTCCTGAAGGACAATGAATATAAAAGTAGTGTTTGAAAAGTCTTGATTTATTGATGAGGGAGAATTTAGATACTTTAGTATATATGCTTTTCATGACAAACTCTCAAACTCTTAATTCTACATGATTACACTTTATTGTTCAAAGGAAAGCCTATGAGTTAATTACATGACATGGAATAAAGTTTACTCTTTTGAATCATCCATGCTTACTATAATTTTTCTGCGCTATCAGGATTTATGAAACCCGTATGATATGCTTGCTATTACTCTATCTATGCTAAAGTTTTTCACATTAATAAAGTGGAGGAAACATGATACTACCAATCATGAGTAAGATCATCATCTCGTTATTTCAGTTTAAATCCAGAGTTCCCTTTTGATTTTGGTTTTCTTGCTAGAGGAAGATCAAGTTTAAGCTTGGGGAGGTTGATGGATGTGAAATATAGCCATCCATGTTCGCATTTAAACTAGATATTATTCATATATTTGATAAAATATCTCTCCAAAATCTGCCACTAATGCCTAATGATCAAAGGGGTATATAATCCTTTCTTTCTATTTTTCCCTACGCAGATACTGACGTAAGGTGCTGGGAATCACTACATAAATGCCAAAGGTACGAGATTTCCAACACGACAAAGAAATCAGGAACCATGAAGGGGATCCAGAAGACTTAACGACCAACTATACGGGATGCCACCGTATAGTTGCCACCTTATAATTTGCATCGACTTCATTAGGTCAAACAGAACAACTTTCGTGAAGGGACCCCTATATAAAGAGGCTTCAGGGGACGAGAAACGAGACCCCGACTCCACAATCTCGCTTCTTTCACCCTAAACTCTCCCTGCTGCCACACCGGAGGAATAGATCTAGATCTAAACCTCTAAACCCTTCTCTACCACCATAGTCATCTTCCACCACTTGTAATAGTAGATCTCATCTCCAATTGGCGATATTGTAAGACTATTTGCTATCAACTCTATGATCTTAAACAATGTTTATCATTGTCGATTTCATCTCTATGTGTGAGTAATTATCCTTGGGCTAGGGGCTTCGGCCTAGCCATGTAGCTTTTTTGCATGTTATTTATCATAGATGGGATCATGTATTAGTTTGTATGACATGATGATTGTAGTACCCTCTCTTTCCTCCATCTAAGGACTTGTCAGGTACCCAAGACCCCGAGGACTGATCCAGGTAAAAGGAGTGTGAGTAACGACTGATCTGCAGGATAGGAACCCTAGTGACAGAAAGGGTAGTACGGTTGTATGTGAGGAACTTACTTGGGATTAACGGTGACATCACTATGCATATCATTAGTTCTCTTTCTTCTATGGATGAGACTAGTAGGTTATTGCCATAAGCGGTTGTGGAGGAGATAACAATTATGGATGCACTATACACATATAATTATCTTTCTCTAACAATTACATGAGTACTTAATTATTATTTATTATTCCAATCAGAAGTTTTGCATAGCTACTGGTGAAAATCGAAGACCCTAGGCCCTCTCTCTCCATCGTCAACAACAACAACAAGATCGCAAACTCTTGGTCCGGTGAAAACACAATAGGAATCCTAAAACTCTCGAAGGTCCTTTTAAGTAATATCACTTTGCTTTCTGCTTCCCGAGGATCCAATAAACATTGGTCTACTAGGGAAAAAGAGCTATACTACATCCATAATCTGGATCGAAGGTATCAGTAGCCTGTTTGATAGAAGAAACATTAAAGTGCCGGGGCTAAATTATTCAACCCCGACAAAGAAGGGAAAAAGATTGTAAAACGCTAGATCAAAAAATATTGTAAAACGCGTGCTCGAAAACGATTGTAATATTCATGGACAAATTATTATTTAATTTATTTCTACTTTGAATCACATTTGTACCACTTTTATGACATATATTATCACTTTTGGGCATTTTTGGAACATTTAAAAGTATTTTTAAAATAAAAACAATACTTTTATGGCATATATTATGACTTTTGGGCATTTTTGGAACATGTAAAAGTATTTTTAAAATAAAAACTAAAAAGGTGGGAACCAGGATTCAAACCTGGGTGCTCACAGGTTGAGATAGAGCAGTGGGGCGGAAACAGTGGGATAGGGTAGTGAATCTGTTAGAGAGTGGGGCGGTTCTTTTCTTATACAGGTGCTAGAGGAGCTATCCGTAGCGCACTAGGCCGGAGTGCTCTATGGATATCTGTAGCGCACTATGCCAGAGTGCTCTACGCCTATCTGTGCATTATCCACATGCATGGGCACGTCCCTCTCATCCCCATCTCAGACGCGCATACCACCCATCTCGAGCTCGAGCCCCGCCGCCGCTCTCGATCCACCTCCTCACCAGCCCCGCCAGCCGTCGCCGCTCGAGGAGGAGAAGGCCGTGGAGGAGGAGGCCCGCGCGCGTGCTGCTCGATCTGAGGAGGAGGAGGCCCGTGCGCGTCTGAGGAGGAGTCCGTGGAGGAGCCTGCCGTCGTCCGCCCACCGTCATCCGCCCGCCATCGTCGTCCTCGTCTTAGAGGTGAGCGTCGCACATCCCCACTCTCCCCTATGTCTACAGTATATGTTTGTGTAGGCGATCAAGCTAGGGTTCAGATTAGAGTACCACTAAATTCTCTCAACAGTATATCTGTTTGTAGAATCACAACTAGGGTTCAAATATTATCATAGATGAATGATTGTTACCCCATGAAATACTATCCTCTTTCTAGACAAGAGCCTGCAAACAGAAAGCATTTTATTGCAGTGTATCGAAGTAACTCTCTAACATTTTCAACACAATTCTGGACAAGATCCTACAAAGAAAAAGTATCAACTACATTATATCCTCTATAGCCTATTAGGTATAAGGAAACCTCCAAAACTTAATATCCAACCACACCATATTTAGAATTGTACTTAGGGATTAAATCTACCAGTACACCCATCTTATGATTTTATACTCAGGCACAAACAGTCACTTATGATTGTGTACCCAGCAACTAAATCAGGCACAAATAGTCTGTAGGCTCGAGAAAATTCTCACTGCATGAATTTGTGATGATTCCTATAGCAAGGTTTGGTCACTTAATGTTGTATATGATGGGATGGGGGGCTTCGTGACTAATGAGATCCTAGTCAAGTTTCCACTACAGTTTTGTTACAAATGGTTAACCTTAAATCATATATTTGTACTAATGAAATAATAATATCTTTGTACTAATATAATTCTCTTGAGTTTACAAATGGTCCTTCTTGTTGTCAGATGCAACCAGCGTATCTTCTGAAGCCACATGTTCTTTTTCATCTGAACCCCGTGTTCTTTGTCTGCATACATACACACAAATATAGCCTTTTCTCTTAGAAACACCTAGTCAACAGTCTAACTGCATTTTTTTCTCTTAGCTTTTTTAATGAATATAGCACCTTCTCTGTATGCCATGTGTCGACCAAATCACACTGACCTTTTTTTTTACCACAGTGACCATTGTTTGATCACAGTGTGAAAATGAAATATGGCCTAGTATAATATAAGAAAAACATAGTGCAACCAAATCATAGTGAACTTTGTTTGATAAGCTTTGTTTGATAAGAAAATCACAGTGCAACCAGATGAAATAAAGCCAAATCTAGCATTGAAGAGGTATGCAACAAACAGTGTGATGATCATATTGACCTTTGTTTGATAAAATTTAGATTCATTGTTCAAGTTTAACACCCACCCCTTACAGAAACCCATATGGTGCTTCAGTCCCAACCAAGTGCATGCATCTGACCAGCATATAGGTAGGGTGAGGTGACACTGGCACTGCACCTAATATGTTTTCATTGGAACATATCTTGTGGATTATATTGCATTATCTCCATCTTATGCCATGATATTTTAGCAAAATAAAGCATGCCCTGATGTATAGATTTAAAGGTTGGAAGGCTCTAGTTGGCTTGGATGGTTTCTATCCATTACATGGTTTCTATCATGTCAGCATACATAAACAAGGAACTGGAGATGAGAGCTAGCTTCCAGTAAATATGGCAAGCCTAGAACCGGAAACAAGAACTGGAGATTTATATCTATCCATTACAAATAATAAAAAAAGAGAGGATACAGATATTAGAAGGCAATTACGTTTACAGAGAAAGTGATTGGTTAGTTCAAGTATAGAGCAAAGGTGCCTGATGTGTACTTTAATTTTCAGTTTTGTATGTGTACTATGGCCAATCTTGCTTGGTCGAAGATCCTAACCATGATGGTACCTGGTTGTTAGAACAAGCTAGCTATGTAGCCTGCTTGTGCACTATTTAAGTATTTATGTTTTCCTTGGTGATTGGACTATGCAGTTTGTGAATGTTCCTTTGATATAATTCAGTAGAAAATAACTACTGTGCTACTACTACTATCTGTGCTCCTACTATGCTTCTACTACTATTTGCGCTGGGACAATAACACCTTGAAATTGTTCTTGTGCTTATATGAAGCACTTCCTTATATTGTGTATGAAGGTGCTTGTATGAAATGAGTCCCGATTTTTAACGGAATGTTGATTAACTTCCATTTCGACAGAAATCAGGCACTCCTAGTTTAAGAAAATTAGCAAAGGTCATACCGGATATTTCTGGGCACTTTATTACTAACCATTATTTTCTTTTTATTAGTGCAAACATCTGTGACAACAACGAGGATAGCTGTTCTAAGTGCATCAACGCTGAAAGAGAAGTCAGACCTTAGAAGAAACAATTGTCATTCTGGGAGGAGGCCTAGCGGCTAGAAGAAGATGAAGAATACCATCCTTTAGAGAGCAATGACGATGAGATGGAAGACGCAGAGGAAGAAGAAGCCGAAGGAACGGCGGATGATGAAACCACTGATGGCGGGGAGGGCACAGCAAGTGGTAGAAATCCTACTAAGAAGAAGAAGAAGGAACGGAGCCCAAACACGGTCGACACCCTCAAAGAGGAAATTACCAAAGTGAACCCAATAGGGGTTCCTTTGGTGCCCGACCTTGTTGCCAGAGGGTACGATGGGCAAGTGGCGGCTATCAAAAAGACCACCATCTCGATCAACACCGAGAATCTCCGGCATAAAGATAATGGCCATTTGCGCACACTCCTCTTCGAGAAGCTACACACAAGATACAAGTTCCCCACTAAATATCGAAACACAAATGATCATGTGAATGAAGTAAACAAATACACCTCACAAGGATGAGAACCACCCTGGCCAGCTAGAGAACCCGGATAAAGAAGAAGATCTTTAAAGAAGGCAAAAGTCTCGAGGATATCCAGAAGATTGACCCGCTGGTCACCGAAGATCAGTACCGGGCATTCAAGGACAGGTTCGAATCCGAAGCAGCCCAGCCCTCGAGTAGGCGGGGGAAGGTGCTGCAGGCGATGAATATAGGTCACCACCATCTCGAATCAGGTGGATACAGAACCACGGAGCGCAAATGGGATAAGGAGGATGACGAGTATAGAGTTAAGGGGATACCTAACCCCTTCGCGAAATTCGAAAATAGGCAGCTTCGAAACTTTATGAGGGCTCGTGACCATGTGGACCTAAAAACCAAACAACTCACCGCGGATCCTGTGGTGAAGGACTTCGAGATTATTGTGGTAAGTAATTTAATTACCACGGATCAACTCGCTTGCATTCTAATCAATGAAGTCGAATTTCTAAACGGTTCACTGTTACTTCTTCTATAGGAGCAGGAAATTGCTAGTCATGGATCCCAGGGTTCCTCATCCCAGGGGTCGACGGCGGCCACCCGCTGGGAAAACCCTTTTAACAGGGCGATGAACCAGGCCAAGAAAATCATGCCGGTTACGAACAAGCCATTGTTAGTAGGCCGTCTGGCTGGCTTCGGGGGTAAGAATTGGGTGGCTCATTTTTGTCCACCTTCGAGGACGTGTGTGGTGAGAAGGAGCGAGGAGGAAAACCGCGAGGTTCAAGAACTTAAGGAACAAGTGGCGTGGATCCCGCAGATCATCCAAGACAACCTGGAAATCACCCTCATGTCCATCCTACCTACCTTGGTGAAGTCAATAGCAAACTGGAGTGCGAGTGGTCGACAAGGGCCATGACCGATTCCAAGCATGGTCAGCAGCCACTCGAACAACGCGGCACCCACTAATTAGTCAAATTATGTGTTTGTGACTCCGCCCGCTAGCACCACGGCGCTGGAGGTGTTGGTGACTCTCCTACAATCACCATAGTGTAGGACACGTTGGTGACTCCCCCTGCCATCATCGCGGCGGCACTGGAGCTCCATGCACCCATTAGGGAGAATACACCAGCGGCCGTCACCGTGCCATCAAGCATCCCCTCTGTCTCTTGCATGCCTGTTGTCGTATGCGGTGCCTCGACATTAGCCGAGATCGACACCATCACGGTAAACAAATTACTTTACCTCCTTGCCATCTATTACTCCTATGGCATATCTCTGAAGCCATACATGTTTCCGCAGATGGATGTTCCTTACACTCTCTTAATCAACATGAATAACGAGATGAGAGATGTTTCCAAGGGTACCATCATTTAACCCTTGCAACAAATGTTCCACTCAAGGCCGATGCCAGATTACATGCACATGGTTACAATTATTCGGGTGCGAAGGGGTTGCGACGACCTAGAACCTCCCATTCAACCCCCAGGATCGGATGAAGAAGATTCGGCTATCCTCAAAAGTTGCTTCAGCTTATTCATGCAATGGCCAACGAGCATGATTTCTTTGGGGATGGTCGGGGACATCACCCCACAAACAACAGCACCGCCTGTCGTGCCAGCGCCAAGCCATGGCAACGCCCCGTTACTGCCCCCGCCGTCGCCTCCACGCGTTGGGTCGGATGATGATGTTGATGAAATGCCCATGGCGTAGGATCTGAACAAGGATGACGAAGAAATTGATCCGTACTTCAACACTTAGTTTTGCAACGACGGCCCAAACAAAGACCCAGCTGGTAGCCCCACAAAGAAACCCACTATAACCAAGCATCTATTTGATTCTCAGGAGATGCCTCCATCTTGCACCTTCACCGAGCCAGCTAATACAACCAACCATCCCTTTCTTCTAAGCCCTAAAACAGTACATAGGGAGGCCGTTGCTCAGATTGTAGTGACTTCCCACTCTCCAAAAGGCAAAAAGGCCAAAAAAAATAAAAACTATGAGCTCAAGCCAGCCGGTGGTGTCAACTGCGAATCCGGTCAGGTTTTGGGACAGGCCACCAAGACCCGAGGTTATTATGTGGAGGATGCATGTGGCGTGTGAGCCCATGCTAACTAAGAAATTTTGGAGGCTCGATAGTTCGTAAATGAAGAGTGTGCATGATGGTGTGCTGATGGTAGAGAGACGCCTTTTTGCGGAGAAAAATCCCTCGCACCCGGTATTAGTGGTTAAGGTGCCACTAGGCTTGGGCTTCGTCGACAATGTCCCCTTGGATCTGTTCTTCCTGTGGTTTGACGACATCTTCAGTATGTTCCATCTATACTCGCCGCACTATACCATGGTCCGCATTTTTTCTCTCAGCCTGGCCATGTAGATCATTAGAGAGAACATCCTGGGCATCGCGGTAGTGGACCCCTACTACATGCTTGACGGCTGCTTGGGAAGCGCCACTGAACGATGATTTGTGGCCTCGTACCTAAAAGGCATCTTGGTGGCGAACAAGACAAAGGAATACATTCTCGTTACTTACTTTCCCGAGTAAGTCATCATTCACTCGCCACCATTGATTGGCTTAATTAGATTATCATCATTGTTTTTCCAACACATTCCATTTGAATTGTTTTGCACAGATATCAACACTACACACTGATATCCTTATCGCCGAAGCATTTGCAAGCCACGTATTTCGACCATGGAGTCTAGAAAAGAACAAAAACTACGACAAGATTAAGGAAGTTTTGGATGATGCTCTCACTGGAAATGCCTCGGCGGAAGGCACCACCTTCGTGCGTAAGAAGGTCAAGTTCAGCAGGCACATCTTCACCCACATAACGGAGTTCCCCTGCGTGAAGTAGCCGGAAGGCAGTCAGAAGGAAGCCTACTATGCACTCCATCACATTAGGGGGTTCCTACTAGACCAACAGAATTCTATGCTGCCAGATCATCTCAAATAGTGGGCCAAAGCCAAGGCCAAGATCACTAATTTCAATATTAGACAAGAGATGTATTGCATCCAGCAGCAGTTTGGGGCAATCATCTTTCGTAATGTCATGACTTCGGGGGGGGGGGGGGGGGGGGATCTTCTACGGAGGCAATCTCCCGAATAACCGTGACATATAAGATCGTCTAGAGATGCAGGGTGAGTATAGGAAGTTCATGACAAGACAAGGCGTCCTCCCATTCCATGATCCAAGCCAGAAGTCTTGATGTTGGCCTAGTTATAGTTCCAAACTATTTATGATCTTGTGCCATGTAAACTTTATCCCCGCAACTACTTGTATGTGTCGACAAGTACATGATACTACTTAGCTTATTAGGGTTATGAATCATCGCTTACTTCTTTTGCTTATTATTATTATATATGAATCAATTCTTGGTTTTTTTCGTACTCTTTGGTCCTTTTTTTACTTTGGTCTTTTTTCGAGAAAGTCGATGATTGAAATGTCGTGGCACACTATATAATTGTGAATGTGCTGCGATGGGATAGTGAGCCTTGTGCTATGCACAAGTCCAGGTCTTGTGCATCCTACTTGGCTCACTGTTCCATCCTAGCATATTCCTGTGTCCAACGACCTATGTATATATGAGGCATTCTTTTTGAGTTACTTTGGTATTTTTTGGAGAATGCCGATGATTGAAATGTGGTGGAACACTATAAATATATGTGAATGTGCTCTTATTGGATCGTTAGCCTTGTTCCATGCACAAGTCCAAGTCTTGTGCATCCTACTAGTCTAACAGTTCCATCATAGCATATTCCTGTGTCCAACAACCTAGTTTTATATGAGGCAGTCTTTTTGAGTTACTTTTTCTTTTTCAAGAATTCCGATGATTAAAATGTCGTGGCATACTATATATGTGAATGTGCTATGATGGGATAGTGAGCCTTGTGCTATGCACAAGTCTAGGTCTTGTGCATCCTACTTGGCTCACTATTTCGTCAAAGCATATTCCTGTGTCCAATGACCTAGTTATATATGAGGCATGCTTTTTGAGTTACTTTGGTATTTTGAGTTCGGACTACTTTCTATAAGTGTATCTTTATATGCGAGTTTAATTATACATGTTTTTTAATAACCGCTTAATTATTATTGAGAACTTGTAAATTACGTGGTACGACGTGTACAAGGGACAGGTTCTCGGAGTCTACGATGATTGGGAAGACTGCCGGAGATAGGTGCACCATTTCAGAGGCAATAGCTACAAATGGTACAACACTATGGCGGAGGCAGAAGCTAGATACACGCGCTATCTAGTGGGATTTAGGACGAGGAACCGGATGAATACCTACATCTTCGTCACAGTGATACTTATCGTTCTTGGTTGTTTATCCCGCGTGTTTCTAGTTTAAATATCTAGGAGAGCTTCCGAGCTATAAATTGTTCGAGACACATGTATTCATGTCACTAACTACTTTGTAACTTGAAAGAAACAATGTAACTTATAGTATGTATTCATGTATGTGACTTATATATATGTATTTGTTTCGATCTTGTTTTGCAATTTTTGTATCATATATATCTCTATATATGTTATATCTTTGTATGTATATCTCTATTGTATATTGTATATAATCTATATTGTATATCATCTGGCTTAGAATTTTTTAAAAAAGTTTCCTGTGGCGCACATGGCCAGGCTTTAGTGGCGCAATTGCCCTAAAGCGTACATGACTACCTTCAGTGGTGCACTGCCATGTGCACCACATGCAACATACTGGAAGCGCACTTGCCTTCCTAGCCGTGGCGCACTAGCAGGTGCGCTACTGCTATCTCCAGGTACATGTAGAGCATCAGGCAGTACGCTACGGGTAAGTGTTATCCATAGCGCAGACTGTTGGAGATATGCCCTAGAGGCAATAATAAATATAGTTATTATTATATCTTTGTGTTTATGATAAATATTTACATTCATGCTATAACAGTATTAACAAGGAAACATTAATACTTGTGTGATTTGTAAACTAAATTAGAGTCCCTAGTAAAGCCTCTTTATAATACTAGCTTGTTGGTTAATAAATGATTGTGGTTTCCCTATCATGAACATTGAGATGTTATTAACAACAAGATCATATCGTTAGGAGAATGGTATGATGGACATACTCCTATAGATAAGCGTAGCATAAAGATCAAGTCATTTTAATAGTTCAATTGCTATATGCTTTCTGATACATAGTAACCTAATTCCTTCGACCATGAGATCATGCATATCACCATCACCAGAAGGATACTTTGATGACATCAAACACCACACCGTAACTTGGTGGTTATAAAGGTGGCATTGAGTGTTCGGAAAGTATGGGTTGAGACACATGGATCAAGAGTGGGATTTGTCCATCCATATGACGGATAGATATACTCTGGGCCCTCTCGGTGGAATGTCATCCAATTGGCTTGCAAGCATGTGACTGGCTCACAAGGGATCACATATCACGGGAACGAGAAAAGAGTACTTATCAGTAACGAGGTTGAACTAGGTATGCAGAGATACCGACGATCAAAACCTCGGATAAGTAAACTATCGTGAGACAAAGGGAAATTGGTATCGTATGTAAGTGGTTCATTCGATCGCAAAGTAATCGTAGAAATATGTGGGAGCCATATGAATTTCCAGATTCCTCTATTGGTTATTGTTCGGAGAAGTGTCTCGATCATGTCCGCATAATTCACGAACCGTAGGGAGACACACTTAAGGATTCGATGTTGTTGAGTAGTTATGGAATGATGAGTAAGAGACCAAATGTTGTTCGGAGTCTCGGATGGGATTCGGGATATCACGAGGAGATCCGAAATGGTCCGGAGAATAGGATTCATATAAGGAAAGTCCTGTTTCGGGGTTGGAGAATGATTTCGGTGTTTTCATCGGGAATGTTCTAGAAGGTCCGGCACTCCAGAGGGGAAGGGTACATGAATGTGTCGTAACAAGTTGGAATGGTTGCATCATGTACTAGGTGTCATCGCTGAGCAAAATAAAAGTGATAAATCAAATCCTAGTTTGAAAATTCAAACGCCAATTTGAAAAGTCAAACGGCAAGTTTGCTTGGTGGAGGGAGAGTAGGAAACCTACTTGGGTAGGAGTTCCTCTCCCTCCACCGCCGGCCTTGGAGGCCGAGTTGGGGGAGGACTCCCTCCCCCTTGGCCGGCGCCCTCCACCTATAAAAGGAGGGGCAGGGCTGCCCCTCTAGACCTACACCTCCACCACCCAAAACCCTAGCCCTAGCCGCCGGCCCTCCTGCAGCCGCCGCCGCCCTAGGGCAAACCCTAGCCGCCGACTTGGGGCTTTCCCCAAGGCCTTGCCGTCGGCCTAGCCCTCTCTCCTTGGTGTGTCTAAACCCTAGATCACCGAGGCCTCTCTCATAGTCCACCATACTCTCTCCGGCATAAGTCGAAGCCCTGCGAGATCTCCCCTCTACTTCCGGTACCACGCTGTTGTGCTGCCGGAATCGCGAGGAGAGTGCTACAACCTCCGCTGCCTGCTGGAACAAGGGAGAGGAAGGTCTTCATCGAGTACCGAACGTGTCACCGATTGCGGGAGCGCTGCCGGAACGCAGCGCCGGAAGGATCGTCTACACGATCTTGAGATTGGCAAGAGTACGACTACATCACCCACGAGAATCTGCTCTCGTTAAACACTTTGGAATCTTCGAGCGTGAGTGATTCTATTGACTCGTTGCTACAATCTAGTAGATAGATATTGGCTTGTTTGTTTGTATGCGGTAGAAAATTTTTGTTTTCCATGCTACGAAGCCCTACAGTGGTATCAGAGCCGTGTCTATATGTAGATCTGTTGCACGAGTAGAACACAATGTTCATTGTGGGCGGTGGTGCTTTTATTTTCAATTGCTTCTTGTGAACTTTGCATCCTGCGGTATGATGGGATGAAGCGGCCCGGGCTAACCTTACATGACATCGTTCATGAGACTTGCTCCACGCTCAACATGCAACTTGTATTGCATAAGTGGATTTGCGGGTGTATGTCTCTCCCATTATAGTATGGATCCAATTTACAACGGGCACTTGATAGTTCAAACATCAACGTTGTGGTTCTTGTTCGTAAGTTAGATCGACACTTATTGAAAGCCCCAAACCACGTAAAATATGCAAAGAAATTAGAGGCGTCTAACTTTGTTTTGCAGGGGTGTTCTGTGATGTGATATGGCCATGATTGTGATTATATTTGATGTGTGCAATGTTCCTTATTGTAAGTTGGCAACCGACAGGAGCCATATGTTGTCTTTAATTTCTGTTAAGACCCGCGTGTCTATTCAAAGTAGTTGTAATAGTTGAAGCTGGTGGACGACAACCATGGAGCAGCGTCATTGACCTTGATGCAATGCCGGTGATGATGGAGATCATGTTCGTGCTTGAAGCTGGAGATCGGAAGCACAAAGAAGAAAGCCCATATCATATCACATATTATGAATTGCATGTGATGTTAATCCTTTATGCATCTTGTATTGCTTAGTTAACGATGGTAGCATTATAAGATGATCCCTCATGCACATGAATTTCAAGTTCTAAAGTGTTCATCCTTAGTAAGAACCGTTGCTAAAGCTTGTTGTTTCGAAGCACCACGTGATGATCGGGTGTGTTAGATTCTGCAAGTGCATACAACGTGAGCAAGCTATATTTGCTCATGCGGAAGCTAAGGTTTGATCTTGATGAGCCTAGCATGTACAGACATGGTCTTGGAACACGGATCACCGAAAGGTAAAGCATGAATCATATAGTAGATATGATGAACATGTCGATTGTTCGCCATTGAAGCTACGTCAACTCTCGTGATGATCGGTTTTGATGTGGTGGATTTGGTTCGTGTGATCACTAAAACAATGTGAGGGATATTGTTTTGAGTGGGAGTTCACCTAGATTAATTTAACTATTAATTAGAACTCAATTTGTCATAAACTTAGTCTAAATTATTGCAAATATGTTGTAGATCAATGGCGGCCCCTACCATCAATTTTAATGCGTTCCTAGAGAAATAAAAGTTGAAAAACAATGGAAGCAACTTCGCGGATTGGTTCCGCAATTTGAGGATTGTCCTCAATGCTGGTAATTTGACCTATGTGCTAGATGCACCGTTGGGTGACCCGCCTGTAGATGATGCTATCGATGAAGTAAAGAATGTTTACCTCGCTCGGAAGAATCAGTACTCCACAGTTCAGTGTGCTATCTTGTATGGTTTGGAATCGGAGCTTCAGAAAATGTAAGATCCCTCCTTTGTAAAGGAAAAGGATCCCTGTGATTGCAATGCTAGTCCCTGGATCATTGCTAGCATCATCAGTTTAAGATGAAGTACACAGATACAAAGGTCATTTATTACATCCATTCCAGAGATAAAACATAGTCTTTACAACTCAAGGCCACAGGCCTAATACAAGAGTTTTGGAATAAGTAAATAAACATAATTCTTCATCTTCATGTGCCACAGGCAAGCATGTTGAGTGTAGACTCATGACACCTAATCATCATCGGAGTAACCTGCAACATCACAAGTTACAGGCACAGTGGGTCAATACTTTGGAATAGTATTGGCAAGTGATACCTTAGTAAATTTTTAAGTGGACTATATTACTATATGCATTTTGGCTAAGTGTAGCTTGGCTTGCTTTGCTTGAAAATAGGTTTTTCCTATTAGTTGAAATCACTAAGTTTTTCTTTGTCAAAAACTTTCCCAAGAAACCACCAATAGACATTGGGGTCCTTTACCCTTGTTCACCCACAAGTTTTACTTAGAAGTTGGAGTGATGAGATTCTTGATAGCTTCCATGTCTTGATGCTCAAATTGTCCATTGCCATGGACTTGGCTAAGTACTTAGATTTTCCATCTGCAGAGGTTGTGCACTTTCCTCACCAGACTTGGTTTCCCAAGACAGGACCTTTCAGAAGCCTTTCCTTAGCCAAATGGACGCGCTCCAACCTATCATTCCCACTACCACCAACTGTCCAAGAGGCTAAGTTCTAGCAACCTATATGATCAAGGCAGAGCCCATATTGCCAAGTGGTTGCACTATAAGCTTCTCAACACTTGGCCTCCAAATCCCTTTGTGCCTGGGTGGCATACCACAAGTGTGATACACAAGGTAAACCATGTCCATGGGCCTTGTGTAACCACTCAACCAAAAACCACCATTCAAGTCCCATTCCACCCAGGAGGTTCATTGACTTAGTTGTTTTATTAAGAAAAACATAAGTCCAAAAGACTTACAAATATTTTCATCATAACATGTATATACTTTACCAACCCTTGTTTTCTACTAGCTAGGCTAAGCATGGCATAGTAACTTAACTTAGGAAATTCCCTAGCAATTCTAAAATTCCACAACTACTTAGGATTTCCCAACATAGCATTTGGCAAAAACAACATGCAAGACTTAGCAAAATATTTCTAATGCTTGTACAAAATATAGGGATGAAAATAGTCATGAAGTACCACTTGCCTTTGTAATGGGGAGAGTAGCACTCTTCACAATCACAGTCACTAGCAAAATCTCCACAAAAATTTGTAGCACAAAATTACACACAATTCATATACAAACAAAAATATGAATGCATGCATTAAAGAAAATGCTAAGTGATGATTTTTGAAAACTCCACCAAGCAAGTGCATGATACAACAACATAACCAAGTCAAAAACTTGCTAACAAAACTTA
Source organism: Avena sativa (assembly GCA_916181665.1). NCBI lineage: Eukaryota > Viridiplantae > Streptophyta > Magnoliopsida > Poales > Poaceae > Avena > Avena sativa. The sequence goes on along the minus strand of OV702279.1, from coordinate 46,956,671 downwards.
TTTAGCACTAAAACAATTTACTAAACAAATCCTATACTCAAAATGGCCCTAAACAAGTTTCTGCATAAAAAGTCATTTTAACAGAAACTTTTTGTTAAACACATTGCAGATTCAGAAAGGGCTTGTCTCCCTGATTCCAACGGTATAAAGTTTGCAAAAATCTAACGTGGGAAACAAAAGTTATAGCCATTTGAAATTTGGATCTAAATCTGATTTGAATTCTGTTTTTGAATCTAACCCTAGCCACGCGTCGTGTTTCTATTGGCGCGTACCGGTTCGGCCGGATCGAGCTCTGCGGGCCGTAGGATCTAATTAAAACACACGGCCTAGATCAACCAAAAACGATTCGCTAAGTGATCTAAATCTACGCGTTGGATGCGGATCTGACGGTTCTGGATCAAACGACCAAACTCGTGCGGCGCTAGCGGCGGCGACTGGCGGCGGCGCGTCTGACAGCGGCGGCGCTAGCGTTCTAGGTCGCGCGGGAGTGGGGGAAGTGGCTTACGAGATCCGCGGTGGCGTGCTGAAGCTCAACGTGGCGTCGGTTTGTGAAGGGGCGTGCTGGCACGGTCTCAGGGGCTCGTCGGAGTCGCGGCGGCGTCTGTTGCTTGCAGATGAGGTCACTGGCGAGGTTTGGCGTCGCCCTAGCACGAACCAGAGGGGTCAGGGGGTACACAAGACGCAGGCGAACAATCTCGTATGAAAGAGGGAGCAAGGGGCGCTCGGGTTTTACCTGAATTTGTCATCGGAGTCAAGCGGCGGCGCCGGTGGTTGCGGTCGCGAATGGAAACGACGTCCTGGGTCACGAGCAGGCAAAAGAAAAGTATCAGGGGGTGCGCAAGATCATGCTGAGCATCATCGTTTGAACCAGAGAGAGGGAGGCGATCGAGGTTCACCGGAATCGGTCGCCGGAGTCGTCGGTACAGCGGGGCTTCGAGAGCAAATGCGCGCAGCCTGGTGGCGGAGTGAGCGGGGAGAGTGGGGGAAAATGCTCGCGGGGCAGAGGGGTTTAAATAGTCCCAAGCGCGAAAGGAAACGCCTGCGGTATTAAGGCCAATTACGCCGCGCCATTACCGGCTTCACTGCAGCGGCGACGTGGTCTGCGGGCGCGATTTGGGGAAGACGAGGGCGACGTGGAGAGGGCCCGCTCGTCAGCGAAACGCGCGAAGGGGAGGTGGGGTCTGGTCGTCAGCGACTGTCTGGGTGCGCTGGCGCGTGCGAGAGAGAGGGGAATGGCCCGGGTGGGCTAGCTGGGCCTGTTCTGATGCTGGGCCAGATTGGTGGCGCCTGGCCCTTTTCTTTTGTTTTACTCCTTTTCTTTTTCTGTTTCGATTTTTCTGAATTGGTTTTCAAATGAATTCAAGTTCCATTTGAATTCAAATCTTCCTGAGGTTTTGTAGTGGTGTAATGGTCTCAAAAATAGGTCATAACCCATGTGGTTACTTTGCAAGGGCTTGATCAAACTTGGGGAACAAAATATCAGAGGCTTGTATCTGATTTGCAAAAGTTTGAAAAATGGTTTTTGAAACCATTTCCAAATTGTAAGTCTGGGTTTAAATTCTACACTCAAACGTTTCTATCAGGAAGACAAACAAGCTAGGTTTGAAATCATTCAAACTTTCAAATGGTGATGGCCATTTGATTTTAAGTTGCTCACATAAAATCATAGCACTATGTGCTTCTGTTTTTCTGGAATGAGTTTGAAATTGATCTCAAATATATATGCATGCATGAATGATATGCAATCTTTGAAATCATGATTTTAGGGATGTTACAAATCTAACCCCCTTAAGATGAATCTCGCCCTCGATATTCGGATTGGCTAGCAAATAGGTGAGGGTGGTCTTTCCGAAGATCATCTTCTCTTTCCCATGTTGCTTCCTCTTCGGAGTGATGATTCCATTGCACTTTGCAAAACTTGATAGTCTTTGTCCTTGTGACTCTTTCTGCAGTCTCAAGAATCTTGATAGGCTTCTCCTCATATGTGAGGTCACTTTCTAGTTGAACTTCTTCCAAAGGTATAGTATCCTTCAAAGAAGTTTCTTCCATTTCTGGGTGACATTTCTTAAGATGACTCACATGAAACACATTATGGACAGCTGATAGAGATGCTGGCAATTCAATTTCATCAGCAACTTCTCCTTTGCGACTCAGAATCTTGAATGGCCCAACATATCTTGGTGCCAACTTTCCTTTGATTCCGAATCTTTTCACTCCATGGAGTGGTGATACTCTAAGATAGGCTCTATCACCAACTTCGTAGATGACTTCTCTACGCTTAGGATCTGCGTAGCTTTTCTGTCGGGACTGTGCTATCTTTAACCTGTCCTTAACCAACTTGACCTTCTCTTCGGCTTCTTTGATAAGTTCTGGCCCGAATAAACTTCTTTCTCCCACACCATTCCATAACAACGGGGTGGTACACTTTCTTCCATAGAGAAACTCAAATGGTGCCATCTCAATGTTGGCTTGATAGCTGTTGTTATAAGAAAATTCTACGTAAGGCAGACTTTCATCCCAACTTGCTCCATAGTCTAGGGCACATGCCCTCAACATGTCTTCCAGAATTTGATTTGTCCTTTCTGTTTGTCCATCGGTTTGAGGATGAAAAGCAGTACTAAATTCCAACCTCGTTCCCAATGACTCATGTAGCTGTCTCCAAAAATGGGAAGTGAATTGAGTTCCCCTATCAGACACAATACTCTTGGGCACACCATGAAGACACACAATTCTACTCATGTAGATTTTGGCTAACTTGGCACTAGTATAAGTTGTCTTCACGGGTATGAAATGAGCCACTTTAGTTAGGCGATCCACTACTACCCATATGGAATCATATCCTGATCTGGTCCTTGATAATCCGGTAATGAAATCCATACCGATTTTGTCCCACTTCCAATCAGGAATAGGTAGTGGTTGAAGTAAACCTGCTGGTTTCTGATGCTCCGCCTTTACTCTACTACACACATCACACAAAGCAATATGTTCGGCGATGTCTCTCTTGAGATTGTTCCACCAAAACCTTTCTTTCATGTCCATGTACATTTTGGTGTTACCCGGATGAATAGAATACGGAGAGTTGTGTGCTTCCTGCAAAATCAGTTTCCGTAACTCCGGATCTTGTGGAACACAAATACGTTTCCCATGCCATAAAGTACCCTGTTCGTCTTCATGGAAATTTTTAGCTTTCCCTTGGCCAATATTTTCCTTAATCCTTTCAATTTCCTTATCGGTCTTCTGAGCTTCTCGGATCTTGTCCAACAAAGTGGGTTGAACATCCAAAGTCATGAGATGTCCTTTGGGCACAATCTCCAATCTGAGTTCTTTGAATTGGGTGCACAAATCATCTGGCAATTCTCCTTTGGTAAGGCCATTTACAAATACCGTACGACTTAGAGCATCAGCTACAACATTTGCTTTACCGGGGTGGTATTGCAAACTTAAGTCATAATCCTTGATAAGCTCTAACCATCTTCTTTGTCTCATATTGATTTCCTTTTGGGTGAAGATATACTTCAAACTCTTGTGGTCGGTGAACACTTCGCAACGCTTTCCCAAAAGGTAGTGCCTCCATGTTTTGAGTGCATGGACGACAGAGGCTAACTCCAAATCATGAGTAGGATAGTTTACCTCATGATTTTGAGTTGTCTCGAGGCATAAGCCACAACTTTACCGTCTTGCAGAAGAACTGCACCCAAACCTTGATGAGATGCATCACAATATACTTGGAAATCCTTTTCCAAATCTGGCAGACATAGAACTGGAGCTGTCACAAGTCTCTTCTTCAACTCCTGAAAGCTGACTTCACAACCTTCAGACCAAGCAAACTTCTTGTCTTTCTTTAATAATTCAGTCATTGGCTTAGCAACCTTTGAGAAATTCTCGATGAACCTTCTGTAGTAACCTGCTAAGCCAAGGAAACTGCGAACTTCTTTCACGTTCTTGGGAGATTCCCATTCAGTCACAGCTGAAACCATAGCAGGATCAACTGCTACACCATCCTTTGTCATAACATGACCAAGAAAACCAACTTCTTCTAACCAGAACTCACACTTGCTGAATTTGGCATAAAGCTTATGCTCTCTTAACTTCTCAAGTATCAAACACAAGTGCCCTTCATGCTCTTCTTTGCTCTTGGAGTAGACTAAGATGTCATCGATGAAAACGACAACAAACTTGTCGAGGAATTCCATGAACACCTTGTTCATCATATTCATGAAGTATGCTAGAGCATTGGTTAAGCCAAAAGGCATTACGGTGTACTCATACAATCCATACCTTGTGGTGAATGCTGTTTTAGGTATGTCTTGCTCTCTTATCTTGAGTAGAAAATATCCTGACCGGAGATCAATTTTTGAAAACACACAGGCTCCTTCAAGCTGATCAAACAAGTCATTGATTCTTGGCAAAGGATATTTGTTCTTGATAGTCACCTCGTTGAGTGAACGGTAATCTATGCATAACCTTTGACTTCTATCCTTCTTCTCCACAAACAAGACTGGGGCTCCCCAAGATGAAGAACTTGGTTGAATAAATCCTTTCTGCAATTGTTCTCCTAGTTGCTTCTTGAGCTCCTTCAGTTCATCAACTGACATTTTGTATGGTCTCTTTGCTATTGGTCCAGAACCTGGTACCAAATCTATCAGAAACTCCACATCTCTATCAGGTGGCATTCCTGGTAATTCTTCCGGAAATACATCCGGAAATACATCCGGATACTCACACACGATTGGCACACTGTCCATGCTAACCCCCTTAAGAGAATTAAGCTTACTTCCTTTGGATTCAAAGTTTGACTTGAATTTAATTCTTTTTCTTTCCGGGGTTGTGAGAGCAACAGTACGATTAGCACAATCAAGCACTCCTTCATACTTAGCCATCCAATCCATTCCCAATATTACGTCCAGTCCTTGGGAATCTAGGATTATCAGACTCACTGGAAACTTATGTTTTCCAAATTCTATTACTAGATCTCGGCATCCAAGACTTACTATCATATCTCCACCCGGAGAACTAACTTTTATTGGACACCCAATGTTTTCAGATGGAAACCCATTTCTATCAACAAATGCCTTTGATATGAATGAATGCGATGCACCAGTATAAAAGAGTACAAATGCTGGAATGGAATTGAGTCTGAACTTACCAGCAACAGCGTCAGGTTCCTCATAGACCTCCTCCACACTGATGTGGTTCACCTGTCTTTTCTGGAAAGGATTGGGCTTGACAGGTCCTTCAACTTTCTTTTCGGGGCACTCATTTGCATAGTGTCCCATCTTCTTGCATTTGAAGCATTCAACCTGACTGATGTCCCTTTTAGCAGGCTGACTTCCACTTCCACTACCGTTCCCACTGTGGTGGCTCTTATGTCCACTCTTGTGGTTCTTGTACTTGTCATTGTCATGACTGCGGTGATGCTTATTGTCATGACGGTTGTGGTTGTGGTGCTTGTTGAATTTCCCATGCTTATGGGATCCTGAGCTTCCACTGTCATCATAGTGAGATCGTTTGTGAGACGATACCGAGCTGTGCTTGTCAGAGTGTTTCCTCTTCCTACTCTCGACTTGCTTCATTTTGTTCTCCAATATAGCAGCCTTGTCACAGAGCGACTGATAAGTGGGAACATAGGCCACAGCCAGCTGCAGATTCAGCTCATCATTCAGGCCCTCCAGAAATTTTTCCTTTCTTTTGGCATCTGTGTCAACCTCATCCGGTGCATAACGCGCCAGATTGTTGAACTCTTCAATGTATTCAGCCACTCTGCGGTGGCGCTGCTTCAGATTGTGGAACTCTTTCTTTTTTAGGCTCATTATTCCTGATGAGATATGAGCAGTGCGAAAGCCATCTTCAAAGATATCCCAAGTCACCTCATCTATAGGAGTGGTGATTTGGAAGTTGTCCCACCATGTGGCGGCTGGCCCTTCCAGCAGATGTGCTGCAAATCTGACTTTTTCAGCGTCCGTGCAACCCACGGTCACTAAGTCCTTGTTTACAGAATGTAGCCAATCATTGGCCACCATGGGATCAGTCGTCCCCGAGAACTTAGCTGGCCTCAAACGCAGAAATCTGGTGAGCATATCAAAGCCCGAAGGGTTGTTGTTGTTGTTATTGGGGTTGTTGTTGTTATTGTTATTCTGGTTCTGGATGAATGTTGTCATCATCTGCATGAGCTGTGTTTGAGCATTCATCATTTGCTGCATTTCTGGAGTAATGTTGTTGGGGTTGGGGTTTGCGCGACGGGGAGGCATCTGTGGTTTGTTCAAATAGAGATAAGAATGAGATACCCATAGATGTTTTTTTATGCACATTACATCACGTAAGCAAACACAAGCATGCAACAGAAGATAAAAGTTCAACAACCAGATAACAAGTTCTCAAAGTAAAAACACACAAGTGGCAAGCCATACACATGTCGGATGGTCCAATAACAAGTTCACAAATAACAAGTACGATAATAAAAGATAAACGAGTAGTCAAGTCTACTCATCAGCATCAATCTCCTCCTCGACAAAGGTAAGACCTGCGTTCTCCATCGCGGTCTTGTTCTCCTCAATGGTAGTGGTCAAGGACTCGATCTTGGCCTTGAGAACCCTCTTCTGGGAACGAAGCCTCTCAATCACCATCTGCTGCTGCTCTAGCTCGAAATCCTTGGACTTCAGTTCTTCAGTCATGTCCCGGATCTTCTTGTTCCTATCCTGGACGCGTTTCTCCTGAATCTTGAACTTCCGGTCTTGGGTCTCGAACTTCGCCTCCATTTCCTTGACTATCTCGTCCTGCTGTGCGAAAAGCTTGTCCTTCTCGCGAAGCTGCACCTGGAGCTCGTCATTGTTGAGCATGACATTGGTCCTATCCGTGTCCACGTGCCTAATGAGAGACTCTAAGTCCTGGAGATAGAGACGTATCGGCTCTGCTGCGTCCCTCGAGTCGTCCTCGAAGTCGATGGACTCTCCATCCTCATCACGTCTTCCGAAGACGTGGAAGTGGGTGCCTCTAACCTGTCGGCAGTGATGGCCTAGTAGACGTCCTATCAGGTCCTGCATGACTACCTCCATGCCTCTCTCCCTGTCATCGTGCATAAGCTTGAAGACGATGGCCTCCGTAGTAGGCTCTGTCTGGCGTCCGGGCTGGTTCACCTTGAAACCCCAGAGGTCCTTCCTCTCGAACTTGGTGAGTGGATGCACCATGATGGTGGGAAGAGGGAGATCGAGCAAAGTGGTAAGCTCAAAGATACGAGGACCAAAGAGGGTAACCTGGAACTCCTCAACAGTGCTGATAGTAATAGGCATCTATTTATAAGATAGAAAAGTTAGAACAACACTATTTAAGATAAAACAAAGACAAACATCACATACACATCCTTCGAACACAAAATCACACAAGTCATGCATACATGAATCCAATACATCAACCAAGGTCCAAACTTATTTAAGGTATCATTTTGGAAAATAAGGTGATAGGTGGTGGTCCAACTAACGAAGTACGTTTACAATCCTATCTCACTGGATCTGTTGGCTAACACAATGTTCCTAGAGGCAACCAGCCTATCTTGCTCACATGATTCCATCACTAAGTCTATAATATCTCCTCTTAAGGTTTGGTTGGTGGCTTCCAACTCTTGGGTATGTTCCTTCTCTTTCTCTAAGTCTTTTTGGAGGTTGAGCATTCTGCACTTGACTCTGCACTTGTCCTCAATGCTGGTAATTTGACCTATGTGCTGGATGCACCGCTGGGTGACCCGCCTGCAGCTGATGCTATCGATGAAGTAAAGAATGTTTACCTCGCTCAAAAGAATCAGTACTCCACAGTTTAGTGTGCTATCTTGTATGGTTTGGAATCGGAGCTTCATAAAATGTAAGATCCCTCCTTTGTAAAGGAAAAGGATCCCTGTGATTGCAATGCTAGTCCCTGGATCATTGCTAGCATCCACAGTTTAAGATGAAATACACAGATACAAAGGTCATTTATTACATCCATTCCAGAGATAAAACATAGTCTTTTACAACTCAAGGCCACAGGCCTAATACAAGAGTTTTGGAATAAGTAAATAAACATAAGTCTTCATCTTCATGTGCCTCAGGCAAGCATGTTGACTGTAGACTCATGACACCTAATCATCATCGGAGTAACCTGCAACATCACAAGTTACAGCCACAGTGGGTCAATACTTTGGAATAGTATTGGCAAGTGATACCTTAGTAAATTTTTAAGTGGACTATATTACTATATGCATTTTGGCTAAGTGTAGCTTGGCTTGCTTTGCTTGAAAATAGTTTTTTCCTATTAGTTGAAATCACTAAGTTTTTCTTTGTCAAAAACTTTCCCAATAAACCACCAATAGACATTGGGGTCCTTTACCCTTGTTCACCCACAAGTTTTACTTAGAAGTTGGAGTGATGAGATTCTTGATAGCTTCCATGTCTTGATGCTCAAATTGTCCATTGCCATGGACTTGGCTAAGTACTTAGATTTTCCATCTGCAGAGGTTGTGCACTTTCCCCACCAGACTTGGTTTCCCAAGACAGGACCTTTCAGAAGCCTTTCCTTAGCCAAATGGACGCGCTCCAACCTATCATTCCCACTACCACCAACTATCCAAGAGGCTAAGTTCTAGCAACCTATATGATCAAGGCAGAGCCCATATTGCCAAGTGGTTGCACTATAAGCTTCTCAACACTTGGCCTCCAAATCCCTTTGTGCCTGGGTGGCATACCACAAGTGTGATACACAAGGTAAACCATGTCCATGGGCCTTGTGTAACCACTCAACCAAAAACCACCATTCAAGTCCCATTCCACCCAGGAGGTTCATTGACTTAGTTGTTTTATTAAGAAAAACATAAGTCCAAAAGACTTACAAATATTTTCATCATAGCATGTATATACTTTACCAACCCTTGTTTTCTACTAGCTAGGCTAAGCATGGCATAGTAACTTAACTTAGGAAATTCCCTAGCAATTCTACAATTCTACAACTACTTAGGATTTCCCAACATAGCATTTGGCAAAAACAACATGCAAGACTTAGCAAAATATTTCTAATGCTTGTACAAAATATAGGGATGAAAATAGTCATGAAGTACCACTTGCCTTTGTAATGGGGAGAGTAGCACTCTTCACAATCACAGTCACTAGCAAAATCTACACAAAAATTTGTAGCACAAAATTACACACAATTCATATACAAACAAAAATATGAATGCATGCATGCAAGAAAATGCTAAGTGATGATTTTTGAAAACTCCACCAAGCAAGTGCATGATACAGCAACATAACCAAGTCAAAAACTTGCTAACAAAACTTATTTATCACTAAAACAATTTACTAAACAAATCCTATACTCAAAATGGTCCTAAACAAGTTTCTGCATAAAAAGTCATTTTAACAGAAACTTTTTGTTAAACACATTGCAGATTCAGAAAGGGCTTGTCTCCCTGATTCCAACGGTATAAAGTTTGCAAAAATCTAACGTGGGAAACAAAAGTTATAGCCATTTGAAATTTGGATCTAAATCTGATTTGAATTCTGTTTTTGAATCTAACCCTAGCCACGCGTCGTGTTTCTATTGGCGCGTACCGGTTCGGCCGGATCGAGCTCTGCGGGCCGTAGGATCTAATTAAAACACACGGCCTAGATCAACCAAAAACGATTCGCTAAGTGATCTAAATCTACGCGTTGGATGCGGATCTGACGGTTCTGGATCAAACGACCAAACTCGAGCGGCGCTAGCGGCGGCGACTGGCGGCGGCGCGTCTGACAGCGGCGGCGCTAGCGTTCTAGGTCGCGCGGGAGTGGGGGAAGTGGCTTACGAGATCCGCGGTGGCGTGCTGAAGCTCAACGTGGCGTCGGTTTGTGAAGGGGCGTGCTGGCACGGTCTCAGGGGCTCGTCGGAGTCGCGGCGGCGTCTGTTGCTTGCAGATGAGGTCACTGGCGAGGTTTGGCGTCGCCCTAGCACGAACCAGAGGGGTCAGGGGGTACACAAGACGCAGGCGAACAATCTCGTATGAAAGAGGGAGCAAGGGGCGCTCGGGTTTTACCTCAATTTGTCATCGGAGTCAAGCGGCGGCGCCGGTGGTTGCGGTCGCGAATGGAAACGACGTCCTGGGTCACGAGCAGGCAAAAGAAAAGTATCAGGGGGTGCGCAAGATCATGCTGAGCATCATCGTTTGAACCAGAGAGAGGGAGGCGATCGAGGTTCACCGGAATCGGTCGCCGGAGTCGTCGGTACAGCGGGGCTTCGAGAGCAAATGCGCGCAGCCTGGTGGCGGAGTGAGCGGGGAGAGTGGGGGAAAATGCTCGCGGGGCAGAGGGGTTTAAATAGTCCCAAGCGCGAAAGGAAACGCCTGCGGTATTAAGGCCAATTACGCCGCGCCATTACCGGCTTCACTGCAGCGGCGACGTGGTCTGCGGGCGCGATTTGGGGAAGACGAGGGCGACGTGGAGAGGGCCCGCTCGTCAGCGAAACGCGCGAAGGGGAGGTGGGGTCTGGTCGTCAGCGACTGTCTGGGTGCGCTGGCGCGTGCGAGAGAGAGGGGAATGGCCCGGGTGGGCTAGCTGGGCCTGTTCTGATGCTGGGCCAGATTGGTGGCGCCTGGCCCTTTTCTTTTGTTTTACTCCTTTTCTTTTTCTGTTTCGATTTTTCTGAATTGGTTTTCAAATGAATTCAAGTTCCATTTGAATTCAAATCTTCCTGAGGTTTTGTAGTGGTGTAATGGTCTCAAAAATAGTTCATAACCCATGTGGTTACTTTGCAAGGGCTTGATTAAACTTGGGGAACAAAATATCAGAGGCTTGTATCTGATTTTCAAAAGTTTGAAAAATGGTTTTTGAAACCATTTCCAAATTGTAAGTCTGGGTTTAAATTCTACACTCAAACCTTTCTATCAGGAAGACAAACAAGCTAGGTTTGAAATCATTCAAACTTTCAAATGGTGATGGCTATTTGATTTTAAGTTGCTCACATAAAATCATAGCACTATGTGCTTCTGTTTTTCTAGAATGAGTTTGAAATTGATCTCAAATCTATATGCATGCATGAATGATATGCAATCTTTGAAATCATGATTTTAGGGATGTTACAGAAAAGGTTTTAGAATTCAGACCCACATGATATTGTCCGTGAACTCAAATTGATATTTGAGACTCACGCGGCAGTTGAGAGCTATGAGGCTTCTGAAAAGTTCTTTAACTGCAAGATGGAAGAGGGCAGCTCCGTCAGTGAGCATGTGCTTAAGATGTCTGGGCACGCAAAAAAAATCCAAATCTTGGGTATAGTGATTCCTAATGCTTTGGGGATTTACCATGTCCTCCAATCACTACCACCAAGTTACAAGAACTTTGTGATGAACTACAATATGCAAAGCATGAACAAGCAGTTGCCAGAACTCTTCTCCATGTTAAAATCTGCAGAAGTGGAGATCAAGAAAGAGCACCAAGTGTTGATGGTCAATAAGACCACCAAATTCAAGAAAGGCAAGTCTAAGCAAAAGGGACACTTCAAAGGGTGGTAAGAAAGTTACCGCACCGACAAAGAAGACCAAGGCTGGACCTAAGCCTGATACTGAGTGTTTTTACTGCAAGGGAGAGGGTCACTGGAAGCGGAATTGCCCAAAGTACTTGGCGGATTTGAAGAACGGCAACATCAAGAAGAAAGGTATATCCGATATACATGTTATTGATGTGTATCTCACTAGTACTCGTAGTAGTGCCTAGGTATTTGATACTGGTTCGGTTGCTCATATTTGTAACTCAAAACAGGTGCTGCAGAATAAACGGAAGCTAGCGAAGAAAGAGGTGACGATGCGCGTAGGAAATGGATCAAAGGTTGATGTGATCGCGGTCGGCACGCTACCTCTTCATCTACCATCGGGATTAGTTTGATACTTAAATAATTGTTATTTGGTCCCTGCGTTAAGCATGAACATTATATCAGGATCTTGTTTATTGCGAGACGGTTACTTGTTTAAGTCCGAGAATAATGGTTGTTCGATTTATATGAGTAATATGTTTTATGCACATGCACCTTTGATAGATGGTCTATTCTTATTGAATCTCGATAGTGGAAATACACATATTAATAACATTGAAGCTAAACGTTTGAAATTGAGCGATAACTCGACCTATATGTGGCACTGTCGTCTTGGTCACATTGGAGTGAAGCGTATGAAGAAACTCCATTCCGATGGACTTCTTGAATCACTTGATTTCGAATCACTTGAAAGATGCGAAGCATATCTGATGGGTAAAATGACTAAGACTCCATTTTCTAGTATGATGGAGCGAGCTACGGACTTATTGGAAATCATACATACCGATGTGTGTGGTCCAATGAGTGTAGCATCGCGCGGTGGTTATCGTTATGTTCTTACCTTCACAGATGACTTGAGTAGATATGGGTATATATATTTCATGAAACATAAGTCCGAAACTTTCGAGAAGTTTAAGGAATTTCAAAGTGAGGTGGAGAATCAACGTAACAAGAAGATTAAATTTCTATGTTCTGATCATGGAGGTGAATATCTAAGTTACGAGTTTGGCGAGCATTTGAAGAAATGAGGAATACTTTCACAATTGACACCGCCGGGAACACCTCAGCATAATGGTGTGTCCGAACATCGTAATCGAACTCTCTTAGATATGGTTCGTGCTATGATGTCACTTACAGATTTACCGCTATCATTTTGGGGTTATGCATTAGAAACAGCCGCATTCACTTTAAATAGGGCACCATCTAAATCCATTGGAACGACACCGTATGAATTATGGTTTGGGAAGAAACCTTAATTGTCGTTCCTTAAAGTTTGGGGTTGCGAAGCCTATGTAAAGAAGTTACAGCCGGACAAGCTTGAACCCAAAGCGGAAAAATGCGTCTTCATAGGATACCCAAAGGAAACTATTGGGTATACCTTCTATCATAGATCCGAAGGCAAAATCTTCGTTGCCAAGAATGGATCCTTTCTAGAGAAGGAATTTCTCTCGAAAGAAGTGACTGGAAGGAAAGTAGAAATCGACGAGGTTGTCGAACCTTCTCTCGAACTTGCGACTAGCGCAGCACCGGGAGAAGTTCCTGTGGTGCCTGCACCAATAAGAGAGGAAGCTAATGATGATGATCATGAAACTTCGGTTGTAGTTGCTACAGAACCTCACAGGTCAACGAGAACTCATACCACTCCTGATTGGTATGATCCCGATATGAGTGTCATGCTGGTGGACAACACCGATGACCCTGCGACATATGAGGAAGCGATGATGAGCCCAAATTCCAATAAATGGCAAGAAGCCATGAAATCCGAGATTGGATCCATGTACGAAAACCAAGTATGGACTTTGGTGGACTTACCGGATGGCCGGAAGGCTGTCGAGAAAAAATGGATTTTCAAGAAGAAAACAGATGCTGATGGTAATGTTACTGTCTATAAAGCTCGACTTGTCGCAAAAGGGTTTCGACAAATTCAAGGAGTTGACTACGATGAGACTTTCTCACCAGTAGCGAAGCTAAAGTCTATGAGGATTTTGTTAGCAATCGCTGCATATTATGATTATGAGATATGGCAGATGGATGTCAAAACAACATTCCTCAATGGAGACATTGATGAAGAGTTTTATATGATGCAACCCAAAGGTTTTGTCTATCCTAAAGATGCTAACAAGGTATGCAAACTTCAACGGTCCAGATATGGATTGAAGCAAGCATCCCGAAGTTGGAATCAACGTTTTGATAAGGTGATCAAAAGTTTTGGTTTTATAAAAACTTATGGAGAAGCTTGTATTTACAAGAAAGTGAGTGGGAGCTCTGTAGAATTCTCAATACTATATGTAGATGACATATTGTTGATTGGGAATGATGTAGACCTTCTTAATAGTGTCAAGGAATATTTGAATAATAGTTTTTCAATGAAAGATCTTGGCGAAGTATCTTACATATTAGGCATAGAGATTTATAGAGATAGATTGAGACGCCTAATATCATTGTCACAAAGTACATATTTGGACAAAGTTCTAAAGAGGTTTGGAATGGAAGATAGCAAGAAAGGGTTCTTGCCCATGTTGCCCAATATGACCTTGAGTAAAACTCAAAGTCCAGCAACGGCAGAAGATAGAGAAAGGATGAGTAAGACTCCCTATGCCTCAGCCATAGGATCTCTAATGTATGCCATGCTATGTACTAGACCCGACATTGCATATGCTGTTAGTTTGACTAGCATATATCAAAGTGATCTAGGAGTGGATCATTGGACAGCGGTCAAAAACATCCTTAAGTACTTGAGAAGAACTAAGGATATGGTTCTTTCTTATGGAGGTGATGAATAGCTCGTTGTTAATGGTTACACCGATGCTAGTTGGAACATCGATCCGGATGATTCTAAATCTCAATCTGGATACGTATTTACTTTGAATGGTGCAGCAGTTAGCTGGAGGAGTGCAAAGCAAAGCGTTGTGGCGAGATCTTCAACTGAATCGGAATACATAGCTGCTTCGGAGGCTTCACAAGAAGCAATATGGATGAAGGAGTTCATTACAGAGCTCGGTGTGGTTCCAAGTGTGCTGGACCCAATGTCTATCTACTGTGATAACATGGGCGCCATAGCCAATGCGCAAGAACCAAGGTCACACAAGAAGCTGAAGCACATCAAGCTACGTTTTCACGCTATTCGAGAACATGTCCAAGATGGTGACATAAAGATTTTCAAAGTACACACAGATCTCAATGTGGCAGATCCGTTGACTAAACCTCTCCCGAGGGCAAAAAATGACCAACACCAAACTGCCATGGGTGTTCGGTATATTACCATGTAATCTAGATTAGTTGACTCTAGTGCAAGTGGGAGACTGTTGGAGATATGCCCTAGAGGCAATAATAAATATAGTTATTATTATATCTTTGTGTTTATGATAAATGTTTACATTCATGCTATAACAGTATTAAGAAGGAAACATTAATACTTGTGTGATTTGTAAACTAAATTAGAGTCCCTAGTAAAGCCTCTTTATAATACTAGCTTGTTGGTTAATAAATGATTGTGGTTTCCCTATCATGAACATTGAGATGTTATTAACAACAAGATCATATCGTTAGGAGAATGGTATGATGGACATACTCCTATAGATAAGCGTAGCATAAAGATGAAGTCATTTTAATAGTTCAATTGCTATATGCTTTCTGATACATAGTAACCTAATTCCTTCGACCATGAGATCATGCATATCACCATCACCGGAAGGATACTTTGATGACATCAAACACCACACCGTAACTGGGTGGTTATAAAGGTGGCATTGAGTGTTCGGAAAGTATGGGTTGAGACACATGGATCAAGAGTGGGATTTGTCCATCCATATGACAGATAGATATACTCTGGGCCCTCTCGGTGGAATGTCATCCAATTGGATTGCAAGCATGTGACTGGCTCACAAGGGATCACATATCACGGGAATGAGAAAAGAGTACTTATGAGTAACGAGGTTGAACTAGGTATGCAGAGATACCGACAATCAAAACCTCGGATAAGTAAACTATCGTGAGACAAAGGGAAATTGGTATCGTATGTAAGTGGTTCATTCAATCGCAAAGTAATCGTAGAAATATGTGGGAGCCATATGAATTTCCAGATTCCTCTATTGGTTATTGTTCGGAGAAGTGTCTCGATCATGTCCGCATAATTCACGAACCGTAGGGAGACACACTTAAGGATTCGATGTTGTTGAGTAGTTATGGAATGATGAGTAAGAGACCGAATGTTGTTCGGAGTCTCGGATGGGATTCGGGATATCACGAGGAGATCCGAAATGGTCCGGAGAATAGGATTCATATAAGGAAAGTCCTGTTTCGGGGTTGGAGAATGATTCCGGTGTTTTCATCAGGAATGTTCTAGAAGGTTCCGGAAGGTCCGGCACTCCGGAGGGTAAGGGTACATGAATGTGTCATAACAAGTTGGAATGGTTGCATCATGTACTAGGTGTCATCGCTGAGCAAAATAAAGGGATAAATCAAATCCTAGTTTGAAAAGTCAAACGCCAATTTGAAAAGTCAAACGGCAAGTTTGCTTGGTGGAGGGAGACTAGGAAACCTACTTGGGGAGGAGTTCCTCTCCTTCCACCGCCGACCTTGGAGGCCGAGTTGGGGGAGGACTCCCTCTCCCTTGCCCGGCTCCCTCCACCTATAAAAGGAGGGGAAGGGCTGCCCCTCTAGACCTACACCTCCACCACCCAAAACCCTAGCCCTAGCCGCCGGCCCTCCTGCAGCCGCCGCCGCCCTAGGGCAAACCCTAGCCGCCGACTTGGGGCTTTCCCCAAGCCCTAGCCACCGGCCTATCCCTCTCTCCTTGGCGTGTCTAAACCCTAGATCACCGAGGCCTCTCTCATAGTCCACCATACTCGCTCCGGCTTAAGGCGAAGCCCTGCGAGATCTCCCATCTACTTCCGGTACCATGCCGTTGTGCTGCCAGAATCGCGAGGAGAGTGCTACAACCTCTGCTGCCTGCTGGAACAAGGGAGAGGAAGGTCTTCATCGAGTACCGAACGTGTGACCGACTGCGGGAGCGCTGCCGTAACGCAGCGCCGGAAGGATCGTCTACACGATCTTGAGATCTGCAAGAGTACGACTACATCACCCACGAGAATCTGCTCTCGTTAAACACTTTGGAATCTTCGAGGGTGAGTTATTCTATCGACTCGTTGCTACAATCTAGTAGATAGATCTTGGCTTGTTTGTTTGTATGCGGTAGAAATTTTTTGTTTTCCATGCTACGAACCCCTACACAGGCATGGTGGTGCACCCCTAGTGTGCCACTGATGTGGTTTTCAGGTGCGCCACTAAAGTGTTGTTTCCTAGTAGTGAGTGATGACGAGATTGTTCTTTTCCATAAAGAAAGTCTAAAGAATATGGATCTGAATGCCACAGGCCAAGCTTTCAAACATATTAAGGGGACCAACATGTACTTACGATTCCCATGTTTAATGTTATGAGTTTTCAAACTTCGTCCTAGCGAACTCTTCCCACTTGAATGACTATGCCGATTTATCAAAATTAGGTAAATTTTGAACTACAATTAAAAAGTATGTTGCTTTGAAGGTTTTGTGAATTTTTTTGTAGGTAACCATCGTGGGGTCATTTAATATATCACAGACAACCACCGAGAATTTTGGAAACGGGTTTAACTTCTTGCTAAGATTTTTCATCTTGACAACTTAAAGAAATTAGGTTAAACTTGAGTTACCAGTAAGCGCGATAGATTGCACTTAAAGTAATTATATTTTTTGACATGGATGGGTGCATCTTATTAAGTAAACAATGTCGTGGGTGTGAGTTTCCAACTATCGGGAAAGAACATTATCTATTTTCCGAGTGATGACGAGATTGTTCCTTTATGTAAATAAAGTATGAAAATATGGTTCTGAATGCCACAAGCGAAGCTTTTCAGACATATATAGTGGACCAACATGTTGTGTACTACTTATATGATTCCCATGTTTCACGAGTTTTCAAACTTCATCCTAGCTAACTCTTACCACATGAATGGTTTTATGTCGATTTATCAAAATTAGGTAAATTTGAACTACGATTAAATTGTAGGTTGTGTTGAAAGTTTTGTGATTTTTTGGAGGTAACCATCAGGGGGTCATTTAATATATCACAAACCACACCATCGAGAGTTTTGACAACATGTCAAGTTCTTGCTAAGATTATCCATCTTGACAACTTAACGAAATTAGGTCAAACTTGAGCAACAAGTAAGCTCGATAGATTACTGTTGAATTAATTGTATTTTCGAAGGTAGATGGGTGCATCTTATTTTAGTAAACAATGTCGTCGGTGTGAGTTTCCAACTATTAGGAAAGAACATTCTCAATTTTTCGAGTGATGACGAGATTGTTCCTTTTAGTAAAGAAAGTCTCAAGAATATTGATCTGAATGCCACAAGCTGAGCTTTCAAATATATATAGTGGACCAACATGTTGTACTTACGATTCCCGTGTCTTGTGAGTTTTCAAACTTCCTAGCTAACTATTTCCACTTGAATGACTTTATGTCAATTTATTGAAATTACATCAAATTTGAGCTACAAGTAAATCGTATCTTACTTTGGAAGTTTTACTAAAAAGCATTTGGTGGTACCCATCGGGGTTCAATTAATATATTGGGAACCACCGAGAGTTTGGACAACATGTTTAACTTCTTTCTAAGATTTTTCATCTTGTCAATTGAATGAAATTTGGTCAAACTTGAGGCAGCGTGACCCTTAAAAATGGAAGCATGATAGCAGTGAAGAGAGAGGAGGAGTTGAAGGCGGTGCGATGTCAGAGCAAAGTAATAATGGGCAGCTGACACGAGGTACAATTTACACTCCACTACTAGTAAATGTATTGACCTATAGTTTGTTTATGAACGCAAAAAAATATGTTTTCTCCCCCTTCGCAGCCTCTCATCTCTCTCCCATCCCTCTCCCCTCGTGCACTGGCCTGGCTGATCTCTCCCTCGTCCACAGCATGGCATTGCGCACATATGTCTTGGTACGGTGGCTCTGTTTCTTTCTCTCTTTCTTGAGATGGAGGCTCTGTTTCTCTGGCTTGTTCGGCGTCCACATTTCTGTGGAGTAGGAGTAGTAGTACAAAGGAAGAAACCACTTCAGTCCTTGGCGGCAAAAAATTCAAAATTTTCCGGTTTCAAAATTTTCACTTGCTTCCCAAACATCGGGAGGGAAAGATTATTCAAAAGACTGGTCATTCGCATTAGTACTTCTTATATTATCTTTATCTTTTCTTATATCTTACAATACCATACCACTATATAGCTTACGGATAACTTTGAACATTGACTGTTGGATCAATACTGG
Source organism: Avena sativa (assembly GCA_916181665.1). Lineage (NCBI taxonomy): Eukaryota > Viridiplantae > Streptophyta > Magnoliopsida > Poales > Poaceae > Avena > Avena sativa. Next base: position 46,937,842 of record OV702279.1, on the reverse strand, counting down.
AAAATCCAAGCATTATTAACCGTCGGACCTTCTTTTCTATTCTTAGCATCTAGAAGATTATATTGATAGTCTTTAGTACAATGAACGCTAGTATGCGCAAACCTCAAAACACACTTCACTGCTTAGTTTTAGGGACTTGGATGTAATTTTCATTTATTATGAGGTCCTTGATGTAAGTTTTAGTTCCACCAACCGTGTTAACTGAAGCACCTCGCCCCTACGGGATCTACCACAGTTAGAAGAAAATGCAACCACCCAATTATCACACAAAGTGGACCACGGTTTCTTATAGTTCCATTTTTCAAGCTTCCTGGCTAACTTCGCACGCTTCACTGACTTCTTGCTGATTTTTCAAGAGAGGTAGATTGATCTTTAGTTAAATATCTTTTCGGGGGTAGATGGGTGGATCTTCTTTTATTAAATAATACCGTTGGTATGATTTTCAACTTTAGTCTTTGGCAGCAAAAAATTCAAACTTTTCCGGTTCCAAAATTTTCATTTGCTTCCCAAACATCGGGGGGGAAGGTTATTCAAAAGACCGGCCATTCGCAGTATTATTTCTTATCTTATCTTTGTCTTTTCTTATCGCTTATAATACCATACCACTATATAGTATACAGATAACTTTGAACATTGACCGTTCAATCAAAACTGCCAAATCCAAACATTGCTAGCCATTGGATCTTCTTTTCCATTCTTATTAGCATCTAGAAGATTCTATTGGTAGTATTTAGCACAATGAATGCTAGTATGCACAAACCTCAAAACACACTTCACTTCATAGTTCTAGGGACCTTGTTCTAAGTGCATGGACTTGGAGGTAATTTTCATTTTTTATGAGGTCCTTAATGTAACTTGTAATTCCACCGATTGTGTTAACTAAAGCACCTCGCTCTGACAGGACCTACCACAGTTATAATAAAATTAAACCATGCCCCAATTATCACAAAAAGTGGACCACGGTTTCTTATAGTTCCATTTTTCAAGATTCCTACCTAACTCCACACACTTTAGTGACTTGCCGATTTAACGAAATTAGGTCAAACTTGAGGTACAAGTAAGCATGGTACATTGATCTTGAATTTAATGTATTTTCTGAGGTTGATGGGTGCATCTTATTGTAGTAAATAATGTCATCGGTGTGAGTTTCCAACTATCTTGGAAGAACATTATAAATTTCCTGAGTGATGACGAGATTATTCTTTTCCGTCAAGAAAGTCTGAAGAATATGGATCTGAATGCCACAAGCCAAACTTCCAGACATTCAAAGTGGACCAACATGTTTTACTTACGATTACCATGTTTAATGTTATGAGTTTTCAAACTTTGTCCTAGCGAACTCTGACCACTTGAATGACTTTATGTAGATTTATCCAAATTAGGTCAAATTTGAACTACAAGTAAATTATAGGTTTCTTTGAAAGTTTTGTGAAATATTTTTGGAGGTAACCATCAGGGGGTCATTTAATATATCACAAACTGTTGGGACACGTAGAGATAAAACAAAATTTTCCTCTAACGTGGTGATCCCAAGATCTAGCGGAGGTAGAAGGCCACGAGGATTACCACTAGATGCGAAGTTGCGGATTTTTAATGAAGCGCGTCAGTTGAATGTAGTGCAGTCCTCAAGATCCGATCCGATCACGATCGTCCTGGTGTTGATCGTACGACACCTATGCTGGTATCCACACGTACAAGGAGGAGCACCGGTGGCGAACTTCTAGGTTAGATACGATGGCTGGACTATTGTGGAGCTAGGGTTTCCAACGCATGGAATAACCTAACGGATCAACCCTCCTAGGTTGCTGCACCCCACTATATATAGTGTCGCGGACCGAACCATGTAAGGTACAAGTCCCTGTGTTTACAGTGCTAGTCTCTGGATCGAATAGCTAGCACCCACAATTAAGATGTAATATCAGGAAACAAAGGTCATATTACATCGCATATCCAGGAATAAAAAAAATAGTTCATTACAACTTATGTAACTCATATGGCTATCTTATTACAAAGCATCAGATATAACTATAAATCATTGAGTCCTTCATCTTCATGTGCCACAGGCAAACATGTTGGTTGCATACTCGTAATACCTACTCACCAAACTCCGGCAACATGATAAGTTACAGCCATAAGGGTCAATACATTTGAATTGTATTGGCAAGTGATACCATATTGCTGTAGGGAACCTAACATCTACATGAATATATGGCTAACTGGAGTTTCAGCTGGACTTTGCATAAAGTAAGTTTTCCCTATCCTTTTGTAAACTAGTTTTTCTCTTTTTCCTCAACACTTCATCTAGATACCCTCTAGGTGCTTCCCTTGTTCACCCAACAAGTTTTAACTTAGAGAAATTAGAATGATGAGATTCTTGATTCTGCTTCATTGTCTGGATGCTCAAAAAGTTGTCCATAACCGAGGACACGACTAAGTACTTAGTTTTACCCTCTCGAGAGGTGGTGCACTTTCCCCACAAGACTCGACATGCATTGAGATGAGAATTTTCAGAAGCAATCCCTCAGACCACCACGAACGCGTTCCATCCTATCATCACTACCACCCTCTTCCGTCTGGCGAGTTCTCACAATTTAGTCGATCAAGGCAGAGCCCGTATGCCATGTGGCTGCACTTGAAGCTACGTGAAAAGAACATCTCCAATCTATTTGTTCCTGGGTGGCCGTCCACAAGTGCGATACCTCTGGGTCAATGATACGTCGAAAACGTATCTATAATTTTTGATGTTCCATGCTTGTTTAGTATCTACTTTGCTTTGCTTTATCTACACTTTGAGGTGTTTTTATATGTTTTCTGGGACTAACCTATTAATAAGATGCCATAGTGCCAGTTGCCTGTTTTCTTCTATTTTTGGTTCCAGAAAAGGCAGAAAATCAATATTCTCGGAATTGGATGGGACAAAAGCCAAAGTCAATATTTTATCGTGGGGAACATGAAGCCAGAAGACGAGACGGAGAAGAGCCACCAGGGGCCACACCCCCTGGCTACATGGCCAAGCCTGGCCCGCGCCTAGGGGGTGCGGCCACCCCGAGTGCCCGCTTCCTTGCCTCTTCGCCTATAAGAATCCCCCGATACCAAAACCCTAAGTACCCAATCAATCTTCCATGAAACAGTCCGTAGCCGCCACCACCATCGTCCCTAGATAGGGGGATCTGAAGCTCTTCCCGACAACCTGCTGGAGGGGAGATCATCCCGGAGGCCTTCTTCATCACCATGCCAGCTTCCGGTGTGATGTGTGAGTAGCTCCACCTTGGACTACGGGGCCATGTAGTAGATAGATGGTTGTTTCTCCTCCTTTGTGCTACCATGTTTAGATCTTGTGATCTCCGTTCATGATCAAGATCATCTATTTGTAATCATGCATGTTGTGTTTGCGGGGATCCGATGGATATTGATATTACTATGTCAGATTGATTAATGGTTCTATCTTATTGATTCTATCATGTCTGTGTTGTTTGTGATCTTGCATGCTCTCTTTTTCTAGTAGGTATCTTGGGCAAGTAGATGCTAGTGACTCCAAGACGGAGTATTTATGCTCGATAGTGGGTTCATGCCTCTATTTAATCTGGGACGTGACAGAAATCTCTAAGGTTGTAGATGTGTTGTTTCTACTACGGGGAAAACAACGATCTCTTGTTCATGGAACAAGTGGATTGTTTACCTGACACACTTTTCTTAAAGGAGTTATATGTTGCTTGCAACTTAATACTGGAGGGGGTTCAGATGATAACTTAAAGGTGGATTAATAGTCATAGATGCAGTTGGATGGCGGTCTATGTATCTTGTTGTATTGCCCAATGAAATCTCATAGGATCGTGAATTTCTAGTATTGCATTGTTATGCCTTGCTCTGTCCTGACAATTGCCCTTTATAATTTGTTTACCCAGCATGCCATGTTTGTTTATCTTAAGGAGAACACCTCTAGTGAACTATGGACCCCTGTCCAATCTTTACCATTTATACATCTTAGACTATTACTATTTACTTTTTGCAAACCACCATTACCTTCCACACCATATAGTTAATCCTTTGTTTTCAGCAAACTGGTGAGATTGACAACCTCACTGTTCGTTGGGCCAAAGTCTAGAGTTTGTGTTGTGCAGGTTTCCAAGTTGCTAGCAACACCTTTGGGTCGTTACCTTCCTCCTACTGGTTCGATAACCTTGGTTTCTTTCTGAGGGAAGACTTTCTGATGTGCTCATCATACCTTCCTCTTGGGGTCTCCCAAGGAAGCTCTACATTGATCTGAGCGCATCAAGATGTTTTCTGGCGCCGTTGCCGGGGAGTCTAAGGATGGCTTCACAAGGGGAGTCCTTCACAACCTTTCTCTTTAATTTGTTTTTATTTTGCTTTGTTTTGTTTGCCTATTTTTATCAAAAACTCCAAAATATTAGTTTCGTTTGGTTTGCTTTTGTTATCAAAAACACAAAAAATTAGTTCCTACTCTAGTTGTTGGTCTGTTATTGCCTTTCTTGGTCATGCTTTCTATCAATGGATGGTTTCTCTGAAACTAGTTCTTATTGGCAAGGTGGGTTCATGGAAGAACAGAAGTATTATTATAAGGAACACCGATAGTCACAAAAAGGGAAACACTTATGGGAACAAATTGATAAATTGAATACTATTGCTAGAGAGGTGTGCTCTATTTATAATGTTACTTATTTCTTTGATAAATCTTGTTGCTGTAGGAGGTATAAACACCTACCTTTTCAATGTGAGTATAATCATAATGTTACCATATCTTCTTATGTTAAAGGAAATTATGACCTTTATGATGTGGAACAAATTGAAAAATTTATTGCTTTCAAAGGTGCATTTGAACTTGCTAGTTTTCTTGAAAATACTGATGATTCACCTTATGAATATGAGGTTTATGATATACTTAAATTTTTCTTTGATAATTACAAGGAATAAAATGGTTATATTCTTGAATATTTTAATAGACGCTTTCCACAAATGGAAGAGACAAGTGCCTGGCAGGAGCCTATGGAAGACGAAATTGCTGAACCTGAAAGCTCATTAGATGAAAAAGAGGAGAAGAGTGATGGTAAAGAGGAGGAAGAATGGATCTATTGTAACATCCCAAAAATATTAAACAAGATTATCAAGTTCTAATCACCCAAATTTAGGGTTAACAAAAACTTTTATTATTAAAATTAATATGAATGCCTGTGTGTGTGATTAATGCATGAATGAGTGCAATTGCCATGTTTGATTGCTATGAATGATAAGGATTGGTTTAAAGATGAAAACAATATCGTCTAGATCATTTCCAAGAAGAATAAAATGAAGAGAAAATCAAATATAAGAAATATGAGCAAATGGTCATTTTGGCCAAACTTGTTCACTAGACCACTTTGGGTGTTTCTAGTCAAATATTTATAACAGAAACAAATCCAATTCTTTTCACCCCTTGCTAGACCAGGTAAAAATTAACCCAAGCCCACTTTACAAACCAACAGAAACAAATTTCAAATCTATTTAAAGGACAATTCAAAATTGAATCCTTAATAGGTACTAAGATGGCCATTTCTCAAAAACCAACCAAACCAATTCCCCTTGGCAAACCCTAGCAACCACAGACCACCAAGCTTATGACCAGATCACTCACCAAAATTCATCCCAAAATTCAAACTTTGAATTCATGTAGACATTTCATCAAACACCTAGTGAGCACAGTAATAGGTTCAAAACTATTTCTGTTCTTGATCAATGCATTGTCTACCCATTGACCCAATTTCACTCCCCTTGTCACACCTAGTGCCTAGCATCGCATTGAACCAGCTCACCCTTCACTGCTTGCACCAGTGCCACGCCACCTGAGCCGCCATTGCTGGTCGACCATGGACAACCCGTAGGAGGAAGCGTCGCGCCCGTCCACGATGTCTAGGAGACAGGCCACCGTGCACCGCCACTCCCCGTCCACCCCTCGGGCGTTGCCAATCCATGGACCACCCGATAAAAGCCGCACCCATTTTCTCTGCAACCATGCCGAGAGCACGCCATAGCGCCGCAGCCGACATGCGCGAACACGCTGCGCCTCGCATTCACCATGCGTACTTGCGCTCGCCATGACCCTAGCTACCTCCCAGACACCACCATTTGCCGCCACACGACACGAAACACCTGTACGCCGTCTCGAACACCGCCGTTCCCGCGCAGAGCACTGACCCGTACTGACCGTCCTTGACCACCCTGTGCTGAGGCTTTAATCCTGCAATGATCTCCAGGATACACCGCACCGTCCTACGCCCTCAAACATACCGTTAGCCCTCCATATCATCATCATAGACGAGCCCAGACCATCCCGTTCGGTCCCCATAGCCGGTGTATAAATAGAGGCCACCCCAGCACTCATTCTCCGCACCATCTCACTCCTCTCTAACTCAGAACCACCCCTGACCCTTCCCCGGAGCAAGGCGAGCACCAGCCCGCTGGAATTTGGCCGAAGTCCGTCTGTGCAGAGGAGAAGAGGAGCTGTTGATTGGAGCCATCCCAGTAGCCGCGACGACCACCATTCGAACCGCCATCATCGACAACTTCGTTTGCCCCCATCGCCGACCCTAGCTGGAGCCTAGGTGAGCCACCGCGTACCCCCACCGTCGTTGTTAGGGTTCAATATCACCGGAGCTATCCACCGGAGACGACGAACATAGGCCGTAGATCTTAGTCTAATCACACGCTTTGATTGAAATGTACCGCTTCGTTTAGATTGAGCCGTTGACGCATGGGACCCTCCCAGTCAGCAGCCCGTTGTGCGCGCTGTGCAATTGGGCCGGCATATTTCCTTTCCCGCACGTAGCCCAGAGATTCAAACAATCTTTTTCCATTTTAATGAAAATCTAGTTCAGTCAGTGACTCTGAAATTCAATTCAAGGACATGTACTGAACCAAATTGCATGATTCCAATATTGTTAGAAAGGTATTCAAATTACCAATCCAAGCCCGATGTATTCAAACCATTTCAAAATATAGATCACCTATAGTAAATATAACAAGACAGAGACTTTTCACATGCAAACATTTTTCAAAAATCAACCATAAATGCTTTTGAGTTGATTCTAACTCTCAAAAATCACATTTGACAAGATCTAACTGAATATGTAAAAATATTCAGTTTTTCATGCAGTGATCTTGGACTAGCACTAAAAGAATTCCCTATAGGCATTTCTAGTCACTTTAATTTTATAAAATAGTAAAATTTAAACTTTATAAAATATGACCACCACTTTAAATCACATTCCCAAGTATTAGAATATTTGGTGATGACATGTGTCAACTTGATCCCATATTTTAATAGGAGAATATTAAATCTTAAGTAGTTTTCAATGAGTAGAAATTACTTTTCCAAAATAAAATAAAAAGGACTAGGTCTTTATTTCATGTGATGATTGTGATGATGCTAACCTTTGTGTGCTAAATAGAGGTAGTTAAGTATTGGTTGGTGATTGTGTACCTCATATTCATTTATAGACGCTAGTACCGACCAAAGCTACGAGGAGGAGGAGTAGTATGAAGAAGAAGAAAACTTTAACCACTACACCAATCAAGGAAAGCTAATACTTGCAATCCCTACAATACAAGTTAACTATGCAAGCTAACACTTGCAATTTTATTAACTATGCAAGCTAGATAACCTATGCAAGATGCATTAGGCATACTTTGGTTATGCAACTTGATTTTACCAATCCCAGTTTTACTTGCAAGCTTAATTCTTTTATTATTTACCAAAGTTCTTTATTACTTTTGGTCAGTGCTTTGTGAGTTTGGGAAAGATAGTATAGATAGCATAAAGAGCATAAAACTAGGCCTAAGTATTTAGAACTAGATGTCATAATAAGGCATGAGACTATATTTGGATAGTCCCACTTCACTAGCACCCCTCGTTAGTGAATACCCTCAATTTTAGTGGCTAGTGCTAAGCATAAAAGTTTATCACTTTAGATGGGAATACTTGGTGAAAATGATTATGAAAACCTTGGAATGAAGATTTATTCTATTGAAATGTTTTGAAATGTGTTATGAACACAAGATGATTTGATGATGAAAATGTTGAGGCATGAGCCTTAGCCCTTTATAAAAACTGATGGTTGGGTTCGGATGCGATACCATTCCAATTTTACCGTACAACCACAATACCCGAATTTGGGTAGGGCTTGACTGGAAGTTTATATGTCTTAGTATGGGTTCCCTTGCGGAAGAGGTTTGAGCTGAGGCTACCTCGTGAATGTGACTGTCCATCTATCCAGTTCCCAAGGTGACAGATGGTCATGGTTGGGAGGCCAAACTCATAGGGGAGATGCCTATACTAGGGTGTGTAATTGAAAGGTTAGGATTGATTATCCGCATACTAAGTATGATGATTCAGGGTTGTCCCTGGCGGATGTATCGAATGTTGTGGTGAAAGTGTACCCCCTCTGCAGAGTGTCAAACTATTTGAATAGCCGCGTTCGCGGTCATGGACAATTGGAGTGCCCATACTGTTCCGTCGTCAGATGTTTTTTTCAAAATGACTTGTGAAATGAACTATGACTTTGACTTGACCCCAACAGGGATGTAACATGAAAACTAAGTTCCCACTTAGGTGTTGTGGAAATTTAAACTAGTTTCGTTTACTTCTAAACTCAGTTGAGATAAACCAAGCTTTTTGCAAATAAACCTAGAGCTTAGGATTCCTACTCGAACTACTTTACTTGTTAGTGATAGTTTGCGAGTACTTAAAGAGTACTCATGGCTTTGTCCCTGGCTATTCCTATGGCCAGACTATGAGTAGGACTACCAGGATGATGTACAGCAGGAAGTCTATGACAACTAGGATCATCTCCCATCGTCAGCATTGCCTGTGACCCTGAAGATGAAGCCACGCTATGTTTAATTTCCGCTGCGTTGATTGTATTAAGATTGGATCATGAGATACTTTATTTGTAAGACCTTTATTATGGTTTGTAATGGATTATGAACTATGGTACCAATCTGTTATGTCTCGCAAAAATGGTAATCCTAGGATTGCGATGTATGGCATAACAGGCATATGGGATTAAACATCCGGGTGTTGACATCTACCCATGCCTACCTTTTAATGAGAGGAACTCTTTACCTCTTACATCATTTGATTGTCCCCCATGATTACCAAAGGAGGATGAATTTTATGTTCATGTGGATTGTTTTAAAATATCTGCTATGGGTAAAACTTGTGATAATAGTTATGCTCCTATTATCTATGATAATCCTATATTTGTGCCTAACTTCGATATGCATGGTACTAAAGAGTTTTTCTTAGCAAATGTTTATGATAAAGCTCTAGATGATGGGTTTGAAAGTGGGTTTGAAGGTTTTAATCCCACTATTTTTAAGCTTGATAAAAATTATGTGTTTCGAGATCATAAGAAGCATACTTTATGTGATAGTTATATTGTTGAGTTTATTCATGAGGCTACTGAAAATTATTATGAGAGAGGAAAATATGGTTGTAGAAGTTTTCATGGTACTGAAACAGCTCTCTTTGTTTTGAAAGTTTTGAAGTTGCTCTTGTTTTTTCTACCCATTCTTGTTACTATGTGCTTCTTTGATTTATTTTATTACAAGATTAATATTCATAGGACATGGGTTAGACTTAAATGTGTTTTGAGTTTGCTTCTTGATGCTCTCTTTTACTTCAATTCATATTTCTTATTGAGCATCTTCTCAAACTATCATGCCTATATTAAAAGCGTTAAAGAAAAGTACTTCTTGCGAGATAACCCAATAGTTTTCTTTAGTCTTGGAAGTTATTACTTCTGTAATGAACTCTACGTATCCTTTTTATTTGATTTTTGTGCCAAGAATAACCTCTAATAAGAGGGAAGTAAGATTTGGGGAGTTGCTGTCCCGAAACAGATTTTTGTGCTCCGCTGTAAACATTCGTGTAAAATCTCTATAAGTTGGATTGATCTGTAATTTTGTGAATAAATCCCCCAGGTTGTTATTTATCTTTCTTTAGTTCAACACTTTTTGATTTGAGCAACATAACGTCTTCGAAAAAATCGGTTTCTACCTACTGGTCTGCTTTGACAGATTTCTGCCATTATTTGCATTTCGTTCTTATTGATTCCTTTTTGCGTTCTTTTTGGGAAATTGAGATTTTTGAGGGAGTTGCTACAGTAGCTTGTGTCTTTAGTGAAAGTTTTGATGTTTTGAAACTAAAATCCAAAGGTCTATTATCTTTTGAATACACTAATGTTGGTAATGAAGATTATGTGAAGTTTTGTATGGAGGAAAATTTTCAGGTGTAGAGGAAGAATGATGTAATGAGATGAAGAATGGACAAAAGCTCAAGATTGGAGATACCACCCCGTGTCACCCCGATAAATATACAAGAGGTACAAGCGTCAAAGCTTGGGGATGCCCAAGGCATCCACTTCTTCATCAATAAAAACCTCAGGTCTTTCTAGACACTTCATTTTTATTGTTTCATGCACTGTTGTGTTGTTCTTGGAGAATCTTAGTTTTTGTTTTTGGTTTTAGTTTTCTTAGTTTGCTTGAATAATGTAGTTTGAACCCCCTTTCTCGCTATGTTGTTTCAAATAAGTTGATTGGTGTTGAAAAGGAGTAGGAAGTTCTTGCTTAGTAGTACAAGAGGAGCTTGCTTTGATTGTGACTTAGACTTTATCATGTCATGCTAGGTGTTGTTTTGACCTTATGCTTAGTTATTATTGTTGTAGCATGACTTGTTCCAAACAATTAGGATTTCTTAATGTGCCTTGAATGAATCATGCGTTGTTTTAGCATACAAAAGCATAGTATTGTGGTATTCTCCTTTGATGCTTTGTTTGGGTTGACTTGGCACATGCTCACACCATGTTATGACTATGAACAAGTAACCTTAGCCTCTATGATCATTTAGTTTTTGACTTGTGGTACCACTTAATGCTTTGATTAGTAATGTTTTGTCGCTCTGCATGATTATGGCCATTATTGCTCTCTTAGTTGGTCGCTCCCAGTCTTTTGCTAGCCTCCACTTGTATGAGTAAGCTCTACTCTTCCATCCAACTCCCAAGAAACCAAGTTATTCCAAAGTTTCCACTATAAATTCCTATGCATGGTGTGTTACACCATTCCAAGTATATTCTTATTTCATTTACCTTCCAATTAAAAAAGTAATTTTTTCATGTGAAAACTTAGTGATTAAAGCTCTCACAAACTTGATGGAACAATTTATTTTTCCTAACCCTAATAAACTTGAACCATTGTGTCATCTATGTTGTATATGCTTGCACTTATACGTTGGAATTAGCAGAACCATGCTTTCATGGGGAACGCTTTCAACATTGCACTTGTACATTATACCAAGTTAATATCATGCTCTTTTGTCTATGGATGTCGTCGGTGTGAAATGAAAGGGGAGCTTGTAAGTCCATGGAGTTATGTATGTGTGTGAGAGAAACGCCTGGTCCGCTAGCCTAATCCATGCCTAATCATGGTGGAAACTTGAAGCATCACCATAGTGAGCAATCTATGAAGCATTCTTCTTATAAAAAAGATAAAAGAGGAAAGAGAGAAAAAAGAACCAATTTCCCATGGTAAATAAGAAGATTGCTGAGATGCTCATTGTCTGCTTGCCTTATCATTTTGATTATGTGATAGCTCTTGTATCATCTGCAAGGGGTATCCCATTGGCGGTTCTCTATGATATACATGTACTTACTATGACAAGAACTTACCGGTAACTAAACTTGAGTAGCATGAGGAGCGGCCCTCGTATTCAAGCGACATGAGATTGCCAACTTATACTTTGTCAAGCATATACTCCATACTTTGTTCACTTTAACCTTGATCAATTCAAGATGCTTATGATAGGGGCAATGAGAGCTGAAAGCTAACAAGTACCATAATTTTTGGAAGCTCTTTATGGGACTTGAAATCCCTGCTTCCCTTTATGAAGGGCCTTTCTTCCACCATTATATTGAGTCTCCACCTTATATCCTTAGGCACCAATTAAGAGAGCATAGTTGCCATTCTTAGTTCTATGTGCATTGTCCCAAAAATTATTGATTGATGCATATTATTGATATTGCTTGTTCTTGAACTATTTGTATCTAGTCACTCTTAAGAACTTTGAAGGTGTCCTATGAATTTATTGATACTCCATGAGGGACTAGCTGAATGCCACTATGACATGTTGTCTATATGTGAAACAAACAAACGTCTCTCAATGCATTGATATTCATGATCTTTGTTTGTAACCTTTCATGTTGCATGCATAGTTACTTTGTCTTACTATTAGAACTTCTTCTTTCATGCTCATGTTTAGAGTTCTTTGATCCCAGCTTTCAATGCTTGCAAATGGTTTGATCTTGATTTTGATGGTGCATGTCACCTCAAACATTATTTTTGTTATCACTTACCTACTCGAGGAAGAGCAGGAGTTAAGCTTGGGGATGCTTGATACGTCTAAAACGTATCTATAATTTTTTATGTTCCATGCTTGTTTAGTATCTACTTTGCTTTGCTTTGTCTACACTTTGAGGTATTTTTATATTTTTTTCTGGGACTAACCTATTAACAAGATTTCATAGTGCCAGTTGCCTGTTTTATTTTGTTTTTGGTTCCAGAGAAGGTAGAAAATCAATATTCTCGGAATTGCATGGGACAAAATCCAAAGTCAATATTTTATCGTGGGGAACACGGAGCCAGAAGACGAGACGGAGAAGATCCACCAGGGGGCACACCCCCTAGCCGCACGGCCAAGCCTGTCCCACGCCTGGGGGGTGCAGCCACCCCGGGTGCCCCCCTTCCTCACCTCTTCGCCTATAAGAAGCCCCCAATACAAAAACCCTAAGAACCTGATTAATCTTCAACAAAACAGTCTGTAGCTTCTGCCACCATCGTCCCTAGATCGGGGAGATCTGAAGCTCTTCCCGGCACCCTGCTAGAGGGGAGATCATTCCGGAGGCCTTCTTCATCACCATGCCAACCTCTGGTATGATGCGTGAGTAGTTCCACCTTGGACTACGGGTCCATGTAGTAGCTAGATGGTTGTTTCTCCCCCTTTGTGCTACCATGTTTAGATCTTGTGAGCTCCATTCATGATCAAGATCATCTTTTTGTAATCATGCATGTTGTGTTTGCGGGGATCTGATGGATATTGAGATTACTATGTCAGATTGATTAATGGTTCTATCTTATTGATTCTATCATGTCTGTGTTGTTTGTGATCTTGCATGCTCTCCATTTCTAGTAGCTATCTTGGCAAAGTAGATGCTAGTGACTCCAAGAGGGAGTATTTATGCTCGATAGTGGGTTCATGCTTCTATTTAATTTGGGGAAGTGACAAGAATCTCTAAGGTTGTAGATGTGTAGTTGCTACTAGGGGGAAAACAACGATCTCTTGTTCATGGAACAAGTGGATTGTTTACCTTACACACTTTTCCTAAATCAGTTATCCATTGCTTGCAACTTAATACTGGAGGGGGTTCGGATGATAACCTGAAGGTGGATTACTAGTCATAGATGTAGTTGGATGGCGGTCTATGTATCTTGTTGTATTGCCCAATCAAATCTCATAGTATCATGAATGTCTAGTATTGCATTGCTATGCCTTGCTCTGTCTTGTCAATTGCCCCGCTACAATTTGTTTACCCAGCATGTCATGTTTGTTTATCTTAAGGAAAACACCTCTAGTGAACTATGGATCCCGGTCCAATCTTTACGATTGATACATCTTCCATTGTTACTATTTAATTTCTGCAAACCACCATTACCTTCGACACCATACAGTTAATCCTTGTTTTCAGCAAACCAGTGAGATTGACAACCTCACTGTTCGTTGGGGAAAAGTCTTGAGTTTGTGTTGTGCAGGTTTCCAAGTTGCTAGAAACACCTTTGGGTCGTTTCCTTCCTCGTACTGGTTCGATAACCTTGGTTTCTTACTGAGAGAAGACTTGCTGTTGTGCTCAGCATACCTTCCTCTTGGGGTCTCCCAACAAAGCTCTACATTGATCTAAGTGCATCAGTAAACCATAGACATGAGCCCTGGGTAACCACTCAAGTGGTTCACTAACATAAGTTGTTTTCCTTAGTCCAAAAATACTTATATTTCCATAATACATCATATCATGATTTCCACCCACGAATCTATATATCTGTAACACCCCCGGTCACTCCGGACCGACGACTGTCACTTCTGGCAGCTCAATAGGATCTCTAGACTAACCCCACAGACCAACACTAGTATTTTCTATGCACTTTGTCCTCACTCATGCGCACCCGGTTACCCACTTCCCGGTCGGTCACCCATCCTAGAATTGCTCTAGGCCAAGCACGCTTAACCTTAGAGTTCCTTTCGAATGAGCTTCCGGAAAAGAAGTTGCAACTTATTGGTATGGGTTTCCGATCAATCCTATTGAGCCATGCGCCAGGGTCTCACATACACCCACCCTTAGAAGATCGACGTCCTCGTCAATCAACCACAAGCCAGGAACATCCCCTCTTGGCACACGTCTGTGCGTCCAGTGCCGGCACATGTGCCATGCCGTGTCCACTCCGGGCCACACGCGCCATGCGTCACATGTCCGCCACTGACCCGCACACGCCCATTTAACCGCGAGGGTCGGCTCTGATACCAATTTGTAACACCCCCGGTCACTCCGGACTGACGGCTGTCACTTCTGGCAGCTCAATAGGATCTCTAGACTAACCCCAAAGACCAACACTAGTCTTTTCTGCGCACTTTGTCCTCACTCATGCGCACCCAGTTACCCACTTCCCAGTCGGTCACCCATTCTAGAATTTCTCTAGGCCAAGCACGCTTAACCTTAGAGTTCCTTCCGAATGAGCTTCCGGAAAAGAAGTTGCAACTTGTTGGTATGGGTTTCCTATCAATCCTATTGAGCCATGCGCCAGGGTCTCACAATATCCAAACTAAGCATTCTAATTTTATGATGTCTCCTATCTTTAGGAAATACTACCAAGGTTGATACTATAGGATTAGCATAGCATAGTAATATACATAATAGTCCTATTATGCACACTACAAAAACATCACTAATGCAATATAGAAAAGATAGGACTTTTGATGACCAAAGTATCACTTGCCTTTATAGTATAATGTTTAGGTACTCTCCTTGATCTATCGAATATCACACTCCTCAAAGTCTACAACAATACAATCAAGCAAAAAACACACACTCAAAACTAGCATCACAAAACAATCACAAGAATACAATGAAATGCATGCAAGCATGCAACAAGATGATTTTATTTGAGAAATTTTTATAGCAAGGTTTTGAACACTAAAAATGCCTACTTGTCCTTCTATACAAGTTGAATGCCAATTGTAATTATTTTTAGTGAAAGTAGATTATTTAAAAACATTTTCTTTTATTATAAAAGCCTTATTATATAGGACATTTGCTACTGCCATAAAAATATAAATTTAATTTTTAATATTGATGTTTCTGGTCAGAGGGTTCAATATATAACCATTTGCAAAAGATTCACTCAAAAATAATTTACACAACAATTTTTATACTCAAAATACTCCACAAATAGTTCTGTATAAAACATGATTTTAACCGACTCAAACATACTAAATTATAGCTCCACTATGTTCTACTAGTTTTCGTGAATCCATACACATATTATTTGCCAAAATTGGATAAACAAAACATTTTCTATAATTAAAATCATTAAAAAGTATTTAAATTATTTAAAACTTTATTTACTTAAAAAGTGATATTTTCTTGCCAAAATGTGTTCTTCACATTTTTTATGAATTCATAGATATATTATTTTCTAAATTTGGATTAACAGAACAAAAGATATGAATTTTCTAAGATTGAAAAAATTTGTGCCTAGAATTTTCGAAAATAGAAAAGATATTACACAAGACACGTTCCTAGTGGAGGATATCGCTTTATTAATGTGATTAGTTTTCAGCCTTTTAATATAGATCGGTTGAGGGAAAAAATGAAAGAAAAAAACAACAACAACAACAGGGGGAAGAGTACGTACGGATACAAGATGAAATGGACAGAAAACTGCTCAACAATAGCAAGCTTAGAACTCGTTCTAGCCATTGATTCGAAGGCTTCCTGGGCCGACGAAGTGGTCAAACACACATTGGCGTCTTGGCAGAAACGATGCGGTTCGTGGAGGTTTTTTTGGCGCATTCCCAGCGGCGGCGTCCTACATACTGAGCGGAGGTCACCTCGGTCATCGTCGTAGCGGGTCACCGGCTGCACAATTGGATGATCTAATGAGTAAAATTGGTGCGCACTATCTAGTGGCAAAGAAAAGAGGAAGAATCAGGAGTTTAGATCCTCTGTAACTAACAAAATCGAAGACGACATCGGAACTTCATAGACGAAATCCCAGCGGTGATGCGACAAAAACGGTGATGGTATCGGTAGCTTCTGGAGCTCCGATCAGCGATTCCTCACAGTATAGAGGCATATATTAGGCATGGAGTAGTTAGGGAATGAGCGTTGTGAGGATATTAGGACCTGGCGTGCTTCTTACCGCAAGAGAAGGCATCTGGGCGATGGCGCACTCAAGGAAATTCCGTGGCCATTCCGTTTTCGTAATATTGGAGATTTAAGGCACATTAAAACAGAGTTTTAAATTCCGGAATAGAACCTCCACTGAAATACGAAGAAAACTTTATTACATTAAGTGTAATTTGATGAGAAACGATTTGCAACCATGACCGTCGAGCCCAAAAAGATGATCGATCTGGTGGATCGATCGTCCTAGATGGGCCAGGTTAGGTCGGCCCAGGTTGGTTTGTTCCTTTTTTTCAATTCGTTTGTTTTTTCTTTTTGTTTTCCTGATTTCTTTTGTAGTCTTCATTTTGTCTATCCAAATTGATTTAAATTTATATCAAATATTTTTAGATAAATTTATATAAAATATAAGCTGGTTATTTAGTCTAATTAGAGTATTTGTAATATTTTTAATAAAGTATAATTCATTTAGAAATTGAGCATGGTACATAGGCCTATACAATAGATTTTCTTAATTCTTGCTTATTTTATATCTTTTGATTTAGAGCTCCAAAAATGGTCAAACAAGTTTGTAAAGTTTTATAAAATAATTATTTATTATTATATATCATTTAAGTATACTTTTGTTTCATTCAATTATGGATTTTGTCCATGGCTTAAATTGACTTTGCAATATGTGTTATTTCTTTTTCTTCTTCTCTTATATAAATTATATCAATTCATCTAGGTTCAAACAAATTTATATGGTTGCATTTAATTGTTCATTACTATTACATATCATTTTAGAATACTTTGGTTCCATTTAAACATGGATTTTTCTATGAGAGCAAATTGACTTTGGGAATATTTTCTTATTTTTTATCTTATATTGTTCATAACTTTTTATCTATGGACCCAAATAAGGTGAAATCAATTTCTATTTTTTTTAATATCATTACTTACCATTATAGATCATTTAGGAATGATGTTGCTAAATTTTTACATGAAACATAGCCATAGTCCTGTATTGAACTTGATGGTGATTTCTCTTATCATTTTTCCATCGGTTTAAAATGCAAGTGCTTAAAGATGATGATACACGACATGCATTTGAATTTTTGAAATCTTGTTTGTCACTTTCTTATTCATAATTTTTTTAAGTAAGGTTTTGATGTTTCCAATTAGAAGCAAAAAGTTTCTTTTCCTCCTAAATTTCATCCTTTCTTTATTTTGTTTGTTTATTTTTGATATTTCAAAATTTAGAAAATTTTGGGATATGACAGGCTACCACACTTAAAAGGAACCTTGTCCCGAGATTCGTGAAGGATAGAAAAATAAAAGATTTTGAGACAACTCGGGAACTACCATGTAACATCCCAAAAATATGAAACAATGATCATCAAACTCTAATCACTAAAATTAGGGTTAACAAAAAAAACTTTGATTAAATAAAGACCAAATGAATGCATGTGTGTATGTGATGATTTGATAAATGCATGAATGGACTTGTGTGATTCAACTAAATAGTAAGGAATGGTTCAAAGATGAATATAACATCATCTAAAAAAATTCGAAGCAGAAACAAATCAAGAGAAAATCACAAACAATCCAAATAAAGCAAATGGTAATTTTTTCCAATCTTGCTCACTTGGTCACTTTGAGTGTTTCTAGTCCAAGATTTCAAACAGAAACTTTTCCAATTCTTTTCACCCCTTGCTAGACCAAGTAAAAATTGAATCAAAGCCCATGTTTCAAACTTGTAGAAACATTTAGCAACCCCATTCAAATGACAATTCAAAATTGAATCTTTAACATATGTGAAGATCACACCTTTTCAAAACCCAACCAAACCAGTGCACCTTGACCAATCCAACTAACCAGATACTCCCTAGTATGTGCCTAGCAAACCCACCAAGTTTGAATCCAAAATTCAAATTTGAATTTCTTTCGGCCATTTCATCAAACACCTTGTCAGCAGCAAACAAAAAACACAAAACACTATAGTGAGAAGTGATCAGGGCCTAACTTGCTCCCTCTATAGCTCACTCTACACTCTTAGTAGATGATCAAAGTAATCTAACTAGCTTTAGCACCACTGTGAGAAAGCCTAGCCATTAATGGTGAGCATGCCGAGAGCACCATTGTCACCCCCATGTCGCCAGCGAGCTAGAGGAAGAACTAGCCTCGCCAACCTTGTGTGGGACACACAACACCGTCCACCGCCACTCCCTATCCCAGCCCCGAGCGCAGCCAGCCACTGGACCACCCGCCAAGCACGCTCTCCGTCCCTCTGCGTGCGAGCCAAGAGCGCGCCAGTGCGCCGTCCACGACACCAGCCCACAGACCACGTGGCGCCCTCGCCGCTTGCAGACGTGATCGCCAGCACCTCAGCACCCCGCCAGACAACCTCGTTCGCCGCCGCGCGAACCACGCACGTTGTGCGCCATTAAAATTGCCGTCAGACCCGCCAGAGCGCCGCGACGTTCTGACCATCTCGCACCGCCCCACGCCTTGCCACCATGTCGTTGAGCGTCTCCACGGAGCACAGCACCGCCCCTATCGTTGCCCATGCCAGTAGCACTCTGTGCCGTCGACACCGACGAGCTCCACCCGTGCCATTCGGTCCCTTTCAGCCACTATAAAAGGAGGCCTCCCCCACTCGTTTTCTTCACACAAGTTCACTCCCCACCTCTCACTAATCACACCCACTCATTCCCGGAGCAAGGCGAGCACCAGCTAGCCAGAATTTCACCGGAATTCGCCGCTACAGAGGAGAAGAGGCGCCGTCGATTGGAGCTGCCCCAGGAGAAGCTGCAGGTACTAGGAGAATCGCCGTCGTCGACTTTGTTGTTCGCCCCTGTCGCCGACCATCGCCTGAGACCCGGTGAGGCTCCCACGACCCCCAAGACCCCCACCGGCCGCGCTACTGTTCTGTCTCGCCGGCGCTGCCCGACGTGGACGATGAACTAGAGTCATTCAAGTAGAGTTAGATCCTACGATCCTAATCGCCCCATACCGCTTTGCCCCTCGTTGTCTCACTGGCGAGTGGGGTCGCTCACTTAACTAGCCCACGCGTGCACTGTTGTAGTGGGTCGGCTCAGTTAAACATCCCGCGCAACCCCCTAATTCAAATTTTAATTTATTCATTTAATTTCAAACCCAGTTCTATACCTAGATTCAAAAATCAACCCAGTTCGATTCACTAAACCAAAATGCATGAAACCAATTTTGTTAGAAAGGTACATGAATGCTTAATCAAAGCCCGTTGGACTCAAACCATTTAGATTTAAAGATCACCTATGGTAAAAATAACAAGGAAGAAGCTTTTCTGCATTCAAACATTTTTAAAAATTCAACCATAAGAGCTTTTGAGTTGATTCAAACTCTCAAAAATCACATTTAACCATACCTTTCAGAATATATAAAAATATGTAGGTTTACTTACAGAAATAATGATCAAGTAATAAAAGAATGCCACATAGGCATTTATAGTCACTTTAATTAATTAAAATAAAAATGTTAAACCTTATTAAATTGTGACACCACTTAAAATCACATTCCCATGGACTGGAATATGTGGTGATGACATGTGTCAACATGATCCCATGTTTGAGTTGGAGAATATTAAATCTTAAGTACTTTTTCAATGAGTAGAAATTACTTTTCTCAAATAAAATAAATGAGACAAGTGTTTTAATCCTTGTAATGTTTGTGATGATGATAGATCATCTAGTGTGAACCTTTGTATGATGATTAGAAATAGTTATGTATTTTTTGGTGATTGTGTACCTCGTATTTATTTATAGACGCCAGTACCGACCAAGGATACGAGGAGGAAGGAGGATACTACGAGGAAGAAGCCGAGGAGAACTTCAACCACTGCTCTGCACAAGGCAAGCCAATACTTGCAAGCAACTCATTAAGCAAGCTAACACTTGCAGCTTAGTGAGCTACTACTTGCTTGTTACTATGCCAACTATATGACTTAAGCATATGTGATTATACCCACTTGACCATCATCCTAGTTTTACTTGCAAGCTTAGTATTTTATTCTCCTTATTAAAGCTTCTATCAAAAGTTTACTTAGTGACTTGTAGATTCTAGAAAGATAATTGAAGGTAGCATAAAGAGCATAAAACTTGGCCTAAGTTAGATAAATCATGATGTCATCCTGAGGCATGAGATTGAAATTAAATAGGATCCAATTGCTTACCACCCCTCACTAGTATTTACCCCCACCTGTAGATGCTAGTGCTAAGCTTAAAGCTTGATCAAATTTAGATGGGAATACCTGGTGAAAATGGTTATGAAAATATTAGAATGATGAGTCATTCTATTGATATGTTTTGACATGTGTTCTTGAACACTAGATGATTTTGATGATGAAAATGTTAAGGCATGAGCCTTAGCCCTTTATAAAACTGATGGTTGTCTAGATGCGATACCATTCCAATTTTACTGTACAACCACAATACCCGAAATTTGGGTAGGGCTTGACTGGAAATTTATATACCTTTTTATGGGTTCCCTTGCGGCCAGGGTCTGAGCTGAGGCTACCGTGTGAAGATTGTCCACCTATGCAATACCCAAGATGACAGTTGATCATGGTTGGGAGGCCAAACTCACAGGAGAGGTGCCTATACTGGGGCGTGTAATTGAAAGGTTAGGATTGATTATCCGCATACTGAGCATGGTGAATTCAGGATTGTTCCAGATGGATATATCGAATGTTGTGGTGAAAGTGTATGATCTCTTCAGAGTGTCAAACTATTCGAATAGCCGTGTCCACGGTTATGGACAGTTGGAGTGGCCATATTGTTCCGTCGTCAGATGTTTTCAAAAGGACTTGTGAAATGATTTGTGACTTTGACTTGACCGCAACGGTGTGGTGACATGAAATTCAAGTTCCCACTTAGGTGCTATAAATCTTTCAACTAGCTTTCTTTTCTTCTGAACTTAGTAGAGGTAAATCTGGCTTTTTACAAAACAACCCTAGATCTTAGTATATCCTATTCAAAACCACTTCACTTGTTAGTATTAGTTTGCGAGTACTTAAAGATTACTCATGGCTTTGTCCCTGGCTATTCCCATGGCCAGACTATGAAGAGGAGTATTAGGAGGACGGACATCAGGAAGGTTATGACAACTAGGATCATCTCCCATCGTTAGCATTGCCTGTGACCCTGAAGATGGAGCTTCGCCTATGCTATCGTCACTAATACGTTATGAAGGGTTTCGCAGCATAGTAAATCAAAATTTTCTACGGAGCGAACAGAGGGAAGGCCAAGATCTAATCTAGGAGATGCAAACAACGAGAGAGATTGGATTAGATCTTCATACCCTTGAAGATTCGCACAGCGGAACGTTCGTCGGAACGTGGGTGATGTAGTCGTACTCGCTTCTCCTCCTCGCGATCCGATCCGATCTAGCACCACAAGTGGCGGTACCTCCGTGAGATACACACGTGCAGCACCTCGACGTCTCCTACTTCCTCGGACCAGCAATTATGGTGGAGATATAGATTGGATCTACAACACGACGGCGTGGTGTATATGGTGGAGAATTTCTGCAGCAGGGCTTCGCCTACAAACAGTCGGGAGGGAGAGAGGAAGGGTAGCAGGGCAACTAGGGTTGGAGGCAAGGTGTAGGTGGGAGGGGGCGCACCAGCCCTCTATATATAGAGAGGGGGCGGCCAGCCCTTGCCCCTCCTCCAAGCCTTGGGCCGGCGGCCAAGGGAGGGAGGTGTGGGGGGCAAGGACTCTCCCCTCTTCTAGAAACCCTATCTCTAGTTTAAACGATTTAAACCCTATAGGATCGGCTGGGCCCTATGGGGCCTTGTGCCCCTGGCCCAATGCGGCTAGGACACTCCCTCATAGGCCCATGCCCCCTTCCGGAAGGTGGGGCCACGTTGGTCCCCTTCTGGAAGGTTCTAGAAGCTTCTGGTACAATACCGATTAACCCGGAACAATTCTGAACTCCAAAAACTGCATTGCCTTATATGAATCTTATTCTCCGGACCATTCCGAAACCTCTCGTGATATCCCAGATCCCATCCGAGACTCCGAACAAAAATCCATAAACCAATTATCCAATCTATCCTAGCGTCGAGACACGTTAAGTGTGTGACCCTGCGGGTTCGAGAATATGCAGACATGATCTTCTATCAATAATCAACAGCGGGGTCTGGGCACCCATATTGACTCCCACACATTCATCGATGATCATATCGGATGAACCACGATGTCAGGATTCAAACAATCCCATATATATATTGCCTTCGTCTCGCGATATTTTACTTGCCCGAGATTCGATCGTCGGTACCGTCATACCTAGTTCAATCTCGTTCACAGCAAGTACTTTACTCGTTCCGTAATCCGATATCACTTTGTGATTAACTCCTTAACCACATGCTTGCAAGCGGTGTTGATATCGATTACCGAGTGGGCCCGAAGTATATCTCTCCGACTTGGGAGCGACAAATTCCATCTCAATACATACAACCCAACAGATACTTTCCGATCACCTGAGAGACACCTTTATGATCACCCTCTCATAGGATGACGTTTGATGACCTCAAAGCTTTCTTCCGATACCAGGGAGTTGTATTATCTCATGGTCAATACAATATTTGACATAGGAAAAGCTTCGCAAAGATGAACACGATGATACGATCTAATTGCTTCTCTTAGTTTGGGTCTGTCCATCATATCATTCTCCAATGATATGATCTCATTATCAATTGACAACTCATGTCTATGGTTAGGAAACCTTAACCATCATTGATCAATGAGCTAGTCCATAGAGGCGTACTAGGGACACGGTGTTGTTCACAAACCACACAAGTATTAAAGTTTCCGCTTAATACAATTCTAGCATGGAATATAAACTTTATCATGAACAAGAATTATAATAACATATTTATTATTGCCTCTAGGGCATAATTCCAACAGTCTCCCACTTGCACTAGAGTCAATAATCTATTTTACATCTGGCAACAATCTCACACCCATGGCACTGAGGTGTTGATCATGTTTTACACGTGGAAGAGGTTTAGTCAATGGATCTGCGACATTCAGATCTGTATGTACTTTGCTAATCTTCAGATCTCCATCTGCAATATAATCTTGGATTATATGAAACTTGCGGTTGATATGCTTGGTCTTTGGATGATATCTTGGTTCCTTAGCGAGTGCTATGGCGCCAGTGTTGTCACACAATATCTCCAGTGGGTCCAATGCACTTGGAACCACGCCAAGCTCAGTGATGAAGTTTCTGATCCAAACTCCTTCACTTGACGCTTCTGCAGCAGCCATGTATTCCGCTTCCACTGTAGATCCCGCGATCACGCTTTGCTTGCAGCTTCTCCAGCTCACAGCTCCTCCATTCAAAATATAAACGTATCCTGTTTGAGATTTGGAATCATCCTTGTCGGTGTCAAAACTAGCGTCGACGTAACCTTTTACGACAAGCTGTTCATCACCCCCATAGACTAAGAACATTTCTTTAGTCCTATTTAGGTACTTTAGGATGTTCTTAACGGCTGTCCAGTGTTCCACTCCTGGATCACTTTGATATCTGCTCGTCAAACTAAGAGCATTGGACACATCTGGTCTAGTACACAGCATGGCATACATGATGGAACCTATGGCCGAGGCATAAGGTACTTTGCTCATAGCTTCTCTATCATTTACCGTAGCTGGACACTGAGCCTTGCTCAATATCTTACCTGACAACATAGGCACTGAACCTTTCTTTGCCTTATCCATTCTGAACCTTTTCAGAACTTTGTCTAGGTATGTACTCTGGCTTAAAGCTATCAGGCGTCTTTGTCTATCTCTATAGATCTTGATGCCCAATATATAAGCAGCTTCACCTAGGTCTTTCATTGAAAAACACTTGTTCAAATAACTCTTCACATCGTTAAGCATGTTGATGTCATTTCCAATAATCAATATGTCATCCACATATAGTACCAGAAACGTCACCGAGTTCCCACTCACTTTCTTGTAGATGCAAGCTTCGTAGCAATTTGGAACAAATCCAAAGCTCTTGATCACTTGATCAAAACGAAGGTTCCAACTCCGAGATGCTTGCTTCAGTCCATAAATGGAACGCTGAAGTTTGCATACTTTATCAGCATCCTTAGGATCGACAAAACCTTCGGGTTGCATCATATACAACTCTTCATCAATGTTGCCATTGAGGAACGCAGTCTTGACATCCATCTGCCATATTTCATAATCATGAAACGAAGCAATTGCTAATAAAATCTGAATGGACTTAAACATCGCTACGTTAGAGAAAGTCTCATCGTAGTCAACGCCTTGAACTTGTCGAAAACCTTTCGCGACAAGCCGTGCTTTATAGACGGTAACATTACCATCCGCGTCCATTTTCTTCTTGAAGATCCATTTGCACTCAACGGCCTTTCGGTCGCTAGGAGGGTCCACCAAAGTCCATACTTGGTTTTCGCTCATGGATCCCAATTTGGATTTCATGGCATCTAGCCATTTCTCAGAGTCTGGGCTCATCATCGCTTCCTCATAGTTCGTAGGTTCACTGTCTTCTACTAGCAAGACAGTCAAGATAGGGTTGCCGTACCACTCAGGAGGGGCACGCGACCTTGTCGACCTGCGACGTTCAGTAGCAGCATCGTCCGAAGCTTCATGATCCTTGTCATTAGCTTCCTCTATCGTTGGTGCAGGCGGCACTGGAACAATTTCAGGTGCTGCGCTACTCTCCAATTCAAGAGAAGGTTCAATAACCTCGTCTAGCTCTACTTTCCTCCCACTCACTTCTTTCGAGAGAAACTCCTTCTCAAGAAAGGAACCGTTCTTTGCGACAAACACTTTGCCTTCGGTTCTGTGATAGAAGGTATACGCAATAGTTTCCTTAGGGTATCCTATGAAGACGCATTTCTCCGCTTTGGGTTCGAGCTTGTCCGGCATCAACTTCTTGACGTAAGCTTCGCATCCCCAAACTTTAAGAAACGACAACTTAGGTTTGGCACCAAACCACAGTTCATACGGTGTCGTCTCAACGGATTTAGATGGAGCCCTATTTAAAGTGAATGCAGCGGTTTCTAATGCATAACCCCAAAATGATAACGGCAAATCAGTAAGAGACATCATTGATCGGACCATATCTAATAGGGTTCGATTCCGGCGTTCAGACACACCATTGCGCTGTGGTGTTCCGGGTGGCGTGAGTTGTGAAACGATTCCACTTGCTTTAAGATGCGTGAGAAAATCATAACTCAAATATTCACCTCCACGATCGGATCGTAGAAACTTAATCTTTCTGTTACGATGGTTCTCCACTTCATTTTGAAATTCCTTGAACTTTTCAAATGTTTCAGATTTATGTTTCATTAAATAGATATACCCATATCTACTTAAGTCATCTGTAAAAGTGAGAAAATAGCGATATCCACCGCGCGTCGAAATACTCATCGGTCCGCATACATCGGTATGTATGATTTCCAACAAGTCCGTTGCTCGCTCCATCATTCCGGAGAACGGGGTTTTGATCATCTTGCCCATGAGGCATGGTTCGCATGTGTCAAATGATTCAAAATCAAGAGAATCCAAAAGTCCATAAGAATGGAGTTTCTTCATGCGCTTTACACCAATATGACCTAGACGACAGTGCCACAAATAAGTAGTATTATCACTATCTACTTTGCATATTTTAGCCTCAATGTTATGGATGTGTGTTTCATCCCTTTCGAGATTTAGAAGAAATAAACCATTTACAAGAGGTGCATGACCATAAAAGATGTTACTCATATAAATAGAACAACCATTATTCTCCGATTTAAATGAATAACCGTCTTGCAATAAACACGATCCAGAAATAATGTTCATGCTCAACGCAGGCACATAATAACACTTATTAAGGTTTAAAACTAATCCCGAAGGTAAAACTAAGGAGAGCGTGCCGACGGCCATCACATCAACTCTTGATCCGTTGCCAACGCGCATCGTCACCTCATCCCTTGCAAGCCGCCGTCTATTCCGTAGCTCCTGTTTCGAGTTACAAATATTAGCAACTGAACCGGTATCAAATACCCAGGCACTACAACGAGGGCTAGTAAGGAAAACATCAATAACATGTATATCAAATATACCTTTGATGGTGCCAACCTTCTTGTCCGCTAAGTACTTCAGACAGTTGCGCTTCCAGTGACCCTTGTCCTTGCAATAGAAGCACTCAGTGTCCGGCTTGGGACCAGACCTGAGCTTCTTCTCAGCAGGGGCATTGCGCTTGCCGCCGCCCTTCTTGAAGGGCTTCTTTGCTCCCTTACCTTTCTTAAAGGAGGGCTTGTTCACCATCAACACATGATTATCCTTCTTGATGTCCACTTCCGCAGCCTTCAGCTTTGCGAAGAGCTCGGTGATCGTATCAGTGGAACCAATCTGATTATGAGTCACTACAAAACTTTTGTAGCTGGGAGGGAGTGATTGCAGAACCCTGTCAATATTGAGCTCCTCTGGAATCGTGCATTCCAGTTGCTCAAGGCGTTGAGTGTAGCCCGTCATCTTTATGGCGTGCTCACTAACGGAACTCCCTTCCTCCATCTTGCAGTTAAAGAACTTCTCGGAGATCTCATATCTCTCAGAACAGGCCTGAGTCTGAAACATGGTTTTCAGCTCCTCGAGAATCTCGAAGGGCCCGGGATACTCTTCAAAACGATTTTGAAGCTCCGGTTCCATAGCAAACAACATGGTGCTCTTAATCACACCATAATCATCTTTACGCGACTGATAGACAGCTTTCTCATCAGCCGGCGCAGTTGCAGCAGGGGGGTCACCTAACGCTTTCCCAAGGACATAGTCCTTTTGTCCGCCAGACAGAATGATTCTTAGATTGCGGAACCAATTGGTGAAGTTAGACCCATTGTTTCTAAGCTTTTCCTTCTCAGCAAAAACGTTGAAGTTGAAGTTGGATTTGGCCATGTGATCTACAGTATTTGCAAGTACAATTTAGACTATGTTCATGATAAATAGTTCAACTTAATCAAATTACTAGATGAACTCCCACTAAATTCAACATCCCTCAAGTTGTTTAGTGAACACGATCCAAATTCACCACACCTAATCCGATCATCACGAGAAGAGATGTGGTTTCAATGGTGGACAACGAAGTGTTAATCATATCATTCATATGACTCATGCTTAACCTTTTGGTTCTTGTGTTCCGAGGCCATGTCTGTACATGCTAGGCTCGTCAAGTTAGACCCAAGTATTTCCGCGTGTGCAAAACTGGCTTACACCCGTTGTATGTGAGCGTAGAGTCTATAGCACCCGATCATCACGTGATGCTTGGACACGACGAACTTTCGCAACGGTGCATACTCGGGGAGAACACAGTTTTTATCTTGATCTTTAAGTGAGGAATCATCTTATAATGCTACCGTCGCGATCTAAGCATAATAAGATACATAAAAGGGATAAACATCACATGCATATAACTTTATGTGACATGGTATAGCCAATCTTCGCGCAATGATCTCCATCTTGTGCGTTCCGGCATGATCTCCATCACTCCACCATGATTGCCTCCACCACGAATAACAACTACAACTATTGCTAACTACTTAGCGATAAAGTAAAGCTATTACATGGCGTATAAGAAGTTGACTCGCAGGTCAT
The DNA here is from genome assembly GCA_916181665.1 of Avena sativa. Classification (NCBI taxonomy): domain Eukaryota; kingdom Viridiplantae; phylum Streptophyta; class Magnoliopsida; order Poales; family Poaceae; genus Avena; species Avena sativa. Next base: position 46,909,710 of record OV702279.1, on the reverse strand, counting down.
ACACAATTATAAAAACAACCATATGGCTCCTGCCGGTTGTGTACTCATCGACATGCAAGTCGTGAAACATTACAAAACATGATCATCACATACAATATACACATCACATCTTGGGCCATACCATATCACAGAAAACACTCCCTGCAAAAACAAGTTAGACGCCTCTACTTTGTTGTTGCATGTTTTACGTGGCTCATGGGAGTAGATGCTAAGAACGATTCTTACCTACGGAAAGCCACAACGGTGATATTATGGTTGCCAAACTCCGGTGTTAATCCCATGACAACTATAGTGAGAGAAACTGACATCCACCAGCCGCATGTGTGGAACAAGCCACACGTCAAGTGCGGAGCCGGTCTCGCGAACGACGTCGCGTAAGGTTGGCCTGGACCGCTTCAATCTCACTATCCCGCGTCATAAGAAGAACACAAACAAGAGGCTTGCAACAGAAAACATCAACGCCCGCAACAACCATGTTGCGTTCTACTCGTGAAACACATCTACGCATAGATCTAGCTCTGATACCACTGAAGGGTTTCGCGGCATAGTAAATCAAAATTTTCTACGGAGCGAACAGAGGGAAGGCCAAGATCTAATCTAGGAGATGCAAACAACGAGATAGATTGGATTAGATCTTCATACCCTTGAAGATTCGCACAGCGGAACGTTCGTCGGAACGTGGGTGATGTAGTCGTACTCGCTTCTCCTCCTCGCGATCCGATCCGATCTAGCACCACAAGTGGCGGTGCCTCCGTGAGATGCACACGTGCAGCACCTCGACGTCTCCTCCTTCCTCGGACCAGCAAGTATGGTGGAGAGATAGATTGGATCTACAACACGACGGCGTGGTGTATATGGTGGAGAATTTCTGCAGCAGGGCTTCGCCTACAAACAGTCGGGAGGGAGAGAGGAAGGGTAGCAGGGCAACTAGGGTTGGAGGCAAGGTGTAGGGGGGAGGGGGCACACCAGCCCTCTATATATAGAGGGGGGGGCGGTCAGCCCTTGCCCCTCCTCTAGGCCTTGGGCCGGCGGCCAAGGGAGGGAGGAGTGGGGGGCAAGGACTCTCCCCTCTTCTAGAAACCCTATCTCTAGTTTAAACGATTTAAACCCTATAGGATCGGCTGGGCCCTATGGGGCCTTGTGCCCCTGGCCCAATGCAGCCAGGACACTCCCCCATAGGCCCATGCCCCGTTACGGAAGGTGGGGCCACGTTGGTCCCCTTCCGGAAGGTTCTAGAAGCTTCCGGTACAATACCGATTAACCCGGAACAATTCCGAACTCCAAAAACTGCATTGCCTTATATGAATCTTATTCTCCGGACCATTCCGGAACCTCTCGTGATATCCCGGATCCCATTCGAGACTCCGAACAAAAATCCATAAACCAATTATCCAATCTATCCTAGCGTCGAGACACGTTAAGTGTGTGACCCTGCGGGTTCGAGAATATGCAGACATGATCTTCTATCAATAATCAACAGCGGGGTCTGGGCACCCATATTGACTCCCACACATTCATCGATGATCATATCGGATGAACCACGATGTCAGGATTCAAACAATCCCATATATATATTCAATTCGTCTCGCGATATTTTACTTGCCCGAGATTCGATCGTTGGTACCGTCATACCTAGTTCAATCTCGTTCACAGCAAGTACTTTACTCGTTCCGTAATCTGATATCACTTTGTGATTAACTCCTTAACCACATGCTTGCAAGCGGTGTTGATATCGATTACCGAGTGGGCCCGAAGTATATCTCTCCGACTTGGGAGGGACAAATTCCATCTCAATACATACAACCCAACAGATACTTTCCGATCACCTGAGAGACACCTTTATGATCACCCTCTCATAGGATGACGTTTGATGACCTCAAAGCTTTCTTCCGATACCAGGGAGTTGTATTATCTCATGGTCTAAGGAATACAATATTTGACATAGGAAAAGCTTCGCAAAGATGAACACGATGATACGATCTAATTGCTTCGCTTAGTTTGGGTCTGTCCATCATATCATTCTCCAATGATATGATCTCATTATCAATTGACAACTCATGTCTATGGTTAGGAAACCTTAACCATCATTGATCAATGAGCTAGTCCATAGAGGCGTACTAGGGACACGGTGTTGTTCACAAACCACACAAGTATTAAAGTTTCCGCTTAATACAATTCTAGCATGGAATATAAACTTTATCATGAACAAGAATTATAATAACATATTTATTATTGCCTCTAGGGCATAATTCCAACACGTTATTCCGCTGCTTGAATTGTATTAATAACTGGATCATGAGATCCTTATTTGTGTAAGACGTTATGTATGGTTTGTAATGGATGATGTACTGTGATATCCAATCTGTTATGTCTCGCAAATATGGTAACCCTAGGATTGCGATGTATGGCATAACAGGCATCTGTGATTAAAAATCCGGGTGTTGACATACCACCCTTAAAAGAATTTAACTAGATTGCATCTTGGCTTACTTGGTGTCTCGATGTAGTTTCTCTGGGCAGTTGTTTGTGTAGTGTCCCTTATTACCACATTTGAGACAAGTGACAAGTTTGAGGTCCTTCCCAGGTTCGCTTGTCTTGTTCTTCTCTTTTTGTAGACAATCAGATGCATAATGGCCTAACTCTTTACAATTGTAGCACACCACATGGCTAATGTCTTTCTTCCTGGGGTTGGGGCGATTCCTCTTGTTCTTGGGTATCTCCAAGGCTAGGAGGTATCTTAGTTCATGTTCTTCATATTTCACCACAAATTCAGGAAACATTTCTCGGTTCTTAGAACGGTTCCGAGGATAACGTCCATGTTTCCGGTTTTGCTCACCAAAGTTGGTTATATTGTATGGAGGTGCATCATGAGATTTTAATTTGTCTTTATCATTCTTGGTGGAAGTTGTACCTTTAGGTTTATCATTGGGAGATTTGAAAAAAAAATCCATCTTTGACTTTTCATATGTGAAACTACAAGATAGATTTGGCATTGGACAGGGACACGATCAGTTCCTTCACATAGGAAACATGTAACCTGAGATATGGGGCATTCTCTAGATGGATGGCTTCAGGCACTGATTAGTATGCTCTTTATAAGTACTATGTCTCCATAGATTTTTCAAGCTTATGGTCTTGTCACAAGATCATCCTTGGTGTTATTTTTGTTATAGTCATTCTAAAGAGGTTTGTTGCTCATGTTGACCATCTGATTGGCCATCAATTGAAATAATTTATATTGGGATTCCAACACCTTTAGAATATTTGTGTATAACTTAGTGTCGTTGTGGTTGTTGGCTAAAAACTAGGTTGTCACTTGATTCAACTTAGTTTGGGTTGTTAGAAGTCGCATTGTCGTGGCCATCTCAAGGTTGATGTTAGAGTTGTGGTCTCTTAGAGAAGTTATATGCTTGGGTTGGATTGGAATTAGAATAGACAAAATATTCTTAGGTAAAGAATTCTAGTCATACACAACATTTCACACAAAGAAATTATGCAAGCAATATCAATCATGCATTCCATAACTCAAACAACAAGGTTCAAGCATATCTTAGGCAAACAAAATATTATTTTCATACTACATAGGTTTGTATGATCAATAAATGACCAGGAAGTCATTTTGAACGAAACACTTAGTATGGTTGTCCAGCTATAGGGTTTCACTTGAGATCATTCTATCCTTCATAGCTACTGCATCGGGAATGAGATCAAGGCGTCCTTGGTAGAAATTATGTCTCCTTGTCACAAAGTTCTAATGCAATGTCTATAATATTCCTCCTAAGTTGAGTTTCCTTAGTCTCCAAGTATTGAGTATTCTTCTTATCTTCCTTAAAGTCCTTTTGAGTATTTTGAAGTCTAAGTCTAAGTCTTTCTCCAAGTTGTTCGATGGATCTTCATGAATCACTTATTGGTGAGTTAAAGAATGACATATGAAGTTCCGAGTTGGTGAACATCCAAAGTTCCTTTGTCTTGTGGTTTTCTTCGTCCTTTTTGATTTTTTGATTTTGCCCAAATGAATCAAGATAGTTCCACGAAAGCAAATATAACCTAGTAAAACCATAATAGTAAGTTTCTCACCTTATGGTCTTTCCAAATCTTCTCGCTCATCTTATTTTATACTAAACTGGAACTTCTCCATTGATCTTGGGCTTATGTTCTTGATCCTAGAATGTCTTGTCCTTCTCCTTGAGTTGGGTGTGTAGCTCATCATTTCCTTAGTTGGTTTCTCCTATCATAAAAAATATCCTAAATAAAATTTCTAAGTCCTAGAACTATTGAAGAACAATTCTTCCTTCTGAAACATCACTTCATTTTTTTTATGATGGAGATATGTAGATCCAGCATGTTGAGGATGTCGAGAAGGACAATTCCTAGTAGGTGGTCTTGAAGTCCTTAGTGATGTTGAAGTTGAAGTCCTTAGCGATGATGAAGTTGAAGTCCTTGATGAAACTTAAGCTAAAGTCCTTTGTGATGCTGAAGCTAAAGTCAATTGTGATGTTGAAGTCCTTAGTGATGCTGAAGATGAAGACCTTGGTCATCAAATTTAAAAAGGGAGAGATGTAGAAACAAAACTGTATACTAAGGAAAGAATTTACAAGATTGTTCGTAAATTACTTGCACAAATGCAATTCATATTATTCTAAGGGGTTATGAAAATCCTAGCGTTACGAACCTAAAGGAAACGCAGTGCTATGATACCATATGTCAAGAACCGAACCATGTAAGGTACAAATCCCTGTGTTTACAGTGCTAGTCCCTGGATCGAATAGCTAGCACCCACAGTTAAGATGTAATATAAATAAACAAAGTTCATATTAAATCACATATCCAGGAATAAAAAAATAGTTCATTACAACTTACATAGCTCATATGGCTATCTTATTACAAAGCAACAAATATAACTACAAATCATGGAGTCCTTCATCTTCATGTGCCACAGGCAAACATGTCGGTTACAGACTCGTAATCCCTACTCACCATACTCCTGCAACATGATAAGTTACAGCCACAAGGGTCAATATATTTGAATTGTATTGGCAAGTGATACCATATTGATGTAGAGAACCTAACATCTATATGGATATATGGCTAAGTGGAGTTTTGGCTGGCCTTTGCATCAAGTAAGTTTTCCCTATCCTTTGTAAAATAGTTTTTCTATTTTTCCTCAACACTTCATCACACATGGCACTCTGGATACCCTCCAGGTGCTTCCCTTGCTCACCCAACAAGTTTTAACTTAGAGAAATTAGAATGATGAGAATATTGATTCTGCTTCATTGTCTTGATGCTCAAAAAGTTTTCCATAACCAGGGACACGACTAAGTACTTAGTTTTACCCTCTCAAGAGGTGGTGCACTTTCCCCACAAGACTCGACATGCATCGAGACGAGACTTTTCAGAAGTAATCCCTCAAACCATGTAGAGGTCCCAACCTGATAAGGTAGAGATCCATGTGTTTACAATGCTATTCCCTGGATCAATAGCTAGCATCCACAGTTTAAGATGTAATATCAAGAAACAAAGGTCATAGTACAACTTTATAACCAGGAATAAAATAATTCATTACATATTACATAGCTCATTTCGCTATCTCATTACAATGCAGCAGAAATAACTATATAGCATGGAGTCCTTCATCTTCAAAGTTCCACAGGCAATCATGTTGGTTGTAGACTTGTAATCCTATTCAACACACTTCACTAACATCAAACAAACCCGCAACATAATAAGTTACAGCCACAAGGGTCAATACATTTGAATTGTATTGGCAAGTGATACTATGGTAGAGTAGTGGTATCTATCATCTATATGCATTTGGCTAAGTGGATATTAGGCTTGCTTTGCTCAAAATAAGGTTTTCCTTATAATTTGAAAACACTAAGTTTTTGTTTGTCAAAATCACCCGAGGCATCTACCAATAAAATTGTTGATCCTTTAACCCTTGTTCAACCACAAGTTTTTAACTTTGAAATTGGGATGAGGAGATCCTTGATAGCTTCCATGTCTTGATGCTCAAATTTTCCATTGACGGGGACACGGCTAAGTACTTAGATTTTACTCTCTCGAGAGGTGGTGCACTTTCCCCACAAGACTCGGCATGCATCGAGACAAGATCTTTCAGAAGCCTTCCCTTAGACCAAATGGACGCGTTCCAAACCTATCACCCCCTACCACCAACTGTCCATCTGGCTAAGTTATTTAACACCTATATGATCCAGGCAGAGCCCATAATGCCATGTGGCTACACTTGAATCTTCTCAACATTTGACATCTCAAATCTCTTTGTTCCTGGATGGCTTTCCACAAGTGTGATACCAAGTTTTCCCTAGTATACTGGACTTGTGATACACAAGTTTTCCCCAATATACTATACTTGTGTAACCACTCAACACAAACCTTTCATTCCATTCCACCCAGGTGATTCTTTCACATAGTGTTTTTATTAAACAAAACACAAGTCATAGACTAAGAAATATTTCATAGCATGAATATAACCCACCCTTGATTTCTACTAGCTAGGCTAAGCATAGTAGTAGCAAGAATCTTAACTTAGGGAAAATTCTACTAAGGCATCATGTACTAGGATTTCCCAAGGCATAGTTTATACTTACAAAATTCCATGCAAGTCCTACCCAAAATATCACTAATGCATAGTGAAAATAATTGGACAAAAGTATGAAGCACCACTTGTCTTTTTGGTAGAGAAACTAAGTTCACTCCTTGATACTGCAATAGTCACACTCTTCAAAGTTCACTACAAGTCAATCAAGGCACAAATTCAAACTAGCATTCAAACAATTAATGACATAAAATAAATAAAACAAAACAATGCATGCAAAAGATTATTTTATTTGGAAAAGTGGTTTCTAATAGGCTATAAACATTTTAAAACACCTATTGGTCATTTGTAAAAGTGGCAAAACCATTTAAAATCAAGTCAGTGAAAATGGACATTTAAATCATTTTTGTTTTGCTAGAAATGATTTAAATGAAAGTAATAATTTCTAGTGTTAGCCAAAATGTTTTTTAAACGCAAATATTAATATTTAGGGTCAAAGTGTTTTAAAACAAATCCATTTTCAAAAGGTTTCACTCAAAACCATTTTTAAATCAAAGCAATAATTTTATTTTAGTAGAAATGCCTTTAAACAAAGTAATAATTTTCTAGGGTTAATTAAATACATTTTTAAATCCAAAACTTAGTGTTTAGGGTCAGAGAGTTTAAATTAAACCATTTGCAAAAGGTTTTACTCAAAAATTATTTTTCAAACATAATCAACAATTTTTTTACATTTGAAGAAAAAAATTCTATTAATTTCCATTTTCCATTTATTTGGTTAGTTTTTCTTAACGAAATTGAAATTATTAACTAAAGTGCAAATATAAATAAAGAAACAACTTTGCTGACCATGATAGATTTTTATCTAGGAAGAAGAGTCCTCTTAATATTTATCTAGCCATAAGGCACCCTTACTTCACTTTTTTATTTTGAAATGATTTTATTCAAGGAATAATTACTTGGTGTCACAAAATATACTTTTAAATCCAAAGTTGGTTTTTATGGTCAGTAGGTTCAAAAAAACTATTTCCAAAAGATTTTACCCTAAAAACATTTTTAGAATAAATTTTATATTCAAAATAGGCCTAAACATGTTTCTGCAAAAACAACTAATTTTCCAGAGGCAAAACCCTAAACTACGGGAATGGTTGCCAAGTTTGCATTTTTCTTCATCCAGTGATATAAAATTTGCAAACTTTGGACGTGTAGATCTAAAGTTATGAATTTTACAAAATCAAATCTCTAATAGAACAAATCTGGTTTTTAAAACAAAGTCTGGGCCACGTGGCGTGATCTAACTGGCGCGTACCGCTTCGGCTGGATCAAACAGTTACAGCCGTTGGATCTAATTAGATCTGTGTGGTTCAGATCATTGCGTACCTCTTCGTTTACTGATTCTATCGTGCCCATAGGATCGTGATCTAATGGCTCACAGGGAAACAACCAAGATCTGGCGGTACTGGGCGACGTCGAGCGGCGGCGCGCTCGGCCTGCGGTGGTCCGGTGCAATCAGGAAGCAAAGGAGAGAAGGGGGATGCTCACCAGATTCGCCGAAGCGTGTAGGTGTTCAGCGTCATCTTCGCAGGGACAGGGGCGCACGAGACTGTCGGCGATTGCTCGTCGGAGAAGTTCCTGGCGTCAGACACGTCCTGTTGTTGACGGGGGCGAGGCTACAAGGCATCGGAAGGCAAGCCGCTGGTCGCGTTAGATGCATGAGGCAGAGGCGAGTACACGTGTGTCAAAGAGAGAGAGGGGAGGTCAGAAGCTACCAGGGAAGCTCGACGGAGTTGGAGTAGAAGATGGCAGAGTTCAGTCGTCGATGTTGCCGATGATGTGAGGCATGCGCGGGAGAGAGGGAGGTACCGGGAGGTACGCCTGGTACTGGGGATCCCACTTGTTTTCTCTGGGTCAATGGGGATAACGGTATTGGCCGGAATTGGAGTTGGAGCTCGCCGGAGCAGTGGTGGTGTCGGCGATAAATTCTCGCAGCCTGGTGGCTCCGGTGGTGTGAGGTCTGAGGGGAAGGAAGTAGGGGGCGTGGGCACTTAAGATGGCTCAGTCTCTGGCGAGAATAACGTCGTCATTGATGCGAATTGAAGTGGATTAACCACGGACAAAAAATGGCAGCGAGGTGAGGGGCTAGGTCAGCGGGGTTGAAGAAAATGAACTAGCAAGTGGGGCTGCGTTGTCAGTGAATGAGTCGGGGTTTCGGTGGGGTGGCCAAGTCAGTAGCTGAGCGGGTGTGGGTTTGAGTAAGAAAACAATTCGTGGAGGGGGAGAGAGGTGGGCTGCGCTAGGCTTAGTTGGGCTAGTTGGGCTGGGTTCTGCTGGGCTGGTCGTTTCCCTTTTTTATTTTGTTTCCTTTTTCTTTTTACTTTTCTAATTTCTGTTTTGATTTTATTTAAATGTTTTCAAACTCAAATTGATTTCATATTTTTATCAAATCTCTTCTAAACGTTCAGTAGCTTTTAATACTGTTTATTAATGTATTTTAAAGTCCATTTTTGAATATTTTATTATATTCTCTATGTTTAAATATTTATTTAAATAGACACTTATCTTTATTTAAATAAGGTTGTTATATGTTTTCAAACATCTATATGAATTCCAATTTTTGCCAAACCTTTTTTAGTAGTTTTTTTATTCATTAGTTGTGAAATAATTCATTTTGAATTATTTAAAATATTGTAATATGATTTAATATTCATTTAAATTAGGCATTTGACTTTATTCAAATAAAATCAAATATGGTTTTAATCCATATAAATTTTATTTAAATAATTCTTTTATACTTTTTAAAATAATTAGATAAGTTTTAATCCACTTTGGGAAATTCCAATTTATTATTTTCTCATGATTTAATTAATAATTTACTTTAGGGATTTTGTGTCCTTTTAAATAGAATTTAATTTGGTTAACGCCATATAATTTTATTTGGATATTCTTTATCCCTTTTTTTTATTTGGATTATCTTTATTCCATTTGCTTATGGATTTAATTCAAGTTGAAATTGTCTTCTAAATAATTTCTTTGCAATTTATTATTTAGTTTAGGCAATTTGTCTTTAGTTAAATAAAATTGGATATTGTTCAATCCTTATGATTTTATTTAAATAATCTTTTACTTTTTTTATTATTCAATAACTGTCATTTGTTTATGGATTTGGCCAAGATTTAATTTGGCTTTTAAATATTCCTTATTTATTTCTTTCTTTCTTTGTCTCATAAAATCCATATCATTTTTTTATAGATCCAAAATTGGTGATTCCAATTTGTATGATTTTATTTAATTTTTTTTATCTTCTTAAATCCTTTTAGGATTAATTTGCTCATAATTTGGTATGGATTTTTAGATAGGAGCATTATTAGCTTTTGGAAATTATTTCTTTTTAACTTATTAAATTCATAAGTTTTTATCCATGGCTTTTTATAATATTTTTGTTTATCATTTAAAAATGTTTGTTGATGAATTTTTATATGGAACAAATCCTTAGTCTTAGAGAGATATTGGAAATGATTTCTTCCATTAGGGTTTTACGGTTTTGGTTTATTTTTCTAAGTGTTTAAATTTTAAGATACATTCTTTGATGAATGCATTTCACTTGATTGAAATTTTGTTGGATTCCATTTTCATTCAAAAAAATTTCAAGAAGGGTTTTGATTTTTCCATTTACAAACAAAAAGTTTCTTTTTACCCTAAATTTCAATAATTATTTATTTTGTTTATATATTTTTCACATTTCAAAATTTGTGAAATTTTGGGATGTGACAAACCACCGCGGATGCGTTCCATCTTATCATCACTACCACCCTCTGTCTGTTTGGCTGAGTTGTCAAAACTTAGTCGGTCAAGGCAGAGCCCAAATGCCATGTGGCTCCACTTGAAGCTTCACGACATGAACGTCTCCAATGTCTTTGTTTCTGGGTAGTCGTCCACAAGTGCGACACCTCAGGGTAAACCATAGACATGGGCCCTGGGTAACCACTCAACATAATCCATACAAGTCCCATTTCCACTCAGGTGTTTCATTAACATAAGTTGTTTTCATTAGTCCAAAAATACTTATATTTCCATAAGACATCATATCATGATTTCCTCCCTCGAATCTATATAGCCAGACTGAGCATTCTAATCTGACGATCTCTCCTATATTTCGGAAATACTACCAAGGTAAATACTATAGGATTAGCATAGCATAGTAATATACATAATAGTCCTATCATGCACACTACAAAAACATCACTAATGCAATATATAAAAGATAGGACTTTTGATGACCAAAGTATCACTTGCCTTTATAGTATAATATTTATGTACTCTCCTTGATATTTCGTATATCACACTCCTCAAAGTCTACAACAGTACAATCAAGAAAAAAGCACACACTCAAAACTAGCATCATAAAACAGTCACAAGAATACAATGAAATGCATGCAAGCATGCAACAAGATTATTTTATTTGAGAAATTTTTATAGCAAGGTTCTGAACACTAAAAACGCCTGCTGGTCCTTCTATACAAGTTGAATGCCAATTGTAATTATTTTTGTGCAAATGGATTATTGAAAGCATTTTCTTTTATTAGAAAAGCCTTATCCAATAGGACATTTGCTACTGGCATAAAAATATATATTTAATTTTTGATGTTGATGTTTCTGGTCAGAGGGTTCAATATATAACCATTTACAAAAGGATTAACTCAAAAATAATTTACACAACAATTTTTATACTCAAAATACTCCACAAATGGTTCTTTATAAAACATGATTTTAACCGACTCAAAAATACTAAATTATGGCTCCATTGTGTTCTACTCATTTTTTTAAATCCATAGACATATTATTTGCCAAATTTGGATAAAGAGAACATTTTCTATAATTATAAAACCATTAAAAAGTATTTAAAACATTATTTACTTAAAAAGTGACATTTTCTTGCAGAAATTTGTTCTTCACATTTTTATGAATTCATAGATATATTATTTGCTAAATTTGGATTAACAGAACAAAAGATATGAAATTTTTAAGATTGAAGAAATTTGTGCCTAGAATATCCGAAAATAGAAAAGATATGACACAAGGCATGTTCGAGGATATCCCTTCGTTGATGTGATCAGTTTTGAGCCTTATAATATAGATCGGTTGAGGGCAATAATGAAAGAAAATAAAAACAACAACAACAGGAGAAGGAGTACGTACGAAAACATACAGGATGAACTAGGCGGAAAACTGCTCGACAACAGCAAGCTTAGAACTAGTTCTAGCCATCAATTCGAAGGCTTCCTGTGTTGACGAAGTTGTCGAAAACACAGCAGCGTCTTGGCAGAAACGATGCAGTCTGTGGAGGTTTTTTTTGGCGGAGTTCCCAGCGGCAGCGTCCTACGTACCGAGCGGAGATCATCTCGGTCGTTATCACAGCGGGTCACCGACTGCACAATTAGATGATCTAATGAATAAAATTGGTGCGCACTATCTAGTGGCAAAGATAAGAGGAAGAATCAGGAGCTTAGATCCTCTATACCCGACAAAATCGAAGACGACGTCAGAACTTCGTAGACGAAATCCCAGCGGTGATGCGGCAAAAACGGTGATGGATCCGATCAGCGATTCCTCACAGCATAGAGGCACATTGAAATAGGGTTTTAATTCCCGAAATGGAACCTCCACTGATATACGAACAAGTTCCGTGTTGTATTCTAATAGAAAACGTTACTACGATTAAGTGGAATTTGCAACCATTCACGACACATACATGAACAGCTACAAGAAGATGATCAATCACGTGGATCGATCGTCCTAGATGGGCCAGGCTGGGTCGGCCCAGGTTGGTCGGTTCTTTTTTTAATTCGTTTATTTTTTCTATTTGTTTTTCAGATTTATTTTGTAGTCTTCATTTTGTCTATCCAAATTGATTCAAATTTTATTAAATATTTTTAGACAAATTTATATAAAATATAATCTGGTTGTTTAGTCTAATTAGAGTATTTGTAATATTTTTTTATAAAGTATAATTTATTTAGAAATTGAGCATGGTAGGTAGGCCTATATAGTAGATTTTCTTAATTCTTGCTTATTTCATATCTTTTGATTTAGAGCTCCAAAATGATCAAAAAAGTTTGTAAAGTTTTATAAAATAATAATTTATTATTATATATTATTTAAGTATACTTTTGTTTCGTTTAATTATGGATTTCGTCCACGTATTAAATGGACTTTGCAATATGTCTTATTTGGTTTTCTTCTTGTCTTATATAAATCATATCTATTGATATAGGTTCAAACAAATTTATATGGTTGCATTTAATTGTTCAATACTATTACGTATAATTTTAGAATACTTTGGTTCCATTTAAACATGGATTTTTCTATGAGCATAAATTGACTTTGGGAATATTTTCTTATTTATTTAATTTTATATTTTTCACAACTTTTTATCTAGGGACCCAAATAAGGTGAAATCAATTCCTATTGTTTTTTAATAATGTTACTTGTCATTATAGATCATTTAGGAATGATGTTGCTAAATTTTTATATGGAACATAGCCACATTCCTATATTGAACTTGATGGTGATTTCTCTTATCATTTTTCCATCCGTTTAAAATGCAAGTCCTTAAAGATGATGATGCACGACATGCATTTGAATTTTTGAAATCTTGTTTGTCACTTTCTCATTCAAAATTGTTTTAAGTAAGGTTTTGATGTTTCCAATTAGAAGAAAAAAGTTTTTTTCCTCCTAAAAAATTCATCCTTTATTTATTTTGTTTGTTTATTTTTCACATTTCAAAATTTAGAAAATTTTGGGATGTGACATATAGGGAGTGAATGTGGGATCCACTCACTTGTGGCCCATTCACTAAAGCCCATATAATATTAGTCACCGTGAGTCCGACTCACTACCTCATTCTAAATAGGGCTCAGGTCTAACCCAACCAGATTTCCGGTTCAGATCCAATCCGGACTTGCTCCCGCCCTTAAGTGTATGACCCCGCAGGCTCATGGCTAGTTGGACATGATTGGAGTCCTACTCTCAATTGATCAGTCAGTAGCGGCTCCTAGCAGAGCGTGCCGACTCCCAAGTACCAAAGAGTTATGGCGATTTGTCTTTCCAATGCGACTTATGTCCGAGTCCCTTTTGCCTCACGATATACTTTGTCATACTATAGGCGAATAACTGTCATCTCTTAAATAGTCCGACTCTCTTCTCGATCTGAGATAAGTGATTCATCCGACTAACTCTTAGTCGATCGCCTCGGTTAACACTTAACCGAATCGTGCATGGCCATGCTTTCCGAATCATATCATCCGAGAGGGCCCAAAGAATATCTCTCCAACTGGAGGGGGAAAATCCCATCTTCGTTATTCACATTACCCAGCTTGATTCTCAGTCGACCCGAACTGTGCCTTTATAACTGCCCAGTTATGGATCAGCGTTTTACATAACCTAAGTCGGTGATCCTTAACTCGGACTATGAACAACCTCAGGTCTAAGGATTACATTGATTGAGATATACAAATGACAACTTGTTCGTTGTACCTCAATATGGGTCAATCCAACTAGCTAAACTCTTAGCCTAATCTGTCTAAGTCGAAATAGCATCTCCATGCCCATGACAAATGGAACCGAGTCATCAGCCGACTTTCACATATGTCTAAGTTGTGTGTCCAGCACAACCTCGATGACCAAGGATATATAGTGCAAACAACATGAATGTATAGTTCCACAACCGAATCACATATTCAATGATACACATAAGATGTTTATATATGGACAACTTAATATCTTTATGAATACAATGGGAAATATCATCATACATTATTTCCTCTAGGGAATATTCCCAACAGTCTCCCACTTGCACTAGAGTAAATCTTCCAACATCACATGTCTAGGCATCTAATGCCCATAGCTCTTGGTTGTGCCTCATGCTTTGGCTGTGGTAGCGGCTTTGTCAATGGATCCACAATATTTTCATCCGTGTATACCTTGCATAACTTGATATCACCCTGATCCACGAACTAGCAAATCACGTGGTACCGCATGAATATGTGCTTGTTCTTCTGGTGTTGTCTAGGTTCCTTGGCTTGTGCAATTGCACCATTGTTGTCACAATACACTCTAACAGATTGGATGATCCCTGAACCACACAAAGATCCATGAGGAAATTCCTCATCCAAACAGCTTCCTTTGATGCCTCCGAGGCGGCAATATACTCAGCCTCTGTTGCAGATGTAGACACGGTCTCTTGCTTGGAACTCTTCCATCTCAGAGCCCCTCCCTTTATAACAAACACATACCCGGATTGCGAATGAGAATCATGAGATTCGGTAAGATAACTCGCATCAGTGTAACCCTTTACACTGAGTTCATCTTCACCTACAAAAACCAAAAACATATCCTTAGTACTTCTCCAGTACTTTAGGATATTTTTAGCTGTTGTCCAGTGGATTTCTCCAGGATCAGCCTGGTATCTTCTCACAACACTTAGAGCATAGGAAACATCTGGTCTAGTACAAATCATGGCATACATGATGGATCCAACTGCCGAGGCATACGAAATCACACTCATCCGACTTCTCTCATCAGTTGTCGAAGGACACCGAGTCTTGCTAAGTTTTACACCATGGGACATCGGTAAGAACAACTTCTTAGACGATTCCATGTTGAACTTCTTCAACACTTTGTCCAAATAAGTACTCTGACAATCCATTGAGCCTTCTTGATTTATCTCTATAGATCCGGATTCCGAGAATATATGTTGCCTCACCCAAGTCTTTCATTGATAAACTCCTTTCCAATGATTCCTTGGTTTATTGCAACATCTGGACATCATTTACAATCAATAATATGTCATCCACATATAAGATTAGAAAGTTTACTTTGCTCCTATGAAACTTGTTGTAAACAAGAATCATGATCACTCTTGATGAAGCCAAACGATTTGACTACCTCATCATAGCGAATATTCCAACTCCGAGTTGCTTGATTCAACCCATAAATGGATTTCTAAAGTTTGCCCACTTTGTAGGAATTAGACGGATCGATAAAACCATTGGGATGTATCATATACACGTCCTCGATTAAATTTCCGTTAAGGAAAGCTGTTTTGACATCCATTTTCCATATCTCATAGTAGAAATAGGCTGTTATAGCTAACATGATCCGAACTGATTGATGTCTACGCACACTTCTATTCTTGTAGACAGTGTTGGGCCTCCAAGTGCAGAGGTTTGTAGAACATCAGCAAGTTTCCCTTAAGTTGATTACCCAAGGTTTATCGAACTCAGGGAGGAAGTGATCAAAGGTATCCCTCTCAAGCTACCCTGCAATCAAGATAACAAGAAGTCGCTTGTGTCCACAATACACCCAATACACTTGTCAGGTGTTAAGGTGCACTAGTTCGGCGAAGAGATGCTCAAATACAAGTAATATGGATGATTATAAGAAAATGGTGCCAAAAAAGAGATTGACGGGGAGGAAGAAACTAAAGGAAATCTGAAATAAAGATAGCAGCAAGAAAACATGTAGCAGGACTAGTTGTAAACGCTGTTTCAATGCTTAGAGACAAGGCCTAGGGATCATACTTTCACTAGATGACACTCTCGTATAAATATCTTCTCTTCATGATACTACTCTGAACTACTCTCTGGTTGGATAACTCTAATCCACGGTAGGGCTACAAAAGCACTCCTTAATGTTCGCATTCCCCATCTAGATAAGCTCACACTGTCACCTTGAGCACTAGATGGTTCCTACAAGCACCACAATTTCATAGAGATATCCAACTCAAAATATAACTCATGATAAGTATTTATGTAATCTCTAGCCTAAGTGCCACACGGTGTGCACACTATCACCTTCACACACGTGGGGATAACCGGAGATTACAATCAAAGCACTTGAGTAGCAGAGTATATCTACTTGATTACAAAGCTCATGACCACAATAAGATCACACATAGAGAGAGAGATGAACACCTAGCTACCGGTTGAACCCTTAGCCTTGACGGAGAACTAATCCCTCCTTATCATGGGAGTCAGCAACAATGATGGAGATGGTGATGGAGATCGATGGAGATGGTTCCGGGGGAAATTCCCTGTCCCGGCAGGGTGCCGGAACAGAGACTTATGTCCCCCTGAATCTCCTCTTCGATGGTGGCGGCGCTACGGAACTTTTTGTGGAGATCTGATTCGTCTTAGGGTTTACGCCTCGGGGAGACGTATAAGTAGGCGAAAGGGCAAGGTCGGTGGAGGGCCAGGGGCCCACACCATGTGGCCGCGTGGCCAGGGGTGCCTGCGCCACCGTATGGTGTGGCTGCCCTGGTGCCCTCCTTCGTCTCTCCTTTGGGCTCCGTGTTGTGTCGGGTAAAATATTGACTTTGGATTTTGTCCCGTCCAATTTTGAGAATTTTTTTTTTGGCTTTTCTGAAACCAAAAACAGCATATAACAAGCAACTGGCACTGCGGCATCTTGTCAATAGGTTAGTTACAGAAAGTGTATAAAAATACCTCAAAGTGTAAACAAAACATGAGATAAATGATATAAAACAAGCATGGAGCATCAAAAATTATAGATACGTTTACGACGTATCAAGCATCCCCAAGCTTAACTCCTGCTCGTCCTCGAGTAGGTAAGTGATAAAAAGAATAAGTTTTTGAGGTGACATGCACCATCACAATCTTGATCAAACTATTGTAAAGCATTGATAGCTGGGATCAAAGTACTCTAAACATGAGCATGAAAGATGTCGTTCTAACAGTAAGACATAGCAACTACTCCCTCCGTTTCAGGGCTTAAGGCGTCCTCGTTTTGCGTGTTTTTTCTTTGACCAAGAATTACTCTAAATACGTAAAGAGTTTTGGTATAAAACTAGTATCACCTGAAAGTATTTTTCAATACGAATCCAACGGTACTAATTATGTATAATATAATCAAGATTTTGTTGCTTAATTCTTTTGGTCAAACTTTGCTTTGGAAAGCGTGTGCGCCTTAAGCCTTGAAATGGAGGTAGTATGTTGTAACATGAAAGGATATAAACAAGGATCGTGAATAACAATGCATTGATAGACATTTGTTTGTTCACATATATAAAACATAGCATGAGTGTTATTCATCTTGTCCCTCATGGAGTATCAAAACATAAATGCATAGGACACCTTCAAAGTTCATAAGGGTGACTAGATACAAATAGTTTAAGAAAAAGCAATATCAACATTATGAATCAATCAATATGTTTTGGGACAATGCACAAAGAACTAAGAATGACAACTATGCTCTCTTAATTGATGCATAAAGATAGAAGGTGGAGATTCAATATACAAGTAGGAAGAAAGGCCCTTCATAGGGAAGCAGGGATTTCAAGTTTCATAAAGAGCTTCCAAAAATTATGGTACTTGTTAGCTTTGAGCTCTCATTGACCCTATCATAAGCATATTGAAGTGATTAAGGTTAAAGTGAACAAAGTATGGAGTATATGCTTGACAAATCATAAGTTGGCAATCTCATGTCCCTTGAGTACGAGGGCCGTTCCTCATGCTACTCAACTTTAGTCACAAGCAAGTTCTTGTCATTGTAAGTATATTTGTATCATAAAGAACCGCCAATGGGGTATCTGAAGGGATACGGGTAGGCTACACTAGCGCAAATCAAAATTTTCTACCGCGTAAACCAGGAATACTGTTGTAACAGAGCACGGGATTACCACTAGACGCGCGGTTTCGGAACTTGATGAAGCGCATGGAGGCATTGTAGATGTTCTACGTCTCCTCCTTGTCCTCGTCCCACGAGCAGCTCCCCATGCGCGGCTCATCCAAGTGCCACACATGTAGCACCTACGAGGTATCCACACATGCGGGGTGGAAGCGTTAGACGCCGGATGGCTAGGTTCGCGCGTGCAATACAGGCGTGAGGAGTGGTGGCTAGGAGGAATGGTCTCACCCTGGTCAGCTCGCCGCACCCTCTCTTATATAGGCGTCCCTAGTGGGCTTCTTCATTAGCAGCCATTATTAGCCTAAGACTGGTCTAATTCAGATCTAATCCTCATTAGGCTTCCAGCCCCTTAAGTGTGTGACCCTATAGGTTCATATACGTATAGACATGACACGAATACACTTATTCTATCAATAGTTGGTAGAGGCCTCTAGCAAGACGTGCCAACTCCTAAATGCATACAAAGATCATATCGGACGAGCCATCACAAGGTATAGTACATGTATTTCCCTTTGCCTCATGATATTTGGTCTAGCTCCAAGCTGACCTCCCTTTCTTGATACTTTGATTCGGAATCCCTTTACTAGGTTAACTCATAACCATATGTAGCACGACCATGCATTTCTGGATCCGATCACTCGAGGGGCCCAGAGATCTCTCTCTCAAGTAGAGAGGGGCAAATCCCATCTCGATTGACTATGCCTTGCAGCATGCTTCAGGACAAACCCAAAAGCTACCTTTCTAACTATCTAGTTACGGAATAGCGTCTGATAGCCCCAAAGTAGGTCGATCCACATCTCAAGTACATGCAACAATCTCACGTCTAAGTACAAAACATACACAATGTGTAGAGAGAGCTGCAAGTCTAATTGCCAGTCTCAAGTTGGGTCAGTCCAACACCATGTTTATAACATGTGTCCACATCATTGGTTTGACATCTTCATGTGGATGACTTGCAAAACATAGTCATCAACCAATCGATGTGCTAGTCTAATATTCACGTGTGTCCTCACTTGAACTCCGACTAGGGACAACTATTAAATAACCATACAAGTAAAGAGTTTCACAAAAAATTCACATAATTTCCAATCAATAAAAGTTGCCTGATATGGATATTCAAGGAACATTACGATAACTCATGGATACATAAGAAATATAATCATCTCTATGATTGCCTCTAGGGCATATTTCCTTCAGTCTCCCACTTGCACTAGAGTCAATCTAGATTGTATCTAATACCTTTTGCTCTTGCATGTGCCTCATGCGTAGGTTGCGGGAGTGGCTTTGCAAAAGGATCGGCAACATTTGAGTCCATATGTATTTTGCATACGGTAACACTACCATCCTCAACAAACTCTCGAATCTGATGGTAACACATGCGAATATGTTTGTTCTTATGGTGCTGTCTAGGCTCCTTGGCTTGTGAAATAGTACCATTGTTGTCACAATAAACGTCCATGGGATTGGACGCGCCCTTAACCACACCAAGAGAGATCATGAAATTCCTAATCCAAACAACTTCCTTTATAGCCTCTAAGGCGGAAATATATTCAACTTCTGTTGAAGAGGAGGCCACCGTATCTTGCTTGGAACTTTTCCAACTCACAGCACCACCATTCATGACAAACACATAACCAGAATGTGATCTGGAGTCATCTGAGTCGTTAAGGTAACTCGCATCTGTGTAACCCCTTACACTGAGTTCATCCTCACCTCCATAAACTAGGAACACATCCTTAGTCCTTCTCATGTACTTAAGGATATTATTTACCGCTGTCCAGTGACCTTCACCTGGATCATGGTATCTTCTCGTAACACTTAGAGCATAGGAAACATCTGGGAGAGTACATATCATTGCATACATGATGGATCCAATAGCCGAAGCATATGGAATCCTGCTCATGCACTCACGCTCATCAGTAGTCGAAGGATACCGAGTCTTGCTGAGTTTTATGTCGTGAGACATGGGCAAGAACCCCTTCTTAGCCTCTTCCATGCTAAACCGTTTCAACACTTTGTCAATGTATGTACTCTGGCTTAATCCAAATAGCCTCCTTGATCTATCTCTATAGATCTTGATGCCCAGAATATATGCCGCTTCTCCCAAGTCCTTCATCGAAAAACTATTTTTCAACGAGGTCTTAACAGACTCGAGCATAGGAATGTCATTTCCAATCAGCAATATGTCATCTACATATAAGTTTAGAAATACCAGCGCTCTCCCACTTTCCTTCTTGTAAACACAAGGTTCTTGTTCATTTTTGATGAAGCCAAACTCCTTTACAACTTCATAAAATCAAATGTTCCAACTCCGATATGCTTGCTTCATTCCATAAATGGACTTTAGAAGTTTGCATACCTTTCCAGCATTGTTTGGATTGACAAAACCTTCGGGCTGCATCATATACATGTCCTCAGTTAGGATTCCATTTAGGAAAGCCGTCTTGACATCCATCTGCCATATTTCATAGCCGAAATGTGCAGGAATCGCTAGAATAATCCGTATAGATTTAAGCATCGCTATGGGCGAGAAAGTCTTACCGTAGTCAACTCCTTGAACTTATCGAAAACCTTTTGCAACAAGTCGAGCTTTATGGATGTGAACATTTCCATCCATATCAATCTTATTATTATAGATCCATTTGTACTTGATGGCTTTAAAACCATCAGGCAGGTCAACCAAGTTCCAAACTTGATTGTCTCCCATGGACTCTATCTTGGATCTCATGGCGATCAGCCATTTCTCAGAGTCTGGGTCCACCATCGCTTCTGCATAGGTCGCATGCTCATCATTGTCTAACAATAATAAATCCCGTGTTTCGCGGAGCCTCGCCGACCTTCGTGGTTGTGGTGCTTCTATAGCCACGGGTTCCTCAACTTGTTCTGCTACAATAGCATCACTCGTAGAAGCCTCCCCGACAGGCTCATCTTGAACTTCTTTAAGCCGCACCGACCTTACGCTTCTTCCCTTTGTGAGAAACTCTTTCTCTAGGAAAACACCCCTACGAGCGAACAACACTTTGCCCTCTTTTCGGTTGTAGAAGTAATACCCTAAGGTTTCCCTCGGATATCCCATGAAAATGCACTTATCCGATTTGGGTGTTAGCTTGTCCGACTGAAGCCGCTTGACAAATGCATCACAACCCCAAATCTTTAGAAAAGACAAATTGGGATTCTTTCTAGTCCACATCTCATATGGTGTCTTAACTACGGATTTAGATGGTACCCTATTAAGTGTAAAAGCTGCCGTTTCTAGAGCGTATCACCAAAATGATAATGGTAAATCCGACTGGCTCATCATCGATCGAACCATGTCCAACAAAGTTCGATTGCGCCATTCGGAGACCCCGTTTCTTTGAGGCGTTCCAGGCGGCGTGAGTTGTGGAACAATTCCGCAACCCTTAAGATGATTGCTAGATTCATGACTCAAATATTCACCTCCAAGATCAGATTGCAAGGCCTTTATTTTATTGCCACATTGATTCTCTACCTCACTCTGAAACTCCTTGAACTTTTCAAAAGTTCCAGACTTATGCCTCATCAAGTAGACATAACGATATCTACTAAAATCATCAGTAAAAGTAATGAAGTAGTGATATCCTCCTCTGGCTGTCGTGCTCATTGGTCCACATACATTAGTATGTATGAGTTCCAACAAGTCTGTCGCTCTCTCGGGTAAACCTGAAAAAGGAGAATTGGTCATCTTTCCAAGTAAACAAGCCTGACATGTCTCGTATGATTCAAAATCAAACGAACTTAGAAGACCATCACCATGGAGCTTCTTCATGCGCTTTTCACTTATATGCCCCAAAAGACAATGCCATAAATAGGTAGGACTCAAATCATTAGGCCAAAGCCTTTTATCACTAACATTGTAAACAGATGCATCATAAAGATTTAAAATAAATAACCCATTCACAATGGGAGCATTAGCCATAAACATATCATTCTTAGAGATTACACAACCATTGTTCATACTCGCAAATGAATATCCATCCCTCATCAAACATGAATGTGATAAAATGTTTCGACCCATACTTGGAATGTAATAACAATTATTCAACTCCATAATAAATCCAGACAGAAGGTGAAGTTGCATGACGCCGACGAACAATGCAGCAACCCTTGATTTATTTCCGACGCGAAAATCCACTTTTCCTTTCTGCACTTCTCTAGTCCTTATTAGCCCCTGCATCGAATTGCAAATATGAGCAACCGATCCGGTATCAAATACCCAAGAGTTAACATAGGAATCAGCGAGAAGAATGTCCACAACATTTACAACAAGCGTACCTAAGTGGGAAGTACTCTTACTTCCTCTCTTCTTCAAAGAAGCCTTGTACTTGCTGCAGTTTCTCTTCCAATGCCCATGTTCATGACAAAAGAAGCACTCAATGTCTTCTACAGGTCCAGCCTTTTGCTTGGGTGCAGGCTTAGGGATCGTATCCTTAGCCTTGCCCTTCTTATTCCAAGAAGTACCCTTTTTCTTGAAGCTAGGCTTGTTCTGCACAGCCATCACATGGCTATTCCCTGCACACTTCTTCATGTCACTTTCTGTTGTTTTTAGCATCCCACATAACTCATTAAGGCCCTTCTCCACCCTATGCTATGGTAGTTCGAAATGAACTGCCCATAGCTAGATGGAAGAGACGCCAAAATGAAGTCAGTAGCCAACTCTTGGCCTAGTGGAAAACCAAGCTTTTCCAAAGTCTGACTGTAACCAACCATTTTGATCACATGAGGGCCTACAACTGCTCCCTCTACCAGCTTGCATTCCACAAAGGACTTGGCGACATTGTACCTCTCAGTCCTGGCCTAAGTCTAGAACATGTCCCTAAGCGCGACGATCATATCTTACGCTTCCTAATCCTCAAACTTCGTTTAGAGTTTAGGTTCCATGCATGCAAGCATAAGAAAGCTAACCTCAAGAGAATCATCACATGCTCTCTTGTAGGCATTCTTAAGGGAAGCAGATGCATTATCAGCAGGTTCATTGGGGAATGGGGTATCCAGAACCGTTTACTTTTTATCAGACCTGAGAACAATTCTCAGGTTACGGACCCAGTCCAAATAGTTTGTTCCATTAAGTTTATCTTTGTCAAGAATCAAACGCAAAGAAAAAGGTGATGCAGTGTTCAGTGCCATTGATCTACAACAGGAAACATGCAAAATACTAAGCCATGTAACCATGAAAGAGTAAAACATATTAAACAATTTAATAGCATATACTCCCACTTAAATCAATATCACTCTATTGATAATAAGTGATTCAAGATCTACAATTAACAAGTCAACTAGTGAGCTTTAGCATCACTGCTAGAAGGCAAGGTAAATTGGTAAGCAACACTTGATAATCATAACACATATGAATCTTTATAAGACCCCACCTTTATAAAGGTAAAGGTCCCTGTGATTGCAATGCTAGTCCATAGATCAAATGCTAGCATCCACAGTTTAAGATGAAGTACACAGAAACAAATGTCATTATTACATCGTCATTCGAGAGATAACATAGTCTTTTACAACTCCATAGCCATAGGCTAGTACAAGAGTTTAACTTAACAATATAAATAAAAGTATTCATCTTCATGTGCCACAGGGAAGCATGTTGAGTGTAGACTCATAACCCTAATCCTCATCAGAGTAACCTGCAACATCACAAGTTACAGCCATAGTGGGTCAATACATTGGAATAGTATTGGCAAGTGATACCTTAATAGAATAATAGTATCTATATTCTACATGAATTTGGCTAAGTGTAGCTTAGGCTTGCTTTGCTCAAAATAGGTTTTACCTATCAGTTGAAAACACTAAGTTTTTGTTTGGCAAAACTCCCAAGGAACCACCAATAGACATTGATGAACCTTACCCTTGTTCAACCATAAGTTTTTAACTTAGAAATTGGGATGAGGAGATTCTTGAATGCTTCCATGTCTTGATGCTCAATTGTCAATTTCCGGTGACATGACTAAGTACTTAGATTCTTCCTTCTGAAGAGGTGGTGCACTTTCCCCACAAGACTCGACATGCATCGAGACAGGACCTTTCAGAAGCCTTCCCTTAGACCAGAATGGACGTGCTCCAAACCTATCACCCCCTACCACCAACTGTCCATGTGGCTAAGTTATTGCAACCTATATGATCTAGGCAGAGCCCATAATGCCATGTGGCTGCACTAGAAGCTTCTTAACATATGGCATCTCAAATCCCTTTGTTCCTGGGTGGATTTCCACAAGTGTGATACACAAGGTAGTCCATAGATATGGGCCTTGTGTAACCACTGAACATAACCCAAACATACCATTCCACCCAGGTGATTCATTCACTTAGTTGTTTTATTAAGCAAAAACACAAGTCAAAATACTTAGCAATATTTTCCATAGCATGTATATATTCCACCCTTGGTTGCTGCTAGATAGGCTAAGCATGGCAATAGCAATTATCTTAACTTACAGAAAATTATAACAATTCTAAAACTACTAGGATTTCCCAAGCATAGCATATAGATACTTTGCAAAATTATCATGCAAGCCCTATATAAAATATCTCTAATGCAAAGTCAAAATATTGGGAGAAAATTATGAAGCACCACTTTCCTTGGTATTTGGGGGAGTAACAACAATCCTCACAGTCACAATCACCACTAGCACCAAAATCTACACATAAAATGATAGCACCAAATTCATATTTCAATAATCAAGAAAAAATATATGAATGCATGCAAATGCCATGTGATGATTTTTCTAAACCAAACAAGACAAGTAAAACAATACTGATCACTAATCTAAACATTTATATTACAATTAAACTTAATTTGGCTTTTAAAACATTTTCCAAAAAAAAATTATACACCAAATAGGCCTAAAAATGTCTCTACATAAAATTCTATTTTAACAGAAGCAAAATACAAAACCAATCCTACAGATGTGTAGTATTTATTTTTTTTATTCCATTCATATCTTATTTGCATGTTTTGGATAAACAGAACAAAAGTTATTGAATTTACAAGTTTAATATTTTAATTGAATCAAATCTGAATTTTAAATCGAAAATCCTGACACGCGGCATCGTCTGATTAGCGCATACCGGTTCGCTCTGGATCACACGTCCTCAATGTTGGATCTAACTTAATCTAACGCACCAGATCGAAACTTACCCCTTCGCTTCAGATCTAATCTACACCATTAGATCTAATCCTAAGTCTCAGATCTATGCGTACCCCTTCGTGGTTGATTCTAATCTTGACCGCTGGATGTAGATCCAGCGGATCTAATCACTCTGCCAAGAACTAGCAGCGCAAATGGCGAGCAGAGGCGGCGGCGGTTCTGCCAGCGATGAACTGGCGGCGCTAGGGGTAAGTGGGGGTGGGGTTGGGGTTGGTCGTTACCAAAGCGTGGGAACGCGGCGATGACGATGGTTGACACGGTGGATATGCGGGCATGTGGGACCGTCGAAGAATTCCTCACCAGAGATGCTCCAGGCGTCAGATGCTCGAAGTCGTCGACAGAGGCGAGCCTACAGAGTGCCCACGAACAAAACAAAGGCATTAGCGTGAGCGCGAGGGGACAGCGAACTTGGCAAAGCAAACCAGAGATGAGGGGGTGGTCAGACCTCACCGTAATCGGCGTGATGGGAAATGGAGCGGATGCCGAGGGGGTTAATTCGTGGGGGCGAGGGGTGTTGTCACGCCGGAAACCAAGAGCAGTAAAGAGGATTGAAGGGGGAAACGGCAGCAATGGAGCGGGTTGTCGCGGCGTTGATTGAGGACGAAGAGGCGACGTGGAGGTGGGGTCCATCTGGCAGCGAGGGGGTGCAGCGCAGGCGTGGTTAGAAACAGAGAGGGGGATGGGGTTTCCCGGGTGGGCTAGGTGGGCTGTTTAGATGGGCCGCGGGTTGGGTTGGGCTAGTAAGCTAGTTAGGTTTATTTTTTTCTCTTTTTCGCCTTTTCTTTTTCTGTTTTGATTTTCTGATTTGAATTTGAATGGCTAAATTAGATCTGTTTGAATTCAAATTTCTTTTGGATTTTTGCAGTGAAATCCTTGTACTCAAATGAGTGTAAAACCTTACTGTTTAGTCCAAAACACTTTGACATAAAGGAAAATAAAATAAAACCATGCCTTAATATGATTATAGATAATAGGCATAAAGTGGTTTTGTATATGAATTTTGTTTTGAGAATTTTTGTGCAAGC
This sequence comes from Avena sativa, assembly GCA_916181665.1. Lineage (NCBI taxonomy): Eukaryota > Viridiplantae > Streptophyta > Magnoliopsida > Poales > Poaceae > Avena > Avena sativa. The sequence continues at coordinate 46,883,257 of OV702279.1, read as the reverse complement.
TTTGCATTAATATTTGAAATATTTCTGATCATAACAAGGTATTCTCATACTTTGAGAGTAAAATAGAACCATTGCCATTCTAGCATAAAATAATAGGCAAATAAATGGTTTCTCATTTTGAAATCTTGTTTGAAAATAACCAAATGCTTATGAATGCATGAATGATATGCAAACTTTTCAAATTATGATTTTTGGGATGTTACAAATCTAACCCCCTTAAGGTGAATCTCGACCTTGAGATTCGGATTGGCTAGCAAATATGTGAGGGTGGTATTTTCGAAGATCATCTTATTTTTACCATGTTGGTTCTTCCTCAGAATGATGGTTCCACTGAACTTTGCAGAATTTGATAGTCTTTGTCCGAGTAACTCTTTCTGCAGTCTCAAGGATCTTGATAGGCTTCTCCTCATAGGTGAGATCACTTTCCAATTGGACCTCTTCCAAAGGTATAGTATCGTTCAAATAAGTCTCCTCCATCTCCGGATGGCATTTATTTAGCTGACTTACGTGAAATACATTGTGAACGGCAGATAATGATTCAGGCAATTCAATCTCATATGCTACTTCTCCTGTACGGCTCAGAATCTTGAATGCCCAACGTATCTTGCTGCCAATTTTCCTTTGACTCCAAATCTCTTCACTCCACGAAGTGGTGACACTCTAAGATAAGCTCTGTGACCCACCTGATAGGTGACTTCCCTATGCTTTGGATATGCGTAGCTCTTTTGTCGGGATTGTGCTATCTTCAATCTATCCTTTACCAACTTGACTTTATCTTCAGCTTCCTTGATTAGTTCTAGCCCGAACAAGTTTCTTTCTCCAACAACATTCCATGGCAATGGTGTAGTACACCTTCTCTGATAGAGAAATTCAAACGCTGCCATCTCAATACTGGCTTGATAGCTGTTGTTGTAAGAGAATTCTACGTACGGCTGACTTTCATCCCAACTAGCACCATAATCTAGGGCACATGCCCTCAACAAATCTTCTAGAATGTGGTTGGTCCTTTCTATCTGTCCATCAGTCTGGGGATGAAAAGCAGTGCTGAATTCCCATCTCATTCCCAATGACTCATGCAGTTGCCTCCAAAAATGGGAAGTGAATTGAGTTCCCCTATCACACACAATACTCTTGGGGTACTCCATGCAGACACACAATCCTATTCATATAAATCTTGGCTAACTTAGAACTTGTATAGGTTTTCTTCACGAGTATGAAATGAGCCACTTTAGTTAGGCGATCTACTATGACCCAAATGGAATCATATCCCGATCCAGTCCTTGGCAGTCCAGTGATGAAATCCATGCCAATCTTGTCCCACTTCCAATCAGGAATAGGTAGTGGTTGTAACAATCCTGCTGGCTTCTGATGTTCCGCTTTCACTCTACTACATACATCACACAAAGAAATATGTTCGGCGATGTCCTTCTTGAGATTATTCCACCAAAATCTTTCCTTCACATCCATGTACATTTTGGTGTTACCCGGATGAATGGAATACGGTGAGTTGTGTGCTTATTGTAATATCAGTTTCCGAAGCTCCGGATCTTGCGTAATGCAGATACGTTTTCCATACCATAAAGTACCCTGTTTGTCGTCATGGAATCCTTTGGCTTTCCTTTCCTAATCTTTTCCTTAATCTACTCAATTTCCTTGTCTATATTTTGGGCTTCCCTGATTTTCTCCAGCAAGGTGGGTTGAACATCCAATGACATGAGATGTCCTTCAGGCACTATCTCCAATCTAAGATCTTTGAATTGGGCACACAGATCATCTGGCAACTCTCCCTTAGTAAGGCCATTCACAAATACCTTATGGCTTAGTGCATCCGCTACAACATTTTCTTTACCGGGGTGGTATTGCAAACTCAAGTCATAGTCCTTGATGAGTTCTAGCCATCTTCTTTGTCTCATGTTGATTTCTTTCTGAGTGAAGATATACTTCAAACTTTTGTGATATGTGAACACTTCACATCGCTTTCCCAAAAGATAATGTCTCCATGTTTTGAGTGCATGGACGACAGAGGCTAACTCTAAATCATGAGTAGGATAATTCACCTCATGAGTTTTGAGTTGTCTCGAGGCATAAGCCACAACTTTCCCTTCTTCCATCATAACTACACCTAATCCTTTGTGAGATGCATCACAATACACTTAGAAATCCTTCTCCAAATCTGGCAGACATAAGACTGGTGCTGTCACTAGTCTCTTCTTCAACTCTTGGAAACTGAGTTCACATCCTTTAGTCCAATCAAATTCCTTGTCTTTCTTAAGTAACTCCGTCATTGGCTTAGCTACCTTTGAGAAATTCTCAATGAATATTCTATAGTATCCTGCCAAGCCAAGGCAACTACGAACTTCTTTCACTGACTTAGGAGATTCTCATTCAGTTACAGCTCACACTTTTGTGGGATCAACTGCTACACCATCTCCTAACACAATATGTCCAAGAAATCCGACTTCATTCAACCAGAATTCACACTTGCTGAATTTGGCATATAGCTTATGTTCTCTAAGCTTCTCAAGTATCAATCGCAAATGTTCCTCATGCTCTTCATTGCTCTTGTAGTAGATCAAAATGTCATCGATGAAAACGACAACGAACTTGTCAAGAAATTCCATGAGCACCTTGTTCATCAGATTCATGAAATAGGCTGGTGCATTTGTCAAACCAAATGGCATCACGGTGTACTCATACAATCCATACCTAGTGGTGAAAGAAGTCTTAGGTATGTCTTGTTCCCTTATCTTTAGCTGAAAGTAGCCTGAACGGAGATCAATCTTTGAAAACACACGGGCTCCTTCTAACTGATCAAACAAATCATTGATTCTGGGCAAGGGATACTTGTTCTTGATAGTCACCTTATTGAGTGAATGGTAATCTATGCATATCCTTTGACTTCTATCTTTCTTTTCAACAAACAAAACTGGTGCTCCCCAAGATGAAGAACTTGGTTGAATAAATCCTTTCTGCAACTATTCTCCAAGTTGTTTCCTGAGTTCCTTCAACTCATCAACTGACATCTTGTAAGGTCTCTTTGCTATTGGTCCTGATCCTGGCAGCAAGTCAATCAGAAACTCAACATCCCTATCTGGTGGCATTCCCGGCAATTCCTCCGGAAACACATTCGGATATTCTCTCACAATTAGCACACTGTCTATGCTAACCCCCTGAAGAGAATTTAGCTTACTCCCTTTTGATTCAAAGTTAGACTTGAATCTAATCCTTTTATTATCCGGGGTTGTGAGTGTAACGGTACGGTTGGCACAATCTAGTACTCCTTCATACTTGGTCATCCAATCCATTCCCAAAATAACATCCAATCCTTGGGAATCTAGGATTATCAAACTAACTGGAAACTTATGCTTTCCAAATTCTATTACTAGATCATGACATCCAAGACTTACTATCGTATCTCCACCAGGAGAACTTACTTTTATAGGACACCCAATATTTTCAGTTGGAAATCCATTTCTATCAACAAATGCTCTTGATATGAATAAATGTGACGCGCTAGTATCAAAAACAACAAGTGCTGGAAAAGAATTGAGTTTTAACTTACCAGCCACAGCATCAGATTCCTCATATATTTCTTCCACATTGATGTGGTTCACTTGTCCCTTTTGGAAAGGGTTGGGCTTGGTGGTTCCTTCAACCTTCTTTTCTGGGCACTCATTTGCATAGTGTCCCCTCTTCTTACACTGAAACACTCAACCTGACTGATATCTCTCTTTGTAGGCTGACTTCCACTTCCACTTCCACCTCCATTGTGGTGGCTCTTGTGTCCACTCTTGTGGTTCTTATACTTGTCATTATCATGACTTCGGTGATGCTTGTTGTCATGATGGAGGTTATGGTTGTGGTGGTTGTTGTACTTCCCATGTTTGTGGGATCCATAATTCCCACTATCATCATGATGGTAACGCTTGTGACACGATCCCGAGCTGTTCTTATCAAAGCTACGCTTCCTCTTTCTGCTCTCAACCTGTTTCATCTTGCTTTCCAAGATGGTAGCCTTGTCACAAAGTGATTGGTAGGTTGGAACATAGGCAACAGACGGCTGCAGGTTCAACTCATCATTCAGTCCTTCGAGGAATTTTTCCTTCCTCTTGGCATCTGTATCAACTTCATCCGGTGCATAACGCGCCAGATTGTTGAATTCCTCAATGTACTCATCCACACTACGGTGACGTTTTTTCAGATTGTGGAACTCCTTTTTCTTCAAATTCATCACTCCGAATGAGATGTGAGCTGTACGGAATCCATCCTCAAAGATAGCCCAAGTCACATCCTCAATGGGTGTGGTGATCTGAAAGTTGTCCCACCAAGTTGCTGCTGGCCCTTCAAGAAGATGTGCTGCGAACCTGACCTTTTCTTAGTCGGTGCAGCCAACAGTCACTAAGTCCTTGTTCACTTAACATAAACAGTCATTGGCTACCATTGGATCAGTGGTTCCCGAGAAGTTTGCAGGCCTCAGTCTTAGAAATCTGGTGAGCATGTCAAATCCTGGCGGATTATTCTGGTTTTTGTTGTTTTTGTTATTGTTGTTGTTGTTATTCTGGTTCTGGTTCTGCATGAAGGTTGTCATCATCTGCATCAGTTGAGCTTGCGCTGTCATCAACTGTTGCATCTCGGGAGTGACGTTGTTGTTGTTATTTTGGTTGGGGTTGGCACGTCGAGGAGGCATCTGTGGTTTTAATAAGGATAAGAATGAGATACCCATAGATGCTTAACATGCACAATACATCATATAGAACCATCAGAATAACCAAGCATCAAAATAACATAGAGTTTGAACGACATAAACAACAAATTTTGAAAACACAAACACACCATAGCAAGCCATCCACATGTTGGATGGTCATTGCGACTCAATAATCAAAGTACGGTAGATGAAAGTTAATCGAGTAGTCTACGCTACTCCTCCACATCAATCTCCACATCAACAAGGGTAATACCTGCATTCTCCATGGCGTTCTTGTACTCCTCACACTAGTAGTCAAGGCCTCAATCGTGGCCCTAAGAGCCCTCTTCTATGAGCAAAGCCTCTCGATCACTCCCTGCTGATGCTCAAGATCGAAGTCCTTGGCCTCTAACTCTTCCTTCATCTCCCGGATCTTCTTGTTCCTGTCTTGGACTCTTTTCTCCTGGCTCTTGAACTTCTTGTCCTGGCTTTCAAATTTGTCCTCCATTTCCTTTACAATCTCGTCTTGCTCCGCGAAGAGCTTGTCCTTCTCTCGAAGCTGAACCTGGAGCTCGTCATTGCTAAGCATGACGTTGGTCCTATCAGTATCAAGGTGTCTAGTAAGACCCTCTAGCTCCTGAAGGTACAGACGAATCAGCTCCATCATCTCTCTAGTAGCATCCTCGTACTCTATAGCCTCACCATCCTTGTTGCGTATCCCGAAGGGGTGAAAGTAAAGACCTATAAGCTCGGTGGTGTGTCTCCCTACCAGGCGTCCGAGTAACTCCTGCATGACTACATCTTAGCCTTTCTCCTTGTCGTCATGAATCAGCTTGAAAGTGATGGCTTCCGTGGGTGGCTCTGCCTGGCATCCCGGCTGTGTGACTCTGAAGCCCCATATGTCCTTCCTCTCAAACTTGGTGAGTTGTAGTGTCGTGATGCTAGGAAGTGGAAGGTTGAGGACACTAGTGAGCTCAATGAGACGAGTACCAAAACAAGTTCCCTTGAACTCCTCAGCCGTGCTGATAACAACATTAGGCATCTATTTTTATAAGATAGAGAAAAGTTAGAACCAACACAACTAGAAAAACTTTACAAGACAAAATATCAGAAGCACATGTTTTAGCAACAAACACACAAGTCATGGCATACACAAATCCATTACAAACAGCAAAGGTTCAGTATAACTTAGATAAATTTTTGGAAGCAAAACGATAAGTGTGTTGGTCCAACTAATGAAGTACGTCACAACTCTAACTCACTAGACAAAATAGCTATCATGGCATCTTTAGTGGCCATCTGTCTATCTTGTTCACAAGACTCCCACATTAAGTCTATGATGTCTCCCCTTAGTTGTTGGTTGGTCGTCTCTAATTCTTGGGTATGCTTCTTTTCTTCTCTAAGGTCATTTTGGGTGTTGAGCATTCTGCACTTGAGTCTATCACCAAGCTCCTTGATGGCATTCCAAGCTGCATTTCTTGCAGATTCAAAGAATGTTGTGTGCATTTCAGAGTTGGTGACCATGCAGAATCCTGACTCCTTGTGGTTGTCTTCCTTGTTTTTGTACAAGTGAAGTTGCACCCACCAATACTCTTCTCCTTCATCCATCACAGGGAATCCTTTGTGCATAGCTTCACCATGTATCCCCATGGTAACCATAAGGTTCTTGAGTGCCTTGGGAAACTCAGTCTCACACTCCAAAGTCATGGTCATGAGTGGTCCCTTCCTCATGGCTTCGTTGATGGAGTTCATCTACAAGTAGAGATGAGAAATAAGATTAGAAAAGTTTACGAGAAGAAAAAGACAAGTGTGGAGATTTTCCAAAGTGCTGAAATTTTTCCTTAGTGGTTTCTTAGTCTAATCCAACCTAGGGTCATAATCCTAGATGCAACACAGTGCTCTGATACCATCTGTAAGACCCCACCTTTATAAAGGTAAAGGTCCCTATGATTGCAATGCTAGTCCCTAGATAAAATGCTAGCATCCATAGTTTAAGATGAAATACACAGAAACAAAGGTCATTATTACATTGTCATTCCAGAGATAAAATAGTCTTTTACAACTACATAGCCATAGGTTAGTACAAGAGTTTAACTTAACAATATAAATAAAATTCTTCATCTTCATGTGCCACAGGAAAGCATGTTGAGTGTAGACTCATAACCCTAATCCTCATCAGAGTAACCTGCAACATCACAAGTTACAGCCACAGTGGGTCAATACATTGGAATAGTATTGGGAAGTGATACCTTATTAGAATAATAGTATATAGCTTCTACGTGAATTTGGCTAAGTGTAGCTTAGGCTTGCTTTGCTCAAAATAGGTTTTACCTATCAGTTGAAAACACTAAGTGTAGGTTAGGCTTGTTATTGCAACCTATATGATCTAGGCAGAGCCCATAATGCCATGTGGCTACACTAGAAGCTTCTTAACATATGGAATCTCAAATCCCTTTGTTCCTGTGTGGCTTTCCACAAGTGTGATACACAAGGTAGTCCATATATATGGGCCTTGTGTAACCACTCAACATAACCCAAACATACCATTCAGCCCAGGTGATTCATTCACTTAGTTGTTTTATTAAGCAAAAACACAAGTCAAAAGACTTAGCAATATTTTCCATAGCATGTATATATTCCACCCTTGGTGGCTACTAGCTAGGCTAAGCATGGCAATAGCAAGTATCTTAACTTAGAGAAAATTCTAACAATTGTACAACTACTAGGATTTCCCAAGCATGGCATATAGATACTTAACAAAATTATCATGCAAGCCCTATACAAAATATCTCTAATGCAAAGTCAAAATATTGGGACAAAAATATGAAGCACCACTTTCCTTGGTAGTTGGGGAAGTAACAACAATCCTCACAGTCACAATCACCACTTGCACCAAAATCTACACATAAAATGATAGCACCAAATTCATATTTCAATAATCAAGCAAAAATATATGAATGCATGCAAATGCCATGTGATGATTTTTATAAACCAAACAAGACAAGTAAAAAAGTACTGATCTCTAATCTAAACATTTATATTCCAATTAAACTTAATTTAGCTTTTAAAACATTTTCCAAAAAAAATTTATACACAAAATAGGCCTACAAATGTCTCTAAATAAAATTCTATTTTAACAGAAGCAAAATACAAAACCAATCCTACATATGTGTAGGATTTATTTTTGTGATTCCATTGATATCTTATTTGCCTTTTTTGGATAAACAGAACAAAAGTTATTGAATTTACAAGTTTAATCTTTTAATTGAATCAAATCTGAATTTTAAATCGAAAATCCTGACACGCGGCAGCGTCTGATTGGCGCATACCAGTTTGCTATGGATCACGCGTATGCGCCATTGGATCTAACTTAATCTAACGCACCAGATCGAAACTTATCCCTTCGCGTCAGATCTAATCTACACCGTTAGATCTAATCCTAAGGCTCAGATCTATGCGTACCCCTTCGCGGTTGATTCTAATCTTGACCGCTGGATCTAGATCCAGCGGATCTAATCGCTCTACCAAGAACTGGCGGTGCAAATGGCGAGCAGAGGCGGCGGCGGTTCTGCCGGCGATGAACTGGCGGTGCTAGGGGGTAAGTGGGGTGGGGTTGGTCGTTACCGAAGCGTGGGAATGGTGGCGATGACGATGGTTGACAAGCTGGAGACGCGGGCATGCGGGACCATGGAAGAATTCCTCGCCGGAGATGCTCCTGGCGTCGGGTGCTCGAAGTAGTCGACAGAGGCGAGGCTACAGAGTGCCCGCGAACAAAACAAAGGCATTAGCGTGAGCGCGAGGGGACAGCGAACTTGGCAAAGAAAACCAGAGATGAGGGGGTGGTCAGACCTCACCGTAATTGGTCGCCGAAGCTCGTCGGAGTTGTGGCAGTGCGAGAAGGAATTTGCAGAGCCTGGCGGCGCTCAGAGCTTGTGGAGTGAGGGGAAATGGAGTGGATGTCGAGGGGGTTAATTAGTGGGGGCGAGGGGTGTTGTCATGCCGGAAATCAAGCGCAGTAAAGAGGATTGAAGGGGGAAACGGCAGCGGAGGAGCAGGTTGTCGCGACGTTGATTGAGGATGAAGAGGCGACATGGAGGTGGGGTCCATCTGTCAGCGAGGGGGTGCAGCGCAGGCATGGTGAGAAACAGAGAGGGGGAGTGGGTTTCCCGGGTGGGCTAGGTGGGCTGTTTAGATGGGCCGCTGGTTGGGTTGGGCTGGGCTAGTTAGCTAGTTAGGTTTATTTTTTTCTCTTTTTATCCTTTTCTTTTTCTGTTTTGATTTTCTGATTTGAATTTGAATGGCTACATTAGATCTGTTTGAATTCAAATTTCTTTTGGATTTTTGCAGTGAAATCCTTATACTCAAATGAGTGTAAAACCTTACTGTTTAGTCCAAAACACTTTGACATGAAGGAAAATAAAATAAAACCATGCCTTAATATGATTATAGATAATAGGCATAATGTGGTTTTGTATTTGAATATTGTTTTGAGAATTTTTGTGCAAGCTTTGCATTCATATTTGAAATATTTCTGATCATAACAAGGTAGTCTCATACTTTGATAGTAAAATAGAACTATTGCCTTTCTAGCATAAAATAATAGGCATATAAATGGTTTCTCATTTTCAAATCTTGTTTGAAAATAACCAAATGCTTATGAATGCATGAATGATATGCAAACTTTTCAAATTATGATTTTTGGGATGTTACAAATCTAAACCCCTTAAGGTGAATCTCTCCCTCGAGATTCGGATTGGCTAGCAAATAGGTGAGGGTGGTCTTTCCGAAGATCATCTTCTCTTTCCCATGTTGCTTCTTCCTCGGAATGATGGTTCCACTAAACTTTGCAGAATTTGATAGTCTTTGTCCGAGTAACTCTTTCTGCAGTCTCAAGGATCTTGATAGGCTTCTCCACATAGGTGATATCACTTTCCAATTGGACCTCTTCCAAAGGTATAGTATCCTTCAAATAAGTCTCCTCCATCTCTGGATGGCATTTCTTTAGCTGACTTACGTGAAATACATTGTGAATGGCAGACAATGATTCAGGCAATTCAATCTCATATGCTACTTCTCCTTTACGGCTCAGAATCTTGAATGGCCCAACATATCTTGGTGCCAATTTTCCTTTGACTCCAAATCTCTTCACTCCACGAAGTGGTGACACTCTAAGATAAGATCTATCACCCACCACATAGGTGACTTCTCTACGCTTTGGATCTGCATAGCTCTTTTGTCGGGACTATGCTATCTTCACTCTATCCTTTACCAACTTGACTTTCTCTTCAGCTTCCTTGATTACTTCTGGCCCGAACAAGTTTCTTTCTCCAACACCATTCCATAGCAATGGTGTAGTACACTTTCTCACATAGATAAATTCAAACGGTGCCATCTCAATACTGGCTTGATAGCTGTTGTTGTAAGAGAATTCTGCGTAAGGTAGACTTTCATCCCAACTAGCACCATAATCTAGGGAACATGCCCTCAACATATGTTCTAGAATCTGGTTGGTCCTTTCTGTCTGTCCATCAGTCTGGGATGAAAAGCAGTGATGAATTCCAATCTGGTTCCCAATGACTCATGCAGTTTCCTCCAAAAATGGGAAGTGAATTGAGTTCCCCTATCAGACACAATACTCTTGGGTACTCCATGCAGACACACAATCCTATTCATATAAATCTTGGCTAACTTAGCACTTGTATAGGTTGTCTTCACGGGTATGAAATGAGCCACTTTAGTTAGGCGATCTACTACGACCCAAATGGAATCATATCCCGATTTAGTCCTTGGCAGTCCAGTGATGAAATCCATGCCAATCTTGTCCCACTTCTAATTAGGAATAGGTAGTGGTTGTAACAATCCTGCTGGCTTCTGATGTTCCGCTTTCACTCTACTACATACATCACACAAAGCAATATGTTCGGCGATTTCCTTCTTTAGATTATTCCACCAAAATCTTTCCTTCTCATCCATGTACATTTTGGTGTTACCCGGATGAATGTAATACGGTGAGTTGTTTGCTTCTTGTAAAATCAGTTTCCGAAGCTCCGGATCTGGCGGAATGCAGATACGTTTTCCATACCATAAAGTACCCTATTTGTCTTCATGGAATCCTTTGGCTTTCCCTTTGCTAATCTTTTCCTTAATCTCTTCAATTTCCTTGTCTATATTTTGGGCTTCCCTGATTTTGTCCAACAAGGTGGGTTGAACATCCAATGACATGAGATGCCCTTCAGGCACTATCTCCAATCTGAGATCTTTGAATTGGGCACACAGATCATCTGGCAATTCTCCCTTAGTAAGGACATTCACATAAACCTTACGGCTTAATGCATCCGCTACAACATTTGCTTTATCGAGGTGGTATTGCAAACTCAATTCATAGTCCTTGATGAGTTCTAGCCATATTCTTTGCCTCATGTTGATTTCTTTCTGAGTGAAGATATACTTCAATCTTTTGTGATCCGTGAACACTTTGCAACGCTTTTCCAAAATATAATGTCTCCATGTTTTGAGTGCATGGACAACAGAGGCTAACTCCAAATCATTAGTAGGATAATTCACTTCATGAGTTTTGAGTTGTCTCGAGGCATAAGACACAACTTTCCCTTCTTGCATCAAAACTGCACCTAATCCTTGGTGAGATTTATCACAATACACATGGAAATCCTTCTCCAAATCTGGCAGACATAAGACTGGTGTTGTCACTAGTCTCTTCTTCAACTCTTGGAAACTGAGTTCACATCCTTCAGTCCAATCAAAATTTTTGTCTTTCTTAAGTAACTCCGTCATTGGCCTAGCTACCTTTGAGAAATTCTCAATGAATCTTCTATAGTATCGTGCCAAGCCAAGGAAACTACAAACTTGTTTCACTGACTTAGGAGATTCCCATTCAGTTACAACTGACACTTTTGTAGGATCAACTGCTACACCATCTCCTGACACAATATGTCAAGAAATCCGACTTCATTCAACCAGAATTCACACTTGCTGAATTTGGCATATAGCTTATGTTCTCTAAGCTTCTCAAGTATCAATCGCAAATGTTCCTCATGCTCTTCATCGCTCTTGGAGTAGATCAAAATGTCATCGATTAAAACGACAACGAACTTGTCAATAAATTCCATGAACACCTTGTTCATCATATTCATGAAATAGGCTGGTGCATTTGTCAAACCAAATGGAATCACGGTGTACTCATACAATCCATACCTAGTGGTGAAAGCAGTCTTAGGTATGTCTTGTTCCCTTATCTTTAGCTGAAAGTAGCCTGATCGGAGATCAATCTTTAAAAACACACGGTCTCCTTCTAACTGATCAAACAAATCATAGATTTTGGGCAAGGGATACTTGTTCTTGATAGTCACCTCATTGAGTGAACGGTAATCTATGTATAACCTTTGACTTCTATCTTTCTTTTCAACAAACAAAACTGGTGCTCCCCAAGATGAAGAACTTGGTTGAATAAATCCTTTCTGCAACTGTTCTCCAAGTTGTTTCTTGAGTTCCTTCAACTCATCAACTGACATCTTGTAAGGTCTCTTTGCTATTGGTCCTGATCCTGGCAGCAAGTCAATCAGAAACTCAACATCCCTATCTGGTGGCATTCCCGACAATTCCTCCGGAAACACATCCGGATATTCTCTCATAATTTGCACACTCTCTATGCTAACCCCATTAAGAGAATTTAGCTTACTCCCTTTTGATTCAAAGTTAGAGTTGAATCTAATCCTTTTATTATCCGGGGTTGTGAGTGTAACGGTATGGTTGGCACAATCTAGTACTCCCTCATACTTGGTCATCCAATCCATTCCCAAAATAACATCCAATCCTTGGGAATCTAGGATTATCAAACTAACTAGAAACTTATGCTTTCCAAATTCTATTACTAGATCACGACATCCAAGACTTACTATCATATCTCCACCAGGAGAACTTACTTTTATAAGACACCCAATATTTTCAGTTGGAAATCCATTTCTATCAACAAATGCTCTTGATATGAATGAATGCGATGCGCCAATATGAAAAAGAACAAGTGCTGGAATAGAATTGAGTTTGAACTTACCAGCAATATGATCAGATTCCTCATATATTTCTTCCACATTGATGTGGTTCACTTGTCCCTTCTGGAAAGGGTTGGGATTGGTGGTTCCTTCAACCTTCTTTTCCGGTGTAAGATCCCACCTTTATAAAGGTAAATATCCTTGTGATTGCAATGCTAGTCCCTGGATTAATTGCTAGCATCCACAGTTTAAGATGAAGTACACAGAAACAAAGGTCATTATTACATCATCATTCCAGAGATAACATAGTCTTTTGCAACTCCATAGCCATAGGCTAGTACAAGAATTTAACTTAACAATATAAAATAAAAGTCTTCATCTTCATGTGCCACAGGCAAGCATGTTGAGTGTAGACTCATAACCCCTAATCATCATCTGAGTAACCTGCAACATCACAAGTTACAGCCACAGTGGGTCAATACATTGGAATAGTATTGGCAAGTGATACCTTAGTAGAATATTAGCATCTAGTTACTACATGAATTTGGCTAGGTGTAGCTTAGGCTTGCTTTGCTCAAAATAAGTTTGACCTATCAGTTGAAAATACTAAGTTTTTGTTTGGCAAAAACTCCCAAGGAACCACCAATAGAAATTTGTGAACCTTCACCCTTGTTCAACCACAAGTTTTAACTTAGAAAATTGGGATGAGGAGATTCTTGATAGCTTCCATGTCTTTATGCTCAAATTGTCCATTACGGGGGACACGGCTAAGTACTTAGTTTCTTCCTTCTGCAGAGATAGTGCACTTTCCCCACAAGACTTGATTTTCACCAAGATAGGACCTTTCAGAAGCCTTCCCTTAGACCAAAATGTATGCGCTCCAATCCTATCAATCCCCTACCACCAACTGTCCATTTGGCTAAGTTATTGCAACCTATATGATCCAGGAAAAGCCCATAATGCCATGTGGCTGCACTAGAAGCTTCTTAACATATGGCATATCAAATCCCTTTGTTCCTGGGTGGCAATCCACAAGTGAGATACACAAGGTAAACCATAGAAATGGGCCTTGTGTAACCACTCAACCAAAACCACCAAGCAATTACCAATCCACCTCGGTGTTTCATTCACTTAGTTGTTTTATTAAGCAAAAACATAAGTCAAGGACTTAGCAATATTTTCCATAGCATGTATATATTCCACCCTTGGTTGCTACTAGATAGGCTAAGCATGGCAATAGTAAGTATCTTAACTTAGCGAAAATTCTAACAATTCTACAACTACTAGGATTTCCCAAGCATAACATATAGATACTTAGCAAAATACTCATGCAAGCCCTATACAAAATATTTCTAATGCATAGTCAAAATATTGGGATAAAAATATGAAGCACCACTTTCCTTGGTAGTTGGGGTAGTAGCAACAATCTTCACAACCACAATCACTATTAGCACAAAAATCTACACATAAAATGATAGCACCAAATTCACATATCAAAATAAACAAGAAAAAATATATGAATGCATGCAAATGCCATGTGATGATTTTTATAAATCAAACAAGACAAGTGAAACAGTACTGAATCATAAACAAAATAATTAAACACTAAATAAAATCAATTTGGCCCTTAAAACATTTACTATATAATTTTTATACACAAATTAAGCTTACAAATGTCTCTGCAAAAACAACTAAGTTTACAGAAGCAATTCATTAAACAAAGTGTGTGGTTCGATAGAATTCTTTCTCCTGATTCCAATGATATAAAATTTACAAAATTTGAACGTGTGGATCAAAAGTTGTGAATTTTGCAAGTTTGAACATATAATAGAAATGTTTCTGCCTTTTTAAATAAATCACAGGCCACGCGGCAGCTTCTGATTGGACAATACCGATTCGGTTGGATCACGCTCGTGGACCGTTGGATCTAACTAACTATGCACGGCTCAGATCTGTCTGTACTGCTTCACCTAAGATCTAATGGCGGCCGTGGGATCTAGATCCGACGGGCATCTTTGCCCTGACCATAGACTGGAGGCGTTCAGTCAACGGCGAGCGGCGGCGCGCTCGGCTAGTGATGGTCCGGTGGTTCTGGGAAGCAAGGGAGGAAACAGAGGGGCTTACCGAGCTCGTGGGGTCGTCACGGTGCTCAAGGTGGTCGAAGGAGGGACAGGGGCGCACGGACTCGACGTCTATTGCTCGCCGGAGAAGCTTCGGTCGTCGGGTACGGCTGCTTGTCGTTGTTGGCGAGGATATATATCGTGCCTAGCCAAAAGAACAGTGCCGTTAGATGCACACAAGTCTGGTGAACATGAGAGTAACCAAAAGAGAGAAGGGGACGGTCAGTAACTACCAGAGGGTATCGCCGGAGTCGAGACAGACGGCGGCGCTTGATTGTCGTTGAGGTTGCCGACGAAGGAGAGCGCGCGCGGGCGAGTGCTAGGTACTGGCAGGTGCAGAGGATGATGGGGAACTCGCTTGTGGTTTCTAGAAGGCAAGGGGCGACGGTGGTTGGCCGGAATTTGAGATGGAGCTTGTCGGAGCAGAGGGAGGTTCTGGGCCAATTCCGAATAGCCTAGGGGCAGAGAGGGGGTGGCGACTGGGGAAAAGGAAGGGCGGATGTGGGCGATTAAGTACGCAAGGTCAGGGGGAGGAATTACTCGCGCATTGATTCGAATTCAAGCGGGATTAATCGACCAGAAACAGACGGCGTAATTTGGGGAAGAAGGGGTCGCGGGGTGGAGACGATGACTAGCGAGTGGGGCCTGGCGTTCAGTGAGAGAGATACGGGGTGGGGTCCAATTTTCAGCGACGGCGCGGGTTAACAACGCGGTGCAAAACGTTTTCCTGCGGGGTGGAGGGATGTTGGGCTATATGGGCTAGCTGGGCTGGGTTAGTTTAGCCAGTTTGTTTTATTTTTTTCTCCCTTTCTCTTTTCTTTTTCTGATTTGATTTTATGGTTTGAATTCAAATGCCCAAATCAAATCTGTTTCAAATGAAATTTTCTCCAAACTTTTGTTTTGTGTTTCTTATATCCTGGGGTGTATAAAACACCTATTTATTCCAAAATTCAATTTGGGTTTGTAAAATAAAGTTTAAAACTATGCCCTTAGTGAAATATTTTCAATAAGCAAATGAATGGTCTTGAATTCATTTTTGTTTTGAAAACCTTGACCAAGTTTTGAAATAACAAACAACCCTAAGTTCAAATCTTTCTGGTTACAAACAAGTAATTTCTTATTAGAGAATAGCAGTGGGCCATTGCCTTGTTTACATAAAATAATAGACTTTCAAATGCTTCTGTTTTTGAAATCTCTTTTGTAAAAGATCCTAAAATGATTATGAATGCATGGATGATATGCAAACATTGAAATCATGATTTTTGGGATGTTACAAATCTAACCCCCTTAAGGTGAATCTCAACCTCAAGATTCGGATTGGCTAGCAAATAGGTGAGGGTGGTCTTTCCGAAGGTCATCTTCTCTTTCCCATGTTGCTTCTTCTTCGGAATGATGGTTCCACTAAACTTTGCAGAATTTGATAGTCTTTGTCCGAGTAACTCTTTCTGCAGTCTCAAGAATCTTGATAGGTGTTTCCTCATAAGTGAGATCACTTTCCAATTGGACCTCCTCCAAAGGTATAGTATCCTTCAAAGAAGTCTCTCCCATCTCTGGATGGCATTTCTTTAGCTCACTCACATGAAACACATTATGTACGGCAGACAATGATTCCGGCAATTCAATCTCATAAGCTACTTCTCCTTTACGACTCAGAATCTTGAATGGCCCAACATATCTTGGGGGCAATTTTCCTTTGACTCCAAATCTCTTAACTCCACGAAGTGGTGACACTCTAAGATAAGCTCTATCACCCACCTTATAGGTGACTTCTCTATGCTTAGGATCTGCGTAGCTCTTCTGTCAGGACTGTGCTATCATCAATCTGTCCTTTACTAACTTGAATTTCTCTTTAGCCTCTTTGATTAGTTTGGCCCAAACAAGTTTCTTTCTCCCACACCATTCCATAGTAATGGGATAGTACACTTTCTCCCATAGGGAAACTCAAACGGTGCAATGTTAATACTGGCTTGATAGCTGTTCTTGTAAGAGAGTTCTGCATAAGGCAGACTTTCGTCCCAACTAGCTCCATAGTCTAGGGCACCTGCTCTCAACATATCCTCTAAAATTTGGTTGGTCCTTTCTGTCTGTCCATCAGTCTGGGGATGAAAGGCAGTGCTAAATTCCAATCTCGTTCCCAATGACTCATGCAGTTGTCTCCAAAAATGAGAAGTGAATTGAATTCCCCTATCAGACACAATACTCTTGGGTACTCCATGCAGACACACAATCCTATTCATATAAATCTTGGCCAAAGTAGCACTTGTATAGGTTGTCTTCACGGGTATGAAATGAGCCACTTTAGTTAGCCGATCCACTACTACACAAATTGAATCATATCCCGATCTAGTCCTTGGTAGTCCGGTAATGAAATCCATGCCAATCTTGTCCCACTTCCAATCAGGAATAGGTACTGGTTATAACAAACTTGTTGGTTTCTGATGTTCCGCTTTCACTCTACTACAAACATCACACAAAGTAATATGTTCGACGATGTCCTTCTTGAGATTATGCCACCAAATCTTTCCTTCATATCCATGTACATTTTGGTGTTACCCGGATGAATGGAATACGGTGAGTTGTGTGCTTCTTGTAATAGCAGTTTCCGAAGCTCCCGATCTTGCGGAACGCCGATACGTTTTCCATACCATAAAGTTCCCTGTTCGTCTTCATGGAATCCTTTGGTTGTTCCTTTACCAATCTTTTCCTTAATCTCTTCAATTTCCTTGTCTGTCTTTTGGGCTTCCTTAATTTTTTCCAACAAGGTGGGTTGAACATCTAATGTCATGAGATGTCCCTCAGGCACAATCTCCAATCTGAGGTCTCTAAATTGGGCACACAGATCATCTGGCAACTCTCCCTTAGTATGGCCATTCACAAATACCTTATGGCTTAGTGCATCCGCTACAACATTTGCTTTACCTGAGTGGTATTGCAAACTCAAGTCATAGTCCTTGATGAGTTCTAGCCATCTTCTTTGTCTCATGTTGATTTCTTTCTGAGTGAAGATATACTTCAAACTTTTGTGATCTCTGAACACTTCACATCGCTTTCCCAAAAGATAATGTCTCCACGTTTTGAGTGCATGGACGACAGAGGCTAACTCCAAATCATGAGTAGGATAATTCACCTCATGATTTTTGAGTTGTCTCGAGGCATAAGCCACAACTTTCCCTTCGTGCATCAGAACTACACCTAATCCATGATGAGATGAATCACAATATACTTGGAAATCCTTCTCCAAATATGGCAGACATAGGACTGGTGTTGTCACTAGTCTCTTTTTCAATTCTTGGAAACTGAGTTTGCACCCTTCAGTCCAAGCAAATTTCTTGTATTTCTTTAGTAACACCGTCATTGGCTTAGCTACCTTGGTGAAATTCTCAATGAATCTTCTATAATATCCTGCCATGCCAAGGAAACTACGAACTTCTTTCACTGACTTAGGAGATTCCCATTCAGTTGCAGCTGACACTTTTGCGGGATCAACTGCTACACCATCTCCTAACACGATATGTCCAACAAATCCAACTTCATTCAACTAGAACTCACACTTGCTGAATTTGGCATACAACTTATGCTCTCTAAGCTTCTCAAGTATCAAACGTAAATGTCCTTCATGCTCTTCTTTGCTCTTGGAGTAGATCAAAATGTCATCAATGAAAATGACAACAAACTTGTCAAGGAACTCCATGAACACCATGTTCATCATATTCATGAAGTAAGCTGGTGCAATGGTCAAACCAAATGGCATCACGGTGTACTCATACAATCCATACCTAGTGGTGAATGCAGTCTTAGGTATGTCATGTTCCCTTGTCTTAAGTTGAAAATAGCCTGACCAGAGATCAATCTTTGAGAACACACAGGCTCCTTCTAATCGATCGAACAAATCATTTATTTTGGGCAAAGGATATTTGTTCTTGATAGTCACCTCATTGAGTGAACGATAATCGATGCATAACCTTTGACTTCTATCTTTCTTTTCCACAAACAAGACTGGTGCTCCCCAAGATGAAGAACTTGGTTGAATAAATTCTTTCTGCAACTGTTCTCCAAGTTGTTTCTTGAGTTCTTTCAACTCATCAACTGACATCTTGTAAGGTCTCTTTGCTATTGGTCATGATCCTGGCAGCAAGTCAATCAAAAACTCCACATCTCTATCTGGTGGCATTCCCGGTAATTCTTCCGGAAACACATCCGGATATTTTCTCACAATTGGTACACTATCTATGCTAACCCCCTTAAGAGAATTTAGCTTACTCCCTTTTGATTCAAAGTTGGACTTGAATCTAATCCTTTTATTACCCGAGGTTGTGAGTGCGAGGGTACGATTGTCACAATCTAGTACTCCTTTATACTTGGTCATCCAGTCCATTCCCAAAATTACATCCAGTCCTTGGGAATCCAAGATTATCAGACTGACCGGAAACTTATGCTTTCCAAATTCTATCACTAGATCACGACATCCAAGACTTACTATCATATCTCCACCAGGAGAACTTATTTTTATTGGACACCCAATATTTTCAGTTGGAAACCCATTTCTATCAACAAATGCTTTTGATATGAATGAATGCGATGCACCAGTATCAAACAGAACAAGTGCTGGAATAGAATTGAGTTTGAACTTACCAGCCACAGCATCAGGTTTCTCATAAATCTCTTCCACATTGATGTGGTTCACCTGTCCTTTCTGGAAAGGGTTGGGCTTGGTGGCTCCTTCAACCTTCTTCTCTGGGCACTCATTTGCATAATGCCCCATATTCTTACACTTGAAACATTCAACCTGACTAATATCCCTCTTTGCAGGCTGACTACCACTTCCACTTCCACTTCCACTGTGGTGACTCTTGTGTCCACTCTTGTGGTTCTTGTACTTGTCACTATCATGACTATGGTGATGCTTGTTGTCATGATGGCGGTTGTGGATGTGGTGGTTATTGTACTTTCCATGTCTATGGGATCCAGAACTCGCACCATCTTCATGATGGGAATGCTTGTGAGACGATCCCGAGCTAGGCTTCCTCTTTCTGCTTTCAACCTGTTTCATCTTGTTCTCCAAGATGGTAGCCTTGTCACAAAGTGATTGGTAGGTTGGGACAAAGGCATCAGATAGCTGCAGATTTAGTTCATCATTCAGTCCTTCGAGGAATTTCTCCTTCCTCTTGGCATCAGTATCAACTTCATCCGGTGCATAACGCGCCAGATTGTTGAATTCCTCAATATATTCAGCCACACTGCGGTGAAGCTGTTTCAGATTATGGAACTCCTTATTCTTCAAATTCATCACTCCGGATGAGATGTGAGCTGTGCGAAAACCATCCTCAAAGATAGCCCAAGTTACATCCTCAATGGAGTTGCTGCTGGTCCTTCCAACAGATGTGTTGCAAACCTGACCTTCTCCTCGTCGGTGCAGCCGACAATTACCAAATCCTTGTTCACCGAACGTAGCCAATCATTGGAAACCATTGGATCAGTGGTTCCTGAGAACTTTGCAGGCCTCAGTCTTAGGAATCTGGTGAGCATGTCAAATCCTGGTGGATTGTTCGGGTTGTATTTGTTGTTATTGTTGTTGTTGTTGTTGTTGTTATTCTGATTCTGCATAAAAGTGGTCATCATCTGCATCAGTTGTGCATATGCTGTCATCAGCTGCTGCATCTCGAGGGTGACATTATTGTTGTTTGGGTTGGGGTTGGCACGTCGAGGAGGCATCTATGGTTTTCATAAGGATAAGAATGAGATACCCATAGATGCTTAACATGAACAATACATCACATACTCAATCACAATAACCAAGCATCAAAATAACATAGAGTTTGAACGACATAAACAACGAGTTTGGAAATGCAAACACACCATAGCAAGCCACCCACATGTTGGATGGTTATTGCGACTCAATACTCAAATGTACGATAGATGAAAGATAAATGAGTAGCCAACACTACTCCTCCGTATCAATCTCCACATCAACAAGGGTAAGACCTGCATTCTCCATAGCGATCTTGTACTCATCAACACTAGTAAGCAAGGCCTCTATCTTGGCCCTAAGAGCCCTCTTTTGTGAGCGAAGCCTCTCGATCACTCCCTGCTGATGCTCGAGCTCGAAGTCCTTGGTCTCCAGCTCTTCCTTCATCTCCCAGATCTTCTTGTTCCTGTCTTGGAATCTATTCTCCTGGCTCTTGAATTTCTTGTCCTGGCTTTCAAACTTGGCCTCCATTTTCTTCACTATCTCGTATTGCTCCGCGAAGAGCTTGTCCTTATCTCGGAGCTGAACCTGGAGCTCGTCATTTCTAAGCATGACGTTGGTCCTATCAGTATCTAGGTGCCTAATAAGAACCTCTAGGTCTTGAAGGTACAGAAGAATCGGCTCCACCGTCTCTCTAGCAGCATCCTCGTACTCAATAGCCTCACCCTCCTTGTCGCGTCTCCCAAAGGGGTGAAAGTAAAGACCTCTAGAGTGTCTCCCTACCAGACGCCCAAGTAACTCCTACATAACTACATCTAAGCCTCTCTCCTTGTCGGCATGCATCAGCTTGAAAGTGATGGCCTTAGTGGCTGGCTCTGTCTGACGTCCCGGCTAAGTGACTCTGAAGCCCCAAAGGTCCTTCCTCTCAAACTTGGTGAGGGGAAGCGTCATGATGCTAGGAAGTGGAAGGTTGAGCACACTAGTGAGCTCAATGAGACGAGTACCAAAACGAGTTCCCTTGAACTCTTCGGACGTGCTGATAGTAACATTAGGCATCTATTTTATAAAATAGAGAAAAGTTAGAATCAACACCAATAGAGAAAATCACAAGAAAAAATATCACAAGCATAACTTTTTAAATAATCACACAAGTCATGGCATATACAAACCCATTAGAAGCATCAAAGGTTCAACATAACTATAAATGTGGTGGTCCAACTAACGGAGTACATTACAATCCCCACTCACTTGCCAAATTGGTTAACAGGGCATCCCTAGAGGCAATCTGTCGATCTTGATCACATGACTCCATTGCTAAGTCTATGATGTCTTCTCTTAAACGTTGGTTGGTAGCCTCTAACTCTTGGGTATGCTTCTTTTCTTCCCTAAGGTCATTTTGGGTGTTGAGCATTCTGCATTTGAGTCTATCACCAAGCTCCTTGATGGCATTCGAAGCTGCATTTCTTGTAGAGTCAAAGAATTTTGTGTGCATTTCTGAGTTGGTGACCATGCAGAATCCTGACTCCTTGTGGTTGTGTCACATCCCAAAATTTTCCAAATTTTGAAATGTGAAAAAAAAATAAACAAAATAAAATTTTGTTGATATTTAGGGTGAGAAGAAATTTTTGATACCAAATGGAAACATCAAAACCTATTTTGATCAAATAAAATCCTAAAGGGATTTAAAAAGATAAACAAATAATAAATAAAGTTATGATAGTTGGAATTACTATTTTTGGATCTTTAAATAAAAAGATATGGTTTTTATAAAGCAAAGGTAGGAATATAAATAAGGATTATTTTAAAGAGTCAAATTTAATCTTGGCCAAGCTTTTTGAAATAAAATATTTTGATGATAAAAAGAGTAAAGGTTTATTTAAATAAAATAATGAGGATTTATTAATATCCAATTTTATTAAAGTAAAGGCTTTTCCATTTTAAATAAACACTAAAACTTGTTAATTTATTTTAAATAAGATTTTCAAGTGTTTTGTTTTTCAAATAAAACCTACTGAAAAGGTTTTGGTATTATTTAGATTTCAAATAGAATTTTTAAATAAATTAAATCCTAATTTGAATTAAAGACTAAGGTCTATTTATTTAATTATTAATAGATCCTAAAAGAATAAAAGCATTATTCTATTTTTGGACTTTGGATTATGATGTTAAACAGAATTAAAATCAATACAAAGTTTGGTGGTGGTTTGAATTGATCTGTTGTTTGAATTATTTGTTTGAAAATCAAAACAGAAATTCAAATAGAAAAAGAAAAAGCATTCTGCATAAAAAAAATGAAACAGACACAACCTATCTGGCCAGCCCACTAAGCCCAACACCAGCCCACTCCTTCTCTCCCGCGGAAAACGCTTCGCACCAGAGTCTTTACCCGCTGAGTCACCGATGCATGGACCCCATCTCCCCACTCCCTCTCTCGCTGACCGTCGGACCCCACAGAGCTGTTCATCGTTTCCACCCACGACGACCTCGCCCTCACCTCGCGACCGTTTTTTGCGTCTTGATTCGAGGCTTAATTCCGATTGATGGAGTGATCAATTCACGCCAGTAAACACGCACACATAAACGCCACGCTCCCCTCTCTCTTTCCCCCCAAACTCCAGCCACTCTCTGCCACCGGGCTGCTCTAATTTCGAGCTCGAACTCACTGTCCCCGACGAGCTTCTCCGGAGAAATTCCGACGACTTCGACCACCTCTCTACTCACAGAGCATACGAGCTTGCTCTCCAGTCCCTTGCGCATCTTCCCGTGTGCTCCACTTGCTCGTGTGCGCTCCAAATCGTCGGCAACGACCACACCCGAGTGCCACCGACTTCGGCCATTTCTCCGACGAGTCCCCCTGGTAAGCCCAGACCACCCCTGTCCCTCTAGATGACACTCCTGTGATCACCACACTCGTACGCATCTAACGCTCCCTCTCGTTTGCCTTAGGGCGACCTGCAGCCTCGCCCCCGATGACGAACAGAGCCGTCCGACGCCGCTGCACACTTCGGCGAGCAATCCCCTCCGTTCCTGAGCGCCCCTCGCAAAGCCGACCACACGTTGAGCTTCAGCATCTCCTTGCAAGCACGGTGAGCTACTTCCCTCCTTCCCTTGCGTCCTGTATCGCAGGCTCCGCCGTAGCCAGAGCGTGCGCCGCCGCCAGCCGCCGCTAGCGCCGCCAGGCAGTGGTCAACCGCACTACGACCGTTAGATATCGATCCAGTGGCTGTGATTAGAACTTAGACGAAGGGGTATCACTCGATCTGCACCGTGCAATCTAAATAAGATCCTGCGGTCAGAACAGCTCGATACAAACGAAACAGTACCGGCCAATAGAATCGAGCCACGTGGACAAGGTTTTGTTTAAAACAGAAATTAGAATCTATTTGATATGCAAACTTGTAAAATTCATAAATTTAGTTCTACACGTCCAAATTTTGCAAATTTTATATCAATGGAATCAGTAGAACAAGTACTTTGAAACCATGCACTTTGTTTAATGTTTTGCTTCTGTAAAATTGGTTGAAATTGCAGAAACATGTGTAGGCTTATTTTGAATATAAAAATTGTTCTAGATATATTTTTAATATGAAATCTTTGCAAAATGATTTGTTGAGAACCTACTGACCCTAGGAACCAACCTATGGATTTAAAATTGTATTTTGTGAAGTTAAGGAGTAAATATTTGAATTAGCACATTTCTAGTCAAATAAAAATATTGTTTTTGGTTTAGAAATTATTTTTGAGTAAAACCTTTGGGAAATGATTTGATTCAAACCTTCTGACCCTAAACACCAAGTTAGTGACTTAAAAACATATTTTATGAACCCTATAAAGTTATTGCCTTGCAAACAGACAATTCTAACAAACATAAAATATCACTTTGGTATAAAATTTGTTTATGAGATAAAACCCTTTGCAAATAGTTTTACCACTTTAGTAAATGACCACTTTGAGCTTTAAAATGTTTAGAGCCTAGTAGAAACCACTTTTATAAATAAAACTATCTTTTGCATGCTTGCATGCATGACCTTGTTTTTGTTATTTTATGTGTGAGAAATGGTTTGAATGCTAGTTGAAATTGTGTTTGTTTGATTGAATTGTAGTGAAGTTAGAAGAGTGTGATATTTGCAAGATCAAGTAGTGAACAATCATTCTCTACTAAAAAGGCAAGTGACACTATCATCCAAGTCCTACTATTTTCATTACACTTAGTGGATTTTTGTAACATGCATGGAAAGGACTACTATAATTTATACTATGCTAAATCCTAATAGGATACCCTTATATATTCCTTAGTGGAAACATTGTAGTTGTAGTATGCTTAGACCTGCTATATATTTGGGATGGGATACATGTTATGATTATATGAAGTGTTGAAAAGATATAAGGTACTCAATGAACCACCTGGGTGGACAAGGATACTCAAGGTTGGACAAGGTGGAAACAAAATAAACCATGTTTATATGGCTGTCTCTTTTTTTATGTGCACTAGAAGAAAACCACCCAGGGACTTAGATATTGAACATGTTTCTCGTACAGTGGCTTCCGTGTACAGCCACATGCTAAATGGGCTCTGGCTTAGTCAACTACATAGTGGAAGACCCATGCATTGGCATCTTCAGGTTAACTAGAATTGTGTAAGGGAAATTTCATCCCTACATTGGTGCCTGGTTGACAAGCTAGCATTGTGTATTAGGAGGACTCCTATGGAAAGACTTTGTCACATTCTCGATCTGCCAGTACTCCATTTTGGTGAGTACTTATCCAGTAGCCACTGGTGGCGTCAAGACAAGATTGTGTAATGTGGGTAAAGTGTACAACTTCTGCAGAAGATCAAATTCTAAGTACTTAGCCGTGTCCCCGGTTATGGACAACAACTGAGCAACTAAGGCCTGAAGCTATGGAAGATCTCGACATTCCAATTTCTCAAAGTAAAATTTGATGGTGAGAACAAGGGATTTGAAGCACTTGGAGTTTTCCAAGAAGTTCAGAAATATTTGACAAAAGATCAAAACTATTTTTGAAAAGATAGGATAAAGCTATATTGCTTTCTGCAAATGAGCCTAAACCCCACTTAGCCAAATATGCATGTAATGATAGGATCCACTTACTTCTACATAGTAGTGAAACTTGCCAATACAATTCAAATGTATTGACCCTTGTGGCTGCAACTTATTATGTTAGTTTGATGTTAGTGAAGTTTGATGTTAGTGAAGTTTATTGATTAGGATTACAAGTCTACAACCAACATGACTGCCTGTGGCACTTTGAAGATGAAGGACCCCATGCTATTGTTATATTCTGCTGCATTGTAATGAGATAGCCAAATGAGATATGTAAGATGTAATAATTTATTTTATTCCTGGTTATAAAGTTGTATTATGACCTTTGTATCCTGATATTACATCTTTACTATGGATGCTAGCTATTGATCCAGGGACTAGCATTGTAAACACAGGGATCTCTACCTTATTAAAGGTTGGGAACCTTACAGGTTGTCTTCCTTGTTTTTGTACAAGTGAAGTTGCACCCATCAATACTCCACTCCTTCATCCATCACGGGGAATCCTTTGTACACAGCTGCACCATGTATCCCCATGGTTACCATAAGGTTCTTGAGGTCCTTGGGAAATTCAGTCTCACACTCCAAAGTCATGGTCATGAGTGGTCCCTTCTCCAAAGTTCATCTACAAATAGAGATGAGAAAGAATATTAGAAAAGTTTACGAGAAGAAAAAGACAAGTGTGGAAATTGTTGAATTTTTTCCTTAGTGTTTTCTAATCCAATCCTAGGGTCATAAACCTACAGGCAACACAGTGCTCTGATACCATCTGTAAGATCCCACCTTTATAAAGGTAAAGATCCCTATGATTGCAATGCTAGTCCCTGGATCAATTGCTAGCATCCACAGTTTAAGATGAAGTACATAGAAACAAAGGTCATTATTACATCGTCATTCCAGATATCACATAGTCTTTTACAACTCCGTAGCCATAGGATAGTACAAGAGTTTAACATAACAATATAAAATAAAAGTCTTCATCTTCATGTGCCACAAGCAAGCATGTTGAGTGTAGACACATAACCCCTAATCATCATCAGAGTAACCTGCAACATCACAAGTTACAGCCATAGTGGGTCAATACATTGGAATAGTATTGCCAAGTGATACCTTAGTATAATATTAGCATCTAGTTACTACATGAATTTGGCTAGGTGTATCTTAGGCTTGCTTTGCTCAAAATAAGTTTTATCTATCAGTTGAAAACACTAAGTTTTTGTTTGGCAAAAACTCCCAAGGAACCACCAATAGAAATTGGTGAACCTTCACCCTTGTTGAACCACAAGTTTTAACTTAGAAAATTGGGATGAGGAGATTCTTGATAGCTTCCATGTCTTGATGCTCAAATTTTCTATTACCGAGGACACGGCTAAGTACTTAGTTTCTTCCTTCTGTAGAGGTAGTGCACTTTCCCCACAAGACTTGATTTTCACCAAGACAGGACCTTTCAGAAGCCTTCCCTTAGACCAAAATGGATGCGCTCCAATCCTATCAATCCCCTACCACCAACTTTCCATTTGGCTAAGTTATTGCAACCTATATTATCCAGGCAGAGCCCATAATGCCATGTGGCTGCACTAGAAGCTTCTTAACATATGGCATCTCAAATCCCTTTGTTCCTAGGTGGCAATCCACAAGTGAGATACACAAGGTAAACCATAGAAATGGGCCTTGTGTAACCACTCAACCAAAACCACCAAGCAATTACCAATCCACCTAGGTGTTTCATTCACTTAGTTGTTTTATTAAGCAAAAACATAAGTCAAGGACTTAGCAATATTTTCCATAGCATGTATATATTCCACCCTTGCTTGCTACTAGCTAGGCTAAGCATGGCAATAGTAAGTATCTTAACTTAGAGAAAATTCTAACAATTCTACAACTACTAGGATTTCGCAAGCATAGCATATATACTTAGCAAAATACTCATGCAAGCTCTATACAAAATATTTCTAATGCATAGTATAAATATTGGGATAAAAATATGAAGCACCACTTGCCTTGGTAGTTAGGGGAGTAGCAACAATCTTCACAACCACAATCACTATTAGCACCAAAATCTACACATAAAATGATAGAACCAAATTCACATATCAGAATAAACAAGCAAAAATATATGAATGCATGCAAATGCCATGTGATGATTTTTCTAAATCAAACAATACAAGTGAAACAGTACTGATCACTAAGCTAAACATTTATATTCCAATTAAACTTAATTTGCCTTTTAAAACATTTTCCAAAAAAATGTATATACACAAAATAGGCCTACAAATGTCTCTGCATAAAATTCTATTTTAACAGAAGCAAAATACAAAACCAATCCTACATATGTGTAGGATTTATTTTTTTGATTCTATTGATATCTTATTTGCATTTTTTGGATAAATAGAACAAAATTTATTGAATTTACAAGTTTAATCTTTTAATTGAATCAAATCTGAATTTTAAATCGAAAATCCTGACACGCGGGAGCGTCTGATTGGCGCATACCGGTTCGCTCTGGATCACGCGTCCGCACCGTTCGATCTAACTTAATCTAACGCACCAGATCGAAACTTACCCCTTCGCGTCAGATCTAATCTACATCGTTAGATCTAATCCTAAGGCTCAGATCTATGTGTACCCCTTCGCGGTTGATTCTAATCTTGACCACTGGATCTAGATCTAGCGGATCTAATTGCTCTGCCAAGAACTGGCGGCGCAAATGGCGAGCAGAGGTGGCGGCGGTTCTGCCGGCGACGAACTGGCGGCGATAGGGGGTAAGTGGGGGTGGGGTTGGTCGTTACCGAAGCGTGGGAACGCGGCGATGACGATGGTTGACAAGGTGGAGACGCGGGCGAGCGGGACCATCGAAGAATTCCTCGCCGGAGATGCTCCTGGCGTTGGCTGCTTGAAGTCGTCGACAGAGGCGAGCCAACAGAGTGCCCGCGAACAAAACAAAGGCAATAGGTGGGCTGCGGCAGAGCCAGGCGAGCAAAAACGGCAGCGGCGGAGCGGGTCGTCGCGGCGTTGATTGAGGACGAAGAGGTGACGTGGAGGTGGGGTCCATCTGTCAGCGAGGGGTGCAACGCAGGCGCGGTGAGAAACAGAGAGGGGGAGGGGGTTTCCCGGGTGGGCTAGGTGGGCTGTTTAGATGGGCCGCGGGTTGGGTTGGGCTAGTTAACTAGTTAGGATTATTTTTCTCTTTTTCTCCTTTTCTTTTTCTATTTTGATTTTCTGATTTGAATTTGAATGGCTAAATTAGATCTATTTGAATTCAAATTTCTTTTGGATTTTTGTAGTGAAATCCTTATACTCAAATGAGTGTATAACCTTACTGTTTAATCCAAAAAACGTTGACATAAAGGAAAATAAAATAAAACCATGCCTTAATATGTTTATAGATAATAGGCATAAAGTGGTTTTGTATTTGAATTTTGTTTTGAGAATTTTTGTGCAAGCTTTGCATTCATATTTGAAATATTTCTGATCATAACAAGGTATTGTCATACTTTGAGAGTAAAATAGAACCATTGCCTTTCTAGCATAAAATAATAGGGAGATAAATGGTTTCTCATTTTGAAATCTTGTTTGAAAATAACCAAATGCTTATGAATGCATGAATGATATGCAAACTTTTCAAATTATGATTTTGGGATGTTACACTCTTGTTGTTGGGTGACATATCTATGTCAAAAACTAGGCGCGCAACCTTTATGCCCCAAGGTCCTTAACTGTTAAGATGACCTTGTCAAGCTCACCAACCCTTATGTGTGTAGGTATCCGATACAAACCCATCCAACCAAGGAAAACCGCGGAACCCTAATTTCATAGGCCCACCAACGATTGTACATGGCATAGGATGGTGCAAGGTTTGGTTGGGAGGGCATGGTTTAACTTAAACTTTGTGAGGGATCGTTCTACTACTATCATCTAAGCATGCATAGAGTAAAACATATAAGAATAGCATTCACATAAATGTGACACAGTATGGCCCATTTTCTCATGGTGATCTCCATCGCCATAGAACCTGTCCACCATGATGATCTCCATCTTCATGTTCCATGTGAGCCATCCTCCAAGTGATGAACTAATACAGGATATTACTCCTAACATCTAGTAATCAAAATTACATAGTATTGGGATCATCACAAGTTGGCACGCAGGCTATTACAATAATTGGCAACACATATGGCTCCAACCGTGTTCCCCTACTCATGACACGCAGGTCATGAAAAATTTCATACATGCATGTGACATCCCAAAATTCTCCAAATTTTGAAATGTGAAAAATAAATAAACAAAAGATTTAATTATTGAAATTTAGGGTGAAAAGAAACTTTTTGCTTCTAAATGGAAACATCAAAATCTACTTGAACAAAATATGAATAATAAAACAATAAACAATTATTCAAAAGATCAAATGCATTCTTTCATGGAAAGAATCTTGAATGTTAAAGCACTTGGAAAAGTTAAACCAAAATCCTAAAACTCTAATGGAAGAAATCATTTCCAAAATCACTCCAAGACTATGGATTTTTCCATATAAAAATTTAGCAACAAACATTTCTAAATGATCAAAAATGGAAAACAAAAATATTATAAAACCATGGGAATTGATTTCATTCAATTTGGATCCATGGATAAAAACTTATGAATTTAATAAGATAAAAAAGAAATTAAATTCCAAGACTAATAAAGATCCTAATAAAAATCCATACAAAATTATGAGAAAAGTAATCCTAAAAGGATTTAAAAAGATAATCAAATATTAAATAAAATTATACAAATTGGAATCACCAATTTTGGAACTATAAATAAAAAGATATATATTTTATAAGACAAAGAAAGAAATAAAGAATATTTAAAAGACAAATTAAATCTTGGCCAAATCCATAAGCAAATGGAATAAAGATAATACAAATAAAATAAAATAATAAATGATTATTTGAATAAAATTATATGGGCTTGAACCAGATTTAATTTTATTTAAATAAAGACAAATGCCAAACTTAAATAAATATTAAGCCATAAGAGAATATTTGAAATATTCTAAAATGGACTTTTGAACACATTAATAAATAGTATGAACCTACTGAAAAAGTTCTGAAAAGGTTTGATAAAAATCTGAATTCAAATGGAGGTTTAAATCATTTAGTTTGAATAAAACAGAAATCAGGAAAAGAAAAAGAAATAGAAATAGAATTCAGAAGGAAAAAAAATAAGAAAGAGATCCAACCCACCTACCCCAGCCCAGCAAGCCCAACCAAAGCCCACCTGCCTTTCACCCCTCTGCCCCCTGTACTTTTCTCACCCCACGCATACCCCCCTCACCTCGCTGACGCCTAGGACCCATCCTGCCAACTCATCGTCGTCCTCACCCGCGGTGACCACGCCTTCTCTCGTCGTCGTTTCTGCTAGAGTTTAATCCGTTTAATTCACGGTGATGGTGCAATAATCCCTCCCCGCGATCACGCTTGTTTAATCGTCCCTCTCTCCTCTCTCTCTCCCCCCAGTCACCACCCCATGAGAGCCCCTAGGCTGCTCTAATTCTTCACTCGAACCCCCACAGCTCCGACGAGCCTCCGCGCCAATTCCGGCCAGCCCCGACCACCCTCTTGCCCCTGTCTCACACGAGATTGATCCCCAACACCTTACGCAGCTTCCAGCACCCTCCACTTGCTCGCGCGTGCCCCACATCCTCGCCCCTGTCAAAGTCTGAGCGCCACCGTAGTCTGCCTCAACTCCTGCGAGTAGTAGCCGACGAATCAGTGCGCCCCTTGCCCTCTGGTAGGTACCATCACAACCTCTGCAAGCGTGTGCATCTTCCTGACTCTTTTCCTTGCCTTCTTACACCCCAAGAACTCGCCCCCGATGACGCCAGAGCATGCCCGACGCCGACGCTAGCTCCGGCGAGCGATTCAGGCCAACCCCGTGCGCCCCTTGGACAATGGCGACCATGTCGACCTTCTTCACGCTCTTGCGAACCCGGTGAGCCCCTCCTTTTCTCCTCTCACTTCCTAGGTTCGTCGAAACACCACCTCCCGAGCACCGCCGCCGCCCATCCGTCGCCAGCACCACCCATCTTTGACCAATGCCTCCTGAACCATTAAATCTAGATCTAACATTTTGAATTAGATGACTAATCGAAGCAGTATGAATCATTCTATGCCATGCGATGCAACTTAGATCTAATTTCCTGTATTAATCTATCCACACGAAGTGGTATCGTCCAGTTATAAATAGACATGTTTCTAGGCTTATGTTTTAGAAATTAGATTTGATCTATTAGATGATTGAGTTTGTAAAATTCATAAATTTTGTTCTACATGTCCAAAAATTGCAAATTTTATATCAATGGAATCAGGAAAATGTAAACTTTACAACTATCACCTTAGTTTACTATTTTTATTATGAAAAATTAGGTGTTTTTGCATAAACATTATTAGGTCTATTTTGGATATAAAAAATGTTCTAAAAATGATTTTTGAGCGAAATCTTTTGCAAATGGATTTGATTTGAACCCTCTAACCATAAACACTAACATTTGAGTTTAAATATATATTTTGTTGACACTAGGAATTATTCTTTTGAATAAAATCATTTCTAGCAAAACAAAAATGATTTAAATGGCCTATTTTCACTAACTTGGTTTCAAATATTTTGCCACTTTTATAAATGACCAGTAGGTGTTTTTAAATGTTTAGAGCCTTATTAGAAACCACTTTTTCAATATAATAATCTTTTGCATGCTTGCATGCATTGCTTTGTTTTCATTATTTTATGTGGTGATTATTTGAATGCTATTTTTGAATGTGTCCCTTGCTTGACTGAATTGTAGTGAACTTTGAAGAGTTTGACAATTGCAAGATCAAGGAGTGTACCTAGTTTCTCTACCAAAAAGGCAAGTGATACTTTGATCATCAAAAGTCCTATCTTTTAAATATTGCATTAGTGATATTTTTGTAGTATGCATGATAGGACTATCTTTTATATAAAGCTATGCTATAGTAGATCCTATATAATATATCTTGGTAGGATTATTCCTAAGTCAAGAGAGAAGTTATTCTAGTACAATTAGCCAAGCTAAAAGATTTCAAGGGTGGAATACTCATGCTATGATCTTATGCAAAGTCTATGACTATGTTTTTGATTAATAAAATAACTAAGTAAATGAAACACCTGGGTGGAATGGTAATTGCTTGGATGGTTTTGTGTTGAGTGGTTACACAAGTCCCATTTCTATGGTTCACCTTGTGTATCACACTTGTGGATGGCCACCCAGGAACAAAGAGATATGTGATGTTACGCGTTGAGAAGCTTCCAGTACAGCCACATGACATATGGGCTCTGCCTTGATCATATAGGTTGCAATAACTTAGCCAGATGGACAGAAGGTGGTAGTGATGATAAGATGGAACGCGTCCATTTAGTCTAAGGTAAGGCTTCTGAAAGATCTCGTCTCGATGCATGTCGAGTTTTGTGGGAAAAGTGCATCACCTCTCGATAGGGTAAAACCTAAGTACTTAGCCATGTCCCATGCAATGGACAGTTTGAGCATCAAAGGCATTAAAGCAATCAAGGATCTCCTCATCCCAATTTATCTAAGTTAAAACTTGTTGGGTGAACAAGGGAAGCATCTGGTGTGTATCCAGTGTGCCATTGTGTGATGAAAAGTTTTGAAAAGAGAAAAACTATTTTCAAAGGATAGGGAAAACTTGTTTTATGAAAAGGCAAGCCAAATATTCATATAGATGATAGATTCTCCATGTCAATATAAAATCACTTGCCAAAAAAAATTCAAATGTATTGACCCTTGTGGTTGTAACTTATTATGTTGCAGGTTTGTTTGATGGTAGTGAAGTTTGCTGAGTAGGGATTACAAGTCTACAACCAACATGATTGCCTGTGGCACATGAAGATGAAGGACTCCATGCTATATACATATATCTGCTGCATTGTATTGAGATAGCCTTATGAGCTATGTAAGATGTAATGAGTTATTTTATTCCTGGTTATAAGTTGTAATATGACCTTTGTTTCTTGATATTACATATTAAACTATGGATGCGAGCTATTGATGCAGGGACTAGCATTGTAAACACATGGATCTCTACCTTATCAGGTTGGGACCACTACAGATGGTATCAAAGCACTGTGCTTCCTGTAGGATTGTAACCCTAGGATTGGACAAAAAAAACCTTAGAAAAATAGGAGTTGTATTTGTTCCAAAATTATTTACAAACAATCTTGTGAACTTTTTCCTCAACATTTTGTTTTGATTCTACATTTCTTCCTTTTCTACATGATGGACAAAACTTCAACATCACCAATGACTTCAACTTCAGTTTCACCAAGGACTTCAACTTGGACATCACTAAGGACTACAAGTGAGACAAAAATATAACTCAAGACTTGGATACTAAGGAAACACAACTTAAGAGGAACCATCACCACCTTTGAGCCTTGTGGTCAAGATGCAAGAATTTCTTCCAAGGATACCATGAACTTGTTCGTGAAGAAACAACTAAGAAGAATAGAATGAACCCAAGTGAACCCCATAGTTGGACCACCATACTAGTGTTTAGTCTAAATCGATTTATTGATCACACCAACTTATGTGGTGTAGCAAAAATATTTTGTTTCCTAAAAATATGCTTGAATCTTGTTGTTTGAGTGGAATGCATGATTGTGATTTCTTGCACACTGCTTGTATGAACTGTTATGAGTGAGTAGAATTCTTCCTCTAGAAATCTTTTGCCTATTCTAATCCCAATCCAACCCAAACATATGACTTCTCTAAGAGACAACAACTCCAACATCAAGGATGGTAACAACAATCAAGAGATGCATATGAGAGAAAAACTTCTAGCAACCCAAGCTAAGTGGATTCAAGTGACAACTCAGTTTTTAGCCAATAACAATGAGTTAGACCCAGCTATGCAAAAATTCTTGGAAACCCAATCCCAATTATTGCAAAGGATGGCCAATCAGATGATCAACATGAGGAACAACCTTTCCCAAAAAGAAGTGACAATAAGGATATCAAGGATGATATTATAGAAGGAACTCAAGCTTGCAAAATCTATGGAGACATAGGACACACTTACAAAGAGCATGTGGACCAATGCCCTAATTGTGAAGAGAAACATCTGTAACATCCCAGATTCTGTGTTTGGATGTTATTAGTGTCATGCATCATCCTTGCATCATTTGCATCCTACATTTGAAAACATTGCAACTACAAAATCCTAACACATAAACCCATTTAGAAACCCTATTTAATATCCCCATAAGTAAGCACCTTGTTGTAGTAAGTTGACCCTTCAGTATAAACTATGTGAAAACAGTAAACTATGGTCCTATATTGACCACCTTATTTTTACAAAAATTTGGAAACAAGTTTCAACATTTTTGGACTTGTCTTGCAAAAGTTATGTGAGTTTTATCAAACCAGAAATTGAGAAAAAAAAAGATAAAAGAAAAAAAAACATAGAGGCAGACCTAGCTGGGCTGCAGCGCAGCCCACCGGCGCCCACGCGGCAGCCAGCGTGCCGCGCTAGCCTCCGCAGCCTGCCACCGGCCCACTCGCACCGTCGCCACCTGCCGCACCCGCTGACCGCCCTGGCCCACCCGTCATCGCCTTCCTCCCCACGGAACCCGCGCGCCACCGTGAGGAGGTCGGACTCCGACCGGCACGGAGACGAGTCTGTGCCCCCGACGCCAAGGCTCCCGTCTATTTAAACCCCACCACTCTCACGTTTCCCCCCGCTCGATTCTTTCCTTGCACGAACCCTAGCCAGCGACGAACTGCACCGCCACCGTCGGGTCAACCTCGCCGAGACGGTTCGAAGCCTCTCCCTCGCTCATTCCTCCCACCGGAGATTCCCCATCCTCCACTGATTCCATTCGTGTGTTCCTCCCTTTCTCTCTCGCAGGAACTCGCCCGCGATTGCTCGCCGGAGCGCCGCCGGAGACGAAGGAGATCAGCGGGACGCTGCTGACAGCCGAGGAAGCAAGGGGAGACGACGAGGACGCGAACGTGACCGCGAGAGCCAGGCGAACCTCGTTGACCTCGCCACGGCTCCAGGGACCCGCCGGAGCGCCGCCACCGTCGACCACCGACGCCACCGCCGCCCCGCGCCGCCTTCACGCCCTGTAAGTCGCCGCCGCCTCTCATGACCGTCGGATCGAAGACGAACGCGCATGATTAGAAGTAGGCCGAAGGGGTATCGGCAAATAGCGGCTTGCCACGTGGCCACGCGCGTCAGCACGCACGCGCCAGCACCGCGTCACCCCAGCTGGACCAATCAGACGGTGACACCTGGCTAGACTTTTAAGTGATATTTAGATCTGTTTGCAGATTGGATTTAAAACTTGCGAAAATCATATAAAATCAAATATTTGGCCAAATTTAACTTGTAATATACCGTTGGATTCCTAATTTTATGTAGAATCAAAATCTGTAATAATATTGCAGGTTTGCAGTAATGTTTTAGGTGTAGATTTTAATCATTGGATTAGAGAGTTTAATCTATAGAAAAATAATTGAAATTCTATTTTTTTATTTGAATCTTGTTGCAATAATTTTGTTTCCACAATACCTACTGATCCCAAATCATTAAGCTTTGCTTAGGATTATTAGATCTAACTTGGGGCTATTTAGATGGTTTGATCTCCTATAATCCTAGGAATTGTTTTAGTGATTCAAAATTAGATCTAAACCCTTGGAAGATCAATCCTAGCAACACCCTTAAACTATCACAACACAAACTTGCTACCTTGATCAATTTAACCAACCTTGCATAAATACCATGTTGCATGCATGCATGATTTTCTTTGTGTTATGCTTTGAACAAGTTGTGATCAGATCTATGTTTGTGATTCGTTAGATTGCTCGGAGTGCGCTAAGGAGTGCTATTGTGTAGAGTGCTGCTCGGATCAAGGCAAGTTACACCACTTGTTCATAACCTTGTCCCAGTTTTGATTCTATGCATGTGATCTTCAAAATTCTATAGTATGCATGTGTAGGATGATCAAGTAGAATTTTTCCTTAATATTATTTTGCAAGTGCGATGATTTTGTAGTATGCCATGAGTAGCTCTATACTTAGGATTTCCCATCCTAATAGGTTACCCCTGTTTTTACTAAGTATTGCTTGCTATGCTATATATACAAACTACCGTTGGGGGGTTCGAAAGACAAAGAATTTTTCTAAGTATAAAGGCTCTCTAGAGCAAACTTTTCTTCTCAAATCCACTTCAAAATAAAACTAAGTTTTCTTCTGGGCGGAATGGTTGTCGGGACAACGAGTGAGATTTTGGTGGAGGACGGCCGCCCAGGAATCAAAGAAGTCTTCCATGTTTCAGAATTCAGAAGCTTCCAGTGCAACCACAATACATTATGGGCTCTGTCTTGGCCTAGTACTTAGTGGGAAACCTCACCTGGGTACCAACATTTGGAGGTTCTTGGCACGGTTGGATCCAGAAGGTAGAGGGGCTACTAAGGGAAAGCCTCGCCATGGTCTTGTCTGTAAAAGGACTTGATCGTGGATTGTGGGTAAAGTGCACAAACTCTCGAGAGTATTGCAATCTGATCGATTAGCCGTGTTCACGGTAACAGAACAACAATGAGCGTCTGAAGGATGGAGCCTCTGAAGGATCTTCCTCTCTCTTTTCCTAAAAACAAAGTTTTGAAACCCCATGGCGTGCGTAATATCGCTAATGGGTGGGAATTTGGGGAACTTGGTGTGTAATATACAAGTGACGCTTGGTGCGTAATATCCAAGTGTTTGGTTGTTTGGACACTTGGTGCGTAATATCCTTGTGTGCCACTCGACCTTATTTTATCCAAGCAAATGTTTACAAAGTAGGGCAATCTTCTATTCTTCTCTCTACTTAAGAAAATTAGCTTTGAGCAAATGAACTCTACAGCCTATACCAGCCTTGCATGTAGAGATAGTCTTTTCTCTCCTTGGTGTAATTTGCCAATACATTCAAAGTATTGACCCAACTTGTTGGCTGCACGTCTTATGTGCAGAATCCGAAGATTGAAAGGTGCGTAGGGATCGCGGGTCTACACTCGACATGCCTGGGGCGTTGATGGACTCATGCTGCTTTTATGTTTCCGCTGCTATTTGAGGTAGCATAATGCTAAGCAATTTTTGTAATAATTTCATACTCTGGATTCTCCGTGTAATAAAGACTTTGTGTTTTACATGATATTTCATCGACTATGAGTGCTAGCTATTGATCCAGGGACTAGCATGTTAATCACAGGGACTTAGGATCCTTACCGATCCGAGGTCATTACAGATGGTATCAGAGCACATCGTTGCCTGTAGGACGTGACCCTAGGATTGGAACCACCTCTAACTTTAGTGCCTGACTTGTTTCCTACTAAGTTATTTTCCGCACATCTAGTATCTGCTTTCCTCTACTTGTTTAAGTATCTAACCCTCATTCTTCTAACTCAAAGATGACAAGCTTCCTCTACGACACCGTCGCGGACATCGAGCCCCTTCGCTTTGGAGGATGCCTCATGGATCTACTCACACGTTTGGATCTTCCTCTCCCAACAATCCAAGGGAGCACAATGAAGAAACTCCACAAGGACGGCTGTTGGGGAGTCAAGGTCATCCAGCTAGGAAAAGAGCGAGGCAAGAACCCGGAGGAAGACTTAGCAATCCACATTGTTAGCGATTCCAAGGAGAAGGCCCTTAGCATTAGCTTGCAGCAACTCATTGGTCGCCTATGTGGACGGCATCATGAAGCTCTCCAAGGACACTGCGGCGGCCTCTTTGGAAGAAGAGATGAGGAAGGGATTCCCATGGAGTTAACCTTTGAGGAAAGAACTTCTACCAAGCGCCGAAGAACACAATATCAAGACTTGGAGTGCCACATCCATGACCTTGAAAAGGGCACCTTCCTCGAGATGTTGAGGAACGACGAGCTATGCACCCTCATCAAGGAGAAGGAAGAAATGATCAAACAGCAGGAAGAGGCAATGAAGCTCCAAGAGATAAAATTCCAGGACCAAGAGAAGAAGTTCGCTAACCAAGAGAAGAGGGTGATAAATAAAAACAAGAGAATTAGGGAACTTAAACAGCAGATCGATGGAGATGAAGTGCAAACTGAAGGTCTTTGCAAGATAATCGATGATGTGCGTGCTTCCAAGAGGGACTTGGCAAAGCAACTTGAAGCTGCAATGAAGTCAAGTTTAGTGGAGGAACTACAAAGCGAGAAGGAGGGACTTCAGGAGCAGCTGGAAGCCACTACCAAGAAGCTACAAGATGAGATAAAGGACCTCCAAGAGAAGCTTGAAGCCA
Source organism: Avena sativa (assembly GCA_916181665.1). Taxonomy (NCBI): domain Eukaryota; kingdom Viridiplantae; phylum Streptophyta; class Magnoliopsida; order Poales; family Poaceae; genus Avena; species Avena sativa. Next base: position 46,844,390 of record OV702279.1, on the reverse strand, counting down.
CCACAAAGGAGATGGAGTTGTACAAGACAACTCTAGAGCAAGAAGGCTACTCGTTCGAGGACGAAGAAGAGGAAGGCGTGGAAGATGTGTAATAGTTGGACCACCTTTAATTCTATAGTAGAACGTTATTCGCAAATGTAATAAATACCAAGACAAGTCTGGTTTAGTTAAATTTGGTTGTTTCCTGTGCTAAATCTGTGGTGTGTGCCTTGTGTGCCTTGTGTGCTTGGTGTGTTTTTCATAAGGGTAGGAGTTTACTACCTAGTCTTTCTGTCTATTTCTTAACTATTCTCTTAAACCCCACAGATGCCGCCAAGACGTGCGAACCCCGAAATCCCGCCAGAAATAGCAGAACTTTTGGCCACTCAGAACTAGCTGATCCAACTGCTCACTCAGAACATGCAAAACAACAACAACAACCCGCCGCCACCACCACCACCTCCGCCACCTCCTCAACAAGATCGCTTGACTTGGTTTTTGAGGCTGAACCCACCTACCTTCACTAGCAGCACTGAACCAATCATCGCCGATGACTGGCTGCGTACGACCAAAAGGAAGCTAGACACCGTGCAAGCTGTCGGAGCCGACAGGGTGCGTTATGCCGCACACCAGCTTGAAGGACCTGCTGCAGAATGGTGGGATAACTACCAAGTCACCCACCCGGACATTGATGCTATCACTTGGGAACAGTTTGAGTTAGCTTTTCGCACTCATCATGTGGCTGCTGGTGTCATGGCTCTAAAGAGGCGCGAGTTTCGCGACCTACACCAGCTGCACCGTTCTGTCACCGAGTATGGTGAGCTTTTCAATAAGCTAGCCCGTTATGCACCCGATGATGTTTCCACTGATGCCAAGAGATAGGAGGAGTTCTTAAGAGGTATCAATGATGAGATATCCATTCAGCTTGTGGCTCAGAAATTTGACAACTTTCAGGAACTCCTGGATAGATCCATTGTGGTTGAATCAAAGAGGAAGAGCATAGAAAATCGCAAGAGGAAATCTAACCCTCACAAACACTCTGTTCCGTACCAGAAGCAGCGCAATTCCTCACCACCACCTTATAACAATAATGGCCACAACCATAACGGTCATAACCATGGTGGCCACAAACACAATGGGCACAAAAACCGCAATGGAAATGGCGGCAATGGAAAGGATCTCAGTGAGGTGACATGCTTTAAGTGCAACAAGACAGGGCACTATGCAACCTCATGCCCCGAGAGGAAGAATGGCAATGGGAATAGTAATGGACACAACCATGGCAATGGAAACGGGAAGAAGGCAAATCCGTTTGTCAAAGCCACGGTGAATCATGTTTCTATGGAGGATCCTTGTGATGCGCCAGACTCTGTGATTGGTAAGTTCAAACTCAATTCTATTCCCGCAGTTGTTCTTTTTGATACTGATGCATCGCATTCATTCATATCAAGGGTATTTGTGGATAGAGGCAATATACCAATGGAGACTATAAACTTTCCTCTAAGGGTAAGTTCTCCTGGGGGAGAAATAGTGGCAAACTCCGGTTGCCGGGATTTAGAACTAAGGATTGGGGCACACATTTTTCCCACCAGCCTAGTAGTTCTAGAATCACAAGGATTAGACATAATCTTGGGCATGAATTGGATGACCGAATATGAAGGAGTCATAGATTGTGCCAAGAGAACTGTCATGCTCACGACACCGGAAGGGAAGAGGATTCGTATCAAGTCAAATTTTGCACTTAAAGAAGTCATGGTGAACTCTCTTAAGGGGGTTAGTTTGGAGGAGGTACCTATTGTAAAGGAATACCCAGACGTCTTCCCAGAAGAACTACCCGGAATGCCACCCGACCGTGATATCGAGTTTCTCATTGACTTAATGCCAGGCACGGGGCCGATAGCTAAGAGACCATACAAGATGGATGTGGAAGAGTTAAAGGAACTCAAGAAACAGCTTAGGGAACAATTGGACAAGGGGTTCATTCATCCCAGCGCGTCATCTTGGGGAGCACCCGTCCTATTTGTGGAAAAGAAGGATAAGACTAAGAGGCTGGTTGTGGACTACCGCTTGTTGAACGAAGTGACAATTAAGAATAAGTATCCTCTGCCCAACATCAACGACCTGTTTGACCAGCTAAAAGGAGCCAGTGTATTCTCAAAGATCGCTCTACGATCGGGCTACTTTCAGCTAAAGATTCGGGAACAGGATGTGCCCAAAACAGCATTCACCACAAGGTACGGGTTGTATGAGTACACTGTGATGTCTTTTGGTCTAACCAATGCCCCAGCATACTTCATGACCATGATGAACAAGGTGTTCATGGAATATTTGGACAATTTTATCGTGGTATTCATAGATGATATACTCATATACTCTAAGGACGAGAAAGAACATAAGAAACATATGCGCCTTATTATGGAAAAACTAAGAGAACACAAGTTGTATGCCAAATTCAGCAAGTGCGAATTCTGGTTAAAGGATGTGGGATTCCTTGGCCATGTTGTGTCGGCTAAAGGAGTTGCCGTAGATCCTAGCAAGGTAGCTTCCGTGACGGAATGGGAGTCACCCAAGAATGTGGGAGATATTAGGAGTTTCTTGGGCCTCGCAGGATATTACCGGAGGTTCATTGAAAACTTTTCTAAGATAGCAAAACCCATCACGGAACTATTAAAGAAGGAAAAGAAATTCCTATGGACCGAGGCATGTGAGGCAAGTTTTCAAGAGTTAAAGAAACGCCTTGTAACGACACCAGTTCTGTGTCTGCCCGATATCCAGAAGGATTTTCAAGTCTATTGTGACGCTTCTCGACAAGGACTTGGAAGTATATTGATGCAGGATGGGAAGGTGGTATCCTATGCCTCCCGACAACTTAAGAACCACGAACACAATTATCCCACACATGATTTGGAACTTGCATCTATGGTTCATGCACTCAAGGTATGGAGACACTACCTCATGGGCAAACATTGTGATGTGTTCACAGATCATAAAAGTTTGAAGTACATCTTTACCCAAAAGGAGTTGAATATGAGACAACGAAGATGGCTTGAGCTAATTAAGGATTATGACTTTCATTTACAGTACCACCCCGGAAAGGCAAACGTGGTGGCTGATGCCTTAAGCCGTAAGGTATTTGTAAATGGACTTACCGCAGGGGAACTTCCAGAGGATTTATGCAAGCAATTCAGGGATCTCAAGTTGGAGATAGTCCCAAAAGGACACGTAGCGACTATGGAGATAGTGTCCACCTTCCAAGAAAGGATCCAAGAAGCACAAAAAGGGGATAAAGAGTTGGAAGAAATAAGGGTCAGGATAAATGAAGGAAAGACTAAAGAATTTCGTCTGGACGAACAAGGAACCCTCTGGTATGGGAAGCGTTTGTGCGTTCCCAATGACCCCGATATCAGGAAGATGATTCTACAAGAAGCTCATGATTCGCCATACTCAATTCATCCAGGCAACACAAAGATGTACATGGATGTGAAGGATAGGTTTTGGTGGAATAACCTAAAGAGAGATATTGCAGAGTATATTTCTCTGTGTGATGTGTGCAACAGAGTTAAAGCCGAGCATCAGAAACCGGCAGGATTACTACAACCACTACCTATACCCGACTGGAAGTGGGACAAGGTAGGCATGAATTTCATCACGGGATTACCCCGGACTCGTTCTGGATTTGATTCTATCTTGGTAGTGGTGGACCACTTCACCAAGGTGGCTCACTTCATCCCCGTAAAGACCACATATACAAGTGCTAAGCTTGCTAAGATATACATGTCAAGAATTGTAAGCCTGCATGGTGTTCCCAAGGGAATTATGTCAGATAGAGGCACCCAGTTTACTTCAAAGTTTTGGCGACAACTACATGAGTCTCTTGGAACCCGACTAGAATTCAGTACTTCCTTCCACCCTCAAACGGATGACCAAACAGAAAGGGTGAATCAATTTTTGGAAGATATGTTGAGAGCTTGCGCACTAGACTATGGGTCTAGTTGGGACGATAACCTGCCATATGCAGAGTTCTCATACAACAACAGCTACCAGACAAGTATCAAGATGGCTCCGTTTGAAGTTCTATACGGAAGGAAGTGTAGGACTCCATTGCTATGGAATGGAGTTGGAGAACGCAGTCTTTTTGGACCGGACTTGGTAAAGGATGCCGAAGAAAAGGTGCGCCAGATTCAGGATAGGCTAAAGATAGCCCAATCCCGACAAAAGAGCTACGCTGATTCAAAACGCAGAGATGTGGCCTATGAAATAGGGGACCGTGCGTATCTCCGAGTTTCACCCCTACGTGGAGTTAAGAGGTTCGGAATCAAGGGCAAGTTAGCCCCACGATTCATAGGACCATATAAGGTTCTGGCCCGTAGAGGAGAAGTTGCTTATCAGTTGGAGCTACCGGAAGGACTGACTGTTCATGATGTGTTTCATGTGTCACAACTAAAGAAGTGTCACCCGGAGATGGCTGAAACACCGCTAAGAGACACCGTTCCCCTAGACGAGGTTCAATTGGAGAATGACCTTACCTACGAGGAAAAACCCATCAAAATACTGGAAACAGCCGAAAGGGTTACCCGCACCAAGACTATAAGATTCTGCAAGGTACAATGGAACCACCACTCCGAGGAAAAAGCTACGTGGGAACGTGAAGACGACATGAGAACGGAGCACCCACACCTATTTGCTAGCCAAGCCGAATCTCGAGGACGAGATTCTTCTTAAGGGGGGTAGGTTTGTAACATCCCAGATTCTGTGTTTGGATGTTATTAGTGTCATGCATCATCCTTGCATCATTTGCATCCTACATTTGAAAACATTGCAACTACAAAATCCTAACACATAAACCCATTTAGAAACCCTATTTAATATCCCCATAAGTAAGTACCTTGTTGTAGTAAGTTGACCCTTCAGTATAAACTATGTGAAAACAGTAAACTATGGTCCTATATTGACCACCTTATTTTTACAAAAATTTGGAAACAAGTTTCAACATTTTTGGACTTGTCTTGCAAAAGTTATGTGAGTTTTATCAAACCAGAAATTGAGAAAAAAAAGATAAAAGAAAAAAAACACAGAGGCAGACCTGGCTGGGCCGCAGCGCAGCCCCACCGGCGCCCACGCGGCAGCCAGCGCGCCGTGCCAGCCTCCGCAGCCCGCCACCGGCCCACTCGCACCGTCGCCACCTGCCGCACCCGCTGAACGCCCTGGCCCACCCGTCATCGCCTTCCTCCCCACGAAACCCGTGCGCCGCCGTGAGGAGGTCGGACTCCGACCGGCACGGAGACGAGTCCGTGCCCCCGACGCCAAGGCTCCCATCTATTGGAACCCCGCCACTCTCGCGTTTCCCCCCGCTCGATTCTTTCCTTGCACGAACCCTAGCCAGCGACGAACTGCACCGCCGCCGTCGGGTCAACCTCGCCGAGACGGTTCGAAGCGTCTCCCTCGCTCCTTCCTCCCACCGGAGATTCCCCATCCTCCACTGATTCCAGCCGTGTGTTCCTCCCCTTCTCTCTCGCAGGAACTCGCCCGCGATTGCTCGCCGGAGCGCCGCTGGAGACGAAGGAGATCAGCAGGACGCTGCTGACAGCCGAGGAAGCAAGGGGAGACGACGAGGACGCGAATGTGACCGCGAGAGCCAGGCGAACCTCGTCGACCTCGCCACGGTTCTAGGGACCCGCCGGAGCGCCGCCACCGTCGACCACCGACGCCACCGCCACCCCGCGCCGCCGTCACGCCCTGTAAGTCGCCGCCGCCTCTCATGACCGTCGGATCGAAGACGAACGCGCAAGATTAGAAGTAGGCCGAAGGGGTATCGGCAAATAGCGGCTTGCCACGTGGCCACGCGCGTCAGCACGCACGCGCCAGCACTGCGTCACCCCAGCTGGACCAATCAGACGGTGACACCTGGCTAGACTTTTAAGTGATATTTAGATCTGTTTGCAGATTGGATTTAAAACTTGCGAAAATCATATAAAATCAAATATTTGGCCAAATTTAGCTTGTAATATACCATTGGATTCCTAATTTTATGTAGAATCCAAATCTGTAATAATATTGCAGGTTTGCAGTAATGTTTTAGGTGTAGATTTTAATCATTGGATTAGAGAGTTTAATCTATAGAAAAATAATTGAAATTCTATTTTTTTATTTGAATCTTGTTGCAATAATTTTGTTTCCACAATACCTACTGATCCCAAATCATTAAGCTTTGCTTAGGATTATTAGATCTAACTTGGGGCTATTTAGATGGTTTGATCTCCTATAATCCTAGGAATTGTTTTAGTGATTCAAAATTAGATCTAAACCCTTGGAAGATCAATCCTAGCAACACCCTTAAACTATCACAACACAAACTTGCTACCTTGATCAATTTAACCAACCTTGCATAAATACCATGTTGCATGCATGCATGATTTTCTTTGTGTTATGCTTTGAACAAGTTGTGATCAGATCTATGTTTGTGATTCGTTAGATTGCTCGGAGTGCGCTAAGGAGTGCTATTGTGTAGAGTGCTGCTCGGATCAAGGCAAGTTACACCACTTGTTCATAACCTTGTCCCAGTTTTGATTCTATGCATGTGATCTTCAAAATTCTATAGTATGCATGTGTAGGATGATCAAGTAGAATTTTTCCTTAATATTATTTTGCAAGTGCGATGATTTTGTAGTATGCCATGAGTAGCTCTATACTTAGGATTTCCCATCCTAATAGGTTACCCCTGTTTTTACTAAGTATTGCTTGCTATGCTATATATACAAAGTACCATTGGGGGGTTCGAAAGACAAAGAATTTTTCTAAGTATAAAGGCTCTCTAGAGCAAACTTTTCTCCTCAAATCCACTTCAAAATAAAACTAAGTTTTCTTCTGGGCGGAATGGTTGTCGGGACAACGAGTGAGATTTTGGTGGAGGACGGCCGCCCAGGAATCAAAGAAGTCTGACATGTTTTAGAATTCAGAAGCTTCCAGTGCAACCACAATACATTATGGGCTCTGTCTTGGCCTAGTACTTAGTGGGAAACCTCACCTGGGTACCAACATTTGGAGGTTCTTGGCACGGTTGGATCCACAAGGTAGAGGGGCTACTAAGGGAAAGCCTCGCCATGGTCTTGTCTGTAAAAGGACTTGATCGTGGATTGTGGGTAAAGTGCACAAACTCTCGAGAGTATTGCAATCTGATCGATCAGCCGTGTTCACGGTAACAGAACAACAATGAGCGTCTGAAGGATGGAGACTCTGAAGGATCTTCCTCTCTCTTTTCCTAAAAACAAAGTTTTGAAACCCCATGGCGTGCGTAATATAGCTAATGGATGGGAATTTGGGGAACTTGGTGTGTAATATCCAAGTGACGCTCGGTGCGTAATATCCAAGTGTTTGGTTGTTTGGACACTTGGTGCGTAATATCCTTGTGTGCCACTCGACCTTATTTTATCCAAGCAAATGTTTACAAAGTAGGGCAATCTTCTATTCTTCTCTCTACTTAAGAAAATTAGCTTTGAGCAAATGAACTCTACAGCCTACACCATCCTTGCATGTAGAGATAGTCTTTTCTCTCCTTGGTGTAATTTGCCAATACATTCAAAGTATTGACCCAACTTGTTGGCTGCACGTCTTATGTGCAGAATCCGAAGATTGAAAGGTGCGTAGGGATCGCGGGTCTACACTCGACAAGCCTGGGGCGTTGATGGACTCATGCTGCTTTTATGTTTCCGCTGCTATTTGAGCTAGCATAATGCTAAGCAATTTTTGTAATAATTTCATACTCTGGATTCTCCGTGTAATAAAGACTTTGTGTTTTACATGATATTTCATCGACTATGAGTGCTAGCTATTGATCCAGGGACTAGCATGTTAATCACAGGGACTTAGGATCCTTACCGATCCGAGGTCATTACAACATCCAACTAAACAATGCCCCACATCTCAAGTTACATGTTTCCTATGTGAAGGAAATGATCATGTACCTATCCAATGCCCCATCTATCCTATAGTTCAATAGATGAAACAAGATGGAATGCATCAAATGTTTGGAAACCTCAATGATGGAACAATTTCCACCAAGAATGATGAAGACAAAGTCAAACCTCAGTTTGCACCTCCATACATTGTAACTCACCATGGTGGACAAAAGAGGAAACATGGACGTTATCGTAGGAACCGTTAAAGAAACAAGGAAGTTTTCCCACCTTTGAAGTGAAGTATGAGGAACATGAACTAAGAGAACTCCTAGCATTGGAGAAACCCAAGAACAAGAAGAAATGCCCTAACCAAAACAAGCAAGACATTATCCAGGTGCAATGTTACAATTTCAAGGAGATGGGACACTATGCTAATGAATGCCTAGAAAAGAAGAAGGGCCAAGGAAACAAACAAGAAGTAGTGATACCAAAGATAAAAGAAGATATTAGCCAAGTGATGTGCAACAAATGCAAAAATCCAGGCCATTATGCATCACATTGTCCAGAGAATAAGAAGAACAATACAAGCAAGCCTGTGAAATATCTCAACCTTGTCACATGTTTCAAGTGTGAAAATAAGGGACACTATGCCAACAATTGTCCAGAGAAGTTACTTCAAGACCCCAAGAAAGCCAACATGTAATCTAGTTGAAAATCTTTTAAGGGTGGTACTACCCTAGTTGTATTGAAGACAACTTGTAACCTCTATCCTTCCCGAATCTCGGGACGAGATTCCTTTTAAGGGTGGTAGTCTTCACATCCCAAAATTCTCCAAATTCTGAAATGTGAAAAATAAATAAACAAAAGATCTAATTGTTGAAATTTAGGGTGAAAAAAAACTTTTAGCTTCTAAATGGAAATATCAAACCCTGGTTGAACAAAATTTGAATAAAAAACAATAAACAATTATTCAAAATATCAAATGCATTCTTGCATGGAAATAATCTTGAATGATAAAGCACTTGGAAAAGTTAAACCAAAATCCTAAAACTCTAATGGAAGAAATCATTTCCAACATCACTCCACGACTATGTATTTGTTCCATACAAAAGTTTAGCAACAAACATTTCTAAATGATAAAAAATGGTAAAAAATATATTAGAAAACCATGGGAATTGATTTCATTCAATTTGGAACCATGGATAAAAACTTATGAATTTAATAAGATCAAAGAAATTAAATTCTAAGACTAATAAAGCTCCTAATAAAAATCCATACCAAATTATGAGAAAATTAATCCTAAAAGTATTTAAAAATATAATCAAATATTAAATAAAATTATACAAATTGGAATCACCAATTTTGGAACTATAAATAAAAATATATAGATTTTATAAGACAAAGAAAGAAAGAAATAAATAAAGAATATTTAAAGGACAAATTAAATCTTGGACAAATCCATAAGAAAATGGAATAAAGATAATCCAAATAAAATAAAAGAATAAATGATTATTTGAATAAAATTATATGGGCTTGAAACATATTTAATTTTATTTAAATAAAGACAAATGCCTAACTTAATTAAATATTAAATCATAAGAGAATATTTGAAATATTCTAAAATGGACTTTTGAACACATTAATAAATAGTATAAACCTCCTGAAAAAGTTGTCAAAAGGTTTGATAAAAATTAGAATTCAAATGGAGGTTTAAATCATTTGGTTTGAATAAAACAGAAATAAGGAAAAGAAAAATAAAAAGAATTCAGAAGGAAAAAAAGAGATCCAACCCACCTACCCCAGCCCAGCAAGCCCAACTAAAGCCCACCCGTCTCTCACCCCTCTACCCTGGACTTTTCTCACCCCACGCGTACCCCCTCACCTCGCTGACGCCCAGGCCCCACCCTGCCAACTCATCATCGTCCTCACCCGCGGTGACCAAGCCTTCTCCCCTCGTCGTTTCTGCTCGAGTTTAATCCGTTTAATTTGCGTTGATGGCGCAGTAATCCCTCCCCGTGATCACGCTCGTTTAATCACCCCTCTCTCTTTCCCCCCAGTCAGCACCCCACGAGAGCCCCTAGGCTGCGCTAATTCTTCACTCGAACCCCCACTGCTCCGACGAGCCTCCACGCCAATTCCGGCCAGCACCCTCTTGCCCTGGCTCACACGATCTTGATCCCCAACACCTTGCACACCTTCCAGCACCCTCCACTTGCTCGAGTGTGCCCCATAGCCCCGCCCCCGTCAACGTCTGAGCGCCACCGTAGTCTGCCTCAACTCCGGCGAGTAGTAGCCGATGAATCAGCGCGCCCCTTGCCCTCTGGTAGGTACCATCGCAACCTCTGCAAGCGTGCGCATCTTCCTGAATCTTTTCCTTACCTTCTTACGCCCCAGGAACTTTCCCCCGACGATGCCAGAGCGTGCCCGAAGCTGACGCTAGCTTCGGCGAGCGATTCAGGCCAACCACGTGCGCCCCTTAGACAACGGCGACCACGTCGAGCTTCTTCACGCTCCTACGAACCCGGTGAGCCCCTACGTTTCTCCTCTCGCTTACTAGGTTTTCCGGAACACCACCACCTAAGAGCTGCCGCCGTGCATCCATCGCCAGCGCCGCCCGTCTTTGACCACTGCCTCCTGAACCGTTAGATCTAGATCTAATGTTTTGAATTAGATGACTAATCGAAGCGGTATGAATCGTTTTGTGCCATGAGTTTCAACTTAGATCTAATGGCATGCATTGATTGATCCACACGAAGAGGTATCGTCCGTTTAGAAACAGACACGTGTCTAGGCTTATGTTTTAAAAATAATATTTCATCTATTAGATGATTGATTTTGTAAAATTCATAACTTTTGTTCTGCATGTCCAAAAATTGCAAATTTTATATCAATGGAATCAGGAAAATGTAGACTTTACAACGATACCCTTAGTTTAGTTTTTTTCAGAAAATTTAGGTGTTTATGCAGAATCATTATTAGGGCTATTTTGGATATAAAAATTGTTCTCAAAATGATTTTTGAGCGAAAATTTTTGCAAATGGATTTGATTTGAACCCTCTAATCATAAACACTAACATTTGAGTTTAAAAATATATTTTGTCGACACTAGGACTTATTCTTTTGAATAAAATCATTTCTAGCAAAACAAAAATGATTTAAATGGCCTATTTTCACTAACTTGGTTTCAAATATGTTGCCACTTTTATAAATGACCAGTAGGTGTTTTGAAATGTTTAGAACCTTATTAGAAACCAATTTTTCAATAAAATAATCTTTTGCATGTTTGTGTGCATTTCTTTGTTTTCATTATTTTATGTGGTGATTATTTGAATGCTAGTTTTGAATGTGTGCCTTGCTTGATTGAACTGTAGTGAACTTTGAAGAGTGTGACAATTGCAAGATCAAGGAGTGTACCTAGTTTCTCTACCAAAAAGGAAAGTGATACTTTAATCATAAAAAGTCCTATCTTTTCAATATTGCATTAGTGATATTTTTGTAGTATGCATGATAGGACTATCTTTTATATAAAGCTATGCTATACTAGATCCTATAGAATATATCTTGGTAGGATTCTTCCTAAGTCAAGAGACAAGTTTTCCTAGTATGCTTAGCCTAGCTAAAAGATTTCAAGGGTGGAATATTCATGCTATGATCTTATGCAAAGTCTATGACTATGTTTTTGATTAATAAAACAACTAAGTGAATGAAACACCTGGGTGGAATGGTAATTGCTTGGATGGTTTTGTGTTGAGTGGTTACACAAGGCCCATTTCTATGGTTCACCTTGTGTATCACACTTGTGGATGTCCACCCAGGAACAAAGAGATTTTACATGTTAAGTGTTGAGAAGCTTCCAGTGCAGCCACATGGCATATGGGCTCTGCCTTGATCATATAGGTTGCAATAACTAAGCCAGATGGACAGAAGGTGGTAGTGATGATAGGATGGAACGTGTCCATTTGGTCTAATGGAAGGCTTCTGAAAGATCTCGTCTCGATGCATGTCGAGTCTTGTGGGGAAAGTGCACCACCTCTCGAGAGGGTAAAACCTGAGTACTTAGTCGTGTCCCCGGCAATGGACAATTTGAGCATCAAAGGCATTGAAGCAATCAAGGATCTCCTCATCCCAATTTCTCTAAGTTAAAACTTGTTGGGTGAACAAGGGAAGCATCTGGTGTGTATCTAGTGTGCCATTGTGTGATGAAAAGTTTTGAAAAGAGAAAAAACTATTTTCAAAGGATAGGGAAAACTTTTTTTATGCAAAGGCAAGCCAAATATTTATATAGATGATAGATTCTCCATGTCAATATAAAATCACTTGCCAATACAATTAAAATGTATTGACCCTTGTGGCTATAACTTATTATGTTGCAGGTTTGTTTGATGTTAGTGAAGTTTGTTGAGTAGGGATTACAAGTCTACGACCAACATGATTGTCTGTGACACTTGAAGATGAAGGACTCCATGATATATAGATATATCTGCTGCATTGTATTGAGATAGCAATATGAGCTATGTAAGATGTAATGAGTTATTTTATTACTGGTTATAAGTTGTAATATGACCTTTGTTTCTTGATATTACATTTTAAACTATGGATGCTAGCTATTGATCTAGGGACTAGCAGTGTAAACACATGGATCTCTACCTTATCGGGTTGGGACCGCTACAATGCATCACATACATATATGGGACATACTGATCACATACATCCTGCAAAAACAAGTTTGCATAGAATCGCATTCTACAGGATCAAGTGACATCACTGCACCTAGTTACCTTAACGAGATAAAAAAGGGCTACGATTAAGGGGGGTCTCCCCCTGCGGGGTTCGAAGGGGCAGCATATTGACTTTGGCTTTTGTCCCATCCAATTCCGAGAATTTTTTTTCTGCTTTTCTGAAACCAAAAACAGCAGAAAACAGGCAAATGGCACTGTGACATCTTGTCAATAGGTTAGTTCTGGAAAATGTATAAAAATACCTCAAAGTGTAGACAAAACATAAGAAAGTCTATACAAAGCAAGCATGGAGCATCAAAAATTATAGATACGTTTACGACGTATCAAGCATTCCTAAACATAACTCCTGCTCGTCCTCGAGTAGGTAAGTGATAAAAAGAATATTTTTTAGGTGACATGCACCATCACAATATTGATCAAACTATTGTAAAGCATTGATAGCTGGGATCAAAGTACTCTAAATATGAGCATGAAAGATGTCGTTCTAACAATAAGACATAGCAACTATGATGTAACATGAAAGGATATAAACAAGGATCATGAATAACAATGCATTGATAGACGTTTGTTTGTTTCACATATAGAAAACATAGCATGAGTGTTATTCAGCTTGTCCCTCATGGAGTAGCAAAACATAAATGCATAGGACACCTTCAAAGTTCATAAGGGTGACTAGATACAAATAGTTCAAGAAAAAGCAATATCAACATTATGAATCAATCAATATGTTTTGGGACAATGCACACAGAACTAAAAATGACAACTATGCTCTCTTAATTGGTGCATAAATATAGAAGGTGGCGACTCAATATACAAGTAGGAAGAAAGGCCCTTCATAGGGAAGCAGGGATTTCAAGTTTCATAAAGAGCTTCCAAAAATTATTGTACTTGTTAGCTTTCAGCTCTCGTTGCCCCTATAAATAAGCATCTTGAAGTGATTAAGGTTAAAGTGAACAAAGTATGCAGTATATGCTTGAAAAATCATAAGTTGGCAATCTCATGTCCCTTGAGTACGAGGGCCATTCCTCATGCTACTCAACTTAAGTCACAAGCAAGTTCGTATCATTGTAAGTATATGTGTATCATAGAGAACCACCAATGGGGTATCTGAAGGGATACAGGTAGGCTACACTAGCACAAATCAAAATTTTCTACTTCCTAAACTAGGAATACTATTGTCATTGATCATGGGATTACCACTAGATGCCCGATTGCGGAACTTTATGAAGCGCTTCGAGGCAGTGTAGATGTTCTACATATCCTCCTCGTCCTCGTCCCATGAGCAGCTCCCCTTGCACTGCTTGTCCAAGTGCCACATATGCAGCACCTCCGAGGTATCCACATGTGCGGGGTGGAAGCGTCAGACGCCGGACTTCTAGGTCCGCGCGTGGAACACAGGCGTGAGAATTGGCGGCTGGGAGGAATGGTCTCACCCTGGTCAGCTCGCCACAGCCTCTCTTATATAGGCGTCCCTAGTGGGCTTCTACATTAGCAGCCCATTAGTAGCCTAAGCCTGGTCTAATTCGGATATAATCCTCATTAGGCTTCCAACCCCTTAAGTGTGTGACCCTATAGGTTCATATACATATAGACATGACATGAATACACTTATTCTGTCAATAGTTGGTAGCGGCCTCTAGCAAGACGTGCCAATTCCTAAACGCATACAAAGATCATATCGGACGAACCATCACAAGGTTTAGTACATGTCTTTCCCTTTTCCTCACGATATTTGGTCTAGCTCCAAGCTGACCTCCCTTTCTCGATACTCTGATTCGGAATCCCTTTACTAGGTTAACTCTTAACCATATGTTGCACGGCCATGCATTTATGGATCCGATCACTCGAGGGGCCCAGAGATATCTCTCTCAAGTAGAGAGGGGCAAATCCCATCTTGATTGACCATGCCTTGCAGCATGCTTCCGGACAAACCCGAAAGCTACCTTTATAACTACCCAGTTACAGAGTAGCGTCTGATAGCCCCAAAGTAGGTCGATCCACATCTCAAGTACATGCAACAATCTCAGGTCTAAGGACAAAACGTACACTATGTGTAGAGAGATCTGCAAGTCTAATTGCAAGTCTCAAGTTTGGTTAGTCCAACCCCATGTTCATAACATGTGTCCACATAATTGGTTTGACATCTTCATGTCTATGACTTGTGAAACATAGTCATCAACCAATCGATGTGCTAGTCTAATATTCACGTGTGTCCTCACATGAAATCCGACTAGGGACAACTATTAAATAAACATACAAGTAAAGACTTTCACAAACAATTCACATAATTGCCAATCAATACAAGTTTCCTGATATGGATATTCAAGGACATTACAATAACTCATGGATACATAAGAAATATAATCATCTCTATGATTGCCTCTAGGGAATATTTCCTTCAGTATCCCTTGCCCCATGACACGGGAGCTATCCCATATCAAAATGACAAGGCAACAGATAGTGAGCATCTCAGCAGTCCTTTTATTTACCATGATAATGGTGCATATATTTTTTTTTCTCTTTTTTATATATTTTTTCCGAGGATGCTTCATGGATTGCTCGATATGGTGATGGTGCAAATTTCCACCATAATTAGGCATGGCTTAGACTAGGGGCCCAGGCGTTTCTCTAACACATATATAATACTCCATGAACTTACAGGCTCCCCTTTTATTTCACACTGCCAACATCCATAAACAAAATATCATGATATTAACTGGGTAGATATTTACAGGTGATGAAAGCGTTCCCCATGATAGCACGGTTCTGCTAATTCCCAAATTATAAGTGCAATCATATACAAGATAGATGACACAATGGTTCAAGTTTATTAGGGGAAAGAAAAATAAATTGTGCCATCAAGTTTGTGAGAGCATTAATCACTATTTCACATAACAAGTTTAGTTTGGAAGATAGATAAAATATGAATCTACTTGGAATGGTGTAACACACCATGCATAGGAATTTATAGTGGGCTCTTTGGAATAACTTGGTTTCTTGGGAGTTGGATGCATGAGTAGATCTTACTCAATAAAAGTGGAGGCTAGCAAAAGACTAGGAGCGACCAACTAAGAGAGCAATAATGGCCATAATCATGCAGAGCGACAAAACATTATCAATCAAAGCCTAAAGTGGTATCACAAGTCAAAAACTAAATGATCATAGAGGCCAAGGTGACTGGTTCATAGTCATAACATGGTGTGAGCCTGTGCCAAGTCAACCCAAACAAAGCATCAAAGGAGAATACCACAATACTATGCTTTTGTATGCTAAAACAACGCATGATTATTGCAAGGCACATTAAGCAATCTCAATTGTTTGGAACAAGTCATGCTACAGCAATAATCACTAAGCAAGGTCAAACAACATCTAGCATGATATGATAAAGTCTAACTCATAGTCAAAGCAAGCTCCCTTTTTGTACCACCTAAGCATGAAGCTTCCTACTCTTTTCCAACACCAATCGACTTATTTGAAACAACTCACAAAGATAATAATAAATAAAGATAAGTGATAATGTATCACAAATCCACAAATAAAAACTAAAAATTTCTAAGCAAAAATCATAAGAAAACTAAGGCTAAACACAGTGCTAGCAAAAGTGAACACTCATAGAACAATAAGAGTGAAAACTAGGGTGTTCTAGGCAATGCAAATGGTGTGTGTCTCTCTCCAAAAGAAGTGTTCTAGCATGCAACCAACTTATTGCATCAAACAAAGCAAAATAAAAATAAAAACAAAAACAAAGACTCTCCAAGAACCACACAAAGTGCATGAAATAATAAAAATGAAGTGTTTATAAAGAGACCTGAGATTTTTATTGATGAAGAAGGGGATGCCTTGGTAATCCCCAAGCTTTGACACTTGTACCTCTTGAATATCTCTTGTGGTGACACATGATGGCATCCCCAAGATTGAGCTTTTGTCCATACTTCATCTCATCACATCATTCTTTCCCTACACTTGAAAATTTCCCTCATACAAAATTTCACACAATCTTCATTAGCAACATTAGTGTATTCAAGATAATAAACCTTTGGGTTTAGTTTCAACACAGAAAAACTTTCATTAAAAACACAATATACTGTAGCAATTCATTTAGAAATCTCAAGTGATCAAGAAGAACTCAAAAAGAAACCGATAAAGAGGCAAATGCAAATAATGGCAGAAATCTGTCAAAACAGACCAGCAGGTAAAAACTGATTTTTTTTGAAGACCTTATGTTGCTCAAATAGAAAAGTGTTGAACTAATGAAAGTTATATAACAAACTGGGGCAAAATATCAGAAAATACAGCTCAATCCAACATACAGAGATTTTTCACGAATTTTTACAATGAAGCACAAAAATCTGTTTCGGAACAGCAACTTCCCCAAATCTTACTTCTCTCTCATTAGAGGTTATTCTTGGCACAAAAACCACACAAAAAGGATAAGAAGAAGTTCTTACAGAAGTAATAAGTTACAAGACTTAACAAAAGAAAAACCTACTGAAATTTGGGTTATCTCCCAATTAGTACTTTTCTTTTACTCCTTTAAGTTAGGCTTGATAGTTTGAGAAGATGCTCACATAATAAATATGAATTGAAGTAAAAGAGAGCATCAAGAAGAAAATTAAAAACACATTTATGTCTAACCCACTTCCTATGCATAGGAATCTTGTAAAGAAACAAGTCATGAAAGCATAAAGCAACAAGCATAGGAAAGCAAAACAAGTGCAACTTCAAGATTTTCAACATAAAGAGGGGAAACTTAATATTATTGAGATACATAAGACCATGTTTCCCTCTCTCATAGTAACTTTCAGTAGCATCATTAATAAAATTAACAATATAACTATCACATAAAACTTTCTTATCATGAGCTACATGCATAAAATTACCATTACTCTCCACATAAGCATAGTCATTCTTATTAATTGTAGTGGGAGAAAATTCAGAAAAATAGCTATCATTATTATTATCATCACCATAATCAGCAAATATAGGAGGCATATTGTAATCATAATTAAGTTTCTCCTCAATAGTAGGTGGACTGAAAATATCATATTCATCATTGTAATCATCATATATTGGAGGTATAGTATCATCAGGGTAAATTTTCTCCTCATGCTCATCAAAACCAGCTTCCCCAAGATTAGAATTTTCTATAGCATTAGCAATAATGGTGTTCAAAGGATTCATACTAATAACATTTCTATTAGCATGCAAACAAAGTTCCATAGGTTTTTTAATTTTCTCTTCAAACACTTCATGTCCTAACTCAAGATAAATACTATAAAGCTCTCTAATTTTGTTGTTGTTTTCCATTAAGCCTAACTAGTGAAAAAAAACAATAATATGTAATTGCAGAATCTAAAGGAAATAATTTCGAGCACTCACACTCCAGCAACAGTACTAGAAAATAGCTTAGTAGCTAGAGGATGTGAGTACCTTTTACCTTACCTCCCCAACAACAGCTCCAGAAAAGAGCTTGATGTATATGCATGCTTCGATTCTTGTAGATAGTGTTGGGCCTACAAGTACAAGAGGTTTGTAGAATAGCAGCAAGTTTCCCTTAATTGGATTACCCAAGGTTTATCGAACTCAGGGAGGAAGTGGTCAAACAACCCTGCAATCAAGATACAAGAAGTCTCTTGTGTCCCCAATACACCCAATACACTTGTGAGGTGTATAGGTGCACTAGTTCGGCGAAGAGATGGTGAAATACAAGTAATAGGGATGGTTATAAGACAACGGTGCCAGAAAAGATCTTGACGGGGAGGAAGAAACTAAAGGCAATCTAAAATATAGATAGCAGCAAGAAAACATGTAGCATGACTAGTTGTAAACGGTGTTTTAATGCTTAGAGACAATGCCTAGGGATCAGACTTTCACTAGTGGACACTCTGATATAAATATCTTCTCTTCATGATACTACTCTGAACTACTCTCCGGTTTGATAACTCTAATCCACGGTACGGCTACAAAAGCACTCCTTAAAGTTCACATTCCCCATATAGATAACCCCACACTGTCACCTTGAGCGCTAGATGGTTCCTACAAACACCACAATTTCATAGACACATCCAACTCAAAATATAACTCATGGTAAGTATTTATGTAATCTCTAGCCTAGGTGCCACACGGTGTGCACACTGTCACCTTCACAAACGTGGGGATAACCAAAGATTACAATTAAAGAACTTGAGTAACAGAGTAGATCTACTTGACTACAAAGCTCATGACCACAATAAGATCACGCATAGAGAGAGAGAGAGAGAGATGAATACATAGCTACCGGTAGATCCCTTAGCCTCGAGGGAGAACTACTCCCTCCTCATCATGGAAGTCAGCAACGACGATGGAGATGGTGATGGAGATCGATGGAGATGGCTCCGGGGGCAATTCCCTGTACCGGTAGGGTGCCGAAACAGAGACGCCTGTCCCCTGAATCTCCTCTTCGGTGGTGGCGGTGCTGCAGAACATTTTGTGGAGATCGGATCCGTGTTAGGGTTTACGTCTCGGGTAGACGTATAAGTAGGCGAAATGGCAAGGTCGGTGGAGGGCCAGGGGGACCACACCATGTGGATGTGCGGCCAGGGGTGCCCGCGCCACCATATGGTGTGGCCGCCTTGGTGCCCTCCTCCATCTCTCCTTCGGGCTCCGTGTCATGTCGGGTAAAATATTAACTTTGGCTTTTTTCCCGTACAATTCCGAGAATATTTCTTTTCTAGTTTTTCTGAAATCAAAAATAGTAGAAAACAGGCAACTGGCACTACGGCATCTTGTCAATAGATTAGTTCCGGAAAATGTATAAAAATACCTCAAAGTTTAGACAAAACATAGAAAGTCGATACAAAACAAGCATGGAGCATCAAAAGTTGTAGATACGTTCACGACGTATCACTTATTTAAGCATCGCTATGGGCGAGAAGGTCTCGTCGTAATCAACTCCTTGAACTTGTCAGAACCCCTTCGCGACAATGCGTGCTTTATAAACGGAAACTTTTCTGTCCATATCAGTTTTCTTCTTAAAGACCCATTTGCACTCAACGTGTCTTGCACCATCTGGCAAATCAACCAAGTTCCAAACTTGATTTTCATCCATGGACTTTAACTTGGATCTCATGGCTCCAAGCCGTGACTCGGAATCAGATCCCACCATCGCTTCCGAATAATTTCCAGCTCATCACTGTCTAATAGTAATAGATCACTAACGTTTTGTAATCTTGCCGATCTTCGTAGTATAGGTGTTGCTGCCGGCTCGGCTACCACGACCGGATCAACCTCCAAGGTTTTTGCCGACTCACTACTAGCCGGTTCCTCTCAAATTTTTTTGAGATGAACTATGCTCCCACTTACTCCCCGACTGAGAAACTCTTTCTCAAGGAAGACACTGTTCCGAGTGACAAACACTTTGCCCTCTTCTCGGTTGTAGAAGTAGTAACCTGAGGTTTCCCTCAGGTAACCCATGAAAATACACTTATCTGACTTGGCCGTAAGCTTGTCCGACTGAAGTCGCTTGACAAATGCTTCACAACCCCAAACTTAAGAAAAGACAGACTCGGCTTTTTGCCTGTCCACATCTCATGCGGTGTCTTCTCTACCGACTTTGATGGTACTCTGTTTAGTGTGAACGCTGCTGTTTCTAGACAATAACCCCAAAATGAAAAAGGCAGATATGTCCGACTAATCATTGATTGTACCATGTCCAACAAGGTCCGATTCCGCCTTTCCGACACACCATTCCTCTACAGCATTCCCGGAGGAGTAATGTAGAGGTCCCAACCTTTAATAAGGTAGAGATCCCTGTGTTTACAATGCTAGTCCCTGGATCAATAGCTAGCATCCACAGTTAAGATGTAATATCAAGAAACAAAGGTCATAATACAACTTTATAACCAGGAATAAAATAATTCATTACATCTTACATGGCTCATTTGGCAATCTCATTACAATGCAGCAGAAATAACTATATAGCATGGAGTCCTTCATCTTCAAAGTGCCACAGGCAGTCATGTTGGTTGTAGACTTGTAATCCTAATCAACACACTTCACTAACATCAAACAAACCTGCAACATAATAAGTTACAGCCACAAGGGTCAATACATTTGAATTGTATTGGCAAGTGATACTATGGTAGAATAGTGGTATCTATCATCTATATGCATTTGGCTAAGTGGAGCTTAGGCTTGCTTTGCTCAAAATAGATTTTCCCTATCATTTGAAAACACTAAGTTTTTGTTTGGCAAAATCACCCAAGGCATCTACCAATCAAAGATTGAAGATCCTTTAACCCTTGTTCAACCACAAGTTTTTAACTTAGAAATTGGGATGAGGAGATTCTGGATAGCTTCCATGTCTTGATGCTCAAATTGTCCATTGCCAGGGACACGGCTAAGTACTTAAATTTTACTCTCTCGAGAGGTGGTGCACTTTCCCCACAAGACTCGACATGCATCGAGACAAGATCTTTCAGAAGCCTTACCTTATACCGAAATGGACGCGCTCCAAACCTATCAACCTATCACATCCCAAGATTTTCCAAATCTTGTAATGTGAAAATAAATGAATAAAATAAAACTTTGTTTGATTTTCAGGGCCAGAAGAAACTTTTTGAATTTAAATGGAACTTCAAATCTATTTGGATTAAATAAAATCCTAAAAAGGATTTAAAAGGGTAAACATTTATAAAAGGAAAATAAAATATTTGGAATTGCTATTTTGAATCTTTTTATAAAAAGGTTTTGGTTCCCAATGAAAGGACAGGTTTTCAAATAAAGATTATTTTATAAAGCCAAATAAACACTTGGCCAAATTTGTGAAACAAAAGGTTTTACTTTGTTTTAAATAATAAAGGTTATTTAAAATAAAACAATAAAGGATTTAATACCCAATTTTATTAAAAGGTTTTTCCCATTTTAAATAAACACTAAAACTTATTTAATTACTTTAAATAAGTTTTGCAAATATTTTATAAATAAAACTTACTGAAGTGTTTTGACTTTATTTTAGATTTCAAAATAAAAATTTAATAAAACAAATCCTATTTGATTTAATAACCAAGGTCCAATTTTATTTAATTATGAACCCTAAAGCAAAAATGTTCATTTATTTTAAACAAGCTTTCCCAGTATTTTTCACTTTTCAATTAGTACCTACTGATTTGGTTTTGGAAGTATTTAGAATTCAAATAAAGATTTTATTAATAAAATCAAACTCTATTTGATTAATAAACCATGGTCCATTTTATTTAATTAATAATGGACCCTATTATTAAAATTATTATTTTGAGTTTGGATTTTGGTTGAAGTTACTGAGCAGAACAAAATTTCATAAACTACAAAGTGTGATGTTGTTTGATTTGATTTGAGACATGTTTGTTTGATGGAAAATTTCAAAACAGAAATCAAAAATAGAAATAGAAAAAGATTGCAGGAAGGAAAAAAAATAAGAAAAGGGTCAACCCAACCCAGCAGCCCAAACAGGCCCAGAAACAGCCCAGCTCCTCACCCCGAAAGAAAACGTTTCGCACTAGTATTCGAACCCGCGCAGAGACTGACCAGTGGACCTCCCTCTCGTTTCTTCCCCACTGACCAGTAGACCCCACTTTCCTTTGTTCTTCCTCCTCACCCGCACGACCTCTTCTCCCTCCCTCGACACCGCTCCTGCCGATGATTTCGCGGCCTTAATTCGCTTTAACTCGACCACCGTTACCATCTTTAATCACGCAGGCTTAAACGCCCATGTCTCCTCTATATTTCCCCTCTGACACACCGCGCTGGCACTCCCTAGACCTCCCCAATTTCCTCCCCGAGCACCCTCTGTTCCGACGAAGTCTGGTGCCGATTCCGGCGACTCGACAGCGCCCCGTGCCTCCCTGTGCAACCTAGCAGCTTCCCCACTCCCAGACGTATCTCCCAGTATCACCCATTCGACCGCGGGCGTCCCAGAGCGTCGGCTTTGACAAGCTCTGACAGCGCCGCCGTCTGTCTCGTCTCCGACGACCTCCCCCGGTAAACCTCGACCGCCCCTCTACCGCTCGATCACGCAAGCATCTTCGCCTTGGTCTTATGCACCTGACCATACCCTTGGTTGGCTTTCTCGTGACCTGTAGCGACGACTTCGACCACGACTGAGACCACCCGACGTTGCTCTCTACTCCGGCGAGCAATCGCAGCTGTACCAGAGAACCCCCTGCCACGACAAGCACACGTCGAGCATCACCACTTCCTCGCGATTCTGTTGAGAACCTTCCTTCCCCTCTCCGTTTCCTGTAACCGCCGTAGCGCCACCGCCTGGCCGTGCACCGCCGCTAGCCGCCGTCGGCGCCGCCCACTTTTGGTCAAGCGTATTAGCAACCGTAGGATCTTAATCCGACGATTACGATAGATCACTTAAGCCGAGAAGAGGTACGCGTCCTGTGCCGCACAATCTGATTAGATCCAATGGCTACCGCGCGTGATCCGGCCGAACCGGTACCGTCCAGTTAAAACGCGACGCGTGTCACCTATTCTGTTTAAAACAGATTTGAAATCTGATTGAGATATGACTTTCAAACCCTTGTAACTTTGGATCCACACGTCCAAAAATTACAAATTTTATGTCGTTGGATTCAGGAGAGCAAGCCCTAGCCAACCATACCCTTGGTTTAGCAAATAGTATCTGTTAGTTTGCTTGTTTTTGCAGATTCTTTTGTGAGCTTGTTTAGAGTAGAAAAATTGTTTAAAATTGAATTTAGGGTTAAAACTTTTGCAAAATGGTTTGTTGTGACCTTACTGACCCTAGGAACCAACCCATGAATTGCAAAATGAATTTGGAAAAGTTTAGAATGGATTTATTGGTTTAGTCCATTTCTAGCTACATAAAACTATTGATTGTTCATGAAAATGATTTTGAGTAAAGACTTTGGAGAAAATGTTTTGATTCAAAGCTACTGACCCTAAAACACCAAGTCTTGAGAGTTAGAAACTTTTGGTGAAGACTTAAAGGCTTTGGATTTGATAAAACTAATTGCCACCACATAAAATGATGGATGGATCTAAAAATGGTTCTAGACAAGACCCTTTTACTAATGACTTTGCCACTTTGGTAAATGACCAATTTGGATCTTACAAAGTTTAGAAATCCAATAGAGACCCTTTTTGCAAAATAAAACTATCTTGTCCATGCTCCCATGCATAAACTAGTTTCCATTGTCTTGTGTGTGTGAATTTGTTTGAATGATTATTGGTTTGGAATGTTAGTTGATTTTGTGTTTGCTTGATTGACTTGTAGTGAAGTTAGTGAAGTGTGAGACTAGCAAGATCAAGGAGTGAACCACCATTCTCTACCAAAAAGGCAAGTTACACTATCATACAAAAGTCCTACTAATTTCGTTATACTTAGTGGATTTTGAAAACATGCATGAAAATAATTTATACTTATGCTATGCTAAATCCTAATAGGATGCCCTTACATTACTTAGTGAAAACATTGAAGTTGTACATGCTTAGCCATGCTATATTTTGAAAAGATATGCATGTTGAGATTTTACAAAGTTGAGAAAAGGACTTGTGTTTTATATAATAAAACAAGGACTCAATGAACCACCTAGGTGGAGGATACTTTAAGTTTTGGAGAAGGTGGCAACAAAAGGAACCATGTCTATGGTAATCACTTTGTGTTGGGCTCCAAAAGAAAACCACATAGGAAACTTAGGGATCAAACATGCTTCTCCAATTGTGGCTTTCGTGTGCAACCACATGCTATTATGGCTCTGGCTTAGTCAATTACATTAGGAAGACCCATATATTGTCTTTAGTTACTGGACATGGGGATCTGGAATGCTTCATGGGGGCTGAAGACAAAGCTAGCAATGATGTATGGGAGGACCTTTTGGAAAGACTTCGTCACATTCTCAGTCTGCCAGTACTCCATCTTGGTGAGCACTAATCCAGTAGGCCACTGGTGTCAACAAGATGGGATTGTGACATGTGGGTAAAGTGTACTCCTTCTGCAGAAGATAATAAAATCTAAGTACTTAGCCGTGTCCCCGGTTATGGACAATACTGAGCAACTAAAGTTTGAACTATGGGAGATCTCGACATTCCAACTTCTAAAATAAAAGCTTGATGCCCTTGAGTGTCTACCAAGGAATTCAAAGAGATTTTATAAAGCTTGATGCACTTGGGGTTACCAAGGTGCTCAAGAGATTTTGATGAAAACGTGAACACTTGGGGTTACCAAGGAACTCATGAGATATTATAAAACTTGATGCACTTGGGGTTACCAAGGAGCTCAAGAGACTTTGACAAGGACTTGAACACTTGAGTATCTACCAAGGAGTTCAAGGGATTCTTGGAAAAGAGATTTGGCAAAGGACCAAAACCATTTTGAAAAGATAGGATAAAATATTGCTTTATGCAAATGAGCCTAAAACTCTACTTAGCCAAATATGCATGTAGTGATAGAATCCACTTATATTCTACAAAGTAGTGAAACTTGCCAATACAATTCAAAATGTATTGACCCTTGTGGCTGTAACTTGTAATGTTGCAGGTTTGATTGATTATTAGTGAAGAATGTTTGATTAGGATTACAAAGTCTACAACCAACATCTGCCTGTGGCACTTTGAAGATGAAGGACCCATGACTATAGCTTTTCCGCTGCAATGTAATGTAATAGCCAAATGAGCTATATATGATGTAATAAAATTATGTTATTCCTGGTTATAAAGTTATGTTATGACCTTTGTATCTTGATATTACATCTTAACTGTGGATGCTAGCTATTGATCCAGGGACTAGCATTGTAAAACACAGGAGGAATCTACCATATTAGGTTGAGACCTCTACAGATGGTATCAGAGCATTGTGTTGCCTATAGGATTGTAACCCTAGGATTGGACAAAACCCCTTAGAAAAATAAGAGTTGTATTTGTTCCAAAACTTATTTACAAACAATCTTGTAAACTCTTTCCTCAACCATTTTGGTTTCAACACTACCTCTCTTCTACTTCAACTTGATGGAAAAATCTACCCATGGCCAAAGACTACACCATGTACAAAGGACTTCTTCAACATTTTCAACTCTAATGACTTCAACTTCTTCAACTCTAATGACTTCAACATCTTCATCATGATCACCAAGGACTTCCAACTTGGATACCATTAAGGACTACAAATGAGACAAGGAAATCTTACTCAAAAATTTAGAGACTGAGGGAATGCAAAATAAGAAGGAGCCATCAAACAACTTTGAAGGATTGTAACCAAGAGTTTTTCTCAAGGAAACCATGATCTCATGTAAGAAGAAGAAACCAAGAAGGAAGGAAAGAACACAAGTGAACCATATAGATGGACCACCATATATAGATAAGTCAAAAACACACCAACCCATGTGGTGTAACAAAAATATTTTGTTGACTAAATATGTGCTTGAACTTTGTCTGAGTGAAATGATTGACTTGTGATTGCATGCACATTGTTTGTGTGAATTGTGATGTGTGTGATTAGAAATAATTCCTTAAAAATATCTTGCCTATTCTAATCTCCCTTCAACCCAAACAGATGACTACTCCAAAAGACTCCAAGGTTGATGACATCAACACCAACCAAGAGGACAGCATGAAAGAGCTCATAGCAACCCAGAACCAATTGAACCAACTGACAGCTCAGTTCATAGCCAACAATAGTGATAAAGATCCAGTACTGCAAAAGTTTTTGGAAGAACAATCCCAACTGATGCTTAAGGTGACTAATCAAATGATCAGCATGGAAGAAAACTATCCCAAAAGAGTGTATGATAACAAGGATGACAAGAATGTTATTCTAGATGGAGCCCCGGCTTGCATTATTTGTGGAGACAAGGATCACACTTCCAAGGAGCATGAAGGTCAATGCCCTAACTATGAAGAAAATCATCCTGTTGGACAATGTCCTACATCTCAAGCTACTTGCTACCTATGTGAAGGAAGCAATCATACTCCTATCCAATGCCCCATCTATTCCATGGTGGAACAAAGGAAACAAGAAGGATCCAAGTATGCCAAGAATGTTGATGGCAAAGGAAAAGGACCACTTATACCTCCAAACAAGACAACCCAATTCAAAGGATCAAGGAAACCCAAGAAACCAAGACCAGACATGAACCTTGTGCAATGTCGTAAATGTAAGGAAATGGGACACTACTCCAGTGAGTGCCCAGAGAACAAGAAGAATAAAGAGATTGACCAAGTGTGGTGCAACAACTGCAAAGAGTTAGGCCACTATGTAGCAACTTGTCCACAAGAGCCACGTAAAGAACTGAAGGACATCCATTGTTTCAACTGCAAAAATCCAGGACATTATGCAAGCAACTGTCCAGAAAAGATGAAGAACAAGTTGAACAAGCCTATGGAGAAACTCAACCTTGGCCCATGAGTCAAGTATGGAAACCAAGGACACATGCAAAAGTTTGCTTAGAGAAGTTTTTCCCAGGATCCCAAGAAGGCCAATATGTAATTTTTGTTTGAAAATTTTAAGGGTGGTAGTACCCTAGTTGTTTTGAACATGCTTGTAACCCTAACCTTCCCAAATCTCGGGACGAGATTTATTTTAAGGGTGGTAGCCTGTCACATCCCAAGATTTTCCAAATCTTGTATGAATAAAATAAAACTTTGTTTGATTTTTAGGGCCAGAAGAAACTTTTTGAATTTAAATGGAACTTCAAATCTATTTGGATTAAATAAAATCCTAAAAAGGATTTAAAAGGGTAAACATTTATAAAAGGAAAATAAAATATTTGGAATTGCTATTTTGAATCTTTTTATAAAAAGGTTTTGGTTCTCAATGAAAGGAAAGTTTTTCAAATAAAGATTATTTTATAAATCCAAATAAACACTTGGCCAATTTTGTGAAACAAAAAGGTTTTACTTTGTTTTAAATAATAAAGGTTATTTAAAATAAAACAATAAAGGATTTAATACCCAATTTTATTAAAAGGTTTTTCCCATTTTAAATAAACACTAAAACTTATTTAATTACTTTAAATAAGTTTTCCAAATATTTTATAAATAAAACTTACTGAAGTGTTTTGAATTTATTTTAGATTTCAAAATAAAAATTTAATAAAATAAATCCTATTTGATTTAATAACCAAGGTCCAATTTTATTTAATTATGAACCCTAAAACAAAAATGTTAATTTATTTTAAACAAGCTTTCCCAGTATTTTCCACTTTTCAATTAGTACCTACTGATTTGGTTTTGGAAGTATTTAGAATTCAAATAAAGATTTTATTAATAAAATCAAACTCTATTTGATTAATAAACCATGGTCCATTTTATTTAATTAATAATGGACCCAATTATTAAAATTATTATTTTGAGTTTGGATTTTGGTTCAAGTTACTGAGCAGAACAAAATTTCATAAACTACAAAGTGTGATGCGGCTTGATTTGATTTGAGACATGTTTGTTTGATGGAAAATTTCAAAACAGAAATCAAAAATAGAAATAGAAAAAGATTGCAGGAAGGAAAAAAATAAGAAAAGGGTCAACCCAACCCAGCAGCCCAAACAGGCCCAGAAACAGCCCAGCTCCTCACCCCGAAAGAAAACGTTTCTCACTAGTATTCGAACCCGCGCAGAGACTGACCAGTGGACCTCCCTCTCGTTTCTTCCCCACTGACCAGTAGACCCCACTTTCCTCTGTTCTTCCTCCTCACCCGCACGACCTCTTCTCCCTCCCTCGACACCGCTCCTGCCGATGATTTTGCGGCCTTAATTCGCTTTAACTCGACCACCATTACCAGCTTTGATCACGCAGGCTTAAACGCCCATGTCTCCTCTATATTTCCCCTCTGACACACCGCGCTGGCACGCCCTAGACCTCCCCAATTTCCTCCCCGAGCACCCTCTGTTCCGACGAAGTCCGGTGCCGATTCCGGCGACTCGACACCGCCCCGTGCCTCCCTGTGCAACCTAGCAGCTTCCCCACTCCCAGACGTATCTCCCAGTATCACCCATTCGACTGCGGGCATCCCAGAGCGTCGGCTTTGACAAGCTCTGACAGCGCCGCCGTCTGTCTCGTCTCCGACGACCTCCCCCGGTAAACCTCGACCGCCCCTCTACCGCTCGATCACGCAAGAATCTCTGCCTTCGTCTTACGCACCTGACCATACCCTTGGTTGGCTTTCTCGTGACCTGTAGCAACGACTTCGACCACGACTGAGACCACCCGACGTTGCTCTCTACTCCGGCGAGCAATCGCAGCTGTACCAGAGAACCCCCTGCCACGACAAGCACACGTCGAGCATCACCACTTCCTCGCGATTCTGTTGAGAACCTTCCTTCCCCTCTCCGTTTCCTGTAACCGCCGTAGCGCCACCGCCTGGCCGTGCACCGCCGCTAGCCGCCGTCGGCGCCGCCCACTTTTGGTCAAGCGTATTAGCAACCGTAGGATCTTAATCCGAAGATTACGATAGATCACTTAAGCCGAGAAGAGGTACGCGTCCTGTGCCGCACAATCTGATTAGATCCAATGGCTACCGCGCGTGATCCGGCCGAACCGGTACCGTCCAGTTAAAACGCGACGCGTGTCACCTATTCTGTTTAAAACAGATTTGAAATCTGATTGAGATATGACTTTCAAACCCTTGTAACTTTGGATCCACACGTCCAAAAATTACAAATTTTATGTCGTTGGATTCAGGAGAGCAAGCCCTAGCCAACCATACCCTTGGTTTAGCAAATAGTATCTGTTAGTTTGCTTGTTTTTGCAGATTCTTTTGTGAGATTGTTTAGAGTAGAAAAATTGTTTAAAATTGAATTTAGGGTTAAAACTTTTGCAAAATGGTTTGTTGTGACCTTACTGACCCTAGGAACCAACCCATGAATTGCAAAATGAATTTGGAAAAGTTTAGAATGGATTTATTGGTTTAGTCCATTTCTAGCTAAATAAAACTATTGATTGTTCATGACAATGATTTTGAGTAAAGACTTTGGAGAAAATGTTTTGATTCAAAGCTACTGACCCCAAAACACCAAGTCTTGAGAGTTAGAAACTTTTGGTGAAGACTTAAAGGCTTTGGATTTGATAAAACTAATTACCACCACATAAAATGATGGATGGATCTAAAAATGGTTCTAGACAAGACCCTTTTACTAATGACTTTGCCACTTTGGTAAATGACCAATTTGGATCTTACAAAGTTTAGAAATACAATAGAGACCCTTTTTGCAAAATAAAACTATCTTGTCCATGCTCCCATCCATAAACTAGTTTCCATTGTCTTGTGTGTGTGAATTTGTTTGAATGATTATTGGTTTGGAATGTTAGTTGATTTTGTGTTTGCTTGATTGACTTGTAGTGAAGTTAGTGAAGTGTAAGACTAGCAAGATCAAGGAGTCAACCACCATTCTCTACCAAAAAGGCAAGTTACACTATCATAAAAAAGTCCTACTAATTTCGTTATACTTAGTGGATTTTGAAAACATGCATGAAAATAATTTATACTTATGCTATGCTAAATCCTAATAGGATGCCCTTACATTACTTAGTGAAAACATTGAAGTTGTACATGCTTAGCCATGCTATATTTTGAAAAGAGATGCATGTTGAGATTTTACAAAGTTGAGAAAAGGACTTGTGTTTTATATAATAAAACAATGACTCAATGAACCACCTAGGTGGAGGATACTTTAAGTTTTGGAGAAGGTGGCAACAAAAGGAACCATGTCTATGGTAATCACTTTGTGTTGGGCTCCAAAAGAAAACCACCTAGGAAACTTAGGGATCAAACATGCTTCTCCAATTGTGGCTTTCGTGTGCAACCACATGCTATTATGGCTCTGGCTTAGTCAATTACATTAGGAAGACCCATACATTGTCTTTAGTTACTGGACATGGGGATCTGGAATGCTTCATGGGGGCTGAAGACAAAGCTAGCAATGATGTATGGGAGGACCTTTTGGAAAGACTTCGTCACATTCTCAGTCTGCTAGTACTCCATCTTGGTGAGCACTAATCCAGTAGGCCACTGGTGGCAACAAGATGGGATTGTGACATGTGGGTAAAGTGTACTCCTTCTGCAGAAGATAATAAAATCTAAGTACTTAGCCGTGTCCCCGGTTATGGACAATACTGAGAAACTAAAGTTTGAACTATGGGAGATCTCGACATTCCAACTTCTAAAATAAAAGCTTGATGCCCTTGAGTGTCTACCAAGGAATTCAAAGAGATTTTATAAATCTTGATGCACTTGGGGTTACCAAGGTGCTCAAGAGATTTTGATAAAAACATGAACACTTGGGGTTACCAAGGAACTCATGAGATATTATAAAACTTGATGCACTTGGGGTTACCAAGGAGCTCAAGAGACTTTGACAAGGACTTGAACACTTGAGTATCTACCAAGGAGTTCAAGGGATTCTTGGAAAAGAGATTTGGCAAAGGACCAAAACCATTTTGAAAAGATAGGATAAAATATTGCTTTATGCAAATGAGCCTACAACTCTACTTAGCCAAATATGCATGTAGTGATAGAATCCACTTATATTCTACAAAGTAGTGAAACTTTCCAATACAATTCAAAATGTATTGACCCTTGTGGCTGTAACTTGTAATGTTGCAGGTTTGATTGATTATTAGTGAAGAATGTTTGATTAGGATTACAAAGTCTACAACCAACATCTGCCTGTGGCACTTTGAAGATGAAGGACCCATGACTATAGATTTTCCGCTTCAATGTAATGTAATAGTCAAATGAGCTATATATGATGTAATAAAATTATGTTATTCCTGGTTATAAAGTTATGTTATGACCTTTGTATCTTGATATTACATCTTAACTGTGGATGCTAGCTATTGATCCAGGGACTAGCATTGTAAAACACAGGAGGAATCTACCATATTAGGTTGAGACCTCTACACAACCCCTACCACCAACTGTCCATCTGGCTAACTTATTGCAACCTATATGATCCAGGCAGAGCCCATAATGCCAAGTGGTTGCACTTGAAGATTCTCAACATTTGACATCTCAAATCTCTTTGTTCCTGGGTGGCTTTCCACAAGTGAGATACACTAGGGTAGTCCATAAATATGGGCCCTGTGTAACCACTCAACATAACCCATTCACAACCATTTCACCCAGGTGATTCATTCACATAGTTGTTTTATTAAACAAAACACAAGTCCTTGACTTAGAAATATTTCATAGCATGAATATAACCCACCCTTGTTTTCTACTAGCTAAGCTAAGCATGATAGTAGTATCAATCTTAACTTAGGGAAAATTCTACTAAGGCATCATCTACTAGGAGTTCCCATGGCATAGTTTACTTAGTAAAAATTTCATGCAAGTCCTACTCAAAAACATCACTAATGCATAGTGAAAATAATAAGACAAAAGTATGAAGCACCACTTGCCTTTTTAGTAGATAAACTAGGTTCACTCCTTGATCTTGCAATTGTCACACTCTTCAAAGTTCACTACAATTCAATCAAGAAAGGCACAAATTCAAACTAGCATTCAAACAATTCACCACATAAAATAATAAAAAATAAGAAATGCATGCAAGCATGCAAAATGTTGTTTTATTGAAAAAGTGGTTTCTAATAAGGCTATAAACATTTCAAAACACCTAATGGTCATTTATAAAAGTGGAAAATCATTTGAAAACAAGTTAGTGAAAATAACCCTTTTAAATCATTTTTTGTTTTGCTAGAAATGCTTTTATCCAAAGGAATAATTTCTAGTGTTATCCAATTATGATTTTAAACACAAATTTTAGTGTTTATGGTCAAAGTGTTTTAAAACAAATCCATTTGCAAAGGTTTCACTCAAAAATCATTTTTAAAACAATTTTAATACTCAAAATAGTCCTATTAATGTTTCTGCACAAACACCTAATTTTTCAGAAGTAAAAGACCAAACCAGGGTAATAGTTGTAAAGTTTACAATTTTCTGAATCTATTGATATAAAATTTGCAATTTTTGGACCAACAGATCAAAAGTTATGGATTTTCTAAGTTTAATCATCTATTTAAACCAAATTTGAATTTAGTCAGAAAAGTCTAGCCATTGAGCAATCAGTACTATTAAGATTTGTAAGTAATCAGACATTCTCTCTAATGCTAATAATGAGACCAACCAAAATAGAAGTACAATTCTAAGGTGAACTTGGTCAATTATTTCTACCAAATAAATCTATGATAAGAAGGGTGTTTGTAAACAAAAACCTGGTATAACTAGACTAATCGATGAGACATAGCCGTAAAGCATGCGAATAGTTCACTAGGAACATACGAGTACACGTACATGTAATTAATCTAGTACCGATGCATCGGAGACTTGGTCAATTTTTAAAACAAATTAATAAATATCAAATGTATTCGCGAACTAAAACTACTGCTGGGCTCTTAGGATTAATTGGAACATTTTTCACGTTGGGCTCAAGATCAACAAACAAACGTGTGTATGATAGGCTAATATGGTCATGCCACCGGATGGCATTAGATTCACCGGCAATGCGGTCTACAAGAAAACTGCAGCGAGAAACCATGTCTAGAAGGTAGGCATACGTGCGGCTAGAGTATATGCGAAATGATTTGTGACGGAGCTCACCGAGTGCGATGAAATCTTCTGAGGAAGTCAGTGAACCGAGCTGCAACGATGATGAAGTGCGTCGTCGGTGATCCACGGCTTGAACTTCTGGCCTCACGAATCTTCTCTCCACCTCTTCATGGTCATGGTGTAACAGCAGCTCGTCCTCCCGTAGCCGGACTCGTCGGGAACATCGACGACGTCAAGCGACGGACCGACGGAGCTCCAAGATGGAACTGAGATGGGAGCTCAAGGCTCCGGCGGCAGTGTGGAATGTCAAATGTGAGAAGAGAGTCTTAGTTTGTGGCTGTATAGAAGGAGAACGTTGAGTACTTGATTGAAAAATTAATAAGAGGTAATGGCAGCAGTTTCTAATGGGATATGTTCCGTTGGTGTTTCTTACCTGGCTACTGGCCCCTTGTTCATGTGCGTGTATCCACAAGATGAAGCAATACGATGTTGCGGCTTGCTGTGTTGAGATTTTTCCCTGTGAGTCGAAAGGACAGAAGAAGCTGAACGGCTTTGTTGGGCTGAAATAAACAGAAGATGAAGATACGGTGCTAGAGGTTGGGCTTAAGGAAATAGAGAGAAGAAAAAAATAGGCTGCCGTTGGATATATTGGGCTTCAGCCAAACAAGAAAGTAGAAATAAAAAAAATATGCTTTGTTCATCACGTGGCTGAGAGAGATGAGAGAGAGAAAAGAATATTCACACACTACGATTCAGTAACACGACATAGCTAGGCTTAAGAAACAGATTTGTTTTCTCTTTTAGAATAAGTTCAGAAAATGCAATAAAACACGAATATATCGAATGAACTTTAAAAAAATACTTTTAGAGGAGCATATTTTAATATGCTAAAGTAAAAAAGAATACAATCCTTTTTTTGAGGGAAATAAAAAAAATACAATTGTATATTCACGTTGGAATTAATTCATGTAAAAGCCGTTTTATATTTGAAAATTTTCGTTAAGCTTGGACTGGTCGAGTGAAATTTTCGGTCCTTATTTTTAGATAAAAGTTTTTTTTCTTGAAAACTTGTTTGTCACTTTCTCATTCAATTTTTTTTGTTTAAGTAAGGTTTTGATGTTTCCATTTAGAAGCAATAGTTTCTTTTCACCCTAAATTTTAACAATTATTTATTTTGTTTATTTATTTTTTATATTTCAAAATTTGGAAAATTATGGAATGAAACAAGTAAGTTGTGGAACTATTCCGCAACCTTTCAGATGGTCATCAAACTCATGGCTCATGTACTCGCCTCCTCAGTCTGAACAAAGAAACATTATTTTTCTTACCAAGTTGATTCTCTTCATTCTGAAATTCTTTGAACTTTTCAAAGGCCTCCGACTTATGTTTCATCAAGTAGATATATCCATATCTACGCAATCATCAGTGAAGGTAATGAAGTACTCATAACCACCTTTGAGTATCATTCTCATTGGTCCACATACATCAGTATGTACTAGTCCCAACAAGTCAGACGCCCTTTCACAACTCTTTGCAAAAGGTGTCCTGGTCATTTTGCCGAGTAAACAAGATTCGCCTGTCTCGAACGACTCCAAGTCAAACAAAGTTAGGAGTCCATCATTGTGGCATCCCGCAATTCCACTACTAGAAAATCGCGTTGTTTTTGTGCATCGCATCGTCATGACCGCATGCTCATGTCATCATGCCACATTGCATTTGAGCATCGTCATCATCTTGCAATTGCTTGCATGAAACTATTTTTGAAAAGCCGGGTTTTGTTTTCTAAAACGCCCCATCTTCATTCAAAATGCAAACCCCGGGTCCCCCGGATTGTTTTGTTTTGTCCGCTGTCGGATTGCAAAAACGCGGGTTGAAAGAAATAATTTAATTAATTATTTAGTGGGGCAGTCGAACGGGCCAAATGACCCGAACAACCACCCCAGAAAAATAAAACGGCACACCCCTTAATCCTAAAACTACCAACCTATCTACCCATTCCCTCTGGCCACATCACCCCGGCCAACCCCGTCGCGCCACCTCACCCCTCCTCTCCTCCCACCCAATCAGATGCTGCCAACTCACCCCTCCTCTCTCACCCCTCTCACCCTGCCTCCACCACACACCACACACGACGCACACACGCATGCAGCACCCCCTGG
The DNA here is from genome assembly GCA_916181665.1 of Avena sativa. Classification (NCBI taxonomy): domain Eukaryota; kingdom Viridiplantae; phylum Streptophyta; class Magnoliopsida; order Poales; family Poaceae; genus Avena; species Avena sativa. The sequence goes on along the minus strand of OV702279.1, from coordinate 46,809,100 downwards.
CCACTCCCCACTCACCCCGCGGGACCCACCCCGAGAAGCCCCGTCCCCGCACGCGACCGGCCCCACCAGCATCTCCGGCCGCCGTGGTCTCCTCGTCGCCTCTGGCCCGCCGTCCGAGCTTGCCCGCCACCGACCGCTGTCGCCCTTGCCTCAGCTCACCTCGGTGTCGCCTCCTCCTCCGACTTCCTCGTGAGCTCTGCAACCCTTCCTCGCCGTCTTGCGGCCAGGGGCCTCGCCGGAGCCGCGCTCGGCACTGCTCGCCGTTCGTCCTGTGCCGCACGGGGCCGTCCCCTACCTCACGTACACCCCGTCGCCAGGAACTCCATCCGCCTCGCTGCCGTCATCTCCTGCATCTCCCCTCCTTGGCGCCCGCCCGCTGCCTCGTCTCCCGAAACGAGTGACGCTCCTCGACGATCGTCTGTTGCTAACTCTGCCGGGGTTCCTTCGTGGTGGTTGACCCCGTCCAAGGTCATCGCCCCTGATCTGCTTCGGTCCTGCCAGGGCCTCCTTTTATTCGAGCTGTGTATCAGAGTTCGATTGCACGGCTGGGCTCGGCTATGTATTCACTGCAATATTCATCCACCGGCGGATAGCGTTTTTCTGTTTGTGCGATGTGGCTTTGCTACCCCTGCTATGTTGACCCCCTTCTTTGTTGTCGAAGTGTTTGCTGTTCCGAGGGTTTGATCCACTGTGACCAAGGATGGCACCCACAAGATCTCCATCACGGATTTCAAGTACCCCCTCGGATGCGACGGGATTCCCTCCCCGGACCCCAAGAACTCCTTCCCGGCTCCGCTAGCCGAAACCTCGAAGGCCGCGATGACGTTGAATCAAGATCGCCATCGTCAACGGAACAGGAACACCCAGACCTTCGTGCAGGGATGATCAACGACAAGACCGGCTCAATGCCGATGGGCTCGAGGGGTGTACATGGTGCCATTAGAAGACCGCCAAGATCGCCACCGGAACGCCAAGTTCTCCACTTTGAACGCCAGGACCGGCCCGATACACGGACCCGACAAGATCTGCACGACGACAAGAACGACAGCGACCAGGAGAATCCGATGCGCCCCCGACACCAAACCAAGTCCGGCTTCCTGGATGCAACAAGATCTACCCCAGTAATCCGAGAACGATCCGTCGAACCCTAAACCCGAGACCGAACCCCGGAACCCCAAGATCGCCGAACCCTAATGTGTGAACCCCTTCCCGAAACCCTATTTTATAATATAAGACAACTGTTGCAAATTAAATTGTCATTCATGCATGCATAATTGTGTGGATTGGGGGCCTTAGGCCGATTAACCTAATTAAATATGGGGCCCATATGCGGGCAAATCTAGCCTTATATTGGCCTCATTTAAAATTTGTGTAGCGAACCGGTGATATATTTTGTCCTGTTAAAGACAACATTTAAATTGCGGGGTAGGTAAATAACTTGAACCGTTTAAGTAATGTCGGGACCCCGGCTCCGCTTAATATGACCTAATTGCATTGCACCTTCGCCATGCCATGCATCATGCATGCATCATGCCTGATCTTTTGCGTAGTATTAAATATTGCATCCGGTGTTTATTCTAGTGTTTTGCTTCTTCGCGGATAAGGCCGTTGAGTTGATGCGAGTGTCGACCCGATCTTCGGATGAACCTTCGACAATGTTTTCCAGGCGAGCATCTCCCCCTTTCTACCTATCTTACTTTTATAGTATTTACTTCCCTCCTGTTGATCTATTGCTATCTGTGTTGCGATGCTATAGTTTCCGTACCCGTGATATCCCCTGCAGCCATATATTGCCTCGGACACATCCTATTACCTGTTGTTTGGTAGATAGTTGGACTTGCGCGTCGTAGTCGCTTGCTCAAGTGCTGTTGCGTGTCGTCAAGTGCCACAGTTGTTGGTGTATTGCCGCATGTTGATGTTGGAGATGATCATGGTTTTACTTATTGTTCACTTTAATTCCTGTTTAACAACTAAAATTGAAGTAAGCAGAGGCATCGGTGGGTGATAGAAAATATTTGGTTTCCGAACGCCCACTTGTGTCCCGTAGGACCCCGAGTACTTGATACCTGTTCCTTGATTTATCGCGCTATCCACATCCGGGAGGTATATGGGACCACCCTTAGCCAGAGCTTGATTCAGTCATATTTCTTGGGGCCACAAACTAGTTTGAGGTTTTATTACTATCCTGTACTTATGCCATGCTACTGCTTTATTTACGATTGTGCGAGGAGCACACTGTACTGTTTAGGATCGTGGCACGATTCCGCGGTGTCGACAAGCCCAGCCACACTTTCGGGTTCCCAGTCGTTCACAGCCGTCCCCACAACCTTAAGTCCGTCTCGGAGCCGGCCGGCTTCGTTGCGGGTTCTACTTTAAGGGGTGGCGCCCTGAAATATTTCTGAATCCTGTGATTGCTTTGTCGTGAAAGCCTCGTTGGGTTTTGATTTGGTTTTTCCGAGGTTGATCGAGTGTGTGTTGCTATTGGTGCACCCCGGCCGGGTAAAACTTTCTGAAAGCCGTGTCCGCGGTTATGGACGACTTGGAGCACAGTATCTCGACCATAGACAAGCATAACTAAAGTTTATTGCTATCAATTTGACTTATAATGACTAGTAATCAGCTTCACTATAATGGAATGGCTAACTAATATTGCCCACAACTGCTTACTTTGAGTGTCGCTTGCGACCATTGTACCTGACTAGTAAGTATTGCAACTACAACGGAATGGCTGAATAAAAGTACCAACAACTGCTGGGTTTTGGGTTATCTCATGCTAATTGTATCTGACTAGTAAGTGTTGCAACTCTCACGGAATGGTTAACTAAAAGTGCCCACTGCTTATTTTATCAGGACGATTATCTAAACCTGACTAGTAAAGTGCCGCAACTATAACTGAATAAGTAAAACTGCCAACTGTGTGAGTTCCTCGGTTGACTTCCTCGTTTGGTCTCGAGGGGGAAACGCCAGGATGGGTTTGTTTGATGGTAGCATCAGGTTGGTTCCGAATAGGTCTTTCTTCCCCTCTCTGATAGTCGCCAGTTGTATCGAGTCTCTATAGGTTGTTTAGTGCATGCTGCCGCTGCCGCTTCAGTCCACCATACCTATGTAGGCGAGGACCGCCGAATTCTAGTCTCGCCGTGTACTGGCCTCAGTACTGACGCTCCTCCTTTTTCCTTTGCCCTTTGTCGGCACCCCTTTTGTTTAAGCAGGTTTTGAGTTCGACGCCGTTAGCAGGGTTACCCTTCCGGCTTGGCCTGGGCAGGGTGATGGACGCCATTGGTTATTCTTCAGGGCTCTTAGCCCCATTTGCATCTTGTCCGTAGCTGGACGCTATATCATTTTCAAGGTGATTTGGATCTTTGTATATTATATCTGTATTCTTGACTCTTTGAGTCGCTGCTGTATTTAGCTGTTCTGTGGGTCCCATCGAGGACTGTTGTGTAATGTTATTACTTCGTTTTCCACCCGCACGCAAGTGCCTGGTGGGCACCTTCGAATCGTTTCTATGCGGGTTTGGCGGGTTTTCGCTAAAACTTGCATAGGGCCGATTCTGAGGGTGTTACAGAGTGGTATCAGAGCTCAGCAGTTACGATACCCCACAAGTCCAGCCTGTAGGATAACCTAGCTAACGGCCGAAGTAGAGTGTCAAAAACTATTTTTGCAAACTCGGTTGGATAGTTCTGATTAGGTCTGATTTTACTCCTTACCCCTCTGCTATTCTCCTCTTACCTCTACGTGTTTTGAATCCGCTCTCTTCTCTCTCTTCGAGTCCAGGATTCTCGTGGTGGGGTTTTCCGTCGTACCTTCAGGGTTTCGCTTCCTCCTTTGGTAACGGTGTTGCTACATCCGGTCCTCCTGCTATCTGAGGAATCCTTCGTCTGTGGTACCATTCTTTGCTCCTCCTCTTGCCTTCCGGTGTTTTCTGATGCAACGACATCCTCTATGACAGATCCGATGCAGAGTCTGCATCACTCCTTTGTTTTCCGAACCTCGCTTGTCGAGATCTTCAGTCTAATTCCGAGAGTTGGTTGCATAATTCGCCTATTCATGTGCAGAGTAATGGTTTGGGTGCGCGATGGACTGATCACCATCCGACTACTCTTATCATTCGCTCTTGTACATCGAATCAGTGGATCCAGCAATTTTACTCCATCCATCGGAAGCTAGAGGTGGCTTTATTTGTTGATACCTCTACCTTCGACCTTTTGTTCCCGGAGTGTTCTCTCGACGATCACGGACAACAACCTCTTGTTAGTGGTGTCGCGAGGATCTACATGAAGCGAGAAGATTCAGATCGCCGACCTTCTTTTCCGGTACCATGACGCGGATCTCGAGGGCGAGATCCCTTGTTAGTGGTGTCGAATTGTGGCATCCCGCAATTCCACTACTAGAAAATCGCGTTGTTTTTGTGCATTGCATCGTCATGACCGCATGCTCATGTCATCATGCCACATTGCATTTGAGCATCGTCATCATCTTGCAATTGCTTGCATGAAACTATTTTTGAAAAGCCGGGTTTTGTTTTCTAAAACGCCCCATCTTCATTCAAAATGCAAACCCCGGGTCCCCCGGATTGTTTTGTTTTGTCCGCTGTCGGATTGCAAAAACGCGGGTTGAAAGAAATAATTTAATTAATTATTTAGTGGGGCAGTCGAACGGGCCGAATGACCCGAACGACCACCCCAGAAAAATAAAACGGCCCACCCCTTAATCCTAAAACTACCAACCTATCTACCCATTCCCTCTGGCCACATCACCCCGGCCAACCCCGTCGCGCCACCTCACCCCTCCTCTCCTCCCACCCAATCAGATACTGCCAACTCACCCCTCCTCTCTCACCCCTCTCACCCTGCCTCCACCACACACCACACACGACGCACACACGCACGCAGCACCCCCTGGCCACTCCCCACTCACCCCGCGGGACCCACCCCGAGCAGCCCCGTCCCCGCACGCGCCCGGCCCCACCAACATCTCCGGCCGCCGTGGTCTCCTCGTCGCCTCTGGCCCGCCGTCCGAGCTTGCCCGCCACCGACCGCTGTCGCCCTTGCCTCAGCTCACCTCGGTGTCGCCTCCTTCTCCGACTTCCTCGTGAGCTCTGCAACCCTTCCTCGCCGTCTTGCGGCCAGGGGCCTCGCCGGAGCCGCGCTCAGCACTGCTCGCCGTTCGTCCTATGCCGCACGGGGCCGTCCCCTACCTCGCGTACACCCCGTCGCCAGGAACTCCATCCGCCTCGCTGCCGTCATCTCCTGCATCTCCCCTCCTTGGCGCCCGCCCGCTGCCTCGTCTCCCGGAACGAGTGACGCTCCTCGACGATCGTCTTTTGCTAACTCTGCCGGGGTTCCTTCGTGGTGGTTGACCCCGTCCAAGGTCATCGCCCCTGATCTGCTTCGGTCCTGCCAGGGCCACCTTCTATTCGAGCTGTGTATCAGAGTTCGATTGCACGGCTGGGCTCGGCCATGTATTCACTGCAATATTCATCCACCGGCGGATAGCGTTTTTCTGTTTGTGCGATGTGGCTTTGCTACCCCTGCTATGTTGACCCCCTTCTTTGTTGTCGAAGTGTTTGCTGTTCCGAGGGTTTGATCCACTGTGACCAAGGATGGCACCCACAAGATCTCCATCACGGACTTCAAGTACCCCCTCGGATGCGACGGGATTCCCTCCCCGGACCCCAAGAACTCCTTCCCGGCTCCGCTAGCCGAAACCTCGAAGGCTGCGATGACGTTGAATCAAGATCGCCATCGTCAACGGAACCGGAACACCCAGACCTTCGTGCAGGGATGCTCAACGACAAGACCGGCTCAATGCCGATGGGCTCGAGGGGTGTACATGGTGCCATTAGAAGACCGCCAAGATCGCCACCGGAACGCCAAGTTCTCCACTTTGAACGCCAGGACCGGCCCGATACACGGACCCGACAAGATCTGCACGACGACAAGAACGACAGCGACCAGGAGAATCCGATGCGCCCCCGACACCAAACCAAGTCCGGCTTCCTGGATGCAACAAGATCTACCCCAGTAATCCGAGAACGATCCGTCGAACCCTAAACCCCGAGACCGAACCCCGGAACCCCAAGATCGCCGAACCCTAATGTGTGAACCCCTTCCCGAAACCCTATTTTATAATATAAGACAACTGTTGCAAATTAAATTGTCATTCATGCATGCATAATTGTGTGGATTGGGGGCCTTAGGCCGATTAACCTAATTAAATATGGGGCCCATATGCGGGCAAATCTAGCCTTATATTGGCCTCATTTAAAATTTGTGTAGCGAACCGGTGATATATTTTGTCCTGTTAAAGACAACATTTAAATTGCGGGGTAGGTAAATAACTTGAACCGTTTAAGTAATGTCGCGACCCCGGCTCCGCTTAATATGACCTAATTGCATTGCACCTTCGCCATGCCATGCATCATGCATGCATCATGCCTGATCTTTTGCGTAGTATTAAATATTGCATCCGGTGTTTATTCTAGTGTTTTGCTTCTTCGCGGATAAGGCCGTTGAGTTGATGCGAGTGTCGACCCGATCTTCGGATGAACCTTCGACAATGTTTTCCAGGCGAGCATCTCCCCCTTTCTACCTATCTTACTTTTATAGTATTTACTTCCCTCCTGTTGATCTATTGCTATCTGTGTTGCGATGCTATAGTTTCTGTACCCGTGATATCCCCTGCAGCCATATATTGCCTCGGACACATCCTATTACCTGTTGTTTGGTAGATAGTTGGACTTGCGCGTCGTAGTCGCTTGCTCAAGTGCTGTTGCGTGTCGTCAAGTGCCACAGTTGTTGGTGTATTGCCGCATGTTGATGTTGGAGATGATCATGGTTTTACTTATTGTTCACTTTAATTCCTGTTTAACAACTAAAATTGAAGTAAGCAGAGGCATCGGTGGGTGATAGAAAATATTTGGTTTCCGAACGCCCACTTGTGTCCCGTAGGACCCCGAGTACTTGATACTTGTTCCTTGATTTATCGCGCTATCCACATCCGGGAGGTATATGGGACCACCCTTAGCCAGAGCTTGATTCAGTCATATTTCTTGGGGCCACAAACTAGTTTGAGGTTTTATTACTATCCTGTACTTATGCCATGCTACTGCTTTATTTACGATTGTGCGAGGAGCACACTGTACTGTTTAGGATCGTGGCACGATTCCGCGGTGTCGACAAGCCCAGCCACACTTTCGGGTTCCCAGTCGTTCACAGCTGTCCCCACAACCTTAAGTCCGTCTCGGAGCCGGCCGGCTTCGTTGCGGGTTCTACTTTAAGGGGTGGCCCCCTGAAATATTTCTGAATCCTGTGATTGCTTTGTCGTGAAAGCCTCGTTGGGTTTTGATTTGGTTTTTCCGAGGTTGATCGAGTGTGTGTTGCTATTGGTGCACCCCGGCCGGGTAAAACTTTCTGAAAGCCGTGTCCGCGTTTATGGACGACTTGGAGCACAGTATCTCGACCATAGACAAGCATAACTAAAGTTTATTGCTATAAATTTGACTTATAATGACTAGTAATCAGCTTCACTATAATGGAATGGCTAACTAATATTGCCCACAACTGCTTACTTTGAGTGTCGCTTGCGACCATTGTACCTGACTAGTAAGTATTGCAACTACAACGGAATGGCTGAATAAAAGTACCAACAACTGCTGGGTTTTGGGTTATCTCATGCTAATTGTATCTGACTAGTAAGTGTTGCAACTCTCACGGAATGGTTAACTAAAAGTGCCCACTGCTTATTTTATCAGGACGATTATCTAAACCTGACTAGTAAAGTGCCGCAACTATAACTGAATAAGTAAAACTGCCAACTGTGTGAGTTCCTCGGTTGACTTCCTCGTTTGGTCTCGAGGGGGAAACGCCAGGATGGGTTTGTTTGATGGTAGCATCAGGTTGGTTCCGAATAGGTCTTTCTTCCCCTCTCTGATAGTCGCCAGTTGTATCGAGTCTCTATAGGTTGTTTAGTGCATGCTGCCGCTGCCGCTTCAGTCCACCATACCTATGTAGGCGAGGACCGCCGAATTCTAGTCTCGCCGTGTACTGGCCTCAGTACTGACGCTCCTCCTTTTTCCTTTGCCCTTTGTCGGCACCCCTTTTGTTTAAGCAGGTTTTGAGTTCGACGCCGTTAGCAGGGTTACCCTTCCGGCTTGGCCTGGGCAGGGTGATGGACGCCATTGGTTATTCTTCAGGGCTCTTAGCCCCATTTGCATCTTGTCCGTAGCTGGACGCTATATCATTTTCAAGGTGATTTGGATCTTTGTATATTATATCTGTATTCTTGACTCTTTGAGTCGCTGCTGTATTTAGCTGTTCTGTGGGTCCCATCGAGGACTGTTGTGTAATGTTATTACTTCGTTTTCCACCCGCACGCAAGTGCCTGGTGGGCACCTTCGAATCGTTTCTATGCGGGTTTGGCGGGTTTTCGCTAAAACTTGCATAGGGCCGATTCTGAGGGTGTTACAATCATCATGGAGCTTCTTCATGCGTTTCCAACTTATATGACCAAGCCGACAGTGCAAAAAAAAGTATGTCATATTCAGATCATTTGGTTTCAACCTTTTAACATTTATGTTATAAACCGACCCACCATCAAGATTCAAAATAAATAACCCTTCCTGGATAGGTGCAAAGCCGTGAAACATATCATTCAAATACAAAGAACAACCATTAATCTTGATATTCGACTCATAGCCTTGTCTCATCAAACATGAAGCAAAAATGATGTTTCGACTGAGCACTGGAACATAATAACAATTATTCAGTTCCATAATGAATCTGGAAGGTAAATGAAGTTGCATCGTGCCGACTTCCAGAGCAGCGACTCTTGCTTTGTTGTCGACTCTTATATCAACCTCGCCTCTTTCTACGCTCCTAGTTCTTACCAACGAGTTGCAGATGTGAATAACTGATCCGATATCATATACCCAAGTACTATTAGGTGCATTAGCAAGATAAATGTCTATAACATTGCAAACAAGTGTACCTGAGTTGGAAGTCATACCTCCACTCTTGGATTTGTCGGCCAAATACTTGCTGTAGTTCCTCTTCTAGTAGCCATCCGCCTTGCAGTAGAAGCAAGTGGATCCAGCTATAGGAGATGGCTTAGTACCTGAGGAAGCGCTTGTGTAACATCCCAAAAATATTGATCAAGGATTATCAATTCCAATCACTAAAATTAGGGTTAACAAAAACTTTTGTTAATTAACATCATATGAATGCATGTGTGTATGTGATGATTGTATAAATGCATGAATGGACTTGTGTGATTGTTGTGAATAGCAAGGAATAGTTTAAAGATGAAAACAACATCATCTAAATCAAATCCAAGCAGAAACAAATCAAGAGAAATTCAAAAACAAACAAAATAAGCAAATGGTCTTTTTTGCCAATCTTTCTCACTAGGCCACTTTGAGTGTTTATAGTCCAAGATTTCAAACAGAAACAATTCCAATTCTTTTCACCCCTTGCTAGACCAAGTAAAAGTGAACCCAAGACCACCTTTCAAACTCACATAAACATTTGGTAACTTGATTCAAATGACAATTCAAAATTGAATCTTTAACATATGTGAAGATCACCAATTCTCAAAAACCAACCAAACCAATTCACCTTGACATTTCCAACTAACCAGAGACTACCTAGTATGTGACTAGTACACCCACCAATTTTCATTCAAAAATTAAAATTCAAATCTATTTTGGACATTTCATCAAACACCTTGCAAACACAAATCAAACAAACAACAAACACCATAGTGAGCAGTGTTTTTGTCCTAACTTGTTCCCTCTCTAGCTCACACCATGCTCTTAGTAGATCATCTAGCTCAGTTAACAAGCTTTAGCTCACTGTGAGCTTGCCATTGCCATCAATGGTGAACATGCCGAGCCTCACCTTTCAACCCCATTGTCAATAGCAAACTAGGCGAAGCTCTAGCCCCGCGAACCTTGTTTGGGACACTGACCACCCTCCACCGCCACCCCCTGTCCAACGCCAACGCACTGCCAGCCCCTGGACTACTCAGCCCGAGCATGCCCAGCCTCTCTGCGAGCATGGCGAGAGCGCACCAGAGCGCCACAGCCGACACATGAGCACAGACCGCGCGCCGCCCTTGCTGCTTGCGTGCATGATCACCACCGTCCTAGGAACCGCCAGGACATGCTCGTTCCTCCGTGCGACCAGGAGATCCCGTGCGCCATTAAAATGTCCGTCGGACCCACCTAGAGCACCGCAGCGTTCCGACCGCATAGCACCACCCCACGCCTCGCGACCATGCCGTTGAGCTTCGCCAGGGAGCACGGCACCGCCCCTACCGTCGCCCATGCCATTAGCCCACTGTGACGACGACCCCGACGAGCTTCACCTGCGCCTTTTGGTCCCCTCTTGGCACTATAAATAGAGGCCACCCATGTTCGATTTCTTCACACCAACACACTCCCCTCTCTCTTAGAACCACCCCACCTCATCCCCAGAGCAGGGCGAGCAGCAGGTCGCCGGAATTTTGACGGAGTCTGCCATCGAGGAGGAGAAGAGGAGCCGGCGATTGGAGCCATCCTAGGAGAAGCCACCGGTACCAGGATGTTCGCTGTCGTCGACTTCGTCGTTCTCCCCCATCGCCGACCCTCGCCTGAGCCACGGTGAGCCCCCGTAGACCCCCACTGGCCGCGCTAGGGTTCTGTCTCACCGGAGTTGCCCGACGGAGACGATAAGTCACAGCCGTTCGATTAGATACTAATCGTGTGGTTTAGATTGCCTCGTACAGCTTTGCACCCCCTTGTCTCGCTGACTGGTGGGGACAACCACTTAAACTCACCCGCGCGCGTGCTGTGCACCATGGGCCGGCCTAGTTACACTCTTGCGTGACCCATTAGTTTGAATTTAGGTTTTTCCATTTAGTTTCAAACTTGTCTATGTCCCTAGATTCAAAAATCAACCCAGGTGGATTCGCTAAACCAAATTGCATGAAACCAATTTTGTTAGAAAGGTACTGGAATTCTTAATCCAAGCCCATTGGATTCAAACCATTTAGAAATGTAGATCACCTATAGTAAAAATAACAATGCAAAAGCTTTTCTGCATTCAAACATTTTTCAAAATTCAACAACAAAATCTTTTGATTTGATTCCAACTCTAAAAAATCACATTTAACAAGACCTTTCTAAATATATAAAAATATCTAGGTTTACTTGGAGAAATAATGATCAAGAAATAAAAGAATGCCTCATATGCATTTCTAGTCACTTTATTTAATTAAAATAAAAGGGTTAAACCTTATTAAATTGTGACACCACTTTAAATCACACTCCCATGTACTGAAATATGTGGTGATAACATGTTTCAACATGATCCCATGTTTTAGTTGGAGAGTATTAAATCTTAAGTAGTTTTTCAACGAGTAGAAATTACTCTTCCAAAATAAAATAAATAAGACAAGTGCTTTAATCTTTGATTGTAATGTTTGTGATGCTGCTAGATCATCTAGTGAAAACTTTGGTGTGAGAAATTAAAGTAGTTAAGTATTGTTTGGTGATTGTGTATCTCGTATTTAGTTATATACGCTAGTACCGACCAAGGATACGAGGAGGAAGGAGAATACTATGAGGAAGAAGCCGAGGAGAACTTCAACCACTACTCTGCACAAGGCAAGCTAACACTTGCAACTTAGCAAGCTACCACTTTCAAGTTTCTTAACTAGAAAGCTATCTAAGAAAGCTTATACTAATATCTTAGCAAGCTGCTATCCTAGCAAACTAAGCTAAACCATGCCAGTTTTACTTGCAAGATTACACCACTTGATACCCAATCCTAGTTTTATTTGCAAGCTTAGTTATTTTATTTCTTTATCAAAGCTTTCTTTTGGAGTTTACTTAGTGACATGTAGATTTTAGAAATATGTTTAAAGGTAGCATAAAGAGCATAAAACTTGCCCTAAGTTAGGTCAATCTTGATGTCATCCTGAGGCATGAGATTGAACTTAGATCATTCACCCTTGTTTACCACCCCTCATTAGTGTTTACCCCCGCATGTAGATGCTAGTGCTAAGCATAAAACTTGATCACCTTAGATGGGAATACATGGTGAAAATGATTATGAAAACCTTAGAATGATGAGTCATTCTAATGAAATTTTTAGCATGTGTTCTCGAACACCAGATGATTTTGATGATGAAAATGTTGAGGGATGAGCCAAAGCCCTTTATAAAACTGATGGTTGTCTAGATGCGATACCATTCCAATTTTATCGTACAACCACAATACCCGAAATTTGTGTTGGGCTTGACTGGAAATTTATATACCTTAGTATGGGTTCCCTTGCGGCCAAGGTTTGAGCCGAGGCTACCTTGTAAAGATTGACCACCTGTGCAGTTCCCAAGAAGACGGATGGTCATGGTTGGGAGGCCAAACTCATAGGAGAGGTGCCTATACTAGGGCGTGTAATTGAAAGGTTAGGATTGATTATCCGCATACTGAGTATGGTGTATTCAGGATTGTTCCTAACGGATGTATCGAATGTTGTGGTGAAAGTGTACCACCTATGCAAAGTGTCAAACTATTCGAATAGCCGTGTCCGCGGTTATGGAAAGTTGGAGTGGCCATACTGTTCCGTCGTCAGATGTTTTCAAAATTACTTGTGAAAGGATTCATGACTTTGACTTGACCATAACAGGGTTGTGTTATTAAGTTCAAGTTCCCACTTAGGTGTTATAAAACTTTCAACTAGCTTTCTTTGCTTCTGAACTCAATAGAGGTAAATCTGGCTTTTGGAAAACAACCCTAGAGCTTAGTGTCCTATTACGAAAACCCCTGCACTTATTAGTATTAGCTTGCGAGTACTTAAAGAGTACTCATGGATTTGTCCCTGGATATTCCCGTGGCCAGACTATGAAGAGGACTATCAGGAGGATGGACCGCAGGAATGTTAATACAACTAGGATCATCTCCCATCGTCAGCATTGCCTGTGACCATGAAGATGGAGCCTCGCCTACGTTATCGTTATTATTCCGCTGCTATGTTTGTATTAAGACTAGATCATGTGATCCTTTCTTTGTTGTAAGACCTTATGTATGGTTTGTAATGGATGATGTACTGTGATATCCAATCTGTTATGTCTCGCAAAAATGGTAATCCTGGGATTGCGATGTATGGCATAACATGCATCTGGGATTAAAAATCCGGGTGTTGACAGCTTTGGACCGGGTCCTAAGCCTACTTTCCTCCTAACTTAGCCTTCTTCTTAGTCCAAGAACTCTTCTTGAACTTAGCCTTCTTCTGCACCATCAACAATTGACTGGCTCCCTTCTTGAGATCCGCCTCTGCCTGCTTGTGCATCCCATGCAATTCAGTGAGCTTCTTATCCATACCATGCATGTGGTAGTTCGATATGAACTGACCATATGCACTAGTAAGAGAGTTAAGAATTATATCCATAGCAAACTCTTTGCTAATGGGGTAGCCAAGCCTCTCCAGAGACTGCACGTAACCTACCATTTTGATCACATGGGGAATCAGTGGATCACCATCCTTAAGCTTGCAACTCAGCAAAGCCTGAGAGAATTGATATCTCTCAGTCTTGGCCTGAGCCTGGAACATACTTTTGAGGCTTTCGATCATATCGTAAGCCTCAACATTCTCGAACTGCTTTTGCAAGTATGGTTCCATGTGAGCAAGCATAAGACAGCTAATATCCGTGGACTCATCCTTAGCCTGACGGTAGGCATTGGTGGCAGCGACAGTCGCATTCTCATTCGGCTCATCTGGAAGTGGGTTGTCTAGGACATGGTCATTCTTTTCTTGTTTAAGAACAATTCTCAGATTTTGATACCAGTTGGTAAAATTAGTGTCGTCCAATTTATCTTTCTCAAGAATGGTTCTCAAAGGAAAACCGGATATCTGAGAGTGACTGTTACTTGGTGCCATGATCTACAACAGAAATATGCAAAACACTTAAGACATGTATTCATAAAAGAGCAAGAATATGAAACACTTTAATATTTATGCTCCCACTAGAACCAACATCCCTCCAATGGTTACATAGTGATTCACGATCCTAGATAAGCAAGTCGGCTAGTGAGCTTTAGCATCACCGCTAGGCACCAAGTGATCTAGGTAGACAACTCCTTGTCAATCGTATATCATACAAATCCTGTTGGTCGGGTGGCATCACATGCCCTGGCTCCCGTCTGACTTTTCCCAGAGTCCCACAACCATTGTGATAGACCCGTCTAGCTTACCGATTGTTTCCACTGTAAGAGTCCGACTCGAACCCACCTAGTCGAAAAGAATTGGCAGCACCTCAACTTTATGAGCCCACTACAAAAAATGTCCGACTTGTGATGGTGCAAACACTGGCGGTAAAACCGACTAGACCTTCTTTGAGGGATTAAATTTTACTGACTATCTAATAGAGGTAAAATAGAGACATATCAATAACACAAAAAAATCAATGATAATTTGAAATGGTATGGCTCTCTTCATGGCGATCTCCATCTCCACAAAGCCTGTAATTCGACTCGTGCCAACTCTTATCATTTGTCGTCTTACTCCATGTCACCGACATGTACATCGACTAGCATGCCATCCGGGTTCTCCAAAAAGCTACACTAGCTTAGTAAAGTAAATTACATAGAGAATCCGCCATCGTTCTGATACTCGCAAGGACATCTAAGGCGCTACTACAGGGCGAAGCCGACATTCCCGCTAGCCGGATAGCGGGCGAGGATCGAAGGGGCAGCGCCCCTCGCGGGTGCGGGTAGCGCCAGATGATTATTTCCAAAAACGTAGATCTCATCTACATTCTAAACATGGATTCCGACCATTGTTCTGACTCGATTAAACTCTTTTGATCTTCGATCACCTCTTCTAGATATACATGCCATAGTCTACCCCGATGGCGGAAACCGACCGGTAGGGGTATGTCGTTCGACGACCTCAGCAGTATGATCATGGAAATCAGATCTACCATTCCCCGAGTATAGTTGATCCAATCAACCTTGTACTAAACCGATCTATCTCATAGATCGACCACCAAAACATCACATAGATCTAATCTATAGCCAACCGCATATCACATATGCGAGATCTCGAGCCTAAAACTAGAAGCTATCGCTCTGATACCACTGTTGGGCCACGTAGATATAAAACAAAATTTTCCTCTAACATGGTGATACCAAGATCTAGCTGAGGTAGAAGGCCACAAGGATTACCACTTGACGCGCAGTTGAAGATTATTGATAAAGCGTGTCAGTTGAATGGAGTGCAGTTCTCAAGATCCGATCCAATCACGATCGTCCTGGTGCTAATCGTACAACACCTCTACTTGTATCCACATGTACAAGGAGGAGCACCGGCGGCGAACTGCTAGGTTCGATACGACGGCTGGACTGCTATGGAGCTAGGGTTTCCAATGCATGGAATAACCCAACCGATCAATCCTCCAGGGTTGCTGCGCCCCAATATATATGGGGAGTGAACATGGGCTCCACTCACTTGTGGCCCATTAACTAAATCCCATATAATATTAGTCATCATGGGTCTGACTCACTGACTCATTCCAAATCCGGATCTGGTCCAACCCAACCAGATTTCCGGTTTAGATCCAATCAGAACTTGCTCCCGCTCTTAAGTGTGTGACCCCGTAGGCTCATGGCTACTTGGACATGATTGCAGTCCTACTCTCAATCGATCAGTCGGCAGCGGCTCCTAGTAGAACGTGCTGACTCCCAAGTACCAAAGAGTCATGACGACTTGCCTTTACAATGCGACTTATGTGTGAGTCCCTTTTGCCTCACGATATACTTTGTCAGACTATAGGCGAATAACTGTCATCCCTTAAATAGTCTGACTCTCTTCTCAATCTGAGATAAGTGATTCATCCGACTAACTCTTAGTCGATCGCCTCGGTTAACACTTAACCCAGTCGTGCATGGCCATGCTTTTCGAGTCATATAATCTGAGAGGGCCCAGAGAATATCTCTCCAACTGGAGAGGCAGCTTGATTCTTAGTCGACCCAAACTCTGCCTTTATAACTACCCAGTTATGGATCAGTCTTTAACAGAACCTAAGTTGGTGATCCTCAACTCGGACTATGCAACAACCTCAGGTCTAAGGATTACATTGATTGGGATATACATATGACAACTTGTTCGTTGTACCTCAATATGGGTCAATCAGACTCGCTAAACTCTTTAGTCGAATTTGTGTAAGTCGGAATAGCATCTCCATGCCCATGACAAGTGGAACCGAGTGATCAACCGACTTTCACATAGTTCTAAGTTGTGTGTCCAGCACAACCTCGATGACCAAGGATATATAGTACAAACAACATGAATATATAGTTTCACAACCGAATCACATATTCAATGATACACATCAGATGTTTATATAAGGACAACTAAATATCTTTATGAATACAATGGTAAATATCATCATACATGATTGCCTCTAGGGCATATTCCCAACACAAACCACCACCAAGAGTTTTTGACAACATCTTCAACTTCTTGCTAAGATTTTGCATCTTGACATTTTAACGAAATTAGGTCAAACTTGAGATACAAGTAAGCACGATAGATTGTTCTCGAATTAAATGTCATTTCATGGGTAGCTGAGTCCATCTTATTGCAGTAAACAACATCGTCGATGTGACTTTCCAGCTATCAGGAAAGAACATTCTAAATTTTTTGAGTGATGGCGAGATTGTTCCTTTTCCGAAAAGAAAGTATGAAGAATATGGATCTGAATTCCACAAGCCAAGATTTTAGACATATATAGTGGACCGACATGTTGTACTTACGATTCCCATGTTTTATGAGTTTTCAAACTTCATCCTAGCTAGCTAACTCTGTCCACTTGAGTGACTGTATGTTGATTTATATAAATTAGGTCAAATTTCAACTACAAATTATATTGTAGATTGCGTTGAAGTTTTTACGAATTTTTTTGAGTTAACCATTAGTGGGTCATCTAATATATCACAAACAACCACCAAGAATTTTGGCAATAGGTTTAACTTCTTGCTAAGATTTTGCATCTTGACAACTTAACGAAATTAGGTCAAACTTGAGCTACCATAAGCGCGATAGATTGCTCTTGGATTAATTGTACTTTCAGAGGTAGATGGGTGCATCTTTTTTAAGTAAGCCATAATGTTGTTCGTGTGAGTTTCCAACTATCGGGAAAGAACATTCTCATTTTTCCGAGTGATGACGAGATTGTTCCTTTCCGTAAAGAAGGTCTCAAGAATATGGATCTTAATGCCACAAGTAGAGCTTTTCAGATATATATATATATATATAGTGGACCGACATGTTGTGTACTACTTATATGATTCCCATGTTTCACGAGTTTTCAAACATCAACCTAGCTAACTCTTCCCACTTGAATGGTTGTATGTTGATTTATCGACATTAGGTCAAATTTCAACTATGAGTAAATTGTAGGTTGCGTTGAAAGTTTTGTAATTTTTTTGTAGGTAACAATTGGGGGTCATTAAATATATCACAAACCATCATTGAGATTTTTGACTATACAACTTAAATATTTAACAAAATTAGGTCCGACTTGAGCTACCAGTAAGTGCGATAGATTGATCTGGAATTAATTGTCTTTTCGTAGATAGATGGGTGCATCTTATTTTAGTAAACAATGCCGTCGGTGTGAGTTTCCAAATATCAAGAAAGAACATTCTCAATTTTCCAAGTGATGACAAGATTGTTCCTTTCCATACAGGAAGTCCGAAGAATATGGATCTGAATGCCACAAGCCAAGCTTTCAAACATATATAGTGGACTGCCATGTTGTCTAATACTTATGATTCCCATGTTTCACGAGTTTTCAAACTTTATCCTATCTAACTCTACCCACTTGAATGACTTTATGTTGATTTATCGTAATTAGGTAAAATTTGAACTACAAGTAAATTGTAGGATGCGTTGAAAGTTTTGTGATTTTTTTGGAGGTAACCATTAGGGGGGTTCATTTAATATATCACAAACCACCATAGAGAGTTTTGACTATTCATCTCGACAATTTAACGAAATTAGATCAAATTTGAGCTACCAGTAAGCATGATAGATTGCTCTTGAATTAATTGTTTTTTCGTAGGTAGATGGGTGCATCTTCTTTTCCAAGTGATGACGAGATTGTTATTTTCTATAAAGGAATTCCAAAGAATATGGATCTGAATGCCACAAGACAAGCTTTGAAACATATATAGTAGACCGCCATGGCTTTTGGTGGTACCCATCGGGGGTCAATTAGCAGTATATTCGTAACCACAAAGAGTTTGGACAATAGGTTTAACTTGTTGCTAAGATTTTGCATCTTGATGTCGTATGAGTTATACTCTCCTTATTATTCGGAAAAAGAAAAGAAAAAAAAACACCACGCTCACAACTGTACTAGACTCAGCCACCTTTTTTCACAAGCTGCACACACCACCGTCCAATCGCATACGATGCCCGTTGCATTTTGAGCCTTCCTTTTAATATTTTTATTACTCGGGAGGTGAGCCAAGCGCGATTTAGCACTAAATGTTGGTGTGATATTGGCGGGATCTTCTTTTAGTTCAAAATATGTGTTGGATGCTCCTAGCTACCTACATACAAACAGGGCCTCTCTCTTGGTCTCTCGTCGATCCCTTCCACTATCCCCTCACCATCCTATATCCCGTCCCTCCTTAGCTTACTTCCACCTCATCGGAGTTTGCTCAGCAACGCCGCCATCCACCTAGCTGGATTATGCTTTGTTGTATCTACTTCCCCCGTTGCATGGTAGAGTGTTAGCTACCCCACCACCATAGCCGAGAGATGCGTAAGCCACTCGGATCCCTCACCAGGTCGACTGTTAAAACTCCCTACTACCGAGACGAAGGTTGTTGCATACTTCCTATGTGCACTTTCCTTGCATTTTACTTCCGAATATAGTTCATCTCTTCTTCCTTGTAGTGCCTTCTCATTGCCAATTATATTTCTAATAATGCATGTTAGTTGCTGTACTGCGGGATCGGTTGCAAGAGAAAACAAGGAAACTACGAGTCATCAAGCCAAATTGGTTATCTCACACCAGTAGAATAGCTCACCAACTCAATGATCACCCCCAACAATCCTCCCTAGAGAAAGGTTTGCCTCCACTTTTGCATATATGTATTTTCGAGAGTAGTTCATTGTTTGCTTTCCCTGCCTTCTCATGTACTAGTGTATATATTTTTAGTTTTATTTTTGCAAGGCATGGAAGATGATGTAATACCGAATGAGAATCGATTCCAATGAAACCTGAGGAGTTTTGGACATTCAGATGTAGCCCCGGTCGACACAGCACAACTGAAAGGGCATGTATGCCCCCATGTGTGGTTTTTGTAATTAATGACAATCTCTATGGACTAATGTGTAAATTTAGTTTCACTTGTAGGTTTGTCCATTGGCATTGCTTGGACCATGTGTTGGTATCAAGGTTGAAAGATGAAGAAATGTTGAAGGGATTTGTGCCATTGGAATCATGAAGAAAAAGGAGCTTGAAGGTTGATCAAGACAAGTGCAAAGAGTTGGATCAAGATGGATCAACCTCAAGAAGGGATGAAGAAGGGCAAGCTCAAGATGCGCCATCTCTAGAAGATCTCATGCTTGAAGCTTGCCATCCTTATGATCATGGAGTGATGAAGACAAGTTCAAAGAAGAGGTTTCCCCATGGAGTATCGGGAGCAATTTGCAAGTCTTCATCTTCATCAAGCAAGAGAAAACAAGAAAGGTGTTCCCACTATAGAAGAACAAGACGGTCTACATCGAGTTCAAATGGGATGTTCAAGGAAAAGGTATGTTCTTGATAGGGCTTCTCATTTGCCGGTCTCGTGTTGTTAGTTGGGATACCGGTTTTAGGATAGATAGCCGTACTATCAAGAGGGGCTCTCAAGCAGGTGTCTCATTTGCATAGTTCGGAGAGAACTCAAACATTTGCATTCATAGCATCATCTTTCGTGGTTGTTATTTGGTTCTTGTCCATGATAGGATATAGAGCTTGTGGTCATCATCATAACAAGCTCTAGTTCATCAATTAAGGATTTCACTTGCATATCTTATTGCGGTTTTTGATCTTGCGAGTTTCCCGGCTCCACACCATGGGAGATACATCACATATATATTCATGGTATTTTATCCCTAGGTGATACCCAATATTCATGGTATTCATGATATATTCATGGTATTTTTGTTGGATTCTATTCCTCGTTATATTTCCAACAAAATTGGTTTCATCTCGTTTGGAGTTCGCATGCGAAAATTATTGTAGTTTTGGTTTCTGGAATTTCCCTTACCGGAAATTCCGTCTACCCATCGGAAGTTCCGCTAGGGCATTTTTGCCGCCGGAAGTTCCTCTCATGTACGGTATTCTATCTGTCTAGTTTGATGTATTTGATGGAATTTGGATCGGAAGTTTTGGCGGTAATACCGCCCCCGCCGGAAGTTCCGGCCAGGGACCGGAAGTTCTGCTCGGGCCTAGTTGCCGCCGGAAGTTCGGATTGAAAATCCGGCTCTCTTTCCGCTCACATTCAGTAACCTCTCTGTTTTTGAGTGTTCTATTTGACGGAACTTTAGTCGGAATTTCCACCAGAATTTCCCCTCCCACTAGAAGTTCCAGTGGACCGGTGGAAGTTCTGACCAGGCTCGCGTTTTCAGTCTCTCGCCTCGCAGTTTTCTGACAGTTGGCTATGTGCCACCGGAACTTCTGGCCTCCCACCGGAAGTTCCGTCCAGGGTCGTGAATGCCCATAACGGGCAGATCTGGGAGCCCTTTAAAAGGGGATCATCTTCCCCTTCATGGGCACAAACTTTTTCTTGGTTCTTGGCTTTCTCTCTCTCCTCCATTGTTGACCTTGAAGAATCTTTCCCTTCCTATGATTCTTGCATATTTTTGAGGGATTTGAGAGAGGAGATCTAGATCTACAATCCCCCAAGCCAAATCCCTTTTTTGTGAAGGAATCATTGGGATCTAGATCTTGGATAGTTTAGTGTTCTCCTCTTGTGTTCTCCTCTCTTATTCCCCCAATAGCTTTGGTGGAATTTGAGAGAGAAGGACTTGCCGCTTGCATTTGTTTCATAAGTTGGAGTTCTCCTCGAAGATTCGGCGAGTACAAGCTTGTGGGCTTATTACTCTTTGGTTCTTGGAACCCTAGACAGTTGTGTGGTTGGTTTGTTGACCTTTTGTGGTCTTGTAGCCTTTTGTGGCTTTGTTGGCCTTTTGTGTTGTTGTAGCCTTTTGTGGCTTCGTTGTTAGGAGCCTCCAATTGATTTGTGGAGATAGCCCCAATCTTGTACTAGTTCGGTGACCACCCTCAAGCATCCCATAGTGGAGCAAGTGCCCACCTTTTGTGGTGCACACTCGGGAGAACAGGATGAGCCTTTTGTGGCGTCGGTGAGTTGAGTGCTTCCGCATCCGGGGTGAGGCCTTGTGTGGCGTTGGGTGAGCATCGAGCCACCACACCTCGAGGTGAGCCATTTGTGGTGTTCGGAGAGCATTGCACCATCACACCTCTCCAACGGATACGTAGCTTCTTTGGAAGTGAACTTCAGGAAACAAATCTTCGTCTCTGCGTCCATCGGTTATCTGTCAACGGAGCCCTTTACTTATGCACTTTACATTGTGATAGCCTTCATTCTTGAAGTATTATATCTTGCTATCACCTTGTTGATTGTATTGCTTAGCATAGGTTGTTGGTGCACTTAGGTGAACCTAGTGGTTAGGTTTTGTGCTCAATAAATTAAACGTTAGTTTTCTTCCGCATTTACTTGAGCCTAAACCGTAATATTTTTAAAAGCCTATTCACCCCCTCTAGGCGACGTCCTTTGCACGTTCAATTGGTATCAAAGCAAGGTCTCTCTCTTTTAGGCTTCACCGCCTCGAGAGTAAAGATGTCGCCTAGGGGTTTAGTGCACTCTCACACATTTACATTTGTTGGCACACATTATGATGTTTGGCGTACGCGCATGCTTAGTCATTTCTGGGCCATTGACCGAAGTATTGAGCGAATTCTAGATATGGGCTTGTATCCTCCTAAGGATCTCCAAAATCTATCTTTGGAGGAGGAGACAAACTCCTATGTCGAAGCTCAAGCATCTAATGTTCTTAGTAATGTTGTGGGCTTTGTAGTTCTCTCCTCTATCATGCCTTTCCGGAGCGCTCATGATATATGGACCAAGCTTCAAGAAAAATATGATGTATCCAAGCTTAATGAGGATGATTGTGTTCCCTCCTCCTCCAGCCGCGATAAGTTCTCATCTTCTTCCACTACACCAACATGTGAGTTGTCACAAGGTAATTATATGGTGAGTGGTGATAGAACTTGCAATGTAGATAGTGAGATTTCCATTCATGATCCTTTGTCTCTATCACATTGCAATGTTTTATCTTTGGGAATGAACACGTGTAGGACCATATGTGATTTACATCCTTTTGTTGATTGCCCTTGCATATCATGTAGAAATGGATTGAATATATCTCATGATGATATGCTTGCTTTGCCTTGTTTCCATGATAAATGTGCTTACATTTCCTCTAGTACTTATGTTTCTAATCAAGTAGAGGAAATCTAAGAATGTGTGGGCCAAGGCAAGGTTGCGATTGGAGCTTCATGTGTTCCCCCATCATCATCTTATACCAATGTTCACTTGTGCCTCATGGCTAAGGGTTCAAAGGTAACCTCTCCTTTGGATCCCAATATATCTCATGATGATGTGAATGTTGATCATGATGAAGTAGATTATGATGTTGCTTGTTTAAAAGAGAAGCGGGGGCTAGGCCTTCATGCTCTTCATCCAAATAAAAATGCTTGCTCTACTTTCATTGAGATACTAACCTATTCTATAGAAAGTAGCAACTTATTGATGAGCATGAGGATACTATTGACAAAATGGGTAGTCTTGAGCGTGAGTATGCTAATGACATTGCCAACCTAAATGAAGCTCTTGAAGAGGAACAAACCACTAAGGAATCTCTTGAGGATACCTTTGCTCTAGAGCTATCTATAGTGAAGAAATATCATGATAGAGATCTTGAGGTGGCACGTTCCCTTCAAATTAAAAATGATGAACTTGAATTTGCTTATGCTAAACTCCTTAACGATTTTGAGAACCTCAACAATGGCTCTAGGGTCATCAAGGGTGGGCTCATCAAACTCACCGAGTCACATGAGCAACTTAAAGCTTCTAAAGAGCTTTCCAAGTTGCCCTCACCTCTTTCATTAAATGATAATGCTTGTGATACTAACTCTATTTCTTGTGAAGCATCTATCTTGAAGGATAATGTTGAGCTAAAGGCTCAACTTGCTTTGCTAACTAGCAACTATGGGAAATTAGAAGAAAGTCATGCAAAGCTCTCAAGCTCACATGAGGATCTTCTAGTCTCCCATGGTAGGCTAATGTTAGCTCATGAGGCCATTGTGTCAAAGGTACTCCCTCCGTTTTAAAATATAAGATGTTTTAGGTTTATAAAGAAAATGTATCTAGACTTTTTTTAGTGTATAGATTCATTTCAAACCTTAATGAACCTACATACTACAAGTAGACTAGATACATTTGCTTTACAAATCATCTTATATTTTGAAACGGAGGGAGTAACATCTAGTGGGCCTCATGTGGATATTAGCACTATATCTACTCCAAATGTTATATTGCCATGTGCTAGTCCTTGTAATGAATTATCTCACAACCATGCTATATATTGTGATGAATTGCATTCCTTGCCTTGTTGCTCTAACAATGAAGCATCTACTTCCTCTAGTATTGTTGTTGATACTAACCATCTAGAGGAAATCAAAGAGCTCAAGGCTCAAGTCACTTCTTTGAAGAATGACTTGAAAAGGTGTCATGAAGGGAATGTTGGAGATATGCCCTAGAGGCAATAATAAATATAGTTATTATTATATCTTTGTGTTTATGATAAATGTTTATATTCATGCTATAATAGTATTAACAAGGAAACATTAATACTTGTGTGAATTGTAAACTTAAATTGAAGTCCCTAGTATAGCCTCTATACTTCACTAGCTTGTTGGTTGATTAAATGATTGTGGTTTCCATATCATGAACATTGAGATGTTATCAACAACAAGATCATATCGTTAGGAGAATGATATGGTGGACATACTCCTATTGATAAGCGTAGCATAAAGATCAAGTCATTTCAATAGTTCAATTGCTATATGCTTTCTGATACATAGTAACCTAATTCCTTCGACCATGAGATCATGCATATCACCTTTACCGGATGGATTCTTTGATGACATCAAACACCACACCGTAACTGGGTGGCTATAAAGGTGGCATTAAGTGTTCGGAAAGTATTGGTTGAAACACATGGATCAAGAGTGGGATTTGTCCATCCACATGACGGATAGATATACTCTGGGCCCTCTCGGTGGAATGTCATCCAATTGGCTTGCAAGCATGTGACTTGGTCACAAGGGATCACATATCACGGGAACGAGAAAAGAGTACTTATCGGTAACGAGGTTGAACTAGGTATGCAGAGATACCGACGATCATAACCTCGGATAAGTAAACTATCGTGAGACAAAGGGAAATTGGTATAGTATGTAAGTAGTTCATTCGATCGCAAAGTAATCGTAGAAATATGTGGGAGCCATATGAATTTCCAGATTCCTCTATTGGTTATTGTTCGGAGAAGTGTCTCGATCATGTCCGCATAATTCACGAACAGTAGGGAGACACACTTAAGGATTCGACGTTGTTTTGAGTAGTTATGGTATTATGAGAAAGAGACCGAATGTTGTTCGGAGTCTCGGATGGGATCCAGGATATCACGAGGTGATCCGGAATGGTCCGGAGAATAAGATTCGTATAAGGAAAGTCCCGTTTCGGAGTTCGGGAATGATTCCGGTGTTTTTCATCGGGAATGTTCTAGAAGGTTCCGGATTGTCCGGCACTCCGGGGGGGGGGGGAGGGTACATGAGTGTGTCATTGAATGATTGCATCATGTACTAAGTGTTCTTTCTGTTCCAAAAACATGAAAGTCAGATTGCCAGTTTGAAAGTCAAACGGCTAAAACAGGAAACTGTGGGAAACAGGAAACTGTGGGAAACAAGCAAGAGGAGTTGGAACCAACTTGGAGGAGGAGTCCAACTCCTCCAGGCCGGCGCCCAGCCCTAGGCCGAGTTGGGGAGGGACTCCCTCCCTCCCCTGGCGCGCCAAGGCCCCTCCACCCATAAAAGGAGGGGCAGGGATCCTCCTTGAGACACACAAGTTTCCACCTCTAATCTCAGGTTTAGAGCTGTTTGGTTTAGAGCTTCTAATTGCTTTAGCCTGCGGTTTAGAGCCTTCTAATTGGTGTGTCTAATCTCTAGACCACTAATAGCCCTCTCTCATAATCCACCATACTCGCTCCGGCTTAAGGCGAAGCCCTGCGGGATCTCCCCTCTACTTCCGGTACCACGCCGTTGTGCTGCCGGAATCGCGAGGAGAGTGCTACAACCTCCGCTGCCTGCTGGAACAAGGGAGAGGAAGGTCTTCGTCGAATACCGAACGTGTGACCGACTGCGGGAGCGCTGCCGGAACGCAGCGCCGGAAGGATCGTCTACGCGATCTTGAGATCGGGAAGAGTACGACTACATCACCCACGAGAATCCGCTCTCGTTAAACGCTTTGGAATCTTCGAGGGTAAGTTATTCCATCGACTCGTTGCTACAATCTAGTAGATAGATCTTGGCTTGTTTGTTTGTATGCGATAGAAGATTTTTGTTTTCCATGCTACGAACCCCTACAGTGGTATCAGAGCCGTGTCTATATGTAGATCTGTTGCATGAGTAGAACACAATGGTCATTGTGGGCGTTGATGCTTTTATTGTAGATTGCTTTTTGTGTACTTTGCATCTTGCGGTATGTTGGGGTGAAGCGGCCCGGGCTAACCTTACATGACATCGTTCATGAGACTTGCTCCACGCTTGACATGCAACTTGTATTGCATAAGTGGCTTTGCGGGTGCCTGTTTCTCCTAGCATAGTTAAGATCCAATTTACAACGGGTAATCAACAATGCTAGTATCAATGTTGTGGTTCTTGTTCGTAAGTTAGAACGACACTTATTGAAAGCCCCAAACCACGTAAAATATGCAAAGAAAGTAGAAGCGTCTAACTTTGTTTTGCAGGGGTGTGCAGTGATGTGATATGGCCATGATTGTGATTATATTTGATGTATGCAATGTTCCTTATTGTAAGTTGGCAACCGGCAGGAGCCATATGGTTGTCTTTAATTTATGTTAAGACCCGCGTGTCTATTCAAAGTAGTTGTAATAGTTGAAGCCGGTGGACGACAACCATGGTGAAGCGTCATTGACCTTGATGCAATGCCGGTGATGATGGAGATCATGTTCGTGTTTGAAGATGGAGATCGGAAGCACAAAGAAGAAAGGCCATATCATATCACATATTATGAATTGCATGTGATGTTAATCCTTTATGCATCTTGTATTGCTTAGTAGACGACGGTAGCATTATAAGATGATCCCTCATGCACATGAATTTCAAATCATAAAGTGTTCGCCCTTAGTTAGCACCGTTGCTAAAGCTTGTTGTTTCGAAGCACCACGTGATGATCGGGTGTGTTAGATTCTGCAAGTGTATACAACGTGAGCAAGCCAGATTTGCTCATGCAGAAACTAAGGTTTGATCTTGACGAGCCTAGCATGTACAGACATGGTCTCGGAACACGGATTACCGAAAGGTAAAGTGTAGGGGTCCCAACCTAATAAGGTTGATCCCTCCTGTGTTTTACAATGCTAGTCCCTGGATCAATAGCTAGCATCCACAGTTAAGATGTAATATCAGGAAACAAAGGTCATAATATAACTTTATAACCAGGAATAACATAAGTTTATTACATCAAACATAGCTCATTTGGCTATTACAATACATTGCAGCGTAATAATTATAGTCATGGGTCCTTCATCTTCAAGGTGCCACAGGCAGGTGTTGGTTGTAGACTTCGTAGTCCTAGTCAATCAAACAATCTTCATTCAAAAACAATCATCCTGCAACATTACAAGTTACAGCCACAAGGGTCAATACATTTTGAATTGTATTGGCAAGCTTCACTTTTATATATAAGAGTGGATCCTATCATTATATGCATATTTGGCTAAGTAGAGTTTAAGGCTTATTTGCATAAAGCAATATTTTATCCTATCTTTTCAAAAGGGTTTTAAAGTCCTTTGTCAAATTTCTTTTCCAAGTTCCTTGAACTCCTTGGTAGAAACTCAAGTGTTCAAGTCCTTGTCAAAAAAAAATCCCTTGAGCTACTAGGTAACCCCAAGTGCAACAAGTTTTATGAAATCTCATGAGTTCCTTGGTAACCCCAAGTACATCATGCTCTTGAGCACCTTGGTAACCCCAAGTGCAACAAGTTTTACAAAATCTCTTTGAATTCCTTGGTAGACACACAAGGGCATCAAGTTTTTATATTAGAAGTTGGAATGTCGAGATCTCCCATAGTTCAAACTTTAGTTGCTCAGTATTGTCCATAACCGGGGACACGGCTAAGTACTTAGATTTTAATAACTTCTGCAGAAGGAGTACACTTTACCCACATGTCACAATCCCATCCTTTTGCCACCAGTGGCCTACTGGATTAGTGCTCACCAAGATGGAGTACTGGCAGATTGAGAATGTGACGAAGTCTTTCCAAAAGGTCCTCCCATACATCATTGCTAGCTTTGTCTTCAGCCCCCATGAAGCATTCCAGATCCCCATGTCCAGTAACTAAAGACAATGTATGGGTCTTCCTAATGTAATTGACTAAGCCAGAGCCATAATAGCATGTGGTTGCACACGAAAGCCACAATTGGAGAAGCATGTTTGATCTCTAAGTTTCCTAGGTGGTTTTCTTTTGGAGCACAACACAAAGTGATTGCCATAGACATGGTTCCCTTTTGTTGCCACCTTCTCCAAAACTTAAAGTATCCTCCACCTAGGTGGTTCATTGAGTCCTTGTTTTATTATGTAAAACACAAGTTCTTTTCTCAACCTTTGTAAAATCTCAACATGTATCTCTTTTCAAATTATAGCATATAGCATGGCTAAGCATGTACAACTTCAATATTTTCACTAAGGAGTGTATAGGGAATCTTATTAGGATTTTAGCATAGCATAAGTACAGAAATATCTTTTCATGCATATTTTCAAAATCCACTAAGTATAATAAAAATAGTAGGACTTTTGTATGATAGTGTAACTTGCCTTTTTGTTAGGGAATGATAGTCACTCCTTGATCTTGCTAGTCTCTCACTGTGCTAATTTCACTACAATCAAACAAGCATGGTATCAAGTAGCATTCCATACCAACATTCAAACATTATTTCACATACACAAAGCAATGGATCCTATCTCATGCAGAAGAGGGTTCTATTGCAAGGTTGGTCTCTACTAGGTTTATAAACTTTGTAAGGTCCACATTGGTCATTTACCAAAATGGCAAAGTCATTGGTTAGAGGGTTTTGCTCAAAGTATATTTTAAAATCCATTCAACGTTTTATGTGGTGAAAATTATTCTTTTCAAAGCAAAACTTTATGTTTTTCACCAAGTAAGTTGCATTTGGCAAGGCTTGGTGTTTTGGATCAATAAATTTGGTCCATAACATGTTTCCAAAGTTTTCTTTGCAAAAACATTTCCATAATAAAATCAATGAGTTTATTTGGATAGAAAATGGCTAGGTTAAATAATTCAACTTGAATTTCACCAAAATCATTTTTAACACTATGGGTTGGTTCCTAGGGTCAGTAAGGTCACACAAATCCATTTTGCAAAAGATTTAATCCTTAAATCAATTTTAAACAATTTTTATACTCTAAACAAGTACACAAATGTTTCTGCAAATTCAATCAAGCTAACAGATACTAGGGTTTGTTCTCCTGAATCCAATGACATAAAATTTGCAATTTTTGGACGTGTGGTTTGAAAGTTACAAGGGTTTGAAGTTTGCAAATAAATCTGTTTTCAAATTTCTTTTTAAAACGAATTAGGTGACACGCGGCGTGTTTTAACTGGACGATACCGGTTCGGGTGGATCGTGTGCTGCGGAGCGTTGGATTTAAGTTGGATCGTGCGGCACAGAACGCGTACCTCTTCGCGGTAAGTGATCTAATCTCGCTCGTTCAAACTAGATCTGACGGCTGTGGATGGCCTGACCTAATTCTGGCGGCGCTTAGCGGCAGCGTGCGGCGGCGACGCTCTGCTAGCGGCGGAGCTGGCGTTGCAGGAAGCGAGAGAGAGGCTGGCAGGGCTTATCAGGCTCGCAGAGACCTGCTGATGCTCGAGGTGGGGTTGGCTACTCGAGGGGCGCAAGGGGTTGCTGCTAATTGCTCGTCGGAGAAGCTGCGGGCAGCGGTGCTCTCGGGTTGCTGTCGAGGACGATGCTGCAGATCACCAGGAGGTAAACAAAACACATAGTCAGGAGCGCAAGGACACGTCGAAGGTGTGTGCGTGAACGAGAAGGCGCGGGGCGGTCTGGTTCACCTGGGAGACGTCGCCGGAGAAGAAGCAGACACGGCGGCGCTCTGTGGTTGACGATGGCGAGGATTGGGGGCGCCCTAAGACAAACGGGAAGTGCCGTTAGGTTCGTATGTGCTTGGAGATCATCATTGTGTTCTCGGGGAGGAGAGGGGCGAACAGAATCTACCTGTGGGGCTCGTCGGAGAAAGAGGCAGACGGTGGCGACGGTGGTCGTCGTGGTTGTCGACGCTCTGGATCGCTCGGGGGCAAGATGGTGTTACGGGGATGATCGCTAGGAGGTGGGGATCACGAGAGGATGGTCGAGGAGGCAAGGGGCGGTGAGGGGCTGCCGGAATTGCTGCGACAGCTCTTCGGAGACGGCGGCGGTGCGAGCTCAAATTGTAGCAGCCTCGGGGCAGAGAGGGAGTGGCGAGTGAGGGGAAAAGAGGAGGAGGAGCAGGCGGTTAAATGGACGTGGCCGCGACGAGGAATTAACGCGGCGTTAAGGCGAATTAAACGCGCGGAATCAAGGCCTGCAACGGCAGCGAGGGGGAAGAGGCGTGGTTCGCGGGTGGGGAAGAAGGGGTGTGGAGTGGGGTCCTTTGGCAGTGAGAAAAAGGGAGTGGAGATGGGGCCAGTAGTCAGTCCCTCGGTGGGTAAGTTAATTTGTGCGAATCGTTTTCTGCAGGGAAAGAAGCTGGGCTGGTTGGTGGGCTTAGTGGGCTGCCTGGGTTGGGTTGGCCATTTTCCTTTTTTTTTACTCTGTGTTCTTTTTCTTTTCTATTTCTGAATTTTTGTTTGAATTCTCTATCAAACAAACATGGTTCAAATAAATTCAAACAACACCCATACTTTGTAAATTTGATTTGGTTCTGTTCAGTAGTCTGAACCTAAATCTAAACTCCATAATTTTTAAATAATAAAGTCCATTATTAGTTATAATAAATGACCATTGCTAATTATCAACTTTGGGTTTGATTTATTTCAACCTCAATTTAAATCCATATATTTTCCAAAACCAAAATAGTGGGTTGTATTTGAAATAAGGTATATTTAAAAAGCTTTGTTTAAAATAAATAACAATTTTGTTAAAGGTTCCATTTATAATTTAAATAAATGGATCATGGTTTATTAATAAAATAGGGTTTGGTTTATTAATAAGATCTTCATTTAAAACTCCAATATTTTTCAAAACCAATTCAGTAGGTTTTATTTGGAATATCAATTATTTGGAAAACTTACTTTAAATAATTTAACAAGTTTTGATGTTTCACTCAAATTGGTAAAACCTTTTATTTAAAATAAAGTTTGGATATTAATTCCTTATTATTTTATTTAGCAATCCTTTATTATTTTTAAACAAACTTTTGCTATTTTATTCAAATCAAAATGTTTTAAATCCAAAGCTTGGCCAAGGTTTAATTTGTCTTTACAAAATAATCTTTATTTATAAATCTATCTTTTCTTTTGAAAACCAAATATTTTTATTCAAAGATTCAAAATAACAAATTTAAGACATTTTAATTTCCTTTAATAAATGTTTAACTTTATAAATCTTTTTAGGATTTTATTTGATTCAAATGGGTTTGAGGTTCCATTTAAATTCAAAAAGTTTCTTCTGGCTCTGAAAATCAAACAAAGTTTTATTTTATTAATTTATTTTCACATTACAAGATTTGGAAAATCTTGGGATGTGACATAAAGCATGAATCGTATAGTAGATATGATGAACATGATGATTGTTCGCCATTGAAACTATATCAACTCTCGTGATGATCGGTGTTGATGTAGTGGATTTGGTTCGTGTGTTCACTAAAACAATGTGAGGGATATTGTTTTGAGTGGGAGTTCACCTAGTTTAATTTCATTAATTAATTTGAACTCAATTTGTCATAAACTTAGTCTAAACTATTGCAAATATGTTGTAGATCAATGGCAGCCCCTACCATCAATTTTAATGCGTTCCTAGAGAAAGAAAAGTTGAAAAACAATGGAAGCAACTTCGCGGATTGGTTCCGCAATTTGAGGATTGCCCTCACAGCTGGTAATTTGACCTATGTGCTGGATGCACCGCTGGGTGACCCACCTGCAGCTGATGCTTCCGATGAAGTAAAGAATGTTTACCTCGCTTGGAAGAATCAGTACTCCATAGTTCAGTGTGCTATCTTGTATGGTTTAGAATCGGAGCTTCAGAAAAGGTTTGAAGAGTCAGACCCATATGATATTGTCGAGGATCTCAAATTGATTTTTGAGACTCATGCGGCAATTGAAAGCTATGAGGCTTCTGAAAAGTTCTTTAACTGCAAGATGGAAGAGGGCAGCTCCGTCAGTGAGCATGTGCTTAAGATGTCTGGGCACGCAAACAAACTTCAAAGCTTGGGTATAGTGATTCCTAATGCTTTGGGGATTTACCGCGTCCTCCAGTCATTGCCACCAAGTTACAGGAACTTTGTGATGAACTACAACATGCAGAACATGAACAAAGAGTTGCTAGAACTATTTGCTATGTTAAAGTCAGCAGAAGTGGAGATCAAGAAAGAGCACCAAGTGTTGATGGTCAATAAGACCACCAAACTCAAGAAAGGCAAGTCTAAGCAAAAGGGACACTTCAAGAAGGGTGGTAAGAAAGTTACCACGCCGACGAAGAAAACCAAGGCTGGACCAAAGCCTGAAACTGAGTGTTTTTACTGCAAGGGAGAAGGTCACTGGAAGCGGAATTGCCCAAAGTACTTGGAGGATCTGAAGAAAGGCAACATCAAGAAGAAAGGTATATCTGATATACATGTTATTGATGTGTATCTCACTAGTACTCGTAGTAGTGCCTGGGTATTTGATACTGGTTCGGTTGCTCATATTTGTAACTCGAAACAGGTGCTGCAGAATAAACGGAAGCTAGCGAAGAACGAGGTGACGATGCGCGTGGGAAACGGATCAAAGGTTGATGTGATCGTGGTCGGCATGCTACCTCTTCATCTACCATCGGGATTAGTTTTATACTTAAATAATTGTTATTTAGTGCCTGCGTTGAGCATGAACATTATATCAGGATCTTGTTTATTGCGAGACGGTTACTTGTTTAAGTCATAGAATAATGGTTGTTCGATTTATATGAGTAATATGTTTTACGCACATGCACCTTTGATAGATGGTCTATTCTTATTGAATCTCGATAGTGGAAATACACATATCAACAATATTGAAGCTAAACGTTTGAAATCAAGCGATAATTCGACCTATATGTGGCACTGTCGTCTTGGTCACATTGGAGTGAAGCGTATGAAGAAACTCCATTCCGATGGACTTCTTGAATCACTTGATTTTGAATCACTTGAAAGATGCGAAGCATGTCTGATGGGAAAAATGACTAAGACTCCATTTTCTGGTATGATGGAGCGAGCTACGGACTTATTGGAAATCATACATACCGATGTATGTGGTCCAATGAGTGTAGCATCGCGCGGTGGTTATCGTTATGTTCTTACCTTCACAGATGACTTGAGTAGATATGGGTATATCTATTTCATGAAACATAAGTCCGAAACTTTCGAGAAGTTTAAGGAGTTTCAAAGTGAGGTAGAGAATCAACGTAACAAGAAGATTAAGTTTCTACGTTCTGATCGTGGAGGTGAATATCTAAGTTATGAGTTTGGCGAGCATTTAAAGAAGTGCGGAATACTTTCACAATTGACACCGTCGGGAACACCATAGCGTAATGGTGTGTCCGAACGTCGTAATCGAACTCTCTTAGATATGGTTCGTTATATGATGTCACTTACAGATTTACCGCTATCATTTTGGGGTTATGCATTAGAAACAGCCGCATTCACTTTAAATAGGGCACCGTCTAAATCCGTTGAAACGACACCGTATGAATTATGGTTTGGGAAGAAACCTAAATTGTCGTTCCTTAAAGTTTGGGGATGCGAAGCCTATGTAAAGAAGTTACAGCCGGACAAGCTTGAACCCAAAGCGGAAAAATGCGTCTTCATAGGATACCCGAAGGAAACTATTGGGTATACCTTCTATCATAGATCCGAAGGCAAAATCTTCGTTGCCAAGAATGGATCCTTTCTAGAGAAGGAATTTCTCTCGAAAGAAGTGACTGGAAGGAAAGTAGAACTCGACGAGGTTGTCGAACCTTCTCTCGAAATTGCGAGTAGCGCAGCACCGGAAGAAGTTCCTGTGGTGCCTGCACCAATTAGAGAGGAAGCTAATGATGATGATCATGAAACTTCGGTTGAAGTTGCTACAGAGCCTCGGAGGTCAACGAGAACTCGTACCACTCCAGATTGGTATGATTCCGTTATGAGTGTCATGTTGGTGGACAACACCGATGACCCCGAGACATATGAGGAAGCGATGATGAGCCCAGATTCCAATAAATGGCAAGAAGCCATGAAATCCGAGATTGGATCCATGTACGAAAACCAAGTATGGACTTTGGTGGACTTACCGGATGGCCGGAAGGCTGTCGAGAACAAATGGATTTTCAAGAAGAAAACAGATGCTGATGGTAATGTTACTGTCTATAAAGCTCGACTTGTCGCAAAAGGGTTTCGACAAATTCAAGGAGTTGACTACGATGAGACTTTCTCACCAGTAGCGAAGCTAAAGTCTGTGAGGATTATGTTAGCAATCGCTGCATATTATGATTATGAGATATGGCAGATGGATGTCAAGACAGCATTCCTCAATGGAGATATTGATGAAGAGTTGTATATGATGCAACCCAAAGGTTTTGTCGATCCTAAAGATGCTAACAAAGTATGCAAACTTCAACGGTCCATCTATGGATTGAAGCAAGCATCCCGAAGTTGGAATCAACGTTTTGATAAGGTAATCAAAAGTTTTGGTTTTATACAAACTTATGGAGAAGCTTGTATTTACAAGAAAGTGAGTGGGAGCTCTGTAGCATTCTTAATACTGTATGTGGATGACATATTGTTGATTGGGAATGGTGTAGACCTTCTTAATAGTGTCAAGGAATATTTGAATAATAGTTTTTCAATGAAGGATCTTGGCGAAGCAGCTTACATATTAGGCATAAAGATTTATAGAGATAGATCGAAACGCCAAATATCATTGTCACAGAGTACATATTTGGACAAAGTTCTAAAGAAGTTTGGAATGGAAGAAAGCAAGAAAGGGTTCTTGCCCATGTTGCCCAATACGACCTTGAGTAAAACTCAAAGTCCAACATCGGCAGAAGATAGAGAAAGGATGAGTAAGACTCCCTATGCCTCAGCCATAGGATCTCTAATGTATGCCATGCTATGTACTAGACCCGACATTGCATATGCTGTTAGTTTAACTAGCAGATATCAAAGTGATCCAGGAGTGGATCATTGGACAGCGGTCAAAAACATCCTTAAGTACTTGAGAAGAACTAAGGATATGGTTCTTTCTTATGGAGGTGATGAACAGCTCGTTGTTAATGGTTACACCGATGCTAGTTGGAACACCGATCCAGATGATTCTAAATCACAATCTGGGTATGTATTTATTTTGAATGGTGCAGCAGTTAGCTGGAGGAGTGCAAAGCAAAGCGTTGTGGCGAGATCTTCAACTGAATCGGAATACATGGCTGCTTCGGAGGCTTCACAAGAAGCGATATGGATGAAAGAGTTCATTACAGAGCTGGGTGTGGTTCCAAGTGCGTTGGACCCAATGTCTATCTACTGTGATAACATGGGCGCCATAGCCAATGCGCAAGAACCAAGGTCACACAAGAAGCTGAAGCATATCAAGCTGCGTTTTCACGCTATTCGAGAACATATCCAGGATGGGGATATAAAGATTTGCAAAGTACACACAGATCTGAATGTGGCGGATCCGTTGACTAAACCTCTCCCGAGGGCAAAACATGACCAACACCAAACTGCCATGGGTGTTCGGTATATTACCATGTAATCTAGATTAGATGACTCTAGTGCAAGTGGGAGACTGTTGGAGATATGCCCTAGAGGCAATAATAAATATAGTTATTATTATATCTTTGTGTTTATGATAAATGTTTATATTCATGCTATAATAGTATTAACAAGGAAACATTAATACTTGTGTGAATTGTAAACTTAAATTGAAGTCCCTAGTATAGCCTCTATACTTCACTAGCTTGTTGGTTGATTAAATGATTGTGGTTTCCATATCATGAACATTGAGATGTTATCAACAACAAGATCATATCGTTAGGAGAATGATATGGTGGACATACTCCTATTGATAAGCGTAGCATAAAGATCAAGTCATTTCAATAGTTCAATTGCTATATGCTTTCTGATACATAGTAACCTAATTCCTTCGACCATGAGATCATGCATATCACCTTTACCGGATGGATGCTTTGATGACATCAAACACCACACCGTAACTGGGTGGCTATAAAGGTGGCATTAAGTGTTTGGAAAGTATTGGTTGAAACACATGGATCAAGAGTGGGATTTGTCCATCCACATGACGGATAGATATACTCTGGGCCCTCTCGGTGGAATGTCATCCAATTGGCTTGCAAGCATGTGACTTGGTCACAAGGGATCACATATCACGGGAACGAGAAAAGAGTACTTATCGGTAACGAGGTTGAACTAGGTATGCAGAGATACCGACGATCATAACCTCGGATAAGTAAACTATCGTGAGACAAAGGGAAATTGGTATCGTATGTAAGTGGTTCATTCGATCGCAAAGTAATCGTAGAAATATGTGGGAGCCATATGAATTTCCAGATTCCTCTATTGGTTATTGTTCGGAGAAGTGTCTCGATCATGTCCGCATAATTCACGAACCGTAGGGATACACACTTAAGGATTCGACGTTGTTTTGAGTAGTTATGGTATTATGAGAAAGAGACCGAATGTTGTTCGGAGTCTCGGATGGGATCCGGGATATCACGAGGTGATCTGGAATGGTCCGGAGAATAAGATTCATATAAGGAAAGTCCCGTTTCGGAGTTCGGGAATGATTCCGGTGTTTTTCATCGGGAATGTTCTAGAAGGTTCCGGATTGTCCGGCACTCCGGGGGGGGAGGGTACATGAGTGTGTCATTGAATGATTGCATCATGTACTAAGTGTTCTTGCTGTTCCAAAAACATGAAAGTCAAATTGCCAGTTTGAAAGTCAAACGGCTAAAACAGGAAACTGTGGGAAACAGGAAACTGTGGGAAACAAGCAAGAGGAGTTGGAACCAACTTGGAGGAGGAGTCCAACTCCTCCAGGCCGGCGCCCAGCCCTAGGCCGAGTTGGGGAGGGACTCCCTCCCTCCCCTGGCGCGCCAAGGCCCCTCCACCCATAAAAGGAGGGGCAGGGCTCCTCCTTGAGACACACAAGTTTCCACCTCTAATCTCAGGTTTAGAGCCGTTTGGTTTAGAGCTTCTAATTGCTTTAGCCTGCGGTTTAGAGCCTTCTAATTGGTGTGTCTAATCTCTAGACCACTAATAGCCCTCTCTCATAATCCACCATACTCGCTCCGGCTTAAGGCGAAGCCCTGCGGGATCTCCCCTCTACTTCCGGTACCACGCCGTTGTGCTGCCGGAATCGCGAGGAGAGTGCTACAACCTCCGCTGCCTGCTGGAACAAGGGAGAGGAAGGTCTTCGTCGAGTACCGAACGTGTGACCGACTGCGGGAGCGCTGCCGGAACGCAGCGCCGGAAGGATCGTCTACGCGATCTTGAGATCGGGAAGAGTACGACTACATCACCCACGAGAATCCGCTCTCGTTAAACGCTTTGGAATCTTCGAGGGTAAGTTATTCCATCGACTCGTTGCTACAATCTAGTAGATAGATCTTGGCTTGTTTGTTTGTATGCGATAGAAAATTTTTGTTTTCCATGCTACGAACCCCTACAGGGAAGACCACACTCAAGAATAGGCTGAGTGTGTGATGAAATCCAAGTGACAACAGTGGGCTTGGATTCAACTACAACATCAATAACAAGCCCACTAACGTGTTGAAGCACATGGGAAACAAGAAGAAGGGCCAAGGAAAAGTGAAGAATCCGGCCAACATTGTGTGCTTCAATTGCAAGGAAGAAGGGCATCATGTGAGGGATTTCCCTTTGAAGAAGAAGCCTCTTAGTGAGAAGCAACGAGGGAAGAGGCCTCAAGCTCCTCCACAAGCTCAAGATGGTCCACTTGCCAAGAAGCCTCAAGATCTTCTTCATCGTGCAGCTCCTCCCAAGAAGAAATATGGCAAGATAAGAACTTGCTACATATGCCGTGAGAAGGGGCACCTTTCTACCTCATGCACCATGGGTAACTCCTCATCCCATCCTATCTTAATTGATGATGCTTATTCAATTCATAAGGATGAGGGTGGCAATGTGTTTGCCAAATTTGTTGGTGCCCAAAGTGCTGTCAAGAAAAGAACCATTTGGGTGGCCAAGCCTATTGTGACTAACTTCTTAGGACCAAACTTGGTTGGGTACCAACATGCTAAAACTTTATCAATAGGTGTTTTTGGAGGGCATTGAAGTCTTTTCTACCTTATGAACAATTGAGGGATCTTCATCATATTCTTGTTATCAAAGTCAAGTCATTGGTTATCATGCTTCAATTCCTTATCCAATGTTCCTCCTTCCGGTAACTTGTGCTAAACTCCTTTACATTTATAGTTAGTTTCTCCCTTGTGCATGTGTTGGTTTTGTACCTTGCATGTGTTTGTACATGTTGTGCTTCCCACTTACATACTTTGACCAATGTATTATATTTGTATATATTGGTTGGCACAGCATGTATTTGTGTTTCTTGGTTTGGAGCCTTTATTGATTCTAGTTGGTATCTTATTTGGCTCTTATGAGGGATTAATGGACTATTATGTTTTGGGGAGTGCCATGCTTGGGCATTCCACAACCCTAAAATGTGTGTACATGAGGAAAAACACTTAGTAGTTTTATTGCATGTTTATCTAGTCTCTATGTGGTATGTATTTCTCTTGATAAACTTAAGTTCTATAATGCCCATTAATCCTCTCTAGTATGATCTTTTTCCTCTTGTTGAGTTTTTTGTTTATCACATTATGGGGGAGTTGTATGCTTTGTGCATATTACGATTATTGTATTTGGACAATTAGTACTCCATATATGGTAGATTTTATTGATCATATTCAATTTGGCCCTTTCTTATTTGCCTTATCTTTGGCCAAGAAAATGTTTTTCTATTTGCTCCGAAGCTTTCCTTGCCTCCTGTGGATCTTCTTATTTTATTTTTTCCCCTTGTGTTTTATTTAGTGTAGGTAGTAGTGATGATCTCATTTGTGGGGATTTGGCATTCAAAGGCAAAATTATATATAATGCTCTACTTATGGGGGATCTCTCCTATATTATCTAGAACATTGTTTTATGCTTCTTGATTTGATCCATTCTTTTTGCTTGGAAGCTCGATACTTTTTGTGTTGGTACTTTGAGTACCATCATGCAAAGTGTTAAGAGTTTGTTTTGGTTGTTGTTTCCTTGATCTCATTGGGATTTGGTTTTATCTCTTTCCTTGTCACTTGTTTTGTTCTTTTAAGATGAGATAAATCCTTGAGCCTTGGTATTTTTGTCTATCTTTTATCTTTTTGGCTCTTTATAGTTCATTTGTTGAACTTGTTCCCTTTCATGATTTGATTTGGTTCTTTGATACAATTTTGACACCTTTTGTTGAGTCACACCTTTTTGTGTGTATTATTGGTTGACTTGGTGTTTTTGTTCAAATTGTATATCCTTTTGGTTCTTGAAAGTGTTATGCATGCATATTTACTTCTTGTATATATTATGGTATGCTTTCTTTGTTTGATACAATATATAGGGTAAACTCCACCAAATCCAAATGGGCTAAGATGTGCATGAAATTCAATTTCATATCAATATGAACATATTTGTGTGGAGGCTCTCCTATGTATTGTAGTTGCACTAAATACTTTGGACCCAATTTGTTTGGGGACCATAGTGTACTTATTTGTGTTTTAGGTACATTGGGGATATATATTGGGCGCTTGTATCTTGAACAAGGAAGAAGTGGCGTCTACATGTCAATTGGATGCAAGCTAGGATGATCAACGAATTCACATCTTCTTTAACCTACCAATTATATCTCGGTAACAAGTATCTCTCTCTCATGCATACTTATCTTGCTCCCAACCTTTTGTATTGTGCTTGTTGGCATGAATTTGTGTTCTTGCATATGTTGGATTTCCTTCTTTGGCTTTGAAGAATTTCTCTCTATTGCAAATGTGTGTATGTTGAGATGAGTGCATATAATGGGGACTATACTAAATCATGCTCATGATTCACCAATCCCAAATATGTCAATCTAGCAATTTTGTTGCATATCGTTTCCTCAATATCTCTCATGTGCAATAGTGAGTATTTTTACAAAGTTGATTTCTATTTTTGTGATACTTGTTGCCTTTCTCCGTATATTCCTTCTATCCCTTGTTCCCTTGGTAATAGTAGTAATGTATGGAGTTTGTTGGTGTTTGAAGCTCATTGGTTTACAATAATATATATTTGAGCCCTTGGGCATGCTTTCAAGCAAAACATCTTATTGGTATATTCTATGACTTCCGTTTTTCCTTTATATGCTTTCTTGTGTATCTAGTTTTTTTGTGCATATTTCTTTGTGGACATTTGTCTTTGTGATATTTTCCACCTGGAAATTTACACACACAAGAGAAGATCATTCTTTGGTTGTTTTTTCATTTCTTGGAAACCACCTCTTATTTCTTTGTGATTCTTCGGTGGTTTCCAAATTTATTGACCTTTGAGTGCATTGTTATATGAGTTTGGAGAAGTGAGAAGTCCATGTTTGTGCATGTTGTTTCCAAATACAATTACTAGAATTGGTGCACAATCTTTGGGGAGCTTATCTAATTCATTTAATAGTGCACAATTTCCTTGTTTCTCATTTCTTGTGGTTTAAATGCTTATGGGGAAGCAAGGATTCCATATTTGTGCATATTGTATTCAAATACAAGTATTTTAAACTTTGCACAAAGTTTGGGGAGCTTATCTATTTTCATTTAAACATTTTTTTGTTGTTGTTTCCATTTGATATCATTTGTTGGTTTTCAATTGGTCCTTTTGGATATTTTGGTTGATCGCTTCATTTGTTGAAGTTTATTTCCTTTTATTGTCTTTTTGCAATCTTTGGGTCCTCAATATAGTTTTAGTTCCTCCCAAGTACTCATCATTTGACTTGTGCATATGCACACCTTTGGAGGAATTCTCACTATATTGGTCGTCTAGAACTTTTCACCCATTTTGGCAATCGATGCCAATGGGGGAGAAGTTTTGGAGGGTTTAAGGGAAGTTGGCCTTTGCTTTGATTGTGTTCTTAAGCATTTTCCTGTCATGCTCTTGCATCTTTGTGGTTGCTTTGCATGTTGAATATACAAAGGAAACTTAACCAACAGTAACGGTTGGCAATCTATGCAATGAAATTCAAGTTCATCACACATGCATAGATTGTGGGGGAGTTTGCTCTATATATTGTGGTTGTACCAAAATCACATACTTGTGTAGTATTTGATGTTGGGGCAACCGCTTTGCTTGTTAATAGTCATATTTAAACCCTCGCTAAGGGATTGTCATCAATTACCAAAATGGGGGA
Organism: Avena sativa; assembly: GCA_916181665.1. NCBI lineage: Eukaryota > Viridiplantae > Streptophyta > Magnoliopsida > Poales > Poaceae > Avena > Avena sativa. Next base: position 46,768,026 of record OV702279.1, on the reverse strand, counting down.
GATTGAGGGCATGTATGCCCCCATGTGTGGTTTTGGTAATTAATAACAATCTCTATGAACTAATGTGTAAATTGAGTTTCACTTGGGCCATGTGTTGGTCTCAAGGTTGAAAGATGAAGAAATGTCCAAGGTCTTTGTGCCATTGGAATCATGAAGAAAGAAGGATCTTGAAGGTTGATCAAGAGAAGTGCAAAGAGTTGCATCAAGATGGATCAACCTCAAGAAGGGATGAAGAAGGGAAAGATCAAGATGCGCCATCTTTAGAAGATCTCATGCTTGAAGCTTTCCATCCTCATGATCATGGAGTCATGAAGACAAGTTCAAAGAAGATGTTTCCCCATGGAGTATGGGGGAGGAATTTGCAAGTTTTCATCTTCATCAAGCAAGAGCAAACAAGAAAGGTGTTCCCACTATAGAAGAACAAGACGGTCTACATCAAGTTCAAGTGGGATGCTCAAGGCAAAGGTATGTTCTTGATAGGGATTCTCTTTTTCCGGAATTGTGTTGTTAGTTGGGAGACCGGTTTTAGGATAGATAGCCGTACTATCAAGAGGGGCTCTCAAGTGGGTGTCTCGTTTGCATCGTTAGGAGAGAGCTCAAACCTTTGCATTCATAGCATCATCTTTATTGGTTGTTATTTAGTTCTTGTCCATGAGAGGATCTAGAGCTTGTGGTGATCATCATAACAAGCTCTAGTTCATTAATTAAGGATTTCACTTGCATATCTTATTGCCGTTATTGATCTTGCGAGTTTTCCGGCTCCACACCTTGGGAGATACATCACATATATATTCATGGTATTTTCTCCCTAGTTGATACCCAATATTCATGGTATTCATGATATATTCATGGTATTTTTGTTGGATTATATTCGTCGTTATCTTCCCAACAAAATTGGTTTCGTCTTGTTTGTTGTTCAAATGCGAAAGTTATTGCACTTTTGGTTTCTGGAATTTCCCTGACCGAAAGTTCCGGCTACCCATCGAAAGTTCCGCTAGGGCATTTTTGCCGCCGGAAGTTCCGATGGAAGTTCCGGTTCTTCTTCTGCTCACGTACTGTATTCTCTCTGTTTGGTTTGTTTTATTTGACGGAATTTGGATCAGAAGTTTCGGCGGTAAAACCGCCCCCGCCGGAAGTTCCGGCCAGGGACCCGAAGTTCAGCTCGGGCCTAGTTACCACCGGAAGTTCCGATTGAAAATCCGGATCTCGTTCCGCTCACGTTTAGTAACCTCTCTGTTTTTTAGTGTTCTATTTGATGGAACTTCAAGTTCCACCGGAAGTTCCAGTGGACTGGTGGAAGTTCCGACCAGGCTCGCATTTTCAGTCTCTCGCCTCGCAGTTTTCTGACCGTTGGCTATGTGCCACCGGAACTTATGGCCTCCCACCGGAAGTTCCGGCTAGGGTCGCGAATGCCCATAACGGGCAGATCTGGGAGCCCTTTAAAAGGGGCTCCTCTTCCCCTTCGTGGACAGAAGCTTTTTCTTGGTTCTTGGCTTTCTCTCTCTCCTCCATTGTTGACCTTGAAGAAGCTTTCCCTCTCCCCTTTCCCTTCCTATGATTCTTGCATATTTTTGAGGGATTTGATAGAGGAGATCTAGATCTAAATCCCCCCAAGACAAATCCCTTCTTTGTGAAGGAATCATTGGGATCTAGATCTTGGAGAGTTTAGTGTTCTCCTGTTGTGTTCTTCCTCTCTTATTCCCCCAATATCTTTGGTGGAATTTGAGAGAGAAGGACTTGCCTCTTGCATTTTTTGCATAAGTTTGAGTTCTCCCAGGAGATCAGCGAGTACAAGCTTGTGGGCTTATTACTCTTGGGTTCTTGGAACCCTAGATGGTTGTGTGGTTGGTTTGTTGACCTTTTGTGTTCTTGTAGCCTTTTGTGGCTTTGTTGGCCTTTTGTGTCATTGTAGCCTTTTGTGGCTTCATTGTTAGGAGCCTCCAATTGAGTTGTGGAGATAGCCCCAATCTTGTACGAGTTCGGTGACCACCCTCAAGCATCCCATAGTGGAGCAAGTGCCCGCCTTTTGTGGTGCACACTCGGGAGAACAGGGTGAGCCTTTTGTGGCGTCGGTGAGTTGAGTGCTTCCGCATCCGGGGTGAGGCCTTGTGTGGCGTTGGGTGAGCATCGAGCCACCACACCTCGAGGTGAGCCATTTGTGGTGTTCGGAGAGCATTGCACCATCACACCTCTCCAACGGATACGTAGCTTCTTTGGAAGTGAACTTCAGGAAACAAATCTTTGTCTCTGCGTCCATCGGTTATCTGTCAACCGAGCCCTTTACTTATGCACTTTACATTGTGATAGCCTTCATGCTTGAAGTATTATATCTTGCTATCACCTTGTTGCTTGTATTTCTTAGCATAGGTTGTTGGTGCACTTAGGTGAACCTAGTGGTTAGGTTTTGTGCTCAATAAATTAAACGTTAGTTTTATTCCGCATTTACTTGATCCTAAACTTTAATATTTTTAAAAGCCTATTCACCCCCTCTAGGCAACGTCCTTTGCACTTTCAACACCGGTATAGAAACATGGCTATTTGTTGCATCTTGCTTGTGTTATTTGCTGATTGATTTGCTGCATTGCAATTTGCAGAAGCAAGTGCATGATCATGTCCCTGCCAAGGAGGTTCGCAGCATGGATATTAGAAGCGTGGAAGTGATGCAGCCATTTCTAGGAACCAAACAGAAGAATGGTGCATGGCCGAAGCTAAGATTAGGCTTATCCAACAAGATTTGGACACGGCCACTCGGCGGATCAGAGAATTGAATCGAGGCTATATTTCTACAATTGATGATGGCCACGATGCTATCGATGATCTTCAGAAGTTAGTGGCTGCAAATCGTATTCCCAATTCGGCTGATGCACATGTCAATCAGATCAATGGATGGTCTTGGAACATGTGAAATAAAGAGCAGAGATTCTCGGAGCATATTTGCAGGTAGATGATTTTCGAAGGGTGATGCAAGAGACGCCATGCAAATAGATTGTTATTTCGAATAATGAGGATGACTTTCCTTGTCTTGTCAGCCTGATATTTAATTTTCTTATGTGCTGGCAGTACTTTATGTTAACTATGTATTTGGAACGCTGTTATGAAATTGTACTATACCTAGTACTTGCTGCAACTAGACAATGTATCTTGGTAGCCATTCGAACATGGAAAAAACAACATTTTCCCACCAAAAAGTTGAAATCCTATTTTGCACTTTTGTTTAGATCTGTAGACCTAGGTTTTGCAGCAAATTAACACATTACCATGAAAGGTAGTCCATCTCAAAAAAGAAAAAGAATAGAATAGAAAGGTAGTCTGAGCTCAATGACCATGTCCTTGTGCCCATTATCGTGCAACTACTTGTGTGGCCCTAAGTCAAACTTTTAGACTATACTAGTAGAGTACACAAAAAACAACTGAGGGGCAAGACACACGCCCAAACCACTGCTTTCACCGACCAAAAAATAATTATTTTAACTCTACACCAGAAAAAACCGCCGAAATGGCTATCGTGTCCAATATTCAAGCGGTACGAAATTTCCATCTCGCCCTTCAGAGTAGAAACAAGGCACCAAAGGCCATTACTCAAAATGGTTTTTCTTGCAGAATTCAAAATTTCAAACCCGTGCCCATCGGGCTAAATCCTCCGAGATCACCTCGCACCACCACGGTCGTGCCCCTTCCGTCCCATCTACCCAGCCTCTGCACCGGCACAATGTAGCGACCGAAGACGTTTTACCAGCTATCTTATCTAGCATGCCAGATTTGCTTCCCCGATGTCAGCCAGCACCAGATCAGCTCCTCCGTACCCGAGGTCCATGGTGTCGAAGCAGGCTCAGCAACACCGTCACCAGCGACACCATCACAACTTCATTTGATCCACTTCCCTTGACTGCACAGCACCAGATCTGCTTCCCCGACCTTTTCCATGGCGCTGGAGAGATGGCGAGCAAAACCCGCTCAACCGCAAACGGCAAGGTTAAAGCTCGCCTTAAGTTCGGCAAAGGCACGACCAGAAGCAGGAAATCGCGTAATCACAGTCACAAAGGTAGTTCATCACTTGTTTCACATCCGTCTCCCAGTGTTTACATTCATATGTCTTTCATTGTTCCTTTAGAGATTTCAACTTCTTGCTAGCACTATACTAATTTGGTCCTCTACACACACTTTGCTCTTTAATGTCATAAGATTTTTTTTGCTCATGCATGGAAGCTGCTTTGGGGCTGACTGATAAGGGAGAACGGAAGATTATGGAAGACAGATTACTATAGAATTCCAAACATGCAAGGTCTCCCGGCCTGCATAGACTTAGATCTTTCGTTACTACCACCACCAATCATGAAGGCCAGGTTTCTGAAGCAGAATCTGATCCTCGAGATGAATCAAAACCCGACGGAGACCTGACTTAGGAAGATGGACCGATCGAGAACACCCCCCCTAGTCCGCCTGATTGTCCACCCCCAAGGTGCTTGCTTTGTCTTATCATTGAGATATTTGTTGGATATTCCATGTTTTGTACCTCAATCCCACCAAATGTTGTGCAATTCCATATGCTTAGTTCATGCATCATATATGTTCAACTTGTCTTGCCTTACTTTTCTTTTGTTCTATATGCGTCTGATTATACCTAGGACTTTCATAAATTAATGTATCGTTTATGTGTGTCGGGAATCAACTGGTTCACCTAAGACCCTTTCAGATAACAGTAGGGAGAAAAACTATGTTTAGAAAGTGTCTGATTCAGCATTGGTTTCTATTGATGAACAATACCTCGAGGGAGACATCACTCAGGAAGTTGTACTGGTTGAGGACCTGCCCCTATCCGCCCGCTTGTCCACCCCCCCCCCCCCCTCCCAAGGTGCTTGCTCTGTTTTTTCATTGAGGTATATATTGCATCTTCCATGTTTTCTATCTCAATCCAACCAAATATTTTACAATGCCCTCAACCTAGTTCATGCATCAGATATGTTCAGCATGTTTTTCCTTACTGTTCTTATATTCCATCTGCATATCATTACATATAGAACTATAATTGATTGAAGTATATTTTATGTGTGTTAGGAATCAGCTGGCTTAGTTAAGACACGTTCAGGTACCAAACCTGAAGCGTCGACAAGCGGTCCTGCTAATGCTACAGGTGGAACACAAACACATGCCGTGAAATACAATAAACGAAATTCAGGAAACTCACATAAGGCTAAAACATCTCGTCTTGGCGGCACACCACAGGTTCCAATCGAAGTAGACGCAGCAAATACCATCCCACACATTCCACAATCAGAAATTGCCAATCCAGATAACCATGAACAATTGACATCCCAACCAGTTTCGACCTCTATTGTCCTAACACTGCTGGCACAACACCAATAAGCTAGTGATGATCACCCACCTATTGATCAGTCGGCCACCAAACAAGGTATGTGTTCCAATGCTTATCATTGCATGCTCCCTTATATATACCGTGATAGCCTGATGTAACGATTGAATTGGAAGCTGCACGAAGATTTAAGAAAAGGGGGGCAACGGTAGGAAAAAATCTTGAAGCTCAAATTTCCGGAACGCAATCTAGATATTGCATCAATTCTATTGTGCCTGGCAAGCAAAGACTATAAGATCCAAAAGAATCTGATTTCCTAGCACCGGAAATAGGCTTTTTTGTCAGGAATGACCCCATATTTGCATCATTCAAGCTCCACAAACAGACCCCTACCATTACAATTCATTACTCTAGAAGTTACATGTAAGTCATGGTTCTCTGTCCCATGCCTTCAAGCTTGCCGTTGGTTCTATTCTAAGTCACATAACACATCAATTGTTCCATTCTTGCTGATAGACAAAATTCAACTTTGATCAGGATAATGAGGATGTAGAGTATGTTCTCATGGATATGTTCTCCTGTTCTTTGTGCCAACAGCGCCATAGGCTAAATAAAGAATACTTTGATGGTAAGGCAAGTAAGGATATTCAAAGAATGTCTCCTATGGAACATTCTATGACTGACCAATAGTGGATAGATCTTCTCAACCACTGGTTTGATCCAAAGATTATGCTATGGTTTTTGAAGACTGAGACCAAATCACATTTGAAATTCCTATTTGCGCATCTGTATCACTAGTCTCCTTTTGTGGATGAACACTGAGAAAAACAAGAGGAATCGTGCCGCACAATGCTTAACAAACCGAACTGGATCTCGTCCATTGGTTGGGCACCTGAGCGCAATAGTAAGGATAATTAGTTTTTAATATTGTAGAGACTTTATGCTTCTTATATTTTGATCATGTGTTCCTCCCATGTTGAAGAAAAGTGCGATAAGTCTGTAGCAAAAAACCGAGGCATGCTAGACGTGCAAAAGGGAAGGGCTCAATCCCTCTACTAAGAGTGTTATTGTGAGTCTTATGTTCTACTAATATTTTGTGATGACACACCCTCAATGATTTATATGTTATAGTTAGATGTGCAACACTGCATGAACTACTTCCTAGTTTTCTTTTAATTTAAGTACAGTAAATGATTTCCATCTAGTGTGAGTTTTAATTTAGAAAGGTACAAAGAGCTATCTTGTGAAATCATGAACCTGGCGATGAAGAAATAGACAGATGGGATGTTGGCATAGTGTAGAGGTCCCAACCTTTAATAAGGTAGAGATCCATGTGTTTACAATGCTAGTCCCTCGATCAATAGATAGCATCCACAGTTAAGATGTAATATCAAGAAACAAAGGTCATATTACAACTTTATAACCAGGAATAAAATAATTCATTACATCTTACATAGCTCATTTGGCTATCTCATTACAATGCAGTAGAAATAACTATATAGCATGGATTCCTTCATCTTCAAAGTGCCATAGGCAATCAGGTTGGTTGTAGACTTGTAATCCTAATCAACACACTTCACTAATACCAAACAAACCTGCAACATAATAAGTTACAGCCACAAGGGTCAATACATTTGAATTGTATTGGCAAGTGATACTATGGTAGAATAGTGGTATCTATCATCTATATGCATTTGGCTAAGTGGATCTTAGGCTTGCTTTGCTCAAAATAAATTTTCCTTATCATTTCAAAACACTAAGTTTTTTGTTTGTCAAAATCACCCAAGGCATCTACCAATCATTGATTGAAGATCCTTTAACCCTTGGTCAACCACAAGTTTTTAACTTATAAATTGGGATGAGGAGATTCTTGATAGCTTCCATGTCTTGATGCTCAAATTGTCCATTGCCGGGGACACGGCTAAATACTTAGATTTTTCCTTCTGCAGAAGTGGTGCACTTTCCCCACAGGACTCAACATGCATCGAGACAAGATCTTTCAGAATCCTTCCCTTAGACTAGAATGGACGCGTTCCCAAACCTATCATCCCCTACCACCAAATGTCCATTTGGCTAAGTTATTTCAACCTATATGATCCAGGAAGATCCCATAATGCCAAGTGGCTGCACTTGAAGCTTCTCAACATTTGACATCTCAAATATCTTTGTTCCTGGGTGGCATTCCACAAGTGAGATACATAGGGTAAACCATTGAAAAATGGGCCCTGGTAACCACTCAACAAAAATCCAACCAAGGAATTACCATTCCACCCAGGTGTTTCATTCACTTAGTTGTTTTATTAAACAAAACACAAGTCCTTGACTTAGAAATATTCCATAGCATGAATATAATCCACCCTTGTTTTCTACTAGCTAAGCTAAGCATGATAGTAGTAGGAATCTTAACTTAGGAAAATTTTACTAAGGTTTCATCTACTAGAATTTCCCATGGCATAGTTTATACTTAGTAAAAATTCCATGCAAGTCCTACTTCGAAATATCACTAATGCATACTGAAAATATTAGGAAAAAAGTATGAAGCACCACTTGCCTTTTTGGTAGAGAATATAAGTTCACTCCTTGACCTTGCAATAGTCACACTCTTCAAATTTCACTACAATTCAATCAAGCAAGGCACAAATTCAAAACTAGCATTCAAACAATTCATCACATAATAATAAAAACAAAGCAATGCATGCAAGCATGCCAAATATTGTTTTATTTGTAAAAGTGTTTCCAATAGGTTATAAACATTTTAAAACACCTATTGGTCATTTATAAAAGTGGCAAAACCATTTGATACTAAGTTAGTGAAAATGGCCACTTTAAATCATTTTTGTTTTGTTAGAAATGATTTAACCAAAGTAATAATTTCTAGTGTTTGACAAATATATTTTTAAACACAAATGTTAGTGTTTTATGGTCAAGTGTTTATTATTAAAGCCATTTGCACAAGGTTTTACCAATAAACCATTTTTAAATCAAGCCATATTTTATTTTGTTGGAAATGCCTTTAAACAAGGTAATAATTTTCTAGGGTTCACCAAATATATTTTTAAATCCAAAAACTTGGTGTTTAGGGTCAGAGAGTTTAAATAAAATCATTTCCCAAAGGTTTTACTCAAAAAGCATTTTTAAAACATATACAACATTTTTATTTAGCTAGAAATGCTTTAATTCGAAGGAATAATTTCTAAGTGTCAAAAAATATATTTTTAAAAACAAAAGTTGGTTTCCAGGGTCAGTAGGTTCAAAAAAATCCATTTACAAAAGATTTTATGCTAAAAACATTTTTAGAATAAATTTTATACACAAAATATGCCTACACATGTTTCTTCAAATACAACAAATTTTACAGAAGCAATTTACTAAACAAAGCGCATGGTTGGATAGAATTATTTTTTCTGATTCCATTGATATAAAGTTTGCAAAATTTGGACGTGTGGATCAAAAGTTATGCAATTTAGAAATTCAAACATCTAATAGACATATTTCTGTTTTTTAAAACAAACTACAGGCCACGCGTCATGTTCTGATTCGCTGATACCGATTCATGAGGATAGCGCTATGTGGAGCGTTGGATTTAAGTGGCAACGCACGGATCAGATCAACCAAAAACGTTTCTCCTAGGATCTAATCTACACCACGCGATCTTCATCTGACGGATGATGCGCGTGTGACCAAGGATGGGCGGCGCTGGCAGTGGCGAGTGGCGGCGGCGTGTCTGGTGGTGGTGGTTCGGTGAAACTAGGAAGCGAGAAGAGGAATGGAGGGGCTCACCGGGTTCGCAGGGTGGCGGTGATGCTCAAGGTACTCGCCATTTGTCGAGGGGCGCATGAGGTCGATGCTGATTGCTTGCCGGAGATCCTCCTAGTGTCAGGCACGCTCTGTCGTCGATGGGGGCGAAGCTACGAGGCACGCGAAGACAAGAAGGATACAACATTAGATGCGCGAGACGAAGGAGAGTGCACGAGCGTCAACTAGAGAGAAGGGGAGGCTAGGGTTTACCAGGAAGAGTCGCTGGAGTGGAGGCAGACGGCAACACGTGTTGCCGTTGAAATGGCCGACGAAGGGGAGCGCGCGCGGGCGAATGTTTGGTGCTGGGAGCTGCGTAGGGAGGTGGTGAGTAGGCTCGAGTGGTCGAGGGGCCAAGGGGAGGCGAGGAGCGGCCGGAATTGGCACGGTGGCTCGTCGTGAAGGGTTTCGCAGCATAGTGAATCAAAAAATTTCTACGGATGCGAACGGGAAAGCCAAGATCTAATCTAGTAGATGCAAACAACGAGGGGGAATAGATGAGATCTTCATACCCTTGAAGATTCGCACAGCGGAACGTTCGTCGGAACGTGGGTGATGTAGTCGTACTCGCTTCTCCTCCTCGCGATCCGATTCGACCTAACACCGCAAGTGGCGATGCCTCCGAGAGATGCACACGTGCGGCACCTCGACGTCTCCTCCTTCCTTGGTCCAGCAAGTATGGTGGAGAGACGGATTGGATCTACAACGCGACGGCGCGGTGCAAGTGGTGGAGAGTTTCTGCAGTAGGGCTTCGCCTACGTGCAGTCGGGAGGGAGAGAGAGAGGAGGGAAGCAGGGCGGCTAGGGCTTGAGGAGGAGGTGTGGGAGGGGGTGCGCCCCCAGCCCTCTTTATATAGAGGGGTGGGCGGCCAGCCCTAGCCCCTCCCCCAAGCCCTAGGCCGGCGGCCAAGGAGGGAGGAGTGGGGGGCCAAGTTCCCCCCCCCTTCTAGAAGCTCCCCTAGGGTTTCCTAGGTGTTTGGCCGGCTGGGCCCTATGGGGCCTTGTGCCCCTGGCCCAATGCGGCCAGGGCACTCCCTCATAGGCCCATGCCCCCTCCCGGCAGGTGGGGCCACGTTGGTCCTCCTCCGGAAGGTTCTAGAAGCTTCTGGTACAATACCGATTAACCCGAAACAATTCCGAACTCCAAAAACTGCATTGCCTTATATGAATCTTATTCTCCGGACCATTCCGGAACCTCTCGTGACGTCCTGGATCTCATCCGAGAATCCGAAAAAAAACTCATAAACCAATTATCCAATCTATCCTAGCATCGAGACACGTTAAGTGTGTGACCCTTCGGGTTCGAGAATATGCAGACATGATCTTCTATCAATAATCAACAACGGGGTCTGGAAACCCATATTGACTCCCACATATTCATCGATGATCATATCGGATGAACCACGATGCCAGGATTCAATCAATCCCATATATATATATATTCCCTTCGTCTCGCGATATTTTACTTGCCCGAGATTTGATCGTCGGTACCATCATACCTAGTTCAATCTCGTTCACATCAAGTACTTTACTCGTTCCGAAATCCGATATCACTTCGTGATTAACTCCTTAACCACATTCTTGCAAGCGGTGTTGATATCGATTACCGAGTGGGCCCGAAGTATATCTCTCCGACTTGGGAGGGACAAATTCCATCTCGATGCATACAACCCAACAGGTACTTTCCGATCACCTGAGAGACACCTTTATGATCACCCTCTCATAGGATGACGTTTGATGACCTCAGAGCTTTCTTCCGATACCAGGGAGTTGCATTATCTCATGGTCTAAGGAATACAATATTTGACATAAGAAAAGCTTCGCAAAGATGAACACGATGACACGATCTAATTGCTCCGCTTAGTTTGGGTTTGTCCATCATATCATTCTCCCAATGATATGATCTCATTATTAATCGACAACTCATGTCTATGGTTAGGAAACCTTAACCATCATTAATCAATGAGCTAGTCCATAGAGGCATACTAGGGACATGGTGTTGTTCATAAACCACACAAGTATTAAAGTTTCCGCTTAATACAATTCTAGCATGGAATATAAACTTTATCATGAACAAGAATTATAATAATAACATCTTTATTATTGCCTCTAGGGCATAATTCCAACAGTCTCCCACTTGCACTAGAGTCAATAATTTAGTTTACATCTGGCAACAATCTAACACCCATGGCACTAAGGTGCTGATCATGTTTTGCACGTGGAAGAAGTTTAGTCAATGGATCTGCGACATTCAGATCTGTATGTATTTTGCTAATCTTCAGATCTCCATATGCTATATAATCTCGGATTATATGAAACGTGCGGTTGATATGCTTGGTTTTTGGATGATATCTTGGTTCTTTGGCGAGTGTTATGGCGCCAGTGTTGTCACACAATATCTCCAGTGGATCCAATGCACTTGGAACCACGCCAAGCTCAGTGATGAAGTTCCTGATCCAAACTCCTTCACTTGACGCTTCTGCAGCAGCCAAGTATTCCGCTTCTACTGTAGATCCCGCGATCACGCTTTGCTTGCAGCTTCTCCAGCTCATAGCTCCTCCATTCAAAATATAAACGTATCCTGTCTGAGATTTAGAATCATCCTTGTCGGTGTCGAAACTAGCGTCGACGTAACCTTTTACAACGAGTTGTTCATCACCTCCATGGACTAAGAAAATTTCTTTAGTCCTATATAAGTACTTTAGGATGTTCTTCACGGATGTCCAGTGTTCCACTCCTGGATCACTTTGGTATCTGCTCGTCAAACTAAGAGCATTGGACACAACCGGTCTAGTACACAGCATGGCATACATGATAGAACCTATGGCCGAGGCATAAGGCACTTTGCTCATAGCTTCTCTATCATTTACCGTAGCTGGACACTGATCCTTGCTCAATATCTTACCTGACAACATAGGCACTGAACCTTTCTTTGCCTTATCCATTCTGAACCTTTTCAGAACTTTGTCTAGGTATGTACTCTGGCTTAAAGCTATCAGGCGTATTTGTCTATCTCTATAGATTTTGATGCCCAATATATAAGCAGCTTCACCTAGGTCTTTCATTGAAAAACACTTGCTCAAATAACTCTTCACATCGTTAAGCATGTTAATGTCATTTCCAATAATCAATATGTCATCCACATATAGTACCAGAAATGTCACTGAGCTCCCACTCACTTTCTTGTAGATACAAGCTTCGTAGCAATTTGGAACAAATCCAAAGCTCTTGATCACTTGATCAAAACAAAGGTTCCAACTCTGAGATGCTTGCTTCAGTCCATAAATGGAACGCTGAAGTTTGCACACTTTATCAGCATCCTTAGGATCGACAAAACCTTCGGGTTGCATCATATACAACTCTTCATCAATGTTGCCATTGAGGAACGCAGTCTTGACATCCATCTGACATATTTCATAATCATGAAATGCAGCAATTGCTAATAAAATCCCAATGGACTTAAACATGGCTACGGGAGAGAAAGTCTCATCGTAGTCAACACCTTGAACTTGTCGAAAACCTTTCACGACAAGTCGTGCTTTATAGACGGTAACATTACCATCCACGTCCGTTTTCCTCTTGAAGATCCATTTGCACTCAACGGCCTTTCGGTCCCTAGGAGGTTCCACAAAAGTCCATACTTGGTTTTCTCTCATGGATCCCAATTCGGATTTCATGGCCTCTAGCCATTTCTCAGAGTCTGGGCTCATCATCGCTTCCTCATAGTCCGTAGGTTCACTGTCTTCTACCAACAAGACAGTCAAGACAGGGTTGCCGTACCACTCAGGAGGGGCACGCGACCTTGTCGACCTACGACGTTCAGTAGCAGCATCGTCCGAAGCTTCATGATCCTTGTCATTAGCTTCCTCTATTGTTGGTGCAGGCGGCACTGGAACAATTTCAGGTGCTGTGCTACTCTCCAACTCAAGAGAAGGTTCAACAACCTCGTCTAGCTCTACTTTCCTCCCACTCACTTCTTTCGAGAGAAACTCCTTCTCAAGAAAGGAACCGTTCTTTGCGACAAACACTTTGCCTTCAGTTCTGTGATAGAAGGTATACCCAATAGTTTCCTTAGGGTATCCTATGAAGACGCATTTCTCCGCTTTGGGTTCGAGCTTGTCCGGCATCAACTTCTTGACGTAAGCTTCGCATCCCCAAACTTTAAGAAACGATAACTTAGGTTTAGCACCAAACCACAATTCATACAGTGTCGTCTCAACGGATTTAGATGGTGCCCTATTTAAAGTGAATGCAGCGGTTTCTAATGCATAACCCCAAAATGATAACGGCAAATCAGTAAGAGACATCATCGATCGGACCATATCTAATAGAGTTCGATTCTGGCGTTCAGACACACCATTGCGTTGTGGTGTTCCGGGTGGCGTGAGTTGCGAAACGATTCCGCTTGCTTTAAGATGCGTGAGAAAATCATAACTCAAATATTCACCTCCATGATCGGATCGTAGAAACTTAATCTTTCTGTTATGATGGTTCTCCACTTCATTCTGAAATTCCTTCAACTTTTCAAATGTTTCAGATTTATGTTTCATTAAATAGATATACCCATATCTACTTAAGTCATCGGTAAAAAGTGAGAAAATAGCGATATCCACCGCGCGTCGAAACACTCATCGGTCCGCATACATCGGTATGTATGATTTCCAACAAGTCCGTTGCTCGCTCCATCATTCCGGAGAACGGGGTTTTGATCATCTTGCCCATGAGTCATGGTTCACATGTGTCAAATGATTCAAAATCAAGAGACTCCAAAAGTCCATCAGAATGGAGTTTCTTCATGCGTTTTACACCAATATGACCTAGACGACAGTGCCACAAATAAGTAGTATTATCACTGTCTACTTTGCATCTCTTAGCCTCAATGTTATGGATGTGTGTTTCATCCCTTTCGATATTCAGAAGAAATAAACCATTCACAGCAGGTGCATGACCATAAAAGATGTTACTCATATAAATGGAACAACCATTATTCTCAGATTTAAATGAATAACCGTATTGCAATAAACACGATCCAGATAGGATGTTCATGCTCAACGCAGGCACATAATAACACTTATTAAGGTTTAAAACTAATACCAAAGGTAAAACTAAGGAGAGCGTGCCGACGGCCATCACATCAACTCTTGATCCGTTGCCAACGCGCCTCGTCACCTCATCCCTCGCAAGCCGCCGTCTATTCCGTAGCTCCTGTTTCGAGTTACAAATATTAGCAACTGAACCAGTATCAAATACCCAGGCACTACAACGAGGGCTAGTAAGGAAAACATCAATAACATGTATATCAAATATACCTTTGATGGTGCCAGCCTTCTTGTCCGCTAAGTACTTCGGACAATTGCGCTTCCAGTGACCCTTGTCCTTGCAATAGAAGCACTCAGTGTCCGGCTTAGGTCTAGACTTGAGCTTCTTCTCAGCAGCGGCAACGCGCTTGCCGCCGCCTTTCTTGAAGGGCTTCTTTGCACCCTTACCTTTCTTCAAGGTGGGGGGCTTGTTGACCATCAACACATGATTATCCTTTTTGATGTCCACCTCCGCAGCCTTCAGCTTTGCGAAGAGCTCGGTGATCGTATTAGTGGAACCAATCTGATTATGAGTCACTACAAAACTTTTGTAGCTGGGAGGGAGTGATTGCAGAACCCTGTCAATCTTGAGCTCCTCTGGAATCTTGCAGTCCAGTTGCTCAAGGCGTTGAGTGTAGACCGACATTTTTATGGTGTGCTCACTAACGGAACTCCCTTCCTCCATCTTGCAGTTAAAGAATTTCTCAGAGATCTCATATCTCTCAGAATGGGCCTGAGTCTGAAACATAGTTTTCAGCTCCTCAAGAATCTCAAAGGGCCGGGGATAGTCTTCAAAACGATTCTGAAGGTCCGATTCCATAGCAAACAACATGGTGCTCTTAATCACACCATAATCATCTTTGCGAGACTGATAGACAACTTTCTCATTAGCCGGCGCATCTATAGCAGGGGCATCACCTAGCGCATTTTCAAGGACATAGTCCTTTTGACCG
Source organism: Avena sativa (assembly GCA_916181665.1). NCBI lineage: Eukaryota > Viridiplantae > Streptophyta > Magnoliopsida > Poales > Poaceae > Avena > Avena sativa. The sequence goes on along the minus strand of OV702279.1, from coordinate 46,752,890 downwards.
CCAGAGAGAATGATTCTCAGATTGCGGAACCAGTTGGTGAAGTTAGACCCATTGTTTCTAAGCTTTTCCTTCTAAGCAAAAACGTTGAAGTTGAAGTTGGACTTATCCATTTGATCTACAATGTTTGCAAGTACAATTTAGACTATGTTCATGATAACTAGTTCAACTTTAATCAAATTACTAGATGAACTCCCACTAAATTCAACATCCCTCAAGTTGTTTAGTGAACATGATCCAAATTCACCACACCTAATCCGATCTTCACGAGAAGAGATGTGGTTTCAATGGTGGACAGCAAAGTGTCGATCATATCATTCATATGAATCATGCTTAACCTTTCGGTTCTTGTGTTCCGAGGCCATGTCTGTACATGCTAGGCTCGTCAAGTCAGACCCAAGTATTTCCGCGTGTGCAAAACTGGCTTGCACCCGTTGTATGTGAACGTAGAGTCTATAGCACCCGATCATCACATGATGCTTGGACACGACGAACTTTCGCAATGGTGCATACATGGGGAGAACACAGTTTTATCTTGATCTTTAAGTGAGGAATCATCTTATAATGCTACCGTCGTGATCTAAGCATAATAAGATACATAAAAGGATAAACATCACATGCATATAACTTTATGTGACATGGTATAGCCAATCTTCGCGCAATGATCTCCATCTTGTGCGTGCCGACATGATCTCCATCACTCCACCATGATTGTCTCCACCGCGAATAGCAACTACAACTATTGCTAACTACTTAGCGATAAAGTGAAACTATTACATGGCGTATAAGAAGTTGACACACAGGTCATACACAATTATAAAGACAACCATATGGCTCATGCCAGTTGTGTACTCATCGACATGCAAGCCGTGAAACATTACAAAACATGATCATCGCATACAATATACACATCACATCTTGGGCCATACCATATCACAGAAAACACTCCCTGCAAAAACAAGTTAGACGCCTCTACTTTGTTGTTGCATGTTTTACATGGCTTATGGGAGTAGCAAGCTAAGAACGATTCTTACCTACGGAAAGCCACAACGGTGATATTATGGTTGCCAAACTCCGGTGTAAATCCCATGACAACTATAGTGAGAGAAACTGGCATCCACCAACCGCATGTGTGGAACAAGCCACACGTCAAGTGCGGAGCCGGTCTCGCGAACGACGTCGCGTATAGTTGGCCTGGACCGCTTCGATCTCACTATCCCGCGTCATAAGAAGAACACAAACAAGAGGCTTGCAACAGAAAACATCAACGCCCGCAACAACCATGTTGCGTTCTACTCGTGAAACACATCTACGCATAGATCTAGCTCTGATACCACTGAAGGGTTTTGCAGCATAGTAAATCAAAAAAATTATATGGATGCGAATGGGAAAGCCAAGATCTAATATAGGAGATGCAAACAACTAGGGGGAATAGATGAGATCCTCATACCCTTGAAGATTCGCACAGCGGAACGTTCGTCGGAACATGGGTGATGTAGTCGTACTCGCTTCTCCTCCTCGCGATCTGATCCGATCTAACACCGCAAGTGGCGATGCCTCCGAGAGATGCACACGTGCGGCACCTCGAAGTCTCCTCCTTCCTTGGTACAACAAGTATGGTGGAGAGACGGATTGGATCTACAACGCGACGGCGCGGTGCAAGTGGTGGAGAGTTTCTGCAGCAGGGCTTCGGCTACGTGCAGTCGGGAGGGAGAGAGAGGAGGGCAGCAGGGCGGCTACGGCTTGAGGAGGAGGTGTGGGAGGGGGTGCGCCCCCATCCCTCTTTTTATAGAGGGGTGGGCGGACAGCCCTAGCCCCTCCCCCAAGCCCTAGGCCGGCGGCCAAGGAGGGAGGAGTGGGGGGCAAGTTCCCCCCCCCTTCTAGAAGCTCCCCTAGGGTTTCCTAGGTGTTTGGCCGGCTGGGCCCTATGGGGCCTTGTGCCCCTGGCCCAATGCGGCCAGGGAACTCCCTCATAGGCCCATGCCCCCTCCCGGCAGGTGGGGCGACGTTGGTCCCCCTCCAAAAGGTTCTAGAAGCTTCTGGTACAATACCGATTAACCCGAAACAATTCCGAACTCCAAAAACTGCATTGCCTTATATGAATCTTATTCTCCGGACCATTCCGGAACCTCTCGTGACGTCCTGGATATCATCCGAGACTCCGAAAAAAAACTCATAAACCAATTATACAATCTATCCTAGCATCGAGACACGTTAAGTGTGTGACCCTTCGGGTTCGAGAATATGCAGACATGATCTTCTATCAATAATCAACAGCGGGGTCTGGAAACCCATATTGACTCCCACACATTCATCGATGATCATATCGGATGAACCACGATGCCAGGATTCAATCAATCCCATATATATATATTCCCTTCGTCTCGCGATATTTTACTTGCCCGAGATTTGATCGTCGGTACCGTCATACCTAGTTCAATCTCGTTCACATCAAGTACTTTACTCGTTCCGTAATCCGATATCACTTCGTGATTAACTCCTTAACCACATGTTTGCAAGCAGTGTTGATATCGATTACCGAGTGGGCCCGAAGTATATCTCTCCGACTTGGGAGGGACAAATTCCATCTCGATGCATACAACCCAACAGGTACTTTCCGATCACCTGAGAGTCACCTTTATGATCACCCTCTCAGAGGATGACGTTTGATGACCTCAAAGCTTTCTTCTGATACCAGGGAGTTGCATTATCTCATGGTCTAAGGAATACAATATTTGACATAAGAAAAGCTTCCCAAAGATGAACACGATGACACGATCTAATTGCTCCGCTTAGTTTGGGTTTTTCCATCATATCATTCTCCCAATGATATGATCTCATTATTAATCGACAACTCATGTCTATGGTTAGGAAACCTTAACCATCATTAATCAATGAGCTAGTCTATAGAGGCATACTAGGGACACGTTGTTGTTCATAAACCACACAAGTATTAAAGTTTCCGCTTAATACAATTCTAGCAGGGAATATAAACTTTATCATGAACCAGAATTATAATAATAACATCTTTATTATTGCCTCTAGGGCATAATTCCGACACGTCGGAACAGAGGGAGGTCTTGAGAAAATTCCGAGCAGCCTGGAGGTAGAGGGGAGTTGGCGACCGAGGGGAAAGGAAGGGAAGACGTGGGCGGTTAAGTGGGCGTGGTCAGGGGGCAAGATTCACGCGACATTGATGTGTATTCACCCGAGAGATTAATTGACAGAGAACGGCCGTGCGGAGGAAAGAACCAGTCGCGGGGTGAGGAAGACGACTGACGAGTGGGGCCGCTTCGTCAGCGTTAGAGAGAGAGAAAGGGTGGGGTCTGGGGTTCAGTGACTGTGCGGTTGTGTTCTCTGGTGCGAATTATTTTTCTTGCGGGTAAGAGGAGATGGGCTAGCTGGGCCTGGTGGGTTTTGATGGGCTGGGCTGGCTTCTTTCTCTTTTTTTTATACTGTTTCTTTTTCCTTTTTCCATTTATGAATTTTGTTTTGGATTTATTCAAATGATTTCAAGTATTTGTTTGAATTCAAATGTTTCCCAACTTTTAGTAGGGATTTCATTATGTTTAATAATATTTTCTAAAGTCCTTTTTAGAATATTTCTTTGTATTTTCTTGGGCTTTATTATTTATTTAAATAGACAATTGTCTTTACTCAAACAAGATTTAATTATATTTTCAAACTCTTTATTTGAATTCTAATTCTTACCAAACCTTTTCAGTAGGTTTTATTTATTTAATTGGGTGTTAAATAATTCACTTCACTTTGAATTATTTAAAGTATTTTAATATGATTATTAATCATTTAAATTGGGCAAATGTCTTTATTCCAATGAAATCAAATATGGTTTTAATTCCATAAATTTTATTTAGATGATTCTTTGATTCCATTTAAGTTAATTAAATAACTTTTATATCCACCTTGGGAAATTCCACTTTATTATTTTCCCATGATTTAATTATTCATTTCTATTAGGGATTTTGTCTTTATTTAATAGAATGGAATTTGGTTAATGCCATATAATTTTATTTGAATATTCTTTATCCATTTATTTTATTTGGATTTGGATTATATTTATTCCATTTTCTTATGGATTAGGCCAAGTTTTAATTTGGCTTCTAAATATTCCTTATTTATTTATTTCTTCCTTTGTCTTATAAAATCCATATCTTTTTATTTAAAGATCCAAACTTGGTGATTCCAATTTGTAAAATCTTATTAATATTTGTTTATCCTTTTATATCTCTTTTTTATTAATTTCTCACAATTTGGTATGGATTTTAGATAGGATCTTTATTAGCTGTGAAAATAAATTCCTTTTATCTTAATAGCTTCATAAGATTTTATCTATGGTTCTAAATTGAATGAAATCAATTTCTATGGTTTTATAATATTTTTATTTGTCATTCTTGATCATTTATAAATGCTTGTTCCTAAATTTTTATATGGATCAAATCCATGGTCTTAGAGTAGTCTTGGAAATGGTTTTCTTCCATTAAGGTTTTGGGTTTTGGTTTATTTTTCCAAGTGTTTAAATTTCAAGATACATTTACTGAATTCAAATTTGTTCAAAGTTTGTTCTAGATGAGTTTTGATGTTTACCTTTAGAAACAAAAAGTTTCTTTTCACCCTAAATTTCAACAATTATTTATTTTGTTTATTTATTTTTCACATTTCAAAATTTGGAAAATTTTGGAATGTGACACATAGTCCTGTTATTGAGTGTTAGTGATAAACTTCTTATCTGAATAATCAGATAGCCAGTATGCTTTTACTATAGTATATTTGATGCATAATTGTCCATCCCAACTTGTAAGATTTGTTCATAGACAGGTTAAATGTGTTATCTGCATGTTCCACTATAGTGGATTCTCTTCTCTCACCCATGTCTTCCTACTAACAACCTTGCAGATTAAATTGAACGAGGAGATGGCAAAACCTGGGAAAGATGATCTAGAACAAAACCAAGAAGAATGTCCAAAAACATTTACCATGGTATTAAAAGTTAAATGTCATCATAAAAGTACGTTCCTGCATAATGTTGGGTTGTCGCAATCCAAGTCCAAGTCTAGTTCGGTGTATTTGGCTTATCATGAAGAAATTGTAGCAGTACGGGCTGAACAAGAAGCATTAGCAAGTGATGCAGAGTTGAGGATGTTACAAGATCAGCTGAATTATCGAGAGCTCATAGATGAACAGACTCTTCTAAATTGAAGATGAACTATGACAATGACATGTGAGTACAGTGGTCGTGTGAAATGGTTCCTAGTAGTACTACTGAGCCTGGTTGCATGTAACAAAAATGGAGGAACTATTTTTTTGCATCATGATTTTATCCGCTATGCTCCATGCACAAAAATCCTGTGCACGGACCTCACTCTCTCAAGCGTTGGATTCATGAACCTCACAAATGTTTTTTGTTCTTTGGACAACCGCCAAATTCAAAATCTTAGTCGATCGACAAAACCTACTTCCTACCCTATTTGAATCGGAGATGATGTATCCAATTTTGTTTGCCAATATGGTAAGTATTTTGATGATCAACCTTCAATTCGTACGGAAGGAGTGCCATTTTTTCTATTATTCCCTAGACGCTAGAGAAATTCAAAAATCTTAGTCAAGCGGCAGAACCTGCCTTCAACCCTGTCACACTCGGCCTTCAATTCTTGAAGAGGGAGTACCCATTTTTTCTACTATTGCTTGGACGCTAGCCAAATTAAAAATATCAGTCTGCGTATTCATTATGGTCATGGATGATCAGTTGATGTGACTCTCGGACTTGAATTCCTAGACAGATAGCATATGGTCTACTAGCTTTTTTCTATTATTACTTGGCCGCTATCAACAAAATTCAAAATCGGGTTCACTGATACTCACCCCACCGGATCTAGTTCACCGGGTTTCTCTACTGTAAGATCCCTCCTTTGTAAAGGAAAAAGGATCCCTGTGATTGCAATGCTAGTCCCTGGATCAATGCTAGCGTCCACAGTTTAAGATGAAGTACACAGATATAAAGGTCATTTATTACATCCATTCCAGAGATAAACATAGTCTTTACAACTCAAGGCCACAGGCCTAGTACAAGAGTTTGAATAAGTAAATTAATATAAGTCTTCATCTTCATGTGCCACAGGCAAACATGTTGAGTGTAGACTCATGACACCTAATCCTCATCAGAGTAACCTGCAACATCACAAGTTACAGCCACAGTGGGTCAATACTTTGGAATAGTATTGGCAAGTGATACCTTGGTAAATTTTAAGTGGACTATATTACTATATGCAATTTGGCTAAGTGTAGCTTTGCTCAAAATAGGTTCTTCCTATTAGATGAAATCACTAAGTTTTCTTTGTCAAAAACTTTCCCATGGTACCACCAATAGACATTGGGGTCCTTCACCCTTGTTCACCCACAAGTTTTTACTTAGAAGTTGGAGTGATGGGATTCTTGATAGCTTCCATGCCTTGATGCTCAAGTTGTCCATTGCCATGGACTTGGCTAAGTACTTAGATTTTTCCATCTGCAGAGGTTGTGCACTTTCCCCACCAGACTTGGTTTCACCAAGACAGTACCTTTCAGAAGCTTTCCCTTAGACCAAATGGACGCGTTCCAACCTATCATTCCCACTACCACCAACTGTCCAAATGGCTAAGTTCTAGCAACCTATGTGATCCAGGCAGAGCCCATATTGCCAAGTGGCTGCACTAGAAGCTTCTCAACACTTAGCCTCTAATATCCCTTTGTTCCTGGGTGGCTTTCCACAATTGAGATACACAAGGTAAACCATAGCCATTGGCCTTGTGTAACCACTCAACCAAAAACCACCAATCAAGTCCCTTTCCACCCAGGTGATTCATTGACTTAGTTGTTTTATTAAGAAAAACATAAGTCCTAAGACTTGGAAATATTTTCATCATAGCATGTATAATTTACCAACCCTTGTTTGCTACTAGCTAGGCTAATCATGGCATAGATAGTACTTAACTTAGAAATTTCCTAGCAATTCTACAACTACTTAGGATTTCCCAACATGGCATTTGGCAAAAAAAAAATAGTAACATGCAAGACTTAGCAAAATATTTCTAATGCTTGTATAAAAATATAGGGATAGAAATATTCAAGAAGTACCACTTGCCTTGGTAGTTGGGAGAGTAGCACTCTTCACAATCACAATCACTAGCACCAAAGTCTACACAAAGAATATAGCCACAATCACATACAAGTCATATACAAGCAAAAATATATGCATGCATGCAAGAAGCTAAGTGATGATTTTTGAATCTCAACCAAGCAAGTGCATAGTACTGAATTCAAAACAAGTCAAAACCTTTGCCAAACCAAATTTTATTTAACACTAAAACAATTCCTAAACAATTCACATAACTAAATAAGCCCTACACATGTTTTTGCAAAAGAAACCATTTTAACAGAAGCTAAACGTTAAACACATTGCATAAACAGAAAGTGCTTGCTCTCCTCATTCCAACGGTATAAAATTTGCCAAAATCTAACGTGGGAATCAAAATTTATAGCTAAATCAAATTTGGATATAAATCTAATTTCAAATTCTGTTTTTAAACCAAACCCTAGCCACGCGTCTGTTTCCTATTGGCCCGTACCGGTTCGGGCGGATCGATCGACGCAGATCGTTGGATTTAAGTGAACGTGCACGGCTCAGATCTAACGTACCGCTTCGCTTAAGTGATTCTATTACACGCGTTGGATCTAGATCCAACGGCGCTTGATCAAACGACCAAGTTCTGGCGGCGCGCGGCGACGGCGAGCGGCAGAGTGCTCTGCTAGTGGCGGTGCCGGTGTTCTAGGTCGCCCGGGGAGGGGAGAGGGTGCTTATCAGAACCGCAGGGACGAGGTGAAGCTCAACGTGGCGATGGCTTCGTAAGGGGCGCTCGGAGTCGTCGGGGATTCCTCGCTGGAGTTCGTGGACGCGTCGGGTACGGCTGCTGGTCGACGTTGGCGAGGTTCTGCGTCGCGCTAAGTTAAAAGGAGGGCACCGTTAGATGCGCAATACGATGGGGATCCTAGGCGTATCAGATAGAGGGCAAGGGGCGGCTGGTACTTACGGGGAGAGGTCGCCAGAGTTCGTGCAGAGAGCGGCGGCGCTCGGTTGAGGTTGCTGCCGAGGCTACAGACCATGCAAGAACAAACAGGGTGTGTCAGTAGATGCGCAAGGAGTTGCTGAGCTTGATAGCATGAACCATGGACAGAGGGGAACACGGTGCTCACCGGAATTCGTCGGCGAGGTCGTCGGAACAGCGGCAGTGTCGAGTGAGTTGCGAGCAGCCTGGTGGCGTGGAGAGGAAATTGAGTGAGCGGAAATGGCCGCGAGAGGGAGGGGCTTAAGTAGGCAGAGGCTCGACAAGAAACGCTCAGTGATTCAATGCCAATTACACCGCGGAATCAACGCAGCAACGGCCAGCGGCGGTGTTCGTGCTCGGAAATTTGGGGAAGACGATGACGACGTGGACGGGGCCCGCTTGTTAGTGAATAGAGCAGAGAGGGAGTGGGGTCCGAGCGTCAGTGACTGCGTGGGTGCGTCTGCGCGTGCGAGAGAGAGAGAGGTGGCCCGGGTGGGCTAGCTGGGCTGGTTTCGCTGTTGGGCCAGATTAGTAGCGCCGGCCCTTTTCCTTTTCTTTATTCCTTTTCTTTTTCCAATTTGATTTTCTGGAATGATTTTCAAATGAATTCAAACTCTATTTGAATTAAAATCTTTTCTGGATTTTTGCAGGGTGCAACAGTCACAAAACTTGGCATAAAACCATGTGGTCACTTTGAGTTGGCTTGGTTATTTTTGGAAAGACAAAATAACAGTGACTTAGCACTTGGTTTGCAAATGATTGAAAATGGTTTTGAAACCATTTTTATTTTGTATAAATTTGTTCAAACTCTACACTCAAACCAATCAACAAGGAAGCAAACAAACTTGGTTTTTAAAACACTAAGCTCTCAAATGAGAATGGGCATTTGATTTAAGTTTGCTCACATAAAATCATAGCACTATGTGCTTCTGTTTTCTTGAAATGAGTTTGAAATTGATCTCAATTCTATATGCATGCATGAATGATATGCAATCTTTGAAATCATGATTTTAGGGATGTTACAAATCTAACCCCCTTAAGGTGAATCTCGCCCTCGAGATTCATATTGGCTAGCAAATAGGTGAGGGTGGTCTTTCCGAAGATCATCTTCTCTTTCCCATGTTGCTTCCTCTTCGGAATGATGATTCCACTGCACTTTGCAAAACTTGATAGTCTTTGTCCTTGTGACTCTTTCTGCAGTCTCAAGAATCTTGATAGGTTTCTCTTCATAAGTGAGATCACTTTCTAGTTGTACTTCTTCCAAAGGTATACTATCCTTCAAAGAAGTTGCTTCCATTTCTGGATGACATTTCTTAAGCTGACTCACATGAAACACATTATGGATAGCTGACAAAGATTCTGGGAGTTCTATTTCATAGGCAACTTCTCCTTTGCGACTCAGAATCTTGAACGGCCCAACATATCTTGGTGCCAATTTTCCTTTGACTCCGAACCTTTTCACTCCACGAAGTGGTGACACTCATAGGCTCTATCACCAACTTCGTAGGTGACTTCTCTACGCTTAGGATCTGCGTAGCTTTTCTGTCGGGACTGTGCTATCTTCAACCTGTCCTTAACCAACTTGACCTTCTCTTTGGCTTCTTTGATAAGATCTGGCCCGAATAAACTTCTTTCTCCCACACCATTCCATAACAATGGGGTGGTACATTTTCTTCCGTAGAGAAATTCAAACGGTGCCATCTCTATGCTGGCTTGATAGCTGTTGTTATAAGAAAATTCTGCGTAAGGCAGACTTTCATCCCAAATGGCTCCATAGTCTAGGGCACATGCCCTCAACATGTCTTCAAGAATCTGATTAGTCCTTTATGTTTGTCCATCGGTTTGAGGATGAAAAGCAGTACTGAATTCCAACCTCGTTCCCAATGACTCATGTAACTGTCTCCAAAAATGGGAAGTGAATTGAGTTCCCCTATCAGACATAATACTCTTGGGCACTCCATGTAGACATACAATTTTACTCATGTAGATTTTGGATAACTTAGCACTTGTATAGGTTGTCTTCACGGGTATGAAATGAGCCACTTTAGTTAGGCGATCCACTACTACCCAAATAAAATCGTATCCTAATCGGGTCCTTGGTGAAAGGATCGTATGGGCACCTAGAGGGGGGGGGGAATAGGTGCTACTTCAAATTTTCTTCTTTTTCAAATTAAGGTTTGACAATAAGGTAAATTCTCTAGATAATGCAACTATGGTGAATTTACCTATATGACAAATATGCAAGAGCTACCACAACACAAAGTAGTAACAAGTAAGTAAGGTGCGGTAAAGGATAGAGGTAACCGAAAAGTGGACGCGAAGACACAAGGATTTGTTTCCCGTAGTTCCTTCCTTTTGAGGGGAAGTACGTCTACGTTTGGAGAGGGGGTGGTTTCAAACCACCAACGCCATGAGAGGCCTCCCTTGTTCTCCGATGAATCTCACCCCAAAGGGATCGATTCACCGTCCACTATATCGGCAACCTTCAAGGTGGAAGCCGGCACCGTTACAAGTTTGGGGCACACATCCACAACTTAATCGGAGGCTCCCAAATACAAGCAAGCTGTCAAAGCAATCAAAGACAAGCTGGTAAGAACCAAAACAAGAGCTAGGGTTTCCAACAAAACACTAGAGAAAAGGGGCCCTCAATGAAATGAGGGGGAAATGAAGATCTCTTTTGGTGAAGTAGTAGATCGGGGCCTCCTCCTTCGATTCCCCAAAGATCAAGGACTTTGGGTGGTTGGATGAGGAGATCTTGAGAATTTGAGTGGCTCCAATGGACTCCAATGGTGGGCAATGACTTTATTGTGCTGAGCAATTTGTCCCAAGGTAGGTGGAGGGGTATTTATACCCCTCCACAAAATATATGGCCGTTGGAGCATTTAATGACCGGTAGTACCGGTACTCAAGCGGTAGTACCGCTTGCAAGCGGTACTATTGGTCCAGTACCGGACCAGGTACCGGTGGTGACTTTGTTCTTCAGAGTTCTTCAGACTTTGGGCGGTACGCCCTTGCGGTACTACCCCCAAGCGGTAGTACCGGAGGTAGGAAGCGGTACTACTGGTTCGGGCGGTAGTACCGGTCCCAAGTACCGCTTGGTACTGACCAAAACGGAGAGGGGTGGGTGCTAGTCAGTATGCAGCGGTACCGACGAGCGGTACGACCGCCTCAAGCGGTAGTACCGCTTGTACCAAGCGGTACTACCGGTTGGGCCGGTAGTGCCGCTTCGTGGTACCGGTGGGTACTGACTAGTACGCACCCTTCTCTCTTTTGATCAGTGCCAACCGGTACAGGAACCGGTAGTACCGGTGTCAACCGGTAGTACCGGTTGCAGATCCGGTACTACCGGTTGACACAGAAGTTTTTGCAAGGGGAAATGTTATGCCATAACTTGTGCCTCCTTTTATCAATCCTGTGATCAACTTAGTACACAGTTAAATCGATAAGTGTATTGTTATCAAACATCAAAATCCGAGGGATAGAAAAATACTCTTTCAATCTCCCCCTTTTTGGTGTTTGATGACAATACACTTTTGCAGGATGATTTTAGCAATAGGCAAATGATATTTGTAAAATAGAGAAGAGACTCCCCCAAGATGAGTAGAGACAAACCTCCCCCTCTATTTTACAAACCCAACATGGGTACACAAATATGGATACTAGCATTTGAGAACATACCTTTGCACAAAAAATGTGATGAGGAAAATATAGACACTAGATATTGCATAACATCACAAGATGGATCCAAGGAGATAAACCACATAGTCGCATAAGATGGATCCAACCACATAGTTTCACACGACATAAACCACAAAGTCTCACAGGACATAAACACATAGTCACACACAATAAAATAGAGGGAAATCGAAGTTCACAAGCAATGAAAGGATCAAAGAGAAGAACGAGCTTGTGACTTCCCATGCAACACCCGTGCCTAAAGTGCAACTTCTCCCCCTTTGGCATCAAGACGCCAAAAAGGGACAAGTGCAGAGCTACCACCCCAAAGGTCAATCATCATACTCCTCCTCCTCCTCATCCTCATCCTCAAGGTCCTCCTCATCATCATACGTAGGTGGGGCGCGGTGCGAGGAAGAGACATCATCGTCCCAACGGCTGTGCTGAGAAATCCACTGATATTCTGGTGTGATGTTGTTCTCGGATCCCTCGGAGATGGTCAACCCTTGAGCAGACATGAGTTCCTTCTGACGGGCACAGGCTTTCTTTGCATACACGTGCGCCTCATACATACGCTTCTGGTTGTCAACCTGGAAGCAGAAGATCTTCTTGAGCTTGACCTCCATCCTTTTGGCCCAAGAGGGCTTGGCGTTCTTGCAGCGTGAGACAACATCGTCAGTGTCATGACCACTATCAGCATGCTCAGAGTCATCCTCATCCTCATCCTTCTCACCTAGCGCAGCGCGAGGTTTAGCATGAGTCTTGATCTTGAGTGCCTTTGGCTTGTGCACAATGAGAGAGCGAGAGGAGAGCGTCCGAGCAATGACGGGGCACTTGGACACAATGAGGGCCATAATGTAAGGAGCAAATGGTGGAACCCTCCGAGTGTGTGCGGTAGCAAGCATCTCATTCCAAATGAAGTCCACCACATCAAGAGGTTGGCCTGATTCTCTGTTGAGGAAGGTGTTGAACAGCAAGTCAACGGAGAACCCATGTATCTCGTCCTTGTTGCCCGCACGAGGAGCAACCGTCTCACGGAAAATGCGATGGAGGATGTCATATGTGGGGAGGAGATCCTTAATATTGCCAGCAACCCCACGGCCTCGAATATACAAAGGTCTGAGAACATCCTTTTTGGAGGGATGCTCCCGCATGTGACATCGGAAACCACAAGGAACGTCCCAGCCGCGGTCCTCATACCCCAAGATGGCAGCAAACTCTGCAAGTGTAGCTTCCTTGACAGCACCTTGAGTCATCCAGGTAATCTTCCGATTGCGGACATTGTGGAAGTGAGCAGTGGCATAAAACTGGCAGATGAGTAGGGGATCATAGTCATGCTGAAACTCCATAACGGGGAACATGCCAAGGTTTGAGCAGACTTCCTTAGCTTCAGCAAAGTAGGCAGAGTTCTTGTCAATGTGTCCCATGTCAATCCACTGATGAGGCACCACCAGCTAGGTATTGGTCATAAGAACCTCATGATACACACGCTCTTGGAAGTCATCATAGAAAAGACTGCCTGCCCTTGATGCGCTCCTGCTGTGTGAGTATGCATTGTCCACCCGGAGAGCCCTAAAGTCTGCCTCAGAGATGTCAGAGAGTGTCTTTGGCCCAGATGGCCCAGAGCTGAGACTCTTGGTACGCCCAGTGGAAGGGGGCGAGAGGGAGGGGCTCTGCCACGACCAGCTGAGCGCTTGGTAACCCCTTCACGACCCCCACGACCACCTCGATTGGTAGGCAACTTGGAACGGCGTCTTGGTTGTGGCATAACTTCTTCCTCAGACTCAGTCTCTTCCTCAACAATCTCACAGTCAGACTTGGAGCGCTTCCGTGCACCCCGAGAACCACCTGCATCTGTGAAAGCACGAGGGAGAACAGCAAGGAGATAAGGACACAAGAATCAAGAAGGAAAAAACCAAGAGAAACTACAATTTGGGCAGAACATGGTGGTCAGAGTGGACCGGTACTACCGGACCTGACAACCGGTAGTACCGCTTCAAGCGGTAGTACCGGAAAAAGTTCCGGTACTACCGGTTGAGCGGCGCACCAGTTGTCAGATCTGATGGGAACGGGCCAAATTGACGGTATGAACTGCTAGATTGGCGATTCTATGCGGTAACAAGGAATAATATGGCAGTACAACCTTGCAAGTAGTCAATTTCTCCACAAATCTAAGCCAAAACCTAGATCTAATGGGGAAATCAAACAAGAAGAGAAGGGGCGGTTGTACCTGGATCCATGGCGGTGGAAAGTAGGGGGAGCCCGCCTAGAGGCCGGATCCAAGGAGAATCCGGAGAGAGGAGGGCGCGGCAGGGCTCCGGTGGCTTCAAAATCGCTGGTGGCGGCGCAGGTTGGAGTGGAGGACGTGGGAAATAATGAGGCACTAAGGGGTGCCTCTCCCCACGCTGCCAATATATATACCTGGAACCGTCAACCGGTAGTACCGGTTGTTGGAGCGGTACTACCGCTTGGAAGCGGTAGTACCGGTTCCACGACCGGTAGTACCGGTGACTGGTAGGACCGGACATTCGGGCGGTAGTACCGTTCCTGGAGCAGTTTTGCCAGGAGACGACTTGGGAACTTCCTAGGTCCGGTAGTACCGCTCGAACATCCGGTAGTACCGGTCCCATCTGAGTCCAAATCCAGGGATCAAGGATGATTCTTGTGCGTATAGAGAGAGGGTTTTCGTGAGGGAGTACGGGGGCTTCGGTTAAGACAGGTGAGCTGAGAAGCACATGCACTCTAGAAACAAAGGAAGAAACAAATAAATACCAAACTAGAGTGCATGAGACTAAGAAAGATGAAGACAATTCAAATAGATGGCAATTAAGAGTGAAGACCAAATCAACTAAGTGACAAACATGAGTAAGCACATCAAACCTCTCGATTGAGAGGGGGCGGTGGCCTAGGCCACCATATTTGAGTATACTCGGCTTGGCACCACGAAGATATATCTTGGGTCCATTACCGAAACTCATCATTGAGCTCACATATCACAAAATGATATTAAGAGGAATGATTTTTGTTTAATTTGCGCATAATGGGGGGAGGGATAGTCCAATCAATTAGGACCGCACTCCCCCTATGTCCATGCCTACACCTAAGCCAAACATGGGTCGAGTATTAGGTGAGAGTGCAAGAAAATCAAGTCAAACTCCTAGAATCTATGATATTTAGTTCATTCCTCAAGTAGCAAAACCTTGCTTCATCAAGTGGCTTCGTGAAGATATCGGCAAGTTGATCTTTGGTTGATACATAGGATAGATCAATATCACCTCTAGCAACATGATCCATAATAAAGTGATGCCGAATCTTAATATGCTTTGTCCTTGTGTGATCCACCGGGTTGTATGCAATCTTGATGGCACTTTTATTGTCACATAGAAGAGGCACTTTGTCACAATGGACACCGTATTCCTTTAAAGTTTCCCTCATCCATAGCAATTGAGTGCAAGCACTAGCAGCAGCAACATACTCGACTTCGGTGGTGGAGAGAGATATACAATTTTGCTTCTTAGAAGACCAACATACCAAGGACCTACCAAGGAATTGGCAAGCCCCGGATGTTGATTTTCTATCATCCTTGTCTCCCGCCCAATCCGAGTCCGTGTATCCACAAAGAGCGAATGTTGAGCCTTGAGGGTACCAAAGACCATAAAATGGGGTATGAACTAAATATCGAAAGATTCTCTTGACCGCCATTAAATGGCTTTCCTTAGGAGCCGCTTGATATCTTTCACACACACCTACACTCAACACAATATCGGGTCTAGATGCACAAAGGTAAAGCAAAGAACCAATCATAGACCGATATACCTTTTGATCCACATCTTTACCATTTGGATTTTGTTCTAGATGAGTCTTTGTTGCCATGGGAGTTGGGGCTCCATTCAAATCTTGCATTTTGAATCTCTTGAGCATATCTTGAGTATACTTGGCTTGATTGAAGAATGTTCCTCCTCTAACTTGCTTGATCTCAAAGCCAAGAAATACTATCAACTCCCCCATCAAGGACATCCGGAACCTACTAGTCATAAGCTTTGAGAATTCATCATTAAAAACTTTGTTAGATGGTCCAAATATAATATCATCAACATAGATTTGGCATACAAAAAGCTCCCCATTAACCCTCTTAGTAAAAAGAGTGGGATCGATTTTCCCAACCTCAAAGCCATGGTCAAACAATAACTCTCTAAGGTGCTCATACCACGTGCGTGGGGCTTGCTTGAGCCCATAGAGCGCCTTATCAAGTTTGTAGACATGGTTTGGGAAGTTGGGGTCCTCAAATCCCGGGGGTTGCTTAACATATACCAATTCATTTAAAGGACCATAAAGGAATGCACTTTCTACATCCATTTGTTGCAACTTAAAGTTATGATGTGCCGCATAAGCAAGAAGGATACGGATGGACTCAAGGCGAGCCACGGGTGCATAAGTCTCTCCATAGTCAATGCCTTCAATTTGGGAATAACCTTGTGCAACCAAATCTAGCCTTGTTCCTTACAATAATCCCATGCTCATCTTGCTTGTTCTTGAATATCCACTTTGTTCCAATAACATTGCGGCAATCCTGTGGCTTCTCAACTAACTTCCACACTTTGTTTCTCTCAAAATTGTTGAGCTCTTTGTGCATAGCTTCTAACCAATCCGAATCTTCAAGAGCTTCCCACACTTTCTTTGGTTCAATCATGGAAATGTGAGCTTGATGTTCACTGAACCTCTTCAATTGTGCTCGTGTGGAAATTCCTTTCCTTAGATCTCCAACAACATTTTGGAGGGAGTGGTCTCTTATTTCCAACATTCTTTCCTTTCTAGCTTCGCGACGAGCGTGGATCTCCTCATTGTTTCTTGGAGGACCCTCTTCATCATTTTGATCCTCGTCTTGACCATCAACTTGACCTTGATCATCATTGAATTCATCCTCTACATTGGGAGGCGAGGATTAACCTTGGTCTTGATCAAGTGATCTTCTAGCCTCAATTTGAGCACCCCTCAAAACAGCTTGGATGGATCTTCCTTGGCAAATTGACTTGACTCAACATGACACCCCATCGAATGGACCAAGCTCCCTTTGACTAGAGTTCACACATTGATCACTATGTTGAGGGTCCACATCTTGTCTTTGGCTTGAGTCAATGTCCTCCTCGGTAGATGGAGCATGTTGAGGTTGTGAAGATGAGGGCTCCACTTGAGTGGAGCATAGTTCTTCTCGATCCGCCATAAGGGGTTCCTCAATGGGGCGGATATAACCCACACCCATTCTTCCTATGGCATCTTGAGGCATTTCATAATTTGCATCACAAGCATCAACACGCCCCCCTTGGGGACCATCATATTCTTCGAAGGTCACACTACAAGATTCTATGACGGCTCCGGAGAGCTTGTCATAGATTCCATAAGTGTGAGATTCGAGACCATAGCCAACAAAAATACCCTCTAATGCTTTAGATTCGAATTTGGACAAACGAACACCTTTGATGAGATAGAAACACTTACAACCGAACACCCAAAAATAAGATATGTTGGGCTTGTTACCGGTAAGTATCTCATATGGAGTCTTGTTGATTTTCTTGCGGAGGTAGAGCCGGTTTGAAGCATGGCAAGCGGTGGAGAAGGCTTCGGCCCAGAAGTTGTATGGAGATTTAAACTCCGCCAACATGGTCCTATCCATCTCAATAAGAGTCCGGTTCTTCCTTTCGGCCACACCATTTTGTTGAGGGGTGTATGCGGCGGAATATTGATGCTTAATCCCCTCATCACTAAGAAAGTCATTCAAGGTGTAGTTCTTGAACTCGGTGCCGTTGTCACTTATTATAATCAACACGGGAACATTGTGTTGCCGTTGAACCAAGTTGATGAAGTCGATAAAAGTCCTTTGAGTTTCACTCTTCAACTTGAAGAAATAAACCCAAGAGTATCTTGAAAAGTCGTCAACAATCACCAAACAATATTTCTTCCCACCAAGACTTGCATGAGATGGAGGACCAAATAGGTCCACATGAAGGAGTTCCAAGATCTTGTTAGACTTGATTTGGTTCGTGGGATTATGAGGAGCGTCATGCATCTTCCCTAGAACACATGCCCTGCAAACACGATCTTTGGCAAAGGAAACATTTTCTTTTAGTCCAACAATATGGCCCTCTTTATGGAGACTTTGCAAAGTTCTCATATTGACATGGGCTAGTCGGCGGTGCCATAGCCAACCCACATCGGCCTTTCCGTATAAGCACATCGGACCTACAGTGGCTTGCCTCGAAAAGTCCACCACATACAAGTCATTTTCGACGTACCCAACGAAAGCGACCTTGAGAGACTTGCTCCACATGAGGACCACAATATCATTATCAATAAAGACAGCAAAGCCCATCTTTCCAAGTGCACGGACAGAAAGTAAATTGTAACCAAGGGTTTCAACAAGCATGACGTTCACGAGTGTAATGTCGTGAGCCACCACTACCTTGCCGAAACCCATTACCGTAGATTTTGACTTGTCGGCATATGTGACGGTGATTTGATCTTCATTTGACACCAAGTCCTTGTCAATAGACGAGCTTCCGGTCATATGACAAGTGCAACCACTATCAAGCACCCATTTTGAACCTCCGGAAGCATAGGTCTACAAAAGATCAAGCTAGTTTTTAGGTACCCATTTTTCAATGGGTAGCAACAAGGGTCTTGGGAACCCAAATAGACCAAGCAATATAACCATCATACGGACCAACATATTGTGCATACACATCACCATAGTAATCACGCATTAGAACATAGTGAGGGTTAGCACTTCCCGCAAAATCGTCATGAGACATAGTTTTGCCAATTGTGGTCTTACTTCCCACAATGGTCTTGTTGGTCTCTTGTGCGGGCTTGTCCTTCTTCTTGTTGTTGTTCTTCTTCTTTGTTTTGGAGACAAAACCAATGCCTCCTTTATCACCACTACGCCTTTGCTTGCTCAAAAGATCATCAATAGACTTGTTACCTTGTGGAAATGTGGTCTTCGCAAGCTCCCCCTTCAACCTAGCATTCTCTTCAAGGATAGTCGTGCTACTCGATGGAATGAAGTTACTAGGTGAAGGAATATTGGTCAATTGAGTTTGAAGCGTTTCATGGGACTTTGTGAGAGACAAGAGTTCACTCTCCAAGGCTTTGTGGGCCTTGTTAAGCAAGCTAAAGTCCTCGGCAAGTTTTTCATGAACCATACCAAACTCAACCTTGTCCTTTTTAGCTCTTTTGTATTTAGCAATAGCATGATCACGCTCTTTAATGATTTTGTTAACAATGATGTCATTGGCCTCATCAAGCCCTTCAAGTTTTGACTCAAGGGACAACCTAGTCTCTTGTTCTTCTTCTAGAGCATTGCTTAAAGCCTCTAGTTCAATCATATGTTCATGCCCAAGTTTACATCTAACATCTAGAAGCTCTTGAGTGTGGGAGAGTTGATCTAAGATGTTCCCAAAATGTAGTTTAGCATCACCTTCTAGGTTAGTCATGAACTCATCAAAGGCAATTAATTCCTTTTTAACATCTAGAGACATTTCATCACAAATTTCATCATTATCTAATTGAGTAGAGTGGGATGATGAGGATACCTCCGTTCCTCTTGCCATAAGGCAAGTGACATCCTTGGAGGAAGAGTTCTCATTTGGAGAGTCGAAGAGTGAGAGTGTCAGAGTAGAGGTGGTGACTAGAGCAGCCATACCATCTGAGGTTTCTTCTTCTTCCTCATCTTCATCATCTTCATTATCAGAGGAGTATTCTTCATGAGTGATCAAGACAATTTCTCCCGATTTCTTGTTGATGGGGTTCTTTTTGATGAAAGGTTTCTTGTAGGGTGCCTTGAGAGTCTTCTTCAACAAAAGCTTCCCACCATTATCTTCTCTCTTCTCATAGGGGCAGCTTGCCACAAAGTGGTAGCGGTCACCACAATTGAAGCAAGTTCTCAACCTAGTGGCATTCTCTCTTTTCCCATTTGGATTGCTTCTTCGTTGCATTTCCATCTTGGCCTTGGCGGGATTCTTCCAAAAGTTCTTTGCATAGAAAGCCATATATTGACTATGAGCAATCTTGACATCATCGGGATGGTCCAAGGAGAGGCCTTCATCACTATCATCTTCATCTTCAAAGTTCACAACTTTGGCCTTTAAAGCAACATTGACCACATTGCTCATACCGAGGGCACGAGCATGGGCATCTTTGGCGTTCTTGGCGGCGACCTTGAAAGCGGCCATCTCTTGCATAACTTTGTTTGAGGTCATGAGATGGTAGTTGTGTCTTCCTTGTAATCTTTTCAAGTCGGTGTGCTCAAAAGGCATGAGTGCACTCACATATTTCCTTTTTATCCATGCATCATCCACATGTGAGGCACCCACATTTCTAAAAGCGGTGGCGGTGGTCTTGAGCCTTCGATACATGTCTTCGTGATCTTCACCTTCTTTCATGTAGAAACCTTCGGCTTCATTGCTTAGAACATCATATCTGTTCCTCCTCATACTCTCATTTCCAACAAACAACACAGTGAGAGCATCCCAAGCTTCCTTGGCAATGCTAAAGTGCTCAATGTGTGGATAATCCTTTGTTCCCAATCTTTGTTGAATCATATGAAAAGCAGTGGCATTGAGTTGACTATTGACAACCTCTCTTCTTGTCAAGTTGTTTGGATCCCCAATAAAGAGTCCATGCTCGATGATGTTCCATAGTTCAATGCAAGAGCTGCGCATATGAGTTCTCATTAGTGATTGCCATTGAGCAAAAGTAGTAGACTCTTCAAGCTTAGGTGGGTCACCTCTATTGTACACATGAGGGTGAGGGATGGGAGGATCGGGAGAGTACCAAGAATCACGGTGCTCGCCCTTCCCCCCATCAAGTCGTGTGGAGGAATTAGCATTGTCTAGTTTATCCCCTACCACCATACCTTCGGGGGATACCGGAGTATTCCCTTTAGGTGCGGATGGTAGTTCCTCTTGAGGAGATGGGGTTGATGAGCCATCTCTGTCTATAAGAAGTTGCTCAAGCATCTTCTTGACTTCGTTGACCAAGGAAGAGCTCAATCTTGTTTCCAAGTTTCTGAGATCTTCCATGGTCACCGGGGTTGACTCACTACCACCATCCCCTTCTTGGCTACCCATATTATCTTAGGCGGTAAAGCCCGAGTAAAGAGACGAGGCTCTGATACCAATTGAAAGGATCGTATGGGCACCTAGAGGGGGGGGGGGAATAGGTGCTACTTCAAATTTTCTTGTTTTTCAAATTAAGGTTTGACAATAAGGTAAATTCTCTAGATAATGCAACTATGGTGAATTTACCTATATGACAAATATGCAAGAGCTACCACAACACAAAGTAGTAACAAGTAAGTAAGGTGCGGTAAAGGATAGAGGTAACCGAAAAGTGGACGCAGAGACACAAGGATTTGTTTCCCGTAGTTCCTTCCTTTTGAGGGGAAGTACGTCTACGTTTGGAGAGGGGGTGGTTTCAAACCACCAACGCCACGAGAGGCCTCCCTTGTTCTCTCATGAATCTCACACCAAAGGGATCGATTCACCTTCCACTATATCGGCAACCTTCAAGGTGGAAGCCAACACCGTTACAAGTTTGGGGAACACATCCACAACTTAATCGGAGGCTCCCAAATACAAGCAAGCTATCAAAGCAATCAAAGACAAGCTTGTAAGAACCAAAACAAGAGCTAGGGTTTCCAGCAAAACACTAGAGCAAAGGGGCCCTCAATGAAATGAGGGGGAAATGAAGATCTCTTTTGGTGAAGTAGTAGAGCGGGGCCTCCTCCTTCGATTCCCTAAAGATCAAGGACTTTGGGTGGTTGGATGAGGAGATCCTGAGAATTTGAGTGGCTCCAATGGACTCCAATGGTGGGCAATGACTTTAATGTGCTGAGCAATTTGTCCCAAGGTAGGTGGAGGGGTATTTATACCCCTCGATGAAATATATGGCCGTTGGAGCATTTAATGACCGGTAGTACCGGTACTCAAGCGGTAGTACCGCTTGCAAGCGGTACTACCGGTCCAGTACCGGACCAGGTACCGGTGGTGACTTTGTTCTTCAGAGTTCTTCATACTTTGGGCGGTACGCCCTTGCGGTACTACCCCCAAGCGGTAGTACCGGAGGTAGGAAGCGGTACTACCGGTTCGGGCGGTAGTACCGGTCCCAAGTACCGCTTGGTACTGACCAAAACGGAGAGGGGTGGGTGCTAGTCAGTATGCAGCGGTACCGACGAGCGGTACGACCGCCTCAAGCGGTAGTACCGCTTGTACCAAGCGGTACTACCGGTTGGGCCGGTTGGGCCGCTTCGTGGTACCGGTGGGTACTGACTAGTACGCACCCTTATCTCTTTTGATCAGTGCCAATCGGTACAGGAACCGGTAGTACCGGTGTCAAGCGGTAGTACCGGTTGCAGATCCGGTACTACCGGTTGACACAGAAGTTTTTGCAAGGGGAAATGTTATGCCATAACTTGTGCCTCCTTTTATCAATCTTGTGATCAACTTAGTACACAGTTAAATCGATAAGTGTATTGTTATCAAACATCAAAATCCGAGGGATAGAAAAATGCTCTTTCACTTGGTAATCCGGTAATGAAATCCATACCAATCTTGTCCCACTTCCAATCAGGAATAGGTAGTGGTTGAAGCAAACCTGCTGGTTTCTGATGCTCCGCTTTCACTCTACTACACACATCACATAAAGCAATATGTTCGGCGATTTCCTTCTTGAGATTATTCCACCAAAATCTTTCTTTCATGTCCATGTACATTTTGGTGTTACCCGGATGAATGGAATACGGATAGTTATGTGCTTCTTGCAAAATCAGTTTCCGCAGTTCTGGATCTTGTGGAACACAAATATGTTTCCCATGCCATAAAGTACCATGTTCGTCTTCATGGAACCCTTTGGCTTTTCCCTTGCCAATCTTTTCTTTAAGCTCTTCGATTTCTTTATCAAACTTCTGGGCTTCTTTGATTTTGTCCAACAAAGTGGGTTGAACATCCAAAGACATGAGATGTCCTTCAGTCACAATCTCCAATCTGAGTTTCCTAAATTGGGTACACAGATCATCTGGCAATTCTCCTTTGGTAAGGCCATCCACAAAAACCTTATGGCTTAGAGCATCTGCTACAACATTTGCTTTACCGGGGTGGTATTGCAAACTTAAGTCATAGTCCTTGATAAGTTCTAGCCATCTCCTTTGTCTCATATTAATTTCCTTCTGAGTGAAGATGTACTTCAAACTTTTGTGATCTGTGAACACTTCACATCGCTTTCCCAAAAGATAGTGTCTCCATGTTTTGAGTGCATGGACAACAGAGGCTAACTCTAAATCATGAGTAGGATAGTTTACTTCATGAGTTTTGAGTTGTCTCGAGGCATAAGCCACAACTTTACCGTCTTGCATAAGTACTGCACCCAAACCTTGATGAGATGCATCACAGTATACTTGGAAATCTTTTTCCAAATCTGGCAGACACAAGACTGGTGCTGTCATAAGTCTCTTCTTCAATTCCTGAAAGCTGAGTTCACAACCTTCAGACCAAGCAAACTTCTTATCTTTCTTTAACAATTCAGTCATAGGCTTAGCAACCTTTGAGAAATTCTCAATGAACCTTCTGTAGTAACCTGCTAAGCCAAGGAAACTACGAACTTCCTTCACGGACTCTGGAGATTCCCATTCAGTCACAGCTAAAACCTTAGCAGGATCAACTGCTACACGATCCTTCGTCATAACATGACCAAGAAAACCAACTTCCTCTAGCTAGAACTCACACTTGCTGAATTTGGCATAAAGTTTATGCTCTCTTAACTTCTCAAGTATCAATCGTAAGTGTCCTTCATGTTCTTCTTTGCTCTTGGAGTAGACTAAGATGTCATCGATGAAAACGACAACAAACTTGTCAAGAAATTCCATGAACACCTTGTTCATCATATTCATGAAGTATGTTGGAGCATTGGTCAACCCAAAAGGCATCACAGTATACTCATACAATCCATACCTTGTGGTGAACGTTGTTTTAGGTATGTCTTGTTCTCTTATCTTGAGTTGAAAATAGCCTGACCTTAGATCAATCTTTGAGAACACACATGCTCCTTCTATCTGATCAAACAAGTCACTGATTCTAGGCAAAGGATATTTGTTCTTGATAGTTACCTCGTTGAGTGAACGGTAATCTATGCACAGCCTTTGACTTCTATCTTTATTCTCCACAAACAAGACTGGGGCTCCCCAAGATGAAGAACTTGGTTGAATAAATCCTTTCTGCAACTGTTCTCCAAGTTGTTTCTTGAGTTCTTTTAGTTCATCAACTGACATTTTGTACGGTCTCTTTGCTATTGGTCCAGACCCTCGTACCAAATCTATCAGAAACTCCACATCTCTATCAGGTGGCATTCCCGGCAATTCTTCCGGGAACACATCCGGATACTCACTCACAATTGGCACACTGTCCATGCTAACCCCCTTAAGAGAATTTACCATACTCCTTTTTGCTTCAAAGTTGGTCTTGAATCTGATCCTTTTATTTTCTGGAGTTGTGAGTGAGACAGTATGGTTGGCACAATCTATCACTCCTTTGTACTTAGTCATCCAGTCCATTCCCAGAATGACATCCAATCCTTGGGAGTTTAGAATTATCAAGTTAACGGGAAACTTATACTTCCCAAATTCAATGACTAGATCATGACATCCAGAATTCACTATCATTTCTCCACCAGGAGAACTTACTTTTATAGGACACCCAATAGTTTCTACCGGTAGTTCATTTCTTTCAACAAATGCTCTTGATATGAATGAATGAGATGCACCAGTATCAAAGAGTACAAATGCTGGAATAGAATTGAGTCTGAACTTACCAGCAACAGCATCAGGCTCCTCATAGACCTCCTCCACATTGATGTGGTTTACCTGTCCCTTCTGGAAAGGGTTGGGCTTGTTGGGTCCTTCAACCTTCTTTTCTGGGCATTCATTTGCATAATGCCCCATCTTCTTGCATTTGAAGCATTCAACCTGACTGATGTCCCTCTTAACAGGCTGACTTGCACTTCCACTACCATTACCACTATGGTGGCTCTTATGTCCACTCTTGTGGTTCTTGTACTTGTCATTTTCATGACTACGGTGCTGCTTGTTGTCATGACGGTTGCGGTTGTGGTGCTTGTTGAATTTCCCATGCTTGTGGGATCCTGAGCTTCCGCTGTCATCATAATGAGATCGTTTGTGAGACGATCCCGAGCTGTGCTTGTCGGAGTGCTTTCTTTTCCTACTCTCAACTTGCTTTATTTTGTTCTCCAAAATAGTAGCCTTGTCATAGAGCGACTGATAAGAGGGAACATATGCCACAGCCAATTGTAGATTCAGCTCATCATTCAAGCCTTCAAGAAAATTTTCCTTTCTCTTGGCATCAGTGTCAACTTCATCCGGTGCATAACGCGCCAGATTGTTGAACTCCTCAATGTATTCAGCCACGCTGCGGTGGCGCTGCTTCAGATTGTGGAACTCTTTATTTTTCAGACTCATCACTCCTGATGAGATATGAGCAGTGCGAAAACCATCCTCAAAGATAGCCCATGTCACTTCATCTATGGGAGTGGTGATCTGGAAGTTGTCCCACCAAGTGGTGGCTGGCCCTTCCAGCAGATGTGCTGCTAATCTGACTTTTTCAGCATCCGTACAGCCCACGGTTACCAAGTCCTTGTTTACTGAGCGTAGCCAATCATTGGCCACCATGGGATCAGTCGTTCCTGAGAACTTTGTTGGCCTCAGTCTCAAGAATCTGGTAAGCATATCAAAGCCCGGAGGGTTGTTGTTGTTATTGTTGTTGTTGTTATTGTTGTTGTTGTTTTGGTTCTGGATGAATGTTGTCATCATCTGCATCAGTTGTGTTTGAACAGTCATCATTTGCTGCATTTCGGGAGTGATGTTGTTGTTGTTGTTGGGGTTGGGGTTTGCACGACGGGGAGGAATCTGTGGTTTGTTCAAATAGAGATAAGAATGAGATACCCATAGATGCTTTCATGCACATTACATCACATAAGCAAACACAAGCATGCAACACAAGATAAAAGTTCAACAAGTTCACAAAGTAAAACACACAAGTAGCAAGCCATCCACATGTCGGATGGTCCAATAACAAGTTCTCAAATAACAAGTATGATAACAAAAGATAAACGAGTAGTCAAGTCTACTCATCAGCATCAATCTCCTCCTCGACAAAGGTAAGACCTGCGTTCTCGAATGCGGTCTTGTTCTCCTCAATGCTAGTGGTCAAAGACTCTATCTTGGCCTTGAGAGCCCTCTTCTGGGAACGAAGCCTCTCGATCACCGACTGCTGCTGCTCTAGCTCGAAGTCCTTGGACTGCAGTTCTTCAGTCATGTCCTAGATCTTCTTGTTCCTATCCTGGACACGCTTCTCCTGACTCTTGAACTTCCTATCCTGGGTCTCGAACTTCGCATCCATTTCCTTGATTATCTCGTCTTGCTGCGCGAAGAGCTTGTCCTTCTCGCGAAGCTGCACCTGGAGCTCATCATTGCTGAGCATGACATTGGTCCTGTCCGTGTCCACGTGCCTAATGAGAGACTCTAAGTCCTGGAGGTACAGGCGTATCGGTTCTGCTGCGTCCCTCGAATCGTCCTCGAAGTCGATGGACTCTCCATCCTCATCACGTCTTCCGAAGACATGGAAGTGGGTGCCTCTAACCTGTCGGGAGTGTCGCCCTAGCAGACGTCCTATCAGATCCTGCATCACTACCTCAAGGCCTCTCTCCCTGTCATCGTGCATAAGCTTGAAGACGATGGCCTCCGTAGTAGGCTCTGTCTGGCGTCTGGGCTGGTTCACCTTGAAGCCCCAGAGGTCCTTCCTCTCAAACTTGGTGAGGGGATGCACCATGATGGTGGGAAGAGGGATATTGAGCAAAGTGGTAAGCTCAACGATACGAGGACCAAAGCGGGTAACCTGGAACTCCTCAACAGTGCTGATGGTAATAGGCATCTATTTATAAGATAGAAAAGTTAGAACAACACAAATCAAGATAAAACAAAAGACATAACATCACATACATATCCTTGGGAAGCAAAACACACAAGTCATGCATACATGAAACCATTACAACAACCAAGGTTCAATCTTATTTTAAAGCAACATTTTGGAAAATAAAGTGATAGGTGGTGGTCTAACTAATGAAGTACGTTTACAATCCTATCTCATTGGATCTGTTGGCTAACACAATGTTTCTAGAAGGAATCAGCCTATCTTGCTCACATGATTCCATCACTAAGTCTATAATATCTCCTCTTAAGGTTTGGTTGGTAGCTTCCAACTCTTGGGTATGTTCCTTCTCTTTCCTTAGATCATTTTGGAGGTTGAGCATTCTACACTTGACTCTATCACCAAGTTCTTTGATGGTCTTCCAAGCTGCATCCCTTGCTGATTCAAAGAATGTAGGGTGCACCACTGAATTGGTGAACATGCAGAATCCTTTTTCCTAATGGTTGTCTTCCTTGTTTTTATACAAGTGAAGTTGCACCCACCAGTATTCCACTCCTTCATCCATCACTGGAAAACCCTTGTACACAGCTGCACCTTGTATCTCCAATGCAACCATGAGGTCCTTGAGAGCTTTGGGGAATTCTGTCTCACACTCCAAAGTCATTGTCATGTATGGTCCTTTTCTTACGGCTTCGTTGATGGAGTTCATCTACAAATAGAGATGAGAGAGAATATTAGAAAAGTTTACGAGAAAAATAGACAAGTGTAGAAGTAGTTGAAAATTTTTCCTTAGTGGTTTCCAATCCTAGGGTCATAATCCTACAGGCAACACAGTGCTCTGGTACCATCTGTAAGATCCCTCCTTTGTAAAGGAAAAAGGATCCTTGTGATTGCAATTCTAGTCCCTGGATCAATGCTAGCATCCACAGTTTAAGATGAAGTACACAGATACAAAGGTCATTTATTACATCCATTCCACAGATAAACATAGTCTTTACAACTCAAGGCCACAGGCCTAGTACAAGAGTTTGAATAAGTAAATAAATATAAGTCTTCATCTTCATGTGCCACAGGCAAACATGTTGAGTGTAGACTCATGACACCTAATCCTCATCAGAGTAACCTGCAACATCACAAGTTACAGCCACAGTGGGTCAATACTTTGGAATAGTATTGGAAAGTGATACCTTGGTAAATTTTAAGTGGACTATATTACTATATGCAATTTGGCTAAGTGTAGCATTGCTCAAAATAGGTTTTTCCTATTAGTTGAAATCACTAAGTTTTCTTTGTCAAAAACTTACCCATGGTACCACCAATAGACATTGGGGTCCTTTACCCTTGTTCACCCACAAGTTTTTACTTAGAAGTTGGAGTGATGGGATTCTTGATAGCTTCCATGCCTTGATGCTCAAGTTGTCCATTGCCATGGACTTGGCTAAGTACTTAGATTTTTCCATCTGCAGAGGTTGTGCACTTTCCCCACCAGACTTGGTTTCACCAAGACAGGACCTTTCAGAAGCTTTCCCTTAGACCAAATGGACGCGTTCCAACCTATTATTCCCACTACCACCAACTGTCCAAATGGCTAAGTTCTAGCAACCTATGTGATCCAGGCAGAGCCCATATTGCCAAGTGGCTGCACTAGAAGCTTCTCAACACTTAGCCTCTAAAATCCCTTTGTTCCTGGGTGGCTTTCCACAAGTGAGATACACAAGGTAAACCATAGCCATGGGCCTTGTGTAACCACTCAACCAATAACCACCAATCAAGTCCCTTTCCACCCAGGTGATTCATTGACTTAGTTGTTTTATTAAGAAAAACATAAGTCCTAAGACTTGGAAATATTTTCATCATAGCATGTATAATTTACCAACCCTTGTCTTCTACTAGCTAGGCTAAGCATGGCATAGATAGTACTTAACTTAGAAATTTCCTAGCAATTCTACAACTACATAGGATTTCCCAACATGGCATTTGGCAACAAAAATAGTAACATGCAAGACTTAGCAAAATATTTCTAATGCTTGTATAAAAATATAGGGATAGAAATATTCATGAAGTACCACTTGCCTTGGTAGTTGGGAGAGTAGCACTCTTCACAATCACAATCACTAGCACCAAAGTCTACACAAAGAATATAGCCACAATCACGTACAAGTCATATACAAGCAAAAATATATGCATGCATGCAAGATGCTAAGTGATGATTTTTGAATCTCAACCAAGCAAGTGCATAGTACTAAATTCTAAACAAGTCAAAACCTTTGCCAAACCAAATTTTATTTAACACTAAAACAATTCCTAAACAATTCACATAACTAAATAAGCCCTACACATGTTTTTGCAAAAGAAACCATTTTAACAGAAGCTAAACGTTAAACACATTGCATAAACAGAAAGTTCTTGCTCTCCTGATTCCAACGGTATAAAATTTTCCAAAATCTAACGTGGGAATCAAAAGTTATAGCTAAATCAAATTTGGATATAAATCTGATTTCAAATTCTGTTTTGAAACCAAACCCTAGACATGCGTCTGTTTCCTATTGGCCCGTACCGGTTCGGGCGGATCGATCGACGCAGATCGTTGGATTTAAGTGAACGTGCACGGCTCAGATCTAACGTACCGCTTTGTTTAAGTGATTCTATTACACGCGTTGGATCTAGATCCAACGGCGCTTGATCAAACGACCAAGTTCTGGCGGCGCGCGGCAACGGCGAGCGGCGGAGTGCTCTGCCAGTGGCGGTGCTGGCGTTCTAGGTCGCCCGGGGAGGGGAGAGGGTGCTTACCAGAACCGCAAGGATGAGGTGAAGCTCAATGTGGCGGTGGCTTGGTAAGGGGCGCTCGGAGTCGTCGGGGATTCCTCGCCGGAGTTCGTGGACGCGTCGGGTACGGCTGCTGGTCGACGTTGGCGAGGTTATGCGTCGCGCTAAGTCAAAAGGAGGGCACCGTTAGATGCGCAAGACGATGGGGATCCTAGGCGTACCAGACAGAGGGCAAGGGGCGGCTGGTACTTACGGGGAGAGGTCGCCGGAGTTCGTGCAGACAGCGGCGGCGCTCGGTTGAGGTTGCTGCCGAGGCTACAGACCATGCGAGAACAAACGGGGTGTGTCAGTAGATGCGCAAGGAGTTGCTGAGCTTGATAGCATGAACCATGGACATAGGGGAACACAGTGCTCACCGGAATTCGTCGGCGAGGTCGTCGGAACAGCGGCAGCGTCGAGCGAGTTGCGAGCAGCCTGGTGGCGTGGAGAGGAAATTGAGTGAGGGGAAATGGCCGCGAGAGGGAGGGGCTTAAGTAGGCAGAGGCTCGACAAGAAACGCTCAGTGATTCAATGCCAATTACACCGCGGAATCAACGCAGCAACGGCCAGCGGCGGTGTTCGTGCACGGAAATTTGGGGAAGACGATGACGACGTGGACGGGGCCCACTTGTCAGCGAATAGAGCAGAGAGGGAGTGGGGTCCGAGCGTCAGTGACTGCGTGGGTGCGTCTGCGTGTGCGAGAGAGAGAGAGGTGGCCCGGGTGGGCTAGCTGGGCTGGTTTCGCTGTTGGGCCAGATTAGTAGCGCCGGCCCTTTTCCTTTTCTTTATTCCTTTTCTTTTTCTAATTTGATTTTCTAGAATGATTTTCAAATGAATTCAAACTCTATTTGAGTTCAAATATTTTCTGGATTTTTGCAGGGTGCAACAGTCACAAAACTTGGCATAAAACCATGTGGTCACTTTGAGTTGGCTTGGTCATTTTTGGAAAGACAAAATAATAGTGACTTAGCACTTGGTTTGCAAATGATTGAAAATGGTTTTGAAACCATTTTTATTTTGTATAAATTTGTTCAAACTCTACACTAAAACCAATCAACAAGGAAGCAAACAAACTTGGTTTTTAAAACACTAAGCTCTCAAATGAGAATGGGCATTTGATTTAAGTTTGCTCACATAAAATGATAGCACTATGTGCTTCTGTTTTCTTGAAATGAGTTTGAAATTGATCTCAATTCTATATGCATGCATGAATGATATGCAATCTTTGAAATCATGATTTTAGGGATGTTACAACTACCATGGCAGCGGAGCTATAGTCTTGTTCACCGTTCTGATGGCATCATCGACCGCCCAAGCTATGCTTCCCCGCCGCCAAATGCTACCCAACCATATCGGAGCTGCCTCATCGGTGTCCACCAGATTGTATCTAGTTCAACGAGTTACATGTCCACCGCACGTTACCCGCACGGTACCGATGATGCTTAGACTCCTCTCTAACCAAGGTAACCAAATCTTCAACCCATTTTTTTTGTTAGCAGTATAGCAGATTCAAGCCTATCTAAGTGAACTGCATTTTTGTAATTGTGCTAGTACATACAACTCACTGGGCATGCATGATCTTTGTGCTACATACAAGGTCACTAGACATGTTGGTTTGCATTCGCTTATCTACCAATTTCAAGTCATGCACATGTTTATTATTTTGTCATGCATATGTTCTTTGCTACTCCCTACAATAGTAGTTTCCTACTATTGTGTAGTTCTTGCAAAATGTAAAGTCAGTGGAAAATAATTGTGTGGATTCCCTTCTCCACATTTACTGAATCTATCTGCTTCGTACTGAGCTAAGGTCCTGCTATTATTTCCTCCCTGACATCATTCTTCTATCATCTAGTACCCGTTTAAACTCATCTTACTAGTTTCATTTTTATTATGATGTTGCCATCTGGATCTTTAAAAGCTATAATTTGCTTTGCATAGAGCTCAAAAAGGGAACACTGAACATGGTGGTTTGCATAGCCTCTTCTACAGGTTTACAAGTGATGCCATTGTTTGCTGGTGCATCCTAAGCAAGGAAATAACTCTCCTCTACTTTGTAGTTCATTTGTAGTTTGTGTTCCTGCTCTACAAGTTCTAGTATGATGCCATTATAATTTCTATCCAGTTGAATCCTAGATACAAAAGTAACTGCATGACCATTGTGTAGCTCACCGCAAATTCTGAGTCACCCAACGTCTCTTGCATTACAGGATATACTACTACTTCCATATATATTTGTTGAAATGACCTAGCTATTTTATATTTGATGAAATTCTAAGAAACACTTTGTTCGATTGCTCAATTCATTTAGGCACACTTGTGTAATGCTTGCTTGTCCTGTTCTACAGGTTCACAAGAAACGCCAATATATTTCATATCTAGTGGTTCGTCCTAAGCAGCGATATAGCTATCCTCTACTGTATATATATATAGTTTATTCGTGGTTTGCATTCCTTCTCTACAAGTTCTCTTATGATGCCTTTATAATTTCTATTCGGTTGATTCCTAGCTACGACAGTAACTGCATGCCCATTGTGTAGCTCACTACAAATTCTGAGTCATCCAACATCTCTTGCATTCCAAGTTAAACACCTGCTTCCATATATATTTGTTGAAATGACCTGGCTAGTTTATATTTTCTAAAATTATAAGAAACGGTTTGATTGATTGCTCATTTCATTATAGGCACACTTGTCTAATGCTTGCTTGTCCTGTTCTACATATTCACAAGCGATGCCATTGTTTCCTTATCTGGTGCTGGTTCGTTCTAAGAAGCAACATAACTATCCTCTACTATGTAGTTCAGTCGTGGTTTTCATTCCTGCTCTGCAAGTTTTGGTATGATGGCATTATAATTTCTCTTTGGTTCATTCTTAGGTATGGCAGTAACTACATGCCATTGTTTGGTTTGATTTCTCATTTCATTGTAGGAACACTTGTCTAATGCTTTCTTATCCTATTCTACAGGTTCACAAGCGATGCCATTATATTTCGTATCTGGTTCTGGTTCATCCTAAGCAACAACATAACTATCCTCTACTATATATTTCATTTGTGGTTTGCATTCCTGCTCTACAAGTTCTCGCATGATGTTGTTATAATTTCTGTCTCGTTCATTCTTAGCTACAACAGTAACTGCATGCCATTGTCTGGTTTATTCTTCTATATATATTTATTGAAATGACCTGGCTAGTTTATATTTTCTAAAATTTTAAGCCATACACATTGTTATATTTCTCGTTTCATGGTAGGAACACTTGTTTAATGCTTGCATGTCCTGTTTGTTTGACGTGATGGTCAATATATTTAAACCAGTGACCAGCAGTAAACTCTAGTTCATAGCCCATGTCATATCAGTAAGATTTATTAACTTGTTATTACTTAGTTTCAGACTGCAATTATTGCTATAGCCACCAAAGAGGGGGCTACAAGATCATGTCTCAAGGTTGTTTTCTAATGTAGATGTCACACTCAAAAGGAAGATGCTTGTGATAGATGGAGAAAGAAAATTGAGGAATGCTATCAACTCGATTGTCAACTGAAACGCCAAATTTTCTTTCCCTTGAGTTGATAATATGTAATAATTTTATGTAGTTTGCATTTGATCTAATATCTAGATAAATCGCATAAGCCGTGTAGGAATTTAGTTGACACATAGCGGTAGGCGGTACCATACCTGCGCTATCCAGGTCGATTAGGGCACATTGTCAGGCTTTGTTATATGCATCTCTTGTATTGGGCCGATGATTGAACAGTAAAAGATGCTCGCAAGTTCTACACCTTTTATGATATCGGAACAGGCTCCAGAAATGCTAAAATTGTAAAAGATCATAAAATTAATGGGCCAAACCACATGTGTGCTTAGTAATGGTAACATGGGCTTGTTACTTTGTGGCTCGAAAGTTTGCAAGCAAAGGAATCGCAGGGTCTGAGTTGCGTGTAATCACTGCAATTCGAAAAGTTGGGGGGGGAGTAATTACCGACAGGGGTATTTCGAGTGAATGGTGGCGAAACCAAATATTTTCGAATCTTAGCCATTATGTCAAGATATTCCGTTACATTAGTACCTCATGTGCCCCTGCTGTGCCCCTTCTAATCACCCTGCACGTGCCGCATGGGAAAATCCATTTCTATAATTTCCTAACCCCCGACATTGAATCGTAGTAGTGGTGGGATATGTAACCCAGGTTAGCGAGGAGGTCAACCAGATGTCTGCTTATAGGGTACCTACGAGCAGCAGGTTGAAGAGAAGAGCTAGGCGGGCGCTGGAGGGTTTGGCTGTAGTGCAGGGTCATGCAACCCAGATCTCGAAGAAAACCACCCGAGAGAAGAGCGAGAGGTGAATTTTTCTTTTCTTTGCTTTGTCTTGCAAGTAGATTAGTTACTACAAAGTAGATTTGAATGAACTGAAAGGTCCCCTTTTTAACCAAATTAGGAACAGATTCGGTGTAGCCGACCTGTATGAGTTCATGGTTCATGTACGCTAATACACTACAAAACTAGATTTTGGTTGCAAGAGGGTTGTGTTCGGGCAGGATGTGCGTCTGCTTATCAACTGCAAGGAGGTTATGTCTGTTTCATAGATGATAGATATGCTTGATGCTAGGATTCCTTGGGGATCCAGATAGAGGGCAAAATTGGTGGGGCGTAAATTGAGCACTCCCATGAGCTTCAGATGCTTTGGTAGTGTTGTGCAGATGATCGTAAGGTGAAAGTTGAAGCGGTGATTGATGATATGAATGTAGATACTAGAGATCTTCCTGCCAGAGCTTCCGCTGCTCGAGTTTACGGACCACCAAATGCCGATCAAGCTAAGTTCAATATACACCTAGAGGTGGATTCATACACAGCAAAACTTGATGGCGGAGTTAATAGGCCATTTTCTTCATGTATTGTGGAGATAGTCATCGATTCCAAAAACATAACTCTTGTTGAACTAAGAGAGATGGTTGGGAAGGAAATCATTATTGGCCCTAAGCAGATGGCACGACTCTGGTGGTGGCATCATAAGAAGCAGGAATTAATAGAGGTTTTGGATACCGATGAGCTGGTGCATATTATGATACAAAAGAAGGAAACCAGGAAGGTGTTCTTCCTGGCTGCCATTTTTTATGTTGTTGGACAGGTTATAGTGGATGCAAAGGACCCTATTGTGGCTGAATAGAACAAGGTGATAAACGTTGATCAGATCTGATGAGAGCTGATACCCAGGGCTTGTCATATAGATCGTAGGGTTCCTTTCTTGTATTTGTAACAAAGATTGTTGTTGCGTTGAAACTGTGTTGTTATGGTCGTGTTTGTTCAGAGATTGCAATCCGATGTGCTATGAGATGTTGAGATTTTTGTACATATCACTTGATGAAACCATCGTTGTTGTAATAAGACATAAGTACATTGTAGTTGACATGCTTATATTTGCTTAGATGATGTGATATACTTGTTTCTAAGATTATGATTGTTGAGATATTGTAATTTAATGTTCTGTGAGTTGTTGGGATTTTTGGACATATCATTCATTGAAACCATCACTAAATAAGGTGATACATAAGTACATTCTAGTTGACATTATTATGATGTAATATAATGCTTTGTGAGATCAGTAATTTGACTAATCGCTAGATAACTACCTATTACTTAGAAGGACATACTATCATCGATGAAGAAGCGTAGGGTTTAGGAAAAAAACTTACTAAGTAGGAGACAGTGGTCTATTTGATGGACATGTATAGGATTTAGGATAAGGGTTAAGGGGTTAGTGCAATAAATAGTTCATTAGACCCTAGACCATAAACCCTAATCCTATATTGTTCGGTAGATAAGATTTTGTATGTTGCTATAAGTCAAACAAATTGGGAAGGAGGAAGTACAGGATTAATTTTACAAACTAAAATGAAGGAAGATAAAAACTATTATATATGAGACAGTAATCCAACCACACAGCATTGTATCAATTAAACCATTGGAGCATGCCAATATAGTCAATGTTGCAACATTGACGAACTTCACTTTCCCCACTCCTCTCTCTACTCACTTCCCTCCTATGTCTCCTCACCGTTTCTGACGCCTCACCATGTCCGCATTCGCCATGCCGTCCTGGAATGACAAGGACGACCAGTCGAGCAACGACAACCTTCTCTCCGACATCGAGTCTTCCCTCCCTGATGTGAGTTCCTCTATTTTCTCGGCAATGGTTAGGCATTGGTAATTACCTCTATCCGAGACTTGAAATGTGCATTCAATCGTGCTTATTCATTCCCTTATATGTACCACTCACGATCTATGACCCCGATTTTGAGGGCCTAGATCTCGATTGGGAAGTACCATATGACCTTGGGCTAAAATTGAGGAACTATGTTGCATTTGAAGGCAGTAACACTGCAAGAAGTTTTTGAGCTATACAAATCAGGTTTGATTTTGTATGTACAATGGTGACATGAAGAAAATTGTGTAGTGTTATGTTGATAATTAGGTCGCATGTTTTTTTAGGTTGGACCGATGTGTAAAGAAGTAGAGTAGGTGGATATTGAGTGGCCAGACGCACTTAAGAAATGTTTGGACTAGTTGTGGGATATGTATGAGCTCAAAAGGTTGGGGAGATTTACAGATGCTTGTGATGCAGCTGCAAAAAAATTACAAGCTCTTGGTAGGAAATAAGCAGCTGGAACAGGAAATCAAGAATTTGCAGTCAGAATTAAATGACACAATCAATGGGAGCTTGGTGATGGGAACTGCATGGAAGCTTCAGAAGGCAGAAAAGGAGAGGGATCAGCTAATGGAAGAGAAGAAGATAGAGTACTATATTGAGGATCTATTGAAGGATCTAAAGAAGGAGCGTGAGGTGAACAAGGACAAGCTACAGACAATGAATGAAATTTTAGATTAATAATTTATGTTGTGGCAGTATCTAAAACTAGTTAACTGCAAGACTTGCAATTGTGATATCTTAACTAATCCAAACTCAATCCTTGAGCAAAATAACCTTTCATAAGAAAGCATAGCTTGCATAGAGTTAGGTCCACGTTTACAAAATCACTACTACATGGATAAAACACGATTCGGTCCATCAGAACACATAGTTTGCAAACTAATTTCAGAAGAACTTATAGTTTGCACTAAGCCTAGCATGAAGATGCTCGTTTTCCTTGCTGACATCCTCCAGTTGGAGGGTTCGTTCGATCAGGTCCGCTTTCGTTTTTACCTGCTCCCTCAATACTTGGATGTGCACCTCCCATGGGTTCAAGAGCTTTATCTGGGATGTGGCAAGCTTATCAATAAGCTTAAGATTATCCCCCATGAGCTCCTTGATGATCTCCTCCTTTGCATACGCCGAGGCGAGACCTTTCTTGTGAAGTTCCTTCCAGCCGACGACGTCCACCTTCATATTGTGGCACTTCTCATAAAGGATCGCGACTTCTTCTCTCAGGCGTTCATAGGCCAGTTTCTGAAAATTTTGCTTCTCCATTTGGATGGCCATCTTGTCCTTTAGCCAAGTTGGAAGTTCTGGGTTGAGCTTTTGCCTCTTCTGCTACAACAAAAATATGTGGTTAGTTTCCATAATTTAAACAATTAACTAGTGTAAAAGTCATAATTTGAAGGACAAGGCGATCTAGGATTGTTCAAAATTTAATAGAATCAACTAGTGGCACAGTCCTAATTCGAATGTCAGAGAAATATATACTTTTTTCCAAATTCAACAGGATAAACTAGTGGCAACGTCCTGATTTCAATGTTAGAGCAATATAGGCTTTTTCCCAATTCAACGGGATAAACTAGTGGCACAATCCTAATTTCAATTTCAAAGCAAACTAGGACTATCTCCAACTAAGGGTGATGTGGGTTTTTCCAATGTAACCAAATAGTAGTGGCATAGTCATAATCTAAAAACAAGCTCAGATACATAATGGAAAGAAAGGATGATGTCCATTCATGAGAAAACAAAACCATAATTTTGTTTACATGCAAGTAAGATAAACAGAGAAATAAGGAGTTGCTCCAAGATTCCTGCCCCCTCTACTCGGAATCTAACTTGGGAATTGCCCGATACGCCTCTATCTTGGCCCTTATCTCCTTGTTCTCCTTATTTAGACCCTCGAGCACGGTGACACCTCGGCCCATGTCCTCCTTCATCCGTCTCAATGCATCCAGGCAACGGTCCCTATCATTGTAGGCTTTTATGGCAGCCTTTGCTTCGTTGATGCATTCTATGAGTGCCTTGGTGGCTTCCTCCCGCTAGAGGATGCATCTATTCTAGAGATTCTTCTTGTCGCCCATGAGCTGCATAATTAACCTGATGGCCAGGTCTTGTTTGGTCAAGCTGTGTGCGATCAACTTCTGCATCTCGTCGATCACCCTCTGTAGCTCGTGGTGCTTTACTTCAAGCCTCTTGATTTCAAGTGAAAATCATGTGTGATCTCCTTCTGCAAAGACAAATACCTTCGAAGGCGCTCACTATCCTAGGATAGGGAGCGTGCACCCTGCAGTTGGTTGTCAATCTTGGAATTAATCGCGACCACCTTGTCAGGTAAATCGGCCTTCTCTTATTGCATCGTTCATGTTATTTGAAATAGGTACTCTATAATTGTACTACAGGTTCTAGGGAAGGACAATATTCAAATCACAAAAACCCCAATGTGCCTACGAAGAATAATATTGAGTAACATGATTGAGCATGCTCCCTACTTGCGGGCAGACATGATCTAATAGTTCCACATTTAGAATCTCAAAAATAAAACCAAGTGCATGTCAGCGTCATTACGAGTGGTAAAACGTGTGGGGATTTCCTACCTCACTGAGCCGGGGAACGTGGACGAACGGGTCCTGCGATGACACCACCATCATGCTGGTTTTAGGGTCCATGGCTGCCTTGGAATATGTAGCAATGTAACAAGAAGAAGAAGTAGACATAGAAGAAGAAAATAGAGAAGAAGAAGAAGACTATACCGGGAGGATACCTTGCTTGCTAGAACATTCATCACAATTGCTAGGACAGATTGGGCCTCTGTGCTGAGGGGGGATGAGCAGCTGGTTGAGCAAGAAGTTTCTGGCGGCAAGCTCTCTCGTCTCTCTCCGTCCGCATGGTCGATCTAAATCTCTTTTGGGGAGCCATGGCTAATGCATATCAAGGAAGGTGGGGGAAGGAGGAAAAAGAAAGTGATGGGTGCAGGAGAATGGTCAAAGAGTCCAGTCCGTGGTACAGTCTTATACAAGACCACCATTTACTCTGGTACTATCTCAACCTACATCCACCGTTCGTTTGTTAATCTATGGCCTGTGTTGCTTCCTTCTCAATGAAGGGAGACTGGCAGAGCCAGAGAATAAAACCCCACAGTCCGCAAGATGGGACTCGATTGGACTGGCTTTAATGAGGTGGATGGTTTAGTGCGCTTCGGCACCCACCGCCTAAAATCCCGTGGATAGAAGGGCCGGGGTGGGACTACGAGGAAGTAATTGCAAGATGCACGTCTGACGTACGTGCGTTATTACGAGCGTCTGTCATGTGTTCAAGGGGTTGGGATGATGCGTGCAAATGATGCATAGACATAACATCTTGATATGGTGAACTCCACGCCGACAGGCACGCACTGAACACTTCTTGACGCTTCCAGAGGGCGCATTTTGTGATTTGTTACTTGACTACACTCCTAGTACATAGATATTTTGGGATGTAGTACGATTTTTACGTGACTAGACTACGGGTATCCGAATTTGCAAAAAAATACTATAAGTATGCTCCTCGCGCCCCTTATAGGATCGGCACGCAACTCTCTATACCCGCCATCGCGCATTCCGAACAACTTCCTCGTGCAGGATGGAACTGCTTCATGGCAGTGGCAGATCCTTGCTGGTGGCTGACTGTCCTCCATAACTTGATCATCGCAGCATCGTTTGTTCTCGCTGGAAGCCATCTGAGGCATCACGATGTGTCCAATCGCGCCTGGATCCATCAACATCGGTGCTCGAGGACACCGCTACATCGAAGCTTGCCATACCCTCCATGCCCGAGAAGCGCAGTGCATCGGTGGAGATGGAGGAGGGCCAAGCAGCATCCAAGACGGAGGACTGCCGAAGGAAGGACTGCGATAGCACCATTGTAACACCCTCGGATCAGCCCTATGCCAGTTTAAGCGATTCTTGCCAAACCCGCATAGAAACGATTCAAAGGTTCCCACCAGGCACTTTCCTACGGGTGGAAAACGAAGTAATACCATTACACGATAGTCTATGATGGAACCCACAAAATAGATATAGAATACAAAGATCCAAATCACCTTGATAACAAAGAAGTCTTACCAAGGAAACTCACACAGTTGGCAATTTTATTCATTCCATTATAGTTGCAGCTATTATTAGTCAGGTATGGTGAACACGAGTCATCCTGATATCATAAACAGTTGGAAGTTTTAGTTAACCATTCTGTTGTAGTTGCAATACTTACTAGTCAGATACAAATAGCATGAGACATCCCAAATCCAGCTGTTTTTGGCACTTTTATTTACTTATTCCATTGTAGAATTAGATTACGAGACAAGTCAAAGTCATATTTATAGCACTACTTTAGTTATAGTTCTCTATGATCGAGATATTGTGCTCCAAGTCGTCCATAACTGCGGACACGGCTTTCAGAAAGATTTACCCTGCATGGGGCACAAATAGCAACACACACACGATCAACCTCGGAAAAACAAAATAAAAACCCAATGAGGCATCACGATAAATTAATCACAAGATTCATATAATATTTCAGGGGGCAACCCCACTAAGCTACCGGCGACAAAGTTGGCCGGCTATGAGGCGAACCCAGAGGTTTGTGTCAAAGGCCATAAATGACTAGGAACCCAAAACTGTGACTAGGCTTACCGATACCACAAAAACATTCTACTTACCTAAACAGTATAGTACTAAATGCTCTCTACGAGCAACAGTAGTAAAAAATGCAATAAACATGGCATAAGTACATGATAGTAATAAAACACCAAACTAGTTTGTGGCCCCAAGAAATAAGATATGACTCAAGCTCTCGCTAAGGGGATTCATGGTCCCACATGCGGATAGTGTGATAGTCAAGGAACATGTATCAAGTACTCGGGGTTCTACATGACACCAGTGAGCATTTAAAACCAAATAACATCTATTGCCCACTGGTGCCTCTGCATTAGTTATAACTATTCCTAACATTTTAATATCAAGTTGTAATTAAAGTCATGATCATCTCCAACATAAATCATATGGCACCCTTGCAACAACTGTGGTACTTGATGATACAAAGCAGCATCTGAGTAAGCGACTATCTACAAGGCAGGTAATGGGAGGTGTCCAAGGCAATATAGAGGCTGCAAAGGATATCACGGGTACGGAAACTAAATCATTGCAACACATATAGCAATAGATCAACAAGAGGAAATAAAGACTATAAAAGTAAGATAGGTAGAAAGAGGGGAATGCTATCCTAGGAAACACTGCCAAAGGTTTATCCGAAGATCGGGTCAACACTCGCATCAATTCATTGGCCTAATCCGTGAAGAAACAAAGCACTAGAAGAAACACCAGATGCACTATTTAATACTACGGCTGAAGATCGGGCATGATGCATGAATGTTGTATGTCATGGAAAAGATGCGGTGCAATTAGGCAATCTTAAGCGGGACCTACCTGTTTTGGGTTGCCAGGTCCTTCTAGTGAGGTTCAAGTGCTCCAGATCATCCCTCTTCACAATATATTTACTTTCCTAGAATCTTAGCTCCGTTTGACTTTATTTAGGTCCCTAAAATATAAAAATCAACAAAATAGGGTTTTCCTGTCGTGTAGACTTATAACCAAAATAAAGAGGATCCTTGGCGAATCCCCCAAAATCGATATAAAACATGGATACAATATTATATAAGTTGCCAATATGTGGGAATATGTATCAGTGAACTACAAAGTTCATGTATGAATTTTAGATGCATTGCGGTGAACAAGTCCCTCCACCCAGGTGCGGGATTGGGAATTACCTCATTATTGGGGATGCAGATATTGTCGTTGCTAGGCAGCAGCCCAACTTGCTGTAACAGCAAAGCATATAGGACAAAAAGATGGTAGATTTAGTATTTTGTGCATCTGCATGCATTCCTATGAAAATATGGGTAAATGTTTCAAAAACTAAAACCCTAGAATGATCAGAATCTCTCTTG
This sequence comes from Avena sativa, assembly GCA_916181665.1. Taxonomy (NCBI): domain Eukaryota; kingdom Viridiplantae; phylum Streptophyta; class Magnoliopsida; order Poales; family Poaceae; genus Avena; species Avena sativa. The sequence continues at coordinate 46,711,157 of OV702279.1, read as the reverse complement.
CTTCAAGGGATTAAAAATTAGCCATCTCAGCGAGTGCGATAGATTTTGACATGAAATTTAGGTATTCTTTGTGTTTTGGAAGGGTGGAATTCAAACTTGCTTTTGCATTTCAAATTTGAATTCAAACTTGAATTTAGAAAATTCAATAGTTATAAAATTATAATTCACTATAAACAGAGGTTATAATGAGTGATGAGTTAACTATTGGATAATAGTATATGACATCATAATAAAAAATAAGCATTAAATAAATAAGTGGAATTATACTCCATAATTCATTATTATAAAGGAATTTCTATTTTCGTGCCCTTCGTTCCTTAGTTGTACTCACTTTTCCCAAGTCGCTTAGCTTTTCTTCAATTTTTCCCATCTCCTATTATGAAACTTTCGCACAGTATGAAACTTGCTGTATGTCAGCCTTGCCGATAGATGCTGACAAGTGGGGCCACATTCAGTCAGGTCCCATAGTGGACCCTCGCCGTGACGTGCTGACAAGTGGGGCTGCGGTCTGTCAGGTCTCGTAGTGTACCCTTGACGTTACATGCTGACAAGTGGGGTCGTGTTAAGTTGGTTCCCGTAGTGGACACCTCTCTCCACTTATCCAAATCAGCATGGAACCCATAGCTTATCCACGTGAGCGTCGAACCCATAGCTTATCCATGTGAGCCAGCCCCACACTTGCGCCCGTGCCCTTGCCTACCCTTTCTTCTTCTTCTCTAGCGTCGGCGGACCTTCTCCGGTGACGACAACCCTTTGTCGAGCTTCACTTCAGCCTCCCGTTCATCCTGGCCACAGTATGGTGCCGTCCCGTTGACCTGTATGAAGGATGACAATGGCAACCGTGCACAGAGAAGGTTAGATCTCACAACAAAATGTTCCTATTAGACGGGGTGCTTGCTCCGGCGAGCCGTTCAGATGATTTAATTGGTTTATCGAGTTAAGGTCTCGGCTGTAATCAAGTGAAAGAGTGTTTATAATTAAACATTAGGGAGATAGATGTATAATAGGTAAGAAAATTACACAACTCTTGAACACTTTCAAATTAAAAATATATACAATTCTTAATGTACAAGAGTATTTATAATTGACACAACTATTGAACACTTTCAAATTAAAAAAGTATACATCTCTTAATGTACAAGAGTGTTTATAATTGACACAACTCTAGAACACTTTCAAATTAAAAAATTATACAGCTCTTAATGTAAAAGAGTGTTTATAATTGACACAACTCTTGAACACTTCAAAATTAATTAAATTATACAACTCTTAATGTAAAAGAGTGATTATAATTCACACAATTCTTGAACACTTTGAAATTAAAAAAAATTGTACAGCTCTTAATGTAAATGTAAGATCCCTCCTTTGTAAAGGAAAAGGATCCCTGTGATTGCAATGCTAGTCCCTGGATCATTGCTAGCATCCACAGTTTAAGATGAAGTACACAGATACAAAGGTCATTTATTACATCCATTCCAGAGATAAAACATAGTCTTTTACAACTCAAGGCCACATGCCTAATACAAGAGTTTTTGGAATAAGTAAATAAACATAAGTCTTCATCTTCATGTGCCACAGGAAAGCATGTTGAGTGTAGACTCATGACACCTAATCATCATCGGAGTAACCTGCAACATCACAAGTTACAGCCACAGTGGGTCAATACTTTGGAATAGTATTGGCAAGTGATACCTTAGTAAATTTTAAGTGGACTATATTACTATATGCAATTTGGCTAAGTGTAGCTTGGCTTGCTTTGCTCAAAATAGGTTTTTCCTATTAGTTGAAATCACTAAGTTTTTCTTTGTCAAAACATTTCCCAAGAATCCACCAATAGACATTGGGGTCCTTCACCCTTGTTTCCCACAAGTTTTTACTTAGAAGTTGGAGTGATGAGATTATTGATAGCTTCCATGTCTTGATGCTCAAGTTGTCCATTGCCATGGACTTAGCTAATTACTTAGATTTTTCCATCTGCAGAGGTTGTGCACTTTCCCCACCAGACTTGGTTTCCCAAGACAGGACCTTTCAGAAGCCTTTCCTTAGACCAAATGGACGCGCTCCAACCTATCATTCCCACTACCACCAACTGTCCAAATGGCTAAGTTCTAGAAACTTATGTGATCCAGGCAGAGCCCATATTGCCAAGTGGCTGCACTATAAGCTTCTCAACCATGGCCTCTAAAATCCCTTTGTGCCTGGGTGGCATACCACAAGTGAGATACACAAGGTAAACCATGTCCATGGCCTTGTGTAACCACTCAACCAAAAACCACCATTCAAGTCCCATTCCACCCAGGAGGTTCATTGACTTAGTTGTTTTATTAAGAAAACATAAGTCCAAAGACATAGAAATATTTTCATCATAGCATGTATATACTTTACCAACCCTTGTTTGCTACTACCTAGGCTAAGCATGGCATAGTAACTTAACTTAGGAAATTTCCTAGCAATGCTACACTACTTAGGATTTCCCAGCATAGCATTTGGCAAAATAATAACATGCAAGACTTAGCAAAATATTTCTAATGCTTGTAAAAAATATAGGGATGGAAATATTCATGAAGTATCACTTGCCTTGGTAATGGGGAGAGTAGCACTCTTCACAATCACAATCACTAGCACCAAAATCTACATAAAAATTGGTAGCACAAAATTACACACAATTCATATACAAACATAAATATATGCATGCATGCAAAATGCTAAGTGATGATTTTTAAAACTCCACCCAGCAAGTGCACAGTACTGAACCAATACCAAGTTAAAAACTTGCCAAACCAAACTTATTTAGCACTAAAACTAATTACTAAACAAATTCTATACTCAAAATAGTCCTAAACAAGTTTCTGCATAAAAAATCATTTTAACAGAAACTTTTTACTAAACACATTGCATAAACAGAAAGGGCTTGTCTCCCTGATTCCAACGATATAAAATTTGCAAAAATCTAACGTGGGAATCAAAAGTTATAGCCATTTAAATTTTTGATCTAAATATGATTTCAAATCTGTTTTTGAATCAAACCCTAGCCACGTGTCTTAACCCTACTGGCGCGTACCGGTTTGGACGGATCGAGCTCTGCGGGCCGTAGGATCTAAGTCAGATCTGGTGGCTCAGATGCGCGCTTACCTCTTCGCTTAAGTTCTAATTTCAGCCGCAGGATCTGCATCTAACGATTCTAATCGCTTTGACCAATTACGAGCGGCGCTAGCGGCGGCGACTGGCGGCGGCGTGCGTGTCAGAAGCGGCGCTGGTGTTCTAGGTTGCCCGGGGAAGAAAGGGTGTGCTTACCAGAACCGCAGGGGGCTGCTGATGCTCAAGGTGGCGATGGTTTGGGAAGGGGCGCACGGGTACGGTCGCTGGGGCTCGTCGGAGTTGCGGGCGGCGTCTGTCGCTTGCAGTCGAGGTTGTTGCCGAGGTGTGGCGTCGCCCTAGCACGAACCAGAGGGGTCAGGAGATGCACAAGACGAAGGCGAACATTCTCGTATGAAAGAGGGGGCAAGGGGCGCTCGGGTTTTACCTCAATTGATCGTCGGAGTCAAGCGGCGGCGCAGTCGGTTGCAGGCACGAACGGGGACGACGGCCTGGGTCACGAGAATGCAAACGAAGGGTATCAAGAGGTGCGCAAGATCAAGCTGGGCGCGATTGTTTGAACCAGAGAAAGGGGGGCGGTCGAGGCTCACCGGAATTAGTCGCCGGAGTCGTCAGTACTACGGGGTTTCGGGGTTAAATGCGCGCAACCTGGTGGAGGAGTGAGTGAGGAGAGTGGGGGAAAATGGCCGCGGCGGGGTGTGGTTTAAATAGGCTCAAGCGCGACAGGAAACAATTGCGGCATCAAGGCTAATTACGCCGCGCCATTACCGGCATCAACAGCAGCGGCGACGTGGTCTGCGGGCGTGTTTTGGGGAAGAAGGTGTGACGTGGAGAGGGCCACCAGTCAGCGAGTGCTACGGAGAGGGGGTGGGGTCCGAGTGTCAGCGTCAGTGTGGGTGCGTCTGCGCATGCGAGCGAGCGAGAGAGTGGCCGGGTGGGCTAGTTGGGCCGGTTCTGTTGCTGGGCTAGAATAGGAGCGCCTGGCCCTTTTCTTTTGTTTAATCCTTTTCTTTTTCTGTTTCGATTTTCAGGAATGATTTTTAAATGAATTCAAACTCCTTTTGAATTCAAATCTTATTAGGGTTTTGTAGTGTGCAATAGTCTCAAATCTAGGCATGAAACCAAGTGGTTACTTTGGTAAAGGCTTGGTCATTTTGGAGAAACAAAATAACAGGAACTCTGCACTTGTTTGCAAATGTTTGAAAAATGGTTTTTGAAACCATTACCATTTTTGTAGAGCTTGTTTCAAATCCACACTCAATCCATTCAACAAGGTAGACAAACAATCTAAGCTTAAAACATTCAAACTCTCAAATGGGGATGGCCATTTGATTTAAGTTTGCTCACATAAAATGATAGCACTATGTGCTTCTGTTTTCCTGAAATGAGTTTTGAAATTGATCTCCATTCTATATGCATGCATGAATGATATGCAATCTTTGAAATCATGATTTTAGGGATGTTACAATCTAACCCCCTTAAGGTGAATCTCTCCCTCGAGATTCGGATTCTGGCTAGCAAATAGGTGAGGGTGGTCTTTCCGAAGATCATCTTCTCTTTCCCGTGTTGCTTCCTCTTCGGAATGATGATTCCACTGCACTTTGCAAAACTTGATAGTATTTGTCCTTGTGACTCTTTCTGCAGTCTCAAGAATCTTGATAGGTTTCTCTTCATAAGTGAGATCACTTTCTAGTTGAACCTCCTCCAAAGGTATAGTATCCTTCAAAGAAGTTTCTTCCATTTCTGGGTGACATTTCTTAAGATGACTCACATGAAACACATTATGGACAGCTGATAGAGATTCTGGAAATTCAATTTCATAGGCAACTTCTCCTTTGCGACTCAAGATCTTGAATGGCCCAACATATCTTGGTGCCAACTTTCCTTTGACTCCGAATCTCTTCACTCCACGAAGTGGTGATACTCTAAGATAAGCTCTATCGCCCACTTCGTAGGTGACTTCTCTACGCTTGGGATCTGCATAGCTTTTCTATCGGGACTGTGCTATCTTCAACCTGTCCTTAACCATTTTGACCTTCTCTTCGGCTTCTTTGATAAGATCTGGCCCGAATAAACTTCTTTCTCCCACACCATTCCATAATAATGGGGTGGTACACTTTCTTCCGTAGAGAAACTCAAACGGTGCCATCTCAATGCTGGCTTGATATCTATTGTTATAAGAAAATTCTGCGTAAGGCAGACTTTCATCCCAGCTGGCTCCATAGTCTAGGGCACATGCCCTCAACATGTCTTCCAGAATTTGATTAGTCCTTTCCGTTTGTCCATCGGTTTGAGGATGAAAAGAAGTACTGAATTCCAATCTCGTTCCCAATGACTCATGTAGCTGTCTCCAAAAATGGGAAGTGAATTGAGTTCCCCTATCAGATACAATACTCTTGGGAACACTATGTAGACATACAATTCTACTCATGTAGATTTTGGCTAACTTGGCACTTGTATAAGTTGTCTTCACGGGTATGAAATGAGCCACTTTAGTTAGGCGATCCACTACTACCCATATGGAATCATATCCTGATCTGGTCCTTGGTAGTCCGGTAATGAAATCCATACCAATATTGTCCCACTTCCAATCAGGAATAGGGAGTGGTTGGAGCAAACCTGCTGGTTTCTGATGCTCCGCTTTTACTCTACTACACACATCACACAACGCAATATGTTCGGCGATGTCCCTCTTGAGATTATTCCACCAAAATCTTTCTTTCATGTCCATGTACATTTTGGTGTTACCCGGGTGAATAGAATATGAAGAGTTGTGTGCTTCTTGCAGAATCAGTTTCCACAACTCCGGATCTTGTGGAACACAGATACGTTTCCCATTCCATAAAGTACCATGTTCGTATTCATGGAAATTTTTAGCCTTCCCTTGGCCAATCTTTTCCTTAATCTCTTCAATTTCCTTATCAGTCTCCTGAGCTTCTCGAATCTTGTCTAACAAAGTGGGTTGAACATCTAGAGACATGAGATGTCCTTCAGGCACAATCTCCAATCTGAGTTCTCTGAATTGGGTACACAAATCATCTGGCAATTCTCCTTTGGTAAGGCCATTTACAAATACCTTACGACTTAGAGCATCTGCTACAACATTTGCTTTACCGGGGTGGTATTGCAAACTTAAGTCATAATCCTTGATAAGCTCTAACCATCTTCTTTGTATCATATTGATTTCCTTCTGGGTGAAAATATACTTCAAACTTTTATGATCCGTGAACACTTCACAACGCTTTCCCAAAAGGTAATGTCTCCATGTTTTGAGTGCATGGACGACAGAGGCTAACTCCAAATCATGAGTAGGGTAGTTTACTTCATGAGTTTTGAGTTGTCTCGACGCATAAGCTACAACTTTACCATCTTGCATAAGTACTGCACCCAAACCTTGATGAGATGCATCACAATATACTTGGAAATCCTTTTCCAAATTTGGTAGACATAGAACTGGTGCTATCACAAGTCTCTTCTTCAACTCCTGAAAGCTGACTTCACAACCTTCAGACCAAGCAAACTTCTTGTCTTTCTTTAATAATTCAGTCATTGGCTTAGCAACCTTTGAGAAATTTTCAATGAACCTTCTGTAGTAACCTGCTAAGCCAAGGAAACTGCGAACTTCTTTCACGTTCTTGGGAGATTCCCATTCAGTCACAGCTAAAACCTTAGCAGGATCAACTGCTACACCATCATTTGTCATAACATGACCAAGAAAACCAACTTCCTCTAACCAGAACTCACACTTGCTGAATTTGGCATAAAGTTTATGCTCTCTTAACTTCTCAAGTATCAAATGCAAATGTCCTTCATGTTCTTCTTTGCTCTTGGAGTAGACTAAGATGTCATCGATGAAAACGACAACAAACTTGTCAAGGAATTCCATAAACACTTTGTTCATCATATTCATGAAGTATGCTGGAGAATTGGTTAAGCCGAAAGGCATTACGGTATACTCATACAATCCATACCTTGTTGTGAATGCTGTTTTAGGTATGTCTTGCTCTCTTATCTTGAGTTGAAAATAGCCTGACCTTAGATCAATCTTTGAGAACACACATGCTCCTTCAAGCTGATCAAATAAGTCGTTGATTCTAGGCAAAGGATATTTGTTCTTAATAGTTACCTCGTTGAGTGAACGGTAATATATGCATAACCTTTGACTTCTGTCTTTCTTCTCCACAAACAAGACTGGGGCTCCCCAAGATGAAGAACTTGGTTTAATAAATCCTTTCTACAACTGTTCTCCTAGTTGCTTCTTAAGCTCTTTCAGTTCATCAACTGACATTTTATATGGTCTCTTTGCTATTGGTCCAGAACCTGGTACCAAATCTATCAGAAACTCCACATCTCTATCTGGTGGCATTCCCGGAAATTCTTCCGGAAATACATCCGCATACTCACACACAATTGGCACACTGTCCATGCTAACCCCCTTAAGAGAATTTAGCTTACTTCCTTTGGATTCAAAGTTTGACTTGAATTTAATTCTTTTTCTTTTCGGGGTTGTGAGTGCCACAGTACGATTAGCACAATCTAGTACTCCTTCATACTTAGCCATCCAATCCATTCCCAATATTATGTCCAGTCCTTGGGAATCTAGGATTATCAGACTCACTGGAAACTTATGTTTTCCAAATTCTATTACTAGATCCCGGCATCCAAGACTTACTATCATTTCTCCACCCGGAGAACTAACTTTTATTGGACACCCAATGTTTTCAGACGGAAACCCATTTCTATCAACAAATGCCTTTGATATGAATGAATGCGATGCACCAGTATCAAAGAGTACAAATGCTGGAATGGAATTGAGTCTGAACTTACCAGCAACAGCGTCACGCTCCTCATAGACCTCCTCCACACTGATGTGGTTCACCTGTCCTTTCTGGAAAGGATTAGGCTTGACAGGTCCTTCAACTTTCTTTTCGGGGCACTCATTTGCATAGTGTCCCATCTTCTTGCATTTGAAGCACTCAACCTGACTGATGTCTCTCTTAGCAGGATGACTTCCACTCCCACTACCATTACCACTGTGGTGGTTCTTATGTCCACTCTTGTGGTTCTTGTATTTGTCATTGTCATGACTGCGATGATGCTTGTTGTCATGACGGTTGTGGTTGTGGTGCTTGTTGAATTTCCCATGCTTGTGGGATCCTGAGCTTCCACTGTCATCATAGTGAGATCGTTTGTGAGACGATCCCGAGCTGTGCTTGTCAGAGTGCTTTCTCTTTCTACTCTCGACTTGCTTCATTTTGTTCTCCAATATAGCAGCCTTGTCACAGAGCGACTGATAAGTGGGAACATACGCCACAGCCAGCTGCAGATTCAGCTCATCATTCAAGCCGTCCAGAAATTTTTCCTTTCTCTTGGCATCTGTGTCAACCTCATCTGGTGCATAACGCGCCAGATTGTTGAACTCTTCAATGTATTCAGCCACGCTGCGGTGGCGCTGCTTCAGATTGTGGAACTCTTTCTTTTTCAGGCTCATTATTCCTGATGAGATATGAGCAGTGCGAAAGCCATCCTCAAAGATAGCCCAAGTCACCTCATCTATAGGAGTGGTGATTTGGAAGTTGTCCCACCAAGTGGCGGCTGGCCCTTCCAGCAGATGTGCTGCAAATCTGACCTTTTCAGCATCCGTGCAGCCCACGGTTACTAAGTCCTTGTTTACAGAACATAGCCAATCATTGGCCACCATGGGATCAGTTGTCCCCGAGAACTTAGCTGGCCTCAATCGCAGAAATCTGGTCAGCATATCAAAGCCAGGAGGGTTGTTGTTGTTATTGTTGTTATTGTTGGGGTTGTTGTTGTTGTTGTTGTTGTTGTTGTTGTTGTTTTGGTTATGAATGAATGTTGTCATCATCTGCATGAGCTGTGTTTGAGCAGTCATCATTTGCTGCATTTCTGGTGTGATGTTGTTGTTGTTGGGGTTGGGGTTTGCGCGACGGGGAGGCATCTGTGGTTTGTTCAAATAGAGATAAGAATGAGATACACATAAATGTTTTCATGCACATTACATCACATAAGCAAACACATAGCATGCAACACAAGATAAAAGTTCAACAACAAGATAACAAGTTCACAAAGTAAAACACACAAGTGACAAACCATCCACATGTCGGATGGTCCAATAACAAGTTCACAAATAACAAGTACGATAATAAAAGATAAACGAGTAGTCAAGTCTACTCATCAGCATCAATCTCCTCCTCGACAAAGGTAAGACCTGCGTTCTCCATCGCAGTCTTGTTCTCCTCAATGGTAGTGGTCAAGGACTCAATCTTGGCCTTGAGAGCCCTCTTCTGGGAACGAAGCCTCTCTATCACCGTCTGCTGCTGCTCTAGCTCGAAGTCCTTGGACTGCAGTCCTTCAGTCATGTCCCGGATCTTCTTGTTCCTATCCTGGACACGTTTCTCATGACTCTTGAACTTCCGGTCCTGGGTCTCGAACTTCGCCTCCATTTCCTTGACTATCTCGTCCTGCTGCGAGAAGAGCTTGTCCTTCTCGCGAAGCTGCACCTGGAGCTCGTCATTACTGAGCATGACATTGGTCCTGTCCATGTCCACGTGCCTAATGAGAGACTCTAAGTCCTGGAGATACAGACGTATCGGCTCTGCTGCGTCCCTCGAGTCGTCCTCGAAGTCGATGGACTCTCCATCCTCATCACGTCTTCCGAAGACGTGGAAGTGGGTGCCTCTAACCTGTCGGGAGTGCCGGCCTAGCAGACGTCCTATCAGGTCCTACATGACTACCTCCATGCCTCTCTCCCTGTCATCGTGCATAAGCTTGAAGACGATGGCCTCCGTAGTAGGCTCTGTCTGGCGTCCGGGCTGGTTCACCTTGAAGCCCCAGAGGTCCTTCCTCTCGAACTTGGTGAGTGGGTGCACCATGATGGTGGGAAGAGGGAGATTGAGCAAGGTGGTAAGCTCAACGATATGAGGACCAAAGCGGGTAACCTGGAACTCCTCAACAGTGCTGATGGTAATAGGCATCTATTTATAGGATAGAAAAGTTAGAACAACACAATTTAAGATAAAACAAAGCCAAACATCTCATACATAACCTTGGAACACAAAATCACACAAGTCATGCATACATGAATCCATTACATCAACCAAGGTCCAAACTTATTTAAGGTATCATTTTGGAAAAATAAGGTGATAGGTGGTGGTCCAACTAACGAAGTGCGTTTACAATCCTATCTCACTGGATCTGTTGGCTAACACAATGTTCCTAGAGGCAATCAGCCTATCTTGCTCACATGATTCCATAACTAAGTCTATAATATATCCTCTTAAGGTTTGGTTGGTGGCTTCCAACTCTTGGGTATGTTCCTTCTCTTTCTCTAAGTCTTTTTGGAGGTTGAGCATTCTGCACTTGACTCTAGCACAAAGTTCTTTGATAGTCCTCCAAGCTGCTTCTCTTGCTGACTCAAAGAATGTCGTATGCACCACAGTGTTGGTGTACATGCAGAATCCTTTTTCTTTGTGGTTGTCTTCCTTGTTTTTGTACAAGTGAAGTTGCACCCACCAGTACTCAACTCCTTCATCCATCACTGGAAAGCCTTTGTACACAGCTGCAGCATGAAACTCAGTCTCACACTCCAAGGTCATGGTCATGAGTGGTCCTTTATTTACAGCTTCGTTGATGGAGTTCATCTACAAATAGAGATGAGAATGAGAAGATTAGAAAAGTTTACGAGAAGAATAGACAAGTGTAGAAGTAGTTGAAATTTTTTCCTTAGTGGTTTCCAATCCTAGGGTCATAATCCTACAGGCAACATAGTGCTCTGATACCATCTAGAAGATCCCTCCTTTGTAAAGGAAAAGGATCCCTGTGATTGCAATGCTAGTCCCTGGATCATTGCTAGCATCCACAGTTTAAGATGAAGTACACAGATACAAAGGTCATTTATTACATCCATTCCAGAGATAAAACATAGTCTTTTACAACTCAAGGCCACAGGCCTAATACAAGAGTTTTTGGAATAAGTAAATAAACATAAGTCTTCATCTTCATGTGCCACAGGCAAGCATGTTGAGTGTAGACTCATGACACCTAATCATCATCGGAGTAACCTGCAACATCACAAGTTACAACCACAGTGGGTCAATACTTTGGAATAGTATTGGCAAGTGATACCTTAGTAAATTTTAAGTGGACTATATTACTATATGCAATTTGGCTAAGTGTAGCTTGGCTTGCTTTGCTCAAAATAGGTTTTTCCTATTAGTTGAAATCACTAAGTTTTTCTTTGTCAAAACATTTCCCAAGAATCCACCAATAGACATTGGGGTCCTTCACCCTAGTTTCCCACAAGTTTTTACTTAGAAGTTGGAGTAATGAGATTCTTGATAGCTTCCATGTCTTGATGCTCAAGTTGTCCATTGCCATGGACTTGGCTAAGTACTTAGATTTTTCCATCTGCAGAGGTTGTGCACTTTCCCCACCAGACTTGGTTTCCCAAGACAAGACCTTTCAGAAGCCTTTCCTTAGACCAAATGGACGCGCACCAACCTATCATTCCCACTACCACCAACTGTCCAAATGGCTAAGTTCTAGCAACTTATGTGATCTAGGCAGAGCCCATATTGCCAAGTGGCTGCACTATAAGCTTCTCAACACTTGGCCTCTAGAATCCCTTTGTGCCTGGGTGGCATACCACAAGTGAGATACACAAGGTAAACCATGTCCATGGCCTTGTGTAACCACTCAACCAAAAACCACCATTCAAGTCCCATTCCACCCAGGAGGTTCATTGACTTAGTTGTTTTATTAAGAAAACATAAGTCCAAAGACTTAGAAATATTTTCATCATAGCATGTATATACTTTACCAACCCTTGTTTGCTACTACCTAGGCTAAGCATGGCATGGTAACTTAACTTAGGAAATTTCCTAGCAATGCTACACTACTTAGGATTTCCCAACATAGCATTTGGCAAAATAATAACATGCAAGACTTAGAAAAATATTTCTAATGCTTGTACAAAATATAGGGATGGAAATATTCATGAAGTATCACTTGCCTTGGTAATGGGGAGAGTAGCACTCTTCACAATCACAATCACTAGCACCAAAATCTACACAAAAATTGGTAGCACAAAATTACACACAATTCATATACAAACATAAATATATGCATGCATGCAAAATGCTAAGTGATGATTTTTAAAACTCCACCCAGCAAGTGCACAGTACTGAACCAATACCAAGTTGAAAACTTGCCAAACCAAAATTATTTAGCACTAAAACTAATTACTAAACAAATTCTATACTCAAAATAGTCCTAAACAAGTTTCTGCATAAAAAATCATTTTAACAGAAACTTTTTACTAAACACATTGCATAAACAGAAAGGGCTTGTCTCCCTGATTCCAACGATATAAAATTTGCAAAAATCTAACGTGGGAATCAAAAGTTATTGCCATTTCAATTTTTGATCTAAATCTGATTTCAAATCTGTTTTTGAATCAAACCCTAGCCACGTGTCTTAACCCTACTGGCGCGTACCGGTTCGGATGGATCGAGCTCTGCGGGCCGTAGGATCTAAGTCAGATCTGGTGGCTCAGATGCGCGCTTACCTCTTCGCTTAAGTTCTAATTTCAGCCGCAGGATCTGTATCTAACGATCCTAATCGCTTTGACCAATTACGAGCGGCGCTAGCGGCAGTGACTGGCGGCGGCGAGCCTGTCAGCAGCGGCGCTGGCGTTCTAGGTTGCCTGGGGAAGAAAGGGTGTGCTTACCAGAACCGCAGGGGGCTGCTGATGCTCAAGGTGGCGAAGGTTTGGGAAGGGGCGCACGGGTACGGTCGCTGGGGCTCGTCGGAGTTGCGGGCGGCGTCTGTCGCTTGCAGTCGAGGTTGTTGCCGAGGTGTGGCGTCGCCCTAGCACAAACCAGAGGGGTCAGGAGATGCACAAGACGAAGGCGAACATTCTCGTATGAAAGAGGGGGCAAGGGGTGCTCGGGTTTTACCTCAATTGATCGTCGGAGTCAAGCGGCGGCGCAGTCGGTTGCAGGCACGAACGGGGACGACGGCCTGGGTCACGAGAATTCAAACGAAGGGTATCAGGAGGTGCGCAAGATCAAGCTGGGCGTGATTGTTTGAACCAGAGAAAGGGGGGCGGTCGAGGCTCACCGGAATTAGTCGCCGGAGTCGTCAGTACTGCGGGGTTTCGGGGTTAAATGCGCGCAGCCTGGTGGCGGAGTGAGCGAGGAGAGTGGGGGAAAATGGCCGCGGCGGGGTGTAGTTTAAATAGGCTCAAGGGCGACAGGAAACACTTGCGGCATCAAGGCTAATTACGCCGCGCCATTACCGCCATCAACAGCAGCGGCGACGTGGTCTGCGGGCGTGTTTTGGGGAAGAAGGTGTGACGTGGAGAGGGCCACCAGTCAGCGAGTGCTACGGAGAGGGGGTGGGGTCTGAGTGTCAGCGTCAGTGTGGGTGCGTCTGCGCGTGCGAGCGAGCGAGAGAGTGGCCAGGTGGGCTAGTTGGGCCGGTTCTGTTGCTGGGCTAGAATAGGAGCACCTGGCCCTTTTCTTTTGTTTAATCCTTTTCTTTTTCTGTTTTGATTTTCAGGAATGATTTTTAAATGAATTCAAACTCCTTTTGAATTCAAATCTTTTTGGGGTTTTGTAGTGTGCAACAGTCTCAAATCTAGGCATGAAACCAAGTGGTTACTTTGGTAAAGGCTTGGTCATTTTGGAGAAACAAAATAACAGGAACTTTGCACTTGTTTGCAAATGTTTGAAAATTGGTTTTTGAAACCATTACCATTTTTGTAGAGCTTGTTTCAAATCCACACTCAATCCATTCAACAAGGTAGACAAACAATCTAAGTTTAAAACATTCAAACTCTCAAATGGGGATGGCCATTTGATTTAAGTTTGCTCACATAAAATGATAGCACTATGTCCTTCTGTTTTCCTGAAATGAGTTTTGAAATAGATCTCAATTCTATATGCATGCATGAATGATATGCAATCTTTGAAATCATGATTTTAGGGATGTTACAGTAAAAGAGTGTTTATAATTGACACAACTCTTCAACATTTTCAAATTAAAAACATTATACAGCTCTTACTGTAAAAGATTTTTGATAATTGGCACAACTCTTAAACACTTTCAAATTAAAAAAAATTATACAACTCTTAATGTAAAAGAGTGTTTATAATTGACACAACTCTTGAACACTTTCAAATTGAAACAATTATACAACTCTTAATGTAAAAAAGTGTTTATAATTGACACAACTCTTGAACACTTTCAAATTAAAAAAATTATACAACTCTTAATGTAAAGAGTGTTTATAATTTACACAACTGTTGAACACTTTCAAATTGAAAAAATTATATAACTCTTAATGTAAAAGAGTGATTATAATTGACACAACTCTTGAACACTTTGAACTTAAAAAAATTGTACAACTCTTAATGTAAAAGAGTGTTTATAATTGACACAACTCTTGAACACTTTCAAATTAAAAACATTATACAACTCTTACTGTAAAAGATTTTTGATAATTGACACAACTCTTGAACACATTCAAATTAAAAAAATTTATACAAATCTTAATGTAAAAGAGTGTTTATAATTGACACAACTCTTGAACACTTTCAAATTGAAACAATTATACAACTCTTAATGTAAAAAAGTGTTTATAATTAACACAACTCTTGAACACTTTCAAATTAAAAAAAATTACACAACTCTTAATGTAAAGAGTGCTTATAATTTACATAACTCTTGAACACTTTCAAATTGAAAAAATTATACAACTCTTAATGTAAAAGAGTGTTTATAATTGGCACAACTCTTGAACACTTTCAAATTATAGCATCCTAAGAAAATCTTGAGAGTTTACCATTTTTAGAGCGTGAAAAGTGATCCCTAATCTTGCGTATACGAAAATTATAAACCTTTAAACACTGTGAAATCGCACTTAATACGTGATAATGATGTGCTAAGAAAATCTTGAGAGATTTTATCATTTTCATAGAATGTAATGCATAAACTTGCATATGGCATAAATTATACACCTTTGAACTCTTTGAAATTGCACTTAGGACATGATAATGTTGTGCTAATAAAATCCTGATCATTTATCATTTTCATGGAGTGAAATATAATGCAAAAATTATAAACCTTTGAACACTTTCGCTTCGAACCGGTGCAAACTCGTTATTTTGCATGGATAGAGGGTGCCCCCTGATACCTTCGATTCGGATTACGGATGTAGTATAGCTCTTTTTCCCTAGTATACCTAGGTTTGTCGAATCCTTGGGAAGCAGAAAGCAAAGTGAGATTACTTAAATGGACCTTCGAGAGTTTTAGAATTCCTTTAGTGTTTTCACCAGACCAAGAGTTTGTGATATTTTTGTTGTTGTTGACGATGGAGAGAGAAGGCCTAGGGTCTTTGGTTTTCACCAGTAGTTGTGCAAAACATCCGATGGGAATAATAGATAATAATAAAGTATGCATGTAATTGTTAGAGCAAGATAATTATATGTGGGAAGTGCATCCATAAATGTTATCGCCTCCGCAACCGCTTATAGCAATAACCTACTAGGATTATCCATTTAAGAAAGAGAACTAATGATATGCATCATGATGTCACCGTTAATCCCAAGTCAGTTCCTCACATACATCCGTACTACCCCTTCTGTCACTGGGGTTCCTATCCTGAAGATTAGTCATTACTCATACTCCCTTTACCTAGATCAATCCTCGGGGTCTTGGGTACCTAACAAGTCCTTAGATTGAGGAAAGAGAGGTTACTACAATCATCATGTCATACAAACTAATACATGATCCCATCTAGGATAAATAACATGCACAAAAGCTACATGGCTAGGCCGAAGCCCTTAGCCCAAGGAGAATTACTCACACATAGAGATGAAATCGACAATCATAAACATTGTAATAGAGATCATAAGGTTGATAGCAAATAGTCTTACAATGTTGCCAATTGGAGAAGATATCTACTATTACATGTGGTGGAAGATGGCTCTGGTGGTGGAGAAGGGTTTAGAGGTTTAGATCTAGATTTATTCCTCCGGCATGGCGGCTTTTGGTGGCAGGGAGAGTTGAGGTCAAACAGAAGCGATGTTTCCCGTCGCCCGAAGCCTCTTTATATAGGGGTCCCTTCACGAAAGTTGTTTTGTTTGACCTAATGAGGTCGGTCCAACTATACAGCCAGAACTATACGGCTGGATTAAAATTCCCGCTGTATAGTTGGTCGTTAAAGCTTCAACATTAACTTCACGGATCTAGGTTTCTTTGACGTGTTGGAAATCTCGTATATTTGGCATTTATGTAGTGATTTCAATCATCATACATCATTATCTGCGCAAGGAAAAATAGCAGGAAAGGATTGCATGGCCCTTTGATCATTAGGCATTAGTGGAAAGTTTTAGAGAGATATTTCATGATATATATGAATAATATCTAGTTTAAATGCGGACGTGTATGGATATATTTCACAGCCATCAACCTCCCCAAGCTTAAACTAGATCGTCCTCGAGCAAGAAAACCAAATCAAAAGGGAACTCAGCATTTAAACTAAAATAACAAGATGATC
Organism: Avena sativa; assembly: GCA_916181665.1. NCBI lineage: Eukaryota > Viridiplantae > Streptophyta > Magnoliopsida > Poales > Poaceae > Avena > Avena sativa. Next base: position 46,694,479 of record OV702279.1, on the reverse strand, counting down.
TTACTCATTATTGGTAGTCTCATGTTTCCTCTACTTTATTAATCTGAAAAACTTCAGCATAGATAGAGTAATGGTAAGCATATCATACGGGTTTCATGAATCCTTATAGAGCAGCAAAACTATTGTAAGCATGGATGATTCAAAAAATTAAACTTTATTCCATGTCATGTAATCAACTCATAAGCTTGCCTTTGAACAATAAAGTAGGATCATAGAAAATTGAGGGTGTGAGAGTTTGTCATGAAAAACATATACATTAAAGTATCTCAATTCTCCCACATCAATAAATCAAGACTTTTAAAGCACTACCTTTCTATTCACTGTTCTTCAAGAATTTCAGTTTTTAAGTAATTGAGAGCATGCCAAAGAATTTCATTAGTTTATCGGGTTTGGATGGACACTTATGGAATCACTAAGGTTTTGTTCCTTTTGCATAATGGTTACTCATATCAGCCAGAGGAGTGATTCCATCATGTACAACTACCCAGGAGTTCCAAGAATCTTACGCATCATAGCATTGTTGCTACATATGTTTAATAAACTCATAGCCGAAATATAGGATTTTCGTGCATGAAGATCGTTCGTAGGCTAGCGGAGTTGTTGGCATCCCATGAAGTTTAACACACATAAAGCTATATCATTCTTATAATTCACAAGTCAAACTTTGGCATCCTCACAAAAACCACTAGACATTAATTCAGTTGAACAAATTCTTTCAAAGAGAGCTATCAAGTCAATCATTATTTTCTGTGGTGTTGAGTGTCTCTAGGAATAAGCTTTCAAGACTAAACACTACAACACCCAAGTCTTCAATTGTAAGACTTTTTCTTATTTCAATTATTTAGCAAATTTCTAGGAAAGACTTGGTTTACTACAAGAGATGGAACAAAACATAATCAATTAAATACCCATGCAAACAAAATTTTACTACAATATAGAGGCTCACTCCACATATATAACATATCCACATTACTACTAACTTGCATGGGTTTCTCAAACTTAAAAAGTGGGCAGTCATAAGGCATACCTCTCATGTTTGGTTCCACTTGTCTCTTCCCTTTTTATTTGTTTCTTGGAAACTCAAAGTCAATCACTCTCCTGCAAATTTATGAGAACTTCGAGGCAAAAAGAAAAAGAGAGAGGGGAAATAAAGATAAATGGATAAATCTTTTTGTGGTTTTTGAGAAGGGGAATTAAAGAATAGAAAATTGGCGGCAAAGCTCGTCTTGAGAATCTCAAACAAAATAAAATAACTAGGATAAAGTGTTGTGAAGGGATACAGGTAGGCTACACTAGCGCAAATCAAAATTTTCTACCGCGTAAACCAGGATTACTGTTGTCATAGATCACGGGATTACCACTAGACGCGCAGTTGCGGAACTTGATGAAGTGCATCGATGCAGTGTAGACGATCTACGTCTCCTCCTTGTTCTCGTCCCACGAGCAGCTCCCCTTGCGTAGCTCATCCAAGTGCCACAAATGCAGCACCTCTGAGGTATCCACACGTGCGGGGTGGAAGCGTCAGGCGCCGGACTGCTAGGTCCGCGCGCGCAACGCATGTGTGAGGAGTGGCGGCTGGGAGGAATGGTCTAACTGGTCAGCACTCCCCACCCTTTCATATATAGGCGTCCCTAGTGGGCTTCTACATTGGCAGCCCATTAGTATCCTAAGCCTGGTCTAACTCGGATCCAATCATCATTAGGCTTCCAGCCCCTTAAATGTGTGACCCTATAGGTTCATATACGTATAGACATGACACGAATACACTTATTCTGTCAATAGTCGGTAGCGGCCTCTAGCAAGATGTTCCAACTCTTAAACACATACAAAGATCATATCGGACGAACCATCACAAGGTTTAGTACATGTATTTCCCTTTGCCTCACGATATTTGGTCTAGCTCCAAGTTTACCTCCCTTTCTCGATACTGTGATTCGGAATCCCTTTACTAGGTTAACTCTTAACCATATGTAGCATGACCATGCATTTCTGGATCCGATCACTCGAGGGGCCCAGAGATATCTCTCTCCAGTAGAGATGGGCAAATCCCATCTTGATTGACCATGCCTTGCAGCATGCTTCAGGACAAACCCGAAAACTACCTTTATAACTACCCAGTTACGGAGCATCGTTTGATAGCCCCAAAGTAAAATAAAATAAATAGAAAACCTCACAAAGCTTTGGCTTTTGCAAGCCCTTCAAATCACTATGGTGGGGGAGAAAAGTTGTAACTCTAGTCCGCAAATTGAGTTGATAAGTTACTTGTGTTGTTTCTCGAAGGATCAGGTCGAGATTATGCATTCCCTCCTTAGTTCCTCCAAGTTCATGGAAATCTTGATATGTAGCAAAACCAGTTTGGTGGCTGCTCCTCCTGATGAGGGACTTCTTTCTCCTCTTGGTCCTCATCCTCCTCCGGAATCTCCTCCAAGGGTTGGCGTTTCTCAACCTGTAAGTTATAAACCACACGTCCATCCCTGATAGAGAAAAGACCATTAGGCAAAGGAGCGGGGTAGAGACGCCCAGCTCTAGCAATATGCAGATAATAAACACCACCTCTCCTGGTGAGCATTCCACAAGACCTCAAAGTAGAGAAACCAACACATCGCTCACCTAGTACCGGTTGTAACTCACTTAGGTCGATTCCTAGGACATTAGCGAGCACGGTGATGACTCCTCCACAAGTGATTGGTCCTTGGCTTTGGTGGGTGTAAGATCCCTCCTTTATAAAGGAAAAAGGATCCCTGTGATTGCAATGCTAGTCCCTAGATCAATGCTAGCATCCACAGTTTAAGATGAAGTACACAGATAGAAAGGTCATTTATTACATCCATTCCAGAGATAAACATAGTCTTTACAACTCCAAGGCCATAGGCCTAATACAAGAGTTTGAATAAGTAAATAAACAAAAGTCTTCATCTTCATGTGCCACAGGCAAACATGTTGAGTGTAGACTCATGACACCTAATCCTCATCAGAATAACCTGCAACATCACAAGTTACAGCCACAGTGGGTCAATACTTTGGAATAGTATTGGCAAGTGATACCTTAGTAAATTTTAAGTGGACTAGATACTATATGCAATTTGGCTAAGTGTAGCTTGGCTTGCTTTGCTCAAAATAGGTTTTTCCTATTAGTTGAAATCACTAAGTTTTTCTTTGTCAAAACTTTTCCCAAGGAACCACCAATAGACATTGAGGTCCTTCACCCTTGTTCACCCACAAGTTTTTACTTAGAAATTGGGATGAGGAGATTCTTGATAGCTTCCATGTCTTGATGCTCAAGTTGTCCATTGCCATGGACTTGGCTAAGTACTTAGATTTTTCCATATACAGAGGTTGTGCACTTTCCCCACCAGACTTGGTTTCACCAAGACAGGACCTTTCAGAAGCCTTCCCTTAGACCAAATGGACGCGTTCCAACCTATCATCCCATTACCACCAACTGTCCAAATGGCTAAGTTCTAGCAACTTATGTGATCCAGGCAGAGCCCATATTGCCAAGTGGCTGCACTAGAAGCTTCTTAACACTTGGCCTCTAAAATCTCTTTGTTCCTGGGTGGCTTACCACAAGTGAGATACACAAGGTAAACCATAGAGATGGGCCTTGTGTAACCACTCAACATAAACCTTTCCTTCCATTCCACCCAGGTGTTTCATTAACTTAGTTGTTTTATTAGGCAAAACACAAGTCCAAAGGACTTAGAAATATTTTCATCATAGCTTGTATATATTTCACCAACCCTTGGTTGCTACTAGCTAGGCTAAGCATGGCATAGATAGTAACTTAACTTAGAAATTCCCTAGCATTTCTACAACTACTAGGATTTCCCAACATGGCATATAAGCAAAATATAGCATGCAAGTCTAACAAAATATCTCTAATGCTTAGTAGAAAACATAGGAATGATAATATTCATGAAGTTCCACTTGCCTTGGTAGTTGGGAGAGTAGCACTCCTCACAATCACAATCACTAGCACCAAAATCTACACAAAGTTTGGTAGCAACAAATTACACACAAAACATATACAATCAAAAATATATGCATGCATGCAAGATGGTAAATGATGATTTTTAAAATTCAACCAAGCAAGTAAACAGTACTGATTCACTACCAAGTTAAAAACTTGCCAAACAACCAATATTTATACCCTAAATTATTTCCTAAACAATTCAAAAACTCTAATTAGTCCTACACATGTTTCTACAAATAAAACCCTTTTAACAGAAGCTAAACATTAAACACATTGCATAATTAGAAAGAGCTTGCTCTCCTGATTCCAACGGTATAAAAATTTTCAAATTCTAACGTGGGTATCAAAATTTATAGCTAAAACAAATTTGAACATAAATCAGATTCAAAATCCAGTTTTAAATCTAAACCTAGCCACGCGTCTGTTTCTGATTGGCCCGTACCGGTTCGAGCGGATCAATCTCTGCGAGCCGTAGGATTTAAGTTAGATCTAGTGGCTCAGATGCGCTCGTACCTCTTCGTTTATGTTCTAATCTAAACCGCAAGATCTACATCTAACGGCCATGATCCAGTTGACCACAGACAGGCGGCGCTGGCGCGGCGGCGAGCGTCGGAGCGCTCTGTCAGTGGCGGAGCCGGTGAACTAGGTCGCCCGGGGAGGGGAGAGGATGCTCACCAGGTTCGCAGTGACGAGGAGAAGCTCAACTTGGCGGCGGCTTGGCAAGGGGCGCACGGAGTGGGCTGCGGGAGCTCGTCGGAGTTGCGGGCGGCGTCGGGTTCGAGTTGACGGCGACGTTGGCGACGTTCCTGGTCTCCCTAGCACAAACCAATGGTTTCAGATGATGCACAAGACAGTGGCGAACAACCTCGTGTGAGTCAGAGGTTAAGGGGAACAAGGGACTCACCGAATTTGGTCGCCGGAGTTGAGGTTGTCGTCGAGTGCTTGCGGTGTCGAACGGAACCGACGACCTGGGGCAGTACAGGACAAATCAGTGAGGTCAGGAGGTGCGCAAATAAGTTGCGAAGTGGCTCGTATGAACCAGAGGGGAAGGGGCGCACGGGGCTCACCGGAATCGATCGCCGAAGTGAGCTCTGTCTGCGGCGGCGTGAGGTTGATTGCGGGCAGCCTGGTGGCGGAGAGGTGGTGCTAAGTGAGGGGAAATGGTCGCGAGGGGGAGAGGTTTATATAGCCGGATCTGGGCATGGAGTTACTCGCGGAATCAATGGGAATCAACGCGGCAGTGACTGCGGTGAGTAACGGCGGCGTGAGCGTCGCAGGCGCGCGTGATTGACGAAGATGACGACGTGGTCACGGGTCCACTTGTCATCGAATAAATCAGAGAGGGGGTGGGGTCCTGGCGTCAGCGACTCCGTGTGTGCGTCTGCGAGTGAAAGAGAGAGAGAGGGGACCCGGGTGGCTAGATGGGCTGGATCCGTCGTTGGGCTAGAAGTCTGGCGACGGCCCTTTTCTATTTCCTTTCTCTTTTTCTTTTTCTGTTTTGATTTTCTGGAATGAATTCCAAATGGTTTCAAAAGCTTTTGAATTCAAACTTTTTACAGGATTTTTTAGGGTGCAACATTCACACTTTTGGGCATAAAATCAAGTGGTCACTTTGTATTAGCTTGGTCCCTTTGTTCAAACAAAATAAGCAGTGCTATAGCACAAAATTTGAATAAGTTTTGGAAATAGTTTCTGAATCATATTTGTTTTGTAAAATTTCACCAAACTTCAACAATCAAACACAATAACAAGAGAGCAAGCAAGGATTGGTTTAAAACAAATAACCCTTCAATTGAGAGTGGCATTAGACTAATAGCTGTTCACATAAAATAATGAGCTCATATGCTCCTGTTTTTGAAGTGTTTTGTTTGAAATGAAAAACATATGATCATGGATGCATGGATGATATGCATAAGTTTGAAACATGATTTTAGGGATGTTACAGTGGGATTGGTACTCCAAGTAGCACACAAGAATTGCGCCCAAGTGAAGTAATAAGTTGTCATAGTTGAGAACAGCTTTTGCAAGGACTAAGATGTCCTCCTCATTCAGTCTTGTAAACTCATTGCGTGCGTGCAAGGTGTTAGCAATAACATAGAAAAATAGCGAATAAAAGGATGCTGAATATTCTTCCCTTTGCTGACTCTAGAAGTAAAGCCCGTTCTATTATAACAGAGTTCAGGGGAAGGTTCCATGTCGGTAAAACCTGCGCGCAGAGCATTAGGATCATTGTTGGGTAAACCAAAACAATTGCACCATTCATCAAGTGATAAAGAATAATTATTGTTCATGAGTCGGAAAGAAATTCTATCCTCCCCATGCTGTCAACACCTGGATTTTTAATCCTAGATGCCTGTTATGCCATACATCGCAATCCCAGGATTACCATTTTTGTGAGACATAACAGATTGGTACCATAGTTCATCATCCATTACAAACCATAATAAATGTCTTACAAATAAAGGATCTCATGATCCAGTCTTAATAGAATCAACACAGTGAAATAATATAATAATGGTAGCATGGGCGTAGCTCCATCTTCAGGGTCACAGGCAATGCTGACGATGGGAGATGATCCTAATTGTCGTAGACTTCCTGTTGACCATCATTCTAGTAGTCCTCCTCATAGTCTGGCCATAGTAATATCCAAGGACAAAGCCATGCGTACTATTTAAGTACTTGCAAACTATGACTAACAAGTAAAGTGGTTCAAGTAGGAATCCTAAGCTCTAGATTGTTTTGCAAAAAGCCAGGTTTATCTCTAACTGAGTTTAGAAGTAAAGAAAACTAACTTAATGTTTTTCAACACGTAAGTGGGAACTTAGTTTTCATGTTCACAACCCTATTATGGTCAAGTCAAGTCATGATTCATGTCACAAGTCATTTTGAAAACATCCGACGATGGAACAGTATGGCCACTCCAACTGTCCATAACCACGACCGCGGCTATTCGAATAGTTTGACACTGTGCAGAGGTGGTACACTTTCACCACAACATTCGATACATCTGTCAGGAACATTCCTCAATCACCATACTCAGTATGCGGATAGTCAATCCTAACCTTTCAATTACACACCCTAGTATAGGCACCAACCCTATGAGTTTGGCCTCCCAACCATGACCATCTATCATCTTGGTAACTTCACAGGTGGACAATCATCACGAGGTAGCCTCAGCTCAAACCTCGGTCGCAAGGGAATCCATACTAAGATATATAAACTTCTAGTTAAGCCCTACCCAAATTCGGTTATTGTGGTTGTATAGTAACATTGGAATGTTATCGCATCCAAACCCAACCATCAGCTTTTATAAAAGGGCTAAGGCTCATGCCTCAACATTTTCCTCATCAAAACATCTGGTGTTCATAACACATGTCAAAACATTTCATTAGAATGACTCATCATTCCAAGGTTTTTATAATCATTTTCACCAAGTATTCCCATCTAAAGTGATCAAGTTTTATGCTTAGCACTAGCCACTAAATTTGGGGGTAGTCATTAATGAGTGGTGCTAATCAAGTGTGACTTATCTAAATCTAATCTCATGCCTCAGTATGACATCTAGTTCTAACTAACTTAGGCCAAGTTTTATGCTCTTTATGCTACCTCTAATATCTTTCCAAAAAACACAAACACTAACTAAATGTAATAAAGAACTTTGATAAAGAAATAAAAGAATAAAGCTTGCAAGTAAAAACTGGGATTTGGTATAATAAAGTGTTATAACCAAATATGCCTAAGGCATCTGGTTTGCATAGTTATCATGCAAGTGTTAGATTGCAAAGTTCTAGCATGCTAGGATGGCTTGCATAGATAGTAGATTGCATTGAGTAGTGAAGTGGTTGAAGTTCTCCTCTGCTTCTTCCTCATAGTAGTCTCCTTCCTCTTCGTATCCTTGGTCGTTACGAGCATCTATAAATAAATACGAGGTACACAATCACCAAACAATACTTAACTACTATTAGGAACACCAGGTTCACACTAGATGATCTAGCATCATCACATGAGTTAAAGCCTTAGTCTTATTTATTTTATTTTGGAAATCTACTAATTGAAAACTACTTAAGATTTAATATTCTCCAATTAAAATGTGGGATCACGTTGACACATGTCATCACCACATATTTTAATACTTGGGAATGTGATTTAAAGTGGTGTCACAATTTAATAAGGTTTAACATTATTATTTTAATTAATTAAAGCGACTAGAAATTCATATGGGGCATTCTTTTAGTACTGGTCCATTATTTCTGCAAGTAGACCTAGATATATTTTATATTCAGAAAGGCCTTATCAAATGTGATTTTTGAGAGTTGGAATAAACTCAAAAGAATTTATGGTTGATTTTTGAAAAATGTTTGAATGCAGAAAAGTCTATGCCTTGTTATTTTTACTTTAGGTGGTCTATAAATTAAATTGGTCTGAATCCAACAGGATTGGATTAAAAATTTCAATACCTTTATAACAAATTGGTTTCATGCAATTTGGTTTAGTGAATCTCTCTGAATCTATTTTTCAATCTATTGACAGAACTAGAGTTTGAACTAAATTGAAAAATCTAAGTTTGAAATAAATGGGTCGCGCGGGAGATCTAGATGGGCCGGCCCACTACGCACAGCGCGCGCGGGCTGGTTTAAGTGATGGCCCCACTCGTTAGTGAGACAGGGGGTGCCGAAGGGATATGGGAGGATTGTGACCATAGGATTAGATCCCAGATCAACGTCTCATGGCCACCTTCCTCATCAGAACAGGACACGACATGGAGAAACCCTAGCGAGGTCAGTGAGGGTCGGGGAAGGCTCATAGGAGCTCTGTCAATGGTCGGTGACGGGGGCAAAAGAATGAGGTGGCTCCAACGGTTCTCCTGGTACTAGCGGCTTCTCCTGTGGTGGCCTAAATCGACGGCGCCCTTCTCCTCCTGCCGCGGCAGTCTCCGGTGGAATTGAGGAGCTCCGGGAAGCGGCTTGCTCTGGGGTTACTCTGAGGCGTTGCTGAGGATGTGTGGAGTGCGATGGTGTGAATAATTGGTGCGGGGGAGCACCCTTTTTATAGCAGGGTGAGGGGTGCATCACGGCATGGTCGGAGCTTGACGGAGGCGACGGCACAGCGAGCTAGCGACATGGTTCGGAGGCTAGGAAGTTGGGTGGTCGTCTGGCGGTTATCACGGGCATCGTGGCTCAGTAAATGGAGGTTTCCAGCGGTCAGAACAGGGCGATTCTCTCCATGACACCGACGGCGAATTTCGCGGCGTCCGGCGGCTACGGGGCACAGTCGAGGGCACGTGCATGTCTTTGGTCTCCTGGGACGGTGGTGATCGCGTAGGTGGGTGGCGAGAGCTCGAGGTGGTCGGGTCGAGCGGGAACGAGGCGTGAACTGTGGTGCGTGTCGGCATGGTCGACAGCGGCACCGGCACAGCGTTCCCGGCTTCTCCTCTCTTTGTCCTTGAGCTAGGGCTGGTCTGAAGGGGGAAGTGAGGCATGGACAACATATTTAACATGGTAGGCGAGGTCGGCGTGGCTTGCATCATGCTGTCGCCGGTGGGGGTGGCAAATGTGCTAGGCCATGGTGGCCATTGATGAAATGGTCATGTGTATAGTGGGCTAGGGCTGTATAGACAATGTGGGTGATATACTAGGAGTGTTGTGAGGGCTGTAGAGGGAATAAGTTGGGCAAGAACACTGCTCAATATAGTGTTTGTTTATTTATTCCATTTGTGCTCAGAATGTGTTTGACAAAATGGTCACAAGAATTTAAGTTTGAAATTTTTGAATGAATTTTGGTGAGTGTACTGGTCACATACTTGGTAGTATCTCATTGCTTGGGTTTGGCAAGGTGAACTGGGTTGAGTGGTTTTTGAGAAATGGTGATCTTAGTACCTATACTTTATTTAGTTTTGAATTGTCATTTCAATAGAGTTGCCAAATGTTTCTGTTGGTTTGAAAGGTGGGCTTGGGTTCACTTTTACTTGGTATAGCAAGGAGTGAAAAGAATTGGATTTGTTTCTGTTAGAAATCTTGGACTAGAAACACTCAAAGTGGTCTAGTGGTTAACTTTAGTCAAAATGTCCATTAGATCATATTGTTTATATTTGAATTTCTATTGATTTGATTATGCTTGGAAATGATTTAGATGATGTTGTTTTCATCTTTGAACCAATCCTTGCCATTCATAGCAATCAAACAAGTCATGGCAAGCATTCATGCATTCATCACATACACTCATACATTCATATTAGCTTTTAATAACAAAAGTTTTTGTTAACCCTAAACATGGGTGATTAGAACTTGATAATCTTGATTAATATTTTTGGGATGTTACAAACCTAGAGAAACTTGATACTCTGGGTCCTGGTGGTTCTGAAGGCTTCCTCCAAAATACGAATGGGTACTTCGGGATATGTCAGGTTATCATTGATCTCTATGGTTATGTGATCAATATTCTTGAAAACTTCGGTCTTCTCCAGGACTTCTAGGCATTTACGAAGTAACGAGATATGGAACACAATATACACGGCTGACATCTCCTCCGGTAGTTCCAGTTGATCTGATACTTCTCCTCAACGATTCAAAATCTTGATGGGTCCGATATATTTGGGGGCTAACTTTTCTTTGAGTTGAAAATGTTGCATTCCTTTCAAGGGTGATACTTTCAGATACACAAAATCTCAGATTTTGAAGGCTAGGTCTCGACGTCTCTTGTCGGCATAACTCTTTTGTCTGGATTGGGCGGTCTTGAGGTGCTCACGAATCTTGTGAACTTTCTCTTCAGCTTCTCGGAGGATGTTGGGTCCGAAAATCTGACTCTCTCCTACTTCCGACCAATTCAAAGGGGTACAACACTTCCTTCCATACATGAATTCAAATGGGGCCATTTGGAAACTGTCTTGGTAACTGTTGTTATATGAAAATTCTGCGAAAGGCAGACAATCTTCCCATTTTTATCCATATACCAACACACAAGCTCTCAACATATCTTGGAGTATTTGGTTTACACTCTCCGTTTGTCCATGAGTCTGAGGGTGATAAGCTGTGGTGAAATCTAGTTTTGTTCCTAAGTCTTCTTGGACTTTCTTCCAAAGCCTTGAGGTAAACTGGGTTCCTCGATCTGACACAATGTTCTTGGGGACTCCATGCAAACTGACTATCCTAGCAATGTACAACTATGCTAGCTTCGAACTCTGATAAGTGGTCTTGAACGGTAATAAATGGGCTACTTTGGACAGTCTATCCACTGTGACCTAGATACAGTCATTTCCCTTACTAGACGTAGGAAAACCAGTGATAAAATCCATTCCAACAGAATCCCATTTCCATTCTGGAGTCTGCAATGGTTGCACAAGTCCTGCGAGTCTCTGATTTTCCGCCTTGACTCTCTGAAGAATATCACATTTGGTTATGTAGCTTCCGATTTCTCTCTTCATCTTATGCCACCAAAATTGCTCCTTCAAATCCGGATACATATTCGTTCCTCCGGGGTGGATAGAATAAAGAGTATCATGGGCTTCTTTCAAAATAGCTTGCTTCAATTTTGAATCTGCTGGCACACATATACGTCCTTTGTACCACAAAACTCCTTCTTCATCTTCAGTGAATCCGGGTACATTCCCTGTACCGATACGATGTTTGATTCCGTCGATACTAGCATTTCCTTTTGCGCCTCCTTGATCTGACTGATCAACGTGGGTTGAAGTTCTATGCTATCCAAAAATCATTCACTAACCAGTTCCATTCTAAAATCTTCCAACTCCATATGCAATCTTGGTTGCTCTTTCAGAATCATGGTGATCAAGCGACATGACAATCTGCTAAGAGCATCTGCTACTACATTGGCTTTGCCGGGGTGATAGTGAATGTCAAGATCATAGTCCTTGATGAACTCTATCCATATCCTTTTCCTCATATTCAGCTCCTTCTGAGTGAAAATATATTTCAGGCTCTTGTGATCTGAATAAATCTCACAATGGTTACCCATGAGATAATGCCGCCATGTCTTCAAGGCTAAAACTACGGCTGCTAGTTCGAGGTCATGGGTAGGATAATTCTGCTCATGTTGCTTCAGTTTTCAGGATAGATAGGATTCTTGGGCCACGCAGTGATAAAACAAAAAAATTCCCTCTAACATGGTGATCCCAAGATCTAGCTGAGGTAGAAGGCCACGAGGTTTACCACTAGACGCGCAGTTGCGGATTACTGATGTAGGGCGTCAGTTGATGCAGTGTAGTCCTTACGATCCGATCGTCCTGGTGCTGATCATACAACACATCTCCTGGTATCCACACGTACAAGGAGGAGCACCGGCGGCGAACTGCTGTGGAGCTAGGGTTTCCAACACATGGAATGACCTAACCGATCAACGATTAACCTTTCTGGGTTACTGTGCTCCACTATATATAGGGAGTGAACGTGGGCTCCACTTTCGTGGCCCATTCACTAAAGCCCATATAGTTTTAGTCCTTGTGAGTCCGACTCACTGACTTAGTACAAATCCGTCTTGGGTCCAACCCAACCATATTTCCGGTTCGGATCCAATCCGAACTTGCTCCCGCTCTTAAGTGTGTGACCCCGCAGGCTCTTGGCAACTTGGACACGATTAGAGTCTGACTCTCAATCGACCAGTCGGTAGCGGCTCCTAGCAGAACTTGCCGACTCCCAAGTACCAAAGAGTCATGACGACTTGCCTTTCCAATGCGACTTGCGTACGAGTCCCTTTTTCCTCACGATATACCTTGTCAGACTATAGGCGAATATTTGTCATCCCTTAAATAGTCCGACTCTCTTCTCGATCCGAGATAAGTGATTCACCCGACTAACTCTTAGTCGATCGCCTCAGTTAACACTTAACCGAGTCGTGCATGGCCATGCTTTCCGAATCATATCATCCGACATGGCCTAGAGAATATCTCTCCAAGTGGAGGGGCAAAATTCCATCTTGGTTATTCACATCACGCAGCTTAATTCTCAGTCGACCCGAACTCTGCCTTTATGACTGCCCAGTTACGGATCAGCGTTTGATAGAACCTAAGTCGGTGATCCTCAACTCGGACTATGCAACAACCTCAGCTCTAAGGATTACATTGATTGAGATATACAAATGACAACTTGTTCATTGTACCTCAATATGGGTCAATCTGACTCGCTAAACTCTTTAGCCGAATTTGTGTAAGTCGTAATAGCATCACCATGCCCATGACAAGTGGAACCGAGTCATCAAGCTGACTTTCACATTGGTCTAAGTTGTGTGTCCAGCACAACCTCAATGACCAAGGATATTTAGTACAAACAACATGAATGTATAGTTCCACAACCAAATCACATATTCAATGATACACATCAGATGTTTATACAAGGACCACTTAATGAATTTATGAATACAATGGGAAATCTCATCATACATGATTGCCTCTAGGGCATATTCCCAACAAGGATATTACTTTGCCTTCTTGCATTAGCACACATCCAAGAACAACCTTGGATGCGTCACAATACACATCAAAAGGCTTCGTAATATCCGGCATAATCAAGATTGGGGCTGAAATCAATCTCTTCTTAAGCTCTTGAAATGCTTCACACTTGTCCGTCCATTCAAACTTCTTATCTTTCTTCAACAATTGGGTCATGGGTCTTGCGATGCTTGAGAATCCTTCTACGAACTTGCGGTAATATCCCGCTAATCCGAGAAATGCCCGAACTTGGGTTTGAGAGGCCGGGGCTTTCCATTCTTCCACATCCTTAACCTTGGCAGGGTCGATAGCAATTCCTCCTGCCGATACGATATGTCCGAGGAATCCTACTTCCTTTAACCAGAACTCACATTTGCTAAACTTGGCATACAACTGATGCTCCCTAAGGGTTTCAAGGATGGTCCTTAGGTGTAGCTCATGTTCCTCTTCTGATTTGGAATAGATCAGAATGTCATCAATGAAAACAACGACAAACTTATCCAGGAAGTTCATAAAAATCTTATTCATGAGATTCGTGAAATAAGCGGGGGAATTGGTTAATCCAAAAGACATGACATTGTACTCATACCGTCCATATCTGGTGGTAAAGGCAGTCTTTGGAATATCCTCTGCGCGATTGAGTTGATGATAACCAGTTCTAAGATCAATCTTAGCAAACACTTTGGCACCAGTCAACTGGTCAAACAAATCTTCTATCTTTGGTAGTGGGTACTTGTTCTTAATGGTGACATCATTTAGCTTCCGATAATCCGTGTATAAACGGTTACCTCCATCTTTCTTATCCACAAATAAAACAGGTGATCTCCATGGCGACGCACTTTGTTGAATCAATCCTATCTCCAGCATAGCATCCAGTTGCTTCTTTAGATCCACTAATTTAGATGGGTTCATACTATAAGGTCTCTGAGCTATGGGTCCAGTTCCAGGGATTAGTTTAATGATAAACTCGATATCCCGATCTAGGGGCATACCGGGCAATACATCTAGGAATACATCGGGGTATTCAAAGACTACTCTGACTTGGTCAATGGTGGGTTGGGCTAGACTCTTGTTGCACTTGAATTGACGGGGCAAGGTTTCATATACATGCTCTACTGATACTCCAGTGGTACTGGTCATGGTTATGGATTTCTTGGCACAGTCGATTAATCCTTTATGTTTCTACATCCAATTCATTCCTAGTACTACTTCCAAACCTTTGGTTCCAAGTACTATTAGATTAGCATAAAAATATATGCCATGGATTCTGATAGGTACTGCCTTGCAAATTTGTCTAGCTTTGGTGGTTGAACCAGGTATTTGAACTATCATAACATGCTTCAATTTTGTTGGTTGAATCTTACTAGTGCATGCAAATTGTTCTGTAACAAACGAGTGTGATGCTCCATAATCGAACAACACTCTTGCAGGTACTGAGTTAACAGAAAACATACCCATCACAACATCTGGCGCTTCTTGGGCTTCTTCAGCATTCATGTGAAACAAACGTCCATTGCGGTTGAGTGAGTTCCCTAGGGCAAATCTTCTTCTAGGCTGAACAAGGCGCAGCTGCTGAGCTGGGGCATTCACATTGGGGGTTGCTGCATGCTTCTTGGGGCACTCATTGGAGTAGTGACCCTTGGTTCCGCATTCATAACAAGTAACTTGAGACTTGTCTTTTCCTGCAACAGGCACAACATTGCTTCCCGTCCGTGGGGAAGTATTGGTGTTGTTGGCGACATTGTTGTTGTCGAACTTGGGCGGTGCACGGTTGAAATTGTTGGAGTTGCCGGGGTTATTGTTGTGGTTTCCTCCGGGCCTTGGGTTTCTGAAGGGACTATGCCCGAGAGGCAATAATAAAGTGGTTATTATCGTATTCCTTATTTATGATAAATGTTTATTTTGCATGCTATAATTGTATTAATATGGACACGTTAATACATGTGTGTTTAATGAACAAAAGGAAGTTCCTAGTTATGCCTCTCTTATAAACTAGCTCATTGATTAACAAGATGATCAAAGGTTTCCTGATCATGGACATTGGATGTTTTTAATAACAAGGTGACAACATTGTTGGAATGATGTGATGAACATTCATCCGAAGTATAGTATTATGATCAAGGTCATTGTGTTTATATTTCTATAACATCATACGAAGTAATCTTAGTCCTTAGACCATGAGATCATGTCAATCACTAACACCAGAAGAGTATCTTGATAACATCAAACGTCACACCGTAATAGGGTGATTATAAAGATGGGTTCAGTGCTACGAAGGTGTTATGTTGAGGCTCATGGATCAAGAGTGTAATTTGTCCATCCTGATGATGGAGAGATATACTCTGGGCCCTCTCGTTGATATCACATTAGTTAGCTTGCAAGCAAGTGGTTTGATCACTAGAATGTTGTATCACGGGAACGAGAAAAGAATACATGTCGGTAACGAGATCAAACTAGGTATGGAGATACTGATGATCTAATCTCGGACATGTAATATATCGCAATACAAAGAGATTGAGTTACATGCATATAAGGTTCATACGATCACAGAAGTCATCGTTGAATGTGTGAGAGTCAGTACAGATCTCTAGGTCCCACTGCTGATTATTGATCGGAGAGGTTCTCTACCATGTCTGCATTATTCCTGAACCAACACACTTAAGGGATTCGGACACCATTTGGAGCAAATAATATGCTAGAGAAAGAAAAAGGAAAGCGCAGGAATTTATTTCACTAGACACGGAAATGTTTCGGTTGAAATTGCTGAAACTGGTTCTGCATGTGAAATTGAAATGTTGTAAGGGTTTTTATGTGATATTTTGTTAATTAGAATAATTAACAAAATTCTGAATAAATAAATAAAGGAGTTTTATTTAAATGAGAGCTTGCATTAAATTTGGTGAAATTTAATGCATGTGAGTGGATTTTTGAGTGGAGGCATGTTTATGTGAGTGGAGGATTTTCATTTTGAGTGGGAGCTCCACCCACATGAATGTGGAAGAGGTGGGGGCATCCACCATGGGCTGGGTGCCATGCCCCTTGGGGTGCCCCCCCTCTCCCTATAAAATTCCTCCCTCTCCTCCTCTCAAAGCACACGTCCTCGTGAAGGATCTCTCTCCTCCATTTAGAATTTCCCCATGGTCTCGGATCAGCGAGATACATGTCCCGGTGGCTTTTTCTGGAAGGATTTGTTGCTTCCGCTGCTTCGCTGGAGCGATGGCGCAGAGGTTGTTGGGGTACCCGGACGTGTGTGCGATCACGGATGCACCACTGCTTTGCGGTGCTAGACCTGATGGTGTTGGACCGGCTGGACCAGATGGACTTCATCACGATCTTGAGATCAGCAAGCGTTCGACTAAATCATCCACGAGTACAACCTCATTAACGCTATTCGGTCTTCGAGGGTATGTATTCTATGGATGCATATCCACATGTTGCTTGTATCTAGTAGATAGATCTTGGTACATAGTCCCATAGTAGGATTTTTTTCTATGCTGCGAACCCTATAGTGGTATCAGAGCCGGATCTATGCACAGATGCTTTGCACGGGTAGTACACATATGTATATGTGGGTGATAATTATCATGTTATTGCTTCTTAGTTGTACTTTGGATATTGGTGGCATAGTGGGATGAAGCGGCCTGGACAAACTTTACATGTCCTCGCACATGAGACATGTTCCATGCTTGACATGCAACTAGTTTTGCATAAGTGGCTAGTGTGTGTCTGTCTCTCCTACTATAGTCAATATATAATTTGCAATGTGTTGTCAACAATTTGGTTATCCTCGTTGTGGTTCATGTTCGTAGGTATGAACGGTTCTATCTTCTAAAGCCCTAAGCCACGTAAAACTTACAATGGATAAATTAGAAGCGTCTAGTTTAGATTTTTGCTGGGCTAGTGTCATGATATGGTGATGTTGTAAGTAAAAGTATAAGTCGATACTCTTACAACACACATAACGTGTAAGTTCCATAGACCTTGGCCTTACACATAAAGGAATGATGAGGATCATACCACGATGCACATGATGGAGATCAAGTGCAAGAACCATATTATTTAACTTATTCACATGTGATATTTGTTGCATCTTATATTTCTATTTTGGCGTTTTATTAGCATAATAAGATGATCCCTCATTTAAATATCAAGATAAAAATGTGTTATTCCTTAAGTATGCATCGATTATGTTTTGCCGCTTCAAGACATCACGTGATGATCGGGTGTACTTGAATCCACGAGCATATCTCGGGTGTAAGAAAGTTTTTCACACGCGAATACTAAGGTCCTTACCTGGCGATCCTAGCATG
The DNA here is from genome assembly GCA_916181665.1 of Avena sativa. NCBI lineage: Eukaryota > Viridiplantae > Streptophyta > Magnoliopsida > Poales > Poaceae > Avena > Avena sativa. Next base: position 46,676,757 of record OV702279.1, on the reverse strand, counting down.
TGCAGACATGGCCTCATAAAATGGACCTAAAGTTTAAGCATGAGTCATATGTTTTGATATGATGACCATATGGATGCTCGCCTTTGAAGCTGCACTGACTCACGTGATGATCAGACTTGGTGTAGTGGATTTGGTTCATGTAATCACCAAAAAGACACGAGGGATGTGGTTTTTGAGTGGGAGTTCATTTATAATTTGGATTAGTAGAACTCAATATATCATAAATTAGATCAAAGTGAATTTGCATAATTTGTTGTAGTCATTGGCATTCGTTCACCACCCTATGCTTAGTTGTAATTGATATTATATAACTATAGAATTCCGGATATTTACTTTACGAACTGGTATCGTATTGTGTTGAGTGTCAATCTAAAGTTTAAAGTCCTATTGAAAACTTTCAGCAAACTCTGTTTACTCCATGAACTTTAATAATTAGTATTAAATCGAGAGTGACAATTCCAGTGTTATTATCTAAAGTATCATGTTTGCCTCCATTATTCTTGATTTAAATATCGATATTATCTAGGAGCTGAAAGAATTGTTTCATAAACCATCATGTGTGGCAGATATAACGATATCTGAAACAATGTTTTGGTTGCAATATGATAGATTATAATATATGTTCTCATATTGGATGAGAATTTGCAAAGGTTGGAGATGCTAGACATCCTAATTATCCAAAAAGTGTTTTGGAAAGTATTGTTATACTCACGATTCGCCTTTATAAGCTACATTAGCTTGATCATGAAAGTCGTCATGATAAGGATGAATAGAAGATGTATGTAAAGTGTTTACTACACTAAAAGATTACTAAAGAATGTTTTTTTGAAAGAACGCCAAACATTTGATGATTGTGATCTACTTCAAAGTGCAAGTCCAATATACACGCTTTGGACTATGTGTCATGTATATGGCGCCACTTTTGATGTTGATAGATTCTTTTAAAAGGAAAAAGGAAATGCTGAAAGAGAATCTATAAAATATATTTGGCAGAAGAGAAAAGACTAGAAATATCCAGTTTAGGTATATAGATGATATACATGTTATGGTTGTATTCATTGCTTGTTAAACAATGTGGTTCTTGGGTACTAAATACCGAATTTGTTGGTAAGAAATTTCATACAGAATAACACAATTCATGAACCACAACGGCCTAAGTAACTAGCAAGAGAATATATGACGATGTTCATCGAAAACAAACAAGCTGCTGTTTGTATTCCTCGTTGACATCAAAGCCTGCCTTCAAGATTTTTTTTAATTAGGTATTATGAGAACAAATATTGTTCAAATAATTACTGTATTCCATATAAGATGGCTGATTTACAAATCTAGTTGGAGAATGGATGATTTACAAATCTAGTTGGAGAAATCACATCCGTAAAACTAATTCTAAAATGTCCAAAGACAAATGATTGGAAGATCACTTACAAAGTGACATCTCCGTTTAAATTATATTGGAAAGAAAACATTAAGAAACTCCATATTCATGGGTGTTTGGAGTCTTTGATTTGATCAAATGACGCTTATGAGACTTTCCTTGTGATAATTAAAACTTCGTTCAAAGGCCAAAGAAGAACGATCGACTAAATTATTGGAATTTATACATATCGATGTATGTAGTCCATTATGTATAGTTGTAAGTGAAGGATTTCAACTTCATATGCTTTCTCCGGAAACTTGAGTGAATATTCACTTAATGAGAAAGAAGTATGAAATATTTGAAAATGTTCAAAGACTTTCAAGATGAAGTGGAAAATCATCGTAACAAGAAAATAAATGATTTATGATTTTATCATAAAGGGATTTATTTGAGTTGCAAGTGTAACAAGAAAATAAATTATTTATGATTTTATCAAAAGGGATTTATTTGAGTTGCAAGTTTAGCAAAACACCTAGATTTACATCTCCCGAAACACCATAGGAATATGGAGTGTGAGATTTGTAATGGAACCTTGTTTGACATGGTTGGATCAAAGGTGTTATTTATAAAACTTGTAGGGGTTCGTAGCATGGAAAACAAAAAATTTCTATCGCATACAAACAAACAAGCCAAGATCTATCTACTAGATTGTAGCAATGAGTCGATGGAATAACTTACCCTCGAAGATTCCAAAGCGGTTAACGAGAGCAGATTCTCGTGGGTGATGTAGTCGTACTCTTTCCGATCTCAAGATCGCGTAGACGATCCTTCCGGCGCTGCGTTCAGGCAGCGCTTCCGCAGTCGGTCACAGGTTCGGTACTCGACGAAGACCTTCCTCTCCCTTGTTCCAGCAGGCAGCGGAGGTTGTAGCACTCTCCTCGCGATTCCGGCAGCACAACGGCGTGGTACCGGAAGTAGAGGGGAGATCCCGCAGGGCTTCGCCTTAAGCCGGAGCGAGTATGGTGGAGTATGAGAGAGAGCTATTAGTGGTCTAGGGATTAGACACACCAATTAGAAGGCTCTAAACCGAAGACTAGGGCAATTAGAAGCTCTAAACCAAAACGGCTCTAAACCGGAGATTAGAGGATAGGAACTTGTGTCTCTAGAGGAGGAGGCCCTGCCCCTCCTTTTATAGGTGGGAGGGGCGGCCAAGGGGAGGGGAGTCCCTCCCCAAGTCGGCCTTGGTTGGCGCGCCGGCTTGGAGGGACTCCTCCCCCAAGTCGGTTCCAACCACCTCTTGCTTGTTTCCCACAGTTTCCTGTTTTAGCCGTTTGACTTTCAAACTGGCCGTTTGACTTTTCTGTTTGGGATTCAATTTAATCCTTTATTTGGAACAACGAGAACACTTAGTACATGATGCAATCATTCCAATGTGCAATGACACATTCATGTACCCTCCCCCCCCCCGGAGTGCCGGACAATCCAGAACCTTCTAGAACATTCCCGATGAAAACACCAGAATCATTCCCGAACTCCGAAACGGGACTTTCCTTATATGAATCTTATTCTCCGGACCATTCCGGATAACCTCGTGATATCCCGGATCCCATCCGAGACTCCGAACAACATTCGGTCTCTTTCTCATAATACCATAACTACTCAAACAACGTCGAATCCTTAAGTGTGTCTCCCTGCGGTTCGTGAATTATGCGGACATGATCGAGACACTTCTCCGATCAATAACCAATAGAGGAATCTGGAAATTCATATGGCTCCCACATATTTCTACGATTACTTTGCGATCGAATGAACCACTTACATACGATACCAATTTCCCTTTGTCTCACGATAGTTTACTTATCCGAGGTTATGATCGTCGGTATCTCTGCATACCTAGTTCAACCTCGTTACTGATAAGTACTCTTTTCTCGTTCCCGTGATATGTGATCCCTTGTGAGCCAGTCACATGCTTGCAAGCTAATTGGATGACATTTCACCGAGAGGGCCCAGAGTATATCTATCCGTCATATGGATGGAAAAATCCCACTCTTGATCCATGTGTTTCAACCAATACTTTCTGAACACTCAATGCCACCTTTATAGCCACCCTGTTACGGTGTGGTGTTTGATGACATCAAAGCATCCATCCGGAAAAGGTGATATGCATGATCTCATGGTCGAAGGAATTATGTTACTATGTATCAGAAAGCATATAGCAATTGAACTATTGAAATGACTTGATCTTTATGCTACGCTTATCTATAGGAGTATGTCCATCACATCATTCTCCTAATGATATGATCCTGTTGTTAATAACATCTCTATGTTCATGATCAGGAAACCATGATCATATATTAACCAACAAGCTAGTTTAACAAGAGGCTTTACTAGGGACTCTTATTTTAGTTTACAAATCACACAAGTATTAATGTTTCCGGTTAATACAATTATAGCATGGTATGTAAACATTTATCATAAGTGTGAAGATATGATAATAACCACTTTATTATTGCCTCTTGGGCATATCACCAACAGTCTCCCACTTGCACTAGAGTCAATAATCTAGTTTCAAACCTTTGTGTATTCAACACCTATGGCTTTCCGATGTTGTATGTACACAATTGCTAGTGGTCAACTGATCTCCGGATCTGACACTTCCAGGTCCGTGTGTAATTGCATGTCTTTGCGTCTCTACGCATCACTCATTCTCTAATGAGATGGCTTTGTATAAATTTGGTCTTTCGGTGTGACCTTTAGCTCTTTGGGGTTAAAACATGTTGATAATATTGTCGCACAATATATCTTCATAGTATTATCCCACTGTGAACTACACCTAGTTTGATAACAAACTACTTGACACAAATGCCCTCTTTTGCTGCTAAAATAGCAGTCATATACTTAGCCTTTTGTTGTAGTATCTGTCACAATGTCTTAACTTTGGAACTCATCTAAATCCATTATGGAACTCACTTTCCATTATATTGTGCCACCCTTAGTTTAGATTGAGATAAACTTAATTTGTACTTTGTGACAAAGCTAGTATCAATGTAGTACTTTTACAATGAACTAACCATCTATTTGTCACTTCTACAAATATTATACTCTTAGTTCTTCCAAAAGATCATAAGAATATCCTTACTATTGTCCAATGATCATCTTACAAATCATTCTGGTATATGCTCACAACATTTAGAGCATAGGACATATCTGGATTTGTACAAATCACAGTATGATTGATATAAATACTCTTTGTGATTTCATACATCAAGTATCAATCTATACTTGATTATTTGTTTCACTTTACCAAATGTCAATACACTTGAATATATCATCAACATTGAACTCATTCAATCATTTATGTGCGACAAGAACCTCTCTTGTAGTTTCTATATTGAACTCATTCAATATCTTGTCTATGTACTTCTGGCACAACCATATTAGCGTCTATTGATGCCAAATATTTGGGTTTTGCCTAAGTCTTTCATCGGGATGAAATTCTTAATATGTGTTAATAAAAGATACATTATTTCCAATCAACAATATGTCTTCCACATAATGTATTAGAAACATGTCTTAGCGCTCCCACTTAATTTCTTGCAAATGCAAGCATCTTCATCGTCTCTAATGAACTTTTAAACTCCTTTAACAGTTTCATCACAGTGAAGATTCCAACTTCGCGATGCTCACTTTAACCATTGAAGTTTGCATATGCTTTTAACATCCTTTGAATTAACAAAACCCTATGGACCGTGTTATTCACATGTCCTAGGTAACGATTCTATTAGAAGAACTTGTTTTGTTTATTCAACTACCATATAACAAATTATATGTAGTGGTTGCTACATTAATCTGTCTAGACTAAATATCACTATGAAAGATCAAATCTTGTCATAGTCAACCTTTGAACATTTTGTGAACTCTTTCCCAACATGTCGACTATTTCATAGATGCGAAACATCCATGTCTATTTCTTTATAGATCCAAACACAATTGTAAGGTCTTACACCTTTCTCGAGGGTCCTTCAAGTTCAAAACTTGATTTCTCGTGTATGGAACTATCACGGATTTTATGGCTTCAAGCCATTTGACGGAGTCAGGGCTCATCATTGCTTCTTTGCACGTAGTCGGATCATTATTGTCAAATAATGATTTAACTCTCAAATCTTGGTATTTGATTGTTCATCCGACCTACTTGTTTCAATAGGAACTTAGATCTCCGTGACCACAACCTTTGAAGTACGCGAGCCATGAGCATTGTTTGCTAACTCCGGAACACTTTTCGGCGCTGCGCAACTTTGCACATATAGCTAAGGTTCTTTTAACCTTATCAAAGTTCTATTGTCCTCCCACTTAACTTTTCACGAAAAATTCCTTCTCAAAGAAACTTGACGTTCTAAGCAACAAACACTTTTGTCTCCGGTGTTTATGGAGGAATACTTAATAGTTATACAAAGAAAGGTTCATCCGACTTTGGTTGCACACATCTTTCTTATGCATAGCATACCAATGTTTTAAGAAAGGACTACTTGGGTTTTATCCCAAACCATAACTTTATATGGTGTCATTTCAACGGATTATGATGAAGATCTTTTCAGTGGAAAAACGGTAATCTCTAAAGCTTTTAATCTTTAAAATACAATGGCAGTTTTATGAATTATACCTTTGATCTTACCATGTCAAACAAGGTTTAATTACATACCTCGAACGCTCCATACCCTTATGGTGTTTTGGGAAATGCAAGTCCAAGGAACGATTCCTTAAATCTTAGGTATTATGCTAAACTTGTAACTCAAATATCTTCCTTTATGATCTTATCATAAACTATTTATATTCTTGTTACAATGATTTTGCACTTCATCTTAAAAATCTTTGAACTTTTCAAATATTTCACACTTCATCCTTATTAAGTAAATATTCATATATTCACTCAAATTTTCGGAGAAAGCATATGAAGTTGAAATCCATCGCTCTTGACTACACATAATGGATTTCGTACAACAATATGTACAAGTTCCAATAAGCTAGTCATTCGTTCCCTTTTGGCCTATGAACGAAATTTTAATTATCTCTATGAAAGTTTCACAAGCGTCATTTGATCAAAAATCAAAAGACTCCAAAATTCCATCCACATGGAGTTTCTTCATGTTTTCTTTCCAATATAATTTAAACGGCGATGTCACTTCCTAAGTGATCTTTCAATCAATTTGTCTTTCGACATTTTTAGCACTAGTTTTATGGATGTGATTTCTCCAACGAGATTTGTGAATCATCCATCTTTTATGGATTACGGCAATTATTTGAACAACCCTTTTGTTCTCATAATACCTGATAAAAACAAATCTTGAAGGCAAGCTTTGATGTTTAACGAGCAACACAATAACCCTTTATTTGTTCTCGATGAACATCATCACATATTCTTTTGCTAGTTACTTAGGCCATTGTAGTTCATGAATTATGTTGTTTCGTATGACGATTCATACCAACAAATTCAGTATTAGATACTTAAGAACCACATTGTTTAATAAGCAAAGAATATAGCCATAACATGTATATCATCTATATACTTATACTGAACAATTCTAGTCTTTTCTTTTCTGCCATATATTTATGAGATTCTCTTTCAATATTTCCTTTTCTGTTTGAAAGAATCTATCAACATCAATAGTGGAGTCATACATATGACATATAGTCCAAAGCATGTATAGTTAAATACCAATGTCTTTGGACTTGCACTTTGAAGTAGATCACCATTATCAAATGTTTGGTGTTCTTTCAAATTCCTTTCTTTAGTAATCTCTTGGTGTAGTAAACATTTTACCTACATCAAATATTCACCTTATCATGGAATCGTCCATGATCAAGCTACTTTTAGCTTATAACGATGAATTATGAGTATAATGTTGCTATCCAAAACCTTTTGGAGGATTAGGACAACAAGTGTCTACAACCCTTTGCAAATTCTCATCAAAATATGAGAACATGAACTTTGCCATATTATACTCTATCATGTTGCAACCAAAACTTCGTTTCAGATATCACAATATCTTCCACACATCATGGTTTCTGAAACAACTCTTTCAGATCCTAGATAACCTTGATATTAAGAGAATCCTTTGAATATCAAGAATCATGGAGACAAACATGATACTTATATACTAACACTTGGAATTGTTACTCTTGATTTAATACTAATTATTAAACTTCATGGAGTAACCGGAACTTACTGAAAGTTTGCAATAGGACTTTTAAACTTTAGATTAACACTTCAAAACAATACGATACCAGTTCGTAAAGTAACTAACCAGAATTCTATAGTTCTATCATCTCAATTATAACTAAGCGCAAGGTGGTAAACGGATGCCAATGACTACAACAACTATGCAAATTTACTTTGATTTAGTTTATGATAAATTGAGTTCTAATTAATAATTAAATTAATCTAGGTGAACTCCCACTCAAAACAATATCCCTCACATTGTTTTAGTGATCACACGAACCAAATCCACCACATCAAAACCGATCATCACGAGAGTTGATATAGCTTCAATGGCGAACAATCAACATGTTCATCATATCTACTATATGACTCATGCTCTACCTTTCGGTAATCCGTGTTCCTGAGGCCATGTCTGTACATGCTAGGCTCGTCAAGATCAAACCTTAGTTTCCGCATGAGCAAATCTGGCTTGCTCACGTTGTATACACTTGTAGAATCTAACACACCCGATCATCACGTGGTGCTTCGAAACAACAAGCTTTAGCAACGGTGCTAACTAAGGGTGAACACTTTATGACTTGAAATTCATGTGCATGAGGGATCATCTTATAATGCTACCGTCGTCTACTAAGCAATACAAGATGCATAAAGGATTAACATCACATGCAATTCATAATATGTGATATGATATGGCCTTTCTTCTTTGTGCTTCCGATCTCCATCTTCCAGCACGAACATGATCTCCATCATCACCTGCATTGCATCAAGGTCAATGACGCCTCTCCATGGTTGTCGTCCACCGGCTTCAACTATTACAACTACTTTGAATAGACACGCGGGTCTTAACAGAAATTAAAGACAACCATATGGCTCCTGCCGGTTGCCAACTTACAATAAGGAACATTGCATACATCATATATAATCACAATCATGGCCATATCACATCACTGCACACCCCTGCAAAACAAAGTTAGACGCCTCTACTTTCTTTGCATATTTTACGTGGTTTGGGGCTTTCAATAAGTGTCGTTCTAACTTACGAACAAGAACCACAACATTGATACTAGTATTGTTAATCACCCGTTGTAAATTGGATCTTAACTATGCTAGGAGAAACAGGCACCCGCAAAGCCACTTATGCAATACAAGTTGCATGTCAAGCGTGGAGCAAGTCTCATGAACGATGTCATGTAAGGTTAGCCCGAGCCGCTTCATCCCAACATACCGCAAGATGCAAAGTACACAAGAAGCAATCAACAATAAAAGCATCAACGCCCACAATGACCATTGTGTTCTACTCGTGCAACAGATCTACATATAGACACGGCTCTGATACCACTGTAGGGGTTCGTAGCATGGAAAACAAAAAATTTCTATCGCATACAAACAAACAAGCCAAGATCTATCTACTAGATTGTAGCAACGAGTCGATGGAATAACTTACCCTCGAAGATTCCAAAGCGGTTAACGAGAGCAGATTCTCGTGGGTGATGTAGTCGTACTCTTTCCGATCTCAAGATCGCGTAGATGATCCTTCCGGCGCTGCGTTCCGGCAGCGCTTCCGCAGTAGGTCACACGTTCGGTACTCGACGAAGACCTTCCTCTACCTTGTTCCAGCAGGCAGCGGAGGTTGTAGCACTCTCCTCGCGATTCCGGCAGCACAACGGCGTGGTACCGGAAGTAGAGGGGAGATCCCGCAGGGCTTCGCCTTAAGCCGGAGCGAGTATGCTGGAGTATGAGAGAGAGCTATTAGTGGTCTAGGGATTAGACACACCAATTAGAAGGCTCTAAACCGAAGGCTAGGGCAATTAGAAGCTCTAAACCAAAATGGCTCTAAACCGGAGATTAGAGGATAGGAACTTGTGTCTCTAGAGGAGGAGGCCCTGCCCCTCCTTTTATAGGTGGGAGGGGCGGCCAAGGGGAGGGGAGTCCCTCCCCAAGTCGGCCTTGGTTGGCGCGCCGGCTTGGAGGGACTCCTCCCCCAAGTCGGTTCCAACCACCTCTTGCTTGTTTCCCACAGTTTCCTGTTTTAGCCGTTTGACTTTCAAACTGGCCGTTTGACTTTTCTGTTTGGGATTCAATTTAATCCTTTATTTGGAACAGCGAGAACACTTAGTACATGATGCAATTATTCCAATGTGCAATGACACATTCATGTACCCTCCCCCCCCCCCCCCCGGAGTGCCGGACAATCCAGAACCTTCTAGAAGATTCCCGATGAAAACACCAGAATCATTCCCGAACTCCGAAACGGGACTTTCCTTATATCAATCTTATTCTTCGGACCATTCCGGATAACCTCGTGATATCCCGGATCCCATCCGAGACTCCGAACAACATTCGGTCTCTTTCTCATAATACCATAACTACTCAAACAATGTCGAATCCTTAAGTGTGTCTCCCTGCGGTTCGTGAATTATGCGGACATGATCGAGACACTTCTCCGATCAATAACCAATAGAGGAATCTGGAAATTTATATGGCTCCCACATATTTCTACGATTACTTTGCGATCGAATGAACCACTTACATACGATACCAATTTCCCTTTGTCTCACGATAGTTTACTTATCCGAGGTTATGATCGTCGGTATCTCTGCATACCTAGTTCAACCTCGTTACTGATAAGTACTCTTTTCTCGTTCCCGTGATATGTGATCCCTTGTGAGCCAGTCACATGCTTGCAAGCTAATTGGATGACATTTCACCGAGAGGGCCCAGAGTATATCTATCCGTCATATGGATGGACAAATCCCACTCTTGATCCATGTGTTTCAACCAATACTTTCTGAACACTCAATGCCACCTTTATAGCCACCCTGTTACGGTGTGGTGTTTGATGACATCAAAGCATCCATCCGGAAAAGGTGATATGCATGATCTCATGGTCGAAGGAATTATGTTACTATGTATCAGAAAGCATATAGCAATTGAACTATTGAAATGACTTGATCTTTATGCTACGCTTATCTATAGGAGTATGTCCATCACATCATTCTCCTAATGATATGATCCTGTTGTTAATAACATCTCTATGTTCATGATCAGGAAACCATGATCATATATTAACCAACAAGCTAGTTTAACAAGAGGCTTTACTAGGGACTCTTATTTTAGTTTACAAATCACACAAGTATTAATGTTTCCGGTTAATACAATTATAGCATGGTATGTAAACATTTATCATAAGATATGATAATAACCACTTTATTATTGCCTCTTGGGCATATCTCCAACAAAACTGCCATTATGTTTTAAAAGATTAAAGCTTTAGAGGCTACCGCTATTACACTGAAAAGAGCTCCATCTTGATTCGTTGAAATGATACCATGTAAGTTATGGTTTGGGATAAAACCCAAGTTGTCCTTTCTTAAATTTTGGTATGCTAAGCATAAGTAAGATGTTTACAACCAAAGTCGTATGTGCTTGTCTTTGTAGGTTGTTTCGAATAACCATTGGGTATTCCTCCATAACACCGAGGACAAAAGGGTTTGTCGCTTGAAATGTGAAGTTTCTTGAAAAAGGAATTTTTCACAAAAGTTAAGTGGGAGGACAATAGAACTTTAATAAGGTTAACGAACCTTAGCTATATGTGCTGAGTTGCGCAGGGCCAGAAAACGTTCCGAAGGAACTCACAGTGCTCATGGCTCACATGCCTCAAAGGTTGTAGTCACGGAGATCTAAGTTCCAATTGAACCAAGTAGGTCGGATAAACAATCAAATGCTGAGCTTTGAGAGCAAATCAGTGTTGTTTGGAAATGATGAACCGACTACATGCAAAGAAGCGATGATGGGCCCTGACTCTGTCAAATGGCTTGAAGCCATAAAATCCGTGATAGTTCCATATACGAGAAATCAAGTTTTTTGAACTTGGAAGACCCTCCGGAAAGGTGTAAAAACCTATCGGGCGTATTTGTATCTATAAATAAACAGACATGGATGTTTCACATCTATGAAATAGTCGACATGTCGTAAAGTATTTTACAACAATGTTCAAGGAGTTGACTATGACAAGATTTGATCTTTCATAGCGATATTTAGTCTGGACGGATTAAAGTAGCAACCACTACATATAATTTGGTATATGTTAGATGAATAAACAAAACAAAGTTCTTCTAATAGAATGGTTACCTAGGACGTGTACATGACACGATCCAAATGGTTTTGTTAATTCAAAGGATGCTAAAAAGGGGCATGCAAACTTCAATGGTTGAAGTAAGCATCTGAGTTGGAATCTTCACCGTGATGAAACTTTTAAAGGAGTTTTTCATCAGGAGATGATGAAGATGCTTACATTTGCAAGAAATCAAGTGGGAGCGCTGAGACATATTTCTAATACATTATGTGGAGGACATCTTGTTAATTGGAAATGATGTATTAGGTTAATAATTTCATTTCGATGAAAGACTTAGGCAAAATTCGAATATTAAGCATGAATGTCTACATGGATAGACTACGACGCTAATATAGTTGTGCCAAACGTACATATATGAGATATTGAAGGAGTTCAATATAGAAACGAAGTGAAAAGATTCTTGTCGCATGGAAAAGAATTGAATCAAGACTCAAGTGTATTAACACTTGATAAGTGAAACAAGATTCAAGTGCTTTGACACTTGATGAGTGAAATCACAAGAATGTTTTGATCAATCATACCATGATATGTACACATCCAGATATGTCTTATGCTCTAAGTGTTATGAGCATATACCAGAATGAATCATAAATGATCATTGGACGATAGTAAGGAAATTCTTATGATCTTTTGGAAGAACTAAGAATATATTTGTGTAAAGGTGACAAACAATTACAAATAGTTCATTGTAAAGCGTTACATTGATACTAGTTTTGTCACAAGATACAAATTAAATTTATCTCAATTTAAACTATGGGTGGCACAATAAAATGGAAAGAAAGTTTCAATGATGGATTTGGATGAATTCCAAAGTTAATATATTGTGACCGATACTACAACAAAAGGCTAAGTATATGACTGCTATAGTAGCAGCAAAGGATGGCATATGTGTCAAGTAGTTTATTATCAAACTAAGGTGTGGTTCACAACGGGCTAACACTAAATATATATTATACGTCAATAGTATCAACATGATTTAACCCCAATGAACTAAAGGTCTCACCAAAAGAACAAATTTATACAATGCCATCTCATTGGAGAATGAGTGATGCGTGAAGATGCAAAGACATGAAAATACACAAGGACATGAAAGCGTCAGATCCATAGATTATGTTAAACACTTGCAATTGCGTATATGGAATACCAGAAAGCCATAGGTGTTCAATATGCGAAGTTTTTCAAACTAGATTATTGTCTCTAGTGCAAGTGGGAGACTGAAGGGAATATGCCCGAGAGGCAATAATAAAGTGGTTATTATCGTATTCCTTATTTATGATAAATGTTTATTTTGCATGCTATAATTGTATTAATACAGAAATGTTAATACATGTGTGTTTAATGAACAAAAGAAAGTTCCTAGTTATGCCTCTCTTATAAACTAGCTCGTTGATTAACAAGATGATCAAAGGTTTCCTGATCATGGACATTGGATGTTGTTAATAACAAGGTCACAACATTGTTGGAATGATGTGATGAACATTCATCCGAAGCATAGAATTATGATCAAGGTCATTGTGTTTATATTTCTATAACATCATACGAAGTAATCTTAGTCCTTAGGCCATGAGATCATGTCAATTACTAACACCGGAAGAGTATCTTGATAACATCAAACGTCACACCGTAACAGGGTGACTATAAAGATGGGTTCAGTGCGACAAAGGTGTTATGTTGAGGCTCATGGATAAATAGTGTAATTTGTCCATCCCGACGACGGAGATATATACTCTGGTCCCTCTCGGTGATATCACATTAGTTAGCTTGCAAGCAAGTGATTTGATCACTAGAATGTTATATCACGGGAACAAGAAAAGAGTATATGTCGGTAACAAGATCAAACTAGGTATGGAGATACCGATGATCGAATCTTGGACATGTAATATATCGCGAGACAAAGGGATTGCGTTACATGCGTATAAGGTTCACACGATCACAGAAGTCATCGTTGAATGTGTGGGAGTCAGTACGGATCTCTAGGTCCCGCTGCTGATTATTGATCAGAGAGGGTCTCGATCATGTCTGCATTATTCATGAACTGTAGGGTGACACACTTAAGGGATACCAACACCATTTGGAGCAAATAATATGCTAGAGAAAGAAAAAGGAAAGCGCAGGAATTTATTTCACTAGACATCGGAACTGTTTCGGTTGAAATTGCTGAAACTGGTTCTGCATGTGAAATTGAAATGTTGTAAGGGGTTTTATGTTAATGTTTGTTAATTAGATTAATTAACAAAATTCTGAATAAATAAATAAAATAGTTTTATTTAAATGACAAATTTCATTAAATTTGGTGGAAATTTAATGCATGTGAGTGGATTTTTGAGTGGAGGCATGTTTCTATGAGTGGATGCTTTTCATTTTGAGTGGGAGCTCCACCCCCATGAATGTGGAAGAGGTGGGGGCATCCACCATGGGCTGGGCGCCATGCCCCTTGGGGTGCCCCCTCTCCCTATAAAAGGCCTCCCTCTCCTCCTCTCAAAGCACACCTCCTCATGAAGGATCTCTCTCCCCCCTTTAAAATTTCCCCATGGTCTCGGATTAGAGACATACATGTTCCCGGTGGCTTTTTCTGGAAGTATTTTTTGCTTTCGCTGCTTCGCTAGAGCGAGGGCGCAGATGTTGTTGGGGTACCCGGACGTGTGTGCGGTCACGGATGCACCACTGCTTTGCGGTGCTGGACCGGCTGGACCAGATGGACTTCATCACGATCTTGAGATCAACAAGTGTTCGACTACATCATCCATGAGTACAACCTCGTTAACGCTATTCGTTCTTCGAGGGTATGTATTCTATGGATGTATGTCCACCTATTGCTTATATCTAGTAGATAGATCTTGGTACATAGTTGTTCCCATCGTAGGAAATTTTTTGTTTTCTATGCTGCGAACCCTACAGTTTGCTCCTCCACGGTTGGGATAGTTCGGACGCGTCATCGGGGCTCTATTGTTTCTTGGGGCATATCCTGTAGACAGGTTGGGGCGATACTTTGGGGTATGGTGGGTTTATGGTTGATGCATCATTCGACGCTTGCGATTCTCATTGGCTTGGTTGATCTTGCCTTCAATCTGGATTGCAAAATCCACTAAGGCTTCAATGTTAGCAAATGGGATATTGACTAACACTGTCTGCATCTCATCATGCAGACCATTCAAGAATCTCTCCTTCTTCTTGGCTTCAGTGTCAATCCCATCTGGTGCATACCTAGCTAATGACAGAAATTTGTCATGGTACTCAACTACTGTCATCCTACCTTGCTTCAATTTCTGAATTCATCTCTCATCATCTTGATTAAACCTGGTGGCACATGGGTTCGTCTAAACTTGAGTTTGAATTCATCCCAAGTCATCATCTGTCCTCCATTCATGGTACGAATGCTATTCCACCAAGCTCTTGCATCTCCTGCCAAATAATGGGTGGCAAATAGTACTTTCTCATTGGCTTCCACTCCTGCGAATTCTAAGTTGTTCTCCATGGTCTGCAGCCAGTCATCCGCATCTAATGGCTCTTCAGACTTACTAAAAATGGGTGGATTGGTGTTCTGAAAGTTCTTGAACTTGGATCCATGGTTGTCTTGGTTTCCATGGCCTTGATTGTTGTTGGCCATCTGAGCTATGTGTTGAAGGGTGTCTAGGTTGGCTTGACGTTCGGCTCTTTCAGCTTCACAGTCTGAAACCAACATTTGCAAGATTTGCAACATTGGGTCCGGGGATGAACTGTTTCCTCCGTGAGGTATCTGAAGATTGAGATAGATCATCAGACAAGAGGGAAATTTCTAAGGTTCATGGGTTTCTTTTTGAAAAGCTTTTAAAATTTGAGTTTGACTCCGGTTTTGCCAACTAGCAACTTTCTTTTCATTCATTCATAGCACACAATATAAACACACACCACACAAGGTGACAAATGATTTTAAGAAACATTCTGTGAAGCTACGATACAATAGGACCGGATACAACTCACAAATAGTGATCGCTAGCATAGGTGTGAGTTCTACTAAAGTGATCTAGTGCGACTACTCATCAGAATCCGTGGCTTCATCATCATCATCATAATCAATGAAGGCGGAATAATCATCATCGGTGTGGAAGTCCATGGCTTGGTACTCCAGGTAGTCATCATCATCACTGAGGTAGTAGTAAGGGTCTCCACGGATATCTTCCCTTGCATTCTCCCTCTCCTCAAGCTGCATGTCACGCTCATGGATGGTCTCCTCCAAGTCTGTCACTTTGTGACGAACGCGAGCAATAATGTGATCCTTCTTATCACACAGATGGCGAAAGGTCTTACGCTCCTTCGAAGGATGGCGAGAGTCTGGTGCTCCTTCGAAGTATTCCCATCTAAAGTGATCAAGTTCTATGCTTAGCACTAGCCACTAAATTTGGGGGTATTCAATAATGAGTAGTGCTAATCAAGTGTGACTTATCTAAATCTAATTTCATGCCTCATTATGACATCTAGTTCTAACTAACTTAGGACAAGTTTTATGATCTTTATACTACCTCTAATATCTTTCCAAAACATCACAAACACTAACTAAAATTAATAAATAACTTTGATAAAGAAATAAAATAATAAAGCTTGCAAGTAAGAACTAGGATTTTGTATAATCAAGTGGTATAACCAAATATGCCCAAGGCATCTGGTTTGCATAGTTATCATGCAAATGTTAGCTTTCAAAGTTCTATCTTGCTAGGATGGCTTGGATAGATAGTAGCTTGCCTTGAGTAGTGTAGTGGTTGAAGTTCTCCTCTGCTTCTTCCTCGTAGTAGTCTCCTTCCTCTTTGTATCCTTGGTCGGTACTAGAGTCTATAAATAAATACGAGGTACACAATCACCAAACAATACTTAACTACTTCTATTAGGCACACCAAGTTCACACTAGATGATCTAGCATCATCACAATCATCACATGAGTTAAAGCCTTAGTCTTATTTATTTTATTTGGAAAAGTAATTTCTACTCATTGAAAACTACTTAAGATTTACTATTCTCCAATTAAAATATGGGATCATGTTGACACATGTCATCACCACATATTTTAATACTTGGGAATGTGATTTAAAGTGGTGTCAGAATTTAATAAGGTTTAACATTATTATTTCAATTATTTAAAGTGACTAGAAATGCCTATGGGGCATTATTTTAGTACTTGTCCTCTATTTCTGCAAATATACCTACAAATTTTTATATATTCATAAAGGACTTATCAAATGTGATTTTTTAAAGTTGGAATCAACTCAAAAGCATTTAAGGTTGATTTTTGAAAAATGTTTGAATGCATAAAAGTCTCTACCTTGTTATTTTTACTATAGGTGATCTATAAGTTCAATTGATTTGAATCCAACAGACTTGGATTAACAATTTCAATACCTTTCTAACAAAATTGGTTTCATGCAATTTTGTTTAGTGAATCTCTCTGAGTCGATTTTTGAATCTACTGACAGAACTAGAGTTTGAACTAAATTGAAAAATCTAAGTTTGAAATAACTGGGTCGCGCGGGAGAGCTAGATGGGCCGGCCCACTGCGCACAGTGCGCGCAGGCTGGTTTAAGTGATGGCCCCACTCGTTAGTGAGACAGGGGTGCCGAAGGGGTATGGAAGGATTATGACCATAGGATTAGATCGCAGATAAACGGCTCACGGACATATTCCTCATCGGAATAGGACACAACAGGGAGAAACCCTAGCGAGGTCAGTGAGGGTCGGGGGAGGCTCACCGGATCTCTGGCGAGGGTCGGCGGCGAGGGAAAAAGAACAAGGCGGATCTAGCGGTTCTTCTGGTACTAGCGACTTCTCCTGTGGTGGCCTAAATTGAAGACGCCCTTCTCCTCCTGCCACGGCGGTCTCCGGTGGAATTGAGGAGCTACAGGCAGCGGCTTGCTCTGGGTTGCTCTGAGGCGTTGCTGAGGATGTGTTGAGTGCGATGGTGTTAATAATTGGTGCGGGGGATCTTCATTTTTATTGCGGGGTGAGGGGTGCATCACGGCATGGTCGGAGCTCGACGGAGGCGACGACACAACAAGCTGGCGGCATGGTTCGGAGGCTAGGATGATGGGCGGTTGCCTGGCGGTCATCACGGATATCATGGCTCAGTAAATAGAGGTATGCATCGGTCGGAACAAGGAGATGCTCTTCGTGGCACCGGTGGAGAATTTCGTGGCGTCCGACGATTACAGGGCACGGTCGAGGGCACTGATGACCCACAAGTGTAGGGGATCGAAAGAGTCTTCACGGGTAGTATTACCCAATTTATTGATTCGACACAAGGGGAGCCAAAGAATACTTGTGTAAGATCCCACCTTTATAAAGGTAAAGAACCCTGTGATTGCAATGCTAGTCCCTGGATCAATTGCTAGCATCCACAGTTTAAGATGAAGTACACATAAACAGAGGTCATTATTACATCATCATTCCAGAGATAACATAGTATTTTACAACTCCATAGCCATAGGCAAGTACAAGAGTTTAATTTAACAATATAAAAATAGAAGTCTTCATCTTCATGTGCCACAGGAAAGCATGTTGAGTGTAGACTCATAACCCCTAATCATCATCAGAGTAACCTGCAACATCACAAGTTACAACCACAGTGGGTCAATACATTGGAATAGTATTGGCAAGTGATACCATAGTAGAATATTAGCATCTAGTTACTACATGAATTTGGCTAAGTGTATCTTAGGCTTGCTTTGCTCAAAATAAGTTTTACCTATCAGTTGAAAACACTAAGTTTTTTGTTTGGTAAAAATTTTCCCAAGGAACCACCAATAGAAATTGGTGAACCTTCACCCTTGTTCAACCACAAGTTTTAACTTAGGAAATTGGGATGAGGAGATTCTTGATAGCTTCCATGTCTTGATGCTCAAATTGTCCAATACCAGTGACATGGCTAAGTACTTAGTTTCGTCTATCTGCAGAGGTTGTGCACTTTCCCCACAAGACTTTATTTTCACCAAGACATGACCTTTCAGAAGCCTTCCCTTAGACCAAAATGGACGCGCTCCAAACCTATCAATACCCTACCACCAACTGTCCATTTGGCTAAGTTATTGCAACCTATATGATCCAGGCAGAGCCCATAATGCCATGTGGTTGCACTACAAGCTTCTTAACATTTGGAATCTCAAATCCCTTTGTTCCTGGGTGGCAATCCACAAGTGAGATACACAAGGTAAACCATAGAAATGGGCCTTGTGTAACCACTCAACCAAAAACCACCAAGCAATTACCATTCCACCCAGGTGTTTCATTTACTTAGTTGTTTTATTAAGCAAAACATAAGTCAAAGACTTAGCAATATTTTCCATAGCATGTATATATTCCACCCTTGGTTACTACTAGCTAGACTAAGCATGGAAATAGCAAGTATCTTAACTTAGAGGAAATTTTAACAATTCTACAACTACTAGGATTTCCCAAGCATAGCACACAGATACTAAGCAAAATACTCATGTAAGCCCTATACAAAATATTTCTAATTCATAGTCAAAATATTGGGACAAAAATATGAAGCAACACTTGCCTTGGTAGTTGGGGGAGTAGCAACAATCCTCACAATCACAATCACCACTAGCACCAAAATCTACAGATAAAATGATAGCACCAAATTCACATATCAAGATAAACAAGCAAAAATATATGAATGCATGCCATGCAATGTGATGATTTTCTAACCAAACAAGTCAAGTGGGACAGTACTGAATCATAAAAAAAAATTATATACTAAGTAAAATTTATTTGGCCCTTAGAATATTTTCCACATAATTTTTATATACAAAATAAGCTTATAAAAGTCTCTGTAAAAACAACCCATTTTACAGATGAAATTTATTAAAAAAAGTGCATAATTGGGTAGAATTCTTTCTCCTGATTCCAATGATATAAAATTTACAAAATTTGAACATGTGGATCAGAAGTTATGAATTTTGCAAGTTTCAACAACTAATAAATCTAATTTCAGATTTTAAATCAAAACACAGACACGCAGCGCTTTCTGATTCGTCGATACCGTTTTGTGTGGATCGATCAATGAGAGCTGTTTTATTTAAGTGGCAGCGCACGGCCAGATCTGCGCGTACCGGTTCGATTAAGTGATCTATTCCTGCCCGTTGGATCTAGATCTAATGGCTATGACGCAAGCGACGGCGGCGCTAATGGTTGCTAGCGGCGGCGGCGCTTCTGCCAGCGATGCTCCGGTGATTCTAGAGGGGGCTAAGTGTCGAGCAGTGGCTTACAAGACTCGCGGGAACACGACGATGCTCAAGGTGTTGCTGGCATGGGCGGGGGCGTGCTGCAGAGGCTGCTGGGGTTCGTCGGAGTTAGAGGCAGCGTCGGGTTTGCTCAGACAGCGACGAAGGCGACATTACTGGCCACCTATCACAAACCGAGAGTATCAGCATGTGCACAATGCTCAGGTGAACCTGATAGGGTCAAGGAGAAGGTGCGAGGCGGTCAGGTTTTACCTAAATCTATCGCTGGAGTTGGAGACGACGTCAGATGCCCACGGTGCTTGTCGAAGTCGACGCTCTGGATCACAAGCAGATGAACAAAGGGGATCAGCGGGTGCGCAAGGATCAGGGGATCATCCCAGGGTGAACGAGGAGTTGGCGCGAACACCAGACTTACCGGAATACCTCGCCGGAGCTGGCTCTGTCTGCGGCGGTGTAACGCGAAATAGAGGCAGCCTGGTGGCGGAGCGAGCGAGTGGAGTGAGGGGAAAAGTGCAGGGTGGAGAGGGGGTTTTGTAGCCGGAGCTGGGGCGAGGATCAAGCACGGAATCAATGGGAATTAAGCCGAGTTAATTCGCGGCGTCACTGCGGCGAGTTAACGGCGGAGTGGGTCGGACGCGCGGTGATTGGGGACGATGCTGACGGGGCAGGTGGGGTCGGAGCGTAAGTGAGAGGGTGTGTGCGGCTGCGGTGAGAAACAGAGGGAGAAGGGAAATCCCGGGTGGCCTTCTTTTGCTTCTGGGCCGAAAGGGTGGCGCCGGCCCGTTTTCTTTTCTTTTATCCTTTTCCATTTCTGATTTGATTTTCTGGTTTGAATTTAAATGCTCAATTCAAATCTGTTTCAAATGAAATTTTCTCCAAACTTTTGTATTGTGATTCTTGTATCATGGGGTGTGTAAAACACCTATTCACTCTCACATTCAAAATGGGTTTGAAAAAGAAATTTAAACCATGTCCTAATTAAATGTTTACAATTAGTATATGAATGGTTTCTTATTCATAAATTGTTTTTGAAAACCTTGACCAAACTTTATAAACATCACTCAAGTTCCTGATCAAATGCTTACTGAATGAAATAAGTATTTTTCTTATTAGAAAGTAGCAATATGTCCATTGCCTTGCTTACATAAAATAATAGATTCACAAGTTTCTGTTTTTGACGAAATGCTCCTAAAATGATTATGAATGCATGAATGATATGAAAACTTTGAAATCATGATTTTTGGGATGTTACAAATCTAACCCCCTTAAGGTGAATCTCGCCCTCGAGATTCGGATTGGTTTGCAAATAGGTGAGGGTGGTCTTTCCGAAGGTCATCTTCTCTTTCCCATGTTGCTTCTTCTTCGGAATGATAGTCTTTGTCCGAGTAACTCTTTCTGCAGTCTCGAGAATCTTGATAGGATTTTCATCATAAGTGAGATCACTTTCCAATTGGACCTCCTCCAAAGGTATAGTATCCTTTAAAGAAGTCTCTTCCATCTCCGGATGACATTTCTTTAGCTGACTCACATGAAATACATTATGAACGGCAGACAAAGATTCCGGCAATTCAATATCATAAGCTACTTCTCCTTTACGACTCAAAATCTTGAATGGTCCAACATATCTCGGGGACAATTTTCCTTTGACTCCAAATCTCTTTACTCCACGAATTGGTGACACTCTAAGATAAGCTCTATCGCCCACCTCATAGGTGACCTCTCTACGCTTAGGATATGCGTAGCTCTTCTGTCGGGACTGTGCTATCTTCAATCTGTCCTTTACTAACTTGACTTTCTCTTCAGCTTCTTTGATTAGTTCTGGACCGAAGAAGTTTCTTTCTCCCACACCATTCCATAGCAATGGGGTTGTACACTTTCTCCCATAGAGAAACTCAAACGGTGCCATCTCAATACTGGCTTGATAGCTGTTGTTTTAAGAGAATTCTGCATAAGGCAGACTTTCATCCCAACTAGCTCCATAGTCTAGGGCACATGCCCTCAACATATCCTCTAGAATATGGTTGGTCCTTTCTGTCTGTCCATCAGTCTAGGGATGAAAAGCAGTACTGAATTCTAATCTTGTTCCGAATGGCTCATGCAGTTGCCTCCAGAAATGAGAAGTGGATTGAGTTCCCCTATCATACACAATACTCTTGGGTACTCCATGCAGACACACAATCCTATTCATATAAATCTTGGCCAAATTAGCACTTGTATAGGTTGTCTTTATGAGTATGAAATGAGCCACTTTAGTTAGGCGATCCACTACTACCCAAATAGAATCATATCCTGACCTGGTCCTTGGCAATCCGATGATGAAATCCATGCCAATCTTGTCCCACTTCCAATCAGGAATAGGTAGTGGTTGTAACAATCCTGCTAGTTTCTGATGTTCCGCTTTCACTCTACTACATACGTCACACAAAGCAATATGTTCGGCGATATCCTTCTTGAGATTATTCCACCAAAATCTTTCCTTCGTATCCATGTACATTTTGGTGTTACCAGGATGAATGGAATATGGTGAGTTGTGCGCTTCTTGTAAAATCAGTTTCCGAAGCTCCGGATCTTGCGGAACATAGATACGTTTTCCATACCATAAAGTTCCTTGTTCGTCTTCATGGAATCCTTTGGATTTTCCCTTGCCAATCTTTTCCTTAATCTCTTCAATTTCTTTGTCCGTCTTTTGGGCTTCCTTGATTTTGTCCAATAAGGTGGGTTGAACATCTAATGACATGAGATGTCCGTCAGGCACAATCTCCAATCTGAGGTCTCTAAATTGGGCACACGGATCATCTGGCAACTCTCACTTAGTAAGGCCATTCACAAATACCTTACGGCTTAGTGCATCCGCTACAAAATTTGCTTTACCGGGGTGGTATTGCAAACTCAAGTCGTAGTCCTTGATGAGTTCTAGCCATGTTCTTTACCTCATGTTGATTTCTTTCTGAGTGAAGATATACTTCAAACTTTTGTGATCTGTGAACACTTCACATCGCTTTCGCAAAAGATAATGTCTCCATGTTTTGAGTGCATGAACAATAGAGGCTAACTCCAAATCATGAGTAGGATAATTCACCTCATGAGTTTTGAGTTATGTCGAGGCATAAGCCACAACTTTCCCTTCTTGCATCAGAACTGCACCTAATCCATGATGGGATGCATCACAATAAACTTGGAAATCCTTTTCCAAATCTGGCAGACATAGGACTAGTGCTGTCACTAGTCTCTTCTTCAATTCTTGGAAGCTGAGTTCACACCCTTCAGTCCAAGAAAATTTCTTTTCTTTCTTTAGTAACTTCGTCATTGGCTTGGCTACCTTGGAGAAATTCTCAATGAATCTTCTATAGTATCCTGCCAAGCCAAGAAAACTACGAACTTCTTTGACTGACTTAGGAGATTCCCATTCAGTTACAGCTGACACTTTTGCGGGATCAACTGCTACACCATCTCCTGACACAATGTGTCCAAGAAATCCAACTTCATTCAACTAGAATTCACACTTGCTGAATTTGGCATACAGCTTATGCTCTCTAAGCTTCTCAAGTATCAAACGCAAATGTCCCTCATGCTCTTCTTTGCTCTTGGAGTATATCAAAATGTCATTGATGAAAACGACAACAAACTTGTCAAGGAATTCCATGAACACCTTGTTCATCATATTCATGAAGTAAGCTGGTGCATTGGTCAAACCAAATGGCATCACGGTGTACTCATACAATCCATACCTAGTGGTGAAACTGGTCTTAGAAATGTCTTGTTCCCTTATCTTAAGCTGAAAATAACCTGACCGGAGATCAATCTTTGAGAACACATAGGCTCCTTCTAACTGATCAAACAAGTCATTGATTCTGGGCAAAGGGTATTTGTTTTAGATAGTCACCTCATTGAGTGAACGATAATCGATGCATAACCTTTGACTTCTATCTTTCTTTTCCACAAACAAGAATGGTGCTCCCCAAGATGAAGAACTTGGTTGAATAAATCCTTTCTGCAACTATTCTCCAAGTTGTTTCTTGAGTTATTTTAACTCATCAACTGACATATTGTAAGGTCTGTTTGTTATTGGTCCTAATCCTGGCAGCAAGTCAATCAGAAATTCCACATCTCTATCAGGTGGCATTCCTGGCAATTCTTCCCAAAACATCCGGATATTCCCTCATGATTAGCATGTTGTCTATGCTAACCCCCTTAAGATAATTTAGCTTACTCCCTTTTGATTCAAAGTTTTTTAATCTTATCCGTTTCTTTTCTGGGGTTGTGAGTGCGACAGTACGATTGGCACAATCTAGTACTCCTTCATACTTGGTCATCCAGTCCATTCCCAAAATTACATCCAGTCCTTGGAAATCTAAGATTATCAGACTCACTGGAAACTTATGCTTTCCAAATTCTATAACTAGATCACGACATCCAAGACTTACTATCATATCTTCGCCGGGAGAACTTACTTTTATTGGACACCCAATATTTTCAGTTGGAAACGCATTTCTATCAACAAATGCTTTTGATATGAATGAATGTGATGCACGAGTATAAAAAAGAACAAGTGCTGGAATAGAATTGAGTTTGAACTTACCAGCCACAGCATCGGACTCCTCATAAATCTCTTCCACATTGATGTGGTTCACTTCTCCCTTCTGGAAAGGGTTGGGCTTGGTGGCTCCTTCCACTTTCTTTTCTGGCACTCATTTGCATAATGCCCAAGATTCTTACAATTGAAATATTCAACCTGACTGATATCTCTCTTTGCAGGCTGACTACCACTTCCACTTCCACCTCCACTATGGTGACTCTTGTGTCCACTCTTGTGGTTCTTGTACTTGTCACTATCATGACTACGGTGGTGCTTGTTTTCATGATGACGGTTGTGGATGTGGTGGTTGTTGTACTTTCCATGTTTGTGGGATCCAGAACCCCCACTATCATCATGATGGGAACGCTTGTGAGACGATCCCGAGTTGTGCTTGTCAAAGCTATGCTTCCACTTTCTGCTTTCAACCTATTTCATCTTGTTCTCCAAGATGGTAGCCTTGTCACAAAGTGATTGGTAGGTTGGGACATAGGCAACAGATAGCTGCAGATTTAGTTCATCATTCAGTCCTTCGAGGAATTTCTCCTCCCTCTTGGCATCATTATCAACTTCATCCGGTGCATAACGCGGCTGATTGTTGAATTCTTCAACATATTCAGCCACATTGCACTGACGCTGCTTCAGATTATGGAACTCCTTCTTCAAATTCATCACTCCGGATGAGATGTGAGCGGTACGGAATCCGTCCTCAAAGATAGCCCAAGTCACATCCTCAAGGGAGTGGTGATCTGGAAGTTATCCCACCAAGTAGCGGTTGGTCCTTCCAACAGATGTGCTACAAACCTGACCTTCTCCTCGTCGGTGCAGCCGACAGTTACCAAATCCTTGTTCACCGAACGTAGCCAATCGTTGGCCACCATTGGATCAGTGGTTCCTGAGAACTTTGCCGGCCTCAGTCTTAGGAATCTGGTGAGCATGTCAAATCCTGGTGGATTACTATGGTTGTTGTTGTTGTTGTTGTTGTTGTTGTTGTTGTTGTTATTCTGATTCTGCATAAAAGTGGTCATCATTTGCATCAGCTGTATATGTGTTGTCATCAGCTGATGCATCTCGGGGGTGACATTGTTGTTGTTTGGGTTGGGGTTGGCACGTCGAGGAGGCATCTGTGGTTTTCATAAGGATAAGAATGAGATACCCATAGATTCTTAGCATGCACAATACATCACATAGACAATCACCAAACCAATCAAAATAACATAAGGTTCAACGACATAAAAAACAAGTTTGAAAAAGCAAACACACCATACCAAGCCATCCACATGCTGGATGGTCATTGCGACTCAATAATCATAAGTACGGTAAATGAAAGATAAATGAGTAGTCATCACAACTCCTCCGCATCATCCTCCACATCAACAAGTGTAAGACATGCATTCTCCATAGCAGTCTTGTATTCCTTGACATTGGTAGTCAAGGCCTCTATCTTGGCGCTAAGAGCCCTCTTCTGTGAGCGTGTAATGACCTCGGATCGGTAAGGATCCTAAGTCCCTGTGATTAACATGCTAGTCCCTGGATCAATACCTAGCACTCACAGTCGATGAATATCATGTAAAACACAAAGTCTTTATTACATGGAGAATCCAGAGTATGAATTTATTACAAATTTCCTTAGCATTAAGATATCTCAAATAACAGCGGAAACATAAAAGCAGCTTGAGTCCATCAACGCCCTAGGCTTGTCGAGTGTAGACTCGCGATCCCTACGCACCTTTCAATCTTCGGATTCTGCACATAAGACGTGCAGCCAACAAGTTGGGTCAATACTTTGAATGTATTGCCAAATTACACCAAGGAAAGAAAATACTATCTCTACATGCAAGGCTAGTTTAGGCTGTAGAGTTCATTTGGTCAAAGCTAGTTTTTCTTAAGTAGAGAGAAGAAGAGAATATTTTCCCTACTTTGTAAACATTTGCTTAGTTTAAATAGGGTCGAATGGCACACGAGGATATTACTCACCAAGTGTCCAAACAACCAAACACTTGGATATTACTACCAAGTGACACTTGGATATTACGCACCAAGTTCCCAAAATCCCACCCATTGGCGATATTACTCACGCCCTGGGGTTTTAAAACTTTGTTTAGAAAATAGAGAGGAAGATCCTTCAGAGGCTCCATCCTTCAGATGCTCAATGTTGTTCTGTTTCCGTGAACACGGCTGATCGATCAGATTACAATACTCTCGAGAGTTTGTGCACTTTACCCACAATCCACGATCAAGTACTTTTACAGACAAGACCATGGCGAGGCTTTCCCTTAGTAGCCCCTCTACCTTCTGGATCCAACCGTGCCAAGAACCTCCAAATGTTGGTACCCAGGTGAGGTTTCCCACTAAATACTAGGCCAAGACAGAGCCCATATGTATTGTGGTTGCACTGGAAGCTTCTGAATTCTGAAACATGGCAGACTTCTTTGATTCCTGGGTGGCCGTCCTCCATTAAAATCTCACTCGTTGTCCCGACAACCATTCCGCCCAGAAGAAAACTTAGTTTTATTT
Organism: Avena sativa; assembly: GCA_916181665.1. Lineage (NCBI taxonomy): Eukaryota > Viridiplantae > Streptophyta > Magnoliopsida > Poales > Poaceae > Avena > Avena sativa. Next base: position 46,649,745 of record OV702279.1, on the reverse strand, counting down.
TGAAGTGGATTTGAGAAGAAAAGTTTGCTCAAGAGAGCCTTTATACTTAGAAAAATTCATTGTCTTTTGAACCCCCCAACGGTACTTTACACATATATAGCATAGCAAGCAATACTTAGGAAAAACAGGGGAACCTATTAGGAGGGAAAATCCTAAGTATAGAGCTACTCATGGCATACTACAAAATCATCGCACTTGCAAAATAATACTAAGGAAAAATTCTACTAGAACATCCTACACATGCATACTACAGAATTTTGAAGATCTAACATGCATAGCATCAAAACTAGGAAATTATATGAACAAGAGGTGTAACTTGCCTTGATCTGAGAAGCACTCTACACAGTAGCACTCCTCAGTGCACTCCGAACAATCTAACAAATCACAAACATAGATCTAATCACAACTTGCACAAAATATGCCACAGAGATAACATGCATGCATGCAACATGGTACTTATGCAAGATTTTTTTTCAAAATTGACCAAGGTAGTTTAATTGGATTGTAACTGTGTCAGGGATGTTATTTCTATTAATTTGGATCATTATTATAATTCATAGGCTCACTGGAAGATTTAACCATCCAATTAGCCCCAAATTATATCTAATGATCTTAAGCAAGGTTTTATAATTTTTTTCAGTAGGTATTGTAAAAACAGAGTCAACACAACAAGAATCAACTAAAACGGGGTTTTAATTATTTTTCTATGGATTAAACACTCTAATCTAAAGATTAAATTTTACACAGAAAACCCAACTGTATACTTGAAGTTTTATTGCAGATATGTGTTCTACATAATTTTGTGAATCCAACGGTATATTATATGCTAAATTTGGCCAAGTAATTAAATTTCTATGAATTTCGCAAGTTTTAATACAAATCTGCCAATTAAATCTAGCCCTAATTCGAGAACGTGCCAAGTGGCAGAGCCTGATTGGGCCAGTTAGGCAAGGCAGTGGCGATGGAGCGCGCTGACGCGGCTTGCCACGCGGCAGCACGGTATTTGCCGATACCCCTTCGATTCAAGCTTCTAATCCTCACCGTCGAACCTAGATCTAATGGCTAAGAAACAAGATCGGCCCACCTACCTTGCTGGCGGCGGCGACTGGCGGCGGTTGGGCGCTGCAGTGGTCGGCGTCAGCGTCCGTGCTCTTCGGAGAGGGTGAAGCAGTATCAGATGATCGCCTCCTCCTCGCAGTCCCGCTCGTTTCCTCAGGTACCATCTTCTCTTCCCCGAGCGGTGGCGGTGGCTGCTTCTTCTCCGCAGCTCCGGCGAGCAATCTGTGGTGGTGCGCTGCGGTAAACAGAGGGGGAAACGGGTGAGTCGATGTTGTCGATCGAGAGGATCATGCTAGGGAAGGAATCAAGGGAAGGGGGTGCTCCTATCGTCGACTTCGACATCTTACCGAGGCTAGCGGCGACAAGCTAGTGGAATCGGAGGCGAGGCTAGGTTTTTTCTCGAGGGTTGGGGACAGAGGAGAGGATCGCGCGGCTGAGCTTTTATATGTTGCCTAGGGCAGTCCTGGCTGGACACGGAGACGGGGAAGCGTGGCCGGCGAGGAATCTGTTCAGGTTCTCGTCGGGGGAGAAAGGGAGGGATGACAGGTGGGGGCCGGGTGTCGGCGGGAGCGGCAGCACGGGCTGGCACTGGGCTGTGCTGGCGGCTGGTAGTGCTAGGCGACGCACGCGCGTTAGTGGGCTGGCACAGCCGGCCCAGTAGGTTAGACAATAGGTTTTTTTTGTATTATTCTTTTTCCATTTCTGCTTTACTAATGCCTCAATAACTTTTGCATATTCAATCCAAACTTAGTGAAACTTGTTTACAATTTTTTGTAAAAATGAGGTGGTCATCATAGAACCATGATTTATTATTTTTACATAGTTTTTAGAAGGGTCAAGCATGACTACAACAATATTACTCACATAGGGAATCTTTATTAGGGTTTTGGTAGGTTTAGATGTTAGGGTTTTGTTGCAAATTCATTTGTAGGATGCAATGATGCAAGGATGATGCATGCTACTAATAACATCCTATTATAAAATCTAGGATGTTACAAACCTACCCCCCTTAAGATGAATCTCGTCCCCGAGATTCGGGCTGGCTAGCAAATAGGTGTGGGTGTTCTGCCTTCAAATCTTCTTCACGCTCCCACGTGGCTTCTTCCTCGGAGTGGTGGTTCCATTGTACTTTGCAGAATCTTATAGTCTTGGTGCGGGTAATCCTTTCGGCTGTTTCCAGTATTTTGATGGGTTTTTCCTCATAGGTAAGGTCATTCTCCACTTGAACCTCATCTAGGGGAACGGTATCTTTTAGCGGTGTTTCGGCCATCTCCGGGTGACACTTCTTTAGTTGTGACACATGAAACACATCATGAGCAGTCAGTCCTTCTGGTAACTCCAACTGGTAAGCAACTTCTCCTCTATGGGCCAGAACCTTATATGGACCTATGAATCGTGGGGCTAACTTACCCTTGATTCCAAACCTCTTAACTCCTCGTAGCGGTGAAACTCGAAGGTATGCACGGTCCCCTATTTCATAAGTCACATTTCTCCGTTTGGAATCAGCATAGCTCTTTTGTCGTGATTGAGCTACCTTTAGCCTGTCCTGAATCTGTCGTACCTTTTCTTCGGCATCCTTGATCAGTTCAGGTCCAAAAAGACTACGTTCGTCAACTCTACTCCATAACAGCGGAGTTCTACACTTCCTACCATATAGAACTTCAAACGGAGACATCTTGATACTTGTCTGGTAGCTGTTGTTGTAGGAGAACTCCGCATACGGAAGGTTATCGTCCCAACTAGACCCATAGTCTAGTGCGCAAGCTCTCAACATATCTTCCAGAAATTGGTTCACCCTTTCCGTTTGGCCATCTGTCTGAGGGTGGAAGGCAGTACTGAATTCAAGTCGGGTTCCAAGAGACTGTAACACCCTCAGAATCGACCCTATGCAAGTTTCAGCGATTCCGCCAAACCCGCAGAGAAACGATTCAAAGGTGCCCACCAGGCACTTTCGTGCGGGTGGAAAACGAAGTAATAACATTACACAACAGTCCTCGATGGGACCCACAGAACAGGTATATATACAACACGACTCAATGAGTCAGGCGAAGATACAGATATACAGAACAGAGATCCCAAATCACCTTGAAAATGATAGAGCGTCCGACTACGAACAAGATGCAAATGGGGCTAAGATCCCTGAAGAATAACCAATGGCGTCCATAACCCTGCCCAGGCCAAGCCGGAAGGGTAACCCTGCTAACGACGTCGATCTCAAAACCTGCTTAAACAAAAGGGGTGCCGACAAAGGGCAAAGGAAAAAGAGGAGCGTCAGTACTGAGGCCAGTACACGGCGAGACTAGAATTCGGCGGTCCTCGCCTACATAGGTATGGTGGGCTGAAGCGGCAGCGGCAGCATGCACTAAACCACCTATAGAGACTCGATACAACCGGCGGCTATCAGAGAGGGGTAAGATAGACCTATTCGGAACCAACCTGGTGCTACCACCAAACAAAACCCATCCTGGTATTTCCCCCTCGAGACCAAACGAGGAAGTCAACCGAGGAACTCACTCAGTTGGCAGTTTTACTTATTCGGTTATCGTTGCAGCAATTACTAGTCAGGTATAGGTAATCATCCTGATAAAATAAGCAGTGGGCCATTTTAGTTAACCATTTCGTTGTAGTTACGACACTTACTAGTCAAATTCAATTAGCATGAGATATCCCAAAACCCAGCAGTTGTTGGTACTTTTATTTAGCCATTCCGTTGTAGTTGCAATACTTACTAGTCAGGTACAATGGTCGCAAGCGACAACCCAAACAAGCAATTGTTGGCAGTTTTATTTAGCCATTCCATTATAGTGAAGCTGATTACTAGTCATTATAAAGTCAAATTTATAGCACTACTTTAGTTATAGTTGTCTATGTTCGAGATACTGTGCTCCAAGTCGTCCATAACCGCGGACACGGCTTTCAGAAAGTTTTACCCGGCCGGGGTGCACCAATAGCGACACACACACGATCAACCTTGGAAAAACCAAATCAAAACCCAACGAGGCTTTCAGGACAAAGCAATCACAGGATTCAGAAATATTTCAGGGGGCTATCCCTTGGAGTACACCCGCAACGAAACTAGCCGGCTCCGAGACGGACTCAAGGTTTGTGGGGCCGGCTGTAAACGACTGGGAACCCGAAAACTCGGGGTGTCGATACCGCGAAAACGGGTCACGATCCTAAACAGTACAGTGTGCTCCTCGCACAATCGTAATAAAGCAGTAAAGCATGGCATAAGTACAGGATCATAAATAAAACCTCAAACTAGTTTGTGGCCCCAAGAAATAAGAATGAATCAAGCTCTGGCTCAGGGGGGCCCATAATTCCCCGTATGTGGATAGTGCGAATATTCAAGGAACAGGTATCAAGTACTCGGGGTCCTACGGGACACAAGTGGACGGTTAACAACCAAATAACATCTATTGCCCACCTGTGCCTCTGCTTACCTACTTCAATTTTAGTTGTTAAACAGTAATTAAAGTGAGCAATAAATAAAGCCATGATCATCTCCAACATTGAACAGGCGGCAGTTCTCCAACAACTGTGGTACTTGACGACACGCAACAACACTTGAGCAAGCGACTACGACGCGCAAGTCCAGCTATCTACCAAACAACAGGTAATAGGATGTGTCCAAGGCAATATACGGCTGCAAGGGATATCTCGGGTACGGAAACTAGAGCATCGCAACACAGATAGCAATAGATCAACAGGAGGGAATAAATACTATAAAAGTAAGATAGGTAGAAAGGGGGAGATGCTCGCCTGAAAAACATTGCCGAAGGTTCAACCGAAGATCGGGGCGAAGCTCACATCAACTCAACGGCCTTATCCGCGAAGAAGCAAAACACTAGAATAAACACCGGATGCAATATTTAATACAACGGCAGAAGATCGGGTATGATGCATGTATGATGTATGGCATGGCAAAGTTGCGATGCAATTAGGTCATATTAAGCGGAACCGGGGTCCCGACAATTAATCAAACGGTTCATGTTGTTTAGATACCCCGCAAATTAAATGTTGCATTATCAAGACAAAAGATGGCACCGGTTCGCTACACAAATTTAAATGAGGCCAATATAAGGCTAGATTTGCCCGCATATGGGCCCCATATTTAATTATAAGGTGAATCGGCATAAGGCCCCCAAACCACATGACAATATGCATGCGAATATGACAATTTAATATGCAACAAGTATATATCATTTCATAAAATAAGGTCTCGGGTTTGGGTTCACACATTAGGGTTCGACGATCTTGGGGGTCCGAGGGGTCGGGGTCCGGTCTCAGAGTTCAGGGTTTGGAGAATCGTGATCAGACAAAGGAAGTAGGTCTTGTTGCATCCGAGAAGAAGAGCTTGGTTCGGTGTCGGGGTTCATCGGACTCGCCCTGGTCGGTGTCGATCTTGTCGTTGCGAAGATCTTGTCGGTTCCTCGGACCGGGTCGGTCTTGGCGTCCGGGATGAAGACCTTGGCGTCCTGCGTCGGTGTCCTTATCGTCCGGGTTCTCGAGCATCGCATCCGGGAAGGAGTACTTGTCGTTCAGGGTCTCGATGTCCGGGGTGAAGTACTCGGCGTCCTCGAGGTAGTACTTGGCGTCCGGCGGTAGATCTTGGGGGTACCGGCGTCTTCGGGTTCCATGTCGAATTACTTGTCGATGGTCCATCGAGCGTCACCCTGCTCGTTCTTTTGATACCCTGTCGATGCGAAGGTCTTGCGGTCTTGCTGTCTCCACACCCAACAACTTAGCACCAACTTGGTACTACACAGGAAACCTGCACGGTGGAGGCAGATGGCATCGGCGACGACGGGGTTCGGCCCCAGCGAGACAGAGACGCAGCGGGGTCGCGGCTCACAGGGCAGGCAGAGGCCGGCGACTAGGGAAGGCTGACCGGCGGTGGCGAGCTCGCCGGAGGGAGGGTGGCGACGGCGAACCAGCGGCGGTTCCGGCGAGACGCGCGGGCCGGAGGCGAGGAGGACGAGGTGGAGGCCGGAGGAGGGGGAGACGCGGGCGTCCGCGAGCACGGAGGAGGAAGGGGCGGCTCCGGCGAGCCTGGCGGGGTGGAGGCAGGCGCGGCGGAGGCGGCGCAGACGGGCCGTGGCCGGCGGCGGGCGGCGGACGACGAGGAGGGAGCGGCGCAGGGACGGAGCCAGGGAGACGCGGGGAGCTTCGTGGTCGGCGGGGGAGGCGGGGCCGGCAAGCGACGAGGCGGAGGAGAGCGGGAGAGGGCGAGCGAGGTGAGAGGCGGGGAGGAGGCTGCGGGGCGCGGCGGCCGGCCGGGGGCGACGCAGGGTCGGCGGCAGGCGCCGGCGGAGGAAGAGGAGGCTGCGGAGGGAAGGGGCGGAGGCAGACGGGGTGGAGGTAGCTGGGAGGCGCACGGGGGAAGGAGAGGAGGGAGGGAGAGGAGGAAGAAGAACAGGGGCGTGGTGGTTGGGTGCGGGAGCGTGGGGGAGGACGGAGTGGTGGGCCACGGGGTGGGGGCCTGACGCGGGTTGTCCGCGTGGTGGGAGGGGCGCGTGGGAGGGGCAGGCGTGTGTGGGTAGGGATCGGTGGGGCCGGGGGGAGAGAGGCAGGTGGGGGTGTGGGGCCCGGGGAACAGGTAGAGGGGTGAGGACTGGCTCGGGTGAGTGGGGGTGTTGGCTGGCAGGTGGGAGGTGAGGTGGCAGCAGATGAGTGGTGGAGGGAAGGAGAGAGGTGAGGTGGCTAGAGCGGATTGGGTGGGGTGAGGTGGCTGGAGGGGTGGGTAGATTAGGACTAGGTAGTTTAGGGATTTTTGGGTGGACCGATTTGTTCTGGGGGTGGTCGTCCGGGTCGAATCGGCCCGTTCGACTGCCCCCCTAAAAATAATATAACTTTTATTTAATTTGCGATAAACTTTTGTAAATAGTTTTTAGACAAACAAAATATCCGGAAGCATCCGGGGTTTAATTTGAAATAGAAGGAGGACTAGTTTCAGAAAACAGTAGACTTTCGCAACATAGTTTCAAGTAAAATAATATGCATGCTGATGACGATGCTCAAATGCAATGTGGCATGATGACATGAGCATGCGGTCATGACGATGCAATGCACAAAAACAACGCGATTTTCTAGTAGTGGTTTTTGCGGGATGCCACAATTCGACACCACTAACAATGGATCTCGCCCTCGAGATCCGCCTCATGGTACCGGGAAGGAAGGTCGGCGATCTGCGTCTTATCGCTTCGTGTAGTTCCTCGCGACACCACTAACAAGGGTTCTTCTTCATCTTGAAATTGGCGACACCACCAACAAAGGGTCGTTGATCCTGATCGTCGAGGGAACACTCCGGGAACAAAAGGTCGAAGGTAGAGGTTTCAACAAATAAGCCACCCCTAACTTCCGTGGACGGAGTAAAACTGCTGGACCCACTGATTCGACGTACAAGAGCGAATGATAAGAGTAGTGGTATGGTAGCTACTCCATCCCGCACTCAAACCATTACTCTGCACACGAATAGGCGGATTATGCAACCAACTCTCGGAATCAGACTGAAGATCTCGACAAGCGAGGTTCGGAAACAAAGGAGTGATGCAGACTCTGCATCGGATCTGGCGTAGATGATGTCGTCGCGTCGGAAAACACCGGAAGGCACAAACAAGGAAAGAATGGTACCACAGACGAAGGATTCCTAGGATAGCATGAAGACCAGATGTAGCAACACCGTTACCAAAAGAGGAAGCGAAACCTTGAAGGTACAACGGAACCCAACCACGAGAAATCCTGGACTCGAAGAGAGAGGAGAGAGCGGATTCAAAACACGCAGAGGTAAGAGGAGAGCAGCAGAGGGGTAAGGAGTAAAATCAGACCTAATCAGAACTATCCAACCGATTTTGCAAAATAGTTTTGACACTCTACTTCGGCCGTTAGCTAGGTTATCCTACAGGCTGGACTTGTGGGGTATCGCAACTGCTGAGCTTTGATACCACTCTGTAACACCCTCAGAATCGACCCTATGCAAGTTTCAGAGATTCCGCCAAACCCGCATAGAAACGATTCAAAGGTGCCCACCAGGCACTTTCGTGCGGGTGGAAAACGAAGTAATAACATTACACAACAGTCCTCGATGGGACCCACAGAACAGGTATATACAACACGACTCAATGAGTCAAGCGAAGATACAGATATACAGAACAGAGATCCCAAATCACCTTGAAAATGATAGAGCGTCCGACTACGGACAAGATGCAAATGGGGCTAAGATCCCTGAAGAATAACCAATGGCGTCCATAACCCTGCCCAGGCCAAGCCGGAAGGGTAACCCTGCTAACGACGTCGATCTCAAAACCTGCTTAAACAAAAGGGGTGCCGACAAAGGGCAAAGGAAAAAGAGGAGCGTCAGTACTGAGGCCAGTACACGGCGAGACTAGAATTCGGCGGTCCTCGCCTACATAGGTATGGTGGGCTGAAGCGGCAGCGGCAGCATGCACTAAACCACCTATAGAGACTCGATACAACCGGCGGCTATCAGAGAGGGGTAAGATAGACCTATTCGGAACCAACCTGGTGCTACCACCAAACAAAACCCATCCTGGTATTTCCCCCTCGAGACCAAACGAGGAAGTCAACCGAGGAACTCACTCAGTTGGCAGTTTTACTTATTCGGTTATCGTTGCAGCAATTACTAGTCAGGTATAGGTAATCATCCTGATAAAATAAGCAGTGGGCCATTTTAGTTAACCATTTCGTTGTAGTTACGACACTTACTAGTCAAATTCAATTAGCATGAGATATCCCAAAACCCAGCAGTTGTTGGTACTTTTATTTAGCCATTCCGTTGTAGTTGCAATACTTACTAGTCAGGTACAATGGTCGCAAGCGACAACCCAAACAAGCAATTGTTGGCAGTTTTATTTAGCCATTCCATTATAGTGAAGCTGATTACTAGTCATTATAAAGTCAAATTTATAGCACTACTTTAGTTATAGTTGTCTATGTTCGAGATACTGTGCTCCAAGTCGTCCATAACCACGGACACGGCTTTCAGAAAGTTTTACCCGGCCGGGGTGCACCAATAGCGACACACACACGATCAACCTCGGAAAAACCAAATCAAAACCCAACGAGGCTTTCACGACAAAGCAATCACAGGATTCAGAAATATTTCAGGGGGCCACCCCTTGGAGTACACCCGCAACTAAACTGGCCGGCTCCGAGACGAACTCAAGGTTTGTGGGGCCGGCTGTAAACGACTGGGAACCCGAAAACTCGGGGTGTCGATACCGCGAAAACGGGTCACGATCCTAAACAGTACAGTGTGCTCCTCGCACAATCGTAATAAAGCAGTAAAGCATGGCATAAGTACAGGATCGTAAATAAAACCTCAAACTAGTTTGTGGCCCCAAGAAATAAGAATGAATCAAGCTCTGGCTCAGGGGGGCCCATAATTCCCCGTATGTGGATAGTGCGAGTATTCAAGGAACAGGTATCAAGTACTCGGGGTCCTGCGGGACACAAGTGGACGGTTAACAACCAAATAACATCTATTGCCCACCTGTGCCTCTACTTACCTACTTCAATTTTAGTTGTTAAACAGTAATTAAAGTGAGCAATAAATAAAGCCATGATCATCTCCAACATTGAACAGGCGGCAGTTCTCCAACAACTGTGGTACTTGACGACACGCAACAGCACTTGAGCAAGTGACTACGACGCGCAAGTCCAGCTATCTACCAAACAACAGGTAATAGGATGTGTCCAAGGCAATATACGGCTGCAAGGGATATCTCGGGTACGGAAACTAGAGCATCGCAACACAGATAGCAATATATCAACAGGAGGGAATAAATACTATAAAAGTAAGATAGGTAGAAAGGGGGAGATGCTTGCCTGAAAAACATTGCCGAAGGTTCAACCGAAGATCGGGGCGAAGCTCACATCAACTCAACGGCCTTATCCGCGAAGAAGCAAAACACTAGAATAAACACCAGATGCAATATTTAATACAACGGCAGAAGATCGGGTATGATGTATGGCATGGCAAAGTTGCGATGCAATTAGGTCATATTAAGCGGAACCGGGGTCCCGACAATTAATCAAACGGTTCATGTTGTTTAGATACCCCGCAAATTAAATGTTGCATTATCAAGACAAAAGATGGCACCGGTTCGCTACACAAATTTAAATGAGGCCAATATAAGGCTAGATTTGCCCGCATATGGGCCCCATATTTAATTATAAGGTGAATCGGCATAAGGCCCCCAAACCACATGACAATATGCATGCGAATATGACAATTTAATATGCAACAAGTATATATCATTTCATAAAATAAGGTCTCAGGTTTGGGTTCACACATTAGGGTTCGACGATCTTGGGGGTCCGAGGGGTCGGGGTCCGGTCTCAGAGTTCAGGGTTCGGCGAATCGTGATCGGACAAAGGAAGTAGGTCTTGTTGCATCCGAGAAGAAGAGCTAGGTTCGATGTCGGGGTTCATCGGACTCGCCCTGGTCGGTGTCGATCTTGTCGTTGCGAAGATCTTGTCGGTTCCTCGGACCGGGTCGGTCTTGGCGTCCGGGATGAAGACCTTGGCGTCCTGCGTCGGTGTCCTTATCGTCCGGGTTCTCGAGCATCGCATCCGGGAAGGAGTACTTGTCGTTCAGGGTCTCGATGTCTGGGGTGAAGTACTCGGCGTCCTCGAGGTAGTACTTGGCGTCCGGCGGTAGATCTTGGGGGTACCGGCGTCTTCGGGTTCCATGTCGAATTACTTGTCGATGGTCCATCGAGCGTCACCTTGCTTGTTCTTTTGATACCCTCTCGATGCGAAGGTCTTGCGGTCTTGCTGTCTCCACACCCAACAACTTAGCACCAACTTGGTACTACACAGGAAACCTGCACGGTGGAGGCAGATGGCATCGGCGACGACGGGGTTCGGCCCCAGCGAGACAGAGACGCAGCGGGGGTCGCGGCTCACAGGGCAGGCAGAGGCCGGCGACTAGGGAAGGCTGACCGGCGGTGGCGAGCTCGCCGGAGGGAGGGTGGCGACGGCGAACCAGCGGCGGTTCCGGCGAGACGCGCAGGCCGGAGGCGAGGAGGACGAGGTGGAGGCCGGAGGAGGGGGAGACGCGGGCGTCCGCGAGCACGGAGGAGGAAGGGGCGGCTCCGGCGAGCCTGGCGGGGCGGAGGCAGGCGCGGCGGAGGCGGCGCAGACGGGCCGTGGCCGGCGGCGGACGACGGACGACGAGGAGGGAGCGGCGCAGGGACGGAGCCAGGGAGACGCGGGGAGCTTCGTGGCCGGCGGGGGAGGCGGGGCCGGCGAGCGACGAGGCGGAGGAGAGCGGGAGAGGGCGAGCGAGGTGAGAGGCGGGGAGGAGGCTGCGGGGCGCGGCGGCCGGCCGGGGGCGACGCAGGGTCGGCGGCAGGCGCCGGCGGAGGAAGAGGAGGCTGCGGAGGGAAGGGGCGGAGGCAGACGGGGTGGAGGTAGCTGGGCGGCGCACGGGGGAAGGAGAGGAGGGAGGGAGAGGAGGAAGAAGAAGAACAGGGGTGCGGTGGTTGGGTGCGGGAGCGTGGGGGAGGACGGAGTGGTGGGCCACGGGGTGGGGGCCTGACGCGGGTTGTCCGCATGGTGGGAGGGGCGCGTGGGAGGGGCAGGCATGTGTGGGTAGGGATCGGTGTGGCCGGGGGGAGAGAGGCAGGTGGGGGTGTGGGGCCCGGGGAACAGGGAGAGGGGTGAGGACTGGCTCGGGTGAGTGGGGGTGTTGGCTGGCAGGTGGGAGGTGAGGTGGCAGCAGATGAGTGGTGGTGGGAAGGAGAGAGGTGAGGTGGCGAGAGCGGATTGGGTGGGGTGAGGTGGCTGGAGGGGTGGGTAGATTAGGACTAGGTACTTTAGGGATTTTTGGGTGGACCGATTTGTTCTGGGGGTGGTCGTCCGGGTCGAATCGGCCCGTTCGACTGCCCCCCTAAAAATAATATAACTTTTATTTAATTTGCGATAAACTTTTGTAAATAGTTTTTAGACAAACAAAATATCCGGAAGCATCCGGGGTTTAATTTGAAATAGAAGGAGGACTAGTTTCAGAAAACAGTAGACTTTCGCAACATAGTTTCAAGTAAAATAATATGCATGCTGATGACAATGCTCAAATGCAATGTGGCATGATGACATGAGCATGCGGTCATGACGATGCAATGCACAAAAACAACGCGATTTTCTAGTAGTGGTTTTTGCGGGATGCCACAGAGACTCATGTAGTTGTCGCCAAAACTTCGAAGTAAACTGGGTGCCTCTATCCGACACAATTCCCTTGGGAACACCATGCAGACTTACAATCCTTGACATATATATCTTGGCAAGCTTAGCACTTGTATATGTGGTCTTTACGTGAATGAAGTGAGCCACCTTGGTGAAGTGGTCCAACACTACCCAGATAGAATCAAATCATGAACGAGTCCGGGGCAATCCCGTGATAAAATCCATGCCTACCTTATCCCACTTCCAGTCGGGTATAGGTAGTGGTTGAAGTAATCCAGCCGGTTTCTAATGTTCGGCCTTAACTCTATTGCATACATCACACATAGAAATATATTCGTCAATTTCTCTTTTTAGGTTATTCCACCAAAATCTATCCTTCACATCCATGTACATCTTTGTGTTACCTGGAAGAATTGAGTAAGGTGAATCGTGAACTTCTTGTAAAATCAACTTCCTGATGTCAGGGTCATTGGGAACGCACAAAACCTTCCCATACCAAACGGTCCCTTGTTCGTCCAGACGAAATTCTTTTGTCTTTCCTTCACTTACCTTGACTCTTATTTCTTCCAACTCTTTATCTCTCTTTTGTGCTTCCTTGATTCTCTCTTGGAAAGTAGACACTATTTCCATAGTCGCTACGTGTCCTTTCGGAACTATCTCTAGATTGAGATCCTTGAATTGCTTGCATAAATCCTCTGGAAGTTCCCCTGCGGTAAGTCCGTTCACATACACCTTACGACTTAAGGCATCAGCCACCACGTTTGCCTTTCCAGGATGGTACTGTAAATCAAAGTCATAATCCTTAATCAGTTCAAGCCATCTTCTTTGTCTCATATTCAACTACTTTTGGGTGAAGATGTACTTCAAACTCTTATGATCAGTGAACACATCACAATGTTTTCCCATGAGATAATGTCTCCATACCTTGAGTGCATGAACCATAGACGCAAGTTCCAAATCATGTGTGGGGTAGTTGTGTTCGTGGTTCTTAAGTTTTCGGGAGGCATAGGATACCAATTTCCCATCTTGCATCAATACACTTCCAAGTCCTTGTCAAGAAGCGTCACAATAGACTTGAAAATCCTTTTGGATATCGGGCAGACACAGAACTGGTGCCGTTACGAGGCGTTTCTTCAACTCCTGAAATCTTGCTTCACATGCCTCGGTCCATAGGAATTTCTTTTCCTTCTTCAACAGTTCCGTCATGGGTTTTGCTATTTTGGAAAAGTTTTCAATGAACCTCCGGTAATATCCTGCGAGGCCCAAGAAACTCCTAATATCTCCCACATTCTTGGGTGACTCCCATTCCGTTACGGAAGTTACTTTACTGGGATATACGGCAACTCCTTTTGCCGACACAACATGACCAAGGAATCCCACTTCCTTTAACCAGAATTCACATTTGCTGAATTTGGCATACAACTTGTGTTCTCTTAATTTCTCCATAATTAGGCGCATATGTTTCTCATGTTCCTTCTCATCCTTAGAGTATATGAGTATATCATCTATGAATACCACGATAAACTTGTCTAAATATTCCATGAACACCTTGTTCATCATGGTCATGAAGTATGTTGGGGCATTGGTTAGACCAAAAGACATCACGGTGTACTCATACAATCCGTATCTTGTGGTGAAGGCTGTTTTGGGCACATCCTGTTCTCGAATCTTTAGCTGAAAGTAGCCTGATCGCAGATCGATCTTTGAGAACACACTGGCTCCCTTTAATTGGTCAAACAAGTCATTGATGTTGGGCAGAGGGTACTTGTTCTCGATTGTCACTTCGTTCAACGAGCGGTAGTCCACAACCAGCCTCTTGGTTTTATCCTTCTTTTCCACGAACAGGATGGGTGCTCCCCAAGATGACGCGCTGGGTTGAATGAATCCCTTGTCCAATTGTTCCCTAAGCTGTTTCTTGAGTTCCTTTAACTCGTCCACATCCATCTTGTATGGTCTCTTAGCTATCGGCCCTGTGCCCGGCATCTAGTCAATGAGGAACTCGATATCACGGTCAGGAGGCATTCTGGGTAACTCTTCCGGAAAGACATCTGGGTATTCCTTCACAATGGGTATATCTTCCAAGCTAACCCCCTTAAGAGAGTTCACCATGACATCCTTAAGAGCAAAATTTGACTTGATATGAATTCTCTTCCCTTCCGGTGTTGTGAGCATGACAGTTCTTTTGGCACAATCTATGACTCCTTCATATTCGGTCATCCAATTCATGCCCAAGATTATGTCTAATCCTTGTGACTCCAGAACTACTAGACTTGTGGGAAATATGTGTGTCCCAATCCTTAGTTCTAATCCCCGGCAACCGGAGTTTGCCACTATTTCTCCCCCAGGAGAACTTACCCTTAGAGGAAGGTTTATAGTCTCCGTAGGTATCTTTCCTCTATCCACAAATACCCTTGATATGAATGAATGCGATGCACCAGTATCAAAAAGAACAACTGCGGGAATAGAATTGAGCTTGAACTTACCAATCACGGAGTCCGGTGCATCACAAGCATCCTCCATAGAGACATGATTCACCGTGGCTTTGACAAACGGGTTTGGCTTCTTCCCGTTTCCATTGCCATGGTTGTGTCCATTTCCATTCCCATTGACATTGCCATTCTTCTTCTCGGGGCAAGTGGTCGCATAGTGCCCTGTCCTGTTGCACTTAAAGCATGTCACCTCACTGAGATCCTTTCCATTGCTGCCATTCCCATTGTGGTTTTTATGCCCATTGTGTTTGTGGCCGCCATGGTGATGACCGTTATGGTTGTGGCCATTATTGTTATAAGGTGGTGGTGAGGAAGTGCGCTGCTTCTGGTACGGAACAGAGTGCTTGTGAGGGTTATACTTCCTCTTGCGGTTTTCTATGCTCTTCCTTTTGGATTCAACCACAATGGCTCTGTCCAGGAGTTCCTAAAAGTTGTCGAATTTCTGAGCCACAAGCTGAATGGATATATCATCATTGAGTCCTCTTAAGAATTCCTCCTGTCTCTTGGCATCAGTGGAAACATCATCGGGTGCATAACGGGCTAGCTTGTTGAAAAGCTCTCCATACTCGGTGACAGAACGGTGCAGCTGGTGTAGGTCGCGAAATTCGTGCCTTTTCAGAGTCATGACACCAGCAGCCACATGATGAGTGCGAAATGCTAACTCGAACTGATCCCAAGTGATAGCATCAATATCCGGGTGGGTGACTTGGTAGTTATCCCACCATTCCGCAGTAGGTCCTTCAAGTTGGTGTGCGGCATAACGTACCCTGTCGGCTCCGACAGCTTGCACGGTGTCTAGCTTCTTGTTAATTGTACGAAGCCAGTCATCTGCGACGATTGGTTCAGCGCTGCTAGTGAAGGTAGGTGGGTTCAACCTCAAAAACCGAGTCAAGCGATCCTGTTGAGGTGGTGGTGGAGGTGGCGGAGGTGGCGCATTGTTGTTGTTGTTTTGCATGTTCTGAGTGAGAAGTTGGATTAGCTGGTTCTGAGTGGCCAGAAGTTGTGCAATTTCCGGAGGAATTTCGGTGTTCGCACGTCTTGGCGGTATCTGTGGGGTTTGAGAGACAAGTTAAGAAATAGATAGAAAGACTAAGTAGTAAACTCCTACCCTTATGAAAAACACACATGGCACACAAGACACAAGGCACAAAAGCACACACCTAACACAGAATTCATCCAAGTTTAACTAGCCAAAAGTGTTTGGTATTTATTACAATCGCGAATAACGTTCTTCTATAGAATTGAAGGTGGTCCAACTATTACACATCTTCCACGCCTTCCTCTTCCTCGTCCTCGAACGAGTAGCCTTCCTTCTCTAGGGTTGTTTTGTACAACTCCATCTCCTTTGTGGTGGCTTCAAGCTTCTCTTGGAGGCTCTTTATCTCATCCTGCAGCATCTTGGTAGTGGCTTCTAGCTGCTCCTGAAGTCCCTCCTTATCGCTTTGTAGCTCCTCCACTAGACTTGACTTATTCGTGGCTTCAAGTTGCTTTGCCAAGTCCCTCTTGGAAGCACGCACATCATTTATTATCTTGCAAAGGCCTTCGGTTTGCACTTCAGTTCCATCGATCTCCTGCTTGAGTTCCCTAATCCTCTTGTTTTTATTTATCACCCTCTTCTCTTGGTTAGAAAACTTCTTCTCTTAGTCCTAGAACTTTATCTCTTGAAGCTTCATTGCCTCCTCTTGCTTCTTGATCATTTCCTCCTTCTCCTTGATGAGGGCGCATAGCTCGTCGTTCCTTAACATCTCGAGGAAGGTACCCTTTTCAAGGTCATGGATATGGCACTCCAAATCTTGATATTGGGTCCTTTGGCGCTTGGTAGAAGTCCTTTCCTCAAAGGTTAGCTCCATGGGAATTCCTTCCTCATCTCGTCTTCTAAAGAGGCTGCCATAGTGTCCTTGGAGAGCCTCATGATGACGTCCACATAGGCGACTAATGAGCTGCTGCAAGCTGATGCTAAGGGTCTTCTCCTTGGAATCTCTAACAATGTGCATTGCTATGTCTTCCTCCGGGTTCTTGCCTCGCTCTTTTCCTGGCTGGATGACTTTGACTCCCCAACAGCCGTCCTTGTGGAGTTTCTTCATTGTGCTCCCTTGGATTGTTGGGAGGGGAAGGTCCAAACGTGTGAGAAGGTCCATGAGGCATCCACCAAAGCGAAGGGGCTCGATGTCCGCGACGGTGTCATAGAGGAAGCTTGTCATCTTTAAGTTAGAAGAATGAAAATTAGATACTTAAGTAGAGGAAAGCAGATACTAGAAGTGCGGAAAATAACATAGTAGAAAAGCAAGTAAGGCACATAAGTTAGAGGTGGTTCCAATCCTAGGGTCACGTCCTACAGGCAACGATGTGCTCTGATACCATCTATAATGACCTCGGATCGGTAAGGATCCTAAGTCCATGTGATTAACATGCTAGTCCCTGGATCAATAGTTAGCACTCACAGTCGATGAATATCATGTAAAACACAAAGTCTTTGTTACACGGAGAATCCAGAGTATGAATTTATTACAAATTTCCTTAGCATTAAAATAGCTCAAATAACAGCAAAAACATAAAAGCAGCTTGAGTCCATCAACACCCCAGGCTTGTCGAGTGTAGACTCGCGATCCCTATGCACCTTTCAATCTTCGGATTCTGCACATAAGACGTGCAGCCAACAAGTTGGGTTAATACTTTGAATGTATTGGCAAATTACACCAAGGAAAGAAAAGACTATCTCTACATGCAAGGTTAGTTTAGGTTGTAGAGTTCATTTGCTCAAAGCTAGTTTTTCTTAAGTAGAGAGAAGAAGAGAAGATTTTCCCTACTTTGTAAATATTTGCTTAGTTTAAATAGGGTCGAATGGCACACGAGGATATTACTCACCAAGTGTCCAAACAACCAAACACTTGGATATTACTCACCAAGTGACACTTGGATATTACGCACCAAGTTCCCAAAATCCCACCCATTGGCGATATTACTCACGCCCTGGGGTTTTAAAACTTTGTTTAGAAAAGAGAGAGGAAGATCCTTCAGAGGCTCCATCCTTCAGATGCTCAATGTTGTTCTGTTTCCGTGAACACGGCTGATCGATCAGATTGCAATACTCTCGAGAGTTTGTGCACTTTACCCACAATCCACGATCAAGTCCTTTTACAAACAAGACCATGGCGAGGCTTTCCCTTAGTAGCCCCTCTACCTTCTGGATCCAACCGTGCCAAGAACCTCCAAATGTTGGTACCCAGGTGAGGTTTCCCACTAAGTACTAGGCCAAGACAGAGCCCATATGTATTGTGGTTGCACTGGAAGCTTCTGAATTCTGAAACATGGCAGACTTCTTTGATTCCTGGGCGGCCGTCCTCCACCAAAATCTCACTCGTTGTCCCGACAACCATTCTGCCCAGAAGAAAACTTAGTTTTATTTTGAAATGGATTTGAGAAGAAAAGTTTGCTCAAGAGAGCCTTTATACTTAGAAAAATTCATTGTCTTTTGAACCCCCCAACGGTACTTTACACATATATAGCATAACAAGCAATACTTAGGAAAAACAGGGGAACCTATTAGGAGGGAAAATCCTAAATATAGAGCTACTCATGGCATACTACAAAATCATCACACTTGCAAAATAATAATAAGGAAAAATTCTACTAGAACATCCTACACATGCATACTACAGAATTTTGAAGATCTAACATGCATAGCATCAAAACTAGGACATTATATGAACAAGAGGTGTAACTTGCCTTGATCCGAGCAACACTCTACACAGTAGCACTCCTCAGCGCACTCCGAACAATCTAATGAATCACAAACATAGATCTAATCACAACTTGCACAAAATATGCCACAGAGATAACATGCATGCATGCAACATGGTACTTATGCAAGATTTGTTTTTCAAAATTGACCAAGGTAGTTTAATTGGATTGTAATTGTGTCAGGGATGTTATTTGTATTGATTTCTTACAGGTTTAAATTAATTTGGATCATTATTATAATTCATAGGCTCACTGGAAGATTCAACCATCCAATTAGTCCCAAATTAGATCTAATATCTTAAGCAAGGTTTTATAATTTTTTCAGTAGGTATTGTAAAAACAAAGTCAACGGAACAAGAATCAACTAAAACGGGGTTTTAATTATTTTTCTATGGATTAAACACTCTAATCTAAAGATTAAATTTTACACAGAAAACCCAACTGTAGACTTGAAGTTTAATTGCAGATCTGTGTTCTACATAATTTTTTGAATCCAACGGTATATTATATGCTAAATTTGGCCAAGTAATTAAATTTCTATGAATTTCACAAGTTTTAATACAAATCTGCCAATTAAATCTAGCCCTAATTCGAGAACGTGCCAAGTGGCAGAGCCTGATTGGGCCAGTTAGGCAAGGCGGTGGCGACACAGCGCGCTGACGCGGCTTGCCACGCGGAAGCGCGGGATTTACCGATACCCCTTTGATTCAAGCTTCTAATCCTCACCGTCGAACCTAGATCTAATGGCTAAGAAACAAGATCGGCCCACTTACCTTGCTGGCGGCGGCGGTTGGGCGCTGCGGTGGTCGGCGTCGGCGTACGTGCTCTTCGGAGAGGGTGAAGCAGTTTTGGATGATCGCCTCCTCCTCACGGTCCCGCTCGTTTCCTCAGGTATGATCTTCTCTTCCCTGAGCGGTGGCGGTGGCTGCTTCTTCTCCGCAGCTCCGGCGAGCAATCTGTGGTGGTGCGCTGCGGTAAAAAGAGGGGGAAACGGGTGAGTCGACATTGTCGATCGAGAGGATCATGCTAGGGAAGGAATCAAGGGAAGGGGGTGCTCCTATCGTCGACTTCGACATCTTACTGAGGCTAGCGGCGACGAGCCAGCGGAATCGGAGGCGAGGCTAGGGTTTTTCTCGAGGGTTGGGGAATGGAGGAGAGGGTCGCTCGGCTGAGCTTTTATATGCTGCCTGGGGGAGTACTGGCTGGACACGGATACGGGGGGAGCGTGGCCGGCGAGGACTCTGTTCAGGTTCTCGTCGAGGGAGAAAGGGAGGGATGATAAGTGGGGGTCGGGTGTCAGCGGGAGCGGCAGCGCGGGCTGGCACTGGGCTATGCTGGCGGCTGGTAGTGCTAGGCGACGCGCGCGCGTTAGTGGGCTGGCACAGCCGACCCAGTAGGTTAGATAGTAGGTTTTTTTTGTATTATTATTTTTCCATTTCTGTTTTACTAATTCCTCAATAACTTTTGCATATTCAATCCAAACTTAGTGAAACTTGTTTCCAATTTTTTGTAAAAATGAGGTGGTCATCATAGAACCATGGTTTATTATTTTTACATAGTTTTTAGAAGGGTCAAGCATGACTACAACAATATTGCTCACATAGGGAATCTTTATTAGGGTTTTGGTAGGTTTAGATGTTAGGGTTTTGTTGCAAATTCATTTGTAGGATGCAATGATGCAAGGATGATGCATGCTACTAATAACATCCTATTATAAAATCTAGGATGTTACAGAGCGAAGTCTCTCAATCACGCCCTGCTGATGCTCAAGCTCGAAATCCTTGGTCTCTAGCTCTTTCTTCATCTCCCGGATCTTCTTGTTCCAGTCTTGTACTCTCTTATCCTGGCTCTTGAATTTCTTGTCCTGGCTTTCAAACTTGGCCTCCATTTCCTTGACTATCTTGTCTTGCTCCGCGAAGAGCTTGTCCTTCTTTCGGAGCTGAACCTGGAGCTCGTCATTGCCAAGCATCACGTTGGTCCTATCAGTATTTAGGTGCCTAATAATAACCTATTTTTCCTGAAGGTACAGACGAATCGGCTCCACCGTCTCTCTAGCAGCATCCTCGTACTCAATAGCATCACCCTCCTTGTCGCGTCTGCCGAAGGGGTGAAAGTAAATACCTCTAAGCTCTCTAGAGTGTCTCCCTACCAGACGCCCAAGTAAATCCTGCATGACTACATCTAAGCCTCTCTCCTTGTCGTCATGCATCAGCTTGAAAGTGATAGCCTCCGTGGTTGGCTCTGTCTAGCGTCCCAGCTGAGTAACTCTGAAGCCCCAAAGGTCCTTCCTCTCAAACTAGGTGAGGGGAAGCGTCATGATGCTAGGAAGTGGGAGGTTGACCACACTAGTGAGCTCAATGAGACGAGTACCAAAACGAGTTCCCTTGAACTCTTTGTCCGTGTTGATAGTAACATTAGGCATCTATTTTATAAGATAGAGAAAAGTTAGAATCAACATCGATGGAGAAAAATCATAAGACAGAATATCACAAGCATATCTTTTCAACAATCACACAAGTCATGGCATACACAAATCCATTACAAGCATCAAAGGTTCAACATAACTTAGATAATTTTTTGGAAATAAAACGATAAATGTGGTGGTCCAACTAACGGAGTACATTACAATCCCCACTCACTTGCCAAGTTGGTTAACAGGGCATCCCTAGAGGCAATATGTCGATCTTGATCACATGACTCCATGGCTAAGTCAATGATGTCTTCTCTTAAACATTGGTTAGTAGCCTCTAAGTCTTGGGTATGCTTCTTCTCTTCCCTAAGGTCATTTTGGGTGTTGAGCATTCTGCGCTTGAGTCTATCACCAAGCTCCTTGATTGCATTCCAAGCTGCATTTCTTGCAGAGTCAAAGAATGTTGTGTGCATTTCTGAGTTGGTGACCATGCAGAATCCTGACTCCTTGTTTTTGTACAAGTGAAGTTGCACCCACCAGTACTCTACTCCTTCATCCATCACGGGGAATCCTTTGTACACAGCTGCACCATGTATCCCCATGGTAACCATGAGGTTCTTGAGGGCCTTGGGGAATTCAGTCTCACACTCCAAGGTCATGGTCATGAGTGGTCCCTTCCTCACGGCTTCATTGATGGAGTTCATCTACAAATAGAGAAGATTACAAAAGTTTACGAGAACAAAAAGACAAGTGTTGGAATTGTTGAAAAAATTTCCTTAGTGGTTTCTAATCCAGTATTAGGGTCATAATCATACAGGCAACATAGTGCTCTGATACCATCTGTAAGATCCCACCTTTATAAAGGTAAAGATCCCTGTGATTGCAATGCTAGTCCCTGGATCAATTGCTAGCATCCACAGATTAAGATGAAGTACACAAAAACAAAGGTCATTCTTACATCGTCATTCCAGAGATAACATAGTCTTTTACAACTCCATAGCCATAGGCTAGTACAAGAGTTTAATTTAACAATATAAAAATAGAAGTCTTCATCTTCATGTGCCACAGGCAAGCATGTTGAGTGTAGACTCATAACCCCTAATCATCATCAGAGTAACCTGCAACATCACAAGTTACAGCCACAGTGGGTCAATACATTGGAATAGTATTGGAAGTGATACCTTAGTAGAATATTAGCATCTAGTTACTACATGAATTTCGATAAGTGTATCTTAGGCTTGCTTTGCTCAAAATAAGTTTTACCTATCAGTTGAAAACACTAAGTTTTTTGTTTGATAAAAACTTTCCCAAGGAACCACCAATATAAATTGGTGAACCTTCACCCTTGTTCAACCACAAGTTTTAACTTAAGAAATTGGGATGAGGAGATTCTTGATATCTTCCATGTCTTGATGCTCAAATTGTCCAATACTAGGGACATGGCTAAGTACTTAGTTTCTTCCATCTGCAGAGGTTGTACACTTTAACCACAAGACTTGATTTTCACCAAGACAGGACCATTCAGAAGCCTTCCCTTAGACCAAAATGGACGCGCTCCAAACCTATCAATCCCCTACCACCAACTGTCCATTTGGCTAAGTTATTGCAACCTATATGATCCAGGCAGAGCCCATAATGCCATGTGGTTGCACTAGAAGCTTCTTAACATTTGGCATCTCAAATCCCTTTGTTCCTGGGTGGCAATCCACAAGTGAGATACACAATGTAAACCATAGAAATGGGCCTTGTGTAACCACTCAACCAAAAACCACCAAGCAATTACCATTCCACTCAGGTGTTTCATTCACTTAGTTGTTTTATTAAGCAAAACATAAGTCAAAGACTTAGCAATATTTTCCATAGCATGTATATATTCCACCCTTGGTTACTACTAGCTAGACTAAGCATGGCAATAGCAAGTATCTTAACTTAGAGGAAATTTTAACAATTCTACAACTACTAGGATTTCCCAAGCATAACATACAGATACTAAGCAAAATACTCATGTAAGCCCTATACAAAATATTTCTAATGCATAGTCAAAATATTGGGACAAAAATATGAAGCACCACTTGCTAAGGCTGTCAAAAAAGCTCGGGCTTGACAAACTGTGCGAATTCGGCGCGTTAACAGCTCGGCTCAAGCTTGATTCGTCTCTCTAATAAACCAAGATCGAGCCTGTTTTCGAGCTCGCGAGCTTAGTCGATCCGAACTCAAACAGTTCGATAAAGCTCGTGATTTTTATACAGCAGCAAAATTAATACTACTATTATTATTCCATCTGTTGTAAGACCGCTAAAATATTTATGCTGGCATGTTGGCACTGTATTACTATTATATGAAACTCCAAGCCATTTTTGCTATTCCGTTTTCAAGCTTTACTATTTTCTTGCTATGTAGCTGGATGTCAATGTACTAAAATTTTCTTACCGAGCTTCAACGAACCAATCTCAAGCCTACTCGAGCTTTGGTCGAGCCGAACTCGAGCTTAGATGTAGGCTCGAAGGTCAACCTAGGGTTGCTTGAGCTCGGCTCGAGCTTCTACCGAGCTCAAGCCGGGCCTAACAATGTTCGCTCGAGTTCGGATCATTGACATCCCTACCACTTGCCTTGGTAGTTGGGGGAGTAGCAACAATCCTCACAATCACAATCACAATCACCACTAGCACCAAAATCTACACATAAAATGATAGCACGAAATTCACATATCAAGATAAACAAGCAAAAATATATGAATGCATGCCATGCAATGTGATGATTTTTCTAACCAAACAAGTCAAGTGGGACAGTACTGAATCATAAACAAAACAATTATATACTAAGTAAAATTGATTTGGCCCTTAGAATATTTTCCATATAATTTTTATATACAAAATAAGCTTATAAAAGTCTCTGCAAAAACAACCCATTTTACAGATGAAATTTATTAAACAAAGTGCATAATTGGGTAGAATTATTTCTCCTGATTCCAATGATATAAAATTTACAAAATTTGAACGTGTGGATCAAAAGTTATGAATTTTGCAAGTTTGAACAACTAATAGATCTAATTTCAGATTTTAAATCAAAACACAGACACGTGGCGCTTTCTGATTCGTCGATACGGTTTCGTGTGGATCGATCGACGAGAGCCGTTGGATTTAAGTGGCAGCGCACGGCCAGATCTGCACGTATCGGTTTGATTAAGTGATATATTCTTGCGTGTTGGATCTAGATCTAATGGCTATGACGCAAGCGACCAAAGATTGGCGGCGCTAATGGTTGCTGGCGGCGGTGGCGCTTCTGCCGGCGACGCTTTGGTGATTCTAGAGGGGGATAAGGCTCGAGCAGTGGCTTACCAGACTCGCGGGAACACGACGATGCTCAAGGTGTTGCTGGCGTGGGCGGGGGCATGCTGCAGAGGCTGCTGGGGCTCGTCGGACTTGGAGGCAGCGTCAGGTTTGCTCGGACGGCGACAAAGGCGATGTTACTGGCCACCCTAGCACAAACCGAGGGTATCAGCATGTGCACAACACTCAGGTGAACCTGATAGGGTCAAGGAGAAGGCGCGGGGCAGTCGGGTTTTACCTCAATCTCTCGCCGGAGTTGGAGACGGTGTCGGATCCCACGGTGCTTGCCGAAGTCGACGCTCTGGATCACAAGCAGATGAACAAAGGGCATCAGGGGGTGCGCAAGGATCAGGGGATCATCCCAGGGTGAACGAGGGGTGGGCGCGGACACCAGACTTACCGGAATACCTCGCCGGAGCTGGCTCTGTCTGCGGCGGTGTAACGCGAAATAGAGGCAGCCTGGTGGCGGAGCGAGCGAGTGGAGTAAGGGGAAAAGTGCAGGGTGGAGAGGGGGTTTTGTAGCCGGAGCTGGGGTGAGGATCACGCATGGAATCAATGGGAATTAAGCCGAGTTAATTCGCGGCATCACTGCGGCGAGGTAATGGCGGAGCGGGTCGGACGCGCGGTGATTGGGGACGATGCTGACGGGGCAGGTGGGGTCGGAGCGTTAGTGAGAGGGTGTGTGCGGCTGCGGTGAGAAACAGAGGGAGAAGGGAAATCCCGGGTGGGCTACTTTTTCCTCTGGGCCGAAAGGGCGGCGCCGACCCGTTTTCTTTTCTTTTATCCTTTTCCATTTCTAATTTGATTTTCTGGTTTGAATTTAAATGCTCAATTCAAATCTGTTTCAAATGAAATTTTATCCAAACTTTTGTATTGTGATTCTTGTATCCTGGTTGTGTAAAATACCTATTCACTCTCACATTCAAAATGGGTTTGAAAAAGAAATTTAAACCATGTCTTAATTAAATGTTTACAATTAGTATATGAATGGTTTCTTATTCATAAATTGTTTTTGAAAACCTTGAACAAACTTTATAAACATCACTCAAGTTCATGATCAAATACTTACTGAATGAAATAAGTATTTTTCTTATTAGAAAGTAGCAATATGGCCATTTCCTTGCTTACATAAAATAATAGATTCACAAGTTTCTGTTTTTGAAGAAATGCTCCTAAAATGATTATGAATGCATGAATGATATGCAAACTTTGAAATCATGATTTTTGGGATGTTAAAACTTGCAAGCCTTAACAACTGAGTTGTCAATTCAGCTGCGCCTAGAAATAGTTCTTGCTCACAGAAGTTTATCAGTAGCAATAGTTTGTAGTAGCAACAACAAAGCAACAGCAACAACGACAATAGTGAAATAGGAGCAATAGTAACAGTAACGGTAACAGTAGGATTCGAGTGCGGTAGGCATAGGGATGGATGGACGGGCGTTGCATGTGTAATATCCCAATTTCAGCAACCCTGATTAAATGTCCAAAAGGCAAAAATCAGGGGAACAAAAACTTTTTCTTGCAATGCGTGCTTACTTGCTCGCTTGTGCTCAAGCAACTTCTTGTGTATTAGTTGTGTACTCCTCATCTCAACACTAGTTTACAAAAACTATTCTAAAAAAGAGATGTCTTGGCTCATCTTTCCTATTCTCAAATGTTCTGACAATTCAAAACCTGATCCAAGATAATTTTGACACAACAACATACTTTACTAGTCTCTATTGCCAAAACTATGGAGACATATATATACTCTCCTTATGTTTTCAAGACAGAGCTTTCAACTACTCTTATATTTAGGTTTTCCAAAAACCTTTATTAAAACCTTTTCATCTCAATCTTGGTAGAGATACCAAGATGGTACCTATCTTACTTCATGCAAAACCACTTTTAAACCGACCCATCCTTACCTCAAGATAGGCTTGATGGTAACCCTAGTACTAGTTGGATAAGTACTATGATGAATTGCCATGATCTGCTATCTGATAAATTGTCTTGATTTCTTAGGAACTAGAGTGAGCTAATCTAGTAGCTCATCCCTTAGGACCCAATCCTTGTCTGTGATCATAAATCTCCAGCAAGCATCCAAGTCTATATCTATCCTAAGCCACTAAGGTAACCACCTCCTCTCATGCTCAGATCAATCCCAGGATAATCCCTCTGGATGGTTTCCAAATCAGTGGAGACACAATCTAAGCATGAACCCTATCTACTTAGTTAGTACCTCAACCTCATCTCCTTGATCATGAGTTTGGAACCTAGAATCCTCTCAAAATCTTCTACATTTGCACACTAGTCAAAATCTCCAAATCTGCCAAAATGGCTGTCTGGATTTCTTATCTAGATTCAGTCTTTGGAGTTCTACCTTTTCCAACCTATGTGCATTCTTGAGAATGCACTTAAACCATCTTGTATTACATAACTAGTACTACCAAAGCCCACTCTTGACCTTGGGTAAGCCATTCTATGTCCCACTCATCCATGATGGTTTTGTAGTAAAGATAATAATCTTTTCTGCAAATCTTATCATCTTGCCTACTTTGGCAGAAGCTCACATATATATGCCACCTCCCCTTGACCAAATCTTTTCATGGTTAGGATATACTAATCATGGCCTATAAATCCCCACTTAACTCGTTTCCATATGAGCCTTGTGTTTCTTAAACCCACATGGTTTAGGAGGCTACCTGATGTATCTGTTATGGCAGCCTTATTTTCAACAAAGTTTGCCATCACATCAATACCACCCCAAATGCAACCAAGCCCAACCCTTTCTTCCATGATCATCTACATGACATGTTCTATCCATCCATATACCCCTTGTACCAAGGTGAGCTCTGACCTCCCTAATCCAACCCTGTTTAGAAGGCGTCCGAATAACCAAACCCTAGATCCTCCAAGAATCTTGTTTCCACCCTTTTCATCACTTTTCTTCAAAACCAAGGTTGAACTTGATGCCCACAAAAAGTTTATATCATCTACCATGAATATAAGCATCCCCAAATAATTCCCACAATTAATTGGATTATTAAACTATTTAATTTCCTTTACTTACCAAATTCCCAACAACATTGTCCTCAAAGGCAAGATTGTTTTTCTCCAAAACACCTTGACAACTCAAGGCACATTTGATGCCTATATATCACACCCCATATTCCCAAATCAAACATAAATATTTTTGAGATTATTTATTATTTCTTTTTGCCCCTTTTCTTAAAGGGAAGAAACAAGAAATAAATCCCAAAAATACTTTTCCACCTCAATAAATCCCAATAAAATTCTCCAATGTGTGTTATATCATCTAAACCTCCATATCACATCAAAAACCAAGCTTTTACAATATAAATATATCATCTAAACCTCCATAAACTATTTCTGCACTTTTTGAAGAAGTGCATTTAAATAGGATTATAATCATCAGAAAAATCCAATTTAAATCATGGAGAGATTATTTGACCTCCTCTATACACCAGTACCATTTCCACACTTTGTCCAATGCCAATTTACCAACTTCCTTCACAAACCTTCATTTAATCAAGTTTGCCAAAACCATCAAACCTTGATTCAAATCAAAACCAAACTAGCTCCAATCTTCTCCAGCACTTCTCCCTAGCCTCATCACTCACCCCTGGTCGACCATCACTATAGCATGGCCACACACCCCTTGCCCCACATGGATCTTTAAGTAGGAGGCAAAGGTATTGTCTTGTCAATCCCCATTTCTTTACTCTTTGTAGCCCCCAACTCCCTCTATGCTAGATACACGACCAAAAGTACCCCCAACACACTCCCCACCGCCCTCAGCACCCAATGAGGAGGCCGTGGACTAGCTCCACGCTCATCCATGAGCCACAACCACCATATACCTCTCCCCTTGGTTTATAATGCCCATAGGCCACCAACACTCCCCTCCCTTCCTCATTTGCTCCCAACCACTCCCACACGCACCATAGAGCTTCCCCATCCTCCCCCTTGCTCTGCCTTGATCATGAGAAGAAGAACATGAAGCTTCGGCCCTCTTTCGAAAACCGAGCAAGGCTCCCTCCCTCGAGCTCCCCTCTCTCTGCATGTCACCCTACAGTGACCCCCTCCTCTTTCTCTATCTAACCCTGCCCTTATTATTTCCCAGGACCCCCTGCAGCGTCGCCTAGGACGAGCTCCGGCGAGCTCCCTCTCGGACATCTTCGTGCGAGCACCTCCCCGACGACGAACCAGCCCGTGCCTCCCCTCATTGGACTCTCCGTCGTCGACCGCGTCGCCTCGTCGCCTCCCCAACCTCTCCCGAGCCATAGGTGAGCCTCCCCGCTCCTCCCCTATCGCCTCCTAGGGTTTTGCCGTCGTCTGGCTAGCCCCGCGAGCTAGGCCGTCTTCCCATTCAGTTGCCTGTAGGTTAAGGCATGGGCTCTGCGCTGAAGACTTCCGCTACCTGTGTTGTAATCGCCAGAAAGGCCTCCTTATAAGTTTTGTAATTCATTAATTAAGGATGTTGTAATGATACTTGTCGGTTATGCTCACGGCTTACTGATCATGGAAACGTGAATTATATGCATAACAGGTATTCTTGGACCTTAAATCCGGGGTGCCACAGACATGGTATCAGAGCCATCCTGACTGTAGGAGACCTTAGTTAGCATGGACGTTAGATAGGACAACCCCTATTTATGAAAACCCCGGTTTTTGCAAACTACTTCCTCAAAAGCTTTTCAAAAGAATGCTTATCTCATCTTCTCTGAATTAAACCATTTGAAAATGGATTACCCTATATCTCATCTATTTCAAATGTTCCGCTTTCAAAAACAAAGTCCGATTCGTAGACTACGAAGACAGAGATCCCGAAAGGAAGAGACACTGAGACAAGCAAAGCAAAGGAGCTACCAACAACGACAGACACTACAAGATCGCCCTCCCAACGGAATCCTTCACCGCCCCCAAACCAATCAAGTATGGCACCAACAACAAAGGGAAAGACCGATGTCAAGACCCCAGTAACGTCCGTACTTAGCATTAGCCTCCTTGAAATAGGATTCCCTTTATGGCGCGTAGTCACCTACTTAGTACTTATAATATGTTTTGGTTGCTTGTCATGAGTGTGTTGATGCTTGAAGTGTGTTGCCTGACTACTTTGAATCATCCGAAACTTTAGTTTTGACCATCTAGTCGGTAGATCCCGATGCTAACCCTCGCAACCTCTTAGCCGGAAAACCGCTCCTCAGCAGGATGGCCACGCAAGAAAACTTCGACAACCCCCACGCAAAAGCCCTAAGGTGGAAAGACTACGTCTTTCCACTCAACTCCAATAAACCCCTATTGACCTGCCGTCGTCAATCATAGCACTACACTCAATATTACACCTCACTATTCACCCTACCCTCAATCTCGGAAGACTAACTTCGTATCCCCGTTTCCATTCTTCAGCCGGAGACTTCATCTCCACCAGAAAGCCCTGAGTATGGCCCTGAAGATCGGAGTCCCAAAGAAAGGATGCAGCCATTGCGGTGAAGAAGGACATCAAGCTAGCCAGTGCTTAGGCAACTGCCCAAATTGTGGAGCTCTCCACTCTCATATAGATTGCCCTACCCAACTAGTCACCTGCTTCCTCTGTGAAGGTCAAGACCATGTCTCGGCCAACTATGCCCTCCAACTCCTGATTGGCAAATCTCGTCAACTCCCCTGCGTCAATATTGGGAAGAAATCAAGAGAAGGACGTTCCAAGAAAGGCACCTTCTTCGCTACTAATGAACCGGGTCACTTCAGCCGAGAGTGCCCCCAGCATGGTCTTGACAACTCCTCTATCAAGGCGAAGGCCAAGACAACCCCCGTCCCCGTAAAGATCCCAAGACAAACACAAGGGAGATCTGAAGCTAAGAAAAGCGGTTGTTACACCTGTGGAGGTCCGGACCACTTCGCCCGCAGCTGTCCAGAACAGTACTAGATGAATCCAAAGCAAGCCCCTGTGACAAACCAAAATGTCAAGAAACCACGAAACCTTTTGGCTAAGAGAATCGGGAGGCCACTATCCCCTGAACCTCCTCTTCCCTCAAGAAAGCACTACCTGCGGGGAAACCTTTCATCTCTGAAAGACGTCCAGACTCTGTACGTTCCTCCAAAGTAGTCACGCCTCCGAAATCTCTCCTTCCCAACCTGGGTAGAGTCATGTAGCGCCCCAGGACCTATTTTGTAAAATTTTAAGTGCCTGTTCGCCCCGCGGCATAGACCCGTTTTGTAACCCCTTAAGTCCCTCCGCCACCGACCGGTTTGAACCTGCTTAATGTATGGATGATATGCAAATATGGTATCCTTCTTTGCATGTTTTACCCACGACGTTGCCTCAGACCAAACCCGCGTAGTTTTGCTCTAAGGGGGGAAAGACTGCGTCTTTCCCGCCCAAAAACCCTATAGACCCCTGGAATCGACCCCTAGTTAGCTTTAAGCAATGATCACCTCTCCAAGCCCGAATCATCGACCCTGCAAAAATAACAACGTTCGGCACTTCTCCATAATCATAAGGAACTCCACTCCAAGGTCGACCGCCCAGCCAACATCCTGGTGTATCAAGACCATGAACAAATAAAGTCAACCACGAGGCGAAGGAATGAAGAAGACTCGACTCGCCGTCTTGCCTCCAGAAGGAAGTACCCCGTCGACGTTAAACTTACCTAGACTTGTCCTAAGGGGAAAAGACTGCGTCTTTTCCATTTGTTAAAACTAAACCGCCTGACCCAAAGCCACTCAGCTCCGAGATGCAACTAACCACGTAGGATATTTATAAAACCTGTTAACACCTCTTGGTTCCATCGCTGAAATTGTAAAGCGAATATTATCACCCGAACCCTACTCCTCCCTAATCTCGGGACGATATTATTTTAAGGGGGAAAGGTCTGTAACATCCCAATTTCAGCATCCCTGATTAAATGTCCAAAAGGCAAAAATCAGGGGGAACAAAAACTTTTTCTTGCAATGCGTGCTTGCTCGCTTGTGCTCAAGCAACTGCTTGTGTATTAATTGTGTACTCCTCATCTCAACACTAGTTTACAAAAACTATTCTACAAAAGAGATGTCTTGGCTCATCTTTCCTATTCTCAAATGTTCTGACAATTCAAAAACTGAGCCAAGATAAATTTGACACAACAACATACTTTACTAGTCTCTATTGCCAAAACTATGGAGACATATATATACTCTCCTTATGTTTTCAAGACAGATCTTTCAACTACTCTTATCTTTAGGTTTTCCAAAAACCTTTATTAAAACCTGTTCATCTCAATCTAGGTAGAGATACCAAGATGGTACCTATCTTACTTCAAGCAAAACCCCTTTTCAACCTACCCATCCTTACCTCAATATAGGCTTGATGGTAACCCTAGTACTAGTTGGATAAGTAATATGATGAATTGCCTTGATCTGCTGGTTAATGAATTGCCTTGATCTGCTGTCTGATGAATTGTCTTGATTGCTTAGGAACTAGAGTGAGCTAATATAGTAGCTCATCCCTTAGGACCCAATCCTTGTTTTTGATCATCAATCTCCAGCAAGCATCCAAGTCTAGATCTATCCTAAGCCACTAAGGTAACCACCTCCCCTCATGCTCAGATCAATTGAAGGATAATCCATCTGGATGGTTTCCAACTCAGTGGAGACCCAATCTAAGAATGAACCATATCTACTTAGTTAGTACCTCAACCTCATCTCCTTGATCATGAGTTTGGAACCTAGCATCCTCTCAAAATCTTGTACATTTGCACACTAGTCAAAATCTCCAAATCTGCCAAAATGGCTAAGTCTGGATTTCTTATCTAGATTTAATCTTTGGAGCTCTACCTTTTCCAACCTATGTGCATTCTTGAGAATGCACTTGAACCATCTTGTAGTACATCATTAGTACTACCAAATCCCACTATTGCCCTTGGCTAAGCCATTCTATGTCCAACTCATCCATGATGGTTTTGTAATCAAGATAATAATATTTTCTACAAATCTTATCATCTTGCCTACTTTGGCAGAAGCTCACATCAATATGCCACATCCCCTTGACTAACTCTTTGCATGGTTAGGATCTACTAATCATGGCCTATAAATCGCGACTTAACTCGTTTCCATTGGAACCTTGTGTTTCTTAAACCCACATGGTTTAGGAGGCTACCTGATGTATCTGTTATGGCAGCCTTATTTTCATCAAAGTTTGACATCACTTCAATACCACCCCAAATGCAACCAATCCCAACCCTTGCTTCCATGATCATCTACATGACATGGTCTATCCATACATATACCCATCTTACCAAGGTGAGCTCTGAGCTCCCTAATCCAACCCTGTTTAGAAGGCATCAGAATAACCAAACCCTAGATCCTCCAAGAATCTAGTTTCCACCCTTTTATCACTTTTCATCAAAACCAAGGTTGACCTTGATGCCCACAACAAGTTTATATCATCTACCTTGAATATAAGCATCCCCAAATAATTCCCACAATTAATTGGATTATTAAAATATTTAATTTCCTTTATTTACCAAATTCCCAACAACCTTGTCCTCAAAGGAAAGATTGTTTTTCTCCAAAACACCTTTCCAACTCAAGGCACATTTGATGCCTATATATCACACCCCATCTTCCCAACTCAAAAATAAATATTTTTGAGATTCTTTATTATTTATTTTTGCCCCTTTTCTTAAAGGGCAGAAACAAGAAATAAATCCCTAAAAATACTTTTCCACCTCAATAAATCCCAATAAAATTCTCCAATGTGTGTTATGGTATTTAGGACCATATCACATCAAACCAATCTATTCCAATATAAAGATATCATCTAAGCCTCCATAAACTATTTCTGCACTTTTTGAAGAAGTGCATTTAAATAGGATTATAATCATCAGAAAAATCCCATTTAAATCATGGAGAGATTATTTGACCTCCTCTATACACCAGTACCATTTCCACACTTTTTCCAATGTCAAATACCAACTTCCTTCACAAACCTTCATTTAATCAATTTTGCCAAAACCATCAAACCTTGATTCAAATCAAAACCAAACTAGCTCCAATCTTCTCCAGCACTTCTCCCTAGCCTCATCACTCACCCCCTGGTCGACCAGCACTGTAGCATGGCCCCACACCCCTTGACCCACATGGATCTTTAAGTAGGAGGCAAAGGAATTGTCTTGTCAATCCCCATTTCTTTACTCTTTGTAGCCCCCAACTCCCTCTCTGCTAGATACATGACCAAAAGAACCCCCAACACACTTCCCACCGCCCTCAGCCCCCAATGAGGAGGCCATGGACCAGTTCCATGCTCATCCATGAGCCACACCCACCATAGACCTCTCCCCTTGGTTTATAATGCCCATAGGCCACTCAACACTCCCCTCCCTGCCTCATTTGCTCCCAACCACTCCCACACGCACCAGAGAGCTTCCCCATCCTCCCCCTTCCTCTGCCCTACTCGTGATAAGAAAAACACGAAGCTTCAGCCCTCTTCCGAAAACCGAGCAAGGCTCCCTCCCTCGAGCTCCCCTCTCTCTGCATGTCACCCAACAGTGATCCCCTCCTCTTCCTCTATCTAACTCTGCCCTTATTTTTCCCAGGACCCCATGCAGCGTCACCTAGGACGAGCTCCGGCGAGCTCCCTCTCGGACGTCTTCGTGCGAGCACCTCCCCGACGATGAACCACCCCGTGTCACCCCTCCCTGGACTCTCTGTCGTCGACCGCGTCGCCTCGTCTCCTCCCCGACCTCTCCCGAGCCCTAGGTGAGCCTCCCCACTCCTCCCCTGTCGCCTCCTAGGGTTTCTCCGTCATCTGGCTAGCCCCACGAGGACGACGCCTCGCGAACGTTATATCCAGCCAGATCCGACGGCCGGGAGCGCTCGGTACCCCTTCGCCCTGGATCCCGAGGGCAGGCCCACCAATGGGCCGGAGCTGGCTGCATGCCGCCCATGCGCGAGCATTGCGCCTGGGCCGATTCTCCCCATACGGCCCATTAGCCAGCAGATCCAGCCCGACCACCCTTTTCCTTTTATTATTTCTGCCAGATCTGTTTGTAGTTGTTTGGTTTAAATCCAAACAAAGTTGTAAACCACTAGATCTTTCCCAAATCTAAATTTTGTTGGATGCACACATGTTTTCCCTAACATGCAGACCACTTTTTACACCAAAATAGTAAATAGAATTAATATGATAAATCTCATACTAAGATCTGTCCAGAACACTAAACAAATTCCCCAGGGAGTTTTACAAATCCAAATAACCTAAACTCAACTGGTGATGAAAGGTTCTGACCCTACCTTTCATACCACACTGACCCCAACCTATTTGGCATCATAGTTTGCCCTTGACAAAAATAATAAAAATAGAGACTTTCAAACTTTAGGAATTCCTCTAGGTCAAATAAAATAAGGTTTTGACCTAATTCCAACTCCCAGTAAACCTAAATACCAATTAAGACCCAGGAGCCCCAGATTTATAGAGCTTTTATTGAATTAGGGTGAATTAAACATTTTTGTGCATTGTCTGATCACCAATAAATTCACCATTTGAGTTCTTTAACTCGAAATTGATTTATTCCAATTTATACAGAAAGGTACTCTCAATACCTAGCATGTTTCCTTGGAATCAACTAAAAATCTTATGTAGAATACATCTGATGAAAAAGACAAATCCCATATAGTACTGCCTTTGGGAATTTCTCAAGGGCATTCAGGTGATTTTTTTAGGTGATTACAAATCCTCTGGATTCAGTCCACCAAATATTACTTAATCACCCCAGGAAAAAATATTTTGAACTCCAGAGAAATTCTGGTGAATTATTTCCTAAAACTAGAGTTTTATCCACTATAAAATTCGTTGTAAATCAAGGGAAATTGATAAAATAGTGAAACCACTTTTGTTGGTTTCATTTTATCAACACCTATCTGATGGTATCATTTTTAGACAATGGTATCATACAGATCCAGCCCTTGGTCAAAAACCCCTCTCTTAGGTAGTTCCTAGATTACAAACCCAGAGGGAATTCTTTCCCTAATGACTCCAAATCTTCTCCCAATCCAATCATATCAAACCTCCAATATCTTACTGATGTATATCATGTATACATCCTTTACTTTATGTATGTTTTGATGCTTCTATGCCTTGTATTGATTGTGGGTTATTTGTTTGCATGTATGCTCACTAACGGCGATAGTTGCGATTGTGTGACACCGAGAAGAAGGAAGGATATGGTTTCTCTTATTATTATTGTACTCGGTATTCTGGTTATCTAACGCCATCAAGGGACATATCGCTGGTCATAGGCAAGCCACCATTCTTGAACTCCTGTATTTACCTACTCCCGTTTATCAACTGTTCTATATCTCATTTATAAATTGCAGGATTAAAGGCATGTCTTGCATTCCAATAAACAGACGTGAGTAACTTGGCTCCTCCAAGTTATGAATGAGTGTCTCTTGGACACCTACCCTATTTACACCTACTTTTACTCCTTAGAACGAGGCTAAGATGATTATCATCTTCCCTCTTGGAACCCACGGATTTTCAAAGATAAAACTATTTTGGGTTTTTACACTACTACAAAATTTTCAAAATAAAACCCTTGGAAAGAGGCATCGTTTCCGAGTGGAAGTTTTACCAAACAAAGGATGAGGTGGATGAAGAGAGAGTCAAGCAAGATAAAGGAAGGGATGTTCTAAGCCAATGTCCAGAACAATTTTGTCGGTGCAACTACATTACCCCAGTCGCTGGGGCTTAGCTCGTAGTTTGTGGTGTTTAGCCGGGGCTGCTCTTACTCGCTAAAGGGGAGAAATCCCCTGAAATCCGGGCTACCTGTAGGGTAAGGCACTGGTGCAACAATTGGGTCTCTCGCGGACGGTATGCTTTTAGGTAGTACGGATGGAAGATTGTCACTATTGCTATCTTCCAGACTTCGGTCTGGAGATAGGGGTCAGTACGTATGGAAGGACCAGGGTCGTAGTACCCCATACTCGTACCGGAGAGAACAACCCAAAAGGAAAAGCCGCCGTTGCTAGAGATGGACAAATGAAAAGCTTAAGTTTGATTATCCGAGCCCCTGTCTACCGTGTGTAGCAGGCCGTGGTTTTATCCCGGTGGATGTATTGATTCTTGTGGGTAAAGTGCAAAAACTGTGCAGAGTCCAATCTATTCGAATAGCCGTGTCCACTGTCAAGGACGGTTATAATGGCAAGTGCTAGGAGGACCCTTCGGTTAATTTGAGATGAAACTAAGGATGTGACGTGGTCACGAGGAAAGATAAGAATGAGTTTGGTTTTGACCAGTGATGGTCGGAGACGTTTAAAAAGGCGTTTTACAGCAAAACTGTTTTAAATCTTTTAGCAAGGATGTGGAGATGCCTGGAATTTCTAAAATGAGGCATATCTTCCAAAAACTCTTGTTCAACAAAGATATAGAGATGACAATGTTAGGTCTTTCAAAAACAACTAGTGTAGAGCTTTCTCGCCACATCCAAATATGCATTAGCTTTATTACCTTGTCTCGATGGTTTGCGAGTACATTCAAAGTACTCATCGGCATTGTCCCTAGCTATTTACTTGGCCATATTGCAGATGTTAAAAAGGGACGAAGGTGCTGACGTCTATGCGAGCTAGGCCGTCTTCCCAGTTAGTTGCCTGTAAGTTAAGGCGCGGGCTCTGTGCTGAAGACTTCCGCTACCTGTGTTGTAATCGCCATAAAGGCCTCCTTGTAAGTTTTGTAATTCGTTAATTAAGGATGTTGTAATGATACTTGTCGGTTATGCTCATGGCTTACTAATCATGGGAACATGAATTATATGCATAATAGGTATTCTCGGACCTTAAATCCGGGGTGCCACATCATGGACGAGTCTAAACATGTAACTTCAAGATCTAGGGCATTGTAGATAAATAATAACAAGCATCCAAGTACTAAACAATCCTAGGCATGTTCTCCAAATATAGTCATACATGCTCGCAATGAGAACTTGCACAACATCTTCTGTCCAGCCAGCCCGTGGCAGCGGGCCTCTAGGGAAATACTGGCAATTAAGGTGCTCCTTTTAATAGAGCACCGGAGCAAAGCATTAACACTTCATGAACACATGTGATCCTCACACCACAACCATCCCCTCTGGTTGTCCCAATTACTGTCACTTTGGGGCCTTTGGATCCGGACAATGATATATGTACACAACTTGAAGATTAGATCACAAACAATACTATCATAATGATTCAATAATAAGTTCATATCTGAGATCATGGCACTCGAGCCCTAGTGACAAGCATTAAGCACAACAAGTTGCAACAAAGCAAAAAGCACTAATAGAGATACTAGGCACTATGCCCTAATAGATCTTATTCAATTACATGATAGAACTCATCCAATCCCTAACATCCTCAAGCCTACAGCGGGGGATTAATCACTCATGGATGAGGGAAACAACGATGGTTGATGGAGAGGCGTTGGTGATGACGATGGCGATGATCCTCTCCAAATTCCCCATCCTGGCAGGGTTTCAGAACGGAGTTTCTAGATTTGAATCTTGGTTTCTATTGGCGGCGGCAGAGCAAAACTCTTTCTGGAAAACTATCGAACCCCCCTCTGTTTTTAGGTTAAAAGGAAACTTATAGGCGCAGAGGGAACCCGAGGGGGTGCCTGGGGTGGCTGCAGCCCCTAGGAGGGGCCAGTGGTGGGCCTGTGCCTGGCAGGGGTGTGGGCCCCCCAGGCCCCTTCTCCGTCTCGTCTTCTGGCTCCGTGGGTCTTGTGGTGAAATATAATTTTTGGCATATTTTCCGGGATTTTTCTTGATAGTTTTTTTCTACACAAAAACAAGACACCAAGGTAATTCTGCGGAAAACAGCGTCAGTCCGTGTTAGTTGTATCCAAATCACACAAGTTTAGAGGAGAAACAATAGCAAAAGTGTTCGGGAAAGTAGATACATTTTGGACGTATCAACTCCCCCCAAGCTTAGCTTATTGCTTGTCCTCAAGCAATTCAGTTGAAAACTGAGTGCAATAAAAGAAATTTCACGAACACATTTTCTTCATATGATGTATATATTCTCAGCACAGGAGTAGATGCTTAAACCATTCATAATAAGAATTATGCAACTAAGTCTACTCAATAGTCATTGCAAGCTACGAAGAGAAACCAACTGAATAATAATAAGTAGCATGAAACATAAACATAAGCAACATTGCAATGCTCATAGTAAGGTATGATAGAGTGGTATCTTGCTTGCCTTTGTTTGTAGAGCACAATTTAAAATTCCAAGGCACCTCTGAATTTCAAGTGAAGACTAGAAGTAAAGATATCAGAGATACAATCATCAAAGTCAAGACATAATTAACCAAGTTTTGAGACAAACACAAGAATGACAACTATGCTCTCAAGAAGGTGCTCATAGAATAAGTGGTGACTCGCAAGGGAGTGAAAACGTTTTTGAAAAGTTTGAAAGGCTTCCCAATGCTGAAAGGAAGGTACTCATTAGCTTTGAGCTCTCATTGCCCCTATCGTAGGCATCTTCATATGGTTAAGGTGAAAGTGAGGTCCACTCTGAATCATATGCTTGACAGGCCATAGACTGGAAATCCCAAGTCCCTTGAGTACGAGGGCCGCTCTGCATGCTACTCAACTTTGGTTACCTGTAAGTTCTTGTCATTGTAAATACATGCATATCATAGAGAACCGCCAACGGGGTACCCCTTGCACATGATACAGGAGCTATCCCGTGATCAAAATGACAAGGCAAGCAGACAATGAGCATCTTAGCGATCTTTTTATTTACTATGTGCATAGCTTTTTATTGAGGATGCTTCATAAATGCTCATTATGGTGATGCTGGAAGTTTTCACCATGATTAGGCATGGCTTAGGCTAGCGGCCCAGGCGTTTCTCTAACACAATGTATAGATTCCATGAACTCACAATCTCCCCTTTTATTTCACACCGTCGACATCCGCAAACCAAAAGAGCAAGGTATTGAATGGATGAGATATCCAAAAAGTGTTGAAAGTGTTCCCTGTGACAGCACGGCTCTGCTGACTCCCAGCATATAATTTGCAAGCATATAACTTTCATGAACTAGTCACAATGGTTCAGGATTATTAAGTGCAAGGAATAAAGTGTGCCATCAAGTTCGTGAGAGCTTTACTAACTAACATTCTCAAAACAGACAATCATTTTATTTGGAAGAAAACAAGGCATATTGAATATGCACTGAAATAGCAAATGATGCTAATAGGTAGGTATGGTGGACACAGTTGGCAATATTCGTTGTGAAGAGTTGGAAGCACAGGTAGAGCGCATACTCAGTGCAAGTGAAGGCTAGAAAAAGAGAGGGAGCGACAAACGAGAGAGCAATTAATTGTCATAACCATGCTTGCAACAAAACAGGACTAATTATGGCATGAAAGTGATACAAGAACTCTGAGGCAAAATAAATCATCGAGGCTTACTGACTATTATTTAGTCATATGCATGCGTGAGCGTGTGCCAAGTCGATTCACATGAAACTTTCAGAGGGGGATACCACAATATCATACCAAAATATGAATAAAACAATACAAGCAAACATTCATATGACATGCTACAAACTATTAGCAAGCTGGAGCTAATCATAGACAAGCAAGAACTACTAAGCATCCATAATGACATACACCTTACACAAACAGGCTAAGCATGCTCACAATGATGAGTATATGTACAAAAATGAAACAAATAGAGTTCGTTACCAGCCTCTTACCACACCTCGAGTTGTCTTAATCTTCATTATTTCCCTTCACTTGTGTGACTTGAATAATAATATAAAACCAAAATCCACTAAGGACGGCTGAACCCTGTAAAGAACTCACAAAACCAAAGAAGAACAACAAATATTTTTGGTGTTTTCGATTTTTTAGAAACAAGCCAAGAAAGCAAAAACAAACAAAGAAAAATCAAACCAAACAAAGAAAAATCTTTTTGGATTTTTTCTTTTAAGGCAAACCAAAGCAAAGAAACAAAGAAAGAGAAACAACGAAAGTATTTTTGGTATTTTTGTGTTTTTGAGAAATAAGCAACAAGAACCAAAAAGAAAGCGAAACAATGGATATAGAAAGAACCGACCAAACATGATATATATATGAGTGTGACGTCGGTATACCTCCCCCCAAGCTTAGGCTTTTGGCCTAAGTGGGGCTCAATCCCATGGTGCCCAGGTAGATGCACCTCTGTAGTATGACGAGGAGGCTCCCTCGTCCTGGTACGAGCTCGAGGACTCCCACGTGTATTGTACAACAGGGTCATATGAGGGCGCTTCCTCCTGGTAGTTCCCATGGAAGTTAAGGGAGCGCAAAAACTCATCCATCTCCTCCTTGGAGCGTGACAAGGGTCCCAGAGATATACTGAACAAAGTGGTTTGGGGGAGAGGGATCTCTCTCTCTTCCCCATCAATAAATATCATTCTATAAACCAAATTCTCAAGGGTAGAGCTAGTGGTGACAAAGTGATGCACCTTCATGGCAGCAAGACCAAGCCTCTCAGGAGACAAGATTGTATCATTTGGATCAACAACAATGTCCAAGGCAGCAGCAACACACGTAGCAATAATTCCCCCATAAATGGGTCCCTTAGCTGTTAAGCGACGAGCAATGAGAGAACCAAGATTATACTTGGTATCATTGTTGAGCGCAGCAGCTAAGGAAGCCAAAAGATAGCTGGAAATATTACTAGTGTTCTCCCTACAGAGAACACTAGTGCCAAGATAGTAAATGAAGTACCTGATGGCTGGAAGCTGAATGTTTCTTATCTTTCCCCGTTGAGCTCTACGGATATCACCATTGGTTATTCCTCGTTAAAGCTCCAACAAATCAGCGGGTTGAGCTGGAATCTTCTTTGCTAACCCAGCTGTACCAAGTCCAAGATCCCCACAAAATTTCTTCAATGTCATATGGTAAGACCTGCCATAAACTTTGAAAGAAACATCTGGATGGAACACACTGTTAGTAAAGGAGAAACTCTCCACAAATGTTTTGGTGAGCATAGCATATTGCGCACTCTCATCCTACATAAGATTTGTTAGACCAGCCCTCTGAACCAAGGTCATAAAATCATCAAGAATCCCATCAGCCCGCAAGAAGGTTTGGCAAGGAAAGGTGGAGGGATGTGCATCCCCCTCATCTCCCTCGTCACCAAATCGCGGAGTGATGAGATCCTCATTGTATGAGGGCCTGACACTGGTGGATGATGTTGGAAGCCTTGCCCTTCTAGGTGCATCACCCTCAAATATTTCACCAAATGTGTGGTGGTCCATGACTTCCCTTTTCTGAAATTTTTAGACAAGCATCAAACCAAGTGATTTCTAAGTTGATAATTGATGAGTAACTACTATAGGAGCTTTCTAGAGGACTACACATGCATCAAAATAAAGTTTCTAAGCATAGAACAAGCATGCAAGCTCAAACAACCTGTCACCTATAGCAGCAAAATACTCAAGATACAATCTACCAATCACAAATCTAATTGGGCAAGTGGAGGAGGCACATACCAAGGAGCAATCTTTCCAAAAATCAGCAGCAAAGAGGGGTTTAGCAAGGAGATCGAAAATCGTGAGCAAGAACAGCAAGAACTCAAGCTTGAGCAAGTTTTCCAGTGTTTTTTGGGAGAGAGAAAGAAGATGGCTTTGAGGAGGCAGCCTGGAGGGGCCCAGGTGGGCTAGACCCCCCAGGCGCTGCCCACAGGTAGGCCGCGCCTACCATGGTTGTGGTGGCTTGGGGTGGTCCCCTGGATCACTTCGGGTGTCCCTCTGCCCCTTTTTTTGAGGAAAAAAATATTTTGAATTTTCTGGGATTTTTCGGGAAACTTTATTTTTGGCCAATTTTCAGGGTATGAAAATTGATTTTCTTGCAGAAACAGTTTTTTTAGAAGAAGCAAAAGCAAACCAAAAGCCAAACTACATGATCTCTAAGACAAACTAACAAGCAAACAACTAGCAAAACCAAGGCTATCAAAAGAAAGGCAAAGACTAGGAAGGATAAAAGTAAAAGAAAGCAAGTATAACCACAGTGAAAACATTATTTTGTTCATTAAAATCCTTTTGTTAACAAGGTTGATCAAGTCTTGTTACCAAAACAATCTTATATGAAACAAAACTTTGCATTCCACAAAGTGATTATGTCACCTCATACTTGATTAATGGTCCCAATGATAATAGTTTCAAAATTTTCTTGTGGAATGGGACAATATATTTCTCCAATCTTGATGCTCTCAATATTTTCAATGGAATTTAGGCAATAACTTCTAACGACCTTCTTGGGGAAATAAACAGTATGCTCCTTTTCATCAATATTGAATGTTACTTTTCCTTGATTACAATTAATGACAGCACCTGCAGTATTAAGAAAATGTCTCCCAAGAATAATAGACATATTATCATCTTCAGGCATTTCAAGCACAACAAAATCAGTCAGAACCAAGAAATTATGAGCTACTTGAACAGGAACATCCTCACATATACCAATAGGAATAGTAGTTGACTTATCAGCCATTTGCAAAGATATATCAGTTGGTATCAACTT
The DNA here is from genome assembly GCA_916181665.1 of Avena sativa. Classification (NCBI taxonomy): domain Eukaryota; kingdom Viridiplantae; phylum Streptophyta; class Magnoliopsida; order Poales; family Poaceae; genus Avena; species Avena sativa. The sequence goes on along the minus strand of OV702279.1, from coordinate 46,606,978 downwards.
TTCTAGCTGGAGTCTCTTGTAGAGAGAAAAAGGCATAACACTAACTCCAGCTCCCAAATCACATAAAGCAGTTCTAACATAATTATTCTTAATAGATCAAGGAATAGTTGGTATACCTGGATCACCAAGTTTCTTTGGAATCTTACCATTGAAGGAATAATTAGGAAGCAAAGTAGAAATCTCCTCATTAGGGATATTCATTTTATTAGAGACAATATCCTTCATATACTTTGAATAAGGAGGCAACTTAATAGCATCAGTCAAAGGAATTTGCGAAAATAAAGGTTTCATCCACTCACAAAACTTGTTTCAGTGTTCTTCCTCCTTTGACTTGTGTTTCTTACCTGGAAAAGGCATAGGTTTCTGCACCCAAGGTTCTCTCTCTTTACCATGTTTATTAGCAATAAAATCTTCCTTACTGTACCTAGTGTTCTTAGTGTGCTTCTCAGGTTCTTCCTCAACTTCCTCCTTATCAGGAGCATCATTATTGTTACCACTCTCAGTTTCAGCATCAGAGACAGATATACTATTAAGATCTATAGCAGGTTCAGGTGGTTCCTCAACTACCTTATGTTTCTTTTTCTTTCTCTTATGAGGACTACCACTATTCTCACCTTGTTGAGAATCCTGCTCAATTCTTTTAGGGTGTCCTTCAGGATATAAAGGATCTTGAGTAGCTATACCACTCCTAGTTCTAATTTCATAAGCATGTTTATCTCCTGAGGCATCAACTAGCATATCCTTTTGTACCTTAGCAAGTTGATCAAGTTGGGTTTGAACCATTTGAAAGTGTTTACAAAGCATTTTAATATCATTAAAGTTCTTTCCACAATATCTTTCAAATCATGAATAGCTCTAGAGTTTTCCAATAAATGATTCTGAACTTGTTTATTAAAATTACCTTGTTTAACAATAAATGTGTCAAGTTTCTCTAAGAATTGATCAGGACGCTTACCATAGGGAATATCCCCTTCATTAAAGTGGAGAGAGTGTGCCTCAATAGTAGATGAGTGGGGAATTGGCTTGCATAATTCTTCTATATAGGAGGTAGATTCTTCACATCTTCAGCTCTAATACCTTTCTCCTTCAAACATTTCTTAGCTTCCTTCATCACTTCATCATTTTATGCAATAACTCCCCTCTTCTTTGGTGTTGGTGTTGGAACTGGGTCAGGCACATCTGGTTCAGGAGTAATAGGCTCAGGTGTATTTATCTCAGTTGAAGTCCAATCATCATAATTCTTGCTTATCTTAGCCATTAATTCTTCAGCATCTGTAGGAGTCATTTTCTTGAAAACACAATCAGCAAAGCTATCTAGGTAGGTCCTAGAATCATCAGTTAGTCCTTTAGCTTTCCCCTTATTAATTTTACCTTTGATCTCTTCAATTTCCTTATCTATCTTTTGGGCTTCCTTGATCTTGTCCAACAATGTGGGTTGAACATCAAATGACATGAGATGTCCTTTAGGCACTATCTCCAATCTAAGATTTTTGAATTTGGCACATAGATCATCTGGCAATTCTCCCTTAGTAAGGCCATTCACATAAACTTTACGGCTTAAAGCATCCTCTACAACATTTGCTTTACCGGGGTGGTATTGCAAACTCAAGTCATAGTCCTTGATGAGTTCTAGCCATCTTCTTTGTCTCATATTGATTTCTTTCTGAATGAAGATATACTTCAAACTCTTCTGATCCGTGAACACTTCACAATGTTTTCCCAAAAGATAATGTCTCCATGTTTTGAGTGCATGGACAACAGAGGCTAACTCTAAATTATGAGTGGGATAATTCACTTCATGAGTTTTGAGTTGTCTTGAGGCGTAAGACACAACTTTTCCTTCTTGCATCAAAACTCCACCCAATCCTTGGTGAGATGCATCACAATATACTTGGAAATCCTTCTCCAAATCTGGCAGACATAAGACTCGTGATGTCACTAGTCTGTTCTTCAACTCTTGGAAGCTAAGTTCACATCCCTCGGTCCAGTCAAACTTCTTATCTTTCGTAAGTAATTCCTTCATTGGCTTAGCTACCTTTGAGAAATTCTCAATAAACCTTCTATAGTATCTTGACAAGCCTAGGAAGCTGCGAACTTCTTTCACTGACTTTGGGATATTCCCACTCAATTACCGCTGACACCTCTGGGTATCGACAGCTATACCATCTCCTGACACAATATGTCCAAGAAATCTGACTTCATTCAACCAGAATTCACACTTGCTGAATTTGGCATATAGCTTATGTTCTCTAAGCTTCTCAAGTATCAATCGCAAATGTTCCTCATGCTCTTCATTGCTCTTGGAGTAGATGTCATCGATGAAAACGACAACGAACTTGTCAAGAAATTCCATGAACACCTTGTTCATCATATTCATGAAATAGGCTGTTGCATTTGTCAAACCAAATGGCATCACGGTGTACTCATCCAATCCATACCTAGTGGTGAAAGCAGTCTTAGGTATAACTTGCTCTCTAATCTTAAGCTGAAAATAGCCTGATCGGAGATCAATCTTTGAGAACACACGGGCTCTTTCTAGCTGATCAAACAGATCGTTGACTCTAGGAAAAGGATATTTGTTCTTGATAGTCACCTCATTGAGTGAACGGTAATCTATCATAACCTTTGGCTTCTATCCTTCTTCTCAACAAACAGAACTGGTGCACCCCAAGATGAAGAACTTGGTTGAATAAATCCTTTTTGCAACTGTTCTCCAAGTTGTTTCTTGAGTTCTTTCAACTCATCCACTGACATCTTGTAGGGTCTCTTTGCTATTGGTCCTGATCCTGGCAGTAAGTCAATCAGAAACTCTACATATATATCTGGTGGCATTCTAGGCAATTCCTCCGGAAACACATCCAGATACTCCCTCGCAATTAGCACACTGTCTATGCTAACCCCCTTAAGAAAATTTAGCTTACTCCCTTTAGATTCAAAGTTAGACTTGAACCTAATTCGTTTCTTATCCGGGGTTGTGAGTGTGACAGTACGATTGGAACAATCTAGTACTCCTTCATACTTAGTCATCCAATACATTCCCAAAATTTCATCAAATCCGTGGGAATCTAGGATTATCAAACTAACTAGAAACTTATACTTTCCAAATTCTAATACTAGATCATGACATCCAAAGTTCACTATCATCTCTCCACCGGTAGAGCTTACTTTTATAGGACACCCAATATTTTCAGTTGGAAGTCCATTTTTATCAACAAATGCTCTTGATATGAATGAACGTGATGCGCCAGTATCAAAAAGAACAAGTCCGAGAAAAGAATTTATGTTGAACTTACCAGCCACAACATCAGACTCTTCATATATTTCTTCCACATTGAATGTGGCTCACTTGTCCCTTATGGAAAGGGTTGGGCTTGTTGGCTCCTTCAACTCTCTTTTCTGGGCATTCATTTGCATAGTGCCCCATCTTCTTACACTTGAAACACTCAACCTGACTGAGGTCTTTCTTTGTAGGATGACTTCCATTACCACTTCCACTATGGTGGCTCTTGTGTCCACTTCCACTGTGATGATGCTTGTTGTCATGGTGACGGCTATGGTTGTGGTGGTTGTTGTACTTACCATGCTTGTGGAATCCAGAACTTCCACTATCATCATTATGGGAACGCTTGTGAGATGATCCCGAGTTGTGCTTATCAAAGGTATGCTTCCTCTTCCTGCTCTCAACCTGTTTCATCTTGTTTTCCAAGATGGTGGCTTTGTCACAAAGTGATTGATATGTTGGGACATAGGCAACAGATAGCTGCAGGTTCGATTCATCATTCAATCCTTCGAGCAACTTCTCCTTACTCTTGTCATCAGTATCAACCTCATCCGGTGCATAGCACGCCAAATTGTTGAACTCCTCAATGTACTCAGTCACACTGCAGTGACGCTGTTTCAGATTTTGGAACTCTTTCGTCTTTAGGTTCATAACTCCTGATGAGATGTAGGCAGTGCGAAAACCATCCTCAAAGATAGCCCATGTCACATCCTCAAGGGGAGTGGTGATCTCAAAGTTATCCCACCAGGTTGTTGCTGGTCCTTCGAGCAGATCTGCTGCGAATCTGAACTTTTCCTCGTCGGTGCAGCCAACAGTGACTAAGTTCTTGCTCACAGAACGTAACCAGTCATTGGCTACCATTGGATCAGTTGTTCCTGAGAACTTGGCTGGCCTCAACCTCAATAATCTGGTAAGCATGTCAAATGCTGGTGGATTGTTGGGATTGTTGTTGTTGTTATTATTATGATTCTGATTTTGAATGAACTGAGTCATCATCTGCATCAGTTGAGCTTGAGCTATCATCAACTGCTGCATCTCGGGTGTGACGTTATTGTTGTTGTTTGGGTTGGGGTTGGCACGATGGGGAGACATATGTGGTTTCAATAAGGATAAGAAATGAGATATAACTCATAGATGCAATGCACAATACATTATATAGCAACAAACACAATAAACAATCACGAGATAAAACATAGAGTTTGAACAATGTAAACGACAAGTTTTGGAAAAGTAAACACACAATAGCAAGCCATCCACATGTTAGATGTTGACTGTGACTCAATAATCAAAGTATGATAGACTCAAGATAGTCGAGTAGCCTACACTACTTCTCCATGTCGACCTCCACGTCAACAAGTGTATGTCCGGCTGTCTCCATGGCTGTCTTGTACTCCTCGACACTAGTGGTTAAGGCCTCGACCTTCGCACGAAGAGATCTCTTCTATGAGCGCAACCTCTCAATCACTCCCTGCTGGGTCTCAAGCTCGAAGTCATTGTCCTCTATCTCGGTGCTCATGTCCTTGATCTTCTTGTTTCTGTCCTGAACCCTCTTTTCATGATTCTTGAACTTCTTGTCCCGGCTATCGAATCTGGCCTCCATCTCCTTGACGATCTCATCTTGCTCCGCGAAGATCTTGTCCTTCTCCCTCAAGTTAACCTGGAGCTTGTCATTACTAAGCATGACGTTGGTCCTATCTGTGTCGAGGTGTCTAATAAGGCCCTCGAGGTCCTGGAGGTACAGACGAACTGGCTCAATCGTCTCTCTAGTAGCGCCCTCATACACCAAATCCTCTCCCCCTCGTCACGTCTCCCGAACGGGTGGAAGTAGAGGCCTCTAAGCTCGGTGGCATGGCGTCCGCAGAGGCGTCCGAGTATCTCCTGCATGACTACATCTAGACCCTTCTCCTTATCATCGTAGATCAGCTTGAAGGAAATCTCCTCTGTGAGTGGCTCCGTCTGACGTCCTGGTTGTGTGACTCTAAAGCCCCAAAAGGTCCTTCCTCTCACACTTGGTGAGCTGAAGTGCCTTGATACTAGGAAGTGGGAGGTTGAGCACACTAGTAAACTGCACGATGCGGGAACCAAAACGAGTTCCATTGAACTCCTCGGCTGTGCTGATCACAAAGATAGGCATCTAATGTAAGATAGAAAAATATTAGAACAACACAAGTAAGGCAAAAACAAGACAGTAAAGTGAAACCAAAAGGATAAATCATCCATAAAACATACAAGTCATGGCATACAAAGTATACCACAAACACTAAGGTTCAACAAAACTTAGATAATTTTTTGTGAAAATACGACAAGTGTGGTGGTCCAACTAGTGGAGTGGGTTACAATTCTCACTCATATGCTAAGTCTATGATATCTTCCCTTGGACGTTTTATGGCGGTCTCTAAGTCTTGGGTATACTTATTCTCCTCCTCAAGGTCATTTTTAGTGTTGAGCATTCTACACTTGAGTCTTTCACCAAGCTCCTTGATAGCATTCCAAGCTGCATTTCTTCCAGTGTCAAATAATGTTGTATACATTTCTGAGTTGGTGCCCATGTAGAATCCTGACTCTTTGTGGTTTTCTCCCTTGTTTTGTACAAATGAAATTGCACCCACCAATATTCTTCTCCTTCATCCATTACTGGAAATCCTTTGTACACGGCCTCACCATGTATCCCCAAGCTGACCATAAGGGTTTTGAGTGCTTTGGGAAACTCCGTCTCACATTCTAAAGTCATGGTCACTAGTGGTCCCTTCTAGACGGCTTCGTATGGCGGACATCTACAAATAGAGATGATAAAGAAGATTAGGAAAGGTTTACGAGAAGAAAAAGACAAGTGTGGAGTTTGCAAAGAGTTGCATTTTTCCTTAGTGGTTTTCTTAATCTAATCCAACCTAGGTTCATGATCCTACAAGCAACATAGTTCTATGATACCATCTGTAAGACCCCACCTTTATAAGGTAAAGTTCCCTGTGATTTCAATGCTAGTCCCTGGATCAAATGCTAGCATCCACAATTTAAGATGAAGTACACAGATACAAAGGTCTTTATTACATCATCATTCCAGAGATAAACATAGTCTTTTACAACTCCATAGCCATAGGCTATTACAAGAGTTCTAATCATAAGTAAATAAAGTAAAAGTCTTCATCTTCATGTGCCACAGGCAAGCATGTTGAGTGTAGATTCATAACCCTAATCCTCATCAGAGTAACCCGCAACATCATAAGTTACAGCCATAGTGGGTCAATACATTTGGAATTGTATTGGCAAGTGATACCATAGTAGAATAGTAGTATCTAACATCTATATGAATTTGGCTAAGTGTAGCTTAGGCTTTCTTTGTTCAAAATAGGTTTTTCCTATCAGTTGAAAAAACTATGTTTTTGTTTGACAAAAACTCCCAAGGAACCACCAATAGACATTGGTGATCCTTTACCCTTGTTCAACCATAATTTTTTAACTTAGAAATTGGGATGAGTAGATCCTTGATAGCTTCAATGTCTTTATGCTCAAATTGTCCGTTGCCGGGGACACGACTAAGTACTTAGGTTTTTCCTTCTCGAGAGGTGGTGCACTTTCCCCACAAGACTTGACAAGCATCGAGACGAGATCTTTCAGAAGCCTTCCCTTATACCAAATGGACGCGTTCCATCCTATCACCCTACCACCATCTTTCTATCTGGCTAAGTTATTGCAACATATATGATCAAGGCAGAGCCCATATGCGATGTGGTTGCACTAGAAGCTTCTAAACGCTAAGTATCTCAAATCCCTTTGTTCCTGGGTGGCTTTCCACAAGTGTGATACACAAGGTAGACCATAGACATGGGCCTTGTGTAACCACTCTACATAACCCAGTCATACCATTCCACCCAGGTGATTCATTCACTTAGTTGTTTTATTAAGCAAAAACATAAGTCAAAGACTTAGAAAATTTCCATAGCATATATATAATCCACCCTTGTTTTCTACTAGCTAGGCTAAGCATGACAACATATCAAGAATATTAACTTAGAGAAAATTCTACCAAGACTACAACTACTAGGATTTCCCATGGCATAGCATAAAGATACTTAGCAAAAAATTCATGCAAGCCCTACACAAAATATCACTAGTGCATAGTCAAAATAATAGGACAAATATATGAAGAACCACTTGACTTGGTAGTTTAGGGAGTAGAAACAATCCTCACAATCACTATCACCACTAGAACCAAAATCTACACATAAAATGATAGCACCAAATTTACATTCAAATAATCAAGAAAATATATATGAATGCATGAAAATGCAATGAAATTAATTTTCTACACTAAACTATTCAAACCAAACAGTACTGAACACAAAACTAACTATTTAAAGTATAAATAAACTTAAATTTGCTTTTAAAAAATATTTTCTATATAATTTATATAGTCAAAATAAGCCTATATTTTTCTCTGCACAAAATTCCATTTTTACAGAAGAAAATACAAAAAATAAGCCAACAGTAGTGTAGGATTTATTTTTATGAATCCGTTGATATCTTATTTGCATTTTTTGGATAAACAGAACTCAAGTTATGAATTTTACAAGTTTGAATCAAAATCTGGTTTTTAAATCAAAAATCGAGCCACGCGGAAGCGTCTGATTGGACGATACCGCTTCGGGTGGATCGCGCTTCCGCTCCATTGGATCAAATCAGATCAAACATGCCAGATCACAACTTACCTCTTCGCTAACGATCTACCCTAAACCGCCAGATCTAAATCCTACGGCTCAGATCTACGCGTACCCTTTCGCGACCAGTTCTAATCTAGACCGCTGGATCTAGATCCAACGGATCTCACAGCTTTGACCACACGCGGGCGGCGCAAATGTCCACCGTGGCGGCTGTGCGTCAGACGGCGATGTTCCGGCGAGGCCAGTGGGTAAGGGTGGGGGTACTGCAGCTTACCGAGGGTGTGGAGACGCGGTGAGATAAACGTGCTCGCGGACGGGGCTGTGGCGCACGGACACGGCGACGATTCCTCGTTGGAGTTGGCGTCGGCGTCGGGCACGTTCAGGAGTCGTCGTTGGCGACGCTTCAAGGCACAGGAAGGCAAGCCAGAGGTGGCGTTAGACGTGTACGGACACGGCGAGTACACGAGTGTCAACCAGAGAGAAGTGGGGGCTAGGGTTTAACGAATTTGTTCGCCGGAGTTACTCGGGACAACGGCGGTGCAAGCATAAGTTTGGACAGCCTAGCGGCACTCAGAGGGTGGTGAGTGAGTGTCACATCCCAAGATTTTCCAAATCTTGTAATGTGAAAATAAATGAATAAAATAAAACTTTGTTTGATTTTCAGGGCCAGAAGAAACTTTTTGAATCCAATTGGAAATCTTCAAACCAATTTGGATCAAATAAATCCTAAAGGGATTAAAAGGATAAAACATTTTGGAATTACTATTTTGGATCTTTTAATAAAAGGATTTGGTTTTCAAATGAAATAGAAGTTTTATAAATAAGGATTATTTTATAGAGCCAAATTAAACCTTGGCCGAGCTTTTGAAATAAAACATTTTGTTTTGATAAAAATGGTAAAGGTTTATTTAAAATAAATTAATAAGGATTGAATATCCAAGTTTTAATAAATAAAGGTTTTACTATTTTAATAAACCATCAAAACTTATTTATTTAATTAAAATAAGTTTTCCAAGTATTTTATATTCTCAAAGAAAAACCTACTAATTTGGTTTTGAAAATAAATAGATTTCAAAAGGAGTTTTAAATAAATCAAATTCTATTTTTGTTTTAATAAACAAGGCCTAATTATTTAATTAATAATGGACCCTAAAATAAAAATTATTATTTTGGTTTTGGATTTTGGTTTAAGTTACTGAACAGAACCAAATTCAAAGTTGCAAAGTGTGGTGAAAATTTGAATTGTTTTGAATGTTGTTTGGTTGTTTGAATTTTCAAAACAGAAATTAGAAACAGAAAAAGGAAAAGGCAATTGGAAGGAAAAAAAATATAGAATCTGGAGTAGCCCAGTCGACAAAGCCCAACAAGCCCAGAACCAGCCCAGCTTCCCTCCCCGAAGAAAACGCTTCGCACCTGGCAACTGACCCACAGAGTGACTGACTGGTGGACCTTTCCCTCACTCTCTTTCTCGCTGACCAGCCGACCCCACTCCTCCTATTCATCGTCCTCACCGCAACGACCTGTTCTTCCTCCCCTCGACGCCGTTTCCTGCAGTGATTCCGTGGCCTTAATTCGACTTAACGCGGCCACCGTTACTCGCTGTGATCACGCAGACTTAAACGCTCATGCCTCCTCTACATTTCCCCTCTGTCACCCCGCATTTGCACGCCCCCAGGCTGCTGAATTGCGCTCAACACCAACCTCTGCTCCGACGAGGTCCGGTGCCGATTCCGGCGACTCAACGCCGCCCCTTGCCACAGTGACCACACACGCATACCTCCCAAGCACTGGTGCACCTTCTCGCATCGCCAGCTCCCCCGCGCGAGCTCTGGAAACTCGACAGCGTCACCCCGAACCAGCGCCGCCGTCTGTCTCCAACTGCGGCGACGTCTCCCAGGTAAACCACACCTTCCCTCTCTTTCCCGTGGACACGATAATGACTTCCATGATCTTACAAACCTAATGGTGCCTCCCGTTTGTCCTAGGGTGCTCCTTATCCTTGCCCTCGACGACCTCCAGGACCGCCCGAGGCCCAGCTCATCTCCGGCGAGCAATCGCAACTGTCCCCGAGAGCCCCTTCGACGGAGACGACCACGTTGAGCACCAGCATTCCACGGCGAATCTGGTGAGCATTTTCCCCACTCCTCTCGCTTCCTGTTCTCGTCGTTATGCCGCAGCCAGAGCACCGCCACCGCGCGCCACCGTCGTCGCGCCGCCAGTTCTTGGCCAGGCATTAGCAGCCGTCCGATCCAGATCCGAGGCACGCGATTGAATGACTTATCGAAAGGGTAAGATCGATCCTGTGCCGCACGATACGCTTCAGATCCTGCGGTCCATGTTGCCGATCCAGCCGAACCGGTATCATCCAACCAGAACGCGCCGCGTGGCCAGGTTTCGTTTTAAAAACAGATTTGAATCTTTTATAGATTCAATTTTCAAACCGTTGTAACTTTTGATCCACACGTTCAAAATTCACAAATTTGATATCGTTGGAATCAGTGGAATAAGCCCTAGCCAACCATACCATTTGTTTGGTAAATAGTATCTGTTAGATTAGTTGTTTTTACAGAAACATTTGAATGCTTGTTAAGACTAGAAAAATGATTCAAAAATGTTTTTAAGTTTGAAACCTTGGCAAACTAGTTTGTGGTGAACTTACTGACCCTAGGAACCAACCCATGGTTTTGAAAATGGATTTGGTGAAGTTTAGGATAGATTAATTGGTTTAGCCCATTTCTAGCCAAATAAAATTATTGATTTTATTATGAAAATGTTTTTGGAGTAAAAACTTTGGGAAAATGTTTTGGACCAAACCTACTGACCATAAACACCAAGTGTGAAACAACAACTTATTTGATGAACAACCTAAAGTTGTTGCTTTGATAAAAATATTTTCCACCACATAAAATAATGAAAGGATTTAAAAATGGTTTTTGGACAAAACCCTTTTTGCAAATGACTTTGCCACTTAGGAAAATGACCACCTTGGATCTTACAAAGTTTAGAGACCTAGAGGAGACCATCTTTGCAAATAAACCTATCTCTTGCATGCTTACATGCATGACTTAGATCCCATTGTTTTGTGTGTGTGAATTGTTGATTGATTATTGGTTTGGAATGCTTGTTGATATTGTGTTTGCTTGATTGATTGTAGTGAAGTTAGAAAAGTGTGAGACTAGCAAGATCAAGGAGTGAACCATAATTCCCTACCAAAAAGGCAAGTTACACTATCATCCAAAGTCCTACTATTTTCATTATACTTAGTGGATTTTGAAAACATGCATGAAAAGAATTTCTATACTTATGCTATGCTAAATCCTAATAGGATACCCTATACATTCCTTAGTGAAAACAATGTAGTTGTTACATGCTTAGCCATGCTATATTTTGAAAAGAGATACATGTTGAGATTTTATGAAGTTGAGAAAAGGACTTGTGATTTTATATAATAAAACAAGGACTCAATGAACCACCTGGGTGGCCAAGGAAACTTTGAAGTTTTGGAGAAGGTGGCAACAAAAGGAACCATGTCTATTCCAATCTCTTTGTGTTGTGCTCCAAACGAAACCACCCAGGAAACTTAGAGATTGAACATGTTTCTCCAATTGTGGCTTTCGTGTGCAACCACATGCTATTATGGCTCTGGCTTAGTCAACTACATTGGGAAGACCCATGCACTGTCTTCAGTTAACTGGACATGGGGACCTGGAATCCTACATGGGTGCTGAAGGCAAGCTAGCAATGGAGTATGGGAGGAACCTTTGGAAAGACTTCGTCACATTCTCAATCTGCCAGTACTCCATCTTGGTGAGCACTAATCCAGTGGCCACTGGTGGCAAAAGGATGGGATTGTGACATGTGGGTAAAGTGTACTCCTTCTGCAGAAGATAATAAAATCTAAGTACTTAGCCGTGTCCCCGGTTATGGACAATACTGAGCAACTAAAGTTTGAAGCTATGGGAGATCTCGACATTCTAATTTCTAAAAGAAAACTTTTAAGGACTTGATGCACTTGGGGTTACCAAGGAGCTCAAGAGACTTTGACAAAACTTGATGTACTTGGGGTTACCAAGAAACTCAAGAGATTTTGTTGAAAACATGAACACCTGGGGTTACCAAGGAACTCATGTGATTTTGATAAAACTTGTTGCACTTGGGGATACCAAGTAGCTCAAGGGAATTTTGACAAGAACTTGAACACTTGAGTTTCTACCAAGGAGTTCAAGGAACTTGGAAAAGGAGATTTGACAAAGGACCAAAACCATTTTGAAAAGATAGGATAAATTATTGCTTTATGCAAATGAGCCTAAAACTCTATTTAGCCAAATATGCATGTAGTGATAGAATCCACTTATATTCTACATAGTAGTGAAACTTGCCAATACAATTCAAATGTATTGACCCTTGTGGCTGTAACTTGTAATGTTGCAGGTTTGATTGATTTTAGTGAAGATTGATTGATTAGGATTACAAAGTCTACAACCAACATCTGTATGTGGCACTTTGAAGATGTAGGACCCATGGCTATAGTTATCCCGCTGCAATGTAATGTAATAGCCAAATGAGCTATGTAAGATGTAATAAAATTATGTTATTCCTGGTTATGAAGTTATATTATGACCTTTGTATCTTGATATTACATCTTAAATGTGGATGCTAGCTATTGATCCAGGGACTAGCATTGTAAACACAGGGGACTCCACCTTGTAATGTAAAGGTTGGGACACTCCATCTACAGTGAGGGGAAAGGAGCAGAGGGAGGAGGGGGTTAAGTAGAGGGGGTTCGGGCACGGGATTACTGCGAGGTTAACACGAATTGATTCAATCGGCCAGTAGCGGGCAGCGACGGCGAGTCCGCGGCGTTGATTGAGGAAGAAGAGGTGACGTAGCTGCGGGGCCAGCATGTTAGTGAGGGGGGTGCACGGGTGCAGGGTGAGAAACAAAGGGCTGAGCGGGGGAGTTCCCGGGTGGGCTCCGTGTTGGGCCGTGGGGGTGGGCCGAGCCATTTGGTTGGTCTGCTCCTATTTTTTTCTCTTCTTTTATTTTTCTTTTTCTGAATTGATTTTCTAAATAAGATTTGAATGCTCAAATAAACTCCAAATCAATTCAAACTTTCTCCAAAAATTTGTGAAACCATTCTAGTGTCCAAGAGTGTGTAAAACACATAAATTTACTCAAAAACACTTTGGCCCTTTGAAAATAAAACAAAACCATGCCTCATATGATTGATAAAATGGGCATTAGAAATGGTTTTGTTTGAATTCAAACTTTGAAAATTTTTGTGCTAGCTCTGAATGCTTTGAAAATATGAATGCAATGCATGCTTTTACAAATCATTATTTTTGGGATGTTACAAAATCATTCTACCAAACCATCACCCAACACCTGGTTTCTTTGGAAACCATCCAGGGGTTAGGAGGGGAGAAGTTTCACAAGGAAGGAAGTGGCCCCAGGAGAAGCAAATCCACCTCAATAGATCCCTAAGCTAACATCAAGCCAAGGTATAGTTCAATAGCTACACACTGGTATATAGATTCACCAAGAAACAAGTCCTAGAATATGTTCTTATCAGTTCAATTAGAAAATATTTGGGGTAAGTAAGGATTATTCTCAAATTGGCATAGTGATGCTATGATTGTCTCATCGCAGAACATTTAGGCATCTGTAGTATTTATTTCATTCATAATCAATGCCTCAAACAATGCATCATTGGCATCCATATTATAACTCTTATCCAACTAATTTAAATAGGAGATCGAGCTATATAAATGTAACACTATAACTTCAGCCTTTTGCATCATGGGCTAGCCAAATTTAATATCTAGCACCAAAATCCGTAGTAGATAATGCTAACTGACTATTCCATTGAGAACACTCCAGTATGGAGACACCATAGTGATAAATCAATAGCAGATGCCATCCATGATAAAGGCAATAGTCACTTGTCAGATATATCTCTAGTCAGTATTTCTTTTAAAGAACATCTCTTTCTTTACAAGCAAGTAGAGCATACATTCAAATCATTTTCCTTAGATAAATCTCCTAGAAATCATTTTGTATGTGTTTGGTTTTCTATCATAATGAACACAACATATCCAATAGGTATCCATTATCAATTTAGGAATCTAAGCTCAAATGTTATCATTGAAAAGATCAGTCCATGCCTCAGCCTGTGTATCCTAGGAAGTCTAAGAAACCAAGGTAAAATACCTTAGATACACCCAAGTAGTTAGCCATGGGGACAAGCACCACTTTGGTTCTGTTGCAAGGAATTAGAAGAAATTCTAGATCATTTTTCTAGCAGATGATACCACTCAGAAGAGTAATCATAATCATAAGTTAAAGCATTGGATATATGTATTCTGGTTCATTATGTATTGCCCAGGTTATCATATCAGATAGATCTTGCATCCATTTTTATTTCCACAACACAGTAATAATTCAACGATACAAAGAGAACATAAGGATGCTCGAAACTGAATGGCAAGCATTTAGTTTCATCAGTAACAGAGCAACAGTATGTCACAACCTAGCATCAATATGCAACACACCCATCATCCCTATCTTGTTATTAGGCAGTCTAAATCACTTTCCACAAGTAAAGAAAAGCCACAATTTGTTTCTAATTAATTCATCTAAAAACCAGTGGAGCTAAGTGTATATGCTCAAACAAAAGAACCATTTGGAAACAAAGCCACATCAATCTGACCAGAATCATATATGTACATGATCTACTAAAACCTATCCACCACTAAGATATAAATAATGGTTCCAGCAACCATACAAATATTCAATCAGGTATGACTAACAAAATCCTATGATTATCATCATTAAACTGATATTAGGTCATCACCATTACAAACATGAGTTTGGTAGTACAAAATTACAGAGAAGCATCTCTGAAGCTCAACATCAAGGGTTCTGAAGAAGGGGAAGCAGGTTTAAATGAGAGAAAGAAGTAGAGCGATAATATAGTCGGAGAGGGGACACCTACCTTTGGAAAGCTACAGATTGTCGGAGAGGAAGCATACTACGGCACGGAAGTAATTGACGATGGAGGTCATGGAACGGCAGCACAGGGGCATGGGGTGCCGCACCTGCGCCAACCGCAACCGATGGCAGCAAGCGCGACAGTGGCGGGCCTAGGATTTTTTTGATGGGTATGCCACATAAATTTTTGAGGGCTTTTTATCTAAAATATATTTACTAATTAAATAAATAAATGTATAGTTTTGATTATAAAATGGTATAGATGCAATAAATAGTATCTAATTGAAAGATTAACTTTGGAAGTTGCACAAATTACTGAACAAACAGTTGAAACAAAACTAATAGTCTAAAAAATGCATAAAAGGAACTTACAATGCTTTTTATTTGACTTGTCTGACCAAAATATATGCTCTTCGAATTGTATCTTGATTATGAACATGATAACTTTGAATGGGCGGCCTTTCACCTGGATCATGTGGAAGATTGTTGATGTCATAAAACGGTGGTGGCGGAGACGGTGACCGCAGTAGTGGCGGAGACGGTGACCGCAGTAGTGGCGTAAAATTCACAATTTTCTCTTGAGTGTCCTCTTTCGACATAATTTCAACCTCTTGCATATGTATTAAGACGTTCAGACTGATTTCAAAATTTGATGAGTTTTATATGTTGTTTTGATTGCAAAATGACGGGTACAGTTCCTAAAAAAGAAATACAATGTCACCACCTCTCTTCTTCATAATTGAATTAAAAAAGAAAACAATAAAGTATGATACTTATGTATGTACGATGTGTACCAATACTTCATAAAATTGGGTACTTGGATAATTACCTCACTGGACTATAATGGTTTGTGGCCGTGGGATCGCCGCGGCCGGCGAAGGACGGACAGGTTCAACCTCGCGGCGTCGTTGCAGTAATTGGCGTGTTGGGCTGCCGGCGTTGGGGAAATTAAACCTCACTGCATGCCAGCGTATAGGGGACCTCGCGGCGGCATGCTGGCGTCTACGCAGACATACTGCAGTTCTGATCGGCAATCTGATGCTCAACTGATCGGAGCTGGCTTCGCGAGGGTGCAACGCGTGGTGGCGGCGATGCGGCGTAGACGCACATGCGTTTGGAGATCCAATTCTCAGTCAAGTTGTTATCGTCCGATCACGTTTTCCCTTTTTTCCGTACTACTAGGGAGCACGAACGGGATGTATCAAGCTGACCGGTTTTGTCTAGGTTTATCGATCAGCTATGTTTTTTTCTACTACTACTACGACGAGGTTGGATGGCTGGGCTCGAGGATATGCCGCGGCCCATGCTCCTTGGCCCCAGAGGGCATCACTGTTGGAGATATGCCCAAGAAAAAATAATAAAGTGGTTATTATTATATCTTTCTGTTTATGATAAATGTATGCATCCCATGCTATAATTGTATTAATAAAAAACATTGATACTTGTGTGTTTTGTAAACATAAAAGAGTCCCTAGTAAGCCTCTTGTTAAGCTAGCTTTTTGATTAATAGATGATCATGAGTTCCTGATCATGAACATTGGATGCTATTAATAACAAGATCATATCATCAGGAAAATGATGTGATGGACATACACCCATAGTAAGCATAGCATAAGATCAAGTCATTAAGTTCGTTTTGCTACAATATTTCAAATACATAGTAACCTAACCCTTCGACCATGAGATCATGTTAATCAGAAACACTGGATGAGTGATTTGATGACATCAAATGCCATGTAACATCCCAATTTCAGCAACCCTAATTTTTTGTCAAAAAGGAAAAATCAGGGGGAATAAAAACTTTTCTTGCTAAGTGTTGCAATGTTTGTTATATTGTTTGCTTGTGTTCATGCAACTATTTGAGTATTAGATTCTATACCCCTTACCTCAACACTGGTTGATAAAAATTTATATTTACCAAAGTTATGTCTTGGCTCACCTTTCATATTCTCAAACGTTCTAACATTTCAAACTTAAGCCCAGATGACATTGATAAAACAAAAAGTTTTACAAGATTCTATTACCAAAACTATGGATAACTATGCATAATCTCCTTATGTTTTCAAGACAGAACATTCAACTACTCTTATCTCTAGGTTTTTCCAAGACCTTTACCTAAACCTTTTCATTCCCATCTTGGTGGACATAACAAAAGGACCTTACCTTACTTCAAATCACAACCTCTTCAAAACACCCATGCTTACCTCAAGCTAGGCTTGATGGTAACCTTAGTAGTAGCTGGATAAGTTGGCAAAATTAATTTCCTTGATCTACTATCTGATGTTTTGCCTTGATATGCTGATTGCTTTGCTTGCATAGGATCTAGAGTGAGCTAATCTAGTAGCTCATCACTTAGGATCACACCAATGGTTAAGATCCCTATATCTTAAACCAAGCCTCCTAAGATGGATCTTTCCTAAGCCCCTCAAGTAACCACCTAATGTACCCAACCAGATCAATCATGAGATAATCCTATGGATTAGCATCCAAATCATGAGCTAATCCTATGTACCTATCACATCCCAAAATTTTCCAAATTTTGAAATGTGAAAAATAAATAAACAAAATAAATAATTGTTGAAATTTAGGGTGAAAAGAAACTTTTTGATTCCAAATGGAAACATCAAAACCCATCTTGAACAAACTTTGATTGAAAAGGGAATCCAACAAAATTTCAATCAAGTGAAATGCATTCCTTAATGAATGTTTCTTGAAATTTAAACATTTGGAAAAGTAAACCAAAACCCTAAAACCCTAATGGAAGAAAATCATTTCTAAGATCTCTCTAAGACTATGGATTTGTTCCATATAAAATCTATCAACAAAACATTTATAAATGATCAAGAATGATAAATAAAAATATTATATAACCATAGAAATTGGTTTCATTTAATTTGGAACCATGGATAAAAACTTATGAATTTAATAAGGTAAAAGGAAATAATTTCCAAAGATAATAAAAACTCCTAGCTAAAATCCATACCAAATTGTGATAAAAATAATCCCAAAAGGATTTAAAAGTATAAACAAAATATTAAATAAAATTATACAAATTGGAATCACCAAATTTGGATCTACAAATAAAAAGATATGGATTTTATAAGATAAATAAAGAAATAAATAAAAAAGGAATATTTAAAAGCCAAATTAAATCTTGGCCAAATCCAGAAACAAATAAAAGTTATTAGATAATAAAAAGGATAAAAGATTATTTAAATAAAATTATATGAATTGAACCAAATCCAATTTTATTTAAATAAGGACAAATTGCCTAAACTAAATAATAAATCCCAAGAAAATTATTGGGAAGACAAATTAAAATCTTGGATTAAATCCATAAGCAAATGGAACAAAGATAGTTTAAATCCAAATAAAAACATATGGGATTAAACCATATTCTAATTATATTTAAATGGAGACAAAATCCCTAATGTAAATGATTAATTAAATCTTGAGAAAATAATAAATTGGAATTTGCCAAATGGAATAAAAGTTATTTAATTAACTTAAATGGAATAAAGAATTATTCGAACAAAATTTATATAGGTTTAAAACCATATTTAATAAGGACAAATGCCAATTTATATATTAAATCACATTAAAAATATTTGTAATAATTCAAAGTGAATTATTTACACTAATGAATAAATAAAACTTACTGAAAATGGTTTGGAAAAAAAATGGAATTCAAATAGAAGTTTGAAAATATATTTAAAATCCTATTTAAATAGAGACAAGTGCCTATTTTAAATAAATAATAAATCATAAAAGAATATAAGAAAATATTGAAAAATGGATTCTAAAATACCTTGTTAAACAGTATTATAACATACTGAATATTTGGAAAAGATTTGAAAAAGAAATCTGAATTCAAATGATAGTTTGAATTCAAAACAGAAAATCAAAATAGAAAAAGGAAAAAAGAAATAGAAAAGAAAAAAATGAAATAAACCAGCCCAGCAAACCAGGCCCAGTCCAGCCCAACAGCGCAGCCCACTCTCTCCCCCTCCCCTAAATGTTTTCTCACTCGTAGATGAACCCCCTCATTCACTGACAACGCTGCCCCACCATCGCCCCGTCATCGTCATCTACCCCGCGACCCGTTCCCCCTCTCCCTCACTGTCGTTCTCTGCCGATTAATTCTTCATGTAAATTTTCCTTAATGTTGTGTTGATTCCGCCCTGCAACCACGCCCTCCTAATCTCCCATGTCCCCTCTCCCGTTTCCCCCAGACGCCACTCCCCCTCTGCCCCTAGGCTGCTTGAATTGCTCACTTCAAGCCTCACTTCCCCGACGAACTCCGGCCACGATTTCGGCCAGCACTCACCACCCCACTGCCCCTGGAACCCACTAGCTTGCTCCCCATCATCAGGCGCACCTGCCCATAGCCCTAGCTCGCCCGCGCGCTAGAAGCTCGGCTTCGTCATCACCCGAGCACCACCGTGAACTTCTCCAACTTCGCCGAACTCTCCAGGTAGTTTCCGTCCGCCCCTCTCTTTCTCATTGATGCCCTCGTACTCACCATGATCTCACGCGTCTAATGACGCCTCTGGTTTGCCGTAGCACGCCCTGTAGGTTCGCCTTCGACAACGCCAGAGCATGCCCGACACCAACGACAACTATGGCGAGGAATCACTAGTGACTCCGAGCGCCCCCTGCCTCCCCACGAGGAACCATCGCGAGCAGAGCGCGCCGCCGCCATCCACCGTCGCAGCGCCTCCCATCTCTGGTCGAGTCACTGTGAGACGTTAGATTTTGATCCAGCGGGTAGGATAGAATAACTAATCGAAGCGGTAAGTTTTATTCTGTGTCATGCGATGCACTTTAGATCCTACGGCCAGTACTGGTCGATCCTCACGAAACGGTATGCACCAATATGATTCAGCCACGTGTCCTGTGTTTTGTTTTAAAAAAACAGAAACTTATCTTTTAGATGTTTGAATTTGTAAATTCCATAACTTTTGATCCACATGTCCAAAATTTGTAAATTTTATATCATTGGAATCAGAAAAAATAAACCTTTGCAACCATTCCCTTGGTTTAGCATTTCGCTTCTCTAAAATTGGTTGTTTTTGTAGAAACATGTTTAGGCCTATTTTGAGTAAAAAGTTATTCTAAAAATGATTTTAGGGTAAAATATTTTGTAAATGATTTATTTTGAAACTACTGACCATAAGAACAAACTTTTGGGTTTGGAAATATATTTTTTTAAACACAAGGAATTATTCCTTGAATAAATGCATTTCTAGTTAAACAAAAATTGTTGATTATGCTTTAAAAATAAATTTTGAGTAAAACCTTTTGAAAATGGTTTGATTTAAACTCTCTGACCCTAAACACCAAGTTTTGAGATTTAAAAATATATTTGATGAACCCTAGAAAATTATTACTTTGTTTCAAGGCATTTCTAACAAAATAAAATATTGCTTTGATTTAAAAATGGTTTTTGGGTGAAACCTTTTGCAAATGGATTAATATTAAACACTTGACCTTAAAACACTAAAATTTGTGTTTAAAAATATATTTGTCAAACACTTGAAATTATTACTTTGATTTAAATCATTTATAACAAAATAAAAATGATTTAAATAGCCCATTTCCACTAACTTGATTTTAAATGGTTTTGCCACTTTTATAAATGACCAATAAGTGTTTTAAAATGTTTATAGCCTATTATAAACCACCTTTCCAAATAAAACAATCTTTTGCATGCTTGCATGCATTGTTTTGTTTTTATCATTTTATGTGGTGAATTGTTTCAATGCTAGATTGAATGTGTGGCTTGATTGAATTGTAGTGAAATTTGAAGAGTGTGACAATTGCAAGATCTACCAAAAAGGCAAGTGGTGCTTCATACATTTGGTCCTATTATTTTAACTATGCATTAGTGATATTTCTAAGTAGGACTTGCATGGAATTTTCTACGTGTTAACTATGCCATGGGAAATCCTAGTAGATGATGCCTTAGTAGAATTTTCCCTAAGTTAAGATTACTACTATTATCATGCTTAGCCCAGCTAGTAGAAAACAAGGGTGATTTATATACATTCTATGGAAATTTTGCTAAGTCTTTTGCCTTATGTTCTTGCTTAATAAAACTACTAAGTGAATGAATCACCTAGGTGGAATGGTAATTGCTTGGATGGATTTTTGTTGAGTGGTTACCAGGGCCCCATTTTCATGGCCTTGTTGGAGATATGCCCTAGAGGCAATAATAAATGTAGTTATTATTATATCTTTGTGTTTATGATAAATGTTTACGTTCATGCTATAATAGTATTAACAAGGAAACATTAATACTTGTGTGATTTGTAAACTTAAATTGAAGTCCCTAGTAAAGCCTCTTCATAATACTAGCTTGTTGGTTAATAAATGATTGTGGTTTCCCTATCATGAACATTGAGATGTTATTAACAACAAAGATCATATCGTTAGGAGAATGATATGATGGACATACTCCTATAGATAAGCATAGCATAAATATCAAGTCATTGTAATAGTTCAATTACTATATGCTTTCTGATACATAGTAACCTAATTCCTTCGACCATGAGATCATACTTATCAACATCACCGGAAGGATGCTTTTATGACATCAAACACCACACCGTAACTGGGTGGCTATAAAGGTGCCACTGAGTGTTCGGAAAGTATTGGTTGAGACACATGGATCAAGAGTGGGATTTGTCCATCCATATGACGGATAGATATACTCTGGGCCCTCTCGGTGGAATGTCACCCAATTAGCTTGCAAGCATGTGACTGGCTCACAAGGGATCACATATCACGGGAACAAGAAAAGAGTACTTATCAGTAACGAGGCTGAACTAGGTATGCAGAGATACCGACGATCAAAACCTCGGATAAGTAAACTATCGTGAGACAAAGGGAAATTGGTACCGTATGTAAGTGGTTCATTCGATCGCAAAGTAATTGTAGAAATATGTGGGAGCCATATGAATTTCCAGATTCCTCTATTGGTTATTGTTCGGAGAAGTGTCTCGATCATGTTCGCATAATTCACGAACCGTAGGGAGACACACTTAAGGATTCGACGTTGTTGAGTAGTTATGGAATGATGAGTAAGAGACCGAATGTTGTTCGGAGTCTCGGATGGGACCTGGGATATCACGAGGAGATCCGGAATGGTCTGGAGAATAAGATTCATATAAGGAAAGTCATGTTTCGGGGTTGGAGAATGGTTCCGGTGTTTTCATCGGGAATGTTCTAGAAGGTTCCGGAATGTCCGGCACTCCGGAGGGGAAGGGTACATGAATGTGTCATAACAAGTTGGAATGGTTGCATCATGTACTAGGTGTCATCGCTGAGCGAAATAAAGGGATAAATCAAATCCTAGTTTGAAAAGTCAAACGCCAATTTGAAAAGTCAAACGGCTATTTTGCTTGGTGGAGGGAGAGTAGGAAACCTACTTGGGGAGGAGTTCCTCTCCCTCCACCGCCGACCTTGGAAGCCGAGTTGGGGAGGGACTCCCCTCCCCTTGGCCGCCGCCCTCCACCTATATAAGGAGGGGCAGGGCCGCCCCTCCAAGCACACAACTTGCACCCCGTAAACCCTAGCCGCCGAGTTGGGGCATCCCCTTGCCCTAGCCGCCGGCCTAGCCTCTCCTCCTTGGTGCGTCTAAACCCTAGATCACCGAGGCTCTCTCATAGTCCACCATACTCGCTCCGGCTTAAGGCGAAGCCCTGCGAGATCTCCCCTCTACTTTCGGTACCATGCCATCGTGCTGCCGGAATCGCGAGGAGAGTGCTACAACCTCCGCTGCCTGCTGGAACAAGGGAGAGGAAGGTCTTCGTCGAGTACGGAACGTGTGACCGACTGCGGAAAGAGTACGACTACATCACCCACGAGAATCTGCTCTCGTTAACCGCTTTGGAATCTTCGAGGGTAAGTTATTCCATCGACTCGTTGCTACAATCTAGTATATAGATCTTGGCTTGTTTGTTTGTATGCGATAGAAAATTTTTGTTTTCCATGCTACGAACCCCTACAGTGGTATCAGAGTCGTGTCAATATATAGATCTGTTGCATGAGTAGAACACAATGGTCATTGTGGGCGGTGGTGCTTTTATTATCAATTGCTTCTTGTGTACTTTGCATCTTGCGGTATGATGGGATGAAGCGGCCCGGGCTAACCTTACATGACATCGTTCATGAGACTTGCTCCATGCTCAACATGCAACTTGTATTGCATAAGTGGCTTTGCGGGTGTCTGTCTCTCCCATTATAGTATAGATCCAATTTACAACAGGCACTTGATAGTTCAAACATCAACGTTGTGGTTCTTATTTGTAAGTTAGATCGACACTTATTGAAAGCCCCAAACCACGTAAAACATGCAAAGAAATTAGAGGCGTCTAACTTTGTTTTGCAGGGGTGTGCTGTGATGTGATATGGCCATGATTGTGATTATATTTGATGTATGCAATGTTCCTTATTGTAAGTTAGCAACCGGCAGGAGCCATATGGTTGTCTTTAATTTCTGTTAAGACCCGCGTTTCTATTCAAAGTAGTTGTAATAGTTGAAGCTGGTGGATGACAATCATGGAGCAGCGTCATTGACCTTGATGCAATGCCGGTGATGATGGAGATCATGTTCGTGCTTGAAGATGGAGATCGGAAGCACAAAGAAGAAAGGCCATATCATATCACATATTATGAATTGCATGCGATGTTAATCCTTTATGCATCTTGTATTGCTTAGTTAATGACGGTAGCATTATAAGATGATCCCTCATGCACATGAATTTCAAGTTCTACAGTGTTCATCCTTAGTAAGCACCATTGCTAAAGCTTGTTGTTTCGAAGCACCACGTGATGATCGGGTGTGTTAGATTCTACAAGTGTATACAACGTGAGCAAGCCAGATTTGCTCATGCGGGAGCTAAGGTTTGATCTTGACGAGCCTAGCATATATAGACATGGTCTCGGAACACGGATCACCAAAAGGTAAAGCATGAATCATATAGATATGATGAACATGTCGATTGTTCGCCATTGAAGCTACATCAACTCTCGTGATGATCGGTGTTGATGTGGTGGATTTGATTCATGTGATCACTAAAACAATGTGAGGGATATTGTTTTGAGTGGGAGTTACCTAGATTAATTTAACTATTAATTAGAACTCAATTTGTCATAAACTTAGTATAAACTATTGGAAATATGTTGTCGATCAATGGCGGCCCCTACCATCAATTTTAATGTGTTCCTAGAGAAAGAAAAGTTGAGAAACAATGGAAGCAACTTCGCGGATTGGTTCCGCAATTTGAGGATTGTCCTCAATGCTGGTAATTTGACCTATGTGCTGGATGCACCGCTGGGTGACCCGCCTGTAGCTGATGCTACCGATGAAGTAAAGAACGTTTACCTCGCTCGGAAGAATCAGTACTCCACAGTTCAGTGTGCTATCTTGTATGGTTTGGAATCGGAGCTTCAAAAAAGGTTTGAGAACCATGACCCACATGATATTGTCCGTGAACTCAAATTGATTTTTGAGACTCACGCGACAGTTGAGAGCTATGAGGCTTCTGAAAAGTTCTTTAATTGCAAGATGGAAGAGGGCAGCTCCGTCAGTGAGCATGTGCTTCATATGTCTGGGCACGCAAACAAACTTCAAAGCTTGGGTATAGTGATTCCTAATGCTTTGGGGATTTACCGTGTCCTCCAATCACTACCACCAAGTTACAAGAACTTTGTGATGAACTACAATATGCAAAGCATGAACAAGCAGTTGCCAGAACTCTTCTCCATGCTAAAATCTGCAGAAGTGGAGATCAAGAAAGAGCACCAAGTGTTGATGGTCAATAAGACCACCAAATTCAAGAAAGGCAAGTCTAAGAAAAAGGGACACTTCAAGAAGGGTGGTAAGAAAGTTACCGCACCGACGAAGAAGACCAAGGCTGGACCTAAGCCTGATACTGAGTGCTTTTACTGCAAGGGAGAAGGTCACTGGAAGCGGAATTGCCCAAAGTACTTGGCGGATTTGAAGAACGGAAACATCAAGAAGAAAGGTATATCCGATATACATGTTATTGATGTGTATCTCACTAGTACTCGTAGTAGTGCCTGGGTATTTGATACTGGTTTGGTTGCTCATATTTGTAACTCGAAACAGGTGCTGCGGAATAAACGGAAGCTAGCGAAGAACGAGGTGACGATGCGCGTGGGAAATGGATCAAAGGTTGATGTGATCGCGGTCGGCACGCTACCCCTTCATCTACCATCGGGATTAGTTTTATACTTAAATAATTGTTATTTGGTGCCTGCGTTAAGCATGAACATTATATCGGGATCTTGTTTATTGCGAGACGGTTACTTTTTTAAGTCTGAGAATAATGGTTGTTCGATTTATATGAGTAATATGTTTTATGCACATGCACCTTTGATAGATGGTCTATTCTTATTGAATCTCGATAGTGGAAATACACATATTAATAACATTGAAGCTAAACGTTTGAAATCGAGGGATAACTCGACCTATATGTGGCATTGTCGTCTTGGTCACATTGGAGTGAAGCGTATGAAGAAACTCCATTCTGATGGACTTCTTGAATCACTTGATTTTGAATCACTTGAAAGATGCGAAGCATGTCTGATGGGAAAAATGACTAAGACTCCATTTTCTGGTATGATGGAGCGAGCTACGGACTTATTAGAAATCATACATACCGATGTATGTGGACCAATGAGTGTAGCATCGCGCGGTGGTTATCTTTATGTTCTTACCTTCACGGATGACTTGAGTAGATATGGGTATATCTATTTCATGAAACATAAGTCCGAAACTTTCGAGAAGTTTAAGGAATTTCAAAGTGAGGTTGAGAATCAACGTAACAAGAAGATTAAATTTCTGCGTTCTGATCGTGGAGGTGAATATCTAAGTTACGAGTTTGGCGAGCATTTGAAGAAATGCAGAATACTTTCACAATTGACACCGCCGGGAACACCACAACGTAATGGTGTGTCCGAACGTCGTAATTGAACTCTCTTAGATATGGTTCGTTCTATGATGTCACTTACAGATTTACCGCTATCATTTTGGGGTTATGCATTAGAAACAGCTGCATTCACTTTAAATAGGGCACCATGTAAATCCGTTGAAACGACACCGTATGAATTATGGTTTGGGAAGAAACCTAAATTGTCGTTCCTTAAAGTTTAGGGTTGCGAAGCCTATGTAAAGAAGTTACAGACGGACAAGCTTGAACCCAAAGAGGAAAAATGCGTCTTCATAGGATACCCAAAGGAAACTATTGGGTATACCTTCTATCATAGATCCGAAGGCAAAATCTTCATTGCCAAGAATGGATCCTTTCTAGAGAAAGAATTTCTCTCGAAAGAAGTGACTGGAAGGAAAGTAGAACTCGACGAGGTTGTCGAACCTTCTCTCGAACTTGCGAGTAGCGCAGCACCGGAAGAAGTTCCTGTGGTGCCTACACCAATAAGAGAGGAAGCTAATGATGATGACCATGAAACTTTGGTTGTAGTTGCAACAGAGCCTCGCAGGTCAACGAGAACTCGTACCACTCCTGATTGGTATGATCCTGTTATGAGTATTATGTTGGTGGACAACACCGATGACCCTGCGACATATGAGGAAGCGATGATGAGCCCAGATTCCAATAAATGGCAAGAAGCCATGAAATCTGAGATTGGATCCATGTACGAAAACCAAGTATGGACTTTGGTGGACTTACCGGATGGCCGGAAGGCTGTCGAGAACAAATGGATTTTCAAGAAGAAAACAGATGCTGATGGTAATGTTACTGTCTATAAAGCTCGACTTGTCGCAAAAGGGTTTCGACAAATTCAAGGAGTTGACTACGATGAGACTTTCTCACATGTAAAGCTAAAGTCTATGAGGATTATGTTAGCAATCGCTGCATATTATGATTATGAGATATGGCAGATGGATGTCAAAACAGCGTTCCTCGATGAAGAGTTGTATATGATGCAGCCCAAAGGTTTTGTCGATCCTAAGGATACTAACAAGGTATGCAAACTTCAACGGTCCATTTATGGATTGAAGCAAGCATCCCGAAGTTGGAATCAACGTTTTGATAAGGTGATCAAAAGTTTTCGTTTTATACAAACTTATGGAGAAGCTTGTATTTACAAGAAAGTGAGTGGGAGCTATGTAGCATTCTTAATACTATATGTAGATGACATATTGTTGATTGGGAACGATGTAGACCTTCTTAATAGTGTCAAGGAATATTTGAATAATAGTTTTTCAATGAAAGATCTTGGCGAAGTAGCTTACATATTGGGCATAAAGATTTATAGAGATAGATAGAGACGTCTAATATGATTGTCACAAAGTACATATTTGGACAAAGTTCTAAAGAGGTTTGGAATGTAAGATAGCAAGAAAGGGTTCTTGCCCATGTTGCCCAATACGACCTTGAGTAAAACTCAAAGTCCAACAACGGCAGAAGAGAGAGAAAGGATGAGTAAAACTCCCTATGCCTCAGCCATAGGATCTCTAATGTATGCCATGCTATGTACAAGACCGGACATTACATATGCTGTTAGTTTGACTAGCAGATATCAAAGTGATTCAGGAGTGGATCATTGGACTGCGGTCAAAAACATCCTTAAGTACTTGAGAAGAACTAAGGATATGGTTCTTTCTTATGGAGGTGATGAACAGCTCGTTGTTAATGGTTACACCGATGCTAGTTGGAACACCGATCCGGATGATTCTAAATCTCAATCTGGATACGTATTTACTTTGAATGGTGCAGCAGTTAGCTGGAGGAGTGCAAAGCAAAGCGTTGTGGCAAGATCTTCAACTGAATCGGAATACATGGCTGCTTCGGAGGCTTCGCAAGAAGCGATATGGATGAAAGAGTTCATTACAGAGCTCGGTGTGGTTCCAAGTGCGCTGGACCCAATGTCTATCTACTGTGATAACATGGGCGCCATAGCCAATGCGCAAGAACCAAGGTCACACAAGAAGCTGAAGCACATCAAGCTACGTTTCCACGCTATTCGAGAACATGTCCAAGATGGTGACATAAAGATTTGCAAAGTACACACAGATCTGAATGTGGCGGATCCGTTGACTAAACCTCTCCCGAGGGAAAAACATGACCAACACCAAACTGCCATGGGTGTTCGGTATATTACCATGTAATCTAGATTAGTTGACTCTAGTGCAAGTGGGAGACTGTTGGAGATATGCCCTAGAGGCAATAATAAATGTAGTTATTATTATATCTTTGTGTTTATGATAAATGTTTACATTCATGCTATAATAGTATTAACAAGGAAACATTAATACTTGTGTGAATTGTAAACTTAAATTGAAGTCCCTAGTAAAGCCTCTTCATAATACTAGCTTGTTGGTTAATAAATGATTGTGGTTTCCCTATCATGAACATTGAGATGTTATTAACAACAAAGATCATATCGTTAGGAGAATGATATGATGGACATACTCCTATAGATAAGCGTAGCATAAAGATCAAGTCATTTTAATAGTTCAATTGCTATATGCTTTCTGATACATAGTAACCTAATTCCTTCGACCATGAGATCATGCTTATCACCATCACCGGAAGGATGCTTTGATGACATCAAACACCACACCGTAACTGGGTGGCTATAAAGGTGCCATTGAGTGTTCGGAAAGTATTGGTTGAGACACATGCATCAAGAGTGGGATTTGTCCATCCATATGACGGATAGATATACTCTGGGCCCTCTCGGTGGAATGTCATCCAATTATCTGGCAAGCGGCTCACAAGGGATCACATATCACGGGAACAAGAAAAGAGTACTTATCAGTAACGAGGTTGAACTAGGTATGCAGAGATACCGACAATCAAAACCTCGGATAAGTAAACTATCGTGAGACAAAGGGAAATTGGTATCGTATGTAAGTGGTTCATTCGATCGCAAAGTAATCGTAGAAATATGTGGGAGCCATATGAATTTCCAGATTCCTCTATTGTTTATTGTTCGGAGAAGTGTCTCGATCATGTCCGCATAATTCACGAACCGTAGGGAGACACACTTAAGGATTCGACGTTGTTGAGTAGTTATGGAATGATGAGTAAGAGACCGAATGTTGTTCAGAGTATTGGATGGGATCCGGGATATCACGAGGATATCCGGAATGGTCCGGAGAATAAGATTCATATAAGGAAAGTCATGTTTCGGGGTTGGAGAATGGTTCCGGTGTTTTCATCGGGAATGTTCTAGAAGGTTCCGGAATGTCCGGCACTCCGGAGGGGAAGGGTACATGAATGTGTCATAACAAGTTGGAATGGTTGCATCATGTACTAGGTGTCATCGCTGAGCGAAATAAAGGGATAAATCAAATCCTAGTTTGAAAAGTCAAACGCCAATTTGAAAAGTCAAACGGCTATTTTGCTTGGTGGAGGGAGAGTAGGAAACCTACTTGGGGAGGAGTTCCTCTCCCTCCACCACCGACCTTGGAAGCCGAGTTGGGGAGGGACTCCCCTCCCCTTGGCCGCCGCCCTCCACCTATATAAGGAGGGGCAGGGCTGCCCCTCCAAGCACACAACTTGCACCCCGCAAACCCTAGCCGCCGAGTTGGGGCATCCCCTTGCCCTAGCCGCTGGCCTAGCCTCTCCTCCTTGGTGCGTCTAAACCCTAGATCACCGAGGCTCTCTTATAGTCCACCATACTCGCTCCGGCTTAAGGCGAAGCCCTGCGAGATCTCCCCTCTACTTCCGGTACCACGACATCGTGCTGCCGGAATCGCGAGGAGAGTGCTACAACCTCCGCTGCCTGCTGGAACAAGGGAGAGGAAGGTCTTCGTCGAGTACCGAACGTGTGACCAACTGCGGGAGCGCTGCCGGAACGCAGCGCCGGAAGGATCGTCTACGCGATCTTGAGATCGGGAAGAGTACGACTACATCACCCACGAGAATCCGCTCTCGTTAAACACTTTGGAATCTTCGAGGGTGAGTTATTCCATCGACTTGTTGCTACAATCTAGTAGATAGATCTTGGCTTGTTTGTTTGTATGCGATAGAAAAATTTTGTTTTCCATGCTACGAACCCCTACAGGCCTAACATGTGTATCTCACTTGTGGAATGCTACCCAGGAACAAAGAGATTTGAGATGTCAAATGTTGATAAGCTTCAAGTGCAGCCACATGGCATTATGGGCTCTACTGGATCATATAGGTTGCAATAACTTAGCCATATGGATAGTTGGTGGTAGGGGTGATAGGTTTGGAGCGCGTCCATTTTGTTGTAAGGGAAGGCTTCTGAAAGATCTTGTCTCGATGCATGTCGAGTCTTGTGGGGAAAGTGCACCACCTCTCGAGAGAGTAGAATCTAAGTACTTAGCCGTGTCCCCGGCATTGGACAATTTGAGCATCAAGACATGGAAGCTATCAAGGATCTTCTCATCCCAATTTCTAAGTTAAAATCTTGTGGTTGAACAAGGGTTAAAGGTTAACCAATTTTCATTGGTTGTTCCTTTGGTGATTTTGACAAACAAAAACTTAGTGTTTTAAACCTATAAGGAAAACTTATTTTGAGAAAAGAAAGCCTAAGCTCCACTTAGCCAAATGCATATTGATGATAGATACCACTATACTACCATAGTATCACTTGCCAATACAATTCAAATTTACTGACCCTTGTGGCTGTAACTTATTATGTTGTAGGTTTTTTTGATGTTAGTGAAGTGTGTTGAATAGGATTACAAGTCTACAACCAACATGATTGCCTGTGGCACTTTGAAGATGAAGGACTCCATGCTATAGTTTTATCTGCTGCATTGTAATGAGATAGCGAAATGAGATATGTAAGATGTAATGAATTATTTTATTCCTGGTTATAAAGTTGTAGTATGACCTTTGTTTCTTGATATTACATCTTAAACTGTGGATGCTAGCTATTGATCAAGGGACTAGCATTGTAAACACAGGGATCTCTACCTTATAAATGTTGGGACCTCTATAGTACCCAAGCATGAATCTCCTCTACACAAGCTACCGTTAAAGGTCATTGAGTATTAGAATAAACCTTTGCATCTCTCTCAAATCTTTTCCCTCCTTCATACTAGTCCAGATCCACAAGTATGCCAAATTTGTCTAACTCTGGAATATTTAACTAGATTCATTCTTTGGAACTTCATCTACTACAATCAGTGTGCATCTTGAAAATGTACTTGAACTATCTTGTAGTACATCATCAATACTAACAAATCCCACTTTTTCCCTTGGCTAAACCATTTTTGGACCCACTCATCCTTGATGGTTTTGTAGTCAAGATAATAACCTTTTCTATAAATCTTATTTTCTTGCCTACTTTCGTAGAAGCTCATCTCCACATGCTATATTCCCTTTACCAAATCCTTGCATGGTTATGATCTAATAACCATGGCCTATGAATCCCCCCTTCGCTTGTTTTCATTGGAGTTTTGTGCTTCTTAAACCCACATGGTTTATGAGGCATCATGATGCATCTGTTATGGCAGCCTTAATTACCTCAATTAAAAGCAAGTCAAACTCTTGCTTCCATTATCATTTCTATAACTTGTTCTAACTATACATCTATCCCTTGTACCAAGGTGAGCTCTGAGGTCACCAATCCAACCATGTTTAGGAGGTATAAAATATCAATGCCCGAGATCCTCAAATCCTTACCTTCTTTAAAAATCCATCTTGTCTTGCACTACCCAAGGATGCAAATGATATATACTTCAAGTAGACATCATCTACCTTGGATATATTCCTTTGCCGAATAATTTCCATAATTATTTGTATCCTAAAACTATATAAATACACCCATTTAGAAAATCCTCAAAACCTTCACTGTAAAGTCAGTTTTATTTTTCTCCAAATAACTTGGTCAAATCAAGGCACACTTGATGCCTATATATCGTATCGTATCTTCGCAACTCAAAATAAATATTTTGGGATTCTTTATTATTTCTTTTTTCCCTTTTTCTTAAATGGCAGAAACAAGAAACAATCCCATTAAAATACTTTTCCTTCTAAATAAATATTAAGAAAATTTCCCAATGTGTGATCACACTAAAAAACAACCCTTTCTAATGTAAAAAAAATCACACTAGCTTCTATAAATCATTTCTGCACTTTTTGAATAAGGGATAATAAGTGGACTTATAGTCCTTGGAAAAATCCCAAACAATTCCTAGAGATACAATTTGACCTTATCTACAAACCAGTACCATTTTCCCAACTTGCAAAACACAATTTTTGAGACTTCCTTTATAACAATGAAGTTGATCAATTTTGCAATCTAAACAATCTCTCTAATAAAAAAACCTGGCCAAGCAACCTTCCCCAACACATCTCAAACCCCCCTGGTCGAGCTCCACTATAGCACCCCTCTCCCTCTTGTCCTTAGTGCTTGGAAGAAAGAGGAGACACAAAAATACCCATATAACCTTGTCCCTCTTTATTGACTTGGCTGCTACCATTACCTCTCCCTACCCTAAACCAGTCCAAAAACAACCCACCACCCCTCTCCACACACCCACAATAAAGACCAGCCCTGGTTTTACCCTCTACCTCGCCCTCCATGGACCTAGCCCACTCTACACCTCTCCCCTTGGTTCATAAGGCCACATGCCACCCAGCAACTCCCTCTTCGCCTCATTTGCCCCCTCTTCTCTCCCTTACCTCCCCTGCAACACCACTCCCTATCCTTGCCCTGTGTAGCCCGAGAGAGGAAGAACACAAGATCCCGGCCATGGCAGAAAAATGAGCATAGCCCCTTCTGCCTTTCTCCCCTCCACTTGCATGTGATCTCCCCACACTCTTCTTCCCCTGATCTACCATTCCCTAGATCCAGAGCTCTTCCTCTCCACTATCTCGCCTAGGAGAAGAATACTTCTCTCTCTCTCGGTGTTTTTCAAGAAACCAACTTGGTGGTCTCCTTCCTGCTCCTCTACTCTCTCTCTTGGCATTTTTGTCCTCCCCTGAACCAGCACTAACCTTCCTGACCTCTCTCTCTCTCTCTTGCAGGAACGTAGGTGGTGCTCTGGTGAGTCCCCAAAGTGCTCCGATGGGTGCGGATGCGTGAGTGGCCTTCCCCGCGCAGGAACTCCCTCTCCTGCCCCTCTACGAGCTCGTACCGGTGAACCGCGTCACCCTGCCTCATATCCGGTGCCTCTCCCCTCCTCTGGTAAGCCCCTGCCGAACCCGGCGCTCCTTGGGATTTCGGCCGCTGTCAGGCCAGCCTCGCTTAGGGAGATGATGGGACGCCATCGAATCTACTTTATCCGGACATCTCAGATCAACCCTAACCCCTTCGCTCCCCTGCCACTAACTGTCGGGCCCTGCTCAGCTGTCGTTTGAACGGTTGTGCGTGTGCCAGCACCACGCAGATGGGCCGGCCTACACCTGGGTGGCCCGGAACCCTCGGATTCCGCCCCGTAGCGCCCGCCCCCTCTGCCTTTAATCTTTCTTTCCAGAAGTGCAGATACACCTTTATGGTTTAATTCAAATCAAATTGAAAAATACATTAAAATTTCCAGGTAAAAATTGTATCTGATGCCTAAGTGTTTTTCCAAACATCCAGCTCAAGAAATACCCCAAAATAGGACTTGTACATCTTCTGATAATTATTTTACCAGAAAGTATCTAAAACACTTAATAAATTCTCCAGGGAATTTCACAACCCCAAATTGATCAGAACCACTTTTTAATTCAATCTATCAGTGGTACCTTGCATGTCACCCTTGCCCCATAGTCATTTGCTTTCTAAAATGCATCTGGTAAAAATAACAAAAACGGCCCCTATATGACTTTAGGAATTCCTCTAGGTCAAACCACACTATGTATTGACCTAATTCCAAATCCTAATACATGTGCATACTAATATACTTCAAACCCAAGGATCTCATAATTTATCCAGTCCAGATTGAATTTTGGTGAATTAAACTATTCTGCGTATGTTTAATCCACTAGTTAAATCACCACATTAGTTATGTTCAATCAAAAAGAGTGATTCCAATTTTTATGGAAAGGTATTCTAAATACCTAACAGGTGTATTTGGAACCATATCAAAATCTCTTATATATTAAATCTCATGGAAAAGACAACATCCTCCAATACTTCCTTTGGGAATTTCCTGAGGGCATTCTGCTAAATATTTCAAGTTGATTCCAACTCCCAGTGAATCAGTCCTTAAAACCCAACTTAACCCTCCAAGGAAATAAATTTTGGAGCTCCAGAACTTATCTGGTGAATTATTTCCTAAAACTAGAGTTTTATTCACTATGAAATCCATTATAAATCCATATAAATTGATAAAATAGTGAAAACACTTTTGTTGGTTTCATTTTTTCAATATCTACCTGTGTATATAATATTTATACAATGGTATCATGCAGAACATGTCCTTGGTCCAAAAGCCCTCTCCTACCTAGTTTCTAGACTATAAAACACATATCGTTTTCCTTCAAATGTTCCAAGACATTTACCAATCCTTCTAAATACATTCTTCTCAAAACCTACTAAATTATAAACCTGAATTATTCATTGGTTGCTATATGTATTGATGCTTGTATCCGTTGTATTGAATGTGGTATTTCTTGTTTGCATGTTTGCTGGATAACGACGATAGTGGCGATTGTGTGACGCCGAGAAGAAGGAAGACCCGGAGTATTATTATTATTATTTTGGTATTCTAGTTTTCTAAAGAAGAATTCAAGGGAAAAATCGCTGGTCACAAGCAAGCCACCATTCCCAAACTCCAATACTTTCCCTACTCTGTTTTATACTTGCTTTGTATCTCCTTTATAAATTGCATTACTATTAGCATGTCTTGTTTTATAAATACTATGCAAATGACTTGGCTCCTCCAAATTATGAATGAGTGTCCATTAGGACCCTACCCCTTTTTACACCCACCTTTACTCTTTAGATCTAGGTTAGGATGATTAGCATCTTCCCTCCTTGAAAACTATGTTTTTTTGATGATAAAACTATTTTGGGTTTTACCCTACTATAATTTTCCAAAATAAAACTCTTGGAAAGAGGCATCGTTTCCGAGTGGATGTTTTACCAAAGAATGGAGGATGACGAGAAGGAGAAAGTCGAGAAATATAAGGATAGGATATGGGTTACTCAAGTCTTTTACCGGAATAATTTATTAGTGTAACCACATTATCCTCGGTGTGATTCGTGACTTAAATCGTAGTTTGTTTTCCTTAGTATGGGCTATGGCATAACGCGTAGAAAGGGGTTAATGTCCCTCGAAGCCGGTTCCTTTCCACTTAGGGGGTCGTCATGCCCGGATGGTTCCATTGACTCCCTCGAGGTCGGCTGCAACTATGGAGCTCCCGCAGATGGTACAAGGTTAGGTAGTATGGGTGGCATGGATAAGGCAGTTCAGGAAGGGAGATTCAGACTTGTGAAGTCAGGTACTTGTCCCGGGGGAACTAAGAAACCATAGAGAAAGTTCCTATACTAGGGACGACAAATGAAAGGTTAGGTTTGATTATCCGGACCCACGTACACTTGTGTAGTGGGCCATGGTCGTATCCCGACGAATGTATTGATTCTTGTGGGTAAAGTGCACAGACTCTGCAGAGTATAATCTATTCGAATAGTCATTTCCACGGTCAAGGACGGTTGGAAGGTAATTTCTAGGACTACCCTTAGAATGAAGTGGAGAAATGAAAGAGGATGAAATGCTAAGGTTTAGGTTTTTACCATGACTGGTCCAAGAGGTTTTCAAAAAGGGATTTTCTCTAAAAATGTTTATAAATGTTTTATAAGTCGATATGATTATACCCAGGTTTTCAAAAAGGAGGCATGGTTTCCAAAAATCTTTTCAACAAAGATATAGTGATACCAAACCTAGGCTTTTTCTAATACAACCATAGCTTGGAGCTATCTTGCCACAGCTTGCATTCATTCTTGTTTACGTTATCTTGGTGGTCTTGCGAGTACATTCAAAAGTACTCACGGCTTTGTCCCTGGCTATTTACTTCGCCAGACTTTTAGAAGCTCGAGGAACGATGGAGATGATAACGTCTATGCGAGCTAGGCCGTCTTCTCTAGTCAGTTGCATGTAGGTTAAGTCATGACATGGGATATGCGTTTGAATACTTCCACTATTGAGGTTGTAATTGCCATAATGGAAATAATGTAATTTTTGTACCTGTTACTTCTAGATGTTGTAATGTTACTTGTCGGTTATGCCCACGGCTCACTAATCATGGGAACATGAATTGCGGGCATAATGGGGATTCTCGGACCATAAATCCGGGGTCCCGCAGACTGGGTATCAGAGCCATCCTGACTGTAGGACACCTTAGTTAGCATGGACGTTAGACAGGACAACCCCAATTTCCGCAAACACCGACTTTCGAAAACTACTTTCACAAAAGCTTTTCGAAAGATTCCTTATCTTATATTCTCTGACTTAAACTTTTGAAAATAGATAACTCTATATATCGTCTACCTTCAAATGTTCTGTTTTCAAAAACACGCCCGACCTCGAAACCCTAAAGACGGAGATCTAGCAATGAAGGGAAGCAAAGACAAGCAAACCAATGAAGCTACCAAAGACGAAAGATAATACAAGGTCTCCCTACCAATGGTCTCCTTCATTGCACCAAATGGACCAAGTACGACACCGCCGACACCAGATTTCAATATAGAATCCAAGACACATGTATCGTCCGCACTTAGGATAAGTATCCTCAAAATAGGATTCCCCTTCTGGAGAGTAGTCACCCCCTTGATACATATGGTACACCTTATTTGTTTGTCATGTGCTTGTATGATGCATGGAATGTGTTGCTTGTCTGCCTCGGATCACTCTATCCGATTGTATGACCACTTTGTTTGTGTACCCTGACACTAACCCTCATAAAACTATAAACTGAGACCTCTCCTCAGCTGGATGGCCAATAAATACAATCTAAACCCCCCTACCCATGACTAATACCAACCGTACACCTAGATGAACCTGCATCCGTGTATCTAAACTCACTCCTAAACTAAACCCTTGTTCTACCTGCTTGTTGCCAACCATAGTATTCCCTCAATTTTATAACCCATTGGTTTCCTCTATGTCGAACTCCGAAGGCTAACCTCTTAATAGAGTTTACCTCCATAGCCATAGATTTTATCACCCCCAAGAACTCCCTATATATGGCCATGAAGCTCGGAGGCCCGAAGAAAGCATGCAGCCGTTGCGGAGAAGAAGGACATCAAGCCAGCTAGTGCTTAGGAAACTGTCGAACTGTGGAGCCCTCCACCCTCGAGCAGATTGCACAACCTAGCTAGTCACATGCTTCCTCTACGAAGGTCAAGACCATGTCCCAACCAATTGTCCCTTATACCTCCTGATTTGCAAGGCCCGTGAACTCCCATGCGTAAACATTGGGAAGTCATCAAGAGAGGCACGCTCCAAGAAAGGTACCTATTTCTCATGTGATCAACAGGGTCATTACAGCCAAGAGTGTCCCCAACGTGGCTTAGATAACACTCCTACAAAGGCGAAGCCCAACATCCCCGCTACCACCTTAAAGATTCCAAAGCAAACCTAAGGAGGATCCGAAATCAAGCAAAGTGTTTGTTACACATGCAGAGAACCGAGCCACTTCACCCGAGCATGTCCCACCCAACCCTGGATGGCCACGACGCAAAAGGCTCAGGTACCTAAGAAGGACAAGAAACCATGAGCCCCTCGAGCCAGAAAATAAGGAAGCCACTATCCCTAGAACCTCATCTTCCTCCGAGAAGACAATTCCTCAAGAGAAACCTCCAACCCTAGAATGGCGACAAGACTCAAGAAGTTCCCCTGGAGTAGTCCCTCATCCCTTGCAACTCACGCTATTACCCTAGGGTAGATTTATGTATCATCCCTAAACCTGTTTTCTAAAACCCTAAGGTGCCCCGACACCCGATGCACTAGCCTGTTTTGTAATGCCTTAAGTACACTCGACGCTGGCCGGCGTGGACCATTTAATGTATGCGAGAATTCAGTTTGATGATATACTAGATTGAGGTTTCCCTTTTCGTGTTTTACCCAAGACATTGCATCAGACTAAACCCAAAATGCCCCCGTCCTATAGGACCACGTTCCTAGACCGCCACCCCCAAACCGGCATCCTCCCAACTTGCTTAGACTCTGAATAAGCTTAGACGCCTCTCAAGAAGCAACCTATACTGAAGGGATACGGGTAGGCTACACTAGCGCAAATCAAAATTTTCTACCGCGTAAACCAGGAATACTGTTGTCATACATCACGGGATTACCACTAGACGCGCAGTTGCGGAATTGATGAAGCGCGTCGAAGCAGTGTAGACGATCTACGTCTCCTCCTTGTTCTCGTCCCACGAGCAGCTCCCCTTGCGTGGCTCGTCCAAACGCTATAGATGCAGCGCCTCCGAGGTATCCACACGTACAGGGTGGAAGCGTCAGACGCCGGACTGCTAGGTCTGCGCGAGACACAGGCGTGAGGAGTGGCGGCTGGGTGGAATGATCTCTGGTCTAACCCTGGCCAGCTCTCCCCATCCTCTCTTATATAGGCGTACCTAGTGGGCTTCTACATTAGCAGCCCATTAGTAGCCTAAGCCTAGTTTAATTCGGATCTAATCCTCATTAGGCTTCCAGCCCCTTAAGTGTGTGACCCTATAGGTTCATATACGTGTAGACATGACACGAATACACTTATTCTGTCAATAGTTGGTAGCGGCCTCTAGCAAGACGTGCCAACTCCTAAACGCATACAAAGATCATATCGGACGAACCATCACAAGATTTAGTACATGTCTTTCCCTTTGCCTCACGATATTTGGTCTAGCTCCAAGCTTACCTCCCTTTCTCGATACCGTGATTCGGAATCCCTTTACTAGTTTAACTCTTAACCATATGTAGCACGGCCATGCATTTCTGGATCCGATCACTCGAGGGGCCCAGAGATATCTCTCTCAAGTAAAGAGGGGCAAATCCCATCTTGATTGACCATGCCTTGCCGCATGCTTGGGGACAAACCCGAAAGCTATCTTTATAACTACCCTGCTATGGTGCAGCGTTTGATAGCCCCAAAGTAGGTCGATTCACATCTCAAGTACATGCGACAATCTAAGGTCTAAGGACAAAACGTACACGATGTGTAGAGAGAGAGCTGCAACTAATTGCCAGTCTCAGGTTGGGTCAGTCCAACCCCATGTTCATAACATGTGTCCATATCATTGGTTTGACATCTCCATGTCTATGACTTGCGAAACATAGTCATCAACCAATCGATGTGCTAGTCTAATATTCACGTGTGTCCTCACATGAACTCCGACTAGGGACAACTCTTAAATAACCATACAAGTAAAGAGTTTCACAAACAATTCACATAATTTCCAATCAATACAAGTTGCCTGATGTGGATATTCAAGGAACATTACAATAACTCATGGATACATATGAAATATAATCATCTCTATGATTGCCTCTAGGGCATATTTCCTTCAGTCTCCCACTTGCACTAGAGTCAATCTAAAATGTATCTAATACCAATTGCTCTTGTGTGCGTTTCATGCGCGGGCTGCGGGAGAGGCTTAGTCAATGGATCAGCAACATTTGAGTCCGTATGTATTTTGCATATCATGACACTACCATCCTCAACGAACTCTCGAATCTGATGGTAACGCATGCGAATATGTTTGTTCTTCTGGTGCTGTCTAGGTTCCTTGGCTTGTGCAATAGCACCATTGTTGTCACAATAAACGTCCAAGGGATTGGACGCGCCCTGAACCACACCGAGAGCGATCAGGAAATTCCTAATCCAAACAGCTTCCTTTACAGCCTCCGAGGCAGCAATATATTCAGCTTCTGTTGAAGCGGAGGTCACCGTATCTTGCTTGGAACTTTTCTAGCTCACAGCACCACCATTCATGACAAACACATAACCTGATTGCGATTTCGAATCATCTGAGTCGTTAAGGTAACTCGCATCTGTGTAACCCTTTACACTGAGTTCATCCTCACCTCCATAAACTAGGAACACATCCTAAGTCCTTTTCAAGTACTTAAGGATGTTCTTTACCGCTGTCCAGTGACCTTCACCTGGATCAGCCTGGTATCTGCTCGTAACACTTAGAGCATAGGAAACATCTGGGCGAGTACATATCATTGCATACATGATGGATCCAATAGCCGAAGCATATGGAACCCTACTCATGCGCTCACGCTCATCAGTAGTCGAAGGACACTGAGTCTTGCTGAGTTTTATGCCGTGAGACATGGGCAAGAACCCTTTCTTAGCCTCTTCCATGCTGAACCGTTTCAACACTTTGTCAATGTATGTACTCTGGCTTAATCCAATTAGCCTCCTTGATCTATCTCTATAGATCTTGATGCCCAGAATATATGCCGCTTCTCCTAAGTCCTTCATCGAAAACCTATTTTTCAATGAGGTCTTAACAGACTCGAGCATAGGAATGTCATTTCCAATCAGCAATATGTCATCTACATATAAGATTAGAAATACCAGCGCTCTCCCACTTTCCTTCTTCTAAACACAAGGTTCTTGTTCGTTTTGGATGAAGCCAAACTCCTTTACAACTTCATCAAATCGAATGTTCCAACTCTGAGATGCTTGCTTTAGCCCATAAATGGACTTCAGAAGTTTGCATACCTTTCTAGCATTGTTTGGATCGACAAAACCTTCGGGCTGCATCATATACACGTCCTCAGTAAGGATTCCATTTAGGAAAGCCGTCTTGACATCCATCTGCCATATTTCATAGTCGAAATGTGCAGCAATGGCTAGAATTGTCCGTATAGATTTAAGCATCGCTATGGGCAAGAAAGTCTCGTCGTAGTCAACTCCTTGAACTTGTCGAAAACCTTTTGCAAGAAGTAAAGATTTATGGATGTGAACATTTCCATCCATATCAATCTTCTTCTTATAGATCCATTTGCACTCGATGGCTTTAAAACCATTAGGCAGGTCAACCAAGTTCCAAACTTGATTGTCACCCATGGACTCTATATCGGATCTCATGGCGATCAGCTATTTCTCAGAGTATGGGTCCACCATCGCTTCTGCATAGGTCGCAGGCTCATCATTGTCTAACAATAATAATTCCTGCGCTTCGCGGAGCCTGGCCGACCTTCGTGGTTGTGGTGCTTCTGTTGCCACGGGTTCCTCAACTTGTTCTGCTACAATAGCATCACTTGTAGAAGCATCCCCAACTGGCTCATCTTGAACTTCTTCAAGTCGCACCGACCTTCCACTCGTTCCCTTTGTGAGAAACTCTTTCTCTAGGAAAACACCGCTACGAGCGACAAACACTTTGCCCTCTTCTCGGTTGTAGAAGTAATACCCTAAGGTTTCCCTGGGATATCCCACGAAAATGCACTTATCCGATTTGGGTGTTAGCTTGTCCGACTGAAGCCGCTTGACAAATGCATCACAACCCCAAATCTTTAGAAAAGACAAACTGGGATTCTTTCCGGTCCACATCTCATATGGTGTCTTAACTACGGATTTAGATGGTACCCTATTAAGTGTGAAAGCTGCTGTTTCTAGAGCGTAACCCCAAAATGACAATGGAAAATCCGACTGGCTCATCATCGATCGAACCATGTCCAACAAAGTTCGATTACGCCATTCGGAGACCCTGTTCCTTTGAGGTGTTCCGGGCGACGTAAGTTGTGGAACAATTCCGCAACTCTTAAGATGATCGCTAAACTCGTGACTCAAATATTCACCTCCACGATCAGATCGCAAGGCCTTTATGTTCTTGCCACGTTGATTCTCTACTTCACTCTAAAACTCCTTGAACTTTTCAAAAGTTTCAGACTTATGCCTCATCAAGTAGACATAACCATATCTACTGAAATCATCAGTAAAAGTAATGAAGTAGTGATATTCTCCTCTGGCTGTCGTGATCATTGGTCCACATACATCAGTATGTATGAGCTCCAACAAGTCTATCGCTCTCTCGGGTAAACCCGAAAAAGGCGACTTGGTCATCTTTCCAAGTAAACAAGCTTGACATGTCTCGTATGATTCAAAATCAAACGAAGTTAGAAGACCATCACCATGGAGCTTCTTCATGCACTTTTCACTTATATGCCCCAAACGACAATGCCATAAATACGTAGGACTCAAATCATTAGGCCGAAGCCTTTTAGAACTAACATTGTAAACAGATGCATCATCAATATTTAAAATAAATAATCCATTCACAATGGGAGCATTAGCCATAAACATATCATTCTTAGAGATAACACAACCATTGTTTGCACTCGCGAATGAATAACCATCCCTCATCAAACATGAAGGTGATAAAATGTTTCGACCCATACAAGGAATGTAATAACAATTATTCAACTCCATAATAAATCCTGACGGAAGGTGAAGTTGCATGACGCCAACGAACAATGCAGCAACCCTTGCTTTATTTCCGACACGAAAATCCACTTTGCCTTTCTGCACTTCTCTAGTCCTTGTTAGCCCCTGCATCGAATTGCAAATATGAGAAACCAATCCGGTATCAAATACCCAAGTGTTAACATAGGAATCAGCGAGAAGAATGTCCACAACATTTACAACAAGCTTACCTGAGTGGGAAGTACTCTTACTTCCACTCTTCTTCAAAGAAGCCTGGTACTTGCTGCAGTTTCTCTTCCAGTGGCCATGTTCATGACAAAAGAAGCACTCAGTGTCTTCTACAGGTCTAGCCTTTTGCTTGGGTGCAGGCTTAGGGATCGTATCCTTAGCCTTGCCCTTATTCTTCCAAGAAGTACCCTTTTTCTTGAAGCTAGGCTTGTTCTGCACAGTCATCACATGGCTATGCCCTGCACACTTCTTCATGTCACTTTCTGTTGTTTTTAGCATCCTGCATAACTCATTAAGGCCCTTCTCCACCCCATGCATATGGTAGTTTGAAATGAACTGCCCATAGCTGGATGGAAGAGATGCCAAAATGAAGTCAGTGGCCAACTCTTGGCCTAGTGGAAAACCAAGCTTTTCCAAAGTCTGACTGTAACCAACCATTTTGATCACATGGGGGCCTACAGCTGCTCCCTCTGCTAGCTTGCATTCGACAAAGGACTTGGCAACATTGTACCTCTTAGTCCTTGCCTGATCTTGGAACATGTCCTTAAGTGCAACGATCATATCGTACGCATCCTGATCCTCAAACTTCTTTTGAAGTTCAGGTTCCATGCATGCAAGCATAAGACAGCTAACCTCAAGAGAATCATCACATGCTCTCTTGTAGGCATTCTTGAGGGCAGCAGATGCATTATCAGCAGGTTCACCGGGGATTGGGGTATCCAGAACCGTTTCCTTTTAATCAGACCTGAGAACAATTCTCAGGTTACGGACCCAGTCTGTATAGTTTGTTCCATTAAGTTTATCTTTGTCAAGAATCGAACGCAAAGAAAAAGGTGATGCAGCGTTCGGTGCCATTGATCTACATTAGAAAACATGCAAAATACTAAGCCATGTAACCATGAAAGAGTAAAACATATTAAACAATTTAATAGCATATACTCCCACTTAAATCAATATCCCTCTATTGATACTAAGTGATTCAAGATCCACAATTAACAAGTCGACTAGTGAGATTTAGCATCACTGCTAGAAGACAAGGTAAATCGGTAAGCAACACTTGCTAATCATATCACATATGACTCTTGTTGTTGGGTGACATCTCTATGTCAAAACTAGGCACCCAACCTTTATGCCCCAAGGTCCTTAACTGTTAAGATGACCTTGTCAAGCTCACCAACCCTTATGCGTGTAGGTATCCGATACAAACCCATTCAGCCAAGGAAAACCGCGACACCCTAATTTCATAGGCCCACCAACGATTGTACAGGGCATAGGATGGTGCAAGGTTTGGTTGGGAGGGCATGGTTTAACTTAAACTTTCTAAGGGATCGTTCTACTTCTATCATCTAAGCATGCATATTAGTAAAACTCATAAGAATAGCATTCACATAAATGTGACACAGTATGGCCCATTTTCTCATGGTGATCTCCATCGCCATAAAACCTGTCCACCATGATGATCTCCATCTTCATGTTCTATGTGAGCCATCTTCCAAGTGATGAGTCCTCCAAGAACTAATACAAGCTATCACTCCTAACAGCTAGTAATCAAAATTACATAGAATTTGGATCATCACAAGTTGGCACGCAGGCCATTACAATAAATGACAACACATATGGCTCCAGCCATGTTGCCCTACTCATGACACGCAGGTCATGCAAAATTTCATACATGCATCACATACATATATGGGCCATAATGATCACATACATCCTGCAAAAACAAGTTATGCATAGAATCGCATTCTACCGGATCATGTGACATCGCAGCACCTAGTTACCTTAACGAGATAAAAAAAGGGGCTATGATTAAGGGGGGTCTAGGGGGTCTCCCCTTGCGGGGTTCGAAGGGGCAGCGCAATTTTCTTTAAGGATTTTGATCGGTAAATCAAATTTACCATAAACCGTCTGTTGTTCCGATCTAATCAAACTCCTTTGATCACGATACAATGATTTTAGATCTAAGTTCTGATTCGATCAATCATATTGATCTTCGTGTGATTCAACAGGATTTATGTGTCACTGTCTACCCCGATGGCGGAAACCGACCGGTAGGGGTAAGTCGTTCGACAACCTCAAAATCACGATCACGGAAAGAAAAATCATAGATCAATCCTGAAC
The DNA here is from genome assembly GCA_916181665.1 of Avena sativa. Classification (NCBI taxonomy): domain Eukaryota; kingdom Viridiplantae; phylum Streptophyta; class Magnoliopsida; order Poales; family Poaceae; genus Avena; species Avena sativa. Next base: position 46,562,366 of record OV702279.1, on the reverse strand, counting down.
CACCGCCATATAAACGATCACATCATTCATATCAATCTGCATATCACCATATGCAAACATCCCGAACCTATAACTGAACAGCATCGGCTCTGATACCACTGAAGGGATACGGGTAGGCTACACTAGCGCAAATCAAAATTTTCTACTGCGTAAACCAGGAATACTGTTGTCATAGATCACGGGATTACCACTAGACGCGCAGTTGCGGAATTGATGAAGCGCGTCGAAGCAGTGCAGACGATCTACGTCTCCTCCTTGTTCTCGTCCCACGAGGAGCTCCCCTTGCGCGGCTCGTCCAAACGCTACAGATGCAGCACCTCCGAGGTATCCACACGTACAGGGTGGAAGCGTCAGACGCCGGACTGCTAGGTCCGCGCGCGTGACACAGACGTGGGGAGTGGCGGCTGGGTGGAATGATCTCTGGTCTAACCCTGGCCACCTCGCCCCACCCTCTCTTATATAGGCGTCCCTAGTGGGCTTATACATTAGCAGCCCATTAGTAGACTAAGCCTGGTTTAATTCGGATCTAATCCTCATTAGGCTTCCAGCTCCTTAAGTGTGTGACCCTATACGTTCATATACGTGTAGACATGACACGAATACACTTATTCTGTCAATAGTTGGTAGCGGCCTCTAGCAAGACGTGCCAACTCCTAAACCCATACAAAGATCATATCGGACGAACCATCACAAGGTTTAGTACATGTCTTTCCCTTTGCCTCACGATATTTGGTCTAGCTCCAAGCTGACCTCCCTTTCTCGATACCGTGATTCGGAATCCCTTTACTAGGTTAACTCTTAACCATATGTAGCACGGCCATGCATTTCTGGATCCGATCACTCAAGGGGCCCAGAGATATCTATCTCAAGTAGAGAGGGGCAAATCTCATCTTGATTGACCATGCCTTGCCGCATGCTTCAGGACAAACCCGAAAGCTACCTTTATAACTACCCTGTTACGGTGCAGCGTTTGATAGCCCCAAAGTAGGTCGATTCACATCTCAAGTACATGCGACAATCTCAGGTCTAAGGACAAAACGTACACGATGTGTAGAGAGAGAGCTACAACTAATTGCCAGTCTCAGGTTGGGTCAGCCCAACCCCATGTTCATAACATGTGTCCACATCATTGGTTTGACATCTCCATGTATATGACTTGCGAAACATAGTCATCAACCAATCGATGTGCTAGTCTAATATTCACGTGTGTCCTCACATGAACTCCGACTAGGGACAACTCTTAAATAACCATACAAGGAAAGAGTTCCACAAACAATTCACATAATTGCCAATCAATACAAGTTTCCTGATGTGGATATTCAAGAAACATTACAATAACTCATGGATACATATGAAATATAATCATCTCTATGATTGCCTCTAGGGCATATTTCCTTCATATACAAGGTCGACTAAAGATCACCAATCCCAGACAAGAAGTGCCATATCCTTCCAACCGCATCCTTCAACCCCAAGAAATACAGTCTGTGACTTCAACAAGCACCATTAGTATCGTTCTAAGGGGGAAAGACCACATATTTCCTGCAAAAACCGAATAACCTCGAGAGATCTGACCTCTAGTCGTTGTTCAGAGATGACCCTCCCCTAAAAGTAGAATCATATACCCTGCAAGAAGGATGACGATCATCACTCCTCCATAATCACAAGATACTCCTAGAAAGCCCTCCACTCGAAGGTCGACCGTCCAAGCCAACCCTCCTGGCGTTTCAAGACGAAGAAGGCAGAAGAGCGAACTCTAGCAGTAAAGGATCAAATAAGGCTCAAATCATCGCCTCCCCAAGAATAAAGGACCATGTCGATGCTAAACCTACCTAGAATCGTCCTGAGGGGAAAACACCGCGTCTTTTTCACTTGTTTAATATAACCCGCCCAACCCAAAACCACTCAGCTCTGACCCATAGCTGACCAAGCTATTTGTTGTAACACCTTTCATCATTTAATATTTCCACTGCTGAAAGTTGTTAATACGATGTTCTTACCTAACCCTACTCCTCCCTAATCTCGAAATGAGATTATTTTAAGGGGGAAATGTTTGTAACATCCCAATTTCAGCAACCCTGATTTGTTGTCAAAAAGGAAAAATCAAGGGGAACAAAAAAAATTCTTGCTAAGTGTTGCAATGTTTGTTATATTGTTTTCTTGTGTTGATACAAATGTTTGAGTATTAGATGATATACCCCTTACCTTCAACACTAGTTGACAAAAACTATTTTTACCAAAGATATGTCTTGGCTCACCTTTCATATCCTCAAACGTTTTGAAATTTCAAACTTAAGCCTAGATGACTTTGATACAACAAAAAGTTTTACTAGATTCTATTACCAAAACTATGGAGAACGATACATAATCTCCATATGTTTTCAAGACAGAACATTCAACTACTCCTATCTCCAAGTTTTCCAAAACCTTTACCTAAACCTATTCATTCCCATCTTGGCGGAAATACCAAGAGGACCGTACCTTACTTCAAATCACAACCTCTTCCAAACACCCATGCTTACATCAATCTAGGCTTGATGGTAACCTTAGTAGTAGCTGGATATGTTGGCAAGAAGAATTGTCTTGATCTGTTGTCTGATGTTTTGCCCTGATCTGCTGATTGCTTTGCTTGCTTAGGAGCTAGAGTGACCTAATCTAGTAGCACATAACTTAGGATCACACCAATGGTTAAGATCCCCAAATATTAAACCAAGCCTCTGAAGCTGTATCTTTCCTAAGACCCTCAAGTGAACACCTAATGTGCCCAACCAGATCAATCCTAAGCTAATCCTATGTATTAGCATCCAACTCATCAAAGACAAAATGCAAGCATGAATCTCATCTACACAAGCAACCCTTCAACCTCAACAACTTGAGGATAATAATAAACCTTTGCATCTCTCTCAAATCTTTCCCTCCATCATACTAGTCGAGATCCACAAGTCTGCCAAATTTATCTAAGTCTGGAGTCTTTAACTAGATTCAATCTTTGGAACTTCCTCTACTACAATCAGTGTGCATACTTGAAAATGTACTTGAATAATCTTGTAGTACATCATCAGTAATACCAAAGCACACTTTTTCGCTTGGCTAAACCATTTTTTGACCCATTCATCCTTGATGGTTTTGTAGTCAAGATAATAACCTTTTCTGCAGATCTTATCATCTTGCCTACTTTGGTAGAAACTCATCTCCACAAGCTATATTCCCTTGACCAACTCCTTGCATGGTTATGATCTACTAACCATGGCCTATCAATCCGCCCTTCACTTTTTTCCATTGGAGCTTTGTGCTTCTTAAACCGACACGGTTTATGAGGCATCATGATGCATCTGTTATGGAAGCCCTAATTTCAACAAAGTTTTCCATCACTCCCAGATCACCTCAATTACAAACAAGTCAAAATCTTGTTTCCATGATCATCTATATAACTTGGTATAACTATCCATCTATTCCTTGTACCAAGGTGAGATCTGATCTCACCAATCCAACCTTGTTTAGGAGGTATAAAAATATCAATGCCTTAGATCCTCAAATCCTTGACTTCTTTCAAAATCCATCTCTTCTTGCAATACCCATGGTTTCAAATGATATATACTTCAAGTATACATCATATACCTTGGATATATTCCTTTTCCAAATAATTTCTATAATTATTTGGACCCTAAAAATATTTAAATACCCCCATTTACAACATCCTCAAAACCTTCTCTATAAAGTCAAGTTTATTTTTCTCCAAATCACTTGGTCAACTCAAGGCACACTTGATGCATCATATCACATCTTCTCAACTCAAAAATAAATATTTTTTGGATTCTTTTTATTTATTTTTTTCCCTTTTTCTTATATCGAAGAAACAAGAAACAATCCCTTAAAAATACTTTTCCTTCTAAATAAATTCCAAGAAAATTCCTCAGTGTGTGATATGGAACCTTTTCCTATGTAAAAATATCACACTAGCTTCTATAAATCATTTCTGCCCTTTTTGAATAAAGGATAATAAGTGGACTTATAGTCCTTGGAAAAATCCCAAACAATTCCTAGAGTACTATTTTCCCAACTTGACAAACACAATTTTTGACACTTCTTTCATAACAATGAACTTGATCAATTTTGCAATCTAAACAATCTCTCTAATCAAAACAATACAAACCTAGCCAAGCAACCTTCCACAGCACATCTCAAACCCCCTGGTCGAGCTCCACTATAGCGCCACAGTAGAACCCCTCTCCCCCTTGTCCTTAGTGCTTGGAAGAAAGAGGAGACACAAAAAAACCCATATAACCTTGTCCCTCTTTAAGGATGTAACACCCTCAGAATCGGCCCTATGCAAGTTTCAGCGCTTCCCGCCAAAACCCGCATAGAAACGATTCAAAGGTTCCCACCAGGCACTTTCGTGCGGGTGGAAAACGAAGTAATACCATTACACAATAGTCCACGATGGAACCCACAGAACAGATATATACAACAACGACTCAAAGAGTCAAGAATACAGATATACAATACAAAGATCCAAATCACCTTTAAAACGATATAGCGTCCGAGTACGGACAAGATGCAAATTGGGCTAAGAGCCCTGAAGAATAACCAATGGCGTCCATAACCCTGCCCAGGCCAAGCCGGAAGGGTAACCCTGCTAACGACGTCGATCTCAAACCTGCTTAAACAAAAGGGGTGCCAACAAAGGGCAAAGGAAAAAGAGAGCGGTCAGTACTGAGGCCAGTACACGGCGAGACTAGAATTCGGCGGTCCTCGCCTACATAGGTATGGTGGACTGAAGCGGCAGCAAAGCATGCACTAAACAACCTATAGAGACTCGATACAACTGGCGGCTATTAGAGAGGGGTAAGAAAGACCTATTTGGATCCAACCTGATGCTACCACCAAACATACCCATCCTGGTATTTCCCCCTCGAGACCAAACGAGGAAGTCAACCGAGGAACTCACACAGTTGGCAGTTTTATTTATTCAGTTATCGTTGCAGCAATTACTAGTCAGGTATAGATAATCATCCTGATATAATAAGCAGTGGGCAGTTTTAGTTAACCATTCCGTTGTAGTTGCAACACTTACTAGTCAGATACAATAAGCATGAGATATCCCAAACCCAGCAGTTGTTGGTACTTTTATTTAGCCATTCCGTTGCAGTGAAGCTGATTACTAGTCATATCGGATACAAGTCAAATTACAGCAGTAAACTTTAGTTATAGTTGTCTATGATCGAGAACTGTGCTCCAAGTCGCCCATAACCGCGGACACGGCTTTTCGAAAAGATTTAACCCTGCAGGGGTGCACCAAAGTATCCACACGCACTTCGACCCTTTTTGCCAGATCAGTTAACATACACCCATCGGTATGTCGGCGGGGCCTAAGTCATGACGTTTCCCAGACCCAAAGCAAGTACATGGGGGCCACCCCACTAAGCTACCCGCAACGAAGTCGGCCGGTCTCCGAGACGGACTCAGGGTTTGCGTCAATGGCTGTAAATGACTGGGAACCCGAAAATGAGACTGGGCTTGTCGATACCGCGAAAACACTCCGCTTACCTAAACAGTACAAGTGCAGTACCTCGCACAATTTAAATTAAGCAGTAAAGCATGGCATAAGTACAGGATAGTAATAAAGCCCCAAACTAATTGTGGCCCCCAGTACAATACTTTGAAATCAGGTACTAATCGATGGGGGTGCCCATACACCCCACCTGTGGTTAGCGCGCTCAATCTCGGAACAGGTGTCAAGAACTCGGGGTCCTACGGGACACAAGTGGACGGTTAACAACCAAATAACATCTATTGCCCACCTGTGCCTCTACATTTACCTACTTTCAATTTTAGTTATTAAACGATAATTAAAGCCATGATCATCTCCAACATTAAACACGAGGCAGTACTCCAACAACTGTGGTACTTGACGACACGCAACAGCACTTGAGCAAGCGACTACGACGCGCAGGTCCAACTATCTACCAAACAACAGGTAATAGGATGTGTCCAAGGCAATATAAGGCTGCAAGGGATATCACGGGTACGGAAACTAGAGCATCGCAACACAGATAGCAATAGATCAACAGGAGGAAATAAAGACTATAAATGCAAAATAGGTAGAAGGGGAAGGGATGCTCGCCTGAAAACATTGCCGAAGGTTCATCCGAAGATCGGATCGATACTCGCATCAACTCATCGGCCTAGTCCGTGAAGAAGAAAAACACTAGCACAAACACCGGATGCACTATTTATTACTATGACAGAAGATCGGGCATGATGCATGTATGATGTATGACATGGCAAAGGTGCAATGCAACTAGATCATATTAAGCGGAACCGGGGTCCCGACATTTAATTAAACGGTTCAAGTTATTTATCTACCCCGCAAATTAAATGTTGGATTAGCAAGACCAAACATGGCTTCGGTTCGCTATGCCAATTTAAATGGAGTCCGGAATAAGACAAAGATATCCCGCATATCGACTCCATATTTAATTATGAGATGAATTGGCATAATGCCCCCAAACCACAGACAAGTATGCATGCAAGGATGACAATTAAATATGCAATAGTTTATATAGTTGGCAATTTATAAAATAGGGGCTCGGAAAAGGGGTCACACATAGGGGTCGACGATCTTGGGGTTCTGGGGTTCGGGGTTCGGTCTCAGGGTTCAGGGTTCGACGGGATCGGTCTCGGCAGAAACATTCTCGGACAACGGAGTAGATCTTGTCGCATCCGGGAAGAAGGACTTGGTTGGCGTCGGGGGCACATCGGATCCGCCATGGTCGGTACCGATCTTGTCATCACGAAGGTCTTGTCGGGTCGTCGTATCGGGTCGGTCTTGGCGTTCGGGAAGAAGAACTTGGCGTGCGAAGTCGTCGGCATCGGTGCGGGAAGGAGGTCTTGCCATTCCGTGTCGGTGACCTTGGCATCCGGGTTCTCGGCGAGCTCGGCGTCCGGGAAGGAGTACTTGTCGCACCGGGGTCTCGGTGTCCTCGGATCCGATTGAAGATCTTGGCGTTCGGCGGGATCTGTCTTTGGATCAGGGCTTCGGGGTATCGGCGAGGTTCGGTCTTCAGCTCCTCGAACTCTAGGATCAGGGTTCCCTCTTGACGATCTCGTCACCCTTGAGGAAGATCTTGATGTTCGGCGCCAGTGTCCCGCAAGCATCATCTCATAATCCATCGGGTTTCTAGTCACACGTCAGACTTGTCCGCCAGATGGCGATGAAGGTTTTGCCGAGAAGGATTTTGGTGACTGCGCAGTACTAGGCAGCTTCAACACTCCACCAGAACACTTCCTTCGCGGGGCAGAACTTAAGCGGCCGTGCTGGGGTGGCGGTTGTACCACGGCAACGAGGCAGCAGCCGGAAGGAGGCAAGCACGAGCACGAGCGACGGTGAGAGGGGCGTGGAGCCCAAGGCGGCTGTCGACGGGGCTCGTAGGTGCGGTAGGGAGGGGCTCGAGCGAAGGTCTCCCACGGTGGCGGTTGGAGGAGGAGCAGCGGACGAGGGCGGTGTTGGCGTCCGTGGCCGAGGATAGGCAGCGGCGGCATGTCCTGGGCGGGCCCTGGCCACAGGCAGCGGCAAGGTGCAGAGGAGGACGGGGCAGGGTGACACGAAGCTCGCTACGGGGCATGGAAAAAGGCGAGGGCGAGGCGCAGGGCCGGGGATCCGAGGAGGCGGCCGGTGAGCAGAGAGAGGCCGGGCGGCGGATGCGCTGGCAGCGGAGGCAGGTGGTGGCGATGGTGGGTTGTGCCGGTGAGGGGCCGCGCAGAGAGAGCGGACGGGCGGCGTGCTCGGGGCTAGCAGGACGGAGGAGAAGCGGCCGGCAAGAGAGGCGCTGTGGCGGCAGAGGTTGGAGAAGAGGCGCCCGGGGGCGACGGGGCGGCATCCGGTGAGGAGAGGGAGGGTCGACGGGGAGCGGAGGGCGGCGGCGGGGGAGGCCGGAGCCGCGAGGTGGAGGTGCGATGTGGTTGGTGGGATCGAGCAGAGCGGGAGGTTGGGGATGGGCGTCGGCGTGTGTGGGTCCTGGCGCTGGGTGGGGTCCACACGGGCCACACGGGGGGGTTGGGGGCAGGTGGCTGTGTGGGAGAGTAGAGGGAGTTGGGGTGAGGTGGCAGCGGGTGAGTGGTGGGGATTGGGCCAGGGTGATGTGGCGCGCTGGGATAGGGTGGAGTGAGGTGGAGGGGCTGGGTAGACTAGGTTTAGGTAGAAAAGGGTTTGGGGAGATCTGGGGTAGGTAGGATTAGGACTAGATATTTTGAGACTAGGGTCTGGAGGTGGCCGGCCGGGCTTTGGGGCCTGGCAGGCTGCCTCCTAAAAATAAAATAAAAGTTTTATTATTTAAAACGGGGCATTTGAAATCCGTTGATAGACGAAACAAAATAATCCGGAGACCCGGGTTTTAATTTGAATAAGACGGGAATATTTAGAAAACAAAACTAGGCGTTTCTAAAATAGTTTAGACAAAAACCATGCAGGATGATGACGATGCTCAAATGCAATGTGGCATGATGACATGAGCATGCGGTCATGATGATGCAATGCATAAAACAACGCGATTTTCTAGTAGTGGTTTTGCGGGGCGCCACAATTCGACACCACTAACAATGGATCTCGCCCTCGAGATCCGCCTCATGGTACCGGGAAGAAGGTCGGCAATCTGAATCTTCTCGCTTCGTGTAGATCCTCGCGACACCACTAACAAGAGGTCGTTGTCCGTGATCGTCAAGAGAACACTCCGGGAACAAAGGGCGAAGGTAGAGGTATCCACAAATAAAGCCACCTCTAACTTCGATAGAAGGAGAGAAAAGATGCGGCCTATCCCACTTCAATGTACAAGAGCGAATAGAAAGGGTAGTCGGCATGGGGGCCAGTCCATCACGCACCCAAACTATTACTCTGCACAATCAGTAGAAAAGCGTGCAACCATTCTCGGAATCAGACTGAAGATCTTGACAATCGAGGTTCAGAAACAAAGGAGTGATGCAGACTCTGCATCGGATCTGGCGTAGATGATGTCGTCGCGTCGGAAAACACTGGAAGGCACGAGAGGGAACAAAGAGAAGTCCACCAGACGAAGGATTCCTCGGATAGCATGAAGACCAGCTGTAGCAACACCGTTACCAAAGGAGGAAGCGAAACCCTGAAGGTACGATGGAACCCAACCACGAGAAATCCTGGACTCGAAGAGGGAGAAGAGAGCGGATTCAAAACACGCCGAGGTGAGAGGAGAGCAGCAGAGGGGTAAGGAGTAAAATTAGACCTAATCAGAACTATCCAACCGATTTTTCAAAAATAGTTTTGACACTCTACTTCGGCCGTTAGCTAGGTTATCCTACAGGCTGGACTTGTGGGGTATCGCAACTGCTAAGCTCTGATACCACTCTGTAACACCCTCAGAATCGGCCCTATGCAAGTTTCAGCGCTTCCCGCCAAAACCCGCATAGAAACGATTCAAAGGTGCCCACCAGGCACTTTCGTGCGGGTGGAAAACGAAGTAATACCATTACACAATAGTCCACGATGGAACCCACAGAACAGATATATACAACAACGACTCAAAGAGTCAAGAATACAGATATACAATACAAAGATCCAAATCACCTTTAAAACGATATAGCGTCCGAGTACGGACAAGATGCAAATTGGGCTAAGAGCCCTGAAGAATAACCAATGGCGTCCATAACCCTGCCCAGGCCAAGCCGGAAGGGTAACCCTGCTAACGACGTCGATCTCAAACCTGCTTAAACAAAAGGGGTGCTGACAAAGGGCAAAGGAAAAAGAGAGCGGTCAGTACTGAGGCCAGTACACGGCGAGACTAGAATTCGGCGGTCCTCGCCTACATAGGTATGGTGGACTGAAGCGGCAGCAAAGCATGCACTAAACAACCTATAGAGACTCGATACAACTGGCGGCTATTAGAGAGGGGTAAGAAAGACCTATTTGGATCCAACCTGATGCTACCACCAAACATACCCATCCTGGTATTTCCCCCTCGAGACCAAACGAGGAAGTCAACCGAGGAACTCACACAGTTGGCAGTTTTATTTATTCAGTTATCGTTGCAGCAATTACTAGTCAGGTATAGATAATCATCCTGATATAATAAGCAGTGGGCAGTTTTAGTTAACCATTCCGTTGTAGTTGCAACACTTACTAGTCAGATACAATAAGCATGAGATATCCCAAACCCAGCAGTTGTTGGTACTTTTATTTAGCCATTCCGTTGCAGTGAAGCTGATTACTAGTCATATCGGATACAAGTCAAATTACAGCAGTAAACTTTAGTTATAGTTGTCTATGATCGAGAACTGTGCTCCAAGTCGCCCATAACCGCGGACACGGCTTTTCGAAAATATTTAACCCTGCAGGGGTGCACCAAAGTATCCACACGCACTTCGACCCTTTTTGCCAGATCAGTTAACATACACCCATCGGTATGTCGGCGGGGCCTAAGTCATGACGTTTCCCAGACCCAAATAAAGTACATGGGGGCCACCCCACTAAGCTACCCGCAACGAAGTCGGCCGGTCTCCGAGACGGACTCAGGGTTTGCGTCAATGGCTGTAAATGACTGGGGACCCGAAAATGAGACTGGGCTGGTCGATACCGCGAAAACACTCCGCTTACCTAAACAGTACAAGTGCAGTACCTCGCACAATTTAAATTAAGCAGTAAAGCATGGCATAAGTACAGGATAGTAATAAAGCCCCAAACTAATTGTGGCCCCCAGTACAATACTTTGAAATCAGGTACTAATCGATGGGGGTGCCCATACACCCCACCTGTGGTTAGCGCGCTCGATCTCGGAACAGGTGTCAAGAACTCGGGGTCCTACGGGACACAAGTGGACGGTTAACAACCAAATAACATCTATTGCCCACCTGTGCCTCTGCATTTACCTACTTTCAATTTTAGTTATTAAACGATAATTAAAGCCATGATCATCTCCAACATTAAACACGAGGCAGTACTCCAACAACTGTGGTACTTGACGACACGCAACAGCACTTGAGCAAGCGACTACGACGCGCAGGTCCAACTATCTACCAAACAACAGGTAATAGGATGTGTCCAAGGCAATATAAGGCCGCAAGGGATATCACGGGTACGGAAACTAGAGCATCGCAACACAGATAGCAATAGATCAACAGGAGGAAATAAAGACTATAAATGCAAAATAGGTAGAAGGGGAAGGGATGCTCGCCTGAAAACATTGCCGAAGGTTCATACGAAGATCGGATCGATACTCGCATCAACTCATCGGCCTAGTCCGTGAAGAAGAAAAACACTAGCACAAACACCGGATGCACTATTTATTACTATGACAGAAGATCGGGCATGATGCATGTATGATGTATGACATGGCAAAGGTGCAATGCAACTAGATCATATTAAGCGGAACCGGGGTCCCGACATTTAATTAAACGGTTCAAGTTATTTATCTACCCCGCAAATTAAATGTTGGATTAGCAAGACCAAACATGGCTTCGGTTCGCTATGCCAATTTAAATGGAGTCCGGAATAAGACAAAGATATCCCGCATATCGACTGCATATTTAATTATGAGATGAATTGGCATAATGCCCCCAAACCACAGACAAGTATGCATGCAAGGATGACAATTAAATATGCAACAGTTTATATAGTTGGCAATTTATAAAATAGGGGCTCGGAAAAGGGGTCACACATAGGGGTCGACGATCTTGGGGTTCCGAGGTTCGGGGTTCGGTCTCAGGGTTCAGGGTTCGACGGGATCGGTCTTGGCAGAAACATTCTCGGACAACGGAGTAGATCTTGTCGCATCCGGGAAGAAGGACTTGGTTGGCGTCGGGGGCACATCGGATCCGCCCTGGTCGGTGTCGATCTTGTCGTCACGAAGGTCTTGTCGGGTCGTCGTATCGGGTCGGTCTTGGCGTTCGGGAAGAAGAACTTGGCATGCGACGTCGTCGGCATCGGTGCGGGAAGGAGGTCTTGCCGTTCCGTGTCGGTGACCTTGGCATCCGGGTTCTCGGCGAGCTCGGCGTCCGGGAAGGAGTACTTGTCGCACCGGGGTCTCGGTGTCCTCGGATCCGATTGAAGATCTTGGCGTTCGGCGGGATCTGTCTTTGGATCGGGGCTTCGGGGTATCGGCGAGGTTCGGTCTTCAGCTCCTCGAACTCTAGGATCAGGGTTCCCTCTTGACGATCTCGTCACCCTTGAGGAAGATCTTGATGTTCGGCGCCAGTGTCCCGCAAGCATCATCTCATAATCCATCGGGTTTCTAGTCACACGTCAGACTTGTCCGCCAGATGGCGATGAAGGTTTTGCCGAGAAGGATTTTGGTGACTGCGCAGTACTAGGCAGCTTCAACACTCCACCAGAACACTTCCTTCGCGGGGCAGAACTTGAGTGGCCGTGCTGGGGTGGCGGTTGTACCACGGCAACGAGGCAGCAGCCGGAAGGAGGCAAGCACGAGCACGAGCGACGGCGAGAGGGGCGTGGAGCCCAAGGCGGCTGTCGACGGGGCTCATAGGTGCGGTAGGGTGGAGCTCGAGCGAAGGTCTCCCACGGTGGCGGTTGGAGGAGGAGCAGCGGACGAGGGTGGTGTTGGCGTCCGTGGCCGAGGATAGGCAGCGGCGGCATGTCCTGGGCGGGCACTGGCCACAGGAAGCGGCAAGGTGCAGAGGAGGACAGGGCAGGGCGACACGAAGCTCGCTATGGGGCACGGAAAAAGGCGAGGGCGAGGCGCAGGGCCGGGGATCCGAGGAGGCGGCCGGCGAGAAGAGAGAGGCCGGGCGGCGGATGCGCTGGCGGCGGAGGCAGGTGGTGGCGATGATGGGCTGTGCCGGTGAGGGGCCGCGCAGAGAGAGCGGACGGGCGACGTGCTCGGGGCCAGCAGGACGGAGGAGAAGCGGCCGGCGAGAGAGGCGCTGTGGCGGCAGAGGTTGGAGAAGAGGCGCCCGGGGGCGACGGGGCGGCATCCGGTGAGGAGAGGGAGGGTCGACGGGGAGCGGAGGGCGGCGGCGGGGGAGGCCGGAGCCGCGAGGTGGAGGTGCGATGGGGTTGGTGGGATCGAGCAGAGCGGGAGGTTGGGGATGGGCGTCGGCGTGTGTGGGTCCTGGCGCTGGGTGGGGTCCACACGGGCCACACGGGGGGGTTGGGGGCAGGTGGCTGTGTGGGAGAGTAGAGGGAGTTGGGGTGAGGTGGCAGCGGGTGAGTGGTGGGGATTGGGCCAGGGTGATGTGGCGCGCTGGGATAGGGTGGAGTGAGGTGGAGGGGGCTGGGTAGACTAGGTTTAGGTAGAAAAGGGTTTGGGGAGATCTGGGGTAGGTAGGATTAGGACTAGATATTTTGAGACTAGGGTCTGGAGGTGGCGGGCCGGGCTTTGGGGCCTGGCAGGCTGCCTCCTAAAAATAAAATAAAAGTTTTATTATTTAAAACGGGGCATTTGAAATCCGTTGATAGACGAAACAAAATAATCCGGAGACCCGAGTTTTAATTTGAATAAGACGGGAATATTTAGGAAACAAAACTAGGCGTTTCGAAAATAGTTTAGACAAAAACCATGCAGGATGATGACGATGCTCAAATGCAATGTGGCATGATGACATGAGCATGCGGTCATGATGATGCAATGCACAAAACCACGCGATTTTCTAGTAGTGGTTTTGCGGGGCGCCACAAAGGACTTGACTGCTACCACTACCTATCCCTGCCCTAAACTAGACCAGAAACAACCCACCACCCCCTCTCCACACACGCATGGCAAAGACAAGACCTGGTTTTACCTTCTACCGTGCCCTCCATGGACCTAGTCCACTCTACACCTCTCCCCTTGGTTTATAAGGACACAGGCCACCCAGCAACACCCCCTCTGCGTCATTTGCCCCCTATCCTCTCCCTTACATCCCCTACAACCCCACTCCCTCCCCCTTGCCCTGTCTATCTCAAGAGAGGAAGAACACAAGCTCTCGGCCATGACAGAAAAATGAGCATAGCCCTTCTCCCCTGCTCCCCTCCACTGGCATGTGGTCTCCCCATACTCCTCTTCCCTGATAAAACATTCCCTAGATCCAGAGCTCCTCCCCTCCACTATCTCGCCTAGGAGAACAATATTTCTCTCTCTCGGTGTTTTTCAAGAAACCAACTTAGTGGCCTCCTTCCTTCTCCTGTCCTCTCTCTCTTGGCATTCTCGTCCTCCCTAGAACCATCACTAACCTTCCCGACCCCTCTCTCTCTTGTAGGCACGTAGGTGGTGCTCCGGCGAGTCCCCGAAGTGCTCCGATGGGTGTGGATGCGCGAGTGGCCTTCCCCGTGCAAGAACTCCCGCTCCCGCCCCTCTACGAGATCGTCCCGGCAAACCGCGTCGCCCTGCCTCATCTCCGGCGCCTCTCCCCTCCTTTAGTAAGCCTCCTGCTGTCTCTCGGTGCTCCCTAGGGTTTCGGCCGCTGTAAGTCCAGCCTCGCCGAGGACGACGATGGGACGCCATAGGATCTACTTTATCCGGACAGCCCAGATCGACCCTTACCATTTCGCTCCCCTGCCACTGATTGTTGGGCGTGCAGATGGGCGGGCCTTCCCCTGGGTGTCCCGGATCCCTCAGATTCGGCCCCGTAGCACCCGCCCCCTCTGCCTTTAATCTTTCTTTCCAGATCTGCAAATACACCTTTATTGTTTATTTCCAAATAAAATTGAAAAGTACATGAAATTTTCAAGGTAAAATTTTTATCAGATGCCCAAGTGTTTTTCCAAACATGCAACTTATGAAATACCGCAAAATAGGACTTGTACATCTTCTGATAATTATTCTACCAAAAATATCTAAAATACTTAATTAATTCTCCAGGGAGTTTCACAACCCCGAATTGATCAGAACCACTTTGCACTGCAAGATATCAGTGGCACCTTGCATGTCACCCTTGCCCCATAGTCATTTTCTTCTTAATAAGCCTCTGGTAAAAATAACAAAAACAACCCCTAGATGACTTTAGAAATTTCTCTAGGTCAAACCACAAGGGGTATTGACCTAATTCTAACTCCTAGTATATGTGCATACCAATATCCTTCAAACCCCAGGAGCTCATAATTTATCAAGCCATGATTGAATTTTGGTGAATTAAACTATTTTGTGTATGTTTAATCCACTAGTTAAATCACCACATTAGTCATGTTCATCCAAAAAGGACGATTCCTATTTCTACATAAAGTTATTCCAAATACCTAACATGTGTCTTTGGAACCACATCAAAATCTCTTATAGAATAAGTCTCATGAAAAAGAAAAACATCATCCAGTACTGCCTTCGGGAATTTCCTGAGGGTGTTTTGTTAAATATTTCAAGTTGATTCCAAATCTTAGTGAATCAGTCCATAAAACACTACTGAACCATCCAAGGAAATAATTTTTGGATCTCCAGAAATTTTCTGGTAATTTATTTCCTAAAACTAGAGTTTTATTCACTATAAAATCCATGGAAATTGATAAAATAGTGAAACCACTTTTATTGGTTTCATTTTATCAATATCAACCTGTGTATATCATCTTTATATAATGGTATCATACAGAACATATCCTTGGTCTAAAACCCCTCTCCTACCTAGTTTCTAGACTATAAAACACATATGGATTTTCTTCAAATGTTCCAAGACATTTCCCAATCCTTCTAAATCCATTCTTCTCAAAACCTACTAAATTATAAACATGAATTATTCACTGCTTGCTATATGTATTGATGGTTGTATGCATTGTATTGAATGTGGCATTTCTTGTTTGCATGTTTGCTCGATAACGGCGATAGTTGCGATTTTGTGACGCCGAGAAGAAGGAAACCTCAGAGTATTATTATTATTATTTTGGTATTTTGGTTTTATAAAGAAGAATTCAGGTAAAAATTTCTGGTCATAGGCACGCCACCATTCCTGAACTCCAATACTTGCCCTACTCGTTTTATACTTGCTTTGTATTTCCTTTATAAATTGCATTACTGTCAGCATGTCTTGTTTTATAAATACTAGCTAAATGCCCGTGCGTTACTATGGATTAACAATATAATGTATGAGGACATCGATAAAAAATGCTATACTATAGTTTTTTCTTTGGCAAATAAGTGTACATCTAGAAAATATTAGACAAATTAGTTCTCTCTTTTTTTTCGAGCCTCCACAAATATAAATGAAAGAGGAGAATGAGGATTGGTGGATGATGTTGTAGGAGAATAATAGAGATTGGAGGATGAATTGGGAGAGTGATTATGAGGAGATAATTGTATTTATTAACTCCTTGATAATTTAGATGTACACTTTTTTTAGGACAAAATATTATGGGCTAGATTTACACGTATTTACGGAAGGAGGGAGTACATTGTGTTTATCTAACATTAGTCACTACCGTTCTCTCCTATAGTATTTTTCCTACTTACCAAACGAGGCGGATCATAAAACACGAGAAGAGGTAGCACAATGTTTCTCCTTCCCTATTTCTCTTGCAAGCACATCTCGATGCTACCTCGAGTTTTGATGTTGCTACTTTATCGCCCGACACACCTCAAGTCACTTTGAAGACCTGTTTTCTTTACAGAATAATAAGGACGTGTGTATGTGCATTAATAAATATAGTATTTTGATGGATGTGTGCGCCTAGGTCGACATGTTATGGGTAATTTTTGTGCCAAATGTTTGTGTCCTCCTCTTTGGTAAACTTTAGGTGCTTGTCGGTCTGACTTCATTTTCATTATCGGCCTTCTCAACTCTGACCAATGAATTTTCTAATGTCATCATCTTCTTCAAGTTTATCTCTCAAGTGATATGCTATGCCTATTCTACCATGCTAGAACAATATATGTTAGCTATACCTAACATAACAATATATGGATAGAACTATAGGAGATGCCTAGGCCCTCATCCCTAATGGATATAAGTTAAGACCCGTTTATGATTGGGAACCTATAGTAGTCAAATATATACTCCCTCCGATCCAAATTAGTTGACTCAAAATTATTAAGATATGGATGTATGTAATACTAAATTATGTCTAGATACAATAGAATCTAGACAAATCTAAATGAAATAATTTGGTCAGAGGGAGTAGTAAAAATGTCTTGTCTTCTTTGGTTTTTTTTGTTTTCTTGTGTAACTTGATTTCGAACCCTAAAAATGGGTTAAATTTCATATATCCGCATGTGATGTTCATATCCGACCATGCTTGATTCAATATCACAAAAAATAAACTTACAATTAGAGGGGTAAATATTGCACGGCTGGTAGGCTGGTACATCAGCCATGTGTACATGTGCGGCTAGGTCGACATGTTCTGGGTAATTTTTGTGATAAATGTTTGTGTCCTCGTCTTTGGTAAACTTTAGGTGCCTATCGGTCTGACTTCATTTTCATTATCGACCTTCTCAACTCCGACCAATGAATTTTCTAATGTCATCATCTTCTTCTCCTTTATCTATCAAGTGATATGCCATGCCTATTCTACCATGCTACAACATTATATGTTAGCTATACCTAACATACACCATTGAAAACAATATATGGTTAGAACTATATGAGATTCCTAGGCCCTCATCCCTATTGGATATAAGTTAAGACCCGTTTATGACTGGGAATTTATAGTAGTCAAATGTATACTTTCTCCGATCCATATTAGTTGACTCAAATTATTAAGATACGGATGTATGTAATACTAAATTATGTCTAGATACCATCGAATCTAGACAAATCTGAATGAACTAATTTGGTCAGAGGGAGTAGTAAAAATGGCTTGTCTTCTTTGGTTTTTTCGTTTTCTTTTGTAACTTGTTTTCGAACCCTAAAATTGGGTTAAATGTCATATAGCCGCATGTGAAGTTCATATCCGACCATGCTTGCTTCAATATCACAAAAAACTAAACTTACAGTTACAGGGGTAAATATTGCATGGCTGGTACATCAGCCATGTGTACCAAATTTTACTTCAGTTATCCTTCTCTAATTGATGGCCCAATCACATTTAATCAAAATTATACTTCACCGGACATGTAGGAGTCATAATCAAAGAGAGTAACGTGGCAGTCCTTTCTAATCATAGAACAAGATTTTCTTGCATGCGGCATGTACATATTTAGAGGAGGAAAATTAATTAGGTCTATTTATTTTTCTCTAATTAGCATTTAACACCCCGATTAATTAGTATTGCGTGGCTGTTTTCCTCCTATGTAAATTTTCTTCCATGGCCAATACATGAACCCATGTGCCCCGCCATGCATGAAAATGATGGTTATTTATTAGAGGTAATAACACTCTTAGTCCCACAAGTTGCACAGTGGATTCAAATTAGTCCCACAAGTTGTAACAACTGATTCCGTCGTCCCACAACTCGTACGAACCCGTCTGCGCTGGCCGGAACCGCGCCACCTACCAAATCAGACCGCGACATCACATTTGCAGAAAGGCTCTTCTAAAACTAGCTATCTCACAAACAGACCTTCCTTTTCTTCCCCTTGTGGTTGACATCGCGAGCGTGGTCAACCCGAGCGGCAGTGGTGGCGACGGCAAAATCGGAGTCCATGCCGGAGCAGAGTGAGGGCTCGCTGGATAGCACAGGGAGGTCCCCTGCACCTCGTCGTGCTGGAGCGCGGTGGAGGGGCGAGTGCGTCGGCGTCGTGGAGGCAGAGGCGAGGCGGCTGTAGTTCGGTGGAGGAAGAGGCGAGCCGGGGGCTGCGGATGCGGCGGAGGAAGATACAGAGGAAGACGCGTAGGAGAAGAATAGGGAGCTTATCGATCCGAAGGTATAGGACAAGGTCATCTGCCTACACTTCTTGCTGGCGTCGGAGGAGGACAGGGAGGCGATGTTGGAGCGGACGGGCTGGTGGCCGCGCTTGCCGTCGAACATTAGCCTAGAAATGCAGGCAGGCATCCTCCAGGGCAGGTTTGATGCTAGGAACCGGCGTTCGTCGGCACAGCAGACTTCGGCAAATCCTTGTGCGGCATGGTGACCGACACGGTGAGGTTTCTTTCCTTGTATACTTGTACACTACTGAACCTTTTTGATTTGAGCTAGAATGCAACTTAGTATAAGTGTGGCTATCTCTATTTAAGTGTCTGTTATAAAATGTTGTATTATACAAAATGTTGTGTTATTTAGCCCAGTATAGCCTGAACTGATGCACTACTACTGAACATGTACCTGAATTCATTGAGTTAAAAATAGCTCCGAAATGTAGCCCGAGAAATTATTCTAGACTGTTTTACGTTGTTGAATTGGGAGTGCAACTGACAAAATTATGTGAATTGCAACTGCTAAGTTTGTGCTGCTGAAGTTTCTATATTATAGAGAGAACTAGAATTACAGATCCGAATTAGTCTAAATGTCAGGAGTTGGCTTATCTCTTAGGTTAGACACGGTTAATCTGGAGTTTGAAGCAAACTGACAAGCACTTCACATCTTGACTAAAGAAAAATGTTTAGAATCTCACGGCAGCGCTATTTTGGCTATAAAAACAATGATTCTAGTGGTATTTCAGCAATCTTGGTTTCTTCAGTGGTATTCTGCTACAAGAATCATCATATTTTATCTTTTAGTTGGTCAGGTTACATAATAATTGTTCTAATTATATGTGAAGCATCTGAATTTGTTCATGTTTGAACACCCATCTTAATTAATTTACTCCCTCCGATCCAAATTAATTGACTTGGATTTGTCTAGATTCAGACGTATCTAGTATTAAAACAAGTCTAGATATATCCGAATCTAGACAAATCCAAATCAATTAATTTGAACCGAAGGGAGTAGCTGAAGTTGAATGAAATTACAGAATCTTCATATTATCTATTTTAATTTGATTCACAGTTTGGTCAAAACTTAATGGAACAGAATCTTCAAATATTCACAATGCTTGAGTCATGTAAGGAAAGGCACAAGAATCATCATCTTTTGAATGAAATTACAGAGAATAAGAAGAAATGAGGCAGAGAAAAAGAAGGGCAGGAAACCCTCATTTGGGTCAATCCCTACAGCTGTAAGCAGGCATCCTTTGTATCTAGTTTTTATGTGGCAACCATCAATACATATTAATGGCCTACAACCTGCTAGAAACCCTCTTTTGCAAGTATCATAACTCCAGTAGCAAGTGGCCAAATGTTCCTTGTGTTCTGAACTACTAGGATCATTCACAGAATTTGTTGACAGAAAGAATGTAGAGCTAGGATTACTCCTCTTAAGCTCCTGCCCATAATCATGTAGCAGCCTGAATTGTTCCTCCTCATCTCCATGAATTTCCAACAAAGCTGCAAACAGGTCATCATCACCATCTTCGACATCGTAGTCACTATCATAGATACTGCAATCAGTGTCACTATTACTGCCATCAATCTGCACTTGCTGCAATAATATAAGTAATTTGTCAGTATAATGCAACCTATAGGTTTAAAATTTAAAGACAGAACATGGTAGTAACTTGTTAGTATGAAAGCAATGTACCTTCACATGGTCTTCTAAAACCTCGTCAACAATGGGCTGCACTTCCTCTGCTAAACCACCATCTGGCTGCCCATGTTCTTGTAAAACCATATCAATAATGGGTTGCACATGGTCTTCCAAAACCTCATCAACAATAGGTTGCACTTGCTCTTCTAAACCACCTTCTGGATGCACATGGTCTTCCAAAACCTCGTCAACAATAGGCTGCACTTGCTCTTCTAAACCACCTTCTGGCTGCACATGGTCTTCCAAAACCACATCAACAATGGGCTGCACTTGCTCTTCTAAACCACCTTCTGGTTGCACATGATCTTCTAAAACCCCATCAAAAATGGGTCCACTCGCTCTGCTAAAACCTCGTTTGGCTGTACTTGCTCCGCTACAATGTTAGATGTCCATGGCACTCTCCTAGGGCTGATGACACCAGGAATGAAAGGCCCTTCAGTGAGGATCACATCATCTTTGAAGTTTCTGAGAAAATTCTTATGATCGATATATAAGACAAGTGTCTTATGTGACCTGCTAAGTCTAACCATCTCAGCAAAGTGTGCCTCCCTGTCAATTGGTACTAAACCATCAGTAATGTCTTTTCCTGATAAACAACAATACACCTGAAGTATTCCATCCTTGTGATAGCCTAGATATCTTAGTATTTCGTCAATAGTACCAGCCGACCAACTATGAACACTGCAATTGTCAAAAACAGCAGTAGATGCACACACATAGGACAAATTCTCTCTTACTACAAAAAAAATATCCATTGTGGCAGACTTCCACTGAACAAAGATCAGAAACTCCTCCTGCATTAAACACTGACAAATGAGCACAAATTACATAATATCACAATTCTCTCTACTACATTCAAAGAAATATAGTGAGTTGGCAAGTTTTGTAAATTCCTAACCATAAAATCTCAGCAACAACTTATATTGGCACAAATCTCAATTACCATCACATCGACAGCTTCACCCATGATTTCAAATATTAATGTGATCTAATCTGCAGCAAACTTACTAAAATCATTGTTTATTTAAACATCAGCGACCAAGTGTTTCGCTAACAGTGATAAGGTTTTGATCTGACATTTTCTTGCACGCCATGAAATTAGCTCTACTAGCTAGACTCCAACCCACTTTTAACACAATATGGAAACCCAGTTCTGTAGAACAGGCTTACCTAACAGGTTATAAAAGTTCAGATAATCAAACTCAAAAATCATGAAGTGCTCCTACACTAACACTCATATATTCACGTAGGGCAATAGTACCAACAGTACATGAACTGGTCCTAAACTGTCAGAAGTTTAAATCAGTAGCACGTTTATAAAAAAGTTCAGATAATACAGTGTCCATCAACAACAGTTGCAGATATAGGTTCAGATTTCTGCCGAAAAGAAACACATCGATCTTGTCCAATTGTACTAATCATCGTCCTAGCCATCTTCAACAGCAAACAGTATGTAATACTCCCTCTGTCCCAAAATAGATGTCTCAAATTTGTCAAAATTTGGATGAATCTAGACACTATTTAGTATATAGATTCATCCAAAATTTGAAAAATTTAAGACATCTATTCTTGGACGGAGAGAGTACAACAATTGAATTTGATGAATTAATAAGGAAATCTAAATTTAAAAAAGGTCAATAATCTGCTCTTGAACTACGAGGCGGGGCCGACAGAAACAAAGCATGAACTGATCGTTATCTGCAATTAGTCGATCAACTGGCAATGCCCCAGTACTACTGCGACTGCCGCAAAGCTCAGAATATATCCCGATCATCGACCAACGACTTCGATCATGCGCAGCTCGGGAGAGAAAATGCGAGCTTACCGTACTGCGGAGGATCTTCGTTCGTCTCGCGGTAGTGCAGGTGCGGCGGCATCTCGCCGTGGAAGCCGCCACGAATGCCAGGAAAAGGAGGCGGCGTAGTCTCCTTCGTCGGTGGCGGCCACGGCGGCTCTAACGAAGACCAAAAATAAAGAGAAGGAAACTGCCTAAAAATCAACTAGCACGCTGAAGCCGTTGCCGCAGTATTCTCGCCACACCCACCAAAACGTGTGGAAGGACCTGTCCTATTAAAGTTATTGTTCTGGGTACCTTTCTGCAAATATGACGTTGCAGTCTTATTTGGTACGTGGCACGGTTCCGGCCAGCGCGGACCGGTTCGTATCTGTTGAACGAGTTGTGGAACCACGGAATCGGTTGTTAGGGCATGTACAATGCTAGAGAAGACATGCCTTCTCTTAGCTTTCCATATCATTTAGAGAAGACACAATATATAACTTGTACAATGCATTATCTCTTATTGCTATCTCTAGCAATTAATAAGAATTAACTATTTTTAATAAAAATTGGTTGACTAAGAGAAGGCATATGATACAACGGAGAAAAATAGTCTTCTCTTATTGCTAAGAGATCATCCCTTAGCTAAGGGAAGACAACCCTCTCTCTCTTGTTTCTCTCTCCTCCATCTAAGCAAAAAATCCAACGTGGCGAGCATAGGAGAAGGCTGACGTCACCGCATTGTACTTGCTCTTACAACTTATGTATGCATGTAGAGGACCCGTTGATCCTTGATTGCTTTCTTTTTTTTAATTAAGTGGTGGTTCTTTGATTGATTCCCTGATTTCACCGTAATGTATATTTCCTATTTCATTTGTGGCAACTATGTTTGATGATTGTTTTTTAACTTCCTAAAATGTTATTTTGTGGGCGGTTTGGATCCATCCAATGTTTTATAGGCGTCTTGGATAGACCAGTCTTGTCGCGAAGGGGTTCCGACAAGTTCAAGGAGTTGATTACGACGAGACTTTCTCGCCCATAGCGATGCTTAAATCAGTTCGAATCATGTTAGCTATAGCAGACTATTTCGACTATGAGATATGGTAGATGGATGTCAAAACGGCTTTTCTTAACGGAAATTTAACCGAGGACGTGTATATGATACATCCCGAGGGTTTTGTCGATCCGGCTAATGCTGACAAGTGCAAACTTCAGAAATCCATTTAAGGGTTGAAGCAAGCATCTCGGAGTTGGAATATTCGCTTTGATGAGGTAGTCAAATCATTTGGCTTCATCAAGAGTGATCATGATTCTTGTTTATACAAGAGGTTTAGTGGGAACAAAGTGAACTTTCTAAACTTATATGTGGATGACATATTATTGATTGGAAATGATGTCCAGATGTGCAAGAAACCAAGGAATCATTGGAAAAGAGTTTCTCAATGAAAGACTTGGGTGAGGCAACATATATTCTCGGAATCCGGATCTATAGAGATAGATCAAGGAGGCTCATTGGATTGAGTCAGAGTACTTATTTGGACAAAGTGTTGAAGAAGTTCAACATGGAATCGTCTAAGAAGGGGTTCTTACCGATGTCCCATGGTGTAAAACTTAGCAAGACTCAGTGTCCTTCGACAACTGATGAGCGAAGTCGGATGAGTGCGATTCCGTATGCTTCTGCAGCCGGATCCATCATGTATGCCATGATTTGTACTAGGCCAGATGTTTCCTATGCTCTAAGTGTTGTGAGAAGATACCAGGCTGATCCTGGAGAGATCCACTGGACAGCGGCTAAAAATATCCTAAAGTACTTGAGAAGACTAAGGATATGTTCTTGGTTTATGGTGGTGAAGATGAACTCAGTGTAAAGGGTTACACAGATGCGAGTTATCTTACCGACTCTGATGATTCTCGTTCGTAGTCCGGATATGTGTTTATTATAAACGGAGGTGCTGTGAACTGGAAGAGTTCCAAGCAAGAGACTGTGTCTGCATCTACAACAGAAGTTGAGTATATTGCCGCCTCGGAGGCAGCAAAGGAGGCTGTTTGGATGAGGAATTTCCTCATGGATCTTGATATGGTTCAGGGCTCGTCCAATCCGTTAGACGTGTATTGTGACAACAATGGTGCTATTGCATAAGCCAAGGAACCTAAACAACACCAGAAGAACAAGCACATACTCATGCGATACCATCTGATTCGCCATTCGTGGATCATTGTGATATCAAGTTATGCAAGGTACACACGGATCCAAATATTGCGGATCCGTTGACAAAGCCGTTACCCCAGTCGAAGCATGAGGTGCACCTGAGAGCCATGGGCATTAGATGCTTAGACATGTGATGTCGGAAGATTGACTCTAGTGCAAGTGGGATACTGTTGGGAATATGCCCTAGAGGCAATCATGTATGATGAGATTTCCCATTGTATTCATAAAGATATAAAGTTTTCCTTGTATAAACATCTGATGTATATCATTGAATATGTGATTCGGTTGTGGAACTATGCATTCATGTTGTTTGTACTAAATATCCTTGGTCATCGAGGTTGTGCTGGACACACAACTTAGACCAATGTGAAAGCCGGCTTGATGACTCGGTTCCACTTGTCATGGGCATGGAGATGCCATTTCGACTTACACAGACTCGGCTAAAGAGTTTAGAGAGTCGGATTGACCCATATTGAGGTACAACGAACAAGTTGTCATTTGTATATCTCAATCAATGTAATCCTTAGACCTGAGGTTGTTGCATAGTCCGAGTTGAGGATCACCGACTTAGGTTCTGTCAAACGCTAATCCGTAACTGGGCAGTTATAAAGGCAGAGTTCGGGTCGACTGAGAATCAAGCTGCGTGATGTGAATAACCAAGATGGGATTTTGCCCCTCCATTCGGAGAGATATTCTCTGGGCCCACTCGGAAGATATGATTCGGAAAGCATGGCCATGCACGACTCGGTTAAGTGTTAACCGAGGCGATCGACTAAGAGTTAGTCAGGTGAATAACTTATCTCGGATCGAGAAGAGAGTCGGACTATTTAAGGGATGAAAAATATTCGCCTATAGTCTAACAAGGTATATCGTGAGGAAAAAGGGACTCAGACGCAAGTCGCATTGGAAAGGCAAGTCATCATGACTCTTTGGTACTTGGGAGTTGGCACGTTCTGCTAGGAGCCGCTGTCGACTGATCGATTCTGAGTCGGACTCCAATCGTGTCCGAGTAGCCATGAGCCTGCCGGGTCACACACTTAAGAGCGGGATCAAGTCCGGGTTGGACCCAAGCCGGAAATCAGTCCGAGTTGAACCCAAGCCGGAAATCTGGCCGGGTTGGACCCGAGCCGGATTAGGACTGAGTCAGCGAGTCGGACTCGTGGTGACTAGTGTTATATGGGCTTTAGTGAATGGGCCACGAGAATGGAGCCCACGTTCACTCCCTATATATAGTGGAGCACAGTAACCCAGAAGGGTTAATCGTTGTTCGGTTAGGTCATTCCATGTGTTGGAAACCCTAGCTCCACAACAGTCCTGCCATAGTATCGAACCTAGCAGTTCACCGCCGGTGCTCCTCCTTGTATGTGTGGATACCAGCAGAGGTGTTGTACGATCAGCACCAGGACGATCGGATCGCAAAGGACTGCACTGCATCAACTGACGCGCTTTATCAGTAATCCACAACTGCGCTTCTAGTGGTAAACCTCGTGGCCTTCTACCTCGGCTAGATCTTGGGATCACCACGTTAGAGAGAAAAAGTTTTGTTTTATCTCTGCATAGCCCAACATCCAAAGCCGTCCATCCATGAGGAGATCAAGCTCATCATGCAGACGGTGCACACCATTCGGGAAACACCCGACTGGGCGAAGCTGTTCATGAACTTATTGGCCAAAGACGAACTCCCGACGGAGGAAGTGGCAGCATGACAAGTGCGGCGAAGAGCAAGCGCCTACACCATCATCAACAACAAGTTGTACAAGCGCAGCATCGGGGGCATCTATCAGCGATGCGTAAGCCAAGAGGAGGGAACCAGGCTCCTAGATGACATACACCAGGGCGAATGCGGCCACCATGCTTCATCAAGAGAAATAGCAGCCAAGGCTCTTTGTCACGGTTTCTACTGGCCCACAGCGCTGAAGGACGCTGAGGAGTTTGTCAAGACATGCAACGGTTGTCAGCGATTCAGCCAGCTGAAGCACACGCCGTCCGCGGCACTCAAGACAATACCAATTACCTGGCCATTCATGGTCTGGGGGCTGGACATGGTTGGGCCGTTCAAAATAGCTCGATCCGGCATGACGCACTTGCTCGTAGCCGTGGACAAGTTCACAAAATGGATCGAGGCGAAGCCCATCAAGAAGCTGGACGGAGCAATAGTGATCAAATTCTTCACGGGCATCATCATCTGGTTTGGCTACCCGCACAGCATCATCACTGACAATGGAACCAACTTCGCGAAAGGAGTCTTCGCACGCTTCTGCAGGGAAAAGGGCATCCACCTCGTCTGGCATCAGTCACGCACCCATAGTCCAATGGAAAGTGCAAGCACGCTAACGGGTCGGTCATAGTCAGAATCAAGCCAAGACTGATCGAACCACTCATCAGATCACCCGGATGCTGGATAGAGGAGCTGCCAGCTGTGCTTTGGAGCCTGCGCACCACACCCAACCGCTCATCCGGCTTCACACCGTTCTTCCTTATCTATGGGGCAGAGGCAGTTCTCCCCACGGACATCCAGTTCGACGCACCCCGTAAGCAGCTCTACATAGAGCAGGAAGCCAAAGAAGCATGAGAGGACAGCATGGACTTACTTGAGGAAGCACATGAGTTGGCTCTGTCCAGGTCAGCAATCTACCAGCAAGACCTGCGTCGGTACCACGCCAGCCGGATCCGGCCTACCTCTTTCCGCGAGGGAGATCTGGTGCTGCTCCTGGTCTAGAGCACCAAACAAATGCACAAGCTGTCCCCACCATGGGAAGGCCCATTCATCGCCAGTCGGGCGCTTCACAACAATTCATACTATCTGATCGACGCCCAGTAGCCGATGAAGAACAAGGCATATCGCTCAGACGAGGAGACGGAACGCCCATGGAACGCAAGCCTACTCCGGACGTTTTACACTTGAATAAGAAGTGTATGTACCTTCCCTTTTCATGTAATAAATGAACAAGATCGGAAGCCTCGGCATAGCGCCGAGTACTTTGTCCCAAATTCCTGTAGGGGTTCGTAGCATGGAAAACAAAAATTTTCTATCGCATACAAACAAACAAGCCAAGATCTATCTATTAGATTGTAGCAACGAGTCGATGGAATAACTTACCCTCGAAGATTCCAAAGCGGTTAACGAGAGCAGATTCTCGTGGGTGATGTAGTCGTACTCTTTCCGATCTCAAGATCGCGTAAACGATCCTTCCGGCGCCACGTTCCGGCAGCGCTCCCGCAGTCGGTCACACGTTCGGTACTCGATGAAGACCTTCCTCTCCCTTGTTCCAGCAGGCAGCGGAGGTTGTACCACTCTCCTCGTGATTCCGGCAGCACAACGGCGTGGTACCGGAAGTAGAGGGGAGATCCCGCAGGGCTTCGCCTTAAGCCGGAGCGAGTATGGTGGAGTATGAGAGAGAGCTATTAGTGGTCTAGAGTTTAGACACACCAATTAGAAGGCTCTAAACCGAAGGCTAGGGCAATTAGAAGCTCTAAACCAAAATGGCTCTAAACCGGAGATTAGAGGATAGGAACTTGTGTGTCTAGAGGAGGAGGCCTTGCCCCTCCTTTTATAGGTGGGAGGGGCGGCCAAGGGGAGGGGAGTCCCTCCCCAAGTCGGCCTTGGTTGGCGCGCCGGCTTGGAGGGACTCCTCCCCGAAGTCGGTTCCAACCACCTCTTGCTTGTTTCCCACAGTTTCCTGTTTTAGCCGTTTGACTTTTCTGTTTGGGATTCAATTTAATCCTTTATTTGGAACAGCGAGAACACTTAGTACATGATGCAATCATTCCAATATGCAATGACACATTCATGTACCCTCCCCCCCCCCCCGGAGTGCCGGACAATCCAGAACCTTCTAGAACATTCCCGATGAAAACACCGGAATCATTCCCGAACTCCGAAACGGGACTTTCCTTATATGAATCTTATTCTCCGGACCATTCCGGATCACCTCGTGATATCCTGGATCCCATCCGAGACTCCGAACAACATTCGGTCTCTTTCTCATAATACCATAACTACTCAAACAACGTCGAATCCTTAAGTGTGTCTCCCTACGGTTCGTGAATTATGCGGACATGATCGAGACACTTCTCCGAACAATAACCAATAGAGGAATCTGGAAATTCATATGGCTCCCACATATTTCTACGATTACTTTGCGATCGAATGAACCACTTACATACGATACCAATTTCCCTTTGTCTCATGATAGTTTACTTATCCAAGGTTATGATCATCGGTATCTCTGCATACCTAGTTCAACCTCGTTACTGATAAGTACTCTTTTCTCGTTCCCGTGATATGTGATCCCTTGTGAGCCAGTCACATGCTTGCAAGCTAATTGGATGACATTTCACCGAGAGGGCCTAGAGTATATCTATCCGTCATATGGATGGACAAATCCCACTCTTGATCCATGTGTTTCAACCAATACTTTCTGAACACTCAATGCCACCTTTATGGCCACCCTGTTACGGTGTGGTGTTTGATGACATCAAAGCATCGATCCGGAAAAGGTGATATGCATGATCTCATGGTCGAAGGAATTAGGTTACTATGTATCAGAAAGCATATAGCAATTGAACTATTGAAATGACTTGATCTTTATGCTACGCTTATCTATAGGAGTATGTCCATCACATCATTCTCCTAATGATATGATCCTGTTGTTAATAACATCTCTATGTTCATGATCAGGAAACCATGATCATATATTAACCAACAAGCTAGTTTAACAAGAGGCTTTACTAGGGACTCTTATTTTAGTTTACAAATCACACAAGTATTAATTTTTCCGTTTAATACAATTATAGCATGGTATGTAAACATTTATCATAAGTGTGAAGATATGATAATAACCACTTTATTATTGCCTCTTGGGCATATCTCCAACAGTCTCCCACTTGCACTAGAGTCAATAATCTAGTTTCAAACCTTTGTGTATTCAACACCTATGGCTTTCCGGTGTTGTATGTACACGATTGCTAGTGGTCAACTGATCTCCGGATCTGACACTTCCAGGTCCGTGTGTAATTGCATGTCTTTGCGTCTCTACGCATCACTCATTCTCTAATGAGATGGCTTTGTACAAATTTGGTCTTTCGGTGTGACCTTTAGCTCTTTGGGGTTAAAACATGTTGATAATATTGTCGCACAATATATCTTCATAGTATTATCCCACTGTGAACTACACCTAGTTTGATGACAAACTACTTGACACAAATGCCCTCTTTTGCTGCTAAAATAGCAGTCATATACTTAGCCTTTTGTTGTAGTATCTGTCACAATGTCTTAACTTGGAACTCATCCAAATCCATTATGGAACTCACTTTCCATTATATTGTGCCACCCTTAGTTTAGATTGAGATAAACTTAATTTGTACTTTGTGACAAAGCTAGTATCAATGTAGTACTTTTACAATGAACTAACCATCTATTTGTCACTTCTACAAATATTATACTCTTAGTTCTTCCAAAAGATCATAAGAATATCCTTACTATTGTCCAATGATCATCTTACGAATCATTCTGGTATATGCTCACAACATTTAGAGCATAGGACATATCTGGATTTGTACATATCACAGTATGATTGATATAAATACTCTTTGTGATTTCATACATCAAGTATCAATCTATACTTGATTATTTGTTTCACTTTACCAAATGTCAATACACTTGAATATATCATCAACATTGAACTCATTCAATCCTTTCTGTGCGACAAGAACCTCTCTTGTAGTTTCTATATTGAACTCATTCAATATCTTATCTATGTACTTCTGGCACAACCATATTAGCGTCTATTGATGCCAAATATTTGGGTTTTGCCTAAGTCTTTCATCGGGATGAAATTCTTAATATGTGTTAATAAAAGATACATTATTTCCAATCAGTTCACTTTAAGAGAGAACAACTGGCTCGATGGACTTGCCAGGGCCATGTAGGAAGCTCTTGCCCATTTGTGTGGACAGAGTATCAATCAGATCAAGGGTATCCGCTTTGAGTTTTGTCCAAGGCGTGATGCTATGGGACAGCCACTGGAAGCCCCATACCACCACGAGCTGAAGACTCAGTTGGACCACCTTAGCTTCATGATGTATGATCGTCAGCAAGAACTGGACAATGCCCGTGACTACTCCAACCACAAGTCCGCCATCGTTAGGACGAAGGATCAAACCATTGCCATTCTAGCAAAGGATCGCAAGTCTCGCCGCCGAAGGAGCGCATCATTGCCCATCTTCGCCACCGTATCTCAGATTTGGAGGAGACCATCCACGAGAGGGACATGCAGCTGAAGGAAAGGGATAATGCCGGAGAAGACCTTCATGGACACCCCTACTCCTATCTCAGCGATGATGATGATTTCCTGGAGGATCAAGCCATGGACTTCTTCACCGATGAGGAGGATTTCGCCTTCCTCAATGACGATGAGGATGATGACTACACCGACTCCGAGGAGTAGTATCACTTGAGCACTAGCGTTAGTGAGTTGTATTCGGTCCCATTGTATCGTAGTTTCCGGAATGGTTCTTAAAACCATCTGTTTACCTTTGTTGTGGTGTGTGTTTTATCGTGTGCTATGAATGAATGAATGAAAAGCAAGTTGCTAGAAAATCTGAGCCAAGATTTAAAAACTTTTCAAAGTCACTGAACCTTATAAATTTCCCTCTTTTCTCATGATCTATCTCAATCTTCAGATGCCTCGCGGAGGAAGTGGTTCATCCTCGGACCCGATGTCGCAGATGCTGCAAATGTTGGTTTCTGACCGCGAAGCTGAAAGAGCAGAACGTCAAGCCAACCTAGCCACCCTTTAGCACATAGCTCAAATGGCCAACAACAATCAAGGCCAAGGAAATCAGGACAACCATGGATCTAAGATCAAAAATTTCCAGAACACCAACCCACCTGTTTTCACTAAGTCATAGGAGCCCCTAGATGCAGATGATTGGCTGCAGACCATGGAAAACAACCTGGAAGTCACAGGAGTGGAAGCCAACGAGAAAGTTCTGTTCGCCACCGACTATCTAGCCGAAGATGCAAGAGCCTGGTGGAACAGCGTTCGTGCAATGACCGGAGGACATATGATGACCTAGGAGGAATTCAAGGTCAAGTTCAACAGAACCCATGTGCCACCGGGTTTGATCAATAGGATGAGAGATGAGTGCAGAGAACTGAAGCAAGGAAGGATGACCGTAGTGTAATACCGTGACAAATTCCTGTCATTATCTAGGTATGCCCCGGATGAGATCGCCACGGAAGCCAATAAGAAAGAAACATTCTTGAATGGTCTGCACGATGAAATGCAGACGGTGTTGGTCAATATCCCCTTTGCTGATATTGAAGCCCTCGTCGACTCTGCCATTCAGATGGAAGGAAAGATCAATCAAGCCAATGAGAACCGCAAGCGTCGCATGATGCATCAGCCAGGAACCCATCATACCCCAAAGTATCGCCCCAACCCATCTCCAGGATTTGCCCCGAGAACCAACAGACCCCTGATGATGTAGGGGTTCGTAGCATGGAAAACAAAAAATTTCTATCGCATACAAACAAACAAGCCAAGATCTATCTACTAGATTGTAGCAACGAGTCGATGGAATAACTTACCCTCGAAGATTCCAAAGCGGTTAACGAGAGCAGATTCTCGTGGGTGATGTAGTCGTACTCTTTCCGATCTCAAGATCGTGTAGACGATCCTTCCGGCGCCACGTTCCGGCAGCGCTCCCGCAGTCGGTCACACGTTCGGTACTCGACGAAGACCTTCCTCTCCCTTGTTCCAGCAGGCAGCGGAGGTTGTAGCATTCTCCTCGAGATTCCGGCAGCACAACGGCGTGGTACCGGAAGTAGAGGGGAGATCCCGCAGGGCTTCGCCTTAAGCCGGAGCGAGTATGGTGGAGTATGAGAGAGAACTATTAGTGGTCTAGGGTTTAGACACACCAATTAGAAGGCTCTAAACCGAAGGCTAGGGCAATTAGAAGCTCTAAACCAAAACGGCTCTAAACCGGAGATTAGAGGATAGGAACTTGTGTGTCTAGAGGAGGAGGCCCTGCCCCTCCTTTTATGGGTGGAAAGGGCCGGCGGCCAAGGGGAGGGAGGGGAGTCCCTCCCCAACTCGGCCTAGGTGGTGCGCCGGCTTGGAGAGGAGGGACTCCTCCCCCAAGTCGGTTTCAACCTCCTCTTGCTTATTTCCCTCAATTTCCTGTTTTAGCCGTTTGACTTTCAAACTGGCCATTTGACTTTTCTGTTTTAGGATTCAATTTAATCCTTTATTTGGAACAGCAAGAACACTTAGTACATGATGCAATCATTCCAATATGTAATGACACATTCATGTACCCCTCCCCTTTCCCGGAGTGCCGGACATTCCGGAACCTTCTAGAACATTCTCGATGAAAACACCGGAATCATTTCCGAAATCCGAAACGGGACTTTCCTTATATGAATCTTATTCTCCGGACCATTCCGGATCACCTCGTGATATCCCGGATCCCATCCGAGACTCCGAACAACATTCGGTCTCTTTCTCATAATACCATAACTACTCAAAACAACGTCGAATCCTTAAGTGTGTCTCCCTACGGTTCGTGAATTATGCAGACATGATCGAGACACTTCTCCGAACAATAACCAATAGAGGAATCTGGAAATTCATATGGCTCCCACATATTTCTACGATTACTTTGCGATCGAATGAACCACTTACATACGATACCAATTTCCCTTTGTCTCACGATAGTTTACTTATCCGAGGTTATGATCGTCGGTATCTCTGCATACCTAGTTCAACCTCGTTACCGATAAGTACTCTTTTCTCGTTCCCGTGATATGTGATCCCTTGTGAGCCAGTCACATGCTTGCAAGCCAATTGGATGACATTCCACCGAGAGGGCCCAGAGTATATCTATCCGTCATATGGATGGACAAATCCCACTCTTGATCCATGTGTTTCAACCAATACTTTCCGAACACTCAGTGCCACCTTTATAGCCACCCAGTTACGGTGTGGTGTTTGATGTCATCAAAGCATCCATCCGGTAAAGGTGATATGCATGATCTCATGGTCGAAGGAATTAGGTTACTATGTATCAGAAAGCATATAGCAATTGAACTATTGAAATGACTTGATCTTTATGCTACGCTTATCTATAGGAGTATGTCCACCATATCATTCTCCTAACGATATGATCCTGTTGTTAATAACATCTCTATGTTCATGATCAGGAAACCATGATCATAAATTAACCAACAAGCTAGTTTAACAAGAGGCTTTACTAGGGACTCTTATTTTAGTTTACAAATCACACAAGTATTAATGTTTCCGTTTAATACAATTATAGCATGGTATGTAAACATTTATCATAAGTGTGAAGATATGATAATAACCACTTTATTATTGCCTCTTGGGCATATCTCCAACACTCTCCCACTTGCACTAGAGTCAATAATCTAGTTTCAAACCTTTGTGTATTCAACACCTATGGCTTTCCAGTGTTGTATGTACACGATTGCTAGTGGTCAACTGATCTCCGGATCTGACACTTCCAGGTCCGTGTGTAATTGCATGTTTTTGCGTTTCTACGCATCACTCATTCTCTAATGAGATGGCTTTGTATAAATTTGGTCTTTCGGTGTGACCTTTAGCTCTTTGGGGTTAAAACATGTTGATAATATTGTCGCACAATATATCTTCATAGTATTATCCCACTGTGAACTACACCTAGTTTGATAACAAACTACTTGACACAAATGCCCTCTTTTGCTGCTATAGTAGCAGTCATACACTTAGCATTTTGTTGTAGTATCTGTCACAATGTCTTAACTTTGGAACTCATCCAAATCCATTATGGAACTTACTTTCCATTATATTGTGCCACCCTTAGTTTAGATTGAGATAAACTTAATTTGTACTTTGTGACAAAGCTAGTATCAATGTAGTACTTTTACAATGAACTAACCATCTATTTGTCACTTCTACAAATAATATACTCTTAGTTCTTCCAAAAGATCATAAGAATATCCTTACTATTGTCCAATGATCATCTTACGAATCATTCTGGTATATGCTCACAACATTTAGAGCATAGGACATATCTGGATTTGTACATATCACAGTATGATTGATATAAATACTCTTTGTGATTTCATACATCAAGTATCAATCTATACTTGAATCTTTGTTTCACTTACCAAATGTCAATACACTTGAATATATCATCAATATTGAACTCATTCAATCCTTTCTATGCGACAAGAACCTTTCTTGTAGTTTCTATATTGAACTCATTCAATATCTCGTCTATGTACTTCTGGCACAACCATATTAGCGTCTATTGATGCCAAATATTTGGGTTTTGCCTAAGTCTTTCATCGGGATGAAATTCTTAATATGTGTTAATAAAAGATACATTATTTCCAATCAACAATATGTCTTCCACATAATGTATTAGAAACATGTCTTAGCGCTCCCACTTAATTTCTTGCAAATGCAAGCATCTTCATCGTCTCTAATGAACTTTTAAACTCCTTTAACAGTTTCATCACAGTGAAGATTCCAACTCTGCGATGCTCACTTTAACCATTGAAGTTTGTATATGCTTTTAGCATCCTTTGAATTAACAAAACCCTATGGACCGTGTTATGCACACGTCCTAGGTAATAATTCTATTAGAAGAACTTGTTTTGTTTATACAACTACCATATAACAAATTATATGTAGTGGTTGCTACATTAATCCGTCTAGACTAAAATCGCTATGAAAGATCAAATCTTGTCATATACAACCTTTGAACATTGTTGTGAACTCTTTCCCAACATGTCGACTATTTCATAGATGTGAAACATCCATGTCTATTTCTTTATAGATCCAAATACGACTGTAAGGTCTTGTACCTTCCCAGAGGGTCTTTCAAGTTCAAATCTTGATCTCTCGTATATGGAACTATCACGGATTTTATGGCTTCAAGCCATTTTACGGAGTCAGGGCCCATCATCGCTTCTTTGCATGTAGTACGTTCATTATTCTCAAATAATGATTCAACCCTCAAATCTTGGTATTTGATTGTTTACTCGACCTACTTGGTTCAACAGAAACTTAGACCTTCATAACCACAACCTTTGAGGCACGTGAGCCATGAGCATTGTTGCTGCCTCCGGAACACTTTTCGGTGCTGCGCAACTTTGCACATATAGCTAAGGTTCTTTTAACCTTATCAAAGTTATATTGTCCTCCCACTTATCTCTTCACGAAAAATTCCTTCTCAAAGAAACTTGACGTTCTAAGTGACAAACACTTTTGTCTCCGGTGTTATGGAGGAATACTTAACAGTTTATACAAAGACAGGTTCATCCGACTTTGGTTGCACACATCTTTCTTATGCATAGCATACCAATGTTTAAGAAAGGACAACTTGGGTTTTATCCCAAACCATAACATATGTGTCATTTCAACGGATTATGATGAAGCTCTTTTCAGTGGAAAAACGGTAATCTCTAAAGCTTTTAATCTTTAAAATATAATGGAAGTTTTATGAATTACACCTTCGATCTTACCATGTCAAACAAGGTTTAATTACATATCTCGAACGCTCCATACTCTTATGGTGTTTTTCGGAAAAATGCAAATCCACGGAACGATTCCTTAAATCTTAGGTATTATGCTAAACTTGTAACTCAAATATCTACCTTTATGATCTTATCATAAACTATTTATATTCTTGTTACAATGATTTTGCACTTCATCTTGAAAGTCTTCGAACTTTTCAAATGTTTCATACTTCATCCTTATTAAGTAAATATTCATATATTCACTCAAATTTTGGAGAAAGCATATGAAGTTGAAATCCATCGCTCTTGACTACACATAATGGATTTCATACAACAATATGTACAAGTTCCAATAAGCTAGTCATTCGTTCCCTTTTGGCCTATGAACGAAGTTTTAATTATCTCTAGGAAAGTTTCACAAGCGTCATTTGATCAAAATCAAACAGACTCCAAAATTCCATCCATATGGAGTTTCTTCATGTTTTCTTTCCAATATAATTTAAACTGCGATGTCACTTCCTAAGTGATCTTTCAATCAATTTGTCTTTCGACATTTTTAGCACTAGTTTTATGGATGTGATTTCTCCAACGAGATTTGTGAATCATCCATCTTTTATGGATTACAGCAATTATTTTGAACAACCCTTTTGTTCTCATAATACCTGATAAAACAAATCTTGAAGGCAAGCTTTGATGTTTAACGAGCAACACAATAACCTTTTATTTGTTCTCGATGAACATCATCACATATTCTTTTGCTAGTTACTTAGGCCATTGTAGTTCATGAATTGTGTTGTTTCGTATGACGATTCACACCAACAAATTCAGTATCAAATACTTAAGAACCACATTGTTTAATAAGCAAAGAATATAGCCATAACATGTATATCATCTATATACTTAAACTGAACAATTCTAGTCTTTTCTTTTCTGCCATATATTTATGAGATTCTCTTTCAGTATTTCCTTTTCTGTTTGAAAGAATCTATCAACATCAATAGTGGAGTCATACATATGACACATAGTCCAAAGCGTGTATAGTTAAATACCAATGTCTTTGGACTTGCACTTTGAAGTAGATCACCATTATCAAATGTTTGGTGTTCTTTCAAATTCCTTTCTTTAGTAATCTCTTGCTGTAGTAAACATTTTACCTACATCAAATATTCACCCTCATCATGGATTTATCCATGATTAAGCTACTTTTAGCTTGTAACGGTGAATCGTGAGTATAATGTTGCTCTCCAAAACCTTTTGGAGGATTAGGACAACTAGTGTCTCCAACCTTTTGCAAATTATCATCAAATATGAGAACATGACTTTTGCCATATTATACTCTATCATGTTGCAACCAAAACTTTGTTTCAGATATCACAATATCTTCCACACATCATGGTTTCTGAAACAACTCTTTCAGATCCTAGATAACCTTGATATTAAGACAATCCTTTGAATATCAAGAATCATGGAGACAAACATGATATTTATATACTAACATTGGAATTGTTACTCTTGATTTAATACCAACTATTAAACTTCATGGAGTAATCAAAACTTACTGAAAGTTTGCAATAGGACTTTTAAACTTTAGATTAACACTTCAAAACAATACGATACCAGTTCGTAAAGTAACTAACCAGATTTCTATAGTTCTATCATCTCAATTATAACTAAGCGCAAGGTAGTAAACGGATGCCAATGACTACAACAACTATGCAAATTCACTTTGATTTAGTTTATGATAAATTGAGTTCTAATTAATAATTAAATTAATCTAGGTGAACTCCCACTCAAAACAATATCCCTCACATTGTTTTAGTGATCACATGAACCAAATCCACCACATCAAAACCGATCATCACGAGAGTTGATATAGCTTCAATGGCGAACAATCAACATGTTCATCATATCTACTATATGACTCATGCTCTACCTTTCGGTAATCCGTGTTCCTGAGGCCATGTCTGTACATGCTAGGCTCGTCAAGATCAAACCTTAGTTTCCGCATGAGCAAATCTGGCTTGCTCACGTTGTATACACTTGTAGAATCTAACACACCCGATCATCACGTGGTGCTTCGAAAAAACAAGCTTTAGCAACGGTGCTAACTAAGGGTGAACACTCCATGACTTGAAATTCATGTGCATGAGGGGTCATCTTATAATGCTACCTTCGTCTACTAAGCAATACAAGATGCATAAAGGATTAACATCACATGCAATTCATAATATGTGATATGATATGGCCTTTCTTCTTTGTGCTTCCGATCTCCATCTTCCAGCACGAACATGATCTCCATCATCACCGGCATTGCATCAAGGTCAATGATGCCTCTCCATGGTTGTCGTCCACCGGCTTCAACTATTACAACTACTTTGAATAGACACGCGGGTCTTAACAAAATTAAAGACAACCATATGGCTCCTGCCGGTTGCCAACTTACAATAAGGAACATTGCATACATCATATATAATCACAATCATGGCCATATCACATCACTGCACACCCCTGCAAAACAAAGTTAGACGCCTCTACTTTCTTTGCATATTTTAAGTGGTTTGGGGCTTTCAATAAGTGTCGTTCTAACTTACGAACAAGAACCACAACATTGATACTAGTATTGTTAATCACCCGTTGTAAATTGGATCTTAACTATGCTAGGAGAAACAGGCACCCGCAAAGCCACTTATGCAATACAAGTTGCATGTCAAGCGTGGAGCAAGTCTCATGAACGATGTCATGTAAGGTTAGCCCGGGCCGCTTCATCCCAACATACCGCAAGATGCAAAGTACACAAGAAGCAATCAACAATAAAAGCATCAACACCCACAATGACCATTGTGTTCTACTCGTGCAACAGATCTACATATAGACACGACTCTGATACCACTGTAGGGGTTCGTAGCATGGAAAACAAAAAATTTCTATCGCATACAAACAAACAAGACAAGATCTATCTATTAGATTGTAGCAACGAGTCGATGGAACAACTTACCCTCGAAGATTCCAAAGCGGTTAACGAGAGCAGATTCTTGTGGGTGATGTAGTCGTACTCTTTCCGATCTCAAGATCGCGTAGACGATCCTTCCGGCGCCATGTTCCGGCAGCGCTCCCGCAGTTGGTCACACGTTCGGTACTCGACGAAGACCTTCCTCTCCCTTGTTCCAGCAGGCAGTGGAGGTTGTAGCACTCTCCTCGTGATTCCGGCAGCACAACGGCGTGGTACCGGAAGTAGAGGGGAGATCCCGCAGGGCTTCGCCTTAAGCCGGAGCGAGTATGGTGGAGTATGAGAGAGAGCTATTAGTGGTCTAGAGTTTAGACACACCAATTAGAAGGCTCTAAACCGAAGGCTAGGGCAACTAGAAGCTCTAAACCAAAACGTCTCTAAACCGGAGATTAGAGGATAGGAACTTGTGTGTCTAGAGGAGGAGGCCCTACCCCTCCTTTTATAGGTGGGAGGGGCGGCCAAGGGGAGGGGAGTCCCTCCCCAAGTCGGCCTTGGTTGGCGCGCCGGCTTGGAGGGACTCCTCCCCC
This sequence comes from Avena sativa, assembly GCA_916181665.1. Lineage (NCBI taxonomy): Eukaryota > Viridiplantae > Streptophyta > Magnoliopsida > Poales > Poaceae > Avena > Avena sativa. Next base: position 46,522,876 of record OV702279.1, on the reverse strand, counting down.
AAGTCGGTTCCAACAACCTCTTGCTTGTTTCCCACAGTTTCCTGTTTTAGCCGTTTGACTTTTTCTGTTTGGGATTCAATTTAATCCTTTATTTGGAACAGCGAGAACACTTAGTACATGATGCAATCATTCCAATATGCAATGACACATTCATGTACCCTCCCCCCCCCCCCCCCGGAGTGCCGGACAATCCAGAACCTTCTAGAACATTCCCGATGAAAACACCGGAATCATTCCCGAACTCCGAAACGGGACTTTCCTTATATGAATCTTATTCTGCGGACCATTCCGGATCACCTCATGATATCCCGGATCCCATCCGAGACTCCGAACAACATTCGGTCTCTTTCTCATAATACCATAACTACTCAAACAACGTCGAATCCTTAAGTGTGTCTCCCTACGGTTCGTGAATTATGCGGACATGATCGAGACACTTCTCCGAACAATAACCAATAGAGGAATCTGGAAATTCATATGGCTCCCACATATTTCTACGATTACTTTGCGATCGAATGAACCACTTACATACGATACCAATTTCCCTTTGTCTCACGATAGTTTACTTATCCGAGGTTATGATCATCGGTATCTCTGCATACCTAGTTCAACCTCGTTACTGATAAGTACTCTTTTCTCGTTCCCGTGATATGTGATCCCTTGTGAGCCAGTCACATGCTTGCAAGCTAATTGGATGACATTTCACCGAGAGGGCCCAGAGTATATCTATCCGTCATATGGATGGACAAATCCCACTCTTGATCCATGTGTTTCAACCAATACTTTCTGAACACTCAATGCCACCTTTATGGCCACCCTGTTACGGTGTGGTGTTTGATGACATCAAAGCATCCATCCGGAAAAGGTGATATGCATGATCTCATGGTCGAAGGAATTAGGTTACTATGTATCAGAAAGCATATAGCAATTGAACTATTGAAATGACTTGATCTTTATGCTACGCTTATCTATAGGAGTATGTCCATCACATCATTCTCCTAATGATATGATCCTGTTGTTAATAACATCTCTATGTTCATGATCAGGAAACCATGATCATATATTAACCAACAAGCTAGTTTAACAAGAGGCTTTACTAGGGACTCTTATTTTAGTTTACAAATCACACAAGTATTAATGTTTCCGTTTAATACAATTATAGCATGGTATGTAAACATTTATCATAAGTGTGAAGATATGATAATAACCACTTTATTATTGCCTCTTGGGCATATCTCCAACAATTCCACGCACCGCATTCGCCTTCATACCGGCTGGCCTAGACCCCCATGATTTCTATAGGCGGCATAATATTGCACAAGGTACCTAGAGCAAACTCTTTGGTTCCGGCTTCAGACCGCAAGCCGGCCGTCGACCCGGCAAGAGCAAAAACTCAAAGTACACGTTGCAAGAAAATGCCAATGCAGAAAGCAAGGGCGCTTGGGCGAACCATTCGCGCCTACACGAGCAAAGCCAACAACAACGAACCGAAGTATCACGAGGCACGCCAACACAGCTGCTTCTTCGGTTCCGGCTGCAGACCGCAACCCGGTTGGCAGCCGGCAAGGGCAACACTCGAAAGGCCAATGCTCGCTGAGAAAAGGGGAGCTGCTAATGGCCCAAATCGAAGGGGCGTGCCTTTCCTTTCCTTTTACGTTCAGTCCCAACTAATGAATGAGCATATGCATAACGAAACTAACCCAAAGCAACGCTATGTCTCCCGCGACCCGAGCCACAACTTGGCAGGAAACGAGATGGCGAAAGATCTTCGATCCGGCTGGCTACCCCAGCCGGCCCGAACCTCGGGGACTACACCCAGTGGGCGCGCTCCTGCACACCCATAAACTCAAGTAAAGATGGTGAAAGATCTTCGACCCGGCTGTCTACCCCAGTCGGCCCAAACCTCGGGGACTACACCTAGTGGGCATGCTCCCGCGCACCCATAAGTTAAAGGCGAGACGACGAAAGAGCTTCGACCCAGCTGGCTACCCCAGCCGGCTCGAGTCTCAAAGACCACAAATGACGAGGGCGTAAAGATATAAGCGCTAGAGAAAAACAAAAAGGCAGAGTAAGCCCAAAGAATTGAAGAGACAACAAGCCATAAAGCTGAACACGAAGGTTCCGTGCAAATTTAGAATTTTATGAAAAAGTCAGCTAAATTGTAGCACCAACAAAAGGTCAGTTTAACAAATACACCCAGAATTCCGGGGATCAGGATTCTGGAGCCAGAGCGGCGGAGGGAGCATCAGCAGCAGGGACAGGAGCTGGACCGGCAGGAGCTGCACCAGCATCAGCTGCAGGAGTTTGGCTGGTGGAGGCAACGTCAGTAGGATTCCAGGGCGCCGGGACCCAGTGGAACGTCGGTGTCTCTCCGTGGGCGCTAAAGTCTCAGTCCAAGTCCATGTAGGTGCCAATGTTCACCCCACAGGACTGGAGCGCCGGAGTGCTGGCACGAAGGCCCTCATAGCTCGTCCCAAGACGGAAGCCACAAGTGAGCACGCTCAGATCAGCACCCGGGTACCACGACTTCACCAGGGCTAAAGCCATCTCCACTCCGCCTCGGGCATCCCATTCCTTCTGGATCTCCAGCACGTCGATGCCCTTGGACAAAGCAACATCCAAGATGGCAATGTCATGCAGATCGCCCATGTTCGGCCAGATGTAGTGGAAGAGGTTGTTAACAACGGCACGAAGGTCATTTCTCTCTTTCGCCAGCACCTTAACCAAATCAAGGGCGGTCAGGTCGCGGCCAGCCTCCTCCTTGGGCAGCTTCTCCAGAGCCATCTCGGTCGACTCAGGGTAATGAGCTGCAACAAAGGGCAGAGCTAAATAGTTAGACCAGATTCAACAAACCATGAGACAATGGAGGAAGGAAGCTGGAGAACTTACTGACATCTCCGAGATACTCTGGAGGTCCTGAGCCAGATCCGCCTCTCGGGAGCGGAGAATCTTGATCGTCTCCTCCTGTTGGGTGGAGATAGTCTCAAAATTCATCAGTGCCTCCGCCCAGATGTCAGCTGCTTTCTTGCCCCTCTCCACGCTAACCTCAAGCTGATGCTTGGTCGCGGCGAGTTGATCGAACTATGCCTATCGCGCCTTGTTCGACTCTTCTAGCCGAGCATCCTCGGCTTTGAGGCGCTCCACCTCCTTCTCCTTGTCCTGGATCATGGCTGTAGGAGGATACCCGATGGTCAACAAAAAACGGGAAAAGGGTGCCAATTGCCAAGAAAGATCTGAAGAAGCAATCTTACGGCCAAGATCCTGGGTATTCTTCACCGACTCCACAAAAGCTCTCTGCAGCAAGAAAAAAAAGCAACAGAACGACAAACTGGCTGGAAGAACAGAAAGGTTTTGTAGATAATGGCTTACCTCCATCAAGACAGATAAATTTTTGGCCTCACCAAGGCCCTTCTCCATTCCCTCAAAGGTGGCAAACCTGGTTGAGTGCGATGGGTGCCGCGCCCGAGAGCTGGGCGAGGATCGCACCCGGCGTCAACACAGCCGGAGGTGGCCCCGAGACGGTGACGACAACCTTGTCATCATTAGCAGCTGCACCGGAAGGCCCGGCCACCACCAACTCCCTCCCAGCTGGCGCGGAAGCACCCCGGCTGGCCGCCGCCTGTCGCAGCCGCCTGCGCGGCCCCAGCCTCCTCTGTCACCTCCGCGATCACGGGCCTGGCGGAGCTGCCTGGAGCATCGCTCTAGGCCGGGTTCACGCCAGCCCCAGGACGAAGGATGAGGGTCTCCAGGTCCTGCGCAGCCGCGAACAGCTGCCCCAACTATCGTGGGAATGGCCACGGTAGATGCTGCAATCGGCAGAGAGTAGTAGAATGAAGGGCAAGGAGGCCAGCCATCTGCGGTGCGAGATGAGGGCGGGGACACAAGGGTTTACCCAGGTTCTGCCCCCGGAGCGTAAATACCTACTCCTACTATATTGTATTATGGAGAGAGTACAAGGGCAAGCTCGACGACTAGGCAGCGAGTCGCTGGGGTGTATGATGGAACGTGTCCTCTATCCGTACCCTAGGGAGGTTTATATAGTCTCACCTCGCTAGGGTTTATATATCTACAGCCGAATTAATTAAGGATTCGGAGGGTTCTTGACCTAATCCGACTGGGCCTAGCTATGCTTCTGGGCCTCCAGCTTCTAGTCGCCTGAATCCTTGCCAAGTCTTGATCCAGTCGCCGTCCTGCAAGCCCACTTGCTGGCAGCTTGGGCCACTAGGAAACGTCCTGCAGGGTATACCCCGATCGGCATATCCCCATCAGTAGTCCCCGAGGCTGTCGTTGATTCGTCGCAGGTGTTTGTTGGCAGTCGGAGTATGCAAGTCCAATTCGGACGCCTAGTTGAATCGGCGGTGGACTCCCTGAATAAAAGAAAGAACTAGTCATTTTAGTCAAAATAAAGGCAACTAGTCGAATCGTAGCTTGGCGAATGGGTCGGCGAGTAGTCGAGTCACTGTTATGGTGATCAGGTTGGCGAATCGTCAAGTTGCTGAAGACAGCGAGTCGAGTAGACGAAGTTGAACTGTCAGCGCTGGTCAAACTAGCCGTTGGGTAATCCAACGGTAATATCGGCATAATTACCGCACGGTAACGGATCCCCGAAGATGGCGGGTAACAACCGCTATATAAGGAGAGTGACGGGTGAGGGATGAGCATTTCCCACACTTCCTCCGATCTCGCGCACTCCCAATCCTCCATTCCGTGCAGCGACCAGAGCGACCCAGAGTGACTCATAGCCCCAGATCCTCCAATCGATGGCGCCTCCGACGGAACCATGGGGCAGATCCAAGTGCATGAAGGTGTTGTTGAAATCATTCGAGGAGGCGGGGATCATCCACGCCGGGAGATGGCGCATATCCCCGTGGCTGGAGAGGTGATCCCAGATCCACGCGAGGGAGAGTGCATCTGCTTCACCGGCCACTTGGAGAGGGGGCTCGGATTCCCCACTTCCCTCTTCTTCCGCCGCTTCTGCGCCAACTATGGCATCCAACCGTCGGACCTAGGGCCACACAGCATCGAGCAGCTCGCCATCTTCGTGGCGTTTTGCGAGTGCTACCTGGGTTGGCGGCCGTATTTCCCCCTATGGCAAGATCTGTTACACGGGAGGATCGGACGTGAAGAGGCAGGAGGCCCGATGCTGGCCGCGAGCGTCCTTCTTTGATCTGATGCTGCCGCAGAAGGCGGCAAACGAATGGAAGAAGAGTTGGTTCTACGTGACCGAGTTGTCTCCAGCCGACGAAGTGGCGCTTCCGACGTATTCCACCGACCGGCCCGAGCCGCGTCGGCTCCAAGTCACCAAGCTCCCGCTGGACCAGCGGATGGTCGTCGACGAGATGTTGCAGATGATCCGCAATCTGAAGAGGAAGGGCCTCCAGATCATCAATTTGTAAAATTGCTAGTTTGGGCGGCGGCTGGTGCCTCTATCCAGTCGCGCCCAGTACATGTACGAGTACACGGGCAAGGACGACCCGACGAAGTCCTGTCAAGCCGAGTGGAGGCTCCAGGACTACACCTTGGCCCTGAAGAAGATCTTCGAGCGGAGTATCTTGACGCGAGGGTCGGTGTCGCCCCTTACACCGCGAAACGGCAAGCCCCAACGGTGAGTCCTTTATTTCTTGTGCACTTCGCAGTCGCTGTTTTGCATTCGCGGTCATGCTAATTTCGTTTTGCTGTTGCAGTTGTTCCAAGTGGTGGAAGGTTGGCTTCCACCCGCAGACGACGAGAACTCGAACTCGTCCGCCGAGGACGAGAGCGAGTCCTCGCTCGACAAGGGTGATGTCAGAAGTGATGGGAGCGGTGATGACGACGACGATGACGATGGTGGCGACGAGGCCGTATAAATCGCCTCACCATGGCCCACAAGACCCGCGGGCAGCATCAACACGAACTCGAGGCTAGCAGGAGCCTCGAGGCTCACGACGAAGGCGACGACAAGCTTCCCGAGCACACCTCGCAACGCAAAGCTACGCCATCAAAGAAGAAACCACCGCCACTGAAGAAGAAGAAGTCGGTGTCACCACCTCGCTTCGCGAGTAGCTCCGACACCACCAGCGCAGCCGAGGAAGCTAGGGCCGACACGCTGGCGCACGCGACCGCGGCGGCCGGCGTGACCATTGTGGAAGGAGAGATGTCGTTGGCATCGCTACCGCCACCTTTCGTCCCAGTCACCGGGCTCGCGGCCGCTCTAGCCGCGGGGACCTCGCCACCGAGGGGAGCTCCCATGGATATCGCCGTTGATCCTCCTGTCGCGGCCTCATCCTTGAAGAAGCCGACGGTGTCTTGGGCACAGAGTGTGTTCGAGACGGGCCTTAGTCGGAAACTGGGGCCGGAGTTGGAGAAGCCGGCTAGTATTCGTACTGGCCTAAGTTTTATTCCAGTCGCCAAGTGAGTATTTCTAATCCTTTCATTTATCCACTCGATTCATGTTCGACTAGCGAATTTACTAACGGCAGTGTTCTGCACAATTGGAGTGAAGAAGATAGGTCACCCTTTGGTGGCCAAGGTTCCATTGGGTGCCGCGGAGGCACTAGTCGACCCTTCGAAGAAGAGGAAGGGTGACGAGGTTGAGGCGCCTGCTGACGGTGCAAAGAAAGCAAAGGGCGACGAGGTCATCACGATTTCGGACGAGCCGGCAGTTGCCCCGAGCGAGGCTCCAGCTACAGTGGGCGCGGCTCCAAAGGCCACGGTGGACACGGAGTCGCAGCGGGAAGAGCCCGTAGCCTCGGTTGGGGCGACAGGCCCACCATCGATTGGTGCGGGAGCCGCGGTGGCGATGTTCCCTCTCTTTGTAGCGAAGGCCTCCGTGGCGAGTGCATCGGTACCATCGAGCCGGTTGCCCGAGGTCGTCGGCACGGAGGTCGAGCAGCATCACGGGCGTACTCCAATCGTGCTCCCATCGGTGGATGCAATGGATCTTCACGGCATGCTAGGCACCGCCATCCAGGTATGCCCAGTCCCCGAGGATCGGGCCACTGAATTTCAGTGGTCGGATTCTTATTGTTTTTTGGAGTCCAGTCCCCGAGTGTCTAGTCGCTGAATTTCAGTGGCTAGGCACTTAGGATTTGTTTGCTGTCCAGTCCCCGAGTGGCTATTCGCTGAATTTCAGCGGCTAGGCACTTAGGATTTTTTCGCTGTCTAGTCCCCGAGTGGCTAGTCGCTGAATTTCAGCAGCTAGGAACTTAGGTTTTTCGTTGCTGATGTTTCCATTATTGCGCAGGGCCTGCAACGCGAGTCGGTGGAACAACTTGCCGCCAGGGAGCGTGTGGAGAGGGAGCTCCTCGTTGTCCGGGAAACGAACGAGCAGCTTCGAGCGACTACTGGTGAGTGGCTGTCGTGCTTGATGCTGGTCATAAGCCTTGTTCTTCTCGTATTCATGGTTTTGTTGATGCAGAGGATAGCACAGCCACGGTGGAGAAGGATCGTCAGGGCCTGGTCCCGACGAGTGAACTGACGGCTGCACAGTCGTCCTTGAGCGCCTCGGAGAAGCGAATCGCCGACCTGGAGCAGGAGCTTAAGGAGGCAAAGGCGGAAGCGACCTCGGCGGATGGGAGGGCCAAGGCAGCTTTTGCTTCTGCTGCTGAGGAGCGGAAGATGTCAGATGCGCTCGTTGCGGGGCTGCAGGACGACCTCTCCGGTCTTCAGGACTTCATCACGGAGCACTGTCGCCTGTTGATTGGTGAGTTTTTCTTTGGCGAGTCCCCGAGCATGCGGGTCGCGTTGTTTTTCTGGAGCTTCTCTTATTATTTGCTTGTATCTTGCAGGAAGGATTACTGATGATGCCGAAGAGGCACAGTCGTAAGACGCGCGGCAATGCGTCACCACACTGGTGGATTCTGTCGTGCTGTCAGCGACCTGCATCCGGGCGTATCTGCAGGAAATCTCGCCCACGGAGGTGATCCCCAGCGACCTCGTCGAGGTCTGGCGCTACTTGGAGAAGGCCCCGGCTATGGTTGAGTTCATGACGCGGTCTGCCTTTCGTCGTGGTGTGGCGACTGCGCTGAGCCTTGGGCTCGCGCACTTCCCTGGTGATATCGACCTCGACGACGTCACGAGCGGGTATCCTTCGTCGACGGGTGCGTTCGAGATTGCCGAAGTACTGAAGCTGACCGAGCGGGCTGCGGTGTACGCCGACCGGGTGTGGGCGATGGGCAACCTCATTCCGTACCAGGAAATGGTCGTCGCCCCGAACGACCCCAAACCAGCGCACCGCGACTTCAAGGTAGAGCAGCCATTCCGAGCAGCCATGGCGGGTGAACTCACGACGTACCCGTCAAACCCGTGGATTCCTTTTATCCGCTGTCGCAAGAGTGGTGGCGCCTCATCGTCGAAGCCTGTGGAGTACAATAGTTTGCTGATCGGCGTTAATTAGAATAAGTATGTAACTGCCCTTGTAAGCGAACAAATTTGCTGCTTGAAGGAATGCGAGGATGCTTTTGTCAATGTTTTGCAGTTTGATTGTTGGTTGTGCGAGTCCCCAAGCGCGTCCTTCCTTTTATGGGGTTGACCTTGTTTTTTATGGGTGTTGTTTGAACTGTTAGTAAGTTAAGGTCGACTCGCCATGGCTTGGAAAGCCAGTCACATGGCGACTCCAAGGGGTGCTCTATACTTAGCCGTTTTCCCGGGCGCAAACAGGGTCGGGTGGCCGAGTCCCCGAGCGTGGTACTTGGCGGTTCAAGTCGCATGCCCGAGAGTAACACCCTCAGAATCAACCCTATGCAAGTTTCAGCGATTTCCGCGAAACCCGCATAGAAACGATTCAAAGGCGCCCACTAGGCACTTGCGTGCGGGTGGAAAATGAAGTAATATCATTATGCAATAGTCCACGACGGAACCCACAGAACATATATATGCAACAGGTCCACCGACAGGGGGTAGCGGGTCCACCGACAGGGGGTAGCGGGTCCACCTCATGCTCAACGCAGCTGGGTGACACTTGGCGGATCCAGGGAAGGTGGATGGAAAAAGGGAAATTGGAGGGGCCTTTTTGCAAAGTGTCCTGGCACACGCTGACTGAACGAAGAACAGGTTTGATCGGTTCGTTTTGGGTTCGTTTTGGGCTAGCTGATCCAATATTCTCAAGATGATGGCGAGCAATCCGCTGTGATTCTCGGTATTCAACAAAAGGAAAAATTGTACAGGGGACTCAGGTCTACAAGTTTTATTTAGGGTGTTTCTTCGGAGGAAGGACGCAGCATTCGGTCCACTGCGAAGAACACAGACAAAAATCACGCGAAAATGCTGACGAAACTGATACGGACCTGACGTACGACTGCACGTCGGGGATGATTTTGGAGCATGATTGCGATCTCGTTACTCGACCGATTTGGGCTTGTAGATACTCAAATCGAAGAGGGGATCTAGGGCTATGCAACGGTGTAAATAACGCTGCCTGAGGATGGCTGTGCGCGAAGCGAGTTCGCAACGAAGGGCGGCGGAAAACAGACTGATGCACGCGTTGTGGATGCTGCTTGCGGCGAGCGGCTGCTGTCTGAGAGCACGCGTCGGGGCGAGCGCGGCAGAGGCTAGGCGGCGACTGCAGCGAAGCGGTAGGGTAGACGGTGAACGGTGTAGGGAGGTGAAGCTCACCGAAGAAGCGGACGACGAGGGCGACGGTGGCGAGCATGGCAAGGACGTCCGAGACGACGAGACGCGGCTAGCGACGTGGGAACGCGCGACCTTGGCATCCAGGGCTTCCTCCTCGCGTCCTGGGGCTCGGGCGGCGTCGGCGAGCTCCAGCAACTCGAAAAGATCCTCCTTGCTTGCTAGCTCCAACGACGGAAGTGTTCAGCGGCGAGGCTCGGAGGAAGGCGACGCCATGATGCGGTGATGAGGTCGCTTTTTGGAGGAGAAGAAGAAAGAAAGAAGGGGATACGATCTGGTTGATTTGGCTTGGTGGTGCTGCTGCTTTAAGGAGGAAGAGAGAGCCCAGCTAGAGAGATGAGGGGAAAAGGCAAAGAGATGAGGGGAGAGGGGTCACGCAGGAGGCATGGGTGCTGGGCTAGGCAGCTGGAGCATGTGCAGGCAAGAAGGATGATGTACAGGAGCGGGTGGTTGAGTCTCTTTGCTGCTGGTCGGATTTGATTGGATGACTGTTGGCTACATGGATTCCAGCTTAGATAGGTCATATAGTCAGTGAAAGATTAGATAGATATAAAAGGGATATAAAAGAATTTAGATAGATGGAGAAAAATGCCAAGATATATGTCGCCTAAAAGGATCGACATGAAGATGATTCATGCATGATTTCTAGATGCAGATATGGCAAGAAGGTGGTATTGAACTTAGATTTAGTGTATGCTAGTCCCTTATATTTACACAAGATTCTTTAATCGAATTCAAACACAAAACCTCATTGACCAAATAGAAGAAGAAGGACTAGAATGTGTTTCTCCTTGCATGGGCCATGCACATAGCATTTTGTGGAAACAAAAATAGACATATGAATGTGAGCATGTAGATAAATAAGTGGATCCATCCCAACACACATGAGCTATATTTAAACACCAACTAGAATTGCAATGGCTCATATATAATTAGGATGGTGGAATTGTAAGATGATGGCAAGGAAAGATGGTGGAGTTAATAAAAGATATGCCCCCAACTCAACTTGGACATTAAGCAATATATCAAGAACCAACTACAATTTATCAAGAGCCAAAACACAAGTAACACAATATATAATGTATATGGGATAAGAACCAAATAGAGAGGTTTTTATATGATGCTCAAATGCAAGGTGGCATGATGACATGAGTATGATACCATGATGATGCACAAAACAAAAACACCAAGCGATTTTCTAGTAGTGGTTTTACCCGGGGTGCTACACCGAGGTAGGTGAGGATGGGGCGCGTTGTTTTGGCGCGTCACTCCACCTGATCCATAGGACCAGTCACGTGGCGAGTCCAGGACGCGCTCTCATACTTGGCGTCTCCGCTCGTCACTCAAGATTGGACTGGCGTCAGTCCCCGAGCATGGTACTTAGCTGTTCGAGTCGCTGCGCCAAGGATGTGGGGGATTGGGTCGCTGTGGGAAGCGAATGTGGTTGTCGTGACTCGGAAAGCCAGTCGGGCAAGGCGACTCCGATGGGCACCGGGTTGGCTTTTTTCGTGGACGGTGCGAGGCCTGAAATTTTTGGTGCCCTCGTACCGCACTATTTGGCTGTGTCGGTCGCGTGACCAAGGGTTGACTTTCGCGATTAGCGTAGAGTTGCTATTACGAGTGCGAGAGGCACAAGGTATGGAGAGTGGACACAATTTGTGCAAATCGATCATCTTTATTTCATAGCGGGTAGGAGGTACATGTCTGGAGTTCTAGGTGTAGAACTTCCGTAGGAGATTTACATTCCATGGGCGCTTGACGTCGAGTTTTCCGCCGCCTCGGATGTCGGTGAGGTAGTACGCGTAGTGGGGCGCTACCATGAATTTGGCGAACGCCTAACGCCCCAGGACGTAGTGGTAGGGGCTGTTGAAAGGCACCAGCTCGAAGAAGATCCGCTCGGTGCGGAAGTTCGCCGGTGTGCCGAAGGTGACTGGCAACGTCACCTTGCCGATCGGGTACGCCTTCCGACCGGGGATGATGCCGTGGAAGGTGGTGTAGGTCGTCTCGATCATCGACTGCGGGAGCCACAGTCGCCTGAACGTGTCCAGGTACATAATATTGATGGAGCTGCCGCCTTCCATTAGCGTCTTGGGGAGCCAGTAGTCCCCCACCTTGTGCTTGACCACCAGGGCGACTCGACCCGGATATTCGATCCGTGGAGAGTGGTCTTCGCGGCTCCAGGTGATTTTTTGCTCGGACCAATTGAGGAACAAGGGGATGTCGACCTGGGGCACCGCATTGACGGCGACGGCGCGGGCGATGACCGTCTTCTCGCGCTTTGAGTTGAAGCCGGTGTAGGTGTGAAGCGAGACGACGTCGTTGCCGAATTTCCCACCGTTTGGCGGGTGGTTGTCGGGGTCTTCCCTTGCACGCCGTGCCTTCTCGATCTCCCTCAGGGAGTGGCAGTCGGCTGTCGTGTGCATGGCGGGTTTCCCCTCCCTGCTTTGGAACACACAGGGCTGGTTAAGGAGAGCCGCAGGGTCGAACCCCGGCTTTGCCTTGTAGTTGGCGTCGTCGCGACGCTGGCCTCCGTCGCGGCGAAAGCTCTTGGGCTCGCGTGGAGCGTACCCGGCGTTGGCGATGAAGTTGACTCGCCCGTCACCGCGGTGCTTGCCGGTGAGGCGAGTGTTGCTGTATCGTAGCTCGGGTCATCTCCCGTTGTCGTGGCCGCTCATGCGGCGATTCCCTCCTGACTCATCGTCGGTTTCTTGGTTTGGGTCCTCCTCCGCGTATCGCTTTGCGATTTTGAGGAGGTCTGGTATGTTGTCGAGTGTTTTGTACAGCCGCTTGAGTTTGGCGACCAAGGGCTCGTAGCGGCACGAGGTCTTGAAGAAGTGGATCGTGGTGTCCGGGTGGATTCCGGCCGCGTTGTACCACAGGTCTTGCCACCATTGGACCCAGCTGCGGGTCGAATCGCGGGGTCTTTGTACGCATCGCTCCAGGTCCTCGATGGTGGTGGCGCGGGTGTAGGAGCCCTCGAAGTGCCTGACGAAGGATCGCGCATTTCCTCCCAGGAGTCGATGATGTCTGCGGGGAGGGTGTTGATCCATTGCCAGCACGCTCCCTCCATCATCAGGGGGAGGTAGCGAGCGGCGAGCAGGTCGGTGTGGCCGGCGATTCCCATCGCCATGAGGTATGTGTCTAGCCACACAAAAGGGTCGTACAAGGGGGTCGTACTTATCTATCTCCTTCGGCGCCTTGAAGTTCGCCGGGTATTTTTCGCCTCGGATCATCGGTCCGAAGCACTAGGGCCCGACTCGGCTTAGCGATCCCCTTGGTTCGCCATCGGGCGGTTGGTTCACGCGTCGAATGGCTGCCCGTTGGCGGCGACGAAGTTGTTTGCCGGTCGCGGGTCGTTGGTGGAGAGTGTCGCATGCACGGGTCGGTGTTGGAGCTGTAGGGGCTCGAGTGGTGGGCAGTTGAGGGTGTTTTGCCACCATTGGGTGGCCCCTCGAGGCCGCCCTGCTGCCTGAAGAATGCGAGTACATGCGACCCTGTAAGTCGGCTCCCGCGTTTTGTTGCTCAACAACCTTGGCAAGTAGAGCCTTGGCGTACTGGATCTGCAGGGTGCCTTCCCGGTCACGTTGATGTTGTCGACCACGGCTCAGCTCGCAACGACGTTGTCCATCGGGGTGTAGAATAGCGGGAGGCCATTCGTGTCTCGCTCCCGCGAGGAGACCAGGATTCTTGGCTGATCCTGGGGGGCGTGCGACCGGGTGGTGGGGGGGCGTCGTTGGCCGTCACGCCTAGTGGTGGCCGGGATCTCCCTCCTGGCGGCACGTTCTCGCAGATCGCGCGCTCGGCTATGCGGGCCGGGTCGTTTTCATCATCGAAGTTCAGGGCGTGGCCCTGAACGGTGGGGTTCAGGCGTGACCTGATGCGGAGTTGGTGGTAGCGCGAAAGCTCCTGCGCCGTCACCTGCTCGAGACGAAATTTTTCGCGCTCAGCTTGTTCCTTGCGGACCGCCTCCTCCAACCGTAGGCGGAGTTCCTCGACCTCCGTCGCCGTCGCGGTCGGCGGGATCGGTGTGGAGAAGGGGTCTGGCGAGGCGTTCGTGCCATTCACCATGTAGGTCGTGATGTTGCGACCAGATCCGACATGGACGTCGCCGGAGTTCTCCGACCCGGAGTCAAAGTCGAAGATCCCAAGAATGGAGGGGTCCTCTAAGTCTCCCACGTTGGAGACCTGGGTGATGGAGCCCGCGGGTGACATGGTGACGATGGATCCGGCGGCCGATGCCGGGGTTGCCTAGTCAGCGTCATCATTGAGGGCCGCGTCGTTCGCGACCACGGTGGTTTCGGCCACGTTGCTGTTGGCCGAGTCGTACTCAGAGGCGAGGCGGTGGATGGTGCGGACCTAACTCTCAGAGAGCCGGTCACGTGGTGGCGACTCGCGGATGCGGTCCGAGTACTCCGAGACGATTATGTCGGTGAAGCCGACGAACAGGCTGATCGTGCCGACCGGCATGATCACGCTGTGCGTGACGGGGAGCGCCGCCGGGACGTAGCTGCTCGGCAAGATCCAGAGGATCTCCCCGATCGCGATCATGCGGCCAGTGGCAATCGTCTCGTTGATGGGCAGATTGGATCTCGCCGCAGAACACAGGCCTGACCGGCTAGGCCCCACGGTGGGCGCCACTGTCGTGGGAATGGCCATGGCAGATGCTGCAATCGGCAGCGAGTAGTAGAACGGAGGGCAAGGGCGGACAACCATCTGCGGTGCGAGATGAGGGCGGGGACACAAGGGTTTACCCAGGTTCGCCCCCCGGAGGGTAAAACCTACTCCTGCTAGATTGTATTATGGAGAGAGTACAAGGGAGAGCTCGACGACTAGGCGGCGAGTCGCGGGGGTGTATGATGGAACGTGTCCTCTATGCGTACCCTAGGGAGGTTTATATAGTCTCACCTTCCTAGGGTTTACAGATCTACTACCAGATTAGTTAAGGATTCGGAGGGTTCTTGACCTAATACGAATGGGCCTAGCTACGCTTCTGGGCCTCCAGCTTCCAGTCACCTGAGTCCTTGCCAAGTCTTGATCCAGTCGCCGTCCTGCAAGCCCACTCGCTGGCACCTTGGGCCAGTAGGAAACGTCCTGCTGGGTATACCCCGGTCGGCATATCCCCATCACCAACCGCGAAGACACGGGCGACTGGTACAGCAACCCGGTGGTCGGGGAGCCTTGAGGGTCCCTGGGCGGAGACGGCGCGGCTGGCGCAGCCGGGTCGAACGCAGCCGGTGCGGGTGCAGCCGGCGACCTCACCACCTCCTCAACCGGCGGAGGAGGGGGAGGAGCAACGACGGAAGCGCCACCATCGCCAAGTGACATCGCCTCGCTGCATAGAGTTAATAATAAGAGAAAGCACAAGCAGAGCCACAAAACGACAAGGAAACGCAAGGAGGATACTAACTCAACGACGGACGGCGGATCAACGACTTGACGCCCACGACGCGTCTTTTTTGTTCAACTAGAGCGGGAGCGGCAACAGGCGCCGCCCTCTTTCCCCGGGATTTCGCCGTGGGTTTATCTCGGCCACCCTCCTCGTCGGTGACATCGACTGCAACAGAAACAAAGCATAAAACCACAACCTCGTGAGCCAGGACGAGAGAAGGAGCTACAACCGGCAACTTACCATGAGGATCCGAGGGGCCATCGTCCGCCCGGACGGGAAACCCTTTGGGCTCCGTCTGGGAGTACTTCTTCGGCTTCCTGTCCGCCAAGAAGGACGGAAGCGAGAGGTCACCCATACCATCTTCGGCTAGCTGCGCTGTGAACAACTACTCAAAAAGGGGAGCATAAGGCACCCAAGGAAAACTAACAACGATGAAGAATAAAATGCAAGATAATCAGAGGGCAACTCACCCAGGGCGGCAGGCGGCCGCGTTGGTACGGTGGGAGGAGTACGCCCAGTCCCAGAACTTGGAGATCATGGAGACCCAGTTCCACAGGTCCTGATAGGGCACCTCCTTCCGCGACGTCCTCGTCGGATCATCGGCGGTTGATATATGTCACATCTTGTGTGACCGCTTCTACAGCGGAAGCACGCGACGCACCATCCACGACAGCGTGATGTCCCGGGCGGTGAGCCTCTCCGTCTCCACCATCGCCTCCACCCGGGTGGCCATCCGGTCGAGGTCCGCCAAGGCGCCCATACCTTTCGTCGACCAGCCCTTCTGCGTTGAGGGCAAGTTGGCGAAAGGCGGAAGGCAGATCCGGTCCACCTATGTGGCGTTGATCACATAAAAATATGAGCGTTGACACAGCTTGACGGTGTCGGGAAGCTCGAACCGTGGCATTGGCGAGGATGACTGCGGGTAGATGGCGCAGCAACGTATCTGCATCCGCAGACCGCCCTTGGAGGTGTTTTGGGCCTTGAAATGGAAGAACTTGAGGAAGTTCGCCACCTCGGGCCACACCCCAAGGTACGACTCGTAGTAAGCCGCGTGGTGTGACGGCTGCACGATGGCGTTGGCGCCCAGATGATGGATCTGGAGGTCGAAGAAGACAAAGAGTTGGAGGAGGAAGGGGTTGACGAGAAGACCGAAGCCGCGGGCGAAGTGCGCGAGGAAGACGACGCGCTCCCCTAGCCGAGGGTCCGGCACCCGCTCTCCCTACGGCACGAGCCGATGCTTCACAAGCATCAACGAGGGAAGAAATCTCCTCCATCGGTAATTGTTGACAAGCTCGTCGGTCACGAATGACCCACACCAACCGCCGCGCTACTCCGGCAACATCTCAATAGAAGAGGTGGCCGTGGTGAACGCTGTGCTGTGACTACGGTGGTGGCAAGGAGAAGGGGCGCAATGAGCAAGGTGCGCTGGAGTACGAGGAGAAGATGAGCCGGAGGACGGAGAAGTGTGTGCATCGTTCCCCCTTGGGGCTCTATTTATCCCCACGGGTGGTTCCACCGCCTCCTCGGCTCCCGCACGAGGCGTGCCATCAAGGCGCCACGACCGCATGACGTTACGGCTTCAGATCCTTTGCGCCACCATAATCTCCACAGAAGATCCAAGAGAGTTACCAGGAGACAAGGCGTGCGCGCTCGCCCCGAGAAACCAATGCGGCAAGTTGCGTGCGCAGTTGCCAAAAAACTGACGCAGCGACACGGAAGTCCAACTGATGCGACGTGCGCCAGAGCAGCAGTCGTGGGTGACGACATCAACAGTGTCATCAAGCCAACGTTTCGTCTTCAGCTTCGCCAGACGGTCCCTGCCTTCGCTGTTTACACCCAGTGGGCAACCATCGATTCCGTAGCTGGTTAAATCTAGTCGGAAAGCAAAAGCAAAAGTTGCAGCCGGATGCGGTAAAGCAATCACTTCAAAACGAAAAAAGAGCACGCAAGATCTTACCCACCGGCCAAACCCATACGTGCTCGGGGACTAGTGTCGGGGGGATAACTCCCGGGTGGGGAAAGCCAAGCACAAGTAGGCCGGCTCTAGAAGGAACAGGTCGTTTGGCCCTAAAGAAGGATGACTCCAGCTGGTTGGCTAACCCCAGGGCTTATAACCTTCCCGGCTGGCCCATCTAGCCGGTATCCAGAAGAACCGGCTAGGTGGCCGCTTCCACCCGGCTCACCTCGGATTCGATGGAGAGCATGGAGGGGCTGACGCTCCTTGTGGGGTACGCCTCTGGCTCTCCCTCGTCATCAAGCAAGCTAGCGTGTCGTCATGACCAGTGCTACACGACGAAGACAAAGCAAAGCGGTCGGCTGACTGGTAAAAGCAGCCTGGGTGACCGTTAAAGCAAGGGTGACGCCCCAAAGGAAGCTTGGGTGACCGCTAAAGAAGAAGGTGACACTAAAGGAAGGGCGGACTGGGTCCTGGCCCATCGGCTGGGCCCTGCAGCCGTCCCTGTCCTATAAACCCATATCCAAACAGTAAACCCTAGGGCCCGATTTGTAATCTGCCCCCAGACCAGTATATAAGGGAGGGCAGAGCTGGGGTTATAGTAAAGGGGAACAACAAAAGGATAGAAGTGTTAGTACCAAGTTCCCATCTTCCTCTAGCACTCGATAGTTGCTAAGGAAACAACTCAAGGAGCATCTGTACAGGGCATTTGCTCCCTCATATAGTTCATCTTGCAGGAGTAGGGGTGTTACCTCGCCGAGAGGGCCCCGAACCTGGGTACGTCGCTGTGTTTGCAGTTCACCATGCCCAACCCGTTGCGTGAGCCACCGAATGCATCCGAGTGACCCTTCTTTTCCATCCCCGATGGCACTGCCGTGTTCCACACCATGACACTATAGGAGGGTGTCCATCATATCATTATCCTAATGACATGATCTTGTTATTAATAACATCTAATGTTCATGATCAGGAAACCATGATCATCTATTAATCAACAAGCTAGTTTAACAAGAGGCTTACTAGGGACTGTTTTATGTTTACAAAACACACAAGTATTACTGTTTCCGGTTAATACAATTATAGCATGGGATGTAAACATTTATCATAAACACAAAGATATAATAATAACCATTTTATTATTGCTTCTTCGGCATGTCTGCAACATTCTAGACTTCTGACCAAACTTTAACTCAACATGGACTTACGGTACTACACGGAAACAACAAGGAAGGAAAGGAAAAAATAAAACTAGGAAATACAAGTCTACTCGGACTCGTGCCGCAGCAGGAAAAGTGACCATATTCGTGTCGCGGTAGGAAGGCGGTGGCGGAGTGTAGGGTTTATGGTGGCGGTGGAATATGGTAGTGGATGTATGGAAATGGTGGAGATCTGTGAACGTGGCAGCGGTGACTAATGTGACCAGAACTCGAAACTCTAAGGGACTAGACACTAAGACCAGCAACTCGATGCGACTATACATACACAAATTCAACGATGCAAAAACTGAAAAGATAATGCAAGGAGGAGATCGGTGATGGGATAGATCTAACTCTAACTGTGTTTTTGGCTTTTTCGTGGGTTATAGGTAAAAAAATATATACTATGCAAACAGTAGATCTCACCGAGCAACCTGAAATATGATACCACTTGATAGGCAAAGGTGTCCAATCTTTCGATGATATGGTGATAGTCGATTTGGGTGGAGTTTGTGCTTGACGATCTCACTACACGTGCAAGCACGAGCGCCAATGCAATCGCTAGGCCAATCTCCTGGAGGTTATCGATCTTGCAGAAGCACGATTAGCCTGACCAGCGAGGGTCTTAATTCCTTCTTGAAATCTAGAACAAGTAAGAACTAATATTGCAATCAAGATATTGCGGATTGAGATGAAAGCTTTATTGAAAAAGGTGGGATCATGTATAGGTGCAAAGTATAAGAGGCCTTTGCGACACTCGAGCCTTGGCGCAGTTGGGACGATGGCTAACTTTTAGTCTAAACAAAATCGGAGTCTAAAGTGATGGCTATGGGGGGTATAGGAGGAAAAGGTGGGATTTCGGCCAGCCATAGAGGTGGGGGCCAAAACCAACCCTAGAAGTCCATTTCTCCTCAAATACGGACTCTAAAAAGTGGCTATTTTAATTCCTGCGAAAATTACATGGGCCTGGCCCAAAATAAAGATGTCCCATCACCAAATTAAGCTATGGACGAATTTATGAAGTAATATCCTTGAATATTTCTTCCAAGCCTTCTATCTTCATTATGGTGGCTTCAAAGTTCTAAAATCTCCAATCATGGCGTCTTCTTCAATCCTCACATGCTTGCTACCATCTCCATGCATGATCATGCTCCGATGCTTGTCCCTCTTGTCCATGCTTGGTCCATCATTCCTAAGAGTAACAAACACATCTGATTTAGGAAGCATCATATTCTCATGTATACGAGGAATAGTTCCAAGAAACGAAAGTACCTGATAGTTAAGTTGCTTGGCACTAGCTCGAGTGATAGGTCCTTGTATTTATGTAGTTGTAGGTACATCAGTTGTATCAATAGATGGGATGTCCTCATCACTTGGTGGTGCATGATGTATGATTGGTTGTCATCGCTTCCGTACCTGTAGAAGACATTGATTTGCAAACCAGTGAAGTCCAGGGGTCTTGTTCTGGGTATGATTCTCCCTTCCTGATTCCAGAGTAGACGCTTTCCTCGGATTTGTCTGGAATGATGCTTGATGAACTTGGGTTGTGCTGCAATGTTAACTGTGAGTCTGACCTGAAAGAGAGGTCGTTGTATAGATCATCCAAATCTTCCAGATCTGTGGACTTTCCACGGCTTTCATCGATGTCTGTTGGGTTGGTTGTGGCCTTTCCTGTTGAGCCGATGGAGGATGCGGGTGTTAACATGGGTGATGCAGGCGTGGCCAACGGGTACGAGTAGATCGGAGCCGAAAGGCAGAGATTCTCAGATTCTCCCATGTGAAAGTGGAAACTTCCGATCATGAGATCGGTCTCCTTGTTGAAATCTACGAGAGCCGATAAAGGGGTAGGCGGGCGTGGATCAGCGAGATCATAATAGACCTCGCCAACCTTGATCGTCGGGTTGTTGCTTAGTGAAGGGGAAGCCGCCGAATCCATGATTACAATGCTCAGAGTTCCCACAGACAGCGCCAATTGACGAGGGATAACCCCGACAATGCCCATGGTTATGGACTTAGGGTTTTGTGGAAAATAGAGCGTTGGGGATTTCGATGGCTGATCAGACAAACAAGGGAGTCAATGTAGTCTGATTATGATGAAAAGCTCGGTTACAAAGTCACTGGTTTGCTAGTTGCGATCTAGATCATGGCGGATTGCTGGAAAACTAAGGTGCCCTCTTCATCAGGTCCTCTCAGTCTTTATATGAGAAGCTGGGTCCTGAAGCCGTATCCAGAGAGGTTACATATTTACAAGTACAACGCAAACTCTTTGTTGGTTCATGATTCTTTCTTGATAGTCAAGGCAAGCATTTCTCCGTCAGATACTTGGATTTCTCTGGGCTTTGTGGGTTGTAAGCCTTTTATACGCCTATGGCAACTAAACATAGGGACCCGATAGTTCATACTCATTTCACCTTCCTTTTTATATTATCACTAGATACCTATGCGTTCATGTCCCTGCATACTTATGTTGAATACACAATACTGTAAACAAAGATCCTTCTGTAGCACACTCATGTTATTATATATGAAGTACAAGATACAGAGTAATATTTTTATTTTCCCCACATCTTTTTAAGTGATAGTTACTAGATGTCGCAATTTTTAACATACGTTTCTGCAGCAAGCGCGGTGTATAATTGCATGCTATGCGGTACCCTCGGACCCTTGTTGCAAAATTAAAGGGCTCGGGTTTACTCAAAGTCAATATGGCACAACGATATCCTTTGACTCATCCTTGGTGTAACATGTAGATCGTTAGCTGGCGCTCTTTATCCATCTTGCAAGTGAACTAAGAGCTTGCATAAACTAAGGTAAAAGATAGATAAAAGATAAAAACACTCCCATGTAAAACGATATAAATCCAATATGATAAACTAAAAAGCATAAAGGACTAGGTGAAACTCCCCCAAGCTTAGATTGTTGTTGCAGGTTCTTTTTCTTTCTCTTGTGCATCATTCTCCTCATAATGAGCATCCCACTCCTTGAACTTATAAGGATAAAGTCTCCCATTGTAAAATGATAGTGGTGGATCATTAAACTTGGAGGATGCAGATTCGGCAATCTTCTTGATGTGATCTCCATATTTACAGTTTTGGTTCTCCACATACCACACAAGGGGCTTGGAACCTGTGTAGCCATGAAAAGGCATATGCATACTTATCCTCCAAATCGTTGATCCTTTTTTCATAGGCTTTAACCTTCTTTTTCAGCTCGAGATTCATGTGGTGATGAGCATTAAGGATACGCTCAACCACGCTGCCATACCTAAAAATAGTATCCTCCAATTTCTATAGGCTCTCCTCCAAAGTGCCGTCGGTCTTGATTTCTTTCACCTCTTCTATCAGTAGCATCCCATCCTTAAAGGTCAAGGTCACCGAGTTAAGGTAGTGGTTCACCACATCTTTATTCTCAATCTTGTCACCTCCTTGATTGGATTCGGGGCTTGCCATGGCTAAAAACTGCAAGGATAGGACTAGAAAACAATATTCGCCGTGTCTTTTTGATTGATAGTTATTAGATCTTACAATTTTTAGATCCCAGAATGCCTCCATGGTGATTGCTCCACTTCGAGTGACTCCTCCTTTGTTCCCACCTCCGGCCTCCCTCCTCTCCATCGTCCGCGAACACGATGGTCGGTGGTGTGTGGGAGAGAGGTCTGGACTTCTATAGATAGGGTTTTTTCTCTGTTTTGTCTTCTCAATAATCCAGATCTGAGGTGTCGGTGTCTCTTCCTCCTCTTGTTCCTGTCCATGGAAGCCGGGACAGAGGTTCCTAGAGGAGGTTTACGATCTCGGATCTAAGGCCTGGTATCATGATATGAAGCTTCCCCCATCATATGCTGATCGATTTGCCATGTTGGGCGCCCGGGATCTCCGATCTATGGCAACCATGGATGCATGTGCGGAAATGATCTCCTGTGGGTCAATTGATCCAATCCTGAAGGAGATCCTGCTGCTCATGCTCGAAGTCTTGTTGCCGAAGACGCTCTCTAGGGCGTCCTATTCTTTCTGCTGCTTGGGTGGCTTAGAAGCCGCGCCAGGTCCTCACACTTGTTCCCTCAAAGAACTACTACGAGGACCATGAAAGCTGAAGGGCTTCCTGGCGCCAGAGAGGGCATCGGTGGAGACATGCTCTAATTCAAGGCCAATTCATCCAAGTGCTACCGAGATGCAGTGGTATGGAGTCGACTATGGTGCTGCAGGTATTCAATCTACACATGGTGATGGGGATGTTGCCCCTGTTCCTCATTTTTTTTAATTGACTTGATGTTGTGTCCTTCCATATCCTTGGATGCTATGGTAATGCTGATGCCCATGAGATGAAATCAATGCTAGTTCATGAGTGTTATTTCGTAGCCACCATGCTAGTGGTTGCAAGCTAGGGGATGTGATTATTATGCAGATCTCTAAGTCTTTCTTTGGCAAGGAGATAGTAACTAAGGAGCAGGATTTTCTTAAGAGCTATGATTGCACAATGTCATATTCACATGATGGTGATCATGCTAAAGAAGCCGTCCTCTTGCTGTTCAGGTTCTTTCACCAGATGTGGATGACAACATGTTTGTCGCTGATCCCCAGATTCAACAATGGGGACATTTTAAAGTTGAGCTCGGTGATGGTTCACAAATATCTACAACTCAACTATTCCCAAGCTCAAGTGCATACGCTAGATAGACCGTCGGGAGAGTAAACCACGAGGAATCAACTGGTATGAAGCGCAGAGGCCCCTGAAGATTGCGGATGTGACATATTCGAATTCGAGTTCTGGACGGATGATCGATTGCTGATTGGCTCCATCGGCGATCTTCGGTTTCTTCATGATTATCAGTGTACACCATCTTTGACTTCTGTAGTGCAGCTATGCACATCCGTTTCTTGCTCTGATCTTGAGAGCCATGTAATATTGTACTGTGATCTTTAGTGATAATATAATCTGTGTGTTCAAAAAAAGATGTTACAAATTTTAGCATATATCATCTACTCCCTCCGTTTTAAAATATAAGATATTTTAGATTTATAAATCAAATGTATCTAGACTACTTTTATTATATAGATTCACTAAAATTTAGAGTGAATCTAGACACTAAAACAAGTCTAGATACATTTTTTTCATAAATCTAAAACATCTTATATTTTAAAATAGTTTTTTAACAAGTATTGGCGCACTTTTGGCTGCTGCGTGGTACCCTCGCACGACTTGTTTCAAAATTCAAGGGCTCCGACTCCGATTAGCTCAAAGGCAAATACGGCACAGCGGCAGCCTTTGACTCGTCCTTGGTGTACACGTGTCGATCGTCAGCTGGCGCTCTATATCCACCCTGCAAGTATTAGTGGATTTAGATACTAAAATAAGTCTAGATACATTTTTAGTAAGTCTAGATACATTTTTTTCATAAATCTAAAACTTCTTATATTTTAAAACAGATGAAGTAGTTTTTTAACAAGTATTGACGCACTTTTGGCTGCTGCGTGGTACCCTCGCACGCTTGTTTCAAAATTCAAGGGCTCCGACTCCGATTAGCTCAAAGGCAAATACGGCACAGCGGCAGCCTTTGACTCGTCCTTGGTGTACACGTGTCGATCGTCAGCTGGCGCTCTATATCCACCCTGGAAGTAACCTCTGCTGTACCGCACCGTCACTACTGTCTCCGCCCGCTCCACGAACGACCGTGACTCGTCCTCATGTCTACTCGCCACCCAGCGGCTCTATGCCATGTGCGTCACCATTGTCATGGAGTGTGTGTATACAAGGAATACCATGATCGATTAGCTCGAAGGGCGTGGATTCCTTCTGCTCGTTCATATCAATCCCGGCAGTCCCCCCAGGCCAAAACCCCTGGCTCCTCCGCCGCAGCGCAGCTCAGGCCTCTAGGGTGTCCAGCTCGCGAGCGAGATCGACGGGGCTGGGCCATGGCGGCGGCGCCGTTCGTGTACATCCGCCCCTCCGACGACGGCACCGGTGCGTCGAACCTTTGCTCCCCTCTCGATTGCTCCCGCGTTTGGTCCCCTCTTCCTCTTTGCCTGGTTTTCTAATGCCGGTCGTGCGTGCCCTGGGCGTCTATGTGTTTGCAGGTCAGGGTGCCCTCCTCAGAGCGGCCTTCGACGGCAACCTCGGCCGCCTCAAAGGTAGTTCGCATGCTGCTGTGAATTTCCCCTCTTCGGTTCTGCCATTTTGTCGATATGAGAAGGGGTTTAGACAAGCTGCATTCTGCATCAGACACTTATTGCCGACTGCCCCCAGAAATTCGCCATATTTATTTACTGCGATTCTATGTTTCCTTGACATCTAGTACTTTCAGATCACTGTTAAGATTAAATGTGACGAATCCTAGGATGAAATCCGATTCTCTATTACCTCCGCGCATATAATGATGTCAAGTAGTTTGAAAAAAGTGTTACCTTTGCACTGCGTTGCTGTGTCTCCAGCAATGCTTCGATCGTTTCTCTCAACTAGTGAGAATGTGAGATTGTGGTGCCTTGCACATGCTTGCTCCTTTTCAATCTTGTGGTTTAGCTTGTTATCTTGGCTCATTCTCTTCCCCGACGATGTTCACTTTGTGTGAAAGGTGTTGTAAAGAGTCTCCTCAAAGAGAATGGTGATCCAGGGACGATTTTTTCTTACAACATGGATGGCCGTAGTGTGCTGCATGTGGCCGCATCCCAAGGCCATCTGGAGATTTGCAAATACTTGGTGGAGGATCTTGAAGGAGATGTGAATGCTCCTGGAGTTGTAGCTGGAGTTGGAGGTTTTTCTCTAACTTTTTTTTTCAGAATTTCTAAATTTGGCAGATGTCATGCCCATGTTTGGCTTTCCAAGACGCGTTAAGCTTTTATTGCAGGTGCAACACCTTTTATGGTCTCTGCTCATTCTGGAGATGTACCTACTGTGAGATATTTCCTTGATCGTGGTGGTGATCTCAGATGACAAAGGCCGCACAGTTCTCCACCATGCTGTGTGTACAGGTTGTTCCATTGACACATGCGCACACACTTGCTTTGTATTGCATTGCTTTATTTTTACACAATCAGTTTGTTCAGTGTTTGACTTATGGAATCATCTCTTTTACCACAGGATGCTGTAAGGTAACAGAGTTCCTGCTTTCAAAAGGAGTACCCGTAGACATAGACTGTGGCCACGGAACACCGCTGTATGATGCTGCTACCAATGAGCAGGATAAAACACTGAAGATTTTGTTGGACCACCACGCAAATGTATATAGCCTTGCTGTTATATTATGTCTCTTTTTTCAGATTGAATTTGATAGTATGTTTTGCTTTGCCAACTAGACACATCCTTGGATATTGCAGTGCTTAATCTATTTTTTCTGTGCATGGCATTAAGTAAGTACAGATCTCAAGGCTGGCTACATCTGAATAGGATTG
Source organism: Avena sativa (assembly GCA_916181665.1). Classification (NCBI taxonomy): domain Eukaryota; kingdom Viridiplantae; phylum Streptophyta; class Magnoliopsida; order Poales; family Poaceae; genus Avena; species Avena sativa. Next base: position 46,497,349 of record OV702279.1, on the reverse strand, counting down.
AATGGACGGTTCACTATTTGGTACTTCAACCCACCAAACAGGCCAACACACTACTAGATCATATGATAGTCAATTTTTTTTTGGATTTCCTTGTTTTTTTTTTTTGAAAGGGGATTTCCTTGTTCATCACACAAGAAACGCTTAAGAGTAGTATGTCACCTGCATTAGTAACTACTCCTGAAATTACCATGCACATGCTTTAAGTAAGGGCCACGGGATGTTTAGAGGAAGGAGTAAGGGATAAGTACTCCCTCGGATCCATAATAAATGTTGGTGATTTAGTACTATTTTAGTACAGGAGCTTGTACCGCATATCTCTGACACTTATTTTGGATCTGAGGGAGTACTTTTTTTAATCTAATGGCTTAGTGTGAGTTTCTCATGCTTAGATATAGGCTGGATGAACCAAGAAAATGGAGGTACTTCATTCCGTAATAAGTGATAAATACAATCCACTCGTAGGAAGCCCTGCTAATTTGTGTAAGCCTCTAGGTAGAAATATGTTGTGATGTACACATTACTCTGCCTCTTTACTTGTAATGTATTACTTATGGTATTTCCTTTAATTGTGTGTGCATAATTGTTTGGAGGTGCGTGGTTCATAGCAATAGTAAAAGCTATTATTTTAATTTTATGAGCTCATTCAACTATTGAAATGCATTTGAATCATATAATATTTGCATCTCCATCCAAGTCCTTTCTGACCCTTTGGTTTCATAGTCGACACTACCTGCTAAGGCTAGTGTCCTCTAGAATCTCTAATATTTCTGAAGTTTGACTAAAGATGGGCTTCATCTATTTCTGAAGATAATTATGGTTCAAGTGTTTCATTTGAATTTTTTATCAGCATGACATTATAGAAGTAAATATGTAGATATTGTAGCTTTGACTTCTTAATAATTAGAATTGGTGTCAAATTCTTTTTTTTAAGGAAGAATTTTATCTCCTGGCCTCTGCATCCAAACGATGCACACTGTTGGGGAGGTGACCCCGGATATGGTCAAGATAGGGGAAAGACGAAAGGAATATCCCTTGTCGTAAGCCGAATTACTGATTGTGTTGGCCGAATCATGTGAGAGTCGGCCGAGATAAACAGGGCCATGACAAGTGTGGAATGAGTAACGACTTACCCGGCCGACATATGAGTTAGGTCGGCCGAATCTCTCTGACTAATCCAAATGCAGGTGAAGGCCGATGTCGTGGTATTGCCGACGAGTACGCCATGGAGGGGTCCTCACAGTGCGTGTTTAGAGACATGGGGTAAGGCGGACGGTTGACGGGTACGAGGTAACATAGCTTACCCAGGTTCAGATCCCACAATGGTGGCGGAATCCTACTCCTGCTATAAATCACTATAAGGGCAATACGCCGAGTTACAGGGATTGGTTCGCTGTGCGAGGTTGTCTGAATCGATGCCCTAAAGGCTCCCATAGGCCCGACTTATATAGTCGCCAGGTTCTAGGGTTACAGGGAGAAGTCCTAGCCGAACAGGTTACAGAGTCCTACACCGCCTATCACTAGTCTTGTGTATCTTGCACTCCAAGGCTCCGGGTACGTTGGTGACTCCACCGTAGCCTTCCTTTATCCGACATGGGCCTCCCTTCTGGATCCATCTAACTGGGCCGCCCAGCAGGTCATAGGCCATGCTACCGACTATGGGCCACCCGGATTAGCCGGATAAGAGACATGTTATAAGGATACCCATATAGCATATCTCCAACAGTAGCCCCCGGAGAACTCCGAGATCTTGCGCCGTCTTGCCTCTTCACGTGGAATGCTCCCTCTAGATGGATGTCGGCAAATCGTCAAGCAACATCTTGTAGTCCTCCCAAAGAACCCTGCAAGGCTTTCTCCGTCTTCGACTTGTAAGCCGGAGAAATGCTGAATCTTCCATTGTACTCCTCTGTAGTCGGATTGAATTCGTCTATGTCGGAATCTTCGATGTGACGGCTCATCTACCCACGTCAGCTAGGACGACGTGGGCTTAGGTCAGCGACGCCTCGTAACTCACACATGCAGAGAACGCAATCATATTCGATTTTCCCGCGCGAGCGATACGAACCATTGGCGGCGACGGTTGGAGACGTGGCGAAATGTCCGCGCACGTTCGCGAACACGTCGTCTACGCGGCAACCGTCCGATTAAGCTGCACGAATCTTGACGCCGAGGATGATAAATAGTAACCGTGGGGAAATCTCCACTTTTTACCTCATTCTTCTCGCGTCATCTTCTTCCTCCAGCCGCGCGTCTCCTCGAGCTCTCCGCGAGAAACCTCAAGAAAACCCTAGCTCCCATCTGCACCAGTTGCACACATCCTTCTCCCCATGGCTAGCGGCATCACCTCCCCATCAATGGCGGCACCGAACGAAGCCGCGGCGAAGCCGGCGAGCTCCATCGTCGTGCCCCCAGAGGGCTTGGTCATCCCCGCGTCGGCGGTGATCGAGTCCACCGGCGGTGACCAAAATCTGGCGGCGCTAGAGCCACTGGAGGAAGAGCCAGACTCGCATAAGGGCGACTGGCGCGGCTCGGACATCACCGACCGCGACATCCAGGAGATGGTCGCCGAAGGCTACCTCACCGCGACGGAGGGGCTTGCCTGGCGGGCGGCGCCGACCGGCGAGGTGACACCTTCTCCCCAAGCCGGAGAAAAGGTGTACCTCAAAGCTCAGCTGGTACGCAGCGTTTCCCTGCCCATCTCCCACTTCTTCCTCTCCGTCTTAAACCACTACAAGGTCCAGCCCCATAACCTCTCCCCCAATAATATCTTAGTGCTTAGCAACTTCGCGGCACTTTGCGAGGGTTATCTAGGGATAAGGCCTAGGTCAGACTTGTTCGTGTACTTCTTCACCGTCAAACGTGAAGCCGGACATAGTAAGGAGGAGCTTAGGAACTGCGGCACCATAAGCTTCAAGATTCGACCTGGCCGGCGGTTCCCCGACATCGTCGGCCACGAGTCCTGCAAGAATTGGCAGCGGACGTACTTCTACGGTCCCGACATTCCTCTGGCGGGCCGAGAAGTGACGTACCCGGACTTCGCGGATGGAGCCGCCGCCGAATTTTCCACATGGAGATCCCAAGCCTCCCTTCCTTCCGACCTCGACGCTTCTCGTTCTATAAGGCGGATCAAATGGTTCGTAGAGACGGGTTTAACCGGCTTGGTCCTAGCCATGTGCTGGTTCATCAGGCGAATCCAACCTCTGCAGCACCACGCGAAGTATATGCACGAGTATACCAGTGATCGAAGGGATAGCCTCCAGATCTCCGTGGATAACTTCTCGAATGACTCCGTCAAGCTCTGCCTAAAGGACATCGTCAAGGTGAAGGATAAGAAGTGTGGCTTCACCATCACCTACGACATGTTCGTAGAAGGCAAGTGCCCAAAGGTAGGTTTTTATCTTCCGTGTATGACATATACTCCAGCTCTTCCGTCTTGCAAATATCATTTTGTCTAACACGGTGACTTCTTATTTAACAGCTTAGCGATCTAGGAGGGCAACCTGGCTGCCCAAATCTACGATCCAAAGATGAAGGAAGTCACGGTCGTGTCCGACGACGAAGTCCCGTTGGCACAAAAGCGGAAGAGCTCCACCTCTGACGCTGCCGACGGATGCAAGAAGAAGAAGACGGAGGGTGGAGTCTCCAAAAGGACTACCGCCGCCCTGGAGGCGGAAAAGAGAAGAAGCACCGGGATCTTTACCAAAGAACCCCCCCTAGTGTAAGCTTCTCGTTCTCCGACATTGTCTTATTTACCTGTCTTGTTCCTGTACTTATGCATTTGCACGTTTCAGAAAGAAAGCCACGACCAGCCTCAAGAAGACCTCCAAAACTTTGGGGGCTTCTCGAAATATCAAAGATATGCTGCATCGCGACACCTCCCCCGCCATCGCCCCTGCCACTCCTGCCGTCAAGCCCTCGTCTGCCCCGACATGCTCACAAGCTAAGGAGGCACCGGGCCCTTCCGTCATGGAAGTGGATTCCGGCGCCTCTATCGAACTCGCGGCCGTCGGCGAGCAGGCAACGCAGGAGAGCACCGCTCACCAAATGGCTGAAGCTCCGGCTAAGGATGCCATCGGTAGCAGAAAGGCGGTGGTGGAGGCTGGTACCTCTGCCGAAGGCGGCGCCCTTGCTCCCCAGGAACCCTTTGAGTTCCCAAATATAGTCTACCCGGCGCTTACGCCGAGTAACACAACTTTGGTTCCTGGAGGAGTATCGACATCTCCGACGTGCGGTCTTGAGGAGCTCCTCCGACAAGCAGACATCTTGCGAGGAAACAACATCTCCTTTGGCAAGCTGTTGGCCGAGAGCGCTACAAACCTCAAGATCATCGCACTTATAAGTTTACTTTGCCTTTTGCATTTCATATGAGTATCCCACTGTAGCCCCCGAGGATGTAGACGGAAAACCATAGGTTTTGCATCTATATGCTCTAAGAGTGACTAAGTTAGAAAAAACTCTCACTGTAGCCCCCAAGCATTTAGATGGAATGAACTATTCCGACTAGATGCTTTAAGAGTAGCATATGCAGTGTTTATAATTTTCAATACTGTAGCCCCCAAGCCTCTAGTTGTAACTGAATTAGTTCCGACTAGATGCTTAAAGAAAAGCTAAGCATTTTCCGAGTTAAAAACTTTATATTGTAGCCCCAAGCTTCTAATCGAGAACTGAATCATCTCCGACTAGTTGCTTAAAGAAAAGCTAAGCATACTGCTAAGTAAAAAACTCTCGCTGTAGCCCCCGAGCGTCTAGGTGGAAAGTTTCCGACTAGGTGCTCCAAGTGGACTAAACAACGATTTAACTTTTATCTTTTTCCACAGAACGAGAATGCTCGGAGGGGCATGGCCAACGACAAGTACCAGAAGATGCGCGCAGATCTTGAAGCCGAAAAGGGTAAAACTGCCATCTTGAAGGAACAGATCATCAAAAACAAGAGTCTATTTTCTTTTTTGCGCATTCCGTCTTCGTTTTGTGCCTTCATTCTCCGAGTACTCACTGTGTACTTTGTTTTCTCCGACTTTGCAGAACATGTTGCCAAGGCCAAGGACATTGTCGAGCAGTCCAAGCACATCCAGCAGCTGGACAGCGAGAACAAGATCCTTAAAAAGGAGAGGGAAGAAATGATGAAAATGCATGAGGATTCCATGAAGTCCCTGCAGGACTCCGCCTCCGCGGAAATCAATCGCTTGAAGGAGGAGCTTGCGATCTTAAAAGATCAGAAGCAAGCTGCTGATGAGAAAAACCATCGCCATAGCGAGGCGTATAAGCTCCTCCAGCAAGAGAAAGAATCCCTGGCGGACACCCTCTGGCAGGCTAATGCCAGCATCTTCAGTAAGTTTCCTCTGCCTTGTATTTCTGTAGTCTGGATATTTTGAATTGTTGAACTCATGCGTTCCTTGTTGGAATTTGCAGATCCTATGGGTTTAACCAGATCGCCTCCTCCATCCAAGGAATGCATGGTTCTTGCTGGCAACTTTATCAACACCGCCATCACCCAAGCCAAAGAGATTGCCAAGCCCCTCCAGATACACATCAAGGCCTCGAACTCCGTGGCGAAGTACTCGGAGATTCTGCGCTGAGCCCCCGAGCGTATCACAAGCTAGAAAGCTTCATGTGCACGGGCTGGCGCAAGGATGGCACTATCAATGGTGAAGGCACACTACGAAGATGCCGACATCGATACGGTGACCTCTAGTATCCCCGACGTTGACGATAACGGCAAAGAGATTGATCACAAAGCCATTTTGTCGTCACTCGCGGGTTATGACACCAGAGTTGCCGAATTGGTGGACATCGACGTCTTCGTGCCCATGAACACCATCGACAGCGTCAACCAAGACTCCTCCGAGTCCCACCACAGTGCCGACGTTGAGGGTGATTCTCCGGCTGGTGACGATGCTGCTTCCAAGTCTCCTGCGCCAAAGGAGTGAAAAAGAACTTTGTAATATTTGTTTCACCTTTGGTATATGCGCGGAAAAAACTTGATGATGTAACTTAAGGCGGAAAACAATGGTTGTTATTTCCTGCTACTTAAGAACTAGTTTCCAGCATGTATATATTTTTTAAGCAAGTGCTGGCTTATCCATTACTTTGGTTCTTATGCTTGACTTTTCGTGAGTCGGAAGACTCGTTGCCGGAACCATGCGCTTAGGTGATGATGCCTAATGGCTCCGTCAATAACCTGAGCACAAAATCGCCGACAATAAGTGCCGAAAGTCACTATTCCAGAATCCGCATAAAAACAACAAAGAACGTGTAGACCAGAAAACTTAAGCTAACGCCCGTAGGCAGAATTTTCACAAGTGCAAACGCAAAGCTTGTGCATAAAGGTTTTACATGATCCAAAAATGAACACTAAAGGAGGTAAAAGACTCAGAAATATGAGTGAACCAAAGAGCTTTATTTCATTGATCATATAAGAGGTACACAATTAGATAAAAAATGCTAAGTGTAAAAAGGACGTAGCTGTGCTATGTTCCATGGCCGATCAAGCTCCGGGTAGTCATCATCCGGGTCACGTCGCTTACACTTATGATCCTCGTTGGGTCTATCCTTTAGTTCACGATTGTCAACAAGGTAGTAAGACCCATTGAGCGGCGCCTTGCTTATGATGAACGGTCCTTCCCATGGTGGGGATAATTTGTGTGACTTCTTTTGCTTAAGTCGAAGCACCAAATCCCCCTCTTTAAACGAGCGATGTCGAACATGGCGACTATGGTAGCTGCGTAGCTTCTGCTGGTAGATGGCGGATCTTTGGCATGCCAAAACGCGCTCCTTCTCGAGAAGGTCCACACCCAGGCGTCTGGATTCTTCAGCGTCATCCTCGTCGTAGGCGGCAACTCTTGGTGCATCGTGGAGGATGTCGGAAGGCAGGATTGCTTCTGCTCCATATACCATGAAATAAGGGGTGTAGCCGGTGGATCTGTTGGGTGTAGTTCGTAAACTCCACAACACAGATGGTAATTCTTTCGCCCAGGCTCCAGCTACTCTATGTAGCGGTGCCTCAAGACGTGGCTTGATTCCCTGCAGAATTAATCCATTGGCTCGCTCAACCTGACCATTGGATTGTGGGTGTGCCACAGATGCAAGGTCAAGTCGGATGCCTTTCTCCCAACAATATGCCTCCACTTCTCCGAGTGATAAATTGCTGCCGTTGTCGGTGATAATGCTATGTGGGAGACCAAATCTCACCACTAGATCTCGGACGAACCTGAGGGCAGTTGCCCCATCAAGCTTTCTAATGGGTTTAGCTTCTATCCATTTAGTGAATTTGTCAACTGCTACAAGCAGATGCGTAAATCCACAAGGTGCCGTTTGTAACGGTCCCACCATGTCCAGCCCCCAGACCGCAAACGGCCAAGTTATTGGTATTGTTCGCAGAAGTTATCGACCTTGAATTTTTCCGATCTTTGCCGGCAAACTCCGAAGAGAGATCCGACATCGATCCTTCCGCGAACGTATCCTGCCCGTAGGCGGTCCGTGCGGGTCTTGATGCTCCCCCGACTTCCAGGGAACTAATGCTCGAGTCGGTTTCGCCGATGAAGAGGTGGATGTATCTGATAGGAACGATCGAACACCGCGTAGGGTTCGTCTTCGCCGGGATCCAGAACTCGTCGGGAGGGACGATCGGAACGTTGCCGGAGAAGAGAACACGACCGATGTCTACGGTTTCACCGATTCCCGCGAAGATCTTGGTCCTCGCCCGCTAAAGAGCCTGAAGCGCCTCTTGCCCCACGGTGGGCGCCAACTGTCGTGGTATTGCCGACGAGTATGCCATGGAGGGGTCCTCACAGTGCGTGTTTACATACGTGGGGTAAGGCGGACGGTTGACGGGTATGAGGTAACACAGCTTACCCAGGTTCAGATCCCACAACGGTGGCGGAATCCTACTCCTGCTATAAATCACTATAAGGGCAATACGCCGAGTTACAGGGATTGGTTCGCTGTGCGAGGTTGTTTGAATCGATGTCCTAAAGGCTCCCATAGGCCCGACTTATATAGTCGCCAGGTCCTAGGGTTACAGGGAGAAGTCCTAGCCGGACAGGTTATAGAGTCCTACACCGCCTATCACTAGTCTTGTGTATCTTGCACTCCAAGGCTCCGGGTACACTGGTGACTCCACTGTAGCCTTCCTTTATCCGGCATGGGCCTCCCTTCTGGATCCATCTAACTGGGCCGCCCAGCAGGCCATAGGCCATGCTACCGACAATGGGCCACCCGGGTTAGCCGGATAAGAGACATGCTATAAGGATACCCATATAGCATATCCCCAACAGCCGAGCCGAGTTATGCGAGACAAGGCCGAATAACGCGAAGTTTGCAGGAGAAGGAGGTGCTTATAGTCAAACCCTAGTCACTGGCTAGGAGGAATCTAGACAGAGCTAAGCACAAAGGACAAGGATCAGAGTAGCAGAAGGGCAGACGAACGTCACGGAGGTGACAGTGAGGAAGCCCGAGGCGCGCATGTGAAGTTTTCTGGAACATTGCCGCCGATAGAAGGGGGACACAGAAAGGAGGCCGCCGAGTTACCATATTGGGACAAGCATATTCCAAGGATATGATTGCCACGTCAGCCCTAGAAGGAACCAAGGCACCCCTTTATAAGGGGGGCGTGGGCTCCTGAGGGAAGAGGATTCATTCTACACCGTTAGGCTCATGTATTAGTGTTCTTCCTCTCTATGAGACAGCTCTAGGAGAACTTGTATTTCTGGAGAAGAGGAATAGAGATCTAATTACAAGACACTTGAGTGTAGAAATCACTACATCTTTCCTTCCCGGATCCCTCTAGCATCCATTGGCCCCATACTTTAGCCTACCCATGGCATCTACCGTGCCACCACCACGACAGTTGGCGCCCACCGTGGGGCCAGCAGCGGTGCTAGCTGGAGTCAAGATCCGGACGGGAAACTTCATCCACACCGGCGAGCGGGTTGTCTCTGGTTTAGTCCAGAGATTTGATCTCTGGGACTATTTCAGCGATAACGCGGGTAGCTTCAGGAGGAAAGCGCCTCCACGCAATGGCGTCTTCATCAACCTGGGCGCGCACAAGGTCTACGTCGGCGTCGACACGTCCTGCGTCTATCCTCACCGAGTTGTTGAAGCAGGAGAACCTCCCCTCCACACTGCTAATGGTCCGCGAGGCGCACGCCCCGTTGGTAGCATCGAGGTGATGGTGACAGCCGCAGCACCGACGGCAGGAGCAGGCGCCAGACCGAGCAAGGACCTGGCGACAGGAGGACAGATGGCCACAAAGCAGACAGCTCCGCAGCCCACCGAGCTAGATCCACCAGCATCCAAGTCAGCCGAGGTGCAAGAGACGACCCCGAAGGCGGCAAGGGTAAGATGGACACCTCTGGAAAGGCCAGAGAATATCCTTCAGGCAACTATAGATAATCTAAACACGCCTGTGGCGCCGATACTTGATCCGGCTAACGCACAGACAGAGTTAGAAGAAACTAGACAAAAGGTACTGGTAGAGGCAAAAAAGGTGTCGGCCTTGCAGGAGTCCTTAAATAGGACCATGCGAGAGTACGCTAGGGCAAACAAACTGGATGTGGCCCCGAGCGGGTAGATGAATTGAGATTAAGAGGAAAGAACCTCATGAATGATATCAACAAAGAGCATGAGGCTCGTGAAGGTGATTCAGTCGACCTAGGCCTGCCGAGGTATAGTACCCCGACAAAGAACCTAAGGGCGGCAAATGCCGCTGCTTTGGAGCTGGAAGGATTAAGCGGGGAAGCCCGGCAAAAACAACAAGAAAGAGTAAATGAGCTGGTGCGCATTACGAACCAGCAGAATGAGGAAATGCTTAGGGCTGACCCGGCAAGACCGGGAGCTTCGCGTATGGTTCATTCGGCTGGAGCAGCGCCCGCACTATCTGCGGCAGCAGCATCCTCACCCGGAAACAACACGTGAAAATATAGAGCGGTGACCTCGGGAAAAATAAATAAGCAAATTGTTCCATATGATCCGGCAGTAGCCGGAAAGGTCAATGACAACAGAGGCAATGGCAGCCGAGGTAATAGTGGAGATAGAAACCCCGACCGTGCAAACAAGGGGCACGGGGAACTCGGAAGGGGAAATCATGAGAACAATAACCCGGCGGAGGTAAGGAGAAACCCTCCACCAGATACTCAAGCGAAGTATGAGCCTCGGCAAGAGCGAGAAGTGAGACCAGCTCACCACAATCAGGCAAATGATAGGTTTACTCGGATATGGAGCATGCAGGACATGGTGGGAATAACCATTATGGAATACAAGAGAGGATCGTTTACAGAAACTTGCCGTCGAGTGACGCAAGACTAAAACTGGACAGATTATATCGGTCCGAGTTATTGGAAGAACAGGGTCCGTCAGGTCCGGCATGTTTCGAACCTCGGATCATGGGAGAACCACCAGTGTCGAACTTCTAATTGGCAAGGGGCACGAAAACATATAACGGGAGTACAAAACCATAGGATTGGTTGATTGACTATGCCACGGCGGTGAAAATAGCTGGTGGAAACCTACGATGGGCGGTGAGATACGTCCCATAGATGCTGGAAGGACCAGCCAGAGTATGGATGAACAATCTACCAACTGGTAGTATCAGCTGTTGGTTAGATTTTGAAGAAATGTTCATCAGCAATTTCACCAGTACTTATAAGAGACCAAACAGGCCTCAACAGCCCGCTATGTGCAAGCAGAAGCCGAATGAAACAGATAGGGAATTCTTAACTCGGTGGTGTAACCTCAGAAACTCATGCGAAGGAGTCATAGAGTCTCAAGCGATAGCTTGGTTTGCTCAAGGCTGCCGATATGGAAGTGTATTATGGCAAAGGCTGCAAAGAGATATACCGACCACGTTGGCGGAAACCATCAGGATAGCAGATTCATATGCTTTAGGGGATCCGACACAAGCAGAATTAATGTCGGCAGAGCATCGGGAGCATCAAGATCAATATGCAAGAGATGCGGCCGGATCATCGAGGCGGAACGAATACCGAGGTAGAAGAAGGGAGGAGAGGCCGGATTACAGGTATGCTTCCAATCAGGTGGCAGCGGTGGTACAAGAGCAGCCGAGTCATGGAAACACTCAGCGACAGAAGAATGGTCCTCAGCAGTGGACGCCGAGGAATGAAGGAAAAAACAGTGGACATCAGAACAGAAGAAGCAGTGGCAGGAGAGGCCGAAGTACACATTTGAATCCATGCTGGATCAACCGTGTAAGTTCCACACTCCAAATCCGGCCAAGCCAGCTAACCATACTACTCGTCAATGTGCTTGGATGAAAAATGCAATGGGAAACCCGGCAGGCATGCAAACGCTTCCTCATCAAGCGCATCAGCAACAACAGCCACAGCTAACCGGAGCAAATGCGCAGCAGTTAATGTTGCCACCACCCCCTCCGAGGTATGATAACTCGGACCGGAGGGATGCAGTACATCAAGTGGTGAATCAAAATCAAGATGGAAGGGAAAACCCCGGGAACAATGGGCGTAATGATTACAGGGAGCATCATCAATCATACTGTGTGTTCACAACAGAACAACAAGATAGACAGTGTGCAGCGCCGACATATAGAATTAAATGCAGTCATGCCGGCAGTACCTAGATACGTGCCTTGGTCTGATCAGGAAATAACCTGGAGCATAAAGGATCACCCGAATATAATGCCAAACCCAGGATTGTATGCACTCGTGCTAGATTCGACATTTTTCAGGCCCAGCATTAATGTGAAATTCTCAAAAGTACTCATTGATAATGGGAGTAGTATCAACATTATGTACAAAGACACAATGCACAAACTCGGAATAGCATAGAATATGCTACAATCCACAAGAACCACGTTCCATGGAATAGTGTCGGGTCTTTCGTGTGAACCCATTGGGAAAGTCCGAGTAGATGTATTATTCGGCACAAAGGAGAATTGCAGAGCGGAGAATTTGGAGTTTGAGGTGGTGGACCTAGAAAGTTGCTATCATGCTTTACTCGGACGACCAGCATTGGCTAAGTTCATGAGCAACTGCCACATTACCTATTTGAAAATGAAGTTACCCAGGCCACAGGGGTAATAACAGTAGCTGGAGATTACAGAAAATCAATGGAGTGTGCTTCAGCCGGATCAAACATGGCCGAGTCATTGGTAGTTGCAAGGGAAAAAAGAAGGATTCAGGAGGTAGCGGCTCTGGCTCAGTCGACACAGCTGAATATGCCGGCATTAGCCAACCCCCATGGAAGTGTTTCCTTCCAGTCTACTAAAGAGACAAAAAAGATCCAGATAGATGAGCAGTTCCTAGAGCGCACCATCACGATTGGTGCTGGCCTAGATGCCAAATGGGAAAGCGAGCTCACCAATTTCCTCCGTGAGAATCGGGATATCTTTGCATGGTTGACTCAAGACCTGCAAGGTGTGCCGAGGGAGTTGGCTGAGCACTCTTTGCATGTAAGGCCAGGAGCAAGGCCGGTGAAGCAACCTCTCCGCCGCTTCGCCGAAGATAGGAGAAAAACAATTGAAGATGAGATAGCTCGGCTCCTTGCGGCCGGCTTCATCATGGAAGTGCTTCATCCGGATTGGCTATCAAATCCGGTGTTAGTAGAAAAGAAAAAGGATGACCCGAATGTAGCCGTCGTATGGCGAATGTGTATTGATCACACGAACCTAAACAAGGCGTGTCCTAAAGATCCTTTTCCTTTACCTAGGATAGACCAAGTCATTGATTCGACCGCTGGTTGTGAGCTGTTTTCATATGTAGACGCGTATTCTGGTTTCCACCAGATACCGTTAAATCCGGCCGATCAAATAAAGACTACATTTATTACCCCGTACGGGGCTTATTGCTATCGCACCATGCCATTCGGCCTGCGTAATGCAGGAGCAACATACCAAAGATGCATGCAAAAATGTCTACATGACCAGATAGGAAAAAATGTACAAGTATATGTAGACGATGTGGTTATAAAAACCAAAGAGAGCAAAACACTCCTTGATGATATTCGGCAGATATTCGCAAACTTGAGAAGATTCCGAATGAAGCTTAACCCGGAAAAATTTACCTTCAGTGTGCCGGCTGGAAAATTACTCGGTTTTCTCGTGTCCAGCCGAGGTATAGAGGCAAATCCAACTAAAATCCGAGCAGTTGAAAAAATAGAACTGCCGAGGTGTCTGAACGATGTACAAAAATTCACAGGATGCCTGGCTTCACTGAGTCGATTCGTATGTTGGCTAGGGGAAAAGGCATTACCTCTATATCAACTGATGAAAAAATCTGATAAATTCATCTGGACACCACAGGCAGATAATGTATTTCGTGAGTTAAAAAGATGTTGGTCACAACACCGATCTTGGCTTCTCCATTGTCAAAAGAACCTATGTTACTTTATGTAGCCGCCACTAACAGAGTGGTAAGTGCGGTGGTTGTCGTGGAGCGGAATAAAGGGGATAAGTCAATACAAAGGCCGGTATATTACCTAAGTGAGGTATTATCGGCCTCGAAGCAGAACTACCCGCACTACCAAAAGATGGCTTATGGAGTATACATGTCGGCGAAAAAACTCAAACACTACTTCGAAGAACATCCGATAAAAGTGATTTGTGAAGCGCCCATAGCCGAGATATTGAGCAATAAAGATGCAAGTGGCCGAATAGCAAAATGGGCAATCGAGTTATCACCTTATGCTCCGCAATTTGATAGGCGAGATGCAATCAAATCTCAGGCAGTGGCCGACTTCTTTGTGGATTGGGCCGAGGTACAATATGAGCCCCCATTACCAGATCCGAATTATTGGACAATGCATTTTGATGGATCGAAGCTGAGAAATGGGTTAGGGGCAGGAATAGTATTAACTTCGCCGAAAAAAGATCAGCTGAAATATGTGCTGCAGATACATTTCGCCGCATCAAACAATGTGGCCGAGTATGAAGCACTCGTCCATGGGCTAAAAATGGCAAAAGAGATTGGTATACGTCGGATCCTATGCTATGGGGATTCAGACCTGGTAGTACAGCAAGTATCAGGCAATTGGGACACACTAGATGCGAATATGGCCCTATATAGGTTTCATGTGCAAAAAATCAGTGGTTATTTTGATGGGTGTGAGTTTCACCATATACCTCGGGCGAAAAATGACGCTGCAGATATACTTTCAAAACTCGGATCAACTAGGCAATCAATTCCACCAGGCATTGCCCTAGAGCACCTTAGAAAACCATCAATTACACCCTCACCAGAATCCGAGCCAATTCGTATCTCGGCAGAACTGATAGAAGGAAGTGTGCCAATGGAAATTGACAAAGAATGTGACCCGAGCTCTATAAGGGCAAACCTGGCTAACACACGAGCAAACACGGAAAAGTCCAAAGCTGTTATGTCGGCGCAACCCATATTCTCATTCCTTAAAGAGGCAATCTTGCCGAGTAATGAGGTACTGGCTAGACAGATAGTGAGAAGAGCAAAAGCCTACACAATCATAAACAATGAGCTGTATAAGAGAAGTGTCACGAGCGTACTGCAACGATGTGTTGACTCGGCAGAAGGGTGGGAGATACTCCTGGACATACATCAGGGAGAATGTGGGCATCACGCTTCATCCAGAGCCCTAGTGGCCAAAGCATTTAGGCATGGATTTTATTGGCCAACTGCATTGAAGGAGGCAAAGGAGTTAATGGAAAAATGTAATGGTTGCCAGAGATATGCCAGCAAGATACATCTGCCTTCGTCCGAATTAAAAACAATACCAATCACTTGGCCATTTTCTATGTGGTGCCTGGATATGGTAGGTCCGTTCAAGCCGGCTCGAGGCGGAATGACTCACATTCTAGTCATGGTAGACAAATTCACAAAATGGATCGAAGTGAAACCAATAAGAAAATGTGATGAACCCACAGCGGTAAAATTCCTCAAAGATATTATCCTGAGGTATGGATATCCACACAGTGTTATCACGGATAATGGCACAAACTTCGCTGAAGGAGCCTTTGCTAGGTTCTGCCAGGAGAAACACATAAGACTGGATGTTGCCTCGGTGGCTCACCCGGCATCAAATGGGCAAGTAGAACGATCAAATGGACTGGTATTATCAGGAATAAAACCCCGGCTTATCGAACCACTGCAAAGGTCGGCAGGATGCTGGATTGAGGATCTTCCAGCAGTACTATGGAGTCTCAGGACCACACCGAACAGGTTGACAGGGTATACCCCGTTCTTTCTAGTATATGGGGTAGAAGCTGTGCTTCCAGCCGACATAATGCATGACTCGCCAAGAGTGATCCAATACAAAACTGCCAAGGTAAACGAAATATCGCAGCAAGACGATGTGGATATGCTAGAAGAGGCCAGGGAATTGGCATTATCAAGATCAGATATTTATCAGCAAGATCTCAGACGATATCACAGCAAAAAAGTCAATTCGAGAGTCTTTAAAGAAGGAGATTTGGTTCTTCGGCTAGTGCAACGCACAGCCGGCATGCACAAACTCTCACCCCCATGGGAAGGACCATTCATCGTGAGTAGCACAATGATGCATATTACCTGATCGATGCTCAATCACCAGAAAAGAACAAGGCAGACAAAGCCAGAGATGAATCAAAAAGACCATGGAACATAGCCCTACTTCGCCCGTTCTACACTTAGAAGCCATATATTGCACGTCGTGATATGACGCATCAAGTCGGAGTATCTAGCATGTATTAAACTTCGGTACCTCGAGCAGTGACTTGGGGACTGTCCCATGATTGTTTCTCGTTTTGAACTATGTATTAAACCTCGGCACCTCGAGCAGTGACTCGGGGACTTCCCCATGTAGCATCCCATTTGTCTAACAACTGTAATGCTACTTGGTTTAGTAATAAAATGGCTACCTTCCTACATATAATTGTTGCATCATCATCATATCATGCTCATGTCATCATGCCACCTTGCACTTGAGCATCATACAAAGACCCTTGTGTTTTGGTTCTTATCTCATATGCATTATCATTATTGTTGCCTCTTGATATTGTATTTGGTTCTTGATATATTGTTAAATGCCCAAGTTGAGTTGGGGGCATATCTTTTCAATCAACTCCATCACCTCTCTTTCACCACCTGACAATTCCACCACCCCATTAACCATGAGCTTGCAATTATTCTTTCTTTTGGTGTTTGGTCTAGCTCATGAGAGATAGGGTGGGTCCAATGCTATCAATCCTTTTGCTTGGCCTTACTCCAACTTTGGAGGATGCAAATAAATAGATGCCATGAGATATTGTTTTGTTTTCACAGGATAAGACCTAGCATTTAATGCATTTGCATGGGCCATGCAAGAACCACCTCATCTCTTTCCCTCTGTTTTGTTTTCTTCAAGCCTTGGTTCCATGTGAAGGTCCCCTAATTTTACAAATGTTTTCATCTAAATTGCAAAAACCCCATATCTTCTTAATCTTGTAAAATGCCCCACTTGGCTCATTCATAAGCCATGTATGTGGCATCTCCTTATCCTCCATCTCTTTTGCCCTTGCCTCCCCTCTTAATCAAGCTCCCTATTCAAAACCTCCTGGTAAGAAGGTTCAAAAGATTTTGAAATTATAAGCTGGTTTGAAAATTTTTAATAGAATAAAAAGAACAAACAAACAGTTAATAAATAAAAAAAACAATTAAAGGGAGAGAGCTATACCTGGTCGCAGCCCAGCAGCCCGAGCACCGCGGCCTTCTTTCCTTTCTTCCTTCCTCTTGTTCTGGGCCGAGTTCCAGCCCACCTGGCCCCGTACCTACTCGGTGGAGATAACCCTGACGCCGTCGCCCTGTACCTCTTCTCCGTTCGCCCCTCCTCTCTGAAGACACGCAGACGGAAAGCAGCTGCGCGGCAGGTCGCCGTCCCCTCCGTCAGCCGCGTCACCCACCTGCTCCTCTTCTTATCCCCAAGCCGCGGAGGCCCCCTGCAACCCTAGCCTCCCTCTTCCCTCCTCTCCGCCGCCATCCCCTGTTCCCTGTCCTTCTCTCTCCCGCGAGCAGCAGCAAGTCGAGCGGAGCCGCGCTGTCGCCATGGTCGCCGGTGAGCACCGCTGAAGCCGGGGATCACTCGCCGCGTCTACGCTGATTGGTTCCCTCGAGAGAAGCTGCACATCCAGGAGCCTCTGCTTCCTCTTCTTCCAACCAAGTGCAGGAGCAACACCGCCGTCGCCGTCCTCCACTCCGACCACCCCCGCCCTCGATTCCTCTGGGAATCGATCGAGGTGAGCGCCACCTCGTGTTCCCCTTCCCTTTTCCCCTCCGTTCTGCATCAGGCTGCCTGGTTTTCGCCGTCGCCGTCGTCGGGAGCCACTGCCGCGCGCGCAGCGTCCGCTTTTAGCAACAGTAGCAGCTCCTGGCGGCAGTACATCGTCCTCTGTTCCTAGCGTGCTCGCGACCCCTGTAGATTGACTCCGGCGCCGAATCTTTTACTCATGCGCCGAAACTTGGACCAGACATGTACGGAAGGCCAGAGGCCGAAGTACCCCTCTGAGGACGAGATGAAAGCCGACAGAGAGGCAACGACATTAGCCGGCAGATGATGCGGCTGAAGGCCGAAGTAATCGAGGAAATCCTTGGCGAAGTCGCTAAGAGGCAGGCCGAATCCCCAAGCAAAATGAGACATAAAAACCACGTACTCACCCTCGTTGAGTACGAGCGAGGATTCTTTGCCGGGTAAGTGACAACTTACCTCGGCAGGAATTCGGCACGTCCTAATTAACCATTCTACCTCTCGACGGGTAACAGAAGAACCTTGCCAGGAACCGCGCTCTGGACCAGACGCAAAGTCATCCTCCCCGACAACGACGCCGCTAGCGGAACTGGACATAGGCTCGTCGGAGGAGTCGACGAAGGAGAAAATAGCGGCAGAGAAGGACCTAGAGGAACAGGTCCCCATCGTGGTGCTAACAAGAATGGCGGCGGAACAGAAGAAAAACCGCCGCGGGGAATTTAGAAAACAGAGGGATTCCTAGCACGGCGACCTAGCGGCGGTACAGTTGGAAAACTCACCGGTGAGAGCACCGGAACGAGAGCACGGCGGTGAGGTCGCAGGAGCCGGAGAAAGGCGGCGTGATCGTCGAGGAGGGCAACGATGGCGAGAGCACCAGAACACGCAGAGGAGCGGCAGCGCGAGGAAGAAGATGAGGGAGAGCGGAAGGGGAAAAGTGAACTGCCCAAACCCCTCTCCCCTCTTTATAACCGCGCCACGGTAACCGTGGTGAGATCGTGGCTATGCCACGATATCCATATAATCGCGTGTATCGCGAAACCGTGCACAGCTAGTGGAGCCACACCTCAGGCCACACGGCAGGAGAGGATCGGGCCTACTGACCGATGCGGTAATCGAGGCGTCACTACGCCGACGCGACGGGCGCAGTAATCACTGTAGCTTGTCAGTGGACACTGTAGAGGAACAAAAAACTAGAAGAGCAATGATGAGTGGTACACGTAGTAAGAGGCGTACCCAGGAAGCTACATAGATACCTCGAACAGAAAGAAATAACTCAGAAAGAAAGAGAGAAGAATGTTGGGAAACTGATGTGGCCCGACCGAGGTTTCCGGCAGGACCACACCAGCTTCGGGGACTAATGTTGGGGATGTGACCCCGGATAGGGTCAAGACAGGGGAGAGACGAAAGGAATCTCCCTTGTCGTAAGCCGAATTACTGATTGTGTCGGCCGAATCATGTGAGAGTCGGCCAAGATAAACAGGGCCATGACAAGTGTGGAATGAGTAACGACTTACCCGGCCGACATATGAGTTAGGTCGGCCAAATGTCTCTGACTAATCCGAATGCAGGTGAAGGCCGAGCCGAGTTATGCGAGACAAAGCCGAATAACGCGAAGCTTGCAGGAGAAGGAGGTGCTTATAGTCAAACCCTAGTCACTGGCTAGGAGGAAGCTAGACAGAGCCAAGCACAAAGGACAAGGAGCAGAGCAGCATAAGGGCAGACGAATGTCACAGAGGTGACAATGAGGAAGCCCGAGGCGCGCATGTGAAGGTTTCTGAAACATTGCCGCCGATAGAAGGGGGACACAGAAAGGAGGCCGCCGAGTTACCATATTGGGACAAGCATATTCCAAGGATATGCTTGCCACGTCAGCCCTAGAAGGAACCAAGGCACCGCTTTATAAGGGGGGACGCGGGCTCCTGAGGGAAGAGGATTCATTCTACGCCGTTAGGCTCATGTATTAGTGTTCTTCCTGTCTATGAGACAGCTCTAGGAGCACTTGTATTTCTGGAGAAGAGGAATAAAGATCTATTTACAGGACACTTGAGTGTAGAAATCACTACATCTTCCCTCCCCGAATCCCTCTAGCATCCATTAGCCCATACTTTTAGCCTACCCATGGCATCTGCCGTGCTACCACCACGACACACACATACATAGAACTGGTGTCAATATGAACAGGCTGACTTAGAATGAAGTACATCTAATCAGCAAAAGTTGCAGTTAAAGCATTATATTTATTTATTCTTATCTTCTTAAGATACAACAATCATTACTGTTTTTCTAAGGGGGAACTGTCCAAACTCTGTTTCAGCCTAACATCACTGTTAATAATATGTATCCCCTGATGAATGCTCTTATATACCGTTCATTGAAGTGCATGAAGCTGCTATTAAGGTCAAGTGTTTTCTTGACTATTATTTATTCCCATGTTGTGATTGTGCCTACTCCACCATGTCGGCCAACCTTATATGCTGATATATGTCGTGCATGGAGATTGCACCATGAATATACTAAGACCAGTAATTTCCACAGGCCGGTGCTGATGTTAATGGCAAGGGTTCCATTATGACTCCATTAGTGTTTGCTACCGGGTTTGGAGGTTATACCAACTTCATTCGGTTTCTGTTGAAGGCTGGGGCAGATCCTAATATTCCCGATGTACGTTTGTTTACTTTCTAGATCTGTTGGTGATTCTGGTATCCAGTATTCCACTTTATTTGAATATAGCTTTTGGTTATTATTATTCACCTACTTTGGTTATGTTAAGGCTCTATTTTAGCGATGAGTTTATGATACTTTGAGGCTCTGTATGGTAATGAGAAAATTACGCTTCTGTCTAGGCAGTCTTTCCAACGGATGTATATTGCTATTTTATTGATGTATAACAATCTTGTTCTTAATACAACAACCGTGCTTGTTTTGTTCTAGACTTCTAGTATGTATATATATCGTTCTTCTAAAAAAATTGTCTGGATGCAGTTGATGGCCTTGTGCTAAGCCCACAAGTTGCTAACATATATCAGTATTTTTCATTTTTGAAGAGTTCATATCGGTGCTTAACTTGACAGTTGATTAGATACTGATCTCATGACGCATCATTCCAGGTAGCAAAATTTTGTGAAAATGTACCCAGACAATAATCTCTAGATGCTTCTTCATCACTTTTATTGGTATTCATGTATTTTACTCTGTCTGTTCTCTGTTTCCCATGGCCTTAGGCCATACATATACAAGTACATGTATGAGATAGAGTATGGAACAGACATACAAACAGGAAATGCAAATTATCCTACTATAATACTACTATAATTCTAACATAATGAACCTTTTTATATTTGTGCTATGACCTATGACTAAAGAGCAATTAAAATGATTTACATATACAGCTAGTTCTATTTTTTATACATATATATTTCAAGGGGGCACTCAGTTGGAATTCCACTAAACCATTATTTTGTTTCAATGTCAGTTTTTGCTGAACAGTTGAAGTACCTCACTGAACACCTTTTGGTGTTCTTGCTGAGTATGTGAGCAGCTTGAAATTGCGCAGCAACTCTGTAAATGTTTGCTGTGTTAAATCCTGGTTGAACCATTTGATAGAAAATAAAACCTAAATCCTGATTCTTTCCCTTGATATTCTGAAGGGGTTCTTGAACTACATAGTTAATTTTTAGAGAAATGACAGTTCCTTCTGTTGCTCAGTTGGGTAGATTACCAATAGAGCGTGCTGCAGTACGTGATTGCAAGGAGGAAGTTGAAATGTTGTTTCCTTTGACTTACCCGATACCAAATGTTCGAAACTGGACTATCGAAGGAGTAATCTCGCATGCAAAAATTGAAGGTAACAAGCCACTGGTAAGTTTCGCCATTATACTTTTCCTGTACTAAATATTGCTTGGAGTAAGCCATCACCTTTGTTTAAGTGTTATGACCTGGGGTTACTTCTGCATGATAAATATCACATTTACAGCGAGATTCAGAACTTTATTTACAGAGATACCACATTTACAGGTGCCCCAATGTTCTGCAATTCTTATAAAAAATAGTTCAAAGCTTTAAGCATACTCCTGAGGACAAACTTGTTCTCTACCAATAATTTGGAAAATATGGTCACACAGAGATACTACCTGTTCTAACATCAAGACTAGCGCTGCCCATCGTTAGATATTATGAACTCATGTGTGGTCTGAACTATTAATTGGAAAAGAGTCCTTCTGTTTCCAAGGTTGAATAGTACGAACACTATACCTGTTAAGGCTAACCTTTGAGAGAAAAGGCTGTTTACAATCTGTAAGGAAGCAACTGCTCCATATTTAAAATGACATATGCGTGATTCTTGTACCACATGACACCTGTGTTTACCTGACAGGATGGCATCTGTGCTTACAAGAACAACTACTGTATAGATTAGGAGGGACAAAATGGTCACACTTTAGTGTCTTTCTAGTGGAATTTTAGCCGGATATAATTTTGGTGTGATCCTCTTAGGGCCAGATTTGTACCAATTATAAGTTATTTCAGATTCATTCCCAATTTCTTCTGTAATATAAATTATTGTTGATAACTATTATTTGTTCCAAAATTTGAATATTCAGTTAATTCTTTTTAAAAATTTAGAATCAACAAGACATTGAGAGAAGAATAAAGATTGTCAAGTCAGGGGCAGATACGGCGTTCAAGCAGAAGGATTATAAGACAGCGCTGAAAATTTACAATTTGGTAAATATCTTGAAACTTATCTTATGATAGTTCAAAAGTTTACTTTGTTCTGCTAACGGCGAACTAATTGGAGGGCATTGTTTTGCTTGCTAAGTAGGTTCCATATCATTGTTGAAGTATAAATGCATAGCCACCTTTCCCCATCAGCTTAATATTTTGGGTGAATTGGTTCGGTGCATGTCTACATTTATCGGAGCCAAGAGATCTTGATTTCAAGACCCGGCTGGCGCAATTTAAATGAAAAATTGCAGCTCAGTTTTGGTCCGGGTTTACGTCTGAGGGAGCCACACACGGTGGGGGGTGAACTGGTCTGGTGCATGCAATTCTACAATTATCACTTAGGATATTTAACTGTTTGTGTAAGATTTGAGCTTTGATTTGCCAAAGAAATAGAAGAAACAATTATTCTCAGTGAATAATCATAGGTGAAAAATTATACGAGTTCCATCAGTTTCAGATGAAGTATTATGATGCAGCTATGACTTAATCTGAAAAAATACCAACTAAAATGGATATGTTCTGAACAACTATGATAAAATCTGACCAACGACCATCTGAAATGATTATGATCTCAAGACAATATTCACTAATGAGCAAAAGTTCAGACACGTTTCTACTTAGGGTAGAATTGAAGTATAGTCCATCATGGAGCTCGTTCAGTAGGCAACCGGGAGTCAATAAAAACAATGATTGAAAGATTGGTGAATTTTCATTTGGTTGAATATTGGATTAAAGCTATTGAAGAAGAAACAGGTTACATGGAGATACTAGATAGTGCTTATACAGTCATACTTCTTGAAACATATATTACTAGTTAATTTGCCATATCACTTTGGACTTGACATGATTCACATGATTTATCATGCATTGAGACCGATCTTACAAAAATGTGTTAAATATGACACAAATGACTAGTTATCAAATTGTTCAACTGTAGCCAAGTTTGACAAGCCTGGTAAGAGAATGTGTTCCTGTCAGAGGGGTGGCTCTCAGCCCACTAGAGATATGTAATATCCCTATGAGAGAGAGATCACAAATTGACAGGATAATTGAGGATACAAGGGAAATTTGGATGAGAAGTCTTAGAGAAGCAAGGATGAGGAACACAGACGAAAAGGGGATGATAAATATTCAGAGTTCATTCATCTCATACATGCCGTCTTCCGGCCAACAACTTCAGTAATTAACCCCACTAGGTACGCACGCTTACATGTGGGCGAAGCACCATCGAGATAACTACACAGAGGCAGTCACACTTCATTCTCCTCCTCGGACTGGTAGCTGGGTCCCTCGTCAGATGTTGGTCCACTCGCCAGGTCTTTCAGGCCTTGCGACTCGCTGTCAGGCACCAGCTGTGTCGGGTGCGTGACACTGTCCCCCCCTTTAGCAGTCTCCTCCTCCCAAAGCGCAGCATCGGGGTAGCGTGATTTGACAACATAGTAATCTTCCCAGGTTGCGCAGCTTGCTGGCACAGCGCCCACTTGATGAGCACCTGAGGTGTGGCCGCATTGCCCTTGCGCACCAGCCGCCGTTTGAGAATCTCGGCCGGCACCGGTGTAACCGTGGAGAGATCCGGTACTGATGGGAGCTCACTATTACAGGAGTATAGTCAGCAAGGAAGGGTTTCAATTGAGAAACGTGGAATACCGGATGTATCATTGCCGAGGGTGGTAATTCAAGCTTGTAGGCTACAGTGCCAATGCGTTCCAGCACCGAATATGGACCGAAATATTTGTAGGAGAGCTTGGGATAAGGGCGATTGACGACTGACTGTTGTGCATATGGCTGCAATTTCAGAAGAACCTGCTCCCCCACTTCGAATTGTCTTTCAGTGCGATTCTTGTCTGCATAAGTTTTCATCCTCTGTTGAGCACGGATCAATTGAGGCCGCAGCAATTCCATTTGAGCCTGATATTCAAGGGCAGTGTCACCAGCAGCTGAATCCTGTGCCACTGTGATATTTGGTATGGCTCCAAAATTTGGCTCGCGATGATACAGATCCCTGAACGGGGAACATCCCAGTGCTGTATGAAAACTAGAGTTATACCAGAACTCCGCCATGGCCAGCCAACGACGCCAATGTTTCGGGTTGTCCTGGACAGTGCATCGGAGATACTGCTCCAAACATTGGTTCACCCTCTCGCTCTGTCTGTCAGTCTGCGGATGATAAGCCGTACTATAATGCAACTTTATCCCTAGTGCCTTGAACAATTCATGCCAGAAGGTGCTCGTAAAATTTTTATCACGGTCTGAGATGATAGTCAATGGCACAGCATGCAATTTCACCACATGATCCACAAACAACTTGGCAACAGTAGCGGCGGTGTAAGGATGATGAAGAGGTATGAAATGAGCGTATTTTGTTAGACGATCGACCACCACCAGTATCGTATTGGAACCATCAGAGGTAGGCAAACCTTCAATAAAATCCATGGCGATTTCTTGCCAGGGTGCCACTGGAGGTGGCAAAGGTTGAAGCAAACCAGCTGGCTTAGTGTGCAAATGCTTAGCTTGTTGACAAATGATGCACTGCTTAACAAAGTTTTCTACTGCTAGTTTCATGCCAGACCAGTAGTATAATTGTTTGATGTGTTTGTATGTTGCCTGCATACCTGAATGCCCTCCAATTGCACTATTATGTAGTGCAGCAATGAGTTTTGTTTGGAGTGCCAAATTCTCTCCAATGACCATTCTGTCATGATACTTGATGATGCCATTCTCCAAAGAATAACCTCGGCCATTAGGGGAATGTATAGCAAGTTCCTGTAACAATGTCGTCATAGCAGGATCAGTAGCATAAGAGTTTAGAACTTCCTGGAGCCAATCGGGGCAACAAGATGATGTTTGAATCTCCAACAAGTGTCCCACACGAGAAAGGGAGTCAGCTGCTCCATTGTCAACCCCTTTTTTATATCGAAATTCAAACTGTAATCCTCCCAGCTTGGACATAGCCTTTTTCTGTAACTCTGAAGTCAGTTGTTGCTCAGATAAATTACATAGACTTTTGTGATCAGTGACAATAGTGAAATGCCCTCGCTGCAAGTATTGGCGCCATTTATCAATTGCCATTATCACAGCTAGGAACTCCTTTTCATAGACAGACAGTTTGCTGTTTTGAATGCCCAAAGCGTTGCTCATATAAGCGATAGGATGCCCTCGCTGCATTAATACTGCACCAACACCAGTGTCACAAGCATCTGTTTCCACATAAAAGGGTACAGAGAAATCTGGTAACGCCAGGACAGGGGTATGTACCATAGCCTGTTTGAGTTGCACAAACGCGGCGGTAGCCTGCTCGGTCCACTCAAAGCCTTTCTTTGTGAGTAGCTGAGTGAGGGGTTTAGTGATAATGCCATAATTTTGTACGAATTTTCTATAGTAACCAGTGAGACCAAGGAATCCACGAAGTTCAGTAGTTGTGGTAGGAATAGGCCATTTCTCCATTGCTGCTGTTTTTTCAGGATCCGTGGCCACTCCAACATCTGAAATTATATGCCCAAGATACTGAATTTGTGTTTTTCCAAAAGAACACTTTGACAATTTGGCATAAAACTGTGTCTGACGAAGCTTGTCGAGGATCACACGTAGGTGTGTGAGATGATCCTCCCATGAAGGGCTATACACCAAGATATCATCCAAGAAAACAATAACGAATTTGTGCAAAAATGGTGCAAAAACCGCGTTCATAATGCACTGGAAGGTGGCCGGCGCATTAGTCAACCCAAACGGCATCACGCGAAACTGAAAATGCCCGTGATGTGTTTTAAATGCTGTTTTCTCCTCATCGACAGGCCGCATGCGGATCTGATGGTAGCCCGCTCTCAAATCGAGCTTTGAAAAGAATTTCGTACCCGCCAGTTCGTCTAGGAGTTCGTCAACGACCGGAAGAGGAAACTTATTCTTAATTGTAAGCTCGTTGAGACGGCGATAATCCACGCAGAACCGCCATGTTCCGTATTTTTTCTTCACCAATAGGACTGGAGAGGCAAATGGACTCATGCTATTTGTGATCAAACCAGAGGCCAGCATCTCTGCTACCTGACGCTCTATTTCGTCTTTCTGTAGAGGCGAATAGCGGTAGGGTCATGTGTTAACCGGACGAGCATCAGTATTGAGGGTGATAGCATGATCCAACTCACGATGTGGTGGAAGTGATTTGGGTTCATAAAAAACATCTGTGTATTCTGCCAAAAGATTCTGCATATCAGGCGGAAGTTCATGCTGAACTGACTGATCAGGAGAGGTTGCTGGTAATGGATCAAGGAGAGCCAAAGCCCATACTTCATTTCCAGTGATCCATTTCTGGAGTTGCACAACTGATAATTCAGCTAACTGTTTCTGTTGTTGGGAAATAATGCCTTGTAGTGTAATTTGCTGTCCTTGATGCTTGAAGGAAAGAGATTTCCCTTCCCAATCACACTCCATTTTACCCTGGAGTTTCAACCAGTCCATTCCAAGAATTGCATCATAAGCACCAATATCCAATATGCGCATGTCAGTGTTAAATGTGTGTCCTTGAGTCCACCACTGCAGTCCAGTGACTTGTGAGTCTGATGTCATGTATTGGCCATTAGCAACTTTGACAGAAACAACTGGAGCTGCCGAAAGATGGCAACCAGCACGCTCCACAAAAGCTTTAGTAACAAAGGTGTGAGTACTGCCTGAATCAATGAGAAGTATCATGACTTGGTTGCCTACAAGTGCACGCAAACGAATTGTTTCAGAGGTTTCAGTCCCGGCAACAGCATCTAGATACAGTTGACAACAGGTTACAATATCAGACGTTTCCTGTAGCAATTCCAATGCCTGTACTGCATCATCAGAAAGTACCTCACCAAATTCGCCAACTTCAATTGTCAGCAACTGGCCAGATCGTTTACACTGGTGTTCTTTGGAATACTTATCCCCACACTTAAAGCATAAACCATTCGCACGCCGGAAATCTCTGAGTTGTCTTTCTCTATTGAAGTCATCATTTCCCTTAAAGACGTGGCCAATCTGTTTTTGGTGCTATAGCTGGAGCTGCGAAAGCATTACCTCATGGTGGGTGTTTGGTTGGTGCTACTGGACGTGGTTTGTGACGGTGGTGTTCTCCTTCTTCCTCCTGTATGCGAGCGAGAGAAGCAGCTCGGGCAATACTGGTTGGAGCTTGAAGTCTGACAGCACACCTAATATCATCACGAAGCCCATACACAAATTGTGCCACAAACCAGCGTGTGCTCAGTGATTCATCCAAGGCAATAAAGTGATACATGCAATCCTCAAAGGCCAAACGGTATTCCGCAACAGAACCAGTTTGTTTCATCTGCATCAGGCGAGTCATCTGTCCATCAAATTCACCCTGACCAAATTCTTCAACTACTCCAGTCATGAGTTCAGTCCATGCCACAACACGTTTCTGACGCTTAAAAGCCTAAAACCATAGAGCTGCATGTCCTTCTAGATACAAGGCTTCCGTACGAACCCACTGATGCTCATGAATTTTATACATATCGAAATATGTCAAGCAGCGATCTATCCAAAGCATCGGCGTCTCACCACTGAAACGTGGAAAATTATGCTTGGGAGGTCGTACCTTGAACTGCTCTGTTTCCTGATGTGGTGACGATGGTGCTGTGTGAAAATTCTGGCCCCCTTGCTGCGGTAAATCCATCAGGGGCGCTCCCTTGTTTGTCAGAACTGTCGTAGTCGTGGCTTGTGCTGCTGGCGGCACCTCAACCCTTGGTCGCGGTGATGGTGCCGTGTGCTGGTCCGCCCTGTCGAACTCAGAGAGACGGCGCTTGACGCCGTCGAGGTCCTGGCCTAAATCCTCCATGTGATGTCGCATCGTGCGCATCTCACTCGAAATCCCCTCCACCTCCGTGGCCATGGTATTAAACCGACCCAAAATTTCAGTCATAGTCTGCTGCATCGCCTCCATCTTCTCCAGCACGAACTCGTTCTGCACCGACGGCCTTGAGACCTTGGAGGGCGCCGTCGCAGCTCTCCCTGAATCGGACCCAACCAAGCTAGGGATTTTGTGCCGATTCACCGAAGTGATTCAACACCCGTCGCAATGGAATTTTACGGTTCCGATCTCGAGATTGCGAGCGCGAGCGGAGCGGATCCAGGCTCTGATACCAAATTGTAATATCCCTATGAGAGAGAGATCACAAATTGACAGGATAATTGAGGATACAAGAGAAATTTGGATGAGAAGTCTTAGAGAAGCAAGGATGAGGAACACAGACGAAAAGGGGATGAGAAATATTCAGAGTTCATTCATCTCATACATGCAGTCTTCCGGCCAACAACTTCAGTATTTAACCCCGCTAGGTACGCACGCTTACATGTGGGCGAAGCACCATCGAGATAACTACACAGAGGCAGTCACACTTCATTCTCCTCCTCGGACTGGTAGCTGGGTCCCTCGTCAGATGTTAGTCCACTCGCCAGGTCTTTCAGGCCTTGCGACTCGCTGTCAGGCACCAGCTGTGTCAGGCGCGTGACAAGATATTGGTTTAGTTATTAGGAAGCTGAAGATATGGTTTCATAGGCCGGGGCGGAGCCAAGGGGGGGGGGGGGGGGGGGGGGGGGGGGGGGGCTAGCCCCCCCAACCATCGGCCCCCCTCAATATATAGGTGCAGCTTTTAGTACTAAACTAATGGTCTTATAAGCTTAATTAACACTAAGCCTAAATTTAATTGATTTGTCATGCTTCTCTATACCGAAAGCCAAATGTAGCCTATGAATTCGTTTTATTAGTCAACCGTAGTAACATGTCCCAACATTATTCGTTTGTGTAACTAGACCTAATAGCTAGCAACATATGCAATCTTTCAGATCAACTGACTGGATGACTGCCACCATCGCTCGCTCCTACTCAGTAGCCATACGCCACGCGATACCGCGGCCGTGGCACCATGCTAGTACAACAAGCATGTTGTGCCATTGAGTATAGGAATTAATCTTCCTCACTCTGATTGAAGTACCAAATCGTTAGTATTTTGTTGATAGATTGCATAACCTATAGTCTAATTGATTAATTTACAAAAAAATATACGTCTTTTGTTTGATGTTTGCTCGGTGATGACGACAACTTATTGCATAATAATTGAGAAATAATAATAGGAATGTCACCTGCAATGGAATTATCAGGCTTTATACTCGTAGAGATGAAGTTGATCCAATATAAACTAATCTTTTGTTTTGTATTGTCTAAGATTTAGTGCTACATATTAATATCATTTCTATGCCAATACTTTGATATACTGTTATGTTTTTATCTAAATAGTTCTTCCAACACAAAATGATAGGTAGTTGTTGTCTTCATGAGAAAAAATCTTATATGTGATCATCAGTATCTTCGCCCCCCCCCCCCCTCAATGTCAAATCTGGCTCTGCCCCTGTTCATAGGCAAGTCGGGATTATATTCTTAGGCATCAAATCGAGTCTTCCGTATAAAGACATCGTGTACAACATATGGGTAATCCAATAAATCAGAATAAACTACTAAAGATCTAATCCATGTCCGTAACGTTCTCTCCTCATTCCCTGCAGCGCGTCTGTCCAATGCTTTCTCCTTGAGATGTACCACATACCTTGTCACATTCATCGATCTTAGGACCAGTACCAGTTCTAACACTCTAAATAGTGCGTCCAGACTACCAGTTGGCATAAGTGACGATTGTCAAATTTAGTTTTAGCGTGTCATGATTTTTGGTTGGGACTAATGTTGGTATGACCTGTCATGTTTGATGTTTGACCATAGGCAATAGATCATGGAGGGAGTGCAACACTGTATGCGAACAGGAGTATCTGTAAGCTGGCCATGGGTGATGGTGAGGGTCAGATGCTCTCAGGTGCAGAATGCTGCGACCTAAATGGGCAAAAGCCTGCTACCGTCAGGGTGCAGCTCACATGCTACTCAAGGTGAGTCTACATTGCCATGGTGTATGCTTATTTATCGGTGATGCTGTAGCCTGGTCACGTTCTTGCTATCACGTTTACTTATTTATTGTTGATCTTGTATCCTGGTCACATTCTTTGATTTCTGTTATTCATCTAGGAGTATAAACAAGCTTGTGGTGCTCTCTGTGATGCACAAAAACTAGATCCTGGGAATGTTGAAATTGAGAGAGAACTAAGGTAACATACTGTCTCTTTGCTCTCTTTTGAGTGTATAACCAATGTATGATCTGTTGGAAATATAAGCAATAATTCATATGATTTAATCCGAATAATAAAGTGATAAATCATGATCATACAAACGGTACTAAAACCAATTATACAGATCAACAAAGTAGATAAACAGATTACATCTCTAGGAGATAAACCTATCACATCTACACCAAACGCTAGAACAAAGAACTCTAGCATAATCCGAAAGAAAGAAATCGAGATCACATACGATGTAGGCTGAATAGCAGCCGCAGCGGTTGCAGCAGCGTCGCCCATGTTGAGGTTGTCGAAGAGATCGCTGACGTCCGGGAAGAAGTCGTCGTCAGGGAACTCGTCGTCGGACGACGTCGTGGTTGCCAGTAGTCGCGCTTGAGCGCTCCCCAAAAACCTGATCGCCCCTCACCCGTACAGGTTTACGAGAGGCGGGGTTCCGGAGGCCTACTGTCCCGATCTGGCGGTGCACGCCGCAAGCCGGGATGGAGAAGACGAAAGCGGCGGCACAAGGTTCTGGAGGTAAGCGTGTGTGTGGATTGATACGGTGCCGATTAGGTTTTGCCCGGACGCTTATATAATGCAGGTTAGGAGGATCGTGGGCTCAGCCCACGTCCATAAAAACTGGAAATGACTGTAATTAACGCGTAAAGCTTGGCTCGGCGAGATTCCCGCAACCCGCGGCGCGCGCGCGTCGTGACGAGGCGAGGCGAGGCGAGGCGGGCGGCGTCGGAGGAGGAGTGCGCGAGGGCTACTCTTCTTGTCACACCTTAGTGAGTGGTGCAACACTCTACTATATAAGGTGGTCCAACTCCCCTTCAACTAGCAATGTGGGACTAAACTTTAGCACCACTAGCACAGCCATATGCTGCCATATATAAGTGGGCCAAAGAGAATTTCAGAATTTGTCTAATGGGCCAACATCCCAATATACACGAAATTCCAACAATCCCCCACAAAGTCTCATTGGCACATCACATCACTTTTCTTCCAGAACATTGTTTTATATACCGGTGTGTAGTGGAGACTGTTAAGTTGAACTTCCACGTTAAACTTCATGCTACATTAGCTAGCAACTTGAATAGTGGACTATGCCTTGAACTACAAGTTTTCTGCGCGCTAGTTTCACACAAAATCTAGACCGGTACAGGGCTACCGTCGGCTTCCCCGCGGTTTGTAGCTTATGCGTCATACTCCAGGGCCTTTCATGAGTTTATTAGAGAGCACCCAACTCTCACGGACTGCGACGTTTGACAGTCAGACTCATATATGTGTATTCCTCAAGAGATGTTCTGCAGGACAACATCTCCGCTTATAAAAAGCCACTTGGAACACATTAAGATAAATATCAACCTGCCATGCAGAATAAGAGAGTATTGCATCTTTATGGAGATGTAAATATAATATGGGAATACTCTCCTCTCAGCTGACCAACAGCTTGTCTCCCATCTGTAATTCACGGGATCTCCGATCACATAGAGTGGGTTGCCACTGGGATCAACTCATAGCGTGGGTCTCAAACCCATCTCCCTCGATGCATTATCTATCATATTACGTGATAGTCCCTTTGTGAAAGGATCTGCCAGGTTCTTAGATGTTTGGATATAATCCAACGCAATAACTCCGGAGTTTCTCAGTTTCCTGACAGATTTCAATCTCCTCTTCACATGCCTTGATGACTTCATATTATCCTTAGAACTGTTTACTTTGACGATCATAGTTTGATTATCATAGTTCATTGGGATGGCGGGTATTGGTTTTTCAACCACATGTAAGTCCATCAAGAGCTCACGAAGCCACTCTGCTTCAACAGTGGCTGTGTCTAATGCCGTGAGTTCTGCTTCCATTGTTGACCTTGTTAAGATGGTCTGCTTGCAAGACTTCCAGGAAACAGCGCCACCACCAAGTGTAAACAAATAACCACTTGTGGCCTTAATCTCATCAGCATCAGATATCCAGTTTGAATCACTATAACCCTCAAGTACCCGAGGATACCCAGTATAGTGAATACCATAACTCGCAGTGCCTTTCAAATAGCGCAAAACTCTTTCAAGAGCATGCCAATGATCATCTCCAGGATTTGACACAAATCGACTCAGTTTGCTTACAGCAAAGGAGATGTCAGGTCTGGTAGAGCTGGCTAAATACATGAGCGAGCCAATAATTTGAGAATATCTCAATTGATCTTTAGCAGTCCTTCGATTCTTTCGAAGTAGCACACTCGGATCATAAGGCGTTGGAGAAGAATTGCAGTCGCTATACCCGAAGCGACTCAATATCTTTTCCACATAGTGAGACTGAAGCAATGTAATCCCACCATTGTCATCCTTTAGTAGCTTGATGTTTAAAATTACATCAGCCACTCCCAAGTCCTTCATATCAAAGCAGCGAGATAGGAACTCTTTGACCTCCTCGATAACAGCGAGGTTGGTCCCGAATATCAATATGTCATCAACATAGAGACACATAATAACTCCCTCGCCCCCACCATGGCGATAGTACACACATTTGTCAGCTTCGTTTACAACAAAGCCTTCAGCAATTAAAGTTCTTTCAAACTTCTCGTGCCACTGCTTAGGAGCTTGCTTAAGACCATACAAAGACTTCACTAACTTACACACCTTTCCTTCTTGACCATCTACCACAAATCCGTCAGGCTGCTCCATATAAATTTCCTCATCTAGCTCTCCATTTAGAAAAGCTGTCTTAACGTCCATTTGATGAACGAGAAGACCGTGTGAGGCAGCCAAGGAAAGTAGTACTCGAATAGTGGTTAATCTGGCTATAGGTGAGTAGGTATCGAAGAAGTCTTCACCTTCCTTTTGGGTATAACCCTTAGCCACAAGACGTGCCTTGTACTTTTCAATAGTACCATCAGGTCTAAGCTTTTTCTTGAACACCCATTTACATCCTACAGGTTTACACCCATAAGGACGATCAGTGATTTCCCAAGTACCATTAGCTAAGATGGAGTCCATCTCGCTTCGGACAGCTTCCTTCCAGTAGTCAGCATCTTGAGATGCATAGGCTTTTGAAATAGAAGTGGGAGTATCATCCACAAGGTACACAATGAAATCATCACCAAATGACTTTGCAGTCCTTTGTCTCTTGCTCCTTTTGGGAGCTTCATTGTCATCCTCCACAGGATCATCAGAGTGCTCTATCGGCATAGTGGGTTCAGGAATTATAGAAAATTCCTGACTAGATGAACTAGTCATCTCCTGATTTGATGAGCTAGACATGCCTTTCATAGGAAAGATGTCCTCAAAGAAAGTCGCATCATTCGACTCCATAATTGTACCAACATGCATGTCTGATACCTCAGATTTTACTATCAAAAATCTATAGCCAATGCTATGAAAAGCATATCCCAGACAAACACAATCAACGGTTTTGGTCCAAGCTTTCGCTTCTTGGGTATTGGAATATTGAATTTCGCCAAACAACCCCAAGTTCGTAAGTAAGAGAGTTTAAGCCTTTTCTTTTCACATTCCTCAAATGGAGTCATGGTTTTATCCTTTACAGGAACACGGTTTAGGACATGACACGCGGTCATTAGCGCCTCCCCCCACCATTCCTTGGAAAGACCCGATGTATCTAACATGGCGTTAACCAAATCAGTTAGAGTGCGGTTCTTTCTTTCGGCCACCCCATTTGACTGAGGTGAGTAGGGAGGCGTCCTCTCATGTATAATACCATGTTCCGCACAGAATAAATAAAATTCATTTGAAAAGTACTCTCCACCACGATCCGACCTTAGCCGCTTGATTTTAAGATCAAGTTGGTTTTCTGCATCAGCTTTATAGATTTTGAAGTAGTTCAAAGCTTCATCTTTAGAATTCAGGAGATAAACATAGCAGTATCTAGTGGAGTCATCAATCAACGTCATAAAGTATGTTTTTCCACCTTTTGTCAACACACCATTCATCTCACAAAGATCTGAATGTATAAGTTCTAGCGGTGCTAAGTTTCTCGGTTCCGCAGCCGTATGAGACTTGCGGGGTTGCTTTGCTTGCACACAAACTTGGCACTTAGAACCTTTGACAGTGGTAAATTTCGGAATTAAACTCATATTGGCTAGCCGCGTCATGCAACCAAAGTTAATATGACAGAGTCGTGAATGCCAAACATTGGACTCATTATCATTGCAAACATGATTAATAACTTTAGTACATGAGTCTGACAGAGACAAGCGGAACAGTCCTCCGCACTCATAACCTTTTCCAACAAATTGTACATACTTAGAAATTACAACTTTATTGGACTCAAAAACCAACTTAAAGCCATCTCGACATAAAAGCGATCCGCTGACGAGATTCTTATTGATGGAGGGAACATGCTGCACGTTCTTTAGCTGTACGGTCTTCCCCGAAGTAAACTTTAGATCTACCGTACCAACACCATGAACAGAAGCACGTGAGCCATTTCCCATCAGCACGGAAGAAGTCCTTGAGACCTGATAAGAGGAGAACATGGAAATATCAGAACATACATGTGTATTAGCACCCGTGTCTATCCACCAGACAGGAGAATGACATACTGAAAGGATAGTAGGTAAAATACCGTACCCAGCATCCTTCATCTCAGTATCGCTAATAACAACATTAGCGGCATTGCCGCTGTTTCCATGTTGACGCTTGTCAAAGCGATTAGGGCAGCTAGGAACCCAATGACCAGGATCACCACAGACGTGGCAAGAGCCTTTCCTCTTATCATTTTTCTTCTTGAAGTTGGTTGAGTGCGTGGCCTTGTTCTTGCCATCGAACTTTCCCTTTCCTTCAGCTTTGTTCTTATTCTTGAACTTGTGGGATTGGAAGTTTTTCCTCTGCACTAAATTGGCAGTAGAACCTCCTTCAATTCCTCGAGCAGTTTTGTCCTTTGCTCTCGCCTTCTCTTCCACATGAAGAGACCCAATGAGATCCGTAACGGAAAACTCTTGTCTCTTATGTTTCAGAGAAGTAGCAAAGTTCCTCCACGAAGGAGGAAGCTTGGCAATAATGCCACCAGCCACAAATTTTTCGGTAAGGAACACTTGAACTGCTAAAGTTCTTTGGCAAGTGATTGTATCTCATGAGCTTGCTCAACGACGGAGCGCTCATCAACCATCCTGTAGTCATAGAATTGCTCCATGACATACAACTCAGTGCCAGCGTCCGAGACCCCAAACTTGGCCTCGAGCGCTTCCCACGCGTCCTTACCATTATCAAATGACATATATGGGTCAACAATGTTGTCCCCAAGAACACTGAACAAAGCCGCCATAAACATGGTATCGGCTTTCTTAAAGTTCGCTTCCTGCTCAGCAGAAAGATCTCCTCCAGGCTTGCCAAGAGTGGCGGTATAGCAGTTTAGGTTTTCAAACCAGAGAACTGCTCTCTTGCGCCATCTCTTATAGTGCATGCCATCAAAAGGAGGCGGCCTAGTAGCCGCGGCTACACCAGTGGAATTCAGTTGCCTATTATCAGGTTTTTGGATTGTTGGAAATATAAGCAATAATCCATATGATTTAATCCAAATAATAAAGTGATAAATCATGATCATACAAACGATACTAAAACCAATTATGCAGATCAATAAAGTAGATGAACAGATTACATCTATAGGAGATAAACCTATCACATCTACACCGAACACTAGAACAAAGAACTCTAGCATAATCCGAAAGAAAGAAATCGAGATCACATACGATGTAGGCTGAATAGCAGCCGCAGCGGTTGCAGCAGCGTCGCCCATGTTGAGGTTGTCGAAGAGGTCGCTGACGTCCGGGAAGAAGTCGTTGTCAGGGAACTCGTCGTCGGACGACGTCGTGGTTGCCAGTAGTCGCGCTTGAGCGCTCCCCAAAAACCTGATCGCCCCTCACCCGTACAGGTTTACGAGAGGCGGGGTTCCGGAGGCCTACTGTCCCGATCTGGCAGTGCACGCCGCAAGCCGGGATGGAGAAGACGAAAGCGGCGACGCAAGGTTCTGGAGGTAAGCGCGTGTATGGATTGATACGGTGCCGATTAGGTTTTGCCCGGACGCTTATATAATGCAGGTTAGGAGGATCGTGGGCTCAGCCCACGTCAGAGTCGGTAATAGCCACGTCCATAAAAACTGGAAACGGCTGTAATTAACGCGTCCGTTAATGACTTATAATCAGTTTTCCCAACAAGCAAAATAAAGCTCGGCTCGGCAAGATTCCCGCAACCCGCGGCGCGCGCGCGTCGCGACGAGGCGGGCGGCGTCGGAGGAGGAGTGCGCGAGGGCTACTCTTCTTGCCACACCTTAGTGAGTGGTGCAACACTCTACTGTATAAGGTGGTCCAACTCCCCTTCAACTAGCAATGTGGAACTAAACTTTAGCACCACTAGCACAGCCATATGCTGCCATATATAAGTGGGCCAAAGAGAATTTCAAAATTTGTCTAATGGGCCAACAGCCCAATATACACCAAATTCCAACATGATCTTAGGATAGAAAATTGTGTCCTTACTGATGAGAAGCAGTTGCATACTGTACTACTGTGGCAAATGACATTACGGCAATTCCCTACACCACACTGAGAACCATTTTTTACTTCTTGTGTTGCACTTATATCTTCGATTGTAATATGCGGGGTTTGACAGCCTCAGAGTCAGGAATTATGTTGTTGTGAAGTGCGATACAGGGATTCTGTGCAGGTCTTCCATGGCTAGCTGATCTCCGACTTACATTCTCGTTCGGTTCAATTGTTGCAGCAAGGCGATGGAACTAATGAAGACCTCCGGATAAAAGTTGAGCAATGAGGCGTGGTTGGTCTGAGCTAGCGGGAACTCTTAATCCCCATGTTCCGTCAAGAGGAAAAAAAACTTGGTAAAACATGTTAATTTTGGAAGTACTGCATGTCTGATGTCCCAGTTATCTGGCGTGGAGCCAGCAGGAACTACTATCGGGATGTTTTGTTAGGATCAAAACTAAAAAATTCACGAGGACCGCTAAGCGTTACCAACTGCAATGATGAGTTGTATGAATTGCTTTGCTTGACCTAGAAGCGTCGAGTACAAGGTATAATATCATGTCCTGTAGAATGTATACTAAAAATCTAACACTACCGAGGCCTCGTTGGCAGTGAAGTAAGCTAAACCACTTGTGAATTGATAAACGAAGTATTTTACTTCACTGCTATCAAGTGAAATAAGCTAGAAACAGGGCCGGTCATGTGATTTTGAGGACCCATGACGAGACTAAAACTTAGGCCCCTTAATACGAACATCAAAATAATAATAATGAATCGTGTGAATTATATGTTGTCAATAACATTTAAATGCATCCAAAAACAGTACACATCAAACAATATGCATATTACCTTAAAAAAATTTCTATCATTTCTCGTTGAAAGTCACTTATGATGTTTGCCGATGTTATCGAATAATTTCTTCTCGGTGCATAATGTTGCCAAACCATTTAACCGCCGCTAAGTCATTGTTGACCTCAAATAGTTCTTCAATAAATTATTTTAACATTGAAAATTTTCTTTCGGACGATATGACAATCACAGACACAATAAATAAGATGCGATAAACAATGAAGATAGATAACAATCAACTTCTTTGACATGCTTGGAAATCTCCATGGCAGAAAATTAGCAAGGTGAATCTTGTCATCTTTAATTTAGAAATAAGATGATATACCAACTATGCATCATGCAAGTGAAGGTAGGTAGAGAGAATTGTACTATCCTTCGCAAAAAAAGAGTACTACAACATTCAATATACCTCATATTGGTCAAACCGCGATGTGCAGGTGTGACGTATTATCGTGATCGAGGGCCTAGATATTGAAATCGACAAGATAATGAGTCGATGAACTAACTATTGAAGTCAAATTAGGAGAAATTTAGAAAAAGATAAGAACCCTAAATCGCAGTGAATTGTTAGTCTATCACCGTGCAGCTAGAAGATCAACGGACAGCCGATCGCCATGTCAATGAAAAACTGAAGAATGCCCTGGCCTTCCCTATGCACACACAGCATGCGAATTGTCAGTCTCAGTCGGTGACGACCTATGCCGGTGGGCGCACGAGGCAGTCGAGTAGACTGAAGGCGAGATTGATCGGATATTTTCCTGCTACCTTCGGCTGTGCGGGCTTTTTTTCTCAGGGACGATCGCTACATGACCATTAAGCCTTTTTTTCCTGCCTCTGGCCTGCCAATACATATTACGTATGAATACAAGTAGTAAAACGTACCTAAGATGGGGGCCTGGATTTTGGGGCCTGGGCCCCCGCACAACCTGCCCCTCCCGAGGGCCGGCACTGGCTAAAAACCTGTGGTTTCCTTGGACTTTTCCAGCATGAATAAAATTGAGAAAACCAGGAAAGATCTATGGACATGATCCGTGGGGGTGGAAGGAGAAAGACCAAGAAAATCCATGGACACGATAAATGGTTTCGCCGAGACTTGACAATTTCCTGCCGGGTAGCCGCGTGAGGAAGTCTCGGTGAATTACCACCACGCATCCATCTAAGGCCATGTTTGGCACTAGTGTATTGTGAGGGATTAGTGGGGTTAATCCCCTAGGGATTGGGTGAATCTCCTACCTACACCTAATCCCCTAATCCAGTCTAGACCCAAATTCCCACTGTAAAATGTGTTGTTTGGTACACAGGTATAAATGGATGTATTGTTCTTTTATTATCAAATGCTCAAATCTTAATCTTTAGAACAATGACACAAAGTTATTCGAATAAAAACATGAACTTTTACGCAACAACGATGTAAGCAAGCAGGCATCACGTACTATAAAATAAATACTCTAAAATTCAGACTTATACTAGCATAGTATCAAATTAGTTTCAGCGAGATCATATGTAACAAGCACATGGTTGCAGAATAGGTTTACGCCATGGTGCTCAAAATCCGAAACCAAATAAGAGCACTATGATCTTTGTCATCCACGACATTAAGGAATATCTCACAGTTCTCGACACTTTCAAAGACCACAAATGCTCTTGCTTTTCCAGTAGGATGAAACCCTTCTAAGTTTCTCAATTTATCAATGCATTTGGTTATTGAGAAATCTTGCAAAGCTTCATGGTTTGCTTCTTTTTCTTCCATCTTGGTTGTCGAAGGACCAGCAACCTTTCTTTGCTTGACTTGTTCATGCTCCACCTTGGCGTTTCTATGATTGACTTGTTCATGATTTCTTGGGAAAACTGGGGATTCAAGGATGGGCTAGGATTATCCCCGCTAAACCTCAAAATACTCTGGAACCAAATGAGGCCTAAGTCAGATCTAGAGCCAGGACTTCTCGTGGAGGATCAAGAAGGGTGTGCTTGCTTTCACACCTTGGAGGTGTAGATCTTGCACAGTCTCACAAGTGAGAGGTACAAGGTATACATCATGGTGTTTAAGCTGGTGAGCCCAACATGAACAACAAAGACATGCTATCGTCAACTCCTTCATCAAGGATATCTTTCGCAAGCTTGAAGGGAATCTGTTCGTGGTACCAATCCAAGATGTAACATCCTCGGGAACCCCTCATTGTCGGGGTCTGGGGACGACTGCATCAGCCATGATGCACACCGTCGACCGCCCGTGGACAAGGTGTAAAGAGATGAGGCGCCACTTGGATGCCATCCTCTAACGGGGTAGCACATCCCTATGGATGGCGCAATGTCGATGGGATAGGGCGCGACATCTTGTCCACGCAAGCACGCAATCTAGCGTAATGATGTTGAAAATATATCCTAGAGACAATCATGTATGATGATATTCCCCAAGGTATTCATAAAGTTAAGTTGTATTTGTATGAACATCTGATATATATCATCAAATATGTGATTCAGTTGTGGAAATATATATTCATGTTGTTCATACTTGTCGTGGGAATGGCCACGGCAGATGCTGCGAGTGGCAGCGGGTAGTAATGAGAGGGGCAAGTGCGGCCAGCCATCTGCGGTGCGATATGAGGGCGGAGACACAAGGATTTACCTAGGTTCGCCCCCAGAGGGTAAATACCTACTCCTGCTAGATTTTATTATCGAATGGTTACAAGGGTGGCGATCTCAGCGGCTAGGCGGTGAGTCGATGGGGTGTATGATGGAACGTGAGTACAAAGAGCACCCTAGGGAGGTTTATATTGGGGTACCTCGCTAGGGTTTACAGATATACAACCGAGTTAGTTAGGGACTCAGAGGGCTTGACCTAATCCAACTGGGCCTAACTACACTTCTGGGTCTCCAGCTTCCAGTCACCGGGTCCCTTCTTGAATCGTAATCCAATCGCCATCCTACAGGCCCACTCGCTGGGAGTTATATCCAGTAGGGAACGTCCTGCTAGGCATACCCTATTTGGCATATCCCCATCAGTACTCCCCGAGGCCGTCATTGATTCATCGTAGGTGTTCTTTGGCAGTCGGAGTATGCGGGTCCAATTTTGACGCCTAGTCGAATCGGTGGTGGACTCCCTCAATGAAGGAGAAAATATCTGTACGAGTTTCCAGTTGCAGTACTAGAAGGCATTCGAATCACAGCATTGGCGAGTAGTTGAATCACAGCTTTGGCGAATGGGTCGGCGAGTCGAGTGGACGAAGTTGGAGCGTCATCTGGGTCAAACTAGTCATTGGGTAATCCAACGGTAATATTGGCGTAATTACCGCGGGGTAACGGCTCCTCCGATATTGGCGGGAAGCAACCGCTATATAAGGAGAGTGATGAGGGAGAGTTGCGAATCTTCCTTGCATTTCCTCTAACCCCACGCATTCCTCAGTCTTCCATCCTCTCCCGATCCAGAATTTTCAGAGCAAGCGAGTGAATCTAGATCTTCTCCCCGATGGCGCCTCCGAAATACCAGTGGGGCAACTCCAAGTGCACCGCGGCGTAGCTGAAGTCATTCCAAGACGCGGGATTCTCTGCAAGGGGAAATGGCGGATCCCCACGGTCAGGGAGACATAGCCAAACCCTCGCTCTGGCGAATTTA
Source organism: Avena sativa (assembly GCA_916181665.1). Lineage (NCBI taxonomy): Eukaryota > Viridiplantae > Streptophyta > Magnoliopsida > Poales > Poaceae > Avena > Avena sativa. The sequence goes on along the minus strand of OV702279.1, from coordinate 46,456,346 downwards.
TCTGCTTCACCAGCAATCTAGAGAGGGGGCTCGGCTTCCCCATGTCGATCTTCTTCCGACGGTTACGCGCCTATTACTCAATTGAGCCCTCAGATCTAGGGCCCCATAGTATCGAGCAACTTGCCATCTTCGTGGCGTTCTATGAGTGCTATCTGGGGTGTCGCCCCTACTTCCCCTGTGGTTGGAGCTGTTCCACGGGCGTGTCAGCCGCGAAGGGGCTGGCGACACGATGCCGGCGGCGGGCGGCCTCACCTTCCAGCTGAAAGCCAAGGCCCCCTTCCTCGACCTCATGTTGCCAAAGAAGGCTGCCAGCGAGTGGAATAAATGTTGGTTTTACGTCAGCGAGTCAACACCAGATGGAGAGGTGTCGCTCCCGACATACACCACCGAGAGGAGCGAGCTGTCGTGGTATTGCCGACGAGTACGCCATGGAGGGGTCCTCATAGTGCGTGTTTAGAGACGTGGGGTAAGGCGGACAGTTAACGGGTATGAGGTAACACAGTTTACCCAGGTTCAGATCCCACAACAGTGGCGAAATCCTACTCCTGCTATAAATCACTATGATGGAAATACGCCGAGTTACAGGGATCGGTTCGCTGTGCGAGGTATGAGTTAATCGGTGCCCTAAAGGCTCCCATAGGCCCGACTTATATAGTCGCTAGGTCCTAGGGTTACACGGAAAGTCCTAGCCGGACAGGTTACAGAGTTCTACACAGTATACAATCAGTCTAACGTGTCTTGCACTACAAGGTTCCGGGTATATCGGTGACTCCTCCATAGCCTTCCTTTATCCGACATGGGCCTCCCTTCTGGATCCATCTAACTGGGCCGCCCAGCAGGCCATGGGCCATGCTACCAACTGTGGGACACCCGGGTTATCCGGATAAGAGACATGCTATGAGGATACCATATAGCATATCCCCAACAGTAGCCTCCGGAGAACTCCGAGATCTTGCGCCTTCTTGCCTCTTCAGGTTGAATGCTCTGTCTAGATGGATGTCGGCAAATTGTCAAGCAATATCTCGTAGTCCTCCCAAAAACCCTGCAATATTCTCCGTCTTCAACTTGTAGGTCAGAGAAATGCTGAATCTTCCATCGGACTCTTCTCGTAGTCGGACTGGATCCGTGCATGCCGGAATATTCGGATGGTATGGTTTACCTGCTCGTGTCAGCTAGAACGATGTAAACGTAGGTAAGCGGCACCTCGTAACTCACACATGCAGAGAACACAATCATGTCCATTTTTCCCGCGTGAAGGATGTGAACTGTTGGTGGCGGTGGTTAGGAACGTGGCGAAATTTCCGCGCACGTCGTCCACGCGCCGACCATTCGATCACTTTGCACGAATCTTGACAGCAAAGGTTATAAATTACATATGCAGTGGATTTTTTTACTTTTCACCTCATTCTCCTCCCGTGTCATCGTCTTCCTCCTGCGAGCATCTCCTCGATCCCTCCACGCGCACATGAAAAACCCTAGCTTTCCAATCTCCCTAGCCATCTCCCTCTTCCATCCCAATGGCGAGCAGCAACACTAACGCATCTCTGGCGGCGGCGGCTGACGCTTCAGCGAAGCCGGCGAGCGCCGTCCATGTGCCTCCAGAAGGCCTGCTGTTGCCCAAGTCCGTGGTGGTGGAATCCACCGGCGACGACCATAACCTAGCGGCGCTGGAGCTGCTAGAGGAAGAAAGCGATTCCCACAAGGGGGATTGGCGCGGCTCCGATATCACCAACAATGATATCAAAGAGCTGCTCGCCGAAGGCTACGTCCCCGCGATGGAGGGACTTGTCTGGCGGGCGGCGCCGGCTGGCGAGGTCATCCCTTCTCCCCAAGCCGGAGAGAAGATGTACCTCAAAGCTCAGTTGGTACGTGGCATTTCCCTGCCCATCTCCAACTTCTTCCTTTCTGTCCTCAATAACTACCGGGTTCAACCTCAGAACCTTTCCCCCAATAGTATTCTCGCGCTTAGAAACTACACGGTGCTTTGCGCGGGTTACCTAGGGATTAGTCCTAGGTTATACTTGTTTATATACTTCTTTAACGTCAAGAGGGAAGCCAGAGTGAGCAAGGACGAGCTCAGGAATTGCGGGACAATTAGTTTTAAGATCCGGCCTAGCCGGCGGTTCCTCGACATCGTCGGCCATGAGTCCTGCAAGAACTAGCAACAGACGTACTTCTGCGGCCCAGATATCCCTCTGGCTGGCCGAGAAGGAACGTATCCGGACTTCATCAATGGAGATGCCGCCAAAGCCCCGACATGGAGATCCCAAGCCTCTCTCCCCTCCGACAACGACGCTTCCCGCGCTATAAGGCAGATAAAGTGGTTCGTAGAGACGGGTCTGACCGGATTGGACCTAGCCATGTGCTGGTTCGTCAGGCGGATCCAGCCTCTGTAGCACCGCTCGAAGCTGATGCATGAATACACCAAGGAGAGGAAGGATAGCCTCCGCATCTCCGAGGACAATTTCTCTAGCGACTCCGTCAAGCTCCACCTCAAGGACATCGTCAAGGTGAAGGATAGAAAGTGTGGATTCACCATCACCTACGACATGTTCGAGGAGGGAAAGTGCCCAGAGGTACCTGTTTATTTTCCGTGTTTGACATATACTCCAGTTCTTTCGTCTAGACCTTATCATCACATCTAACACTTTGGGATTTCACTTAACAGCTTAAAATTCTAGAAGAGGACGACATGGCTGTCCAAATCTACGACCCCAAGATGAAGGAAGTCACTGTCGTGTCCGACGACGATGTTCCGTTGGTGCGTAAGCAGAAGAGCTCCACCTCTAACGCTGCCGACGGAGGTAAGAAGAAGAAGACGCAGGGTGGATTCTCCAAGAAGACTACCGCCGCCCTGGAGGCGGAGAAGAGAAAGATCACCGGGATCCCTTTCACCAAAGCACCCACTGTTGTGTAAGTCTCTCATCCTTCGACATTTTCCATTGCTCGTCTTATTACTTTTTGCACGTTTCAGAAAGAAGGCCAGTATTAGTTTGAAGAAGACCTCCAAAAATTTGGGGGCTTCTAAAAATATTAAAGATATGTTGCATCGGGACGTGTCGCACCACGCATATCCCGCCATTGCCCATATAACTCCCAGTGTCCAGCCTGCCACCGCTTCGACAAGCTCTCCGGTTAGGGATGCCTCTGGCCCTTCCGCCATGGAAGTGGACCCAGCTACCTCAGCAGAGTTTGTTGTTGCCGGCGAGCAGGAGACACAAGAAAGTACTGATTCCAAAATGGCTGAAGCTCTGGCTAAGGATGCCATCGGTAGCAGTAAGGCGATGGTGGTAGGCGGAACGTCACTCGAAGGCGACGCTTATGCACCTAGGACAACCACGGAGCTCCCGAAGATAGTCTACCCGGCGCTTACGCCGAGTAGCTCAACTCTGGCTCCTGGTGCAGTGCCAACCTCTCCGACTTGCGGTCTTGAGGAGCTCCTCCGGCAAGCTGATATCTTGCAAGGAAATAGCCTTTCCTTCAGCAAGATATTTGCCGAGAGCGCCACCAATCTCAATATCATCACACTTGTAAGTTTTTTTTGCCTTTTACATTTTATATGAGTATCCCACTGTAGCCCCCGAGGATTTAGATGGAAAACCATAGGTCTTTGCATCTGAATGCTCTAAGAGTGACTAAGCTAGAAAACTTCTCACTATAGCCTCCAAGTATTTAGTTGGAATGAATTATTCCGACTAGATACTTTCAGAGTAGCATGCATAGTGTTTGTAAAATTCAATACTGTAGCCCCGAAGCTTCTAGTTGAAAACTGAATTGGTTCCGACTAGATGCTTTAAGGAAAGACTAAGCATACTTGCTGAATTGAAAACTCGTACTGTAGCCCCTAAGCTTCTAGTTGAAAACTGAATTAGTTCAGACTAGATGCTTAAAGAAAGACTAAGCAATTTCCGAGTTACAAACTCTCACTGTAGCCCCCAAGCCTCTAGGTGGATAATTATCCGGCTAGATGCTCCAAGTAGATTAAGTAGTTCTGATCTTATTTCCACAGAATGAGAATGCTCGAAGAGGCGTCACCAATGAGAAGTTCCACAAGATGTGCACAGAGCTGGAAGCCGAAAAGGGTAAAACTGCCTTCTTGAAAGAACAGATCACCAAGAGCAAGAGTCTGTTTTTTTCCTTTCGTTTTTGTACTCCTACTTGGTCTTGTGCCATCATTCTCCGACTACTCACTGTATATTGTTCTTTCTCCGACTTGCAGAAGCCATCGCCAAGGCCAAGGACATTTGTTGAGCAATCCAAGCACATTGAGTTGCTGTATAGCGAAAACAAGATCCTTAAGAAGGAGAGGACTGATACCTTGAAGATGCACGAGGACTCCATGAAACCCTTGCAGGAGTCCGCCAACATGGAGATGAACCGCTTAAAGGAGGAGATTGTTATGCTGAAAGAACAGAAGAAAGCTGCCGATGAGAAAAATCAGCGCAACCTTGAAGCATACAAGATTCTCCGACAAGAACGGGACTCCATGGCGGAGACACTCTAGCAAGCTGAGGCGATCATCTTCGGTAAGTGATTCTCCGTCTTGTATTTCTGTAAGTCAGATACTTTGAACTTTTTCTATTGAACTCATGTGCTCCCTTGTCGGAATGGCAGCTCCAATTGGTTTAACCCAGTCGCCTCCTCCGCCCAAGGAATGCATGGTTCTCGCCGGCAACTTTATCAGCACCGCCATCAGGCAGGCCAAGGAGATAGCCAAGCCCCTCCATATCAATATCTAAGCAGTGGACTCCGTGATGAATTTCTCGGAGATCTTGCGCCAAGCCCCCGAGCGTATCGTAAGCTGGAAAGCTTCATGTACATGAGATGGTGCTAGGATGTTGCTGGCGATGGTCAAGGCGCACTATGATATGCCGACATCAACGTGGTAACCTTAGGTCTTCCCGACATAGACGATGAAGGCCAGAAGATTGACCATAAGGCTATCAAGGCATCGCTCGCGGGCTATGACACAAGGGTTGCCGAGTTGGTTGACCACAACGTCTTTGTGCCGCTCGAGATCATTGACAGCGATCATCAGAGCTCCTTCGAGTCCCTCAAGACCATCGACTTCAAAGAGGATGGCTCTCCTTCTACCAACGATGCTGCTTCCAAGTCTCCTGCGCCAGAGGAATGAAAAAACACTATGCAATATTTGTTTCCTCTAGAATTTGTGTATGAGGAAAAACTACTCTGTTAACTTAAGGCGGAAAAAACAATAGTTGTAATTTCCTGCTACTCAAGAACTGGTTCTAGCATGTAATTATTTTTTAAGCAAGTGCTAGCTTATCCATTACTTTGGTTTTTATGCTTGACTTTTCGTGAGTCGGAAGACTCTTAGTCGGAACCATGCGCTTAGGTGATGATGCCCAATGGCACCGTCAAAAACCTAGGCACAAAATCGCCGACAACAAGTGCCAAAAGTCACTACTCCAGAATCCACATAAAAACAACAAAGAACGGGTATACCACAAAACTTAAGATAACGCCCGTAGGCGGAATTTTCACAAGTGCAAATGCAAAGATTGTGCATAAAGGTTTTATACGATCCAAAAATGAACACTAAAGGAGGTAAAAGACTCAGAAATATGAGTGAACCAGAGAGCTTTATTTCATTGATCATATAAGAGGTAGACAGTAGATAAAAAATATGCTAAGTGTAAAAAGGATGTAGCTGTGCTATGTTCCATGGCTAATCAAGCTCCGGGTAGTCATCATCCGGGTCACGTCGCTTACGCTTATGATCTTCGTTGGGTCTATCCTCAAGTTCACGATTGTCAACGAGGTAGTAAGGACCATTGAGCAGCGCCTTGCTTATGATGAACGGTCCTTCCCATGGCGGGGATAATTTGTGTGACTTCTTCTACTTATGTCAGAGCACCAGATCCCCCTCTTTAAATGAGCGATGCCGAACACGGCGACTATGGTAGCTATGTAGCTTCTGCTAGTAGATGGCGGATCTTTGGCATGCCAAAAAACGCTCTTCCTCGAGAAGGTCCACATCTAGGTGTCTGGATTCTTCAACGTCATCTTCGTCGTAGGCGGCAACTCTTGGTGAATCGTGATGGATGTCGAAAGGAAGGATGGCTTCTACTCCATATACCATGAAGTAAGGGGTGTAGCCGGTGGATCTGTTGGGTGTAGTTCGTAAAATCCACAGCACAGATGGCAATTCTTCCGTCCAGGCTCCAACTGCTCTATGTAGCGGTGCTTCTAGACGTGGCTTGATTCCCTGTAGAATTAATCCATTGGCTCGCTCAACTTGGCCGTTGGACTGTGGAGGTGCCACAGAAGCTAGTTCAAGTCGGATACCCTTGTCCCAACAATAAGCTTCCACTTCTCCGAGTGACAATTTGCTTCCGTTGTCGGTGATAATGCTATGTGGGAGACCAAATCTCACCACTAGATCCCGAACAAACCTAAGGGCAGTTGCCCCATCAAGCTTTCTAATGAGTAATTGTGCAAAGGTGTCCTAATGGGGGTTCAGGTTTTTGTCACTCCGGCAACCCCACGATTAGTAGCCAAATACACAATGCATTCCCCTAGGCCCATAAATGGTGAAGTGTCATGTAGTCGATGTTCACATGACATCACTAGAAGAATAGCACCACAACTTAAATACTAAACCATTGAATAACACATATCCACTAATAACAACATGACTTCTCCCATGTCCTCAAGAACTAAACGAACTACTCATAAGACATCATATGGATCAAGATCAAAGATGATATGATAAGGGATAACAATCTGAACATACACAATAATCCAATGGTTCCACTCACAAGCATCAACTACAGTAGTAATCAACACCGGGAAAGTTTCCCCTAAGAACTAAAGCAATATCCAACACAATTGTTACAGCGGGACGGAGTGGTGATGATGGTGCTGGTGGAGATGATGGTGTGGATTATGATGATGATGATCCCGATGAAGCCTAGATTGATGACGGTTTTGATGGCGACGGTCTCCCCTCTCCGAGAAGGAATTCCCCCGGCAGAAATCTGTCTACCGGAGAGATCTTTCTCTCTCAGTGTTTTCCGCCCCCAGAGGCGGAGGAAATCTATCTGTGGTCGCTCCCCTGGTATTAGGGTTCCGTAGGGAAGATATAGGCGAAGGGGCAGAGTCGGAGGTCGGGCAGGTGGGCCACACCTTCCCTAGGCGCGGGGTCAGGTGGGCCCGCTCCTAGGGGTGTGTGGACCCCCTGAGGCCAATCTCCGTCCCTCCTTATGGCTTCCTTCATCTTCTGGTAAAATAATATGTTTCCATATTTTTCTGGTATTTTTCTTATCTTCGCGAAATTGCACCGAAACGCCTTCTTTTCCATCAGAATCCAGACTCTAGCAGTCCATCCTCCAAGAATCATCCAACATGCATAAACAGATGAAAAGCCATAATACCTCATAATAAGACAAATATCAATGAATAGAGGTAAATTATGATATTGTCGTGGTATTGCCGACGAGTACGCCATGGAGGGGTCCTCACAGTGCATGTTTAGAGACGTGGGGTAAGGCGGACGGCTGACGGGTACGAGGTAACACAGCTTACCCAGGTTCAGATCCCACAACGGTGGCGGAATCCTACTCCTGCTATAAATCATTATAATGGCAATACGCCGAGTTACAAAGATAGGTTCGCTGTGCGAGGTGTATGTAAAACGATGCCCTAAAGGCTCCCATAGGCCCGACTTATATATTCGTCAGATCCTAGGGTTACAGGGAAAATTCCTAGCCGGACAGGTTACAGAGTTCTACACCGTCTATTACTAGTCTTGTGTATCTTGCACTCCAAGGCTCCGGGTACGCTGGTGACTCCACCGTAGCCTTCCTTTATCCGGCATGGGCCTCCCTTCTGGATCCACCTAACTGGGCCGCCCAGCAGGCCATAGGCCATGCTACCGACTATGGGCCACCCGGGTTAGTCGGATAAGAGACATGCTATGAGGATACCCATATAGCATATCCCCAACAGTAGCCCCCGGAGAACTCCGAGATCTTGTGCCGTCTTGCCTCTTCCCGTGGAATGCTCCGTCTAGATGGATGTCGGCAAATCGTCAAGCAACATCTTGTAGTCCTCCCAAAGAACCCTACAAAAGTTTTCTCCGTCTTCTATAAGTAAGTCGGAGAAACGCTGAATCTTCCATCGTACGCTCCCGTTGTCGGATTAAATCCATCCATGTCGAAATCTTTGATGGGACGGCTTATCTACCATGCTAGTTATGATGACGTAGGCTGTAGGTCAGCGACGCCTCGTAACTTACACATGCAGACAATGTAATCATATCCATTTTTCCCGCGCGAGCGATACGAACCGTTGGCGGCGACGGTTGGAGACATGGCGAAATTACCACGCACGTTCATGAACACGTCGTCTACGCGGCAACCGTCCGATTAGCTGCACGAATCTTGACGCAGAGTAAGATAAATAGTAACCGTGGGACACTTGCCACTTTTCACCCCATTCTCTCACGTCATCGTCTTTTTCCTCCAGCCGCGCGCCTCCTCGAGCTCTCCGCGAAAACCTCGAGAAACCCTAGCCTCTTGCCTGCACCAGTCGCGTTCTTTCCTTCCTCCATGGCCAGCAGAAGCTCATCCCCGTCAATGGCGGCGTCGAGTGAAGCCACTGCGAAGCCGGCGAGCTCCGTCGTCGTGCCCCCTGAGGGCCTGGTCATCCCCGCATCGGCGGTGATAGAAACCACCGGCGGCGACCACAATCTGACGGCGCTGGAGCCCCTGGAAGAGGAGCCAGACTCGCACAAAGGCGACTGGCGCGGCTTGGACATCACCGGCCGCGACATCCAAGAGATGGTTGCTGAGGGTTACCTCCCCGCGACGGAGGGGCTCGCCTGGCGGGCGGCGCCGGCCGGCGAGGTGACCCCTTCTCCCCAAGCCGGAGAGAAAGTATACCTCAAGGCGCAATTGGTACGCGGCGTTTCTCTGCCCATCTCCCACTTCTTCCTGTCCGTCTTGAATCACTTCAAGGTCCAACCCCATAACCTCTCCCCCAATAGTATCCTAGTGCTTAGCAACTTCGCGGCACTTTGCAAGGGTTACCTAGGGATTAGGCCTATGTTAGACTTGTTTGTCTACTTATTCACCATCAAACGTGAAGCCGGACACAGTAGGGAAGAGCTTAGAAACTGCGGCACCATAAGCTTCAAGATCCGTCCTAGCCGGCGGTTCCCCAACATTGTCGGCCACGAGTCATGCAAAAACTGGCAGCGGACATACTTCTACGGCCCCGACATTCCTTTGGCGGGACGAGAAGTAACGTACCCGGACTTCATGGATGGAGCTGCCGCTGAAGTTCCCACATGGCGATCTCATGCCTCCCTTCCCTCCGACCTCAACGCTTCTCGTGCAATAAGGCGAATCGAGTGGTTTATAGAGACGGGTCTAACCGGCTTGGACCTAGCCATGTGCTGGTTCATCAGGCGGATCCAACCTCTGCAGCACCGCACGAAGCTGATGCACGAGTACACCAGCGACCGAAGGGATACCCTCCGGATCTCCGAGGACAACTTCTCGAGCGACTCCGTCAAGTTCCGCCTTAAGGACATCGTCAAAGTAAAGGATAAGAAGCGTGGCTTCACCCTTACCTACGACATGTTCGTAGACAGAAAGTGCCCAAAGGTAGGTATTTATTTTCCGTGTATGACATTGCTCCAGTTTTTCCATCTTGCCAATATCATTTTGTCTAACACGATGATTTCTTACTTAACAGCTTAGCGATCTAGAGGAGGGCAACCTGGCTGCCCAAATCTATGATCCCAAGATGAAGGAAGTCACGGTCGTGTCCGACGATGATGCCCCGTTGGCGCGAAAGCGGAAGAGCTCCACCTCTGACGCTGCCGACGGAGGCAAGAAGAAGAAGACGGAGGGTGGAGCCTCCAAAAAGAGTACTGCCGCCCTGGAGGCAGAAAAGAAGAAAGCCACCAGGATGTTTGCCAAAGCGCCCCCCTAGTGTAAGCTTCTTATTCTCCGACATTGTCTTATTTATCTGTCTTATTCCTGTACTTATGCATTTTGCATGTTTCAAGAAGAAAGCCACAACCAGCCTCAAGAAGTCCTCCAAGACCCTTGGGGCTTCTAGAAATATTAAAGATATGCTGCATCGCGACTCTTCCCCCGCCATCGCCCCTGCTACTCCTGCCGTTAAGCCCTCCTCCGCTCCGACAAGCTCCCAAGTCTAGGAGGCACCAGGCCCTTCCGCCATGGAAGTGGATTATGGCGCCTCTACTGAACTCGGAGTTGTCGGCGAGCAGTCGACGCAGGAGAGCACTGCTCTTCAAATGGCTGAAGCTCCGGCTAAGGATGCCATCGGTAGCGGCAAGGCGGTGGTGGGTGCTGGTACTTCTGCCAAAGGTGGCTCCTCTACTCCCCAGAAACCTCTCGAGTTGCCGAAGATTATTTTCCCGGTGCTTACGCCGGGTAGCACAACTATGGTTCCTAGAGGAGTGCCGTCATCTCCGACGTGCGGTCTTGAGGAGCTACTCCGTCAAGCAGACATCTTGCGAACAGCGTTTCCTTTGGCAAGCTGCTGGCCGAGAGCGCTACAAACCTCAAGATCATCGCACTTGTAAGTTTTACTTTACCTTTTGCATTTCATATGAGTATCCCACTGTAGCCCCCGAGGATGTAGACGGAAAACCACAGGTTTTACATCTATATGCTCTAAGAGTGACTAAGTTAGAAAAAACTCTCACTGTAGCCCCCAAGCTTTTAGATGGAATGAATTATTCCGACTAGATGCTTTAAGAGTAGCATACACAGTGTTCATAATTTTAAGTGCTGTAGCCCCCAGGCCTCTAGTTGTAACTGAATTAGTTCCGACTAGATACTTAAAGAAAAGCTAAGCATTTTCCTAAGTTAAAACTTTATACTGTAGCCCCCAATCTTCTAGTTGAGAACGGAATTAGCTCCGACTAGATGCTTAAAGAAAAGCTAAGCATATTGCTAAGTTAAAAACTCTCGCTGTAGCCCCCGAGCATCTAAGTGGAAAATTTCCGACTAGAGGCTCTAAGCGGACTAAACAACGGCTTGACTTTGTGTTTGTTTCCACAGAACGAGAATGCTCGGAGAGGCATGGCCAATGATAAGTACCAGAAGATGCGCGCGGACCTTGAAGCTAAAAAGGGTAAAACCGCCATCTTGAAGGAACAGATCATAAAAAACAAGAGTCTGTTTTCTTTTTGCGTACTCCCGTCTTACTTTTGTGCCTTCCTTCTTCAAGTACTCACTGTGTACTTTGTTTTCTCCAACTTGTAGAGCATGTAGCCAAGGCCAAGGATATTGTCGAACAGTCCAAGCACATCCAATAGCTGGACAGTGAGAACAAGATCCTTAAGAAGGAGAGGGAACAAATGCTGAAGATGCACGAGGATTCCATGAAAGCCCTGCAGGACTTCGCCTCCGCGGAGATCAATCGCTTGAAGGAGGAGCTTGCGATCCTAAAGGATCAGAAGCAAGCTACCGATGAGCAAAACCTTCGCCATAGCGAGGCGTTTAAGCTCCTCCAACAAGAGAAGGAATCTTTGGCGGACGTCGTTTGGCAGGCTAAGGCCAGCATCTTCAGTAAGTGTCCTCCGCCTTGTAGCTCTATAGTCTGGATACTTAGAATTTATTGAACTCATGCAATTCTTGTCGGAATTTTTAGCGCCTATGGGCTTAACCCGCTCGCCTCCTTCGGACAAGGAATGCATGATTATTGCCGGCAACTTCATCAATACCGCCATCACCCAAGCCAAGGAGATTGCCAATCCCCTCCAAATTTATATCAAGGCCTCCGACTCCATGGTGAAGTACTCGGAGATTCTGCGCCGAGCCCCTGAACGTGTCGTAAGCTGGAAAGCTTCATGTGCACGGGATGGCGCAAGGATGGCTTTGTCCATGGTGAAGGTGCACTATGAAGGTGCTGACATCGACACGGTGACATCTGGTATCCCCGACGTGGATGATGACGGCAAGGAGATCGATCACGAAGCTATCCTGTCATCACTCGCGGGTTATGACACAAGGGTTGACGAGTTGGTGGATGTTGACGTATTCGTCCCCAGGAACTTTCTTGACAACACCGACCCTGAATCCTCCGAGTCTCCTCATAGTGGTGACGTTGAAGGTGAATCTCCGACTGGTGATGATGCGGCCTCCAAGTCCCCTGCACCCAAGGAGTGAAAACACTTTGTAACTCTTGTTTCACCTCTAGAGTGTGCATTGAAAAAACTTGGTGATGTAATCTTAAGGCGGAAAACAATGGTTGTCGTATCCTGCTACTTTAGAATTAATGCCCAGTATGTATATATTGTTTTAAGCAAGTGCTGGCTTATCCGTTACTCTGGTTCTTATGCTTGACTTTTCGTGAGTCGGAAGACTCGTTGTCGGAACCATGCGCTTAGGTGATGATGCCCAATGGCACCGTCAATAACCTGAGCACAAAATCGCCGATAATAAGTGCCGAAAGTCACTACTCTAGAATCCACATTAAAACAACAAAGAACGTGCAGACCAGAAAACTTAAGCTAACCCCCGTAAGCGGAATTTTCACAAGTGCAATCGCAAAGCTTGTGCATAAAGGTTTATATGATCCAAAAATGAACACTAAAGGAGGTAAAAGACTCAGCAATATGAGTGAACCAAAGAGCTTTATTTCATTGATCATATAAGAGGTACACGATTAGATAAAAAATGCTAAGTGTAGAAAGGACGTAGCTGTGCTATGTTCCATGGCCGATCAAGCTCCGGGTAGTCATCATCCGGGTCACGTCGCTTACACTTATGATCCTCGTTGGGTCTATCCTTGAGATCACGATTGTCGACAAGGTAGTAAGACCCATTGAGCAGCGCCTTGCTTATGATGAACGGTCCTTCCCATGGCGGGGATAATTTGTGTGACTTCTTCTGCTTAAGTCGGAGTACTAAATCCCCCTCTTTAAACGAGCGATGCCAGACGCGGCGACTATGGTAGCTGCGTAGCTTCTGCTGGTAGATGTCGGATCTTTGGCATGCCAAAACGCCCTCCTCCTCGAGAAGGTCCACATCAAGGCATCTGGATTCTTCAGCGTCATCTTCGTCGTAGGCGGCAACTCTTGGTGCATCGTGGAGGATGTCGGAGGGTAGGATGGCTTCTACTCCATATACCATGAAGTAAGGGGTGTAGCCGGTGGATCTGTTAGGTGTAGTTCGTAAACTCCACAGCACAGATGGCAATTCTTCCGCCCAGGCTCCAGCTGCTCTATGTAGCGGTGCCTCAAGACGTGCTTGATTCCCTGCAGAATTAATCCATTGGCTTGCTCAACTTGACCATTAGATTGTGGGTGTGCCACAGACGCAAGGTCAAGTCGGATGCCTTTGTCCCAGCAATAGGCCTCCACTTCTCCGAGTGACAAGTTGCTTCCATTGTCGGTGATGATGCTATGTGGGAGACCAAATCTCACCACTAGATCCTGGACAAACCCGAGGGTAGTTGCCCCATCAAGCTTTCTAATGGGTTTAGCTTCTATCCATTTGGTGAATTTGTCAACTGCTACAAGAAGATGCGTAAATCCACACGGCGCCGTTTGTAACGGTCCCACCATGTCTAGCCCCTAGACTGCAAACGGCCAAGTTATTGGTATTGTTCGCAATTCATCAGCAGGGACATGTGGTTGTCGGGCATAGTACTGGCATCCTGTGCATGTTTCAACCAGCTTGTCGGCGTCCGCCTTTGCAGTCAGCCAGTAGAATCCTTGCCAGAAGGCTTTCGCGACCAACGATCGAGGAGCGGCGTGATGCCCGCAATCTCCGAGATGGATTTCGCGTAGGATTTCCATACCTTCTAGCTGGGAATCACACTTTAGGTATACACCAGTAGTGCTCCTTTTGTAGAGTTGCCCATTGATTATGGTATAACCCTTTGCTCATCGTACTATCTGCCGTCTTTCGACCTCGTCGTCAGGCAAAGTTCCGTGTTCGAGATATTCCATGAACGGTTTTGTCCAAGCCGGAGGGATCTTTGTCACCATGTTGACGAAAGAATCAGCTCTATCCGGGTTGTCAATGTCGGCGCCCTTCACGGATGGTGTGCGTAGATGCTCTAGGAAAACTCCTGGCGGAATCCGCTTGCGCCCTGATCCAAGCTTAGACAGTAGATCAGCCGCCTCGTTTTGATCCCTAGGCACATACTTGACTTCGTAGCCCAATAAGCTCTTGGCTATCTCGTCCACTTCGTCGCGATATGCCGCCATCATAGGGTTCCGCGCATTCTAGGTGCCAGCCACCTGCTGGGCAACCAAGTCAGAATCTCCACAGCAAACTATGTGCTTGATGCCAATATCCTTGGCTACATGCAGTCCGTGAATTAGTGCTTCATACTCCGCCATGTTGTTTGTAGCCTCGAAGTGGATCTGCAGAACGTAGTGTAGCTTGTCTCCTTTTGGTGACTGTAGCAATACACCAGCCCCCGAGACATTGAGCAGCTTTGATCCGTCGAAGTGCATTACCCAGTACTCTGGTTCCGGCAACGGAGTGGCATCCGGCATCTCCGTCCAATCTGCGATAAAATCCGCCAAGGCTTGTGACTTGATAGCGTCACTTCTTTTGTAGGTGATCTCGAAGGCGGCAAGTTCAATGCCCCACTTCGTGACCCTTCCTGTAGCGTCGCTGTTGTTGATAATGTCGGACAGTGGAGTCTTGCTCACTACTGTGATTGGGTGCTCCTGAAAGTAATGCCTCAGCTTCCGCGAAGCGAGGAATACGCCATAAGCTATCTTTTGGTAGTGCGGGTAACGCTGCTTGGACTCCGTCAAGACCTCGCTTACATAGTAAATTGGTCGTTGCACTCCGTGCTCATAGCCTGGTTCCTTCCGCTCTACCACGAAGACGATGCTGATAACCCGGTTGGTTGCCGCCATGTAAATTAACAGGGGCTCACTAGGCTCGGGTGCTGCAAGGATGGGCGCTGAGGAAAGAATCTCCTTGAGCTGCTTCAATGCTGCATCTGTCTCGTCTGTCCATGTGAATTTGTCCGCCTTCTTCAGCAACTTGTACAGCGGCAAAGCCTTCTCTCCAAGTCAGCTGATGAACCGACTAACTTCTACAACACAACCTATTAGTCGTTGGATGTCCTTTAGGCATGTCAGTCTGTTTATGTTTAAGATGGCCTTGATTTTCTCCGGGTTGACCTCGATTCCGCGCTGGGAAACAATGAAGCCCAACAGTTTGCCGGCTGGAACCCCGAAGATGCACTTCTTAGGGTTGAGCATCATGTTGTATTTCCAGAGATTATCAAGGGTTTCTTTTAAGTCGGAGATTAAGTCGTTTTACTTTTTAGACATCACCGCGATATCGTCCACATAGGCGTGAACGTTCCGACCAATTTGGTCATGAAGGCAACGTTGCATTGTCCGCTGGTAGGTAGCACCTGCGTTTTTCAACCCAAAGGGCATCGTGACATAGCAAAACGTGCCGTATGGGGTAGTGAACGAAGTGGCCAATTGGTCCGACTTCCTCATCTTGATCTGGTGGTATCCTGAGTATGCATCGAGAAAACACAAAAGTTCCGAGCCAGCCGTCGAGTCAATGACTTGGTCAATGCGAGGCAAAGCAAACGGATCTTTATGACATTCTTTGTTCAAGCCGGTGTAATCAACGCACATTCTTAATTCATTTGTTCCCTTTTTGGGGACAAGTACAGGATTGGCCACCCATCGGGTGTGAAGGACTTCTCGGATAAACACAGCCTTAAGTAACCTAGCTATCTCTTTGCCAATGGCTCGTCTCTTCTCATCTCCGAAGCGTCGTAGAGGTTGTTTCACTGGTTTACATTTTGGATCTATGTTTAAGCTGTGCTCAGCAATTTCCCTAGGTACACCTTTCATGTCGGCAGGTTGCCAGGCAAAGATGTCCCTATTCTCACGGAGGAACTCGACGAGCGCGCTTTCCTATTTGGGATCCAGGTTCGTCCCAATGGCGACGGTCTTGGAGGCATCGCCTACCACAAGTTCCACCGGCTTGGTCTCGATGGCGGCCTTGAACGCAGGAGCGGAGTCGGAGATCTACTTCTTTGACGCGGGCATCTCTGAGTCATTGACCTTGCTCTGGATCTCCTTGAATTCTTCGCTGTAGAGGACAGCTTCTGCAACAGCTGCTTCATTGATCTCGCAGTCCCTTGCCTTGGTAAAGATTCCAGATACGATGATGACACCGTTTGGTCCGGGTATCTTGAGTTTGTTGTAGATGAAGCATGGCTTGGCCATGAACGTGTGGAATATGTCGCGGCCAAATATGACGTGGTACACGCTCTTGAAGGGGACCACCTCAAAGGTCATGCGCTCTTGGCGGTAATTATTAACATCGCCAAAGGCTACCTGAAGTGTAATGCACCCAAGGGACCGAGCTTCTCGTCCAGGAACTACGCCATGGAACACGGTGTTGGTCCACCTTAGGTTTGCCTCCGTCAAGTTCATCTTCTGCAGTGTATCCAGGTACATGATGTTGATGCTACTTCCACTATCCACCACGCACTTGGTGAACTCCACGCCGTCAATCAATGGGTTGATGACCATGGCGTATTGGTTCTCCGTGGGCACAAGGTCTGGGTGGTCCGTCCTCTCCCAAGTGATTGGAACCTCCGACCAGCGCAGGTATTGGGGGACTGGGGGGAGAGTGGCCATCAGGATCCTTAGAGAGGTCTTCTATTGTCGGACGGTGGGGGTGCCAAGGAAAGTGTGGTAGACTGGGGCCTTCTTTGCGAAGGGGTTCTTGCCCTTGTCGTTGCTCTTGGCGGCGTGCTTGGGGTCAACGTCCTCGTCCATGTCACTTGAATCCTTGGACTCCTCCTCCTTCTTCTTTCCCTTGCCCTTGCCTCGCGGTCTGTTCTTCCGACTTCGCTTGTAGCCGGACTTCAGGTCTTCCTTGAGGTTGTTGACGAACTTGCAGTGTCGATTGGTATGGGTGGCCTTGCCGTTGACATCGAGGTGTACGAGGCACGGCATATCGCGGTACTCTTCGTACGTTTGGGGGATGCGGAGCGGCACCGAGTTGGTTTCACTTCCTCGTTGCTGCCCACGGCCTACTCCCCTTCCTCGGCCACGTTGTCCGCCTTCTCCTCGTCCTGCAAAAGTCATGGCGACCATGTCGGTAGACTGCTTTTCTTCTAGAGCGGTTTTCTGCTTTGTACTGCTGTTCCTCTGAGCTTGGGTTGGAACGGCCGTTGCCGGCAAAGAGCCACGAGCGTCGTCGTCGGTAGCTGCGAACTCACTAGCTAACTGAATCAGCTGATTCAAGTCAAGCTGATGATTGTCCTGCAAGCGCTTTAGCTTATGTCGGAGTAACGTGCCCCTTTCCAATCCATCGATGAAGGCGGCCATGGCGGTCTGGGCATGCACTCCTGCGCAGGAATTCTTCATATGCAGCCAGCGGGAGAGGTAGGCGCGAGATGTCTCGTCTTTTTCTTGCACGCACTGCTGTAGATCGCCCACAGTGCAGGGACGCTTGTATGTACCCTCAAAGTTCTTGGTGAACGCTTCTTGCATGTCCAACCAGTTGTAGATAGATTTCTCCGGCAAGTCGTCGATCCATTGACGGGCCATACGCGCCAGCATTAACGGGAGGTACTTGACAGCGAAGTTGGGGTTGCCACCGGCAATCTCCACCGCGTTGCCGTAGTCCTGCAACCATGTGGCGGGCTTGGCGGTGCCGTCATAGGGCTTGATGGTCTTGTCAATCCGGAAACCTTTGGGGTAAGTTGCGGACCGTATTGCAGGTCCAAAGCAACATGGTCCCAGGTATGGTGCTTCCCGGGCCTCGTGGATCTTATCGATCCGTGAACGTGCATCGTATGGCTCCGGGTTCTTCTTCTTGTTGTCAACATGGGATGGGCTGCGTGAACGACGCGGGCCTCTTCTGTCATGGTGACTGCTTGGTGGTGACGGAGGCGGAGGTGGCGGTGGGTTAGCCTTCTTGCTGTTACCCTCCTGCGACGCCCCACACTTGTCACGGTTGCTTGCCGGACGCGAAGGGTCATGGTGTGACCTGCTATTATGTCCTTGGTGGCGCTCTCCATCATGACGGGTCTATGCCGTGTTGTCGCGGATGATGATGCCGCACTACTTTGGTGGGGGCATATCCGTACGATGGTGAGTCTTGTAATCTTCCTGACGTCGGGGGGATCAGGGCGGTGGTGATGGGCGGTGAGGTTGGGCTCTTTCTCCGTGGTCGGAGGATATGGGGATAGCATCCTTCCTGTTGCGCACATCCCTCCGTCTTCATTCTGATGAACCCGTCCGTGATCCGACATCCTGAGGAGATCTGTCCCTTGGAGGTTTGTACTGGCTAGATCGGCAGAGCGCTGGGTTAGACTCAAGCCTTTGAGAGGTGGCCTTTTCCTGCTGCTTTACCGCCTTGGCCACTAGGTCATAGACCTGCTCTACCGCCTCAGGCGATCTATCCTGCTCCAGAAGGGTTTTGGCGACGGCGAGGTTAAGGAGTGGGGTGGGCATCACCTGCTTGCCTTCACTATCGATGTATGGCTTGGCCTGTGCCTGCTTCGAGGGGGACCATCCTAGGTTGCGCCGTACACCAGGATCGTTGATGACGCGAGCCGGAGCTTTCTTAGCCTTCTGCTGCTGCAGCAGAGTCTTGTACTCGGCCTCCATTGCTCTTGCTTTCTCTATGGACTTCTGCGCATTGACCAGATCTTGATATAGTTTAGCGCCTTGCTCCGCGATGGCTTGCACCTCCTCCAGCAGCTGCTGGTGCTTCTCGTCAAGCTGAGTCACGTTCCGGATATGATCAACAGCTAGTGGCTCAACGAGGAGATTGCCGTACATCACTCTATCAGCTGGAGTAACATGGGCTGCTGCCGACGTGGATGCTGGAGGAGGCAATTTCGTGGTGTTGTTGTTGCTCGGACCGGTGCCGAGTTCCTGCGGCTGCTGCACTGGGTTAGGCGGAGGAGGCATGACCTTTGCGCGATCATCGTCAGCAGCAATTAGTGGCCCCTTCCCCTTTTCCAGCATCGTAGGCGGAGCTTGCCCGGGTTGATCTTCGTCCATCGCTGTCCCAATGGTGACGAATACCCCTCGAGACATGACGGTGTTATTAGCTTGCTCGTCGCGCGAGTACTCCTCCTCCATCTCCTGCATAGCGGAGTCTAGCTCTTCTGGACTGAAGTCTATCTCCTATGAATCTGCACTGAAATCAGCATAAAGCGCGTCAATGACAGACTCGGAGGGTGCCAGGACTTCCTCGATGACGGGCAGTGGAGGTGCAACGGCCTTGACGATGGCTGGAGGTGGTGGTGCTGCTGCGACGATGGCGGCCGGAGGCGGTGGTGGTGGTGGCTGAATTGGAGGGGTTCCGTCAATGAGTGCAAGCGCTGTCTGAGCTGCCGCTTCAGCCTCCACGTAGTTGTTGACGGTGTTCACCATGCCTTCAAAGGTGAGGCGTCCTAACGCCTGTTGCCATCTTAGAGAATGTCGGAGAAGCGTGCCATGGTCCAGTCCTTCTACAAAGTGATAGATGGCATCATCATTGGGGTAGTGGGCCAGATCGGCTCGTATACGGAGCCACCTGGCTAGGTAATCGCGGGGGTTTTCGCCCTCTCTCTGAACGCAGCGCGCCAGATCGAAGATGGTAACCATGCCGACAAACTTGGATCTCTGCTGTCCAGACGCACGGATAAAGCCGGCGGATTTGCAGCGAACTTCCACCTTTATATCCTGCACAGGGGCGGTTTGGGTGGGTCTTGAATTTTTCCGATCTTTGCCGGCAAACTCCGAGGAGAGATCCGGCATCGATCCTTCCGTAAACGTATCCTGCCCGTAGGCGGTCCGTGCGGGTCTTGATGCTCCTCCGACTCCCAGGGAACTAGTGTCCGAGTCGGTTTCGCCAATGAAGAGGTGGATGTCTCCGATAGGAACGATCGAACACCGCGTAGGGTTCATCTTCGCCGGGATCCAGAAATCGTCGGGGGGGGGGGGGGGGACGATCAGAACGTTGCTGGAGAAGAGAACGCGACCGATGGCTACGGTTTCGCCGATTCCTGCAAAGATCTTGGTCCTCGCCCGCTGAAGAGCCTGAAGCGCCTCTTGCCCCACGGTGGGCGCCAACTGTCGTGGTATTGCCAACGAGTACGCCATGGAGGGGTCCTCACAGTGCGTGTTTAGAGACGTGGGGTAAGGCGGACGGTTGACGGGTACGAGGTAACACAGCTTACCCAGGTTCAGATCCCACAACGGTGGCAGAATCCTACTCCTGCTATAAATCACTATAATGGCAATACGCCGAGTTACAGAGATAGGTTCGCTGTGCGAGGTGTATGTAAAACGATTCCCTAAAGGCTCCCATAGGCCCGACTTATATAGTCGTCAGATCCTAGGGTTACAAGGAAAAGTCCTAGCCGGACAGGTTACAAAGTTCTACGCCGTCTATTACTAGTCTTGTGTATCTTGCACTCCAAGGCTCCGGGTACGCTGGTGAATCCACCGTAGCCTTCCTTTATCCGGCATGGGCCTCCCTTCTGGATCCACCTAACTGGGCCGCCCAGCAGGCCATAGGCCATGCTACCGACTATGGGCCACCCGGGTTAGTCGGATAAGAGACATGCTATGAGGATACCCATATAGCATATCCCCAACAGATATAGAAAGGTGATGCAAATTGGGCGCATCAACTATTTGCCGTCTTTCGACTTTGTCGTCAGGCAAAGTTCCGTGTACGAGATATTCCATGAACGGTTGTGTCCAAGACGGAGGGACCTTTGTCACAGTGTGAACGAAAGAGTCAAATCTGTCCGGATTGTCGATGTCCGCTCCCTTCACAGATGGTGTCTGTAGATGCTCCAGAAAAATGCCTGGCGGAATT
The DNA here is from genome assembly GCA_916181665.1 of Avena sativa. Taxonomy (NCBI): domain Eukaryota; kingdom Viridiplantae; phylum Streptophyta; class Magnoliopsida; order Poales; family Poaceae; genus Avena; species Avena sativa. The sequence continues at coordinate 46,435,506 of OV702279.1, read as the reverse complement.
CGTTTGCGCCCTGATCCAAGCTTAGACAGTAGATCAGCCACCTCGTTTTTCTCCCTAGACTTCGTAGCCCAAGAAGCTCTTGGCTATCTCGTCCACTTCGTCTCGATATGCTGCCATCATAGGGTTCCGCGTGTTCCAGGTGCCAGCCACCTGCTGGGTAACCAAGTCGGAATCTCCACAACAAACTATGCGCCTGATGCCAATATCCTTGGCTATGCGTAGTCCATGAATGAGTGCTTCATACTCCGCCATGTTGTTTGTAGCCTCGAAGTGGATATGCAGAACGTAGTGTAGCTTCTCCCCAATTGGTGACTGTAGCAGTACACCAGCCCCCGAGCCATTGAGTAGCTTTGATCCGTCAAAGTGCATCACCCAGTATTCTGGCTCCGGCATAGGGGTAGCATCTGGCATCTCCGTCCAATCTGTGATAAAATCCGCCAAGGCTTGTGAGTTGATAGCGTCGCATCTCTTGTAGGTGATCTCGAAGGCGGCAACTTCAATGCCCCACTTTGCGACTCTTCCTATATCGTCGCTGTTGTTGATGATGTCGGACAGTGGAGCCTTGATCACAACTATGATAGGGTGTTCCTAGAAGTAGTGCATTAGTTTCCGAGAAGCAAGGAACACTCCATAAGCTATCTTTTAGTAGTGCGGGTAACGCTGCTTGGACTCCGTCAAGACCTCGCTTACGTAGTAAACTGGTCATTGAACTCTGTACTCATGCCCTGGTTCTTTCCGCTCTACCACGACGACGATGCTAATTACCCGGTTGGTGGCCGCCATGTAGATTAACATAGGCTCCCCAGGCTCGGCTGCCATGTATGTTGTGGTCCGTATTACAAGTCCAAAACAACGTCGTCCCAAGTATTGTCCTTCCCGGGCCTCGTGAATCTTGTCCAAGCGTGAACGTGCGTCGTATGACTCCGGGATTCTTTTCTTCTTTTTGCCATCAGGGGATGGGCTGCATGAACGACGCGGGACTCCTCCGCCATGGTGTCTACTAGGGGGTGATGGAGGTGGAGGTGGCGGTGGGTTAGCCTTCTTGATGTTACCCTCTTGCGACGCCTCACGCTTGTCGCGGTTTCTTGTCGGACGCGGAGGGTCATGACGTGACCTGCTCTTGTGTCCTTGGTTGCGCTCCTCGTCATGACGGTTCTGCTCCTGTTGTCGCGGATGACGATGCCGCTATGCCTTGGCAGAGGCATATCCGTACAACAGTGAGCCTTGGGGTCTTCGTGATGTCGGGGAGAGCGGGGCGATGGAGATGTGTGACGAGGTTGAGCCTTGCCTCCATGGTCGAAGGATATGGGGATAGTATCCTTCCTGTTGCGCGCATCCCTCCGTCTTTGTTCTGACGAACCCATCTAGGACCCGACATCATGAGGAAATCTGTCCCTTGGCGGCTTAGGCTGGCTAGACTAGCAAAATGCTGGGTCAGACTCAAGTCTCTGAGAGGTGGCCTTTTCCTGCTGTTTCACCGCCTTGGCCACAAGGTCATAGACCTGATCCACAACTGCGGGTGATCTATCCTGCTCCATAAGGTTCTTGGCGACGGCGAGGTTGAGAAGAGGGGTGTGCATCACCTGTCTGCCTTCAATGTCAATGGATGGCTTGGCTTGCGCCGGCTTCTAGGGAGCCCAACCTAGGTTTCGCCATACACCAGGATCGTTGATGACGCGAGCCGGAGCTTTCTTAGCCTTCTGCTGCTGTAGAAGAGTCTTGTACTCGACCTCCATGGCTCTAGCTTTCTCTATTGACTTCTGTGCGTTCGCCAGATCTTGATCCAGCTTATCGCCATGCTCCGCGATGGCCTGCACTTCCTCCAGCAGCTATTGGCATTTCTTGTCAAGCTGGACTACATTACGAATATGAGCCACGGTCATGGGCTCGAAGAGTAGGTTGCTATACATCACTCTATCAGCTGGAGTGACTTGGGCAGCAGCAGACGTAGATGCTGGAGGCAGCGGGTTTGCGGTGTTGTTGTTGCTCGGACCGGTGCTGAGTTCCTATGGCTGCTGCACTGGGTTAGGCAGAGGGGGCATGACCTTTGCACGGTCATTGTTGGCAGCAACAGGTGGTCCCTTCCCCTTGTCCAACACTGTAGGCAGAGCTCCTTCGGGTTGATCTTCATCCATCACCGTCCCAATGGTGACAAACACCTCTCGGGACGTGACGGTGTTGTTGGCCTGCTCGTCGCGCTTGTAGTCCTCCTCCATCTCCTTCATAGAAGAGTCTAGCTCCTCCGGGCTGAAATCTATCTCCTCCGAGTCAGCGCTGATGTCGGCGTAGAGCGCGTCAAGAACAGAATCAGAGGGTGCCGGTGCTTTCTCGATGACGGGCGGTGGTGGTGCAACAACATCGATGATGACTAGAGGTGGTGGTGCAGCTGCAACGACAAGGATCGGAGGCTGAGGCGGAGGGGCTCCGTCAAGGAGCGCAAGAGCTGTCTGAGCTGCCTCCTCAGTGATACATTGGAAACGTAAATATAATTTTTGATGCTCCATGCTTGTTTTGTATCTACTTTGCTTTACTTGTCCACACTTTGAGGTGCTTTTTACATGTTTTCTGATACTAACCAATTAACAAGTTGCAACAGTGCCAGATGCCTGTTTTCTGCTGTTTTTGGTTTCAGAAAAGTTAGTAAAGAAATATTCTCGGAATTGTACGGGACAAAGGACAAAGTCAATTACTTTCCGTGGGGAACAATAAGTCCAGAGGAGAGCCGGAGGGGCCAGCCAGGGGGGCCAGACCCACCCCAGGCGCGGGGGAAGGTGGGCCCGTGCCTGGCTAGGGTTTGGTGGCCCTGGCCGCCTACCGGTCTCGCCCCTTCGCCTATAAGAAGCCCCTGATGCAGAAACCCTGAGTACCCGATCGGAAATCCACGAAACCGTCTGTAGACGCCGCCACCATCGTCCCTAGATCGGGGGGGGGATCTGAAGTTCTTCCCGGCACCCTGCCAGAGGGGAGATCATCCCAGAGGCCTTCTCTCCAGTATGATGCGTGAGTAGTTCCACCTTGGAATATGGGTCCATATAGTAGCTAGATGGTTGTATCTCCTCCTTTGTGCTTTCATGTATAGATCTTGTGAGCTCCGTTCATGATCAAGATCTAATCTATTTGTAATCATGCATGTTGTGTTTGCGGGGATCCGATGGATATTGAGATTATTATGTTGGTTTGATTAATGGTTTTATCTTTATGATTCTATCATGTCTGTGTTGTTTGTGATCTTGCATGCTCTCCATTGTTAGTGGCTATCTTGGCCAAGTAGTTGCTAGTGAATCCAAGAGGGGGTATTTATGCTCGATAGTGGGTTCATGCCTCTAGTTTCCAAGGGAAGTTACAATAGTCTCTTCGGTTGTAAATGTGTTGTTGCTACAAGGGAGGAAACAATGGTCTCTTGTTCATGGAACATGTGGACTGTTTACCTTACACACTTTGCTTAAAGCAGTTGTTTGTTGCTTGCAACTTAATACTGGAGGGGGTTCGGATGATAACCTGAAGGTGGACTTCTAGTCATAGATGAAGTTGGATGGCGGTCTATGTATATTGTTGTATTGCCCAATCAACCTCATAGGATCTTTCTGACTAGTAATTGCATTTTTATGCCTTGCTCAGTTCCTGCCAATTGCCCCGCTGTAATTTGTTTACCCTTCATGCCATGTTGTTTATCTAAGGAGAGCACCTCTACTGGACTATGGACCCCGGTACAATCTTTACCATTGATACATCTTTCACTGTTACATGTTTACTTGCTGCAAACCACCATTATCTTCCACACCATACGTTTAATCCTTTGTTACAGCAAACCGGTGAGCTTGACAACCTCACTGATTCGTTGGGGCAAAGTCTTGAGTTTGTGTTGTGCAGGTCTCCGCGTTGCTTGCAACACCTGTGTGACGTTTCCTTCCTCCTACTGGTTCGATAACCTCGGTTTCTTACTGAGGGAAACTTGCTGCTGTGCTGCTTCAAACCTTGCTCTTGGGGTTTCCAACGAAGCGTCCCACGACAAGTACTGGGCGCCATCAAGTTATTTTTTGGCTCCGTTTCCAGGGAGGAAAGGTAAAAGGCACTCACACACGTTACCCCATGACAACAGCAAACCAGAAAGCTATTTTCTGGCGCCGTTGCCGGGGAGGCTAAGGACGTCTTCACTAGGGGAGTCCTTCACTTCCTTCCTCTTTACTTTGTTTTTAGTTTGGTTTGTTTCTTTTGCTTGGTTTTGTTTGCCAATTTCCAAAAAACCCAAAAAAATTAGTCTAGTTTGGTTTGCTTTCTTTATTTGAAAACCCAAAAAAATTAGTTCCCACTCTGGTTGCTAGTCTGTTATTTCCTTGCTTGGTCATGCTTTCTATCAATGGATGGTTTATTTGAAACTAGTCCTTATTGGCAAGGTGGGTTCACGAAAGAACAAAAGTATTATTATAAGGAACACCGTTTGTCACAAAAAGGAAAACACTTATGGGAACAAATTGATAAGTTGAATTCTATTGCTAGAGACGTGTGCTCTACTTTTAATGTTACTTATTGCTTTGATAAAGCTTGTTGCTGCAGGAGGTATAAACACCTACCCTTTCAATGTGAGTATAATGATAATGTTACCATATCTTCTTATGTTAAAGGAAATTATGACTTTTATGATGTGGGACAAATTGAAGAATTTATTGCCTTCAAGGGTGTATTTGAACTTGCCAGTTTGCTTGAAAATACTGATGATTCACCTTATGAATATGAGGTTTATGAGATACTTAAATTTTGCTTTGATAAGTACAAGTAAGCAAATGGCTATATTCTTGAATATTTTAATAGGTGCTTTCCGCAAATGGAAGAGACTAATGCCTTGCAGGAGCCTATGGAAGAAGAAATTGTTGAAACTGGAAGCTCATTAGATGAAAAAGAGGAGGAGAGTGATGACCAAAAGGAGGAAGAATGGATTATCTACCCATGCCTACCTTCTAATGAGAGTAACTCTTTATCATTTACATTATTTGATTGTCCCCCATGCTTACCAAAGGAGGATGAATGTTATGTTCCTGTGGATCCTTTTGAAATATCTACTCTGGGTAAAACCTGTGAAGGTTTTAATCCCACTAATTTTGATCTTGATAGAAATGATGTGTTTGTAGATCATGAAAAGCCTGCTTTATGTGATAGTTATATCATTGAGTTGATTCATAAGGCTACTGAAAATTATTATGAGAGAGGAAAATATGGTTGTAGAAGTTTTCATGATGCTAAAACACCTCTCTATGTGCTGAAAGTTTTGAAGTTACTTTTGTTTTGTCTTCCTATGCTTGTCACTTTGTTGTTTGTGAATTTATTTGGATACAAGATTCCTATGCATAGGAAGTGGGTTAGAATTAAAAGGTGTCTTGGATTTGCTTCTTGATGCTCTCTTTTACTTCAACTCATAGTTCTTATGTGAGCATCTTCTCAAAGCAATCAAGCCTAACTTAAAGGCGTTAAAGAAAAGTACTGGTTGGGAGATAACCCAAGAGTTTCCTTGAGTCTTGGAAGTTATTACTTCTGTAATGACCTCTCCTTATCCTTTTTGTTTTCTTTTTGTGCCAAGAATAACCTCTAATGAGAGGGAAGTAAGATTTGGGGAGTTGCTATCCTGAAACAGATTTCTGTCCTCCACCAAAAAAATTTGTGAGGAGGATATGTAACTCGGATTGAGCTCAACATTTACGAATAAATCCCCCAGTATGTGAGCAAACTTTAGTTAGTACAACACTTTTTGATTTGAGAAACATAAGATGTTCTAAAAAAATTGTTTCTACCTGCTGGTCTGTTTTGACAGATTTCTGGTATTATTTGCATTTGCTTCTTATTGATTCCTTTTTGAGTTCTCTTCAGGTAAATTGAGCTTTTTGGAGGAGTTACTACAGTAGCTTGTCTTTTTAGTGAAAATCCTTGCTGTTCCAAAGCTTTGCCAATGGTCTAATATCTTTTGAATAAGCTAATGTTGCTAATGAAGATTGTGTGAAGTTTTGTATGAAGGAAAAAATTCAGGTGTAGAGAGAGGATGATGCAATAAGATGAAGAATGGACAAAATCTCAAGCTTGGGGATTCCACCATGGTGTCACCCCAACAAATATCCAATAGGTACAAGCGTCAAATCTTGGGGATGCCCAAGGCATCCCCTTCTTCATTAATAAAAAGCTCAGGTCTATCTAGACACTTCGTTTTTATTGTTTCATGCACAATTGTGTTGTTCTTGGAGCGTCTTAGTTTTAGTTTGCTTTGGTTAGTTTGTTTATTTTGCTTGAATAAATTAGTTTGGACCCCCGTTCTCGCTGTGTTGTTTTGCAAATAAGTTTGCTTGGTGTTTGGAAAGGAGTAGTAAGTTCTTGCTTGAAGTGCAAGAGGAGCTTGCATTGACTGTGACTTAGACTTTAGCATGACATGCTAGTTGTTATTTTAGCATTATTCTTAGTGATTATTGCTATGGCATATCTTGTTCCAAACAATTGGGATTGCTTAGTGTGCCTTGAAGAAATTATGCGTTGTTTTAGCATGCAAAAGCATAGTATTGTGGTATTCTCTTTTGATGTTTTGCTTGGGTTGACTTGGCACATGCTCACACCATGTTATGACTATGACAAGTCACCATTAGACTCTATGATCATTTATTCCTTGACTTGTAGTACCACTCTTTTCTTTGATTAGTTTTCTTTGTTGCATTGCATGATTATGGCCATTATTGCTCTCTTAGTTGGTTTCTCCCAGTCTTTTGCTAGGTTCCGCTTGTATGAGTAAGTTATACTCATGCTTCCAACTCCCAAGAAACCAAGTTATTCAAAAGTTTCCACTATAAACTCCTATGCATGGTGAGTTACACCATTCCAAGTATATTCTTGTTTTCAACTATCTTCCAATTAAAAACTATTTTGTTATGTGAAAACTTAGTGATTAAATCCCTCATGAACTTGATGGCACACTTTATTCATTGCCCCTAATAAACTTGAACCATTGTGACAACTTTGTTGTATATGATTGCACTTATAAGTTGGAATTAGCAGAACCGTGCTGTCACAGGGAACGTTTTCAACATTGCACTTGTACCTTGTTGTACTCAGTTGATATCATGTTCTTTTGTCTATGGGTGTCACCGGTGTGAAATAAAGAGGGGACTTGTAAGTCCATGGAGTTTGTATTCTGTGTTAGAGAAATGCCTGGGCCGCTAGCCTAAGCCATGCCTAATCATGGTGGAAACTTGCAGCGTCACCATAATGAGCTATCTATGAAGCATCCTCAATAAAAAGCTATGCATATGGTAAATAAAAAGATTGCTCAGATGCTCACTATCTGCTTGCCTTGTCATTTTGGTTATGGGAAAGCTCCTATACCATGTGCAAGGGGTATCTCGTTGGCGGTTCTCAATGATATGCAAATACTTATAGTGACAAGAACTTACCTGGACCCAAAGTTGAGTATGCATGAAGTGTGGCCCTCGTATTCAAGGGGCATGAGATTGCCAACTTATACTTCGTCAAGCATATACTCCAGCTTTGCCAATTTAACCTTAATCACTTCAAGATGCTTATGATAGGGGAAATGAGGGCTGAAAGCTAACAAGTACCATAATTTTTGGAAGATCTTTTTGAAACTTGTAATCCCTGCTTCCTTTACAAAAGGCCTTTCTTCCACCACTATTGAGTCTCCACCTTCTACCTTTAGGCACCATTAAGAGAGCATATTTGTCATTTTGTGTGCAGTGTTCCAAAGCTTATTGATTGATGCATATTGTGTTATTACTTGTTCTTGTGCTACTTGTTTCTAGTCACCCTTGTGAACTTTGCAGGTGTCCTATGCATATATATTGCTACTATATGAGGGACAAGCTGATTGCCACTATGCAATGTTTTCTGCATGTGAAACAAACAAATGTTTTTCAATGCATGTTATTCATGATCCTTGTTTGTAGATTGCCATGTTGCATGCATAGTTACTATGTCCTATTGTTAGAACTCCATCTTTCATGCACATGTTTAGAGTTCTTTGATGCCAGTTTTCAATGCTTGCAAATGGTTGGATATTTTTTGTGAGGGTGCATGTCACCTCAAAAATTATTCCTTTTATCACTTACCTACTCGAGGACGAGCAGGAGTAAGCTTGGGGATGTTGATCTGTTGGAAGCGTATCTATAATTTTTGATGCTCCATGCTTGTTTTGTAACTACTTTGCTTTACTTGTCCACACTTTGAGGTGCTTTTTACATGTTTTCTGGCACTAACCTATTAACAAGTTGCAACAGTGCCATATGCCTGTTTTCTGCTGTTTTTGGTTTTAGAAAAGTTAGTAAAGAAATATTCTCGAAATTGTACTAGACAAAGGACAAAGTCAATTACTTTCCGTGGGGAACAAGAAGTTTAGAGGAGAGCCGGAGGGGCCAGCCAGGGGGGACAGACCCACCCCAGGCGCGGGGGCAGGTGGGCCCGCGCCTGGCTATGGTTTGGTGGCCCTGGCCGCCTCCCGGTCTCGACCCTTCGCCTATAAGAAGCCCTCGATGCAGAAACCCTGAGTACCCGATCAGAAATCCACGAAACCCACTATAGCCGCCGCCACCATTGTCCCTAGATCGGGGGGGGGGATCTGAAGTTCTTCCCGACACCTTGTCGGAGGGGAGATCATCCCAAAGGCCTTCTCTCCGATATGATGCGTGAGTAGCTACACCTTGGACTATGGGTCCATGTAGTAGCTAGATGGTTTTATCTCCTCCTCTGTGCTTTCATGTATAGATCTTGTGAGCTCCGTTCATGATCAAGATCTAATCTATTTGTAATCATGCATGTTGTGTTTGCGGGGATCCGATGGATATTGAGATTATTATGTTGGTTTGGTTAATGATTTTATCTTTATGATTCTATCATGTCTGTATTGTTTGTGATATTGCACGCTCTCTGTTGTTAGTAGCTATCTTGGCCAAGTAGTTGCTAGTGACTCCAAGAGGGGGTATTTATGCTCGGTAGTGGGTTCATGCCTCTAGTTTCCAAGGGAAGTGACAATAATCTCTTCGGTTGTAGATGTATTGTTGCTACTAGGGAGAAAACAACGGTCTCTTGTTCATGGAACATGTGGACTATTTACCTTACACGTTTTGCTTAAAGCAGTTGTCTGTTGCTTGCAACTTAATACTGGAGGGGGTTCGGATGATAACCTGAAGGTGGACTTCTAGTCATAGATGCAGTTGGATGGCGGTCTATGTATATTGTTGTATTGCCCAATCAGCCTCATAGGATCTTCCTGACTAGTAATTGCATTGTTATGCCTTGCTCAGTTCCTATCAATTGCCCTGCTATAATTTGTTTACCCTTCATTCCATGTTGTTTATCTAAGGAGAGCACCTCTAGTGAACTATGGACCCCAGTCCAATCTTTACCATTGATACATCTTCCACTATTACCTGTTTACTTGCTACAAACCACCATTATCTTCTACACCATTCGTTTAATCCTTTGTTACAGCAAACCAGTGAGCTTGACAACCTCACTGTTTCGTTGGGGCAAAGTCTTGAGTTTGTGTTGTGCAGGTCTCCGTGTTGCTTGCAACACCTGTGTGACGTTTCCTTCCTCCTACTGGTTCGATAACCTCGGTTTCTTACTAAGGGAAACTTGCTGCTGTGCTGCTTCGTACCTTGCTCTTGTGGTTTCGAACGAAGCGTCCCACGACAAGTACAGGGCGCCATCAATCAGACTCCGCGTAGTTGTTGACGGTGTTCACCATGCTTTCGAAGGTGAGGCGTCCTGACGCCTGCTGCCGCCTTAGCGTATATCGGAGAAGCGTACCCTGGTCCAGTCCTTCCACAAAGTGATACATGGCATCATCATTGGGGTAATGTGCCAGATCGGCCCGTATGTGGAGCCACCTGGCCAGGTAATCGCAGGGGTTTTCACCCTCTCTCTGCATGCAACGCGCCAGATCGAAGATGGTCACTACTTCGAGGAAGTTGGATCTCTACTGTCCAGACGCACGGACGAAGCAGGCGGACTTGCAGCGATCTTCCATCGTTATATCCTACACAGGGGCGGTCTGGGTGGGCCTTGAATTTTTCTGATCTTTGTCGGCAAACTCCAAAGAGAGATCCAACATCGATCCTTCCGCGAACATGTCCTTCCCTTAGGCAGTCCGTGCGGGTCTTGACGTTCCTCCGACTCCCAGGGAACTAGCGGCCAAGTCGGTTTCACCGATGATGAGGTAGATGTCTCCGATGGGGACGACCGAGCATCTGGTAGGGTTCGTCTTTGCCGGGATTCAGAACTCGTCAGGAGGGACGATCGAAACATTGCCGGAGAAGAGAACGCGACCTATGTCTACGGTTTCGCCGATTCCCGCGAAGATCTTGGTCCTCGCTCGCTGTAGATCCTGAAGCGCCTCTTGCCCCACGGTGGGCGCCAACTGTCATGGTATTGCTGACGAGTACGCCATGGAGGGGTCCTCACAGTGCGTTTTTACAGACGTGGGGTAAGGTGGACGGTTGACGGGTACGAGGTAACACAGCTTACCCCAGTTCAGATCCCACAACGGTGGCGGAATCCTACTCCTGCTATAAATCACTATAATGGCAATACGCCGAGTTACAGGGATCGGTTCGCTGTGTGAGGTATGAGGTAATCGGTGCCCTAAAGGTTCCCATAGGCCCGACTTATATAGTCGCCAGGTCCTAGGGTTACGGGGAAAGTCCTAGCCGGACAGGTTACAGAGTTCTACACAGTATACAATCAGTCTAACGTGTCTTGCACTCCAAGGCTCCGGATATGTCGGTGACTCCTCCGTAGCCTTCCTTTATCCGGCATGGGCCTCCTTTCTGGATCCATCTAACTGGGCCGCCCAGCAGGCCATGAGCCATGCTACCATTTGTGGGCCACCCGGGTTATCCTGATAAGACACATGCTATGAGGATACCCATATAGCATATCCCCAACACGAGCCGCGCCGGCCACTGATGACCAAACTTTCCCATGACCAGAGGATGGTCGTGGACGAGATGCTGACATAGATCCGGTCGCTCAAGAAGTAGGGGCTAGAAACCAGCAATCTGTACAACTGCTGGCTCGGACGGCGACTGGTATCGCTGGCTAGCCGATCCCACTGGATGTACCAGTACACCGGTAGGGATGACAGAACAAAGGCTTGCTCGGCTGGGTGGAGCGCTGACGACTACGCCGCTGCACTGAAGAAGATTACTGAGGCGGAGTACATCAACCCGAAGGCCGGGCTCGCCCTGTACACTGCCACAGGGAAGCGCCAGGAGCCGACAGTGAGTTTATCTTTCATGATTTCACAGTCGCAGAAGTGCATTCGCGGTTTATTGATGTTGTCTGTCTCTTTCAGTTGTTTCAAGTCTTGGAAGGCTAGCTCCTTCCTGCTGATGAAGATACCTGCGAGGAGGTCGGAGAAGACTCAAAAGAGTCCTCCGACAATGAGGACGAGGCGGTGGAGGTTGCAGCACCCGTGCCCGCGGCTTGGAAGATGCGCATGCAAAAGAAGCACGAATTCGAGGCTAGTCGAAGCCTGGAGGAACATGACGGAGATGAGGGCGGCGTGCAGGAGCATAGCTCGCGGCGCGTGGCCACGTCGGCGAAGACTATGCGAAAGGTGAAGTCGCCCACGAAGAAGAAGGCGCCCAAGGCGGTGTCACCACCCAGGTTGGCGGCCAACTTCTATTCAGACAGTGAGGCCGACAATGCGGAGGCAAGGCGTCAACGAAGATTCTGGAGGCAATGGATTCAGGAGTTGGAGTCGTGGTGGAAGGCGAGGTCCCAATTGCGGCGATCCCTCCGCCATTCTCGGCGATCCCAGGGTTGGGGGATGCTCTGGCCGTAGAGACTTCACCGTTGAAGGAAGCGTAGGCGCCGCCTGGGCCATAAGTTCCTACGGCTGCGGCTTTGTCATTGAAGAAGCCTTCAGTGTCATGGGCCTCGACTGTGTTTGTGACGATCCTCAGTCGCAAACTAGGCCCAGAGTTGGAGAAGCCGGCGCACATCCGCACCGGTCTACGCTTCATTCCGGTCAGCAAGTAAGTTCTTGCCGAGTCGGTTTGGAGTAATTTTCGAAGTTGTTAATTGAAGTGCTGATCGTGCTGTTTTGCAGGACTGGCGTTAAGAAGATTGGTCACCCTTCAGTGGCCAAGGTGCCGCCAGTCGCCATTAGAGGGGAAGCTGACCCTTCCAATAAGATGAAGGGTGATGAAGTCAAGGTTCCCACCAAGGGTGCGAAGAAGAAGAAGGGTGACGACTCCGTTGTAGCTGTGGAAGGGCCAGCTGACGCGCTAGCTGAAGCGCCGGCCAGAGTCACCGCGGCCGCGGAGACCGACGTGGTCGCGGGGTCACAGCTGGGCGAGCCGATCACGTTGGCTGGGGTGTCGGAGCACGTGACTAGCACCCTGGCGGCCATGGCAGCGACCTTTCCCCTCTTATGTCGAAGGCCTCCGCTGTGGCGGCAGGCAGGCAGTCGCCTCAGGTGCCTAAGGTCATGGACGGCTACATTAGGCAGCAATGCGGGCGGACGTTGTTCGTGCTGCCATCAGTGGATGCGGTCGAGCTGCACAACATGTTAGGCGCAGCCATCCAGGTATGTCCAGTCCCCTAGGATCTAGTCACTGAATTTCAGCGGCTAGAATTCAGCGACTAGATTTTTATTTGTTTTGCTGTCTAGTCCTCGGGTGGCTAGTCTCTGAATTTCTGTGGCTAGGCACTTAGGAACTTTTGCTATCCAGTCCCCAAGTGGCTAGTAACTGAATTTTAGAGGCTAGGCACTTAGGAACTTGTGCTGTTTACTTATATGTAATTTCTATTTGCAGGGCCTTCAGCGGGAATCATTGGAGCGGTAGGTCGTGAAGGAGCGCTTGGAGCGCGACCTGCGAGTCACGCAGGAGGCGACTGCGGGTGAGTGTTAGAACGTTGGGTGTTTTTCTTGTTTTGTCTTGCGGGGTCTCATTTTGATTCTGCTTTGTAGAGGACCGTTCCGCCGCGATTTCCAAGGCCCGCGAGGGTTTCTTACTAGCCTCCGAGCTGGAGACTGCGAAATCTTCATTGACCACCACGGAAGGGCGGATCACGGCGCTGGAGAAGGACCTGGAGGCTGGGAAAGCGGAGGCGACCTCGTCATAGGAAAGGGCCAGGGACGCTGTCGTCGCGGTGGCAGATGAGCGGAAGGTCTCCGATGCGCTTATTGCTGGTTTGCAAGACCAGTTGATGGCCCTGCAGGACTTACCACGGGGCTCTGCCGTCCACTTCTTTGTAAGCACTTCTTCGAGTATTTTTTCGTAGTAGCGGGTGAGTCCCCGAGAGGGTGAGTCGCCGCGCCGGCGAGTCCCTGAGCGGGTGAAGCTGAGGGTGCGTGACCTTTCGATTCTGACTTGGTGTTATTGCAGGGAAGATATGTGGTGGGGATCCGGAGGTGCAGTCGTACGACGCCAAAATACGCGTGTCCATGATGGTGGACTCGGCCACCCTCTCGGCAACGTGCATCCATGCTTTTCTCCAGGGGATCTCTCCTACCGAAGTGATCCCCAGCGAGCTGATGGAGGTGTGGAGCTAACTTGAAGAGGCGCCGGTTGTGGTCGACTGGATGGCACAGTCGACCTTTCACCGTGGGGCCACGACTGCGTTGAGTCTTGGGCTCGCACACTTCCCCGATGATTTCGATCTTGACGACGTCACCAACGGTTATCTGTCGGCGACCAGCTTGGTGGAGATTTCAGAGGTGTTGAAGATGACTGCCAGGGCGGCCACTTATGCCAAGCGGGTGCTGGCGATGGGCGGCCTGCTGCCGTAACAGGAGACGGTCGTGGTGCCGAACGACCCTGAGCCGCAACATCGCGACCTGCAGTCGGAGCACCCCTTCCGGTCAGCCATGGCGAAGAGCCTGAAGAGCTACCTGGCGAACCCATGGGAGCCACTCATCCGGGTCCAGGGTGATGGCGGCGCGTCGTCTTCGAAGCTTGCGGAATAAGACATTGCCTTTGGGGCTTTTGTATTAGTAATAGAGACTAGATTTTGTATAAATCCTTGATCGCAAACAATGTATTTTGCTGCTGAAGGAATGAAAATATGTTTAATCAGTTCGAATTGATTTGTGATTTCATTTGTTGAGCGAGTCCTGAAGCGCATCTGCCCTTTAATGGGGTTTACGTCACGTTTTTGTAAGTTCGTTTGTTTTGGATTGTTAGTTAGTTAGAGTCGACTCACCATGGCTCTAGAGCCAGTCTCTTGGCGACCCCAAGGGGTGCTCCATACTTGGCTATTTTACCGGATGCTAGCGGGGTCGTTAGGCGAGTCCCCGAGCTTGGTAGTTAGCCGTTTTAGTCGCATGCCCAAGGTAGGTGAGGACGTAGCACGTTGTTCGTAATGCTTCGCTCCACCTGGCTCAGAAATCCAGTCATGTGGCGAGTCCGGGCGTGCTCTCATACTTGGTGTGTTCTCGAGCCACGTGGGTTTAGACTTAGGCGAGTCGCCAAGCGTGGTACTTAACTGTTCGAGTCGCTGTGCTACTATATGGAGCGTGTGCGGTTGTCTTGGCCCGACTGGCCAGTCGAGCGGGGCAATTCCGATGGGGCTCTGGGTTGGCGTTTTCGTGGACAACGCAAGGCTCGAATACTTTCGGTGCCCTTGTGCCACACTACTTAGCTGTTCCGGTCGCTCAACCAAGGGTTGACTTCCATGGGTAGCGTATTGCTGAAATTACAAGTACGATTGGCACAAGGACTTGGCGAGTAAGAACAATTTGTGCGAGTCGAGTTTATTATATTGCATGTTGGGAGGAGTACAGGTCGGGGTTCTATGTGTAGAACTTCCGTAGGAGGTTTACATTCCACGGTCGTTTGACATCGAGTTAACCGTTGCCTCGTACGTCAAGGAGGTAGTAGGCGTCGTTGCCGAGGACTCGCCCGATGGCGAATGGTACCTCCCATGGGGGAGAGAGCTTGTGCATGCCCTACTTTTCCTGGATCAGCCGCAGGACCAGGTCGCCTTCCTAGAAGGTGCGAGTCCGGACTCGTCGGCTGTGGTAGCGGCGGAGTCCCTGCTGGTAGTTGGCGGTGCAGGAGCAAGCTAGTTCACATTCTTCGTCGTGCCGGTAGACCCTGTCTTGGCATGCGAGCTCATTTTCGGCCTCCGCGTAGTTGACGACTCAAGGGGAGTCGTGTTCCAGGTCAGTTAGCATGATGGCCTCAGCTCCATACACCATGAAGAAGGGCGTGAACCCTATTGACCGGTTGATGGAAGTGCGGATGCCCCAGATGATGGAGGGGAGCTCTTCAACCCAGCATCATGGAGTTTGCTCGAGGGGAACTTGCAGTTGTGGCTTGAGTCCATGGAGGATGCTTTGATTCACGCGTTCTTCCTGGCTGTTCGACTCCAGGTGGGCGACTGAGGCGAGGTCGAGCCGTATGTTGTGCTCATCGCAGAATTCGGCCATGGCGCCCTTGGTGAAGTTGGTTCCGTTGTCCGTGATGATGTTGTGCGGGAATCCATAGCGGTAGATAAGCTCACGAAGGAATTTGGAGGAGGTCTTCCCGTCGCACTTCCGGACTGGCTTGGCCTCGACCCACTTTGTAAATTTTTCAACTGCGACTAGGATGTGGGTGTAGCCAGATGGTGCCTTTTTGAAGGGGCCCACCATTTGCATGCACCACACGACGAATGGCTAGGTGATGGGTATCGTCTTGAGCGCCGAGCTGGGGATGTGCGTTTAGTTGGTGTACTTCTGGCACCTGACGCAGCGTTGGACAATGTTGACAGCGTCGGCGTGCGTGGTGAGCCAGTAGAAGCCGTGTCGCATGGCCTTGGTGACTAGAGACAGGGCGCCTGCATGGTGGCCATAGTCGCCGACGTGAATGTCTTGAAGTATCTTCTGTCCTTCACCTGGTTGGACGCAGTGTTGGAACACGCTGGTCATGCTGCACTTGTGGAGCTCGCCGTTAATGATGACGAAGGATTTGCAGCATCGCACTATCATGCATGCCTCCGTTTTGTCTGGAGGCAGCATCCTGCTCTCGAGGTAGGCGAGGTATGGTGCAGTCCATTCGTTTGGTTTTGAAACCATGGTAATCATGGCGGGTTCTGGTTGAAGTGGTATCCCGATGTTGATCTCCTTTGGCAGGGAGACCAATGGCTTGTAGATGGTGTCGAGGAAGACACCCACGGGTGGAGATTGTCGAGCCGATCCAATGTGGGAGAGGGCATAGGCCTCCTCATTATTTCGCCTGCCGATCCACTCGATGGAGTAGCCGGTGAAGTGGCCCCCCAGCTGTTCCACTGCTTGGCGGTATGCTGCCATGGTGGGGGAGACGGCATCGCAGGTACCGGCGATGAGGTCGGAGTCGCCGTAGCACCATAGTTACTGACGTTCATCTCCTTGGCGGCCCGCATGCCGTGAAGGAGGGCCTCGTACTCGGCCATGTTGTTGGTGCAGGGCGTGAAGTTGAGGTATAGCATGTAGCGGAGCTTGTCGCCTTTGGGGGAGGTGAGTATGATCCCTGCTCCTGCACCGTTCGCATTATTGGACCCGTCGAAGTGGAGCGACCAGTAATGGAGGTATGGCAGCTTCTCTAGCTGCTGTGCCTCTTCCCAGTCGGCAAGTAAGTCTGCTAGAGCCTGCGACTTGATCGACTTGCATCGCTTGTACTTGATATTGTGGACGCCGATTTCGATGGCCCACTTGGCGACCCGCCCGTTCGCCTCGCGGTTGCAGATGATGTCCTGTAGTGGTGCGGAGGAGACGACCGTGATTGGGTGCTCCTAGAAGTAGCGCGGGAGTCACCGTTGGGCTCGGAAGACCGCGTATACCAGTTTCTGGTACTACGGGTAGCGCTGCCGTGAGTTACTCGCTCCATCATCAAGGGAGGTAACAAGCGGCGAGGAGGTCAGTGTGGACAGCGTTTCCCATTGCATTGAGGTATGTGTCCAGCCACACGGCTGGGCCATACGTAGGGTCGTACTTCTCGATCTCCTTCGGTGCTTTGAAATTGGCCAGGTACTTTTCGCCTCGGATCATGGGCCCGAAGCACTAGGGGCCGACTCGACTAAGGGAGTCCCTTGACTTGCCGTCGCTACGGTTGGTGAGGGTGTGCCTCAAGTCGTTGGGCTGGTGTGCGCGCCAAGCTTGATTGTTGATGATGTGGGTCCACACGTCAATCGGCTGGCCATTGGTGGTGACCGTGTTGTTCAACGGTCGCGGGTCATTGGTGGAGAGTGCTGGGTGCGTGACCCGTGGTTGATGATCCAGGGGCTCGGGTGGCGGGAAGTTAAGGGTGTTGGCGACCGTTGGGCGGCCGCTCGAGGCTGCCCTGCTCCCGGAGGAGCGGGAGTACATCCTCCCCCGCGAATCGGCTCCCACGGCTTGTTTCTCAACGGCCCTGGCGAGTAGGGCCTGGGCATACTTGACTTGCAGGGCGCCTTCCCCCGTGATGTTGAGATTGACGACCGCGGCCCGTTGATACGTCAGAAACGTATCTATAATCTTTGATGCTCCATGCTTGTTTAGTATCTACTTTGCTTTGCTTTGTCTACACTTTGAGGTGTTTTTATATCTTTTATGACAAGAACCTATTAACAAGTTGCCACAGGGCCAGTTGCCTGTTTTCTTCTGTTTTTGGTTCCAGAAAGGTAGAAAATCAATATTCTCGGAATTGGACGGGACAAAAGCCAAAGTCAATATTTTACCGTGGGTGACATGAAGTCCAGAGTTGAGACGGAGAGACGAACCAGGGCCGCCGCACCCCCTAGGCACGAGTGGGCCCATCCCGCGCCTGGGTAGGGTGTGGGCCCCTGGCCGCCTCCTAGCCTCACCTCTTCGCCTATAAGAAGCTCCCGATGCAGAAATCCTAGGCACCCGATCAAAACTCCACCAAACCTTCTATAGCCGCCGCCACCGTCGTCCCTAGATGGGGGGGATCTGAAGTTCTTCCCGGCACCCTGCCGGAGGGGAGATCATCCCGAAGGCCTTCTTCTCCGGTATGATGTGTGAGTAGTTCCACCTTGGACTATGGGTCCATGTAGTAGCTAGATGGTTGTATCTCCTCCTTGTGCTTTCATGTATAGATCTTGTGAGCTCCGTTCATGATCAAGATCTAATCTATTTGTAATCATGCATGTTGTGTTTGCGGGGATCCGGTGGATATTCAGATTACTATGTCAGATTGATTAATGGTTTTTTCTATTTGATTCTATCATGTCTGTGTTGTTTGTGATCTTTCAGGCTCTCCGCTATTAGTAGCTATCTTGGCCAAATAGTTGCTAGTGACTTCGAGAGGGAGTATTTATGCTCGATATTGGGTTCATGCCTCTAATTTCCAAGGGAAGTGACAGAAATATCTTTGATTGTAGATGTGTTGTTGCGACTAGGGAGAAAATAATGGTCTCTTGTTCGTAGAACAAGTGGATTGTTTACCTTACCACTTTGCTTAAAGCAGTTGTCTATTGCTTGCATCATAATACTGGAGGGGGTTCAGATGATAACCTGAAGGTGGACTTCTAGTCATAGATGCAGTTGGATGGCGGTCTATTATATTGTTGTATTGACCAATCGAATCTCATAGGATCTTTTTGTCTGGTATTGCATTATTATGCCTTTCTTAGTTCCTGTCAATTACCCTGTTGTAATTTGTTTACCCTTCATGCCATGTTGTTTATCTAAGGAGAGCACCTCTAGTGAACTATGGACCCCGGTCCAATCTTTACCATTGATACATCTTTCACTGTTACTTGTTTACTTGCTGCAAACCATTATCTTCCACACCATACGTTTAATCCTTTGTTACAGCAAACCGGTGAGCTTGACAACCTCACTGATTCGTTGGGCCAAAGTCCTGGGTTTGTGTTGTGTAGGTCTCCGTGTTGCTTGCAACACCTGTGTGACGTTTCCTTCCTTCTTCTGGTTCGATAACCTCGGTTTCGTACTGAGGGAAAACTTGCTGCTGTGCTTCTTCACACCTTGCTCTTGGGGTTCCCAACGAAGCGCTCCTACATCAACTCAGCGCCGCATCAAGCCTTTTCTGGCGCCGTTGCAGGGGAGGCTAAGGACGTCTTCACAAGTGGAGTCCTCCACTTCCTTTCTCTTTACTTTTTTTTAGTTTGCTTAGTTTCTTTTGCTTGGTTTTGTTTGCCTCTTATAAAAAACACAAAAAAATTAGTTCCTGCTCTTATTGCTGGTCTGTTATTGCCTTGCTTGGTCATGCTTTCTATCAATGGATGGTTTCTTTGAAACTAGTTCTTACTGGCAAGGTGGGTTCACGGAAGAACAAAATTATTATTATAAGGAACACCATTTGTCACAAAAAGGGAAACACTTATGGGATCAAATTGATAAGTTGAATACTATTGCTAGAGATGTGTGCTCTACTTATAATGTTACTTATTGCTTTGATAAAGCTTGTTGCTGTAGGAGGTATAAACACCTTCCTTTTCAGTGTGAGTATAATGATAATGTTACCATATCCTCTTATGTTAAAGGAATTTATGACTTTTATGATGTGGAACAAATTGAAGAATTTATTGCCTTCAAGGGTGCATTTGAACTTGCCAGTTTGCTTGAAAATACTGATGATGCACCTTATGAATCTGAGGTTTATGAGATACTTAAATTTTGCATTGATAATTACAAGGAAGAAAATATCTATATTATTGAATATTTTAATAGGTGTTTTCCACCAATGGAAGAGACTAATGCCTTGCAGGACCCTATGGAAGAAGAAATTGCTGAAACCGAAAGCTCATTAGATGAAAAAGAGGAGGATAGTGATGGTCAAGAGGAGGAACAATAGATCTACCCATGTCTACCTTCTAATGAGAGTAACTCTTTACCTCTTATATTATTTGATTGTCCCCCTTGCTTACCAAAGGAGTATAAATGTTATGTTCCTGTGGATCCTTTTGAAATTTTTTACTTTGGGTAAAACCTGTGAAGGTTTTAGTCCCACTATTTTTGAGCTTGATAGAAATTATGTGATTCTAGATCATGAAAAGAATGCTTTATGTGATAGCTATATTATTGAGTTTATTCATGATGCTACTGAAAATTATTATGAGAGAGAAAAGTATGGTTGTAGAAATTTTTATGGTATTGAAACACCTCTCTATGTGCTGAAAGTTTTGAAGTTACCCTTGTTTCATCTTCCCATTCCTGTTACTTTGTTCTTTGTGAATTTATTTGCATACAAGATTCCTACACATAGGAAGTGGGTTAGACTTAAATGTGTTTTGAATTTGCTTCTTGATGCTCTCTTTTAATTCAATTCATATTCTTATGTGAGCATCTTCTCAAATTATCAATGCCTAACTTAAAGGCGTTAAAGAAAAGTACTTGTTGGGAGACAACACAAGAGTTTTCTTGAGTCTTGAAAGTTATTACTTCAGTAATGACCTCTCCTTATCATTTTTTTGCTTTTTGTGCCAAGAATGACCTCTAATAAGAGGAAAGTAAGATTTGGGGAGTTGTTGTCCCGAAACAGATTTCTGTCCTCCACCATAAAAATTTGTGAGGAGTTTCTGTAACTCGGTTTGAGCTGAAAATTTACGAATAAATCCCCCTGTATGTTAGATAACTTCCGTTAGTTCAATACTTTTTGATTTGAGCAACAGAAGATTTTCGAAAAAATCAGTTTTTACCTGCTGGTCTTTTTTGACAGATTTATGCAATTATTTGCATTTGCTTCTTATTGATTCTTTTTTGAGTTCTCTTTAAGGTAATTGAGCTTTTTGAAGGAGTTGCTACAGTATCTTGTGTTTTTAGTGAAAAGTCTTTCTGTTCCAAAGCTTTGCCTAAAGATCTATTATCTTTTGGATACACTAATGTTGCTAATGAAGATTGTGTGAAGTTTTGTATGAAGGAAAAATTTCAGGTGTAGAGAGAGAATAATGTAATGAGATGAAGAATGGACAAAAGGTCAAGCTTGGGGATGCCACCCCGGTGTCACCCCAAGAAATATACAAGAGGTACAAGCATCAAAGCTTGGGGATGCCCAAGGCATCCCCTTCTTCATCAATAAAAAGCTCAGGTTTTTCTAGAGACTTTGTTTTTATTGTTTCATGCACTGTTGTGTTGTTCTTGGAGCGTCTTAGTTTTCGTTTGGTTTGCTTAGTTGTTTAGTTTGCTTGAATAAAGTAGTTTGGACCCCCGTTCTTGTTGTGTTGTTTCAAATAAGTTGCCTGGTGTTTGAAAGGAGTAGGAAGTTCCTACTTGAAAGTGCAAGAGGATCTTGCATTGACTGTGACTGAGACTTTAGCATGACATGCTAGGTGTTGTTTTGACCCTATGCTTAGTGATTATTGCTGTAGCATGTCTTGTTCCAAACAATTGGGATTGCTTAGTGTGCCTTGAAATAATTATGCGTTGTTTTAGCATACAATCCTTTGATGCTTTGTTTGGGTTGACTTGGCGCATGCTCACACCATGTTATGACTATGAACAAGTCACCATAGCCTCTATGATCATTTAGTCCTTGACTTCTAGTACCACTCTATGCTTTGATTAGTAATGTTTTTTTGCTCTGCATGATTATGGCCATTATTGCTCTCTTAGTTGGTTCCTCCCAGTCTTTTGCTAGCCTTTCACTTGTATGAGTAAGCTCTACTCATGCTTCCAACTCCCAAGAAACCAGGTCATTCCAAAGTGTCCACTATAAACTCCTATGCATATTCCAAGTATATTCTTGTTGTCAGCTACCTTCCAGTTAAAAAGTCTCTTTTTATGTGAAAACTTAGTGATTAAAGCCCTCACAAACTTGATGGCACACTTTATGTAACACCCTCAGAATCGGACCTATGCAAGTTTTAGCGAAACCCGCCAAACCCGCATAGAAACGATTCAAAGGTGCCCACCAGGCACTTTCGTGCGGGTGGAAAACGAAGTAATAACATTACACAACAGTCCTCGATGGGACCCACAGAACAGATATATATATAACAGCGACTCCATGAGTCAAGAATACAGATATAATATACAAAGATCCAAATCACCTTGAAAATGATAGAGCGTCCGACTACGGACAAGATGCAAATGGGGCTAAGAGCCCTGAAGAATAACCAATGGCGTCCATAACCCTGCCCAGGCCAAGCCGGAAGGGTAACCCTGCTAACGACGTCGATCTCAAAACCTGCTTAAACAAAAGGGGTGCCGACAAAGGGCAAAGGAAAAAGAGGAGCGTCAGTACTGAGGCCAGTACACGGCGAGACTAGAATTCGGCGGTCCTCGCCTACATAGGTATGGTGGACTGAGCGGCAGCGGCAGCATGCACTGAACAACCTATAGAGACTCGATACAACTGGCGACTATCAGAGAGGGGTAAGAAAGACCTATTCGGATCCAACCTGATACTAGCATCAAACAAACCCATCCTGGCATTTCCCCCTCGAGACCAAACGAGGAAGTCAATCGAGGAACTCACACCGTTGGCAGTTTTATTTATTCAGTTATCGTTGTAGCTATTACTAGTCAGGTTTAGATAATCATCCTGATAAGATAAGCAGTGGGCACTTTTAGTTAACCATTCCGTTATAGTTACAGCACTTACTAATCAGATATAGATAGCATGAGATAACCCAAAACCCAGCAGTTGTTGGTACTTTTATTCAGCCATTCCGTTGTAGTTGCAATACTTACTAGTCAGATACAACTATCGCAAGCGACACTCCAAACAAGCAATTGTGGGCAGTATTAATTAGCCATTCCATTATAGTGAAGCTGATTACTAGTCATTATAAAGTCAAATTTATAACAGTAAACTTTAGTTATGCTTGTCTATGGTCGAGATACTGTGCTCCAAGTCGTCCATAACCGCGGACACGGCTTTCAGAAAGTTTTACCCGGCCGGGGTGCACCAATAGCAACACACACTCGATCAACCTCGGAAAAACCAAAACAACACCCAACGAGGCCTTCACGACAAAGCAATCACAGGATTCAGAATTATTTCAGGGGGCCACCCCTTGGAGTACACCCGCAACGAAGTAAGAAAGCTCTGAGACGGACTCAAGGTTTGCGACAATGGCTATAAGCGACAGGAGATCCCCAAACGGGGACTGTCGATACCGCGAAAACACTCCGCTTCCTAAACAGTACAGCGTGCTCCTCACACAATCGTAAATAAAGCAGTAAAGCATGGCATAGGTACAGGATAGTAAATAAAACCTCAAACTAGTTGTGGCCCCAAGAAATAAGACTGAATCAAGCTCTGGCTCAGGGGGGTCCCATATACCTCCCGGATGTGGATAGCGCGATAAATCAAGGAACAGGTATCAAGTACTCGGGGTCCTACGGGACACAAGTGGGCGTTCGGAAACCAAATGTTATCTATCACCCACCGATGCCTCTGCTTACTTCAATTTTAGCTGTTAAACAGGAATTAAAGTGAACGAAAAGTAAAGCCGAGATCATTTCCAACATCAAACAGGTGGCAATACTCCAACAACCGTGGCAAGTGACGACACGCGACAGCACTTGAGCAAGCGGCTATGACGCGCAAGTCCAACTATCTACCAAACAACGGTAATAGGATGTGTCCAAGGCTATATAGGGCTGCACAGTATATCACAGGTACGGAAACTAAAGCATCGCAACACAGATAGCAATAGATCAACAGGAGGGAATAAAGACTATAAAAGTAAGATAGGTAGAAAGGGGAAGATGCTCGCCTGAAAACATTGTCGAAGGTTCAACCGAAGATCGGGGCTAACCTCACATCCACTCAACGGCCTTATCCACGAAGAAGCAAAACACTAGAAGAAACACCGGATGCAATATTTAATACTACGGCAAAAGATCGGGCATGATGCATGTATGATGCATGGCATGGCAAGGTGCGATGCAATTAGGTCAGGTTAAGCGGAACCGGGGTCCCGACACTTATTCAAGTGGTTCAAGTTATTTAGAACCCCCGCAGTTTAAATGTTGTTTTAACATGGCAAAAGATAGCACCGGTTTGCTATACAGATTAAATGAGGCCAATATGAGACTAGATTTGCCCGCGTATGGGCCCCATATTTAATTATTAGGTGAATCGGCATAAGGCCCCCAAACCACATGGATGTATGCATGCAAGATCAATTAATATGCGACAAGTTGTATTATATTATAAAATAGGGTTCGGGAAAAGGGTTCACACATTAGGGGTCTCGACGATCTTGGGGTTCCGGGGTTCGGGGTCGGTCTCAGGGTCCAGGGTTCGACGGATCGGTCTCGGATAACGGGGTAGGTCTTGGCGCATCCGGGGTCTTCGGGTCATGTTGTCGGTCATGGCGTTCGGGATGAAGTACTTGTCGCGTCGGGGTCTCGGTGTCCGAGGCGAAGCACTCGGCGTTCTCGAGGGAGTACTTGTCGTTCCGGGCCCTCGACGAATCTTGGCGTCCGAGAAGAAGATCATGTCAATCCTGCTAGGTCCGGTCTTCGGGGTTCATGAGGCGAACTTGGCGTCCGAGGGTTCCTCCAACTCCGTCGCGCGTCCGTGAGGCGATCTTGGCGTTCCATGGCGTAGACCTTGGGGAGGTTCGGGGTTCCACGGGTTTGACTCGACAACCGGACTCCGGGAACGGTTCTTGGTGAACTTGGCGTGGGTTTGTCGGCCTTCGGGTTGGTCTTGTCCGTGAGGAGATCTTGTCGGCATCCACGGCACGGCACCGAACCGGTGGAGATCTTGTCGATGAGACGGCCTTGGCAACTTAACCTCGTGCGGGATAGAGTCCTTGTTCCGGCCTTGGTCAGCAAGTTTTCCCACTGTGTCACCATGTCTTCTCACTGTGGCGACCCGTTGTTTATACAGAGGTAGAGGACGCGGCACCAGGACCAGGCAAGAACAGGGGCAGCCGGGCGGCTCCTGCATCGAGGAGGAGGACTCGGGTACTGGCGGCGACCGGGCTCCTGCAACCGTCGGCGATGAAGGGAGAGCCAGGGAACGCCGCGGGTGCCGAGCCCGAGCAGGAGGAGGGCGGCCAGAAGACGGGGTTGAGGCGCGGCCGGCAGCGGCGGTCTGGGTCGGGGAGGCCGGTGGTCGGGGGTCGGGGCGAGCAGCGGTGGCGGCCGGCGCGAGGCGAGGCCACCGGGCGGCGGCGTCGCGCGGCGGAGGAGGGTCGGAGGAGGTGGTTGAGGGCGCGGAGGCGGGCGGCTTGCCGGCGAGCGAGGCGCGCGGCGGCCGGAGCACGGGAAGGCGACGTGCGGACGTGGCCGGGGCAGAGGTGGAGCGGGGCCGCGCGCGGGCTTGAGCGGGACTGCGGGAAACGGCGACGGCGATCCTGGGGCCGGAGGGGTGCGGCATGGGTGGTGGCGGCGAGGTTCGGCGGGGAGGAGGCCGACGGGGGGGCTCGAGGCGACCGGCGGCGCGGCGACCTTGGCGCGGAGCAAAGCGGCCGAGGGAGGCGACGCCGGGCTTGGAGCGCGGAGGCGGCGAGGAGAAACTCGTCGGGGGCGGCCGCGGCGCAGACGCGGGAGTGGAGCGCGCGCCGGCGGTGAGGGCCGCTCGCGGGAGGAAGCCAGCAGGGGAGAGGAGGGTGCTGGGGAGGAGGAACAGGGGAGAGCCGGGGGTGCGGGGCTGGGAGAGAGCGGGTCTGGGGGAGGTGGGATCCGGCCTGCAGGGTGGGTCCCAGGGGCGGTGGGGACTGCGTGGTGGGTTGGGTGGCTGCGGCCGAGTGGGTTGCGTGTGTGTCTGCCTGTGAGGAAGTGGGGTGGGGCCCGGTCGGCTGGCTGTGTGGAGGGAGAGAAGAGACAGGGGGTGGCTAGGTGGCAGAGTGTGAGTGGTTGGGGCTTTAGGGAGAGGTGAGGTGGCGCGACGGGAATGGGTGGGGTGAGGTGGAGAGGAGGGCTGGGTAGGTTAGTTGGTGGCTGTAGGATTTAGGGGTATCGTTTTGAACCGTTTGTATTTTTCTGGGGTGGTCGTTCGGGTCATTCGGCCCGTTCGACTACCCCAAAAAAAATAACTAAACATTTTATTTATTTAAACGGGCCGTTTGCAAACCGATAGCAGCCAAAACAAAATATCCCGGAGACCCGGTTTTGGCGTTTAAATAAGAGACGGGGCGTTTAGAAAACAAACCGGGCTTTGCGAAAATAGTTTTTGGCAAACAACATATGATGATGACGATGCAATGCACAAATTCAACGCGATTTTCTAGTAGTGGTTTTTGCGGGATGCCACACTTTATATTCTTTTCCCCTAATAAACTTGAACCATTGTGTCATCTATGTTGTATATGCTTGCACTTATACATTGGAATTAGCAGAACCATGTTGTAACGAGGAACGTTTTCAACATTGCACTTGTACTTTGTACTCAGTTGATATCATGCTCTTTTGTCTATGGATTTCACCGGTGTGAAATAAAGAGGGAACTTGTAAGTCCATGGAGTATGTATTTTGTGTTAAAGAAACGCCTGGGACGCTAGCCTAAGCAATGCCTAATCATGGTGGAAACTTGCAGCAACACCATAGTGAGCTATCTATGAAGCATCCTCAATAAAAAGCTATGCATATAGTAAATAAAAAGATCGCTAAGATTCTCATTGTCTGCTTGTCTTGTCATTTTGGTTATGGGATAGATCATGTACCATGTGTAAGGGGTACCCCATTGGCGGTTCTCTATGATACGCATGTACTTACAATGACAAGAACTTATAGGTGACTGAAGTTGAGTAGCATGAGGTGTGGCCCTCGTATTCTAAGGACTTGAGATTGCCAACTTATACTTTGCCAAGAATATACTCCATTGTTTGTTCACTTTAACCTTAATCACTACAAGATGCTTATGATAGGGGCAATGAGGACTAAAAGCTAACAAGTACCATAATTTTTGAAAGCTCTTTTTGAAACTTGCAATCCTTGCTTCCCTATATGAAGGGCCTTTCTTCCACTATTATTTGAGTCTCTACCTTCTACCTTTAGGCACCATTAAGAGAGCATAGTTGCCATTCTGTGTGCAGTGTCCCAAAACTTATTAATGGATGCATATTGTGATATTACTTGTTCTTGTGCTACTTGTTTCTAGTCACCCTTATGAACTTTGAAGGTGTCCTATGCATCTATTTGCTACTCTATGAGGGACAAGCTGATTGCCACTATGCCATGTTTTCTGTATGTGAAACAAACAAACTTTTTTCAATGCATGTTATTCATGATCTTTGTTTGTAGCCTTTCATGTTGCATGCATAGTTACTATGTCCTATTATTAGAACTCCATCTTTCATGCACATGTTTAGAGTTCTTTGATCCCAGCTTTCAATGCTTGCAAATGGTTTGATCCTGGTTTTGATGGTGCATGTCACCTCAAAAATTATTCTTTTATCACTTACCTACTCGAGGACGAGCAGGAGTTAAGCTTGGGGATGCTTGATACGTCGGAAACGTATCTATAATTTTTGATGCTCCATGCTTGTTTAGTATCTAATTTGCTTTGCTTTGTCGACACTTTGAGGTGTTTTTTATATCTTTTTTGGAACTAACCTATTAACAAGTTGCCATAGTGCCAGTTGCCTGTTTTCTTCTGTTTTCAGTTCCAGAAAGGCAGAAAATCAATATTATCGAAATTGGATGGGACAAAATCCAAAGTCAATATATTACCATGGGCGACACGAAGTCCAGAGGAGAGATGGAGAGGTGAACGAGGGCCGCCGCACCCCTAGGCGCGGGTGGGCCCACCCCACGCCTGGGTAGGGTGTGGGCCCCCTGGCCGCCTCCTAGCCTCGCCTCTTCGCCTATAAGAAACCCCCGATGCAGAAACCCTAGGCACCCGATCAAAACTCCATGAAACCTTCTATAGCCACCGCCACCGTCGTCCCTAGATCGGGGGTTCTAAAGTTCTTCTCGGCACCCTTCCAGAGGGGAGATCATCTCGGAGGCCTTCTTCTCCGGTATGATGCGTGAGTAGTTCCACCTTGGACTATGGTTCCATGTAATATCTAGATGGTTGTATCTCGTCCTTGTGCTTTCATGTATAGATCTTGTGAGCTCCATTCATGATCAAGATCTAATCTATTTGTAATCATGCATGTTGTGTTTGCAGGGATCCGATGGATATTAAGATTACTATGTCAGATTGATTATTGGTTTTGTCTATTTGATTATCATGTCTGTGTTGTTTGTGATCTTGCATGCTCTCCGTTGTTAGTAGCTATCTTGGCAAAGTAGTTGCTAGTGACTCCAAGAGGGGGTATTTATGCTCGATAGTGGATTCATGCCTCTAGTTTCCAAGGGAAGTGACAAAAATATCTTCGGTTTTAGATGTGTTGTACCACTAGGGAGAAAACAACGGTCTCTTGTTCATAAAACAAGTGGACTGTTTACCTTACACACTTTGCTTAAAGCAGTTGTCTGTTGCTTGCAACATAATACTGTAGGGGGTTCGTATGATACCCTGAAGGTGGACTTCTAGTCATAGATGCAGTTGGATGGTGGTCTATGTATATTGTTGTATTGCCCAATCGAATCTCATAGGATCTTTTTGTCTTGTATTGCATTGTTATGCCTTGCTCAGTTCCTGTCAATTGCCCTGCTATAATTTGTTTACCCTTCATGCCATGTTGTTTATCTAAGGAGAGCACCTCTAGTGAACTATGCACCCCGGTCCAATCTTTACCATTGATACATCTTTCACTGTTACTTGTTTACTTGCTGCAAACCATTACCTTCCACACCATACGTTTAATCCTTTGTTACTACAAACCTCTAAGCTTGACAACCTGACTGATTCATTGGGGAAAAGTCTTGAGTTTGTGTTGTGCAGGTCTCCGCGTTGCTTGCAACACCTGTATGACATTTCCTTCCTCCTACTGGTTGGATAACCTCGGTTTCTTACTGAGGGAAAACTTGTTGCTGTGCTGCTTCACACCTTTCTCTTGGGGTTCCCAACGAAGCGCTCCTACATCAACTCAGCGCCGCATCACCCATCCCGCGATGACGTTGTCCATTGGGGTGGAGTACAGCGGGAGGCCATTCGCGTCCCGCTCTTGCGGAGAAATGAGGACTCTCGGCTAGTTGGGAGTGGGCGTGCGGCCGTGTGGCGGTGGGGGAGCCCCACTCGCTGGTGCTCCTGGTGGTGGTCAGGCGCTGAAGCTGGGCGGGACGTTCTCCCAGATCGCCCGATCAGCCGCGCGAGCGGGGTCGTTGTCTTCATCAAAGTTCAGGGCGCGGACCTGAATGCTGGGTTCATGTGCGTCCTGATGCGGCGCTGGTGGTAGAGCAATAGATCCTGCACCGTTGCTTGCTCGAGGCGAAAATTTTCACGCTCGGCCTGCTCCTTGCGTTCCGCTTTCTCTAGGCAAAGGCGGGCTTCCTCGACCTTCGTCGTCATCGCGGTCGGCGAGATTGGCATGGAGAAGGGGTCCGGCGGGGCTCTCGTGCCACTCGTCATGTAGGTCGCGATGAAGCGACTGGATCTAGCATGGAGATCGCCGGAATTTTCCGACCCGGAGTCAGTGTCGAATATTTCGAGGATGGAGGAATCCTCGAAATCCACCGCGTTGGAGACTCGCGCGACAGAGCCTTCTGGTGAAGCAGCGATGAGGGACCCAGCGGCTGAGGCAGGGATCACCGAGTCAGCGTCGTCGTGGAGGGCCGCGTCATCCACGACCGCTTCAGTCTCGGCCATGTTGATGTTGGCCGAGTCGTACTCAGAGGGGAGGCGGTGGATGGTACGAACCTGACTATCAGAGATCCGATCGCATGGTGGCGACTGTCCGATGATCGCTGTATCCTCAGAGACGATGACGACCGTGAAGCCGATGAAGAGGTTGATGGTTGCACCGGCATTATGACGCTGCACGTGATCGGGCGTGATGCCGGTACGTAGCTGCTCGGCAAGATCTGGAGAATCTCGCCGCACGTGATCATGCGGCCAATGGAGATCGACCGGTTGATTGGCAAGTAGGGTCTCACTACAGAACTCAGGCCGTACTGGCCAGGCCCCACGGTGGGAGCCACTGTCGTGGGAATTGCCACGACAGATGCTGCGAGTGGCAGCGAGTAGTAATGATAGGGGCAAGGGCAGCCAGCCATCTGCAGTGCGAGGTGAGGGAGGAGACACAAGGATTTACCCAGGTTCGGCCCCCGAAGGGTAAAGACCTACTCCTGTGTTGGGAATATGCCCTAGAGGCAATCATGTATGATGATATTTCCCATTGTATTCATAAAGATATTAAGTTGTCCTTGTATAAACATCTGATGTGTATCATTGAATATGTGATTCGGTTGTGGAACTATGCATTCATGTTGTTAGTACTAAATATCCTTGGTCAATGAGGTTGTGCTGGACATACAACTTAGACCAATGTGAAATTTGGCTTGATGACTCTGTTCCACTTGTCATGGGCATGGAGATGCTATTCTAACTTACACAGATTCGGCTAAAGAGTTTAGCGAGTCGGATTTACCCATATTGAGGTAAAACGAACAAGTTGTCATTTGTATATCTCAATCAATGTAATCCTTAGACCTGAGGTTATTGCATAGTCCGAGTTGAGGATCACTGACTTAGGTTCTGTCAAACACTGATCCGTAACTAGGCAGTTATAAAGGCAGAGTTCGGGTCGACTGAGAATCAAGCTGCGTGATGTGAATAACCAAGATGGGATTTTGCCCCTCCACTTGGAGAGATATTCTCTGGGACCTCTCGGATGATATGATTCGGAAATCATGTCCATGCACGACTCGGATAAGTGTTAACCGAGGCGATCGACTATGAGTTAGTCGGGTGAATCACTTATCTCGGATCGAGAAGAGAGTCGGACTATTTAAGGGATGACATATATTCGCCTATAGTCTGACAAGGTATATCGTGAGGCAAAAGGGACTCGGACGCAAGTCGCATTGGAAAGGCAAGTCGTCATGACTCTTTGGTACTTGGGAGTCGACACGTTCTGCTAGGAGCCACTACCGACTGATCGATTTAGAGTCGGACTCTAATCGTGTCCAAGTAGCCATGAGCCTGCGGGGTCACACACTTAAGAGCGGGAGCAATTTTAGATTGGATCTGAACTGGAAATCTGGTTGGGTTGGACCTGAGCCTGATTTGGACTGACTTAGTGAGTTGGACTCACAGGGACTAACATTATATGGGCTTTAGTGAATGGGCCGAGCAGAGCCCACGTTCACTCCCTATATATAGTGGAGCACACCAACCCTGAAGGGTTAATCGTTGTTCGGTTAGGTCATTCCATGTGTTGGAAACCCTAGCTCCACAACAGTCCTGCTACCGCCGCAACGAATCTAGCAGTTCGCCGCCGGCGCTCCCCCTTGTACATGAGGATACCAGCAGAGGGGCTGTACGATCAGCACCAGGACAATCAGATCGCAAAGGACTGCACTGCATCAACTGACACGCTTCATCAGTAATCCGCAACTGCGCGTCTAGTGGTAAACCTCGTGGCCTTCTACCTCGGCTAGATCTTGGGATCATCACGTTAGAGGAAGTTTTTGTTTTATCTCTGCGTGGCCCAACAGTGGTATTAGAGCGATAGCTTCTGGTTTTAGGCTTAAGATCTCGCATATGTGATATGCGGTAGGCTATAGATGAGATCTATATGCTGTTTTGGTGGTCGATCTATGAGATAGATCGGTTTTGTACGAGGTTGATTAGATCAACTGTACTCGGGGAATGGTAGATCTGATTTCTGTGATCATACTGCTGAGGTCGTGGAACGACATACCCCTACCGGTCGGCTTCCGCCATCGGGGTAGACTGTGACACGTAAATCCAGAGGCGGTGATCGAAGATCAAAAGGTTTGATCGAATCGGAACAATGGTCGGAATCCATGTCCGGATCGTAGATGAGATTTACGTTTTCGGAAAAATCATCGAGCGCTGCCCGCACCCGCGAGGGGGCGCTGCCCCTTCAATCCCTGCCCGCTATCCGGCTAGTGGGACCGCCGGCTTCGCCCTGTCGTAGCGCCTTAGATGTCGTTGCGATTTTCACAATGCCGGTAGATATTGTATCTATGCATAACTTGCTTTTGTAGGAAGTTGTGAATGTTATGGTTCATGTGCATGTGATGTATGTGTGTAATCCATACATGATTTGCGAATCACGGTTTTGTCAGCCGGCTGGAGCCTAGGTGCTGTCATTTTATTGTAAAAACGACCTGCGTGTCGGATTCCTATGTAATGTATTTTACTTAGCTAGTGTAGCTGTTTGGAGAATCCAGATGGCATGCAAGGTGATGTACATGTCGACGACATGGGGTAAGACTGCAAGTGACAAGAGTTGGCACGAGTCGGATTACAGGCTTTATGGAGATGGATATCGCCATGAAGAGAGCCATACCATTTCACATTATAATTGCTTTATTTTGTGTTATTGTTATGTCTCTATTTTACCTCTATTAGATAGTCGGTAAAATTTAATCCCTCAAAGAAGGTCTAGTCGGTTTTCCCGCCAGTGTTTGCACCATCACAAGTTGGAATTTTTGGTAGTGGGCTCATAAAATTGAGGTGCTGCCAATTCTTTTCGACTAGGTGGGTTCGAGTCAGACTCTTACTGCAGAAACACCCGGTAAGCTAGACGGGTTTATCACAAAGGTTGTGGGGCTCGGGGAAAGGTGGGACGGGAGCCGGGGAATGTGATGCCACCTTTCCAACAGGAGTCGTATGAGATACAATTGACAAGGAGTTGTCTACCTAGATCACTTGGCGGCTAGCGGTGATGCTAAAGCTCACTAGCCGACTTGCTTATTTAGGATCCTGAATCACTAAGTAACCATCGGAGGGGTGTTAGTTCTAATGGGAGCATAAAATATTAAATTTTTTAATATGCTTGCTCTTTTATGAAGACATGTCTTAAGTGTTTTGCATATTTTCTGTTGTAGATCATGGCACCAAGTAGCAGTCACTCTCAGATATCCGGTTTTGCGTTGAGAACTATCCTTGAGAAAGATAAACTGAATGACACTAATTTTACCAACTGGTATCGAAATCTGAGAATTGTTCTCAAACAAGAAAAGAAGGACCATGTCCTAGACAACCCACTTCCAGATGAGCCGAATGAGAATGCGACTGTCGCTGCCACCAATGCCTACCGTCAGGCTAAGGATGAGTCCACGGATATTAGCTGTCTTATGCTTGCTCACATGGAACCAGACTTGCAAAAGCAGTTCGAGCATGTTGAGGCCTACGATATGATCGAAAGCCTCAAAAGTATGTTCCAGGCTCAGGCAAAGACTGAGAGGTATCAAGTCTCTCAGGCTTTGCTGAGTTGCAAGCTTAAGTATGGTGATCCCTTTAGTCCGCATGTGATCAAAATGGTTGGTTATGTTCAGTCTCTGGAGAGGCTTGGATACCCCATTAGCGAAGAGTTCGCTACGGATATAATTTTGAACTCTCTTCCTAGTGCATATGGGCAGTTCATTTCGAACTACCACATGCATGGTATAGATAAGAAGCTCACTGAATTACATGGGATGCTCAAGCAGGCAGAGGCGGATCTCAAAAAGGGCGCCAGTCAAGTGTAGATGGTACAGAATAAGGCTAAGTTCAAGAAGAGTTGTTGGACTAAGAAGAAGGCTAATTCAGGAGGAAAGCAGGATCAAGACCCGGTCCCAAGAACTTCCTCAAGGACTAAGCCATCTCCTTCAGCCGGATCCACTTGCTTCTATTGCAAGGCGGATGGCCACTGGAAGAGGAACTGCAACAAGTATTTGGCCGACAAAGCCAAGAGTGGAGGTATGACTTCCGACTCAGGTACACTTGTTTGCAATGTTATACACATATATCTTGCTGATGCACCTAATAGTTCTTGGGTATATGATACCGGATCAGTTATTCACATCAGCAACTCGTTGCAGGGACTGGTAAGAACTAGGAGCGTAGCAAGAGGCGAGGTTGATATTCGAGTCGGCAACAAAGCAAGAGTTGCTGCGTTGGAAGTCGGCACGATGCAACTTCATTTACCTTCCGGATTCATAATGGAACTGAATAATTGTTATTACATTCCAGTGCTCAGTCGAAACATTATTTCTGCTTCATGTTTGATGAGGCAAGACTATGAGTCGAATATCGAGAATAATGGTTGTTCTTTGTATTTGAATGATATGTTTAACGGCTTTTCACCTGTCCAGGACGGGTTATTTATTTTGAATCTTGATGGTGAGTCGGTTTATAACATAAATGTTAAAAGGTTGAAACCAAATGATATGAATATGACTTACTTTTGGCACTGTCGGCTTGGTCATATAAGTTGGAAACGCATGAAGAAGCTCCATGATGATGGACTCCTAACTTCATTCGACTTGGAGTCGTTCGAGACATGCGAATCTTGCCTACTCGGCAAAATGACCAAGACACCTTTTGCAAAGAGTTGCGAAAGGGCGTCCGACTTGTTGGGACTAGTACATAGTGATGTATGTGGACCAATGAGAACGACAACCAGGGGTGGTTTTGAGTACTTCATTACCTTCACTGATGATTTGAGTAGGTATGGATATATCTACTTGATGAAACATAAGTCGAAAGCCTTTGAAAAGTTCAAAGAATTCCCTAATGAAGCACATAATCAACTCGGCAAGAAAATAAAGATTCTTCGGTCGGACCGAGGAGGCGAGTACATGAGCCATGAGTTTGATGACGATCTGAAAAGTTGTGGAATAGTTCCTCAACTTACTCCGCCAGGAACGCCGCAAAGGAATGGTGTTTCGGAAAGGCGGAATCGAACCTTGTTGGACATGGTACGATCAATGATGAGTCGAACAGATCTACCTTTATCATTTTGGGGTTATTGTCTAGAAACAACGGCGTTCACACTAAACAGAGTACCATCAAAATCGGTAGAGAAGACACCGCATGAGATGTGGACAGGCAAAAGGCCGAGTTCGTCTTTTCTTAAGATTTGGGGTTGTGAAGCATTTGTCAAGGGACTTCAGTCGGACAAGCTTACAGCTAAGTCGGATAAGTGTATTTTCGTGGAGTATCCGAGGGAAACCTTGGGTTACTACTACTACAACCAAGAAGAGGGCAAAGTGTTTATCGCTCGGAACGGTGTCTCCCTTGAGAAAGATTTGCTCAGTCGGGGAGTAAGTGGGAGCACGGTGCAGCTCGAAGAAATTCGAGAGGAACCGGCTAGTAGCGAGTCGGCAAAAACCTTGGAGGTTGAGCCGGTCGTGGCAGCTGAGCCGGCAGCAGTACATGTACTATGAATATCGGCAATATTACGAAGTGTTCGTGATGTGTTACTGTTAGACAGTGATGAGCCGGCAGATTATTCGGAAGCGATGGTGGGATCTGATTCCGAGTCATGGCTTGGAGCCATGAGATCCTAGTTAAAGTCCATGGATGAAAATAAAGTTTGGAACTTGGTTGATCTGCTAGACGGTGCAAGACTCGTCGAGTGCAAATGGGTCTTTAAGAAGAAAGCTGATATGGATGGAAATGTTTCCGTCTATAAAGCATGCCTTGTCGCGAAGGGGTTTCAACAAGTTCAAGGAGTTGATTACGACGAGACTTTCTCGCCCGTAGTGATGCTTAAATCAGTCCGGATCATGTTAGCCATAGCAGCCTATTTCGACTATGAGATATGGCAGATGGATGTCAAAACGGCTTTCCTTAACGGAAATTTAACCGAGGACGTGTATATGATACAACCCGAGGGTTTTGTCGATCCGGCTAATGCTGACAAGGTGTGCAAACTTCAGAAATCCATTTATGGGTTGAAGCAAGCATCTCAGAGTTGGAATATTCGCTTTGATGAGGTAGTCAAATCGTTTGGCTTCATCAAGAGTGATCATGATTCTTGTTTATACAAGAAGTTTAGTGGGAGCAAAGTAAACTTTCTAATCTTATATGTGGATGACATATTATTGATTGGAAATGATGTCCAGATGTTGAAAGACACCAAGGAATCATTGGAAAAGAGTTTCTCAATGAAAGACTTGGGTGAGGCAACATATATTCTCGGAATCCGGATCCATAAAGATAGATCAAGGAGGCTCATTGGATTAAGTCAGAGTACTTATTTGGACAAAGTGTTGAAGAAGTTCAACATGGAATCGTCTAATAAGGGGTTCTTACCGATGTCCCATGGTTTAAAACTTAGCAAGACTCAATGTCCTTCGACAACTGATGAGCGAAGTCGGATGAGTGCGATTCCGTATGCTTCTGCAGTCGGATCCATCATGTATGGCATGATTTGTACTAGGCCGGATGTTTCATATGCTCTAAGTGTTGCGAGCAGATACCAGGCTGATCCTGGAGAAATCCACTGGACAGCGGCTAAAAATATCCTAAAGTACTTGAGAAGGACTACGGATATGTTCTTGGTTTATGGTGGTGAAGATGAACTCAGTGTAAAGGGTTACACGGATGCGAGTTATCTTACTGACTCTGATGATTCTTGTTCGCAATCCGGATACGTGTTTATTATAAATGGAGGTGCTATGAGCTGGAAGAGTTCCAAGCAAGAGACCGTGTCTGCATCTACAACAGAGGCTGAGTATATTGCCGCCTCGGAGGCAGCAAAGGAAGCTGTTTGGATGAGGAATTTCCTCATGGATCTTGGTGTGGTTCAGGGCTCGTCCAATCCGTGAGACGTGTATTGTGACAACAATGGTGCTATTGCACAAGCCAAGGAACCTAGACAACACCAGAAGAACAAGCACATACCCATGCGGTATCACCTGATTCGCCAGTTCATGGATCAGGGTGATATAAAGTTATGCAAGGTACACACGGATGCAAATATTGTGGATCCGTTGACAAAGCTGCTATCCAGCCAAAGCATGAGGCGCACCTGAGAGCCATGGGCATTAGATGCTTAGACATGTGATGTCAAAAGATTGACTCTAGTGCAAGTGGGAGACTGTTGGGAATATGCCCTAGAGGCAATCATGTATGATGATATTTCCCATTATATTCATAAAGATATTAAGTTGTCCTTGTATAAACATCTGATGTGTATCATTGAATATGTGATTCGGTTGTGGAACTATGCATTCTTGTTGTTTGTACTAAATATCCTTGGTCATTGAGGTTGTGCTGGACATACAACTTAGACCAATGTGAAAGTTGGCTTGATGACTCTGTTCCACTTGTCATGGGAATGGAGATGCCATTCTAACTTACACAGATTTGGCTAAAGAGTTTAGCGAGTCGTATTGAACCATATTGAGGTACAACGAACAAGTTGTCATTTGTATATCTCAATCAATGTAATCCTTAGACTTGAGGTTATTGCATAGTCCGAGTTGAGGATCACCGACTTAGGTTCTGTCAAACACTGATCCGTAACTGGGCAGTTATAAAGGCAGAGTTCAGGTCGACTGAGAATCAAGCTGCGTGATGTGAATAACCAAGATGGGATTTTGCCCCTCCACTTGGAGAGATATTCTCTGGGCCCTCTCGGATGATATGATTCGGAAAGCATGGCCATGCACGACTCAGTTAAGTGTTAACCGAGGTGATCGACTAAGAGTTAGTCGGGTGAATCACTTATCTCGGATCGAGAAGAGATTCGGACTATTTAAGGGATGACATATATTCGCCTATAGTCTGACAAGGTATATCGTGAGGCAAAAGGGACTCGGACGCAAGTCGCATTGGAAAGGCAAGTCGTCATGACTCTTTGGTACTTGGGAGTCGGCACGTTCTGCTAGGAGCCGCTACCGACTGATCGATTTAGAGTCGGACTCTAATCGTGTCCAAGTAGCCATGAGCCTGCGGGGTCACACACTTAAGAGAGGGATTAAGTTTGGATTGGATCTGAACTGGAAATCTGGTTGGGTTGGACCCGAGCCTGATTTGGACTGAGTCAGTGAGTTGGACTCACAGGGACTAACATTATATGGTCTTTAGTGAATGGGCCGCGCGAGCAGAGCCCTCGTTCACTCCCTATATATCGTGGAGCAGACCAACCCTGAAGGGTTAATCGTTGTTCGGTTAGGTCATTCCATGTGTGGAAACCCTAGATCCACAACAGTCCTGCGGCCGCCGTAAAGAATCTAGCAGTTCGCCGCCGGCGCTCCCCCTTGTACGTGAGGATACCAGCAGAGGGGTTGTACAATCAGCACCAGGACGATCAGATCGCAAAGGACTGCACTGCATCAACTAACGCGCTTCATCAGTAGTCCGCAACTGCGCGTCTAGTGGTAAACCTCGTGGCCTTCTACCTCAGCTAGATCTTGGGATCACCACGTTAGAGGAAATTTTTGTTTTATCTCTGCGTGGCCCAACATCCTACTAGATTGTATTACCGAGTGGTTATAAGGGTGGCGATCTCGGCGTCTATGCGGCGAGTCGATGGGGTGTATGATGGAATGTGAGTACAAAGAGCACCCTAGGGACTCGCTAGGGTATACAGATATACAACTGAGTTAGTTAGGGACTCAAAGGGCTTGACCTAATATGACTGGGCCTAACTACGCTTCTGGGCCTCCAACTTCCAGTCTCTAGGTCCCTCTTTGAATCGTAATCCAGTCGCCGTCCTGCAGGCCCACTCGCTGGGAGTTAGATCTAGTAGGGAACGTCCTGCTAGGCATACCCCATTCGACATATCCCCATTAATACTAGTTGTCCTTAGTCGTTGAGGTTGTGCTGGACACACAACTTAGACTAATGTGAAGCTGGATGATGATTCGGTTCCACTTGTCATAGGCATGGTGATGCTATTCCAACTTGCACGGGCTCATCTAAAGAGTTTAGCGAGTAGGACTGACCCATAGTTGATTTGAAACGAGCATGTTGTCATTTGTAGTATCATACAATGGAATCCTTTGACCTGAGGTGATCGCATGATCCGAGTTGTGGATCGCCAACTTAGTTTATATCAAACATTGTTCCGTAAATGGGTAGTTGTAAAGTTAGAGTTCGGGTTAGTTGTGAATCAAGCTGCGTGACATGGATTGCCAAGATGGAATTTGCCCCTCTGTAATGGAGAGATATTCTATAGGCCCTCTTGTGTGATATGATTCGGAAGCATGGCCATGCGTGACTTGGTTAAGTGTTAACTGAGGAGTCAGACTAAGGGTTAGTCTAGTGAATCGTATATCACAGAACGAGAAGAGAGGTTAAGCTATTGATGGGATGGCAACAACTTGCCTATACATTGAAAAGGTATATCGTGTGGCAAAGAGACTTGGAAGAAAGTCAAATTGAAGGTTTGTCTTCCGGACTTTACGACACCTGGGAGATGGCACGTCTTGCTAGAGGCCGCTACCATCTACCAACTTGATACCAAGTGTTCATGGGAGTGAGTGAGACTCAAATCCATGATGAGATACTTGGAGGTGTATCTCATGTCATGTCCATGTGTGCATGAACCTATAGGGTCACACACTTAAGGGTAAGGAGCCCATTTG
Source organism: Avena sativa (assembly GCA_916181665.1). NCBI lineage: Eukaryota > Viridiplantae > Streptophyta > Magnoliopsida > Poales > Poaceae > Avena > Avena sativa. The sequence continues at coordinate 46,396,247 of OV702279.1, read as the reverse complement.
GATGATATCCATGTGGTAGTTGGGTTACAGCCTTGTTGGGCCTTAAGAGTTGAGCCCAACTAGGTATGTATATAAGTGGAGCGACAAGGGATAGTCCCTGACCTAGCCGTCACTTTCTCCACTCTCAAATCGGGTTAGACAGGATCTAGCAGTCCCTTGCCCGTGTTCCTTCCTGTACTGTGGATATCGTTAGAGGCATTGCACGTGTGGCGCTGGAGACAAAGGAGTTAGTGGGGATCTGGCGAAAGAGTTCGTGGGATCCGAAGGCGCTATTTGTGATATCGATCGGAAATATATCAACTGGCATGCTTCATCGATAATCCACACTTGCGCGTCTAGTGGTAAATCTCGTGGCCTATTACCTAAGCTAGATCTTAGGAGTACCACATAGGATAAAATTATGTTTATCTGCCCGCGGCCCAACAAATGACACATCTCCAAGCAATGCGCCTAGAAGACGACCCCCTACGGGATATCTTCGCCTCGTTCAGCACCACACGTCGGACGATAGGCCACGTGTCGGTTTAGCCCCTGTGGTGACCCCTTGATTACATTGGCGGACCTAGAAGCTTCCGAAAGCCTAGGAAAACATGACTAAAACGCCATTTTTCTCGAACCAAATCAGAACGATAAGCTAGAAAATACAAGGTATCGCGTGTCAGCAAGCCTAGGGAACAACCTGGGCTGAAGGGATGGTAGATCCGCCCTTGCTTGATTATAAAAGGAGGCCCTTGGGTATCAAGAGAAGGGTTCCACTTGGATAAAATAGTCAACTGATAGATAAATGAGAGAGGTAGATAGTTGAGAGAGTACATTGGCTGATCCCATGACCGGAGTGGGAATCTCTATATTATAAATAGTATACTACCCTCATATAGACACTAAGGAAGGATCTAGGGTTTTTGTACAATACAACCTCAACCTGTGTAAAAACTCACCACGTTCTTCCATGTCTTGTGAATCTCCACCATTTTAGCATGCTGCATGTTGCACCCCTTTCTGAAATAAAAAGAGCGAGTGTTTGCATCTCTGATGTCCATGTATCCGAATGCGACAAAAATCTTTAGGGGGATCACTACAACACGTACTAAAATTGGAGGAAAGTGCTTCTTTTGGAGGCTTTAAACAGCATATGTAGCTAAAAGTCTTTGGTGGAGGTTATTAAAAGAGCCTCTAAAAGAGTGTCTCCAAAGGTTAAAGTTAACCGTTTGTGACACTCACTATTTCCTCCAAAGGATAAATATTTAGGCACTCACAATATTTCCTCCAAACACTAATTATGTGAGGCACTCTCGATGGTACTTCAAAAGTCTAACCATTTGAGGCACTTTGAGAAACATTTGAGAGTGCCTCCAAAATCAATTGTTTAATGTTACATTAATAATTACCATAGTCCAATGTCACAGTAATATTCAGGTTCTAGTATCATTGTAATTTTACGAGAATCAAATTACAATGACAACACAAATGGTTCACAGTGAATTCCTTACAAAACTTATTTACAATGATAGCACAATGATCAAGGAATCAACAACTATGACAACACACGATTAAATGAATCACAATGAAAAAATTGCGAATGTATTCTCTCTATGTTCTACAACTATGACAACAATGAATCGGCTGATTCGATCTATGTAACCATTTACAAGGTTAGATGCTATAACCCGAGATTACACAAAGATTCCAACAAAAGATATGGAAGCAACATAAGTGATGAAACCAAGACCTGCGGATTCGAAAGAAGCACACCGAGGGAAAATAAGTTGGATATGCAATACATACTAGACCAATGATTAAGTTAGAAATATTATTGATTTCAGCTAAGCTAGAGCCGAGGAAACACAGGAGACAACCATTGAATGAATATCTTGGTCAATGCGAGGCAAGACGAGCGTATCTTTGGGACAATCCTTATTCAAATTCGCATAATCTATGCACATACGCAACTACTTAGTATCCTTCTTGGATACAATGACAAGATTTGCTATCCACTCAGTGTGGACTAGTTCTTTGATGAATCCAGTTGTTTCAAGGCGGATGGTCTCTTTTTAGTGCAGTGTATTTTTCGTCACCGAATCATCACAGTGTTTGCTTGATAGGATTTACGTATTTAAACATGCTAAGTGAGTTCTCAGAGAGTTCCCTAGGTACTCTAGACATGTTGTAAGGTTTCCACACCAAGATATATTTATTATTTATCAGAAACTCGACGAGCATTCTTTCCTATTTATCTCTAAGACCTACAATATCCGAGTTATCTTAGAGGGGCCATCTTCCTTGAGCGCGATCGGGTTTTTTCTTCCGAGGAATTGAAGGTTGGGGTTGGTGCAGTGACTTGCTTCTTTGTAGTCGGAATGTTCGCTGGGTCGAGGGTATTCTTGATCTCCAACAAAGGAGGAATTTCTCTCTTCGCATTCCCATGCCTTCTTTGTATTGGGACGGATGCTGATGATGCCAAATGGACCCAGAATCTTGAGCTTGTTGTAGATATAGTAGGGGCGAGCCATGAACATACAGTAAGTTCGACGCCCAATAATGGTATGATAAGCACACTTCAAAGGCACCATCTGGAAGGAAAGTGACTCGGTTCATAAATTATCTAGATCTCTAAAAGTACATCAATCTTGATTTATTTGAGATACTGGTTTGCTTTCCTGGAACTACACTATGGAAGACCACATTGTTAAGGTTTAGCTGTGTTTCTGCCAGCTTCATGCGCTGCAGGGTATCAATATAGAGGATGTTGATGGTGTAGCCACTAGTAGGAAAACCCTTATAACAATCATTTTCCTAGTGGCGTCTATAATGAATTATGCGCCACTACTGCAAGGCAAAAAGTAGTGGCATCTGGAATAAACTGAATGCCAGTACTATTGCTTAATGGTGGAGTTCAGTGTGCTGCGGACGCCACTACTAAAGCGGACCCATGGGTGGAACCAGGCCAAATTTAGTGGTGGCGTTTGGAATTTGCAAACGCCACCAATCTGGACAACATTTTTCAACCTGCCCCGCCCCGCGAACCGCATCTTCCCTGCAATCCCCCCTTCGTCCTCACTCTCCCTCTCACTCCCCAACCGCCGCGCCCCCGCCTCGTTGCGGTGACCCAGCATACCACTGCATGTGTAGTACACTATAGTTGTTGACATGACACTCACAGAACACCGTTCCGTAAATATCACATCCCTTAGAGTGGTACAACAGAAACATTGTGGGTCCATATTACAAACATACACATATCATTATTATTACAATAACAAAAGATTAGTACTTGAAGTTATTCAAACATACAAACAAAACTTAAGAAGTTTCAGCGGAAGATCAAAGTTTCAAACTCCTAACCAGAATTGAGCTCGACAACTTATTATGTAAATTTTATGCTGCTCGCTCATCTGGATTACTATATAATTAAAGCAACTACTCAGACTCGTTGCCTTCCACTCCATAGCGTATCTCGTAGTCTACCCCTTCCACTCCTCCGGACAGGTCTGGCTCCTCGTAGTAGACATCCTCTTGTCCTTTAGTAGCGCACATTGTAGTGTCTTCTGTCTCCTCAGAGTCTAAGCAGGGGATAAAAGGAAAGAGTGAGTAACAACGTTACCCAACAAGTTCATTATATGAAAGGCGGGAAGTTTGATGCTCAATCTACCACCTCGGACTATCAGTCCTTGGCACTATGCAGCTTTCATAAAAATTTCTTCAAAGGTTGATAATAATATCAAAAAACTATGCCCATCAGCCTTCATAGGTTGACCAGAACTTCATGGAGTTCCTTTCTTGCCACATTCACAATTCCTTCCCGGAACAGGGAGTAACAAGTTAAAGTTCTTACACTCCACAGAGGTGTGTTGCTTTACCCATGAGAGATCAAATCCTTGTTCCACAACTGGGCTATAACATCCCAAAAATCATTATTTGAAAAGTTGGCATATCATTCATGCATTCATAACATTTGCTCATTTCAAACAAGATTTCAAAAATAAGAAACCATATAATGCCTATTATTTTAAGTAATAAAGGCAATGGGTTTTATTTTACTCTCAAAGTATGAGAATGCTTTGGTTTGATCAGAAATGTTTTAAAGTTGAATGCAAGCTTGTACAAAATTTTCAAAGCTAAAACCCTAAGCAAAACCATATTTAAACCCCTCTTTTTATATTATATAAGAGGCATGGTTTTATTTTTTAAAATTCAAAGGAAAAAAGTGTTTTTGAGTGTAAACATGTGTTTAACACAATTTTGGACACTAGAAACATAGTACAAAATTCTGGAGAAAATTTGAATTCAAACTGATTTGAGTTAGCCATTCAAATTCAATCTAGAAAAAGAAAAAGAGAAAAGGATAAAAAATAACAGACGCCACCTATCTAGCCCAACCCACGCCGCGGCCCAACTAGCAGCCCACCTATCCCACCTGGGAAAACCCCTCTCCCTCTCTGTTTCTCACCGCCAACGCGCGCACCTGCTCGCTGACAGGCGGACCCCACCTCCACGTCACCCCTTCGTCCTCAATCAATGCCCGCAGACCTCGCCGTCGCCGCCCGCTACTTCTCCGATTGATTTCGAATCAATTCGATTAATTGCCTCAGTAATTCCCGTACCCGACCCTGCCTACTTAAACCCCATCCTCCCCCGCATCTTTCCCCTCACTCGCCATCGTCTAAGCGCCACCAGGCTGCCCACACTTGAGCTCACACCGCCGCAGTACCGAACCTCTCCGGCGACCAATCCCGGTGAGCCTCGACCCCCTTGCTCTCTGGTTCTTACTATATTGTTCACCACCCTCATACGCATGTAATGCCACTTGCGGTTTCCTTTCTTGTGGTTTGTAGCGTAGCCTTCATCAACACCCGCGCGTGCCCGACGGCGAGCTCGACTCCAGTGAGGAATAGCTGCCGAAACCGAGCGCCCCGCCCTCGCCCGTGACCTCCACTGCGATCGCCTCAGCTCCATGACCTCGGTAATGCACTGCACCTTTCCCTTTACCCCCTAGCGCCGCCAGTTCGTCGTCGGCAGAACCGTCGCCGCCACAGCTCGCCATTCGCACCACCCGTTCGTGGCAGAGTGACCAGATCTGCTGGATCTAGATCCAGCGGCTAAGATTAGAAGAGAGAGTGAAAGGGTACGGTTAGATCTAGACCGTGCAATCTAACTTAGATCGAGCGGCTCGCGAGCGTGATCCACACGAAGCGGTACGGGCCAATCAGATGGCGCCGTGTTAGGTTTTTCTTTTAAAAATCCAGATTTGAATTATTAGATGAATTAACTTGTAAAATTCATAAATTTTGTTCTGTTTATCCAAAAAATGCAAATAATATATCAATGGATTCACAAAATTAAATCCTAGACATCTATGGGCTTAGTTTTGTACTTTGCTTCTATAAAAATGGAATTTTATGTATAGACATTTGTAGGATTATTTTGACTATAATATTTAGAAAATGTTTTAAAGACTAATTTTGGTCTATTTAGTCTATAAAAGTTTGGTTTTGTGTTTAGTGATGTTTACTTGTCTTGTTTGGTTTAAGAAAAATCATCACATGGCATTTGCATGCATTCATATATTTTTGCTTGAATAATTTGAATGTAAATTTGGTGCTATCATTTTATGTGTAGATTTTGGTGCTAGTGGTGATTGTGATTGTGAGGATTTCTAATACTCCCCCAACTACCAAGGCAAGTGGTCCTTCATATATTTGTCCCATTTTTTTTGTTATGCACTAGTGATATTTTGTATAGGGCTTGCATGAGATTTTGCTAAGTATTTATATGCTGTGCTATGGGAAATCCTAGTAGTTGTAGTCTTGATAGAATTTTCTCTAAGTTAAGATACTTCTTTTAATGCCATGCTTAGCCTAGCTAGTAGCAAACAAGGGTGGATTACATACATACTTTGGAAAATATTGTTAAGTCTTTGACTTGTGTTTTTTCTTAATAAAACAACTAAGTGAATGAATCACCTGGGTGGAATGGTATGTTTGGGTTATGTTGAGTGGTTACACAAGGCCCATATCTATGGTCTACCTTGTGTATCACACTTGTGGAAAGCCACCCAGGAACAAAGGGATTTGAGATACTTAGTGTTTAGAAGCTTCTAGTGCAACCACATGGCATATGGGCTCTGCCTTGATCATATAGGTTGCAATAACTTAGCCAGATGGATAGTTGGTGGTAGGGTGATAGGTTGGAGCGCGTCCATTTGGTCTAAGGGAAGGCTTCTGAAAGGTCTCGTCTCGATGCATGTCGAGTCTTGTGGGGAAAGTGCGCCACTTCTCGAGAAGGAAAAATCTAAGTACTTAGCCGTGTCCCCGGCAACGGACAATTTGAGCATCAAGACATTGAAGCTATCAAGGATCTCCTCATCCCAATTTCTAAGTTAAAAACTTGTGGTTGAACAAGGGTAAAGGTTCACCAATGTCTATTGGTGGTTCCTTGTGAGTTTTTGTCAAACAAAAACTTAGTGTTTTCAACTAATAGGCAAAACCTATTTTGAGCAAAGCAAGCCAAAGTTACACTTAGCCAAACTCATATAGAACCTAGAAACTATTATTCTACTAAGGTATCACTTGCCAATACTATTCTAATGTATTGACCCACTATAGCTGTAACTTGTGATGTTGAAGGTTACTCTGATGAGGATTAGGGTTATGAGTCTACACTCAACATGTTTGCCTGTGGCACATGAAGATGAAGACTTTATTTTATTTTGTTAAGTTGAACTCTTGTACTTGCCTATAGCTATGGAGTTGTAAAAGACTATGTTATCTCTGGAATTATGATCTAATAATGACCTTTGTATTTGTGTACATCTTAAACTGTGGATGCTAGCATTTGATCCAGGGACTAGCATTGCAATCACAGGGACCTTTACCTTTATAAAGGAGGGGTCTTACAGATGGTATCAGAGCACTGTGTTGCCTGTAGGATTATGACCCTAGGTTGGATTAGACTAATAAACCACTAAGGAAAATTTCAATACTTTGTAAAATTCCACACTTGTCTTTTCTTCTCGTAAACTTTTCTAATCTCATTTCTCATCTCTATTTGTAGATGAACTCCATCAACGAAGACGTTAGGAAGGGACCACTCATGACCATGACTTTGGAGTGTGAGACGGAGTTTCCCAAAGCACTCAAGAACCTTATGGTTACCATGGGGATACATGGTATAGCTGTGTACAAGGGAGTATTGGTGGGTGCAACTTCACTTGTACAAAAACAAGGAAGACAACCACAAAGAGTCGGGATTCTACATGGTCACCAACTCTAAAATGCACACAACATAATTTGACTCTGCAAGAAATGCATCTTGGAATGCCATCAATGAGCTTGGTGATACACTCATGTGTAGAATGCTCAACACTAAATATGACCTTAGAGAAGAAAATAAGCATATCCAAGACTTAGAGGCTACCAATCAACGTCTAAGGGAAGACATCATAGACTTAATATGGGAGTCTTGTGATCAAGATAGACAGATTTCCACTAAGGATGACCTGATAGCTATTTTGTCTAGTGAGTGAGAATTGTAACGTACTCCGTTAGTTCGACCACCACACTTATTGTTCTACTCGCACAAATTTGTATAAGTTATGTTGAACCTTGATGTTTGTATTGGACTTGAGTATGCCATGACTTGTATGTTTTATTGTTGAAACTGTGTTTGTGTTTTTATTGTCTTGTGATTTTCTCTACTTGTATTGATTCTAACCTTTCTCTATCTTATAAAATAGATGCCTAACATTGTTATCAACACTGCCGAGGAGTTCAAGGGAACTCGTTTTGGTTCTCGTCTCGTGGAGCTCACTAGTGTCTCAACCTCCCACTTCCTAGCATCACGACACTCCAGCTCACCAAGTTTGAGAGGAAGGACCTTTGGGGCTTCAGAGTCACACAGCCGGGATGCCAGGAAGAGCCACCCACGGAGGACATCACCTTCAAGCTGATGCATGATGACAAGGAGAAGGGCTTAGATGTATTCATGCAGGAGTTACTTGGACGCCTGGTTGGGAGGCACTCCATCGAGCTTAGAGGCCTCTACTTTCACCCGTTCGGGAGACGTGACGAGCAGGGTGAGGCAGTAGAGTACGATGACGCTACTAGAGAGACGATTGAGCCAGTTCATCTATACCTTCAAGACCTAGAGGGCCTTATTAGACACCTCGACATTGACAGGACCAACATCATGCTTAGCAATGACGAGCTCCAGGTTCAATTGAGGGAGAAGGACAAACTCTTCGCAGAGAAATACGAGATCGTGAAGGAGATGGAGGCCAGATTCGAGAGCCAGGACAAGAAGTTCAAGAATCAGGAGAAAAGAGTCCAAGACGGAAAAAAGAAGATCAGGGAGATGAAGGATGAGTTAGAGGCCAAGGATTTCGATCTTGAGCACCAGCAGGGAGTGATTGAGAGGCTTCGCTCATAGAAGAGGGCCCTTAGGGCCAAGATTGAGGCCTTTACCACTAGTGTAGAGGAGTACAAGGCCTCCATGGAGAATACAAGTCTTGCTCTTGTTGATGTGGAGGTCGACATGGAGGAGTAGTGTAGACTACTCGACTATCTTTCATCTATCATACTTTGATTATTGAGTCGCAATGACCATCCAACATGTGGATGGCTTTCTATTGTGTGTTTACATTTTCGAAACCTATTGTTTATGTTGTTCAAACTCTATGTTAATTTGAGCTTGGTTATTATGATTGTTTCTATGTGATGTATTGTGCATGAAAAGCATCTATGGGTATCTCATTCTTATCCTTATTGAAACCACAGATGCCTCCCCGTCGTGCCAACCCCAACCCAAACAACAACAATAATGTCACTCCCGAGATGCAGCAGTTGACGACAGCTCAAGCTCAACTGATGTAGATGATGACACAGCTCATGCAGAATCAGAATCAGAACAACAACAACAACAACAATAACATCAACAACAATAAGAATAATCCTCCAGCATTCGACATGCTCACCAGATTTCTGAGACTGAGGCCTGCAAAGTTCTTGGGAACCACTAATCTAATGGTAGCCAATGACTGGCTATGTTCAGTGAACAAGGACTTAGTGACCGTTGGCTGCACCAACAAGGAAAAGGTTAGGTTTGCATCACATCTCCTCGAAGGACCGGCAACAAGCTGGTGGGACAACTTTCAGATCACCACTCCCCTTGCGGATGTGACTTGGGCTATTTTTGAGGACGGATTCCGTACAACTCACATCTCATCCGGAGTGATGAACTTGAAGAAAAAGGAGTTCCACAACCTGAAGCAGCATCACCGCAGTGTGGCTGGATACATTGAGGAGTTCAACAATCTGGCGCGCTATGCACCGGATGAAGTTGATACTGATGCTAAGAGGAAGGAGAAATTCCTCAGAGGACTTAATGATGAGTTGAACCTACAGCTGTCTGTTGCCTATGTCCCAACCTATCAATCACTTTGTGACAAGGCTACCATCTTGGAAAACAAGATGAAACATGTTGAGGGCAGAAATAGGAAGCATAGCTTTGATAAGAACAACTCAGGATCATCTCACAAGTGTTCCCATCATGATGACAGTGGAAGTTCTGGATTCCACAAACATGGGAAGTACAACAACCACCACAACCACAACCGTCATCATGGCAACAAGCATCACCGCATTCATGTCAATGACAAGTATAAGAACCACAAGAGTGGACACAAGAGCCACCACAATGGAAGTGGAAATGGAAGTCAGCTTGTAAAGAAAGATCTTAGTCAGGTTGAATGTTTCAAGTGTAAGAAGATGGGGCACTATGCAAATGAGTGCCCAAAAAATAAAGTTGAAGGTGCCAACAAGCCCAATCCCTTCCAAAAGGGACAAGTGAACCACATTAATGTGGAAGAAATATATGAAGAGTCAGATGCCGTGGCTCGTAAGTTCAAGCTCAATTCTTTTCCAGAACTTTTTCTTTTTGATACTGGCGCATCACATTCATTCATATCAAGAGCATTTGTTGATAAAAATGGATTACCAACTGAAAATATTGGGTGTCCTATAAAGGTAAGCTCTCCCGGTGGAGAGATGATAGTGAGCCTTGGATGCCGTGGTCTAGTGATAGAATTTGGGAAGTATAAGTTTCCAGTTAGTTTGATTGTAACATCCCAAAAATATTAAACTAGAATCATCAAACTCTAATCATCAAATTTAGGGTTAACAAAAACTTTTCTAAAATAAAATGAGAAAGCATTCATGTGTGTATGCATTCCATTTTGAATTCTTTTGAATTGCCTTGTTTATGTGTTTCTTTGCTTGTAAAAGGTTTCTTAGGTGAAATAAAATCATCTTAAAAATCCCCACACTTTTCCCAAAGGCAAATAAATCAAAACAAACAAAATAAGGGAATGGTCATTTTGGCCAATTTAACTCCCATGCCTACTTTGGCTGTCTCTAACTTTCAGAACTTAACAGAAACTTGTTTGGATATTTTCACCCCTTGATAGTACTCATAACAAAGTATCAAGGAACACTTTGTGATCATCCAGAAACATTCAAATGCATAGTTTATAGGATAGTTTAAAATTGAATCTATATCATATGGGAAGATCCCACTTTTTCAAAAACCACTCAAACAAGCTCAACTTTCAAAACCCAAGCATCTGCAGACTCACCAGCACATGCCTAGCACACCCACCAAAAATCTTTTCAAAATTCAAAACTTGAGTTCTTGCGGCCATTTCATCAAACACTTAGAGGCAACAAATCAAACTGGCCTAACTTCACTGTTTTGAGCAGTAATTTGGCTAAGCAATGTTCACCATTGATCACCCTTGTCTCCCTCAATGCCAACCAGTGCTTGGACAAACCCTAGCCCCTACCCTTTGCCCCATGACATGCCAACCCGAGCACCCCCTTGCCAGCCGACAATGGCTAGCTAGCCAGAGCAAGCACCAAGCCTAAACAACATGTCTAGGACACAGTCCACCGTCCATCGCCACCCCCTGTCCAGCGCTCGAACCTTGCCAGCCACTGGAACACACGCACAGACCATGCCAAGCTCGCCAGCAACCATGCCGAGAGCGCACCCCGTGCGCCACGCTCGACAGACGCCCACAGACCGCGCGCTGCCCTCGCCGCGTGCATACACGATCACCACCGTCCCAGGAGACCGCCAGACATCCCCGTTCGCCGCCCATGCCCCGTAGCCACCGCTCGCTGTCAAGTTCCCGCCTCTGCCTCGCAGAGCATCGTGCATTCCCGACCTTTTGCCGCCGCCCTTACATGCGCATTAAAGCCATAGAGCATCGCCAGGAGACCACCGATCAATCGCCACCGCCGGCCATGCCTCTAGCAGCCCGTAGCCATGTCGCCACCGTCGCCTGCCCATCCCGTTCGGTCTCGTCGTCGAGACTATAAATAGAGGCCTCCCCCGCTCAAACTCTTCACACCATCTCACTCCGCTCTCCTCACTGATTGTTCCACCCCGTTCTCGGAGCAAGGCGAGCGGCGCATCGCCGGAATTTGGCCGGAGCAGGCCGCCTCTGGAGAAGAAGGGTGCCGTCGATTTCGTCCACCCCAGGAGAAGCTGCCGGTACCAGGAGGTTTGCCGTCGTCGACTTCGTCGTTCGCCCGCCTTGCCGACCCTCGCCTGAGCCCTGGTGAGCCTCCCACGACCCCCACTGCGCCGCTAGGGTTCGAGCTCGCCGGTGACTAGTTCATCGTTGACGACGACCCTCAGCCGTTGATCTTACTTCTAATCCAACGCACCACGTTGCCCTGTACCGCTTCGCACCCCTGTCTCACTGACGCGCGGGGACAACAACTTACCAGCCCGCGTAAGCGCTGTGCTTAGCAGGCCGGCCCAGTATCGTTTCCCGCGCAGCCCAGTCGTTTGAATTTAACTTTTTCCATTTAAGTTCAAACATATTTCTGTACCCATTTTCAAAAATCAACCCAGCTGGATTCAGTGAACCAAATTGAATGAAACCAATTTTGTTAGAAAGGTCTTGAAATGCTGAATCCAAGCCCGTTGGATTTAAATCATAAAATTAACAAGGCAGAACCTTTTCTGCATTCAAACATTTTTCAAATTTAAACCATAAAAGCTTTTGAGTTGGTTCCAACTCTCATAAATCACATTTGATCATACCTTTCAGAATATATAAAAACATTTGGGTTTACTTATAGAAATATTGTTCAAGTAATAAAAGAATGCCACATAGGCATTTCTAGTCACTTTAGTTATTTAAAATAAAAAGGTTAAACCTTATTAAATTGTGACACCACTTTAAATCACATTCCCATGGACTAAAATATGTGGTGATGACATGTGTCAACATGATCCCATGTTTGGTTTGGAGAATATTAAATCTTAAGTAGTTTTTCAATGAGTAGAAATTACTTTTCTAAAAATAAAAGGAATTAAACCAAGCTTTAATCTTGTAATGTTAGTGATGATGCTAGATCATCTATAGGACCCTTTTGTGTGATGATTTAAATTAGTTAAGTATTGTTTGGTGATTGTGCACCTCTTATTTATTTATAGACGCTAGTACCAACCAAGGATACGAGGAAGAAGCCGAGGAGAACTTCAACCACTGCTCTGCACAAGGCAAGCCAATACTTGCAAGCTATTAAGTTAGCAAGCTTATACTGATACTTGTGCAAGCTAATACTTGCAAGATACTATACCTATGCAAGCAAATACTTGCTTGTTACCATGCCAACTATATGCCTTAGGCATATATGATCGTAACCACTTGATAAACCAATCCTAGTTTTAATTGCAAGTTTTATACTTTATTTCTTTATCAAAGCTCTTACATAGAGTTTACTTAAGTGAATTGTAGATACTAGAAAGATAATTGAAGGTTGCATAAAGAGCATAAAATTTGGCCTAAGCTAGATAATCTTTATGTCATCCTAAGGCATGAGATTGAACTTAGTTAAACTCCACTAGTTTACCACCCCTCATTAGTACTTACCCCCACTTGTAGATGCTAGTGCTAAGCATAAAACCTGATCAACTTAGATGGGAATACTTGGTGGAAAAATGGTTATGAAAACCTTGGAATTATGGATCATTCTATTGAGATATTTTGGACATGTGTTTCCGAACACCAGATGATTTATGGTGATAAAAATGTTGAGGCATGAGCCTTAGCCCTTTATAAAACTGATGGTTGTCTGGATGCGATACCATTCCAATTTTACCGTACAACCACAATACCCTAGAATTGGGTAGGGCTTGACTGGAAACTTATATACCTTAGTATTAGTTCCCTCACGGCCAAGGTCTAAGATGAGGCTACCTTGTGAAGATTGTCCACCTGTGCAGTACCCAAGATGATAGTTGGTCATGGTTAGGAGGCCAAACTCATAGGAGAGGTGCTTATACTAGGGCATGTAATTGAAAGGTTAGGATTGATTATCCGCATACTGAGTATGGTGAATTCAGGATTTGTTCCTGACGGATGTATCGAATATTGTGGTGAAAGTGTACAATCTTTGCAGAGTGTCAAACTATTCGAATAGCCGCGTCCGCGGTTATGGACAGTGGGAGTGGCCATACTGTTCCCCCGTCAGATGTTTTCAAAATGACTTGTGAAATGACTTGAGACTTTGACTTGACCACAACAGAGTTGTGATTTGAAATACAAGTTCCCACTTAGGTGTTATAAAATTTGACTAGCTTTTTCTTTGTTTCTGAACTTAGTAGATGTAAATCTGGCTTTTTGCAAAACAACCCTAGAGCTTAGTGTCCTACTACAAAAAAACCCCTTCACTTGTTAGTATTAGTTTGCGAGTACTTAAAGAGTACTCATGGCTTTGTCCCTGGATATTCCCATGGCCAGACTATGAAGAGGAGTACCTGGAGGATGGACCCCAGGAAGGTTACGACAACTAGGATCATCTCCCATCGTCAGCATTGCCTGTGACCCCGAATATGGAGCTTCGCCTACGCTACCGTTATTATTACGTATGTCCGCTGCTTGAATTGTATTAAGAACTGGATCATGAGATCCTTATTTGTGTAAGACCTTATATATGGTTTGTAATGGATGATGTATTGTGGTATCCAATTCTGTTATGTCTCGCAAAAATGGTAATCCTGGGATTGTGATGTGTGGCATAATAGGCATCTAGGATTAAAAATCCAGGTGTTGACACTGCGGTGACGCTGCTTCAAGTTATGGAACTCCTTCTTCTTCAAACTCATCACTCCGGATGAGATGTGAGTTGTATGGAAACCATCTTCAAAGATAGCCCATGTCACATCCTCAATGGGAGTGGTGATCTGGAAGTTATCCCACCAAGTAGCTGCTGGTCCTTCCAACAAATGTGCTGCAAAACTGACTTTCTCCTCGTCGGTGCAGCCGACAGTTACCAAATCCTTGTTCACTGAACGTAGCCAATCATTGGTCACCATAGGATCAGTAGTTCCTGAGAACTTTGCAGGCCTCAGCCTTAGGAATCTGGTGAGCATGTCAAATCCTGGTGGATTGTTCTGATTGTTGTTGTTGTTGTTGTTGTTATTGTTGTTGTTGTTGTTGTTGTTGTTGTTGTTGTTGTTGTTGTTGTTGTTGTTGTCGTTGTTGTCGTTGTTGTCGTTGTTGTCGTTGTTGTCGTTGTTGTCGTTGTTGTCGTTGTTGTCGTTGTTGTCGTTGTTTTCGTTGTTGTCGTTGTTGTCGTTGTTGTCGTTGTTGTCGTTGTTGTCGTTGTTGTCGTTGTTGTCGTTGTTGTCGTCGTCGTTGTTGTTGTTGTTGTTGTTGTTGTTGTTGTTGTTGTTGTTGTTGTTGTTGTTGTTGTTGTTGTTGTTGTTGTTGTTGTTGTTGTTGTTGTTGTTGTTGTTGTTGTTGTTGTTGTTGTTGTTGTTGTTGTTGTTGTTGTTGTTGTTGTTGTTGTTGTTGTTGTTGTTGTTGTTGTTGTTATTATGATTCTGCATGAAAGTGGTCATCATATGCATCAGCTGTGCCTGTGCTGTCATCAGCTGCTGCATCTCGGGGGTGACATTGTTGTTGTTCGGGTTGGGGTTGGCACGTCGAGGAGGCATCTATGGTTTTAAATAAGGATAAGAATGAGATACCCATAGATGCTTAACATGCACAATACATCACATAGACAATCACCAAAAGGCATCAAAATAACATAAAGTTCAACGACATAAACAACAAGTTTGAAAAGCAAACACACCAATAGCAAGCCATCCACATGTTGGATGGTCATTGCGACTCAATAATCATAAGCATGGTAAATGATAAATAAATGCGTAGTCATCACTACTCCTCTGCATCAACCTCCTCATCGACAAGTGTAAGACCTGCATTCTCCATATCGGTCTTGTATTCCTCGACATTGGTAGTCAAGGCCTCTACCTTGGCTTTGAGAGCCCTCTTCTGTGAACGAAGTCTCTCAATCACACCCTGCTGATGCTCGAGATCAAAGTCCTTGGCCTCTAGTTCTTCATTCATCTCTCGAATCCTCTTGTTCCTATCTTGGACTCTTTTCTCTTGGCTCTTGAACTTCCTGTCCTGGCTCTCAAACCTAGTCTCCTTTTCCTTGACTATCTCGTCTTGCTCCGCGAAGAGCTTGTCCTTCTCACGAAGCTGCACCTGGAGCTCGTCATTGCTAAGCATGACGTTGGTCCTATCAGTATCTAGGTGCCTAAGTAGAACCTCTAGGTCCTGAAGGTACATACAAATCGACTCTGCCATCTCTCTAGCGGCATCCTCGAACTCAATAGCCTCACCATCCTCGTCGCGTATTCCGAAGGCGTGAAAGTGAGTACCTCTAAGCTTTCGAGAGTGGCTCCCTAACAGACGCCCAAGTAAATCCTGCATGACTACCTCTAGGCCTCTCTCCCTGTCGCCATGCATAAGCTTGAAGGTGATAGCCTCCGTGGCTGGCTCACTCTGGCGTCCCGGCTGAGTAACCTTGAAGCCCCAAAGGTCCTTCCTCTCAAACTTGGTGAGGGGAAGCATCATGATGCTAGGGAGCGGAAGATTGAGCACACTAGTGAGCTCAATAAGACGAGTGCCAAAACGAGTTCCCTTGAACTCTTCAGCCGTGCTGATAGTAACATTAGGCATCTATTTTATAAGATAAGAAAAGTTAGAATCAACATCAATAGAAAATCACAAGACAAAGTATCACAAGCATATCATTGGCAAATCAAACACACAAGTCATGGCATACATAAATCCATTACAAGCATCCAAGGTTCAACATAACTTAGACAACATGTTTGGAAATAAAATGATAAGTGTGGTGGTCCAACTAACGAAGTATGTTACAACTCTCACTCACTAGACAAAATGGCTATCAAAGCATCCTTAGTAGCCATATGTCTATCTTGTTCACAAGATTCCCAAATCAAGTCTATGATGTCTTCCCTTAGTTGTTGGTTGGTAGCCTCCAACTCTTGGGTATGCTTATTTTCTTCCCTAAGGTCATTTTGGGTGTTAAGCATTCTGCACTTGAGCCTATCACCAAGCTCTTTGATGGCCTTCCAAGCTGCATCCCTTGGAGAGTCAAAGAATGTGGTGTGCATAACTGAGTTGGTGACCATGCAGAATCCTGATTCCTTGTGGTTGTCTTCCTTGTTTTTGTACAAGTGAAGTTGCACCCACCAATACTCCTCTCCTTCATCCATCACAGGGAAACCTTTGTACACAACTGCACCATGTATCCCCATGGTAACCATAAGGTTCTTGAGGGCTTTTGGAAATTCAGTCTCACACTCCAAAGTCATGGTCATGAGTGGTCCTTTCCTTACATCTTCGTTGATGGAGTTCATCTACAAATAGAGATGAGAAAGAAGATTAGAAAAGTTTACGAGAAGAAAAGACAAGTGTATAAAATTTTTAAAGTGTTGAAATTTTTCCTTAGTGGTTTCTAATCCAATCCTAGGGTTATAATCCTATAGGAAAAATAGTGCTCTGATACCATCTGTAAGATCCCTCCCTTATAAAGGTAAGGATCCCTGTGATTGCAATGCTAGTCCCTGGATCAATTGCTAGCATCCACGATTTAAGATGAAGTACAAAGAAACAAAGGTCATTATTACATCGTCATTCCAGAGATAACATAGTCTTTTACAACTCCATGGCCATAGGCCTAATACAAGAGTTTAAACATAACAATATAAATAAAGTCTTCTTCTTCATGTGCCACAGGCAAGCATGTGGAGTGTAGACTCATAACCCCTAATCATCATCAGAGTATCCTGCAACATCACAAGTAACAGCCATAGTGGGTCAATACATTGGAATAGTATTGGCAAGTGATACCTTAGTAGAATATTAACATCTAGTTACTACATGAATTTGGCTAAGTGTAGCTTAGGCTTGCTTTGCTCAAAATAGGTTTTACCTAATAGTTGAAAACACTAAGTTTTTCTTTGACAAAACTTTCCCAAGGAACCACCAATAGAAATTGGTGAACCTAAACCCTTGTTCAACCTCAAGTTTTAACTTAGAAAATTGGTATGAGGAGATTCTTGATAGCTTCCATGTCTTGATGCTCAAATTGTCCAATACCAGGGACATGGCTAAGTACTTAGATTCTTCCATCTGCAGAGGTTGTGCACTTTCCCCACAAGACTTGATTTTCACCAAGACAGGACCTTTCAGAAGCCTTCCCTTAGACCAAAATGGACGCGCTCCAAACCTATCATTCCCCTACCACCAACTGTCCATTTGGCTAAGTTATTGCAACTTATATGATCCAGGCAGAGCCCATAATGCCATGTGGATGCACTAGAATCTTCTTAACATTTGGCATCTCAAATCCCTTTATTCCTGGGTGGCAATCCACAAGTGAGGTACACAAGGTAAACCATACAAATTGTCCTTGTGTAACCACTCAACCAAAAATCCACCAAGCAATTACCATTCCACCCAGGTGTTTCATTCACTTAGTTGTTTTATTAAGCAAAATCATAAGTCAAAGACTTAGCAATATTTTTCCATAGCATGTATATATTCCACCCTTGGTTGCTACTAGCTAGGCTAAGCATGGAAATAGCAAGTATCTTAACTTAAAGGAAATTCTAACATTACTACAACTACTAGGATTTCCCAAGCATAGCATATAGATACTTAGCAAAATAATCATGCAAGTCCTATACAAAATATTTCTAATGCATAGGTAAAATATTGGGATAAAAACATATGAAGCACCACTTGCCTTGGTAGTTTGGGGAGTAGCAACAATCTTCACAACCACAATCACTATTAGCACCAAGATCTACACATAAAATAATGGCACCAAATTCACATATCAAATATACAATCAAAAATATATGAATGCATGCAAATGCTATGAGATGATTTTTCTAAACCAAACAAGGCAAGTGAAACAGTACTGAATCATCTACAAGACAAATACACACTAGACAAACTTTATTCAATCTCTAAATCATTTTTCAAATAATTTTCTATACTCAAAATAAGCCTATAAATGTCCCTGCAAAAATAATCAATTTTACAGAAGCAAAACATTAAACACATTGCACAAATGGGTAGAATTCTTTCTCCTGATTCCAATGATATAAAATTTGCAAAATTTGAACGTGTGGATCAAAAGTAATGAATTTTGCAAGTTTGAATCACTAATACATCTAATTCAGATTTTTAAAACGAAGAACATGCCACACGGCAGCGTCTGATTGGACGATACCGCTTCGCACGGATCGGCTGATGTGGTGCGTTGGATCTAATTTATAACCAGCGGCTCTGATCTTCCCGTACCTCTTCGGCCTGCATCTAATCTACACCACTGGATCTAGATCCAGTGGATTAAAATGCTCTGACCTAAAACCGGCGGCGCAGCTGGTTGCTGGCGGCGGCGGCGTTGCTGCCGATGATGCTCTGGTAGTTCTAGGAAGCAAGGGAGAAAACTGTGGGGCTTACCGAGCTCGTGGGGTCATCTCGGTGCTCGAGGTGGTCGAGGGAGGGACAGGGGCGCACGGACTCAGCCGCTATTGCTCGTCGGAGAACCTACAGCCGTCGGTTACAGTCGCTCGTCGTCGCTGGCGAAGATACAGGTCGCGCCTAGCAACAAGGATGGTGTCATTAGACGCGCACAAGTCTGGCGAACACGTGAGCATCAAAGAGAGGGAAGGGGCGGTCGGGGCTTACGGGGAGAACTCGCCGGAGTGGACGCGGTCGTCGGTGGCGCTCTGGTATTGACGTTGGTGAGGCTCTGGATGGCCCTAGCATGCACCAGTGGGGTTAAATGATGCGCAAGGTTGCAGATATCACACTGGCAAGACCAATAGGCAAGGGGCGGAGTGTGCTCACCGAAATTCACCGCCAGAGTTTGTCTGTGCAGCGGCGGAGTGAGCTCAAATACGCACATCCTGGGGGCGACTGGGTGTGGGTGTTTGGGGGGAAAGGCCCGCGGCGAGGTGGTGGTTAAATAGCCAGAGTAGGGGAGAAGATTACGCGCTGCATCAATGCAATTGAACACGACAGTGAAGAGGAGGAAACGGCCGGCGACAACGTGTTCTCCCGCGGAATTTGGGGAAGATGACGATGACGTGGAGAGGGCCCATCGATCAGTGACTGCGGGGGTAGGTTCTGCGCGGGTGAGAGACGGAGCAGAGGGAAATGACCCCGGGTGGGCTTAGTGGGCTGGGTTCTGTGCTGGGCCAAATTGGCAGCGCCGACCTTTTCTTCTTTTCTTATTCTTTTTCCATTTCGATTTCGATTTTCAGGAAACATTTTCAAATGAGTTTCAAATAAGTTTGAATTCAAACCACTTTTGGATTTTTGTAAAGTGAAAATTGTACACATTTGGTTGCAGAACATTGTTGTACACTTTAAAATAATTTGGCACTTTGGAATTTTAGAATAAACAATGTTTTTACCCATTGCTTAATAAAGACAAAGAAATGGTTTTAAATTTGTTTCTTTGTTTTGAAATCTTTGTCCAAGCTTTGGAATTTATAAAACAAACCCCATGCATAAACATCTTTGGTTTTAAAACAAATAATCTCTCATTAGAGAGTAGCATTGGATCAATGCCTTGCTTACATAAAATAATAGGCATACAAATGCTTCTGTTTTTGTAATGACTTTGAAAATGATCCTAAAATGATTATTAATGCATGGATGATATGCAAACTTTTAAAACATGATTTTAGGGATGTTAAAGTTTTCAAACTAGATTATTGTCTCTAGTGCAAGTGGGAGACTGAAGGGAATATGCCCAAGAGGCAATAATAAAGTGGTTATTATCGTATTCCTTATTTATGATAAATGTTTATTTTGCATGCTATAATTGTATTAGTACGAAAACGTTAATACATGTGTGTTTAATAAACAAAAAGGAAGTTCCTAGTTATGCCTCTCTTATAAACTAGCTCGTTGATTAACAAGATGATCAAAGGTTTCCTGATCATGGACATTGGTTGTTGTTAATAACGAGGTCACAACATTAGGGTAATGGTGTGATGAACATTCATACGAAGTATAGCCTTAGGATCAAGGTCATTGTGTTTATATTTCTATAACATCATATGAAGTAATATTAGTCCTTAGACCATGAGATCATGTCAATCACTAACACCGGAAGAGTATCTTGATAACATCAAACGTCACACCGTAACAGGGTGACTATAAAGATGGATTCAGTGCTACGAAGGTGTTATGTTGAGGCTCATGGATCAAGAGTGGAATTTTTCCATCCCAATGACGGATAGATATACTCTGGGCCCTCTCGGTGATATCACATTGATTAGCTTGCAAGCAAGTGATTTGATCACTAGAATGTTGTATCACGGGAACAAGAAAAGAGTACATGTCGGTAACGAGATCAAACTAGGTATGGAGATACTGATGATCGAATCTCGGACATGTAATATATAACGAGACAAAGGGATTGAGTTACATGCGTATAAGGTTCACACGATCACATAAGTCATCGTTGAATATGTGGGAGTCAGTACGGATCTCCAGGTCCCGCTGCTGATTATTGATCGGAGAGGGGTCTCGATCATGTCTACATTATTCGTGAACCATAGGGTAACACACTTAAGGGATACCGACACCATTCGGAGCAAATAATTTGCCAGAGAAATAAAAAGGAAAGCGCGGGAATTTATTTCACTAGACACCAAAACTGTTTCGGTTGAAATTGCTGAAACTGATTCTGCATGTGAAATTGAAATGTTGTAAGGGTTTTATGTGATTGTTTGTTAACTAAAGTAATTAACAAAATTTTGAATAAATAAATAAAAAAGAGTTTTATTTAAATGAGAGCTTGCATTAAATTTGGTGGAAATTTAATGCATGTGAGTGGATTTTTGAGTGGAGGCTTTTTAATGGGAGTGGAGGCTTTTCATTTTGAGTGGGAGCCACCTGAAGGGATACGGGTAGGCTACACTAGCAAAAATCAAAAAAAATTCTACCACGTAAACCAGGATTACTGTTGTCATTGATCACGGGATTACCACTAGACGCGCAGTTGCGGAATTGATGAAGCGCGTCGAGGTAGTGCAGACGTTCCACGTCTCCTCCTTGTCCTCGTCCCACGAGAAGCTCCCCTTTAATAAGGTAGAGATCCCTGTGTTTGCAATGCTAGTCCCTGGATCAATAGCTAGCATCCACAGTTAAGATGTAATATCAAGAAACAAAGGTCATAATACAACTTTATAACCAGGAATAACATAATTTTATTACATCTTACATAGCTCATTTGGCTATTACATTACATTGCAGCAGAATAACTATAAGCATGGGGTCCTTCATCTTCAAAGTGCCACAGGCAAACATGTTGGTTGTAGACTTGTAATCCTAATCAATCAACTTCACTAATATCAAACAAACCTGCAACATAACAAGTTACAGCCACAAGGGTCAATACATTTGAATTGTATTGGCAAGTTTCACTACTTTATAGAATATGAGTGAATCCTATCATTACATGCATATTTGGCTAAGTGGGGTTTTTAGGCTCATTTGCAGAAAGCAATAATATTTTTCCTATCTTTTTCAAAATAATTTTGATCTTTTGTCAAAATCTTTCTGAGCTCCTTGGTACACCCCAAGTGCTTCAAGTCTTTGTCAAAATCTTTTGAGCTCCTTGGTACACCCCAAGTGCTTCAAGTCTTTTGTTGTCACTTTCAAGTTTTACTTTTAGAAATTGGAATGTCGAGATTTCCCATAGCTTCAGGCCTTAGTTGCTCAGTATTGTCCATAACCGGGGACACGGCTAAGTACTTAGAATTTTGATCTTCTGCAGAAGTTATACACTTTACCCACATGACACAATCTCATCTTGTTGCCACCAGTGGCCGCTGGATAAGTACTCACCAAGATGGAGTACTGGCAGATTGAGAATGTGACAAAGTCTTTCCATAGGGTACTCCCAATACACAATTCTATCTTGTCTACCAGGCACCAATGTAGGGTTCCGAGTTCCCTCATTTAGTTAACCTGAAGAGGCCAATGCATGGGTCATCCACAATGTAATTGACTAAGCCAGTGCCCATTTAGCATGTGGCTGTACACGGAAGCCACTGTACGAGAAACATGTTCAATCTCTAAGCCCCTGGGTGGTTTTCTTCTAGTGCACAACAAAAAGAGATTGCCATATAAACATGGTTCCTCTTGTTGCCACCTTGTTCAAAACTTGAGTATCCTTGTCCACCTAGGTGGTTCATTGAGTACTTGTTTTATTACATAAAACATAAGTCTTTTCCCAACTTCATATAATCTCAACATGTATCCTTTCTCAAAATATATATAGCAGGGCTAAGCATATTACAACTACATTGTTTTCACTAAGGAATGTATAAGGGTATCCTATTAGGATTTAGCATAGCAAAATATAGTAGTCCTTATCATGCATGTTTCAAAATCCACTAAGTGTAATGAAAATAGTAGGACTTGGATGATAGTGTCACTTGCCTTTTTGGTAGAGGATGTTGGTTCACTTCTTGATCTTGCTAATATCACACTCTTCTAACTTCACTACAAATCAATCAAGCAAACATAGATTCAACTAGCATTCCAAACAATATTCTAACAATTCATCACTCATAAAATAACACAAACAAGGTCATGCATGCAAGCATGCAAAAGATAGTTTTATTTGCAAAGATGGTTTCTACTAGGCTCTAAACATTGTAAGGTTCAATGTGGTCATTTTTCTAAAGTGTCAAACCATTTGCAAAAGGGTTTTATCTATAAACCATTTTTAAATCAAAACATTATTTCATGTGGTGAAAAATCCTTTTAGTAAAGCAATAATTTTATATTGTTTACCAAATAAGTTGTTAATTCACAAAACTTGGTGTTTAGGGTCAGTAGGTTTGATTCAAATCATTTTCCAAAGGTTTTTCTCTAAAAATCATTTCCATAACAAAATCAATATTTTATTTGACTAGAAATGAGCTAATTCAATTATTCAATCCTAATCTTCACAAAATACATTTTTGAATCCATAAGTTGGTTCCTAGGGTCAGTAGGTTCACAACAAACCATTTTGCAAAGATTTCATCCCTAAAATCATTTTGAAATAAATTTTATATCCTAAACAAGGATACACAAGTTTCTGCAAAAACAAACATTTTACCAGAAGCTTTTTACTAAAAAAAGTGCATGGTTGGCTAGGGCTTGTTCCACTGATACCATTGATATAAAATTTTCAAATTTTGGACGTGTGGATCAAAAGTTGTGGAATTTACAAGTTTGCAACTTAATCAGATTCAAAATTTTGTTTTAAACAGAACTAGTGCCACGCGGCTCAATCTCATTGGCCGGTACCGCTTCGGGCGGATCGAGCTCGCTGGATCGTTGGATCTAACTAAGATCGAGTGGCGCAGAGGCACACGATACCCCTTCGTCTACGTTTTATCACAGCCAGACGATCAAGATCTAACGGTCACATTTGCGTGGTCAAACACTGGCGGCACTGTGCGGCGGTGAGCGGCGGAGCACGCTCTGGCGGTGGCGTCGCGGCGATTCTAGGAAGCAAGGAAGGAAACGGGGGTGCTCATCGTGCTCGCGAGGTCGAGGTGATGCTCAACGCGTGGTCGGCTTGGCAAGGGGCGCTCAGACGCGACGGGGATTCCTCACCGAAGTAGGTGGCGGCGTCGGGCGGCTCTGGAGGTCGTCGAGAGCGACGCTGCGGCTCACCCCGAGGAAAAAAAGGGCACGATTAGATGCGGCCGAGTGTGGTGAGTGCAGGAGCGTCATCGGGAAGAAGAGGGGCGGTCAGGTGCTTACCAGAAGAGTCACCAGAGTAGCAAATAGACGCTAGTGCTCAGGTTGTTGTCGTTGCCGACTATTCTGAGCGTGCGCGTGCGAGTGGAGTACACGGGCAGGTGCGCCTGTAGGGGGAGATCATAGCTATGTGCTCGAGGAGGCAAGGGGCGGCAGGGTTCGGCCGGAATCATCGTCGGAGTTTGTCGGGGACAGTGGTAGTCGAGGTTGCAATTTGGGCAGCCTAGTGGCTCTGGTCGAGTGGGATCTGAGGGGAAAAGAAGAGGAGAGTGTGGCGATTAATACCGCAGGGTCACGGCGAGGATTAAGCACGGCATTGAAGCGAATTCAATCGCGGCATCAACGGCTGGAAACGGCCGGCGAGTTCAACGCGGGGAAGACGACGCTGAGCTGGCGTGGGGCCGCGCTGTCTGCGAGAGAGAGGAAGAGGGAGTGAGGTCCACCGGTCAGTGACTGCGCGGGGTGGTCTTTATGTGGGAAAACGATTTGCGCGAGGGGGTTTAGTTGGGCTGGAGCTGGGCTGCTGGGCCTGTTTAGTTGGGTCGAGTCTGATTCCATTTTTTTTGTTCTGAATGTCTTTTTCTTTTTCTAATTGATTTTCTGTTTTGTATTTCAAACAACAATTCAAACAACCAAAACAAATCAAACTTTCACCACACTTTGTATTGAGTTTAGTTCTGTTTAACTACAATATTCCAAGTCCCAAAATAAAATAATATTTTTTTATTCTTTTAGGATCTATTTAATAATTAAATAAAATAGTCCTTAGTTATTAATTCAAATAGGTTTTGATTTATTAGAATCTCCATTTGAAATCTAAATATTATCAAAACCAAATCAGTAGGTTTTATTTGAAAATATAAAATACTTGGAAAACTTTGTTTAAGATAATTTAACAAGTTTTGATGTTTAATTAAAATGGTAAAACCTTTATTTTAATAAGATTGGATATTAATAAATCCTCATTATTTTATTTAAATAAACCTTTACTCTTTTAATCAAATAGGAATATTTTAATTCAAAAGCTTGGCCAAGATTTAATTTGGCTCTATAAAATAATCTTTATTTATAATTCTATCCTTTTCTTTGAAACCAAATCTTTTTATTAAAAGATCGAAAAATAGTAATTCCAAATATTTTTAACTTTATTGTTTATTTATCTTTTTGAATCCCTTTAGGATTTTATTTGATCCAAATAGGTTTTGAAAGTTTCCAATTGGATTCAAAAAGTTTCTTCTCACCCTGAAAATCAACAAAGTTTTATTTTATTCATTTATTTTTCACATAACTAGATTTGGAAAATCTTGGGATGTGACATAGCACCTCCGAGGTATCCACACGTGCGGGGTGGAAGCGTCAGACGCAGGACTGCTAGGTCCGCACGTGCGACACAGGCGTGAGGAGTGGCGGCTGGGTGGAATGGTCTAACGCTGGTCAGCTCGCACCACCCTCTATTATATAGGCGTCCCTAGTGGGCTTCTACATTAGCAGCCTATTAGTAGCCTAAGCCTAGTCTAATTCGGATCTAATCCTCATTAGGCTTCCAGCCCCTTAAGTGTGTGACCCTATAGGTTCATATACGTGTAGACATGACACGAATACACTTATTTTATCAACAGTTGGTAGCGGCCTCTAGCAAGACGTGCCAACTCCTAAATGCATACAAATATCATATCGGATGAACCATCACAAGGTTTAGTACGTGTCTATCCCTTTGCCTCACGATATTTGGTCTAGCTCCAAGCCGACCTCTCTTTCTCGATATCGTGATTCGGAATCCCTTTACTAGGTTAACTCTTAACCTTATGTAGCACGGCCATGCATTTCTAGATCTGATCACTCGAGGGGCCCAAAGATATCTCTCTCAAGTAGAGAGGGGCAAATCCCATCTTGATTAACCATGCCTTGCAACATGTTTCAGGACAAACCCGAAAACTAATTTTATAACTACCCAGTTACGGAATAGCGTCTGATAGCCCCAAAGTAGGTTGATCCACATCTCAAGTACATGCGACAATCTTAGGTCTACGGACAAATCGTACATGATGTGTAGAGAGAGGTACAAGTCAAATTTCCAGTCTCATGTTGGGTCAGTCCAACCCCATGTTCATAACATGTGTCCACATCATTGGTTTGAAATCTCCATGTCTATGACTTGCGAAACATAGTCATCAACCAATCGATGTGCTAGTTTAATATTCACATGTGTCCTCACATGAACTCCGACTAGGGAAAACTATTAACTAACCATACAAGTAAAGAGTTTCACAAACAATTCACATAATTGCCAATCAATACAAGTTGCCTGATATGGATATTCAAGGAACATTACAATAACTCATGGATACATATGAAATATAATCATATCTATGATTGCCTCTAGGGCATATTTCCTCCAGTCTCTTGGTCCAATCTTCTTCTTATAGAGTCCAACTGAAGTCGCTTGACAAATGCATCACAACCCCAAATATTTAGAGAAGACAAATTGGGATTCTTTCCAGTCCACATCTCATATGGTGTCTTCACTACAGATTTAGATGATACCCTATTAAGTGTGAAAGCTACCGTTTCTAGAGCGTAACCCCAAAATGACAATGGAAAATCCAACAGGCTCATCATCGATCGAACCATGTCCAACAAAGTTCGATTACGCTGTTCGGAGACCCCGTTCCTTTGAGGCGTTTCGGACGGCTTAAGTTGTGGAACAATTCCGCAACTCTTAAGATGATCGCTAAACTCGTGACTTAGATATTCACCTCCACGATCAGATCGCAAGGCCTTTATTTTCTTGCCATGTTGATTCTCTACTTCACTCTGAAACTCCTTGAACTTTTCAAAAGTTTCAGACTTATGCCTCATCAAGTAGACATAACCATATATACTGAAATCATCAGTAAAGTAATGAAGTAGTGATATCCTCCTCTGGCTGTCGTGCTCATTGGTCCACATACATTAGTATGTATGAGTTCCAACAAGTCTGTCGCTCTCTCGGTTAAACCCGAAAAAGGCGACTTGGTCATCTTTCCAAGTAAACAAGCTTGACATGTCTCGTATGATTCAAAATCAAACGAAGTTAGAATACCATCACCATGGAGCTTCTTCATGTGCTTTTCACTTATATGCCCCAAACGACAATGCCATAAATAGGTAGGACTCAAATCATTAGGCCGAAGCCTTTTAGAACTAACATTGTAAACAGATGTATCATCAAGATTTAAAATAAATAACCCATTCACAATGGGAGCATTAGCCATAAAAATATCATTCTTAGATATTACACAACCATTGTTTGCACTCGCGAAAGAATAACCATCCCTCATCAAACATGAAGGTGATAAAATGTTTCGACCCATACTAGGAATGTAATAACAATTATTCAACTCCATAATAAATCCTGACAGAAGGTGAAGTTGCATGACGCCGACGAACAATGCAGCAACCCTTGCTTTATTTATGACGCGAAAATCCACTTCGTCTTTCTGCACTTCTCTAGTCCTTATTAGCCCCTGCATCGAATTGCAAATATGAGCAACCGATCCGGTATCAAATACCCAAGAGTTAACATAGGAATCAGCGAGAAGAATGTCCACAACATTTACAACAAGCGTACGTGAGTGGGAAGTACTCTTACTTCCACTCTTCTTCAAAGAAGCCTGGTACTTGTTGCAGTTTCTTTTCCAATGGCCATGTTCATGACAAAAGAAGCACTCAGTGTCATCCGCAGGTCCAGACTTTTGCTTGGGTGCAGACTTAGGGATCGTATCCTTAGCCTTGCCCTTCTTCTTCCAAGAAGTACCCTTTTTCTTGAAGCTAGGCTTGTTCTGCACAGCCATCACATGGCTATGCCCTGCACACTTCTTCATGTCACTTTCTACTGTTTTAAGCATCCCACATAATTCATTAAGGCCCTTCTCCACCCCATGCATATGGTAGTTCGAAATGAACTGCCCATAGCTGGATGGAAGAGACGCCAAAATGAAGTCAGTGGCCAACTCTTGGCCTAGTGGAAAACCAAGCTTTTCCAAAGTCTGACTGTAACCAATCATTTTGATCACATGGGGGCCTACAGCTGCTCCCTCTGCCAGCTTGCATTCGACAAAGGACTTGACAACATTGTACCTCTCAGTCCTTGCCTGATCTTGGAAGATGTCCTTAAGCGCGACGATCATATCGTACGCTTCCTGATCCTCAAACTTCTTTTGGAGTTCAGGTTCCATGCATGCAAGCATAAGACATCTAACCTCAAGAGAATCATCACATGCTCTCTTGTAGGCATTCTTGAGGGAAGCAGATGCATTATCAGCAGGTTCATCGGGTATTGGGGTATCCAGAACCGTTTCCTTTTTATCAGACCTCAGAACAATTCTCAGGTTACGGACCCAGTCTGAATAGTTTGTTCCATTTAGTTTATCTTTGTCAAGAATCGAACGCAAAGAGAAAGGTGATGTAGTGTTTGGTGCCATTGATCTACAACAGAAAACATGCAAAATACTAAGCCATGTAACCATGAAAGAGTAAAACGTATTAATCAATTTAATAGAATACACTCCCACTTAAATCAATATCCCTCTGTTGATACTAAGTGATTCAAGATCCACAATTAACAAGTCTACTAGTGAGCTTTAGCATCACTTCTAGAAGACAAGGTAAATCGGTAAGCAACACTTGCTAATAATATCACATATGACTCTTGTTGTTGGGTGCCATCTCTATGTCAACACTAGGCGCCCAACCTTTATGCCCCATGGTCCTCAACTGTTAAGATGACCTTGTCAAGCTCACCAACCCTTATGCGTAGGTATCCAATACAAACCCATCCAGCCAAGGAAAACCACGGCACCCTAATTTCATAGGCCCACCAACAATTGTACAAGGCATAGGATGGTGCAAGGTTTGGTTGGGAGGGCATGGTTTAACTTAAACTTTGTGAGAGATCGTTCTACTTCTATCATCTAAGCATGCATAGTAGTAAAACACATAAGAATAGCATTCACATAGATGTGACACAGTATGGCCCATTTTCTCATGGTGATCTCCATCTCCATAGAACCTGTCCACCATGATGATCTCCATCTTCATGTTCCATGTGAGCCATCTTCAAGTGATGAGTCCTGCACGAACTAATATAAGCTATTACTCCTAACAGCTAGTAATCAAAATTACATAGTATTGGGATCATCACAAGTTGTCACGCAGGCCATTACAATAATTGACAACACATATGGCTCCAGCCGTGTTGCCCTACTAATGACACGCAGGTCCTGCAAAATTTCATACATGCATCACATACATATATGGGCCATACTGATCACATACATCCTGCAAAAACAAGTTATGCATATAATCACATTCTACCGGATCATGTGACATCGCAGCACCTAGTTACCTTAACGAGATAAAAAAAGGGGCTACGATTAAGGGGGGTCTCCCCCTGTGGGGTTCGAAGGGACAGCGCCCCTCACGGTATCAAATTTACACAATTTTCTTTAATGATTTTGATCGGCAAATCAAATTTACCATAAACTGACTGCTGTCCCGATTCAATCAAACTCCTTTTATCACGGTATATCGATTTTAGATCTAGGTTCTAATTCGATCTATCATATTGATCTTCGCGTGATTCAACATGATTTATGTGTCACTGTCTACCCCGATGGCGGAAACCGACCGGTAGGGGTAAGTAATTCGACAACCTCAGAATCACGATCACGGAAAGCAAGATCATAGATCAATCCTGAACCACCGCCATATAGACGATCACATCATTCATATCAATCTACATATCACCATATACAAACATCCCGAACCTATAACTGAATAGCAACGGCTCTGATACCACTGAAGGGATACGGGTAGGCTACACTAGCACAAATCAAAAAAATTCTACCGCGGAAACCAGGATTATTGTTTTCATAGATCACGGGATTACCACTAGACGCGCAGTTGCGGAATTGATGAAGCGCGTCGAGGCAGTGCAGACGTTCCACGTCTCCTCCTTGTCCTCGTCCCACGAGAAGATCCCCTTGCGCGGATCGTCCAAGTGCCATAGATGCAGCACCTCCTAGGTATCCCCACGTGTGGGGTGGAAGCGTTAGATGCCAGACTGCTAGGTCCGCACGTGCGACACAGGCGTGAGGAGTGGCGACTGGTTGGAATGGTCTAACGCTGGTCAGCTCGCACCACCCTCTATTATATAGGCTTCCCTAGTGGGCTTCTACATTAGCAGCCCATTAGTAGCCTAAGCCTGGTCTAATTCGGATCTAATCCTCATTAGGCTTCCAGCCCCTTAAGTGTGTGACCCTATAGGTTCATATACATGTAGACATGACACGAATACATTATTATGTCAATAGTTGGTAGAGGCCTCTAGCAAGACGTGCCAACTCCTAAACGCATACAAAGATCATATCGGACAAACCATCACAAGGTTTAGTACAAGTCTTTCCCTTTGCCTCACGATATTTGGTCTAGCTCCAAGCCGACCTCTCTTTCTCGATACCATGATTCAGAATCCCTTTACTAGGTTAACACTTAACCTTATGTAGCATGACCATGCATTTCTGGATCCGATCACTCGAGGGGCCCAGATATATCTCTCTCAAGTAGAGAGGGGCAAATCCCATCTTGATTGACCATGCCTTGCGCATGTTTCAGGACAAACCCGAAGACTACCTTTATAACTACCCAGTTACGAAATAGCGTCTGATAGCCCCAAAGTAGGTCGATCCACATCTCAAGTACATGCGACAATCTCAGGTCTAAGGACAAAACGTACACGATGTGTAGAGAGAGCTGCAAGTAAAATTGCCAGTCTCATGTTGGGGCAGTCGAACCCCATGTTCATAACATGTGTCCACATCATTGGTTTGACATCTCCATGTCTATGACTTGTGAAACATAGTCATCAACCAAACGATGTGCTAGTCTAATATTCATGTGTATCCTCACATGAACTCCGACTAGGGACAACTATTAAATAACCATACAAGTAAAGAGTTCCACAAACAATTCACATAATTGCCAATCAATACAAGTTGCCTGATATGGATATTCAAGGAACATTACAATAACTCATGGATACATATGAAATATAATCATCTCTATGATTGCATCTAGGGCATATTTCCTTCACCACCATGGCTGGAACCATGCCCCTTGCGGTGCCCCCTCTCCGTATAAAAGTCCCCCATCTCCTCCTCTCAAAGCACACCTCCTCGCGAAGGATCTCTCCCCCCCTTTAGAATTTCCCCATGGTCTCGGATCAGCGAGATACATGTTCCCGGTGGCTTTTTCTGTAAGGATTTGTTGCTTTCGCTGCTTCGCTGGAGCTAGGGCGCGGAGGTTGTCGGGGTACCCGGACGTGTGTGCGATCACGGATGTACCACTGCTTTGCGGTGCTGGACTTGATGGTGCTGGACCGGCTGGACCAGATGGACTTCATCACGATCTTGAGATTGGAAAGCATTCGTCTACATCATCCACAAGTACAACCTCATTAACACTATTCGGTCTTCGAGGGTATGTATTCTATGGATGTATATCCACCTGTTGCTTATATCTAGTAGATAGATCATGGTACATAGTTGTTCCCATCTTAGGAATTTTTTTGTTTTCTATGCTACGAACCCTACAGAAGAACCAGTCGGCGGCTAAAGATAAAGCCGAGGTTGAAGAGATGAAGTTGAAGGTGAAGACATTAGAGGAAAAAGTGGACGAGAAAGCAATATACAGGTTAGTGGACGAGAAGCTCCGCGCGATCATCCCCCATGGGTTGTTCGAGGGGCTAGATGTTTGGAATGCGGCAAGTCGACAGGGGTCGATACACGTGCCCAGCTTTAGCGGCAGCAACTCAAGCATCAACATTAACGAATCGCCAGACTTGGTGACCCTGACAGCCACCATCGCCGTAGCGCAGCTGCAAGAGCTGTTCATCGCACAGCTGCCCCTACTACTCCCGCAAAAAATACCAAGCCGCAGCCGGCGGCGGCACCACCGCGGGAGAATGTTAATGATAGGCATGCTGCCGGGACCGGCTGTGTGTCGACATTATCCGAGCTCAACGCCCTCACCAAGGTAACTAATTAGTTACTCCGCTTCACCTTCTTTATGCGCCTTTGGTGACTGCCACCTCAATCATGATGCCAAACATATGTGTTTTGACTCAGGACGCTGCTTGCATACTGTTGGAGATATGCCCAAG
Organism: Avena sativa; assembly: GCA_916181665.1. NCBI lineage: Eukaryota > Viridiplantae > Streptophyta > Magnoliopsida > Poales > Poaceae > Avena > Avena sativa. The sequence goes on along the minus strand of OV702279.1, from coordinate 46,363,860 downwards.
AGGCAATAATAAAGTGGTTATTATCATATCTTCATGCTTATGATAAATGTTTACATACCATGCTATAATTTTATTAACCGGAAACATTAATACTAGTGTGATTTGTAAACATTAATACTAGTGTTATAAATGTTTACATACCTCTTGTTAAACTAGCTTGTTGGTTAATATATGATCATGGTTTCCTGATCATGAACATAGAGATGTTATTACAACACGGTCATATCATTAGGAGAATGATATGATGGACATACTCCTATAGTTAAGCGTAGCATAAATATCAAGTCATTTAATATAGCTCATTTGCTATATGCTTTCTGATACTGTAGAGGTCCCAACCCAATAAGGTAGAGTCCTCCTGTGTTTTACAATGCTAGTCCCTGGATCAATAGCTAGCATCCACAGTTAAGATGTAATATCAAGATACAAAGGTCATAATATAAATTTATAACCAGGAATAACATAAGTTTATTACATCAAACATAGCTCATTTGGCTATTTCATTAAATTTGCAGCGGAATAACTATAAGTATGGGTCCATCATCTTCAAAGTGCCACAGGCAGATGTTGGTTGTAGACTTTGTAGTCCTAGTCAATCAAACAATCTTCATTTTTAAAACAATCAACCTGCAACATTACAAGTTACAGCCACATGGGTCAATACATTTTGAATTGTATTGGCAAGTTTCACTTTTATGTATAATAAGAGTGGATCCTATTATTACATGCATATTTGGCTAAGTAGAGTTTAAGGCTTATTTGCATAAAGCATTGTTTTGTCCTATCTTTTCAAAAAGGGTTTTAAAGTCCTTTGTCAAATTTCTTTTCCAAGTTCCTTGAACTCCTTGGTAGAAACTCAAGTGTTCAAGTCTTTGTCAAAATCTCTTGAGCACCTTGGTAACCCCAAGTGCAGCAAGTTTTATCAAAACTCATGAGTTCCTTGGTATCCCCAAGTACTTCATGCTCTTGAGCACCTTGGTAACCCCAAGTGCAACAAGCTTTACAAAATCTCTTTGAATTCCTTGGTAGACACACAAGGGCATCAAGTTTTTATATTAGAAGTTGGAATGTCGAGATCTCCCATAGTTCAAACTTTAGTTGCTCAGTATTGTCCATAACCGGGGACACGGCTAAGTACTTAGATTTTATTTACTTCTGCAGAAGGAGTACACTTTATCCACATGTCACAATCCCATCCTTTTGCCACCAGTGGCCTGCTGGATTAGTGCTCACCAAGATGGAGTACTGGCAGATTGAGAATGTGACGAAGTCTTTCCAAAAGGTCCTCCCATACATCATTGCTAGCTTTGTCTTTAGCCCCCATGAAGCATTCCAGATCCCCATGTCCAGTAACTAAAGACAATGTATGGGTCTTCCTAATGTAATTGACTAAGCCAGAGCCATAATAGCATGTGGTTGCACACGAAAGCCACAATTGGAGAAGCATGTTTGATCTCTAAGTTTCCTAGGTGGTTTTCTTTTGGAGCACAACACAAAGTGATTGCCATAGACATGGTTCCATTTTGTTGCCACCTTCTCCAAAACTTAAAGTAGCCTCCACCTAGGTGGTTCATTGAGTCCTTGTTTTATTATGTAAAATACAAGTCCTTTTCTCAACCTTTGTAAATCTCAACATGTATCTCTTTTCCAAAATATAGCATATAGCATGGCTAAGCATGTACAACTTCAATATTTTCACTAAGGAATGTATAGGTAATCCTATTTAGGATTAGCATAGCTTAATCATAAAACATTTTCATGCATATTTACAAAATCCACTAAGTAATATGAAAATAGTAGGTCTTTTGTATGATAGTGTAACTTGCCTTTTTGTTTAGGGAATGATAGTCACTTCTTGATCTTGCTAGTCTCACACTTTGCTAATTTCACTACAATCAAACAAGCATAGTATCAAGTAGCATTCCACCATTCAAACAATAATTCACATACACAAAGCAATGGTTCCTAAGTCTTGTAAAAAGAGGGTTCTATTGCAAAGTTGGTCTCTACTAGGTTTATAAACTTTGTAAGGTCCACATTGGTCATTTACCAAAATGGCAAAGTCATTTGCAATTGGGTTTTATCCTAAGACTATTTTAAAATTCATTCATCATTTTATGTGGTGAAAATTATTCTTATCCAAGCAAAACTTTAGGTTTTGCACCAAGTAAGTTGCTCTTGGAAAGGCTTGGTGTTTTTGGGTCAGTAAGTTTTGTCCATAACACTTTCCCAAAGTTTTCCTTGCACAAACTTTTCCATAATAAAATCAATGAGTTTTATTTGGCTAGAAAATGACTAAGTTAACTAATTCAACTTAAATTTCACAAAATCATTTTTAACACTATGGGTTGGTTCCTAGGGTCAGTAGGGTCACATAAATCCATTTTGCAAAAGATTTAATCCTAAAATCAATTTTAAACAATTTTTATACTCTAAACAAGTACACAAATGTTTCTGTAATTTCAAACAAGCTAACAGATACTATTTTCAAAACTAAGGCCATGGTTAGCTAGGGCTTGTTCTCCTGATTTCATTGATATAAAATTTGTAATTTTTGGACGTGTGGATCAAAAGTTATGAGGGTTTGAAAATGGCATTTAAATCTGTTTTAAAAATCTGTTTTAAACAGACAGGTGACACGCGGCACACTCTGATTGGGCGATACCGGTTCGCTGCTGATCACGCTCTGGTGCGTTGGATTAAGTCTAATCGTGCGGCTCTGAATGCATACCCTTTCAGCGTTAAGTGATTCTATCGTAACGCTGCGATCTAGATCGGACGGTTGTCTTTGCACGGACCAGACTTGGGCGGCGCAGCGACGGTTGCTGGCGGCGGCGAGGTCAGTCGGCGGCGGCGCTGATGAAATAGGACGCGAGGAAGAAGGGGAGGATGCTCACCAGGCTCAGGAGAATACGGCGATGCTCAACGTGCGGTTGACGAGGCAAGGGGCGCTCGGGGTCGGGCAGGATTCCTCGCCGGAGTTGGTTCTGGCGACGGACGCGCTCGGTCGAGGTCGAAGACGGCTCTGTGGTTCACGAGAAGACAAACGGAGGGTTGGGTTAGCTGCGTAGGACCATGGCAAAGATGTGTGCGTGATCCAGAGGGTACGGGGTGGTCGGAATTAACATGTGGGCGTCGTCGGAGTTGAGGCAGACGACGGTGGCGGTAGGAGTCGTCGCTGCAGATGCCCTAAGGTAAAACAGGAGCACATTTAGATGCGCAAGAGCAAGGCGATGCTGGGTGCGTGAACGAGAGGGGTTGGGGCGGTCTGGTTCACCTGAGAGTCGTCGCCGGAGTAGAAACGGACGGCGACGCTGTCGGAGCTTGTCGAAGCCGATGCTCCGGGGCACCCGCGGTTGAAGGAAGGGCACGGGGAGTAGCGTCTGGGAGTGGGGAAGCTGCTAGCGTGCTCAGGGAGGCTCGGGAAGGTGTGGCTTGGCCGGAATCGACAGAGGAAGCTCGTCGGAGCGGCGGTGGTATAGAGAGAATTGGAGGCAGCCTAGGGGCAGTGAGAGGGAGTGGCCTGGGGGAAAAGGAGGAGGAGGAGCAGGCGGTTAAATGGACGTGGCCGCGACGAGGAATTAACGCGGCGTTAAGGCGAATTAAACGCGCGGAATCAAGGCCTGCAACGGCAGCGAGGGGGAAGAGGCGTGGTTCGCGCGAGGAAGAAGAAGGAGCTGGTTGCGTGGGGTCTGCTGGCAGTGAAAGAAAAGAAGAGGAGAGGGGTCCACCTGTCAGCCTCAGGGCGGGTTTCTATTGCGGTGCAAAAAACGGTTCGGGAGAGGAGGTGGGCTAGATGGGCTGGAGCTGGGCCTGTCGACTGGGCTGCTTTGTTTCATCTCTTTTTTTTATATACTGAATGCCTTTTCTTTTTTCTATTTTGAATTTCCAATCAAACAAACATCAACCAAATCAATTCAAACAACACTCAAATTTTGTAATATTGAATTTAGTTCTGTTTAGTAATATGGTCAAAAGCCCAAAATAAAATAACCTCTTATTTTAGGGTCCATTAGTAATTAAATAAAATGGCCTTAGTTATTAAATCAAATAGAGTTTGATTCTATTAATAAAATCTTTATTTGAAACCTAAATATTTTCCAAACCAAATCAGTGGGTTTTATTTGGAAGTATTAAATACTTGGAAACTTGTTGTTAAAAACAATATAACATTTTATTTTAGAGTCCATTATAAATTAAATAACACAGACTTTTATTAATAAATCCACTTGGGTTTGTTTTATTGAGAATATTTATTTTAAAATCTAAAATAAAGCCAAAAACACTTTAGTGTTGTTTTTTTAACACTTTAGTAGTTTTTGATGGTTTATAAATGATAGAACCTTTATTAGTAAAACTTGGATATTAAATCCTTATTAATTTATTTTAAATAAACCTTTGCTAATTTTATTTAGAATAAAATGTTTTAATTCCAAAGCTTGTCCAAGGTTTAATTTAGCTTTATAAAATAATCTTTATTAAAAAAAAATCCATCTTTTCTTTTGAATACCAAATATTTTATTTTAAAAGATCCAAAATACTATTTCCAAAATATTTTATTTTCCTTTATTAAATGTTTATCTTTTAAGAATCCCTTTAGGATTTTATTTTATTCAATGGGTTTGAAGTTCCAATTGGTTTTAAAAAGTTTCTTGTGGCTCTAAAAATCAAACAAAGTTTTATTTTATTCTTTTATTTTCACATTACAAGATTTGGAGAATCTTGGGATGTGACAGGCTACCACCCTTAAAATAAATCTCGTCCCGAGATTTGGGAAGGCTGGGGTTGCAAGCAAGTTCAAACAACTAGGGTACTACCACCCTTAAAATTTTCAAACAAAAATTACATATTGGCCTTCTTGGGTCCTGGAAAACTTCTCTAAGCAAACTTTTCCTTTATTAGTACACTTGACTCATGGGCCAAGGTTGAGTTTCTCCATAGGCTTGTTCAACTTGTTTTTCATCCTTTCTGGACAGTTGCTTGCATAGTGTCCTGGATTCTTGCAGTTGAAACAATTAATGTCCTTAAGTTCTTTGCGTTGCTCTTGTGGGCAAGTTGCTACATAGTGGCCTGGTTCTTTGCAGTTGTTGCACCACACTTGGTCAATCTCTTTATTCTTCTTGTTCTCTGGGCATCCACTGGAGTAGTGTCCCATTCCTTACATTTACGACATTGCACAAGGCTCATGTCCTGCTTGGGCTTCTTGATTTTCCTTGATCCTTTGAATTGGGTTGTCTTGTTTGGATGTAGAAGTGGTCCTTTTCCTTTGGTAGACTTGGATCCTTCTTGTTTCCTTTGTTCCACCATGGCATAGATGGGACATAGACCTGGAGTATGATCACTTCCTTCACACAGGTAGCAAGTAGCTTGAGAGGTAGGACATTGTCCAACAGGATGATCTTCTTCACAATTGGGGCATTGTCCTTCATGCTCCTTGGAAGTATGATCCTTGTCTCCACAAATAATGCAAGATGGGGCTCCATCTAGAACAATATTCTTTTCATCCTTGTTATCATAAACTCTCTTTGGATAGCTTTCTTCTATGCTAATCATTTGATTAGTCACCTTAAGCATTAGTTGAGACTGCTCTTCCAAAAACCTTTGTAGTGCTGGATCCTTATCACTATTGTTGACTAGGAACTGAGCTGTTAGTTGGTTCAACTGGTGTTGGGTTGCTATGAGCTCTTTCATGCTATTAGCTTGGTTGGTGTTGGTGTCATCAACCTTGGAGTCCTTTGGAGTAGTCATCTGTTTGGGTTTGAAGGGAGATTAGAATAGACAAGATAATTCTAACAAAATATTCCTAATCACTCACATCACAATTCACACAAACAATGTGCATGCAATCACAAACAATCATTTCACTCAAACCACAAAGTTCAAGCACATACTTAGTCAACAAAACATTTTTGTTACACCACATAAGTTGGTGGTCTTGACTTAACTAAAATATGGTGGTCCATCTATATGGTTCACTTGTGATCTTTCTTTCCTTCTTTGTTGATTCTTCTTGCATGAGATCTTAGTTTCCTTGAGAAAACTCTTGGTCACAATACTTCAAAGTTGTTGATGGTTCCTTCTTATTTTGCATTCCCTTAGTCTCTAAATCCTGAGTAGGACTTCTTTGTTTCACTTGGAGTACTTAGTGGTTTCCAAGTTGGAAGTCCTTGGTGAATATGCTGAAGATGTTGAAGTCATTAGAGCTGAAGAGGTTGAAGTCTTTTAGAGTTGAAGATGTTGAAGTCATTAGAGTTGAAGATGTTGAAGAAGTCTTTTTCCCATAGTGTAGTCTTTGGCCATGGGTAGGTCTTTCCATCAGGTTGAAGTAGAGGAGGTGTAGAGTTAAAACCAAAAATGGTTGAGGAAAGAGTTTACAAGATTGTTTGTAAATAAGTTTTGGAACAAATACAACTCCTATTTTCTAAGGGGTTTTTGTCCAATCCTAGGGTTACAAATCCTACAGGCAACACAATGCTCTGATACCATCTGTAGAGGTCCCAACCCAATAAGGTAGAGTCCTCCTGTGTTTTACAATGCTAGTCCCTGGATCAATAGCTAGCATCCACAGTTAAGATGTAATATAAAGATACAAAGGTCATAATATAAATTTATAACCAGGAATAACATAAGTTTATTATATCAAACATAGCTCATTTGGCTATTTCATTACATTTGCAGCGGAATAACTATAAGTATGGGTCCATCATCTTCAAAGTGCCACAGGCAGATGTTGGTTGTAGACTTTGTAGTCCTAGTCAATCAAACAATCTTCATTTTTAAAACAATCAACCTGCAACATTACAAGTTACAGCCACATGGGTCAATACATTTTGAATTGTATTGGCAAGTTTCACTTTTATGTATAATAAGAGTGGATCCTATTATTACATGCATATTTGGCTAAGTAGAGTTTAAGGCTTATTTGCATAAAGCATTGTTTTGTCCTATCTTTTCAAAAAGGGTTTTAAAGTCCTTTGTCAAATTTCTTTTCCAAGTTCCTTGAACTCCTTGGTAGAAACTCAAGTGTTCAAGTCTTTGTCAAAATCTCTTGAGCACCTTGGTAACCCCAAGTGCAGCAAGTTTTATCAAAACTCATGAGTTCCTTGGTATCCCCAAGTACTTCATGCTCTTGAGCACCTTGGTAACCCCAAGTGCAACAAGCTTTACAAAATCTCTTTGAATTCCTTGGTAGACACACAAGGGCATCAAGTTTTTATATTAGAAGTTGGAATGTCGAGATCTCCCATAGTTCAAACTTTAGTTGCTCAGTATTGTCCATAACCGGGGACACGGCTAAGTACTTAGATTTTATTTACTTCTGCAGAAGGAGTACACTTTACCCACATGTCACAATCCCATCCTTTTGCCACCAGTGGCCTACTGGATTAGTGCTCACCAAGATGGAGTACTGGCAGATTGAGAATGTGACGAAGTCTTTCCAAAAGGTCCTCCCATACATCATTGCTAGCTTTGTCTTTAGCCCCCATGAAGCATTCCAGATCCCCATGTCCAGTAACTAAAGACAATGTATGGGTCTTCCTAATGTAATTGACTAAGCCAGAGCCATAATAGCATGTGGTTGCACACGAAAGCCACAATTGGAGAAGCATGTTTGATCTCTAAGTTTCCTAGGTGGTTTTCTTTTGGAGCACAACACAAAGTGATTGCCATAGACATGGTTCCCTTTTGTTGCCACCTTCTCCAAAATTAAAGTAGCCTCCACCTAGGTGGTTCATTGAGTCCTTGTTTTATTATGTAAAATACAAGTCCTTTTCTCAACCTTTGTAAATCTCAACATGTATCTCTTTTCCAAAATATAGCATATATCATGGCTAAGCATGTACAACTTCAATATTTTCACTAAGGAATGTATAGGGAATCCTATTTAGGATTAGCATAGCTTAATCATAAAACATTTTCATGCATATTTACAAAATCCACTAAGTAATATGAAAATAGTAGGTCTTTTGTATGATAGTGTAACTTGCCTTTTTGTTTAGGGAATGATAGTCAGTTCTTGATCTTGCTAGTCTCACACTTTGCTAATTTCACTACAATCAAACAAGCATAGTACCAAGTAGAATTCCACCATTCAAACAATAATTCACATACACAAAACAATGGTTCCTAAGTCTTGTAAAAAGAGGGTTCTATTGCAAAGTTGGTCTCTACTAGGTTTATAAACTTTGTAAGGTCCACATTGGTCATTTACCAAAATGGCAAAGTCATTTGCAATTGGGTTTTATCCTAAGACTATTTTAAAATTCATTCATCATTTTATGTGGTGAAAATTATTCTTATCCAAGCAAAACTTTAGGTTTTGCACCAAGTAAGTTGCTCTTGGCAAGGCTTGGTGTTTTTGGGTCAGTAAGTTTTGTCCATAACACTTTCCCAAAGTTTTCCTTGCACAAACTTTTCCATAATAAAATCAATGAGTTTTATTTGGCTAGAAAATGACTAAGTTAACTAATTCAACTTAAATTTCACAAAATCATTTTTAACACTATGGGTTGGTTCCTAGGGTCAGTAGGGTCACATAAATCCATTTTGCAAAAGATTTAATCCTAAAATCAATTTTAAACAATTTTTATACTCTAAACAAGTACACAAATGTTTCTGTAATTTCAAACAAGCTAACAGATACTATTTTCAAAACTAAGGCCATGGTTAGCTAGGGCTTGTTCTCCTGATTTCATTGATATAAAATTTGTAATTTTTGGACGTGTGGATCAAAAGTTATGAGGGTTTGAAAATGGCATTTAAATCTGTTTTAAAAATCTGTTTTAAACAGACAGGTGACACGCGACACACTCTGATTGGGCGATACCGGTTCGCTGCGGATCACGCTCTGGTGCGTTGGATTAAGTCTAATCGTGCGGCTCTGAACGCATACCCTTTCAGCGTTAAGTGATTCTATCGTAACGCTGCGATCTAGATCGGACGGTTGTCTTTGCACGGACCAGACTTGGGCGGCGCAGCGACGGTTGCTGGCGGCGGCGAGGTCAGTCGGCGGCGGCGCTGATGAAATATGACGCGAGGAAGAAGGGGAGGATGCTCACCAGGCTCAGGAGAATACGGCGATGCTCAACGTGCGGTTGACGAGGCAAGGGGCGCTCGGGGTCGGGCAGGATTCCTCGCCGGAGTTGGTTCTGGCGACGGACGCGCTCGGTCGAGGTCAAAGACGGCTCTGTGGTTCACGAGAAGACAAACGGAGGGTTGGGTTAGCTGCGTAGGACCATGGCAAAGATGTGTGCGTGATCCAGAGGGTACGGGGTGGTCGGAATTAACCTGTGGGCGTCGTCGGAGTTGAGGCAGACGACGGTGGCGGTAGGAGTCGTCGCTGCAGATCGCCCTAAGGTAAAACAGGAGCACATTTAGATGCGCAAGAGCAAGGCGATGCTGGGTGCGTGAACGAGAGGGGTTGGGGCGGTCTGGTGCACCTGAGAGTCGTCGCCGGAGTAGAAATGGACGGCGACGCTGTCGGAGCTTGTCGAAGCCGATGCTCCGGGGCACCCGCGGTTGAAGGAAGGGCACGGGGAGTAGCGTCTGGGAGTGGGGAAGCTGCTAGCGTGCTCAGGGAGGCTCGGGAAGGTGTGGCTTGGCCGGAATCGACAGAGGAAGCTCGTCGGAGCGGCGGTGGTATAGAGAGAATTGGAGGCAGCCTAGGGGCAGTGAGAGGGAGTGGCCTGGGGGAAAAGGAGGAGGAGGAGCAGGCGGTTAAATGGACGTGGCCGCGACGAGGAATTAACACGGCGTTAAGGCGAATTAAACGCGCGGAATCAAGGCCTGCAACGGCAGCGAGGGGGAAGAGGCGTGGTTCGCGCGAGGAAGAAGAAGGAGCTGGCTGCGTGGGGTCTGCTGGCAGTGAAAGAAAAGAAGAGGAGAGGGGTCCACCTGTCAGCCTCAGGGCGGGTTTCTATTGCGGTTGAGAAAACGGTTCGGGAGAGGAGGTGGGCTAGATGGGCTGGAGCTGGGCCTGTCGACTGGGCTGCTTTGTTTCATCTCTTTTTTTATATACTGAATGCCTTTTCTTTTTTCTATTTTGAATTTCCAATCAAACAAACATCAACCAAATCAATTCAAACAACACTCAAATTTTGTAATATTGAATTTAGTTCTGTTTAGTAATATGGTCAAAAGCCCAAAATAAAATAACCTCTTATTTTAGGGTCCATTAGTAATTAAATAAAATGGCCTTAGTTATTAAATCAAATAGAGTTTGATTCTATTAATAAAATCTTTATTTGAAACCTAAATATTTTCCAAACCAAATCAGTGGGTTTTATTTGGAAGTATTAAATACTTGGAAACTTGTTGTTAAAAACAATATAACATTTTATTTTAGAGTCCATTATAAATTAAATAACACAGACTTTTATTAATAAATCCACTTGGGTTTGTTTTATTGAGAATATTTATTTTAAAATCTAAAATAAAGCCAAAAACACTTTAGTGTTGTTTTTTTTAACACTTTAGTAGTTTTTGATGGTTTATAAATGATAGAACCTTTATTAATAAAACTTGGATATTAAATCCTTATTAATTTATTTTAAATAAACCTTTGCTAATTTTATTTAGAATAAAATGTTTTAATTCCAAAGCTTGTCCAAGGTTTAATTTAGCTTTATAAAATAATCTTTATTAAAAAAAAATCCATCTTTTCTTTTGAATACCAAATCTTTTATTTTAAAAGATCCAAAATACTATTTCCAAAATATTTTATTTTCCTTTATTAAATGTTTATCTTTTAAGAATCCCTTTAGGATTTTATTTTATTCAATGGGTTTGAAGTTCCAATTGGTTTTAAAAAGTTTCTTTTGGCTCTAAAAATCAAACAAAGTTTTATTTTATTCTTTCATTTTCACATTACAAGATTTGGAGAATCTTGGGATGTGACAGATACATAGTAACCTAATTCCTTCGACCATGAGATCATGCTAATCACCATCACCGGAAGGATGCTTTGATGACATCAAACACCACACCGTAACTGGGTGTTTATAAAGGTGGCATTGAGTGTTCAGAAAGTATGGGTTGAGGCACATGGATCAAGAGTGGGATTTGTCCATCCATATGATGGATAGATATACTCTGGGCCCTCTCGGTGAAATGTCATCCAATTAGCTTGCAAGCATGTGACTGGCTCACAAGGGATCACATACCACGGGAACGAGAAAGAGTACTTAGCAGTAACGAGGTTGAACTAGGTATGCAGAGATACTAGCAATCAAAACCTCGGATAAGTAAACTATCGCGATACAAAGGGAAATTGGTATCATATGTAAGTGGTTCATTCGATCTCAAACTAATCGTAGAAATATGTTGTAGACATATGAATTTCCGGATTCCTCTATTTGTTATTGATCGGAGAAGTGTCTTGGTCATGTCCGCGTAATTCACGAACCGTAGGGAGACACACTTAAGGATTCGATGTTGTTGAGTAGTTATGGAATGATGAGTAAGAGACCGAATGTTGTTCGGAGTCTCGGATGGGATCCGGGATATCACGAGGAGATCCAGAATGGTCCGGAGAATAATATTCATATAAGGAAAGTTCTATTTCGGAGTTCGGAAATGATTCCGGTGTTTTCACCAGGAATGTTGTAGAAGGGTCTGGAAGATCCGGCACTCCGGAGGAGAAGGGAACATGGATGTGTCATGACAATGTGGAATTGTTGCATCATGTACCAGGTCACTTGGCTGGGCAATATGATGAGATAAATCAAATCCTAGTTTGAAAGTCAAACGCCAATTTGAAAAGTCAAATCTGAAGTTTGCTTGGTGGAGGGAGAGTACGAAACCTACTTAGGGAGGAAGTCCTACTCCCTCCACCCGCCGGCCAAGGAGGAGGAGTTGGAGGAGGACTCCCTCCTCCCAACCGCCTCCCTCCCACCTATATAAGGAGGGGTAAGGCTGCCCCGTACCCTCACACCTAAAAACCCTAGCCCCAAGTCGCTGACGCCACCACCTCCAAGTGCTGCCGCCACCGCCTAGGGTTCCTCCAACTCGCCGAGTTAGGGCTTCCCCAAGCCCTAGCCGCCGGCTACACCACCCCCCTTGGTGCCCTCTAAACCATAGATCGCCAAGGCCTCTCTCATACTCCACCATACTCGCTCCGGCTTAAGGCGAAGCCCTGCAAGATCTCCCCTCTACTTCCGACACCACACCATCGTGCTACCAGAATCATGAGGAGAGTGCTACAACCTCTGCTGCCTGCTGGAACAAGGGAGAGGAAGGTCTTCATCGAGTACCAAACGTGTGACCGACTGCGGAAGCGCTGCCGGAACGCAGCGCCGGAAGGATCGTCTACGCGATCTTGAGATCGGAAGTGTACGACTACATCATCCACGAGAATCTGCTCTCGTTAACCGCTTTGGATCTTCAAGTGTACGACCTTGGCTTGTGTGTGTTCATGCGATAGAAATTTTTTGTTTTCCATGCTACGAACCCCTACAGTGGTATCAGAGCCGTGTCTATATGTAGATCTGTTGCACGAGTAGAACACAATGGTCATTGTGGGCGTTGATGCTTTTGTTGTCGATTACTTCTTGTGTACTTTGCCTGTTGAGGGATGATGGGATGAAGCGGCCCGGGCTAACCTTACATGACATCGTTCATGAGACTTGCTCCACGCTTGACATGCAACTTGTATTGCATAAGTGGCTTTGCGGGTGCCTGTTTCTCCCAACATAGCTAAGATTCAATTTACAACGGGTGATTGACAATACTAGTATCAACATTGTGGTTCTTGTTCGTAAGTTAGAACGACACTTATTGAAAGCCCCAAACCACGTAAAACATGCAAAGAAAATTAGAGGCGTCTAACTTTGTTTTGCAGGGGTGTGCTATGATGTGATATGGCCATGATTGTGATTATATATGATGTATGCAATGTTCCTTATTGTAAGTAGGCAACCGGCAGGAGCCATATGGTTGTCTTTTAAATCCGTTAAGACCTGTGTATCTATTATTCAAAGTAGTTGTAATAGTTGATGCTCGTGGAAGACAACCATGAAGCGGCGCCATTGACCTTGACGCCACACCGGTGATGATGGAGATCATGTTCGTGCTTGAAGATGGAGATCGGAAGAACAAGAAGAAAGGCCATATCATATCACATATTATGAATTGCATGTGATGTTAATCCTTTTCTGCATCTTGTATTGCTTAGTTCACAATGGTAGCATTATAAGATGATCCCTCAAGCACACAATTTCAAGTTCTAAAGTGTTCATCCTTAGTAAGCATCGTTGCTAAAGCTCGTTGCTTCGAAGCATCACGTGATGATCGGGTGTGTTAGATGCTGCGAGTGTATGCAACGCGAGCAAGCCAGATTTGCTCACGCGGAAGCTAAGGTTTGATCTTGACGAGCCTAGAATGTACAGAAATGGTCTCAGAACACGGATCACCGAAAGGTAAAGCATGTGTCATATAGTAGATATGATGAACATGTTGATTGTTCGCCATTCAAGCTACATCAAATCTCGTGATGTTCGGTTTTGATGTGGTGGATTTGGTTCGTGTGATCACTAAAACAATGTGAGGGATATTGTTTTGAGTCGGAGTTCAACAGAAATAAGATTAAAAGTTGAACACTATTTATCATAAATTAAATCAAAGTGAATTTGCATAGTTGTTGTAGTCATTGGCATCCGTTTACCACCTTGCGCTTAGTGATAATTGAGATGAGAGAACTATAGAATTCTGGTTAGTTACTTTACGAACTGGTATCATATTGTTTTGAAGTGTTAATCTAAAGTTTCAAAGTCCCATTTCAAACTTTCAGTAAGCTTCGATTACTCTGTGAAGTTTAATAGTTGGTATTAAATCAAGAGTAACAATTCTAGTGTTAGTATATAAGTATCATGTTTATCTCTATGATTCTTGATATTTGAAAGATACTTTCAATATCAAGGTAATCTAGGAGTTGAAAGAGTTGTTTCAAAAACCATCATGTATGGAAGATATTGCGATATCTGAAACAATATTTTGTTTAAAACATGATAGAGTATAATATGGCAAAGTTTATGTTCTCATATTTGATGAGAATTTACAAAAGGTTGGAGACACTAGTTGTCCTAATCCTCCAAAAAGTATTGGAGAGCAACATTATACTCGTAATTCACCGTTATAAGCTAAAAGTAGCTTGATCATGAATAATTCCATGATAAGGGTGAATATTTGATGTAGGTAAAATGTTTACTACACCAATAGATTACTAAATAATGGAATTTGAAAGAACACCAAACATTTGATGATGGTGATCTACTTCAAAGTGCAAGTCCAAAGACATTGGTATTTAACTATACATGCTTTGGACTATGTGTCATGTGTATGGCTCCACTATTGATGATAGATTATTTCAAACAGAAAAGGAAATACTGAAAGAGAATCTCATAAATATATGGCAGAAAAGAAAAGACTAGAAATGTTCATCTTAGGTATGTAGAGGATATACATGTTATGGTTGTATTCTTTGCTTGTTAAACAATGTAGTTCTTGAGTATTGGATACTGAATTTATTGGTATGAATCGTCATACGAAACAACACAATTCATGAACTACAATGGCTTAAGTAACTAGCAAATGAATATGTGATGATGTTCATCGAGAACAAATAAAGGGTTATTGTGTTGCTCGTTAAACATCAAAGCTTTCCTTCAAGATTTGTTTTATCAGGTATTTTATGAGAACAAAAGGGTTGTTCAAATAATTGCCGTAATCCATAAAAGATGGATGATTTACAAATCTCGTTGGAGAAATCACATCCATAAAACTAGTGCTAAAAATGTCGAAAGACAAATTGATTGAAAGATCACTTAGGAAGTGACATCGCCGTTTAAATTATATTGGAAAGAAAACATGAAGAAACTCCATGTGGATGGAATTTTGGAGTCTTTTGATTTTTGATCAAATGACGCTTGTGAAACTTTCCTAGATATAATTAAAACTTCGTTCATAGGCCAAAAGGGAACGAATGACTAGCTTATTGGAACTTGTACATATTGTTGTATGAAGTCCATTATGTGTAGTCAAGAGCGATAAATTTCAACTTCATATGCTTTCTCCGAAAATTGGAGTGAATATATGAATATTTACTTAATAAGGATGAAGTATGAAACATTTGAAAGGTTCAAAGACTTTCAAGATGAAGTGCAAAATCATTGTAACAAGAATATAAATAGTTTATGATAAGATCATAAAGGAAGATATTTGAGTTACAAGTTTAGCATAATACCTTAGATTTAAGGAATCGTTCCGTGGATTTGTATTTCCCGAAATACCATAAGAGTATGGAGCGTTCGAGATATGTAATTAAACCTTGTTTGACTTGGTAAGATCAAAGGTGTAATTCATGAAACTGCCATTATATTTTAAATATTAAAAGCTTTAGAGACTACCGTTTTTCCCACTGAAAAGAGCTCCATCATAATCCGTTGAAATGACACCATATAAAGTTATGGTTTGGGATAAAACCCAAGTTGTCATTTCTTAAACATTGGTATGCTATGCATTAGAAAGATGTTTGCAACCAAAGTCGGATGAACCTATCTTTGTATGTTATTTCGAATAACTGTTAAGAATTCCTCCATAACATCGGAGACAAAAGTGTTTGTCGCTTAGAACATCAAGTTTCTTTGAGAAGGAATTTTTCGTGAAAATATAAGTGAAAGGACAATAGAAATTTGATAAGGTTAAAAGAACCTTAGCTATATGTGCAAAGTTGCGCAGCGCCGAAAAGTGTTCCGGAGGCAGCAACAATGCTCATGGCTCACGTGCCTCAAAGGTTGTGGTTACGGAGGTCAAAGTTTCTATTGAACCAAGTAGGTCGGGTAAACAATCAAATACCAAGATTTGAGGGTTGAATCATTATTTGAGAATAATGAACGGACTACATGCAAAGAAGCGATGATTGGCCCCGACTCCGTAAAATGGCTTGAAGCCATAAAATCCGTGATAGTTCCATACATGAGAAATCAAGATTTTAACTTGAAGGACCCTCGATAAAGGTGTAAGACCTTACAGTCGTGTTTGGATATATAAAGAAATAGACATGGATGTTTCACATCTATGAAATAGTCAACATGTTGGGAAAGAGTTCACAACAATGTTCAAAGGTTGACTATGACAAGATTTGATCATTCATAACGATATTTAGTCTAGACGGATTAATGTAGCAACCACTACATATAATTTTGTTATGTGGTAGTTGAATAAACAAAACAAGTTCTTCTAATAGAATTGTTACCTAGGAAGTGTGCATAACACGGTCCAAAGGGTTTTGTTATTTCAAAGGATGCTAAAAGCATATGCAAACTTCAATGGTTGAAGTGAGCATCGTGGAGTTGGAATCTTCACTATGATGAAACTGTTAAAAGAGTTTAATTTCATCGGAGACAATGAAGATGCTTGCATTTGCAAGAAATTAAGTGGGAGCGCTAAGACATATTTCTGATACATTATGTGGTAGACATATTGTTGATTGGAAATAATGTATCTTTTATTAACACATGTTAAGAATTTCATCCCGATGAAAGTCTTAGGCAAAACACAAATATTTGGCATCAATAGATGCTAATATGGTTGTGCCAAAAGTACATAGATAATGTATTGAATGAGTTCAATATAGAAACTACAAGAAAGGTTCTTGTCGCACAGAAAGGATTGAATGAGTTCAATATTGATGATATATTCAAGTGTATTGACACTTGGTAAGTGAAACAAAGATTCAAGTATAGATTGATACTTGATGTATGAAATCACAAAGAGTATTTATATCAATCATACTGTGATATGTACAAATCCAGATATGTCCTATGCTCTAAATGTTATGCTCATATACCAGAATGATTCATAAGATGATCATTGGACGATAGTAAGGATATTCTTATGATCTTTTTGAAGAAATAAGAATATATTATTTTGTAGAAGTGAAAAATAGATGGTTAGTACTACATTGGTACTAGTTTTGTCACAAAGTACAAATTAAGTTTATCTCAATCTAAACTAAGGGTGGCACAATATGATGGAAAGTAAGTTCCATAATGAATTTGGATGAGTTCCAAAGTTAAGACATTGTGACAGATACTACAACAAAAGGCTGAGTATAAGACTGCTATAATAGCAGCAAAAGAGGGCATTTGTGTCAAGTAGTTTGTGATCAAACTAGGTGTGGTTCATAGCGGGATAGTACTATGAAGATATATTGTATGACAATATTATCAACATGTTTTAACCCCAAAGAACTAAAGGTCTCACCAAAGGACCAAATTTATACAAAGCCATATCATTAGAGAATGAGTGATGCGTAGAGACGCAAAGACATGCAATTACACACAGACCTGGAAGTGTCAGATCAGGAGATCAGTTGATCACTAGCAATCGTGTACATACAACACCGGAAAGCCATAGGTGTTGAATACACAAAGGTTTGAAACTATATTATTGACTCTAGTGCAAGTGGGAGACTGTTGGAGATATGCCCAAGAGGCAATAATGAAGTGGTTATTATCATATCTTCATGCTTATGATAAATGTTTACATACCATGATATAATTGTATTAACCGGAAACATTAATACTTGTGTGATTTGTAAACATAAAAGAGTCCCTAGTAAAGCCTCTTGTTAAACTAGCTTGTTGGTTAATATATGATCATGGTTTCCTGATCATGAACATAGAGATGTTATTAACAATAGGGTCATATCATTAGTAGAATGATATGATGGACATACTCCTATAGTTAAGCGTAGCATAAAGATCAAGTTATTTGATATAGTTCATTTTCTATATGCTTTCTGATACATAGTAACCTAATTCCTTCGACCATGAGATCATGCTAATCACCATCACCGGAAGGATGCTTTGATGACATCAAACACCACACCGTAACTGGGTGGTTATAAAGGTGTCATTGAGTGTTCGGAAAGTATGGGTTGATGCACATGGATCAAGAGTGGGATTTGTCCATCCATATGAAGGATAGATATACTCTAGGCCCTCTCGGTGAAATGTCATCCAGTTAGCTTGCAAGCATGTGACTGGCTCACAAGGGATCACATATCATGGGAATGAGAAAAGAGTACTTATCAATAACGAGGTTGAACTAGGTATGCAGAGATACTGACGATCAAAACCTCGGATAAGTAAACTATCATGAGACAAAGGGAAATTGGTATCGTATGTAAGTGGTTCATTCGATCGCAAAGTAATCGTAGAAATATGTGGGAGCCATATGAATTTCCAGATTCCTCTATTGGTTATTGATCGGAGAAGTGTCTCGGTCATGTCCATGTAATTCACGAACCGTAGGGAGACACACTTAAGGATTCAATGTTGTTGAGTAGTTATGGAATGATGAGTAAGAGGCCGAATGTTTTTTTGGAGTCTCGGATGGGATCCGGGATATCACGAGGAGATCCGGAATGCTCCGGAGAATAAGATTCATATAAGGAAAGTCTTGTTTCGGAGTTCGGAAATGATTCCGGTGTTTTCACCAGGAATGTTCTAGAAGGGTCTAGAAGGTCCGACACTCCGGAGGGGAAGGGTACATGGATGTGTCATGACAATGTGGAATGGTTGCATCATGTACCAGGTCACTTGGCTGGGCAATATTATGAGAGAAATCAAATCCTAGTTTGAAAGTCAAACGCCAATTTGAAAAGTCAAATCTGAAGTTTACTTGGTGGAGGGAGAGTAGGAAACCTACTTAGGGAGGAAGTCCTACTCCCTCCACCCGCCGGCCAAGGAGGAGGAGTTGGAGGAGGACTCCCTCCTCCCAACCGCCTCCCTCCCACCTATATAAAGAGGGGTAGGGCTGCCCCCTACCCTCACACCTAAAAACCCTAGCCCTAAGTCGCCGACGCCACCACCTCCAAGTGCTGCCGCCGCCTAGGGTTCCTCCAACTCGCCGAGTTTGGGCTTCCCCAAGCCCTAGCCGCCGGCTACACCACCCCCCTTGGTGCCCTCTAAACCGTAGATCGCCAAGGCCTCTCTCATACTCCACCATACTCACTCCAGCTTAAGGCGAAGACCTGCGAGATCTCCCCTCTACTTCCGACACCACGCCGTCGTGCTGCCGGAATCACGAGGAGAGTGCTACAACCTCCGCTGCCTGCTGGAACAAGGGAGAGGAAGGTCTTCATCGAGTACCGAACGTGCGACCAACTGCGGAAGCGCTGACGGAACACAGCGCCAGAAGGATCATCTACGCGATCTTGAGATCGGAAGTGTACGACTACATCATCCACGAGAATCTGCTCTCGTTAACCGCTTTGGATCTTCGAGGGTTAGTACTCTATCGACTCGTTGCTGCAATCTAGTAAATAGATCTTAGCTTGTGTGTGTTCATGCGATAGAAATTTTTTGTTTTCCATGCTACGAACCCCTACACATACTACTCCACAATGTTGCCGACGGCGAGTTGATGGATGTTGCTAAGGGCAATATCATACAAATGGTGAACCGCACGATGCACAACAATGCAATGGACGATGCCGTGATGAGGGTCCGGATTGCTCGGGTGTTGCCAGGGTGCGAGTCGCACCGTGCGACAACATGGACCCCCCTTTCAACCTCAAGGAGCCGACGAACACAAGACCCTTTCAGAATGCCACGGCTGTCCCTTGAGATGGCCGAAGACTCAGATTCGTCATATGGGGCACATCGGCGCCACCTCGATCATCCGGCCACCACCTCGGAAGCCATCTATCATTGGCGCCACCTCGATCGTCCGACCACCACCTCGGAAGCTAGCTGTCACCAGCGCCACCTCGATCATCCGAACACCACCTCGAAGGCCAGCTATCATCATCACCAACACCAGTTCCCACCAACAACTGTTGGGAGTGTGTGGGCCGCCCCAAGGAGAAGCCGTCGCCCCCGCTACCACCATCACCACATGGTGGCAACAACGAAGATGATGAAGAATTTGTCAACATCGACGACTTCATCAACACCGGCGCCAACAAAGGATTGTGCATGCCTACTTTGGATGAAGAACCCTTCGTCGCTCGCGACAGTGAAGGTGGACGTCCCACTACATGAGCGCAATGTATGGTCTTCCGTGGTTTATCTCAAGAGACGCCACCGGCCGCCGATCAACAGGAGAAACCTATTGGATTCGTCTTTAGACCTGGCACACTCCAAAAGGCGGCCATTGAGCACTTAGCATCCCCAGTGGAGGAGCCTGCTCAAAAGATGAAGAAGCACAGGAAGAGAGGTAAGAAAGTCAAGAGCCAACCTCCTCAAAAGAGGATCCGGGCTAAGGATGACGTCGTACCAGCCCGCAAGGATGGCTTTCCCAGGATGCATATAGATGGTGAAGCGATACTGAATCCGGAGCTGCTTCGCCTTGCTCGTGGACAGATGATCGCTTTTAGTGATGGTATCAAGACACTAGAGGGCATGCTTCAAAAAGACAACAATCCAAATTACCCGGTTTTCACTATCAAGGTGCCATCGGACGTAGACTTCGTCCATGAAGCCCCTACGGATGTGTTCTTCATAGCGTACGAGGACGTCTTCAAGTTGTTTCTCTCGAAATAGCTGGACTATAACATGGTCCGCCTATTCGCGCTCAATCTGGCGATGAAGACCAAGAGAGAGCAAACCCCCTACATCCCGATAGTGGATCCCTACTACATGCGTGATAGCCAGTTGAGGGAAGGATCAGAGGCGCGTGCCAAGGCGACGGCGTACCTCGAGAATTTCATGGTGGACCACAAGTGGATGAACGCACTTCTTTTGCCTTTCTTTCCCGATTAAGTACACACACCCGCTAGCATTGGTAATTTAGGCTTTCTTATAGCTTTAATTCTTCCTTTTCCCTTTTCCAACATCCCGGTTAAATCGTGTCGTGCAGAGACAAATACTGCACACTCATCTCCATTTCGACAAAGTACTCGATAGCAATGAATTTTGACTCGGGGAGTAGGAATAAGAAAAAAGACTACACCAGAATAAGGGGTGTTCTGAATGATGCTCTCGAGGGCTACGCTAGAAAGGGATGCCCCTTCGTCAGGAGGGTGAATGTTTCAAGGATGATAAACATGTGTCCAAGCACGTGCTCGAGTTCCCCTGTGTCAAGGAGCCGGCTATTGGCAGCGCTAAGGTGGCCTTCTATGTCATGCATCACCTTAAAGGGTTTGTCAGGGATTTCCAGAACCTAACTATACCATCTAGTCTCCAAGCATGGGCCGAAAATTTGGCGCAAAGCAATGATGATGATCTTAGAGAAGACTTCCATCGCATCGAAGTTAAGTTCTCGCAAATCATCGTGGAAGATGTTAACACAAGGGGAGGGGTCCTAATACACAACAGAGGGTTGACTAAGAGGGATATTGAAAATATTCTTCGTAAGCAAGGTGACAACATGACGTGGATGACGAAGGATGTCTATCTACCGTTCCTAAAGCCAAGCGTTAGCAGTTCTCAGCAATGATCGATGTGTGCGCCTAGAATTATCATAGATGTCTGTGTGTAGTGTTGTGTCACAAACTATACTACTGTGGTTGTATGTTGTAAACTTCACTATTCTGGTCGTTGTCGTCGAACTTCTATGATGGTGATCGATGTGCTATCTTTTATGTTTACTGAACTTTTACTTTAGTTTATGTGAACATATATGCATGTGAACCAATTTAGTTCTTTTTGTTGCATGATTTACTAATATGCCTTATCTATAGAGATGACGAAGTGGTACGTGGTGTACAAGGGTTGGGTTCCAGGAGTCTACGATGAGTGGGAGGACTATCAGAAATAGGTGAACAAGTTTAGCGGCAATAGCCACAAAGGATACGCGACTCGAGAGGAGGCGGTAGAAAAGTGGAGGAATCACCTATGGAAGGAGAACCGGATGAAGATATTGCTAGTGATATTGCTCTTGCTCACCATCATCACATCTGTATTATGTTTAATTCTAGTGTAGGCGGTGACCACTTCATTTGTAATGTGAGATGGTGAACTTTTTACCAAACACTTGTATAAATATTCACCACATGTCACTTGTATTGTAAAATGATGACCACTTGTCTACCTCGATCGGGCTCTAAGTAGTGTGATGGAACTATATTCGTGTTTGTATTATGTTTGTTTTCATATACTAAGTGAAATATACCGTTTCTACTACTATGTTTATAATACTTGTATAATACGTGTATAATACCTGTACAACACCTGATTATGGATTAGTATTGTTTTTTTAATACCTGAAATACACACCAGTGGCGCATCCCTTTTAACTTCTGTGGAGCATACAACTTCAGTGGAGCATTTGCCATAATGCACCACTGAATATCGTCCGGTGGCGCATCGGGCGGAATGCACCACATAAGTATCATGACTTCTATGGCGCATTTCGAAATGCGTCACATAAGTTCTCATCAGTGGCGACGTAATAGTGGCGCATCTGATATGTGCCACAGAAGGCCAAAAAGGATGTGCTACTGATTAAGGTTTTCCTAGTAGTGTAAGTTACTTGTGGTTTCTCGGAGGTTCAGTGTGACACCCCCGGGATCAGGGCTAAACAAATCCGAGACCTCCGTCTGACATAAGCTTAACCTTGAGCTCGAGAATATCCAGTGAAGAATCGGTAACACAACAGTAAACTTACGACACAAAAATTTATTACACCAAGCTCATAACTAAGCAGAGAACCAAATTATTAGAAGAAGAGGTCACTGACCACAAACAACAAACAACGGAAGGAAAATTATGCTATTAAGTATATCAAACTTAACAAATGGACTAAGAGGCCTGAAGCATAACGATGACGTCCCAGCCCATAGATTCCAGGCTGCCGGCCCGGAACCCCAAACTATTCGTCGGTGTCGATGTCATACGGAACTCGTCTTCAGGGGAACACTTACTCTGCTACAAAAATATCAACAAAGCAAGGGTAAGTACAGGGTGTACCCCGCAAGAATTATGGCTAGTGGAGTTGTTTTTCATAAAGCCATCTTTGTTTATAAAACAAGAGAGAGAAGAAGCTCGTCTAATCAGATCATTTTAAAAGGGGATAAAAGAGCGACATCTCCGAAGTATTGATCATCATATTTTGATATCCACCAAATCATCATCATCTGAACCTCATCTAGGATCACCCCCTCATACCCATGAGGAAGCATCCTTAAGCACACGTTGTTCTACCAAGTTTTACGATTAGGTTCAAGTTCTCTATGATCATCACGTCCGTTCCCAAGTCGTCCATAACCGCAGACACGACTTTCTGAAAGATTAATACCCTGCAGGGGTGTACAACTTTACCTCCATGTACTAACCTTCTCTTAATGCCACAATGATTAGCCCTGTTCCTTGGAAGGCTGACAGAGGGTGGTTAGACATGACCTTTACCTTGCTTTCACCAAGACCATGAGTCATGCCCTAAGGATGGTTCCACCGTAACGGGTCAAGCCCAAAGTTGGTCCTTAAAGATGTGAGGAGAGGTTAGTTCACCAGGGGCTCCATCGACCCCAAGCAACCCGGTCCACGCTTCCCTACCTGTTATGAATGCACCTCCTTCACCACCTTCGAGAAGATCCAGAATGCATGTAGAATGGAACACCTGAACTATGTGAATCATGGAATATACTAGGCAAGTTAGTTACTCGTGAGGTTTTCCAGGCCCCGTGTGGTTGTACGCTCATCTTGGTTCAAGAGGCAAGAACATTGGGTCCTAGTGGTGGCGAGCATGGGACTAGAAAACCCACATACCACCGTGGCCTCCCATACAAGCCTTAGCATGTTTAAACTCACATCACCTCTGATCTCATCTCATCATGTTCTCCTATCATACTAGATTCTCTGCATCTGATACATCATCTGGATGAACCAACACTGACATCTATGCTTGGCTAAGCAGGACACAAATAAAAGCTCTAGTAGTGCACAAAAGCAAAACCTAGTTATCCTAGGAGCAGTGGAGCAGGTAATATGATCTCAAAGGGAGTAATGCATAACAAATAGCATACTTTATATTTCGATAAAAGACCGTAGTAGAATCGTATGCATCATGGCAAGAATTGAAATGATTTTGGAATCATAGGTTTATATCATGGTGGGGCTATGCTTGCCTTTGCAAGTTGATAACAGATAAATAGATCTTCGGAATCCTTGTACTTGACTTGGTTATAGTTGGTCAAGTATTTTTCATCGATATTCTATGGTCTTGATCTTGGTCTTCAATCTCGATCTCGATCTCGATATTGTATTCTACCGAGGAAGAACCAAATCCCAGAAAGAAAGGGAAACAATCAACACATGGCATCGATGCAATGCTCAAACAAGAATGATGATATGACAAGTTAAAATTATATTGAAAAGTAACCCTAAGGCATGCTCGACAATTTAATCGGGGTTCCGAGGGTTGCAAACCCTAACTCGAAAGAACTCCAGATACACATGAGAGGGGTTGGTTTTGTTCTGTAATTAAACTTGTCTTGAAAGTTATTGAACAATGCATTATTATATCTCTAATAGATAGTTTTCATTTTTCTGAACATTTTGATATATTATACATATTTTTCTGACTTATAAATATTAAGTTATTGATTTTACCAGATTATTCATTTCCAGAAATTATTTTAAAATATTTATGACCTCAAGCTGACGTCACCACAGGATCTGGGGCTTTTCTCATTGGGGCTGAGGCTACCCACACTGACTGACCAGTGGGGCCGAGGCCACATCATCAGCCACGCAAGCAAATGGGACAGGGGCTGGTTTGACCGGGCTGACCGTGCGCGTGCTGGCGTCATGGTGATGTCAACGCGACATCACGCCGGCGGTGACCTGCAGGACTGTGATGGGGCCGGCGACTGCGTGCGCGTAGGACTGTGAGAGCTAGGGCGTACGAACGAGAGCTTCACGGTGAACCTAAAAAGAACGACGCCTCTGCGGGGTGGTCACCGGAGACGTGGCTACGGCGAGCGGCGGGGGAGGAGCTCGCAAACGAACATCGCGAGGCGTCTACAGAGAGCTAACAGGAAAACGGAGGGTGCCATGAGCACCAGAAGCTGACCCTAAGCGTGATGGAGGGCTCGGGGAATACAGACAAGGTCGAGAGCGACGACTATGTCGACAGCGGCGGTCGTCGATGACGAGGAAGATCCCATTGATGGCAACGACTGAAGGTACCCTTCTTAGATTCATTTTGTGGGGAGGTAGAGGGAAGCGAGGCGGAGCTCGTGGCGGTCTTATATAGGCGAGGGGAGGCCGGAGGAGATATCTATCTCGAGGCCATGGCAGCTAGGGTTCAGCCTCGAAGGAACGAGAGAGAGAGAGAGAGAGAGAGAGAGAGAGAGAGAGAGAGAGAGAGAGAGAGAGAGAGAGAGAGAGAGAGAGAGAGATGCACTGGGGAAGAGTGAGAGGTCGAGGAGAAGAGGAACACGATGCGTGGCGATCTTATCTCCACTCAAGGCGGTGGTGGGCATCGCGGCACAGGGCGCGCATCACGGCAGCGGTAGACGGTGTCGACGATGACACAGAGCTTCTTGCGGGAGCGAGGAAGAAGACTGCGAAGCGGTAGGCGGGCCGGTCGGGCCAGATGGGCCGCAACTACTACTAAGCGCTGCGTGCGTGCAAGCAGGAAGGAGAGGGAGAGATGGGCTACGACCTAGGTTCTGGTATGGATCTGTTTTTTATTAGAGAACCCTTTTTCCTTTTCCTGTTTTGCATTTTTCTTTGTAATTTCAATTTCAAACTGTTTTGATCCATTTCAAAAATTACCAGAGGTTTTATAAAACTATATAAAATAGTGTGGGGGCCTTCTAGTCCATTTGGGCTCCAATATTTTGGTATTTTTCCAAAATATTTAAAACCATTTGAATTTCTTTAAGAGAGAGAGAGAGAGGAAACTAGGGTTTTAGGGATTTGTTGCTTTCTTTTCTTTGCATGCATTAATAAGAGATGATGCTTATGATGCACAAATAAACCCTAGTTTAGGTTTAACTAAACTCGGGAGTTACATTCAGGGCAATATTATGCACCCCCTCCATAGTCCCTCCAAGTTCCTGGAATTCTTGATATGTAGCGAACCGGTTTGGTGGCTGCTCCTCTTGATAAGGAACTTCTTGCTCCTCTTCTTGGTCCTCATCCTCCTCTAGAATCTCCTCCTTGGGTTTATGTTGTTCAACCTGCACATCATATAGCAAATGTCCCTCCTCGATAGAGAAGAGACAATTAGGCAAAGGAGTAGGGTAGAGACGCCAAGTGATACGCCCAATTTGCATCACCTTTCTATGTCATAATTCACCTCTATTCATTGATATTTTTCTTATTATGAGGTATTACTTATGGCCTTTTTCATCTATTTATGCATGTTGGATAATTCCTAGAGGATGGACTGCCGGAGTCTGGATTCTGATGGAAAAGAAGGCGTTTCGGTGCAATTTCACGAGGATCAGAAAAATATGGAAACATATTATTTTACTAGAAGACGAAGGAAGCCAAAAGGAGGGACATAGTTGGGCCTCAGGGGGCCCACACCCCCTAGGCTCGGGCCCACCTGACCCCACGCCTAGAGAACGTGTGGCCCACCTGCCCGGCCTCAAACTCCTCCCCTTCGCCTATATCTTCCCTATGGAACCCTAATACCAGGGGAGCGACCACAGATAGATTTCCGCCGCCTCTAGGGGGAGTTGTTTTGCATAAAGCTATCTTTGTTTATAAAACAAGAGAGAGAAGAAGCTCGTCTAATCAGATCATTTTAATAGGGGATAAGAGAGCGACATCTCCGAAGTATTGATCATCATATTTTGATATCCACCAAATCATCATCATCTGAACCTCATCTAGGATCACCCCCTCATACCCATGAGGAAGCATCCTTAAGCACACGTTGTTCTACCAAGTTTTACGATTAGGTTCAAGTTCTCTATGATCATCACGTCCGTTCCCAAGTCGTCCATAACCGCAGACACGACTTTCTGAAAGATTAATACCCTGCAGGGGTGTACAACTTTACCTCCATGTACTAACCTTCTCTTAATGCCACAATGATTAGTCCTGTTCCTTGGAAGGCTGACAGAGGGTGGTTAGACATGACCTTTACCTTGCTTTCACCAAGACCATGAGTCATGCCCTAAGGATGGTTCCACCGTAACGGGTCAAGCCCAAAGTTGGTCCTTAAAGATGTGAGGAGAGGTTAGTTCACCAGGGGCTCCATCGACCCCAAGCAACCCGGTCCATGCTTCCCTACCTGTTATGAATGCACCTCCTTCACCACCTTCGAGAAGATCCAGAATGCATGTAGAATGGAACACCTGAACTATGTGAATCATGGAATCTACTAGGCAAGTTAGTCACTCGTGAGGTTTTCCAGGCCCCGTGTGGTTGTACGCTCATCTTGGTTCAAGAGGCAAGAACATTGGGTCCTAGTGGTGGCTAGCATGGGACTAGAAAACCCACATACCACCGTGGCCTCCCATACAAGCCTTAGCATGTTTAAACTCACATCACCTCTGATCTCATCTCATCATGTTCTCCTATCATACTAGATTCTCTGCATCTGATACATCATCTGGATGAACCAACACTGACAGCTATGCTTGGCTAAGCAGGACACAAATAAAAGCTCTAGCAGTGCACAAAAGCAAAACCTAGTTATCCTAGGAGCAGTGGAGCAGGTAATATGATCTCAAAGGGAGTAATGCATAACAAATAGCATACTTT
Organism: Avena sativa; assembly: GCA_916181665.1. NCBI lineage: Eukaryota > Viridiplantae > Streptophyta > Magnoliopsida > Poales > Poaceae > Avena > Avena sativa. The sequence goes on along the minus strand of OV702279.1, from coordinate 46,336,192 downwards.
ATATTTCGATAAAAGACCGTAGTAGAATCGTATGCATCATGGCAAGAATTGAAATGATTTTGGAATCATAGGTTTATATCATGGTGGGGCTATGCTTGCCTTTGCAAGTTGATAACAGATAAATAGATCTTCGGAATCCTTGTACTTGACTTGGTTATAGTTGGTCAAGTATTTTTCATCGATATTCTATGGTCTTGATCTTGGTCTTCAATCTCGATCTCGATCTCGATATTGTATTCTATCGAGGAAGAACCAAATCCCAGAAAGAAAGGGAAACAATCAACACATGGCATCGATGCAATGCTCAAACAAGAATGATGATATGACAAGTTAAAATTATATTGAAAAGTAACCCTAAGGCATGCTCGACAATTTAATCGGGGTTCCGAAGGTTGCAAACCCTAACTCGAAAGAACTCCAGATACACATGAGAGGGGTTGGTTTTGTTCTGTAATTAAACTTGTCTTGAAAGTTATTGAACAATGCATTATTATATCTCTAATAGATAGTTTTCATTTTTCTGAACATTTTGATATATTATACATATTTTTCTGACTTATAAATATTAAGTTATTGATTTTACAAGATTATTCATTTCAAGAAATTATTTTAAAACATTTATGACCTCAAGCTGACGTCACCACAGGATCTGGGGCTTTTCTCATTGGGGCTGAGGCTACCCACACTGACTGACCAGTGGGGCCGAGGCCACATCATCAGCCACGCAAGCAAATGGGACAGGGGCTGGTTTGACCGGGCTGACCGTGCGCGTGCTGGCGTCATGGTGATGTCAGCGCGACATCACGCCGGCGGTGACCTGCAGGACTGTGATGGGGCCGGCGACTGCGTGCGCGTAGGACTGTGAGAGCTAGGGCGTACGAACGAGAGCTTCACGGTGAACCTAAAAAGAGCGACGCCTCTGCGGGGTGGTCACCGGAGACGTGACTACGGCGAGCGGCAGGGGAGGAGCTCGCAAACGAACATCGCGAGGCGTCTACAGAGAGCTAACAGGAAAACGGAGGGTGCCATGAGCACCACAAGCTGACCCTAAGCGTGATGGAGGGCTCGGGGAATACAGACAAGGTCGAGAGCGACGACTATGTCGACAGCGGCGGTCGTCGATGATGAGGAAGATCCCATTGATGGCAACGACTGAAGGTACCCTTCTTAGATTCATTTTGTGGGGAGGTAGAAGGAAGCGAGGCGGAGCTCGTGGCGGTCTTATATAGGCGAGGGGAGGCCGGAGGAGATATCTATCTCGAGGCCATGGCAGCTAGGGTTCAGCCTCGAAGGAACGAGAGAGAGAGAGAGAGAGAGAGAGAGAGAGAGAGAGAGAGAGAGAGAGAGAGAGAGAGAGAGAGAGAGAGAGAGAGATGCACTGGGGAAGAGTGAGAGGTCGAGGAGAAGAGGAACACGATGCGGGGCGATCTTATCTCCACTCAAGGCGGTGGTGGGCATCGCGGCACGGGGGGCGCATCACGGCAGCGGCAGACGGTGTCGACGATGACACAGAGCTTCTTGCGGGAGCGAGGAAGAAGACTGCGAAGCGGTAGGCGGGCCGGTCGGGCCAGATGGGCCGCAACTACTACTAAGCGCTGCGTGCGTGCAAGCAGGAAGGAGAGGGAGAGATGGGCTACGACCTAGGTTCTGGTATGGATCTATTTTTTATTAGAGAACCCTTTTTCCTTTTCCTGTTTTGCATTTTTCTTTGTAATTTCAATTTCAAACTGTTTTGATCCATTTCAAAAATTACCAGAGGTTTTATAAAACTATATAAAATAGTGTGGGGCCCTTCTAGTCCATTTGGGCTCCAATATTTTGGTATTTTTCCAAAATATTTAAAACCATTTGAATTTCTTTAAGAGAGAGAGAGAGGAAACTAGGGTTTTAGGGATTTGTTGCTTTCTTTTCTTTGCATGCATTAATAAGAGATGATGCTTATGATGCACAAATAAACCCTAGTTTAGGTTTAACTAAACTCGGGAGTTACATTCAGGGCAATATTATGCACCCCCTCCATAGTCCCTCCAAGTTCCTGGAATTCTTGATATGTAGCGAACCGGTTTGGTGGCTGCTCCTCTTGATAAGGAACTTCTTGCTCCTCTTCTTGGTCCTCATCCTCCTCTAGAATCTCCTCCTTGGGTTTATGTTGTTCAACCTGCACATCATATAGCAAATGTCCCTCCTCGATAGAGAAGAGACAATTAGGCAAAGGAGTAGGGTAGAGACGCCAAGTGATACGCCCAATTTGCATCACCTTTCTATGTCATAATTCACCTCTATTCATTGATATTTTTCTTATTATGAGGTATTACTTATGGCCTTTTTCATCTATTTATGCATGTTGGATAATTCCTAGAGGATGGACTGCCGGAGTCTGGATTCTGATGGAAAAGAAGGCGTTTCGGTGCAATTTCACGAGGATCAGAAAAATATGGAAACATATTATTTTACTAGAAGACGAAGGAAGCCAAAAGGAGGGACAGAGTTGGGCCTCAGGGGGCCCACACCCCCTAGGCTCGGGCCCACCTGACCCCACGCCTAGAGAACGTGTGGCCCACCTGCCCGGCCTCAAACTCCTCCCCTTCGCCTATATCTTCCCTATGGAACCCTAATACCAGGGGAGCGACCACAGATAGATTTCCGCCGCCTCTATTGGGAGTTGTTTTGCATAAAGCTATCTTTGTTTATAAAACAAGAGAGAGAAGAAGCTCGTCTAATCAGATCATTTTAATAGGGGATAAGAGAGCGACATCTCCGAAGTATTGATCATCATATTTTGATATCCACCAAATCATCATCATCTGAACCTCATCTAGGATCACCCCCTCATACCCATGAGGAAGCATCCTTAAGCACACGTTGTTCTACCAAGTTTTACGATTAGGTTCAAGTTCTCTATGATCATCACGTCCGTTCCCAAGTCGTCCATAACCGCAGACACGACTTTCTGAAAGATTAATACCCTGCAGGGGTGTACAACTTTACCTCCACGTACTAACCTTCTCTTAATGCCACAATGATTAGACCTGTTCCATGGAAGGCCGATAGAGGGTGGTTAGACATGACCTTTACCTTGCTTTCACCAATACCATGAGTCACGCCCTAAGGATGGTTCCACTGTAACGTGTCAAGCCCAAAGCTGGTCCTTAAAGATGTGAGGAGAGGTTAGTTCACTAGGGGCTCCATCGACCCCAAGCAACCCGGTCCACGCTTCCCTACCTGTTATGAATGCACCTCCTTCACCACCTTCGAGAAGATCCAGAATGCATGTAGAATGGAACACCTGAACTATGTGACTCATGGAATCTACTAGGCAAGTTAGTCACTCGTGAGGTTTTCCAGGCCCTGTGTGGTTGTACGCTCATCTTGGTTCAAGAGGCAAGAACATCGGGTCCTAGTGGTGGCGAGCATGGGACTAGAAAACCCACATCCCACCGTGGCCTCCGATACAAGCCTTAGCATGTTTAAACTCACATCACCTCTGATCTCATCTCATCACGTTCTCCTATCATACTAGATTCTCTGCATCTGATACATCATCTGGATGAACCAACACTGACAGCTATGCTTGGCTAAGCAGGACACAAATAAAAGCTCTAGCAGTGCACACAAGCAAAACCTAGTTATGCTAGGAGCAGTGGACCAGGTAATATGAGCTCAAAGGGAGTAATGCATAACAAATAGCATACTTTATATTTCGATAAAAGACCGTAGTAGCATCGTATGCATCATGGCAAGAATTGAAATGCTTTTGGAATCATAGGTTTATATCATGGTGGGGCTATGCTTGCCTTTGCAAGTTGATAACAGATAAATAGATCTTCGGAATCCTTGTACTTGACTTGGTTATAGTTGGTCAAGTATTTTTCATCGATATTCTATGGTCTTGATCTTGGTCTTCAATCTCGATCTCGATCTCGATATTGTATTCTACCGAGGAAGAACCAAATCCCAGAAAGAAAGGGAAACAATCAACACATGGCATCGATGCAATGCTCAAACAAGAATGATGATATGACAAGTTAAAATTATATTGAAAAGTAACCCTAAGGCATGCTCGACAATTTAATAGGGGTTCTGAGGGTTGCAAACCCTAACTCGAAAGAACTCCAGATACACATGAGAGGGGTTGGTTTTGTTCTATAATTAAACTTGTCTTGAAAGTTATTGAACAATGCATGATTATATCTCTAATAGATAGTTTTCATTTTTCTGAACATTTTGATATATTATACATATTTTTCTGACTTATAAATATTAAGTTATTGATTTTACAAGATTATTCATTTCCAGAAATTATTTTAAAACATTTATGACCTCAAGATGACGTCACCACAGGATCTGGGGCTTTTCTTATTGGGGCTGAGGCTACCCATACTGACTGACCAGTGGGGCCGAGGCCACGTCATCAGCCACGCAAGCAAATGGGACCGGGGCTGGTTTGACCGGGCTGACCGTGCGCGTGCTGGCGTCATGGTGATGTCAGCGCGACATCACGCCGGCGGTGACCTGTAGGACTGTGATGGGGCCGGCGACTGCGTGCGCGTAGGACTGTGAGAGATAGGGCGTACGAACGAGAGCTTCACGGTGAACCTAAAAAGAGCGACGCCTCTTCGGGGTGGTCACCAGAGACGTGGCTACGGCGAGCGGCTGGGGAGGAGCTCGCAGACGAACATCGCGAGGCATCTACAGAGAGCTAACAGGAAAATGGTGGGTGCCATGAGCACCAGAAGCTCACCCTAAGCGTGATGGAGGGCTCGGGGAATACAGACGAGGTCGAGAGTGATGACGATGTCGACAGTGGCGGTCATCGATGACGAGGAAGATCCCATTGATGGCAATGACTGAAGGCACCCTTCTTCGATTCATTTTGTGGGGAGGTAGAGGGCAGCGAGGCGGAGCTCGTGGCGGTCTTAGATAGGCGAGGGGAGGCCTGAGGAGAGATCTATCTCGAGGCCATGGCAGCTAGGGTTCAACCTCGAAGGAACGAGAGAGAGAGAGATGCACTAGGGAAGAGTGAGAGGTCGAGGAGAAGAGGAACACGACGCGGGGCGATCTTATATCCACTCAAGGCGGTGGCGGGCATCGCGGCACGGGGCGCGCATCACGGCAGTGGCAGACGGCGTCGACGATGACACAGAGCTTCTTGCAGGAGCGAGGAAGAAGACTGCGAAGCGGTACGCGGGCCGGTCGGGCCAGATGGGCCGCAACTACTACTAAGCGCTGCGTGCGTGCAAGCAGGAAGGAGAGGGAGAGATGGGCTACGACCTAGGTTCTGGTATGGATCTATTTTTTATTAGAGAACCCTTTTTCCTTTTCCTGTTTTGCATTTTTCTTTGTAATTTCAATTTCAAACTGTTTTGATCCATTTCAAAAATTACCAGAGGTTTTATAAAACTATATAAAATAGTGTGGGGCCCTTCTAGTCCATTTGGGCTCCAATATTTTGGTAATTTTGCAAAATATTTAAAACCATTTGAATTGCTTTCAGAGAGAGAGAGAGGAAACTAGGGTTTTAGGGATTTGTTGCTTTCTTTTCTTTGCATGCATTAATAAGAGATGATGCTTATGATTCACAAATAAACCCTAGTTTAGGTTTAACTAAACTGGGGAGTTACATTCAGGGCGAGATTATGCACCCCCTCCATAGTCCCTCCAAGTTCCTGGAATTCTTGATATGTAGCGAACCTGTTTGGTGGCTGCTCCTCTTGATAAGGAACTTCTTGCTCCTCTTCTTGGTCCTCATCCTCCTCTAGAATCTCCTCCTTGGGTTGATGTTGTTCAACCTGCACATCATATAGCAAATGTCCCTCCTCGATAGAGAAGAGACCATTAGGCAAAGGAGTAGGGTAGAGACGCCCAGTGATACGCCCAATTTTCATCACCTTTCTATGTCATAATTCACCTCTATTCATCGATATTTGTCTTATTATGAGGTATTACTTATGGCCTTTTTCATCTGTTTATGCATGTTGGATAATTCCTGGAGGATGGACTGCCGGAGTCTGGATTCTGATGGAAAAGAAGGTGTTTTGGTGCAATTTCACGAGGATCAGAAAAATATGGGAACATATTATTTTACTAGAAGACGAAGGAAGCCAAAAGGAGGGACAGAGTTGGGCCTCAGGGGGCCCACACCCCCTAGGCGCGCGCCCACCTGACCCCGTGCCTAGGGAAGGTGTGGCCCACCTGCCCGGCCTCAAACTCCTCCCCTTCGCCTATATCTTCCCTATGGAACCCTAATACTAGGGGAGCGACCACAGATAGATTTCCGCCGCCTCTAGGGGGGGGGCGGAAAACACCAAGAGAGAAAAGATATCTCCGGCAGACAGATTTCTGCCAGGGGAATTCCTTTCCCGAAGAGGGGATACCGTCGCCATCAACACCGTCATCAAGCTAGGCTTCATCGGGATCATCATCATCCACACCATCATCTCCACCAGCACCATCACTCCGTCCCGCTGTAACAATGGTGTTGGATATTTCTTTCGTTCATTTGGGGAAAGTTTCCGGTGTTGATTACTATTGTAGTTGATGCTTGTGAGTGGAACCATTGGATTATTTTTAATGTTCAGATTGTTATCCATTATCATATCATCTTTGATCTTGATCCATATGATGTCTTGTGAGTAGTTCGTTTAGTTCTTGAGGACATGGGAGAAGTCATGTTATTAGTAGTGAATCTGTGATGAGTTATTATTCAATGGTTTAGTATTTATTTTGTGGTGCTATTCTTCTAGTGGTGTCATGTGAACATCGACTACATGACACTTCACCATTTATGGGCCTAGGAGAATGCATTGTGTATTTGGCTACTAATCGTGGGGTTGCCGGAGTGACAGAAACCTGAACCCCCGTTAGGACCTTTGCACGAATGAGCGTAGGATCTCAGAGTTGGAGGTTGTGGTTAGATTTATATCTTAATTTCTTTCCTGTAGTTATGGATGTTTGCAGGGGGTTAAATCACAAGTATGTATTAGTCCTAGGAAGGGCGGTATGTTAGCACAGGTTTAAACACACAACACTTACAAACACTAGAGAAGAGTACTCAGCTATTTGAAGCGAAAGCACTTGACAAAATTCCCATGTGTCCTCGAGAATGTTTGGTCCTTATAAGTATCTCACCGTCTTGTCCTTCGCTAAGAAAGGATTGGGACACTTGCTCTGTTTGTTCGTTGTCTTTATTACTTGCTTTGTTTTGTTGCCTTATTAGAAAACCACTAAAAATCCGTTTGCTAAGTATTCACAGGGATTTCCTGCTCCATACCACTGTTCAGCACCTTCTGCTCCTCGTTGGGATCGACACTCCTATTTATCGAAAGTACTACAATACACCCCCTATACTTGTGGGTCATCAAGACTATTTTCTGGCGCAGTTGCCGAGGAGTGAAGCGCTATTGAGGAGTGGAACTGGTAAAAGAAACATTTACCGTGAGTATTGCTTTTGTTACTGCTTGTTACTTTGTTTCCATTATGGATAACCCACTTGGTTTTCTGTTTGGGAAAACTACTACCGCTGCTAGGGTAGTAGATGAACCACCACCTGTTGAGATAGATCCTTTTAAGATACCTACGAGTATTGATAATCGTGTTATGGATAATTATTATTTTGGGAATGGAATTGTCCATTCCGGTGATCACTTGCTTTTTATCCATGAATTATGCGGGTTGTTTAAGTGTGCATGTATCACAACTGAACAGGTGAAGAAGAAGTTACTCTCCTTATTCTTGAAAGGGAGAGATGAGGCATGGTATAAGCTGCTTGAGAATGGACAATCCATGGAATGGGAGGAGATGGCATCTCTCTTATACTCTAAATTATATCCTCCCAGTGAAATACATGAGGATAGAAGTCTTATATATAACTTTTTTCCTCTTGATGGAGAGAGTACAACTCAAGCTTGGGGGAGATTGAAGCTACTAATGCTTAAATGTCCTATTCTTGAACTCCCTAACAATATTATTCTCAATAACTTTTATGCTAGGCTTTCTCTTCATGATAAAGATTTACTAGATGCTTCTTGTTCTGGATCATTCACAAGTATGAAGGAAGAAGCTAAATGGGATCTCTTAGATCGTATTCAAGATAATACTAAGGCTTGGGAGAATGATAAAGGAAGAAAGTCAGGTATAAACTATGATTATGAATGCATTAAATATTTTATGGTAACTGATAACTTCCGTGATATTAGCAATAAGTTTGGCCTTGATCCTCAAGTCCTTGCAAAATGTTTTAATGCTTTTGCCTCTTATATTGAGATTCCTAAGAAAGAGTGGGACAGGTACCATGCTCCTTATAAAGACATTGTTACCCACGTTCCTGCCAGTATAGAGGTTTGTACTATTGATCCTATTTTGCTTGAACCTTATGTTGAGAATATCCATTTTCCCTCCAAGGTAAGGGAACACTCTATTATTGCCAATGTGATTAGAAAAAGCGCAAAGAAAACTGTTGGGTCCGATGAGCTTATTGATATCGAGCCTGTGGTAGCTATTGTGAAGGATCTTCTCACTAGAAACATAGAGGATGAGCATATTGTCTTCTGTGAAGATGCCACTAATATTATTTCTCATCCTAAGAAGGTTAGAAAAGCTAGTGTTCCGGTGCTTTCTGTTAAAATTGGCAGTCATAACTACTATGGTTTATGTGATATTGGTGCTAGTTCTAGTGTTATTCCTTATGAGCTTTACAGGGAAATTATGCATGAGATTGGTCCTTGTGAGCTTGAGGACATTGATGTGGTTATTCACCTTGCTAATAGAGAGCAAGTTTGCCCCATTGGTATTGTAAGAGATGTGGAGGTCCTTTGTGGTAAGATTAAATATCCTGCTGATTTTCTAGTACTTGGTAAAGAAGCTAGTAAAACCTATCCTATCATCTTTGGTAGACCCTTCCTTAATAATTGTGGGGCTATCATAGATTGTAGGAAGGAAAAAGTTTTGACTAAGTTTGCCGGAGAATCTTATGAGTTTAATTTTTCCAAAATTTCCAAAACTCCTTATGAAAATGAATTACCTAATGAGAATTTCAGGGTTGAACAACTGTCAGCTATTTCTCTTGCTCCTAACAATGCTTTGCAGCAGTTCGTGGAAGACCATGAAAGTGATGTCTTCATGAAGGAAAGAAATGAGATTGACGAAGTTTTTCTTCGTTAGCTGGAACAGCTTAAGCATAATCTACCTGTGTAAGATTTGGGTACAACACTACCACCTAAAGGGGATCCTATTTTTGAATTAAAACCTTTACCTAATGATCTTAAATATGTTTATCTTGATGATAAGAAGATATATCCTGTTATTATTAGTTCTAAACTTTCAAGGAAGGAAGAAGAAAGGTTATTGGAGGTATTGAAGAAGCACCGAGGAGCTATGGGTTATACTCTTGATGATTTAAAAGGAATTTCTCCCACTATATGTCAGCATGCTATTAATATTGAGCCTGATGCAAAACCAGTTGTTGAGCGCACCAACGCCATCTAAATCCTAAGATGAAGGATGTGGTAAGAAATGAGGTACTAAAACTCCTTGATGGTGGTATTATTTATCCTATTGCTGATAGTCAATGGGTTAGCCCTGTTCATTGTGTTCCCAAGAAAGGGGAATAATTGTTGTTCCCAATGAGGATGATGAGCTTATACCCCAAAGAGTAGTGGTTGGGTATAGAATGTGCATTGATTTTAGAAAGATTAATAAAGTTACTAAGAAATATCATTATCCTTTGCCCTTTATTGATCAAATGCTTGAGAGGCTATCCAAAAAGACTCACTTTTGCTTTCTTGATGGTTATTTTGGGTTTTCTCAAATCGCTGTGAAAGAACAAGACCAAGAGAAAACCACTTTCACTTGTCCTTATGGAACTTATGCTTATAGGCGTATGCCTTTTGGTTTATGTAATGCTCCTGCTACCTTTCAAAGATGTATGTCTGCTACCTTTCATGGTTTTTGTGAAAAAATTGTGGAGGTTTTCATGGATGATTTTTCCGTCTATGGAACTTCTTTTGATAACTGTTTGCACAACCTTGATAAAGTTTTGCAGAGATGTGAAGAAACCAACCTTGTTCTTAACTGGGAGAAATGCCATTTCATGGTTAATGAAGGAATTGTTCTTGGACATAAGATCTCTGAAAGAGGCATTGAAGTTGACGGAGCCAAAATTGAAGCAACTGAGAAGATGCCTTGTCCTAGAGATATCAAAGGTATTTGTAGTGTCCTTGGTCATGCTGGTTTGTATAGGAGGTTTATTAAAGATTTCTCCAAAATTTCAAAGCCCCTTACTAATTGCGGTGACCCAGCATACCACTACATGATGTAGTACACTATAGTCATTGGCATAACACCAATGAAACACCGTTCACTAGTATTACATCCCTCAGAGTAGTACAACAGAAACATAGCAGGTCCAAGACATGACTATAGGTTACAACTCAACTCTTTACACAAGATCCAGAGAATACTCTAGGTTAAAGAGAGAGAGAAACTTCTTACGAGGAAGAATCAAGAATCAATAACTCATAACTACCATACTTATAAAACTAGTAGCTGAACTATGGGCTTGCATTGCTGCTATTGCAATACTCTACAGAAGTAGGTTCTATGGTTAGAAATTCTATTCTTATCTAATCAGCAACTTCGTCTTCACTTGAGTTGATGTATATGTTGACTTTCTTGACTTCCTTGAAGAGCTCTAGCTTTTGATGATGATTCCTGGAGCATACTTGATGTAGACATCGTCTGTACTGGCTTTAGAACCTAGCAAGGGTTAAGAAGATACTTTGAGTACGAGCGTACTCAGCAAGTCCACTAGAAAAGGAGTGTTTGATGCACTATATCTACAGCCACAGACCATAGGTCGTAGGAAATGCAAGTTTTCTTAAACATTTCTTCAAAGGTTGCTTTTATTCTGAAAAGCTATGTCTGTCAGCCTTCACGGGTTTACTAGAACCTTCATGGGGTTTCTTTCCTCCCGCGTTCGCAGATTCTTCCTGGAACAGGGAGTAACAAGTTACAGTTTTTACACTCTGCGGAGGTGCGTTACTTTTCCCATGAGAGATCAAATCCTTGTTGCACAACCGAGCGATCTTTCCCTTCCACAGTTCCTATGGTGTGGGGCCCAGTAGATGATCCAAGCCAATCACTGCCCCCTTCGCGACCTCGCATGCCTCCTTGGTGTACACCATGCCCACATATTGAATTACGGCAATGGTTTTACAGACCGTTAGATGCCAGAACTATCATGGGATGTTGAGGGTTCCCACCCATATGCTGCATATCCTCTACGAATTACCAATTAATATGCACGCTACGAGTGATAACAGCCATGACCTGCACATCCGGCTACATGCGAGAGGAAGAAGATACAACTGACTTCTCCGTCCTATTCCAAATCTCATGGTTAACGCGTGATATATGGCGCAAGAATCATTGGCGACATTGGTTGTTAAGTCCTAGGTAATTTGTTCCTTTACCACCGGAACTTTTATAGTAGGTTATTACCTCATGGTAAATAACCTATAATCACATTATTATGAAAATAGTGTTTTCTGATTTTTTTCAAATGCAGGTGATGACAACACTGGATTTGTAAAATACTTTACAGAAAATAATCAAAGGATATGAGCAAGTGTGAACTTGCCTTTTGTGATTGCAAGAATATGCACTCACGGTCTTCAAGACAATAAAAGATCCAATAGCGGAAATCTGCATCATTGGTCCGGTAAGGACTAATGTTTAAAGAAGCAAGATGATTTTATGCATAAGTAATGTAATGCAGGTTGATAAACGCGAATCCCGAGAATAACGTGGTTCTAGGGTTTGGATACTGGAAAGGCTTTCCTTTGAATGTGTTGCCCTTTTAGATTAAGTTTCACAGATGTGCTTCTTATTAAGGCTTTTGAGTGTGTGGAAAACAACATGTATTTATACAACAACAACATACACACATATGGAATGCTACTCAAGGTTTCTTACATCTTAATTGTTTATCTTCAAGTTTTACTTGCAAGTAATGTCACTTATAAAGAATTTAAGTATTAACAATCTTATTATACAAGTAAAGTATAAAGTAAAGTGCTTACTATTAATTGTTATATGTTAATTGAAGTGGCAAAATGAATAACTTTTGAAGAAAATCTTTCTCAACTAAGTAGAAGTATTTAAGCTTTTAAGTTGACCTTATGAGGTGTTCTTTCTAGTTACAGTCTTTAAGTCAGAAGGAATTGCCTTTATTGGAATAATAAAATTATTAGTATTTGAGACTTATCTATCTTGGTTTTTGACTGGGTTGGTTTGGTAATAAGATGATTTATAACTTAATTATACCAGACCAAAGTAAACTATAAAGTATATAATAAAGTTTTTAGTAGTATACTTGGAGTTTGGTAGATTAAAGCTAACTTTAAAACATAGATGGAATTTAGGTGTAATGCTTGTTATACTTATGTCTTGTTCACTTTATAATGTTTCTTTAGAGTTACTTAAGTATGATATTATATTAATTTGATAGTGGTTAAGGTTTATGAATAAGTAAACAATATTATTTACTACTTATGAACTCACTTGTAGTGTTTTGATTTGTTTATAAACTTGTGGTTAATATAAAGAATAGGTTTTATCTTATTATAATTATTCTTGGAGTTTTTGGATTGGATAAGGATCCCTTTATAAAATAATCTACGTTTATGGTTGAAGGATAACTTAATAAAATTATACTTAAAATGTTTTAAACCATTTTGACTTCATAAGATTAGTATTTAAGATTAATACTATTTATTACATTTAATTGGTTAATTTTTACAATTATTTACCAGTTTTATTTACCTTTATATGAATTATTAATTAAGGAAATAGGTTTTAAATTCAAGTTATAAAAGTGTGTAACTTTTTGTTTAACTCAAAAGTGGAATATTACATTTTTAACATGCAGCTATTATTTTTGTGATCATTTTGGTATATTACATTTATTTTTGTGATTTATAAATAATAAGATATGATTTTAATAAGGTTTATTACTTTAAAAATACTTAATAAATAATAAATATTTAATTAGGAGGAATAATAATACATGATTATAGTTTTAAACTCTAATTCTTATTTTTCTAAGATTTTTGGTATTTTATTTATATTTTTATCATTTGCCATTATTAGAATATTAATTATCAAAGTATTAAGACTTTATGAAGTATTATTAAATAATATTTATTTAAATAATCATCATAATAATATTTAATAATAGTTTTAAGTTGTAGATTTTATTTTTCTGAAAATTTTCATATATTAAACATATTTTTCTGAATTATAAAACAAAAGATATCAAATTTACAAGATTTAATCATTTTATGAATTTCTTAATTAAATAACTAAATGTGTTTATTAGGTAATGCTGATGTCAGCATAGACTGAAAGGTTTTTCTCACCAGAGCCGAATCTACCCCCAGTCACTGACTGGTAGGACCTATTGCCACGTCAATTCTATTTGTTTTTATTTATTTTCTTAAACATATATGAAACTTTTTACACTCAGATGGGAGCTACCCACGGTCACAGACAGGTGGGTCTTAGGCCACGTTGGTGCGCCACGCTGGCGTGGACCGGTCAACGGACTCGGTCAAACAGTCTGACGTGGCCAAGGTGACATCACAACGACGTCACCTCGCCGGTGATGCGACAGACGACGACGAGGATGGCCGTAGAGGGTGAGCTAGGGTGCGTGTAAGGGCTTGCTCGAATCAACGCGTCAGGGCGAACAAGAAACTAGCGGAGCTGCCCAGGATTGGTCATCGGCACCGGAGTTGCGACGACGACGAGCGACGGAGCACGCTGCTACACGACGGCCGGTCGATCTAGGAAGCGAATAAAGATTTGGAGAGCCTCTAGAGGATCAGGAACAAACCACGATGCTCGTAGTGGGGTCAGTTAAGTCGAGGAGGAAGGAAATCGATGATGATTGACAATGACCAGCGACGGTGGTCATCGGGGATTGAGTCGATGCGGTTGATTAGGAGCTCGCCTGCTCGATTCGTTCTTGCCCGAGCTGCTACACCTAATGACGGAGCTCATGGTACGCTCGGCTAGTCGTGGGACGCTCTCTAGCGGCGGCGACAAGCGTCGCCGACGAGTTAGGGTTCAGTCATTGAGAGGAGACAGGGAGTAAGAGGAAGGAATGGAGATAAGGATGAGGGAGTGCGACATCGGCGTGTCCTTCTTATCCCCTCCCGATGTCGGCAGCCTTGACACGAATCATGGCGACCACGATGGACGGCGGAGGCGTTGCCAGCCAACTAGTTCGCCGGCGATGCATTCTGTCCAAAGGAAGAAGAAAGGGGAAAAAGAAATGAAAGGGTACAGGGTCGTCTTGGGCTGCGTGGGCTGTGGCGAAGCGAGTGGAAGACAGAAAAATTGCTGCTAGGCAGCAGATAGGTGGTAGAGGAAATGGGCTGAGGCCTGGTTTCGTTTTTCTTTTTAATTACATACTTTTATTTCTGTTTTCATTTGCTAGCTTTATATTTATTCATTTGTTTTAACTTTCCAGGAATTTCTTATTTAGAAAATTGGAAGTTTACGGGAATATACTTAAGATTATGATATTAATACTATTTTTAATAATAATATATGTTAGGGAGGTGACCCCGGATAGGGTCAAGACAGGGGAAGATAAAAGGAGTCTCCCTTGTCATATGCCGAGTTACTATTGATATCGCCGAGTCATGTAAAGTTCGGCCGAGATAAGCATGGCCATGACACCTACGGAAGGAGCAATGCCTTACCCGTCTGACATACGAGTTAAGTCGGCTGAGTGAGCCTGAATAACTTGAATGCACGTGAAGGCCGAGCCGAGTTATGCGAGACAGGGCCGAATAACGTGAAGCTTACAGGAGAAGGAGGTGCCTATAGTCAAAACAAAGTCACGGGCTAGGGAGAATCTGAACGGAGCCAAGCACAAAGGACAAGGAGCAGAGCAGCAGAAGGGCAGAAGGGGGTCATGGAGGTGATAGTCATAGAGCCCGAGGCATGCAGGTGGGGTTCTCTGGAACCTTGCCGTCGTTAGAAGGGGGACACGGAAAGGAGGTCGCCGAGTTACTATCTTGGGACAAGCATATTCCTCGAATATGCTTGCCACGTCAGCCCTAGAGGAGCCAAGGCACCCCTTTATAAGGGGAGACGCGGGATCCTGAGAGGGGATCGATTCACTCTACGCCGTAAGGCTCGTATATTAGTCTTCTTCTTCCTACTAACAGCTCAAGGAGCACTTGTAGTTCTTGTAAGGAGAAAGAAAGATCTTGATGTTAGTCGTTTGAGTGTAGAAATCACTACATCTTCCCTCCCCGGATCCCTCTAGCATCCATTGGCCCCATACTTTAGCCTACCCATGGCATCTGCCGTGCCACCACCACGACAGTTGGCGCCCACCGTGGGGCATGCAGCGGTGCTAGCTGGAGTCAAGATCCGGACGGGAAACTTCATCCACATCGGCGAGCGCGTTGTCTCTGGCTTAGTCCAGAGATTTGATCTCTGTGACTATGTTAGCGATAACGCAGGCAGCTTCAGGAGAAAAGCTCCTCCGCGCAACGGCGTCTTCATCAACCTGGGCATGCACCAGATCTACGTCGGCATCGACACATCATGCGTTTATCCTCACCAGGTTATTGATGCAGGAGATCCTCCCCTCAGCACCGCAAACGGTCCGCGTGGAGAACGCCCCGTCAGCAGCGTCGAGGTGATGGTCGCAGCCAGGGTACAGCCGGCAGCAGCAGGCGCCGGATCAAGCAAGGACCCGACGACAGGAGGACAGATGGCCACGAAGCAGGCATCTCCACAACCCATCGAGGTAGATCCGTCAGCAGCCAAATCAGCCGAGGTGCAGGAGACGACCCCGAAGGCAATGAGGGTAAGATGGCCACCACTGGAAAGACCAAAAAATATTCTCCAGGCAACTATAGATAATCTGACCACGCCTGTAGCACCGATACTTTATCCGGCTAATGCTTAGGCTGAGTTAGAAGAAACTAGGCAGAAAGTACTGGTAGAAGCAAAAAAGGTGTCGGCTTTGCGGGAGTCCTTGAACAGGACCCTGTGAGAATATGCTAAGGCAAATAAGCTAGATGTTGCCCCAGAGCGGGTAGATGAATTAAGATTGAGAGGGAAAAACTTCATGGATGATATCAACAAAGAACATGAGACTCATAAGGAAGATTCAGTCGACCTAGGCTTGCCGAGGTATAGCACCCCGGCAAAGAACCTAAGGGCAGCAAATGCCGCAGCATTGGAGTTAGAAGGATTAACCGGCGAAGCCCGGCAGAAACAACAAGAAAGATTGAATGAGCTGGTACGCATTGCGAACCAGCAGAATGAAGAAATGCTTAGGGCTGACCCGGAAAGACCGGGAGCCTCGCGTATGGTTCATTCGGCTGGAGCAGCGCCCGCCCTATCGGTGGCAGCCACATCCTCACCCGGAAACAACGCACGAAAAGATAGAGCAGTAACTTCAGGAAAAAGAAATAAGCAAATTGTTCCGTATGATCCGGCAGTAGCCAGAAAAGTCAATGAGAACAGAG
This sequence comes from Avena sativa, assembly GCA_916181665.1. Lineage (NCBI taxonomy): Eukaryota > Viridiplantae > Streptophyta > Magnoliopsida > Poales > Poaceae > Avena > Avena sativa. Next base: position 46,319,639 of record OV702279.1, on the reverse strand, counting down.
GCAATGGGAGCCGAGGTAACAGTGGTGAGAGAAACCCCGGCCATGCCAACAAAGGCAACGGAAGCCGAGGTAACGGAGACCTTGGAAGGGGGAATCGTGAGAACGATGTCCCGGCGGAAGGAAGGAGGGACCCGCCGCCCAATCCTCAGCCGAGGTATGAACCTCGACAAGAATGAGAAGTAATACCAGCTCGCCAAAATCAGGCAAATGAGAGGTACAATGATGGTTACTCAGATATGGAATATGCAGGGAATGGTGGAAATAACCATTATGGAATATAGGAGAGAATCATGTACAGAAACTTGCCATCAAATGATGCAAGATTAAAGATGGACAGGTTGTACCGGTCCGAGTTGTTAGAGGAGCAGGGTCCGCCAGGTCCGGCATGTTTCGGACCTCGGATCATGGGCGAGCCACCAGTGTCGAACTTTCAGCTGGCGAGGGGCACGAAAATATACAATGGAGCACCAAACCACAGGATTGGTTAATTGACTATGCTACCGCAGTAAAGATAGCTGGTGGAAACCTGCGATGGGCGGTAAGATATGTCCCGCAGATGCTGGAAGGACCAGCCAGAGTATGGCTAAACAATCTGCCAGCAGGTAGTATCAACTGTTGGTTGGACTTTGAAGAGATGTTTGTCATCAACTTCACCAGTACCTACAAAAGACCAAACAGGCCGCAGCAGCTCGCTATGTGCAAGCAAAGGCCGAATGAGACAGATAGATAATTCTTGACTCGGTGGTGAAACTCATGTGAAGGAGTTATAGAGTCTCAAGCGATAGCTTGGTTTTCTCAAGGCTGTCGATACGCCAGTGTTTTGTGGCAGAGGTTGCAAAGAGATATGCCGACCACCTTGGCAGAAACCATCAGGATAGCAGATTCATATACTTTGGGGGATCCGACACAACCAGAACTGATGTCGGCAGAACATCGAGAGCACCAGGATCAATATGCAAGAGATGCAGCCGGATCATCGAGACGCAATGAGTTTAGAGGTAGAAGAAGAGAGGAAAGATTGGATTACAGATACGCCTCCAATCCGGTGGCAGCGGTAGTGCATGATCAGCCGAGTCACGGAAACAGTCAGCGGCAGAAAAATGGTCCTCAACAATGGACACCAAGAAATGAAGGGAAAAGACAGTGGACACCGGAACAGAAGAAGCAGTGGCAGGAAAGTCCGAAGTACACATTTGAATCCATTTTGGATCAACCGTGTAAATTTCACACTCCAAACCCGGCCAAGCCGGCCAATCATACAACTCGGCAATGCCCCTGGATGAAAAATGCAATGGGGAACCCGACGGGCATGCAAGTGCCTTCTCATCAAGCGCATCAGCAACAACAGCCATAGTTGACTGGGGAGAATGCACAACAATTAATGTTACCCCCTCCTACCCCGAGGTATGATAACTCGGACCGGAGAGATGCAGTGCATCAAGTAATTAATCAAGGTCAGGATGGAAGGACAAACCCCGGAAATAATGGATGTAATGATAACAGGGAACATCATCAGTCATATTGTGTGTTCACAACTGAACAGCAAGACAGGCAGAGTGTACAGCACCGGCATATGTAAGTAAATGCAGTTATGCCGGCAGTACCAAGATATGTGCCTTGGTCAGATCAGGAAACAACTTGGAGCATAAAGGATCACCCGAAAATAATGCCGAATCCAGGGTCATACGCACTCGTACTAGATCCGACATTTGTAGGGCCCAACATTAATGTTAAATTTTCAAAAGTACTCATTGACAATGGGAGCAGTACCAATATCATGTACACATATATGATGCATAAACTCAGAATAGCGCAGAATATGCTGCAGTCCACAAGAACCACATTCCATGGAATAGTGCCGGGACTTTCGTGCGAACCCATTGGGAAAGTCCGAGTAGATGTATTATTCGACACAAGGGAGAATTGCAGAGCGGAAAATTTGGAGTTTGAAGTGGTGGACTTAGAAAGTTGCTATCATGCTTTACTCGGACAGCCAGCGTTGGCCAAATTCATGAGCAGCTGCCACATCACTTACTTGAAAATGAAGTTACCCGGACCACAAGGGGTGATAACAGTAGCAGGGGATTACAGGAAGTTGATGGAATGTGCCTCGGCCAGATCAAACCTGGCTGAGTCATTGGTGATTGCAATATAAAAAGAAGGATTCAGCAGGTAGCGGCCCTCGCTCAGTCAGCACAGCTGAATATGCCGGCATTAGCCAACCCACATGGAAGTGTTTCTTTCCAGCCGACTAAGGAGACAAAAAAGGTCCAGATAGATGAGAAGTTCCCAGAGCGCACCATCACGATTGGTGCCGGCCTAGATACCAAATAGGAAGGCGAGCTCACCAACTTCCTCCGTGAGAATCGGGATATCTTTGCCTGGTCCACTCAAGACCTGCAAGGTGTGCCGAGGGAGTTGGCTGAGCACTCTTTGCATGTAAGGCCAGGAGCAAGGCCGGTGAAGCAACCTCTCCGCCGCTTCGCCGAAGACAGGAGAAAAATAATAGGGGATGAGATAGCTCGGCTCCTTGCGGCCGGGTTCATCATGGACGTACTTCATCAGGATTGGTTATCAAATCCGGTGTTAGTAGAAAAGAAAAAGGATGACCCAAATGTAGCCGTTGTATGGCGAATGTGTATCGATTACACGAACCTGAACAAGGCGTGTCCCAAAGATCCTTTTCCTTTACCTAGGATAGACCAAGTCATTGATTCAACCGCTGGTTGTGAGCTGTTATCATTTGTAGATGCGTATTCTGGTTTCCACCAGATACCATTAAATCCAGCCAATCAAATAAATACTGCGTTTATTACCCCATACGGGTCTTATTGCTATCGTACAATGCCATTCGGCCTGCGTAATGCAGGAGCAACATACCAGAGATGCATGCAAAAGTGTCTACATGACCAGATAGGGAAAAATGTGCAAGTATATGTGGATGATGTGGTTATAAAAACCAAAGAAAGTAAAACACTCCTGGATGATATTCGGCAGACGTTCGCAAACCTGAGAAGATTCCGAATGAAGCTTAACCCGGAAAAATGTACCTTCGGTGTCCCGGCTGGGAAATTACTCGGTTTTCTCGTATCCAGCCGAGGTATAGAGGCAAATCCAACTAAAATACGAGAAGTTGAAAGAATGGAATTGCCAAGGTGTCTAAATGATGTACAAAAATTCACGGGTTGCCTGGCATCGCTTAGTCGATTTTTATGTCGGTTGGGGGAAAAGGCATTACCTCTATATCAACTGATGAAAAAGTTTGATAAGTTCATTTGGACACCGCAAGCAGATAACGCATTTCATGAATTAAAAAAGATGTTGGTCATGGCACCAATTCTGTCCTCTCCATTATCAAAGGAGCATATGTTACTTTATGTAACTGCCACTAACAGAGAGGTAAGAGCGGTGGTTGTCGTGGAACGGAATGAAGATGATAAATCAGTACAAAGGCCGGTATATTACCTAAGCGAGGTACTATCAGCCTCAAAACAGAACTACCCGCACTACCAAAAGATGGCTTATGGAGTATACATGTCGGTGAAAAAAGTTAAACATTACTTCGAGGAACATCCGATAAAAGTGATTTGTGAAGCACCCATAGCCGAGATATTGAGAAATAAAGATGTCAGTGGCCGAATAGAAAAATGGGAAATTGAGTTATCACCTTATGCCCCGCAATTCGATACGCGAGATGCAATCAAATCTCAGGCGGTGGCAGACTTCTTTGTGGATTCGGCCGAGGTACAATATGAGCCGCCATTACCAGATCCGAATTATTGGACAATGCACTTTGACGGTTCCAAGCTGAGGAATGGCTTGGGGGCAGGGATAGTGTTAACCTCGCCAAAAAGAGATCAGCTGAAATATGTGCTACAAATACATTTTGCCACATCAAACAATGTAGCCGAGTACGAAGCACTCTTCCATGGGTTAAAGGTGGCGAAAGAGATTGGCATACGACGAATCCTATGTTACGGGGATTCAGATCTAGTAGTACAGCAAGTATCAGGCAATTGGGACGCTCTAGATGCGAATATGGCCCTATATAGATTCCATGTGCAAAAACTCAGTGGATACTTCGATGGATGTGAGTTTCATCATATACCTCGGGCAGAAAATGACGCTGGAGACATGATGTCAAAACTCGGATCAACTAGGCAATCAATTCCCTTGGGTATCGCCCTAGAGCACCTGAGAAAACCATCAATAGCACCATCACCAGAGTCCGAGTCCATTTATATCTCGGCAGAATCAAGAGATGATAGTATGCCAATGGAAATTGACAAAGAATGTAACCCGGAATTTCCGAAAGTGAACCCGGCCATCGCACAAATGGATATGGAGAAATCCGAGCCTGTTATGTCGGCGAAAAATATGGAAATAGATAGGGAAATTATCCCAGAGAAAATCATGCCAACATGGGCGCAACCCATATTTTCCTTCCTCAAGGATGCAATTTTGCCGAGTAATGAGGTACTGGCTAGACAGATAGTAAGAAGAGCAAAAGCTTATACAATCATAAACAATGAGCTTTATAAAAGAAGCGTCACAAGCGTGCTGCAAAGATGTATTGACTCGGCAGAAGGCCAGGAAATACTCCTAGATATACATCAGGGAGGATGCGGGCATCACGCCTCGTCCAGAGCTTTAGTGGCCAAAGCATTCAAGCATGGATTTTATTGGCCGACGGCGTTGAAAGAGGCCAAAGAATTGGTAGAAAAATGTAATGGTTGGTAGAGATACGCCAGCAAGATAAATATGCCATCGTCCGAGTTAAAGACGATACCAATTACTTGGCCATTTTCTGTATGGTGCTTGGATATGGTGGGACCATTCAAGACAGCCCGGGGCGGAATGACTCACATTTTAGTCATGGTGGATAAGTTCACAAAGTAGATTGAAGTAAAACCAATAAAAAAGTGTGATGGACCAACAGCAGTAAAATTCCTCAAATATATAATCTTGAGATATGGTTATCCACATAGTGTTATTACAGACAATGGCACAAACTTTGCTGAAGGGGCTTTTGCTAGATTCTGCCAAGAAAAACACGTAAGACTAGATGTCGCCTCGGTGGCTCACCCAACATCAAATGGGCAAGTAGAAAGATCTAATGGAATAGTATTGTCCGGAATAAAACCCCGACTCGTCGAACCTCTGCAAAGGTCGGCAGGATCCTGGATCGAGGAACTACTAGTAGTACTATGGAGCCTCAGAACTACCCCAAACAGGTCAACAGGGTATACCCCATTTTTTCTGGTATATGGGGCACAAGCCGTGCTTCCAGCCGACATAATACATGATTCACCAAGAGTAACCCAGTATACAACCGCTGAGGTAAATGAGGTAGCTCGGCAAGATGATGTCGATTTGCTAGAAGAGGCCAGGGAATTGGCACTATCAAGATCAGCTATTTATCAGCAAGACCTACGACGATATCACAGCAAGAAAGTCAATCCAAGAGTGTTTAAAGAAGGAGATTTGGTTCTTCGGCTAGTGCAACGCACAACCGACATGCACAAACTATCACCCCCATGGGAGGGGCCATTCATTGTGAGTAAAGCATTGCACAATGATGCATATTACCTAATCGATGCTCAGTCACCAGAAAAGAACAAGGCAAACAAAGTCGGCGAAGAATCGAAAAGACCATGGTACATAGATTTACTTCGTCCATTTTACTCGTCGAAGCCATCTATGGTACATTGTAATATGACGCTTCAAGTCGAAGTATCAACTATGTATTAAACCTCGGCACCTAGAGCAGTGACTCGGGGACTGCCCTATGTTATTTCTTATTCTGAGTTATGTATTAAACCTCGGCACCTTGAGCGGTGACTCGGGGACTGCCCTATGATATTCCTTATTCTGAGTTATATGTTAAACTTCGGCGCCTCGATCAGTGACTCGGGGACTACCCTATGGTTATTTCTTATTCTAAGTTACATATTGAACCTCGGCGCCTCGAGCAGGGACTCGGGGACTGTGCCGTGTTATCTCTTATTCACGAATTACATGTTAAGTTTCAAGACCTCAGGCAGGGAATCGCAGACTGCGCCGTATTATCCCTTATCTGGGGTCATCCATTAAACCCTGGCACCTTGAGCAATGACTCAGGGATTACACCGTAATATTCTCCGCATTAACCCACAAAATACATTTCGGCTACTCAGTTTGCAACTCGGAGACGACCACATGGTTCAAGGTAACTCTTTGAGCACACGCAAGAACTCGATAGCCCAAGTGATAACACGGGGACTAGTGGGTATAATCGACTATTTGTCGCCAGACACATAAAAGTTCCATAGCTCGACAAATGAGGATCTCTCAGGATAATGCAAAGTAATAATGATTACCATCATTAATGCCTTAGCGGCAAAAAGCAAAAAGGTTCGCATCACAAGCCAGACGATTGTTCCATAGACATCATACGGCCGGCATACCGGGGACTGGAAATAACTTAATAGGGTCTTTGGACATAAATAGCGAAAAGGGCCAAAGCACCCATAAGGGCCAGCAGCATGATCAGGGGCATCGGGAGCGGCTATCTCGGCTAATGGCGGCGCAACCTCGGTCTCCTGTGCAGGGGCATCTTCAGGAACGGGGCGCTCTGAGGTAGACGTCGCCTCGGCCGAAGTTACTTCGCCTTCAACAGAAGCGATAGTAGCCTCGGGGGAAATCCTGGGCTGCTGAGAAACATTAGCTTGGGATTGAGAGTGCCCAGTCCCCTTGGAAGATGATTGCGCACCATCGTCCCCATCCGAGATCGCATTAGAATCTTGGGAGTTGTCCGAGTCACCCTCCGCCTCATCCTCGCTGGCCGAATCATCATCAGAGGCGTCTTCAATCTCGACGTCATCCGCTGGATTAGAAAGAAAACTCGGCCCTTCAATCCAATTGTGCACATCAGCGTACTCAACCAGCTGAAAGGCACGAGCTTGACGGCGAGCGACGAATTCTGGATCTTCAACCCAACAAGGGCCAGTGCGCAAATTTATCAGAGTATCGAGTGAAATGTCCTCGTACCAAGACAGAACGGCTGTAAGCGCCATGTCAGCACCAACCCTTCCAGCAGATTCCCTCCAGAGATTTAACTGGGTCTAGGAGGCCATTAATCTTTCCACAAGTATCTTGATCTCGTCGATATCTGGAGTTCCAGAAGTATTCGGCCAGAGAACATGGTAGTCCCGAATGGCTGCTTGCACCAAATCCATGCCCATAATCTTCATTGGCCCAATAGCAGCGCCAACGGCAACCAAAAAGTCTTCCATTGAATATTCTGGACTCGAATTTGCGGGGACACCTCGGCGCTGGCGAGCAGAAATCACTGCTCTAGAGCTCACGGGCCTAGCTTCCGGAAAATGATCTACGCAAAATAAAGGTATATCAGTTAAAAGAAAGAAAGATAAGAAGATAACTCGGCCACGGTCAGAAGCTTACGATGAATATAACTCAACATTTTCTGGAGATCCTGAGTCCAGTCAACCTTAGTCTTCTCAAAACGAGTGATTTCCTCGCTCATCGTCTGATTCTTTAGTTAGGCAGCCTCGAGGAGTTCGTTATCTTTCTGTAGTTGCAGACTAAGCCGATACTTCTCTTCAGAGAATTCCTAATCAACTTTCTCTAACTCGGATTTCTAAGAAAGCTTGAGAGACTCAACCTTGGCACGTAACCGGGTTATCTCGTCATCTTTCTCTTTCAGTTGCACCAAATGAGTGGAGTTTTGTAACATCCCAAAAATAATAAACTTGGATCATCAAACTCTAATCATCAAAATTAGGGTTAACAAAACTTTTCTAAATAAAATTATGAAAGCATGCATGTGTGTATGCCTCCCATTTTGAATTCTTTTGAATTGCCTTGTTTATGTGTTTCTTTGCTTGTAAAAGGATTCTTAGGTGAAATAAACAACATCTAAACAATTCCCAAACTTTTCCCAAAGACAAATAAATCAAAAGAAACAAAATGAGTGAATGGTTATTTTGACCAATTTAACTCCCATGCCTATTTTGGCTGTCTCAAACTTTCAGAACTCAACAAAAACTTGTTTGGATCTTTACACCCCTTCATAGTACTCATAGCAAAGTATCAAGGCCCACCTTGTGATCATCCAGAAACTTTCAAATGCATAGTTTAAATGACAATTCAAAATTGAATCTTTATCATATGGGAAGATCCCACTTTTTCAAAAACCACTCAAACAAGCTCAACTTTCAAAACCCAAGCATCTACAGACTCACCAGCACCAACCTAGCACACCCACCAAAAATCTTTTCAAAATTCAAAACTTGAATTCTTGCGACCATTTCATGAAACACCTTGCTGATTCAAATCAAATAAAATCTAAACACTATTGTGAGCAGTTATTGGAGCCTAAATTGTTCCCTCTCTAGCTCACAGCAACCTGAGTAGATCATCTAGCCAACTAAACCAAGCACTAGCCCCACTGTAAGCTTGGTAATGCCATCAATGGTGAACAGCCGAAGCTCACCATGTCACCCCAGTGTGGAAAGCAAGCTAGGAGAAGAAACAAGCCTAGCCAACATGTCTGGGAGCAAGCCAACACCCCACTGCCACTCCATGTCTAGCGCTTGAACGTTGCCAACTCCTGGACCACACGCACAGACCATGCCCAGCTCGCCAGCAATCATGCCGAGCATGCGCCAGAGCGCCACCCTCGACACACGCCCACAGACCACGCACCGCCTCGCCTCGTGCATACACGATCACCATCGACCCAGGAGACCGCCAGACATCCCCGTTCGCCGCCCATGCCCCGTAGCCACCGCTCGCCATCGAAGACGCCGCCTCGGCCGCGCAGAGCATCGCACGTTCCAGACCATTTGCCACCGCCCCTACATGCGCATTAAAGCCATAGAGCATCGTCAGGATACCACCAAGCGATCGCCACCGCCGGCCATGCCTCTAGCAGCCCGTAGCCATATCGCCAACGTCGCTTGCCCATCCCGTTCGGTCTCGTCTTCGCGACTATAAATAGAGGCCACCCCCAGCCGAATTGAGCACACCATCTCACTCCCCTCTCCTCACTGATCGTTCCACCCCGTTCCTGAAGCAAGGCGAGCAGCGCTTCGCCGGAATTTCACCGGAGCCCGCCGCTGCTGGAGAAGAAGGGAGCCAGCGATTGGAGCCGCCCCAAGAGAAGCTGCCAGTACCAGGAGATTAGCCGTCGTCGACTTCGTCGTTCGCCCGCCTCGCCGACCCTCGCCTGAGCCCCGGTGAGCCCCCGACAACCCCCACCTGCCGCGTTAGGGTTCAGTCTCGCCGGCATTGCCCGACGTGGACGACGACCCTCAGCCATTGGATTAGAACTAGATCGAACGCACCATATTGCCCCATACCGCTTCGCACCCCCTCGTCTCACTGACGCATGGGGACAGCAACTTAACCAGCCCGCGTAAGCGCTGTGCTTAGCAAGCCGGCCCAGTATCGTTTCCCGCACAGCCCAGTTGTTTGAATTTGGATTTTTCCATTTTCATTCAAACACACTTCTGAACCTAGTTTCAAAAATCAACCCAGCTCGATTCAGTGTACCAAATTGAATGAAACCAATTTTTTTAGAAAGGCATGGAAGTGCTGAATCCAAGCCCGTTGGATTGAAACCATTTGGATCTGTAGATCACCCTTGGTAAAAATAACAAGGCAGAAGCTTTTCTGCATTCAAAATTTTTCAAATTTAAACCATTATAGCTTTTGAGTTGATTCCAACTCTCAAAAATCACATTTAACCATACCTTTTAGAATATATAAAAATATATGGGTTTACTTAGAGAAATAATGCCCATGTAATAAAAGAATGCCACATAGGCATTTCTAGTCATTTATTTAATTAAAATAAAAGGGTAAAACCTTATTAAATCGTGACACCACTTCAAATCACATTCCCATGGACTAAAATATGTGGTGATGACATCTGTCAACATGCTCCCATGTTTGGTTTGGAGAATATTAAATCTTAAGTAGTTTTTCAATGAGTAGGAATTACTTTTCTAAAAATAAAAGGAATTAAACCAAGCTTAGGTCTTGTAATGTTAGTGATGATGCTAGATCATCTATAGGAACCTTGTGTGTGATGATTGCAAGTAGTTAAGTATTGTTTGGTGATTGTGTTACTCTTATTTATTCATAGACGCTAGTACCGACCAAGGATACGAGGAAGAAGGAGGATACTACGAAGAAGAAGCCGAGGAGAACTAAAACAACTGCTCTGCACAAGGCAAGCCAATACTTGCAAGCTATTAATTTAGCAAGCTTATACTGATACTGATGCAAGCCTAATACTACTAGTTGAATGTGCAAGCTAACACTTGCAAGATACTATACTTATGCAAGCCTCACTAATCAAGTTGAGCTATGCAATCCAATACTTGCTTGTCACCATGCCAACTATATTCCTTAAGCATAGGTGATCCTACCCACTTGATAAACCAATCCTAGTTTTTACTTACAAGCTTTATACTTTATTTCTTTATCAAAGCTATTACTTAGAGTTTACTTAAGTAAATTGTAGATACTAGAAGGATATTTTGAAGGTTGCATAAAGAGCATAAAATTTGGCCTAAGCTAGATAATCTTGATGTCATCCTAAGGCATGAGATTGAACTTAGTTAAACTCCACTAGTTTACCACCCCTCATTAGTACTTACCCCCACTTTTAGATGCTAGTGCTAAGCATAAAACTTGATCAAATTTAGATGGGAATACTTGGTGGAAAAATGGTCATGAAAACCTGGGAATGATGGATCATTCTATTGAAATGTTTTGGACATGTGTTTCCGAACACCAAATCATTTATGGTGATGAAAATGTTGACGCATGAGCCTTAGCCCTTTATAAAACTGATGGTTGTCTGGATGCGATACCATTCCAATTTTACCGTACAACCACAATACCCGAGAATTGGGTAGGGCTTGACTGGAAACTTATATACCTTAGTATTAATTCCCTCACGGCCAAGGTCTGAGCTGAGGCTACCTTGTGAAGATTGTCCACCTGTGCAGTACCCAAGATGACAGTTGGTCATGGTTGGGAGGCCAAACTCACATGAGAGGTTCTTATACTAGGGCGTGTAATTGAAAGGTTAGGATTGATTATCCGCATACTGAGTATGGTGAATTCAGGATTTGGTCCTGACGGATGTATCGAATATTGTGGTGAAAGTGTATAATCTTTGTAGAGTGTCAAACTATTCGAATAGCCGCGTCCGCGGTTATGGACAGTTGGAGTGGCCATACTGTTTCCCCGTCAGATGTTTTCAAAATGACTTGTGAAATGGATTAAGACTTTGACTTAACCACAACAGAGTTGTGACATGAGTTACAAGATCCCAGTTAGGAGTTATAAAATTTTGACTAGCTTTAGAAATTAGTAGAGATAAATCTGGCTTTTGGAAAACAACCCTAGAGCTTAGTGTCCTATTACGAAAACCCCTGCACTTGTTAGTATTAGTTTGCGAGTACTTAAAGAGTACTCATGGATTTGTCCCTGGCTATTCCCATGGCCATACTATGAAGAGGAGTACCTGGAAGATGGACCCCAGGAAGGTTTCGATAACTAGGATCATCTCCCATCGTCAGCATTGCCTGTGACCACGAAGATGGAGCTTCGCCTACGCTACCGATATTATTACGTATTCCGCTGCTTGTGTTGTATTAAGACTGGATCATGAGATCCTTATTTGTGTAAGACCTTATGTATGGTTTGTAATGGATGATGTACTATGGTATCCAATTCTGTTATGTCTCGCAAAAATGGTAATCCTGGGATTGCGATGTATGGCATAACAGGCATCTGGGATTAAAAATCCGGGTGCTGACAAGTTGGTATCAGAGCCATCCTGACCATAGGAGACCCTAGTTAGACTGGACGTTTGAATCAAAAACTTCGTTTCAAAACCAAAGGAAGCAAATATTTACAAAAACTTATTCCCATTCTTATCACTTTGATTCTTTTACAAAGTTCATGTTCCTCAAAAACTCTTGCAAAATACATAAAATTTGACACACTTGATCACTCTACTAACTTACTCATCCTATATTCTTTTAGATGGACATGAAATACAACAATTTTTATCAGTTGGGGAATGGAGGAGACCTTATCTTTGAGAGGGATTTGGACCAGCTTTCGGAACTTCTGGAGCGTCCACACCCCGAGTTCTTCGGAGCTCAGCTCAATGATCAAGGAGGAGAGGATCTGCAGTGGCTAATTGTTGCAAGTCTCCGAGGAAAGATTGAACCTCCCACTGCTGAGGGAATTCAGTTTACCTTAAGAGAGAACAACTGGTTCGAAGGACTTGCCAGGGCCATGCAGGAAGCTCTTTCCCGTCTGTGTGGGCAGAGTATCAACCAGATCAAGGGTACCCGCTTTGAGTTTTTCCCAAGGCGTGATGCTAATGGACAACCCCTGGAAGCCCATACCACCACGAGCTGAAGACTCAATTGGATCACCTTAGCTTCATGATGTACGATCGTCAGCAAGAATTGGACAACTGTCGTGACTACTCCAACCACAAGTCCGCCATCATCACGATGAAGGATTAGACCATCGCCATGCTAGCGAAGGATCGCAAGTCTCGCCATCGTCAGCTCGACAAGAAGGAGCGAATCATTGCTCGTCTTCGCCACCGTATCTCGTCTCTGGAAGATACCATCCACGAGAGAGACATGCAGTTGGAGGAAAGGTAGAATGCCGGAGAGGATCTTCGTGGAGACCCCTACTCTTATCTCAGTGATGATGATGATTTCCTGGAAGATCAGGCTATGGATTTATTCACCGATGAGGATGATTACGCCTTCATCAATGACGACGAGGATGATTAGGATGACGACTACACCGACTCCGAGGAGTAGTAGCACTTGAGCACTAGCGTAGTTAGTAGTATTCGGTCCCACTTTATCGTAGTTTCCAGAATGGTTCCTAAAACCATCTGTTTACCTTGTTGTGGTGTGTGCTTGTATCGTGTGCTATGAATGAATGAATGAAAATCAAGTTGCTAGAAAAATCTGAGTCAAACTTTAAAAACTTTTCAAATTCCCAAAACCTTATAAATTTCCCTCTTTTCTCATGATCTATCTCAATCTTCAGATGCCACGCGGAGGAAGTGGTTCATCCCCAGACCCGATGTTGCAGATCCTGCAAATGTTGGTTTCTGACCGCGAAGCTGAAAGAGCGGAACGTCAAGCCAACCTAGCCACCCTGCAACAGATAGCTTAGCTTGCCCAGAACAACCCAGGCCACGGAAACCAGGACAACCATGGATCTAAGCTCAAAAATTTTCAGAACACCAACCCACCTGTTTTCACTAAGTCTGAAGAGCCCCTAGATGCCGACGATTGGCTGCAAACCATGGAAAATAACCTAGAAGTCGCCGGAGTGGAAGCTAACGAGAAACTTCTGTTCGCCACCCACTATCTAGCCGGAGATGCCAGGGCATGGTGGAACAGTTTTCGCACAATGACCGGAGGCCAAATGATGACCTGGGAGGAATTCAAGGTCAAGTTCAGCAAAACCCATGTTCCACCGGGTTTATCAAGAGAATGAGAGATGAATTCAGAGAACTAAAGCAAGGAAGGATGACCATAGTGGAATACCGTGACAAATTTTTGTCATTAGCTAGGTATGCCCCGGATGAGATCGACACTGAAGCCAAGAAGAAAGAAAGATTCCTGAATGGTCTACACGATGAGATGCAGACTGTGTTGGTCAATATTCCCTTTACGGATATTGAAGCCCTTGTCGACGCTGCCATCCAGATGGAAGGAAAGATCAACCAAGCCAATGAGAACCGCAAGCGTCGCATGATGCATCAGCCAGGAGCCCATCAGACCCCAAAGTATCACCCTCACCCATCTCCAGGATTTTCCCCAAGAACCAATAGACCCCCAATGAACCGTCCGACCTATCCCAACCATGGAAACCCTAGGCCCGGAGGAAATCACAACAACCCCGGCAACTCTAGCAATTTCAACCGTGCACCACCCAAGTTCAACAACGACAATGCTGCCACCAACACCAACACTTCCCCGAGGACTGGAAGCAATGCTGTGTCTGTTGCAGCAAAGGACAAGTCGCAAGTGACTTGTTATGACTGTGGAAATAAGGGCCACTATTCCAACGAGTGCCCCAACAAGAAGAATGCCGCAGCCCCCAATACCAATGCCCCAGCTCAGCAGCAGCGTCGTGTTCAGCCAGGAAGGAGGTTTGCCCCAGGGAATTCACTCAACCGCAACGGCCGTCTTTTCCTCATGCATGCTGAAGAAGCTCAGGAAGCGCCAGACATCGTGATGGGTATGTTTTGTGTTAATTCAGTACTTGCAAGAGTGTTGTTTGATTCTGGTGCATCGTATTCATTTGTCACCGAAGAATTTGCATGCACTAGTAGAATTCAAGCAAAAAAACTGAAGCATGTTATGATCATCCAAATTCCCGGTTCAACCACCAAAGCTAGGCAAATTTGCAAAGCCGTCCCTATCCGAATCCATGGCATAAATTTTTATGATAATATGATAGTACTCGGAACTAAAGGTTTGGAAGTAGTACTAGGAATGGATTGGATGTACAAACATAACTGATTGACTAACTGTGCCAAGAAAGCCATCACCATGACCAGTACAGCCAGAATATCAGTCGAGCATATATCTGAAACCTTACCTCGTCAATTCAAGTGCAACACGAGTATAGCCCAACTTACCATTGAACAAGTTCGGATAGTCTGTGAATACCCCGATGTATTTCCAGATGTTTTGCCCGGTATGCCCCCAGATCGGGATATCGAGTTTATCATTGAACTAATCCCCGGAACAGGACCCATAGCCCAGAGACCCTATAGTATGAAACCATCAGAACTGGCAGAACTGAAGAAGCAACTGGATTCCATGTTGGAAATTGGATTGATTCAACCAAGTGCGTCACCTTGGAGATCACCTGTTTTGTTCGTGGATAAGAAGGATGGAGGTAACCATTTGTGTACGAATTACAGGAAGTTGAATGATATCACCATCAAGAACAAGTACTCCTTGCCCAAGATAGAAGATTTGTTTGATCAATTGACCGGTGCCAAAGTGTTTTCTAAGATTGATCTTATAACTGGCTATCATCAACTCAAGATTCGCGCGGAGGATATTTCCAAGACTGCCTTTACCACCCGATATGGATTATACGAGTATACCGTTATGTCCTTTGGATTAACCAATGCCCCCGCTTATTTCATGAATCTCATGAATAAGATTTTTATGGACTTCCTGGTTAAGTTTGTCGTTTTTTTCATCGATGACATTCTGATTTATTCCAAATCGGAAGAAGAACATGAGCTACACCTAAGGACCATTGTTGGAACCCTTAGAGAGCATCAGTTGTATGCCAAGTTTAGCAAATGTGAATTCTGGTTACAAGAAGTAGGATTCTCAGTGACATTGTATCAGCCGGAGGAATTGCTGTTGACCCTGCAAAGGTGAAGGATGTCGAAGATTGGAAAGCCCCAACCACTCAAACCCAAGTTCGTGCATTTCTCGGATTGGCGGGATATTACCGCAAGTTCGTAGAAGGATTCTCGAGTATCGCCAAACCCATGACCCAATTGCTGAAGAAGGACAATAAGTTTGAATGGACCGACAACTGTGAAGCGATTTTTCAAGAACTCAAGAGAAGATTGATTTCAGCCCCAATCTTAATCATGCCGGATATCACAAAGCCCTTTGACGTGTATTGTGATGCATCCAAGATCGGTCTCGGATGTGTTCTCATGCAAGAAGGCAAAGTTATATCTTATCTATCTAGACAATTGAAACAACATGAGCAAATTTACCCAACCCATGACCTCGAACTCACAGCCGTAGTTCTCGCCTTAAAGACATGGAGGCATTACCTAATGGGAAATCGTTGTGAGATTTATTCGGATCACAAGAGCCTGAAGTATATATTCACTCAGAAGGAGCTGAATATGAGGCAGAGAAGATGGATTGAGCTAATCAAGGATTACGACCTAGACATTCACAATCACCCTGGTAAAGCCAACGTGGTAGCAGATGCCCTTAGAAGATTGCCGTGCCGCTTGAACTCCATGATTTTGAAGGAGCAACCAAGCTTTCACAAAGAGATGGAAGATTTCGAATGGAATTAGTAAGTGAAGGATTTTTGGCTAGCATCGAACTTCAACCCACTTTGACCAGCCAGATCAAAGAGGCGCAGAAAGGAAATGCTAGTATCGACGCAATCAAGCGTAAAATTGGTACAGGCAAAGTACCCAGATTCATCGAAGACGAAGAAGGAGTTCTGTGGTACAAAGGATGCCTTTGTGTACCAGCAGATTCTGAGTTGAAAGAAGTGATTCTGAAGGAAGCTCATGATACTCTTTATTCTATCCACCCCGGAGGAACTAAGATGTATCAAGATTTGAAAGAGCAATTTTGGTGGCATAAGATGAAGAGAGAAATCAGAAGCTATATCGCCAAGTGTGATATATGTCAACGAGTCAAGGCAGGACATCAAAGACCCGCTGGATTGTTACAACCCTTGCAGATTCCGGAATGGAAATGGGATTCCGTTGGAATGGACTTTATCACCGGATTGCCTACTTCTAGTAGGGGAAATGACTCTATCTGGGTCATAGTGGACAGATTGTCCAAAGTCGCCCATTTCTTACCCGTCAAGACCACATATCAGAGTTCGAAGCTAGCTGAGTTATACATCGCTAGAATCGTTAGTTTGAACGGAGTCCCCAAGAACATCGTATCTGATCGAAAAACTCAATTTACCTCGAGATTCTGGAAGAAAGTCCAAGAAGGTTTAGGAACCCGCCTAGATTTCAGCACCGCATATCACCCTCAAACCGATGGACAAACAGAGCGAGTAAATCAAATACTCGAAGATATGTTGAGAGCCTATGTGTTAGAATATGGATCCAAGTGGGAAGACTGTCTGCCGTTTGCAGAATTTTCATACAACAACAGTTATCAAGCTAGTTTGCAAATGGCCCCATTTGAATTCATGTACGTGTAACACCCTCAGAATCGACCCTATGCAAGTTTCAGCGCTTCCCGCCAAACCCGCATAGAAACGATTTAAAGGTGCCCACCAGGCACTTGCGTGCGGGTGGAAAACAAAGTAATAACATTACACAACAGTCCTCGATGGGACCCACAGAACAGATATATATTCAACACGACTCCATGAGTCAAGAATACAGATATACAGTACAAAGATCCAAATCACCTTGAAAATGATACAGCGTCCGACTACGGACAAGACGCAAATGGGGCTAAGAGCCCTGAAGAATAACCAATGGCATCCATAAACCTGCCCAGGCCAAGCCGGAAGGGTAACCCTGCTAACGACGTCGATTGCAAAAACTGCTTAGACAAAAGGGGTGCCGACAAAGGGCAAAGGAAAAAGAGAGAGCGGTCAGTACTGAGGCCAGTACACGGCGAGGCTAGAATTCGGCGGTCCTCGCCTACATAGGTATGGTGGACTGAAGCGGCAGCGCAGCATGCACTAAACAACCTATAGAGACTCGAAACAACTAGCGGCTATCAGAGAGGGGTAAGAAAGACCTATTCGGAACCAACCTGATACTACCACCAAACATACCCATCCTGGTGTTCCTCCTCGAGACCAAACGAGGAAGTCAACCGAGGAACTCACACAGTTGGCAGTTTTATTTATTCAGTTATCGTTGCAGTAATTACTAGTCAGGTATAGATAATCATCCTGATAAAATAAGCAGTGGGCACTTTTAGTTAACCATTCTGTTGTAGTTGCGACACTTACTAGTCAGATACAATTAGCATGAGATAACCCAAAACCCAGCAGTTGTTGGTACTTTTATTTTGCCATTCCGTTATAGTTGCAATACTTACTAGTCAGATACAATGGTAGCAAGCGACAACCCAATCAAGCAATTGTTGGCAGTTTTATTTAGCCATTCCATTATAGTGAAGCTGATTACTAGTCATTATAAAGTCAAATTTGTAGCACTACTTTAGTTATAGTTGTCTATGATCGAGATACTGTGCTCCAAGTCGTCCATAACCGCGGACACGGCTTTCAGAAAGTTTTACCCTGCAGGGGTGCACAAATAGCAACACACACACGATTAACCTCGGAAAAACCAAATCAAAACCCAACGAGGCTTTCACGACAAAGCAATCACAAGATTCAGAAATATTTCAGGGGCCACCCCATTAAGCTACCCGCAACGAAGTTAGCTGACTCCGAAACGGACTCAAGGTTTGGGTGGACGGCTGTAAACGACTGGGAACCCCCAAGTGTGACTGGGCTTGTCGATACCGCGAAATCGTGTCCCGATCCTAAACAGTACAGTGTGCAGTACCTCGCACAATTTAAATAAAGTAGTAAAGCATGGCATAAGTACATGATAGTAAATAAAACCTCAAACTAGTTTGTGGCCCCAAGAAATAAGAATGAATCAAGCTCTGGCTCAGGGGGGTCCCATAATCCTCCCGGATGTGGATAGCGCGAATATTCAAGGAACAGGTATCAAGTACTCGGGGTCCTACGGGACACAAGTGGACGGTTAACAACCAAATAACATCTATTGCCCACCTGTGCCTCTGCATTTACCTACTTAAATTTTAGTTGTTAAACAGTAATTAAAGTCTTCTTCAACTCCAACAATAAACACAGGGCAATACTCCAACAACTGTGGTACTTGACGACACGCAACAGCACTTGAGCAAGCGACTACGACGCGCAGGTCCAACTATCTACCAAACAACAGGTAATAGGAGGTGTCCAAGGCAATATAAGGCTGCAAGGGATATCACGGGTACGAAAGCTAGAGCATCGCAACACAGATAGCAATAGATCAACAGGAGGGAATAAATACTATAAAAGTAAGATAGGTAGAAAGGGGGAGATGCTCGCCTGAAAACATTGCCGAAGATTCAACCGAAGATCGGGTCGACACTCGCATCAACTCATCGGCCTAATCCGCGAAGAAGCAAAACACTAGAAGAAACACCGGATGCACCATTTAATACTACGGTAGAAAATCGGGCATGATGCATGTATGATGCATGACATGGCAAATGTGCGATGCGATTAAGCAGTATTAAGCGGAAACCGGGGTCCCGACAATTAATTAATAGGTTCGAGTTGTTTATCTACCCCGCAAATTAAATGTTGTCTTAACAAGGCAAAATAAGTTACCGGTTCGCTACACAAATTTAAATGAGGCCAATATAAGACTAGATTTGTCCGCATATGGGCCCCATATTTAATTATGAGGTGACTCAGCATAATGCCCCCAAACCACAGACAAGTATGCATGCATGATCAATTTAATATGCATCAGTTGATAATGTCATATTATAAAATAATGGGGTCTCGGATAGGGAGTCACATTAGGGTTCGGCGAACTTGGGCTCCGAGGGGTTCGGGGTTGGTCTCAGGGATCGACGGGATCAGTCTTCGAAGGTCGGATACAAGATGAAGAGCTTGGCGTTCCGGGAAGAAGGACTTGGTGTGGCGTCGGGGCGCATCGGACTCGCCCTGGTCGGTGTCGATCTTGTCGGGCTTGTCGGGCCCGCGTATCAGGTCGGTCTTGGCGTCCGGGATGAAGGACTTGGCGTTCCGCGTCGGTGTCCTTACCGTCCGTGTTCTCGAGCATCGCATCCGGGAAGGAGTACTTGTCGCACATGTGGTCTTTGGGTCCGGGGTCCCAGTCATGGCGTCCCATCGTAGATCTTGTTGATGGTCCAGCAAAAGCCACCGGGTTCGGTCTTGGTTCCATTGTCGATGGCGACCTTGGCGGAACACTTCGAGTGGTGAAGATCTTGAGGTTCCAAGGGGTTCGGGTTCGGAAGAAGGGCTTGGTTGTCGGTGTGACCTTGGGTCTTGACATCGGTAGGTCTTGGTGACGATTATGCAAACTTCGCGAGCCTTGCAATAGCAGCAGCCATAAAACAGAACAGGATCACAGGACACTGCGAGGAGGCCATGTTCCACTCGGGCATTAACTCAAACATTTTGCAGACAGGTTAGGGAGGTGCCTGGCGCATGCGAGCAGGAACAATGGCGACTGAAACAACTTGAAGCAACAGACGCTCGCATGGGCAGCCCAAAGCGGACGGAACCTGCAAGCCCAACAAGGGAGGAGGCCAGCGAATGAGGCGGGCCGTGGCCAGAGTTTGACAGGGAGTTGCTGGTGACTCTGAAGCACGAGAGGAGACGACGGAGGCGCTATCGGGGAGGGGCGGCGGCTCGATTGGAGAGGACGACGGGGACGAGGCGCTGAAGGGGAGCCGAGCGGCGGCGGCGCTCTAAGAGGGTGGAGGACGACGGGGTTGGAGAGGATCGAGGAGAGGCGACAGGGCTGACTCGAGAGCGAGAGAGGGTCGGGCTCGGGGCCGACGGGGGTTGAGGGCCCGCTAGCGGTGGCGGTTCGGCAGCCGGCGGCGCATCTCTGCGGGCGAGGAGGAGGCGGATGCGTGGCCGACGTCGACGACCTGCCGAGGACGCGCGGCCGACGGTAGCTGCGGTGGGGAGAGCTCGGGCTCGGGATGGAGGAAGGCGGATGCGTGGAGCTCACGGGGTGGCGGGGTCAGGACGGAGAGGCGCGGCCGGAGAGGGTTGTCGACGACGCGGGCCGGGAGGCGGCGGCCGCAGGCGCTGCTCGCTGGCGGCGGCAGAG